>CANTUS010000008.1:10000000-15000000 GCA_947683365.1 Euphorbia pulcherrima | reverse complement strand
TGCGTGGCTCGCGCGACCTAGATCTGGCCGCGTTATGTGACGCGGCCTGGGACTGGGCCTCATCAAGTGACGCAGCCCACCGCGTCGCTGACGTGGCCTTCGCGCGGGGAATCTGCAGACTGAACTTTTCAGGTTTTAGGATTTTTCGTCAAATATTGATATTTGGGGGATTAATTTCAAGATTTTACACTTGGGAAGTCTGTAAATACCCATCAAAAATCAGTTTTTAAGGGCTTTTTAGCTGAAAAAGAAAGAAAGAAATTCTTAGAATTCTAAGGCTTTAGGGAGAAAAAGTTTAATAATATGGTGAAAATCAAGCCAATATACATGGTTCTTGATATCTAAATCTTATTAGACTTAATCTGTTAGGCTAAATCATTAAAATCTATTAGAAATATTAGGTAAAAATTGGTTTAAATAGGATTTAGGGACTTTTTCCTCACAAATCACTATATCCCTTGCTAAATCGGTTGTTTCATCGGGTATTCATCTCAAATCCGTAACAAAGCTTGCCAAACATCCGATTTGAGTATTGAGAGCGGATTCACGGCCTTTAGGTAATTTTCTAAGTTCCAATCTATTTCCTTTGTTGTTTATTTTTGTTGCTGCATTTTTTTGGTTATTTTTCCGGACGTTTGGCCCTTTTCTTTGTCCTTTTTATGATTTTCTGCCAGAACTCCGGCTGATCGTTACAGCGAATGTCAAGCTGACTAAATGTCACCTAGGCCGCCTCGCTAAGTCGGCCTACCACTTCGTTTAGTCGGCCTACGGGTCGCTCAAGCGGCTAATCGTTGTTTTGTCGGATTTTCTGGGTCCTTTCCCCCCCAAACTAAAAAACCAAAGTTATTTAAGCATTTTAAGTCCGAATCTACTGTAAAAGTGTAGGAAACGACTTGAAATTTTGGTAATCTTGGGTTTTCAGGCACGAAAGGGCCTATTTTGGCTTATTTAAAAACTTTTTCAGGCAGGTCACTTCAGTGGGACGAAGGCCGCCAGAGTGTCACCTAGGCCACCTCGTTGAGTCGGCCTACCATGTCGCTGAGTTGGCCTACCACCTCACTGAGTCAGCCTACCAGTAAAAATGTCCTAATGGTCCATGTTTGATTTATTCTGTTGTTTTTGGCCCCGTTTTGTCGTTTTTGACCCGATTTTGGTCATTTTAATGTGTTTTTAGCCCCGATTTCAACCCGAAAAATTTTCAAAAATTCACAAATAATCTGAAACTATTTTTATTTAATTTTATTTTGTTTTTAGATTTTATTTTATTTTTATTTGATTTAATATGCATTTTAATGGCTCAAAAATAGCATTTTTAACTAAATAAATCAAAATAAATTACTTTCTACCAACCAAAAATTCCAAAAATATTTTGAATATATTAAATCTGATTTTAGGATGTTTAGATAATTTATTTCACCTTTTTAGGTTATTTAGATAATTAATTAGCACCCAAAAATTATGCTTTTGTCCCAAAAAATCTAAAAATACCTTTTTCTTCAAGCTACGTGTTTATTTCCTGCATTTATTTATTCATGGTTTATTTGGGATTATTCCCATATATTTATTGCCTTGTTTGGAGCCGGATCCGAGTCGGTAAGCTCGGTTAAAATCTGGTTTCGCCCTTTTATTTATTTATCGCTTTATTTTCTCGCATTAGAAAAATGTATAGGTATTCGTAAAGCCTGGTAATAATTTTATTTTCTTGCTTTATTTTTTTATCACTTTTCGTGTGATGTATGGCATATAAAACCGAAAAAACCAAACAATAATCGGATTAAATCGCATAAGAACTAAGGTCACGTTTATTAAAATATAATCGGCTTGATTTAAAAATTGAAAACTAAGCAACATCATCCGAACCTAGAATCTCTATTTTAAGGTACGGTCGAACCACCCGGTGGGAATATCGTACCCAAATTCCCAGTGGAGCTTAACCGGGTGGCGACTCCATCTTAAAATACGGTATTTTAAGTCTCGTATCCCTTAACCCATTAATCAGACTAAATTTCAACTTCAACATCGCTTTCATTATCCATTTTCATCACGCTAAAATAAGGATCATCCCTTAGCTCATTTCACAGTACTCGTTGTTTCTCCGCCCCACAATGAAGAGCATTAAAGCTTACCGTGTAGGCGGGGGGGATCCGGGGGCCATCGGCTCACACTAAGGATCATCCGGATGTATTTCCTCAGTGGATCCAGGCACATGCTTGCCTTTTGTAGCTTTTGCCTTAGCCAATTCTTCTATTTTCACTCTTTTGGCTACTTCTTCATCAATCATAATGTCAGCAGGCTTTTTGGCCTTCTTTTTCTAGTGTTTCTGAGCTTGAACAGCTTCATCAAAAGTACACCCCTTCCTAGTGAATTGCTTCTTACTCATTTTGAGATTCATGCTCCTCTATTAGGATATCTTTTATGTTTCTTTTCTGCCCCTGTTGGTATCCCTTTTTGATAGTAGCAGCGACCACTACGATAGTCTCTCTTGCCTCCGACTCACATACTAGCTTTTCCATTCTATCAGCTACTTTGATCAGTCTACCTTGAGACTTAGGTTTCGCTGGGGATTTGGCCAACAGCTGGGTTAAGGATACAGTATCCTTATTTACTTCCTCAGCCGGAACTAAAGCTAGTTCCTTCTTTGCCTTGGGCTTTGTGGTTCGTGCTTTCTTAGGAGCAGGAGCAATTGCATCCGGATTGGTAACTTTCCTTGCTCTGCTCTTCTTCTCATCCCGGAGCTTTTTGGCTTTCTCTTCATTCCATGTTTCCCCGAAAATTAATTTCTTGAAGTTTTTCTCCAAGATTTCTTTTCCATTTACTCCTTTAAATCCGAAGAAGTCAACCTCGTGGGCGGCTTGAAGAATTCGGGGTGATTCGTGCCCCGTGGGAATTTCTATGCTGCTTCAAGTTGTGAATTTTCAACACTAGCATGTTAACCTCTCTGCATACTACCCTATGCTACAGTACACAGTGTTAGAAACTAGAAACAGTTGTGAGGGATCCCTTCCGGATGAGCACTAATTTTGTAAGCACGTATTGGAGATATCTTGGTGCTTGTTTAGTAGGTAGAGAACTTATTACTAAAGTATCTAGCAGGTAGCCACATTTTCGGATCATACTTCACTTTTGTCTCATCTCCATCCACTCTCATCAAAACTCTATTGTTCTTCATATTGAGGGAGTTCTCGAAGAAATCAGGATTGATATTTATCTCTTTCCCTTGAACCTTGGTTCGCAGGGCATCAACATGCTAGTTGGCTCTCAAGTTATCATAAAATTCCCTGACTAAATCTGGGTATGTTGGGCAGTTTATCTTGAGGAAGTCTTTCAAGTGTTGATCATTAATTAGCCTAGAGTAGGGATCCGTTTCAAAAAGGAAGTTATCACCCAGAAAATCAGTGGGAACGACAGAATCACTTGTGTTTAGGTTTAGGGGTTTAAAATCCTCATGTTTCAAATCAAATTTTGTAAAGATGTTTCTTGGGGAAAGCATTTGAATTCATTCTTCTGTCATGATGGCGGCCATTTGGGAAGAATTTGAAGGAAATTAGGTTTCTAGGTTTTGAATTTTGTAGAGTAACAGTATGGTAGTTGCTTGCGTGAAGAAGAAGGATAATTTTGGAGGGGTTTTATAGATTTTTCAAGGTGAGGGTATTTTAGTAATCCGAACATCTTTAATTTTGGCTGGATTGATGACATGGTAGTCAGAATTTCAGGAGAGAGGTAAATTCAGTTTAACCGGAGAATGGGAACAGTTTATTTTGAAAACTAACTATTGAATTTACCGCGAGTGTAACACCTAATAAACTTTTGAAATTGAAAAGGGAACAGTTACTTTTCAGCGCTTTTTCTGCCATATGTCCTGTCTTATCTGCTGATGTGGCACACTTCCGTCCAGAATAGATTTTTCTTTAATGCTGCTTCTTTTCCGGATTCATCAATTAGCCAAGGATCCAAATTAATTCTGAACTGTCTTTCAGATTTTCTTTAAATTAGATTAGACATACCAATTGACTCTCTTAGCTTGCCAAATTGATCTTTACTTAACGGTTTAGTAAAGATATCTGCTCTTTGCTCATTAGTTGAAATGTATACCAAAGCAGCATCCTTTTTCATCACATGATCCCGGATGAAATGATGCTTTATGTTTACATGCTTCATCTTGCTATGGAGTACTGGATTCTTTGATACATCAATTGCACTTTTGTTGTCACACATAACATCCACACATCCGGATTGAACTCCATAATCTTCTAGTTACTGCTTGATCTAAAGGAGTTGAGCCACACAACTTCTAGCTGCCATATATTCTGCTTCTGTAGAGATAAAGTAACTAAATTTTACTTTTTTCTATACCATGATACTAAGCAATCTCCAAGGAAATGGCATCCTATGGATGCACTCTTCCTCTCAAGAGTATCCCTATCATAATCTGCATCAGTGAAGCCTTGGAGTGTGAAATCTCCATTACTAGGATACCATAACCCAACTTCAATGGTTCCTATGAGGTATCTAAGAATCCTCTTTACTGCCATGAGATGAGAATCCTTAGGATTGGCTTGATATCTTGCACAATAGCAGACTGCATAATGTATGTCAGGCCTACTATCTGTCAAGTATAGAAGTGAACCAATCATCCCTCTATAGAGCTTTTAATCAACATCTTCTCTTTCACAATCCTTGGATAGGACTGTATCTAATCCCATTGGAGTGGACATAGGCTTGCTCTTATCTATTTGAAACTTCTTCAAGATTTCCTTGGTATATTTTGACTGGTTAATGAAGATTCCATCTAGACTTTGCTTGATTTGTAAACCAAGGAAGAAATTGAGTTCTCCCATCATGGACATCTCAAATTCCTTCTGCATTTGAAAGCTGAATTCCTCATACATCCTTTCATCAGTTGCTCCAAATATAATATAATCCACATAAATTTAGACTAAGATAATATCATCTTTCTTCTTTTTGATGAAGAGTGTTGTGTCTGCCTTGCCCTGGATATACCCTTTGGATATGAGGAATGTAGTACCAGGCTCTTAGTGATTGCTTCAACCCATAGAGAGCTTTCTTCAGTTTGTAAACATGATTCGGATGCTTTAAATCCTCAAACCCAAGTGGCTGCTTTACATAGACTTCTTCCTAGATAACTCTATTTAGGAATGCACTTTCGACATTCATTTAGAATAATGTGAACCTGGTGAATGATGCAAAAGCACATAGAATCCGGATTGCTTCCAGTCTTGCTATAGGGGAAAAGGTTTCTTCAAAATCAATTCCTTCTTGCTGGTTGTAGCGTTGGGCAACTAATCTTGCCTTATTTCTCACCATAACTCCAAATTTATGAAGCTTGTTCCGAAATACCCATTTGGTGCCAATGATTGATTTGCCTTTGGGAGGTGGTACTAGATCCCATACATCATTCCTGGTGAATTGATCTAGCTCTTCTTGTGTTGCCATCATCCAGCTTTCATCTCCTTCAGCATCTTGAAATTTCCTTGGCTCAATTAGGAAGATAAAAGCAGCATGGCTTATCATCCTATTGAGTTGTCCTCTAGTTCTGACTAGATTTTGGACATCATCCAAACTAGCTTCTACCGGATGATTTCTATGAGTCCGGATTTCCCTCTGCAAGCCTTCATGTCAAACTGGAGCTTGTTCTACTTCTGCCTCAGCTTATTCTCCATTGTCATCATTGAAGTTTATCTCATGTGGATTGTGATTGACTTGTTGAACTTTTGGATCAAAAGATATTCCTTCATCCTCTTCTTTGTACTTCTTGATTTGGAAAGAATCAGGGACCTCAGCTTGCTTTTTTTCTCCAGAGTGTTCAACTTCAGGAACTAGATCTTCTAGACTGGAGCTTTTCTTGCCTGCATGGTTACTCTCATCAAAATCTACATGTATTGACTCTACCACAGTTTGGGTTCATTTATTGAAGTCTCTGTAAGCCTTACTATATGTTGAGTAGCCAAGGAAAATTACTTCATCGGATTTAGGATCAAATTTTCCTAGTTACTCTCTATCATTTAGGATGTAGCATTTACATCCAAATGCCTTAAAGTACCCAATTTTGGGTTTTCTTCCCTTCCAGATTTCATATGGGGTCTTTTCTATGGTCTTTCTAATGAGAGCTCTATTCAAGATGTAACATGTTGTCTTCACGGCCTCACCCCAGAAATATTTTGGCAAACAATTCTCACTTAGCATTGTTCTAGCCATCTCAACTATGGTCCTATTTTTTCTCTCAATAACTCCATTCTATTGAGGAGTGTGAGGGGCAGAGAAGTCATGTTCAATGCCCTTGGAGTCATAAAATTCAGAAAAATCCTTATTTTTTAACTCCCCACCATTATCACTCCGGATGCGTGCAATGCTTATACCCTATTGTACTTCTATCCGGATGAATATTTTTGAGAATTGGTCAAAGGCTTCATCTTTGCTTGCTAGCAAGAGAACCTAGGTATATCGAGAATAATCATCCACAATGACCATGGTGTATTCTCTTCTACCTAAGATCAATGACTTTATTGGACCAAAGAGATCAATATGCAAGAGCTCAAGTACTCTTTTGGAAGGAATGTAGGAGGTGGAAGGGAAACTTTTCTTATATTGTTTACGTAATTGACATGCAGTGCATAGATGATCCTTATCAAAAGCAACCTTAGGCAAACCCACTACTAATTCCTTTTTGGCTAATTTGGACAGGAGGTTCATGCTAACATGTCCCAACCTCTGATGCTATAGCCATGATTCTTCTTTAGACACTAAGTAGATATTCTTTTTCACATTTTTAATGTTAACAGAGTAGACATTATTAACTCTAGGTGTATAAAGAATGAGTTGATTTGACTTACTATTATAGATTGAGTAGCCTCCAAAATCAAATGTGACTTTTCTTCCTTTGTCACAGAGTTGGGCTACACTCAGCAAGTTGAATTCAGTTCATCAACCAATGAGACATCTTCTATTTTTAACTCAGATCCATTGGTTCCATGTCCCATGATCTATCCCTTTTGATTGTCTCCAAAGCTTACTTTGCCTCACTTCTTCTGAGTTAATGTGATGAAGGCCTTCTCATCACTTGTCATATGCCTTGAGCATCCACTATCAATGTACCAAGTGTGTTAATCTATTATGGATCCAAGGCATACCTGTAAAACAGATCAAGTGGGTTTGGGTACCCAATCAAATTGGGGTCCTCTCGGGTTAATAACCATCTCAAGCCAAGTATTAACATCATAACAACCATTTTTTATTCTAAGTAATCTAGTAATATAAAAAATTTTTCCCATAAAACCTGCACCCTACAATGGGTCTATTCTGCTTTTGCTTCTTTTCGATCTTTTCTAGATCCTCCTTCCCATAGTTCCCTCTATATCCAGCTTCTTGTGTACTTGTGGATGGTCTGGAATGTTTCCAAAAGCTGGTTGGAGGTGCAACTTCTGCTACATAATTCCTCTTCTGGTTTGCAGGTTTTTGATTGTATACTGCCTTAGCCTTTCCTTTTTATGCAGTAGTATATCTTTGGGCCTAAGGTTTCCTGCTAACCTCCTTCAATTTTTAATTTGAAGGCTTTGGACTTCCTTTGGCAGCTTGGTGCTGACTTATTTTTGTATTCTACCTTAGATTCCTTCTAGGTTGAGGAGGATTTGATCTCCTTTCGAATGCTTCCTTTATTAGGGTTAGCTTCCTATCTAACCCCATTAAGTTAGCATTTAATATCTGCAGTTGATTTCTCAGGACGTTTCTTCAACTTCATCAATGTGCCTTGTTGTTCTGATTAGGTTGACATCTTGTGCCAATGCTTCATTATCCTTAGCAATCTCCAACACTTGTCTTCTTAAGGATTTGATTGCTTTTGCATTCTTCTTCACACTCTTGATCACAATAGATAAAGCTCTAGCAAGGTCAAAGTTAGAAGCTGAATTAGAATAAGAGTTTACCTCAGTGTTTACTATTTCTAATTCTGATTCTTCGATTTGCATTGTATCTTGCTTGGAGACATTCTTTCTGGATTGCACTACTTCCGAATCAGTCAGTGCCATGAATGCATAGTTGGCAGTCTCTTCTTCTTCTGTTAAAGATGAATTGCTACTTTCCTTACTGTTGCTCCAGGTAGCCACCATTGCCTTCTTTTTGTACTTTTTGGTTCTCTTAAGCTTGGAGCATTTTGTTCTGAAATGGCCTTTCTCTCTACATTCAAAATAGGCAGCTTCTTTTTTCGGATTCTTTCTAGGCCTATCTCTTCTAGATATCCCTTCCCTTGGTCTTTGGGATTCATATTTTTTAGACTTTCTCCTTTCTTTCTTTTGTTGGAACCTATTGAGCTTTCTAGTTAATAGAGCTAGTTGCTCCTTGGTACTTTGAGGTTTCGGGACTTATTCTTCTTCTCCGAATGAAGCTGATTTGGTGGATTCTGCGTTAAGTGCAATGGCTTTCTTCTTCTCTTCAGGCTTCTTTTCTTATTGGCTGTATCTCTCTAAGGATAATTCATAAGTTAGGAGATTACCAATGAGCTCATCATAACTATAGAAATTTAAGTCATGAGCTTCCTCCATGGCAGTCTTCTTATTGTCCCATTCCTTGGTGAGACTCCGGAGCACTTTTTTTAACATCTCTACTTCAGAGATTTCCTTTCCAAGCCTCTTCATCCCATTAACTAGATTGGTATATCTAGTGTTCATGCTACTGATTGATTCTTTTGGCTCCATCTTGAAGGATTCAAGCTTTTGCTGGAGTAGATCAAGCTTGGCTTCTCTTACTTTGTTGGTTCCTTCATAGGTTACTTCCAGCTTGTGCCAAATCTCCTGTGTAATCTCACATCCAGATATCCTATTAAATTCTGCTGCACTAAGAGCACAATGAAGCATATTAATGGCATTTATGTTTTTGCACAACTTCTTTAAATCATTCTCATCCCACATACTTGAGGGCTTTCGGGTAGTCATACCCTCTACTTCATGAGTAGGCTTATACGGACCATCTTTAATTACTAACCATGCTTGCATGCTTTATGCTTGGATGAAGTTCTTTATCCAGTTCTTCCAGAATATGTAGTGTTCACCGGTGAAGAATGGAAGATGGGTAATAGACATACCCTCTGGAAGGAGCTGTGAGTTTTAAAAACTCATTTTGATTTTTGAATCAAAATATGTGGACCTTTAACTCGAGATTATTAAGTCTCTAGATTGAGCACTTGCTCTGATACCACTTTTTGGTCCCTGTGAGAGTCTATATAAGGTCAGAGGGGGTGAATGATCCTTTTTTTGTAGAATTAATAGACTTTAACAAGTCTAAGTGTAGCGTGTTTGATTATAATTTAGAGGATGGATCCGGATAATGCAAATATGACAATATAATGCAGTAAGTAAAGGAAATAAAATCAAACATAGTGATTTATACTGGTTTGGCCCCGCCTACGTCTAGTCCTCAGAGTTTCCTTCCTCCGAGCTTATCCACTAGTGGATTCCTTTCCAACTAGCAGGAATTAAGCCTTACAGGTTATCTCCGGATGTTAACCCCTTCCGGATGTAGGATATACCACTAGAAGCACCAACTCCTAGCTGAGTCCTTTTATCTTTAGCAGGATATACTAGTTAGACTTCTACCTTGAATCTAAGCTGAGTCCTACAGGGAGATCCCACTCAAAGCACCTACTTTAAGTTGTATTCCAATCTCACTACTCACCCAAGTAGGAGATACTTTACACTTTGGTTTTTGTCCAAGGTTTTGGTTTTTAGATTTACTTAAGTTTATAACTCATTTAGGAATCCTTACAAACTGATTTAGAATTGTTTGATTCTTGGAGGGATGAATTTCTGATTGCTTCTTGTAGATTCTCTTTGTTAATTGCTATCTCGAGCCAACCAGCACCTTCTCAACCTATGAAGCTTCCCTTTTATAGTCTTTGATCATAAATGTAGCTATTGTGGGTTGGTGATCTGTAACTTAATATTCACCACTGATCAGGTAAAATATGGCACTTTCAAAGCCATTGATCAATCCGTTAGATAGTAATTTGACCCGTTTAAATCCTTGGGATTGAGGCTGAAAAGATGTCACTGATCATTTTCCTTGTATTTTAGTGGCACTCAAACTTTTATACTAGTAACTTTTTAGTGTGGGCTCCACGTCCCTCCTTATTGGGCTAGGAGAAAAAGGTTGTTAGCTTTTTCTGTCCGGTGTCAGTCTTTTTATCCTTTTTTCTGAAAAGTGCAAGTTGTCTCTTTTATCTTGCTTGTGGGGAAAGGATCTTTAACTATATAGACCAAAAAGGTGGAGGGAAAAGTTATCTTTGAAGCTTTTCCCATTGTGTTGATATCTGAGTCTTTTAGATGCTCTCAGACTCAGAATCTCCGGATCTGTCTTCTTTCGGAGTTAGTGCAATCAGTTCTTCCGGATGCTAGTCTTGAGAGATTAAAGTTTGTTTCCTTTCCAAACTTTATCCTAATGATTTAAGTATATGCTTAGGTACTTGATGTCTTCAATGGATGACCTTGTAGATGGATCTTGTCCGGATGCTTCTAGTTGGATTTAGGAGATTCTAATTTTTTTGTTTCTTTCAAACCTGATTTGGATATTTTAGTTTAATTGAGATTCCCGATCATTGTTTTCCAACAATCTAGACATTCATTGGAAACAACAAGTACCTAAGCACATAGTGGAAGCATCCGATTAAAGTTTGGATAGGAAACAAACTTTAATCTGCTCAAGATCAACATCCGGAAGAAGAACTGGTCAAAATAGCATCCGGACTTAATAAGATAAATTCATCCGGAAGATACAGTTATCGAGATAAAGAGAAAAGTTTCAAAAATAAAATTTCCTCCATCATTATCTGAAAGTCAAAGATCCACTTCCCTTTTGCAAGAAAAAATCACAGCTAGCATACTTTCCAGGAATGGAAAAAAGGACTGACATAGGAAAGAGAAAAGGTAACAACCTTTTCTACCTAGACCAATAGGAAATACGCGTGAAGCACACACTCCGAATTTCTAGCATAAAAGTTGGTGGATCACAAAAATACAAGAAAACGATCACTGACATTTTCCAGGCTTCAATCCCAAGGATTCAACAAGACATTTAATCAGTCTAATGGATTGAATAATAGATCCAAAAGCACCACATATTACCTAATCAACGGTGAAGATTTAATTCAACTTCAATAACTCACAATGGCTACATTTATGACAGAAGCCTATAAAAGGAAAGCTACACAAGTTAAGAAGGTGCTGGTTGTTTTGAGAAAGCATACACTAAGAGAATCTGCTATTTCAATTAGTGACTTAATCCCTCCAAGAATCAAACCATTCCAAATCAGTTTGTAAGGATTCCCAAGTGAGTTATAAACTTAAGGAGATCCAAAACCAAAACCTTTGAGAAAAACAAAGTGTAAGATCTCATACTTGGGTGAGTTTTGAGATTGGGATCTAGCTTAGAGTTGGTGCTTTAAGTGGAACTCCCTGTAGGACTCAGCTTAGGTTTGGGTAGAAATCTAAGTGGTATATCCTGCTAAAGACAAAAGGACTTAGCTAGGAGCTGGTGCTTCTAGTGGTATATTATTCATCCGGAAGAGGTTACCATCCGGAGATAAATTGCAAGGCTTGATTCCTGCCAGTTAGAAAGGAGTCCACTAGTGGAAAAGTTCGGAGGAAGGAAACTTTAGGGACTAGAGTAGGTAGGGCCAAACCAGGAGAAAAATACTGTGTTTGATTTTCTAACTCTTTCTATTATTGCATAACTTTTCATATCTACATCATCCGGATCAATCATATCTGGAACATAATCAAACACGCTATACAAGACTTTTTAAAGTCTGCTCATTTCCGTGAAAAGGGTCATTCACCCGCCCCTCCCCCCCCCCCCCCCCCCCCACTCTGACCTTACTTAGACCCTCACAGGGACCAATAAGTGGTATTAGAGCAAGTGCTCAAAACTAGAGATCTAACAATCTCGAGCTAAAGGTCCAAATTTTGATCCAAGAATCAAAATGAGTTTCCAAAACTCACAACTCCTTCCTGAGGGTATGTCTATTACCCATCCTTCACTCTTCACCGTTGAACACTACACATTCTGGAAGAATCGAATGAAGAACTTTATTCAACCATAAAGCATGATGGCGTGGATGGCCATTGAAGATAGCCCATGTGAGCCTGTTCATGAAGTAGAGGGTATGACTACCCAAAAGCCCTCAAGTTCATGGGATGATAATGATTATAAAAGATTGCGTAAAAACGCAAATGCTATTAATATGCTCCATTGTGCTCTTAGTGCAGTTGAATTCAACAAAATATACGGATGCGATACTGCACAAGAAATTTGGAAAAAGCTGTAAGTGACCTATGAAGGAACAAAAAAGGTCAAAGAAGCCAAAATTGATTTGCTACAGCAAAAGGGAGAATCCTTTAAGATGGAGCCTAAAGAATCCGTCAGCAGTATGAATACTAGATACACCAATCTAGTAAATAAGATAAAGAGGCTTGGGAAGGAGATCTCAGAAGTAGATATGGTCAAGAAAATACTCCAGAGTCTCACCAAGGAATGGGACAACAAGAAGACTGGGATTGAGAAAGCTCATGACTTAAACTTCTACAGTTATGATGAACTCATTGGTAATCTCCTAACTCAAGATTTATCCTTGGAGAGATATAGCCAATAGGAGAAAAAGTATGAAGAAAGGAAGAAGGCCTTCGCACTCAAGGCAGGCTTCGCAGGATCAGCCTTCTCCGGATCAGATAAGCTACCAAAGGAATCTAATTTTAGCAAAGAAGATATGGCTATGTTGGCCAAATATTTTGATAGATTCCTAAAGAAGAAACATAGGAGGAGATTCAGAAGGCATGAATCAAAAAGATCAAAGGAAGGCACTTCAAGAAGAGATAAGCCAAGAAGGGCTCCGAAAGAAAAGAAAGATCCAAAAAAATATGTTCCTACTTTAAATATGGAGATAAAGGCCACTTCAGAACCAAATACTCCAATCTCAAAAGGGAAAAGAAATCTAAGAAGACAACTATGGTGGCCATATGGACCAACAGTGAAGAAAGTAGCTATTCACCTTCCACAGAGGAAGAAGAAATAGCTAACTATGCATTCATGGCACTAACATATCCATAAGAAATCCATCCAAGCAAGATACTGAGCAAATTAAGGAATCAGAATCAAAGACAGCCACCACTGAGGTAAACTCACACTCTATTTATGTTTCTAACCTTGATCTTGCTAGAGCTTTAGGGGTGGTGATCCACAATGTGATGAAAAATGCCAAAGCCATAAAATCAAAAAGAAAGGAGTCAACAAATAACCTCAAGCACAGAGAATCACAGCTGCTCAAAAAGGAAACGCTAAGGCTATATCAAATGAGCAACCTGTCAAGCAAATAAAGAATCATAGACTAAAGATTGCACCTCCAACCAATTTTTGGATACACACTGGACAGGCAAGTATACAAGAAGCTAGATACATTAGAAATTATGAAAAGGAGGATCTTAAAAAGATTCAGAAGAAGAATGAGCAGGGCAGACCCATCTCTGGGTGCAGGTTTTGTGGGAAAAACAACCACATTACTAAATTGTGTAGATTAAAAAATGGTTATTATGATGTTTATCCTTAGCTCAAAATGGTTGATAACCCGAGATGACCTAAATTTAAATGGGTATCCAAACCCACTTGATCTATTTTACAGGTATGCCTTAGGTTCACAGTAGATCAACATACATGGTACATTGATAGTGGATGCTCAAGGCACATGATTAGTGATGAGAAAGCCTTCATCACTTTAATCCGAAAAACAGGTGGAAAAGTTAGCTTTGGAAATAACCAAAAGGGATAGATGATTGGACATAGAACCATTGGATCTGAAATAATGATAGAAGATGTCTCACTAGTTGATGGACGGAAGTTTAACTTGCTAAGTGTAGCATAACTCTATGATAGAGGAAGGAAAGTCACCTTTGATTCCGGAGGATGCTCAATCTATGATAGTAAGTCAAGTCAACTCATTCTTTATGCACCTAGAGTAAATAATGTTTATTCTGTTAACATTAAAAATTAAAAAAAGAATATATTTCTAAAGAAGAAGAATCATGGCTATGGCATTGGAGGTTGGGACTGTAAGCATGAACCTCATGTCCAAATTACCCAAAAAGAAATTGGTTGTGGGTTTGCCTAAGGTAGCTTTTGATAAGGATCACATATGCACTACATGCCAATTAGGTAAACAACATAGAAAAAGCTTCCCTTTTATCTCATACATCCCTTCCAAAAGAGTTCTTGAACTCTTACATATTGATCTCTTTAGTCCAGTCAAACCAAAGAGTTTAGGTAGAAGAGAATACACCATGGTTATAGTGGATGATTATTCTCGTAATACCTGGGTTGCTTTGCTAGCTAGCAAATATGAAGCCTTTAACCAGTTCTCAAAAATATTCATCCATATAGAAGTAGAACAAGGCATAAGCATTGCACGCATCCGGAGTGATAATGGAGGTGAGTTCAAAAATAAGCACTTTGCTGAATTTTGTGACTCTAAAGGTATTAAGCATAACTTTTCTGCTCCTTACACACCTCAACAAAATGGGTGTTTAAAGGAAAAATAGAACCTTAATTGAGATGGCCCGGACAATGCTAAGTGAGAACAATTCGCCTAAGCATTTTTAGGGAGAGACCGTAAATATAGCATGCTACATCATAAATAGAGATCTCATTAGAAAGACTATAGAAAAGACCCCATATGAAATTTAGAAGGGAAGGAAACCCAATAAAAGTCTTTGGATGTAGATGTTACATCCTGAATGTAGAGAACAACTAGGAAAATTTGATCCTAAATCTGATGAAGCAATCTTCCTTGGCTACTCAACACATAGCAAAGCTTATAGAGTCTATAAAAAACAAACCCAAATAGTAATAGATTCAATACATGTAGATTTTGATGAGACTAATAATGCAGGAAAAAGAAGTTCAAATTCGAAAGATTTAACTCCAGAAACTGAAAATACTAGAGAAAAAGGAGAAGTACAGATTCCTGATTCCTTCCAGATCAAGAAGTACAAGGAAGAAGATGAAGGAATCCCTCTCAACTCAAAAGTTCCTCAAGATATCCTATCAATCATGAGATAAATTTTATAGATAATCAAGAAGGAGTTGAGCGATTGAGGAACAAGTTTCGGATTAGCTGACCTTTGAAGAGAGATTCGGACTTGCAGAAATTATCCAGTTGAAGCCACTTTGGATAATCTCCAAGATCCAGTCAGAACTAGAGGACAACTTAATAGGATGATGACCCATGCAGCCTTTATCTCTCTCATTGAGCTAAAGAAATTTCAAGATGCTGAAGGAGATGAAAGCTGGATGATGGCAATGCAAGAAGAACTAGATCAATTCACTAGGAATGATGTTTGGGATTTAGTGTGACCACGAAAGGGGAAGTCAATCATTGGCACCAAATGGGTATTCCGGAACAAACTAGATGAATCCAGAATAGTGGTGAGAAATAAGGCAAGAGTAGTTGCCCAATGCTACAATCAATAGGAAGGCATTGACTTTGAAGAAACCTTTGATCCAGTAGCAGGATTAGAGGCAATCCTGATTCTTTGTGCTTTTGCATCATTTATAGGATTCACATTGTTCCAAATGTATGTCAAAAGTGCATTCTTAAATGTAGTTATCCAAGAATAAGTTTATGTCAAGCAACCGCCTGGATTCAAAGACTCAAAACATCTGAATCATATGTACAAGCTGAAGAAAGCCCTCTATGGATTAAAGCAAGCACCAAGAGCTTGGTATAAGAGACTCACTACATTTCTCATTTCCAAGGGATATATCCGGGGCAAGGCAGATACAACCCTTTTCATCAAGAAGAAGAAGGATGATGTTAATCTAGTCCAGAGATGAAATCATCTTTGGGGCAACATATGAAAAAATGTGTGAAGAATTTAGCACTCAAAGGCAGAAGGAATTTGAGATGTCAATGATGGGAGAATTGAATTTCTTCCTTGGTTTACAAATCAAGAAAAGTCCGGATGGGATTTTCATCAATCAATCCAAGTATACCAAGGAAATTCGCAAGAAGTTTGAAATGGACTAGAGCAAACCTATGTCCACTCCAATGGGATCAGATATAGTTCTCTTAAAGGATTGTGAAGGAGAAGATGTAGATCAAAAGCTTTATAGAGGAATGATTGGTTCACTTCTACACTTGACAGCTAGCAGACCTGACATACACTATAAAGTTTGCTACTGTGCAAGATATCAATCCAATCCTAAGGATTCACATCTCAAAGTAGTAAAGAGAATTCTTAGATATCTCCTAAGAACCACTGAAGTTTGGTTATGGTATCCTAGTAATGGGAATTTCATACTCCAAGGCTTCACTGATGCAGATTATGGCAGAGATACTCTTGAAAGAAAGAGTACCTTTGGAGGATGTCAGTTTCTTAGAGATTGCTTGGTATCATGGTACAGCAAGAAATAAACTTCTATTGCCTTATCAACTACAGAAGCAGAATATATGCCAGTAGGAAGTTGTGTAGCTCAACTCCTATGGATCAAGCAACAGTTAGAAGATTATGGAGTTCAATTCGAATGTGTGAATGTAATGTGTGACAGCAAAAGTGCCATTGATGTGTCAAAAAATCCAGTGCTCCATGGTATGATGAAGCATGTTAACATCAGACACCATTTCATCCGGGATCATATAATGAAGAAGGATGTTGCATTGGTGTATATTCCAACCAATGAACAAATGGCATATATCTTTAGTTTGGCATTAAGTAAAGATCAATTCAATAGGCTAAGAGAGTCAATTGGAATGTCTAATCCAATTTGAAGAAGAATCCGGAAGACAATCAGGAATTAGCTTGTCATTTTATGAGTCAAGAAGTCAAGAAGAAAAGAAAAAGTAAAGTTGACTGTGGATTAGGAGAAAAGACTGCCAGCTCAGCAGATAAAAAAGACAAATGGCAGTAAAAGCATAAAAAAAGTAATCATACACGTTTTGAATTTCAAACGTTTATTGGGAATCACACGCGGGGCAAACACAACTGTTATTTAGGAAAATAAACCTTTCCAATTCTCCGATTAAATGCCATCTACCTCTTTCCTCAAAATTAACTGCCACCTTATCAATCCGGTTAGAGTTAACTGTGTCCGGATTACCAAACTACCCTCACCTTAGGAATTTTATAAAAACCCCTCAGAATCCCTCTTCCTCTTCACTCAAGTAAATCTCTACTATTACTCTGTAAATTTCTTTTCAGATTCCCTAGAATCTAAAATCTTTTCAAAAATTCTCCCAAATGGCATCTACTCAACTCACTCCTCCTCCTCCCAAATACATCTTTAATGAATCTGATCTTAAAGATGAAGATTTCATCCCTTTGAAATTAAAGAATCCTAACTCTATAGTACCAACAGAACATTTGGGAGATAACTTTCTCTTTGACACAGAACCCTACTCACAGCTTTTGAAGGATCAGCACCTTGTGGATTTCCTAAAGATCAACTGTCCTACCTATCCAAAGTTTGTCAAAGAATTCTATGATAACATGAGAGTACACTCCTACTATAATGCTCTCAGAACCATAGTACAAGGAAACGTCATCACTGTAATACCATATTTCTTCGTAAATAATCTCAACATAAAGAACGATGGAGTTCAGCTGAGGAATGATGGGGACGAACTCCGGGTCATGTACTATCCAAAGAAATGGCTTCCTCTCCGTTACTTTGGAGATAAATTCTCCACCTACTAGCCGTAAACACCTAGTGTTAGCACAAGTTTGTTCCGGCCCGATGAGGAATAATGCCTATTTGGTTCAGCAATCAGACAAAAGAGCCAAAAAGGACCGAATTGTTATCCAAATTCCGAAATTAAAAAATCACATTCTAGGGAAGCTCCGATATAGCATTTTCTACTGAAATAGCAAAAATTCAAAGTTTGGTCAAACATAGGTAATCCTCCCGCCAGGTAATTACCTATGTACAAAAAAAAATCAAATATTACCGAGATCTGGCAAGATTTTACGGGATCTAATACAAAATCTTGTCAGATAGGTAATTAGCCCGCCGGCTAATTACCTCCCTATTATAAATACGGGGTCACCCCCCCTCCCCCCCAATTTGCAGAGGAGACGAAAATTTTGAAAAATCCAAAAATTCGCTGTGTCCTTTTTCAGTTTCGGGAGTCCCAAAAGCCCCGAAATTCTTCCAGATTCGAGTTTCAACACCGACACTTGGTATAAACTCAGTTTACAGTCTTTTTAGATCAAGATCCCACAGTGATCTTCGATCTAAAAACGACTTAAACTTTATGTTTTCTTCACAAATAATCCAAGATTATAATCATAACTTGGGTTAAATCTATTTTCTAAACGAATCACACTCTTTGATAACTTCGATCCTATACCGGCTCTTAAGTCATTCTAGACAGACGAAAAGGTAAACTAAAGGTAATTGGCTCTAAGCCCAACTTTCAAATTCATTGAAATTCATTTTTACTATTCTATTATTGCACATTGCATTTCATTTCTTTGGTTAAGTGAGCCACTGGTGCCACTTAAACTATAATATGTGTAAATAAGCTCGCAGGTACGGATAAACATCGAGAATGTGAGGAAACTCTATCCAAGTTTCTGGGCCAAGACCCAAACGCTGCCGTTACTCTGCCAAAATTTCGGTAGAAAATATCAATTTTTTATGTCGTCATAATGCATGTTTTATTTCTTGAATTTATTTCTTAAATAAAGCCATTATAATGCCGAAATTTTCATAAATTCCAAAGTTCCGAAATTAATCCAAACGATTTGAATAATATGAGTACCTATCATGTCCGAACTCAAAATCTCATTTTCTCTTCGGTATAAAAATCCCATTTTGGATTAGTATACCACAATTCTCGGTGGAGCTGAACCGAATGACGACTCTATTCTATTTTATTTTTAAATAAAGTTAAAAATGCTTCATTTTAAAAATATTTTTTTCTTAATAAAATGTGTAAATATATTTCTCAATATAATCACATTTTTTGCTCATAAAAAGCCATGTTTTCACACTTAATAAGTTTACGTTAATAAAATCTAGCATTTTATTAGAGACACACGCATTTAAGCGAACCAGATTTTCTCAATCTAAACCAAACGCCTCGGTTTCCCTCAAACTACACCGAATCGCGCCCTGCATGCTTCCTCCCGTTGAAGCATTCGCCCGCTCAAAGTGGCGACTCACTGGGGACCTGATATTTTTATAAAAACCCAATTTTTATAAAAAAATTCTTTTTTTGACATGATAATTAAAATATTGTTCAAATCGAATTTTGGAATTATGGAATTCGTGATAACTTCTACATTACACAAATTTTAGGATTGCATAGCATCTGCATTCTTTACCCCTACACCAATTTAGGTGTCTTTTGGTGAAGTGTCTCCAAGTTCGCTTAGGGCTTGAGGGGTATGGATCTGATCACACCCCTTGCGTAACGTACGAGGACCTTGCTCGCTTAAGGGCAAGACTACCTACGTATATTACATGTGGAAGGGTTTCCTTTGGTTCACTTAGGGCCATTGGGACTTGGTACACAAAGGCTCAGGGTACCCCAATCAGACCCGATCCTGAGACCAAAACCAGCATATAGATGAACCATAGACACTTCCCCATAAGTTCACCCCAAAAACCTTGAGTGCACGCGAGTAGGCTTCGCTAAGTCCCCTACTTACTTTAAAGCGAAGTAACCCATTGGAGTTAAAAGGGCGGTAGGCGGGATCTAACCGTCTGCTACATGTGCAGGTTTATTAAATATAAATAAACTAAAATGGACATCATAAACATTATGATTGTGTGAAAACTAATCACATCTTTGTGCATTCATGACATTGATGTGTGCCATATCATTTTATTTCCTTAGTTATAGGAATCTAAAATAAACCGGGACCAGTGAGTCCACCTATGCTCACCCCATAAGCTGAAATACAACCCTTTTGAGTGACCCTAGACTCAGCTCTTCCCTTGGACCAATGAGCCAACCCCTTTGAGTGACCCTAGAGTCAGCTCTTCCCTTGGACCAATGAGTCAACCCCTTTAAGTGACCCTAGAGTCAGTTCACCCCTTGGACCAATGAGTCAACCCCTTTTAGTGACCCTAGAGTCAGCTCACCCCTTGGACCAATGAGTTAACCCCTTTGAGTGACCCTAGAGACAACTCACCCCTTGAACCAATGAGTCAACCCTTTGAGTGACCCTAGAGTCAGCTCACCCCTTGGACCAATGAGTCAACCCCTTTGAGTGACCCTAGAGTCAGCTCACCCCTTGGACCAATGAGTCAACCCTTTGAGTGACCCTAAAGTCAGTTCACTCCTTGGACTATTGAGTCAAACCTTTCGAGTGACCAGAGAGTCAGCTTACCCTTGGACCAATGAGTTAACCCTTTTGAGTGACCCTAGAGTCAGCTCACCCCTTGGACCAATAAGTCAACCCTTTCGAGTGGCCCTAGAGTTAGCTCACCCTTGGACCAATGAGTCAAACCTTTTGAGTGATCAGAGAGTCAACTCACCCCTTGGACCAATGAGTCAAACCTTTCGAGTGACCAGAGAGTCAGCTCACCCCTTGGACCAATGAGTCAAACCTTTCGAGTGACTAGAGAGTCATCTCACCCTTGGACCAATGAGTCAAACCTTTCCAGTGAGCCTAGAGTCAACTCATCCTTAGACCAATGAGTCTAACCTTTCGAGTGACCAGAGAGTCAGCTCACCCTTGGACTAATGAGTCAAACCTTTTGAGTAACCCTAGAGTCAGCTCACCCTTAGACCAATGAGTCAAAACTTTAGAGTGACCAGAGAGTCAGCTCGCCCCTTAGACCAATGAGTCAAACCTTTTGAGTGACCCCAGAGTTACCTCACCATTGGACCAATGAGTCAACCCACCTTTGACCAGTGAGTCAGTTCATGCCCGGGCTATCAAGTCTAAGCCGACTCAAGTCTTTGATCTTTGAACAACGTGTTTGTGATGTTCCACAAATATCACAGACGACCCTCACTGATTGCTCCTCGAACAATTGGCATATGCCCAACTCCCTTATTGTTTGTACATATATACTCATCCATTTGCTCACTCATTCATTCATCCAATCATGCACCCCGACGGGCCGAGGTAAATGAACCTTAGAGCCACCTCTGGCGCGCTTACTAACACTTGATCCCTTGCATTTTTAGGTTAGAAGCGAGAGAGAATGAGGTTAAGACGTATTACGGAAAGCCCCAGAGTTATACCCCCACCACCAATTGAAACTCTGGCCGGATTTTTCTCTGATCTAGAATCTGAAACCGTAATGGCAGACGATGATGCAATTGGACAGTCCCTCAGAAGGATCCTTGAAGCCCTAAAATTTCATGATATTTGGGAAAGGCTGAGCATTGCTAATGCTCAGAAAACCCAAGAGCAAGAGACCGAGATAGCCGCATTAAAGGCAAAGATGGTAGACATGGAGAAGTTATCCCCTACCAAAGATAAATCTGTTGCTCCCTCAGTCGAGCAGTATATAGATATTGACCTGTTCTTACCAAAGGAGTCAGAAGCCCTTCTGGCTTACTTTGTGATGCCTTATATAGCCCCATATACTGGTACTGGACCCCCTTATACGCACGTGGAGGGTTATATTCGAATTATGATTAGCATAAACATCCCAAAAGTTCATATAGTCAATTTATTCTACGCTACTTTACGAGAACCCACCTCTAATTGGAGAAAGCTATGCTCAGCATTCTTGGAGAATTATGCCTTCAATCTGAAGGTCAAGACTACTTTGCAAGACCTTGAAAGAATCAAACAACAGCCTAATAAGTCCTTCAAAGAATTCTATCTATGGTGGATGGCTATTCGTGTACTCGTAACCGGGGTGCCTGACCTAGATGCTCTAATAGTGAAGCTTGTTCAAGGCACTAGCCTGAAATACCGGGATGAAATGAAAATGAAAAGATTTGACACCTTTAACGATGTGGTAGACTATGCCAAGAGACTTAAAAAGTATAAGGAAGAAGATCAAGTAAAGAAGCAAGAGCAGCAAGCTTATACTAAGCCTCGATACTGGGAAAAGGGTGGATCCTCCAGGCAAGGCAGTGCTTAGTCCCAAAAGGTGCAAGCCAAAGTCGTAGCGGCCACTCAGGCATAGACTCACCAATCTATCTCTCCATGGGTAGAATCACTGCTATAGATATTCACCAAACTGAGAAAGTCTGACCAACTCTAGAGCATCAAGCTGTTCGCTTTGACTGCTATGGTGGACAGAGATAACTTCTGTGCTTATCACATGACCAAGGGGCATCGCACCAATGAATGAGCCTGGCTACTAAAAGATCTACAGCAGATGATAGTCGACGGGAGAATGAAAGAGCTTGAGAAGAAACCAAGCACTCAGACTAATCCTCTGCCAAACTTTCAAGCTACAGTGAAGGCCATCAGTATTCATGTAGAAGCCGACGAATATGGTATTGATATAACGGACAACTTTTAACACGACCCAAGATGGGGGGACAACATGATCTTTGATAACATGGATATCATCTACATGGTTGACCAGTACATCCGGAGAATAAGGTGAGAAGGGCTGGATTAATACCAAGTGCCACCACACCTCATATACCGAGGAGATTCTGACCCGAATGAACATGTAGAGGAATCCCTTTGGTTTATGCACAAATAAGGAATAGGTATGATGGGTTTTGCACCTCAATTACCTAGATTCCTAAAAGGCCCAGTCATGGAATGGTGTGGCATGCTGCCACTCAAAGGACTTTAGAACCGGTACTTTATGGAGAGATCTTTCCTCCACTACTTTAAGGCATCTCAACAGTACCCGGATGAACTCTGCTAGTGGTTGGCACCACAGGTAGACCAACTTAATATCGGCTGGCAGGATATCCCTCCTCCATAACCTCCTATGTACACTCCCCTGGATTACATGAGTCTAAACTACGTCGGAACAAGTTTGTTCAAATTCGGGAGCTCCTCTGAAGCAGCATGTCTAGAGACCCAAGAACTATATGATCCTTAGGAAGCGTAGAATAGCCTAGAAGACTAGCAAAGGTATCTCTGCCTGAATCTAGATGAGGATACACGAGACCCATTTGGGGGAATCCGTGACAACATTGTAGAATATGGTACCCCTATAGAGGAAACATTCGCTAGCATGCGAACCATGGTATCCAAATTTCATGTAGCCATCGCGGGAATTAAGGCCAGAATAGATCCTAAAGAAGATCCCAAGGAAGATCCCGAAGAAGATCCAGAGGAAGATCCCAAGGAAGATCCCGAGGAGGAACCCAAAGAAGATCCCAAGGAGTATCCAAAAAAAGACCCCCAGGAGGATTCGGGAGAAGATTCTGATGATAATATCCTGACTCAGCACGCACCAAATTAGGTCTTTAAACCATAGAATGGGCAGCAGCCTTTCAAGGATTTAGATGAGGAAGTAGAGGAATCTGTGTACTCCAGTGAATTGAATCACGAAGATGAAAGTGAAGTGGACAACTTGGGGTACCAATCGAAGACCTTTTCAAATGATGAGCTAAATCACTTACTAGGGAGATTTTGAGTACTAGGGTCCCTTCCCTAATAACATGATAGTGAATTAAGACGGTGTTGAGAGCTACGCCTCCTCCTTAGAGCATGACTCTCCGGGCGCCTTATGGTCTGTAATAAGTGATGATTCTAGAGACTTTACGGACTTTGACTCAGGCAGCGAACATTATTAATATGATTCGAGACAAGGAGCAAGAACCCTCTCTATAGTACATTATGGAGAGGATCTGTGTCAAAAATGAGTTAGCCCGAGCCAGTCATCAGATCCGGAGTCTAGACTTAAGGGAAGTTTACCCTATATTCTATGATAAAAGTACAGCGCCATGCCCTCACATCCGTGAATTTGTGCAAATGATGAATGACGGGTACATTTACTATGCCCATTAGCCCGAAAGGTTCCGCTGGACTCTCTAATAAAAGGCAATCGCTTGGTATGAAGGGCTGACATTTTACCATAAATCATTCTGGAATATTTTGGCTAAGCAATTCATTGACTACTTCACATGGGTTGATCCGCCAGAAAACTCAACCCCTGAGTCAGACAGACACAAAACCCCTTACGGTACTGGGAGTGGGAAGTAACCAATGTTATCTATCCGACGTCCATGGAATCAGCCAGGGAATACCCATAGTACATGCATAAATATAATGACAAGTAAATTACCTACGACGATACACCAAATATGCTTGATGAAGTGGAACCGATCAACAAAGCCTCCTTATCTATCCATATGATTAGACAGGAATCCAACCTTGTCTAATGCCAAATTCTACAAAAGAACTCTGTCATTCTAGAAAAGTAGCCTGAAAAGGTTCCTTTCTGCAATGGCCCTTCACCACCAAGGTACCAACCCGTGTAAACAAGCCGATTGACTTGGGAGATATACCGCTTGATGATGACTTTGATGAATTCAAGGTCTTCGAGACAACAAACTCACCACCCCAGGTTGCCAGTCCTATCACTAGGGGAGGAAAAGTCACTGGGTCAGTAGCCCCAACCTTGCCAAGGTCAGAACCTCCAGCACCTCCTACTTTTGTTAAGTCCTTAGAATAGATAGAAACTTCAATTATGGATTAATTGAAGGCTACCACTACCAAGATGAGCATTTAGGACCTTCTCCTCAGCTCCCAAGATCACAGGCTTGCTATTATTAAAAACCTTATGGAAACTAAAACATTCCCTGGCATCACCAGAATAGGTCTATGCACTACTTAATAATGAGACTAGAATTGTTATCCCTGACCTCGTCTTCTCAAGCTTGGATCTACCCGAAGAAGGCATTCGCCATAGTAAGGCTCTCTACTTGAAAACTAGTGTGTTCAGGCGCATCATGCCCTGTATAGTGGTCGATAATGGTTCATCACTGAATGTATGTCCTAAGGATATTCTACCAATCCTAGGACTAACTAAAAAAGACTTGAAGAGATCCACAACGGTCATTAAGGCCTATGACAACTCCAAGAGGACCGTCATTAGCACGTTCGAAGTTGAAGTTACCATTGGCAAAATCTCATCTATAGCACTTTTCACGGTCATAGATATCCCACTAACCTTCTCTATATTGCTTGGACGGCTATAGTTCTATGCTCTCAGAGGAGTTCCATCCACTCTTCACCAAAAGATCAAGATCCCATTCCGTAGAAAGATTGTTACTTTATAGGCTGGTGAGGCATCAGTGGTGGAAGCACTAAAAATAGAAGAAAGCCATATAAAAGGATTTGCCACAGCCACAATTAGGCAAGAATCAAATAGGAAATCAGAGGTGCACTGAGGCCCATGGATTCAGGTATACATGCAAAACACCACACTACTAGTAAAGAACTAGGTGCCCATGAGTAAGGAATGCCGACCTTCAATATAGGGGTAGGAGAGTGAAAGTCTGCAGGACTTAGCTACACAGGCTCTAGAATAACCGCCTATAGAATAGTCTTTCAAAAGAAGTCACAATAGCCCTACAGCCTGTTACTCACCAAGGAAAGACGGTCACGAGATTTGAGATTTTCTCAGATGTAGTCAGCTACGGCAAGCATGATGGAAGTTCCACAACCTGCATGTTGAAAGGAAGGGGTCATCAGCTAGACGCATGGCAATCCCAAATCAGATCAAGTTTGACGAATAGGTACACCCAAAGAAAGTCAAAAAGCTGAGTAGAGAGGAGGAAATCCTTGACACCCTAGCCAAACACCTTCAAGCACAACTCAAGATAGTGGAGGAAGCAAAAAGCAAGGGAGGTGACTTGGGATAAACCATCATGGACATGGTCATAACTATGAAAGGCAAGGCAAAAATATAAGAGGAAGATGATGAGGACATCCTGTTGAAGCTAGCTGCTACAGGAGAATCATCCACAGCGGGGCCAAACCTTACTGATCAGGATGAGTCTTTTTTTTCCATTTCTAGTTTATTTGAAATGAATAATGTACTTTATGATGATAATAAGATGATGAACTTTGCTTATTTGGATTATGTTTTTTTATTATGATTCCATGCATCCATTCTAGCATTCATCAAGCATCTTTAACATCAATAAGGATATTATGAAAGAAATTAACTTAAATACGGAAGATGATCCTTAAATGGTATACATTTCCAATCAATTGCCCATCTAACAAGAGAGTGAATTGATAAAAGTATTGAAAAATCATGTTTTAGCCTTTGCTTGGTCTCACAAAGATATGCCAAGACTTGATCGGCACATCGCCAAGCACAAGATCCCCACAGACCCAAAAATTCGGCCAGTAAAGCAAAAGATGAGGAGAATGTACCCAAAATGGGCCAAAAAGGTCAAAGCAGAAGTGGCCAAATAGATCAAGGCCAATTTCGTCGAGGTTATCGAATACCCCACTTGGCTATCCAATGTAGTTCCTGTACCTAAGAAGAATGGTGATGTCCAAGTTTGCATTGACTTCAGGGACTTGAATAAGGCCACCCCCATGGACGATTTCCCGCTACCACACATCGATGTTCTGGTAGACAGCACAGTAAGAGCGGCCATGTATTCCTTTATGGATGTATTTTTGTGATATTACCAGATCCTCATGAATGTAATAGAAAAGTTTAAAACCACATTCATCTCAGAATGGGGAACCTACTATTTTAGGGTGATGCCTTTTGGACTCAATAACATAGGGGCCACTTACCAACACGCAGTCACAACATTGTTATATGACCTAATCTACAAAGAAGCCGAGGTCTCTGTAGATGACATGCTTGTAATATCCGCCACACCAGAATAACACCTAGCAGTGTTAGAATGATTCCTCACAAGGATAGAGAAATTCAATCTTTGCCTCAACCCAAAGAAATGTATATTCGGCCTCACGTCAGGCAAGTTACTAGGGCACGTGGTTAGCAAGAGAGGCATAGAGATAGATCTCGATAAAGCTAACGCCCCGTACCAAAAACTGAGAAAGAAGTGAGAAGTTTCTCAGGGTACATAAAATATGTCAGTCACTTTACAGCACAGTTAACCACCGCATGCGAGCCTATCTTTAAGCTCTTGAGGAAGCAACAATCGATAAAACGGAACGACAATGTCAAAAAGCCTTTGATAGAATGAAAGCTTACCTAATGAACCCTTAAGTGTTGAAGCCACCAATTCTTGGAAAGCCACTCATTCTCCACTTGGCGATAGAAGAGACATCAGTGGGTAATATGTTGGTTCAAAAACATAAAGATAAGAAGGAATACGCCGTTTATTACCTCTGTAAGAAATTGCTAGAATATGAAACCCAATACGCCATCATGGAGAAGATTTGTTTCGCTATAGTCTGGATCACTAAGAAGCTTAGGCATTACTTTCAATCGTACAGAATCCAACCAGTCGCGAAAGTAGATCCAATGAAGCATTTATGCCAGGCTCCCTCGCTAACTGGAAAACTGGATAGGTGGCTCTTGTTACTAGCAGAATTTGATATCGAGTACATCACTAAGAAGACCATCAAGGGTAGGACAATGGCCGAATTCCTATCAAATCAGCCACTCGAGGAAGGAGAATAGGAAAACCTAGAATTTCCTGACGAATGCTTCGCGACCACCATAAAGAATCCTGGAAAATGGGCCATGTTCTTCGATGGCGCTTTAACAAGCGAGGGGCTGGTTTGGGGGTCATCATCATGACACCAGATGGAGCACTCATATCTCTGTCGATGCGGATGGAGTTTCTCACTATAAATAATGGGGCAGAGTATGAAGCCTATTTATTTAGGATGTTCTACCTAATCACTCTCAGAGCAGACAAGGTAAAAATCATTGGTAATTTGGCTTTGATCGTCAAGCATGTCACAGGCAATTGGGAATTAAAGGAGGAATCCCTCGGACCTTATTTGAAGGCTATATGGAGAAAAGCTGGAATGTTTAGCGAATGCAAATTTCTTCATATACCTCACGAGGAGAATTAAATGGCGGATGCATTGGCCACTTTAGCCTCTAAGTGGGAAGGACCCCAAAAGAAGCCAATCAAGCCTCTTATTATATAGACAACCCGATCTTTGTATTATGTCGACATAATAAGCGATGCCATACCCTGGTATTCTGACATTATCAAGTTCCTCAAAAATGGTGAATTTTCAGCTGAGGCTACGGATTCCTACAGAAGTACGCTGAGGAAGCTTGTTGTGCAATTCTTCCTGACTAAAGGGGATCTGTTCAAGAGGACCTCTGATGGCTTACTATTAACATGTTTGGCCCAGCATGAAGCTGAAAGGGTAATGAAAGAGGTACATTTAGCAGATTAGGGTCTACACATGAATGTTGTCATAATGTCAAAGAAAATTAAAAGAATGGGATACTTTTAGTTAACCATGCTAGCTAACTGCATTGAAGAAGCAAAGACTTGCCGTGCTTGTCAGATATATAGGGATGTGAGCCACTTACCCCTGACAACCTTGCAAAGCTTGACAACGCCTTGGCCATTCTCAGCTTGGGGCATCGTAATCATCAGTAAAATAAGACCATCTTCGACTAATGGCCATCCCTTCATTATAATGGCAATCTATTACTTTTCCGAATGGGTTGAAGCAGAATCATAAAAGAGCATCACGGCTAAGAAGTTGGCCCAATTTATTCAGTGACATATCTTTGCCAGATACGGCATTCCTTATCATATAGTGAGTGACAATGGCGTACAGTTCCAAGGAGAAACAGTCGACCTTATTGAGAAGCATGGGATTGAGAACCATCTATCTTTACCCTATCGTCCTCAATCCAATAGAGCTGTTGAAGCGGCTAATAAGGCAATTAAGAAAATTCTCTCCTAGATGATCTTTAACTATTGAGATTAGGTTGATCATTTTCCCTACGCCCTATGGGGATATAGAACTACTATCAGGTCAACCTCCTTTTTCTCTTGTCTATAAGATAGAGGCGGTATTATCCATTGAAATGGAAATCAAATCCTTGCGCATAGCTCTCAAAGCCAGACTTCCCGAAGATGAATGGGCAAAAGTAAGACACAACAAACTGGCTCTAATTGATGAAAAGCGATTAATTGCCTTAGAAAATCTATAATTGTACTAACAGCGCATGGCCAGGGCTTACAACCGTAAAGTCAAGGGGCAGGACCAACCCCTGAGGATTGGTGATCTGGTCTTGAAGCAATCTCGTAAAACACACATAGATGTTCAAGGAAAGTTCCAGCCAAATTGGGAAGGTCCGTATATAGTGAGAAAAACTCTCAGTAAAGGGCAATGAAAATCTTAGACCTAGATGGCAATGAGTTCGTGAATCCTATAAATCACGATAAGTTGAAGCGTTATCTCGTGTAAAAGAAAAAAAATGATAAAATGTAAAGGTTTGTCAAGAGCTAGTAAGGGCTCTAGGGCAAAAATAAAGACCTCGAAATAAAAGAGTGAAGCCTTAGGTAAAATCCATTCGGAACCTTAGGCAATGATGGCCATTTCTTGGGAATAAATACCATCTGCCCTTCCTATTTAAATAATATCTTTAGTAGTGACATGTTCATGTTAAAAATACTAAATGAGCGCATTAAATGGAAACTGTGAATTGTTTAATGAAACACGCATTCAAATAACATCATTTCATCTTCATTACATATAAAAGTACATTACAAATAGAAATTAGAAGTGACAAAGGCGAACAACGAGACCTAAAACCTTTATTCTCCTACGGGAATGAAAGACACCACATGGCAAGCTCAAGGACTCTCAAGGAAGCTGCGGAGTCTCTGCGTCTCAATGAGCCCCTCTCCAAGGGTAAGAAGCCCGTGAGTACTCTTGACCCAGATACGATAAGCCTCGAAAGGATGGACATCAAAGGGGACGGCTTAGTTAATCTCTGCCTAAGTGCGACTAATCCACCTCACGTCATGACGATCGACCCAGGTATAGGAAAGCTCTGAGCCAAGCAAGGCGCACAAGGATGTAGGGAATCCCAGAGAATGGCCGTATTGCCTGCATAAGCGACTAGGAGAGTAAGTAATGATCTTGAAAAGACCGATGAGGACCACGCCACCTCTAGCGACATCAGTAGTCATATGCGTGATACCCCACCAAGGGCAAACCCAATGAATATCCTCAGCAGCTCGGCTACTCATAAAACCAACCCACTCCTCGACGGTGAAATCTCTGTGAGGACAATTATCGATGCGAACTACGGAGCCCCACGCCCAATAGGCCCTCGGATGGTAATCCATACTTGTGGGAACAGACAATACAGAAAGCTTATCCCAAAACCAAAGCTATAAGGGGAAACATAAAAATAAAAATAAAAATAAAAAGAGAAAAAAAATAAAAAAAAATATAGCCTGCTGGATTGAAGACCTGAAAAGGCAGTTCATGCAAAAATTAAGGCAAGCCTGATGAATCAAAAACACGAGAGGGCCGTTTATGCAAAAATAAGGGCATAAATAAAATCTACCTGAAGGATAAGCTTGTTGCCCCTAGTAGTAGCTTCAGTCCCATTCCAGGAAGAACGCATAAAGATTAGTATCTCAGCCAAACTCATCTCAACTAGAGATTTCCCCTCTAACATCTGATCAATGATGGTCAAGAAGGCAAAGCCATAAATCATAGTGGGAACCTCACAAAGGAAGACCCCTCATAAGAGCAAGTAAAGGAGTGGAAGATAACTCACGGCGTTAGGAGGGAGGCCCCTGACTATGTCAAAAGCCACATCCAACCTCAAGCCCTCATCACAAATCAATCGATGCCTATCAAATCATTGTAGCTAGAAATGATTCATTAGTGGAGTGGAAAACTTAGGATGATGCGTCAGAATGGCTGGGGCCATATCGGCTGAAGATCTCAGAAGCCCACAGAATTCCTCATACAAGGGGCATAACTAATGCTCTCTAAAATAGAACACATTGTCAACAGGGTCCCAAAACCTAACAGCATCTTGAATCATATTATCCTTGACAAAGATGCGATAGTATTCCTTCATATGCGCCAGACTGCAGACCCCGAGATGGTCCCAACCGCCGGAATTCTTCAGATAAACATTTAAATCCGCACAGAAATGGATATAGCCCTCCATGGAAAAATTTCACAAGAGTAGCAGTTCACTATATGTAGTTTATGGGGCAATCTGCCAATATCTAGCAAATTACCCCGACAAACTCAATCAACAACAAAAGAAATCACAGAGTGAAGGAATATAGGAAAAATTCTTAATTATATACAAAAATGTGTTCATACAAGAAAAGGCACTACAAAAGGCCCGAAAAAAAAGAAGCAAACAATAAAAGAAGAAAGCCTATCTACTATACGCTGGAGCTTGGGTGGCTAGGATCGAAAGGAGGGTAACCACCCTGCGAGAAGGATCCAGAGGGATTGCCTTGTCCCTACTATAGCTGCTGTTATGGGTCATCTACCTGAAGCATCCCTAAAAGACCTCGGAGCCGTTGGATCTCTAACTGTAACATTTTAACATAGATCATTCATGTGCATTTCGTGACATACCATGCATAATCATTAAAATAATAAAAAAAAGGAGCATACCGTCATATCAGAGTTTTGGTTCATCATGAACCGCTGCTGCCCTTCAATAAATCCCAAATCAAAGATGCTATCAGCAATGGGCACCTGAAAGAATGAAAGATCAGGAACCAGTCAGAGTCATCATAATCTAAGGAAAAATAGAAGAAAACGCAGAAGGAAGCTTACATGAGTGGTATCGGCTGGATGGAAGGCCAATGGACGCTTGGGATAGGTACTCAGGTCGGGATGGTACATCAGAGACATGGGCGGCTGATACTAAAACCCCCAATGTCCCTCTACCATCACCAAACCCTGAGGCGAGACAGATGACGCCAAAGAGCTACCCACGTGGATAGAAGTAGCCGCACGTCTCTTCCTACCCTAGTGATCCTATGAAGATGATAAAGCAAAATCAGCACAATAATAAAAATAACGAGGAAGAAATTTAATTCGATGAAAAGGAGGTACCGTCATCCGAACAGTCTCAAGTGATCTCGCCTGGCCGCTAGGGGCAGAAGTCGAAGGGCCATCACCCTTAGAAGGTTTATGAATGTCCGACTCTGGCTCGAGACAAATGGGATCTATCTCCGGCCATTCAAGCAGCTGCGAGAGGTAAAACTCCCCGGTACCCCCAACCCGCACCAAAAAGGTACTAGGTAAACCATCGGAGGCCAATCGCGTAAAGTATAGCAAGCTATAAGGCCAGAAAATCCACTAAGGCACCTCATGAGGGATGGAACACGACTTGGGAGGAAGATGCTAACCCTGGATGCACTCCCCCAAGTACCGCTCTAAGATGAAGGGAGTCTCTATGATTAGTCGAGTGTTCACAAACTCCCCAGCTCGCCTCATGACATTTGGCCAGTGAAGAGCGTGAGCCCAGGGCTAAGTCTTGATCTGCAAGAAAGAAAATACCAAACAATGATACAATGATTGTAGCAGATATAGCAATCAAATCAAATTAAGGAATCATAAAATATACCCTCTCTCAAGACAGATTGTGGAGGTGAGCAGAAAGCATAGATCAAGACTCCATGTCCCAACCATGCCGGTAATGCGACAACCGAGGATAAAACGGGGCTACCATCTCGCACCAACTTGGTCGTTGGGAGGATCCTCATCTCGAAAAACCAGATCTGTTAGAAGATAAAAGAAATCAGAGCGCCAAAAGACAAACCAAGAATACTCATAAAGAAAAAAAAGAGCTAAGTCCTTACATAGATAATTTGGAGGCAAGATTTGAACTTGTCGATCTTATTCCTCGTACACTGATCGAGGGCCCAATACAGATGACCCAATGCAGCTCTGCCCCAAGCGTACTCATTAAAGCAAGACGGGTCAATCAAAGCCGGAAGGATATGGAGATTCACGATCGAACCACCAGTGGGAAAACACAGCCATAATAGAGTAGCGGCCATAAAAGCTCTAGCCTCACATACGGAAGTCAAATGTTCTCTATCCTCAGTAGTCTAAAAGGTCATGAGTTTCTCGTATGAAATTCACCTGGGCTTATCCCTAGAATAGCCAATCAAAGTGTCGATGGTCTCCACATTGAAGTGGTGGTTAGTAAAACAAGCATTAAAGTGGGTCACATTACCGTGAAAAGGAAGAATGTGATGGCGCAGTAGTCCAACAGAGTGATGGTATACTCCCCATAATGGAAGTGGAAGGTATGGGTAGTGTCAGACCACCTGCTCAAGATGTGGGTAGAAGTACCGGCTGGGATGTATGGGTACTTGTGAGATCTCAAATACCTGCAACACCTCGCCATCCTCCCCAAAGACATCTCATCGATTATAGCCTTAGTGCCGGGAGATAACACCTTATACCACTTATAAAAGTAGGTAATGCTAGCACCCTCATGCTTGGTTACCTAATTCAATGCATGCACACATATCACACACTAGTTCCTGATAATCACACGAGTATCGAAAAATCATTGCATTTAATAAATCATTGCATAGAATAAATAAGCAATAAAATGGATAAGTATTTGCGTAAAATAAAAGCAGCAATGAGGCTTTCCAGAATCCGAGAAAGATGATAGGAAGCCTTCAAGGCAGGTGGAATAAAATTCCCCAGATGAATCCCGTGGTACATCCAATTCAGCGAGAGCCCTACAAAGCATCAGCAGGAACCTCGGATAATTCCACCTACTGACCATCAATAAGCACGTTTCAAGTAGTCACTTGAACGGCTGGCAGATCCAAGCGGATATTATAAAGCTTGAACCACATAGAAACCTCGAAAAATCTGAAAAGAAGGGGCAGAAAAGGGAAAAAGATGAAAGAAATCATTTTCGAAAATAGCCCGGAGGCAGGAATTTTTGAAATGAAAGAGCTGAAAATGTGGAGAGAGAAGAGAGAATTGTTTTGGTGTGGTAAAAATGGGAGCCAAATTGTTGCTTTTATAGACCGCAGGTAACTAGCCCGCCGGCTAATTACATATGTAATTAACCCGCTGGCTAATTACCTATCCAGCTGTCATGCGCTTACGCGTTCCACGCATTTATGCGTAACGGCTATAAAAGTTACCGTTACATAGGTAATTAGCCTGCCGGTTAATTACGTATATTTTGAAAATTTCTGCAATTTTCCATTTTTCATCCATTCTCTGCATTGTTTATAAAATGTGCGGACCTAAAAGCTGTTTTTATACAGTCACTCATGCATTAAGCACCCAAAAATATTAATTTCGACCCCCGGTCAATTTTAACCTCATGCAACTCCTTAATAAATTTTTAATTGAATGGGCAAAATATAATTTGTTTCAAAATTTATCGATTAAAAATATTTAAACTCATTGCATTTCACACACACTATTTTGTTTGTTTTGCATATGACAAAATTTCTAGCACGAAATTCATGTATGCGAGGGGTAAACTATTAGCACAGGTCTGTTCCGGCCCGATGAGGAATAATGCTTATTTCATTCAGCGATCAAACAAAAGAGCCAAAAAGGACCGAATTGTCATCCAAAATAAAAAAAAATCCACATTCGAGGGAAGCTCCAATTTAGCATTTTCTACTAAAAAATCAAAAAATCAAAGTTTGGCCAAACATGGGTAATCCTCCCGCTGGGTAATTACCTATCTATAGTAAAAAAAAATCAAATCTTACTAAGACCTTAAAAGATTTAACGGGATCTGATGTAAAATCTTATCAGATAGGTAACTAGCCCCCCGGCTAATTACCTCCCTATTATAAATACGGGGTCACCCCCACCCCCCCCCCCCCCCCCCATTTGCAGAGGAGACAGAAATTTTGGAAAATCCAAAAGTTACCTTTGTGTCCTTTTTAGTTCTGGGAGTCCTAAAAGCCCCGAAATTCTTTCAGAATCGAGTTTTATCACCGACACTTAGTATAAACCCAGTTTCCGGTCTTTTTAGATCAAGATCCCACAGTGATCTTCAGTCTAAAAATGACTTAAACTTTATATTTTATTCAAAAATAATCCAAGATTATAATCATAAGTTGGGTTAAATCTATTTTCCAAACGAATCACACTCTTTGATAACTTTGGTCCTGTACTAGCTCTCAAGTCATCCTGGACATACGAAAAGGTAAACTAAGGGTAATTGGCTCTAAGCCAACTTTTAAATTCATTGAAATTCATTTTCACTAGTCTATTATTGCACATTACATTTCATTTCTTTGGTGAAGTGACCCACTGGTGCCACTTAAACTATAATGTGTGTAAATAAGCTCGCAGGTACGGATAAACATCGAGAATGCGAGAAAACTCTATCCAAGTTTCCGGGCCAAGACCCAAACGCTTCCGTTACTCTGCCAAAATTTTCATAGAAAATATCAATTTATTATGCCGTTATAATGCCTGTTTTATTTCTCGAATTTATTTCTTAAATAAAGTCGTTATAATGCAAAAATTTCCACAAATTCCAAAGTTCCAAAATTAAGCCAAACAATTTGAACAATATGAGTACATATCATGTCCGAACTCAGAATCTCATTTTCTCTTCGATATAAAAATCCCATTTTAGATCAGTATAGTATAATTCCCGGTAGAGCTGAACCGGGTGGCAACTTTATTCTATTTTATTTTTAAATAAAGTTAAAAATGCTTTATTTTAAAAATATCTTTTCTTAATAAAATGTGTAAATATATTTCTCAATATAATCACATTTTTGGCTTATAAAAAGCCATGTTTTCACACTTAATAAGTTTACATAAAAAATATTGACTTTTCCCTTTAATAAAATCCAGCATTTTATTAGAGGCACACGCATTTAAGCGATCTGAATTTTCTCAATCCAAACCAAACGTCGTGATTTCCCTCAAACTGCATGGAATCGTGCCCCGAGCACCGTATGCTTCCTCCTGCCGAAATGTTCGCCCGCTCACACCTATGATACTCCAGCATGTCTTGGCAAAATTGGTCCTTATCTAGAAAGGATCCATTACAACCTCTTCTTCCTTTCAACACTGTGTCCTATAGCACTGGGTAGACAGCAGGGTTGTGAATATGCCTGTCCTAATCATCCACTTCTTGAGGCAGCACAGGAACACCCATGGCGCTCTTATTACTAGGACTCTCCTAGCAAATGAAATTGATTTATCCAAAGCCCAATCTATTCAGGGGAAGGAGATTCTCAAAAAGTTCTTTAAGAAATTAAGTTTTGGGGAAACATGGAATGAAGAGAAAGCAATCCGGATAAGGGAAGAAAGAAAGGAGAAAGGCAGAGTCAGGAAGGCCGGAGTTGAAATTGCTCCGGAGGCTAAGAGAGCCAAAACTACCAAGACAAAGGCTCAAAGGAAGTAAACCCCAAGCTAGTTGTTGAGGAAGTTAATAAAGATAGAATACCCCTCACACAACCCATGAAAACCACACCTAAAAAGCCTAGGAGAAGGGGAAGGCTCATTAAAGCAGCAGATAAAAAGAAGAAGCCATTTTGTGAACTGGAGGCAAGTGAGAACATTATAGTAGTTGTTGCTACAATTGGTGTAGGATATAAGAAGGGGCAGAAAAGAAGTATTCAGAACATCCTGGAAGAGGATGATGATGTAGAGGAAACAGAGGAAGAAGAGCCTATACCTAAGAAGAAGCAACTCCGAAAGAAGGGGATAACTTTCTAAGAGGCATTAAAGGCAGAAAGAGCTAAGCTTTCCATCAAAAAGCCCGCTGCTGGAATTATAATCCATGAACCAACTCCTAAATCAGCCACATCAGCAAACTTGAACAAGGGAAAGGAACTGGTAGTGTTCACTAAAAAGCCAGTTGATCCTGATAATATCTTTTCGAAAGATCCTCAGTATAAGGAGATGATGTCAATGGTACGGGATAATCTCAAGCTAAATAAGTTGACTAAGGAAGGACCCGAGAACTCATCTGGAGTAGCAGCCACAGATAGGCCATCTGTCCTAATAGCTTCAAAAGATCTGGTACTTCTCAAAGAGGCCAAGTATCTGGATGAGGACTTAATTCACTTTAAACTAAGATCAGGGCCTCTTCCGGATAACTTACTAAATGTGGAAGCAGAAGTGGTTGAGCTCAAAAGTCCTAAAAAGGCAACAGAAGGGAATGGTGAGGACAATTCTATAGTTCCAGAAAATAAGATAATGATCATGGCAAGTCCTATTCTAGCAATTGGAGGGAATAATGAGGAAATTCCATCATTCTGAATATGAAAAAGAATGCTACAAGTCCTATTAGGGCAATAGGGGGAGATTGAGGACATTTCTAGTCTTCTGGATATGGGATTGAAAGAGCAAATTGAGGAAGAGATCATTGAGCCTCAACAAACCAATCAAGTAATCATCCTTCCAAACATCTCTTCTACTGATGAAATTCCGACTGGCAATGCCGTTGAAACACGGGACAACTTAGGTGCAGACACCAAAATTGCATCTACGAATAACCAGTCCATCCCGAAACACAATGTTGCAGAGATTGGAACTAGTCTGGGATCCAAAGAGCATACTTCTGAAGTGGAATCTAAGGACGAGGCTACTTCAAAGGAAAGAATGGAAGAGCAAGAGAAAGAGAAGGATAAATATGATGAAAAAGAAACAAGTTAGAAAGAGTCATCCAGATATAAGGAGTCAGAAAGTAGTTCTAAATCAGATAAATCATCCTCATCCCGAGAGAAAAAGAAGCCAAAACTTAAATCATTTATGGACTACAATGTCTCAAGAAATGAGAAAATCTGAATGGGATTAACATTGATAGAGCAAGCTGCTTTACAAGGGCAGAAGGATGATAAGTTTAAACCCCTGCTCTAGAACATCTGCGCCCAACTCAGATCAGTTGAGAGCCTAATAAAAAATAGATCAATGACTCTGGATCTTAGAACTGAATTGGGGGAGATAAAGAGCAGTGTTTAGAACATCGAGAAGAAGGTAGAGGCTTTCCCAACTGCTGAAATTGTAGCTAAAACCTCCCTCTCAAAGATCACTCCAGTGCTGGAATAAATAAATAAAAGTATAGCAGGAGCAAATCGCTCTGCCGATCAAGCTCACACCGGAGCAGATAACAATTGAGCAACTCTGATGAATAAAAGCACTTCCTCCTCCATAGAGATAACAACTGAGCTCAAAGAGTATCTGGATTGCAAGTTTGAAAGCCTAGAAAAATTCATTCCGGGAGCAATTACTGGAGGAAAAGGAATTGTCTCTGAACTTACCTCCCTAAATGAGGAACATCAAGCTACACAAGAGATGCTAACTAATTTTCTTAATGAAGGACTGCCCAATCTCCTCTCCAAACACATGGGAAATATAAGTGCTAAATTTGTTGGCCAAATTAATGGGACGGATACCTTGATCAATGACTTACAGGAGGAATTTCATAAGGATCTTACAACTCTCAAATCCAGTCTCCACAACATCCGGAGAGATATTTGCCATGATATTGATCTTCTAAAGTCAGGTATGGCTAATTTATCCATCTCCCCTTCTGGGTCTTCATCCTCTTCTCCGAATAGTCTTCTTATTCCAGTGATCAGCGACTTGGTCAAACACATTAGCGACACTGGCTTCTTTGGCTACAAATTTGGATTGACCCTTCTTAAGTCCCTGTTCCCATACTTTGAAAAGGAGGACCAACCTCATGCCTTAAAGAGGATTCCTGCATGACCAAATCTTACAAGGAACTCCAGAACCTACTCAGGCTTGTCAATCTCCTTTCGGCAACGGTTGAGACAATAATTGAGAAGCACCTATAAGGCAATATGGATTACTCAGTCTACTCAGAAGCATGGCAGAAGAGTTGGGATTCTCGCACGTTCATGATCCCATAAGCTGATGAAAACCAAAAGGGGGAGAAAAGAAAAAACAAAGGAAAAGAGGGAGAGTCATCCAGAAAAGGAGGTAAATGAAAAGATGATTATTTGCTAGAATAGCTATTTTTATTCAATGTAAAAATATGTAATAGCTAGTTCTATTTTCACTTATATATATTTCTGTAATTGTAACTTCGGAACTTTATGAGGTTAACTATTGTTAACAACAGAAGTATATATAGTGAAAAGTTAATACTTAAAATTGCTTCTAAGTACAATCTGTAATTGTACTTCAAAAACTTAGAAGCTGGAAATCAAACATATTGGGGGAGTTAGGATGCTTAGATTATGGGGGAGTAAAACTTGCAAATAACTAAGTATCAAGAATCATACTTAGCTCATAAACCCCTTTTCCATGTGCTTAGCTTTTGTTTCCATCAAATGGGGGAGATTGTTGGAAACAATGATCTAGAAGAATTAATTCCAGAATAATCCGGATCAAGTTTGAAGAAAACAAAACTATAGAAATAAAGTCTTAAGGAACAAAACATGTAATCTCCTTAATCCAAAATGGAAGCCTCATGTCCAAAACAAGTCATCTGGACATTCATTAGAAACTACAAGTACCTAAGCACATAGTGGAAGCATCCGGTTAAAGTTTAGAAAGGAAACAAACTTTAAACTGCTCAAGATCAACATCTGAAAGAAGAACTGGTTGAAATAGCATCCGGACTCTACAAGATAAATTCATCCGGAAGATACAGTTATCGAGACAAAGTAACTTTCCCCTCCACCTTTTGGTCTGAAAGTCAAAGATCCCTTTCCCTTGTGCAAGACAAAAATGACAGCTAGCATACTTTTCAGGAAAGGACAAAAGGACTGACACAGGAAAGGGAAAAGGTAACAACCTTTTCTACCTAAACCAATAGGAAAGGTGCGTGAAGCACACACTTTGGATTTCTGGCATAAAAGTTGGTGGATCACAAAAATACAAGAAAACGATCACTGACATTTTCCAGGCCTCAATCCCAAGGATTCAACGAGACATTTAATCAATTTAACGGATTGATCAACGGATCCAGAAGCGCCACATATTACCTAATCAACGGTGAAGATTTAATTCAACTTTAACAACTCACAACGGCTATATTTATGACAGAAGCCTATAAAAGGAAAGCTTCACGAGTTGAAAAGGTGCTGGTTGTTTTGAGAAAGCATACATTAAGAGAATCTGCTATTATAATCAGTGACTTAATCCCTCCAAGAATCAAACCATTCCAAATCAGTTTGTAAGGATTCTCAAGTGAAAAAGCTAAAGATAAAAGGACTCAGCTTGAGGAGATCCAAAACCAAAACCTTTGAGAAAAATAAAGTGTAAGATCTCATACTTGAGTGAGTTGAGATCGAGATCTAGCTTAGAGTTGGTGCTTTAAGTGGAACTCCCTGTAGGACTCAGCTTAGGTTTGGGTAGAAATCTAAGTGGTATATCCTGCTAAAGATAAAAGGACTCAGCTAGGAGTTGGTGCTTCTAGTGGTATATCCTACATTCGGAAGGGAGTACTATCCAGAGACAAATTGTAAGGCTTGATTTCTGCCAGTTTGAAAGGAATCCACCAGTGAAAAAGCTCGGAGGAAGGAAACTCAGAGGACTGGAGTAGGCGGGGCCGAACCATGATAAAATTACTGTGTTTGATTTTCTAACTCCTCATAGTATTGCATAACATTTCATATCTGCATCATCTGGATCAATCATATCTGGAACATAATCAAATATGCTACACAAGACTTTTTAAAGTATGCTCATTTCCGCAAAAAGGGTCATTCACCCTCTCTGACTTTATTTAGACCTTCACAGAGATCAACAGTATTTACACTAAAATACGGACCTCTCTTTTTTTCCCTTTCCCTACATATAAGGGTGAAAAGAAATCAATAGAAAAATTTAAATAACTGAAAAAGCACAATCTTAAAGTTCATTTGAGCTGGAATGGTGAGTTAAATTCATTAGAAAATGAAAAAGAAGTTAGTAGATTTTTGGATTTTGGTTTTTCAATTGAAAAGAGGAGCAGTAGAGCATGGGAGTTGGCAGTGGAATTAAGTTCTTAGATGCCCCAAGGTTGAATTTCAATCATTTTTTATTTTAGTTTTTATTAAGAAAATAATTAAGTTAATGTATAAGGTGGTGTTTTAAAAATAATTCAGAGTAATGTGGACTTTTATATAAATTTTACATGAATTTTTTATACTTTTTACCTAATATGCCATATATCAAGTAATGATTGATTTAAATTTTTTAATTTTAATATGAGGCGGTGAATACAGTGTACTCTCAAAAGTAAGACTAATTTAATTACATTTAGGGAATCATAAGATATAATTTAAATAAATTTAAGGGAAAATTCTAAAAAATAAGGGTTATTAGAAACAAATTTAAATAGCAATCAGACCCTTTTCATACTATTTAAAATATTGTAGTAGATTGTCATCATTAATATGCAAGTGGACCAATAAAAAAAGTCAAGATCATATGACCATTATAAAACCATTTTTTATTCCAAAAAATGGCTCAAGTTCCGGTTTTACAAAGTAGAACCAATAAAAAAAATCAATTTGTGATTCAATGGACACATTGTTATTTTTTATTTAATAATTTTTTAAAAAAATATTTGATTAATAATAAAAAAAATCTTTGAATCTATTCATTTTATAAAAATAATTGTACATTATTTGAACTTTAAACCCCTTTTAAAAAGAAAAATTATTAATTAAATAAGGATAATTGAGTGAAAATCTTCTTCAAACTATTTAATAACGTGTATCAACACTTACATTTGAAAAACATATTCTTTCGAAGTGTAATTTAAATTTATTATGTTTAAAATGATTTTCTATCATAATAATAATTAATATTATTTAAAAATAAATAATATTAATAATAATAATAATAATAAGTTATAATATGGACTATAAATTAGACTTGAAATAATTTTATAGGCCTGACTCGAGTCAGATCTAAACTGATAATTTTAAAGTGTTGGATGAATTGGACTTATATTCATATTAGTAAAAAATTTCAAACTCATTTCGCCCCAACTGACGGACAGATCTAGAATTAATTAATATATCTGTTGTAAACAATAAAAATTTACTGATCATATTTGATTAATTTTTAAATGATATCAATCATTATTATCTTAAAATGTAACTTTGCTCATTTACCTATTACTGCCAATTATTTCTATGACATATTCGTTCGATGGGGCATAATGGGTATGAATTGAGGTTCATCTGACTTTTTACAACTAATATAAATATAAATTTAATTTAGTCTACACTGAACCTTGATCTGATTTCGGATAAGTCTATAAGGTTACTTTTAAGCTTGATTCATAGTCCATAAATAACTTATATTATTATTATTATTTATATTATTATTGTTATATATTTCTATATAATATTAATTATTAGTATAATAGAAAATAATTTTAAGCATAATAAATTTAAATCAATGACCGAAGATTATGATTTTTAAATGCAGGAATTGATAGACATAGTTTGAAAAATATTTTTACTCAATGTCCTTATTTAGTTAATAATCTTTTTTTCACAAGGGTTTTGAAGTTCAAATGATGTACAACTATTTTTATAAACTGAACTAATCGGAAGTTTTTTATTATTAATCAAATATTATTTTTTTAATTTATTTAAGAAAAAACTAACAATGTGTCCAGTGGTCTATAAATTGATTTTATTATTTTTTGTTGCGTCTACTTTGTAAACCCGGAACTTGAGCCATTTTTGGAATAAAAAATGGTTTCTTAATGGTAAAATGAGATTGACTTTTCTTAGAGGGTCCATTTGCATTCTAATTCTGGCAATTTACTCTAAGATTGTAAATAGATTGAAATGTACCATAAAATTATAAATAGTTAGAAAATGTGCCATAATTTTTTCATTAGTCCCAGATCCCATCTAACTTTAAAAGATGTCCAATTTATTAAAAAAAAACAAGTGCATTATAAGCTTTTATTGCATAAATATTAGTTAGCATCTCTAAATTTCTCAAATTAAAATCCTGAACCTGAAATTTATCAATTTTGTTAGTAGCAAAAGCAATTGGATTCATGGAGTTGAATACGGGAGCTAAAATCCCTTGGGTAGGGCTCGGCACTTTGCATTGTGACCCTGGTGTCGTAGCTGACGTTGTTACTGCTGCTATTAAGGTATTCTTCTTTCATCTTTATTATAGCTATAGACTTATAAGTTGTAAGAAGTCCGAGCTAATCACAGTTATTTTTGGATGAATCCAGGCCGGCTATAGACACATTGGCAATGAGGACCAGGTGGTGCCTTTAAATGATGTCGTTTTCTACGATTCCTTAATTATATCTATATGTTGCTCTCTGTTACGGCTAATGGGCTACGTAATTATTCGTGTCTACAAATTGGTAGTGCACTGAAGAAACTTTTTGATGATGGTGTTGATAGGAAACAGTTATGCACTAATGGAGCTGAATAGTTTAAACAATTAATTAATTAGCTTATTTATTATTTTCAGTTTATTGTAAGTAGTGGCTGATATTAGCTGATAGTGGTTAATTAGCATTTTCACTATTTGCAGTTTGTTTTATTTATTATTGGTAGTAGTCGGATGTTTGCCATTTATTGACCTAGAAAGTAGGAAAATGTAAGTTACTTTTAATGTATTTAATTACCTGAAAAAGGCAGTAAATTAAAAAATACAAAATTGTGGTTTATTCTCACCCGAAGAGAATTCTCTATCTTTTCTTTATTAGCTTTGCTTGAGACCTATCAGTGGTGTCAGAGCTAGATTGTATTGTTTCTCTTATCTATTTCCTTTTGTTGCATTACTTCCAAACAAGAAACATTTTGTTCCTCTCACTTGTGTCATGGCTAACCATCCATATTTTCAACAAATGAGAGAGATAGAAGGTTTGATGAAGGAAATGAAAGAAATTGTGAACAAGAGTTTTAAGGAACTCAATGCCATTTTCAAAAGCTGTAGAGTTGAACGCCAGAAAATTCAGAAGTTGATTTTGAATAATGAATATGAATTTTTAAAATCTTATGAAGTAATACTAGAAGAAGATGACTCTTCTCAACCTAATCTCCAACCATTCACCGCCAACGAATCCGCATTTGCTTCTGAAGATTCTAAGTTCCAAGATTTCACCTTTGAAGGAAGTAAGATTGAGCTTGAGCATTCGATTCATGGAAGGTACGAGTTGTTCTTCGGCAAGGAATCTATGGTCTGACCACTATTGAAGACTTTGAAGAAGAACACCCATGATCGAACAATCAAATCTAAGTTTTCAGGACTCACAATTATTGTTCTTAATCGTGTTATGCATAGGAAGATGATTGAAAGAGGTTGATTGAACCTTGAGGACAAGGTTCTTTGAAAGGGGAATGCATTGATAGGAAACAATTATGCACTAATGGAGCTGAATAGTTTAAACAATTAATTAATTAGCTTATTTATTATTTCCAATTTATTGTAAGTAGTGGCTGATATTAGCTGATAGTGGTTAATTAGCATTTTCATTATTTGCAGTTTGTTTTATTTATTATTGGTAGTAGTGGGATGTTTGCTATTTAGTGGCTTAGAATGTAGGAAAGGGTAAGTTACTTCTAATGTATTTAATTACCTGTTGAATTCAAGGAGAAGGCAGTGAATTAAAAAATACAAAATTGTGGTTTATTTGTCTTTTCTTTATTAGCTTTGATTGGGACCTATCAGTAGTGAGGCGTGATGAACTGTGGATCACTTCCAAACTCTTGTAATTTTTCTAATCCAATATCTGTTTCACTTTCCAGTTTATATTTTAAATTAACTGTACGTAATTATATAAGATTTGATAATCAATTTTAAATTATGTGCAGCTGTACTGATCATGATCCAGAAGATGTACATGTTGCATTGAGAAGAACTCTGCAGGACTTGCAGCTTGATTATATAGATCTTTATCTGGTACATTCATTTCAATTATACCTTTACAATTACAAAAAAAAATAATTAGTTGGTAAAATTTCTGAATATTATTTGTGGCCTTGTGTTTAAATGAAGATTCACTGGCCAGTGAGCATGAAGAAGGGTTCAGTAGGGTTTAAGCCAGACAACCTAACAACCCCAAACATCCCAAGCACATGGAGAGCAATGGAAGCACTTTATTATTCGGGAAAGGCCCGAGCTATTGGAGTTAGCAATTTCATTGCAAAAAAGCTTCGAGGATCTGCTATCAGTTGCCCGTGTTGTCCCTGCTGTTAACCAAGTTGAGTGTCACCCTGTTTGGCAGCAGCCTAAGCTTCATCAATTCTGTAAATTAAAAGGAATTCACTTTAGTGTACGTAATCAAAATAGAGTTTCCTCATTGAGGCACTTTTTACATGCATTTTTATCCATAACAATTTGGGGCAACAGACCAAAATACAGAAAGTCCTAAAAAAAATTTTCAATTTTAATAAAAGATTAACATTTTGAAAAGGTTATAAACTGAAGTTACAATATTTTGTTGGAGATATGGGAAACACACAATGATAAAGAGTGGTATATAAGTGGAGTAGATTAGGCCTTAACACAAGCCAATTGATTTTGTGTTAGATGGGCTCAACCCCACTTGTATATTCACTCAAGCTATCAAGTCCAACACTATCGAGGCCTCATGGATTCTCTACATATTTAACAAGTTTTTTCTAAGGGAATATCATTTGACGTAAACTCAATTAATGTTCATATTTCACACACCACGTATTAAGAACTTAAAAAAAATAATTTTGGACTCCTTTCTATTATGGTTTCTAGGCGGTCACTCATACTGGCCATCAGGAGCGGCACTGTCAATACTTCAATTTGGCCCATTTAACCAAATTCTGTTATATTAAATTTCCAGGGTTATTCACCCTTGGGTTCTCCTGGAACTGAGACCGTTAGCATTCAGGTACTCAAGAATCCGATTCTTAATCTGGTTGCCGAGAAATTGAGCAAGACTCCAGCACAAGTAGCTCTTCGATCGGGATTGCAGATGGGTCATAGTGTACTTCCCAAGAGCACTAGTGAGGCTAGAATCAAAGAGAATTTTGATATTTTTGACTGGTCTATTCCTGAAGATTTGATTGCCAAATATTCTGAAATTGAAAGGCAAGTAGTGTTTTTCTCTAAACTGTTAGGACATTATTTTTGTTCCGTTTTAGATAATTAACATTGTTGTTATATTATGCAGAAGAGGCTAATTAGAGGCACTAGATTTATGGCTACTACAAGACACTTGAACAACTCTGGGATGGTTAACTCTTATTTCTAAACCACTAAATATTAGTATTCCTTTTGGCTTAATCAAATTTCAGTTGATACTTACAATCAATAAATATATTTATTTAGATTAAATTTGTGAACTCTAAAAGTCTCTGGTTCGAATCATATTCGAGATGAGGAATTAATAAAGTGCAAAATTTTTAATAAATAATATATTAAAAAAAATTGGAAATTCTTATTGAAAAAGTATTTCTCCTATGGAATATCATTACGAGATTGCTAAGAAATTCTTATTGAAAATTTTCGTGAAGCAGTTGTGTACAAACAATTAAAATATCTTTTCATAAGAGATTTTATTTTTGATTTGCATGTATCTAATATTCTATCCAAATGTTTCGTTAGACAAGATATTTGTTAATCTTTTATACTAGACATTTAAATTTATCTTTGTATAATAAGATCATTTTATATATGCATTACTAGTTTTTATTGTTGCTCATCTAGTTCGCCTTGGTTTTTAATGACTACATACAGATCCAATCCGGATTGCGGACACGGTTATGGTTGTGGATATTTAAAATCGTTAGTTGGAGGTCAAAAAAATATAGGTTGCATGGTTTAACTTTATCCTTTATTTTCAGATTAAGTGTTGCCTAAGGGACCCGTTTACCTTTTGACAAAAGTAAGTTAATGTATTTGTGCTATGTTTTAATTCCAATAGACTGTTTTTAGTATTTTTATGCTTGTATATATTTATTGATCTGCAAATCATATTGTACAATTATTAGTTAGAACAATTAATTTTTCAACATGTATGAAAACTTAATTTCATATTTATCTACCTTTTATTAGATTTGTTACTGCTTCCATAATATTAGGATAAAAAATATTAAGTCAAAATGTCCTATATATTTATATATAATCCTTAGGAGAAAAATTAATAATTCTGTTTAAAAAACGTACTTTTTGTTTTAGATACTAATATTTTTATTACTTTGCATTCTTCGCCAACATTATTATTGGTAGTATATATTAAATTCATTAATTATGCATTATTGGTGGCAGTTTATTATAAAAGAAAAGATCCATTTGCAAAAAGTATTTAAAAAGCCAGTTGACTCTTTCTTTTCTTTTTTTTTTTTGATAAAGACTCTTTCTTAATTTGGAAACCCCTTTGTTAGACTTCAACAATTATATTTATATGGGACCAAAATCTCATAAATTATACAAAGGAATATATAAAATACAAATGATAGTATAAGGTTGAGAAGAGTGGGGATACCACTTTCAACCCGATGGTCATAACATCCAATGCTAGAAATCTCTGATAAGTTATAATAAAAAAAAAAAAGAAATCTCTGATAAGTATCTATTAATTTTTTTTTTCTCAAATCTCTTTCATTTTTCAACTTGAAAAATCTATGAATCCAATAAGTATAAGCAAATTTAATTTGCAATAACTACAAATTTTTTTATAAAATCATTATTCATTAAATAAGTGCAAACAATTTACCATAAAAGGTAAATATGTAAGACTTATATTTATTTTTAATATTACTACCAAATAGAAATAAGAGACTTAAATTGATGTTCATCGCATCTAACTTTTATATTAATTATTATGAAAGTTTAAAATTGAATAATACTAATGATAAGATATTGTTTTTTTATTTATTTAGTTTTTTTTGCTAACAATATATCTTAAACTAATTTTTCGATGTTGATAAAAATTACTTAGTGTACATTATTTTAACAAAAAATAACTTTTTCCGACGAAGAATTAAGGAATTTTAGAAGGGGACTTTGTTTCTGGTGAGAAAAAAAAAATAATGGAGATGAGAATCACGAAATTTTTTTCCCTTAAAATTTTACATAGACATAGATGGGATACATTATTATTGGTAGTTGTTTGTATCAAACTTAGTTTTAAGTATGTAGTTATGTTTGTGTTAATGTCTTAGCCTAATAATTAAAATTGGATATATGATTCTAGAGGACATAGGTTTAAACCATATTCGATGTGGGGTGAATATTTTTTTTTGTATTTAATGAATTAAGCGCATTTAGTCAAATTTTTTTTAAAAAAATAATTAGTTAACCCAAGGGTGTGTGGTCTGGGGTTGCAATCGAGCTGAGCGGTTCGCGAGCAGTTCTAGATCGGCTCGAGATATTAACGAGTCAACCTAAGCTTTTTAAGGTTCGACTTGAAAGCTCGCGAGCAGGCTCACATAATTTTTTAATTACTTTATAATATCAATAATTTCCTATATATTCATAAAAATATGGTAGGTTAGTTTTAATTTTAAATATTCTAATTAAGAAAAAGTTTGTGTATCATATTCTTAATTAGTTCTAAATATCTTAAAACAAGTTGTATTCCTATTCTAATTCTATCCCTTCTCAAAAACTTTAACCTAATCGTCTGCTATAAAAAGCTTTGAATTTTAATTTGGCAAAAAAATGTGTATTTAGAAATAATAAGAAATTTATTTGATAAATAAGGCTCGTTTAGGCTTGTAAGCTCACGAACTCGAGTCGAGTTTGTCCATGAGCTCAAGCCGAGCTAAAATATTCAAGGCTCGACGAGCTATGAGCTGAGCCGAGCTCAATTATTTTTATTTTCAAGCCGAGGCGAGCTTAGATAGGTTCGATCCCGGTTCAGCTCATTTGCATCCCTAGTGTGGTCTAGTGGTAGGGACTAGTCCATACTTAAGCATTCATCATAGATCAAACAATGTGATGTGTATGGAGTTACGTTAAATCTTGGAAGCAGTCATCTTTCCATTCAATGGACCCACAAATTTACGATCGATGATTAAAGTAGATGTGCGGCTCACAGCCGAATCCCATCCGGTACACCTCCTGGTCAGAAAAAAAAAGTAATTAATTATGCTTATGGTTGATTTGATTTAGCTGTTGTTGTTTGGTGTTATTTGTTATATTGTGAATTGACCAAATTAAGACCGTTGATTTCACATCAGAAGAATTAAAAAAGTAATAGGTGGCTTCATATCCTGTTGATTCTCTTGGGCACATAAAACAGAAAACCGGTATCTCTGCCGTACTGCATTTCCTGCCTTGATCAACATCTCTCCTTGTGTCGCATTTCCATCTCGAATATGGCCAATGATTTTCGATTCTTCCAACTGTCTACCGGAGCTAAGATTCCGTCAGTTGGCCTCGGGACTTGGCAGGCCGAGCCTGGTGTCGTCGGAGCTTCCGTGGCCGCAGCCATCAAGGTTCTCTCATTCTCTTTTTCATTTTAATAATCTGGTTATCACTTGCATAATTATAATTATCTCCATTGCAGAACGGCTACCGCCATATTGATTGTGCTCAAGCCTATAAAAACGAGAAGGAGGTAATTCTTCTTCTCTTATCTCCTGGTTCTTGCAATTTTCCCGTTTTCATCTCGACAGTGCCATTCATTTCTTATGTTCAATTTTATTTCTGTTTTTCTGTGTATTGGAATAATTTGGTATTCCGGAAAATTGAGAATTTTGCATATGAGATTTTTGGACATTGAGGTATTCTTCAACAATTTCCTGATCTCCTTCGTTACTGGATGGCTTAAGAAAAATGGTCTCAACTGAATTCCGTGCTTGTTTCCGTAACATTCTGTCATCTATTCCCCTTTTTATTGCTTTTTCTGGTTTAATGATCGGTAATAATGTGCCTGGTGTTTAAATAAGAGTTTTGGGGAGGCTTTGTAAATCCTTTGTTGAACTGTGCTATTGAATGAAATGTTTTCTTATGGACACCACAACTTGTTGTTAGGGAATTGCGAGAAAATGAATGAAAAAAAAGCTGATATATTTTTATTGATGGCAAACACACTATTTATAGATTTTACTGTAATAGAATTATTCAATTCAAATTCAAAATTAAACAAATTCTATCATATTTGATATGAAATCCTAACATAAAAATCCTAATTTATTTCCTATTATCTTTTATTAACAATTTCAAAGTCAAATATCTAGCACACGAAGTTGTGAATTTTATTTTAAAATATAAATATGATTATAATCATGATATGATCATGGTTGTAGTCATAGGCATAGTCATGGTCATGGCATTGCTCATTGCTCATTGGTTGTTGTTATTGGTTATTGCAGCAACAATGAACTTCTGCATCTTCATTTTTTTTTGTGGCTTTTCATCTTTAAAACAATGGATTTATTGGCTAAAGGAGGAACTTCATAGTCTTCTTCAATAGCTTCCATGGTATTTGGCTTTATGTTTATAAGGATTTGGTTATGGCTTGAAGGTTTTTGTATATATAGGAAGATAATTTGGTGGGTTTTCTTAAATCATAGGTCCCTTAAGATCAATTATGCTCTTGATACCATGTTGTAAAATATGGAGCATCAAAGTATGGAAAAAATGAAAGGAAAAAAACTAATACATTTTTATTGATGGCAAACATGCTATTTATAAATTTTACATGATAGGACTATTCAATTCAAATTCAAAATTAAATAAATCTTTTCATATTTGATACAAAATCCTAACATAAAAATTCTAATTTATTTTCTATTATCTTTTATTAACAATTTCAAAGTCAAATATCAAACAAAGCCTTACAAGCATAAGTGTATTGTGTATATATTAAAAAATTAATGTATTTAAAAGAAAGACATAACTGGATCATTTTTATTGTAGATTGGTTTGGTGTTGAAGAAGCTATTTGAAGATGGTGTAGTGAAGCGAGAGGATTTATTTATTACATCCAAACTCTGGTTTGTGCTTATTTCATATTGGCAATGCGTCCTCTGTGTTTTTTTCTTCAATGTCTATTACCAAAATTACTCGAGCAGGTGCACTAATCATGAGCCAGAAGATGTTGTTCAGGCATTAGAGGGAACTTTGCGGGACCTGCAGCTTGATTATCTTGATCTGTATCTTGTATGTATTACTTTCTTAGCTACGTGTTTAATACTGCTATTATACCTTCAAGTTCTGTTGTACCTGATCCCAGATAATATCAAAGAAGCAATGGATCATTAGGTTGCATAAACACGCCCGAAGTGTCCGACACGACACGGACACGGACACGCGGACACGGCAATTTTGAAAAAAACACATTTGGACACGGTTAGGACACGCCCACTAAAAAATATTATCAAACATAAATATTAATACATATAAAATTCATATCATTCATAATCAATTAATCAAATTACAAAAAAAAAAAAATCCAAAATAACTAATGAGGTAGGCTTTAATTCTCCACATCTTCATCTAAACTTTGAAACCATACACTTCCCATCCAAGTGCCAAAATTTTTCAACTACTGACGAGGGCTTCACCAAATTTCACAAGGAAGATAATGAAATGAAGACACGGAGGACTTTATCATCACTGATTAATATCATATAGAAGAACAGTTTATCTATTTCCAACTAAATCTACTTCTTAATTAGCTAAAATCAAATCAGGTTTTCAAAATAGAAAAGCTTCAAACCTTACCTTCGTCAGCGCCGGAGTCTGATGTAGTGCCGGTCGTCGTCTATGGAGTCAGTGTGGGTCGTCGTCGCTGTCAGCCTTGTGTCGATTTGAGTTGAACAGAAACAGGTATGAGAACGCAAAGGTGCAGAGGAATAAAAGTAAAAAACCTAATTTTTTGTTACCCAAAATGGCGTCGTCCGGTGTCCAAAAACGTGTCCATGAAATGTCCACTGGTTTGATGCCTACGTGGCGTGTCGGATTCAAATCCAACGTGTCGGACACGTGTCCGACGCGTGTCCGTCGGACACGCGTCCGACACTTGGACACTCCTATATTTGGAGTGTCCATGCAACATAGATGGATCACCAGAACATAGTTACTTTTTCATTAATCTAACCAAATGGTAGTTTTCTTGAAATTTCAAAAACTAAATCAAGTAAAAATACTGAATTTTGTAGATCCATTGGCCAGTGAAAATGAAAAAGGGGTCAATTGGCTTCATGCCTGAGTTCTTTGAGCAAACTGATATCCCTTGCACATGGAGTGCCATGGAAACACTCTACGATTCTGGCAAGACTCGTGCTATTGGTGTAAGTAACTTCTCTTCAAAGAAGCTGGGGGATTTGTTAGAGGTAGCTCGCGTTCCCCCTGCTGTAAATCAGGTCGAGTGCCATCCTTCCTGGCAGCAAGAAAAGTTGCGCGCATTTTGCCAATCCAACAAAGTTCATCTATCTGTGAGTAGCCAAAAATTTAGTTTCTTAATATACCGAGTCCGATCTTTCTGTTATATGCGCTTCATTTAGATTTCTTTCAGGGATATTCACCTCTAGGATCCCCTGGAACCTCATGGCTGAAGAGTGATGTCCTTAAGAACTCGATCCTGAATATGATTGCCGCCAAATTGGGGAAAACTCCAGCTCAAGTTGCTTTAAGGTGGGGCCTGCAAATGGGGCATAGTGTGCTTCCTAAGAGCATAAATGAAGCAAGGATCAAGGAGAACTTTGATGTCTTTGATTGGTCTATACCAGATGAGTTATTTGCAAGGTTTTCCGAAATTGAGCAGGCAAGTAATTGCAAGCTGTGTATATTAAGTCTGAAATTTGAATCTGTAAATTTGTTTATGATTATTAAAGACTATCTTGAAATTCGGGTTTCGCAGGCAAGATTGCTGAAAGGGACTTCATTTGTGCATGAGACATACGGGCCATATAGGACCGTGGAGGAACTGTGGGATGGTGAGATATGAGCACCCAGCAATAGTATTACATGGAAGGGATTGAGAGAAGAAAGATTTGATACACGTGAGAAACATTATATGATGATTAATGAATTGTTTGTTTTCTCTGAAATTGTAGAACAACCAACGGCTACTTTAAATTTGCTGGTCAGTCACTATGTATGATTCTTGATAACATAGTTGTGCGGGGGTTTTCAGATTTTTGCTTGTGATATTGTTGTTTTAATTAGTGTAAGTGATCTAATGCGTTTTTCAAAACCAAGTGCCCTCTACCATTTAAAAAAATTCTCAAGACCAATTCACGGTTTTTAAGTAAAATTTATGAGAATCGATATCCACATGAATACCAAATCCAAGTAAAATTGCCACTTCTTACCAATTTTAAGGAAAAACGACTGTATTAACACTAAAGAAGATTGCAATACCAAAAATTGGAATTGGCATCCACGTACCCGTAATTTGATCCAAGTATTCAACACCAGCAATAGAGTGCGCTAGCTCATTATCATTTGGGTAAAGCACCTCATTGGGCAAGAATTGCTAAACAATTACCTTCTTGGCCTAAAAAATCACGTCTAACTGGAATTTTTTAAACAACTGCTACCCTTTCTATGCTCTATATAAATACAGGAAACTCACTCGAGATCGCGTTTTGCAGTAAATTCATTCTCTTATCAATTCTCTCATGTCATTGATTCAAATATCCAGTCTAGATTTTATTTTGCTTTTCGATTTCATCTTCGTTCTTCATTCTCAATTTCAGATTCAAGTATGTTCTTCATTCGCGATTTCTTTGCTTTACTGCGATCAAGATTTGGAATCGAATTTTGGAATTCAAAGATGAATACCATTCCTGTTTTTGCTTAATGTAAACGGATTATGTACTGATGATCACAGATTTATTGGATTCACTATAACAGATTTATTTGATCTTGCTTTTCGATTTCATCTGTGTACTTCATTATCAATTTCTTAATTCAAATAAAGGATTTCTGATTCAAATATGTTCTTCATTCTAATTTCTTTGCTCTACTGGCATTCAGATTTGGAATCTGTTCAAAGATGATTTTTTAAGAACACTTAATTGTTGAGGAACATATGGCTCGAACCCAAGACCGCCAGCTTCTTTCTCCACTTTGGGAGGAAGTTGTGAATTCAAAGATGAATACAACTCATGTGTTGCTTCATGTAAACGGATCACGGACTGATGATCATATATTTATCTGATTTGCATGTTCTTACGCACCTGTTACACATCTAGTACATACCTACTACATACATGCTACATATCTATTATATAACTGCTAGAAGTCTAATAAGAGTGTTTGATGAGCATATAACAGACTTGTAACATCATTGTATCAGATAAGAATGTTGTTGAAGTGTTCCTTTGTATCTGTTACACAAGTAGTAAATACCTAATACATTCATGTTACATATTTGTCATACAATTGCTACAAGTCTAATAAATGTATAATACAAAATGTCTGATGAATATATAACAGACGTGTAATAGTATTTAACTAGATAGAATTATTAATGAAGTATTTGAATAAGTCTTTTTGTCCTTTATCTGTCACTGGTCTACTACATACATGTTACAAACACTAATATATATCTGATACATGACTTCTTTTTTTGAACTAAAGGTAAAAAAAAAGACATGTGCACTATATAACTAATTAAAATGTTTGAAATCCCAAAAATGCATATCCAATACATTTTGATCATTAGAAAGGAGTTTCAAATGTTATTTGAATTACATGTTACAAGTTTGTTACAATGCTGTTATACATCTGATACAAGTCTTTTACAAACCTAATATAAATATGAAATTCAACAAAAACATATAAAAGTTATAAAGAACATGTAAAAGATATGAAGACGTATGAAAATTATTAAAAGAATATATTAAAAACTTTAGATAATTGGACTCAAATTTAACCGAAATTATTTTGCAAAATAAGCCAAATCCAACAATTTCCGTTATGATTTGGAGGGACGAAGGTGTAAAAAACTTTAACCAAGTCTTAGACGTACAAATGTAGGCCCAAAAACTATATTCGCAATTTTTGATTTCAGTCAAAATATAAAACGGCTCAATTTCAATTGATCGTGCAAAAAGACAAAACCCTATAAACCCTAATCGGCAAAAACTTTCTTCCCCTCGGCAGACTCTGAAAATGGCTTTCCATTCCCTTCTTCGCGGAGGCTCTTCTTCCATTGTTCGATCAGCAGTAGCTCGTAGAGCATTCCACGGCGCAACCTCCGCTGTTCTTAATGTTGAAACCCGCAGCCATTTCCGATTCTCGACTGCCGTTTCTGCCAAACCGACTGCTGATGTTACTCTTGTTCGCGTACTTCAATCCGAGATTGAATGTGCTGAGAAACCCACTGAGGTCTGTTTTTTACTTTCTTGTTTGTTTCCATATATATATATATGACAGTGTTTTCACTTTCTTGCTGATTTTGATTGGTGATGTGCTTATATATATATATATATATAACAGTGTTTTCACTTTCTTGCTGATTTTGATTGGTGATGTGCTTGATAGCTTCGAACTACTTTTCTGCCTGTTGTTCAACCTGTTTGTTTATTGTTTATTCTATGGTTAACCGTTATTGTTGCGTGTTTATAAATTCCGAACCTTAATCTTTATTTAATGCCACATTAAATTTAGAAATAGTTTCCAGATTTCATTGTTTTCTCCCTTCTTTCACTTTATTTGTTCACTTATGGATCGTCTATATATGTGACGGATTCAATGCTTAAGCATGGTCCTCCTAGTTACAGTTAGCGACTTAGAAGTTTGTTTTTGTTATCTATTTATGTGGCTATATGACTACACATTTAAATAAACTTAAATGAAATTTAAAGAATAATTGTTGAAGATGAAATGTCTAAGTGATTAATTGAAAGAAAAAACAACGGACGAAAATAAAGTCACAATTAACTGAAGAAATGGATTTCATTTTGTAGCTGCAAAGATTAATTTAGATTAGAGTTACAAGTGCATCATAGGGTTTTGTTTGTAATTTATGTTTAAGAGCAATAAATTTAAGATATGCATTAATGTAAGGTTTTCTTGTGAGCTCTATATAAAGAGCAAAATCTTTAGTTCTCAATATATCAGAATATAAAATATACGTGTGAGGGTTTTATTCTTGAATAAAGCTTTGATTGTGAGTTCATAGTTTTTTGTGCTTTAATCAAGATTTAGTCAAAATGTAGTCCTTTACATTTTCCAACATACACATATTTCTTGATTTTGATAATCTCTACAAGCGAAGTAGTTAGTATGCCTTGAACTGTTGGCCACTAGAATTTAGTCATTGATATCTAACTTTTAGGCTGATCGCCCATATGCCAGTGCAAACTACAGAGTGTGATTCAAAGAAGGAATCATGAATTGAATCTAATAATATCATCTTCAAGGTCATAGACTCTTTCCCACAGGTATACTTTCCATGGATGAAATCAACAATTTAGCAAGTGCAGCTGTAAGCCTGTTCAATGGCCGTCACATTTTCTGTTTTAGCCAGTTCGATGGCTGGCTGTAATGTCCCAAAGCACTGTAATTGAAAGAAAGTGATTTGTGTCAACAATCAATGTTTTATACTTATTTTGTGCTTTTAGTTTTGACGTGGATATATACAGCAAATGACATTCTAGTTTCTGTACTATTAGACAATGTTATTGCCTTGAGATGAAATTCATGAACGATCTGTGCATTTATAAATCATGTGTTTTTTATGACCCCTAAACAGGTTGAGGATATCCCTGATGGGTTTCCTTTTCAAATTCAAGATAATCCTGGAGAGAGAACCATATTTCTCAAAAGGAAATACCAAGATGAGATAATCAAAGTTGAAGTCGATGCGCCTAGTATTCCAGACAGGGATAATGAGGATGATAATGATCAAGACGATGATGAACCAAATGTGCTACCAAGTCTTCCATTGGTTGCCAGTGTTTGTAAAGGGGATGGGCAGTGTCTTGAATTTGGGATCACTGTTTTCGCTGATGAGATTTCCATTGATACCTTGTCAATCAAGAATTCAGAATATTCTGAAGAACAGCTGGCTTATGAAGGACCGGATTTCAAGTAAGTTTTGTGGCTTTTTTATATAAGATGTTTATTAAAGGCATTTTCCTGTTTGGTGATATCTTGCTGACCATTATATTCATATTGGCAGTGACCTGGATGAAAATTTACAGAAGGCTTTCCATAAATATCTGGAGATTAGAGGGATTAAACCTAGCATGACAAACTTTTTGTTCGAGTACATGCAAAACAAGGACAATAAAGAGTACTTGCTATGGCTGAAGAACCTCAAGGGCTTTATGGAAAAGTAACTTGATATATTGCGGAGTACCTTTACAAGGTGTGTGAGACAGTTCATATGCCATTGTCTGAATTGTATAACATCATGAGCTTGCATAAATTTTGAACTGGAACAACTGGAACTGTTACTTGAACTCATATTTTGTTAGTAGAATCCAAGAATTAGCCTACATTATACCTCGTATCCATAAATAATGTGCAAACTATTTGAATTTATGCTTTTACTTAAATTGGCATGACCAGTGTCCTGTTATTGTGCTTCTCTGCTTGTCCAATTATATTGTTCATAGTAAAATTGGTTAATCTGCCTGTTGGTTGTCCAGGTATTCGAGTAATTGTTATGTTTCAGGGTTTTACGTTTCCAATAATTAACCATTTCATATGAGACACTATTAAGGTGCAAAACAATTCACTATTTTGAACTTATAATTAAGTTTGCACAATTTTTGAATTGGGGAAAATTTGATTCTAATTTTGATAAATGTTCGTTTTTTATTCTGATTCTGAATTGTTGGGGAAAATTTGACGTAACTTCTGAACCGGAAAAAATTTAATTCTAATTTCGGAAAGTTTACGTAGCTAAAGATGAATCTATTGAGTGTTGCATTTCTTTGTTGTGTTGTGCATTACTTAACTTTGGGGTTCGTTTGATGCCATAGAGTTACAATATGCTATTTTTTTTCTTTCATTTTATAGTTTTGAATTTCCATTAATTACTATGAACACGTGAGATAAGATGGACATAGAGGAAATTATCGAAGATAGAGAGGTGAAGGGAGATTGAGGATAAAATGCATAATTTGGTAGTAGTAAAGGCATTAGACTTCAAAATGTTGATGTTGTGTACAAGTTAACCGGTAGAACAAGTAAAAATGACCATATTAAAAAGGAAACATACGTATGATAACAGAAAAAAACAAATTTTATGCATCTAATTAACTAAATGAGTATAATTGATGTACTTAAATTAAGACAAATATTTTCTGACTTGATCATGGTGTCAAGTCAACAACAAGAAATAGATAACTATGATGTGTAAAGACTAAAGACTGGGTATGAGTCAAACTAAAAATATTAAGATTGTGCTAATTAATATCATAGTGTGTAATATATATATATATATATATATATATATATATATATATATATATATAAACTAGACAATTCAGGTCATCATAATTGTCCACATATATTTAAAATATATTTTATTACATGACTTAATACAAAAAATTAAAATAAATAAAAAATATACACCACTACAAACAAATTAAAACAAATAAAAAATATATACGTGCTGGGTATATACCCCTAATGCCAATAGACTATATAGAATATTCCTGAAGGATGTTAACCGGCCTGGTGGGTTATTAACATCCTCCGCCCCCTCCACCGCCGCCGCCACCGCCAGAGTAACTAGAAGTTAAAGCAGAGGCACCAATACTGGTGAGTATGATGCCATTTCTGGTATTGCATTGCTAGGTTTGGATTTAACTTTTTGATTGGAATAGTTAGGCTTCCCCGAAGCAGCTGTTGAGTACTAAAAACAACCCATCACTATGAACTCTAATTTGTTGTTCCATTCCTTAATTCTTGTGCATATATATATAGGGCTGGGATTGCTTACAAGGGAAGCAATTGCTTAGTAACCGGACGTGTTGACTAGTCTTAGCAATTGCTTACGAGGGAAAACAGATTCTTATTTATATTATGGGCTAGAAAAATCAAAGCTACTAATAGCCAAATTACAAAAGACTTTCGACTTTTAATTGGTGGAATATGCAAAGAAATTGTATAGAAAATGCTTTATTCTTTTGGTAATGTCTTGCTGACCGCTGTGTTCATATTGGCAATGACCTGGATGGAAATTTAGAGAAGGCTTTCCATAAATATCTTAAGATTAGAGGGATAAAAAGCCGAGCATGACAAACTTTTTGTTCGAGTACATGCAAAACAAGGACAGTAAAGAGTACTTGGCTGAAGAACCTCAAAGGTCTTATGGAAAAGTAGCCTAGTATATATTGCAGAGTACCTTTACAAGGTGTGTGAAAGAGCTCATATTCCATTGTCTGAATTGTATAACATCAAGAGCTTGCTTAAATTTTGAAGGGGAACAACAGGAACCGTTACTCATATTTTGTTAGAAAAATCCAAGCAATTAGCCTGTGTTATACCTTTCATCCATGTACGACGAAAATAATGTGCAAACTATTTCAATTTTATGCTTTTACTTAAATTGGCATGACTGATGTCCCGTTATTATACTTCTCTGCTTGTCCAATTATATTGTTCACAGTGAATTTGGTTGTTCTGCCTGTTGGTTGTCCAGGTATTCAGTTTCATCAATTTTCAAGTAACTATTATGTTTCAGTTTTTATGTTTTATTTCCTCTTATGCTATGATAATAATATGTTGGAAGAAATTGTTAAGGCTAGTTTATAAGCCTCAACTTTGTACATTGATTTTGATTTAGTGGCAGGCAAATGATTTTGAATCTGGTTATATTCGTCTCATGTACTAAAGAACTGGAAGTAATATAGACTGAAACTGAGATTTAATTTTTTTCACGTAGGATGGACTAATGAGTTGCAGGTAGTTTCTCTATATTTTTCATGTGTTTACGAAGTGTCTCCATCATCGTTTTCGGTCACATTGTTCAAACATGGAAAATCTCCTGTGTTGCCTTGACTCAGCATCCTTGAATCACTTGAATAGGTTGCCCGCCAACTACCCCCAAGAGTCATGTTTTTGTGGTGGATGTAATGTCGGCAACAAGTAATAATGTCTTTGTATTCTACATACTTGATGAAATTGAGAAAAAGTTGTCATGCTCATAGTAGTTAAAAGCACGCACCTCGTGTGCCTAGGCACAAAGGCACAGCCTTGCCCCTTGCTGAGGCGCATGGCGTGCCTAGGTGACAAGGCGCAACGCTTTTCAAGTGAGGCGCACTTTATATTTGAAACTGAAATTTTTAAATTGAGGTCTATTCACCACCAACCTTGAAGTTTCAGTAGGCATGTTTCTCACCAGCAGTTCTATTTATATCCCAATTACCGCATTTTGTTAGTATATACTCACAATTTAACTCATTTTTACCTCCAAAGCAGCCTTTGCAGGGGTTTCCGCCATCTCCTAACCTAATTTTCACCCAATAGTCAATCACATGTTATATCGATAATAAAAATAGCTTTTTACGAGAATTTCCACTCAATACTAAGATGAGTTTAACAACTAGCTTAGGTATAATTTATCCAGATATTCAAGCATGTAGCTAGTTTCACATAAATGAAAACTTCGAAGTCATATTTTTTTTTTATTATAAACATGAAGATTATACAAGCCTAACAACAAAAGATAAGATCTGAACTATTCCAACAAAAATTTCACATAAGGGAACAAAATTACCACAAAAAGGAAATAAAAGCTAACCCCAAAAGGGCAGTAGAAGAACAACAACAATACATGATAAACTAACATAATTTTGCCAAAAACCCTGAAAGATGAACTCCAAGAGCTGTAAATCTGCAAAAACAACACAATACATTCATAGATTCTTGTCACAAAAGCGTTAAAAACACGAAGATCTATGGATCTACGCCGAAAATAATCCCCTTGGGAAAAGATGACCTAGTTCCGCACTAAGAGATGGAAACAAGTAAATCTGAAAGATTTTGAGTAATTTTGTGTAATTTGAACATGAAATCTTAAATACTAGGCCGGAGGAGCAGTAATTATAGCAAAAAACACAAAAGAAGTAACAACAGTAAGATGAAGTAAAGAAACACAAAAGAAAGTCAATAGACTTTTTCTCACTCTCCTAACAAACTGCAAATGAGAGGAAAATTAGAGAGACGAGAAATTTGTGTGAGAGGTGCTATTTTAACAACTAATACTGCATTAGTTTTTAATACATCAGTCCATATTAAAACATGTTTTTTTTGAAAACATATTAAAACATGTTTAACTACACAAAACTAAAATATAAACTACCACATTGTTAATTATATGTCCCAGTACTAGTGCTATACCTCAAATACTTTGGGGCCATATAGGAATTTCCTATAGGATGTTGACCTGCTGAATTACCCACCGCCAGAGTCCATAGAAATTTCTTTACCTGGGTGCGAATGTGCATCCGGCCAGAGCCCATAGAAATTTCTTCACCGGGGGTACGAATGTTCATAAGGCCAGAGCCCATAGAAATTTCTTTACAGGGGGTGCGAATGTTCATCCCGCCACAGCCCATAGAAATTTCTTTACAGTGGGTGCGAATGTGCATCCCGTCATTGCTCCTTTGGATTTTAACTTTAGGCTTCATTGGAGTTCATGGGCATTTAGTTTTCATGGTTTCTTTGTTTGTAGAGCAGAAACAACCCATCACTATACTCTAATTTTTTTCTTTTGTTCCAAATCAGATTTTTAGAGGACAGGGGAGAGAGGTGGAGTTGTAGACTTTTTCAAAGTAGTTGGACACGTTTATTTTTGGATCAGGGAAATTAATCTGGGAAAAAAGAACATTAAAGTCTAAATGAAATGTTGTAGTGCTTGTCACTTATAATTGATTACATCACTGTGTATTTATATCAGTGTACAATAAATAAATAAATTTATATAAATATAATTAATTATAAATTATTTATCTACTAAACATTAATTTTAATTAATAATATTATTTCGGCTAATTTAGAAATAATTTATTATAAAAAATTATTAATATAGAATTATTCACAACATAATCAATGTAGAATATTGGTGTTGCACGACGACGGCCCTGTTTTTTTCAACTTATATTCAGTCCAGCCCAATTCAGTTTAATATTATATATATATAAATTTATACTGAAATAAATTCAATTCAGTATTGTTACTTATAAGTTAAAAATAACAGGAGTTCATAACCTAAATGGAAGAAACTTAAAAAATATTGCAGGAGACGTATTAACTGATTTTCTGAAATAAGCAAGCATTTTGACTCTCCAATTAATTCAAGTTGCATGTATTAAGTTAGGTTTGGTATTCTTTTCCTATACTGAGATCTGCTGTTAAGGAAAACTTGTGTGGGGTTTTTTTAAAAAAATTTTACAATAGTAATAAAGAAAAATCTACCTCATCTCGTAGGGACGGCGGCAGGGTAGACCGGAGTATGACAGCTGGCCTACCCCAGCCGCCTGAAACAACCTTCATACCGGAAATTTGCCCCACCCCATCTGAGTTTTACCAAGCATTTTTCTGTGTTTTTTTGCAAGAATCTGTAATGACCGAGGAAGAAGAAGGACATAGAGAGTTTAATTTATTTTTCTAAAAGTGGGTCCCATATCAGAATTAATTTGTCCATAAATAAATTAATTTTATAATTGGTGGGACCTATAGAAAAAATAAATCACCGGTGAAAAGTTAAAAAACCTTTTGATTCCTTTCCTTTTTTTTATCTCTGCAGTTTTATCTCTGTCATTTTGGTAAAACCCATTAATTCGTAGTTATTACCATTTACTTTCTTTATTCTTTGTTTCAATTTATTTGACAATTTGCTTGAATCTGTTTTGATTTTAGAATATTTTTTTTACAACTGTCTAGCATTTTACAACTATCTGTTTAATTTAAATTGATCAATCTATATACCAAAAATATCCAATTTAAATTGTTTATATTTTTTTATGAAAAAATTGTTTATATTTGTACCGTAACTTAAAAAATATCCAAACATTTTTCATTAAAATAAATTGAGTTTACCTCATTAAATTTATTCTCATGAAAATAATGCTCAAACTCTTTTATAGTTGATTTAAATTTAAATCCATGATTTTAATTATTTCGAATAAAAACTAACATATTCATACAATTTAAAATTTACACACTATTTTTTTTATAGGTAACACAATTCTATAGTAGTGTTAAATTAAGAATTTGAATTAATATATGAATAATTAGGATAAATATGATTTTTAGTCTATTAAACTAGAAATCGACTTGATAATTAGGAAAGGTAATGAAGTTAGAAATCATATAATAAAAGTTTAGGCACTTGTTTCAATTTCTTAATTCATATGTCAAAATTCATAAGAATAGTCAATAAATAAATTGAAAGAATCATTAATTCATAATAAATTAAGAAGATTAATTAATAAATGCACGTGATACATAAAGTTTAAATAAAAAGATAATCAATGATAATTAATTTGGGAGAAATATATAACTATATCAAAGTCCAACAATAATCTTCATTAAAAGTTTAGTTAACAATATAAGTGTCCAGTTCTACAGGCTTCAACAACATAAATACGTTCCACAAGCCTTAAACAACATAAATACGTTCCTCTCCAACAGCTCATGCATATGACATATTTTTTTATTTTCTTTTCTTATTTTGCATTTATCTCTCAAACCGTTTATTTTTTTGACATGCCGCTCTAGACTTTTTTGTTGGTCTCATTTTTATCTTCGAAAGGCCATCCATTGTGATATATTTTTTCTAAAGTTTTCGTCACTTGGTAAAATGCTGGTACTTTGCGGGTAAAAAGCTAGTATTTTCCTAGTAAAATGCTAGTATTTTGCTGACAAAATGCCGATATTTTGCTGATATTTTACTAGTAAAATGCTGATATTTTGCTGGTATTTTTCTGGTTTTGCTGGTATGAGGTGGTTTTTGTTTGATTTCTTTCATCAAATAGATGCTTATATTTGAGTTCGTCACACCTTATATAATGCTGGTATAATGATGATATAAAGTGATTTTTGTTTAATTTCTTTCATAAAATAGATGCTTATGTTTAGTGTAATCTTTCATACCTGATAAATGCTGATATAAAGTGGTTTTTATTTGATTTCTTTCATAAAATAGATGCTTATGTTTGAGTTTTTCACACCTTGTATAATGCTTATATAATGCTTGTATAATGATGATATAAAGTGTTTTTGTTTAGTTTCTTTCATAAAATAGATGCTTATGTTTAGTTTAGTTTTTCATACCTCGTAAAATGCTAGTATAAAGTGGTTTTTGTCTGATTTTTTTTTTCATAAAATAGATGTATATGTTTGGGTTGGGTTCTTCACATCTTGTATAATGCTTGTATAATGATGATATAAAGTAGCTTTTGTTTGGGTTCTTTCATAAAATAGATGCCTATATTTAGTATAATTTTTCACACATGGTAAAATACTGATATGAAGTGGTTTTTGTTTGATTTCTTCATTAAATGCAAGTTTATAGGTTATTTTCATCACACTTAGTATTTTGCTGGTATAAATCTGGTATGAAGTAGTTTTTGTTTGATTTCTTCATAGAATGCAAGTTTATGGGTTATTTTCACCACACCTAGTATTTTGCTGGTATGAAGTGGTTTTTGTTTGATTTCTTCATAAAATGCAAGTTTATGGGTTATTTTCATCATACCTGATATTTTGCTGGTATAAATCTGGTATGAAGTGATTTTTGTTTGATTTCTTCATAAAATGCAAGTTTATTGATTATTTTCATCACACCTAGTATTTTTGCTGGCATAAATCTAGTATGAAGTGGTTTTTATTTGATTTCTTCATGAAATGCAAGTTTATGGGTTATTTTCATCAAACTTCGTATTTTGCTGGTATAAATCTGGTATAAAGTGGTTTTTGTTTGATTTCTTCATGAAATGCAAGTTTATGGGTTATTTTCATCACACCTAGTATTTTGCTAGTATGAAGTGGTTTTTGTTTAATTTCTTCATAAAATGCAAGTTTATCGGTTATTTTCATCGTACATAGTATTTTGCCGGTATAAATCTGGTATGAAGTGATTTTCGTTTGATTTCTTCATAAAATATAAGTTTACGAGTTATTTTCATCACAACTAGTATTTTACTGATAAACTGCTGGTATAATGCTGGTTTTTCACACCTTGTATAATACTGGTAAAATAGTGGTATAATGCTATTTTCACACCTTGTATAATGCCGGTAAAATGCTGGTTTTTCAGAGCTGGTAAAATGCCGGTATAATGCTTGTATCATCTGTTACATATCTGCAAAAATAAAAATTCGAAAAAATTATATCATCATGGATCTCTAATTTCAAAGATAAAAATGAGACGAACAAAAAACTCTAAAGCGGCATAACGAAAAAATCAACGGTTTGCGAGATAAATGCAAAACAAAGTAAAAAAAAATAAAAAAGGGAAGGAATCACATATATAGGGAAGAACGTACATAATGAAAAGAGAAAGTTTAAAAGATGACCAAACAGTTATTTATAAAAGTAAAGGGCAAAGAGGTAAATATTTTACCCAACCCTTACATTTAGTACAATTTCCTAATTAATTTTGTGGAATAGAATAAGGAGAAAATAAAAAGTATTAATAAACCATTAATTATTATGAATAAATTTATTCTACACTACGATACATCGGTAAGTACCATAGAATTTTATATATATAATTTAAACTTGTCTAGATATTGTTTTTTTTTTGTGATAGTTTAGATATTGTTTACTACACTGGATATAAAGTAGACAAACTGTTTGAACAAAAAGAAATTATAAATGCAGATAAGAAATTCCATAAGAACAAAACAAATTGATTAACTTAGAATGTTATATTAAAGGAATAAAATTATAAATTTATAAACTCTTCTGATGTAAATTAACATATATTTAATGGATGATACAAATAAAAGAAAGAGTTTACGTAAGTGGTTCAATTAATAAGATGCCCTACTCCAATTCCACTCGTGGCACTGCCCTGACCCTAACGTGGATCCAAACCTGTTACCTCTTAAGATCACAGCTTCAGGTTTAACCATTAGGCTAAGCCTTTGTCATTGTCTCAAGTTTTTTTAACTTGAGAACACAATTTCAAACTAGCCTTTAACTGATTCGGCGAACTAATTCTTTGGATACGGTTTGACATGGAACTCTACCACATCTTATATTTTCTGAATTTGCAGCCACGGGTGACAAGAGCCCCAAAGATCATACGTGTGCAATGGTTGACTCCTCCGAATGGTTGGATAAAAGTGAACAATGACGCTTTGGTTTTAGGTTGCCCGGGACGTGGTGGGTGTGGGGGAGTTTTTTGTGATTATAAAGGCAGATTTTTTAGTTGCTTTACCATGCCCTTGGGTACAACTTAGGCTTTTTTAGTCGAGCTTTAGCCACCACTTTTGCAATTGAAAATGCTTGGAATAGGGGCGGACACATCTCTGGATCCAGAGCGACTCCACCTATGTGATCAACATTATTCGTTCGCGATGTAAGTCAGTCCCATAGTCAATAAGATCGTCTTGGTTACACTGTCTGAAGATCATTGGTAGGGCTGTTGGTCCCTGTGCGTAAGTATTTAAGGTTAGAGTGGGGGTGAATGTCCTCTTTTCGCGAAATTTATAGACTTATAAAAAGTCTGTGTAGCATGTTTGAAATGATCCGGATATATTGGATCCGGATGATGCAAATATGAATTAAAATGCACTTAAAGTAAAGACTGAGTAAGTAAATTCAAACATTCAGATTTATACTGGTTCGGCCCCGCCTACTCCAGTCCCTAGAGTTTCCTTCCTCCGAGCTTTGTCCAATAGTAGGATTCCTTTGAATCAAGCCGGAATCAAGCCTTTACAATTGTTTCCGGATTAAAGGATATACCACCAAGGTAACTACTCTGGCTGAGTCCTTCCGGAAGTAGGATATACCACCAAGGCACCCACCTTAGCTAAGTCCTCTTCAACTTGTCTCGAGAAATTCTTCTCCGGATGTAGGATATACCACTAAGGCACCAACCTTAGCCGAGTCCTTTTCCCTTGGAATGTTCCACTTAAACTCTTTAGTCTAAGCTAATCCCCTATCTCAATACTCACCCAAGTATGAGATATTACACAGTTGTTTTATCAAATGGTTTGGGTTTTGAATTCTTCAAGTTTATAACTCACTTGAGAATTCTTTCAAACAGATTGGAGTGTTAAGTTCTTGGAGGGATTTTTATTTACTGAATGAATCTAGTTTGAGATCTTAATATAATAGCCTCTTGTAAAAATCAACTAGCCCCTTCTCAACATGTGAAACTTTCCTTTTATAGGTTTTGATCATAAATGTAGTTATTGTGAACCGTTGAGGTTGATCTTGAATCTTCACCGTTGATAAGGTACGAGATGGCGCTTCTAGAGCCATTGGTCAATCCGTTAGATACATAATTTGACCCGTTTGAATTATTGGGATTGATGCAAAAAGGTGTCAGTAGTCATTTGTTTGGCTTTTTGTACTGCCAAAATCTAGACAAGCTTTGTCAGTTTTGTGAGCTCCACGCGCCTTCCGATTGGTCTAGGTTAGAAAGGTAGTTGTCTTTTTCTCTTTCCAAGTCAGATATTTTTAGTATTTTAGTGTAATTGGATCGACTAGTTTGACCAATGTGATCGTGACATTTCATTAAACAAATCGGGGAGAGTGCGGAGTGCACGCTTGTTCGGGTTCTGTTACAATTTGGGGGATCCAAGGGTCGTGCCCTTAGGTGCGGGGTCCAAGGGGAGGTAGCCCCTGGCGGGGTCAAGGGGCAACGCCGCTTGGCAGGGTCCTTGGGTAGTGTCCTAGGCTGGGATAGAGCTGCTAGGTCAGCTCGAAATTTTTTTATTCCTACCAGAACGCATCCTTTGAAAAATTCATCCAAAAATGAATTTTGGACCCAAAATAATGTGTCTTTTCAGACACAGATGAAACCAGAAAAATTATGTCTTTTTAACATGCCTGCTACCCAAAATAACATGTCTCTTGGACATGCCTGTTGATATTTTTTGGCTATTTATATCACCAAAAACGAAATTGGCAATACATAGATTTTCAATTGATTTCTTTTCTTCACAGCACATCTAATTCTTGTTCTTGATTAATTTTTTATTTTATCCGACTGAAAGTTTGGGAAATTGACCAAATAAATTTCAATCTTACATCGTATTCGCGACTTCAGAATCATCCAAGTAATCCCCATTTTCCAATAGATATTTATCCTTTTATGAAATGCGTGCAAGCTGTCTCCTTTTTCATTCTCTAAGGCAAAAGGAACTTTGACTTTAGACCAATATGGAGTCTATGAGTACTGGATTTTAACGATCCTTCTCACGAAATGATGATGAGAGCTATATGATGCAATGTCTTACAGGTGTTGTCCATCATAGGTGTTCCTACTGCTGCAAAATTGATTTTGGCCGAAGTTCAGAGACCTAGTCTGCCCTTAGGTACCCCATACGGGTTCTGTCTAGTGGTACAGATCCACTGTCGGACCCTTATGGGTGATTACCTTTTGTATGCTTGGAGGGGACCTATATGGGTCCCCTTATACCTATACAGGTGGGCCCCCACCTGTAGGGGTCCTCTACTTGCCTAATCAGCCTCTTTCGGAAGTAATCTCTTACCTTTTATGGGAAAAGGTAGGTTTTGAATGCAATTTATTGCATTCGGAGCTGACTCTCACCATATAAATAGGGCATTTCCTCTCATTTCATAACACACAACTAAAAAGGAGAAGAAAACTATAGAAAAATTATAGTAAAGTTCTAGCACTTTCTATAGGAATAGAATAGGTATACTGGAGGTATATGAGATATAAAATAGGAGAAAACCCATTCTTTGAGGTTTTGTCCACATTTTATTCATTCCTAACTTCATTTATTAGGATTTAGTCGAGGTTCTGTCCACACAAATACTCACCTAAAAAGTCCTATTTCACCACCTACTTTGGCCGGATTCTCTTAACAGCAAAGGGATCACCTCAAAGTGGATTCACGAGCAAAGTTAACGCTCCTGAGTTTCAAAGAGACTCACGTTTCAGTTATTTCATTATTTTTATTCTATGCATCCTCTATCATTTCTGCTCTTTTTATTTCCTGTTTCGGGTCTGGTCCTAACTCGTATGAGCCTTTTTGGCACTTTGTATCTTCAAGATATTAAATTGGTGCGCCATACTCATAAGGAGGGAAGTCCCTTTTTATTTTAATTTTCTCCCATTAATCTGTTAATCTTCAAGTTAAACTGAACAAAGTTTCTACTTGGACCAGACAGGACCCGTACGGGTACACCATACCCGTACCGGTGCTCCCTGGTAGCCGTACGAGTCCCACCCACCTGTATGGGTACCAGCCCTAGGCAGAGTCAAAAACTCATTTTAATTCGGTTAAAAATCAATCCAACTCACCATTTACCATGCGATCACTTTCACTAATAATCCGGTAAACCAACCCACAAAAGTTAAAATGTGTTTTCATGATGAAATACGTTAAAGTATTAGTTATTTCTCTCCGATCCTAGAAGCCGCCCGGGTACTATCGATCATAAAACCGCCTTGCCAACATAATCACATTTTTCCTAATGAAATGCTAACTTATGATGTGCTATAAACTGTGTTAATCTTTATGGATGCAGGGTAATTTATTTTTATTTTGTTTTATAACTTAGAACAAATGTATAGGTTCTCTTGCAATTCCCTTATTTTTCCCTCGGTTGTAATTTTTATTCCCCCATTTATTGCTTATGCTTTATTGTAATCTGTAAACACATGTAATGAGTGTGAAAGCGTGTAGAAATAAGATTTCTTTGATAATTCCCCAAACAATGAAAACAAAATAACGGTTTTACGCAGTGAATGTAATTTTGAATCAACTAAATGAGAAATAAGCGACTCATCCGATACCCGAATCTCTGATCCAATAGGTATGAGTCTCCCGCCCAGAGGGAACCATACCAAAACTCTTTCCCAAGTAGAAAACTTGTGTGGCGACTCTATCATTTGTATCGAGATTTGGGTCTTGATTCTTTTATTCATTAAAATTGGCTTATTGTGCAAACTTGAACTAAAGATGTTTTGCCACGCCTAAATCCAACCAACCCCAGTGGGCCCCACCTCTCACACAGGCGCCAAGGGAGACCCATACGTCATCAACACCTCACAGAGGGAAAATATGATTTTGTACTTTTCCCATTTATCTCATTAGTTGAGTCCTCTAGATGTCTCCAGGCTTTAACTTATCTGGATGCTCTTCAATCAGCTTTTCTTCGGATGCTGTTTTTAAAGAGTCAGAAGTTTGTTTCCTTTCCAAACTTTAACCGGATGATTTTTTACATGAACTTAGGGATTTGATGTCTTCAATGTATATTCGGATGCTTTTCTTGCACTTAGAGGTTTTGTTTACTAAAAACCTGATCCGGACTATTTTTTATATGATTCTTTCCGATCATTGTTTCCCAACAATCTCCCCTATTTGATGGAAACAAAACCTAAGTTTAGTAAGCATAATAATTGGGAATATGAGCTAAGTATGATTCTTGATACTTAGTCATTTACAATTTAAACTCCCTCATAATTCTAGCATCCTAACTCCCCCAATGTTTTTGGATTCTAGCTTCTACGTTTTGGAAGTACAATTAATGATTGTACGTAGAAGCGATTTTTGAATTAAATGTTTCACTATATATACTTTTGCTATTAACAATGGCTAACATCAATGAAGTTCCGGATTACAGATTACAGAAGAACATAAGTGAAAAGCAAAAATTTTAGCTAGCTATTATAGATTTATACATGTTTAAAATAGTTATACTAGACTACTATACTACTCCTCCATTTCTTTTCTAGAAGCCTCTCCCTCTTTGCCTTTTCCTTTCTCCCCCTTTTTGTTTGCATCTTCTGGGGGGTCTATAACCATGTAGGAGCATTGATCCCAATTCTTTTCCCAAGTTCCGGAGTAGATAGAGTAATATGCATTGCCATACGATGTGCAATGATCTTGTCTACTATTTTAGGAATGAGATACAGGGGTCTATAGGTCTTCTGGAGATGTGTGTAAGATTTTGTGAGGTTGGGGAACATTGTAAGAACATGTTGTTTATCTTCCTCCTCATAGAATGGAAATAGGGCTTTGAGTAGAGAGAGGGTACATGTGTATCTAAAGAAGTTGGTATCCCTTATATGTTGGACCAGTTCTTGTATAACAAGAAGGAGTTAGCTATCCAGAGTTGCAGAAGTTCCGGAAGAAGAAGGAGCAGTAAGAGTGAGTTGAGTCATACTAGAGCATAGTTTTTGAACTTCCTCAACTATTCCTTTCCTGGAGTTATGGATACTTTCATTTAGATGTCAGAGTTCAATGTCAAAACTGCTTCTCCAATTCCTAATATTGGTGTTGACGTCAGTTAGACCATTTTTACAATCATGGCTAATATCTTCTGATGCTTTGGCTAGCAATTGGGGCAGATTAGTCTTGAGGAATTGTGAGATCTTCTCTTTGAATGTAGTTTGCTCTTCTATAAGGGAAGTGAGTCCAGAGGAAGTTTCTTTTAATGATTCCGTGAGGGCATTTGAAATGAATTTGGACAAGTTTTCAAACTTGGAATCCAGATACTCATTTATTTCAGTTTTGAGTTTCGTGGAGGTAGAGGTAATATGGCCCAAGATATTTGTGCAATTGTTTTCTGCTCCGATTGTAGCTTATGATGTTGATCTAATAGCTGCAGTGATTTCAGAGGTGAGTTGATTGAGTGCAGGGGTAATATGAGAGAGAGAGGTTTTTGAAACTTGCTCAACTATTGGGAATTGATTCACCTTCTTCTACAGATCATTCAGCTTTTATTTAATCCCTTCAATTTCAGTTCTAATGTCTAGATGGATGACTAGATTTCGGATCAATTTCTCCATTGATATGAGTCGTTGGCTTATGCTCTTGTGAGCACTGGATTTTAACGGTCCTTCTCATGAAATGATGATGAGAGCTAGATAATGTAATCCCTTATAGGTGTTATCCATCAGAGGTGTTCCTACTGCTGCAGAGTTGAGTTTGGCCAAAGTTTGGAGACCTAGTCTGCCATTAGGGACCCATACGGGTGTTGCCTAGTGGTATGGATCCACTGGCCGACCCATATGGGTCATTTCCTTCCGTACCCCACCCATACGGGTCCTATAGTTGCTTGATCAGGCTTTATAGAAGGAGTTCCTTACCTATTTCGGGAAAAGGCAGGCCATGAATACGATTTATTGTATTCAGACCTCATTTTGCCCTATAAATAGGGGCTTTTCCTTACCTTTTCAAGGGGGAGAATAACACACAACACATACATAACATATATTATAGGCAAATTCTAGTAGTTTTTATGTAGATAGAAAGGTTATAGTTTAGGTATGGGAGGTATAAAAATAGGGAGAAAACCCATCTTTTGAGGTTTTGTCCATATTTTATTCATTTCTAGCTTCATTTATTAGGATTTGAGGGTGGTTCTATCCATACAAATGCTCACCCAAATAGTCCTGGAATCTCTATTTCGTCATCTACTTTAGCTAGACTCTCTCAACAGCAAATGGTTCGCCTCAAAGTGGATTCACGCCGTAAAGGTAACGCTCCTGAGTTTCAAAAAGACTCACGTCTTAGTTATTTTATCATTATTATTCTCTACCTCTTCTATTATATCTATGCTTTTATTCCTATTTTGGGTCTAGTCCTAACCCATATGAGCCTTGTTGGCACCCTATGTCCTTAAGGATATTAAGCTGGTGTGCCATACTCATACGGAAGTAAATCACATTTTTATTTCATTTTTCCACCATTAACCTATTTATCTTACCAAACTGAGTTTTTGCTTGGGACCAGACAGGACCCGTACAGGTCCCCCATACCCGTACCGGTCCTTCTTGGTACTCGTACGGGTTCCACCCACCCATATGGGCACCGACCCCCAGGCAGACTCTAAAATTCATTTTCAATCGGTTAAAAATCAATCTAACTCACCATTTTCCATGCAATCATTTTCACTAATAATCCAGTAAATCAACCCGTAAAAGTTAAAATGTGTTTTTATAACAAAATACGTTGAAGACTTGTTATTTCTCTCTGAATCTAGAAGTCGTCTGGGCACTATCGATCGTAAAACCTCCATGCTAATATAATCACATTTTTCCTAATAAGATGCTGACTTATGAGATGCTATGAACTGTGCTAATCTTTGTGGATGCAGCAATTCCCCCATTTTCCCCTGATTGTAATTTTTATCCCCCACATTTATTGCTTATGCTTTATTATAATCTGTAAATGCATTAAATGAGAAAGAAGTGACTCATCCGATACCTGAATCTCTTATCCAAAAGGTATGAGTCTCCCGCTCAATAGGAGTTGTACTAAAACTCTTTCCTAAGTAGACAACTTGGGTGGCAACTTTATCATTTATATCGAGATTTGGGGTCTCGATTCTTTTATTCATTAAAATTAGCTAATTGTGCAAACTTGAACTAAAATGGTTTCATCACGCCTAAATCCAACCAACCTCCACTAGGCCCTGCCTCTCACCAAGGTGCCAAGGGAGACCCACACATCATCTACACCTCACGGTGGCAACTCTGCTGGGGACTATAATCTTTTAACTTGCAAAATTTTGGTTTGTTTTATAAGCTTAAAAGATTAAGATGAGCACCAAAAATCATTTACTTAATTCAACCCTTTTACTTCTTCATCATTTGGGAAAATTATTACACTCTATCTTCTCACCTCCTTCTCTCTTTAGCTAGATGTACTCTTCTTCTAGTGCTAGGTTTGGGTGCCCTATTTTTCTGCGAAAGTTACGAAAGTGTCACCCATGCCAACCAGGAATTGGGGAAACTCTAGTGGGTGGAGCACTCATTGCTATCTCCTTTCGAAAGAGCCTTGATGCGATGGGAAGCTTCTATATCAAACTTCTGATATATCCCTATGCCGTTCTTATTGAAAGCCTTAACATTTTACCTTCTAAGTACCCTTTTATATGATAGATTAGACTAACGAAGAATACCCTCAACACTGGCGGGAGAAATGAGGACGGAATCAATCACTTCGCATGTGTTGTATTACGTTCCCTTGTAATTAACCCAACTATGCATCATTGTAATTTGTGCATGCATAATGCATCCCATGCATGTACTGATCTTTTAGTTACCCCCTCAGTTTAAGATTCGATAAGTTTCCTCACTCCTAGTTCATCCATGGCTCAATTCGGTCAGTCTATTCAGCCAGCAAACCCAATGCTCCTCACAGCCAGTAATGGGTACCATCTGCTTCGTCAAGAGGCCATGTTGTAAGTTCACTGTATCAAGGATCTGAGTCAGTTGCCCGACTTTATGGATATGCCAAAGGGGACAATCCTCCCTTATTCCATAGGTTTACCATGTGGCATGACCCACGACCAAAAGGTTCATCCTACAACTCTCGATGACATCTTACCTTGGGGTAATCCTCTCTTAAGCCTCTTCAAGAAGCTGAAGAAGTACAGTTAATTGATCATCTCCGACCATATGTTCAGCCAAAGCCTAAGGAGAGAGGCAATTTTTAAGTATATCATGTTAGCTCTAATCACCCGACTAAAGTATGTGAGGATCTCCTTAAAGCCATCACTGTACTAATTGACAAAGGGAAAGTTTGTGAACCCCAGAGAAGAGGGGAGGAAGTAGACATGATTAATTCAAGATTAGCAGAATATGAGGTATAGAAGCGCATCATAGAAGCCAAGAAAGCAAGAGAAGAACCATCCATATTTGACCTTATAGCAATCAGACAATAGAGTAGGGAACCTGTCCATGATTACTTTCAGAGATGGTTAGCAGTCTTGGTAGCTCTTAAAAGGGAACCTCATGAGAAGGAATTAACTAATCAATTCGTCTTTGGGCTATCTCCTCATCTCCATAAGATAGCATTTGTGAAATCTTACAAGACCATTTCTGAGAGCTATGAAGTCACAATAGAAATGGAAAAATGTTTCAAGAAAATGGAAGATAGTGACCCATCAAAGATTGAAGTGGATAAGGCTATAGATACAATCACAACTTCAATATACACCATATTATGCTTAGGGGATAAGAAAAAGACCCCTATTCAGGAAGCCTTGAAGAACCTGACCCAAGTCACAAGAGAAACCGTGGACGACGTATTGAATGAGAAGTAATTGTAAGATCTGGATCGTGACCTGACTCATATCTTAATGAACGACCAAGATGGCCCTCTGCCTGTGGAGGATGATAGTGCAATCATATGTAATGAAAATGATGTAGCCTTCGGGTATCCTGATAATAATGATAGTGATTTTTCTTACTTGTTTGATGTTTCGCCTGAAGGCACCATGCATTCATCTGACCATACGCATAACATTTTTAGCATTAATGATACTTCATTGCATGACTGGAAACTAAGGAAAATCCAAAAATGGTAACTTTATCAAACGGCTTAACTCCTATCGAAAAAAGAAAGAAGATAAAAGTGCTTAGAAAACATATTAACACTTTTGCTTGGTCCTACGAGGACATGCCTAGGGTAGATTGCCAAATTGTTGAGCATCATATCCCAACCGACCCTAGGTTCAAACCAGTCAAACAAAAGTTAAAAAGGCTGCATCTAGAATGGGCCAATAAAATCAAAGCTGACATTGATAGATTATTATAGGCCAAATTCATCAAAGTAATTGAGTATCCAGCATGGTTAGCAAATGTCATCCCAGTCCCTAAGTAAGATGGAAGAGTCAAAATGTGTGTCGACTTTCACGATTTAAACAAGGCATCCCCAAAAGAGGATTTCCCATTGCCACATATCGACGTACTAGTAGATAGTGATGCCAGAGCTGCAATGTACTCGTTCTTAGATGGGTTTTATTGGTACAATTAGATCTTAATGGACATCATCGACAAGGTTAAGATAGCCTTCATCACGAAATAAGGGGTGTATTGTTATAAGGTAATGCTTTTTTGGTAGAAGAATGCAGGGGCAACTTATCAAAGAGCCGTGACAGCCTTACTACACGATATAATCCACAAAGAGGTTGAGGTTTATGTAGATGATATGTTAGTAAAGTCAAATACTAGGGAAGAGCACCCTGAGATTTTGGAAAGGTTCTTGACCAGAATTGAGAAATACAACCTACGTTTGAATTCAAAGAAGTGTATGTTTGGGGTGACTTCAGGGAAGCTCCTAGGCCATATCATCTGTCAACGGGGGATCGAGGTTGACCCCGACAAGGTTAAGGCTATCCAAGAAATGCCTATTCCTAGAACTAAAAGGAAAGTTAGGTCATTCCTTGGATCGCTTCAGTATGTGAGCCATTTTATCGCCAAGTTAATGATGGTGTGTGCCAATCTTTAAGTTATTAAGAAAGAAACAACCGATAGAGTGGAATGAGTAACTTCAGATAGCCTTCAATAAGATGAAAGCTTATCTCATAAACCCCCCAGTCTTGAAACCTCCGATGCCCAGTAAGCCACTAATTCTCTAGTTAGCCATAGAGGAGTCATCTATAGGGGCAATATTGGTCCAAGAACAAGATAATAAGAGCGAGCATGCTATCTACTACTTGAGTAAGAAGTTGTTGGAATATGAGGCAAAATACACGGTAGTAGAGAAGACTTGTACAATAATGGTATGTTTAACCAAGAAGTTGAGGCATTACTTCCAGTCCTACAAAATTCAAGCAGTTGCAAAGGTGGACCCCGATAAAGTATCTTTGTTAATCCCCCACATTGGCAGGGAAACTATCTCATTGGCTCCTATTATGATCTAAATTTGATATCGAGTATATCACAAAGAAGGTTATTAAGGGGAGAGCAATGACTGAATTTTTGGCAAGTCAACCTATAGAGTCTGATTATGTTAAAAATCTAGACTTTCCCAATGAGCAGTTAGCAGCAGTAGAAGTGGAGAAGGCCAAATGGATCATGTATTTTGATGGTGCTATGAATTAAAAGGGTGCTAATCTCGGGGTAATCATCATCACACCACATGGTAAGGTTATCCTGCCGAGAAAGTGATTAGAATTTCCAATCACCAATAACAGGGCCGAATATGAAGCTTGTCTCTTTGGTCTTGATGCTCTTTTAGAAGTAGGGGCAAAGGAAGTCAGGGTGATGAGAGATTCTACACTAGTAATAAAGCATGTTGTAGGGGAATAGGAAATCAAGGAAGAGTCACTCAGGCTATATGTGGAAGCAGTTTGGGACTTGTCAGTACAATTGAGTCAATTCTTCTCCTAATATATATCGAGGGATGAGAATCAGATGGCAGATTCTTTGGCTACGTTGGCCTCGATGTGGGAGGGAGAAGAGGCTCAACCCATCCATTCGCTCATAATTGAAACGGCTCGTTCCCCATTTTATAAGAAGGTTCGAGTGATGATCATCAAGGAGCAAAAGGTTTGTTGGTATGATGACATCAAAAGGATTCTGAAAGAAGGGAAGTGTCCCAAAGGGTCATCAGGTTTGGATCGCCTGACTCTTAAAAGGTTAGTGACACAATTTTGACTAGTTAATGAGGATCTCTTCAAAAGGACGGCTTAAGGTTTATTGTTGAGATGTTTAAAAGAAGAGGAAGCAAAAAGGGTAATGACCCAGGTACACACAGGGGATTGTAGCCCGCATGTGAATGGAATGGCTTTGGCTAGAAAAATTCAGAGAATGGGATACTTCTAGACCATGATGAACGTCGACTGTGTGGACAAGGTCAGGAAATGTCATGAATGCCAAATTCATGGGGGTATACAACATTTACCTCCGCCTGAACTTCACAATTCATCTACTCCTTTGCCTTTCTCGGCGTGGGGGATAGATATAATCGGTGAAATTCAGCCAACATTAACCAATGGGCACCAATTCATCATAGTCGCAGTTGATTATTTTTTAAAATGGGTAGAGACTGAATCCTACACTAGTATCACTGCTAAGAAAATGGCCAAGTTCATAGAAAAGCATATGTTTGCTCGACATGGGGTTCTACACCATGTGGTATCCTACGATGGGGTTCAGTTTTAAGGGGCCATGACAGAATTATTTGAGAAGTTCAATGTCGAGCATCATAGATCTTCTCCATATAGGCAACAAGCTAACGGGGCAGTTGAGGTCGCCAATAAGTCGATCAAGAAACTTTTGTCAAAGGCAGTGGCTACCTATAGGGATTGGGCTGATAAACTTCCTTTTGCAATTTGGAGGTATGGAACCGGTATAAGAACCCCCACTGATCAAACACCTTTTTCCTTGGTATATGGAATGAAAGCTGTGTAACCGATTGAAATAGAAGTAAGATCTCTAGGAGTGGCACTCGAAGCCTAGTTAAAAGAGTCAGATTAGGCGAGGGCTAAGTATGAACAGTTGAACGCAATAGATGAAAAATGACTCAAGGCACTTGACCACCGCAGATGTACCAGCAGCTTAAGGCTCAAGCTTTCAATAACAGAGTCAGATACCCAAAGCAACCTCTCAAAGTGGGTGATCTGGTTCTCAAGCAGCTACGTCAGGTCAACGTTGACGCTAGGGGCAAGTTCAGGCCTAATTGGGAAGGACCATTCGTAGTTAAGAAAGTCCTTAGAAAAGGAGGAATCAAGCTTATGGATATGGATGGAAATGAGTTCGTGAATCCAGTGAATCAAGATAGGCTTAAGCATTATCATGTCTAGGTCAAAAGAATTAAATCATACAAAAGCAGCACAAAGAATAAAAAGAAATAAAGAATAAATCACCCGATGAGTGGTCCTTTACTGATCGAGAAAAAATTAGGGTGCAACCCGTTGATCGGTATTCCACAAACTGGTCAATAAAAAATTAGGGTACTCTAACATAAATGAAGCCCACTAAGTTGAAAACCCGAAAAGGGTCGCTTAGACAAAAGTTAGGGCATTGAGAAATGTCAGTTACTTTCTGGAAAATTTGTAAAAGACCAGTAGGCAGTAGGAGTTAACCATTTGAAAATGTAACCATTGCCCATGTACTCAAATCAATCTCATCAATGAACATGTTATGATTTTACTAAGAATCTTGGTCTTATAAATGCATGTCTTTAGGTGAAATAATCGCAGGAATGTGAACATCAATTTTTCTCTACATGTTATGCATCATTGTTATTCTTTTCACTGTACATATTGTCCAATAAAAGATAAAAGTACCGATAAGTCACAAAAGAAATCAGGCATATGCAAAATTCAGAAAAAGTCTGCTGGATTAAGCCTCCAAGGATAATTCAGGCAAAATTAAGACAAGCTGGATTGAAAACCTGAAGGGTGGTCTAGGAAAAAGTTAAGGCAAAAAACAAAGAAAATGCCTGCTGGATTGGAAACCCGAAAGGTCGGTCCAGGCAAAAGTTAAGGCAAAAAAAAAAGAAAAATCTTGCTAGATTGAAAACCCGAAAGGGCAGTCTAGGCAGAAGTTAAAGATAAAAAGAAAAGTCCGCTGGACTGAGCCGTTAAGGACAGTTCAAGCAAAAATTAGGACAAAAAGTAAGGAAAATAAATTTTTGATAGGTCATCTCACATCGAATGGCCTATGCAAAAGTTAGAACATCGCTTAGTCCCCTTACAATGGCATCATTTGATGCCATGTATCCCCAAGAGTGTTAGTTTCAAGACAACCATTCCAAGAAGTAATACGGGTCTACAAGAAGCAATATTCAATGGTCTCAGTTCAGAAAAAGAAAAATCAACATGCATAAAAGTTAAATGTAAAAAGTACCAATCTAAGTTTACACCCAAAAGAACCCACATATGGCCAAAAAGTATCAAATGTTTAGAAAATAAAAGTGCATATAATTCTAAGCTACTGGGAGATCCTGTCCCTAGTGGTCCTCTAGAGTCTGGTCCTGCGTATCTGCTAGTAGGTCATCCATGTTGATAATCATATGGTCCTCAGTCCCTGCAACACCCTCAGCAGTAGCATCAGCTCTCTCAGCATACTGATCCATCTGCTGCTCAGCTCCACCCCTCTGAGTCATTGCCGGTGTAACTCGGTAGGCAGTAAGATCATCCTCGGACTCAGAATCAGATTAAACTAGTGGTTGTCTATCCTCGATCATCCTTGCTAGCTGCCCTACAACATCTCTATCTTCACCCATGCTAGGGCAGTCTCTACCCTAGCCTGGTCAGCAGCAGTGGCTGCCCATAGCTGCTCCTCTAGAAACCCGGCTCTCTTCTCAAAAGCATCCAAGTCCTGAGTGGACTTACTCCGCTCCATGGCCAATAGAGTCTGCAATAGAAATCATAAGATTAGTACACATACATAAATGTTATGGCATGCATCGTGTGTAGTTTGTTAAATTTTGCAGGTAAAAGAAACTTACTGAGACTAGCGCATTCTGGGCTAATAGTAGATCCTGCATAGAGAAGTAGCCCTTGGCAATCCTCTCAGCCTAAAAAATGGTCACCTAAAAGAGAAAATCACATCAGGTGGGATATTATAAGTAGTCACTATAACGGATAAGGTTAAAATGGGAAATTCCTTACATGGGTGGAGCTGGAAGGGGTAAAACAAATGGGCTGGACCGACTCCTCGAGCTCCTTGATAGCTTGCTTCCACGAATGATTGAGGAGTCAGAAGAATGTATCTAGCTCGGCTTGGAGGAATCCCTCTCTTAAATTCCCTGAAGCACGGGACCACTTCATCAATAGCTAAAGAGCAACAACACCAGGCATCTTCCGCTTGGAAGCGAGAGGCTCCAATAATAAAAGATTGCGCTCAAGATCAAAATAAATTTCAAGGAATAATAAGGTATTCACAAAGGCTAAGTTAGAAGGATACTTGAGAAGAAGGGGTAGCCAACCTAGCTGTACCCTCGACGCTCTGAACTATGGATGGACCACCGCGGTCACCCCTCGGTCCGCCCTCATCATCATCATCATCATCATCAATGTTGCTCTAATAGAACTCAAGAGGGTCATCCCTATAATGGATCATCTCACAAGGGGGAAGGAGATAGGAATCAATAAACTCAATGTAGGAGCCCTATACCGATAGCACTCGAGCTCCCTCGCCTAGCAGGTATAGCCCCTGGTCAGTCCCAGACATTAGGTGCAACTAGAAGACTCCCATTGGGATCAGGGGAAGGATCAATCTCTCTACCATGGTATTAGTCCTCCACCCTCAAACCTGCTCGGTAAAATACCACTCGAAGGAGAGTGGCGACTCTAGGACAAAGCAGCGATCATCCATGCCAGCCCGCATCCTCTCAATATCCCCATAGGTATCCAACCTATTCCATGGGTCTCGGATGACCTACACAAAACAAATGCACTGTAAGTATCACAACCTCATAAATACAGTGTCTACTGATGGTTTATTGAAATGTAAGATGTAGGTTTTGCATGAAAGGAGTTTACTCGGTCGGAGCGCAGCTGGTGAAGGAACTCCTTGTACTACACTATAGTCAAGGCCAGGCCCTGCCAAGGCCCTATCCACTTGGATATAATGTGCGATGTCTTAGGCTACATGGGCAAGTGCTTAAAGGCCAAAATTTGCAAGATAAAGTAAAGATCAGCTACAATATAGTTCAAATAAAAGGTTAAAGAAGTAGAAGATTAGTTCAAGAATTACTAGCAGGATAAGATGGCAGATCTTGAGATTAGACTACTGGCCTCGAACCCTAACATCTAGCCTATAGTACAACTGTGCCAGGATGGCCCGGCACCAATTCTTGCCTGACACAGCGTCAAGATCCTCTACAACAGAGAGCAAACCATAGTTGAGGTTGCTCGAATATACATGGAGGAAGACGATAATAAGGAAGGTCAGTAGGAAAGACCGGGCATACTAATCCCTCCTCTCTAGAGTAATTGGGTGTAGCTGCCCGATCCAGTAATCATGCAGGTCCCCGTACTTAAGCTTGTCCATCCCCCCAGGATGAAGCCCAAGTAAACTCGCTATATAGGCCTTCACCTCGGGCCGAGAATGCTATCTATCAGCGTAGACATTAAAATGGATGATGTCTCCTCTCCAGTCTAGCCCCTTTAGGGTGCATATATCCAAGGGAGTGATGGTGACCTTCCTGATTGGTAGATGGAAAGTATAGGTCTTCTCCGACCACCTCTCTGCGAGAGCTGAAATAGCACCCAGGGCCAATGTCTTCGGAGCCTGAGTAATGGCCCTGATGATCTCGCTAAACCTAAAAGAATCTATGTGGACCAGTAGATCGGTATCCCCCACGGTATGGATCTCCTCGTACCATTTCCTACAGAAGCTTAAGGCTCCCACAGTCTTATATTGAAACTACAAAGAGAAAAGTACAGTTCAAAAGGGTTACGATACAGCAGCAAGATTAGAAATCAAAAAAGAATTGCAGAAAATCAAAGAAGTTAGCATTCTGTCCCTAAGGAAAGGACCCATATGGGTCTACCCCACTTGTATGGGTCCCCATAAGGCTCCCATTCCAAAAAGGGACCCGTACAGGTCCTTATAAATAGTAGCATCGCAAAAAAACTTCCTGAAAATCTAAAATCATCCAAATTCAATCAAAGCTCATCCAAGACTATCCTAAAAGAATTCTAGGCTAAAGTTACATGCATCGGGCTCTATTCAAAGGTTTAAAGCACCCTAAATCATGCCAAAAATTGAGAAATTCCCAGAAACTCAAAAATGGAGAAATGGAGAATTATGGGAAATACCTAGAGTTTTGAAGCATGAGTATCTGGAGACAGGATTAGAGGCACTTCAGAAGGAGTGAGCCCTAGAAATGAGTCCTCCTCACAAAAAGTGTACCCGACCGAAATGAGCATTCTCGAAGGTTTGAATCGCCCACTTGGGGTAAATCCTTGCACCTAATGGAGAAACAGCCGGTCTTTGGGATCTTTTTATACATTTTGACTAGTTTTAGGGAGAAAATCGCTAGAAATTGTAAAATGGGAAGATTTTTTGTAAGGCATGATATGAAGGGTCTGATCAGCTTTTCAAACCCCCCATCAAGGACTCGTATGAGTCCCACCCCACCCGTACGGGTCCCATTCTTCAAGCTTGCCACTTATATAGGTCCAGGCCCACCTGTACTGGTCTTCTTTTGCCCTTCAAGGGAAGGTTTTAAACCAATGCTTCTTGTTGCACTAGAGATGCATCCAGTCTAAATTCGGGACCAACCCTGCTTCTTCTAAACTCTATATTTCAGTTATATTAGGGGCAAACCCCCCAGCTCACCTTGATCCTCTATTGAAGGGACAAAAATTTTTGTCTGTGTAAAAGTCAATCAAGAATCAAGGTAAGCCATTTTTGAATTGATCGTAAACTGGGATAATTTTTGTGTATAGGTCCATCCTAGCGTAGGAATTTTTCACTAGCAAATAAATCTTACAAGGAGAGACTTCCCCATCAAAAAAGGTTTCACTAAAGAGCATTACTCGTCTCCCCAACAATTGAGTCATCTAGGGGCATGCCCCCACCAATCTAGGGGCATCCCCCCATTCTCCAGTAGCAGAATCAACCAATCCAGGGGCATCCCACCATTATCGAGCCCTTCATAGGGAATTCTTTGAGGGGCACCCTTCCAAGAGGCATTCCGTTCCAAAGAGATTGGGCCAAACCTGGCATTTCTCGGACTTCATTTACAGTTTATTCAGGGGTCAACCCACCATCCAAACATCTTTATTCTTAATTGAAGGGCCAAAAATTTTTGTTCATCACAAAGTTAATCAAGAATAAAGATGTGTCTACTTAGATAATGACTGACTCTGTGTTTGATTATTATTTCTTTACAGGTCATTTAAAATCCCTAGCAGAAGAGTCATCCACCTTAGGAAAGGGATGCACTAGCCAGGAAAGTTGATCCACCTTAGGAAAGGGATACACCATCAACCAGGAGAGTCATCCGCCTTATAAAAGGGATACATCAGCTAGGAAAGTTGATCCTCTATAAGAAAGGGATACACGCACCTTCCCCAGTGGAGTTACTAGGGATGCACAGTAGCAAAGGAAAGTCATCCACCTCAAGAAAGGGATATGCATCAACAAGGAAAGTCATCTGCCTCAAGAAAGGGATACACATTAGCGAGGAAAGTCATCTGCCTCAAGAAAGGGATACGCATCGGTAAGGAAAGTCATCTGCCTCAAGAAAGGGATACATATCATCAAGGAAAGTCATCCGCCTTAAGAAAGAATACGCATTATGAAGGAAAGTCATCCACCTCAAGAAAGGGACACACATCAGCAAGGAAAGTCATCCGCCTCAAGAAAGGGATACGTATTAGCAAAGGAGAGCCGTCCACCTCAAGAAAGGATACCCAAGAAAGAAGTTCACCTCAAGAAAGGAACTCACCCATGTCATCACCTCAGGTATGATTTCTAACCCCTCGCTCACATCGTGAGATCATACAGATCCTTAGCTGCAATAATCCCACGAGGGGCAGTTTATGAGCACTGGATTTTAACAGTCCTTCACATGAAACTATGATGAGAGCTAGATAATGTAATTTCTTACAGGTGTTATCCATCAGAGGTGTTCCTACTGCTGCAGAGTTAAGTTTGGCCAAAGTTTGGAGACCTAGTCTGCCCTTAGGGACCCGTACGGGTGCTGCCTGGTGGTACAGATCCACTGGTGGACCTGTACGAGTCATTTCCTTCTATATGCCTTGAGGGGACCCGTACAAGTCCCCCCGACCCGTACAGTTAGGGCCCACCCGTATGAGTCCTATAGTTTCTTGATCAGGCTTTATGGAAGGAGATCCTTTCCTATTTCGGTAAAAGGCAGGCCATGAATGCGATTTATTGTATTCAGACCTCATTTTACCCTATAAATAGGTGCCTTTCCTCACCTTTTGAAAGGGGAGAACAACACACAACACATACATAACATTTATTATAGGCAAATTCTAGCAGTTTCTGTAGGGATAGAAAGGTTATAGTTGAGGTATAGGAGGTAAAAAAATAGGGAGAAAACCCATCTTTTAAGATTTTGTCCATATTTTATTCATTCCTAGCTTAGTATATTAGGATTTGGGGGACATTTTGTCCACACCAATAACCACCCAAATAGTCCTGAAATCTGAATTTCATCATCTACTTTGGCTAGACTCTCTCAACAACGAAGGGATGGCCTTAAAGTGGATTCACGCCATAAAGGTAATGCTCCTGAGTTTCAAAGAGACTCACATCTCAGTTATTTTTATCATTATTCTCTACTTCTTCTATTATATCTGTGCTTTTATTCCTATTTTGGGTCTGGTCCTAACCTATATGACCCTTGTTGTCACTCTATGTCCTTAAGGATATTAAGCTGGTGCACCATACTCATACGGAAGGAAATCCTATTTTTATTTCATTTTCCACCATTAACCTGTTTATCGTATCAAATTGAGTTTCTACTCGAGACCAGACAAGACCCGTAGGGGTCCACCATACCTATACCCGTCCTCCCTGGTACTTATATGAGTCCCACCCATGCGTATGGGTACCGGCCCCAGGCAGACTCCAGAATTCATTTTCAATTGATTAAAAATCAATCCAAGTCACCATTTTCGATGCGATCATTTTCACTAATAATTCGTTAAATCAACCCATAAAAGTTAAAATGTGTTTTATAACAAAAAATGTTGAAGACTCGTTATTTCTCTCCAATCTTAGAAGATGTCCAGGCACTATCGATCGTAAAACCACCACACTAACATAATCACATTTTTCCTAATAAGATGCTCACTTATGAGATGCTATGAACTGTGCTAATCTTTGTGGATGCAAGAGAATTTAATTTTATTTATGTTTTATAACTTAGAACAAATGTATAGGTTCTCTTATAATTCCCCCATTTTCCCCCGATTTTAATTTGTATCCCCTCATTTATTGCTTGTCCTTTTATTGTAATCTGTAAACGCATGTAATGAGTGTGAAAGAGTTTAGAAAAATAGGATTTCAGTGATAATTCCCTAAATGATGAAAACAAAACGGTTTTACGCGGTGAATGTAATTTTGAATTAACTAAATGAAAAATAGGTGACTCAACCGATACTCGAATCTCTGATCTAAAAGGTATGAGTGTCCCACCTAATAGGAACCTTACCAAAACTCTTTCCCAAGTAGATAGCTTGGGTGGCGACTCTATCATTTGTATCAAGATTTGGGGTATTGATTCTTTTATTCATTAAAATTGGCTAATCATACAAACTTGAACTAAAATGGTTTCATCACGCCTAAATCCAACCAACACCCTATGGGCTCCGCCTCTCCCCAAGGCGCCAAGGGAGACCCCACATGTCATCAACACCCCATAGCTCTCAAGCATTAGTTTAAATTCCTCATCTTTGTGCCCTTCCAATGCTGCTTATTCTAGTAGACTCAGCCTCATCTTCACTTTTTCAGGTCTTGTAGCAGTGAAGTTTGCTGGTATGGATGGTGTGACCATTTTCTTCTTAGCTTCACTGTATGTAGAGGATTCATCCTTAGATCCAGAGCTGCTTTCAGTTTCCTCAGAGCTAGAGGATTCCTTTTCTTTTTCATCCTTCTTTTCTTCACTCCTCTCTTCCAACCAAACCCCCAAAATGGCCTCGCCCTGTGAGTCCACTACAGTAGTGTTCTTAGTGGGTCTTAGACCATTTCCCTCCTCTTAATCATTAAGGTCCGGGTTAGGCTCAACTACCTTAGATGCATTTTGAGTTGCATAGTTGCCATGTTTTTCAGCAACATCATGGTAAGCAGTAGCAATATTGGAGGTAGGATAAAGAGTTACCTCTGTATTCAATTGCTCTATAGCATCTGTTGTCTCATCAACCCTTCCTTCTACTTCCGTTTTCGGAAGATTGGCATTTTCCTGAATCTCCCCTACATTTTCCTTTTTAGGACTTTTGGTATTTACTTCCCCAGTTTATTTAGGAATGTTGGTAGTGTCCTCAACGTCCTCTCCAAATGCCTTTGCAGGACTTACATCTGTAGCTTTTCAGCTTAGTAAGAAGAAGAGAAGTAGGGAGAGGATCAGTTCTAGCTTTGAAGATGAATAAATCCTCTTCACTATTTCCCTCTTATAGAGCTTGTAGATTGGAGGGAGCAATAAGAATAGAGGGAGTGGAAGTGTCCGGAGGAGTAGTCCGTTTGGCTGCTTCGGATGAGCTTCCAGGCCCTTCTTTGGTAAGCTGATTTTTCTTCAAATTATCCTTGATAACTTCCATCATCTCATTGAATTATGGATCCTCCGGATGGATATTGTCTGGAAGAATAGTTCTTCCCTTTTAATTTCTTGACCTCAGCCATTTCCTCTGCTCTAGTATCCTTGGGGATGGGTTCATGAGTAGCAATTGCTAGAGCAGGCTTCTTGGGTGCCAAATTAGCTCTTTTAGCCTGAAGAGCTTGCTTGAATGTTGGCTCTTTTAGCCCTCTTTGGAGCATGCTCTTCTTCCTCAATAGCAATGCTTAATTCACTTTGTTGTGTAATAATTTCCTCATAAGATTGATTAGCACCCATTTTTCTTCTAGATCTAATAGCAGCAGCACCAACTGCTATTTGCTCAGTGACTCTAATTCCTCCAACTGTTATCTTCTTTTTGGCTGTAGCTTTAATGAGCCTTCTTCTTGGCTTTTTCGAAGGCTTCTTTTTTATAATTTGAGTGAGGGTTAGGGTATCCTCATCAATTTCCTCCACTTCTTCTACCACATGCTTCAGGTTTATCTTCCTTTGAGCCTTGATTTTGGTGGTTCTAGCTATTAGTCCCAATGCCTATGTTGTGAATGACCCTTTCCGCGAAAATAATAGACTTTCAAAAAGTCTTATGTAGCATGTTTAAATGTTCCGAAAATTTTGGATCTGGATGTTGCAAGTAATATAAACTACAATAAATTAAAGACAGAGTACAGAAATTCAAACACAAGAGATTTCTACTGGTTCGGCCCCGCCTACTTTCAGTCCTCAAATGTTCCTTCCTTTGAGCTTTTCCACTAGTGTGATTTCTTTCCAACTGGAAGAAATCAAGCCTTACATTTTATCTCCGGATGGTACCCCCTTCTAGATGTAGGATATACCACTAGAAGCACTAACTCCTAGCTGAGTCCTCTTATCTTTATTAGGATATACCACTTAGATTTCTACCCAGACCTAAGCTAAGTTCTATAGGGAGATCCCACTCAAAGCACCTACTTTAAGCTGTATCCCAATCTGACAACTCACCCAAGTTAGAGATCTTTACACTTTGTTTTCTCAAAGGTTTTGTGTTGGGAAACAATGATCCGGACCACAAAATTAAACTAATCTATCCGGATCAGGTTTGAAAGAAACAAAAACTTATAAAACTATATAAATCCCAAATCCAAATGGAAACATCCGGACAAAGATCAAGCTACAAGGTTGTCCATTGAAGATATCAAATGCCTAAGCACATGGAATCATCAAAATAAAGCTTGGAAAGGAAACAAGCTTTCATCCCTCAAGAACAGCATCCGGAAGAACTAATTGCCCTATCTTCAGAAGAAGATAGATCCGGAGAATATGAGTCTAAAGAAATCTGGAAGACTCATACTTGAAGACAATGGGAAAAGTTTTAAAGATAACTTTTCCCTCCACCTTTTTGGTCTAGAAAGTCAAAGATCCTTTCCCCATGACAAAGATAAAATGATAGCTTGCATTTTTCAGAAAAAGGACCAAAGGACTGACACCAGATTGAAAAAGCTAACAAACTTTTTCACCTAGACCAATAAGGAGGCACGTGGAGATCACACCAAAAAGATAATGGTGTTAAAGTTGGTGCATTATAAAAAGTCAAGTAAAACGTTCACTAATAACTTTCCAGCATCAATCCCTAGATTTTAAATGGGTCAAATTACAGTCTAACAGATTGATAAATGGCTCCGAAAGTGCCACCTATAACCTGATCAAGGGTGAAGATTTATTATAAGTTCAACAACCCACAATGGCTACATTTATAATGGAAGCCTATAAAAGGGAAGCTTCACCAAATGAGAAAGTTGGCTGTTTGATTGACAAAAATAAGTAACAAAGAACTAGCACTCAATCAGCTTACAAATCCCTCCAAGAATCAATCAATTCCAAATCTGTTGTGAGGATTCTTAAGTGAGTATTAACTTTAGGCAATCCAAAAACCAAAACCTTTATGAAAACAAGAGTGTAAGGATCTACAATTTGGGTGAGATATGAGATCGGGATACAACTTAAAGTTGGTGCTTTGAGTGGGAACTCCTCGTAGGACTCAGCTTATATTTAGGGTAGAAGTCTAAGTGGTATATCCTACTAAAGTCTAAAGGACTCAGCTAGCAGTTGGTGCTTTTAGTGGTATATCCCACATCTGGAAGGGATTACCATCCAGAGACAAAATGTAAGGCTTAATTCCTGCTAGTTAGAAAGGAATCCACTAGTAGAAAAGCTCGGAGGAAGGAAACTCTGGGACTGGAGTAGGTGGGACTGAACTAGGATAAAATCCTTTGTGTTTGATTTCTTTAACTCTTTACTTATTACATTATATTGTTATAACTGCATCACCCGGATCCATCATCCGGATTATAATCAAACACACTACGCTAAGACTTCTTAAAGTTTGTATATTCTATGAAAAAGGGTCATTCACCCCCTCTGACCTTATAAAGACCCTCATAGGGACCAATAAGTGGTATTAGAGCAAGTGCTCAAAACTAAAGATCTAACAACCTCGAGCTAATGGTCTAATATTTTGATTCATACATCAAAATGAGTTTCCAAAACTCAAAACTCCTTCTCGAGGGTATGTCCATTACCCGTCCTCCACTCTTCACCGGTAAACATTACACATTCTGGAAGAACCGAAGGACGAACTTCATACAATCACAAAGCATGCAAGCATTGTTAGTCATTAAAGATGGCTCATATGAGCCTAATTTTAAAGTAGAGGGTATGACTACCCGAAATCCCTCAAGTATGTGGGATGAGAATGACTTTAAAAAGTTGCATGAAAATGCAAATAATATTAACATGCTTCATTGTGCTCTTAGTGCAGCTAAATTTAATAGAATATCCGGATGCGAGACTACAAAAGAGATTTAGGAAAAGCTGGAGGTAACCTATGAAGGAACCACCAAAGTAAGAGAAGCTAAACTTGATTTACTCCAGCAAAATCTTGAATCCTTCAAAATGGAGCCTAAAGAATCAATTAGCAGCATGAACACTATATACACCAATTTAGTGAATAAGATGAAAAGGCTAGGAAAAGAAATCTTTGAAGTAGAGATGGTAAAGAAGGTGCTCCGGAGTCTCACAAAAGAATGGGACAATAAAAACACTACCATTGAGTAAGCTCATAACTTAAACTTTTACAGTTATTATGAACTCATTGGTAATCTTGTAACCCAAGAGTTATCCTTGGAGAGATATAGCCAACAAGAAAAGAAGCTCGAGGAGAAGAAGAAAGGCATTGTACTAAAGACAGAATCTACCGGATCAGGTTCATCCGGAGAAGAAGAACCAGCCATGGAACCTCAAAGTACTAAGGTGCAACTAGTTCTATTAACTAGAAGGCTCAATAGGTTCCTACAAAAGAAAGAAAGAAGGAAGTCTAGAAAATATGAATCCAGAAGATCAAGAGAAGGAACTTCCAGAAGGGACAGGCCCAAAAGAAATCCGGAAGAAAAGAAGGATCCGGAAAAAGATGCTATCTATTTTGAATGTGGAGAAAAAGTCCATTTTAGAATAAAATGTCCCAAGCTTAAGAGAACCAAGAAGTTCAAAAAGAAGGCAATGGTAGCTACCTGGAGTAACAATAAAGAAATTAGCAGCTCATCCTCAATAGAAGAAGAGGAGACTGCAAATTACGCATTTATGGTACTGGCTGATCCAAAGTAGAGCAATCCGGAAGGAATGCCTCCAAGTAAGAAACAGTGCTAATTGAAGAATCAAAATCAGAAATAGAAAACACTGAGGTAAACTCTTGTTCTAACTCTGCTTCTAATTTTGACCTTGTTAGAGCTCTGTCTATTGTAATTAAAGGTGTAAAGAAGAATGCAAAAGCAATCAAGTCTCTCAAAAGAGTAGTAATGGAGTTAGTAGAAGATGCTGAAGTAATGGCATAAGACATCAATCTGGTTAGAGCAACCAAGCATATTGATGTTGTGGAGGAAAATTTCCTAAATAATCTAGTGTAGATCCTAAATGCGAATGTAATGGGACTGGATAGAGAAATCAATCTATTAAAGGAAGTATCCATGAAGAGGCCAGAGATAAAAACTCCAAGAAGAGATCATCATCCTACTGCTTAGAATAAATTCCAAAAGACCCCTAATAAAAGGATGAAGGAAGTTAGCAGGCAACCACAAGCCCAAAAATATACTACTGCTCAAAAGGGAAAGGCTAAGGTAGCTTACAACCAACAACCTATCACATAAAGAAGAAATTGTGGAGCAGAAGTTACACCTCCAAATAGTTTCTGGATTCATACTGGACCATCCACCAGTATGTAAAAGGTTAGATATAAAGGGAACTATAGGAAGGAGGATCTGAAGAAGATCAATGAGAAGCAAAAGCAGAACAGACCCATCTCAGGGTGCAGGCTTTATGGGAAAAACAACCATATTGCTAAATCATGTAGATTAAAAAATGGTTATTATGAGGTTTACCCTTGGCCTGAGATGGTTATTAACCCAAGAGGACCCAAATCTGATTGGGTACCCAAACCCACTTGATCTGTTTTGCAGGTATGCCTTAGATCCATAATTGATCAACACACTTGATACATTGATAGTGGATGATCAAGGCACATGACATGTGATGAGAAGTCCTTCATCATATTGACCCGGAAGAAGGGAGGCAAAGTAAGCTTTGGAGATAATCAAAAGGGACAGATCATTGGTCATGGAACCATTGGATCTGAGTTAAAGATAGAAGATGTCTCATTGGTAGATGGACTGAAATTCAACTTGCTAAGTGTGGCCCAACTCTGTGACAAAGGAAGAAAAGTCACATTTGATTCTAGAGGCTTCTCAATCCATGATAGTAAGTCCAACCAACTCATTCTTTATGCACATAGAGTAAATAATGTCTATTCTGTAAACATTAAAAATGATAAAAAGAATGTCTTCTTGGTGTCTAAAGAAGAAGAATCATGGCTATGGCACCGGAGGTTAGGATATGTCAGCATGAACCTCCTGTCCAAACTAGCCAAAAAGGAATTAGTAGTGGGTTTACCCAAGGTTGCTTTTGATAAGGATCACTTATGCACTGCATGTCAATTAGGTAAACAGCATAAGAAAAGTTTCCCTTCCATCTTATACATTCCTTCCAAAAGAGTACTTGAGCTCTTGTATATTGATCTCTTTGGTTATACATTTCTACCATTGAGTTTAGGTAGAAGAGAATGCACCATGGTCATTGTGGATGATTATTCTCGATATACTTGGGTTCTCCTGCTAGCAAGCAAGGATGAAGCATTTGACTAATTCTCTAAAACATTCATTCAGATAGAAGTAGAATAGGGGATAAGCATTGCACCCATCTAGAGTGATAATGGTGGAGAATTCAAAAATAAGCATTTTGCTGATTTTTGTAACTCCAAGGGCATTGAACATAACTTCTCTGCCCCTTACACTCCTCAACAGAATGGAGCTATTGAGAGAAAGAACAGGACCATAGTTGAGATGGGTAGAACAATGGTCAATAAAAATTATTTGCCAAAATACTTTTGGGGAGAGGCCGTGAATACATCTTGTTATATTCTAAATAGAGTTCTCATTAGAAAGACCATAGAAAAGACCCCATATGAAATCTAGAAGGGAAGAAAACCCAAAATTAGGTATTTCAAAGCATTCAGATGCAAATGCTACATCCTTAATGATTGAGAGCAACTAGGAAAATTTGATCCTAAATCTGATGAAGCAACTTTCCTTGGCTACTCAACACATAGTAAGGCCTATAGAGTCTTTAATAAATAAACCCAAACTATGGTAGAGTCAATACATATAGATTTTGATGAGACTAATACTACAGGTAAGAAAAGCTACACCCTAAAAGATCTAGTTCCGGAAGCTAAAAAATCTGGAGAAAAGAAGGAAGCAGGAATTCCTGATTCATTTCAAATCAAGAAATATAAAGAGGAAGATGAAGGAATATCCTTTAATCTAGAAGTACAACAAGTTAATCTCAACCCACTGGAGATTGATTTTAATGAAGGCCAAGAAGGAGTGGTTGAAGCTGAAGTGGAGCAAGTCCCAGTTCGACATGAAGGCCTACAAAGGGAGATCCGGACACACAGAGATCATTCCATTAAAAATATTCTGGATGATGTTCAGAACCCAGTAAGAACCAGAGGTTAGCTTAATAGGATGAAGAGCTATGATGCTTTTGTCTCTCTCATAGAGCCAAAGAAATTTCAAAATGTTGAAGGAGATGAAAGTTGGATGATGGCAATGCAAGAAGAGCTAGATCAATTCACCAGGAATGATGTATGGGATCTAGTACCACCTCCTAAAGGAAAATCAATCATTGACACCAAATGTGTTTTCCGGAACAAGCTAGATGAATTCGGGGTAGTGGTAAGAAACAAAGCAAGTTTGGTTGCCCAAGGATATAACCAGCAAGAAGGAATTGATTTTGAAGAAACCTTTGCTCCCATAGCTAGGCTGGAAGCAATCCAGATTCTATGTGCTTTTACATCATTCATGGGGTTCACACTATACCAAATGGATGTCAAAAGTGCATTTCTAAATGGTGTGATCCAAGAACAAGTCTATGTTAAGCGACCACCTGGATTTGAAGACCTAAAGCATTTAGATCATGTGTACAATCTGAAGAAGGCTCTCTATGGATTAAAGCAGGCTCCCAAAGCCTGGTATGAGAGGTTAACCTCATTCCTCATATCCAAGAGTTATATCAAAGGCAGAGCAGACACCACATTATTCATCAAAAAGAAGAAAAATGATATTATTCTAGTCCAAATTTATATGGATGATATCATATTTAGAGCTACCGATGAAAGGATGTGTAAAGGATTCAGCTCTTAAATGCAGAAGGAATTTGAGATGTCAATGATGGGAGAACTCAACTTCTTCCTTGGTCTACAAATCAAGCAAAGTTCGAATGGGATTTTCATTAATCAATCAAAGTACACTAAGGAGATCTTGAAGAAGTTTGAAATGGACAAGAGCAAGCCTATGTCTACTCCAATGGGATCAGATACAGTCCTATCCAAGGATTGTGAAGGATAAGATGTTGATCAAAATCTCTATAGAGGGATGACTGGCTCACTTCTATGCTTGATAGGTAGCAGACCCGACATACACTATACAGTTTGCTATTGTGCGAGGTATCAAGCCAATCCTAAGGATTCCCATCTCAAGGCAGTAAAAAGAATCCTTAGATACCTCCTAGGAACCACTGAAGTTGGGTTATGGTATCCTAGTAATGGAGATTTCACACTCCAAGGGTTCACTAATGCAGACTATGGGAGAGATACTCTTGAAAGAAAGAGTACATCCGAAGGATGCCACTTCCTTGGAGATTGCTTGGTGTCATGGTACAGTAAGAAGCAAACTTTAGTTGCTTTATCTACTATAGAAGTAGAATATATAGCAGCTGGAAGTAATGTGGCTCAACTCCTGTGGATCGAGCAATAACTAGAAGATTATGGAGTTCAATCCGGATGTGTTGATGTTATTTGTGACAACAAGAGTGCTATTAATGTCTCAAAGAATCCAGTACTCCATAACCGGATGAAGCATGTCAATATAAGGCATCATTTCATTAGAGATCATGTGATAAAGAAGAATGTTGCATTGGTATACAGTCCAATAAATGAGCAAAGAGTAGACATCTTTACTAAACCATTAAGTAAAGATCAATTTGGGAAGCCAAGGGAGTTAATTGGTACGTCCAATCCAATTTAGGGATAATTCGGAAGACAGCTTGAAATCAAGCCGGATTCTTGGCAGAAAACTCAATTTAAAAGAGAAGAAGGATTGGTAAAAATTTATTCCGGAAGCATGCCACGTCAGTAGATAAGAAGGATAAATGGCAGTAAAAGAGCGTAAAGATGACAGTTACTTTTTGAATTTCAAAAGTCTATAAGGTGTTACACATGCAGTAAATTTGACAGTTATCATTCAAAATAAACCATTCCCATTCTCTGATTAAACTACATTTACCTCTTTCTTAAAAATCTGGCTGCCATGTCATCAATCCAGCCAAACTACCGGTGTCTGGATTACTAAACTACCCTTACTTTGAAAATTCTATATAAACCCCTCAAATTTACTCTCTTTCCTCACACGAGCAACTACTCTACTGTTACTCTGTAAAAATCAAAACCTAAAACCTAATTCTTTCAAATCCTTTCTTTAAAATGGAAGCAATCATGACTAAGGCTGGACCCATAATGCTTCCAACCCAGAACATCTTTGAAGAGTTTAATCTTCAATATGGAGAATTCATCCCCGTCAGTTTCAAACCTTCTAACTCCGTACTACCCACGGATTATTTGGGGGACAATTTCTTATTTGAGATGAATCCTTACTCCAAACTCATAGAAGATCAAAATCTCACGGATTTCCTTAAGATCAACTGCCCCACATATCCTGACTTAGTCAAGGAATTTTATGAAAATCTCTACATTCACTCTAAGTTTGATGCTCTTCAAACCAAGGTCCAAGGCAAAAAAATTACTATTACCCCAGATTTCTTCGAACAACATCTGGGCAAGAAAAATGAGGGTGTTCTGCTATGGACTGACAGTGATGAATACATAGTAAAGTGTGCAGCCAAACAATGGTTGCATCTAAACTACTTTGGAGACAAATTCTCCACACACTTTCCTCAAATTCCCAGATACCTCCAGCATGTCATGGTAAAATTGGTGCTCATAAGGAAAGTATCTCTTTCTATAGTGTCTTCATTCCAACACTATGTGCTTCATCACTGGGTAGAGAGCAGGATAGTCAACATGCCTGTATTGCTTATTCACTTCCTTAAGTAGTATATAAATTCTGACAACGCTCTTATCACCTGGATCCTCCTTGCAAACAAAATCAACCTCACTGGATTTAAATCCATCATTGGTAAGGAAATCTTGGAGAAGAACTTCAAGAAATTAAACTATGGGGAGAAGTGGAATGAAGAAAAGGCTAAAAAGCAAAGAGATAAGACGAAAAGAAAAGCTAGAAAAACCACCTATCCATCAGAGGCTCTAGTTCTAAAGAAGGCCCGAACTGCTAAACCAAAGATAGATAAAAAGCAAACTATAATTCTGGATGAAGGGGAGAATGAAGATACTCAAATAATCACCCAGATGCTTAATAAATCCCCTGAAAAGCCAAAATCAAGGGGAAGGCTAATCAAAACAGCCAATTTGTTGAAAAGACCATTGTGTGATCCGGAAGCAAGGGAAACCATTGTAGTAGTTACTATTGCAACAAGAAAGGGCTATTAAAAAGCCAGAAAAGAAAAGCATCAGAATTGCTGAAAGGAGGAAATGAGTCTGATGAAGAGGAAACAAAGGATGAAATTCCACCACCAAAGAAGCAGTTCACCCGGAAGGGGTGTACTTTTGATGAAGCAATCAAGGCACAGGAACATCAAAATAAAACTACCAAGAGGCTAACTACTATAGTCATTGATGAGGAGGCAGCAAAGAGGGTAGTTATGGAGGAGTTGGCTAAGGCCAAAAGCTCAAAGGGCAAAAATGTTCCCAGAGCCAATGAGGATATCCTTCCAGAGGATCCTCAGTATGAAGAGATGATGGCTTCCGTGGCAGATAACTACAAAATCAACAATCTTGGCATAGAAGGACCCAAAGGATTCTCAGCTACTCTAATCCTTATAGATCAAGCTACCTTGGCTGAGGTCTCAAGGATTCCAAAATCAGGATCATTTAACTTTCTAACCATCACAAAACCTCTTTCGGAGAACCTGCTAATTTTAGACACCAAGATCCCTGTAGAAATAAGTCCTATAAAGGCAGTTGTAGAGGGTGTTGAGGACAATTCTAACATGCCTGGGGGAGTTATCTTAAGTCCTAAAAAGGCAACAGAAGGGGTGATAGAGGACATTTCCTGTCATCTAGGGGTTGAGGTGGGAAGAAGTGAAGAGAAAGTAGAAGACTCCAGCATGAAACCTCCATTGCCATCTAATAAGGTACCCCTTGCCATTGCTCCTTTAAATTCTTGTGCTAATCTTGCTGCTGATATTACAACATTAGTAAATACGGACAACTTAGGCACTGCAACTCAAATAGTGACTAAGGAACAAGTGTCCAACCCAGGTGCTATCATTCTAGATGAGGGACATGGTCTGAGATATGAAGAGCATGCTCTAAAGAGGACTCTAAGGGCGAGGCCAGTCTAGGGGGAAGGTTGGAAGAAAGGAGAGAAGAGCAAGATAAGTCCCATTTAGAGGAGACAAATAATGAAGCTGATAATGAACCATCCGGAATCAGCTCTAGTTCCGGAGATGACTCCTCTAGCTCCTCTAAAGAAGAATTTCCTTCAAAAGTTATCCCTATGAAAGTGCCTGTAAACAACATAGTTAAAGCCAAAGTTTTAGCAGCACTTCATATACTAAAAGAGGCTGCCCAAGAGGAGAATGCGGAAGGGTATATAAAACAGAGCCTCCGGACTATCTGTACCCATCTAAGAGGTATTGAAAAGGAACTGCTAAGACAACCTATTCAGTAAAGAAAATAGAAGACAAGGTCTTGGATTTCCCAACTCCAGGAGCTATAACAGGAGCTTCTCTCTCTCTGATCAAGCTAACATTGAATGAGCTTAAAGAAAATGGTTCCACAGCTAACTAGACTGCTGATCAAGCCAATACACTAGCTTCAAATAACTGTGGAACTGTACTTAACAAGATCACCTCTTCCTCCTCAAAGGTCTCAGAAGAAATCAAAGCTTATCTGGATACCAAGTTTGAAAACTTGTCAAAATTCATGGCTGAGAAAGACCCCACACCTGCCATAAAAGATCTAGGAGTAGACCAGCAAGTCATCCAAGAAATGCTAGTGTACTTCATTGAGAAAACCATCCCTAAGATCCAGGAGAATATTTTTGATGACATCGGTGATGAACTGGGGAGTCACCTATCTGGTTTAGAGCAAATAATCACTAACTAGAAGGCATCCATATCAAAAGAAATCTCTCTTCAAACGGAGTCTATCCATAATATCTGAAAAGGGATTAGTGAGGAAATCACCCTGCTCCAGACCAGAATCAATAACCTCTCCATATCCGAATCCTTTTCCTCTCCTGCTATTCCAGAAAGCCAGCTCCTTCTGGTATTCCATAACCTTATTCAAGCCATTGGAGATTCCAGCTTCTTTGGTCTGAAAGGAATGACAACTCTCCTAAAGGTCCTCTTCCCTTACTATGACCCAAAGGATCAAGAGTTTGTCTTCCGCATTAATCCATCCATCAAGCAATCCTATGATAATTTAAAGAAGACCATCCGACCTTACTATCTTACTCCTCCTACTATTGACCATATTATTACTGAAAGGTCCAAAGGTAATCCTAATTACTCCATCTACTCCAATGCTTGGCAAGAGGCCTGGATAACAAGACATATACGTTGATTGATCCCTTAGCTGGCAACAAAAAGGGGGAGATAAGTCTATAAGGGGAAAGAACAAGCAAAGGGACAGAAAAGGAAGAAGGTCCATTCGGAGGGAATTAGACTATCTATATTCTGCAAAATCTTGTAAAATCTTATAATAGCTAGATTCACTATTATATGTTTCTATAATTTGTAATCTGAACTTCATTGATGATAACTATTGTTAACAGCAGAAGTATATATAGTGAAAATATCTAATTCTCAAAATGTTACTTCTAAAGTACAATCTGCAATTGTACTAAAACAAACTTAGAAGCTAGGATTGAAAAATATTGGAGGAGTTAGGATGCTAGAATTATAGGGGTGTAAAATCTGTAAATGTCTAAGTATCAAGAATCATACTTAGTACATATATACTCCATTCCCTTGTACTTAGTTTTTGTTTCCATTAAATAGGGGAGATTGTTGGGAAACAATGATCCGGACCGCAAAATTAAACTAATCTATCCATATCAGGTTTGAAAGAAACAAAAACTTAAAACTATGTAAATCCTAAATCAAAATGGAAACATCTAAACAAAGATCCAGCTATAAGGTTATCCATTGAAGATATCAAATACCTAAGCACATGGAATCATCAAAATAAAGCTTGGAAAGGAAACAAGCTTTAATCCCTCAAGAATAGCATCCGGAAGAACTGATTGCCCTATCTCCAGAAGAAGGCAGATCCGGAGAATATGAGTCTAAAGACATCCGAAAGACTTATACTTTAAGACAAGGGGAAAAGTTTTAAAGATAACTTTTCCCTCCACCTTTTTGGTCTAGAAAGTCAAAGATCCTTTCCCCATGACAAAGACAAAATGACAGCTTGCATTTTTTAGAAAAGGATAAAAGGACTAACACCAGACTGAAAAAGCTAACAACCTTTTTCACCTAGACCAATAAGGAGGCGCGTGGAGCTCACACTAAAAAGCTAATGGTGTTAAAGTTGGTGCATCACAAAAAGCCAAGTAAACTGATCACTGGCAACTTTCTAGCATCAATCCCTAAATTCAAACGGGTCAAATTATATTCTAACAGATTGATCAATGGCTCCGGAAGTGCCACCTATAGCCTAATCAAGGGTGAAGATTTATTACAAGTTTAATATGCACAACGGCTACATTTATGATGGAAGCCTATAAAAGGGAAGCTTCACTTAATGAGAAGGTTGGCTATTTGATTGAAAAAAACAAGTAACAAAGAACTAGCACTCGATAAGCTTATAAATCCCTCTACGAATCAATCAATTCCAAATCTATGGTAAGGATTCCTAAGTGAGTATAAACTTAAGGAAATTCAAAAACCAAAACCTTGGTGAAAACAAGAGTGTCAGGATCTATAACTTGGGTGAGTTGTCAGATCGGGATACAACTTAAAGTTGGTGCTTTGAGTGGGAACTCCTTATAGGACGTAGCTTAGATTAGGGGTAGAAGTCTAAGTGGTATATCCTACTAAAGATTAAAGGACTCAGCTAGAAGTTGGTGCTTCTAGTGGTATATCCTACATCCGGAAGGGGTTACCATCTGGAGACAAATTGTAAGGCTTGATTCCTGTTAGTTGGAAAGGAATCCACTAGTGGAAAAGCTCGGAGGAACAAAAATCTGGGGACTGGAGTAGGCGGGGCCGAACCAGGATAAAATCCTTTGTGTTTGATTTCTTTAACACTTTACTTATTGCATTATATTTTCATAACTGCATCATCTGGATCCATCATCCGGATCATAATCAAACACACTACACTAAGACTTCTTAAAGTTTGTATATTCCACGAAAAAGGGTCATTCACCCCCCTCTGACCTTATAAAGACCCTCATAGGGACCAACATTTTTGTTTTAAACTTTCTCAAGTTTATGACTCACTTGGGAATCCTTACAACTGATTTATAAATGTTTGATTCTTAGAGGTATGTGTTTTCTGATTACTTTAGCAATTCTCTTGTTATTTGCTTTCTCAAATGAACCAGCACATTCTCAACATGTGAATCTTTCCTTTTATAGGCTTTGATCATAAATGTAGCCATTGTGGGTTGGTGAGATATAGTTAAATCTTCACCGTTGATCAGGTAAGATATGGAGCTCCCAGAGCTGTTGATCAATCCATTAGATAGAGATTTTGACCCATTTGAATCCTTGGGATTGAGGCTGAAAAGTTGTCAGTGATCATTTTCCTTGTATTTTAGTGATGCACCAACTTTTATACAGGTTTCTTTTAGGTGTGAGCTCCACGCAACTTCTTATTAGTCTAGGTGAAAAAGGTTGTTGTCTTTTTCTCTGTCCGATGTCAGTCCTTTGTACTTTTTCTAAAAAGTGCTAGTAGTCATTTTTGTCTTGCTTTAGGGAAAAGGATCTTTGACTTGGAGGCCAAAAGAATGGAGGAATGGAATTTTTGATTCATTCCCTTTCTCTAAAATATTAAGTCTTTCGAATGTCTACCAACTTAATATATCTGGATTTTCCTTCTTTCGAATGCTTCTGCAATCAGTTCTTTCAGGAGCTGTATTGGGCAGTTTAAAGTTTGTTTACCTTCCAAACTTTAATCGGATGCTTCCATTTATGCTTAGGTAATTATCTTCACATGTCTTGGACTCTGGATGTTTTAGGTATGAGTCAGGATTAGTGACTTAGGTATTTTTACACTTAGGTTTTTTGTTTACTTCAAACATGATCTGGATTGTTTGAGTTTTGGATCCTTATTTCCAAACAATCTCCCCCATTTAGTAGAAACAAAAACCTAAGACATCTAAGCATAGGGAAAGGAGTTTTTATTATCTAAGTATGATTCTTAATACTTAGTCATTTACAAGTTTTACTCCCCATAATTCTAACATCCCTTAACTACCCCAACAGATTTCAATTTTAGCTTCTAATATTTTTGTAGTACAATGGAAGATTGTACTTTAGAAGCAATTTTTTAAGAAATTATATATTCACTATATATACTTATGTTGTTAACAATAGTTAACATCATTGAAGCTTTGGTTTTCAAGATTATAGAAACATATAAGTGAATCTAGATAATACAAAAATTTTATAAGATATATAGCTAGTCTGATTTCTTCCAGATGCTCCTGATGGTCTTCCTTCCTTTTCTTTGCGTTTTTGTTTCTTTGCCCCTTTCACCCCCTTTTTGTTTCCAGCAGAGGGATTTATCACCATATATGTCCTTTCATCCCATTTTTCATGCCATGCTTTAGAGTAGATGGAGTAATATGAATTTCCTAGCCTTCTCTACTCTAGGATGTGATCGACAGTACCCGGAGATAGATGTAAAGGGCAAAAGAGGTTTCAGAGCTGGGTGTAAGATCCAGTGATGTAGGGATGCATTTTTAGCACATAATCTCTATCTTTCTCATCAAAATATGGAAATAGAGCCTTAATAAGAGTAGTGATCCCTTTATGGCCAAAGAATCCCGTGTCCCCAATATGCTGGACAAGGTCTTGAAGGACTGGAAGAAGTTGGCTTTTAGGAATTAATGGAGCGGGGGAGGATCCGGAGATGGATAGGTTCAACAGTTTGGAATGTAGCTTTTCAAGGTCTTAACCTAGATCCTTTCGGATGTTACGAATGCTTGAGTTTACTGTGGTCAAATCTTTGCAAAGATCATCCCTCATTCTTTCAATGATAGAATCCTGACCATTAATTGCCCAGCTAGTTCTTTCGCAATGCCTGCAAGTTGTTTGGCAAAGAGCTTGGGCAGATCCTTTTCTATAAACTTAGTCAACTTATTCAAAATGGTTTTCCACTATTCGTTGAGCTTGGGGAGAGTGAAATTTTCTTCTTTCCTAGTAATGAATTTTGACAAGTTTTCAAAGTTGGTATCCAGGTATTCTTTTAGCTTAGTGGATAACTTAGAAGAGGAGGAGGTGATCTTATCCATTATTGTTGTGCAATTGTTGGTAGCCATTATGTTGGCTTGGTATGTGGATCTACTAGATGCTGCAACACTTTCTTTTAACCCATTTAGGACCGGAGTAACCTTGGCTTGAGAGACTTTTGCAACCAGGTCTGCAGTGGGAAAATCCTCCACTTTTTCCTCTATTTTCTTTACACTACCTTTAATTGCCCTAATTTCTCCCTTTAAATCCAGAGGTGAGAGTTCTTCTAAAAGTACTTTTTCCACGGATTTTAAGTGTTTGCATATATTTTGTAGGCTCTGCTTAATGTAGCCCTCCTAATATTCGTCATGAGTAGCTTCTTGAAGGATTTAGGGAGCTGTGGAGATTTTCATGGCTCTTATAGGATTTACGTTGGAGGTTGGGATTTTAATTGGGCTTGCTAGAGGAGTTTTTGATCTGGAACTAGTGCTGGTCTTATCGGATTCAAATGATTCTCCCTCAATGGATTCCTATTCTTTTGCTTCCTCTTCTTCTTCCACCTGTTCCCCCAGACTAGCCTCGCCCTTTGAGTCCACTTTAGGAGTGTTCTCATTGGATCTCAGACTGTGTCCCTCCTATGGAATGGTGTCTTTTGAGCTTGACTCATGATCCCTAGATACATTTGGGGTATGTGTATACAAGTTATCCTTAGTTTTATCTGCTATCTCAAGAGAAGAAGCAGTATCAGTATTGATAGCAAAAGATACTCAGTCAGGGATTACCTCAGTTATTGGCGTTTGATTCGGTACAACTGCATCTTCTCTTCCCGCTTCATTTATTTCCACCTCAACCCTCGGATGATAGGAAATGTCCTCTATCACCCCTATAGATGCCTTTTCAGGACTTTTAATTTCTACCCCAGGAGCATTGGTAGTGTTCTCAATGCCCTCTCCGTGTGTCTTTACACGACTTGCCTTAGTCTGGATTTTAGCTTCCGAATTAAGTAGATTATCTAGAAGTGGTTCTGATCGAGATAGGAATAGGAAATTTTTAGCTTCGGGATTCCGAGCAATTATTGTCATATCTATAGGATCAATAAGAATTAGTTGAACACTGAAAGAGCCTTCGGGACCTTCTATGGTTTCCTTGTTGACTTTATCCTTCATAGCCTTTCTTCTTATATCATACTGAGGGTCATCCAAATGAATTTCCTTAGTAGATCCAGGCACATTCTTCCCTTTTGTTGTCCTAGCCTTTGCTAATTTAGCTACAACCACCCTCTTTGCTGCCTCTTCATCAATTATAATGCCAGCATGCTTTTTGGCTTTCTTCTTCTGAGCTTTTTGGGCCTTTATAGCATCATCAAAGGTACACCCTTTCTGGGTGAATTGCTTCCTGGGTATAGGAGCTTTATCTCTTGTTTCTTCATCCTCTACTTCAACAGTTTCAGGAGCTATTTTTGATTTTCTCTTCTTGTTCGCAACTTTGATTAGCCTTCCCCTTAGCTTAGGTTTCTCCGGGCTCTTCCTTAATAGTTGATTGAGGGTTTTGGTATCCTCATCAACTTCCTTAACCGGAACTAAGGCAAGTTTCTCGTGAGGCTTGGGTTTAGTGGTTCTGGCCCTTTTTAGCACCGGAGCTTCTTCAACCGATCAACTGCCTTCTGGGTTTTGGTTCTCTTCTCATCCCTTAATTTCTTTGCCTTCTCTTCATTCCATTTCTCACCAATACTCAGTTTTTTGGAAGTTTTTCTCTAGGATTTCTTTTTCATTCACAGCCTGGAATTCGGTCAAGTTTACTTTATTGGCGATTAGAATTCGGGTGATTAGGGCACCATGAGAATTCCTGTGCTGTCTTGAGTAGTGGATAATTAGCACCGGCATGTTCACTACCTTGCTTTATACCTAGTGTTGTAGTATGCAATGCTAGAATGATGATACAGTAGTGAGAGATCCCTTCCTGATTAGAACAAGTTTTGCAAGCGCATGCTGGAGAAATCTAGGACCTCCAAGAAGTATGTTGAGAATTTATCGCCAAAATAGTTGGTATGCAACCACATTTTGAGCTCATACTTGACTTGCTGTTCATCCCCATCAACTCTCAGTTCAACCCCGTCATTTTTCATATTGAGGAACTTTTTAAAGAATTATGGTGTAATCATGATCACCTTTCCCTGGACTTGAGTTCTCAGAGAGTCGTGGAAGGAGTGTACTCTGAGATTTAAATAGAATTCCCTCACTAAATCCAGATAGGCAGGGCACTTGATCTTGAGGAAATTGCCCAAGTGTTGATCTTGCATGAGTTTGGAATAAGGATCTATTTCAAATAGGAAGTTATCTCCTAGATAGTACATGGGAATTACAGAGTTGACAGGTTTAAATTTTATGACGGTGAAATCTTTATCGTTGAGAGCAGATTCATCAACAAAACTTTTTTGGAGAAGCATTTTGGGTCCTTAGCTTGCCATGATGGTGGCCATTTTTTGAGAGAATTTGAAAGAAATAGGATTTAAGATTAACAGTAGGTAGTTTGTTCGCGTAATGAAGAAGGGGAAATTTGAGGGGTTTATATAGATTTTCCAAAGTGAGGGTATTTTGGTAATCTGGATACCGTTAATTTTGGCTGGATTGATGACATGGCAGACTGAATTTTTAGGAGAGAGGTAAATTTCATTAAATCGATGAATGGGAATAGTTTATTTCAAATTCAAGCTGTTAAATTTACCGCGCGTGTAACTCCCAATAAACATTTAAAATTCAAAAAGGAACAGTTACTTTTCAATGGTTTTACTGCCATGTGTCCTTTCTATCTGCTGATGTGGCAATATTCCTTTCGGAGTTGAGCCTTCTTCAATTCTTCTTCTCTTCCGGATTCCTTGCCTTGCTAAGGATCCAAATTAACTTTGAACTGGCTTTAGGATTTTCTTCAAATTGGATTTGACATCCCAATTGACTACCTTAGCTTCCCAAATTGATCTTTACTTAAAGGTTTAGTAAAGATGTCTGCTCTTTATTCATTGGTTGGAATGTATACCAGTGCAACATCCCACTTCAACACATGATCCCGGATGAAATGATGCCTTATGTTGACATGCTTCATCCTACCATGCATTACTGGATTCTTTGACACATCAATGGCACTTTTGTTGTCACACATGACATCCACACATCCACTTTGAACTCCATGATCTTCTAGTTGTTACTTGATCTAAAGGAGTTGAGCTACACAACTTCCTACTACCATGTATTCTGCTTTTATGGTTGATAGGGAAGCTAAAGTTTGCTTCTTGCTATACGAGGATACTAGGCAATCTCTAAGGAAATGACAACCTCCGGATGTACTCTTTCTCTTAAGAGTATCTATGCCATAATCTACATCAATTAAGCCTTGAAGTGTGGAATCTCCAATACTAGGATACCATAACCCAAATTTAGTGGTTCCTAGGAGATATCTAAGGATCCTCTTAACTACCTTGAGATGAGAGTCCTTAGGATTGGATTGATATCTTGCATAGTAGCAGACTATATAGTGTATGTTAGGCCTACTAGCAGTCAAGTATAGAAGTGTTCCAATCATTCCTCTATATAGCTTCTGATCAACATCTTCCCCTTCACAATCCTTGGATAGGACTGTATCTGAGATGTGTGAGGAATTTAGCTCTCAGATGCAGAAGGAATTTGAGATGTCCATGATGGGTCTTCTTATATGTTGCCCCAAATATGATGTCATCCACATAAATTTGGACTAAAAAGATATCATCCTTCTTCTGCTTGATGAAAAGAGTTGTGTCTGCCCTGCCCTGGATATATCCCTTGGATATGAGAAATGTAGTGAATCTCTCATACCAATCTCTTGGTGCTTGCTTCAATCCATAGAGGGCTTTCTTTAGTTTATAAACCTGATCCGAATATTTTGAGTCTTAAAATCCAGGTGGCTGCTTCACATAGATTTCTTCCTGGATAACTCCATTGAGAAATGCACTTTTGACATCCATTTGGAACAATGTGAATCCCATGAATGATGCAAAAGCATATAAAATCTGAATTGCCTCTAGTCTTTCTACAGGGGAAAATGTTTCTTCAATGTCAATCCCTTCCTGTTGATTGTAGCCTTGGGCAACCAATCTTGCCTTGTTTCTCACTACTACTCCGGATTCATCTAACTTGTTCTAGAATACCCATTTGGTATCAACAATTGACTTTTCCTTTGGAGTTGCCACTAGATCCTACACATCATTCCTGGTAAATTGATCTAGTTCTTCTTGCATTGCCATCATCCAGCTTTCATGTCCTTCAGCATCTTGAAATTTCTTTGGTTTAATGAGAGAGACAAAGGCAGCATGGCTTATCATCCGGTTAAGTTGACCTCTAGTTCTTACTGGATTTTGAACATTGTCCAAAATTGCTGTAATTGGATGATCTCTATGAGTCCGAACTTCCTTTGGTAGATCTTTATATTGGATTGGAGCTTGTTCCACTTCTATCTCAACTACTCATTCTTGGCCTTCATTAAAGTTTATCTCTTATGGGTTAGATCAACTTGTTGTACTTCTGGATCAAAAGATATTCCTTCATCTAATTCTTTATGCTTCTTGATTTAAAATGTATCAGGAACTTCAGCAACCTTCTTCAAGAGTTTTCAACTTTTAAAATTGGATCTTCCAGAGTGGAACTTCTTTTGCCTGCACGGTTAGTCTCATCGAAATCTACATGTATAGACTCTACCACTATTTGGGTTTGTTTTTTGAAGACTCTGTAAGCCTTACTATGTGTTGAATAACCAAGGAAAATTGCTTCATCAAACTTAGGATCAAATTTTCCTAGTTGCTCTCTATCATTTAGGATGTAGCATTTACATCCAAATGCCTTAAAGTACCCAATTTTAGGTTTTCTTCCCTTTCAGATTTCATAGGGAGTCTTTTCTATAGTCTTTCTAATGAGAGCTCTATTCAAAATATAACATGCTATATTTATGGCCTCACCCTAGAAATATTTTGGCAAATAATTCTCACTTAGCATTGTTCTTGCCATCTCAACTATGGTCCTATTCTTTCTCTCAACAACTCTATTTTGTTAAGGAGTATGAGGGGTATAGAAGTTATGTTCAATGCTCTTGGAGTAACAAAATTTAGCAAAATGCTTATTTTTGAACTCACCACCATTATTGCTCCCGATGCGTGCAATGGTTATGCCCTATTCTACTTCTATCTTGATGAATGTTTTTGAGAACTGGTCAAAGGCTTTGTCTTTGCTTGCTAGCAAGAGAACCCAGGTATAATCAGAATAATCATCCATGATTACCGTGGTGTATTCTCTTCTACCTAAACTCAGTGGTTTGATTGTACCAAAGAGATCAATATTCAAGAGCTAAAGTACTCTTTTAGAAGGAATGGAGGAGATGGAAGGGAAACTTTTCTTATGCTATTTACCTAATTGACATGCAGTGCATAGATGACTTTTATCAAAAGCAATCTTAGGCAAACCCATAACTAATTCTTTTTTAGCTAATTTGGGAGGTTCATGCTAACATGTCCCATCCTCCGGTGCTATAGCCATGATTCTTCTTCTTTAGACAGCAAGCATATATTCTTTTTCTCATTTCTAATGTTAATAGAATAGACATTGTTTACTCTAGGTGCATAAAGAATGAGTTGATTAGAGTTACTATCGTAGATTGAGCAGCCTTTGGAATCGAAGGTGACTTTCCTTCCTTTGTCACAGAGTTGTGCTACACTTAGTAAGTTGAACTTCAGTCTATCAACCAGTGAGACATCTTCTATTTTTAATTTAGATCTAATGGTTACATGTCCAATGATCTGTCATTTTTTATTGTCTTGAAAGCTTACTTTGCCTCCCTTCTTCTGGGTTAATGTGATGAAGGCCTTCTCATCACCTGTCATGTTCCTTGAGCATCCACTATCAATGTACCTAGTGTGTTGATATATTATAGATCTAAGGCATACCTGCAAAACAAATTAAGTGGGTTTGGGTACTCAATCAGATTTAGGTCCTCTCGGGTAATCAACCACTTTAGGCCAAGGATTAACATCATAATAATCATTTTTAAATCTACATAATTTAGTAATATGATTATTCCTCCCACAAAACCTGCACCCTGAGATGGGTCTGTTCAGCTTCTACTTCTTTTGATCTTTTCAAGATCCTCCTTCCTATAGTTCCCTCTATATCCAGCTTTTTGTACACTTGTAGATGGTCCGGTATGTATCCAAAAGCTGGTTAGGGGTGTAACTTCTGCTACATAGTTCCCTCTTTATTTGGCTGGTTGCTAAGTGTACACTGCCTTAGCTTTTCCTTTTTATGTAGCAGTGTATCTATGAGCTTGAAAATTGTCTTCTAACCTCCTTCTCCTTCTGGTTGGAAGGCTTTAGAATTTTCTTAGCAGCTTGCCTTGTATTTCCTCTTTATTATGGGGATCCGGATCTCCTTTTAGATGCTTCCTTCATCAGAGTTAGCTCCCTATCTAACCCTGTCAAGTTAGCACTTAAGATCTGAACTTGATTTTCAGGAAGTTTTCCTCCACCACATGCATATGCTTTGTGGTTCTTATCAGATTGATGTCTTGTGACATAGCTTTAACATCTTCAGCCAATTGTAGAATTGTTAGTTGTATAGACTTTATGGCTTTGATGTTCTTTCTCACATTGTGGGTCATTACCTTTAAAGCTCTAGCAAGATCAATGTTAGAAACAGAATTTGAATGAGAGGTTACCTTAGTGTTTGTTGATTCTGATTCTGAATCCCCAATTTGTTCAATGTCTTGCTTGGATGACTTTCTCTTGGATTACTCTACCTCCGGATCTGTCAGTGCCATGAATGAACAATGAGTAGTCTCTTCTTCCTCTGTTGAAGATAAGCTACTGCTTTCTTCACTATTTCTCCACGTGGCCACCATAGCTTTCTTCTTATACTTCTTTTATTTTCTCAACTTGGGGCATTTGGTTTTAAAGTGCCCCTTTTCCCCGCATTCAAAGCAGGCAGCATCCTTTTCCAGATATTTCTTTTCTTCCAGAGCCCTTCTTGGCTTATCCCTTCTTGAGGTGCCTTCCTTAGGCCTTCTTGATTCGAATCTTTTGGATCTTCTTTTATCCTTTTCTTTAGGAATTTATCAAAGTATTTGGCTAGTATAGCTATATCTTCTTCACTATACTTTGATTCCTTTTGCTGCTTTTCTGATCCGGAAGAAGCTGATCTGACAGAGTCTGCCTTAAGAGCAATGGCCTTCTTCTTTTCCTCCAGCTTCTTCTCTTATTGGCTGTATCTCTCAAAGGATAATTCTTAACTCAAAAGATTACCAATGAGCTCATCATAACTATGGACATTTAAGTCATGAGCTTTCTTAATGGCAGTCTTCTTGTTATCCCACTCCTTGGTGAGACTCCGGAGCTCCTTCTTCACCATCTCTACTTCAGAGACTTCCTTTTCGAGCCTTTTCATCTCATTTACTAGATTGGTATATCTAGTGTTCATGCTACTAATAGACTCTTTTGGCTCCATCTTAAAGGATTCAAGTTTTTGCTAGAGTAGATCAATCTTGGCTTCTTTCACATTATTTGTTCCTTTATAGGTTACCTCCAACTTCTGCCAAACCTCCTGTGCGGTCTCACAAGCGGATATCCTATTAAATTCCATTGTACTAAGAGCAAAGTGAAGCATTTTAATATCATTTGTGTTTTCATGCAACTTTTTAAAATCATTCTCATCCCATAAACATGAGGGCTTTCAAGTGATCATACCCCCTACTTCATGAGTAGGCTCATAAGGGCCATCTTTAATGACCAATCATGCTTGCATACTTTGCGCTTGAATAAAGTTCTTCATTTGGTTTTTCCAAAACTTGTAGTATTCACCAATGAAGAGTGGAGGACGGGAAATGGACATACCCTCGGGAAGGAGTTATGAGTTTTGGAAACTCATTTTGATATTCGAATCAAAATTTTGAACCTTTAGCTCAATATTGTTCAATCTCTAGTTTTTTAGCACTTGCTCTGATACCACTTGTTGGTCCCTATGACTATGTTAATAAGGTCAAGGGGGGGAGGGGGGGTGAATGACCCTTTTTACAAAAATAATAGACTTTCAAAAAGTCTTATATAGCATGTTTGAATATTCTGGATATTTTAGATTGATGCAAGTAATATAAATTGCAATTAATTAAAGACAAAGTAATGAAAATTCAAACATAAGAGATTTATACTGGTTCGGCCCCGCCTACTTCCAGTCCTCAAAGGTTCCTTCCTTTGAGCTTTTCCACTAGTGTGATTTCTTTCCAACTAGCAGAAATCAAGCCTTACAGTTTATCTCCGGATGGTACCCCCTTTGGGTTGTAGGATATACCACTAGAAGCACCAAGTCCTAGCGGAGTCCTCTTATCTTTAGTAGGATACACCACTTAGATTTCTACCCAAACCTAAGATGAGTCCTACAGAGAGATCCCACTCAAAGCACCTGCTTTAACCTGTATCCCAATCTCACAACTCTCCCAAGTTGGAGATCTTTACACTTTATTTTCTCAAAGGTTTTGGTTTTGGACTTCCTCAAGTTTATGACTCACTTAGGAATCCTTACAACTAATTTGGAAATGTTTGATTCTTGGAGGGATGTGTTTTCTAATTGCTTTAGCGAATTCTCTTGTTAATTTCTTTCCTAAATCAACCAGCACCTTCTTAACATGTGAAGATTCCATTTTATAGTCTTTGATCATAAATGTAGTCATTGTGGGTTGGTGAGCTATAGTTAAATCCTCACCGTTGATCAGGTAAGATGTGGAGCTTCCAGAGCCGTTGATTAATCCGTTAGACAGAGATTTTGACCCATTTAAATCATTGGGATTAAGGCTAAAAAGTGGTTAGTGATCTTTTTCCTTGTATTTTAGTGATGCAGTAACTTTTATACCGGTTGCTTTTAGGTGTGAGCTCTACGGGCCTTCTTATTGGTCTATGTGAAAAAAGTTGTTGCCTTTTTCTTTGTCCAGTGTCAGTCCTTTGTCATTTTTCTGAAAAGTGCTAGCTATCATTTTTATCTTGCTTTAAGGAAAAGGATCTTATAATTTGGAGACCAAAAGAATGGAGGGAATGGAAGTTTTGAATCATTCCTTTTGTCTGAAATATTAAGTCTTCCGGATGTCTTCAGACTTAATATATCCGGATTTGCCTTCTTCTGGATGCTTCTGCAATGAGTTCTTTTGGGTGCTGTATTTGGTGGTTTAAAGTTTGTTTCCTTTCCAAACTTTAACTGGATGCTTCTATTTATTCTTAGGTAATTATCTTCACTTGTCTTGGACTTTGGATGTTTTGGGTATGAGTCCGGATTAGTGACTTAGGTCTTTTTATACTTAGGTTTTTTGTTTACTTCAAACTTGATCCAGATTGTTTGAGTTCCGGATCCTTATTTCCTAACACCAGCTTTCTTTGCCTTAGGAGCCTTTTCAGCTGAGCTTTCGGCCTTCCGGACCCTACTCTTCTCTTGCATTTCTTTTCTCTGCCTTAGAGCTTTCTCCTCATGTCAGGTTTCACAAAAGGTCAACTTCTAGAAATTTTTCTCCAAAATTGCCTTTCTTTCCACTGATTCTTTGTCAGTGAGATCAATTCCATTTTCAGCAAGAATTTTGGTGATAAAACCTCCATGAGAGTACTTATGCTGTCAATGTGAGCGGGCAGACTTTCATGCAACGGAGGGCAAGCAGGCTCTCGAGTTTTTATACTAGGAGCCGCTGCGATTCGAGCGCGGGGCTCGTTTACATTTTAGGATGCTTGGCAATAAGAATCATGGGACGCTTCTAGTGACAGGTCTATAGAGAATTATTTTGATGAAAACTTATAAATTAAAATGGAGTCAAAAGCCCTATTATATAAAGTATAAGAGTTGCAACCTAGTTTAGCTCTACCGGGAAATAATGGTATAGCTAATCCGGGTTGGATTCGTATACCAAGAAAGCATAAATTCTGAGTCGGATAATATAGTTACTTATATATTTGATTTGAGATAATTATGTTTAATTAGTTTATAGAAAGTATTTTTCCTATGTCGTTTTGTTTATAAAACTTAGGAATAAATAACAATTAAAACAAAGAAAAATGAAGGGATATGTGTTTATACCTTGGCGATGGATTCCTCTGCTTCGGGTGCTCGAGCTAATTTAATGAATATGAATAAAATGAAAATGAATGCAATAAAAATGGGATAGAATCCAAAGTGTCTTAAAGGCCGGTACGTGCTAGAACCGAATGATTGAAGATTAGGGTTGAGAACCTTGGGATATGCAGAGATGATTTATAACTAAAGCCCGTCGGGAATGATGGACTATACTATAGTTGGTGTTTGGAGGACAATATGAGGAAGGTTTATAGCTAAAATTCATCGATGATATTGAGCTATAGTATCGAGATGGTGTTTAGGAAATAAGGCAAGGCCAGTTTGTAGCTAACACTTACCGAGGGAAGGGTTTTATACCTGAGTATAGTTATTGGATAAAGAAAAGGGATTTTTGGTATGGATTCAGGGAATCCGTTGATAAAAAGGATTTTTTAGAGGATTTTCGGGTATTTTGGCCATTTGAACTTATTGAAAATGAGCAAGGATCGCATTCTATTTATATGAATTTTTGCAGCGTCGATCGACACACCTTGGGAGTGTCGATCGACACATCTAAGGAGTTTATAGCTTTATTGAGTCATCACTAGACTCGACACGTGTCTAAGAACCATAGATCGATGCATGTGATGACCGTCGATTGACACATCTGTAGGATATACTAGTCAACCCACTGATAGATATAAGATTCGCTAATGGTATAGCCAATCCGGGTTGGATTTTTATACCTATAAAGTAGAGATTCTGAGTTGGATAATGTAGTTACTTATATATTTGATTCAAGATAATTATGTTTAATTAGTTTATTGAAAGTATTTTTCCTATGTCATTTTATTTATAAAACTTAGGAATAAATAACAATTAAAACAAAGAAAAATGAAGGGATAACTATTTATACCTTAGCGAAGGATTCCTCTGCTTCGAGTGCTCCAGCTAATTTAATAAATATGAATAAAATGAAAATGAATGCAATAAAATTGGGATAGAATCCAGTTACCCCTAATTACCTTTTGAGTGACATGAAGGCCGGTAAGTGCTATAACCGAATGATTGGAAGATTAGGGATGAGAACCTTGGGATCTGCGGAGGCGGTTTATGACTAAATCCCTTCGGGGATGATGGAATATACCTTAGTATAGTTGGTGTTTGGAGGACAATATGAGGAAGGTTTATAGCTAAAATCCGTCGATAATATTGTACTACAGTATCGAGATGGTGTTTAGGAAATAAGGCTAGGCCAGTTTGTAGCTAAAACTTGCCGAGGTAAGGATACCTAAGTATAGTTATGGATAAAGGAAAGGGATTTTTGGTATGGATTTAGTTTTAGGTATTTTCGTCGTTCGAACTTGTTGGAAATGAGCAGGGATCGCATTCTATTTATAGGAATTTTGGCAGCATCAATCGACACATCTTGGGAGCATCGATTGACGCATCTAGGGCAGTTGTAGCTTCACTGTGTTGGTCCCGATGAGAGTATTTATAAGGGTAGAGGGGGGGTGAATGGCCCTTTTTCACAGAATTTACAGACTTAGAAGAGTCCTAGTCTAGCGTATTTGATGATAATCCAGAAGATGGATCCGGATGATGCAAATATGTGTAATAAAGTAGAAGAGAAAGAAAATCAAACATAAGTATTTTATACTGGTTCGGCCCCACCAACATCCAGTCCCCGAAGTTTCCTTCCTCTGAGCTTATCCACTAGTGGATTCCTTTCCAACTGGTAGGAATCAAGCCTTACAGATTTTTCTCTGGATGGTAAACCCTTCCGAAAGTAGGATATACCACTAGAAGCACCAACTCCTAGCTGAGTCCTCTTATCTTTAGTAGGATATACAACTTACCTTGAATCTAAGCTGAGTCCTACAAGGAGATCTCACTTAAAGCAGCTACTTCAAGCTATATCCCAATCTCCCAACTTACTCAAGTTGGAGATTCTTACACTTTGGTTTTTAACAAAGGGTTGGTTTTTGGAGTTCCTTAAGTTTATAGTTTCAATTGGGAGTCCTTACAAACAGATTTTGAATCAAGGGTTCTTGGAGGGATTGTATCAACTGATTGAATAAGTATTGCTTTGTTAATTGCTTTTGTTACTTGCTTTTGTAAATCAACCAGTATCTTTTCTCATTTGGTGAAGAGCTCCTTTTACAGGCTTTGATCATAAATGTAGCCGTTTGTGGTTAGTGAGCTTTCATTCAATATTCACCCTTGATCAGATCATAATGTGGAGCTTCCTGATCCGTTAATCAATCCCTTAGACTATATTTTGATCCGTTTGAAATCTTGGGATTGAGGCTAGAAAGTTGTTAGTGACCATTTTGCTTGTCATTTTGTGATGCACCAACTTTCATACCAATTACTTTATGATGTGAGCTCCACGCGCTCCTTTATTGGTCTAGGATAAAAAGATAGTTAGCTTTTCTTTGTCCGGTGTCAGACCCTTTTGCCTTTTCTCTAAAATATACAAGCTGTCATTTTGTCTTTGTCTTGGGAAAGGATCTTTGACTTTCATAGACTAAAAAGGTGAACGGAAAGTTATATTTCAAACTTTTCCTTATGTTTGAAATATAGGTCTTCCGGATGTCTTTTAGACCTATATACTCCGGATCTATCTTTCAGATGCTGGTTTTGAAGGACATAAGTTCGTTTCCTTTCCAAACTTGTCCAGGTGATTTCCTCTAGTGCTTAGGTTTTTAATTTATTCAATGGATGACTTGTATCTTTATCTTTATCCGGATATTTCCAATTGGATTTTGGGAGTATTACATACATTGTTTTTGTTTCTTTCAAACTTAATTCGGATTTGTTTTTAGATTGTTATTCGGATCATTTTTCCCAATAATCTTCCCCATTTGATGGAAACAAAAACCTAAGTCATCTAAGCATAGGATATGGGTATACGAACTAAGTATGATTTTTGTTACTTAGTTTCTTACAATGCTCCCCCATAATTTTAGCATCCTAACTCCCCCATAATTTTATGATTCTTGCTTCTAAGTTTGTTTTAGTACAAGTACAGATTGTACTCTAGAAGCGATTGTTTTGATAGTTAAGAATTTTCACTTCATATATACTTCTGTTGTTAACAATGGTTAACATCATGAAGTTTAGTATTACAATTTTCAGAAATACATATAAAGTGAATCTAGCTATTACATAAGTATTACAAAATTATCTAGCTAGCTTAACTATCTCTCCAGATGGACCACTCTTCTGGACTTGCAGCATTTTTCCTTTTGCACTTCCGTCTCCTTGATGACTCAAATCTTCCTCCCCCTTTTTGCTTCCATCAAGGGGATCAATAACCATGTAGGTTCGTTTGTCCTAAGATTGCTGCCATGCAGAGAAGTAGATATAGTAGTCTTTGTTGCCTTTAGCCCGCTCATCAATAATGTGATCCACTATAGGTGGAGTCAAATAATAAGGGTGAAGAGACCACCAAAGTTGATCATAAGATTGTGAGAGTGGAGGAAGAATTCGCAGAATGTGCTCTTGGTCCTTAGGATCAAAATACAGAAACATGGTCTTGATAAGAGTAGTTATACCTTTTTGGCTCATAAACCCTGAGTCCCCTATGGCTTGAACGAGGTTGTGCAGAACTGGAATAAGCTGACTTTCTAGAATAGCTGGAGACGAGGATGGTCTAGAGATAGATAATTTATTTATTCCGGCTTGATGGAAGGTGATTTCATCTCTAAGGCCCTTTGGGATGTTATGGATAGACTCCGTTTGGTCTTTTATCTCTTTGGAGATAGACTTCTTCCATTCATTTATTGTTTGTTCAAGCACGGAGTTCCTAGCCTGCATCTTATCACCCATATCATCTAGTATTTTCTCTTTGAGTTTGGGGATGGTTTTATCTATGAAGTGAGCAACCATTTCCTGGGTTATTTGCTGATCAGTCTCCAAGTTGAGTAGAGTGGGTCTAAGATCTCTCTCTTCCATGAATTTTGTCAAGCTTTCAAACTTGCAGTCAATGTAGTCCTTGATTTCTATGGATAGATCAGTGGCGGATGAGGATATTCTTTCTAGACAGTTGCACAGTTATCAGAGGCCAATGTATTGGCTTGACTAGCATTTTAATTTGCTGTAGAGGCACATTCTTTTAGCTCATTCAGAAGTGGTTGGACTTCAGATAGGGAAGCTGCTGCTAGAGCTCCAGGAGTTGGAAAGTTCATCACTTGTTGCTCAATTTTGTGGAGACATTTCATACTCTCTTTGATCTCACCCAAATCCTTTTGGACTGCTTTATCAGATTTTTGCTTGAGCAATTCCTTCTCAACTCCTTGAAGATGAGCGCATATGGTTCTGAGACTATGCTTCACATATCCCTCTTCACCCTCCTCCTTAGCGACCTCCTTTAGTAATTGAAGTACAGTTGTAACTTTAGATTTTACAGTGTTATTCGCAGGTACCCACATGGCTGGAACCTTTAGAGGGAATTCCTCATCAGAGCTGGATGAGGTATCTTCCTCACTATCTTCTTTTCCATCTCTTTCCACTTCTCGCTCATCATTACTTGCTTCTTCATTCTTGTCTTCCATCTGTTCCTCTTGATGAGCCTCGCCCATAGGATCCACTTCAAAAGTGTGCCCTTTGGAACTCAGACTCTCTCCATCCTCCGGAGTTATTTCATCTGAGTTTAGCACTATATCCTTAGCCACATTATGAGAGACTGTAGCCAAGTTGTGCTCTTCATGATCAAAATTAAGATGAAAGAGATTAGGGTTACCTTTGTGGTTTGTAGTGTCTGATTTTGATGGACTATAGCATCCTGCTTCTCTTCTTCCATCCTAGCCTCTGGATGGTTGGAACTATCCTCAACCACCCCTACAACTGCCTTTACAGGACTCTCTTTTTCTCCCTTAGGCATGTTGGCATTTTCCTCAACATCCTTCTCCAGTGCCTTTTTAGGACTTTTAAGATTAATTATTGTAGTGCTGGATCCAAGCAGATTTTTTAGAAGAGCTCCTATTCTATCAGCAAAGATGAGTTCATTAGCCTCTGGAATTTTTGACAGTGCATCCATATCTTTTGAGTCTACAAGAATTGGGGGAACTTGAGATGATTCTTCTGGTCCTTTAGTTCTCGCCCGATTTATTTTATTGTTGTCTTTTATCACTATTTGAATGATGTCATATTGTTCATCATCTCTCCCCATAATTCCTGTTGCGCCGGGAACATTTTCCCCTTTGCTAGATTTTGCTTTTTCCAAAGCAGCTTTCTCCCTATACTCCTTGGCTTCCTCATTCAGTACTATTCCAGCGATCCTCCTGCCTTCACTAGCTTTCTTTTCTTGGGCAGCAATGGCTTCATCAAAAGTTAGCCCCTTTCTCCTAAGCTTCTTTTGACAAGGAGCCTCATCCTCTATCTCCTCATCATCTTCCTCCTCTTCCATTTTAGTCAATGTTCTTATGGCTTTCGTCCTTCTGGCCTCAATTGCTTTTGTAGCAATTTGAGGTAAACCTGCAGTAAGCGCATGCTGACCCTTCTTAGCTGCGGCTTTAATCAGTCTCCCCCTGGGCCTAGGCTTCTCTGAACTTAGGATCTAAGTGAGGGGTAAAGAGTCCTCATAAATCTCCTCTGAAACCATTTCTACTTGCTTTGTAACTTTAGCTTTGGTGGTTTTGGGCTTCTTAGGAACAGAAACCTCCTCTTCCAGATCAACTATTTTTGGGGACTTAATTTTTTGCTCATCCCCTTTCAGTTTTGCCTTTTCTTCATCCCATTCCTCATCATAGTAGAGATTGAGGAAATTCTTCTCAAGAATAAGCTTTCTATAAATGCCTTTAAATCCGGTCAGATCTACTTCTGCTGCTTGCAGAATTCTTGTAATCAAGGCGCCATGGGAGTTTACATGTGTCTTGAGATAGTGAATGATCAAGACTGGCCAGTTTACTTACACACTTCTAACCCAGCGCTGCAAGATGCAGTGCTAGAGGGAAGAAACTATAGTCAATGATCATTTCCTTATCTGGAAGAGCTTATCCAGAATGTGCTGCAGGAATTTGGGTGTTTTGGGGAAGTATGTTGAGAATTTATCGCCGAAGTAGTTCTTATGGAGCTATAGTTTGGAATAGTACACAACTCCAGTCTAATCCCTATCTTTTCTCACCATTATACCAGAGTTCTTCATGTTTAGATTCTTCTCAAAGAACTCTGGAGTGACAGTTATGACCTTCCCCTGTACTTTAATGTGTGAGGCATCGAAATGGTTGTGAGCACTGAGATTTGCAAAAAATTCTTTCACAAGCTTTGGGTAGGTAGGGTAATTTATCTTCAGGAGATCACCCAGACTTTGATATTTGATCAGGGTGAAGAAAGGAGGAGTTCTGAATAGGTAACCATCACCTAAGTGATCAATAGGAATGACGAAATCAGAGGTTTTGAGATTTAGAGGTTCAAAATCAGTATCCTCCAAGTCAAATACTTGAAAGAAATTTTTGCTAGGTAGGATTTCGAGGGTGTGGGAGGTGTTTATGGCTGCCATTTTAGAGAGATTTTGAGAGGTAAAGTTCTGGGTTTGAATTTTTGCAGAGCAACAGTAGAGTAGTTACTTGCATGAAGAAGAGAGGGGATTTTAAGGGTTTTATATAGAATTTTAAAGTGAGGGTATATTGGTAATCCAGACTCTGGCTGTGTTGACTGGATTGATGATATGGCAGTCAAATTTTCAGGAGAGAAGTGAAATCAGTTTAATCGAAGAATGGGAATGGTTTATTTTTAAATTAACTGTTATCTTTACCACGCGTGTAGCAGCCAATGGACTTTTGAAATTCAAAAAGTAACAAGTACCTTTATGGGATTTTACTGCCATATGTCATCTTTATCGGCTGACGTGGCAATCTTTCGGAATAGATCTTCCCGATGCTCCTTGTCTTCCGGAGTGAGTTTTTATCTTAGGATCCGGCTTGGTTTAAAAACTATCTTCCGAAGTTTTCCTAAATTGGATTTGACATTCCAATTGATTCTCTCAGTTTCCCAAATTGATCTTTACTTAATGGTTTAGTAAAGATATCAGCTCTCTGTTCATTAGTTGGGATATATACCAATGCAATATCCTTCTTCATCATATGATCCCGGATGAAGTGACGCCTTATGTTGACATGCTTCATCCTGCTATGGAGCACCGAATTCTTGGACACATCAATAGCACTTTTATTGCACACATTATATCCACACATCTAAATTGCACTCCGTAATCTTCAAGTTATTGTTTGATCCATAGGAGTTGAGCAACATAACTTCCAGCTGCTATATACTCTGCTTCTGTAGTGGATAAGGCAACTGAAGTTTGCTTCTTGCTATACCATGAGAATAAGCAATCTCCAAGGAAATGGCATTCTTCGAATGTACTTTTTCTCTCAAGAGTATCTCTACCATAGTCTGCATCTGTGAACCCTTGGAGTGTGAAGTCTCTATTACTAGGATGCCATAACCCAACTTCAGTGGTTCCTAGGAGATATCTAAGGATCCTTTTCACTGCCTTGAGATGAGAATCCTTGGGATTGGCTTGATACCTTGCATACTAGCATACTGCATAGTGTATGTCAGGTCTGCTAGCTGTCAAGTATAGGAGTGAGCCAATCATTCCTCTATAGAGCTTCTAATCAACATCTTCTTCATCATAGTCCCTGGATAAGATTGTGTCTGAACTCATTGGAGTGGACATAGGTTTGCTGTTGTCCATTTCAAACTTCTTCAGGATCTCCTTAGTGTATTTTGATTGATTGATGAAGAACCCATCTAGACTTTACTTGATTTATAGACCAAGGAAGAAGTTAAGCTCTCCCATCATGGACATCTCAAATTCCTTCTACATTTAAGAGCTGAATTCTTTGCACATCTTTTCATCAGTGGCTCTAAAGATGATATCATCCACGTAGATCTGGACTAGAATAATATCATTTTTCTTCTTCTTGATAAAGAGTTTGGTATCTGCCTTGCCTCTAGTATATCCCTTGGATATAAGGAATGAGGTTAATCTTTCATACCAGGCTCTTGGTGCTTACTTTAATCCATAGAGAGCTTTCTTCCACCTGTAGACATGATCCAGATGCTTTGGATCTTTAAATCCAGGTGGTTGCTTGACATATACTTCTTCTTGAATGATACCATTTAGAAATGCACTTTTGACATCCATTTAGTATAATGTGAACCCCAGGAATGATGCAAAAGCACATAGGATCTGGATTGCTTCCAGTCTTGCTACAGGGGCAAAAGTTTCTTTGAAATCAATTCCTTCTTGCTGGATGTAGCCTTGGGCGACTAGTCTTGCGTTATTTCTCACCACTACTTTTGGAACACCCATGTAGTGTCTATAATTAATTTTCCTTTAGGAGGGGGTACAAGATCCCATACATCATTCCTGATGAATTGATCTAGCTCTTCCTGCATCGCCATCATCCAGCTTTCATCCCCTTTAGCATCTTCAGCCAATTCTAGTATTGCTTTTTCAGAGACTTGATGGCTTTCGTATTCTTCTTCACCCCTTGATAACAATAGAAAGAGCTTTTGCAAGAATAAAGTTAGAGGTAGAATTAGAGCAAGAATTTACCTCAGTGTTTGCTGTATTTGATTCTGATTCTTCAATTTGCACTATTTCTTGCTGGAGGTATTCCTTCCGGATTGCTCTGCTTCTGGTTCAGTCAGAGCCATGAACACACAGTTAGCAGTCTCCTCTTTTTTTTTATTGTAGATGAGTTGCTGCTTTCTTCACTGTTGCTCTAGGTAGCAACCAATGCCTTCTTTTTAAACTTCTTGATTCTTTTGAGCTTGGGACACTTTGTTCTGAAGTGGCCTTTTTCACCACATTCAAAATAGGCAGCATCTTTCACTGGATCTTTCTTTTCTTCCGGATTCCTTCTGGGCTTACCTCTTCTAGAGGTGCCTTCTCTTGGTCTCTGAAAAAATACCACTTTGATTTCCTTCTATCTTTCTTTTATATGAATCGATTTAGCCTTCTGGTTAGTAGAGGAAGTTGATCTTTCGTGTTCATTGATTCATCAATTTGCTGTTCCTCTCCGAATGAGGCTGATCCAATGGATTCTGCCTTTAGAGAAATTGCCTTCTTTTTCTCCTATGGTTTCTTTTCTTATTGGCTGTACCTCTCCAAGGACAATTCTTAGGTTAGAATATTTCTAATGAGTTTATCATAACTGTAAAAATTTAAGTCATGAGCTTCCTCAATGATAGTTTTTTTATTGTCCCATTCCTTGGTGAGACTCCGGAGCACTTTCTTGACCATTTCTACTTCTAGAATCTCCTTCCCTAGCCTTTTCATTTCATTCACTAGATTTGTGTATTTAGTGTTTATGCTGCTGATTGATTCTTTAGGCTCCATCTTAAAGGATTCAAACTTTTGTTGGAGTAGATCAAGCTTGGCCTCTCTTACTTTGGTAGTTCCTTCATAAGTTACTTCCAACTTCTCCTATATTTCTTTTACAGTCTCACATCTGGATAACCTGTTGAATTTAGCTGCACGAAGAGCACAATAAAGCATGTTAATAGCATTTGCGTTTTCACTCAATTTTTAAAGTCATTCTCATCCCACATGCTTGATGGCCTTCGGGTAGTCATACCCTCTACTTCATAAGTAGGTTCATATGGACCATCTTTAATAACTAACCATGCTTGCATACTTTGTGACTAGATGAAGTTCTTCATCTGGTTTTTCTAGAATGTGTAGTGTTCACCAGTGAAGAGTGGAGGACGGGTAACAGGCATACCCTCAGGAAGGAGTTGTAAGTTTTGAAAACTCATTTTGATATGTGGATCAAAATATATGGACCTTTAGCTCGATATTGTTAGATCTCTAGTTTGAGCACTTGCTCTAATACCACTTGTTGGTCCCTATGAGAGTATTTATAAGGGCAGAGGGGGGTGAATGGCCCTTTTTCTTAGAATTTACAGACTTAGACGAGTCTTAGTGTAGCGTGTTTGATGATAATCTGGAAGATGGATCCGGATGATGCAAATATATGCAATAAAGTAAAATAGAAAGAAAATCAAACACAAGTATTTTATACTGGTTCGGCCCCGCCTACGTCTAGTCCCCAGAGTTTCCTTCCTCCGAGCTTATCCACTAGTGGATTCCTTTCCAATTGGCAGGAATCAAGCCTTACAGATTTGTCTCTGGATGGTAACCCCTTCCGAAAGTAGGATATACCACTAGAAGCACCAATTCCTAGCTGAGTCCTCTTATCTTTAGTAGGATATACGACTTAGCCTTCTACCTTGAATCTAAGCTGAGTCCTACAGGGAGATCTCACCCAAAGCACCTACTTTAAGCTATATCCCAATCTCCCAACTTACTCAAGTTGGAGATTCTTACACTTTAGTTTTAATAAAGGGTTGGTTTTTAGAGTTCCTCAAGTTTATAGTTTTACTTGGGAGTGCTTACAAACAGATTTTGAATCAAGGGTTCTTGGAGGGATTGTATCAACTGATTGAATAAGTATTGCTTTATTACTTGCTTTTATAAATCAACCAGTATCTTTTCTCATTTGGTGAAGAGCTCCTTTTATAAGCTTTGATCATAAATGTAGCCGTTTGTGGTTGGTGAGCTTTCATTCAATCTTCACCTTTGATTAGGTCATGATGTGGAGCTTCCGGATCCTTTGATCAATCCGTTAGACTGTATTTTGATCCATTTGAAATCTTAGGATTGAGGCTAGAAAGTTGTCAGTGATCATTTTGCTTTTCATTTTGTGATGCACCAACTTTCATACCAATTGTGTTATGATGTGAGCTCCACGCGCGCGTTTATTGGTCTAAGAGAAAAAGGTAGTTACCTTTTTTCTATCCGGTGTCAGACCCTTCTATCTTTTCTCTAAAATATGCAAGCTATCATTTTGTCTTTGTCTTGGGAAAGGATCTTTGACTTTCATAGACCAAAAAGGTGAACGGAAAGTTATATTTCAAACTTTTCCCTATGTTAGAAATATAGGTCTTCCGGATGTCTTTTAGACCTATATACTCCGGATCTATCTTCTGGATGCTGGTTTTGAAGGACATAAGTTTGTTTCCTTTCTAAACTTGTCCGGATGATTTCCTCTAGTGCTTAGGTTTTTAATTTGTTCAATGGACGACTTCTATCTTAATCTTTGTCCGGATATTTCCAATTGGATTTTAGGAGTATTACATACATTGATTTTGTTTCTTTCAAACTTGCTCCTGATTTATTTTTAGATTGTTATCCGGATAATTATTTCCCAACACACTGATTCATCACTGGAGTTAACATGTGTCAAAGAACCGTCGATCTATGCATGTGATGACTATCATTCAACACATCTGTAGGATTGCTGAGTCATTGCTAGACTCAACAAGTATGGAAAGCAATAAGCGTCGATCGGCGCATATGAGAACCATTAATAAATGCATATCCAACCATTGGATTTTTCTGACATTTTTACAGATGGTTTCGAACATCTAGGGCTAGCTTTTAACCGTTGGAAATTTTATTTGGAGTTGTGGAGATAATTCTGTCAAAGGTAGAAGTTTAGATAGGTTATCATTTGTTTGAGGTTCTTTCCTTTTGGATATATTAGATTATTCAAGGTAGTTTGGACAAGGAAAAGAGTCATTCGATTCATAAAGCTTTTAACATTTAGACATCCATATGAATAGGTATTAATCATCATCAAGCCGGGCGGACCGTGCTCACAGTTTGCCCCTCGCTTTTCAAAACTTTTAACCGTATGGGAAATTTTGCATAGGCAAAGTGAGCACGGTGAAAAAAACTAGTGCTTTGGTGTGTGTTAAGTCGTAGGGAGACAAGAGTTTAAAAAGAGTCGACATTACTTGATTGATAATTTTGAAAACAAAAATTTTTGCCCCTTCGATCATGAATGTTGATGAAAATCTTTTTAAGTTAAAATCCTGCTAGGGATAAAAAAGAAAATCAAAGAAGGTAATGAAAGAAAAAAAATTCACTGGGGAAGTGAAAATTAAGAGCATTTCAAAAGGTTTTGTGCCCTTAGTGACGTGTTATGGTTTCAGAAAATTTGGTCCGCCAATTTCAAAATAGTTTTAAGATGATGCAAAGAATAAGTAGAGAATTATACCTGCTTTTGGTGCCGGTCAAAGCCAGGACATTGCATATGTTGATAATTTTCATTCTCTTTGTGGAGGCATTATCAGCCATTGTTTACCAGTTTTCTCATTGGGGAGTATAGCATTGTCAGCCACCATTGAGCAGTTTGTCTCACCATCGAGTTGGGCACTGTCTTGCCACCATTGAGCAGTTTGTCTCACCATCAAGTAGGGCATTATCTTGCCACCATTGAGCAGTTTATCTCACCATCGAGTTGGGCATTGTGTGCCACCATTGACCAGTTTGTCTCACCATTGAGTTGGGCACTGTTTGCCACCATTAACCAGTTTGTCTCACCATAGAGTTTGGCAATGTCTCCCATTATTGAACTATTGTTATGATTTCCTACAAAATATGAACTGACATGGCACTACATGTCACACATATAACATGATACTATGAAACATAATATGGCATTATAGGACACTACATGTTATTAGAATATCTTGACATGACACTACATGCCATCGATAAAACTTAGACACGACACTGCATGCCATCACAAAACTAGACATGACACTGCATATCATGGATGGTTTATGGTATAGAACTCGCTGGATCTAAAGTCTTATTGTGTGTATTGTGAAGATGTCGTTGGATCTAATATTTTGCTATGATATGCCTAGGTGAAGCTCTCACTAGATATGAGCTTAGGCTATGGTGTGCCTAGGTGAGGATCTCACTAGATCTAAGGTTTGGCTATGATATGTCTGGGAGAGGATCTCATTGGATCTAAAGTTTGGTTATGATGTGCCTAGGTGAAGATCTCACTGGATCTAAGGTTTTAATGTCCTGCATTCTTGTATCATGATGCATGTGATGTAACACATTTATTGTTATTGCTATATATTGAGTTGTATAAGTGCATGATGCATTAAGTTGGCATTGCCCTTTTTTCCTAACGAAGGGAATGCATCCTTTAATGGATATGCTTTTTTGAGCCTTCCTTGTAGTTTCTTCATTTTGAGTTATACTTTAGGTAGCATTGGGTTATGGCCGGTTGGGTCCGTAGTCTGCCGCAGCAGTGTTTATATATTTGACGCAAGTTGAGCGAGTTGTTTGTTCGATCCTAATTTTTGTATAGACCTCACTTTCAGGTTTTTAATCTATCGGATCGCCTTAATTTTTGCCTGGACCACCCTTTCAGGTTTCGATCCAGCAGGCTCTTTTCATTTTTTGTGTGTTTTTGTGTATGTATGCATATCCTATCATGAACAAAAATGCTTACATGAATGTTTCTTCTAACATTTCAGTATGTCCATTAAATGCATACATTTGACACTTCTGCAAAGTAATGTATTAGTCAAAGAAATGTTTTTAGGCAAAAAAGTTAATGGTATCTATTCCCAATAACTTTCCCTTTATTACCAATGGTCCTTTTAAGGTTTACCAGTTGACTTCTCTCTTTCTTCTTGTCTTTGTTTTTGCCTAAAAGCCCTCACTAGCTTTCAGCAGGCAATCATTTTTTTGTTCTTTTATGCTAATTTGCTTGAGCCTATTCAAGTTCAGTGGTCCCAATAGCTTGTTTCCATGTTCATTGCCCCTATTATGGAGGGTTCCTTTCATTTTGTGTGGAATTTTCCCCTAGCATCAGTTCACTTTAAGGACCAAGTCTTTTGCTTTTAATGCTTGATTTTGTCGTCTCATCCTAGAGTTGTTCATTCTAAGCATATGAGTTCCTTGTTGAGTTAGACATTTATTGTTGGAATTTTCCTTTGACTATCCAATGTGCTTTTGCACGAGTGACTGACATGGTGGGGTTTATGTGGTCTCTACCATTCCTTGTAGGCGTATCATAGCAAACTTCATTTAAAATGCTTTAAGCAATTCTAGCTTGATGACTAGGGTAAAATTTTTGCACTTGTTTTTCATTTGCTCCTATTATAGGTGCACAAGATATGGTATGCTTTATAGGATCAGGAAGTTGCATGTATTTTTGGTGAGCTATTACTTCTCTCTCTTACTCGGGGTAAAGTCATTTGAAATAGAAACCATCTTAGGATGTGCCTAAATCAATTTCTTTAACTGGTAGATTATGAATACGGAATATGACAAATGTATGCTGGAATGAACACACAAAATGATTATTAGAAACATCATTCAAGTAAAGTCATTCATTTCATCAAATGTTACACAACTTATTTTAAAAGTACTAGAGATGGAAACATCTTTATTTTCGACATGCAGCATGGCTAATTTGGTGTAGCTTCCTCTGGGTTGTTTCTGCTTAAAATGCAGTTTAGAACTCCAGAGTCTCTTCTTCTGTATAGGTCTCGAGTTCTGGGTACTTAAGATCTAACTGCGTACCTTCTATGTCATCTTTTTGCATCCTGTAGTCGAATTCATTTTTCTTCCACTGGTCCTCTTCATCATACTTCTCAATCCTTTTGGAATATTCGACCACATCATTGAATGTGTTAAACATTATCATCTTCATCTCATCCCTGAAATGGGGGTTGCATCCTTCCACTAATTTGACTATTAGGGCATCGAGTTTCAGGGCTCCATCGACTAGGGCTTGGACTGCCTTCCACCTCTTATAGTATGATTCAAAGGGTTCGTCAAGCTTTTGTCGTACCCTTTTGAGATCTTGGAGGGTAGTTTCAACTTTCACATTGTACGCATAATTCGCACTGAGATATTTCTAGCTAGATTTCACATGGCTTAGCATTCTCATGTACCAATCAGTCGCTGAATCTCGCAAGGTTGTTAAGAAAAGATTAACTCTATGGACCTCAGGAACATCCATACTTATCATTACTCACAGGTAACTCTCGATATATGTCTCAGGAGAACTAGTCCCGTTAAAGGGCGGGATATAAGGCATGACAAAGTTAGCTAGAAGTGGCTCCGAGATAGTGAGTTCAAAGCTCTGTGGCTCAGTGTATTTTACAACATATAGCCCAGTGATGCATTTTAGTTTTGGAAGCATTTCCTCAAAATCTGAGAATTTCTTCTCTATTTTTGGTACCTTGTCTTCCTAATCGGATCCCGAGATTCTTGTAGCGCTCATGTTACTTATCATGGTTTTAAACTTCCTAACAAAATCTTTGAAAAGGATCATGTTTTGTACTGCCTCAAGGGTCATTTTTTAGTTATGGTTCGTCATTTTGTTGGTTCGGTGGATGGTAGAAAATGTGTTGTCAAATTTTTCTTCTTGTGTGCTTTCTACCCCATCTTTATTGGGGATCTTAGCTAGATGATATAGAGGGGTCAATGTATACTTGAGGCATGATGCTTACAATTAGGACCTTCTTATCCTAGTACGGGATGGGTATGTGATGCATGTAAAATATTAGGCTCATATGATGCTTGATGGTTGATGACATGAATTGTCCTTACATGTTTATCGATTATAAGATGGATGATATGAGGGGAAGTATTTATATTATGAGGTGAAGCGATTGGTAAGATTTGATGAACGAATTTACAAAAATGAACTTTTAGTGAATGAATGTAATGTGTGCATGCATTTGTGTATGACTAATTAAAGAGAAGTTAGATATTCGCGGGTGGTCTTTCTCTTTTTCTCTTTTTTTTGGCCAAGTCCAACCAGGGTAAACATAAGATTATGGTTAACATCCTAGAGATGCTAAAGTCGTGTGTATTCTGGGTACCTATAGGATCGAGGCTAGCATCGTAATAAGTATAACATAATATAACATGACACTGCATGTCATATAAGTGCAACATAAGATGACATGACATTACATGTCGTAAGAAAAAATATGATGACATGACACTTCATATTGCAAGAAAAATATAAGATGACATGACGCTGCATATCGTAAGGAAAACACAAGATGACATGATGCTGCATGTTGAAAGCATAACACAACCTGACATGACACTACATGTTGAAAGCATAACACAACCTGACATGACACTGCATGTCATAACAAAATATGATGTGGCATAAAGCTGCATGTAGAATCTTGGATTGGCAAATCAAAACCACAACATGTCACTACAAGTCAAAAGCATAACAGAGCCTGACATAATGCTGCATGTCATAACAAAAATATAGTGTGACATGACACTACATGTCAAAGCATGGCATGGTAAATCAATGTATGACATGGCATCGCATATCATAAAGCTCGGGGCATTATATGTGGTTTATATAAATTTACATGGCATAAAATGTTGTAAGAGTAGAACTACATGGCACTACATGTTATAAGAACAAAATTACATGGCACTGTATGTTATAAGAATGAGATGACATGTCACTATAAGTTGTGAGAATGGTAATACATGGCATTGCATGTTGAAAACATGGTAATACATGGCACTTCATGTTATAGGCATGGTAATACATGTTATTCGTACAACATATACATGGGATAAACATAATATCGCATGGCATATCATATTATGCTTATGAAACTTATCGTTAAGCCTGGTATTATGTGTCGTTTACATGATATATGGTATAAAGTAGCAGCGCATGGCATATTGTCTTATACTCATATAACTTGCATGGCATTTGTATGGTACAACATTACACAACATGTAATGTTATACATATGATACATATAATAGGGCATTAGAAATAAGCAAGGCTTATTGTCTTAGGCATGTGTATGTTGTATGGGCATAAAATATCATAAGCAGGATATAATCATGGTATAAGCATGGATTGACATCCCTTAATGTGGTATATGCACATGAATATTTCTGTGATTAACATGATGTGATCATGGAATAGTCACGAAACATATGGTGTGTCTATGTTGTATATGGCTACAGAAGATGTGGTTAGCAATGCATGGTTCATGTGCATTTAAACAAGAATATCGTTAGAACATGTACCTTTTATTCTCTCCCTTCTAGCCTTATTACTCCATCGTGGTGAGTATCTTTCCTAGGTGGGGGTTCTTTCCTCTATTACCAATACACTCTTTTGTGATTTTTTTCTTGAAAAAAACTTGGGGTGCCCCTAGAGGAAGTTTCTAGGGTTGTCTTGCTATATGTTGGGCTAAGTTTGATAGGGTTTTGATTAATGGTAACCGTGCATTGTGTACTTAAGCTCACGAACCCTAGTCGAGTTTAGGATCCCATTTTCCATACTTAATGTACTCAAACCTAGTGCCCTTAGTCAAGCCAGCTAGATTATATTGTACTACGCACGGCTGATGTCCCAACTTTGTGCCCTTATATGAACTTGAGTCAATATCTAGAGACATGTCATTGAGAACACCGGGGTTTTGGGTAGTATAGATGCAAATGCTATGCAGTAAATCCAAAATAAAATTTATAAATAAACACTTTAAACATAAATTCTTGAATCAAATATATTTTCATTATTTTATCTAAAATTGGTTTAAAATTTTATAAAAAGCCAATTCTGGTAAGACCATTCCCTAATAGAGTTGCCACTATGAGCGGGCGAACTTTCATTCGATGGTGGGTGTGCAGGCTCCTGAGTTTTATAGGGGGAGCCACTGCAGTTCGAGTGCGGGGCTCATTTACATTTTGGGATGCTTGGCAACAGGGACCGTAGGACCCTTCTAGTGACCGGTCTGTAGAGAATTATTTTGATGAAAACTTGTAAATTAAAATAGATTCAAAAGCCCTATTTTATAAAGTATAAGAGTTGCCACTCGGTTCAGCTCTATCGGGAAATAATGGTATAGCCAATCCGGGTTGGATTCCTATATCTATGAAGGAGAGATTCTGGGTCGGATAAAATAGTTACTTATATATTTGATTCGAGATAATTATGTTTAATTAGTTTATTGAAAGTAATTTTCCATTATCATTTTGTTTATAGGAATAAATAACAATTAAAATAAAGAAAAATGAAGAGATAAGTGTTTATACCTTAGCGATGGATTCCTCTGCTTTGTGTGCTCCAGCCGATTTAATAAATATCAATAAAATGAAAATGAATGCAATAATAGTGGATAGAATCCAATTACCCTCAGTTACCTTTGGAGTGTCTTGAAGGCCGGTAGGTGCTAGAACCATATAATTGGAAGATTAGGGTTGAGAATCTTGGGATCTATCAAAATAGTTTATGACTAAAGCCCGTCGGGAATGATGGACTATACCTCGGTATAGTTGGTGTTTAGAGGATAATATGAGGACGGTTTAGAGCTAAAATTCATCGATGATATTGAACTATAGTATCGAGATGGATAAAGGAAATAAGGCTAGGCCAGTTTGTAGCTAACACTTGCCGAGGGAAAGGGTTCTATACCTGAGTATAGTTATGGATAAAGGAAAGGGATTTTTGGTATGGATTCAGGGAATCCATTGATAAAAAAGGATTTTTTTATAGGAGTTTTGGGTATTTTTGCTATTCGAACTTGTTGAAAATGAGCAAGTATCGAATTCTATTTATAGGAATTTTGGTAGCGTCGATCGACACATCTTGGGAGCGTCGACTGTCGCATCTAAGGCGGTTGTAGCTTCACTGAGTCATCATTAGACTTGACACATGTCCATGAACTTTCGATCAACGCACGTGATGACCGTCAATCAACACATCTATAGGATTGCTAAGTCATTGTTAGACTCGACACGTGTTAGCAGCAATAAGCGTCGGTCGATGCATATCAGAACCATCAATCGACATATATCCAACCATTGGATTTTTCTAAAAAATTTCCAGATGATTTCTAACATCTAGGACTAACTTTTCACCATTGGAAATTTTATTTGGAGTTCCGGAGAGAATTATGTCGAAGGCAGAAGTTTAGATAGGTTATCGTTGGTTTGAGGTTCTTTCCTTTTGGATATATTGGATTATTCAAGGTATTTTGGAAAAGGAAAAGAGTCATTCTATTCATAGCACTTTCAACATTCGAACATCCATATGAATAGGTATTAATCATCATCAGGCCGGGCGGACGGTGCTCACAGCCGGTTATGATGGATTGGGGTACTGGCATGTTGATGACTCTGCTTTCCACCCAATGTTGGAGGATACAATGCTGGAAGGAAGATACAGTTTTTAGAGACCCCCTCGGGATCAACACAAACTTGGCCATGGAAAACTGGACCAATCTTGGATTCTCTGGCCGTAGGGTTGAACACTTGTCTCCAAAAAATCTCTCTGGTAGCCACAGATTCGGGTTGTACTTCACAGTTTGTTCATCCTCATCTTTTGTTACCATCACTCCTTCATACTTCATATTGAGATAGGTGACAAAGAATTCCAGAGTTAGAGTTATCACTTTGGCTCCCACGGTAGTTCACAGTGCATCATAATAGGTGTGGGTTTTGAGATTCTCATAGAATTTTTTGATGAGAACGGGGTAAGTTGGGTTATGCATTTTAAGAAAATCTTCTAGATGTTGGTCTTTGAGGAGCTGGGCAGAGGTTCAATGGAGAATAAGAAATTATCCCTTAGAAAATTAGATGGGATAATTGTGTATGAAGCAATTCTTTTTACATGAATGAATCTGTATTGCGAAGATCTTCCACCTTAAAGATGTTCATTGGAGGAGGAGTTGTTTCAGTTTGATTTCTTTCCATTTTAGAGGTTTGGAATGAAAGGATTTTTGAATTTAGGGTTTCTGAAGAAAAATTGCAGAGTAATAGTAGATTAGTTGCTCGTGTGAAGAGGAAGAAGGAATTTGGGGGTTTTTATAGGGCTTTTACGGTTAGGGTAGTTTAGTTATCTGGAAGCAGTTAAAACTAACTGGATCAGTGATGTGGAAGTTAAAAATGAGGAGAGGGGTTAATGGCGTTAAAACCAGAGAAGTAGAACGGTTTAATTTTGTAACAGTTGTAACTTTTTACCGGGCGTGGACTCCCCAATAGACGTTTGAAATTCAAAACGCGTATAGTTATTTTTTCGCGCTTTTACTGCCATTTTTCATTCCTTGTCTGCTTAGCTGTCAATATTCCCTCCAGAGCTAGAGTCACTCTCATTTCTTTTCTTCCTTGATTCCTTAATTTTGTAAAGACTAAAATAACTATTGTTTGTCTTTTGATTTCTTTTTCAAATTGAATTTGACATTCCAATAGACTCCCTTAGCTTGTTGAATTGATCTTTAATCAATGTCTTAGCAAAGATATTTGCCCTTTGCTTATTTGTGGGGATGTAGACCAAAGTTACATCCTTTCACGACATGATCTCTAGTGAAATGATGCCTGATATTAACATGCTTCATCCTGCTATGTAGCACATGATTCTTTGACACATCAATTGCACGTTTATTATCACACAAGACTTCAACACATCCTGCTTGAAGACCATAATCATCCAGTTATTGCTTGATCTATATGAGTTGAGCAACACACTTCCTGCTGCCATATATTCAGCTTCTGTGGTTGATAATGGTATTGATGTTTGCTTCTTATTAAACCATGAAACCAAGCAATCTCCAAGAAAGTGACAGCCTCCGGATATGCTTTTTCTTTCAAGCATGTCTTTTCTATAATCTGCATCAACGTACCCTTGCAATGTGAAATTTCCATCACTATGATACCATAGACCAACTTCAGTAGTCCCTAGAAGGTATCTAAGAACTCTTTTTACAGCCTTGAGATGTGAATCCTTTGGATTGGCTTGATACCTTGCATAGTAGCAAACTGTATAATGTATGTCAAGTCTGCTAGCTGTCAAGTATCGAAGTGAACCAATCATCCCTCTGTAAACCTTCTAGTCAACTTCTTCTCCTTCATAATCCTTTGAAAGGATTGTATCTGATCCCATAGGAGTGGACATTGGCTTGCTCTTATCCATCTCAAACTTCTTTAATATCTCCTTGGTGTACTTGGATTGGTTTATGAAAATTCCATCTAGACTTTGCTTAATTTGAAGACCAAGGAAGAAGTTGAGTTCTCCCATTATTGACATCTCAAATTACTTTTGCATTTGAGTGGTGAATTCCTCACACATTTTCTCATTTGTTGCTCCAAAGATGATGTCATCAACATAGATTTGGACAAGAATGACATTACCCTTTTTCTTCTTGATGAAAAGAGTTGTATCTGCTTTGACCCGGATGTAATCCTTGGATATGAGGAATGAGGTAAGTCTCTTATACCAATCTCTTAGTGCTTGCTTTAACCCATAGAGGGCTTTCTTCAACTTGCACACATGCTCCAGATGCTTTGAATCTTCAAATCCAGGTGGTTGCTTGACATATACTTCCTCCTAAATAACTCCATTTAGGAAAGCACTTTTGACATCCATTCGGAATAGGGTGAATCCCATGAATGATGCGAAAGCACATAGAATCCTGATTGCTTCCAATCTTGCAATCGGAGCAAATGTTTCTTCAAAGTCAATGCCTTCTTGCTGATTGTAGCCTTAAGCAACCAGTCTTGCTTTGTTTCTCACCATGACTCTAGATTCATCTAGTTTGTTCTGGAATACCCATTTGGTGCCAATAATTGACTTTCCTTCTGGTGGAGGTACTAGATCCCAGACATCATTTCTTATGAACTGATTTAGCTCTTCTTGCATAGCCATCATCCAACTTTCCTCTCCTTCTGCATCTTGAAACTTCTTTGGTTCAATTAGTGAGACAAAAGCATCATGGCTCATCATACTATTGAGTTATCCTCTGGTTCTAACTAGATTTTGAATATTGTCCAAAATAGCTTCTACCGAATGATTCCTATGAGTCCTGGTTTCCCTTTGGAGATCCTCATGCTGTTGTGGGGCTTGCTCTTCTAATGCATCCAGTTCCTCATCTTCTCTTTGTCCATCATTGAAATCGATTTCAGCATTCAAGGGATTTTTTAGAAGTTGATCTTGATTGAAATTAATTTGCTCATCCTCTTCCTTATACTTCTTGATCTAAAAGGGATCTTGAGTCTTTAATCGTTCTTCTTCATCCCGAGTTATCTTCTCCAGATCTTGGCTCTTCTTTCCTACATGGTTAGTCTCCTCGAAATCTACATGTATAGACTCTACCACAGTTTGCGTTCTTTTATTATATACTCTGTAAGCTTTGCTATGTGTTGAGTAGCCAAGGAAAATTGCTTCATCAGATTTAGGATCAAATTTTCCTAGTTGCTCTCTATCATTTAAGATGTAGCATTCACATCCAAGGGCTTTGAAGTGCCCAATCTTGGGTTTCCTTCCCTTCCACATTTTATATGGGGTTTTGTCTATGGTCTTTCTAATGAGATCTCTAAAAGCAATTTTATGATCCCGTAATGATTTCAATAATGAAATATGTGCCCACTATAAGTCGTAAACTGTAATCGGGCAAAATCCCAAAACCGACTTGTCTAGAATTTATTGATAATACAATAAATTAATGATTTGGCGAAAGCGTACCTTAATATGTATAACTCATAGCGAAGAGAACAAACATTTCTTTCTCCTTTACTTTTTGCAATTGACCTCTTGATGATAAGAGTCTCAAAGATTGGAGCCATACAAATTGAAATTGATAAAGACAATAAATCAATTTCAATTAATAAAATAAAGAATAAAGCAAAACATTCAAGAATGAAACATAAGAAACTAATCAATTAATTAGAAATAGAAAGTGTATCTAACTTTTATTCTCCATTTCACATTCCTTCTGTTTCTTACTATTCCCGTTTTCCATTTCTTTACTGTCTATTCTTTCTTTCTCTAATTTGATGTGTCTTCCTTTTGATCTTACATCGTTCTTTTATATTCAATAATTAATGTATTGAATTAATTGAAAATCATTAAATAAGGAAAAAGAAACATCCATTCTTTATAACTTCTATTTGTTTAATATCAGTTTTCCTTCCATAATGTTTCTTTTCCTACTTTAATATCAGTTATGTAATTAATTAATTACAAAACAATTATTTTCAATTAATATAACATAACAACTTGGTATGTATCCATTAATGTATTATTCTTTTAGTCCAATCTTTTACCTTTATGACAATTTATTCGTGGAGGGAAGGGAATTTAAACCTCAACCGATTTAATGTCCGTAAGGCTTTGCGACCATCACACGAAGCCATATATAATCAATAAATAAGGAACTATAATACACATGGGCCACAATGATTATATTAAATAATCTTACAATCTCCCACTTAGCCCATGTGAAAACAAATATGTATATACTAGTCATCTATAATTTGCAAAACTTAACACATGTATATAACCTTTATAAGAATTTAAATAATAGAGTCATGGCGGTTGCAGGTCATTAATGTTGTCATGTTCCCTTCCATGTACTACAAATTATTTTAACTCCCAATTATGCTATTATGCAATAAACATTACATTATCGTTGACTTTAATGTAACAAATATTTTATCGTTGCCAAATACATAACTATAATTTTATCTCACCCGAATAAACTTTAATGCGCGTCTGTAATGTGGATAATAATTATATATGCAAAAACAAATTTGATTGAATTTCCAAAGTGTCGTTACGATCAAATTGATGAGCTCAAACTTTTATTGTATATACCACTGATTATGGTAACAACAACTTTTCTATAATGTTCATATTCCGTACATGGCCAATAATCTTTTCGACCAATAACCTTTCGTTACCGATCCTCTACAGTCAATTCTATTTTGATATGCTCAATAAACACTTTGCATTTTTGCACTTCTTCTTTTATGTCAAGTACTTTACATCCATGTGTTTCACATCCTTACAATACTTGTCATTTTGTCAAAAGAAGACTATTGCAGAACTATCACCATAAAACCTCAACCATTTAACAATAATATCGACTAATCCTTACTTGAGATTAAGTTCCACAACCACAACCATTGAATCATGGCCTCAAAGCATGCTAAAATTTTAACATTCGTAGTGGAAGTAGCAATGACAACTTGCTCGTGCACTTTTCTATTATACCACTCCAATATCTTTTCTTGGATAGTAAATTCTTTGCATCACATATCATAAGTGACAAGAAGTATATTGTCAAAATATAGAACAAACTTCTTCATATATACATATATATATACATACATACATATATATATACATAGATACATATATATATACATAGATACATATATATATACATAGATACATATATATATACATACATACATATATATATACATAGATACATATATATATACATATATATATATATATAATAGTAACACACAATGTTATTGTTAAACTTAAATACTACTGATAGGAAGTTCATTTCAATCCATATATTGACCTCTTTAATTTATATACATAAATACTTTCTTTAATTCTTTGACTTTTATTTTATGTATTTAACATCACCTTTGGACAGAAAATTAAATACATAACCATAACTATCATTGATGCTATAACTTTGATCAAATAATTGATTTTGTTCCATTACGTTTTAACTGACACACAAAACACCTTTGGGCAGAATATACAGGTTAATCATACAACAACAAAATCCTATAATGTCATTAATCACAAGCAATGATCTACCTTTGGTCATCTCCTAGCATTGTGATTAATGATCTCAATTATCTAGTGTAAACTTTTAATGTCATGTAGCATCCCTCCCACTAAGACAATTGAACTAACCACATTTAAAAAATTTATTTACACCGAACAAGGCCACTTTGGTGACTAACATGTCCTTTATTCAAGAAATGTAACCCTTATAAATTGTTTAATCAAACAAGGCAAGGCCACTTTGTGGACTAACATGCCTTCCATACATTAAACATTTAAAACATGAATATTTTATTGTCATATAACCTTAATTTTAGTCTTTTATATATGACAATTTATATTCATAGATAAATGTTTAAATAAATTAAGCAATGTCACTTTGGTGACTAAAATGCTTTTTATGCAATAAACATTTAATTTAAGCAACTCACTTTTATTAGATAAATCAAATCTCAAATACTTTCATGGCCTCTTAAACTTAATTGGCACTTAACATGAATGATCAATATAATAATCAACCTTTGATTTATGTAACTTTATTTTATCATGCATGTATATGCCTTTTATAACATGTTATAAGTTACATACCATTATAATCAATTAAGAAAAAACCAATTACTAATGTTGGTTATTTTATTTGATTTTCAATAACCAATATTAATTAAATTCCTTAACGGTTAAGTAAACTCCTTAATTAATATCTTTTTTATCTTTCATTCTTAACATAATACCAAATATGATATAACAACTCTTATTGAACATTACATCACATGTTACTTTTCTTTCTTATTATTTTATTTCATTCAATTAAAATTTTCATTAAATAAAATAAATAATAACATTAATTGATTTCTAACTGTTAATTTCTTTTCTTTCATTTATATATAACATGTGTATATATAATAATTATTAATTGCCAAAACCGTTAATGTCAATTATAACTAATAGAAATTAATAGTTACATTTACTTAGTTATTAAAAATAAATAGCTATTTCATTCCATTAATTAATAAAAGGAAATCCCTTTTGGTGTTTCCGTAATTCTTTTACTACCATTCATAAGAGGCATCACTTCTCCTTTATTTTGGCTATTATATTCACTTTAATCTACATATATCTTTAATGTAGATTATCTTCTTTAATTTATAATAGTTAATTAGAAAAACAATTATTGCTAATTAATTAAATAGGAAACTACCATAACCCCTTTTATATTTCTTTGTTTTCAATGACCTTTATTCATTATACTCTAACTGCTAATTTTCGTTCATTAATTTATATATATGGTATTATATATAAATGTTATTAATTGAAAAAACCGTTATTATCAATTATAGTTAATGGAAATTAACTATTATAATTAGTTAGTTATTCAAAATAAATAAATTCTTTAATTCTAAATCAATTTGTCCAATTCCTCAATTCATTCCTTTCATATATTACAACAGTCACCGTAATTGTAAAGGAATACAACCAATCAGAATAAAACAAAAACAATTCAACTGATAAGATAAATAAATAAACTTTCATTTATTTACCATTGAATTCATGGACAAAAAAAAATTAAGTCATTCTTTAATAAAAGAAAAAAAACATTATTGTGATTATTTAATCATATTTCTTTACTTCCTTAAATTTTTCTTTTGAATTAAAAAGATATATTAAAACAAATAAGAAACAAAAGAGTCCTTCATTTTGTTCTCTATATCATTTCTTAATTCATTACTTGCAATCTTGTAAATTTTATAATTACTTAACTTTCTTAATTTATACACAAACAAACTATAAAATACAAACTATGGTATATCTTTACATCAAATGTATATAAACTGTCATAATATCAAAATGAAATAATTTTGTTTTATCATTTTTTTATTTGAATCAAAACCATAATTATGTTAAAGTATACATTCGACTAACCATCATAACCCACCTTAATTTGTGATTTCCATACTTGTGTATAACTTTAATCTCATAAAAAACTGTAACTTTAATCTTATGAATAAACATACCCAAAACAATTCTAGGCTTCAATAACATATAACCTTAATTTCATAAGAATAATTCAAAACCTCAAAACAATTCTAAGGTTTCAAATTTATATATCTCTAATGATTTCAGTTTATGTTCTACAAGTTTATATGACTTTAATTTCATGAGAATAAATTCAATTTGGTAAAGCTCCAAATTTTCTCTTAAACTCTAATTCCGTAAAATAGAAATTCCATAATTAAAATCCCAAAACAATCAATCAAATCCAAAGCAGGACCGCTCTGATACCAATTGAAAGTAATTTTTTGATCCCGTAATGATTTCAATAATGAAATTTATGCCCGCTATAAGCCGTAAACTGTAATCGGGCGAATTCCTAATACCGACTTGTCTAGAATTGATTGATAATACAGTAAATTAATGATTTAACGAAAGCGTACCTTAATATGTATGACTCATAGTAAAGAGAACAAATATTTCTTTCTCCTCTACTTTTTGTAATTGACCTCTTAATGAAAGAGTCTAAAAGATTGGAACCATACGAAATGAAATTGATAAAGACAATAAATTAATTTCAATTAATAAAAGAAAGAATAAAGCAAAATCATTCTAGAATGAAATAAAAGAAACAAATTAATTAATTAGAAATAGAAAGTGTACTCAACTTTTATTCTCCATTTCACATTCCTTTATTTCTTACTATTCCTCTTTTCTATTTCTTTACTGTCTATTCTTTCTTTCTCTAATTTGATGTGTCTTCCTTTTAATCTTGACATCATTCTTTTATATTCAATAATAAATGTATTGAATTAATTGAAAACCATTAAATAAGGAAAAAGAAACATCCCTTCTTTACAACTTATATTTGTTCGATATCAGTTTTCATTCCATAATGTTTCTTTTCCTACTTTAATATCAGCTATGTAATTAATTAATTATAAAACAATTATTTTCAATTAACATAACATAACAACCTGGTATGTATACTATAATTCAATGCTTATCCATTAATGCATTATTCTTTTAGTCCAATCTTTTACCTTTATGTCAATTTATTCGTAGAGGGAAGGGAATTTAAACCTCATCCAATTTAATGTTCGTAAGGCTTTGTGACATCACACGAAGCCCCATATAATCAATAAATTGGGAACTATAATACATATGAGCCACAATTATTATATTAAGTAATCTTATAAGCTCTATTTAGAATGTAACATGTAGTGTTTACGGCCTCACTCCAAAAGTATTTAGGCAATCATTTCTCATTTAGCATTGTTCGAGCTATTTCAACTATTGTTCTATTTTTCCTTTCAATAACCCCATTTTGTTGAGGTGTATGAGGAGTAGAGAAGTTGTGCTCAATGCCTTGGATTCACAAAATTCAGCAAAATGCTTATTTTTTAATTCAGATGGGTGCAATGCTTATGCCCTATTCTACTTCTATCTGGATAAATATTTTTGAGAAGTGGTCAAAGACTTCATCTTTGTTGGTTAGCAAAGCAACCCAGGTATAGCGAGAATAATCATCCACTATAACCATAGTGCATTCTCTTCTACCTAAGCTCATTGGCTTGATTGAGCTAAAGAGATCAATATGCAAGAGTTCAAGAGCTCTTATGGAGGGTATGTAGGAGATGGAAGGGAAACTTTTTCTATGTTGTTTACCTAATTGACTTGCAGTGCATATATGATTCTTATCAAAAGCAACCTTAGGCAAACCCACAACTAATTCCTTTTTGGCTAGTTTGGACAGGAGGTTCATGCTAACATGTCCTAACCTCTGGTGCCATGACCATGATTCTTCTTCTTTAGACACTAAGAATATATTCTTTTTTCTCATTTTTAATGTTAACAAAATAGACATTGTTTACTCTAGGTGCACAAAGAATGAGTTAATTTGACTTACTATCAATGATTGAGTAGCCTCCAGAGTCAAAGGTGACTTTTCTCCCTTCGTCACAGAGTTGTGCAACACTAAGCAAGCTGAACTTTAGTCCATCAACTAATGAGACATCTTCTATCTTTAACTTAGATCCAATGTTTCAATGTCCAATGATCTGCCCCTTTTGATTGTCTCCAAAGCTTACTTTTCCACCTTTCTTCCAGATTGAAGTGATGAAGGCTTTCTCATCACCAGTCATGTGCCTTGAGCATCCACTATCAATGTACCTTATTTATTGATCTTCGGTGGATCTAAGGCATACTTGTAAAATAGATTAAGTGGCTTTGGGTACCCAATCAGATTTGGGTCCTCTCGGGTTAACAACCATTTCGAGCCAAGGATAAATATCATAATAACCATTTTTAAATCTACACAGTTTAGTCATATGGTTATTTGCTCCATAAAACCTGCACTCAACAACTAGTTTATTTTGTCTAAGCTTCTTCTCAATCTTTTAAAGATCCTTCTTCCTATAGTCTCTAGAGTATCCTACTTTGGATAGATCTAAACTTGATTGTTTGGACTGGATCCGGTAGTTGGTTGGAGGAGCAATCTCTACTTTGTAGTTTTTCTTTTGCTTCGTGGATTGGTTATCACAGACTACTATAGATTTTCCTTTTTGAGCAGCTGTGAAGTTTTGAGCTTGAGTTCATTTTCTTGGTGGAACATTGTGCTTTTGTGCTCGTGGTTGTCTACTTGCATTCTTTCTTCTTTATTGTGATGGATTTGGTTTCCTTCTAGATGCTTCCTTCATCAGAGCTAGTTCTCTATCTAGCCTAGTTACATTTGCACTCAATATCTGCACTTGATTTCTTAAGAAGTTTTCTTCAATAACATCAATTTGCTTTGTGGCCCTTATCAAATTGATATCTTATGCCATTGCTTCAGCATCCTCAGCAAGCTCTATCACTTGTCTTTGAAGGGATTTGATGGCTTTTGTGTTCTTCCTTACATTATTAATCACAATTCCTAGAGCTCTAGCAAGTTCAATGTTAGAAATATGATTAGAGTTAGAGTTTACCTCAGTACTTATTGATTCTAATTTTGATTCATCGATTTGCTCAGTGGTCTGCTTTGATTTTTTCTTTTGGAGAGTCCTGCTTCCAGCTTAGTTAGTGCCATAAATGCGTAATTTGCAGTTTTTTCTTCTTCCTCCGTGGAGGATGAGCTACTGCTTTCTTCACTATCACTCCATGTGGCCACCATTGCTTTCTTCTTGTATTTTTTATCCTTCTTGAGCTTGGGGCACTGTGACTTGAAATGACCTTTTTCTCCACATTCAAAGCATACTGATTCTTTTTCCGAATCTTTCTTGTCTTCCGAAGCATTTCTTAGCTTGTCCTTTCTGGAGGAGCTTTCCTTCATTCTTCTAAAATCATATCTTCTGAAGCTTCTTCTCTCTTTCTTTCTTAGGAATCTGCCAAATTGTTTGGCAACCATAGCCATTTATTCTTTGTTGTATTTAGATTCCTTTGATTTCTTTTCTATTCTGGATGAAACTGATTAGAAGGAATCTACTTTGAGAGCAATAACTTTCTTCTTTTCCTCAGGCTTCTTCTCTTGTTGGCTGTATATCTCCAGGGATAGTTCTTGAGTTAAGATATTACCAATGAGCTCATCATAACTTTAGAATTTTAAGTCATGAGGTTCCTTAATGGCAGTCTTTTTATTATCCCATTCCTTGGTGAGACTTTAGAAGATCTTCTTAACCATCTCCTCCTTTGTGATCTCTTTTCCGAGCCTCTTCATTTCATTCACTAGATTGGTGTATCTAGTATTCATGCTACTGATGGATTCTTTGGGCTCCATTTTGAAGGTTTTAAGTTTCTGTTGTAAGAGATCAATTCTTGCTTCTTTGGCTTTATTGGTTCCTTCATAGGTCACTTCAAGTTTTTTCCATATCTCTTATGTAGTTTCACATCCGGATATCTTGTTTAATTCAGCTGCACTAAGAGCACAATGAAGCATGTTAATAGCATTTGCCTTTTCATGAAATATCTTATAATCGTTCTCTTCCCATTGATTTGATGGCTTCCTGTTAGTGATACCCTCTACTTCATAAGTAGGAACATATGGACTATCTTTAATGGCCATCCATGCTAACATACTTTCTGCCCGAATGAAATTCTTCATTCAGTTTTTCTAAAACGTGTAGTGTTCACCGATGAAGAGTGAAGGACGGGTAACAGACATGCCCTTCGGACGAAGCTGTGAGTTACTAAAACTCATTTTGTTTCTTAGATTAAAATTTGACCTTTATCTCGAGATTGTTAGATCTCTAGCTATGAGCACTTGCTCCGATACCACTTATTGGTCCATGTATGTATGTAAGGTCAGAGGGGGGTGAATGACCTCTTTTCGTGGGAAGTATAGACTTATAAGAAGTATGTGTAGCGTGTTTGAAATGATCCAGATATATTAGATCTGGATGATGCGAGTATTAATTAAAATGCACTTAAAGTAAAGACTGAGTAAGTAAATTCAAACATTGAGATTTATACTAGTTCGACCCCGCTTACTCCAGTGCCCAGAGTTTCCTTCCTTAAAGCTTTGTCCACTAGTAGGATTCCTTTGAATCAAGCAGGAATCAAGCCTTTACAATTGTCTCCGGATTACAGGATATACCACCAAGCTAACTACTCTGGCTGAGTCCTTCCAAAAGTAGAATATACCACTAAGGCACCCACCTTAGCTAAGTCCTCTTCAACTTACCTCCAAAAATTCTTCTCCAGATGTAGGATATACCACTAAGGCACTAACCTTAGCTGAGTCCTTTTCCCTTGGGATGTTCCACTTAAACTCTCTAGTCTAAGCTAATCCCCTATCTCAATCTCACCCAAGTATGAGATATTACACACTTGTTTTATTAAATGGTTTGGGTTTTGAATTCTTCAAGTTTATAACTCACTTGAGAATTCTTACAAACAGATTGAAGTGTTAAGTTCTTGGAGGATTTTTGTTTACTAATTGAATCTAGATTGAGATCTTAATATAATAGCGTGTTGTAAAAATAAACCAGCCCCTTCTCAACATGCGAAGCTTTCCTTTTATAGGCTTTGATCATAAATGTAGCCATTGTGAACCGTTGAGGTTGATCTTGAATCTTCACAGTTGATAAGGTATGAGGTGGCGCTTCCGGAGCCATTGATCAATCCGTTAGATACATAATTTGACCCGTTTGAATTGTTTAGATTGATGCAAAAAGGTGTCAGTAGTCATTTGTTTGGCTTTTTGTGCACTGCCAAATTCCAGACAAGCTTTATCAATTTTGTGAGCTCCACGCGCCTTCCAATTGGTCTAGGTCAAAAAGGTAGTTGTCTTTTTTTCTTTCCAAGTCAGATATTTGTCCTTTTGTGAAATGCGTGCAAGATATCTCTCTTTTCATTCTCTAAGGCAAAAGGAACTTTGACTTTAGACCAATATGGAGGAAAAGATGATTTTGAACTTTTCCCATTTATCTCGTAAGTTGAGTCCTCTGGATGTCTCCAGGCTTTAACTTATCTGGATGCTCTTCAATCAGCTTTTCTTAGGATGCTGTTTTTAAAGGGTTAGAAGTTTGTTTCCTTTCCAAACTTTAACCGAATACTTTTTTACATGGACTTAGGGATTTGATGTCTTCAATGTGTATCCGGATGCTTTTCTTGGACATAAAGGTTTTGTTTACTTCAAACCTGATTCGGACTATTTTTGGTATGATTATTTCCAGATCATTGTTTCCTAACAACGGCCGTTCTTGAGGGAGGGAATAGGGGCGATCGCCCAGGGCCCCTAGTAGAAACGGGCCCAAAATATTAATATTTTATCATAATATCCAAAATTGAAGGTCTTTTTAGTACTTTCCATATTTATTTGAATAGTACCATAAAATGTTAAAACCGGACCTCCTTGTAAAAAGGGCCCCAACTTTTTTTATCTTGCTCATAAGTCCTCAACAGGCCAGGAACAGGCTTGATCATTGGTTGTATGGGGGTGGTTATCTCGCATATAATTAGAGAGGGGAACCGTTTTGCTGGCGCTTTGGCCAACTTCGGTCGCACTTCTCCGGACATTACTTGGTGGAATTCAATTCTGCCATTTTGTTTAGATTATTTGATTCACGACTACCGTGGTCGGAATATGTACCGGTTCACTTGATATTTTGTTTCTTACTTTGTAATCTTTATTTTTCTCTTTTTTCTTTTTCTATTAATAAAATTTTGGGGTTGGTTTTTTTCACTCACCAGCTTCATAAAAAATATTAGCCTTTAATGAGTTAAAAGACAAGTTGATATAACATCAAACTGTTTCAGATGGGTTAATACCTTCCAAACTAGTCCTTAATTATACAAGATTTTAGATATTTAGTACCCTTCATACTCACTGATTGATATGTAACCACTTTTTATATTATAACAATAAAATATGGTTATGTGACAAGTTGTGAGTGGGAAGGAAATTGAATACGTTGTAGCCTTATAAAAACCTCTGTGAGATGTGATACATACATTCTTGTGTCAAATTAACATTGTATTTCTTTTACCATTTAAAAAACTTTATACTTTAAAGAAATTAAAATAGAAATAGTATATAGATTTCTGCTAAAAATATGTGAGTAGGCACTAAAAAAGTTATGGGCCCATACAATTAGCTAAGGCCTTGGACCCCAGATTTGGACTTTTGGCCCAGGGTGATTTTCCAAAATTTTGTTTATTTGACTTGGTCAGACTGTATATTTAGTTGTAGACGTTGATCAACGAATTGTGCGGTTCATGGCTATGCTTCAGCTTATATTTGAAAGGATGACAACTTATATTTGGGTTGGGCTCGTTATTAGCAAAATTGAGGCTTATTCACCACCAACCTCGACGTTTCACCGGGCATGTTAATTCTATTTATATGGGAAATTATTAAAAATATGTATTTTTCACTAAAATATTTATAAAATTGATCATTAGGTTAAATTAATTACATATTTACGGTCTCACTATAAATAATTTACAAATTAACAAAAACAAGAGAAAATAATTACATGAATACGGTCCGGTATTTATCTAGTAAATATCTAGTACTCATCTGGTAATTGTCTAATAGTTATCTAGTAAATATTGTTACGAAATTATCATATATATATATATATATATATATATATATATATATATATATATATATATATATATATATATATATATATTAGGTGTGATTAAATTCATAAAAAAAACTGTCAAAATTAAGACATACTAAATAATAACTAGATATCTAACAGTGATCTATTAGATAAATACTAGATGTCATATGTTATCTATATTTTAGAAATTTATTTAAAATTATGATTTACTAGATAACGTCTAGACGATTACTAGATATTTACCAAATAAATACTACACCGTATTTATATAATTATTTTCCCCTATTTTTGTAAACTTTTAAATTATTTATGGTGTCACTAAATTATTTTAATTTTTGTGAATTTTTGCAAGAATCCCTATTTATATCCTAGTTACCACATTTTGTAAACATATAACTCAATACTTAACTCATGTGACGTTATCTCTCACAGAATTGATCAAGCACATCATCATCGAGGATGCTAATCGAAAAGTGGTCAGAATTGCTAAAGGAAAAGAGATAGTCTCCAAGGCAAATATTGTAGAAACTGCTCCTCGTCAAAAGAAAACGTATGAAACTCACCATGGCTTCAAACTCGAAAGTGGTAAAACCTTCAAAAAGAAAGGGAACTGTTACATATGTGGGAAACCCAGTCACCATGCTCCTCAATGTAGGAGGCGAGTTGTGAATGACAATCCCGTTAAACCTAGAGTTAATATGATTGAAGCGGATGATGATACTATTATTGCGGTCATTTCACAAGTAAATCAGGTGGCCGATAAAAATGAGTGGATTATTGATTCTGGAGCTACGAGGCACAATTGTGCGAATATAAATGCTTTCAAATCATATACTCCAGTTGAAAGTGGAGAAGAAACCGTTTATCTTGGTGATTCTAGAACAACTCAAGTTCTTGGAAAACGGAAAGTTCTTCTCAAGCTCAGATCCAGCAAAATATTAGCACTTTCTAAGGTGTTACATGTTCCTAATATTAGAGTCAATTTTGTTTCTGTGGGTCTTTTAGGCGAGAAAGGTGTGAAGGTAGCTTTTGAGTTTGACAAAGTTGTAATGACTAGAAATAATGTGTTTGTCGGAAAGGGTTATTTGAATCATGGACTTTTTGTACTCAATGTTTCTGAAATTATTAATAATAATGATGCTAGTACTTCTGCTTATATTATTGACTCTTGTGATATGGCATGCTAGATTAAGACATGTTAGTTTGCCTTATTTGAAACTTTTGAACTCTAGTGGCTTGATCTTAGTTTTTCTAGTTTTGATAAATGTGAAATATGTGTTAAATCAAAATAAACTAGAATGCCTTTTAGTTCAATACATAGAGAATCTGAATTGCTAAGTTTTAATACATTCTGATTTGGGAGACTTGAAAAATACCATGACTAGAGGTAGGAAAAAGTATTATATAACTTTTATTGATGATTTTTCAAGGTATACACCAGTGTATTTACTTAATAGTAAATATGAGGCTTTTGATAAATTTGTGCGATACAAAAATGAGGTTGAAAATCAGTTGAATAAGAAGATGAAAATGATTAGATCCGATAGGGATGGTGAGTATATTGCCTTAAATGATTTTTGTGAGAAACACGACATTATACATGAGACCACATCTCCTTATTCACCTGAATCCAATGGTATAGTTGAGAGGAAAAACCAAACCTTAAAAAGAATGTTGAATTGTATGCTTTTAAGTTCTGGTGTTCCTGATAATTTATGGGGTGGGGCTATTTTGTCAGCTTGTCATATACAAATTAGAATTCCTTATAAGAAGACCAATAAGACACCTTATGAGTTATAGAAGGGTTATCCTCCTAATTTTAAATATTTGAAAGTGTGGAGGTGTTTAGCTAAGGTTCTTCTTCCCGAGCCCAAGAAGAGAAAAATAGGTTCAAAAATTTCAGACTGTGTTTTTATAGGCTATGTTCCAAATAGTAGTGCCTATAGGCTTCTTGTGCTTAAAAGTGATTTGTATGAATATGATACTATTATAGAGACAAAGAATGTTGAATTCTTTGAAAATATTTTTCCATTAAAGACTAGTGAATTTCCTGAATCTAGAGTTGATCCAGATGTTAACGCAGTTGCACCTATTTTTCAAAATAATTTTGTAAATGAGAATTTGAGGAAAGACAAGAGAATTCGAGAAGCGAAAACTTTTGGTAATGATTTTTATACTTATTTAGTTGAAGATGAACCTGTGAATTTTTTTGAAGCTATTTCATCTTCCGAGTCAAAGTTTTGATGAGAAGCCATTAAAATTGAGCGTGATTCTATTTTGAAAAATGGAACTTGGATTTTGGTTGATTTATCTCCGGGAGCTAAACCTATTGGTTGCAAATGAATTTTCAATAAGAAACGCCATCCTGATGGCTCTATTAATAATTTTAAAGCTCGTCTGTTACAAAAGGTTTTACTCAAAAAGAGATATTGATTATTTTGATACTTATGCTCTAGTGGCTAGAATTTCTTCAATTCGTATTTTAATTGCTTTCGATTCGGTTCATAATCTTTTTATTCACCAAATGAATGTTAAAATCGATTTTTTAAATGGTGATTTAGATGAGGAAATTTATATGGTGCAACCCGAGGGGTGTATTGAGCTTGGACAAGAGGGGAAAGTTTATAAATTAATAAAGTCTTTATATGGTTTAAAAAATGCCCCAAAACAATGGGCATGAGAAAATTGATCAGACTTCATTAGATGATGGTTTTACATCACTTAATGAAGATAAATGTGTATATACTAAAATTGTTGATGACGCGTGTATGTGTGATTATATGTCTTTATGTTAATAACATGCTTATCTTTAGTCCGAGTATTGATGTTATCAATAGAATAAAGATATTCTTATCATTAAAATTTGATATGAAAGACATGAGTGAAGCAAGTGTGATATTGGGAATGAGAATCATAAGGAAGGATAATGTCATCTTGTTAACTCAAGATCATTACGTTAAGAAACTTCTCAAGAAGTTGGAATATTATGATGTAAATCATGTGAGTACCCCTAATGATTCCAATATCCATTTGAAGAAAAATATAGGTGAGCTAGTGGCTCAATCCAAATATGCAAAAACATTGGTAGTTTGTTGCACTTGATGAATTTCACACGTCCTGACATAGCATATGTTGTGAGTAGATTGAGTAGATATATACATAATCCAAATGATGATCATTGGGGATCCATATTGAGGCTTATGAAATATTTGAGAGGTACCATGAATTTTGGTATTCTATATAGTGGAAAACCCGTTGTCGTAGAGGAGTACAGTGATGCTAATTGGATCTCTGATTCAGATGAGACTAAGTCCACTAGTGGTTATGTTTTCACCCCTGGTGGTGGAGCAATAACATGGAAGTCAACTAGATAAACTATTATTGCGAAATCCATAATAGAATATGAGTTTGTGGTATTAGTGTTGACTTATAATGAGGCTGAGTGGTTTAGAAACTTCTTAGCGGGTGTGCTTTGAGAATAAAGCCAACATCCTCTGTCTCTATACATTGTGATTGCCAAGCGAAAATATCGATATCAAAAAATAAGACCTTCAATGGCAAGAATAGACATATTTGTTTGAGATATAATATTGTGAAGCAATTGCTAAAAGATGGAGTAATATCTATAGATTATGTAAGGTCAGAAGTGAATTTGGCTGATCCACTAACCAAGCCTGCGGGGAAGAAATTAATCTTCGAAACATCCAAGGGGATGAGACTTAAGTCAATTTGAAATTAATGGAAGGTGGGAGCCCAACCTAGATGAGTGGAGATCCCACGGAATAAGTTCATATGGGTACTAACAAGCCTTTCGTTAGTTCTACTCGCACTATAAAAATGTTATCCCAGTCCTAGATGTTAGAAAAGTGCTATGTTGCATATCTTGAGAGGTTGAGTTAAAAGGAATCTTAATGAATTTTATAGCTCTTATGAGTGGTGTATAAAGTGCAATATACACTTGATGAAATCACCTATGTGAGTGTGAAATGGGGTTGCCTCTTTGAGATATAACTTGGCACTATCTCTAAAGCACTTATGAAAGATCAGGCACTCGCACGACCTATTTGCACATAACCACGGTGAAGAGAAATGTACTTGGTATAATGTGATATGGTAAAATCCCTATCTTACAATAATCTGGTTCATAGAAACTATATGTTTCACCGAATATACTGTAAGTTAAATTTTATCTATCAAATTCGGGTTCATAGTCCACAAGACACCATTTCCATGCATTATATCTCAAACTAGAGATATCCAAAAATTTCTTTTATTTTAAAAACTTCTTTTGAAAGTTGTGGGGGATTGTTGAAAAACGTTGAGTTTATAAGTTACTTTCAAAAGAACCAATATCCCACATGGGTTTCTAACAAGTGAGCTTTTGACTTTATATTGAGATGTTCTATATGGGCTTTCTATGTTGTTAGAGGGACTAGGTGGGCTCTCGTGCGCATGAGAGAAAAGACCAAGATCCGTTTCTAGTGCAAATCAGTGGATTTTCCCATGCTCAGAACTAACTTAATATTTTTATTGAGAAAATATTTTTGTCAAAGATATTTTGTGATTTTAATGCCAACAACTCTTTTGCTTAAATGCTAACAGCTATTTTTCTATTGATGTTTTGTAACTCCCTTCAGTCACAATTTTAGTGCCTGCTTTCAATGTTTCTTAACAACTATAATTTTTACCTAATTGGCTTTGAGTTTTTTATTTGACTACACCGAATTCTTGCAATCTTATTTCTTTCTTCACTTCTATGATTTTGGATATATACAAACATTTCAGATTTCTGTCTCCAAGTTCAAATCAAACTTGACAAAGTTGTTTAATCCTGGGAAAAACTACCAAGTATCGTTTAAGAATAGTGTCTTAGACACGACTCAACTTGCCTTTTTTCTAACGTTTAATTCTACCCCTAAATCTACCCATAAATTCATCCAAAAGCATGTCAGCCCATATTTACTCAGCCAGAAACAGGCCAGCCCAATTTTACTCAGCCAGAACCAGGTCAGCCCAGCTCTACTCAGCCACAGCAAGGTCAGCCCACTAATAGTCAGCCAAGTCACATTGGTCAGCCCAGACTACTTAGCCACAACAAGGTCATCCCATTACTAGTCAGCCAAGCTACATTAGTCAGCCCAGATATTACTCAACCTAGTTCTTACTCAGCTGAAATTTCACTCAGCCCAAAAGTGAAAATTTATCAACATAGTGTAGGTATAATTTATCTATAAATTGAAGCATGTATTTTTTACTAAAGAATATAGTCTGGTGGAGCATGTCTTCTCCGAGTCCCTTGTACCATGATCTGCACAACTAGAAGAGAACACCGGGGGTTGGTCAAAACCACTTTGATGCCTAAGTCAGGTATGGAATAGATATAGGGAAATACAGGTATTGAGAGAAAGTGGAAGAGATGAAGAATGTACCTTGGGTGTAGGGATGAAGGGGTATTTATAATAGGTTAGTAGGTAGTTATTGGGCTTCAATTAGGCTAGTGGGTATGGCCCATTTATATGGGTACCACCAAGATGTCCCCCCACAATGTGGTAATATATATTTATGTATTTCTATCATTTTTGCATGGTGTGAAAGGTCTTGCCTATATTTTGACCTGTTTAGAGTTGATGCGTTGCCAGGAACCAATTTAAATTGAAGTTGAAGTCTGTAAAAGTCTTTGATGAGGTTAAGAGAGAATGACTCAAAGGTGAGCTGAAAGTAGTGTTGAAGACTGATAAGTTTGAGGGCAATCCTGGAAATTATTTAAAATGATGATCTAGGATGGCTCTTGGAGCGTATTTATGGAGCTGTCGAGAATCTTTGTCTACTTGTATCATCATCTCAAAATTTTAAATCTGATTATCCTCGAAAGGCAAGAGGGCATATATATTTAGGTATCAATGATGTGTGGAAGGCTTTTAGTGTTAGATCTTTCTAAGACTAGTTTTCACATGGTGTGAAGGGACTTAAATTTAGGCTTTTCTAGGAGAAAATAGTTTTTTAGAAAGCTTACGAGCTTACGTTAGCAAGTCTTCAACTTTAGTCAACCATCTTCGAAATGGGGTCAATGAGATCCAGAGTTAGCGAGGAGTCCAAACATAGAGTTAGCTAACAGGAAATTGATAATGCTCTAGGGTTGGAAATGATTTAATATGGTGTAGACAATGAGATATTTTCATAGGATTATATGGTTTTCCTCTTGAGTCTTAGTTCCATCTTGAGGGAAAGGTCTTCGTGCTTTTTAAAGAGGGATTCGTGTTCTTTTGGATGAAAACCTTAGAGTTGTGACTTTTGTAGAGGGCTTAATCCTTTTTGGACGCTTATTGCCTTATTATCATAAAGGCCTCAAATGTTGTAAGGGTCTTTAGTATATACTTGGATTGATGTCAAAATTTTTAAAGTTCGGACATGACGAAGTGTCTTTAAATGATTTTAACAGAGTTCTAGAATTTGGATGATGCCACAGGGCTTTGAGCCTATAAAAGGCTTTGTTGTTGGTCCTAGAGTTATATGAAATCTTTCTATAAGGTCGAGAGGATGTCTTAGATCTTGCAAGGACTATCCTTATGGAATTTAGACATTGCAAGGTGGTAGAGGTCCTTATGTTGTATACAAATCTTATGGAAATGAGTTAGGCTTATGGCGGTTAGAGGGTTCTAAGATGCACAAATAAGGAATCTAGGAGGATTTGTTATTGTAATTCTTGGAAACGATGCAATCTTAGAGCTAAATTTGGGTAGCTAGGACTTTTCTTGGATTGAATGAATTTAGTTGAGAGTTTCACTTAGATTGAATGAAAGATGAGTATCGTGGTAACGTCAAACTAGTTGGGAACTAGTGGTTTCCCTCTTGCTCCAGTGGTTTTAGATTTATCTAAAACTTGTTTTTAATTAATCTTAACAACATTATGGATCTTCCATTATAGGGCAATAAAGTCATCTAAGGTTTGACTTGTGAAACTTAGGAAAAGCATTTGAGCTTTAAATGTTATGGATAGTGGAGTTGACATGGATCTAACTCATAGAAATTTAAAGGCATGGTTGTGATCAAGCGCACATGAGATGAGTAAAGCCGAGTTACGATGTTCTAGATTTTGATAGATCCAAACTTGCTTGGATAGTTCTTCGAGTTATAGCGAGGGATCGAGCTTGTGATGCTCTAGATTTTTGCTGATAGTTTAGTACGCGTCGAAATTAGGTATGAATTCTTTATGGATATGAGAATGGATCTAGCTCGTGGTGAGTCTTAGATGTAAAGATTTTGAAGGTAAGAGGGTTCAAAATTCTTCAAGGGATCGATATGCTGTGATTAATAACTTTTTTGCCTATAGATTCAGCTAAAGGATGAGCTTCTTTAGAGATCAGAATCACATAAGTCCAGCTAGAGGATGAGTTTCTTTGTAGTTCCTAGATTTAATAAGGACCTAGCTCTAAAGAACTCTAGACTTGTGTAGAAGAATTGAGATCTTGTTGAAAATTCTAAATCAAGCTCTCGATCTTGAATGCTCGATCAAAGAAAGGCATACGGATATGGAGTGACTCTATATGGCCACATGTGGATCATACATTGGTCAATGGAGATGAGGAACTTGTGTGGATCTGGAATGATTTCACACACTTGTATGTGTATAAAAGGTTAGATGGACCTGAAATACATGTGGATCTAGAATGACTACATATTTCTTGAGGGTGTGTTACCCATCGAGATTTTCTTGCTCATGGAAATCGAGAGATGGATGGTGAGTTCTCCTTAGAGGGATCTAGCTATGGAAGAAGTACATATGAATTACTTGTTAGCCATAGAAAAAGTCAAGCTCTTGGTGAGCTTTAAATTTATATTGTGATAACCCTTGAATAGATTTAACTCTTGCCAAGCCTTAGATCTGGATTCAGACTTCAGAAGGGATTTTATATGGAAAAAAATTAAGTGTTTGAGATGTTCTTAATTTTGCAAGTGCTTGAGTGTTTGGAAATAGTAGATCAGGAACACATGTGAAATTGAGGGGTGAGAGGCATATTCTCTCCACTACATCACGAATCCACACAATTGTATCACCAGAATCATTAGAGTGAGAGACACTTATTCTCTCAACTCTAAATGGCTCACAATAATGCATACCTGATCTTCTAGTAGGTGAGGTATCTAGCTCATATGGTATTTTGGATCCAACTAGAACTAGTTTAAACTTGAGTTATTTATAAGTTTGAGGGGCCTTGTAGTGATGAAGTATGCGCGAGCCAGGTAAGGCAAAGTTTTAGTGCTCTTGGATTTAGTGAGGATCCAGCTCTTGAGAGCTCTACACCTAGATGTGAGTTAGTAAGTAGGTTATAGGGGGATCCAGCTCTTCTAATGCTCTAGATCGTGTTAGATTAGTGATTGACTTTTATGCTGCAAGACTTTGCTTCAGCGCTTCTTGGATATAACATTATTGGATTTCCTAAATTTAGAGATTATTCAGAGAGTGATCTAGCTCTTAAGAATCTCTAATTGTTGTTAGGACTTTGGCCCTCGAGGAGTGGTGAATATGGATGTCGTGTTAGCCTTTAAGAGATCAAGCTCATTTGGAATTAAATTTGGATAGTGCGATGGGCGTCCATACTAATGTAGCTCTTGGTGAGGAATCGAATTCCTGGTGAGTTTTAAATCTTGATGATGAGTTTGTCGTAGAACACTATCGTTGAAGTCGAAGTGATCTAACTCTTAGAGAGTTTTAGATCTTGATGATGTGTTAGACATCGAAGCAATCTAGCTCTTAGATTTAGTGAGTTGTTTATGATGACCCTAAAGAATTTATCACAAATTTTGAAACGTGTATGGAATCAATGGATAAGGCATATTCTCTCCACCATATTAAGAATCCACACAATTGTATCAACAGAATCAATAGAGTGAGAGACACTTATTCTCTCTACTTTAAATGACTTCTTGCAAACATGTATATGATATTCTAGTACGACGAGGATTCAAGCTCATGAGGAAATATCTGGATCTTATCCCGTAGTGGGTGTTAGATATAGATGGCGCATCATGGTTAGTGATAGATCTAGATCTAGCTTATGGGTGAGCTTCTAGAATGAGTCCAGTGATGGATCTTGCATTCTTAAAGTCTAGAGAAAATGTAGGAGGATTAGCAATGGAATATGTACCCTGAAATGGTTCTAGGGTGATGAGTATCTTTAGATGTTATAGAGTTCCAGAGGCTTTGGGAAAAAGCTTGCAATACTCTAGAATTAGCATGATTCTAGAAGCACTAAGGTCTAGATCTCAAGAAATCGAGCTAGAATTTACTAGGAAGTGTTGCATATACTCATGAAAATTTCTTATTAGAGGTGATGAGGGATTTAATCGTTGCAAATGAATGAATGCTCTAAGGTTGTATGGAGCTGTTTTACTTGATGTATAGCCTTTAGACGTAGTTTAGTCCGTCTAGAGCCACTCTAGGTTTAGAGGATGTTAATATTGGAGCCACTTTACTTGGTGTAAAGTCTTTAGACGTAGTTTATGATTTCTAGAGCCGCTTTACATGGTGTAGAGTCCTAGAATACGTTTAGAGTTGTATGGAGTCACTTTATGTGGTATAAAAGCTTAGATGATGTCAGGGATGTGTTGAGTTGCTTTAACTGGTGTAAAGTCTTAATTTTTGTTAAGGCTATGTGGAGCTGTTTTACTTGATGAAGTCTTGAATCCGGTTGAAGTTGTTTGTAGAAAATTTGCTCGTAGAAGAGGCTATAGAGCCTTAGATGTTCAGGTTTTATAGAGCCCGAAATGCGGTTGGGTCTTGGTTGTAGCCTAATTGTAGTTGAGTATTAATGGAGACTTGGAAGCGATCAAGGGTGTGTGGATTCTTGGATGCTATTGAGGCTGTCTAGAGTCTTTAGACGTAGTCGAGGCTGTATGGAGCCATATTGTCACTGAGAAGGATATAGAGCCTTAAATGTAATGGAGGCTATGTGAAGCCTATATAGAGTTGAGGCTATGTGGAGCCCAAAATATAGTTGAGGTTGTGGAGCCTAGATAGCGGAGGCTCTAAGGAGCCCTAGATGTGATCAAGGTCTTATAGAGCTCTAGATATTGTGGAAGCTATGTTGAGCTCTGGATACAATTGAGGCCGTATAAAGTAGTTGATGTGATCTAGGTCGAGGGGACCGTTTACATGGTGTAAAGATCTGGATGCGTTTGAGGCTGTATGGAGTCGTTTTATGTTTAAGTAATATTAAGGCTATCTAGAGCCGCTTTACATGGTGTAAAGTTTTAGACGTCACTAAGGTTGTTTCTGGCCTTAGATGCAATCGAGAATGTATAGGAAATTAAATGTCACAAGGTTGAGTTCAGTCTTGGATTTAGTTGAAATCGTGCGTAGCCTTGGACGCGATTGAGGCTTCCTAAAGTCGTATAAGTACTTGAAGTTGTCTAGAGCCTTGAGCACGACTGTGGCTATATGGAACCTCGTTGTCATTAAAACGGCTATGGAGCCTTCAATGTGGCTGAGGATTTATCATTAGTGTAACATCTTTACATGGACTTGTGTTGGATATGTGTCATTAGGGAAAAAGAAAAAGAAAAATTATAGTAAATGGAGTAATAATTGATGCCCACTAATTGATATTAAATTTGACAAAAAGAATGGCAGAACATCATGAAATAGTCTTAAAATTAATGTCATGCATTGAGACATGTTGCAGACACCATGAACGTGTGTCATTGAGGTAAAAAAATCTTATGTTTAAATGCATGCAAGTCCTCTATTGTAAGTTATTATCATCAAATGTATAGGTTTGATTTCCCATGTTTCATGAACTGAAAATGAAAACTTTTTATTTGCCAATCAAAGCACGCCAACAAGAAGCTGTTCAATAAATCAAAGTGAAGGATATGACTCTTGAAGGATTATAATGAAATGAGACTGCAAATTGTACGGAAGTGAAACAATGAAATTACTTGAAACAAATTGTCTTCGAATGGAATAGCATCAAATCACTCAAGTGGTCATTCATCGGAATAATTGTGAAGTTGGAATATAAAGGGAAATAAAAGCAAAGCAATTCAGAGTGAGTTACCCGTAGTTAGTTTTATCATCGTAGCCGTCGTTGGTAGCTCGGAAATGATACCAAAAGCAGAACCACCGTCTCAGCCGTTTCCATGTGTCGTACAATCATCGGAGATTTCATAAAAATAATTTCAGTTTGGATTTGTTTTTCTTTGAAGATGGAGACCACATCACTTTAAGTGGGTATTAGGCTTTGTGTATTTCTGCCGGTTTGTTTTGTTCATCCGCTATTTCACCGGAAAAACTGAAGCTCATAAGCTTGAGAGTTTTAGAACATTTGCCAGTGCCATTTTGGTCTGGAGATCAGATTTCTTTTTATGCATGTCCCTTTTCTAGATCATCTTACACATCTTGAACAGCCCCTATAGATATTTGTTCTCGGGCAGCCATTTGTGAGGGATCTGAAGGTCGAACAAGTGAAACTCCCTGCTCACCGCACCAATGGTGGAGCATGTCTTCTCCGAGTCACCTGTACCTGTGATCTGCACAACTAGAAGAGAACACCGGGGGTTGGCTGAAACCACTCCAATGCCTAAGTCAAGTATGGAATAGATATAGGAAAATACAGGTATAGAGAGAAAGTGGAAGAGATGAAGAATGTACCTTGGGTGTAGGGATGAAGGGGTATTTATAATGGGTTGGGGGGTAGTTATTAGGCTTCTGTTGGGCTAGCGGGTATGACCCATTTATATGGGTACCATCATAGTCTATTATATCAAATTGGAGGCAGTATCAGTTCTAATCAAAGGTGGACAGATCCAATGGCAGAGCCAAGGGGTATCGAAGGTCGGCAGCCGCCTCCCTTAGCTCCCAAAAATTTACATACACCCCATTAATTGACCGCCCCTTAATTATAGTTTTTGATTAAAACAGCCCCCCTATATAAAGAGCTTTTTGAGATGAAAGAGAATGACACAGTTGATGGCGCTTGCAGAGGCGAAAAAACTAGAAATTTGCAATGGTAAAAGGAGAAGATGGTGGTGGTTGTTGATGAGGAAAGAAGGTTGTATCTGTTAATGGAGTTTTTTTTGAGAAATTAAATAATGAAGAAGAATAGTAGAATATTTTAGGTTGTTGAGTTGTTTAATTAGTTTCTTTGAGAAATGTGTACATATTTTAAATCTTTAAATACCATACTAAGCATCTTTTTATGCTTCTAATTTGCTTTTTGTAAAACAAGCACTCAACTTTCATAGCTTCTTATAATAGGCATGTAATTAATTTTTCAACTCACAATATTGCTGTGTTAAAATTGTAATAGTTTAATTACTAAATTTTTCATGTAAAACACTTACTAAAGTGATAAAAAAAATAAAAGTTATATATAATATATTAAAAGTAACTAGAATATGAAATTATTTGAAATGAAGTAAATGGACGAATAGAGTAGTAATATACTAGAGTTTATGAAATAAAGTGTGATTGGATTTAAATTTAGGAAGAATAAAAATCAAGAGGTTCCATAGAGATAAAAGTATTTCCTCCCCCATGCAATTTAGGAAGAGTAAAAGCCAAGAGGTTCTATGAAGTGTGATTGTAATAAAATAATTTTGACGAAATCGCGGTGGAATCGAATTTTTTTACGAAAGTCTGTCCTCCCTCATTCAATTTTCGGGCTCCGCCACTAGACAAACCCCCCTACATATCGAAGAATCAGTTGCTCTAGCTAACAATTGAGCAATATGATTCGCAGACCGATTAACGCAGACAATTTTAAAACTGCTCTAAACATAGTACCGGAGTAAAAACACCGGACGGAAATAACCAAAAACACAAACATACTAAACTTGCTTTTACGCAAGACAAACAAGTCATGTGGCAAGACTTACAAAAATATAAACGTTGTAACAATATTTTCTTAATCTTAACTAACGTTTTCGAACCACAATCATGAGAGCTTTTGTACACGTCATAACATCAACCATTGGTGCAGATCTAGAATGATCTTGTTTGAAGGAGATAAATCTGGGTGCTTACTATGAAAGATCATGCAAGTATCTTGTCTAAAAGAGGATGAAGTCCAACCCAATGATAAAACTATCAAGATTGAGATGTGTAGCATCGGATCCAAGGTTGAAGAAACCGATTCTGTCGTGGAAACTAAAAAAATAGCAACAGATTATTCTACACAAAAGAAAAATATTATAAACCCTTAAGAGAGGAGGAGGAAGAAGAAAGCCAAAACTTTTTTCTTCCTCCTGAACGAGAGCTTAAAAGGAACCGAGTAGAGGCCAAGTGAGAGAGTGTGGCGGCTAGGGTTTTGAGAGAGTCCTGGGGATAACAAAGTTTATTCCTTACAAGCACATGTATTTAATTTTACATAACTGAAAATTTTAAAAGTCATATTTTTTTATAATAAGCATATATATTCATATCACAAAGATAATTCAAACCATTTAAACTATTCCATCAACAATTCCACATAAGGTAACAAAATTATAACAAACAGAAATAAAAGCTAACCATAGAAGGTAGTACAAGAAGAAACAACAACAATGTTAATATTTTAGTGTAATTGGATCAACTAGTTTTGACTAATACGATCGTGACATTTCACCAAACAAGTATGGAGAGTGCGGAGTGCATACTTGTTCGGGTTCTATTTACGATTTAGGGCGTCCGGGGGCAGCACCCCCGGGGCCGGGGGGGTGGCAGCCCCTAACAGCATGTCTGTTGATGTTTTGGCTATTTATTTCACCAAAACGATATTGGCAATACACAGAAAAATTCGGTTGAAATTTCACTGCAAACAAAATTCTTGTTCTAGATTCTCTTTCTGATTTTATTCGATTGAAAATTTGGTAAATCGGCCAAATAAATTTCAATCTGACAGCGTTTTCACGACTTCAGAAATATCCAAGTAATCCCCGTTTTCCAACAAACAATACATAATAAACTACTTAAATACCTTTTTGGATATTGTTCTATATCTCAAATGTTTTTTGGTGTCCGATATATTGAAATTGCCTATTTGGTGCCTAACGTATTCACTTTTCGTCTATTTAGTACCTAACGTATTCAACATTACCTTAATTGGTGTCTGACCTATTTAATTTTAGTACATCAAGTGTCCATCCATCTAACGACACATAATTGTGAAATGCCTATAACATCATTTGGAAAATGAATTTATTTTTTTTGATCATGTATAGAACTGTCGACCCTCGGTAATCTGTTGAGTTGTCATACTAAAATTGAATATGTCAGGTACCAAGTAGGCAAATATTGTATACGTCAAGCACTGAATAGACAATTTCAATAGGTCAGACACCAAAATGGCATTTGAGTTATAGAAAAAGACTCAAAAAGGTATTTAAGTTCGTAATAAACTAACATAGTCTTGCCAAACACCTTGAAAGATGAGCTCTCATAGCGGTAATCTACAAAAACAACACAATACAATCACATAATCCTGTTTCTAAATATTAGATCTAAAATATTGTTAAAAAAATGCAAAGATCTACGGATTTACGCTAAAAATAACCTGCTTGGGCAAAGATAACCCGATTACGCAACAAGAGATGGTGGAAATAACTAGTAAATCTAAAAGATCCTGAGTAGTTTTGTGTAAATCTAAACATGGAAGTTTAAATACTAGGCTGAAGGGGCATAAATTACGGCAAAAAACATAAAAGAAGTAAAGAAAATAAGATAAAGACAAGAACTCAAGCTGGTGGGAGGAAGAAGAAAGTCAAAAGAGACTTTTAATCCCTCTCCAAATGAAGTTTTGATAAGTCATATTTTAACAACTAATATTTGTATTAGTTGTTAATACATTAGTCCATATTAAAACATGTTTAACTACAAAAAAAAAGTAAAATATAATCAATCACATTGTTAATTGTATGTCCTAGTACCGGTGATATACCTCTGATACCTATAGTCTATAAAGAAATTTCCTAAAGTATATTAACCTGTTGAATTAGCCACCGCAGCCACCATGACAACCACCGCCGGAGTCAATAGATAATACAACAGCAGAGGCAGCAGCACCGGTGGTGAGAATGAGCATCTGGCCATCTCTGTTATTGCTAAATTTGGATTTTACTTTGGTTATGGAATTGTTAGGCTTCCCTGTTGTTGGGTCTTTTGTTTTCTTGTTTTCATGGTTTGTAGAGTAGAAACAACCCATCACTATATAATCTAATTTTTTTTGTTCCATATCTTGAGTATATATATATATATATATATGTATGTATATATGTACATATATATGACAGGGGAGATATGCAGAGTTATAGAATTATTCTAAGTAGCTAGCCATGTTAAATTTTTTGTTTCATTGGTAGTAATGAATGATAAGGAACCAATCAACAGCAATACAGATGTTGCTGACATGGCAACTTTCACGGAGATTGATGAGCTGGAAGTTTCACATAGATTGATGAGCTGTTAGTTTTTTGTTATAACTAACTTTCTACAAGTTGCGAGCTAACAGATGAAGATCAGGCCATTAATCCTTGTTTTAGTTTTCTGATTCAATCAGATTCTCTTCTTAATCACCATTACTGTTTTGTATAAATACTAGAACTACTTATTGTATCAATAATGAGAATTCTGAAATAATCAATTAAGCTCTATGAAGCTTTCCTTCCTCTATTTTCCAGCTCCTTTTTCATTTTCTTTTCATTTCAATTCTATCAAGTGTTCTTGAAATTTTATATGGTATCAGAGCGCATGGATAGAAAGAGGCAAAATCAATTCAATGTTCTCAATGATTTGCCTATTCATGGAGATCAAGAACAGTCGATGATCCAACTGCAAACACTGCGACAATTGGGGGAAATGATAATACAAACATGGTACTGGTCACTGCAATTTTCAATGGAGAGAATTATCTCGCGTGGAGCAAATCAATTCAGAGAGCTCTAGTGGCTAAAACAAGGCGAACTGCATCTTGAAGGATGATTTGGCCCCTGACAATGAAGATTCTCAATGATTCTAGATTTGGCACAAAACAGATTATTTGGTAACATCCTGGATACTTAACTCTATGACCAAAGAATTTGCAGAAGCTTTCTTGTAATCAACTAATGCAAGAAGCCTGTGGAAAGAGCTAGAAGAGAGGTTCGGAGGGAGTAACGGGCCAAAGCTTTTCCAATTGAAAAGGAAATTCAGTCTACTTCAACATGGTAACTCATCTGTCATGATTTAGTACACAAAACTAAAGAAACTTTGGGATGAATTAGATCTTTTGAGGTCTTATCCTACTAGCCAATATGGTGCTATAAAAGCCTGTATCTGCAATATTAGTTTAAAAACTACTGCTCTTAATGAAGAGGACAAACTCATCCAATTCTTAATGGGACTGTATGATGGTTATGAAAGTACAAGATCTCAAATATTGCTCATGGACCCTTTCCCTTCTTTACACAAGGCATATGCTATGCTGCAGAGGGTTGAAAAATAAAGAGAAGTAGTGGTTGAACAGCCTATTGAGATGGCAAACTACACTATTAGGTCTAATGCAAGAAATTACAGTAACAACAACAATGGTTTTGATGGCAAAAAGAAGAGTGAGATAAAATGCACTCACTGTAACTCTGAGAAACACTCAAATGAAACATGCTGGAAGATAAATGGCTATCCAGACTGGCACCTAAAGTCAAAGAAAAGGGGAAAGAAGAGATTCTCATACGCCCATAATGCCAAACCCAACTCACAGCAGGGTTACTCTGATGATGAGTCCACATACTCTCAATAACCAGATATGGAGACTATGGTACAAGAATTATATGCTATGATGAAAGGGAAGCAAACAATGGATAATCCACTCTCTCCGGGAAATGGCAAGTCATAGCTTGATTTTATAGCTTTTGCAGGCTATTCAGGTATAAAAACCTCTTCATGTGAAAATGATTGGATTATAGACAGTGGAGCTACATCCCATATGTGTTCTAATGTAAAACTTTACTCTTTTATCACAAAAGAGGTAAACAAACACAATGTAGTGCTACCTGATGGAATCTGTCAGAGTGTGACTCATCTTGGAAAAATTGCTTTATATGATAAACTGCATTTATAGAATGTGCTATATGTTCCAAAGTTTAAGTTCAATTTACTATCTATGGGACAACTTACAGAAGAAGCTCATATTTCTATAATTTTTAAGTCTAATTGCTGTTATTTGCAGGACCAAGTCACCCAGGACATTCTGGTAGTGGCATAGAAGGATAAGGGCCTATACAAACTCACAAGAGAGTCTTTTGCTGCAGGAATAATGGATAAAGTTGCTACAAGTTTGGTCAGTAAGTCTGAATGTAATAAACCAAACATTTGGCATAGTAGACTTAGCCATGTATCTTTTAAGGTTTTATCTCATATCATGTGTATTAACATAAATAAAAATGATAATTTTTGTACAATATGTCCTCCTACTAAACAAAGTAGACTTCCCTTCCTAGTTAGTCATTCAAGAGCTGATTTTAATTTCCAATTGGTTCATATGGATTTATGGGTACCTTATCATCTCCCTTCTATGACTAGTGCAAAGTATTTCTTAACAATTGTGGATGATTACTCAAGAGCCATCTGGACTTCCTTAATTCAGTAGAAGGCACAGATCTACAGTGTAATCCATTCTTTTATTCAAATGATACAGAACCAGTTCGATAGGAAAATAAAATTCGTAAGAACTAACAATGGCACTGAATTCATAAATAGTTCTTGTCAATCACTGTTTTCACAAGAGGGTATAGTTCATCAAAAAGAGTTGTATCCACTCCCCTCAACAAAATGGTAGAGTAGAAAGAAGGCATAGACAATTGCTTAACATAGTGAAGGCACTACTATGCTAAGCAAATATGCCACCATAATTTTGGGAAGAGGCAATAATGGTGGCCACATCAATCATCAATGTACTTCCAAGCAAAGTACTTGAATGGAAAACACCATATGAGGTGTTATACTCTAAACAGCCATCATATGAGATGTTTGAAAACTTTGGCTGCCAGTGTTTTCACACAGATACCACAGCCCATAAAGACAAATTCTCACCTAGAGCAAATCAATCCTTATTCCTTGGTTTTTCTCCAGGACAAAAAGGTTGGAAAGTAATGAACCTGCAAAGCAGAGAACTAATAGTGGCAAGAGATGTGGTGTTCCAAGAAAACATTTTCCCTTACAAGATAACAGTAGCTGACAATGAGGATGAAGAAATTGTCATTAAAAGCCAAAGTGATGAACAACAACCTGACACTAAAATATCGAAACCATCCAAAAGAGTTTCGAGGCAACCAGCTTGGATGAAGGATTTTGTGTCCATCATTGAAAATCCAAATATACATGGAGCTTCTGGTATTCCTAAAACTTGCTCAAATGAACATTTGGCTTTTACGACTAAGATATCAACAGTCAAAGAGCCAACTTATTTCTCTCAAGCAAAAAAAGGATCCACTGTGGTTAAAAGCAATGAAAGAAGAAATTGAGGCATTGGAGGCCAATCAAACCTGGCTGATAAAAGAACTACCAAAGGGAAAAAGGCCTATAGCATCCAAATGGGTATACAGGGTAAAATACAAACCCAATGGAGATGTTGATAGATATAAGGCCAAGCTTGTTGCCAAGGGCTATGACCAAAAATATGGCATAGACTTCTATGAGAACTTTAGTCATGTTGCAAGGACAGTCACTGTGAGGATGTTTATTACAGTGGCAGCTATAAGGAATTGGGAAATACATCAAATTGATGTTAACAATGCTTACTTGCATGGCCATCTAAAGGAAGAAATTTATCTCTTACCTCCAGCAGGTTATAAAAAGGCCAAGCAAGGTCAGGTGTGCAAATTGGTGAAGTCATTGTATGGTCTAAAGCAAGCTGGGCGCCAATGGCACAAAGAGTTAACCACAAAGCTGTTGCAATATGGCTTCAAAAGGTCTAGCAGTGACTACTGTCTATTCACTTTAAAGAGGGGCCAAAAACTCTTAACTCTCCCCATATATGTTGATGACATACTGATAAGTGGGGATGGCCCAAAAATTATTAGTGACATAGAATCTCATCTTCATAAGCTATTCACCATAAAGGACATGGGAATGGCAAAGTATTTCCTAGGCATTGAATTGCACAGAGATAATGCAGGAATAACTTTATCTCAGGTTAAATATGCAAAGGACATACTGATTGATGCTGGATTAGAGAATGCAAATCATGTAAATTATCCTTTCAACCATGGAATCATTTTATTGTTGTAAAATATGGAGCATAAAAGTATGGAGCAAATGAAAGGAAAAAAACTGATATATTTTTATTGCTGGCAAACACACTATTTATAGATTTTATATGATAGGACTATTCAATTCAAATTCAAAATTAAACAAATCCTATCATATTTGATATGAAATCCTAGCATAAAAATCCTAATTTATTTCCTATTATCTTTTATTAACAATTTTAAAGTCAAATATCTAACATTTATCTGACCGTTGAAGCTCTAGAAAATCCAGAAATCTATAGAAAGATAGTGGGAAGGTTACTATACATGGGTTTCACATGACCTGATTTAGCATACTTTACACAACAGCTGAGCCAGTATATGCAAACACCTTGCAAACACCACCTACAAGCTGCCATTCATGCTCTCAAATATCTAAAGGGAACAATGAATTGTGGCATATTCTACCCAAGAAACAATGAGCTAACATTAAGGGCTTATTATGATGCTGATTGGGGAAGGTGCAAGGAAACTAGGAGATCTTTAACAGGTTTTTGTGATTTTCTAGGAAACTCGCTCAGATCTTAGAAAACCAAGAAACAAACTGTGGTAAGTAAGTCATCTACTGAAGCTGAATACAGAAGTATGAGTACAGTCAGTTGTGAGATGAAGTGGCTATGCTTCATGCTAAAGGACTTGGAAGTTCCATTGACCTTGCCAATCAAGGTGTTTTGCGATAACCAGGTAGCAATAGCCATTGCCAAAAACCCAGTCTTCCACGAAAGAACCAAACATGTGGAAATTGACTGCCACATAACCAGGGACCATGTTGAATCAGGTTTTCTATAGATAGTTTTTGCTTCAACAAATCAACAACTGGCAGATCTATTCACCAAACCAGTCCCCTTTGTCAACATGATTCACTCTCTACAAAAGTTTGGATTGGTTCATTATCTCAATAATATTCACAATGTTCATTGTGAGGGGCGGATGGTGAATGATAAGGAACCAATCAACAGCAATACAGTTGTTGCTGACATGGTAACTTTCACAGAGATTGATGAGCTGGAAGTTTCACAAGGATTGATGAGCTGTTAGTTTTCTGTTATAACTAACTTTCTGCAAGTTGCGAGCCAACAGATGAAGATTAGGCCATTAATCCTTGTTCTAGTTTTTTGATTCAATCAGATTCTCTTCTTAATCACCATTACTGTTTTGTATAAATACTAGAACTACTTATTGTATCAATAACGAGAATTTTAAAATAATCAATTATGCTTTACGAAGCTTTCCTTCCTCTGTTTTCAAGTTCCTTTTTCATTTTCTTTTCATTTCAATTCTATCAAGTGTTCTTGAAATTTTATATATTGCTATAGCAGGACTTCATACCCTAAATGCAAGAAACTGAAGAATATTGCAGTAGAGCATTGATCAATATTTCCGGAAATAGGCAAGCATTTTGACCCTCCATTTAATTCAAGTTGCATGTATTAGGTTAGGTTTGGTATTGTTTTTCTATACTCAAGATCTACCGTCAATAAAAACTTGTGAGGAGTTTTTTTGGACAACAATTTTTGAACTTGAGAAAGCAATTTTTGTTCCTTAATGAGTTGAAAGAAATTTTGATATAATACTAAACTCTCTCGATTACGAATGTTAGAGTGTAAAAATTTTGGACCAGCGGACATTGTCATAAATTTAGACTTAGATATGGGGACACAAAAATTTTGTGATTAAGAATGTGATTAATTAGAGCCAGTTTGACTAAGCTTTTTCCATAAGCATTTTTTAAAAGCTCTATTTTCAAGTTTTTCCTAGAAGCAGCAAATTTTATTTTGAAAAAACAAATCAGATAGTTCCTAACTAATTAGTATGAAGGATCAAACTGTGTTGTATAAAGCCAAAATATGTAGTTCTATTCAAAGTTTGTGAGAGCAACTTATTTTAACAAGGCTTAATGCTTTCCCATGCCCCCAACTTGAGCGAAAACACCTTTCATACCCCTAACTTTCAAAAGGTCCTCCGAACTACCCCAACTTCCAAAAAGTGGACCTCCGTGCTACCTTAAGCTGACGTGGCGGCTGATGTGTTTGGGTTTGACCAAAGGGGCATGTGTTTGACTTCCAAATGTATAAAATATTTTAAAAAATTATTTTTTTGTAAAAAAATATCATAAAAAATCCCTAAATAATTTTTGTATTGCAAAATGACCCTCTTCCTCCTTTCGGGCCCTTCCTAAAATATTTTTTGAAAAATTCTTGGACTAAATTTATTTTCTTTATTTTTCAGATATTCCATAATTTTTTTAGATTTTTTTTATTTTTTACAAAACCGGACCCCGAAACTTATTTTCACATTTTCGTACCCTTCCAAAAATATTTTTGAAAAATTCTTGGACCAAATTTATTTTCTTTATTTTTCAGATATTCTATAATTTTTTGGAATTTTTTTATTTTTTATGAAACCGGACCCCTAAACGTATTTTCACATTTTCGGGCCCTTCCAAAAACATTTTTTGAAAAATTTCTGTTCCAAATTTATTTTCTTTATTTTCCGGATATTCCATAATTTTTTGGGATTTTTTTATTTTTTAAGAAACCGGACCCGAAACGTATTTTCACATTTTTGGACCCTTCCAAAAATATTTTTTAAAAATTCTTGCACCAAACTTATTTTCTTTATTTTCCGGATATTTCATAATTTTTTGAGAATTTTTTATTTTTTACAAAATTGGACTCCGAAAAGTATTTTCACATTTTTTGGCCCTTCCAAAAATATTTTTTGAAAAATTCTTGCATCAAATTTATTTTCTTTATGTTTCGGATATTCCATAATTTTTTGGGATTTTTTTTATTTCTTACAAAACCGGACCCTGAAATGTATTTTCACATTTTCGGGCCTTACTAGAAACATTTTTTGAAAAAATCTTGCACCAAATTTATTTTCTTTATTTTCTGAATATTCAATAATTTTTGGGAAGTTTTTTATTTTTTATGAAATCGGGCCCCGAAATATATTTTTGCATTTTTGGGCCATTCAAAAAATATTTTCTGAAAATTTCTTGCACCAAATTTATTTTCATTATTTTCCGGATATTCTATAATTTTTTGGGATTTTTCAATTTTTTACGAAACCGGGCCCCGAAATGTATTTTCACATTTTCGAGCCCTTCCATAAATATTTTCTAAAAATTTCCTCCACCAAATTTATTTTCTTTATGTAATAAAAGTTAGGGTAAACTTCAAAAATATGCCCTATGGTTTGACCGTTTTGCAAAAAGGTCCTTGTGGAATTTTTTTATTTTAAAACGGTGTTTGTGGTTTCAAAACTTAGAAAAACATGCCTCTCAAAATTTTGAAACCACATATGGAAGGGTAATCTTGTCCATTTTAAAGTAAAATTTTGTGCTTTGTTTATAAAAATACAATACACATTAGTGATAAATTTTAAAATTTTTTGAGAAATACAAATATTTATATTAATTATAATTTATAATAACTTTAAAAAATCATAACAGAATGAAAAAATTTTGAAATTTACTCAAATGTTGATAAATAATTCACAAATGATATAATTGAAATATGTTAATGTTGAATTTATTGAAATAACTGAGATTACCCTTCCAAATTTGGTTTCAAAATTTTGAGAAGCATGTTTTTGCTAACTTTTTAAACCACATGCACTCTTTTAAAACAAAAAATTTCACAAGGGCCTTTATGCAAAATGGCCAAACCACATGGCATGTTTTTGAAGTTTACCCTAAAAGTTATAGGGGGCTTAAATGAATTTTTTCAAGATTTTTTTTAAATCCATTGTAGAAGATGATGTTTTTTGTTGTATTAAAATTATAGGAACTTAAAATAAGTTTTATCAAGATTTTTTTTGAAATTTTGTTAGTTTATCCATGTGGCATTATGTCACTGGTTTGACTTTTCTAAATTTATGGTTTTTTTGATTAAATTAAAATTACACATAAAAGTTGTGTAGAAAATGATATTATTGTAAGGAAAAGATTGTTAGGGATTTTAATGAAATTTTTTTGGGATATTTTAAAACTTTTACAATATAAATGACAAGTGTCAAGTAAAGATTGGTTTGACTTTTATTCAAATTAATAAATTCATTGTAGAAATGGTCTTTTGGTTGAACTAGAATTATAGGGACTTAAAACAATTTTTTCTAAGGTTTTTTTTGAAATTTTTTAGTTTCTGCCACATGTCGGTATCTTATTAGTTTGACTTTGTCAAATTTCTCAATTTGGCAGCGAGTGAAATGCACTCTCCTAGCTGAGAGTGGGTGAGTGGGTATAAGGTAGCACAGAGACATACTTTTTAAAAGTTGAGGTAGTTCGAAGAACCTTTTAAAAGTTAGAGGGTATGAAAGGTGCTTTCGCTTAAGTCGAAGGGCACGAAAGAGCATTAAGCCTTTTAATGACAGCTAAAAAAGCAATACCAAACTAGTCATTAGCCAACATGATTGATTGTGATTAATTAAGAACAATTTTTTTGGCATACGATTAATTATGAATGATGATTAATTAGGATTTTTTTTATAAGTAGGATGTTATATATCAATTAATCAAATGTTGAATACAATCAAGTAGTCTTGTGAACCATACCCCATGACTGACTCAAAACATACAAAACGCGTTAAAGAATACGCAATAAAATAAACCATTCTAGGAGTAAGGCTAAATAAATAGGAAACAAAAGATCTAGATAAAGCTTTACAATCTTAAACCATAGATGAGAAGTACAAGAAACCCGTGTCCGAACCAAAGGAAAAATCAGAGGCGAAAAACCATCTTTATAGGGAGCAGGAGTTATATTGGAAGCAAAGATCTAAAATCAGATGGCTACAACAAGGTGATAATAATACTCGATTTTTTCATAGATATACATCAGCTAGGAAGAGAAAGAATAACATAGATTTCCTAATTGATGATAGCGGTCAGAGGCAGGAGTGGGGCAATGGGCTTCAGGAGCACATTGTAAATTTTTATGATTCTCTCTTCTCAAGTTCTCAGAATCTGGATCTTTCCTTTGTTAACCATATCTCATCTCGTGTCTCGTCCGAGCAAAATTTGAGCCTATGTCAGTTGATCTCTATCGATGAGGTGAAGACCGCGATCTTTTCTATGCATCCGGATAAAGCACCTGAGCCTGATGGCTTCAATCCAGGTTTATATCAATCCCATTGGCATTGTTTAGGTGAGGATGTTTTTTGATATATTACTGAAATCCTTTCTTTAGTGAGTTTGCTTGATGATTTGCATAATACATGTATTATTTTGATTCCTAAAGTCAACAATGCTACCCGTATTTCTGACTTTCAGCCTATTGCCTTGTGTAATGTCCTTTATCATATTATTGCTAAGATTCTGGCCAATGGGTTAAAGACTATCTTGCATGATATTGTGTCTGAAAATCAAAGTGCATTTATCCCTGGGCGTCTTGTTACTGATAATGTGTTGATTGCGTATGAGGTGAATCATGCTCTTCATAGGAAAATTCAGGGCTATGATGGTATGGTGGATTTAAAATTAGACATGGCAAAAGCTTATGACCAAATTGAATGGCCATATGTTAAGGCGGTCTTGTCCCGTATGGGTTTTTCTAATTTATGGATCAAATGGATGATGATGTGCATTCCCTCTGTACATTACTCCTTTCCGTCTAGTGGAGATCATTTCGGCTCAATTTCTCCTACGCGGGGACTTCACCAAGGAGACCCTTTATCTCCCTATTTGTTTATTCTTTGTGCTCATGGTCTATCTACTGCTCTAACATCGCTTGAGAATAACAAACTTATTCATGGGTGTGCGGTGGCCAAGAATGCGCCACCCATCTCACACCTCTTCTTTGCAGATGATTGTCTTCTTTTTTTTCGTAGTACTTTGTTGGAATGCCAATGCATTAAAGATTGTCTTTTTGTGTATGAGAGGGCATCTAGTTAGAAGATTCACTTTTCAAAATCCTCCATTTCTTTTAGTGAGAACATGAATGATTTTGAGAAACAGCTAATATGTGACTTCTTAATCTATATCGGCTCCCACTTTGATGTATCTAGGCTTGCCCATGGTTATTGGTAGAAGTAAGGTGGCATCTTTCAGTTTTATCAGAGATAGGATATGGAAGCGTATTGGTTCTTGGTGTTCGAAATTCCTAAGTTGAGGGGGTCGTGAGGTACTTATCAAATCAGTCCTCCAATCCATCCCAGCATATTTGTTATCATTTTTTCGTATTCCTAGCTCGTTATGTGATTCCATTCATAAGATGTTGAACTCTTTTTGGTTGGCTTCAAATAACGGTGATAGAAGGAGAATTCATTGTCAAACATGGGAGCTCTTATGTAAGCCTAAGAAGTATGGTGGTATGGGCTTTAGAAATATTAGCGATTTTATTACCGCTCTTTTAGGGAAGAAAATTTAGCGGTTTCTTACAACTCCTAATAGTCTTGTTGCCCGCTTGTTTAGTTCGCGATATTCTAAAAATGGGGACGTGTTATCAGCCGTGATTTCTGACTCCCCAAGTTACATTTGGCGCAATATTTTCTCTACTATGTCGTTCTTTAAAGAGTCTATTCATTGGAGAGTGGGGAATGGTGAAAAGATTTTTGTAAACAAATTCGCGTGGTTAATAGTGGGCAGCGGGTTATCTTACAAGGGAAGTCGGGTGTGCATTTGGATGTCTCTCGAGTGTCAGATTTTATTCAAGATAATGCATGGAATATGGCAAAGATCAATGATATTTTCCATGAAAATGAGGCTGCACATTTTTTGCAAACCCCCTTACCAGCCGATCATGGAGAGGACTTGGCGTATTGGCCTTTCGAAGCTAGTGGTCTTTACTTGGTTAAATCTGTTTATCATGCGATTGTAGGAGTTCTTAATTCTGAAAGTATAATGTGCTGGAGAATTCCGGTAGAATGAAGCCTTGAATGTCTGTAAAAAACGTCTCTCAATCTTTGTTGAAGAAATCTAATAAAATGATGCATGGATAATTCTGAAGTAGTGACGAACACTTTTAGATTGAATCTTATTTGGCGGTTCTACCAAATAGATCAATTGGATAAAATCAAAAACGACAAGAACTTAGAATGAATTTTTATTGTGAAGAAAAGTGAACAAAAAATTGCAAAAATCATTGCCAAAAACTCTTTCTATAAGTGTTGATAATGCCATGTTTTATAGACCTGATGTGAACAGTTGCAACTCTTCAGAATAGAAGTGTTGCGAAAAGACATATCCATTCGAGCAGCTGCAACAGTTCATAATATAAGTGTTGCGAAAGGTAGCTCCCGGACCCTCGTAAGCTAAGTATCGTAATAGAACTCGAACAAACGTGCACTCTGCACTCTCCTAACTTGTTTGATTAAATATTACGACTCCATTGGTCAACTAGTTGATCCAATTACACTAAAATACCAACAATCCTCTCCCATTTTAGTGTAATCCATGATTAACTAAACAAAATCACAAAAAATAACAAACTTATGCATAAATGAAATATCGTGACGATTGAATTTCATCTTAGTATATTACACATTCCAAGTATTCGAATAACTAAAGGTGTCACTATGGATTGAACCTTGGTTATCCATCTTGAATACTCAAAGATAATATACACATAAGTTAACATTCTAACACGTTCTTACTTGACACTATCTTTTACTAGCCTTGTGTCCCTATTCTTTATAAGCATATCAAAGCCAAGTCCAAGCTTCTTGAAGCGGCTAAACTTCATGCTTATCTAGGTAGCCTTTTTACTCTTGCACCTGCGTATGCAATTTTTCAAAAAGGCTATTAAGAAGTTAAACTTCAACCTCCTTTACTTGTAGGTTTGAACACACACCTTGGGATGTTTTAATCAGTGTGCTCCAATCTATAGATGTTAAGCTTTCCTCATTGAATTCAGCACCTAACATCATATTAGGTGGGAATTGGGTATCTTAACATAAGAGAATTTAGATGGACTTTAATTTCATCCCCATAGCCAACTTTTGCACAAGATCTTTCCTTAACCCTTTGGTTATATGATCGGCTAAATTATGCTCAGTTTTTACAAACTCAGATTCCATTGTCGAATCACTCATACAAGTTTGTTTCTTAGACACCTAAAAAGTAGCACCTCCCCCAAGAAGAAACACTCATCCACTTGCGGAATAACTATCCTCGTCATAAGAAAAATAACTTATATCCGACTAACCTTCAAAAACCAAAGGAAGCCATTAGAAACGCGCCATGTGGCATTACATTGACCGATCAACTTTAACTTTTGACTGATATGTGTCAGTCAACAATTGACATGTCAACCCTAAAAGTTAAACCAATGCCACATTAGATGAAGGTTAAAGTCGGATAAGGACAAGTTTCTGGCGAAGCTTAATTGCACTAAAGTGTTGCCAAAACTGCTCCACTTACATTCTTTCTTGCGACACAAAAAAATATTCTTGCAACTCTCTGAAAATTGTTACCATATTAATTAGTAGCCTTGTTTCTGGCAACACTTCTAAAAGCATCGCAGTAGATCATAAAAGTGTTGCCAAAAATATTACATGAAGCATCACCACAGATCATGAATTGTCACAAATTATTCTCACAAAAACTAACCGTCTAGACTTTTCATTTTGTGACGGAATTTGTGACGGACCCAGAATCCCTCACAAACAACCTAACCGTCGCATTCAGAAATCGTCAAAATAAACCAGCCATTGACTTTTCCTTTTGTGATGGAATCTCTGACGGAATAATAATCCCTACCATCACAATGAACCATGAATTGCCGTGAAAAACAGTTGTCACATATGAACCATCGCAACTGTTCATTCTACAACGAATTTTGCAACGGATTCAGAATCCCTCGCATACTGCAGAAAAATGAATTCAGATTTTAAATCATTTCAAAATCAATTCCGGCCACTGACAAAACCCCTCCTTAGGTTTTTTGACATCCTGAGGCCAATGGCGCTATTCTTTTTACGAAGAAATTAACCTAAACAAGTCGTTTACACAAAATGACTTGAGAATCAAGATTTTTTTTTCCGAGAACAAGAACGTTTATACCGCCATGAACAACCGAAACAAAAATGGCCATCAAACATAATTCAACGTAACTTCAATAATTAAGAAATTCAAATCCTAAATTTTAAAGCATCATACTTCAGTTAAAACACAATTAAATCAACATTCATATTTTTTAGAATTTTCCAGATTTCATGACCTGAATTCTCCTGCATTTTTCTCCATTAAAACATCATTAAATCGAAACATTTTCTTCTAAACATAGTTAGCCACACGTCTCAGCTTTGCAAATCCACTAGAATCATAGAAATCCAAATTGTATAACCAAAGTTATGATCAAAATACTAAACAGTGTTCAAAGCCAAGATTTTCAGAAAACAGATTTTATGACTCAACTTCAAACGGAAATTTCACATTGAAAATGAACAAAATTAAATACTATTTCTTCTAAACATATATTCCTTAGATTCTGTGGATATCAATAGAATTAAGAATCATTCAAATCGGATTTATATAACAAGAGAAAACATCAAAACAAAACAGGGGCAAAATGTGGAAGTTTTCCAAAAAATCGCGAAATTGAAGTTAGAGACACAAACAATCATCGTAAGAGAACGTATTGAATTCAAACCTTTTCGGTGAAAAAATCAGGCTTCAAGCGACAAAATAAGATTCAATCTTTGCTGGGGAATTTCGGTAGAATGAAGCCTTGAATGTCTGTAAAAACGTCTCTCAATCTTTGTTGAAGAAATCTAATAAAATGATGTATGGATAATTCTGAAGTCGTGACGAACACTTTCAGATTGAATCTTATTTGGCGGTTCTACCAAATAGATTAATCGGATAAAATCAGAAAGGACAAGAACTTAGAATGAATTTTTATTGTGAAGAAAAGTGAACAAAAAATTGCAGAAATCGTTGTAAAAAACTCTTTCTATAAGTGTTGACAATGGCATGTTTTATAGACCTGATATGAATAGTTGCAACTCTTCAGAACAGAAGTATTGCGAAAAGACATGTCCATTCAAGTAGCTACAATAGTTCATAATAGAAGTGTTGCAAAAGGTAGCTCCCGGACCCTCGTAAGCTAAGTATCGTAATAGAACTCGAACAAACGTGCACTCCGCACTTTCCTAACTTGTTCGATGAAATATTACGACTGGATTGGTCAACTAGTTGATCCAATTACATTAAAATATTAACATAATGTCCCCATCATTTTGGAATTTTATTTGGGGTCATAAAATCCCCTCTAAAATTTGGGTCTTTATGTGGTGTCTTTTGAATGATATAATCCCATGCCATCATAATTTGCTTCAACTGTAGTGTTTGGAAAATGATTATTGCTAGTCTTGTTTTCTTGGTCTGGAAGATAGTGCTCACGTCTCTTTCCTTTGCTCATTTGGTCGTAGTTTTTGGTATCTTTTAAATCGTAACATTCATATCCCCCATTTAGATGTAGTGCATGATTTTATCGTAAAAATGTTTCTTAGGAAGTCTGTTTTTTATTCCTTTGCTCATTTGCTCGTAGTGTTTGGTATCTTTTTTATCATAACATTCATATCCCCCATTTGGTTGTAGTGCATGATTTTATCACAAAAATGTTTCGTGGGAATTCTATTTTTTATGCACAATGAATTAGTTGTTTACTATGGTCTATTTGGTCTGCTAGGAACAAGCGTATTTTTCAGCAAGTTTATACTCAGCCCCAAGCAACGGTGCATTTTAGGGCAATCCTGGCAGAGCCGGTTTCTGATGGTGGCAATATATCTGGTGAGGCCGTGAGATTTGGGACTGATGTGGGTGATGTAGTTGTCGACTCACTGCTTGGGCTTAGCGAGCCTTGGGATAGGCCTCTTGTACCTTTTCTTAAATGTAATGTGGACTCGGCTGTTTTCAACGATGGTGGCTCAATTTGTTATGGTGTTGTAATTCGTAATGCAGATGGTTTATTTATTAGTGCAAAGGCGGGATCTCTACCAAGTCATATCTCTATTCTAGAAGCTAAAGAACATTGGATCAGATAAGCTCTATCTTGGATGAAGGATATTGGGTATACCCATATTATTGTTGAGCTAGATAATAAACAACTGTTTGATTTTTTAGTTAACTCTGACATTGGTCTTTCTTATGTCTCTTCTATTATTGAGGATTATAAAACTCTTTCCCGTGTTTTCATTTCATGCCTTTTTTATTAGGCGAAGCGGGAATCAAACTTGGTTGCTCATACTCTTGCTAGAGCGGTTCATTTAGATGAGGTAACGGAAATTTGGCTTGAACCTCCCCCTAATTGTGTTGCCCATCTTCTTAGATCTTTAATACAATCCTATTTTATTAAAAAAAATTCTAAGTTTATTTTTTTCTTGAACTTTTTCTCTAACCATTAAATCAGGAGAAGTATTTGATATTGAATAACTTTTCAATCAAAAAAATAGGAGAACAAGGTTCGAATTATACTAAATACAATTGTTGAAAGGGGTGAAGAGCCTTAACTGTGACTAAGCCCTGAACAAGGTTATCTCAATGAAGATACTTGTAAATAGCATCACTCAAATTAGGAATATTAATTAATTACTAATTAGAATTTAGACGGAATGTAATTTTCTCTTCTTAATAAGGTAAACATTCAAGCCTCTCTTTTCATTTTTTTTCTTCATCTTCAACCTCTATTTAACCTACAAATCCAGTGATTACTGGCCTCACTCACCGTGTCTGACTATTCACTGCTGGACCTAATCCAGATTGCCTGACGTGTGGACACGGGGGTGCTGCAACCATATTGAAGAGTTCGAGTATCATGGGTGTGATATCTACATTTCGTGAGTCGAATTAACATTGTATTTCTTTTACCGTTAGAAAATATTTTATACCATAAAAAATTGAAATAGTATATAGATTTCTGCTAAAAATATGTGACTACACTAACAAAGCTATAGGCCAGTATAATTAGCTAAGGCCTTGGACCCCAAACTCAGAATTTTAGCCCTGAGGTGGATTTTTCAGATTGTAGAACAAGGAATTGTGCAGTTCATGGTTTCATTCCAGATTCCTTTTTGATGTCCAAAGATGTCTTACTCTTGGATGTTTGATAAACTGTATGTCAATGATTTGAAGACTAGATGTAGATTAAGCTATTGCCGAGTCAGGATAACTCAATATAAAAAAAATCATTCTAAACTCTATTTTCTTTTTTTTGAATGAAGACACCCAAAACACAGCCAATGTGGCTGGTTCGGGCATTTATTGAATAAAATTTATTAATCACAAGGTGTGACCAACATAATCAATTACACGAAATTAGAAGTTGCGAGTAAGTAAATACATCAAAGATAACAAAGCCCATATTGCGCTGCTTACAAGTGAATAAAAACCAACTATAGTAAATACTTGCAACGAGTATATCCTCCGACGTGGAGACGCCCTCAAAAATCCACTTGTTTCTGCATTTCCAAATACACCATGAGATCACATACCATAATGTCGTAGCAAAGTCGCATTTCGGGCCTGCAATGAAGTAAAAACTCCATAGTTCTAAAAACTCCCATGGCGAAGATGGAATAGTTATCGGAATCCCAAATAAACGAAATAATTGATGCCAAACACTGAGACTTTGCGGATAGAAAAACATAGCATGTGCTATTGTCTTGTTATCTTTACAAAATGGATATTCATCATTCTCCACAGCCCTGTTACCCCTCCTTATCAACATGGCTCTCGTTGGTAAGCTCTCATGAAATAACAACCAACCAAAAAATCAGATTTTCGGTAACATAGCTGCATCCTAAATCCTTCTGAATTTTAACAAGGGTGCATTCCATATTGGTAAACAATAATACTCACAGCAGAATGATCTCGCTGAATACTTACTATATATATGTCGCACCCATCCATGTAAGCCTATCCACCACCCATGGAAAATTACACGCCATTTTGACTTCTCCCCTTGGACTTGAACTGATTACTCGAAAAAGGAAGGGGCATGCCTCAGTAATCCACATTTTCAATTATCGACAGTGATCTCTAGCTGTAATTCGTAGATTCATTTTCCAAAAGGGTCTACCAAATGCGTCTGACTCGAGCAATAACTCACAACCTTGTTGAACCGTGCAGAATTTCCTATTACAAAGAGGGTAAATATCCGAAAAAAGGACATTAAGAGGCCGGTCCGAGGTCCAATTATCGTGCCAAAAAGATGCCATAGTACCATTGCCCACCACTACCCTTGAATTATTTTTGAATAGAGACCAAAACAACCCCTCCTTATCGCACACCGTATACACTCCTTTCCAAATAGGGGGTAGAATACGCAAATTAGCCCTTTTAAAAGCCATCCCTGAGTCAAAACCACAACGATGCACACAAACTTCATACCATAACGAGTTTTTTTTATTCAAGTCAGGAAATTATATTCACAGAGTTTTATGTTGTATTCAAATTCCACATTTAGTAAAACTTGTGATGTTTTGGCAAAAATATTCACAAAAAGAGTTTTAAAAATCTAGAATTTTTTTGAAAGAACTATTCAATCTTTCTTTAGTGTTTTTATAGTATTATTTGGAGCTTCTATATTTGTTAAGAGAATGACTTAAGTGAAGGTGGTTGGTTGGGCGAAAGTTAAATTGATAACATAAACTAATGGTTAGACAAAACAAAATGATTTAGTTAGTAAATTAGGGAATGTGTAGATATAAATTTATCTAGAAATTCAAGCATGTATTTAATGATTTCACATAAATGAAGATTTTGAAGTCATATTTTTTTTATAATAAGCAATAAGTATATATATTCATATTAAAAAAATATCACAAGTCTAACAACAAAAGATAAGATATTAACTATTCCAACAACAATTTCACATAAGGGATCAAAATTACCATAAAAAGGAAATAAAAGTTAAATGTTGGATGTGAGGTGGGTGCAAAATACCCGGCTCATAATATAAATTCTCAAGAGTAATAGAAGAAGAAACAACAACAATACATAATAAACTAACATAATCTTGCCAAACACCCTGAAAGATGAACTCCCTGTATATCTGCAAAAACAACACAATACAACTAGAGATTCTTGTCACCCAATATTAACCCATTTGGACAAAGATAACCAGCTCCGTACTAAGAGACAGTGGAAATAAGTAAATCTAAAACACAGAATATCTTTGTGTAAATCTAAATTAGAAAGCTTAAACAATAGGTTGAATGAGCAGAAGTTATGGAAAAGAACACAAAAGAAAGAAAAGACAAGAATTAATTCAAGGTAAGGATTCTAATAGAGGGACCTTGGTCATTCGAACATAAATTGGTGGTTATGAAGAGAGTTGATCTAGGTGTTAATCCATCATCAGTGGCCATGTTTGAGACAAAATTATGGATTCAAGTGTATGACCTGTAAGCATGTTTTTGGACTGAAAAAATGGCAAAAAATATAGGCAATTTTATGGGAACTTTTGTGTAGGTGGACTCTAAGGCATTCGATGGATGCTGCAAACCTTTTTTGCGGATGCGAGTGAGTATTGATATTCGAAAGCCCCTAAGAACAAAAATGAGGATTAAAAAACCCGGTGGTGAGTGGAATTTCATAAAGTTCAAGTTCTAGTGACTTCCTTTATTTTGTTTCTTCTATGGTATTATCGGCCACTTCGATAAATTTTGTGATTTAAAATTTGACGCGGATGCTGACAAGCGGGTTCTGAAGTATGACACTTCCATTCGTGTTGTGACTAAACCTATTGTTGCTAAGCAGGGTGATCGCTGGCTTCGCTTTTCTTCAGCAAATTAAATCCCGAACGAGCAGATTGTTGATGAGGGTCAGAGTAACAAGTTACTGGGATGATACTGGACAAATGGCTAATATGGAAGGTTGTAGGGATCAAGTGGCTGAAACGGTGAATCAAGGGCAATAATAGTTGACAGTTTGCGATGGGCAGCAGCGATAATTGATTAATAGAGCTAAAGTAAACCAGTCTAGTAAAGAGAGCAGTAGGCGTTTCGTAGTGCCAAATGCAGATAAAAACTTTACAGCCCTATTAAAGTCTATGGAGGCAAAAGTTAGGGGTCAAGTGGAAGAGATGGAAATCGTTTTTGAAATTAAAAGGAAAAGGGTTGTATATGGTAGTTCTACATCTGCTGAGTTTTCAAGTTTAAATGCGATTATCAGTGGATCTTTTTTACAGTTAGAGGTGGGTTCTGCAGAGGTGTAGACCTACCGGGAGCCATGAGTGTGCTTAGTTAGAAATGTTGTGGCTTAGGACGGGCAACAGCAGTTCAAGAATTAAGGGAGTTGGCGGTCCGATTAAAGCCTAGATTAATTTTCTTGTTGAAACTGAGATGTTCTTAATCTAGAATGGAGTATGTTTGTCGGGAAATTGGCTATCCTAATTCATTTTTAGTTAGAGGAAGTGGTTTGGGGGGTGGTGCGGCATTGATTTAGGATTCTTTGAGTTCGGTTCTGTTGATGAGCTATAGTTTATTTCATATTGATGCTTCTGTAGTTTTAAATTCTATGTCATGGCGATTTACTAGATTCTATGGCCATCCAAGGCGGCATTTAAGGCATTTATCGTGGGACCTTTTAAAATAATTAGCAATAGTGGGTAATGAGCCATGGACAGTTCTAAGGGATTTTAACGAGCTTCTAAATGCGAGGGAGAAACAAGGTGGAGCAGCTCCTTCTATTACGGGTATTTCAGCCTTTCAACAAGTGATTGATGAATGCAGACTTACTGATATGGGCTTCTTAGGTTTTCCCTTCACGTGGGAATGTCCTAGAAATGGGGAGATAATTTTACGAGAGCGGCTTGATAGGGGTTTGGCGAATGAGCAATGGTTTAGAAGCTTTCCCAACCATATTATTCGACATATCTGTACGGCGATGAGTAATCACGATGCACTGTTCCTTCATGAACGGACTATTTTCAGGGGTGGGAATTCCAGTTTTTAGATTTAATAATAAATGGCATTTGTGTGAGGAATGTCAAGAGTTGATCAGTCGGACTTGGGAGAAGAATTCAGGTGGTCTTCAAGTGCTGGATAGATTATATGTAGTGGTTGAAAAATTGCAGACCTAGAGCAGGACTGATCGTGATGAATTTCAGTGGCAGATGGCATATTGTAAAGAAAAAATTTAGCAATTTTGTCATGGACAGAATGTTTCTGAGGCTGACTACTTCACTGCTAGGAGTGAATTAGCTGTAATGTATAATGAGAGAGAAGTTTACTAGAAGCAATGATCGAAAATTAGATAGCTTTGGAATGGAGATAATAATACTCATTTTTTTCACTCACATTCTTTTAGTAGAAAAAGGAAAAATGCGATTGAATCATTGACAGATGACCAAGGTTGTCAAGTAAGATGGGGTGAGGGGTTGGAGGAACACATTAATGATTTTTACCAATGTCTTTTTACGAAATTAGATCAGTCGGACCTTACTTTTGTCCATCATATTACTGCTCGGGTTTCATATGATCAAAATATAGACCTCTGTCCAGATTTAACCAAGGAGGAAGTTAAAGATATCGTGTTTGTAATGCACCCAGATAAATCACCAAGTCCCGATGGCTTCAGCCCAAGTTTTTATCAAACTTATTGGAGTCTTATTGGTGATGACATATTTACATGTTTGTCCGACATACTGCGTTCTGTGTCTTTGCCTGATTTCCCTTATGATACGAATATTGTGTTAATCCCAAAGTCACCAAATCCTTTGCGTGTGGCTGACTATCGGCCAATTGCTTTATGAAATGTTCTTTATCGTATTTTGTCTAAAGTTTTGGCCAATCGCTTAAAAGGAGTCATTGATGATGTTGTTTCTGAGTCTCAAAGTGCTTTTTTGCCTGGTCGATTGATTACTGATGATGTCTTAATTGCCTATGAAGTGGGACATTATTTACATTGAAAAACTAGGGGCGTTAAGGGGGTAGTTGCTTTGAAGCTAGACATGGCTAAAGTTTATGACAGGATTGAATGGGCTTATGTTAGAGCTGTGTTAGTGAAAATGGGGTTTTCAGATGTTTGGGTTAGTTGGATGCTGATGCGCATTTCCTCTGTTTGATACTCTTTCACGACTAGTGGTCATTGCTTTGGTAATATTATTCCAGAAAGGGGTTTGAGACAGAGGGACCCATTATCCCCCTATCTTTTCATTCTTTGTGCTCAAGGTTTATCGTCGGCCTTATCACACCTAGAAAACCGAGGTTTTATTCATAGTTGTAAGGTGGCATAATCTACCCCACCTGTCTCCCATTTATTTTTTACCGATGATAGTTACTTATTTTTTCGTGCTTCTCTTGATGAGTGCAATCATATTAAGAATTGCCTTCGATCATAAGAAAGAGCATCTGGTCAACAGGTTAATTTTCATAAATCCTCGATTGCTTTTAATGCTAATTTAGACGACTATTATAAGCAAGTAATTTGTAATTTCTTTAATGTCCCAATAGCCACTCACACATCTAAGTATTTAGGTATGCCTATGAGTATTGGAAGCAATAAAATTAGCTCATTTGTCATTAAGGATCGCATTTGGAAAAAGATCAATTCTTGGAGAACTAAATATTTGAGTTGGGGGGGGAAGAGAAGTCTTGATTGAGTCGGTCCTTCAGTCTATACCTGCTTACACTATGTCCCTTTTTCGCCTTCCAGTTAGTTTATGTGATACTATTTATAAGCTGCTAAATATGTTTTGGTGGGCTTCAAGTAATGGAGATAGACAGGTAATTAGATGGCAACGGTGGGAACTTCTTTGTAGACCTAAAACACAAGGGGGAATGGGCTTTAGGAATCTTATTGATTTCAATGCAGCATTACTGGGAAAACAAATTTGGAGGTTCCTTCTTTATCCAGAATTGCTTGTTAGTAGAGTCTTTCAGTCTCGATATTTTACGAATCATTCTGTTTTATCAGCTTAATTGACTGACTCACCAAGCTACGTGTGGCGTAGCATTTTTTCTAGTTTGGAGTTGGTTAGATCTCAAATCAGATGGCATGTTGGTGACGGTCATAATATCTCTATTGTTGATGATGTTTGGGTTAATCACGTGGATCATATTCATATGGTGGGTATGGATATGAACGTTTTAGAAGACAAAAAGGTTGAATGGTTAATTACCAATGGTTCTTGGGATATCTCTAAAATCATTGCATCTTTTGATAATAGAGAAGCTGAGTTAATCATCAATATCCGATTCCCAATCCTACTCGAGTTGATACTCCTTTTGGGCCATTAGAAGTTTCGGGATTGTACTTAGTCAAGAGCGCATATCGATCTCTATCTATTACTCGAGTTTTTCAAGAACCTATTTTAAATTATCCATGGAATAACTTATGGAAATTGCAAGTTCTATCTAAGATTCGAATCTTTTTATGGAGAATTTTGACCAATGTGTTGCCTGCGAGAATGTAATTATTACAATGCTATATTTTGCATGAAGGATATTATTGCTTATGTTTCCTTAGCTTAGAGGATTCATCTCATCTATTTCTTCATTATAACTTAGCAAAGCAAGTTTGGGCCACTTTTAATCAACACTTCTTGATAACTCATGATATGGACATTGTTCGTTTACTTTGTGTTTGGTTAAAGGATGGTTCCATTGTTTTTCTCCAACAGGTTTTGGCTATTCTTTGGGCCCTGTAGAACTCTTAAAATAAAGTGTTGTGGCAACATGTATCACCTCAGCCTATTATAGTTCATCATCTTGCCACGGCCACTAAAAATCAATGGAATGCAGTATGTTTGGGTGTTCAAAATGGTGGTGTGGTGGACAGGACTTCATCAAAGCATTTAAGCGGCAGATTTTTGTCATCTAGGCAGCAGCTGGTTCAGACTACGGTTGAGGGTGAGGTGCAGTAGTAGGTCAGACGCCCTAGACAACAACAACAACCCAAGGATAAGTCTCGAAGAGCAAGTTCAGCTATGGTAGCCACCCTTAATGCCATTTTTGAAATGTAATACCGATGCGGCTATCTTTAATGATGGTGAGACTACATGCTATGGAGCGGTGATTCAGAATTTTATGGGTATTTTTATTACTGCAAAATTAGGAGGGTTGATGCCACATATTTCTATAGCGGAAGCCGAGGCCCTTTTGATTCGAGAGGCTTTGTTGTGGTTGAAATCTCTCCAATATACTCATATTGTGTTGGAATTCAATTATCGGGTTTTATATGAGGCTCTTATTTCTCAGGAGCCCGGTCTTTCATACTTTTTTTCTATTGTTCAGGATTGTAAGTTATAGTACAATCTTTTGTGTCGGGCTTATTTAGTTGCATAACTATAACTAATAACATTGTTGCTCATTGTTTAGCAAGAGCTGTTCACATTGAGTCTATAGAGGGGGACTGGATGTTAAATCCCCCTTCTTGTATTGCTCGTTTGCTTAATTGATAATACAATCCTCCTTCCTAAAAAAACATATAAACTAATATACCTTTAATATCTGTAGGCTTGCTATAAAGAAATTTCCTAAAGGATGTTAAACCTGTTTAATTAGCTGCCGCAACCACCGCCACCGTCGCAGCCTCCACCACCTCCACAGCCGCCGCCAGGGCCTGAAGCAGCAGCACAGGTGGTGAGAATGAACATACCGCCATCTCTGGTATTGCTAAATTTGGATTTAACTTTAGCTGTGGAATTGTTAAGCTTCGCTGTGGGGTCTTTTGTTTTCTTGTTTTTGTGGTTTGTGGAGTATAAACAACCCATCACTGTATACTCTAATTTTTTTCTTTTGTTCCAAATCAGATTTTTAGAGGGCAGAGGAGAGGGGTGGAGTTGTAGATTTTTTCAAAGTAGTTGGACGTGTTTATTTTTGGAATTTTGGAAATTTATCAATTGTAGAATATTGGTGTTGCAGGACTTCATACCTTTTTGGATTGAGAAATGACTTAACTTAATAAAATGAAAAAATTTAAAATACAAAGCTCTAAAAATACAACCCACAAAACTTTATATTTTTATTAATACCACTCTTACATTTAACATAGAAATATTAGCTCTTACATAGAGTTTAAGGCTCACAAAATTCAAATAAAATATACCCCACAAATCTACTATTTCAACTATAATATTTCCCACACATATTTCCTACTCAAATATCAACAAAATTCTACCCAGCAGCTCCCACTATTCATAATCATGTGCATATTTATATAAATATTATCCTTATCTTTGTTTTACAATATCTGCCATAGCCACAAATATTGACTTACATATTTGCATAATAAAAAACATGTGGTAATAAAGGATTTTTTTAATTAAGTTTAATTAACTTTTAACACTCCCCTTAAAATTAATTTTCTGTTATTCCCAACAACGCTCGCAATCGATTAAACACCTCAAACTTCAGTGGCTTCGTGAAAATATCAGCAACTTGATCTTGTGTTTTCACTACTTCAATGTGACTTCCTTTTGCTCAATGCACTCTCTAATAAAATGATACCTAGTATCAATATGCTTACTTTGGTCATGGAAGACTGGATTTTTCGCCAACGCTAATGTCGACTTGTTATCGACAAAAATATCAGTTGGAACATGTTGTGCTAATTGAAGTTCCTTTAACAGCCTTCTCAGCCATATTGCATGACACACACGTGATGTTGTAGCAACATATTCAGCTTCACATGTTGACAATGTCACGATAGGTTGCTTTTTTAACTCCAAGTGAACGCCGTTTCACCAAGAAAAAAAACAAATTCCCTAGTACTTTTTCGATCATTTTTATCACCAGCCCAATCACTGTCACTATAACCAACTAATTTGAACTCATCAGATTTTGAATATCGAAGTCCATAATTAGTTGTACCTTTGACATAGTAGAGTATTCTTTTTGCTGCATTCCAATGAGACTCCTTTGGTTCTTCCATATATCTACTAACTAGCCCAACCGCATAAAGAATATCGGGCCTTGTGCATGTTAGGTATCTGATACTCCCAACCAGACTTTGAAAATTCTTCAGGTTCACGCTAATTACATCCTCATCCTTGGTGAATTTTAGGCTGCATTCGACCGGAGTGCTAACAGGATTGCAATTCTCCATCTTGAATTTCTTCAAGATCACCTTGGCAAAGCCACTCTGGCTAATAAAGATGCCATCATCATTCTGCTTCACTTCAATGTCGAGATAAAATGACATCATACCAATGTCAGTCATCTCAAATTCCTGAGTCATCGTCCTCTTAAAATCTTCAAACATTTGAGGATTATTTTCAGTGAAAATGAGATCATCCACATACAAGCAAACAAGCAATATATCTCCATATTTCACTTTCACGTACAAGGCATACTCATGTAGGCACTTGACAAATCCATTTTCTTGAAAATATTTGTCAATGTGACTGTTCCATGCTCTTAGTGCTTGTTTGAGCCTGTAAAGTGCCTTCTTCAGCTTAAGCACTTTTCCATCATGGCCTTTGACGATGTAACCCCGGCAGTTGTTGGATATAAATTTCCTCCTCCAAATATCCATTGAGAAATGCTGACTTTACATCCATTTGGTGGATATTCCATCCATTTTGGGAAGCAACTGAAATCACTAATCTGATAATCTCCATTCTAGTAACCGGTGCAAAAACTTCATCATAGTCAATACCTAGCATTTGACTATTTCCTTTTGCAACGAGTCTTGCCTTGTGTCGTACAATTTTTCCATTCGCATCCTTCTTTGCTTTAAAGACCCATTTAACACCAATGGGCTTTTTATCAGCTGGAAGTTTTGTTAACTCCCGCGTCTTATTCTTCTTAATTGAATTGATCTCCTGCTCCATGGCTTTTCTCCACTTCTCACCTTTCATTGCTTTTTCAGCATCAATAGGCTCACTATTATTAAGATGACAGTAAAGAGTTAATTCTTCATTGAGCTCTCTAGTCGCATCGTAAAGATCTTCAACAAGACGAAATTTTCTAGGTCTTTCCCTTAGACTTTGACTTTCATCATCATCTTATCCTGGAGATGTAGTTGGAATTGGACTATATGACGTCGATGTTGTGGCTGGCTCCTCCATACCACAATCATTATTTTCATCCTTCGTGAAAGGATAAAAACTGTAATTCTTCTGCTTGTCATTATTCCATTCCCAAACTGCTTCTTCGTCAATGGTGACATCTCTGCTAATAATTGTCTGTCCCGTATCAAGATAGAACATCCTATAACCTTTAGAAAATTCTGAGTAACCAACAAACAAGTATTTTCTGCTTTTGCCATCTAACTTTCTTCTTTCTTCATCAGCAACATGAAAATGTGCAACACTCCCAAAAACACAAAAATGAGAGATATTAGGCTTTCTCCCACTCTATGCTTCTTAGGGTGTTATATCCGACACACTTGTTCTCAGGGATCGATTTGAGATGTAAACAGCGCAATCGACAGCCTCTGCCCATAACTCCTTGCATAAATTCTTGCTTTTTAGCATGCTTCTCACCATATCCATCACCATTCAATTCTTTTATTTAATGACACCATTTTTTTATGGTGATCTCGGGATGACAAGAAATGACAGATTCCTTGATGCTCGTAGAATCTTTTAAATTCGTTTGACATGAATTCTCCCCCTCTATCAGATCTCAGGGCTTTGATGTAATAGCCACTTTCTTTCTCGAATAGCGCCTTAAACTTTTTGAATGCTCCAAAATCTTCTAATTTCTCCTTCAGAAGATACACCCATGTTTTTATGCTATAGTTATCAATGAATAGCAAGAAATATTTGTTGCCTCCCAATGATGTTGGTGTCATTGGTATGCAAACATCGGCATGAATGAGCTCAAGTGGCACCTTTGCTCTAGACAATGACTCCTTTAGAAAACTCAATCTGGATTATTTTCCAACAAGACATCCCTCACAAAGCTGTTAAGGTTTGTCAATAGGGGGAAGACTATGCACTATCTTCTTCTGGCTTAACAATTTCAGTCCTCCAAAATTTAGATGCCCAAATCGTAAATGCCAAAGCCAATGGGAATCTTTAACATAAGTTTTCAAGCACTTGGCCGCATCCGTCTTAATGTTTAGAGTGAACATCCGGTTCTTCGACATAAGCACACTTGCAAGTAGCTCCTTCTTCTCGTTCAACAGCACCAACTTTCGATTTACCATATGAACTTGGTAATTTTTCTCTAGCAGCTGCCCCAAACTTAGAATATTACTTTTCATGTTAGGAACATAATAGACATTGCTGATGAATTGGTGCTCTCCATTCTTTAAATGAATGAGAATAGTTCCTTTGCCTCAAATAGGAACTTTTGACAAATCTCCAAAGAAGACATTTCCACTGAACGATTTTTCCAGTACCACAAACATCTTACCATCCCCGCACATGTTATTGCTCACTCCATTGTCAAGATACCAAATGTTGTTTTCTTGACTATGGTCACCTTCACGGGTTAGTAAAACTGTGTCTATCACCTCCTCATCTTGGATGTTATTAGCTATCTCCTCTACTTGGTTTGGTGGACTCCGGCACTCTGTTGCGTAGTGGCTAAATCTCGAGCAATTATAGCATTGAACATTGGACTTATGTCATCCATCAATCTGCCTCCAGTTTCCTCTTCCTCATCCTCATCCACTTCCATGACCTCTGCCTCGTATGGACTGATTATCTCTATTATTATTTTCACCTCTACCGAATGGTTGATGTGAGCATGGGATTTTGCAGTCCCTCTCTCGAGACGATGATGACATTTACCCAATTTTAATGCCTCAAAATAAAAGTTCTCTTTAGAATTTTTATTACCAAAATAATATTCCTTATGAATTTTATATTTCGTAGAATCCAATTCGGCATGGCCGATAACGCGTCCGGTAGGAGCTTGAACCGTTGCTTTACACCCAAATTAAAAATACCTATTAAAATATAATTAAAAATTCAAAAAGATGCCTTTTGACCCACTTTTTCCCACTTTTGACCGCTTTTCACGACTTTTTAGGCTCCTGGGCTCGCTGGCTGTCGGTAGGCCAGAGGCTGATGCCACTAGCGGCATCAGCAATGCCACCATCGGCATCACATATCGCCGGTGGCATCAGCCATACCGTCGACGACATCATCATGTCACAGGCGGCATGGCCTGAAATGGGTCCCTACATATTTCGGTGGAAATAGTCAAAAGGTCTTAAAAAAACACCCCAATTTGCCTATAAAAATACACCTTAGGCTGAATTGAAGAGGGGGACCTCGAGGAAAAATTGAGAGCTAAAATTGGGCAATTGAGAGGCTGTAATTTAAGAGAGAAAATAGATTTTAGTGAGATAAGGATTAGAAAAGGTAGGAAAAAGGATTCTAATCCATTTTTCCTCGTTTTTCTTCTTTAAACTCTCTAATCGTGAGCTTAAAATCAATGGGCCTTTAAGTTAAAATCAACTTGATAGGATTTAGAGACCTAAAACTCTTAAATTGACTACTAAATCATTGTTATAAGCTCCCCGGAGGGGTTTCTTTTTAGTTCACAAAAAGTTGGATTCACAACCCCGAGGTGAAAAATCTGAGTCTCATAGCTCTTTGGCATTAATATTATTGATTTGTGCTAATTTTTGTTGATTTGTATTCATTTTTGGGTTTTCGGTGATTTTCGACTGCTTCCCGCCGCTACTGCAAGAAATTGAGGTCGCTGGAGACATGTGATGTCGCCAGCGCCGGTGGCATCATATTCCCCAGAGACATCACTTTCTTGTAAGACCCTTTCTTTATGGTACTCAGAAAGCCTTGTAGCCTGTCTGTATACTGATGTCGCTAGCAAAATAGTTGATGTCGCTGGCGGCATCAGCCATGTCACCAGCGACATCAACCATGTTGCTGGCGGTATCAGTTTCCTCGTCGGCGGCATGGCTTTCTGGACAGTAGTTTTATTTTTCGTTTGTTCACGGACTAACTCATTTTTTGAAGCTAGAACATATAGTGCAACGATGGAGGTTCAAAACCTTCTGAAAATAGACCCTACCCCATAACGTATGGCATTTTCACTTATAATCCGGTTAAAGCAATGATCGAATCTAAAATTTGGTTTAAAACAAAATTTCCCTGCAAACGTCGTTCAAATCTCATTTTAGCCATCCAATCGGACTTTATAATACTGTAAATAAAACATGCCATATCCGGGCAAACCATCTTCTGCGGGTAGATGTATATCAAACATTCGGGTATTTTATTTATTGCATAGAAAAATGTAAAGGACTTGGAAGCCTTGTAATAGTTTCATTTTCCGCACTTATTTTTGAATGGCTGTAAATATTTTATTCGTCGCTTCAACTGCTTGATAATGCGAAAATAACAAAAAACTGAAAACACAAATAAATAAGATGGATTAAACCGATTAAGAAAGAATGAAGTGTCTTAACTTGGCTTAATAAAAAATAGATAACATCATCCGAACTCGGAATCTCTACTTAAGGTATGGTCCAATCACCTGGTGGGAAAAATCATACCAAAATTTCTCGATTGAGCTGAACCGGGTTGCGACTCTATTTTAAGTACGGGATTTCGATCTCGTATCTTTCGAACATTAAAATATGCAAAACCATTTTCTGATCACATCACTCGCATCCCTCGTCACTTTAAAGAGGTCGGCCCACAGTGGCGACTCTATTGGACTCATAAGCCAGTCATCAACATCATCCTCTTCCCTTCCCTCTGTCATTGGCACACTGCTAGACTCCTCGGCCACGGCAGGCGGGTGTCGGCCGGCAGACATCTTAATCCCCCTAGGACTGGTACTACCAGGGTGCATATGGTCCAGATTTTGCTTACTTCTTTGTTCTTGGATGGTAGCTACTAGCTGACCCTCAAGGTCACTCACATGACGTCGTAGGTCTGCAGTCTTCTCCTTGTATCACCGCCGGGCTGCATTTGCATCTGACAAAGAAAGGGCCAAGAAATCCTACAAACCATAGAAAATATCAATGACGCATATCATTCATAACATCCATATATGCATCCCATCTTAACATATGAATAAAATACCTAAGCAAGGAACGACTGCCCGATAAGTGTATCCCGGAGAACAAAATTGTTCTCTGCGAGCTGCTCTACATGGCTCAGCGCCACCTGAAAAATCCAAAAGGCAAATCATTGACACCTGCATCCAAGGATAAACAAAATAATTACCAGGCCTTACATAAGTAGTATTTTCGGGCATGAAAATTAGAGCCTGCTGGCTCAAGCCTATATTCCTAGGGAGGAACTCGCCCCAGGAATTCATCAGCAGGAATGTGGTTTCCAATGGATTGACCAGACGCCCCTCCATAAAGTTTATGCCCTTCAGCACACCATAGTGCCGTGTTCCACTCTGGTTATCCCGGCCTCTCTTCCTCGCGGGTTCCTGAAAAACATGAAAGCTACATGTCAAAAGCATTCCTAAACAATTTCAAAATCAGGCACATAAACACAATCATACCTCAAAAGAATGTTGCTCCCCTTGGGACATTGCGCACTCCCACCAGCTACGTCCATGCCCACCACATCCTCGCCCTCGGGCTCGGTCCCAACATCCCCTTTAAGCTCCTCATCTTCATCGTCTTCTTCCTCCTCGACGTCCACAATGCCTTTAAGGCGCCTTTTCTCATCCTCCAACCATTGTTCGTTATGATACTCAATCATATCATTTATGTGGATGCGGGGACACACAAGGAGTAGACACTGCTAGAGCTGCTCGTAGAGGCCAAAGACGCTAGGGATCACTCGGCCATTCCCCTTGATGTAATCAGCCTTGTCAGCCTCGGAGGTGATCACCAAATGGGGCCACCATAAGCCCATGAGAGGATCAGCAGGCACCGGTTTATCGATAATTAGGACGGACCTCCAACCCCGAACACGCTCACCCAGGTACCACTGCTAGGATAAAGGACACTCCATGAAGAACCAACGGTCGTCCACCTCCCTCCTAACTCTTGCAACCTCTGTCAATTTCTCCATCCCATCGAATGGATCCAGGACAAGTTACACGAACAATAAACCAAAACAACCAATATAAGTCCATAAGCGCTTTTTGTTTTGTCTAAATGTAAAAACAAAGACTAAATTAAAAATTGCATACCGAGCTTAACCGTGCTCTCCTCAGGACTTCCCTGTATTTGGTAGAATACTTGGCCTTCCCGCCGACACCCCTGCACCAGCGGGCGAGAAAGTGGGAGCCCGTTGGTACAATCTTCTTGAACTCCACTGGCTGGAGGATCTGATGCTCAAAAGCCCAAGCCTGCATAGATAGCAATAAATCAGTTCTAAAAAAAGGGTCCACAATAAATGAAAAGTACACAACCAAATATTTCTGAGAAGTTACACCTGGAGTAACAGATGAAAGAGACGAAGGGCTTTCTCCTTCTTGCGGGCTCCCACGTCCAGCCCATGATACAGCTGAGCCAAGATGGCCCTCGGCCAATTCTTCCTCCTAATGCCCGACACGTCCTCCACAGCAATCATAAGCATATAATTGATCTTGCTCCCTGAGATTAGGAAGAACAGCACGGTGAGCAAAGAGATCACAAAAGACCGGACACAAGCCTCTCTCTCATCGTCGGGCACTACATCTACTCGGGTCCAGTATTGGTGCAACTCACCATAAGACAGCCGCCCAGAAACGAGCTTCAGACTGAACAGTTCCTTCACCCGCCTCACTACGGGCCTTTCAACATGGTATCTATCCATGTAAGCATCGAAGTGTATGACCTCGTCCATCCAAGGGAGGTCGGTCATAGCTACGACGTCAGAGGGTGCAATCGTAGCTTCCTCGAAAGAAAAGTGGAAAGTATGAGTGGTCTCAGACCACCTCTCTGTTAGGGCTATCACTGCTGAATGAGGAAGCTTGGGCATCAGCATTGGCATAATCTGGGCCAAGTCCCCAAATCCTGTCTCATTGATGATAAGCGCAAGCTTGGGGTCGTTCTCTAAAATATAGTGCCACCAATCGCCAATGGTGCCCATCACCCCTGTATAGGTCAGTTCATATAGCTGCAAATTCAAAAATAAAATAGATAAGTCCTGCATATTTTCTCACTACTAAAATCTGATAGAAAACTGCTGATGTCACTTCTACTAGAAGTGATATCGCCGGAGGCATAATCCCATACCCTGGAGGTATGGATGATATCGCCGGCGATATCGATTCAAATAGAAGCGACATCAGGCTTCCCTGGCCCCTTTTGCAAGGACTGATGCCGCCAGCAACATCACTCATGTCGCCAGTGACATCACTACCTGCGGGCAGAACTTGTTTTCCCCAAAATCGCACCCATCATGCCAAAACCATAAAAATCGCAATCAATCAAACAATAACCATAACAACGGTAAAAATTGAACCTAAAGCATGCAATATAGTCAATCTATTTCACACTTAAACTCCTATCATGGCACGATTTTAAGGCCAAATCAAAACTCAACCCAAAAAGAGGAGATTCAAGTTTTGCGGGATAACTGGATATAGCAGAGGTGCTTCTCCTTCTTCGGGGTCAGATTGGTGATGGGAGAATTGATCCTATAGCCATACATCTTAGTCATCTCCTCCAGGCCATAAGCAGTAGGAACGGAGAGAATTTTCAATCCCTCAACAGAAGATTCAGGCAAGTTCTCCCTAGCCTTGGTAGATTTTCCCCTGAAAGCCTTGGTGATTCTCTTTATGATTTGAATAACGAAAGAAAAATTGTAGGATTTGGAGAATGAGATGTGAAGTAGTAGGTACGGTTTTCTGAATAAATAAGGAAGAAAGGAGTTTCAATTCCTTTTAAACTGCTACACGAAATTCGAGGAGTTTTAATTTATCTGAAACTACCTGTTCATACCGCCAGCGGCATCAATCCATGCCGCCAGCAACATCACTCATATCGCCGGCGACATGAGTGATGTCGCCGGCGACATCACCCCTTTCAGTTCAAATTTTGAAATTACTTGACCAATCAAAGCTGCCATATAGCACTCCTATCACCGGCGGCATCGATTCATACTACCAACGACATCATTCATGCCGCCGACGATATCGATCCCTCCAAATCAAATTTTAAAAATTATCTAACTAGTCAAAGCTGCCATGTGGCAGTCATACCACTGGCAGCATAATTTGATACCGCCAGTGATATAATTTATATCGTCGGCGACATCAGGTCTCTTCCTGCTTTTCTCAGCCATTCTCGACGAAATCCTAGCTCTAGTCCTGATAATCCAAAACTTGCACAAGTCATAATCTAAACCCAATATGCTCATTCTGTAAAACTACCTAAAGACTGCGGTATGACCTGATACATGTCACCCTTTTCGGTTCATCTTAGAAAACCAACTGAAGGTCCCTGATACAGTCTCTATATGTATCACCCTTAAATTCATCCTCAGAATACCAACCGAAGGTCCCGGTATGACCCTATACATGCCACCTTTGGGGTTCACCCCTCCAAAATCATGGCGTGACCTAGAACCACACTCCATAATTAACAAAACACGAGCCCGACCAAAGGGCAAACTCTCCACAAACTATGAGCCCGACCAAGGGCTATATCTTCACAAAGTACAAGCCCGACCAAGGGGCAATCACTCCATAATCAAACAAAACACAAGCCCAACCAAAGGGTAATCTCCTCACAAAGCATAAGCCCGAAAGGCAATCTCTCCTCAAAGCATAAGCCCTACCGAAGGGCAATCTCTTTACAAAATATAAGCCCTACCGAAGCCCAATTGAAGGACTATTTCTCCATAAAGTGTAAGCCCGACTAAGGGGCAATTTCTCCATAAAACACAAAGCCCGACCAAAGGGCAATTTCTCCATAAAAAACAAAGCCCGACCAAGGGGCAATTTTTTCATGAAGTGTAAGCCCGACCAAAGGGCAATCACTTCACAAAGCATAAGCCCGACCAAGGGGCAATTTCTCCACAAACACAAAGCCCGACCATAGGGCAATCTCCTCACAAAGAGTAAGCCCAAAGGGCAATCTCTTCATAAAGTATAAGCCCGACCAAGGGGCAATTTCTCCACAAAACACAAAGCCCAACCAAGGGGCAATTTATCCGTAAAGCATAAGCCCGACCAAAGGGCAATCACTCCGCAAAGTGTAAGCCCGACCAAGGGGCAATTTCTCCACAAAACATAAAGCCCGACCGAAGGGCAATTTCTCCGTGAAGCGTAAGCCCGACCAATGGGCAAACCCCTCTATTGAGTCCAACCAAATGATAATCAATCTACAAAGCATAAGTCCAACCAAAGGACAAACTATCCACAAAGCTCAAGTCCGACCAAAGGACAAACACTCCACAAAGCACAAGTCTCGACCAAGGGGCAATCTATCCACAAAGCTAAAGTCTAACTAAAGGACAAACACTCCACAAAGCACAAGTCCCGACCAAGGGGCAATCTATCCATAAAGCTCATGTCCGACCAAAGGATAACCAATCCACAAATCTCAAGTCCGACCAAAGGACAACCAATCTACAAAGCATAAGTTCGGCCAAAGGACAACCAATCTACAAAGCAAAAGCCCGACCAAGGGGCAATCTCTCCACAAAGCACAAGTCTGACCGAAGGACATCCTTTCCACAAAGCACAAAAGTCCGACCAAGGGGCAATCTCTTCGCGAGGATCAAGTCCAACTAAGGGGCATCATTTCCACAAAGCACAAGTCTGACCAAGGGGCAAACAAGTCACCCATCAGGTATCATTCCTATCCCTTGCTCTTTCATGCAATCATACTGACGTATGGCAGCAGTGATCCCCCAGGGGCAGCCTGTGAGCACGGGATTCGTAGTCCCTCTCGCGAGACGATGATGATGTGTACCCGATTTTTAATGCCTCAAAATAAAAGTTCTCTTTAGAATTTTTATTACCAGAATAATATTCCTCGCAAATTTTATACTTGGAAGAATCCAGTTCGGCATGGCCGATAACGCGTCCGGTAGGAGCTTGAACAGATAATTTGCACCTAAATAATAAATACCCATTAAAATATTATTAAAAGTCAAAAAGATGCCTTTCCACCCACTATTAAACCACTTTTCACGACTTTTTTAGTTTTTGGGCCAGTCAGCTGTCGGTATGCTGGAGGCTGATGCCACCAGCGGCATCAGCCATGCCGCCCGCGATATCACCATACCACTGGCAACATCAACCATGCTGGTGGCGGCATCACCATACCGCCGGTGGCATGGCCCAAAATAGGTCCCTATACAGACAACCTTTCGGCCACTTTCAGCGGAATTAGTCAAAAAGGTCTCGAAAAACCCCCCAATTTGCCTATAAAAACACACCTTAGGTGGGGACTGAAATTGTATAGGGAAGGATCTAAAATTGGGCAATTGATAGGCTGAAATTGAGAGAGAATAGATTTTAGTGAGATAAGAATTAGAAAAGGTAGGAAAAAGCATTCTAATCCATTTTTCCTGATTTTTCTTCTTTGAACTCTCTGATTGTTAGCTTAAAATCAGTGGGTCTTTAAGTTAAAATCAACTTGACAGGATTTAGAGACCTAAAACTCTTAAATTGACAACTATATTATCGTTACAAGCTCCTCAGAGGTGTTACTTTTCAGTTCACAAAGAGTTGGATTCACGACCCTGAGGTGAAAATTCTGAGTCTCATAGCTCTTTGGCATTAATATTACTGATTTATCCTGATTCTTGTTGATTTACATTCATTTTTGGGTTTTCAGTCATTTTTTATTGCTGCCCGCTGCTGCTGCAAGAAATTGAGGTCGCCGGAGACATATGATGTTGACGGCGGTATCACCCATGTCGCCAGAGATATCACTGATACCGCCGGTGGCATCACATTCCCCAGAGACCTCACTTTCTTATGGGACCCTTTCTTTATGGTACTCAGAAAGCCTTGTAGCCTGCATGCATACTGATGTTGCCTGCGATATAATTGATGTCGTTAGTGGCATCAGCCATGCCGCCAGCGACATCAACCATGTCTCCGGCGGCATCACTTGCATCGTCGGCGGCATGACTTTCTGGACAACAGTTTTATTTTTGTTTGTTCCTGGACTAGCTTATTTTCTGATGCTAGGACATATAGTGTAATGATGGAGGTCCAAAACCTCTTGAAAATAGACCCTACCCCGTAATGTGTGGCATTTTCACTAATAATCCAGTTAAAACTACGATTGAGCCCAAAATTGGATTAAAAATGGAATTTCCTCGAAAATGCCGTTTGAATCTCATTTTAGCCATCCAACTGGGCTTTATAACATTGTAAGTAAAACATGCCATACCCGTGCTAACCCTCTTCTGAAGGTAGATGAATGTCAGATGTTTGGGTATTTTATTTATTACACAGAAAAATGTACAGGATTTAGAAGCCTTGTAATAATTTTAGTTTCCGCACTTATTTTTGAACAGCTGTAAATTCTTTATTCATCACTTCAATTGCTTGATAAACGCGAAAACAACAAAATAACTGAAAACCCAAATAAATAGGATGGATTAAATCGATTAAGAAAGAATGAAATATCTTAACTTGGCCTAATGAAAAATAGATAACATCATCCAAACTTGGAATCTCTACTTAAGGTATGGTCTAACCACCCGGTGGGAAAATCGTACCAAAAATTTCCCGATTAAGCTGAACCGGGTGGCGACTCTATTTTAAGCACGGGATTTCGATCTCATATCTTTTGAGCATTAAAATGTGCAAAACAGTTTTCCAATCACGTCAATCACTCGCACCTACCCGTCATTCTAAGAGGCTGGCCCACCGGCCCGGCCGCGCAGCCACTGCCCAAAACGTCGTCCGCTCACAGGAATGATCTCTTTAAACTTGAACTTTCTTTTCATAAAGTTTAAAAGATTTTGATGATGTATTGAAATCATTGACCGGATTAAAACTTCATTCTTTCTTTATAACGATTTATCCTTATGCGTATAGATAGTTCAGTAATTTTTAGGTGCCCTATTTTTCCCGAGAAGCTTACGAAAGTATCACTCATGCCCTGTTGGAATTGAGGATGCCTAGTGGGTGGATCACTCATTCTAACCAACATGTAAACTCCTACGATCATATCTATTTAGAAGTGGTTGGGTAACATGGAATCAAGGTAAACGAGAACCTTCTACACTAATAACCCCATACCAAAGCCACGCTAGAAAAAAAAGCCTTAGCACATCATTCCCTTAGGATCACCAGAATAAATAAAATAATTGGGACGCGCTTCTTTCGCCATTACCGGTGAAGAAGCCAAAACTCTATCCTTCCAAAGAGGCGTTACGCGGGAGTCATAAGGTTGAAAGAGGGACGATTTGCGTGTTGTATACTCCGTAATCATGCACCCCCATGCATCGGCTTCAAGAGCTAAAAATGAATCAACTTACCCTTACTACTTCTGCCCGCGGAAGAAGTTTAGCAACATACATAGGACTTCTCTTATGCCTCTATTGCGCCACCACCTATCACTATGGTAGTGTGAGATATAATCGCCCCACGTATGATGGAGGGATAAGCCATCACGTCATCTCTAACCATACCTCTGTGCAGCCATACATATCATGCACTGCTTCTAAAAAAATACATACCATCCATACCATTTACAACCCATTCATGGTCTGACCCACGGTTCATGATCTTAAATAGTCTTCCTCCTGAACTGAGACCTTCATAACCAGCCATGTCTCTGAACTCGTATCAGTTCCAAAATATCATTCAAGAACTAGTACGGGTATCCGTCAAGAAAGCCCTAAGAAGTTAGAACTTCAACCAGGTCATGCGATCTCCGGGCATGACACCCGATAATAATGCACTCCGGTAATCACCGCCAACTGCTTACCCCGGACAACGGGAAGGAGCCCAGAGTCTAATTCTTCCATCATTCTTTAACATACCGACTCTAATGTTGGTCACTCTATCATAGTTTAAGATCCCTGCTACCTTGTCGCCTCCTCAGTATGAATAGGTCATGCCACATAAAGTTGAAGCCCTCTTGCTTCGATTGGTGACGGCAGGCTGCAATCAGAAAGACGGAAGGGTCACCCCGAAGGGGAACCAGGTCTTTCAAAACACTAACTCACCCATACCCCCATCTCAAATTCTAGTGAACCAAGAGACCTCCCAGAAACTGGCACCAGCTGCCACTAATCAGCCAAATAATGGCCTTAAGCGTAGCACAAATCCATGGAAACTGCCACTTAATGTAATCTTCACGGGATTAAGGGAAACTGGCATTCTTTAACCTCTTCTTGAATTTAATCCTTCCACGAGGGAAGAAGGAAAAGGCTTTTGCATATATCACATACTGTCAGGTCACCACACCAATCAATGCAAAGCTTTGGTTCGCACCATCCAACGTCTGGTGAAGGATAAGAAGATTATCGACCCTAAAAGAGCATCCAGTCCCTAACTAGAGTTTTGTGACCAAACACAGACGAATAATCCCGGCTTTCCTAAATAAGGGAATGCGCCGCAAGATCTCATCAAGGCCATCTACTTCAATGGTAGAGGAAAGTCTCGCTTTAACAGCAAGGATGAAGAATCTTGATTGCAATCCTTAGAGTTTAAAATTTTTAGCTCCATGAGCAACTTCCATTTTTCTTACTTATGTCATTTGATCCACTCGTTCATATGAGCATACACACGATGCTTCCACTATTTAAGATATTTTTATTGAATGAAATTAAGCTGAGTACAGATGTAGGCTCTTATGTGGTAATCAAATCAAATAATCTAACTAATGTCAAACACATGTGAGTTAATAAAGTGCTTAAAGACCTCGATATTGCTTTTGCTTGGTCCCTAGACCAATAGTCTGATTGTTGAAAAACCATGGGTCTCTTCCAGAATTAACTCAGCAACCCTACAACAGTACACCCTCAACCTACCAAAGGAGTATCAACTAGTCCCCTGAAATGAAAAATCGATCCCTACACCCAACAACAACTGATGGAGCCCAACCTCCATCAAATAAACATCGTAGCCGAATCTCAGACTAATGTCACCGCCAAGGAAATGACCAAATTCGCAGAGAAACACATCTTCACCCAGTACAAATCAACCCACATTAAACCCATCAACTAATAAAGGTCAGGGGGCAACCACCTCTTAGAACGCCAAGTATAAGGGCAAGCATCTTCATCCCACAAGCCACAAAAATGATCGCCCAACCAATGTCGCGATCAGCTTGCTAAATAAACCAACGAAACAAACTACCACTTTACCTTTCAAAGGCACCAAGAAAAAGGCCCCCAAACAAAATACCACTTAGTCAAAACCCCCAACCACCGGTACAAGGGGCAAATACAAGCCTAAACAAGAAGGGTTGTGCAAACCATAGACTGAAGGAGCAATTAAAATAGCAATCAAAATGACAATCTAACAAATTAAGGAAGCTCTGCGTAAGCGCCAAAACTCCCACAAACTAAATTCCTTGCAATGTGGCCAATCAAAATCAAACCAAGGTTACCCGATGTAACTTTAAAGTTTAGAATGGATCAGGTAATCCAGGAGAGAATCGAACGGACACTGAGGACCTTGGAGAATCTGCAAAGGCACAACCAAGCACATAATAACAAATCAGATACCCAACATCTTTAGTTATAGACCTAGCAAATGAGGGAAACACGGTCAACCAGGCTGGTCATACTTTCGATACCGATGTTAGGTTTATATCAGACTGAGAAGGCTATCATATGACCGAAGATGGTGCCAAATAAGCAGGGCTATTAAAGTTATGAGCATAGGCAAGAGCGAGTTCATTAATCTAGTCGACCAGGATAGGCTTAAGCATTATCAGGTCTAAACAAAAGAAATAAATCAGAAAAGCGGCACGCCAAAAAAAATATATACAATAATCACCCGCCTTTCGGTCTTTTACTCATCGAACAAAAATTAGGGTGACACCCGATAGTCAGTATCCTGCAAATCGGCAGTATGAAAATTAGGGGATAAGTCAATAATGCCTGTTGAACTAAAAACCCGAATAGGGCGGTTCAGAAAAAAATTAGGGCACAAGAGAAAAATAGTGAGATGTTAACTTGAAAACCTATGAAGGCTGGTTAACACCAGGGGTTCCATTAATGGAAATGATTGCCAACATCTTGTACTCAAATTAGATTCACTCGATAAAAATGTCTTTTGTGCTGAAACCTCTGTGTTTGTGATTATATGAATGTCTGGCGACCAAGTGATGGAAACATCATAAGTAAACTTAATCAAAGATGCTCCGACCTTATTAGTAAAAAAATCCGGGTAGACTGAAAACATCTAGGTCTGCAAAAGTCAGAATAGGCATTCCCAGGCTCCATCGGAAGCCCCATAGCTATTAAATATGGCTCACGGAAGCAGAATTTGAAGAAATGGCTGAATCTGAGTTTCTAGAAAGTTAATACCGCCAGTGATATGAGCAATGCCGCCGGCGACATGGATTATTTTGGGCGATATTAGTTGATGCCGCCGGCGACATGGATATAGGCAGTTTTGAGGTGATGCGCTTGGCAATATGGATGATACTGCCGATGGCATGGAAATAATTTCCTGGGCAGCATCAAAAGTAATCTCATCACTTCAGACCTGTACAAAACCTGAAACTAAACATGTACTCCATTTCCAATGCCTTTTCAAACAGCAATCCATTCTTATTTAAAGAAGTAAGCCCGAAGGCATAAACCATCCAAAAATTCTAAATGTCTAGACCACGGAAACAAAACCCAACAATAAATCCAAATTATTCTAACCCCAATGTATCAAGGGTACAAACGAAGAACTAAAAACGCAAAACAAAAATATAAAACTAAGCATGCCCGTCACTGCAGGTCGGGCGGGAAGAAATGTCATCAGGGCTTACAAGCCAATCACCAACATCGTCCTCATCTTCCTCCCTTCCCTCTGTCATGGGCACACTTCTAGACTCCTTGGCCGTGGCAAATGGGCGTCGGTCGGCAGACATCTTTACCCCCCTGCGACTGGTGCTACCCGGGTGCACACGATCCTGATTGTGCTTGCTTCTCCATTCCTAAACGGTAGCCGCTAGCTGACCATCAAGGTCACTCACATAACACCGGAGTCTTGCAGTCTCCTCCTCATATCTTCGCCGGGCTGCATCGGCATCTGATAAGGAAAGGGCTAAGAAATCTTGCAAACCAGAGAAAACGTCGATAATGCATATCATTCATATCATCCATACATGCATCTTATCTTATTTTAACATAGGCATGAACAGGGAATGTACCTAAACAAGGAGCGACTGCCCGATAAGAGTGTCTCGAAGAGCAAAGTTATTCTCTATGAGCTGCTCCACATGGCTCTGCGCCACCTAAAAAATCCAAAAGGCAAATCATTAGACACCAGCACCCAATGGTAAATAAGGAAACAATTATCAGGCCTTACATAAGTGGTATCTTCTAGCATAAAGATGGGAACATGTCGGCTCGAGCCTACGTTCCTAGGGAGAAACTCACCCCTAGAATTCATCAACAGGAATATGGTTTCCATCGGGTTGACCAGACGCCCCTCTATGAAGTTTATGCCCTCCAGTACACCATAGTACCGTGTCCTACTCTAGTTATCCCGGCCTCTCTTCCTCGCAGGTTCCTAAAATACACAAAAAATACACGTCAACAACATTCTTGAACAATTACAAATCATGCATATAGATGCAATCATACCTCAAAAGAGCGCTGCCCCCCTTGGGACATTGGCACACTCCCACCGGCTACATCTGTGCCTGCCTCACCCTCCCCCTCGGGCTCGATCCTAATATTGCCTTCAAGCTCCTCATCTTCCTCGTCTTCTTCCTCATCAACATCCATAATACCCTTGAGGCACCTTTTCTCCTCCTCTAGCCTTTGCTCATTATGATACTCAATCGTATCATTCTGGTGGATGCGGGGACATAAGGGGAGTAGACGCCACTGGTGCTGCTCGTAGAGGCTAGGGACGCTAGAGATCACTCGGCCGTTCCCCTCAATATAATTGGCATTTTCGGCCTCAGAGATGATCACCAAATGGGGCCACCATAAACCCCTGGGAGGATCAGTAGGCATCGCCTATCAGCAACCTGGACGGACCTCCAGCCCCGGACACGCTCACCTAAATACCACTGCTAGGATAAAGGACACTCCATGATGAATCGATGGTCGTCCACCTCCCTCCTAACCCTCGCAACCTCTGTCAGGTTCTCTATCCCATTGAATGGATCCAGGACAAGCTACACCTACATTCAACCAAAGCAACCAATATAAGTTCATAAACGTTTTTTGCTTTGTCTAAATGTAAAAACAAGGACTAAATTAAAAATCACATACCGAGCTCAACCGCGAGCTCCTCAGGACCTTCCGATATTTCATAGGGTACTTGGCCTTCCCGCTAACACCCTCGTACCAGCGGGAGAGAAAGTGAGAGCCCGGCGGCACAGCCTTCTTAAACTCGATCGGCGGGAGGATTTGATGCTCAAAGGCCAAAGCCTGCACAAATAACAACCAATTAATTTGAAAAGCATCAACAATAAATGAGACGTGCACAATCAAGTAAAATACTTCCAAGGAGATATACCTGGAGTAGCAGATGGCAGAGTCGGAGACCTTTCACCTTCTTCCGAGCTCCTACGTCCAGCCCATGGTACAGCTGAGCCAAGATGGCCCTCGGCCAATTCTTCCTCCTAATGCTTGCCACGTCCTCCACAGCAGTTATCAGCATATAATTGATCTTGCTCCCCGAGATTGGGAAGAACAGCACGTTGAGCAAAGAAATCACGAAAGATCGGACATAAGCCTCTCTCTCATCCTTAGCCATCACATCTACCCGGATCTAGTGTTGGTACAACTCACTATAAGGTAGCCGCCCTGAGACAGGCTTCAAATCGAATAGCTCCTTCACCCGCCTCACCATGGGCCTCTCAACATGGTATTTATCCATGTAAGCATCAAAGTGAATGACCTCGTCAATCCAAGGAAGCTCGGTCATAGCAATGACATTGGCAGGTGTAATCGTCGCTTCCCCGAAAGAGAAGTGAAAAGTGTGGGTGGTCTCAGACCACCTCTCGGTTAGGGCTGTCACGGCTGAATGAGAGAGCTTGGGCATTAGCATTGGCATAATCCGGGCTAGGTCCCCAAATCCCGTCTCATTAATGGCGAGTGCAAGATCGGGGTCCTTCTCTAAAATATGGTGCCACCACTCGCCAATAGTGCCCATCCCCTAAGTGTAAGTTAGTTCATATGGCTACAAAATTAGAAATAAAATAGATAAGTCCGACGTGTTTTCTCATCACTGGAACCTGATAGAAAGATGGTAATGTCGCTTCTGCTAGAAGCAATGTCGCCGACGGCATCACTCTATACCGCCAGCGGCATGGATAATGTCGTCGGCGATATCACTTTAAACAGAAGCGACATCAGACTTCCTTAGGCCCTTTCTGCAAGGACTAATGCCACCAGCGACATCACTCATGTTGCCAGCGACATCACTACTTGCGGGTAAAACCTGTTTTCCCCAAAATCGCACCCATCGTGCCAAAATCATAAAAAAATCACAATCAATCAAACAATAAGCCTAAAAACTGTGAAAATCGAACCTAAAGCATGCAACATCAATTTGTAAACAATCTATTTCACACTTATAAACTCCTATCATGGCACGATTTCAAGCCTAAGGCCTAATCAAAACTCAACCCGAAAATTGGGTTTTACGGGATTACTTGGACATAGGAAAGATGTTTCTCCTTCTCAGGAGTTAGATTGGTAATGGGGAAATGATCCCATAGCCATACATCTTGGTCATCTCCTTCAGGCCATAAGCAGCAGGAACGAAGAGAATTTTTAACCATTCAATAGAAGAACCAAGTAAATTCCCCCTAGCCATAGCAGATTTGCCCCTGAAAGCCTTGGCGATTCTCTTCATGATTGGAATAATGGAAAAAAATCGAAAAATTTGGAGAAGAGAAGAAAGGGGGTACGGTTTCTGAATAATGAGAAAGAAAGGAGTTTACTTGCTTTTAAACTGCTGCACGGAATTTGAGGAGTTTTAATTTATCGGAAGCTGCCAGCTCATGCCGTCGGCGGCATCGCTCCACACCGCCGGCGACGTTGCCTCCTTCAATTCGAATTTTGAAATTGTTTAAATAGTCAAAGCTGCCACGTAGCACCCATGCCACCGGCGGCATCGCTCCATACCGCCAGCGACATCACTCACGCCCCCGCCACATCGCCTCCTTCAATCCAAATTTTAAAATTGCTGCCACGTGGCACTCATGCCGCCGGCGGCATCACTTGATACCGCCAGCGACATCACTCATGTCACCAGCGGCATCACCCTCTTCAATTCAAATTTTGAAATTGTCTGACCAGTCAAAGCTGCCATATGGCACTCATGCCGTCGGCGGCATCACTCCATACCACCAACGATATCATTCATGCCGCCGGTGACATCGCCTCCTTTAATTTAGATTTTAAACTTGTCTGACTTGTCAAAGCCGCCATATGACACTTATATGCCGCCGGTGACATTAGATCTCTCCATGTTTTTTTCAGCCATCCTCGGCAAAATCCCGACTCTAGCCCTGACATCCCTAGAACTTAGACAAAGCCATAATCGCAAACCCAATATGCTCATTCTATATGCTACCCAGAGGTTACGGCATGACTTGCTACATGTCAATCTTCTGGTTCATCCCAAACGCCAACTGAAGGTCCCTAATATAGACCCTGTATGTATCACCCTTCAGGTTCACCCTTCAAACGCTAACTGAAGGTCCTTGATACAGACCCTGTCTGTATGACCCTTCAGGTTCACCCCTCAAATGCCAATTCAAGGTCTCTGACACATACCCTGTATGTATCACCCTCTAGATTCACCCTCTGAACACTAATTGAAGGTCTCAGATACAGTCTCTGTACGTATCACCCTTCGGGTTCATCCCTCTAACGCCAACTGAAGGTCCCAAATACAGACCCTGTATGTATCACCCTTTTGGGTTCACCCTAGAATGCCTACTGAAGGTCCCTGATTTAGTCTCTATACGTATCACCCTTTGGGTTCACCCCAGAATGTCTGTTGAAGGTCCCTCATATAGACCCTATATGTATCACCCTTCAGGTTCATCCTTAGAACACCAATTGAAGGTCCCTAATACAGTATCTGTACGTATCACTCTTCGGGTTCATCCTTAGAACGCCTACTGAAGGTCCCGGCATGACCCTCTTCATGTCACCTTTGGGTTCACCCTTCCAAAATCGTAACGTGACTCAGAACTACACTTTATAATACACAAAGCACAAGCCCGATCAAGGGGCCAATCTCTTCATAAAGTGAAAGCCCGACCAAGGGGCAACCACTTCATAAAGTATAAGCCCGATCAAAGGGCGATCTATCCATAAAGTGTAAGCCCGACCAAGGGGTAATCACTTCATAAAACATAAGCCCGATCGAAGGGCAATCTCTCCATAAAGTGTAAGCCTGACCGAGGGGCAATCACTTTATAAAACATAAACCCGACTGAAGGGCAATCTCCTTACAAAGTGAAAGCCCGACCAAGGGGCAATCACTCCACAAAGCATAAGCCCAACCGAAGGGCAATCTCTTCACAAAGTGAAAGCCCAACCAAGGGGCAATCACTTCACAAAGTATAAGCCTGATTGAAGGGCGATCTCTTAATAAAATGTAAGCCCGACCAAGGGGTAATCACCTCACAAAACATAAGCCCGACTGAAGGGAAATCTCCTCACAAAGTGAAAGCCCGAACAAGGGGCAATCACTCTATAAAGAATAAGTCCGACTGAAGGGCAATCACTCCATAAAGTATAAGCCCGACTGAAGGGCAACCTCCTCACAAAGTGAAAGCCCGACCAAGGGGTAATCACTCCACAAAGCATAAGCATGGCCGAAGGGCAATCTCCTTACAAAGTTAAAGCCGGACTAAAGGACAATCACTCTACAAAGAATAAGTCTGACCAAGGGGCAATCTCCTCACAAAGTGAAAGCCCGACCGAAGGTCAATCTCCTCACAAAGTGAAAGTCTGACCAAAGGACAATCACTCCACAAAGCATAAGCCTGACCAAGGGACAATCTCTTTATAAAACATAAGTCCGGCCAAGGGACAATATCTCTCAAAACATAAGTCCGACCAAAGGATAAAATCTCCACAAATCTTAAGCCCGACCAAAGGGCAAAACTCTCCACAAAGCGTGAGTCCAACCAAAGGACAAACTCTCCACAAAGCTTAACTCCGACCAAAGGACAAATTCTCCACAAAGCATAAGCCCGACCGAAGGGCAATCTCTCCATAAAGTGTAAGCCCGATCAAGGGGCAATCACTTCATAAAACATAAGCCCGACCGAAGAGCAATCTCCTTACAAAGTGAAAGCCCGACCAAGGGGCAATCACTCCACAAAGCATAAGCCCGACCGAAGGGCAATCTCTTAACAAAGTGAAAGCCCAACCAAGGGGGAATCACTTCACAAAGTATAAGCCTGATCGAAGGGCGATCTCTCCATAAAGTGTAAGCCCGGCCAAGGGGCAATCACTTTGCAAAACATAAGCCCGACTGAAGGGCAATCTCCTCACAAAGTGAAAGCCCGACGAAGGGGCAATCACTCCTCAAAGCATAAGTCCGACCAAGGACAATCTCTCCTCAAAGCATAAGTCCGACCAAGGGGCAATCAATCCACAAAGCATAAGTCTTACCAAGGGATAATCTCTCCATAAAGCATGAGTCCAACCAAGGGACAACCAACCCATAAAGCATAAGTCCGACCAAAGGACAAACTCTCCACAAAGCGTAACTCTGACCAAGGGGCAACCATTCTATAAAGTATAAGTCCGACCGAGGGGCAAACCAGTCATCTATCAGGTATCATTCATATCCCTTACTCTTTTCTTGTGATCATACTGATATGTGGCAGCAGTGATCCCCGAGGGGCAGCCTGTGAGCATCGGGATTTTGCAGTCCCTCTCGCGAGACGATGATGACGTTTACCCAATTTTAATGCCTCAAAATAAAAGTTCTCTTTACAATTTTTATTACCAAAATAATATTACTTGTGAATTTTATACTTGGTAGAATCCAGTTCGGCGTGGCCGATAAAGCGTTCGGTAGGAGCTTGAACAGATGATTTACACCTAAATTAAAAATACCCATTAAAATATAATTAAAAATTCAAAAAGATGCCTTTTGACCCACTTTTTCCCACTTTTGACCGCTTTTCATGACTTTTTAGGCTCTTGGGTCCACTGGTTGTCGGTATGCTAGAGGCTGATGCCACTAGCGGCATCAGCCATGCCCCGGCGGCATCACCATATTACCGGCAGCATCAGCCATACTGCGGAGACATCATCATGTCGCCAGCGGCATGGCCTAAAACGGGTCCCTGCACAGACAGCCTTTCGGCCTCTTTCGGCGGAAATAGTCAAAAAGGTCTCGAAAAACACCCCAATTTGCCTATAAAAACACACCTTAGACTGAATTAAAGAGGGGGAGCTGGAGGAAAAATTGAGAGCTAAAATTGGGCAATTGAGAGGCTGCAATTTAAGAGAGAAAATAGATTTCAGTGAGATAAGGATTAGAAAAGGTAGGAAAAAGGATTCTAATCCATTTTTCCTGGTTTTTCTTCTTTGGACTCTCTGATCGTGAGCTTAAAATCAGTGGGCCTTTAAGTTAAAATCAACTTGATAGGATTTAGAGACCTAAAACTCTTAAATTGACTACTAAATCATCGTTACAAGCTCCCCGGAGGTGTTTCTTTTCAGTTCACGAAAAGTTAGATTCATGACCCGGAGGTGAAAATTCTGAGTCTCATAGTTCTTTGGCATTAATATTACTGATTTATGCTAATTTTTGTTGATTTGTATTCATTTTTAGGTTTTTGGTCATTTTCGACTGCTTCCCACTACTGCTGCAAGAAATCAAGGTCGCCGGAGACATGTGATGTCACCGGCGGTATCACCCATATCACTAGAGACATTGTTGATACCGCCGGTGGTATCATATTCCCCAGAGACCTCACTTTCTTGTAAGACCCTTTCTTTATGGTACTCAGAAAGCCTTCTAGCCTGTCTGCATACTGATGTCACCAGTAATACAGTTGATGTCACCGGCGGCATCAGCCATATCGCCAGCGACATCAACCATGTTGCCGGCGGCATCAGTTTCCTCATCGGCGGCATGGCTTTCTGGACAGCAGTTTTATTTTTCATTTATTTATGGACTAACTCTTTTTTCAAAGCTAGAACATTTAGTGCAACGATGGAGGTTTAAAAACTTCCGAAAATAGACCCCACCCCATAACGTGTGGCATTTTCACTTATAATCCGGTTAAAGCAATGATTGAATCTAAAATTTGGTTAAAACGGAATTTCCCGGCAAACGTCGTTTAAATCTTATTTTAGCCATTCAATCGAACTTTATAATACTGTAAATAAAACATGCCATATCCGTGAAAACCATCTTCTGTGGGTAGATGTATATCAGACATTCGGGTATTTTATTTATTGCATAGAAAAATGTAAAGGACGTGGAAGCCTTGTAATAGTTTTATTTTCCGCACTTATTTTTGAACGGCTGTAAATATTTTATTCGTCGCTTCAACTGCTTGATAAACGCGAAAACAACAAAAAAAATGAAAACACAAATAAATAAGATGGATTAAACCGATTAAGAAAGAATGAAGTATCTTAACTTGGCCTAATGAAAAATAGATAACATCATCCGAACTCAGAATCTCTACTTAAGGTATGGTCCAACCACCCGGTGGGAAAAATCATACCAAAATTTCCCGGTTGAGCTGAACCGGGTGGCGACTCTATTTTTACTTGCGGGATTCCGATCTCGTATCTTTTGAACATTGAAATGTGTAAAACCATTTTTCGATCACATCACTCTCATCCCCCGTCACTTTAAAGAGGCCAACCCACAGGCCCAGTCCCGCTGCTGCCGCGCGAAACGTCATCTGCTCACAGTGGCGACCCTGCTGGGGAATGATCTCTTTAAACTTGAACTTTCTTTTCATAAAGTTTAAAAGATTTTGATGATGTATTGAAATCATTGGCCGAATTAAAACTTCACTCTTTCTTTATAACATTTTATCCTTATGCGTATAGATAGTTCGGTAATTTTTAGGTGCCCCATTTTTCCCGAGAAGCTCACGAAAGTATCATTCATGCCCGGTTAGAACTGAGGATACGTAGTGGGTGGATCACTCGTTCTAACCAACACGTAAACTCCTGCGATCACATCTATTTGGAAGTGGTTGGGTAACGTGGAATCAAGGTAAACGAGAACCTTCTACACCAATAACCCTATACCAAAGCCACGCTAGAAAAAAAAAAGCCTTAGCACATCATTCCCTTAGGATCACCAGAATAAATAAAATAATTGGGATGCGCTTCTTTCACCATTACCAATGAAGAAGCCAAAACTCCATCCTTCCAAAGAGGCGTTACGCGGGAGTTATAAGGTTGAAAGAGGGACGATTTGCTTGCTATATACTTTGTAGTCATGCACCCCCATGCATCGGCTTCAAAAGCTAAAAATGAATCAACTTACCCTTACTACTTCCGCCCGTGGAAAAAGTTTAGCAACATACATAGGACTTCTCTTATGCCTCTGTTGCACCACCACATATCACTATGGTAGCGTGAGATACAAATGCCCCACGTATGATGGAGGGATAAGCCATCACGTCATCTCTAACCATACCTCCGTACAGCCATACATATCACGCAACACTTCTGAAAAGAAATATATGCCATCCATACCGTTTACAACCCATTCATGGTCTGACCCACGGTTCATGATCCTAAATAGTCTTCCTCCTGAGCTGAGACCTTCACAACCAGCCATGTCTCTTCCTTGCAATGACAAATCTGCCTCACCTAGAGAACAAGATAATCTTCCCCCTACCTGAGGAGCAACAGTTCACCCTTTCTCTCTTAGGTTAGAGATCACCACCGCTATCATCCAGTTTCTAAACTCGGATCAGTTCCAAAACATCATTCAAGAACTAGTACGGGTATCCGTCAAGAAAGCGCTAGGAAGTCAGAACTTCGACTAGGTCATGCAATCTCCGGGCATGACACCTGATAATAATGCACTCTGGCAATTACCGTCAATCGCTTACCCCGGACAAAGGGAAGGAACCCAGAGTCCAATTCTTCCATCATTCTTTAACATCCCGACTCCAATGTTGGTCACTCCATCACAGTTTAAGATCTTTGCTACCCCGACACCTCCTCAGTATGACCAGGTCATGCAATATAAAGTTGAAGCCCTCTCGCTTCAATTGGTGATGGCAGGCTGCAATCAGAAAGAGGGAAGGGTCCAACCGGAGGAGAACCAGGTCTTTCAAAACACTGACTCACCCATACCCCCACCTTAAATTCTGGTGAACCAAGAGACCACCTAGAAACTGGCACCAGCTGCCACCATTTAGCCAAATAATGGCCTTAAGTGTAGCGCAAATCTATGGAAACTACCACTTAATGTAATCTTCACAGGATTAAGGGAAACTGGCATTCTTTAACCTCTTCGCGAATTCAATCCTCCCACAAGGGAAGAAGGAAAAGGCTTTTACGGATATCACATGCTGTCAGGTCACCACACCAATCAATGCAAAGCTTTGGTTCAGACCATCTAATGTCTGGTGAAGGATAAGAAGATTATCAACCCTGAAAGAGCATCCAGTCCCTTACTAGAGTTTGGTGATGAGACACGGACGATTAATCCCGACTTTCCTAAATAAGGGAATGCATCGCAAGATCTCATCAAGGCCATCTACTCCAATGGTAGAGGAAAGTCTCGCTCCGATAGCAAGGACAAAGAATCTTGATTGCAATCCTTAGAGTTTAGACTTTTTAGCTCCATGAGCAACTTCCATTTTTCTTACTTATGTCATTTGGTCCACTCATTCATATGAGCATACACACGATGTTCCAGTATTCAAGATATTTTTATTGAAAGAAATTAAGCTGAGTACAGATGTAGGCTCTTATGTGGTAATCAAATCCAATAATCTAACTAATGTCAAACACATATGAGATAATAAAGTGCTTAAAGACCACGATAATGCTTTTTCTTGGTCCCTAGACCAATAGTTAGATTGTTGAAACACCATGGGTCTCTTCTAGAATTAACTCAGCAACCCTGCAAGGGTACACCCTCAAGCTACCAAAGAAGTATCAACTAGTCCCCTAGAATGGAAAATCGAGGCTTACACCCAACAACAACTGATAGAGCCCAACCTCCATCAAATAAACATCATAGCCGAATCTCAAACTAATGTCACTGCCAAGGAAATGACCAAATTTGTAGAGAAACACATCTTCACCTAGTACAAATCAACCCACATCAAACCCCTCGACTAATAAAGGTCAGGGAGCAACGTCCTCCTAGAACACCAAGTCTAAGGGCAAGCACCTTCATCCCACAAGCCACAAAGATGATCGTGTAACCAATGTCGTGATCAGCTTGCTAAATAAACCAATGAAACAAACTACCACTTTACCTTTCAAAGGCACCAAGTAAAAGGCCCCCAAACCAAATATCACTTGGTCAAAACCCCAACCACAGGTACAAGGGGCAAATACAAGCCTAAACAGGAAGGGTTGTGCAAACTGTAGACTGAAGGAACAATTAGAATAGCAATCAGAATGACAATCCAACCAATCAAGGAAGCTTTGTGTAAGCGCCAAAACTCCCACAAACTAAATTCCTTGCAATGTGGCCAATCAGAATCAAAGCAAGGTTACCTGATGTAACTTTAAAGTTTAGAATGGATCAGGTAATCCAGGCAAGAATCGAACGGACATTGAGGACCTTGGAGAATCTGCAAAGGCACAACCAAGCACACAATAACAAATCAGATACCCAACGCCCTTAGTCATAGACCTGGCAAATGAGGGAAACACGGTCAACCAGGCTAGTCATACTTCTGATACCGATGTTAGGTTTATATCAGATTGAGAAGGCTATCATGTGATCGAAGATGGTGCCGAATAAGCAGGGCTGTTAAAGTCATGAGCATAGGCAAGAGCGAGTTCATCGATTTAGTCGACCAGGATAGGCTTAAGCATTATCAGGTCTAAACAAAAGAAATAAATCGGCATGCCAAAAAAAATATATACAATAATCACCCGCCTTTCGGTCTTTTACTGATTGGATAAAAATTAGGGTGACACCCAATGGTCAGTATCCTGCAAACCGATAGTACAAAAATTAGGGGATAAGTCAATAATGCCTGCTGAACTAAAAACCTGAAAAGGACGGTTCAGACAAAAATTAGGGCACGAGAGAAAAACAGTGAGATGTTAACTTGAAAACCTATGAAGGCTGGTTAACACCAGGGGTTCCATTAATGGAAATGATTGCCAACATCTTGTACTCAAATTAGATTCACTCGATAAAAATGTTTTTCGTGCTGAAACCTCTGTGTTTGTGATTATATGAATGTCTGGCGACCAAGTGATGGAAACATCACAAGTAAACATCGTTTAAAACTCATTTTAGCCATCCAACCAGACTTTATAATACTGTAAATAAAACATGCCATATCCGTGCAAACCATCTTCTGCGGGTAGATGTATATCAGACATTCGGGTATTTTATTTATTGCATAGAAAAATGTAAAGGACGTGGAAGCCTTGTAATAGTTTTATATTTCGCACTTAATTTTGAATGGCTGTAAATATTTTATTCGTCGCTTCAACTGCTTGATAAACGCGAAAACAACAAAAAAACTGAAAACACAAATAAATAGGATGGATTAAACCGATTAAGAAAGAATGAAGTATCTTAACTTGGCCTAATGAAAAATAGATAACATCATCCGAACTCAAAATCTCTACTTAAGGTATGGTCCAACCACCCGGTGGGAAAAATCATACCAAAATTTCCCGGTTGAGCTGAACTGGGTCGCGACTCTATTTTAAGTATGGGATTCCGATCTCGTATCTTTCAAACATTGAAATGTGCAAAGCCATTTTCCGATCACATCACTCGAATCCCCTATCACTTTAAAGAGGCCGACCCACAGGCCCAGCCCCGCTGCAGCGTGAAACGTCATCCACTCACAGTTGATTTCTGCCACGTCCTCTTCCTCTTCTATTTCCTCCACGTCCCCTACCATGTCCTCTTCCGAATTGACTAGTATCTTGGCTATTTTCACCTTCTTTTAACGAAGCCTTTGCTGCCCAATACTTGTTCAACAGACTCCTCTTTTTGGCTATTTAGCCTCTCCTCACATGCTTGCAACGAGCCAACAAGTTCATCCACGGTCATTATACTTGTGTCTCGTGACTCTTCTATGGCCACTACTATATAGTTAAACTTCGGTAGTAGTGACCATAGAATTTTTCCAACGGTTCTTGATTCATCGAGTTTTTCTCCGTACTGCCACATTTGATTAACGACAGATTTTACTCGTGAGGAATAATCTGCAATTCCTATTATCTCCTTCATTCTCATCATCTCAAATTCTGCCCTCAACATTTGTAGTCGAACCTTTTGAACTTTCTCTGCTTCTTGAAGAGAAACTCGCAGTATGTCCCATGCTTTCTTGGAAGTGGTTGCTTCTGTCACTTTCCCATACATTACATCATCTAATCCTTGATGGATTAGACTAAGTGCCTTCTGGTCGTTTCTTCGATTCTTGTGCAAACTATCTTTCTCTTCTTGAGACAGTTGTGCATTTTCAGCTGAGACTACGTAACCTTTTTCGACAATATTCCAAACATCTTGGGCTCCAAGAATTGTCTTCATTTTAATGCACCAATTTTTGTAATTGGTTTTGGTAAGTTGAGGAAAATTGAAGGGAATATTGTTGGTATTCATTTTTGTAGAGACTTTTCAAAGAACTTGATTTTTATTTCGTACAAGTGTTGTTGCAACGCTTCTGGATCTCTGACAACACAAAATACGTACTGCAATAATTTCTGCAGATTTTAGCAATGCTTCTGACAGTCTTATTACAACTTTTTTGGATTACTGTAATACCTGAAATTTCTCAAACTCGACTTTTTTCACTCGAAAAAATTTCTCGGGAAGAGGATCGGGTTTCAAAAGACTCTGGTACCACTTTGTTAGATTGAGAAAGGACTTAACTTAATAAAATGACAAAAGTTAAAATATAAAGCTCTAAAAATACAACCCACAAAATTTTATATTTTTATAAATACCACTCTTACATTTAACATACAAATATTAGCTCTTATATAGAGCTTAAGGCTCACAAAATTCAAATAAAATATACCCCACAAATCTACTATTTCAACTATAATATTTCCCACATATTTCCTACTCAAATATCAACAAAATTCTACCCATAAATGGCAGCTCTCACTATTCATAATCATGTGCATATTTATATAAATTTTATCCTTATCTTTATTTTACAATATCTGCCGTAGCCACAAATATTGACTTACATATTTATATAATAAAAAATATATGGTAATGAAGAATTTTTTTTAATTAAGTTTAATTAACTTTTAACAATGCTAAATGGAAGTAACGTGAAAAATATTGCAGGAGAAGTATTAATCGATTTTCTGAAATAAGCAAGCACTCTGACTCTCCAATTAATTCAAGTTGCAAGTATTAGGTTGGGTTTGGCATTCTTTTCCTCTATTAAGATCCGCTGTTAAGAAAAACCTTTGAGGGGCTTTTTTTTAAAATTTGTCATTGAATTATAATAATAATAAAGAAAAATTTATCTCATGGACGGCGGCAGGATAGGGTAGAGTATGGCAGCTGGTCTACCCCAGCCACCAGAAACAACCTTCATACGGAATTTTGCCCCACCCCATTTGAGTTTTACCAAGCATTTTTCTGTGTTTTTTTGTAAGAAACTGTGATGACCGGAGGAAGAAGAAGGACATAGAGAGTTTAATTTATTTTTCAAAATATCACAGTTAATTTGCCCATAAATAAATTGATTTTATAATGGGGTGGGACCTATAGAAAAATAAATGTATTAACCCCTGAATAATTTTTGTGGTATAAATAAGAACACATGTAATGTTTAGTTAGAAAAAAAAATAAATATAAGATCTGTTTAATTAGATATAAAAATATTAATATAGTACAATATTTTTTATTGGTATTAAAAATGCTACTACAATATAATTTTTTTAGACGAGTGGGCAAAAATTATATTTTAAATGGTAAAAAACGTTATACTGTAATAATGTTTTTAACCACGCAAAAGGTGGTCAACGCACCTAGTGAGGAAACCAAACTATTCTCCCACCATTTCATATATTAAAACAAATTTCAAGCATGCTCTACAATTACAATAGGCTAAAATTAATTCTAACACCAACTCATATTATAAATCTTACTAATCCCACACTTACAAGTAAAATATATAATCACAAAATTATATTCTTCAAGCATTTCATTACTATGTTTTTATAATCAAATATACATAAAAAAAATTCAACTTTACTAGACATAAGCAAACTTTTAAGATTATTCAATTTTTTTGTTAATTTAATCTACAAATGTTTTAGACCAAATAATAAAATAAGCCACTTAGGCTCTGTTCTTTTCAAATTCTAAAAAATGAACTGAAGTTGGCTGAATTGAATTGAATTGAACTGAACCGAAGTGAGCTGAACTGAACTGAACTTATTTTAGTGTAAATTTATAACTACGCATAGCTGAACTGAACTGAACTATATTAAACTGTACTGAACTGAACTGTACTAAACTGTACTAAACTGAACTACATTGAATTGTAGTCCAAAAGAACATGATCTTATTTTAACAAAATAAATAAAGTATTATTGTCTTGAAAATAATAGTTAAATAAGTTATTTATGTCATAAACCATTGTCATTATCAAAAAAATGTCATAAACCAATGCAGTGAAAAATTTATAAAATACAAAAGTAACATGATGCTATGTGTGGTCTAAAAAAATTAGGTCATACAATAAATCATGAAAAAATGTTATATTTATGGTAGAGATTGTAGTAGTATATAAAGCAGACCAAAAGAGATTTTGAAATTATAACTTAATTAAGATGGTAACCATATACAACAATATAACAAATAGAAAAAAAAATTAAACACTGATTACTGATTGGTGTTGTAATGTTAATATTATTAGGAAAATTAAAAGAACACAAATAAATACAAAAACTTACATTTAAAAAGAGTAGAAGAAAGAATACGTTTGAATGAGAGGAGAGCAAAAAAATTGAAAAATAGAGATGTGAATGGATGAAAATGCAAGTATACATTGAGAGAAGGGATAGATGAGTTGCAATAACTCAATAATTTTTTCAAATACTTTAGTTACTGCAACTCCGTGTTTCGTCAAGACAACACAGGCTGCATGGCATGATAGAGCACTCCACGCAGCTTCATTTTTTTTAAAAAAATTAATTTTTTTATATATGCATGGTGAGGGAATATTTTGGTTCTCTCACCGTCCAACCACCTTTTGGGTGATTAAAAATATTGCTACACTACAGCATTTTTTACCCCTAAAATATGGTCCCCGCCACTCATCTAGCGGCGTTAGTACAAACTAAAAACGTTGTACTATAGTAGCATTTTTGTGTCCGATTAAACAGGCCTTATATATATCTTTTTCTCTAACTGGATATTATATGTGTTCTTATTTATGCCACAAGCATTGTTTAGGGCGTTAATCCAAAAATAAATCATCGGTCAAAAGTTAAACACCTTTTGATTCATTTCCTTTATTTTTTGGATAAACTTCAAAAACATATCTTATGATTTGATCGTTTTATAAAAAGGTGTATGTAGAGTTTTTTTTCAAAAGGGTGCTTATGGTTTCAAAAGTTTGCAAAAAGAGGATTTCCAAAATTTTAAAACCACATTTTGGTAATTTTGTCCATTTTAAAGTGAAATTTTACAGCTTAGTTAATGAAAATATAATACCCTATTGTAAAAAATTTTAGAATTTTTCAAGAAGTATTAATATTTTTAATTAAAATTTGATTATAACTTTAAAAATTAAAATAAATTGAAATTTTTTTGAATCTTATTCAAATCTTGATATATAATTCTTAAATAATATAGTTAAAATATAGGAATGTTGGATTTATTGAAATAAATGTTGTAACACTGTAATTTTTAAACCACATGCACTCTTTTGAAAACTTTTGAAACCACATGCACCCTTTTAAAAAAATTCCACAAACATCTTTTTGCAAAACGATGAAATTACATGACATATTTTTTAAGTTTACGCTTATTTTTTCTTGGCTTAACGTATCCAAAGCCCCCTTAACTTTGCACGTTTTGTCACATGTCACCCCTAACTTTTAGCGTCATCACTACACCCCCTAAAGTTGGTAAAACTGATACAGTTTGCCCCCTCAATACCACGTGTCAACTTCTGATTGAAAAGAGAAAAACCTAAACATGAAATTTTTAAAAGTCAAACTAACCAGAAATTAATATGTAGCACTGAGGGAGCGAACTGCATCAATTTTATAAATTTTAAGGGATAAAGTGATGACGGTAAAAAATTAATAGTGGCATATAATAAAATGTGTTAAATTAAAAGGGACTTTGACTTTTTTTTTTTCTGTGCAGTTCCCATATCTGTCATTTTGGTAAAACCCATTAGTTCGTAATTATTACCATTTACTTTCTTTATTCTTTTGTTTCAATTTATTTTGACAATTTGCTTCAAACTGTTTGATTTAGAATACTTTTTGTACAACTATCTAACATGTTACAATTATCTTTTCAAATTGATCAATTTATATACCATAAACATCGAATTAGAATTGTTTATATTTATATCATAACTTAAAAAATATGTAAATATTTTTTGTTCAAATAAATTGAGTTTATTGCATTAAATATATTCTCATGAGAATAATGCTCAAACTCTTCTATAGTTGACTTAAATTTAAATCCATGATTTTAATTATTTCGAATAAAAACTTAGATATTCATACAATTTACAACCTACATACTATTATTTTTTTATGAGTAACACAATTCCGTAGCAGTGTTAAATCAAAAATTTGAATTAATATATAAATAATTAGAATAAATACGAGTAATAGAAAAAGACACAACAACAATGCATTATAAACTAACATAATCTTGCCAAACACCCTGAAAGATGAACTCCCTGTATATCTGTAAAAACAATAGAATACAACTAGAGATTCTTGTCACCAAATATTTGTTGGCTAATAATTTTAAAAATAAAGAAATAAATAAAAATTTGATCCCGAAATACTGTCTATGGATGTAGGAGTGACAAACTCCTCGTGATGTCCTCCTTATAGAATTTTCTGATCTCCACCTTGCATCAAAATATAAATATAATCGGTGCACATAATATAGAAATATAATAGTAATTATAATAAGTTAAGAAATGTAAACACCGATAAGCTAAATCGTGTCTAACTTGAAATTCCTTTTAAAATTAAATAACTTCTTTAATCAAAATAATTGGATCAGAAGTATAAACTTAAGTATATATTCAGAATATAATTCCAATAAAGAGGGAAAATAGAGAAATGAAATTGTAGTGTGAAACATGGGGGAGCAAAAGTGGTTTTTGCATCTGTTAAAAACTTTGGACGTGTTTTATACGCAAAATTATAGCCAGCAACAAAGTTAGAAGTTGTTCCCAAAAATCAAGGGATTAATCAAACGGTTAAGTGAAAATCTTAGAACATATCAACATGTGAAGCTAGCCGTTTCACAATTGATTAAATCAAATGGCACTGTGGCCGTTCATGGGAAAAAAACCAAATTGACCAAATCAATTCATTTGGTTTCTTTACTATTAGTAATAATGGAAAATAATGACATAATATTAGTAATAAGAAAATAATACATATATTTTATTATTTGTTAAACATAAAATATATTTTATTAACACAATAAAAATGAGTTCTTATACAGATTTTTCATTTGCACTATAAACAGATTATTGAGTCATTTCTTTCATATGTATACATGTCTATTTTATAATTAAATAAGTATGAAATCAAACGCATTTTGTAAAGATTAAAACACAATTTAAGATAAAAATTCTTTTGAAATAACAATAAATTTCTAACAATCTCACACTTATTTCGAAAGAAGTTTTGAAAATAAAGAATATTCTGGATATCTCAAGTTTGACATATAATGCATAATATTGGTGTCTTTTGGACTATGAACCAATACTCAATAGATAAAATTTATCTTACAGAAAATTTGATGAAACTTATAGTTTCTATGAACTAAAGATTCGCTATGTAAGATAGGGATTTTAACTACCATATTATACCAAGATAAGTTTCTGTTCAACGCCATGGTGCACCATAATAGGTCATGCGCGCACCTGGTCTCTCATAAGTGCTCTAGAGATAGTGTCAATATCTCATAGAAGCGGCCCTACTTCACACTTACATAGGTGATTTCATCAAGTGTATAATGCACTTTATACACCACTTATAAGAGATATGAAATTCATTAAGAGTTCTTTAAACTCGACCGATTTATTGCCGTCTAGGCACCGCCCAGTCCAATTTTTCCCGCCTAGGCGGCGCCTAATTCTGATTTTTTATACCATCATTTATAATAATCATAGTTTATAAACGAAAGGCAGTTTAGTTGATAAAACTAAAGTACATTAAAGTATTCTCACAATAAAATTATCATTTTGAGTCTCAAACCGAGAAACAATATGCAATATGCCACTAATAAGGAGGTCCCTATCGTTTAATTAGCACTTAGTGATTTTTAAAATATGATTTAAATTATGTTTTTTGATATTTCATATTATTATAATTTACTTTTTAGTTGAATTTATATTTTTATATATATAATAAATATTTTAAAATAAAAATACAAATCCATCTAAGTCCCGCTTAGGCCTCGCCTAAATCTACTCAGACATTTTAAAGCTCCGGCCATCCAACTAATTTCTAGTGCTTTTTAAAACATTGAATATATATATAAACAAATACTTAGGCCTCTTATCTTTTGAGGCCCAAAACAAAGGCTTCATTGACCTTATCATTAAGGACGAGCCTGGCTGACTTGAATGTCCGAAAGTTTTGATTTATAGGTTATAAAATTTAATGGTTGTCAAATTTATTAAAAATAAATATAAAACATTTTCACTCTAGAACAAATATACTTTGTAGTAGTGGTAAGTAGGATCGTCTCTATAGGGATTAAGTAATTAATTTTATTCAAATTAACAATTAAAAATAAAGCAAGAAAATAAAATAGGGGGTTTTAAGATTGTTTGAGGCTAAAAGAAAATAAATGCAAAACACATAAATAAAAATATGAACGTGAAATTCTTTTAATTAAGGATGCTCTCAGCTTAGTTGCAATTGATTATCGGTAAAAAGATAACTTTTAAAATATCAATTCATTGGCTTTAACTATGAAATAACACAGTTAATTCTTTTTCTAAAATCGGGCTGATTGTAGATAGCTAAATCGATTCCCTCGATCATTCAACGAACTTGTAGAAATAGCTGATAAGATTTAATCTTCTAGAAGCACTAAGATCTGAAGAACCAATTTTGACTCAATAAATAATGATAGCACAAAGAATTAAATCAAACCGAATAAAATCACGATAACATAGAAAATCGTTTGTTACAAACTTTTCATGATATTATGATAGCATGAACATAATAAAAAAACAGTATGTTAAAATTTCTAGAACATCGGTTCGAAGTAAATAATAAGACAACAATTAAAAGCAAACCTGATTTATTTAAAAATTGAGATTTAAGAATGAATTAAGAACAAACCTCATAAAATATAACTAGCCTTAATAATTCTTTAACCAAAAAATAAAAACTAACTCAACATAATTAAAATAATCAAAACTGAAAATTTCAGTGATTAATTGAAAAAATAAACAACAAAAACTTAATCAAAAATAGATTACAAAAACTAGGAGGCAGTGGGCGTTGGTCCTAGAGACCAGCTCCAAGAAAAAAAAATTACGTTCTACTGTGCTAGACTTCATCCTATTTACGCTAAAATCAGAATCCTAATTACAGTAGGATTGCATTCTCCTAATTAAAATTAAATAAATAATTACTAATTAAAAGAAAAAAAAATTATTCAAAATATAAAAGGATATAATGTAAATTAATTTTTAGTTATTGTGTTCAAACAGGAAGCTTTAAATCTGTAATTTACTCTTTTCTTCAAAAATTCTAAAATTGACAACTCATCTCGTTACGGATTAGCCTGGACTCCAGGGTAACTTTTAGAATAGTTAAAAAATATACCAAAATGCTCAAAACTTACCTAATCAGCCCAAATATTATTCAGAACCTAAATAAGCACCGAAATATTAACATAATCAATAGTAAACCATTCAAAAAGTCAAAATAAATAACTTTAAAATATATAAGATTTCTAAGTTTTGGAGGCCCAAAATAAAGACTTCATTGACCTTATCATTAAGGGCGAGCCTGACTGAACTGAATGTCGGAGTGTTTTAATTTACAGGTTCGTCTTTGGAGTCAACTATTATCATTATTTTCATAATCTTTCACACAAACGAATTTTCACCCAATCATTTGCATATTGGTAGCATAGGTACAATTATCCGAAAGTACAAGCATTTAATTAATTTCACGTAAACGATAATTTCAAAGTCATATATCAACAATACATACACCAGTCAATCTTAACTACAAAGAAATTTGAAAATAATCTAGCACGACGTCGTATAAGTTGTTGACTATATGTACCAGTACTGGGTATATAACTCTAATACCTATAGGTTATAAAGAATATTCCAGCGGGATGTTGACTAGTTGGATTATCCACCTCCGCATCCACCGCCACAGCCGCCACCACAATTTCCGCCGGAATCGCTAGAGATCACAGCAACGGCAGCTGCATCGGTGGTGAGACTGAGCATCCCGCCATCTCTGCTATTGCTAAATCTTGATTTAACTTTATTAGTGGAATAGTTAGGCTTCGGCAATCTTGTGGCCGGAACAGCTGCCTGATATTTAGCTTTCTTGTACCAGAAGCAACCCATCACTATATACTCTTATTTACCCATTTAATTTGTTGTTGTTCTATTTCTTGATTCTTATGTGTATATATAGAGGACAGGGGAGAGTTGCTCTTATCCAAAGATGTAGAATTGTTGACTTTTTCCAAGGAGCTGGACGTGTTGACTTTTAGTTTTAGCAATTACTTAAAAGGGAAGACAGTTTCTGAAGTATTTTAATGGGGAGAAAATATCAAAGCAATTATTCGCCAAATTAAAAGACTTTTGACTTTTAATTGGAGGGAATTGAAGTTGCAATATGCAAAGAAATTATAGAATATTACATATTGATCAATTTAAATTCTTTACAGGAAAAAAGCAAGCATTACGACTCTCCAGTTAATTGTAGTTGCATATATTAAGTAGTTAGTTGCATATTTCAACTAATTTTGTTGTATATGGCTTTTTTTCGGGGTTTTTTTTTTCTATAGTTGGTCTAGGTGGGAAATTTTATATGGATCGGGTATTTAATATCCCTTCCGTTGGATAATTGACATATAAGTTTTTTTTAAATACCCGATTCTATATAAAAAAATCCCGTAGTTGTGGTGAGTTGTTTAATATGTCAAGTTATTCCATCCAAAATGAGATTTGGGGTTTTGTAAATTTTTTTTTTTAATTTGCTAAAATGCGCCTATATTATTAAATACAAAGAAAAATCCTCAATTGAATCCAGATGTGGTTTGAACTTGTGACTTATAGAGTTACTTTTTCAATCTCAACTACTAAGTTAGGACATCAATCACAGTTTTGTAAAGTTTAACTAATCTCAAACCATCTATTAATGGTTGAGATTTACTATATTATAGACCATACAAATAATTAAAATTCAAATTTCAACCATTAATCTCAACTTTACGAATAGCTTTACTTTGGATAATCCAAATCCATCTAAAATGTTTTCCTGTTGCATGGTTAATAAACATGTCAATGATTTTGGAGATTAATAGCATATCTAGCATAAATTTCGATGTCAACAATCTTTCTAAACTCTATTTTACTGTAGGGTAATTGTCAAAAAATATACATGTCTCACAAAAATATTTATCAAATTCACCATTAAATCAAACTAATTACATATTTATAGTCCCGCCAAAAATAATTTTATAAATTAACAAAAATAGGATAAAATAATTACATGAATACAAAGTAGTATTTATCTGGTAAATAGCTAGTAATTGTCTAGTAGTTATCTAGTAAATCATAAATCTAATAATAGTCTGGTAGTTATTTAGTAATTGTCTATGTCTAATTTATGAAATCGCCATATCCACGTCTATAATATATATATATATATATATATATATATATATATATATATATATATATATATATATATATATGTTAAGTGTCATTAGATTTCATAAAAACTATTAAATAAGATTTACTATATATTTATTACATATATAATACCGATCTACTAGATGTTTACTCGATATTTACTAGATGTTATATGCTATAATTTTTTTTAAAAATCTATTTAAAGTTATAATTTACTAGATAACTACTAAATAAATACTAGATATTTATCAAATAATTACCACACCGTATTTATGTAATTATTTTTTTTTTATTTTACTAATTTATAAATTATTTATGACGTGAAAAAATTATTTCATTTTTTTTAGTAATTGTGTAAGAAGCCCACATACTTGAAATTTACTTTAAGAAAATTAATTTGCAGATATTATATGTTAAATAATGTATTTATTCAAATGATGCAATTATCTAAAAGTAGTGGACTATATTTGTTAAAAGAATCAGAAGTGGAAGATTAGAAAGGAGAAGGCTGTCGGTTGAGTTGAGTGACAGTTTAATTGATAATCAATGATAAGACATAAAAGACGTTCATGTATGGAATGCGTTAGGCTTGAAATTCAAACAAGCGATTTATGAGAAGTTTTAGGTTGTGGGTTTTTAGGTATTAGTGGTGCGAAACAAGTTCCTTTTCTCTTGCGGGCATTATTTATTGCTTAAAAATATGTCACGTGATTTAACTTAAAAAAAATTTTATAAAATTTTTTATTTTAAAATAATGCTCATATTTTTAAAAATTAACAAAAACGTGTTTATTAAAATTATAAAACTACAGTTGAAAAATTAATCTTAGTTATTTCAATAAATTCAATAAATCTATATTTCAACTATATTATTTATCAACTATATTATTTATGAACTATTTATCGAGATTTGAGTATATTTTAAAAACTTTTCATTTTGTTATGATTTTTTAAAGTTATCATTAATTTTTAATTAATATAAATACTCGTACTTCTTAAAAAATTCTAAAATTTATTACTAATGTGTATCGCATTTTTATAAACAAAGCTGCGAAATTTCACTTTAAAATGAACAAGATTACCCTTCTGAATGTGATTTCAAAATTTTAAGAAGAATATTTTTACTAACTTTTAAAACCATACACCATTCTAAAATAAAAAATTCTATAAAAACCTTTTTAGAAAGCGGCCAAATCACATGACATATTTTTTAAGTTTACCCTTATTTATATAAAGTGAATGATTTGGTGATAGTTAGAGTTAACTATATATATAATATTAAAATATATAATATATATTAATAAATACTAAACAAATAAAACAAAATCTCCTAATACATTAAAGTAGACCTGTCTATCAGGCGGGCAACGCCAGCTTCGGGCCGAGCTTGATCGACTTTTAACTAAAATCATTAACTCAAACCCGGCTCAAGCCTATGATTTAGAAATTCGGACTTGGGTCGGGCTCAGTAAACATTTTTAAGCTCGGCCCATGATTTATAAATAATTTTTTTATTAATATTTTATAAATTAAATTGCAAAAAATTACAAGTTCTATAAAAAGGATATCTAAATTTTGTATACAGTTATATTTTCTAGTAAAATTCTTTTATATATAGTTAAAAATTTAGTAGGTTAAAATATAAAAATCTAAAACAAATATAATTTTTTGTATGTCGGGTCGGGCTTAGGAATTTATATAAAAAATTAAGTCTGACCCATAGAACTTCGGGCTTTTACGAACTCGGAACGGACTTTGTAATAAAATAACTGTACAAACCATACCCATATGAGCGGGCTCAAATCGAGCCCGATGAATAGTCTGGCCCGCTTACAGGCCGACATCAAAGTAGCAAAACCTCATTATATTAGTAGATAAAAAAACTTGTTATAATAAGAGTAAAGAAATATGAAGAATCGATAAAAGAAATTTTTTAAAAAAAGCCTCATGGTTTAAAATAATAACAAAGAAAAACCTCATTTCATCCATATGTGAATTCGAATTTGTGACTTCTAGGATCATAGCTTCAAGGCTCAACCATTAGACTAAGACCTTCACCACAAAGATCAGTAAAAGAAAATAACAACTATACAACCTAAATTTTATTAAGCTTTCATCTTAAGTTATCAAATAGCTACAAACATAAGAACTCTGATGTAGACAAAAACATTGGCCAGATCTTGCTTAGAATAGATACATGCAGTCACCAAAGATAAAAACAAAATTAATATGCATATTTGACTAAAAACATATGACGCTAAACTCAATTATAAAACTATTAAAGTTGTGTTGTAGATTATGGAAGACAAATGAGTAGTTAAATTTCAACAAAAATATCATATACAGATTATTCGTCGTAAAAACTAAAAATACTATAACTATAAAATATCATTACAAAAATTTTGAAAGAGAGGGAAAAAGAACAATCAAATAATCATTTTCTTTATCTATATTCAAAGCTAAATTTTACTTAAAACTTTTGAGAAGAGAATGGAGAAAGAGAGAGGGCAAGGTTTTTCTTTGTGGGGCAAAATCTTTTTAAGAAAATAAACTTTAGTTGCCTCAAATTAAGGACTTAAGTTCATTATGTTTATTTAACATTTTTTCTTGATAGTGTGTTCGTTCTCGTCGATCTTAACCAAATATAGTTCATACATAATATAAGCGAATTAAAAGTATCTGTATAATAAAAAAAAACAACAAAAAGTTGTAGATGGCTCTCTAAATCGAAGTTTTGCTATCATATATAGATGTCCGAAAGTTCTAAAAAACTTTAAGCACTGAAATATGGCTTTAAAATTGTATCGCTTTAAGACAAATTATCTATACAGCTTGAAAAATGTAGATTAAACAGTATGATTAATTCAAGATATGATTAGAGGAATGTTGAAGAAGATGATTTACTTAGTAGTAAAAAAATGCAAAAAAAAGAGAATGAATTTGCAGGACTTACCAAAAAGAAGAATACAGTTTAAAAATTGAGGTCAATTAATGTATTGATATATGAAAGCCAAATAACCCTTGAGTATATACAGTAAAATTAAGTTAACAAGAGCAAGAGGAACCTAAAATTAAAGAAAAAGGAGAAATCAAACGCCGGCATAACCGCCGTCACAAGAGCAGCTGGCGGTGGCGCCGTCGTGAGTAGGCTTAGTGGTGAGACAGCAACAGGCAAGTCCGACTAACAACATAAAAGCCCAAGCAGTAGCAATTGCTTGAACCCATTGCATGTATTGTTCTTCCATTTTCCTATTTTCCTTTCTTCATCTCAACTCCATTTATCTACTCTCTTAATCCCATTATTATTACTATACTTATGGAAGCTAAGAGCTATGAGTGTATATTCAAGACTCAAAAAGGAATTAAAGAGATTATTAAAAAAGAAAAGAAAATGTGGCTCACATGGGCTCACCTTTAAAGAGCCTATTAATAACATTGCCCAGCCTGTTCATTTCCCACCACCTATTTCCTCTTCTTTTTTTTTTTAAAAATATCCACCTATATTACTTATTTTTTTAATACTCTAATTTTTCAAGGATACTCTCTAATTTTAGTTCTTTTTTTTTGTGAAGGTCTGTTAATCTTAACTTACTGCACAAAGTACAGTAATCAAATGTACCGCATACTTGACAAATTGTTGTTTTACAAATATGGTTTTCGTTTCAATCAAAATATGGTTTTCGTTTCAATTACCTTGGTGAATTATGAATTGTTTTCTCAGGCTCAAAAGCTATTGCTCATTAAAATACATATATTAGTGCATCTTTCATTATATAGTTACTCTCAGTGTTATCAAAACCGTACCGTATCGGTTGATGACTGATTTTACTGCGAACCGGTCATGGCTACAGTACGATGTAATAAAAAACGGTTTTAGTAAAAAAACCGATTAACCGACAAACCGCTTCAAACCCGATTTTTCCAAAACCCCATGACAACAAGTAAAAGGGCTGCAAAAGGCTCAAAAAGCATTGCAATAGTCACTGAAAATCCTAAATAATACATATTCTTTTTTAAAATCCCTATGTGAACATGCAAAAACATTGCAATAGCCACTAGATACCCTAAATAATATATATTATTTAAAAAAAGGGTAAAATCACTTATTATACCAGTAATATCGCATACCATTTACTCTACCGGTATGACCCCGGTACAATTTTGATAACACTCTTATGTGTAGTTTGATTCATTGAAACTATGGCAAGATAAATTTGTATTCGTTAAAAAATTTGAAGAAAATTTTATTATATTCCTCTGTACCTTAAAACTATAAAGAAACCATTTAGATTCAATACTCAAAAAGTTGAATTATGTAGGTTTCATTGAAAACAATAATGGAAAGGTGTCATCTGATTTTATTCTGGCAGCACGTTTGGGTAGGCCAACTTTGATGCTGGCCGGTTTTTAATAAGTTTGAATTTCATAATTAAGATTCAAAACTAAAAACAGAAGACCCACAATTGGGTGCCAAATTACATATTCAGATTAATAACTAATAAATATATTGCATCATTAAATAACTTGTTGACGATAGATGGTTTTTTTTTGTTAATGTCAAACTTATGTTCCAAAATTTGAACTTTTCAATATTGTATTAAGTGCCATGTTTCTGATAAAAGACAATGAAATATTCATGCCAGCCTAGGAAAGCGTTTTTAAACCATTTAATTGCTATTTTTAGTATTTCCTGAACTGTGAGGAGCAAGGTTGTATTAAAATGGGTTGGGTCGGGTCACATGAATAATGCTTACCAGAAATAAAATGCACTCTTTCATCGTTTATATTCCTGAGGCTAGCGGAAACCAGGCATGACTAGTTTGTCAGCAAGCATCTTGCCCGTCTTAGGCATCACGTGCCAGTGCATCGTCAAATTAAATTCTTTACCTCGAAGATTGTTTCCCTATATATGAGTAGACAATGTTTAGATAATGAATCGTAAAAAGAGAACAAGAGGGTACGAGAGCCATCTCTTCGTGAGGGAAAGTACCTGATCAAGAAACCAGTACTTGTTTTGTGCCTGTATCTGAAATTTTGCATGCTCTTTGGCTGGTATTATAGCATCCCAAAGTGATACCTTAAACAAATTGTCAAAACAATTCTCAGAATTGGGGATGGATTAACGTAGATGACGCCAATATTTTAAAAACGGCTTAATGTATCTCCAGGTACCTGAACTTGTCCCAAAAAAGGTACGGCCCCCTGACCGTTCAAAGTGACCTCGTAGCTCCCTCAACTTTCAAAAAGTGCACCACGTGTCAACTTCTGTCTGGAGAAATAAAATCATAAAAATGACATCTTTAAAAGTCAAATCAACAAGAAGCTGACACGTGATGTTCATCGCAAAGTTGTGCACTTTTTAAAAGTTGACGGATGGTCGCTTTGGAAGTTCAGGTGGGACAAGTTTAGATACATGGATATGCATAAACAGTTTAAAAACGATCTAACTAGATTTGCCACCATATCTAAATGTATATATAATATATTTGCAATGCGAATCACATTAAGGATGAACGATAATTGAAAACAAGCTAACTATTATCTAGACCTAGCCATCTAGAGGTACCTGGTTCAAGCCATTTTTTGGGGTTGCATACTCTGCGGCTAGAAACACAAAAACCTGCAATAAATAGTAGCATGATTGTTATATACACTAGGGAAAGCCCTTAATTCCAACACTGAGTGTCTGAATCAGTGTATCAGCTTTCTAGATTAATCAGCAAGTTTCAAAAATCTCTGCAGCCATGAGATAGACACCTGATAGCCATATACAAATTTTGATTTTTTACATGTACATCTAGGTCATACCCATTTTACTAGTTCCAAAAATGTTTTGATCACAAGATGCGACAACACATTACAAATAATAAAAACAGAGGAATCATAATTACAAAGGGAAAATGAAAATCTTTTTTTCTGTTACAACGTACCTGCTTAGTGTTCCACGTAAACAACGACTGTAAATCAGCTGTTATATTCATTGTGAGGCTGACCTGCATTAAAATGAGAAACAATTTGATTATCAAATCATTAGTCAGCACAATACTATATGAATAGCGAAAGGAAAATTGCAATTCCAATTACAACAATATAAACACAGAATTAAAAGAACAAGGAAGAGCTCGGTCTTATTATCCGAATTTGGAAAAGAATTACAAGATAGAGTAAATGTCCGTCTCTACCAAGTAGAGCCCTGCTAAAATGCAGAAAAGGAAATCCAAAAATAGCCTTCCGTCACTCTCACAACAAGCTTAGCTATATAACAAACTCCCTTGCCAGCTCATTCCCAAAGTTTACCCACTTTCCCTAACTATCGGCCACCTCACCTTAGATTCCCAATGTGTCCTTCTTACCCGTATAAACAATCACGGGTTTGGACCCAACAACAGAATGATCCAATACTGACCTGTCTATCAGATAGTTCCCACGTGAAGAGCATGGAACCGCAAGAAAATCTTAAATAGGACGAACATAGTTACAAAAAAAGTACTATGAGCCTGCCAGGAAAAGCTATTAGACAGTGTCTTTGGGGCCATGTGAGTTCCATGATAAAACATAGCCACAAGTCTTCTCTTTCCCTTGGCGATGTGATCAAAGGATCACAACGCAATCTTTGGAACACTACTTCCATTGGCGGAAAGAGCCAAAAAACTAAAAATGGGTTTGTTATCAACATAGAGCTTGTAAGAAAAGGCCACCCCATTTGAATGTGAGATGATTTGTGAAACTCTTTGAGCTTTGATATATTAGTTGGATTTCACTTAAATCCCTAATAAAAAAATTAAAACTGTTAAAACTCTATATGCGCCTAAAAACAGCACCTACATAAAAAAAACTTATCAATTTCAATACTAAAAGCTAGTAACGACGTAGGAAAAATTTAGTGTAAATGAGGAAACTACAAGTTGTAAATGACTCCCTAGAACTACTTGCTAAACAATGTGAATCTCATGAGCAATCAGAATTCAACGAAACAAGATCATGGTCATATATAATCTGCTCAATTCAGCTTGTGAAATTGAACAAGCTAGTCACTACTCAATCCATTATCATGAAATATCATGTTCAGTTCATGCAAAAAAATTATATCCTTACAAAGAGCTTTCTAGCATATGCTACTTTTATCTTCTCTGATCCAATGTTATATAAGTTGGCTAAGTATAAAATAATATCAATAAAGAACTGGATATCAAATAGAATACATCACAACATGTAGATTATCAGGCATATAAACCCATAGTTGTCAAAAGAGGGCGCTTCGGTCACTTAAGCACAAAAGCATAGCGAAGCGCAGCACCCACGCTTAGCTTGGAAGCGAAACGCACTCTCCGTGCGAAGCACAAAGCGATATAGCGCAACGCTTTTACAAATAAAGCACTCTAAATGTGTTTTTTCTGTTATTTAGATGTTTGAATGTCTTAATTATCTTACATTGAGAAAATTTGTTGTCGGTTCATACATATTACTATAACTTTTGAATGTGGAGTTTGTCGGTCCATATGTTTTGCCACAGTATATAAGATTGTTTAGGAGCTGCACAATTTTTTAACGCAATTGAGGTAGTAGCTAGAAACATTGAGCAACTTAACATTTCACCTGTTTGGTAGCTAGAAACAATGAGCCACTTATAATTTCACCTGTTTGATGCAGAGACTTTGTCCCTAATCTTCTCATAATTCTTTAATTTGGATAATAAATTCTTTGCTTGCACTTCAATTTGATTGTGATATATGGAACTAACTTATTCAATTTATTTGAACTTGCACCGCGGTTTTCTTAGTTTCCATCTCTTTTAAATTGGCATTGGTATTCTGAATTTTCTCAACAGAAGTTATCGTATATTAAGTAAAATATAAGAATGTTATTAACAGTACGTGGTTGTTAATTTAAATAGATGTGTTATTGTTGTAGTAATATTATTTTAATTTTCTATACCTATAAATTTTTGTGAGACTAGTGCGCTATATTTTGTTCCAAGCGAGGTTTTTTTGCGCTTTGCAAAAGCAACAAGTGAGACTCTTGCGCCTTGACTGCGCTTTGCGCTCTCAACTACTATGATCTAACCTACAGTTTGGGACAAGATTCTATAATCTATATGCATACGTAGCATGTTAGGAGTAAAATAACAAAGATTCAACACAACAGAATCCTAAACCCTAAACCATTAAGCCTTACAATCAAGCCTACAAAAAGCCCAAATATACTATTAAAGGGAGCATCAATGGAACATATTATCCTTAATATAATCAAAACCCACATATAACAAATATTCAAGCTTGTATTTACAAAACAAAATCACAAATTACCTCATCGTTTCCCTGTGCCTTCTTTTGAAATCGATTGATATTCAGTATCTACAATCCAAGGAACACCAAAAATCAATGCCACATGTTAAGATTATGGCTTGAGTTTTCATAATCCCAATAACTACAAACAATCTAGAATAAATGTAAATTTGTAAGTGCACATAGATAAAAGTAACCAGCAAACCTGGATTTGGGCAGAGGGGGATGGAGAATTAAAATTATCAGAGACAGAAGCCAAGGCACATATTCCAGCAAGAATGGTGATAGTAAAACTTAACAAATTGTTGGCCCTGTACCCAAAGGAATGCATATTTGCAGCTATGATGTTTTAGTTGCGTGTTTATTTTACTTACTTGCCTGCACAAAATGTTGAGCTTTTGTTATTGGTCTGATTTTTCTAGTCTGAACAAGACGAGTAGGGAAATCGATTGGTAAGTATCTCATGAAAAACAATATTATTGGACTCTTGTGGAATTTGGACATTCAGCTCCTGAAAATTAATTTTGTGGCATTAGACGTTTGACATCTGAACTTTGATTTTCGTTTAAACATACCCCTTAATGGATCCACAGTCAATCTTGAGTTCCATGCTCCTTCAAATTGAATTTCAAAATGTTCGAACTAGTGGGGGGATAAATAAAAGTACAGGATTAATGCACGCAATAAAATCGTCTATTAAGAGGCACATTGTAATCAGAATCAATGTTCAGAAGGGACAGTTAAATTTGACCGAACAAATAGGGCCATAAGGATTGCCATCTATTCCCAAATCTGTCGAACAATAGAAGTAACCATTCCTATCCGAGACCTATGCAAAGACTTATACCCATCTGAATCTAATAAAAAAATCCCCGAATACTAAAGGAAACTACATTGAAACCCATATAAATCTTCAAACGATTGATCTAGTTTTGTCAAAGGCGTTAATGTTGTTAAAGGCGCTCGCCAGCGCCATTGCCGGACTGAAGTGGTGCGGCTTCAGTCAGGCGTTCGCCTGCGGCGGTGCGTTTTCCAAGTAAAGCGTCGAACTCATAGAAGGAAATCATACCTGTTACTTCAGAGATCCTCTATCCTTGGCGCCAGTTGCTGAGTTTTCAGTGTTGGGAATGGAAGAAGATACTATCCCTGTCATTATAAAAATTTAAGTTGACAACACTAGTACGACATCGTTTTTTGTTTTTTCAAATGAATAATAAAATCAAAATGAATAAAAGGCTGTCTCACTTCCACCTTAACACACTTGTGTTTGTTCCGCTATAAATGTAATTTATTTCAAGTAAATATTAGTTAATTAGCTTTGAAATTATCATATTTGTGGTTAAAATATATGGTTTATTGGTGTCTTTGATGAAATTTCAGGTCACTACTAGATGCAGTAATGGTCATCACTAAGAATCTAGAAATTGGACAAGGTGAGCAGAAAACTGGCCAAGGTGAGTAGAAGATTAGACAAGACAATCACAAATTTGGCCTAACTAAGAGAGAAGAGGCTCAAACTAAATTAATCTGATATTTTGGGAAGTAGAGTTGACCAAAATACCACTGGAAGGATGGGGGAATTCCTTTGGCCTATCGAGGACGCCACTTTTGAGTAGTTGATTGATTTTTATTACTCTATGGCAAGTGGAAGAAGCTTATTGGAGAAAGATCCACATTCTAGAAGACTTTACTTGAGCTGATGAAGAACCACCAACTTATGAGCGGTGGAATGCAACTTGTGGGGGTGGAGTTTATCCTTTTGTGATGAATTATGAGACAAATTGATTAACCACTCTTACAAGCTTCCATCTTCTAGAAGATCCTTTTTGAACGGCTGAGAATTATTTGAAATACTTTAAAGTGCAAGTTGACACTCTAGAATGATCCACATGCCATTATAAGTATGAAATTCCTTTTATTTTATAATTTAGCTTTGGTTGGCCGTAGAGCCTCCATTGTCTCACTCTCTACTTTCTATTTCATCTTCATTTCTTTTATTTTTAATATTTTTCCTTTTATGTTTTATTTAATTTAATTTTATTTTATGGCTAATTAAGCCGTAGTGAGCACGGTCGGTGAGCAAGGCAGATTCTATGGTTTGATTTCTCTAACCCTTTTATTCTAGCATTATTCTATGTGGATTATTTTTGTGTTGAACTTAATTCTCATAAGTGAGGCCTAACTTATGTTGAGTGTAACAAGAGAACTGAAAGGTGAATTGTAACATAGACTAAACGCAAAATACACATCTAAGAGAAACTGAAAAGTGAATTAGATTGTGCTAGGAAGTTTATATAAGATAGAATGTTTGCATAACTTAAGGCTTAAAGTGTAACTTGCAAAGGGAAACCATGCACGTAAGGAAACTTTAAAGGACCTAGACAAAGGGAAACTACGGCTAGTAACATTAGGAATGCAAGATAACCTAAATCCTTAAGCGCTAACATGCTAAACTAAAGAGGGGAAATCATTTCATGTCTGCATGCTGACTGGTAGTGCTTGCCACTTTATAAATTTGTTCACAGTGACCATTCAAGGCAACCATTTTTACTTCGTAGAAATCATTTAATTTCAGCATTTTTTATTATTTTCTCATCTTATTAATATCTTAAACTTCTAACTACTAATTTACTTCAAGGTTTAGCTACTTTTCTTGCTCCTACTAGGAATGACACTTGGTCTTGCCTATACTACTAACACGACCTAGTACACTTGCTAGAGAGCTCACTTTGGGTAGACAACATTTGGTAGCTTAAAAAATAGATGCTTTTACTTTTTGAAAAGCAGAAGGAGATAAGTAAATGTTCGGTTAAATATAAAACATACATAGAAGTTGCTTTTATTAAGGATTTAGGTGTTTTTGAAACCTCATAAAAATGCAAGTTTTCCATATTACTTTTAGGGTTTGAATTATTATATACTATTGACCATTTGTATAATAGGTGATTAATTTATTAATTATTTTAATATATGCACATTTTAGTCATTTTTTAAATCTAATAGCATCTGTAAATCGTATTTTTACTAAGCACTAACTGCATATCAGTTGATAACATCAACATCAAAACACTATAATAAACCACAACAGTAAACTACAACAACAAACAGCAACAACCGCAACAGCAGCAACAACAACATCAGCTATGCCAAACTGGGCCTATGAAACGTATACTTTTATTAAAAAATTTCTTTAATAAACGAGATTTTTTTATGTCGGAACACTATTTTAAAAATTTCTATCTAATTCAGTCTAGGCGCTATTTTTGGGTTTGTCATTCGGCTTTTTATTCCTCAGGCGCTATCAGGCGCTTGATCGATATATTGTCGCCAAGACACTCCCTAATCCGATTTTTTCCAACTAGTCAACGTCTAAACTTAAGTTTTAAGACATTAATATTTGTAATAATTATAGTTTAAAACTTTTTTACCCATAAAAAGTGACTAAGTTGGTAAAACTAAAGTACATTAAAGTGTTCTCATAATATAATTATTATTTTGAGTCTCAAAACAATGTAATCTATGCCTCAAATAAAGAGGGAACTACCATTGACAAGAACCTAGCAATTTGTGTAATTTTTTTAACATTTTATAATATTATAATTTATTTTATAAGTTAAACTTATATTTTTAGGTATTAATAAATATTAAAAAATAAAAAATAAAAATTCACCTAGACGGCGAGGCACCACCAAGGCCTTGAAAGCCTTTTCCACAAATTAGAGCCTAACACTTTTTATAACATCGTTCGAGAAAGACATGGATAAAGAAATGTTATTTATTTTTCTTAATTTGTGTTGCTTTATAACATTTTGGAGTACCTTGTTTTGGTTTTAGTCCTAATTATGGATTTTACTTGACATATATTTACTACATTTATTTGTGAGTCATGTCTGAGCTGAATATTTTATGGACCTTTTCTTTTTTTCTTGGCCAAAAATAAATACTGCACCCTGAATTTGGCATCAAAGGTCACACATTACCTCAACTTTCAAGTATTTCATTTACGGAAAAAAATTATATGTCCCCAATTCGGTGTCTCCTTCTATATCCCCCATTCATTTTTCGACATGTGTTAAGTTTGTTGGAGAGAAGTATTGAAAAGTAGGAAAGTAAATCTGAAAAATAATAAAATAATAATTAAAATTGCCACGTGTCAAAAAATGAATGGGGGACATGAAAGGGGACACCGAATTGGGGACATGTGATTTTTTCCTTCATGAAAGGGGACTCCCCAAAGTTGGCAAAAGTGATACAGTTTGCCCCCCTCAATGCCATATGTCAGTTTCTAGTTGGTTTGACTTTTCAAATATGTAATTTTTCTGTTTTTTTTTCAATCAGAAGTTGACTGTACTAGTTTTGTCAACTTTAAGGGTAAAGTGAAATACGTGAAAGTTGGAAATGACATGTGACTTTTGATGCCAAATTTAGGGGGCAACATATGCATTTGACTTTTTTCTTTGAAATTCCCCAATTATGATAAAACCTTAGCAAGGATACAACTATGCTTGATTTTTCCTGTAATGATCAAATTAACAGCATAAAAAACTAACAAAAAGAAAAAAAAGCAAATCGACTCCTAAATCCTAAGAAGTAAAAATCTATCCCGGATACTAAATCCTCTAAACCAGACAAAAAAAAATTTGGTTGCCTTCCTTGCTAGAACCATCAACTAAAGAATGCATTAGTTTCTTAACTTTTGGTACAATAGAAAAAAATAGCGCCCTTTATCTTCTCAACTTTCTGCTCTCCCGTGCTCTCTCTATGGCGAGACGAGGGTGCCCTAAGCGGAAGTTATATATGAACATGTTTTTGCTGCTCCTATTAGGGATTCGGACTTTTCTAAGCCGGAATCTGCTCCGATTTTCCCCCTTGATTGCCCTTGAAATTGTTCCTGAAACCGTCAACACTGTGAGCCCTAATGCGATAGTGATTGAGGAAAAACTAAACCTACGCGATGCTTCGAAGAAGGTTTAGGAGAGCTTCCATGAGAAGCGATCTAGTTTTACTGGGGATAAACTCTTGTTTATTCCACCAGTAGAGAAGGAAGGTAGGAAGTATGTATTATAGATCCAGATGATGTGGTTTAGGAGGTCGACTTCTGGCAAGGATATATTATATGCGCTGTTCTAGGATCCAAGCCTCCTCTTCATGTCTTTGAAGGTTTCATACGCAGGATTTGGTCAACTTTTAATGTTGAGAGGATTTTGCGATTAGACAACAATCGTTTTATGGTAAGACTATCTGATGAGGAAACCAGAGATGCCATTGTTGACCATCGCATTTGGTTCTTTGACAAGAAGCCTTTGATAGTGCGGGCCTAGACTGGTGAGGTTAACGCTTTACCATGAGTTACTTTTGTTCCTATTTAGGTCAGGTTTCCTCAACATCCTGTAAGGTGTTGGAGTGAGAAATCCTTGAGCGCCATTGGCAGCCTGGTTGGCAAACTGCTAATGACTGACAAAATTACAAATGATAGAGCCTGGCTAAATTTTACTAGGGTTCTGATTAAGGTTGAATTAGGAACCGAAGTTATGAATGAAGTGCAATTCGTTAATGAATTTGGTCAACTGATTGATTAGTTTGTTGAATATGACTGGATCCCAGCCATGTTATAACCCGATCCTAAGATGGGTGGTGCTGGGGTAGAAGACCTGAGTAAAGAGCGGCCATAAAGGATGTCGATAGGGACAGTAATGAATCGAATCCACACCCAAAAAGAGAGGGTTTTGAGATTGTGCTGGTCTGTGATAACAGAATTGAGAGTAATTAAGGATTTTAAGATTGTGATGGTATAGGACATTACAATTGAGAGATACTTTAGAGATTTGATTAGGACTACTTATACCAATAAGGTGCACCTTCTTTTCGGGAGCCTACTCGAGAGAATTTTAAAGTTGAGCATGCTTAACCTGGAGCAATCTTGGGATAGGTGCCTTCCTAGGAAGTAATTTCCAGGAAGTGAGCGAGTGAGGATAAAGCTTATTGGAAAGACTTGTGTTGGTTTGTGGAGGCAGTCGGTCAAACTTGAGGTATTAGAGTTTGGTATCAGAGCCAACTCTCTTCCAGTACGATGTTGCTTGGGGATGAACCAGGCAAAAGCTGGTGGGCCTGTAACAACCCGGTCCTAAGAGGGGTGGCATAGGGGTAGAAGACCTGAGCAAATAGCATCCATGAAGGATGTCGATGGGGACATGAATGAACTGAATCCACACCCAAAAAGAGAGGATTTGGAGATTGTGTTGGTATGAGACATCATAATTGAGTACAATTAAGGATTTCGAGATTGTGATGGTATGGGACATTTCAATTGAGAGAGACTTTATAGATTTGATTGGTACTACCTACACCAACAAGGTGCACCTTCTCTTTGGGAGCGTACTCGAGAGAACTCCAAAGTTGAGCGTACTTGACCTGGACCAATCTTAGGATGGGTAACCTCCTGGGAAGTAATTTCCAGGAAGTGAGCTAGTGAGGACAAAGCTCACTAGAAAGACTCGTGTTGGTTTGCAGGTGCTGTCGGTCATACCCAGGGAGTTATAAGCCAAATGTTATAATTGCAGGGGTTTTGGCCACCTAGAGGGCGATTGCAAGAAGAAGAAAGAAATAGCTTGAAAAGTGAAACCGTTTAGGTCTTGTGGAAGTGCAGGGTCCAAAGGTTGCCATTTCTCCCTAAGCTTCAAACACTACAACCAGTTCTTGCTCTATGGTAAAATATAAAGGAGTTATTGGTCCTTCTAGGCCTTCTGTTCCCCCTGGTTCTACTGGTCATGTTGTTCCTCTTGTTACTACTGGTCATGCTACCTGTGGTGATTGGCAATGACAAGGATTTATGGATTACTCCTAGGAAAGGGAGAAAGAACACACAGTCTAAGGAGAAGTTGATTGGTAAGTCCCTCATAGGACTAATTTTGCAGAATTCCCATGGGTTGCCTCCTCATATGGAATGTTAGAGGCCTCAATAGAGCCTCTAAACAAAAATATATTAGGGAGGTATGCACTCTCAATAAGGTTGAGATGTGTGTCCTAATTGAAACTAAGTTGAATAATGTTAGCATTGAGAATCTTTTGGCTGGAAGTTATAATGGTTGGGGCTGTCCCAATAACCTGGAAGCTCATCCTGGTGGTAGGATTCTAATCCTATGGAGGAAGGATTATTTGATGTCTCTGTTTGTTTTGTGTTTGATCAAGTGCTGCATTGTAGAATCAACATTTTAGGTAATAACTCCCCCTTTGATTACACAGTAGTTTATGGTCTTCATTCTATTTCCCAGAGAAAGGAGCTATGGAGGGATCTAGAGAAGTGTGCTATTTCAACTCCATTATTAGTGGGTGGATATTTTAACACCATGTTCAGCTTGAATAGCAAACTAGATGGCAACCTAATTAACTGCTCTGACATTACAGAGGGGGTGAACTATTTGCAGGAATCTTTTCTTGAAAAAGTTAGATGTATAGGACCCAAGTACTCTTAGACTAATAATCAACTTGGTGCAGATAGAGTTTATTCTAAGATATACTAGGTTTTTAGCAATGAACCCTAGAGTGATGCTTACAATGATTGTGTTACCTCTTATCATGAGGACCCCTACTCGGACCATTGCTTCTTACTCTTGAAAAGCATTAGCCATGAGAAGACCGGTTACAGACCTTTTAGGTATTTCAACATGTGGAGCGATCATCCAAATTTCAATCCCTTAGTTAATCAGATTTGGAATCCTCAGGTTGAAGCCCTACTCTTACACAAGCTTGTTATTGAGCTGTCCACAATAAGAAGTAGTTTGAGGAAATTTAACAAGAATGTGTATGGGGATGTAGTTACCAAATATAGGGAATGCCTTATGAAAGTGTCCACTATTCGCAATCAGCTACAGGGGAATCCTTTAGACCCTGATTTGCTTATTCAAGAGAAGGAAGCGCTCACTTAGTTTGCTATTGATTCTAGAGCCTATGAAACTTTCTTACACTAAAAGAGTAAAATTACCTGGTTACATTTGGAGGATGAATTTTCATGGTACTTTTATACTGCAATGAAAAGTAGAGGGGTTCAAAACCGTATTTTCTCCTTTGTTGACAAATGTATTAGAGTTGATGATCAGCCTTGTTGTGGATCACTTCCTTAACCACTTCAAGTCCTTCATGGGTACTGTAAAATCCTACAGCAGGAGGTATAGACTCAAAGGTTGCGATGGGGAATACTTTGACTATTGATCAACAAATTATGCTTATTAGACCCTTCTCTGCTAGTGAGATTAAAGAGTCTCTTTTCAGCATTGGGAGCAATAAAAGCCTTGGCATTAATGGTTTTGGCTCAGGTTTCTTTAAAGCTACTTGGAAACATGTTGGTTGTGATGTTATTGAAGCTGTTAGGGAATTTTTCACCTCGGGTATGCTCCCTAAGTCTTTTGCTTCTACTCTTTTGGTCTTAATTCCTAAGAACACCAATACATCAACTGCTAGGGATTACAGACCCATTGCCTACTGTAGTACTATTTATAAGTGTGTTTTAAAACTTATTTGTTAAAGGCTTAGTAGTGTTTTACCTTGCCTGGTCAATAACAATCAGGGGGCTTTCACTAAGGGTAGGACACTAGCCCATAATGTCCTTATTTTATAGGATATTCTGAGGAATTATAACAGAAGGAATGTGTCTGCTAGATGCTTCTTAAAAGTACACCTTAGCAAGGCATATGACACGATTTTGTGGCAGTTTGTTGCTGATTTATGTAAGGCTCTTGTTTTCCCTAGTAAATTCATTAACTAGATCTTGGCCTGTTTGAAAAGTCCCTACTATTCCCTTGTTATGAATGGTTGTATACAGGGCAATTTTGTAGGGAGAAAAGGTTTAAGACAGGGAGACCCCATGTCCCTCCTTTTGTTTATTTTAGTTATAGAATTTCTCACTAGGATCCTTTGCTACCTATCCAAGCATTGTGGTATAGGCTATCATCCTGGCTGTAGGAATGTTAATTTGAATTCTTTATGCTTTGTTGATGATTTAATTTTACTTAGCAAGGCCTTTGTTAAATCTTTTGGTCAACCAATCGAGGGTCTAGATATATTTCTTAAAGCCACTGGCCTTAGTGTTAACAAGGCCAAATCCACCTTGTATGTATGTGGTACTACTAATAAAGTGAAAATGCAGATTCTCAGGTTAGCTGGAGTTACTAAGGGTGGCTTTCCCTTGACTTATCTAGGGGTTCCCCTCTAACCTACTAGATGGAATAGATTTGATTGTGAATTGGTGAATGATAAAATTGTAAGCTAATCTCTTATTGGGGCACTAAGCATCCTTCTTTTATAGAGAAAACTCAACTTATTTTTGGGATTCGGGCATACTGGATGAGCATCTTTTGCCTTCCTAGTTCTGTGGTGAAGGATATAGACAGAGTATGCAGGCAATTCCTTTGGGAAGACAATGATGGCGAAAGGAAAATGCATAATATTGCATGGACTGATATTTGTAAACCCAAGAAGCTAGGTGGCTTAGGCTTTAGAGGGTGTGGTTTATGGAGCAAAGTCTTTATTGGGAGGTTTATTTGGGTTATTGCCTTTAAACAAGATTCACTTTGGCTTAAGTGGGCTCACAGTGTTTATCTGAAAAGCGATGATTTCTGGTCTATTGGTCTGAAAAGTTTCCCTAGCTGGTATTGGAGGAAATTGCTCAACCTACAGTATGCTCTTTCTGCTACTGTATTACTCAACTCTAGTATCAGGGGAAAATATTACGCTGCTAAATGTTATGAACTTCTTTTAGGGTCCTCATTGGCATTCCCTTTCCATAAATAGGTTTGGTGTGCCTTGGCTCTCCCTAAACATAGGTTCATTTTTTGGTTGTCTGTGCAACACAAGCTATTAACTAAGGATATTCTGTTGCTTTGTATTCCTGGTTTGGGTGGTACTTGTTCAGTTTATGGCTTAGAGTTAGAAGACCATAACCATATGTTCTTTCAGTGTCCATTCTCTAAGCTGCTTATTGATAATATTGATGCTTGGTTCAATGCTGGTGGTGTGGGTTTTGATTTTAGGAATTGGACTCTTAATCTGCAGTCTCTCAAGCTTTTGAGATACATTGATTTTGTGTGTGTAGTTGTTTTACAAGCTGCAGTGTATAGTGTTTGGCTGAATAGAAATTCATGTATTTTTTCTAACACTTGTCTATCTGTTAGAACTTGTGTTAAATGAATTCAAGATACTGTAAAGACTAGGCTTTCATTGTATAGGAAAAGAATGAAATCAAAATCTAATAGAGAGGCATATAATAGATTATTTGGTTAAGGGCTGATTTTGCCTGTTCACTGCAGGCTCTTTCCTTGTAAATTCATTTTCTGAAGAGTTAATAATATTCCAATATTTCATAGAAAAGTAGCAATTATACTAATTGAAATGACCTAATATACCATACCACATGATACAATACCTTGTAAGAATCCGAAAGCAATTTATTTGTATGAAATTCCATTACACTAGCAATCAGTGCATCAATTTAGAAATAATGATTAAACATTAAAAGCTTATCTAGACAAGAAAGATACAATAATCATTTGTAGTCACAATGTATTTGGTGCTGTTTCTACAACCATAAAGCATCATTCACTCTGCTAAGGGCTATTTAATGACTCACCCCTTCCATTCCTCCCATTATTCTTTCAAGTTCTTCAAATATGTATTTCAAATAGATTAGTTTTTATTTTCTTTACAGAAAAGAGGTCCTCACCACTTATTTACATGATTTTTAGAGATCTCAGGCTTAAGATAAGCATTCTAATGTAAAAGTATCGATTGCTTTCCCCTTTGGATCTGCACAACATGGAAAATGAATGTGAGCGGGCGAGCCTTTCTTATATGAGCGTACACGGTGAAGCGTGCTAAGGGAGGATCATCATTTTAGGTGTGATGAAAATTGATGGAAATGATGTTAAAGTTGATATTTAAGTTCATTTCATATATTAAAAGAGACAAGATCAGAATCTCGTCCTTAAGATAGAGTCGCCACCCAGTTTAGCTCGATTGGAAATTTTGGGGTACAATTTTCCTCCTGGGTGGTAGAACGCACCTCAATTAGAGATTCTGAGCTCGGATGATGTTGTCTATTCTTCATTTTATAAATCAAATCAATTATTTTTCAATATAGGCTTCTTTCGTTCTTATGTGATTTAAATCCCGTAATTTAAAATTTTTGGTTAATAATTAGTCATTCATCACATAGCGCAGCATGCAAAAAGTGATAAATAAATAAAAGCAAAAAATAAATTAATTATTATAGGGCTTTGACAAATCCTATACATTTTTCTATGCGATAAAATAAATAATATCCGAAGGCCTAACATACATATAACCTAAATCTACCTGTATCCAAATATCGGTTAGCATATATACGGCACGTAGCATAGCAAAGCACCTATTATTTTAATTATGAATTTTTATTATGAATTTTTAAAGTTAAAATACATTTTTTAGGAATTTAATATTTATTTAACCAATGAAATTAATAAATAAATCAAATAAAACAGATTAAAATTATTTTAATTTATTTCAGTACATTTATGATTTTTAAGAAATTTTTTGGGGTTTAAATGAGGTTAAAAATGCAAGAAAATGATAAAACATGGATAAAAACACAAAATAGGAACCTTCTGGCATTTTTACCAGTCTAACCGCTGGGATGATAGTCTGACTGCTACAATGGCAGCAGTGACCACTGCTGTGGCAGCAGTGACCGCGCTGGCGGAGCGGTTAGATGGTCATTAGTGAGGTCGGACCTGAAAAATGCCAAGCGGGGCCAAATCAGCATTTTTGCACCCAAAAACTGAACTTCGTTGACATTTTAAGTTGTTTCCTACATTATTTCAGTAGATTTGGACTTAAAACATCGAAATAACTTTTATTTTTTGAACTCGGGGGGAATGAAACCTGAAAAACGCTGAAAAAGCGGCTTGTCCTCACTAGCGACAGTCTGATCGCACCAGCACCGGATTTTCACCGGTGTTTTACAAAAATACCGAAAGAAAGTAGGGAAAAGCCCCGAAATCAACCAAAACAACAACAAAATGAAGATTGGAACTCAAAGTTTTAACCTTTGGGCCGTGAATCCACTCTTGGAGACTCGAATCAATCCATGACAAGCTTTTTCTTCTGACAGATTTGTGATAAAAACCGACAAAAAGAGCGACGAATTTGGGTAGAATTTGAGACAAAGTCACTAAAAATCTATTTAATCCATGTTAAACCTAAGATTTCTAGGTGATTTTAGTGTTTTAACTAAGTAATCGAGCCTGAGAATGATTAAGAGCCCGGATTAATGTGTATTAATCCAAGTTTCTACTTCTTTCTCTTGCTTTCTCACTCTAAGAACATTCAACTAGAAAAATTAATTTTTCTTTCTAAAAATTGTCAAAAGTCCTGATTTAGGTGATTTAATAGCCTTATATAGACCTCTCTCAGTCGAAATAAACAAATTAGTCCCTCGAATCTATGAAATTCTCGAAAAAAATTGGATTAAATCAAAATTTAGAGAGAGAAAAATACAGTCGCGACGAACACAGAGTCCATTCAGCGATCAGAATCTGACCACTGCCCGTAGGCGTGGTCACCGCGCCAATAGCATGGTGGGCCGCTCGGCCTCACTCACTTTATCACTGTGGCAATGTTGCAGTCACCGCACCGGTGCTGCGGCATACCGTACCGGCAATAGAGAAATTAGTATTTTTTTACTTAATTAATTTTAACTAATTTTAATTAATTAAAGGGAATTACGGTGACAAAAGAGTGCGACTTAGGTCTAAACCCCGTTGAAAGAAATACTTGCCATAAGTGATTCGACCTAGCAAAAATAGAGTAACCAGACCGAAAAAAAGGGAAGAGCAAAACATCATCATTGTTCTGAGGCGACCGAAAAGCCCGTGCTCACAATCAACATTCATTATTATGGCACATGAGAAAACTAAATGTACACACAATATCTTGGTGTTTTTTTCTAGTATAATAAAGAATAAATATATCCTAGGTTTACTTACATGCAGTAATCAAATCTATTAATATTTTAGTGTAATTGGATAAACTAGTTTGACCAATGCGATCGTGAAATTTCACCGAACAAGTATGGAGAGTGCAGAGTGCACACTTGTTCGGGTTCTGTTTATGATTTGAGGGGGTCTGGGGGTAGCGCCCTTGGGTGCGGGGTCCAAGGGGCGGTAACCCCTGGTGGGGTCTAGGGGCAGCGCCCCTCGACAGGGTCTGAAGGGCGGTAGCCCTTGACAGGGTCCTAGGGCAGCGCCCCGGGCTAGGATCCTTTGGAAAAATTCCTTAGAAAATGAATTTTTGTCCGAAATAGTGTGTCTATTGGACACAACTGAATCTCAAAATAAACATGTCTTTTGGACATGGCTGCTACCCCAAACAGCATGTCTGTTGACGTTTTGGCTATTTATTTCACCAAAACGATATTGGCAATATACAGAAAAATTCGGTTGAAATTTCACTGCAAATAAAATTCTTGTTCTTGATTCTTTTTCTGATTTTATCTGATTGAAAATTTGGTAAACTAGCCAAATAAATTTCAATCTGACAGCGTTTTCGCGACTTCAGAAATATCCAAGTAATCCCCAATTTCCAACAAAATCTACATATCACTGTGATTGTGCCAAACAGCACGGAATTCTTCAAGGAATGTGTCCAGACGTGCTTTTAGATTAGAAGTTCTAAAACTTGCATGCAGGAGAGTCGCTGAGAGAGAGGGAGAAAGAGTTAATTAAGAGAAAAGTACTCATTATTGTTAGGAAATAGGACTCAATAGCGGAACAAAATAGTTACTTTGGGCGAATATATAACAGCAACAAAATAAGAGAAATTAATAGCAAATAGTGGTACAAAAGAAATAGAAGAAAAACACTCAAACCCTTAACCCCCAATACACCACAAAGAAGAGAATTTGTTTTTTGCTGGATGATCAAAATAAAGAGTGGCATGGGTATTTATAGATAAAAGAATAAGCTAGAGGGTAGGATATTATGGAGGGAACTTATGGTGATTTATTTGCCTATAAAAGAAAACAAAAATGATATTATTTCAATTACGATTAGGAGCTTGCGACACTAAATATTGGAGTTGGAGTTTGTCAACACTAGAATAAAGATTGATGCAAAAATCTGAATTAGTGACATATTTTGTTTCCACAATTTCAAAGCAAATTATAGTCCATAAATCTCCACCTTGATTTGAAATTGTTCGAACAATGGCAAGCTCGAAATTTGCAAATAGCAATCAAGTTCAAGCAGTGCTTGAACTTACTGGTTGGAAGAGGCTTCTTCATCATGTAGGCTGGATTGTCTGCAGTACCAATTTTAGTAACACCAATATTTCCTTTAGAAATAATATCTCGAATGAAGTGGTACTTCACATCAATGTGCTTTATTCTTTCATGAAACATTTGATCTTTAGTTAGACAAATAACACTTTGACTATCACAATGGATGACAATCTTTTGCAAATTTGAACTGAGTTCACTAACCAAGCCTCTTAGCCAAATAGCTTCTTTTACAGCTTCAACTACCGCTATATATTCTACTTCGGTAGTGGATAATGCAATTTATTGGTCCCTATGCATACACTCAATGAGTCAGAGGGGGGGGGTGTGAATGACTCACTCAATAACTTACAAAACTTTTTCGCGATAGTTAAGGCTCCGCTGAGTGAGGTCAACTAACTGAGTGAAAAACCTGGAAATCGCCATTAAGTAAAGAACACAGAGATTTTATACTAGTTTGGACCCCTGTGCTTACATCCAATCCCGAGAGAGTGTCTCAGCTTTCATCCACTAACCTCAACTCCTTTACCTAGGCGGAGAAGCCTTTCACAAATTCCCCAATTACAGTAAGTACCCTCCAAACTACAATCGATCACCTGCTGATTAGAATACCCTCTACTATCAGCAACTCAATAAGAGTTTACACAAGAGCTAGACTAAAATTATAGAAATGTTGATCCAGTTACAAATAATCTAATATTATAATTGATTGATCTAATCTATTCTCTCTTATTCTAAGCAAATTCTCGCTGAGTTGTGCTTTTCTTGCTAGAATTCCTTTAAAGCTTGTAAATTGACAGAGTCTTTGCTCCTAAGAAATTCAGGTGTAATCACCATATTGTAATGCTTGCCTTCTTGCTCCTTTTATAGTTGGATTGAGAAAGTAGCCGTTGAACTTGTCTTGGCATCTTCTGAAACTGACAGCTCAGCAATTCACCCGTTGCTTCTTCAAATTGATTCGTTAAGATATAGAATTGCACCATTGTGAAATACATTTCAATTCGTTAGATTTAAATTTGAGCTCCAGTTTGAATTCTTTATCGAACTATTAGAGAGAACTCACGCTGACTTGCCATGTGTCTTCATTCCATTCACTATGGTTTTCTAACATGTTGCAGAGTGTGCGATACAAGGTTGGTGGATCTGCAGAATTACCCAAAGTGGAAATTGACTTCTTGCAGCTTTGCATTAGAATACTTTATAATTTTCTTCATAATTCTGTCTTGTCAAGGCATTAATTCTATTTGTCTTTGTCTCATTAATGTTCCTGCAAAAAGCAACACTCAGAGCAAAGATACCTTTTTACCTTAAATAGTAAGGTCAGCAGTGTTGACAGACATAAAGTAACTCAGCTAAAATGATAAAACAAAATGCACACAGCTGAAACAAAATCTAAATATCAGGTGCTGAGTGAATATTACTAAGTCAGCGACTAAGTAAGTACAGCCCAGAAACCACTCAGAGTTAAACTAAATAGCTACATCAGCGGAGACTCAAAATTCTACCCTTGAATTTACTAACTCCCTTAAAACCATAAACGATTTATTTTAACATCATTATTGATTTAATCATCTCAAACTGCACTTAATTGTTATAATCAAAACTTAAGCACTACTGAGTCAGTCCAAACTAGTGCTTGGTTCAACAATCTCCCCCATTTTGATCAATGGCAATTAACTTGAGCGAGAATTAAATCAATAAGATATCTAGATCAGAGTTACCTTATAGCCATGCTTGATATGACTTTTGTTCAGCATCTTCAATCTGCTCAGAGTGAATGCTAACTCCCCCATAATTCTTAAATTTTCCGAGTTCAACATCCCTCCATACTTCTCATATATTTTTGCAAATGATCAGAGCATATGTGTATAGCAAAATAATATATGAAGTTTAGAAGATCTTAACTTAGAATAGAAATTGTAATCTTTCATTAATAAATAACTTGAGTACAAGTAACAAAGAGTTATTCTATACTAAGTTTTACAATAAGCACTAGCGATTACAAAACTTCTATTCTAATCCTTTGGCATAGGCGGGGCTCCCAAATTGGTTCTTCTCTCTTCATACACTTGTTAATCCCATCTGATCTTCTTCTCTTTGGGTAGCACCATCTCCTTGCCTTTCCTCTTCCTGGTCTTAGTACATTCTCTCTCAATGCGCTCTAAGTTCTTAGATAGATTAAAAGAAAATTCAATAATCCTCTGCTCTCTTTCCCTTTCCTCTTTTTCACGCTTCTCGTGATCCTTCTCCCCCATTGCCATTGCATCTAAAATGGCTTGAGTTTGATGATCAAATGAGCTCAGAGACTCCTCAAATGTTTCTAGCTAATAATAGACATTTGATGAAAAATTCTGCACAAGCAGCTCATAGATCTCTTGCGATAGAGCTTCTTGTTCTTTGAGAAAGGCGAATAATCCTACCAAAGCGCGGGATTGAGATAGATTGACCTAATATTGAGCATTTAAACCTTCTTTGGATACCTGGGTGAGACATGCTATTGCTTTAGCTTGATTATTTTCTCTAAGAATGCGCTCTAGTATAGGAGTGCTCCTAAACTTCATTATGAATCTTATCCAAGGCTTCTCCATCATTTAGGACATAAGCTTGAACTTGCTTGATTTAGTCTCTAATATGACTAAGTTTCTAATGAAGATTAGGCTCCAGTTCAGCATCTTTCATCACAATATCACTACTCAAAGCATCTAAAATGTTAAGCCTCTTTAAGGCGTTAAGCACAGCTCCCTCTGAGTTCTTGACTCCTTTCTAGCATCTCTTCCTTCTCTTTCCTCAGCTCAATGTGTAACCTATGATGCTTGGTTACCACTGTGATTAGAGCATCTAGTCCATCTATAACTGCATTCAAGTGAGTTGTGTTCTTATCATTCTCCTTGCTCAAGATGCTATAACCATCTAGCACCTTAAACATAGCTTCAAGTAAGGGATTGAATTTGTCTATCATTGAATTGCGAAAATCCATTTCATCATATAGCACTTTGCAGTTACTCTCATAGATATTAGACATCTACTTCTTGAGCTCTGCAACTTCTATCTTCAGACCAGCTGCTTACCTACCTACAATAGATAACAAGGTAAAGTATAGGATACTATTGCCTTGACCAAAGAAAACTGGGTAGGTATTGATCTGACATGGGCTTTCATCTCCTCAATAGCCTCCATAAAACCTTGCATTGGCTCAATAGCCTTTGCAATCTTCCTTAGAACTTCCTCAAACATCAATGATTTTTCTATCTCAGCATCAATTTTAGCATCAGTCCTCAGTTTTGGAAACCTTTCTCTTCCCAACCTCCTTATGTCTCCCAATAATGCAGCATTTGGATTGAATTGGGGTTGAGGTTATAGTTGTTGAGGTTGTTGTTGAGGAATCTCCTCAATGATTGGAGGTCCTCTGATTGTTTCAAGTCCTTCCAAATATGATACTTCTCGCACTGGAGATCCTGCAGGGGAAAGATATGGGATAGTGGCTGTTTGGTCAGAGTCTGGGTTATTTTGGTCAGAGGGTTGGTTGATTTGACTTGAACTGGATGTAGATGGTGTTTGGTTATCTAGTAGGGGTAAGGCAGAAATCGATTTAGGTGAGAGTGGTGTTTCTGTGGATGTGTTTGGGAAAGTAAAGAAATCTTCAGGTTCCTTCTCCTTATCCTCTTTAACTACTTTAATAGCGGACTTACTAACCTGAGTTAGAGAAATCTCAGTCAGCTGAGCTTCGTGCTTAACTACAACAACTTCCTCATCTTCCTTATCCTCCAAATCTCCTTCAACCTCATTAATGACAATCTTCATCCTCTTCAACAAACTCCTTTTTCTCCCCTTCCTAGCCTCCTTTACTTCCTTAGTAGTCAAAGTGACCTGCTGGTCAGAGTTTAGCTCATTGAATTCAATAGCCTCTACTTCAACTACATCGTCTTACTCCTCCTGCTCTTCTTGATTATCAATTCCATCTAGAGCTCCTATGATTTCATCAACTACTTATGGCACTTCCATCTCAGCCAAGATAGCTACAGCCTTTTTCAAAATCTGCTCAGTGCTAACCTTCGGTTTAGCCTTAGCTGCTGCTGCTTCCTTAGCCTTTCTCCTTATAATTATCTCAATCTCCTCTTGCTTTTTCTTGATTCTTTCTTCCTTAGCAGCCCTTACTTTCTCATCTTCTTCTACATCTTGGATAACTCCTGTCCCTCTCTTCACCATCAGCTTCTTCTTTGGCTAACCTACTTAGGGAATAGGAACTGATGTAGCTTCCATTCCCTTTGTAGTCACCACCTCTAGCGAGCAGCGTCTGCCTTCCTCTTCTTTTCTCTCTTCAGAGATGTCTCTTCCCTTAAGTCTACCTTAGGTTTCTTTTCTTCCTCAATTTCCTTCGGAGTCAGTTCATTTCTCTTATCTTCTTTAACTTCTTTAGATGATCTAGTCTTCTTTGGTACGGTAATAGGAACTAAGCTCATTGAGCTTGCCTTCCTTTCCTTTTTGGAGTCCTTCCTGACCTCCTTCTTACACTCTTTCTTTCCTTCTTCTTCTTTTTCAGCTTTGAGTTTGGTTATTCTTTCTAGCTCACTTACCACAAAGGCATCCAGAGTCTGATCTTCCTCATTAGGTTTAATTTTCCTCATTGGTACAATAGCCTTAGGATCCTTCATTCTGACCTCGCCTAGCTTTAGTTTGATGTACTTGGTGTTTCTGGGCTTTTCTTCACACTTTAATCCATAAAAATGAGCATTTCTCAGAATTCTTGATTCAATTACTTTGAGTGTGATCTTGCTCGTCTGTGCCCATCCCTCCATATCTAGCTCATATGCCCTACATATCTCCATGACTAGATGTCCATAGACCATATGCTTGGACACTTTTAGAAACATGTGTAGAATAGCCAAAGGCTAGTTGATGCACATACCCTGAGTTAGAGCGTAGACAAACACTCTCTCAAACTTTGACAGCTCCCTGTGGAGGCAATCTTGGGCAGTAGTACTTTGTTGACAAGCTCATGAGCCTGCTTACCTTCTTTTATGAACATAGATGCGATCAGTTTTCCTACCTTGTAGTCATGAGGAACTTTATAATCAATAGGTATGTCTACATTATCTTCATCCTTATCTTTCATAGCATGCATTCTTAGTCCTCTTTCTCGAATACCTAGTAATCCAGCGAGAAGCTTTAGGGTTACATAGACTTTCTTCCCATCATGGTAGTTATAAACAAATCCTAAAAACCTTTCACCATGTGAATTCCTTTATAAAAGCATTTGACAATTTGTTCATAGCAACCACTCGGGATCTCAAAGAATCCATGAAGATGGTATTGGCTATTCCATTTTCCAAATCATTCATCACTTGAGAAACTTAGCGTATCAACAGTTGTTGGCTCATCCACAACTGTTCCATCCATAGATTCCCACTCAATTGGAGTGTATCGAGTACCCGCTGCAATAAATAGGTCTTCTATATCCTTGATGTTGATGGTTGCTTGAGCCCAATGGTCTACAGTAGTAATCCAACATGCTTCCTCTTTATCCTAGACAAAAAGTGCATTATCAGAACTGGGTTTTGAAGCTCTTCCAGATGAACTCGCCACTAAAGGATGCTTTGAGAAAGATAGAGATTTTTAGAGATTTAGGGAGAGAATTACAGAGAAGAGAGTTTTGGTAAAGTAACCTTTCCTCTTTCTGAATTTCTCCTTAAATAGCCAAACACTCTACACCTAAGCCTGCAAAGCTACGTGTATGACTCATAATCCATGGTCTTAAGATTCAACGGTTAGATTGCATAATGTATACCATAGGATAAATGAGGACGAAAAACACGGGATAACTGCTACTGAATGTGGATCATTTCATAACTTCCTGCCATTTTTATCAAGTTTAAATTTGAAAGATAAACGGTGACAATTAATGACGTGTCCAAAATTTAAGCGACAAAAGAAATACTTAGCCTAATTAGCAGAAGCTCAAAGTGTGCCTTAGTTTGGTCAGCTCCAGAATAGGTCAGAATGAGATGTATTTCTTCAAATTAGATTGGACATTTCGATCAGCTATCTGAGAATGTAGAATTGATCCTTTCTAATCGGATTTGTGAATATATCAGCTCGCTATTCTTCAGTTAGAATATATGTGAGCTTGACTTCTCCTTTTAGCACATGATCCCTTATGAAGTGATGTATAATATTGACATGCTTCATCCTACCATGTTGAACTGGATTCTTGGATAGGTCAATTGCACTCTTGTTGTCACACACGACTTCAAGACAATTTGACTTTATAATATAATCCTCCAGTTGCTGCTTGATCCATAGCAGTTGTGCTACACAACTTCCTGTAGCCATGTACTCAGCCTCGGCTATACTTAGGACTACAGAAGTCTGCTTCTTGTTGTACCATGGAACTAGACAATCACCAAGGAAATGATACCCTCCTATGGTGCTTTTCCTTTCAAGTTTGTCTCTTCCATAGTCAGCATATGTGTATCCTCTCAGAGTGAAGTCTGCATTACTTGAATACCGTAAACCAGCATTAATAGAGCCTAGCAAATACCTGAGAATTCTCTTAACAACAACTAAGTGAGATTCTCCGGGGTTAGCTTGATATCGTGCACAATAACATATAACATATTGAATGTCAGGCCTACTAGCAGTTAAGTAAAGTAGAGAACTAATAATACCTCTGTAGAGCTTAGTCTCTAAAGGTTTACCTTCCTCATCTTTACTTAGAATAGTATCAGTGGCCATGGGTGTTGACATTGGCTTGGCTTTATCCATGTCAAACTTTTTGAGAACTTCCTTGGCATACTTAACTTGGCTGATGAAGATCCCATCATTACCTTGCTTGATTTGCAAACCAAGAAAGAAATTAAGCTCTCCTATCATAGGCATTTCAAATTTTTTCTTCATCTGCTGACTAAACTCTTTGCATAGCTTTTCATCAGTTGCTCTAAAGATGATGTCATCTATATAGATTTGGACTAGCAACACATATTGATGCCTCTTCTTGATAAATAGAGTTGTATCTACTTTCCCTCTGACATAACCTTTACTGATCAGAAAGTTAGTTAGTCTCTCATACCAAGCTCTTGGAGCCTGTTTCAGTCCATATAGAGCTTTTTTCAGCTTGAAGACATGATTTGGATATTTAGGGTCTTCAAAGCCTGGGGTCTGTCTGACATAGACTTCTTCTTGAATATAACCATTATGAAATGCACTCTTCACATCCATTTGAAATAGCTTAAAGTTTATATGGGATGCAAAAGCATAAAGAATTCTTATGGCTTTAAGTCTTGCTACTAGTGCAAATGTTTCTCCATAATCAATGCCTTCTTATTGATTGTAGCCTTGAGCAACTAGTCTAGCCTTATTTATGACAACATTACCAGATTCATCTAGCTTGTTCTTGAAAACCCATTTAGTGACTATAATTGAATTCCCTTTGGGTTTCTCCACTGAATCCGAAAGTTCATTTCTTCTGAATTGGTCTAGCTGTTCTTGCATTGCAATTATCCAGTTGTCATCGAATTCAACATCTTCAAACTTCTTTGGTTCAATTAATGATACAAATGCTGAATGGCTCATCATTCTATTCAGCTGACCTCTAGTCAGCACTAGATTTTGCACACTATCAAGAATCTTATCAACTGGGTGATCTCTCCTTGCTCTGACTTCTTTAGGTAGTTGAGGATCATCTCGCTGAGCTATAGTCATTGGTTGAGCATTCACATCATCATCGAAGTTGATTGATTGGTCCAAGTCAACTTCTTCATTTTCTTCTTTCTCTTATACTGGATCGGGAATAATAATGGGCTGACTGAGTGATCTGCTGACTCGTTCCTTTTCTCTTTCATCATCACTGGTTTGTCTACCTACATTTTAAGCTTCATCAAAATCTACATCCATAGACTCCTCTAAGATGCCAGTCCTTTTGACATACACTATGTATGCCCTACTGTGTGTTGAGTAACCTAGAAAGATTCCTTCATCAGCCTTGGGGTCAAATTTAGCCAATTGGTCTTTAGTGTTTAATACGAAGCATCTACAACCAAAGGCCTTGAGATGACCAACCTTGGGCTTGCGCCCCATCCAAAGTTTATAAGGATTTTTATTCAAAATTGGGAGAATTAAAACCGTGTTTAGAATGTAACAAGCTGTGTTAACAGCCTCTCCCTAAAAATACTTTGGTAGATTGTTATCACTCAGCATAGAATGACCCATCTCTACAATAGTGTGATTCTTTCTCTCAATTACCCCATTCTGCTGAGGTGTATGAGGGGCAGAAAAATTATGGTCAATACCATGCTTGGAGCAGAATTCCTCAAACTGCCTGATTTCGAATTCCCTTCCATGCTCACTGCGGATTCTATTAATTTTAAGGTCTTTTTCAATCATGATCCGGGTACCCAATCTAGAGAATGATTTAAATGTTTCAATTTTGCTTGCTAGCAAGACAATCTAAGTGAACCTGGCCAGATCATCTATAACTACAAGGGTGTATTTCATTCCACCTTGACTTGTTGGCACAACAGGCCCAAATAAATCCATGTGTAGAAGATCAAGGGGACGAGAAGAAGATATACCAGCTACGGATTTAAAGGTCTTCCTAAATTGTTTTCCACGTTGGCAAGCTGAGTAGAGTCTATCTTTATCAAAGGCTAGATTGGGTAAACCCTCAATAAGTTCATTTCTGGTTAATTTAGATAGATTGGTCATATTGATATGTCCTAACCTTCTGTGCCATAGCCATGAGTTTTCCTCCTTAGAAACTAAGCATATATCATTGGAGCAGGGGGATAAATCAAACATATAAACATTATTAATTCTAGGAGCATAAAGAATAGATTGGTCAGAGTTACCATCAATCACTGAGCAGCCCGCTGAGTCAAATATCACTTTTCTGCCTTTGTCACACAACTGAGCAACGCTTGGCAAGTTAAACTTTAGGCCTTTCACTAGAGACACATTATCAATTGAAGGCTTAACTCCCACTATGCCATTGCCAACAATCTTTCCTTTCTTGTTGTCTCCAAAACTGACACTTCCATTTCTTCGCTCCAATGTGATGAATTGCTTTTCATCACCTATCATATGCCTCAAGCATCCACTATCCAAATATCACATTCTGTAGTCATCAATGGATCTCAGGCTCACCTGCAAAATAATCAAGTTTTCTTAGGTACCCATGCCTTTTTCTGGCTCGGTCCTCCCTTGTTAGTGGTGATCATCCTTGACCAGTCATACTCATTATCGTAACCATTTTTATGCCTAGACATGACTGTTGCATGTCCTGGTTTACCACAAAAACTACAGGCGGCCTTAGGATGAGGCCTGCTCACTTTACTCTTTTGAGAAACCTTCTTGGAGTGGTGAGTGCGGTTACTCTGAGTATTCCTGCTAGGTTGAGGAGGGACCTGCACCTTTTTCAAAGCTATTAATTCAGCAGCTAACTCATATAATTTCTTAGTAAGTTTGCTATTATATCCATTTTGGTACTCAGCTTTTTCCATCAGGTATAGGATATCAAGTGATGTAGAGGAATTAACATCTTCTAGATCATAACACCTCCTTTGAAGTACTTTGATGTATTTGGTTGACTTCTTAGTCACATTAATGACATCATTAAGTACTGTGGCAAGCTCATCAAAAGACAAAAGGGGTTTAGAATTTACCTTAGAGTTATTTCCTTTGTCTTTACTTTGGTTAGCTAATTGTCTGACAGTGGAAGTTGTTGGTTGGTCAGCTGACTCTGAGTGAACTCTATCATCCATAGTAATGAGACACACATTGGCGGAATCATATGCTCTTCATCTGAAGATGATGACTCTTGTTTAGGGTCACTCTAGGTAGCAGCAAGGGCTTTCTTACTCCTCTTCTTCTTCTTGAACTTGTCCTTCTTAGCCTTAGGACAGCTCGATTGAAAATGCCCCTTCTCACCACATTCAAAGCATTTGATATCTATGTTATACTGTTTATTGAATTTGTTTTGTGGTCTATCAACTGCTCCCTTCTTATACTTGCCTATCTTTCTGAACTTTTGAAAGTTCTTATCTTTACCTAAATAACTCCTGAAATTCTTAGTCATTAGAGCTATCTCTTCTTTTCTGTCCTCTAGATATCCTTCCTCAGAGGAGTCTTCTTCTTCTTCTTCATTATCAGCTTTCAGAACAACGGATCTGCTTGAGCTTTCTTTCTCTTTGGACCTGTGCTTCTTGGAATCATCTTCATATTGCTTCAGGGACATCTCATGAGTTAGTAAAGTTCCATTCAGCTCATCAAACTTATAGGTCTTCAAATCACAAGCCTCTTCAATAACACTCTTCTTGGCTTCCCAATCTTGAGTCAAGCTTCTAAGAATTTTCTTGACGATCTCTTCTTCTGTGAAGGTCTTGCCAAGTCTTTTTAGCTCATTGACTATATTCATGAACCTGGTGTTCATGTTAGAAATATCCTCCTTAGGCTTCATGTGAAACCACTCATAATCCCTCATAAGGATATTGATCTTGGACTCTTTTACTTTGTTAGTACCTTCATAAGTTACTTCCAACTTCTTCTAAATCTCTTTGGCTATCTTGCATCCTGAGACGCAATTAATCTCAGCAACATCAAGAGCACAATGAAGATAGTTGATAGCAGCCGCATTCTCTTTAAGTCTGGCTGAATCATTACTATCCTATTCAGTAGAGTACTTATCAATAGTAACTCCATTCTTCACATGTGATGGAACTTGTGGCCCTTCTACAATGGCCATCCAAGCACGCATACTCTGGGACTGAATGAAATTAGTCATTCTATTCTTCTAGTAAGTATAATGCTCTCCATTGAATATTGGAGGCATGGTAACTGACATGTCTTTAGGCAGAATATAAGCTTGAGCCCTTCCACTAGATTCTTTTATAGACGCCATGGTCTTTGTCTCAAATATTGCAAAATCTGTGAAATGAGAACAGCTCTGATATCACTTATTGGTCCCTATGTGTACACTCAATGAGTTAGAGGGGGATGAATTAATCACTGAGTAACTTACAAAACTTTTCCGCGATAAGGCTCCTTTAAGTGAGGTCCGCTGGCTGAGTGAGAAACCTAGAAAATACGATTAAGTAATGAACACAGAGATTTTATACTGGTTTAGCAACCTGTGCTTACATCCAGTCCTGAGAGAGTGTCTCGGCTTTAATCCACTAATCTCAACTCCTTTACCCTAGGCGGAGAAGCCTTTCACAAATTCCCTAATTACCGTAAGTACCCTTCTAACTGCGATCGCTCACCCACTGACTAGAATACCCTCTTAAATCAGCAACTCAATAAGAGTTTAAACAAGAGCTGGACTCAACTTATAGAAATGTTGATCCAGTTACAAATAATCTAATATTACAATTAATCGATCTAATCTATTCTCTCTCGTTCTAAGCAGATTCTCTCTGAGTTGTGCTTTTCTTGCTAGAATTCCTTTAAAGCTTGTAAATTGACAGAGTCTTTGCTTCTAGGAAATTCAAGTGTAGTCACCAAGTTCTAATGCTTGCCTTCTTGCTCCTTTTATAGTTGGATTGAGAAAGTAGCCGTTGAACTTATCTTGGCATCTTCTAAAATTGACAGCTCAGCAATTCACCCGTTGCTTGTTCAAATTAATCTGTTAAGAGATAGAATTGCATTGTTGTGAAATACATTTCAATTCGTTCGATTGAAATTCGAGCTCCAAGTCAATTGCCACGTGTCTTCATTCCATTCCCTCTAGTTTTTGAACATGTTGTAGAGTGGGAGATACAAGGTTGGTAGATCTGTAGAATTATCCAAAGTGGCAATTGACTTGTTGCAGCTTTGCATTGGAAGACTTTGTCATTTTCTTCATAATTCTGTATCTTATCAAGGCATTAATTCTATCTATCTTTGTCTCATTAATGTTCCTGCAAAAAGCAACACTAAAAGCAAAGATACCTTTTTACCTTAAACGGTAAGGTCAGCAACGTTGACAGACATAAAGTAACTCAGCTGAAATGATAAAACAAAATGCATACAGCTGAAATAAAATCTAAATATCAAGTGCTGAGTTAGTATTACTAAGTTAGTGACTAAGTAAGTACTCACCCTAGAAACCACTCAGAGTTAAACTACATAGCTAGGTCAGCGGAGACTCGAAGTTCTACCCTTGAATTGACTAACTCCCTTACAACCATCGACTATTTATTTTAACATCATCATTAATTTAATTATCTCAAACTTCACTTAATTGTTATGATCAAAACTTAAGCATTCCTGAGTTAGCCACTGAGTCAGTCCGAACTTGTGCTTAGTTTAACACAATTATCGGCTGTAAAGTAGCTTTCCAACTAATAGCGCTACTACCAAGGGTAAACACATAACCCGTAATCGATCTTTGTTTATCAAGATCACCTGCATAGTCTGAATCAACATAGCCAACCACCATGTTCTTAATTTTACTGAATTCCAAACAAGTGTTAGTAGTACCCCTTAAATATCTCAAAATTCATTTCACAACATGCCAATGTTCTTTGCCTAGATTAGACATGTATCTGCTAACAACACTGACTACATGTGAAATATCTGGACAAGTGCAAACCATAGCATACATTATACTACCAACATCACTAGAGTAAGGAACATGTAACATATACCCAATATCATTCTCAGACCAAGGACATAGAGTAGTAGAAAGTCTGAAATGAGCAGCAAGTGAGTACATACAGGTTTGGCATTTTTCATGCCAAAAAGCTCCAATACTTTCTCAATAAAACTTCTTTGAGTTAAACAAAGCTTTCCTGCAGCTTTATCCCTTTGGATCTCCATACCAAGAATTTTCTTAGCAGTTCCCAGATCTTTCATCTCAAATTCACTGCTAAGATATGCTTTCAACCTGTTAATATCAGGCATATCCTTGGCAGCAATAAGCATATCATCAACATAGAGCAACAAATAAACAAATGAGCCATTCACACATTTTCTGAAATACACATAACTCTCATATTGGCTCATTGAATAGCCATGTCCAACCATAAAGAAATCAAACCACTTATACAATTGTCGTGGTGACTGTTTTAATCCATACAGTGATTTTTGCAACAAACAAACAAACAATGTCTTCTTTGCCTTCAACTTCAAAACCTTCTGGTTGTTTCATATAGATCTGCTCCTCCAATTCTCTATGTAAGAAAGTAGTTTTGACATCAAGTTGCCTTAACTCTTAATCATGTATAGCAACCAAAGCGAGCAAAACACGAATAGAGCTATGTTTAACAACAGGAGAAAATACATCGTTGAAATTGACTTCTGGTACCTGACTATAGCCCTTAGCGACGAATTGTGCTTTGTATCTAGCATCCTCAACTCCTAGAATGTCATCTCTCCTTTTGAAGACCCATTTGCAACCAACAATCTTCTTATCTTTAGGCGGTTTCAGCAACTCCCACGTTCTATTGTTGTGCAGAGATTCAATCTCCTCTTGCATAACTATTAGCCATTTTATAGAATTATCACAAGAAATGGCTTTTGAATATGTGGAAGGTTCGCCAACTCCTTATGTCTCTTGTGTAGAAACATAGGCATAAGTGATATAATCTACAAACTTTATAGGCATTCTTGTTTCTCTATCTAGTCTGCTCTCAACAACAGAATGCTCCACCTATTCGATGGCAGTAGTTTCATCTACTTCTGAAGGCTCGGACAACTATTCTGAAACTTGCTCCTCTATGGTGTCAAATGGAGCAAATGATTCCTCCACCTTGAACGGAACCTCCACCTGCTTATCAAAATTCTGTATGTTTGTGTCAGCTGAGGACTTTTTTCTTCGATGAAGTATGGCAGATTCATCGGACACAACATTTCTGCTTACTATAGACTTTGGTGACTTGGGATCAAGAAGCTTAACTTTATATCCCTTTACACCAATAGGATAGCCAAGAAAATGCCCTTTTTAGCTCTAGTCTCCAATTTTCCATCATCAACATGGACATAAATAGGACACCCAAAAATCCTCAAATCAAAAGAATTAGTAGGTTTGCCAGACCATAACTCTTCAGGAGTTTTACAGTGTATGGAAGCACAAGGAGAGCGATTCACTAAGTAAGCAGCTGTTGAAGCTACCTCAGCCCAGAAAGCTTGAGACAAGCCAGAATTTGACAACATACATCGAACTTTCTTCAACAGAGTTCTGTTCGTTTGCTCAGCTACACCATTCTACTGTGGTGTTCTAGGAACTGTGAGATGTCTCAAGATGCCCATATCTTTACAAAACGTGTCAAATTCTATATTACAAAACTCCAAGCCATTATCAGTGCGAGACGCTTTATCTTCCTACCAGTTTGATCCTCCACCAAGGCCTTCCACTACTTGAAAGTGGTGAATACATCATTCTTGTGTTTCAAGAAACAAGTCCAAACCTTTCGAGAGTAGTCGTCAATAAAGGTAAGCATGTATCGAGCACCACCTTTAGAAGGAACACGAGCAGGGTCCCAAAGGTCTGAATGGATATAATCCAAAGTACCTTTTGTTCTGTAAACATCGCCACTGAAACTGACTCTTTTGTGTTTGCCAAAGATGAAATGCTCATAAAACTCTAGCTTGGAAGAACTTTGGCCACAAAGGAGACGCCTTTTACTTAGCATGCACAAGCCCTTTTCTCTCATATGGATAAGCCTCATATGCCATAATTTCGTAATGTCTGAATCTAACATGGAAGAGGAAACTACAGTAATACATGTGGCCATTAATCCTTGTAGCATATACAATCTCCCAACTTTTCTGGCTTTCATCACGATGAGGGCACCTTTTAAAACCTTCAAAACTCCACCTCCACTAGCAAATCTGCAATTTTTTTTCATCTAGAGCAGATAGAGAGATAAGGTTCTTCATGTCTAGAACATGTCGCACATCAGTTAGAGTTCTGACAACACCATCGTGCATCTTGATTTTGACGGTACTAATTGCAACAACTTTACAAGGATGATCATTGCCCATTAATACAACTCCTCTATCTACAAGCTCATAAGAGGAGAACTAATCTCTATGGAGATAAATGTGGAATGAGCAAGCAGAGTCCAAGATCCATCCTTGTCCTGATCTAATACCAACATCAGACACGGCATAGACTTCACAGTCCACCTCATCTTCTACAACACTGGCTTCAGAGGGGCTGTCATCTTTGTTATTCTTCTCTTTGTTCTTCCTCTGAATATTGAGACAATCAGCTTTAATATGCCATTTCTTTTTAAAGTAATTGCATGTCAAATTAATGTATCGAGATTTTGATTTCGATTTGGAGTGATTATTGTTGCTACTACTATGATATCTTGTAGTATATCTTCCTCGAACGATAAGACCTTCAGCAAGACTATTTTTTGTCACCGGAAAGCTCTTTATCGATAAGGTCTTTGGAGAGAAAACACTCTTTAACCTCCTCCATGGTTAAAGTGTTTTTACTGTAAATCAAGGTCTCACGGAAATTTTTATAAGACGGAGGAAGAGATCGCAACAACATAAGAGCTTTATCCTCCTCTTCATATTTGATATCCAAATTTTCTAGATCCGAAAGAATGGAGCTAAAATCATCAATGTGTGACTTTAGGGATGTACCTTTTTCCATATGAAGCATATGAAAACAATGCTTCACCACAAGCTTGCTGGTGAGGTTTTTGGACATATAGAGAGACTTCAATTTCTGCCATAAGCATTTGGCACTCTTCTCGTGGATGACTTCTCGCAGGACCTCGTTTGACAAGCATAACTGAATAGAAGCTAGAGCTTTGTCCTCCAAATCTTGTTTCTTCTCCTTTGTTACCATATCGGGTAACTCCTCCATCATATCCTTATACAAACCATTTTGTGTTAAAATGGCTTTCATCTTAACTTGCCATTGGGCGAAGCTAACAGAGCGATCAAATTTCTCGATATCGAATTTTGTTGTCACCATAGTAAAATTCCAAAATAATAGTAGGCTTTGGAACCAATTTGTTAGGAAATAAGACCCGACAACAGAATAAAATATTTACTTTGGGCGAATAAATAGCAACAACAAAATAAGAGAAATTAATAGCGAAAGGGAAAAGAAACAATCCACTAATTAAATAAATAGTAGTACAAAAGAAATAGAAGAAAAATACTTAAACCCTTAAACCCCAATACACCCCAAAGAACTCACTCACACTCACAATATATATATACTATACGCGTGTGTGTATATATATAAGGAAGAAATCAAAACAAAGAGTGGCATGGGTATTTATAGGAAAATAAGCTAGAGGGTAGGATATTATGCAGAGAACTTATGGTGAATTATTTGCCTACAAAAGAAAACAAAAATGATATTATTTCAATTGTCATTAGGAGCTTGCCGACACTAAATATTGGAGTTGGAGTTTGTCAGCACTAGAAAAATGATTGATGCAAAAATCTGAATTAGTGGCATATTTTGTTTCCACAATTTCAAAGCAAACTATAGTCCACAATTATAATATAAATAATAGGCGTAATTCATGACTAGATACCTGAGCTTATCCCTGATAACTGACTGCCCTCTGAATTTTTAAAGTGGTCCCGTAGCTCCCTCAACATTCAAAAAGTGCACCACTTTGCTTTTTGAATGCCACATGTCAGCTTCTGGTTAGTTTGACTTTTCAAAGACGCCATTTTTCTGATTTTCTCTCTCCAATCATTAGCTGAAATGTGGCGAGCAAAATGGTGAATTTTTTGAAAGTTGAAAGAGCTATGGGGTCACTATGAAAGTTCAGGAGAGTAGTAGGTTTTTTGAGACAAGTTTAAACACCCAAAAATGGATTAAGCCTAAATAATAAGTCAGAAAAGTCTACAAAGGAAACCAACCAAGAAGCCCAAAGGCGAGCGCCCATGACACAGTCAAGAGACCACAGGAGACGCACCGAAGGATGAAACTTGCTACACAACAAGAACGAAAAACAAAGAAATTAATTATAGTGTAATCAGTTAAAATTTAAAATTTATGCATAGGCTTGCAAACAAATTGATCCAGTTCACTGGTGGGGAAAATACCAGCACAGCTACAGCAATGGTGAAAGAAGTGAGAAGAATATAAATAGGAAATCAACCAAAATGCAACACCAAAAAAAGCCCTTGAATTTCAGTTAAATTTAGAAACTCCTAATTTTAGAAGTCAAAATATCTTCATTTTCCAGCTTTATTGACATCACATCTCAAGAATATCTTGAACTATCATTCTATCAAACCAAAAATACATCATTCACAGAAGACAAAACATAAACTCATAAATTTTTAAGAGATATGACTGGATTAGAACTTTTAATCTCATGCTTCTTAATTGATGGATCATTAGATGCCATAATTAATCTAGATCACATTAAGCTTCTTCAGAGTCCATAAATATTTGGTTTCTTCAACTTTAATAAGAATTTTATAAAAATAGCATAGCAGTAAAAAAAATTTATTTTATACATGTGACATATGAGACTATTTGCTAAGTCATACTTGTAGAAATTTCCATAAAGCAAATTCTGAACCTTACTATCAACTGATTCAATAATGCACCAACATAGAGTGCACAAAAGGAGGGGAAACAACGGGGCGTTAAAAAAAAATATCTAATAAGCAATTTACCTATCATTCATAAAAGCAATGGTAAGTCCTCATAAAAGAGCTGCCTAGGGATGGTAACGGATTGGATATGGAACGGATATGGATAAATTCATTCAAAATTTATTTTTAATGGACAAATTCATATCCGCTCCATATCCAATGGATTTGAAATTTTTATACCCTTATCCGTATCTTAGGATATGGATTATAAATTTTTAGCTCAAATGATGCAAATGACCTGTGCTGCTCAAATAATTTCTGATTAGCCCACGTTTACATATCTCTATTTAAACAAAACCAGTGCTGTTATACCCAAGTTCTATCCAAAATGTGAAAATACGTTCCGAGGCCCGGTTTCGTAAAAAATTAAAAAATTCCAAAAATTATGAAAAATCCAGAAAATAAAGAAAATAACTGTGGTGCAAGAAATTTTCAAAAAATGTTTTTGGAAGGGACCGGAAATGTGAAAATACGTTCCGGGATCAGGTTTCGTAAAAAATTGAAAACTCTTAAAAAATTATGAAAAATCCAGAAAGTAAAGAAAATAAATGTAGTGCAATAAATTTTCAGAAAATGTTTCTGGAATGGCTCGGAAATGGGAAAATACGTTTCAGGGACCGGTTTCGTAAAAAATTGAAAAATCCCAAAAAATTATTGAAAATCCGGAAAATAAAGAAAATAAATGTGGTGCAAGAAATTTTCAAAAAATATATTTGGAATGGCTCGGAAATGTGAAAATACATTTCAGGGACCGGTTACGTAAAAAAACGAAAAATCCCAAAAAATTATGGAAATTCCGTAAAATAAAGAAAATAAATGTGTTGCAAGAAATTTTCAAAAAATATTTTTGGAATGGCTTGGAAATGTGAAAATACGTTTCAGGGACCAGTTTCGTAAAAAATAAAAAAATCCCAAAAAAATTGTGGAAAATCCATAAAATAAAGAAAATAAGTGTGGTGTAAGAAATTTTCAGAAAACGTTTTTCGAGTGTCCCGAAAATGTGAAAATACGTTTCAGAGTCCAATTTCGTAAAAAATCAAAAAATCCCAAAAAATTGTGGAAAATCCATAAAATAAAGAAAATAAGTGTGGTGTAAGAAATTTTCAGAAAATGTTTTTCGAGTGTCCCGAAAATGTGAAAATACGTTTCAGGGTCCAGTTTTGTAAGAAATTAAAAATCCCAAAAAATAATGAAAAATCCGGAAAATAGAGAAAATAAATGTAGTGCAAGAAATTTTAAGAAAATGTTTTTGGAATGGTCTGAAAATGTGAAAATACGTTTCAGGGACCGGTTTCGTGAAAAATCAAAAAAATCCCAAAAAATTATGAAAAATTCGGAAAATGGAGAAAATAAATGTAGTGCAAGAAATTTTCAAAAAATGTTTTTGGAAGGGCTCGGAAATGTGAAAATACGTTTCACGGACCAGTTTCGTAAAAAATGAAAAAATCCCAAAAAATTATGGAAAATCCGGAAAATAGAGAAAATAAATTTGGTGCAACAAATTTTCAAAAAATATTTTTTGAAGGGCTCGATAGTGTAAAAATGAGTTTCAGTGACCGGTTTCGTAAAAAATTGAAAACTCCCAAAAAATTATGAAAAATCCGAAAAGTAAAGAAAATAAATGTAGTGCAATAAATTTTCAGAAGATAATATTGGAAGGGCTCAAAAATGTGAAAATACGTTTCAGGGACCGATTTCGTAAAAAATTGAAAAGTCCCAAAAAATTATGGAAAATAAAGAAAATAAATGTGGTATAAATAGACAAAAATAGATTACGCAAAGTCATTAGATTTTGTATAGATAAACCAAATTCAAGTCCAAGTGGATATCCTATCCAAATCCAATCCAAATTCAATGAATTTGAAAATAAAAGGATTTGGATCCTACAAAATGGATTTGGATGAACGGATATGGATGGATACAAAATTCATTGCCATCTCTGGAGCTGCCACTATAGCAAGCAGTTGCATAAGGAAACCCAATCCTGTACCACAATAAGCCGTTGAATCTTGTTGCCAACATTAAAAACAATAAACTAATTAACCAGAAAGAGGGAATTAGTAGCATGAAATTTGATCAGCGACTAATCGAATTGCACAAGCCCTTAGTTGTACACATTATAAAAGAACTAGTGTATCAAATTGATATGGAAGGTTTTCCGATGAACAAAACCCCGTAGTACGACTGGAGCAAATTCTTTTGTTGCTCTCACAATTTCATCGAAACATAGTGAAATTCAATCTAGTTTAAGCAAAGAAAAAGAAATTCGTGCATGCCTCCTAGCAGATTAAAAGTATCACAAAAATGGGACTGCGATAAAAATAGGAAGGAAAGAAGAAACGCACTAGCAGAGATTGCATTTAAGGCAGCTATCCCTTTCAGCAGCCGATTTAGGGTAAGTGAATCTTGAGAAAAATTCGGAGAGAGGTCAAGGCGACGATGACCAGTCTACCTCGCGAAGTGCATCAATCAGATATCCTCTACTATTACGCTACCCCAATCCATGGATGTCTCTGTAAGCCGCAACAAGCAGTTGGTAGAAAATGCAAAGAGGAACAAATAAGCACACAATCAAAAGGAATTGATAAAGAATCTGTAGAAATCTTTGTTGCTCGACCTTACGGGAATGAAAGTTGCTTTATGTAACTTGACAGATGATAGCCTGCAAATTAGCTAGAGAGAGAAATGAAAATTGGTAATTCTATTAATAATTCTGATATTGAGCCATCCTAAAGTATTTACTATTTATACATTTGTATAAGTTTAAACGTAGCATTTAATGAAGGCGGGAAGAGCTAACTAATTCGTAACTAACTATTGTTGATGTGGCATTAGTACATGCTGGAGATCCGCGTTTGGATATTTCTCCTCGCATCATCCCTCCTCCCTTGAGGATTTGCTTCTAGGTCAAAATGAGGAAACCTTTTGTGTATCTCATAAGCAAACTCCCAGGTACGTGGTTGGTTTATTGTTGTATTCCATTAAATAAATAGCTTGATCATTGCTTTGTTACCTCTTTCAACTGTTTTCCTTTGCAAGATGGCTCGTGGAGAAGGCATTGTTGTTAGGATCATTGGGTCGCTTACTTATCTTGATGGAGGGAATCTTCTTTTGAGTTGTGAGACATGAAAAAACAGGTGGATCGCAGAACCAGAGGGAAGCTTTAAACGGTAAGCTACTGCCTTTATTTTGTTTTTAACTATATAGGGTCGAAAATAGAGTGGAGATAGTTTATTGTTTTGCCTAAATTCCACACTTTGTTGCATGTATGGTTTAAGCTTAACAAAAACTGAATCTCCAATGGTAAATTCTTTTTCAACTCTGCCTTTATCTACTTGTTGCTTCATTCTTCTCTAAGCCCTCTTTAAATGGCATTTCATTACTTGCATAGCTTCTGCTCTATCCCTTAGTAGCTGGTCCATTTCTACCATCTGAGAATCGCCAGGTAATAATGAACATGAATGGGTGGAGTGATCTCATATACAGCCTCAAATGGTGTGATGTTGATAGATGAATGATCGGTAGTATTGTACCACCATTCCGCCAAGGGTAACCAATGTAGCCACCTTTCAGGATTTTGATGAGTGATACACCTTAGATAGGTCTCTAACCACCTATTCACTACCTCAATTTGTCCATTTGTTTATGGATGATAGGAAGTGGACTTAGCCAGTTGCGTACTCTTTAATTTGAATATTTTAGTCCAAAAAAGCACTTATGAAAATAGGGTCTCTGTCACTAACTATGGTAGATGGGAACCCATATAGCCTATAGATTTCTTCAAATAAATGGCTGCAACTGATTGAGCATAATATGGGTGTTTCGGTGCCACAAAGTGGGTGTATTTGCTCAATCTATCAACCACCACCATTATCACTTCCGTGCCATTAGATCTAGGAAGTCCTTCAATAAAATCCATGCTAACATCACTCCATATACTCTCACGTATTAGCAGGGGTTGAAGTAACCCTAGGCTTTTAAAAACCTTATACTTGCCAGTTTGACAAGTGTCACAAGCTCTAATGTAATTTCTTATATCTTTTTCTAGACCTTTCAAATAGAACAACATGCTAACCCTTTTGGTTGTGGCCAATACTCTTGAATGCCCTTCTTGAACAAAATCATACATAAGTTGTATAATTTGATGCATAAGGGCTGGATCATTCTCCAGTGTAATTTTCCCTATAGTTCATAGTACTCCCCGTTGCCAGGTATAAAGACCCCCTAATTTCCCCCTTCCAGCTCAACAATTAGCTCCTCGAGTAGGTCATTATTCCAGCTAGCTATAATAGCAGGCATTAAGCTATGAGTTGTCATAGAGATAGTGATGTTTGCTAAATCCACCATAAGCACTCTAGATAGTTCATCTGCAGCCCCATTATCCACCCTTGTTTTATAAACAATCTCAAAATTATACCCAAACAACTTAGCAATGTGCTTTTGCTGTTGGGTTGTACTAATTCTCTGCTCCAATAGTTACTTTAAACTCTTCTGATATGTCTTTAAGATAAACTTATTAGGTCTAAGGTAATGATCCCATTTTCTAACAGCATAGACCACTGCTAAAAGTTATTTTTCATAGACAGAAAGCCCTAAATATTTGTTAGCTAGAGCCTTACTTATATATGAAATAGGATGCCCTTCCTACATAAGTATTGCTCTAATTCCCCCATCACATGGATCAGTCTCAATTACAAAGATTTTGTTAGGAGGAGGTAGTGTAAGGGCTAAAGAGGTTATTAAGGCCTCTTTGAGCCTTGTGAATGCTGCTTCAGCCTGCATATCCCAATAAAATCCTTCCTTCTTTAACAAATTTGTTAGAGGTCTACTGATCTACCCATAATGCCTGATGAACCTCCTGTAGTAACCAGCCAACCTAAGAAATCCCTTGAGTTGCTTAACATTAGTAGGTACAGGCCAATTCTACATTGCTTCCACCTTGTTAGGATTTGTACATACCCCTCCTTGTTTTATAATGTAGCCTAAATACTCAACTTGTGGGTAGCCAATGCTACACTTGCTTCTTTTAGCTCCCAAATGATTTGTCTTCAGAAGGCGAAATACCTCTCTCAGATTTGTGTGATTCCATGTCATTACTATAGAATAGTATATCATAAAAAACTACTAGTATAGACCTTCTTAACTGCTCTCTAAAAACTTCATTCATCAAGCTTTGGAATGTAGATCGTGTATTGGTGAGACTAAAAGGCATCACTAAGAACTCATAGTGCCCTTCATGAGTCTAAATTGTCTTATAAATGTCAGCAGTATTCATGCGAATTTGGTAATAAACAGACGTCAAACCTAGCTTAGAGAATAGAGAATACACTAGCATTATGCAACTCATCAAACAATTCTTCCACCACAGGAATAGGGAACCTATCCTTCACAGTTTTCTTGTTCAACTCTCTGTAATCTATACACATTCTCCAGCTATTATCCTTTTTTAACCAATAACATAGGTAAGGAATAAGGACTCATACTATGCCTGATTGTACCATTCTCAAGTAATTCCTTGACTATATTTTCAATAACATCCTCTTGTATAGGGGAGTACCTATAGACCTAATGTTGACCAGTGAAACTCTTTCAATCAAGGGAATCCTATGGTCTTGGGGTCTGGCAGGGGGCATGGCCACCACTTGTTTGAAATGAGACTAATATTCTACTAGAATAGGTTCCAATCCTGTAGGAACTTGATGTTGTTCCTTTTTTTACTATTCTAAAACTCTGACTTGAGCCAAATATGATGCTGACGAGTGAGATACAATTATAAAATTCCTTGACCCCTATCAACTGTACGGGGGAGTGGTTGATTCCTCTCAATGTTATTTGTTCCCCTTCCTTAGTAAACTTTATGGTAAGAGCATTGAAATCCCATTCAATACCCCCAAGGGTTGCCAACCATTTTACCCCAAGAACAACTTCACACCCTCCAATAGCTAGGACCAAGAACTCATCCTTATAACTTCTTCCTTGCATCTCCCATCTTAAGGAATCACACATATAATAATTGTAGATCTTACTGCCATTAGCCACAGTAATCTCTAGTATTGCAATTTGCCACAAAGTACAACCCATCTATGTAATAGTTTTATTTGGTTTAAAGTAGAGCTGGGAAAAAATGCGGGTGGTTTTGGTGGGTAATGTTGGGAAACAATGATCCGAAAGAAGAAAACTCAATCCAACCATCTAGATAAATGTTTGAAGAAAACAAAATGTCTATGTCCAAGAAAGGATTCAGATAAGATATTGAAGATAAAAAATCCCTAAGTCCAAGAATAAAAGCATCCGATTAAAGTATGGAAAGGAAACAGAGTTCTAACCCTATTGAAGAGCATCCAGAATAAATCACTATTGAAGAGCATCCGATTAAGTTTGAGTCTGAAGACATCCAGAAGACTCAACTCTCAAGATTAAAGGGAATATTCAAATATTCAAATTCCCTCCATATTGGTCTGAAGTCAGAACAACCGTTTGCCTTGAAAAATGAAAAAGTAATAGCTTGTATGCAATTCAGAAAAGGATAAAAGGACTGACATGGAAAGAGAAAAAGGTAACAACCTTTTTAACCTTGACCAATAGCATGATGCGTGGAGTTCACACAAAAGACAAATCTGCATAAAAGTTGGTAGTGCACAAAAATCTAAATAAACGCCAACTGACAACTTTGTTGCATCAATCCCAATATATTCAACGGATCAGTTACTGAGTCTAACAGACATATTAATGACTCCAGAAATACCATCTCAGATCTGATCGATGGTGAAGATTCAACCTAAACCAACGGTTACATTTATGATCCAAGCCTATAAAGGGAAGCTTCACCAAGTGAGAAGATGCTGGTTAATTTACAGAAGCTATTACCTTAAGAGATATTTGATATTCAATCAGTGAACTTAATTCCTCTAAGAACCAATCACTCTAATCTGTTTGTAAGGATTTTCAAGTGAGTTTATAAACTTGAAAAATCCAAAAACCCAACCTTTGGATAAAACAAAGTGTAGAATCTCATACTTGGCTAAGTATTGAGATTGGGACTTAGCTTGAACTAGGATAGTTTAAGTGGTATATCCCTATAGGACTCAGCTTAAACTTGGGAAGAGTTTGAGTGGTATATCTAGTTAAAGAAGAGGACTCAGCCAAATATTGGTGTCTTTGGTGGTATATCTTACATCTGGAAGAGAGGTCATCTTCTGAAGACAACGCGTAAAGGACTCAGCCAAGCTTGGGTTAGCTAGGCAGTATATACTACATCCGGAGGAGAATAAATCTCTAGAGACAAATTGTAAATGCTTGGCTTCTGCCTGTGAAAGAAATCAATCGCTAGTGGATCTAAGCTCGGAGGAGGAAACTCCGAGGACTGGAGGTAGGTAGGGCTGAACTAGTATAAAAATATCTGTCTTTGAGTTCTCTAACTCTAAACTTTATATTCAAGCACATTTATATTAAATATTTGCATTATCCGGAGCTTACATTAGTCAGCTTCAGGTTCATTCATATCACGCTACACAAAGGACTTTTTAAATTCTATAAATTCTGCATAAAGGGTCATTCACCCCCTATGACCCTAGTTAAGACTCATAAGGGACCAACAAGTGGTATCAGAGCAAGTGCTCATAACTAGAGATCTAACAATCTCGAGCTAAAGGTCCATCTTTGATTCAAGAATCAAAATGAGTTATAATAACTCACAGCTTCTTCCGGAGGGTATGTCCATTACCCTTCCTCCACTCTTCATCAGTGAATACTACACATTCTAGATAAATTGGATGAAGAACTTCATTCAAGCCTAGAGTATGCTAGCATGGTTGGCCATTAAAGATGGCCCATATCCCACCTATAGAGTTGAGGGCATCACCACCAGGAAACCCTCTAATTAGTGGGATGAAAATGATTATAATAAATTTGCGTGAAAATGCAAATATTATTAATATGATTCATTGTCCTCTTAGTGCAGCAGAATTCAACAGGATATAATTTGGCTAAAACTTCAAGTGACCTATGATGGAACCAACAAGGTCAAAGAAGCAAAGATTGATCTCATCCAGTAAAAACTAGAGAACTTCAAGATGGAGCCAAAAGAATTCATTAACAGTATGAATACCAGATATACCAATCTGGTAAATAAAATGAAGAGGCTAGGAAAGGAGATTATAGAAGAGGACATGGTAAAGAAGATCCTCCGGAGTCTTATAAAAGAATGGGATAATAAGAAGACAGCCATTGAAGAAGCTCATGATTTAAAATTCTATAGTTATGATGAGCTCATTGGTAATCTATTAACCTAAGAACTATCCCTGGAGAGATACAGTCAGCAAGAAAAGAAGCTTGCAGAGAAGAGGAAAGGAACTGCTCTTAAAGTAGATTCATTCAGATCAACTTCCTCCAGAGCAGAAAAGCATTCAAAGGAATCTACCTACAACAAAGAAGAAATGGCTATACTAGCCAAACAATTCAATTGATTCCTGAAAAAGGAAGAAAGAAGATCTAGAAGGAGTTATAGAAAGTATGACTATGGAAAAAGGAGAGAAGCCAGCTCCAAGAAGGACAAGTACATTAGGGTCTGAAAGAAAAGAAGGATCCAGAAAGAGAGATGACCTATTTCAAATATGGTGAAAAAGGGCATATGAAAGCCAAATGCCCTAAGCTCAAGAAGGATAAGAAATACAAGAAGAAGGTAGTGGTGGCCACTTGGAGCAATAGTGATGAAAGTAACAGTTCATCCTCCATAGAAGAAGAGGAAGAGACTGCCAACTTTGCATTTGTGGCACTTATAGAGCTGGAGGCAGAACCATCGGGAAGAGGAACAACTAAGCAGATCACTGAACAAACTGGTGAATCAGATTCAGAGTCAGCCAGTACTAAGATAAATTCTCACTCTAATCACATTTCTAACAATGATCTTGCTAGAGCTCTAGGGATTGTAATCAACGATGTAAGGACGAACACCAAGGCTATCAAATCCCTTCAAAGATAAGTGATGGAGCTAACAGATGATGCTGAAGCAATGGCACAAGATATCAATTTCATAAGAGGCATAAAGCATTCGGACACTATTGAATAGAACTTCCCATAGAATCAAGTCCAAATACTGAGTGCAAATGTGTTTGGATTAGATAGAGAACTAACCTCGATGAAGGAAACTGCCGAAAGAAATCCAAAGCCAACTCCTGGAAGAAAACCAAGACACTCAAATCAAAGAAGGAATTTGGAACCTCCAAAACTAAGGAAAGTCTGGAGGCAGCCTGAAGCATAAAAGTACATAGCTCCTTAAAATGGAAAACCTCAGACATAGAGGTATACAACTGCTCAAAAGGGAAAAGCTGTACTAATCTATGATCTGCAACCACTCAAGCAAAGAAAGAATCAAAGAGTGGAAATAGCTCCTCCAGTCAACTATCGGATCCAAACCAAGCAATCAAGTCCTGATCGGTCCAAAGCAGGGTACTCCAGAGACTATAGGAAGAAGGATCTCCAAAAAATTAAAGGGAAGCTTAAGCAGAACAAATTAGTTGCTGGGTGCAGGTTTTGTGGCATAAATAACCATATTACTAAAATGTGTAGATTTAAAAATGGTTATTATGATGTCAATCCATGGCCTAAAATGGTTGTTAACCTGAGAGGATCCAAATCTGATTAGGTACCCAAACCCACTTGATTTATTTTGCTGGTATGCCTTAGGTCCATTGAAGATCAACAAACATGGTACATTGATAGTGGATGCTTAAGGCACATAACTGATGATGAAAAAAGCCTTCATCACTTTAATCTAGAAGAAAGGTGGAAAAGTAAGCTTTGGAGACAATCAAAAGGGGCAGGTCAATGGACATGGGACCATTGGATCTGAATTAAAGATAGAAGATGTCTCCTTAGTTGAAGGACATAAGTTCAATCTACTAAGTGTAGCACGACTACATGATAAAGGAAGAAATGTGAACTTTGATTCTAATGGTTGCTCAATCATTAATAGTAAGTCCAATCAACTTATTCTTTATGCACCTAGAGTAAATAATATCTATTTTGTTAACATTAAAAATGAGAAAAAGAATATATGCTTGGTGCCTAAAGAAGAAGAATCATTGCTATGGCATCGGAGGTTGGGACATGTTAGCATGAACCTCCTCTCCAAACTAGCCAAAAAGGAATTGGCTATGGGTTCACCTAAGGTTGCTTTTGACAGTGATCATATATGTACTGCATGCCAATTAGGTAAGCAAACTAGAAAAAGTTTCCCTTCCATCTCCTATATACCTTTCAAGAGAGTTCTTGCACTCTTGCGTATTAATCTCTTTGGCCCAATCAAGCTAATGAGTTTTGGTAGAAGAGAATACACAATGGTTATAGTGGATGATTATTCTCGCTATACCTAAGTTGCCTTGCTAGCCAGCAAAGATGAAGCCTTTGACCATTTCTCCAAGATATTCATTAGGCTAGAAGTAGAACATGGCATAAGCATTGCATGCATCCGAAGTGATAATGGAGGAGAATTAAAAAATAAGCACTTTGCTAAATTCTGTTAATCTAAAGGCATTGAGAACAACTTCTCTGCTCCTTATACACCTCAACAAAATGGGGTTGTAGAAAGGAAAAAATAGAACTATAGTTGAAATGGCTCGAACAATGCTAAATGAGAATAGATCCCCTAAGTATTTTTGGGGAGAGGCCATAAACACTACATGTTATATTTTGAATCGAACTCTCATTAGAAAGACCACAGACAAAACCCTATATGAAATTTGAAAGGGAAGGAAACCCAAAATTGGGTACTTCAAAGCCTTTGGATGTAAATGCTACATCCTAAATTATTGAGAGCAACTAGAAAAATTTGATCCTAAATCTGATGAAGCAATTTTCCTTGGCTACTCAACACATAGCAAAGCTTATAGAGTATATAACAAAAAGAACTCAAACTATGGTAGAGTCAATACATGTAGATTTCGATGAGACTAACCATGCAGGAAAAAAAGCCAAGATTTGGATGATATAGTTTTGGATGAAGCAGAACCAACAAAGATTCAAGATCCTTTTCAAGTAAAGAAGTACAGAGAGGAAGATGAAGGAATCAACTTCAATAATGATCCACCACCAGAAAATTCTCATGTTGGTGAAATCAACTTCAATGATGAACAAGGACCAGAAGAAGTTGATGTTAATGAAGAACAGGTTCCACAACTGCATGAAGAACTTCAAAGAGAGATCGTGACTCATATGAACCACCCAATTGAAGCTATATTGGACAATGTTCAAAATCCAGTCAGAACCAGAGGACAACCCAATAGGATGATGAGCCATCCTGCTTTTATCTCACTTATTGAGCCAAAGAAGTTCTAGGATGCATAAGGAGATGAAAGCTGGATGATGGCTATGCAAGAAGAGCTAGATTAGTTCACATGGAATTATGTCTGGGATCTAGTACCACCTACAGAAGAAAGTCAATCATTAGAATAAGAAAATTAGTAATCTGCAAGGGAATGCTTGCAAGGGAAAAAAGTCTGTTGCAAATTTTGTAGCTTGCAACGGATTCTGCAACGAAAAATACATTCCCTTGTAGAATTATAAAAAAATAAAATATCAGATATAATTGCAAGAAATATTGCAATGGTATAAGAATCTCTTGCAAAATGTTTGGAGGGAAATTTTGGTGGTAACAATTGAAATAGAATTTGCAAAAAATTTAGCATCACATTGCAAATTAAAATATTTAAAAAATTCAACCATTTACTTTAAAAAATAAAATTAAATTAAAAACCCCTGCTATATAAACAAAACTTTGTTCCTTATTACGTTCCCTTCTCCTTTTCCTTTTCAATTTCCCTAATTTTCTCACATTCACGGCCGCTGCCACCATTGACCTCTACCAGTGTCGTCTAACTCTGCTACCACCGTCTACCTTTTTCACCGCCACCACTACTAACCTTTGCCATTGTCGTCTACCTCTGTTGCTACGATTTACCTTTACAGCCGTCGCCACCATCGACCTTTATCGTTGCCGTCTACCTCTACTGCAAATATCTACCTTTGCCCTCACCATTGTATACTTGATTTTTCTACTACCATTCTGTTTTAGATGAGTATGTTTACAGTTTTAGGGTTTATATTTGTAGTTATTTTCATTTTGCATTTTAGGGGTTTTGTGATGTGTCGAGGATATGTGGATCTCCCTTGGTGCCTTGCGGCGGGGTTCACTGGGGGTTGGTTGATTTATGAGTGAGAAAAACTTTTAGTTCAAGTTTGCACATTTTAACCAATATTAATGAATAAAAGAATCGAGTCCCAAATCTCGATACAAATGATAGAGTCGCCACCCAATTTATCTACTTAGGAAAGAGTTTTGGTATGGTTCCTATTGGGTGGGAGACTCATACCTTTTAGATCAGAGATTTGGGTATCAGATGAGTCACTTATTTCTCATTTAGTTAATTCAAAGTTACATTCGCCGTGTAAAACCATTTTATTTTCATCATTTGGGGATGTTGAACCAAGCACGAGTTTGGACTGACTTAGTGGATGACTCAGTTATGCTTAAGTTCTGATCATAATAATTAAGTTAAGTTTGGGATAATTAAATCATTAATGATGTTAAAATAAATAGTCTATGATTGTAAGGGAGTTAGTAAATTCAAGGATAGAATTTTGAGTCTCCGCTGACCTAGCTATTTAGTTTAACTCTGAGTGGTTACTGGGCTGAATATCTACTTAGTCGCTAACTTAGTAATATTCACTCAGAGCTTGATATTTAGATTTTATTTTAGCTGTGTGCTTTACATTTTACCATTTCAACTAAGTTACTTTAAGTTTGTCAACGCTGCTGACCTTACCATTTAAGGTAAAAAGGTATCTTTGCTTTTAGTGTTGCTTTTTGCAGGAATATTAATGAGACAAATACAAAAAGAATTAATGCCTTGACAAGACACAGAAAATGACAAAGTCTTCCAATGCAAAGCTGCAACAAGTCAATTGTCACTTTGGGTAATTCTCCAGATCTACCAACCTTGTATCGCGCACTCTGCAACATGTCAGAATACTAGAGGGAATGGGATGAAGACACGTGGCAAGTCAGCACGAGTTCTCTCTAACGAAAGGCTAGCATCAAACAACAAAGAATTCAAATTAGAGCTCATTGAAATGTATTTCATAACGGTGCAATTCTATCTCTTAATGGATCAATTTGAAGAAGCAACAGGTGAACTACTGAGCTGTCAATTTTAGAAGATGCCAAAGTAAGTTCAATGGCTACTTTCTCAATCCATCTATAAAACGAGTAAGAAGGAAAGTGTTAGAACTTGGTGATTACACCTGAATTTCCTAGAAGCAAAGACTCTGTCAATTTACAAGCTTTAAAGGAATTCAAGCAAGAAAGCACAACTCAGTGAGAATCTGCTTAGAATAAGAGAGAATAGTATAGATCAATCAATTATAATATTAGATCATTTGTAACAGGATCACCGTTTCTATAAGTTAAATCCAGCTTTTGTTTAAGACTCACATAGAAGAGAGTATTCTAGTCAGCGGGTGAGCAATTGTAGTTTGGAGGGTACTTACTGTAATTGGGGAATTTGTGAAAGGCTTCTCCGCCTAGGGTAAAGGAGTTGAGATTAGTGAATTAAAGCTGAGACACTCTCTTGGGACTGGATGTAAGCAAATGTTGCCGAACTAGCATATAAATCTCTGTGTCCTTTACTTAATTGCATTTTCTAGCTATTTCACTTAGCCAGCTGACCACACTCAGCGGAGTCTCAATTATTGCGAACAAGTGTTATAATTTTTGTAATTAAATCATTCACCCCCTTCTGACTCAGTGAGTGTATGCATAGGGACCAACAAGTGGTATCAGAGTAGTTTTCATTTCACAGATTTCACAATCTTTGAGACAAAGACAATGGCGTACAAATTAGAGTCCAGTGGAAGGGCTCAAGCTTATATTTTGCCTGAAGGCATGTCAGTTACCAGGCCTCCAATGTTCAATAGAGAGCATTATACTTACTGGAAGAATAGAATGACTAATTTTATTCAGTCTCAGAGTATGCATACTTGGATGGCTATTGTAGAACGGCCATATGTTCCATCACATGTGAAGAATGGAGTTACTATTGATAAGTACTCCACGGAATGGGATAATAATGATTTGGCCAGACTTATAGAAAATGCAGCTGCTTTCCACTATCTTCATTATGCTCTTGATGCTACTGCGTTTAATCATGTTTCTAGATGCGAGATAGCTAAAGAGATATGGAAGAATTTAGAAGTGACTTATGAAGGTACTGACAAGGTGAAAGAGTCCAAGATCAATATTCTTATGAGGGATTATGAATGGTTTCTCTTGAAGCCCAAGGAGGATATTTCCAACATGAATACCAGGTTTATGAATATAGTCAATGAGCTAAAAAGACTTGGCAAGACCTTTATAGAAGAAGAGACTATCAAGAAGATTCTTAAAAGCTTGACTCAAGATTGGGAAGCCAAGAAGAGTGCTATTGAAGAGGCTCATGATTTCAAGACCTATAAGTTTGATGAGCTGATTGGAACTCTGCTGACTCATGAGATTTCCTTAAAGCAATATGAAGATGAGTCCAAGAAGCAAAGGTCTAAAGAGAAAGAGAGCTTAAGTAGAGCTATTGTTCTGAAAGCTGATGATGATGATGATGATGATGATGAAGATTCCTCTGAGGAAGGATATCCAGAGGATAGAAAAGAAGAAATAGCTCTAATAACTAAGAATTTTAGGAGATATCTGGGTAAAGATAAGAAATTTCAAAAGTTTAGACAGATAGGCAAGTACAAGAAGGGAGCAGTTGATAGACCACGAAAAGAATTCAACAAAGAGATAACAAAGACATCAAGTGCTTTGAATGTGGTGAGAAGGGGCATATTCAATCGAGCTGTCCTAAAGCTAAGAAGGACAAGTTAAAGAAGAAGAAAATTAAGAAGGCCCTTGCTGCTACCTGAAGTGACTTTGAGCCAGAGTCATCATATCCTCAGATGAGGAGGCACAAGACTCTGCCAATGTGTGTCTTATGGCTAAGGATGATTTGCCCAACTCAGTGTTAGCTGTGCATCTAAGTACTTTCGCTATGAATCAACCAGCTGACTAGAGTAGAGACAAAGGAAACAACTCTAAGGTAATATTTTAACCCCCTTTGTCTTTAGATGAGCTTGCGGCAGTACTTAATGATGTTATTAATGTGACTAAGAAGTCAACCAAATACATCAAAGTACTTCACAGGAGGTGTGATGATATAAAAGATGTCAACTCTTCTACATCACTTGACATCCTATACCTGATGGAAAAAGATGAGTACCAAAATAGATATAATAGCAAACTCACTAAGAGATTGGATAAGCTAGCTGCTAAATTAATAGCTTTGGCAAAGGTGCGGCTCCCTTCTTAACCTAGCAGGTATTCTTAGAGTAACCACACTCACCACTCTGAGAAGGTTTCTGAAAAGAGTAAAGTGAGTAGGCCTAATCCTAAGGCCGGTTGTAGTTTTTGTGGTAGGCCAGGACATGTTACAGTTATTTGTAGGCACAAAAATGGTTACTATGATGAAATTAACTGGTCAAGGATGACCCCCACTAACAAGGGAGGACCCAGCCAGAAAAAGTCATAGGTACCTAAGAAAACTTAATTGTTTTACAGGTGAGCCTAAGATCCACTGATGATAGCAAAATGTGGTATTTGGATTGTGGATGCTCGAGGCATATGACAGGTGATGAAAAGTAATTCATCACATTGGAGAAAAGAAGAAATGGAAGTGTCAGTTTTGGAGACAACAAGAAAGGAAAGATTGTTGGTAATGGCACCATAGGAGTGAATCATTCAATTGATAATGTGTCTCTAGTGAAAGGCCTAAAGTTTAACTTCCTAAGTGTTCCTTAGCTGCGTGACAAAGGCAGGAAAGTTATATTTGACTCAGAGGGCTGCTCAGTCATTAATGGTAACTCTGACCAAACTATTCTTTATACTCCTAGAATTAGTAATGTTTATATGTTTGATTTATCCTCCAGCTCCCATGATATAAGCTTAGTTTCTATGGAGGAGAACTCATGGCTATGGCACAAAACATTAGGACATATCAATATGACCAATCTGTCCAAATTAGCCAGAAATGAACTTGTTGAGGGATTACCAATCTAGCCTTTGAAAAAGATAGACTTTGCTCTGCATGCCAACTTGGGAAATAGTTTAGGAAGACCTTTAAATCATTAGCTGATATATCTTCTTCTCGTCCCCTTGATCTTCTACACATGGATTTGTTAAGGTCTGTTGTGCTAACAAGTCTAGGTTGAATGAAATACACCCTTGTGCTTGTACATGATCCGACCTGGTTCACTTGGATTGTCTTGCTAGCTAGCAAAGATGAAATATTTGAATCATTCTCTAGGTTGGCTACCCTGAATCATGAATGAAAAAGACCTTAAAATTAATAGAATCCGTAGTGACTATAGAAGAGAATTCAAAAATAGGCAGTTTGAGGAATTCTTTTCTAAGCATGGTATTGACCACAATTTTTCTGCCCCTCATACACCTCAGCAGAATGGGGTTATTGAGAGAAAGAATCACACTATTACGGAGATGGGTCATTCTATGCTGAGTGATAACAATCTACCAAAGTATTTCTGGGGAGATGCTATTAATATAGCTTGTTACATTCTAAACAGGGTTTTAATTCACCCAGTTTTTAATAAAACTCCTTATGAACTTTGGAAGGGGCGTAAGCCCAAGGTTGGTCATCTCAAGGCCTTTGGTTGTAAATGCTTCAAATTAAACACTAAAGACTAATTAGCTAAATTTGACCCTAAGGTTGATGAAGGAATCTTTCTAGGTTGCTCAACACACAGTAGGGCATACAAAGTGTATGTCAGGAGGACTGGCATCTTAGAGGAGTCCTTGCATGTAGATTTTGATAAAACTAAAAATGCAGGTAGACAAGCTAGTGACGATGAAAGAGAAAAGGAATTAGTCAACGGTCAATCAGTTAGCCCATAATTATTCCTGATCTAGTACAAGAAAAAGAAGAATATGAAGTTAACTTGGACCAATCAATCAACTTTGGTGATGACGTAGACACTCAACCAATGACTGTAGCTCAGTGAGCTAATCTAGATCTACCTAAAGAAGTCAGAGCAAGAAAAAATCACCCAGTAGATAAGTTTCTTGATAGTGTACAAAATCCAGTAATGACTAGGTCAGCTGAACAGAATGATGAGCCATTCATCATTTATCTCTATAGTTAAACCAAAGAGGCTTGAAGATGCTGAATTTGATGACAACTGGATGATTGCAATGCGGGAAGAGCTAGAAAAATTCAGAAGAACTGAAGTTTGGGATTTGGTGGAGAAACCCAAATGAAAGTCAATCATAGGCACCAAATGAGTTTTCAAGAATAAGCTAGATGAAGCTGGAAATATTTTCAGAAATAAAGCCAGACTAGTTGGTCAAGGCTACAATCAACAAGAAGGCATTGATTATGGAGAAACATTTGCACTAGTAGCAAGACTTGAAGCCATAAGAATCCTTTGTGCTTTTGCATCCCATATGAACTTCAAGTTGTTTCAAATGGATGTTGTGAAGAGTGCATTTCTTATTGGCTATATTTAAGAAGAAGTCTATGTTAGACAACCCCCAAGCTTTGAAGAGCCTAAATATCCAAATCATGTCTTCAAGCTAAAGAGAGCTCTATATGGACAAACATAGGCTCCAAGAGCTTAGTATGAGAGACAGACTAACTTTTTGATTAGCAAAGGTTATGTCAGGGGGAAAGCAAATATAACTCTATTTATCAAGAAGAGGCATTAAGATGTGTTGCTAGTCTAAATCTATGTAGATCAAATCATTTTTGGACTGACTGATAAAAAGTTATGCAAAGAGTTCAGCCAACAAATGAAAAAAGAGTTTGAAATGTCAATGATGGGACAACTTAATTTCTTTCTTGGTTTGAAAATCAAGTAAGGTGATGATGGGATCTTCATCAGCCAAGCTAAGTATGCCAAGGAAGTACCCAAGAAGTTTGACATGGGTAAAGCCTAGCCAATGTCAACACCCATGGCTATTGATACTTTTCTAAGTAAAGATGAGGAAGGTAAACCTGTGAAGAGTAAGCTCTACAGAGGTATTATTGGTTCTCTACTTTACTTAACTACTAGTAGGCCTGAAATTCAATATGTTGTGTGTTATTATGCAAGATATCAAGTTGACCCCAGAGAATCTCACGTAGCTGCTATTAAGAGAATTCTCTAGTATTTGCTAGGATCTATTGATGTAGGTTTATGGTATCCAGGTAATGCAGACTTCACTCTGAGAGGATACACAGATGCTGACTATAGAAGAGACAAACTTAAAAGGAAAAGCACCACAGGAGGTTGTCATTTCCTTGGTGATCGTCTAGTAACATGGTATAGCAAGAAGCACACTTCTGTGGCTTTGAGTATAACTGACACTGAGTACATGGCTGCAGGAAGCTATGTAGCACAACTGCTATGGATCAAGTAACAACCAGAGGATTATGGTATAAAGTCAAATTATCTTGAAGTCATATGTGACAATAAGAGTGCAATCGACCTATCCTAGAATCCAGTTCAACATGGTAGGATGAAGCATGTCAACATTAGACACCACTTTATAAGGGATCATGTGCTAAAAGGAGAAGTCAAGCTCACATACATTCTAAGTGAAGAACAGTGGGCTGACATTTTCACAAAGCCTATTGGAAAGGATCAATTCAACACACTAAGATAGCTGATCAAAATGTCTAATCCAATTTGAAGAAATACATCTCACTCTGACCTATTCTGAAGCTGACTAATCTAGGGCATACTCTGAGCTTCTATGAATTAGGTTAAGTATTTCTTTTACCGCTTGAATTTTGAACACAACATTAATTGTCGCCGGTTATCTTTCAAATTTAAACTTGATAAAAATTGTAGCATGTTATGAAATGATCCATATTCAGAGCAGTTATCCCATGTTTTTCCATCTTCATTAATCATATGATATATGTTATGCAATCTAACCGTTGAATCTTAAGACCATGGATTATGAGTCATACACGTAGCTTTATAGGTTTATGCAAAGAGTTTTTGGCTATTTAAGGAGAAATTCAGAAAGAGGAAAGGTTACTTTACCAAAATTCCTTTCTCTACAATTTCCTTCCTGAATTCCTAAAATCTCTACCTTTCTCAAAGCAAATTCACTATGACGAGCACATCAGGGAGGAAATCTGACCTCTTTCTAAGAAATAAGAAAGATATTTACTGGGTTACTACTAGAGATCATATGGCTAAGTTAGAAATCAGTATGGACAAGATCAAAGAACTCAGAATCCCAGCTAGAATAAAGTACATTCCAACATCTTGGTGTTTCATGGAGAAAACGGAGGTAGACGACCAATCATAATAGACATGCTGAGTTTCTGTAGCGATGAGAGGTTTGGGAAGTGGGCACTTCAGCACCACTTGAGAGGATTCTTTGAACTACCTAATGGATTCTATGAGGAGATCGTGGATAGATTCTACAATGGAATCCATATGGTGTAAGGTAAAAAGAACCTATTCGTAACCACTATGATGGGGAGGAAAGTGTATATGACCCCCAAGCTTATTGCGGGTCTACTGGGAATGAAGGAAAGCAGACTAAAGCTACAAGTTATCAATGATGAAGATCATGTTGATATTCCTATCGACTATGAAGTTCCTATAGACTACAAGGCTAGTGAGCTTATAGCTGCTATATTTATAAAAGAAGGAAAACAAGCACATGAGCTAGTAACCAAAGTACTATTGCCCAAGATAAGCTCTACAGGGAGCTGTTCTAAGTTTGAAAGAGTGTTTGTTTATGCATTGACCTATGGCATGAACATTAACTAGCCCATGGCCATACTTCCTAGATTCTTGAAGGTTAGTAAGCATAAGGTGTATGGACAGTTGGTTATAGAAATATGCAGGGCTTATGAGATTAATATGAAAGGATGGGCTGCCAAGAGTAACATCCAAATGAAAGTAATTGAGTCTAAAATCTTGAGCAATGATCACTTTCATGGACTCAAAGCAAGTTAGAGACCTACAAACACAAAGTACAAAAAGCTAAAAAGAGGGGAAGTAAGAATGAATGACCCCACGGCTATCATGGAAAGGAAGCCTCTTTAGCCTCTTAAGGAGGACCTGACCCTGGATGCTTTTATGGCTAAAGTGCTCGAGAGGATTACCAAGCTTAGAGCCGAGAGAGGAGAAGACATGTTAGAGAAGTAGATTGGGAAGAAGGAGGCCAGCAGAGACTCCAAAAAGGAAAAGAAAGGGAGCTCAGCGAGCTCAGTTCCAACTGTTATCCTAAAGAAAATAAGATCTTCTAAGGAAGCTAAAGAAGATAAGAGTAGTGAACTAAGTCCTCAGGAGATAGAGGAAGAAAAGAAGGCTAAGGAACAGTTGAGAGAGGAGATGCCTCTGAAGAGAGAGAAGTAGAGGAAGGTAGAAGCTACTCAGTTGGATGAGGTGACTACTAAGGGAAAGGAAGCTACATCAATTCCTATTCCATAGGTAGGTCAGCAAAAGAAAAAGTTGATGGTGAAGAAAGGGACATGAGTTATCCAAGATGTTGAGGAAGCTGAGCGAGTAAAAGCTACTGAGGAAGAAAAAATCAAAAAGAAGCAGGACAAAATTGAGGCTACTATCAGGAGGAAGGCTGAGGAAGCAGCAATATCAACTAAGACTAAGGCTAGCACAGAGCAGATGTTACAGAGGGCTGTAGCTAGCTTAGCTAAGAAGGAAGTGCTAGAAGTTGTTGAAGAGATGATAGGAGCTCTAGAAGGAATTGATAATTAAGAAGAGCAGGAAGGAGAGGAAGATGATGTGGTTGAAGTTGAAGCTATTGAATTTAATGTGCTAAACTCTGACTAGTAGGTCACTTTGACTGCTGAGGAAGTCAAGGAGGCTAGGAAGGAGAGGAAGAGAAGTTTGTTAAAGAGAATGAAGATTATAATTGGTGAGGATGAATGATAGAATACAAGGAGGAGGAAGTGAATGTAGTTGAGCATGGAGCTTAGCTGACTGAGGAGTCCTTAACTCAGGTCAGCGAGTTCGGTGTTGAAAGTGCTGTGGAATAGAAGGAGAAGGAAGAAGAACCCTTTATTTTCCCATGTATTGCCTTTATTATCTATTGCAGGTAGGCAGGCTGGAGGACTAAAGTTAGAAGTTGCAGAGCTTAAGAAGAAAATGGAGAAGATATATGAAAGCAATTGCAAGGTGCTGAATGATGAAAGGGAATTCAGAAATTCCATGATCAGCAAGTTTAATCCCTTATTGGAAGCAATGGTGAAGGTTCTAGATAGGTATAGCATTCTGAGCAAGGAAAATGAAGGCAATACAACCATTCTGAATGCTGTTGTTGATGGACTTAATGCGCTGATCTCAATGGTAACCAAACATCATGGTATATACACTAAGTTAAGATCAGTTATGGAAGAAATTTTGAAGGGAGTCAAGGACACAGAGGGAGCTGTGCTTAATGCCTTAAAGAGGCTTAATATTTCAAATGCTCTAAGCAGTGATATTGTTATGGCAGATGCTGAACTAGAGCCTACTCTTCATCAAAAACTTGGTTATATCAGAGACCAAATTAAGCAAGTTCATGCCAATGTCCTCATTGATGGAGAAGACCTAGATAAGATTCACAATAAAGTTACTACTCATATTAGGAGCACTCTAATGCTAGAGCGAATACTCAAAGAGAACAATCAAGCTAAAGCATTAGCCAGATTTCCAAAGAAGGTTTAAGCGCTCAATACCAAGTCAATCTCTCTTAATCCCATGCATTAGTTACCCTATTCACTTTTCTTAGAGAACAAAATTTGATATCACAAGAAATTTATGAGCTGCTTGTACAAAATTTTTCAACCAATATATATGGTCAGCTAGAAACATTTAAGGAGTCTCTAAGCTTGTTTGATGATCGAGCCCAAGCCATTTTGGATGCAATGGCAATAGGGGAGAAGGATCGCGGGAAGTGTGAAAAGGAGGAAAAGGAAACAGAGCAGAGTATTACTTAATTTTCATGCAACTTGTCTAAGGATTTGGAGCACATTCAGAGAGAATATCATGAGACCAGAAAAAGGAAAGGCAAGGAGATTGCTCTGCCAAAGAAGAAGAAGACCAGATGGGATCAAGAATCCTTTGAAGAAAGATTAGAATAGAATTTATGTAATTGATTGTGCTCAATGTAAAATTTAGTGTAGACTAACTCATTGTACTAAAGTTATTATTTAATGAAAGATTACATTTTCTGTTCTAAGTTAAGATCTTCTTAACTTCATATATCTTTTGCTATATATATATATATATATGCTCTGATCTCTTATAGAAATATATGAAAAGTATTGAGGAATGTTGAACTCAGAAGACTCTAGAATTATATGGGCGTTAGCATTCACTCTGAGCAGATTGAAGTTGTTGAACATAATTCATATCAAGCATAAGTATAACATAACTCTAATCTAGATATCTTAGTGATTTAATTCTCACTTAGTTATTTGCCATTGATCAAAATGGGGGAGATTGTTGAACCAAGCACGAGTTTGGACTGACTCAGTAGATGAATCAGTTGTGCTTAAGTTTGATCATAACAATTAAGTTAAGTTTGGGATAATTAAATCATTAATGATGTTAAAATAAATAATCTATGGTTGTAAGGGAGTTAGTAAATTCAAGGGTAGAATTTTGAGTCTTCGCAGACCTAGCTATTTAGTTTAACTCTGAGTGGTTTTTTGGCTGAATATCTACTTAGTCGCTGACTTAGTAATATTCACTCAGCACTTGATATTTAGATTTTGTTTCAGCTGTGTGCTTTATATTTTACCATTTCAGCTGAGTTACTTTAAGTCTGTCAACTCTGCTAACTTTACCATTTAAGGTAAAAAGGTATCTTCGCTTTTAGTATTACTTTTTGCAGGAACATTAATGAGACAAAGATAAAAAGAATTAATGCCTTGACAAGGCATAAAATTATGAAGAAAATGACAAAGTCTTCCAATGCAAAGCTGTAACAATTCAATTGCCATATTGGATAATTCTGCAGATCTACCAACCTTGTATCGCTTACTCTGCAACATGTCAGAATACCAGAGGGAATTGGATGAAAACATGTGGCAAGTCAATGCAAGTTCTCTCTAATGGAAGACTAGCATCAAACAACAAAGAATTCAAACTGGAGCTCAAGTTTCAATCTAACAGATTGAAATGTATTTCACCATGGTGAAATTTTTATCGATTTGAAGAAGCAACGGGTGAATTATTGAGCTGTCAATTTCAGAAGATGCCAAAGTAAGTTCAACAGCTACTTTCTCAATCCATCTATAAAAGGAGCAAGAAGGCAAGTGTTAAAACTTGGTGATTACACCTGAATTTCCTAAAAGTAGAGACTCTGTCAATTTACAAGCTTTGAAGGAATTCAAGCAAGAAAGCACAACTCAGCGAGGATCTGTTTAGAACAAGAAAGAATAGTATAGATCAATCAATTGTAATATTAGATCATTTATAACTGAATCAATGTTTCTATAAGTTGAATCTAGCTCTTGTTTAAGACTCATAGTGAGTTGCTGATAGAAGAGGATATTCTAGTCAGCAGGTGAGCGATTGCAGTTTGGAGGGTACTTACTGTAATTGGGGAATTTATGAAAGGCTTCTCCACCTAGGGTAAAGGAGTTGAGATTAATGAATTAAAGCCGAGACACTCTTTTAGGACTGGATGTAAGCACAGGTTGCCGAACCAGTATAAAAATCTATGTGTTCTTTACTTAATTGCATTTTCAAACTATTTCACTCAGTCAGCTGACCTCACTTAGCAGAGTCTCAATTATCACAAAAAAGTGTTATAAGTTTTGTGAGTGAGTCATTCACCTCCCCTCTGACTCAATGAGTGTAAGCATAGGGACCAACAAGGGAATTATTACAGAAATCCTATTTTTCTAAACTCTTGCACACTCGATTCATGCATTCAATAGTTTATAATAAAGCACAAGTAATAAATAGGGGATAAAAAATTACAATGTGGGGAAAATGGGGGAATTGCAAGGGAACCTATACATTTGTTCTAAGTTATAAAACAAAATAAATAAATTCGCCTACATCCACAAAGATTAGCATAGTTTACGGCACATCAGAAGTCAACATTTTGTTAGAAAAAATGTGATTATGTTAGCATAGCGGTTTTGTGATCGATAGTGCTCAGGCGGCTTCTAGTTTTAAAAGAAAATAACGGGTCTTCAACGTATTTTGTTATGAAAACACCTTTTAAATTTTTATAGGTTGATTTAGCAGATTATTAGTGAAACTGATCGCATGGCAAATGGTTATGTTGGTTGATTTTACAGGTTAAAAGAGAAATAGGGATTCTACTTGGGAGCCAATACCCTTACGTTTGAGGGCACTCGTACGGCTACCTGTGGGACCTGTATGGATGGGGCACTCGTACGGGTCCTGTTTGGACCGAAATGGAATCTCATTTCTATTTAGAATAGAGAAGAATTGTGTAAGCGTAGGAATGAATAATAAAACCAACAAGATGTGAGTCTCTTTGAAACTCAGGAGTGTACCTTTACGTCGTGAATTCCCTTTGAAGTGATACTGAAAGAGAGTCTGGCCATAATAGATGATGAAACGGTGGTTTTAGGATTGTTTAGGCAAGTATTTGTATGGACAAAACATCCCTCAAATCCTAATAAATAGAGTTAGAAATCAATAAAATGTGGATAACACCTCAAGGAATGAGTTTTCTCCCTATTGTATACCTCCTATACCCCAACTATACCTTTGCTATCATTTGAAATATTGCTGGAATTTCATAAAAATAAGATCTACTTTCATATCTAATTTTCTCCCCCTTTTGAAATGAGGTAAAAAGCCCCTATTTACAGGAGGAAATTGGGTTTGAATGCAATAAATTGCATTCATGACTGATTTCTCCCAAATAAGGTATGATTTACCTTCCATTCTCCCTATTTAGGCAAGAATTGTACCCGTATGGGTGACAAGAACTCGTACGGGTCCTAGTAGGTCCCGTACAGGTCCCTCCCACCCGTATAGGGCTGTGGAGCCGTACGGGTCAACCACTAAACCTGTACCCCCAAGATGTGACCCGTACAGGTCCCTAAAGGCAGTCTAGGTCTCCTGAACTTGGCCAAACTCAACTTTGTAGTAGTAAGAACACCTCTAATGGATAACATGTGTAAGAAATTGCATTACCTAGCTCTTATCATTATTTTGTGAGAAGGAATGTTAAAATCCAGTGCCCACAGACTGCCCCTCTAAGATCACTGTAGATACAGATCTGTATGATCTCATAAAATAAATAAGGGTTTAGGAATTATACCTGAGGAGTTGACATGGATGGGTTCCTTTCTTGAGGTGAACTCTTTTCCTGGGTGTCCCTTTCTTGAGGTGGACAACTTTCCTTTGCTGTTGCGTATCACTTTCTTGAGGTGGATGAATTTCCTTTGCCAATGCATATCCTTGACGACTTCTCTAGGGAACGTGTGTTTATCCCTTTCTTAAGGCATATCGACTTTCCTGACTGATCATGGTGTATCCTTTTCCTAAGGCAGATGACTCTCCTTGTACCCCTTTCTTAAGGCCGATCAACTTTCCTGACTTATAATGGTGTATCCCTTTCCTAAAGCGGATAAATCTCCTTGTATGATGGTGTATCCCTTTCTTAAGATGGATTACTCTCCTGCTAGTGTATCCCTTTCCTAAGGCGGATGACTCTCATGCTAGTGTATCCCTTTCCTAAGGCGAATGACTCTCCTACTAGTGTATCCCTTCCTAAGGCGGATGCCTCTCTTACTGGGGAATTTGAATAACCTGTTAAGAGACAATAAAAACATTGAGTTAGTTACTGCCTAAGATGACATGTCTTGATTCTTGATTGACTTATGGTGAATAAAACTTTTTGCCCCTTCAATCAAGAATAAAGATGTGTGAATGGGGGTTGGCCCCTAAATAAACTATAAACTGAGTTTAAGAAATGTTGGGTTTGGCCCGATTACTTAGGGATGGAATGCCCCTTGATTGATTCTACTACTGGGGATGCCCCTAGGGTGAGTTCCCCTAGGGTGTTTGATGATAGGGGGATGCCCTCTGACTGATTCCATTGTTGGGGAATGGGGGGATGCCCCTCGATTGACTTCCTTTCTGGGGAGGTGTCTTCCTAGATGATTTGTCTGCTAGGGACTTCTTCTAGGTTAATACTTCCTTAGTTCACGAATTGTTGCCTCTTGATGTTTCGATCACTTGGGGATCCTTTCCTTTAATGGACCTGTACATGAAAAATTATTTATATCAGTAATGGACCTGAAATAGGTTACCTTAATCCTTGATTGATTTTGTGGTGACAAAATTTTTTGCTCCTTCAATCAAGGATTAAGGCGAGCTAGGGGTTTTTTCCCTGATTTAATTGAAGTATAGGGTTCGAGAGAAGTAGGGTTGGTGTGAGCGTGCTAAACTTTTTGTGATGGACCCTCTAGAGTCATCAATTGGATTGGTACGACCAAAGCCGAACTCCCGAGTTTTAATGAGGGGAGTCGTCGCTAGAGTGCGGGGCTCGTTGTATATGTGAACATACTTGGCATTTCCAACTGGACAAAGGGGTCGAGGACTCCTTTGGGGATTAGCCTTTTTATTGTGGGAGCATGAACCTTGTTTTATACAATATTAAAGTCGCCACCCGGATCAGCTCTTCTAGGAAATTAGTGGTATAGCTGATTCGAGAAGGATTCCTATGCCGATGAAAGAGAGATTCTGGTTCTGGATGAAATAGTTACTTGCCATTTGAATTTGGATGAAGCATAAAAAACCTTTTGTTATTTAAATAAACAAAAGAGATGAGTTAGGGAGATACGACCTTTACGGGCCTAGTCCTTGGAGCGTGGGCCCAATATGATTGGATTACTTTGTAGGATGGTTAAGAATGGATGATTGAAAATGATACTTTTACCCTCAGTTACCTTTTGTTTGTTATAGGTTGACTGGAAGGCCCGGTACTGACTAGGACAATGTTTCTTTTGGATTTCTTCAAGATTTCTGTGGAGATAACCTCGAGGAATTTGGTGGTGGGTTTATTTGAGTGTTTAGGAATGAGTGGGTAGCTTTTTACCTAAAAGCTATTTTAAGGAAGGGTTTCTATACCTTGGTATAGTTTTGAGGTATTTTTGGCATAGGCTCGATACTACAGGGATTTTAAAGAGAGGACTGCTAGAACTTTGCTTATGCTTGCTATTTTTTTGTTGATCGCCCTGGAATGCTGGGAGCGATTTCCTTTTATAGAAATTTTGGGAGCGTCGATCAATAGATATGGTAGTGTCGATTGACATATATGGTAGTGTCGATCGACACAATGGATGTTAGAATAGCTTTGCCGAGTCATCAGGTTTAGATTCCCCTATAACCATCGATCGATACAATAGGGGAGCATCGATCGATACAATTTGGCCAGTGATAGCCTTGCTGAGTCATGGTTGTAGGTTTGATGAGTCATCAGAGAAATTGACACGTGGTAGCGTCGATCATTGCAATGGATAGTGTCGATCAATGCAATTTAGGGTGTAATTAGTGTTGATCGACACTCAGGCTTAGGATGTCAGAATCTTATCTGCTTGGAGGGGTTTGTATTTTGGGTGAAATGTGGTCCTTTGTTAGTACTGGCTTGCCATCTCCTAAAAAGGTCTTGGGCATCATCAGGCCTGGGATAGACCATTCTCACAGGCTGCCCCTCGAGTATAACAACTTACACCATGGAGGTGAAGTTTTTACATACGCAAAGTGAGCGCGGTGAGTAGAAAGTGCGCGTCATTTTGTGAGAATTTTAGTCAACATTATTTGATCGACTAAATTTTTTTAAAAAATATTTTTGCCCCTTTGATCAATTAATGTTTGACGGGTTTTTAAAATTTTTTAGGAAAATCATTTGGATTCTTGCAGTGTTTATTTGAAAATACTTGGTTCGCCAGTATTTTGGAAAATGATTTTCATGCTATTAAATGCAATTTTCAAAACTAGGATTCAATTGGCCCTGTAATTCTATCCTAACAAGACTAAAAAAGGTCATTTTTTACCATGCATCGATCGACAGATAGGGGTTGCATCGATCGACGCAACTCTTTGAATTTTGAATGTTTGAATTCTAGCAATTGCTGACTTTAAAAGGTGTGTCGAGGATTGCATCGATCAACCCATATGCATTATGACGATCGACGCAATCAAAAACCTTATAAATTTTACAGTTCTTCTGCAAAACTAAACACTTCTCACACAGAAACCCTTTCTTCCTGCATTTTCTTTCGACAATAGAAGCTATGTTGGAGTTCTTCGCACTCTCTTTTCTTCCAATCTTCATTCGATTTTCGTCCGTCATGATGTGGAAGAAAATCGTGACTTCCCGAGACCAAACTCAAGCCCCTACCTTAGTGCTAGAGGTAACTATTCATGGTAAGGTAGTCCAAATTCTGTTCATCGCCACGGAGGACAATTATGGACTTCCCACAAGAAATATTTTTCATAGCATAGACAAAGGCAATGTTATCCCTCTCGTTCTTAAACCCGAATGACACCTTTCTCATGTCCTGGTAAATTCCTATCCCTCTTTTTCAAATTTTCTAGAATTGGCATGCTTCTGGGAACCTTTTTGTTGATGCGTTGTTTTTATTTTGCTACAAATTGCCTATTTGCCATTCTACAATTTTGGGATTTTCGGTCTTAGCATCAATCAAAGCTTCTAACCCTTCAGGATTCGTCGATCGACGCTCCTTTGTGTCGATCGACACTCTTATTTTGAAAGTGTGTTTTTTCATATTTTTGAGTGTTTTGAAGCTTTCTATAGTCTGTAAAGTAATTTGTGATGCCATGTTGTACGTATGTTGCTGCTATTTTTGCAAGGTTTGAGAACTTTTTAGGATAACTTAATGACTATAAGCCTTGTGACGTCTTGGAATTCCCATATTTGATCATAGCTTAGTAACTATAATCTTAAGGGCCGATTCTTAAGTAGCTTGAGGAATTTTTGGTTAATGACTATAAGCGGGTATTTTTTTTATAAATTTTGGTGTCTTGTGCTTAATTACTATAAGCATGACTTTAGGTGAGAGATTCTTAGGTGCTTAATCACTATAAGTAAATTTTGATTTGGTTGTGTTTGCTTTGAAGAAAGTCAAACATTGGGGTGCAGGAAACTTCCCGGATCTTGTCGCTTGGTGGGGATTTCTTTCTCCTAAAGTGAAGAGGATTCTGGAGGATGCAGGTTTTAGAGCATTTATTGAAAGATTCTTTCCAATGAAGCTAGTTCGGTATTCTTGTGCGGTCCTACTGTCAATTTTGAGGAGATGGTTGAACTCGACCCATACCTTTCATTTATCATGCAGGAAGTAGACTATCACACCGTTGGACTTTGCTGCCATTATCGGTTTACATTTTAACGGGGAGATTATTCACTTCAATTACGCCATGAACATGGGCAATTATGATCCTGTACTTATGCAGAAATTGTTGGGATTTTCTAGTGCTAGTAAGGAAATTCCTACCAATGATTTATACACTTTCTAGTCGCCCTCGGGAAATAGGGCCCCTATTGATGGTGAGGCTCAAGTGCAATGTGCTTATTCTTTTATGTTATATGCCTTGACCAACACTCTATTCCCTGTTGGCAATTCAACCCTCAATTGAACCTCTTGGGTTCTCTGGTGGATTTGAGAAAGTTCAAGGGAATGGCTTGGGGTAGAGCTACATTGGGGCAACTATATTTGGCCCTAGATCATTGTGCGAGAAAGCACACTTTGGAGATGAAATCCTCGAAGCTTGTTCTCGAGGTAACTTGTCGCAAAATTTATTATATATATGTGTTTGTGTCGTGGATTGACTAACATTTTCCCCTTTTATAGATTTAGGGTTTTAGAAGGGAATCCTTCCCTGGCTAAAGAAGGCCAAGATCTGCAGAGTCCTCCCTCATTTTCCTCATCTTCCCTCCTGGTTGGTTGCCTGGGGGAACTTGGATTCTGCTAAGGCTAAAAAGCGAATCAAGAATCTTGCCTTTAATGAGGTAAGCTTTTGTGTGTACTTTCTTTTATTACTTTACTTTTGGCGTCTACTAATAACACTTGTTTTCCGATTACTCATGCTCCATGGGGGAACCCTTCTAGTTGGAGTAGAGTTATAATGGCCGCTGGGGAGATGGTGTCGAAACGGCTAATCTTGGAGAGCCCTTCTTCCCTTGAGTGGTACCTGGGGGAATGGATGGTATCGAGAGACTGGTGCCACCTGAGCTTCTGAGGTGGTTATTCTGGCTAGAGCTAGCTAAGGAGGCTCTCGATATCTTGAACGGAGAGTGTGAGATAGTGGAGTTGTATGGCGAGGCCAGCTACTATCCTAATTTTGTGATCGAGTGTTTTCCTGGATGGCCTCCGAAGGATCAAGTCATGTCATAGGGGGTATGTCTCTGCCTTCTAATGTTCATTTTTTATGCTTTTTTTGAGTGCTAATTTTGTTTCATTTTTGTAGGGCAAAAGGACAAGGGGTCCACACACGTCGAGTGAGGCCACTTCTCACGTTACAGGGCACCAAGACTACCAGGTCCCTATGGGGTTGCATATCTACCAGCCTGACCTGTCCATCTATTTCCCTCCCTTTGGCGTGGGTGACTCAACTAGGGTGGACATGACTTTTTCTCCTTCTCAGGTGACTCATGAGAGTTTACTGCATATTTCATTAATATCCTTGGCTTGTGCTAATGCAATTTGCTTTTCTTATCAGGTGTCGAGAGAAGATAGCTAAAGGGATGGACTTCTGCTCTTTAATTTCCAAAATATCATGCTGGTGAATAACTTCGCGATGGCGGTAATCCAAGGCAAAATTTATTTATTCCCTTCTTCTCTTTTTTTTCTAGTAAATATGCATAGACCGCGCTCATATGTGTGTGAAATATCAACAACGTAGGGTTCAGGCATTGAATGTGGAGGTGGACCAACTTAGAGCCGGTTATAGGGCGCCTCACCCGATAGGGCCTTCTGGCTATAGCCATTACGGGTAGGCTCCTCCGATAATATATGCAAAGCATTCCCCTGGCTTTGGAGCAAAGGGTTACATGCCTGTTTATTTAGCTTAGGCTGGTTTCACAGGGATTCCTTCTCAGTTTCCACTGGCTCCATCATCTGCACCTGTCCCTTCGTTTGTGCAGTCACTTTAGATCTTGCCGGACCTAGGGGCCAAGAGGGAATTGGAGATATCAACGAGGTACTACAGACGGACCTAGAGGCTCCTGTTTATCTGGGTAATTTAGGATATGATACTTAGGTCTTTAGCTTAGCGTACATTTTTTATGGGCCCTGCGTGGAAATTTTATCCAGTACATTTGATGGTTGGATTGGGCGTGTTTTTACCCCTTCATTGTTTTCTTTTTATGGATTGGCGGGTCCTCTGAGATCCTATTTATTTTTGGATGGGTGATTTATTTTATCGCCTTGGCATGCTAGCTTCATTATTCTGATGTCCTCTTTCTAAAGATGATCTTCTTCTTGTGCAGTTAGTACTGATCTTACGATCTATCATCACCTTTGTTGAGTGACGATCAAATCGGCATGGATAGGTTTAAGGCCCGGTTGACAGGCTATCTCTGATTTTAACTCCAGCTGATTGGAGCCAGCTCTAGGCAGGGTGTCTTTTCAACATGCGGCATTACTACAACGTCATTTTGGATGACTCATTTCTGTAAGGTGGAATAAGTTTGTGGGATCCTCTTGACCACTTGTTCCATTTCAACAATCAAGAGTTATGCCTTCTTTATGAAGAGTTCTACGCTATGATGGACATTTTTTACAGCCAGGACATCATGGTGCCTGATTACGATGTCGCCATGGAGTAGCATGACATGGATTTCCTTAGACTTTCTCCTCGTCGAAGGAATAGAATCGTGTCTACCAACGTTGAGCAACGCGGATTGATTTTAGGGGTGGCTTTAGAAATATGCTCTTCCATTCCTACCAGTCACCGGAGTTGGGTGCCTCTCATGGTCGTACTGCTGATGAAAGGTTTTCTATGTGAGTCTGACAATAAAGTCTGCAGTCCTCAGTTAGTGTCAGTGATCCATAAAACCTTAGAGGGATCATCACCATGGTTGTGGTTCTAGCTAAGACCTTCACTTATATGGACTCCATTCATCAAGATGAGGATGTGATGGTGGGAGGGAGTAGGCTCCTCCTTCAGGTAGATTTCATTGTTATCGTCACCAACTTTTATTGGTAATGTTCCCTTGATAGGTTTGTATTATGGCAGATATGGCCGATGGAGCACTTAGAGGTCATCAGAGTACCAATGATCCTATACTCCTAAGGACTTTTGGGGTCGAGGAATGCAACCTAGGTATCGTAGGAATCAACCCTCACGCGAATGGGTGCTCTTCCTGCAGAGGCTAAGTGAGAGGGACAGTAGGTGTATTTGCCTCTGGTGGAAAATTGATAAGGTGACTACCCAAACTATTCCCTAAGGCATCCAATTGTTGGCCATAGAGAAGATTTTGTACTACTTTCCAAAGCTCATGAGGTGACAGAATGGCTGTCCTCACTATGTTCCTGAATGTATTCATGCCCCGCCTGCGAGGTCGTTGGGCACTTTGTGGTCGGCCCATATCTGTACTAAGTGGGAGAATTGCACATTAGTCATCATGAACTATGAGCTGCCATTCAACAAGTTGCTAGATGAGATTTATTTGGGGTGGCTTTCTGCCATCAAGGTAGCGCCTGCTAGAGCAGACAGGCTGGCAATTTTTTGCCTCTATAGTTACCATGTGGTAGATCCTAGCCACTAAGTTATGTCTTTAAGTTTTTGTAGTAAATCCTCGGCTTTGTTTCAGGTATGAGTGCTACACATGTGTGTTTCCCTTTAATGTACTTTGTTTTATCTTGTAAATATTACCTTTAATGTTCACGACTTTATGAAGATGATGGCTTTTCAATGTGATTTTTCTTTGTTTCGAACTAGTCTTTTAAATATAATATGCTTTGAGCTTGCCCCGATTGATAGGATTTGTGAATTCATTTCCATCCATATCTATGATCTTTACGACTCCTTTACTAAGAACTCATTTTATCACATATGGACCCTCCTAATTTGGGTGAAATTTACCTCTAGGGTCGGCATGAGTAGCTCTGACCTGTTTCAGCACGTGGTTGCCTGCCATGGGGGGTGTGTCGATCTTTCTTACCCGGTCATTATAGGCTCGAGCTATTCATTGTTGGTACATCCTCAGACTACCAAGGGCTTCTAGGTGCCTTTCATTGATGGTGTTGAGCATTTCATAACCCGATCTTGCCCACTCATCTTCGCGCAATTTTGGCTTGAGCGCCATACGGAGTGACTTGACTTTGATTTCTATTGGAAGAGCTACTTCTATCCTATGTACCAAAGAGAATGGCGTCTGTCCTATTAGGATTTTGACACTAGTTCGATAGCCTCAGAGGGCGTAAGGGAGATGATCGGCCCAATCTCGATGGGTAACTACCATTTTGGATAGAATCTTCTTCATAGCTTTATTGGCTGCTTCCACGGCCCTATTAGCTTGAGGGCGATATGGTGATGATCGATGACGTTTAATGTTATGTCTTTCCAGTAGGTCTGCAGTTTCTCCCTAGAATTGTACTCCATTATTGAATACCACATGATGAGGTATGCTGTACCAGGCAAATATGTGCTTCTACATAAATTTTGCCATTTTCTTAGCAGTGATCCCAGTGTAGGATTCAGCTTTAACCCATTCCGAGAAGTAGTCCATAGCTACTATGATAAACTTATGGCCGTTGGTTGATGATGGTCTTATTTCTCCTATGATGTCAATGCCCTAAGCTGAGAAAGGCCAGGGCATGGCTAGGTGTTGCAGCTCGATTGGCGGCAAGTGATTGATGTTATCGTGGATTTGGCATTCATGGCATTTCTTGACTAGGTGCATGCAGTCAGCTATCATGGTCAGCCAGAAGTAACACATTCATTGTATCTTCTTAGCTAGCATTACTTCGTTCATATAAGGACCACATTTTCCTGCGTGTATTTCTTGCATGACCTTGTTAGCTTCTGCTTGTCCCAAATATTTGAGGAGGATTTCGTCAAAGGATATCCTAAATAATTGCCCCTTGATGAGCCTAAAGTTAACTGCGAACTTCCGCAGGGTAGTCTTATCGGTGTCCGTAGCTTCTATAGGAGATGCCCCACTTTCAAGGTATTGAAATATGTCACCATACCAGGGTTCTTGTTCAGTGGAGATTTGTGTGACCGAAGCGAGATAGTATGGAGTGTGTGTAACTTCCACTATTATAGGTTTCATGCGTTGTCATTTGGGGTTTTCCTACATGGAAGCCAAGGTGTCTAGTGAGTCCGCCATCTGATTTTCCTTCCTTAACACATGTCGGAATTCGCATTTCTCGAAGAGGAATGCTTTCTTCCATACTAATTCAAGGTACGGTTGGAGAGATTCTTCCTTTATTTCCCAATCACCTATCATCTGTTTGATGACAAGAGCGGAGTCCCCCATAACCTCTGCTTCTTCTGCCCTTAGTGTGAGTAGCGAGCTCAGGCCAAATAGACACACCTCATATTCAGCGGCTTTGTTAGTTACTAGGAACTCGAATCTTTTAGAAAGCGCGATCAATCCTCCTTAGAGGATATAATTATGACTCCTAGACCAGCTCCATTGTGGTTCACTGCCCCGTCTAAGAACACGGTCCACCTCTGGGGTTTGCTTTTCATCACGGCTAACTGTTCATCCGAGAACTCAAGGTTCTCAACATAGTCAGATTCCAATGGTTGGTTGGCTAGAAATTCTGCAATGGCTCGTTCGTTGATTACTTTTCTGGTGATGCATTCGACGTCGAATTTTGATAGGAGTAGTAACCATCGGGATAATTTCTCAGCTAAGGAGGGTGCTTGATAAAGGCATTTTATGGGATCTATCTATGCAATAGCCCAAATTTTGTAGGATTGGAAGTAATATCTAAGCTTCTTAGTTAACCATACCATGGCGGCATAGGTTTGCTTGACTATGGTGTACCTGGTTTCGTACTCCAAGAGTTTCTTGCTGAGATAATAAATGGCGTGTTCTTTCTTATCCTTGTATTCTTGTAGTAGCATTGCCCCTACAGAGGATTCTTCAATGGCTAGGTACAGGGTAAGAGGTTTACCTAGCATAGGCCGTTTTAGTACCTGTAGGTTAGACAAGTATACCTTGATCTTGTCCAAAGCTTCTTGGCATTACAGATTCAAAACAACTGGTTGCTGCTTCTTGAGGAGTTTGAATATAGACTCATAGATAGTGATCAATCTTACAATAAACTTACTGACGTACTGTAGGGTCCCAAGGAAACTCGAGACTTCCTTCTCAGTCTTAGGCGGAGGCATATCGAGGATTGCCTTCTCCTCGTCGGGATAGATTTCTATGCCTCATTGGCTGATAATGTGACCCAGCAATTTCCCGGAGGTCACTCTGAAGACACATTTATTTGGGTTAAGTCGTAGATTGTACTTCTCCACCCGGGTGAGGAAGTAATTGAGCACAGCCGGGTGCTCTTCAGGGGTTGGTGATTTCACCAGCATATCATCCATGTACACTTTAACCTCCTTGTGGATCAGATTGTGAAGTAAGGTGGTGACTACCTTATGATAGGTCGCCCCTTTGTTCTTAAGTCTGAATGGCATAACTTTATAGCAGTAGACCCCCTATTCTGTGATGAAGGCTGTATTAAATTTGTCGATAACATTCATCAATATCTGGTTATATCTCGAGAAGCTATCCATAAAAGAGTACATGGCTACTCGTGCTGCACTATCAATCAGTACATCTATATAAGGTAGGGGGAAGTCGTCTTTCGGTGAAGCTTTATTGAGATCATAGAAGTCGACACAAACTCAGACTCTCCCATCCTTCTTCATGATAGGTACTATATTGGCCAACCATTCCGGGTATTCCACGACTTTTATGAACTTAACTTTGATTTGCTTGGTTAGGTCTTCTTTGACCTTTTCTAACCACTCAGGTCTTAACCTATGTAGCTTTTGCTTAATCGATTGGATTTTTAGGTCAAGAGGAATTTTGTGTTCCACAATGGCCCTATCGAATCCGGGCATGTCATCATAGGACCAAGCAAATGCCTTTACATGCGATTTAAGCACTCTGACTAATTCTATTTCAAATTTGGGACCAAGGACATTGGAAATTGATATTATATTGGGGCCATCCTCGATTCCCAAATTTATTTCTTTTGTAAGGGTGATGTGAATGCTAAAAATGCTTGGCACATGGTGAGGTGAATGCGTGGAATTGAAAGCATCACACAAATAAGTGAAGCCATTTGTTTTATTATCATTATCATTTTTGCAATACAAGTTGTTAAGCTCAAAGATATTAGAAATCGAAGCATTATTATTGACTTCCGAGATAGTAGCTTGCTCACTTGGAATTTCTGTGCTGCTGCTGGCGATCGCGTCTTCGATTTTGGACTTTCCTTTGATCATGAGCAAAACCAGTTTAGCAATTATTTCATCCATTCCTCCCTCTGCAGGTTCTCCCTTTTGCAATTCAGCCTTCTTGTCTTCAAGGTGGGCCACGATTATCTTAGCTAGCCTTACTGCTAGTTCTTCGACACTTGTGTTGTTTATCATCTTTTATCTCTTAGGGACTTCTTCCTCAGACGAGGTCTTCCTCTTCTCAGTTTGATTCTCGCAATTAATCGGAGAAGCGGGGCTCTTAAAGCCTGCAACATCTGAGAATATCTCAAATTCGGGCATTTCTCCTTTCTCGGTATTGATTGGCTTGGGCTCACCTTGGTAAAGGATTTCCTGGAGATGAACAAAGATTTCTGACATCTGGCGCCTTTTGGACCAAACCCTTTGTCGGCTCCTGCCCTTGTAACCGAGCCCAAAGGGGTTATGGGAGTCTATTGCAAATTTAAATTCTGGGGGGCCTTGTTCTTGTGACCCGAGTCTAGCTCCTGGGGTTAGGTGCTGGTTCATGTAATTCTCTACTAATTAGGACCATTGAGTTGGTTTTTTTTGTCTTTCCCTATAGTAGCCATTAGGAATCCGCCCATATACTCTAGGGTTGCACGTATGGCAGCTACAGTAGACTCCTCATCGGCCTTGAGGGTCACTATCTTTCCTTTGTAGGAGATTTTCACCTTTTGATGCAAGGTGGAAGGGATGCCCCTATCGCATGAAACCATGGTCGATTGAGTAGCAAGGAGAATACGACCTGGATATCGATGACAGTGAAAGTCGTGAGGGACTCAACTTCCCCTGTTTTTACTATCGTCTCGAAAGTCCCCAAGATGGACCTCTTTGAATTCTCTTATGCCATGATAACTATTCCAAAGCTTTTGAGCATCCCTTTGTTCAACCCTAGGATTGGTAGATCTTTCAAGGGTAGACATTGAGTGCTGAGCCATCATCCACCATGACACATGGCATTACTCGGTCTAATATCTTGATTTTTAGATTCAAGGCCCAATTATGGCATAGCCCATGATTTGGTGGGTCTGCCTTTGAGAATACTATGTCAGGAGATTCAATGGGGAATCCGCGTCTGATCAAGGCATTCACTTCTGTCGGTGAGGCTAGTGATGGTGCCTCCATTTCTATTAACTTTTGCATGATAGCCCTCCTGTGTGTCTGGGATCCCTATAAGAGATCCCAAATACTCATCTTAATAGGGGTGTTTGTTAATTGTTCGATTACCGGAAAGCTGATTCCCTTCATCGGGTTATTCGCCGATGGAACCTGTGAGGGGCTCAGATTAACTTGGACCTGAGGTTGATAAATTCTCCCACTTTTGGTAACGTGATTGATACACTCTTATCGTTCTTGGGGCGTGCTCTTGGGTTCGAATACTGTAAATTCATCAAAATCCTCTTCGAAGGGAATATCTTTTAGCCGTATGGGCCTATTAATGCATGGGGTCAGGGCCTTTGTGCCTTTAAGCCTGCAATGTACATCTGTTAGTAATGCAATGGTGGGGTTTCCTCGAATGATCTTGCCTATTATGTGCGCTTGTGGTTTGACCCCTCTTATTATGTTAATAACATCAGAGCGAGCAAGGACCAATCCGTTCAGTATCTCCACTATTTTTGGATGGGGTACCATTGTGAAGAATGGATAAACCTAGGCTACTAGACCATCCCTTGGGTATGGTTCCATCTTGGGAGGGTTTCCCCTCGGTCACTCATTTGATTCTTCTATGGTAAAATAGTACAGGAAAGCTTAGCTCAGGATGCCCTAGAAGTAGCAATAGCGGTGTGTGGCCGGATTATTCCAAGTCCAGTTGTACCATTACAACGCCTTCCCTTCAAGAGTGGTGCCAAAGATTTCAGGCCAACAGTGATAATGCTCTTCCCTTAAATTCATTTCTTCGGTGAATATTGTGAGGTAGATCTAAGGGTGCCCGCTCCTATCATATCCGAGTTCTGCTGGCAACTTGGGGAAGAGCATGGTCCTGTAGGTATCTTTCCAAGTGATTGCAGATTCATGGGCTGCGTTGAGCCTTTTGTAGAATCTTTAGTCATCTTGGATACTTGCGAATGCCATTAGATTGATTGTGGCATTAGACTGATGTCTTCTCTGCCACGAGGGTCTCCTATTCTCTTGTTGGATTCTTTGGAGAACTAGTCTTTCGATAAGGCGTCCGGCCCTAATCATGTTGATTTCTGTTAGTGATCCATCCATGATTCTCTGTAACTCTTCCCTTATTAATTGAGAGTGCGAGTATGAGAGGACGACGATCCGCGCGGCTGCGGTGCGGGGCCGGTTTTGGTCTGGCCGGCCCGTAAATGAGTGTGATGTGGTTGAAAAAATAATGATTTTGCATATTTCAATGCTTAAAAGATACGAGATCGAAATCCCGTACTTAGAATAGAGTCGCCACCCGGTTCAGCTCAATCGAGAAATTTTCGGTACGGTTTTCCCACCAGGTGGTTGGACCATACCTTAAGTAGAGATTCTGAGCTCGGATGATGTTATCTACTTTTCATTAGGCCAAGTTAGGATACTTCATTCTTTCTTAATCGGTTTAATCCACCCTATTTATTTGTATTTTTAGTTATTTTGTTGTTTTCGCATTTGTCAAGCAATTGAAGCGATGAATAAAATATTTACAATTGTAAAAAAAGTAAGTGAGGAAAGTAAAATTATTACAAGGTTTTCAAGTCCTGTACATTTTCAACGTAACAAATGAAATACCCGAATGTCCGATATACATCTACCTGCAGAGGATGGTTGACACGAATATGGCATTTTTTATTTATAATATCATAAAGCCCGATTGGATGGCTAAAATGAGGTTCGAATGGCGTTTGGGGGGAAATTCCATTTTTATCCAAATTTCAGATTCGATCGTTGCTTTAATCGGATCATAGGTGAATATACCACTCGTCGTGGGGCGGGTCTGTTTTCAGGAGGTTTTGAACCTCCATTGTTACACTACAGGTCCTAGCTTCAGAAAATAAATTAATTTGGAAACAAACGAAGACAATACTGCTGTCTAGAAAGCCATGCTGCCATTGGACATCTGATGCCGCCAACGATACAGTTGATGTCGCTGGTGGCATGGATGATGCCGCCGGTGACATCGATTATGTCATGGGCGACATCAGCATGCAGACAGGCACAGCGCTTTCTGAGTACTTTAAAGAAAGGGTCCCGCAAGAAAGCGAGATCTCTGGGGAATACGATGCTAACGGCGGTATCAACGATGTCTCTCGCGACATGGGTGATACAGCCGGCAATATCGCATGTCTCCGACGACTTCAATTTCTTGCAGCAGCAGCGATTTGCAGTCAAAGTGACCGAAAACTCAAAAATAAACACAAATCAACGAAAATTAGCGCAAACCAATAATAATAATGCCAAAGAGCTATGAGACTCAGGATTTTCACCTCAGGGTAGTGAATCCAACTCTTCGTGAACTGAACAATAACACCCCCGGGAGCTTGCAACGATAATTTGATTGTTAATTTAAAGGTTTTAGGTCTCTAAGTCCTATCAAGTTGATTTAACCCGAAAACCCACTGATTTAGGCTCACAATCAGAGAGTTTGAAGAAGAAAAATCGGGAAAAATGGATCAGAATCCTTTTTCCTGCCTTTTCTAGTTCTTATCTCACTAAAATCTATTCTCTCGATTTCAGCCTCTCGATTGCCCAATTTTAGCTCCTTCCTTCTACAATTTTAGTCCCCCCTCTTTTTGCAGTTTTAGGTGCCTTTTATAGGTAAATTGGGGTGTTTTTCGAGACCTTTTTGACTTATTCCACCGAAAGTGGCCGAAAGGCTGTATGTGGAGGGACCCATTTTAGGCCATGCCGCCAGCGACATGATGATGTCTCTGGCAGTATGGTGATGCCGCCGGTGGCATGGATGATGTCAGTGGCGACATCATTCTCCAGCATACCGACAACCAACGGGTCAAAAAGCCTAAAAAGTCAGGAAAAGTGGTTTAATAGTGGGTGGAAAGGTATCTTTTTGAATTTTAATGGGTATTATTTAATTTGGGTGTAAATCATCAGTTCAAGCTCCTACCGAACGCATTATCGGCCACACTGAACTGGATTCCACCAATTATAAAATTCACAAGGAATATTATTTTGGTAATAAAAATTCTAAAGAGAACTTTTATTTTGAGGTATTAAAATCGGGTACACGTCATCATCGTCTCGCGAGAGGGACTGCAAAATCTCGTGCTCACAGGCTGCCCCTCGGGGGATCACTGCTGCCATAGGTCAGTATGATCACACAAAAGAGCAAGGGATATGAATGATACTTGAGGGATGACTAGTTTGTTCCTTGGTTGGACTTACGCTTTATCGATGGTTTGTCCCTTGGTCGGACATACGCTTTGTTGATTGTTTATCCCTTGGTCGGACTTACGCTTTGTTGATTGTTTACCCCTCAGTCGGACTTACGCTTTGTCGATTGTTTGCCCCTTGGTCGGACTTACGCTTTGTCATTTGTTTGTCCCTTGGTCGGACTTACGCTTTGTTGATTGTTTGCCCCTAGGTCGGACTTACGCTTTGTCAATTGTTTGCCCCTTGGTCGGACTTATGCTTTGTCGTTTATTTGTCCCTTGGTCGGACTTATGCTTTGTCATTTGTTTATCCCTTGGTCGGACTTACGCTTTATCGTTTGTTTGTCCCTTGGTCGGACTCACGCTTTGTCGATCATTCGTCCCTTGGTCGGACTTGCGCTTTGTAGATTGGTCGTCCCTTGGTAGGACTCACACTCCGTCGACTATTTGTCCCTTGGTTGGACTTAGCTTTATCGACTGTTTGTCCCTTGGTCGGACTTACGCTTTATTGATTGTTTGCCCCTCGGTCGGACTTACGCTTTGTCGATTGTTTGCCCCTTGGTCGGACTTACGCTTTATCGTTTATTCATCCCTTGGTCGGACTTACGCTTTGTCGACTGTTTGTCCCTTGGTCGGACTTGCGCTTTGTAGATTGGTCGTCCCTTGGTCGGACTCATGCTCCGTCGACTATTTGTCCCTTGGTTGGACTTACGCTTTATCGACTGTTTGTCCCTTGGTCGGACTTACGCTTTGTTGACTATTCGTCCCTTGGTCGGACTTACGCTTTGTCGACTGTTTATCCCTTGGTCAGACTTACGCTTTGTCGACTGTTTGCCCCTTGGTCGGACTTACGCTTTGTCATTTGTTTATCCCTTGGTCAGACTTATGCTTTATCAACTATTCATCCCTTGGTCAGACTTACGCTTTGTCGACTGTTCGTCCCTTGGTCAGACTTACGCTTTGTCGGCTGGTCGCCCCTTGGTCGGACTTATGCTTTGTCTGCTGTTTGTCCCTTGGTCGGACTTACGCTTTGTTGATTATTCGTCCCTTGGTCGGACTTACGCTTTATTGATTGTTTGCCCCTTGGTCGGACTTACGCTTTGTTGACTGTTTATCCCTTGGTCGGACTTACGCTTTGTCGACTGTTCGTCCCTTAGTTGGACTTACACTTTGTCGACTGTTTGTCCCTTGGTCGGACTTACTCTTTGTCGACTGTTCGTCCCTTGGTCGGACTAGTGCATTGTGGAGAATTTGTCCTTTAGTCAGACTCGTGCTTCGTGGAGAATTTATCCTTTGGTCAGACTTTTGCTTTGAAGAGATCGCCCTTCGGTTGGGCTCACTTTGAAGAGATCGCCCTTCGATTGGGCTCTTTTGAAGAGATCGCCCTTCGATTGGGCTCTTTTGAAGAGATCGCCCTTCAATTGGGCTCTCATTTTGTGAGGAGACTGCCCTTCGGTTGGGCTTGGTTTTGTACGGTGATTGTCCTTTGGTTGGACTTTCATTTTGATGAAGTCGCACTTTAGTCAGGCTCATTTTGAAGATATTGCCCTTCGGTTGGGCTCGTTTTAAAGAGGTCGCCCTTCGGGTGGGCTTTTGTTTTTTGATATATTGATTGTCCTTTGGTCGGACTTTCACTTTGAAGAGATCGCCCTTCGGTTGGGCCTTTGTTTGGTACAGTGATTGTCCTTTGGTCGGACTCTCACTTCGAAGAGATTGCCCTTCGGTTGGGCTTACTTTGAAGGAGGAGATCGCTCTTCGAATGGGCTCACTTTGAAGAGATTGCCCTTCGGTTGGGCTTAAGTTTTATACAGTGATTATCCATTGGTCGGACTTTCACTTTGAAGAGATCGCCCTTCAGTTGGGCTCACTTTGAATGAGGAGATCGCCCTTCGGATGGGCTTTTGTTTGGTATAATGATTGTCCTTTGGTTGGACTTTCACTTTGAAGAGATCGCCCTTCGATTGGGCTCACTTTGAAGAGATTGCCCTTTGGTTGAGCTCTTTTGAAGAGATCGCCCTTCGTTGGGCTCTCATTTTGTGAGGAGACTGCCCTTCGGTTGGGCTTGGTTTTGTACAGTGATCGTCCTTTGGTCGGACTTTCACTTTGATAATGACAAGATCGCCCTTCAGTCAGGCTTGTTTTGAAGAGATCGCCCTTCGATTGGGCTTTTGTTTGGTATAGTGATTGTCCTTTGGTTGGACTTTCACTTTGAAGAGATCGCCCTTCGGTTGGGCTTGTAAAAATTTGATTTGGAGGGGCAATGTCACCGGTGGCATGACTGATATCGCAGGCGGCATGGGTTAATATCGCTGGTGGGATGGATGCCACGTGGCAGTTTTGACTGGTCAGATAATTTCAAAATTTAAACTAAATGAGGTGATGTCGCCGGCGACATGACTGATATCGCCAGCGATTTAGGTTGATATCACCGGCGGCATGGATGCCACGTGGCATCTTTGGCTGGTCAGATAATTTCAAAATTTGAACTAAAAGAGGCGATATCGCCGGTGACATGAAGGATATCGCCGGCGGCTTGAGTTGATGTCGGCGGCGGCATGGATGAACAGTTTTAGATAAATCAAAACTCCTCGAATTCCGCACGGCAGTTTATAAAAGGGAATGAAACTTCCCTTCTCCCTCACTATTCAGAAACCGCATTCCTCTCTCTTCTTCTCCAAAGCTTTTTGATTTCTTCCTTTGTTTTTGAAATCATAAAGAGAATCAGCAACGCTTTCAGGGGCAAATCCAAGGCTAGGGAGAGCCTGCCCGATTCTTCCGTTGAGGGATTGAAAATCCTTTCCATTCCTACTGCATATGGCCTGAAGGAGAAGGCCAAAATGTATGGCTATGACATTAACTCTCCTATCACCAATCTGACTTCTGAGAAGGAGAAACACCTCTGTTATGTACAGGTAATCTCACAAAAAACCCGAATTACTTCTTTTTGAATTCGATTTGATTTTGCTTCAGATTTGAAAACATGTCATGATAGGGGTTTAAAATGTGGAATAGATCAGTCACATTGCATGCTTTAGGATCAATTTCTACCTTTTTAGGCTTGTTGTTTTATTAATTGTGATTTTTGTGATTTTTGGCACGATGGGTGCGATTTAGGGAGAAAACTGGTTCTGCACGTAAAGAGTGATGCCGCTGGCGGCATGAGTGATGTCGCTGGTGGTATGAGTGATGCCGCAAGCGACATCAGTGTTGTTGCTGGCGGCATCAGTCCTTGCAAAAGGCTTTATGGGAGTCTGATGTCGCTTCTATTTAAGGTAATGTCGCCGGCGACATGAACTATACCGCTGGCGGTATAGGTTGATGCCGTCGGCGATAGCTTTTAACAGAGGCAAAATCAGCAGTTTTTCTGACAAAAATAAGCAGGACAGATCCGTTTTGTTTTCAATTTTGCAGCCATATGAATTGACTTACACAGGGGGGATGGGCACCATCGGTGAATGGTGGCACCATCTCTCGGAGAACGATCCCGAGCTCGCGCTTGTAATTAATGAGACAGGGTTTGGGGATTTGGCGCAGATCATGCCTATGTAGATGCCTAAGCTTCCTCATTCTACAGTAACGGCCCTGACTGAAAGGTGGTCTGAGACCACCCATACCTTTCATTTCTCCTTTGGGGAGGCTACAATTACCCCCTCTGATGTAGTAGCGATGACTGGCCTCCCTTGGATGGATGAGGTCATACATTTTGATGCTTACATGGATAAGTACCATGTCGAGAGGCCCGTGGTGAGGCGGGTAAAGGAGTTGTTCGATCTGAAGCCCATTTCGGGGCGGCTATCTTATGGTGAGTTATGCCAACATTGGACCCGGGTGAATGTGGCGCCCGAGGAGGAGAGGGAGGCTTGTGTCCGTTCCTTCGTGATCTCACTACTCACTGTGCTATTCTTCCTAATCTCGAGGAGTAAGATCAACTACGTGCTTATAACCGCAGTGGAAGATGTGCCGGGAATTAGGAGGAAGAATTGGCCGAGGGCCATCTTGTCCCAATTGTACCACGGGCTGGATGTTGGAGCCCGGAAGCAGGAGAAAGCCCTTCGCCTTTGCCACCTGCTACTCCAAGTATAACTTTTTGTAGATATTTCCCTTGATAGCATGTGTTCTCATTTATTGCATGACGTTTTTTTTGAATTGATCGGTCGTTATTTGTGCAGGCCTGGGCCTTCGAGCATCAGATCCTCCCGCCGGTGGAGTTTAAGAAGGTTGTGCCACCGGGCTCTCACTTCCTTGCTCGCTGGTGCGGGGGCATTGGTGGAAAGGCCAAGTACCCTACGCAGTATAGGAAGGTCCTAAGGAGCGTGCGGTTGAGCTCGGTACGCAAATTTTTTTATTTTTATTTTTTATTTTTTATTTTATTATTATTATTTTTTGTGGACTTATGTTGGTTGTTTTGATGTAGCTCGTCTTGGACCCGTTCGATGGGGTGGAGAACTTGGCTGAGGTTGTAAGGGTCCGGAGGGAGGTGGATGACCGCCGATTTGTGATCGAGTGCCCCCTGTCCCAGCAGTGGTATCTGGGCGAGCGTGTCCAGGGCTAGAGGTCCCTTTCAGTTGCTGCTAGACCGGTGCCTGCCGATCCTCTCAGGGGCTTATGGTGGCCTTATTTAGTGATCTCTGTCGAGGCCGACAAAGTTGATTATATTGAAGGGAATGGCAGAGTGATCCCTAGCGTTCCTAGCCTCTGTGAGCAGCTTCTTCAGCGTCTACTCCCTGTATGTCCTCGTATCCACAGAAATGCTACAATTGAGTATCACAACGAGCAACGGTTGGAGGACGAGAAGAGGGGCCTCAAAGGCATCATGGATATTGATGAGGAAGATGATGATGAGGATGAAGCGCTGGAAGGGGACGTTGCGGTCGACTTTGAGGGAGAGGATGAGGTGGGTGCGAACGTAGCTGGTGGGAGCGTGCCGATGTCCTAAGGGGAGCAACGTTCTTTTGAGGTATGATTGTGTTTGTGTGTATGATTTTGAAATTGTTTTAGGGATGTTGTTGACATGTGGCTTTCATGTTTTATAGGAACCTGCGAGAAAGAGGGGCCGGGACGACCAAAGTGGGACCTGGCACTATGGTGTGCCGGAAGGCATAAACTTTGTGGAGGGGCGTTTAGTCAATCCGCTGGAAAACCACCTTCCTGCAGATGAACTCCCGAGGTGAATTCTCCCATCGGAATGTTGGCTCGAGTCAGCAAGCTCCGATTTTCATGCCCGAAAATACTACCTACATAAGACCTAATAATTATTTTCTTATTAAGCCTTAGATGCGGGCGTCTAAGGATTTGCTTTTTGGATTTTCCAGGTGGCGCGGAGTCACGTGGAGCAACTTGCGGAGAATAATTTAGTTCTCCGGGATACCCTTATTGGGCAATCGCTCCTCGTTCAGGTTTTTTATGCACATGTTAAGATGGGATGTATGTATGGATTTTATGCATGACATGCAATGCTGATATTTTCTCCAGTTTGCAGGATTTCTTGGCCCTTTCTTTATCTGATGCTGACACAGCCTAGCGGCAGTATGAGGAGGAGACTGCGGTCTTACAGCGTCGCGTGAGTGATCTCGAGGGTCAGCTGACAGCCACCGCTTAGGAACGGAGAAGTAAGCAAAACTTGGACCGTGTGCACCCCAGAGGCACCAGTCGTAGGGGGATTAAGATGTCCGCTGGCCGACGTGCGTTTACTGCAGCTGAGGAGTCCAGTAGTGTCCCTATGACAGAGGGAAGGGAGGAAGATGAGGATGACGTTGACGACTGGTTTGCAGGTCCTGATGATATTTCATCTCGCCCAGCCGGTAGTGGCGGGCATGCTTAGTTTTATTTTTCATTTTCGTTTTACCTTTGAGTTCTTAGTTTGTACCCCCGATATATTGGGGTTTTGATAATTTGATTTTGTCGTAGGATAGATGTTTTGGTACAATTTGAGTGATTGGTTCCTTCGGGCTTTTATTTTGAATGCGAAAATGGATTGCTGTTTGATAAGGCATTGGAAATATAGCATAGGATTGTTTACAGGTTTTGTATAGGTCTGAAATGGAAGAAATGCTTCTGATGCCGCCCAAAAAATTAACTCCATGCCGCTGGCGGCATCACCCATATCGCCCAAATTGATCCTATATCGCCGGCAGCATCAATTAAATCGCCAGTGGTATCACTATATCGCCGGCAGTTTCAATCTTCGAGCAACCTGATTTCGATCATTCCATCCATTTCTGTAGTGGCAACCTATAATGAAAAGCTGAAGGGTTTTCCGCAGAGCCTGAGGAACACAGATTTTGGGCTCCAACTTGACCCTATTGTTTGCATAGACTGTCCTTTTGGGTTTTTGCCATAACAGACTTATTCCGACCTTTGAGCGCGTAGCGTCTTCGATTAAGCTTACTTGTGATGTTTCCATCCTTCGATCGCCAGACATTCATACAATCACAAATACAGATTTTTCAGCACGAAAGACACTTTTATCAAGTGAATCTATTTTGAGTACAAGATGTTGGCAATCATTTCCATTAATGGAACCCCTGGTGTTAACCAGCCTTTACAGGTTTTTGAGTTAACATCTCACTATTTTTTTTTGTTTTTTTGTTTTTCTTTCTTGTGCCCTAATTTTTGTCTGAACCGCCCTTTTCGGGTTTTCAGTTCAGCAGGCATTATTGACTTATCCCCTAATTTTTGTACAGCCGATTTGCAGGATACAGACCATCGGGTGTAACCCTAATTTTTGCCCAGTCAGTAAAAGACCGACAGGCGGGCGATTACTGTATATTTTCTTAGTGTGCCGCTTTTTCTAATTTATTTCTTTTGTTTAGACATGATAATGCTTAAGCCTGTTCTGGTCAACTAGATCGATGGACTCACGCTAGACTATGCTTATGACTTCGGAACCATCCTTAGCCATATGACAACCTTCTCAATCTAGTATGAACTTTTCACTGGTATTGGAGGTCTTCGGATGCTTCAGTGCCAGGCCTGACTCTTGGCAAGGGCGTTGAGTATCTGATTCACTGTTGTGCGCCTGGTTGTGCCTTTATAGATATTCTTGGTGTCCACTCGATTTTTGCCTGGATCATCCAATTCATTCTATCTTGTTTTGATTTTTGTTAACCTTATTGCGAGCTATTTAGGTTGCAAGAGTTTTCGGCGCTTACCCAGGGCTTCATCAATTGGTCTGATTATCGTCCTGATCGCTATTTTGATTGCTCCTTCAGTTTGTGGTCTGCAGAGCCCTTCTTATTTAGTCCTAAATTTTCATTCTGTATCGGTGGTGATGGGTTTTGAACAAGTGATGTTCAGTTTGAGGACCTCTTGTTTGGTGCTTTTAAAGTGGTTGTTTGCTTTGTTGGTTTATTTGGCAAGCTGATTGTGACATTGGTTGCGCGATCATCTTTGTGGCTTGTGGGATGAAGGTGCTTGCCTTTAGACTTGGTGTTCTTGGAAGTGGTTGCCCCCCTGACCTTTGTTAGTTGAAGGGTTTGATGGGGTTGATTTGTACCAGGTGAAGATGTGTTTCTCTTCAAATTTGGTCATGCTCTTAGTGGTGACATTGGTCTGAGATTTGGCTATAACGTTTATGTGATGGAGGTTGGGCTCCGTTGGGTGTAAGCCTTGATTCTCTATTTCAGGGGACCGGTTGATACTTCTTCGGTGGCTTGGAGGTGTACCGTTGCAGGGTCATTGAGTTAATTCTAAAAGAGACCCATGGCGTTTCAACAATCTGATTATTGAGCTGAGCAAAAGCATTATCATGGTCTTTAAGCACTTTATTATCTCACATACGTTTGACAGGGTTTAAATTATTGGATTTGATTACCATATAATGTACTCAATTTAATTTCATTCAATAAAAAAAATCTTAAATACTGAAAGCGTCGTACGTGTGCTCATATGAAGACACTGATCAAAGGATACAGACATGATATAAGTAAGAAAAATGGAAGTTGCTCATAGAGCTAAAAAGTCTGAACTCCAAGGATTGCAAATCGAGATTCTTTGTCCTCACCGTCAGAGCGCGATTTTCCCTCACCATTTGAGTAGATGGCCTTGATGAGATCTTGAGGAGCATTCCGTTGTTTGAAAAAGCTGGGATTAATCGTCCGTGTCTGGTTGCCAGACTCTAGCAAGGGGCAGGATACCCTTTCAGGGTCGGTAATCTTCTTATCATCCACCAGTCGTTGGATGGTACGGACTAAAGCTTTGCAATGATTGGTGTTGTGACCCGACAATATGTGATACTTGCAAAAGCCTTTTCCTTCTTCTCTCATGGGGGGATTGAATTCGTAAAGAGGTTTAAGAATCCCAGCTTCCTTTAACCCGGTGAAGATTACATTAAGTGGCAATTTTCATAGATTTGTTCTATACTTAAGACCGTCGTTTGGCTGAATATTGGCAGCTGGTGCCGATTTCTGATAGGTCTCTTGGTCCACCATGATTTGGGGTGGGGGTGTAGGTGAGTCGATGTTTTGAAAGATCTGGTCTTCCTCTGATTGGACCCTTCCCTCTTTCTGATAGCAGCCTACTGTCATCAATTGACGCGAGAAGTCTTTAACTTTGTGTTGCATAACTTGGTCATATTGAGGAAGCATCGGGGCAGCGAGGATCATAAATTGTGATGGGATGACCAAAGTTGGTGGTAAGGAGTTAGGGAACGGTGGAAGAATTGGACTCTGGGCTCCTTCTCTTTGTCCAGGGTAAGTGGTTGGTGGTGATTGCTAGAGTGTATCGCCATTAGGTGTCATGCCCGGAGATCGCTTAACCTGGTCGAAGTCCTGACTTCCTAGGGCCTTCTTGACGGACAAACACACTAGCTCCTGAATGATGTTTTGGAACTGATCGGAGTTCAGAAACTGAATGATAGTAGCGGTGATCTCCGATACAAGAGACAGCGGGTGAGCTATTGCCCCTATGGTGGGGGGAAGGCTAGCCTGTCCTCTGGAAGAGGTACGGTTGTCATTGTGAGGAAGAGACATGACTGGTTGTGAAGGTCTTGGTTCAGGAGGAAGACTGTTTAGGATCATGAGCCATGGGTCAGACCATGAATGGGTTGTAAATGGTATGGATGGTATGTATGTATGCCTCTTTTTTTTTTTTTTTTTTTTTTTTTTTTAGAAGCGGTGCGTGACATGTATGGCTGCATGTAGACGTGGTTAGAGATAATGTGTTGGCTTATCCCTTCAACATACGTGGAATGTTTGTATCTCACGTCTTACATAGCGATATGTGGTGATGCAATAGAGGTACAAGAGAAATCCTACATATGTTGCTAAACCTCTTCCATGGGTGGAAGTGATAAGGGTAAGTTGATTTATTTTCGACTCTTAAAGCCGATGCATGGGGGTGTATGATCATAGCATGCGAATTGGCCTTGTTCCAACCTTATGACTCCCGCGTAATGCCTCTTTGGTAGGATAAAGTTTAGCTGCTTCACCGGTAATGGCGAAAGAAGCACGTCCCAATTATTTTATTTGCTTTGGGTAATCCTAAGGGGAATGATGTGCTAAGGCTTTTTTTTTCTAACGCGGCTTTGGTATAGGGTTGTTGATGCAGAAGGTTCTCGTTTACCATGATTCCACGTTACTCAACCACTACCCAAATGGGCGTGATCATAGGAGTTTACGTGTTGGTTAAAACGAGCGATCCACCCACTAGGCATCCTCAATTCCAACAGGGCACGAGTGATACTTTGTGAGCTTTGCAGGTGAAATAGGGCACCTAAAATTACCGAACTATCTACACGCGTGAGGACAAGACGACATAAGAAAAGAATGAAGTTTTAATTTGGCCAATGATTTCAATCCATCATCAAAATCTTTTTAATTATGAAAGAAGATTCAAGTTTAAAGAAAGTCCCCAGCGGAGTCGCCACTATGAGCGGACGACGATCCGCGCGGCTGTGGTGCGGGGTCGGTTTCGGTCTGGCCGGCCTGTTTTAGCGTGTCGGGGAAATGAGTGTGATGTGGTTGAAAAAATAATGGTTTTGCATATTTTAATGCTTAAAAGATACGAGATCGAAATCCCGTACTTAGAATAGAGTCGCCACCCGGTTCAGCTCAACCTGGAAATTTTCGGTACGGTTTTCCCACCAGGTGGTTGGACCATACCTTAAGTAGAGATTCCAAGCTCGGATGATGTTATCTACTTTTCATTAGGCCAAGTTAGGATACTTCATTCTTTCTTAATCGATTTAATCCACCCTATTTATTTGTATTTTTAGTTATTTTGTTGTTTTCGCATTTGGCAAGCAATTGAAGCGATGAATAAAATATTTACAATTGTAAAAGAAAAGTAAGTGCGGAAAGTAAAATTATTACAAGGTTTTCAAGTCCTGTACATTTTCTACGTAACAAATGAAATACCCGAATGTCCGATATACATCTACCTGCAGAGGATGGTTGACACGAATATGGCATATTTTATTTATAATATCATAAAGCCCGATTGGATGGCTAAAATGAGGTTCGAATGGCGTTTGCGGGGAAATTCCATTTTTATCCAAATTTCAGATTCGATCGTTGCTTTAATCGGATCATAGGTGAATATACCACTCGTCGTGGGGCGGGTCTATTTTCAGGAGGTTTCGAACCTCCATCGTTACACTATAGGTCCTAGCTTCAGAAAATAAATTAATTTGGAAATAAACGAACACAATACTGCTGTCCAGAAAGCCATGCCGCCGTTGGGCATCTGATGCTGCCGACGATACAGTTGATGTCGCTGGCTGCATGGATGATGCCGCCGACGACATCGATTATGTCATGGGCGACATCAGCAAGCAGATAGGCACAGGGCTTTCTGAGTACCGTAAAGAAAGGGTCCCGCAAGAAAGCGAGATCTCTGGGGAATGCGATGCTAATAGCGGTATCAACGATGTCTCTCGCGACATGGATGATACAGCCGGCAACATCGCATGTCTCCGGCGACTTTAATTATTTACAGCAGCAGCGGTTTGCAGTCAAAGTGACCGAAAACTCAAAAATAAATACAAATCAACGAAAATTAGTGCAAACCAATAAAAATAATGCCAAAGAGCTATGACACTCAGGATTTTCACCTCGGGGTAGTGAATCCAACTCTTTGTGAACTGAACAATAGCACCTCCGGGAGCTTGCAATGATAATTTGATTGTTAATTTAAAGGTTTTAGGTCTCTAAGTCCTATCAAGTTGATTTAACCTAAAAACCCACTGATTTAGGCTCACAATCAGAGAGTTCGAAGAAGAAAAATCGGGAAAAATGGATCAGAATCCTTTTTACTGCCTTTTCTAGTTCTTATCTCACTAAAATCTATTCTCTCGATTTCAGCCTCTTGATTGCCCAATTTTAGCTCCTTCCCTTTACAATTTCAGTCCCCCCTCTTTTTGTAGTTTTAGGTGCCTTTTATAGGCAAATTGGGGTGTTTTTCGAGCCCTTTTTGACTTATTCCGGCGAAAGTGGCCGAAAGGCTGTCTATGGAGGGACCCATTTTAGCCCATGCCGCCGGCGACATGATGATGTCGGCGGCGATATGGTTGATGCCGCCGGCGGTATGGTGATACCGGCGGCGGCATGGATGATATTGGTGGTGACATCATTCTCCAGCATACCGATAACCAACGGGTTAAAAAGCCTAAAAAGTCAGGAAAAGTGGTTTAATAGTGGGTGGAAAGGTATCTTTTTGAATTTTAATTATATTTTAATGGGTATTATTTAATTTGGGTGTAAATCATCGGTTCAAGCTCCTACCGAACGCGTTATCGGCCACGCTGAACTGGATTCCACCAATTATAAAATTCACAAGGAATATTGTTTTGGTAATAAAAATTCTAAAGAGAACTTTTATTTTGAGGTATTAAAATCGGGTACATGTCATCATCGTCTCGCGAGAGGGACTGCAAAATCCCCTGCTCACAGCGAGGATTCAGGGTCAAGCGATGGTTTTAGATCTGTAATCCCTTCTGGTGGGGTCCTAGAAGTACACTGGTTCAGGTGCCCATAACTGCAGATCAGCTATGATCGACCTGATATATTCATCATATTCGTCATTGCTTGGATAGCCAGTGTCATTATCCTATTGTGGTTTTGCATTAGCCATGTTGTATGGTATGGGCCTACTCGACATGATTCCTAGGCATGCCATATATCGTGACTACCAGGTTGGCCCACCATTTAAATGTCCGAGATGAGCAAATTGAGATGGATCAGGGGGTGCCTCTTTGTTCGAAGGACCTCCTGTGTGTGGATTCCTGCTGCTATCTCCTATCTCAAAGTGAGGGTTTAGGTGGAGCGCATGCTCCTCAAATCTATGCGGGGTTGACATCCCCTCACATTGTGTGAGGGTAGTGATAATAGTGCGGCGGATTATATATACGGTTCCATCTTCAAGCACGCTAACATATCTTTCGTAAATGGGGCGAAGCGTATATACTCCGGGGAAGGTGGAAGGACCCAAAGTGGGACCCATCGTCATTTCTGAAGAAAGGCATGTGAGGAGCGAATGCTTGGATGAATTTTTAGTACATTAATGGCCAATCCCACCATCGGTGGGTTAAGATCCAGGAATACCAAGCCAGGGCTTGACTGGTCAGAAATCGAGGGAACATGGTTGGTGCCCCTAGGACACTGACGTTATATAGCTCCAGGGTTAGGTGAAACCATCTTAGGAATTTGATCGGATTAGAGTTTCCTGAAAACCTATTCTCATTTCCTTCCCAATCGGCTATGTGAAGGAGGCCTCATGACTTGAGCTCTTCTTCATAAGCTGATACCCTTTCAATCATGTGCATTTCATCAAATATGGGGTTTTTATTAAAGCAAGGGTCTTTATCCTGGTTATCCAGCCCCCACTCTACTTATTCATCAAGTGAAATGGCATTGATGAATAATGTTTTGCAGAAGTTTGATTCTGCTTCATCTTCCTTAGGATGAGACATAGCTGTACTTTTAGCGGCTGATTCCCGGCGTAACACCAGGTCTAAGGAATTATGTCTTGCAAAAGTACATGTTAAGCTGGCGCTTACGGCTGAAAGATCCCAGTATCGTTCGATTGGCACCCCATTGTACTAGTTACCAACTTTGTCATCAAGGAACGTGGCTAGTACGGCCGGGGCGGAGGTACTGCTAAGCTGTCGAAATAAGTTGAGGAGGCTAACTAGATCTGGTCCTACTTTTATCCCATCATCCTCAATACTTATAATTCCTGTGGCTGTTAAGTCTGCTAGTCATACTATAGCATCGCTTGATTGCCAGCACTCGGGTATGGTAGCTTTTTGTGTTCTATAAGATATATTACCTGATTGCCCTCATCAAAGGACTCTTGGAGTATTCTGAGTTTGTCGATAGGGAAGGTTTCTAATAACTGGTGTTCCAGCTCTACCCAGTCCCACAATTATCTAGACGACATGGAAAGGTACCAATCCATGGCATCCCTTGTGAAAAATATGGGAAATGCGGTGACCACACCGTAGGGTGGGACGTCATAATTTGCCAGGAGGTCATAGAATTTCTCTAAGAAAGTGACTGCATCGGTATCCCCTTTGTATCAAAGTCTTTCTATCGCCAAAGCCATGAGTTTTACTGACTCAGAAAACTCTTTTGCACATGTGTCAACCCTGTCTATTTTTATGAGTTGCCACTCAATATCATTTTTCCCGAAGCTAGGATCAAATTGGGTGTTGTTTCTTCCATCGTTATTATCTTTATGGAGAAGGATAGCATTGACAGGGGATTCAAAGCTAGGAAGCGGGTTATTTTGGGTACTTGGCTTCTGCTCCCGTTCTTCTAAATTCCCTTCTTGGATCATCTTTTGTAGATCCTATAGTAGTCAAACACATTCGTTAGTTCTGTGCCCTTTTACCACATGATATGCATAAAAGTTGTCTCTGTCAGTCGGGGATGGTGGCACAAAGGGCTTTAAGCTTTGCATGCCCCTAGACTTTCTTAGCTTGGTGAATATCTGAGATAGCGACTCAGTCCATGGTAAAATTGGTTGAGGCGGCATAGGAGCGATCATGTCATTAATGGCTTTGGTTTTCTATTCTTCCCTCTTGGTGTAGGAAGCTTTCAGCTAATAGGATTTTGGGGGAGCCACCCTATCATATGGTTTATTTTTTGCATGATAGGCTGCCTCTTCCTGTCTGATGCGCTCTTCCTTATCGTACTTCTTGATTCTTTTGGCATATTCCACAACATCACCAAAGGTATGAAATTTCTTCATTTTGATTTCCTCACGGAATTCAGGATTACACCCTTCCACTAGTTTGATAACTAAGGCATCCATCTTTGGGGCATTATCCACCAGTGATTGAACTGCGACCCATCTACAATAATAGGCTTCAAAGGGTTCCTTAATACCCTGTCAGACCCATTTAAGATCCTACAAGGTTGTTTCCATCCTGACATTGTAGCCATAGTTTTCAATAAAGGTGGTACTGAGTAATTTCCAGCTTGACTTTACTTGGCTGGACATTCTCATATACCAATCGGTTGCTGGACCTCTCAGGGTTATTTGGATTAAGTTTACCCGATAGACTTTAGGAATGCCCATGCTAATCATAATACGCAGGTACCCCTTGATGTGGGCTTTGGGGGAGCTTATACCATCAAAATGCGGGACATAGGGCATGATGAAATTAGTGGGTAGCGGCTTTGGGATCGAGAGTTTAAACTTCTGTAGATCTGTGTATTTAGTACTAGAGGGCCCCATAATGCACCTCAACTTAGGGAGAATCTCTTCAAAATGAAAGAATTTCTTCTCAATCTCTATGACTTTATCACCTGGATTAGACCCTAAAAGTTTGACGGCCCTCATGTTACTAATGACGGCTTCAAATTTGTTGACAAAATCTTCAGAAAGGATCATATCCTGTATGACTTTGAGTATTTCCTTATGGTTATCGGCCATTTTGTCGCTTTATTTTGAGAGAGTGGGATAATCAGAATTTGCCTCCTCAAGGACTCTTCTCTGAGGCTATTTCTTTTTAGGTGCCAGCGCAGGTAATTTTTGGTGATCTAAAATGAAAATAGATGAGTACATGATCGTGCGCATGATGCACAAACCTATGGTTATTTTTAGCATGGTTTTTGTGGTGGATGCATATTTATGCGATGTATACGTGTTACCTTTAATGTGAGGCGGTGTTGTTTTATATCGCTTAATACTAGGGATATGCGTGATGGTGGATGTACTCTAGGAGTGGCTTTTTCAACGGTTGTATCGCTTAATACCAAGGGTATGCGCGATGGTGTGCTTTAGGAGCGGCTTTTCCTACAGTCATATCGCTTAATACCAAGGGTATGTATGATGGTGGGTGTGCTCTAGGAACAGCCTTTCTATGGTCGCATTGCTTAATACCAATGGTGTGTGTGATGGTAGGTACACTCTAGGAGCAGCTTTTCTAAGGTCATATTGCTTAATATCGAGGGTATGTGCGATGGTGCACTCTAGGAACAACTTTTTTTTTCTATGGTTGTATCGCTCAAAACCAAGGGCATGTGTGATGGTGCGCTCTAGGAGCGCTTTTTCTATGGTCGTATTGCTTAATACCAAGGGTATGTACGATGGTGTAATTGTGTGATATGGCTATTTTTATGTCATGGCTGCACGTAAATCATTGTTAGCAGTTTATACGTGATACAATGTTTGAGTAGGTCAACATGTACTTTTTAAACTCTCCTTTCCAACCTTATTACTCCATCATGGAGAGTATCTTTCCTAGGTGGGGGCTTTTTCCTCTATTACCAGCCTGGGGTAGGCGAGGACGTTCTCTCTTTTGTGATTTTAAGAAAATTTAGGGGTATCCCTAGGGGAAGTTTCTAGGGTTATATTTGCTATATGCCGGGCTAAGTATAATGGGGTCATAGTTCATGGTGACCGTGCGTTATGTACTTAAGCCCAAGAACCTTAATCGAGTACAGGAGCCTATTTTCCACATTTAATATATTCAAACCTAGCGACCTTAATCAAGTCAGCTAGAATATATTGTACTACGCACAGCTAGTGTGTCCCGGCTTCGTATCCTTACACAAAATAGAGATAAGTTCTAGAGACACGTCCTCGAGAACATCGGGGTTCTGGGAGTATACACATGCAGATGCTATGCAATAAACCCTATTAAATCAAAATCCAAATGACTTTCATTATTTCATCTCAAATTGATTTTGTGGAAAATCAATTATAAAAGAGTATAGTCCCCAGTAGAGTCGCCAATGTGAGCGGGCAAAACTTTTCGTGATGGACCCTCTCGGTTCATTGATTGGATTGGCATGGCCAACGTGGGACTCCTGGGTTTTAATGCGGGGAGTCGCCACTAGAGCCTGGGGCTCGTTGTATGTGTGAACATACTTGGCATTTCCAGCTGGACAAAGGGGTCGAGGACTCCTTTTAGGATTAGCCTTTTTATTGCGGGAGCAGGATCCCTATTTTATACAATATTAAAGTCTCCACCCGGATCAGCTCTTCCTAGAAATTGGTGGTATAGGTGATCTGAGCAGGATTCCTATACCGATGAAAGAGATATTCTAGTTTCGGATGAAATAGCTACTTGCCATTTGAATTTGGATGAAGCATAAAAAACTTTGTTATTTAAATAAACAAAAGAGATTAGTTAGGGAGATATGACCTTTGCGGGCCTAAACCTTGGAGCGTGGGCCTATCATGATTGGATTACTTTGTAGGAAGGTTAAGAATGCATGATTAAAAATAACACTTCGACCCTCAATTACCTTTTGTTTGTTGCAGGTTGACTGGAAGGCCCGATACTAACTAGGACCGCATTTGTTTTGGATTTCTTCAAGATTTCTGTGAAGATAACCTCGAGGAATTTGGTGGTGGGTTTATTTGAGTGTTTGGATATGAGTGGGTAGCTTTTTTAGCTAAAAGCTATTTTAAGGAAGGGTTTCTATACCTTGGTATAGTTTTGAGGTATTTTTGGTATAGGCTCGATACTACGGGGATTTTAAAGAGAGGACTGCTTGAACTTTGCTTATGTTGCTATTTTTTATTGATTCCCTTGGAAATGCTAGGAACGATTTCCTTTTATAGAAATTTTGGGAGCAGCGATCGACATATATGGCAGTGTCGATCGACACAATGGATGTCAGATAAGCTTCGCTAACACATCATGTCTAGATTCCCCGATGAACGTTGATTAACATAACATGGAAATGTCGATTGACGCAATTTGGGCAGTGATAGCCTTGCTAAGTCATGGTTATAGTTTTGATCAGTCATCAGAGAAATTGACACGTGGCAGCGTTGATCGTCGTAATGGATAGCGTCGATCCATACAATTTACGATGTAATTAGTGTCGATCGACACTCAGGCTTAGGATGTCAGAATCTTGTTTCCTCAGAAGGGTTTGTAGTTTGGGTGAAATGTGGTCCGTTGTTAGTACTGGCTTGCCATCTCCTAAAATATTCTAGGATATCATCAGGCCTGGGATAGACCATGCTTACAGTTGGCCCTATATTTTGATTTGATGTGTCCTTGTTGCTAGAGGAACTAATTCCTTTGAAAATGTAGTTTGTCCCTGAAGATTGGGACCCGTATGGATGGGGAGGACCCATACGGGGTGAGCTTGTGGCCTTAGAGGACCTGTGCAAGAGCGTCGGGACATGTTTTAAAAACTAAAGAGTCCCTCCCTTCTCTCCTTTCACAAAACTTCCAATTCCCATCACCCTTTGGCGAATTTCTTCCAAACCTAACTGAAAATGTACAAGAAAATTCCCGATGCCGACCGTTTTAATCTCAAGCATGAGGAATTCCCTCGGATTGGAAATTCAAAGCTCTGACGATGTTCGGTGGCTATGAGATATGCATTCCGCAAGGAGGATGATTTCTTGGGCCTCATACTTGCTTTTGAAGTCCCCTTGGTGCCTTACCCCACTACTCACCTCTCCAAACTCCAAGTAAGTGGATTCAAATTCCCAATTTTTGACTTTTCCCATTTTCAAATTTCCTTATTTCAGTATGATTTTAGGGTGTTTTAGGGATCAAAATAGAGCCTAATGCATATAACTTTAGTGTAGGGAACTTTTAGAATTGGTTAGATTAGGATTTGGTTTAATTTGGAAGGAAATGGTTTGTTTGGGAATTTTCTCGTTGAGGGACTATTTGTAAGGGACCTGTACGGGTGGGGCGGACCCATATGAGTCCCATTTTTTGTACGGGTGTATTAATAGGACCCATACGGGCGGGGCAGACTCATACGGGTCCCATTTTTCTAGGATAGAATATTGGCATTTCCCTAATCTGTAACTTTTTTTTCTGATTTCTGACTTAACCACTACATTCTAACCCTGTGGTACTACTATTTTGTTTTTGTAGTTCCCATTCAAGATCATTGGAGCTTTGAGCTTCTATAAGAAATGGTATAAGGAGATATGTTCAGCGGGGGATACTAAGCTATTAGCCTGCATTGATGCTTTAGGCTTCACTAACTGTTCGACCCATTCCCGTGGGCCTAAAGACGCTTTCCCCACCTACCATTTCTACTCTAGCTAAGCATTGGTCGGAGATGACCCATATTGTTCACTTTGCCATCGGGGAGGTTACTGTCACTCCCTCAGATATGTGTGCACTAACGGGACTGGCTTGGGATGGCGAGATTATTGACTTCAACGTGTATATCAACCATTGGCATTCACGGGCTGAGGTGAAGGACTATATAGAGCGACCCCTTGGGCTTTATCCAGGTACGAAGGACAAGCTCAAGTACGGGTGTGAGCACTGGATTTTAACAATCCTTCTCATGAAACTATAATAAGAGCTATATGATGCAATGTCTTTTAGGTATTGTCCATCAGAGGTGTTCCTACTACTGCAGAGTTGAGTTTGGCCAAAGTTTGGAGACCTAGTCTACCCTTAGAGAACCATACGGGTGCTGCTCGGTGGTACGGATCCACTAGCAGACCTGTGCGGATCATTCCCTCTATACGCCTAAGAGGGGACCCGTATAGGTCCTCTAATACCCATATGGTTGGGGCCTCACCCGTACGGGTACCATTGTTGCCTAAACAGGCTCTTTTAGAAGGATTTCCTTTCCTATTTTAGGAAAAGGCAGGTCATGAACATGATTTATTGAGTTTAGACCTCCTTTCCCCTATAAAAAGAGGTCTTCCCTTCACATTTTAGACAGAGACATTCTTGATACAAAAATTATACTAAAATTCTAGTAATTTTTATAGGTTTAGAAAACGTATAACGGGGTATTGGAAGTATAAAATAGAGAGAAAACCCTTCCTTTGAGGTTTTGTCAACATTTTATTCATTCCTAGCTTCTTTCATTAAGATTTAGGGTAGGTTCTGTCACACAAATACTCACCTAAATAGTCTTATTCCATCTACTTTGGCCAGGCTCTCTCAACAGTAAAGGGATCACCTTAAAGTGGGTACACGTAACGCTCCTGAGTTTCAAAGAGACTCACATCTCAGTTATTTCATTATTATTATTGCCTGTTACCTCTATTTTATTTGTTGCTTTCATTTCTTGTTTTGGGTCTGGTCCTAACCCGTAAGAGCCTTGTTGGCACCATATATCCCTAAGGATATCAATTTGGTGTGCCATACTCATACGAAAGGAAATCCCATTTTATTTTATTTTTCTATCACCAATCTGTTAATCTGTGAATCTAAAAATAGAACTGATCAAACCTTTTGTCTGGACCAGATAGGACCTGTACGAGTACGCTATACCCGTACGGGTCCTCCCTAGTACCTGTATAGGTCCCACTCACTCGTACGGGTACAAGCCCTAGGCAGATTCCCAAACCCATAATTAATTGGTTAAAATCGACCCAACTCACCGTTTGTCATGCAATCATTTTCACTAATAATTCGATAAATCAACCCACAAAAGTTAAATAGTATTTTTCACAACAAAATATGCTGAAGTACTGATTTTTGGTGTGCTATAAACTGTGCTAATATCTATGGATGCAGGGGAATTTATTTTCATTTTTGTTTTGTAACTTAGAACAAATGTAAAGGTTCTCTTTGCAATTCCCCCATTTCCCCCCGGTTGTAATTTTTATCTCCTCCACTTATTGCTTGTGCTTTATTGTAATTTGTAAATGCATGAAACGAGTGTGAAAGAGTGTAGAAATATGATTTCTATGATAATTCCCTAAATGATGAAAACTAAAACGGTTTTATACGGTGAATGTAATTTTGAATTAATTAAAAGAGAAATGGGTGACTCATTTGATACCCGAATCTCAGATCCAATAGGTATGAGTCTCCCACCCAGAGGGAAGCATAGCAAAACTCTTTCCCAAGTAGACAAATTGGGTAGTGACTGTGAGGTAGCGACCTTTTTCCACTCGCGAGGACCGAGTGAGATACGTAGCAACGGGGGTGGAAAAACAACGAGCGCTGTGAAGCGTGCTAAGGGAGAATCCTTATTTTAGGTGTGATGAAAATAATAATGGAGAATGATGTTGATGTTAAGTTTAAGTTCAATCGCGTGTTAAGGGATACGAGACTAGGAATCCTATATTTTAAGATAGAGTCGCCAGCCGGTTAAGCTCCATCTGGAAGTTGGGTATGATATTCCCACCAGGTGGTTAGACCGTGCCTTAAAACAGAGATTCCAAGTTTGGATGATGTTGCTTACTTTACATTTTTAAATCAAGCCATTTATGTTTTAATAGATGTGACTTTAGTTCTTATGCAATTTAAATCCGATTATTGTTTGGGAGTTTTAGGTTTATATGTCATACATCACACGAAAAGCGGTAAATAAAGCAAATAAAATAATTATTACGAGGTTTTTCAAATACCTATACATTTTTCTAATGCGGGAAAGTCAATAAAGCGATAAGTAATTAAACATGTGAAACGGGGTTTTAACCGACCTTACCAACTCAGACCCAACTCTAAACGAGGCAAAAAAATACGAGAATAATCACAAATAAACACATAACATGGAGAAAACATATTTGTAGATTTTTTCGGGACTAAAAACACAATTTTCGGGTATTAGTTATTTATCTAACAACCTAAAGATATAAAATAAGTTAACTAAACAACCTAAAAACAAATTTTATATTTACAAAAAAAAATTTTTTGGATTTTAATTTAGGAGAAAAAGATTTATTAGGCATTTATTTAGTATAAAAGGTCATTTTAAGCCATTAAATAGACATTTAACCAATTACATAATTAATAGAATAATTCCAGCACATTAAAAATTACTTTAATTAATTCTAGATTATTTATGGTTTTTGGAGACTTTTTTCAGGTGAAAATTAGGGTTAAAAATGAATTAAAATGACAAAACAGGGCCAAAAACGTAAAATAAAATCAATGGGGACCATTTGGACATTTTATATCAATAGGCCGACTCAGTGAGGTGGTAGGATGATTTAGTGGCATGGCAGGCTGACTCAGCGAGTCGGCCTAGATGACACTCAGCCGGCCTTCTGTCCACTGAAGTGGTCTACCAGAAAAAATGTCTAAACAGACATATTTTTGTGCTCGAAAACCCAAGATTATTGACATTTAAAGTCGTTTCCTACATTGTTCTAGTAGATTTGGACTTAAAATGCTAAAATAACTTTGATTTTTCAGTTTGGGGGGAAAACCCAAGAAAATCCGGTGAAAAAGCGATTGGCCGTTTGAGCGACACGTAGGCCGCTTGAGAGACATGGTAGTTGGCCAGCCATGTCGTTCAGGTGGCTTGCCGGTCGCCGGAGCGATCAACCGGAGTTTTGCCGAAAAATCATAAAAAGGTCGAAAAAGAGGGCCAAACGCCCGAAAAACCAGCCAAAAACACAACGAAAGGCAAGAAATAATTAAATAAAATAGATTGGAACTCAGAAAGTTACCTAAAGGCCGTGAATCCACTCTCGAGACTCGAATCAACCTTTGACGAGCTTTTGATGATTTTGTGAATGAAATGCCGATGAACAGTGACCAATTTAGCAAGGGATTTAGTGATTTGTTAGGAAAAGTCCCTAAATCCTGTTTAAATCAGCTTTTTTACCTAAGAATTCTACTTGATTTTTATTTTTTAGCTAAAGAATGAAGCCTAATAAAGCTTAGGAAACTTGAGTATTAGAATTTCCACCACCTTATTAAATTTGTTCTTGCTAAGAAAAGCCTAAAATTCGAAAACCAGAAATTTCTCTCTGATTAGCCCCCCAAAAAAATCCTCAAAATCTGAATTTTTAGGGTTTTTATAGACCCTAAAGAGTGCCAATTTCACAGTTAATCCCCCAAATATTTGAATTTGACAGAAAAATGGCAAAAACCCAACTTGCAGGGCAAGAAAAACCCGGAAAAATGCAGAGAATGGAAGAGCCCACTTCGGTGATGCGGCCGAGCCTAGGCTGCATCATATAATGCGGCTTAGAGGGCCACGACATGGTCTCCCGTGAGCAGGAGATCATGCCAGGCTACATGGTCCGCGTGGACCACACGACCCACCATGTGGACCATGTGGCCCGCCTTTTTGGCGACGGCGCTAGCCACTGTCGCCGAAGGAGGGGCACCGGCGGGGAGGAAAAGGGCTAGGGCAAGGGCCTGGCTAAGTCCTAACTTCGAACGCTCATAGCTTACAGTACAATTATCCGATTAAGGCAATCCTTGATATTCTAGAAAGCTTGGAGAATCAAGAATCCAACGATATAAATAAGACGCACTAAAAATGTTTGGATCTTATGGAAAATCATAAAAAAAATTACTGCGTGCAAGAGAAAAGGAAACTGTTAATTCTAAATGCATGTTAATTATTTTTAATTAGGGTCAAAGACACAAATTCATCAAAAGAAGCTTTCCAAATGTGATTCAACTCCAACACATAGAATGACTGACCTATAAAAGGTTAGAGCCAAAAGTCATCATTGTTTTGCTGGTCACTAAAAAGCTCGTGCTCACAGGCTGCCCCTCATGAGATTACCATTTGATGGGTCAAATGTGATTTCACGAAAGAGCGAGGGATAGGAGGTTATACCTGACTTGTGAATTTTTGAGCCAATTGTCTACTGGGGTTGCCGTCAATAGATCTTACAGGAGGAATAAGAATGCATAAAAGGGAAATTCCCAAAACGGCTGTCTACGGATGATACAGGGATGCGTCATCAATGGACCAGATGGGGATAGAAAATTATTCAAGTTAGTTGTCTATAGAAGGTACGGGGACACATCATCAACAGACCTTTCAAAGCTGAAAATCCTGAGTTTGTTGTTTACTGGCGGTTTTGAGAACTCACCATTAACAAACTTATCAAGATAAAATTCTTCTGAGTTGTAAAATTCTGAATTGATTGTTTTCTGGGCTTGCCATCGACAGACCTATCAAGAGATAAAATTGAGAAATTAGCATTGGATAAATATATCCTTTTTTATTGCTTAATTGATTTTGTGAAAACAAAAAATTTGTGCCCCTTTAATTAACATTAAAAAAGGGAATATAAAATAGCAGAGATTAGAGATGTCCTGAAGCCGGAAAGAAATAACCGTTCGGAGGATTTTGCCCCTTGCTAAAAGGAATATTCTAGAAAATATGCTATGCACTAAATGATAAAAAGGAATATATTCCTTTTCTTTTTACTTTTTCTTTCTCTTTCTTTTTCTTTCCTGCAACTTTTTCTTTTCTTTCATATCCTTCTTCTTCCCTTTCTTATTTCCTTTCTTATTCTCATTCTCCTCTCTTAATGAAGTCGAGCCATCTCTCGATTTTTCAAGCTCAGAGAAAGATGTACTGCAAGAAAGGGCTTTAGAGGTCCCACAACTTTGATCACGACACATTACCGTGAAGAGAGGATATTCGATGAATTTGTCTGATTCACTGGGCATACGGATTGCTGGATTCTGACACATACATGGGATACACACGTGCTTCTCAGATTCAGATGTTCACTAACTTAGCCGGACATGCTTCTGACCTTCAAGTAAACCGCTAAAACCCAATTTGTTACCAGAATTTCCATAAAATGCCATGAATTTGATTTCGATTTTTAGGATGTTTTAGGCTTGAAATCAGGTGAAATAGGTTGAATAAAGATGTTAAGGATGCATCTAGGTGCTCTTTAGGACTGATTTGGACTAAAATTGGGTTAGAAAACACAAAAAAAGGGTTTATGGGGACAAGCCGCTAGCACTAATGCTTGAGATTAATTTTGCAGCCACAGGGTCTTAAACCGATGGTTCATTATAGAGATGTGCCAGGTGGTAGGTTCAGATCAAAGACCGGGCTAACAATTCACTAGTTATGGCTATCCGAGGCATAGGGTTAGAGCAGATGTTGGATTCGCTGACAGTTTCACGCCTTCCGATGAGTCCCGGATATATTAGGGTGTTTGATCGAGCGTTGGAGCGAGACTACACATACATTCTACCTTTTAGTCGGTGAGATGACTATCACCCCGACCGATATATGTGCTATAACTGAGATGCGATGGGAGGGCCACCCGATGATATTTAATGTCTATCCTGACCATTTTTGTAATGAGCTAGAGGCTCATGCCCGGGTGTTGGCACTTTCAAGGGTTTCTATGCCGGCCGACAGCAAACTAAGATACGTGGAGGTACACGAGCATTGGGTTGTGCAATTGACATTAGTGGGGTGTACTTTGACCAGTACCTCTGGTCATTTCTTCTGACCATACTGACATGCTTATTCTTTCCCTCTTCCTTGAGTAGGGCTACACTAGGACTACTATGTACTCTTGGGGATTTGAGTATCTTCAGCTTATGGAACTGGCCATGGGCCATCTTCGGCTAGATATATTATGCTCTCTATTGCTTAGCGCAAGGGAAAGTCACTAAATTCAAGGTCGGGCAACTATAGATCCTGGTAATGGATCCCCTTTTAATTGAAATCCTTAACATATGATTTTGCTTTATAATCCTTTAAGAGCTTCTTTATTTATTGCATTTGCAGAAGTGGGCTTTCGAGTATTGGATTATATGTCCCCCTGATTTGGAAGATCAGCCACCACCAGGGTCACATGCCATTGCCCAATGGATGGTTCGTTGGTTGAATGTCGATCAAGAGGCTGGACCATGTTGGCACCAAGAGTATCTAAGGAAGGTTCATCATCATCGGGTAACCTTACTTTCTACGCATTTAGTTTAAACATTAGTTTGAAATTGTATTTATAAAAGAGCAAGAACACTTACATTGGTCATCGATACGGTTTTCTTTATTCTTATTTTGCAGATCGTTTCCAAGCCATGGAAGAAGCTGATAAACTATGAGCATGTAAAGGAAGTTTGGGGAACCGTAGATGGGTATCGATTTATATTAGAGTGCCCGTTCAGCCAGGAGAGGTATTTTGGCAAGCGAGTTTGTCACTGAAGAACCAGCACCACTGCTCGGAGGAGAGTCCCCCCTAATGTTCCCGTTGGTATCTTTTGGCCCCACTTTATGACACTGAAGGACCAGACTCGAGTTAGGGGAACCGACCAGGTCTAGGTAGCTTTGATTGGCAGAGATTATGATGCCCATTTGAGGCGACTGATTCCTTCTTACCCCAGGTGGACGTGAGATGATGTGAAGTAGAACTTAGAGTTTGGTGATGATGATGTTTAGACAAAGGTTAGTACCGGACTCGACGGGATTGACAACGATGCCAATGACGTTCCTTCCGAGGATGATGATGGGATGGCTGATATGGACCCAGACGAGATGCTTTCTGGGGATGCTGGGTTGGGTGTTGAGCCACCGGCCCCTATATTACTCTGATTCTGATTTGACTGACCAATATGTCTTTAATCTTGATTTCAGGGGACCCAGAGAGAAAGGAGGGAAGCCTCAGTGCTGAATACTAAAACGTGCCCAGGGCCTTCACACTAGTATACTACCAACCCAAAGACCGCTTCTATCAGACCAGCTCCTCCTACTCAGAGAGCATTCCCATAGGGATTCATTGAGGGGTTGTTGGTAAATTAGCTGGATAACTCTTTATGCTTGATGACCCGGCCAGGAGCTCGAGAGCCCAGGCGCGTTGAGGAGTATACCACACCTCTGACCTTTGCCCTGTTGGAGACCACACACGTAAGAATCTAACTCATGCTTCACTTTGTCGATTCTTATATGATGTTGTCATCCAGTTATAGTGATTGGTTTGTTTCGCTTTTAATTGTGTAGGTGCTTATCTCAAAGGCTAAGCGCTTGGCCTGGGGTTGCTTTAGCATATGTGACTTGGTCATTACACAGGATTCCACGGGCTGGATAAGATTCCTGGGATATAGCCTTTGGGTCCGATTGCCCCACACAGACCTAGCATGAGTCGAGCTTAGAGGCCTGCTACCTCAAAAGGGAGGTCCAAGGGCCACCTCGGATGAGCCCTTACTCTTATGCATTTTGATTTTTCTTGATGCATTGGTGTACTTGTGGATGATTTGATTACGTGATTCTTGGCTTGCATGATTTTGATTACGTTGTTTGCTCGCTAGATGAATGCTAGGTGTGATAGATGCTTGACTAGGAACAAAATAATTAATGCTTATAATCATTCGAATTAACGATATCAACCTTATTTGATAGGCGATTAGCAGAGAGAGATCACTGATGGAGACATACAGTGCTAGGCTGAGGCAGTTTACGCGCACTTTAGCGAGCTCTGATTGGGAGAGGCTGGAGGTTTTCAGATTAGCGGGTCTGCGATATATTGCTAGCAAGCCAGTGAACGTGGCCTTCCTCCATGCAGCATTCCTCTATTGGGACCCAATGGACCATGTATTCCACTTCTCGGGTTTTAAGCTCTGCCCGATGGTGGAGGAGTATCACGCTATTCTTGGGATGATCTGCACTCTCGAGATGCGTTTTACCATGCCGAAGGTGCACTTTAGGGCTGAGCATAACCTGACCGGGTTATGGAACTTGGATGGCCCTACTACTTTTCTTTCCTGGATTCCTATATCACCAGGATTCAATCTCAACAGAGAACTTGATTGGTGCATAGCCACTTCCATATCGCATATTTCTTAGTCTTTTATGGTAGCTCTATTGCTTATGGCTGAGTTTATCTACGGGGACTGCACCATTGCCCCATTCCAGCTAGTTTTGATTACTGGACAGGCCTCAGACGGCATATCTCTATGATTTTTAAGGTTAGCTGAGACCCTAGAAATCTTGATAGAGCTGCCGATGATCCTGATCGCATTAGAGACCACTTCTCTATACTATAGGTATTCCTCTTAACCTACTCTAAACCTAAAACCGATACTGAATCTGAATCTGAAACCAAAGCTAAAACTGAAACTGAATCTAAATATGAATCAAAATCTGTAACTGAAACCAAAACTAAATCTGAATCTGAATCTAAAACCAAAACTGAAACTGAATCTGAAACTAAAACCAAAACTGAAACTGAATCTGAATCTAAAACTGAATCTGATGCTGCAGGTTTATCTCTTAGAGAAGCTAGCTTTGCTCCAGGATCCTCAGGGCAATCCAAGATGATATGGGCCTAGGAATTATCATGGCAGGGCTCATATCACTGAGGTCCACAATACCCTGACAGTTGGTAATTGGATTGTGATCATGGAGGGTTTATCCAATGCGGACATTCACTAGGTCTACCATTGGTAGGAGATTTTTGATGTTCTTATAGACATTAGTGCTGGCAAGGTTTAGCTTGTAGGGCTACGGTACTTTGAGCATTACTCGCCTTATCGATTATACCGATAGTGGGGGCGACGATAGAGGGTCCCACTACACTTGGATGACTTTGAGGTGGGGCCGTTCTCAACCAATCTTCTTGACCATACTAGAGAGGTATAGGCCCACTGAGTAAGCTATGAGACCCTAGATTATGAGCAGTTGGATGCTATCACTATCGATGGATTCTATTGAGGATGGCTTTGATAGGTTGGGAGATTATGGAGTCGGGAAAAGTGCCTACGCATGTGGTTCAAGTAAAGAGACAGGCAGGCGGGATGTGATCCTTTATGAGCGGAGGAAAAGCTGGTTCGAGGTTTCAACTCCAATTATGGCGATGATGATGATTATGATGAAGGTGCAGGGCCTTCTAGGTGATTGATGATTGTGCTATCTTTATTTTGATTTGTCTTTACTTTTGCATAGGCCTGAATGTTGTGTTAGGTCTATCAGACTTTTATTTGCTACTTTTTATGTCCTAACTTTTGCCTGGACTGCCCTTTTTGGGTTTTCAATCCAACGGACTTTTCGGCTTTTGCATAGGCCTAGATGTTTCCATCCTATCGGAATTTAAGCCTTTTTATATTTCTTATAATTTTTATTCTATTTAGCGCACAAGACTTTGAGTTAAGTGACATCCCAAATTTGACTTATCTGCAAAATTTCGCCTTTAGGTCCCAATATATTCATTTGTATATAAACATAAGATCTCAGTGATATTTCCATTAATTGAAGTAAGCTTGAGTACATAATGATGATAATAGTTTCTACAGACTTAATCTCTGGTGTTAACTAGCCTGTGAAGGTTTTCTAGTCAACATCTCTCATTACTCACCTTTACCCTAACTTTTGCCTAGACCGCCCTTTTTGGGTTTTCAGTCCAGCAGGCTATTTTTGCACCCTAACTTTTGCCTGATTGGTTTATAGAATACTAATCAGCCGAATACACCCTAATTTTTGCCCGAGTAGTAAAAGACCACTCACCAGGTGATTTGATTTTATTTTTTATTTATGTACAGCTTTTCTGGATTTAATTCTTTTGATTCAGATATGATAACACTTTAACCGATCCTGATTGATAGGCTTCGTGAACTCATTACCATCCATATCCATGATTTTCATTCTGCCTTTACCAAGGACTTTCTTAATCACATAAGGTCCTTCCCAATTTGGTCAAAACTTCCCCCTTGGATTGGTGGTGGTAAGCTTTACTTGCTTCATGACCAAGTCACCGGCTTTTAATGGGCAACAGAGATGCTTAACCCGGCTATTGTAAGCTCTTGCCATGTGCTGCTGATACATTTGGAGGCTATCCAAGGCTTTCAAGCATTGCTCGTCCATGGTTTTCAGCTGCTCAAACCTTGCTTTTGTCCATTCGATCTCTTTAAGCTTAGATTCGAGTGCCACTCGTAGAGACTTCATCTCAATTTCAACAGGTAAGATTACTTCCATACCGTAAATGAAGGAGAAGGGGGTTTGACTTACAGGAGTTCTAATACTTTTTCAATACTCCCAAAGAGCGAATGGTAACTTCCAATCTTGATAACCGGCTATATTCTTAGAAAGGATTTTCTTAATAGACTTGTTAGCTGTCTCTACCGCACCATTGGCCTGAGGATAGTAGGGTGAAGATCTATGATGCTCAATACCATATTTCTCAATTAACTCTGCGGTTGCCCCTTGGAACTGAACCCTATTATCTGATACAATATAATGAGGTAGACCATAACAAGAGAAAATGTGCTTTTCAATGAACTTAGCCATCTACTTGGCAGTAATACTGGTGTACGATTCAGCTTCCACCCATTTTGAGAAATAATCTACTGCCATAATGATGAAACGGTGACCATTAGTTGACGATGGCCAAATCTCGCCAATGATATCTATCCCTCAGGTCGAGAATGGCCGAGGAGTAGATAAATTGTGAAGCTCTGTGTGTGAAAGATGCTGAATATCTCCGTAAATCTGACACTGGTGACACCTCTTAACCTTAGAGACATAATCGGTGATCAGTGTTAACCAAAAGTACCCCAGCCATTGAATTTTCTTAGCTAAGGCTAAGCCAATAATGTGCGGTCCATAATCATCGGTATAAACCTCACCAATGACCCGATGAGCTTCTGATTCTATCAAACACATGAGTAACAAGCCATTAGAAGTGTCCTTGAAGAGATCATTGTCCACAATCCTAAATTGAACGGCCAACTTGTGGAGTATAGTACGATCAAATTCTGTAGCACTCTCGGGATATTAACCATTCTAGAGAAATTGTACAATGTCCGAATATAAGTAGGGTTCATCACTGATGGTGAGAATGTGGGCAATGTTGCACGAATGGTAGGGAACCTTTGCCAAAACTAAGATCAGAGGGCAAATGGGTTGGCGCTGAGGACCTTCCCACATCGAAGCCAGTGTGGCTAATGAATCGACCATCTGATTTTCATCTCAAGGGACGTGTTAATATAGACATGTCTCAAATTTAGTCAATAAATCCCAAACAGCATTGACATAAGGACGGAGAGACTCTTCTTTAATTTCCCATTCTCCCATGACTTGACGGATGACCAAGGTCGAGTCTCCAATCACCGAAACATTCTTGGCCCCTACAAGCAATAGGGCTTCAAGACCAAATAAATAAGCTTCATATTTGGCCCCATTATTAGTAGTGGGAAACTCCAATCGCTTGGACAAAGGGATAACTTCATTGTCGGGTGTGAATAGGATAACTCTGAGGCCCGCTCCTAATCTTTTCACGGAACCATCGAAATACATAGTCCACATGGGTTTGGCTACAACTATCATTGCTAATTGCTCATCGAGGAAGTCCAAGTTCTTGACATAATCGGAGTCAAGAGTTTGGTTTGCCAAAAAATCTGCAACCACTCTATCTTTAATACCTTCGTTGTGACATACTCAATATCGAATTCGGAAAACAATAGTAACCATCTTGACAACTTGCCGGATAAGGTTGGCGACTGACATAGATATTTCATTAGGTCAACCTTAGTAATGGCCTGAACCTTGTACGATTGGAAATAGTAGTGCAACTTCTTAGTTAACCAAACCATGGCAGCACACGTCTTTTCAACAATTGAATAATGAGCTTCGTAATCCAAAAGCTCCTTACTTAAGTAGTACACTGCATACTCCTTCTTACTGTCATCTTCTTGAACCAACATTGCCCCTATAGCAGAGTCATTAAATGCTAAGTACAAGATCAATGGCTTGCCCAGGTTGGGCGGATGAAGGACGGGTGGGTGAAGAATGTAAGCCTTGATTTTGTCGCTTGCGATCTGACAATGCTCATCCCACACAATCGGCTGATGCTTCCTTAGCAACTTAAAGATCGGCTTGCAAATGGTGGTAAGGCGAGAAATGAACCTACTGACATATTAAATGGAACCAAGGAAAGGCCAGACTTCTTTTTCTATCTTCAAAGCGGGCATATCCCTGATCGCTTTAGTCTTATCTGGATCCATTTCAATCCCCCTTTGACTAACTACATGGCCTAAAAGCTTTCCCGATGTGACCCCAAATATGCACTTCTTCGAATTAAGGCGTAAGTTATATTTCTCAATGCGAGTCATAAACTTATCCAAAACCATGGGGTGCTCTTCTCTGGTAGCAGACTTAACCAACATGTCATCCATATAGACCTCTAATTTTTTATGGATCATGTCATGCAAGAGAGTTGTGACAGCGCGTTGGTAGGTTGCTCCGATGTTTTTTAGACCAAACTGCATAATGTGATAGCAGAATACTCCACATTCTGTGATGAAAGATGTCTTAACCTTATCAATTATATCAAACAAAATTTGATTGTACCCTTAGAACCCGTCCATGAATGAGTACATTGCGGCCTTGGCAGTGCTGTCAATTAGCATATCGATGTGAGGTAGAGGGGAGTCATCTTTTGGTGGTGCCTTATTCAGGTCTCGGTAATCCACACAAATCCTTACCCTTCCATCCTTCTTTAAAACCGAGATAATATTGGACAACCAGGTTGGATATTCAATGATTTTGACATGTTTAGCCTCAATCATGTTAAGAACCTCTGCCCTAACCTTATCGGCCCACTCGGGTCTCACTCTTGGAATTTTTGCTTGACAGGATAGAATCTAGGATCGGTTGGGATGCGATGCTCAGCGATATGGTGATCAACACCAGGCATGTCCATATGCGACTAAGTAAAAGCGTTAACATGATCTTTTAGCACTTTAATTATCTCACTTTTTATCTTAGGGGTTAATTCATTAGAAAGGGTTACCATTTTAGGGTTATCATATATCCTCAAGTTTATTTCCGCTAATGAAACATCATGAATACTGAACACATTATGCTTATGATTAAATGAATGCATGGGCCCATCGGGCGAAACATCAAGCAAATAAGCGAAATTAGAATCTTTCATTGAATTAAAGGCCTTATAGACTACATTATTCTCATAAAAAACACTAGAAATATTAAAAGTTACATCATCATAGATAGAGTCATCCTCCAAAGGCAGAGGGTCTTGAGTAGCGGCATCAACCGAGTTGACTCCCTCGGTAGGTTCCATGGGCAGGTCATCCAGATTATAATTTAGGGCTTTCACTTGATCGACAGGTAACATACCTTCTTCAGTAGCAAGAGATTGGGCGAGCTTCTTTATAGCTTTGGCTAGGGGATTGGCTTCGTCGTCCTTCGTCCACTTCTTCTTAAGTAAAATAGACATGGCTTTAGACATAGCGGCCACAACATCTTCAATCTATGGGTCCACATGCTTCTCTTTATCTGAATCAGTGAACAACTGCCCCTTGCCTTAGCCATCAGATGCAACAATAGTTATTGGCTCAAACAGGCTCTCCCCCTTCTTAATAAAGCAGTTCTTCTCAAAATAATACACATCCTTGAAGATCTTAAATCCTAGCCAAACTTGACCATTATGCAGAACATGCTCAGATTCTCCCTTGTAGACACTCTTCCCCTAAACCTTACAAACAATCACCATGTTGTAGTAGAATGGATGAACATGCCTGTAAATCTTCTTTAGAGTGTACCCAAAACTAGCTCGCTTGGGGTGCTTCTTGATTGGGACATGATCGATAATTCCTCTAAAGCACTTGCCTAAACATTGACCCAGGTCATGGCCATGTTTCTTCATTAACTTCCTTGCTAGACGAGTAGTGCTTGTAGCAAGGGGCCTCAGGTTTCTCATTACTGATAACTGCCATTCAAAATCCAGACTCCTCCTCGGCTTTCATAATGGCCATGACTGAGGCATGATCAACTTCAATAACCTTAATCTTTCTGTCTTTCCCCATAGCTTTGATCTTTTAATGGAGTGTCGACCAGATCACTCCCATAAAATGAAGCTAAGGTCGACCCAATAGCAAAGAGTAGGTGACAAGAATATCAATGATAGTAAACTGAACCTTAGCAGAAATTTCCCCGTAGTCACTTTAGCTTCAAAAACCCTAATTACATCCCTCTTTGAATCATCATAGGCTCGGATGATAGTGTTGGATTTCTCGAGCATTTCCCCAAATAGACCTAAATGAGGAATAACCTTTAAAGGGTAGAGATTCAGGGAGGAACCATCATCAACCATAAAGCATGGGATAATTCTGTTGAGGACTTGGCCACTAATGAACAAGGCTCAATTATGACTGTGCCCCTCAGGTGGAAGGTCTTGATTGGAGAACATTATCGGATCATCCCCTCTCAAGGAGCGGTATTCCCTTCCCTACTAGGTTACACATCTCAACAATGGAAGGCGTAGGCTTCGCTTTAAATTCTAAAAGCCTTTTGACCAGAGCCTTACGATAATCATAAGAACCGAGAACCAATTGTTAAATGCTAAAACGGGGCTTGTGTTGTCTTTAACTGAGTGATTAGAGGATTAATATCAGGGCTTGTTTCAACTTAAGAGATGACATCAACAGCTTAGCTATAGCCTTAATAGGGGTCAGGATCGGATCATTCTCAATGTGGAGACAGTTGTCCTTAGGCTGGTATACTCGACCACTATGGGTGATATGCAGAATTTCATGAATTGATACGCTTTTAGTGGCCGAGGTTTCAAAAGGATACGGTGGTTCCTCATATACCAATGAGTAGTCCCAAACCTCACACTCATCTACATTGAAAGCCTGAAACTCTTCATTAGAATACTCTCCCTTTAGAACATAATCATCAACATTGAATAGTGACGTTTAGACCATTTCCACATCTTCAGTTTTGGTCTCCTCTTCTTGCCCTATTTCTTCAATTTCCATGGAGCTTACCACAGGATTGGACTGTGAGATCATATTAAATACAAAGCTCGAAGGGAGACCAGAGGCAATAACCATTACGAATTCTTCGGATATCATCTCAAGACATACTCTTCCTTAATGCCAAAACTAATAATAGAGACCTTGCCCCTAAAATTAGGCAAAGAGTTTTCTATAGTGCTCGGCTTCTTGGCTGGCTCAACCATTTTTCCCTCTTTGACCATATGAGCGATAGTGAAAGCTAGAGCCTTACATTGATCAGTCTAATGCCCCTTTTGCATATAAAACTTGCAGAAATTTCCCTTTTCATCCGGTCGAGGAGCCCTGACATCGCGCAGAGGTTTCAATTGGCCTGCTTCATACATCTTAGCAAAAATGACTTTGAGGGGCAACTTCCACGGGGATACAAATGGTTGCTGAGAAGGGGGAGAGATTTGAACTGCTGATACTTCCTCTTGAGCCATGGTTTGCACTGCAGGTGATTTACCCTTAGAATGAGCAAGGGCGATTTCACTTGATTAATTCTTCTTAAACCATGGCCGATTCCCACTCGACTTGTTAGCCTTTTCTTTCTCCTTTTGGTGATCGATCTTCTTGGCTTCCTCAAAAACTTTTTGATAGGATTTGAAAGAGTCGGTTTCCATTTCTTTTCGGAGAATCGGGAGACCCCATCAAGCAACTTTAGGATCATTTCTTTTAGGCTGAGCTTCTGCTTTAAGAGAACCTGAGTGGCCATCCATCTATTTAAATATGACTTAAAGGGTTCATCTTGCTTTTGTTTGACTGCCTCAAGATGCTAAATGGTGGTCTCCATTATGGAATTAAAACATTAGTTGGTAATCAAAGCTTTAGATAGGAGTTTCCAATCTAGGATTGTGGACTACAAGAGAGTATTGTACCACTCGAGAGTAGGTCCTGATAGGGAACAAGGGAATAACTTAGCCAGAACTTTATCCTTAATTTTTTGGATGCGCATGATCCGCTAATACATTACTATATGGGACTTAGGAGCTCTCTCACCTGAATAAGCTTCCATTCGGGGCATTGAAAAATTCTTGGGCACCCAATCATCATCTCTCACTTCTTCCTTATCTTTGCACTTATTCAAAAATTGCCTGAAGAAAGCAGCCATTTTGGGTATCACCCCGGAGGCTGCGTGACCTGGTCGCATGGTGTCACACCTAGAGGCTGTGCGACCTGGTCATTAAGAACTGAGGATGATCCAAACTAAAATGGTAGAGGAGCTGGGATATCAATCTCGGGGCAAGCAAAAGGATTCTAAGGGTAAGTAGCTCTGCGTAGGGTAACCATAAAATTGGGGGGGAGATGGCGTAAAAGGCATTGGCGGCATCAAAGAGATGACAAAACTGCTGGAGGGAATAGCCATTTGTAGGGTAAAGCCCTCTAAAAAAGCTAGGAATATAGGAGCTTGGCTAATGGGCCTTGAAGGCACAGGGGGAGGAAAACTAAAGACTGGTGGAGCAAATGACATGGGTGGTTGAGAGAAACTCTGACCAAACTAAAATTGGCTCTTTTGGATAGGACGAATAGGGGGAAGCAGTAGGGCTAAAACTGATTCTGAACTGGTAGAGACTAACTAGCCGTATTCTGAATGATTTCTCCCTGAGTTTGAATTACATGCACTGCTAGCCTTTGAGTCTCTCTTTCCTCCCTAAGAGCCGATCTAACTTGCTCTTGAATAGTGGCCTAAAACATACCCAATTATAGGAACATAGCTATAGTATTAGCCAACTCAGAACCCAACTGAGACTGACCCTGACCTTGACTCTAATGAGGTAGGGAGGTAGGAGGGGAATGAGCGCTCTCATCAGGCGCATCATTCAAATGCAGATCAGACATGGTAGGAAGAACGGATTCTAACACTAAACGCACTAATCGGTGAATTAAACGGCGATCTAGATGCAACTAAAGAGGACTGCCGTGATGAGGACGTCTCGACCTAGCTAGAGAAACCAGAAGATGATCAGCCGAATTGAACCATGAATGTAATGGATGATAACATAAATATTTGAATGATGAATGCGATATATACGGGGGTGGTTTAGAGAGGTAGAGAGTAGAAGGGCTTATAATGCGAGGATTAACCTCAAAATACGTAAGACGTACTAATTCCTCGCTATACCTGGTGAACTAGTTATGGGTCATCGGGACATAAACGATCTCAGGCATTTTGTTAAATTCCCCCTTTAAGGGAGGGGAGAGTAGAGGTAAGCAAAACCAAAAATAAAGGTCGGCTATGCATGAAGTGTGTATGCATGAGCACAACATAAGTAGCACACGAAAGTGAATAATTCTCTTCCAACCTTATGACTCATGCACAATAACAATTTGGAGATTCTAGGTTCAATCCCTAGTGAAATCGCCACTATAAGCTAGCGACCTTTTTCCACTCATGAGGATCGCGTGACATGTGTAGCACCGGGGGTGGAAAAATAACGAACATTGTGAAGCATGCTAAGGGAGAATCCTTATTTTTTGCGTGATGAATATAATAATGGAAAATGATGTTGATGTTGAGTTTAAGTTCAATTGCATATTAAGGGATATGAGACTTAGAATCCCATATTTTAAGATAGAGTGGCCACCCGGTTAAGCTCCACCGGGAATTTGGGTATGATATTCCCACCGAGTGGTTAGACCGTACCTTAAAACAGAGATTCCAAGTTTGGATGATGTTACTTACTTTTCATTTTTAAATCAAGCCATTTATGTTTTAATAAATATGACTTTGGTTCTTATGCAATTTAAATCCGATTATTGTTTGGGAGTTTTCGGTTTATATGCCATACATCACACGAAAAGCGGTAAATAAAACAAATAAAGTAATTATTACAAGGCTTTACAAATACCTATACATTTTTCTAATGCGGGAAAGTAAATAAAGCGATAAATAAATAAGCAGGCAAAACCGATTTTTAACCGAGCTTACCAACTCGGACTTGACTCTAAACGAGGCAAAAAAATATGAGAATAATCACAAATAAAGCATAAATAAATAAATAGCAGAAAATAAACACATAACATGGAGAAAACATATTTTTGGATTTTTTCGGCACTAAAAACACAATTTTCGGGTATTAGTTAATTATCTAACAACCTAAAAATATGAAATAAGTTAACTAAACAACCTAAAAATAGATTTAATATTTACAAAAAATTTTTTGGATTTCAATTGTGAGCAAATGACCTTTTTCCTGCCCGTGAGGACCGCGTGAGATGCGTAGCACAGGGGGCGGAAAAACAACTAGGCGCTGTGAGGCGTGCCGAGGGATTAATCCTTATTTTAGCATGTTGAAAAGATTGATGTTGATGTTGAATTTAAGTCCAATTTAGGTGTTAAAGGATACAAGATCGAAATCCCGTACTTAAAATAGAGTCGCCCCCCGATTCAGCTCAACCGAGAAATTTTGGTACGATTTTCCCACCAAGTGGTAGACCATACCTTAAGTAGAGATTCCGAGTTTAGATGATGTTGTCTATTTTTTATTAGGCCAAGTTAAAGTATTTCATTCTTTCTTAATCAATTTTAATCCACCCTATTTATTGTATTTTTGGTTTATATGTTATTTTTGCGTTTATCAAGCATCAAAGCGATAAATAAATTATTACAGTCATCTGAAAGTAAATGCAGAAATTGAAATTATTACATGGCTTTCAAATCCTATACATTCTCTATGCAATAAATAAAATACCCAAAGGCCTAACATCCATCTAACCTAAATCTACCTACAGAAAATGGTTAGCACGGATATGGCACGTTATACGAGGTGCATCACTTAGTATGCATAGTTAGTGGACAAAACAGGACCCGAGTTGGCGTGAACATGGCATATTCATTTGTTATGTTAGAAAGCCTGGTTGGATGGCTAAAAATGAGATTTGAACGACGTTTGTGGGAAAATTCTGTTTTAACCAAATTTTAGACTCGATCGTTGTTTTAACCAGATTATTAGTGAAAATGCCACATGGTATGAGGTGGGGTCTATTTTTAGAAGGTTTTGGACCTTTGTTGTTGCACTGTACACTTTAGCTTCGGGAACCTAACTTGGTCGAAATAATAAACGAAAGGAAAACAACTGTCCAAAAAGTCATGTCGCCGGCGGCATCAGTGATATCGCTAGCAGTATTACTCAGACAGCCAGGTTATATGCTTTTCTAGATACCATACAGAAAGCTTCCTACAAGAAGATGAGGCCACTGGGGGAAGTGATGTTGCTAAAGGTATCAACGATGCCGCTAGCCGCATGGTTGATACTATTGGCGACATCAAATGCCCCCGGCGGCTTCAGCTTCTTGTACCAGCAGCAAGTAACGGTAAAAAATTACCGAAAACCCAAAAAGCAAGTACAAATAGCAAACAACAGCAAAAACAAGCAAGAATAATACCAAAGAGCTATAAGACTCAGAATTTTTACCTCAGAGTCGTGAATCCACCACTTTGTGAACCAAAGAACACCTCTGGGGAGCTTGAAATGGTGATTTTGGTAGTGAATTTAAGAGTTTAAGTCTCTAAATTCCTATTAAGTTGATTTTAATCCTGCAGTGTACTGATTTTAAGTTATAACTAAGAGAATCAGAGAAGAAAAACCAAGAAAAATGGATTAGAATCCCTTTTCTTACCTTTTCTCTCCCTTATCTCTCTAAAAGTGAACTTTCTCACTCTAAAACTGTAGGTTAAAATTTTTGATATCTGTTGTTTTTATCTCCTCTTATTTTGAAACCCTAAGGTGTGTTTTTATAGGCAAATATGGGCGATCTTTAAGACCTTTCAGCCATTTTCACCGAAATGGCAAAAAAGAGACTGCCCAAGGAAGAAGAAGAAAGCATTCTGTAGAAGCCTGAATTAGCCATGTCGCCGGTATCGACGGCATCAGCTTCCTATAGGCTGACTACCAGCGGGTCTACAAGCCTAAAAAGCTACCAAAGGGGTCAAAAAGCGGGTCAAAAGGCATCCTTTTTTGAATTTTAATGATATTTTAATGGATATTTAGAGATTAATTTAATTTTTGGTGCAAATCATTGATTTAAACTCCTATCGGACTCGTTATCGGACATGCCAAACTGAATTCTTATGAGAAATAAAATTCACGGGGAATTTTATATCGGTAATAAAAACTCCAAAGAATTTTTATTATGAGGAATAAAATTAAGAATATGCCATCATCATCTCGTGAGAGGGACTGTAAAATCTCGTGCTCACAGGCTGCCCCTCGGGGGATCACTGCTACCACATATCAGTATGATCGCATGAAAGAGCAAGGGATAGGAATGATACCTGATAGATGACCGGTTTGCCCCTTGGTAAGACTTGTGCTTTATGAATTGGTTGCCCCTTGGACGGACTTATGCTTTGTGGATTGGTTGCCTTTTGGTCAGACTTGAGCTCCGCTGAGATTGTCCCTTGGTTGAACTTATGCTTTGTGGATTGGTTGCCCCTTGGTCAGACTTGAGCTTCACAGAGAGATTGCCCCTTGGTCAGACTTATGCTTTGTGGATCGGTTGCCCCTTGGTTAGACTTATACTTTAAGGATTGGTTGCCCCTTGGTTAGACTTATGATTTATGGATTGGTTGCTCCTTGTTCAGACTTATGCTTTGTAGATTGGTTGCCCCTTGGTCAGACTTATGCTTTATGGATTGGTTCCCCTTGGTCGGACTTGAGCTTCGCGGAGAGATTGCCCCTTGGTTGGACTTATGCTTTATGGATTGGTCGAGTGTAGTTCCTGATGGATGATTGATTTGCCCCTTGGTCGAACTTATGCTTTGTGGATTGGTTGCCCCTTAGTCGGACTTATACTTTGTAGATTGGTTGCCCCTTTGTCGGACTTGAGCTTCGCGGAGAGATTGCCCCTTGGTTGGACTTATGCTTTATGGATTGGTTGCCCCTTTCTTCGGACTTGAGCTTCGCGGAGAGATTGCCCCTTCGTCGAACTTATGCCTTGTGGATTTGTTGAGTGTACTTCCTACAATAAGCAACAAGAAAAAGATTAGGCTGATCTTTAACTGACATTTTTACTACTTGATCAATTTTGAGAAATAAAAAAATATTTTTCCCCTTTGATCAACAGTAAAAATGTAATAATAAAAAGTATAAGAGTTTTAAAAGTCATGGGATGATAGATTGGCAGTTGAAAGCGATGTATGTGGGGTCACGCCACAATCTTGGAGGGGTAAACCCAAAGTTGACATATATAAGGTCATGCCGGGACCTTCAGTTGGCGTTCCAGGGATGAACTTGAAGATTAGAACTTACAAGGTCATTTCGTAATCTCCAATGGTGGTCTAGGGGGTGAATTCAAAGATCGTATGTACAGGGTCTTGCCGTAATCTCTAGTTAGCGGATAGGGGGTGAACCTGAAGGAATGATACATACAGAGACTGTATTAGGGACCTTCAGTTGGCGTTTTGGGGGTAAATCCAAAGATTGACATGTACCGGGTCACATCATAATCTCCAATTGGCGTACATAATGAGCATATTGAGTTCACGGTTGTGGTTTTGTGCTTGCAAAGAGTAGAATGAGAACAAGATTAGACAGATTTTAGATGACATTTTTACTACTTGATCAATTTTGTGAAACAAAAATTTTTTTTAGCCCCTTCGATTAGTAGTAAAAAAGTAATAATAAAAAGTACAAGAGTTTCAGAAGTCCTGGGATGTCAGGGCTAGAGCCAGGATTTCACCGAGAATGGCTGAAAAGTGCAGGTAGAGGAGTTAATATCACAGGCGATGTGGATGATGCCGCTGGTAATTTGATGTGATGCCACTAGTGATATGAGTGCCACGTGGCAGCTTTGATTGGTCAAAGTAATTCAAAATTCAAATTGGTGGACGTGATGTCACTAACGGCATGACTAATGACTCTAGCAATATGAATTGATGCCACTGGCGGCATGGATTGAGCAGTTTTAGATAAATTATAACCCCTTGAATTCTGCGCGGGGGTTTAAAAAGGAGTAAAACTCCTTCTCTTCCTCACTCTGCATATACAGAAATCGCACCCCTTTGCTCCATTCTTCTCCATAATACTAAACCTTTCGCTTTCTTCTCCATTTCGATCATGAAGAGAATTGCCAAGGCTCTCAAGGGAAAATCCATTAAGGCTAGGGAGAGCCTGCCTGATTCTTCCATCGAGGGGCTAAAAATTCTCTCAGATCCCGTTGCTTATGGTTTGAAAGAGAAGACCAAGATGTATGGGTACAGGATCAATTCCCCTATCACCGATCTGACCCCGGATAAGGAGAAACATCTTTGCTTCATCTAGGTAATCCTACAAAACTCAAAATTGCTTTTTTGGGTTGAGTTTTGATTCCAGATTTAGGCTCAAAATTGTGCCATGATAGGAGTTATAAGCGTGAAATAGATTGATTATAAACTGATATCGCATGTTTTAGGTTTGATTTTTACTGTTTTTAGGGTTAGGATTCGATTAATTGTGGTTTTTATGGGTTTAGCGCAATGAGTGCGATTTTTAGGGCAAAACAGGTTCTGCCCGCTGGTTGTGATGTCGCCAATAATATGAGTGATGCCACCAGTGGCATCAGGCCTTGCAAAAAGGCCTAGGAAGATGTGATGTTATTTCTGCTTAAGGTATTACCGCCATCAATATCATCCATACCACTAGCGGTATGGATGATATCGTCGGCGACATCACTTCTAGCTGAAGCGGTAGCCTTCCAGCAGGTACCAATGATGAGAAAATGAACCGAGACTTATCTATTTTGCTTCTGATTTTTGCAGCCACACAGACTGACATACACCAAAGGTATGGGTATAATCGGTGAATGGTAGCACCACATAGCGGTGAAGGATCCTAAACTTGTGTTGGCCATCAACAAGATGAGTTTTTGAGACTTGGCCCGAATCATGCCCATGTTAATGCCGAATCTTTCCCATCCGGCCGTGACGGCTTTTACTGAGAAGTGGTCCAAAACTACCCATACCTTTCACTTTTCATTTGGGGAGGTGACTATCATGCCTTTCAATGTTGTGGCTATGACCGGGCTCCCATGGACGGATGAGGTCATTCATTTTAACGTATATATGGACAAGTATCATACCGAGAAGCCTGTGGTGAGGTGAGTGAAGTAGCTATTTAGCTTGAAGCCCGTCTCAAGGTGGTTATCCTATGGCGAGCTGCACTAATACTGGACTAGAGCGGATGTGGTGCCCGAGGATGATAGAGATGCTTGCTTTCACTCTTTTATGATTTCCTTACACACCGTGCTGTTCTTCCAGGTTTCGGGGAGCAAGATCAACTATAGGCTAATATCTGCCATTGAGGATGTAGCGGGAATCCGTAAGAAGAATTAACCGAGGGCCATCCTAGCGCAGATGTACCATGAATTGGATGCGGGTGCTCGGAAGATGGGGAAGGCCCTCCACCTCAGCCAGTTACTATTACAAGCATACCTTCCTCGTGAGCAATTTTCTTGATTTTCTTAGTTTGATGTGTGTGCTTTATTCACTGTGGATGTTTTCAACTCACTAATTGTTTTTTTATGCAGGCTTGGGCCTTTAGGTATCAGATCCTTCGGTCGATTAAGTTCAAGGCTACTGTGCTATCGGGTTCTCACTTTCTTGCCTGGTGGTGTGGTGGCATCTGTAGGAAAGCCAAGTATTCTACGAGCTACTGGAGTCTTTACGGACCGTGCGATTGAGCTCAGTAAGCGATCTTTTGGCTTAACGCATTGGTTGCTTGCTTGATAGTTAGGTCAGGTTATTCTCGATCCTTTTGATGGGGTAGAGAACTTGATAGAGGTGGCCCGGGTCCGAAAAGAGGTAGACAATTGCCAATTTGAATTGGAGTGCCCCTTGTCACTGCAGTGGTACCTGGAGGAGCATGTTTGGAGTTGGAGGTTCATCGCTACTACTGCTAGACTGGTGCCTACCAATCCTTCTAAAGGCTTATGGTGGCCTCACCTGATGATCACATCTGCGGCTGATAAAGCTGATTACATTGAAGGGAATGGCCGGGTCATCCCAAGGGTTCCAGGCCTCTATAAGCAACATCAGCAGCGCTTACTCCCCATTTGCCCTTGCATCAAACAGAATCACACGATCAAGTATCATAACAAGCAAAGGATAAAAGAGGAGAAAATGCGGCTCAAAGGTGTAGTGGATGATGTTGAAGAGGAAGAAGAAGAGGAGGAGGAGGGAGAAGAAGAGGCTGAGGATGAGCCCGAGGGACAGGGTGAGGTAGGTGAAGGAGTGGCTGACGAGAGCATACCGATGTCTCACGGGGAGTACCGCCCTTTTAAGGTATGATTGCACCTTTGTACATGTATGGCAATTGTTTGGGTTGGAAATGGTTGTTTATGCTTTCCAGGAACCCCCAAGGAAGAGAGGCTGGGGTGATTAGAGCTGGATACAGCACTACAGCATACCCGAGGGTGTTGATTTTGTGGAGGGGCGCATGTCCAATCCTTTAGAGACCCAGTTCATACTAATGAATTTAGGGGACGAGTTTCGGCCCAAAGATATAGGCCTGAGCTGAGATGCACCGATCTTTATGCAAGAAAATACCACCTAAGTAAGCTCTACCTAAATCTGAACATATTCCTGCGATAACCCTTTGTAGAGTTCTTCTGATTGCCCCTTTAGATTCTTCAGGATGATCGGAGTAAGGCGGAGAGGTTGGCTGAAAATGCCTTTGCTCTTAGGGACACCCTTATTGGTCAATCCTTTCTCATCCAGGTATATTCCCTGTCATGACATGTTAAAATAAGATAAGATGTATGCATGGATGCTATGAATGATGTGCATTATTGAAGTTTTCCTTGGTTTGTAGGATTTCTTAGCCCTTTAACTATCGGATGCCAATGCAGCCTGGCAGAGATATGAGGAGTAGATTGTAGCACTCCGATATCGTGTGAGCAACCTTGAGGGTCAATTGAAGGCTACTGTCCATGAGTAAAGGAGCAAGCAAAATTTGGATCGTGCCCACCCCGGTAGTAGTAGCTGTAGAGGAGTGAAGATATCGGTCGGTCAATGCCCGCCTACTATGCATGAAGAGTCCAGTAGCATTCCAATGACGGAGGATAGGGATGAGGATGAAGATGTGGCTAACCGGTGGCTCATGGATGACTCGGATGTCTCCTCTCATCCATTCGGTGGCGATGGGATGGTTTAGATAGCTGTTTAGTTCTTTTTCTTTTCTCTTTGGTTTGTATGCCCTTGATACATTGGGTTTGAATAATTTGGATTATTGCTTGATTTTGGTTTTATTAGGCTAGGTGTTTGGAATGTTTGGATGACTTGTGTCTCCGAGCTTTTTCTTTGAATAAAATGGATTTGCGTTTGATCAGCTTCTAGAAATGGGTTACATGGCTGTTTACAGGTTTTTGCATAGGTTAGAATTAATGAGGATGGTTCTGATGTCTCCGGGAAATTCTCCCATGTCGCCAGCAGCATTTTTGATGTTGCAAGCGACATCACCCTATTAAATAATATAGACAATACTGCCCACACTCCATATCGCTGGCGATATCAAGTGATATCGCCCCATCCCTATTCCATATCACCAACGGCATCATTAACATCGTCGGCGGCATCACTTACCCATAAATCCAATTTCATACATTTCACCAAATTCAGTAATGGCAAGCCATAACTAACAGCTGTGAGGCTTTCTGCAAAGACTGGGAAATGAGGACTGGAAGAAACTAGAAAAGTTCAGTCTTTGGGGGTTTCAGCATGTCGCGGCGTGGCCCGTAAGTCCTGAGTTCCTTCGTGTAGCATTATCTTTTTAGGATCAGATGGACCACATTTTCCAATTCTCATCATTCAAGCTATGCCCCTTGCTCGAAGAATTCCATGCTATATTGGGGTTACCATGTCCTAAGCGTGTGCCCTTGGCACTCCCGAAGTTCCATTTTGGGGCAGACGGCATTCCCTGAGGATTGTGGAATTTGGATTTCAGAGATCCATTTATGTCCTAACTACCTAACAGACCCGGCTTTTAGCTTAGCGCAGTTCTAGAGTGATGCCGAGGGGCGCCCAGATCCTATCTTGCTTGGCCCTCCATAGTGGCACTACTACTTTTGGCAGAGTTTATGTGCGGAGTGGGGCCAGTTGCTCCACTCAGTCTGATCTCACTTATCAGGCCCATGTCCATAGGGGTTCTCCTATAGCTATAGGACTAGCTGAGGTCTTGCTAAATATGAGTACTGCTTTTACCGATCCGACCCTTATCAGCGACCACCTTGTACTACTACATGTATTCATTTTCTCATAAGTCTGGACTTTATACATTCCTTTCTACCCTCATCTAAAATTGGTTTACAGGTATGGCTGATGGAGAAGCTGAAGCTGAGAGAGGCATCATGAGGGAACCCAAAGAAGTAGTTACCAGTCCATCTGGGAGAGAGGGTGCTTATACGAGCTGATTTTGACCGGCTGACATTTGATAACTTGATGCCTATTCTGAGGGGGTACACAGATGCACAGATTCAGTGGGTTATCCTATAGTGGAGGATCCGAAATGTGGTTGTGGAGTCCTGGGGATCCTGCATTCAGCTGATAGGTCTAGAGAGATCTTTATTTTATACTCCCTATCGGTTGCTCTGCCAATACGGCAAATAATAAAGAGTTCTGATCAAGCTACCTCATAACCAAATCAGAGTCTACAAGGCTAGATGGGTTCACCATATCCGAGAGAAGTGGGCCAGGGAGGCTATATTTGAGACTCTGGACTGTGACCACATACAGACCCTTGAGACAGACATACACTATAGAGGATGGCTCGCTGAGATTAGGGGCATGATGACTTGATCCAAGCGATTGTAGGCCGGCTTTGAGGGAGAGTAAGCGGAGTAGGGGCATGAGCCCTCTTCCACTACCATCTTGAGGAGGATTTCTCGATATTATGATGGTGATGCAGGGAGTTCGGCTTGAGATACGCTTTCCTTAGTTCTATATTTTGCATAGGCCAGTCAGGGTGACGGACCTATCGACCTTTATTTTATTTTATGTCTTTTATTTGGTTCTAACTTTTGCATAGAATGCCCCATGGGGTTTTCAACCTATCGAACTTTGTCTTAATTTTTGCCTAGACTGCCCATTTTAGGTTTTCAGTCCAGCAAACTTATTCTGACTTTTGCATAGACCTCTCTCTTTTCAGTCTATCAGAATTATTTTTATTTATTTATTGTGCATTTGATTTGGAATAACACGAACTCTGCATTAGGCTTGCTTGAGTTGTCTTGACCATATGGATACAAAATTCACATAAGCATAAGCATTTAGGATTCAGTAAAAGAGATATTTTCATTAATTGAAGCAAAACAGAGTACATGATGTTTGGTTAACATTCCCATTGATTTAACTCCCGTTGCCAACCAGCCTAGATCAGTTTTCTGGAAGGCACTCTCTCATTGCTCTTATACCCTATTTTTTTGCCTAAATCACCATTTTCAGGTTTTCAATATAGCGGTTTTGACTCATCCCCTAATTTTTGCACGACCAGTTTACAGACTACCGACCGTCGGGCATCACCCTAATTTTTGCTCGATCAGTAAAGGACTGAAAGGTGGGTGATTTACTTTATCTATTTTTTGTGTGCTGCTTTTCTTGATTTATTTCTTTTGAATTAGATATGATAACGCTTAAGCCTGTCTTGGTTTAAGGGTTCACAAACTCGTTCCCCTCCATGTCCATAAGCTTAACCGCCCCTTTACGAAGCATCTTCTTTATCACATATGGTCCTTCCCACTTTGGCCTAAATTTGCCCCTCGCATCAGTGGTAGAAGGCTTCAGCTGTTTAAGGACCAGATCACCAGCCTTTAGGGGGAACTTCTGGTGTCTTACCCGATTGTTATATGCTCGAGCCATATATTGCTAGTACATCTGGAGGTTGTCAAGAGCCCTTAACCTCTGTTCATCCATGATGTTCAACTGCTCAAATATCGCCTGGGTCCATTCAGATTTTTTTAACTTAGCCTCCAGGGCGACTCTTAGAGAGGTCACCTGTGTTTCGACTATCAAGATCGCTTCCATCCCGTAGACCAGGGAAAATGGAGTTTACCCAGTCTGGGTACGAATGCTGGTACAATATCCCCAAATAGCAAAAGGTAGCCTATTTGCCCAATCCCTGTAATCGGCTATCATCTTAGAAAGAATCTTCTTTACCAATTTATTAGCTGCCTCAACAGCTCTATTAGCTTGCGGTCTGTGTGGGTAAGATCAGTAGAGTTCAATCTCGTATTTCTTAATTAGATTGATGGTTGCTCCTTGAAACTATACCCCATTGTCTGAGACTATATGGCGTGGAAGTCCATACCAAGCAAAAATATGCTTCTCTATGAACTTGGCCATCTACTTGGCGGTGACATTGGTGAAGGATTTGACCTCCACCCATTTCGAGAAGTAATCTACTGCTACCATAATGAATCTATGACCATTGGTTGAAGAAGGACAAATTTCACCAATTATGTATATCCCCCACATCGAGAATGGCTGAGGAGTAGATAAATGATGGAGTTTGGTGGGCAGTAGATGTTGTATATCCCCATAAACCTGGCATTTATGGCACCTTTTGACCTAGGCGATGCAATTGGCTATGAGAGTGAGCGAAAAATATCCTAACCGCTGAATTATATTTGCGAGAGTAAGATCATTCATATGAGGGCCACAGTCATAGGCATGGACTTAGGCCATTACGTTCTGAGCCTCAGAGCTAGTTAAGCAACGGAGGAGTAGGCCGTCATAGGTTCACTTGTATAGATCATTATCCATAATACGGAACTGGATAGTGAGCCTCCTTAGGGTGGTACGGTCCGAGTCAGAAGGATCCGTAGGATATTGGCTAGTTTGGAGGAATAGGACAATGTCAGAATACCAATAAGGTTTGGATGATATGGCGAGGACCAGAGGAACCGAGTGAGCGTGGTAAGGGGTCCTGGTGGACAATAGAACCAAAGGGCGGATAGGCTGCTGCTGAGGCCCTTCCTATAGGGAGCGAGAGTGGCGAGAGAGTTAGCCAATTGGTTCTTGTCTCGAGGGACATGGCAGTATAAGAACGAGGTGAACTTCTCAGATAATTCACGGACAGCCTCGACATAAGGACGAAGAGATTCTTCTTTAATTTCCCAATCTCCGATAACCTGACGGATGACAAGAGCCAAATCCCGATGACAGATACGCGGCGGGCTCCAACCTGGAGAAGAGCCTCAAGACCAAACAGACAAGCTTCATACTCAGCGCTGTTGTTGGTGATAGTGAATTCTAAGCTTTTGGACAGCGGGATTATTTTGTTATCCGGTGTGACGATGATGACTTTGAGGCCTGCTCCCCGTCGGGTCACAGCATCGTTGAAGTACATCATCCAAACATGCTTGGGGATTGTAACGGAGGCATACTGCTCATCAGGAAACTCCAAGTTTTCTACATAGTCAGAGTCGAGGGGTTGATTAGCCAGGAACTCAGCTATGGCCTGCCCCTTAATGACCTTTTGGGTCACATACTCAATTTTGAAATCAGATAGGAGAAGCAACCATCTGGACAATTTACCAGGTAGAGTGGGGTATTGATAAAGATACTTTATTGGGTCAATCTTGGCCACGGTTTGGACTTGATAAGATTGGAAATAATGTCGCAACTTCTTAGTGAGCCAAACCATGGCGGTATAGGTCTTTTTCACAATCAAATACCGAGTTTCATAATCAAATAACTTATTACCCAAGTAGTAGATAGCATGTTCACATTTATAATCATGCTCCTAGACAAGCATAGCCCCGACAGAAGATTCTTCGATAGCCGGGTAAAGGATCAGCAGCTATCCTGGGCTGGGAGGTTTCAAAATGGGTGGGTCAATAAGATACGCCTTAATTCTGTCAAGTGCCACTTAGCACTGATCATTTATACTATAGGTTGTTGCTTTCTCAATGGCTTAAATATAGGTTCACAAATGGTAGTGAGGCGGGCAATGAACTAACTAACATACTGCAAGGACCTCAGAAACGATTAGACTTCTTTATCTATCTTAGGCGGAGGCATGTGTTTGATGGCTTTGGCTTTGTTTGGATCCATTTTGATTCCTTTCTAGCTAACCATATGGCCCAACAATTTGCTTGAAGTAACCCCAAACACACACTTCTTTGGATTCAGGCGGAGGTTATACTTTTCAGTACGAGTCATGAATCTGTTAAGAATTGTATGGTGCTCTTCTCGAGTAGTAGACTTCATAATCATATCGTCCATATATACCCCCACTTCTTTATGGATCATGTCATGCAAGAGGGCAGTTACAGTGGACTGATAAGTGGCCCTAGCATTTTTTAACCCGAACGACATTACCTTATAGCAATACACCCCCCATTTAGTGATGAACGTTGTTTTGACCTTGTCGATAATGTTAACCATAATTTGATTATACCCCAAGAATCCATCCATGAACAAATACATAGATGCCCTGGCGGCACTATCAATCAGGACATCGATGTACAAGAGTGGGAAGTTGTCCTTCGGTGAAGCTTTATTGAGATCTCAGAAATCTACATAGACCCGGACCCTACCATCTTTCTTTGGAATCGGGACTATGTTGGACAACCAAGTCAGGTATTCCACAACTTTGATGAATCGAGCTTCAATCAACCTCGAAACCTCTGCCTTAACCTAATCTACCAGTTTGGTCTCAATTATCGGAGCTTCTGCTTGACAGGCTAAAATTTAGGATCGTTTGGGATTCTATGTTCGGCAATTTATCAATCAACCCCAGGCATATCTTCGTACGATGAGGCAAAAGTGCTAACATGATCTCAAATTTTTCCTCGGGAGTTAAATCTTTGGAAATGGTTACCATTTTAGGATTATCTTCTGTACTTAGGTTTATTTCACTTAATGAGGTATCACTAATGCTAAAAAAGTTATGCGTATTATTATGTAAATGCATGGATCCATCAGGAAAGACATCAAACAAGTAAGCAAAACGAGAGTCATTTATTGCATTAAAAGCCTTGTAGACAATATTGTTTACATCAAATACATCAGAATATAGAAATATACATCCTCCATATCCTTCTCCACAAGCGGAGGGGCTTCAATAACAACAGCAATAGGAGGAGCATCCTCTATAGTGTCTATCAGAATTACATACAGGTCATGCTCTAGAGTGGCTTTCTAGGCAGCGGTGAGCGATGGTTCCCCGGACATATTGGCTTTCTCAGTGAGGCCCTTAGTGAGCTTCCTTAATATCTCTGTTATAGCATCTTCTTCCCTGGTTCTCTCACCCTTCCAGCCTTTCTTCATCAGCAGCACTATAGCTTCAGTAATGGTTGCCAAAGCATCTTCAATCTCTGGATCGATACACTTCTCATTACTTCCCCCAGACTCACCCTCGGGCTACATCTTACCTTTCCCTTAGCCTTATCAGAAACAACATTGACAGGTGTTACAGGCTCGGTGGGTTTGGGTTCAGTAGAGACTATCATACAGCCGGTCTCGAAGTCGTAGACATCCTTAAAGACCTTAAAGTCGGCCACATTTTTCCATTATACTTGATTGGCTCAGGCTCTCCCTTATAAGGCCTCTTGCCCTAGATTTCCTAAATAGTGACCATGTGGTAGTAGCAGGGGGGAACGCGGTGATAGGCTTTTCTAGGCTTATATCCCAATCCAGCTTGATGGGTAAGGATTTTTGGCGCTAAAGCTTCAATAATTCCCTGCTCATACATTCTGCCGCCTTTGCCAGGCTTGTAACCAGATTTCTTCATCAGGTTACCCATATCGGTGTGAAGGTAACTGTGCCAAAGGGGGGAGATTTCTGAGCCTTACTAACAACGGCAATCTGAAGGCCTCTTTCTAAACTAGCTTTGGCTTCCATAACAGCCACAACGGATGTGGGGTCGGCCTCAATAGTCACTAATTTGTCTTCATGAATAAGCTTGAATTTTTTATGTAGAGTGGAGGGAACGGTGCCCAAGGCGTGGAGCCATGGTTGGCCGAGCAATATAGAATAAGTAATAAGAATGTCAAGTATAGTGAAGCGTACATTCCTCGTCATACCTTCCACAGTGACTTTTGCCTCAAAGGTCCCAATTACATTACGCTTTGAATCATCATAAGCTTTAATAACAATGCTGGATTTTTCAAGCATGTCCTCCGATAGTCCCAGATGAGGAAGGATTTTTAGAGGGTGCAGATTTAGAGTGGAGCCATCGTCCACTATGACACATGGGATAACCTTATCAAGGATCTGGATTCGAATGAACAAGGCCTTGTTATGATCCTTACCCTTGAGTGGAAGATCAAAATAGTCAAACACAATCTGAGGCCTTTTTCTAGGGGGAATGCCTTCTCTAACCGTAGTGCATATCTTAACGATCAAGGTGGTTGGATTAGCTTCCAAATCGAGGAGTCGCTTAATTTATCCCTTGCAATGCCCTTTAGAGTTGATTACCAGCTGCCAGATAGTATATCGGTCTTAGGTGTTTTTCAGCTGAATAATGAGAAGGTCAACCTTGAGAGTGGCCGGAGCAGCTGAAGGTGGAGAAGGGAGTCTCATGGTAGTTCCAACCCTATTAGGAATCGAGTCTTTGCTCAAGCGGAGATATAGGTCTTTAGGTTGATATACACGGCTACTCCAAGTAATGTTAAGAACATCATTGAGCAAGACACTCTTAGTGGCTCATGTTTTAAATAGACATTGTTGCTCCTTAGAGCCCGAATCTAGGTTCTGCAGCTCATACCCATCTATGCTAAAAAGCTCATTTTGATCAACCTTGAATAATCCACTTGGTTTCTCCTTAGTAGGTGAATCAACCCTGAATAAATCGGTGTTTACGGCCTTGGTCTCTTGAGCTACTCCCTCATCATCATCGAAGTAGTCATCCTTTGAAATAAAGGAATCTATGCTGGACATCGGTTTTTTTTCTCAACTTTCATTCTTTTTACCACGAATGGCTAAGACCTACGGCTTTCTTACTTTGGTGGATTTAGATTAAATTCCATCCCTTGGATAGAGTTGACCCCTAGGTTGGCTTGATTAATTAGATCAAAAACTGAGTTAGCCGGGAGGCCCAAACCGATGACCAAGATAGAGTTACTATTGTCCAGCCCTCGAGCAAGGAGATCGAAGATTGTGGCTTTGGATAAACCAGACTAGACCATGCCCACCTTGTTCCCAAAATCTGGCAAAAGATTAGTCATAGTGCTTGGAATTTTATATGGTTCAACAATCTTTACTTCACTAACCAGATGCTGGATTGTCAACAGCAAGGATTTGTAATTGTTAGTTTGGTGTCTTACCTAAACATGATAGTTATAGAAGTTGTTCTCATCCTCGGGTCTAGGCGGTTTGTATTCCTGAAAGGACTGGATAAAACCTGCTTCCCTTAAACACTTAAAGATGACCCCGTAGAGGCAACTTAAAAGGGTTAGCCAAAATAAAAGGGGGGCGAGGAGGCTGGATTGTGGCAGCCGCTGGCAGAGCCAGAGTGATTGCTAGGGGCGCAGTAGGGGCTAGAGAAATAACTTGAACTGCAGTCGGAGCTTTAGGCTTAGTTGGTGCCGGAGTTGAGGGCTGAGCTTCATTATTCTTTTTGAACCATGGCTTTCCTGCTTTTTTAGCCTTTTTGCGCTCTGCCTCACACTCGATTTTCTCGGCTTTCTCAGATATAGCCTTATAGGGCAGCAAAGAATCAGCAGCCATTTCTTTATGAAATAAAGGAAGAGACGCTTCAAGGAGCTTGACAATCATTTACTCGAGACTTAGCTTAGGTTTCATCAAGACCTGGGTTGACATCCACCGGTTAAAGTATTGCTTGAAGGTTTCATTGGGCATTTGGCAGACTCCCTCAAGATGTTAGAGGGTTGTCTCCATTATAGTATTAAAAGTATAATGCACTTTCAGCTCCCCAGATAGAAGTTTCCAGTCAGTGACAATATACTGTTGCAAAGTATGATACCATTCAAGGGCAGGGCCCTAAAGGGAGCAAGAAAATATTTCAGCAAGCACTTTATCACTTAATTTCTTTATGCGCATAATTCTTTCATACATTATAATGTGAGAGGCATGTGCTCCAGAACCATCATAATGAGCCATATAGGGCATGGTGAAATTATTGTCTTCATCTCTTTCAGGTTCTTTAGCGGCGATGAGGCAGTTGATGTAGGCTTGGATCTCGGGTGTCATGCTTGGAGGTTGCATGACCTGGTCATTGATCGACTTATGAGAAAGAGCTAGGGCTTCAAGTGTGGTACCTAGAGAATGCCCGACTTGGTCATTGATGGTCTGAGAAGCCATCATCTATCGGATAAAAGGGGCTACTTCAGGTGTCACGCCCGGCGGTTGCGTGACCTAGTCATTGACTAGCGGAGATAGTGGAGGATAAATGGTCAGCTGGCTAGTAAAAGGATTCCGGGGGTAGGTGGAACCCTTGGGAGTTACAAAGAACTATGAAGGAGGGAAAGATGGCAGTGGCTGAGAAGCTGGGCATTGATGAGTAAATACCAGAGGAGCCAAGCTTTGAGCAAAAGGTCTGGGATTAAAAGGCATAATCGACGGAGTAGTCGAAGTTGACAAAAACGTCAAAGCTTGCCCAAACTGGAACGGGCTTGACATAGGCTGGGTTGACTGAAAGACAGGTGCAACAGGTCTTGTCCCTACTAGACCGGCCAACATCTGTGCTGAACCATTCTAGGCTTGTATATTGGATTCTAATACTCTGTCGAAATTTCTATCTTTGAGAGCTTTCTTAACGGCTGCCTGAGCAGTGGTCTGGATAGAAGCCTGAAAAGCATCCAAGTTCAGGAATTATACAATAGCACTGGTAAAGTCAAAGCTGGGAGGTGGCTGGGATCCTGCCCCCAAGGTGGGAGTAGGGCTGACTAGCTCCTCAAGAGGAGGGGTCCCTTTGTTGCTTGGAAAAGACATGGCTGGCTAAAAGGAATTCTAGCCCAACTGAACTTGTTCTGAATCTGACTCCCCACTAGAATCGGTGAATGGAACCCCTTCGACTTCTGTAGTGACAACCACGGTGAGAGAATAATAAATCAAATAGTGCTTTAGCCTTTTCCAAACAGAGGTGCGACGATAATTCTACCTCCTTCTAGCTGAAACGGTTGGCAGCAGATCAGACCATGATTTGTGTGATGCTGTGGATGAATGAATGTGTAATAACCAATGCGTGGCATATATGGTTGCACGTAGATGTGGTTAATGGTGAGGTGACAGCTTATCCCTCTAACATACATGGGACGTTTGTACCTAGCGCCATACATAGTGATATATAGTGACGCAATGGAAGTACAAAAGAAGTATTACGCATGTTGCTAGACTTTTTCCATAGGTGGAAGTAGTAAGGGTAAGTTGATTTATCTTTCGGCCCTTGAGGCCGATGCGTGGTGGATACATGATTATGTAGCACACAGCACAGAGGACCGCGTGAGATGCGTAGCACGGGGGGCAGAAAAATAACTAGGCACCGTGAAGCATGCTGAGGGATTGATCCTTATTTTAGCTTATTGAAAAGATTGATGTTGATGTTGAATTTAAGTCCAATTTAGGTGTTAAATAATACGAGATCCAAATCTCGCACTTAAAATAGAGTCGCCACCTGGTTCAGCTCAACCAGGAAATTTTGGTACGATTTTCCCACTAGGTTGTAAACCATACCTTAAGTAGAGATCCGAGTTCGGATGATGTTATCTATTTTTCATTAGGCCAGGTTAAAATATTTCATTCTTTCTTAATCGATTTTAATCCACCCTATTTATTGTATTTTTAGTTTATATATTATTTTCGCTTTTATCAAGCATCGAAGCGATAAATAAATTATTACAATCATCCAAAAGTAAATGCAGAAATTGAAATTATTACAGGGCTTTCAAATCCTATACATTCTCTATGCCATAAATAAAATACCCGAAGGCCTAACATCCATCTAACCTAAATTTACTTGCCAAAAATGGTTAGCATGGATATGGCACGTCGTACGAGGTATATCACTTAGCATGCATAGTTAGTGGACAAAACAAGACCCGAGTTAGTGTGAACATGGCATATTCATTTGTTATGTTAGAAAGCCTGATTGGATGGCTAAAAAAGAGATTTGAATGGCGTTTGTAGGAAAATTCCTTTTTAAACAAATTTTAGACTCGATCGTTGTTTTAATCGGATTATTAGTGAAAAAGGCACATGGTATGAGGTGGGGTCTATTTTCAGAAGGTTTTTGACCTTCGTCGTTGCACTGTACACCTTCGCTTCAGGAACGTAATTAGGTTGGAAGAATAAACAAAAAGAAAACAGCTGTCCAGAAATTCATTTAGCCGGCGGCATGATTGTTATCGCCGGCGATATTAGTCATGCCGCTAGCGGTATCAGTTAGATAGGCAGGTTACATGATTTTCTCGATACCATAAAGAAAGGGTCCTACAAGAAGATGAGGCAACTAGGGGAAGTGATGTCGCTGGCAGTATCAACGATGCCTCTGGTGGCATGGTTGATACCGCTGGCAATAGCAAATGCCCCCAACGGCTTCAGCTTCTTGCAGTAGTAGCAGGTAACGGTAAAAAATGACTAAAAACCCAAGAAGCAAGCACAAACAGCAAATAACAGCAAAAACAAGCAAGAATAATGCCAAAGAGCTATGAGACTCAGAATTTTTACCCCGGGGTCATGAATCCACCTCTTTGTGAACCATGGAACACCTCCAGGGAGCTTGAAATGGTGATTTTGGTAGTAAATTTAAGAGTTGAAGTCTCTGAATTCCTATTAAGTTGATTTTAATCCTAAAGTCTACTGATTTTAAGTCATAACTAAGAGAATCAAAGAAGAAAAACCAAGAAAAATGGATTAGAATCTCTTTTCTTACCTTTTCTCCCCCTTATCTCTCTAAAAGCGAGCTTTCTCACTCTAAAACTATAGGTTAAAATTTTTTATATCTCTTATTGTTATCTCCTGTTATTTTGAAATCCTAAGGTGTGTTTTTATAGCCAAATATGGGTGGTCTTCGAGACCTTTCAACCATTTTCACCGAAATGGCAGAAAAGATACTGCCCAAGAAAGAAGAAGAAAGCATTCTGCAGAAGCCCAAATTGGCCATGATGCCGGCGACATGGTGATACCGCTGGCGGCATCAGCTTCCTGTAGGCTAACTACCAGCGGGCCTATAAGCCCAAAAAGCTGCCAAAGGGGTTAAAAAGCGGGTCAAAAGGTATCCTTTTTTGAATTTTAATGATATTTTAATGGATATTTAGAGATTAATTTAATTTTTGGTGCAAATCAACGGTTCAAGCTCCTACCTGACACATTATCGGACACGCTAAACTGAATTCTTACGAGAAAAATTCATGGGGAATTTTATATCGATAATAAAAACTCCAAAGTATTTTTATTATGAGGAATAAAATCGGGAATACGTCATTATGGTCTCATGAGAGGGACTGCAAAATCCCATGCTCACATTAATTTAGGATAAAAAGATTTATTAGGCATTTATTTAGTAAAAAAGATCATTTTTAAGCCATTAAATAGATATTTAATCAATTAAATAATTAATAAAATAAGTACAGCAGATTAAAAATTATTTTAATTAACTCCAGATTATTTATGATTTTTGGAGACTTTTTCAGGTGAAAAATTGGGGTTAAATGTGAATTAAAACGACAAAATAGGGCCAAAAATGCAAAATAAAATAAATAGGGACCATTTGGACATTTTTTACTAGTAGGCCCACTCAGTGAGGTGCTAGGCCAATTCAGTGACATGGTAGGCTGACTCAGCGAGTCGGCCTAGATGACACTCAGTCGGCCTTTTGCCCACTGAAGGGGTCTACTAGAAAAAATGTCTAAATAGGCTGGAATCGATATTTTTTGTGCCCAAAAATCCAAGGTTATTGACATTTCAAGTCGTTTCCTACGTTGTTCTAGTAGATTTGTACTTAAAATGCTAAAATAACTTTATTTTTCAGTTTGGGAGTAAAAAACCTAAGAAAATCCGGCGAAAAAGCGATTGGCCGTTTGAGTGATACGTGGGCCGACTGAGTGACATGGTAGGCCGACTCGCCGAGTCGGCCAGCCATGTCGTTCAGGCTGCCTACCGGTCGTTAAAGTGGTCAGCCGAAGTTTTGCCGAAAAATCACAAAAAGGTCGAAAAAGAGGGTCAAACGCCCGAAAAACCAACCAAAAACACAGCAAAAGGCAAGAAATAATTAAATGAAATAGATTGGAACTCAGAAAGTTACCTAAAGGCAGTGAATCCACTCTCGTGACTCGAATCAACCTTTGGTGAGCTTTTGATGATTTTGTGACAGAAATGCTGATAAATAGTGACCAATTTAGCAAGGGATTTAGTGATTTGTAAGGAAAAGTCCGTAAATCCTATTTAAATCAGCTTTTTTACCCAAGATTTCTACTTGATTTTAATTTTTTAGCTAAAGAATGAAGCCTAATAAAGCTTAGGAAACTTGAGTATTAGAATTTTCACCACCTTATTAAACTTGTTCTTCCTAAGAAAAGCCTAAAATTCTAAAACTAGAATTTTCTCTCTAATTATGCCCCCAAAAAAATCCTCAAAATCTGAATTTTTAGGATTTTTATAGACCCTAAAGAGTGCCAATTTCATAATTAATCCCCTAGATATTTGAATTTTATGAAAAAATCACAAAAACCCGACTTGCAGGGCAAGAAAAACCCGAAAAAACATAGAGAAGGGGAGAAGCCGCACCAAGGCCGCATCACCTGACGTGGCCAGATCTAGGCCACATCATGCGGCACGGCTTGTGTAGGAGACCGTGCTAGGCCGCGTGGTCCACGCAGCCAGCCGCATGGTCAACATAGCCAGCTGCGTGGTCCATGCGGCCCACCGCATGGACCACTCAGCCCACCTATCCAGCGATGCCGTCGGCTGCCGGTGCTAGAGCAGGTTCACTGGCTTGGGGGGAAAAGTGCTAGGGCAAGGGCCTGGCTAAGGCCGAACTTCGAACGCTCATAACTTACATTACGGTTATCCGATTAAGGCGATTCTTGACATTCCGAAAAGCTCGAAGAGTCAAGAATCGAACAATATAATCGAGACTCACTGAAAATGTTTGAATCTTATGAAAAATTGCAAAACAAATTACTATATGCGAGAGGAAAGGAAACGGTTAATTCTAAATGCATGTTAATTATTTTTAAGTAGGGTCAAAGGCACAAATTCGTCAAAAGAAGCTTTCCAAATGTGATTCAACTCCAATATATAGAACGAATGACCCATAAAAGGTTCGATCAAGAATTCATCATCATTCTGCGGGTCACCAAAATGTTCGTGGTTACAGCGACTCTATCAATCGTATCGGGATTTGGGTCTCAATTCTTTTATTCATTAAAATTGGCTTATTATGCAAACTTTAACTAAGAATGATTTGTCACGCCTAAATCCAACCAAACCCCCAGTGGGCCGTGCCTCTCTCACACAGGCGCCAAGGGGGACCCATAAGTCATCGACACCTCATAGTGGCGACTCTACTGGGGAAATGATCTTTTAACTTGCAAAATGTTGGTTTGTTTTAAAAGCTTAAAAGATTAAGATGAGCACTAAAAATCATTTAATTGATTCAACCCGCTTTTGTTTTCATCATTTGGGAAAATTATCACACTCTGTCTTCTTATCTCTTTCTCTCTTTAGTTAGATGCGCTCTTCTTTTAGTGCTAGAATAGGGTGCCCTATTATTTCCGCCATACTCATGACAGTGATACCTATGACCGCTAGGGATATTGGGTACACCTTAGAGGGTGGAGCCCTCATTGCCATCTACCTCCAAAAGAGGCTTGATGCGATGGGAACCTTCTATATCAACTTTTGATATTTCCCTACACCATTCTTATTGAAAGCCATAGAATTTTACCTTTTTAGATATCCTTATTTCTGTGTGAGATTAGACTAAGGAAGAATATCCTCAGACTCGACGGGAGAAATAAGGATGAAATCGATCTCTTCGCATGTGTTATGTTACATATCCTTGTGATTAACCCCTCCATGCATCATTGTAATGTATGCATGAATACCGCATCTCATGCATGTACTGATCTATTAGTTATCACCTCAGCCAAAACCCAACCTCAAAGGGAAAAAGCTTAGCGATGATCTTAGGTTCATTTGGCTTGCATCCTAGTTTCTTTAGTGTAGTTAAGGGTTGATTCATGTCAGTCCCTGGGTATTCTATCCAGTAGTCAGTTTATTTTGAATGATCTTTCTACCTGTCATACCGAAGAGATGTCTCGCATCCTGACTCCAGAGCTCTAGATTGATGTTGAGGTTGAGAATGTTGCTACTGGGGAGGAGGCAAATGCATCGAGGACTGAGGTTAGGTCGAAGATCACAAATGTCATCTCTCAGTACTTGGGAAGTGATCAGTTCTTGGACTGAATGAATGATAAGATGTTGGCTGCCATGAGGGCAATCATGACCAAGGAGAGAGCGGCTAATGCTCCTGCCAGTGCTCTAGTAGTAAATGCAGTAATCAGTAAGCGAGTATAGGGGATCACTTATAATTCGTTCACTTGGTTTAGATTGCTGCCAGTGTAGACTCATGGGGATTCTTCCAGTTAGTTTGGTTAGTTGGGTTCTGTAGGTCCATTCGGTTCTGCTAGCTTACCATTTCAGCTAGTGGGTATAGTTGCTCCTCCAGTCGTTATTCAGTTTACTCAACCTAGTCAGGGGTTTCTACCGTGGCAATTTTAGTTTGGGGCATCTGGTATGATCCCATATTTTGTGGTCACACCTAAGGGAATGACCTTTCCTCAATCAATGGGTTTACCCTTGGGTGTAATCACTCAGTTAGAGGGATCATCTTTATCCTCAAAATTGTGTAACCTACTTCAGAAATTGCTTGCTGCTAATCCTGGCTCCCAACCATCCATCCAAGTAGCTAGAGAGGAGGATTGGGTCCCTGAAAACTTTAGTATGCCTAGCATAGCAAAGTATAAGGAAAACGGTCCTCCTCAATCTCACATCACAACCTATCAGAGGGTTATAAGAATCAGGAAGTTAAGTGATAAGGTCCTAGCCGAAATGTTCCCCTGCACCTTGGAAGGTCCTACTATCGAATGGTACAACACTCTATCAGACGAAGTGACCGGATACTGGAAAGCTTTATCGAAGGCTTTCATCGAGCATTATGGTTTTAATGCCACCATTAAAATTACAATAAAAAAATTAGAGGCTATCAAGCAGGCCCCCAATGAGAAGTTCAAACCCTACTTCGAAAGGTGGATGGCCACTCAAGTTTTATTGAAGGATAGGCTAAGTCTCCTAGAGATGATTGTGAAATTGATGGATGGTGCCCTACCTACTTATCGTAAGGTTCTCGGTATGGAAAAATTCTCTAGCTACATTGAGGTCTTTGAAAAAGCTGAGAAGTGGGAAAGGATTGAGAAAATAGAAAGGGCGAGTGTGCCGGCCAAACCTTGGTTCAAAAAGAATGACCCTTCAGCCCCAACCCAGGCTTCTAAGTTAAAAGTTGGTTCCAATCCTAAAACAGCAGTAGTATAGGAAGAAGTGGCAGCAGTCCATACCATCCAAGATGGGATTTCCCCTTGGAAAGCATCCCTGCCTGCCATGTTCACTAAGTTGAGGGCACTTAGCCTGCTTCAAAGTATCAAGCCCTATATCCCACCCAAACCTAAAGAAAGGGATTAGTTTTGTGCTTATCACGTCAGTAAGGGGCATCGTACTAGAGCCTATAGGGATCTGCTTAAGGCTATTTGCGGTTTGATTAGGGATAAGAAGATTCAGGAACCCGGGCTTAAACCTAGCACCATGAATGACCTCCTGCTAAATTTTGAGAAACAAGTTATAGCTGTCGAATCAGGCTTACCCTCCTATCATGCCTTTAATATGATCTCACAAGTTAATCCAATAGTTCACTCAATAGTGGCCTTGCCTAAGGGACCAACCCCTATTGACATCCATGCATTCAAGTTAGAAGGAAGTCATGATGAGGAAGCTATATTGGTTCAATCGCAGCTGATTGATATCGATGATTATGTACTGGAGAATGATGAACTTAAGGAGCCCGCCTTGTTGGTAGAACCCCTGAAGGGAGAAGTTATATGAAGAATGGGGTGTTGTATGTCGCTAAAGTGGAAGAATTCCTTCAGATCTACTCCCAAAAAGAAGAAGGGGCGGGGATATAGATATCCGGGTCATTCCAAGAATCAATCATGGTCTGATTTTCACACCTGCGATTGAAACCCAAACTTCAACCAACAATGAGAAGAGAGATTCAAAAGTTACCCCCCTCATCCAGTAATTACAAGTTACACTTGCTAAGTACAACATTTGGCAGCTTCTCATCAACTCTGAGGATCACCGCAAGGGTCTGATAGAAAAGTTATTGAGTATGGAAGCTACACCGTCTACTACTCTGGTTGAGGTATTCTCAGTTATTGGGGGGTCTCCTCCTGATCAGATTGAATCCATCAAGTTCTATCCATCAGACCTCCTAGCCAACGGAAACAAGCATAACAAGGCACTCTTCATTAGGGTGCAAATCTTTGATCGTTCTATTCCTTGTGTTATGTTGGATGACGGTTCCTCCCTTAACCTCTTTCCAGCCAAGATCCTTCCTCATTTAGGGCTGGACAAGTCCATGTTGGAGAAGTCTAATACTGTTATAAGGGCATATGATGATATGAAGAGAAGTGTCATTAGGGTCTTTAAAGGTATAGTTATAGTTAGGGACGAGAAGTCTGAGGTTTTTTTCACTATTCTCGATATCCCCATCACCTAATCATTACTACTGGGTCGACCTTGGCTCTATGCATTGGGAGCCATCCCTTCCACTGTTCATCAAAAAGTTAAGCTCATCCATAATGGCAAGCTAGTAACCATTGATGCCAATAAACCATCCCTCATAGCAGCCATGGAAGTCAAGGAAAAAGAATCTAGGGTGGCTGTAGCTCACCAAGGCACGAAATTTGCGGTTAAGGGGTATATATCACTTAAGATTGAGAGAATTATGATGAACCAGGGTTACGTATAGGCCAGGCGACTCAGAAAGAATCTGCAAGGAATGCTGGAACCCCTCTTATCTTTTTCATGGCCATTCAGGCTTGGTTTAGGGAACCGCCCAGGTGCCAAAAAGTCCAAGCCTCAGTCCTACCACATGGTAGGAGCTAAAATCAAGCAAGGGGAATTAACAGGTGAAGAGGAAGCTATCAAAGTTAGTGGTAAGAAGGTCCCCAGTTTTGAGATTTTCAATGATGTGTATGATTTTAAAAGAGGTTGTCCAATTGAAACCTCAGTTTCTGTGGAGGTGTGTAGGAATGCCGAAGAAGATGAAATGAATGAGGCAATCGAGTCCATCACCAAAGCACTAGCGGTACTTATGAGGAAGAATTGGAAAAAAAATGAGAAAGGAAATCCCATTGGTAAGGCTGTTAAAAACTTAGCAAGAGCAGTGGCCGAAGAAAACCAGGCTAACTTGAGCACCACGACCCTCCGTCTGTGGAGGATGATTCAAATGATGTAATTTTTAATGTTGCAAATGTTTTTTGTGCAAACAATGTCGTTTATAAGGCATATCATGAATAAGTTGTAGCATCAGTATTTTTAAACATGTCATAAATAAATTGATGCACCCATTATTCACATTTCACTTAAGCATTTCATTCCAAGTACACCATGCACTCATGACAACAACATTCTTAAAAATATCATCATATTCATTAATGAAGTTTACTTTGAGTATAACACAATGGTATAAACGTCCAATGGTTAAAATCTATCATCAAAAGAGAGATAATAAAGGTGCTTAGCAAACATGATAACAATTAGCCCAAGTCCTTCTTTCTTTACGAGGGGGAAAGAGTACGAAAGCATGAAGACTCATGAAAACACCAACAACATAGAAAGTATGTATGGGGGCCTAAAATGCCTAAATCCTTTAGAAGCTCTAAAGAGAAGCTGGTCACATGTCAATCGAGCAGATGTTGTCCAAATGGTGGCTACCTACAGAGATTGGGCTGAGAAACTTCCATTCGTAGTTTGGGGGCACAGAACTAGTGTAAGGGCTCCCACCAATCAAACACCATTCTCCTTGGTATATGGAATGGAACCCATATTACCGGTTGAAATAAAAGTAAGATCCCTAAGAGTGGCACTCGAATCGTAGTTAAAAGAATCAGATTGGGCAAGAGCCAGGTATGAACAGTTGAATGTAATAGATGAAAAGTGTCTTAGGGCTCTTGACCATCTCCAGATGTACCAACAGTGCATGCCATGAGCTTATAACAATAGAATCAGATACCCAAAATAATCTCTCAAAGCTAGTGATCTGGTCCTCAAGCAACTATGCCAGGTGAACACCGACGCTAGGGGAAAGTTTAGGCCTAATTGGGGAGGACCATTTATCATAAAGAAGGTTTTTGGCAAAGGAGGAATCAAGTTTATGGACATGGATGAAAATGAGTTTGTGAATCTAGTGAATCAAGATAGGCTCAAGGGTTATCATGTCTAGGTCAAAAGAAGTAAATCATAAAAAAGCGGCACAAAGAATAAAAGAAATAAAGAATCAAGCACCTGGCGAGCAGTCCTTTACTACTCGGGGTAAAAATTAGGGTACAACCTGCCGATTGGTATCCTACAAACCGGTTAGGCAAAAATCAGGGCACTCCAATAAAGCCCGCTAGGCTGAAAACCTGGAAAGGATGGCCTAGGTAAAAATTAGGGCATCGAGAGAAAAATGTGCATTGCTTTTTAGAAAATCTGTAAAAGACTAGTAGGTAGTAGGGGTTAACCATTGGAAATTGTTACCATTGCCTATGTACTCAAATTAATCTCCTTAATGGAAATGTTATGATTTTGCTAAGAATCTTGGTCCTATGAATGCATGCGTGTCTTTAGGTGAAATAATCGCTGGTATGTGAACATCAAATTTTCTCTACGTGTTATGCATTATTGTATTCATCTTTGTCACACATTGGCAATATTTAAAAAAGCCCGCTGGATTGAAAACCCAAAGGGGCGGTCCTGGCAAAAGTTAAGGCAAACAAAAAAAGTCTGCTGGATTAAGCTGTCAAGGATAATTCAGGCAAAAATTAATACAACCTATGGGATTGAAAACCTGAAAGGGCGGTCTCGGTAAAAATTAAAGCAAAAGCTTGCCAGGCGGTTTAGGCAAAAATTAAAGCTAAAGAGAAAAAAGGTCCACTGGGCTAAGCCATCAAGAATAGCCCATGAAAAAAATTAGGACAAAAAGAAAAGAAAAATAAATAAAATGTTCTATAGGTCATCTCACATCGAGTGGCCTATGCAAAAGTTAGAACTTAACCCAATCCCCTCACTAAACGATCATTGGATAGAATATGGGTTCTCATGGCAATAATGCACAACAATCCCAATACAAGAAAAATCCACATGCATAAAAGAAATATCAAAAGTACCAATTTAGAAGTTAACAATCAAAACCAGCCACACAGGGCCAAAAAATATCAAACGGTCCAGAAGGTAATCATAACCTATGTTGTAGGGGGAGCTCGCCCCTGGTGGCCCTCTTGGGTCAGGTCTTAAGTATCCACCATCAGATCACCCAAGTCTATAGTCATATTATCCTCAGCATCACCAGTACCAGTAGCTGGCTGGGTAGGGGCCCTAGTCTCTGAGGTCCCTATAGCAGCCCCGGCAAGCAATATCACTCCCCTCAACATGCTGATCCATGCCTCTCTGAGTCACTAGATATGTAGAAAATCATCCTTGGACTCATCATCGAAAGGGACCAGTGTCTACTTCTCCTCAGTTATCCTTGCTAGCTAACCCCTCAGCATCTCAATCTTAGCCCTCGCCCAAGCGGTTTTGGTCCTAACCCGATCAGCCTTAGTAGTGGCTACCTGCAGCTGCTCCTCTAAAAATTGGCCTCTCTCCTCAAAAGCATCTAACTCTTGGGTAGATCTACTCCACTCCATGGCCATCAAAGTCTACAACAGAAACCATAAGATCAATATACATATACAAATGTCATGGCATGAATGCATAGTTTGTTGAAATTTTACAAGTAAACGAAACTTCCCGAAGCTAGTGTGTCCTGGGCCAACAGCAGATCTCGCACTAAAAAATAACCCAGGGCTATTTTCTCGGCCTCGGAAATAGTCACATGAAAAGAAAGGGTCACATCAAAATGACACATCTTAAGCAGTAATGGATAAAGGCCAAGGTAAAGGATTCCTTACATGGGTGGAGCTGGAAGGAGTGAAACCAATAGGCTGGACTGACTCCTCGAGCTTCTTGACAGCCCAATTCCCTGAGTGGTCAAGAAGCTGGAAGAAAGTATCCAACTCAGATTGGAGGATGCCCTCCCTCATAGATCTGAAGGCTCGAGACTACTTTGCTGGTGGCTCAGGGGCAATAGTAGCAACGGCAGCAGTGGACCTCCTCCGTGTAGAAATAGGAGGCTGTAAATAATGAAGAATCAGGTTCCAGATCACAATCAATTACAGAAAGTAGTAAAGTATTTAGAAAGACCAAGTTAGAAGTATACCCAGGAAGGAGTAGCTGACCTAACCGAACCTCAGGCGTCCCCGACTATAAACGGACCCCCGCAGTCATCCCTTGGTCCTCCCTCGTCATCATCATCATCATCCTCACCATCACTCCAGTGAAACTCTAAGGGCTTATCCTCATGATGGATCCTATCAAAGGGTAGTAGGAGGGAAGAATCAATAAACTCAGTATAAGGGCCCTCAATAGACAGCATACAAGCTCCCTCGCCCAGCAAGTATAGCCCCTGATTGGTCCCCGGCATGAGATGAGGCCAGAAGATGCCAGTCGGGATTGGGGGAGGAATCAGTCTCTCTACCATGGCACTGGTCCTCCATCCCCGTATTCGCTCATCAAAGTACCACTCTAGGGAGAGTGAGGACTCCAGCACGAAGAGGCGATCATCCACACTGGCCCGCATCCGCTCAATGGCTTTGTAAGTGGCCAGTCTCTCCCACAGATCTCAAACAACCTGCATAAAATGAATGTACTGTGAGTATCACGACCTAGTGAATAGGATTTCTTCTAATGGTTTGTCAAAATGTACAATGCAAGTTCAATAGTAAAGAAGATTATCCGATCTGAGCGCAGCTAGCATAAGAACTCTTGGTATTGCTTCGTAGTTAAGGGATGATTATGCCAAAGCCCTATCCACCTAGATATGATATGTGGCATCTCAAGCTACATGGGTAATCCTGACCTAGGGATCAACCAGTTCTCGAAAGCCCAAATCTGCAAGACAAAGTAAGGATTAGTTACAACATAGTTTAGACAAATGGTTAAATCACAAGAGATTAGTTGAGGAATTACCAGCAGTATCAGATGGCAGATTTTGAGCTCAGACTGCTCACCTTAGACCCCTACATTCAATCCATAACACAGCTATGCCAGAATGGTCTAATACCAGTTCTTGTGAGGTACAGTTGTAAGATCCTCTACAGTAGAAACTAGACCGTAGTTGAGGTTACCCGAGTAGACAGGAAAGAAGACGGTGGTGAGGAACGCCAATAGAAAAGATTAAGCAAACGGGTCCCTCCTGTCAGTCACAATGGGCATCAACTGTGTAATCCAGTAAGCGTGCAAGTCCCCTTACTTGAGCTTATTCGTGCCGCCCATATGAAGGCCAAGTAATCTAGTAATATAGGCCTTCACCTCAAGCCGAGAGTGCCACCGGTTGGCATAGACATCAAAATGGACCATATCCCCGCTCCACTCCAAACTGGTGGTGGCACACACATCCGAGGGAGTAATGGTGACCTCACCTACAGGTAAATGAAAGGTATGGGCCATCTTTGACCATCTCTCTATTAGGGTCGAGACAACACTAGGGCCCGGTGTCTTGGGGGCCTGAGGGATGACCCTAATGATGTCACTGAACCCAAAGGAATCTATACGGGCTAGTAGCTCCGTGTCTTCTGCAGTAAGAATCTCCTCGTACAACTTTCGACATAAGCTCAAAGCCCCTACGGTCCTATATAAGAACTGCAAAGACAAAATTATAGTTTGATAGGATTAGAACATAGCAGAAAAATTAGAAATTAGAAAAGGATTGCAGAAATTTAAGGAGGCCATTTGTTGTCCCTAAGGATAGGAATCGTATGGGTAAGCCCCACCTGTATGGGTCCATAAGTCGTACCTATATCCAAACGAGACCTGTACAGGTCCCCCCTCACCTATATAGGTCCCCTATGAACAGTCCCTATTTAGACAAAACTCCTAAAAATCCAAAATCGCACAACCTCAACCAAAGTTCATATAAAACTATCCTAAAAGCATCCTAGGCTAAAGTTACATGCATCATGCTCTATTCTAAGGTCTAAAACACCCTAAATCATGCCAAAATCGAAGAAATTGCCAAAAAATCAAAATTCGAAAATAGGGAATTGAATATTACCTGGAGTTTTGAGACATGAGTCTCTAGGGAAGGGTTCAGAGGGACTTCACAAATAAGAGTAAGCCCTAAAAATGAGTCTCTCTCGAAAAAAGCAGAACCAAAGAAAATCGGGAATTCTCAAAGTCCCGAATCATCCGCCGGGGCAAACCCTCCAATCTAAGGAAGAAATGGCCGGTCTTTGGGATCTTTTTGTACATCTTTAGTTGAGTTTTGGGTACAATCATCCAATAATGCAAAGTGGGAAGTTTTGGTGTGAGGCGGGAGATGAGGGGACTATCTACCCTTTTAAATCCCTTCGTTAAGGAGCTGTACGGCTCCCATCCCACCAGTACGGGTCCCCTTTTATGAGAATCTTAACTGTACAGGTCTTGCCCACCCGTATGGGCCTTATCTCATCATCTAAGGATAGATTTTTGCATCACTGTTTTAACAAACCCCATGAATTCATCTAGTTCAAGTTCGGGGCCAACCCCACTCCCTTTCAACCTTACATTTCCATTATATTTGGGACAAGTCCCTAAGCTCACCTGGATCCTTGATTGAAGGGGAAAAATATTTTTGTTTTTATGAAAGTCAATCAAGAATCAAGGTAAGCCATTTTTGAATTAATCACTAACAAGGATAATCTTTATAGGTCCATCCTAGTAGAGGAAATTCTTCCCCAGCAGAATAGTTTTTGCCAAAGGATATTACTTCACTCCCTAACAGCAGAATTAGTAAAGGGGCATCCCCCAATTCCTAGTAGTGGAATTAAATCTAGCCCTCCCCCCCAATAATCCAGGGGCATCCCACACTTCCTAGTAGCAGAATCAAATCTAGAGGCATCCCCCCTCCAATCCAGGGGCATCCCCCCACTTCTCAGTAGCAGAATAAGGTCCAGAGGTATCCCCTCACCAATCCAGGGGCATCCCCCACTTCCCGATAGCGGATTCGGTAGACCCCAGGGACACTCACCCTAGGAGCATTCCCCAACAGTAAAATAACCAGCCATCGGGCCAAACCCGACATTTCCCCCATAGAATTTTTGATTTATCACATCCACACTTATTTATTCTTAATTGAAGGGGCAAAAAGCAAAACTATTTTTGTTCTCATAAACGTCAATTCAGAATAAAAAGGTGTCTGCTTAGATAATGATTAACTCAGAGTTTGATTGTTGTCTCTTTTCCAGGTTATTCAAAATCACCATCGGTTAGGAGAGACATCTGCCTTAAGAAAGGGATACACCACCACCAGCCAAGAAAGTCATCCACCTCAAGAAAGGGATACACACATATCTTCCCCAGAGAAATCATCGGTCACGAAAGTCAACCTACCTTACGAAAGGGATATGAGGAGTAGTCATCCGCCTTAAGAAAGGGATACACCATCATCAATCAGGAAAGTCAATTTGCCTTAAAGAAAGGGACATACACCTTCCCCAAGCAGAGTCACTAGGGATAAGCGCAATAGCAAAAGGAAAGTCATCCACCTTAGGAAAGGGATACTCATTGGCAAGGAAAGTCATCCGCCTCAGGAAATGGATATGTAGTAACAAAAGGAAAGTAATCCGCCTTAGGAAAGGGATACGCAATGGCAAGGAAAGTAATCTACCTTTGAAAAGGGATACGCATTGGCAAGGAAGTTATCTGCCTCAAGAAAGGGATACATAGTAGCAAAAGAAGAGTCATCTACCTCGGGAAAGGGATAAGCAGTAGCAAAAGGAAACTCATCCTCCTCAGGAAAGGGATACACAGTGCCAAGGAAAGTCATCTACCTCATGAAAGGGATATGCATTGGCAAAGAAAGGCATCCGCCTTGGGATAGGGATACACAGTAGCAAAAGGAGAGTTATCTACCTCAGGAAAGGGATACGCGGTAGCAAAAGGAAAGTCATCCGCCTTAAGAAAGGGATACACATTCTCGAGTAGAGTTACAAGGGGTACGCATCAGTAAAGGAAAGAAGTTCACCACAAGAAAGGAACTCACTCAGGATATCGCCTCAGGTATAATTTCTAAGCCCTCGCTCATATCATGAGATCATACAGATCTGTATCTATGATGATCCTACGAGGGGCAGTCTTTAAGCACTGGATTTTAACGATCCTTCTCATAAAACTATGATGAGAACTATATGATGCAATGTCTTTCCGGTGTTGTCCATTAGAGGTTTTCCTACTACTACAGAGTTGAGTTTGGCCAAAGTTTGGAGACCTAGTCTTCCCTTAGGGACCTGTACGGGTGCTACTCGATATTAGGGATCCATTGGCAGACCCGTATGGGTCATTTCCTCTATACACTTGGGAAAGGACTCATACGAGTCCCCTAGTACCCGTACAGGTGTACGGGTACCATTTTTCCTAAACAGGCTCTTTTGGAAGGATTACCTTTCCTATTTAGGGAAAAGGCAGGTCATGAACGTGATTTATTGCATTCAGACTTCCTTTCCCCTATAAAAAGGGGACTTCCCTTCATATTTTAGACAGAGACATTCTTGATCCAAAAATTATACTAAAATTCTAGTAATTTTTATAGGTTTAGAAAAGGTATAATAGAGGTATAGGGAGTATAAAAAAGGGAGAAAACCCTTCCTTTGAGGTTTTATCCACATTTTATTCATTCCTGGCTTCTTTAATTAAGATTTAGGGGAGATTCTGTCCACAAAAATAGTAACCTAAATAGTCTTATTCCATCTACTTTGGCCAGGCTCTCTTAACAGTAAAGGGATCACCTCAAAGCGGATTCATGCCGCAAAGGTAACGCCCCTGAGTTTCAAAGAGACTCACATCTCAGTTATTTCATTATTATTATTGCCTGTTACCTCTATTATATCTATTGCTTTCATTTCTTGTTTTTGGTCTGGTCCTAACCCGTATGAGCCTTATTGGCACCATATATCCCTAAGGATATCAATTTGGTGCACCATACTCATACGGAAGGAAATCCCATTTTATTTTATTTTTCTATCTCCAATCTATTAATTTGTGAATCTATAAATGGAACTGAATAGATCTTTTATCTAGACTAGACAGGACCCGTACGGGTATGCCGTACCCGTACGGGTCCTCCCTAGTACCAGTACAAGTCTCACTCACCTATACGGGTACTAGCCCCAGGCAAATTCCCAAACCCATAATTAATTGGTTAAAATTAACCCAACTCACCATTTTCTATGCAATCATTTTCACTAATAATCCAATAAATCAACCATAAAAGTTAAATATTGTTTTCACAACAAAATACGCTGAAGTGATATTTATGGTGTGCTATAAACTGTGCTAACATCTGTGGATGCAGGGGAATTTATTTTCATTTTTGTTTTATAACTTAGAATAAATGTATAGGTTCTCTTTGCAATTCCCCTATTTTTCCCCGGATGTAACTTTTATCCCCCCCGTTTATTATTTGTGCTTTTATTGTAATATGTAAACGCATGTAACAAGTGTGAAAGAGTGTAGAAATAGGATTTCTCTTATAATTCCCTAAATGATGAAAACTAAAATGGTTTTACGCGGTGAATGTATTTTTGAATCAATTAAATGAGAAATAAGTGACTCATCCAATACCCAAATCTCTGATCCAATAGGTATGAGTCTCCTGCCTAGAGGAAACTGTACCAAAACTCTTTATCAAGTAGACAACTTGGGTAGCGACTCTATCAGAATTTGGGTCTCGATTCTTCTATTCATGAAAACTGGCTTATTGTGCAAACTTTAACTAAAGAATGTTTTATCATGCCTAAATCCAACCAAACCCCTAGTGGGCCCCGCCTCTCTCATACAGGTGCCAAGGGAGACCCACACATCATTGACACCTCACAAAGGGGATCTGTATGCTTACTAGTGGGTGTAGCTGAGACCGATTATAGTGGGTAGGAGGGATCAGTACGCCAGGTCCTTCCTCTTGACCCTCTTGACTACCGCCTTCTTCCCGACCTACTTGAGCAACATCAACTATAGGTCACTATATACTATAGAGGATCTTGCCAGTGTACCTAATAAGAACTGGTGTCGGGCTACTCTGGCTTAGCTATACTATGGGCTAGACATTGGTGTTTTAGGTCAACAGGTTGAGCTGAAGATCAGCCACTTACTTCTTTTGGTAAATTTTGAACTCCTCTATGCTTTTACTCTGATTTTGACTATCTGGTCACTAACTTTGGTTTCTTTTTGCAGATGTGGGCATTTAAGCACCGCTACAACCCCAGGCCTGGACTGTCTGGGTAGCCTGAGATGCCCCATATTATCTTAAAGTGGATGGGTCCCTGGCAGTAGAAAGTTGGAACTATATCTGATTATTGGGAGTACATCAGCCAGCTACACTTTGACTGGATAGACTTTCAAACCTGATCTTCTATTTATAATTCCACAAACCATTAATAGTAAATTGTATGTACAAAGTTAGGGTTGTTACAGTGCATTTTGGCCATATACAGGTTGTTCATGACCCCTGGACTTATCTGGCCATCCATAATAAGATTAAGGAGACGTGGTGGGGCATGGATGACAATCGGTTTGTGCTGGAGTCACCGCTCTCATTGGAGTGGTACTTTAATGAGCTGGTTTATGGCTGGCAGACTAGCTTGGTAGTTGAGAGGCCCATCCCTCCTTCCATGCCTAAGAGTGTGCACTGGCCTCACTTGATGCCCAAGGTCGACCATGGGCTGTATCTTCTAGGCGAGGGGGCTACTATACTATCGGTTGAGGGGTCCTACCCAGATTTTATCTAAGATTCGCTCATACAGCTGTGCCCCAGGATTTATATAGGTGACCGAGTTCTCGAGTTCCACTATGAAGAGGACGATGGTGATGATGATGATGATAAGGATGGTAACAGACCTGGGGGTGATTGCGGGGGCCCCTTCATTCACTAGACCAAGGGTCTTCTTAGGCCTACTACTTCTTTCACCCTGGTAACCCTTTTAACTCAACCTTGTAAATTTCTGCGCTTTTAAATTTACTTGCATGAATTGAGGACCTGATAATCTGTGAATCGTGATGCAGTCTTCCACCTCCAAGCAAAAGAAGATTACTATTATCGCCACTTCTACTAGGCTGGCTTACCTTACTCCTACTGAGCCAGCTAATCCTAAGCTGTCAGCAAAGTAGGCCAGGGCTACTAGGGATTTTAGGGAGGGTGTCCTCTAGATCAATCTAGACTCCACCTTTTACCTCCTCGACCATTCAAGGAAGCCTACTGCACGCGAGCTTGAGGCATCAGTACATACTGTCCTCTTCACTCCTTCTAGCGCGTCCTACTTAAGTCTTCTCACACTTGACTTTTAACTTACACCTTTGTCAGACACATGAGTTATATTCTAAACTGACTTGATTGGCTCTTCACGAGTGTCTGTGGCTGAGGCATAGAGGATCGCTCGAAGATGCCTCTCGACCCGAGATCTCATGTTGGCACAGGATGCCCTTGCTATTGTAAGCTTTATTTTCCTATAAAGATTTACAAACTATGCATACATGCTATGATATTTACATATGTGTACTAGTCTCCTGATTTTCATGTAGACTTTGCTGGCTATAGAGCATGACAGGTCTGCCTGAGGCCTGAATACTGCTGATGATCGAGCTAACTTTATGGAGGAGCAGCTACGGGCGGCCACTGTAGAGCTGGATAGGATTCCACAACTAGAGGTAGACTTGGAGAGGGCTAGGGAGGAGGCAACTTAGGCTAGAGTGGAGGCAAAGACACTGCGAGCACAAGTGGCTAGGATGACTATAGGCAGGCGCACGCCTGAGCCATCTAACACATCTTCAGAGGACAATAGTGACCCAGTGAGGTGGAGCCGAGCAAGAGGTGGAGTAGCCAGTTGAGATGACTAGTACTATAGAGAGAGATAGTATGAGGGATCGTGAGATGATCAACATGATGGACCTGCTAGCTGACAAGACCCAGGATATACCACAGGGACAAGATCCCCCTATAGCTTAGATTAGGATCTCTTCCATTTTATTTGGATGCTTGGCGGTTTTAGCCCTAGATGGCTTGTTTTGATGTAAACTTGGATGTCATTTACATTGATACATTTGTTGTTTAACTTTATGCATGTTGAACTTTTCCTTCTTTCTGAATTGAATCTGTTGAATATTATCATCTGTAAACCCATACTACCCCTTGACATAACTAACAATGAAGCCCTGTTAGAGTGTACCATGAGTTAGTGAGTTAACCGTCGAACACTCAAAGTTCCTGATCACGATGAACTAACCCAATCTAGACTGGCAAGTATTACTAAGGCTGGTTAATATTAGCACTTTTGAGGATACGTGCTATCGTGTGATTTCACAGTAGGAGAACTGAATTTAAGAGATCCCAACTATGAGACATTATAATTATAAATGATATTTGGACCAATAAAAGCAAGTGCAATAATAAACTGGTGCTTTTTAATTGAGTTCTAATTTTTGCGTAGGCCATTCATTGCTAGATGACCTATCGAACATTTATTTTTATTTCTATTATCCTAATTTTTGCCTGAATTGTACTTGGCGACTCTACTTAGCGGACTTTTCATTTTTTATTTTCTTTGCCTTAACTTTTTCCTGGACTTCCCTTTCGGGTTTTCAATCCATCAGGCTTTTGTCTTTCATCTTAATTTTTGCCTGGACCATCCTATTGGGTTTTCAATCTAGCAGGCGTTTTCAACTTTTCCATAAACATTATTTCTTTCATGGCTTATCGGCATTTTTATCGTTTGTTGGATAATATGCGTGCAGTAACAATAACAACAAAGAGCACAAAATGTATAGAAAAATTGATGTTCATAAACCTGCGATTATTTTACCTAAAGGCATGCATGCATTCATAAGACCAAAATTCTTAGCAAACCATAACATGTTTATTGATAAGATTCATTTAAGTACATAGACAATGGTGATAATTTCCAATGGTTAACCCCTACTGCCTACTGGTCCTTTTACAGATTTTCTAGAAAGCAACTGACATTTTTCCCTCAATGCCCTAACTTTTGCCTAAGCCGCCCTTTCGGGTTTTCAACTTAGCAAGCTTTATTTGCATTGGTGTACCCTAACTTTTGACTGATCGGTTTGTGGAATACTGATTAATGGGTTGCACCCTAATTTTTTCCCGAGTAGTAGAGGACAACTCGTCAGGTGATTTATTCTTTGTTTCTTTTATTCTTTGTGTTCTTTTAACCTAGACATGATAATGCTTAAGCCTATCTTGATTCACTGGATTCACAGATTCATTTCCATCCATGTCCATAACCTTGATTCCTCCCTTATCAAGGACTTTCTTGATCATAAGTGGTCCTTCCAAATTTGGTCTAAACTTACATCTAGCACTTGTGTTGACTTGGCGCAGTTGTTTAAGAACTAGATCACCCGCCATGATAGGTTGCTTTGGGTATCAGGCTCTATTATTGTGGTTCGAGCCATGCACTATTGATACATCTGTAGGCGGTCAAGTGCCTTAAATTGCTTGTTCTTTCCTTTGTGAAAGATGGAGTTTTGAGTGTGGTTCTCCCCCTTGTAAAGAAGGAGATCATGTTATTTTAGTGTAAGTTAAAGGGTCGTCTTCCTTTGGAATAAATGCAGAAAGTGTTGTAGAATTTTGGGGGAACCTGTATTGGTAAGAAATGCTCCTTCGTCGAAAGTCGGATATTTTTTTTAAGGTTTTGGGGGGGGGAGCATTGGGTCTTTTTCCTTTTCTGCAGGTTTTGGAAGAGCATTGGATAGGGTTTCAAACTAGTTTTGGTTTTAGATTGGTATGGGTCCTAATCTTCTTTTTCAATGGTGCCTTTAATGCGGAATATGTTGCTTTTTAGGTTTTATAGTCCTCTTTTTTTATGATGTGTCCCCCCCTCGTGAAGAAAGATGGGCCAAGGTCTAAGGCTATCATGTTTGCTAAGCAATTTTTGTGTCTCTTTTGGTGGTAAGGTTTAACCATTGGAACTTTATACCATTGCGAGATACTCAAAGCCAACTTCATTAATAAATATGGTGATATTTTCAAGAATGTTATTGTTATGAGTGCGTTATGCCTTTAACATGAAATGTTCAAATGAAATGTGAATGAAAAATGCATCAATTTATCCATGATATGCCTTTTAAGCGGCATTGTTTGCATAAAAAATGTTTGCAACAGTAAAAATTACATCATTTGAATCATCCTCCATAGGTGGAGGGCCTTATTGGCCAGTCTTGGTAACACTAGCAGTTGAACTGGTAGTCTTGGTGTGTAGGTTCTCATGAGCTTCTTCAGCCACTGCCCTTGCTAAGTTCTTGATGGCCTTGCTTATAGGATTTCCCTTCTCATTTCCCTTCCAGTTCTTCCTCATAAGTACAGCCAGGGCTTTGGTGATAGCCTTGACTACTTCACTCGTCTCATCTTCTTCAGCATTCCTACATACTTCCATAGAAACTGAGGTCTCGATCATGCAACTGTTCTTGAAGTCATATACATCATTGAAGATCTCAAAACTACCCTATCTTTATAGGTTCTTCCTCCCCTTTGAACACATTTTTCTCAACTCCAGCCCCTATCATCAGGCATGACTGAGGTTTGGATTTTCTAGCACCTGGGTGATTTTCCAGACCAAGTCTGAATGGCCATGGCATAGGTATGATGGGTTCTACAATCCCCTCGAGATTCTTTCCAATCCCTTTCCCTTTTATGTAACCATGCTTCATCATAACCTTTTTAATCTTAAGGGATACGTACTCCTTAACTGTCCACCTTGACTCTTGGTAGGCTACTACCACTCTTATCTCTTTTTCCTCAACTTCCATAGCTGCTACAACTGATGGTTCATCTACCTTAATAGTCACAAGCTTTCCATTATGGATGAGCTTGACCTTTTGGTGGACCATGGAAGGGGCGACCCCTAATGCATGAAGCCAAGTACGACCAAGCAATAAGGAGTAAGTGATGGGAATGTCAAGGACAGTAAACAAAACATTGGATTTCACCTTCGTAATCATAACCTCAACCTCAACAACTCCTATCACACTTCTCTTTGTGTAGTTATATGTCCTTATAACAGTATTGGATTTCTCTAACATGGATTCATCTAGCCCCAAGTGAGGAAGGATCTTGGAAGGTCAGAGATTGAGGGTGGAACCATCATCCACCATAACACACGGAAGGGAACGATCAAAGATTTGCACCTTAATGAAAAGTGCCTTGTTTGGCTTGTTCCCTTCAGTTGGGAGATCAGAAGGACAAAACACAATGGATTAATCCAGACTAGGAGAAAATCCTCTAATAACTAAAAACACCTCAACCAATGAAGTGGATGGTGTAGCCTCCATGCTCATCAACTTTTCTATTAAACCCCTGCAATGATCTTTGGAGTTGATGAGAAGTTTCCAAATGTTGTACTTGGCTAGGGTAATTTGCAATTATTAGATAAGGGGATGACTTTTGAATCTACCTTCTCACCGCTAGGTGGAGTTTGAGTCTCAACAGCTGGTGTAAAGGTTGGACCCTGATTGGTATTGGGGATAACCTAGATGTGAACATCTTTGCCCCTCCTTCTCTTTAGGAGAGGGGGGTGAGCCATCCTCCCACTGCGGGCAATGTGCAACACTACATTGTTCACATAACTCCTCCCCTTAGAGGTCTCTACTACCAAAGTTAACCCTTCGACATCATCCTCCTCCAACATATAAGCATCGATGTCAATAGACTCAGGTTGCACTAACATGGCTTCCTAATCATTAGCTTCCTCTAACTCATATGCATTGATATCAATAGGGGTAGGCTCATTGGGTAGGGCCACCATTGAATGAACCACAGGATTGGCTTGCCTAATCCGTTTGAAGACATGGTTGGAAGGTAGCCCCGACTCAATAGCTGTAACTTGCTTCTTAAAATTCTGTAAAGGGTTATTCGTGGTGCTTGGTTTGAGCTCGGGTTCCTGAATCTTCTCCTCCCTAATCAGGCCACAAATAGCCTTCAGTAAATCTCTGCAAGCACTAGTACGATGACCCTTGCTAACATAATAGGCATAAAGTTGATCTCTATCCTCGAGCTTGGGTGGGACATAGGACTTGACACTTTGGAGAAGGCCAAGCGCCCTCGACTTGGTGAAGATGGCAGGCAAAGAAGCCTTTCGAGGAGAAATACCATCCTCAATGGTGCGGACTGCAATGACCTCTTCTTGTACTATTGCAGTTTTGGTATTTGAACCAGACTTTGGTCTGAAGGCTTGGGCTGGGGCTGATGAGTAATTCTTTCTAAACCAAGGCTTGGATGGCACACTTGCCTTCTCCAATTCCTTAATCCTTTCCCATTTTTTGGCTTTCTTAAAGACCATAACATAGCTAGAGAAGCTATCCATACCAAGAACCTTGCAGTATACGGTAAAGCAGCATCCATCAACTTCACAATCATATCCGGGAGACTTAAATGATCCTTCGTCAAGATTTGGGTGTCCATCCACCTCTCAAAGTAGGGCTTGAACTTTTATTTGGGGTCATGCTTGATAGCCTTCAGATTCTGCATGGTGTTCTTAATAGTGGTGTTAAAGCCATACTGCTCAATGAAAGCCTTGGACAAGGCCTCCCAATTTTTGGTCGCCTCATCTGATGAAGTATTGTATCACTCGATAGCTAGACCTTCTAATGTACAAGGAAACATCTTGGCAAGGACTTTGCCACTCAGCTTCCTTATTCCTATTACCCGCTCAGCTTATTCTCATTACCCTTTGATAGGTAGTGATGTGGGACTGAGGTGGTCCAGTTCCTTCATACTTTGCTATGCTAGGCATACTAAAGTTTTCGAGGACCCAATCCTCCTCCCTAGTGACATAGACGGATTGTGTTGATGGCTGAATACCAGGATTGGTAGTGAGTAACTTCTGTAATAGATCACACAACTCTACAGACAAAGATGATCCATCAGACTGATCAATCGTACCCAAGGGCAGACCTGTTGATGAAGGAAAGATTGTCCCCTTAGGCATGACTACAAAATTAGGGGTTGGGCCTGATGCCCTAAATTAAAATGCTGGTTTTACAAACCCTTAGCTAGGCTGAGTGAACTAACTGACAGTTGGTAGGACTAGTGTACCCACCAACTGAAATGGCTGAGTAACTAAACCAAATGGACTAACTGAACCAAACTAAATGGAAGATTCTCCACAAACTTGAAGAGGTGGTAACTGAGTGAATGGATTGTGAGCAACCCTTGGGAGGGGAGGCAGTTCATTAACCACTATGTGGACTGCTGGAGCTCTGATAGGTGTACCCCGAGAGACACTGGCCTTCCTCTCCTCGGCCAAGATCACTCTAATGGAAGCCATCATCTTATCATTCACACGATCGAGGAACTGATGACTCCCTAAATACTGTGAAAGGACATTTGCAATCTCTGGCCTAATATCAACCCTTGACGTATTTGCCTCATTGAGACCGAGATCCTCAACCTCGACATCTACCTGGACATCATGAGTTAGAATACGAGACATCTCCTTAAGCTGATGGGTAGTATCGGAATCAAATGGACCAAATTGACTGTTCGATGAACTACTTAGGGATGGAGGTGAAGGCGGATCCTCAACCCTTATCTGAACCAAAGGCAGTGAAGGTAGAATTAGAATGCAAACCAAATGGACTTGAGATCATTGCCAATCTTTGACCCTCACTGAGGTAGTAACCAAAAGATCATTACATGCATGGGATGGGGTATGCATGCTCAATTTACAATAATGCATGGTAAGGTTAATTACAAGGGAATACAACACAACACATGCAAAATGTGTCCTCCAATCTTATTCATCCTGCCGATTCTGAAGGTATTTCCCTTTGATTACCATGAGGATAACAAAGTGAGACCTGGTCTAATCTCTCTTGAAAAAGGTATGTAGAGGATAAAATTCTATGGCTTTCGATAAGAATGGAACCGGAATTTGATGTAGTAGGTTCCCATCGCATCAAGCCTCTTTTAGAGGGAGATGACAATGAGTGCTCCACTCACTAGAGTGTCCCCAATTCCTAGCGAGCATGAGTGACACTTTCGTGAGTTTCGCGAAAAAGTAGGGCACCCTAATATAGCGCTAGAAGAAGAGCGCATTTAATTCTAGAGAGAAGGAGGTGAGTATATAAAGTGTAATAATTTTCCCAAATGATGAAAAAGAAAGCGGGTTGAATTAAGTAAATGATTTTTGGTGCTCATCTTAATCTTTTAAACTTTTAAAACAAACCAAAACTTTGCAAGTTAAAAGAAGAAATCCCCAACAGAGTTGCCACTGTGATGTGTCAAGGATATGTGGATCTCCCTAAGTGCCTTACGGCGGGGTCCACTGGGGGTTGGCTGATTTAGGCGTGATGGAACCATTTAGTACTAGTTTGCACATTTTAACGAATTTTAATGAATAAAAGAATTGAGACCCAAATCTTGATATAAATGATAGAGCCACCAACCAAGTTGTCTACTTGGGAAAGAGTTTTGGTACGATTCCCATTAGGCGGGAGACTCATACCTTTTGGATCAGAGATTCGGGTATTAGATGAGTCACTTATTTCTCATTTAGTTAATTCAAAATTACATTCACTGCGTAAAATCATTTTATTTTCATCATTTGGGGAATTATTATAGAAATCCTATTTTTCTACACTCTTTCACACTCGATTCATGAATTCAAGAGTCCATAATAAAGCACAAGTAATAAATGGGGGATAAAAATTACAACCAGGGGAAAATGGAGGAATTTCAAGAGAACCTATACATTGTTCTAAGTTATAAAACAAAATAAATAAATTTTCCTGCATCCACAAAGATTAGCATAGTTTACGGCACATCATAAGTCAGCATTTTGTTAGGAAAAATGTGATTATGTCAGCGTAGCGGTTTTGCGATCAATAGTGCCTAGGCGGCTTCTAGGATCAAAAGGAAATAATGGGTCTTCAATGTATTTTATTATGAAAATACTTTTTAAACTTTTCGTAGGTTAATTTACAGGATTATTAGTGGAATGATGGCATGGCAAATGGTGATGTTGATTGATTTTATAGGTTGAAAGAGAAATAGGGATTTTTCTTGGGAGCCAGTACCCATATGGGTTAGGGGCACCCGTACGGCTACTGGTGGGACCCGTACGGGTGTGGGGCACCCGTACTGGTCATGTTTGGATCCAAACAGAATCTCGTTTCTATTTAGAATAGAGAAGAATTGCAGAAGGGTAGGAATGAATAATAAAAACAACAAGATATGAGTCTCTTTGAAACTCAGGAGTGTACCTTTAGGTCGTGAATCCACTTTGAAGCGATCCCTATGCTGAGAGAGAGAGTCTAGTTAAAGTAGATGATCAAATGATGGTTTTAGGACTGTTTAGGCAAGTATTTGTGTGGACAGATCTCCCCCAAATCCTAATAAACGAAGTTAGGAATGAATAAAATGTAGACAAAACCTCAAGGATCGGGTTTTCTCCCTATTTTATACCTCCTATACCTCAACTATACCTTTGCTATTACTTGAAATATTACGGAAATTTCATAAACTATATGATCTAATTTCTTTTCTAATTTGCTCCCGCTTTTGAAATGAAGCAAAAAGCCCCTATTTATTGGAGGAAATCGGGTCTGAATGCAATAAATTGCATTCATGAATTGTTTCTCCCGAATAAGGAATGATTTACCTGCCGCTCTACCTGTTTGGGCAAGAATGGCACCCGTACGGGTGAGAAGGACCCATACGGGTCCTGACAGACCTGTACGGGTCCCTCCCACCCGTATGGGGCAGTCGAGCCGTACAGGTCAACCCCTGGACCTGTACCCCTAAGGTGTGACCCGTACTAGTCCCTAAAGGTAGTTTAGGTCTCCTGAACTTGGCCAAACTCAACTCTGCAGCAGTAGGAACACCTTTAATGGATGACATTTGTAAGGAATTGCATTATCTAGCTCTTATCATCGTTTCGTGAAAAGGACCATTGAAATCCAGTGCTCACATGTTTCAATACATAATTTAGGTTTTCTTACCTCATTTTTTTGACTTAGGTTTTGTTGTACATGGAGAAGAGTTTGGTCTTTTCACGAAATCTAGGCAATAGTTGAGGAGGAGATGGGCTAGTACAAGGTATTGTTATTCATAGAATCAATTGATTCTTTCTATTTTGTTTCTTTCATTTGTTTCTCTACCTTAATTGAACAACTCATACTGTCTTAGATCTTCTTCTGCACTTTCAGTGGAGGAGATGTGAGGCATTTTATATTAGATTTGATTTTATTTGTATTCTGTTGTATCTTTTTTTTTTGTCTAGGTTTGTGATGTTGAAAGCATTGTTCAAAAAATGGCGAATTATGAGGATTCATAGATTATGGTAGATAGTGGTACCTTTTTTTGAAGAATTTGGAAGAGGCTAGGTATTGAACCTAGGACCTCCCACCACTAACATTGAGTGGTGTATCAATTGAGCTACACCTAATTGGTACCTTTAATTCTAATCTCCCTAAATGATGGTTTGAAATTGGAAATATGATGTATAACGATGAGATGTTATGGCTCTCAATGAGTAGGAAAAAAAATTTTCACCGTTCAGCAATCAATGTAAGTGCATCTCTCATATACTTCAACATTGTGCAGAATATTTGTACCTTAATTAAGGTCACTTACATAACCTCTATTTTTGTTAATTAAGTACGAGCCTATAGGAAATATTTCATTATAAAAGATGAGCTTCTTATAGCTTCATTGAAATTTGCAAGACTCATTCTACTAATTTTCACATTTAATCACGTCTCATCACTGCAACAAGAAGATTTAATGTTATCTAGTTTCAATTGGTTATTTGTATGTCAATATTAGTTTAGTACTTTATTAGTGATGCTTTGAAATTTCTTTGTACGAAACCAAGATTGCATAATTAATGCCTTTTTGTATCTAGCAATTTATAATTCAAGGTAGAAACCTTTTACTTGTATATTTTATAAGTTATTGTCGAGTAGTCGGTAGACTTCTGGTATTCACAATTGTCTATATAAGTCTTAGTAAGGATTTTTTTTAGCCCATTTTGTTTGGAAAATGTATGGTATGTTGCAGGAGGTGGTACCTCTACTAAGTGTTTTTCCATTTAAACTATGGATGCGGATTTTAAGGATTATCTTAATTAATATCTTTCAATAGTTTGTCATCTCTCACGATTTACTCTTCTGCATCTTTTCGATGTCTCTCACGATTTATCCAAATGTATACACATTGTTTATTACTAATCTACTTCTTTTCCCTTTTTTTTTTGCCTCACTTGGCATTCAGTTTAATATTTTGCATTGCATGTGACTATTTTGTTGATAAACTTCAATTTGTATATGAGTTATTATTATGTTCTTGAATAAATAGTATTTTTAGTGCGTTGCTTAGTGTTGGAAAACGGGGATTGAATAAAAACACTGTCAGATTGAAATTTATTTGGCCGGTTTACCAAATTTTCTATCGGATAAAATCAGAAAGAGAATCAAGAACAAGAATTTATTTGCAGTGAAGTTTCAACCGAATTTTTCTGTACTTGGCCAACATGGTTTTGGTGAAATAAATAGCCAAAAACCCTCGGACCCTGCCTAGGGGCGCTGCCCCTAGACCCCACACCCGGGGGCGCTGCCCCCGGACCTCCCAAATCGTAAACAGTACCCGAACAAGTGTGCACTCCACACTCTCCATACTTGTTTGGTGAAATGTCACGATCGCATTGATCAAACTAGTTGATCCAACAACACTAAAATATTAACACTTAGTTTGTTATTTAAAGCTCGTATAAAGTTCATGTTACTATGCTAAATTCTTATACTAAATTGGTATTCTCTTATCATATTTTCATAGGATACGTTGTATCTATTTAATAGCAATTTTATGGCTATACATTGTATTTATTTTTTTAAGACTTTTTCGCTTATATATTTTATGCATATTTTTTATTTATAAATATTCTACTTCTCTATTCAATATATTCGGCGATACGAATGTATTTAAGTAATTGTTGTTCTGTAAGACCATAATAAAAACGCAATTTTTGTTTTTCTTCTAAACGAATATGATAGTGAGATTTTTTACCCGAGTGTGATTGATTTCTAAGATTTTTCCCGGCTCTAGGCTTTTTACTAGTTAGTCCCAGTAAAGCACCCAGGGTATTTTTTTGAAACGAGGCCCTCGGTAACGTGCCATAAAAACTCATTGTTTTCCTTTTTTTTTTTGTTAAATTTCCATAAACATAAAACTCATATCACCATTCTTTTCCTTCTAAAAAAGCCTAAAATGTTATTCTATAGCTTGGAGAGGATATATAAGAGTTCCACCAACATCATCTACTTTATATGTTGTCACTACTAGGTTTTGTCGTAATATGTATTTACTTTTAGAGTTACTCTTTTACGTGTACAGCTGCTAATGTTTGAACTGGACCATTACTTTTTTCCCCTTCTTATTAACCATAGTTGTTAAAGGCGCGCCTAAGGCACACCTCACGTAGGGCACAGGGTCCTGAGCCTCGCCATACCCTAGGCGAGGTAGCGTACCTTGGGCACACGCCTTGTGCGCCTAGGCACGCCTTTTGGTGTGCGCCTAGGTGCGTCCCCGGCACATCTCAGGTACACTTTTATTTTTCAACGTATTAGCTAACTTTAATATATATTGTCCATCTATTTTTAAGAGTTCTAACAATAATTTAAGGCTATACATTCCTAATTCAATTTCTATTGAAGGCTAGATTAACTGAAGGTTAGATTTTCTTAATGCAATATGTAAATTTTACATACACGTGTACATCTAACAATTATCTTAGTTCTTTTTCTAGTATTGTTATTGCATTTAACTTCACTTTTCTAGAAAATTTTTTTTGCAAATTTTGTGCGCCTAGCGTGTTGGGAACTGATAGTCAAATTGAATATGCATAACAGGCATGGCGGAAATTCAAAATTTGGTCTCTGTCCCCAGGAACTCCTATTAGATGCATATAAATTAAATAAAGCCTTAAGTAAAAAAATCTTGACCTAGGTTAGCATGCAAAGGGCTAGGCATACCATAATTCTAAATTATATCCTACTACATATATTTTACACTAAGCATGTTATAACTTCAAGTGATAACCTAAGCATGTTAAAACTCTAAGCTATAACCTAAACATGTTATAACTCTATGCTATAACCTAAGCATAAAATAAACTAAGCATGCAAAACAACTTAAGCATAATTATTAAGTGTAAAAACGCTTAAAGAAAAAGACCTAATAATAAAACATACTAGTTGAAGCGTGCTTTGGCAGAACCTCCTTACCTAAGCCTCCAAGAATAGGATAGCCTCTATGAGTATCCACACGAACCCCACCAACCGAAACCTCCCAATGAGGAAGAACCGAAGAACCTTGAGTAGCTGCTAAGCCACTCTAAAATTCCACCCAAAAATATATTGTTCAAGTTTACCTCGTAGGATTCACAACTTGAATTGGTGTAATTTACAAATGAGTAGGAGGCCCCTTTTTATATGTGGAGCAAAGGCTCCACCTAATAAATGCGGGATGGGAAAATTCCCATCCCGCCCCTTGAGAAACACATGGATCCTAGTGGATCCGCGTGCTCCTCAAGCTAACCCGGCTTGCTTCGTAAGCCAGGTTAGTGGGCCAAAGCAAGGCAGGCTCTTGCGAGCTTGCCTTGCCCCGTGAGTTGGGCCTCATGGGCTTACCCGCGAGCCCAGCTCGTGGACGGCCCTTTTAGGCTATGCAAGCGATGCTAGTGCAAGCTGGGCTTGCGCGACATGCGGCCCACGAGCGCACCACGCACTCATGTGGCCTTTTATCATAAGCCCCACAAGTCCTTTCGGGCTTGCGGGGCCTATGTGCGCAATGTCCAACCCTCGCTTTGGCAATCCAATTTTTTGCACTCCTCAATAAATTAATATTTTATTTTATGACCCTAATAAATTAGTTACAGGTCAATAAATGAAAACTTTTGGTCCATCCAGAGGTTTATAGCAATTATCAATTAAATAAGTGGCCAGGTACAACTCCTTAATATATCCGGAGCAATGGATTCTTTCCGATGAATCAGCTTACCAACGTGTTGTCATCACTATACCCGTAATCACCCATAACACCCTAAATTAATGAGTGTGTAGGAATGACCCAAAGTATAGCAATAGTACCAGACAAGGTAACTAGTATCTCAAGTATGAGGATATTCACAAAGCTATTACTTGAAGATAAACACTAACACATTGATATATACACCAAGTGTTTATCTTGCTGCGGTCTCCAATATATCTCCCAGATATATCCATGTGTCAAACGTAAGGCACCACCTTCAGTCCTTAGGAGATTGACTGCTTGGACCCTTTCTAAGAAAGTTGACCACATGCTATTCTTTTCGCTTCATCAATATCCGTTCCTGATGAAACTATGACTAGGGATAGTTTAGACATAATCATAATTGCACATAAAACAGGTTCCACCAAGTATAGTCAAACTATAATTTCTCTGACTTCATGCTATGATATGTCAAGGACTTTTGTATACGCACATCAATGAATATATTTCAACCAGCTATATTATATATTTATAAACACATTGATATAAATAAAAGATTAAATGCCTTTATTGATTAAACAAAATATTCGTACTATTACATAATTAAGTTATATTGCCCTAATTGCCTTAAGGGCGTACATCATATCTAACAATCTCCCTCTTGTACTAAGGCCAATTAGCCATATGTCTTAATCCATATTCTTTAACATGTTGGTCATGTTTAACTTGAGTTAATGGCTTCGTCAAACTATCCATGAGATTTTGATCAGTGGGAACATATTCTAGTCTTATAATCTTAGCATCAACAATCTCCCTGATTATATGATACTTTCTGGATACATGTCTATTTTTCTGATGAGACCGTGGTTCCTTTGCCTGAGCTATAGCACCGTTGTTATTATAATACAAAGTAATTGGATCAACAGTCTCAAGTACTACATTGAGATCACCAATAAATCCCTTTAACCAGACAGCTTCTTTTGCTACTTTATATGCAGCTTTGTATTCATATTCCATGGTTGAATCAATAATAGTTTCTTACTTGGAACTCTTCCAGCATACCTCCCCTCCATTTAACACATAAATAAAACCCGACTAAGACTTAAAGTCATCCTTGTCAGATTGACAACTCGCGTCAGTGTAACCTTTAATTGTGAGGTCACCTTCTCCATATATGAAGAACTCATCCTTAGTCTTTCTCAAGTACTTAAGAATTGCCTTGATGGCCATATAGTGCTTTTCACCTGGATCTTACTATTATCTACTTGTAAAGCTTAAAGCCTAAGAGACATCTGGCCTAGTACATATTATAGCATACACGATGGATCCTATCACGGATGCATATGGTATATCCTTCATGTGCATTCTCTCTTGAGGTGTCTTCGGACACTCAACCTTAGATAGGTTTATCCCCTTTATGATCGAGAGATAACCTTTCTTCGAATGCTCAAGGTTGAACCTATTCAATACCTTGTCTATATATGTACTTTGAGAAAGACCTAATAGCCTCTTGGATCTATCCCTATAGATCTTTATACCTAGTATAAATGTTGCTTCACCAAGGTCTTTCATGAAGAATTTTCTTGACAACCATACTTTAACATTTTGAAGGAGAGAAATATCATTTCATACTAGTAGAATGTCATCGACATACAATACTAAGAAAGTGACTGCACTCCTACTAACCTTCTTGTAAACACAAGGCTCATTAACGTTTAGATAGAAATCCAGTTCACGGATTGTCTGACCAAACCTTATATTCCAACTCTTGGATGCCTGCTTAAGTTCATAAATGGATCTTTGTAGCTTGCATACCTTCGAGCCATTCTGAGATGTAAAACCCTCAGGTTGTGTCATATACACATCTCGGTCTAAATCCCCATTTAGGAATGCTGTTTTAACATCCATTTGCCAGATCTCATAATCATAATGAGCAGCAATGGCAAGGAGTATCCTTATGGATTTAAGCGTGGCTACCGGTGAGAAAGTTTCATCATAGTCGATACCTTCACTTTCACTATAACCTTTTGCACCCAACCTTGCTTTATAGGTAATTATATTACGGTCTATTTCAGTCTTCTTCTTAAAGATCCATTTGCATCCAATCGTTCTAACCTCTTACGGTGCATCAACCAAATTCTAAACTTGGTTCTCATTTATGGAATCCATTTCTGATTTCATGGCTTTCAGCCATTTATCAGAATTTGAGCTTTTCATTTCCTCATCATATGTCCACGATTCATCATCCTCCAAGAGATACAGTTCCTTATCATCAGTGATGATAAAACCATATCTATTGAGACTTTTATGAACATAGCCTGATCTTCACAATGCTTGTGTTTCGACAGGTTTTTCTTGGATCTCACTTTCTTGTGTATCTAGAATAGGGTCAATCAGTTGATTGTCTGTTTCTTCCTCTTGAACTTCTAGTTTAATACTACTCCCACTGACTTTTGCAAGTGTTCCTTTTCCAAAAAGTGAGCATTCTGTGACACAAATACCTTATGTGCTTCGGGTTGGTAAAATAGATATCTAATAGTTTCCTTTGGATATCCAATGAATAGACACTTTTCAGATTTGCCATTCAGATCATCTGACGCTATCCTCTTTACCATAGCAGGATAACCCCATACTCTTAAGTGAGTTAGAGATAGCTTTTTATTACACCAACTTTTGTAAAGTATAAAATCAACTAATTTAGAGGGCACTCTGTTTAATACATAAAATGCGCTCTCTAGTGCATATCCCCAAAAGGATTTACTAAGATCTACATAGCTCATCATGGATCGAACCATATCTAATAAAGTCTGATTCCTCCTTTCTGACACTCCATTGTGTTGGGGCATATAAGGAGGGGTCTATTAGGGAATTATCCCATTTTCCTTCAGATAATCTTGAAACTCCAACTTAAGTATTCTCCACCTCGATTCGATCAAAGTGCTTTAATACTTTTCTTAAGCTATTTCTCTACTTTAGCTTTGAATAGTTTGAACTTTTTAAAACTTTCAGACTTGTGCTTCATTAAGTACAAATAACTGTATCGTGAATAATCATCAATAAAGGTTATGAAGTAGGAGTATCCTCCTAGTGCCTGAACACTCATTAGACTACATACATCAGTATGTATGAGTTCCAATGTACTCGTGGCTTGTTCACTCTTTCCTTGAAAGGGTAACTTTATCATTTTTCCTCTTAAACAAGGTTCACAATCACCATAAGACTCCAAGTCTATTGTGCCCAAGTCTCCTCACTTATGCAAATTGGTTAAGTGATCTTTGTTTATGTGGCCTAAACGATAATGCCATAAGTAAAAGGAATTCTTTTTATCTAATTTAACTTTCTTAACATTGTCTGTATTAAAAACTTCCATTTTAGTATCAAAAACATAAATGCTACCATTCAACATCCTATAGCCATAAAGAACATTATTCAAACAAATCTTACAATTATTATTCGTAAATAAAATTTCAAATCCTTCTGCTGCTAAGCACGCAATAGATACAATATTCTTAGTATAATAATTATTCAAAACTAAACAAGTCCACTTGGCAAAATAAGATTAAAGCTTCCTACGGCTAATGCAGCAACTGTTACTCCATTTCCTACACCCAGATCCATCTCTTCTTTTGCAAGTCTTCTACTGTTCCTTAGTCCCTATATAGAAGTACAGGTATGAGAACCACAACTAGTATCTAATACCCAAGTGGATTCACGAGAAAATGTTGTATAGTTTTCAATTACAAACCTATATGAAGTATATACCTCTACAGGCTTCTTCTTCGAATGTTCAAAAGCAGGAGCTTTATAATCCCTCTTCTAATGTCCCGGTTTCCCACATTGGAAGCAGACATACTTAGATGTCTTCTTTTCTTTCTTCTTACTGATTCTCTTCTTAGCACCCAGTGCCTGCATCTTTTTCTTAGAAGCCTTGCCTTTCTCAACTAATAGTAGAGGTTTTTGATCTTTCTTGATCTGAGGTTCTACTATTTTCAGCATGTTGATTAATTCAGGGATAGTAGAATTAATCTTATTCATGTAATAGTTAGTCACAAAGTAGAATTAATCTTATTCATGTAATAGTTAGTCATGAAGCCTGAGTAACTATCTATCAAGAACATCATTTTAAGGTCAATGCTTAGGTCATGATTCATCTCAAATCCCAATAGATTCAGCTTCTCAAGGTATCCCAAGAGTTTCAGCACATGTTGAGAGGTAGAGGTGCTAGCCTGCATCTTGGTTCCGAAAAGGAGCTTGGAGGTCTCATACCTCTCTGTTCTTTCCCGCTCCAAAAAGAGCTCTTCAAGATGGAGAACCATGTCCTCTAAGGGCATGTTCTCATGTTATTTCTGAAGCTCAAGATTTATAGACCCCAACATGATACACATGGCAGTCTCACGATCTTTCCTTTGCTTCAACTAGGCCTTATGTTCCACATGATCCTCAACATTAGGTTCAACAGGGAAAATTTCACTTAGAACATAGGCAATTCCCTCGGATCTGAGAATTATTCTCACAGCTCGGAAATAATCAGAAAAGTTTGAGCCATTTAGTTTGGTGTCAAGTAACATACGGAGATTAACGTTCGAAGTCATTTTTAACCTAAGATATAAGAAAAGATAAGTGGTTTAGATATTAGTTTAAGTACATGCATTCAATATAAGGACTTTTAATTAAATATATTTGTCCTACTATTTTCTTCAAAATTTACAATAGCCCATTCTATTAAATTCGGGAATTTTAGCCCAGCTAAATTTCCTAGTAGGTAGCATCTATAACAGGTTTATTATAACCCCTAATTTTATGAGTCAAGTCACAATAGTAAGTTATAGTTGGAATCCCATTCCATTTTCATCATATCCAATTGCTAATACATTCAAGTTCCCTAATCCCAAGGGACGTGTGTTCTTATATTAGCATCTCCTTGAATATGTCTCAGATCTGGGCCTAGCCCCCAATTTTATGGTAGACTACCTCAGTTCCGTTAAGGAGAACCCTATCCCAAACTTTACAACCAATCAATGTGGACTAGAAGGAACGCTTTGCGTAGCACTTTGATAGCCTAAAGAGACCGTATTATAAATTTGGGTAAGGAAGACTGTAACTTGCCTTAATATATTTACTTTGGGATTTTATTGGTGTTAAACGTCTCACCCAATCTAGGATTTTATCAGATGAACATATTTATAATAACTTATATTAATTCAGGGAAGTTTGGAATTAATTTATAAGGTCCAAACTTAGGTGGGTTCAAACTCTTGAATATAATTATTCCATCAACCTAGATTATATGCAAAATAATTAACACTTTTATTTGATATATTTATATTGCATTTCCTTTAAGCTTTTATTCAATTAATTTAATTTTTTACTTTGTTATAGAAACATATATAAGCACCATCTTATATACTAGAAATAAATTAGTCCATATTTAATCTCCGGTTGGTCAATTCAAGCTGCACCGATATAGGTTCCCAGGTAGGAGAGGTGCCATTGAAGTGAGTAGACACCAAGTCCAATCCTTAGCCAGAACAAATACGGGCACAAACTTGAAGACCAATGGATTCTCTTGAACTAATAAATTTCGTTCTTCCAATTCATGTAAATTGAAAGCATCTATAACCCATGTAATTTAAATAAATTATTGAAACTTGTATAATCTGAGTAAGTTGAGCAGGCTTATTCAAAAAAAAATGCAACCGATTTCTAACCTTGAAATGAAAAGCCCAAATTCATATATATTATTCCAAACAATTAAATAAACAATAATCATTTCAAATAAAAAATAATATTTCATTCTCTTCTAACTAAATTATGCACTAAATAGGCAGGCTTTGATACCACTGTTGGGAACTGACAGTAAAATTGAACATGCATAACAACCATGGCGGAAATTCAAAATTTTGTCTCTGTCCCTAGGAACTCCTATTAGATGCATATAAATTAAATAAAGCCTTAACTAAATAATTCTCTACCTAGGTTAGCATGCAAAGGGCTAGGCACTCCGTAATTCAAAATTATATCCTAGTACACATATTTTATACCAAGCATGTTATAACTCTAAGCTATAACCTAAGCATGTTATAGCTCTAAGCTATAACCTAAGCATAAAATAAAGTAAGCATGAAAACAATCTAAGCATAATTATTAAGTCTAAAAATGCTTAAAGAAAAAGACCTAATAATAAAACATACCAGTTGAAGCGTGCTTTGGCAGAACCTCCGTACATAAGCCTCCAAGAATAGGATAGCCTCTATGAGTATCCATACGAACCCCACCAACAAATCTCCCAACGAGGAATAACTGAAGAACCTTGAGTAGCTGCTAGGCCACTCTAAAACCCCACCCAAAAATATGTTGTTCAAGTTTACCTTACTTGTAGGATTCACAACTTGAATTAGTGCAATTTACTAATGAGGAGGCCCCTTTTTATAGGTGGAACAAAGGCTCCACCTAATAAATATGGGATGGTAAAATTCCCATCCCGCCCCTTGAGAAACACGCGGATCCTAGTGGATCCGCGTGCTCCTTAAGCTAAACCGACTTATTCCATAAGCCGGGTTAGTGGGCTTGAGCAAGGCAGGCGCCTGCCTTGCCCCGCGAGCTGGGGCTCACTGGCTTACCCGTGAACCTAGCTCGCAGATGGCCCTTTTAGGCTGTGCAAGCGCTGCTTGTGCAGCGCCTGCTCAGCCCAGGCCGCATGCCCGTGCAAGCTAGACCTACGTGGCATTCGGCCCATCAGTGCACCATGCACTTGTATGGCCTTTTGTCATAAGCCCCACAAGTCCTTTCTGGCTTGTGGGGCCTATGTGCGCAAGGTCCAACCCTTGCTTTGGCAATCCGATTTTTTACTCTCCTCAATAAATCAATATTTTATTTATTGACCCTAATAAATTAGTTACCGGTCAATAAATGAAAAGTTTTGGTCCAACCAGATAATAATTCAGTTATTAATATGTTATATTTTTATAATAGAATAAATCTATTAATTCGTTACTCGGTCCGTTGAAGGTCCAATGTATGTGACCTTATAGGATCCCGAAGTATTCAGTTGTTAAGGCTTAACTAACCCTTTTTCTGATGGAACCATTGGCTCGAGGTTCTAGACCGTGAATAGAACCTGATTACCTCAAATGACTGTAGTACGCCTCTAGCAAGGGTCTACCATCCCCCATTACTCGAAACGTTATTTGTGCTTTTGGCTTAATCCCGGTTAATGCAATAGTTATCAAATGTAATGGACTCCTTCCATTCTTTAATATTAGTACCATCTGGTTTATAGGGTTCATTAAACTGTTAACCCACTAATAGTGAGGTTGCTCCAAGCTATCACAGTTATTAACTTGTTACCGAAGTATATTGCCTTTTACCATAGTGTGTTTCACTAGAAACCATTTCTATCAAACACATACTCTGATCAGAGGTTTATAGCAATCATCACTTAAATAAGTGGCCAGGTACAACTCCTCAATATATCAGGAGCAATGGATTCTTTCCGATGACTCAGCTTACCAACGTGTTGTCATCACTATACCCGTAATCACCCGTAACACCCTAAACTAATGAGTGTGTAGGAATGACCCAAAGTATAGCAATAGTAGCAGACAAGGTAACTAGTATCTCAAGTATGAGGATATTCGCAAAGCTTATTGCATGAAGATAAACACTAACACATTGATATATGCACCAAGTGTTTATCTTGCTGCGGTCTCCAATATATCTCCCAGATATATCCATGTTTCAAACTTAAGGCACCACCTTCAGTACTTAGAAGATTGACTGCTTAGACCCTTTCCAAGAAAGTTTACCACATGCTAGTCTTTCCGCTTCATCAATATCCTTTCTTGATAAAACTATGACTAGGGATAGTTTAGACATAATCATAATTACACATAAAACAAGTTCCACCAAGTATAGTTGAACTATAATTTCTCTGACTTCATGTTACGATACGTCAAGGACTTTTGTATACGCACATCAATGAATATATTTTAACAAGCTATATTATATATTTATAAACAAATCGATATAAATAAAAGAGTAAATGCCTTTATTGATTAAACAAAATATTCGTACTATTACATAATTAAGATATATCGCCCTAATTGCCTTAAGGGCATACATCATATCCAACATAGCGTACCTTAGGAGAGCGCCTTTTTGCGCCTCGCCTTGAGGCGCGCTTAACTCCACTGGCGCCTGGGCTGCGCCTAGCACCTTGACAACTATGTTACTAACTATATGAATTTTTATCTCTTTTATTCGCTTCTCTAATTATTCATGATCGGTAGTGAGAACAACTAATCTCATTGATATGGTTGTGGACTTAGTAATGGAGTATATAATAAAAATTGAGAACAAAAGGAAGAAAAAAGCCTATTAGATTGTTAATGCATGCGGATGATTCCACTTTTTACCTATGTATAAATCTCTTGTATCTATTGTATTTGACTCCACCATCAAGCTTACATCGCATGCTATTAGATAAGATAATTGACTCCTTTAGCTATTCTCATATTGTTATTCAATGACTAAATTCAATTTTTATTTAGTGTTTCAACTTCATGTTTGATCTTAATATTTGCATTGCGTGGAATGAAGATTATTGTGAATATTTTTTGTCGATAAGTTGGTGCGAATAAAACTTTTATGAACTCTTAAATGATTGTGAATATAACTGTTCTTCATATTAGATTATTAGTGGGACATGAAACTCCCGTTGAAGATGATTAGTAGGTTGAGGATGGACTAAAGTAGTGCCACTAGGAAATCTATTGTAATCCTGTTGTTTGCAATGTTATATATGTTGAATAGTGAATTACTTTACACAGTCTTTATGCATAGTTCAAAAATGGGTGAAATTCTCAAGGTAGTGGTGACTACTTTACTGTGAAAAATACAATATAATTAAGCTAGTGATTTTCTTCTTTTTTTATTGAAGCTAGCGCTTTTCTTATTATTGCTAAACTAGTGCTTTTCTTTTCAGGTTGTATGATTTGAAAAAGAGCTAAACAATGAATGAGATCTATTTAAAATGTGAGTTACCATTCTCTACTACTTGGTTTGGATTTAGAAGAGTATACATATATTTTGCTCTTTATTTCCTATTTTTTTGTCTATGGATGTTGTATTTAGAACAAGTATTAATAATAGATCCTAGCTAAGTGAACTTATTAATACTGAATTATTTATGTATCTTTAGCTATTGTAATTCATAGTAGCTCCCTTCAATTCAAATAATAAATTTTATAAAATATTTTTATTTATTTTGAAAAAAGCAACTGCAACAGATTCTGCAATGGATATTACACTTGCAAATCATAAAGAAATGGTTTTGCCTTGCAGATTTGCGAGGGAAAATTGCAACCGAAACATACTTACAGATTTGCAGCTGAGTTTGCAGTGGGAGGAATTCCGTTGCAAAATTACAACAGAATGGAAACACTTGGAAACCAATTTGTAAGCGCATATATTGCAACGGAATTGAACCCGGTTGCTATTCCATTGCAAAACATATTTTGCAACGGAATTTCCATTGCAGATTCCGTTGCAAAACATAGATTTTCTTGTCGTGGCCTGTTTTGAATGTGGTGAAAAAGGGCATATAAAAGCCAAATGCCCTAAGCTCAAGAAGGATAAGAAATACAAGAAGAAGGCAATGGTGGCCACTTGGAGCAATGTGATGAAAGCAGTAGTTCATCCTCCACATATTAAGAGGAAGAGACTGCCAACTGTGAATTTGTGCCACTTACAGAGCTGGAGGTAGAACCATCCAGAAGAGGAACAACTGAGCAGATCATTGAGTAAACTGGTGAATCAGATTCAGAGTCAGCCAGTACTAAGGTAAATTCTCACTCTAATCATATTTCTAACAATGATCCTGCTAGAGCTCTAGGGATTGTAATCAACAATGTAAGGAAGAACACCAAGGCTATCGAATCCCTTCAAAGATAAGTGATGGAGCTAATAGATGATGCTAAAGCAATGACACAAGATATCAATCTCATAAGAGGATAAAGCATATGGACACTATTGAAGAGAACTTCCTGAAGAATCAAGCCCAAATACTGAGTCAAATGTGTTTAGGTTAGACAGAGAATTAACCTTGAAGGAAGCTACTGGAAGAAATCTAAAGCCAGCTACTGGAAGAAAAATAGGACCCTCAAATCGAAGAAGGAATCCTGAACCTCCAAAACCAAGGAAAGTCTAGAGGCAGCCTCAAGCATAAAAGTTTACAACTTCTCAAAATGGAAAACCTCAGACACATAGGTATACAGTTGCTCAAAAGGGAAGAGTAGTAGTAATCTATGAACAACAACCACTCAAGCAAAGAAAGAATCATAGAGTGGAAATAACTCTTCCAATCAACTATCAGATCCAAACCAAGCAATCAAGTTTGGATCTATCCAAAGCAGGGTCCTTCGAAGATTCTAGGAAGAAGGACCTTCAAAAAACTGAAGAGAAGCTTAATAAGAACAAATTGGTTGTTGGGTGGAGGTTTTGTGGCGCAAATAAGCATATTACTAAAATGTGTAGATTTTAAAATGGTTATTATGATGTCAATCCATGACCTAAAATGGTTGTTAATCCGAGAGGAACCAAATCTGATTGGGTACCCGAACCTACTTGATTTGTTTTGCAGGTATGCCTTAGGTCCACTGAAGATGAACAAACATGGTACATTGATAGTGGATGCTCATGGCACATGACTGGTGATGAAAAAGCCTTCCTCATTTTAATCTAGAAGAAAGGTGGAAAAGTAAGCTTTGGAGACAATCAAAAGGGACAGACCATTGGACATGGGACCATTGGATCTGAATTAAAGATAGAAGATGTCTCCTTAGTTGAAGGACTGAAGTTCAACCTACTAAGTGTAGCGCAACTGTGTGACAACTCGTTCTTTATGCACCTAGAGTAAATAATGTCTATTCTGTTAAAATTAAAAATGAGAAAAAGAATATATGCTTGGTGTCCAAAGAAGAATAATCATAGATACGACACCAGAGGTTAGGACATGTTAGCATGAACCTCCTATCTAAATTAGCCAAAAAGGAAATGGTCGTGGGTTTGCTGAAGTTTGCTTTTGGCAATGATCATATATGTACTGCTTGCCAACTAGGTAAACAAACTAGAAAAAGTTTCCCTTCCATCTCCTATATACCTTCCAAGAGAGTTCTTGAACTCTTGCATATTGATCTCTTTAGCCTAGTCAAGCCAATGAGTAGAGGTAGAAGGGAATACACAATGGTTATAGTGGATGTTAATTCTCGCTATACCTGGGTTTCCTTGATAGCCAGCAAAGATGAAGCCTTTGACCATTTCTCCAAAATATTTATTAGGCTAGAAGTAGAACAGGGCATAAGCATTGCATACATCTAGAGTGATAATGGAGGAGAATTAAAAAATAAGCACTTTGTTGAATTCTGTGAATCCAAAGGCATTGAGCATAACTTCTCTGCTCCTCATACACCTCAACAAAATGGGGATGTAGAAAGGAAAAACAGAACTATAGTTGAAATGGCTTGAGCAATGCTAAATGAGAATAAATTGCCTAAGTATTTTTGGGGAGAGGCCGTAAACACTGCATGTTATATTTTGAATAGAGCTCTCATTAGAAAGACGATAGACAAAACCCTATATGAAATATGGAAGGGAAGGAAACCCAAAATTGGGTACTTCAAAGCTTTTGGATGTAAATGCTACATCCTAAATGATAGAGAGCAACTAGGAAAATTTGATCCTAAATCTGATGAAACAATTTTCCTCACATAGCAAAGCTTACAGAGTATATAACAAAAGAACTCAAACTTTGGTAGAGTCCATACATGTAGATTTCGTTGAGAGTAACCATGAAGGAGAGAAAAGCCAAGATCCGGATGATATAGTTCCAGATGAAGCAGAACCGATAAAGATTGAAGATCCTTTTCAAGTAAAGAAGTACAAAGTGGAAGATGAAGGAATCAACTTCAACAATGATCCACCACTAGAAAAATTTTATGTTGGTGAAATTAACTACAATGATGAACTCGAACTAGAAGAAGTTGATGTTAATCCACAACAACATGAAGAACTTCAAAAAGAGACCCGGACTCACAGGAACCATCCAAGTGAAGCTATTTTGGACAATGTCCAAAATCCAATCAAAACTAGAGGATAACTAAACAGGATGATGAGCCATGCTAATTTTGTCTCACTTATTGAGCCAAAGAAGTTCCAAGATGCATAGATGAAAGCTGGATGATGGCTATGCAAGAAGAGCTAGATTAGTTCACAAGGAATAATGTCTGGGATCTAGTACCATCTCCTAAAGGAAAGTCAATCATTGGAACAAAATAGGTGTTTCGGAATAAGCTAGATGAATCTAGAGTGATAGTAAGAAACAAAGCAAGGTTAGTTGCCCAGAGATACAACCAACATAAAGGTATAGGCTTTGAAGAAACTTTTGCTCTAGTTGCAAGGCTAGAGGCAATTAGAATCTTGTGTGCTATTGCATCTTATATGGGTTTCACCCTATTCTAAATGGAAGTCAAAAGTGCCTTCTTAAATAGAGTTATTCAAGAAGAAGTCTATGTAAAGTAGCCACCACGATTTGAAGATTTAAAGCATTCAGAGCATGTTTACAAACTAAAGAAAGCCCTCTATAGATTGAAACAAGCACCCAGAGCTTAGTATGAGAGACTCACATCATTTCTCATATCTAAGGGATACATCCGGGGAAAAGTAGATACAACACTCTTCATCAAGAAAAAGAAGGGTCATGTCATTTTTGTTCAAATCTATGTTAATGACATCATCTTTAGAGGTACTGATGAAAAGATGTGTGAAGGTTTCAGCATTCAGATGAAGAAGGAGTTTGAGATGTCAATGATGGGAGAACTCAATTTCTCCCTTGGCCTTTAAATCAAAAAGAGTCCAAAAGGAATCTTCATCAACCAATCCAAATATACCAAGGAGAATCTGAAGAAGTTTGACATAGATAAATGCAAGCCAATGTCCACTCCTATCAGATCACATACAGTCCTTTTAAAGGATTGTGATGGAGAAGAAGTAGACTAGAAGCTGTATAGAGGAATGATTGGTTCACTCTTATATCTAACTGCATGTAGACTAGATATACACTATGTTGTGTGCTACTATGCAAGATATCGAGCTAATCCAAAGGAATCACATCTCAAAGCTGTCAAGAGGGTGCTAAGATACTTACTAGGATCAACATAAGTTGGATTATGGTATACAAACAATGATAACTTGTATACGGATGCTGATTATGGGAGTGATACACTTGAAAGAAAAAGTACATCGAGAGGCTGTCACTTTTTAGGAGATTGCCTTGTGTCATGGTATAGCAAGAAGCAAACTTCAGTACCAACTACTAAAGCTGAATAAATGGCTGCTGAAAGTTGTGTTGCTCAACTCCTGTGAATCAAACAATAGCTAGAGGATTATGGAGTTCAAGATGGTTTTATTGATGTAATGTGTGACAACAAGAGTGCAATTGATGTATCCAAAAATCCAGTGCTACATAGCAGGATGAAGCATGTCAACATTAGGCATCACTTTATTTGGGATCATGCAATGAAAAAGGAGGTCGTTGTGGTATAAATTCCAACAAATGAGTAAAGCGAAGATATCTTAAACCTCTGAGTAAAAATCAATTCAACAAGCTCAGGAAAGCAATTGGAATGTCAAATGCAATTTGAAGAGAGTTTCAGAAGACAAATATGCAGCTATTCTAGTCTCAAATAGTAAAAGAATCAAAGAGAAAAGTGAAGTGTATTAATTTTGGATCCGGAAGAAAAATATTGCCAACTCAACAGACAAGAATGACAAATGGCAGTAAAAGTGCAAAAAGGTAACTGTGTGCTTTTGAATTTTAAACATTTATTGGGCAGTGTATGCTCTGTAAAATACAACAGTTATAAATGGAATAAACAATTATAATTCTCTAGTTTACACGCCATTAACCCCTCTCCTCAAATTTTAAATGACACTTCATTAATCTGGTTAACTTTAATCGCTTCCGGATTGCCAAAATACCATCACCTTAAAAAATTTATAAAAAGCCCCCTAAATCCTTCTTCCTCTTCACGCAAGTAGTCATCTATTGTTACTTTGCAGAAAATTCCCTAAAACCCTAAAATCTTCAAAATCCTTTCTCACAGCTTCTCAAATGGCCAAAAATCAAAATCAAACAACTCCTCCTCCCAAGAACGTGTTTCTGGAGGCAAACCTGCAAGACAATGACCTCATCCCACTTAAACTAAAAATCTCGGACACTATAATCCCATCTGATCATTTGGGTGATGAGTTTCTTTTCAAAACCGAACCCTACTCCCAAGTTTTAAAGTTCCAATATCTTGAGGTCTTCCTCTAGATGAAAAGCCCCACCTACCCAGTTCTTGTAAAAGAATTTTATGAAAACCTCAAAGTCCACTTTCACTTCAATGCACTTCGGACAAAGGTGCAGGGCAAAGTAATAACAATCACCCCAGAATTCTTTGTAACTCATTTTAACATGAAAAATGAGGGGGTACTCATGAGGAACTATGACGATGAACAGACAGTGAAATATGATCCCAAGCTATGGCTTCTAGAGAGGTTCTTTGGAGATAAATGCTTCACCCTTTGGCCAAAAACTCTGGATTGCTCCAATTTGTTCTTGCCAAGTTTGCGCTGATCCGGAAGGGGCTCTTTTAACACTGCATCAGATTTCCAACACTGTATCCTCCAGCATTGGGTGGAAAGTAGATTACTCAACATGCCTGTACTACTCATCCACTACATCAGGCAACATAAGTACTCTCATGGAGCCCTTATCACCAAAATCCTTACAGGCAATGGAATTAACCTCATCAGAGAAGAGCATGTTGAAGGAAAAGCTATTTTGGAGAAGAATTTCCTTAATTGAATCATAGTGAAAAATGGGATAAAGTCAAGGCCCTTGAGTATAAAAAGGAAAGAGTAGAGAAAAGCAGAGTTAGAAAGGCCAGAGGGACAGTAGATATGGCTCTTGTGGTAAAAAAGGCTGGGACCACTAAACCTAGAGCCTAGAAGAAGATCAATCTAGATCCTGTTGAGGTGAATGTAGAAGAGGAGAATGAGGACTCTATGGCCCTTACTCAGATCCTAAAATAGGCTCCAGAATAGCCTACAAGAAGGAGGCTGGTAAAGGCAACAGTTAAGAGGGGAAAATCAGTTGATCTGGTAACTAAAAAAATAGCAGTTGTTGCTGCTGTAATAAGAGACAGAAGGAAGAGGGGGGAAAGTCAATCCCTAGAAGAGATTCTTGAGGAAGATGCTGCTATTGAAATTAGTGGTACTGAAGAAGAAGAAGAATAGGTTGTCCAAAAGAGATAGTTGATCAAGAAGGGACCAACTTTTACCCAGGCTCTATAAGTAAAGAGAGCAAAAATTACTCCTAAAAAGCCTACTACTGGTATAACAATTAGAGAACCTGTTCCTAAGTAAACCAGAGCAGAAATACTAGCTAAATCCTAGAGTGATAAGGGGAAGAATGTAGAACTAACAAACAAGGCCATTAATCCAGTGGATCCAGAGTATGAGAGAATAATGGCTGCTATCAAGGAAAATTAATAGATCCATAATCCGACTTCCACATTAGAAGGACCCGGAGGCTCATCTGGAGTATCTAGTCAAGCCATCCCTCTAGTCGATCCAACTCCACCAATTTTTATCTCTCTACTGGATCTCCAGCATCTAAGAGAATATTACAGTATAGAGGATTTTAGTGGCTTAAATCTCCAACAGCGCACACAACCCCTTCCAGAATTCCTTCTAAACCCAAAAGTTATTGATGTTGAAGTTATACATATCGAAAGTCCTAAAAAGGAAGTTGAAAAAGGGGAGGAAAGTCCTAAAAAGTCATATGTAGAGGAGGTTGAGGACGCTACCAATCTTCCTAAGATCCAACAGGAAAAGGCAATCAATGAAGAAGTAATCCATTCGGGACAGTAGACTAAATAGGTAACTGTTGACTTAAATGCTAAAATTGCTGAAACTACTGGAATTGATCAAAACCAAGGCAACTAGGATGTCAATGACCCTTAAAGTGCATCCAAGGTAGATAAGCTTAACCTGGTGCTGAATTCAATAGAGGATGGAACATATCTGGGTCCTAATGAGGATGCCACATTGGCTACCTCAATGGACAAGGTCATTTCAGAGGATCCAGTAATTGAGAAGGAAATCTAAGAAGGAATGGTAAATGAGAATACTGTTATAGAGAATAGCCAAAATGAGGTATAGTAGAATGTGACAAAAGGGGATAAAAATGAGAAAGAAAAGAAGGGTGAATTCAGGGAAAAGACTCTTCTAGTTCTGAATCATCCGAAAGTGAAAGTGGCTCCGGATCTGAAGATGAGACTTTGAGTGAAGAGGAAAAGAAACCAATGACTCCAAAACCCACTAGAATTAGAAAGTGAGAATGTCTTTAAAGCTTTTGGAAGAGCTACATTAGAAGGGAAAAAGATGATAATACTCTCCAGCCTTTGCTCTATGAAATCTGTCAGAGGTTACTTGCCATGGAGAAATTACTTAAAGACAAATCCATCTCTCTGGATTTGAAAATAAAGCTAGAGGTTTAAAGACCAAGATCATTAACTTTGAGGAGAAAGTTAACCTATTCCCTACTACAGACCAAGTTGCTGCCACTTCCTTGTCCAAAATCACTTCAATTATGCAACAACTCATCTCAAACATTGTAGAGGCAAATCGCTCTGCTACTCAAGTTGCAACAGGAGTTGATAATAACTGTACAATTATTATGGGGCATGTCACTTCTATTGGGAACTGACAGTCACTTTGAACATGCATAATAGGCATGGCGAAAATTCAAAATTTTGTCCCTTGCCCCTAGGAACTCGTATCAGTTGCATATAAATTAATTAAAGCCTTAAATAAATAAATTCTCTACTTAGGTTAGCATTGATAGGCTAGGCGTACAATAACTCTAAATTATATCCTACCATAAATATATTTTATACCAAGCATGTTATAACTCTAAGCTATAGTTTAAGCATAAAATAAACTAAGCATGTAAAATAACCTAAGCATAATAAGGATTAAGTCTAAAAATGCTTAAAGAAAAAGACTTAATAATTAAAGGAGAATTAGAAGATTTACCAGTTGAAGCGTGCTTTAGTAGAACCTTCTTACACAAGCCTCCAAGTATAGGATAACCTCTATGAGTATCCACACGAAACTCACCAACTGAAAACTTCCTCAAGGAAGAACATCAGAGTTTTGAGTAGCAGTCAATCCACTCCCAAACCCACTTGAGATATTAACTAAAGGGACTCCTTAATTTTATTCTTCTAAGTTGACTTGAGAAAATGAGTTAGAATCTCAAATCAGACCTTATAGGAAGAAGTGATGCATTGAAATGAGGAGGAGGAGAGCCCCTTTTATAGGAAGAGGGGGAGCTCCCCCCATTAAATTCTTGAATGGGGAAAACCCCATCCGACCCCTTACCTTGGGCGGCAAGCTTATGCTTGGCTTGCTACCTAAGCCACTTGCGAAGCAAGCTCCTTGTGGGCTTGCGGCCCATGCTATAAGCCCAGCTTGTGGCAAGCCCCCTTTTGGGCTGGCCCTTTTTCATGTTTGGATCCTATAAATAAATTCATAGGTCCATGGCAAATTTTTGTTTTAATCCTCCTTCATTTTAATATATTTATGATCCTAATAAAATTAGTTACCGACCAAAATAAATTACTAGCTTAACAAGAAAATAATTTAATCATTTTAATTTATTTATGATCCTAATAAAATTAGTTGCTAGTCAAAATAAATTCCTGGCTTAACCAGAAAATGATTTAATCATTTTAATCAAAACTTTAATTTACTTATAACCCTAATAAAATTAGTTACCGATCAAAATAAATTTCTGGCTCAAGAAAAAAATGATCTAATAATTTAATCAACAGATTAATTTATTTACGACCCTAATAAAATTAGTTGCTGGTCAAAATAAATTCTCTGGTCTAACTAGATAATAGTCTAACCATCCCACATTTAATATTCTTGTAATAGACTAAGTCTATTAATTCTGTACTCAATCCGATGAAAGTTCTATGTATGTGACCTTATAGGTTCCCGAAGTATTGAGCTGTTAAGGTTTGGTCAATCCTTGTTCTATAGGAACTATTGGATCGAGGTTCTAGACTGTGAATAGAACTCGATTACCCTAAATGACTTTAGTACGCCTCTAGCAAGGGTCCACCATCCCCCATTACTCGGAGCGTCATTTATGCTTATAACTTAATCTTGGCTTATGCAATAATTGTCCAATACGATGAACTCCTTCCATTCTTTAATATTAGTACAATCGGGTTTATTAGGTTTGATTAAAGTGTTAAGCCCCCAATAGCGAGGTTGCTCCAAGCTATTCCAGTTATTTACTTGTTACCGAAGTATATTACTTTTCACCATAATGTGTTTTCACTAGAAACTATTTCTATCAACCACATACTCTAATCAGAGGTTTATATTAATTATCACTTTAACAAGCGGTTAGGTACAACTCCTTAATATATCCGAAGCGATGGATTCTTTCCGACTACATAGCTTACCAACGTGTTGTCGTCACTATACTCAAAATCGCCCGTGGCACCTAAATTAATGAGTGAATAGGTATGACCCAAAGTATAGCGACAATACTATATAAGGTAACTAGCATCTCAACTGTGAGGATATTTATAAAGCTACTGCATGAAGATAAATACTAACACATTAATACACACACACACACACACACGCACGCACACATACAGCAAGTGTTTGTCTTACTGCAGTCTCCAATATATTTTTAAGATATATCCATGTGTCAAACTCAAGGCACCACCTTCAGTATTTAAGAGGTTAACTACTTGGACCCTTTTTAAGAAAGTTGACCACATGCTAGTCTTACCGCTCCATCAGTATCCTTTCTTGACGAAACTATGACTAGGGATAGTTTAGACATAATCATAATTGCACATGAAGCAGGTCTCACTAATCACAGTCCGACTATGATATCTCTCACTTCATGCTATGTTTATATCAAGGTCTTTTGCACAAAGATATCAATGAATATGTTTTAACCAGTCATAATATATATGAACACATCGATATAAATAAAAGAATAAATGCCTTTATTAATTAAATAAATTATTCATACCAATACATAATTAATATACATCGCCTTAATTGCCTTAAGGGCATACATCATATATAACAAACTCCCACTTGCACTAAGGTCAATTAGCCATATGTCTTAATCCATATGCTTTCACAAGCTGGTCATGTTTGACTTACATCAATGGCTTCGTCAGACCATCTGCGAGGTTCTAATCAGTGGGGACATATTCTAATCTTAACATCATAGTATCAACAATCTCCCTGATTATATGATACTTTCGGGATACATGTCTATTTTTCTGGTGAGACCATGGTTCTTTTGCCTGAGCTATAACACCATTGTTATCATAATACAAAGTAATTGGATTAATAACCTCAAGCACCACACTGAGATCACGAATAAATCCCTTTAACCAGACAGCTTTTTTTGCTACTTCACAAGTAGCGATGTATTCAGACTCCATGGTTAAATTAGCAGTAGTCTCTTGCTTAGAACTTTTCCAGCATATTGCCCTTCCATTTAATACATACACAAAACCTGACTGAGACTTAAAGTCGTCTTCGTCAGATTAAAAACTTGCATTAGTGTAACCTCTAATTGTGAGATCACGTTCTCCATATATTAAGAACTCATCTTTAGTCCTTCTCAAGTACTTAAGAATCGCCTTGACGGCCATTTAGTGCTTTTAACCTGGATTTGATTGATATCTATTCGTAAAGCTCAAGGCTTAAGAGACGTCTGGCCTAGTACATATCATAGCATACATGATGGATCTTATCACGGAAGCATGGGGTATATCCTTCATTCGCATTCTTTCTTGAGCAATCTTCGGACACTCAGTCTTAGATGGGTTTATCCTCTTTGTCATCGGGAGATAACCTTTCTTTGAATGCTCAAGGCTGAACCTATTCAGTACCATGTCTATATATGTGCTTTGAGAAAGATGTAATAGCCTCTTGGATCTATCTCTATAGATCTTTATACCTAGCATAAACACTGCTTCTCTAAGGTCTTTCATGGAGAACTTTCTTGACAACTATATTTTAATACTTTAAAGAAGAGAAATGTCATTTCCTATTATTAGAATGTCAGCAACCTATAATACTAAGAAAATGCTTGCACTCCCACTAACCATCTTATAAACACAAGGCTCCTTAATGTTTGGAGAGAAATCCAGTGCATGTATTGTCTGATCAAACCTAATATTCCAACTCCTGGATGCTTTCTTAAGTCCATAAATGGCCCTTGCAGTTTGCATACCTTCGAGCCATTCTGAGATTTAAAACCCTCATATTGTGTCATATACACTTCTCGGTCCAAATCCCCATTCAGGAATGTTGTTTTAACATCCATCAGTCAGATCTCATAATCATAACGAGCAGTAATGGTGAGGAGTATTCTAATGGATTTAAGCACGACTACTGGTGAGAAAGTTTAATCATGGTCAATATCTTCACATTGACTTTAACCTTTTACAACCAACCTTGCCTTATAAGTAATTACATTACCATCCGTGTCAGTCTTCTTCTTGAAGACCCATGGGTCTAACCTCTTCTGGTGCATCGACCAAATTCCAAACTTGGTTTTCATATATGGAATCCATTTTTGTCTATGGATCTAAGCCACTTATCAGATTCTGAGCTTTTCATTGCTTCATCAAAGGTTCTTGGTTCATAATCCTCCATGAGATATAGTTCCCTACCATCTGTGATGATAAAACCATATATTTCAGGACCTTTATGAACATGACCTGATCTTCCCAATGATTGTATTCCAACAGGCTGTCCTTGGATCACACCTTCTTGTGTATCTAGAACGGGGTTAAATCAGTTGATCGTCTATTTCTTCCTCTTAAACTTCCAGTTCAAGATTGCTCCCACTAACTTTTGCTAGTAAGCGTCCCTTTTCTAAAAAGTGAGCACTCCGTGACACAAATACCTTTTGTGCTACGGATTGGTAAAATAGATATTCAATAGTTTCCTTTGGATATCCAATGAATAGACACTTATCAAATTTAGCATCTAGCTGATCTAATGCTATCCTCTTTAACATAGCAGGATAGCCCCATACTCTTAGGGTGACTTAGAGATGACCATTTATTACACCATCTTTTATAAGGCATAAAATCAACTACTTTAGAGGGAACTCTATTTAATACATAAATTGTGTTCTCTAGTGCATATACTTAAAAGGATTTACTGAGATCTGCTTGGCTCATCATGGACTGAACTATATCTGATAAACTCTAATTCCTCCTTTTAGATACTCTATTATGTTGGTATGTATAAGGAGGTGTCCACTGGGGAACTATTCCGTTTTACTTTAGATAATCCTGAAACTCTTGACTCAAGTATTCTCTACCTCGATCAGATCAAAGTGCTTGAATATTTTTCTCAAGTTGTTTCTCTACTTCATTTCTGTATATTTTGAACTTCTCAAAACTTTCAAACTTATGCTTCATTAAGTAGAGATAACCATATCATGAGTAATTATCAATAAAGTTTATGAAGTAGGAGTATCCTCCTAGTGCCTTAACACTTATTGGACCACACACATCAGTATGTATAAGCTCCAATGTACTCGTGGCTCGTTCAGCCTTTCCTTCAAAGGGTAACTATGTCATTTTTCCTTTTAAACAAGGTTCCCAATCCCCATAAGACTCTATGTCTATTGGGCCCAAGTCTCCATGCTTATATAACTTTGTTAAGTGATCTTTGTTTATATGGCCTACACGAAAAAGCCATAAGTAGAAAGATTTCTCATTATCTAATTTCCTCTCAGCATCGTTTTAATTGAGAATATGATATTTGTAATTATGAAATATCATTTGTCATATTACGATAAAATATCTTTCACAACTTTGATAATACCTTTTATCAAATTGGAATAAAATTCCATCTACTATGAAGCAGGAAATAATATTTTATAATGATAATTGAATACCATTTCATTAGATTACAAATTTAGTCAGAAGGAGATTTTACGTTCCTATATCAATAGGAGCCAACAAGCTTTAATGATTTTCCGTAGGTACAACTCTCCTTTTTCCAAACCTCTACTTCTCATTAATATATATACCTTCGTATGGATATATGATTCTCATTACTTATTCCATACCAATTTAGAATTCCATTGAGATGTAGAATTTCTTAATATCAAACATCTTGAAGTGGAAGATTCAGGCCTCCTCTTCTTATGTTATGAGACTTTAGCCATTTTGATCTTATTTCCAATATCATATATTGAAATGAAGATCTTGTTTCCAATATTTCATATTGAAAGTAATCATTTTGCCTCCTAGACAAAATTCTCAGTATTCTTTTTACTTTTCTCTTCACTCTACCCTATCCTACTTCAAAACTAGACACCGTGTGTCCCTTTACTTCTTTGAGATATGAACCATTTAAATTTCTGACTAATTGGTCCACCAATTTTCAATCAAAAATATTTTGGTTCAAATCTTCCACAAAGACATAGACTTTCAAGTCCATGATTTTATGATGCCCTTGTAGCTAAGGTAACATGGATTCTAACAACTGATTTAATGTTTATTCTTATCTCATGCCAGCTACTTACATAGGATAATAGGGATGTTAACAACCTCCAAGGTTTTGTATCTTAGTTTCCATTATGTATTTCATGCATATCTTTTTTATGCAGAATTGCTTGCATCTTGTTGTTTAGATTCGGGGCTTATACAATGTACATGCCAAGCTAAAGGCTTTGAGGATTATCCTCACATTTCTAAACAAACCCTTTGAAGCTAGAGCCCATCAAAATTAGTTATCAATGTGAACGTCTATATTAAAATAAAGATTTCAACCTAAGATATAAGAAAAGAAAAATTGTTTAGATTTTAGTGTATAGTACATGTATTTAATATTAAGACTTTTAATTAAATACATTTATCCTACCATTTTTTGAAATTTATAATAGCCCATTGTATTGAATTTGGGAAGTCTATCCTAGCTAAATTTCCAAGTAGGCAACATCTACAGCTAGTCTAATATGACCCCTAATTTTATGAGTCAAGCCATATTAGTAAGTTGTAGTTGGAACCCCATTCCATTTGCATCACATGCAACTGCTGATTTGTTCAAGTTCCCTAATTTCAAGGGATGTGTGCTCTTATATTAGCATCTCCTTGAACATGTCCCAGTCCTACGGCTAGCCCTCAATTTTATGGTGGACTACCCAGTCCTTTTAAGGCAGACCCTATGTCAATTTTTATAATCGGTCAACGTAGACAAAAATGAACACTTTGCACAACACTTTCATGACGAAAAAAGACTGTATTATAAATTTGAGTAAGGAAGACTATTATATTTACTTTGGGATTTTATTGGTGTTAGACATCACACCCAATCTGGGATTTATTAGATGGACATATTTATAATAATTTATATTAATTCAGGGAATTTTAGAATTAATTTATAAGGTATAACCTTAGGTGGACTCAAGCTCTTTATTATATGCAAGATTATTAACATTCTTTATTTGTAATATATATTGCATTTCCTTTAAGCTTTTATTCAATAGTTTAATTTTTACTTTGTTATAGAAACATATATAAGCATCATCTTATATACTAAAATAAATCAGTCCATATTTAATCCCCTCTTGGTCAATTCAAGCTGCACCGATATAGGTTCCCAGGTAGAAGAGGTGCCCTATGAGAAGTAGACACCAAGTCCAATCCTTGCCAGAACAAACACGGGCACAAACTCGAAGACCATGGATCCTCTTGAACTAATAAATTTCGTTGTTTCAATTCATGTAAATAGAAAGCATCTATAAGCCTTGTAACTTATATAATTTATTGAGTCTTTGATAATTTTTGAGTAAGTTGAGCGGGCTTATTCTAAATTATCTATATTCATTTTCTATCCTTGAAACGAAAGCCTAAGTTCATCTATTGTTCCAAACAATTTAATAAACTTTAAATCATTTCATATAAAAATAAAATTCAGTTTACTTCTAACCTAATTATGCACTAAATAGGCAGGCTCTAATACCACTGTTGGGAACTGACAGTCACTTTGAACATGCATAATAGGCATGGCGGATATTCGAAATTTTGTCCCTTGCCTCTAAGAACTCCTATGAGTTGCATATAAATTAATTAAAGCCTTAACTAAATAAATTCTCTACTTAGTTTAGCATGCATAGGCTAGGCCTACCATAATTCTAAATTATATCCTAGTATAAATATATTTTATGCTAAGAATGTTATAACTCTAAGTTATAGTTTAAGCATAAAATAAACTAAGCATGCAAAATAGCCTAAGCATAATAATTATTAAGTCTAAAAATGCTTAAAGAAAAGGACTTAATAATCAAAGGAGAATTAGAAGACTTACCAGCTGAAGCATGGTTTGAGTAGCCGCTATGAGTATCCAAACGAACCCCACCAACCGAAACCTCCCTCTAGGAAGAATCGCAGAGTTTTGAGTAGCTGCTAGACCATTCCAAAACCCACCCGAGATATTATCTAAAGGGACTCCTTAATTTTATTCTTCTAATTTGACTTGAGAAAATAAGTTAGAATCTCAAGTCAGAGCTCGTAGGAAGAAGTGGTGCATTGAAATGAGGAGGAGGAGAGCTCCTTTCATAGGGAGAGTGGGAGCTCTATTCATTAAATTCTTGGATGGGGAAAAACCTCATCCTACCCCTTAGCTTGGGTAGCAAGCTTATGCTTAGCTTGCCGCCCAAGCCACTTAAGAGGCAAACTCCTTGTGGGCTTGTGGCCCATGCTGCAAGCCCAACTTGTGGCAAGCCCCCTTTCGAGATGACCCTTTTGCATGTTTGGATCCCGTAAATAAATTCATAGGTCCATAACGAAATTCTCTTTTAATCCTCCTTTCTTTTAATTTATTTATAACCCTAATAAAATTAGTTATCGACTAAAATAAATTACTAGCTTAGCCAGAAAATAATTTAATCATTTTAATTTATTTATGACCCTAATAAAATTAGTTGTTGGTCAAAATAAATTCTTGGCTTAACCAGAAAATGATTTAATCATTTTAATCTCTTTAATTTATTTATGACCCTAATAAAATTAGTTACCGGTCAAAAGAAATTCCCAGCTCAACAAGAAAATGATCCTATTATTTAATCAACACTTTAATTTATTTATGACCCTAGTAAAATTAGTTACCGGTCAAAATAAATTTTCTGGTCTAACCAAGTAATAGTCTAACCATCCCATATTAAATATTCTCGTAATGGACTAAGTCTATTAATTCTTTACTCAGTATGATGAAAGTTCCAAGTGCGTGACCTTATAGGATCCCGAAGTATTGAGCTATTAAGGTTTGACCAATCCTTGTTGTATAGGAACTGTTTGCTCGAGGTTTTAGACCGTGAATAGAACTCGATTTCATTAAATGACTATAGTATGCCTCTAGCAAGGGTCCACCATCCCCCATTACTTGGAACATCGTTTGTGCTTATGACTTAATCCTGGTTTATGCAATAGTTGTCCAATGCGATGAACTCCTTCTATTCTTTAATATTAGTACCATCTGGTTTATTGGGTTTGATTAAAGTGTGAACCCACCAATAGCGAGGTTGCTCCAAGCTATCCTAGTTATTTACTTATTAGCGAAGTATATTACTTTTTACCATAATGTGTTTTGACTAAAAACTATTTCTATCAATCACATACTCTAATCAGAGGTTTATAGTAATCATCACTTTAACAAGCGGCCAGGTACAACTCCTTAATATATCTAGAGCGATGGATCTTTCCGACTACATAGCTTACCAATGTGTTGTCATCACTATACCCATAATCACCTGTGGCACCTAAATTAATGAGTGAATAGGTATGACCCATAGTATAGCGACAGTACCACACAAGGTAACTAGCATCTCATGTATGAGGATATTCGCAAAGCTACTATATGAAGATAAACACTAACACATTGATATATATACTAGGTGTTTATCTTACTGCAGTCTCTAATATATCTTCCAGATATATCCATGCATCAAAATCAAGACGTTAACCTCCTTCAGTCTTTAGGAGGTTAACGTCTTGGACCCTTTCCAAGAAATTTGACCGCATGCTAGTCTTACTGTTCCATCAATATCCTTTATTCAAGAAACTATGACTAGGGATAGTTTAGACATAATCATAATTGCACATGAAGCAGGTCTTACTAATCACAGTCCCAATATGGTATCTCTCACTTCATGCTATGTTTATGTCATGGACTTTTGTACAAAGATATCAATGAATATATTTTAACCAGTGACAATATATATGAACACATCGATATAAACAAAAGAATAAATGCATTTATTAATTAAATAAATTATTCGTACTAATATATAATTAAGATATATCGCACTAATTGCCTTAAGGGCACACATCATATCTAACAACTTCTTCCTCCACTGATCTCAAAATGGAGCTGAAAGAGTATATGGATCAGAAGTTTCAAGAGCTAGTAAACTCCATTCCCACTACCATCAATCAAGGAGGTAGTGCAATAACCTCCGGACTCTCTGATCTCACAACAAAGCAAAAAGCACTTCAGGAAAAACTTTCAAAATTCTTAAAGGATGAGTTACCTACTCTCCTAGCCAAAGAAGCTGAGGACATAGGGCATGATTGCAAAAATAATCTCTCTAATATAGATAATAATATTGGGAATTGGCGTGAGACATTTTATATTGAGCTCTGGCATCTAAATGAAGCCCTTCACAATAATCACAAAGCCATCTTGGAAGAAATTCCAAAACTTGGCTCTTCAATGTCCCAATTAATCATTACTACTCCTCCTCTTTCCTCCAGCACTTCCCCTCCAGCTATTCCGGAGAGCTTATTAGTTACCCTCTTCCAATAACTTCTCTAGAATATAGGTGACACTAGATTCAATAGATATCAGTGTTCACTCACCTTGCTTCGGGGGATTTTTTCATTCTTTGAGAAGGAAGATAGAGAATATGCTCTCTCCATTCACCCCAGCATGACTAAATCCTATGCCCAACTCCAGAAGCTAATCAAGCCAATTTATCTCATTCCTGCTACATTGGATAAAGTTATTGAGCAGCGCCTAGCAAGAAATGAAGATTACACTATTCTAATAGAGGCTTGGCAGAAAAAGTGGGATAAGAGGACCTACATGGTAATTAACCCCCCAAAAGATGCAAACAAAAAAGGGGAGAAGGAAGCTACAGAGCAAGAGGCTATGGATACGAGATGAATAGCTAGTTAGATTTTTTTTTTGTAAACACATGTAATAGCTAGCTACATTGTATTTTTCACTTATAATTTCTGTACTTATAATCCTGCACTTCGTTGATGTTAACTATTATTAACAACAGAAGTTATATAATGAAAAATGTTATTCAAAAAATTCTGGTTCTAAGTACAACCATCAATTGTACTAGAAAATCTTAGAAGCTATTATGCAAAAAATATTAGGGGAGTTAGGATGCAAGATTATGGGGGAGTTAATTTGTAAATGACTAAGTGTAAAAAATCATACTTAGCTCATATCTCTTATTTATATGCACACTGTACTTATGTTTTGGTTTCCATCAAAAAGGGGAGATTGTTGGGAAATAATGATCCGGAAGAAGAAAACTCAAGCCAACCATCTAGATAAATGTTTGAAGAAAACAAAATGCCTAAGTCCAAGAAATGATCCGGACAAGATATTGAAGATAATAAAACCTAAGTCTAACAAGAAAGCATCCGATTAAAGTCTGGAAAGGAAACAGACTTCTAACCCCATTAAAGAGTATCCAGAACAAATCACTACTAAAGAGCATCCAGTTAAGTTTGAGTCTAAAGACATCCGGAAGACTCAACTCTTAAGATTAAAGTGAATATTCAATTATTCAAATTCCCTCCATATTGGTCTAAAGTTAAAACAACCTTTTGCCTTGAAAAATGAAAAAGTGACAGCTCGCACGCAATCAGAAAAGGACAAAAGGACTGACATGGAAAGACAAAAAGGTAACAACCTTTTTAACCTAGACCAATAGCAAGGCGCGTGTGTTCCATATAAAAGACAAATTTGCATAAAAGTTGGTAGTGAACAAAAAGCCAAATAAACACCAACTGACAACTTTGTTGCATCAATCCCAACATATTCAACGAATTAATTACTGAGTCTAATGGACAGATCAACGACTTTGGAAATGCCATCTCATATCTGATCAATGGTGAAGATTAAACCTAAATCAATGGCTAAATTTATGATCCAAGCCTATAAAAGGGAAGCTTCACCAAGTGAGAAGATGCTTGTTGATTTACAGAAGCTAATACCTTAAGAGATATTTACTATTCAATCAAAGAACTTCATTCCTCCAAGAACCAATCACTCTAATCTATTTGTAAGGATTTTCAAGTGAGTTTATAAACTTGAAAATCCAAAAACCCAAGCTTTTCAAAAAAACAAAGTGTAAAATGTCATACTTGGTTAAGTATTGAGATTAGAACTTAGCTTGAACTAGGATAGTTTGAGTGGTATATCCCTGTGGGACTCAGCTTAAACTTGGGAATAGTTTGAGTGGTATATCCTACTAAAGAAGAGGACTCATCCTAAGATTGGTGTCTTTGGTGGTATATCCTATATCTGGAAGAGAGGTCATCTTCTGGAGACAATGTGCAAAGGACTTAGCCAAGCTTGGCTTAGCTATGTGGTATATCCTACATTTGGAGGAGAATAAATCTCTGGAGATAAATTGTAAAGGCTTGGTTTCTACTTGTGAAAGAAATCAATCACTAGTGGATTTAAGCTTAAAGGAGGAAACATCGGGGACTGGAGGTAGGCAGGGCCAAACCAGTATGAAAATATGTGTTTGATTTCTCGAACTCTAAACTTTATATTCAAGCACACATTTATATAAAATATTTGCATTATCTAGAGCTTACATCAGTCAGATTCTGGTTCATTCATATCACGCTACACGAAGGACTTTTTAAAGTCTTTATATTTTGCAAAAAGGGTCATTCACCCCCCTCTAACCCTAGTTGACACTAATAAGGGACCAACATGTAAAGGGAAGGGTTGTGGGGTGGCTATTTGGGGTTGGAAGGGTTGTGGGGTGGCTGTTTGGGTTAGAAGGTTTATAGTTCTTTTATCTTTCCAAGTAAGCATCTTGGATCTTAGCTAGGGCATAAGCTTGTTGTAAAGTTTTAGGGGACTGCATTAGCATAAGAAAAGTCACTTCATCTTTAAGGCCATTGATAAACAATCCTACAAGATCTTCCTCTGAAAGATTCACTCTATAAGTCTTGGAATCTGAGGCTTTCAAGTACTCCATTAATGAGTCCACTTGATACAACCCCTTAAGACGTACCAAAAGGTTAGTGAACACTCTATGACTAAATCTGTTTCAAAGTCTTACCAAATACTCATCCTAAGTTGGTTCAACAACTCCACCCCTTATCTTTATAAACATTTAATGTCATTCAAAGGCTTTTCTAGATAAATGTACCGAAGCCAATCTTATTCTAGAATTGACTGGTGTTAGGTCAATCTGAAAGAACCTCTCACATCTGTAAATCCACCCTTCTAAGTCATCTCCATTAAATCTTAGAAAATTTATTTTGGTAAATCTAGTTAAAAACTGACAATCAGATCCATTTCCAACCAAATGAGATTTTCCCTGATTGAAGTTTTGAGTCTTCTCTAGTTTGGAAAGCTAGAAATTAGCTTCTTCATTTCTCCCAATAGACTGGCCTGAGAATTAACAAACTGTGCTTGTAAATTATCCTACTATTGTGAGCACTAGATTTTAATGATCCTTCTCACAAAATGATGATGAGAGCTAGACAATGCAATCTTTTACAAGTGTTATCAATCAAAGGTGTTTCTACTACTACAGAGCTGAGTTTAGCTAAGTATGGAGATCTAGTTTGCCCTTAGGGACCCATACGGGTCATGTCTGGTGGTATAGATCCACTAGTGGAGCCATACGGGTCAAGTCCCCCATACACCTGGGGGGACCCGTACCGTAGGAGTCCTTTATTTTCCTAATTAGGCTTTATGGTAGATAATCCTTTCTATTTTTAGGATAAATCAAGTCATGAATGTAATTTATTGCATTCATACTCGATTTCCCCTATAAATAGAGGCTTTTTACCTCATTTCAAGGGGAGAACATATAGGAAAAAAGACACAAGATATATAAGAAATTATAGCATATATTCCAATAGCTTTCATAGGTATAGAAAGGGTATAATTGAGGTATACAAGGTATAAAATAGGGAGAAAACCCATTCCTTGAGGTTTTATCCATATTTTATTCAATTCTAGCTTCATTTGTTAGGATTTAGGGGAGGTTCTATCCACATAAAAACTCACCTAAACAGTCCTAAAATCACCATTTCATCATCTACTTTGGCTAGACTCTCTCACAGTGTAGGGACTGCTTCAAAGTGGATTCACGCTGCAAAGGTACACTCCTGAGTTTCAAAAAGTCTCACATCTCATTTATATTATCGTTATTTCTCATATTCTACCCCATCTATATAAAATTTTTGTTTAGTTTCTATCTTTGATTGAACTGAAATTCTGTCTGGACCAGACATGACCCATACGACTCCCTTATACCCGTACGGGTCCCACCTTACCCGTACGGGTACTGGCCCCCAGGCAGAATCTAAAGTTCCCTTTTTTAACCATAAAATCAATCTAATATCACCATTTTCCATGCAATCATTTTCACTAATAATCAGATAAATCAACCCACAAAAGTTAAAATGTGTTTTTTCACAACAAAATGAGCTAAAGACCCGTTATTTCTTTCTAATCCTAGAAGTCATCTGGGCACTTTTGATTGCAAAACCGCCACGTAACATAATCACATTTTCCTAACAAATGCTGACTTATAATGTGCTATAAACTAAGCTAATCTTTGTGGATGTAGGGGAATTCATTTTATTTTGTTTCATAACTTAGAACAAATATATAGGTTTCTTTGTGATTTACCCATTTTCCACTAGTTGTAATTTTTATTCCCTCAGTTATTGCTTGTACTTTATTATGAACTGTTGAATGCATGAATCGAGTGGGAAAGAGTGTAGAGAATAGGATTTCCATAATAATTCCCCAAATGATGAAAATAAAACGGTTTCACCTGGCGAATGTAATTTTGAATTAAGTAAATCAGAAATAAGTGACTCATCCGATACCCGAATCTCTGATCCAAAAGGTATGTGTCTCCCTCCTAATGGAAACCGTACCAAAACTCTTTCCCAAGTAGACAAATTGGGTAAGGACTCTATCATTTTGTATCGAGATTTGGGTCTCGATTCTTTTATTCATAAAATTGGCTAAAATGTGCAACCTTGAACTAAATGGTTTCATCATGCTTAAATTAATCAACCAATCACCCTGGTGGACCCTACTGGTAGGCGCCAAAGGAGACCCACATGTCATCGACACCTCACAGTGGCGACTTTGCTGGGGATATAATCTTTTAACTTGCAAAATTTTGGTTTGTTTTAAAAGCTTAAAAGATTAATATGAGCACCAAAAACCATTTACTTAATTCAGCCCGTTCTCTTTTTCATCATTTAAGAAAATTATTACACCCTATCCTCTCATCTCCTTCTCTCTCTAGCTAGATGTGTTCTTCTTCTAGCGGTAAGTTAGGGTGCCCTATTTTTTCGCGAAACTTACGAATGTGTCACTCATGCCTGCTAGGAATCGGGGGCACTCTATTGGGTAGAGCACTCATTGTCATCTCCCTCCAAAAGAGGCTTGATACCATGGGAACCTACTACATCAACTTTCGATAAGTCCTTACACCATTCTTATTGAAAGCCATAGAATTTCACCCTCTAGGTACCTTTTTTCTGGTGAGGTTACACTAGGTCGCCCTTTATTATCCTCGTGGTAATCAAAGGAAAATACCTCTAGGGCTAAATAGATGTTGAGGTTAAGGATGTAGTTACTTGTGAGGAGGCAAATTCATCAAGGACCGATATTAGGCCAGAGATTGCAAATGTCATCTCGTAGTATCTAGGAAGTGATTAGTTCCTCGACCAAATGAATGATTAGATGCTAGCTTCCATTAGGGAAATCTTGGTCGAAGAAAGAATGGCTAATGTCTCTCAAGGTAGAGTCATCAGGGCTCTGGTAGAGCACGTAGTGGTTAGTGAGCAACCCCTCCTTTTGAAGGTTACTCATAATCCACTCACTCAGTCTCAGTTACCACCACTTCAGATTCAGGGAGAATCTTCCAGTCAGTTTACTTAGCTGGGTTCAGTTGATCCATTTAGCTCAATTAGCTATTAGTACAATTAGTGGGTACAGTGGTTCCACTAGTTGTTAGTCAGTTCACTCAGCCTAGCCAGGGGTCCATACCAGTAGCATTTCAGTTTGGAGGATCTGGTCCAACCCCTAATTTTGTAGTCACACCTAAGGGGACAACCTTTCCTCAATCAACAGGTTTACCCTTGGGAGCAATTGCTCAGTCGGATGGATCATCCTTATCTATAGAATTATGTGATCTACTGCAAAAGTTGCTTGCTACCAATCCTAGCATTTAACTATCAGCACTGTTAGTTCAAGCCACTAGAGAGGAGGATTGGGTCCTAAAAACTTTAGTATGTCTAGCATAGCAAAGTATAAAGGGAACTAGACTGCCTCAATCTCACATCACCACCTATCATAGGGTTATGAGGATAAGGAAGCTAAGTGATAAAGTCCTTGTTGAGATGTTCCCTTGCACCTTGGAAGGCCCTACTGTCGAATGGTACAACTCTTTGTCCCATGAGGTGACTAGAGATTGGAAGGCCTTATTTGAGGCTTTCATTGAGCAATATAGTTTCAATGCCACTATCAATACAACAATATAGAATTTGGAGGCTATCAAGCAACCCCTCAATAAGAAATTCAAGCCCTATTTTAAAAGGTGGATGGCCACCTAACTCTTATTGAAAGATCGACTAACTCTCACTGAGATGATCGTAAAGTTAATGAACGGTGCCTTGCCCACTTACAGTAAGGTTCTTGGTATGGATAAATTCTCTAGCTATGTAGAGGCCTTTGAAAAGGCCAAGAAATGGGAAAGGATCGAGGAGTTAGAGAATGTGAGTGTGCCGGCCAAACCTTAGTTCAAGAAGAATGACCCGTCAGCCCCAGCCTGGGCTTCTAAGCTGAGGTCTAGTTTCGATCCCAAAACTGCAGTAGTGCAAGAAGAAGTGGCTGTAGTTTGTACTATTAAGGATTGTATTTCTCCGTAGAAGGCACTGTTGCCTACTATCATTAGTAAGTTAAGGGCACTTAGCCTTCTACTGATCGTCAAGCCCTATGTTTTGCCCACGCCTGAGGATAGGGATCAATTTTACGCTTATTATATTAGAAAGGGTCATCTTACCGGTGCTTGTAGGGATTTACTTGAGGCTGTTCGTGCCCTGATTAGGGAAAAGAAGATTTGAGAACCCAAAGTTAAACCAAGTACCATGAATAACCCCCTGCCAAATTTTAAGAAATAGGTTACCGCTATTGAGTCAGGATTTCCCTCCCATCATGTCTTCAATATGATCATGCAAGCTAATCCTATAGTTCACTCGCTAGTGGCTGTACCCGATGAACCTGTCCCCATTGATATTGAAGAGTACGAGTTAGAAGGTGCTTATGATGAGGAAACTATATTGGTGTGAGCACGGTATTTTGCATTCCCTCTCGCCAGACAATGATGACATATATTCAAATTTTAATCCTCATTAAAAATTTATTTCAAATTTTTATTAACGTTTGAATTCAGTTCAGCATGTCTGACTACGCACTCGGTAGAAACTTGAACTGATGATTCTCACCCAAAATATCTTAAAGTATCTTTAAAAATAAAAAAAATATGCTTTTGACCCACTTTTGGCCCTTTTTTCACCTTTTCAGGATATAGGCCCCAGTTGGCAGATGCCAACAAGGGTCTAAAGCCGCCGGCGATATGACCCCTGCGGTAGTTTACCAGCTTGTGCTTTTTATCTTCAAACTCACTGGATAATCGCAAAAATCAATTTTTAGGTCATTTTTCAACCTTAAAAACACTAGAAGAAGGGGTTGGAGGGGGGAAGAACATTAGTAGAACATTGAGAGAGTTTTAGGAGTGAGGGAGTAATTTTAGAGAGAGAAAGGGAAGAAAAGGTACGAAAATTGATTTGATTCGTGTTCTCTTGGTTTTTCTTCATCTGAATCTCATAGGATAAACTTAAAATCTATAGAAGTCCTAGGTTAAAATCAATCTAATAGGATTTTTAGAGACAAACATTGTTTAATCTTCAAATCACTACCCAAATCGTCATTTTGAGCTTCCTAGAGGCGTCTTTGGAACACGAAGAGGTGGATCTAAGGCCTTAAGGTAAATTCCTTAGTCTCTTGAGCTCTTTGGCATTATTCCTTACTGTTTGTTGTGTTACTTGGTGTTTTGGTTTCAATTTTTGGGTTTTCGGGCATTTTTGCCTGATTTTCTGCTATTTCTATAGATTCTGAAACCACCGGCGATTTCACCAAATCACCGGCGGCTTCACCCAAACCGCCAGCAAGTAAAGCCACCATCAGCTTCACTAATGCCACTGGCAATATGGGCTTCTGGGTAACAGCCCCGCATGCTGCCCTTCAACCAAAATTTATCATGTCTCGTATTTGCATGTACAGTAGCACGACGGGAATCTAGAATTCCCTGAAAATGGTCCAAACCCCTTAACATGTGGCATCTTCACTAATAATTTGGTTAAAATAATAATCATGTCCAAATGGACTTTTCCCTAAAATTCATTTGGAAAATGAATTTTTCAAAGGGAACCTTTACTCTAAAATCAAAAATTTTTGAGCTAACATGGTAGCTCAACCCTAGCCCAGGGCTCTGCCCCCGAACCCCATCCAAGGCGCTGCTAGAGAACCCCAAGAGGGGCTATCGCCCCTCGACTCTGCCAGAGGCGCTGCCCCTTGGACCCCACTATCAGGGGTGCCGCTTTGTGTGATATACCTCATACAATGTACCGTATCTATGCTGACCCTTTTGTGCATGTAGATTTAGGATAGATGTATGTTAGGCCTTCGAGTACTTCATTTTATGCTTAGACAAATATATAGGATTTGAAAGCCTTGTAATAATTTTAATTTTGTATTTATTTTTGGATGACTGTGATCATTTATTTACGGCTTTGAATGCTTGCTAAATAATGTGCTAACACAACATAAACAAAAATACAATGAATAGCGTGGATTAAACCGATTAAGAAAAATTGAAACTTTTAACTTGGCCAATGTAAAATAGATAACATCATCCAAACTCGAAATCTCTACTTAAGGTAAGGTCTACCTCCCGGTGGGAAAATTGTACCTAAATTTCCTAGTTGAGCTAAATCGGGTGGCGACTCTGTTTTAAGTACAGGATTTCGATCTTGTGTCTCTTGAGCATTAAAATATGCAAAACCATTTTCTACCATCACGATCACATCATTATTTTCGAGTGATCAGTCTACCGGCCTAGCTTCGTAGTCGTCTGTAAAATGTCATCCACTCATAGTTGGTTCAACCTAAACTAATTGATATTTATGCTTATGTATTAGAGAATGATGACCTTGAAGGGCCAACTTATTGGTGGAAACCTCCGAGGGGAGGAATTATATGAAAGATGAGGTGTTGCATATTACTCAAAGTGGGAGGGTCGCCCCTAATGTCCTCTCAAAGAGAAGAAGAGGTAGAGAGGTTGACATTCAAGTCATCCCGAGTATCAGTTAGGGACCAACCTTTGCACTTGCTATTGAGACTTAAACTCCGCTTAGTACTGGAAGGATGGATTCAAAGGTCACCCCTCTTATCCAACAGTTGTAAGTTACCCCCACCAAGTACATCATTTGGTAGCATCTCATCGACTCTTAGGATCATCATAGGGGTTTGATAGATAAGTTGTTAAGCATGGAGGCTACACCTTCCAATACCTTGGTTGAGGTGTTTTCAGTTATTAGAGGATCTTCCTCTAATCAGGCTGAACCCATTATTTTTTATCCATCAGATCTTTTGAGAGAAGGGGACAAACATAATAAGGCACTTTTCATTAAGGTGTAGATCTTTGATCGTTTTATCCCGTGTGTTATGGTGGATGATGGTTTAGCCGTTAATCTTTGCCCTACCAAGATCCTTCATCACTTGGGGCTAGATGAATCCATGTTGGAGAAATTCAATATTGTTATAAGGGCATATGATGATTCAAAGAGGAGTGCCAATAGAGTGTTTGAGGCTGAAGTCACAATTAGGGAAGTGAAGTCCGAAGTCTTATTCATCGTCCTTGACATCTCTGTCATGTACTCATTATTATTGGGTAGTACTTCGCTTCATGCATTAGGGGCTGCCCCTTCCACGGTCCACCAGAAAGTCAAGCGCATCCACAATGGCAAGCTAGTGACCATCGGGGCCGATGAGCCATCCATTGTAGCAGCTATAGAAGCTAAGGAAAAGGAATCTAGGGTGGCTGTTGCTCACCACGGTACAAAATATTTAGTTAATGGATACATATCCCTTAAGATTGAAAAGATCATGATGAAGCAGGGTTACGTGAAAGGAAAGGGGCTTGGGAAGAATCTTTAGCGCATGCTGGAACCCATCATACCTGTACCATAGCCACTCAGACTTGGTTTTGGGAAATCGCCCAGGTGCTGAGAAATCCAAGCCCCATTCCTTCCTTATGTTAGGGGCTTAGGTCAAGAAGAAGGTGTTTATAGGTGAAGAGGAACCTGCCGAGATAGGAGAAAAGAAGGTCCTTGGTTTTAAGATCTTTAATGATGTGTACGACTTCAAGAATGGCTGTGTGATTGAGACCTCAGTTTCTGCAGAAGTATGTCGAAAGACTGAAGAACTTAGCAAGAGCAGTGGCCAAAGAACCTTATGTGAACCTGCATACTGAGACTATTTGTTCAGTCTCCAGTGTTAACAAGGCTGACCAACAAGGCCCTTTGCCTGTGGAGGATGATTCAAATGATGTAATTTTTAATGTTGTAAACATTTTTTATGCAAACAATGCCACTTATGAGGCATATCATGATTCAAATGAGTATTTCACTTTAAAGACATCATACACTTATAACAACAATATTCTTAGAGTATCACCATATTTATTAATGAAGGTTACTTAGATTATATCACAATGGCACAAAAATCCAATGGTTAAAACTTACTAATAAAAAGAGAGATGATAAAAGTGCTTAGTAAACATGATAACAACTAGTCTTGGTCCGTCTTTCTTCACGAGGGGGGAAATGGGGTCTCATCATTAAGAAAGAAGACCAAAAAGACTCATGAGAGCATCAACAGCAGGCTGACTTTAGTTATAGAGAATGGAGAGTACACCTTGAGTTACAAGTCTATACTCAAATTCCTCAGGAGCTCTAAAGGAAAGCTGATCATTAAGTCGATCAAGAGGATTTCATCTAAAATAAGTGACTACCTACGGGGATTGGGCTGATAAACTTCCATTTACAATTTGGGGGTATAGAACCAGCATAAAGACATCCACTAATCAGCCATCTTTTTCTTTGGTATATGGAATGGAAGTTATATTACCTGTCAAAATAGAAGTAAGATCTCGACGAGTAGCACTCAAAGCTTGAATAAAAGAGTCAGATTGGGCAAGGCTTAGGTATGAACAATTGAATGCAATAGATGAAAAGCGGCTCAAGCCATATGACCACCTATAGATATATTAGTAGCACATGGCTCAAGCTTACAAGAACAGAGTTAGATACTCGAAGCAGCCTCTCAAAGCGGGTGATCTAGTTCTCAACAGCTATGCCAAGTCAACATTGATGCTAGGGCAAGTTCAGAGCCTAATTGGGAAGGACCTTTAAAGTTAAGAAAGTCCTTGGCAAGGGATGAATCAAGCTTATTGATATGGATGGAAATGAGTTCGTGAATCCAGTGAATCAAGATAGGCTTAAGCGTTATCATGTCTAGGTCAAAAGAATTAAATCATAGAAAAGCAGCACAAAGAATAAAAGAAATAAAGAATCAATCACCTAACGAGTGGTCCTCTACTGCTCGAGTAAAAATTAGGGTGCAACCCATTGATCAGTGTTACATAAACTGGTCAAGGAAAAATTAGGGTACTCCAATGCAAATAAAGCCCGGTAAGTTGAAAACCTGAAAAGGGCGGCTTAAGCAAAAGTTAGGGCATTGAGAGAAAAATGTCAGTTGCTTTCTAGAAAATCTATAAAAGACCACTAGGCAGCAACGGTTAACCATTGGAAATTTTTATCATTGCCTGTGTCCTCAAATTAATCTCATCAATGAACATGTTATGATTTTCTAAGAATTTTGGTCTTATGAATGCATGCATGTCTTTAGATGAAATAATCGCAGGTATGTGAACATCAGTTTTTTCTCTACATTTTGTGCATCTTTATTATTATCTTTACTGCAGGTACATTATTCAATAAAAGACAAAAATACTGATAGGCCACAAAAGAAATTGGACCTATGCAAAATTCAAAAAACGTATGCTTGATTGAACACCCAAAAGGATAATCTAGGCAAAAGTTAAGATGAGAGGAAAAAGAAAGAAAAAGCTTGCTGGATTGAAAACCTAACAGGGCGGTCCAGGCAAAAGTTAAAGAAAAGTCCACTGAGCTGAGTTATCAAGGATAGTTCAGGGAAAAATCAGGAAAAAAGAAATGAAGATAAATGTTCGATAGGTCATCTCACACTGAGGCGCCTATGCAAAAATTATAACTCAATTCAAAAGCTCCAGCTTTATCAATTGCAATAATTAAAGCATCATTTGTAATTGCTATGTCTCATAACTAGGATTCCTTGAACTCAGTTCTCCTATTATGATATAACAGGATAGCACGTATCCTTAGAAGTGCTAATTTCACCCAAATAGCCTTGGTAATTCTTATCAGTTGCATTTGGCCAATTCATCACGATCAGGAACTTAGAGTGTTCAACGGTTAACTCACTCGCTTGAGTGCACGCTAAATGGGCTTCATTGTTAATTATGTCAAAAGGGCAGGAAGGGTTTACAGACAACGAAATTCAATAATTTCTGTTCAAAAAAAGAAAAGTTTAGCAAGCATAAAAGTTAAAATGACAAAAGTATAAATCCAAGCTCACACCAAAATAAGCCACGAAGGGCCAAAAGTATCAAATGTCCAAAAAGTAATAGTTCTAGTCTAATCTAAGCTGTTGGGGGGTCTTATCCCTGATTCTCCTCATGTGTCTGGTCCTGTGTATCTGCTAGTAGATAATCCATGTCTATCATCACATGATCCTCTGCCCCACCAACATCCGTAGTAGGCATATTAGGAATCCTGACCTCTGAAGCTCCTACTACACTCCCAACAGCAGTATCGATCTCCTCTACTTGCTCCTTAGCTCTAGCCACATGGTTCACTACCGGTGCCACTTGATATGCCGAGCTATCATCATTAGACAAGGAATCAAATGGCTTAGGTGTCTATATATCCTCGGTCATCCATACTTGCTGGCCCCGCAATACCTCGACCTCGACCCTCACACGAGCAGCATCCGCTCTAATCTGGTCAGCCTCAGTAGTGACCACTCGTAACTGATCCTCCAGGAACCTAGCTCACTCCTCAAAAGCATCCAGATCCTGAGCAGACTTACTATGCTCTATAGCTAGCATAGTCTTAATGGAAATCATAAGATCTATACACATATATAAATATCATGGCATGCATCATGCATAATTTGTTAAATTTTGCAGGTAAAAGGAACTTACCAAGGTTAGTGCATCCTGAGCTAGCAGCAGGTCTCAAATGGAGAAGAAGCCCCTCGCAATGCTCTTTACCTCAGTCACAGACACATGAAAAGAAAATTATGTCAACACCAAGATATTTTAGGCAACAATTATAAAAGAGGATCTAAGGGATAAGAATTCCTTACATGAGTAAAACTGGATATGGTAAAGTGAATAGGCTGAACCGACTCCTCGAGCACTTTAATAGCTCACTTCCCCAAATGATCGAGGACCCAAAAGAAAGTATCCAACTCTACTCGGAGGACCCCCTCTCTCACACTCCCTAAAGCGCGAGACCGCTTCGTTGGTGGCTCAAGGTCAGTAGGGGCAGCAACAGTAGACCTCTTCCATATCAAGGTGAGAGGCTATAATGAATAAATTACACTTAGGGTCACAGTCAATTTCATGAAGCAATAAGGTATTATTAAAGGCTAAGTTAGGAGGATACCTGAGAAGAAGGTGTAGCAGATCTAACTGGGCCCTCAGTACTCAAAACCACACAAGGACCCTCACGGTCACCCCTCGGTCCACCCTTATTATCAACACCATTGTCATCACCATCACTATCGCTCTAGTGGAACACAAGAGGGATGTCTCTGAAATTGATCCTCTCACAGGGAGGAAGGAGCGAAGAGTCGATAAACATAGAGTATGAGCCCCCTATTGACATCACTCGGGCCCCCTCGTCCAACAGGTGCAGGCCCTGGTCCATCCCAAGAATTAGATGTGGCCAGAAGACCCCCACTGGGATCGGGGGAGGGATTGGTTTCTCTACAACAGCACTGGTCTACTAGTGTCGGACCCTCTCACCTAAATACCATTCTAGGGAGAGCGGGGACTCCAGCACAAAGCGATAATCATCCACGCTAGCCCGAATCTGCTTGATGTCTCTGTGTATGACCATCATCTCCGACGGGTCTTGAACAACCTTCATAAAATAAATGCACTATAAGTATCATAACTTTGTGAATACGTTTTTTACTATTGGTTGTTGAAATGTGAAATATAGGTTCAGTATGGAAGAGGTTTACCTGATCAAAGCGCAGCTAGCGAAGGAACGCCCTATACTCTATTGTGGTCAGGGCCTAATGTTGCCAAGCCCCCATCTACCTAGAAATAATATAAGGTGTCTTAGGGTGCATGGGCAAACCTAGCCCAGGGATAAATCGATGCTCAAAGGCCAAAATATGCAAGACAAGATGAAGTCAGTTGCAAAGCAATTTGAATAAAAGGTTAAAGCACAAGAAATTAGTTTAGGAATTACTATTAAGATCAGCTGGTAGATCTTAACCTCGGACTGCTGGCCCCGAACTCCAATATCTAGCCTATAGTACAATTGTGCTAGGATGGCCCAACACTAATTCTTGCCCGGCACAGCGGCAAGATCCTCGAAGGCTGAGAGCAAACTGTAGTTAAGGTTGCTCGAGTAGACTAAGAAGAAGATAGTCGTGAGGAAGGTTAGTAGGAAAGACTGGGCGTACCAGTCCCTCCTCTCCACAGCAATAAGGCTTGGCTGCCCAATCTAGTAACTGTGGAGCTCTCCATACTTGAGCTTGTCCATCCCTCTAGGATAAAGCCCAAGTAATCTCTCTACATAGGCCATCACCTTAGGCTGAGACTGTTATCGGTCAGTATAGGCATTAAAGTGAATGACATCCTCACTCTAATCTAACCCTATTAGGGTGATCAAGTCTAGGGGAGTGACAATGACCTCCCCGAGAGGCAAGTGGAAAGTGTGTGTCATCTCGGGCCATCTCTCTATCAAGGCCATTATAGGGCCAGGAGCTAGCATATTTAAGGCCTGAGAAATGGCCTTGATGATATCAGAGAACTTTAATGAGTCAATACAGGTCAGCAGCTCAGTGTCCCCGATACATTGAATAACCTCATACCACTTCCTGTAGAATCTCAGGGCTCCGACAGTGTTGTATGGGAACTACAAGGATGAAAACATAGTTCAATAGGGTTAGAACATAGTGGACAAATCAAAAAGTTTGAAAAAGTTATAGAAAATAAAGATTTAGGTGTTCTATCCCTAAAGACAGGGCTCGTACATGTCCGGCCCATCCATACCAAAAATTGGATCCATACGGGATCCCATCCCACCCCGTATAAGTCCTTGTAAATAGTCCTCTTTCACCCAAGTTTCCCAAACAAGCAAAAATCATCCAAATTCAACCAAAGGTCATCCAAAACTATCCTAACAGCATCCTAAACTAAAAGTTACATCCATTAGGCTCTATCTAAGGCTATGAAACACCCTAATTCATGCCAAAACTAGAAAAATTCAAAAAATCACAAAATGGAAAAAATTGAAGGATCGAGTGACACACTTGAAGTTTTAAGGAGTGAGTGGTAGGAGATAGAACCAGGGGCATATTAGAAGTAGGGGTGAGGCCGAGAAATGAATCCCCCTCACAAAAAGCATGCCTGATCAAAACTGGGCATTCACAAAGCTTCGAATCGCTTACTCGAGGCAAATCCTCACACCTAATGGAAAAGCGGCTGATTTTTTGAATCTTTTTATACATTTTTTTTATCGATTTTAGGGGAAAATTCTGGAAAATTTAATATAGGAGAGTTTAATGTAAGGCGGGATATGAATGGTCAATTTCAATTTTAAAACCCCTCGACCAGGACCTGTATGGGTCCCACCCCACCCATACAGGTCCCACCCTACCCGTACGGGTCCCTTTTGCCATCAAGGGGGAGTTTTTGAGCCAGAACTTCATGAAAGCACCTGGTGGCGCATCCAGTCTAGACTAGGGGCCAACCCCATTTCTCCTAAACTCCATACTTCAGTTAAATTAGGGGCAAAACCCCTAGCTCACCTTGATCCTTGATTGTAGGGGTAAAATTTTTGTTTTCACAAAGTCATTCAAGAATCAAGGTAAGCCATTTTTGAATTGACCACTTACAGGGATAATTTTTGTATACATGTCCACTCAAATATAGGAAATTTTGCCCAACAAGCGAGTCCTGCAAGGAGCCAATTCCCCATCAGAAAAGAGTTTACTGATAGGGCATCCCCCAAATCCCCAGCAGCAGAATCAGTCAATATAGGGGCATCCCCTCATTCCCCAGTAGCAAAATCAGTCAATTTAGGGGCATTCCCCTATTCATCAGCAACAGAATTAGTTAATCTAGGGGCATCCTCCCATCATTGAGCTCTCAAAGGGCATTCACCCTAGGGGCACCCCCTAGTAATTAAGCCAATCAAGGGGCATCTACCGTCAAGGGCATTCGCCTAAAAGGCACCGTCCAAGGGGTATTCCATCCTAAAACAACTGGGCCAAACCCGACATTCCTAAACTTAATTTACCATTTATTTCGAGACCAATCACTACCCACACATCTTCATTCTTGATTGAAGGGGAAAAAATTTTTGTTTTCCATAAAGTCAATCAAGAATCAAGATGTGCCATCTCAAGCAATAACTAACTCAACATTTTTATTGTCTCTTAGCAGGTTATTCGAAATCCCCAATAGGAAAGTCATCCGCCTTAGGAAAGGGATACATCGGCCAAGAGAGTCATCCACCTTAGGAAAGGGATACACCATCAGTCAAGAAAGTCGATCCACCTTAAGAAAGGGATATGAGGAAAGTCATCCGTCTTCGGAAAGGGATACACCATCATCCAGGAAAGTCGATCCGCCTTAGGAAAGGGATACATCGGAGAGGAGAGTGATCCACCTTAGGGAAGGAATGCACCATTAGTCAAAAAATTTGATCTGCCTTAGAAAAGGGATACCAGGAAAGTCATTCGCCTTAGGAAAGGGATACATCATTCAGGAAAGTTGATTCGCCTTAAGAAAGGGATACGGGGAGTTGATTTACCTTAAGAAAAGGATGCACATGGTAAAAGTCACACCTTCCCTAGTAGAGTCATTAGGGATGCATTAGCAAAGGAAAGTCATCTGCCTCAAGAAAGGGATACGCATCAGCAAAGGAAAGTCATCCGCCTCAAGAAAGGGACACCCAGGAAAGGAGTTCGCCTCAAGAAAGGAACTCGCCTAAGTCATCACCTCAAGTATGATCTCTAAACCCTCGCTCACATCATAAGATCATACAAATCCATATCTGCAGTGATCCCATGAGGGGCAGTCTGTCAGCATTGGATTTTAGTAATCTTTCTCATAAAATAATGATGAGAGCTAGATAATGAAATCTTTTATAGGTGTTATCCATCAGAGGTGTTCCTACTACAGCAGAGCTGAGTTTAGCCAAGTCTGGAGAACTAGTCTACCCTTAGGGACCCATATGAGTAATTAATGGTGGTATAGATCCACTAGTGGACCTGTACGGGTCAAGCCCCCCATACACCTGGGGACCCGTATGGATCCCCCCCGTATGGGTCCTCTATTTTCCTAATCAAGCTATATGGTAGATAATCCTTTCTATTTTCAGGATAAATTAAGTCAAGAATGCAATTTATTGCATTCAGACTCGATTTCCCCTATAAATAGAGGCTTTTTACCTCATTTCAAGGGGAGAACATATAGGAAAAGAGACACAAGATATATAAGAAATTATAGCATATATTCCAATAGTTTTCATAGGCATAGAAAGGATATAGTTGAGGTATAGAAGGTATAAAATAGGGAGAAAACCCATTCCTTGAGGTTTTGTCCATATTTTATTCATTTCTAGCTTCGTTTATTAGGAACTGAGGGAGTTTTTGTCCACATAAATGGTCACCTAACCAGTCTTAAAATCACCATTTCATCATCTACTTTGGTGAGACTCTCTCTCAGCGCAGGGATCGCTTTAAAGTAGATTCAGGTCACTAAGGTACACTCCTGAGTTTCAAAGAGACTTATATCTCATTTACATTATTGTTATTTCTCATGTTCTGTCCCATTTGTATAACATTTCTCTTTATTTGCTATCTTTGATTTAACTAAAATTCTGTCCGGACCAGATAGGACTCGTACAGGTCCCCCTATACCCATACGGGGTCCCCATCAGCACCCGTACGGGTCCCACCCGAGCCATACGGGTACTAGCCCCCAGGAAAAATCTAAAGTTTTCCTTTTTAACTTGTAAAATCAATCTAACATCACCATTTTCCATGCAATCATTTTCATTAATAATTCGATAAATCAACCCATAAAAGTTAAAATGTGTTTTCACAACAAAATGCGTTAAAGTCTTGTTATTTCTTTCTGATCCTAGAAGCCGTCCGGGCACTATCGATCATAAAACCGTCATGTTAACATAATCACATTTTCCTAACAAAATGTTGACTTATGATGTACTATAAACAATACTAATCTTTGTGGATGCAGGGGAATTTATTTTATTTTATTTCATAACTTAGAACAAATGTATAGGTTTCTTTGCGATTTCCCCATTTTCCCATGGTTGTAATTTTTATTCCCCTAGTTATTGCTTGTACTTTATTATGAACAGTTGAATGCATGAATCGAGTGTGAAGGAGTGTATAAAATAGGATTTCCGTAATAATTCCCCAAATGATGAAAATAAAATAGTTTTACGCGGTGAATGTAATTTTGAATTAACTAAATGCGAAATAAATGACTCATTTGATACCCGAATTTCTGATCCAAAAGGTACGAGTATCCCACCCATTGGGAACCGTACCAAAACTCTTTCCCAAGTAGACAACTTGGGTGGCGACTCTATCATTTTGAATCGAGATTTGGGTCTCGATTCTTTTATTCATAAAATTGGCTAAAATGTGCAAAATTGAACTAAATGGTTTCATCATGCGTAAATTAATCAACCAATCACCCCAATGGGCCCCGCAGGTAGGCGCCAAGGGAGACTTACACGTGATCGACACCTTACAGCTATGATAGCATTTCAGCTTGTGGAAGATCTTGGCGAGCTATTGTGAGCACCGGCATTTCGATGTCCCACAGAATGATGAGGACTTTTTGCTCTAACCTTTTATGGACCAACTATTATATTCTTTTAGGGTCGAATCACGTTTGGCAAGTACCTTTTTTATGATTTTCGACCTTTGACCGCGCTTAAAAATCCTTAAAATGCTTTAAAATGTTAACTATTATTTTTCGCTCGTGCGTAGTAATTTGTTTCACAATTTTCTATAAAATCTAAACATTTTCAGCAAGTCTCATTAATATTAATAGATTTTAGACTCTTCGAGGTTTCCGTAATATTAAGAATCGCCTTTATCGAATAACCATATTGAAAGTTATGATCGTTCCAAGGTTAAACCATAATCAAAACCCATATCAAAACCCACCGCCACCGCCAATGTGGTGTAGGTCACCGCCACCATTATGGCAGTGAGCACCACCGGGGTGGCCACCCCTATTGTAGCATTCCTTCGCTACCATTGTAGCCTTCCTCTCTACCATGGTAGCGGTGGTCGCAGTGGCTATAGCGGTGGCCACCATAGCTATAGCCGTCACCACCATACCAGATGTGGCTACTATGGCACGGGTAGTTGCAGGCCATACCATTTCATTTCCCTCTCTCCTATCATTGGGCCACATATTTTCCACTAAAAATTCACCTAAGTTGGGGTATTTTTGAGTGTGGGAGTATTTGAATCCATCTAGGAGAGAGATTGAGGGAATTTTTTTCTCCATAATTTGAATTAAAATTAGATTTTTGAGAGAAATAAGAATAAGAGAGAGAAAGGGAAGAACTAGAGAGAGAAAGCTTAAGAAAAGCATAGAATCTGGATTAATCTCTTTTAAGCACGATTCTTAGTTGTTCTTAGGCTTGATCTTATAGCTTAATCATTAAAATCAATTAGAAATCATAGGTTAAAATGAATTAAATAGGTTTTTTAGGGACTTTTCTCAAGTACCACCTAAAAGTTTATCACTAATCAATCACTGATTTCGCCACTATTTCTATCACTATTTCATCTGAAAATCATTAAAACAATCTTGCCAAGGGTTGATTCGAGTCTCCAAAGATAGATTCTCAGCATAGAGGTAACAAAATTGTGTTCCATTATCTATTTACTTATTTTTATTGCATTTATTATTGATTTGGTGGTTTTGAGGTCTGTTTCCCCCTTGTTTTATTGGTGTTCTTGCGAAATCATCAAAGAATGGCCATGCCTCTATAGGGATAGCCTTGGCCACTATCCCTATAGCCCTAACTGCCATCCCTATGGATGTGAAGGCTATAGCTATAGCGGCGAACTCTATATTGGAAACAATGATCCAAAAAACAAATAATCTGGATCATGTTTGAAGTAAACAAAACACCTAAGTATAAAAATACCTAAGTCATTGCATCCGAACATATAACCAAAACATCTAAAGTCCAAGACAAGTGAAGACAATTACCTAAGCATAAATGGAAGCATCCGGTTCAAGTTTGGAAAGGAAATAAACTTTGAACCACCCAAAATAGCATCCGGAAAAACTGATTGCACTAACATCCGGAAGAAGACTGATCCGGAGATATTAAGTCTAAAGACGTCTGGAAGACCTTAATATCAAGAGAAAGGGAATAATTCAAAATATCAAAATTCCCTCCATTCTTTTTGTTCTGCAAGTCAAAGATCCTTTCACTTAAAGCAAGACAAAAATGACAACTTGCAATTTCTAGAGAAAGGACAAAGGACTAACACAGAAAAGAGAAAAAACAACTACCTTTTTCACCTAGACCAATAAGGAAGGTGCGTTGAACTCACACTAAAAAGGTAATAGCGTAAAAGTTTGTGAGTCACTAAAATACAAGGAAATAAAGCCAGAGTTAAGAAAATTACAGCAGCACTGAAAATGCTACAAGATGCCACACATGAGGAGCACAAAGAAAGTTATATCAAATAGAGCCTCAGGAATATTTGTAAGCAATTAAAATCCATGGAGAAATTGGTAAAATAGAAATCCTTAACTCTAGATTTGAAGGCTGATATAGGGGAGCAAAAAGGGAGCGTGAAGAATATAGAAAGGAAAGTGGAGGACTTTCCTATAACTGATTTGGTAGTTAAGATATCACTTGCCAAGGTTACTCCAGTACTTAATAAGCTACAAACAAGCCATGCAGCAGCAAATTGCACTGCAAATCAAGCTAACATAGCGTCTACCAATAATTGTGCAACAATCATGGATAAGCTCACTTCCTCCTCCTCTAAATTGTCCACTGAAATAAATTAGTATTTGGATTCCAACTTCAAAAACTTGTCAAAATTCATTTCTGAAAAAGAAGAAAAATTTGCTCTCCCTAGCCTAAGTGAAAATCAATAGGCCATATTGAATAAGTTGACCAAACTCATTGAGGAAGACTTGCCTAAGCTTTTTTCCAAACAAATGGAAAATATTGCATAGGAAGTTGCAGGCCAAATGAATGGGCATGATACATTCATCAACAATGCTAAGGAAGAACTTCATAAAGACATCATGACTGTCAATGATAGTGTTCACAACTGCCGAAGGGACATAGGGAAGGAAATTGAGAAAGTGCTCTCCAATCTGTCAAATATGTCTATATCCAGATCTTCCTCACTCTCTGTTCTAAAAAGTCAACTTATCCTAGTGCTTCAGGATCTCATTCAACATATAGGGGACACAGGCTTCTTTGGCCATAAGGGGATTGCTACTCTTCTCAAAGCTCTCTTCCCTTACTTTGATGACAAGGATTGCTAACATGTCCTACAAATGCATCCTTATCTCATAAAGTCCTACACCCAACTCCGAGCAGTCTTCCGGCCCCTGCATCTAGCTCTAGCCACTGTAGATACAATCATTGATCCAAGAAGGAAAAGGAATATAGACTATTCTATCGACTCCATGGCTTAGAAACAAAGCTGGGTTGGTAAAACCTACATGGTAGTCGACCCCTAAGCTGATGCAAATAAAAAGGGGGAGAATACAGAAGGGGAAAATAAAACTGTTGAAGCTAAAAAGGGAGAGAAGCAAGGTAAAGGAAAGGAGAAGAAGGGAGAAGCTTCCGGGGAGAAATAATTTTTGTTATAGATATACCTATGAATAAAATGTAAGATCCGTAATAGCTAGTTTCATTTTTTCACTTATATATCACTGTAATTGTAATTCCGGAACTTTATTGATGTTAACTATTGTTAACCGTAGAAGTATATATAGTGAAAAATTATTACAAAAAATTGCTTCTAAAGTACAATCTGTAATTGTACTAGAAAAATCTTAGAAGCTAGAATTGAAAAATGTTGGGGGAGCTAGGGATGCTAAAATTATGGGGTAAAAATTGTAAATGACTAAGTATCAAGTATTATACTTAGTTCATAAAAACCCTTTTCCTTATGCCTAGATACCTTAGGTTTGTGTTTCCATCAAATGGGGGAGATCATTGGAAACAATGATCCGGAACAACAAATAATCTGGATTAGGTTTGAAGTAAACAAAACACATAAGTACAAAAAGACCTAAGACATTGCATCCGGAGATATAACCAAAACATCCAAAGTCCAAGACAAGTAAAGACAATTACCTAAGCATAAATGGAAGCATCCGGTTAAAGTTTGGAAAGGAAACAAACTTTGAACCACCCAAAACAGCATCCAAATGAACTAATTACACTAACATCTAGAAGAAGACAAATTCACATATATTAAGTCTAAAGACATCAGGAAGACCTTAATATCAAGATAAAGGGAATAATTTAAAATATTAAAATTCCCTCCAATCTTTTTGGTCTGTAAGTCAAAGATCCTTTTCCCTAAAGTAAGACAAAAATGACAGCTAGCAATTATCAGAAAAAGGACAAAGGACTGACATAGGAGAGAGAAAAAGGTAACAACCTTTTCACCTAGACCAATAAGGAAGGGGCGAGGAACTCATACCAAAAAGGTACTAGTATAAAAGTTGGTGAGTCACTAAAATACAAGGAAAATGATCACTGAAAGCTTTTTAGCCTCAATCCCAAGGATTCAAACCGGTCAAAATCTCTATCTAACGGATTGATCAATAGTTTCGGAAGTGCCATATATTACCTAATTAACAGTGATGATTTGATTACAGCTTAACAACCCACAACAACTACATTTATGATAGAAGCCTATAAAAGGGAAGCTTCACAAGTTGAGAAGGTGATGGTTGATTTCAAGAAAGCATATATAAGAGAAAAACCAAAATGTAAAGATCTCCTACTTGGGTGAGTAGAGAGATTGGGATATAGCTTGAAGTTGGTGCTTTGATTGGGATCTCCCTATAGGACTCAGCTTAGATTTGGGGTAGAAATCTAAGTGGTATATCCTACTAAAGATAAGAGGACTTAGCTAGGAGTTTATGCTTCTAGTGGTATATCCTACATCTGGAAGGGGTTACCATTTGGAGATAAATTGTAAGGCTCGATTCCTGCCAGTTGGAAAGAAATCCACTAGTGGAAAAGCTCGGAGGAAGGAAACTCCAGAGACTGGAGTAGGCGGGGGTGAACCAAGATAAAATACTTGTGTTTCATTCTATTGCTCTTTATTTATTTGCATAATTGATTCATATTTGCATCATCCGGATCCATCCCTAAGATCATAATCAAACATGCTACACTAAGACTTTTAAAGTCTATTTATTCCATGAAAAGGGTCATTTACCCCCCTCTGACCAAACTTAGACCCTCATATGGACCAGCAAGTGGTATCAGAGCAGGTGCTCAAACTAGAGATCTAACAATCTTAAGCTAAAGATCCATATATTTTGATAATCAAAATGAGTTTCTAAAACTCACAGCTCCTTTTGGAGGGTATGTCTGTTACCCATCCTCCACTCTTCATCGGTGAACACTGCACATTTTGGAAAAACCGGATGAAGAATTTCATTCAAGCACAAAGCATGATGGCATGGATGGCCCATATGAACCTATGTATAAGGTAGATGGTTTAACCACCCGCAAGCCCTCGAGCTTATGGGATGAGAATGATTATAAAAGATTGCATGAAAATGCAAATGCTATTAACATGTTTCATTGTGCTCTTAGTGTAGCAAAATTCAATAGAATATCCTGATGTGAGACTACATAGGAGATCTAGAAGAAGCTAGAAGTGACCTATGAAGGAACCAAGAAGGTTAGAGAAGCCAAACTTGATCTACTTCAGCAAAAGCTTGAGACTTTCAAAATAGAGCCTAAAGAGTCCATCAACAGCATGAAAACTAGATACATAAAGCAAGTAAATGAAATGAAGAGGCTCAGAAAGGAAATTTCTGAAGTGGATATGGTCAAGAAGATACTTCAAGGTCTCACCAAGGAGTGGGATAGCAACTGCCATTGGGGAAGCTTATGACTTAAACGTCTATAGCTATGATGAGCTCATTAGTAATCTCTTAACCCAAGAGCTATCCCTAGAAAGATCTAGCCAATAAGAGAAAAAGCTTGAAGAAAGAAAGAAAGCTATTGCACTCAAGGCAGAATCCACCGGATCAACTTCATTCGAAGAGAAAAAGCAACTCATGGAATCTAAAAGCAACAAGGAGCAAATGGCTATGTTAGCCAGACAGTTCAACAAATTCTTGCAAAAGAAAGAAAGGAGGAATTCCAAAATGTACAAATCTAAAAGATCAAGGGAAGGAAGCTCTAGAAGGGACAGGCCTAGAAAGAATCCAGAAGAAAAGAAGGATTTGGAGAAAGAAGCTGCCTATTTCAAATGTGGAGAGAAAGACCACTTTAGAACCAAGTGCCCCAAGCTTAAAAGAAGTAAGAAATGCAAAGAGAAGGCAATAGTGGCAACTTAGAGCAATAGTGAAGAAAGCAGCTGTTCTTCTTCAACAGAAGAAGAAAAGACAGCCAACTATGAATTCATGGCATTGACTAATCTAAAAGCAGAACAATCTGGAAGAAATCCATCCAAGCAAGAAACTGTGGAAATTGAAGAATCAGAATCAAAAACATCCAACACTGAGGTCAACTCTCATTCAAATTCTGTTTCTAACTTTGAACTTAATAGAGCTTTAAGGATTGTGATCAAGAATGTGAGGAAGAACACAAAGGCAATAAAATCCCTAAGCAGATAAGTGTTGGAGCTTACTGAAGATAGTGAGGTACTGGCATAAGACGTCAATTTAATAAGAGCCACAAAGCAGATTGATGTGGTTAAAGAGAACTTCCTAAGAAATCAAGTACAGATCTTAAGTGCTAACTTGATGGGGTTAGATAGGGAGCTAACTCTGATGAAGGAATCATCCAGATGGAAACCTGATCCTTCACAAAGAAGGAGAAATCCAAGGCAAGCTACATCAAGAAATAAACATAAACGAGATCGAAAGCCTTTCAACTAAAAGGATAAGGTGGTAAGCAAGCAACCACAAGCCCAAAAGTATACTGCTAGCCAAAAAGGAAAGGCTAAGGTAGACTACAATCAGCAACCTGCTAAACAAAAGAAAAATCACAGAGCAGAGATAGCGCCTCCAGCCAGCTTCTGGAAACACACCAGAGCAACCAGAAGTATACAAGAAGCTGGATATAAGAGGAACTATAGGAAGGGGGATCTTAAGAAGATCAAAAAGAAGTAGGAGCTAAACAGGCCTATTTTAGGATGTAGGTGTTGTGGGAGAAACAATCATATTACTAAATTATGTAGATTTAAAAATGGCTATTATGATATTAATCCTTGGCCTGAAATGGTTGATAACCCGAGAGGACCCAAATCTGATTGGGTACCCAAACCCACTTAATATGTTTTGCAACTATGCCTTAGATCCACAGTAGATCAACACACTTGGTACATTGATAGTAGATGCTTAAGGCACATGGCTGGTGATGAAAAGGCCTTCATCACATTAACCAGGAAGAAGGGAGACAAAGTAAAACCAAAAAGGATAGATCATTGGACATGGAACCATTGGATCTAAATTAAAGATAGAAGATATCTTAATTGTTGATGGACTGAAGTTCAACTTGCTAAGTGTAGTCCAACTCTGTGACAAAGGAAGAAAGGTCACCTTTGACTCCGGAGGCTGCTCAATCTTTGATAGTAAGTCTAATCGACTCATTCTTTATGAACTTAGAGTAAACAATGTCTATTCTGTTAACATTAAAAATGAGAAAAATAATATCTGCTTGGTGTCTAAAGAAGAAGAATCATGGCGATAGCACCGGAGGTTGGGAAATGTTAGAATGAAACTTCTGTCCAAACTAGCCAAAAAGGAATTGGTTGTAGGCTTGCCCAAGGTAGCTTTTGATAAGGATCACATATGCACTACATGTCAACTAGGTAAATAGCATAAGAAAAGCTTCCCTTCCATCTCATACATACCTTTCAAGAGAGTCCTTAAACTCTTACACATTGATCTCTTTGGTCCAATAAAACCATTGAGTCTAGGTAAAAGAGAATATACCATGGTCATTATGGATGATTATTCTCGCTATACCTGGGTGGCTTTGCTAGCCAGCAAAGATGAGGCCTTTGAACAAATCTCAAAAATATTCATTCGGATATAAGTAGAACATTGCATAAACATTGCATGCATCTAGAGTGATAATGGTCGTGAGTTCAAAAATAAGCATTTTGCTAAATTTTATGACTCCAAGGACTGTGAACATAACTTCTCTGCCCCTCATACTCCTCAACAAAATGGAGTTGTTGAGAGAAAAATAGGACCATATTTGAGATGGCTAGAACAATGCTAAATGAGAATTGTTTGCCAAAATATTTCTGGGGTGAGGTTGTAAACACAGCATGCTACATTTTGAATAGAGCTCTCGTTAAAAAGACCTTAGGAAAGACCCCCTATGAAATCTGGAAGGGAAGGAAACCCAAAATTGGGTATTTTAAAGCCTTTGGATGTAAATACTACATCCTAAATGATAGAAAGCAGTAAGGAAAATTTGATCCTAAATCTAATGAAGCGATCTTCCTTGGCTACTCAATAAATAGTAAAGCTTACAGAGTATATAACAAACAAACTCAAACTATGTGTGAGCATTGGATTTTAATGACCTTTTCACAAAACGATGATGAGAGCTATATAATGCAATTTCTTTTAGGTGTTGTCCATCAGAGGTGTTCCTACTGCTGTAGAGTTGAGTTTGGCCGAAGTCTGGAGATCTAGTCTTCCCTTAGGTACCCATACTGGTTCTGTTTAGTGGTATGGATCCACTGATAGACCTGTACATGGATTACCTTCCATACAAGTGGAGGGGACCCATACAGGTCCCCTTGTACCAGTACGGGTGGGGCCCCACTCATACAGGTCCTTTGATTACCTAATCAGCCTCTTTCGAAAGAAATCTCTTACTAGGGAAAAGGCAAGTCTTGAATACGGATTATTGGATTCAGACCTAACTCTCACCCTATAAATAGGGCATTTTCCTCTCATTTCATAACACACATTCATATTAGAAGAAAACTATAGAAAAATTATAGTAAAAGTTCTAGCAATTTCTATAGGTATAGAAAAGGTATAGTGGAGGTATAAGAGGTATAAAATAGGGAGAAAACCCATTCCTTGAGATTTTGTCCACATTTCATTCATTCCTGACTTCATTTATCAGGATTTAGGGGAGGTTTTATCCACACAGATGCTCACCTAAAGAGTCTTATTTCACCATCTACTTTTGCCGAACTCTCTCAAAAGTAAAGGGATAACCTCAAAGTGAGTTTACGTCGCAAAGGTAATGCTCTTGAGTTTCAAACAGACTCACATTTTAGTTTTATTATTATTGTTATTCTCTACCTCCTTTATCATTTTTGCTCTTTTTATTTCCTATTCCAGGTCTGGTCTTAACCCATATGAGCCTTGTTGGCACCTTGTATCATTAAGATATTAGATCGGTGCGCCATACTCATATGGAAGGAAATCCCCTTTTATTTTGTTTTTCTGCCATCAGTCCATTAATATGTTAATCTATAAACTACATCGAACAAAGTTACTGCCTAGACCAGACATGACCTATACGGGTACACCATACCCTGTACTAGTCCCCCCTGGTAGCCGTACGGGTCCCACCTACCCGTATAGGTACCAACCCTAGGAAGAATCTAGAACTCATTTTAAACTGGTTAAAAATTAATCCAACTCACCATTTGCCATGCGATCACTTTCACTAATAATCCAGTAAATCAACCCATACAAGTTACAATGTGTTTTTATAACAATAGATGTTGAAGACCCGTTATTTCTCTCTGATCCTAAAAGTCGTCCGGGTACTTTCGATCGTAAAACCCCCATGCTAACATAATCACTTTTTACACAATAAAATGATGACTATGATGTGCTATAAATTGTGCTAATCTTTGTGGATGCAGGGGAATTTATTTTTATTTTATGTTATAACTTAGAACAAATGTATAGGTTCTCTTACAATTCCCCCATTTTTCCCCAGTTGTAATTTTTACACCCCCATTTATTTCTTGTGCTTTTATTGTAATATGTAAACGCATGTAACGAGTGTGAAAGTGTGTAGAAAAATAGGATTTCTATAATAATTCCCCAAATGATGAAAATGAACACGATTTTATGCGGTGAATGTAATTTTGAATCAACTAAATGAGAAATGATCTACTCATTCGATACCTGAATCTCTGATCCGATAGGGATGAGTCTCGCGCCCAGAGGGAACTCTACCAAAACTCTTTCCCAAGTAGATAACTTGGGTGGCAAATTTATCCTTTGTATCGAGATTTAGGTCACAATTCTTTTATTCATTAAAATTGGCTTATTGTGTAAACTTTAACTAAAAATGTTTTATCATGCCTAAATCCAACCAAACCCCCACTAGGCCCAGCCTCTCACACAGGCGCCAAGGGAGACCCACACGTCATCGACACCTCACAGTGGTGACTCCACTGGGGATAATCTTTTAACTTGCAAAATTTTCATTTATTTTAAAAGCTTAAAAGATTAAGATGAGCATCGAAAATCATTTACCTGATTCAACCCGTTTTCTTTTTATCATTTGGGAAAATTATCACACTCTATCTTCTTATCTCCTTCCCTCTTTAGTTAGATGTGCTCTTCTTCTAGTGCTAGGTTAAGGTGCCCTATTATTTCTATGACACTCACAAAGGTGTTACCCATGCCCACCAGGAATTGGGGACACCCTATTGAGTGGAGCACTCATTGTCCTCTCCCTCCAAAAGAGGCTTGATGCGATGGGAACCTTCTACATCAAACTTCTGATATGTCCCTACACCATTCTTATTGAAAGCTTTAGAATTCTACCTTCTAGGTACCCTGATTTCTATGTGGGATTAGACTAAGGAAGAATACCCTCAGACTGGGTGGGAGAAATAAGGACAGAATCAATCAATTCGCATGTGTTGTGTTACATACCCTTGTGATTAACCCCATCATGCATCATTGTAATTTATGCCTGTACTGATCTATTGGTTACTATATCAGCCAAAACCAAACCTTTAAGAGAAAGAGCTTGGCAACGTTCTCAGGTCCGTTTGATTTGCATTCGGGCTCCTTCACCATCATCTCTTCCTCTAGTTCAGTTAAGGGTTACTCCATCTCTGCCTATGGATATTTCATCTAGCAGTCAATTTAGTCTGATTGATCTTTTTGCCTACCATTCTGAGGAAATGTCTCGCATCCTTACTCCAAAGGGATAGATTAATGTTGAGGTTAAGAATGTTGCTACTGGTGAAGAGGCAAATGCATCAACGACCGAGGTTAGGTTGAAGATCGTAAATGCCATCTCATAGTATTTGGGAAGTGATCAGTTCTTGGACCGAATGAATGATAAGATGTTGGCCTCCATCAGGGAGTTCATGGCCGGAGAGAGAATGGTCAATGTTCCTCATAGCGCACCCATCAGTGCTCCAGCAGTGAATACAGTGATTAGTGAGCAAGTATCAGGAATTACTCATATTCCATTCACTCAGTTTTAGTTGCCACCTATACAGACTCGCGGGTTCTTCCAATCAGTTTGGTCAGTTGGGTTTTGTGGGTCCATTCAATTTAGTTAGCCAGTCATTCCAGTCAGTGGGTATAGTTGTTCCACCAGCCGTTAGTCTGTTCGTTCAGCCTAGTCAGGGGTTTGTACCACCTCTATTTCAGTTTAGGACATCTGCCTAATTTTTTAATCACACCTAAAGGGATAACCTTGCCTTAATCAACAAGTTTACCCTTAGGTGTGGCTACTTAGTCAAAGGGGTCATCCTTATTCATGGAATTGCATGATCTTCTTTAGAAATTGCTAGCTGCTAATCCCGGCTCTCAGCCATCTTCACTATCAGTTCAAAATGCCAAAGAGGAGGACTGGGTCCTTAAAATTTTAGTATGCCTAGCATAGAGAAGTATAAAGGGACTGGTCCACCTTAATCTCATATCACCACCTATCAGAGGGTTATGAGAATCAAAAATTTAAGTGATAAAGTCCTACCTCAAATGTTCCCTTGCACCCTAGAAGGTCTTGCTATCGAATGGTACAATACTCTATCAGATGAGGTGACCAAAAATTTCAAAGCTTTAACTGAAGCTTTCATTGAGCAATATGGTTTCAATGCCACCATTAAAACTACCATATAGAATTTGGAGGCTATCAAGCAGGCTCCTAATGAGAAGTTCAAGCCCTACTTAGAAAGATGGATGACCACTCAAGTTTTGTTGCAGGATAGACTAAGTCTCCCAGAGATGATTGTAAAGTTAATGGATGGTGCCGTACCTGCTTATCATAAGGTTCTTGGTATGGATAAATTCTCTAGCTATGTTGAGGTCTTCGAGAAAGATGAGAAATGGGAAAGAATCAAGGTTTAGAGAAGGCCAGTGTACTAGCCAAACCTTGGTTTAAAAAGAATGACCCTTCAACCTCAGCCCAGGCTTCTAAGGCAAAGTCTGGCTCCGATCCTAAAATAGTGGTAGTGCAAGAAGAAGTGGTTGCAGTCCATACCATCAAAGATGACATCTTCCCTTGGAAAGCACCTCTGCCCACCATCTTCACTAAGTTGAGGGCGCTTGGCCTTCTTCAGAGTATCAAGATTTATGTCCAGCCTAAGCCTGAGGACATGGATCAGTTTTGTGCTTATCACGTCAGTAAGGGGCATCACATTGGTGCCTGTAGAGACCAACTTAAGGCTATTCGTGGTTTGATTAGGGACAAGAAGATACAAGAACCTGAGCTTAAGCCTAGCACCATGAATAACCCCATGCCAAATTTTGAGAAATAGGATATAGCTGTCAAGTCAGGGTTACCCTCTTACCATGTCTTTAATATGATCTCGCATACTAATCCGATAGTTCACTCAATAGTGGCTTTACTTGATCAACCGATCCCCATTGACATTAATGCATTCGAGTTAGAAGGAATTCATGCTGCGGAAGCTATGTTGCTTCAACCAGAGCTAATTGATATCGATGCTTATGTATTAGAAAGTGATGAGCTCGAAGGACCCACCTTATTGGTGGGAACTTCTGAATGGAGAAGTTATATGGAAAACAAGGTGTTGCATGCTACCCGAAGTGGAAGGATTCCTCTTCATCCTCTTCCAAAAACGAGAAAGGGTAGAGATTTGGATATCTAGGTTATTCCAAATATCAATCATGGACCAATCTTTATGCCTGCTATTAGGACCCAAACTCCTGTCGGTACTGAGAAGAAAGTCACCGCTCTCATCCAGCAGTTGTAAGTTACCCCTACTAAGTACAGCATTTGGCAACTTCTCATTGAGTCTAAAGATCATTGCAAGGATCTGATAGAAAAGTTATTAAGCATGAAGGCTAGACCATCTACCACTCTGGTTGAGGTATTTTCATTTATCAGGGGATCTTCTCCCGATTAAGTGAAACCCATTAAGTTTTATCCGTCAGACCTCCCGGCCGAAGGGAATAAGCATAACAAGGCACTTTTCATTAAGGTACAAATCTTTGATTATTCTATCCCATGTTTTACGGTGGATGATGGTTCGGTCCTCACTCTCTACCTTGCCAAGATCCTTCCTCATATGGGGCTAGATGAATCCATGTTGGAAAAATCCAATATTATTATAAGGGCATATGATGATACGAAGAGGAGTGTTATTGGGGTCTTTGAAGCTGAAGTTACAATTGGGGGAGTGAAATCCAAAGTCTTATTCACTATTCTCGACATTCCCTTTACCTACTTGTTATTATTGGGTTGACCCTGGCTCCATGCATTAGGAACCGTCCCTTCCATGGTCCATCTGAAATTTAAGCTTATCCACAATGGCAAGTTACTAACCATTGAAGCTGGCGAACCATCTGTTATAGCAGCTATGGAGGCTAAATAAAAAGAATCAAGGGTGGTTGTAGCTCACCAGGATACAAAATTTTCTTTTAAGAGGTACATATCACTTAAAATCGAAAAGATCATGATGAAACAAGGTTATGTGAGAGTTAAGGTACTCAGAAAGAATCTACAAGGTATGCTAGAACCTATTTTACCTCTTCCTTAGCCATTCAGACTTAGTTTGGGGAATTTCTCAGGTGCTAAGAAATCTAAACCCCAGTCCTGCGTCATGATAGGGGCTGAGGTTAAGCAAAAGATATTCATGGGGGAGGAAGAACCTATTGAGGTATGGGACAAAAGGGTCCCTAGTTTTTATATCTTAAATGATGTATACGATTTCAAGAAAGATTGTATGATTGAAACCTTAGTTTCTGTGGAAGTATGTGGGAGTGCTGAAGAAGATGAAATGAAAGAAGTAACCGAGTCCATCACCAAGGCACTAGCAGTACTTATGAGGAAAAATTGGAAAGGGAGTGAAAAGGGAAATCCCATCAACAAGGCTGTCAAAGACTTAGCAAGAGCAGTACCCGAAGAAGCATAAGCAAACCTACACACCAGAGCTACCAGTTCAGCTGTTAATCAACAAGGCCCTCCTCCTATGGAGGATGATTCAAATGATGTAATTTTTAATGTTGCGAATATTTTTAATGCAAACAATGCCGCTTATAAGGCATATCATGGATAAGTTGTAACATTAGTACTTTTAAGCATGTCATGAATACATTGATGCATATCCCATTCACATTTCACTCGAGTATTTCATTCTAATTACACCATGCACTCACTCGAGTATTTCATTAATGAAGTTAACTTTGAGTTTATCGCAATGGTATAAATATCCAATGGTAAAAACCTATCACCAAGTAAAAGAGAGATAATAAATGTGCTTAGCAAACATGATAACAATAAGTCTTAGCTCATCTTTCTTCAAGAAGGGGGGAAAGGCATAAAAGTACATGTCTCCAAGAAAGAAGACCAAAAAGACTCATGAGAACATCAACAATAGGCTAACCCTGGTTACAAAAAAAATTAATTTTTGGAAAAAGCACAAAAGTACACATCGCCAAGAAGGAAGACCAAAAAGACTCATGAGAACATCAACAGTAGGCTGGCCCTGGTTATGAAAACAAAAAAAATAAAATGCACATCTTGGGTCACAAAAGATGCCCAAAATCCCTCAAAAGTTCTAAAGGGAACCTCATCATTAATAAATCAAGAAGATTCTATCCAAAATAGTGGCTACTTACAGGGACTGGGCTAATAAACTTCCATTCGCAGTTTGGGGGTATAGAGCCAGTATAAGAACTCCCACTAATCAGATGCCATTCTCCTTGGTATATGGAATAGAAGCTATACTTCCAATTGAAATAGAATTAGGATCTCTAAGAGTGGCATTCGAAGTTCAGTTAAAAGAATCAGATTAGGCAAGGGCCAGGTATGAATAGTTGAACACAATAGATGAAAAGCGGCTCAAGGCACTTGACCACCTACAGATGTACCAGTAGAGCATGGCTCGATCTTACAACAACAGATCAGATACTTGAAACAACCTCTCAAAATGGGTGATCTGGTTCTCAAGCAGCTACGCTAGGTCAACACTGACACTAGGGGCAAGTTCAGGCCTAATTGGGAAGGGTCGTTGTAAAGAAAGTTATTGGTAAGGGAGGAATCAAGCTTATAGATATGGATGGAAATGAGTTCGTGAATCCAATAAATCCAGATAGGCTCACGCGTTATCATGTCATAGTACAAAGAATTAAATCATAAAAAACAACACAAAGCAAAAATGACATAAAGAATAAATCACCCGGCGAGCAGTCCTCTACTGCTTGGGCAAAAATTAGGGTGCAGCTCGCTGATCGGTATTTCGCAAATTGATCAGGCAAAACTTACAGCACTCCAATGCAATAAAGCCCACTAAGCTGAAAACCTGAAAAGGGCGGCTTAGGCTAAAGTTAGGATATCGAGTGAAAAATGTTAGTTGCTTTTTGGAAAATCTGTAAAAGACCAGTAGGCAGTAGGGTTTGACCATTGGAAATTGTTACCATTGCCTATGTACTCGAATTAATCTCATCAATGAACGTGTTATGATTTTGCTAAGATTCTTGGTCTCATGAATGCATACATGTCTTTAGGTGAAATAATCGCAGGTGTGTGAACATCAATTTTTCTCTACATATTATGCATCATTGTTATTTATTCCTTTCACATGTAATCCAACAAAAATAAAAATCAGGCATATGTAAATTCAAAAATGAAGTCTGCTGGATTGAGCCGTCGAGGACAATTCAGGCAAAAATTAAGACACTCTGCTGGATTAAAAACCCTAAAGGGTGGTCTAGGCAAAAGTTTAGACGGAACAAAAGAAAAAGCCTTCGGGATTGAAAACCTGAAAGGGCGGTCTCGACAAAAGTTAAGGCAAAAAGTAAAGAAAAAAAGATTGCTAGGTTAAAAACCTGAAAGGGCGGTCTAGGCAAAATTTAAACCTAAAAAGAAAAAGTTCGCTGGACTAACCCGTTAAGGATAGTTCAGGCAAAAATTAGGATAAAAAGAAAGAAAAATAAACGTTCGATAGGTCACCTTGCATCAAATGGCCTATGCAAAAGTTAGAACATCACTCGGTCCCCTCACTATGGAATCACTGGATAAAATGCAGGTTCGTAAATCAACAACACTAAATAATCGCATATCGAGAAAGATCCGCATGCATATAAGTCAAATGTCAAAAGTACCAATCTAAAGTTTACAATCAAAACAAGCCACGTAGGGCTAAAAAGTACCAACATTTTAGAAAGTAATCATAATCTAAGCTACCGGGGGATCCTGTCCCTGGCGACCCTCTTAAGTCTAGTCCTGAGTGTCGTCTAGTAGATAATCCAAATCTATGGTCATATGGTCCTCACCCTTACTAGTATCTGCAGCTGGCTGGGTGGGGGCCCTAGTCTCTGAGGTCCCTACAGTAGCCCTAGTGATATCACGCCCCTCAATAGACTGATCTCCACCCCTCTAAGTCACTCTGTACGTAGAAAGGTCATCCTCGGACTCATCAGCAGAAGGAGCCAGTGTTTGCCTATCCTCAGTCATCCTAGCCAGCTGGCCCCTTAGCATCTCAATCTCAGCCCTCGGCCAAGCGGTCTCGGCCTTAGCCTAGTCAGTCTCAATGGTAGCTGCCTGCCGTTGCTCCTTTAAAAATCTAGCTCTATCCTCAAAAGCATCCAAATACTGGGCGGACCTGCTATGCTTCATGGCCAATAAAGTCTATAATAGAAATCATAAGATCAGTACACATATATAAATGTCATAACATGCATGCATAGTTTGTTAAATTTTGCAGGAAAAAGAAACTTACCGAAGCTAATGCATCTTGTGCTAGTAGCAGATCCTACACTGAAAAGTAGCCCTAGCAATCCTCTCAGCCTTAGAGATAGTCACCTAAAAGGGAAAGGTCACATCAGGATGGGATATTTTAAGCAATCACATTAATTGATAAAGATTAAGGCCAGAAATTCCTTACAAGAGTAGAGCATGAAGGAGTGAAACCAATAGGCTGGACCGACTCCTCGAGTTCCTTGACAGCTTGCTTCCCTGAATGGTCAAGGAGCTAGAAGAAAGTATCTAGCTCATATTGGAGAATCCCCTCTCTCACAGATCCCCAAGCCCAAGACCACTTCACCGGTGGCTTAAGGGCAGCAACAGCAGGCCTCTTTCGTGTGGAAGTGGAAGGGGTAGCAGACCTGGCCGAGCCCCTGGTGCCCTAAACTATGGATGAGCCCCCGCGGTCACCCCTTAGTCGACCTTCCTCATCATCATCATCATCAGCATCATCCTTACTATCACTCTAATGAAACTCAATGGGCTCGTCCTCATGGTGGATCCTCTCGTAGGGAGTAAGAAATGAGGACTCAATGAACTCAACATAAGAGCCCTTTACAAACAGCAGGAGAGCCCCCTTGCCTAATAAGTATAACCCCTTATCGGTCCTCGGCATAAGACAAGGCCAAAAGATGGCCACTAGGATCGAGGGAGGGATCGGTCTCTCCACCGTAGCAATGGTCATCCTCCCTCGGACCTACTCATCGAAATACCCCTCGAAGGAGAGTGGTGACTCCAAGACAAAACAGCGGTCATCCACGCCTGCCGGCATTCGCTTGATAGCCCCATGCATGACTAATCTCTCCCATGGGTCTCGAATAACCTGCATAGAATGAATGCATTCTGAGCATCACACCCTCGTGAATACAGTTTCTACTAATGGTTTGTTGAAATATAAAATGTAGGTTTAGTAGGGAAGAAGTTTACCTGATCTAAACATTACTGGTATAGGAACTCCTGGTACTGCGATGTAGTCAAAGGCTGGCCCTACTAGAGCCCCATCCATTTGGATATAATATATGGCATCTCGAGCTGCATGGGCAAACCCGCCCTAGGAATCAATTTGCAAAACAAAGTAAGGATTAGTTGCAACACAGTTTAAATAAAAGGTTAAGACACAAGAGACCAATTCAGGATTTACTAGTAGTATCAGGTGGCAGATCTAGAGCTCGGACTCCTCACCATAGACTCTAATGTCATGTCCATAATATAGCTATTCCAGAAAAACCCAGCACCAGTTCTTGCCTGGCACAGTAGCAAGGTCCTCCATAGCAGAGAGCAAGCCATAGTTGAGGTTGATTGAATACACTATGAAGAAGACGATGGCAAAAAAAATGTCAGCAGGAAAGGCTGGGCATATTAATCCCTCCTATCAGCCGTAATAAGACTCGGCTGCCTGATCTAATAAGCATATAGGTCCCCGTGCTTGAGGTTATTCATCCTGCCTAGACAAAACTAAGTAATCTAGCAATATAGGCCTTTACCTCAGGCCGGGAATGCCACCAGTTGGCATAAACATCAAAGTGGACTATATCCCTGCTCCACTCCAATCCCATCACAGCACACACATCGGAAGGAGTGACGATAGCCTCCCTAATTGGTAGATGGAAGGTATAGGTCATCTCCGACCATCTCTTTACTAATGCTGAAATGGCACTCAGGGCAAACGTCTTGGGAGCGTAATGGATGGCCCTGATAATGTTGCTGAAGCTGAAGGAATCAATATGAGTCAGAAACTACGTATCCCCCACGGCACAAATCTCCTCATACCATTTCTTGCAAAAGCTCAGGGCTCCTACAGTGTTGTATTGAAACTACATAGATAAAATTATAGTTCAGCCGAGTTAAAATACAACAGACAAGTTACAAATCAGAAAATGATTACAGAAATCAAAGTAACCAGTATTCTATCCCTAAGGATAGGACCCATACGGGTAATCCCCACCTATACGGGTCTATAAGTGGTGGCCGTATTAAGATTGGGACCAGTATGGGTCCCCCCTCACCTATAGAGGTCCCCTGTAAGTAGTCCCTTTGCGAAAAATCTGCCTAAAAATCCAAATTCATCCAAATTCATCCAAAGCTCATAAAAAAAACTATCCTAAAAGCATCTTAGGCTAAAGTTAAATGCATCAGGCTCTATTCCAAGGTCTAAAACACCCTAATTCATGCCGAAATCCGAGAAATTTTCAAAATTTTGAAAATGGAAAACGGGGAATCAAGCAAAATTACATAGAGTTTTGAAGCGTGGGTCTCAGGAGAAGGGATCAGTGGCACTTCGGAGGTAAGAGTGAGCCCCATAAATGATTCTCCCTTGCGAAAATCATACCTGATGGAAACCGGGCATTCTCAAAGTCTCGAATCGCCCACCGAGGGCAAGTCATCGACTCTAAGGGAAAACGGCCTGTCTGTGAGATCTTTTTATACATCTTTAGTTGATTTTAGGAATAAAATCGCCAGAGTTGCAAAAAGGGAAGTTTTGGTATATGGCGGGATATGAGAGGACTGATCAGACTTTTGAACCCCCCGTCAAGGACCCGTATGGGTCCTAGCCCACCCATACGGGTCCCAATGTTCGAGCACCCTACCCGTACCGGGTCCTAGCCCACCCGTACGGGCCCTCTCTTGCCATCTAGGGGCAGATTTTTGAACTAGTGTTTCACAAAGTGCCAGAAATTCATCCAGTCCAAGCTCGGGGCCAACCCCACTCTTGTTCTACTCTATATTTTAGTTATATTCAGGACAAGTCCCTATGCTCACCTTGATCCTTGATTGAAGGGGCAAAAATATTTTTATTTTCACAAAAGTCAATCAAGAATCAAGGTAAGCCATTTTTGAATTGAGCACTAATCAGGAAAACTTTTGTGTACAGGATGATCCTAGCATATGAGTTCTTCCCCGGCAAACAAATCCTATCAGAAAGGACTTCCCCAGTAGAAGAAGTTTTACCAAACGATATCACTTTACTCCCCCATAGCAGAATCAGCCAGTCAAGGGGCATATCCCCTATTCCCCAATAGTGGAATCAGTCAAGGGGCATACCCCCTATCTTCCAACAGCAGAATCATTCAAGGGGTATCGCTCTACCAATCTAGGGGCATCCCCTGATTCCCTAATAGTGGAATCAGTCAATCGAGGGGCATCCACCCATCCTCCAATGGTAGAATCAGCTAAGGGGCACAACCCCCTTATCAAAAACCCTAAAGGCACCCAATCTAATGGCATTTCCTAGTAGAGGAACCGGCAACAATTGGGCCAAACCCGGCATTTCTAGCATTTAGTTTTCAGTTTATTTCAGGGGCTAGCCCCCATCTACACGTCTTTATTCTTAATTAAAGGGGCAAAAATAGTTTTTTTTCCACAAAAGTCAATTAAGAATAAAGATGTTTTTGTTTAGACAATGACTAACTTAGTGTTTGATTATTGTCTCCTTTCAGGCTATTCAAGTTCGTTAGCTGGGAAAGTCGATCTGCCTTAAGAAAGGGATACACCCATTAGGAAAGTCGATCTGCCTCAGGAAAGGGATACACCCGTCAGGAAATTCGATCCGCCTAAGGAAAGGGATACACCGATCAAGAAAGTCAATCCACCTTACGAAAAGGATACATCAGCTAGGAAAGTCAATCCGCCTTAAGAAAGGGATACGCCACATTCCCTAGTAGAGTCACTAGGGATGCATAGTAGCAAAGAAAAGTCATCTGCCTCAAGAAAGTGATGCACATTAGCAAAGGAAAGTCATCCTCCTCAAGAAAGGGATATGCAGTAGCAAAGGAAAGTCAACCACCTCAAAAAAAGGGATAGAAATTAGCAAAGGAAAGTCATTCACCTCAAGAAAGGGATATGCATTGGTAAGGAAAGTCATCTGCCTCAGGAAAGGGATACGTAACAGCAAACGAAAATCGTCCGCCTTAAGAAAAGGACACTCGGGAAAGGAGTTCACCTCAAGAAAGGAACTCACCCATATCATCACCCTATGTATAATTTCTAAACCCTTCCTCACATCGTGAGATCATACAGATCTGTATCTGCAGTGATCCTATGAGAGGCAGCCTGTGAGCATTGAATTTTAATGATTCTTCTCACAAAATAATGATGAGGGCTATATGATGCAATGTCTTTTAGGTGTTGTCCATCAGAGGTGTTCCTACTGCTACAGAGTTAAGTTTGGCTAAAGTTCAGAGACCTAGTCTGCCCTTAGGTACCCATACATGTTCTATTTAGTGGTACAGATCCACTGACAGACCCGTATGGGGATTAACTTCCATATGTATGGAAGGGACCCGTACGGGTTCCCTTGTACCCGTACAAGTGGGGCCCCACCCATACGGGTCCATTGATTTCCTAATCAACCTCTTTCGGAAGTCATCTCTCACCATTTTCGGGAAAAAGGCAGGTCTTAAATGCAGATTATTGCATTCAGACCTGACTCTCACCCCATAAATAAGGCTTTTCCCCTTATTTCATAACATACATTCTTATTAGAAGAAAACTATAGAAAAATTATAGTAAAAGTTCTAGCAGTTTTTATAGGTATAGAAAAGATATAGTGGAGGTATATGAGTTATAAAATAGGGAGAAAACCCATTCCTTGAGGTTTTGTCCACATTTTATTCATTCCTAACTTCATTTATTATGATTTAGGGGAGGTTATATCCACATAAATACTCCCCTAAATAGTCCTATTTCACCATTTACTTTGGCCAGACTCTCTCAAAAACAAAGGGATCACCTCAAAGTGGATTTACGCCTCAAAGGTAACGCTCCTGAGTTTCAAAGAGACTCACATTTTATTTTTATTATTGTTGTTATTCTCTGCCTCCTTTAACATTTCTACTCTTTTGATTTCCTATTTCGGGTCTGGTCCTAACTCGTATAGGCCTTATTGGCACCTTGTATCATCAAGATATTAGATCGGTGCGCCATACTCATACGGAAGGAAATCCCTTTTATTTTGTTTTTCTGCCATCAATCCATTAATCTATTAATCTATAAACTACATCAAACAAAGTTTATACCTGGACTAGACAGGACCCATATGGGTATAGCATACTAGTATCGGTCCTCCCTGGTAGCCATACTGGTCCCACCTACCCATATGGGTACTAGATATAGGCAAAATCCAGAACTCATTTTAAACTGGTTAAAAATTAATCCAACTCATAATTTGCCCTGCGATCACTTTCACTAATAATCCGGTAAATCAAAATAAAAAAACTACAATGTGTTTTCATAACAAAAGACGTTGAAGACCCATCATTTCTCTCCGATCCTAGAAGCCACTCGGATATTATCGATCGTAAAACCGCCATGCTAAGATAATCACATTTTTCCCAATAAAATGCTGACTATGTCGTGCCATGAATTGTGCTAATCTTTGTGGATGCAAGGGAATTTATTTTTGTTTTATTTTATAACTTAGAACAAATGTATAGGTTCTCTTACAATTCCCCCATTGTCCCCTGGTTATAATTTTTATTCCCCCATTTATTGCTTGTGCTTTATTGTAATATGTAAACGTATGTAACGAGTGTGAAAGAGTGTAGAAAAATAGGATTTCTGTGATAATTCCCCAAATGATGAAAACGAACACAGTTTTCCTCAGTGAATGTAAATTTGAATCAACTAAATGAGAAATAAGTGACTCATCCAATACCCAAATCTCTGATCCAATAGGTATGAGTCTCCTGCCCAGATGGAACCGTACCAAAACTCATTCCCAAGTAAACAACTTGGGTGGTGACTCTATCATTTGTATCGAGATTTGGGTCTAGATTCTTTTATTAGTTAAAATTGGCTTATTATGCAAACTTTAACTAAAAATGTTTTGTCACGCCTAAATCCAACCAAACCCCCAGTGGGCCCCGCCTCTCATGCAGGCGCTAAGGGAGACCCACACGTCATTGACACCTCACACTGTGGTAGAGTCTATACATATAGATTTCGATGAGACTAACCATGTAGGAAAAAGAAGTTCAAATCTAGATGATATAACTCCAGAAGTTAAAAATACTGGAGGAAAAGAAGAAGTCCAAATTCCAGATTCCTTCAAAATCAAGAAATATAAAGAAGAAGATGAGGTGATATCTTTTGATCTAGAAGAACCACAAGATGATCTTAACCTACATGAGATAAACTTCAATGATGAAAAAGGAGAAGCAGTTAAGGTAGAAGTGGAGCAAGCCCTAATATAGCATGAAGACCTACCAAGAGAAGCTCGGACTCGCAGGGATCATCCGGTTACAGCCATTTTGGATAATGTCCAAAATCTAGTCAGAACCAAAGGACAACTTAATAGGATGATGAGCCATACCGCTTTTGTCTCTCTTATTGAGCCAAAGAAATTTCAAGATGCTGAAGGAGATGAAAGCTGGATAATGGCTACGTAAGAAGAACTAGATCAATTCACCAGTCATGATGTGTGGGATCTAGTAGCACCTCCAAAAGGAAAGTCAATCATCGGCACCAAATAGGTATTCCGGAATAAGCTAGATGAATTCGGAGTAGTGGTGAGAAACAAGGAAAGATTGGTTTCCCAAGGCTATAATCAACATGAAGGGATTGACTTTGAAGAAACGTTTACCCCTGTAGCAAGATTGGAGGCAATCTGAATTCTATGTGCCTTTGTGTCATTCATGGGATTCACATTGTTCCAAATGGATGCAAAAGTGCATTCCTAAATGGAGTTATCTAGGAAGAAGTCTATATGAAGCAACCATCTGGATTTGAAGATCCAAAGTATCCAGATCATGTATACAAACTGAAGAAGGCTCTCTATGGATTAAAACAAGAACCAAAAGCTTGGTATGAGAGACTCACTACATTTCTCATATCCAAGGCATATATACGGGGCAAGGTAGATACAACTCTTTTCATCAAGAAGAAGAAGGATGATATTATTCTAGTTTAAATGTATGTTGATGACATCATATTTGGACCAACAGACAAAAAGATGTGTGAAGAATTTAGCTCTCAAATGCATAAGGAGTTCGAGATGTCCATGATAGGTGAACTCAATTTCTTCCTCGATTTGCAGATTATGCAGAGTCCGGATGGGATTTTCATCAACCAATCCAAGTATACTAAGGAGATTCTCAAGAAGTTTGAAGTGGACAAAAGCAAGCCAATATCCACTCCAATGGGTTCAGATAAAGTCCTATCCAAGGATTTTTAAGGGGAAGCTGTTGATCAAAAGCTATATAGAGGGGTGATTGGATCACTTATATACTTGACAGCTAGCAGACCTGATATACACTATGCAGTTTGCTATTGTGCAAGATATCAAATCAATCCTAAGGATTCACATTTAAAAGCAGTAAAAAGGATCCTTAGATATCTCCTAGGAACCAACGAGGTTCCGTTATGGTATCCTAGTAATGGAGAATTCACACTCCAAGGCTTCACTAACGCAGATTAGGACAGATATACTCTTGAAAGAAAGAGTACATCAGGAGGTTATCATTTCCTTAGAGATTGCTTAGTATCATGGTATAGCAAGAAGAAAACTTTAGTTGCCTTATCAGCCATAGAAGCAAAATATATAGTAATCGGAAGTTATATAACTCAACTCCTTTGGATCAAGCAACAACTAGAAGATTATGGAGTCCAATCTGGATGTGTGGATGTAATGTATGACAATAAAAGTGCCATTGAGGTGTCAAAAAATCCAGTACTCCATAGTAGGATAAAACATGTTAACATCAGGCAGCATTTCATCCAGGATCATGTGATGAAGAAGGATGTTGCATTGGTGTACATCCCAACCAATGAACAAAGAGCAGATATCTTTACTAAGACATTAAGTAAAGATCAATTTGGCAAGCTATGGGAGTCAATTAGAATGTCCAATTCAATTTGAAGAAAATTCAAAAGAAAGTATAAGGTTGATTGGATTTCTGGTAAGACAAGGAACCCCGAAAGAGAAGAAGAATTGAAGTTAACTATGCTTCAAAGAGAATATTGCCACATCGGAAGACAAGAATGACATATGGTAGTAAAAGCACGTAAAGGTAACTATTCCTTTTTTAATTTCAAAAGTCTATTGGGAGTTACACGCACGGTAAATTGAACAGCTGGTTTTAAAAATAAACCTTTCCCATTCTTTGGTTAAATAGAATTTACCTCTCTCCTAAACTTTAACCTATCATGTCATCAATCCAGCCAAGGTTAACGGCGTCCGGATTACCATTATACCCTTGTTTTGGAAATTCTATATAAACCCCTCAAATTTTCTCTTCTTCCTCACACAAGCAACTCACTACTATTACTCTGCAGAAATCAAACCTCGAAACCCTAATTCTTCAAAAGCCTTCAATGGCAGCAATCATGATCAATAACCAAATCTAAACCCTTCCTCCATAGAATATATTTGTAGAGTTTGATCTCAAAGATAAAGATTTTCTCCCCATAAACCTAAAAACAAATGACTCAGTAGTTCCCACTAACTACTTAGGTGATAATTTCCTCTTTCAAATAGACCCATTCTCTAAGCTTATTGGGGATCAACACTTAGGGACTTTCTGAAAATTAAGTGCTCAACCTATCCAAACTTGGTGCGCAAATTTTACAATAATTTGAGAGCTCACAACTATTATGATGCTCTCAGAACCAAGGTTCAAGGAAAAGTGATAACAATCACGCCGTAGTTCTTTGAAAAGCAACTAAACATGAAAACAATGGGGATCAGATGAGGACAGATTGAGATGAACTACTAGTCAAATATCACGCCAAGATATGGCTCCATCCAAACTACTTTGGAGATAAATTCTCCATATATTTTCTAGAAACTCCAAGATATCTCCAACATGTCATAGCTAAGCTAGTCTTGATCTAGAAGGGCTCTCTAACCACTGTATCCTCCTTCCAGCATTTTGTACTACAGCACTGGGTGGAGAGCAGAGTTGTAAACATGCCAGTACTAATCATCCACTATCTCAGGTAGCACAGAAACTCCTATAGTGCCCTCATCACCAAAATTCTCATAGCTAATGAGGTATATATATCTAGGTTCCAAGCTATTCATGGAAAGGAAATTCTAGAGAAGAATTTCAAAAAGCTAAGTTTTGGCAAGACATGGAATGAGGAGAAAGCTAAGAAGCTAAGGGATGAGAAAAAGAGCAAAGCTCGGAAGGCAGGAAATTCGGATTAAAATGCCCTTGTTCCTAAGAAGGCTAGAATAACCAAACCCAAAGCAAAATAGCAACAAGCTTTGGTTCCGATGGAGAAATTGATGTGGTACCCAAACCCTCACTCAACTATTGAAGAAGAGCCCCTAAAAGTTCCAAGTCAATGGAGAGATTGATAAAAGCAGCAAATAAGAAAAGGAAAGTTGAAGAAATCCCTGAGGTTGTGGTGGAGGATGAGGAGATAGAGGAAGAAGATCCAGTACCTAAGAGGAGGCAATTCACTAGAAAGCTTTACACATTTAATGAAGTAGTAGCAGCCAAGAAGAGTAAAACCAAAAAGCCTGTGGGAATTATTATTGATGAAGGTGCTATAAAAACGGCTTAAGAGGTAGAATTGGCTAAGGCTAAACAAACAAAGGGCAAATTTGTGCCAGGATCAACTGAGGAGGTCACCCCAGATGATCCTCAATATGAGATCATAAGAGAAGCCATGAAGGATAATGACTGGATCAACAAGCAAACAATGGAAGGACTTGGAGGCATGTCCGGTGCTCAAGCCATTCTAATTGATCCAATAGATATGGCAACCATAGACTAAGATCCAGAAGCGGACTTCGTACCCAGAATCAGACCACTTCTGGAGAATTGACTCAATCCGAAAGCTGAAACCATAAATGAAGAAAGGCCTGAAGAGGTAAGTGAAGAGGGTGTTGAGGACATTACCAACACACCTGGAGATGTAGCCAAAAGTCCTAAAAAGGCAAATATAGGGGAGACTGAGGACATTGCCAGTCTTCTAGGGGTTGTAGAGGTAAAAGAAGGAAGAGTAAAAGCTAACGCTCAAAATCAAACGCCAATGATTGAGGTAATTCTTGACTCAGTTGCCTTTAATGTTAATGCTGACACTTCTACTACTGGTATTGAAACAGTAGATACACATGATCAAAATGTATCTAAGGAACAAGAGCCCATCCTGAAATCAATCATTCTAGAGGAGGGGCTTGGTCTGGGTTCCCAAGGGCACACTCCTAGAGTGGACTTAAAGGGCGAGGCTAGTCTGGGGGAACGGTTGGAAGAAGAAGAGGAATCCTCTAAAGAAGAGGAAACAAGCAATAAAGACTCATCCGGATCTGATGAGACTCAAAGCCGTTTCGGATCTGATACCTCCTCCTATGATAGCCTAATAAAAAAGCCAACTACAAGTCTAAATCAAGCCAGATTTAAGAAAATTATATCCGCGCTAAAAATGCAACAAGATGCCACACATGAGGAGCGTAAAGAAAGTTATATCAAATAGAGCCTCTGAAATATCTGTAAGGAAATACAATCCGTGGAGAAATTTATAAAATAGAAATCCTCAACTCGGGATTTGAAGGCTGGTATAGGCGAGCTTAAAGGCAGTGTGAAGAACATAGAAAGGAAAGTGGAGGACTTTTCCCACTGCTGATTTGGTAGCTGAGGTATCACTCACCAAGGTTACTCCAGTACTTAATGAGCTGCAAACAAGCCTTGCACTAGTAAATTGCACTATAGATCAAGCCAACACAGGGGCTACCAATAATTATGCAACAATCATGGATAAGATCACTTCCTCGTCCTCTGAATTATCCACTAAAATAAAAGGAGTATCTGGATTTCAAGTTTGAAAACTTGTCAAAATTTATTTCTGAAAAAGAAGAAAAATCTGCTCTCCCCAGCCTAAATGAAAATCAATAGGACATACTGAATAAGTTGACCAAATTCATTAAGGAAGACTTGCCCAAGCTATTGCTAAATAAATGGAAAATATTGCACAGGAAGTTGCGGGCCAAATGAATGGGCAGGATACATTCATCAACAATGCTAAGGAAGAACTTTATAAAGACATCATGACTGTCAATGATAGTGTTTATAACTGCCAAAGGGACATGGGGAAGGAAATTAAGAAAGTGCTCTCTAGTCTGTCAAATCTATCCATATCCAGATCTTCCTCACCCTTTATTCTGGAAAGTCAGCTTATCCCAGTGCTTCAGGATCTCATTCAACACATAGGGGACACAGGCTTCTTCGGCCATAAGGGGATTGCAACTCTTCTCAAAGCTCTCCTCCCTTACTTTGATGAGACGGATCGCGAACATGTCCTAAAAATGCATCCTTATCTCATAAAGTCCTACACCTAACTTCGGAGAGTCTTCCGACCCCTGCATCTAGCTCCAGCCACTGTGGATACAATCATTGATCAAAGAAGGAAAGGGAATATAGACTATTCTATCTACTCCGTGGCTTGGCAGCGAAGCTGGGATGGTAAAACCTATATGGTAATCGATCCTCAAGCTGATGCAAATAAAAAGGGGGAGAATACAGAAGGGGAAAATAAAGCTGCTGAAGCTAAAAAGGGAGAGCAGCAAGGCAAAGGAAAGGAGAAGAAGGGAGAAGCTTCTGGGGAGAAATAATTTTTGTAATGGATATAGCTATGAATAAAATGTAAAATTTGTAATAGCTAGTTTCATCTTTTTCACTTATATAAATCTATAATTGTAATTCCAAAACTTCATTGATGTTAACTATTATTAACAACAGAAGTATTTATAGTGAAAATTATTACAAAAACTTGCTTCTAAAGTAGAATAAGCAATTGTAGTAGAAAAATCTTAGAAGCTAGAATTTAAAAATGTTGGGGGAGCTAGGGATGCTCAAATTATAGGGGAGTAAAAATTGTAAATGACTAAGTATCAAGTACCATACTTAGTTCATAAAAACCCCTTTTCCTTATTCCTAGATGCCTTAGGTTTTTATTTCCATCGAATGGGGGAGATTGTTGGAAATAATGATCTGGAACAACAAATAATCTAGATCATGTTTGAAGTAAACAAAACACCTAAGTACAAAAACACCTAAGTCATTGCATCTAGACATATAACCAAAACATCCAACGTCCAAGACAAGTGAAGACAATTACCTAAGCATAAATGGAAGCATCCGGTTAAAGTTTGGATAGGAAATAAACTTTGAACCACCCAAAACAGCATCCGGAAGAACTGATTGCACTAACATCCGGAAGAAGACAGATCCAGATATATTAAGTCTGAAGACATTCGTAAGACCTTAATATCAAGATAAAGGGAATAATTCAAAATATTAAAATTCCCTTCATTCTTTTTGGTCTACAAGTCAAAGATCATTTTCCCTAAAGCAAGACAAGAATGACAGTGAGCAATTTTCAAAGAAAGGACAAAGGACTGACATAGGAAAGAGAAAAAAGGTGTGTGGAACTCACACCAAAAAGGTACCGGCGTAAAAGTTGATGAGTCACTAAAATACAAGGAAAATGATCACTGACAACTTTTCAGCCTCAATCCCAAGGATTCAAATGAGTCAATATCTCTGTCTAACGGATTGATCAACGGTGAAGATTTCATTATAGCTCAATAACCCACAACGGCTACATTATAATGGAAGCCTATAAAAGGGAAGCTTCACAAGTTGAGAAGGTGATGGTTGATTTCAAGAAAGCATATACAAGAGAATTCGCTGGAAAGCAATCAGTTTATAAATCCCTCCAAGAACCAAACCATTTAAAATCTATTTGTAAGAATTCCCAAGTGAAATTATAAACTTGAGGAAGTCCAAAACTAAGACCTTTGAGAAAAACCAAAGTGTAAAGATATCCTACTTGGGTGAGTAGAGAGATTGGGATATAGCTTGAAGTCGGTGCTTTGAGTGGGATCTCCCTATAGGACTTAGCTTAGATTTAGGGTAGAAATCTAAGTGGTATATTCTGCCAAAGACAAGAGGACTCGGCTAGGAGTTCGTACTTCTAGTGGTATATCCTACATCCGGAAGGGGTTACCACCCTGAGACAAATTGTAAGGCATGATTCTTGCCAGTTGGAAAGGAGTCCACTAGTGGAAAAGCTCAGAGGAAGGAAACTCTGGGGACTGGATTAGGCAGGGTCGAACCAGGATAAAATACTCGTGTTTGATTCTATTGCTCTTTATTTATTTGCATAATTATTTCATATTTGCATCATTCGAATCCATCCACCGGATCATAATCAAACACGCTACACTAAGACTTTTTAAAGTCTATTTATTCCGCGAAAAAGGGTCATTCACGCCTCTCTGACCAAACTTATACCCTCACAGGGACCAATACTCTATCCCTATAGAGGCTGAGCTACTTTTTGCGATTTTTGGGTATTTCCTACTCCAAATCCATAGAATCAACATTATTTGTGTGTTTTAAGTCCAGATCTATTGAAATGATGATTGATTACGACTTAAAAATTCGATGATTTTGAGTTTATGGACGTAAAAACACCCAGTTCCCCCTTAAAAGAGAATTTTAATGGCAAGGCTGTAGTTACAGCCTTGACCATTGCCGCTATAACCTTGGTTGCTATCCCTATGGCGTTAGCCACTATAGCTATGGCGGTGAAGGCTGTCGCTACAACATTGCCTGTTTGAATTTGATTTTAGCCCCTTTTCGGTTCTTTTTTCAGTCATTTTTCGTGCTTTTTTTTGCTTTTTTCTCACCGATCCACACCCAAAAATTTTTATAAAAAATCATAAAATATTCGGATAAACTAAAATGTTTTTAATCTGATTTATTTTATTTATTTATTATTTAATTGATTAAATAGCCTTTAAATGCCTAAAAATGCCTTTTTAACTCTAAAAATTCCAAAAAAATGTTTTTCTTCAAAATTAAAATTTTATTTTCTGTCTTTGTTTATTTGTGCCTTATTTGTGATTATCTGTGATTGATTTATCGTGTTTCATGCCGGTTCGTCTTGGTAAGTTTGGTTGAGGCCCAGTTTCAGTCTTTCGTTATTTATTCGTTTTATTTTCTCGCATTAGAAAAATGTATTGGAATTTGTAAAGTCATGTAATAATTAATTTATTTACTTTATTTACTACTTTATTGCATGATGCGTTGTGTGATGTATGGATATTATAACCGAAAACTCTAATTAGGAGGATTTAAATCGCATAAGAACTAAAGTCGCCTTTATTAAAATGTAAATGGTTTGATTTAATAAATGAAAAGTAAGCAACATCATCCGAACTCGGAATCTCTGTTTTAAGGTACAGTGTGACCACCCGGTGGGAATTTCGTACCCAAATTCCTGATAGAGCTAAAACGGGGTGGCAACTCTGTTTTAAAAATACGGGATTTCGGGTCTCGTATTTGTTAACATTAAAATTGGACTAAAATCCAATTTCAACATCGATTTTATCAGTCTATCCTTTCATCACGCTAAATCAAGGATCAATCCTTTGGCTCGCTTCACAGCGCTTATTTTTTCTGCGCCCTTTTAACGGGTTGCGAAAAAGGTTGCTCGCTCACAGCTGTGATCTCTGCGCTTGCTGCTTCGGTTTTTTCTTTCTTGATTTGCAATCCATCCTTTCATTACACTTTCAAGATATTCTTCTAATTTCTTAAGATCTTGAGTTCTAGTATTATCAGCTGCTGATGATTTGGTCATTGTTTCATAAAGTAATTTTCGGTGAGGGAACCACCGCTCTAATACTAAATGATAGCCTGCAAATTAGCTAGAGAGAGAGAGCTGAAAACTGGTAATTCTATTATTAATTATGATATTGAGCGATTACTGAGTATTTGATATTTATGCTAAGTACATAGTTTGTATAGGTTTAAACGCAGTGTTTAGTGAAGGCGGGAAGAGCTAACTAATTCGTAACTAACTATTGCTAATGTGGCATTAGTACACACTGGCGATTCGCGTTTGGATATTTCTCCTCACATCAAATAGATTATCCTGGTGATGAGATAAAATGAAAGCAAAACCTTTTTCTTTTTATAAAAAGAAAATGAAAAAGAAGAAAACAACAATCATATTTGAAAAAAATAGGTGAAACTTAAAAAAAGTGTCATGTGGTTTCACTCATTTACAAAACGGGGTTTGAGAAATTTTTTTTATAAATTGGGGTCTGAGGTATATAATCGTTAGCAAATCAGAGTTTTTAATCCATTTGATCAATTAAGCTGACGTGGCAAGAGGCAGTATAGAAAATCCACAATTTTCACTTCTTCTTATCTTTTGCTCAACTTAATAAAATAGAGTAAAGAAAGATGAAAATCAAAAAAATTATAAAAAAACAAAACTTAAAGCTAGTAATTTTAATCTCATCTTTCAAATGAAAAATGTTCAAATTCTAAATAGTTAAACATAGTTAGCTCAATTTTCCATTGTACATTTCAAATGGGTATCTGAACTTCATATTGCTAAAATCATCCGAATCAAATTTTCTTTCAAGTTTCAACCATTTTCTAGAATTCAAAATATAAAAAATTCAAAATAAACGACTCTACCCTAGCATTGCTTCTCTTTGGGTGGGAAATTTTTGGAATTGAACAAATTGAAATGAAACGTTACTTTGGTTTCTATTTGTGGTACCCACAGACTCAGAATTAGTTTCATATTCTTCGAGTTTAGTTATCCAACCAAATTCAAAGAACTTAATCTTCCTTTATATCAACATTTGATTCAGTCTACCAATTGGATGTAGTTTAATTGATACATCACTCTATAAAAGTGGTGGGAGGTCCTAAGTTCAATACCTAGCCACTTTAAAAAAATCCATTAATTTAAAAAAAACATTTGATTCAGTCTCCCTTCAACCTCCCATTTTAGACACCGCTTCTCCAATTTAGTGGTGCTTAATGAAAGAATCTAAGGTTCGAGAAAGGAATTTGAGATTTAGGTTTTATTGATTAAGCTCAATTACACGATCAATGTATCTGCTACTCTTTATACAGAGAAAACAAGGAAGAAGATATCTAGAGCTCTAATAGAAAATATCTAGCAAGTAGGAAATATCTTGTAATTGAACTTCCCGCCAAAATGATGAGTTGTTGAGCTGGAGAATTGTTGGGGCTGATATGTTGTGTTGCGGCTCACAATTAGCCTTGTGAGGCACTTGATAGTTACTTTAACAGCCCCCCTCAGATGGAACATCTGGTATAAAAGTAAGACCCATCTTTTCCAGGTATGGTGACATGCTCTTGAAGCTACTGTGAGCGGGTGAAACTTTGGATGACTCCTTGGGATCTTCGATTGGATTGGTATGGCCAATGCGGGACTACCGAGTTTTAATGTAGGGGGTCTCCACTAGAGCACGAGGCTCATTGTATATGTGAACATACTTGGCATTTCAAACTGTACAACGAGATCGAGTACTCCTTTGGGGGTTAGCCCTTCTTATTGCAGGAGCAGGATCCCTGCTTTATATAGTACTAGAGTCGCCACCCCGGATCAGCTCTTCCAGGAAATTGGTGGTATAGCTGATCCGAATAGGATTCCTACCGATAAAAGAGAGATTCTGGTTCCGGATGAAATAGTTATTTGCCATTTGAATTCGAATAAATCAAATTTTGGAAAAATCTTTTATTATTTCAATAAGCAAAAGAGGTGAGTTAGAGAGATACGACCTCTGCAGGCCAAGCCCTTGGAGCGTAGGACCGATGTGATTGGGTTACCTCATGTGAAGATTAAGAATGCATGGTCGAAAGTAATATTCGACCCTCAATTACCTTTCGCTTGCTTCAGGATGACTTGAAGGTCTGGTATAGATTAGAACTGTGTTTGCTTCGGACTTCCTCAAGATTTTTACGGAGATAACCTCGGGGATTTTTACAGTGGGTTTATATGAGTGTTCGGAGGAGTTCGGATAGCTTTTTAGCTAAACTCTAGCATTGGAAGAGGTGTCTTACTTTGGTATAGTTGTGGGATATTTTTGGTATGGGCTTGATACTATAGGGGATCTTTTTATGAGGGGGACTACACGAGTTTTCTATATCTCTTGATTTCTGTTGATTTCCTTTCCTTGAATGGCTGGGGAACGGCTTCCTTTTATGGGAATCATAGGAGCATTGATCGACACACATGGGAGTGTCGATCGACGCAAGTGAGTCAGAATAGGCTTGCGCTGTCATCAGGCCTATATTCCCTATGAACTTTGATCAACACAAATAGGTTGTGTCGATCAATGTAATTTTGGCGGTGGTAGCCCCATTGAGTCGTGATCGTAGGCTTGATGAGTCATCAGGGGGATTGACACGTGTCCCGGTCAACCGTTGCTGTAGGAAGCATCGATCGATGCAAGTTGGAGGCCAACAAGTGTTGATCGACGCAACTTTTCATGGTGCCGTTTTTTTATTCTTTGGAGGGTTTTCAGGATTTTAGGGTGAAATGCGATCTTTGTCAGTACAGGCTAACCATCTCCTGAAAAAGGTCTTGGACATCATTAGGCCTGGGACAGACTGTGCTCACAGGCTGCCCCTTGCGTACAACAACTTGCACCATTGAGGTAAAGTTTTTGTATACGCAAAGTGAATGTGGTGAGTAAAAAGAGTGCTCGTGATTTTGAGGGAATTAGTCAACATTATTTGAGCGACTCTATTTTTGAAAAAAAAAATATTTTTTGCCCCTTCGATCAATTAATGTTTGACGGGTTTTGAAAATATTTAGGAAAATAATTTGGATTCCTGCGGTGTGTCATTTGAAAGCTTTTCTGGGTCTGCCAGTATTTTAGAAAACAGTTTTCATGGTGAAAAAATGCAATTTTCAAAATTACGACTCAATTGGCGCTGCAATTTTGCCCTGAAAAGATAGAAAACAACCATTTTTTTAATATGTGTCGATCAACACATAGGGGGTGCGTCGATCGACGCAACCTTTTGAACTTTGAATCTTTAATTTCAAGCGGTTACTAACATTAAAAGGTGTGCCAAGAGATGCATCTATTGACACATATGGGATGCGTTGATCGACGCAACTGCGAGTCCTATAAATTTCATAGTTTGTCTGCAAACAAAACACCTTATGCATTGAATTAATCCTTTTTGCATTTTTTTCTTCTGCAAAACAGTAGTAAAGCTAGGACTTATAGCTCTCTCTTTTCTCTCGATCTTTGTCTGATTCTCGTCCATTATGATGCGGACAAAGATTGTAACATCCAGAGATTGAACTCATGTTCCTACATCGATGATGAAGGTAGACATTCATGGAGAGACAGTCTGAATTTCATTTTTTAGCACGGAGGATAACTATGATCTTTCCGTGAATTAGAGATTTCACGGCGTGGGCAAGGGCGAGGTTATTCCCCTTGTTCTCAAGCTTGAGCGTCATCTTTCTCGTATTCCGGTAAGTACTTTAACGTGTCTTTTCCCTTTCATAATTAGCATGCTTTAGGGATGTTGAACGTGTTGTGGATTTGATGCTGCTGTAAACTATATGGGCATGATTCTGTAATTCTGAGACTTTTGTGCTTAGCATCAATTAGTGCTTTTAGATCTTTGGAATGCGTCGATCGATGCACACAAGTGTCAATCGACGCTTCTGCTCGAAAAGCCTATATTTTAGGTATTCTTGAACTTTTTATAGTCTATGAAAATTTTGTGTTGCGTGCATCGCTGCTGTTGGTGTGAATTTTGGGGAATTTTAGGATAACTTAATGACTATAAGCCTTGTGACGCCTTAGGAATTCCCGTATCTTGGTTGGAACTTATAAGCTTATCTCATTCGTGCTTAGTGACTATAACCATCTTCGATAAGTATATATTTTTAATGATATGGGTAGCTTAATGACTATAAGCCCAGGGTTCTGCATGGCAGGATGCAGACTTCCATGGTCCTCGCTTAATAACTATAAGCGGGTATTATTGTGAATTTTGGTAGTTCTATGCTTAATGACTACTTGCTTAATGACTATAAGCATGTTTAAGGTAGGAAGGTGAATTACTATGAGCGATCCTTTTGTGGTTTTTTGATAAAGCATTATTCTTATTTTTGTCAAAAAGTTGATCATTGCGGTGGGGGTAAATATTTGGATCTTGTTACTTGGTAGGGAATCCTTTCTCCTGAAGTTAAGGGTATTTTGAAGCACTTAGGTTTTAGCCATTGAAAAGTTCATTCCGGTGAAGCTTATTCAGTTTCATGTGCAGCCTTATCATCGATTTTGAGGAGATTATCCGATTTGACCCACATTTTCCATTTGCCATGCAGGGAGTATACCATCACCCTACTAGATTTTATTGCCATCATGGGCTTGCATTTTGATGGGGAGATTATACATTTCAACTGTGGCATGAACATAGGCAATTATGACTCTGTGCTTGTTTTGAAGTTGTTAGGGTTTATCAGTGAAAGCAAAGAAATTCCTGCCAATGATTTGTACCTCTACTGGTCGACCTAGGAAAATAGGGCCCCAGTTGATGCTGAAGCTCGAGAGCAATGTGCTCGCTCCTTTATGTTGTATGCCTTGACCAACACCTTCTTCCCTGTGTGTAATTCAGCCCTTAACTTGAATGTTTTGGGCACTTTGGTAAACTTGGAAAAGTTTAGAGGAATGGCTTGGGGTAGAGCTATGTTGGGGCAATTGTACTCGACCCTGGACCATTGCACGAGGAAGCACACTTTCGAGCTAAAATCCTCAAAACTTGTTTTTGAGGTAATGCCAAGTAATTTATTGTATATTCTTTCGTGTTCTTATCATGTGCTAACTTCTGTTTTACCTTTTTACAGATTTGGGGTTTTGAGAAGGGGATTCTTCCTCGGTCGAAGAAGGCCAAGGTTCGAAAAGATATTTCTTACTTCCCTCGCTTCCCTACCTAGTTAGTTCCTTGGGGGAACCTTGATTGTTTTAATGTTGAGAAGAGGATTAAGAATCTTGCCTTTGATGAGGTGAGGATTCGCATAACATTTTTGAGTTATACTCATTTTTAAGATGTTCACTAGTGATACGTATGTTTGAAGATCATCCATACTCTGTGGGGTGATGCCTCTGGTTGGAGCAGAGTTATGGCGGTCGCCGGAGAGATGGTGCTAAAACAGCTAATTCTAGAAAGCCCCTCTTCTGTGGAGTGGTATCTAGGGGAGTAAATAGTATAATACGATAAACCTCTAGATGAGAGACTGTTGCCGCCAGAGCTTTCGAGGTGGCTTTTCTAGCCAGAGTTATCCAAGGATCTTGACACTTTAAAGGGGGATGGCGAGACTGTGGCATTGTTTGATGAGGAAGGCATGTATCCTAGCTTCGTGACCGAGTGCTTGCTTGACTAGCCTCCCGAGGATCATGTCGCATCTCAGGGGGTACGTCTTTGCCTCCCTATATCTATTTCTTGGGTTTCCTGGGTACTGATCTTCTATTATTTTACAGGGAAAAAGGGCAAGAGGCCCACACACATCAGTCGATACCCCTTCCCATGTGACAGGGCACAAATATTACCCTGTCCCTATGGGGTTCCACATTTATCGACCTTACTTATCGATTTACTTCCCTCCTTTTGGGGCAGATGATTTGACTAGGGTAGCCATGAACTTCACGCCTCCTAATGAAACCCATGTATGTCTCTCATTAGGATTTTGTGCCTTATTTTGCTTGTGCTAATGTTGCTTACTTCCTTTGACAGGTGCCGAGAGAAGATAGTGAGGGAGATGAATGCCTACTCTTTAATTTTTAGAATATTATGCTCAGGAACAACTTTGGAATGGCGATAATATCTGATAGTACATATCTAATAAATATGTGTGGATATATGCTTATGTATGTATGGAATGTTTGTAGGGTAGGATTCAAAGCTGCAGGCAGATGTGGATCATCTTAGAGCTGGTTATCGACCACCTCCACCAATAGGGACTTCAACCTATGGCAGTATGGGCAAAATCCCCCAATGGCTTACGCACAGCACCCATCTGGCTATGGGGCACAAGATTATGTGCCTGGTTATTTAAATCAGGCCAGCTTTGCAAGGATGACCTCACAATTCCCACCGACTCCATCTTTCATGTCTACTCCCCCACTCGTGTAGCCACTTCAGGCCATGCCGAGTTAAGGAACCTAAGAGGGAGTTAGAGATAGCAGCGAGGTACCGTGAGTACATTCAGAAGATCCCATTTATTCAGGTGATTTAGGTGGGCATATATTTTTCTCGTGGGCACTGCATGGCTATATTATCCAGTACACTTTATTAGTTGGATTGGGCATGCTTTTTCCCCTTTATTATTTTGCTTTTTATGGATCGGTGGGTTCTTCGAGGCCTTGTTTATTTCTGATGGATGACTTCTTTTAATTCCTTAACATGTTAGCTTCATTATCTTGTTGATTAGTTCTGAAAATGAACTTCTTCTTGTGCAGTTGGTATTGATTTTGCGATCCATCATCACCTTTGTTGAGCGATGATCAAATTGACATGGATAGGTTTAAGGTGCAACTAGTGGACTACCTTCAAACTTTGGGTCTAGCTGATTGGAGCCAGCTCTAGGACGGATGCCTCTTCGACATGCGATATTATTACAACTTTCCTTTGGTTAATGCATTTTCTACAAAGTGCACTAACCTTGCGGGATCCTCTTGATAATGTGTTTTGCTTCAATAATCCAGAGTTGTGTCCACTTTATAAAGAGTTCTGTGCCATTATGGACATCCCTTGTAGTCAGGACATCATGGTGTCTAATTATGGTGTTACCATGGAATAGCATGACATGAGTTTTCTCAAGCTTTCTGACCGTCGGAGGAATCGAATCATGTTTACCAAACCTGAACACCCTAGGTTAATTCTAGGAGTGGCATTAGAGATATGTTCCTCTATCCCTACCAACCATCGGAGTTAGGTACCTATCATGACTACGCTACTCATGGTAGCTTTCTATGTGAATCAGATAATGAGGTCTATAATCCATAGTTAGTCTCTGTGATTTGGAAACTCTGGAGGGATCATTCTCTATGGCTATGATTTTGGTCAAAACTTTCATTTACATGGACTCCATTCACCTAGGCAAAGATGCAATAATGAAAGAAGTAGGCTCCTCCCTCAGGTATATTAACCATTCTTTTCCTTTATCATTATCGTGGATTTTTATTATCCATGGCTTTACTGATTTTACTTTATGGCAGATATGGCTGGTGGAGCGCTTGAAGGTCATTCGGGAACCATCCAGGACACCTAGCTCTTATGCCCTAAAGGCTTTTTGGAGTCGAGGGATGCAACCTGGGCGATATAGGAATAAATCTTCATATGAATGGTTATACTTTTTGCAAAGGTTGACCGAGAGGGATATTAGGTGGATCTGCCCCCTGGTGGAAGATCAATGAGGTGACTACTCAGACCATACCGAGGGGTGTCCAGCTGTTAGGCCTGGAGCGAGTGTCTTACTATTTACCGGACGTGTAATGCAACAGTATGGTCGTCCTCAATTCATGCCCAAGTATGTTTCTGTTTCACTTGTGAAACCCTAGGGGCCCTTATGTCCAGACCATGTTCGCACTTAGTGGGAGAGTCGCATGTTGGTTTTCGTGAATTATAAGCTACTATTTCAATGAATCTCTTGATGGGATATATTTGGAGTGGCTTTCTTCCATCAAGGTAGCGCCCATTGGAGCAGATAGGCTAGCGATTACTCGCCGCTATAGTCATCACGTGGTATGTCCTAGCCACTATGTTATGTTATGAGCTTGTAATAAAGCCTTGGATTTACTTAGGGCATGAATGTTTTGCTTTAATGTATGTATGCTTCTTTTCAATGCATCACATTTCATCTTACAGCTTTCATTTTTAGCGTTCATGATTTTACAAAGATACAAATTATGGGATGATATCTATGTTTCTAATGCCTTTTCAATGTGATTTTCCTTTATCTCGAATTGGCCTTTAAACATAATACAACTTGAGCTTGTCCCCGATTGATAGGAATTGTGAATTCATTTCCATCCATATCCATGAATTTTCAGCTCCTTTACTAAGAACTCATTTTACTATGTATGGACCTTCCTAATTTGGGCAAAATTTACCTCTAGGGCCGGTATGAGTGGCTTTGACCTATTTTAACATGAGGTCGTCGTGTTTGAGAGGTGTGTGGACTCTTCTCACTCGATTACTATAGGCTCGAGTCATCCAGTGTTGGTACATTCTTAAGCTATCAAGAGCCTGTAGACGTCTTTCGTCGATAGTGTTGAGTGTTTCAAAACGGGATCTGCCTATTCATCTTTGTATAACTTTAGCTTGAGTGCTACATGGAGTGACTTGATTTCAATTTCTATTGGAAGAACTGTTTCCATTCCGTATACTAGAGAGAATGGTGTTTTCCATGTTGGAGTCTTGACGCTGGTTTGATAGCCCCAAAGAGCATAAGGGAGATGATCGGCCCAATCTCGATGGGTAACTACCATTTTGGACAGAATCATTTTCACAGCTTTGCTGGCTGCTTCCACTGCCCCATTGGCTTAAGGGCGATATGGTGATGAGTGATGGTGTTTGATGTTGTGTCATTCCAGTAGGTCTGCGGTTTCATCCTAGAATTATACCCCTTTGTTAGACACCACATGATGAGGCACACCGTATCACGTAATGATATGCCTTTGAATCAATTTTGCCATTTTCTTGGCGGTAATTCCTAAATAGGATTCAACCTCAACCTATTTCAAAAAGTACTCCACGATTACTATGATGAACTTATGGCGATTGGTTGAGGATTGCCCGATTTCTGCTATAATGTTGATGCCCAAGGCTAAGAAAGGTTAGGGTGTAGCCAAGTGTTGCAACTTGACTGGCTATAGGTGACTGATGTTACCATGAATTTGGAACTCATGGAACTTCTTGACTAGGGTCATGCAATCAGCTATCATGGTTAGCCAAAAGTAACCCATTTGTTATATTTTCTTAGCCAGCATTACCCCATTCATATAGGGACCACATGTTCCTGATTGTATCTCCCACATGACTTTGTCAGCTTCTTCTTGTCCTAAGCACTGGAGAAGGATTCTGTTAGAGGATATCCGAAATAATTGCCTCTTGATAAGTCTGAACTAAACTACCAATTTCCACAAGGTGGTTCTATCAGCATCAGTAGCCTCTGTAGGGAAGGTTCCATTCCCGAGGTATCAAAATATGTCACTATACTAGGGCATATTCTCAGTGGATATTTGTGCAACTGTTGCAAGACAGTACGGAGTGCCTGTGACTTCCACTATTATTGGTTTTATGGGTTGTTGTTCGGGGTTTTCCCATATAGAGGCTAGGGTAGCTAACGAGTCTGCCATTTGATTTTCTTCTCTCAACACATGCCAGAATTTGCATTTCCCGAAGAGAGATGCCTTTGTCTAAATAGATTCAAGGTATGGGTGGAGTGACTCCTCTCTCACCTCCTAGTCATCGTCTACTTGTCTGATGATAAGTGCGAAGTCTCCAATGACTTCTGCTTCTTCTGCCCCTAGTGTGAGTAGTGCACTTAGGCCGAAAGACATGCCTCGTATTCGGCTCCATTATTGGTTATTGGGAACTTAAATCTTTTAAAGAGCCAGATTAACCCTCCTTCAGGGGATATAATAATAGAACTTAAACCGGCTCTCTTGCAATTTATCGCCGCGTCAACGAACATGGCCCACCTTCGGGATTCATTTGTTATTATTGCTAGCTGTTCGTCCGGGAATTCAAGGTTCTTAACGTAGTCAAATTCTAAAGGTTGGTTGGCTAGAAACTCCACCAAAGCCCGTCCTTTGATAACTTTCCTGGTTACATATTTGATATCAAATTCTAATAGGTGCAACAACCATCTGGATAGCTTCCCGGCCAAGGAGGGTGCTTGACAAAGGTATTTCATGGATTCGACCTTGGTAATGGCTTGAATCCTATAGGATTGAAGTAATGTTTAAGCTTTTTGGTTAACCATACCATGGCAGCACAGGTTTTCTCAACTATGGTGTATTGGGTTTCGTACTCTAGGAGTTTCTTGCTAAGGTAATAAATGGTATGTTCTTTCTTGTCTTCGTGCTCTTGTACGAGCATTACCCCTACGTAGGTTTCTTCAATGGCTAGGTACAGGGTGAGAGGTTTACCTTGTGTAGGTGGTTTTAGTACTAGTGGGTTGGATATCTACGCCTTGATTTTATTGAAGGCTTCCTAGCATTATAGACTCTAGGTGACCGGCTGTTGCTTCCTTAGGAGTTTGAATATGGGTTCACAGATAGTGGTTCATTTGGCGATAAACCTACGGACATACTATAGTGACCTAAGAAAACCTTGGACTTTCTTTTTGGTTTTAGGTGTCGGCATATCGAGGATTGCCTTCACCTTATCTGGATCGATTTCTATATCTCATTGGTTGACAATATGACCTAGTAGTTTTCCAGAGGTCACTCCAAAGACACACTTCTTTGGGTTGAGTTGTAGATTGTACTTCTCTACCTAAGTAAGGAAGCAATTGAGCACAGCTGGGTGCTCTTTGGGGGTCGATGATTTTACCAGCATGTCATCCATGTATACTTTGACCTCTTTATGGATTAGGTCATAAAGTAAAGTGATGACTGCCCTTTGTTAAGTTTCCCCTATGTTCTTGAGCCCGAACGGCGTTACTTTGTAGCAGTACACCCCCCATTCTGTGATGAAGGTTGTTTTGAATCTGTCGATGACATTCATTAATATTTGGTTGTATCCTGAGAAGCCGTCTAAGAAGGAATATATAGCTTCTGTAGAGGCGCTGTCAATTAGTACATCTATGTGGGGTAAGAGAAAGTCATCTTTCGGTGAAGCCTAGTTGAGATCTCAAAAATTAACACAGACCTGAACCCTCTCATCTTTCTTCACAATGGGTACTACATTGGCTAGCCATTACGGGTATTCTACAACCTCTAGGAACTTGGCCTTGATTTTTTTGGTTATTTCTTCTTCGACTTTCTCATCCCATTCAGGTTTCAATCTTCACAGTTTTTGTTTGACCGGTTGGATTTTTAGGTCTGTGGGAATTTTGTGTTCTGCAATGGCTCTGTTAACTCAGAGCATGTCATTGTAGGACCAAGTGAATGCCCTTACGTGAGACTTAAGTACTTCCACTAATTCTGCCTCAAGCTCGAGGCTCAGGTCATTGGAGATTGTTATCATTTTAGTACTATCCTCACTTCCCAAATTTGTTTCTTTTATAGGAGTATCATGGATGTTAAAAATTTTAGATGTATAATAAGATGAATCAATGTAATTAAAAGCACCACACAAATAAGCAAAGTTGTTCATTTCTTGGCCCGGAGTTTCCATGCTGCTGCTGGCAATTGCATCTCCGATCTTGCTTTGATCATGAGCCGGGCCAGTTTAGAGATTACCTTGTCCATCCCTTTTTCTATCGATTCTTCTCCCTACAACTTTGATTCGGCTTTCTTGTCCTCGACATGGGTCTCCATCAGTTTGTCCAACCTTGTTGCCTTCGATGCTTAACTATCATGGTAGGCTTATCGTCTTTTGCCTTTTAGGGGTTTCTTCTTCAGATGAGGCTTTCCTTTTCTCGATCTGCCTCTCGTAATTAGCCGGGCGAATAGGGTCCTTGAAATCTGCAACATTAGAGAATATCTTAAAGCCAGGCACCTCTTCTCCTTCGGTTTTGATTGGCTCTGGTTCGTCTTGGTATAAGACTTCCTCGGAATGGACAAAGATCTCAGACATTTGGCATCTTCTAGACCATGTCCCTTGCCGGCCCCTGCCTTGATAACCGAGTCCAGAGGGGTTCTGGAAGCCTACCATAAATTTAAACTCAAGAGGACCATGTTCTTATTCCCCGAGACTGGCTACTGGGGTCAAGCATTGATCTATATAATTCTTCACCCATTCATACCACTGGGTTGGTTTCTCGTCCTTCCCTATAGTGGCTGTGAGAATTCGCCTATATATTCTAGGGTGGCACCTATGGCTACCATGGTGGATTCTTCGTTTGCCTCAAGGGTTACTATTTTCCCTTTGTACGAGATCTTCACCTTCTATTGTAAGGTGGAGGGAACACCCCTCAGTGGATGGAACCACAGTCGACCAAGTAGTAGGGAAAATGTAACAAGAATGTCAATGATGGTGAAATTCATCAGGGATTCAACTTTTCCTGCCTTTATCGTCGCTTCAAAGGTTCCTAGGATGGATCTCTTTGAGTTATCAGATGCTTTAATAACCATCGCAGACCTTTTGAGCATTCCTTCATTTAGTCCTAGGATTGGCAAGATCTTTCATGGATAGACATTAAGTAACGAGCCATCACCTACCATGACATAAGGCATCACTGGGTCTAGGATCTTAATTTTCAAGTATAAGGCCCAATTATGGTGTTTTCCATCATTTGGCAGATCCATGCCAGAATAGACAATATCGAGGGACTCGGCGGGGCCCCTATATCCAATCAAAGCACATACTTTCACTGGCAAAGCCAATGACGGTGCCTCCATATCCATTAATTTCTTGACGATGGCCCTTTTATGCACTTGGGACCCTCGTAGGAGATCCCAAACACTCATCTTGATAGGCTTATTTATCAACTGTTCAACTACAAGGATGCCAATTTCCTTTATCGAGTGGCCTGCCGGTGGAGCATTTACGGGGTTAGGATTAACTTGGATTTATAGTTGGTAAATCCTCTCACTTTGTGTGACGTGGTTAACGTGCTCTGGCCTAGTTTTAGAGGTGTCCATGGGCTCAGACACTACAAATTCATCGAAATCTTCCTCCAGGGGAATGTCTTTTATCGGTATGGGCTTAGTGGCATGCGGAGCCAGGGGCTCCGTGCCTGTTGGCTCACAGTGGACATCTATTAACAAAGCTATGGCGGGTTTTACCCAAAGAATCTCATCTACTATATGTGATTACAGCTCACTTCCTCTGATCATGTTAACAATGTCAGATCAAGCAAGGACCAATCCATCTAGTATTTCAACAATCTCCGGTTGGGGCACCATTGTAAAGAATGGATATGCCCAGGCCATGGTCCATCTTTGTGGTATGGCTCCATCCTGGGTGGATCTCCCATTGGCACCTCATTGGGTTCTTTGATGGTAAAGTAATAAAGGAACGCTTGACTCAGAATGCCCCAGAAGAAGTAATAGCAATGCGTGGCCGGACTATTCCTAGTTTGATTATCCATTCCAAGGCCCTTCCTTCAAGAGTGGTGCCAAAAATTTTGGTCCAATGATGATAATGCCTATTTCTCATATTCATCACCTTGGTGAACATGGCGAGGTAGATCCGTTAGTGTCCACTCTCATCATATCCGAGTTTTGGTGGTAGTTAGGGAAAAAGCATAGTCCCGTGGGTGATTCCCAAGTGATTGCAGATTCATAGGCCATATTGAGCCTTCTATAGAACCTTTGGTCATCTTGTATGCTTGTGAGTACCATTAGGTTAATAGGAGTGTTGGACTGACGTCTCCCCTACAGTGGGGCTCTCCTGTTTTCTTGTTGGATTCTCTAGAAAACCAACCTTTCCGTTAGATTTACAGTCCCAATTGCATTAAGTTCTATGGGGCTTCCTTCTATGATCCCTTGCAATTCTTCCCTTATTAGATGAGAATATGGGGATTTAAGATCTGGCAAAGCTGAGCATCTATAATTCCTTTCGGTGGCGGATTCCAAAAGTACACTAGTTCAGGTGCCCATAATTGAGGATCAGCAGGGATTCTCTTGACATACTCGTTCAACATCTATGTGTATTCATTATCACTTGGATAATCATGGTTGACATCCTGTCGTGGTTCTATGATAGTCATACAATATGGCACTGGCCTACTTAGCATTGGGCAGGGTATGCCATGCCTCCTAGTCATCAGGCCGATTCACTTCCCCGGGACACTTCCTGATCCTAAATGGGCAAACCTTTTCTTCTGCAGGGCATGGGGCTAATTGATCATATTCATTTATTATGTGATCAAACTCATTGTCGATCAAGTGTCCACAGCCACTTTTAGGTAGCAGACGAGTAAATTTTGTCATGCGAGGTGGCTTAGGAGGTGAAACTCTTTCATTTAAAGGGCCGGCCACACTAGGATGTCTCCTACTCCCCCCCACCTCAAAGTGAGGATTTAAGTGGGGGGCACATTCCCGAAACCTGTGTGGGCCTAGCATCTCCACACATTGTGTAAGTATGGTGATGGTGGTGCGGTGGATCATGTGCACGTTTCCATCCTCAAGCATGCTTACATATCTCTCATAAACGAGCCTAAAGCAGATGCACTTGGGGAATGGTGGAAGGACCCAAGAGTATGGGCCATCATTATTCCCCAAAAATGGCATGCGCAGAGCAAATGCTCGGATGAATTTCTAGAACATTAGTGGCCAATCCCATCGTCGGTGGGGGAGGATCGCAAATACAAGACTTGGGCTTGACCGACCAGGAACATAGGAAACTAGGTTGGTGCCTCTAGGATGCGGATGTCGTACAGCTCAAAAGTTCATACGAACCATCTCAGGAATTTAATCGGGTCAGAGACCCCTAAAAATCTGGTCTAATTCCCTTCCCAATCGACTATGTAGAGGATACACCGTAACCTAAGTTTGTCTTCGGAAGCCGACACCCTTTCGATCATATGCATTTCATCAAATATGGGGTTGTCATCAAAGCAAGGGTCCTCATCCTAGTTATCTAGTCCCCATTCCTCTTCTTCATTGAGCGAGATGACGTTAATGAATAATGTCCCACAGGGTATTCACTCAGTGTCTCCTACCCGCCGCCTGGACGAGGCCATGCTCTTGGTGGACGATTCATGGCTCAGTTCTAAGTCCAATGACTCGCATGTTGCAAAGGTGCTCGCAAGGCTAGCGATTATATCGAAAAACCCCAATATCATTCCATTGGTATGTAATTTTACCAATTGGTAGTTTTGTCATCAAGGAGGGTAACCAACATGATCGGGGACATGGTATGGCTGAATTGGGGGAATGAATTAAGGAGGCTTATGAGATCTGGCCTGGCCTCTATCCCGTCATCCTTAATTTCTATGAGTCCTACTATCCTCAGGTCCACCAGGCATTCTATGGCATCAGTTGACTGCCACCATTCTTGTGCAGGGGCCACTTTGTGCTCGATGAGGTATATTGCATGATTTCCCATAGCAAAGGATTCTTGAAAGATTCAAATCCGATCACTAGGGAAGGTTTCAAAGAATTGGTGTTCTAACTCCCCTAAGTCCTATAACTGCCTAGGTTACAGGGTAAGATACTAGTCCATTGCATCTTCTATGAGAAGTATATGAAGGGCGGTGAACATACCATAGGGTGGAATTTCGTACTTCACTAGATGGTCATAGAAGTGATCCAAGAATGTGACTGCATAAGTATTTCCTTCATATATGAGATCCTCCAATGCTAGAGCCATAAGCTTCCCAGATTCCCGCAACTCTCTAGCACAGGTGTCTACCCTGTCTATTTCTGTGAGTTCCCACTCAATGTCATTTATTTCAAAACTGGGATTGAATTGGGAGTTATACCTTCCACCATTATCATCCTCATAAAGGAGAATGGCATTAATAGGGGATTTAAAGTTTAGAAGCAGGTTATTTTGAGCACTTGGCTTCAGTTCTAGGTCTTCTAGGTTCCATTCCTGAATCATCTTTTGGAGATCCCGCAACAATCGAACACACTCATAAGTTCTGTGTCCTTTTACTGCGTGATATGCATAAAAGTTATCCCTATCAGTCGGAGATAGAGGCACGAAGGGTTTTAAACTTTGCATGCCCCCAGCTTTTTTTAGTTCAGTAAATATCTAAGACAACGATTCAGTCCATGTTGAGATCAGTTGAGGAAGTGTTGGATCAATTGCGGCGGTGATAGCCTCCATTTTCTTTTCCTCCCTTTTAACATATGAAGGTTTTGACTGGTAGGATTTTGGCAGAGCCACCTTATCATATGGTTTATTCTCAACATAATAAGCTACCTCCTCTTGCTCGATGCGCTCTTCTTCATCGTATTTTTTGATTCTTTTAGCGTATTCCACAACGTCACCGAAAGTGTGGAACTTCTTCATTTTCATCTCTTCTAAGAACTTAGGATTATATCCTTCCACCAATTTTATAATTAGGGCATCCATTTTTGGGGCCCCATCTACCAGTGGTTGAACTGCGACCCATCTGCAGTAATAAGCTTCAAAGGGCTCTTTGATACCCTACCGGACCCTTTTCAGGTCTTGCAAGGTCGTTTCCACCCAAATGTTATAGGCATAGTTTTCGATGAAGGCGGTACTGAGAAACTTCCAGCTTGATTTTACTTGGTTGAACATTCTCATTTACCAATCTATAGCTAGACCTCTGTTAGCACACGTCCGCTCCGGCCTGATGAGGAATAATCCCTATTTCGTTCAGCAATCAGAAAAATGAGTAAGAAAGGAGCAAATTGTCATCCAAAATTTGAAATTCAAAAATCCACTTTCTAGGGAAGCCCCTACTTTGCATTTTCTACTAAAAAAATCAGAAGTCAAAATTTGGTCAAATGTAGGTAATCCTCTCGCTGGGTAATTACCTATCTGTAGTAAAAAAATCAAATCTTACCGAGATCTAGCAAGATTTTACGGGATCTGATGTAAAATCTTGTCAAATAGGTAACTAGCCCACTGGCTAATTACGACTAATTAACACCCTATTCACCCTTCATTTCAACAAAGACGCAAGTTTTGCAAAAATCCCAAAATTACCTTTGTGTCTTTTTTCAGTTTTGGGGGTCCCAAAAGCCCCGAAACTCTGTCAAACACTTCTAGATTCTAGCTTCATCGCCGACACTCAATATTAGCTCAGCCTCTAGTCTTTTTAGATCAAGATCCCACAGTGATCTTCGGTCTAAAAATGACTTAAACTTTATATTTCCTGTCGAAGTAATCCAAGATTATAGTCATAACTTGGATCTATTTTCCCACCAAATCACAATTCCCAACAACTTCGGTCCCGCACCAGCTCTCAAGTCATGCTGGATAGATAAAAAGGTAAACTGAGGGTAATCAGCTCTGAGCCCAACTTTAAAATTCATTTTATTACTTTATTATTGCACATTGCATTTCATTTCTCTAGTTAGTACCTGCAAGCTTATTTGCACATATTATAGTTTAAGTGAGCCAATTAAAACTTAAACTATAATATGTGCAAATAAGCTTGCAGGTACAGATAAAACATTCAGAATGTGAGGAAACTCTATCTGAGTTTCTGGGCCAAGACCAAGACGCTGTCGTTACTCTGTCGAAATCTCGGTAGAAAATATCAATTTATTATGCCGTTATAATTTCCATTTTATTTCTTGAATTTAATTCTTGAATAAAGCCGTTGTAATGCAGAAATTACTACAAATTCCAAAGTTCCAAAATTAATCCAAACAATTTGAACAATATGAGTAACTATCTTGTCCGAACTCAGCATCTCGTTTTTCTTTTCGGTATGAAAATCCAATCATGGATCAGTATACCACAATTTTCGATGGAGCTGAACTGGGTGGTAACTCTATTTTATTTTTAAATAAAGTAAAAATGCTTTATTTTAATAATATTTTCCTTTAATAAAATGCATGAATTTATTTCCCAATATAATAGCATTTTTTGCCTACAAAGCCACTGCATTTAAGCAAACTGAATTTTCCTAAACTAGACCAAACACTATGGTTTCCTCAAACCAAACCGAATCGCACCCCGCGCACCGCACCCCGCATGCAATCCCTCTAGAACATCGCTCGCCCGCTTACAGCGGCGACTCTGCTGAGGATAGTTATTTTTATAAAAACCCAATTTTTATAAAAAAAATTCTTTTTTTGACATGATAATTAAAAAATTGTTCAAATTAAATTTTGGAATTATGGAATTTATGATAATTTCTATGTTACACAAATTTTAGGATTGCATAGCATCTGCATTCTTTACCCTAAAACCAACTTAGGTGTCTTTTGGTGAAGTATCTCCAAGTTCGCTTAGGGCTAGAGGGGTATGGATCCAATCACACCCCTTGCATAACGTACGAGGACCTTGTTCGCTTAAAGGCAAGACCACCTACGTATATATGTGGAAAAGCTTCCTTTGGTTTCACTTAGGGCCACTAGGACTCGATACACAAAGGTGCAGGGTACCCCAATCGCACCCAATCTTGAGACCGAAACCCACATATAGATGAACTGTAGACACTTTCCTACAGGTTTACCCAAAAAACCTTGAGTGCAAGCGAGCAGACTTTGCTAAGTCCCTCGTTGGCTTTAAAGAAAAGTAACCCTATGGAGTTAAAAGGGCGGTAGGCATGATCTAACCAATTTTTGCCTATGAACGGACCACCTTTTTCCCACTCGCAAGGACCGCGTGAGATGCGTAGCATGCGGGGTGGAAAGATAGAGAGCACTATGAAGAGGGCTAAAGGATTGGTCCCCATTTTACGGTGATAAAAAAAGAAAGATTGATAAAATTAATGTTGATGTTGAATTTAAGTCCAATTTACATGTTAAGGGATACAAGACTTGAAATCCTATTTTTTATAATAGAGTCGCCTCCCGGTTAAGCTCCACTGGGAATTTGGGTGTGATATTCCCACCGGGTGGTTGGACCGTACCTTAAAACAGAGATTCCAAGTTCAGATGATGTTATCTATTTTACATTAGGCCAAGTTAAAAGGTTTCATTCTTTCTTAATTGGTTTTAATCTAACCTATTTATTGTGTTTTTGGTTTATATATTGTTTTCGCATTTATCAACCATTCAAAGCAGTAAATAAATAATTATTACAATTATCCAAAAATAAGTGCGGAAAATAAACTAATAATTTCATGGCTTACTAAATCCTATACACTTTTCTATGCAATAAGTAAAATACCAGAAGGCCTAGCATTCATCTAACCTAAATCTACCTGCACAAAATAGTTAGCACAAACACGGCACGTTGTACGGGGTATATCACATAACATACATAGTTTATAAACAAAATAAGACTCGAGTTAGCGTGAACATGGCATATTTTATTTATAACTTATGGTGCCCGGTTGGAAGGCTAAAAAATGGGATTCAGTCGGCATTTGTGGGAAAATTCTGTTATGTCCACATTTTAGACTCGATTATTATTTTCACCGAATTATTAGTTAAAATGCCACATGGTATAGGGTGGGGTTTGTTTTTAAAATGTTCTGGACCCTCATCATTGCACTATACATCCTATCTTTAGAAATTTAAACTAAGTCAGGAAAATAACAAAAATCAAACTACTGCCTAGAAGGCCATGCCGTCGACGACATGACTGAGGCCGCCGAATGTATCATTGGTGCCGTTGTCAGTATCAGTTATACAAGCAGGCTGTATGACTTTCTGGATACCATAAAGAAAGGGTCCTACAAGAAAATGGGGCCACTGGGGGCAAGTGAGGCCATTGGCGGTATCAATAATGCCGCTAGTAGGATGGCTGATACCGTCGGCGGCTTCAAATGCCTCAAGTGGCTTTAATTTCTTGCAGCAGCTATTTTTGGCCGAAAAGCGACCAAAAAAACAAAAAACTAGCACAAAAAGCAACCAAAATACAATAAATAAGTAAAATGGAAGCCAAAGAGCTATGAGACTCAGAATTTTTACCTCGGGGCCATGAATCCACCTCTTCGTGATCTGTATGACACCTCTAGGGAGCTCAAATGATGATTTTGGAAAGTTAGGAGTGATTTAGTCTCTAAATCCTAATTTTAGGGATTTTTAAACTTAAAATGCACTTAAATATCAGAGAGTTCAGTAGAGAAAAACCAAGAAAAGATGAATCAAATCCTCTTTTCTTACCTTTTCTAAACTTTATCCCACTAAAAGCTAACTAAAAAGCTCAAAATTTACTTAAAATCTTGAGTTGGGAGAGGTTGGAACCCTTGAAATGGCTGAGAAATGGCCTTTATATAGGCTAAAATCTATTGGAAATTGCCTTTGGTCTATTTATTCGGAGGATATCAACAAAAAAGGGAAACAATTATTCTGCAGCTGAAAGCCATGTTGTCGGTGGCATGGATGATATCGTCAGTGGCATCGGTGAGGCTACCGGCAGACTTACTGCTCTGACACGTTTGAAAAGTTGCACGATTCGTGCCCAAAATAGGGAAAAGGGAGAGGAAATCCGGCAAAAGGTGATTTTAATGGAAAAACTGATATATTGGGGTATATTTTTTACTTTTAATGGGTATTTTGGACTAAATTATTTGTCGGGTGTAAATCATCGGTCTGAACTACCACCAGACGCATTACCAGACATTCCGAACTGAATTTTTCTAAAAATAAAATTTGTGGAGAATTTTATATCGGTAATAAAAAACCCAAAAAGGATTTTTATTTCAAGGAATAAAATCGGGCATACATCATCGTCGTCTCGCGAGAGGGACTGTAAAATCCCATGCTCACAAGCTGCCCCTCGGGGGATCACTACTGCCATATGTTAGTATGATTGCATGAAAGAGCAAGGATAGGAATGATACCCGATAGATGGCTGGTTTCTCTTGGGCTTTAAAGATTTGGTTGCCCCTTGGTCGGGCTTGAGCTTTGAGATTTGGTTGCCCTTGGTCGGGTTTGGGCTTTGTAGATTTGGTTGCCCCATGGTCGGGCTCGGGCATTGTAGATTGATTTGCCCCTTGGTCAGGCTTTAGCTTTGAGATTTGCCAAGCGGACTTGAGCTTTGAGATTAGTTTACCCCTTAGTCATGCTTATGCTTTGAGATTTGCCAAGCGGACTTGGCCTTCGAGATTGGTTTGCCCCTTTGTCGGGCTTGTGCTTTGAGATTTGCCAAGCAGACTTGAGCTTTGAGATTGGTTTGCCCCTAGGTCGGGCATGTGTTTTGAGATTTGCCAAGCATACTTGGGCTTTGAGGTGGGGCGTGTTGTTCCTGCAACAAGTGAAAAGCAAGATTAGACTGATTTTTAGATAATGTTTTTACTGCTTGATCGATTTTATAAAATAAAAAATATTTTTGTCCCTTCGATCAACAGTAAAAATGTAATAATTAAAGGCATAAGGGTTTCAAAAGTCCTGGGATCTCAGGGTTGTGCTTTAAGTTTTGTCAAGCAGACTTGGGCTTTGAGGTGGGGCGTGTCATTTCTGCAACAAGTGAAAAGCAAGATTAGACTGATTTTTAGATAACATTTTTACTGCTTGATCGATTTTTTAAAACAAAAACTATTTTTGTCCCCTTGATCAATAGTAAAAATGTAATAATTAAAGGCACAAGGGTTTCAGAAGTCCTGAGATGTCGGGGTTAGAGCCGGGATTCCATTAGATTTGCTGAAAAAGGTAGGGGAGAGTCTTGATGTGGCCAGCGGCCTGGCTAATGCCGCAGGTGATCTGGGTTGATACCGCCGATGATATGGAAGCCATGTGGCATCTTTGACCGATCAAAATAATTAAAAATTCAAATTGGGAGAGCTGAGGTCGCCGGCGGGACGGGCGATATCGTTGGCGATTTGAACTGATACAGCTGAAGGCATGGACGGGCAGTTTCAAATTTATTTTAACTCCTTGAATTTTGTGCAGGCATTTTAAAATGGTAAAACTCTGTTCTTTTCCTCTTCTTTGCATTTACAGAAGCTAAAACCCTTCCCTTTTTCTCTCAACTTTCCTTAAACTCAAATATTTCTACTTTCTTTCCATTCCAGACCATGAAGAAGATTTTTAGGTGCAAATCTGGCAGTACTAAGTCTAAAGAATTGCTCGATTCTTCCATCAAGGGGCTGAAACTCTACCCTATTCATGAGGGATATGGCTTCAAAGAGACTGACATTATCTTCAGATATAGGATAGCGGCTCCAATTGACAATCTCGTCCCGGACAAGGATAATCACATCTCTAACATTCAGGTAATCCTACAAAACTCAAACCCTTTTTGTTTCGATTTGAAGATTTTAGTTCTTAAACTCAAAAACATGTAGATTAAAGATTAAAAAATAATCGATACATGTTAGAATGCATGTTATAGGTTCAAATTTACTTGATTTATGCCATTTTTATGCCTCAGAATTGAATGATTCTAATTTTCGGTTATTTGTACAATATTGTTTGATTTTGGAAAAAACTGAGTTCTGCCCGCAGAAACAGTGCCACTGACGACATCACTGTTATCTTCTGTGGCTTCAGGCCTTAATAAGGCAGGGAAAAATGCCAAGTCACCGCTAATTTCAGCGATGTCATCGGCGACATCATCCATACTGCTGGCGGTATGGCCGATGTCACCGGCAGTATCACTGCCTCCAACGGCGGCATCAGCAAGTTTCCAAGAGCAAAAAGACAAGAAATCAAAAATACATAGCTGATCCGCTTTTTTCTAATTTTGCAGCCACACACCCATACCTACACTGGAGGTATGGGAACCATTGGAGAGTGGTGGAATCACATTACTGAAAAGGATCCGGAGCTAGCCTGAACCATGCCTTTATTGATGCCTAAGCTATCTCACTCAGCTATGACCGCCTTGGTTGAGAAGTGGTCAGTGACCACGCATACCTTCCATCTCCTGATTGGGGAGGTTACTACTACCCTATCCAATATGGTAGCGATGACAGGGCTTCTATGGACGAAGAATGTGATCCATTTTGATGTATACATGGAGAAAAACCACCTAAAGGGGCCAGTGGTGAAGCAGGTGACTGAGCTTTTTAGGTTAAATCCCAAGGCAGTGAGATTTTGATATATAGAGCTATGCAAGTATTGGAAGGGGATGGGAGTGGTACCCAAGGATAATCGGGATGCTTGTATCCGGTCCTTTGTTATTTCTTTATTGACTGTGATGTTCTTCCCAGTCTTGGGCAACAAGGTTAATTACGGGTTGATTTCGACCATTAAGGATGTCAAGGCCATCAAGGGGAAGAACTGGCCCAGGGCTATCCTAGCATTGATGTACTATGGGCTGGACGTGTGAGCTTGAAAGAAGGAGAAAGTTCTTTGATTGAGTCACCTTCTACTACAGGTATGCCCTTTTAAATAGCACTTGATTATCATTATTAGCTGCTTTTCTATTTTTGGTGTGTTATTCTTTTAGACTGATTGGTTGTTAATTGTACAGGTGTGGACTTTTGAACACCAAATTCTCCCTTCTATTCAGTTTGGTGCTACAGTACAGCCGAGATATCACTTCCCTGCCCGGTGGTGAGAGAGCGTCGGGGGACTCGGCAAGTACTCCATTGCTTATAGGGAGGCTTTGCAGGGCCTACAGATCAGCTCGGTATGCTACTTTGACTTTTGCCCTGTCTTACATTCAACAAACCATTAGTCAATAAAACATATTTATGAATTTAAATTGCTTACATTGATTTTTGTGCTTGATTGGTTGCCAGGTTGCACGGGACCCTTTTGAGGAGGTGTCCAACCAAGCTGATGTTCTTATTGTCCGGCAGGAGGTGGACGACCGCAGATTTTTCATGGAGTGCCCTCTAGCCTTACCCTAGTACCTAGGGGAGAGAGCTCGAGGCTGGAGAGAGTTTATACCTGCCGCCAGGCCCGTACCTGTGGATCCCCCTACTAGCCTCTAGTGGCCTTATTTGACCATCATCGGGGAGGCTGATAAGGCTGATTACTTAGAGGAGAATGGCTGAGTGGTGTGAAGTGTCCCCGATCCTTACAATGATCACATATCACGCTTTCTCCTCATGTGCCCCCGCATTCATAAGAATGATACTATATCCTTCCACAGGAAGAAAAAGGAGGAGGAGCTGAAAAGGTAGAGGCACAGTATTATCGCTGAGGATGATAATGGAGAAGAGAGCAGCGGCGGTGAGGACCATTCCGAGGAGGGGAGGTCAGCTAAGACGTACTGATGGCTAATGAGGAGCGCCATTCTTCTAATGTGAGATCGTACCCTTTCTCTTTATGATTATATCCATGCCATATGTCTGGGTCAAAACTATTGCTTATGTTTATTTTTTAGATTTTTTAAGTACCTTTCAAAAGAGAGGTCGGGCTGATGGTAGCAGGACACGATATTATGGCATGCCCGAGGGTGTTGACTTTGTCAAGGGGCGCCTCTCTACTACCTTGGAGACCCAGTTTTTACTGATGAATTTGAGGGGCGACTTTTGAACTAGGGAGATATCCTCCAGTAGCCACTCGCTAAAATCCATGCCAGAAAACACCACTTATATAAGCCTTGTGCAATCAAATCCATATAACTCACCCCTTATGAATTCTTTTTGATTGCTCTTTGGATTTTTCAGGTTTCTCATGCCGAGGTGGAGCGGTTAGCAAGAAACGCTTTTGCTCTTAGGGATACACTAGTTTCCTAGAGTATGGTTGCTCAGGTATATTCCCTGTGGAAATATGACATTAGAATGAAATGCGTGAATGGATGATATGAATGATATGAATTTTTTATTATTCCTTTATCTGAAGGATTTTTTAGCCCTCACACTATCGGATGCCAATGAGGCTCAACGGAGATATCAAGAAGAGACGAGTGCGCTCTAGCACCGAGTGAGTGAGCTGGAGAACCAGTTGGATGCCATATTACATGAGTGGCGGAGCAAACATAACATGGACCGCGGTGCCCCGAGTGAGCCGGGCCAAAGGGGAAGGGTGGTGATAACTGGGTGCCACCATGGAGGCATCCCTGCGAGCTCTTGGAGCATCACAGGGACCAAAGAAGATGTTGTCAGCACTTATCTTCTCAACGAGGAGGATGTTTCATCTCATCCACCCCGTGGTGGCAGCCAGTCCTAGACCCACCTGTTGATCTGATTTCTTTCGCTTTTGCCTTTATTTTTATTGATCTTGGTTTTGTATAGCTTTGATACAATGGGCTCTTGATTTTGCTTTGGTTGCGGATTTCAGATGATTTTTGTTTTATTTAGGCTTAGCGATTGGATATTTGGATGGTTGTGCCTTCGGGCTTTGGTTTGAATAAGATTTAAATTTTGTACTTGTATATCTCCTTAAAACAGGTTACAGGGTTTTTACAGGTTGTTTACAGGTTTAAACTGATTAAAATAGATCTAAAATTTGCAAAAAATATGGCCATGCTGCATGCAGTATGGCTAATATCGCCCTCTACGTGAAATTCTGACTTGCTAAATAATATAGACAAAACTGCCTGCAAACCCATACCACCGGTGACCTGGTCTATACCGTCGGTGACTTGACTCATACCACTGGTGGCATCACTTTGCTAGAAAACCAAATTCGGCCATTTTCTCCAATTCAACCATGGTAAACCACAACCAGCAGCTACAGGGCTTTCTGCAAAGCTTGGGAAATGCAAACTGGAATAAGCTACAAAAATTTGTGCAATGGGGTTTTTGATATGCCACGGTGTGGCCCGTAAGTCCTGAATTCATTTGTGCGGCATTGGTTTTTTAGGATCGGATGGACCATGTGTTTCGATTTTCTTCGTTTAAGCTATGCCCCTTGCTTGAAGAGTTTTACACTATATTAGGGGTTTCGTGCCCTAAGTGCATGCTCCTGGCACTTCCGGAGTTTCATTTTGGTATGAATTGCGTACCTCGAGGGTTACGGAATTTGGATTCTGTAGACCTATTTCTTTCTTGATTGCCTGACAAGCTCGGATTTTAGCTCAGTGCAGTCTTGGAGTGGTGCCACGGGGCGCCTAGATCTCACCTTGCTTGACCATCTATGGTGGCACTATTGCTTATGGCGTAGTTTATATGCGGGGTGGGCCTAGTTGCTCCGTTTAGGCTAATTTCACTTATTAGCCCTATGTCGACAGGGGTTTCTCCTATATCTGTAGGACTAGCTGAGACCCTGCTCAATATAGATGCTGCTTCCACCGATCTGACTCTTGTCAGTGACTATCTTATACTGCTGTAGGTATTTATTCTTCATACTTTACGAATTGTCCACCCCTTTCTACCCTTATCTGAAATTCACTTATAGTTATGGCTGATGGAGAAATTGAAGCTGAAGGAGGCACCACGGGGGAATCTAAAGAAGTAACTACCCGTTCATCTGAGGGAGAGGGGGCTTATGCAAGCTGATTTCGATCAGTTGACATTCGATAGTTGGATGCCTATTCTAAGGGGGTATATGGATTCACAGATTCAATGGGTTAGCCCATGGTGGAGGATCCGAGATATGGTTGTGGAGTCCTGGGGATCCTGTGTTCAGTTGATAGGCCTAGAGAGATCTTCATTCTACACTCCCTACCGATTTAGCAATTGGTATGGCAAGCGACAAAGAGTCCCGACTAAGTTACCTTATAACCAAATCGGAGTCTACAAAGCTACATAGGTGAACTATATCTAGGAGAAGTGGGCCAGGGAGGCCATATTCGAGACTCTGGACTATGACCACATGGAGACCATTGAGACCGATATACACTAAAGAGGATGGCTTGCTGAGATTAGACATATAGTGACCTAGTCTGAGCGATCATGGGCCTACTTTGAGGGAGAGCGTGCAGAGCAGGGACACGATCCCTTTTCTACTACTACCTTGTGGAGGGTTTCTCAATATTATAACAAGGATGCGGGGAGTTCGGCCTGAGATGTGCTCTGTTTTAGTTCTATCTTTTGCATAGGCTAGTCAGGGTCACAGACCTATCGAACTTTATTTATTATATGTCTTTTATTTGGTTCTAATTTTTGCATAGACTGCCCCTTGGGGTTTTCAATCTATTGAACCTTGTCTTAATTTTTGCGTAGACTGCCCTTTTTGGGTTTTCAATCCAGCAGACTTATTCTGACTTTTGCATAGACCTTGCTCTTTTCAATCTATCAAAATGATGTTTATTTATTGCGCATTTTCTTTAGAATAACGTGAACTCTGCATTAGGCTTGCTTGAGCTGTTTTGATCGTATGAATACAAAATTCATATAAGCATAAGCATTCAAAAAGAGATACTTTCATTAATTGAAGTAAAGCAAAGTACATGATGTTTGGTTAACATTTCCATTGATTTCACTCCCGGTGCCAACTAGCCTAGATCGATTTTCTAGAAGGCACTCTCTCTTTGGTTACTTACCCTAACTATTGCCTAGATCGCCCTTTTTGGGTTTTCAATCTACCGGGTTTGACTCATCCCCTAATTTTTGGACGGCCAGTTTGCGGAATACTGACCATTAGGTGTCACCCTAATTTTTGCCCTTTCGATAAAAGACCGATAGGGGGGTGATTTATTTGATCTATTTTTTTATGCTGCTTTTTCTAATTTATTTCTTTTGAATTAGATGTGATAACACTTAAGCCTGTCCTGGTTTATGGGGTTCACAAACTCATTCCCGTCCATATCCATGAGCTTAACCGCCCCTTTGCTAAGCATCTTCTTTATCACATATGGTCCTTCCCAGTTTGGCTTGAATTTTCCCCTCGCATCAGTGGTGGAAGGTTTCAGCTATTTTAGGACCAAATCCCTAACTTTTAGGGGGAACTTCTGGTGCCTTACCCGACTGTTATAGGCTCAAACCATGCACTGCTAGTACATCTGCAGATTATCTAGGGCCTTTAATCTGTGCTCATCCATCATATTCAGCTGTTCAAACCTCACTTGAGTCCATTCAGATTCTCTCAACTTGGCTTCTAAGGCAACTCTTAGTGAGGTTACCCGAGTTTCAACTGGCAAAACGTCTTCCATTCCATAGACCAGGGAAAATGGAGTTTGACCGGTCGGGGTATGGATGCTTATGCGATATCCCTAAATGGAAAATGATAGCTTATCTGCCCAATCGCCATAATTGGCTATCATCTTCGAAATGATCTTCTTTACTGATTTATTAGCTACCTCAACTGCACCATTCGCTTGCAATCTGTACGGAGAAGATCTATGGTGCTCAATCCCGTATTTCTCAATCAGATCAGCGGTTGCTCCTTGAAACTGTACCCCGTTATCTTAGACTATGAGATGTGGAAGTCCATACTGAGCGAAGATATGCTTTTCTATGAACTTGGCTATCTTCTTGGCGGTGACATTGGTGAAGGATTCGAAATCTACCCATTTTAAAAAATAATCCGTCGCTACCACGATGAATCTGTGCCCGTTTGTTGATGGGGGGATGAATTTCACCAATTATATCCATCCCCCACGCCGAGAATGGCTAAGGAGTATATAAGTGATGGAGCACAGTGGGTGGTAAATGTTGTATATCCCCGTAAATCTGGCATTGGTGGCAACTTTTATCTTAGGCGACGCAATCGGCCTTTAGGGTAAGCCAAATATATCCCAACCGTTGAATTTTCTTTGTAAGAGCGAGACCATTCATATGAGGGCCACATTCACTGGCATGGACCTAATCAATGACTTTCTGAGCCTTTGATTCAGTTAAGCAACGAAGCATCAAATTATCACTGGTGCGCTCGAATAGATTATTATCAATGATCCAAAACTAGACAGCGAACCATCTAGGGGTGGTGCGATCCGAGTCAGAGGAATCCAGGGGATATTGGCCGATTTGGAGGAACATTATAATTTTCAAATACAAATAGGGTTGGGTTGAGATGACGAGGACCTGCTGAACTGGCTGTGCATGGTAGGGGGTCATAGCTGATAATAGAACCAGAGGGCAGATAGGCTACTATTAGGGTCTTCTCATAAGGAGGCCAAGGTGGTGAGAGAGTCAGCCATTTGATTTTCATCCCGGGGGACTTGGCGATATAAGCACGTGGTAAACTTCTCGGATAAGCCTCGGACTGCCTCAACATAAGGATGGAGAGACTCCTCTTTAATTTCCCAATCCCCAACAACCTGGCGGATCACAAGGGCCGAATCCTCGATTTCAGATACCATGCAGGCCCCGACCTAGAGGAGGGCTTTAAGATCAAATAGACAAGCTTCATGATCAGCACCATTATTGGTAACAGTGAAGTCCAAGCATTTGGACAACGGGATGATTTTATTATCCGGTGTGACTATAATAACTCTGAGGGTTGCTCCCCGTCGGTTCACAGCACCATCGAAGTAGATAGTCCACATACACTCGAGGATTTTGATGAAGGCAAGCTACTCATCAGGAAATTCCAAGTTCTCAACATAATCAGAGTTAAGAGGTTGGTTAGCCAGGAATTCTGCCACTGCCCGACCCTTAATAACCTTCTTCATTATATACTCAATGTCAAAATCAGAGAGAAGTAACAACCATTGAGATAGCTTCCCAGCTAGAGTGGGGGATTGACAAAGATATTTTATGGGGTCAATCTTGGCTACAGCTTAGACTCGATGATGTTGGAAATAATGGTACAACTTCTTAGTGAGCTAAACCATGGTGGTTCAAGTCTTCTTCATAATTGAATACCGGGTTTCATAATCCAACAACTTTTTACTCAAGTAGTAGATCACATGCTCCTGCTTATCATCATGTTCTTGGACAAGCATTGCCCCTATGGAAGACTCTTCGATAGCCAGATATAGGATCAAAGGTTTCCCTGGGATGTGGGTTTCAAAATGGGTGGGTTAACAAGATAAGCCTAGATTCTGTCAAACGCCACTTGGCACTAATCACTCCACACCATTGGTTCTTTTTTCTCAACAACTTAAAGATGGGTTCGCACATAGTAGTGAGGCGGGCAATAAATCGGTTGACATACTATAACGACCCCATAAACGATCGGACTTCTTTCTCTATCTTTGGCGGAGGCATATCCCTGATGGCTTTGGCTTTATTGGGATCCATCTCAACTCTTGTTTGACTAATTACATGTCCCAGTAACTTGCCTGAAGTAACTCCAAATACGCACTTCTTCAGATTTAGGCGAAGATTATACTTTTCGATACGAGTCATGAATCTATCGAGAATAGTAAGGTTCTCTTCTCGGTTAGCAGACCTCATAATCATATCGTCCATATATACATTCACTTTCTTATGTATCATATCATATAGGAGAGCAGTTACAGTGCACTGATAAGTGGCCCCGACATTCTTTAACCCTAATGGCATTACTTTATAGCAATAAGCCCCCATTCATTAATGAATGCCATTTCGACTTTATCGATGATATCCACTAAAATCTGATTATAACCTGAGAACCTATCCATAGATGAGTACATAGCGGCCTTAGTGGCGCTGTCAATTAGGATGTCAATGTGAGGGAGCAGGAAATCATCTTTAGGCGAAGCCTTATTGAGATCTCAAAAGACAACACAAACTGGACCCTATCGTCTTTCTTTGAAATCGAAACTATGTTACACATCCAAGTCAAATATTCCACAACTTTGACAAATTGGGCTTCAATCAACCTCAAAACCTCTGCCTTAACCAAATCTGCCTATTCTTGCCTGAGTAAATGGAGCTTCTACTTGATAGGTTTAAACTTAGGATCGGTCAGAATTCTATGCTCGACAATTTGATGATCAACCCCAATCATATCTTCGTACGACCAGGCAAAAGCATTAGCATGATCTTTAAGCACTTTTATTATCTCACTTTTTTCCTTGGGAGTTAAATCGTTAGAAATGGGTACCATTTTAGGATTATCATTTGCACTTGGGTTTATTTCACTTAAAGATGTATTGCTAATGCTAAAAATGTTATGCATATTGTTATGTGAATGCATATATCCATCAGGAAAAACATCAAACAAGTAAGCAAAATGAGAGTCGTTCATTGCATTAAAAGCCTTGTAGGCAACATTATTTGTGTTAAATACAATAGAAATGTTAAAAATTACATCATCCATTTCCTTCTCTACAGGCGGAGGGGCTTCGGTAGCGGTAGCAACAACTGGAGGAACATCCTCTGTAGTCTCTATCAGAATGGTGTCCAGGTCATGTTCCTGAGTAGCTTTCTGGGCGGGGTTGAGGGATGGTTCTCCAGATAGGTTAGCTTTCTGAGGTAGGGCCCTGGCGAGCTTGCTTATAATCTCTATCATGGCATCCTCTTCCCTAGTTCTCTCACCCCTCCAACCTTTCTTCATTAACAGTGCCATCGTTTTAGTCATGGTAGCCACAGCATCTTCAATCTCTAGATCAACAGATTCTTCATTACTTCCCCCAGACTCATTCTCAGGATATATCTTAGCCTTCCCCTTACCCTTATCAAAAATAAGGTTGATAGGTGTAATAGGCTCAGCGGGGTTTGGGTTCAGCGGAGATAACCATACAGCCGGCTTTAAAGTCATAAACATCTTTGAAGATCTCAAAGCCAAGCCACATTTTTCCATCATGCTCGACTGGTTTGGGCTCTCCCTTACAAGGCCTTTTGCCTTGAATCTCACATATAGTGACCATACGACAGTAATAGGAGGGAATACGGTGATATATTTTCTAGGCTTGTATCCCAACCCAACCTTGCGGACTAGCATCTTCGGCTCTAAGGCCTTGATAATTCCCTACTCGTACATCCCAGCGCCTCTGCCAGGCTTGTACCTAAATTTCTTTATTAGTTTTACCAGGGTGCATATAACTGTGCCAAATAGGAGGCAACTTTTTGGTCATACTAATCACAGTGACCCGAAGACTCTCTTCTAATTTAGACTTGGCTTCTATAATAGCCCGAAAGAAAATAGGGTCGACCTTGATAGTTACTAGTTTATCCTCATGGATCAGCTTGATTTTCTGGTAGAGAGTGGAGCGAACTACACCTAAGGTAAGGAGCTAGGGTCAATCAAGCAACAGAGAGTAAGTAATAAGAATGTCAAGTATAGTGAAGCGCACATTGCTCGTAACACCTTATATAGTGACTTTTGCCTCAAAGGCCCCGATTATATTGCATTTTGAATCATCATAAGCTCTGATAATAGTATTGGATTTCTCAAGCATTTCCTCTAACTGTCCCAGGTGAGGAAGGACTTTTAGAGGGCACAGATTCAGGGTAGAGCCATTATCCACCATGATATAGGGGATGACCTTGCCAAGGATCTGAATATGGATGAATAAGGACCTGTTGTGGTCCCTACCCTCAAGCGGAATATCAAAATGGTCAAATACAATCTAAGGTCCCTTTCCTTAGAGGAATTCCTTCTCAGACCCTGGCACACATCTCCATAACTGAAGTGGTTGGAGTAGCTTCCAAATAGAGCAATCACTTAATCAACCCCTTATGATGCCTGTCAGAATCAATTACCAACTGCCATATACTGTAACAGGCTTGAGTTTTTTTACAGTTGAGTAATGAGAGGATCAACCTTGAGTCTGGTAGGAATAGCCGGAGGTGGATAAGGAGGCCTTGTAGTAGTTCCTACCCTATTAGGGATCGGGGTCCTTGTTCAAGCGGAGATATCAGTCTTCAAGTTGATACACATGGCCACTTCGAGAAACATTGAGAACATTATCAAGCAAGACACTCTTAGTGGCTCGTATTTTAAACAAGTACTGTTGTTCCTCAGAGTTTGAATCTGGGTCTTGCAACTCATATGCATCCACATTGAAAAGCTCATTATGATCAACCTTGAATAATCCCTTTGGCTTCTCATTAATGGGCGAATCAACCCTAAATAGTTCAGTATTTAAAGCCTTAGCTACCTCAACCACTCCCTCATCTTTATCGGAATAGTCGTCCTTCGAAATAAAGGAATCTACACTGAATAGCGGCTTTTTCTCAACCTTCATTCTTTTGGCCACAAACGGCTGAGCCCTGCAACTTTCTTGCTTAGGCGGATTTGGGTCAACATCCATACCCTAAATTAAATTGACTCTTAGATTAGCTTGACTGATTAGATCAAAAATTGAGGTAGATCGGAGACCATAACCAATAAATATAACAGAATTACTGCTACTCGGACCCTGGGTGATTAGCTCAAAGATTGTGGCTTCAGAGATGCCAGACTGGACCATTCCTACCTTGTTCCCACAATTAGGCAAAGGGTTATTCATGGTGCTCAGGGTTTTATCAGGTTCAGCAATCTTTCCGTCACTAACTAGACGCTGAATAGCCGAGAGCAGGGCCTTGCAATTGTTGGTTTGGTGTCCCACCTAAATGTGGTAGTTGCAGAAATTCTTCTTATCTTCGGGTTTGGGTGGTTTGTACTATTGAAGGGACTGGATGAAACTTGCTTCCCTTAAATGCTAAAAGATAACCAGAAGAGGTAACTTGTACGGATTGGCCAAAATAAAAGGAGGGTAAGGAGGTTGGATTGCGGTGACTACCGGTGGACCTGGAGTGATTGCCAAAGGCGCAGTAGGGGCTTGAGAAACTACCTGAACTGTAGCCGGGGCTTTAGGCTTAGTAGGTATGAGAGCTGAGGGTTGAGCATCATTATTCTTTCTAAATCAGGGTTTCCCCGTCTTTTCTGCCTTTTTGCGCTCTACCTCGCGCTCAATTTTCTCAGCCTTTTTGAAAATAGCCTTATAAGAAAGGAATGAATTAGTAGCCATTTCTTTATGAAATAGGGGAAGAGATCCCTCTAGGAGTTTCACAATCATCTCCTCAAAGCTTAGCTTTGATTTCATCAGAACCTGGGTCTACATCCACTGGTTGAAATACTGCTTAAAGGTTTCGCTGGGCATTTAGCGAACTCTCTCGAGGTGTTGGAGGGTTGTTTCCATCATAGTTTTGAAATCATAATGCACTTTCAAGGCCTCAGGAAGGAGTTTCCAGTTAGTGACAATTGTGGCAAAGTATGATACCATTCAAGAGTAGGGCCCCGAAGGGAACAAGGAAACATTTCGGCAAGCACGTTATCACTTAATTTCTTTACACGCGTAACTCTTTCATACATTATGATATGGGAAGCAAGTGCACCAAGACCATAATAATGAGCCATATTCGGTATGGTAAAATTATCCAGGACCCAATCTTCATTCCTCTTGGGTTCCTTGGCAGTTATAAGACGGTTAATTTAGGCTTGAATTTCTGGTGTCATGCTCAAAGGCTACATAACCTGGTCATTGATCGGCTGAGAGAGGGCTGCGGCCTCAGGTGTCTCGCCCGGAGAATGGGCGACCTAGTCATTGAGCTGAGAGGCCATCATTTGGCCAACAAAAATAGGTATTTTAGGTGTTACGCCCAGAGGCTATGTGACATGGTCGTTGACTGGAGGAGATGGTGGAGGGCGAGGGACCATCTGGCTGCTGAAGGGATTTTGAGGGCAGGTAGTTTTCTTGGGAGTTATAATGAACTGAGGAGGGGTAAAGGACGGTGACTAGATTAACCCGCTGAAAGAAGCTACAACTGATGAGTGAACACTGGAGGAGCCGAGCTTTGAGCAAAAGGTCTCGGGTTAAAAGGGACAATCGACGGAGTAGTCGAGGTTGGCAGGAAAGCAGAAGTTTGCCCGAACTAAAATAGGCTTACTATAGGCTAAGTCAAGGGAACATTGTTGAAAACAAGTGCAATGGGTCTTGTCCCTACCGGACAGGTCAACATCTCTGTTGAACCATTTTAGGCTTACATATCGAACTCAGAGACCTGGTCAGAATTCTATCCTCGAGGGCTTGCTTAATAGCTGCTTGGATAGTTGATTGGATGGAGGCTTAGAATGCATTCGAATTTAGGGATTGAGCCATAGCACTGGCAAAATCGAACATAGGAGGGGGCTGAGATGCTGCTCCTGATATGGGAGTAGGGTTGACTTGCTCCTCGGGCGAAGGATGGTTTCCCTAATTACTTGGAAAAGACATAATTGACTGAAAGAAATTCTGACCCAACTGAACCTGATCTAAATCGAATAATTTTCTAGCCTTTTCCAAACTGGGCTGCGGCGATAATTCTACCTCCTCCTAGCTAAAATGGTAGGTAGCAGAATAGATTGTGCATGGATTGTGTGATGCCATAGGTGGGATGAATGGTCTTTATTTAATAACTGATGCATGGTATGTATGGCTGCACGTAGAGATGGTTAGCGATGATGTGGCGGCTTATCCCTCCAACACTCATGGGATGTTTGTACTCGTCATCACGCATAGTGATATATCATGACTCAATAGGGATACAAAAGAAGTCCTACAGATGTTGCTCATCCTCTTCTATAAATGGAGGTCAGTAAGGGTAAGTTGAATTTTGGCTCTTGGAGCCTGATGCATGGGTGATGCATGACCATGTAGCATATAGCACAAATAAATGTCCCTCTTCCAACCTTATGGCTCCCATATAACGCCTTTTTGGAAGGATGGAGGTTAGTCTCTTCACCAAAAATGGCAAAAGAAGTTCATCCTAATTTATTTTCATTGTTAAGGGGTTGAAGTGCTAAGGCTTCTCTAGCGCAGCTTTGGTATGGTTGTTGGTGTAGATGGTTCTCATTTACCTTGATTCCACGTTACTCAACCACTCCTCAAATAGGTGCGATTGTAGGGGTTTACGTGTTGTTTAAAATGAGTACTCCACCCGCTAGGCATCCTCTATTCCAAATAGGGCATGAGTGATGCTTTCATGAGCTTTTTGGGTGTAAATGGGGCACCTAAAAAATTACCGAACTATCTACACGCGTAAGGATAAAACGTCATAAAAAAGAATGAAGTTTTTAACTTGGCTAATGATTTCAATACATCATCAAAATCCTTTAAACTTATTGAAAATTTTAAGTTCAAGTTTAAAGACAATTCCCCAGTAGAGTCGCTACTGTGAGGGATGACCTTTTTCCCACCCGAAAGGACCGCGTGAGATGCATAGCACGACGGGTGAAAAGATAGCAAGTGCTATGAAGCGGGCTAAAGGATTGGTCCCCATTTTAGCTTGATAAAAAGATGGATTGATAAAATTAATGTTGACGTTGAATTTAAGTCCAATTTGCATGTTAAGGGATACGGCACTTGAAATCCCGTATTTTAAAATAGAGTCGCCACCCGGTTAAGTTGCATCAGGAATTTGGGTACGATATTCCCACCGGGTGGCTGGACTGTACCTTAAAAAAGAGATTTCAAGTTCGGATGATATTCTTTATTTCACATTAGGCCAAGTTAAAAGGTTTCATTCTTTCTTAATAGGTTTTAATCCAACCTATTTATTGTGTTTTTGGTTTATATATTATTTTTGCGTTTATCAAGCATTCAAAGCGGTAAATAAATAATTATTACATCTATCCAAAAATAAGTGTGGAAAATAAAATAATAATTACATGGCATTCCAAATCCTATACACTTTTCTATGCAATAACTAAAATACCCGAAGGCCTAGCATTCATCTAACCTAAATCTACCTGCACAAAATGGTTAGCAAAAATACGGCACGTCGTATGGGGTATATCACATAACGAGCATAGTTAATGAACAAAATAAGACTCGGGTTAGCCTGAACATGGCATATTTTATTTACGATTTATGGAGCCTGATTGGATGGCTAAAAATTGGATTTAGTCGGCGTTAGAGGCAAAATTCTGTTATGTCAACATTTTAGACTCGATTGTTATTTTAACCGGATTATTAGTGGAAATGCCCCATGGTATGGGGTGAGGTCTATTTTCAGAAGGTTTTAGACCCTCTTCATTGCACTGTACATCCTAGCTTCAGAAATTTAAACTAAGTCAGGAAAATAATGAAAACGAAACTGTTGTCCAGAAGGCCATGCCGTCGGTGGCAGTATCAATTATACAGGAAGGTTGTATAAATTTCAAGATACCATAAATAAAGGGTTCTACAAGAAAATGGGGCCACTAGGGGCAAGTGGGGCCACTAGGGGCAAGTGGGGCCACTGGCTGCATGGTTGATATCGCCGGTGGCTTCAGTTTCTTGTAGCAGCTATTTTTGGTCAGAAAGTGACCAAAAAAACTCAAAACAAAGCACAAAAAAGCAAACAAAGAATAATAAATAAGTAAAATCGAAGCCAATGAGCTATGAGACTCAGAATTTTTACCTCGGGGCCGTGAATCCACCTCTTCGTGATCCGTATGACACCTCCAAGGAGCTCAAATGATGATTTTGGAAAGTAACGGGTGATTTAGTCTCTAAATTCTAATTTTAGTGATTTCTAAACTTAAAATGGACTTAAATATCAGAGAGTTTAGTAGAGAAAAACTAAAAAAAGATGAATTTAATCCTCTTTTCTTACCTTTTCTAAACTTTATCCCACTAAAAGCTAACTAAAAAGCTCAAAATTTACTTGAAATCTTGAGTTGGGAGAGGTTGGAACCCTTAAATGGCTGAGAAATGGCCTTTATATAGGCTAAAATCTGTTGGAAATTGCCTTTGGTCCATTTATCCAGTAGATTTCAGCAAAAAAGGGAAACAACTATTCTGCAGCTGGAAGCCATGCCGCCGCCGGTATGGATGAAACCGCCGACAGTATCGGCGAGGCTGCCGGTGGCCTCGCTTCTCTGGCAGGTCTGTAAAGTTGCACGATTCATGCCTAAAATCAGGAAAAGGGAGAGGAAATCTGGTAAAAGGTGATTTTGATGGAAAAACTGATATATTGGGGTATATTTTTTACTTTTAATGGGCCTTTTGGACTAAATTATTTGTTGGGTGTAAATCATTGGTCTGAGCTACCACCGGACGCGTTACTGGACATGCCAAACTGAATTTTTCTGAGAATAAAATTTGTAGAGAATTTTATATCGGTTCGAGGAATAAAATCGGGCATACGTCATCATTGTCTCGCAAGAGGGACTATAAAATCTCGTGCTTACACTACCTGTGCAGGTTTATTAAATATAAATAAACTAAAATGAACATCATAAACATCATGATTGTGTGAAAACTAACATCTTTATGCAACCTTGACATTGATGTGTGCCATCCCATTTTATTTCCATAGTTATAGGAACCTAAAATTAACAGAGATCAGTGAGTCCACCTAGGCTCAACCCATGAGCCGAAATAAACAGAGACCAATGAGTCCACCTAGGGTCAGCCCATGAGCCGAAATAACCAAGACTAGTAAGTCCACCTAGGCTCAACCCATGAGCCGAGATACATAAAACCCTTTGAGTTGCCAGAGTGTCAGCTCGGCCCTTGGACCAATGAGTCAAAACCTTTCGAGTGACCCTAGTGTCAGCTCGCCCCTTAGACCAGTAAGTCAAAACCTTTCAAGTGACCCTAGTGTCAACTCACCCCTTGGACCAATGAGTCAAAACCTTTTGAGTGACCGTAGTGTCAGCTCACCCCTTGGACCAATGAGTCAAAACCCTTTGAGTGACCCTAGTGTCAGCTCACCCCTTGGACCAATGAGTTAAAACCCTTTGAGAGACCCTAGTGTCAGCTCACCCATTGGACTAATGAGTTAAAACCCTTCGAGTGACCCTAGTGTCAGCTCACCCCTTGGACCAATGAGTCAAACCCTTCGAGTGACCCTAGTGTCAGCTCACCCCTTAGACCAATGTGTCAAAACCTTTTGAGTGACCCTAGTTTTAGCTCACCCCTTAGACCAATGAGTTAAAACCCATCAAGTGACCCTAGTGTCAGCTCACCGTTTGGACCAATGATTCAAAACCCTTCGAGTGACCCTAGTGTCAGCTCACCCCTTAGACCAATGAGTCAAAACCTTTTGAGTGACCCTAGTGTCAGCTCACCCCTTGGACCAATGAGTCAATTCACCCCTGGGCTATTGAGTCTAACCTGACTCAAGCCCTTGGTGGTTAAACCCTGCATTTGTGATATTCCACGAATATCACATACCACCTTAGCCAATTGCTCCTCAAACAGTTGGTACATACGCAACCCCCTTTATTATTTTTACATATTTACTCATTCATTTGCTCACTCATTCATGCATCCCGATGAGCAAAGGTAAAGGAAACTTAGAGCCACCTCCGGTGCACTTACTAACACTTGATCTCTTGCATTTTCAGGTTAGAAATGAGAAAAAATGAGGCTAAGATGTATTACAAAAAGCCCAAAAGTCATACCCCTACAACCAATCCAATCTCTAACTGAATTCTTCTCCGATCCAAAACCTGAAACCGTAATGGCAGATGATGATGCAATTGGATAGTCCCTCAAAAGGATTCTTGAAGCTCCAGAATTCTGTGATATCTAGGAATGGCTGAATGCTACTAATGCTCAGAAAACCCAGGAGCAAGAGGCAAAAATAGCAGAGTTAAAGGCAAAAATGGCAGACATGGAAAAGCTATTCCCAGCTAAAGACAAATTTGTTTCTCCCTCCATCGAGCAGTCTGTGGATACTGACCAATTCTTACCAAAAGAGTCAGAAGCCCTCCCGGCTAACTTCAAGATGCCTTACATGGCCCCATATGCTAGTACTGACCCTCCTCATGCACATGTGGAAAGTTATCTTTGAATTATGACTAGCATGAACATACCCAAAGTTCATATATTCAATCTATTACAAGCTACTTTACGAGGCCCTGCCTCTAAGTCTTACATGAGGATGCCAACAGACGTGAACTCTGATTGGAGTAAGCTATGCCCGGCATTCCTAGAGAATTATGCCTTCAATCTTAAGGTCAAGACTACCTTGCAAGACCTTGAAAGAATCAAACAACGACTAAACTAGTCCTTTGAGGAATTTTACTTGAGGTGGATGGCTATTCATGTACTTGTAACAGGGGCACCCGACCAAGATGCTTTGATGGTGAAGCTTATTAAAGGCTCTAGTCTGAAATATCGTGTTGAAATGAAAATGAAAAGGTTTGAAACTTTCAATGACATGGTAGACTATGCCAAGAGACTTAAGAAGTATGAGGAAGAAGATCTAGTAAAGAAGCAAGAATAGCAAGCTTATACTAAACCTAGATACTGGGAAAAGGGCAGATCCTCTAAGCAAGGCAATGCTGAGTTCCCAAAGGCTCTAGCCAAGGTTGTAACAGCCACTCAGGTGCAGACTTATAAACTTATCTCTCCATGGTTAGAATCACTATCACAGATATTCCCCAAACTAAGAAAATCTAATCAACTCCAGAGCATCAAGCCATTTACTCCGCCTACCGCAGCAAACAGAGATAATTTCTGTGCTTATCATGTAACCAAAGGGCACCGCACTAATGAATGCACTGGGCTACTAAAAGATCTACAGCAGATGGTAGCCAATGGGAGAATGAAAGAGCCTAAGAAGAAATCGAGCACTCAGACTAATAACTTCCAAGCTACGGTAAATGCCATCGGTATTCATGTAGAAGCTGATGAATACGGTATCGATATAATAAACAACTTTCGATATGACCCAGGATGGAGGGATAATATGATCTTTGACAACATAGATATCATCTACATGGTAGACCAATATGTGTTAAGAATGAGGAGAGAAAGGCAAGATCAATACCAAGTGCCACCATACCTCATGTACCAAGGAGACTCCGACCCGAATGAATATGTGGAGGAATTCCTTAAATTTATGCACGAACAGGGAATAGCTATGATGGGTTTTTCCCCTCAATTCCCCAGATTCTTAGAAGGCCCGGACATGGACTGGTATGATGCAATGCCACTAGAAGGACATTGGAACTAGTACTTTATGGAGAGATCTTTCCTCCACTACTTCAGGGCATCTCGGCCAAATGAACTTTGCTGGTGGTTGGCACCACAGGTAGACTAGCATAATACCGGCTGGCAGGACATCCCTCCACCATAACCTCCTATGTACACTCCCCCGGATTACATGAGTTCAAACTATGTTGGCACAAGCTTGCTCGAATTTGGGAGGTCCTTCAGGGCAGCACGTTTAGAAATCCAGGAACTATATGACCCCGAATAGGCATGGAATAACCATAAAGACCAGCCAAGGTATCTCGACTTAAACCTAGACAACGGAGTGCAAGACCCGTTTGGAGAAATCCGTACTGACATTACAACATATTGTATCCGTATGGAGGAAACATTCACCACCGTATAAACCATGGTATCTGAATTCCGTATAGCCATCAAGGAAGATCCTGAGGAAGACCCCAAAGAGGATCTAGAAGAAATTTCTGATAATGATATCCCTACTCAACAGGCACCAAATTGGATCTTTGAGCCACATCCTTTCGAAGATTTAGATGAGGAAGTGGAAGAATTTGTGGACTTAGTAAATCGGATCACGAAGATGAAAGCAAAGTAGATAACTTGGCATACTAATCAAAAACCTTTTCAAATGATGAGCTAAAACACTTGTCGGGAGATTTTGAATACATGGCTCCCTTCCCCAATGGTATGATGGTTGATTATGATGGTGTCGAGAGCTACACCTCCTCTCTAGAGCATGGCTCCCCAAGTGCCTTATGGTCTGCAGAAAGTGAAGATTCCAGACACTTTACGGACTTTGACTCAGATAGCGAACATATCATAAATATGATTCGAGAAGAGGGGCAAGAACCTTCTCAGGAGTACATTATGGAGAGAATCAGCACTGAAAATAAATTAGCCTTGGCTAGTTATCGCATTCAAAACCTAGATCTAGGCAAGGTTTACCCCATTTTCTATGGCAGAAGCATAAGGCCACGCCCTCACATCCATGAATTTGTGCAAATGATGAATGATGGATACATTCACTATGCCCACTGGCTCAAAAGGTACTGCTGGACTCTCCAAGAAAGGGCTGACATTTTACCAGAAATCATTCTAGAATGTTTTGGCTAAGCAATTTATTGAATACTTCACATAAGTGAACCAGCCAAAAAACTCAACCCCTGAGTTAAACAGGCACAGAAACCCCTTACAATACTAGGAATGAGAAGCAACCAATGCTATCTATCTAACATTAGTGAATCAGCCAAAGAATACCCATAGTACACGAAAAGGTTCCCTTCATGCAATGGCCTTTTGCTACCAAAGTACCAGCTCCCATGAACAAGCCTATTAACTTGGGGGAAATACCGCTTGATAAAGATTTCGACGAGTTTGAGGTCTTTGAAATGATAAACTCACCTGCTTGGGTAGTCAGTCCTATCACCAGAGGACAGAAAGTCACTAGATCAGTAGCGCTAGCCGCACCAAGAGTTGAGCCCCCAGCACCTCCTACTTTTGTTAAGCCCTCGGAACATATAGAAAGCCCAATTATGGATCAACTAAAGGCCACAACAACTAAGATGAGTATCTAGGACCTGCTACTGGGTTCTCAAGATCATAGGCTTGCTATTGTCAAGAAGTTGATGGAAATTAAAACATCTCCCTTAGCATCACCAGAACAGGTCTTTGCACTACTTAATAGCGAGACTAGCACTGTTATCCCCGACATCGTCTTCTTGAGCTTAGATTTACCCGACGAAGGCATTCGCCATAACAAGGCTCTCTACTTAAAGGCTAGTGTTTTTGGGCCCATCATGCTCTATGTAATGGTTGACGGTGGCTCATCACTGAATGTTTATCCTAAGGATATCCTGCCAATCCTAGCACTAACCGAGAGGGACTTGAAGAAATCCACCACAGTCATCAAGGCCTATGATAACTCTAAGAGGATCGTTATTGGCACATTCAAAGTAGAAGTTACTATCATTGAATTCTCATCTATAGTACTTTTCATGGTTATAGATATCCTAGTAACCTTCTCTATGCTGCTCGAACGGCCATGGTTCCCTACTCTAGGAGGAGTTCCATCCACTCTTCTCTAGAAGATCAAGATCCCATTCTACAGAAAGATTATCACTCTAGAGGCTGATAAGGCATCAGTGGTGATAGCACTAGAAATAGGAGACAGCCATATGAAAGGATTTACCACAGCCACAATTAGGCAAGAATCAAACAAGCAATCAAAAGCGCACTAGGGCCCATGGATTTAGGGATATATGCAAAAGCACCACACTCCTGGTAAGGGACTAGGTGCCCACGAACATGGAATGCCGACCTTTAATATAGGGGCAGGGGAGTGGAAGCCCACAAGACTTGGTTGCACAGGCCCTAGAAGAATTATCCATAAGACGGTCTTTCAGAAGAAATTGCAATAGTCCTCCAATGGGGCACCTGAGCCTGTCACTCACCAGGGAAAGACGGTTCTAGGGTTCGAGATTTTCACAGATGTGGTCAGCTACCACAAGCATACTGGGTTCCCGTAGCCTACATATTGAAAGGAGTGAGTCATCAGCCAAAAGCAGGGCCAATCCTAGGTCAGATCAAGTTTGATGAATAGATGTACCCAAAGAAGGTAAAGAAGCTAAGTAAAGAGGAGGAGATCCTTGACACCCTAGCCAAATGTGCTTCAAGTGCAACTCAGGATAGTGGAAGAAGTGAAGAGCAAGGGAGGTAACTTAAGCCAAACCATCATAGACATGATCATAACCATTAAAGGCAAGGCAAAGGTACAAGAGGAAGATGATGAGGACATCTTGTTGAAGCTGGCTGCTATAGGAGGACCATCCGCTGTGGAGCTAGACCCTACCGATCAGGATGAGTCTTTCGTTTCTATTTCCAGCTTGGTTGAAATGAATAATGTACTTTATAATGATAATAAGATGAAGAACTTTGCATATTTAGATTGTGTTTCTAATTACGATTCTAGGCACCTATTCTAGCATTCATCTAGCATCTCGAGCATCAATAATGATATTACAAAAGAAATTAACTTAAATACGAAAGATGATCCAAAACTGGTATACATTTCCAATCAATTGCCCATCGAACAAGAGGGAGAATTGATAAAAGTATTAAAAAATCATGTTTTATCCTTTGCTTGGTCTCACAAAGATATGCCAAGACTTGATCTGCACATTGCCGAGTACAAGATCCCTACGAACCTAAAAATTCAGCCGGTGAAGCAAAAGATGAGAACAATGTGCCAAGAATGGGCCAAAAAGGTCAAAGCAGAAGTAGCAAAGTAGATCAAGGCTAATTTCGTCGAGGTTGTTGAGTACCCCACTTGGCTATCCAATGTAGTTCCTATACCCAAGAAGAATGGCAATGTCTGAGTTTGCGTTGACTTCCGGGACTTGAATAAGGCCACCCCTAAGGATGATTTCTCGCTACTACACATTGATGTTCTGGTAGATGGCGTAGCTAGAGCAGCCATGTATTCTTTTATGGATGGGTTCTCAAGATATCACCAGATTCTCATGAACATAATAGATAAGTTCAAAACTACATTCATCTCAGAATGCGGAACCTATTATTTCAGGGTAATGCCTTTCGGACTCAAAAACGCAGGGGAAACTTACCAACAAGCAGTCATAACATTACAGCATGACCTGATCCATAAAGAGGTTGAATTATATGTGGATGACATGCTTGTAAAATCCACCATGCCAGAAGAGCATCCAGCAGTGTTAGAGTGATTCCTTATGAGAATTGAGAAATACAATCTCCGTCTCAACCCGAAGAAATGCATATTCGGCGTCACATCAGGCAAGTTGCTGGGGCACATGGTTAGCAAGAGAGGTACAGAGATGGATCCCGATAAAGCTAATGCCATCAGAGAAATGCCTGTACCAAAAACTGAGAAAGAAGTGAGAAGTTTCTTGGGGTCCACACAGTAAGTCAGTCGCTTTATAGCATGGTTGACTACCACATGCGAGCCAATCTTTAAGCTCTTGAGGAAACAACAGCTAATAGAATGGAATGACCAATGTTAGGAAGCCTTTGATAGAATTAAAGCTTACCTAATGAACCCTCCAATGCTGAAGGCACCAATTCTCGAAAAGCCACTCATTCTCTACTTAGCAATAGAAGAGACATCAGTGGGAGCCCTGTTGGTTCAAAAACACGAAGATAAGAAGCAATACGCGGTTTATTACCTTAGCAAGAAATTGATAGAATATGAAACCCTATACATCACTATAGAGAAAACTTGTTGCGCCATGGTCTGGCTCACTAAGAAGCTCAGGCATTACTTTCAATCATACAGAGTCCAAGAGGTCCCAAAAGTGGATCTGATGAAGTATTTATGCTAGACTCCCTCATTAACTAGAAAACTGGCTAGGTGGCTCTTGCTACTGTCAGAATTCGATATCAAGTACATCACTAAGAAGACCATCAAAGGTAGAGCAGTGGCTGAATTTCTAGTGAATCAGCCACTCAAGGAAGGAGAACGAGAAAGCCTAGAATTTCCTGATGAATGTTTCGTAACAATTATGGACAATCCTAGAAAATGGACAATGTTCTTCGATGGCGCCGCTAACAAGCTAGGGGCTGGTTTGGAGGTCATCTTCATAACGCCTGATGGAGCACTCATACCTCTGTCAAAGCGATTAGAATTTCTTACCATAAACAATGGGGCAAAGTACGAAGCCTATTTATTCGGCATGTCTGCCCTAATCACTCTTAGAGCGGACAAGGTAAAAATTATTGGCGATTCAGCTTTGGTCATCAAGTATGTCATAAGCAACTGAAAATTAAAGAAGGAATCCCTCAGACCTTACTTAGAGGCTATATGGAGAAAAGCCATAATGTTCAGCAAATGCAAATTTTATCACATACCCCGCGAGGAAAATCAAATGGCAGATAGATTAGCCACTCTAGCCTCTATATGGGAAGGACCCCAAAAGTAGCCAATCAAGCCTCTTATTATAGAGACAACCTGAGCTCCGTATTACGTCCACATGATAAACGACGCCATAAGTAAGGAAGAACCCTGGTACTCTGACATTGTTAAGATCCTAGAAATTAGTGAATTTCTGGATAAGGCTATGGATTCTGATAAAAATACGCTGAGAAAGCTCGATGTGCAATTCTGCCTGGTTAAAGGAGATCTGTTTAAGAGGTCCTCTGATGGCCTATTGTTAAAATGTCTTGCCCAATAGGAAGCTGAAAGGGTAATGAAAAAGGTACATTCGAGAGACTGCGGTCCATACATGAACGGTGTCATGATGGCAAAGAAGATCTAAAGAATGGGACACTTTTGGCTAACCATGCTGGCTGATTATATTCAAGAATCAAAGACTTGCCATGCTTGTCAGATATATAAGGATGTGAATCACTTACCTCTGACATCATTGCAAAGCTTGACGATGCCTTGGCCATTCTCAGCCTGGGGCATCGACATCATCAGTGAAATAGGACCATCTTCAACTAACGGCCATCACTTTATTATAGTGGCCGTCAATTACTTTTCTAAGAGGGTCGAGGAGGAATCATACATGAACATCATGGCCAAGAAGATGGCTCAGTTCATTCAGCGACATATCTTCACTAGGTACGGAATTCCTCACTATATAGTAAGCAACAACGGTGTACAGTTCCAAGGAGAAATAGCCGACCTTATTGAGAAGCATGGGATTGAGCACCACCGCTCCTCACCCTATCGCCCTTAAGCCAACGGAGCTATAGAAGCAGCTAATACGGCAATTAGGAAAATCCTTCCAAGATGATTTCCACCTACAGAGATTGGGCAGATCATTTGCCCTATGCCTTATAGGGATACAGAACTAGTGTCAAAACCCCTACGAGTCAAACTCTTTTTTCTCTCATCTATGGGATGGAGGCGGTATTACCCATTGAATGAAAATCAAATCCTTACGCGTAGCTCTTAAAGCCATACTTCCCGAAGACGAATGGTCAAAAGTGAGACACTAGAAATTGACTCTGATCGATGAAAAATGGTTAACTGCAATAGAAAATCTACAGTTGTACCAATAGCATATGGCCAGGGCTTACAATCTAAAAGTCAAGGGGCAAGACCGACCTCTAAGAACGGGTGATCTAATCTTAAAGTAGTCTCGTAAAATGCATACGAATACTTGGGGCAAGTTCCCATTGAACTGGGAAGGTCCGTACATAGTAAGAAAGACTCTTGGTAAAGGGGCAGTACAAATCTCAGACCTGGATGGCAACGAGTTCGTGGATCCAGTAAATCGTGAAAGGCTGAAGCACTATCTCATGTAAGAAAAAAGATAATACAAAGGTCTGTCAAGAGCTAGTAAGGGCTCGTGGGCAAAAATAAAGACCCCAAAATAAAAGAGCAAAGCTATAGGTAAAATCCATTCGGAAACTTTGGCAACGATGGCCATTTCTTGGGAATAAATAACATTTACCCTTCCTATTTAAATAATATCTTTAGTAGTATAATGTTCATATTAAAAATACTAAAGGAATGTATCAAATGGAAGCTATGAATTGTTTAATGAAACACGCATCCAAACAACATCATTTCATATTTATTACACATAAAAATACATTACAAACAATAAACGAAAAAGACAAAGACTAACAACGAGGCCTAAAGCCTTTATTATCCCACGGGAATGAAAGACACCTGATGGTAAGCTCAATAACCCTTAAGGAAGCTATGGAGTCTCTGAGTCTCAATGAGCCTCTCTCCAAGGGTAGGAAGCCCGCAAGTACTCACAACCCAGATACGATAAGCCTCAAAAGGTTGAATGTCAAAAGGCACAAATTAGTTCATCTCCACCTGAGTGTGACTGGTCCACCTTATGTCATGATGATAGACCTGAGTATATGATAGTTTTAAGCCAATCAGGGTGCACAAGGATGCAGGAAACATCTAAGAATGGCCATACTACCTACACAAGAGACCAGGAGAGTAGGTGGTGATCTCAGAGAGGCCGATGAGAACCACGCCACCTCTAGCGACATCAGTAGTCATATTCATGATACCCCACCAAGGGCAAACCCAATGAATATCCTTAGTAGCTTAACTACCCATAAAATTAACCCACTCCTCTACAGTGAAGTCCCTATATAGACGATTACCAATATGATCTATGAAGCCCCACACCCAGTAGGCCTTCGGATGATAATCCATGTTTGTGGGAACAAACAATACGGAAAGCTTATCCCAGAGCCAAAGCTACAAAAGAAACAAATGACAAAAAAATGAATAAAAAAAGAAAAAATAAAAAGATAGCCTGCTGAATTGAAAACCTGAAAAGGCGGTCTAGGTAAAAATTAAGGCAAGCCTGATGAATCAAAAACCCGAAAGGGCGGTTCATGCAAGAATAAAGGCTCAAATAAAAGTTACCTGAAGAAGAAGCCTACTGCCCCTGATAGTAGCTTTAGTTCTATTTCGAGAAGCGCGCACAAAGATCAGCATCTCTGCCAAACTTACTGCAATAGGAGATTTCACCTCTAGCATCTGATCGACGATAGTTAGGAAGGCGAAACTACAAACCATAGTGGGAACCTCGAAAAGGAAGACCCCTAACAAAAGTAAACAAATGAGAGAAAGCCAACTCGCATCATTAAGGAAAAGTCCCCTAACTATGTCAGAAGCCACATCTAACCTCAAGGCCTCACCACAAATCAATCGACGCCTATCAAATTATTATAGCTAAAAATGATTCATCAGTGGATCAGAGAACTCAGGATGGTCTATTGGAATGGCTGGGGGCATGTCGATTAAAGACCTCAGAAGCCCGCAGAATTCTTCATACAAGGGACATAACTCATGCTCTCTAAAACAAAACACATTATTAATAGGGTCCCAAAACCTGACGATAGCTTAAATCACATTGTCCTTAATAAAGATGCGGAGGTATTCCTTTATATGTAGCAAACCGCAAACCTCGAGATGGTCCTAATCGTCAGAATTCTTTAGATAAACATTCAAGTTAGCATGAAAAAGGATGTAGTTCTCCATGGTGAAATCTCAAAGAGTAGCAGTTTGCTATATATAGTTTATGGTGCAATCTGCAAATATCTGGCAAATTACCCCGATAAACTCGATCAACAATAAAAGAAAGCATGAAGCGAAGGAATAAAAGGAAAAATTCTTTCATAAATAAAAATGTGTTCATACAAGAAAAAAAAGGGTGCTATAAATGGCCCAGAAAGAAAAAAAGCAACAAAAAAAAGCCTATCTACTACTGAGGAAAGAATCCAGGAGGATCGCCTTGTCCCTGCTGCAGCTGCTACTGCGGGTCGTCCACCTGAAGCATCCTCCATAGACCCCAAAGCCGTCGTATCTCTAGCTGCAACATTTTAACATAAATCATTCATATGCATTTTATGACATACCATGCATAATCATTAAAATAACAGGGATCGATTGTACCACCATATCGAAGTTTTGGTTCATTATGAACCGCTGCTGCCCGTGAATGTATCCCTAGTTAGAAATGCTATTAGCAAAGGGTACCTATAAGAACAAAAGATCGAAGATAAGTCAAAACCATCACGATCCAAGATTCTAAGAAAAGAATAAAAGAAAAGGCAAAACAAGCTCACATGAGTGGTATCGGTGGGATGGAAGGCCACCGGATGCTCAGGATCCAGATAGGGTAGGATCGCTGCCATATAGGTACTCAGGTGGGGATGGTACATCAGAGACATGGGTAGCTGATAGTAAAATCCTCGATGTCCCTCTACCATGGCTGAGACAGGATAGATGACGCGAAAGAGCTACCCACGTGAGCCGAAGTAGTCGCAGGTCTCTTCCTACCCTGGTGATCCTACAAAGACTATAAGACAAAATCAGTACAATAATAAAAAGACAAGAAAAAATTCAAGCCGATAAAGTTAGCGTACCATCATCCAGATAGCCTCAAGCAATCCTGCCTGGCCACTAGGGGCAGTAGTCGAAGGGCCATCATCCTCAGAAGGATTATGAAAGTCCGGCTCAGGCTTGACAAGGATGGGATCCTTCTCCGGCCATCCAAGTAGCTATGAGCGGTAGAACCCCTCGTATCCCTAACCGCTCTGTGAAAGCAATGGGAAAACCACCAGAGGCCAAATGTGTGAAGTTAAGCGAGCTATTTGACCAGAAAATCCACCAGGGCACCTCCAGAGGGATGGAATGCAACCTGGGAGGAAGATGCCAACCTTGAATATGCTCTCTTAAATACCACTCCAGAGAGAAGGGAGTCTCTATGATCAGTCGGGTGTTCACAAACTCCCCAGCTCTTCTCATGACCTTAGGCCAGTAAAGATCATAACGCCAAGGCTGCATCTTGATCTACAAGAAAGAGAAGACCAAACAATGATACAATGGTTATAGCAGATATAGTAATCAGAGAAAATGAAAGAATCATAAAGCATACCCTCTCTGAAGACAAATTGTGAAGGTGAGCGAAAAGCACGGATTGAGACTCCATCACCTAACCTCGCCAATCATGTGGCAGCCGAGGATAAAACGGGAAGCTACCACCTCGCACAAGCTTGGTCCCTGGGAGGATCCCCACCTCAAAAAACTAGATCTGCAAGAAGACAAAAGAAATCAGAGCGCCAAAAGACAAAACAAGAATGCTCATAAAGAAGAAAAAAGAGAGCTAAGTTCTTACATAGACAATCTTGAGGCAAGACTTGAACTTGCCAATCTTGTTCCTCGTACACTAGTCAAGGGCCCAATACAGATAACCCAGTGTAACTTGGCCCTAGGCGTACTCATTAAAATGAGTTGGATCAATAAAGGCCGGCAGGATATGGAGATTCACGATCAAACCTCCAGTGGGAAAACACTACCATGATAGAGTGGCAGCCATAAAAGCTCTAGCCTCACAGGCGAAAGTCAAATGCCTTCTATCCCCAGTAATCGAGAAGGTCATGAGTTTCTCGCAAGAAATTTTCCCGGGCTTATCCCTAGAGTAGCCGATCAAAGCCTCCATATTAAAGTTATGGTAGGTAAATCAAGCATTGAAGTGGATCACATTACCATGAAAAGGGAGACCTGTAATGGCATAGTAATCCAGCGGAGTGATGGTATACTTCCCCTAATGGAAGTGGAAAGTATGAGTGATGTTGGACCACCTACTTAGAATGTAGGTAGAAGTACCAGGTGGGATGTACGGATACTTACGATGCCTCACGTACTTGTAGTTCCTCACCATCCTCCCCAAGGATGTCTCATCGACAATGGCCTTAGCACCAGCAGATACACCTTATACCACTTATGGAAGTGGGTTAATGCTAGCGCCCTCATATCTGGTTACCTAAAAAACACATACACACATATCACACACCAACTATTAATAGATCACACGATTATTAAAAAAATCATTGCATTAAATAAATCATTCCATAAAATAAATCATTGCGTAAAATAAGCAAGTAATAGAATAGATAAGTCATTACGCAAAATAAAAGCAACAATAAGGCTTACCAGAATCCGAGAAAGATGGTTGGAAGGCTTCAAGGCAGGCGGAATGGGATTCCCTGGACGGATCCTGTGATACATCCAGTTAGGCGAAAGCTCGTATAAAGCATCAACAGGAACCTCGGATAATTCCACTTGATGGCCATCGATAAATACGTTTCAAGTAGTCACTTAGATGGCTGGTAGATCCAAGTGAATATTATAAAGATTGAACCACATGGATACCCCACAAAATCTGAAAAGAAGGGGCAAAAAGGGGAAGAAAATGAAGGAATTCATCGTCAGAAATGGCTAGAAAGCAAAAATTTTCGAAGAAAGGGAGTAAAACCTGCAAGAGAGAAGAAGAAGAAATTTTTGTGTAGAGAAAATGGGAGCCAAGCTGCTGTTTTTTTAGACCTCAGGTAATTAGCCTGTCGACTAATTAACTATATAATTAGCCCGCTGGCTAATTACCTATCCTGCCGGCTAATTACGCATATTTTGAAAATTTTCACAATTTTGCATATTTCATCCATTTTCTGCATTGTTTTCAAAACGAGCGGACCTAAAACTGTTTTTACACAGTCACTCACGCATTAAGCATCCAAAAATATTAATTTCGACCCTAGGTCAATTTTAACCTCATGTAGCTCATTAATACATTTTTAATCAAAGGGGCAAAATAAATTTTGTTTCAAAATTTGTCGATTAAAAATATCTTAACTCATTGCATTTCACACACACTGTTTCGTTTGTTTTGCATACGACAAAATTTCTCAAACAAAATTTATTTATGTGTGAACGGACGACCTTTTTCCATCCGCAAGGACCGCGTGAGATGCATAGCATAAGGGGTGGAAAATAACGAGCGCTATGAAGCGTGCTAAGGGAGAATCCTTATTTTAGCCTGAGAAAAAGATAATGAAAATTATGTTGATGTTGAATTTGAGTCCAATTTGCATGTTAAGGGATACGAGACTTGAAATCCCGCATTTTAAGATAGAGTCGCCACCCAGTTTAGCTCCACCGGGAATTTGGGTATGATATTCCAGTTTCTGATGATGTTGCTTACTTTTCAATCTTTAAGTCAAACCATTTATATTTTGATAAATGCGACTTTAATTCTTATGCGATTTAAATCCGGTTATTATTTTGAGTTTTTGGTTTATATGCCATACGTCATATAAAAGGGGTAAACAAAGTAAATAAATAATTATTACAAGGCTTTACAAACACCTATACATTTTTCTAATGCGGGAAAATAAATAAAGCAGATCAATAAATAAAAGGGCAAAACTAGGGCCTAACCGAGCTTACCAACTCGTACCCGACTTCAAAAGAGGAAAAATATATACCAGCAACCATAAATAATGCAACGATAAATAAAAGCAGTAAATAAAATCAAACAAGGAAAAGTAGCATACTTTTAGATTTTTCGGGACAAAAACACAATTTTCGGGCATTTATTAATTATCGAAGCAACCTAAAAATTATCAAAATAAACTAACAACCTAAAATAATAAATGAAAATGGCAGAAAATATTTTTAGAATTTTATATGATGATAAAAAGACCTATTGGGATTTATTTAGTTAAAAACACCATTTTTAAGCCATTACAAGGAGATTTAATCCATTAAATATTTAATAATTCATGAAAAATAGATTAAAAATTATATTGTGACATTATATATTAGATATGATTTATTGGAAATTTGTTAGGTGAAAATCGTGGTCAAAAATACATTAAAACGATAAAATAGGGTAAAAAACGCAAGAAAATGATAAAACAGGGCTAAAAAAGCAAAATAGTACAAACATGGACCATTTGGACATTTTTTACCGGTAGCTGACTCAGTGAGGTGGTAGGCCGCTTGAATGACATGGTAGGCCGACGGTGTCACCCCACCCGCCTAATACCCACTGAAGCGGCCAACCGAAAAAAGTGTCTAAACAGACTAGAAACGACATTTTTGTGCCCAAAAACCCAAGATTATTGACATTTCAAGTTGTTTCCTACATTATCCCAGTAGATTAAGACTTAAATGTTGAAACAACTTTGATTTTTTAGCTTAAGGAAAAAACCTAAGAAAATCCGGCGAATAGGTGATTGGCTGCTTGAGTGACACGTAGGCCGACTGAGCGACGTGGTAGGCCGACTCGCTGAGTCGGCCATCCATGTCGCTCAGGCGGCCTGCCAGTCGTTGGAGCGGCCAGCCGGAGTTTTGCTGAAAAGTCACAAACAAGTCGAAAACAAGGGCTAAACGCCAAGAAAACCAACCAAAAATACAGCAAAAAGCAATAAAAGAATAAAAGAAATAGATTGGAACTCAGAAAATTACCTAAAGACCGTGAATCCATTCTTGAGATTCAAATCAACCTTTGGTGAGCTTTTGACAATTTGTGATGGAAGAACCGATGAAGAGTGACCGATTTAGCAATGGATTTAGTGATTTGTGAGGAAAAGGTCACTAAATCCTATTTAAATCAGTTTTTACTTAAGATTTCTGCTTGATTTTAATCTTTAAGCTAAAAGATTAAGCCTAATAAAGCTTAGGAAAACTAGATTATTTGAATTTCCATGGCTTTATAAAGCTTGTTCTTTCTAAAAGTCTAAGAAGATTGCTAAAATCTGAATTTCTATATCAAAATAAGCCAAAAGTCATGAAATCTGAATTTCTTGGGGTTTGTATAGATCCTCTCAAGCATAAATTCCATAATTAATCCTCCAAATATTTGGATTTGGCGGAAAAATCACAAAACCCAACTTGCAGGGCAAGAAAAATAAGAAAAAACACAGGGGACGGGGCTACCAACGCCAAGGCCACATCGTTGACATGGCCGGACGTAGGCCACTTCACCTAACATGGCAGGCCGCGTCATACGACGCAATTAGATCTAGGCTGCATCATACGATGCAGCCTAGATTAGGCCAGGCATGGTCTCCCATGCATGGGAGACCGTACGACGCTGCCTAAATCAGACCAGGCACGGTCTCCCATGCATAGGAGATTATGCCAAGCAGTGTGAGCCATGCAGCCTGCCCGTCCGGCGACGGCGATGGTGCCTGACTCCGTCGTCAGAGCAGGGGTACCAGCTGGGAGAGGAAAAAGGGCCAAATAAAGGCCGGACATTGAATGCTCAAAACTTTCACTACGATCATCTGATTAAGGCAGTTCTTGACATTCTGGAAAGCTCAAAGAGTCTAAAATCCAACGATATAAATGAGATTCACTGAAAATGTTTGAATCTTGTAGAAAATTATGAAAAAAATTACTGCGCGCAAGGGAAGGATAACGGTTAATTATAAATGCATGTTAATTATTTTTAATCACGGTCAAAGGTACAAATTCGTCAAAAGAAGCTTTCCAGACGTGATAAAACTCGAAAGGATGGAACGACTGACCCATAAAAGGTTAGAGAAAAAAGTCATCATCATTCCATGGGTCACCGAAAAGCTCATGCTCACAGGCTCCCCCTTGTGAGATTACCATTTGATGGGTCAAATGTGATTTCACAAAAGAGCAAGGGATAGAAGGTTATACCTAAGGAATGGGTCCTCGAATCGGTTATCTTTGTGATTGCCATAAAACGACCTATTAAGAAATAGGTTAACTTAGAAATTTGATGCGGTATTGCCTTCATTGCCCCTGACGGATTTAAGATAGATTATCAGTTGCATATGGAAAACAAATAGGAGAAGGGAATCCTTGAGTCGGTTGTCTACGGATGGTTCAGGGACGCATCATCAACGGACCTATCAAGAAAGTTTTGAAACATTAGTAGTTATTGAGAGTTATGTTTCTATTGCTTAATTGATTTTATTGAAATAGAAAATTTTGCCCCTTCAATTAAGAAATAAAAATAGAAGAAAGAAATATAAATTGAGTTGGAAATTCTCGGGTATCTGAAGAAGTTCGGTGCTCGGTCGGTCTTTGAAATTGCATTGAGGTGCCCCTAAAGGATTGAAAGCTGCATAATGGTGCCCCTGAATGATTGAAAGCTGCATAGTGGTGCCCTAAAAGGATTGAAAATTACATCAAGTGGCCCTTAGATGTTTGAAATCTGCAAAGCGATGCCCCTAAATGATTTACATCTGCATAGCAGTGCCCTGAAAGGATTGAAAGTTGCATAGCGGTGCCCTTAAATGATTGATATCTGCATAGCAGTGCCCCAAAAGGATTGAAAGCTGTATAGTGGTGCCCTGAAAGGATTGAAAGCTGCATAGTGGTGCCCTGAAAGGATTGAAAGCTTTATAGCGGTGCCCCTGATTGATTGAAAGCTACATAGCAGTGCCTCTAAATGATTGAAAGCTGTATAGCGGCTGACCTGAATGATTGAAACCTATATAGCGGTCCCTCTGAATGATTAAAAGCTGCATAGTGGTGCCCCTAAATGATTGAAAGCTACATAGCGGTGCCCCTAAATGATTAAAAGTTGTATAGTGGTGCCCCTGAATGATTGAAAGCTACATAGCAGTGCCCCTAAATGATTGAAAGCTACATAGCGGTGCCCCTGAATGATTGAAAGCTGTATAGCGGTGCCCCTAAATGATTGAAAGCTGCATAACGATGCCCCTGAATGATTAAAAGTTGCATAGCGGTGCCCCTGAATGATTTCTAGGTTTTGAATTTTGAATCCTCGGGTCGGTTTTCCATGGGGATTATCGTAGGGTGTACCTGTCAAGGAAGTTTTGAACATTAGTAAGCGTAATGAGTTGCATTTTATGGAACAAAAATATTTTTGCCCCTTCAATTAAGCAATAAAAATGGAAGAACAAAACATAAATTGAGTTGAGATTTCTGGGAGACTAGAGAAGCGGCTGAGGTTGAGCGTGACCTAGAATATAGGATTGAAAGCGATTCTGAGATGCCCCTTGATATGAGTGCTTGCTTGGAGGTTGTGCGTATAGCTCGAAGATATTTTTCCATGCCTTGTTTCCTACAGAATTCAGTATAGAATAATAGACATGACATTTATGAATATTATGCATGAATGTGTGAGCTGCTTGGATTGATCATCCTCCACATCTGAGCTACATGACTGCTTGTCTGATCAATTTTGCTTAATTCGGTTGCCTGCTTGGAGAGAGAATATATGGAATTATTTATGGCACAGATAAGACGAGAATGCCCCTGGCGAAGGATTAGGGATGTCGCACAGATTAGGGGAAATGACCCTGATGGGTAATTAGGGAAGCTGCAGCGAGTTGACTGTAAATTGATTGCTAGATCGAGCATGTTAAAGATAAGGGGGGTGCACGAAGTGAAGTTCAAGACTCTGAATAACAAACAACTGGACGCTATCCCTACTAATGAATTCTACCAAGGATGGTTTTAAGAGATTACGGACTCGAGATGCTTGGTCGCGGTTAAGATTAGAGTGGACACGTGCAGAGGATGGGTTTGAGCCCTTCGAATCCACTTGACCGGAGAATGTATTTAGGCACTCTGATGATGATGACGATAATGCAAATATCTCGATGTGATTGATGGCAGTCATTTATCTTTGTTCTGATTGTCTTAATTTTTGCATAGACCCGAACATTATATTAGGTCCATCAGACTTGTTTATTTTGCTTTTATGTCCTAATTTTTGCCTGGACCACCCTTTTTGGGTTTTTAATTCAGCGAACTTTCCTGACTTTTGCATAGACCTAGATGTTTTCAGCCTATCAGGATTTTTCCTTGTATTATCTTTCTTTAGAGTAATTGAGTTGACTGCATAGAACTCCACATTCAACTCATCTGTTGCATTTTGCCTTTAGGGCCCAATATATTCATTCAAGCACAAACAAAAAGAATTCAGTAAAATAACAATTCCATTTAATGAAGTTTGAGTACATAATGATGATAACCATTTCTATTAACCCAAACTCTTATGTTAACCAGCCTATGAAGGTTTTCTAGCCAACACACTCACTTAGCTCATTTTACACTAACTTTTACCTAGACCGCCCTTTTCGGGTTTTTAGTCTAGTGGGATATTTTGCACCCTAACTTTTTCCCAACCGGTTTATAAAATAACGACCAGCGGGATACACCCTAATTTTTGCCCGAGCAGTAGAGGACCACTCATCGGGGTGATTGATTTTATTTATTTTTTTATGTGCTGCTTTTCTGGATTTGATTCTTTTTTATTAGATGTGATAACTCTTCAACTTGTTTTGATATAAACAGTTTACAAGCCCGTTACCATCAATAATCATGCCCCTCGCTCTGAGACCTTTCTGATTGCATGATGTCTTTCCTAATTTAGTCAAACCTTTCCTCGTTGGATCGGCATTAGTAGGCTCCACTTGCTTGAGAACTGGATTGTCGGTTTTTTATGGATACTTCTGACACTTTGACACTGTTGTTGTTCGGCCTTGCTATGTGCTTTTGATACCTCTATAGATTGTTTAAGCTGTGAACTATGCTTTGGTCCATGGGGGTCCCTTTGACTTGGATTCAGTGTGATTCTCAAGGATTTCATCTTGGCATTGATTGGTAGTATGGCTTCCGTTTCATAGGTATAGGAGGAAGGTGTTCGGATTCGGGAGAATTCTGACACTTGTTTGACATCTTCGTAGGGTGAATGGTAGCTCATCGGCTCAATCTCTGATCCTTGATGTAGTCTTAGAAAAAGCTTCTTGATAAGCCAGTTTATGGCTTTAGTTGCCCCATTAGCTTGTGGTCAGTGAGGCGAAATCCTGTGATGCTCGGTTCCATATTTCTTGATCAAACCATAGCTGCCCCCTTGGGACTGAAATCCATTATTCAAAATGGTATGAAGAGGTAGGCCACATCGAGCAAAGATATGTTTCTCGATGAACTTGGCCATCTTTTTGGCAGTAATATTGGTGAAAGAATCGGCTTCCTCATGTTTTGATAAGTAACATGCCCCTATGATGTCAAAGCGATGTTCATCTATTGATGAGGATTGAATCTTACCGATCATATGTGTCCCCCTCATCAAGAATGGCCAATGAGGAGGGAAACATGGAAGGTTTGGATTTGGAAGGTAGTGGATATGAGTAAGGATCAATGGTGTATCGGGGGTGGGAATGTGAGAATGGGTGGGCGAAGAAAAGGTAAGCCTTAGTTCTGTCAAAGATGATCTGGCGATGCTCTTTCTCCATAATAGGCTGATCTTCGGTAGTTTAAAAATAGGTCAGTGCATAGTGGTATGTGATGAACTGATTGACTTATTGGATCTATCTAAGGAAGGACCGAGCTTCTTTTTCTATTCTGGGTGTGAAGATGCAATGCTTGGCAATCTGATGATGAACCCCAGGTGTGGCTAGGTGTGACCAGGTAGAAGAATTATCACAATCTTTAAGTACTTTATTTATCTCTCTTTTTTCTTTTAGAGGTTAGGTCATTAGAAAATGGTTACCATTACATGTACTCAAATTTATTTCAGTTAAAGAAACATTATGAATACTGAACATGTTTGCTTATGATAAAATGAATGCATGGGCCCATCGGGCCAAAAATCAAGCAAATAAGCAAAAAGAGAGTCTTTGATTGAATAAAAATGCCTTAAAGGCAGAATGTTCACATCTAAATACTAAAAAAAAGAAAATTACATGAATGGATAGTCATCCTCCATAAGTGGAGGGTCTTGATTGGTAGAGCTAGTAGATTAAGCATCCTCGATAGCTTTCATTGGTGAGTCCTTCAGGATGAGACCCAGAACTTTCCCTTGCTCGGCAGATGACTTGTCTCCTTCATTTGCTAGAGACCTCGCGTGATTCTTGTTAGCTTTGGCTTTAGAATTGGCTTCCATAATGGTGTCGACTGAACCAGAGAAGACCATGGCCAACACAATTTCTTTAGGGAGACCAAAATTGATCGCCCTTACCTCATCATTAGATCTCGATGAAGGTTTTTCCTCAGTATTGGTCTTTCTAGCTGGCTGACCCATTTTTCCTTCCCTTATCAAATGGGAGATTGCAGCAGCTAAAGCTCTACATTGGTTGGTTTGATGTCCCTTTTGTACGTGGTACTTATAAAGATTTCCTTTCTCATCCAGTCGAGGAGCCCTGACATCACACAAAGGCTTTAACTAGCCCGCTTCATACATCTTAGTAAATATGACCCCAAGGGGCATATTCTATGAGGATAGAAACGGTTGCTGAGAAGGAGGAGGAGAAGCGGCTTGAACTACGAATACTTCCTCTTGAACCACGGTTTGCACCGCAGGTGATTTTCCTTTAGCAGGAGCTGGCGCAATTTCACTCGATTCATTCTTCTTAAACCATGGCCGGTTCCCACTCGGCTTGTTTGGCTTTTCTTTCTCCTCCTTACACTCGATTTTCTCAACTTTTTCAAAAACTTTCTGATACGGTTCGAAAGAGTCGATTTCCACTTGTTTTTGGAAAATCGAGAGAGCCCCGTCAAGCAACTTTGGGATCATTTCTTTCAGACTAAGCTTCTGCTTTAACAGAACCTGAGTGGCCATCCACCTATTATGATCGGATGACCTTTTCCACTGGCAATGACCGCGTGAGATGCATACCATAGGGGGTAAAAAATAACGAGCACTGTGAAGCTTGCTAAGGGAAAATCCTTATTTTAGCATGAGAAAAAGATAATGAAAATGATGTTGATGTTGAATTTGAGTCCAATTTGCGTGTTAAGGGATACCAGACTTGAAATCTCGTATTTTAAAATAGAGTCTCCACCCGGTTTATCTCCATCAAGAATTTGGGTATGATATTCCCACCGAGTTGTTGGACCGTACATTAAAACAGAGATTCCAAGTTCGGATGATGTTGCTTACTTTTCAATCTTTAAATCAAACCATTTATATTTTGATAAACGCGACTTTAATTCTTATGCGATTTAAATCCGACTATTGTTTTTCGGTTTATATGCCATACATCACACAAAAGTAATAAATAAAGCAAATAAATAATTATTATAAGGCTTTACAAATACCTATACATTTTTCTAATGCGGGAAAATAAATAAAGTAGATAAATAAATAAAAGGGCGAAACCGGGTCCTAACCGAGCTTATCAACTCGGACCCTAACTCCAAATGAGGCCAAATATATACCAGCAACCAAAAATAATGCAACAATAAATAAAAGCAGTAGATAAAATCAAACAAGGGAAAATAGCATACTTTTGAATTTTTCGGGATAAAAACATAATTTTCGAGCATTTATTAATTATCTACGCAACCTAAAAATTATCAAAACAAACTAAATAACCTAAAATAATAAATGAAAATGGCAGAAAATATTTTAAAATTTTATATGATGGTAAAAAGACCTATTGGGATTTATTTAATTAAAAACACCATTTTTAAGCCATTCAAAGGAGATTTAATCCATTAAATATTTAATATTTCATGAAAAATAGATTAAAATTATATTATGACATTATATATTAGATATGATTTATTGGAAATTTTTGGGTGAAAATCGGGGTCGAAAATGCATTAAAACGATAAAACAAGGTCAAAACGCAAGAAAACGATAAAACATGGCTAAAAAACGCAAAATAACATAAACATTGACCATTTGGACATTTTTTACTGGTAGGCCACTTGAATGACACGGTAGGTGTCACCCTGTCGGCCTAATACCCACCGAAGTGGCCAACTAGAAAAAGTGTCTAAACAGACCAGAAACGACATTTTTGTACCCGAAAACCCAAGATTATTGACATTTCAAGTCGTTTTCTATATTATTTCAGTAGATTAAGACTTAAAATATTGAAATAACTTTTATTTTTCACCTTGGGGAAAAAACCCAAGAAAATTCAGCGAAAAGGTGATTGGCTGCTTGAGCGACACGTAGGCCGACTGAGCGACGTGGTAGGCCAACTCACCGAGTCGGCCAGCCATGTCGCACAAGCGGCCTATCGGTCGCCGGAGCGGTCAGTCAGAATTTCGTCGAAAAGTCACAAAAAAGGTCAAAAACAAGGGCTAAACGCCCCGGAAAACCAACCAAAAACACAGCAAAAAGCAATAAAAGAATAAAGGTAATAGATTGGAACTTGGAAAATTACCTAAAGGTCGTGAATCCATTCTCGAGACTCGAATCAACCTTTGGTGAGCTTTTGACAAATTTGTTATGGAATTACCGACGAACAGTGACCAATTTAGCAAGGGATTTAGTGATTTATGAGGAAAAAGTCCATAAATCCTATTTAAATCAATTTTTACTTAAGATTTCTACTTAATTTTAATATTTAAGCTAAAAGATTAAGCCTAATAATGCATAGAAAAACTAGATTATTTGAATTTTCATGGCTTTATAAAGCTTGTTCTTTCTAAAAGCCTAAGAAGATTGCTAAAATCTGAATTTCTATATCAAAATGAGCCAAAAGTCCTTAAATCTGAATTTCTTGGGGTTTTTACAGACCCTCTCAAGCATAAATTCCACAATTAATCCTCCAAATATTTGGATTTGGCAGAAAAATCATAAAACCCGACTTGCATGGTAAGAAAAACCAGAAAAATGCAGGGGAGGGGCTACCCACGCTAAGACCGTGTCACTGACAAGGCCAGACCTAGACCGCGTCATACAATACGGCCTAGATCAGGCCTGGCACGGTCTCCCACGTAGCACACGCTGCATGCCCCTCCAGCGATGGCGCTGGCTGCCGTTGCCGTTGCCGGAGCAGGGGTACCGGGGGCAGAGGAAAAAGGGCCCAACAAAGGTCGGACTTCGAATGCTCCAAATTTTCACTATGGTCATCCGATTAAGGTGATTCTCGATATTTTGGAAAGCTCAGAGAGTCTAGAATCAAACAATATATACAAGACTCACTGAAAATATTTGGATCTTATAGAAAATTGTGAAATAAATTATTGTGCGCGAGGGAATGATAACTGTTAATTATAAATGCATGTTAATTATTTTTAATCGTGGTCAAAGGTACAAATTTGTCAAAAGAAGCTTCCCAGACATGATTCAACTCCAAAGGATGGAACGACTGACCCATAAAAGGTTAGAGCAAAAAGTCATCATTGTTCCATGGGTCACTGAAAAGCCCGTGCTCATAGTATGCGAGAGGCAAATTGTTAGCACAGGTTCGTTCTGGCCCGATCAGGAATAATGGTTATTTCGTTCAGCGATCAGACAAATGAGCTAAAAAGGACCGAATTGTATTCCAAAATCTAAAATTCAAAAATCCACATTCTAGGGAAGCCCCAACTTAGCATTTTCTACAAAAAAAATCAAAAAGTCAAAATTTGGTCAAACATAGTTAATCCTCCCGCAGGGTAATTACCTATCTATAGTAAAAAAAATCAAATCTTACCGAGATCTGGCAAGATTTTACCGGATCTAATGTAAAATCTTGTCAAATATGTAATTAGCCCGCCGGCTAATTATCTATGTAATTAGCCCGCCGGCTAATTACCATCCTATTATATATACGGGGTCACCCCCCTCATTTCAACAGGGACGCAAGTTTTGTAAAAATCCTAAAATTACCTTTGTGTCCTTTTTTTAGTTTCGGGAGTCCCAAAAGTCCCGAAACTCTATCAAAACACTTCCAAATTCGAGCTTCATCGCCAACACTCGGTATAAGCTTAGCCTCCGATCTTTTTAGTTCAAGATTCCACAGGGATCTTCGGTCTAAAAATGACTTAAACTTTATATTTCCTGTCGAAATAATCCAAGATTATAGCCATAACTTGGGTTAAATCTATTTTCCTACCAAATCATAATTCCTAACAACTTCAGTCCCATACCGGCTCTTAAGTCATCCTAGACAGACAAAAAGGTAAACTGAGGGTAATCAGCTCTGAGATAAACTTTAAAATTCATTTTATTACTTTATTATTGCACATTGCATTTTATTTCTCTCGTTAAGTGAGCCACTAGAGCCACTTAAACTATAATATGTGCAAATAAGCTCGCAGGTATAGATAAAACATCCAGAATGTGAGGAAACTCTATCCGAGTTTCCGGGCCAAGACCCAAACGCTGCATTACTCTACCAAAATCTTAGTAGAAAATATCAATTTATTATACCGTTATAATGTCCGTTTTATTTCTTGAGTTTAATTCTTAAATAAACCCGTTGTAATGCAGAAATTACCACAAATTCCAAAGTTCTAAAATTAATCCAAACAATTTGAACAATATGAGTAACTATCATATCTGAACTCAGAATCTCATTTTTCTTTTCGGTATGAAAATCCCATCATGGATCAGTATACAACAATTCCCGGTGGAGCTAAACCGGGTGGCGACTCTATATTATTTTTAAATAAAGTAAAAATGCTTTATTTTAAAAATATTTTCCTTTAATAAAATGTGTAAGTATATTTCTCAATATAATCACATTTTGGGCCTACAAAGCCATAACATTTAAGCAAACTGGATTTTTCTAAACCAGACCAAACATCATGGTTTCCTCACACCAAATTGAATCATGCCCCGCGCACCGCACCCACGTGTAATCCCTTTAAAATCCCGCCCGCCCACTCACAACCTCGTAGTGGACTTCAGGAATGCCCATACTCATCATAATGCATAGGTACCCCTCAATGTGGGCTTTAGGGGAACCTATGTCATCGAATGGTAGGATGTAGGGCATAACAAAATTGGCAGGTAATGGCTCATGTCTTATGAGCTTAAATTTTTGTGAATCTGTATATTTGGCGTTGGAGGGTCCCGTAATACATTTAAGCTTGAGGAGAATTTCTTTTCAATTTTCGTGACCTTATCATCAAGGCCGGAGCCCGAAACCCTAGTGGCCCTCATGTTGTTTATGATGGCTTTGAACTTCTTGATGAAATCCTCGGAGAGGATCATGTCCTGGACTACCTCGAGTGTTGCCTTTTAGTGATCAGCCATTTCGTCAACCTGGTCTATGAGTGTCGGATCATCGAAATAAAGACATATTAGCGCATGCCCCTACATATGATGCATGATCCTACAGACATTTCTAGCATGATTTATGAGATGCGTGCATGTGTGTTGTCCGTGATACGTGAGTGTTGTGCGATGGTGCACTCTAGGAGCAACTTTTCAAGGATTTTATTGCTTAATACTAGGGGTATGCGCGGTGGTACACTCTAGGAGTGGCTTTTCTAGGATTGTATTCGCTTAATACCAGGGGCATGTGCGATGGTACACTTTAGGAGCGGCTTTTCTAGGGTCATAATGCTTAATACCATGGGTATGTGCGATGGTGTGCTCTAGGAGCAGCTTTTCTAGGGTTGTATCACTTAATACCAGGGGTATGCGTGATGGCACACTCTAGGAGCAACTTTTCCAGGGTTGTATTGCTTAATACCAGGGGTATGCGCAATGGTGCGCTTTCGGAGCAGCTTTTCCAAGGTCATATCACCCAATACCAGGGGTATGCATGATGGTATCGCTTAATGACAGGGGTACATACGATTGTGCATTTGTATGACATGGTTATTTCATGTTATGGCTGCAGGCAAATCAGCGGTGCACGGGATGCAATGTTTGAGCAGGCAAACACGTACTTTTTAACTCTCCCTTCCGACCTTATTACTCCATCATGGTGATTATCTTTCCTAGGTGGGGGGGCTTTTCCTCTATTACCAACCTGGGGTACTCAAGGATGAATTCTCATTTTGTGATTTTAAGAAAACCATTGGGTATCTCTAGGGGAAGTTTCTAGGGCTGCATTACTATATGCGGGGCTAAGTCCGACAAGGTTACAATTGATGTTAACCATGCATTATGTACTTAAGCTCAAGAACCCTAATTAAGTTCAGGAGCCCATTTTCCACGTTTAATATACTCAAACCTAGTGGCCTTAGTCAAGCCAACTAGATTATATTATACTACGCATGGGTGGCGAATCCTAACTCGGTTCCTCCATACGAACTCGAGGCAAGTTCTAGAGATATGTCATTGAGAACACCGGGGTTTCGGGTAGGGATATATGCAGAGGCTATATAGTAAACCCTAATAATTCTAAATTCAAATGACTTTCATTATTTCATCTTCAATTGACTTTGGGAAAAATCAATTATAAAAAGAGTGAATTCCCCAGTAGAGTCGCCATTGTGAGCTGGAAAACCTTTGGATAACTCCTTAGGATCTTCGATTGGATTGGTACGGCCAATGCGGGACTTCTATTTTTAAATGTGGGGGGTCACCACTAGAGCGCGGGGCTCGTTGTATGTGTGAACATACTTGTCATTTCCAACTAGACAAAGGGATCGAGGACTCCTATAGAGGTTAGCCCTTTTTATTGTAGGAGTAGGATCCCTGCTTTATATAGTATTAGAGTCACCACCCGGATCAGCTCTTCCGGGAAATTGGTGGTATAGCTGATCCAAATAGTATTCCTATACCGATAAAAGAGAGATTCTAGTTTTAGATGAAATAGTTGCTTGCCATTTCAATTCGGATAAATCATATTTTGGAAAAATCTTTTATTATTTCAATAAGCAAAAGAGGTGAGTTGGAGTGATACGACCTTTGCTGGCCTAGCCCTTAGAGCATGGGCCTGATGTGATTGGATTACCTTGTGTGAAAATTAAGAATGCATGGTTAAAAGTAATATTTGACCCTCAGTTACTTTTCATTCGCTTCAGGATGACTTAAAGGCTCGGTACTGATTAGAACCACGTTTGCTTTGGACTTCCTCAAGATTTCTGTGGAGATAACTTTGGGGATTTTTACAGTGGGTTTATATGAGTGTTTGAAGGAGTTAGGATAGCTTTTTAGCTAAGAGTTAGCTTTGTAAGAGGTGTCTATACTTTGGTATAGTTGTGGGATATTTTTGGTATGGGCTTGATACTATAGGGGATCTTTTTATGATGGGCACTGCTCGAGTTTTCTATATCTCTCGATATCTATTGATTTCCTTTCCTTGAATGGCTTGGGAACATTTCCTTTTATAGGAATCATAGGAGCGTTGATCGACACACGTGGGAGTGTCAATCGACTCAAGTGTATCAGAATAGGCTTAAGCTATCATCAGGCCTAGATTCCCTATGAATGTTGATTAAGACACAGTGGTATCCCCGCTAAGTCACAATCGTAGGCTTGATGAGTCAACAGGGGGATTGACACGTGTCCCCATCAATCGTTATAATAGGAAGCGTCAATCGATGTAAGTTGGAGGCCAACATGTATCGATCGACGCAACTTTTCATGTTGCCATATTTTTTATTCTTTAGAGGGTGTTCAAGATTTTAGGGTGAAATGCGATCTTTGTCAGTACCGGTTAACCATCTCCTAAAAAAGGTCTTAGACATCATTAGGCCTAGTACGGATCGTCCTCACAGCTGCGTGCCTTTGTAAATAAATCAGCTAACTGCTTTTTAGCGTAAATGTTAGGTGTAGTTATGAAATTAGAATCAACTAGATCACAAACAATGTAACAGTCAATGTCCATATGTTTGACCTTATTGTGAGAGACTGGATTTTTCTCAATAGCAATAGTAGCTTAGCTATTGCAATGGAGTGAAATGGGATGAGACACAGGCAAGTGTAGATCATTCAGGATATAAGAGATCCACTGTAACTCACAACAAGTGCTTGCCATGCTATGATATTCAGCTTCAACTACAGATCTACTCACTGTGGCTTATTTTTTTGTTTTCCAAGAAATAAGGGTAGACCCTAGGAACAGGAAATACCATGTAAGAGATTTCCTTGAGACTGGACAAGTTCCCCAATCAACATCATAAAAACCATGAAGTTTTAAGGAATTGTCTGAAGGATAAAACAATTTTAAGTTAGCAGTGCCCTTCAAGTATTTTCAGTACATGTAACCCAGCTTGCCAATGATTGGAGCAAGGGGTTTACATGAATTGGCTGAGCTTCTGTGTACAATAGGATAAGTCAAGCTTGGTAAAATTCAGATAAAGCAATCTCCCTACAAGCCTTCTATACTTTCCAAGATCTTTAATAGGCTCTTCTCCTTTATTCAAATCCATTTCATGGTGAATTGGGCTTGGTATAGCTTTACAATTTTCTAGGCCTGCATATCACAAGAGATTAACTATATATTTGGCTTGAGACAAGTAAGTCCCATGATCAGTTTGATTGACTTCTATGCCCAGAAATTATTTGGCTTCACCAAGGTCTTTTATGGTAAAGAATGAATGTAAAACTGTATTAACTTTATTTATCTTTTGTAGTGATGAGCCCATTACAAGGATGTCATCTACATATATTAAAAGTGCTATAAAATCATCTGAGTTGCCATACTGCTTCAAGAAGAGGCAATAGTCACTCTTTGATCTGTTGAACCCAAGTCTAACAATTTGATAGTCACCTCTTTATGCCATTGCCTTCTTGCCTGTTTCAAGCCATATACGGATTTGATAAGTTTGCATACTTATCCCCCTTCAACATTCTTGTATCCTTGGATTGGTAACATATAAAGATCTTCATTTATGTACCCCATATAAGTAAGCATTGTTAATATTTATTTGGTGTATGGACCATCCTTTAGCAGCACCAATTGCCAAAAATAACCTCACTGTGACTGTTTTGGCAACTGGACTAAATGACTTAAAATAGTCTATTCCATGAACCTGGTTATACCCTTTGGCTACTTGCCTAGTCTTATACCTATCAACCTCACCATTTACCTTATACTTCACCTTGTAAACCCACTTTGAAGCAGTTGCTTACTTGTATGGTGGCAATGTAGTGAGTTCCCAAGTACCATTATGCTCTAGAGCATCTAGCTTCAACTTCATTGCTCTCACCCATTCTAGATTTTGAGTTGCCTCTATTGAGAACTGACAGTCAGATTGAACATGCATAACATGCATGGTGAAAATTCAAAATTTTATCCCCGTCCCCAGGAACTCCTATTAGTTGCATATAAATTAAATAAAGCCTTAACTAAATAATTCTCTACCTAGGTTAGCATGCAAAAGGACTAGGCTTACCATAATGCCAAATTATATCCTAGCACATTTTTTTTATACTAAGCATGTTATAACTCTAAGCTATAACCTAAGTATAAAATAAACTAAGCATGCAAAACAACCTAAGCATAATTATTAAGTCTAAAAATGCTTAAAGAAAAAGACATAATAAAAGAGAAAGAAAAAGAACTTACCAGTTGAAGCGTGCTTTAGCAGAACCCTCTTGCACAAGCCTCCAAGCATAGGGCAGCCTCTATGGGTATCCAGACGAACCCGATCAACCAAAACCCCCTTAGGAGGAAGAACTAAAAAGCCTTGAGTAGTTTGTAGACCACTCCAGAAGCCTCACCCGAAAATATAAACTAGAGGTGCCCGAATGAATTCAGGCTCCTCAAAAATAACTTGCTCAATTACCCGAGAGAAAAATATCTTGCTTAGCAACATGAGTTGCACACGCGATCTGCATGTGACCCATTCACATGCAGCGCGCTTGCCTTGCACGTGAGCTGGGCCTCGCGGCCCATGCCGTGAGCCCAGCTCGCGATGCCCTATCACGGGTTGCCTTTGTGCAGCCCATGAACATGGGCTACCGCAAACACTGCCTAGCAGTGTTCGCGCACCTTTTGGTCTACTCTGCGCAACCAAACTTTGTACAAAATATTTCATAGTTTTCGGTTTTAACTCGCCAATGCAAAAATCCCTTTTAATCCTTTCAAATGAATATTTATTTTCTGACTCTAATAAATTAGTTACTAGTCAAAATAAATTTCTTGGTCCAACCAAAATTGATCTAATCAATTATAATTTATTTATGACTCTAATTAATTAGTTACCGGTCAAAATAAATTCCTTGGTCTATCCAAAATTGATCTAATCAATTTTAACTAATTAAATAATAATCCAATTACTATTTATGTTATATTTTCATGATAGAATAAATCTATTAGTTCTTTACTTAGTCCGATGAAGGTTCAATGTGTGTGACCTTATAGGATCCCGAAGTATTGAGTTGTTAAGGCTTAACCAACCCTTGTTCTAATGGAACCATTGGCTCGATGCTCTAGACCGTGAATAGAACTCGATTACCTTAAACGACTGTAGTACGCCTCTAGCAAGGGTCTACCATCCCCCATTACTTGGAACATCATTTGTGCTTATGACTTAATCCTGATTAATGCAATAGTTATCTAGTGCGATAAATTCCTTCCATTCTTTAATATTAGTACCATCTGGTTTATAGGGTTCGGTTAAAGTGTTAACCCACTAATAGCGAGGTTCCTCTAAGCTATCCCAGTAGTTTACTTATTACCGAAGTATATTGCCTTTTACCATAGTGTGTTTGACTAGAAACTATTTCTATCAAACACATATACTCTGATCAGAGGTTTATGGCAATCATCACTTCAACAAATGGCCAGGTACAACTCCTTAATATATCTGGAGCGATGGATTCTTTCCAACTACTCAGCTTACCAATATGCTTTCATCACCATACCCGTAATCACCCGTAACACCCTAAAATAATGAGTGTATAGTAATGACTCAAAGTATAGCAATAGTACCACACAAGGTAACTAGCATCTCAAGTACGAGGACATTCGCAAAGCTTATTGCATGAAGATAAACACTAAGACATTGATATATATACCAAGTGTTTATCTTACTATGGTCTCCGATATATCTCCCAGATATATCCATGTGTCAAACTTAAGGCACCACCTTCAGTCCTTAGGAGATTGACTGCTTGGACCCTTTCCAAGAAAGTTGACTACATGCTAGTCTTTCCACTTCATCAATATCCTTTCTTGATGAAACTATGACTAGGGATAGTTTAGACATAATCATAATTGCACATGAAGCAGGTTCCACCAGATATAGTCCAACTATAATTTCTCTGACTTCATGCTATGATATGTCAAGGACTTTTGTATACATACATCAATGAATATATTTAACCAGCTATAATATATATACACAGAAACACATTGATATAAATAAAAGAATAAATGCCTTTATTGATTAAATAAATTATTCGTACCATTACATAATTAAGATATATCGCCCTAATTGCCTTAAGGGCATACATCATATCCAACAGCTTCATTATATCTCTTTTTATTTGAGAGATCTTAGCAAGGAAGGAACTGTGAGGGATGTCTGAGTTTATGGTTTCCTCTAGGATATAATCTTTCATCGTTAATGGTATGTTCACTTGTCTCCCTAGTCTGGTGTAATTATTGGTTTATACTGCATTTTTGTTAGGCTCAGGTTACTTTGAGCTTTCTTCTTCAATCATTGACTGTGAAAAAGAAAAAACAGCCTCACAAAAACTCTACATCTCTACTAGTGACTAGTTACTATCTTGTAAGTCATAGATTTTGTATCCCTTCTTCCTTGGGGTAAATCCTAAGAAGATGCCCTTATGAGCCTTGGATTCTAGTTTTGAGGGAACTAGAAGTATTTTATAAAAGCACATGGACCCAAAGGTTCGAAATCTGTTGTAAGTGGGTGGTTTCCCTTGTAATTCCTTAGTGGGGTATTTCTAGTTTAGTAGCTTAGATGGAAGGGAATTTAAGATACTTGCAGCCATCATAATAGCCTCTCTATAAAACTGCAATGATAGCTTGGATTGTAGCATAATGGTCCTTCCCACCTCCAACAGGTGCCTGTGTTTTCATTCTGCAACTCCATTCTCTTGGGGAGTGTAGACACATGTTGTTTGATGTATAATCCCCTTGAAATGAAATAGGTTTGTGCAATTACTGTTAACAAACTTAGTGCCATTTTCACTCCTGATGATTTTGACTTTGGCATCATATTGAGTCTCAACCATATTCAGGAACACATGTATAGCATTATATGCATCTAATTTATCATGCAATAGAATAACCCATGTTACCCTACTATAATCATCCACAATAGTAAGAAAACATATTGCACCGATCAAAGATACAACTTTAATGGGACCAAAATATCCATATATAACATTTGAAATACATTAGAAGTCTTAATATGGCTTTTAGTAAAACTAGTCCTGTGGTGTTTTACACAAAGACAAATTTCACATAGTTCAAATTTCCTCTTAACTACAATTTCTGAAATGTGGCTAAGTGAATTGAAAGAAGCTCGTCCTGGCCACACATGTCATAGATCTACATCTGTCTCTTTATTCTGTGTATCTACATTTATCACAGGTGTTCTTTTACACTGTGTGATCTTCTTTATTATCTGCTCATCAAAAGAGGATCTGTCAATATGGTATAGGCCATTCATCAGCCAACCAACAACTAATATCTCAGTCTTCTGGCCCTGTAAATAACACCAGCTAATGTTGAAAGTAACTTGTATCTTTGAAGATCTAGTTAACTGTCCAATTGACATTAAATTGTGTCTAAAATCAGGCATGTACAAGACCTTTATCAGTTTAATATTGTTGCTTAAGGTTATTGTGCCTTTGTGAGTAACTTTTTTTTCCGTTCCATCAGGTAAGATTATCTCATGTCTCCTATTTATAGGATTTAAGGACTCAAAAGCATTATTCTCATACCAAATGTGAGAACTAGTCCCACTATCTAAAATCCAAGTAATGCTGGACAATAAGATAGTTTTGTGTGACTCACTAGAGAAGCCTGCAAATGCAGTAAAATCAATGTTTCTCTATATGTTTAGTGGCGCGTCTTCTACTTATTTGCCCTTCATCATCTTGTACACTTCTTGTACCATGTAGTTGAGTGAATCTTGATCATCTTGGGTCACTATGGCTTGTCTGCCATAGTGGCTAGGTCCTTGTATTGCCTGAAACTCTGCTTGATTCGCATGAGAATGTGTCTTATAGGTTGGTTTAGTGTGTTTGTTTGTTGTTCTATGGCCTATCCACTAGTCTGGGTAGCTAATTAGCTCAAAGCATTCCTCCTTAGTGTGCTTGGTTTGATCGCAATTGGTATATAACAAATGATCTTTATTTTGTTTCTTGTACTTCCCTCCGCCTTTATGAGAGAAATTTGTTTTATGAGAGAAATTTGTTGAATCTGCATTCTTATTGTCACTTGCATAATTGGCAATTTCCAAGGATCTTTCAGGCTTGATTTCACTTTGCCTCTCAATTCTACCAATCATAGAATAAGCTTTGTCTATGCTTGGCAGTGGATCCATCAATAATATTTGATATCTTACATGTTCATAGCTATTGTTCAATCCCATGAGAAATTGAATCAATTTATCCTCTTCTTCCTGATATGTAATCTTTCAAAAAGCATCATAATTACATGTTCTTCCTACTCCACATGTGCATTTTTTCAATGGCTTTAACAACAAAAGCTCATCCCATAATCTCCTCAGTTTAAGCCTATAGAGTAAAGGTCCATTACAATCACCAAACATGTTTTCCATGGCTTTCCAGAGTTCTGTAGTAGAGGAAGCACAAGTAAAACCTTCTTCCAGATCCTTTGAGAGAGTATTAATGATCCAAGCTATTACTGGGCAATCATTCTTCCTCCACCTATAATTCGTAGTGCCTTCTTTTGGAATTACAGTTGCTTCTTGAACATATTTCAGCTTATCTTTTGCTGTTAGCTCTCATCATGGAGTTTTTCCAAGCAAGATAGTTACTGCTTCAATTAAGGTGAGTATTGAGAATAACCAAACCAGGATTATCAAATCCAGCATTTCTTCCTACGATCTCCATTTCCTCTTCTCTATCAGATCCTTCTTCTTCAATTAGATTCATTATTGTTTAAGTTCTTTTGCGATTCTTCTTTGCCATTAATCGACGCACTCTGATACAATGAAAGAATCTAAGGTTCGAAGAAAGCAATATGAGATTTAGCTTTTATTGATTAAGCTCAATTACACAATCAATGTATCTATTGTTTTATATACAGAGAAAACAGGGAAGAAAATATCTACAGCTCTAATAGAAAATATCTCTAGGAAATATCTTGTAACTAAATTTCTTGCCAAAATGATGAGTTGATGAGCTGGAGAATTGTTGGAGCTGATCTGCTATGTTGCGGCTTATATTTAGCTTTGTAAGGCACTTGATAGTCACTTTAACACTTAATAAGTTGTGAGCGATTGGACATTTTTGGGCCTGGTTGTGTATGTGGAGTGCGATGCGCGGGGCGTGATTCGATTCGGTGCAGTTTGAGAAAATCATGGCGCTTTATCTAGTTTGAGAAAATTTAGTTTACTTAAATGCAATGACTTTGTAGGACAAAAATGTGATTATATTAAGAAATATATTTTTATATTTTAATAAGAAAAGATATTTTTAAAATAAAACATTTTTTACTTTATTCAAAAATAAAATAGAGTCGCCACCCCGGTTCAGCTCTACCGGGAATTATGGTATACTGATCCAAAATGGGATTTTTATACCAAAAAGAAAATGAGATACTGAGTTCGCACATGATAGTTACTCAAATTGTTTAAATTGTTTGGATTAATTTTAGAATTTTGGAATTTGTAGTAATTTCTGCATTACAACGGCCTTATTTAAGAATTAAATTCAAGAAATCAAACGGACAATATAACGGCATAATAAATTGATATTTTTTATCGAGATTTTGGCAGAGTAACGGCAGTGATTGGGTCTTAGCCCAGAAACTCGGATGGAGTTTCCGCACATTCTAGATGTTTTATCCGTACCTGCAAGCTTATTTACATATTATAGTTCAAGTGGTTCCAGTGGCTCACTTAACCAGGGAAATGAAATGCAATGTGCAATTAATAAAGTAATAAAATAAATTTTAAAGTTGGGCTCAGAGCCAATTACCCTCAGTTTACCTGTTCATCTGTCCAGGATGACTTGAGATTCGGTGCGGGACTGAAGTTGTTGATAGTTGTGATTTAGTTGGAAAATAGATTTAACCCAAGTTATGGCTATAATCTTGGATTATTCCTATAGGAAATGTAAAATTTAGGTCATTTTTAGACCAAAGATCACTGTGGGATCTTGATCTAAAAAAGACCAAAGACTGAGCTTATACCAAATGTCGGTGATGAAGATCGAATCTGGAAGTGTTTTGACAGAGTTTTGAGGCTTTAGGGACTCCCGAAGCTGAAAAAGGATAAAAAGGTAATTTTGGAAATTTAAGAAATTTGCGTCTCCCCTTTTGAAATGAGGGGGGTGACCCCGTATTTATAATAGGGTGGTAATTAGCCAGCAGGTTAATTACCTATCTGACAAGATTTTACATCAGATCCCGTAAAATCTTGCCAGATCTCTGTAAGATTTAATTTTTTTACTATAGATAGGTAGTGACCCGGCTGGAGGATTACCTATGTTTGACCAAATTTTGACTTTTTGATTTTTCATTAGAAAATGCTAAATCGGGGCTTCCCTGGAATGAGTATTTTTGAATTTCGGATTTTGGATGACAATTCGGTCCTTTTTGGCTCATTCGTCTGATCGCTGAATGAAATAGACATTATTCCTCATCGGGCCGGAATGGACTTGTGCTAACAGTTTGCCCCTCGCATACATAAATTTCATGCTAGAAATTTCGTTGTATGCGAAATAAACAAAACAGTGCATGTGAAATGCAATGAGTTAAATATTTTTAATCGACAAATTTTAAAATAAAATATATTTTGCCCATTCGATTAAAAATGTATTAATGAGTTGCATGAGGTTACAATTGATCGGGTGTCGAAATTAATATTTTTGGATGCTTAATGCATGAGTGACTGTGTAAAAACAGCTTTTAGGTCCGCTCGTTTTAAAAATAATGCATGGATTAAATATGCAAAATTGTGAAAATTTCCAAAATATAAGTAATTAGCCGGCGGGCTAATTACCTATATAACGGTAACTTTTATAGCCGTTACGAGTAAACGCGTGGAATAAGTAAACGCATGACAGCTGGATAGGTAATTAGCCGGCGGGCTAATTGCCTGCAGTCTATAAAAATAGCAGCTTGGCTCTCATTTTTTCCACATAAAAATTTCTTTTTCTTCTCTCTTGCGTTACTCCCTTTCTTCGAAGATTTTTGCTTTCTAGCCATTTTCGACGATGATTTCCTTCATTTTCTTCCCCTTTTTGCCTCTTCTTTTCAGATTTTGCAAGGTGTTCATGTGGTTCAAGCTTTATAATAACCCCTTGGACATGTCGGCCATTCAAGTGACTACTCAAAATGTGCTTATCGACGGCCAGCAAGTGGAATTATTCAAGGTTCCTGCTGATGCTTTGTACGGGCTCCCGCCGAACTGGATGTATCATAGGATCTGTCCAGGGAATCCTATTCCGCCTACCTTGAAGCCTTCCGGTCATCTTTCTCAGATTCTGGTAAGCCTTACTGCTGCTTTTATTTTGCGCAATGACTTATCCATTTTATTGCTTATTTATTTTATGCAATGCTTTATTTAATGCAATGATTTTTTATAACCGTGTGATCCATCGATAATTGGTGTATGATATGTGTGTATGTCCATGGTCTCAGGTAACCAGTCATGTGGGTGCTAGCATTACCCACTTCCACAAGTGGTATAAGGTGCTATCTCTTGGTGCTAAGGCCATTATCGATGAGACGTCCTTGGGGAGGATGGTGAGGAACTGCTAGTACATGAGGCATCACAAGTATCCATACATCCCACCTGGTACTTCTACCTACATTCTAATCAGGTGGTCTGACACCACTCATACTTTCCACTTTCGTTGTGGGGAGTATACCATCACTCCGCTGGACTACTGCGCCATCACAGGTCTCCCTTTTTACGGTAATGTGATCCACTTCAATGCTTGCTTTACCTACCTTAACTTCAATGTCAAAACCATCGAGGCTTTGATCGGCTACTCTGGGGATAAGCCCGGGCGAATTTCTTGCAAGAAACTCATGACCTTCTGGACTACTAGGAATAGAAGGCATTTGACTTCTGCCAATGAGGCTAGAGCTTTTATGGCTGCCACTCTATCATGGCTGTGTTTTCCCACCGGAGGTTCGATCGTGAATCTCCATATCCTACCGGCCTTGATTGATCCAACTCATTTTAACGAGTATGCCTTGGGCCAAGCCACACTGGGTCATCTATATTGGGCCCTTGACTAGTGTGCAAGGAACAGGATTAGCAAGTTCAAGTCTTGCCTTCAGATCATCTATGTAAGAATTTAGCTCTTTCTCTTCTTTGTGAGCATGCTTGTTTTTTCTTTTGGCGGTCTGATTTTTCTTGTCGTCTTGCAGATCCGGTTTTTTGAGATAGAGATCCTCCTAAGGACCAATCTCATATGAGGTGGTGGCTTCCTGTTTTGTCCTCGATGCCACATTATTGGCAAGGTTGGGAGATGGAGTCTCGATCCATGCTTTCCGATCACCTTCGTAATTTGTCTTCAGAGAGAGTATGCTTTACGATTCTTTGATTGCTATAGGTTCTACAATCGTTGTATCATTGTTTGGTCTTTTCTTTCTTGTAGATTAAGACGCAACCCTGGGGTCATGATCTTCACTGGCCAAAGGTCATGAGACGAGCTGGGGAGTTTATAAACACCCGACTGATCATAGAGACTCCTTTCTCTCTAGAGTGGTACTTGAGAGAGCGAATTCAGGGTTGGCATCTCCCTCTCAGGTCACGTTCCATCCCTCCGGAGGTGCCCCGATGGATTTTTTGGCCACGTAGCTTTCCTGACTTTAGGCGTTTGGCCAGTGATAGTTTACCTAGTGCCTTCCCGAAGCGGGTCGGGGGGTACGAGGAGTTCTGGGACTCACAGCTGCTTGGATAGCGGGAGACAGATCTTATTCCTATCCAGCTTAAGCCAGACTTGTGTAACCCTTCTGAGGGTGATGGCCTTTTAACTTCTACCCTTAGCGGTCAGGCGGGATCGTCGGAGGCTATCCGAATGATGGTACACCTTCTTCAGCGGCTTGAATTTTTCCTTTGTTTTTTTATTGTTGTGCTGATTTTGTTTGGTCACCTTTGTAAGATCACCAAGGTAGGAAGAGACTTGTGACTACTTCGGCTCACGTGGGTAGCTCTTTCGCATCATCTATCCTGCCTCAGGGTCTGGCGATGGTCAAGAGACATCGGGGGTTTCAGTTCAGCCTCCCATGTCTTTGATGTACCATCCCAACCTGAGTACCTATACTCCAGTGATTTCGTCCTAACTGGATTGTGAGCATTCGGTGCCCTTCCATCTGACCGATACCACTCATGTGACCTTGTTCTACCTTTTCCTCTACTTCCCTTAGAACCTCGGATCATGACGATTTTTGAATTATCCTCGATCTTTCTTTCTTGTAAGTCCCCATTGCTGATAGCATCTCTGATTGGGGATATATTCAAGGGTAGCCGCGGTTCATGATGAACCAAAACTCCAATATGGCGGTCTATTTGTTATTTTATTACTTTAATGATTATGAACGGTATGTCATGAAATTCATATGAATGGTCTATGTTAAAATGTTGCAGCTAGAGATCCGATGACTTCGGGGTCTATTGGGGATGCTCCAAGTGAACGACCTACAGCAGGGACAAGGCGATCCTCCCAGATTCTTTTCTCAGTAGTGGATAGGCTTTTCTTTCTATTACTTTCTTTTCTTTTAGGGCCATTTGTAGCGCCTTTTTTTCTTATATGAACACACTTTTATTTATAAAAGAATTTTCCCTTTATTTCTTCGCTTTGTGCTTTCTTTTGTTATTAATTATGTTTATTGGGGTAATCTACCAGATATTGGTAGATTGCCCTATAAACTATGTACAGCGAACTGCTATTCTTATGAAATTTTGCCATGGATGGCTATATCCATTTCCGTGCGGACTTGAATGTTTATCAGAAGAATTTAGATGGTTAGAATTATCTCAGAGTCTGCGATTTGGCACATATGAAGGAATACTACCGCATCTTTATGAAGGACAACGTGATTCAAGCTATCGTCAAGTTTTAGGACCCTGTTGATAATGTGTTTCGCTTTAGAGAGCATGAGTTATGCCCCTTGTATGAAGAATTCTGTGGGCTTCTAAGGTCTTCAACCAATATGGCCCCAGCCATTCCGATGCACCATCTTGAGTTCTCTGATCCGCTGATGGATCATTTTCATCTATAATGATTTGACAGGCATCAATTAATTTATGGTGAGGGCTTGAGGTTAGATGTGGCTTTTGGCATAGTTAGGGGACTTTCCCCTGATGATGGGAGTTGGCTTTCGCTCATTTTCTTGCTTTTGTTAGGGGTCTTCCTTCATGAGGTTCCCACTATGGTTTGCAGTTCCGCCTTCCTGACTATCTTCGATCAGATGCTAGAGGGGAAATCTCCTATTATGTTGAGTTTGGCTGAGACACTAATCTTGGTGCGCTCCTCCCGAAATGGAGCTGAAGTGACTACTAGGGATAGCAGACTTCTCCTTCAGGTAAATTTTATTTGATCCTTTCTTTTTACATGAACCGCCATTTTAGGTTTTTGATTCATCAGGCTTGCCTTACTTTTTGCTAGGACTGCCTTTTTAGGTTTTCAATCCAGCAGGCTTCTTTTTTTCTTTTTTTCTCATTTATTTTCTGATTATTATTTATGTTTTATTTGTTGCACTTGTAGGTTTGGCTCTGGGACAAGCTTTATATATTGTCTATTCGTACAAGCATGAATTATCATCCGAAGGTCTACTGGACGTAGGGTCTCGTAGTTTGCATCGGCAATCATCCACATAGAGACTTCACTGTCGAGGAGTGGGTTGATTTTATGGGTAGCCGAGCTGCTGAGGATATTCATTGGGTTTGCCCTTGGTGGGGTATCACACATGTGACTACTGATGTCGCTAGAGGCAGCATGGTCCTCATCAGCCTCTCCAAGATCATCACCTACTCTCTTGGTTGCTTGTGCAGGTAGTATGGCCATTCTTAGAGCTTCCCTGCATCCCTGTGCACCCTGATTGGCCCAAAGTTATCCTATACTTGGATCTATCATCATGACATGAGGTGGACCAGTCACACTCAGGTGGAGATAAACTACTATATGCCTTTTGACATTCATCCTTCTGAGGCTTATCGTATCTGGGTTATGAGTACTCACAGCCTTCCTACCGTTGGAGAGAGACTCATTGAGATGTAGAGACTCCGTAGCTTCCTTGAGGGTCTTTGAGCTTACCATCAGGTGTCTTTCATTCCCGTGGGATAATAAAGGCTTTAGGCCTCGTTGTTCATCTTTGTCTTTTCCATTTGTTGATTGCAATGTATTTTTATGTGTAATAAAGATGAAATGATGTTGTTTGGACGCGTGTTTCATTAAACAATTCGTAGTTTCCATTTAATATGCTCATTTAGTATTTTTAACATGAACATGTTACTAGTAAAGATATTATTTAAATAGGAAGGGTAAATGGTATTTATTCCCAAGAAATGCCCATCATTGCCAAAGGTTTTGAATGGATTTTACCTAAGGCTTCGCTCTTTTATTTTGGGGTCTTTGTTTTTGCCCAAGAGCCCTCACTGGCTCTTGACAGACCTTTGTATTATTTTTTTTTCTTACATGAGATAGTACTTCAGCTTGTCATAATTTACTAGATTCACGAACTCGTTGCCATCCAAGTTTGAGATTTTTACTGCCCCTTTACTGAGAGTCTTTCTTACTACATATAGACCTTCCCAGTTTGGTTAGAACTTTCCCCGAGCATCCGTATGCATTTTATGAGGCTACTTTAAGACCAGATCACCCATTCTTAGAGGTTGGTCTTGCCCCTTGACTTTTCAGTTGTAAGCCCTAGGCATACGCTGTTGGTACAACTGTAGATTTTCTAGTGCAGTTAGTCATTTTTCATCGATCAGAGTCAATTCCTCGTGTCTCGCTTTTACCCATTCGTCTTCGGGAAGTCTACCTTCGAGAGCTACATATAAGGATTTCTATTTCAACAGGTAGTACCGCCTCCATCCCATAGATGAGAGAAAAAGGAGTTTGACCCGTAGGAGTTTTGACACTAGTTTTGTATCCCCATAAGGCATAGGGCAAATGATTTGTCAATCTCAGTAGTTGGAAATCATCTTAGAGAGGATTTTCTTGATTGCCTTATTAGCCACTTCTACAGCTCCATTAGCTTGAGGGCGATAGGGTGAGGAGCGGTGGCGCTCAATCCCGTGCTCCTCAATAAGGTCGGCTGTTTCTCCTTGGATCAGTACACCGTTGTCGCTTACTATATGATGAGGAATACCGTACCTGGCAAAGATATGTTGCTGAATGAACCGGGCCATTATTGGTTGTAATGTTCGTGTATGATTCTACCTCGACTAAATTGGAAAAGTAATCGACGGCCACTATAATGAAGCGATGGCCATTGGTCGAAGATGGTCTTATTTCACCGATGATGTCGATGCCCTAGGCTGAGAATGGCCAAGGCATCGTCAAGCTTTGCAATGTTGTGGGAGGTAAGTGGATCACACCCCCGTATATCTGACAAGCATGGCAAGTCTTTGCTTCTTGAATATAGTCAGCCAGCATGGTTAGCGAAAAGTATCCCGTTCTTTGGATCTTCTTTGCCATCATGACACCGTTCATGTGTGGATCGCAATCTCTCGAATGTATCTCTTTCATTACCCTTTCCGCATCCTATTAGGCCAGATATTTTAATAATATGTCATCAGAGGATCTCTTAAACAAATCTCCTTAAACCAGGCAGAATTGCACAGCGAGCTTTCTTAGCATATTTCTGTCATAATACGTAGCCTCATCTAGAAATTCACCATTTTAAAGGAACCTAACAATGTCAGAGTACCAGGGTTCTTCCTTACTTATGGCAAAATTTATCATATGGACGTAATACGGAGCTCGGGTTGTCTCCATAATAAGAAACTTGATTGGCTGCTTTTGGGGTCCTTCCCATATAGAGGCTAGAGTGGCCAGTGCATCCGCCATTTCATTTTCCTCGCGGGGTATATGACGAAATTTGCATTCACTGAACATTGCGGCTTTTCTCCATATAGCCTCTAAGTAAGGTCTGTGGGATTCCTCCTTAAATTCCCAGTCGCCTATGACGTGCTTGATGACCAAAGCAGAATCGCCAATAAGTTTTACGTTGTCCACTCTGAGAGTGATTAGGGCAGATATCCTGAATAAACAAGCTTCATACTCTACCCTGTTATTCATGGTGAGGAAATTCAATCGCTTTGATGGAGGTATGAGTGCTCCGTCGGGCGTTATGATAATGACCCTCAAACTAGCCCCTCACTTGTTAATGGCGCCATCGAAGAACATAGTCCATTTTTCAGGATTCTCTATAATGGTTATGAGATATTCATCAAGAAATTCTAGGCTTTCCTGCTCTCCTTCCTCAAGTGGCTGATTCGCTAGAAATTCGGCCACTGCTCTACCTTTGATGGTCTTCTTAGTGACATACTCGATATCGAATTCTGATAGTAGTAAGAGCCAACTGGCCAGTTTTCCAGTTAATAAAGGAGCCTGGCATAAATACTTCATCGGATCCACTTCTACGACTGCTTGGACTCTATATGATTGAAAGTAATGCCTGAGCTTCTCAATGAGCCAAACCATGGCGAAACAAGTTTTCTCCACGATGGTGTATCGGGTTTCATATTCTAGCAATTTCTTGCTAAGGTAATAAACCACATGTTCTTTTTTATCTTCATGTTCTTGAACCAACATGGCTCCCACTGATGTCCCTTCTATTGCTAAGTAGAGAATGAGTGGCTTTCTGAGAATTGAAGGCTTTAGCACTAGAGGGGTTATTAGGTAAGCTTTAATTCTGTCGACGGCTTCCTGACATTAGCCATTCCATTCTATTGGTTGTTGTTTCCTTAAGAGCTCAAAGATAGGCTCGTACATGGTAGTCAACCGAGCTATAAAGTGACTGACGTACTGTATGGACCCCAAGAAACTTCTCACTTCTTTCTTGGTTTTTGGTACAGGCATTTCTCTGATGGCGTTAGCTTTATTGGGATCCATCTCTATACCTCTCTTGCTAACCACGTGCCCCAGCAACTTGCCTGACATGAAGCCGAATATGCATTTCTTCGTGTTGAGATGAAGATTATATTTCTCACTTCTCATAAGGAATCGCTCTAACACTGTCAGATGCTCTTCTAGCATGGCAGATTATACAAGCATGTCATCTCCGTATACTTTGACCTCTTTGTGGATTATGTCGTATAGTAATGTTATGACTGCTCGTTGGTAAGTTGCCCCTGCATTTTTGAGTTCAAAAGGTATTACCCTGAAATAATAGGTTCCTCATTCTAAGATGAATGCTGTTTTGAACTTATCTATTACGTTCATGAGGATCTGGTGATATCCTGAGAACCCATCCATAAAGGAATAAATGGCTGCTCTAGCTGCGCTATCTACCAGAACATCGATGTATGGTAGCAGGAAATCATCCTTACGGGTGGCCTTATTCAAGTCCCTAAAGTCAACGTAAACTCAGACGTTCCATTCTTCTTGCATAAAGGAACTACATTGGACAGCCAAGTGGGGTATTTGACAACCTCAACGAAATTAGCCTTAATCAGCTTGGCTACTTTTGCTTTGACCTTTTTGGCCTATTTCAGGCACATTCTTCTCATCTTTTGCTTCATCGACCAAATTTTTAGGTCCGTGGGGATATTGTGCTTGGCGATGTGCCGATCAAGCCATAGCATATCTTTGCGATGCCAAGCGAAGACTAAAACGTGATTTTTCAATACTTTTATCAATTCTCTCTCTTGTTTGATAGGCAATTGATTGGAAATGTATACCATTTTTGGATAATCTTCCGTATTTAAGTTAATTTCTTTTATAATATCATTATTGATGTTAAAGATGCTAGATGAATGTTGGAATGGATGCATGGAATCGTAATCAGAAACACAATCCAAATAAGCAAAGTTCTTCATCTTATTATCATCATAAAGTACATTGTTCATTTTAAACAAACTGGAAACAAAAACAAAAGACTCATCCTGATCGATAGGGTCTGGCTTCGCAGCGGATGATCCTTCTACGGTAGCCAGCTTTAATAGAATGTCCTTGTCGTCTTCCTCTTATGCCTTGGCTTTACCTTTCATGGTTGTGACCATGTCCATGATAGTTTGGCTCAAGTTACCTCCCTTCTCTTTGCTTCTTCTACTGTCTTGAGTTGCACTTGAAGGTGTTTGGCTAGGTGTCGAGGATCTCCTCCTCTTTGTTCAGCTTCTTGACCTTCTTTAGGTATATCTATTCATCAAACTTGATCTAACCTGGGATTGCCCCTGCTTTCGGCTGATGATTCGCTCCTTTCAATATGCAGGTTATGGGACCCCCAGCATGCTTGCGGTAGCTGACCACATCTGAGAAAATCTCAAACCCTGGAACCGTCTTTCCCTAATGAGTGACTAGCTCAGGTGCCCCGTTGTAGGGTTATTACGATTTCTTCTGAAAGACCGTCTAGGGCCCGTATAACTGAGTCCTGCGGGCTTCCACTCCCCTACCCCTAATTGAAGGTCAGCATTCCCTATTCATGGGCACCTAGTCCTTTGCCATAAGTGTGGTGCTTTTACATGTATCCCTAAATCCATGGGCCCCAGCAAACCTTTAACTGCTTGTTTGATTCTTGCCCAATTGTGGCTATGGTAAATCCTTTCATATGGCTTTCTCCCATTTCTAGTGCTTCCACCACTAGTGCCTCATCAGCCTCTAGAGTGACGATCTTTTCATGGAATGGGATCTTGATCTTTTGGTGAAGAGTGGATGGAACTCCTCCCAGAGCATGGAACCATGGTCGTCCGAGCAGCATAGAGAAGGTTACTAGGATGTCTATAACTGTGAAAAGTACTATGGATGAGACTAAGCTAATAGTAACTTTTGCTTCGAATGTGCTAATAACGGTCCTCTTAGAGTTGTCGTAGGCCTTGATGACTGTGGTGGATTTCTTTAAGTCCCTCTCGGTTAGTCCTAGGATTGGTAGGATATCCTTAGGATAGACATTCAGTGATGAGCCATCGTTGACCATTATACAGGGCATGATGAGCCCGAAAACACTAGCCTTTAAATAGAGAGCCTTGTTATGGCGAATGCCTTTGTCGGGTAAATCCAAGCTCGAGAAGATGATATCGGGGATAACAGTGCTAGTCTTGCTGTCGAGTAGTGCGTAGACCTATTCTGGTGATGCCAGGGAAGATGTTTTAATTTCCATCAGCTTTCTGACGATAGCAAGCCTGTGATCTTGAGAACCCAGAAGCAGGTCCGAGATACTCATCTTAGTTGTAGTGGCCTTTAGTTGATCCATAATCGGGCTTTCTATCTATTCTGAGGGCTTAACAAAAGTAGAAGGTGCCAGGGGCTCAGCTCTTGGTGCAATTGGGGGTACTGATCCAGTGACCTTCCCTCTTCTGGTGATAGGACTGACTACTTGGGTTGGCAAGTTTGTTGTTTTGAAGACCTCAAACTCATCGCAATCCTCATAAAGCGGTATTTCCCCCAAGTCAATAGCCTTGTTCATGGGAGCTGGCGCTTTAGTCGCGAAAGGCCATTGTATAAATGGAACCTTTTCATACTACTTTGCTGGAACGATAGGGTTCTCTTGTAAGATTTAGCATAGGACTGGGTTGGATTCTTACCTGATCATGTGAATAGCAAAGAGGCTCCGTCAGATGGTTCTTCTTTATCAAACAAACTTGGCGTATCAGCGTGGGCAATTTGCTTGTCCTTATACTTATTAATGTACCATAGGTATTCTTTAGCTGATTCCACTGACGTTGGACAAATAATGTTGGTTGCTTCCCATTCCCAGTATCATAAGGGGTTTCCGGGTCTGTCTAACTCAGGAGTTGAGTTTTCTGGCGGGTCAACCCATGTGAAGTAGTCTATGAATTACTTAGCCAAAACATTCCAAAATGATTTCTGGTAAAACGTCAGCCCTTCATACCAAACGACTGCCTTTTCTCGGAGAGTCCAGCAGAACCTTTTGGGCCAGAGGGCATACTAAATGTATCTGTCGTTCATCATTTGCACAAATTCACGAATGTGAGGGTGTGGCCTTATGCTTCTATCATAGAATATAGGGTAAACCTTGCCTAGATCTGGGTTTTGAATGCGATAACTAGCATAGGCCAATTCATTTTCGGTGTGGATTCTCTCTATGATGTACTCCCGAGAAGGTCTTTGCCCCTCGTCTCGAATCATATTAATGATATGTTCACTATCTGAGTCGAAGTTTGTAAAGTCTCTGGAATCGTCACTTGCTGTAGACCATAAGGCGCCCCGGGAGTCATGCTCTAGAGAGGAGGTATAGCTCTCGGCACCATCATAATCGACCATCATGCCATTGGGGAAGGGGGCCTTATACTCAAAATTGCCCGGTAAGTGATTTAGCTTGTCATTCGAGAAGGTTTCTAATTCGTACCCCAAGTTATCCACTTCGCTTTTATCTTCGTGATGTGATTCGCTGGAGTCCATAAATTCTTCCACTTTCTCATCTGAATCTTTGAAAGGTTGTGGCTCAAAGACCCAGTTTGGCGAGTGCTGAGCTGGGATATCATCATCAGAATTTTCTTCTGTATCCTCTTCAAGGTCTTCCTCAGGCTCCTCCTCCGGATCTTCCTCAGGATCTTCCTCAGGATCTTCCTCAGGATCTTCCTCGGGATTTTCTTTGGGATTTTTCTCGGGATCTTCCTCATGATCTTCTTTGGGATTTTCCTCGAGATTCTCTCCAGTCTTGACTCCCTCAATAGCCATACAAAATTCTGACACCATGGTTTGTATGCTCGCGAATGTTTCCTCCATACCGATACCATATGTTGTAATGTCGGTATGGATCTCTCCAAATGGGTCTCGCACTCCTTCATCTAGGTTCAATCTGTAATACCGTCACTGGTCTTTGTGGCTGTTCCATGCCTATTTAGGATCATATAGTTCCTATATTTCTGAACGTGCTACCTCAGAGGAGCTCCCAAATTTAGATAAGCTTATTTCGACGTAGTTCGAACTCATATAATCTGGAGAAGTATACATAGGAGGTTATGGTGAAAGGATGTCCTGCCAGCCAATATTATGTTGGTCTACCTGTGGTTCCAACCACCAGCAAAGTTCAACTGGGTATGACTGAGATGCCCTGAAGTAGTAGAGGAAAGATCTCTCCATAAAGTACCAGTTCTAACGTCCTTCTAGAGGTATCGCATCGTACTAGTGCATGACTGGGCCTTTTAAGAATCTGGGGAATTTGAGGCACAAAACCCATCATAGCTATTCCTTGCTCGTGCATAAACCAAAGGAATTCCTCCAGATGTTCATTCAGATCAGAGTCTACTTAGAACATGAGGTGTGGTGGCACTTGGTATTGATCTAGCCCTTCTCTCCCCATTCTTAGGACGTATTGGTCTACCATATAGATGATATCTATGTTGTTAAATATCATATTGTCCCCCCCCCATCATGAGTCATATTGAAGGTTATCCGTTACGTAGATACTATATTCGTCAATTTCCACATAAATACCGATGGCGTTTACCGTAGCTTAGAAATTTAGCAGGGGATTAGTCTGAGTGCTCAGTTTCTTCTCAGGCTCTTTCATTCTCCCATCGGCTACCATCTGCTATAGATTGTTTAGTAGCTTGGCATATTTGTTAGTGCGGTGCCCTTTGGTTACATGATAAGCACAGAAATCATCTCTATTTGCCGCGGTAGGCGAAGTAAATGGCTTGATGCTCTAGAGTTGATCAGATTTTCTCAGTTTAGTGAATATTTATGATAGTGATTCTATTCATGGGGAGATAGATTAGTGAGTCTACACCTGAGTGGTCGCTACAACCTTGGCTGGAGCCTTTGGGGACTCAGCATTGCCTTGCTTGGAGGATCCACCCTTTTCCCAGTATCGAGGTTTAGTATAAGCTTGTTGTTCTTGCTTCTTTGCTCGATCTTCTTCCTCATACTTCTCAAGTCTCTTGGCATAGTCTACCACATCGTTGAAAGTGTCGAACCTTTTCATTTCCATTTCATTGCGGTATTTCAAGCTAGAGCCTTTGATAAGCTTCACTATCAGGGCATCTTGGTCGGGTGCCTCGATTACAAGTACATGAACAGCCATCCACCTCAGGTAAAATTCCTCAAAGGACTCATTTGGCAGTTATTTAATTCTTTCAAGGTCTTGCAACGTAGTCTTGACCTTCATATTGGGGGCATAATTCTCCAAGAATGCCAAGATAGCTTCCTTCAATCAAATTTCACGTCCGTTGGCATCCTCATATACCACTCAAAGGCGGGGTACCGTAAAGTAGCTTAGAATAGATTGCTATATGAACTTTAGGTATGTTCATGCTAGTTATAATTCAAAGATAACTTTCCACATATGCGTGAGGAGGGCCAGTACCAGCATAAGGGGCCATATAGGGCATCACAAAGTTAGCCAGAAGGGCTTATGACTCCTTTGGCAAGAATCGGTCAATATCCACATACTGCTCGATGGAGGGAGCAACAGATTTGTCTTTAGCTGGGGATAGCTTCTCCATGTCTGCCATTTTTGCCTATAATGCTGCTATTTCCATCTCTTGCTCTTGGATTTTCTGAGCATTAGCAGCTCTCAGCCTTTCCCAGATATCACAAAATTCTGGAGCATCAAGAATCCTTCAGAGGGACTGTCTAACTGCATCATCGTCTGCCAATGAGGTTTCAGGTTATAGATCAGAGAAGAATCCAGCCAAAGATTCGATTAGTGGTGAGGGTATGACTTTCGGGCTTCCAGTAATATGTCTTAGCCTCCTTTTTCTCGTTTTTAACCTGAAAGTACAAGAGACCAAGTGTTAGTAAGTGCATCAGAGGCAGCTCTAAGCTTCCTTTACCTCGGCTTATCGGGATGCATGAATGGATGCATGAATGAGTGAGCAAATGAATGAGTAAATATGTACAAATAATAAAGGGGTTGGATATGTGCCAACTATTTGAGGAGCAATCAACGAAGGTAGTCTATAATATTCGTAGAATGTCACATACGCAGGGTGCAAAGACTAAGGGCTTGAGTCAGGTTAGACTCGATAACCCAGGGGTGAATTGGCTTATTGGTCCAAGGGATGAGCTGACACTAGGGTCACTTGAAGGGTCTTGACTGATTGGTCCAAGGGGTGAGCTGACACTAGGGTCACTCGAAGGGTCTTGACTCATTGGTCCAAGGGGTGAGCTGACACTAGGGTCACTCGAAAGGTTTTGACTCATTGGTCCAAGGGGTGAGCTAACACTAGGGTCACTCAAAAGGTTTTGTCTCATTGGTCCAAGGGGTGAGCTGACACTAAGGTCACTCGAAGGTTTTGACTCATTGGTCCAAGGGGTGAGTTGACACTAGGGTCACTCGAAGGGTCTTGACTCATTGATCCAAGGGATGAGCTGACACTAGGGTCACTCGAAAGGTTTTGATTCATTGGTCCAAGTGGTGAGCTGACACTAGGGTCACTCAAAGGGTCTTGACTCACTGGTCTAAGGGGTGAGTTGACACTAGGGTCACTTGAAGGGTTTTGACTCATTGGTCCATGGGCTGAGGTAACACTAGGGTCACTCAAAGGGTTTTGACTCATTAGTCCAAGGGGTGACCCTTTGGTCCAAGGTGTGAGCTGACACTAAGGTCACTCGAAGGGTTTTGACTCATTGGTCTAAGGGGTGAGCTGACACTAGGGTCACTCGAAGGGTTTTGACTCATTGGTCCAAGGGGTGAGCTGACACTAGGGTCACTCAAAGGGTTTTGATTCATTGGTCCAAGGGTGAGCTGACACTAGGGTCACTCAAAGGGTTTTGATATCTCTCGGCTCATGGGTTGAGCCTAGGCGAGCTTATTAGTCTTGATGATTTCGGCTCATGGGTTGAGCCTAGGTGGACTCACTGATCTCGGTCAATTTTGGCTCAAGGGCTGAGCCTAGGTTGACTCACTGGTCTCGGTTATTTTGGCTCACGGGATGAGCCTAGGTGGACTCACTAGTCTCGGTTATTTTGGCTCACGGGTTGAGCCTAGGTGGACTCACTGGTCTCGGTTATTTCGGCTCACGGGTTGAGCCTAGGTGGACTCACTAGTCTCGGCTATAAAATGAGATGCTACACACAAATGTTATGGTTGCATAAAGACGAGGTTAGTTTACACACAATCATGATATTTATGAAGTCCGTTTTCAGTTTATTTATATTTAGTAAACCTGCACATGTAGCAAATAGTTAGATCGCGCCTATCACCCTTTTAACTCCATTTGGGTTTACTTCGCTTTAAAGTCAACGGGAGACTTAGCGAAGTCTGCTCGCGTGCACTCAAGGTTTTCGAGTAAACCTATGAAAAAGTATCTATTGCTCATCTATATGTGAGTTTCGGTCTCAGGACTGGATGCGATTTAGGGTACCCTGCGCTTTATCCTTATAATCAAACAAATTAGTACTACTTTTTTTTTAAATAATGCAACCAAAATCTGAACATAAATGAAAGAGTAAATGAAAACAATCTTATATTAATGATTTTAATGATTAAGTCCTGTATGACAAACAAATAATGCCGTTGTAATTTAGAGATGCAAGTGAGTCGATGCATTTGTATCTGGCAAGCGTCCACTGAATATATACACTTTAGATGAAATTTAGACTTACTCATTCCTGTCCTAAAAAACAAACCTTCTATAAATAAAGTCTATAGCTGCACACACGGTTTCAACAAACTTTCAACTTTCAAGGCGTGCTGCCGGATTATGTATTTATGTTACTTGAAAACCACAAAAATGGCGGATTGTCTTGCTTGAGCGGGTCATAATTAAATTTCGAATAAAATTATTTGATGTAAGACTAGATCTGTTCACAGGTCAGTGTACCTCGAATTCATTCAAATGGATCGAGTTTGGACTCTCATTTTTCTCTAAAGTCCGATCCGAGCCCGCTAAAGCTCGATATTTTATGGATCGGATATGATTTTTATGTAAATATCCGAGTCCGGCCCGATGAATAATTATTATATTTATTAAATATTTATATAGTATATTTAATAATTATTTTAAATTTTTATATTTTAATCTATTAAATTTTTATAATAATTTTATCTATTTATTAAATTATTCAAGTAGACAATGTAATTATATGTAATATTTGAACATATTTGTGTGAAATTTTGAGTATTTTTACTCTTTTGGTATACCAAAAAATATTAAAAGAAATCTATTTATGGGCTTTGGGTCGGGCTTGGGAATGACCTCTAAAGCCCGGCCCGAGCCTGAAGTTTTAAAGTGTGAGTCGGGCAAGGCTTAGGTTGATATTTTTTAGGCTCTGTTCTTTTGGACTGTACTGAACTGAATTAAATTGAATTGAACTGAATAGACCTAAACTGAACTGAACTTAACCAAATTGCAGTCTAAAAGAACAAGGCTTTAGTCAAAACCCCTGATTCGGCCCAGCCCGCCAGACAAACAAGTCTATGCAAGACTAAGACTAAGACCAAGTCTAACATATTGTCTATTTTCCATTCCTCAAACTCAAATTTACAGGATTTACAATATTTTTCTCCAATCATATATCATATTTTTCATTTTCTATATTACATTTTTAAAAAATAATAATATTCTATTATTATTATTATATTAATATTAATTTTTTACATCAACTCTATTTTAATCCATCAATAAATAATTTTAAAAAATTAATAATACAATATTCATCCCATATAAAACTTATTTTAAAATATATCATATAAAAAATGATTTAATTGAACGAATGGTTGAATTTGTATTAAGTCATCTAATTGTCAATATTTCTCCTAATAATTAGCAAAATCATGTTTATGAAAGTACCAAACACTGCAAGAAATACAATAAATTTTAGCAATTATTGAGTATTTTATCCATAGAATTATCTTTGCAAGCTTATGAATATCCAAGTTTGTATTTTTTATCAAAAATCAATAAATTTTTGTACACTATTAGAATAAGTAATAAATTTTTTAACAATTTACAATTTTATCAGTATTTAATATATCAGCTAACAATAAAATAACATATTGAAATATACAAAATGAAAAAAAAAGCTAAAGTGACTGATATTTTGAAAAGAAAGCTAAATAGAAATAAAAACTTGAGCAGAAAAAAATGTTTTAATATAATATTCTCATCAAGTGCAGAATTCTTTAAGTTGACCCCCTACCGACTATGCTTTTCGTCTTTTTTCTTTCCCTAACTTGTACAACTCAATTGTGCTCTTTCTCCATCAGTCTTGTTCGTTTTTTAAACTTTATTTTATAATTTATTTATAGTGTTTTTCTTTGGTAATAATTTATTTATAGTGTAATTTCCACAATAATGACAATAATACAATACATTTAATTTTAAATTTTTATAATTTATAAATAAACATTCTCTCTCCTTCTTCCTTTCATAATTTTATCCCTCTCCGCCCATTCCAAGCTTGGGTCTAATCCGTTGATTGGAGTCCGTCTCCAAGCTTCAATTCCGGTGTCTCCAGCTGGTTTTCTCGTCGATCTTCGGGTTTTTGTCGCTTCTAATCATGGCTCAAGCCCCCGGGAGAGGCAGGGTTGTCGGCGACTACCTGGTTGGCCGGCAAATCGGTTCCGGTTCGTTTTCGGTGGTGTGGCACGCCAGACACCGTGTTCACGGCACCGAAGTTGCCATTAAGGAGATAGCCACCAGTCGTCTCAACAAGAAGTTGCAGGATAGTCTTATGTCTGAGATCTTTATTTTGAAAAAGATTAATCATCCTAATATCATCTGCTTGCACGATATTATTGAGGTTTGTTTAGTTGTCCTTTTACTCTTCCGATTCTATTTTTTGTGTTAGGTAGCTGAGAAAATAGATTCAGTGGTTATTTTGCTTTGTCAGTTTTGATTGGAAACCGTAGGGTTTTTAATCGTGCTGAGGTTGGATCTTTTCTGCGAAGTTGGGAGTTTATATAAGCAGGTTTTAGCTATACTCACTGTTTAGAGCTTTCCAAGTTTCTAAAAAGTGTTTCACTGCTCCGAGAAAATTGTATAATGCCAATTTGGAGTGCACTAGTTTTCGCTTGGCTATTGATAGTTTGATATGAGCCTAAAATTAATTACACACGCACTCACTATTCATTGTAATCATCTTTTTGTTGACATAATCCATTATCATTGATATGGTGCATTTATTTGAACTTCGTCAGTTTCTTTTACGTTTGTTTTATTTTAATGTGAAGTAGATGCCTGGGAGAATCAATATTGTATTGGAGTATTGCAAAGGAGGTGATCTTTCTATGTATATTCAACGCCATGGAAGAGTTCCAGAAGCAACTGCTAAGCACTTCATGCAGCAACTAGGTATACCTTGAAAGCTTTCTATTGCACATCCTTGTCTGAGCATTTGTAGCAGTTTAGTTGAATGATGTGAATTGAAAATAATTTACAGCCTCTGGTTTGCAAGTTCTCCGGGACAATAATCTTATACATCGGGATTTGAAACCACAGGTTCAACTCTTTTTATTTTTATTCTTTTTTTTCTAATATTTCGGTTTAAGTGATGACCATAGCCATTTTTCAGCATATTAGTCAAAACAGGAACCTGCTTGACACACCAGGAATAATCTTCCGTTTGATTGAATTGCTTGTTATTATTCACACATTAGAACTTAATACAGAGAATGGTAACTAAATTTTCTGTTTCTTTGACATGTGAATTCTTCTTTGCACAGAATCTCCTCCTTTCCACTAATGATAGCAATGCAGTTCTAAAAATTGCTGATTTTGGATTTGCTAGGTAAATTAGCTTTTCGACTTATTGTCTTTAATTTTCGTTTCTTTATATAGTATTTTTTTTGTGCTTTTGATAATTTTAGTCAGGAACTTGGATTGCTTCTCTCATATGTTATTGTGACTCATCCCCACTTGTATCTCTTATGAGTCAGACAATCTTTTGCACCGTTTTTCACATCCATCATTAGTGTATATATCTGTACATTGGGAGTGCCGTGAAATAGTTAAAATCTTTCTGGATTTTCAATCACTGCTTCTACAATCATTGTTCGGGAAATATTGGCCAGTGATTATTATCTGCTATTTTTCCAATTTTCTTCTCTTGGTTCAGTTTTTAGTTGTGGCGCGTGAAATTATTCACAAAAGCTGTATTAATGTGCACGAAATTTTGTTTCTTTGCTGAATTGCTGCAAAGTGAAACTACGAGGATATTCCCCTTATGCATTGCTTAATCCTCCAATTCCATGATGGGTGCATATTTCTGCAAGTTTAGAGTGCCATATTATAGTTGTAAGCTTTATGTATGGAAAGTTCAATTTTTGCTTCTATCATAGTTAGTTATCAGTCAATGATTCTGACGTTTTTCCAATTTTCGCTCTCCACCACAATTCAAAGTTGGGATCTTTATAGAATTGTTGATAGAAAAACAAATTACTTTATCTCTGATTTTTCATGCATCTTGATCTGAAGATTTTGGGGTTCGCTATCTATTTCTGTCGCGTGTTTTTTAAGAAATGCATTTTGAATATTGTTTCTTTGTTGTTTGTGGGAAGATCTCTGCAACCTAGAGGCCTTGCGGAAACCTTGTGTGGTTCACCTCTTTACATGGCTCCAGAGATAATGCAACTTCAGAAGTATGATGCTAAGGTGACACTAATTCTAATTTGTGAAACACCAGTGATAGTATATTGTCACACTTCATGTGAAACTTGAATTGAATACGCAGGCAGATCTCTGGAGTGTTGGTACCATTTTGTTTCAGCTTGTGACAGGCAAAACCCCATTTACTGGAAATAATCAAATACAGGTTCGATTTTTATAGTAAACTAAACTAAACATATAATGTTCTATATATGCATATAATATATAGATAGCTTTGTGCTACAAACATTTAGGTCTATAGCTCTGACAGATAGTTATCCTCTGCTCATAGTTAGATTAGTGATTCTTTTCATGCTCTCAAAATTATATAACCTATTAAATTCTGTATCTTGTATATGCAGTTACTCCAAAACATTGTGAAGTCAACTGAATTGCAGTTCCCTCTGGAAAGTAGGGATCTCAGTTCTGATTGTAAAGATTTGTGCCAGAAATTGCTACGTCGTAATCCAGGTATTACATACAAGACTGCAATAACTTGGAAATTTTTGCAGTCATAGAGTGAAAATATGAAGAAAAATGTATGCAACTATGCATATGGTTCCACTGCTGTGATCACATATATTTTGAATGTAATTTGTTTATTGAAACATGCAAGTTTGTAGTGCTCACAAGTCACAATTGAATTATAAATATTCGATGTCTTTGACTTAACATATTACTACAAGATTGGGGAAAACATAAAGTATGCTCAAAACTTCTGGTTGCTTAAGCTATGTTCTGGTTAAGATCATTGGTTTCTTATTCATGTTGGAATATTTTCTGAGTCAAAATAGAGAATTATTATTTGTAAGATCGTATTGTAAGGTTATTATTACCTTATTGACCTAAACTGGGCTTCTGGTTGAATAGTTGTGTATGGCTTTTATCAAATATATAGGTTTGACATAGCTTCTTGGTACTTTATGTGTAACATATCTTAGATTGCTTGTGGAGCATCTATTCAAGCGGAATTGGGGAATTTGTGTTCGAAATTTTTCATGTTCATATGTTGACATATTGTAGATATCCTCCAGGACATTTCATATTTGACTGATCCCATGTCATTTAGAATTATTTTTTCCTATTACCTAGGAATGTATTCTAAGGTTGTATACCATCTTCCACAATTTATAAAAATTCATTCATATGCAGTGGATAATTTCGTGGATTGATGATAACTTTCTGGTTCTGTCCTACAAGTACTTGTTTTGTCAATGCTTATTTCTTATATTTTTTTCAGTGGAACGGCTCACATTTGAGGAGTTCTTTAATCACCCATTCCTTTCAAATAGGAAAATGGATGAGCCATTGAGGTAAAGGAGAATAATTACTTGTCTCCATGATATATCCCCTATTTCCTTGGTTTCTGATGTAATATGTGGTCTGCAGGAATACAATGTTTTCAAAACCAGTTAACAGTTTTCCATTCTCTGACAATGATTCTGTAAGGAACACAGAGGAGAACTCCCAGGAGGACTGTCTCCCTTTCTTTTTGGATGATGATTCTAGTGGTCCTGAGAGTAGTCCATCATTTTCTAACAGGAGGTCCAGGATGAAGTCAACTTATGGATTTTCTCTTGATAAACAAGTTGATGGAAAGGAATCAAAATCTAATGTTTTGAATAACATGGAATTTGCTCCAAGATATGCTAGTCCTAGACATAATTTGGAAAATACTAAGTTCAAGCTAGATAACAGTGAATTTCCTCATGAAAATCTACATGAAAGTCGAAAGCCTGTATTAACTCAAAGGTCAATCCCTGTCCGATCAAGAGGTGCTAAAAACTTATCATGCTATGTTTTTCCTGGAAACTTAAACTGTATTGGCCAATTGTGAATCCAAAGTTTATTCTTACCCATACTATCGCTTCTTAGTTTTCTTCTCGGCTTATGCAGTTGTCGATTCACTGGAGTTGATTGATCAAGATTACGTCCTTGTTTCTGGCCCCCCTTTGGAAGTTTCATCTTCTTTGGCGAGTTCATCTAAACCAAGCCATATACCATACAAGTCATTTAGTCCACCTCGAGCACCTGTCATTGTAAATACTGCCCCTGTGCCAATTACTGGCAATACTAACAGTAATGTGTACCACATTGGAAGCTCAGATAGCCGTATATCTGCACCTGGGACTTCTCAAGAATCTACAGATGTTGGTGATGTTTTGGAGGAGCATTCATCAACCCATTGTGTTTTAACTAGGATTAAATCATTGCAGCGGTGTGCGTCTTCCATAGCTGAATTAGTTCATGAAAAGGTCAGTCATTTCATTCTGACTTGTGCTGTAAATCCCATGCTTCTTCACCAATATTTAATGGATAAGGTTTGATACAGTTTTGGAACAATCACTTTCTGTTATGGTTTTATGGCATACTGAACTTGGATCAAATTGTTTTCAGTTGGGTTGTCTTAGTGTCTTAGTTCCGTTGGCAGCTATGGGCCAGTTTGGAGCAAGATTTGGAACTGTTTTTTTTTAATATTTAATCTTTAGTCAGTTAAATGAATGATTAAAAAGCTTAATCATGGAATCTAACATAGATAGGCTTCAATGAAAGACTTATTAAATTGTTTATAGTATAACTATCTATAAAAATTTTCTGGTTTTAATTTGGAGCCCACCAACTGTTATGCTTTTTGAAAGGGGTTAGGTTGGGTGGTTTATTTCCAGGAAGACCTGTGGGAGGCCTATTCGAGGCCAGTTTGAAATTCCTTGTCAATCTGACAAGTGTTGGTAGATGGAAATTTAGGACAAACTTATGCTCTCTATATAATAGAATGTAGTGCAAGTTACTAAGTATGCAGTTGGTGTAAGCTTAACTTACATTTATTTCGTAAGGCATAGTTATTATTACCATATTTATGATGAAATTAAAAGGTTTTTAGTGTTACCCGTTAGTCCCTCCGTTCCACATTTTATTAAAGGTTATGCTCATGTTACAAGAAATTATTAAATGTTTACCACTTAGTGCCATTTTACTTAACTAGCCTTAATAAATCTCAATTTGGAATGTGTTCCATCTTGGTACATTAGTTCCATATAGTTCATAACTGGTGTTAATGTTTTTATTCATCTTTTGTTTGGTGTTAAGCAATTATTATATCAAAAACATAGAAGGCTAAATTAGGAAAAAGTAATATAAACTCGTATTGGTTTTCTAAAATGGCAACCATTTTGGGAAAAAGTAAAATTGGCTCGCAAGCCATCTTTTGTGGACCAGAGGGATTATTTTTTATATGTTGATATGACATTTGACACTATTATCTTTGTGTAATTATGGGTATAAATATAAATTCATTGCGAATTTGCATTGGATAAATTTAGCTAATCTATATATGCTGATGTCCAGTTGTGATTTCTGCTTGTAATTATTTTAAATAAAGCAGCTCTATACTTCTATAATTTATCATGTTTTTCCTTTTTCCACTAATTTTACTAGTATAAGTTCTGTAGTCAAATCAATGTTATTTAAACATTTGTTCTGGATTAGGTTGAGGCAGGTAGGCAACTGGAAGCATTTTCAGTACAACTAGTAATACTTGCAATATGGAAGCAAGCACTACACATTTGCCACACTCAGGCTGCCTCAGCCATAGAAGGAAGTCCGAGCAAAGAGAGCACAAGGCTGAGAAGGAGCAACATCAAGAAGCATGATGCGGAAGATTGTAGTGTTGGTGTCCCATGGGATATATCCACTCAGATTGAGAGGGATTTTTTACGTGAAGTTGAGCATGCTGAACAACTTGCCAAGGCTGTTGATCCTGGTAAGGACTCTATATTTTTATTTGATGTAGAGACTCTATATTAACTTTCCTTCTTCTACTTGATATCTTGCATGGTAAGGTCCTCTTTTTGTCTACCTTAATTTATGAAGACAAAGGTTTGATGAATTTTTTTTTTTTTTTTTTGATAAAAGAAGGTTTGATGATTTTTGAAATGCCTGTTCTGTGCTCCTTCGTCCTTGTCTAGTTACCTGAGTAATATTTATGATCATTTCCTGGACTTCATTGAAGCATTAATCTGTATTGGACAGTTAAGTAGTAGCAGCTACATGTGCTCGTTCATGAATTATTCATTGAACCCATAAACTGCCGGAGAAAACACTTTTGAACTGGTGGGTGTTGGGAAAATGCTCCAAAAAATCAGTTAAGAATTATTATATAGATTTTAGTAATATCCAGGATACATGGAGCTAAGTGCTGTTATTACATTGTGAACTCAAGGGTAACTTTTAGCATATTCATGCAAAAATTTTCTCTGAATTCCTGTCCTAATAAAATCTGGTTGGTAATATTTGACATTCTGAATATATTAGATTTTTTTATATATCTGTTGCAGGAAATGTTGAGATGCCTGATGCAATGGAAACAATATTTCAATCAGCCCTTGCTCTAGGAAGACACGGAGGAGTGAGCATTTTATTAAATAGAATTTCATTGTGTTTAAAATTTGATTCTTATTTTGTCATTATTATGCATTTAATATTTGTTTATAGCATTCTAAGCTTCCTATTGATTTCCTGGAAACTAACAAGTACTAGAGAATATGAAGGTGCTAGCCTGTTAAACTGAAATTCATTATCCAATGTCTCGTAGCCTGTTAAACTGAAATTCATTATCCAATGTCTCGTAGAACATCAATTTAGTAATTCTTAAGTTGAAGTTACATTTCAGGCCAGGTCAAGATTTTCAAGTACTGGATCTCATTTGCTGCTTATTCAATTTCCTTGTTATTATGATTCTTTCGAAATTAACATATGATCTGGAATTTTATCCTGATTTTGCTTTGCACATGGCTTGGCAGGTTGAGGAGCTAATGGGAGAAATGGAAAATGCATCTGTCTTATATTCGAAAGCAGTTCGGTTGTTAGTCTTCCTTTTAATGGAAGCACCGTCTCTCATAGTCAACCCTCCGTTTTCTCTCACAAACTCAGACCGGTATAGACTGCGATCTTACATTGACATACTTAACAATAGGCAGGTAAATTCGCGCTCTCAAAGGATGGCGCTTCTCAAATGCGAGGAACAATGCCCGCCATAAGATACAACTTTTTGTGCTATTTGTGGTGACCTGTAAATTATTTTGTTTGTACAGTTATTCTTTGAGTGACAGTGATTCAGGTACCTGTATTTTAAGGAAGTGTTGTAAACTTGTAATATTCTCATTTATGTGATTTAAGAAACGAAGGAAACAAAAAAAAGAGAGATTAAGGTTGCAATATATATAAAAAAAAGATTCGCTAAATGCTAGTTGAAGTGAGTATCATTGGAGCGTTTAACAACAGGCAGTTAAATTAGTTGAAGTGGGAATATAATGCGTAGAGGAAGATAGATAGAGGTTGACTGACTACGGATTTTGCTGTATAATCTTTGTTGGAATCTAGAGATGTGCCTAAAATCCTCTCTCCAAATGTTCATCAATAATAATATTAAGAGCAATTAAAAGAAACATGTATAGAAAATAAACATTTTATGTATAAGACTAAGGCCAGTTTGGCTGTGAGTTTTGTAGTTTTTTTCAGCAGTTATTCTGAAAAAATTCTATTTTTAAGTTTTTTTGAGAGTTACATATTTGATTTTGAAAAAAATAAATCAGATAGTTTGCAGTTAATTAGTATAAAAGATCAAAATATGTAATTCTCTTAAAAGTTTATGACTGCAGCTTATTTTAACAGCAGCTTGAACAGCAATGCCAAATTGGACTTAAATGACTATATATCCGCTTTCTGATTTATCAAACTCTAAGGTAGAGTTTGGTTCACGGAATATAATTCCGTGGAATAAAAAAAATGAATGAAAAATGGCTAATAATGGTAGATTACTGGTCTAGAATCTGTAATCCGTCATCAGATGAAATAGTTAATCTTTGGCAGTATACTTCTCATGAAATAGCTATTCCTATTTGAAACGAAGGAATAACTATTCCATAAGAGATGTAATAGCTAAGAATAGCTACTTCATTCACTGCCGGATTCTAAACCAATAATCTACTGATTTTAACTCTTTTCCATATTTTTCTTCTATTTTAAGAAATAACAATTCCATAAACCAAACGAGTCCTAAGTGCTTACAATATGTTATAAAAAAAACTCCAAAAATTTTACACTTGTAACTTATAAGCTAAAATATAAGGTAAAATATAAGGTGATCTTATTGTTATCTTCAACTTTTGTGAGATTGAATTAAACTTATCCCATGTATATTTTTTAACTATATAAAAAAGAACTGAATTAAATTAAATTGATTTTAAGTCAAATGGAACAAATTATAGTAAGTTTATAAGCAACGGATATCATTTTTATGATGGTCATGAACAACGCGTATTCAAATTGCTACTAGACTTGGTCATGAGTTGAGCACAATAAGACCTCACTAAAATTTTAGTAGTCTATATTTGGTCCAATTTATTACTTACTAAAATTGAGCTTTCAATTTTATAAACACCGATTGAATATTTTTTAAATCCCACCATAAAAATTTACTTCTCTTAATTATTTAAACTCTTTCTTAAATATAATATTTTAACTTTTAAAATTTGTTTTACATGAATACAAGAACCCTTATTGTAACAACTCTCCATCTCTCCTAATTAATTTGATTTTTGCAACTTAAAAACGACTATATCGTACAAACCGTTAATTTTTTCGACACGAGCATTCAGAATATTTTTTTCATCTTATTTTTATCTTTAAAACAAAATTCATATTGAATAATTTTTGAGCAAAAATTATTTTTTGCATCTTATACCAATTTTACCAATGTTTCGTAACTTCTTATACCTGGTATAAGAGTGGTATAATGTATTTATAGCACCATTTTTCCATTTATTTTCAGGTAGATATAAAACATTAGCAACATTATTCCATTTAAAGCAAAAAAAACTCTTATACTTGATATAAAAGTAGTAAAAAACTAGTATAACACTGTAAATTTTTTTTTGCTCCAAAAGTATTCAATATGGATTTCGTTTTAAAGATAAAAATAAGACGAACAAAATATTCTAAAGGCTCATGTCGAAAAAATTAACGGTTTGAGATATAGTCGTTTTAAGTTGTGAAAATCAAATTAAATATGAGAAAGAAGGTTGTGGTAAGGAAAAAACAATAACCTTAAAACTAGTAGACAGCTAAAGAAAAAGAAAATTAGATATATATAAAAAATATATCCTATAAAAATAATATTTCCTTGCATTTTCCATATTTAAATTCCAAGCCCAACCTACGAACCTACAAAATAATTTTGTTTTTGAAAAATTCTTACTTTTTATTTATTAAAAAAATATTTATCATTATATTTTGTTTAAAAAATCGTATGAACAATCATATTAAATTAAAATAAATTATATCTATATTTTTTAAAAAATATAAATTAAAATAAATCAGTGTTATATTGAAATTATATATAATAAATTCATAATTTTATATATATATTTCAGGCGGTCCGAGTTTAATTTTTAAGAGCATCTCTAATAGATGTTTTATTCCGCAATTCTTCTGAACACATAAGTAAAAATAGACATTGAATTTAAAATAGCCCTCTATTAAGGCCCTGTTTTTTTGGACTACAATTCAGACCACTTTAGTTCTGTTCAGTTCAGATGAATTCAGTTTAGTTCAGTTCGGTCCAGCTATGAGAAACTATATGTTGAACCAAGCACAAGTTTGGACTGACTCAGTAGATGACTCAGTAGTGCTTAAGTTTTGATCATAACAATTAAGTTCAGTTTGAGGTAATTAAATCAATAATGATGTTAAAATAAATAGTTTATGGTTTTAAGGGAGTTAGTAAATTCAAGGGTAGAATTTCAAGTCTCCGCTGACCTAGCTATTTAGTTTAACTCTGATTGGTTTTTGGGCTGAGTACTTACGAAGTCGCTGACTTAGTTTTATTCACTCAGCACTTGATATTTAGATTTAGTTTCAGCTGTATTTTTCGATGATATGTTTGGCTGAGTTATCTTAAAGGTACTGATATACCTTTTAAGTAATATGGCATCTTTGCTTTTAGTGTTGCTTTTTGCAGGAACATTAATGAGACAAAGATAAAAAAAAATTAATGCATTGACAAGACTCAGAATTATGAAGAAAATGACAAAGTCTTCCAAAGCAAAGCTACAACAAGTCAATTGCTTTTTTTTGAGCAATTCTGCAGATCTAGCAACCTTGTATCGCGCACAGTGCAACATATCAGAAAACCAGAGGAAATGGGAAGAAGACACGTGGCAAGTTAGCACGAGTTCTCTCTAATGGAAAACCTGCATCAAACGACAAAGGATTCAAATTAGAGCTCGAATTTTAATCTAACAGATTGAAATGTATTTCATAATGGTGCAATTCTATCTCTTAACGGATTGATTTGAAGAAGCAACGGGTGAATTACTAAGCTGTCAATTTCAGAAGATGCCAAGGCAAGTTGAACGGCTACTTTCTCAATCCAACTATAAAAGGAGCAAGAAGGCAAGCGTTAGAACTTGGTGATTACACCTGAATTTCACAGAAGCTAAAACTCTGCCAAAATTACAAGCTTTAAGGAATTCTAGCAAGAAAAGCACAACTTAGCGAGAATCTGCTTACAATAAGAGAGAATATTTTAGATCAACTGATTGTAATATTAGATCTCTTGTAACTAGATCAAAGTTTCTATAAGTTGAGTCCAGCTCTTGTTTTAAACTCTTTTGAGTTGCTGATAGAAGAGGGCAGTCTAGTTAGTGGGTGAGCAATTGTAGATTGGAGGCTACTTTCTATAATTGGGGATTTTGTGAAAGGCTTCTCCGCCTAGGGTAAAGGAGTTGAGATTAGTGGATTAAAGCCGAGACACTCTCTTGGGGACTGGATGTAAGCACATGTTGCTGAATCGATATAAAAATCTCTGTGTTCTTTACTTATTCGCAATTTCTAGCCATTTCACTTAGCCAGCTGACCTCACTCATCGGTTCAAGTAATTATTGAGAAAAAGTTTTATAAGTTATTGAGTGAGTCATTCACCCCTCCTCTGACTCATTAAGTGTACGCATAGGGACTAATAAGTCATATCAAAGCTGTTCTCAATTCATATATTTCACAATCTTTGAGATAAAGATTATGGCGTACAAAAGAGAACCTAGTGGAAGGGCTCAAGCTTATATTCTGCCTGAAGGCATGTCAGTTACCAGGCCTCTTATGATCAATGGAGAGCATTATACTTAATGGAAGAACAAAATGAAGAATTTCATTCAGTCTCAGAGTATGCATGCTTGGATGGCTATTATTGAAGGGCCCTATATTCCCACCATCATGAAGAATGGAGTAAAAGTAGATAAGTATTATGATGAATGGAATAGTCAGGACTTGTTCAGACTAAAGGAGAATACAACTGCTATCATCTTTACTGTGCTCTTAATGCGGCTGAGTTTAATCGCATTTCTGGATACGAGATAACCAAGGAGATATGGAAGAAGTTGGAAGTGACTTATGAAGGTACTAACAAGGTAAAAGAGTCCAAGATCAATATCCTTATGAGGGATTATGAGTGGTTTCATATGAAGCCCAAGGAGGATATTTCTAATATGAACGCCAGGTTCATGAATATTGTAAATAAGCTGAAAAGACTTGGCAAGACCTTCACTGAAGAAGAAACTGTTGAAAAGATCTTGAGGAGTTTGACTCAAGATTGGGAAGCCAAGAAGAGTGCTATTGAAGAGGCTTATGATTTGAAGACCTACAAGTTTGATGAGCTAATTTGAACTCTACTGACCCATGAGATGTCTTTAAAGCAATATGAAGATGAGTCCAAGAAGCACAGGTCCAAAGAGAAAGAAAACTCAAGCAGAGCTGTTGTCCTGAAAGTTGATGATGATGAAGAAGAACAAGATTCCTCTGAGGAAGGATATCCAAAGGACAGAAAAGAGGAGATAGCTCTAATGACCAAGAATTTCAGGAGATATCTGGGTAAAGAGAAGAACTTTCAAAAGTTCAGAAAGACAAGCAAGTATAAGAAGGGAGCAGTTGATAGACCACTAAAGGAATTCAATAAGGAGCATAATAAAGATATCAAGGGCTTTGAATATGGTGAGAAGGGGCATATTCAATCGAGCTGTCCTAAAGCTAAAAAGGACAAGTTTAAGAAGAAGAAGAAGAAGAGTAAGAAAGCCCTTGCTGCTACCTATAGTGACTCTGAATAAGAGTCATCATCCTCAGATGAAGAGGTGCATGATTCTACTAATGTGTGTCTCATGGCTAAGGATGATTGAGTTCAGTCAGAGTCAGCTGACCAACCAATAACTTCCGCTGCCAGACAGTCAGCTGATCAAAGCAAAGACAAAGGAACACACTCTAAGGTAAATGCTGAACCCCCTTTATTTTTTGATGAGCTTGCCGTAGTACTTAATGATGTTATTAATATGACTAAGAAGTCAACCAAATACATTAAAGTACTTCAGAGGAAGTGTGATGATATAGAATATGTGAACTCTTCTACATCATTTGACATCCTATACCTAATGGAAAAAGCTGAGTACTAAAATGGATATAACAATAAACTCACTAAGAGATTGGATGAGCTAGCTGCTAAAATAATAGCTCTAAAAAAGGTGTGGGTCCCTCCTCAACCTAGCAGGAATACTCAGAGTAACGGCACTCACCACTCTGAGAAGGTTTCTCAAAAGAGTAAAGTGAGCAGGCTTAATCCTAAGGCCGCATGTAGTTTTTATGGTAAACCAGGACATGCAACAGTCATGTGTAGGCATAAAAATGGTTACTATGATGAGTATGACTGGTCAAGGATGACCACCAATAATAAGGGAGGACCCAGCCAGAAAAGGCATGGATACCTAAGAAAACTTAACTATTTTACAGGTGAGCCTGAGATCCACTGATGACAACTGAATGTGGTATTTGGATAGTGAATGCTCGAGGCATATGAAAGGTGATGAAAAGCAATTCATCACATTAGAGAGAAGATGAAATGGAAGTGCCAGTTTTGGAGACAACAAGAAAGGAAAGATTGTTGATAATGGCACTGTAGGTGTAAAGCCTTCAATTGACAATGTGTCTCTAGTGAAAGGCCTAAAGTTCAACTTGCTAAGCATTGCTTAGCTGTGTAATAAAGGCAGAAAAGTGATATTTGACTCAGCGGGCTGCTCAGTCATTGATGGTAACTCTGACCAAACTACTCTTTATGCTCCTAGAATCAATAATGTTTATATGTTTGATTTATCCCCTGGCTCCAATGGTATATGCTTAGTTTCTAAGGAGGAAAACTCATGGCTATGGCACAGAAGGTTAGGACATGTCAATATGACTAATCTATCCAAATTAGCCAGAAATGAACTTGTTGAGGGTTTACCCAATCTAGCCTTTGATAAAGATAGACTCTGCTTAGCATGCCAACTTGGGAAATAATTTAGGAAGACCTTTAAATCCATAGCTGATATATCCTCTTCTCATCCCCTTGATCTTCTACACATGGATTTGTTTGGGCCATTTATGCCAACAAGTCTAGGTGGAATAAAATACACCCTTGTGGTTGTAGATGATCTGACCAGGTTCACTTGGATTATCTTGGTAGCTAGCAAAAATGAAACATTTGAATCATTCTCTAGGTTGGCTACCCGGATCATGAATGAAAAAGACCTTAAAATTAATAGAACTCGCAGTGAACATGGAAAGGAATTCGAAAACAGGCAGTTTGAGGAATTCTGTTCTAAGCATGGTATTGACCACAATTTTTCTACCCCTCATACACCTTAGCAGAATGGGATTGTTGAGAGAAAGAATCGCACTATTGCAGAGATGGGTTATTCTATACTGAGTGATAACAATCTACTAAAGTAAACAGGGTTTCAATTCACCCAGTTTTAAACAAAACTCCTTATGAACTTTGGAAGGGGCGTAAGCCCAAAGTTAGTCATCTCAAGGTCTTTTAGTTGTAGATGCTTTATATTAAATACTAAAGACCAATTGGCTAAATTTGACCCCAAGGCTAATAAAGGAATCTTTCTAGGTTACTCAACAGACTGTAGGGCATACAGAGTGTATGTCAAGAGAACTGGCATCTTAGAGGAGTCTATGTGTGTAGATTTTGATGAAACTAACAATACAGGTAGACAAGCCAGTGATGATGAAAGAGAAAAAGATCCAGTTAGCGGATCAATTGGTCAGCCCATAATTATACCTAATCCAGTGCAAGAAAAAGAAGAAGCTGAAGCTGACTTGGACCAATCAATCAACTTTGGTGATGATGTAGATGCTCAACCAATGACTGCACCTCAGCGAGCTGATCCTGATCTACCAAAAGAAGTCAGAGCAAGAAGAGATCACCCAGTTGATAAGATTCTTGATAGTGTGCAAAATCCAGTGCTGACTAGAGGTCAACTGAACAGAATGATGAGCCACTCAGCATTTGTATCATTGATTGAACCAAAGAAGTTTGAAGATGCTGAATTTGATGACAACTGGATGGTTGCAATGCAAGAAGAGCTAGACCAATTCAGAAGAAATAAAGTTTGGAATTTGGTGGAGAAACCCAAGGGCAAATCAATCATTGGCACCAAATGGGGTTTCAAGAACAAGTTAGATAAAGCTGGTAATGTTGTCAGAAATAAGGCCAGATTAGTTGCTCAAGGCTATAATCAACAAGAAGGCATTGATTATGGAGAAACCTTCGCACCAGTAGCTAGACTTGAAGCCATAAGAATCCTTTGTGCCTTTGCATCTCATATGAACTTTAAATTGTTTCAAATGAATGTGAAAAGTGCATTTCTCAATAGCTATATTCAAGAGGAAGTCTATGTCAGACAGTCCCCAGGATTTGAAGACCCTATATATCCAAATCATGTCTTCAAGCTAAAGAAAGCTCTATATGGACTGAAACAAGCTCCAAGAGCTTGGTACGAGAGACTGACTAACTTTCTGATTAGCAAAGGTTATATCAGAGGGAAATCAGATACAACTCTATTTATCAAGAAAAGGCATCAAGATGAGTTGCTAGTCCAAATTTATATAGATGATATCATCTTTAGAGCAACTAATGAAAAACTATGCAAAGAATTCAGTCAGCAGATGAAGAAAGAATTTAAAATTTCAATGATGGGAGAGCTTAATTTCTTTCTTGGCTTGCAAATCAAGCAAGGTGATGATGGAATCTTCATCAACCAAGCTAAGTATGCCAAGGAAATACTCAAGAAGTTTGACATGGATAAAGCCAAGACAATGTCAACACCCATAGCCACTGATACAATTCTGAGTAAAGATGAGGAAGGTAAACCTGTAGAGAGTAAGCTCTATAGAGGTATTATTGATTTTCTACTTTACTTAACTGCTAGTAGGCCTGACATTCAATATGTTGTATGTTATTGCGCAAGATATCAAGCTTACCCCAAAGAATCTCACTTAGCTGCTGTTAAGAGAATTCTCAGGTGTTTTCTAGGCTCTATTGATGTAGGTTTATGGTATCCAAGTAATGCAGACTTCACTCTAAAAGGATACACAGATGCTGACTATGGAAGAGACAAACTTGAAAGGAAAAGCACCACAGGAGGTTATCATTTCCTTGGTGACTATCTAGTAACATGGTATAGCAAGAAGCAGACTTCTGTAGCTCTGAGTACAGCTGAGGCTGAGTATATGGCTACAGGAAGTTGTGTAGCACAACTGCTATAGATCAAGCAGTAACTGATGGATTATGGTATAAAGTCAAAGTGTCTTGAAGTCATATGTGACAACAAGAGTGCAATTGACCTATCCAAGAATCCAGTTCAATATGGCAGGATGAAGCATGTCAACATTAGACATCACTTCATAAGGGATCATGTGCTAAAAGGAGAAGTCAAGCTCATATACATTCCAACTGAAGAACAGCGAGCTGACATATTCACAAAGCCCATTGGAAAGGATCAATTCAACATTCTAAGACAGCTGATTAGAATATCCAATCCAATTTGAAGAAATACATTTCACTCTGACCTGTTCTGGAGCTGACCAAATTAGGGCACACTCTGAGCTTTAGTAAATAAGGTTAAGTATTTCTTTTACCGCTCAAATTTTGGACACGTCATTAAACTGTCACTGGTTATCTTTCATATTTAAACTTGATAGAAACGGTAGCAAGTTATGAAATGATCCATATTCAGAGTAATTATCCCGTGTTTTTAGCCCTCATTTATCCTACGGTATACATTATAGAATACCGTTGAATCTTAAGACCATGGATTATGAGTCGTACACGTAGCTTTGCAGGTTTATGAGAAGAATCTTTAGCTATTTAAGGAGAAATTGAAAAAGAGGCAAGGTTACTTTACCAAATTTCCTTCTCTGAATTTCTCATTCTGAAATCTCTAAATTCTCCATTTTTCTCGAAGTAACCTCTATAGCGAGTTCATCTGGAAGAGCTTCAGAACCAAGTTTTAAGAATCTACTGTTTGTCTGGGATAAAGATGAGGCATGCCAGTTTACAATAGTAGACCATTGGGCGTAAGTTGCCATTAACATCAAGGATACAGAAGATTTATTCATTCCAGCAGGAACCAGATACACACCTACTAAGTGGGAAACTCTAGAAGGAATTGTAGTAGATGACCCAACTACAGTTGATATGCTTAGTTTTTCAAGTGACGAATGATTTGGGAGATGGACCTATCAACATCATCTTAGGGGATTCTTTGAACTTTTCAGCGGCTGTTATAAACATATTATAGAGCGCTTTTACTGAGGAATCCACATGGTGGAAGGATTTCTAGATATGTTTGTTACTACAACGATGGGAAGAAAGGTGTATGTAACTCTAAAGCTTCTTGCTAGGTTGCTTGGAATGCGAGAAAAAGGACTCAGACTACACGTTATAAAGGACAAAGAGGAAGACAATGTGGACATCCTAATTGACTATGAAGTTCCACATGATTACAAAGCAAGAGAACTAATCGCTTCTATGTTCTCAAAGGAGGGAAAGCAGGCTCATGAGCTTGGGACCAAAGTACTTTTGCCCAAGACTGGCTCCACTGAAAGCTGCTCAAAGTTTGAGAGAGTATTTGTTTATGCTCTGACCAATGGGATGTGCATCAACTGGCCTTTGGCTATATTGCTCAGGTTTCTTAAAGTGTCCAAGCACATGGTTTATGGTCATCTAATTATGGATATATGCAGGGTATATGAGCTAGATATGGAAGGTTGGGCACAAAAGAACAGAATCACTCTAAATATAATAGAATCAAGGATTCTAAGCAATGCTCATTTTCAAGGGTTGAGAAGTGGAGAAAGAACTAGAAATACCAAGTATATCAAACTAAAGTCGGGCCAAGTCAGAGTAAAGGATCCAAGGGCTATTGTGCCTATGAGGAGAATCAGACCTGATGAGGAAGATCCAACCCTAGAATCTTTTATGAAAAGAGAGCTGGAAAGAATAACCAAGATTAGAGCAGAGAAAGGAGAAGGAGGAAAGAAAGATGTTAAGAAGGAGGTCAGGAAAGACTCCAAGAAAGAGAAGAAGGGAAGCTCAATGAGCTCAGTTCTAGTGGTTATTCCAAGAAAATCTAGATTCTCTAAGGAAGTTAAGGATGATAAGAGAAAGGAACTAACTCTAAAGGAGATTGAGGAAGAAAAGAAAGCTGAGGCTGAGCTAAGGGAAGAAGCACCTTTGAAAAGAGAAAAGAAAAGGAAAGCAGATTCAGCTCAGCTAGATAAAGTGACTATAAAGGGAAAGGAAGCTACATCAGTTCCTATTCCCCAAGTAGGACAACTAAAGAAAAAGCTCATGGTGAAGAGAGGAACAAGAGTTGTGCAAGATGTTGAAGAAGCTGAGAGATTGAAAGTGGCTAAGAAAGAGAGAATTATTAAGAAGTAGAAGGAGATTAAAGCAATAATAATAAGAAAGGCTGAGATAGCAGCAGCAGCAAAGGCTAAGGCTAGTACTGACCAAATTCTTTAAAAACCTATAGCTAGCCTTATTGAGAAGGAGATATTAGAAGTTTTGGATGAAGTGATAGGTGTGCTGGATAGGATTGATACCTAAGAGGAACAGGAGGATGAAGATGAGGTAGTTAAAGTAGAAGCTAGTGCACTGAACTCTGACTAGCAGGTCACATTGACTGTTGAGGAAGTTAAGGAGGCTAGGAAGGAAAGAAAGAGAGGGTTGCTGAAGAGAATGAAGGTAGTTATTGATGAAGATGAGGCAGATTTTGAAGACAGAGAGGAAGAAGTTGCTGTAGTTGAGCACAGAGCTCAGTTGACTGAGGACTCTTAAACTCAGGTCAGCGAGTCTGTTGTTAAAGGTGTAGAAAAGGAGAAGGAGAAGGAAGATGAAGATTTCTTTACTTTCCCAAACACATCCGACCAAAAACCACTCTCACATACCCCTATCTCTACCGTACCCTTACTAGATAACCAAACACCATCCTCAAACCAATCCAATCAAGTCTCTGACCAAACTAACCCAAACACTGACCAAACAACCATTATCCCCCATCTTTCCTAACAGGATCTCCAGTATGAGAAATTTTATACTTGGAAGGCCCTCCTCCAGTTAGATGCCCTCCAATTATTGAAGAGATTCTGAACAAAAATAACCACCATAATAACCTCAACCACAACCCTAGTTTAATCCAAATGCTGCTCTATTAGGAGATATAAGGAGGTTGGGAAGAAAGAGATTTCCAAGACTAGGGACAGATGCTGAAATTGATGCTAAAATAGCCAAATCCTTACTTTCTGAGGATGTCCTGAGGAGAATTGCTAAGGTTGTTGAGCCAGTGAAAGGATTTATGGAAGCAATTGAGGAAATGAAGGAGCATGTTAAGTCTGTACCTACTCAGTTCTCTCTTATGAAGGCTATTGTATCTCATACTTTGCATTTATTATCTATTACAGGTACGTAGGCAGCTAGTCTGAAGTTGGAGGTTGTAGAGCTGAAGAAGATGATGCTAAAAATTTATGAGATCAATTGCAAGGTATTGAATAATGAAAGGGATTTTCAAAATTCGATGATAGACAAATTCAATCCCTTACTTGAAGCCATGTTGAAGGTGCTAGATGGCTATAGCATTTTGAGCAAGGAAAATGATGAAAACACAACTCGCTTAAATGCAGTTGTAGATGGTTTAGATGCTATGATCACAGTGGTAACCAAGAACTATAGGATCCACACTGAGTTGAGAAAAGCGAAGGAGGAAGTTCTTGAAGGAGTAAAGAACTCAGAAGGAGCTATGCAAAATGCCTTAAAGAGGCTCAACATTTTAGATGCTCTGAGTAGTGATATTGTAATGACTAATGCTAAACTCAAGCCTAATCTTCATAAAAAACTTGGTCACATCAGAGACCAAATCAAGCAAGTTCAAGCTCATGTCCTTAATGATGGAGAAGCCCTGGATAGGATTCATAGTGAAATTTCTACTCATATCAGGAGCACTCCTATGCTAGAGCGCATTCCCATAGAAAATAATCAAGCTAAGGCCACTAACATGTCTTACCCAGGTGTCCAAAGAAGGTTTGAATGCTTAGTATCAGGTCAACTTGTCTCAATCCCGTGCTCTTGTCGGGCTTTTTGCCTTTCTCAGAGAACAAAAAGCTATATCTTAAGAAATTTATGAGCTGTTAGCCCAAAACTTTTCTTCTAATGTGTATGTACAGCTCAAATCTTTTGAAGAGTCTTTGATCTTGTTTGATCATCAAACTCAAGCCATTTTAGATACAATGGCAATGGGGGAGAAGGATCGCGAAAAGCGTGAAAAGGAAAAGAAGGAGAGAGATCGGAGGATTGCTGATTTTTCCTACAACCTGTCTAAGGATCTGGAGCACTTACAAAGAGAATATCAGGAGACAAGAAAGAGGAAAGGTAAGGAGGTTACTTTGCCTAAGGAGAAGAAGAGCAGGTTGGATCAACAAGCTTTTGAGGATAGAAGAGTCAATTTGGGAGCCCCGCCAATGCCAAAAGATTAGAATAGATTTGTTTTGTAATCTGTAGTTCTAAAATGTAAAACTTAGTATAGAATAACTTTTTGTTATCTGTACTTGGTTATTATCAATGAAAGATTACATTTTCTATTCTAAGTTAAGAACTTCTTAACTTTATGTATTATTTTACCATATACATATGCCCTGATCATTTGCAGAAATATATCAAAAGTTATAAGGGATGCTGAACTCAGAAGATTCAAGAATTATGGGGGAGTTAGCATTCACGCTGAGCAGATTAGAGATGCTGAATAAAAGACATATCAAGCATGAGTATATGGCAACTCTGATCTAAATATCTCATTGATTTAATTCTCGCTCAAGTTATTTGTCATCGATCAAAATGGGGGAGATTGTTGAACCAAGCACAAGTTTGGACTGACTCAGTGAATGACTCAGTAGTGCTTAAGTTTTGATCATAACAATTAAGTTCAGTTTGAGGTAGTTAAATCAATATTGATGTTAAAATAAATAGTCTATGATTTCAAGGGAGTTATTAAATTCAAGGGTAGAATTTCAAGTCTTCGCTGACCTAGCTATTTAGTTTAACTCTGAGTGGTTTCTGGGCTGAGTACTTACGAAGTCGCTTACTTAGTTTATTCACTCAGCACTTGATATTTAGATTCAGTTTTAGCTGTGTTTTTCGATGATATGTTTGGATGAGTTATCTTAGGTCTGTTAAAGGTACTGACATTACCTTTTAAGGTAATATGACATCTTTGCTTTTAGTGTTGCTTTTTGCAGGAATATTAATGAGACAAAGACAAAAAGAATTAATATCTTTACAAGACTCAGAATTCTGAAGAAAATGACAAAGTCTTCCAAAGCAAAGCCGCAACAAGTCAATTGCTATTTTTTAAGCAATTCTGCAGATCTACCAGCCTTGTATAGCTCACTGTGCAACATGTCAAAAAATCAGAGGGAATGGGATGAAGACACGTGGCAAGTCAGCGCGAGTTCTCTCTAACGGAAGACTATCATCAAACGACAAAGGATTCAAATTGGAGCTCGAATTTCAATCTAACAGATTGAAATGTATTTCATAATGGTGCAATTCTATCTCTTAACGGATTGATTTGAAGAAGCAATGGGTGAATTACCGAGCTGTCAATTTCAGAAGATGCCAAGGCAAGTTCAATGGCTACTTTCTCAATCCAACTATAAAAGGAGCAAGAAGGCAAGCGTTAGAACTTGGTGATTACACCTGAATTTCACAGAAGCTAAAACTCTGCCAAAATTACAAGCTTTAAGGAATTCTAGCAAGAAAAGCACAACTCAGCGAGAATCTGCTTACAACAAGAGAGAATAGTTTGGATCGACTGATTGTAATATTAGATCTCTTGTAACTGGATCAACGTTTCTATAAGTTGAGTTCAGCTCTTGTTTTAAACTCTTTTGACTTGTTGATAGAAGAGGGTATTCTAGTTAGCGGGTGAGCGATTGCAGATTGGAGGGTACTTTCTGTAATTGGGGATTTTGTGAAAGGCTTCTCCGCCTAGGGTAAATGAGTTGAGATTAGTGGATTAAAGCCGAGACACTCTCTCGGGACAGATGTAAGCACATGTTTCCGAACTAGTATAAAAATCTCTGTGTTCTTTACTTATTCGCAATTTCCAGCCATTTCACTCAACCAGCTGACCTCACTCATCGGTTCAAGCAATTATCGCGAAAAAGTTTTATAAGTTATTGAGTGAGTCATTCACTCCTCATCTGACTCATTAAATGTACTCATAGGGACCAACACTATAAATTTACACTAAAGGACGTTCAGTTCAATTCAGCTTAACTCAATTTAGTTCAGTTCAGTTTAGCCAACTTCAATTCAGCTCTTAAAAGTCGAAAAGAACAGGCCCTAAATCTTCTATTTCTATTTCTAATATGACGTGTCATACTATACATATTAAAAACTTTTCACTCCACAAATAAATAATCAAATAGAAACTTGAATATTAATTGAACAATATTTTAATGATGACATATCATTTAATAAATTATTTAATCTTGTTATTATTATTTTGATATGAAAAAGTTCAACTCAATATCAAATAGATAATTCATTGTAGCTACTTTTTAATGTCAGCTTATTTTACCACTTTATTAATGTGAATTTCTATTTTACCTAATAAAAAATTTTAAAACCCATAATTTATTGGAAAAGCTCTAATACTACAATCAAGCTCATATATTAGTCGAACTACGATATGTTTTAGTTGATATGTTTTAGTTGCATCTAATCTTTATTTTAATTTTCTTTCCTAAACTCATTCTAGAACGAGTTAGACGAGCAATAGGCCGTGCCCACATCTAATCGGTGTTGAGCTTTAATGCATTAATTTATGAGCCGAATATTTTACATCTTTCTCTTATCCGATAAATAATTATTTATTAACACTTAATTAAACATTTTCTTATCTTACTTAAATACTCCATCATAATGAACCGTATTAATAACACGAAATCCCCCATCCATGTTTGTCAATGCGTAACAGACCTCAACTCTCACCTACCCTGGTACTCCGCTAGATTCAACCTTCACTCTAAGTTCCACAGCTTAAGTTAGCAAAACCCTAGGTCTTTTCCACACGCTTAAAAAATCATTCGAGCTCCACACGTGCCACCCAACAGCACATTCATATGTGCCAAGCCAACATTTCCAAAGGGCCAAAACCCATACAAAAACCTCCATTTTTGAGGTCGTTTCAGCTTGACGAAAAGCTGAAATTGACATCTCCGTTTACTGTCCACTGCATTCGCTCATTTGTCGACTTGTCACTCATCCGAAATGGCATCCAGTTTTAGATTATCAAACTCTTTGAATCCTCGCAATTGCTTGATTCGTGATGCTTGGCTCAGAACAGCAGTGAAGGAAGTAAATTCGATTGCTCAGTTTAGACTTCCTTCTGTTAGAGTTCACAGACTTGTGGTCAGGTGCGAACAATCGAGCGTGGCGGCCAATTTAGTTGTTGAAGATGAAGGCGGTCAAGGTATTAAGCTGTCAGAGGATGGAAATGGAGTAGAAATTGATATTGGCGGAAACGGTGGAGGGAATGGGAAGAGTGGCGGCGGAGGTGGCGGCGGTGATGGCGGCGGTGAGGGAGACGATTTTGAAGAGAAAGAGTTTGGGCCGATTTTGAAGTTTGATGAGGTGATGAGAGAAGCAGAAGTTCGAGGGGCGCGGCTTCCTTGTGATATGGTGGAGGCTGCTAAAAGTTTGGGCATTCGGAAAGTGCTTCTGCTTAGATATTTGGATTTGCAGGTAAGATTGTGACTTTATATTATAATTATAAATGTGAGAGCATTGTGTTGTTGGCTTTTCTTGTTTTTCTATTGTTATTTTTTTAGTTCATTAGCCTATGCCGTTTATTTAGTTGTAAATTTGTTTGACTTAATTTAGGGATCAGGTGGACTTTTGGGATTTGGAATGAGATCATGTTCTATGCTCAGAAACAGAATGTTGGCTGATCCATCCTTCCTTTTCAAAATTGGAACGGAGGTTTGTTAATCACGATCCCCCTTCTTTCTTGTTGTTTGCAGATTTTGGCTGTTCGTTGTATGCGAGGGCTTTAATTATGCTAAAATTGTCAACTGGCTAGTAGGTTTATGTAAGATTAACTTTATGATTATAATAGTGGACTTACCCTTTGAAGGAAGGCTAAACTTCTTGTTGGGTTTTCTGGTTCCATGGAATCATTTTGCAATATTGAATTTATTAAATATGTGACACCCCATACCTCGATGAGGTCACTGTTAATGTATTCTTGTAAGACTTTGTGTTGTTAAATATATTTGTAGTTTGTTTGAAATTCTTGGCTACTATTTTTTTTGTAGAAGTGAGAAATAGTGGCTAAATTCAAGGAGAAACTATACTATCAAGTTACTTTAATGTACAGTAATATTACTTGACATATTCAATATAAGAATCAGTTGTGAACTAGCCTTGACAATTAAGCCTCCATGACAAACTAAGGGCAACTCGCTCACTGCTGAAACTTGGGCTATTTTATCTGGTCTCAAGCTTGCCATTGATAGTGGCTTCTTGAATGTTATTATTGAATCTGACTCTTCTGAAGTTGTTAGACTGCTCAACAAACCTCTTCCCATAAATGATGAGCACCCTCTTCGCAATATTATTCACAGCATTAGGACGCCTCAAGCTACGTAGTTCTCAGATTATACACACATATAGCGAAGGCAACATATGTGCTGATGCTTTGGCGAGACTAGCGACGACACAAGTCCCCCTGGGAATGCAAATCCTAAATGAGCCTCCCTCTGCTATTCTAGAGTTGTTAAAGTGGGACTACTTGGGTGCCACTAAATCACGTGTTTGTGCTGCCAGCTTTGGTGGTTGATTACATGTATTTTGTTTTCCTTATTTTACCAAAAAAGAAAAGCCTCCATGACAAACTTGAAGAAGGTCTTTACTAGTTCAAATATAAAAATTGATGATGCCTTCAATAAATAAGTGGTGATATGTACCTTATGTGAATAAGAAGGCTGCAATTATTTGTCATGTATTGCATACAAGCGGAAGTTAGTATTTATAGGCTTCATTTAGTGCAGATAGTTATTGATTCATGTTGCGCTACGTTTGCGGAAGTTCAAAAGAGAGGCAAAGACTTTTGGGCGGAGTTTGAATTGTATGTGGCTGATCTATTGGTTGGTGTGGTGGTCAATGTTGCATTGGTTGGCATGTTAGCACCATATGCTCGTATTGGCCAACCATCTGCATCCACAGGGCTATTTGGACGGTTGCTACGTGCTTATGGAGCTCTTCCTAGTAGGTTAGTAGTCCGTAGCCTCTTTGTTGCTTTCGTCATTGTCGAAGTTGGGATCATACACTAATTACAGTATCTTTGTGTACTGAGGGCCAGTTTGGGATTGCTTTCCCAAGCTGCTGTTCCGAAAAGCTCTATTTTCAAGCTTTCCCTATGACAGCAGATTTTGGTATTGGGAAATGAATAGCAAACAGCTCCTAATTAATTAGTATTAAGAGTCATAATCTTTTGCCCAATACCAAAATATGGTGTTCTGTGGAAAGTTTGTGAGTGAAGCTTCTCGGGATAGCAACTGTGACAACGATCCCAAACAGGCCCTAATAAGCCACTTTGCTTGGTTTTCTCTGAATTCGTATTTCGTAATGTTCTCATCTGTAGCTTTAGAATTGGAACATCTGACGTGAATTCTGTTGAAATATCTGATGCAGTGTATTTGAAGCTGAAAGGCCAAGATGTAGATTCACTGTGAATCAGAGAATTGGAACATATTTCTATAAGGTAACCTGAGTGGGAGTTATAGACTTATATTTGTGTTATTCTTATATATTATTGACAATGTACACCTGTTTTCTTTTAGGGAATCCTGTATGGATCAGTTGGCTTTGCATGTGGTATTATTGGCCAAGGCATTGCAAATCTTATCATGACTGCCAAACGGTATGGCTTGTCTATATTTATTTTACTTTGCTTTGTAGTTTTCTTTTTGCTATTGTGTGATTAGGAAAACACAAAAGCATTGCTTGAGACTTACTTTGTGGTAGCTTGAAAGAGATGCCAATCTATAATCTAGGCATAATCAATATGCTAAGTGTTGTCGATACGGGAAAAAAAGAAAGAAATAAGAAATGCTCTAAAAGTGGCACTCTTATGTTTTCTGAAAAAGCTATGTTCTTTAGGCTGTAATTGCTTGCCCCCTATGATTTCACTCCACTTGACATCAATTGGACTGTTTCTGGTCATTTAGCCCTGTTCTTTTGGACTTAAATTTGGTCCGGTTCAGTACAGATCCATTCAGTTCAGTTCAGGTCCATTCAGTTCAATTCAATTCAATTCATACTTAATATTATTATAAATATAAAAATCTTAATAATAATTTATAACAATTAACAATTCTAATTTTAATAATAATTATTCTAATTAATACTATTAATAAGGATAAATATTAGTTATAATAATTAATAACTATTAAAACATTAATATCAAAAAATAATCATTTAAAATAAAATTAATAATAAGTTAATAACTATAATATTATGAATATAATGTATGAAATCAATAATATTCAATTATTATAAAAAAATAATAATAATAATTATAAATAATAACTATAGTATGATTTTGATAATAATTATTAATAATAGTCAAAAGTAATTATTAATTATTATTATTATTACTAATATATTTTTATCTTGTTAATTATAATTATAATATTAACTAGTATTATTAATAAATAATGATTGATGCATTAATAGTTACAATAGTAAACAAATGTGAAATATATACATTGATTTGGTGGAGATATTGTTTCCTAATTATAAAAGGTACTAGAATCTAGAGGAGATATTGATTTTCCTAATAACAAAATCGTAATTTCTTCTAATTGAATTTCATCCTCATAAGATATTGATTTTCTTCTATTTAGTAGATTCATGATAGTAAAGAAATAAACTCCTAATTGGTTTTGATTCAGGATAGTAAAGATATAAACTCCTAAATGGTTTTGGTTCCTTTCTAGTTGAGGAAAACGAATCATACATAGAAAAACAAGACTTTGAAGAACCAAAACAAACCAATTATTAATTTTATTACTATTTATAATTTTTTATTATTATTTATTATTATTTTTTTTGGAGGAAAACAAATTATACATAGAAAAACAAGACTTTTGAAGAGCCAAAACAAATTTATTACTACATATAGAAACTAATTAATATTATTTAGTGACTATGTAAATGACAACACTACCCTTCCGAGTCTTGTTAGATTTGGGACGTAGGAAAAAGTTGGGATGTAGCTTCGAATTATTAATATTATTTTTGATTATTTATTATATATTGAAACTAATTAATATTATTTAATTATTTTTTTATGGTGGTTAGTATTTATGATTTATTATTATTAAAAATTATTGGTTTTTCTATTATTTTGATAATAATGATTCATAATTATTAATGTATACTCAAAAAGTTTAGTTCAACTCAGTTCATGTCCGTTGAGTTCATCCATTCATTTCAGCTCAGAACAATCCAAAAGAACACAGGCTTAGTCTTCACTGGGGTAGCTGTCGAATGGTAGTACTATTTTCACCTATATGATGTGATCTTGTGATTGAAATGTTTACCTTCTGAAGAATCCTCCATACAATATGGATTTTTTCTGGTGGTATGTGCATAGTGAGTATGCAATTATATTCTGCATTCACGTTTTCTTATCTATTACATGTAGGCCTTACTTTGTTGTTCTTCCATAGACTGTTTTGTTGAAATGAATTGTTCTTATAAAGTCGTGTTATCTTACAGGAGCATAAAGAAATCAGAAAATGACATACCTGTTCCCCCTCTTTTGAAAAGTGCGGCTCTTTGGGGTATGCTTCTTTTTCCCCCCCAGTCCTTTTTCCTGCTAGTTTCTAATTTATCATGTATTGAAAGTGCATCCACAATTGCTTTTTTCAAACTTATCTTGATGCCCATTGGTATGAATAGATTTATGAGGGTTTTAAATTTAGATGTTTGTATAATGTTTTAATTCAGCCAATCGATGGTTTCCTTGTATTAGAGATTTTGAACGTGAGTCATGTGTAGGGTATGTATGGAGCATAAAATAAGAGATGCCTCTTTCTGTGCAGTGAGGCGAAACCATTAATGAGCCTATCATGTACTCGCTCCAGTTCCTTTTAATTGTCGTGCTTACGCTTTTCATCAAAACTAATAATAAAATGTGTTATATACAATTGAAATGACTACTTTATACTTTTTACTTGTTTAATTAAATTCTCTTTCTTCTTAATTACCATTATAATTTTGTCTATACTAGTCTCTTTCTTACTTAATACAAGGGTAAATTAGGGGAAAAAATGGTGAAAGTTGCATTGTATTCTAAATTGACAAATGAAACAAACCAAAATGACAATTAAAAGGAACCGGAGGGATTATTGATTAGGTCGTATATACTGTAGAAAAGGATTGTTTTAGGCTTGTTCTTCTAAGGTGGACGATTGTGAGGTGTGGCCTTTTAAACCCGTGAATAGTTATGTTGCCTACCACAAGTTCAAAAATTGCTTCTAAGGAATTTGGAGGTCGAATTCCTTGCATAGTCTAGTTATTAGATGCTGCACATCCCAAGCTCTTGAATATTGATCAAGTTATGAATCCTTGAACCTATAAAAGTCGAAATTGCAATCCTAAATAAAATAACTGTATATTCCACTATAACTAGGTTATGCAGTTTCCTTTTGGAGAATTTTGACTTTGCTTCATATTTTCTTTCTGAAGATACAAATGGTTTGGTAGGTCCTCTAGTTGGGAAGTCGACCAAAGTTTTTTGGGTTCAGATAACTGTCTTTGGTTTGTTCCGGAAACTTGCAGGTGTGTTTCTGGCAGTGTCATCCAACACTCGGTACCAAATAATCAACGGGCTAGAGCGGGTGGTAGAAGCATCACCCATAGCAAAGCAGGTTCCACCTGTTGCAATGGCTTTCACTGTTGGGGTTCGATTTGCCAACAATGTTTATGGCGGTATGCAGTTTGTGGACTGGGCTAGATGGAGTGGGGTCCAATAGAAATAGCAATCTCAACTCCTTGCAAATTGGTAGGTTTGCTTTCTAAGTAATAAGTATTAGGTAAACAATAACAGACTGAATTTTAGTTGCCAATGTACTTGCATTTGATTTTAGAACTGGATTGGCAATTAACTTGTACCTCTCATGTTTTTAAAGTGTGACTTAATAATATTTACCTTTCGTTTATTTATGCTCTCACTATTCATTTATTGTTTCATCATTAATGCTGTGTATATTTTTTGGTCTATCTGCAATGGTCACAGACGCCACCGGTTAATATTTATTTACCTACACATGGAGGTGAAACTTTTGTAAGTTCTATACCTCTGTTTCTCTTGGCTTTTCCTTTTCCTTGCAAGGAGATTTTAAATCATAAGAAAGTTCATTTTAGTGTTTCTCATCACTTATTTTTAACTTAGTTACTTAAAAGTTGAAAGTTAGAAGTAACTAGTAGCTACTTCTGTAATAATGAGCTACTTAATGAGCTGCTTAATAAGCTACTTTTGTAACTGGTAACTAGTAGCTACTTTTGTAATAACTAAAATATCTTGTTTTGACCAATGAATTTACTTTACTGTCCCCATATAAATCCGAAGCTCAAGACTGCCCTATATACAGTAAATATTAAGGCTCGTTTGGTCCACGGAATTCCTATTCCGTGGAATAATATTAAAAGTGAATGGAAACATGTCAAATTTAGTAGAGTATATGTCTAGAATCCATTGACGTATGGAATAACTATTCCGAGTTTGTATACATTTCATGGAATAATTATTCCTTGTTGAAAAAAAAGAATTGTTTTCCCATGTATAGAAACTAAAAAAAGTTATTCCGTGCAGCGACGGATTTTAAACATAAACTCTATTAAATTTGACATCTTTCCATTCATTTTTAATTCTATTCCATGGAATAGGAATTCTGTGAACCAAACGCCACCTAAGGGTAAGGGTCTGTTTGGCGTTGCTGTCAGAGTTGCTGCCACGAAAAGCTCCACGTACAAACTTTTAATAAAACAACATGTTTTGGCATTGGACAAAGATTTTGACTCATAATACTAATTAATTAGGAGCTGTCTGCTATTGATTTCTAGAACTTTTCGTGGCATCAATTTGAAAAAGCTTGAAAATCAAGCTTTTTGGAAAAAGAGTGAGAAAGTAATGCCAAGCTTGTCCTAAATGTCATTTTCAGTCATCCAACATTTATAAACCTGTGACTGTGGTGTTGGTCTTGTGGTTATCACTGAAGCTGTGATCTCTAAAGGTCTCAAGTTTGAGTCACATACGGGCGGATTAGTGCTTTTTCTTTTCATTTAATGTAAGTCCAAATGAGGCAAAATAATTTTTTTAAAAAATTTACATATATAAACCTCTTATTAGTTTTTTTTATAAGAATATTTTGAATCATTAATTTTAAGCTCCTTAAAAGTTAAAAATAACCTTTAAACTATAAATAAAAAAATATAAGCCACGAAAAACACCCCTAAAATATTAGTACCTCTACTTCTATCAATGATTTATTTATGCTCCGTTATCGCTTAAATCAAATAAAAAAAAATCCACGAGACCTTGAAGTCATAAATTCAATTTTAACTAATAAAGCAGAACAATGTGATTGGATGCTATATCTAATAAGAAAAGGCAACCGGACTCTATTTAATAACATCACTGTTTATTTATTTTTATTGTTTTACAGTTCTAGAAAAAGCTTGTACTTTTAGAATTGGATGATGGTGAGCCACCGGTTATGCCTTGTGATTATATCGCATATCGGTTAATCTTTAAAAACTCTCTACCCACTGGGTTTGATGATTATCTTAGTTTTACATTTTGCTCATACAAAAATGCGTACATAGGTTTCTTTTTTTATGTGTTAATATTCTTTAAAACTGAAAATTAAATATATTAAGCATTGCATGAAACAAATGCTCGAACTATCAGAGAGTTGTTTCAAAAGCATGAAATAAAAATTTGAATCTAAGAAAATGGTTGATAATTATATTGTGGCTTGAGGAAACCATCTTACAAATGATTTATAATCTTGAAAATTTCGATTTAATGTCTGAAATTATTTCCAAATCTTTACAGCGAGTCACTGAAATAAAATTTTAGAATTCAAAATTCTTTTGAACTTTTTGTGTATTATATGATGCCACATGCCAGCAAAATTTCAGTTAAAAAAAAGAACGAAAGAAGAAGTTCGTTAGGACCACTGCCAGTGCCATTGAAGAAACCCCACAACGGCTACTTTTCCCCTTCCCGCCCTTTTCATCAATATATAAACCCATCCTCGTCATTATACCCAAAATCCCTCAAATTCTTTTCCCAAGATGCCCAAAATCAATTCCCTCCGGCGATTCTTCCTCCCCTGTCTCCACCCTTCTCCGGCCTCCTCCTCCGCCGCCAACCCCGCCGTCCCTATCACACGCCTCAGCACTTCCCTCCGCGACGATCTCCCGGACCCCGTCAATCAAGATCAAGATTCCGCCTTCTCTGAATCAACCATCCCATCTTCTCTAGCCCCGCCCCGACCTTCTAAAACCCTCGTCGTCGGCACTATTTTCGGCAACCGGCGCGGTGGCCATGTCTGGTTCTCCGTCCACACCGACCGCCTCTCACCTAAACCTCTCCTCCTCCTCCAACTATCCCTCCCCACTCATCAATTGCTTAGAGAAATGCAATACGGATTCGTCCGGCTAGCTCTCGATTGCAATCGGCCGGAGATGAGATCTTGCCCTCTACGGTCGATTCCGGTGTGGATTTTGTACTGTAACGGGAAAAGAGTCGGAACTGCTTCAAGAAGAAAGGCGAGCGATGAGGACCGTCAGATGTTTAAGACGATGCAATCAATGACGGTCGGGGCGGGTGTTATTCCTGCCGGATATGGGTCAATTGGTAACCCGGAAGAGATAATGTACATGAGGGCCAATTTTGAGCATGTGGTGGGGAGTGCTAATACGGAGTCGTTTCATTTGATTAGCCCGGACGATTGGCCTGGTCAAGAACTCAGTGTTTTCTTAATGAGGTCTGCCTAGTTACGGATTAGTTTAATTTAATCACTTTATTTTTTTAATTTTATTTTGGGAGTGAATAGGAGGATTTTCTTTGATTCTTTCAACAAGTAAAGATGCGAAAACTAGGCGTTTTCATCAAACAGAGTGATTCTTTTGATTTAAAGATGCTAATTGGCTTGTTAATGCGTACACTATGGAGTTTTTAGGAAGTTAATAATTAGACTAGACGAAATTCAGTTCAGAACTTTGGATATTGGGGTGATCTTGTAGTTGTCTTTTTTTTTTTTTTCTCTATTGAGTGTTACATTTTGCTTGTATATGTAGTACACGTTATAAAGCATGGAGTTAGAAATTGCTTATTTTGGATCATTATAATTTTTCTGTTGTACTTATTTTAGTTGGTTTGATTAAAAAGTTTGTATAAAACAGAAATAAATGGCACTATACTTTGGCTTAACTAGTGATATGATTCAAAGAATTGATTATCAACTAGTTTTATGCTTTCTCTTCCGTGAATAAAGATTCTCTAAAGTTCAAAATTTAATTATTAGACTTAATTTAGTGGCCACTGTTGGGAAATTTCGGTAGAATGAAGCCTGGATAATTCTGAAGTCGTGACGAATACTTTCAGATTGAATCTTATTTGGCGGTTCTACCAAATAGATCAATCGGATAAAATCAGAATGACAAGAACTTAGAATGAATTTTTGTTGTGAAGAAAAGTGAACCAAAAATTACAGTAATTGTTGCAAAAAACTCTCTCTGTAAGTGTTGCCAATGCCATGTTTTATAGACCTGATACGAACAGTCGCAACTCTTTAGAACAGAAGTGTTGAAAAAAGACATGTCCATTTGGGCAGCTGCAACAGTTCATAACAAAAGTGTTGCGAAAGGTAGCTCCCGGACCTCGTAAGCTAAGTATCGTAATAGAACTCGAACAAGCGTGCACTCCGCGCTCTCTTAACTTATTCGATGAAATATTACGACTGCATTGGTCAACTAGTTGATCCAATTACACTAAAATACCAACAATCCTCCCCTATTTTTGTGTAATCCATGATTAACTAAACAAAATCATAACAAATATCAAACTTATGCATAAATGAAATATCGTGACGGTTGAATTTCATCTTAGTATATTACACATTTCAAATATTTGAATAACTAAAGGTGTCACTATGGATTGAACCTTTGTTATCCATCTTGAATACATAAAGATAATATACACATAAGTTAACATTCTAACATGTTCTTACTTGACACTATCTTTTACTAGCCTTGTGTCCGTATCCTTCATAAGCATATCAAAGCCAAGTCCAAGCTTCTTAAAGCGGCTAAATTTCATGCTTATCTAGGTAGCTCTTTTACTCTTGCACCTGCATATGCAATTTTTCAAAAGAACTATTAAGAAGTTAAACTTCAACCTCCTTTACTTGCAGGTCTGAACACACACCTTGGGATATTTTAATCAGTGTGTTCCAATCTCTAGATGTTAAGCTTTCCTCATTGAATTCAGCACCTAATGTCATATTAGGTGGGAATTAGGTATCTTAACATGAGAGATTTCAAATAGACTTTAATTTCATCCCCATAGCCGACTTTTGCACAATATCTTTCCTTAACCCTTTGGTTATATGATCGGCTAAATTATGCTCAATTTTTACAAATTCAGATTCCATTGTTGAATCACTCGTACAAGTTTGTTTCTTAGACATTTAAGAAGTAGCACCTCCCCCAAGAAGAAACACTCATCTACTTGTGGAATAACTATCCTTCTCATAAGAAAAATAACTTATATTCGACTAACCTTTAAAAGCCGAAGGAAGCCATTAGAAACGCGCCATATGGCATTACGTTGACTGACACGTGTCAGTCAACAATTGACATGTCAACCCCAAAAGTTAAACCAATGCCACATTAGATGACGGTTAAAGTTGGATAAGGATAAGTTTCTGGCGACGTTTAATTTCACTACAGTGTTGCCAAAACTGCTCCACTTACATTCTTTCTTGCGACACAAAAAAAATATTCTGGCAACGCTCTGAAAATCGTTACCATATCAACCAGTAGCCTTGTTTTTGGCAACACTTCTAAACGCGTCGCAATAAATTACAAAAGCGTTGCCAAAACTGCTACACGAAGCATCGCCACAGATCACGAACCGTCACAAACGGTTGTCATAAAAACTAACCATCGTGACTTTTCATTTTGCGACGGACTTTCTGACGGAAACAGAATCCCTCACAAACCGTCATATGAAACCAAGACCTGTCGCAAAAAAAGTTGTCGCAAGTGAACCATCGCAACTTTTCATTCTGCAACGAATATGGCAACGGATTCAGAATCCCTTGCAAACTGCAGAAAAACGAATTCAGATTTTAAATCGTTTCAAAATCAATTCCGGCCACCGACAAAACCCCTCCTAAGGTTTTTTGACGTCCCGAGTCCAATGGCACTGTTCTTTTTACGAAAAAATTAACCTAAACACGTCGTTTACACAAAACGACTTGAGAATCAAGATTTTTTCCGAGAAAAAGAACTTTTATACCGCCATGAACAACCAAAAACGAAGATGGCCATCAAACATAATTCAACATAACATCAAAAATTAAAAAATTCAAATCCTAAATTTTAAAGCATCAAACTTTTATTAAAACACAATAAAATCAACATTCATATTTTTCAGAATTTTCCAGATTTCATGACCTGACTTCCCCTGCATTTTTCTCCATTAAAAAGTCATCAAATCGAAAACTTTTCTTCTAAACATAATTAGCTACATGTCTCAGCTTTCCAAATCCACCAGAATCATAGAAATTCAAATTGTATAACCAACGTTATGATCAAAACACTAAACAGTGTACAAAGCTGAGATTTTCTGAAAACAGATTTCACAACTCAACTTCAAACGAAAATTTCACATTGAAAACGAACGAAATTAAATAAGATTTCTTCTGAACATATATTCCTTAGATTCTATAGATATCAATAGAGTCAAGAATCATTCAAATCGGATTTATATAACAAAAGAAAACATCAAAACAAAATAGGGGCAAAATCTAGAAGTTTTCCGAAAAATAGAGAAATCAAAGTTAGAGACACAAACAATCATTGCAAGAGAACAGATTGAATTCGTATCTTTTCAGTGAAAAACATTAGGCTTCAAGTGACAAAACAAGATTCAATATTTGTTGGGGAATTCCGGTAGAATGAAGTCTGGATAATTCTGAAGTCGTGACGAACACTTTCAGATTGAATCTTATTTGGCGGTTCTACCAAATAGATCAATCGGACAAAATCAGAATGACAAGAACTTAGAATGAATTTTTATTGTGAAGAAAAGTGAACCAAAAATTGCAGAAATTGTTGCAAAAAATCTCTCTGTAAGTGTTGCCAATGCCATGTTTTATAGACCTGATACGAACAGTCGCAACTCTTCAGAACAGAAGTGTTGCGAAAAGACATGTCCATTTGAGCAGCTGCAACAGTTCATAACAAAAGTGTTGCGAAAGGTAGCTCCCGGACCCTCGTAAGCTAAGTATCATAATAGAACTCGAACAAGCGTGCACTCTGCACTCTCCTAACTTATTCGATGAAATATTACGACTGCATTGGTCAACTAGTTGATCTAATTACACTAAAATACCAACAGCCACAGCTTTCTCTTAAGGTGAAAAAAGAAGTTGGGGTCCTAGGTTCGATTCCCATATTCCTCAAATATTAAATGCTCCTACTTCTGAAAAAAATTCAAAAGATTTAAACAAATTTCAAGGATTCATTTCATTTTGAATTACTATAACTTAATACATACTTTCTTTCTTTTAATTTCTCCCACTCTCAATAAAATCTTAATCCATGTTGTGTGATCGATATTCCAGTATTGTATGTATGGTAATATCAATGTCCATTTTTTTTAAAATTTTACTTCACCGGAAGCAAATAAAATTAATGGAAGTTAATTTGTATTTCATGGAGATTACAAATTAGATAAATGTAGAAAGAAACATGCATATATTTTCAGAACCAAAGGTTTGTTTACATGAGCTCGAGTATTTAATACCTTCTTGGTTGGATGCATGATAAGTAGCCATTTTATATTATTATAATATAAATAGTGGTTACATGTCATTCATCCAATTAGGTGGGTATTAAATATTCGGACTCATGTTGAAACATGAAAAAAAATCACATGTTCCCAATTTGGTGTCCCCTTTCATGTCCACATCTATTTTTTGACATGCGGCAAGTTTGTAGGAGAGATGGGTTAGAAACGAGAGATTAATAGACTAATTCCTTTAAGAGACAAAATACAACAAATAAGATATTGGTAACTTGAATTATGAAGATATAAAAATAAAATACATAAACATAAAATATAAAATTAATAAAGTATTAAAATAACCTTTAACCGTTAATTAAAATGAGAGGGTTCTGTTGAGGCCCGAATCGATTTCCTTAAGACAAATTTTGCCCCGTATATGGTAAACTATCTCCCAGGATACAATAATAGACGTTAAGCGAATTCAACCAAGTGTAAAATATTATCACCAAGATGAAACTTATAAGGAGCTCTAGAGACTGGACAAACACAAACTAATACAGGGAGGGATGGAATTAGCACAACAATTTCACAATTTTCTTCAATGCTTTTTATTTGCCTAATATATATATTTTAAAGGAGATAAATGGCAGCAAAAAATTAAATGCAATACCCAAAAGTCAAAGAAAAACAACTATGATTGACATGAGGCCGCCACCTACTATCAACCATATTATTATTATTTTCTTTTAATTATTTCTAACAATCCCCACATAAAAGAAAATAGAAAAATGATAGACTCGATTTGATGATAATATTCTACATTAATATTTGTGTAGGATAGGTGGATTACAGTCCTTGATCCTTCCCTCGTGAAAATATATTTACTTTACCGGCTGACTAGTAGACGCGATGTCCTTGAACTATTCTGCGTTTGTGTAAACGATGATATACGTCACACAAATATTAATCTAACTCGGTTTTTGGTTCTCATGGTTATGTTCATTATGGTCGTGAACATCTCCTAGTTCTGCAAGAGTTTCGGACAACTAAGCCCCATTAGTTTCTTTTGAAGTGACCCCACTTCACTCTCACATAGGTGATCTCTTTTGCTCAAACTTATGATGCACAAAGAATCATTAAAAGCATTAATTGCTTAACCTTAACACGTTTTGTCACTGTTTACATCATAGGAATGGACACGGAGTTACCTCCACAATGACCTAACAAAGTCTATGCAATTAGGTTGTCCCATTGAACCAAGATCTTGGAATCTCCAGTCAAACATGGTTGGGTTTTCCTTCACATAGAGCCTTAAATATTCATGGGTTTTAGTCTCATTCCTTTAGATGTATTTTCAACTTGATCTCGGTTTAACCCTTTGGTTAGTGGATCCGCTATATTATCCTTTGATCCTACAAAATCAATAGAGATAACTTCCGTTGAGATCAGTTGTCTAACGGTATTATGTCGACGACGCATGTGTCTCAAGTTACCATTGTACATAACGTTTTGTGCTCTTTTAATCGCTGCTTGGTTATCACAATTTCTACAAATCGCAGGTACAGGCTTAGGCCATTCAGGAATATCCTCTAAGAAGTTACATAGCCATTCGGCTTCTTCTCCCATTTTATCTAAGGCTACAAACTCAGCTTCCATCGTGGAATGAGTTATAATTGTTTGCCTAGAGAATTTCCATGACACTGCTCCTCCTCGTAGAGTGAATACATACCCACTTGTACCTTTAGAATTCTTAATGTCAACTATCCAACTGGCATCAGAATGTGCTTCTAATACAGCAGGTTCTCTTGTATAGTGCAATCCATAATTACGAGTATATCGCAAATACCGTAGTATTCTCACGATTACTTCCCAATGGCTTTTTCCTGGATTACTTGTAAATCTGCTTAAACTACTTACAGTATAAGCAATATCAGGCCTTGTACAACTTGTAAGGTACATTAGACTACCTATAACCCTTGCATATTCCACTTGGTCTATGCATTCATGTTTGTTCTTAGACAAGTGTTTACTGATGTCTATTGGAGTCTTGGCTATGTAAAAATCATCTGTATTAAACTTGTTAAGTATTTTGTCCACATAGTGTGACTGCATTAATATGAGACTTTAAGGTGAGCATTTAACTTGGATGCCCGAAATTACATCCTCTAGTCCCATATCTTTCATGTCAAATATGGAATTTAAAATATCTTTGGTACTTTTTACCATCTTTTCATTGATTCCTATAATGAGTATGTCATCAACGTACAAGCATAGAATGACATATCCTTCATTTGTAGTTTTGACATAAACACATTTGTCACATTCGTTTATGCGATAGCCACTAGCCATCATGACATCATCATATTTCTTATGCCATTGTTTTGGTGCTTGCTTTAACCCATATTAAGACTTCACCAATTTACAAACTTTCCTTTCCTGACCTGGAGCTATACACCTTTAGGTTGTTCTATGTAAATTTCTTCTTCAAGATCTCCATTCAGAAAGGCAGTTTTCATATCCATTTGATATACTTCAAGATTCCGCAAAGCGACAGTTGCAAGTATCATGCTAATGGAGGTTATTCTTGACACTGGAGAATATGTATCAAAGTAATCAAGGCCTTATTTTTGTCTATAACCTTTTATGAGTAAACAAGCCTTATACTTATCAATTGTTCCATCAGCTTTTAGATTAGTTTGAAAATCCATTTAGAACTTAGTGGTTTTGTTCCTGGAGGAAGGTCCACTAATTCCCATGTATAATTTGTAAAATGGAATCAATTTCACTCCTTATGGCTTCTTTTCATAAAGGACTTTCAGTGGAGCTTATAGCTTCTACATACGTTTGAGGTTCTGCTTCAACCACATACATTAGGAAATCTAAACCATAGGATTTTTCAACCTTTGCCTGTTTACTTCTTCTAGGTTCCACCTAATGATCTGTATTATTCTCTTCTTGAGAATATTGATCATCTTCTTCAATCATTGATTAAAGATTTTCATTATTATCAACATCTTGTTGATCAACTTGACCTTCACTTTTAATAAGTTCACGAGATCTCTTAGATCTCGACCCTTCATTTATATCCTTACAAGGAAACACATCTTCAAAAAATGAAGCTTCCTTTGATTCTATCAAAGTATTCTTTTGTATTTCTAGGTTTTTAGATTTATGCACAAGAAAACGATATGCATTACTATTCTCAGCATATCCAATGAAAATACAATCCACCGTTTTTGGACATATTTTCATTCGTTTAGGTAATGGAGCCATTACCTTTGCAAGACACCCCCACACTTTCAAGTAATTATATGAAGATTTTCTACCTTTCCATAATTCATAAGGAGTTTTATCTTGTTTCTTACGTGGTATCTTTTTTAAAAGATAATTTGCTGATAAAACAGCATCACCCCACATGTTTTGTGGTAAACCAGAACTGGTTAACATTACATTCATCATCTCTTTAGAGTACACTTTTTGCGTTCAGCTACTCCATTTAACTGAGGAGAATATGGTGGTGTTACTTGTTAGAAAATAATGATCCGGATAACAATCTAAAAACAAATCCGAATCAAGTTTGAAAGAAATAAAAATAATGTATGTAATTCTCCCAAATCTAAATGGAAATATCTAGACAAAGATCAAGATATAAGTCATCCATTGAAGAAATTAAATACCTAAGCACTAGAGGAAACCATCCGCACAAAGTTTAGAAAGGAAACAAACTTATGTCCTTCAAGACTAGCATCCGGAAGAACTGATTGAAGTTATCTCCTGAAGAAGACAGATCTAGAGCATATAGGTCTATAAGACATCTGGAAGACCTATATTTCAAACATAGGGAAAGATACAAAATATCACTTTCCCTCCATCCTTTTCGGTCTATGAAGTCAAAGATCCTTTACCCAAGACAAAGATAAAATGATAGCTTACATATTTCAGAGAAAGGATAAAAGGACTGACACCAGACAGAAAAAGCTAACTACCTTTTTCTCCTAGACTAATTAGGAAGCGCGTGGAGCTTACATAAAAAGGCAATTGGTATGAAAGTTGGTGCATCACAAAATGACAAGCAAAAAGATCAATGATAACTTTCTAACTTCAATCCCAAGATTTTAAATGGGTCAAAATATAGTCTAACGGATTGATCAATGGATCCGAAAGCTCCACATCACGACCTGATCAAGGGTGAAGATTGAATGAAAGCTCACCACCCACAACGGCTACATTTATGATCAAAGCCTATAAAAGGAGCTCTTCACCAAATGAGAAGGTCAACTGGGTTATTTACAAAAGCAAGTAACAAAGTAATACTTATTCAATCAGTTGATACAATCCCTCCAAGAACCTTTTGATTCCAAATCAGTTTGTAAGGATTCCCAAGAGATACTATAAACTTAAGGAACTCCAAAAACCAATCATTTGTTAAAAACCAAAGAGTAAGAATCTCCAACTTGGGTTGAGAGATTGGGATATAGCTTGAAGTAGGGGCTTTAAGTGAGATCTCCCTGTAGGACTCAGCTTAGATTCGAGGTAGAAGGCTAAGTGTTATATCCTACTAAAGACAAGAGGACTCAGCTAGGAGTTGGTGCTTTTAGTGGTATATCCTACTTCCGGAAGGGGTTACCATCCAGAGACAAATCTGTAAGGCTTGATTCCTGCCAATTGGAAAGGAATCCACTAGTGGATAAGCTCGGAGGAAGGAAACTCTAGGGACTGGACGTAGGCGGGGCCGAACCAGTATAAAATACTTGTGTTTGATTTTCTTTCTCTTTTACTTTATTGCATATTATTGTCATATTTGCATCATTCGGATCCATATTCTGGATCATAATTAAACACGCTACACTAAGACTTTTCTAAGTCTATAAATTCTATGAAAAAGGGCCCCTCACCCCTTATAAATACTCTCACGGGGACCAACAAGTGGTATCAGAGCAAGTGCTCAAACTAGAGATCTAACAATCTCGAGCTAAAGGTCTATATATTTTAATTCACATATCAAAATGAGTTTCCAAAACTCACAACTCCTTCCTGAGGGTATATCTATTACCCGTCCTCCACTCTTCACCGGTGAACACTACACACTTTGGAAAAACCAAATAACGAATTTCATCTAGTCATAAAGTATGTAAGCATGGTTAGTTATAAAAGATGGTTCATATGAGCCTACTTATGAAGTAGAGGGTATGACTACCTGAAAACCATCAAGCATGTGGGATGAGAATGACTTTAAAAAGTTGTATGAAAACACAAATGCTATTAACATGCTTCATTGTGCTCTTAGTGTAGCTAAATTCAACAGGACATCCGGATGCAAGTCTGCAAAAGAGATTTAGGAGAAGTTGGAGGTAACCTATGAAGGGACCACTAAAGTAAGAGAGGCTAAGCTTGATCTACTCCAATAAAAGTTTGAATCCTTTAAGATGGAGCCTAAAGAATTAATTAGCAACATGAACACTAGATACATAAATCTAGTGGATGAAATGAAAAGGCTGGGGAAGGAGATTCCAGAAGTAGAAATGGTCAAGAAAGTGCTCCGATGTCTCACCATGGAATGGTACAATAAAAAGACTGCCATTGAGGAAGCTCATGACTTGAATTTTTACAGTTATAATGAACTCATTAGTAATCTTCTAACCCAAGAATTGTCGTTGGATAGGTATAGCCAATAAGAAAAGAAGCCTGAGGAGAAAAAGAAGGCCATTGCTCTTAAGACAGAATCCACTGGATCTGCTTCATCCGGAGAGGAAGAGCAAATCAATGAATCAATGAGCACCAAAGATCAACTTACTCTACTAACCAGAAGGCTGAATCGATTCATACAAAAGAAAGATAGAAGGAAATAAAAAAGGTATGAATCCCAGAAACCAAGAGAAGGCACCTCCAGAAGAGACAAACCCAGAAGGAATCCGGAAGAAAAGAAGGATCCGGAGAAAGAGGCTACTTGTTTTGAATGTGGTGAGAAAGGCCACTTCAGAACAAGTGTCCCAAGCTCAAGAGAACTAAGAAGTTTAAAAAGAAAGCAATGGTTGATACTTGGAGCAACACTGAAGAAAGTAGCAGCTCATCTTCAACACAAGAAGAGGAGACTGCAAACTATGCGTTCATGGTTCTAGCTGACCAGAAAGCAAAGCAATCCAGAAGGAACACCTCTAAGCAAGAAATAGTGTAAATCGAAGAATCAGAATTGGATACAGCAAACACGGAGGTAAATTCTTGCTCTAATTCTGCTTCTAACCTTAACCTTGCAAAAGCTCTTTCTATTGTTATCAAGGGTGTGAAGTAGAATGCAAAAGCCATCAAGTCTCTTAAAAGAGCAGTACTGAAGTTGGCAGAAGATGCTGAAGTAATGGCACAGGACATTAATCTGGTTAGAGCAACTTAGAATATTGATGTGGTAGAGGAAAACTTCCTGAGGAATCAAGTCCAAAACCTAAATGCAAATGTAATGGGAATGGATAGAGAAATCAATCTATTAAAGGAAGTATCCAGGAAGAGGCCCGGAACAAAGACTCCAAGAAGAGATAATCCTCCTCCTGCTCAGAATAGATTTTAAATGACCCCTAATCAAAAGATGAAGGAACCTAGCAGGCAGCCACAAGCTCAAAGATATACTGTTGTTCAAAAGGGAAAAGCTAAGGTAGCCTACAACCAACAGCCTATAAAATAAAGAAGAAATTATAGAGCTGGAGTTGCACTCTCAACCAACTTCTGGATTTATACTGGACCATCCACCAGTGTGTAAGAAGCTGGGTATAAAGGCAACTATAGAAGGAAGGATCCACAGAAGATCAACAAAAAGCAAAAGCAAAACATACCTATTTTAGGGTGCAGGTTTTGTGGGAAAAATAATCATATTAGTAAATCATGTAGATTAAAAAGTGGTTATTATGATGTTTATCCTTGGCCTGAGATGATTATTAACCCAAGAGGACCCAAATCTGATTGGGTACCCAAACCTACTTGATATATTTTGCAGGTATGCCTTAGATCCATAGTAGATCAACACATATGGTACATTGATAGTGGATGCTCAAGGCATATGACAGGTGATGAGAAGGCCTTCATCACATTAACCAGGAAGAAGGGAGGTAAATTAGGCTTTGGAGACAATCAAAAGGGACAGATCATTGAAAATGGAACCATTGGATCAGAATTAAAGATTGAAGATGTCTCACTGGTATATGGATCAAAATTCAACTTACTAAGTATAGCCCAACTCTGTGATAAAGGGAAAAAAGTCACATTTGATTCCTGAGGCTACTCAGTCTATGATAGTAAGTCTAATCAACTTATTCTTTATGCACTTAGAGTCAATAATGTCTATTTTGTTAACATTAAAAATGAGAAAAAGAATATCTTCTTGGTGTCTAAAGAAGAAGAATCATGGCTATGGCACTGGAGGTTAGGACATGTTAGCATGAACCTCCTGTCCAAGTTAGCCAAAAAGGAATTAGTAGTGGGTTTGCCTAAGATTGCATTTAATAAGGATCATCTATGTACTGCATGTCAATTTGGTAAACAACATAAGAAAAGTTTCCCTTCCATATTCTACATTCCTTCCAAAAGAGTACTTGAGCTCTTACATATTGATCTCTTTGGTCCAATCAAGCCATTGAGTTTAGGTAGAAAGAATACACCATGGTCATTGTGGATGACTATTCTTAATATACCTGGGTTCTCCTGCTAATAAGCAAGGATGAAGCTTTTGACCAATTCTCCAAAAAATCATCCGGATAGAAGTAGAACAGGGCATAAGCATTGCATGCATCTGGAGTGATAATGATGGAGAATTAAAAAATAAGCATTTTGCTAATTTTTGTGACTCTAAGGGAATTGAACATAACTTCTCTGCCCCTCACACTCCTCAATAGAATGGAGTTATTGAGAGAAAAAATAGGACCATAATTGAGATGGCTAGAATAATACTGAATGAAAATTATTTGCCAAAGTATTTTTGGGGTGAGGCCGTAAACACAGCATGCTACATATTAAATAAAGCTCTCATTAGAAAGACCATAGAAAAGACCCCATATGAAATCTAGTAGGGAAGTAAACCCAAAATCAGGTACTTCAAAGCATTCGGATGTAAATGCTACATTCTCAATGATAGAAAGCAACTAGGAAAATTTGATCATAAATCTGATGAAGCAATTTTCCTTGGCTACTCAACACATATTAAGGCTTACAGAGTCTTCAATAAATGAACCCAAATTATGGTAGAGTCAATACATGTAGATTTCGATGAGACTAATGCTGCAGGAAAGAAAAGCTATACTCCGGAAGATCAAGTTCCAGAAGCTGAAAAATTTGGAGAAAAGGAGGAAGCAGGAATTCCTAATTCATTTCAAATCAAGAAGTACAAAGAGGAAGATGAAGGAATATCCTTTGACCCTGAGGTATAACAAGTTAATCTCAACCCACAGGAGATTGACTTTAATGAAGGCCAAGAAGGAATGGTTGAAGCTGAAATGGAGCAAGTCCCAGTTCAACATGAGGGCCTATAAAGAGAGATCCGGACCACAGAGATCATTCTATCAAAAATATTCTAGATGATGTTCAGAATCTAGTTAGAACCAGAGGTTAGCTCAACCGAATGATGAGCTATGCTGCCTTTATCTCTCTTATAGAGCCAAAGAAATTTCAAGATGCTGAAGGCAATGAAAGCTGGATGATAAGAGCTAGATCAATTCACCAGGAATGATGTATGGGTTTTAGTGCCTTCTCCAAAAGGGAAATCAATCATTGGCACCAAATGGGTGTTCCAGAACAAGCTTGATGAATCCAGAGTAGTGGTGAGAAATAAGGCAAGACTAGTTGCTCAAGGCTACAACCAGTAAGAAGGAATTGATTTCGAAGAAACTTTTGCTCCTGTAGCAAGACTGGAAGCAATTCGGATCCTATGTGCTTTTGCATTATCCATGGGGTTCATGTTATACCAAATGGATGTCAAAAGTGCATTTCTAAATGGTGTCATCCAAGAAGAAGTCTATGTCAAGCAACCACCTGGATTTGAAGATCCGAAGCATCCGGATCATGTATACAGGCTGAAGAAAGCTCTCTATGGAGTAAAGCAAGCACTAAGAGCCTGGTATGAAAGATTAACCTCATTCCTTATATCCAAGGTATATACTATAGGCAAGGCAGATACCACACTCTTCATTAAGAAAAAGAAGAATGATATTATTCTAGTCCAGATCTATGTGGATGATATCATTTTTAGAGCCACTGATGAAAAGATGTGCAAAGAATTCAGCTCTCAAATACAGAAGGAATTTGAGATGTCCATGATGGGAGAACTCAACTTCTTCCTTGGTTTACAGATCAAGCAAAGTCCGAATGGGATTTTTGTTAATCAATCAAAATACACCAAGGAGATCTTGAAGAAGTTTGAAATGGACAAAAGCAAACCTATGTCCACTCGAATGGGCTCAGACACAATCTTATCCAGGGATTGTGAAGGAGAAGATGTGGATCAGAAGCTCTATAGAGTAATGATTGGTTCACTATTATACTTGACAGCTAGCAGATCTGACACACACTATATAGTTTGCTACTGTACAAGATATCAAGCTAATCCTAAGGATTCCCATCTCAAGGCAGTTAAAAGAATCCTTAGATATCTTCTAGGAACCATTGAGGTTGGGTTATGGTATCCTAGTAATGGAGATTTCACACTCCAAGGGTTCACTAATGCAGATTATGGTAGAGATACTCTTGAGAGAAAGAGAACATCCGGAGGCTGCTATTTCCTTGGAGATTGCTTAGTATCATGGTATAGCAAGAAGCAAACTTCAGTTGCATTATCCACTACAAAAGCAGAGTATATGGCAGCTGGAAGTTGCATTGCTTAACTCCTATGGATCAAATAACAACTTGAAGATTATGGAGTGCAATCCTGATGTGTGGATGTTATGTGTGACAACAAAAGTGCTATTGATGTGTCAAAGAATCCGGTGCTCCATAATAGGATGAAGCATGTCAACATAAGGCATCACTTCATCCGGGATCACGTGATGAAGAAGGATGTTGCATTGGTATACATTCCAACCAATGCGCAAAGAGTAGATATCTTTACTAAGCCCTTAAGTAAAGATCAATTTGGAAAGTTAAGAGAGGCCATTGGTATGTTAAATCCAATTTGATCCGGAAGCAAATCCATGGTCAATTAAGAATCCTATCAACAGGATCATCCGGAATAGAGGTAATTGCCAATACAAGCCTAATCCGGAGGAAAGTATTCTACGTCAGTAAACAAGAAGGATAAATGGCAGAAAAAGCGCTTTAAAGGTAACTGTCACCTTTTGAATTTCAAAAGTCTATTAGTGGTTACACTCGTGGTAAATTGGATAGTTCTTTTCAAAATAAACCATCCATATTCTCCGATTAAATTAAACTTACCTCTCTCCTAAAATCTGGCTGCCATGTCATCAATCTAGCTAAAACAACCGAAGTCTGGATTACCAAAATACCCTTACCTTGAAAAATCTATAAATACTCCCAAAATTCATCCTCATCCTCAAACAAGCAACATACTCTTACTGTTACTCTGCAAAAATTTAAATCTATAACCCTTGCTTTCTAAATCTCTCTTAAATGGCAGCCACAAACACCTCAAACACCCTCGAGATCTTACCTAGCAAAAATCTCTTTCAAGTATCTGACTTAAAGGATACTGATTTTGAACCCCTGAATTTCAAAACCTCTGAATTCATTATTTCCATTGATCACTTAGGTGATGATTTCTTATTCAAAACCCCTCCTTTCTTCACCCTAATTGAAGATCAGAATCTAGGTGACTTTTTGAAGATAAACTGCCCTACCTAGCCAAAGCTGGTAAAGGAATTTTTCAAAAATTTCAGTGCTCATAACCATTTTGATGCCTTAAGCACCGTAGTACAAGGGAAGGTCATAAATATCACTCCACAGTTCTTTGAGAAGTATCTAAACATGAAAAACTCTGGTTTGTTGATAAGAAACGATGGTGATAAAGCTGGAGTTGATTACAATTCCAAATTTTGGCTTCACAAGAATTATTTCGGAGATAAATTCTCTACATACTTCCTTAGAACGCCTAGATTCCTGCAGCATGCTCTAGCAAAACTCATCCTGATAAGGAAAGGATCATTGACTACAATTTCTTCCCTTCAGCACTGCATCTTGCAGCACTGGGTTGGAAGTGTGGAAGTAAACCTGCCACTCTTGATCATTCACTATCTCAAGACGCATGTAAACTCCCACGGTGCCTTAATCACAAGAATTCTGCAAGCAGCCGAAGTAGATCTGGCAGGGTTTGAATTGTAAGCCTATTCTTGAGAACAATTTCCTCAATCTTCGATATGATGAGGAGTAGAATAAAAAAGGCCAAACTTAAAATGGATGAGAAAAGAGTTAAGTCCCAGAAGATGGTGGATCCAGAAGAGCAAGCGCCTGTCCCCAACAAGGCTAGAACCATTAAAAGCAAGGCACAAAAGAAGCCGGAAGCAATTCTAAAAAACGAAGTTGATGAAGACACCCTTCCAATCAACCAAATCATAAAATCCAGCCTTGAGAAACCCAAAGTCAGGGGTAAGCTCATTAAGGCCGCAACTAAGAAGGGTCGAAAGGTGATTGATGAAATTTCTGCCAAAGCAGTTGAGGGTAGAAGGAGGAAAGCTAAGAGAAGCTTAGTTGAAATGGAAGAGGAGGAAGATGTTGAGGAGACGGAGGATGAGGCTCCTCCTCAAAAGAAATTTAGAAGAAAGGGGCTAACTTATGCTAAAGCCATTGCTGCCCAAGAGAAGAAGGCTAGTAAAGGGAGGAGACTAGCTGGATAGTGCTGAATGAAGAAAAAAAGTAGTGCAGGGAGAAAGCTGCTTTAGAAAAAGCAAAATCAAGCAAAGGGAAACATGTGCCTGGAGCAACATAGATACTAGGGGAAGATGATGAACAATAGGCTATAATAAAAGCTGCCATCAAGGAAAACACCAAAATAAACTGAGAAAGAACAGAAGGTCTAGGTGCTTTATTTGGAGTAAATCCAGCCCTGGTACCTCCAATTTTAGTGAATCCTGATGAGATGGACACATTGTCCGAAATCCCTGGAGCTAATTCATTTGTGTTTGCCTCTCATAAAGAAGATCTACCTTAGAATCTACTTGGATCCGGCACTCCAATTATTAATCTTGAAAGTCCTAAAAAGGCACCAGAGAAGGGTGTTGAGGAAAATACCAACATGCTTGGGGGAGAAAAGATAAGTCCTATAAAGGCACTTGTAAGGGTGTTTGAGGATAGTTCTAAACATCTAGAGGCTAGGCTAGAGGAAGAAGAGTAGGAAGTGGAGGACAATCAGAATCAGACGTTACAAACCACTGAGGTAACCCCTGCTCTACTCGTCTTAATCTAATCTTGATAAGCACAACTTGGCTATAGACTCTCATAATGTAGCTAAGGATATAGTGCCAAACCCGAATGATATAACTCTGAAGGAGGGAGTGAGTATGAGTTCCAAAGGGCACACTTCTGAAGTGGACCCTACGGGCGAGGCTCATCCGGAGGAATAGATGGTGGAGGAAGAAGAAGAAGAGAGCTCTAGCTTAGAAGGAACTGAAAAGGAAGAGGAACATCAGTCCTCTGGAAGCAGCCTAAGCTCTAGAGATGAATCCACCTCATCCAAAGAAAAGACACTCCTCATCGCCAATCCAATCAAAATTCCCACTACCAACACCAAGTGTGCCAAGGTTATGGCTGCACTCAAGCTTTTTCAAGAAGCATCATAGGAGGAACAAGAGGAAGGGTATGTCAAGCAGAGCCTTTGAAGCATCTGCTCACACTTAAAATCTATTGAAGTAGTGCGTTATGAAGAGTTCCAGCCCTTAACCATTTAGAAGGAGTTTGGCGAAATCAAGGAGAGTTTGAAAAGCCTTCCTCGAATTGAGAAGCAAGTTATGGAATTTCCCACTCCTAGCGCTATAGCTGATGCCTCTCTGTCTCAAATCCAGCCAATTATGAATGAGCTTAAAGCAAGCACCACTACAGCAAATCGGACTGCCAGTCAAGCCAATACCTTAGCCTCTGATAACTGTGCAACTATCCTTGAAAGAATGTCCTCATCCGGCACTAATCTATCCTCAGAAATAAAGGACTACATTGATTCCAAGTTTGAAAACTTGACAAAATTCATGGAAGACAGAGACCTAAAACATGCTCTTCTCAACCTGGAAATTGATCAGCAAGTAACCTGGGACATGCTTGCTCACTTCATTGATAAAACCATCCCCAAACTCAAAGAGAAGATACTAGATGATATGGGTGACGAGATGCAGGCCAGAAACTCTAGTATTGAACAATCAATAAATGAATGGAAGAAGTCAGTCTCTAAAGAAATAAAGGATCAAACGGAGTCACTCCAAAATATCCGAAAGGGGATCTCAGAGGAAATAACCTTAATCCAAACTGTAACCAACAACTTGTCTATCTCCGGACCCTCTCATTCTCCGGCTATTTTAGAAAGTCAGCTCATTCCGGTACTGCACAACCTTGTTCAAGCCATAGGGGACTCCGAATTTATGAGCTAAAAAGGTACAACTACTCTTATCAAGGCTATGTTCCCCTATTTTGATCCCAAAGTCCAAGAACACATCCTGTGGATTCTTCCTCAAGTCTCACAATCTTATGCTCAACTCCGGAGGTCTTTTCGTCCTTATTATTTGACTTCGCCTATAGTTGATCACATTATTGATGAGTGGGATAAAGGCAACAAAGACTACTGTATCTACTCCTCTACTTGGTAGCAGTCTTGGGACAAGCGAACCTACATGGTTATTGATCCCCTTGGTGGAAGCAAAAAGGGGGAGGAAGATCTGAGTCATCAAAGTGAAGGAAGCGGCAAGGGAAAAATGCTACAAGTCAGGAAGAGTGGTCCTTTCAGAGAGATAGTTAAGCTAGCTAGATAATATTATAATACTTATGTAATAGCTAGATTCACTTTATATGTATTTTTGTAATTTGTAACTCTGAACTTTATGATGTTAACCATTATTAACAACAGAAGTATATATGAAGTGAAATTCTTAACTATCAAAACAAACGCTTCTAAAGTACAATCTATAATTATACTAAAATAAGCTTAGAAGCTAGAATCATAAAATTATGGGGGAGTTAGGAAGCTAAAATTATGGGGAAGCATTGTAAATGACTAAGTATAAAAAATCAGACTTAGTTCATATACCCCTGTCCTATGCTTAGTTGACTTAGGTTTTTGTTTCCATCAAATGGCGGAGATTGTTGGGAAACAATGATCCGGATAACAATATAAAAATAAATCCAGATCAAGTTTGAGAGAAACAAAAACAATGTATGTAATTCTCCCAAATCTAAATGGAAATATCCGGATAAAGATCAAGATACAAGTCATCCATTGAAGAAATTAAATACCTAAGCACTAGAGGAAATCATCCGGACAAAGTTTGGAAAGGAAACAAACTTCTGTCCTTCAAGACTAGCATTCGGAAGAACTGATTGAAGTTATCTCTGGAAGAAGACAAATCCGGAGCATATAGGTCTAAAAGACATCCAGAAGACCTATATTTCAAACATAGGGAAAGATACAAAATATCACTTTCCCTCCATCCTTTTCAGTTTATGAAGTCAAAGATCCTTTCCTGAAGACAAAGACAAAATGATAGCTTGTATATTTCAGAGAAAAGATAAAAGGACTGACACCAGACAGAAAAAGCTAACTACCTTTTTCTCCTAGACCAATAAGGAAGTGCGTGGAGCTCACATAAAAAAGCAATTCGTATGAAAGTTGGTACATCACAAAATGACAAGCAAAACGATCACTGACAACTTTCTAACCTCAATCTTAAGATTTTAAATCGGTCAAAATACAGTCTAACGAATTGATCAACGGATCCGGAAGCTCCACATCATGACCTGATCAAGGGTGAATATTGAATGAAAGCTCACCAACCACAACGGCTACATTCATGATCAAAGCCTATAAAAGGAGCTCTTCACCAAATGAGAAGGTCAACTGGTTGATTTACAAAAGTAAGTAACAAAGCAATACTTATTCAATCAGTTGATACAATCCCTCCAAGAACCTTTTGATTTCAAATCAGTTTGTAAGGATTCCCAAGGGATACTATAAAATTGAGGAACTCGAAAAACCAATCCTTTATTAAAAACCAAAGAGTAAGAATCTCTAACTTGGGTGATTTAAGAGATTGGGATATACCTTGAAGTAGGTGCTTTGAGTGAGATCTCCATGTAGGACTCAACTTAGATTTAAGGTAGAAGGCTAAGTGGTATATCCTACTAAAGACAAGAGGACTCAGCTAAGAGTTGGTGCTTCTAATGGTATATCCTACTTCCGGAAGGGGTTACTATCTCGAGACAAATCTGTAAGACTTGATTCTTACCAGTTGGAAAGGAATCCACTAGTAGATAAGCTCGGAGGAAGGAAACTCCGAGGACTGGACGTAGGCGGGGCCAAACCAGTATAAAATACTTGTGTTTGATTTTCTTTCTCGTTTACTTTATTGCATATTATTGTCATATTTGCATCATCCGGATCCAGCTTCCGGATTATAATTAAACATGATTCACTAAGACTTTTCTAAGTCTGTAAATTCTGCAAAAAAGGGCCATTCATCCCCCCTCTGCCCCTATAAATACTCTCACAGGGACTAATATTACTTCGTGAATAATTCCATGTTGGGAGACAAACTCACCAAATGGTGCAACATATTCACCACCACGATCACTTCTTACCTTCTTAATTTTCTTATTAAGTTGGTTTTCTGCTTCTTGCTTATAGTGTACAAATTTCTCTAAAGCTTCATCTTTGCTTTTAAGAAAATATACATAACAATATTTTGTGCTATCATCAATGAAGGTAATAAAATATTTATTTGCTCCCCTTGATTGAACAATTTTCAAGTCACAAATATCTGTATGTATCAAATCAAGTGGTTCTAAATTTCTTTCAACGGATTGAAATGAAGATCTTGTCAATTTTGTCTCAACACTAATTTCACATTTATGTATTTTATCTATATAAAATGTGGGAATATGATTCAAGTTAATTAAACGTTGTAACATATCAAAATTAACATGTCCAAGTCTACTATGCCATAAATTAGAAGACTCAACCATATAAGCATAAACGTTGTTCTTCTCCATATTAATAAAACCGTGCTTATAAGAGATACAATTGAATTTATACATTCCGTTACATTCATATCCCTTTCCCACATACATACCTCCTTTAGACAAAATAAATTTCTGAATTCAAATACCATTTTGAAGCTGTGTACACTCAAAAGGCTCCTAGAAACCATATTCTTCCTTATATCAGGTACATATAAGACATTTTTCAGTTTTACTTCTTTGTTGGAAGTCATTTTTAGAATCACCGTTCCACGTCCTTTAACTTTGGAAGTAGCAGAATTACCCATGTAGAGCTTCTCCCCATAATTTATGAGAGTCAGTCCAACAAAAGAGTCTTTGTCACAACATACATGATGGGTAGCACCAGTATCAAGCCACCACTCTCTTGGGTTTGAGTCAACCAGGTTAACCTTAGAAATTACCGCACATAAGTTGATGTCAGACACATCTTTAGTAATTTCAGCAACAACATTTGCCCATTCTTGTTTGCCCTTTTTGGCAGCCTGCATTCAGTGGACTTATGCCTCATCTTATTGCAGTTGAAGCATTTTCCATTGAACTTAGGTTTCTTGGAAATGCCTCCTTTTGGTCCCATTTTGGACTTGGGTTTAGCATAATGCTTACCCATTTTTGGAGTCTTTAAGGACCTCCACCACGTTGGCTTTCGCCATAGCTTGATTAGCAATAAAAAATTTCTTTTCAGATCTTCTATTATCCTCCTCAATACGAAGTCAAACAATAATATCCTCAACAGACATTTCTTTTCATTTGTGCTTTAAGTAATGTTTAAAATCATTCCAACTCGGTGGTAATTTTTTAATAATTACAGCCACTTGGAATGGCTCACTAGTATGCATATTTTCAGCTTCCATCCCATGGATTAGTAGTTAGAGTTCCTCCACTTGACTTACAACAGGCTTGGAATAAATCATTTTAAAATCAAGAAATTGGCCTACTAAGTATTTCTTAGCGCCAGCATCCTCAGTTCGATATTTCTTGTCTTAGGATTCCCATAATTCTTTTGCAGTATGTTTTACTGTGTACACCACATATAAATTGGGTACTAAACCATTTAAAATATGGTTTTTGCAAAGAAAATTAGAAAATATCCAACCATCAACAAATTTCTGAACAGAAGCATCAGTTACTCCATTGGGAACAATAGGAGTATCTTCTTTCAAAAAAATTTGAAGTCCCACACTAGTTAAGTAGAAAAACATTTTTTCTTGCCAAACTTTAAAATTCACACCATTGAATTTCTCAGGCCTTTCGGGTATTGTTATAGGGTATGAACCTGAAGCCCCATGACTGTTTGGCATAACAAGCCCAAAACTCGAAAGTCCATTTCCATTTAATTAAAAACCATTTGGACCAAGTTGTCCATTTTGGTTAAGTCCAAACCCATTAGGACCATTTGTCCATTTTGGTTATTTTGACCATAAGTATTTTCATGGTCATTTCCTTGAGTAGGGCCAGAACTCATAGATCCAAAAGCAATTGGCCTAGAAGCTGCATAGCCAAAAGTAGTTGGTCCACCTACAAGTCCAGAAGCAACCGGTGTTGAACTAATAGGCTCAGAACCAATAGGACCAAGTTGTCCATTTTGGTTTTCTTCATTTTGGCCTTGAGCAATTTCAGGACTAATGTCTCCATGACCAGCCACGATGAATTCTGAAAATTTCAAACAAACCAAATTAGAACAGTTTTAAAACAATAAATAAAATAAATTACTAAAATTATCCGTATGACAATTTTGATTTGCTTAAATTTTTTTTGTCACTTTTTAATATGTATATTATCCAAATTAAGTCTCAGTGTCCAAAATAAGTCCTTATGGTCCAAAGTCCAAGTATTTGTCCAAATTTAGGTACTCCAAGTTTCGGTAATCCAAGTCACGGTGTTCCAAGTTATGAAAATCTATTCGTCTCTTTTAAAGGAACATAGTTACACCATCAAATAGAGATAAAAATCTGTCTTAAGATTGTTAGAAATGAGATATTAATAGAGTAATTCCTTTAAGATACGAAACACAACAAATAAGATATTAGTAACTTGAATTATGAAGATATGGAAATAAAATACATAAACATAAAACATAAAATTAATAAAGTACTAAAATAACCTTTAACCGTTAATTAAAATGAAAAGGTTCTATTGAGGCCCGAATCGGTTTCCTTAGGATAGATTTTGCCCCGTATATTAGGACAGATTTTGCCCCGTATATTAGGACAGATTTTGCCCCGTATATGGGAAGCTGTCTCCCAGGATACAACAACAGACGTTAAGTGAACTCAAGCAAGTGTAAAATATTATCACCAAGATGGAACTTAAAAGGAGCTCTGGTGTGACATCCCAGTACCTACATTAACATCCATTGTATCTCATGAAATTAGAATATCTAATATTTTACCTGTTAACTTATAAGAAATTCATTAGTTAAGTTAATAATTATTTGGTGATATGAAATACGATATTTTATTGTCTAGGCACCAATCAATAGAAGAATAAAATTTTAAGAAATAAGTAGAGTATAGTTATATTATAGATATAAAGTGATTTATTGGATAAGATATATGTATTGTTATTAGTATTATTGTTTTAGTATTAAGAAAGAATATAAAGGTATAGTTAGTGTACATATAATGTATGTATAAAAAAATGTATTAGATACACAAGATATATTTTAATAAGTAATTGGAATGATTACTATTATTACTATTATTATTATTATTATTGTAATAGTAGTGTATTAGTGAGGGTATATTTGGTGTATATTATCGAGGATATATATATATATATATATAAGAAAGTAGGTAAGAAGAGGATAAAAAATCTAATCTCTACAACCTCTAGAAAGACCAGAATCGTTCCATGGAAGAGAAGGAAGCATAAGGAAGAAAGGGAATAGATAGGGAGAAGGAGAAAATCAGGTATGTCTATGGTTTAGTAATATGATTTTTGAGATGTTAGAGATAGAATTTGAGGTTATGACAAAAAGATGAATTGATTCTGTACATCTCTAGGTTACTTCTGTAAAATTTAGTGATTTTTCGATGAGTAGATCAATAGCTATGATTTTTATAAGATGACGTGTCCAGAATTGGATGATCCAAGAGATGAGGTAAGTTTTGAAATTAATCTAAGATTGTTATACTGCTTTGAAAATTCTAAGTTTTTGATAAGTTATTTCCTTATGTGTATAGTTTAAGTAGGAAAAGAATCAGGTCAATTCATGTTGTTTATAGAAAGTTATGATCATTTTACTAAGATGCGGTCCAGGTAGAACGGGTTGAAACATGGTGTTGAAGGAAAATTCACTATAAATCGTACAAGTCTTTGAAAATTTTGTTGTGTATTAGAAATTGAAAAAAAGATAAATCTGCGCATTTGAGTAAGTAAGTCAGAAGTTATGAATTTTGAAGTAAAGTGAGGTCATAAGAACACTAGTTCTAAGTGCAGGCAAAACAGTACAAAATTAGAGTTTAAAATATAAAATTCATAATAAATGGAAAAGTGATCAGAAAATTATAAGATTTTGATATGTTATAAAGCTATGTGTTAAGAGTAAAATGAACTTGGAATCATGTCATTTGGTTGAGTACTTGGAAAGATATGACTGGTTATAGTCAGTAAGATGACAAGGATAGTAATTCTATTCTAGTTTATATTAATCTTTATATATTTACAAAAGGATATAAGATGTATATATGTATGTTTGATATATAAATATGTATGTTATAGGAGCTCAAAACAGTGAAGAGATTCCGGAGAAAGGTCTAAGTAGTTCTGAGAGAATCAGCTCGGATGATTTTGTAAGTATATACATGATATGAATATATAGGTGAAATGTATTGATGTGTTAGTTGTTTGAATATGTGAATTTGATATGAATTGTATTGATGTGTGGTTAAATTTGATATGATTTGTATAAATTGTCTTAATGTGAATTGAGTGATATAATTATTTTGATTTGAAATTGTATTTGAATAGTGTTACATGTGTTGTGTGGTTACATTTGATATGAAATTTAAGTTGCATTGAGATGGTATTGATATGTGAATTGTGGCGATAAGTGAATATTTGTGAACGGTTAATGTGAATTATTGGATAAGCATAAGTGAGTATAAACATGAAATGAATTTATGATTGTGATTTGTGTTGATATGTGACTATATATGTGAGTGGAACTTGATATATATGAAGTGTGTTGACATTATTTGAGTGTGAAATGAATTGTATTGGAAATATATTTTTATGTGAATATAAACTTGATTTGAATTGTTAAGTGAATCATGTGCATATAAGTTTATAATAAGAATTGTATTTGATAAAGCCGAAATTATATGATATATGTATGTGGAATATATGCTAAAATTCAATTGCATTAGTATATGCTAATTGTAAGTTCAATGGTTTGTATAACAAACATTTGCACTTGAATATATGAAAAGTATAAGAGACGCTGTGACATAGCCGATCAAACATTGCAATACATGTTCTGTTCATCTGGACCTATATGGTCAACCAATTGCAATATCTGACAAATGGACCGAAAGGTTAGCTAATTGTTTATCTGGATCAAAAGGTCAACCAATTGTTATATAGCTAGCCAGCAAATCAGTTGACAATTGCTACTAATGCTACATGTATCCTGGGACAATAGTTTGGCTGGTATTATCACAACAATTAAATAACCGGTTCATTCATTCTCATATAAGTGTGACTGTATATTGAATTTATTGATGTATATATATATATATATATATATATATATATATATATATATATATATATATATGATTTGCTATATTGAATTTGTAATGTGTGTATATATGTGATTTGATAAATTCATAGATTATTTATATTCACTGAGTTGCGCCTTATATAAATCGCTAAATTTTTCAGAGCTGATAAAGTTTGTACTAGAAGCTCATTACCTATAGATATCATGGACGAAAGGTTGGTTGGCTGTGTTCCATCTCGCTCCCTCTCCTCACATAACAAGCATATAGTATAGAAAGCGGTCGGGTTTTGGTTTTTATTTCGTACATATTTGTTATAGTAGGATATGATGCTATAAGTATTACAAACCAAATGTTAAGTTTTGTTAGTATATTATATATATATAAATAACGTACAAGTTAAAAAAATTATGTATGTTATGGATATTGTTTTATGCTTAGTATAAGGTATGGGGTGTTTCAGTTGGTATCAGACTGGTGATATGATCATAGGGACATCGTTTGCATAAATATATAAAAGTTAATACATGTTGGGATTATACATTTTATCACCTTTATATAGGGCTGATGAAAATCTTAACCCGAGGAGAGAGGAACCAGCTAGAACGCCACTTATAGGATCATATATGCATTCACGTGTACTTCAAGAGGCTTTGTGGTTCAAGAGCCTCTATAATTCCTAAAGGGAAAAGATGTTTGATACATAGAAGAAGAAAGGTACAATAGTATTCAAATAAATTCTTTTAAGTGAATTGATTGTTATAAATCAAGTGCACAAAACTGTTCAATCTAATTGATAACGCATTACTAGTTGTTGATATGATTAGATGAAATACTAGAGATTTTTATGTGATATTGGGTTTGAATTGGTTGATGAAGCAACGTGTCATTACCGATTGTTTCACTAAAGAAGTTGATTTACAGTCGTCAAGTCAGTCACTAGTAATTCTGAACATGAACTTAAAGTAGTGCCTACTTGTTTGATTCTTATAATAAGGGTTTTATAAGAACCAGTATGTCTCCTTGGGGTGCTTCAATATTATTTGTCAATAAGAAGGATAGTACTATTCGCGTTGATTATAGGAAGTTGAATTGAGGCACTATGAAAAACAAATATTCTTTACCTCATATTGGTGATTTATTTGATCAATTACAAGGAGCCAGGGTATTTTATAAGATTTATTTGAGAGGCAAGATAGATGGAAAACCTGATATTAAACTCTACAAAACCTTGAGAAGTTCCCGAAAACATATTTGAGGAACAAGAATAGCAAAAGAAGAGATAGGGAAGTAAAGGGAATCAGGTAAGTAGATGAACTTGTTATACGATTTTCTTGATATGAGAGATAGAATTATGGTTCAAAATATTAAAGAGAAAACAAGAGAAATAGATAGAGAGAAGGAAAGGCATAAGATTAAGGTATTTCAGTAATTTATGATGTGATTTTTGTTATGTTAGAAATAGAATTAGAAGTTATCATATGAAGATGAATTGTTCCTCTGTAAGATATGATTTTGTCTACAAAATTGGGGAATTCTTAAATGAGTTTATAGGGAGTATGACTTTTGGTAGTGAAAGTGTTCAAAATAACATGATCAATGAGTTAGGCTAAAGTTTAAAATTTATCTGGAAATATTTTACTGCATAGAATGCTCTAAAATTTTGATATATTGTTCAAGAGTATGTCCTCTATACATAACAAAATGAATCAGGTCATTTGAGGTTGTATAGAAAAAATTGTAGTCGTTTTACTAGGTGTTGTACATGTGAAACGGGACAGATTCAAGGAGTGGAAGAAAAATTCAGCATAAATTGTATACTAATAAGATGGTTACAAAATTTAAGTATGTTATGGTCATATCTGTGGTAAAGAAAACGAGACAAGAACCAAATCATTTGATTTAGTATTGTAAAAGATATGAATTTTGAAGTCAGTTAGGTAATGAAGAATATGAATCTGTATTAAAGTATAGTTTTGAAAGAATTGAAAAATTCACTATGGGATTAAGTATAGTTATGTTATCACCTTGAAAATGCATCTTAAGATTTATAAAGAAGGGAAAGTTAATTACATAGTATACAAGACCTTATGAAATTCTTGAGAAAGTTGGTCCATTTGCTTATAGATAGACATTACCACAAGAATTAGCTCAAATTCACAATGTTTTTCATATTAGCTTGTTAAGGAAGTATCCAAAAGACCTTACACATGTACTGGAGGATTAAGAATTAGATATTGCACATAATTTGAGTTATGTAGAGGAACCAGTGGAGATTATAGGGATATAAAGACCAAACAACTACGAAATAAAAGAAATACCATTCGTCAAAGTACATTGGAGATGTCATTTAGTGGAAGAAGCTACTTGACAAACAGAAGAACGAATCAGAAAGGACTGCCCTTATTTATTTTTGGATACATGTATTTAAATTTCGAGGAGGAAATTCTTTAAGAGGGGGAGAATTGTGACATCCGAGTACCTACATTATAATTGCATTTGTTAACATCCATTGTATCTCATGAAATTAGACTATTTAATATTTTCCATGTTAACTTATAAGAAATCGATTAGTTAAGTTAATAATTATTTGGTGATACGAAATACGATATTTTATTGTCTAGGCACCAATCAATAGAAGAATAGAATTTAAAGAAATAAGTAGAGTATAGTTATATTATAGATATAAAGTGGTTTATTGGATCGATTTGAAGAAGCAACAGGTAAATACATATTTCTTTCTTTTAATTTCTCCCACTCTCAATAAAATCTTAATCCATGTTCGAATTACTGGCCTGGTGTGATCGATATTCATTTTTTTTAAATTTTACTTTACTCGAAGGAAATAAAATTAATGGAAATTAATTTATATTTTAAGGAGATTACAAATTAGATAAATGTAGAAAGAAACATGCATTTATTTTTAGAACCAAAGGTTCCTCCCGTTGGATGCATGACAAGTGGCCACATAATATTATTATAATATAAATAGTGTTACATGTCATTCATCCAATTAGGTGAATATTAAATATTCGGACCCATATTGAAATAAGAAACAAATTCTTCAAAACGGAAATATTGAATAAAAAGAAATAATGAAATATAATACCAAAGTTGACAATCACGTAAATTGACCGAAGCATTGAAATGATTTTGACTAACATTCTTGCGAAAAAAGGTAATCTAATAATCATTTTGCAACACTGGAAAATAACGGTAGAAAAACTCCAAAGTTGAATGCATTGATTGAGGCACAATTAATAGCAAAGATTAATTTGTGGAGTAATAGAAGGAAACCGATGGACTGTTAGTTGTTTAGTAGCCCAAAAACACATATAAAAGGGCCAATTCTCGTGAACAAAAAAAATACAAGAAGCAAAAAAACTTAAAAAACTAAGAATGAAGAAAATAGAGATGATTGTGATAGTAGCAGTAGTAGGGATGGTAGCATTGGTAGGGGCAGTGAATGGGGAAGAGGTAAAGACATGCTGGTCAGCTCTGAAAGACATACCAGGTTGTCTTAATGCTACAATTGGCACAATTATTAGTCCAGCTTGTTGCAATGTAGCCAAGGAGCTCACTCAGGATTGTTGGCTTAAGTTGTTTCCTATGTTCCCCTTCACCCACTTTCTCAAGGCCTTTTGCTCTGGTCTTCTCTCCCCTTCCCCTGCCTGATTCTTCATTTGTCCTCATTTGATTGCTAATTTAATATGTTAATTTTTCTCGTCAAATAAAATATGTTTGTTCTTTATAATGTTATGTCTTGAATTTCATTATTGTTTTCATTCCATTACAAGTTTGGTTAAGATAAATCACTTTAGTTTATCAGATATAATCAAAATTTGAGTTTAGGACAACAATTTGTATGTGTATGGCTTTCTATGTCTATAAGCTGTAGAGGTTACAAAGTAACCATACTTTATTTTAATATAAAATAGGTTTGTGCCATATATAAAGTAAAAAATAAAATAAAAAATCGTTTACCTATGATTACAGGTCATCAACAGGTCAAAGGATATGCTAAAATTACACTAGGTTGCATAATTATACCCACCCATTTATAATTATAAAAATTCTTAAAACTTTGCAAAAACAACATTAAACGCTTACAAATTTTTGCAATGTTAATAATTTTTTTTGTAAATTAGGTTTTTGCTATTAAATTATTAAGAAAATAATTAAATAATTTTTTTAAAATGAATATAAATTATGACTTTAATGAAGTATACAAATTTTGTTATTACAAATTTTGGGCGTAAAAATTGAAATTATCAAATTATAAAATTTTTTAGTGAAAATTGAAAATAAAAAATATAATTGGGCGTGAAAATTTTGCTAGCTATTTTAATACATGAATATATAATTTTTAAAGTTGAAAACTCTTACAAAATTATAATATTAGGAAAATTATGTAATTGTTTACGTGAACCTTATATTTTCTACTATTTCAATACACATATTTTCATATTTTTTAACCATTTATTGTGAAGTTTAAAATTTTTTGTTGAGCGCATACACTTAATTTGGTATTTTCTAATAGTTTCTTGCAAAGTTGAAGATTTTTTTCTTAAGTGTTAACTTTATAAAAATTAAATAGTTTATCACTTAAAACATGTATACGTATCATATAAAATTTTACGTGAACTTTCATTTCTTAGAGGGTATATTTTCGCATTTTTCAGTAGTTATTTCGCAGAGTTGATTTTTTTTAGTAAAGAGATAGTTTACAAAAATCAAGAAGGCTTTCATACCAAATATGTCTAAATTTAAATAAATTCATAAAGTTTAAATGTTTGACATGAAGCTTAGTTTTTATACTACGCAAATACATGTATTTTCATAATTTTCAATCATTTTTACAAAGTTGAATATTTTTTTAGTAGTGTTACATTTATAAAATTAAAATAATCTTTTACGAAAAATATATCTTATTTTTCATAAATTTTATAAAATTCCAATATTGTACGTAAACCTTAGATTTTGTATCATTTGATTAGCATGTGCCATTCATTTTTCGTCAAGTTGAATTTTTTTTGTAAAGTGTTACATTTATAAAGTTTAAACGTACAAGTTTTATAATGTACGAAATTTATTGAAGCTCATGTATATTTTACGTGAAATGCTACTTAATTTTTATAAAGTTAATACTTTACTGAAATAATTGCAAAAATGAATGACAACTCTAAAAATATAAGTAGTATTTCACGTAAAATATGTCTGAACTTCACTTCATTTCGTTAAATTCTAAAATTTAACGGAACCCTTTATTTATCATTTGAATTGCATTTTCATTCATTTTTCTAGTGAAGTAGAAAAATTTTTACAAATATTTTTGCATTGAATACAAATATTTTTACAATTATCAGTCTTTTTTGCAAAGTTCAGAATTTTTTTGTGAAGTGTGTTAACTTTACGAAAAATTACTAGTCATGCACGTAAAATATGTCTATATATTAGTTAATTTTGTAAAGTTCTAATAATTTACTTTAACCTCATTAGTTTATCACTAAAATAATATATTTTCACAGTTGTCGTTCGTTGTTTGCATAATTGAAGATTTTTTTGGTAAAGTTTTAACTTTATGAAAATTAAATATTTTTTTACATAATATATAACTAACTTTAATTAATTTTCATAAAATTTGATGATTTTTACCTGAAACTTAGTTTCTTTGATTATTTGAATACAAATTTTTTGCAATCATCAATTTTAATTCTTTCGCAAAGTTTAAGAACTTTTTGTAAAGTGTTAATTTTACAAAAAATTACTAGTCTTACAAGTAAAATAATCTATATTTCAATAAATTTTATAAAGTCTTAATATTTCACGTGTTTCAACACATATTTATTTACTTTTTTTGTTGCCCTCCCTATTCATGGGAGCTTTTGCTCTGATTACATCTGAAATCCATTACCAAGAACATCATTAGTAAACTAACTTGTGTAGATGGTAGTAGTTTGTTTATCATTCACAAATTGTTTGAGTTATCCAACCTTAATATTGTACATTTGGTTGTGTTCTCAATAGTTTGAATTTCACCTACACTTATTTAATTTCAGTTATTTAATAATTTACCTCAATAGTTTAAATTACAAACTAACCAACACATTTTTGGAACTTTACATGGACGAAATAGATTGATTATTTTATAAGCATACTTATAGGGCTAAGTTTAACGTAAAATCTTTAAATTGTACGAAATTTATTGAAACTTAAATATATTATACATGAAATGCTACTTAATTTTCGTAAAGTTAACACTTTACTGAAAAATCTTCAACTTTGCAAAAAATGAATGACGACTGCAAAAATATAAATAATCAATTAGTTGGAAACTACGTTTAACGGGAAATTTGTAACTTGTACGAAATTTATTGAAACGATGATATATTTTACGTGAAATACAACTTAATTTTTGCAAAGTTAATACTTCATTGAACAATCTTCAACTCTGCATAAAATGAATGACAACTGTGAAAATATAAGCAATCTTTCACATAACATATATCTGAAATCTAATTCGTTTGGTAAAATTCTAAAATTTACATGAAACCTTTATTTATTCTTTGAATTGCATTTTCATTCATTTTTCATGTAAAGTTGAGGATATTAGCATTAACTTTTTGAAAATTAAGTAGTCTTTGATGCAAGATTTATACATATTTCAATAATATATTTTTTCAGCTGTTATTCATTTTTTTACATATAGTAGTAACTTTACTAAATTTAAGTCGTCTTTCACGTAAAATATATCTAAGTTTCAATAAATTTAGTAAAGTAAAAAAATTTTGCTTGAACTTTTCTTTTTATTATTTGAAGGATATATTGTAGCATTTAACGATCAATTTTAATAAAGGTGAAGATAATTTTATAAATTGTCAACTTCACAAAAATTTAGTAATCTTTCACGTAACATATATCTCAATTTCAAATCATTTTTACTATTTTTTTATGAAAAGAGGTTTGGACTAAACCAAACTACGAGCAATACAAGTATGTGGGTGTTCAAACTACACTCCTGATAAATTGTTTTGAGTTCCTGCCCGAGATCTGTGCTACCCTATTAGCAATCCTGGGCCTTAATGAAAACAAACAAGAAATGAAAACTCCAGATAGTCTTTTACAATCGAAAACAAAAGACATAAAATATGAGGAGCCCTCTTCATCGTCAATCAAAGCTTCGTATAGAGTGGTATTATCAACTTCCACCACAACATGTGTGTATCCAACATCTTTGAGCCACGTTAGAGCTTCTCAAACAGATAATGGCCTCTCGAACAGATAGTGTTTCAGCTTCCAAGATAGAAATATGAGATGGTAAAGAGCCCACCTTAGCCGCACAAAAGGCACCACCTGAGTTGCACACCACAAGACCGAAAATAGACTTTGCCAAACGTAACTTGGGTTGCTAGCAGCAAATCAGTTCATTTTTCAAATTTTGGCACTGAATTCTAAGAAGACAATCTAGTCCAAGTTGTTTCACACCTTCGACCTTTTCTTTGTGAAATGTTGATACAATCAGTTGATACAATCCCTCCAAGAACCTTTTGATTTCAAATCAGTTTGTAAGGATTCCCAAGGGATACTATAAAATTGAGGAACTCGAAAAACCAATCCTTTGTTAAAAACCAAAGAGTAAGAATCTCTAACTTGGGTGATTTAAGAGATTGGGATATACCTTAAAGTAGGTTCTTTGAGTGAGATCTCCATGTAGGACTCAACTTAGATTTGAGGTAGAAGGCTAAATGGTATATCCTACTAAAGACAAGAGGACTCAACTAAGAGTTGGTGCTTCTAATGGTATATCCTACTTCCAGAAGGGGTTACCATCTCGAGACAAATCTTTAAGGCTTGATTCTTACCAGTTGGAAAGGAATCCACTAGTAGATAAGCTCGGAGGAAGGAAACTCCGAGGACTGGACGTAGGCGGGGCCGAACCTGTATAAAATACTTGTGTTTGATTTTCTTTCTCGTTTACTTTATTGCATATTATTGTCATATTTGCATCATCCGGATCCATCTTCCGGATTATAATCAAACATGCTACACTAAGACTTTTCTAAGTCTGTAAATTCTCCGAAAAAGGGCCATTCATCCCCCCTCTGCCCCTATAAATACTCTCACATGGACTAATATTACTTCGTGAATAATTCCATGTTGGGAGCAAAACTCACCAAATGGTGCAACATATTCACCACCACAATCACTTCTTACCTTCTTAATTTTCTTATTAAGTTGGTGTTCTGCTTCTTGCTTATAGTGTATAAATTTCTCTAAAGCTTCATCTTTGCTTTTAAGAAAATATACATAACAATATTTTGTGCTATCATCAATGAATGTAATAAAATATTTTTTGCTCCCCTTGATTGAACAATTTTCAAGTCACAAATATCTGTATGTATCAAGTCCTGTGGTTCTGAATTTCTTTCAACGGATTGAAATGAAGATCTTGTCAATTTTGTCTCAACACAAATTTCACATTTATGTATTTTATCTATATGAAATGTGGGAATATGATTCAAGTTAATTAAACGTTGTAATATATCAAAATTAACATGTCCAAGTCTACTATGCCATAAATTAGAAGACTCAACCATATAAGCATAAACGTTGTTCTTCTTCATATTAATAGAACCATGCTTACAAGAGATACAATTGAATTTATACATTCCGTTACATTCATATCCCTTTCCCACATACATACCTCCTTTAGACAAAATAAATTTCTGGGATTCAAATACCATTTTGAAGCTGTGTGCACTCAAAAGGCTCCTAGAAACCATATTCTTCCTTATATCAGGTACATATAAGACATTTTTCAGTTTAACTTCTTTGTTGGAAGTCATTTTTAGAATCCCCGTTCCATGTCCTTCAACTTTGGAAGTAGCAGAATTACCCATGTAGAGCTTCTCCCCATAATTTATGAGAGTCAGTCCAACAAAAGAGTCTTTGTCACAACATACATGACGGGTAGCACCAGTATCAAGCCACCACTCTCTTGGGTTTGAGTCAACCAGGTTGACCTTAGAAATTACCGCACATAAGTTAATGTCAGACACACCTTTAGTAATTTTAGCAATAGCATTTGCCCATTCTTGTTTGCCCTTTTTGGCAGCCTGCATTCAGAGGACTTATGCCCCATCTTATTGCAGTTGAAGCATTTTTCACTGAACTTAGGTTTCTTGGAAATGCCTCCTTTTGGTCCCATTTTGGACTTGGGTTTAGCATAATGCTTACCCATTTTTGGAGTCTTTAAGGACCTCCACCACGTTGGCTTTCACCATAGCTTGATTAGCAATAAAAAATTTCTTTTCAGATCTTCTATTATCCTCCTCAATACGAAGTCAGACAATAAGATCCTCAACAGACATTTCTTTTCATTTATGCTTTTAGTAATGTTTAAAATCATTCCAACTCGGTGGTAATTTTTTAATAATTACAGCCACTTGGAATGGCTCACTAGTATGCATATTTTCAGCTTCCATCCCATGGATTAGTAGTTGGAGTTCCTGCACTTGACTTACAACAGGCTTGGAATAAATCATTTTAAAATCAAGAAATTGGCCTACTAAGTATTTCTTAGCGCCAACATCCTCAGTTCGATATTTCTTGTCTAAGGATTCCCATAATTCTTTTGTAGTATGTTTTACTGTGTACACCTCATATAAATTGGGTACTAAACCATTTAAAATTTGGTTTTTGCAAAGAATATTAGAAAATATCCAGCCATCACCAAATTTCTGAACAGAAGCATCAGTTACTCCATTGGGAACAATAGGAGTATCTTCTTTCAGAAAATTTTGAAGTCCCACACTAGTTAAGTAGAAAAACAATTTTTCTTGCCAAACTTTAAAATTCACACCATTGAATTTCTCAGGCCTTTTGGGTATTGTTATAGGGTATGAACCTGAAGCCCCATGACTGTTAGGCATAACAAGCCCAAAACTCGAAAGTCCATTTCCATTTAATTAAAAACCATTTGGACCAAGTTGTCCATTTTGGTTAAGTCCAAACCCATTAGGACCATTTGTCCATTTTGGTTATTTTGACCATAAGTATTTTCAGGGTCATTTCCTTGAGTAGGGCCAGAACTCATAGATCCAAAAGCAATTGGCCTAGAAGCTGCATAGCCAAAAGTAGTTGGTCCACCTACAAGTCCAGAAGCAACCGGTGTTGAACTAATAGGCTCAGAACCAATAGAATCAAGTTGTCCATTTTGATTTTCTTCATTTTGGCCTTGAGCAATTTCAGGACTAATGTCTCCATGACCAGCCACGATAAATTCTGAAAATTTCAAACAAATCAAATTAGAACAGTTTTAAAACAATAAATAAAATAAAGTACTAAAATTGTCCGTATGACAATTTTGATTTACTTAAATTTTTTTGTCACTTTTTAATATGTATATTATCCAAATTAAGTCTCAGTGTCCAAAATAAGTCCTCATGGTCCAAAATCCAAGTATTTATCCAAATTTAGGTACTCCAAGTTTCGGTAATCCAAGTCACGGTGTTCCAAGTTATGAAAATCTGTTCGTCTCTTTTAAAGGAACATAGTTACACCATCAAATAGAGATAAAAATCTGTCTTAAGATTGTTAGAAATGAGATATTAATAGACTAATTCCTTTAAGATACGAAATACAACAAATAAGATATTAGTAACTTGAATTATGAAGATATGGAAATAAAATACATAAACATAAAACATAAAATTAATAAAGTGTTAAAATAACCTTTAACCGCTAATTAAAACAAGAATGTTATGTTGAGGCCCGAATCGGTTTCCTTAGGACAGATTTTGCCCCGTATATTAGGACAGATTTTGCCCCGTATATGGGAAACTGTCTCCCAGGATACAACAACAGACGTTAAGTGAACTCAAGCAAGTGTAAAATATTATCACCAAGATGGAACTTAAAAGGAGCTCTGGTGTGACATCCCAGTACCTACATTAACATCCATTGTATCTCATGAAATTAGACTATCTAATATTTTATCTGTTAACTCATAAGAAATTGATTAGTTAAGTTAATAATTATTTGGTGATATGAAATACGATATTTTATTGTCTAGGCACCAATCAATAGAAGAATAGAATTTTAAGAAATAAGTAGAGTATAGTTATATTATAGATATAAAGTGATTTATTGGATAAGATATTTGTATTGTTATTAGTATTATTGTTTTAGTATTAAGAAAGAATATAAAGGTATAGTTAGTGTATATATAATGTATGTATATAAAAATGTATTAGATACATGAGATATATTTTAATAAGTAATTAGAATGATTACTATTATTATTATTATTATTATTATTATTGTAATAGTAGTGTATTAGTGAGGGTATATTTGGTGTATATTATTGAGGATATATATATATATATATATATAAGAAAGTAGGTAAGAAGGGGATAAATAATCTAATCCCTACAACCTCTAGAAAGACCAGAATCGTTCCATGGAAGAGAAGGAAGCATAAGGAAGAAAGGGAATAGATAGGGAGAAGGAGAAAACCAGGTATGTCTATGGTCTAGTAATATGATTTTTGAGATGTTAGAGATAGAATTTGAGGTTATGATAAAAAGATGAATTGATTCTCTACATCTCTAGGTTACTTCTGTAAAATTTAGTGATTTTTCGATGAGTAGATCAATAGCTCTGATTTTTATAAGATGATGTGTCCAGAATTGGATGATCAAAGAGATGAGGTAAGTTTTGAAATTAATCTGGGATTGTTATACTACTTAGAAAATTCTGAGTTTTTGATACGTTATTTCCTTATGTGTATAGTTTAAGTAGGAAAAGAATCAGGTTAATTCATGTTGTTTATAGAAAGTTATGATCGTTTTACTAAGATGCGGTCTAGGTAGAACGGGTTGAAATATGGTGTTGAAGGAAAATTCACTATAAATCGTACAAGTCTTTAAAAATTTTGTTGTGTACTAGAAATTGAAAAAAATAAAAATCTGCGCATTTGAGAAAGTAAGTCAGAAGTTATGAATTTTGAAGTAAAGTGAGGTCATAAGAACACTAGTTCTAAGTGCACGCAAAACAATACAAAATTAGAGTTTAAAATATAAAATTCGTAATAAATGGAAAAGTGATCAGAAAATTATGAGATTTTGATATGTTATAAAACTATGTGTTAAGAGTAAAATGAAACTAGAATCAGGTCATTTGGTTGAGTACTTGGAAAGATATGACTGGTTATAGTCAGTAAGATCATAATGATAGTAATTCTATTCTGGTTTATATTAATCTTTATATATTTACAAAAGGATATAAGATGTATATATGTATGTTTGATATATAAATATGTATGTTATAGGAGCTCAAAACAGTGAAGAGATTTTAGAGAAAGGTCCAAGTAGTTCTGAGAGAATCAGCTCGGATAATTTTGTGAGTATATACATGATATGAATTTATAGGTGAAATGTATTGATGTGTTAATTGTTTGAATATGTGAATTTGATATGAATTGTATTGATGTGTGGTTAAATTTGATATGATTTGTGTAAATTGTCTTAATGTGAATTGAGTGATATAATTATTTTGATTTGAAATTGTATTTGAATAGTGTTACATGTGTTGTGTGGTTACATTTGATTTGAAATTTAAGTTGCGTTGAGATGGTATTGATATGTGAATTGTGGCGACAAGTGAATATTTGTGAACGGTTAATGTGAATTATTGGATAAGCATAAGTGAGTATAAACATGAAATGAATTTATGATTGTGATTTGTGTTGATATGTGACTATATATGTGAGTGGAACTTGATATATATGAAGTGTGTTGACATTATTTGAGTGTGAAATGAATTGTATTGGAAATATATTGTTATGTGAATATAAACTTGATTTGAATTGTTAAGTGAATCATGTGCATATAAGTTTATAATGAGAATTGTATTTGATAAAGCCGAAATTATATGATATATGTATGTGGAATATATGCTAAAATTCAATTGCATTAGTATATGCTAATTATAAGTTCAATGGTTTGTATAACAAACATTTGCACTTGAATATATGAAAAGTATAAGAGACGTTGTGATATAGCCGATCAAACATTGCAATACATGTTCTGTTCATCTGGACCTATATGGTCAACCAATTGCAATATCTGACAAATGGACCGAAAGGTTAGCCAATTGTTTATCTGGATCAGAAGGTCAACCAATTGTTATATAGCTAGCCAGCAAATCAGTTGACAACTGCTACAAATGCTACATGTATCCTGGGGTAATAGTTTGGCTGGTAATGTCACAACAATTAAATAACCGGTTCATTCATTCTCATATAAGTGTGACTGTATATTGAATTTGTTAATGTATATATATATATATATATATATATATATATATATATATGATTTGCTATATTGAATTTGTAATGTGTGTATATATGTGATTTGATAAATTCATAGATTGTTTATATTCACTGAGTTGCGCCTTATATAAAGCGCTAAATTTTTCAGAGCTGATAAAGTTTGTACTAGAAGCTCATTACCTGTAGATATCATGGACGGAAGATTGGTTGGCTGTGTTCCATCTCGCTCCCTCTCCTCACATAACAAGCATATAGTATAGAAAGCGGTCGGGTTTTTGTTTTCGTTTCGTACATATTTGTTGTAATAGGATATGATGCTATAAGTATTACAAACCAAATGTTAAGTTTTGTTAGTATATTATATATATATATATATATATATATATATAACGTACAAGTTAAAGAAATTATGTATGTTATGGATATTATTTTATGCTTAGTATAAGGTATGGGGTGTTTCAGTTGGTATCAGAGCGGTGATATGATCATAGGGATATCATTTGCATAAACATATAAACGTTAATACATGTTAGGATTATACATTTTATCACCTTTATATAGGGCTGATGAAAATCTTAACCCGAGGAGAGAGGAACCAGCTAGAACGCCACTTATAGGATCATATATGCATTCACGTGCATCAAATGTACTTCAAGAGGCTTTGTGGTTCAAGAGCCTCTATCATTTTCTAAAGGGAAAAGATGTTTGATACATAGAAGAAGAAAGGTACAATAGTATTCAAAGGAATTCTTTTAAGTGAATTGATTGTTATAAATCAAGTGCACAAAACTGTTCAATCTAATTGATAACGCATTACTAATTGTTGATATGATTAGAGGAAATACTAGAGATTTTTATGTGATATTGGGTTTGAATTGGTTGATGAAGCAACGTGTCATTACCGATTGTTTCACTAAAAAAGTTGATTTACAGTCGTCAAGTCAGTCACTAGTAATTTTGAACATGAACTTAAAGTAGTACCTACTTGTTTGATTCTTATAATAAGGGTTTTATAAGAACCAGTATGTCTCCTTGGGGTGCTTCAATATTATTTGTCAATAAGAAGGATAGTACTATTCGCGTTGATTATAGGAAGTTGAATTGAGGCACTATGAAAAACAAATATTCTTTACCTCATATTGGTGATTTATTTGATCAATTAAAAGGAGCCAGGGTATTTTATAAGATTTATTTGAGAGGCAAGATAGATGGAAAACCTGATATTAAACTCTACAAAACCTTTAGAAGTTCCAAAAAACATATTTGAGGAACAAGAATAGCAAAAGAAGAGATAGGGAAGTAAAGGGAATCAGGTAAGTAGATGAACTTGTTATACGATTTTCTTGATATGAGAGATAGAATTATGGTTCAAAATATTAAAGAGAAAACAAGAGAAATAGATAGAGAGAAGGAAAGGCATAAGAATAAGGTATTTCAGTAATTTGTGATGTGATTTTTGTTATGTTAGAAATAGAATTAGAAGTTATCGTATGAAGATTAATTACTCCTCTGTAAGATATGATTTTGTCTACAAAATTCGGGAATTCTTAAATGAGTTTATAGGGAGTATGACTTTTGGTAGTGAAAGTGTTCAAAATAACATGATCAATGAGTTAGGCTAAAGTTTAAAATTTATCTGGGAATATTTTACTGCATAGAATGCTCTAAAATTTTGATATATTATTCAAGAGTATGTCCTTTATACATAACAAAATGAATCCGGTCATTTGAGGTTGTATAGAAAAAGTTGTAGTCATTTTACTAGGTGTTGTACATGTGAAACGGGACTGATTCAAGGAGTGGAAGAAAAATTCAGCATAAATTGTATACTAATAAGATGGTTACAAAATTTAAGTATGTTATGGTCATATCTGTGGTAAAGAAAACGAGACAAGAACCAAATCATTTGATTTAGTATTGTAAGAGATATGAATTTTGAAGTCAGTTAGGTAATGAAGAATATGAATCTGTATTAAAGTATAGTTTTGAAAGAATTGAAAAATTCACTATGGGATTAAGTATAGTTATGTTATCACCTTGAAAATGCATCTTAAGATTCATAAAGAAGGGAAAGTTAATTACATAGTATACAAGACCTTATGAAATTCTTGAGAAAGTTGGTCCGTTTGCTTATAGATCGACATTACCACAAGAATTAGCTCAAATTCACAATGTTTTTCATATTAGCTTGTTAAGGAAGTATCCAAAAGACCTTACACATGTACTGGAGGATTAAGAATTAGATATTGCACATAATTTGAGTTATGTAGAGGAACCAGTGGAGATTATAGGGATATAAAGACCAAACAACTACGAAACAAAAGAAATACCATTCGTCAAAGTACATTGGAGATGTCATTTAGTGGAAGAAGCTACTTGACAAACAGAAGAACGAATCAGAAAGGACTGCCCTTATTTATTTTTGGATACATGTATTTAAATTTCGAGGAGGAAATTCTTTAAGAGGGGGAGAATTGTGACATCCGAGTACCTATATTGTAATTGCATTTGTTAACATCCATTGTATCTCATGAAATTAGACTATTTAATATTTTCCATGTTAACTTATAAGAAATCGATTAGTTAAGTTAATAATTATTTGGTGATACGAAATACGATATTTTATTGTCTAGGCACCAATCAATAGAAGAATAGAATTTAAAGAAATAAGTAGAGTATAGTTATATTATAGATATAAAGTGGTTTATTGGATAATATATTTGTATTGTTATTAGTATTAGTATTATTGTTTTAGTATTAAGAAATGATATAAAGGTATAGTTAGTGTATATATAATGTATGTATATAAAAATGTATTAGATACACAAGATATATTTTAATAAGTAATTATAATTATTACTATTATTATTATTATTATTGTAATAGTAGTGTATTAGTAAGGGTATATTTGGTATATATTATTAAGGATATATATATAAGAAAGTAGGTAAGGTGAGGATAAAATATTTGATCTCTACAACCTCTAGAAAGACCAGAATCGTTCCATAGAAGAGAAGGAAGCATAAGGAAGAAAGGGAATAGATAGGGAGTAGGAGAAAATCAGGTATGTCTATGGTTTAATAATATGATTTTCGAGATGTTGGAGATGGAATTTGAGGTTATAACAAAAAGATAAATTGATTCTCTACATCTCTAGGTTACTTTTGTAAAATTTAGGGATTTTTAGATGAGTAGATCAACAGCTATGATTTTTATAAGATGAAGTGTCCAGAATTGGATGATCAAAGAGATGAGGTGAGTTTTGAAATTAATCTGGTATTGTTATACTGCTTAGAAAAAGTTGAATTTTTGATATGTTATTCCCTTTTGTGTATAGTTTAAGTAGGAAAATAATTAGGTCAATTCATGTTGCTTATAGAAAGTTATAGTTGTTTTACTAAGATGTGATCCAAGTAGAACAGGTTGAAACGGGGCGTTGAAGGAAAAATCACTATCAAACATGTAAGTCTTTAAAAATTTTGAGGTTTTAGTATGTTATGGAATTGTGTATAAGAAATTGAACAATAGAAGAATCAGCACATTTGAGTAAGTAAGTCGGAAGTTATGAATTTTGAAGTAAAGTAAGGTCATAAGAACACTAGTTCTAAGTGCAAGCAAAACAGTACAGAATTAGAGTTTAAAATATATAATTTGTAATAAATGGAAAAGTGATCAGAAAATTATGAGATTTTGATATGTTATAAAGCTATGTGTTAAGAGTAAAATGAAACTAGAATCAGGTCATTTGGTTGAGTACTTGGAAAGATATGACTGGTTATAGTCAGTAAGGTCAGAAGGATAGTACATCTATTCAAGTTTATATTAATCTTTATATATTTACAAAAGGATATAAGATGTATATATGTATGTTTGATATATAAATATGTATGTTATAAGAGCTCAAAACAGTGAAGAGATTTTAGAGAAAGGTCTAAGTCGTTCTGAGAGAATTAGTTCGGATAATTTTGTGAGTATAAACATGATATGAATTTATGGGTGAAATGTATTGATGTGTTAATTGTATGAATATGTGAATTTGATATGAATTGTATTGATGTGTGGTTAAATTTGATATGATTTGTGTAAATTGTCTTAATGTGAATTGAGTGATATGGTTATTTTGATTTCAAATTGTATTTGAATAGTGTTACATGTGTTGTGTGGTTACATTTGATATGAAATGTAAGTTGCGTTGAGATGGTATTGATATGTGAATTGTATCAACAAGTGAATATTTGTGAACGGTTAATGTGAATTATTGGATAAGCATAAGTGAGTGGTTTCTGGGCTGAGTATCTACTTAGTCGCTGACTTAGTAACATTCACTCTGCGCTTGATATTTAGATTTTATTTCAGCTGTGTGTTTTATGTTTTATCTTTTCAGCTGAGTTACTTTATGTCTGTCAACGCTGTTGACCTTACCTTTTAAGGTAAAAAGGTATATTTGCTTTTAGTGTTGCTTTTTGCAGGAACATTAATGAGACAAAGACAAAAAGAATTAATGCCTTGACATGACTCAGAATTATGAAGAAAATGACAAAGTCTTCCAATGCATAGCTCCAACAAGTCAATTGCCACTTCGGGTAATTCTGCAGATCTACCAACCTTGTATCTCGCACTCTACAACTTATCAGAATACCAGAGGGAATGGGATGAAGACACGTGGCAAATCAGCTCGAGTTCTCTCTAACCGAAGACTGGCTTCAAACGATAAAGAATTCAAATTGAAGCTCGAATTTCAACTTATCAGATTGAAATGTATTTCACAACGGTGCAATTCTATCTCTTAACAGATCGATTTGAAGAAGCAACGGGTAAATTGCTGAGCTGTTAATTTTAGAAGATGCCAAAGTAAGTTCAACGAGTACTTTCTCAATCCATCTATAAAAGGAGCAAGAAGGCAAGCATTAGAACTTGGTGATTACACCTGAATTTCCTAGAAGCAAAGGCTTTGTCAACAAGCTTTAAAGGAATTCAAGCAAGAAAGCTCAACTCAACTCGAATCTGCTTTAGAACAAGAGAGAATAGATTAGATCAATCAATTGTAATATTAGATCATTTGTAACTGGATCAACGTTTCTATAAGGTGAGCCCAGCTCTTGTTTAGACTCTTTGTGAGTTGCTGATAGAAGAGGATATTCTAGTCAGCGGGTGAGCGATTGAAGTTTGGAGGGTACTTACTGTAATTGGAGAATTTGTGAAAGGCTTCTCCGCCTAGGGTAAAGGAGTTGAGATTAGTGGATTAAAGCCGAGACATGCTCTCAGGACTAGATGTAAGCACAGGTTGCCGAACCAGTATAAAATCTCCGTGTTCTTTACTTATTTGCATTTTCTATTTATTTCTCTCAGCCAGTTGACCTCACTTAGCGGTGCAGTTTATTATCGCGAAATTTTTTTATAAGTTCTTGAGTGAGTCATTCATCCCTCCTCTGACTCAGTGAGTGTACGCATAGAGACCAACAAGTTATTAATAATTATAACAATATTCGATGATAATTAACTAGTGATCTGATTCAAAGAATTGATTATCGAGTGGTTTTATGATTTCTATTCCATGAATAAAGATTCTCTAAAGTTCAAAAATTTAACCGTTTGACTTGGTCTAGTGGCAACAGCTTCCTCTCAAAGTGAAGAAAGAAGTTGGGGTCCTAGATTCGAGTCCTAGATTCCTCAAATATTAAATGCTCCTGCTTCTTAAACAAAATTCAAAAGATTTAATCAAATTTCAAATTACAAGGTCTCATTTCATTTTGAATTTACTATAACTTAATACATATTTCTTTCTTTTAATTTCTCCCACTCTCAATAAAATCTTAATCCATGTTCGAATTACTGGCCTGGTGTGATCGATATTCATTTTTTTTAAATTTTACTTTACTTGAAGGAAATAAAATTAATGGAAATTAATTTATATTTTATGGAGATTACAAATTAGATAAATGTAGAAAGAAACATGCATTTATTTTTAGAACCAAAGGTTCCTCCCGTTGGATGCATGACAAGTGGCCACATAATATTATTATAATATAAATAGTGTTACATGTCATTCATCCAATTAGGTGAATATTAAATATTCGGACCCATATTGAAATAAGAAACAAATTCTTCAAAACGGAAATATTGAATAAAAAGAAATAATGAAATATAATACCAAAGTTGACAATCACGTAAATTGACCGAAGCATTGAAATGATTTTGACTAACATTCTTGCGAAAAAAAAGGTAATCTAATAATCATTTTGGAACACTGGAAAATAACGGTAGAAAAACTCCAAAGTTGAATGCATTGATTGAGGCACAATTAATAGCAAAGATTAATTTGTGGAGTAATAGAAGGAAACCGATGGACTGTTAGTTGTTTAGTAGCCCAAAAACACATATAAAAGGGCCAATTCTCGTGAACAAAAAGAATACAAGAAGCAAAAAAACTTAAAAAACTAAGAATGAAGAAAATAGAGATGATTGTGATAGTAGCAGTAGTAGGGATGGCAGCATTGGTAGGGGCAGTGAATGGGGAAGAGGTAAAGACATGCTGGTCAGCTCTGAAAGACATACCAGGTTGTCTTAATGCTACAATTGGCACAATTATTAGTCCAGCTTGTTGCAATGTAGCCAAGGAGCTCACTCAGGATTGTTGGCTTAAGTTGTTTCCTGTGTTCCCTTTCACCCACTTTCTCAAGGCCTTTTGCTCTGGTCTTCTCTCCCCTCCCCCTGCCTGATTCTTCATTTGTCCTCATTTGATTGCTAATTTAATATGTTAATTTTTCTCGTCAAATAAAATATGTTTGTTCTTTATAATGTTAATCAAATAAAATATGTTGTTTCTTTATAATGTCCTCATTATTGTTTTTTATTTTACAAGTTTTATTAAGATGAACCATTATATTAATTGGGTGTAGTTCAATTGGTACACCACTCAATACAACCGTGGGAGGTCTTAAATTTAATACTTGGCCTGTTTAAATCCATAATTCTTCAAAAAAAAAAAATTAAGATGAACCATTCTAGTTTATCCGATATAATCAAAATTTGAGTTTGAGACAAGTTATAAAGGTGAATGTGCCTTTCTGTGCATATAAGTTATAGAGGTTACAAATTAGATCTTGACCACTAATAATCAAGTAGTATTTATTTAAGCTAATAATCAAGTACTGTTATTTTTTTTATTAGTAAATAATGTAATAAATTTGATTTTTCAAGTCTAATTCAATACAGATTAAAAACAAAATGAAGAGAGTGGTTAATATTTCAAGGAGAATTATGAGAATATACCAATCAATCAACTAATTAACCAACCCACCAATTAATTAATAAGCCTTTAATCTTACGTTAAGTAGAATCGAATATATGAATCTTCTGACGCTATAAAATTCGATGTAAAGTCAAACATTCATCCATACTTAGCAAACACATGTAATTTGAAATCGTTTCTCTTAAAATAATCTTAGGTCTACCTCTTTCTCTACCCTTACTCTGTCCTCAAGCTCTCACATTTTCTAACTGAAGCATCTATTAATTTACGTACTACATGTCCATACCACCTTAATTCATACGTTATAAAAACATGATGAAAATAATTTTTTTATAAATTCTATGATTACTTTATTGAAAAATAAAGTAACCATACTTTATTTTAATATAAAATAGGTTTGTGCCATATATAAAGTAAAAAATAAAATAAAAAATCATTTACCTATGATTACAGGTCATCAATAGGTCAAAGGATATGCTAAAATTATATTAGGTTGCATAATTATACGCACCCATTTATAATTACAAAAATTCTTAAAACTTTGCAAAAACAACATTAAACGCTTACAAATTTTCGCAATGTTACTAATTTTTTTTGCAAATTAGGTTTTCGCTATTAAATTATTAAAAAATAATTAAATAATTTTTTTAAAAATGAATATAAATTATGACTTTAATGAAGTATAAAAATTTTGTTATTACAAATTTTGGGCGTGAAAATTGAAATTATCAAATTATAAAATTTTTTAGTTAAAATTGAAAATAAAAAATTATAATTGGGCGTGAAAATTTTGCTCAGCTATTTTAATACATGAATATATAATTTTTAAAGTTGAAAACTCTTACAAAATTATAATATTAAGAAAATTATGTAATCGTTTACGTGAACCTTATATTTTCTACTATTTCAATACACATATTTTCATATTTTTTAACCATTTTTTGTAAAGTTTCAGATTTTTTGTTGAACGCATACACTTAATTTGGTATTTTCTAATAGTTTCTTGTAAAGTTGAAGATTTTTTTCTTAAATGTTAACTTTATAAAAATTAAGTAGTTTATCACTTAAAACATGTATATGTATCATATAAAATTTTACGTGAACTTTCATTTCTTAGAGGGTATATTTTCACATTTTTCAGTAGTTATTTCGCATAGTTGATTTTTTTTAGTAAAGAGATAGTTTACGAAAATCAAGAAGGCTTTCATATAAAATATGTCTAAATTTAAATAAATTCATAAAGTTTCAATGTTTGACATGAAGCTTAGTTTTTATACTACGCGAATACATGTATTTTCATAATTTTCAATCATTTTTGCAAAGTTGAATAGTTTTTTTTAGTAGTGTTACATTTATAAAATTAAAGTAATCTTTTACAAAAAATATATCTTATTTTTCATAAATTTTGTAAAATTCCAATATTGTACGTAAACCTTAGATTTTGTATCATTTGATTAGCATGTGCCATTCATTTTTCGTCAAGTTGAATTTTTTTTAAAGTGTTACATTTATAAAGTTTAAACCTACAAGTTTTATAATGTACGAAATTTATTGAAGCTCATGTATATTTTATGTGAAATGCTACTTAATTTTTGTAAAGTTAATACTTTACTGAAATAATTGCAAAAATGAATGACAACTCCAAAAATATAAGTAGTATTGCACATAAAATATGTCTGAACTTCACTTTATTTCGTAAAATTCTAAAATTTAACGGAACCCTTTATTTATCATTTGAATTGTATTTTCATTCATTTTTCTAGTGAAGTAGAAGATTTTCTTCAAAACTTAGTTTTCTATCATTGAATGCAAATATTTTTACAATTATCAATCTTTTTTGCAAAGTTCAGGATTTTTTTTGTGAAGTTTGTTAACTTTACGAAAAATTACTATTCATGCACGTAAAATATGTTTATATATTAGTTAATTTTGTAAAGTTCTAACAATTTACTTTAACCTCATTAGTTTATCACTAAAATAAATATATTTTTGCAGTTGCGTTCGTTGTTTGCATAATTGAAGATTTTTTTGGTAAAGTTTTAACTTTATGAAAATTAAATATTTTTTTACTTTTTTTTGTTGCCCACCCTATTCATGGGAGCTTTTGCTCTGATTACATCTGAAATCCATTACCAAGAACATCATTAGTAAACTAACTTGTGTAGATGGTAGTAGTTTATTTATCATTCACAAATTGTTTGAGTTATCCAACCTTAATATTCTACATTTGATTGTCTTCTCAATAGTTTGAATTTCACCTACACTTATTTAATTTCAGTTATTTAATAATTTACCTCAATAGTTTAAATTACAAACTAACCAACACATTTTTGGAACTTTACATGGACGAAATAGATTGATTATTTTATAAGCATACTTATAGGGCTAAGTTTAACGTAAAATCTTTAAATTGTACGAAATTTATTGAAACTTAAATATATTATACATGAAATGCTACTTAATTTTCGTAAAGTTAACACTTTACTGAAAAATCTTCAACTTTGCAAAAAATGAATGACAACTGCAAAATTATAAATAATCAATTAGTTGGAAACTACGTTTAACGTGAAATTTGTAACTTGTACGAAATTTATTGAAACGATGATATATTTTACGTGAAATACAACTTAATTTTTATAAAGTTAATACTTCATTGAACAATCTTCAACTCTGCATAAAATGAATGACAACTATGAAAATATAAGCAATCTTTCACATAACATATATCTGAAATCTAATTCGTTTCGTAAAATTCTAAAATTCACATGAAACCTTTATTTATTCTTTGAATTGCATTTTCATTCATTTTTCATGTAAAGTTGAGGATATTAGCTTTAACTTTTTAAAATTAAGTAGTCTTTAATGCAAGATTTATACATATTTCAATAATATATTTTTTCAGTAGTAACTTTACTAAATTTAAATTTAAGTCATCTTTCCCGTAAAATATATCTAAATTTTAATAAATTTAGTAAAGTAAAAAAATTTTGCTCGAACTTTTCTTTTTATTATTTGAAGGATATATTATAGCATTTAACGATCAATTTTAATAAAGGTGAAGATAATTTTATAAATTGTCAACTTTACGAAAATTTAGTAATCTTTCACGTAACATATATCTCCATTTCAAATCATTTTTACTATTTTTTTATGAAAAGAGGTTTGGACTAAACCAAACTGAGCAATACAAGTAGGTGGGTGTTCAAACTACACTCCTGATAAATTGTTTTGAGTTCCTGCCCGAGATCTGTGCTACCCTATTAGCAATCCTGGGCCTTAATGAAAACAAACAAGAAATGAAAACTCCAGATAGTCTTTTACAATCGAAAACAAAAGACATAAAATATGAGGAGCCCTCTTCATCGTCAATCAAAGCTTCGTATAGAGTGGTATTATCAACTTCCACCACAACATGTGTGTATCCAACATCTTTGAGCCACGTTAGAGCCTCTCAAACAGATAATGGCCTCTCGAACAGATAGTGTTTCAGCTTCCAAGATAGAAATATGAGATGGTAAAGAGCCCACCTTAGCCGCACAAAAGGCACCACCTGAGTTGCACACCACAAGACCGAAAATAGACTTTGCCAAACGTAACTCGGGTTGTTAGCAGCAAATCAGTTCATTTTTCAAATTTTGGCACTGAATTCTAAGAAGACAATCTAGTCCAAGTTGTTTCACAACTTCGACCTTTTCTTTGTGAAATGTCGATACAAATTCTGCAAACTTGCGAATGCAACATCGACTTTCAAGGTAAACCTGAAAATTTTTGAAAATGTATATTTGAATATGTAGACCACGTATACAATATTGGCAAAGTTACAGTGAAGTGCTTTTTTGGACCAAAACCATGCTATTAAATAATAATGACTGTGTCCATACCTTAGAAGATCGAATACTATCTTTTTTTCCAGCACCCATTTGAGGAGTTTGCAGACTTTCACTATATTGCTCCTTTATGGCCTTTTGTTGCAACACGGATTTCTCCTTGTCCACTTTATTTTTTATTCTTATGTTAAATAGATAATTAAATATTTAATTTAGTACATCATTCTAATATATAATAAAATAGTTATACAGTATGCGGAGTAAATATGAGATTATTGAACTATTTACTCTTACTAATACTAACCTTGTATTTATTCGATCACATTTTTTGTTTTCTTCTTTAGCATCCATATATTTTTTTCCGTTATGGCCTTCAGAAATTCTTTCTTCTTCGCCACTCATTTCATGATGCTTTTTGAACCAATAATTTGGACTGAATGAAAAACTAAAAAGGTATTGAGTTATGAAGTATCTGTTACTTGCTAGTAGCAAGACATCAATATTTAAGCTTTGAGAACTACAAAATTAAAACCTAAAATCTTCATACTCCATAGTAATATCTAACATAATCATTTACCAAAAAAACATAATCATAAAACTAACCAAATGAGATAATAAAACGCAAATCCCTTTTGTATGTGCCACATGTGCTTTCAAGCATTTCAGTACCTGAACAAGCTGCACTTTCGTTTTTAATTCCGTAAAAATTTCCGTCAGAATTACTGAGCCTTTTGTCACAAATCTGTCATAAATTGTAAAAATAAAAATAAAAAATTTGATTGAAGAGAGCTGTAGATGCAAGCTTTGTGGAATTCAGTTAGAAGAATATTCATTATATATGAAACCTGTTTGACAAATTCAAAAGATCCGAGTTGCAGTGCATATGAATAAATGATTCTCATCCCCAACCTCCTATCCTAGGTACTCTAACAAGTTAATATTTGGATAACGTTGGTATAACTCATTACTTTCAGCAAATGTAAGAACGAAAAGTCATACATATGGGCAAAGATACTAGATGGCTTCTAATACAAAACAACAGAAGTCACAGAACCATAAATTTTGAGCAACAAAAAATGCCAAACAATAAATCCATAGCCACAGATGCCCATATCCCCAAACTCTCTGGTTTCATCCTATTCATCATATCAGAACAATGTATTCTATTTAAATAGAAACCGAGTTGGAAACTGACCTGAATGCTTGTGATAGTGGGAGATGCAATTTTCTTACCTTCTTGTGCTGAGATTACAAGTTTGAATGCAAGATACGCAGGAAAATATGCATAAAAAATAAAATAAAATAAAATAATGAACCAGAGTTAAATAGAAGATATCAACAAGGGAGCAAGAGTATCTGCATACATATTATAATAATTAAAATCAAACTTAAGTTCTTTATCAACATCTGTAGGGTCCCCTAAATATTTTGTTCCCTCAAGTGTTCCTTTGCCCTGCTTCATCATTATTCTTCTTAGTTCATGTTAGGTTGTTGAAATGTTTTAAATTGTATGATTTGCATCCGATCTAGTGATAATCTGAACTAGTATTAATGGTCTGAACTGGTTTCAAATTTCAGATTTATGACTCTGCCCGCAAGTTGTGAAGTTAAATGAATAATAAGCAAAACTAAATGGCATCATGGCATCATAGTGTAGTAGCTAGGTTATTCATCTGATATTCATTATATTGTTAAATATCAGAGGCAGCAAGTCAGAAAAGTGAGAAAGAAAGGTAGCTTAAGACTTTAAGTTAGTTATTTTCCACTAATTACATTTAGAAGTTGCGGTGGTAGCTAGTAGGCAGGCTGAGTAAAAGTCCTTCAAGATGTACTGTAGATAGAATGAATTTAATTTCCCTAAATGGCTGAGTCAGCCACCGCATAGTTGTAGTATAGGGTTTGTTATGCTAAATTATCTTATTAAGGGACAATTGCTCTTTATGTAACCGTTGCTACTCTATATATGGAGAGCAATTGTACTGAAACATAAACTATGAACAAATCAATCCTCCTCCTCTATTTCTGATTCTCTATAATATTCCTCCCTTCCTTATCTTATTTCTTCTCCTCAGTCCCCTATTTCCTCTATTTCTCAACCTTAATCCTGAAACCAAGCTAGTCAGAGTCACGTACTCTGTCAATTTAAGCAGCATCAAATTAGCAAATAGTCAATATAACATGTATCTTTGCTGCAATATGAATATGAAACAAAGCTTAGACTCGTTATGCAACTTTACTCCCACACTAGTTAAAAATATAAAGAAATGTTAAGAGAGCCATTTTAACAAATCACTAAAAAGTAAATTTTAATATCAGAAAATGTCAAAACAATAAACAAAAACATGAAAACTTCACTTACTATGATGATATAAACAAACAACACTTGTGATACTCAGACTCTTCAAAATAGGACCCGTACCCGTGTCCGACACGTATCTTGTGGACATTGACATGGATTATGTGTCGGACACTCCAAAAGACTCTAGGACACTTCAAAAATATGTATGTAAATGATAACTAAAGGCATTCCAAAAAAATAAAGCAGACTTCTCATACATTAGCGTTTCTAATTAGTTAGATTCCATAAACATCTAAACTTCCTATAAAACTAAAATTAAATAATTTATTAATATTCATCTTGAATGTTTAGAGTTCCTACGTAGTAAAATCTCTAAACATTCTTCTTTCTTCTCTATTTGTGGTTCTTCCTTTCTGTTCACTTATCTTAACTATTATTGACTTCGTTGCAACAAAAAATTGCATATATATATATGTATGAGTTTTTTAAAGTTTTCCGTGTACCCGTACCTGAGCCTAATTTAGGATAGGGTTCGGGTGTCCAAATTTTTCCCATTGCCATACTGGATACCCGGATCCGTACCCCGTATCAGGTACTTATACGCGAGTTCATGTAACATAGAACAACACCTACAACTTGCATAGGGTACAATTCCAAAGTTCCCATGGTATAACACCATAACTATGAACATTTGCAATTAAACTAACGAACAAAACAATGATGAATGAAAATATCAATTTCTCATATATATTTAGGATTTGTTTCTTTCATGTATATGAGATTGACCACTTAATCCTGCATTCTCTGATTACCTAATCCCTTAGCTAAATATGCATTTTGGTAACAAAATCCACAATATCATGCAAGACAATACTATATCATTTTCTTATTCTCCATTCGCAAGTTGATTTTCGACTTTCCTAAAGTTCCTTCATCAAGCGAATTATAAAACTGGATTCTGAAATAGAGAATAAAAAACAGGAACTTTTAGCTACCAGAAGGAAACAGAAATCAAACTCAAACCTTTGAATAAAATCGACAAATATACAAAATTCGAATAATGAGATTGATTTGAACTTTACCCAAAAGAACCTTTACGACAGCTCAGTTGTTTCGTCTAACAAAAACCACATGCAACTCCCACAATATTCCACCAGAAACCAGAAATTGCCGGATTTTTACCACAGTGCTGAAGAAGAAGAAAGTCGATTCAGTCTAAAACAAAGAAGAAGATAATCGATGAAAAGCCGACTAAAAAGATCAGTTATTATTGGGCGTTGTTGTTGATTAGAGTTGAATAACAGGCACCACTCAAAATTCCGAGACCCACAGGATTTCAATGGGTAGAAGAATTGCAATTTGGAATAAGAAAACGATGGAGGCAGAGGAAGAAGGTCGAAAGTCGATGAAGAATAACAGTAGGCCATTTAATCGTGTTCAATTTCAACTCAATAGCTACCGAGTATCAGGTTAGAAAAGGTTTTAGAAAACAATGGTTCAGACAGATCCTAATTTTCAATCAACAGTTAGAAAAGCAAAGTTCATGTACTTGGTTTTTAGACCAAGTTAGCATAGCCGGCACTTTTTTTTTTTTGTAAAAATGATAATGTACGCAAATTTGGCACTTACTAACATGGTGATTCATAGACTATAAAGTTTAATTTAATGATATATCAATTTTACATCTTACTAATATAATAATTAAAATAACCTTTGACTAATAAAATTGTCTTTAAGTCATCTCCTATTTTATTAAATTCTTTTTTTTTTCATTTTTATCATGCTATTAAATTCAATTAATTTCCTCCCTTTATATTTTTATTTCTCTCTTTTAATTTCTTAACCCATCCCTTCTTATTTACTTTCTTATTATCCCTTCATAGTCACTTAATAATTCATTTAAATGTTAAAAGCCATGTGTATAGGAAGAAAAGCTATAGATCTTTTTCAATAAATTTCTTCATTTTAACTGAAATAATTATCTTCTGGATATTAATTTATTTAAATTAAAAAGAAAAAAATAAATTTAACTTTTGGGTAATTTATTTAAATTAAAATGAAATTACATGTAAACATGAAGAAGGGATGAGTTAAACTCTCTAAACAAAGCAGCCACAAGCAAAGGAACATCAATTTCACTCGAATCAATGGCGCCAAAGCCAACAGAAAAAGAGCTCGGAGAAGAAGACGATCATTCAGAAACTGCAAAAGAGAAGAAGACAAAAGTACCCGAAGAAGCTCAAGTCGAGAAAAAAACCCAAAAGCCGACAAGAAGCAACGAAGAAGATCGTTCAAACCTGCAAGATCAACGTCTTCAATGTATAACTGTGAGATTGGTGTTTCCCGGATAATTGGCTAAGCATGTTGTTTTTGAGGGAGTGAAGTTACCCAGGCCGGGACAAGGTTTACGAGTTCTTGAACTATCCATTAACGATGAAATTTCTAGTATGATTACAATAATATTGTATTTTTGTTAGTTAACTTAAAAAGATGAGTTAAGAAATAAAAAGAGAGGAAAACAAAAATGAAAATGGAGGGAATTAAGAATGCGGATATAAAAGGATTACACGCTCTCAAAGGTAATTTTATTGGTCAAATTATAAAGTTAGTTTACCATTATGTCAGATTTTAAAGTTCATGTATCTTTATGTTAGTAAATACAAAATTTATATACTTTTGATGATATTAAGCCAATAAAATTTAAATAAGTTTTGTAACTTTTCAATTTTATTGTCTTTTCTTAGGTTATTATTTTTTAATTAAGAATAATGTGCGTACTTCTTGATTTTTTTTGTTAATTTATCACTTTATTAAATACTTGTAAAATTTCAATTCAAAACCGAGAGAAACATCATTTACTAACATGATATAACTTTTGAAATTATCCCTTTTAATATAAACATTTCATGGTCCGCGTTTTTTTTAAACTAGTGAAAACACAAGTGATTCATCTTAAATTTACCCTTATGTATATTAGTAGTTATTTTGCTCTCTTTTTCAACAATAATTGGTTACTCGCTCGATTATTTTTATTATTTGATTAGAGAAGTTTTATATTTTTTCTTTTATAGATGAAATTCTTAAAGGAATCAAAGTTTGACCCTTGATGATACTCATTCACTCTTTACGAATGTATTAATTATATCAAGTCAATTGGTACGAGTTTTGTATTTTGAATTGTTGGTTTGGAACATTTTTGCCATAGTATATATGTTGTATTTGTTGGGTAATAATGCCTCATCTCCTTTTTTACACCCATCGCGGTCTAAAATTATTTAAATGCACTTTATATTTATTTATTAGAAATTAGGTAATGTATATTACTTCCCACCCCAAATTTGTTTATGTACCATATATATTTATTTGTAAAAAAACAAATTTCACTCAATTAAATGGTTTAGTCAAAATCTATTTTCCCCAAAGCATCGATTGAACAAAAGTGGTTTAGCTCAACCATAAGCTACGTTGAACCCAATTGTCCATCCTTAAATAAATTAAATTAATTTTAAAATAAAAATTAAATATATAAAATGATAACTTACTAAATATGTTTCATCCGCCTCGGGCTAGAAGATCGGTCAACGTAAGCCATCTGGCTCACCTCATGGAAGAGTACAAAGATGATAGCAACCCTATCTCAGGGAGCCGGCTGGATTAGAACCTAGGCCGGTGGCAAACATGCCAAGTAAGCCTACTTAGCGTAGTAATGTCTTAAACGGACAAGATCTCGAGTTAGTCCTATACCGGCTCAAGGGCACCTTTGTGCCACACCAGTATGGAGAATCTAGGTCCGATTCTAATGCCTATATTCTCTCCACTTACTTATCATTATCCTAATTTATTTAGGATACATGTTATTGCCCCTTTCCTAAAGAGACAGTAAGGAAGAGTCCTCATAATTAGAAAATAACCCCTGATTGGGATTCTTAGCCAACAAGGAATTCCGCATCAGGAAAGATTAGTTCTATTCTAATTAGAACACCTTACACGCCTATATATAGGCCGCTTTAGTCAAATCAAAGGTACATTACATTCTCACACTTACTACTAAACTTTCCTTCAAACCCTTTACTGACTTCAGCATCGGAGGGCCCCCCCGGGGCAACAACGAATCACCCCCAAGTTCGTGTCTATTTTACAGGGATATATTCAAAGATTCAACAAGTTCATAAAAGATCAATTCTGAAATATCGGTATTTAGGTAATGATATTTTTAGTGGTGCGGTAAGCATGGACATAGTTTACTTGCTCAAGCGAGAATCGTAGTTCACTTAGAAGAACACAAATCCTTTTACACCCAAGTTTTCATTGTTGAAGTTGTCACTCGAAAACACTGATCCAGTAGTTGATTTTGGCGTTGTAAACACCCAAGGCGGTGCCCAAAACATCGGCATCATGGAGAAGACACCATCAATGACGAGTAGCTCAAGATTAGCAGAAACAGGGGAACATTCCTCTTGAACGCTTAACCAACTAGACCCATTCAGTGAAATTACTCGAAAAGCTGCCCTCACTCGGAGCAGCAAGGTCAAATAATGAGATTCGTTTACAATTATTATGTGGCCGTAGGACATCTCGGAGGAGAAATCCCAGATGACATGGTGGTCCCACTAGAAATAGTTGTTAATTGGAACCTCCTCTTGTTCGTCCATGTGAGGGTCTTTATAAGGTCAGAGGGGGGGGGGTGAATGACCCTTTTTCACGGAATAAACAGACTTTAGAAAGTCTTGGAATAGCGTGTTTGATTATGATCCGGATGATGGATCCGGATGATGCAGTTATGACAACATAATGCAATAAATAAAGAGTTAAGGAAATCAAACACAAAGGATTTTATCCTGGTTTGGCCCTGCCTACTCCAGTCCCCGGAGTTTCCTTCCTTCGAGCATTTCCACTAGTGGATTTCTTTCCAACTCGAAGGAATCAAGCCTTACAACTTATCTCCAGATGGTAACCCTTTCCGGATGTAGGATATACCACTAGAAGCACCAACTTCTAGCTGAGTCCTTTAGCCTTTAGCAGGATATATCGCTTAGACTTCTACCCCGAATCTAAGCTAAGTCCTACATAGAGTTCCCACTCAAAGTACCAACTTTAAGTTGTATCCCAATCTCACAACTCACCCAAGTTGGAGATTCTTACACTCTTGTTTTCACAAAGGTTTTGGTTTTGGATTTCCTTAATTTTATAACTCACTTAGGAATCCTTACAACAGATTTGGAATTGATTGATTCTTAGAGGGATAATAAACTGATTAAATGCTTATGCTTTGTTACTTATTTTTGTTAAGCAACCAGACAACCTTCTCATTTGGTGAAGGTTCCTTTTTATAGGCTTCTATCATAAATGTAGCCATTATGGGTTATTGAGCTTGCATTAAATCTTCACCCCTGATCAGGTTGTATACGGCGATTCTAGAGCCATTGATCAATCCGTTAGACAGTAATTTGACTCGTTTGATTTCTTGGGATTGAGGCTGAAAAGATGTCAGTGATCATTTTCTTTGTATTTTAGTGTTTCACCAAATTTTATAGCAGTAACTTTTTTGTGTGAGCTCCATGCACCTCCTTATTAGTCTAGGTGAAAAAGTTTGTTAAATTTTTCAGTTCGGTATCAGTACTTTTGTTCTTTTATTTGAAAGGTGCAAGCTGTCACTTTTGTCTTGTTCATGGGGAAAGGATCTTTGACTATGTAGATCAAAAAGGGTGGAGGGAAAAGCTATCTTTGAAACTTTTCCCTTTATCTTGATATCTTAGTCTTCTGGATGCTCTTAGACTCAGAATCTCCGGATCTGTCTTCTCCTAGAGATAGTGCAATCAGTTCTTCCGGATGCTGATTTTTTAAGGATTAAAGTTTGTTTCCTTTCCAAACTTTATCCTGATAGTTCCAGTGTATGCTTAGGTACTTGATGTCTTTAATGGATGACCTTACGGTTGGATCTTGTCCGAATGTTTCCATTTGGATTTAGGATATTAAGTTTTTTTTCTTTCAAATTGGATCCGAATGTTTTAGTTCAATTTTATGATCCGGATTATTATTTCCCAACAATCTCGCCCATTTGATGGAAACAAAAACCTAAGTTAACTAAGCATGACGAAGGGGGTATATAATCTAAGTATGATTTTTGGTACTTAGTCATTTACAGTTACTCCCCCATAATTCTAGCATCCTAAGCCCCTCAACATTTTTTAGTTCTAGCTTCTAAGTCTGTTTTAGTACAATTACAGATTGTACTTTAAAAGCAATTTTTGAGAATTAGATGGTTTCACTATACATACTTCTGCTGTTAATAATGGTTAACATCAATAAAGTTCCAGATTATAAAATACAAAAATATATAATATGGAATCTAGCTATTACATTATTTTACAAAATTATAGCTATACTAATTCCCACCGGATGGTCCTACTTCCTTTTCCTTGCCCTTGCCGGATCCAGATCCTTATTGACTTATTAGACTCATCTCCCCCTTTTTGTTCACATCTTAGGGATCGATTACCATATAGGTTCTATTATCCCAGGCTTCTTACTAAGCTGTTGAGTATACGGAGTAGTCAACATTACCTTTGCTCCTTTCCTCTATGATTTAATCAACTGTTGTCGGAGTTAGGTAATAGGGCCGGATGGTTTTCTTGAGTTGATTATAGGCCTGTTTGATTACAGGATGGATGTGGAGCACAAATTCTTGATTCTTTTTGTCAAAGTAGGGGAAAAGGACTTTTAGCAGTGTTGTCACTCCTTTTTGACCAAAGAATTCAGAATCCCTAATGCCTTGGATCAAGTTATGGAAGACCAGAAGGAGTTGACTCTCCGGAATGGATGGTGTAGAGGAGGATCTGAATAGTGACAAGTTATTAATTCCAGTTTGTAGGAGAGTTATTTCTTCATTGATTCCTCTCCGGATATTATGAATGGTTTCTAATTGGAGCTTTACTTCTTTTGTGACTGAGGCTTTCCAGTCATTGATTATTGTTTCTAGTCCGGCCAAGAGACTGCCCATCTCTTCACCCATCTCATCCAGCATCTTCTCTTGGATCTAGGGGAGAGATTCATCCAAAAATTTCAATCATTTCCTGGACTACTTGCTGATCTATACCCAGTTCCGTGATTGCCGGCTTAGGATCCCTTTCTGCTATGAATTTTGACAAGTTTTAAAACTTGGTATCTATGTACTCCTTTATGTCTGTTGAGAGCTCAGAGGATGAGGATGTAATTTTATCCAAGACTGAGCCACAATTATTGAAGGCTAAGGTGTTGGCTTAATTTGCAGTTCGGTTGGCTGTGGTAACATTTTCTTTAAGCTCACTTATGATGGGAGTTATCTATGATAGAGAAGATTCAGCAATTGCTCAAAGAGTAGGGAAATCTAGAACTTTTTCCTCCATTTTCTACACTGATTGCTTGATTTCTCCCAACTCCTGCTTCAAGTCCAGAGACTAGAATTCATCCAAAAGCTTTTTTTCAACAGTTTGTAAGTGCTTGCAGATGTTTCGGAGACTCTGATTCACATACCCTTCCTCATTCTCTTCAAGAGTAGCTTCCTATAAGAGTTTAAGTACGGTGGACACTTTGGCTTGTTTGGTATTGCTGACAGGAGCTTTTATAGAGCTAATAGCTTGAAGAGGTTTATTTTCGGATGAGCTAGAGAAGTCATCTCCAGAATTGGAACTACTTCCGGAGGGCTTATTATCTTCTTCCTTATTGCTCTCTTCCAACCTTGAGGGATCCTTTTCTTCTCTACTTTCATCCAACCGTTCCTCTAGACTGACATCACTCCTTAAGTCCACTTTAGAAGTGTGCTCGTAGGAACTCAGACCAAGTCCCTCCTCCTGAACAATATTATTTGGGTTAGGCACTTGTTCCTCAGACACATTTTGATTTTTAGTGTCTAAGTTGTCCTTGGTTTTATCTGCTGTGTCATTAGCAACAGTAGAATCAGCACAAACATTAAGAGAGACAGTGTTAGGGGTTACCTTATTAATTGGCGTTGAGACCTGGATGTCTGAATCTTCCTTTCTCACTTTAGTAGCTTCCACCTCAACCTCCGAATGATAGGAAATGTCTTATATCATCCCTACAAATGCCTTTTCAGGACTTTTCATACCTCCCTCAGGCGTGTTGGAAATGTCCTCAGCACCCTCTACAATTGCCTTTATAGAACTTAATTCAGCTTGGATTTCAGCTTCCGGATTTAGTAAGTTCTATGGAAGGGGTTCTGTGATAGCCTGGAAATTAAATGAGTCGGATTTTGGAATCTTTGATAGTTCAGCCAAGTCAGATGGATCTACAAGAATGGGTGTGGTAAAGGATCCTCCGGGTCCCTCAATTATGAGCTTTTTATTGATGGCAGTGTTTTCTTTTATGGTTGCCTTATCTCCTTAAACTGTGGATCATCCGGTTGTATTATCTCAGTGGATTCAGTCACATTCTTACCGTTTTCAATCCTAGCCTTAGCCAATTCTGCTTTCGCCATCCACTACTTCCCAATTTCATTAATCAGAATTCCAGCAGCTTTCTTCTTTTTCTCTCTGACAGCTACAGCCTCATCAAATGTTAGCCGTTTTTTAACAAACTTCCTTCTCTTAGATTTTGGGGTTTCATCTTCTATCTCTTCATCATCTTTTAGATCAGCCTGCATTTCCTCTAGAGTTCATTTGGCCTTTTTACTTCCGGCCTCAATTGCCTTAGCCATTACCGGAGGCAGGTTCTCCACTTCAATCTCAAGAGTTATAACATTTCTCCCCTTCTTGGCAACCGCCTTAATCAACTTCCCTCTGGTTTTCTGCTTGGTTGGGGGATTATTTAGCAGTTCCATGATGTTTTCTTATCTTTATTTACTTCCTCATCCACTGGTACCAGGCCTAATTCCTTCTTTGTCTTAGGCTTGGATGTTCTGGCTTTCTTAGGTATCAGACCACTTGCTTCCGGATTGGTAGCTCTCCTGGTCTTATTTTTCTTCTCATCCCTTTGTCTCTTAGCTTTATCCTCATCCCAGGTCTTATTGAACCATAGGTTTAGAAAATTCTTTTGGAGGATGGCTTTACCATTGACACTGTTAAAACCAGTGAGGTCAATTTTAGAGGCCTGGAGGATTTGGGTGATCAGAGCATCATGGGAATTTTTATGATGCATCAGGAAGTGAATTATTAGTACTGACATATTTACTTCTCTGCACTCTGCCCAGTGCTATAACACACAATGCTGGAAGGAAGACACTGTGGTTAATGAGCCCTTTCGGATCAGGACCAACTTTACCAGCACATGTTGAAGGTATCTTGGAACTTGGGGCTAATACATTGAGAATTTATCCCTAAAATATCTCTCCAGAAGCCACATATTTGGATCATACTTCACCTTTGCCTTATCTCCATCTATCCTCATCAAAACTCTGCTATTCTTCATATTTAGTGAATTTTTGAAGAAATCCAGAGTGATGGTAATTCCCTTGAACCTTAGTTCACAGGGCATCAAACTTTTCATTGGAACTCTCGGACCAAATCTGGGTAAGTTGGGCAGTTTATTTTGAGGAAGTCTGTTAGGTGTTAATCCTCAAATAGCCGGGAATAGGGATCGGTTTTAAAGAGGAAGTTGTCGCCCAGAAAATCAGTGGGGACAATAGTATCAGAAGGTTTACAGTCTATAGGGATGAAATCTTTATCTCTCAGATTGAATTCTGAGAAGATGTTTTGGGTCGGAAGCATTACGGGTCCTTCTGGTGTCATGATTGCGGCCATTTGAGAAGGAATTTAAAAGAAATAGGGTTTAGGTTTTGAATTTTGTAGAGTAACATTACTTAGTTGCTCGCATAGTGAAGAAGGGTGATTTTGAGGGGTTTATATAGAATTTTCAAAGTCAGCGCAGTTTCGTAATGCGGATGCCAGTAATTTTGACTAGATTGATGACATGACAGTCAGATTTTTAGGAGAGAGGTAAAATCAGTTTAACCAGAGAATGGGAACGGTTTTATTTAAAAGTAAACTATCAAATTTACCGCGCGTGTAACCCCTTATAGACGTTTGAAATTTAAAAAGTTACAGTTACCTTTAAGCGCTTTTACTACCATATGCCATTATTATCTGCTTACGTGGCAGTGTTCCTTCTGGAATAGATTTCTCTCCAATGCTTCTTCTCTTCTAGATTAATTTTTCTTTCCAAGGATCCGACTTGATTTCAAGCTGTCTTCCGGATTAACTTCATATTGCATTGGACATTCGAATTGACACCCTTAGCTTCTCAAATTGATCTTTACTCAGTGGCTTAGTAAAGATATCTGATCTTTGCTCGTTGGTTGGAATGTATACCAAATGCAACATCCTTCTTCATCATATGATCCCTGATAAAATGATGCCTGATGTTCACATGCTTCATCCTGCTATAGAGTAGAGGATTCTTTGACACATCAATAGCACTTTTGTTGTCACAAATGACATCCATACATCCGGATTGAACTCTATAGTCTTCAAGTTATTGCTTGATCTAAAGGAGTTGAGCTACACAACTTCCAGCTGCCATATATTCAGCTTTTATAGTAGATAAGGCAATTGAAGTTTGCTTCTTTCTATACCATGATACCAAGCAATCTCTAAAGAAATGGCAACCTCCGGATGTACTCTATCTCTCAAGAGTATCTCTTCCATAATCTGCATCAGTGAACCCTTAGAGTGTGAAATCTCCATTACTAGGATACCATAACCTAACTTCAGTGGTTCCTAATAGGTATCTAAGGATTCTTTTCACAACTTTGAGATGAGAGTCCTTAGGATTGGCTTGATATCTTACACAATAGTAGATTGCATAATATGTGTTAGGCCTGCTAGCTGTCAAGTATAAGAGTGAGCCAATTATCCCTCTATAGAGGTTCTGATCAACATCTTCTCCTTAACAATCCTTGGATAGGACTGTATCTGATCCCATTGGAGTGTATATAGGTTTGCTTTTGTCCATTTCAAACTACTTCAAGATCTCCTTGGTGTACTTTAATTGGTTAATAAAAATCCCATCCGGACTTTGCTTGATTTATAAACCAAGGAAGAAATTTAGTTCTCCCATCATGGACATCTCAAATTCCTTCTGCATTTGAGAGCTGAATTCCTCACATATCCTTTCATCTTTTGCTCTAAATATGATATTATCCACATAAATTTGGACTAGAATAATATAATTTTTCTTCTTTTTGATGAAGAGTGTGGTATCTGCCTTGCCTCTGATATAATTCTTGGATATAAGGAATGAGGTTAATATTTCATACCAGGCTCTAGGTGCCTGATTTAATGCATAGAGAGCCTTCTTCAGCTTGTACACATAATCCAGATGCTTTGGGTCTTCAAATCCAGGTAGCTGCTTCACATAGACTTCTTCCTCGATAACTCCATTGAGAAATGCACTTTTTACATCCATTTGGAACAATGTGATTCCCTTGAATGATGCAAAACCACATAGAATTCGGATTGCTTCCAATCTTGCTACAGGGGCAAAGGTTTCTTCAAAGTTAATCCCTTCTTGTTGATTGTAGCCTTGGGCAACCAATCTTGCTTTATTTCTTACCACTACTCCGGATTCATCCAGCTTATTTCGGAAAACCCATTTGGTGCCAATGATTAACTTTCCCTTTGGAGGTGCCACTAGATCCCACATATCATTTCTGGTGAATTGATCTAGCTCTTCCTAGATTGCCATCATCCAACTTTCATCTCCTTCAGCATCTTAAAATTTCTTTAGCTCAATGAGAGAGATAAAAGCAGCATGGCTCATTATCCTATTGAGTTAACCTTTGGTTCGTACTAGATTCTGAACATCATCCAGAATATTATCAATAGAATGATCTCTGCGTGTCCGGATCTCCCTTTGTAGGCCTTTATATTGAGCTGGAACTTGCTTCACTTCAGCTTCGACCACTCCTTCTTGGCCTTCATTAAAGTCAATCTCTTATGGGTTGAGATTAACTTGTTGTATTTTTAGTTCAAAAGATATTCCTTCATCTTCCTCTTTGTACTTCTTGATATGGAATGAATTAGGAACTTCCACTTCTTTCTTTTCTTCAGAGTTTTCAACTTCCGAAACTGGATCTTCTGGAGTGGAACTTTTCTTACCTGCAAGGTTAGTCTCATCAAAATCTACATGTATAGACTCCACCATAGTTTGGGTTCATTTATTAAAGACTGTGTAAGCCTTACTATGTGTTGAGTAGCCAAGGAAAATTTCTTCATCAGATTTAGGATCAAATTTTCCTAGTTGCTCTCTATCATTTAGGATGTAACATTTACATCCAAATGCCTTAAAGTACCCAATTTTGGGTTTTCTTCCCTTCCAGATTTTATAGGGGTTCTTTTCTATGGTTTTTCTGATGAGAGCTCTATTTAAAATGTAGCATGCTGTATTTACGGCTTCTCCCCAAAAGTATTTTGGCAAACAATTCTCATTTAACATTGTTCTAGCCATCTCAACTATGGTCCTGTTCTTTCTCTCAACAACTCCATTCTATTGAGCAGTGTGAGGGGCAGAGAAGTTATGCTCAATGCCCTTGGAGTCACAAAATTCAGCAAACTGCCTATTTTTGAACTCTCCACCATTATCACTTCGGATGTGTGCAATGCTTATGCCCTGTTCAACTTCTATCCGAATGAATGTTTTTGAGAATTGGTCAAAGGCCTCATTTTGCTTGCTATCAAAAGCACCTAGTTATATTGAGAATAATCATCCACAATGACCATGGTGTATTCTCTTTTACCTAAACTCAATGGTTCGATTGGACCAAAGAGATCAATATGCAAGAGCTCAAGTACTCTTTTAGAAGGAATGTAGGAGATGGAAGGGAAACTTTTCTTATGCTATTTACCTAATTGACATGTAGTGTATAGATGATCCTTATCAAAAGCAACCTTAGGCAAACTCATTACTAATTCCTTTTTGGCTAGTTTGGATAGGAGGTTCATGGTAACATGTCCTAACCTCCGGTGCCATAGCCATGATTCTTCTTCTTTACACACTAAGCAGATATTCTTTTTCTCATTTTTAATGTTAACAGAATCGACATTATTGACTCTAGGTGCATAAAGAATAAGTTGATTGGACTTACTATCATAGACTGAGTAGCCTCAGGAATCAAATGTGACTTTTCTTCCTTTATCATAGAATTGGGCTACACTTAGTAAGTTGAATTTTAATCCATCTACCAGTGAGACATCTTCTATCTTTAATTCAGATCCAATGGTTCCATGTCCAATGATCTATCCCTTTTGATTATCTCCAAAGCTCACTTTGCTTCCCTTCTTTTAGGTTAATGTGATGAAGGCCTTCTCGTAACCTATCATGTGCCTTGAGCATCCACTATCAATGTACTAAGTGTGTTGATCTACTGTGGATCTAAGGCATACCTATAAAATAGATCAAGTGGGTTTGGGTACCCAATCAGATTTGGGTCCTCTAGGGTTAATAACCATCTTAGGCCAAGGATTAGCATCATAATAACCATTTTTTAATCTATATAATTTGGTAACATGATTGTTTTTCCCACAAAACATGCATCCTGCAATGGATTTGTTCTATTCCTGCTTCTTTTTTATCTTTTCAAGATCTTCCTTCCCATAGTTCCCTCTATATCCAGCTTCTTGTACACTGGTAGATGGTCCGGTGTGAATCCGGAAGCTGGTTGGAGGTGCAACTTTTGCTCTATAATTTCTTCTCTATTTGATAGGTTATTGGTTGTAAGCCATCTTGGCCTTTCCCTTTTGAGCAGCAGTATATCTTTGGGCTTGAGGTTGCCTTCTAACCTCCTTCATCTTTTGATTAAGGGCCTTTTAGGATCTATTTTGATCAAGAGGATGATGATCTCTTCTTAGAGCTTTTGCCTCTAGCCTCTTCGTGGACACTTCCTTTAATAGATTGATTTCTCTATTTAGTCTCATTACATTGGCATTTAGAATGTGGACTTGATTCCTCAAGAAGTTTTCTTCCATAACATCAATATGCTTGGTTGCTCTAACCAGATTGATGTCTTGTGCCATTACTTCAGCATCTTCTGCTAACTCCATCACTGCTCTCTTGAGGGACTTGATTACTTTTGCATTCTTATTCATAATCTTGATTATTATAGACAGAGCTCTAGCAAGGACAAAATTAGAAGCAGAATTAGAACAAGAATTTACCTTAGTGTTTGCTATTTCTGATTCTAATTCTTCGATTTGCATTGTATCCTACTTAGAGATATTCTTTCCACATTGTTCTGCTTCTGGATTAATCAGTGCCATGAATGCACAGTTGGTATTTTCTTCTTCTTCTGTTGAAGATGAGCTATTGCTCTCTTCACTGTAGCTCTAGGTAGCCATCATTGCCTTCTTCTTATATTTCTTGGTTCTTTTAAGCTTTGGGCATTTTGTCCTAAAGTGGCCTTTTTCACCACATTCAAAATAGGCAGCTTCTTTCTCCGCATCTCTCTTTTCTTCCTGATTCTTCCTTGGATTTTCTCTTCTGGAAGTGCCTTCCCTTGGTCTTCGAGATTCATATTTTTTTGACTTCTTTCTTTCTTTCTTTTACAGGAACCTATTGAGCCTTCTAGTTAACAAGGCTAGTTACTCCTTGGTACTTTAAGGTTCCATGACTTGGTCTTCTTCTCCAAATGAGGCTGATCCGGTGGATTCTGCCTTAAGTGCGATGGCTATCTTCTTCTCTTCAGGCTTTCTTTCTTATTGGCTGTATCTCTCCAAGGATAATTCTTGAGTTAGGAAATTTTTAATAAGCTCATCATAACTATAGACATTTAAGTCATGAGCTTCCTCAATGGCAATCTTCTTACTGTCCCATTCCTTGGTAAGACTCTAGAGTACTTTCTTTACCATCTCTACTTCAGAGATTTCTTTCAAGCCCAATCATTTCATTAACTAGATTGGTATATCTAGTATTCATGCTACTAATGGATTCTTTTGGCTCCATCTGGAAGGATTTAAGCTTTTGCTGGAGTAGATCAAGCTTGGCTTCTCTCGCTTTGTTGGTTCCTTTATAGGTTACTTCCAGCTTCTGCCATATCTCCTGTAAAGTCTCACATCTGGATATCCTGTTAAATTCTGTTCCATTGAGAGCACAATGAAGCATGTTAATAGCATTTGTGTTTTCACGCAATTTTCTAAAATCATTTTCACCCCACATACTTGAGGGCTTTTGGGTAATTATACCATCTACTTCATGAGTAGGCTCATAAGGGCCATCTTGGATGGCCAACCATGCTTGCATGCTTTATGCTTGAATGATGTTCTGTATCTGGTTTTTCTAGAACATGTAGTGTTCACTGATGAAGAGTGGCGGACGGGTAATAGATAAACCAAACCAAAGGAATTGTAAGTTTTGGAAGCTCATTTTGATTCTTAGATTAAAATATGTGGACCTTTAGCTCGAGATTGTTAGATCTCTAGTTTGAGCACTTACTCTGATACCACTTGTTGGTCCTAGTGAGGGCCTTTATAAGGTCAGAAGGGGGTGAATGACCCTTTTTCGTGGAATAAATATACTTTGGAAAGTCTTGGTGTTGCGTGTTTGATTATGATCCGGATGATGGATTCGGATGATGTAGTTATGACAATATAATGCAATACATAAAGAGTTAAGGAAATCAAACATAAAGGATTTTATCCTAGTTTGGCCCTGCCTACTCCAGTCCCCGGGGCTTCCTTCCTCTGAGCTTTTCCATTAGTGGATTCCTTTCCAACTGGCAGGAATCAAGCCTTACAACTTATCTCCGGATGGTAACCCCTTCTGAATGTAGGATATACCACTAGAAGCACTAATTCCTAGCTGAGTCCTTTAGTCTTTAGAAGGATATACCACTTAGACTTCTACCCCGTATCTAAGCTGAGTCCTACAGGGAGTTCCCATTCAAAGTACCAACTTTAAGTTGTATCCCAACCTCACAACTCACCCAAGTTGGAGATTCTTACATTCTTATTTTCACAAAGGTTTTGATTTTGGATTTCCTTAAGTTTATAACTCACTTAGGAATCTTTATAATAGATTTGGAATTGATTGATTCTTGGAGGGATTGTATATTAATCGAATGCTTATGCTTTGTTACTTATTTTTGTAAAGCAACCAGACAACCTTCTCATTTGGTGAAGGTTCCTTTTTATAGGATTGTATCATAAATATAGCCGTTGTGGGTTGTCAAGCTTGCATTAATTCTTCACCCTTGTTCAGGTTGTATGTAGCGCTTCCGGAGCCGTTGATCAATCCGTTAGACAATAATTTGACCCATTTGATTTCTTGGGATTGAGGCTGAAAAGATGTCAGTGATCGTTTTCCTTGTATTTTAGTGTTTCACTAACTTTTATACCAATAACTTTTTGGTGTGAGCTCCACGCGCCTCTTTATTGGTCTAGGTGAAAAAGTTCGTTAACTTTTTAAGTCCGATATCAGTACTTTTGTTCTTTTATCTGAAAAGTTCAAGTTATCACTTTTGTATTGTTCATGGGGAAAGGATCTTTGACTATATAGACCAAAAAGGGTGGAGGGAAAAGCTGTCTTTGAAACTTTTACCTTTATCTTGATATCTGAGTCTTCCAGATGCTCTTAGACTCAAAATCTCCGGATCTGTCTTCTTTCAAAGATAGTGCAATCAGTTCTTCCGGATGCTGATTTTTTAAGGATTAAAGTTTGTTTCCTTTCCAAAACTTATCCTGATAGTTCCAGTATATGCTTAGGTACTTGATGTCTTTAATGGGTGACCTTTTGGTTGGATCTTGTCCGGATGTTTCCATTTGGATTTAGGAGATTAAGTTTTTATTTCTTTCAAACTTGATCTGGATGTTTTAGTTCAATTTTATGATCTAGATCATTATTTCCTAGCACCTCCCTCAGTTCAACTCTGTTCCCGTCATACAAACACCGGTGCCCTTAGTGGCGGAAGGAATTCCAAACTTAACAATCTCAGAGCCGGCTCAAGTTCAACCAGTCGTACCATTAATTATTGTGATGACATCAACTCAGCCAGCAGCTAATCAAGATCACAATCTAGCTATGTTGTAAGGACTATTGATGATGATGCAGAATGGTCAAGAGTTCCCCTCTGAGATAGGAAGAGTGCTTAATAGGAACTCCAACTAGAGGCATAACATTGTCACTGACTCGATCGCTGTTGCCATAGAGGCGGCAAAGAAGGATAACTTAGGCTCTCATTGCAAGTCAAAGGGGAAGATAAAGAAGGAACATAGATGCCACATATCCCCCTCTTCCTCGTCCTCTTCCTTATCTGGCTCGGAGAACTCTTTCGAGGATAGTGATTCCAAGTTTAAAGGATGCCTGAAGAAATATGCAATTTCATTCCAAGAACCAATTAATGAGAAGATTATATCTCTATTCAAGAAGAATATCTTGAGTCAAAAACTCTCGGAATATGTCTTCCCACCTATCATGGAGAAAAAAGCAGCAAAGACGACCCAAAGATGCACTTGTAGGAGTATTTGGACCTGATGGATATGATATCCGCTCTAGAGGCTTATAGGTGTAGATCCTTCCCGACAACATTAGGTGTAGCAACTAAGAAGTGGTTTCTCCGGTTGCCGCCTAATTCAATTAGGGAATTTGAACAACTATCAGGGAAATTTGTCAAGCATTCCTTAAGGTCCGCCCAACCGGCTATCATTAGCCGAAACCTACATAACATAGTCCAAAGATCAGAGAATCCCTTATAGATTTCCTTCAAAGGTTTAATAAAGCATGTATAGGGATTACTGATCTAAATTTCAGGATGGCGAAAGAAGCTTTAATCAGAGGAGCTCAGAACGAAAAACTTAAACATGTAATCATTACAAGAAAGTCTGCTCAAATTACACAGCTGATTGGGATGACTCAAAATTTAGTAGAAGTTGATGAAATCTCTCGTCCTAACAAAAGAAGTTCCAAAGATGAGGATTGCTCCAGGCGAGAAGATAAAAGAAGCAAGAAGAGAGGGGAAGTGGAAGTCGTAGCTTCAACCGGTTCGATCAAGAAAACAAAAAAAGCCAAAAATTGAACACTTCATTAAATAAAATCTTGGCAGCAATAAAAAATGGTCTGGGAAGAAAAAATGACAAGTTCTCAAACGTTCCCGAAAGATGAACTTTGGGAAGAGATTACGACAAGTACTGCGATTTCCATAAGGACAGGGGACTGTTGGGAAATGACAGTCAGATTGAACATGCATAAGAGGCATGACGGAAATTCAAAATTTTGTCCCTGTTCCCAGGAACTCCTATTAGCTGCATATAAATTAAATAAAGCCTTAACTAAATAATTCTCTACCTAGGTTAGCATGCTAAAGGACTAGGCATACCATAATTCCAAATTATATCCTAGCATATTTATTTTATACTAAGCATGTTATAACTCTAAGTTATAACCTAAGCATAAAATAAACTAAGGATGCAAAAATAACCTAAGCATAATTATTAAGTCTAAAAACACTTAAAGAAAAAGACTTAGTAATTTAAAGAGAAAGAAAAGGAACTTACCAGTTGAAGCGTGCTTTTGCAGAACCTTTTTGCACAAGCCTCCAATCTTAGGATAGCTTCTATCAGTATCCACATGAACCCCACCAACCAAAACCTCCCAAGGAGGAAGAACTAAGAAACCTCGAGTAGTTGCTAGACCACTCTAGAAGCCTCACCCAAAATATAAACTAGTGGTGCCCGAATAAATTCAGGCTCCACAAAAATAACTTTCTCAATACCCGAGAGATTAATTATCTCGTTTAGGATTTATACTTTTAGCTTGGTACAATTTGAAAGGAAAGGGAATAGCCTATATATAAACTTGTGGGAGCAAAAATGCTCCCCCTATGGGCGATGTGGGATGGGAGTAATTACTCCCATCCCATTAATATATATATATATATATATATACATGCAACGTGCATTGCAAGGCTGCCCTTTTCATGGGCTGCCTTTGTGCAGCCCATGAACAAGGGCTGCCGCGAACACTGCCTAGCAGTTTTCGCCCACCTTTAGGTGTATTTCACACAACCAAACTTTGTACAAAATATTTCATACTTTTCAATTTTAACTTGCCAATGTAAAATCCCTTTTAAATCATTTCATATAAATATTTGTTTTTGACTCTAATAAATTAGTTACCAGTCAAAATAAATTTCTTGGTCCAACCAAAATTGATCTAATCAATTATAATTTATTTATGACTCTAATTAATTAGTTACCGGTCAAAATAAATTCCTCAGTCTATCCAAAATTGATCTAATCAATTTTAACCAATATAATACTAATCCAATTATTATTTATGTTATATTTTCGTAATAGAATAAATCTATTATTTCTTTACTTAGTCCGATGAAGGTCCAATGTGTGTGACCTTATAGGATCCCGAAGTATTGAGGTGTTAAGGCTTAACTAACCCTTGTTCTAATGGAACCATTGGCTCGAGCTCTTGACCGTGAATAGAACTCGATTACCTTAAAGGACTATAGTACGCCTCTAGCAAGGGTCTACAATCCCCCATTACTCGAACGTCATTTATGCTTATGACTTAATCCCGGTTAATGCAATAGTTATCTAGTGCGATAAATTCCTTCCATTCTTTAATATTAGTACCATCTGGTTTATAGGGTTCGGTTAAAGTGTTAACCCACTAATAGCAAGGTTGCTCCAAGCTATCCTAATTATTTACTTGTTACCGAAGTATATTGCCTTTTACCATAGTGTGTTTGACTAGAAACCATTTCTATCAAACACATACTCTGATCATAGGTTTATGGCAATCATCACTTCAACAAGTGGCCAGGTACAACTCCTCAATATATCCAAAGTGATGGATTCTTTCCGACTACTCAGCTTACCAACGTGCTGTCATCACTATACCCGTAGTCACCCATAGTACCTTAAATAAATTAGTGTATAGTAATGACCCAAAGTATAGTAATAGTACCATACAAGGTAACTAGCAACTCAAGTACGAGGACATTCGCAAAGCTTATTGCACAAAGATAAACACTAACACATTGATATATATACCAAGTGTTTATCTTACTGCGGTCTCCAATATATCTCCCAGATATATCCATGTGTCAAACTTAAGGCATCACCTTCAGTCCTTAGGAGATTGACTGCTTGGAACCTTTCCTAGAACGTTGACCACATGCTAGTCTTTTCGTTTCATCAACATCCTTTCTTGATGAAACTATGACTAGGGATAGTTTAGACATAATCATAATTGCACATGAAGCAGGTTCCACCAAATATAGTCCAACTATAATTTCTCTGACTTCATGCTCTGATATGTCAAGGACTTTTGCATACATGAATGAATATATATATTTAACCAGCTATAATATATATATATATATATATAGAGAAACACATTGATATAAACGAAAGAACAAATGCCTTTATTGATTAAATAAATTATTCGTACTATTACATAATTAAGATATATCGCCCTAATTGCCTTAAGGGCATACATCATATCCAACAGGGACATCATACTGACGACTGTAAATAGGAGTGTTAACAAGCCTAATAGCTCGCAAACAGTTTAAGATTAGACTCGGTTAAAGCTCGGCCTAAGTTCTAATCGATAGATTTCGACTCGATTTCGAGATTAGCACGAGTTATTATCAAGCCAAACCAAGCCTTCTAAGGTTCGGCTCGGAAGATCGCAAACATGTTCATATAATTTTTCTACTTAATAAATTAGTGAAAAATAAATTGTGTATAATTGGTAAGTAATAATAATTCATGTACAATACAATAATTATTTGTAAAATAGTGATTTTAATATCACTTTCTACTTCTTTGTAATAATGATGATGAATATGGAAATGCATAGGAAAAAACAATAGAATTAGATGAAATGAGAGTGACAGCTGATTAGTGATTAAGACAAAATATAATGTTACTGATGCAACTCTTTTTCAATTAGAGTTACTATAAATTAGTTTTAATCATTCATTGCACTAAGGCATATCTGGTAGGCTCATTTAGGCTCGTGAACTCGCGAGCTTGAGCCGAGCCCCAATTTTCTAAGCTCGCCTAGCTTCGAGTAGAGCCGAGCTGAGCCCGATCATTTTCTTTCACAGGCCGAGCAGAGCCCTGCACTATTCGGTCTCGGCTTGGCTCGTTAAAACCCCTAAATGTAAAGTCCTTGCGAAAGAAGTACACACCCTTATCAAAGCTGGTAAGTTCAACCAGTTTGTGAAAGGCATGGCAAAAAGATCAGGTAAGAGAGATGACTCGAACAACTCTAAAGAAAAGTCTAAATATAAGAAGAAAGACAACGAGCAAAGATCAGGAAAGGTTTTGGTGATATATGGAGGGCCGATAAAGAGCCGCCTCAAAAGAAAGCAAGAAGCTCCTCCAGCCAATTCGTTGTGTTAAAAGATAGCTCTGAGGCTAACAAAGCATACGGAAAAGCGTTAATGGTAACTAAATCACACACAGACCCCCTTGTCATAGAAGCAGTGGTAGAAAATTATGTGGTACATCGCATTTTGATTGATACGTGAAGTTCTGTGAACATGATAACCAAATCAGCATTTGAGCAACTCAAAATCAACAATCGTCATTTCCAACCGGGAGATTCCATCTTGTGGGACCTAAGTGGGCATTCCACAATCTCTCTGGGATAAGTCAAATTAGAAGTTGAAGTTGGTGACAAAGAATATGTGTACTGAGCGAAAGTAGATTTCACAACCGTCACTATTTCTGTCGGCCTCAACATTACTTGGGACAACCTTTCCTATGTGAATCCGCCGCCTCGATTTCTCCCATCTGCTTGGTATTACAAATACTAACTAAAAAAGGGACGGCAGTAGCAATAGAAAATTTATCGGTAGTTCATGAAACGTATTTAGCCTCACTTAGAAAGGAGAAGGAACCGGCTAGAGAAGAAGAATCAGTGGAATACAATGAGGATCAAGATGGTTCCAGCCGGAATGAAGGTACTCTGGCTGCGGAGCCAATTGGCGTACAAGAAGTGCTGATGAGAAGTTAGCCTCATTTTGTTTGTATACATTCTAAAATATGGAGTTAGATATTGCTTATTTTGGATCATTATCTTTTGTTGTACCTATTTTGGTTGGTTTGATAAGAAGTTAGTATAAAACAGAAATAAATGGCAGTTTCTTGACTTTAAAAGATCGTTCATTGTACTAGTCTGGTGCCGTATTTGCATCTGATTGATTCAAAGATGTGACTATCAGTTAGTATTATATTTTTTCTTCGATGGATAAATGGTTCTTTAAAAATAAAAATTCAAATTAAGAGAAGATTTAATCAAATTTTGGCAATTCATTCTAAGATTTAATGGATATTTTTCAGTATATTTTTTTCAATCTCTACCGTATATATAAATATATATACCATTAAGTCCACATAGTCCGAGGACCGTGACAACCTAAGATATCTCAGAGGCAGCCTTTTACGTGTGCCTCTCGACAACACAACCCAGTTCGGGCCCTAGCCGTTGGGATTTCCTGGAGGTAAGAGCCTGTGTTTTGTCACTGTGTCACACAGTGAGAACCCTCCATGGATTGATACCTGTCTTCCAAGGGCGACAGGACTTTACACACTGACTGCTTTGATATCAAAAGACAACGGATCGGGAAATACAAATTATATTATTACACACATATTAATAAATTATACACATATACACAGATAATACATAAAACTATAAAATACTTTAATAAATACAAAGGGTAAAAATACTAACGTCTTTTAGACGTGTACAAAAGCCAGAAAAGAAGCCGAAAAAAAGACACCGGAAAAAGATCGGTGATCGGAAAAGGCCGTCGGAGAGTGGTGGTCGTCGGAGACTGTGGTCGGAGATTGGTGGTCGGAGGCAGAGCGTCTCTCTCTTCTTTCTCTCTCTAAGCTTTGCTGTTATTTTTCTTCTGCCGAGAAATGGGCAGTGTTTTGCCTTTTAAAGGCCTTGAGCCGGTTGTCCGGTAAAAGTGACCGATTGAAGCGGTCATCAGGTAAAAAAATAAAGGGTGATCGGTTGAAGCGGTCGCAGGCTTCTCTTGAGAACCGTAAACTCTTACTTTTTAAGCGATTCTAAAAAATCTCCAAGGGAGTTCTCGCTTAAATCAATTGTTCCTTCAGGACTTTGTGCATCTTCTAACCATTCAAAAGGATTGGGACTGGCAGGGATGCTGATCTTTTCTTTACCTCTGCTGGAAGATCCTGATCTTTCTTTCTTTACTGGAGACGTATCCATTGGTGAAGAGGTATCAGCTTTTCTTTTAGGAGAGTCATGGATGGCAATCCCTTTTGAATTAAGATTGGTGGGAGGCGTTTTAGCCTTTGAATTTAAGAAATTTATCATCTGAGCTTTAAGCTCTTCTTCAGACATTTTTTCAAGGAGATTTTCAAAAAGAGCTGGTAAAGGGGTAGAAGATTCTACTTTGTCATGATCTGAAGGTCTTGAAAAAAGTATTAATTTTTCTGTAGAATAGATTGAGGGTTTTTCGAAGAACTCAAACTTGTCCCGCCATTTAATGGCGATTTTTCTAACTAACCAAGGCAGCTCAATTTCATTGGCTGGAATTTGAGATATTATTTCCCGCTGCCTGCAAATGACATCATAATCCCACTTTAGAATCCATGGAACCTTATAATAAGCAGCAAAGAGTAATCTAGTAGAATCACAAGATCCGTTGGCTTTACTGAAGTCATTAAAGAATTGTCTAACCCTTTTAGGGAGGCAAATGGGAAATGATCCCCATTGCTGGAACCAATGATGGAACCAATATGGAAAAGTAGTTGTTGTTTTAACCAACTGAAACTAGATAAACCAGCTAAACTTCCTAAAACTATTGTTGTATAGTAACGCTTGATCCCAGGCCTGAATATAATCGAAGCAACTATAAGCTATTCGATTACTTTTGTGTACAAAGAACAGGTCATTTTCCCAATCTTTGGGAGTTAAGATCTTTAAGATCGTGAACTTGGCAAAGGCCCATTCATTGCCATTTCTTTTCATGGGTTCAAATTTAATTGAACCAGTATCTTCTAAAACAGTTAGGTAGAAACCATAATCCTTGGGATAGAAAGGAACGGTTGAATGGTTTCTGGTATAGAATGTGGCGACCTCGTAGGGTTCAAGCTTGTTGTACCTATTTTCAATAGGACAAATAAAAATGTAATTGGTGGGGATAAAAGGCCATACTTCCTCCTTTAAGGATTTTGGTTCTCGAGATATTTGGTAAGCATCATCATCGTAAGAATCATTTCTACTTTCAGCAGAAAGATTATCTATTTGTTGTGATTTTCTGGTAGCATTTCTTTGAGGGGCTCTATTCTGAGAGATGTTCCTTTGAGGATTTCTTTGACTCTGATCTTGTCTAGATGATTGTCCTTCAAATCTTTTAAGATTAAGGTTATTTCTTTTTGAAGTCATTTCCTGCAAGAAATTCTCGCGTTAAAAAATCTGGTAAGGAGTTTTCAACTCCATTAATAAATTCTATATCAAAATCAAAGACAGATAGAATAGCTTGCTATCTAGCAAAAATCTGTTTAGATGCAATGTTTTTAACATCTTTACTTAGTACTTCTTTAGCACTTTTACAGTCAATTCTTAATAAGAACTTCTGATTTATTAAATCAGATTCAAACTTTTGAATACATAATACAATAGAAAGAATTTCTTTCTTTATAGTGGAATAGTTTGCCCTAGCGCCTACCCAAATTCCACTAGTAAATCTTACTAAAGATTCAATTTCATTGAATCTCTATTTAAGGATACCCCCGTAACCGAGGTCTGATGCATCGGTTTCAACGATTTTGAAAGCATCAGGATGTGGAATGGCTAAGCAAGGGAGAGTCTTTACTCACATCTTAATTCTTTGGACTGCCAAAGTGTGACTTTTAGTCCACTCAGGAGGATTTTTTCTTAATCGTTCAAATAATGGTTTAGCATCTAAAGTGTGATCTTTATAAAAGTCAACTACGTAGTTTAGACTACCAAGAAAGCGTTGAAGCTGATTTTTATCTCTGATTTCATCAGGGAATTTACTACCAAATTCGATAGCTCTATCAATTGGAATACATGTACCATTTTCAATGGTATGACCTAAAAATTTAATATTAGTTTGAAAAAGTTTAACTTTTCTTGCAGAAATGACTAATCCATTTCTTTTAACTCAATCAACAAACAATTTTAAGTGTTTGAAATGTTGCTCAATATCTTTAAAAAAAATGAGAACATCGTCAATATAAACAATTGAAAAAGATGAATAACAATTAAAGATATCATTCATGATTTTCTGATATTCTGATGGGGCATTTTTAAGACCAAAAGGCATGACATTCCATTCAAAGTGACCAAAAGGTACGGTAAAAGCAGTTTTATATTTATCCTTTTCATCAATTTGGATTTGCCAAAAACCTGATTTCATATCAAATTTAGAGAAAATTTTTGCTTCATAAAGTCTGTTTAACATATCTCTCTTGTTAGGAAGAGGGTACCTAATCCATCTTAAAGCCTTGTTTAAAGGCTTGTAATTGATGACAAGTCTAGGAACACCTCTTTCGAGTTCAGCTGCGTTTTCAACGTAGAAGGCAGGATAACTCCAGGGACTATGACTATTCCTAATAAGTCCCTTTTGAATAAGATCTTTAATCTCTATTTTACAGATTTCTAAATGTCTTGGAGACATAGCTATAGGTCTGGCTTTTGTGGGAATAAACCTTTCATCAAAATCTAGCTCGTAAGGAAGCGAAATTATATGCTTCTTTCTATCCCAAAAGGCAGAGAGAAGATCAGAGCAGATTTCGGAAGTGATTAATTGCTATAATTCCTCAATCCTTTTCTTTAAGATTGGATTTTCAAGTTTAGCCTTTAATACCTTAAAATCGACTTCACTTTTGAGAGAAGCAACAAATTTTTCTTTAAGGAATAAATTTTGCTTTAAAACATTTAAAGTTTTACTTCTGGGTTGAGAAATAAATTCAAATATGATTTCTTTTCCAACAATATCAGTTGAAATACCTCTTTTAGAGATTTTTAAGGGAAATAAACTATGTAGGAATGGATTTCCAAAAATGACAGTTTGATTTAAATTTTTTACCATTATAAAAGGTAATTTAAGGCAAAGACCTTTATTACAAATGGCAGCATTGTTAAGTTTAAAGTTGACAGAAAGTTTTTCTCCATTTGCAGTGTGCAATTGCTCAAGGGTTTTAGAAAAATACTTTGAAGGGAAAAACCTTCATTGATGCAATTCAAATCAGCGCCAGAATCAACTAAAGCAATGGTTGTCACAAAAAATTCTTTGTTAATAACTAAAGTAATTTTTATGTGCCATTTATAAGTAGTGACTCTGTTGATAAGGTCTATAAACTTAAGATTTTGAATCTTACTTATTTCTTTGATACTTTTAGTATCTTTGTCAGGAATTTCAATAATTGGTTCTTCTGATTCGTCATCAGATTTTGAATTGTTTATTTCTAGAAGGCTAACCCTTTCTTGGAGATTTTTAATCTCCTTTTTCATATTGTTAATTTCTGACTTTAAGTCATTAATTGTAGGTTCTTTTTTAGAATCCTTGAATCTATCATTATATCTTTAAGATTATAAGTGATATTTTTCTCTTCTAATTTCTTTTCTAAATTAATAGCTTTAGTACTTGAAGTACTGGCTTCAGAGCTATTTTTAATTATTTCTAGGTATTGCTCTAAATGCTTCCTTTTTTCAGAAGGGTCTGAAATTTGTTCTATTAGAGTTAAAATCATGTCTTCACTTTTAGTTAAGACCATAAGTCCATTTAATGAACAAAGCGACTTGTAATAGTCACATTGACCATCGCAACTTTTGTTCTCATTATCTGAGTTTGACTCAGATGTATAATCATTATCTTCGAAGATATAATCTTCCTTTTCTGAATCACTCTCAATAAGCAAAACCTTTAATAATGAATCTTTAAGATTGCTATCAAGGGATAGAGATTTAATCTGTTGTTTAACTCTACATTTGTTAGAGTAATGTCCTACCTTTCCACATTTGTAACAAATGACACTTGGAAGAATTTCATTCTTTCGGGGTTTTTTAGAGGAAGAAGCATTTTTAAAATGCCTTTTCTTGTTAAATTTTGGTTTTAAAGATCTAAAAGATTTTTGACTTTTTTGTTCTTCAAAGGGTTTCTTACCTTTAGAGATTTTAGATCTTTTTCTGATAGGATTGAATCCTAATTGTTCACAAAAGGAGCCTAAAATCCTTTTTCCCGAAAACCTTTCGCTTTGAGCTTGTTTGTGAATTTTTAATTCATTACAGAGAAGGAGACCTTCAACAACTATTTTAGCTGAGATCTCACCATAGGTAAGAGAGGCATAAGGAATAGTACCATTGTACTTTTTCTTTATCTTGTCTCTTACTCTATCAGCAAATAACCTAGGAAGACAAGAAATGAATTTTTCTTTCCAAAAATCCTGAGTACAATCGTCACGAGTGTAAACGGCACTTAAGAAAACATCTTTATACCATTTAAACTCAGATAAATCTCTACAGCGCAAGTTCATTAATTGCTCTGTAGTTTGTTCAAAGAAAGAACTCGTTGATCCTAAAAATTGTCGGATAAGAGTACAGATTAAAACGTTGACAGCATCAGGGGCTTGCCTATTTCCTTCAGTTTTTACTGTATTAAGAATAGTATTTTTAGCTTCATTGGACACATAAAAGTCCCACCAACCTTTGAGTTGGCCAGTAAAACCAGCAATAATTGCTTCGACAATACTTCTATCGTTATTATTGTGTATTCTAGAGGCCGAAGCATACATCAAAATATACTTAATAACGTTTTTAATTTGATATTCAGATAACCCGTCAATATTCCATTCTTCTATGGCTCTTCCATCAAAAGATACCATAGATGGTTTGAATTCTTCATACTGTAGATTAACAGGTGAAGGCCTAGGATAATAGGGTTTATCTAAAGATCCTTTAGAATGGTAAATTTTATTTACCTGGTTGTTATTATTATCAAGTTTTAGATTTTGGAGTAGAGTTTGGAGTTTATCAATTTCAGAATCTTTTAAACTTTCAGTTTTAGAAGGACTATTAGAAAAGACAGAGCTTTTAGCATCTATCTCACTGTGTGATACAGTGACAAAACACAGGCTCTTACCTCCAGGAAATCCCAATGGCTAGGGGCCGAACTGGGTTGTGTTGTCGAGAGGCACACGTAAAAGGCTGCCTTTGAGATATCTTAGGTTGTCACGGTCCTCGAACTATGTGGACTTAATGGTATCAGAGCCAAAGTTGTGTTGCCTTATTTTTATTTATTGTTTGTCTTGGTATTATTGGAATTATTCTCAGTTTCTTGCAAGTAGCCCTGCTTATTTTCTGTGAAACCCAAGTCACGTTGCCGTAGCCTTTTAGCCGTGTGTTTGGCATTCTTGGCATTACTGACGTAAATCGTTGACAGTGATCAAAAACTATGCAAGCTTTATTTGGAAGACTATCTGGAAGTTCTTCTAATAATAATAAGAAAAATAATAAATGTAAAAATAAGGAAATAATATTAGAAAATAACATTGAAAATGACTTGCATAATTGGAGCTTGCCCCCTTCTAGTGCTAAGAGCATTTATAAATCAAATAGTAATTTTCTGATTAAATCAGACTATATTATAAAGACTGTAGAACAGTCTGTATCCATAGATAATAATATTAACTCGTTTAATCTATTAACTAAAAGTTTAATAGATAAACATAAAGAATTATATTCTTTTATACACATAGGTATGATTCAAGTAGCGGTTAAACCGGCTACTCGATTAGGCCTGCCTATCACGGCTCTTGTTTGTCTAAGAGACAAAAGAAACTTAAAGTTTACTGACTCCTTACTTGGAGCCATTGAGTCATCTCTTACAGATGGACCAATTTATTTTACTTGCTATCCTAACCTCACGGTGCCTCTGGATTGTCCACATATAATGGACATAGCTTCGTTAGATATCAAGACTGAAGGCTTTGAAATGAAGCCTGGATCAAAAAACCTGATCCTAATCTATCGAGTTCATTATAAAGTAATGAACTCAACTGTGCCAAATCTTAAAGATGATGCTAATAAACAGTTAAACACACCTAAAGGAGTTATAACTCTATTTTTAACTGATTTATCTAAGGGAAATTTAGTAGTCCCTAGACCTATCCCTTGGGATCAACTAAACTTTCCCGATTCATGGAGAATCGATGACGCTATTCCTTTAAAAAAGGAAGAGAGTACTCAGTTAGATTATGTTCTTGAGGAATCTAATGGAAGTGTTATTTTAAAATTTGATAAATCAAGATCATTAAATTCTAGGAGTTTGTACAAGAGTATAAAGACCCCAGCTTATGTACCACCTAGGTCTTCAACCTCTTCTATCCCAATTAAATTAGGAGAAGAGGTAAAAGCAACTGAAAGGTTGTCAGATAATGTGGTTAAACCACTCTACGAAAATCCTAATAGCCCTTCTATGTCTGACATGGGTTATTATTCTATAAGTGTTTTGACTAAGGACATGACTCCATTTGAAAAATGGTATGCTGTTACTTTCTCTGAAAGAGAAAAAATTAAATGGGATAATAAGTATAGTTTATATATTACAAAGATGAATAATGAAGGCTATAGATCCTTCCCTGAGTTTGTTAAACAAATGCTTCTCCTTAAAGGTAAAAAATCTGATATTAAATATCCATATTTTGAAAATTTAAAATTCTTGGAAACATTAGAAATGTCTTATAAGACATTTATCACGCCACAAGGTGGAACCTTGACTAGTCTACATCCTCCTTTAGTCTCAGTTAGTTATCAAGTAACTCCTGAAGCTAAAATAGAATGTAGTCCTTTTGTCAACGGTTCAGATACTTTTGTTAAACAACATAATTTCACTAACCTAAGTCTGCACACCATGAGTGAACAATTATGTCGAATTGAAAATACAATGCTTAAAGCATCTGTGCCTCATTCACATGTGGGGGAGAAGGTCGTTATAAAACCAACTTCTAGTGAAAAACTGGATTTTAAATTTGATGAAGTCCAAAATGAATTGGTTGATGAAATCACTAGACGTTTAGCTTTGATCCCTGTTGATAAAAAGCAAAAGGGAAGTCAAAGTGAGTCCAAAGAAATAGCCCCTCTCACTAATAAAATAATAGATGCTGAAAGCTCTGTATTTTCTGATAGTCCTTCCGAAACTGAAAGTTTAAAAGATTCTGAAATTGATAAACTCCAAACTCTATTTCAAAATCTAAAACTTGATAATAATAACAACCAGGTAAATAAAATTTACCATTCTAAAGGATCTTCAGATAAACCCTATTATCCTAGGGCTTCACCTGTTAATCTACAGTATGAAGAATTCAGACCATCTATGGTATCTTTTGATGGAAGAGCCATAGAAGAATGGAATATTGACGGGTTATCTGAATATCAAATTAAAAACGTTATTCAATATATTTTGATGTATGCTTCGGCCTCTAGAATACACAATAATAACGATAGAAGTATTGCCGAAGCAATTATTGCTGGTTTTACTGGCCAACTCAAAGGTTCGCGGGACTTTTCTGTGTCCAATAAAGCTAAAAATACTATTCTTAATACAGTAAAAACTGAAGGAAATAGGCGAGCCCCTGATGCTGTCAACGTTTTAATCTATACTCTTATCCTACACTTTTTAGGATCAACGAGTTCTTTCTTTGAACAAACTACAGAGCAATTAATGAACTTGCGCTGCAGAGATTTATCTGAGTTTAAATGGTATAAAGATGTTTTCTTAAGTGTCGTTTACACTCATGACGATTGTACTCAGGATTTTTGGAAAGAAATATTCATTTTCGGTCTTCCTAGGTTATTTGCTGATAGAGTAAGAGACAAGATAAAGAAAAAGTACAATGGTACTATTCCTTATGCCTTTCTTACCTATGGTGAGATCTCAGCTGAAATAGTTGCTGAAGGTCTCCTTCTCTGTAATGAATTAAAAATTCACAAACAAGCTCAAAGCGAAAGGTTTTCGGGAAAAAGGATTTTAGGCTCCTTTTGTGAACAATTAGGATTCAATCCTATCAGAAAAAGATCTAAAATCTCTAAAGGTAAGAAACCCTTTGAAGAACAAAAAAGTCAAAAATCTTTTAGATCTTTAAAACCAAAATTTAACAAGAAAAGGCATTTTAAAAATGCTTCTTCCTCTAAAAAACCCCGAAAGAATGAAATTCTTCCAAGTGTCATTTGTTACAAATGTGGAAAGGTAGGACATTACTCTAACAAATGTAGAGTTAAACAACAGATTAAATCTCTATCCCTTGATAGCAATCTTAAAGATTCATTATTAAAGGTTTTGCTTATTGAGACTGGTTCAGAAAAGGAAGATTATATCTTCGAAGATAATGATTATACATCTGAGCCAAACTCAGATAATGAGAACAAAAGTTGCAATGGTCAATGTGACTATTACAAGTCGCTTTGTTCATTAAATGGACTTATGGTCTTAACTAAAAGTGAAGACATGATTTTAACTCTAATAGAACAAATTTCAGACCCTTCTGAAAAAAGGAAGCATTTAGAGCAATACCTAGAAATAATTAAAAATAGCTCTGAAGCCAGTACTTCAAGTACTAAAGCTACTAATTTAGAAAAGAAATTAGAAGAGAAAAATATCACTTATAATCTTAAAGATATAATTGATAGATTCAAGGATTCTAAAAGAGAACCTACAATTAATGACTTAAAGTCAGAAATTAACAATATGAAAAAGGAGATTAAAAATCTCCAAGAAAGGGTTAGCTTTCTAGAAATAAACAATTCAAAATCTGATGACGAATCAGAAGAACCAATTATAGAAATTCCTGACAAAGATACTAAAAGTATCAAAGAAATAAGTAAGATTGAAAATCTTAAGTTTATAGACCTTATCAACAGAGTCACTACTTATAAATGGCACATAAAAATTACTTTAGTTATTAACAAAGAATTTTTTGTGACAACCATTGCTTTAGTTGATTCTGGCGCTGATTTGAATTGCATCAATGAAGGTTTGGTCCCTTCAAAGTATTTTTCTAAAATCCTTGAGCAATTGCACACTGCAAATGGAGAAAAACTTTCTGTCAACTTTAAACTTAACAATGCTGCCATTTGTAATAAAGGTCTTTGCCTTGGATTACCTTTTATAATGGTAAAAAATTTAAATCAAACTGTCATTTTGGGAAATCCATTCCTACATAGTTTATTTCCCTTAAAAATCTCTAAAATAGGTATTTCAACTGATATTGTTGGAAAAGAAATCATATTTGAATTTATTTCTCAACCCAGAAGTAAAACTTTAAATGTTTTAAAGCAAAATTTATTCCTTAAAGAAAAATTTGTTGCTTCTCTCAAAAGTGAAGTCGATTTTAAGGTCTTAAAGGCTAAACTTGAAAATCCAATCTTAAAGAAAAGGATTGAGGAATTATAGCAATTAAGCACTTCCGAAATCTGCTTTGATCTTCCCTCTGCCTTTTGGGATAGAAGGAAGCATATAATTTCGCTTCCTTATGAGCCAGATTTTGATGAAAGGTTTATTCCCACAAAGGCCAGACCTATAGCTATGTCTCCAAGACATTTAGAAATATGTAAAACAGAGATTAAAGATCTTATTCAAAAGGGACTTATTAGGAATAGTCATAGTCCCTGGAGTTGTCCTGCCTTCTACGTTGAAAACGCAGCTGAACTCGAAAGAGGTGTTCCTAAACTTGTCATCAATTACAAGCCTTTAAACAAGGCTTTAAGATGGATTACGTACGCTCTTCCTAACAAGAGAGATCTGTTAAACAGACTTTATGAAGCAAAAATTTTCTCTAAATTTGATATGAAATTAGGTTTTTGGCAAATCCAAATTGATGAAAAGGATAAATATAAAACTGCTTTTACCGTACCTTTTGGTCACTTTGAATGGAATGTCATGCCTTTTGGTCTTAAAAATGCCCCATCAGAATATCAGAAAATCATGAATGATATCTTTAATTGTTATTCATCTTTTTTAATTGTTTATATTGACGATGTTCTCATTTTCTCTAAAGATATTGAGCAACATTTCAAACACTTAAAATTGTTTGTTGATTTAGTTAAAAGAAATGGATTAGTCGTTTCTGCAAGAAAAGTTAAACTTTTTCAAACTAATATTAAATTTTTAGGTCATACCATTGAAAATGGTACATGTATTCCAATTGATAGAGCTATCGAATTTGGTAGTAAATTCCCTGATGAAATCAGAGATAAAAATCAGCTTCAACACTTTCTTGGTAGTCTAAACTACGTAGCTGACTTTTATAAAGATCATGCTTTAGATGCTAAACCATTATTTGAACGATTAAGAAAAAATCCTCCTGAGTGGACTAAAAGTCACACTTTGGCAGTCCAAAGAATTAAGATGTGAGTAAAGACTCTCCTTTGCTTAGCCATTCCACATCCTGATGCTTTCAAAATCGTTGAAACCGATGCATCAGACCTCGGTTACGGGGGTATCCTTAAATAGAGATTCAATGAAATTGAATCTTTAGTAAGATTTACTAGTGGAATTTGGGTAGGCGCTAGGGCAAACTATTCCACTATAAAGAAAGAAATTCTTTCTATTGTATTATGTATTCAAAAGTTTGAATCTGATTTAATAAATCAGAAGTTCTTATTAAGAATTGACTGTAAAAGTGGTAAAGAAGTACTAACTAAAGATGTTAAAAACATTGCATCTAAACAGATTTTTGCTAGATGGCAAGCTATTCTATCTGTCCTTGATTTTGATATAGAATTTATTAATGGAGTTGAAAACTCTTTACCAGATTTTTTAACGCGAGAATTTCTTGCAGGAAATGACTTCAAAAAGAAATAACCTTAATCTTAAAAGATTTGAGGGACAATCATCTAGACAAGATCAGAGTCCAAGAAATCCTCAAAGGAACATCTCTCAGAATAGAGCCCCTCAAAGAAATGCTACCAGAAAATCACAACAAATAGATAATCTTTCTGCTAAAAGTAGAAATGATTCTTATGATGATAATGCTTACCAAATATCCCTAGAACCAGAATCCTTAAAGGAGGAAGTATGGCCTTTTATCCCTACCAATTACATTTTTATTTGTCCTATTGAAAATAGGTACAACAAGCTTGAACCCTATGAGGTCGCCACATTCTAAACCAGAAATCATTCAACCGTTCCTTTCTATCCCAAGGATTATGGTTTCTACCTAACTATTTTAGAAGATACTGGTTCAATTAAATTTGAACCCATGAAAAGAAATGGCAATTAATGGGCCTTTGCCAAGTTCACGATCTTAAAGATCTTAACTCCCAAAGATTGGGAAAATGACCTGTTCTTTGTACACAAAAGTAATCGAATAGCTTATAGTTACTTCGATTATATTCAGGCCTGGGATCAAGCGTTACGATACAACAATAGTTTTAGGAAGTTTAGCTGGTTTATCCAGTTTCAGTTGGTTAAACCAACAACTACTTTTCCATATTGGTTCCATCATTGGTTCCAGCAATGGGGATCATTTCCCATTAGCCTCCCTAAAAGGGTTAGACAATTCTTTAATGACTTCAGCAAAGCCAACGGATCTTGTGATTCTACTAGATTACTCTTTGCTGCTTATTATAAGGTTCCATGGATTCTAAAGTGGGATTATGATGTCATTTGCAGGCAGCGGGAAATAATATCTCAAATTCCAGCCAATGAAATTGAGGTGCCTTGGTTAGTTAGAAAAATCGCCATTAAATGGTGGGATAAGTTTGAGTTCTTCGAAAAACCCTCAGTCTATTCTACAGAAAAATTAATACTTTTTTCAAGTCCTTTAGATCATGACAAAGTAGAATCTTCTACCCCTTTACCAGCTCTTTTTGAAAATCTCCTTGAAAAAATGTCTGAAGAAGAGCTTAAAGCTCAGATGATAAATTTCTTAAATTCAAAGGCTAAAACGCCTCCCACCAATCTTAATTCAAAAGGTATTGTCATCCATGACTCTCCTAAAAGAAAAGCTGATACCTCTTCACCAATGGATACGTCTCCAGTAAAGAAAGAAAGATCAGGATCTTCCAGCAGAGGTAAAGAAAAGATCAACATCCCTGCCAGTCCCAATCCTTTTGAATGGTTAGAAGATGCACAAGTCCTGAAGGAACAATTGATTTAAGCGAGAACTCCCTTGGAGGATTTTTAGAATCGCTTGAAAAGTAAGATTTTACCGTTCTCAAGAGAAGCCTGCGACCGCTTCAACCTGTCACCCTTTATTTTTTTACCTGATGACCGCTTCAATCGGTCACTTTTACCGGACAACCGGCTCAAGGCCTTTAAAAGGCGAAACGCTGCCCATTTCTTGGCAGAAGAAAAAGAACAGCAAAGCTTAGAGAGAGAAAGAAGAGAGAGACGCTCTGCCTCCGACCACTAGTCTCCGACCACAGTCTCCGACGACCACCACTCTCCGACAGCCTTTTTCGATCACCGATCTTTTTCCGGTGTCTTTTTTCCGGCTTCTTTTCCGGCTTTTGTACACGTCTAAAAGACGTAAGTATTTTTACCCTTTGTATTTATTAAAGTATTTTTATAGTTTTATGTATTATATATATATATATATATATTGCACTATGCGTGATAAATATTTCAAAATTGTCACCATAAATTTCACCTTGAACATATATTACCTACAAAATAAATTAAATTATTGAAAAGTAACGTATTTCATATCAATTGATGTCCATTAATCTTATATTTAATTTTCATTTAAGGTTCATTTATATAATGAACCATTAGACTCCGTTATTTTTCCTATAAATTATGATGTTTTTTACCATTGTAATACATTTCAATATTAATACATTTTACATATTTCTCAACATTTTATCTTTGTTATCTTCATATTTCTAACACGTTATCATCACAAATTTGCTCCATTTACAAATATATATGAAAATCAGAGCAAAGAGAATTTGTTTCAGTTTCTACACAATTTGTCTTGTCAGCTTCCGACTGGAATCGCTTGAGATTCGACCGTTGGATCATCCTGAAATTTTGTCACAACATTCTCGACATCTGTGTCTTTGTTTTGACTATTAAATTGCTTGATCAGATTTGCATAAGGGTAGTTCCATCCAAGGAAGAATGATGGTATTTGCCAGGAAGTCTACTGCTTTTTGAGGTATAATCAAACTGGTTTGAAGCATGGTTAAGAGATGCCATATTTCCGATTTCAAAGAGTATCATAATATGTATTTCCTTCACTTAAACCAGCTAAGTCCTCTCTTTCAACTTTTAAATCATTTATTATGCTTTATTTCAATATGTTTCAAACAAATGCAAATGATATATGCTTGCTCTTCTCTAAAAACAAAAGAATTGTGCTTTTTGGTGAATCTGGCCAGCTGGACGTTTTTCATCATTACCAAAGTTCTAACCGTTGGATCGTTGTGAAATTTGGTCAAAAGGTTCTTAACATTTGTTTCTTTGTTTTTCACCGTTAGATTGTCGAGAAAAGTTCTCAAAAGTGGTTTCGTGTAGGGCAAAAGTGGTAAGACTATTTTTGGTATTCTTTTTCTTATTATTATATACGTTAAATTTTATAATTATTAGCTACTGATGTTACCAAAAAATTTATCTTTATGAGTGTTGGACTTAGATATTTTATTCAATGGATATTGAAACGTTTATATTTATATCAAGATCATAGAAGATCTTTGAATAATGATATGATGTTTATTTTACTACAAAAGATCTTGAAGATCTTTCTAAAATTACGAGTATATGAAACTAATATATTCATCAAAAGGCTCATTTTACGTGGAAATAAATATATGATATAAACTTATATGTGCTGTTGTAGCAATATGTGCTGTTGTAGCAATAAGTGCTCTTGAAGCAACACTAAGATGAATAATTAATGATTTTCAGTGGATATAATTTTTAGATATAAGTATATCATGACAACGAGAAAATGACAACGAAAAAATTACGACGAATTCAGCGGTACAATCCATTCGAATTACTAACTTAAATTAACAATTTTGATTTATAGTAAAATATTAATTTACTATTCATTTCTAGAATGTAGTTTTGCCATCATTTACTATTTGAATATTTAGTTCATATTTTATATTATTACTATTCATACATGCATATATGATTACTATTCAAAGATATGATACTATTTACATATATGGTTACTATTCACCTAAATATTGAATTTCGTGAATAGTAAAAAAATAATGAATAAATCTTTTGTTAAAAAGCAATGGACATGTTTTGTTAGATCAAATATATTTCCTGAAGTAAATGTGATATATTCCCTGAAGTGAATATTATATTATTATAAAAAAATTTAATGATAAATTTGTAGTCATTAATATAGTTATATAACGACCTGAAGTTGAAAAAATGAAGTTAGGCATATAGTATACCCAATACTTGTGACAATATGACTATAATGATAGAATATTATATTAATTATTCACTAACCTAACATTTATATGTTTTCTTTTATTAACATTTAATTTTAGTATTCTATTTATTATTTACTTCATTTTATTTAAGTTATTGAATATATTATAGTAAGATAGTCAACTATTTAAGATCTTGTAGATATGTGTTAAATTATAATAATATTTGGTACCAGTTTATTTTATGTGAGTGTGCTACCAATTTCCATTTACAGTAGCATATTAAATTGACGATAATAATGACCACTAGAAGTGGAATATGAAATTGAAATTAATTTTTGATAGAAGGAAATGAATTTTTCTTGGTATTAATTGATGTTAATGCTAATAAAGCAAATGTTATAGTCCGGATATGAGTAAAATGAATATTATCATAATATTGGTAACACAAAATTGTTGAACGCTCCTGAAGAGTTAGTATAAATATATCAAGGGGATAAAAATTGTTAAAAGCTTAAGAAGAAGCTGGATATTTTTCTACTCTTAAGGCTCTGTTCTTTTGGACTGTGCTGAACTAAACTAAACTGAACTGAACAAAATGAATATGAATTGAACTAAACTGAATTTATTAATTATATATATTAACAAATGTGAATCATTATTAAAATAATAATAAAAAACCCAATTATTTTTTAAACTAATAATCATAAATACTACTCCCTCCGTCTTTTTAAAATAGGCATTCTACCCACTTTTTCAAATATTTTTTTACTTGTCATTCTCAAATAACTAGGCACTTTTTAGATTATTTTTCCAATTATACCCTCATTTGTCCCATTATCATTAATTGCAATGGGGTGAAAAACTAAACATTAATTAGAGGGTAAAATAGTTTTTTTTTTTGCCTTAATTAATTAATTCCTCAAAAAGTGTGAAATGTGTTAGAAGAAAAGCAAAAAAAGATGAAGGGAGTAATAATTAAAATAATAATACTAAATAATATTAATTAATATAAATATATAATAATAAAATGAATAATACTAATAAGTTAATGAATATAATAGCGTTTCAATAAAAAAAATTTTAATTGAATACAAATTTATAATAAATATAAATAATTAGTAATGATAAATTATAATAAATAGTTATGTTGAACCAATCAAGAGTTTAGACTGACTCAATGGATGACTCAGTTGTGCTTAAGTTTTGATCATAACAATTAAGTTAAGAATGAGATAATTAAATCAATAATGATGTTAAAATAAATAGTCTTTGGGTAGGGAGTTAGTAAATTCGAGGGTAGAATTTCAAGTCTCCGTTGACCTAGCTATTTAGTTTAACTCTAAGTGGTTTCTGGGCTGAGTATCTACTTAGTCGCTGACTTAGTAATATTCACTCAGTGCTTGATATTTAGATTTTGTTTCAGCTGTGTGTTTTATGTTTTATCTTTTCAGCTGAGTTACTTTATGTCTGTCAATGCTGCTGACCTTACCTTTTAAGGTAAAAAAGTATCTTTGCTTTTAGTGTTGTTTTTGCAGGAACATTAATGAGACAAAGACAAAAAAAATTAATGTCTTGACAAGACTCAGACTTATGAAGAAAATGACAAAGTCTTCCAATGCAAAGCTGCAACAAGTCAATTGCCTCATCGGGTAATTCTACAGATCTACCAACCTTGAATCGTCCACTTTGCAACATGTCAGAATACCAGAGGGAATGTGATGAAGATACGTGGCAAGTCAGTGCAAGTTCTCTCTAACGGAAGACTGGCATCAAAAGACAAAGACTTCAAATTGGAGCTCGAATTTCAATTTATCAGATTGAAATGTATTTCACAACGGTGCAATTCTTTTCTTAACAGATCGATTTGAAGAAGCAACGAGTGAATTGCTGAGCTGTCAATTTCAGAAGATGCCAAAGTAAGTTCAACGACTACTTTCTCAATCCATCTATAAAAGGAACAAGAAGGCAAGCGTTAGTACTTGGTGATTACACCTGAATTTCCTAAAAGCAAAGACTTTGTCAATTTACAAGCTTTAAAGGAATTCAAGCAAGAAAGCTCAACTCAACGAGAATCTGCTTTAGAATAAGAGAGAATAGATTAGATCAATCAATTGTAATATTAGATCATATGTAGCTGGATCAAACTTTCTATAAGTTAAGTCCAGCTCTTGTTTAGACTCTTTATGAGTTACTGATAGAAGAGGGTATTCTAGTCAGTTGGTGGGCGATTGCAGTTTAGAGGGTACTTACTATAATTGGGGAATTTGTGAAAGGCTTCCCCGCCTAGGCTAAAGGAGTTGAGATTAGTGGATTAAAGCCGAGACACGCTCTCGGGATTGGATGTAAGCACAGGTTGCTGAACCAGTATAAAATCTCTGTGTTCTTTACTTATTCTCATTTTCTAGTTATTTCTCTCAGCCAGCTGAACTCACTCAGCGGTGCAGTTTATTATCACAAAAAATTTTATAAGTTCTTGAGTGAGTCATTTATCCCCCCTCTGACTCAGTGAGTGTACGCATAGAGACCAACAAGTTATTAATAATTATAACAATATTCGATGATAATTGACTAGTGATCTGATTCAAAGAATTGATTATCAAGTGGTTTTAGGATTTCTATTCCATGAATAAAGATTCTTTAAAGTTCAAAAATTTAACCATTAGACTTTGTCTAGTGGCAACAACTTCTTCTCAAAGTGAAGAAAGAAGTTGGGGGTCCTAGACTCGAGTCCCAGCTACATTCACCCCCCTCTGACTCAGTCAGTGTACGAATAGGGACCAACGAGTGGTATCAGAATAGTTCTCATTTCTCAGATTTTGGAATCTTTGAGACAAAGACCGTGGCGTATAAAGGAGAATCCAGTGGAAGGGCTCAAGCTTATATTCTGCCAAAAGGCATCTCAGTCACTAGGCCTCCAATGTTCAATGGAGAACATTATACTTACTGGAAGAACATGATGAAGAGTTTCATCCAATCTCAGAGTATGCATGTTTGGATAGCTATTATTGAAGGCCTATATGTTCCCACCATCAAAAAGAATCGAGTAAAGGTTGATAAGTACTCTGATGAATGGGATAGTCGGGACTTGATCAGACTGAAGGAAAATGTAGCTGCTATCAACTATCTTCATTGTGCTCTTGATGTTACCGAGTTTAATTGTGTTACTAGATGCGAGAGAGCCAAAAAGATATGGAAGAAGTTGGAAGTGACCTATGAAGGTACTGATAAGGTGAAAGAGTCAAAGATCAATATCCTTATGAGGGACTATGAATGGTTTCATATGAAGCCTAAGGCAGATATTTCCAACATGAACACCAGGTTCATGAATATAAGCAATGAGCTAAAAAGACTTGGCAAGACCTTCTCAGAAGAAGAGACTATCAAGAAGATTCTTAGAAGCTTGACTTAAGATTGGGAAGCCAAGAAGAGTGTTATTGAAGAGGCTCATGATTTAAAGACCTATAATTTTAATGAGCTGATTGGAGCTCTGCTGACTCATGAGATGTCCTTAAAGCAATATGAAGATGAGTCCAAGAAGCATAGGTCCAAAGAGAAAGAGAGCTCAAGCAGAGTTGTTGTTCTGAAAGCTGATGATAAAGAAGAAGAAGATTCCTCTGAGGAAGGATATCCAGAGTATAAAAAAGATGAAATAGCTCTAATGACCAAGAATTTCAGGAGCTATCTGGGTAAAGATAAGAACTTTCAAAAGTTCAGAAAGAAAGGCAAGTATAAGAAGGAAGCAGTTGATAGACCACGAAAAGAATTCAATAAAGAGCATAACAAAGACATCAAGTGCTTTGTATATGGTGAGAAGGGGCATATTCAGTCGAGCTGTCCTAAAGCTAAGAAGGACAAGTTCAAGAAGAAGAAGAGTAAGAAGGCCCTTGCTACTACCTGGAGCGACTCTAAGTAAGAGTCAACATCCTCAGATGAGGAAGCACAAGATTCTGCTAATGTGTGTCTCATGGCTAAGGATGATTTGGCCAACTTAGAGTCAGCTTACCAACCAACCACTTCCTCTGCCAGAGAATCAACTGACCAAAGTAAAGATAAGGGAAATAACTTTGAGGTAAATTATGAACCCCTTTTGTCTTTTGATGAGCTTGCCACTATACTTAATGATGTTATTAATGTGACTAAGAAGTCAACCAAATACATCAAAGTACTTCGGAGGAGGTGTGATGATCTAGAGGATGTAAATTCCTCTACCTCACTTGATATCCTATACCTAATGAAAAAAGCTGAGTATCAAAATGGATATAATAACAAACTCACTAAGAGATTGGATGACCTAGCTGCTGAATTAATAGCTTTGAAAAAGGTGCGAGTCCCTCCTCAGCCTAGCAGGAATACTTAGAGTAACCGCACTCACCACTCTGAGAAGGATTCTCAAAAGAGTAAAGTGAGCAGGCCTAATCCTAAGGTTGCTTGTAATATTTTTTGCAAGCTAGGACATGCTACAGTCATGTGTAGGCACAAAAATGGTTACTATAATGAGTATGACTAGTCAAGGATGACCACCACTAATAAGGGAGGACCTATCTAGAAAAAGCATGGGTACCTAAGAAAACTTAATTGTTTTGTAGGTGAGCTTGAGATCCACTGATGATAGCAAAATATGGTATTTGGATAGTGGATGCTTAAGGCATATGATAGGTGATGAAAAGCAATTCATCACATTGGAGCGAAGAAGAAACAGAAGTGTCAGTTTTGGAGACAACAAAAAGGGAAAGATTGATGGCAATGGCACAGTGGGAGTCAAGCCTTCAATTGATAATGTGTCTCTGGTGAAAGGCCTAAAGTTCAACTTGCTAAGCATTGCTCAGCTATGTGACAAAGACAGGAAAGTGATATTTGACTCAGCGGGCTGCTCAGTCATTGATGGTAACTCTGACTAATTTATTCTTTATACTCCTAGAATTAATAATGTTTATATGTTTGATTTATCCCCCGGCTCCAATGATATATGCGTAGTTTCTAAGGAGCAAAAATCATGGCTATGGCACAGAAGGTTAGGACATATCAATATGACCAATTTGTCCAAATTAGCCAGAAATGAACTTGTTGAGGGTTTACCCAATCTAGCCTTTGATAAAGATAGACTTTGCTCAGCCTGCCAACTTGGGAAATAATTTAGGAAGACCTTTAAATCTATAGCTGATGTATCTTCTTCTCATCCCCTTAATCTTCTATAAATGAATTTGTTTGGGCCTGTTGTGCCAACAAGTCTAGGTGAAATGAAATACACCCATGTGGTTGTCGATGATATGACTAGGTTCACTTGGATTGTCTTACTAACAAGCAAAGATGAGACATTTGAATCATTCTCTAGGTTGGCTACCCGGATCATGAATGAAAAAGACCTTAAAATTACTGGAGTAGTGACCATGGAAGAGAATTAAAAAATAGACAGTTTGAGGAATTTTGTTCTAAGCATGGTATTGACCATAATTTTTCTACCCCTCATACACCTCAGCTGAATGGGGATGTTGAGAGAAAGAATCACACTATTATGGAGATGGGTCATTCTATGCTGAGTGATAACAATCTACCAAAGTATTTCTGAAGAGAGGATGTTAACATAGCTTGTTACATTCTAAACACATTTTAAATTTGCCCAGTTTTGAACAAAACTCCTTATGAACTTTGGAAGGGGCGCAAGCCCAAGGTAGGCCATCTCAAGGCCTTCAGTTGTAAATGATTCATATTAAACACTAAAGACCAATTGGCTAAATTTGACCCCAAGGCTGATGAAGGAATCTTTTTGGGTTACTCAACACACAGAAGGGCATACAAAGTGTATGTCAAGAGGCCTAGCATTTTAGAGGAGTCCATGCATGTAGATTTCGATGAAACTAACAATGTAGGTCGAGAAGCCAGTGATGATGAAAGAGAAAAGGAATAAGTCAGTAAATCAGTCAGTCAGCCCATGATTATTCTTGATCCAGTTTCAGAAAAAGAAGATGAAAAAGTTGACTGGGACCAATCAATCAACTTTGGTGATTATGTGGATGCTCAACCAATGTCGGTATCTCAATGAGCTGATCCTGATATACCAAAAGAAGTCAGAATAAGGAGAGATCACCTAGTTAACAAGATTCTTATTAGTGTGCAAAATATAGTGCTGACTAGAAGTTAACTGAATAAAATGATGAACCATTTAGCATTTGTCTTTATGATTAAACCTACGAAGTTTGAAGATGTTGAATTTGATGACAACTGGACGATTGCGATGCAAGAAGAGCTAGACCAATTCAGAAGAAATGAAATCTGGGATTTGGTGGAAAAACCCAAAGGAAAGTCAATCATAGGCACCAAATGGGTTTTCAATAACAAGCTAGATGAAGCTGGTAATGTTGTCAGGAATAAAGCTAGACTGGTTGCTCAAGGCTATAATCAACAAGAAGGCATTGATTATAGAGAAACATTTGCACTAGTAGCAAGACTTAAAGCCATAAGAATTCTTTATGCTTTTGCATCCCATATGAACTTCAAGCTATTTCAAATGGATGTGAAAAGTTCATTTCTTAATGGTCATATTCAAGAAGAAGACTATGCCAGATAACCCCCTAGCTTTGAAGACCCTAAATATCCAAATCATGTCTTCAAGCTGAAGAAAGCTCTATATGGACTGAAACAGGCTCCAAGAGCTTGGTATGAGAGGCCAACTAACTTTTTAATCAGTAAATGTTATGTTAGAGGAAAAGCAGATACAACTCTATTTATTAAGAAGAAGCATCAAGATGTTTAGATAGTCCAAATATATGTTGATGATATCATATTTGGAGAAACTGATGAAAAGCTATGCAAAGAATTCAGTCAGTAGATGAAGAAGGAGTTTGAAATGTCAATGATGGGAGAGCTTAATTTCTTTCTTGGTTTGCAAATCAGGCAACGTAAAGATGGAATCTTCATCAGCCAAGCTAAGTATGTCAAGGAAGTACTCAAGAAGTTTGACATGGGCAAATCCAAGCCAATGTCAACACCCATGGCCACTAATACAATTCTGAGTTTAGATGAGAAAGGTAAACCTGTAGAGAGTAAGCTCTACAAAGGTATTATTGGTTCTCTACTTTACTTAACTACTAGTAGGCCTAACATTCAATATGCTGTATGTTATTTTGCAAGATATCAAGCTGACCCCAAAGAATCTCACTTAGTTACTGTTAAGAGAATTCTAAAGTATTTGCTAGGCTCTATTGATGCAGGTTTATGGTATCCAAGTAATGCAGACTTTACTCTAAGAGGATACGCAGTTGCTAACTATAGAAGAGACAAACTTCAAAGGAAAAGCACCATAGGAGGTTATCATTTCCTTGGTGATTATCTAGTCACATGGTATAGCAAGAAGTAGACTTCTGTAGCTCTAAGTATAGCTTAAGCTGAGTATATGGCTACAGGAAGCTGTGAAGCACAACTATCATGGATCAAGCAGTAATTGGAGGATTATGGTATAAAGTCTAAGTGCCTTGAAGTCATATGTGACAATAAGAGTGCAATTGACCTATCCTAGAATCCAGTTCAACATGGCAGGATGAAGTATGTCAATATTAGACATCACTTTATAAGGGATCATGAGCTAAAAGGAGAAGTCAAGCTCACACACATCCCAATTGAAGAACAGTAAGCTGACATATTCACAAAGCCTATTGGAAAGGATTAATTCAACACTCTAAGACAGCTGATCGGAATGTCTAATCCAATTTGAAGAAATACATCGCACTCTGACCTATTTTGGAGTTGACCAAACTAGGGCACACTTTGAGCTTTTGTGAATTAGGTCAAGTTTTTCTATTGCCGCTTGAATTTTGGACATGTCATTAATTGTCACTAGTTATCTTTCAAATTTAAACTTGATAGAAATGGTAGCAAGTTATGAAATGATCTATATTCAGAGTAGTTATCCTGTGTTTACCGCATTCATTATACCTACGGTATACGTTATGTAATCTAACCGTTGAATCTTAAGACCATGGATTATGTGTCGCACACGTAGCTTTACAAGTTTATGCAAAGAGTTTTTGGCTATTTAAGGAGAAATTCTGAAAGTGGAAAGGTTAATTTACCAAGATTCCTTTCTATTTCCTTCCTGAATTCTTAAAATCTCTACTTTTCTCAAAGCTAATTCACAATGATGAGCACTTTAGGAAGAAAATCTGATCTTTTCATGAGGGATAAAAAGGATACCCATTGGCTAACTATCAGAGATCATATAGCTCAGTTAGCAATCAGTATGGATAAGATTGAAGAACTTAGAATCCTAGGAATAAAGTACATTCCAACATCTTGGTGTTTTATGGAGAAAACAGAGGTAGATTGACCAACCATAGTAGATATGCTAAGTTTCTATAGCGATGAGAAGTTTAGGAAGTGGGCCCGTCAGTACCACTTGAGAGGATTCTTTAAACTACCTAATGGATGTTATGAGGAGATCATGGATAGATTCTATAATGGAATCCATATGGTGGAAGGTCAGAAGGACCTGTTCGTAACCACTATGACGGGGAGAAAAGTGTATGTCACCCCCAAGCTTATTGCAGTTCTACTGGGAATGAAGGAAAGAGGACTAAAGTTATGAGTTATCAATGATGAAGATTATATTGATATTATTATCGACTATAAAGTTCCTTCAAACTACAAGGCTAGTAAGCTTATAGCTGCTATGTTTATAAAAGAAGGAAAACAAGCACATGAGCTAGTAACCAAGGTACTGCTGCCCAAGATAGGCTCTACAGGGAGCTATTCTAAGTTTGAAAGAGTGTTCATTTATGCGTTGACAAATGGCATGAGCATTAACTGGCCTATGGCCATACTTCATAGATTCCTGAAGGTCAGTAAGCATAAGGTGTATGGACAGTTGGTTATGGAAACATACAGGGATTACGAGATTGATATGGAAGGATGGGTTGCCAAGAGTAACATCCAAATAAAAGTAATTGAGTCCAGAATCTTGAGCAATGCTCACTTTCATGGACTCAAGGCAAATGAGAGAACTGCAAACACAAAGTATATAAAGCTGAAAAGAGGGGAAGTTAGAGTAAAGGATCCCAAGGCTATCATAGAAATAAAGCCTATTCAGCCTCATGAAGAGGACCTGACTTTGGATGCCTTTATGGCTAAGGAGCTCGAGAGAATCACCAAAATAAGAGCAGAAAGAGGAGAGGATATGCTAGAAAAGAATGTAGTAAAGAAGGAGGTTAGAAAAGACTCCAAGAAGGAGAAGAAAGGGAGCTCAGAGAGCTTAGTTCCAACTGTTATTCCAAAGAAATCAAGATCTTCTAAGGAAGTTAAAGAAAATAAAAATAGGGACTGACTCCTAAGTAGATAGAAGAAGAGAAGAGGGCTGAGGAAGAATTGAGAGAAGAGATGCCTCTAAAGAGAGAGAAGAAGAGGAAAGTAGATGCTGCTTAGTTGGATGAGGTGACTAAAAAAGGAAAGGAAGCTACATCAGTTCCTGTTCCCTAAGTAGGTCAGCCTAAGAAAAAGCTGATTGTAAAGAGAAGGACATGAGTTATCCAAGATGTTAAGGAAGCTGAGCGAGTAAAAGCTGCTGAGGAAGAGAGAATCAAAAAGAAGTAGGAGGAAATTGAAGCCACTATTAAGAGAAAGGCTGAGGAAGCAGTAGCAGCTAAGGCTAAGGCTAACACTGAGCAATTTTTACAGAAGGGTGTAGCTAGCTTGGCTGAGAAGGAAGTGCTAGAAGTTGTTGAACAGATGATAAGAGCTATAGTAGGAATTGATAATCAAGAAGAGGAGGAAGGAGAGGAAGATGATGTTATTGAAGTTAAAGCAGTTGAATTTAATGTACTAAACTCTGACCAACAGGTGACTTTGACTACTGAGGAATTTAAGGAGGCTAGAAAGGAGAGGAAGAGGGGTTTGTTGGAAAGAATGAAGATTGTAATTGATGAAGATGAAGGAGACCTGGAAGATAAGGAGGAGGAAGTGAATGTAGTTGAGCACGGAGCTCAGCTGACTGATGATTCTCTAACTCGGGTCAGCGAGTCCCTTGTTGAAGGTGTTGTGGAAGAGAAGGAGAAGGAAGCTAAAGAACCTTATATTTTCCCAAACACATCCACTAAAACACCACTCTCACCTACACCAATCTCTGTTTACCCCTACCAAAAAGCGAAACACTATCCATATCCAATCCAAATCAAAACAACCAACCCTCTGACCAAAATAGCCCAGACTTTGACCAAACAGCCATTATCCTATACCTTTCCCCCATAGGATCTCCTGTACAAGAACAGTTATATTTGGAAGGACCTCTACCAGTTAGAGGACCTCCAATCATTGAGGAGATTCCTGAACAATAACCACAACCATCATAACAACCACAACCATAACCCCAATTTAACCCAAATGCTAAACTATTGGGAGATATAAGGAGGTTGGGAAGAGTAAGGTTTTCAAGACCGAGGACTAATGCTGAGATTGATGCTGAAATTACAAAATCACTACTATTTGAGGAAGTCCTAAGGAGAATTACAAAGGCTGTAGAACCAGTGCAAGGTTTTAGTGAGGCTGTTGAGGAGATGAAGGCCCATTTCAAATCAGCACCTACCCAATTCTCTTTGGTAAAGGCAATTATATCCCATGTGTGCCTTTGTTATCTATTACAGGTACGCAGGCAGCTGGTTTAAAGATGGAAGTTGCAGAGCTCCGATGTCTAAGATCTACGAGAGTAACTGTAAAGTGCTTAATGATGAATGGGATTTTAAAAACTCTATAATTGATAAGTTTAATCCCTTACTTGAGGCTATACTGAAGGTGCATGATAGGTATAGCATATTGAGCAAGGAGAATGATAAGAACACAACTCACTTGAATGCAGTTGTTGATGGACTTAACGCTCTGATCACAGTGGTAACCAAGCATCATGGGTTACATATTGAGTTAAGGAAAGTAAAGGAGGAGATGCTGAAGGGAGTCAAGGACTCGAAGGGAGCTGTGCTAAATGCCTTAAAGAGGCTTAATATTTCAGATACTCTAAGTAGTGGTATTGTTATGGCAGATGCTGAACTAGAGCCTACTCTTCATCAGAAACTTGGTCATATAAGAGACCAAATTAAGTAAGTTCATGCTAATGTCATCAATGATGGAGAATCCCTGGATAAGATTTACAATAAAGTTGCTACTCATATCAGGAGCACTTCAATGCTAGAGAAAATACTCAGGGAGAACAATCAAGCTAAAGCATTATCCAGTCTCACCCTGTTTTCCAAAGAAGGTTTAAGCGCTCAATACCAAGTCAATCTCTCTCAATCCCGTGCATTAGTTGGCCTATTTCCTTTTCTCAGAGAACAAGATGCAATATCATAAGAAATTTATGAGCTACTTTTACAAAAATTTTCAACCAATGTATATGGTCAGCTAAAAACATTTGAGGAGTCTCTGAGCTTGTTTGATCATCAATCCTAAGCCATTTTGGATGCAATGACAATGGGGGAAAAGGATCACGAGAAGTGTGAGAAGGAAGAGAAGGAAAGAGAGCAGAGGATTGCTGAATTTTCTTACAGCCTATCTAAGGATCTGAAGGGCATTCAGTGAGAATATCATGAGACCAGAAAAAGGAAAGGCAAGAAGACTGCTCTGCAAAAGGAAAAGAAGACCAGATGGGATCAACAAGCTTTTAGAAGAAAGGAGAGCAAATTTGGGAGCCCCGCCTATGCCAAAAGATTAGAATAGAATTTATGTAATCATTAGTGCTCACTGTAACACTTAGTATAGACTAACTCATTGTTATCTATACTTTAGTTATTATTTAATGAAAAGATTACATTTTCTGTTCTAAGTTAAGATCTTCTTAACTTCATATATTCTCTGTATATATATATATATATATATGCTTTGATCCTTTGTAGAAATATAGGAGGATTGTTTAAGAAATGCTGAACTCAGAAGATTCAAGAATTATGGGGGAGTTAGCATTCACTCTAAGCGAATTGAAGATGTTGAACAAAGACATATCAAGTATAAGTATAAGGTAACTCTGATCTAAATATCTTATTGATTTTATTCTCGCTTAGTTAATTGCCATTGATTAAAATGGGGGAGATTGTTGAACCAAGCACGAGTTTGGATTGACTCAGTTGATGACTCGGTTGTGCTTAAGTTTTGATCATAACAATTAAGTTAAGAATGGGATAATTAAATCAATAATGATGTTACAATTATAGTCTTTGGGTGTAAGGGAGTTAGTAAATTCGAAGGTAGAATTTCACGTCTCCGTTAGCAATTTAGTTTAACTCTGAGTGGTTTCTGGGCTGAGTATCTACTTAGTCACTGACTTAGTAATATTCACTCAGCGCTTGATATTTAGATTTTGTTTCAGCTATGTGTTTTACATTTTATCTTTTTAGCTGAGTTACTTTATTTCTGTCAATGCTGCTGACCTTACCTTTTAAGGTAAAAAGGTATCTTTGCTTTTAGTGTTGCTTTTTGCAGGAACATTAATGAGACAAAGACAAAAAGAATTTATGCCTTGACAAGACTCAGAATTATGAAGAAAATGACAAAGTCTTCCAATGCAAAGCTGCAACAAGTCAATTGCCACTTCAGGTAATTCTGCAGATCTGACAACCTTGTATCACGCACTCTGCAACCTGTTAGAATACCAGAGGGAATGGGATGAAGACACATGACAAATCAGCTCGAGTTCTCTCTAATGGAAGACTGGCATCAAATGACAAAGAATTCAAATTGGAGCTCAAATTTCAACTTATCAGATTGAAATGTATTTCACAACGGTGCAATTCTATCTCTTAATGGATCGATTTGAAGAAGCAACAGGTAAATTGCTGAGCTGTTAATTTTAGAAGATACCAAAGTAAGTTCAACAGCTACTTTCTCAATCCATCTATAAAAGGAGCAAGAAGGCAAGCGTTAGAACTTGGTGATTACACCTAAATTTCCTAGAAGCAAAGACTTTGTCAACTTACAAGCTTTAAAGGAATTCAAGCAAGAAAGCTCTACTCAACGAGAATCTGCTTTAGAACAAGAGAGAATAGATTAGATCAATCAATTGTAATATTAGATCATTTGTAACTGGATCAACGTTTCTATAAGCTGAGTCCAGCTCTTGTTCAGACTCTTTGTGAGTAGCTGATAGAAGAGGGTATTCTAGTCAGCGGGTGAGCGATTGAAGTTTGGAGGGTACTTACTGTAATTGGAGAATTTGTGAAAGGCTTATCCGCCTAGGGTAAAGGAGTTGAGATTAGTGGATTAAAGCCGAGACATGCTCTCAGGACTGGATGTAAGCACAGGTTGCCGAACCAGTATAAAATCTCCGTGTTCTTTACTTATTTGCATTTTCTAGTTATTTCTCACAGCCAGCTGACCTCACTCAGCGGTGCAGTTTATTATCGCGAAATTTTTTTATAAGTTCTTGAGTGAGTCATTCATCCCCCCTCTGACTCAGTGAGTGTACGCATAGAGACCAACAAGTTATTAATAATTATAACAATATTCGATGATAATTAACTAGTGATCTGATTCAAAGAATTGATTATCAAGTGGTTCTATGATTTCTATTCCATGAATAAAGATTCTCTAAAGTTCAAAAATTTAACCGTTAGACTTGATCTAGTGGCAACAACTTCCTCTCAAAGTGAAGAAAGAAGTTGGGGTCCTAGATTCGAGTCCCAAATTCCTCAAATATTAAATGCTCCTGCTTCTTAAACAAAATTCAAAAGATTTAATCAAATTTCAAATTTCAAGGTCTCATTTCATTTCATTTCAGTTTGAATTTAGTATAACTTAATACATATTTCTTTCTTTTAATTTCTCCCACTCTCAATAAAATCTTAATCCATGTTCGAATTACTGGCCTGGTGTGATCGATATTCATTTTTTTAAAATTTTACTTCACTCGAAGGAAATACAATTAATGGAAATTAATTTATATTTTATGGAGATTACAAATTAGATAAATGTAGAAAGAAACATGCATATATTTTCAGAACCAAAGGTTCCTCCCATTGGATGCATGACAAGTGGCCACATAATATTATTATAATATAAATAGTGTTACATGTCATTCATCCAATTAGGTGGATATTAAATATTCGGACCCATATTAAAATAAGAAACAAATTCTTCAAAACGGAAATATTGAATAAAAAGAAATAATGAAATATAATACCAAAGTTGACAATCACGTAAATTGACCGAAGCATTGAAATGATTTTGACTAACATTCTTGCGAAAAAAAGGTAATCTAATAATCATTTTGCAACACTGGAAAATAACGGTAGAAAAACTCCAAAGTTGAATGCATTGATTGAGGCACAATTAATAGCAAAGATTAATTTGTGGAGTAATAGAAGGAAACCGATGGACTGTTAGTTGTTTAGTAGCCCAAAAACACATATAAAAGGGCCAATTCTCGTGAACAAAAAAAATACAAGAAGCAAAAAAACTTAAAAAAACTAAGAATGAAGAAAATAGAGATGATTGTGATAGTAGCAGTAGTAGGGATGGTAGCATTGGTAGGGGCAGTGAATGGGGAAGAGGTAAAGACATGCTGGTCAGCTCTGAAAGACATACCAGGTTGTCTTAATGCTACAATTGGCACAATTATTAGTCCAGCTTGTTGCAATGTAGCCAAGGAGCTCACTCAGGATTGTTGGCTTAAGTTGTTTCCTATGTTCCCCTTCACCCACTTTCTCAAGGCCTTTTGCTCTGGTCTTCTCTCCCCTTCCCCTGCCTGATTCTTCATTTGTCCTCATTTGATTGCTAATTTAATATGTTAATTTTTCTCGTCAAATAAAATATGTTTGTTCTTTATAATGTTATGTCTTGAATTTCATTATTGTTTTCATTCCATTACAAGTTTGGTTAAGATAAATCACTTTAGTTTATCAGATATAATCAAAATTTGAGTTTAGGACAACAATTTGTATGTGTATGGCTTTCTATGTCTATAAGCTGTAGAGGTTACAAATTCAGTTCACTAGATTAGCATTGAATGTCTACTAAATTCGAATTCTAAATTTTACTTAAAAATGAAAAATTCTAAATCAAGTTTGCTGATTTTATAGATATCAATGGCTTAATTTGAAATAACCCAACTACGAAAATTCCAAATGATCAAAATTTTTTACTAATTAGGAGAATTCCATCAATTATCAAAATGAGGAAAACATTATTTCACCATATATGAGTTAGTTAAAACCTTGCCAGTATAAAGAAAATAAAAAAACAATAACAATATATAACTTAAAAATAAGAATCAACAATCATATTGAAGAAGACGATCATAAGTGAGAGTTTAATCAAATATGATGTGTAGATTACTTTACTCAAAATATTAAAAACGAGACTAAGACTCGGTTCATTTCAACTTTTATCCAGTTCAGTTTAGAACCATTTAGTTTAGTTTAGTTTAGGTCCTTGCAGTTCAGTTTAGACTTTAATACAACAATTAAAATTTTTTTTCTAAAATTTGCCTTATATGGGCTTACAATAATAATAAATGAAACCCTTATCCCACTCGTCCGAGCGTGAAGTCGAATTTGCGACACCTAGGATCACGGCTTCAAGGCTCAACCACTAAATCAAGCTTTTACCACAATAACGAAAATTAATTATAATTGTAGTAATATATAATAATTATAATACTAAATAACATTAAAAGTGCTAGTAAAAAATAACAATTATTAAATAATAAATATAATATTAAAGACTCTTTATTTATAAAAATAATAATGCAATTATTTTAGTAATCTTAAATAATATAATTATTAGTTTTATTAGTATAATAATAATAAATTATATTTTTAAATAATTATTTTTGATCTTATTGTTATTATATTTTAATTTCATCTGATAATAATAATAATTAATTTTTTTAATAAATATTTTAAATTTAATTATCAGTAAAAAAATATTAGAAGGTAAATCTGATCATGTACACTTTATAATAATATATTTAAATATTGGTTCTACTATTTTTACTAGTTATGTTATTTATTATTAAATTTTATTAGCAATTAGTATAATTTTTATTGTTATGTTTACTATTGAATATTTATTATTATTGCTTATTTATATTTATATTAATTTTATTTAGTTTTAAATTATCATTTATTATTTAAAGGTGTATTATAATATTTATATAATATTATTTATTATTTATATATTTTGATTGTTAATTATTGTTAATTATTTATTTTTAATATCTATTTTATTAACTATTATCTTAATAATATTTATAATTATATATATTTATTATTAGTTTCAATTCAGATAAGTTTAGTTCAGTTCAAACTCATTTAGTTCAGTTTAATTCAGTTCAGTCCAGTTTATTGCATTATAGTCGAAAATATTATACATGCCAAAAATTGATAGAGGAGGAGAAAGAAGAGCATTCAAAAAAGCTTATTTTCCTTCTCCAAGCAAAATCTAATATAGAAAAGGAGAGGAGAAGGGAGCATAGTTAGGGGTTTTCCAGTTTTCTATTTTGATATTGCTATTATCTTATTTCGAATGATCAAATTTTGTGAAAGTTGGCTTTAGGCCCATTTCAGATACAAAGAGCCCGGAGCCCATTTAAGTGAGCCTGATGTATATAAAGGCATTTCTTTGCTGATTTCTAGGGTTAATCCCTATTTCTCCTTCTCCACAGCTGCACAAAGTTTTCCTCTATTCTTTCCTTGAGGTTTCTCGATTTATCCATTTGGTCGCTTAATCAAACTATTGTAAATCCATTGATAATCATCTTGTTATCAACGAATACTCTTGTTACCATTAAGCCGCCTATCTGCTGTATATATAGAGGTAAATATCCTAAGTTGTGTGCGCGATTCATTCTATAATCTATGAGAAGTTTTAGGGTTTTTTGTTCTTAAGCCTTGTTTGTAATCTTAGTGCTAGTATTTGAGAGTTTTATGCATAGGTGTTGTTATGCATGTGTTTCTTTAGCAGTATTCTGATTTTGGAGGCTTGTAAACTAGATCTGTTAATCAATAAAGCATATGTTTAGATTGTTGCAAAACTGAGTTCTTCTTTTTTGCATTCTTTACTTTTGTTCATAGTTTTTCGTTTAATTTTTGAACTGAATCTAAGTTCAAGACCCTACAAATTGGTATCAGAGCCAAAAATCGGCTGTTTAGTTGATCTCAGATCTTTGCTTGTTAGAAAAGAGTTTTCCTTTATGTTGCCTGCGGTTAAAATTTGTTTTAAAAATCTAATTCCGTAAAATTAGGGTTTCTAGTATTGCATATATTAAAAGATTGCTTTTCTGTGTTCTCTTTAGCAATACAATTTGCTAGTATAGATAGTTATCTCTAAAATCTTCTCTTTCTGACATTTTCTTTTTTTTCTTTTGTGAAGGGAGTTTTTTTGGCTTCTAAAAATCATAATTAATTCCCTGGGTTCTTGACTCTGATAACAAAAGGAAAAAAAAAGTCAGTAAGAAAAGCAAAGTTTTTTTATTAAAGATTGCTAGAGGTAATATCTCTCATTTTCTTTTATTATTCTCTGCAATTTATTCTGAATTTTATTCGCTGCTTAAGGAGAGTTTATGAAATCACTGTAAGTATTTCCTATCTTCTCTTGTCCTCTTAAAAGTTTATGGCATGTTTGGTCTTGACATTGTGGTAGTTGAGAAAATTTTGCTCTAGGTTTGTGTGATTATTGCGTGCTATCTGATTTGCTGTTTAGAATATTTTGCGTGAGGATTGTTTCTATATTTAATTTCTTGATAGATTTGATATCTGTAAATACTGTGAAGAATTTCTTGATTGAATTACATGACAATATTGGTTTCTATTATAATCTTGGATTGATTGATTGCTCTTATAATAGGAATTGTTTAGATGTCAGTCAAATAAGAACTCTTCTCTCTCTTTGTCCTTCTTTAAGGTTAGTAGTTAACAGGATAGTCAAATTTGTGTTTTCTTTCTATATCTCAATTAGGTTCGTCTTAGCTTTTCTTAATCACATTAATCAATTTAAAATCATGTTTGTAGCTAGAGTTAACCTAGAAAAGTTTGATGGAAAGATGGATTTTTCTTTATGGAAAAGAAAAATCAAAGCTATGTTAGTCCAGCAGAAGTGCCATAGGGCCTTTAATGGCATTGATACACTTCTTGCTGATCTTAGTCCAGAAGAGAAACAAGATGTGATGGAATTGGCATATTCCACTATAATCTTGAATCTTACAGATTTTGTTTTAAGAAGAGTTAGGGACTGTGATGAAGTCCCTACACTCTGGTCTAAACTTGAGTCCTTTTATATCACTAAAGATGTCTCTAATGTGTCCTATTTGAAATAAAAACTTTGTAGTTATAAAATGAATCCAGTTAAGTCAGTTGATGAAAACCTTGATGAGTTTCAGAGATTAATAATGGAACTTGAGTTTGTTGATGACAAATTCTCTAATGAAAATCAAACTATTCTAATTTTTAAATTCTATTCCTGATAATTACAGAAATGTAAAAGATGTCTTAAAATATGGAAGAGAAAACCTAAAAGTAGAAGATATTACGAAGGCTTTAAAATCGAGAGAACTGGAACTAAAAGGGGACACTAAATCTAAAACTCAATCTACTGATGCTCTTACTGTTAAAGGTAAAAAAGGTAACAATCCTAAAGGGACTAAAAAGAGTAAATGGACTAACAAACAAACTAATCCTAAACACAGTAATGACCAGAATAGTAACCAGGATGATAATAAGCCTAAATCACATAGGGATGTAACTTATTACTATTGTACGAAGAAGGGCCATACTAAGAAATTTTGTAGACTTAGGATAAGTCAACAAAATGGCAATAATAATGGTAATAACAATGAAGGTGGAGCTGTAAATAATACAGCTGAACTAGGAGATATAGAATCCTTGACTGTTGGGCAACATAGGGATCAAGAATCATGGATTCTTGACTTTGGTTGTACTTTTCATATGACACCTAAGGTTGAATGGTTTAAAAACTTTGAAAACATTAATGGTGGAAAAGTTTTAATGGAAAAAATTCTACTTATGAAATTCTAGGTATTGGAACAGTTAAGTTAACTAGGGAAACTAGTGATAGAATTATGTTAAATGATGTTAGGCTTATCCCTGGTTTAAAAAGAAATCTAACATCTCTTAGTTACCTAGATAGCAAAGGTCTGAGCTATGTGGCTCAAGGTGGAGTCCTTAAGATAGTTAAAGGAAATAAGTGTCTTTTAAAAGGAAATCTTGTAGATGGGCCCTATTAATTTGCTGGTACCACCTTGACAGGATCTAGTTATATCATAAAATAGTCTGAAAAGGTTGATTTATGTCATAAGAGATTAAGGCACATTAGCAATAAAGGCCTTAGTCTGTTATAGAAAACTGGAACTCTAGATATTCCTAAAAATGATAAAATTGATAACTGTGAAACTTGTGTCATAGGAAAAACTATTAAACAAAGTTTCAGTAGTGCTTCTAATACATCCAATGCATGTCTTGATTATCTATATAGTGATCTATGGGGATCAACTTACGTGCCTGTGTCCTTGTCTTGGGCATAATACTTTGTGTCCTTTATTGATAACTTTTCTAGGAAAGTGTGGATTTATTTTCTTAAGAACAAATTTGATTTGTTTGATAAATTTCTTGAGTGGAAAACTCTTGTGGAAAATCAACAAAACACTAAATTGAAGATTCTTAGGACTAACAATGGTCTTGAATTTGTTAATACTCAGTTTAACAAACACTGCCTAGAAAATGGAATTGTTAGACATAGGACATGTTCATATACCCCACAACAGAATGGTGTTGCTGAGAGGTATAACAGAACTCTCTTGAATAAGGTAAGATGGATGCTGTTTGAATTAGGGTTAAGTTCTAATTTCTGGGCTGAAGCAGCCCATACTGCTTGTTATTTGATAAATAGGTCTCCTAGCTCTGCAATAGACTTTAAATGTCCTAATGAAATTTGGTATAAACAGGCTATTAGCTATAATCACCTTAGAATCTTTGGATGTGCGACCTATGTTCATACCAAAGATTCCAAGCTTGATCCTAGGGCTAAGAAAGGGATTTTCTTAGGCTATCCTTCTGGAATTAAAGGATACAAAGTCTGGAGTCTAACTGAAGATAAAGTAATAATCTCTAGGAATGTCACATTCAATGAAAAAGAATTTCCTAGTTTAAACAAAGAAAAGTCTCAGTTAGTTAAGTAGAACACTTGGTTTGAGGTGGAGTTAGACAGGTTAGAACAAAATGTTAATAGTAATGAACCTAATGTACCCACTGTAAATTAGGATAATTCTAATCATGATGGTAACATATATAATCAAACTCAATCTAAAAATCAGGCTAGTTCTAGTTCTAGTTCTAGTTCTGGAGATTAAGTTTTGGTTAGGGACAGGTCTAGGAGAGAAATTAGGCCTTCCATATATTTGAATAGAAGCATCTATGATTGCAATTATTTTCAGTTTGTAGAGTTTGCTGCTTGTATTGAGTCTAGTGAGCCTAGGACCTATTTAGAAGCCCTAAAATCTAACGACTGGCCTAAGTGGCAAGCTACAATGAAGGATGAGATTGAATCTCTCAACAAAAATGAAACTTGGATTCTGGTTCCTAAACACAAGAATAAAAGGGTCATAGGCTATAAGTGGGTATTTAAAAGCAAACCAGAAATTCCAGGTGTTGAGAAAGAAAGATTCAAGGCTAGGGTTGTAGCTAAAGGCTACAGTCAAGTAGATGGTATAGACTTTCATGATATTTTTCCCCAGTAGTTAAACAGGTTTCAATAAGACTTATTTTATCTATCACTGCCCTCTTTGACCTTGACCTAGAGTAGTTAGATGTCAAAACTGTATTTCTACATGGTAATTTAGAGGAAGAGATTTATATGTCTCAACTTGATGGCTTTCTAGTTAAAGGTAAAGAGTCTTATGTTTGTTCCTTAAAAAATCTTTATATGACTTAAAATAGCCCCCTAGGAAATGGTACTTAAGGTTTGATCAGTTTATGTTAAAATTGAATTTTAACAAAAGTAAATATGATTCATGTGTGTATTACTTGAAATTAAGTGATGGGTCTTATATTTACTTGCTTCTCTATGTTGATGATATACTCATAGCTTGTAAACATAAACATGAGATTAATAAACTGAAACTTAAGTTGAATTTTGAATTTGAAATGAAAGACCTAGGAGAAGCTAAAAAATTTTAGGGATAAACATTGTTAGGGATAAATCTAAAGGAATCCTGTATTTAACTCAAAGTGATTATATTGAGAAAGTGTTACCTGTTTTTGGGTTAAATAGTGTTAAAGAAGTTACTACACCCATAGGATCACATTTTAAACTAAGAGCTAGTACATCACCTTTAACAAAGAAGATTCTGATTTTATGAGTAAAATTCCATATCAGAACATAGTTGGATCTCTTATGTATGCCATGGTATGTACTAGGCCTGATCTTGCATATGGAGTTAGTGTAGCAAGTAGATACAAGAGTAAACCTTGTAAATTGCATTGGTTACCAGTTAAGTGGCTTGCTAGATATTTGAAAGGTTCTATTTCTACTTGCTTGTGTTATAGAAGGATTTCTGGTAACAGTGTCTATATTGAACGGTTTTGTGACTCTGATTTTCCTGCTGACCTTGATAAAAGAAGGTCTGTAACTGGGTTTTGTTTTACTTAGGGGAATAACTTGATTAGTTAGAAGTCTAGTCTTCAACACATAGTTGCTTCATCAACAACTGAAGCTGAGTATATTGCATTAACTGAAGCTGTTAAAGAGTCTTTGTGGTTAAAGGGAATTGTGTCTGAGTTAGGTCTTAAGCAGGATGTTGTTAAAATACATTGTGACTCTCAATCTGCAATTCACTTGTATAAAAGTGCTATGCATCATGAAAGGACTAAGCACATAGACATAAGGTTACATTTTGTGAGAGATGTCCTAAATTCTGGTTCTGTATGTGTTGAAAAGATTCATACAGACATTAACCCTGCTGATATGTTAACTAAAACCATTCCTGTTTAAATTTGAGGATGCTTTGAGATAGCTGCAAGTTGTACAGTTTTTAGGCAAAAGGATGACTTGAAGATATTCGGCTGTTTGTACAAGTGTTGTTGTTTTTCTTTTTATTTGCTGCTGTTTTTTTTTTGTTTTTTTGCCTTTTTTACAAATGTATAGGTTTTAGTTAAATAGTTTTAAAATGTAATGGACTTGCATCTTGCTGAATGTATTTTACACAACAAGTCTAGTCATGAGCCGGTGTTGGTAAATATGGTCCAAGCCAAAGGTGGAGATTTGTGAAAGTTGGCTTTAAGCCCATTTCAGATACAAAAAGCTCGAAGCCCATTTAAGTGAGCATGATGTATATAAAGGCGTTTCTTTGCTGATTTCTAGGGTTAATCCCTATTTCTCCTTCTCCACAGCCAGACAAAGTTTTCCTCTATTCTTTCCTTGAGGTTTTCGGATTTATCCATTTGATCGCTTAATCAAACTATTGTAAATCCGTTGATAATCATCTTGTTATCAACGAATACTCTTATTACCATTAAGCCGCCTATCTGCTGTATATATAGAGGTAAATATCCTAAGTTGTGTGCGTGATTCATTCTGTAATCTGTGAGAAGTTTTAGGGTTTTTTGTTCTTAAGCCTTATTTATAATTTTAGTGCTAATATTTGAGAGCTTTATACATAGGTGTTGTTACGCATGCATTTCTTTAGCACTATTGTGATTTAAAGGCTTGTAAACTGGATCTGTTCATCGATAAAGCTTATGTTTAGATTGTTGCAAAACTGAGTTCTTCTTTTTTGCGTTCTTTACTTCTGTTCATAGTTTTTCATTTAATTTTTGAACTGAATCTAGGTTCAAGACCTTACAAATTTGACAAAAAAAATTCAAAGGATCAACAATGGATCTGGCCTTATTGGTTTGGGCTAAGTAAAATTAATCTCAAACCATGTTTACATAATTTGGCATTCCACAATAAAACTAAAACAATAGAACTTATTACCATTTTTTAATAAAAAATATGTATAGCCGAAATAAATTTGAATCGCTTAAAAATTACGGTTGAGTTTATAATTTGTGTGAGCTAAAAACTTCCTTCTACATAATTTATGAGATTATAAAATAGGTCAAAGTAAAATATGCTCTTTTGGGTATATTAAAGATCGGATATGGAAACGCATCAACTCGTGGAGGGCGAAAAGCCTTAATTGGGGGTGGGGGGAGGAGGAATCAGTTCTGCAATCCATTCCTACTTACACTATGTCCCTTTTTTGTTTGCCGGTTACCCTTTGTGATGCTATTCATAAACTTTTAAATTCTTTCTGGTGGGCTTCCAATAATGGGGATTGTCGTGGTATTAATTGGCAAAGATGGGATTTACTATGTAGGCCTAAGAAGCTTGAGGGCATGGGGTTTAGAAATATTTTTATTTTATTACCGCTTTGTTATGCAAACAAATTTGGAGGTTTCTTATCTATAGTAATTCTTTAGCATGTAGAGTTTTCCAAGCTTGTTACTTTGTGAATGGAATGTTTTATTCGCGCAACAACATAATAGCTCGAGCTATATTTGGCGTAGCCTTTTTTCGACCATTGATTTTCTTAAATCCTATATTCGTTGAAGAGTTGAAAATTGTGATTCAATTTTTATTTTGGATGACGTTTGGGTAAACCATGTAAATCGAATTCATTTAACTGGAAGAGATGCACATGGTTTACAAGATAGACGGGTTTCATGGCTCATTAAGAATGTTAATTGGATGATTGTAAGAATTCATGAATTCTTTTTGGGTGAAGAGGTTTTGTTTATTTTAAACACTCCTATTCCCCCACTTACCTCGAGATGACACTTCATTTTGGCCTTTAGAAGCTTCCTGTAGATATTATGTCAAGAGTGTGTATCGGAACTTATCTTTTTCTTGAGGGGAACACTTACCTACTATTGTCTTTCCGTGGAACTCTATTTGGAAATTGAATTTGCCATAAAACAATTTGAGTGTTTATTTGACGAATTTTGAATAGTACTTTACCGGTGCGAGGACGGCTGTTTCAAAGCTTGATAGCTGATAACGCTTATTGTCAGTTGTGCTTTATGGGAGTAGAAGATGAAAACCATTCATTTTTACATTTTCATTTTTCTAAAAGTGTTTGGTGTCCTTTTGATCCTTCTTTGCAGCTCAATCCAAATGGATATATTTTCGAGCTCATTAGTCAATGGTTGCTTTTGGGCTCCATATACCAAATGCAGAGAATTTTTATTCTATTATGGGCAGTGTAGAATGCTCGAAACAAAGCTATTTGGAACAATATTTACACTCAATCGACTGCGGTTGTTCACATGATGATGGCAATGTTGAATCAGTGGAACGACTTGAGCTCTAAATTATCAGGCACAATACTGAAGGCCTACTGGGTCCGTTGTACAGGCTGCTGACTAGCCTGGTTTTACCGCTGCTGATATTGATTCTGAATGGTAGCCCCCTCTCCTACCTTACCTGAAATGTAACTTTTACGTGGCTATTTTCCGAGATGGTGATGTGGTTACTTTTGGTGTTGTGGTTCGTAATGCTGCGGGATCTTTCATTGGTGCTAAAGCCGGAACTCTACCTTCACATTTATCTATTGAGATTGCTGAGGCTCTTTCCGTTCGAGAGGCATTATCATGGCTGAAGGAGCTTAATTTCACACATATTATTTGGAAAATGATAATACGGTTTTATTTAATGAACTTATTTCCTCGAACACGGGGTTTTTCTTATTTCTCATCCGTGGTTCAAGGCTGTCAGACTTTGTCTAGATCATTTGTCTCTTGTTTATTCAGTTTTACTACTAGAACGGTAAACACTATTGCGCACCATCTAGCGCATGCTATGTATTTTGATATGATCTTAGGGGTTTGGCTTTCAACTCCTCTAGATTGTATCCAACATTTGATTAATTAATACAGCATCCTTCTTATTAAAAAAAAAGTACCAAACCATAAAATAAATTGGCAAAAGGTATTTTAGTGGGTAGATCAGATTCTACAAATTTATTTTTAGGGATCTTTTCTAGCCACTCAAGTATTTAAAAGTTAATGTAATGGAATTTGTAGATGAATGGAATAAATTATCCGTACTAGGTATGTTAGTGAGCGCAACCGAGATAGAACTTATATGGGCTCGGCTCGGCTCGAAAGGGAAAAAGGTCAGACTCGACTTGGTTTATTAGGGATATTCCTGAAAAAAACTTTGATAATCTCTGAAGTCATGATAACCCTTTCATATTGAAAATGATTTTGTGTTCTCTAAAAATTTTCAATCGGATAAAATCAGAATAAAATCAAGAACTTAGAATGGATTTTCGTTGTGAAGAAACAATGAACCAGCAGCAAGCGTTGTAAAAAATTACCTATAAGTGTTGCTAATGCCAGGTTTTATAGACCTAATATGAGCAGTCACAATGGTTCATAATAGAAGCATTGTGAAAGGCTGTGTCATTCTAGTAGTCACGATGGTTCAAAATTAAAGTGTTGCGAAAGGTTGCCTTAGACCCCGTGGGCTAAGTATCGGGATAAAACTCGAATAAGCATGCACTCCGCACTCTCCTGACTTGTTCAATAAAATATTATGATCACATTGGTTAACTAGTTGATCCAATTACATTAAAATACCAACAATCCTTCCCCATTTTAGTGTTCCATGATTAACTAAACAAATTCACAACAAGCAACAAACTTATGCATAAATGAAATATCATGACGATTGGATTTCATCTTAGTGTATCACATATTCCAAATATTCGAATACCAAAGGTGTCACTATGGATTGAACCTTTATTATCCATCTTGAATACTCGAAGATAACATACACATAAGTCAACATTCTAACATGTTCTTACTTGACACTATCTTTTACTAGCCTTGTGTCTCTGTCCTTCTTAAGCATATCAAAGTTAAGTCCAAAACTTCTTAAAGCCGCTAAACTTCATGCTTATATAGGTGGTTATTTTACTCGTGCACCTGATTATGGAATTTTCTAAAAGAACTATTTTGGAGTTAAACTTCAACATCCTTATCTTGCAAGTCTGAACACATACCTTTGGATATTATTCATGTTTTCCAATCTCTAGATGTTAAGCTTTCCTCATTTAATTCAACACCTAATGTCATATTAGATGGGAATTGGGTATCTTAACATGAGAGATTTTAAATGGAGTTTAATCTCATCCCCATGGTCGACTTGTGTACAAGATTTCATCTTAACCCTTTGGTTAAATAATCGGCTAAATTACGCTCAATTTTTACAAACTCTGATGATATAACACCATGCATGATGCGTTCGGCCACAATGGAATTTCCTAAATTAGATCGCTTAGCCATTCAGGTTCTTTACTAGCCGTTCTTAATGTTACAAACTCATATTCCATTGCTAAGTTAGTAATATAAGTATGTTTCTTTGATGCCCAAGAGATAACACCTCTCCCAAGAAGGAATACCCACCCACTTATGGAAGAACTATCTTCCTCATTAATTAATAACTTGCATTCGAATAACCTTCAAATATCGAAAGAAATCATTTATAAGTCAAACTATAATCCTTTGTTCCTTTTAAGTACTTCAACACTCGACCTAAATCTTGCCAATGATGCAAACTAGGATTACTAGCTATTGAGCTTTCCAACAACATAAGCTATATTTGGCCCAGCTTTAATCATAGCATACACACTTGTTATATACACACTTGTCTGCTTGGTTGATAACAAAACCATTAAACAAAACCACATCGTCAAACTTTTGATGCCACACTTTTGTTGCTTATTTTAGTCCATATAGCAATTTCTTTAGCTTGCATACCTTATTTTCACAACCTGACATAACAAACCGTTCTGGTTGTTTCATATAAATCTCCTTATTTACTTCACCATTCAGGAATGTAAAGTTTACATCCATTTAATGAAATACAAGGTTTTTCACATTAATCTACAAATGACAAATTTTGTAAAAATAATTTCTAACATATTAGAAATTTTTATGAAATTCACAAATTTTTTTCTATAATTTTTATGAATTTATTTACATAAAATAAATCAAATACTCACTTTTCCTACCTTAAAAAATTTTGAAAAAATTACCATTAAATAAAAAAATCAAAATGGTGGGGTAGGTAAAATTTTAGAGCAAAACGACATCATTTGGGGCCTTAAATCGCAAAAATACCAAATGGACCATTAGAAATTCGCCATGTGGCATTCTATTGACCAGTCAACTCTGACTTCTGACTGACACATGGCAGTCAACCATTGACCGGTCAACACTAAAGGTTAAACCAATGCCACATCAATGCCATATAGTGTTGACCATAGTCAACTCTAGAATTGCCACGCAGACAGAAGTTATTTTGAATAAGGACCAAAAACTGTTCTGGCAATGCTCCAAAAAACATTACCATATCCAACAGTCTCATTTTTTTATGGCGACATTTTTTTATTTAAGTGTCGCAACAGATCATTGTCCCCACACAAAAACTGTCACATTCAAAAACCATCGCGAGAAACAGTTGTCGCAAATGAACAATCGCAACTTTTCATTTTGTGATGGATTTTGCAACGGATTTACTCCCTTGCAAAACAAAGAAAATTGAATTTCGATTTTCAAATTGTTCTCAAAACAATTCCAGCCTCCGACCAGACCCCTCCTTAGGTTTTTTAACCTTCCGAGTCCTATGGATTCATTATTTTTTACCAAAAAATGAATAGAAACTCGCCATTACCCAAAATAATGTGAAAAATGCAACCTTTTCCGGCAAAAACAACGCTAAAATGCACGAAATCGAATATAATTGATTCAAATATAACTTTGAACATAAAAAATTTAAAAGTTCGTTCAATTATTGACCAGATTACAGAATCATGGCCAAAACGCTCTAAAAACACGATTTTCCACCATTTTACACACTTTTACCGTAATTCGATAAAAAAATTCACAGAAAATTGTTCCGAACAAAAATTTCAGAATTTCCAGAATAAGAAGAAAGAGAACTTATGAAAAAAACACATAAAAATGTAGCAAAAAGCTTCACTCTGATATCAATGAAGGAAGTAGAATAAGAACGGATCAAATTGTGTACCTTTTCGGTGCCCGAGATCGAAGAATGCCATTATAACACTATTGATATGCAAAAAATGAGATTGAATCACCGATATTTCGAATATTAATAGATTTCCATGAATTCTTCAATAGATTCTCCATTCTTCATTTTTAGAAAAATTAGTTTCAATATTTGTTGGGAAATTCCTGAAAATGACTTGGATAATCTATGAAGTCGTGACAACACTTTCAGATTGGAACTAATTTGGTTGTTCTCCTAAATTTTTCAATCGATTAAAATCAGAGTAAAATCAAGAACTTGGAATGAATTTTCATTGTGAAGAAAAAATGAACCAGCATGAATTTTCATCATGAAGAAAAAATGAACCAGTAGCAAGCGTTGCAAAAAATCGCCTGCAAGTGTTGCAAATGATAGGTTTTTATCGACCTGATATGAGTAGTCACAATGGTTCATAACAGAAGAATTGTAAAAGGCAGTGTCCATTCCAGCAATCGCGATGGTTTAAAATAGAAACATTACGAAGGTTGCGTCGGACCCCGTGAGCTAGGTATCGTGATAAAACTTAAACAAGCATGCACTCTGCACTCTCCTGACTTATTTGATGAAATATTACGATCACATTGGTAAACTAGTTGATCCAATTACACTAAAATAGCAACAATCCTCCCCCATTTTAGTTTAATCCTTGATTAACTAAATAAATTCACAACAAACAATAAACAACAAACTTATGCATAAATGAAATATCATGACGATTGAATTTTATCCTAGTATATTACACATTCCTAATATTCGAATACCAAAGGTGTCACTATAGATTGAACCTTTATTATCCATCTTGAATACTCGAAGATAATATACACATAAGTCAACATTCTGACATGTTCTTACTTGACACTATCTTTTACTATCCTTGTATCTCTATCCGTCATAAGCATATCAAAGTCAAGTCCAAAACTTCTTGAAGCTGTTAAACTCAATGCTTATATAGGTAGTTATTTTACTCTTGCACCCACATATGTGAGTTTTCAAGAGAACTATTAAGAAGTTAAACTTTAACCTCCTTATCTTGCAAGCCTGAACACATACCTTAGGATATTATTCATGTTCTAATCTCTAGATGTTAAGCTTTCCTCATTTAATTCAACACCTAATGTCATATTAGATGGTAATTGGGTATCTTAACATGAGAGATTTTTAATGGACTTTAATCTCATTCCCATAGCTGACTTGCACACAAGATTTCATCTTAACCCTTTTGTTAAATAATTGGCTAAATTACGCTCAGTTTTTAACAACTCTGATGATATAACACCATGCATGATGCATTCGGCCACAATGGAATTTCCTAAATTAGATCTCTTAGCCATTCACCTTTACTAGTTGTAGTTGTGGGGAAATAATGACCCAGAAAATAGTCAAGTAGCTATCCGGATCGAGTTTGAAGAAAATAAAAACTTGTAAAAACTTAAACATATAATCTCCTAGATCCAAATGGAAGCGTCAGATCCAAATCAAGCCATAAGAACATCCATTGAAGATCATAGGTACCTAAGTACATAATGAAAGCATCCGATTAAAGTTTGGAAAGGAAACAAACTTTGAACCACTTAAAATTAGCATCCGGAAGAACTGATTGTACAAGCATACAAAAGAAGATAGATATGGAGATATTAAGTCTGAAGACATCCGGAAGACTCAAATATCCAGACAAAGGGAATAATTCACATTCCCTGCATTCTATTGGTCTATAAGTCAAAGGTCCTTTCCCTACAAGCAAGACAAAAGTGACAGCTAGCGTTTTTTAGAAAAAGGACAAAGGATTGACACTGGAAAGAGAAAAGGTAACAACCTATTGTGCCTAGACTAATAAGAAAGGCGCGTGGCACACACACTCTGGACTTCTGGCATAAAAATCACTGACAACTTTTTAGCCTCAATCCCAAGGATTCAAATGGGTCAAAATCTCTATCGAACAGATTGATCAATGGTTCTACAAGTGCCACGTATGACCTTATCAACGGTGAAGATTTGATTCAAAGTTCAACAACCCACAACGGCTACATTTATAATGCAAGCCTATAAATGGGGATCTTCATAAGTTGAGAAGCTGGTGGTTGTTCAAAGAAAGCATACATAAGAGAATTCACTATAGCAGCCAGTTACTTAATCCCTTCAAGAATCAAACAAACAATTCCAAATCTATTTGTAAGGATTTCCAAGTAAGCTATAAACTAGAGGAAGTCCAAAACCAAAACCTTTGAGAAAACCAAAGTGTAAAAATCTCCTACTTGGGTGAGTAGTGAGATTGGGATATAGCTTAAAGTTGGAGCTTTGAGTGGGATCTCCCTGTAGGACTCTACTTAGGTTTGGGTAGAAATCTAAGTGGTATATCCTACTAAAGATAAGAGGACTTAGCTAGGAGTTGGTGCTTCTAGTGGTATATCCTACATCCGAAAGGGGTTACCATCCAGAGACAAACTGTAAGGCTTAATTCCTGCTAGTTCGAAAGGAATTCACTAGTGGAAAAGCTCAGAGGAAGGAAACTCTGGGGACTAGAGCAGGCGGGGCAGAACTAGGATAAAATTCTGTGTTTGATTTTATTAATCTTTATTTATTGACATTATAACTTATCTCTGCATCATCCTAATCCATCATATCTGGAACATAATCAATCATGCTACACTAAGACTTTTTAAAAGTCTGTTAAATTTCATAAAAAAGGATTATTCACCCCCCTCTTACCTTATTTAGACCCTCATAGGGACCAACAAGTGGTATCAGAGCAAGCGCTCAAAATAAGAGATCTAACAATATCGAGCTAAAGGTCTAAATTTTGATTCAAGAATCAAAATGATTTTTCAAAACTTGCAACTCGTTCTCGAGGGTATGTCTATTACCCATCCTTCACTCTTCACCGGTGAACACTACACATTTTGGAAGAACCAGATAAAGAACTTCATTCAATTACAAAGCATGCTAACATGGATGACCATTAAAGATGGCCTATATGAGCCTACTTATAAAGTAGAGGGTATAACTACCGGAAAGCTATCAAGTTTATGGGATGAGAAAGATTATAAAAAATTGCGTGAAAATGCAAATGCTATTAAAAAATGCTTTATTGTGCTCTTAGTGCAGCAAAATTTAATAGGATATTCGAATGTAAGACTGCACAAGAAATTTGGCAGAAACTGGAAGTGACCTATGAAGGAACTAACAAAGTCAGAGAAGCCAAACTTGATCTACTCCAGCAAAAGCTTGAGACCTTCAAGATAGAGCCAAAAGAGTCAATTAGTAGCATAAACACTAGATATACAAATCTAGTGAATGAAATGAAAAGGCTTAGAAAGGAAATATCTGAAGTAGTGATGGTAAAGAAGGTGCTCCAGAGTCTCACCAAGGAATGGGACAACAAGAAGACTGCCATTGAGGAAGCTCATGACTTAAATTTTTATAGTTATGATGAACTCATTGGTAATCTTTTAACTCAAGAATTATCCTTGGAAAGATATAGTCGAAAGGAGAAAAAGCCTGAAGAAAGAAAGAAGGCTATTGCACTAAAGGAAGATTCGGCCAGATCAGCCTCCTCCTAATCAGATAAGTTACCAAAGGAATTAAAATACAGTAAGAAGATATGGCTATGCTAGCCAAGTATTTTGATAAATTCCTAAAAAAGAAGGATAGAAGGAGATCCAAAAGATATGAATCCAAAAGATCAAAAGAAGGCACCTCTAGAAGAGATAGGCTAAGAAAGGCTCCAGAAGAAAAGAATGATTCGAAAAAAGAAGCTGCATATTTTGAATATGGTGTGAAAGGCCACTTTAGAACCAAATGCCCTAAGCTTAACAGAGAAAAGAAACACAAGAAGAAGGCAATGGTAGCCATATGGAGCAATAGCGAGGAAAGTAGTAGCTCATATTCATCAGAAAAAGAAGAAACTGCCAACTATGCATCCATGGCAATGACTGATCTGGAAGTAGGACAATCCAAAAGAAATCCATCTAAGCAAGATACTGTGCAAATTGAAGAATTAGAATCAGAGACATCCAGTACTGAGGTAAACTCTCACTCTAATTCTGTTTCTAACTTTGAACTTGCTAGAGCTTTAGGGATTGTGATCAAGAATGTGAGGAAGAACACAAAAGCTATCAAATCCCTAAGAAGACAAGTAATGGAGCTCACTAAAGATGGTAAAGCATTAGCATAAGATGTCAATTTGATGAGAGCCACTAAACACATTGATGTGGTTGAAGAAAAATTCTAAGAAATCAAGTGTAGATCTTAAGTGCTAACTTGATAGGGTTAAGGAAACCAGGTCCTTCTCAACAAAGAAAGAATCCAGGACCATCAAATCAAAAAGAGAGGAAACCTCAGAGACAGCCTCAGGCACAAAGATTCTCAACTGCTCAAAAGGGAAAAGCTAAGGCTGTATCCAAAGAGCAACCTGCCAAGTGAAGAAAGAATTACAAAGTAGAAGTTGCACCTCCAACCAGCTTCCGGATACATTCAAGACATGCAAATATACAAGAAGCTGGATATGTTAGAAACTATGGAAAGGAGGATCTCAAGAAGATCCAAAAGAAGTATGAGCAAAGCAGACCCATCTCAGGGTGCAGGTTTCATGGGAAAATAATTATATTAGTAGATTATATAAATTAAAAAATGGTTATTATGATGTTTATCCTTGGCCTAAAATGGTTTATAACCTGAGAGGACCCAAATCTGATTGGGTACCCAAACCCACTTGATCTATTTTGCAAGTATGCCTTAGATCCACAGTAGATCAACATACATGGTACATTGATAGTGGATGCTCAAGGCACATGACTGGTGATGAGAAAGCCTTCATCACTATAATTCGGAAGAAAGGTGGAAAAGTAAGCTTTGGAGATGATAAAAAAGGACAGATCATTGGACATGGAACCATTAGATCTAAAATAAAGATAGAAGATGTCTCCATAGTTGATGGACTGAAGTTCAACTTGTTTAGTGTAGCACAACTCTATGATAAAGGAAGAAAAGTCACCTTTGACTCCGAAGGATGCTCAATCTATGATAGTAAGTCAAATCAACTCATTCTTTATGCACCTAGAGTTAATAATGTTTACTGTGTCTAAAGAAGACGAATCATGGCTAAGGCACCGGAGGTGAGGACATGTAAGCATGAACCTCGTATCCAAATTAGCCAAAAAGGAATTAGTAGTAGGTTTGCCTAAGGTAGCTTTTGATAAGGATCACATATGCACTGCATGCCAATTAGGTAAAAAGCATAAGAAAAGCTTCCCCTCCATCTCATACATACATTCCAAGAGAGTACTTGAACTCTTGCATATTGATCTCTTTGGTCCAATCAAACCATTGAGTTTAGGTAGAAGAGAATATACCGTGGTCATTGTGGATGACTATTTGTACTATACTTAGGTTGCTTTGCTAGCTAGCAAAGATGAACCCTTTGACCAATTCTCAAACATATTCTTTCGGATAGAAGTAGAATAGGGCATAAGCATTGCATGGATCTAGAGTGATACTAGTGGTGAGTTAAAAAATAAGCACTTTGCTGAATTTTATGACTCCAAGGGCATTGAGCATAACTTTTTTGCTCCTCATACACCTCAATAAAATGGGGTTATTGAAAGGAAAAATAGAACCTTGGTTGAAATGTCCGGGACAATGTAAAGTGAGAATAATCTGCCTAGATATTTTTAGGGTAAGGCCGTAAACACAACATGCTACATCATAAATAGAGCTCTTATTAGAAAGACCTTAGAAAAGATCCCATATGAAATCTGAAAGGGAAGGAAACCCAAAATTCGGTATTTCAAAGCCAATGGATGTAAATGCAACATCCTAAATGATAGAGAGCAATTAGAAAAATTTGATCCTAAGTCTGATGAAGTAATTGTCCTTGGCTACTCAATACATAGCAAAGCTTATATAGTCTATAACAAACAAACCCAAACTATGGTAGAGTCAATACATGTAGATTTTGATTGAACTAACCTTGTAGGAAGAAGAAGCTCATATCTGGAAGATTTAAATCCGAAAGCTGAAAACATTGTAGAAAAAGACCAAATGCAGATCCAGATTCCTTCCAGATCAAGAAATATAAGGAAGAAGATGAAGGGATTAATCTCAGCTCAGAAGTTCCACAAAGTTATCTTAATCATAATCAGATAAACTTTATGGATAATCAAGAAGAGGCTATAGCAGTTGAGGAACAAGCTCCAAACTAGGATGCAGATCTTCAAAGGGAAATCGGGACTCACAAAAATCATCCTATAGAAGCCATTTTTTATGATGTCTAAAATCCAGTGAATATCAGAGGATAACTCAACTAGATGATGAGTCATGCTGCTTTTGTCTCTCTCATTGGCCAAAGAAATTCCAAGATGTAGAAGGAGATGAAAACTAGATGATGGCCATGCCTGAAGAACTAGATCAATTTACTAGGAATGTTGTATGGGATCTAAAGGCACCACCAAAGGGAAAGACAATTATTGTTACTAAGTGGGTGTTCCGAAACAAGCTAGATGAATCCAGAGTGATGGTAAGAAATAAAGCAAGATTGGTTATCCAAGGATACAATTAGCAGGAAGGCACTGACTTTGAAGAAACCTTTGCTCCTATAGCAAGATTGGAGGCAATCTGGATTTTATATGCTTTTGCACCATTCATGGGATTCACTCTATTCCAAATGGATGCCAATAGTGCATTCTTAAATGGAGTCATTCAAGAAGAAGTTTATATCAAATAACCACCTGGTTTTGAAGACTCAAAGTATCCGGATCATGTCTACAAGTTGAAGAAAGCCCTTTATCGATTGAAACAAGCACCAAGAGCTTGGTATGATAGACTCACTACATTTCTCATATCCAAGGAGTACATCCGGGGCAAGGTAGATACAACTCTTTTCATTGAGAAGAAGAAGGATGATGTGATTTTAGTCCAAATTTATATTGATGACATTATCTTTGGAGTAATAGATGAAAAGATGTGTGAAGAATTTAGCACTCAGATGTAGAATTTTGAGATGTCTATGATAGGAGCACTTAATTTCTTCCTTGGTCTACAAATCAATAGAGTCGGGGTGGGATTTTCATTAATCAATCCAAGTATACCAAGGAAATTCTGAAAAAGTTTGAAATGGACAAAAGCAAGCCAATGTCCACTCCCATGGGATCAGATGTAGTCCTGTCAAAAGATTATAAAGGAGAAAAAGTAGATTAGAAGCTTTATAGAGGAATGATTGGATCACTGTTGTACTTGACAGCCAACAGACCTGACATACATTATATAGTTTGCTACTGTTCAAGATACCAATCCAATCCTAAGGATTCACCCCTCAAAGCAGTAAAAAGAATCCTTAGATATCTCCTAGGAACCACTGAAGTTGGGTTATGATGTCCTAGTAATGGGGATTTTACACTCCAAGGCTTCACTGATGCAGATTATGGTAGAAACACTCTTGAGAGGAAGAGTACATCCGGAGTCTGTCACTTTCTTGGAGATTGATTGGTATCATGGTATAGCAAGAAGTAAACTTTAGTTGCCTTATCAACCATAAAAGTCAAATATATGGCAGCAAGAAGTTGTGTAGCTCAACTCCTATGGATCAAGCAATAATTGGAAGATCATGGAGTTCAATCCAAATGTGTTAAAGTGATGTGTGACAATAAAAGTGCCATTGATGTGTCAATAAATCTAGTGCTCTATAGCACGATGAAGCATGTAAACATCAGACATCATTTCATCTGGGATCATGTAATGAAGAAAGATGTTGCAATGGTATACATCCCAACCAATGAGCAAAAAGCATATATCTTTACTAAGACATCAAGTAAAGATCAATTCAATCAGCTAAGGGAATCAATTGAAATGTCCAATCCAATTTGAAGAAAAATGTGGAAGCAAATCTTGGATTAGCTTAAAGCTCTATGAGTTAAGGATTCATGCAAAGAAGAAGAAATTATGCTGACTCTGTGTCCGAAAGAGAAAAGACTGCTAGCTCAGCAGACAAGAATGATATATGGTAGTAAAAGCGCGTAAAGGTAACTGTCCACTTTTTGAATTTCAAATGCTTATTGGGTATTACACATATGACAAAAAAGCAACAGTTATTTGGAAAATAAACTGTTCCAATTATCCGGCTAAATGCAATTTACCTCTCTCCTAAATATTTAACCGCCACATCATCAATCCAATTAAACTTATCGAAATCCAGATTACCAAATTACCCCCACTCTAGTAATTCTATATACACCCCCAAAAATCCCTTTTTCTTCTTCACGCAACTAATTATCTACTGTTACTCTACAAAAGTCTGTTCTCGGAACCTAAAATCCCTAATATCTTTCAAATGGCATCCAACCAAATCACTCCTCATCCCAAGTACATCTTCAATGAGGCTGATCTTAAAGATGAAGATTTCTCCCCTCCTAAATGGAAATACCAGGGCTTTGTTATCCAAACTAATTATCTAGGGAATAATTTCCTATTCACCACGGAACCCTACGCCAGATTATGTTAGATATGATGTATTCCCTTAAGGCAATTAAGGCGATATATCTTAATTAAGTAATGGTGTGAATAATTTGTTTTATTAATAAAGGCATTTAATCTTTTGTTTATATCGATGTGCTTGTATATATATTATGGCTGCATAAAATATATTCATTGATATATGTACACAAAATTCCTTGATGTATCATAGCATGAAGTCAGAGAAATTGTAGTTGGACTATGTTTAGTGAGACCTGCTTCCTGTGCAATTATGATTAGGTCTAAACTATCCCGAGTCATAGTTTCATCAAGAAAGGATATTGATGAAGCGAAAAGACTAGCATGTGGTCAACTTTCTTAGAAAGGGTCCAAGCAGTCAATCTCCTAAGGACTGAGGGTGGTGACTTAAGTTTGACACATGGATATATCTAGGAGATATATTGGAGACCGCAGTAAGGTAAACACTTAGTGTATATATCAATGTGTTAGTGTATATCTTCATGCAATAAGCTCTGACAATATCCTTATACTTGAGATGCTAGTTACCTTGTGTGGGTCCATTGTTGTGCTTTGGGTCATACCTATACACTCATTAATTTAGGGTGTCACGGGTGATTACGAGTATAGTGATGACTGCTCGTTAGTAAGCTATGTAGTTGGAAAGAATCCATCGCTCCGATTATAAAGGAGTTATACCTGTCCAGTTGTTGAAGTGATGATTGCTATAAACCTCTGATCAGAGTATGTGTTAGATAGAAATAATTTCTAGTCAAACACAGTATGGTAAAAGGCAATATACTTCGGTAACAAGTTAATAACTTGGATAGCTTGGAGCAACCTTGCTATTAGTGGGTTAACACTTTAACCAAACCCTATAAACCAGATGGTACTAATATTAAAGAATGGAAGGAGTTCGTCGCACTGGATAACTATTGCATTAACCGGGATTAAGTCATAAGCACAAATGATGTTCCGAGTAATGGGGGATGGTAGACCCTTGCTAGAGGTGTATTACAGTCGTTTAAGGTAAAAGAGTTCTATTCACGGTCTAGAACCTCGAGCCAATGGTTCCAATAGAACAAGGGTTGGTTAAGCCTCAACATCTCAATACTTTGGAATCCTATAAGGTCACACACATTGGGCCTTCACTGGACTAAGAAAATAATTAATAGATTTATTCTATTACAAAAATATGACATAATAATAATTGGATTATTATTTAGTTATAACAACAAATAATTTTGACCGGTAACTAATTTTATTAACGTCATAAATGAATTAAGGTATCGGTTAAAATGATTAGATCATTTTGGATGAGCCAGAAATTTATTTTGACCGATAACTAATTTTAGTAGGGCCACAAATAAATTAAAGTGTTCATTAAAATGATTTGATCATTTTTTTTGTTAAGCTAGAAATTTATTTTGACTAGTAACTAATTTTATTAGGGTCATAAAATAAAAGAGAGGAGAATTAATTAAATTATGTATTTAAATTGGATTTAATATATATATTTAAATTGGTATAATGCAGCAGTTAAATTATGTATTTAAATTAGATTTAATACATATATTTAAATTGGATATAATGTAGCACTTAAATTATGTATTTAAATTAGATTTTTACATATATTTAAATTAGATATAATGCAGCAGTTAAATTATGCATATACATATATTTAAATTAGATTTAATTCGGCAATTAAATCTTGTGTTTAAATTGGCATATAATCAAGCATTTAATCTCACATTAAATCATCATAATTCCGCATTAAATCTGGGGAGCCTTTGCTTCCCCTATAAATAGAGCTCCATTTCTCCTTTTTAAATTGCACCAAGTTCAAGAATAACTTAAACATCTCTAGTTTATATTTTCGGGTGGGGTTTTAGAGTGGTCTAGCAACTACTCAAGGCTCCTTAGTTCTTCCTCTGGGGGAGGTTTCGGTTGGTGGGGCTCGTGCGGATACTCATAGAGGCTATCCTATACTTGGAGACTTGTGGAAGGAGGTTCTGCCAAAGCACGCTTCAACTGGTATGTTTTATTTTAATTATTAGGTCTTTTTCTTTAAGCGGTTTAGACTTAATAATTATTATGCTTAAGTTATAACGTATGCTTAATTTATTTTATATTTAAATTATAACTTAGAGTTGTAACATGTTTAAAATAAAATATTTATACTAGGATATAATTTAGAATTATGGTACGCCTAGCCTATGCATGTTAACCTAGATAGAGGATTATTTAGTTAAGGCTTTATTTAATTATATACAACTAATAGAAGTTCTTACGGATAGGGACAAAATTTTGAATTTCCGCCATGCCTGTTATGCATGTTTAAAGTGACTGCCAGTTTTCAACAGTGGTATTAGAGCTTGCCTATTTATTGCATAATTAAGTTAGAAGCAAACTGAATTTTATTTTCTATATGAAATGTTTTAAAGTTTATTAAATTGTTTGGAACAATACATGAACTTGGCTTTTCATTTCAAGGTTAGAGAATAATTATGAATAATTTTGAGTAAGCCTGCTTAACTTACTCAAATTATATATGACTCAATAAATTATGTAAGTTACATGGGTTATAGATGTTTTCAATTTACATGAATTGAAAGAACAAAATTTATAAGTTCAAAGGGATCCATTGGTCTTCGAGTTTGTGCCTGTATTTGTTCTGGCTAAGGATTGAACTTGATGTCTACTCACTTCAAGGGCACCTCTCCTACCTGGAAACCTATATCGATGCAACTCGAATTGACTTGGAAGATTAAAATGGACTAATTTATTTGTAGTATATAAGATGGTACATATATATGTTTCTATAACAAAGTAAAAGTTAAATTTATTGAATAAAAGCTTGAAGGAAATGCAATATAAATATAACTAACAAAAGTGTTAATTATTTTGCATATAATCTAGGTTGATGGAATATTTACAATAAAGAGCTTGAACCCACCTAAGGTTGGTTCTTATAAATTAATTCTAAAATTCCCCGAATTAATATAAATTATTATAAATATGTCCATCTGATAAAATCCTAGATTGGGTTAGACGTTTAACACTAATAAAATCCCAAAGTAAATATATTAAGGCAAGTTATAGTCTTCCTTACTCAAATTTATAATACGGTCTCTTTGGGCTATCAAAGTGTTGTGCAAAGCGTTCCTTTTAGTCCACATTGATCGGTTATAAAAATTAAGATAGGGTCTACCTTAACAGGACGGGGTAGTCCACCATAAAATTGGGGGCTAGCCGCAGGACTGAGACATATTCAAGGAGATGCTAAAATAAGAGCACGCATCCCTTGGGATTAGGGAACTTGAATGAATTAGCAATTGCGTGTAAATGGAATGAGATTCCAACTATAACTTACTAAATATGACTTGACTCATAAAATTGGGGTCATAGTAGACTAGTTATAGATGCTATCTGCTAGGAAATTTAGCTGGGCTAAAATCCCAAATTCAATAGAATAGGCAATTGTAAATTTCGAAGAAAATAGTAGGATAAATGTATTTAATTAAAAGACCTTATATTACATACATGTACAAAAACTAATATCTTCACAATAATTCTTTTCTTATATCTAGGTTGAAATATTTATTTAAATACAATTTTTTGCATTGATAACTAATTTTGATTGGCTCTAGCTTCAAAGGGTTTGTTTAGAAATGTGAGGATAGTCCTCAAAGCCTTGGCCTTCGAGTGTACATTGTATAAGCCCGAACCTAAATAATATGATGCAAGCAATTCTGTTTAAAACAGATATGCATGAAATACATGAAGGAAACTAGGATACAATTCCTTGGAGGTTGTTAATATCTCTGTTACCTTATGTAAGTAGCTGGTAGGAGACAAGGTTAAACATCAAGAAAAATGTTAGGATCCATGTTACCTTAGCTACAAGGCATCACAAAATCATGGATTTGAAAGTCTATGTCTTTACATCTTAGAGAACGGATTTTCCATGGTGGAAAATTTGAACCAAAATATTTTGATAGAAATTAGTAGGACTAATTAGTCAAAAATTTAAATGGCTCATATCTCAAAGAAGTAAAGGGACACACATGGTGTCTAGTTTTGAAGCAGGATAAAGCAGAGTGAAGAGAGAAGTAAAAAGAATACTGAGAATTTTGTCAAGGAAACAAAATGATTATTTTCAATATGAAATGTTTAAAACAAGATCTTCATTTCAATATGGGATATTGGAAATAAGATCAAAATGGCTATAGTCTCATAGCATGAGAAGAGGAGGCTTAGAGCTTCCACTTCAAGATGTTTAATATTAAAAATTTCTACATCTCAAGGAAATTCTAAATTGGTATGGAATACCTAATTAGAATCGTATATCCATACGATAGTATAGATGTTGTTGAGAAGTAGAGTTTTGGCAAAAAGGAGAACTATACCTACGAAAAATCATTAGAGCTCGATGGCTACTATTAGTGTAGGAACTTAAAATTTACAGTTTGCAAAAATTTGTAAAAGGAAGAAATTCAATTGCCATTATAAAATATTGTTTCTTACTTAACAGTAGATGGAATTTTATTCCAATTTGATAAAAGGTATTATCAAAGTTATAAATAATATTTTATTGTAAGATGACAAATGGTATTTTATAATTACAAAATCATATTCTCGAATATAAACATTTAAGAGAAAATTGGATAATGCGAATTCCTTTTACTTATGGCATTATCATTTAGGCCACATAAACAAAAATCACTTAACCAAGCTGCATAAGTGAGGTGACTTGGGACCAATACACTTGGAGTCTTATAGTGATTGCAAACCTTGTTTAAGAGGAAAAATGATAAAGTTGCCCCTTAAAGGAAAGGGTGAACGAGCCACGAGTAGTCAGGAGTTTCAGGATTATCTAAAAGCAAACGGGGATAGTTCCCAAGTGGACCCCTCCTTATATGACCCAACATAATGGAGTATTAGAAAGGGGGAATCAGGTTTTATTAGATATGGTTCGGTCCATGATGAGCCATACAGATCTCAGTAAATCCTTTTGGGGATATGCACTGGAGAGTGCAGCTTATGTATTAAATAGAGTGCCCTCTAAATCAGTTGATTTTACACCTTACGAAAGGTGGTGTAATAAAAGGTCATCTCTAAGTCGCTTGAGAATATAGGGCTGTCCTGATATGGTAAAGAGGATAGCGTTAGATAAGCTAAGCGCCAAATCTGACTAGTGTCTGTTCATTAGATATCTAAAGGAAACTATTGGATATTTATTTTACCAACTTGTAGCATATAAGGTTTTTGTGTCTAAGAGTGCTCACTTTTTGGAAAAGGAATACTTGCTTGCAAAAGTCAATAGGAGCAATATTGAACTGGAAGTTCAAGAGGAAGAAATAAACAATCAGCTGATTGACCCCATTCTAGATACACAATAAGGTGTGATCCAAGAACAACCTATTAAAACACAATCATTGTGAAGATCAGGTCGTGTTCATAAAGGTCTCGATAGATATGGTTTATCATCACTGATGATAAGGAACTATATCTCATGAAGGATGATGAACCAAGGACCTATGATAAAGCAATGAAAAGCTCAGATTCTGATTTCATGGTTAAAAGCCTTGAAATCAGAAATGGATTCCATGTATGAGAACCAAGTTTGGAATTTGGTTGATGCACCGCAAGAGGTTACATTGATTGGGTGCAAATGGGTCTTCAAGAAGAAGACTGACATGGACAGTAATGTAATTACCTATAAAGCAAGGTTGGTTGTGAAAGGTTATAGTCAACTAGAGGGTATCGACTATGATGAAACTTTCTCACCGGTATCCATGCTTAAATCCATAAGGATACTCTTTGCCATAATTGCTAATTACGATTATGAGATCTGGCAGAAGGATATTAAAACACCATTCCTGAATGGGGATTTGGACTAGGATATTTATATGACACAGCCTGAAGGTTTCACATCTCAGAATGGCTCAAAGGTATGCAAGCTGCAAAGATCCATTTATGGACTAAAGCAGGTATCCAGAAGTAGGAATATAAGGTTTGACCAGACTATTCGGGAATTGGATTTCTTTCCAAACATTAATGAGCCTTGTGTTTACAAGAAGGTTAATGGGAGTGCAGTCGCTTTCTTAGTATTGTATGTCGATCACATTCTACTAATAGGAAGCGATATTTCTCTTCTTTAAAATGTTAAAGTATGGTTGTCAAGAAAATTCTCCATGAGAGACCTTGGTGAAGCAGCATTTATACTAGGTATAAAGATCTATAGGTTAGATCCAAGAGGCTGTTAGGTCGTTCTCAAAGTATATATATACACAAGGTGTTGAATAAGTTCAACCTTGAGCATTCGAATAAAGGTTAACTCCCGATAACAAAGGGGATTAACCTATTTAAGGCTGAGTGTCCGAAGACAGCTCAAGAAAGAATGTGCAAGAAGGATATTCCTTTGGCATCCATAATAGGATCCATCATGTATGCTTTGATATGTACTAGGCCAAATGTCTCTCAGGCTTTGAGCTTTACAATAATATATCAGTCAGATCCAGGTGAAAAGATCTGGATGGCCGTTAAGGCAATTCTTAAGTACTTGAGAAGGACTAAGGATGAGTTCTTGATATATAGAGATGGTGAGTTCATAATTAGAGGTTATACTGAAGCGAGTTTTCATTCTGACAAGGATGACCTTAAGTCTAAGTCAGGTTTTGTGTATGTATTAAATAGAGAGGCGTTATGATGGAAGAGTTCAAAGCAAGAAACTACTGCTAATTTAACCACAGAATCTGAATACATTGCTACATGCGAAGCAGTAAAAGAAGTTATCTGGTTAAAGGGATTTATTGGTGATCTCGGTGTGGTGCCTGAAACTATTGATCCGATTACTTTGTATTGTGATAATAATGGCGCCATAGCTGAGGCAAAGGAACCACAGTCGCACCAGATAAACAGACATATATCCAGAAAGGATCATATAATCAGGGAGATTATTAATGCTAAGATAATAAGACTAGAATATGTTCCCACTGATCAGAACCTCGCGGATGGTCTGATGAAGCCATTGACTCAAGTCAAACATGACCAGCATGTTAAAGCATATGGCCTAAGACATATGGCTAATTGGCCTTAGTGAAAATGGGAGTTTGTTGGATATGATGTATGCCCTTAAGGCAATTAGGGCGATATATAATAGTACGAATATTTTGTTTAAATTAATAAAGGCATTTAATCTTTTGTTTATATCAGTGTGCCGTAAATATATTAAAGCTGGTTAAAATATATTCATTGATATATATTTACAAAAGTCCTTTACGTATCATAGCATGAAGTCAGAGAAGTTATGGTTGGACTATATATGGTGGAACTTGCTTCATGTGCAATTATGATTAGGTCTAAACTATCCCTAGTTACAGTTTCATCAAGAAAGGATATTGATGAAGCAGAAAGACTAGCATGTGGTCAACTTTCTTGGAAAGGGTCCAAGCAGTCAATCTCCTAAGGATTGAAGGTGGTGCCTTAAGTTTGATACATGGATATATCTGGGAGATATATAGGAGACCGCAGTAAGGTAAACACTTGGTGTATATATTAATGTGTTAGTGTTTATCTTCATGCAATAAGCTTTGCAAATATCCTCATACTTGAGACACTAGTTACCTTGTGTGGGTCTATTGCTGTACTTTGGGTCATTCCTATACACTCATTAATTTAGGGTGTCATAGGTGATTACGGGTATAGTGATGCTGCTCGTTGGTAAGCTATGTAGTCGGAAAGAATCCATCGCTTTGGATATATTAAAGAGTTGTACCTAGTCGCTTGTTGAAGTGTTGATAGCTATAAACCTCTGATCAGAGTATGTGTTTGATAGAAATAGTTTCTAGTCAAACACACTATGATAAAATACAATATATTTCGGTAACAAGTTAATAACTGGGATTGGTTGGAGCAACCTTGCTATTAGTGGGTTAACACTTTAACCAAACCCTATAAACCAGATGGTACTAATATGAAAGAATGGAAGGAGTTCATCATACTAGATAACTATTGCATTAACCCGAATTAAGTCATAAGCACAAACGATGTGCTAAGTAATGGGGCATGGTAGACCCTTGCTAGAGGCATACTACAGTCGTTTAAGGTAATCGAGTTCTATTCACAATCTAGAACCTCGAGCCAATGGTTCTAATAGAACAAGGGTTGATTAAGCCTCAACAGCTCAATACTTTGGGATCCTATAAGGTAACACACATTGGGCCTTCATCGGACTGTGTAAAGAATTAATAGATTTATTCTATCATGAAAATCTGACATAATAATAATTGGATTATTATTTGGTTAGAACAACAATTTATCTTGACCAGTAACTAACTTTATTAGGGTCATAAATAAATTAAGGTGTTGGTTAAAATGATTAGATAATTTTGGATAAGCCACATATTTATTTTGACTAATAACTAATTTTATTAGGGTCACAAATAAATTTAAGTGTTGATTAAAATGATTAGATCATTTTTTAGTTAAGCCAGGAATTTATTTTGACCAGTAACTAATTTTGTTAGGGTCATAAAACAAATAAAAATGTTGATTAAAATAATTAGATCATTTTTTTTGATAAGCGAGGAATTTGTTTTGACCGGTAACTAGTTTTATTAGGGTTATAAAATAAAAGAGAGGAGAATTAATTAAATTATATATTTAAATTGTATTTAATGCATATATTTAAATTGGATATAATATAGCAGTTAAATTATGTATTTAAATTAGATTTAATGCATATATTTAAATTGGATATAATACAACAGTTAAATTATGTATATACATATATTTAAATTAGATTTAATTAAATAATTAAATATTGTGTTTAAATTGGCATTTAATCACGCATTTAATCTCGCATTAAATCAACATTAATTCTGCATTAAATCCAGGGAGCCTTTGCTTCCTTTTTAAATAGAGCTCCATTTCTCCTTTCTAAATTGCACTAAGTTCAAGAATAACTTGAACATCTCTAGTTTATATTTTCGAGTGGGGGTTTTTGGAGTGGTCTAGCAACTACTCAAGGCTCCTTAGTTCTTCCTTTTGGAGAGGTTTCGGTTGGTGGGGTTCGTGTGGATACTCATAGAGGCTATCCTATACTTGAAGGCTTGTGCAAAGAGGTTCTGCCAAAGCATGCTTTAACTGGTATGTTTTATTTTAATTATTAGGTCTTTTTCTTTAAGCGTTTTAGACTTAATAATTATTATGCTTAAGTTAGAAGCTTGCTTAATTTATTTGATATTTATATTATAACTTAGAGTTATAACATGTTTAATATAAAATATTTATGCTAGTATATAATTTAGAATTATGGTACTCCTAGCCGCTGCATGCTAACCTAGGTAGAGAATTATTTAATTAAGGCTTTATTTAATTTATATGCAACTAACAGGAGTTCCTGGGGACAGGGACAAAATTTTGAATTTCCGTCATGCCTGTTATGCATGTTCAAATTGACTATCAATTCCCGGCAGATTAATCAACGATCCAGAGCTTGAAGACTTCCTCAAGATCAATTATCCCACCAATTCGGAATTGGTAAAATAGTTCTACGACAACTTGCGAGTTCACTCGTACTTTGATGCCTTAAGAACCTCTGTTCACAGAAAGGTAATCACTATTTTACAACACTTCTTTATGGATAACCTGAATATGAAAAATGATGGGATGCAAATGTGAAATGATGGGGATGAAGTGCGGTTAAAGTACTATCCAGGGAAGTGGCTCCCTGCTCGATACTTTGGAGATAAATTCTCCACCTACTGGCCTGAAACACCCAGACTTCTCCAACATGTTCTGGCTAAGTTGGTCATTATCAGAAACGAATCCATAACCACTTCTTCTTCATTCCAACACTGCATTCTACAACACTGGGTAGAAAAGCAGAGTGGTAAATATGCCTGTCTTAATCATCCATTTCCTAAGGCAGCACAAGAATTCCCATGGTGCCCTCATAACCAGAATCCTCCTAGGAATTAGAGTCAACTTACCCGGAGCCCAGTCAGTATAAGGAAAGGAAATCCTGGAAAAGAATGTCATAAAATTGAGTTTCGGAGAGACATGGGATGAGGTAAAAGCAATCAGGCTAAAGGAAGAAAAGAAGGAGAAAACTAGAGCCCAGAAGGCTGGAATTGATATCGCTTCAAAGACCAAGAAAGTCGGAAACACTAAGCCAAAGGCTCAAAGGAAAATAAATACAAAGCCTATTGAAGAAGATGACGAAGAGGATAGAATTCCTCTCACACAGTTGATGAAAACCACACCTGAATAGTCTAAAAATCCAAGAGGAAGGCTGATAAAGGCAGCAAATAAAAGAAGGAGGCCGGTTTGTGATTCAGAAGAGGAAACAGGAGAAGAAGAGCCTGCTCCTAAAAGGGAGCTCCGGAAGAGGGGATTGACATTTAGAGAAGCTCTAAGAGTAGAAAAAGCAAGAGCGAAGCTCCCCATAACTAAGCCTGCTGCTGGAATTTCAATTAGAGAGCCATCCCTTAAAACAGTCACTCCAAAAAACTTAAGTAAAGGAAAGGAGCTGGTAGTATTCACCAAAAGACCAGTTCTCTATGATAACATATTTCCTGAAGACCCCCAACATGCTGAATTATTGTCTGCAGTCCAGGATAATCAAAAGTTTAATCTGTTGGCAAAGGAGAGACCCGAAGGCTCATCTAAAGCTAGAGAATCAGATAATTCACCCATCCTCCTGGCTTCCAAAGATCTTGTTCTTCTTAAGGAGGCCAAATATTAGGATGAGGATCTATTAAATTTCTAGGACAGATTCGGGCCTCTTCTAGAGAATTTATTAGATGTAGAATCATAAGTAGTGGAGCTAGAAGGTCCTAAAAAGGCATTTGGAGGGAATGGTGAGGACAGTACCACCATTCCAAGAAATGAGATGATAATAGTAGCTAGCCATATTCAGGCAATAAAAGGGAATAATGAGGAAAATGCCATCATTCCAGATATGAAAGATGGAGTGGTAAGTCCTGCAAAGGCACAGGATGGGGAGACTTTGGACAATTCCAGTCTTCTAGATGCTGGGAGAGAGAATCTGAATGAAGAAGAACAAGTAGACAATCACCAATCTAATCAGGTAATTCTTCTTCCAAATAGTTCTAATGCTGATGAAACTCCGGCTAATGATGCTGTTGAGATTGAGGACAACTTAGGTACAGACACCTAAACTGTGCCTAAGAACAACCAGTCCATCTCGGAACAAAATGTTCTAGAGGAGGGAACTGGTTTGGGACCCAACGAGAATGCTTCTAAAGAGGATTCAATGGGCAAGGCCATTCTGAAGGAAAGGGAAGAGGAAAGAGATATAATGCCAAGGGCTGAAGAGAAGAGAGATGATGTAGACCCATCTGGATAATCCGGCAGTAGTTCAAGTTCTGGAGAAACTTAATTCTCCTCTTCCGATAAACTAACCACGCCCAGAACTGTGAATTCCAAGCCAACTAGGCATGAAAAACTAAGAGTGGCTCTTAGACTGATAGAAGAAGCTACTGTTGAGGGACACAGGGAAGACAATATTTCCAAAGCTCTCCGAGAAGTTGTATCTACTCTTAAATCTTTGGAGAAATTAATAACTGATAAATCACTATCTTCAGATTTACAATTAGATATTGGGGAGATTAAGAAAAATGTTCAAAAGATTGAGAAGAAGGTATAGGACTTCCCAACTGCTGAATTGGAAGGAGAAATATCCTTGGCCAAGATCACTATAATTCTAGAGTAGATGAATTTAAATATAGTAGGAGCAAATCGCTCTGCTAATCAAGCTCTCATTGGAGGGAATAATAACTGTGCAACTCTCATGGGCCAAATCACTTCAACATATACTAAACTCTCCATTGAGCTCAAAGAGTAGTTGGATCGCAAGTTTGAAAGCTTGGAAAAATTCATTCTAGGAGCAGTTACAGAGGGTGGAAGGAGCATAGTATCCGGCTTAACCTTTCTTAATGAGGAACATTAAGCAGCATAACAAATGCTCACAAACTTTCTTGGTGAAGCCCTCCCTAAACTACTAAAGAAGCAAGTGGATGAGATTAGTAAGGATAGTGGCAGCCATGCATCCAAAACCAATGACCTTATTAAAATCTCCAAGAGGCTTTCCATAAGGATCTCACTATGCTTAACACTAGTATCCACAATGTCCGGAGGGATATATGCCAAGATATTAAATCCATAAAGTCAAGTATGGCTAATATATCCATCTCTTCTTTCGGACCTTTATCCTCAAACCAGGACAGTCTTCTCCTTCTAGTTGTCAATGATCTTGTCAAACATATAGGGTGTTGGATATGATGTATGCCCTTAAGGCAATTAGGGCGATATATCTTAATTATGTAATAGTACGAATAATTTATTTAATCAATAAAGGCATTTGTTCTTTTATTTATATCAATGTGTTTATATATATATATATATATATATATATATATATATATATATATATATATATATATATATATATATATATATATATATATATTATAGCTGGTTAAAATATATTCATTGATGTATGTATACAAAAGTCCTTAACATATCATAGCATGAAGTCAGAGAAATTATAGTTGGACTATATTTGGTGGAACCTGCTTCATGTGCAATTATGATTATGTCTAAACTATCCCTAGTTATAGTTTCATCAAGAAGGATATTGATGAAACGGAAAGACTAGCATGTGGCCAACTTTCATGGAAAGGGTCAAAGCAGTGAATCTCCTAAAGACTGAAGGTGGTGCCTTAAGCTTGACACATGGATATATCTGGGAGATATATTGGAGACTGCAGCAAGATAAACACTTGGTATAAATATCAATGTGTTAGTATTTATCTTTATGCAATAAGCTTTGCGAATGTCCTCATACTTGAGATGCTAGTTACCTTGTGAGGTACTATTGCTATACTTTGGGTCATTACTATACATTAATTTATTTAAGGTGCTACGGGTGATTACGGGTAAAGTGATCACAACATGTTGGTAAGCTGAGTAGTCAGAAAGAATCCATTGCTTCGGATATATTAAGGAGTTGTATCTGGCCACTTGTTGAAGTGATGATTGTCATAAACCTCTGATCAGAGTATGTGTTTGATAGAAATGGTTTCTAGTCAAACACACTATGGTAAAAGGCAATATACTTCGGTAATAAGTAAATAACAGGGATAGCTTGGAGTAACCTCGCTATTAGTGGGTTAACACTTTAACCGAACCTAATAAACGAGATGGTACTAATATTAAAGAATGGAAGGAATTTATCGCACTCGATAACTATTGCATTAACCGGGATTAAGTCATAAGCATAAATGATGTTTTGAGTAATGGGGGATGGTAGACCCTTGCTAGAGGCATACTACAAACGTTTAAAGTAATCGAGTTCTATTCACAGTCTAGAATATCGAGCCAATTGTTCCATTAGAACAAGGGTTGGTTAAGCCTTAATAGCTCAATACTTCGGAATCCTATAAGGTCACACACATTGGACCTTCTTCGGACTAAGTAAAGAACTAATAGATTTATTCTATTATGAAAATATAACATAAATAATAATTGGATTATTATTTGATTGGTTAAAATTGATTAGATCAATTTTGGATAGGCCAAGGAATTTATTTTGACCAATAACTAATTAATTAGACTCATAAATAAATTATAATTGATTAGATCAATTTTGGTTGGACCAAGAAATTTATTTTGACTGATAACTAATTTATTAGAGTCAAAAATAAATATTTATTTGAAAGGATTTAAAGGGGATTTTGCATTGGCGAGTTAAAACTGAAAATTATGAAATGTTTTGTACACAGTTTGGTTGCGTGGAGTACACCGAAAGGTGCACGAACACTGCTAGGCATTGTTCGCGGCAGCCCTTGTTAATGGGCTGCACAAAGGCAGCCCACGAAAAAGGGCACGTGCCACATGCAGCATGCTATGCACGCTGCATGTATTAATGGGATGGGAGTAATTACTCCCATCCCACATCGCCTAGGGGGGAGCATTTTTGCTCCCCCAAGCCTATATATAGGTTGTCCCCTTTCCTTTCAAATTGTACCAAGCTCAAAGCATAAATCCTAAGCGAGATAATTAATCTCTCGGGTAATTGAGTAAGTTATTATTGTGGAGGCCGAATTTATTCGGGCACCGCTAGTTCATATATTTTGGGCAAGGCCTCTAGAGTGTCCCGATAACAAAGGTCTTTCTTAAAGTACATATATAGACAATGTATTGAATAGGTTCAACCTCTAGGATTCTAAGAAAGGTTATCTCCCGATAACAAAGGGGATTAACCCATCTAAGGCTGAGTGTCCGAAGACAGCTCAGGAGAGAATGTGCATGAAGGATATACCCTATGCATCCGCAATAGGATCTATCATATATGCTATGATATGTACTAGGCCAGATGTCTCTATGGCTTTGAGCTTTACGAGCAGATATCAGTCAGATCCAGTGAAAAGCACTGGATGGTCGTCAAGGCAATTCTTAAGTACTTGAGAAGGACTAAGGATGAGTTCTTGATATATGGAGAAGGTGACCTCAGAATTAGAGGTTACACTAATGCGAGTTTTCAATCTGACAAGGATGATTTTAAGACTCAATCGGGTTTAATGTATGTGTTAAATGGAAGGATGGTATGCTGGAAGAGTTCTAAGAAAGAAACTACTGCTGATTAAACCACAGAATCTGAATACATTACTGCATGCGAACCAACAAAAGAAGCTATCTGGTTAAAGTGATTTATTGGTGATCTCGATGTGGTGCCTGAGGCTGTTGATCTAATTACTTTGTATTGTGATAACAATGGTGCTATAGCTCAGGCAAAGGAACAACGGTCTCATCAGAAAAATAGACATGTATCTAGAAAGTATCATATAATCAGGGAGATTATTAATGCTAAGATAATAAGACTAGAATATGTTCCCACTGATCAGAACCTCGCGGATGGTCTGACGAAGCCATTGACTCAAGTCAAACATGACCAGCATGTTAAAGCATATGGATTAAGACATATGGCTAATTGGCCTTAGTGCAAGTGGGAGTTTGTTGGATATGATATATGCCTTTAAGACAATTATGGCGATATATCTTAATTATGTAATAGTATGAATATATTGTTTAAATCAATAAAGGCATTTAATCTTTTATTTATATCAATGCGTCATAAATATATTATAGCTGGTTGAAATATATTCATTGATATATATTTACAAAAGTCCTTGACGTATCATAGCATGAAGTCAGAGAAGTTATGGTTGTACTATATTTGGTGGAACCTGCTTCATGTGCAATTATGATTAGGTCTAAACTATCCCTAGTCATAGTTTCATCAAGAAAGGATATTGATGAGGCAGAAAGACTAGCATGTGGTCAACTTTCTTGGAAAGGGTCCAAGCAGTTAAACTCCTAAGGACTGAAGGTGGTGCGTTAACTTTGACACATGGATATATCTAGGAGATATATCGGAGACCGCAATAATATAAACACTTGGTAAATATATCAATGTGTTAGTGTTTATCTTCATGCAGTAAGCTTTGCAAATATCATCATACTTGAGATACTAGTTACCTTGTGTGGTACTATTGCTATGCTTTGGGTCATTCCTATGCACTCATTAATTTAGGGTGTTACAGGTGATTACGGGTATAGTGATGACAACACATTGGTAAGTTAAGTAGTCAAAAATAATCCATCGCTCCGGATATATTAAGGAGTTGTACTTGGCCACTTGTTGAAGTGATGATTACCATAAACCTCTGATTAGAGTATGTATTTGATGGAAATGGTTTCTAGTCAAACACACTATGGTAAAAGGCGATATACTTCGAAAACAAGTAAATTACTGGGATAGCTTGGAGGAACCTTGCTATTTGTGGATTAACACTTTAACCGAACCCTATAAATCAGATGGTACTAATATTAAAGAATGGAAGGAATTTATCGCACTGGATAACTATTGCATTAACCGAGATTAAGTCATAAGCATAAATGACGTTCCAAGTAATGGGGGATGGTAGACCCTTGCTAGCGGCGTATTACAGTCCTTTAAGGTAATCAAGTTCTATTCACGGTCTAGAACTTCAAGTAAATGGTTCCATTAGAACAAGGGTTGGTCAAGCCTTAACAGCTCAATACTTTGGGATCCTGTAAGGTCACACACATTAGACCTTCATCGGAATGAGTAAAGAATTAATAGAATTATTCTGTTAAAAAATATAACATAATAATATTTAGATTATTATTTAATTATTTAAAAAATGATCGAATCATTTTTAAATATGGTGAGGAATTTTATTTTGACTAGGAACTAATTTATTAGGGTCATCAAATAAAATATTGAGGAGAGCTAAAAAAATCAAATTGCCTAAGCGAGGGTTGGACCCTGCGCACATAGGCCCCGAAAGCCCGAATGAGCTTACGGGGCATATGATAAAAAGGCCACACGAGTGCATGGTGCACTCATGGGCAGCATGCCGCACAAGCCCAGCTTGCGCGAGCATGTAGCCTGGGCAGAACCAGTGCTGCACAACCGGCACTTGCATAGCCTATAAAGGGCCACCCGCGAGATGGGCTGGCGGGAAAGCTTGTGAGGCCCAGCCCGCAGGGCAAGACAGGCTTGTAAGAGCCTACCTTGTGTGGAAAGCAGACCTGGCTTACTGTTCAAGCTGGGTCAGTATGGGGGACACACGGATCCACTAGGATCCGCATGTTTCTCATGGGCGGGATGGGTATTTACTCATCCCGCATTAATTAGGTGGAGCCTTTGCTCCACCTATAAAAAGGGGCTCCCTTCTCCATTGTTCTACACACCGATTCAAGTGGAACTTGAATATTTTAGATTATATTTTCGCATTGGATTTTGGAGTGGCCTAGCAGCTACTCAAAGTTCCTCGGTTCTTCCTCATTGGGAGGTTTCAATTGGTGGGGTTCTTGTGGATACTCATAGAGGCTATCCTACACTTGAAGGCTTGTGCGGGGAGGTTCTGCTAAAAGCACGCTTCAACTAGTACGTCTTTATTTTTCTCTTTTAATTATTAGGTCTTTTCTTTTAAGCGTTTTAGACTTAATAATTATTATGCTTAGGTTATAATGCATCCTTAGTTTATTTTATATTTATATTATAACTCATAGTTATAATTTTTTTAATATAAAGTTTAATGCTATGATATAATTTAGAATTATGGTATGCTTACCCCCTTTTGCATGTTAACCTAAGTAGAGAATTATTTAGTTAAGGCTTTATTTAATTTATATGCATCTATTAGGAGTTCCTGGGACAGGGACAACATTTTGAATTTCTGCCATACCTATTATGCATGTTCAATTTGACTGTCAGTTCCCAACAGTAGTATCAGAGCCTGCCTATTTAATGCATAATTAAGTTAGAAGCGAACTCAATATTATTTTCTATATGAAATGATTTGTTTATTTAATTATTTGGTTAGAAAATGGTTATGAATAATTTTGAATAAGCCTCCTCAACTTACTCAAATTATGCAAGTGTCAATAATTTATTTAAATTACATGGGTTATAGATGCTTCCAATTTACATGAATTGGAAGAACGAAATTTATTAGTTCAAGAGAATCCATTGGTCTTCAAGTTTGGTGTCTACTCACTTTAAGGGCACCTCTCCTACCTGGAAAGCTATATTGGTGCAACTTGAATTGACCAACCGGGGATTGATGTGGACTAATTTATTTCTAGTATATAAGATGGTGCTTATATGTGTTTTTATAATAAAGTAAAAATTAAATTTATTGAATAAAAGCTTAAATAAAATGCAATATATTTAACAAATAAAAGTGTTAATTATTTTGCATATAATCTAGGTTGATGGAATGATTGTAATAAAGAGCTGAACCCACCTAAGGTTGGACCTTATAAATTTATTCTAAAATTGCCTGAATTAATATAAGTTATTATAATTTTTGTCCATCTGATATAATCCCAGATTGGGTTAGACGTTTAACACCAATAAAATCCCAAAGTACATATATTAAGCCAAGTTATAATCTTCCTTACTCAAATTTATAACACGGTCTCTTTGGGCTATCAAAGTGCTACGCAAAGCATTCCTTCTAGTCCACATTGATTGGTTGTAAAGTTTGGGATAGGGTCTGCCTTAACAAAACTGGGGTAGTCCACCATAAAATTGGGGGCTAGGCCTAAATCTGAGACATATTCAAGGAGATGCTAATATACGAGCACACGTCCCTTGGGATTAGGGAACTTGAATGTATTAGCAATTGTATACGATGGAAATGGAATGGGATTTCAACTATAACTTACTATTGTGACTTGACTCATAAAATTGGGGGTCATAATAGACTAGTTATAGATGCTACCTACTAGGAAATTTAGCTGGGCTAAAATTCCCGAATTCAATAGAATGAGCTATTGTAAATTTCAAAGAAAATAGTAGGACAAATATATTTAATTAAAAGAACTTATATTAAATACATGTGCTTAAACTAATATCTAAACTTTCTTTTCTTTTCTTATATCTTAGGTTGAACATGAACTCCATTTTGAAAATTCGTCTTAAATATGCCCGAGTTTTAGCAACAATTAACTACCAAGATTGGATCAATGATGTAAAGGACACCCTTGAGGATTATGAATTGGCATATGTTCTCGAAAATCCATTCACAAAGATTTCTAGCACTGATGCACCGGCTATAATTAAGCAGGCATGGTTGATATATTTAAAGGATTTAGTTTATGTGTCACACTTGCTGTTAGATACTATGAATCCTATGATATGTTCACAGTGCGATCACATGAGTCTGGAAAACATTTTGATCCATCTAAAGAGTTTGCCTAAAAAGGCAAGGTATGAAAGGTTCAAATTGACAAATGAACTTTCGAACTCTAAGATGAAGGAAGGGACATGTGTTGTAGCACACATCAACAACAATAGAGATTTCATGGTAAAATTGGAATCATTGGGATCTACAGTCAGTCTTGGGAATGGATATCCTGTTGGATTCTTTACCCATCAGCTATGCTGATTTTGTAAAGGAACATTGCTTCAAAGTTCATAACTATACTTTCCCTGAATTGGTTGATGCACTAAGAAAATTTGATGCCAAAAGTAAAGAAATTTCAAGTGAGTCTACAAACAAATATTCTCCAGAAAATGGCCCGGAAAATACGGTCATCAAAGGAGTAGTTAAAGGGTTAAAAAGGAAGAAAGGAAAGAGGACATATGAGTATGTTTGCTTCTAGTGTAATATACCGAGACATTGGAAGAAGGACTGTAAAGCTCCTACTTCTGAAAATTTGAAGAAGAAGCCTGCAGATGCATCTACTTCAGGTGTGTGTTTGTAATTAAAACTTTGCTACTATTCTTAGTGAATCCACTTAGGTATTAGATACTGGTTGTGGTTCTCATATCTGTACTTCTATACAGGGACTAATTAATTGTAGAAGACTTGCAAAAGGGGAGATGGACCTGCATGTGGGAAATGGAGCCAGATTTGCTTCATTAGCCGTAGGAAGCTTTAATCTTATTTTGCCAAGTGGACTTGTTTTAGTTTTGAATACTTGTTACTACATTCCAAGTGTTACTAAGAATATTGTATCTGTTGCGTGTTTAGCAGTAGAAGGATTTGAGATTTTATTTTCAAATAATAATTGTCAAATTCATTTGAATAACGTTCTTTATGGTTATGGGATATTGAAAGGTGGCATTTATGTTGTTGATACTAAAACAAAAGTTAATATAAATAATGTGAAGAAAGTAAAATTAGATAATAAGAATTCCTTCTACTTATGGTAGTGTCGTTTAGGCTACATAAACAAAGATCACTTAACCAAGTTGCATAAGCGTTGAGACTTAGGCCCAATAGACTTAGAGTCTTATGGTGATTGTGAACCTTGTTTAAGAGGAAAAATGACAAAGTTATCATTTCAAGGAAAGGGTGAACGGGCCACAAGTACATTAGAACTTATACATACTGATGTGTATTGTCCAATGAGTGTTCAGGCACTAGGAGGATGCTCCTACTAAATAACCTTTGGGGCTCGTTTAGTTTGCGGAAATCTTATTTCATAGAATAGACATAGAAATGTATGGAAAGATGTCAAATATGACACATTATTCATCCAGAGTCCGTCGCACAGAAAAGTTTTTCCTAATTTATGTACATCTCACGAAAAAGCTATTCCTTTTTGAAACAAAGGAATAGCTTTTCCATGAGATGTATAGAAACTAGGAAATACTTTTCCATGTGGTGACGGATTCTAGACATATACTCTACTATATTTGACATCTTTCCATTCATTTCTGTTTCTATTCCATGGAATAGAATTTCGGCGAACCAAACGCCACCTTATTGATGATTATTCACAATACAGTTGTTTGTACTTAATAAAGCACAAGTCTGAAAGTTTTGAAAAGTTCAAACTATTCAGAGCTGAAGTAGAGAAACAGCTTGAGAAAAGTATTAAAACTCTTCGATCAGATCGAGGTGGAGAATACTTAAGTCAGGAGTTTCAAGATTATCTAAAGGAAAATGGGATAGTTCCCCATTGGACCCCTCCTTATACTCCCTAACACAATGGAATGTCTAAAAGGGGGAATCAAAACTAATTAGATATGGTTTGGTCCATAATGAGCTAAGTAGATCTCAGTAAATCCCTTTGAGGATATGCACTGGAGAGCGCGGTTTATGTATTAAACAGAGTGCCCTCTAAATCAGTTGATTTTACACCTTATAAAAGATGGTATAACAAAAGGCCATCTCTAAGTCACCTTAGAGTATGGGGTTTCCTGCCATGGTAAAGAGGATAGCGTCAGATAAGCGAAGCGCCAAAGCTGACAAGTGTCTGTTCATTGAATATCCATAGGACACTATTGGATATTTATTTTACCAACCCAAAGCATAGAAGGTATTTGTGTCTCGGAGTGCTCACCTTTTGGAAAGGGAATACTTACTTGTAAAAGTTAGTGGGAGAAATATTGAACTAGAGGTTCAAGAGGAAGAAACAGATAATTAGCTGATTGACCCCGTTCTAGATACACAAGAAAGTGTGATCTAAGAACAACCCGTTGAAACACCATCATTGCGAAGATTCAGGTCGTGTACGGGTTTATCATCACTGATGATAAGGAACTATATCTCATGGAGGATGATGAACCAAGGACATATAATGAGGCAATGAAAAGCTCAGATTCTGATAAATGGTTAAAAGCCATGAAATCAGAAATGGATTCCATGTATGAAAATAAAGTTTGGAATTGGTTGATGCACCGCAAGAGGTTAGACCAATTGGGTGCAAATAGGTCTTTAAGAAGAAGACTGATATAGACGGTAATGTAATTACCTATAAAGCAAGGTTGGTTGGGAAAGGTTATAATCAATGTGAAGCTATTGACTATGATGAAACTTTCTCATAGGTAGCCATGCTTAAATCCATAAGGATACTCCTCGCCATTGCTGCTCATTATGATTATAAGATCTGGCAGATGGATGTTAAAATAGCATTCTTAAATAGGGATTTAGACCGGAATATGTATATGACACAACCTGAGGGTTTTACATCTCAGAATGGCTCGAAGGTATGCAAGCTACAAAGATCCATTGGAGACCACAGTAAGATAAACACTTGGTATATATATATATATATATATATATATATATATATATATATATATATATATATATATATATATCAATGTGTTAGTGTTTATCTTCATGCAATAAGCTTTGCAAATATCATCATACTTGAGATACTAGTTACCTTATATGGTACTATTGCTATGCTTTGGTTCATTCCTATGCACTCATTAATTTAGGGTGTTACGGGTGATTACGGGTATAGTGATGATAATACATTGGTAAGCTGAGTAGTCGGAAAGAATCCATCCCTCCGGATATATTAAGGAGTTTTACCTGGCCACTTGTTGAAGTGATGATTGCCATAAACCTCTGATCAGAGTATGTATTTGATAGAAATGGTTTCTAGTCAAACACACTATGGTAAAAGGCAATATACTTCGATAATAAGTAAATTACTAGGATAGCTTGGGAAAACCATGCTATTAGTGGGTTAACAATTTAACCAAACCATACAAACTAGATGGTATTAATATTAAAGAATGGAAGTAATTTATCGCACTGGATAACTATTGCATTAACCGAGATTAAGTTATAAGCATAAATGACGTTCCAAGTAATGGGGGATGGTAGACCCTTGCTAGAGGTGTACTACAGTCGTTTAAGGTAATCAAGTTCTATTCACGATCTAGAGCTTTGAGGCAATGGTTCCATTAGAACAAGGGTTGGACAAGACTTAACAACTCAATACTTTGGGATCCTATAAGGTCACACACATTGGACCTTCATCGGACTGAGTAAAGAATTAATAGATTTATTCTATTATGAAAATATAATATAATAATAATTGGATTATTATTTAATTATTTAAAAGATGATCGGATCATTTTTAAATATGCCAAGGAATTTTTTGGCCAGGAACTAATTTATTAAGGTCATCAAATAAAATATTATGGAGAGCTAAAAAAATTGGATTGCCTAAGCGAGGGTTGGACCCTGCACACATAGGCCCCAAAAGCCCGAATGGGCTTACGGGGCATTTGACAAAAAGGCCACACGAGTGCATGGTGCAATTATGGGTCACATGCCGAGCATACGGCCTGTGTAGAACAAGCACTGCACAAGCAGCGCTTGTACAGCCCATAAAGGGCCACCCGCGAGCTGGGCTTGCGGGAAAGCCCTCGAGGCCCAGCCCGCGGGATAAGGTAGTGTTATAAGAGCCTGCCTTGTGTGGCAAGTAGACCTAGCTTGCTGTGCAAGCCGGGTCAGTGTGGGGGACACGCAGATCCATTAGGATCCGTGTGTTTCTCATGGGCGGGATGGGTATTCCCATCCCGCATTAATTAGGTAGAGCCTTTGCTCCACCTACAAAAAAGGGCTCCCTTCTCCATTGTTCTACACACCGATTTAAGTGGAACTTGAATATTTTAGATTATATTTTTAGGTGGGATTTTATAGTGGCCTAACATCTACTCAAAGTTCTTTGGTTCTTCCTCAATTGGAGGTTTTGGTTGGTGGGGTTCGTATGGATACGGATAGAGGCTATCCTACACTTGGAGGCTTATGCGGGTAGGTTCTCCTAAAAGCACGCTTCAACTGGTACATCTTTATTTTTCTCTTTTAATTATGAGGTCTTTTCTTTTAATTCGTTTTAGACTTAATAATTATTATACTTTGGCTAAAATGCATGCTTAGTTTATTTTATATTTAAATCATAACTCAGAGTTATAATATGTTTAGTATAAAATTTTTTGCTAGGATATAATTTAGAATTATGGTATGCCTACCCCCTTTTGCATGTTAACCTAGGTAGAGAATTATTTAGTTAAGGCTTTATTTAATTTATATGCATCTATTAGGAGTTCATGGGAATAGGGATAAAATTTTGAATTTCCGCTATACCTGTTATGCATGTTCAATTTGACCGTCAGTTCCCAACAGTACCTTTATGTCAATTTTTAAGTTCATGTATCATTATGTTAGTGGAATTATAGTTCATGTACCATCGATGATTCTAAGCCTCCTTATCTTACAAGTCTGAACACATACCTTGGGATATTATTCATGTGTTCCAGTCTTTAGATGTTAAGCTTTCCTCATTGAATTCAACACCTAATGTCATATTAGATAGGAATTGGGTATCTTAACATGAGAGATTTTAAATGGACTTTAATCCCATCCCCATAGCTAAATTGTTCATAAGTTTTCATCTTAACCCTTTAGTTCAATAATTGGCTAGATTACGCTCAATTTTTACAAACTCTGATGATATAACACCATGCATGATGTGTTCGACCACAATGAAATTTCCTAAATTAGGTCTCTCAGCCATTCAACTTCTTTACTAGTTGTTGTTAATGATACAAACTCATATTCCATTGTTGAGTTAGTGATACAAGTATGTTTCTTTGATGCCCAAGAGATAGCACCTCCCCTAGAAGGAATACCCACCCACTTGTGGAAGAACTATCTTCCTCATTAGAAATATAACTTGCATCCGAATAACCTTCAAATACAAAGGAGATCCTGTATAAGTCAAATTATAATCCTTTGTTCCTTTTAAGTACTTAAGCACTCGGCCTAAAACTTACCAATGATACATACTAGGATTACTAGTATATCTACTAAGCTTTCCAACAACATAAGCTATATTTGGCCCAGTGCTAATCATGGCATACACACTTGCTATATACATACTTTTCTGCTTGGTTGATAACAAAACCATCAGACAAAACAACATCATCAAACTTTTGATGCCACGCTTTTGGTGCTTGTTTTAGTCCATATAGCAATTTCTTTAGCTTGCATACCTTATTTTCACAACATGACACAATACACCCTTCCGGTTGTTTCATATAAATCTCCTTATTCAATTCACCATTCAGGAATGTAGAGTTTACATCCATTTGATGAATTACAAGGTTTTTCACATTAATCAACATATGAATAATTTTGTAAAAATAATTTCTAGCATATTAGAAATTTTTATAAAATTCACAAATTATTTTCTATAATTTTTATGAATTTATTTACACAAAATAAATCAAATACTCACTTTTTCTACCTTAAAAAATTGCCATTAAATTCAAAAAATACGAAAATGGTGGGGTAGGAAATATTTCAGTGCAAAACGACATTCTTTATCGCCTTAAATTGCAAAAATACCAAATGGTCCATTAAAAACGCGCGTGTGGCATTCTGTTGACAAGCCAACTTTGACTTTTGACTGACACGTGGCAGTCAACCATTGACCGATCAACCCCAAAAGTTAAACCAATTACACATCATATGCCATGTGGCGTTGACCATAGTTAACTCTAGAATTGGCACGTGGACATAAGTTATTTTGAATAAGGACCAAAAACTATTCTAAAAACGCCCCAAAAGGTGTTACTATATCCAACAGTCTCATTCTTTCTGTGGCGACATTTTTTTTAATTTAAGTTTGCAACAAATCGCTGTCCCCATATAAAAACCATCACATTCAGAAATCATCGCGAGAAACAGTTATCGCAAATGAACCATTGTAAATTTTCAATTTCTGGTGGATTCTACAACAGATTCTACAACGGATTTAGTCCCTTGTGAAATGCAGAAAATTGAATTCTAATTTTCAAATCGTTTCAAAAATGATTCTGGCCTCCAATCGTTCTGAAAATGATTCCGGCCTCCGATCAGACCCCCTCCCAAGGTTTTTTAATGTCATAAGTCCAATGGATACGTTATATTTACCAAAAAATAAATAGAAACTCACCATTACCCAAAGTAATGCAAAAACGCAACCTTTTTTGGCAAAAACAATGTTAAAACGCACGAAATCGAATATAATCGATTCAAATACCACTTTGAACATAAAAATTTCAAAATTTCGTTCAATTATTGGCCAAATTACGGAATCATGGCCAAAATGCTCCAAAAACAAGATTTTTTCACCATTTTACATACTTTAACCGTAAATTCGACAAAAAATTCACAGAAAATTATTCCGAACAAAAATTTCAGAATTTCCAGAACAAGTAGAAAGAGAATTTATGTAAAAAACACATAAAATATAGCAAAAAACTCCGTTCTAATATCAATGAAGGAAGTAGAATAAGAATGGATCGAATTGTGCCCGAGATCAAAGAATGCCATTATAATATCGTTTGTAAGCAAAAAATGAGAGATATCAATAGATTTTCATGACTTCTTAAATAGATTCTCTGTTCGTCATTTTCAGAAAAATTAGTTTCAATCTTTGTTGGAGAAATTCCTAAAAATAACTTGGATAATCTCTAAAGTCGTTATAACATAATCTCTAAAGTCGTTATAACACTTTTAAATTGAAACTAATTTGATGGTTCTCCCAAATTTTTCAATCGAATAAAATCTGAGTAAAATGAAGAACTTAGAATAGATTTTCGTTGTGAAGAAAAAATGAACCAGCAGCAAGCGTTAAAACAAAAGCATTGCGAAAGGTTGTGTCCATTTTAGTAGTCACAACGGTTCAAAATAGAAGCATTGCGAAAGGTTGCCTTGGACCCTATAAGCTAAGTATCGTGTTAAAACTCGAACAAGCATGCACTCCGCACTCTCCAAACTTGTTCGATGAAATATTACGAACACATTGGTGAACTAGTTGATCCAATTACACTAAAATACCAACAGGCTTGAAGCTCGTCGAGCTTAAAATATTCAAGCTCAGCTCGAACTCATGAAAAGCTCTACTCAAGCTTGCGAACTTCTGAGTCTGAATGAGCCTCCTATAATCGGGTTAAATTCTTGTCTATTATTCTCTAAATACAATATTTTGACAAACTAAAATTTTAATAATCCAAAAACATGACACTAATATAAAATAAAAAAAACATGACTTCCAAAAAATGTTGAATACACATAAACTACATACTACATATCCAATTATCGATAAAAAAACTTTCATTTATTAAATAAGTCTAAAGCCACACCCCAAGCATATAATGTTAAAAAAATTATATATTATAATATAGAAATATAAGAAATTTGTTACTATATATTTTATATAGAAAAATTATACGAGCGTGTTCACGAACTTTCGAGTTGAACCTTAGAAGGCTTGGCTTGGCTTGTGAATATCTAGAACCGATCTCAAACTTGAGTCAAATTTTGACCAACCGAGCTCTGGCTGAGCTTTGACTGGGCCAATATCTGACTGTTTGTGAGCCTCTAGGGTTATTAACATCCCTAGCCCATACAATTTATATTACAAGTTGTTATAAATATATGTATGTTACATACATTGAATCATATTGATGTCCATTATTACAAGAAAATATGCATAACTCCTCCATTTATATGTATTAACTCATGTAACCTGTAACCTTACAAGTTCAAGTTCTTTACTTATAAATATAGGTTATTATAAGCTATACAGGAAGAATAAGATGAATAAAGTTTCATTGTTTTCTCTCCATCTTTGTTATGTTATATTTGCTATTATATTTATTCTTGTTGATTCATATAATTTCTAATACGTTATTAGCACAAGTTTGCTCTATTTCGAATCACAATAGAATTTGTTTTTTGGTTTTTTGAAGAATCTTCCCAGCAATACATTTTTTAACATTACCAAAGTTCTTACCGTTGGATCGTTGTGAAATTTAGTCAAAAGGTTCCTAAAATCCGTTTCTTTGTTTTTCACCGTTGGATCATTGAGAAAATATCTCAAAGGTATTTGCGTGTAAGGCAAAATTAGGAAGACTATTTTTGGTATACTTTTTCTTATTATTATATATGTTAAATTTTGTGAATATTAGCTACTGATGTTACCGAGAAATTAATTTTTATGAGTGTTAAATAATGAAATTTTATTTTCGATTGGTATCGACAATATAGATATATCAAGATTCTGAAAATTTTTAATCAATGATGCCATTTTAATTTTACTACAAAAGACCTTAAGGATAATAATGATGCTATTGTAATATATCTACCAAAAGGCTCATTTTATGTGGAAATAAGTATATGATATAAACTTATATGTGCTCCTTTAGCAGTACGTGCTCTTGAAGTAATACTAAGATAAATAATTAATGATTTCCACATGGATATTTTTTTTAGAAATTAAAATATCACGACCATGAGAAAATTATGACGAATTCGGTGGTGCAGTCCGTTGGAATTACTAACATAAATTGGCAATTTTGATGAATATATAGTAAAATAGTAATCCAGAATTTAATTTTTGTCATCATTTACTATTTGAGTATACAGTTACTATTTTATACTGATATTATTCATACATACATATATGATTACTATTCATGGATACGATTACTATTTACGAAAACGGTTACTATTTACTTGAATAGTGAAAAAATAATGAATAAAGACTTTGTTAAAAAGCAATGGACATGTTTTATTAGATCAAATATATTCCCTAAAGTGAATACTATCATTATAGAAATTTTAATGGTAAATTTGTAGTCATTAATATAATCATATAACCAACTAAAGTGGAAAATGAAATTGGGCATATAATATACCCAATACTTGTGACAATATGACTATAATGATAGATTATTATGTTAATTACTCACTAACTTAACATTTATATTTGTGTTTTTATTAACATTTAATTTTGGTTTTTGTTTTATTATTTACTTATTTTTATTTAAGTTATTCAGTATATTATAGTAAGATAATCGACTATTAAAGATTTTGTAGATCTTTGTTAAATTATAATATATATGGTACCAATTTATTTTATATGAGTGTGCTAGCAATTTCCACCTATAGTGGAATATCAAATTGATGATAATAATGACCACTAGAAGTGGAATATCAAATTAAAATTTTTGATAGAAGGAAATGAACATTTCCTGGTATTAATTGACGTCGATGCTAAGAAAGTAAATGTTATAATCCGGATTTGAGTAAAACGAATATTATCATGATATTGGTAATACAAAATTATTAAACGCTCCTGAAGAACCAGTATTAATGTATTAAGGGGATAAAATTTGATAAAAGCTCAAGAAGAAGCTAAATATTTTTCATCTCAAAATATGAGTAATACAAAAGTTATAATTATATCTGATATTACAAGTATAATCAAGGCTCCATAAGAGTTGGTATTTTATTACAAAGAGGAACAAAAATCAAAATAGAAAATGAATTCTTTCCCTGAATTCTCATAGAATTTTATTCAAGAAAATTAACTGTGAAAGATGATACTAAAAGAATGTCTTAAAACCAGATTTTGTGATCAAAATATATGAATATATACACGTGTAAAATTAGAACATCCTAGTTCGAAAATAATGAAATAAATTTTAGAAAATGCACATGGGGATCAATTGAAGAACCAAACATTTCTTCAAAGTAATAAATTATTATGTGTTGCTTGTTCACAATGAAAATTGATAATAAAACCTTCCAAAAGTAAGGTTGGAATTAATCTCTATTCTTACAATGTGATATATGTGGACCAGTTAATCCATAATGTGAAATTTTTTAGTTATTAAGTACACTTCCTGAAAAAGTGGAAACATATGTTCAATGAGATGTCACATGGATGCTGGAGAATTATATTCCATACTTTTAATGATTTGTGTATAAATTGGGATAGAAGTTGAAAATCTAATAGCATATGTTCAAACTCAAAATGGTCTGACAGAATCATTTATTGAACGCCTGCAATTAATTGGATGAGTGTTAATTATGCTAACAAATATCCCAACTACAGTACAGGGTTATGTAATATTGCATTTAACAAATCTTATATGTTTGAGACCAACAAGTTATCAAGAGTTTTCTCCATTATAATTAATTTTTGGTCATAAGCCCAATATTTCTCATCTTAGAGATTTTGGTTGTGCAATATATGTATTTATTGCTTCATCATAAAGGACTAATATAAGTCCACAAAGGAGATTAGAAATATATATTGGGTATAAATCTCTCATTCAATAATTAAATATAATTGAGTCATTAACTAATAATATATTTACTGCATGATTTGCATATTGTTATTTTGATGGCACTTTCCAAAAAATAGGGGGAGGGAATAGAAATATAATTTTGGAAAAGAAAATAATATGGAATGCTCCATCACTTTCTCATATGGATCCAAAAATGAGTATTGAGTTTTTATATACTAGTAAATGCATCAATTCATATTGAGTTTTATGAAAAACTAATTAATAAAGCGCTTTGTCATGTCTGAAGCATCACTGACCAATTGGTAAAAGGATAAAAATACTCAAAAATAAAATTGTCTACGATAAAGATATTCATGTTGATGATAAAAATATATTTAACTACTTTCCATTTCAATATATTATTATTATTGTTGTTCTTTATGCTCTTGCATATTCATATTCATATTTTATTTATAGTTCATCATAAATTAGTGTACTAACATAAATACACTTCTTGTAGAAGTACTAGCACTTGAAGTGCTAGCACCTGAAGTTGTTGCAACCACCTGAAGTTGTTGAAAATGAAGAAATATATTATATTAGTACCGAAAAATAATGGGATAGAGAATAAATTGGTTGTAGACCATATTTTGCCTGTCATGTGGCACTGAATACAGAAAATGAGAATATGATTCCTGAACCGCGGTCTGTTCAAGAATTTAAACTAGCTATGGTTAGCAAAAATGGAAAGTTATTTTTCAAGTAGAATTGAATTCTCTTAAAAAAATAGAAGTTTATAGACTTGTTGTTCGAATACAACAATGGGTAAAACTTTCGAGTATAAATATTTTTTGTGAGAAAATATAGTATGGAGATATAAAGTGATATTTAATGCACAAGATTTTTTTAGTTAGAGAATGCAAGAAAATTTGTATATGCATTTGACATTTACATGAAAGTTCCTGAAGGATTAAAACTGTTGAAAAATATGGAATATGAAAACTTTATTTAATACATATGCAAGATCTCTATATAGATTAAAATAGTCTGGACGCATGCAATATAATCATTTCAGTGAATATTTATTGAAAGATGGTTATGAGAATGATCCTATTTGACCATGTTGTCTCAGTGAATATTTATTGAAAGATGGTTATAAGAATGATCCTATTTGTCCATGTGTTTTCATAAAGAAAGCATGATCTGAATTCACCAACATCTCAATTTATGTTGATGATTTGAAGATTAACGGAACTCCTGAAGAGATTCAAAAAGTTGTAGATTTCTTGAAAACATAATTTGAGATAAAAGATCTTGAAAAAACAAAGTTTTGTCTTGGTTTACAAATTGAGCATCTAGATAAATGGATTTTGGTACATCAATCGAATTACACACAAAAGGTGTTGAAATGGTTTAATATGGACAAAGTACATCCATTGAACAATCCAATGGTTGTACGATCACTTGATGTAAAAAATGACTCATTTTGTCATCGATAAGATAATGAATAAATTCTTAGTCCTGAAGTACTATATTGAGTACAATATGTGCATTAATGTATCTTGCTAACAATGTAAGGCTTGATATTACATTTGTTGTTAATTTATTATCAAGATATAGCTTTGCACCAACTCCTAGACATTGGAATGACATTAAACATATAATTTGTTATCTTCGAGGAACCATTGGTTTAGGTTTATTTTATTCATATGAAAATAAACCTTGATTAATTGGGTATGCATATGCAGGTTATTTACCTGGCCAATGTAATGCCGGTCTCAAACGGGTTATTTATTCATATATGGATGTACTGCTATATCTTGGCGATCGACGAAGCAAACTATTACCGTTATTTCATCAAATCATGCACAATTAATAGCAATTCATATGGTTAGTCATGAATGTGTATAATTGAGATCATTAACAAAGCATATTCGGGATGCATGTGGAAAGTGAACGACTAAAGAAGATCCAACGATGATATATGAAGACAATACAACTTGTATCGCTCAACTGAAGGAAAGTCGCATAAAGGAGACATAATTAAGCATATTTCACAAAAAAATTTATTCACTCATGATCTTGAGAACAATGGTGAAATCAGTATTCAACCTGCAATAATTTAGCAGACCTGTTCACCAAAGCATTACCTACTGCAACTTTCAAGAAGTTAGTTTACAACATTGGAATGCGTCATCTCAAGGATCTTCAACATTTTTGCAAACATGAGGAGTAAACACTGTACTCTTTTTCCCATAACCAAAGTTTTTGTCCCACAGGATTTTTCTTTAGTAAGGTTTTTAACGAGGCAGTATCCCATTCGCAATAATAGACAACAAAGGGGGAGTGTTATAAATATATGTATGTTACATACATTGAATCACATTGATGTTCATTATTACAAGAAAATATGGATAACTCCTCCATTTATATGTATTAACTCATGTAACTTGTGACTTTACAAGTTTAAGTTCTTTATTTATAAATATAGGCTATTGTAAGCTATACTGGAAGAATAAGATGAATAAAGTTTCATTATTTTCTCTCCATCTTTATTATGTTTTATTTGCTATTGTTTATATTCTTGTTGATTCATATGATCATTTACGGAATTGGTATCAACCAGACACACATTTGATTCTCATTAATCAAATTAAAGGCTGTATTTGGTTCCACTGCAATCATTTATAGTAGTGAGCATAGAATCATTGCTCTTCTTTACACATTCCATGTATATAAATTATAATTCTAATTAAGTAATAAGATTGAAAATTAAACAATTGGCTTCACATATATGATTTGATTAATTAGTCTTCAACTCCAATTTTTTTTAGTGCATCCATATTTATCGCCCCTTTTTATACTTAATGTCCCTCATAATGATAGAAAATATCCTTATGAATAAATTAATTAAAATTAACCACCCCATTTTATATTTGCCAATCCCAAAATGGTGACAATATCCTTATAAATTTCGATTTTATTTAATTTCAAATTGCATAAATAATACATTTTTAATATAAGCACATTTTTATTAATTAAAAATATTTAATTTTAAAATAAAAATAAATATGTAAATAATTTAAATTTGAGAAGCTTTATCAAATCCGACATGAAAAATTTTAAGAAATACAATTATTTGTTATTAATTTAGTTTTTTTTTACTTGTATTTTAATTACTCACATTTGTAATTATAATTATTTTAGTATTTTAAAAATATTTTATATGCTATATTTTTACTTTAAAATTAATTTAATTTCTTTTAGGTTGGTGCGAGTTAAGACGATGCTTGGTTGAGTTAAATCACTTTTGTCCAACCGATGCTTTTGGGAAAAAATAAATTTGACTTTGCCATTTAATTGAGTGAAATATAGTGTTTTAAATAAAAAAAATAAATGTAAATGGTTTAAAAATATTTTTTTTGGGGTGAAAAGTGTAAAAATGGAAAGCAAATAATATTATTTATTTTTTAATAAATAAATGTAAAGGGCACTTAAATAATTTTAGTATGCGGTGGGTATAAAAGGGCGTCAAATATCAATGACTTTTTTTTATTGAAGCACAGTTTACCACAACTATAATTAAAGGTAGACAAGTACTAAATCAAATTTCCCTACTTGTCGAAGAACAATCTATCTTCATCAACATATGAGCAGCATGATTCACAGACTTATTAACAATTTTTTTTAAAAATTGGAAAAAAGATGACATAAGTTACGTGCAATCAACTAAAATTGAACCTACAGGAGCTAAAAATAGAATTGTTGTTTAAAGCATATAATTTATTTACAAATATTACAAAAATGTTTAAGGAATTAATTAAAACTCTTAAATACGCTAGTCAGACAATATTCAAAACTATCATTTGATCTATAATGGACCCCTTTGATAATGAAGTGATTAGATGGATATCAAATTATTATATTGGTATAAACATATTTAAGCCGGCAAAGCAATCCATTAAAAATAGCAAGATAGATTTTAGTTTCAACGTTGGTCTTAGTAACCCCATGTTTTTGCTTAAAGATGTTGTGGCTTTGGATCAGCAATTGTTATGAAGGCAAATTGCAAGATAAATAATTACTTGTTCATTCAAATCACACATGTGCCTTTTATGAACCTTGATTATATAAGTGGTCTGTATATTTGGAGTTGAACTAATGTAACAGAAAAGGTTCACTGAGTTTAGTTCGTTTAAAGGTTCAATCTGGAAACAAGTGTTAATAGTATTAGTATATTAGTGGTTTCGGTCACTGAGTTTGTACTTTAATTAAACAACATTCAAAACACCTTAATTATAAAACAATCAGAGTGGGGAATTTATATTGTGAGCCTGGTGTTTTGCACCCTTTTCCTATTAACACTTAGTTAAATATTTCCACATCTAAATTAAATAATCCCTTATAACCGTTGGATGAGAGCAGGGTGTAAAACACAAGACTCACAATATAAATTCCCATAAGAAGAGTATTTATTTAAACTAATAAGTATTGTTATATATATATATATATATATATATATATATATATATATATATAATTAGTAATTAATTTACTATATAAATTTGATTTTTCAAGTCTATCCGTTATATTTAATACAGATTAAAACAAATTAAAGACAGCGTTTCATATTTGAAGGAGAATAATGAGAATGCTTGAAACAATTGCGAAACAACAATTCAGTGTGAGAAGGTTAAGTCCTCTTCATTAGTTGACTTAAAATCTGTGTCTTTTTAAAAAAAGCCGTTTTATCACATGAATTGATTTGATATAAACCAATTAAATTAGCTAACACAACTAAACAAACTGTATAATAATAAGAACACAACACAAGCATGCAGCAGAAACAACAAAATCAAATAAGAAGGAAAAACATTACTATTAAAAGGTACACATATAGAAGAGAAAAGCAAAAAATAACCTGGAAATGGAGTAATTAGGCGGTTGTGGGAATTGCAAGTGAGGAGAAGATAATCTGCATCCCAAGGACTAGACTGCAAATTCATCTAAACCTCAGGATGCAGATTACCCTTTCCCTCACGCAATCAGCATATAAAAGATAAAGTTTTAATTTTGAGAAGATTTAAGATTATGATGAACCTACGTTAATATCTCTATTTATAGCCTAATAAATGTTCCCATGATGTCACCCACTATTTACTTTTATGTACATGATAATTTAACTCTACAACAAATCAGTTAATATGTGACAACAACTTAAATGTCACTAAAATTATTGTTACAAAAAGACTATTATATGTAACAATAAAATTTTTACAGTCACAAAAGTTAGGTTTTTGAAATTTTGTTGTAAAATTGTCATATGTAATAGATGTTTTTGTGACAATTTTTCACGATCGTAACTAATATTTTTTCCGTTACAGGTTATGTTGTAACCTATAATTTGGCAATTGTTACAATAAAAGTTTTATTGTCACAAAATCTATCTATGTGGCAACAAATTTAAATTGTTTCAAATAATTATTTTTTTCGTGACAATAAATTTAACTTGAAACAAAAAAAAAATCCTTCAGTTACAATAAGTTCGACTTGAAACAAAAAATACTTCTGTTACAAGTAAATGTTATAACTAAAATTATTCAATTCAATATGTGACATTAAATTTTTTATCGTCACAAAAACTATGTGTTACAAAGTAAAAAGCTTGTTGCAAAAAATATATTGTTTTGGTGACATTAATTTTAACTTGAAACAAAAAATACTTCAGTTACATGTAAAAGTTGTAACTAAGGCCCTGTTCTTTTCAACGTATTTTCTGTTCAGTTCAGTTCAATTCAGTACCAATCAGTTCAGTTCAGTACAATTCAGTTCAGTTCAGTTTAGTTCAGTTTAGTTTCAGTATTCAGTTTCAGTATTCAGTATTCAGCATTCAGTATTCAGAATTCAATATTAAGTTTCAATTTAGGCATTATATCAATATTATTAATGTATATTATTATTCATAAATATTAAAAGCAATAAATATTAATGATAATATCATTTCAATTTCAATTTTAGTTCATTTCTATTTATACATTATATAAATATTATTGATTAATATTAGTAATCACAAATAACAACAAAGAAAAAGAAACCAATAATAATATTTTTAACATTATCAATTATTATTTCTACGATAAATAATTTTATAGGAAAAATAAATAAATAAAAGTAATAATGTTTTATAAATATTGATAACAATTAAAATAATAAGGTAATATTCATAACAATAATTACAATAAAATATAATAATAATAATAATTTATAATGGTATATTTAATTATTATTATATGTAACAATTAATAAATTTTATTAAAATGCATATTATTATTTAAAGTGTTATTAATTATTATGTATTTTAATATTTTTAAAATATTATTTATATTATTAATTATAATTCAGTTTCAATGTTGTTCAGTTTCAGAATTTTCAGTTTCAGTATCATTTAGTTCAGTATCATTTAGTTCAATTCAGTACCAATCAGTTCAGTTCAGTTCAGTACACCTATTTATCAGTTGAAAAGAACAGGGCCTAAAGCTATTCAAAATGTGATAATAATTTTTTATCATCACAAAATCTATATGCGTGACAACATAAAAAACTTGTTGCAAGACTTAACTATTTTTTGTTAAAATAAGTTAAACTTGAAACAAAAAAAAATATTTATGTTACAAGTATTGTGACAATACTTTTAAGTTTTAAGTTGAAACAAAAACATACTTTAGTTACGAGTAAAGATTGTAACTAAAATTATTCAATTTTTGACAAGAAATATTTATTGTCGCAAAAACTACAAGAAAGTTATAAAAATGTATGAAAGTGTATTGAAAAGTTACAAGATAGGTACAAAAATGTATAAGTTATATAGAAGGTTTATGAAATGTGTAATTAAAGGCATGAGTTATTTAAATGGTTATTAAAGGTATATAAACGTTCAATCCTAATAATAAATTAATATTCAAATAAACTAGCCATAATAATAATTAATAATATTAATTTTATAAAAAAAATTTATTATGCCATAATACATGTTTACCCCTTCTCAACTTGGCAACTTTTGTCAGGTGCCGCTTTGAATTTTCACTTGTTCTTAGTAGCCACTTTAAGTTAGCGAAAGTGCACTCGTGAGCCCCCTCATTGCCACGTGTAAGTATCTGATTTGTTTGACTTTTCAAAGATGACATTTTATTATTCTGCTCTCCAACCATAAGCTGACACATGGCATTGAGGGGTTCGCGAGTGCACTTTTTTCAAGTCGAGGGGCTTATAAGGAACAAGTGAAAGTTCAAGGCGGCATTTAGAAAAAGTTATCAAGTTCAAGGAGCTAAACATGTATTATGCCTTTTTATTACTTATTCAGTATTATTAATAATGATTTGAAAAGCTATTATTATTATTATTATTATTATTATTAACTTAAGTTTAATTCGGTCATAGAGAAGATATGTGAAAGTTACAAGTTAATGAGAAGTTATAAAAATTGTACATGAAAGTTAGATGATAAAATTTTATAGGGAAAGTATAAAAAAGTTATATATAAGTGAGTTATATAAAATGTATAAGAAAGTTGTAGGTTATTTCAAATGTTATGACCTAATACATCACTAAGCTGTATTTAGGATTAAGGCTCTCTTCTTTTCAACTGATAAGTATGTGTATTAAACTAAATTGAACTGATTGGTACTGAACAGAACTGAATTATACTGAAACTAAACTAAATGGTACTGAAGCTGAAAATACTGAAACTGAATAATACTGAAACTAAACAATACTGAAACTGAATTATAATTAATAATATAAATAATATTTTAAAAATATTAAAATATATAATAATTAATAACACTTTAAATAATACTATACATTCTAATAAAATTTATTAATTGTTACATGTAATAATAATTAAATATACCATTATAAATTATTATTATTATTTATTATAATTATTGTTATGAATATTACCTTATTATTTTAATTATTGTCAATACTTATATAATATTTTTACTCTTATTTATTTATTTATTTTTCTTACAAAATTATTTATGGTAGAAATAATAATTAATAATTTTAAAAATATTATTATTGATTTCTTTTTCTTTGTTGTTATTTATGATTACTCATATTAATTAATAATATTTATATAATGTATAAATGAAAATGAACTAAAATTGAAATTGAAATGATATTATCATTAATATTCATTGTTTTTTAATATTTATGAATAATAATATACATTAATAATATTGATATAATGCATAAACTGAAACTTAATATTGAATTCTGAATACTGAATGCTGGATACTGAATACTGAATACTGAAACTGAATATTGAATATTGAAACTGAACTGAACTGAATTGAATGGTACTGAACTGAACTGATTGGTACTGAACTGAACTGATTGGTACTGAACTGAATAGAAAATAAGTTGACAATAACAGAGCCTAAGACCTCAATAAGCTAGCACCTTGCCTAGTCTTCACATTAGTGATGGAATGAAGGATTTAGTGCTCTTGTATTTTGTTTTAAGAATCACTTTTATAACGGATTGATAATGATGTTGTTTTGGCTTTCACAAGATTGCAAAATAGATTTTTGAGAGTGTATTTGCTTTTAATTTCCAAATTTGCTAAGAAAGTATTTGTATATAATTGAAAGCTTGGATAATCTTCTTGCTGATAGTAGAATTCTTTATATAAGTAGTCTTCAAAATATTCTGGTTGTGACTCGTTCTTAGAGTACAAATCTTAACCGTTGTTTCGTAACAGCTCTTTTCTTTAAGAGCCGTTAGATAATTCGTTAGATATATATTTCCTTCCGTTAGACTGAGCAATGGAAGATCCACTCTACTTTTATACAAGTATTAATAATTATAATTAATTTAGTAAATCAATATTTATTTTGTATAATAATGAATAATAATTGATATATGCTTATTAAATTTATAATTAAATAATTAATTATAATGAATGATTAAAACTATTATTGTAACATAATAATAATAATAATAATAATAATAATAATGATAATGATAATGATAAGATTTATATAATAATAAATTTTTTTAAATAATTGCAATAATTGATAATATTATTGTATAAATATATTATTATTATTATTTTTCATACTAAAACAATAATCAGTTCGTTACATAGAAACTCAATATTCATTTACTCATTACATCCAATTTGGCCATCAGCCAATGCAATTTAACTTCCCTCTCTTTTCTTGGTCGCTCCTTTGAAATTTTTTGAAGTCATTCTTTTTCTCTCTATTATCCCGCCTTCCAATTTCATCACTTCCGGTTGAATTTTCGGCGTACTCCCATCTCAAAACCTAAAACCAAACCCTGATCTCCAAATTCTCTAATATTGACCGTACTCTTCTCTTGATTGATGAACTACTCCTAAATATCCTCTCCAAACTATCTGATTCATAGAGAAACCCTAATTTCCTGGTTTGTAAGCGGGGACTCAATGACGCTTCATACTGTCAAGGTGTTTAAATCAGGTCAATTAGTTGCAAGATTCCCGTATTTTACTCATGTTTATTTCATTAACCCCATTAATTTTGCTTTCTATTTCCCTCAATACATACTACTTGAAACATATCCATTGCACAGATTCTTCAGAATTGATGGCGGCAACCTTTATGTGGCCATTTATTTGTCTTAATTGGTTTTGGGTTTGAGGTAATTATGATTTCATGTCTTAAGTGTTGTATATTTCTTTTTGCAATTGCATTTAAATTGGAGAGATATCATGTTGGTTTGGTTTATGGTTATTGTGTGTGGTGGGTGTTTTTAGAGACTTGGAAATGTATAATAAATTAGAATACTCTATCCTTACTGTCCACAGCCTGCCTATTTTTTGAATTTCCGTTTCATTCTTCAATTCATCATCATTTTTCGTATGGGGTTATTCATTTATGTATTTGGATTTGACTCATGCATATTCATTGCCTTTATTTTCTGAAATTTATTTCTAGTTAAGTTTTATTCAGCCGTTTTAAATTGTCTCAAAACATTAGACTTTGTATTTTCATTTTATTTTATATATTCAATTCATGTGATACAGAGTGTCGATTATTAACCAAAGCAGAAAAACCAAAGTCTAGTCATGAAGTAACAGGGTAGAACTTAACCATGGAATTTGATGTGGCAATAAGTGACTTTACCAGGTTCAAAATGTCATATGAACTTTAAAGTTTGTGCTTGTATTAACAAAGTTAGATTGTCCATTGAATATAAATAGAATAATGCCTCTATGTAGCTGCTCACTGAGTTTTGGCTCACATTGACATCCTTAGACCTTCATAGTACGATGAATTTTCTTTTCGACGCTCTCTCATTTTAATTCTTTTAATTGGAGAATTGGAGTGATTTTTTCATGTTCTGTATCACAATAATTTGGTATACAGTTGTGACAAGTTAGCTTGTAATGTACTTCTAATATTAGGAGTAAAAGCTTATGATGCTGGTTTGTTTGGATGATTACTAATTATGTTATTTGATTCATCTGAACTTTTATTGAAGCTTTTCTCATCTTCTGTAAATTATACTTTATTTACTCTGTTGATTATTCATTTATATTATTTCTATTATGTGGTCTGAAAAATGATAATCGTAGTTTTACTTTTTATTCTCTTCATGTTTCTTTTGGTACTGCTATTTTTGTAATCCTCTTCTGTGGGTTATAGTTTTCATATGACATGGATAAAATTCATTACTTTAGTTCCTTGTATCAATTGGCTGCTAACTTTTCTATTGTTTTCTATTATTTGTTGTGTTCCTTTTATCAATTTGTCAATGAGTTGCTTCTTTCTAGAAAATACATAGTATTTTAAGGAATGTGTTTTCAAATTCTAAGAAATGAGTTACCTCTTCCAGTTTCAAAAAATTATAGAATCATAACCCAACATGTTAACTTTTGATTTCCAAGAGTTTCAGAACCCGAATGTGGGAACTCTTCAAAATTTAGTTTTCGTGCAACCTTAGTTTAATCTCTATGATGTGTAAGTTTGTGTTTGATATCAAGGTCATTTTATCATCATTCTTATGGTAGTTTCTTTGATCTTTCCAGGTAGCGCATCATATACAAAGATGTTAACTTTAGATTCTGTAGGCGTGGAGCTTGATGGCACTGGAGCTATTAAGGTTAGCTTTTTCATGTAATCTTTTATCATTCAGGGGAGCAAATTAGGCTTGAGATTTCTAGCAGAACACCTGCTTTTTTCTTCTGACATCTAATAATTTCAATGTCCTAACTTATTGTGTTGATCTGTATTATGTAATAATATTTCTTATTGCTTCATTCTTTTATGTTAACTTAAATATATGGCATTTTTTTACCTTTACCATTATTATCTTGTTTTTAGGCTTATTTATTTTAAGTATATAAGTATTTAGTCTATTTTGTTCATTTGTTATATTCTTTTCATTGATTGAAAATTTCTTCTTCAAGTATTATTTTTTTCAGATTTGTCAAAATCAATATTGTAAATTTGAATTCCCTTCTAACCAAAGTTGTTACAAATATTTAATGTAACGAGTTAATATTGTAACTACAAATAGATAGTGACAGATTAAAGTTGTAATTGTTGTAATATGTTGTCATCACATATTATGTGACAATGAAAAGTAGACACAATTAGTATTTTGTGACCACTAATAACTTGTCATGCAGTTTTAGTTATATTTATTATATAATTAGTGACAATCCTCTCTATTTGTGACAATGAATTTTATGTGACATTAAGATTGCTATCACAAAAAATTGCAATTTTTGTGTCAACATATTTGAAAATATTATCTAGTTATTAGCGACGATATCTTGTGACAACTATTCTTGTCACATATAGACTTGTGTGACAACTTTAAATTTTTTTTGTGACAACAATTATTATTACAAATATTGGTTTTGTGACAACTATTTGAAGTTGTCATGTAATTTAAGTTTAATTTATTGTATAATAAGTGGCAACAATAATATTTGTGGCATGTAGTTTTCTTTTTAGTTACAGTAAAAAGAAAACTACATGTCACAAATAAAAAAACAGTAACAAGAAAATTGTTAGTCTCAAAAAAATGTAATATCTGTGACAACTCATTTGTCACTAATAAATTTTTGTGTGACGACTTTTTTATGTTGTCATATAGTTTTAGTTCATTTTGATGTATTATATGTGACAAGTAGCATATTTGTGATGACAATATTTTCTATTCAGCTACAACTGAAGTTGTCACAAGAAAATATTGTCACAAAATATTGAAATATTTGTGACAACATTTTGATACAATATTATCAGTTATGGAGTTATTAGTGACGACTCTGTGACAACTTATTATTGTCACATAATATTATATATGACAACTTATTACTTTTCATGATAACATTTGTTGTCACAAAAAGCTTGATTTCTTGTAGTGTCAATTCAAAATGAAGACCGTAGTTGATATGTTGTAAATACACGATAAATAGTAATGCGATAAAGAATATTTTATCAATTTAACGTTACCATAATTTATTCATATCATTTAAAATTTATATAAGATTTGAATACTTTTTGAAACTTTATCATTTTGTTGTGACATTTTTAAACATGAAAAATATGTGTTTTTTCTCAATTTTTTTAAAAAATTTATCACATTATTAAATATTTACAAAATTTCAATTTGAAATAAATTAAATTGCTGTTATCATAACATGATTTAACTTTTGTCTTTTTCCTTTTAATAAAAAAAATCACTTTTTTTTAAAGAACTGAACAAGTGATGCATCTTAAAGAAGTGAGCAAGTTACACATTATCAGTTATTTGTCACTTTTCATCAATAATTAGTTACTCGCTAATAGTTATGTCAGGATTATTTTCCATATTCGGTCGGAGGAGTTTTGTATTATTAATTGTTGGTTTGGAATATTTTTGACGTAGTATATGTTTCTATTTATGGGATTTCAAACACCGACTTCCCACTAATAATTGGCGACTTGATAAGGATAAAAAACTGAACCAAATAAAAAATCGAACCGAACCTCAACAACTGTATTTGGTTTGGTTTATGAAATTTAGGATTTTCGGTTTAATTCGATTTCAGTTTGGTTTGGTTTGGTTTTTGGAATGACAGATTAAAAAAGAAAGAAAATTTAACCAAATCGAATCGAACCAAATTATTTTGGTTTGATTTTTTATTTCTATTTTCTCACTTAACAGTTTTTGGTTCGGTTCAGATTGATTTGATTTTTGAACCAAATCAAATTTTGCTCTGCCATAATACAATGGTTAAAATTGCTGTCAGCTGTTGTTGGTGGAAAAAGTTACATGTCCCTAATTAAGTGTCTCCTTCCATGCCTCTCATTCATTTTTTTATTCGTGGCAAGTTTATAGGAGAGATATAATGAAAAGTAGGAAAGTAAATTTAAAAATAAAAAGATAATAATAAAAATTATCACGTGTCAAAAAATTAATGAAAGACATAAAAATAAACACTGAATTGAGGGTATGTGAGTTTTTTTTATTGTTTATAATTATTCGATATTGTCGATAAATTTTTTTATCTAGAAATGATTAAAAGCAGTGATAACCGAACAATTAGAGCGGCTATTTGATATCGAAAACTGCTGATAAGGCAATTTCTCTTATTGTAATTGTATTTCACATTTAGGCTAGTTTAACATTATTTTCTCTAACTTTTTGAAAACTAATGTTTCAAAAACTTCATCTCACTAGTTCTTTATGAAATATTAGCAATTTGCATTGGGAAACCACGTTAATATTACCTTAATATAGAAAGATGGTGCACACGAGAATGAAACAATTATACAATGACAGTTTAGAGTGGTTGGTCGACGTAGGTTAGCCAGCAAAATATAAAATAAAGGGTTAACTTAAAAAAAAAAGTACTTTGTGATTTCACTCATTTATAAAAGGGGGTCTGAAGAATTTTTTTTTACAAAACGGGGTCTGTAATTTTAAAAAATTTACAAATAAAGGATGTTCAATATTAAATTATGTCACAAAAATAGGTAGTCTTATTCGTTTTTATCTAAAGTTTTGTATACACATCGGTAAATTTTTTTGAATAGTGCAAATAATTTTTTAATTAAATTATGATAATAAACTTTAAAAAATCATAAAAAATAAGAAATCCTCTGAAAATTACTTAAATCATGACGTGTATTTTTTAAATGATAAGGTTAAATTATTAGAATTTTGAGTTGTTAAAAATATTCAATGTAATACCATTATTCCGAACCCATAAGCCCCTTTTTATAAATTTTTTAAAACCACATGCCCCATTTTACAAAAAATATTCCTTAAGTCTCATTTTATAAATGAATAAAACCATAGAGTACTTTTTAAAAGTTAACCCTAAAATAAATTATACTACATGATTTATTCCCCTAGTGTATATAAAGTAAAGATGATAAGGTGCTGGAATGAAATAGTGATTCTTGTTCTAAAAAACACCAATGATAAGCAAGCATCCTCACTTTCCAAAGACAACGATATATATGATGAATTAGAAGGACAATTACATAACTCATATATTTTACACTTTGTCATCTTAATTTAAAATTATATTCTATCGCCCACTGTTTTAAAAATTTATATCTAATCTGTTTAGGCGCCATTTATAATTTGATGTCTGACTTTTTGTTAAGGCGCTATCAGACATTTAGTCAATTTATTACTACCTATACACCGTCAAGTCTGATTTTTTCCACTAAGCGCCGTCTAACCTCAATTTTTTAAGAATCCGATATTTATAATAATTATAGTTTACTTTTTTTTTACCCAAAAAAGGAGCTTATTTGGTAAAACTAAAGTATATTGAAATATTCTCACAATAGATTTTGATTCTCAAATTAAGAAACAATAAGCTCTATGCTACAAATAAAGAGGCTCCCTATCATCCAACTAGTACCTAACAATTTTTAAAACATTATGTAAATTATGTTTTTTTAATATTTTATTATCTTATAATTTATTTTGTTTTTTGAAATCATATTTTTGTGTATTAAAAAAATTAAAAAAATTCAAATCCTCCCAGCCCCCTAGGCCTCTGAAGCTCTAGCTGCCCGACTATCTCCTATCACTTCTTAAAACATTGTTGTTACATGAATTCGATAAAAAATGACCAATTTGTTCCTTAGATATGTCAAAGGTTTTTCAACTTAGATAAACCAAACTAAATAACCACATTCATCCCACATGACACCTAACAAATCAAAAGTTGTCCCGCCAACATTAAAGGAAAAGTAATACACTACTTTAAATTCAGAGTAACACAGTATGCATTTAGTGTCAGATTCATGTATTTAACCAAATTAAAATAAATGGTTCCTACTCCATAAAAAAAATTATAAACAAGGATCTCCACATCACAAATTCATTGTATATTGATATGGAGATTGTAGTTGAAGCTTAGTGTAGAAGTGTGATTGATTGATTCTAAATTAAGAATATGGGCACCCCTTTTTTTGTTAACCATATGTGGAGTATGTTCTTAGTTCAAAGATTGAACTAAAGATGGAAAGAAAGAAAGAAAGGATTATTGCATCATTTTTACATCAATTCCATGTGTCTTCTTTATCACTAATTTCATCACTATCATTACTAACACATATGTGCTTATTCTATTCTATTCTTTTCTCTTTTTTCCCCATTAAACGCCACCTTGTGCCCACCTCACCCCTCAGCCCTTGTTCCATTTCAGGAATCCTTCTTGCCTTTTTGCATGTTTTATCATTCAATTTAACTCTCTCTAATTATACACATGGTCACCAGAAGCTATATTATAAATCGAGTGTAATTTAACTGAAAAATGAAAAATATTTCATGCAAAATGATTGGTGTTATAAGAATGTGTTAAGCGTCACCTTGTTAATGATAGAATCTAATAGATTTGTGACACTAGAATTATTGGCATGCGGCTCTCAAATTTACACCTGCTTTGCATTCAGCGGCTCCTTTTTACTTTGTAATACGATAGATACAAGTGTAAATGTAGAAAATGCATAACTGCCATACCATTACGTGACACGAACAAATAGAATTGTTGGAAAATTTGCTCAAACACTGAAATGGATTGAGCTGAGCTATGAGTTGTAGTGCTGGATTTTAGTGGTCAATGCTGAGTTGACCATGCTAAGTGAATCTAAGCTGAACCGACCATGCTGAGTGAATTCGGGCTGAGTGAATCTGGGCTGAGTAACTTTTGGCTGAGTGATTTTCTGGGTTTTGTTATCTAATGAAAATTTGGGTAGAGCAAACAAGAGAAACAAAAGTTAGGATAAAACAAGTTGAGTTGTGTCTAAGACATTGTCCTTAAAGGATAATTGGTAGTTCCTCCCAGGATTAAACAACTTCTTCAAATTCGATTTGAATTTGGTTACGAGAATCAGAAATGCTAACATATCTGGAAAATAGGGAGAAAGAAGAGAATAAAATTAGATCTCACTTAAAAATGAAAAACCCGCAAACCCTTTTATAGATTAAGAAAAGAGTTGTTGTAAAACAATAAGCATGGTGTCATTAAAATAATAACCGAAAGGGAGTTACAAACATTTAATCAAAATGTACCCGTTAGAGTATTGAACTCATTTAAAACTCATTTTTAAGAAGGAATTAAAGTTTGTAACTTTCATTATTAAAATTTTGATTGGAGACATTTTTCTCAATAAAAAATATCACAAAATATTTCTTTTGAAAGTAGCTTAAAATTCTGATTTTTTTCCAACAATCCCCGACTACTTTCAAAAGAAGTTTCAATAAAAAGAATTTTATGGATATCTCTAGTTTAACATATAATGCATGGAAATGGTGTCTTGTGGACTATGAATGTTAAGTGTGTATTTTATATAATTATTATGTGTGTTTTAGGTTAGTTTCATGCATGTTTAACTTTATTTTTAGTATAAATAATTGCATTTATACGAAAGTTGGATTTTATGTGCTTTTATTAATTTTATATTGATTCGGGTGATTTGGAACATATGAAGAGGCTCGGGATCTTCACATACACATTTTGGAGGTCGGAATTGATGATATGGGGCAGAACCAAATGCTCCCCGAATGCCTAAGAGGCCACTCCTCGAATGCATGTGGATTTCGACACTTATCAATTTCAGCCTAGAGAGTCTTTAGTATTTTAGTAATAACTTTCTCATATGATGTTGGATTTATGAGATTCTAAAGGCTATGGAAACCTAAGAAATTGGGCTACAATTTTATATAGATAAGGTGTTCCAAATTCGGACTCTATCCTAATCAAAAGTGGGTTCGAAGTTACTGCTTATGCGAAGTGGTCTGTTTGTGCGCGGTCAACTAGTTTCAATCCGATTCAAAGTCTAAAGCTTACGGAATATTTGAGCAAGTGTTCCAGTCATTATAGAAGTGTTTTAAGCGAATTATATCTGGTTTGGAGTAGTGGAAAAGCAATTATTGAGAAAATCATTATATCATATTCATTAAACTTCTCATTATTTCACAAGCCCCAGTATGGCTTCTCAATTATAACATTCGGATTATGTGTATATTTATTCACATAGCATGTGCTATTTCCAAAGTTTTTCAACATAGTGTTCTTGTGCTAGAAAGATACTTTCATTCATCCTTATGATTCACATACCCAATATCACATTGGCTTCTCTTATGTCATTCATGACAAACATTGATGATAAGGTTATCTTTATTCCATTGACAACATCAATACTCAGAATAGAGATAGTTATATCACCCACATATAAACACACATATACCATTTATCACTTCAATATATACTTCTCAACTCATTATTTAGGTGCTTGTCAATAAAACACACAAGGACTTTATCAACTTTCCATCCATGTCCAAGCTCTATATACCCCTCAACTTGCACCATATATAAACAAAAACTTTTTTTTGAAAAATGAACTTGTAAATAGAAGCTATAGCAAAAATATAGAAGAACCATATTTATTGGCGCATAAAACCAAAGCTTTTCTTATAGAAAATAAACACCACTTGTAACTAATGAATATGGCTTCAGAGAAAGTAAACTAAAACACAAGCTCTATTTTTCAAAGAATAGAAACAAGCTCAAAACAAAATGCTTCTTGCAAACACTTTGATTCGAAAGATGAAATAGTTCCGTAAAAATAAAAAGTCCACCTTTAATCAAATTCTCAAAAATTTCACCAAATTATTTTTTGCTTCAAAGTTCTCATGCTTTTCCTCAAAATCTCATTCAAATGTATTTTGAAAAAATAGGTGCAACTAGGTCAATGACTGGAGCAACACTTGAAAATGGAAATCTCACTGGTCTCCATTCAATACATACACAAAGAATTTGTATTCTTCGTCTCTAACAAGAATATTTTCAAGCACATCACTATGTTCAACATAATTTCATGAACACACAATCATAAATTTTGAATATATTTCTCTTTTCATAGATTCAAGAAGAATAACCGAGCTTATCTTCAGAATCCTCAACACCTCCCTATAGCCGATCTTACATCTGCAGAATCCCCCAACACTCCCACACCAGCGAGCAAGGAAGTGCGAATTCGCCGACACCTTGTTCTTGAAAGTCATCACAGGGAGGATTATGCTCAAAAGCCCAAGCATGCACAATCAATAATGAATCAGTCGAAACAAAATAAAAAGGGAAAGGAGGAAATGGGAACACTATCAAAATATCAAGGGGCATGCCTATAGAAGAAAGTGGCTCGATATGAGGGCTTTGTCTTTCTTCCTTGCCCCCACGTCTAGCCTATAATACATTTGGGCAAGGATGGCTCTCGGCCAGTTCTTCTCCTTGATATTCTTGACATCCTCGAGTGGAGAAATCAGTCCATAATTAATCTTACTACTAGAGATTGGAAAGAACAACACGGTCAGCAAGGAAATGACAAAGGAGCGGACACAAGCATCACAGCGAGTCTCGAGGATAACTCCAATACCCATCCAATACTTGTGCAACTCCTTGTATGATAACTGCCCCATATGGTGTTTCAGACCAAAGAGCTCCTCTACCCTCTATACCACTGGCCCCTTGGTGTAGAACTTTTCCATGTAGACATCGAAATGGATGACCTTATCAATCCAAGGGAGCCTGATCATTGCCACTATGTCTGAAGGAGTGATGCTCACCTCACAGATAGGGAGATGGAAAGTATGAGTGGTCTCCGACCACCTCTTAGTCATCACCGTCTAAGCCGAGTGAGAAAGCTTCGACATCCTCTGGGGCAGAATCCGGGCTATATCCTCAAAACCTTTGGTGTCAATAGCCGCTCGGAACTAGACATCGTGCTTATCTATGTGCTTTCACCATTAACCGATGGTCCCCGTCCCATCAGTACACGTGACCGAATGTGGCTGCAAAAATTATAAGAATAGAAAAGATCGGATTAGATAAGTCGACTGCATTGGATAATAGCAAAATCTAAAGTTGTTAAAACCCTGTTGATATTGCTACTAATGCAGTGATATCGCCGACGACATCAGCCATGCTGTTGGCGATATTGCTGACATCACTAGCGACATAGCAGGGTTCTTTAGGCCTTTTGACAAGCCTGAAGCCACTAGCAACATGAGTGATACTATCGACGATATCACCATACCACCGACAACATCAAATTCTGTGAACACACAATCATAAAAATTCCTAAAATCGAACCAAATTGACTAAAACACAATAAATCAATTTCGAGGCATGAAATCAGGCAAAAATGACCCTATGGCATGCATTCTATGTTTCTATACCTATCTATTCCTATTTTTATTCTTTATCATGGACAATTTTTGAGTTATACGCCAAAATCTTAAAAATAAAAATGAAAAGCTTGTTTTATAGGGATTACCTGTGTTGAAAAAATGATCCAGAACAACAAATAATTCAGATCAGGTTTGAAGAAAACAAAACACCTAAGTAAAAAAAGACCTTAGTCATTATATCCGGACAAGTAAACAAAGACACTTAAGTCCAAAATAATTGTATCCGAATATATAACCAAAACATCCAAAGTCCAAGACAATTATTAAAGTGAAGACTATTACCTAAGCATGAAAGGAAAGCATCCGATTAGAGTTTGGAAAGGAAATGAACTACTAACTCCTTATACAACAACATCTGGAGGAAGACTGATTGAATAGCATCTGGATGTCAAGAGAAGAATTATCCGGAAGGCACAGTTATAGAGATAAAGGGAAAAGTTTCAAAAATAACTTTTCCCTCCATCTTTTTGGTCTCCAAGTCAAAGATTCTTTACCCATATGCAAGACAAAAGAGAGCTAGCATACTTTTCAGAAAAGGATAGAAAGACTAACACAGGAAAGAGAAAAAGGGAACAACGTTCTTCACATAGACTAATAAGAAAGGCGCGTGACACACACATTCCAGGCTACTGGCGTAAAAGTTGGTGAATCACTAGAATACAAGGAAAACGATCACTGACAACTTTTTAGCCTCAATCCCAAGGATTCAAACGGGATAAAAAATCTCTATCTAACGGATTGATCAACGGTTTTGAAAGCACCACATATTACCTTATCAATAGTGAAGATTTGATTCAAGCTCAATAATCCACAACGACTATATTTATTATAGAAGCCTATAAAGGGAAGCTTCACAAGTTGTGAAGGTGCTGGTTGATTTCAAGAAAGCATACACAAGAGAACTCGCTAGAAAGGAATCAGTTACCTAATCCCTCCAAGAACCAAACCATTCAAAATCTATTTGTAAGGATTCCTAAGTGAAGTTATAAACTTGAGGAAGTCCAAAACCAAAACCTTTGAGAAAACCAAAGTGTAAAAGATCTCCTACTTGGGTGAGTAGTGAGATTGGGATATTGCTTGAAGTTCGTGCTTTGAGTGGGATCTCCCTGTAGGACTCAGCTTAGGTTTGGGTAGAAATCTAAGTGGTATATCCTGGTAAAGACAAAAGGACTCAGCTAGGAGTTGGTGCTTCTAGTGGTATATCCTACATCCGAAAGGGGGTACCATCCAGAGATAAATTGTAAGGCGTGATTCCTGCCAGTTGGAAAGTAATCCACTAGTGGAAAAACTCAGAGGAAGGAAACTCCGGGGACTGGAGTAGGCGGGGCTGAACTAGGATATAATCCTTGTGTTTGATTTTCTAACTCTTTATTTATCTGCATCATACTTTATATCCACATCATTCGGATTCATTACATCCGGAACATAATCAAACACGATATAGAAAGAATTTTTAAAGTCTATTAATTCTATGAATAAGGGTCATTCACCCCTCTCTGACCTTATTTAGACCCTCACAGGGACCAATAAGTGGTATCAGAGCAAGTACTCAAAACTAGAGATCTAAAAATCTTGACCTAAGGGTCTAAATTTTAATCCAAGTATCAAAATGAGTTTCTAAAACTCACAACTCCTTCTCGAGGGAATGTCCATTACCCGTCCGCCACTCTTCATCGGTGAACACTATACGTTCAGGTAAGAACCGAATGAAGAAATTTATTCAAGCATAAAGCATGCAAGCATGGTTGGTCTTTAAAGATGGCCCATATGAGCCTACTCATGAAGTAGAGGGTATCACTACCCAAAAGCCCTCAAGTTTATGGGATGAGAATGACTTTCAAAAATTTCGTAAAAACGCAAATGCTATTAACATGCTTCATTGTGCTCTTAGTTTAGTAGAATTTAATAGGATATCTGGATGTGAGACTATACAAGAGATTTGGCAGAAACTGGAAGTGACCTACGAAGGAACCAACAAGGTCAGAGAAGCCAAACTTGATCTACTCTAGCAAAAGCTTATGATCTTCAAAATAGAGCCAAAAGAGTCAATTAGTAGCATGAGCACTAGATACACAAATCTAGTGAATGAAATGAAGAGGCTTGAAAAGGAAATCTCTGAAGCAGAGATGGTAAAGAAGGTGCTCTAGAGTCTTACCAAGGAATAGGACATGGAGAAGACTACCATTGAGGAAGCTCATGACTTAAACTTCTATAGTTATGATGAGCTCATTAATAATCTCTTAACTCAAGAATTGTCCTTGGAGAGATATAGCCAATAAGAGAGAAAGCTAGAAGAAAAAGAGAAGGCCATTGCACTCAAAGCAGACTCTGCCTGATCAGCCTCCTCCGGATTAGAAAAGTTACCAAAAGAATCAAAGTACAGTTAAGAAGATATGGCTATACTAGCCAAGTAATTTGATAAATTCTTAAAGAAAAAGGATAAAAGGAGATCTAGAAGATTTGAATCAAGAAGGCCTAAGGAAGGCACCTCAAGAAGGGATAAGCCAAGAAAGGCTGTAGAAGAAAAGAAAGATTTGGGAAAAAATTCTGCCTGCTTTGAATGTGGAGAAAAAGGGCAATTTAGAACCAAATTCCCAAGCTAAAAAGGGAAAAGAAATATAAGAAGAAAGCTATGGTGGTCACATAGAGCAACAGTGAAGAAAGTAGCAGTTCATCTTTAAATGAAGAAGAGGAGACTGCTCATTGCGCGTTCATGGCACTAGTTCATCCGAAAGATGAGTAATCCAGAAGAAATTCATCCAAGCAAGATACTAAGCAAATTGGGGATTCAGAATCAGAGGCAGTAAATACTGAGGTAAACTCTCATTCTAATTCTATTTCTAACCTTAATCTTGCTAGACCTTTAAAGGTGGTGATCCACAATGCGAGAAAGAACACCAAAGCCATAAAATCCATACAACGACAAGTTCTGAAGCTAGCTGAAGTTGCTGAAGCAATGTCACAAGACATCAACCTGATGAGAACCACAAAACATATGGATTTGGTGGAATAGAATTTCCTGAGAAATCAAGTTCAGAACTTAAGTGCTAACTTGACAGGGCTAGGACTAAGAAATCCTAATCAAAAGAATCTGATGCTCCCAAATCTCATGGAAAGAAAAGTGAGCAAGCAACCTCAAACACAGAGATATATAGCTGCTCAAAAGGGAAAAGCTAAGGCTGTATCAAATGAGCAACCTTCCAAGAAAAGAAAGAATTACAAAGCAGAAGTTATACCTCCAACCAAGTTCCGGATACATTCCAGATATACCATTATACAAGAAGCTGGATATGTTAGGAATTATGGATAGGAGGATCTAAAGAAAATCTAGAAGAAGCAAGAGAAAAGTATACCTATCTCATGGTGCAGGTTTTGCGGGAAAAAACCATATTACTAAACTTTGTAGATTAAAAAAATTGTTATTATGATGTTTATGCTTTGCCTGAAATGGTCGATAACCCCGAGAGGACCCAAATTTGATTGGGTACCCAAGCCCACTTGATCTGTTTTGCAGGTATGCCGTAGATTAATAAAAGATCAACATACATGGTACATTGATAGTGGATGCTCAAGGCACATGACTGGTAATGAGAAAGCCTTCATCACTTTAATCCAGAAGAAAGGTGGAAAGTAAGCTTTGGAGATAATAAAAAAGGACAGATCATTAGCCATGGAACCTTTAGATCTGAAATAAAGATAGAAGATGTCTCTCTAGTTGATGGGCTAAAGTTCAACTTACTTAGTGTAGCACAACTCTGTGATAAAGGAAGAAAAGTCACCTTTGACTCTGGAGGATGCTCAATCTATGATAGTAAGTCTAATCAACTTATTCTTTATGCACCTAGAGTAAATAATGTTTATTATGTTGACATTAAAAATAATAAAAAGAATATATGCTTGGTGTCTAAAGAAGAAGAATCATGGCTATGGCACCGGAGTAGGATTGCCTAAGGTAGCTTTAGATAAGGATGACATATGCACTGCATGTGAATTAGGTAAACAACATAAGAAAAGCTTCCATTCCATCTTATACAAACCTTCTAAGAGAGTTCCTGAACTCTTGCATATTGATCTCTGTGGTCCAATCAAACCATTGAGTCTAGGTAGAAGAGAATACACCATGGTCATTGTGAATGATTATTCTCGCTATACCTGAGTGGCTTTGCTAGCCAGCAAAGATGAAGCTTTTGACCAATTCTCAAAAATATTCATCTGGATAGAAGAAGAACAGGGCATAAGCATTGCATGAATCCAGAGTGATAATGGAGGAGAATTTAAAAACATGCATTTTGCTAAATTCTAGGAATCCAAGGGCAATGAACATAATTTCTCTGCCCCTCATGCTCCTCAACAAAATGGAGTTGTTGAGAGGAAAAATAGAACCATAGTTGAGATGGCTAGAACAATGCTAAGTGAGAATTGTTTGCTAAAATATTTCTAGAGTGAGGCCGTAAATACAACATGCTACATTATAAATAGAGCTCTTATTAGAAAGACCTTAGAAAAGAGCTGTTATGAAATCTGGAAGGGAAGGAAACCCAAAATTGGGTATTTCAAAGCATTTGGATGTAAATGCTACATCCTGAATGATAGAGAGCAATTAGGAAAATTTGATCCTAAGTCTGATGAAGCAATTTTCCTTAACTACTCAACACATAACAAAGCTTACAGAGTCTATAATAAATGAACCCAAACTATGGTAGAGTCAATACATGTATATTTCTATGAGACTAACCATGCAGGAAGAAGAAATTCAAATCCGGAAGATCCAACTCCAAAAGTTGAAAACATTGGAGAAAAAGAAGAAGTGTAGATTATGGATTCCTTCCAGATCAAGAAGTACAAGGAAGAAGATGAAGGAATTAATCTCAACTCAGAAATTCCACAAGGTTGTCTTAATCATAAGATAAACTTTATGGATAATCAAGAAGAAACTGAAGCAATTGAGGAACAAGCTCCTGACCAGCATGCAGATCTTCAAAGAGAAATCCGAACTCATAGAAATCATCCGGTAGAAGCCATTTTGGATGATGTCCAAAATCCAGTCAGAACTAGAGGAAAAATTAATAAGTTGATGAGTTATGCTACTTTTGTGTCTCTCATTGAGCCAAAGAAATTCCAAGATGCAGAAGGAGATGAAAGCTGGATAATGGCCATGCAAGAAGAACTATATCAATTCACCAGAAATGATGTGTGGGATCTAGTAGCACCACCAAAAGGAAAGTCAATCATTGGCACCAAATGGGTGTTCAGGAACAAGCTAGATGAATCCGGAGTAGTGGTAAGAAACAAGGCAAGATTGGTTGCACAAGGCTACAATCAACAGGAAGGGATTGACTTTGAAGAAATATGTGCCCCTGTAGCAAGTTTGGAGGTAATTCGGATTCGATGTGCTTTTGTATAATTCATGGGATTCACATTATTCCTAATGGATATCAAAAGTGCATTCCTCAATGGAGTTATCCAGGAAGAAGTATATGTGAAGCAGCCACCAAGATTTGAAGGTTCAAAGCATCTGGATCATGTTTACAAACTGAAGAAAGCTCTATATGGATTAAAGAAAGCACCAAGAGCTTGGTATGTGAGACTCACTACATTTCTCATATCCAAGGGATATGTCAAGGGCAAAGCAAATACAACTCTTTTCATAAAAAAGAAGAAGGGTGATGTTATTCTAGTCTAGATCTATGTGGATGACATCATTTTTGGAGCAACAGATGAAAAGATGTGTGAAAAATTTAGCACTCAGATGCAAAAAGAATTTGATATGTCCATAATGGGAGAACTTAACTTCTTCCTTGGTTTACAAATCAAGCAGAGTTCGGATGGGATTTTCATAAACCAATCTAAGTACACCAAAGAGATCTTGAATAAGTTTAAAATGGGCAAAAGCAAGCCTATGTCCACTCCATTGGGTTCAGATACAGTCCTATCCAAGGATTGTGAAGGAGAAGATGTTGATCAAAGCTATATAGAGGAATGATTAGATCACTTCTGTATTTGATAGCTAGCAGACCTGACATATACTATGCAGTTTGCTACTATGCAAGATATCAAGCCAATCCTAAGGATTCACATCTAAAGGCAGTAAAGAGGATCTTTAGATATCTCCTAGGAACCATAGAAGTTGGATTATGGTATCCTAGTAATGGGAATTTCACACTTCAAAGCTTCACTGATGCAAATTATGGCAAAGACACTCTTGAGAGAAAGAGTACACCCTGAAGGCTCACTTTCTTTGAGATTGCTTTGTATCATGGTATAGCAAAAAGCAAACATCAGTTGCTGTATTAACCACAGAAGCTGAATATATGGCAGCAAGAAGTTGTATAGCTCAAATTCTATGGATCAAGCAATAATTGGAAGACTATAGAGTGCAATCTGGATGTGTTGAAGTGATGTGTTATAATAAAAGTGCCATTGATGTGTCCAAGAATCTAGTGCTCCATAGCAGGATGAACCATGTCAACATCAGGCATTATTTTATCCAGGATCATGTGATGAAGAAGGATGTTGCATTAGTATACATTCCAACATATGATCAAAGAGCAGATATCTTTTTTAAGCCACTGAGTGAAGATCAATTCAACAAACTAAAGGAGTCAAATGGAATGTCCAATCCAATTCAAAGGAAAATCTGGAAAACAATTTGGCATTAATTTGAAGCTCTATGAGTCAAGGAATCCGAAAAAGAAGAAGAAATTATGTTGACTCTGGATCCAGAACAAAAACTGCCATCTCAGTAGACAGAAAAGACAAATGGCTGAAAAAGCACTGAAAAGTAACTATACACATTTTGAATTTCAAACATCCATTGGGTGTTACATGCGCGATAAAATTAGATGGCTATTTTAAGAATAAACCATTCCCATTCTCCGGTTTTAATGCCATTTACCTCTCTCATAAATTTTTTCTGCTAAAAAAAATCCCCTTCTTCCTCATGCGAGCAACTTAAAAACTTTATTTCCAAACCCTAATTTCTTCAAAAACTCTCAAATGGCAGCCATAATATTGAATAACAAAATTCAAATGCTTCCTCCAAGAAACATCTTTGTCAAATCTGATCTCAATGATGAAGACTTCACACCCCACAAGCTCAAAACCAACGACTCAGTAGTTCCCACTGACTACTTGGGAGATAATTTTCTCTTTGAAACAGACCCCTACTCCAAACTGAAATAGGATCAACATCTGGGTGATTTCCTCAAGATCAATTGCCTAACTTATCCGGATTTAGTACGAGACTTCTACTCAAATCTGAGAGTACACTCCTATCATGATGCTCTCAGAACCATAGTTCAAGGTAAGGAAATCACTATCTCTCCATAATTCTTTGAGAAGTACCTCAACATGAAGAATGATGGAGTTCAACTAAGGAACGATGGGGATGAACTGCTTGTGAAGTATTACCTTAAGATATGGCTTCATGGTAATTAATTTGGAGATAAATTCTCAATATACTTTCCGAAAACACCAAGATTTCTCCAACACGCTCTTGCTAAGTTGATCTTAATCCAAAAGGGCTCTCTAACCACCGTATCCTCCTTCCAACATTACGTATTACAATACTGGGTAGAGAGCAAAGTGGTGAACATGCCAATACTAAAGTAGCACAGAAACTCCCATGGTGCCCTCATGACTAGAATCCTTATAGCTAATGAAATCAATCTCTCCGGATTTTAAGCTGTTTAAGGAAAGGAAATTCTTAAGAAGAACTTTAGAAAGCTGAGCTTCGGTGAAACATTAAATGAGGAGAAAGCTAAGAAGCTAAGGGATGAGATGAAAAGCAAGGCCAAGAAGGTAGCATATCTGGTTAAAGATGCTCTTATTCCCAAGAAGACCAGAACCACAAAGCTAAAAGCACATCCGGATCTTGCTTTGGTTCTGATGTATGAGATTGATGAGGATACCCAAACCCTGACTCAACTATTGAAGAAGAGTCCTTAGAAGCATAAGCTAAGGGGGAGGCTGATTAAGGCAGCTGATATGAAAAGAAGGAAGGTGGAATCTCCGGAAGAAAATGAGGAGACTAAGGATGAAGCTCCGAAACCAAAAAGGAGACAATTCACTAGAAAGGGCTGCACCTTTGATGAGACTGTGGCAACCAAGAAAGGCAAAGTAAAGAAGCCAGCTGGGATTATTATAGATGAAGGAGCTGCAAAGAGAGTTGAAGAAGAAAAATTGGCTAAGGCCAAGAAAACCAAGGGCAAGCATGTGCCCAGATCCAATGAGGAAGTTACACCAGATGACCCTCAACATAAAGTAATAAAGGAGGCCATGAAGGATAATGACAGGATCAATAGCTTACCACGGAAGGACCCGGAGGCTCTTCCGGTGCTCAAACCATTTTGGTGGTTCCTACGGACTTAGAAACTATTACCCGTTTTTTGAAAGCAGATCTATCAATTTTCCAACCTAGAACTGGACCACTTCCAGAAAATATGCTCAATCCGGAAGTTGAGATTATTAATAAAGAAAGACCTTAAAAGGCAAATGAAGAGGGTGTTGAGGACACTACCAACACACCTAGGGAAGTGATTAGAAGTCCTCAAAAGGCAAATGAAGGGGAGACTGAGGACATTGCCAGTCTTTCGGGGCTTATGGAAGTAGATGAAGGAAGAAAAGAAGCAGATACTCAGGATCAAACTCATGAGGTAATCCCTGAATCAATTTCCTTTAATATAAATGCTGATACTGCTGATACGGTTGAAGCATCAGATAAAATATATGCACAACTTGGATACAAATGTTTAAGATGTATCTAAGGAACTAGAATCCAACCCGGAACAAATCATTCTGGAGGAGGGACTAGGTCTGAGGTCCAATAAAAATGCTTCTAAAGTGCATTCAAAGGGCGAGGCTAATCCAGGGGAAAGGTTGGATAAAGGAGAAGCATAAGAAGATAAAGAAATAGAGGATAAGGAGGAATCCTCTAGCCCTAAGCTATCTAGGAGCAGTTCAAGTGCCGGAGAAACCTTAACCTCTTCTTTTGGTTACTTGCAAAAACCCAGAACTGTAAATCCCCAGCCAACTAGGTGTGAAAAACTAAGGGTGGCTCTAAGGCTTATAGAAGAGGCCATAATTGAAGGTCATAGGGAAGATAAAATCTCCAAGGCACTCCGGAGAGTAACTAAAACTCTAAAATCCGTGGAGAAGCTGTTAGGAAACAATGATCCGGAATATAAAATAGACATGATCAAGTCTGAAGCAAAACCTAAGAAAAACTTATCTGGATAACTAAATATAATAGGACCTAAGTATAGTAAGACTTAAGTCATTATATCCGGACAACCAAGTTTTCATCAAGTCCAAGACAAGCTTTCAAGTAAAGACTATTACCTAAGCATAAATGGATTAGCATCTGGTTAGAGTTTGGAAAGGAAACAAACTGCTAACTTTCTCACAACAGCATCTAGAAGACAAACTGATTGAAGCTTCATCTAGATTGGATAAATCTGAAGTTATCCACAAGATTCCATTCAAGACAAAGGGAATGATTTCAAAATAATTCACTTCCCTCCATTTGGTCTTAGCTGTCATCAAATATCCCTTCCCAAGAAAAGGAAAAAGAGCTAATAGTAGAAAGAGAAAAAGGAAATAACCTTTTTAACCTAAACCAATGGAAAACGCGCGTGGAGCACACAAAATGGACCACTTGCTAAAAGCTAGTGCATCACAAAAAGCTAAGGAAAATGATCACTGACAACTTTTCAGCCTTAATCCTAAGGATTCAAATGGGTCAAAATTGAGTCTAATGGATTAATTAACAGGTTCGGAAGCGCCACATACAACCTGATCAAGGGTAAAGATTTAATGCAAGCTCAACAACCCATAATGGCTATAAAGGGAAAGCTTCACCAAATGAGAAGGTTGGCTGTTTGATTTACAAAAGCAGGTAATAAAGAACAAGTATTCAATGAGCTTACAATCCCTCCAAGAATCAATCAATTTTAAATATGTTGTAAGGATTCCTAAGTGAGTTATAAACTTAAGGAAATCCAAAATGAAAACCTTTGTGAACACAAGAGTGTAAGGATCTCAAACTTGGGTGAGTTATGAGATTGGGATACAACTTAAAGTTAGTGCTTTCAGTGGGAACTCCCTGTAGGACTCAGCTTAGATTCAAGGTAGAAGTCTAAGTGGTATATCCTGCAAAAGACTAAAGGACTCAGCTAGGAGTTGGTACTTCTAGTGGTATATCCTACATCCGAATGAACTTACCATCCAGAGATAAGTTATAAGGCTTGATTCCTGCCAGTTAGAAAGTAATCCACTAGTAGAAAAGCTTGGAGGAAGAAAACTCCGGGGACTAGAGTAGGCCGGGCCGAACTAGGATAAAATCCTTTGTGTTTGATTTCTTTAACTCTTTATTTATTGCATTATATTGTCATAACTGCATCATCCGGATCCATCATCTGGATCATAATAAAACATGCTACACTAAGACTTTTTAAAGTCTATTTATTCCTTAAAAAAGGGTAATTCACCCCCCTCTGACATTATAAAGTCCCTCACAGTGACCAATAGAAAAACCTCATTCTCTGGATTTACAGCCTGACATCGGGGAAATAAAGGGGAGTGTGAAGAATATAGAGAAGAAGGTGAAGGATTTTCCCACTACTGAGTTAGTGGCAGAAGTTTTACTTGCCAAAGTCACTCCTGTATTTAATGAGCTAAAATCAAATGCTACAGTAGCCAATCGTTCTGCAGATGAAGCCAACATTGGGGCTATAAATAATTACGCCACCATTATGGATAAAATCACCTCCTCCTCTGAATTGACCACAGAAATCAAAAGAATATCTGGATTCCAAGTTTGAAAACTTGTCAAAATTCATTACTAAAAAGGAAGAAAAGTAAAAGCTCCCTAGCCTCAATGAAAAGCAACAGGCTATATTGGACAAGCTAACCAAATTCATTGATAAGGAAATGCCCAAACTACTTGCTAAACAATTGCAAGACATTGGAAACGAGTTTGCAAAGCAAATGAATGGACAAGATACAGTCATAAATAGCGTCAAGGAGGAATTTCATAAAGACCTCATGACTATCAATACTAGCATTCACAACTACCACAGAGATATGGATAAAGAATTTGAAAAATTGGTAACTAGCTTATCTAATATGTCCATCTCCGGATCTTCTTCCTCATCTTCAATTTCGGAAAGCCAACTCCTCCCAGTGGTTCAGGATCTTGTCTAACATATTGGGGATACCAGATTCTTCGGATATAAAGGGATAGCTACACTCCTGAAGGCCCTCTTCCTCTACTTTGATGAGAAGTATCACAAACGCATTCTACATATGCATCCATACATCATAAAGTCATATTCCTAACTCTAGAAAGTCTTTTGGCCCCTACACCTCACTCTAGAAACAATTGACACAATCATAGAGCATAGAAAAGAAGGTAATTTGGATTATTCCATATACTCTAAGGTGTGATAGACAAGCTGGGATGGTAAAACCTACATGGTAATAGACCCCCAAGCTGATGCAAACAAAAAAAGGGAGAGTAAAAATGGGGTGGACAGAGATGAAATAGAATAGGGGGAAAAGAGCAATGGCAAGGAGAAGAAAAGAGAAGCATTCGGAAAGCAATAATCTATAATAGATATAGCTATGTGATAATTGTAATAACTAGAGTTATTTTTCACTTATGTATTTCTGTATCTGTAATCCAAAACTTCATTGATGTTAACCATTGTTAATAGCAGAAGTATATATAGTGAAAAGTTACTACAAAAGTCGCTTCTAAAGTACAATATGCAATTGTACTACAAAATTCTTAGAAGTTAGTATTGAAAAATGTAATGGGAGTTAGGGATACTAAAATTATGGGGGAGTAAAAATTGTAAACGACTGAGTTTCAAAAATCATACTTAGATCATAAAACCCCTTTCCGTATGCTTAGATGTCTTAGGTTTTTGTTTCCATTAAATGGGGGAGCTCATTGAAAATATATCCGAAACAACAAATAATCTGGATCAAGTTTGAAGAAAACACAGTCCAAGACAAGTAAACAAAGACACTTAAGTCCAAAATAATTGTATCCGGACATATAACTGAAACATCCAAAGTCCAAGACAATTATTAAAGTGAAGACTATTACCTAAACATGAAAGGAAAGCATCCGGTTAGAGTTTGGAAAGGAAACAAACTGCTAACTCCTTATACATCAACATTCGAAGGAAGACTGATTAAATAGCATCTGGATATTAAGAGAAGAATTATCCAAAAGACACAGTTATAGAGACAAAGGGAAAAGTTTCGAAAATAGCTTTTCCCTCCATCTTTTTGGCCTCCAAGTCAAAGATCCTTTTCCCATATGCAAGACAAAAGACAGCTAGCATACCTTCAAAAAAGGACAGAAAGACTGACATAGGAAAGAGAAAAAGGGAACAACCTTTTTCACACAGACCAATAAGAAAGGTGCGTGACATACACATTCTGGGCTACTAGCATAAAAGTTGGTGAATAACTAAAATACAAGGAAAACGATCACTAACAACTTTTTAGCCTCAATCCCAAGGATTCAAATGGGTCAAAAATCTCTGTCTAATGGATTGATCAACGATTCCAAAAATGCCACGTATTACCTTATCAACGGTGAAGATTTGATTCAAGCTCAATAACCGACAATAGCTACATTTATGATAGAAGCCTATAAAAGGGAAGCTTCACAAGTTGAGAAGGTGCTGGTTGATTTCAAGAAAGCATACACAAGAGAACTCGCTTGAAAGCAATTGGTTACTTAATCCCTCTAAGAATCAAACCATTCAAAATCTGTTTGTAAGGATCCCCAACAAAAGTTATAAACTTGAGGAACTCCAACACCAAAACCTTTGAGAAAACCAAAGTGTAAAGATCTCCTACTTGGGTGAGTAGTGAGATTGGGATATAGCTTGAAGTTGGTACTTTGAGTGGGATCTCCCTGTAGGACTCAACTTAAGTTTGGGTAGAAATCTAAGTGGTATATCCTACTAAAGACAAAAGGACTCAGCTAGGAGTTGGTGCTTCTAGTGGTAGATCCTACATCTGGAAGAGGGTACCATTCAGAGATAAATTATAAGGCGTTATTCCTGTAAGTTGGAAAGGAATCCACTAGTGGAAAAGCTCAGAGGAAGGAAACTTCGGGGACTGGAGTAGGTGGGGCCGAACCAGAATAAAATCCTTGTGTTTGATTTTCTAACGCATTACTTATTTGTATCATACTTTATATATGCATCATCTGGATTCATTACATCTAGAACATAATCAAACACGCTATATAAAGACTTTTTAAAGTCTGTTAATTTCATGAAAAAGGGTCATTCACCCCCCTCTGACCTTATTTAAACCCTCACAGGGACCAATAACCTGGATATAAGAGAGATGTTCAGTCTTCTTCAGTGTCAGATTATTGATAGGATACGCAATCCCATAACCAAACATGACTTCAGATGCCTTAAGTCTATAGGCCACATGAAATGGGAAGAGCTTTAACCCTCGGATTGAAGAATCAAGCAGCTTACTCACATCCTTGCCTGTGGGTTTGCGACTTATGATTTTGTTCAACATGATGAATCAAGGGAAGAAGGAAGGAGAAAGTTTTCTTGGTTTAGAGAGGTTTTCTGCTACTGATTTGAATAACGGGGAAAAGGAAGTTTAATTCCTATTAAACACTCACGCAAAAATCAAGGAGTCTAATTTAATTTGAAAACTGACTCTTCAAGCTGCCGACGATATAACTCATACCGCCGGCGGTATCACTTACATTACCGGCGATATCAACATCATTAAATGCACCTTTTTGAATTCAGTTGACTGGTCAAAATGGCCATGTTGCATGCCATACCGGTGGCGGCATGACATATTCAACAACAACATCAAATGCCTTTACACCTCTTTCCTCATCTAAACGATCCAACAGACTTCCACCGTTAATCCACGACATCCTGAGGCTTCTAAACCTTATATATCTTTGATTACCATGTGTGAGCACTGGATTTTGATAGTCCTTCTCATGAAATAATGAAGAGAGCTATATAATGCAATCATTTACAGGTGTTATCCATCAGAGGTGTTCCTACAGTTGCAGACTTGAGTTTGACCAAGTTTGGTGACTTATTCTGCGCTTAGGGACTCGTATGGGTCATGCTTGGTGGTACAGATCAACCGGTGGACCCATACTGGTCAAGTCCCCGATACACTTAGAGGGGACCCATATGGGTCCCCTCTAAGTGTATCGGGGACTTGACCGGTATAGGTCCCCCAGACTCGTACTGGCCTTGTAATTGCCTATTCAGGTTTTATGGCAAGTGATCTATGCTATTTTTAGGAGAAATCAGGTAATGAATACAATTTATTGCATTCAGACCTATTTTCCCGCCATAAATAGAGGCCTTTGCACCTCATTTCAACACACAGACACACAGATAATGACATACAAGAAATTATAAAAAAATAATTTATGAAATTCTAGCAGATTTTATAGGTATAGAAAGGGTATAATTGAGGTATAAAATGAATAAAATAAGGAGAAAGCCCATCCCTTGAGGTTTTGTCCATATTTTATTCGTTTCCAGCTTCATTTATCAGGATTTGGGGGAGGTTCTGCCAACACAAATACTTGCCTAAACAGTCCTAAAAATCACCATTTCATCATCTACTTTGGCTAGGCTCTCTCACGGCAAAGGGATCGCCTCTAAAGTGGATTGACATCGTAAAGGTATGCTCTTAAGTTTTAAAGAGACTTACATCTCAATTACTTTATTGTTATTCTGCGACTATTCAATTCCATCTAGTCTTTTATTCCTATTTTGGGTTTGATTCTCACCCATGTGGGCCTTGTTGGCATCTTTATGCCCTTAGGGATATCAAACTGGTGCGCCATACCCATATAAAGGGAAATACCTTTTTTATTCTATTTGTCCTCCACAAATCTATTTGCTAACTGAACTGAGTTTTCTGCCCCGGATAAGACATGACCCGTACGGGTCCCCCATACCCGTACCGGTCCTCCCCAGCACTCGTACGGGTCCCACTCCACTCGTACGGGTACTGGCCCCACCCAAAGTTTCCATTTTAATCAGTAAAATCAATCTAATTTTACTATTTACCATACGATCATTTTCACTAATAATCCGGTAAATCAACCCACAAAAGTTAAAATGTGTTTTCATAATAAAATACGCTGAAGACCCTTTTTTTCCCTTCGATCCTAGAAGCCGTCCGGGCACTATCGATCGCAAAACCACCATGCCAACATAATCATGTTTTTCTTGACAAAATACTGACTTATGATGTGCTATAAACTGTGCTAATCTTTGTGAATGCAAGAGAATTTATTTCATATTATTTTATAGCTTAGAACAAATGTATAGGTTCTTTTGCAATTCCCCCATTTTCCTCCAGTTGTAATTTTTGCTCCCCCATTTTTTATTTGTGCCTTATTGTAATTTGTAAATGCATGTAACGAGTGTGAGAGAGTGTAGAAAAATAGGATTTCCGTAATAATTCCCCAAATGCTAAAAACAAAACGGTTTTACGCTGCGAATGTAATTTTGAATTAACTAAATGAGAAATAAGTGACTCATTCGATACCTAAATCTTTGATCCAAAGTTATGCGTCTTCCACCTGATGAAAACCATACCAAAACTCTTTCCCAAGTAAATAACTTGGGTGGCGACTCTATCATTTGTATCGAGATTTGGGTCTCAATTCATTTATTCATAAAATTGGCTAAAATGTGCAAACTTGAACTAAATGGTTTCATCATGCCTAAATTAATCAACCACCCGAGTTTACTCTGCCGGTAGGCACCAAGGGAGACCCGCACGTCATCGACACCTCACAGTGGCGACTCTGCTGGGGAATATAATCTTTTAACTTGTAAAATTTTGGTTTATTTTAAAAGCTTAAAAGATTAAGATGAGCACCGAAATCATTTACTTAATTCAACCCATTTTATTCTTCATCATTTGGGAAAAATATTACACTCTATCTTCTCATCTCATTCTCTCTCTAGCTAGATGCACTCTTCTTCTAGCGCTAGGTTAAGGTGCCCTATTTTTCTATAAAACTCAAGAAGGTGTTACCCATGTACGCCAGCAATTAGGGACACTTTAGTGGGTGGAGGACTCATTGCCATCTCCCTCCAAAAGAGGCTTGATGTGATGGGAACCTACTACATCAACTTCGGATATGTCCCTACAGCATTCTTATCGAAAGCCTTAGAATTTTACCTTCTAGGTATCCCTTTTTCTGTGTGAGATTAGACTAAGGAAGAATATCCTTAAAATTGGCGAGAGAAATAAGGCCGGAATCGATCGCTTCACTTGTGTTGTGTTCAATGGCGTAGCCATGATTTGAAGTCAGGTGAGGCACAATTTTGAACGAACGAAAATAGATGGCGGCAGATCAACAACTTAAATAGTAGTTATTTTTGCAAAAAAGTGGTGAATATTTACATTATTTCTTTTATAATTATGAATTGTTACAGATGTTGGGTATTGCACCCATGACCTCTAACCTCCACTTTGAAAGGTATATCAATTGTACTACACCTAATTTATAGTATTTATGGTATTTAGCAATTATTAATAAGCATTAAAAAAACTCAATTCAACTAATACCTATCCTTGACTATAATAATTTCAATAAACTAATTTGAAATACTTGATTAATAATTTGACAACCAACATGTTTCTAATAGAAAGATCAATCATCTTATAATTTTTATGTTCTGCAACAAATATTTTAAAGTTCTTAAGATATTCGCAAAGGTTTTTTACTAAGTAATGATGAAAATCAAATGGCAATAAAAATAACAAATTTAATTATAAATTAGAATTAGAGTAAATATATTCTAATAAAAAGAGCAAATTATATACTCCTAAACACAATTGAATAGTTAATTAAGTTATATTAGAGAAGATAAGAAATTGATAATATTTATTTTATTTTAATAAAATAAAGAAAGTAGGGATAATAGAGTAAACTATCATTCATTCTTTTTATATTTTTTTCCATCTCACAATTTTCCACAAAAACCGAGTATCTGAAAAGAAAAAACCCATCTTAATCGTCTCCCTCCTCAAACTCTCTCCTTCTTCCATTTTTCTCTTCTCTCTACACTTATTTCATTTTGATGATAACTTTGCAGGTAAAGAGTGAGAGTTAAAATGACAAATACCCTTTCATCTTTCTCCATTGCAGAGCAGCCTGATGGGGCACTTTTCCTAACCAAAGCTCACATCTATCATTACCCGTGGAGGGTATAGGGGGAGGTTTTTGGTGGCTGGTGGGGCACGCGTTGGTCTAAATTATGGTTTTAACAAGTAAAACAGGTGCAGCGGAAGTTCAAAAATTTAATCTAGTTCCCTGGATCTCATAAGCACATCATGATTGATAATAGTGATAGTCTTAAATTATTCTAGGTCATAAACACTTATTAAAAGGACCTAATAATATTTTAAGTACTTACTAGTTGAAGCGTGAACCCCAATGTTGGAAGAATGACCCCTCAGGTACGTCCATAGGCTCCAAAGTAGAAGCTCTCTATAAATAGTCCACACGAACACCACTTATCAAAACCTTCTAGAAAGGAAGAACCGATAAAAGAGCGGAGAATGGATAGCTTCTCCCTACTAATTTACTCTAGAAGAAATTCCCTTAGTTTTCTATCTAAGTAAATACGTCTTTTGACGGATTACATTTAGGAATCAGAACAACTACAAGAATAAGAAAGCACGAAAGGGATTACAAAATTCAGGATGAAAAATATTGAAGGAGGAGGCCTCTATTTATTGTGGTTAGGAATTATTCAAAGGATAATAAAGTCCATAACCTTAAAAATTTAGAAATAAAATAAAAAGGGGAATTAGGTATTTAATAAACCTCATAGAGTTAGAACCAAACTCTAATGGGGAGTTTGCTTAGGAAGTAAACTCCCTATACTCATCTACAACTGCTGGCTGAATGGCCAGCAGTTCTAGGTGGGCTTGCGCAGGCGCGCAGGCTAATAGCACATCACAGTACAACCCTTACGGCTGTGCTGCCTAGCATTGTGTGTTGGCCTATTGGGCTGCGTTATTATGTAGCCTTAGTGGGCTGCGCATTGTAGCCCACTATCGCCAAGGCCCCAATGCAGGCCTTGAGCAGTGATGTTCACACACAACATTCCTTGGCTAGCAAGCAGATCGAATCTAAAATTATCCAATAATTTTCTCACCGATCCACTTGCACCAGTTCAAGCAATACCTAGTATTCTTAAACTGTGCTATCTTTTGGTTCCTAATCCCTTTATTTATTTTATCCTCCTTATTATGTATCAGGTTCATTGGTCCAACCAATGAATAATGGTCTAACCAATATGTTATGGTCTAACCATATTTTCATGCTCTTCTGATTAGACCTAGTCTAATGATTCTTTACTTAGCTCGGTCGTAACTAAAAGTTTGTGACCTTATAGGATCCAGTAATATCGAGCTACCAAAAGTTTAACCTGGCTTAATCCCTCTTAGGAATTTACCAGCTCGGAGCTCGAGACCGGTATGTACTCCAATTACTTTGATCGGTCATAGTGGCCTTTAGCAAAGGCATATGACCCCTCAATATTTGAAACATCACGTGCATGTGACTTAATCTCGGTTCTACAATAGTATCAACATAATTCACTCTTTCTATCAATTATTAAGTACCATCTAGTTTCTAGGACTCAGTTTAAGTGTTAGTCCAATAGTAGCTTTAATAGCTACCCCTGTAGTTTAGTCTTGCTGCCAATGCACATGACTCAACCATTTAATGTGTTGACCGGGATTCAATCCTATCAACTCATACTCTAATCAGAGGTTTACGAGTGTGTCACTTCTAATAAGCGGCCAAAGTACATCTCCCTTGTATTACTATAATGGAGTGATAGATTCCATCTTGACTATTCAGCTTACCAATGGACAGACATCAACTATACCCATAATTATCCATGACATCCAATCTCATAGAATGTATAGGTATAATCCAAAGTATAGCAACATCTGAACAAAGTAATTAGTATCTCAGGTCTAAGGATATTTGTATTATTGTTGCAATGAAACAATTAAAACACCAATACATAATATAGATTACCGAGTGTTGTCTCATAGTGGTCTCCAATGTATTTCCCTGAATACATTCATGTATTAACCTAAGGTACCACCCTCTAGCACTGGTGATATGCTACTCTGAATCATATTCAAGAGGTATGATGACACATGCCAGTCTATCCGTATTCATCAATGTCTAGTCTTAATGATACTACGACTAGGGATATATAGACAAATCATAATTGCACACGAACTAGTTCTCACTACATAGTCTCACTATGCCCTTGCAATACATGCTATGATTATGTCATGGACTTTTGCAAACACTTTAATGAATATATTCCAAACTATTGATAATATATTTTCACAGTCATTGGTATAATAAAGGAATGCCTTTATTAATTTAACTTTGTTCATACAAATAAAACTAACTAAGATATATCGCCCTAATTGCCTCTAGGGCATACATCACGTCTAACAATCTCCTAGTTGCACTAGAGCCAATTAGCTATGTGCCATAAGCCACAACTATTAACAAGCAGGTCATGCTTAATCTATGTCAAAGGCTTGGTCAGACCATCTGCCAGGTTCTGATCTGTGGGTACGTATTCCATTTGTATATCCTTATCCCTTATTATATCTTGAACTATATGATATTTTCTATATAAATGTCCATTTCCCTAACGAGACCGTGGTTCTTTTGCCTGAGCAATATCCCTAATGTTATCACAATATATTACTATTAGATTCTCACTATTAGACACCATACTGAGATCACCAATAAATCTCTTTATCCAGTCATCTTGTTTTACTGCTTCTGAAGCACCAATGTACTGAGATTTAGTGGTTTAATTAGCAGTCGTATCCTATTTGGAACTCCTCCAAACAACTGCCCCTCCATTTAACATAAACAGGTAACCTAACTATGACTTGTAGTCATCTCTGTCAGATTGAAAACTCGCATCTGTGAATCCCTTTACTGTGAGATCACCTCCTCCATATACTAATAACATTTCCTTAGTCCTTTTAAAGTACTTAAGGATATTCTTAACGGCTTCAAGTGCTTCTCACCTGGATCAGATTGAAATCTGCTTGTGATGCTCAAAGTATGTGAGATATTAGGCCGTGTACATACCATAGCATACATGATAGATCCTATTGTGGATGCATAGGGTATTTCTTTCATGCGCAATCTCTCCTCTTGTGTCCCTAGACACTCGGATTTAGAAAGGTTAATTCCATGAGACATCATAAGATAACCTCTTCTTGATTGCTCAATGCTGAACCTAGTCAATACCTTCTCTATGTATGTATCTTGTGAAAGACCTAGCGGCCTCTTAGATCTATCTCTATAGATCTTTATACCTAGTATAAATGCTGCTTCTCTAAGGTCCTTCATGGATAACTTTCTTGACAACCACGACTTTACCATTTAAAGAAGAGAAATGTCATTTCCTATTAGCAGTATGTCATCAACATATAGCACAAGGAGACTGACTGCACTCCTACTAACTTTCTTGTATACATAAGGCTCATAAGCGCTTGATATACAATCTAAATCTTTGATCGTATCATCAAACCTTATATTCCAACTTGTGGATGCTTGCTTAAGTCCATAAATGGAAATTTACAGCTTGCATACCTTTGAGCCATTCTAAGATGTAAAACCCTTAGGTTGTATCATATATACATCCCGATCAATGTTTCCATTTAGGAAAGCGGTTTTCACATCCATCTGCTAGATCTCATTATCATAATGAGCAGCAATGGCCAAGAGTATCCTTATGGATTTAAGCTTGGCTACTGGTGAAAAGGTTTTATCATAGTCAGTTCCTTCTCTTTGACTATAACCCTTTGCCACCAACCTTGCCTTATAGGTAATTACATTACCATCTATGTCAGTTTTCTTCTTGAAAACCTATTTGTAACCTATGGGTCTAACCTCATCAAGTGCATCGACCAATTCCCATACTTGGTTTTCATACATGGAATCCATTTCTGATTTCATGGCTTTTAATCATTTATCAGAGTATGAGCACTCCATTGCTTCTTTGTAGATCTCAGGTTCATCATCCTCCATTAGAAAAATTTGGTTATCATCCATGATGAAAAATCCATATCTTTCAGGAGCGTTGAGAACCCTACCAGATCTACGTAATGGTTGTTATGCAATAGGTTATTCCTCTATCACACTCTGTTGTGTATCAGGTGTAGGAATTATCAGTTTACTATCTTGTTCGCCTACTTGAACCTCAAATTCAAGGTCGCTCTCACTAGCTTTTGCAAGCATGTGTTCCTTCTCACGGAACTAAGCGATCGTAGAAATAAATACCTTTTATTCCTTAGGATCATAAAAGGTATATCCTACAGTCTCTTTAGGATAACCTATGAACAAGCATTTGTCAGCTCTAGCTTCTAGATTATCTAAAATTATCCTTTTAAACATAGGTAGGACATCCCCAAAATCTCAGGTGAGAAAGAGAGGGTTTCTTATTATACCACCTTTTGTATGGTGTTGTATCAACTGATTTTGAGGGCATACGGTTTAGTATATAAACTGTGCTCTTAAGTAAGTATCCCTAAAAGGATTTTCTGAGACTTTTTTGGCTCATTATGGATCGAACCATGTCTAACAAAGTTCTGTTCCTCCTCTCAGACACGCCATTTTGCTGAGGAGTATAAGGAGGGGTCCATTTGGGTAATATTCCATTATCCCTTAGATAATCTTGAAACTCTTGGCTTAAATATTCTCCACCTCGATCTGACCGTAGTGCCTTAATATTCTTTCCAAGTTGTTTCTCAACTTCATTCTTGTAGTCTTTGTACTTTTCAAAACTATCTGATTTGTGCCTCGTTAGGTACAAATACTCATATTGTGAATAATCACCGATAAAAGATAAGAAGTAGACGAATCCTCCATGTGTAGATACATTTATTGGACCATATACATCTGTGTGTATTATTTCTAATGTACTTGTGGCACATTCTCCTTTTCCTTTAAAGGGTTTCTTTGTCATTTTGCCTAATAAACAAGGTTCGCATGCCCCATAAGACTCCCCGTCTGTTGGGCCCAAGTCACATCCTTTGTGTAACTTAGTTAAGCGGGCTTCGTTTATATGGCCCAAATGATAATACTGTAAGTAGGATGATTTGTCTTTATCTAATTTCAGTCTCTTAGCATCATTCATATTAAAAAATTCAGCTTTAGTATTTAAAGCATACATGCCCTCAATCAAAACTCCATTGTAATAAAGAACACTATTTTTACGAATATGACAATCTTTATTATTAAATAAAACTTCAAATCCTTTTGCCGCGAAACACGCAATAGAAATAATATTCTTAGTAACAACCAGAATATAACATCATTTATTTAATTCTAAAACCAGGCCACTTGGCAATTTGAGACTATATGTTCCTATAGCTGATGCAATAACCCGTGCTCCATTTCCAACTCGTAGGTCCAACTCTCCTTTAGCCAGCCTTCTACGATTCCACAACCCCTGCACATAAGTACAGATACGAGTACCACATCCAGTATCTAATACCCATGTAGACTCATAAGGAACTGTAGTGAAATTTTCAATCTCGAACATACCTAAAGTATTTCCCTTCTCAGGGCTCTTCTTCATGTGCTCAGAGATAAGTGCCTTGCAATCCCTTTTCTAATGTCCTAATTTTCCACACTAGTAACATGTAGCTCCTTTCTTATTTTTCTTCTTCTTACTGATCTTTTTCTGGGTCTTACCCTTTAAAGGTTTGGTTTTCTTAACCAGTAGTAGATTTTTCTGATCCTGCTTGATATTAGGTTCTACTGTTTTTAGCATGTTGATCAATTCTGGGATTGTTGTATCAATCATGTTCATGTAATAATTAGTCGCAAATTATGAATAAGTATTAGTGATCTCAGTCAAAATGAGATCTATGCTCAACTCATGATCCATGCTAAAACCCAATCGACCAAGCTTCTCGACATAGCGAAGAAGTTTTAAAACATGCTGAGATGCTGAAGCACCAGCCTGCATCTTAGTACCAAACAAAAGTCTTGAGGTCTCAAACCTTTATGTCCTTTCTTGCTCAGAAAAGAGTTCCATAAGATGGAGAATCATGGTATTGAGATCCATATTCTCATGCTATTTCTGAGGCCAGGATTCGTGATTCCCGACATCAAACATGTTGCAGATTCATGATCTTTCCTATGCTTTTTCCATTCCTCATGTTCCTCATGATCACCAGCATTAGGTTCATCAGGAAGGGGCTCATTTAAAACATATGCCAGGCCTTTGCCTCTGAGGACTATCCTCACCGTCCTGCACCAATCCGTAAAATTGGTACCATCCAATTTGTTTTTAAGAATAGCATGAAAGTTTATGTTTGTAGTCATATTTAACCTAGATATAAGAAAAGAATTATTGCTTTAGACTTAGTTCCTGTACATGCATTTAATTTAAGGTCTTTTAATTAAATACATATTCCTACTATTTTATTAAGGTTCAATTTGAAAACATAATAGCCCCTTCTATTGTCTTTTAGGAAACATGGTCTAACCATTCTCTTTAGTAGATATCATCTATAACTCATTTAAGCTAACCCCCACTATTACAAGTCAAGCTAACTTAAATAGCTATAGGAGGATGTAGTCCATTTGCATCTAATGCAATTGCTAGTCCATTTGAGTTCCAACCAATGGATGTCCATAACCAATTATATGACTCCTCAAATGATGCCTCCAGCCCAGCATTAGCTCCGATATTATGGAAAACTAACCCAGTCCAGTTTAGACTTAACCCTAATTCAAATCATGTGAATAAACGATGTTAAAGAAGAAGGCACACTGTACGTAAGCAATTCATTGGATGAAAAGGTCCAGAAGCACATATTTGATTATTTAGGAAGGCTAATTTTGTCTTAATATTTTAATAGGGATTTATTGGTGCAACTGATCTTGCCTAATCTAGGAGTTATACATAGATATGATTATGAAACTATAACTAATTCCGAGCTAAAAGGAATTAGTAGGTCTAACCTAGGGGTCATGCTCAACTGGTAATTCATAATCATTCCATTATGCCAAGACTCCAAATAGCATGCAAAACAAACAAAAGGATTCGTTATTCAAGTTTTTGCACCTATTTCTATAAGTTTTAATTTAATAATTTAAACTTTCATTTGTAAAACCATATAATGAATCCAATTCATTATACTGGAAATCAACTAATTCAAAAAGTCCCTTTGGTAATTAGAATCTAGAACGATAAGAATTCCCAGGTAGGAGCGGCCCCCTTAAAGTGAATGAGCAGCTAAGTCCAATCCTTACCAGAATAAACATAGGCCCTTTTGACTCAGTTAACCATAGACTAATTAAATTAAAGATTTTGTTCTTTTCTAATTTAAGAATTATTCCAAATAATTCAAAATTTAAAGAATTTACAATTTCAAGTAAAACATTGTTAATTTCTAGATAACTACCCTGACTAAGTTTGAGCGACACTTAATCTAGTTACCACAGCATTTTCTATTTCAAGAAATAAATTCCTAGGCATGACATAGCATACTCGAAAATATTTCATAGAAAATCAAACCTATCATATTTCTAGTCAATCATACAATTGCATTAGGCAGGCCCATGACACCACTGTTGGTCTAGATTAAGGTTTTAGCAAGTACAACAGGTGCAGTGGAAGTTCAAAAATTTAATCTAGTTCCCTGGATCTCATAAGCATAGCATGATTGATAATAGTGCTAGTCTAAAATTAGTCTAGGTCATAAATACTTATTAAAAGGACCTAATAATAATAATTTAACCACTTACCAATTGAAGTGTGAATCACAATGTGGGCAAAATGACCCCTCAGCTACGTGCACAGGCTCCAAAGTAGAAGCCCTCTATAAATAGTCCACACGAGCACCACCAACCAAAACCTTCTAGAAAGGAAGAATGGATGAAAGAGCAGAGAATGGATAGCTTCTCCCTACTAATTTATTCTAGAAGAAATTCCCTTAGTTTTCTATTCTAAATACGTCTTTCGATGGATTACTTTTAGGAATCAGAACAACTAAGAGAATAAGACAGTAATAGAGGGATTACAAAATTTAGGAAAAAAAATAATGAAGGAGGAGGCATCTATTTATAGTAGTTAGGAATTATTCGAAGGACAATAAAGTCCCTAACCTTAACCAATCATAAATAAAATAAAAAGGGCAATTAGGTATTTGATAAACCTAATAGAGTTAGAACCAAACTCTAATAGGGAGTTTGCTTGGAGAGCAAACTCCCCATACTCATCCACAACTGCTGGCCGAATGGCTAGCAGTTTTGGCTGGGCCTACCAAGCCGTACAGGCCCATAGCCCACAACAGCACAACACTGTGCGCTGGCTAGTTCGACCGTGCACCTATTGGGCTACGCACCAGCGCAGCCCAACAAGCTGTACTCTAGTGCGCAGTGGGCTGCATATTACAGCCACTATCCCCAAGGCCCCAATGCAGGCCTTGATTAGTGTTGTTCATACACAACAATGCCTTGGCTCGCACGTAGATTGAATGTAAAATTATCCAGCAATTTTCTCACCGATCCACTTGCACCAGTTCAAGAAATACCTAGTATTCTTTAAGTATTCTGTCTTTTGGTCCTTAATCCCTTTGTTTATTTTATCCTCCTTATTATTTATTAGGTTCATTGGTCCAACAAATAAATATTGGTCTAACCAATATGTTATGGTCTAACCATATTTTCTTGCTCTTCTAGATTAGACCTAGTGTAACGATTCTTTACTTAGCTCGGTCGTAACTCAAAGTGTGTGGCCTTAGAGGATCCCATAATATCGAGCCGCCAAAAGTTTAACCTGGCACAATACCATTTAGGAATTGACTGGCTCAAAGCTCCAGACCGTTATGGACTCCAATTACTTTGATTGGTCATAGTGGCCTCTAGTAAAGGCATATGACCCCTCAATATTTGGAACATCACGTGTATGTGGCTTAATCCCAATTATGCAATAGTATCAATACAATTCACTCCTTCTGTTAACTATTAAGTACCATCTGGTTTCTAGGACTCGGTTTTAGTGTTAGTCCACTAGTAGCTTTAATAGCTACCCCAGTAGTTTAGTCTTGCTGCCAAAGTACACTACTCAACCATTTAATGTGTTGATCAGGATCCCATCCTATCTAATCATACTCTAATCAGAGATTTACAAGTGCGTCACTTCTAACAAGTGGCCAAAGTAGATCTCTATTATATTACTATAATGCAGTGATAGATTCCATCTTGACTGCTCAGTTTATCAACGAACAGAAATCAACTATACCCGTAATTATCCGAGATATCCAATCTGATAGAATGTATAGGTATAATCCAATGTATAGCAACATATGAACAAGGTAACTATTATCTCAAGTCTAAGGATATTTGTATTGCTATTATAGTAAGATAATTAAAACACCAACACGTAATATAGATTACCGAGTGTTCTCTTATAGCGGTCTCCAATGTATTTCCCTTAATACATTTATATGTTAACCCAAGGTACCACCCTCTAGCATTGGAGATATGCTAATCTGAATCATATTCAAGAGGTATAACGACATATATTTGTCTATCTATATTCATCAATGTCCAGTCTTGATAATACTATGACTAGGGATATTTAGAAAAATCATAATTGCACACAAAGCAGTTCTCACCAACATAGTCTCACTATGCCCTTGCAATACGTGCTATGATTATGTCATGGACTTTTACAAATACATCAATGAATATATTCTAAACCAGTCATAATATATTTTCATAGTCATTAATATAATAAAAGAATTCCTTTATTAATATAACTTTGTTCGTACAAATAAAACTAACTAAGCTATATTGCCTTAATTGCCTCTAAGGTATACATCACGTCTAATAGCACGTGCCCTACCGTCCCCCCTTCCCTCTACCCTGGTTGTGTTACATTCCCTTGTAATTAACCCTACTATGCATTGTTGCGCATCATCCATGCATATCCCATTCCATGCATGTACTGAGCTTTTAGTTACTACCTCAGCCAAAGTTCAAAGAGTTAAAGCTTAGCAATGATCTCAAGTTCATTTGATTCAAATTCCTATTCTATCGCCTTATCCTCCTTTAGTTCAGTTAAGGGTTACCCTACCTACATCTCCGAGTGATTCATCTAGCAATCAGTTTGGTCCATTCAATTCTGATACTACCCATCTGCTTGAGGAGATGTCTCGTATTCTGACTCATGATGACTAGATAGATGTTGAGGTTGAGGATGTTGGTCTTAGTGAGGAGGCAAATGCATCAAGGGGCGATATTAGGCCAAAAATAGCAAATGCCATCTCACAGTATCTAGGAAGTGATAAGGTCCTCGATCGAATGAATGATAAGATGTTAGCTTCCATTAGGGCAATCTTGGCTGAAGAAAGAATGGCTAATGTTCCTCAGAGTGGAGTCATCAGGGCTCCGACAGTTCACGCAGTGGTTAGTGAGCAACCTCCCCTCTTAAAGGTTGCTCACAATTTGTTCACTCAGACTCAATTACCACCTCTTTAGATTCATGGCAAATCTTCCATTCAGTTATTAGTTGGTCCATTTGGTTTAACTAGTTAGCCATTATAGTTAGTAGGTACAGTGGTTCCACCGACCGTTAGTCAGTTCGCTCAACTTAGCCAGGGTTTGTACTATTAGCATTTCAGTTTGGGGCATCTAGCCTGACCCCTAATTTTTAGTCACACCTAAAGGGACAAACTTTCCTCAATCAATAAGTTTACCCTTGGGGTGCAATTGCTCAATCAGATGGATCACCCTTATCCTTGGAATTACGCGATCTATTACAGAAGTTGCTTGCTACCAATCCCTGCATTCAGCCATCAGTACTGTCAGTTTAAACCACTAGAGAGGAGGATTGGGTCCCCAAAAACTTTAGTATGCCTAGCATAGAGAAGTATAAGGGAACTGGTTTGCCTCAATCTCACATCACCACCTATCAGAGGGTTATAAGAATAAGGAAGCTAAATGATAAAGTCCTCTCCGAGATGTTCCCTTGCACCTTGGAGGGCCCTGCCATCGAGTGGTACAACACATTGTTAGATAAGACAACTAGAAATTAGAAGGCCTTATCTAGGGCTTTCATCGAGCAGTATGGTTTTAACGCCACTATCAAGACTACCATAAATTTGTCTATGCAATAAATAAAATAACCGAAGGCCTAACATACTTCTAACCTAAATCTACATGCAAAAAATGGTTAGCATAGATACGACATGTTGTACAAGGTATATCACATAAAGCAGCATCCGCAGTAGTGGGGTCGAGAGGTGGCAGGCAGTGGCCCTAATGGCGGGGGTTCATGGGGCAGTGCCCCTTACAGGGTTGAGGGGTGGTGGCCCCTCGCAGGGTCCAAGAGGCAGAGTCCCTAATGGGTCGAGGGGCGGTAGCCTCTCACGGGGTCTAAGGTGCAGCGCCCTTAGAGGGGTCTGGCTGCAGAGCCCTGGGCTTGGGTCGAGCTACCAGGTTAGCTCAAAATTTTTTGATTTTTGAATGTAGGTTCCCTTTGAAAAATTAATTTTCAAACGGGAAAAGTCCATTTTGGACACGATCGTTAATTTAACCAAATTATTAGCAAAAATTCCACATGTTATGGGGTTTGGACCATTTTCTGGAAATTCTGGATTCCCTTCATGCTACTATACATGTAAAATATGGAAAATGAGAAAATAGGCCAAAAGGGCAACAATGGGGCTGGTACCCAGAAACTCACGAGCAAGGCCGCTAGCGGCTTCACTTGTTGGCGGTTATAGTGGAGTCGCCGGTGGATTGGGTGATATCGCTGGCGGTTTTAAAATATGTAGAAACAGATTTAGAAGGTAAAAAATGACTAAAAACTCAAAAAATGAACCTGAAACACCAAATAGAATAATAAACAGTAAGAAACAATGTCAAAGAGCTCAAAAGACTCAGAAATTTGCCTCAGGGCTGTAAATCCACCTCTTCGTGATCCAAATGACACCTCCATGAGGCTCGAATGACGATTTGGGTAGTGATTTGAAGATCAAGCAATGTTTGTCTCTAAAAATCCTATCAGATTGATTTTAACCTAGGATTTCTATAGATTTTAAGTTGAAACTAAGAGATTAGATGAAGAAAAACTAAGAAAACATGAATTTAATCCATTTTCTTACCTTTTCTTCCCTTTCTCTCTCTAAAATTTCCCTCTCTCACTCTAAAACTCTCTCCAATTCTTGCTGATGTTCCCTTCCTCTTTCTAACCCTAAATCAGGTCTTTTATAGAGCTGGAAATGAATCTGGGCGAGTTGGACGAAGTTTTCACCAAAATGGCAAAAAACTCAGTCAATAAGGAAAAAGTACAGACTGCTCGGATGGGCTCATACCGCCAGTGGCATGGCTTAGGTAGCCGGCGGCCTGAGTGAAGTTATTGGCGGCATGGTGATGCCGCCAGTGGCTTCGAGCCCCCTACTGGCAGACTGCCAAACAGGGCCTACAACTTGAAAAAGCTGAAAAAGGGGGAAAATGGGTCAAAAGCTGATTTATTGAAGTTTTAAAGTCACTTTAATATATTTTAAGATATTTTAAGGTATTTTGGGTGAGAATCATCAGATCGAGCTTCCACCAGAAGTATAGTCGGACACGCTGAACTGAATACAAACATTAATAAAAAAATTCAAAATGAATTTTTAATCGTCTCGTGAGAGGGACTGTAAAATCCCGTGCTCACGGCCTGACCCTCAGGGGATCATTGTTGTAACATGTCAGTATGGTCTCCTAGAAGAGTAAGGGTTAGAAATGATACCTGACGGATGATCGGTTTGCCCCTTGGTCGGGCTAGAGCTTTGCAATCGAGTTGCCCCTTGGTCGGTCTTGTGCTTTATAGATTGAGGTTGCCTCTTGGTCGGACTTATGCTTTGTGGATTGGTTGCCCCTTGGTTGGACTTATACTTTGTGGATCGGTAGCCCTTTGGTCGGACTTATGCTTTGTGGAGAGGTTACCCCTTAGTCAGACTTATGCTTTGTGGATTGGCTGCCCCTTGGTCAGACTTGAGCTTCGTAGAGAGGTTGCCCCTTGGTCAGACTTATGGTTTATGGAGAGGTTGCCTCTTGGTCGGACTTATGCTTTGTCGATTGGTTGCCCCTTGGTTGGACTTAAGCTTCGTAGAGAGGTTTCCCCTTGGTCGGACTTATGCTTTGTGGATTGGTTACCCCTTGGTTGGACTTATGCTTTATGGTTTTGTTACCCCTTGGTCGGACTTATTCTTCATGGATTGGTTGCCCCTTGGTCGGACTTGAGCTTTACGGAGAGGTTGCCCCTTGGTCGGACTTATGCTTTGTGGATTGGTTGCCCCTTGGTCGGACTTATGCTTTGTGGATCGATTGCCCCTTGGTTGGACTTATGCTTCATAGAGAGGTTGCCCTTTGGTCGGACTTATGCTTTATAGATTGGTTGCCCCTTGGTCAGACTTATGCTTTATCGATTGGTTGCCCTTTGGTCAGACTTGGCTTCACGGAGAGGTTGCCCCTTGGTCGGACTTATGCTTTGTGGATTGGTTACCCCTTGGTCGGACTTATGCTTTGTGGTTTTTTTCCCCTTGGTAGGACTTATGCTTTATGGATTGGTTGCCCCTTGGTCGGACTTGAGCTTCATGGAGAGGTTGCCCGTTGGTTGGACTTATGCTTTGTGGATTAGTTACCCCTTGGTCAGACTTATGCTGTGTGGATCGGTTGCCCCTTGGTCGGACTTATGCTTCGTGGAGAGGTTGCCCTTTAGTCGGACTTATGCTTTATGGATTATTTACCCCTTGGTCGGACTTATGCTTTGTGGATTGGTTGTCCTTTGGTTGGACTTGAGCTTTGTAGAAAGGTTGCCTCTATGTCGGACTTATGCTTTGTGGATTGGTTGCCCCTCAGTCTGATTTATGCTTTGTGGATCAGTTGCCCGTTAGTCAGACTTGAGCTTCGCGGAGAGGTTGCCCCGTGGATGGACTTCTGCTTTGTGGATTCCTTGCCCCTTGGTCGGACTTATGCGTTATGAATTGGTTACCCTTTGGTCAGACTTTAGCTTCTCAGAGAGGTTGCCCCTTAGTTGGACTTATGATTTGTCAATTTGGTGGAGTGTAGTTTCTGCAATAAGCGACAAGTAAAAGATCAGACCAATTCTTAAATGACATTTTTACTGGTTGATCAATTTAGTGAAATAAAAAATATTTTTGCCCCTTCGATCAATAGTAAAAACATAATAATAAAAAGTACAAGGGTTTCAGAAGTCTTGGATGATAGGATGATGGTTGAAACCAAAAGCCGCATGTACAGGGTCACGTTGTGAACTCGGAGAGGTGAACCCAAAGGTGACATGTATGGGGTCATGTTGGGACCTTTAGTTGGCATTCTAGGGGCGAACCTAAAGATCAGAACGTACAGGGTCATTTCATAATCTCCGGTTGGCATAGTGAATTAGTATATCGGTTTTGTGGCTGTGGTTGTACCTACAAGGAGTAGTATAAGAACAAGATTAGACAGATTTTTAAATGACATTTTTACTGATTGATCGACTTTATGAAACAAAAAATATTTGTGCCCCTTTGATCAACAGTAAAAACATAATAATTAAAAGTATAAGGGTTTCAGAAGTCCTGGGATGTCGAGGCTGGATTCTGGATTCCACTGGATTTGCTAAAGGATGTAGAGGGAAATATTGATGTCATCGGCGGCCTGGCTAATGCTGCTGGTGGTTTGGTTGATGCCGCTGGCGGTTTGGAGTGCCATGTGGCATATTTGACTGGTCAAAGAAATTCAAAAATCAAAATGGGGAAGGTGATGCAGCCAGCAGCATGACTGATGTTGCTGGCAGTTTGAGCTAATGCCGGCGACAGCATTGATGAGCATTTTCTGATAAATTACAACTCCTCAAATTCTGTGAGGGGTTTTAAAAGAGGAAAACTATTTCCCTTTCTTCATTCTATGCATACAAAAACTGTAACCCCTCTCTACTTTCTTTCTTTCACAAAAATCAAGTCCTTTGCTTTCCTTTCGATTCCAACCATGAAGAGGATTTCTAAGGCTCTTAAAGGAAAATCAATTGCTAAGGCTAGGAATGATGTGCCAAATTCTTCTATCCCGGGGCTGAAAGGTTGCCCTATTTTCGTCGGTTATAGCATAATCCACGAGCATGTATGGTTACAAGATAGCCACACCTATCACCAACCACATCCTGGAAAAAGAAGATCATCTCTCCTACACCTAGGTAATCTGTAAAAACTCAATAACTTCATTTTGTGAATTCAGTTATAAACTCGAAATTATGTCATCATAATGTTTTAAAAAAACAAAAGTAGGAGCGTATAAACTTTATAATGCATGCTATAGGGTTGTTTCAACTTGATTTCATGCTTTGATTGAGTTCTGCCCGCAAGTGTTGATGTCGCCGGCGGTATGAGTGATGCCACCAGCGGCATCGGGCCTTATGGAAAGGCCTAGATTTCTTACCATATCACTGCTGTTTACATCAATATCATTGGCAGCATCATTCATACCATTAGCGGTATGGCCGATGTCGCTGGCAACATCAATGCTTATAGAAGCGACATCAGCAGGCTTCCTAAAAAAGAAGTTTTAGAAAAAATTGAAGACTCATCTATCTATTTCCAATTTCCTTATCTTTTGCAGCCCCATTCTGTCACATGTACTGGGGGAGTGGGAACCATCAACAAGCGGTGGAAGGAGATAGATAAGCATAACCCCGCACTTTGAGCTGCCATTGCTGCGACAAGTTTTGGAGCTTTAGCCCGGATTTTGCCGGTTATAATGCCCAAACTATCACACTCGCCTCTTAAGGCATTGACTGAGAGGTGGTCGGAAACCACCCATACATTCCATCTTCCAATTGGTGAGGTTACGATCACCCAGTCGGATATTATGGCTATGACCGGGCTGCCTTGGACCAATGAGTTCATTCACTTTGATGTCTACATGAAAAGGCACCATGTCCGAGGACCCATGGTGAAACGGGTGACTGAGCTATTTGAGGTCAAGCCCAAGTTAGGGCGCTTATCATACGGGGAGTTGAGAAAGTTTTAAAGAAAGAGAAGAAGGTGGTGCCCGAGCTGTAAAGGGAGGCTTGCGTCCATTCCTTCATCATTTCGCTATTGACTGTACTTTTCTTCCTAATCTCTAGGAGTAAGGTGAATTATAGACTAATTTTGGCGATCGAGGACGTGGTGATGATCTAAGAGAAAAAATTGGCTAAGGGCCATTCTTGCCCAGATATATCATGGATTGGGCATCGAAGCCAGGAAGAAGGATAAGGTCCTTCGATTGGGCCATCTACTCATTCAGCTATGGTGTTATCTCGTCATTTTCACTTTTTTAGTACTCTTAGCATTTTTGACCCTTTGATTGCTTTCTTTGCCAACTTGAACTAATGAACTTTTTGGTTGTGCAAGCATGGGCTTTTGGCCATGAGATCCTTCCTGTAGTGGCCTTCTTGATAGAGGTACCGATTAATACTCACTTTCTTGCTTGCTAGTGTGGGAGAGTCAGGGGCTTCTATAGGTGGAAGACCGGTTATAGAGAAGTGTTACGGCAATTGAAAATAGGTGCAGTAAGTGGTCTTTTGATCCTGTCTCAAATTTGAACAAACTATTCGTATAAATGTATATCATTGACTGTACTTACATTGGTTGTTCTAGTTGGTCTGTGCAGGTGAAAAGGGACCCTTTCAAGGAAGTGTCTAACTTGGCGACTGTTCATAAAGTGAGGGAGGATATGGATGATAGGTGATTTAGGATCGAGTGCCCTTTATCTCTGAAGTGGTACCTGCGTGGAGAGTGCGAGGGTGGAGGGATGTCTTGCCCCTTGTTAGGCCTGTGCCTTCGGCTCCCCTGACGGGCTTGTGGTGGCCACACTTGACCTTTACTGATAAGGCTAATAAGTTTGACTTTATTAAGGGAAATGGCTGGGTGGTCGCGAGTGTCCCCGGTCTTTATGGTGACTTTACATCCCAGTTGCTCCCCCTTGCCCCCGTATCCATGCTGATGATACAATCACATTCTATAACAAGAAAAGGGAACTGAGGGCCCCTAGTGAGGTGATTTGTGAGGGTGAGAGTAGCGAGGGAGATGAAGAGGATAACGATGATGAGGAGAATGATGACAATGGCAGCGGTGGTGCCAAGGAGATACCGATTCATGAGGGATACTATTCCTCCGAGGTAAACATAACAATCTTTCCACATATTTCTTTTTGATTCATCATTGATGTTTATATCTGCTTTCCTTTTGTTGTGTTTTCAGGCACCTTCTAATAAGAGGAGTCGGCCTGAGTCGAGCGGGGTACAAGACCGAGGCGGGTATGGTGGTGTAGATATAGTGCCAGGGTGCCTCTCGACAGCCTTGAAGAAGTTTTCATGCTTTTAGGCCTAAGTGGTGACTTCCAAATTAGGAAGATTTCTTCGAGCACTCACTCACTGAACTTTACGCCTCTCGAAATCACACATGTAAGCTTCCGAAGAACACCTATGCGACACTTCTTTTCAAGATAATTCACTTAATCGCACCTTTTTTGATCTTACAGGTTACACGCGGGCAAGCGGAGCAAATAACGGGGAACCCCTTTGCCCTTAGAGGCACCCTAGTTTCTTAGACTCTGTTTGCTAAGGTACCTACGTGTTCACATGATGTTTTAACAATAAAAGGTAAATGTAAGAATGTTATGAATGATGTGATTATCGTTGTTTTATTTTCAAGAATTTATGGCGATGTCTCTATCTGATGCTGACCAGGCCCAAGCAATGTGCTGGGAAGAGGTAGCCACAAACCAGGAACTCAAGCACTAGGTTGGAGAATTGGAGCAACAATTGGATACCACCGTTCATGAGAGGAGGAGTAAGCTCAACCTGGATCGCACCCCTCAACCTGAGGCTAACCGAAAAGGGAAGAAGAAAATAGCTAGTCGACGCCCTACCACCGAGACTGCAGGTTCATGGAGTCTTTCATTGATCAAGGGTAGGATGGAAGAGGAGGATAAAGATGAAGATGTTACCGATTGCTATTTTATGTATGGCATAGAGTTTTCATCTTGGCCGACTGACGGAGGTGGGCAGTCGTAGATTTTATTCTTTTCTTGTTGGATTTGTTACCTCTATTATATTGGGATCTTAGTTTAGTTTGGTTGTTTTAAACTTGTGATTCGGTTTATGGTTTTGACTTTGGGTGATTTGGATTTGATTTGTTTAGACTTAGGCTTGGATGTTCGAATAACTTGTGTGCCTTCGGGCTTTGGTTTGAATAAAACTTGGATTTTGGGCTTAAAATATGCCTGGGAACAGAGTACATGGTTTTTACAGGTTTTTACAGGTTTTCCACAGGTTTATAATGGCTGAAACATGTCTAAAATTTGCAATGGAAGCATCATACCGTCGGCAGCTTGACCCACATTGCCTGTAGTTTCATTCATGCCACCGGTGGCGTCACTAAGTTGCCGACGGTATTAGTTCTAGATTTACAGACTCGGACTTCTCTTTTGCTTTCTTTTATTCCTTTTTATTTTTATTATTTTTTCTTGTCTTTTTTTACTCTAACTTTTGCATAGACTGCCCCTAGGGGTTTTCAATTTATCAAGTCTTGTCTCAATTTTTGTCTGGACCGCCCTTTTCGGGTTTTCAATACAGCAGACTTATTCTGAGTTTTTCATAGACCTGGATGTTTTCACCCTATCTGGATTTTTAAATTGTATCACTGATGTTCTCAGAGCATCTTCAATTAAGCTTACTTGTGATGTTTCCTTCCCTTTTGGTCGCCTGACATTCATACAATCATAAGCATAGAGGTTTAAGTACAGAAAATAATTTTATTGAATGAATTTAATTAGAGCACAAGACGTTGGAAACCATTTCCATTAATCAAACTCCTGGTGTTGACCAGTTTTTACAGATAGTCAGGTTAACATCTCACTATTTTTCTCTCGTGCCCTAATTTTTATCTGAATTGCCCTTTTCAGATTTTCAGTCAAGCAGGCGATTTTGACTAGTCCCCTTATTTTTGCACGGCCAGTTTGCAGAATACCGACCATTGGGTGTCACTCTAATTTTTGCCCGATCAGTAAAAGACTGAAAGGCGGGTGGGTGATTATCAGATTTATTTTTTTTATTGTATCGCTTTTTTCTGATTTATTTCTTTTTTTTAGATAAGATAATGCCTAAGCCTGTCCTGGTTGATCGGGTCGGTGAACTCGCTCTTGCCCATGCTTATGACTTTGATTGCCTTGTTCATTCCATACCATTTTTGGCCACACAACAATTTTCCCAATTTGATCTAAACTTTTTCTTGACGTCGGTGTTGGAAGATTCCAGATGCCTTAATGATGGGTCTATGACTCTTGGCTAGGGTATCAAGTACCTAACTTATTGTTGTGTGCTCGGTCGTGCCTTTGCAAATTCTTTAAGGCTTTTAGTATCTGTTCGGCCATCACACTGGATTACTTGGTTCATTCTAACCTCTAAAATTACATTGGGTGATCCTACTTTGATTTCAATCGACCACGTTATAAGGAGCTTGGTTTGTGGGAGTTTTGGTGTTTAAAAAGTGTCACCTCTATTTATTTGATTGCTCTTCTAATTGCTCCTTTAGGCTGCTTCTTTAGGCTGTGGTTTGTAAGGTCCTCCCTGGAAAGGCCTGACTTTGCCCCTTGTATCGGTGGTAGAGGGTTTCAACTATATCTTTTTTCCATAAGCCAAGTGACGTTTGGTTTGTGGGGCTTTTGCTTGGTGCCTTCAAAAGGTATGAATGGTAGCTTATTTAGCTGGTTTGCTTGAGGTGCTTATGCCGAGTTAATTCGTGCTGGGTGAAGATGTGTCTCTCTACGAGTTTGGTCATTTTCTTGGAGGTAAGATTTGGCTTTCCTTGAAGCTGTGATGATGTGGCTATGTTTGTTTTGATGAAGGCCAAAGTTTGCCAATCGTAGCTGACCCCTACGCTAAGAATGTCCAAAGAGCAGGGAAGTTTTGGGCAAAGCATAAGAGAAGGGTCGAGGCTGGGAAATGGGTGGGTTAAAAATGTACTCCTTGATTTTTCATTCCATGAAACAAGCTGAACTTCTTTAATAGGTTTGCGCAAAAGTTATGAGATTGTTGAGTTAATTCCAAGCGAGATCAAACTTCTTTTGTGATGCTTATCAATTTTGGTCATGACTAGGCAAAAGCGTTATCGTAACCTTTAAGAACTTTTATTATCTCACATGTGTTTTGACAATAGTTAAATTATTAGAAATGATTATCACTTAAGAACTTTCGTTTGTGCTTGAATTAATTTCATAAAGTAAAATATCTCAAATACTGAAAGCATCATGCATATGTTCATATGAATGCGTGGATCAAATGGTCAAAACATGAAATAAGTAACAAAATAGAAGTTTGCTCATGGAGCCGAAAGTTTCAAACATGAAATTGTTCAAACTAAAAGCATATAGAAATCTAAAGATTACAAATCAAGGCTTTTCATCGTCCATAGGTGGAGGGTCTTCGGTGTTGATGTCGGTGGCGAGCTGAGTCTCATTCTGGTTGGTATTGGGCGAGGTGTCTCTCACCTGAGTTAACTCCCCGAAGAGGACCTTGGTAAACTGCCTCATGGCCTTGATCATAGGGTTCTTTGCTTCGCTTTGACCATGCTTCTTTTTTAAAACTGTCATAGCTTTGATCATGGTGGCTATAACCTCCCTGGCCTCATCATCGTTGACTCCTCATCCTCATTGTTGGAGCATGGTTTTTCTTTACCCTTGGAATAGATGGCCTTGATTAGTTCATATGGCCCATTTCCTTGTTTAGGTAAGCTGGGATTGGTCGTCTTTTTCTGGTTGCCGAACTCCAGTAAGGGGCAGTTCATAGCGGTAGATGCTCTTTTGGGTTCAGCAATCTTCCTATCCCTTACCAGAAGTTGGATGACGCGAACCAAAGTCCTACCTTCATTGGTGTAGTGACCTAATAGAGCGTGATATTCATAAAATATTTTTCTCTCCTCTCTTGTGGGGTGTCTCTATTCATAAAGGGATTTTAGAATTTTAGCTTCCCTCAATTCGGGGAAGATTACATTAAGCGATAGTTTCCATGGACTTATGCTAATTATAAGACCGCTGCTTGGCTAAATAATGGCAACTGGTGCCAACTTTTGAGAGGTCTTTTGGCCCATCATGATTTGTGATGGGGACACACACGAGTCAGGGTTTTGGAAGACCTGATCTCCCTCTGTTTGGGCTTCTTACTTTTTTTTATCACAATTAACTGTCACCAACTGACGCAAGAAGGCTTAAACTTTGAGTGTCATGCCCAGAGGTTGCATGACCTGGTCATATTGAGGAGGCATTAGGGCTACGGATAGTGTAAATTGTGATGGAGTGACCAATGTTGGTGGCAAGATGCTAGAGAATGATGGAGGAACCGGACTCTAGGCTCCTTCCCTTTGACCGGGGTAAGCGGATGGTAGTGATTTCAAGAGTGTTTCACCATTGGGTGTCATGCCTAGAGATTGCATGACCTGGTCGCTGGTTTGGATGAGGATGGATGTTGCAGGGTAGTTACAGCCGTGGGTGTCACGCTCAGAGATTACGTGACCTAGTCGAAGTTCTGGTTTACTAAGGCTTTCTTGATGGATGCCTGAATAGCTATCCAATTTAGTTCCCAAATGATGTTTCAGAATTGATTCGATCTTAGAAACTAGATGATGGCGGCGGCGATTTCTGACCTAGGAGATGGAGGGTGAGCTATTATCAAGGTAGGAGTAGGGTCGATCTGTTCCTTGGGCAGGGCGATGTTGTCATTGTAAGACATGGCTGGGGATGAAGGTCCTAATTTGAGAGGAAGACTATTTAGGATCATGAACCGTGGGTTAGACCATGAATGGGTTCTAAATGGTTATGGATGGTATGCATGCTTTTGTTCTTAAGAAGCGATGCATGATATGTATGGCTGTAGATAGATGTGGTTAACGTGGGATGTTCGTACCCTTTTCCATGTATAGTGATATGTCATGACTCAATGGAGGTACAAAAGAAGCCTTATGGATGTTGCTAAACCTCTCCCATGTTTGGAGATTGGTAAGGGTAAGTTGATTTTTGGCTCTTAAAGCTGATGCATGGGTGATGCATGAGCACGTAGCACATAGCACACAAAAACGTGCCTCTTCCAACCTTATGACTCCTACTTAATGCCTCTTTGGAAGGATGGAGTTTGGCTTCTTCACCGGTAATGGCGAGAGAAGTGCATCTCAATTATTTTATTTGTTCTAGTAGCCCTAAAGGAATGAAGTGCTAAGGCTTTTTCTTGCGCGACTTCGGTACAGGTTTTTAATGTAGAAGGTTCTCATTTACCTTGATTCCATGTTACTCAACCACTCCCTAAATAGTTCCGATCATAGGAGTTTACGTGTTGGTTAAAATGAGTGATCCACCTGCTAGGCATCCTCAATTCCAAACCGAGCATGAGTGATACTTTCACGAGCTTCTCGGGTAAAATGGGGCACCTAAAAAATTACCAAACTACCTACACGCGTGTTTTAGGATAACATGTTATAAAAAGAAATGAAGTTTTAATTTGGCCAGTGATTTCAATACATCATCAAAATCCTTTAAACTGTATTGAAAATTTTAAGTTCAAGGTTAAAGAGATCCATCCCCAGCAGAGTCGGCACTATGAGCATAAGAACTTTTTCCCGCCCGCGAGGACCGCATGAGATGCGTAGCATGGGGGGCGGAAAAATAACTAGCACTAATAACTGAGCCAAGGGATTAATCCTCATTTTAGCTTGATGAAAACATGGATTGGTAAAGTTGATGTTGAAGTTAAATTTAAGTCTAATTTGCATGTTAAGGGATACGAGACTTGAAATCTCGTATTCTAAAGTAGAGTCGCCACCCGGTTCAGCTCAATTAGGAAATTTTGGTACAATTTTCCCACCAAATGGTAGACCATACCTTAAAATAGAGATTCCATGTTTGGATGATGTTATCTATTTTACATTAGGCCAATTTAAAATACTTCATTCTTTCTTAATTGGTTTTAAATCACCCTATTTATTGTGTTTTTGGTTTATATATTGTTAGTGTGTTATCAAGCAACTAAAGCAATAAATAAATTATTACAGTCATCCAAAAATAAATGCATAAATTAAAATTATTACAAGGCTTTTCAAATTCTATACATTTGTCTATGCAATAAATAAAATACCCGAAGGCATAACATACATCTAACCTAAATCTACCTGCACAAAATGGTTAGCATAAATACGACATGTTGTATGAGGTATATCACACAAAGCTACGTACCCAGAAGCAGGGTCTAAGAGCACCACCTTGCTGGGTCTAGGGGCGGTGGCCCCTTGCGAGGTCCAAGGGGAAGCACCCTCGATGGGTTGAGGGACAGTAGCCCCTCACGGGGTCCAAGGGGCAGCGCCCCTGGCGAGGTTTGGGGGTAGAGCCCCAGGCAGGGGCTTATACTGCCAGCGGCATGGTAGAGGCCGCCGGTGGTATGGTGATGCCATCGGCGGCTTCAGGCCCCCTATTGGCAGACTGCCAAATGGGTCCATAGCTTGAAAAAGCTGAAAAAGGGGGAAAACAGGTCAAAAGCTGACTTTTTTTTATTTTTTAATGTCACTTTAATATATTTTGAGATATTTTAGGGTATTTTGGGTAAGAATCATCGATTCGAGCTTCCACCAGACGTGTGGTCAGACACGCCGAACTAAATGCAAACATTAATTAAAATTCAAAATGAATTTTTAATGAGGATTAAAATTAAAATATAGGTCATCATCATCTCGCGAGAGGGACTGTAAGATCCTGTGCTCACACCCATTATGCCTCTACCATGGCCATTTAGACTTGGTTTGGGGAATCACCCAGGAGCTAAGAAATCTAAGCCCCAGACCTGCCTTATGATAGGGGTTGAGGTCAAGAAGAAGGTGTTCATAGGTGAGGAAAAACCTGTTGAGATAAGAGGAAAGAAGATCCCTGGTTTTGAAATCTTCAATGATGTGTACGACTTTAAGAATGGCTACGTGATTGAGACCTAGATTTCATTAGAAGTATGTGGGAAGACTGAGGGGGATGAGGTGAGTGATGCAGTCAAAGCTATCACCAAAGCCCTAGATGTAATCATGAAGAGGAATTGAAAGGGGAATGAGAAGGGCAACCCTATAAGCAAGGCCATCAAGAACTTAGCAAAATAGGTTGCCGAAGAAACTCATGCAAACCTACACACTGAGACTACCAATTTAACTGCTAGTGTTACCAAGGGCAACAAACAAGGCCTTCCACCTGTGGAGGATGATTTAAATGATGTAGTTTTTAATGTTGCAAACATTTTTTATGTAAACAATGTCGCTTATGAGGCATATCATGGTTAAATTCATGCATTTTCCATTCACAACTTGCTTGGGTATTTCACTTTATAGACATCATGCACCCATGACAACAATATTCTTAAAAATATAACCATATCTATTAATGAAATTAACTTTGAGTATATCGCAATGGAATAAAAATCCAATGGTTAAAACTTACCACCAAAAAAAGAGAGACGATAAAAGTGCTTAGAAAACATGATAACAACTAGTCCTGGCCCGTCTTTGTTCACGAGGGGGAGAAGAGGGTCACATCATCAAGAAAAAGGGCCAAAAAGACTCATGAAAGCATCAACAGCAGGCTGGCTCTGGTTATGAAGTACTATTTGAGTTATATAACCAAAATAACCCCTCATGAGAGCATCAACAGCAGGCTGACTCTGGTTATGAAGAATGGAAAGTACACCTTTGGTTACAAGTCTATACTCAAATCCCTCAGGAGCTGTAAAGGGAAGCTGATCATTAATATCAATAAGTTGATCAAAAATATTTTGTCTAAGATAGTGGCTACCTATAAGGATTGGACTGATAAACTTCTATTTGCAGTGTGCGGGTATAGAACCAATGTAAGGACACCCACAGATTAGACACCTTTCTCCTTGGTATATGGAATGGAAGTTATGTTGCCTATTGAAATAGAAGTAAGATCTCTACTATTGTCACTTAAAGCTTAGCTAAAAGAGTTAGATTAGATAAGGGCTATTTATGAATAGTTAAATGCCATGGATGAGAAGCGGCTTAAAGCACTTGACCATCAATAGATGTCTCAGCAATGCATGGCTCGAGCTTACAAGAATAGAGTTAGATACTCGAAGCACCCTCTCAAGATAGGTGATATGGTTCTCAAATAGCTGTGCTATGTACACACTAAAACTAGGGGCAAGTTCAAGCGTAATTGGGAATGACCATTCGTTGTTAAGAAAGTCCTTGGCAAAGGAGGAATCAAGCTTATGGATACTGATCAAAATGAATTCACGAATCCAATTAATCAAGATAGGCCTAAGCGTTATCATGTCTAGGTCAAAAGAATTAAATCACAAAAAAGCAATCAAAGAACAAAATAAATAAAGAATAAATCACCTAATATGTGGTCCTCTATTGCTCGGGCAAAAATTAGGGAGCAACCTGCTGATCGGTATTCCACAAACCGATCAAGCAAAAGTTGGGGCACTCCGATGCAAATAAAGCCCACTAAGTTGAAAACCCGAAAAGGGTAGCTTAGGCAAAAGTTAGGACATTGAGAGAAAAATTTCAGTTGCTTTCTAAAAAATCTGTAAAAGACCAATAGGCAGTAGGGGTTAACCGTTGGAAATTGTTTCCAATGCCTATGTACTCAAATTAATCCCACCTATGAATATGTTATGATTCGCTAAGAATTTTGGTCTTTTGAATGCATTCATGTCTTTAGGTGAAATAATCGCAAGTATGTGAACATCAATTTTTTTTTCTACATTTTATACATCTTTGTTGTTATCTTTAACGCGCGTACATTATTCAACAAAAGACAAAGCACCGATAGACCAAAAAAGTAATCAGACATATGCAAAAAGAAAGAAAATGTATGCTGGATTGAAAACCCGAAAGGGTGGTTCATTTAAATGTTAAGATGAAAGAGTAAAAGAAAGAAAATGTCTGCTACATTGAAAACTCGAAAGGGCGGTCCAGGAAAAAGTTAAGGTGAAAGAAAAAAAAGAAAGAAAATGTCTGCTGGATTAAAATCCCGAAAGATCGGTCAAGGCAAAAGTTAAGATGAAAGAAAAAAAGAAAGAAAAGCTTGCTGGATTGAAAACCCGAAAGGGCGGTCTAGGCAAAAGTTAAAGCAAAGAAAAGAAAAGTCTGTTGAGCTGAGCCGTCAAGGATAGTTAAGGAAAACTCTGGACAGATGATAGGTCATCTCACACCGAGTAGCCTATGCAAAAATTAGAACTCAATTCAAAAGCGATAGTCTTTTCAATTGTAATAATTAGAACGTCATTTGTAATTGCCATGTCTCTCAACTAGGATTCCTTAAACTCAGCTCTCCCATCGTGAAATAATAGGATAGCACATATCCGTAGAAGTGCTGATTTCAACTAACCAGCCTTGGTAATTCTTGTCAGTTACATTGGGTCAGTTCATTGCAATCGGAAACTTAGAGTGTTTAGTGCTTAACTCACTTGCTTGTAGTAGTCACTAAATGGGCTTCGTTGTTAGTTATGTCAAAGGGGCAACAAGGGTTTGCAGACAACGGTGTTTGAGGGTTTCATTTCAGAAAAAGAAAAGTTCAATGTGCATAAAAGTTAAACGGTAAAGGTATAAATCCAAGTCTACATCAAAATAAGCCACGCAGGGCTAAAAGTATCAAATATCCAAAAGGTAATAGTTGTAGTCTAATCTAAGCTGTAGGGGGATCCTATCCCTAAGGCACGCCCTGAGCCTTGTCCTAGGTATCAGCCAGTAGGTTATCCAGGTTGATCATCACCTTGTCCTCTCCTCTAGCACCATCCTCAGCCGCAACACCAGCACCTCAGCTCGCTGCTCCACCTCCTGCTCACCCCCAACCGCCCGGGTCACCATAGGTGCCACTCGATATGCTGAGCTATCATCGTCATAAGATAAAGAATCAAACAGATCAGGTGTCTACCTATCCTTTATCATCTGCATTGGCTAACCCTGTAATAGCTCGACCCTCGACCGAGTAGTCTTCTCTCACGCCCTATCGGCCTCAGTAGTGCCTGCTCACAGCTGCTCCTCTAGGAACCTAGCTTGCTCCTCTAAAGCATCCAAGTCATAAGCGGACATACTGTGTGCCTTACCTAGCATAGTCTAAAATGGAAACCATGAGATCACTAAACATATATATATAACAAGGCATTCATCATGCATAATTTGTTAAATATTGCAGGCAAAAGAAACTTACCATGGCTAGTGCATCATGAGCTAGCAGCAGGTCCCAGAAGGAGATAAAACCCCTTGCAATCAACTCCACCTCAGGTACGGTCACCTGAAAGAGTAAGCCACATCAAAACAAGAGCATCATAAATCAGTTATTATAAGGATGAGATTAAAGTGAAGAATCCCTTACATGATGGAGCCAGATAGGGTAAAATGGATAGGATGGATCGAATCCTCGAGCTCCTTGATAGCTCGCTTACCTAAATGATTGAGGAGCTAGAAGAAAGTATCCAACTCTGCTCGGAGGACCCTCTCTCTCACACTCGCTGAAGCGCGGGACCACTTTAGTAGGGGCAGCACCAACAGACCTCTTTCAAGTGGAGGCGGAATGCTACAATGATAAATGGTTACACTCAGGATCACAAACAATTTTAAGAAGCAATAAGGTGTTCATAGAGGCTGAGTTAGGAAAAATACATGAGAAGAAGGTGTGGCAGACCTAGCTGGGCCCTCGGTACTCCGAACCATAGAATGACCCCCGCGATCGCCCCTAGGTCTACCCTCATCATCATCATTGTCATCATCGCCATTGCTATCACTCTAGTGGAACTCAAGGGGGATGATCCTCTCGTAGGGAGAAAGAAGTGAAGAATAAATAAATGCAACATAGGAGCCTCCTACTGACAGCACTCGAGCTCCCTCACCCAACAGGTACAACCCTTAGTCTATCCTAGGAATAAGATTTGGCTAGAAGACTCCTGCTAGGATCAGGGGAGGAATCTGTCTCTCCACAACAGTACTAGTCCTCCTGTCTTGGACCCTCTCACCGAAGTGCCACTCTAAGGAGAGCGAGGACTCCAACATAAACTAGCGGTCATCTGGGCCAGGACGCATTTGCTCATTGTCCTTATGCATATCCGTCCTCTTCCATGATTCTCGAATGACCTGTATAAAGTGAATACACTATAAGTATCATAAACTTGTAAATACAGTTTTTACTAATGGTTGTTGAAATGTGAAATACAGATTTAGCATAAAAGAAGTTTACCCAATTAGAGTGTAGTTGGCGAAGGAACTCCCTATACTTTACTACGGTCAGGGACTGACCCTGCCAAGGCCCCATCCACCTAGAAATAATATGAGGCATCTCAAGCTGCATGGGCAAGCCTGGATTGGGGATCAGTCGATGCTCGAAGGCCCAAATTTGCAAGACAAAGTAAAGATTAGCTACAACATAGTTTGAATAAAAGGTTAAAGCACAAGAGATTGCTTAAGGAATTACCATCAGGAACAGATGGCAGATCTTGAGCTTGGACTGCTAGCCTCAAACTCCAACATCCTTAAACTCCAACATCCTTAAACTCCAACATCCAACCCATGGTACAACTGTGCTAGGATGACTCAGCACTAATTCTTGCCTAGCACAATGATAATATCCTCGACAGTTGAGAGCAAACTATAGTTAAGGTTGCTCGAGTAGACCGGGAAGAAAACGGTGGTAAGGAATATCAGTAAGAAAGATCGGGCATACAAATCCCTCCTCTTTATAGCAATAGGTTGCAACTTTTCAATCTAATAACCTTGAAGCTCCTCGTACTTGAGCTTGTCTGTCCCTCTCGGATGGAACCCAAGTAATCTCTCCATATAAGCCTTCACCTTAGGTCGAGAATGCCATCTATCGGCATATACATGAAAATGGATGATATCCTTACTCTAGTTTGATCCCATCAGTGCATGCATGTCTGAGGGAGTGACGGTGAACTCCCCAATCTGTAGATGTAAAGTATGGGTCATCTCCGACCACCTCTCTGCTAGAGCTGAAATAACACCAAGGTCCACTATCTTCGGAGTCTGAGGGATGGCCCTAATAATGTCACTAAACCTAAAAAAATCTATGTAGGCTAGTAGCTCAGTATCCCCCACAGCTCAAATCTCCTCATACCACTTCTTGTAGAAGCTCAGGGCTCCTATAGCATTATACTAGAACTGCAAGGAAGAAAACATAGTTCGATAGGGTTAGAATACAGTGGACAAATAAAAAACTAGGAAAAGATTGCAGAAAGTAGAAAATTAGACATTCTATCCCTGAGTATAGGACCCGCACGGGTCTGCCCCACCTGTATGGGTCCTATTGTGGCATTTAAACCAAAAATGAGACCCGTATGGGTCCTACCTCACCTGTATGGGTCCCATGCAAGCAATCCTTATGCGAAAAAAAATCCTATAAATCCAAATTCACCAAATCCAATTAGTTGCTCAGCGGGATAACCTCACCTTCCGGTGTGATGATGATTACACCTAGACTAGCTCCTTTTTGATTCATACCCCCATTAAAATACATAATCCATTTGACCTTCTCCACCTTTATTGGGCGCAAACTGCTTATCAGGGAAATCTAGATTTTCAACATAATGAGACTCTATGGGTTGACTTGCAAAAAAATCAGCCACTGATCTCCCCTTAATGACCTTCTTTATGATATACTCGATATCAAACTGAGATAATAATAGGAGCCAACAAGAGAGCTTCCCTGCCAATGTGGGGAATTGACAAAGATGTTTCATTAGGTCCACTTTTAAAACTGCTTGGATTTTGTAGGAGTAAAAGTAATGCCTCAACTTCTTGGTTAACCACACCATTGCTGTGCACATTTTCTCTACTACCGTGTATTTCATCTCATATTCTAAAAACTTCTTACTTGAATAATAGATAGCATGTTTACTTTTATCCTCTTGCTCTTGGACCAACATTGCCCCTCCAGACGACTCCTTTATGGCTAAATAGAGAATCAGCGGCTTACCGGGCATCGAAGGCTTTAAAACTGGAGGGCTCATAAGATAAGCCTTTGTCTTATCAAAGGCTATCTAGCATTACCTATTCTATTATATCGGCTATTTCTTTCTAAACAACTTAAAGATTAGCTCACACACTATTGTTAACTTGGCGATAAAATGGCTCATATATTGAAGCGATCCAAGAAACGACCTGACTTCCCTTTCAATTCTAGGAATAGGCATTTCTTGTATGTCTTTAACTTTATTAGAGTTAAACTTGATCCCCCATTGACTAACGATATGGCCAAGGATTTTCCCCGAAGTCACTGCAAATACATACTTCTTTGGATTCAAGCGCAGGTTGTACTTCTCAGTTCTGGTCAAGAACCTTTCCAAAATCTCAGGGTGCTCTAGTGTTTGACTTTACTAACACATCATCTAAATAAACCTTAACCTCTTTGTGGATCATCTCATGTAACAAAGCTGTCACGACTCTTTGATAAGTTGCCCCTGCATTCTTTAACCTAAAAAGCATTACCTTATAACAATACACCCCAATTCTATGATGAAGGCTATCTTGACTTTATCGATTATGTCCATTAAGATCTGATTGTACCCAGAAAACCCATCTAAGAATGAGCACATTATAGCCCTGGAAGCACTATCTACCAATACATCGATATGAGGCACTGGGAAATCATCTTTTAGGGAGGCCTTATTTAAATCGTGAAAGTCGACAAACATTCTGACTTTTCCATCTTTCTTGGGGAATGGGACAAGGTTTGGTAACCATGTCGGATACTCAATTACTTTGATGAATTTGGCCTCTAATAATCTATCAACTTAAGCTTTGATCTTATCTGCCCATTTTGGACACAGTCTTCTTAACTTTTATTTGACTGGTTTGAAGGTCGGTTGGGATACAATGCTTAGCAATTTGGTGATCGAACCCCGGGCATATCCTCATAGGACCAGGTGAAAGTGCTAACATGTTTTCTAAGCACTTTTATCATCTCTCTTTTTTTATCGGAGTTAAGTCATTGGATATTATTACCATTTTTGAATTTTCCTTAGTTCCCAAATTAATCTCATTAAATGAAGTATCATGAATGCTAAAAATGTTATGCGAATGGCAAGATGAATGCATGGTGTCATCACGCAAAACATCAAAAAAGTAAGCAAAATAATTATCATTATTATTTGGTTGCCCGAAGGCTATATCATTTTCATTACATATTATTGCATTATAATCCTCCACAGGCGGAGCATCTTCTAGGTCGGTCATCAAGATATGAGTCAGGTCGCGATCCAGATCTTGCAACTACTTCTCTGTCTATATATCATCTACGATTTCTCTTGTGACTTAGGCCAAGTTCTTCAAGGCTTCCTGAATAGGTTTCTTCTTCTTATCCCCCAAGCATAATATGGTGTATATCAAAGTAGTGAAGGTATCTATAGCTTTGTCCACTTCAATCTTTTATAGGTCGCTATCTTCCATTTTCTTAAAACATTTTTCTGCTTCTATGGCGACTTCATAACACTCAAAAATGGTCTTTCTCACAAGGTTTCCTTTTAATAGCTACTAAGACTGTTAACCATCTCTTAAAGTAATCATGAACGAGTTCTCCACTCCATCGCCTGATTGCTATAAGGTCAAATATGGAGAGTTCTTCACTTGCTTTCTTGGCTTCTATGATGCACCTCTAGACCTCATCTTCTTCCAACCCTAAACTGATCTTGTCCACTTCCTCCCCTCTTCTTCGGGGTTCACAAACTTTGCCTTTATCAATGAGTACCGTGATAGCTTTGAGGAGATCCTTACATACTTTAGTTGGGTGACTAGAACTGACGTGATACAGGTAGACATTGCCCCTCTCCTCAGGCTTTGGCTGGACATATAGTCGGAGATGATCAATCAACTTGTACTTCTTCAACTTTTTAAAGAGGCTCAAACAAGGAGTACCCTAAGGTGAGATGTCATCAAAAACCTTTTATTCGTGAGTCATACCATAGGGTAAACTCATGACATAAGGGAGGATTATCCCCTTTGGCATACCCACGAAGTCGTGTAACTGACTCGGATCCTTGCTACAGTAAACTTGCAACACGGGCACTTAACAAAGCAGGTGGGACCCATTACTGGCTATGAGGAGTGTTAAGTTTGCTGGCTGAACACACCAACTGAATTGAGCCATGGATGAGAATAAGAGGGAGGAAACTTATTAAATCTTGAACTGAGGTTATAGCCAAAAGATCGGTACATGCATGGGATGCGTTATGCATGCACAAATTACAACGATGCATGGTGGGTTAATTACAAGGGAATGTAATATAACACTTGTGAATTGATCGATTCGGTCCTTATTTCTCCCTCTAGTTCTAAGGGTATTCTTCCTTAGTCTAATCTTATATAGAAAGAGGTACATGTAAGGTAAAATTCTAAGGCTTTTGATAAGAATGGCATAGGGAAATATTAGAAGTTTGATGTAGAATGTTCCCATCGCATCAAGCCTCTTTTGGAGGGAGATAGCAATAAGTGCTCCACCCACTAGAGTGTCCCCAATTCCTGGCCGACATGGGTGACACTTTCATAAGTTTCATGAAAATAATAGGGCACCTTAACCTAGTGCTAGAAGAAGAGAACATCTAACTAAAGAGAGAAGGAGATGAGAAGATAGAGTGTGATAATTTTCCCAAATGATGAAAAAGAAAATGGGTTGAATCAAGTAGATGATTTTCGGTGTTCATCTTAATCTTTTAAGCTTTTAAAAAAACCAAAATTTTGTAAGTTAAAAGATCGTTCCCCAGCGGAGTCACCACTATGAGGCGTCAATGATGTGTGGGTCTCCCTTGGCGCCTGTGTGAGAGGCAGGGCCTACTAGGGGGTTGGTTGGATTAACCTTTTTAGTTCAAGTTTGAACAAATAGCTAATTTTAATGAATAAAAGAATCGAGACCCAAATCTCGATATGAATGATACAGTCGCCAACCAAGTGGTCTACTTGAGAAAGATTTTTTGTACAATTCCTATTAGGTGGGAGACTCGTACCTATTGGATCAGAGATTCAGGTATCGTATAAGTCACCTATTTCTCATTTAGTTGATTCAAAATTAGATTCACCGTGTAAAATCGTTTTTATTTTCATCATTTGGGGTATTATCACAGAAATTTTATTTTTCTACACTCGTTCACACTCGATACACGCATTTACAGATTACAATAAAGCAGAAGCAATAAATGGTGGAATAAAAATTACAACCAGGGGAAAATAGGGGAATTGCAAGAGAACCTATACATTTGTTCTAAGTTATAAAACAAAATAAAAATAATATCCCCTGCATCCACAAAGATTAGCATAGTTTATAGCAAATCATAAGTCAGAATTATATTACGAAAAAAGTGATTATGTTAGCATGGTGGTTTTACGATCAATAGTGCCCAGACGGCTTCTAAGATCAGGGAGAAATAACGAGTCTTCAACGTATTTTGTTATGAAAACACATTTTAACTTTTGTGGGTTGATTTATTAGATCATTATCGCATGGTAAATGGTGAGTTAGATTGATTTCAACTGATCGAAAGATGAATTTTGGATTCTACTTGAGGCTGGTACCTGTATGGGTGTGTGGGACCCATACGACTACCAGAGAGGATCGATACTGGTATGGGGTACCCGTATGGGCCCTATCTGGTCCCATATAGAAACTTTGTTCAGTCTAATACACAGATTAATGAATGAAAAATAAATTAAATATGGGATTTCCTTCTGTATGAGTATGGCGCACTAATTTAATATCCCCAAGGACCCAAGGTGCCCACAAGACTCATACGGGTTAGGACCAGACTCGAAACAGGAAATAAAGAGAGTAGATATAATAGAGGGGGCAGAGAATAACAATAAAATAATTGAGATGTGAGTCTCTTTGAAACTCAGGAGCATTACCTTTATGGCGTGAATCCACTTTGAGGCGATCCCTTTGCTGTTTAGAGAGTCTAGCCAAAGTAGATGAAACATGATTATTTAGGCGAGTGTTTGTGTGAAAAAGATCTCCTCTAAATCCTAGGAATGAATAAAATGTTGACAAAACCTCAAAAGATGGGTTTTCTCCCTATTTTATACCTCCTATACCTCAGCTATAACCTTTCTATCCCTATAGAAACTGCTAGAATTTGTGTATAATATACTTACTATGTTGTATATGAGTTGTGTGTTATGAAAATATTAGAAAAGGGCCCTATTTATAGGGTGAAAGGAGGTCTAAATACAATAAATCGCGTTCATGATCTGCCTTTTTCGGAAATAGGAAAGGATTCCCTTCCAAAAGAGCCTTATCAGGCAACAAGTGGACCCGTATGGGTGGGGCCCTAGGGATTCAATACAGGTCCCCTCAGACGTATGGAAGGAATGACCCGTATGGGTCCGCTAGTGGATCTATACCACTAGCAAGCACCCGTACGGGTCCCTAAGGGCAGACTAGGTCTCCAAACTTTGGCCAAAATCAACTCTGCAGCAGTAGGAACACCTCTGATGGATAACACCTGCACGAGAATGCATCATATAGCTCTCATCATCGTTTCATGAGAAGGATCGTTAAAATCTAGTGCTCACACCATCACAGGGCAATTTTGAGCCAGAATTTCATGGAACCACTAGGGGTACATCCAGTCCAAACTCGAGGCCAAACTAACTTCATTTAAACTCTGAATTTTAGTTAAATATGGGGCAAAACCCCTAGCTCACCTTGATCCTTGATCGAAGGGGCAAAAATTTTAGTTTTCACAAAAGTCAATCAAGAATCAAGGTAAGACATTTTTTAATTGATCACCAATAAGGATAATTTTTGTGTACATGTCTACCGATATATGGAAAATTTTCCCCAACAAATGAGTCTGGCAAGGAGACACTTCCCCAGCAAAAAAGAGTTTATCAAAGAATATTACTCTATTCCCCAGTAGTGGAATCAGCCAAGGGGCATTCTTCCGCCTTCTGACACCCCAAAGGCATTCATCCTAGGGGCATTCCCCAGGAGCAGAATCAGCCAATCTGGGGGCATCCCCCTATTCCCCAGTAGCGGAATCAGCCAATTTGGGGGCACCCCCCTAAAGGACATTCCTCGAGAGGCACCCTCCAAGGGACACTCCATTCCAAAGCAATTGGGCCAAACCTGTCATTTCTCATGCTTAATTTACAGCTTATTCAGGGGCCAACCCCCATCCACACATCTTCATTCTTGATTGAAGGGAAAAATTTTTTGTTCATCACAAAGTCAATTAAGAACTAAGATGTGTCTACTTAGATAATGACTAACTTAGTATTTGATTGTCGTCTCTTTACAAGTCATTAAAAATCCCAGTAGGAAAGTCATCCACCTTTGGAAAGGGATACACCATCAGTTAGGAAAGTTATCCACCTTAAGAAAGGGATGCATCAGCTAGGAAAGTCAATCCGCCTTAGGAAAGTCAATCTGCCTTAGGAAAGGGATACATCAATCAGGAAAGTTGATTCGCCTTAAGAAAGGGATACACACACCTTCCGCAGTAGAGCCACTACGGATACGCATCAACAAAGGAAAGTCAACCACCTCAAGAAAGGGATATGCATCAGCAAAGGAAAGTGATTTACCTCAAGAAAGGGATACGCATTAGCAAAGGAAAGTCATCCGCATCAAGAAAAGGATACGCATCGACAAAGGAAAATCATCCACCTTAAGAGAGGAACTCGTCCATCTCATCACCTTTAGTATGGTTTCTAAACCCTCGCTCACATCGTGAGATCATACAGATCCGTATCTGCAGTGATCCCACGAGGGGCACTCTATGAGCACTGGATTTTAATGGTCCTTCTCATGAAACGATGATGAGAGTTAGATAATGCAATCTTTTACAAGTGTTATCCATCAGAGGTGTTCTTACTACTGTAGAGTTAAGTTTGACCAAGTTTGGAGACCTAGTCTGCCCTTAGGGACCCATACGGGTCATGCTTGGTGGTATAGATCCACCGGTGGACCCGTACGGGTCAAGTCCCCCATACGCCTTAAGGGGACCCATACGGGTCCCATACTTGCCTATTTAGTTTTAATGGCAAGTGATCTATGCTATTTTTGGGAGAAATCAGGTCATGAATACGATTTATTATGTTGAGACATGATTTCCCTTATAAATAGAGGCCTCTGCACCTTATTTGAACACACAGAAACACAGATAATGACATACAAGAAATTATTAAAAGTAATTTATGAAATTCCAGCAGATTTTATAGGTATAGAAAGTGTATAGTTGAGGTATGGAAGGTATAAAATAAGGAGAAAGCCCATCCCTCGAGTTTTTGTCCATATTATATTGATTTCTAGCTTAATTGATTAGGATTTAGGGGAGGTTATGCCCACACAAATACTCACCTAAATAGTCCTAAAAATCACCATTTTATCATCTACTTTGGCTAGACTCTCTCACAGCAAAGGGATTGCCTTTAAAGTGGATTCACGTCGTAAAGGTACGCTCTTGAGTTTCAAAGAGACTGATATCTTAATTACTTTATTGTTATTCTCCAACTATTCAATTCCATCTAGTCTTTTTTTCCTGTTTTGTGTCTGATCCTCACCCATGTAGGCCTTATTGGCATCTTTATGTCCTTAGGGATGTTAAACTGGTGTGCCATACCCATATGAAATGAAATCCAATTTTTATTCTTTTTCTCCTCCACAAATCTATTTGCTAACTACACTAAGTTTTCTGCTCGGGACCAGACAGGACCTATACGGGTCCCCCATACCCGGACCGCTTCTCCCCAGCACCCGTACGGGTACTGACCCTCAGGTAGAACCCAAAGTTTCTATTTTAATCAGTAAAATCAATCTAATCTTGCCATTTTCCATGCAATCATTTTCACTAATAATCCGGTAAATCAACCAACAAAAGTTAAAATGTGTTTTCATGATAAAATACGCTGAAGACCCATTATTTCTCTCTAAACCTAGAAGCCGCCCAGGCACTATCAATCGCAAAACTGCCACGCAAACATAATCACATTTTTCTTGACAAAATGATGGCTCATGATGTGCTATAAACTATGCTAATCTTTGTGGATGCAAGAGAATTTATTTCATTTTGTTTTATAACTTAAAATATATGTATAGGTTCTTTTGTAATTCCCCCATTTTCCCTCGGTTGTAATTTTTATCCCCCCATTTATTATTTATGCCTTATTATAATTTGTAAACACATGTAACAAGTTGAAGGAGTGTAGAAAAATAGGATTTCCGTAATAACTCCCCAAATGATGAAAACAAAATGATTTTACACGGCGAATGTAATTTTGAATTAACTAAATGCGAAATAAGTGACTCATCCGATATGAATCTCTGATCCAAAAGTTATAAGTCTACCGCCCAATGGGAACCATACCAAAACGCTTTCCCAAGTAGATAACTTGGGTGGCAACTCTATCATTTGTATCGAGATTTGAGTCTCGATTCTTTTATTCATAAAATTGGCTAAAATGTGCAAACTTGAACTAAATGGTTTCATCAAGCCTAAATTAATCAACCACCCCAGTGGGCCCTGCCAGTAGGCACTAAGGGATACCCACAGGTCATCGACACCTTGCACCATGTTTTCATTGTTGATCGAAGGGGCAAAAATTTTTGTCTTAATAAAATTGATAAAATAGTAAAAACATGACTTATGCATCAACTAACTTCATTTCAATTGTCTCTTAGTATAGGTACAATCACCGGCAACCACAAGGGGCAATCCAAACGCCAATTTCGGTAAAGAAAGTACGCCAACTATCAATAGGTACTAGTAAGAAGCGATTTCATGTCATCCTTTTAGATCAAATACACTGACTTTTAGGAGGTACAGGTGGAAGAAATTTCCTGTCATCCTTTTAGATCAAGCATGTTGACTATTAGGAGGTACTGGTGGAATCAATTTCCTGTCATCCTTTTGGATCGAATACACCAACTATTAGGAGGTACTAGCGGAAGAAATTTCCTATGATCCTTCTAGGTCAAATACACCGACTGTCAGGAGGTACTGGCGAAAGTAATAACCTATCATCCTTTTGGGTCAAACACACCGACTAGCAGGAGGTACTAGCGGAAGCAATTTATTGTTATCCTTTTGGGTCAAACACACCTACCAATCAATAAGGGGCATGTCAAAGAAGCCAACTTCCAGCCAACTGCTTGGGATCATACCCCAGCTGAGCCTGGTATGATTGCTAGACCCTTGCTCTATTCGTAAGGCCATACTGCCTTGCATCAGCAGTGATCTCCCGAGGGGCAGCATGTGAGCATGAGATTTTGCAGCCCCTCTTGCGAAACGATGATGACATATATTTGAATTTGTATCCTCGTTAAAAATTCATTTCAATTTTTATACTCATAGAAATTTAGTTCAGCGTGTCCGACTACACATCCAGTAGAAGCTCGAACAGATTATTTTTACACCAAAAAATCCAAAATATCTTAAAATATAAAAATAGATCCGTTTTGACCCTTTTAGGGTGGATTTGACCCCTTTAATCAACTTTTTAGGCTAGATTAGCTAGTTTCCAGACCTATCTTGAGGTCATGAAGTCGCGGCAGGTTCATGATACCACCGACGGTATCATCCATACCGCCAGCGGTCTGACTTTGAGTAAGCAAACAACTTTTTGCCATGCTTTTGCTTAATACCCACCCGGTAATCAGAAAAAGTCAGCTCTCTCTCAATTTCAGCCATAAGACCAGAAGGGGAGAGAAGGGGTTAGCAATTTTAATTTGAATTTGAGAGCAATTCTAGAGTGAGAAAGAGAGTTTTAGTGAGATATATGAAGAAAAGCTAAGAAAAGAAGAATTGATTCATCTTTTCTTGGTTTTTCTTTGTTGAGTCTCGTAGAATTTAACTTAAAATCAATAGAACTAAGGTTTAAAATCAATCTAATAAGATTTAGAGACTTAAATATTTAGTTCACTTCCCAAATCATTACTTTGAGCTTCCCGAAGGTGTCTTTGGATCACGAAGAGGTGGATTCATGACCCCAAGGATTTCTAGAGTTTATGATGATAATCATACACTCTAGGAATCCGCTAGGTGTCTTTGGAGTAGGAGCGTGGGGAGGCCAGCTTTCAGCCTTTCACATCTACCACCCTGTAGAGGATTCCTAGAGTGTATGATGACGATGCAAGTAGCTCGATGTGACATATGCAGTCATTATTATCATTATTTGTTCTAACTTTTGCATAGACCCGAATGATGTGATGGGCCTATCAAACGTATTTTGTCTTTATTTTTTCCTTAAACGCCCTTTTCGGATTTTCAGTCCAACAAATTTATTCCTCACTTTTGAATTGACCTTGCTCTTTTCGATCTATCTAGAATTTTAATGTCCTTTATTTTTGTTTTTGTATTAAGCGCTTGGATTAACTACATGAAACCCCATATTAACTTACTTGCATTATTTTGATCTTTTAGGCCCAATATATTCATATAAGCATAAGAGGTCGGTAAAAAGATATTCTCATCAATGAAATAAGTATGAGTACTGTTAGCACAGGTCCGTTCTGGTCCGATGAGGAATAATGCCTATTTCATCTAACGATCAGACAAATGAGCCAAAAAGGACAAATTTGTCATCCAAAATCCGAAATTCAAAAATCCACATTCCAGGGAAGCTCCGATTAGGCATTTCCTACTAAAAAATAAAAAAGTCAAAGTTTGGTCAAACATAGGTAATTAGCCCGTCGGCTATTTACCGATCTACAGTAAAAAAAATAAAATCTTACCAAAATCTGGCCAGGATTTACGGGATCTGATGTAAAATCCTATCAGAGTGGTAATTAGCCCGCCGGCTATATACATATGTAATTAGCTCGCCGGCTAATTACCAGCCCTCTATATAAAGGGGTGCACCCCCTCATTTCAGAGGGGACGGAAAATTTCAAAAATTCCAAAATTACCTTTATATCCTTTCTGAGTTCTTAGAATCCTAAAAGCCCCGAAATTCTGTCAAAATAATCCCAGATCTGAGTTCTATCACCGACTTTTGGTATAAATCACTTCACGGTCTTTTTGGATCAAGATCTCGCAGTGATCTTTGGTCTAAAAAGACAAAATCTCACATTTCCCTTTAGAAATAACCCAAGATTATAGTCATAATTCAGGTTAAGTCTAATTTCCGACCAAATCACAACCTTCGTCAACTTCGGTCTTGCACCGACTCTCAAGTCATCTTGGATAGACAAAAAGGTAAACTGAGGGTAATTGACCCTAAGCCCAACTTTCAAATTCATTAAAACACATTTTTATTGCTTTATTATTACATATTGCATTCCATTTTTATGGTTAAGTGAGCCACTGGTGCCACTTAAATTATAATATGTGCAAATAAGCCCGCAGGTACGGACAAACATCCAGAATGTGAGGAAACTCTATCCAATTTTTCAGGCCCAAACCCAAATACTACCGTTACTCTACCAAAATTTTGGTAGAAAATATCTACTTATCAAGCCGTTATAATGCCCGTTTTATTTCTTGAATTTAATTCTTAAATAAAGCCATTGTAATGCAGAAATCACCACAAGTTCTAAAATTCCAAAATCAATCCAAACAATTTAAACAATATGAGTAACTATTATGTCTAAACTCAGAATCTCGTTTTCTCTTCGGTAAAAAAATCCCATTTCATGGCAGTATACCACAATTCCCGGTGGAGCTGAACCGGGTGGCGACTCTATTTCTATTTTTAAATAAAGTAAAATGCTTTATTTTAAAATTGTATTTTCCTAATAAAATGTGCAAATATACTTCTTAGTGTAATCACATTTTTGTCCTTCAAAGCCACCGCATTTAATCAAAATGGATTTTCTCAAACAAGACCAAGCACCGCGGTTTCCTCAAACTGGATCGAACTTGAAACGTGCCCCGCGCGCCGCACCCTGCTTGCTAGACCTGCCTAAACGTCCGCCGCTCATAATGGAGACTGTGTTAGGGAAAATTATTTTTATAAAACCTCAATTTTTATAAAAATTCTTTTTTTGACATAATAATTAAAATAATGTTCAAATTAAATTTTGGAGTTATGAAATATGTGGTAATTTTGACATTACACAAATTTTAGGATTGCATAGCATCTGCATTCTTTACCCCTAAAACCAATTTAGGCGTCTTTTAGTGTAGTATCTCCAAGTTCGCTTAGGGCTTGAGGGATATGGATCTAATCAAACCCCTTGCGTAACTTACGAGAACCTTGTTTGCTTAAGGGTAAGACTACCTACGTATATTATATGTGGTAAAGCTTCCTTTGGTTCACTTAGGGCCACTGAGACTCAGTACACAAAGGTGCAGGGTACCCCAAATCACACCCAATCCTGAGACCGAAACCCACATATAGAGGAACTGTAGACACTTTCTAATAGGTCTACCCAGAAACCTCGAGTGCCGCGAGCAGACTTCGCTAAGTCCCGCGTTGACTTCAAAGCGAAGTAACCAAATGGAGTGAAAAGGGTGGTAGGCGCAATCTAACCGTTTGCTATGTGTGAAAGTTTATTAAATATAAATAAATTAAAAACGGACATCATAAACATCATGATTGTGTGAAAACTAACCACAGCTTTGTGCAACCACGACATTAACGTGTGCCATACTATTTCATTAACCAAGACTAGTGAGTCCACCTAGGCTCAACCCGTGAGCCGAACTTAGTTGAGACCAGTGAGTCCACCTAGGGTCAACCCGTGAGTCGAAATCAACTGAGACCAGTCAGTCCACCCAGGCTCAACCCATAAGCTGAAATAACCCAGACTAATAAATCTACCTAGGCTCAGCCAATGAGCCAAAATACACAAAACCCTCTGAGTGAGCCCCGCGTCACCTCACCCCTTGGACCAATGAGTCAAAACCCTTTGAGTGACCACCCACGTCTGCTCACCCCTTAGACTAATGAGTCAAAACCCCTTGAGTGACCCGAGTGTCATCTCAACCCTTAGACCAATGAGTCAAAACCCATTGAGTGACCCCCGCGTCAGCTCACCCCTTGGACCAATGAGTCCAAACCCCTTGAGTGACCCTAGTGTCATCTGAATCCTTGGACCAATGAGTCAAAACCCTTTGAGTGACCCTAGTGTCATCTCAACCCTTGGGCCAATGAGTTAAAACCCTTTGAGTGACCTTAGTGTCAGCTCAATCCTTGGACCAATGAGTCAAAACCCTCTGAGTGACCCTAATGCCAGCTCAACCCTTAGACCAACAAGTCAAAACTCTTTGAGTGACCCCCGCGTCAGCTCACCCCTTAGACCAATGAGTCAAAACCCTCTGAGTGATCCTAGTGTCAGCTCAATCCTTGGACCAATGAATCAAAACCCTCTGAGTGACCCTAGTATAATCTCAACCCTTGGACTAATGAGTCAAAACCCTTTGAGAGATCCTAGTGTCAGCTCAACCCTTGGACTAATGAGTCAAAACCCTTTGACTGACCCTAGTATCAGCTCAATCCTTGGACCAATGAGTCAAAACCCTCAGAGTGACCTTAGTGTCAGCTCAATCCTTGGACCAATGAGTCAAAACCCTCTAAGTGACCCTAGTGTCATCTCAAAACTTGGACCAATGAGTCAAAACCCCTTGAGTGAACTTAGTGTCATCTCAACCCTTGGACCAATGAGTCAAAACCCTCTGAGTGACCCTAGTGTCAGCTCCATCCTTAGACCAATGAGTCAAAACCCTCAGAGTGACCTTAATGTCAGCTCAATCCTTGGACCAATAAGTCAAAACCCTCTGAGTGACCCTAGTGTCATCTCAAACCTTGGACCAATGAGTCAAAACCCCTTGAGTGAACTTAGTGTCATCTCAACCCTTGGACCAATGAGTCAAAACCCTCTGAGTGACCCTAGTGTTAGCTCCATCCTTAGACCAATGAGTCAAAACCCTTTGAGTGACCCCCACGTTAGCTCACCCCTTAGACCAATGAGTCAAAACCCTCTGATTGACCCCCGTGTCATCTCACCCCTTGGACCAATAAGTCAAAACCCCTTGAGTGACCCTTGTGTGAGTTCAACCCTTGGACCAATAAGTCAAAACCCTTTAAGTGACCCTAGTGTTAGCTCAATCCTTGGACCAATGAGTCAAAACCCTTTGAGTGACCCTAGTGTCAGCTCAATCCTTAGACCAATGAGTCAAAACCCCTTGAGTGACCCTAGTGTCACCTCACCCTTTAGACCAATGAGTTAACCCACCTTTGACCGGTGAGCCAACTCGCCCTTAGGATTTCAAATATGATCCGACTCAGGCTCTTTGTCTTTCAACCATGTGTTTGCAATATTCCATAAAAATCGCAACTTATCAATTGTTCCTCGAGCAATTGGCATATGCCCAAACCTTTTTTAATTTGATTGTATATCTCCATCATTCATCCATGCATTTGATCACTCATACATTCATTCATCTGCCCACAAATAAGATAAGAAAGATCCAGAGCCACGCCCGGTGCCCTTACTAACACTTGATCTCTTGGTCTTTTAGGTTGGAAGCGAGAGAGAAGTAGGTTGAGGTGCATTATTAGCAGTCTAAATGTCACACCCCCACACTGATCGAATCTTTAGCTGGATTTTTCTCTAATCCAGAACCCGAAACCACGATGGCAAATGATGATGCAGTTGGCCAATCCCTTAGGAGGATTCTTGATGCCCTAGAATTTCATGATATTTAGAAAAGGCTGAGCGCTGCTAATGCTCAGAAAACCCAAGAACAAGAGACTTAAATAGCCGCACTCATAGCAAAGATGGCGGACATGGAGAAGCTATCTCCAGTAAAGGAAAAATCTGTTGCTCCCTCTATAGAGCAATACGTGGATATTGATCAATTTTAGCCTAAGGAGTTGAAAGCCCTTCTGCTAACTTTGTGATACCCTACATGGCCCCATATGCTGGTACTGGCCCTCCTCACACACATGTGGAATGTTATTTCTGAATTATGACTAGCATGAACATCCCTAAGGTTCATATAGTCAATCTGTTTTAAATAACTCTTTGTGGACCTGCCTTTAAGTGGTACATGATAATGCTAACCAATGTAAAGTCTAATTGGAAGAAGCTGTACCGGCGTTCCTTGAAAACTATACCTTCAATCTAAAAGTCAAGACCACTCTGCAGGATCTAGAAAGGATAAAGCCATGGCCGAATGAGTCCTTCGAAGAGTTTTATCTAAGATGGATGGCTGTTTGTCTGCTGGTAACCGGGGCACCTGACCAAGACACCCTGATAATAAAGCTTGCTGAAGGCTCTAGTCCAAAATATTAAAAAATGAAGATGAAAAGATTCGACACCTTCAACGACGTGGTAGACCATGCTAAGAGGCTTGAAAATATGAAGAAGAAGATTGAGCAAAGAAGCAAAAATAATAAGCTTACATTAAACCTTTGTATTGGAAAAAAGGGGGTTCTTCCAAATAAGGCACCTCTAAATCCTTGAAAGCTGCTTCCAAAGTGCTAGCAGTTACCCAAGTACAGACTCACCAGTCCATCTCTCCATGGGTGGAATCACTATCCCAGATATTCACCAAATGAAGTAAGTCCAACCAACCCCAGAGCATTAAACCATTCACTTTACCTCTAGCGGTAGACAGAGATAATTTCTATACTTATCATATGACTAAGGGGAACCGTACTAATAAATGCTCGGCTACTAAAAGATTTACAGTAGATGATAGCTGATGGGAGAATGAAAGACCCTGAGAAAAAGCCAAGCACTTAGACTAATCCGCTGCCAAACTTCTAAGCTATGGTAAATGCCATTAGGATTCATGTAGAAGCTGACGAACATGGTATTGACGTAATAGATAACTTCCAACATGACCCAGGATGGGGGACAATATGATCTTTAACAACATGGATATTGTCTATATGGTCAACCAGTACTTTCTGAGGATGAGGAGAAAAGGGTTGGACCAATCTCCTATATCGCCACATCTTATATATCACAGAAATTTAGATCCGAATGAACATTTGGAGGAATTTTTCCGATTTATGCACGAACAAGGAATAGCCATGATGGGTTTTCCACCACAGTTTCCCCGGTTCTTAGAAGACCTAACCATGGACTAGTATGATGCGATGCCACTAGAAGGATGTTAGAACTGATACTTTATGGAGAGATCTTTCCTCCACTACTTTAAGGCATATCAACCATACTTGGATGAGCTTTGCTAGTAGCTGGCACCATAGGTAGACTGGCACAATACTGGCTGGCAAGATTTCCCTCCTCTACAACCTCCCATGTACACTCACCTGGATTACATGAGTCCCAATTATGTTGGAACAAGTCTGTTCGAATTTGGGGGCTCTTCAGGGACAGCACATCCAGAAACCTAAGAACTATATGATCCTGAATAGGCATAGAGTAACTACACAGATCGATAGAGGTATCTTGGCCTGAATGTAGATGGAGGTGCATGAGACCTATTTGGAGAAATCCATACCAACATTATGGCATATGGTTCCCGTATGGAAGAAACATTCGCCACCATATAAACCATGGTATCCAAGTTCTGTATAGCCATAGAAGGACTCAAAGCAGAGCCAAATATGGCAGAAGAAAATCCAGAAGAGGATCCCGAGAAAGATCATGAGGAAGATTGCATGGAAAACCCTAGAGAGGATCTAGAAGAAAATTCTAATAATGATATCCTATCTTCGCACGCACCAAACTGGATCTTTGAGCCACAGCCTTTCGAAGATTTAGATAAAGAGGTGGAAGAATTTATGGACTCTAATGAATCAGATCACGAGAATTAAAGCAAAGTGGATAACTTGGGGTATGAATTAGAGACTTTCTCGAATGATAAGCTAAATCACTTATCGGGAGATTTCGAGTGCGAGGCTTCCTTACCCAATGACATGATAATTGATTATGACGGTGTCGAGAGCTACTCCTCTTCTCTAGAGCATGACTCCCTGGGCGCCTTATGGTCTACAACAAGTGATGATTCTAGAGACTTTACAAACTTTGACTCAGATGACAAACATGTCATTAACATGATTCGGGACAAGGGGCGAGAACCCTCTTGTGAATACACTATAGAGAGAGAGAGAATTCGTGCAGAGAATGTAGCTCAAAACAGTTGTCGGATCCAGAGCCTGGACTTGAGGGAAGTTTACCCCATATTCTATAATGGAAATACAAGGCCATGCCCTCACATCTATGAATTTGTGCAAATGATGAATGACGGGTACATTTACTATGCCTATTAGCCGGAAAGGTTCTGCTGGACTCTCCGAGAAAAGGTAGTCATTTGGTATGAAGGGCTGACATTTTACCAGAAGTCATTTTAGAATATTTTGGCCAAGCAATTCATCGACTACTTCATGTAGGTTGACCCACCAGAAGACACAACCCCTGAACTGGATAGGCATAGGAACCCCTTACTATACTGGGAATGGGAAGCAACCAACATTGCCTGCTCTACATCAATGTAATCGACCAAGGAATACCCCTGGTATACAAATAAATACCATGATACACCAGTCCATTACGATGACATGTTGGATCTATTCGGTAAAAGTGAACCAACTGATGGAGCTCCTAGTCCGTCTATATGATCAGGCATGTATCAAATCCTGCACTATAATAAATCCTACAAGAGAACCCCGCCGTTCTAGAAAAGTAGCCTGAAAAGGTTCCCTTCATGTAGTGGCCCTTCACTGCCAAGGCACCGGTTTCTGTGAATAAGCCAATTGACTTAGGAGAGATACCCCTCGATGAGAATTTTGACGAGTTTGAGGTCTTCAAAACAACAAACTCGCTAATCTAGGTGGTCAGTCCTCTCACCAGAGGACGAAAAGTCACTGGATCAGTAGCCCTAGCTGAACCAAGAACTTTTGTCAAGTCCTTAAAATAAATTGAAAGCCCGATTGTGGATCAACTGAAGGCCACTACAACTAAAATAAGCATCTGGGACCTACTCCTGGGCTCTCAGGATCATAGGCTCACTATCGTCAAATAGCTAATAGAAATCAAAACATCTCCTCTGACATCCCCAGAATAGGTATGTGCACTAGTCAATAATGAGACTAGCACTGTTACCCCCAATATCGTCTTCTCGAGCTTGGATTTACTCGATGAAGGCATTTGCTACAATAAGGCTCTCTACTTGAAGGCTAGTGTTTTTGGGCGCATCATGCCCTATATAATGGTTGACAATGGCTCATCACTAAATGTCTGTCCTAAAGATATTCTGCCAATCCTAGGACTGACTGAGAAGGACCTAAAGAAATCAACACAGTCGTCAAAGCTTACGACAATTCCAAAAGGACTATCATTGGCACATTCGAAGCTGAAGTCACAATCGGTGAAATCTCATCTATAGTACTCTTGACGGTTATAGATATCTAGATAACTTTCTCTATGCTACTTAGGAGACCATGGTTTCATGCTTTGGGAGGAGTCCTATCCACCCTGCACCAGAAGATCAAAATCTTATTCTGTGGAAAGATTGTTACCTTAGAAGCTGACGAAGCCTCAGTAGTAGCAGCACTAAAGATGGAAGAAAGCAACATGAAAGGGTTTACCACAACCACAATTGGCCAGGAAGTAAAAAAGCAATCAGACGTGTTCTAGGGCCCATGGATTTAGGGATACATGCAACAGCACCACACTCTTGGAAAAGCACTAGGCGCCTATGAACAGGGAATGTCGACCTTCAATATAGGGGCAAGAATATAGAAGCTTGTGAGACTCATTTACAAGGCTCTTAAAGAGTTTTCCATAAGATGACCTTTCAAAAGAAGCTGCAACGGCCCTACGAAGGAACCCTCGAGCTTGTTACTCATCAAGGGAAGACCCGTTCTAGGATTTGAGATATTCGCAGATATAGTCGACTACGGTAAATATGGTAAAAGCTTCACAACCTGTGTAAAGAAGGCCAGTTACTAGCCAGATGTAAGGGAAATCCTGGATTAGACCAAGAATGATAAATTGGTACACCCGAAGAAGGTTAAGAAGCTGAGTAAAGAGGAAGAAATCCTCGACACCTTAATGAAGCACCTTCAGGCACAACTCAAGATAGTAGAGGAAGCAATAAGCATGGGAGGTAGCTTGAACCAAGCCATCATGGACATGTCGTGACTATAAAAGGCAAGGTGAAGGTACAAGAGGAAGATGACGAGGATATCCTACTAAAGCTAGCTGCTAGAGGAGAATCATTCTCAACGAAGCCAGACCCTAATGATCAGGATCAGTCTTTTGTTTCCATTTCTAGCATATTTGAAATGAATGATGTACTTTATGATGACAATAAGATGAAGAACTTTGCTTATTTGGATTATGTTTCTGATTATGATTCCAAGCACCCATTCTAGCATTCATCTAGCATTTTTAACATCAAGAATGATATCACAAAAGAAATTAATTTAAACACAAAAAATGATCCAAAAATGGTATACATTTCCAATCAATTGCCTATCGAACAAGAGAGAGAATTGATAAAGGTATTGAAAAATCACATTTTAGCCTTTGATTGGTCTCACAAGGACATGCCTGGACTTGATCAGTACATTACAAAGCAAAGGATCCCCATGGACCTAAAAATTCGGATGGTAAAGCAAAAAATTAGGAGAATACGCCCAGAGTGGGCCAAAAAGGTCAAACTAGAGGTGGCAAAATAAATCAAGGAAAATTTCATTGAAGTCATCGAGTATCCTACTTGTCTATCTAATATAGTCCCCGTACCCAAGAAGAACGATGATGTCTGAGTTTACATCGACTTTAGGGATTTTGAATAAGGCTACCCCTAAGGATGATTTCCCACTACCACACATTGATTTTCTGGTAGACAGTGTGGCAAGAGAAGCCATGTATTCCATTATGAATGGATTCTCGGGATACCACCAAATCCTTATGAATGTAATAGACAAGTTCAAAATCACATTCATCTCAGAGTGGGGAACTTATTGCTTCAGAGTAATGCCTTTCAAACTCAAGAATGTAGGGGCAACCTACTAGTGAGCAGTCATGACCTTACTATATGAATTGATCTATAAAGAAGTAGAGGTCTATGTGGATGACATTCTTGTGAAATCCGTTACACCAAAATAACACCGAGTAGTGCTAGAATGATTCCTCATAAGGATTGGAAAGTACAACCTTTGTTTGAACCCGAAAAGGTGCATATTCAGCATTACATCAGGCAAATTACTGGGTCACGTGGTTAGCCAAAGAGGTATAGAAATTGACCCCAACAAGGCCAATGCTATCACGGAAATGCCCGGCTAACAACTGACATAGAAGTAAGAAGTTTCTTGAGATCCATACAGTATGTCAACCACTTTATACCGTGGTTGACCACCACATGTGAGCCTATCTTTAAACTCTTGAGGAAACCACAGCCGATATAGTTGGACGACCAATGCCAGGAAGCCTTTAATAGAATTAAAGCTTACATGATGAATCCTCTGGTACTGAAACTGCCAATTCTCAGAAAGCCACTCATTCTCTACTTGGCCATAGAAGAAACATCTGTAGGGGCCATGTTAGTTCAAGAACATAAAGACAAGAGGGAACATGTGGTTTATTACCTCAACAAGAAATTGCTAGAGTATGAGACTCGATACACCATCGTGGAAAAGACTTGTTCTGCCATGGTCTGCCTCACCAAAAAGCTCAGGCATTACTTCCAATCGTATAGAATCCAAGCAGTCACAAAAGTGGATCCGATGAAGTACTTATCTCAAACTCCCTTACTAACCGAAAAATTGGGAAGGTGGCTCTTATTGCTGTTAGAGTTCGATGTTGAGTACGTAACACAAAAAACTATCAAGGGTAGATCAGTGGCTAAATTTCTAGCAAATCAACCACTCGATGAAGAAGAACAGGAAAACCTAGAATTTCCCGACGAATGTCTCGTAGCCACCAAAGAGAACCACGGAAGATGGACCATGTCCTTTGACGGCGCTGTCAACAAGCGAGGAGCCGGTTTGGGAGTTATCATCTTTATGCTAGACGGAGCACTCTTACCTCTGTCAAAATGCTTAGAATTTCTCACCATGAATAATAGGGCAGAGTATGAAGCCTGTTTGTTTGGAATATCTGCCTTAATCACTCGTATAGTAGATAAAGTAAAAAATATCAGTGATTCAGCTTTGGTCATCGAGCATGTCATAGGGGACTGGGAACTAAAGGAGGAATCCCTCAAGACTTACTTAAAAGCTGTACGAAGAAAGCCATAATGTTCAGTCAGTGCAAATTTAGTCACATGCCCCGCGAGGAAAATCAGATGGTAGATGCATTGGCCACTTTAGCCTCCATGAGGGAAGGGACCCAAAAGTAGCCAATCAAACCCCTTATTATGGAAACAACCCCCTCTCCTTACAACGTCTACATAATAAAAGACACCATGGAAGAAGAAACCCCGTGGTATTCCGATATCATCAAGTTCCTTGAAAATGGCAAATTCCTGGTTAAGGCTACGGATTCTGACAGAAATACACTAAAAAAGCTTGTTGTGCGATTTTGCCTAATTAAAGGAGATTTATTCAAAAGGACCTCTGACGACCTACTGCTAAAATGCCTAACACATCAAGAAGCTAAAAAGGTGATAAAGGAAGTACATTTGGGAGACTACGGTCCACACTTGAACGGCATCATGATGGGAAAGAAAATCCTGAGAATGGGATACTTCTAGCTGACCATGCTAGCTGATTGTGTTCAAGAAGCAAGGACTTGCCACGCTTATCAAATGTACGAAGATGTGAGCCATTTACCTCCGACAACATTGCAAAGCATAATAACACCTTGGCCAAGCTTAACAACACCTTGGCCACTCTCGGCCTAGGGCATCGACATCATTGGTGAAATAAGACCTTCTTCAACCAATGGTCATCGATTCATTATAGTAGTGATTGATTACTTTTCTAAGTGGGTTAAAGCAGAATCATACACAAACAACACGGCCAAGAAAATGGCTCAATTTATTTTATGGCACAACTTTGCCAGGTATGGCATTCCTCATCATGTGGTAAGTGACAATGGTGTGTAATGCCAAGGGGAAACAACTGATCTTATTGAAAAGCACGGGATTGAGCATCATCGCTCTTCACCTTATCGCCCTCAGGCCAACGGAGCTGTGGAAGCAGCTAATAACACAATCAAGAAAATCCTCTCCAAGATGATTTCCAACAACCGAGATTAGGCCAATCATTTTCCCTATACCTTATAGGGATATAGAACCAGTGTCAAGACTCCTATGGGTCAAAATCCTTTTTCCCTTGTCTATGGAATGGAGGCAGTATTGCCTGTTGAAATGGAAATCAAGTCTTTGCACATAGCCCTTGAAGCCAGACTTCCCGAAGATAAATGGGCAAAAGTGAGACATGAAGAACTAACCTTGATTGATGAAAAGCGATTAGCCGCATTGGAAAATCTACAGTTATACCAACAGTGCATGGCCAGAGCTTACAACCACAAAGTCAAAGGGGAAAGCCAAAATTTGAAGATGGGTAATTTAGTCTTGAAGCAATCTCGTAAAACACACGCGGATGCTCGAGGGAAATTTTAGCCAAACTGGGAAGGATCGTACGTGGTAAAGAAGACTCTCAGTAAAGGGGCAGTAAAGATCTCAGATCTGGACGGCAATGAATTCGTGAATTCGGTCAATCACGACAAGCTGAACCGCTATTTCATGTAAAAAAAAATAAAAATTAGCAATAATAATAAAGTCTGTCAATAGCTAGTAAGGGTTCTTGAGCAAAAATAAAGAGTCCAAAATAAAAGAGTGGAGCCTTGGGTAAAATCTGTTTAGAGCTTTAGGCAACAGTGGGCATTTCTTGGAAATAAATACCACTTGTCCTCTATGATAAATAATATCTTTTATAGTAACATGTTCATGTTAAAAATACTGCATGGGTTTATTAAATGGAAACTGCAAATTGTTTAATGAAACACGCATTCAAATAAACATCTTTTCATCCTTATTACACATAAGGGTCCATTACAAATAGGGAATGGAAACGACAAAGACAAACAACAAGGACTAAAGCCTTTATTCTCCCACAGGAACAAGAAGACACATAATGGCAATCTCAAAGACCCTTATGGAAGCTACGGAGTCTCTGCATCTCAATGAGTACAACCCAGATGCGATAAAGCCTCAAAGGGGTGAATATAAAAAGGGATGGAGTAATTCATCTCCACCTGAGTGCGACTAGTCCACCTCACGTCATGACGATAGACCCGAGTATAGGATAACTCTGGGCCAATTAGGGTGCACAGGGATGCAGGCAACCTCTGAGAATAGCCGTGCTACCTGCATAAGTGACCAGGAGAGTAGGTGATGATCTTGGAAAAGCCGATAAGGACCACACCACCTCTAGCTACATCAGTAGCCATATGCGAGATACCCCACCAAGGGCAGACCCAACGAATATCCTCAGCAACTCAACTACCCATAAAATCAGCACACCCCTCGATAGTGAAATCTCTATACGGATGATTGCTAATACGAACTATGGAGCCTCGCACCCAATAGGGCCTCGGATGCTAACCCATGCTTATGGGAACAGATAACACAGAAAGCTTGTCCCAAAGCCAAAGCTGCAAAAGTAACAAATGATGAAAAAAAGGAAAAGAAGACAAAAAGAAAAGAAAAGATAGCCTGCGGGATTAAAAACCTGAAAAGGCGGTCCAGGCAAAAATTAAGGCAAGCCTTATGGATCAAAAACCCAAAAGGGCAGTTCATGCAAAAAGAAAGGCTCAAATAAAAAAAAATTTACCTAAAGAAGAATCCTGCTACCACTAGTAGTAGCTTCAGTTCCATTCTAAGAAACACGCATGAAGATCAGTGTCTCAGCCAAACTAAATGCAATGGGAGATTTCCCATCTAGCATCTGATCAATGATGGTAAGGAAGGCAAAACAACAAACCATAGTGGGAACCTCGCAAAGAAAGACCCCTAACAAAAGTAAACAAATGAACGGAAGCCAACTAGTGTCATTACCGGAAAGTCCCCTGAGTATGTCAAAGCCACATCCAACCTCAAGCCATCATCACAAATCAATCGATGCCTGTCAAATCGCTGTAGCTAAAAATAATTCATCAATAAATTAAAAATTTCAGGCGATGTGCCGGGCTAACCGGAGGTATATTGGCAGAGGAATGGATCAAAGCAAGTCAGGACTATCGTAATATAAAATCTAAAGGCAAAAGGAGAAAAGACAGAGGAGACTAACATGAGTGGTTCCAACAGGATGGAAAGTCATCGGATGCTCAGGATCTAAATAAGGTGGGATGACCGGAGTATAAGTGCTCAGGTTAGGGTGGTACATCATGAATAGGGATTGGCTGATACTCAAACCCTCGATGCCCCTCCACCATCATCGAGCCCTGAGGTGGGATAGATAACACTAAAGAGCTACTCACATAAGTTGAAGTAGTCGCAGGTCTCTTCCTACCCTTATGATCCTATAAAAAACAATAGAGCAAGGTCGAGTCAGCCTAACTAAAGCATGATAGTGAAAACAACAGCAACCAAAAAAGAAAGAAGAACTTAAGCAAGTGAAACGGGAAGTACTGTAATCCGGACAGCCTCAGGCGAACTTGATCTGACCTGGCCACTAGGGGCAAAAGTTGAAGGGGTAGAGGCCTTAGGGATAGAAGCCAAAGGATCATCATCCTCAGGAGGGTTGTAGGTATCTCGCTGAGGCGCAACAGGAATAGGATTTATATCCGGCCATCCAAGTAGCTGTAAATGGCAAAACTCCTTATATCCCGCAACCCACTCTAGGAAGGTGTTAGAGACACCCTAGAAGGCCAATCGTGCAAAGTCAAGCAAGCGGCGAGGCTAAAAGATCCACAGAGACACCTCAAGAGGAATAGAATGCAACATAGGAGGAAGATGTCAGCCCTGAATGCGATCACCCAAATACCACTCCAAAGAGAAGGGGGTCTCTATAATTAATCAGGTGTCCATAAACTCCTTGGCATGTCTCATGACCTCCGGTCAGTTAAGAGCATGCCTCCAAGGCCGCGTCCTAATCTGAAAAAGGGAAAGCCAGACATCAGTATAATGATTGTAACAGATATAGCAATTAAAGCAAACCAAGAAAATTATGAGGCATACCTGCTCTAAAGAAAGGGCATGAAGATGGGCAGAAAGAGCAGAACCGGATTCCATTTCCTAACTACAAAAATAGTGTGGCAGTTGAGGGCAAAACGGGAAACCACTATTCAGCATGAGCTTGGTCCACGAAAGGATCCCCATCTCAAAGAACTAAATCTATAAGCAGATAAGAAAAAGATCAGAACACAGAAAATGGACAAAATACTCATAAAGGAAAGAGATAAGGATCGAACTCTTACATAAACAATTTAAAGATAAGACTTGAACTTGTCAATCCTGTTCCTCACACACTGGTTAAGAGCCCAATACAGATGACCCAATGGTGCTCGACTCCATGCGTACTTATCAAAGTGAGATGAATTTATCAAAGATGGTAGAATATAGAGGTTCACAATTGAACCCCCGGTGGGAAAACACAGCTACGATAAGGTAGCGGTCATGAAAGCTCTAGCCTCATAAGCAGCAGTCAGATACCCTCTACCCCTAAAGGTCCAAAAAGTCATGAGTTTCTCATAAGAAACTCTCCCCAACTTGTCTCTGGAGTATCCAATCAGAGCTTCAATGATCTCCGTATTGAAGTTGTCATAAGTAAAGCAAGCATTGAAATGGATCACATTACCATGGAAGGGGTAGACCTGTAGCGCAATAATCCAATAGAGTGATGGTATGTTCCCCACAATGGAAATGGAAAGTGTGGGTAGTATCAGACCACTTGCTCAAGATGTAGGTAGATGTACCGGTTGGGATGTATGGATACTTGCATTGCCTGACATACATGCAATTCCTGACCATCCTCCCCAAAGACATCCCTCCAACAATGGCCTTGGCACTGGGGGATAGCACCTTATACCACTTATAAAAGTGGGTAGTGCTAGCTCCATCATGCTTGGTAACCTAAACAATGTCTACATATGTATCACACACCAATTTTTGATAAATCACACGATTACCAAAAATAATAAATCATCACCCAATAATAAATCATTGAATAAAAAAATATAAATAAATAATAAAATGGATAGGTCTTTGCATGAAATAAAAATAGTTGTAAGGCTTACCAGAATCCGAGAGAGAGATACATCCAATTTGGCGAGAGCTCATACAAAGCATCGGCTGGAACCTCGGAAAGTTCCACTTGTTCGCCATCAATAAGCACGTTCTGAGTAGTCACTTGAACGGGTGGCAGATCCAAGTGGATGTTGTAAAGCTTGAACTACATCGAGACCCCACAAAATCTGAAAAGTAGGGGCAGAAAAGGGAAGAAAATGAAAGAAATCATCATCTAAAATAACTCAGAGGCAGAAATTTTTGAAAATTAGGAGCAGAAAACGCAAGAGGAAGAAGAGAGAATTGTTGGTGTGAAGAAAATGGGAGCCACGCTGATGTTTTTATAGACTGCTGGTAATTAGCCAGTCATCAAATTACCCATGTAATTAGCCTGCCCTCTAATTACCTATCTAGCTGTCACGGGTTTACATGTCCCATGTATTTACGTATAATGGCTATAAAAGTTACCGTTACATAGGTAATTAGCCCAGATGGCTAATTACGTGTATTTTTAAAATTTTCGCAATTTTGCATTTTTCATCCATTTTCAGCATCGTTTTCAAAACGAGGGGACCTAAAAGCTATTTTTACACATTCACACATGCATCTAGCATCAAAAAATATTTATTTCAACCCCTGGTCAATTCCTTAACCTCACACAACTCATTAAAAAAAATTTCAATCGAAGGGGCAAAATATATTTTGTTTCAAAATTTATCGATTAAAAATATTTTTAACTCGTTGCATCCCACACACACTGTTTTGTTTGTTTCGCATACGACAAAATTTCTAACACGAAATTTCTGGATGCGAGGGGCAAAGTGTTAGCACAGGTACATTCCAGACCGATGAGGAATAATGCCTATTTCATCTAGGGATCAAACAAATGAGCCAAAAAGGGCCGAATTGTCATCCAAAATACGAAATTCAAAAATCCACATTCTAGGGAAGCTCCGATTTCGCATTTCCTACTGAAAAAACAATAAGTCAAAGTTTAGTCAAACATAGGTAATTAGCCTACCTGCTATTTACTGATCTAAATCAAAAAAAAAAATCTTACCGAGATTTGGCTAGGATTTACGGGATCTAATGTAAAATCCTGTTAGAGTGGTAATTAGCCCGCCAGCTATTTACCTATGTAATTAGCCCGCCGGCTAATTACCAACCCTCTATATAAAGGGGTGCACCCCTCATTTCAGTGGGGATGAAAAATTTCCAACATCCCAAAATTACCTTTATGTCCTTTTTCAGTTTCGGGAATCCCAAAAGCCCCGAAGCTCTATCAAAATAATCCCAGATTAGAGTTCTATCACCAAGATTCGGTACAAACTCACTTCATGATCTTTTTGGATCAAGATCTCACGGTGATCTTTGGTCTAGAAATGACAAAATCTCACATTTCCCTTTAGAAATAACCCAAGATTATAGTCATAACTCAGGTAAATCTATTTTCCAACCAAATCACAACCTTTGACAACTTTGGTCCCGCACCGGCTCTCAAGTCATCTTGGACAGATGAAAAGGTAAACTGAGGATAATTGGCTCTAAGCCCAACTTTCAAATTCATTAAAACACATTGTTATTACTTTATTATTATATATTGCATTCCATTTCTTTGGTTAAGTGAGGCACTGGTGCCACTTAAATTATAATATTTGTAAATAAGCTCGCAGGTATGGACAAACGTCAAGAATGTGAAGAAACTTTATCCGAGTTCCTGGCCCAAACCCAAACGCTGCAGTTATTCTACCAAAATTTCGATAGAAAATATCTATTTATTATGCCGTTATAATGCCCGATTTATTCTTGAATTTAATTCTTAAATAAAGCTATTGTAATGCAGAAATCACCACAAGTTCCAAAATTCCAAAATTAATCCAAACAATTTGAACAATATGAGTAACTTTTATGTCCAAACTCAGAATCTCATTTTCTCTTTGATATAAAAATCCCATTTTGGGACAATATACCACAATTCTCGGAGGAGCTGAACCGAGTGGCAACTCTATTTCTATTTTTAAATAAAGTAAAATGTTTTATATTAAAAATATATTTTCCTAATAAAATGTGCAAATATACTTCTCAGTGTAATCATATTTTTAGCCTACAAAGCCATCGCATTTAAGCAAATTGAATTTTCTCAAACTAGACCAAGCATCGCAGTTTCCTCAAACTGCACCAAACCCAAAGCATGCCCCGCGCGCCGCACCCTGGGTGCCAGACCTACCTAAACATCTGCCCGCTCACAAGTACACAAGGTTGGTAACCGTTTCTATCGACTCAATTTCTGGTGCTAACTAGCCTATACAGGTTTTCTAGTCAACATCTCACTATTTTTCTCTTTTTTCCTAATTTTTGCTTGAACCTCCCTTTTTATGTTTTCAGTTCAATAGACAAATTTTGAAAAAGTACCCTAATTGTTACCTGACTAGTAATGAGAAGACCAATCGACGGGTAAACTATATATATTTATTTTCTTATGTGTTGCTTTTTTGATTTAGTTCTTTTCTTTAGATATGATAATACACTAACCTATCTTGATTGACGAACTCATTTCCATCCATATCCATGATCTTGATTGCCTCTTTGCCGAGTATTTTCTTGACCACATACAGACCCTTTAAGTTTGGTATGAACTTTCCCCTGACAACGGTATCAAAAGTCTTCAACTATTCCAAAACTAGATCCCCGGCCTTCAGCCAGCACTTTTGATGTTTAAACCTGTTATTATATGCCCGTGTCATGCATTGTTGATACATCTACAATTTTTCTATGGCTTTTAGTCATTGTTCATCCATCATATTGAGTTGTTTGAACCTTGTTTTCATCCATTTAGACTCTTCTAACTTGGCTTCTAATGTGACCTCTAAAGATTTCACCTTAGTTTCATCTGGTAACACTGCTTCCATGCAATAAACTAAAGAGAATGGTGTTTGGTTCATGGTAATCCTCACATTCATTTGATATCCCCAAATAGCAAGCGATAGCTTATCAGCCCAATCTCTATATCTCAAGATAATCTTATAGAGTATCTTCTTGATTGACTTATTCATTACTTTGACTGGCCCGTCAACTTGCGTTCCCTAGGGCAAAAATCTATGATTCTTGATTTTGGACTTTTCAATCGAGTCAGTAGTTGCCCCTTAGAACTGAACCCCATTAGCTAAGACTATGTGATGAGAAAGGCCATATCGAGCAAAAATGTGCTAATCTATGAACTTGGCCATCCTCTTGGAGGTTATATTGGTGTAAGATTAAGGTTCCACCCATTTTGAAAAATAAAATATGGCCACAATGATGAATATATGCATGTTGGTTGATGAGGGCCAGATTTCTCCAATTATATATATCTCCCACACCGAGAACGGCCAAGGAGTAGACAAATTATGAAGCTCGTTGGGTGGAAGATGTTGGATATCACCATATGTTTGACATTGGTGACACCGCTTAGCTTTTGAAATGCAATCAGCTATGAGTTTCAACTAAAAATATCCCATACATTGTACCTTCTTTGCTAGTGCTAATCCGTTCATGTGGGAACCACATTCACCTGCATGGACTTGACTCATTATGTGATGCTCTTCCCTTTCTAACAAACACTGGAGTAATGTGTATTCTTAAGTTTCTTTAAAGATATCATTGTCAATTATTCAGAATTGAATAGCTTTTTATTGTAAGGTTGTTGTACCGAAGTCTGTAGAATCAAACGGATTTTGCCCGTGCTTGAGGAATTGGACAATGTTGGAGTACCAATAAGGTTCCGTACTGACAGTCAAGACTTAGATGATTTCCCAAGTGTGGTAGGGACCTTTGTCGATATGAGAATAAATGGTCGATTTTGTTGCCATTTTTGTCCTTCCTACATAGAGGCTAGAGTTGCGAGGGAATCTACCATCTGGTTCTCATCCCGAGGGCGTGCTGATAAAGACACATCTAAAACTTGGCTGATAACTCCCAAAATGCTTCTATATAGGGCTCGAGTGACTCTCCATTGATCTCCCAATCCCCCATAATTTTGTCAAATTACGAGTGCAGAATCTCCTATTATTGAGACGCATTCGGCCCTTACTTATAGCAGTGCTTCCTATCTAAATAAACAAGCTTCGTATTCTGCCCCATTGTTGGTGGTAGTGAATTCCAACTGCTTAAATAATGGGATGTGTAAGCATGGGCTTTTCGGTTGCCTTGGAACGATGATGACTTTTTGGCCCAACCTTTTATGGTTATAGCGAATTTATTTTTGTCCGGGTTTGAATTGCGTTTAGAGATATCCCCTTTGATTGTTTTCGAACTTAACCGCACCTAAACCTAATTTTAATGCCTTTTTAAAATTTCCTAAAATATAAAATGCACGATTTAATTTAAAAATATGTTTTTTTCCCACGGTCCCCCCTCGCTCGCCGGAGGTGTCATCGTCGCCGTTACAGGTAATGGCACCTGCTCCAACGGTGGCGGTGACCGCCACCTTTATAGCAGTCGCAGCCGCCACCATGGTGGCTATCACTGCCACACTAATGGCGGCTACAGCCATGCGTGGTGGTCACCCCGGCTACCATGGTGGTAGCCACCACCGTGGCTGTGGTGGCGGCCACCCTAGCATGGCCTGTTGCAGGCTGTGCCACTTCATTTCCTTCTCTCTTCTATGATTGGTTGAGATATTTTCCCTAAATCTTCACCTAAGTCAGTGTGTTTTTAAGTGTAGGGGTATTTAAACCAAAGAAGGGAAAGAGCCAAAGGACTTATTCTCCAGAATTTGAATTAACATATGATTTTGGAGAGAAATAAGAATAAGAGAGAGAAAGGGAGGAGTTAGAGAGAAAGCTTAAGAAAAGCATAGAATCCAAGTTTAATCCTTCTTATTCTCGATTCTTAGTTTTCTTAGGTTTGATCTTGTAGTTTAATCACTAAAATCGATTAGCAATCATTAAAATGAATTAAATAGGTTTTTAGAAACTTCTCTCAAATACCACCAAATTTGTCAGTAATCTGTCACTAAAGCCATTGCCAATTTCATCACTATTCCATCACAAATCATCTAAGGGACCTCACTAAGAGTTGATTCGAGTCTCCAGAGATCGATTCACAGCCTAGAGGTAACAAAACTAAGTTCCTTTATCTTTTTTTCTTCTTTTTGTTGCATTTAGCTATTTTTTGGTGTTTTTAGGGTCTATTTCCCCTTTATTTCTTTGATGTTCTTGCAAAATCCCAGAAATTGGCACAGCTTGTATAGGGATAGCCTTTACAACTATCCCTATAGCCTTGACCGCCATCCCAATGGCGGTAAAGGCTATAGCCATAGTGGTGAACCCTACCCCTACAGAGGTCCTATTATTTTCTGTTATTTTTGGTTGTTTTCTACCCCAAATCCATAGAATCAACAATATATGTGTGTTTTAAGTCCTGATCTATTGAAATAATGACTGATTATGACTTAAAACCTCGATGATTTTGAGTTTATGGATGTAAAACATCCGACTTTCCCCTTTGAAACTGAATCTGATGCCAAGGCTGCAGTTACAGCCTTAGCCACCGCCATTATAGTCGTGATTGCTGTCCCTACGATGGTCATCGCTATAGCAATGGCAGCCAAGGCTGTCACTACAGCCCTGGCCGTCTGAGTTCAGTTTTCACCCATTTTCGGTGTATTTTTCATTGTTTCTTGCTTTTTTAATTATTTTCTTCGTCATTCTAAATTTGTAAATATTTTTCTGATAATCCAGAATTTAATTTTAATTATTTAGCATGGTAGAATAATTCATTAACCGGTTAAATTGTTCAACTTGGCTTAAAAATGGAGTTTTTGTCACCTAAAAATCGCTTTAACTAATTTATCGTCCCATTAATCTCATTTTTTGGGTGATCATTATTTGTGCTTGCCTTATTGGTGATATTTATGATTGATTTATCGTGGTTCGACCCGGGTTCATGTTGGTAAGTTTGGTTGAGACCCGATTTTGGTCTATCTTTATTCGCTTTATTTATCTGCTCATTTACTTTTCCCGCATTAGAAAAATGTATAGGAATTTGTAAAGCCATGTAATAATTAATTTATTTGCTTTGTTTACTGCTTTATTGTGTGTGATATATGGATATTATAACCGAAAACTCTAATTAGGAGGATTTAAATCACATAAGAACTGAAGTGACTGTTACTGAAATGTATATGGTTTGATTTAATAAATGAAAAGTAAGCAACATCATCCAAACCCGAAATCTCTGTTTTAAGGTACGGTCTAAACACCCAGTGGGAATATCGTTCCCAAATTCCCGGTAGAGCTAAACCGCGTTGCGACTCTATTTTAAAATATGGAATTTTTGGCATCGTATCTCTTAACATTTAAATTGGACCTAAAATTCAACTTAAACATTGCTTTTATAAACCTTTTCCTCACATGCTAAAATGAGGATCAATCCTTCGGCTTGCTTCATCGCACTTGTTTTTTTCTCGCGCCCTTAAGGGTCGGGAAAAGGTCGCCCACTCATAATGATGGCTCTGCTGGGGATTTCTTGTTAACTTAAGATTTGAAAAATTGCCTTCATTTTCAAAATTGGTTAAAGATTTTGATGATGTGCTAAAATCGTTTTTAAATTAAAGCTTTATTTCTTATGCCTTTTGAATCCATCATGTAGTTAGATAATAAGTTAAGGTGCCATTTTCTCACTCTCGTGAAGCTCACTTGTACACCTCATCCCCGGCAGGAATTAGGGATATTTGTGGGTGGATCACTCATTTTAGCCAAAGCATAATTCCCATAATAGCACTCATTTGAAGAGTAGTTAAGTTACACGAAATTCAGGTAAATGAGACCGTTCTACAGTATTATGCTCCAATACCAACAGTTTAAGACCATGAATTGTGTTAAATAAAACAATATCAACTTACCCTTATGAAATCTCCAAAATACGCATGTTTTAGATTTAGGTCGCATACTCAATTACGGTTCATTGGCGTTTGAGGCTGCACGACTCCCACCTATCCGACCGAGTTAGTTTTAATTTGGTCAGACCTCAGTTTAGCCTCCCCCATCTTTTACTCCACCGACATTTACTTTTCCTCCTCCTCTGCTCTCGAGGCCTTCCCCTCAGACTCCCATATTCCCTGCTTTCTCAGGGTATTTCACTCCGCAAATGGTCATTCCCTCTAGCAGTTTTGTTCTTCCCCCGACACCGCCGATATCCTTTACATCGTCTCCTCCCAATTTTGTGGTTACTCCATATGGAACTTCTTACCCTCAAAACCCTTTTGCTCACACTCAAGTTAAGATCCCAACTGCTTCTCCACCCTTTTAGTTTGGCGCCATCTCCATGCATAGTGACCAGATCACACATCCTCCGGGTATGACACCAATCAACTAGGTCACACAGTCTTGAGGTGTGACACCCCAGTTGGCAGCACTTTTAAAGCAGCTTTTGGCCAAGTATGAAGAGAAAGAGGAGGAAAAGGACAAAGATTAGGTCCCGAAGAACTTTTCAATGCCTAGAATGGAAGCCTACTCTAGTGAGGGACCTCCTAAATCCAACATCGTGATGTACGAGCATATTATATGTGTCTAGAAGATCGGGGACAAAGTTCTTGCTAGGTTGTTTCTATGTACTCTTTCAGGGCCTGCACTTGAATGGTATAATACCCTCCCTAAGTCAACAATCCTAGATTGAAAGCTCCTTTCTAAAGCCTTAATCGGTCACTATAGTTTTAATTAAACCATGGAAACTGCTATCCAACATCTCAAGGCCATTAAGCAAAATCCAGGGTCTTTTAAATCTTACTTCAATCGGTGGATGGCCACCCAAGTTCTGTTGAAATAAAAGCTCAGTTTGAAGGAGATGATCCCAAATTTGGTCGACGGAGTTATCCTAGTTCTCCGTAAGGAAATGGAAACTGACTCTTTCGAATCTGACACAAAGATTTTTTACAAAGCTGAGAAAATTAAGCGTCGTGAAGAGAAAGTAAAGGCAAATAAGATGAGTGGAAACCAACCATGGTATAGGAAGAATGAGTCTAATGAAGCTGCACCTTCCCCCGCAATGGGTAAGTTGTCTGTAGTACAAACCGTGGCTCAAGAAGAAGTGTCTGCAGTTCAAGTCACCCCTTCTCAGCCAGCATTTATATCCCTGTGGGAGCTGCCTCTTGGCATCATCTTTTCTAGAATGTATGAAGCGGGTAATTTAAAGCCTCTATGCAATTATAAGGCTACTCGACCTGATAAAAAAGGGAACTTCTACAAGTTCCACATGCAAAAAGGGCATCATACTGATCAGTGCAAAGCTTTGGCCTCCACCATCGCCCGTATGGTAAAGGAAGTGAAAATTAAGGATCCAGTTAGGAAACCAAGCACCATGGAAAACCCTCTACCTAGCTTCAAGGGTAAGGTCACTATGATCAAATCTAGTCTCAGTGAAGAATCTATTCTAAAAGCGATCTCCGAAGAGTACATGATGGTTATCAGCTCTGGACTATCTTTGAGCTTAATGTTTGACATGATCTCACAGTCCAATACTATGGTAAGGTCTATGGAAATTGAAGAAATGGGGTAAGAAGATGAGACCAAGGTCAAAGACATAGAAGTGGTTAAAGAAGTGCCATTCAACGTGGATAATTATGTGCTAAAAGTGGAGTAGTCTGATGAGGAACTCGAGGATTTCAACATAGATGAGTACGAGTTGCAAGACATTATGTTAGCTTACGAGGAGCCACTTACTTGTTCTAAACCCTAGCCACTAAGAGCATTAAGATTGATGGAGTTCTGAATGTTACTCGGAGTGGTCAGGTATACCAGCCTCAGGATAACCGACTCCATATTAAGAATGATCCCATTAAAAAATCCGTTAAAGCCATACCTAAGCCGACATCTCCAACTCCTAGGGTTGAGACAAGCCCCAACATCGACCCTCTCATTACTCAACTGAAGACTATGCAAGCCCGTTTTAGCATCTGGCAGCTTATCCTCAGTTCTGATGCCTACCGTAGAGCCCTTATTAAAAGGCTTTTAGAAATTTAAGCTAACCCTACCACCTCAGCTATCGAGATGTGTAGTGTGATATGGAAAGGACTTCTAGTTCTAAGGGATGAGAATGGAGTTGTGTTTTCTTGCCGAGATCTCCTGCCTGAGGGGATCGACCATAATTGTGCTTTATTTAACTGTGTCTAGGTCTTGGATTGAACCATTCCCTGTGTCATGGTCGATGACAGGTTTGCTTTTAACCTCTGTCCCTTAAAAATTCTTCCACACTTAGGTTTATCTGAAGCCATGCTTGAAAAATATAACACCATCATTCGCACATATGATAATTCAAAAAGAGGTATGATTAGTGTGTTTAAAGCTGAAGTGACCCAGGGGGATGTCACTAGTAAAGTGTAGTTCACTGTCCTAGATATTCCTATTTCTTATTCATTGCTCTTAGGTCACCCTTATATCCATACTTTGGGAGCAGTTTCTTCTATACTACATCAAAAGATCAAGCTCAGTGGGGAGGACGGGGAGGTCCACGTCATTGAGGTGGATCAAGCATCTGTGATGGCTATTATGGAGGCCGAGGATAAATCGGGATTCTGAAAGGCTATCATCTATAGTGAAAAGCCTAAGGTCCCTTTCTATAAGCGCTATACGTCCATAGCTAGGAAAATGATGATGTACAGTGGCCATGTGCTGGGTCAGTGCTTAGGTAAAGGCTATGGAGGAATGATTGATCCTATTCCAATCAAGAGGTACCCAAAGCGAGCTAGTTTTGGATACACCTCGAGGAAGATTTGCATGTATGTTCACCCAATCTACTGTAGCATGATTAATGTTTGTGAGGTCCATGGAAAGAGAGCCTACAAGGGAGAACCATAACCCCATTGAGTATGGTGGTCAGATTTGACCAGGTTTTGAGATTTTCAAAGATGTGTATGATTTTGAAAAAGGATGCCTTATAGAGGAGGAGGAGAACTCGGTCAAGTCTAAGTCTGCCATTGTATTAAATGAGAAAGAGGAGAAGCTGTATCCAGATTTAGATGAAGAGAAGCTTGTCGATCAAGAGAACGAAGATGTCATGGCAGCTATGTCAGGGCTATGTCTATTCTGCACAAGAAGAAGTGGAAGAAGGATAATGAAGCCAATTCTCTGGTCGAAGTTGTAAAGAAGATTACAAGGTCTCTAGCAACTGAAGGAGACAAGTTGAATGTTGAACAAGATAAAGCTCTAGGTCTCGACTTGGACGACTTACTCATGGAACCTACCGAGGGTTTTAACTCTACTGATGCCACTACCCAAGGCCCTCCACATGTGGAGGATGACTCTATCTATGATGATGTAACTTTTAATATTTCCAGTGTTTTTTATTAGAACAATATAGCCAGTAAGGCCTTCAATTCAATGAAAGATTTTGATTTTGCTTATATGCTTGATGTTTTGCCCGATGGGCCTATGCATTCATTTAATCATAAGCATAATATGTTAAGTATTCATGACATTTCTTTAACTAAAATAAACTTGAGTATAGATGGTAACCCATAAATGGTAACCATTTTTAATGACTTAACCCTAAGATAAAAAGAGAGATAATTCAAAGTGCTAAAAGATCATGTTAACGCTTTTGCTTGGTCGCATATAGACATGCCTGGTATTGATCGCCACATAGTTGAGCATTATTTTCCAATCGATCCAAAATTCCGCCCTGTCAAGTAAAAGTTCCGCCGGTTGAGACCAAAATAGGCTGATAAGGTTAGGGTTGAGGTTGCTAATATGATTGAAGCTAAGCATGTTGAAGTCATTGAGTATCCGACCTGGTTATCAAACATCTTCCCGATTCCAAAGAAAGACTGAATGTTGAGGGTTTGCATGGATTATCTAGATCTGAGCAAGGCTTCACTAAAAGACGACTTTCCTTTACCTCACATCGTTGTTCTAATTGATAGCGCCGCCAGGGCCACAAAGTACTCATTTATGGATGGGTTCTCGGGGTACAATCAGATTTTGTTGAATATAATCAATAAGGTCAAGATAGCTTTCATCACAGAATGGGGAGTTTTCTACTATCGAGTTATATCATTTAGTGTGAAAAATGTCAGGGCAATTTATGAGCATGCTTTCACCACGCTCTTGTTTGACATGATCCACAAAGAAGTAGAAGTCTATGTGGACGATATGTTGGTTAAGTTTGCTACCAGAGAGGAGCACCCCATTATTTTGGATAAGTTTATGACTCGCATCGAGAAATACAACTTATGCCTTAACCCAAAGAACTATATATTTGGGGTTACATCAGGAAAACTTTTAGGTCATGTGGTTAGTCAAAGAGGAATTGAAATGGATCTAGAGAAGAATAAAGCGATTAGGGACATCCCCTCTCTGAAGATGGAAAAAGGAGTTCTTCCCTTCCTCGGATCTATTCAGTGTATCAGTCGATTCATCGCTCGTCTCACTACCATTTATGAGCCAATTTTCAAGCTACTAAGGAAGCATTAATTGATTGTGTAGGATGAGCATTGTCAGATTGCCTTTGATAAAATCAAGGCCTACCTTCTTCACCCTCCCTTCCCATGACTTTCCACCCCCGGGAAGCCGTTGATCCTGTACTTAGTGATTGATGATTCTGCCATAGGGGTAATGTTGGTTCAAGAAGACGACAGCAAGCGTGAGCACCCCGTGAATTACTTAAGTAAGAAACTTTTGCATTACAAAACCCGTTATTCACTTGTTGAGAAGATGTGTGCTGCTATGGTATGGTTAACTAAAAAGTTATGCCACTACTTCCAGTCATACAGAACTTAGGCTATCGCTAAAGTTGACCGAATGAAATATCTTTATCAGTCACCAACTTTAGCCGGCAAGCTTTCAAGATGGTTATGGTTGCTTTCTGAGTTCAATATTGAGTACTTCATATAGAAAGTTATCAAAGAACGAGCAGTTGTAGAATTTTTGGTAAACCAAGCTCTCGAATATGACTATGTCGAAAACTTGGACTTTCCTAACGAACGGCTGGCTACGATTTATGTCATAAAGCTAGTATGGACTATGTATTCTGATGGTGCCATGAAAAAATTTTGGGCATGCCACGACGTTATTATCTTCACACCTGACAATGAGGTCATCCCTTTGTCTAAGCGGTTGGAATTTCAAACTACCAACAACAGGGCTGAATATAAAGTTTGCCTATTTGGTCTTAAAGCCCAGTTGCTCATAGGGGCAAAGCACATTTCTGTGATTGGGGATTCAGCTTTAGTAATCTGTTAGGTATTGGGGGATTTGGACATCAAAGAAGAATCACTCCATCCTTATGTTAATTCTGTTTGGGATATATCTGCTAAGTTCGATGCGCGTCTCTATTAGGACATCCCTTGAGATGAGAATTAGATGGCCGATTCATTAGCCATGCTGGCTTCGATATGCAAAGGTCCTCAATGCCAACCCATTTTCCCTCTGATCCTTATTTCTATGAAGGTTCCTTATTATTCATGCGACATTACCCAAGTCTTCACCATCAGTGACAAACCATGCTGGTATTCAAACATTGTGTATTTTCTCTATCATTGCCAGTACCCCGAGAATGCTATGGATTCTGATTAAACTACCCTATGCAAGCTGGCCTTTCAGTTCCGAATCATCAATAATGATCTCTTTAAAAGAACTTTCGATGGTTTGCTACTCCGTTGCTTGACCGAATCTGAGGCCCGTAGGGTGGTGAGTCAGGTTTATACTGGTGATTATGGACTGCACATGAATGGATTAGCATTAGCAAAGATGATTCAGAGAATAGGGTACTTTTGGTTAAATTTGATCACCAACTGGGTCTCCAAAGTCAAGAGGTGTCATCAGTGTCAAATTTATGGCGACATCCAGCACCTTCCACCTACCGAGATCCATAATTTATCTACTCCTTGGCCATTCTCGGAGTGGGGGATAGATATCATTGTTGAGATTTGGTCGTCTTTAACTAATGGTCACACTTCATCATCGTGCCGGGGGATTATTTCTCAAAATGGGTGGAAGTTGAATCGTTCACCAGTATTACCGTCAAGAAAATGGCCAAATTCATAGAAAAGCTCCTATTCACTCGATACGATTTACCTCGTCCCATCGTGTCAGACAACAGGGTTCAATTTCAACGAAAAACTATCGATTTGATCGAGAATTATGGTATTGAGCATTATAGATCTTCACCCTACTATCCTCAAGCCAACGACGAGATCGAAGCGGCTAACAAGTCAATTAAGAAAATCCTTTCTATGACCATCACTGGTTATCGAGATTGGGCCGATAAATTACTGTTCACTCTTTGGGGGTACCGAACTAGCATTAGAACTCTTACAAGTCAGACTCCTTTCTCCTTAGTTTACTGCATGGAAGCAGTCCTACCGGTCAAAATTGAGATGAAGTCTTTGCGAGTGGCACTCGAATCCAAACTAGAAGAGACTGAATGGACAAGAGCGAGGTTCAAACAACTGAACACTATGGACGAGCAGCGCCTAAAAGCCTTAGACAGGCTCCAAATGTATCACCAGCACATGTTAAGAGCTTATAATAGCAGGGTTAAGCATCATAGATGTCCATTAACAGCTGGCAACTTGGTTCTGAAGTAAGTGAAGCCTACTAACACTGGTCCAAAGGGGAAATTTTGGCTGAATTTGGAAGGACCTTATGTCATTAAGAAAGTTCTCGGTAAAGGTGGAATGAAAATTATGGATATGGATGGCAATGAATTCACAAACCCTATCAATCAGGATCGATTGAAGCATTATCATATCTAATCTAACAGAATCAAATCCAGAAAAGTAGCACATAATACATATATATATATATATATATATATATATATATATATATATATATATATATATATATATATATATATAAATCACCCGACCAGTGGTCCTCTACTGCTCGGGAAAAAATTAGGGTGTATCCCCCTGCTGGTATACTACAAACCATTCAGGCAAAAGTCAGGGTGTAAAATAGCTCACTAGGTTGAAAATCCGAAAAGGACGGTCTAGGCAAAAGTTAGGGTAAATGTGAGCCACGGGAGTGTTTGCTAGAAAACCTGTCCAGGCTAGTTAGAAATGGTTATCATCATTATGTACTCAGGCTTAATTCAATTAATAGAAATGTCATTTTTACAGAGCTCATATGTTTATGTGGACATGAATATATTGGACCCTAAAGGCAAAATGTTGCAGATAAGTTGAATTCGGGATACAATTCCATTCAAATATTTGCGCAATAATAATAATAATAAAAAGGCATAAGTTCTGATAGACTGAAAACATCTAGGTCTATGCAAAAGCCGAAAAAGTCCGCTAGATTGAAAACTGGAAAAGGGCGGTCTAGGCAAAAATTAAGACGTAAAAGCAAAAATATAAATAAGTCTGATGGGCCCAACACAATGCTCGGGTCTACACAAAAGTAAAGACAAATAAATGTAAAGATAGTGTGATCATCATCATCGATCATCCCAAGGGGCCTACGCCCTCAGCATCATCATCATCAACATCATCATCATAATCATCACCATCATCATAGTTGGAATTATAATATTGAACCATCCTCTCCCCTGCCTTGCAAGGATAAGGCTTGAGTCCCTCCTGCTTGCATCTCCACACATGCCACACAAGCTAACGCTCCCCTCGACTCCACAACCTAAGGACATCACGAAGCCATCCTCAGTAGGTATCATCAATAGTGATAGCACTAAATTGGTTGTAATCCAGAGTATCATATCTTGCTCGGTGTCCCTACACCTCTCTAGAATGGTCAAGGAAGTTGGTTGTGAATGGTCGGGATACGAAGTCATCCAGATATAGTGGGACTCTTTAACGATGTCCCCACTGTCGACACAAGCGATAAGGAGAATAATGTATAAACTGCCATAACCCTGCAAGCTGAACGTAACCATCACCAGTATCCACCAGCACATCAGTGATCCTCCACCAGCGACAAACCCAATGAATGTCTGTGGCAGCTTGCCCATCTATAAACCCTGTCCAGGCCTCATATGTCAGGGTGTTATGACTAGTAATGACACAGGTCCTCTCATGATAATTCTTGGGCTAATATCTTCTTTGGTCCCCCCTAGGATCCAGAATCAAAGCTAGCTTCTCCAAAAGCCAAACTTGCATGTCAGATTCAATTCAGTTTCAAACTCAGTTTTAATTTTAGATTCAGATTCAGTTTTAATTTTAGTTGTAGTTTTAGATTCAGATTCAGTTTCTGTTTTAGATTAAATTTCAGATTCAGATTCAGTTTTATTTTCAGATTTAGTTTTAGATTCAATTTCAGTTTCATATTCAGTTTTAGGTTTAGTTTCAAGTTCAGATTTAGATTCAATTTTACATTCAGTTTTAGGTTCAGTTTCAGGTTCAGATTTAGGTTTAGTCGGTTTCAATTTTAGCTTCAAATTCAAATCAGTTAGAAGAATACCTATAGTATAGAGAAATGATCCTCGATGGTATCTGGGTTGCCAGCAGCCCTATCTAGATGAGTTATGGTCTCAACTAACCCTATGAATAATGGAGAAATCCCCTATGAGATAGGTCCAATGATCGAAATTAACTAAAATAGGGCAACGACACCTACTCCGTAAATAAACTCGACCATCAGCAGCACGACCACCATGAAGGGATAAGAAATATGTGACCTAGGGGCAGCTATGCACCAGTCGAGCACCCTACTAAGATCAAATCCCAACGTTCCAGGAATCTGAGAAACCAATGTCTCAGGAGAATCCGGTTTCCATAACCCGGTCAATCGATCCTCGGCCTTAAAAATCACCTCTAGCATAGTAAATCATATCCCTCGAGGGTAAGTCACCCCGAGGATCGCATCGAACTCCTCCACCATCTGACATAGGTCGAAATCCAAAAAGTGAAACACATGATCCATCATATCCTAATAGGAAAATGCCGCATGAAAGACGGTCACGTCTACTGGCCTGCTAGCGATGTACTAAAGCCCCGCCAGTCCAAAACCCTATAGCTTCTCCCAATCAGGGATCTCTAAGGCCCTCAAAAAATGCCTCAGTTGAGCATTGTGCATCGACATCAGTGATATCTACCTGCTAATCACCTGTCAAATAACATTGCACAATGGTTAATTCTTACAAATTCAGATGGGTGTAGGGATCAATCAGATTTTTCCTAGTCAACCATCTACCATGCATAACATTCACCTAGCAAGCAAACAGAGTAATTAATCAAAATGCAATCAAGCAAACAGTCACATCATTTAGGCCAAATTAAAGCAAATAAGAGTATCAAGTCACCGAGGTATCTAAAAGTTAATGAGTAGGTTTAGAAAATAAATAGATCAAGTGGCATGGTTTTTGCAATCATCAATCCTCCTCGCATGCTATCATATCTGATATAAAGCATCCTATCATCATCCTCATTTCCCTCCCCCTAGATAGCAGTCTTGATAGGGGTGCGAGATGATGTCTGCTTGAATGCTAGTCCAGGGCAAACTGCGGATCTCATAAAAAGCACCTTCCTTACCCCAGTCAAGCCATGGGAGAGGCCCAAGGATTTGAACCACCTTGCGTCAGCCATGAAACCCTGATCACCACCTCTGGCATCCCCAGCTCATCCTCAGCTTTGTCCCGTAAGCTAAGCCTCAAGATTATCTCTCTATATCTGCAATCTCTGAGTTGCGACACTTCCCAAGTATAAGCAGCTCTCTCATCCGTATACTGGGCTCTCTCCGATGCTATCTAACTCTGGTAATCTGCCAACTCCATCTCAGCATATAGCCGACCTTCCTCACTCATCCGAGCGTCATCCTACTCTAATATGATGAAGGCCTACATATACCAATGGACATGGAAATATGATTAGCCCAATAAGTCATGCAACATGTATACATTCATAATATATACATATGTTGATGTCTTTCTCTTTTTGTAGGAAATGAAAAAAGAAAATAAATTACCCCATATATAGAGTCCTAGACCAAAGCTATGTCTCTCATCAAAAAATACCCTCGAGCTATACACTCGGCCTCAGAAACAAGCACCTCCGTATTAAAAGAAATATTTGGTCGATCACCGCGACTGAGCAGCAATCAATCATAATCAGAAAAGGCACATACATGAGTGGTATCGTGAGGACTGAAAAAAATCAACATGGTAGTCCCCTTGATACACTTGACCTCATGCACCCCTGGTTGACTCAGAACTCGAAGCTCTCAGTCCATAGCATTCCCCATAACTCCCTTGATGACTCTGTGATGTGGAATCCCCCGAGTATGTGGATCCTTAGTAGTAGCGGTCTCAGGTCCGACCTATGGTCCCCATGATGTATCCTCTGGCCCACTACTACTGGCACCGGTGGTCCCTCTCCTTTTCTAGCCAAAAGCCTAAAAAGGGGATAAATCAACCATTAGTCAAATCAGTAAGGCAATAACAATCGCCACCGAAAAGTAGAATAAATCTTTGATAGTCCAGATGATACCTTCTTCGACCGAGGTAAGAAAGCTCTACAACCCGCAGGATCCTCAACATTAAAAGGAACACCATCATGATCCATAGCTATACCGCTGCCCTTACCATCCAAGTAGGGCTCATCATCATCGTTATCGTCATCACCACGCCCGTCGCTACCCTCGGTCTTCATGCCATCATCTCCAAAATCCTCATATTTGCTAAATGGGGACAATCTCCGACAAGCAGGGATAAGGTGGTCTAAATGGGAAACAGAGTCTCGCCCGATTGATGACGCTCTTGCTTGGTCATCATCCATATATCACACCTGGTCTCTCACGGACATAAGGTGAGGCCAAAGGTGCCCACCGGGACGTCAGGTGGAACTCTCCACCGAGTTGTAATACTAGTCCTCCATCTCCGATTGTGCTCTCTAAAGTACCACTCCTGACTCTAAGGGCACTTGAGTACGAAATGGTAGGCATCTATTCCCTCCAAATTTCCTTGATATGGTCGTAATACGACAATCCTCTCAATGGCTCTGTAATAAGCTGGAAAATAGTGACAAATCATTATAAGTATCTCTCCTTTTTTGTCCATACAGTTTCAGACTAATGGTTTAAGATTAATGTGCAGAAAAGAAATTCCAGTACCCAATGACGATGAAGCTGCCTCAAATACTCCCTATACTAGACATGCTTGTGGTTGTCCTTCTCCTTCCATCCTACCATCCACTGTGATATGTAGTGAGCGTCGTCTTGGGGAGGGCCATCTAACTCGGGTGGAGGAATAACCCAATGCACATATGCCCATACATGTTAAAAGAATGCCAAAGTCAGTGTATCATCAGTCATAAGCAATTTGAGGTTTCTTTAATTTGGGTAGAATTGATCACCTGAATCCACAAAGCCCCAACCTTGAACTCACCAATGTCTCCATGAGTCAAGCAATCGAGAGCATAATATATATGTCCGAATATAGCTCAAGGCCAGTTCCACTCTTGGAAAATGGTCATATCCTCCAGTACACTGAGCAATCCCAAAGTAATCACACTCAAGGAAGAAAGGAAAAATAGGGTTGTAAGTAGTGTGATGATAAAGGTATGGAGACACCGAGTCAGCCTATCGCCACTGATGTTGGTCTCCTAGTTCCAGTAACCCTCGAGGATAGTGTACTTGAGCCTTTCTTTCTGCTGTGGCACAACCCCGAGAAGCGCCTCTATTCAAGCTCGAGAGGCTTACTTGTCGTGAAACCGATCAAGGTATAAGTTAAAATGGATCACTCGAACCTCCTACCAAAAGCCTGTCATCACTGCTATATCCGAAGGGGTAGTAGTCATCTCCCTGATAGGTAGATGGAAAGTATGGGTGGTCTCGCTCCATTGCTCAACTAAGCACACAATGACTGTCTGACTCATCGGCTTATGCCCGGTCGGTATAGCCTCTATCAATGGTACAAGTTCGGTAGTAGTAATCGCCTCGATAAGTGAGAAATCTTGACTCGATCATGCTCTCGCCTTTATTTTCACCCACCATTGGGCGCAGTATCTCAGGGAGCCCATAGTCTTGCAATGTTAGGTTTGCAATAATATTAAACGTTAAAAAGTTAGTGCTAAAAGAGCAAAATCTGGAATTAAAGTATGCAAATCAGAAAAAAAAAATTCAATTTTCAACATCTAGATAAATTTGGATTAGAATTCTAAAAGCAAAATCGGACTCAGCACAAAAAAATAGTCAAGAGGCATTTTTGGAGTTATTTCCCGGCCTTCCTGACGTCGGCGCCGCTGCCGCCACTATATTGGTGGCGGCCACCACTACCTTAATAGCGGCAGTAGAATTCCGGTAGCCTATGCCATTTTTGCCTCCCTTCCTCGAAAAATCCAAAAATCGGTGTCCAAATTCACCCAAATCCGTTCCTAAACGATCCTAAACACATCCTAAACACGGTTCACCCACAAATTTCACCAAACATTCCAGCCTAAAAACCCTAAATTTTAAAGTTAGGTCACAGGCATAAAGTTCAAAATTTGAATTTTGGGTAGGGTTTTGTCAATTTACCTGAAGAAATGAGGCATGTTCTTGCAAATTGGTGAATATTCAGGGTTGAGAATAAGGAGTACACCCAAAATTCTTGTCCTATAGGTAAAGTCCATATGCTTGAGCCACCGAAAGAATGCGCAAGCCATTGCTTCCTACGGGTAGAGAACCGTGATAAACCCCTCGGGTCCCCTTCTTGATCTTTTTTTAGTAATAAATTGAACGGAACCAAACCTGATTTTTGTTAAGTTAAGCAAAAGAAAATGGAAGCAAAAGAAAATGGAAGAAGAAGAAGAAGAAGAAGAAGAAGAAGAAGAAGAAGAAGAAGAAGAAGAAGAAGAAGAAGAAGAAGAAAGAAAAGAGAAGTGCAGAATTTGAAAACAGGAAAAGTAAAAGGAATATTCCTCCCTTTTTTAAAGAGATTCTCCTACCCAAGGGGCAATATCAACCAAACAACATTCTTCCCGGATTCCCGGATATCGCTAAATTCAATCCTTATGAAGCTCTCGTTTTTATTTATTAATTGAAGGGGCAAAACTATTTTTTTTTCTCGACAAAATCAATTAAACAATAAAAATGAGAACTTTCCAACAAATTACTTGTTGGTCTAGATTAACAAGATTGAGCATGTAAAACAGGCACAGCGGAAATTCAAAAATTTAATCTAGATCCCTGGATCTCCTAAGCATGGCATGATTGACAACGTAAACTAGTCTATTATTATTTAGGTTACAAACACTTTTTAAAAGGACCTAATAATAATTTAACCACGTACCGGTTGAAGCGTGAATCCCAATGTCGGCAGAATGATTCCATCAGCTACATGCACAGACTCTAAAGTATAAGCCCTCTATAAATAGTCCACATGAGCACTACCGACCATAACCTTCTAGATCGGAAGAACTAATAAAAGAGCGGAAGATAGCTAGCTCTTCCCTACTAATTTATTCTAGAATAAATTCCCTTATTTTTCCATTCTAAGTAAATGCGCCTTTCGACGGATTACTTTTAGGAATCAGAACAACTAAGAGAATAGAGAGGGAGAGAGTGATTTTGAAAATCAGGTGTGAAATAATGAGGGGAAGAGACTTTTATTTATAGTGGTTAGGAAATATTCAAAAGATAATAAAGTCCCTAGCCTGAACTAATCACAAATAAAATAAACATAACCTTTTAGTCATTTACTAAATAAGAAAGAGTTGGAATTAAATTCTACTTCCTTTATTATTATTCTTTTCAATTAATTAATCCAATTAATTAATTAATTAATAGAATAAACAATATAGGAAACATAATCTAACTTGACTTCCAATTCTTATTTAATAATCATCCAACTAATTAATAACTAATTAACTAATTTAATAATTGATTAATTAATTAAAGAATAATTAAACTCATTTAATAATACTAAATAATTAGAAACAGAAATAAATCGGACTTCCAGTCCAACTAAAACACTGCTGGTCGTAGCCAGTAGTGTGAGGGCTTGAGTGGCCGCATGGGCCTGCGCCAATGCACAGGCCCAAACTGCAAGCAGACAGCCCATACTTGTGGGCTGTGTGAACCGCATATGCATGTAGGCCTTTGCCTGCGCGCTGTGGCAAACATTGGGCTACTTTAGTAGCCGGCTTGCGCAAGCCCCCTGCGTATTGCACAGTGCTGCTTGCGTAGCACTACCAAGGCCCGCTGGGCCTTCTCAATATTTTTGGTACACTGGTCCAACAAATAAATTTGGTGCAACTAATAAAATGGTCTAACCATTTATTTACTGGTATACTGGTCCAACCAGTAAAATTGGTCTAACCAATAAAATTGGTATAACCATTATTTCTCTTCTAGATTAGACCTAGTCTAACAGTTCTTTACATAGCTTGGTCGTAACTTAAAGTGTGTGACCTTGTAGGATCCCGTAATATTGAGTCGTCAACATTTGAACTAGCTTAAATTCCTTTTCAGGAATTTGGCTGGCTCATGGCTCCAGAGTGTTATGGACTCCAATTACTTTGATCGTTCATAGTGGCCTCTAGCAAAGGCATACGACCCCTCAATATTCAGAACTTCACGTGCATGTGACTCAATCCCGATTCTACAATAGTATCAATACAATTCACTCCTTCTATAAATTGTTAAGTACCATTTAGTTTCTTGGACTCGGTTTAAGTGTTAGTCCACTAGTAGCCTTAGAGGCTACCCCGGTAATTTAGTCTTGCTACCAAAGTACACTACTCAACCATATTAATGTGTTGACTAGAATCTCATCCTATCAACCCATACTCTGCAGAGGTTTATGAGTGTGTCACTTCTAACAAGTGGCCAAGGTACATCTCCCTCATATTGCTATAATGGAGTGATAGATTCCATCTCGACTACTCAGCTTACCAATGGACAGACATCAACTATACCCATAATCATCCGTATCACCCATCTATAGGATGCTTAGGTATGACCCAAAGTATAGTAACATCTAAACAAGGTAACTAGTATCTCATGTCTAAGGATATTCGAATCGCTATTGCAATGAGACGATTAAAACACCAACACATAATATAGATTACTGAGTGTTGTCTCATAGAGGTCTCCAATGCATTTTCCTGAATACATTCATGTGTTAACCCAAGGTACCACCCTCTAGCAACGGAGATATGCTACTCTGAATCAAATTCAAGAGGTATGATGACACATGTTATTCTTTCTGTATTCATCAATTTCTAGTATTGATGATACTATAACTAAGGATATTTAGACAAATAATAATTGCACATGAACCAGTTCTCACCAACATAGCCCCACTATGCCCTTGCAATACGTGCAATGATTATGTCATGGACTTTTGCAAACACAACAATGAATATATTCTTAACCAGTCATAATATAATTTCGTGGTCATTGATGTAACAAAAGAAATGGTTTTACATTTGTTCGTATAAATTTAACTAACTAAGATATATCGTCGTAATTGCTCTAGGACATACACCATATCTAACATTACTAACTGCTTGAAATTTTATTCTTGATAGGTCTGTTGATGGCTAATCCTAAAATACAACTAGTTCAAAATTTCCCCACTCAGAAAAATTCAGTCCTGATGGGTCTGTTCATGGTGCATTCCCAAACTGCCAGTAAACAATTAACTCAAGATTTTTTGACTTTGAGAGGTCCATTTATGATGCTAACCATACCGTCCGTAAAAGAATTTTCCATTCTCAACTGGTCTGTTCATGATGCATCCCCGTACCATCCACAAACAACCGATTTGAGAAATCCCTATACCCCTGCTTTGTTTCTCCTGAAAGATTCGCTGATGCCAATCCCGATAGACAATCGATTCAAGAATCCACAGCTCAGGTATAACCTTCTGTCCCTTGCTGTTTAATGAGATTACACTTGGTCCGCCGAGTGGTAATTTCCCAAGGGGTAGCCTGCAAGCATGGGCTTTTTGGTCTCCTTGGAACGATGATGACTTTTTGCTCTGACCTTTTACGATTATAACGAATTTATTTTTGTCTGGGTTTGAATCGCGTTGGGAGATATCCCCTTTGATGGTTTTCAAACTAACCGCACCTAAACCTAATTTTAATGCCTTTTTTAAATTTCTTAAAATATAAAATGCATGATTTAATTTAAAAATTTATTTTTTCTCGTGGTCCCCCCTGGCCGGCTGGAGCTGCCACCGCTGCCGTTACCGACGATGGCACCTGCTCCGGCAGTGGCGATGCCCCCACCTTTGTGCTAGCCACCTCCACCGTGGTGGCTGTCACCGCTGCCCTAATGGCAACTACATGCGAGGTGGTCACCCTCATTGTGACCACCCCGGCTACCATGGTACCATAGTGGTGGCCATCGCCGTGGCTATAGCGGTGGCCTCCACAGCAGTGGCGGTGGCCTCTATAATGGTATCAGCCACCTTGGCACAGCCTGTTGCAGGCTATGCCACTTTATTTCCTTCTATCTTCCAGGATTGGTTGAGATATTTTCCCCAAATCTTCACCTAAGTCGGTGTGTTTTTGAGTGTGGGGGTATTTAACCCAAAGAAGAGAGAGAGCCAAAGGACTTCTTCTCTAGAATATGAAATAACATCTGATTTTGGAGAGAAATAAGAACAAGAGAGAGAAAGGGAGTAGTTAGAGAGAGAAATATTAAGAAAAGCATAGAATCTGGGTTTAATCCTTCTTAATCGCAATTCTTAGTTGTTCTTAGGTTTGATTTCGTAGTTTAATCACTAAAATTGGTTAAAAATCATAGGTTAAAATGAATTAGATAGGTTTTTAGAGCCTTCTCTCAAATACCACCTAAAAATTTGTCATTAATCTGTCATTGATTCCGTTGTCGATTTCGTCACTATTATATCACAAAATCATAAAAGGGACCTCACTAAGGGTTGATTCGAGTCTCCAAAGATAGATTCACGGCCTAGAGGTAACAAAATAGAGTTCCCTTATCTTTTTGTCTTCTTTTTATTGCGTTTAGCTGCCATTTTGTTGAGTTTTTGGGGTCTATTTCCCCTTTATTTCTTCGTGTTCATGCAAAATCTCACAAAACGGCCCGACCTTTATAGGGATATCCTTCACCGCTATCCCTATAGCCTTGATCCCCATCCCTATGGCGGCAAAGGCTATAGCCATAGTAGTGAACCCTACCGTGAGCACGGGCTTTTCGGTCACCCGCGGAATGATGATGACGTTTTGCTCTAACCTAATTTAGGCCTGCTATTCTATTATTTCGGAGTCGAATCGCGTTTGGCAAATATTTTCGCGGTAAGTTTGAGTCTTTAATCACATCGTTTACCTTGATCGGTTAATTAAATTAAAATTTTAATAGTTCATAAATTAAAAATAATACAAAAAAATAATAATGAAATTGCATCTTCCCCCTCGCCGGCGCCACCGCCACAGGAGCGGCGAGACACTGTAGCAGCGTTACGAGACGCCGTGGAGCCCGCCTTGTCGCATCTCGGTAGGACGTTGGATTTCTAGGGACTAATTGAGTTATTTGGAGTGAGTAAGGCCTATTTAAACCCATCTAATCTCCTAATTCAGGACTTTTTGCCAAATTTAAAACTTAATTCCCCATTTGCAATCTTCTTAGGCTTTAGAGAGAGAAAGCCATATAAAACTTGAGAAATCTTATTAATCCGGATTCTTAAGGGTTATTTAGCTCAATCATTAAAATCGACTAGAAATAATAGGCTAAAATGAGCTTAAATAGGATTTAGAGACTTTTTCTCACAAAATCACTAAATTCTGTCACTAAGTTCATCGCTATTTTCATCACTATTTCATCGAATTTCATCACAAAGCTTGCCAAACGACCGGTTCGAGTCTCAAAACGTATATTCACAGTCTCTTGGTAACAAAACTAAGTTCCGATCTACTTTTATTTATTTTAGTTTATTATTTGGCTGCCCTTTGTTGTGATTTGTGGTTATTTTCCCTTTGTTCGGAATTTCTACAAATATTTTCACCGGTAGTTTTGGGTCCGTCTTTTATCCCAAAGACGAGAAATCAAAGTTATTTCGCCATTTTAAGTCCAGATCTACTGAAAAATTATAGGAATCGGCTTAAAATTTCAGTAACCTTGAAATTTCGGGTGTAAAAATACCAATTTTGGACTTTTTAGCACTTTTCCGGCCTAGATGCTCCGGTGGACCTTGGGATGCTACGGTGAGCTGCCAATTACTGTAACGGCAGCGTCTGGGACTGCAACAGTAGCATCTCAGGTGCCACTCTAGCATCTGGACTTGCAAAAATGCCGAAAAGTCCCTGTTTTGCTTTTTTGCCATTTTTTATCGTTTCCTTGCGTTTTTGCCCTCGATTTTCACCCGAAAAATTTTCAAAAATTTTACATAATCTACAAATAATTTAATTATTTTTAATCTATTTTTTAGATTTTATTAGTTGTTTATTTGGTTTAATATTCATTTTAGTGCTTAAAAATGTGTTCTTACTAAATAAATCTTTTTATAACAATTAAAAATCCAAAAAATATTTTCTGTAATTTCCTTTATTTATTTTAGGTTGTTTAGTTTATTTCATTGATTATTAGGTTGTTTAGCTGCTTATTTAAATGTCCAAATAATTGCATTGTTAGTCCCCGAAAAATAAAAAAATATGTTCTTCTCCCTTGTTTGCGTTATTTTTCCGCATTTATCTACTTTTGCATTATTTGTGGTTACTCGCGTATATTTTTCCTCGTTTGGAGCTGGGTCCATTTTTGTAAGTTCGGTTAGGACCTGGTATTGCCTTTTTATTTATTTACCCGCTTTATTTACTTTCCCGCATTAGAAAAATGTATAGGTATTTGTAAAGCCTTGTAATAATTATTTACTTGCTTTATTTTTAGCTTTCGTGCGATGTATGGCTATATAAACCAAAACTCTAAACAATAACTGGATTTAAATCGCATAAGAACTAAAGTCACGCTTATCAAAATGTAAACATTTTGATTTAATAAATAAAAAGTAAGCAACATCATCCAAACTTGGAATCTCTGTTTTAAGTACGGTCCAACCACCCGGTGGGAATATCATACCAAAATTCTTGGTGGACCTAAACCAGGAGGCTACTCTGTCTTAAAGTGCGGATTTCAAGTATCGTATCACTTAACATGTAAATTGGACTAAAACATGAACTTCAAAATCGATTTTATCAGTCTATCTTTTTCATCATGCTAAAATGAGGATCAATCCCTCAGCATGCTTCAAAGCATTTATTATTTTTAACTGCGGCCTCACCTCTCACTCGGGTCTACAGCGCGAAAAAGGTCATCCGCTCATAGTGGCGACTCTGCTAGGGACTTCCTTTTAACTTAAAACTCTAAAAATTGCTTTTGTTTTCAAAAATTGGTCAAAGAATTTTGATGATGTGCCTAAATCGTTTTTAAATCAAAGCTTTATTTCTTATGCCTTTTGAATCCATCGCTTAGTTAGATACTAGGTTTTAGGTGCCATTATTTCACTTTCGTGAAGCTCACATGTATACCTTATGCCCGGCAAGAACTGGGGATATTTATGGTGGATCACTCGTTTCAACCAACGTGTAATTATAGCGATAGCACTCATTTAAGGAGTGGTTGAGTTACACGGAATCAAGGTAAATGAGACCCTTCTACAGTATCGGTCCACGATACCAGCAGTTTGAGACTATGAACTGTGATAAATCTAGCAATAGCAACTTCCCTTTAGGTTCATGAAAATAGTTTAGATTTAGGTTGCATACTCACTTGTCATTCGTTGGCATTTGAGTTAAGCCCCAGATCTTTTGAACAGTGATGAGCGGGAGTCATAAGGTTGGTAGAGGTTTATTCACTTTTGTGTGCTACTTGTGTTGTGCTCATGCATAGGCTACCTATGGCTGACTTTTCTTTCTAGTTTTCGCTTACATCTACTCTCCCCTCGCTTGAAGGGGGAATTTAACAAAATGCCTAAGATCGTTCAAGTCCTAACAACCTGTATCTAGTTTACTAGGCATGGCGAGGGGTGTGCGGGTCTCACGTATTTTAGGGTTAAGCTTCTCATCATAAGCTTTTCTGCTCTCTACCTCTCTAAACCACCCTAGTATATGTGGCATTCATCACTCGAGTTATTAGGTAATCATCCATTTCATTCATGGTTCAATCCGGGCTGATCATCTTCCGGCTTCTCTAGTTAGGTCGAGACATCCTCGCCGCTGCAGTCTTCTTTAGCTCCTACTTGATCACCGTTTAGTTTGCCGGTCAGTGATTTCTATTTTAGTTCTAAAATTTACTATGTCTGCCATGTCTAATATTTTGCCAGTTAGTGGGGCTCTATCCTAGGGTACTCCTCCTCCCCTTGCTCCTCCCCCGACTGATTAGAATCAGTCGTAGTTAGGCACCGAGCTAGCCAACGCTATAGCCATGTTTTTGCAATCTGATATGTTTCATGTTACCATCCAAGAGCAAGTCTGATCAGCTTTAAGGGAAGAGAGAGATGCTCAGAGGCCATCGGGGCCTGTGTTTCAAGCTCAAGGACAGATAGAGATCGCTCAGAATGTGTCTAGCCAGTCTTCACCTATTTAGCATCAGTTCTTAGCTCCACCGCTCCCACCTATCCGACCAGTTTAGTTTAAGTTTGGTCAGACCTCGGTTTAGCCTCCCTCATCTTTTGCTCCACCGGCATTTGTTTTTCCACCTCCTATGCCCTCGAGGCCTTCCCCTCAGGCTCCCATATTCCCTGCTTTCTTAGGGGTTTTACTCCATAAATGGTCATTCCCTATAGCTGTTTTATCATCTCTTCGACACCACCGACACCCTTTGCACCGTCTCTTCCTAATTTTATGGTTACTCCATGCGAAATTGCTTATCCTCAGAATCCCTTTGCTCACCCTCAGATTGAGATACCAGATCCTCCACCATTTTAATTCAAAGCCTCTTTAGTGCATAATGACTAGGTCACACAGCCTCTGGGTGTGAAACCAATCGACCAGGTCATGCAGCCTCTGGGCATGACACCCAAAATGTTAGAATTCTTTAAGTAGCTTCTGAATAAGAATGAAGAAAAAGAAGAAGTGAGGGACGAAGATTGGGTTCCCAAGAACTTTTTGATGCCTTGAATGGAAGCCTACTCCAGTGAGGGACCTTCCAAATCCCACATCGTGATGTACGAGTGGATTATGTATGTTTAGAAAATCAGGAAAAATTTCTTGCTAAGTTGTTTCTGTGCACTCTATTAGGGCTAGCTCTCAAATGGTATAATACTCTCCCTGAGTCACTAATCCTAGATTAGAAACTCCTTTCTAAAGCCCTGATTTGTCACTATGGTTTCAATTCCACCATGGAAACGACTATCCAACACCTTAAGGCCATTAAATAAAAGAAAGGCGAGCCTTTTAACTCCTACTTCAATAAGTGGATGGCCACTCAAGTTCTATTGAAACAAAAGCTCAGTTTGAAGGAAATGATCCCGAAGTTGCTCGTTGGGGCTCTCCTAGTTCTTCGTAAAGAAATGGAAACTGACTTCTTTGAATCATATCAGAAATTTTTTGAGGAAGCCGAGAAAATTGAGCATTGTGAGAAGAAAGAGAAGGCAAGAAAGCCAATTGGGAACCAGCCATGGTATAAGAAGAATGAGTTGAGTGAAATCACACCAGCCCCTACTAAAGGGAAATCACCCGCGATGCAGACCGTGGCTCAAGAGGAAGTGACCGTAGTTCAAGTCACTCCTCCTCAGCAACTGTTTGTGTCTCCATGGAAACTCCCCTTGGTGTCATATTTGCTAAGATGTATGAAGCGGGTCAGTTGGAATCTCTACGTGATTAGGGCTCCTTGACCGGATGAAAAGGGAAACTTCTACAAATTTTATGTACAGAAGGGGCATCAAACTGATCAGTGCAGAACTTTACCTTCTACTATCGCTCGCATGATTAAAGAAGGGAAGATGGATGAGCTGACTAGGAAGCCAAGCACTATGGGAAACCCTCTACCTAGTTTTGGGGTTAAGTTATCTGTGATCAACTCTGGTCTCAAGGAAGAATCTATCTTAAAGATGATCTCCGAGGAATTCGTAATGGTTATCGGCTCTGGTCTCCCTTTGACCTTTGTATTCGACATAATCTCACAGTCTAACCTTGTAGTAAGCTCCATGGAAATTGAAGAAATGGGGCACGAAGATGAGATCAAGACCGAAAATGTGGAAATAGTAAAAAAAGGCACCGTTGAAGAGTTTCAGGCTTTCAATATGGATGAGTATGAGCTTTAGGACTCATCGTTGGTTTACGATGAACCGCCCTATCCATTTGAAACCCCGACCACTAAGAGCATGTTCATTGATGGAATTCTCCCACATCGGTCGAGTGTACTAACCTAAGGACAATCATCTCCATCTTGAGGATGATCCGGTCTAAAATCCCGTTAAGACTGTAGCTAGGTCAGTGACGCTGTCTCCTCAGGTCAAAACCGGCCCCAACATTCATCTACTTATCACTTAGTAAAAGACTACTCAAGCCCGTTTTAGTATCTAGTAGCTAGTCCTTAGCTCTAATGAATATCATCGGGCTCTCATCAAAAGGCTTATGTAAATTGAAGCAAAGCCTACTACTTAAGTAGTCAAAATATGCAGTATGATAAGAATTGGCCTCTAAGTTCTGAGAAGTGAGGAGGGTTTCGTGTTTTCCTGCAGGGATCTCCGACCTGAAGGGATCAACCATAATCGTGCTCTTTTCATATATATTTAGATTTTGGATCAAACCATTCCGTGTGTCATGGTTGATGATGGATCCTCCTTGAACCTTTGTCCATTCAAAGTACTGCATCACTTGGGTTTATTCGAAGACATGCTCAAAAAATCCAACACCATTATCCGCACTTATGATGATTCAAAGAGAGGTGTGATTGGTGTATTCGAAGCCGAGGTGGCCGCGGGAGAGGTCACTAGTAAGGTGCAATTCACTGTCTTGGAAATTCTTGTCACTTCTTCATTGTTCTTGGGTCGTCCATGGATCTATGCTTTAGGACCATTTCTTCGACGCTCTGTCAAAAAATTAAGCTAAGAAAGAATTATGGCAGGCTTTTTATCATTGAAGCCGACCAAGCATCTGTGATGGTCGTTATGGAGGCCGAAATGAAGTCTAAATTTTGGGTGGTTATTGTCTATAGTGATAGGCATAAAGCCCCCTGCTATAAGCGCTATTCATCTACTGTAAGAAAAATGATGAAAAATGATGAAAAATAGTAGCCATGTTCCCAAGCAAGGCCTATGCAAGCGCCATGGAGGAATGGTTGATCCTATCCCAATCTGAAGTGAGCTAGTTTTGGATACACCCTAAAGAATATTTACAGGGGTCTTCACCCCATGTATTGTGGTGTGATTGATGTTTTTAAGGTTCACAGAAAGCGAGCCTACAAGGGGGAACCTGAACCCATCGAGCATGGTGGTTAGATTTAGCTAGGTTTTAAGATCTTCAAAGATGTGTATGACTTTGAGAAGGGTTGCCTTATTGAGGGGGAGGAGAACCCGATCAAGCCTGTATCTATTATTGCATCCAATGAGAAATACAAGGGGAAGCTGTATCCCAATTTAGATGAAGAGAAGCCTATTGATCAAGAGATTGAAGGTGTTGTAGCTGCTATGTCTAAAGCCATGTCTATTATACTTAAGAAGAAGTGGAAGAAGAGCGACGAGGCTAATCCTCTAGCCGAAGCCATGAAAAAGCTCGCCCAATCTCTTGCTACTAAAGGAGATAAGTTGACTTTCGAATAAGAGAAAGATCTGGGTCTCAACCTGGACGACCTACTCATGGAACCTACCGAGGGTGTCAACTCTACTGATGCCACTGCTCAAGACCCTCTGCCTATGGTGATGTAACTTTTAATATTTCTAGTGCTTTTTATGGGAACAATGTAGCCTATAAGGCCTTTAAGTCAATGAAAGATTCTGATTTTGCTTACTTGCTTGATGTTTCGCTCGACGGGCCCTTGCATTCATTTACTCATAAGCATAATGTGTTCAGTATTCTTAACTGAAATAAACTTGAGTACAGATGATAACCCAAAAATGGCAACCATTTCTAGTGACTTAACCTCTGAGATAAAAAGAGAGATAATCAAAGTGCTAAAACATCATGTTAACACTTCTTGGTCGCATATGGACATGCCTGGTCGATCGCGATAACGCTGAGCATCGAATTCAAACCGATCCTGGATTCCATCCTGTTAAGTAGAAATTCCTAAGAATGAGACCGGAGTGGGCTGAGAGGGTTAGAGTAGAGGATGCTAATATGATTAAAGCTAACCATGTTGAAGTAGTTGAGTATCTGATCTAGTTATCAAACATCGTCCTGGTTTTGAAGAAAGATAGAAGGGTAAGGGTTTGTGTGGATTATCGAGATCTAAATAAGGCTTCACCGAAAGATAACTTTCCTTTGCCCCACATTGATGTGCTAATTGACAGTGCCGTCCAGGCTATAATGTATACATTTATGGATGGATTCTCGAGGTACAATCAGATTTTATTGGACATAATTGATAAAGTGAAGATGGCTTTCATCACAGAATGGGGAGTCTTTTGTTATCGAGTCATGCCATTTGGTCTGAAGAATACCAGGGCCACCTATCAGCGCGCTATCACCACTCTCTTGCATAACATGATCCATAATGAATTAGAAATTTATATAGATGACATGTTGGTTAAGTCTACTACCAGAGAAAAGCACCATGTGATTTTGGATACGTTTATGACTCGCAATGAGAAATACCACTTATGCCTTAACCTAAAGAAGTGCATATTCGGGATTACATCGGGAAAGCTTTTAGGTCATGTGGTTAGCCAGAGAGCGATTGAAATGGATCCAGAGATTAAAGAGATTAAGGATATGCTCACTCTAAAGATGGAAAAAGAAGTTTGGCCCTTCCTCGGTTCTATTCAGTATGTCAGTAGGTTTATTTCTCACCTCACTACCATTTGTGAGCCTATCTTTAAGCTACTCTAGAAGCATCAGCCAATTATATGGGATGAGCATTTTCAGATCGCCTTCGATAAAATGAAGGCCTATCTTCTAAATCCATCCGTCCTTCAACCTCCCAACCCCGATAAGCTGTTGATCTTGTGCTTAGCGATTGATGATTCTGCCATAGAAGTAATGTGGGTTCAGGAAGATGCTAGTAAGTGGGAGTACACAATGCACTACTTAAGTAAAAAGCTTTTAGATTACGAAAATCGTTATTCGATTATTGAAAAGATGTGTGCTGCCATGGTTTGGTTAACTAAGAAATTATGACACTAATTCAAGTCTTACAGAGTTCAAGCCATTGCTAAGGTTGACCCAATGAAATATCTTTGTCAGTCACCATCTCTGGCCGGCAAATTATCGAGATGGTTACTACTGCTTTTCGAATTTGATATTGAGTATGTCACCTAGAAGGTTATCAAAGGTACAAAAGTTATGGAATTTTTGGCAAACCAAGCTCTTGAATCTGATTATATCGAGAACTTGGACTTTCCTTACAAACAGTTAGCAATGATTGATGTAGCAAAGCCCACATGGACTATGTATTTCAATGGTGCCGTGAATAGATTTAGAGTGGGCCTTGGATTTATCTTATTCACACCGATAATGAAGTCATCCCTCTATCTAAGTGATTAGAGTTTCCTACTACTAATAATGGGGCTGAGTACAAAGCTTGCCTATTTAGTCTTAAGGCCCTCCTATTGGTAGGGACCAAGCATGTTTCTGTAATTAGAGATTCGGCTTTAGTAATACGTCAAGTTGTGGGAGATTGGGATATCAAAGAAGAATCTCTCCATCCATATGTCAATGCTGTTTGGGATTTATCAGCTCAGTTCGAGACATGTCTTTATCAGCATATTCCTCGAGATGAAAATTAGATGATTGATTTGTTAGCCACACTGGCTTCGATGTGGGAAGGTCCTCACCACTAACCCATTCGCCCTCTGATCTTCATCTCCGCAAAGGTGCCTTACCATTCGTACAATATTGCCTAAGTCATCACCATCAGTAATGAACCCTACTGGTACTCAGACATTGTGCAATTTCTCTATCATGGTCAGTTTCCCGAGAATGCTACTGATTTTGATCGAACTACTCTATGAAAGTTGGCCTTTCAATTCAGAATCATCAACAACGATCTCTTCAAGTGGACTTCGGACAGTTTGTTGCTCTGGTGCTTGACCGAATTTGAGGCTCGAATGGTTATAAGTGACGTTCATGCGCGTGATTATGGAGCGCATATGAATAGACTGGTTCTAGTTAAGAAGATTCAATGAATGGGGTACTTTTGGTTAAAAAGTGTCATCAATGTCAAATTTACGGAGATATTTAGCATCTTTCACCTACCGAACTTCACAATTTATCTACTCCTAGGCCATTCTCGGCGTGGGGGATAGATATAATTGGTGAAATTCGGCCATCTTCAACTAACGGTCAACACTTTATCATTATGGCAGTGGATTATTTCTCAAAATTGGTGGAAGCCGAATCATTCACCAATATTACCGCCAAGAAAATGGCCAAGTTCATAGAAAAGCACATCTTTACTCGATATGATATGCGTCATCATATCGTGTCAGATAATGGGGTCCAGTTCCAAGGGGTAGCTATAGATTTGATCGAGAAATATGGTATTGAGCATCATAGATATTCACCCTACTGTCCTCTGGCTAACGGTGCGGTGGAAGCAGCTAATAAGTCTATTAAGAAAATCCTTTCCAAGACCATTACTAGTTATCGTAATTAGGCTGATAAGTTACCATTCGCTCTTTGGGGGTGCCAAACAAGCATCAGGACTCCTACAAGTAAGACCCCTTTCTCTCTGGTTTATGGCATGGATAAGAGCAAGGTTCGAACAATTGAATACCATGGCTGAGCAACAGCTATAAGCCTTAGATAGCCTCCAAATGTATAAGCAGCGCATGGCAAGAGCTTACAATAGCTGGGTCAAGCATCACAGATATCCATTAAAAGCCGGTGACTTGGTTTTAAAGCAAGTAAAGCCTACCAACACTGATCCAAGGGGGATGTTTCGGCCAAATTAGGAAGGACCTTATGTAATTAAGAACATTCTCGGTAAAGGCGGAATAAAAATCATGGATATGGATTTTAATGAGCTCACGAACCCCATCAATCAGGATCGGTTGAAGCGTTATCATATCTAACCTAAAAGAATTGAATCTAGAAAAGTGTTACATAAAAAATAAATAAAATAAATCACCCGACGAGTGGTCTTCTACTGCTTGGGCAAAAATTAGGGTGTATCCCGCTGTTTGGTATTTTGCAAACTATTCAGGAAAAAGTTAGGGTGCAAGTATATCTTGCTAGACTAAAAATCCGAAAAGGATGGTCTAGGCAAAAATTAGGGTAAAAGTGAGCTACGAGAGTTTTTTGGCTAGAAAACCTTCTCAGGCTAGTTAACACCAGGGTTTGAGTTGGTAGAAATGGTTATCATCATTATGTACTCAGGCTTAATTCAATTAGTGGAAATGTCACTTTTACTGAGCTCTTATGTTTGTGTGCAAATGAATATATTGGGCCCTAAAGGTGAAATGTTGCAGATAAGTTGAATTTGGGATGCCATTTAATCCAGGTTCTTGCACACCAAATAAAAAATAGATATAATAAAGAGTCATAAATTCCGATAGGCAGAAAATAACTAGATCTATGCAAAAGCTAAAAAGTCCGCTGGATTGAAAACCTGAAAAGGGCAGTCTAGACAAAAGTTAAGACATAAAAGCAATAAATAAAATTCTAATAGGCCCAAGACAATGTTCAGGTCTATGCAAAAGTAAAGACAGATGAAAGTAAAGATAAGGTGGTCATCATCAATCACCCATAGGGGCCTGTTCGCTCATCATCATAGTCGGAATCAAAAGCTTGAGCCATCCTCTCCTCTACTGTCAAAGGATAAGCCTCGAGTCCCTCTTGCCTGTCCCGTCACTCGAACCGTAAATACAGGCACCTCAATCGGTTCCACACCCTCTGAATGTGGTGAAGCCATCCTCAGTAGAATCCATCAGTAGTGATTGTGCCCAATCGGTCATAATCCATAGTCTCATATCTTGCTCGGCGTGCCCAAACCTCTCTAGCATGATCAAGAAGATTGGCCGAGAATGGCCTAGGTGTGAAGTTATTAAGGTAAAGTGGGACTATCTATCATTGTCCCCACTGTCGGCATAAGCCGTAAGGTGAGTAATGCATAAACTGCCACAGCCTTACAAGATAAACTTTGCTGCCATGAGTGTCCACCAGAACATCAGAGATCTCCCACCAGCGGTAGACCCAGTGAATGTCTGTATCAGATCGTCCATCTATGATCTTTGTCTAAGCATTAAATGTCAGGGTGTCATAATCAGCAAAGATGCGAGTCCCCCCATGATAATTCTTAGGCCCATATCATCTCGGATCCCCCCGAGGATACTAAATCAAAGCTAACTTCTACAAAAGCCAAACCTGCGAATCAGATTCAAATTCAATGCAGTTTCAATTTTAGATTCAATTTTAGATTTAGTTTCAGTTTTAGTTTTAGTTTTAGATTTAGTTTTAGTTTTAGTTTTAGTTTTAGTTTTAGATTCAGTTTCAATTTCAGAATTAGTATCAATTTCAGCTTCAGATTCAGTTTTAGATTCAGATTCAGTTTTAGCATCTGTATCAGTTTTCATTTCCAATTTAGGATTCAATTGGAGGAATACTTGTAGTATGGAGAAGTGATCCCAAATGATATTAGGATCGCCATTAGCCCTATCCAGATTAAGTAGGGTCTCATCTAACCCTACGATGAATGGAGAGATACCCTCTAAGGCTAGTCCGATGATTGGAACCAGTTGAAATAGGGCAACAGAGCTGACTCTATAGATAAACTCGGCCATGAGTAGCAAAGCCACCATGAAAGGATAAGAAATGTGTGATCTAGGGGTAGCTATGCACCAGTCGAGTACCCTGCTAAGATCAAACCTCGGTGGTCCAGGAATCTAAGAAAGGAATGTAGCAGGGGCATCTAGGTTCTACAACCCGATTAATCAATCCTTGGCCCCAAAATGCACCTCTGGCATAGCAAATTGCATCCCGCGAGTGCAAGTCACTCTAAGAATAGCATGGAACTCCTCCACCATTAGACATAGCTCAAAATCCGTGTAGCAAAACCCATGATCCATCGAGCTGCAGTAGGAGAATGCCGCATGAAGGAAGGCCATGTTCACTGACCTACTAGTAATATATCGGAGCCCTGCCAGTCCAAAAACATCCAATCTCTCCTAATCAGAGCTCTCTAAAGTGCGCAAGAAGTGTCTCAACCAAAAATTGTGTGATGCCATCAGTGATCTCTAGCTGCTAATCACCTGAAAAACAAGATTGCACTATCGTTAATTCAAATGGTTGTGGAAGATCAATCAATTTGTTCCTAGTCAAGTATCTACCATGCCTAGCATTCATCTAGCGAGCAAACAAAGTAATCAAGCAAACAATCACATCAATCACATCAAGATAATCAGCTAAAGTATCAATTCATCAATGTGTCGAGCACTAAGTGCGGTAAATATAACAAAATAAAGCAAGATACTCAACATAAAAGTAAGCATTGATGTCATCATCCACCTCTTTGCCACTTAGAGGCGTAGGCATCCTCTTGATATCTAGCACTAATGAAAGGATCGCCCCCACAAGCTGCGCTATCGAAGCATCCAGCATATTGAATGAAGGTCTAAATGGCCCGGTGGCTCTCCTATCGGCAAATATGTCCTCAGACTCATGCATATCTCCATTCCTCAGATACGTGTAGTCCTAGAGCTGAGGCTAGAGTTGGTCTCTCTGGATCTCCACACCATGAAGGTAATCGTGTAGGTTGTCCATGTCTTAGGACATGCTAGTGAATCGTGCCTCATCCTGAGCTCTCTGACTCTAGTAGCTAGCTATCTAGCTCCAATAATCCGCTAGCTCGTGCTTAACTCTCACTCACTTCTCATGCTAAGCCCAGTATTTGTCTTGCTCTATGGCAAAAAAATCCTGCAAGGGTGGGAAATCAAGGAGAAATCAGCCCAATAAATCATACATGCATTCATTCATGCATAATTCTATCAAATGTTTTGTATATCCTTTCTCTATTTTATTGCAGGCAAGAAGGTAAAGTCATTTTCTAGCTCATAGAATCCTGGGCAAGCAGCAGGTCCCTCATGCCATATTATCCCCAAGCCATGTGCTCAATCTCAGAAATGGGTACCTGTATGATCAAATATAAAGGCAAAACCAATAGATCAACACAGTCAGGCTACAGTAAGCAAAGACTAGTAAAGTGTGTAAGTGTGGCAATTCTTACATGTGAAGTATCCTGTAGAATGTAGTACAGGGGCACCCTCAACTCCCCGATAGGCCTGTCCTCTTAAAATTTTGGTCGACACATCAATGAGAATAAGATCTCTAGCTAGTTCATCATGATTCCGTCAACTCTACCCAGTGAAGGAGCTACTCAAGTAGGTGGGATCGGCTCCATGAAAAGAGTCTCAAGGATGGTAGTCTATCACTGGAAAGGCTCTCCAGGTCCCTCAGTGCTAGCAATGGGACCACCCCTCCTCTTCTTGCGGGACCCCTAAAATTATAAAAAGGAAATGTAGCATTAAATAAGTAAGCTAGGTCAAAAATTACAAAAGTATTTGCTAAGTTTGAGAAGGATTTAAGGAATATACCCTCCTCCGTCGCCCCCGATAAAGGACCATCGGGTTGAACCTAAACTCGACATCTCTGATATCATCGTCCCTTGTAGCATCCCCTTCCCCATCATCCTCTAAGGGAGGCTCATAGTCATCATCGTTGCCACTGTCGAATCCCTCACTACCCTCAGTCACAACGTTGCTATCCTCAAATTTTAAATCCCAAGGAACGTCAGTCCTGGACTTTCTCGGACATTCTGGAATGAGGTGCCTCTAGAAATTAGTTTAATCTCAGCTGACCGAAGGCACCCTATAGCTATCTCCCTCCAAAAACTGGGCGTATGCACCAGTAGGCATGAGATGAAGCCACAAAACACCAACTGGCACATCAGGGGGAACCCTCCTCCGGGCTATAGTACTCATCCTCCATCGATGAACCCGCTCCCCAAAATACCACTCCTGGGAGAAGGGACACTCTAGAATGAACCAACATCCATCCACTATGCATCAGACATTCCTGATTTAATGATAATAGGACAATCTCTTCCATGGTTCGGCAGTAAACTGAAAAAAGCATCACAATAAATCACTATAAGTATCCTCTCATTTGTCCATACAGTTTTAAATTAATAGGTAAAAATGCACAAGAAATAAAGTTACCCAATGGTGTCTAAGCCGCCGTAAATACTCCCGATACCATACACGTTCATTTATTATTTCTACATTAGACCACCCGTACATCCAGCGAGCGATAACATATGACCCCAGGGGTGGTCATGTATTGAGTACAGGGGGAGGGACTATCAGGTGCTCGAATGCCCACATCTACAAAGATATTAAAATGAAAAGATTAGTAAGTCGAATAAGCATTATGGCTAATACCAAAGGATAAAGCCTCTCACCAAAATCCACAGTTAAGAGGCCTTGAGCGCATTGACTCCTCTGTGGGCCAAACAATCAAGCCTATAGTATATCTATCCAAGGATGGCTCTTGGCCAGTTCCACCTCCTGAAATCAGTCGGGGTTCTCTATGATACATAGCAATCCAAGAGTAACTCAGCTCCCGCCAAGGGAAAGAAAGGGCATGTCAGTAATGTCAGGAGGAATGACCGTAATAACTAATAAAAGTTATCCCCAATGATGTCAGTCTCCTTAATCCAATGATCATGTAGCTGACTATACCTCACCACATCGTCATCCGCCACAGTAATCCTAAGCAAGTTCTCCATCCAAGCAAGGGCAGCCGGCTTTATATAGAACCGCTCTAAATAAACATCAAAGTGTATGACTCGACCCTCCCAAGGAAGCTTGATCATAGTAACTATATCTAATGGGGTAATCATCATCTCGCCCCCGGCAAATGAAAAGTATGTGTGGTCTCGCTCCAGTGCTCAAATAAGTAAGCTATGATAGTGGGGCTCATCAGCCGACTATTTACCAACAGCGCATCCAACATCCGATCTAGGCGAAGGTCCCAAATGGATCGAACAAGTGAAGCATCTTGCAATGATGTGGGTTGAGTCTTAATGTCACACCGCTAATCTGCACACCATTGAAGAGATCCTTATGGTTTGACTTTGGCCAGCTGTAAAAAAAAGTCCAACAATATTTCTTATCGGTTAAAGTTCGCAAAATTGAAGAAAAGCTCAAATTTTAGCATCAACAAAGCCTCAATTAAAATTTTCAACCTTTAAATCAGAATCAGCGCAAAAAAATAGAGCGGGAATGCACCTCATAAAAAAGTTTTTGGGCCTTTCCGTCTGCCGGCGCCTCTGCCAACAGCGAGATGCCCTGGTGGTAGGTGAGACGCCGCAATGGCAGCATCTAAGATGCTGGAGCAGCGTCTTGAGAGCCACTATAGCATCTCGCTACTCTGGCCGGTGTTGGTTACCGGATTCCTCCTCAAAAATCCAAATTTCTGTTTTTACCCCATGTGGCTCAAATTTGACCCAAAATCCAACCAATTCAGTTCCAAAACACCAATTAATATATTCTACATGCATTTATACACCCTATGTCATCTAAATTTAGGCCTCAAAAATCCACAATATTCAAGTTCGGGTTTATGGCATAATAGTTGTTTTTTTCAAGAAAAATGAAGCAAGGCTCGGGTTTTGTCAGTTTGCCTAGCACACAAAGGCGTGTTGTCCTCATTGGGTGACTATGAGGACTAGAGAGGTTGATGTATAACCCATATAAGTTTCAGTGTCTCAAAGACCGTATGCCCAAGGGACCGGGCATGCCCTCAATCCATATAGCCCTTCCAATAATGCGTCATAGAGGATCGCATAAGGCTTCCTGTCTCTTCTCTTGGCATACATTTTTCTGTTGGTTTGCTCAAAATGTGGAAATGGAAATAAGAAGAAGATGAGGAAAAAGAATATAAGGAATGGAGAAAGAAAAATATTAATACCTTTTTCATCATTTAATGACTTGGCATATTCTCTGGAATATTCCTTTCAGCACAAGGGGTAAAATCCCCCGATCGGTCATTTCTTTCGAACTCCCCGGATATTCTAAACTCTGCTGTTTAATATTCCACCTTTTAATTGTTAATTGAAGGGGCAAAAATTTTTGTCTCGACAAAATCAATTAAACAATAAAAAGTGAACATATTTGCCACATTCTAACTTCTCAAAATTTATTCTTGACAGGTCTGTTGATAGCAACCTTGGCGAACAACCGATTCCAGCAGTTGAATATCAACATTTTTGTAATAGGGCGATACAATGCCATCCGACTAGGTGTTCAATCCTCAGTTATGTTACTGTGACGTAAGGCAACTAGCAGTCCAATATCAAAATTTCTGAAATGGGGCGGCGCAATGCCATTCGGCCGGGCGTTTAATCCTCGGTTATGTTATGGTGAAGTAAGGCAACCAGCAGTCCAATATCAAAATTTCTATAATAGACCAGCGCAATGCCATTCTGTTGGGCGTTCAATCCTTAGATATGTTATCGTGACGTAAGGCAACCCGTAGTTCGCATAAAAAATTTCCAAGTCAGGATTTTCTACCTCCGATAGGTCCGTTGATGATGCGTCCCATGACCACTAGTAGACAACTGACTCGAGTTTCCATTATCTCAGGTATAACCTCCAATCCCTCGCTCTTTCTTTAAATCACATTTAACTCGTCAAATGATAATCCCATGAGGGGCAGCATGTGAGCACGAGCTTTTCAGTGACCCATAGAATAATGACAACGTTTTGCTCTAACCTAATTTTAGGCCTACTATTCTACTATTTTAGAGTCGAATCGCGTTTGGCAAGTATTTTTATCCCGAGTTTGAGTCTCTAATCGAGTCATTTACCTTGACCATTTAATTAAATTCAAATTTTAATAGTTCAAAAATCAAAAATTGTATAAAAAAATAATAATAAAATTGCATCTTCCCCACTCGACGGCGCTGTCGTCGGAGCAGGGTGATGCTCTGGCGACGTCGCAAGACGTGCCCTAATGCGCATCTCACCATGCCCCACCGCATCTCAGCAGGACGTGGCCACACGCAGTGTTCACACTACGAGATGCTACACGGGTTTCCGGAGTCCGTTACCAAGTTTGTCTTTCTCTCTCTAATTTCAGATAAACTCGATTTTTATAGGAATCTTTGGATTTCTAGGACTAATTGAGTTATTTAGAGTGAGTAAGGCCTATTTAAACCCATTTAATCACCTAATTCAGGACCTTTTGGCAAATTTAAAACTTAATTCCCCATTTACAATCTTCTTAGGCTTTAAGGAGAGAAAGCCATATAAAACTTGAGAAATCTGATTAATCCAGATTCTTAAGGGTTATTTAGCTTAATCTCTTAGCTTAATCATTAAAATCAACTAGAAATCATAGGCTAAAATGAGCTTAAATAAGATTTAGAGACTTTTTTTACAAAATCAATTAATTCTGTCACTAAGTTCGTCGCTATTTTCGTCATTGTTTCATCGGATTTCATCACAAAGCTTGCTAAATGACTGGTTCGAGTCTCAAAATGCGGATTCATGGCCTCTAGGTAACAAAACTGAGTTCCAATCTACTTTTATTTGTTTTAGTTTATTATTTGGCTGCCCTTGGTTGTGATTTATGGTTATTTTCCCTTCGTTCGGTGTTTCTACAAATATCTTCACCGGTATTTTTGGGTTCGTCTTTTATCCCAAAGTCGAGAAATCAAAGTTATTTCGTTAGTTTAAGTCCAGATCTACTTAAAAATTGTGGGAATCGGCATAAAACTTCAATAACCTTGAATTTTCGGGTGTAAAAATGTCGAATTTGGACTTTTTGGCACTTTTTCGGCCCAGATTCTTCGGTAGACCTTGAGATGATATGATGTGCTGCCAGTTGCTGCAATGGCAGCGTCTGGGGCTGCAACACGCCACTCTAGCATCTGGACTGGCAAAAATGCCGAAAAGTCCCTATTTTGTGTTTTGGCCCTTTTTATCGTTTTCTTGCATTTTCACCCCTGATTTTCACCCAAAAAATTTTCAAAAAATTTCATATAATCTGTAAATAAGTTAATTATTTTTAATCTATTTTTTAGATTTTATTAGTTGTTTATTTGGTTTAATATTCATTTTAGTGGCTTAAAAATGTGTTCTTACTAAATAAATATTTTTATAACAATTAAAAATCCCAAAAATATTTTATGTTATTTCCCTTATTTATTTTAGGTTAGTTTATTTCATTGATTATTAGGTTCTTTAGATGCTTATTTAAATGTCCAAATATTTGCGTTGTAAGTCCCAAAAAATCCAAAATTATGTTCTTCTCCCTTGTTTGCGTTATTTTTCCGTATTTATTTATTTTTGCATTATTTGTGGTTACTCGCGTACATTTTGCCTCGTTTGGAGCCGAGTCCATTTTTGTAAGTTCGGTTAGGACCAGGTTTCGCCCTTTTATTTATTTATTTATTCGCTTTATTTACTTTTCCGCATTAGAAAAATGTATGGGTATTTGTAAAGCCTTGTAATAATTATTTACTTGCTTTATTTTCAGCTTTCGTGTGATGTATGGCTATATAAATCGAAAACTATAAAGAATCCGGATTTAAATCGCATAAGAACTAAAGTCAAGCTTATTAAAATATAAACGTTTTGATTTAATAAATGAAAAGTAAGCAACATCATCCAAACTTGGAATCTCTATTTTAAGGTACGGCCCAACCACTCAATGGGAATATCGTACCCAAATTCCTGGTGGAGCTAAACCGAGTGGCGACTCTATCTTAAAATGCGGAATTTCAAGTCTCGTATCTCTTAACATGTAAATTGGACAAAAACATCAACTTCAACATCGATTTTATCAGTCTATCTTTTTCATCATGCTAAAATGAGGATCAATCCCTCGCCACATTTCACAGTGCTTGTTATTTTTCTCCGCGCCCTCGCCTCTCATGCAGGTCCGCAGCGCAAAAAAGGTCGTCCGCTCACACCTACCCCAACAAAGGTCCTATTCTTTTTCGGCATTTTCTATCCCCAACCATAGAATCAACATTATTTGTGCGTTTTAAGTCTAGATCTATTGAAATAATGATTGATTATGACCTAAAACCTCGATGATTTTGAGTTTATAGATGTAAAACACCCAGTTTTCCCCTTTGAAACTGAAATCTAACGCCAAGCCATTATAGCCATGACCGCCGTAGGGACGGCGGTCATGGCTATAACGGTGGCGGCCAAGGTTATCGCTACAGCCTTGGCCGTTTGGGTTCAGTTTTAACCCATTTTCGGTGTGTTTTTCATTATTTCTTACTTTTTCATGCTTTTCTTCGTGATTCTTGATCTGTAAATATTTTTCTGATAATTTGGAATTTTATTTTAATTATTTAACATGGTGGAATAATTCATTAACTGGTTAAATTGTTCAACTTGGCTTAAAAATGAGGTTTTGTAACCTAATAATCGCTTTAAATAATTTCTTCTCGCATTAATCTCGTTTTTGGCGTGATCATTATTTGTGCTTGCCTTACTGGTGATTATTTGTGATTGATTTATCATGGTTCAACCTGGGTTTGTGTTGGTAAGTTTGGTTGGTCTATCTTTATTCGCTTTATTTATATGCTCCTTTACTTTTTCCTGCATTAGAAAAATATATAGGAATTTGTAAAGCCATGTAATAGTTAATTTATATTCTCTGTTTACTGCTTTATTGCATTATGCGTTGTTTGATGTTGGGATATTATAACCGAAAACTCTAATTATGAGGATTTAAATCGTATAAGAACTGAATTCACCTTTACTAAAATGTATATGGTTTGATTGAATAAATGAAAAGTAAGCAACATCATCCGAACTCGAAATCTCTATTTTGACGTACAATTTAACCACCTGGTAGGAATATCGCACCCCAATTCCTGGTAGAGGTAAATTGGGTGGTGACTCTGTCTTAAAATAAGGGATTTTGAGTCTTATATCTCTTAACATTTAAATTGGACCTAAAATTCAACTTAAACATCACTTTCATAAACATTTTCCTCACACGCTAAAATGAGGATCAATTCTTTGGCTCGCTTTGCCACACTTGTTCTTTTTCCCATGCCCTTAAGGGTCACGAAAAGGTCGCCCGCTCACAGGATGACTTCATTGCCAGGTGTGATTATGATAACTCTAAGACCCGCTCCATGATTATTCACGGCGCCATCAAAGTACATGGTCCACAAGGGTTTGGAAACCTCAATCATGGCTAACTATTCATCAGGGAATTCCAGGTTCTTGACGTAGTTTGAATTGAGAGCTTGACTGGCCAAAAGTTCTACTACAACCTGACCTTTGATAACTTTATTTGTCACATATTCAATCTCAAAATCTAAAAGAAATAACAACCATCTAGAGAGTTTACCGGCCAAGGTGGGTGACTGGCATAAGTACTTCATAGGGTCTATCCTTACAACTACTTGAACTCGGTATGACTGTAAATAATGGTGCAAATTCTTGGTTAACCACACCATTGTGGCACATGTCTTTTACACTGTCAAATATCGGGATTCATAATCCAATAGTTTCTTTCTCAAGAAGTACACCGCATGTTCTTTCCTATCACCATCTTCCTAAACTATCATCACGCCAATCGATGTTTCATCAATAGCTAAATATAGGATCAATGGCTTTCTAGGAGTGGGTGGCTTGAGAACTGGGTGTTCTATTAGGTAGGCCTTGATTTTGTTAAAGGTGATCTAGCAGTGTTCATCCCATATGATGGGTTTACACTTCTTTAGTAGCTTAAAGATCGGCTGGCATATAGTGGTGAGACGGGCGATAAATCAACTGAAGTATTGGATATATCCAAGAACCAAATGAACCTCCTTCTCTATCTTAGGCATGGGCATATCTCTGATTGCTTTGATCTTTTTGGAGTCCATTTTGATCCCTTTCTGGCTGACTACATATCCTAGCAATTTTCCCAAGGTCACTCCACATACACACTTCTTTTGATTGAGATGAAGGTTATATTCCATAAACCTATCCAAAATAATCGGATGTTATTCCGTAGTGGCGGATTTGACTAACATATTATTGACATAGGCCTCCACTTCCTGATGGATCATGTCGTGCAAGAGGGAGGTGACTGGTCGCTGGTAAGTTTCCCCGACATTCTTTAACCCAAATGGCATAACTCGATAGCAGTAAACCCCCCATTCTATGATGAAAGTAGTCTTGATCTTATCAATGATGTCCATTAGATACAGATTGTATCCCTAGAAACCATCCTTAAATGGGTACATAGCTACCCTAGTTGCGTTGTCAACCAAGATATCGATATGTGCCAAGGGAAAATCATCTTTTGGTGAGGCTTCATTCAAGTCCTGATAATAAATACACACCGTTACTCTTCCGTCTTTCTTTGCAACTGGCATGATATTGGCGAACCAAGTGGGGTATTTAATGACCTCGATGAACTTAGCCTCAATTAGCTTTGACACTTCTACTTTAACCTTCTCGACCTATTACGGTCTGAATTGGCGGAGCTTCCATTTTACCGGTTGAGATTTTTGATCTGTAGGAATGTGATGCTCGGCAATCTATGATCCACCCCATGCATTCTTCTTATGTGTGAGCGGGCAAGATTTTATCGGGATTTTGCACGTGGGGTGTGGTGCGCAGGGCGTGTTTTCGATTTGAGAAAATCCAATTAGCTTAAATGCGGTACCTCTTTCATAATAAAATGCTTGATTCTATTAAAGAGAAAATTACCTTACTATTTTTCACGTGAACTTATTGGGTGTGAAAATCATGGTTTTTTATAAGCAAAAAATGTGATTATATTGAGAAATATATTTACACATTTTACTGAGAAAAGATATTTTTAAAATAACACATTTTACTTTCTTTTTAAAATAAAATAGAGTCGCCACCCGATTCAGCTCCATCGAGAATTATGGTATACTGATCCAAAATAGGATTTTTATACTGAAAAGAAAGTGAGATTCTGAGTTTGTACATGATAGGTAATCATATTGTCAAATCAATTCGATCAATTTTGGAATTATGGAATTTTGGAATTTGTGGTAATTTATGCATTACAATAGCTTTATTTAAGAAATAAATTTAAGAATTAAAACATGCATTATAATGGCACAATTAAATTGATATTTTGTATCAAAATTTTGGCAGACCAACGGCAGTACTTGGGTTTTGGTCCCGAAACTCGAATGGAATTTCTCCACATTCTGGATATTTTATACCTGCGTGCTTATTTGCACATATTATAGCTTAAGTGGCCGCAGTGGCTCACTTAACAAGACAAATGGGATGCAAATATGTAATAAAAATTATATAATTGGACTTGAATGAATTTCAAAGGTGGGCTTAGAGCCAATTACCCTCAGTTTACCTTTTCATCTGTCCATGATGACTTAAGAGCTAGTGTAGGACTGAAGTTGTCAGAGATTATGATTTGATTGGAAAATAGGTTTATCCCAAGTTATGGCTATAATTTTGGATTATTCCTAAAAGAAATGTGGGATTTTTTACAGATTAATTCATTTTTAGACCGAAGATCACTGTGAGATCTTGATCTAAAAATATAGAGAAATGAGTTTATACCGAATGTCAGTGGTAAAGCTTGGATTTGAAAGTATTTTGACAGAGTTTTGGGGCTTAGGACTCCCAAAACAAAATGACACAAATGGATTTTTTGGTTTTTTGCCATCTGTTGAGTCATCTGGAACAAAATGGCACAAATAATTTCCCTTTGTCTTGATAATTGAGTCATCTGGATGTCTTCATAACTTAAGTTATTCGGATTCTCTTCAATTTATCTCCATGTTCCGGATGCTATTTTGAGAGGTTTAAAGTTTGTTTCCTTTTCAAACTTTAACCGGATGCTTTGTTTGTGTACTTAGGTGTTTAAAAATCTTGAGTACTTATGATTTTGACTTCCTCTTGGACTTAGAGGATTATGTCTTTGCTTTATTCTTGGACTTAGGAGATTTTTGCTTTCTTCAAACCTGATCTAGATATTTCTTTGGATTGGTTATTCTGGATCATTATTTACCAACAATCTCCCCCATTTGATGGAAACAAAAACCTAAGTATAATAATGCACAAGCAAAAGGGGTAATATGATCTAAGTATGATTCTTGATACTTAGTCATTTACAAATTTACTCCCCCATAATTCTAGCATCCTAACTCCCCCTATATTTTTGCATCTTAGCTTCTAAGTTTTAGAAGTATAATTATTTATTGTACTTAGAAGAACTTTTTGTATAAGAATTTTTCACTATATATACTTCTGCTGTTAACAATATTTAACATCAATGAAGTCTGGATTACAAGATACAAAGTATATAAGTGAAAATTGCAGAACTAGCTATTACCAATTTTTACAAGAAAAATAGCTATTCTATAAACTAATGTCTTCCGGATGATTTATCTTTCTTGCTTTTGCTCGCCTCCCACTATTCTCGATCCTTCTGTCCCTTTTTGTTTACATCATTTTCAGCTTAGGGGTCTATCACCATATATGAGTGTTGATCCCAGTTCTTCAGCCAAGCTCTAGAATATACTGAGTAATCCACATTCCTCTCAGTGTGCTTCTTAATAATTGTTTCAATAGTTGCAGGGAGTAGATGGAGAGGTTTGACAAGCTTCTGGACCTGTGAATGGGACTTAGCTAAATCTGGATGCATTTTGAGCACATATTGCCTATCTTCAACTTCAAAGAATGGAAAGAGTGCTTTAAGAAGGGTCAGATTGCATGTGTAACCAAAAAATCCAGTATCACCAATATTTTAAATTAGATCTTGTATGATTGGGAGGAGAAGACTTTCCAGAATTGTAAGGGAGGTTCTGGATGAGGAAGCAGTTAATGATAGATTTGACATACCTCAGAGTTGCTCAATCTCCTTGATGATGTCTCTCTGGATGTTGTGAACATCGGTATTGAGATTATTGAGGTCTTTGGTGAATGACTCCTCCAAGTTATTAATGGGCTTGTATGTTCTGAATAAATGGAATTGAAAATCTTGGCTCATATCTTCCATATATTTCTCCAGGAGCTTTAGCAATGCCTCGTCTAGAAAGTTACATAACATTTCCTGAGTAGCCTGGTGTTCTTTATTAAGCATTGTGAGTCCAAAAGTGACATCCTTAGAGGATTCTATTCTAAGTTTTCAAACTTACTGTAAATATAATCCTTGATTTCTGTCTTTAGGTCTCTGGAAGAGGAGGTGATATGGCCCAGAATTGTGGTGCAATTATTTTTTACTCTGGTGGAGGCTTGAGCTGTTGATCCGTCTGTCATTGTAATTGTAGTAGAGAGTTGGTTTAAAACTAGATTGATATGAGACAGGGAAGTTTCTGAAACTTGGGCAGCAGTAGGAAACTAATCAATCTTTCTTTCAATACACTTCACCCTAGATTTTATCTCGCCCAGTTCTTGCTTAAGATTCGAAGTCATAGTTTGCTCTTTTATCAATGTCTCCATGGATCTTAACTGCGCATATATACCCCAAAGCGTTCGCCTGATATCGTCTTCTCTATGTCCTTCAATAGTGGCATGCTCCAATAAACTTAGGGCCATTCTTATTTTTTTCTACTCTATAAGGCTTTGGGTTGATGGTTGGATTTTTCAGTAGTCTCTCTGGGGTGCATTCTTCTTTAGATCCAGAGCTACTATCTGTTTCTTCTTCTAATCTAGAGGATTCTTCATCCTCATTACTTTCTTCAGCCATCTTCTTTTCTTCTTTCTCTTCCTCCAACCTTTCCTCCAGAGTGGCCTCGCTCGTTGAGTCCACTTTAGAGTGTGCTCAGTCGATCACTCCCTTATCTAAAGCATTTCTCTCCAGGATAGGCTCGACCTCCTTGGATGTACTGTGAGGGTTAGTGTCATCCAATTTGCCTTAGTTTTTTGTGGCATTACCAGCCAAGTAATCAACACCATTATAAGGGTTTGCAGTTACCTCAGTGTTCTATTGTGGTTTAGTATGCTCTGTTTATGTTCTCTCTTCAACCCCTATTTCTGGAAGGCTAGTATTTTCCTTAGTCTCCCTTTCAAGTGTCTTTCTAGAACTTATAATTCTCACTTCTTCTTCCTGATCTAGGATGGTGGTATTGTCCTTACCATTCTCTCCAGATGCCTTTTCAGGACTTTTCACTTCAACTACCTCTGATTCTGTAATCAATAGATTATCCGGAAGAGGTCCAGTCCTTACCTTAAATACATATAAATCTTCTTTTTGATACTTACTTTCTTGGAGAAGACACAGATCTTTTAGGGAGATAAAAATAGGTGGACTATCATTTGTTGTGGTACCAGAAGAGCCTCTGGGTCCCTCCTTAGTAAGTTGATTGGCTTTTTGTTTTTTTTCCAACTTCCATCATTTCCATGTACTAAGGATCTTCTGGATTAAGGTTGACCAGAATAATGGGCTTTCTAGCAACATGATTTCTTTCTCTTTACTCATATCTGCTGATTTTATAGCTTTGGGAATTAAATCTTGAATCTGGATTCCAGCAGCAGGCTATCTTGGGGTTAGTTTGGCTCTTTTTACTTTAAGAGCATCACTGAAGGTGGTTCCTTTCTGGATGAACTGCTTTTTGTGGACAAGTTTTTCATCCTCACTTTCTTCATTTTCAAACTCATAATTTCCTTTTAGAACATCTTCAATCCCAGTCTTGGCACTCTTCAACCAACCCTTTTAGATTGCAGCAGCAATTACAACATTTATTTTAGTAGCTTCCAGTTCACAAACTGGCTTCTTTATTGCAGCTTTTATTAGCCTACCTCTCTTCTTAGGCTTCTCTGGGGTAGTTTTCATTAGCTATGTGAGGGAAATTTTGTCCTCATCTACTTCCTTAACCTGCTCCATTATAGGCTTTAAATTTTTTTGGCTTCCGGGCTTGGTGGTTCAAGCCCATCTAGTTTTTAGAGCCACTACCTCGGACATTTCAGACTTCTAGATCTTGGTCTTATCAGCCCTTTCCTTTTTCTATTTCTTAGCTTTTTGTTCATCCCAAACCTCCCCAACCTATAGCTTCCTTAAATTATTCTCAAGAATTTCTTTTCCTTGGACTAATTGGGCTCTGGACAGGTCAATTCCATTTTCATGAAGAATTTTAGAGATTAGAGCGCCATAAGTGTTTTTATCTTGCTTCATGAAGTGGATGATAAGGACTGGCATGTTTAATACCATGCTCTCTACCCAATGCTGTAAGATGTAGTGCTGAAAGGAGGATGCGGTGGTGAGAGAGCCCTTTCAAATTAGGATGAATTTGGCTAAGACACTTTACAGCAGTTTGGGGGTATCAGGCCAATGGGTTGAGAACTTATATCCAAAGTACAAGATTGGGAGCCACATATTTGGGTTGTACTCGACCTTAACCTGATCCCCATCATTCCTCAATAGAACCCCATCATTTTCATCTTAAAGTGGGTCAAAAAGAATTTTGGTGTAATGGTTATCACCTTCACTGCATCTTCATCCAGCGGGCATCATAATAAGAATGGATCATTAGGTTGTCATAGAATTCCCTGACAAGATCCGGATATATTGGGTGGTTCATCTTGAGGAAGATCTCAAGATGTTGGTCTTTTAGAAGTTGTGAGTAGGGTTCAGTGTTGAATAGGAAGTTATCACCCAATTAGTCTGAGGGAACTACTGTATTAGGAGATTTAAGTTGAGAGGAATAAAAATCTCATTCCAAAGATCAGCTTCTGTAAAGGTGTTTCTAGGAGGAGGAGAGGTTTGGTCTTGGGTGTTTGCCGTTTGGTCTTGGGTTTTTGCCATTTACTATTTTATGAAAGGATTTGAGATTCTAGGGTTTCTAGAGAAAATATTGTAGAGTAACAGTAGATGAATTACTCTGCATGAAGAAGATGAGTGAATTTTTGGGGTTTTTATACAATTTTCAGAGTGTGGGTAGTTTAGTAATCCGGAAGCAGTTAAAAATAACTGAATTAGTGATGTGGCAGTTAAAATTTTGGAGAGAGATAAATGGTGTTTAAATAGGAGAATTGTATCGGTTTATTTTGTAAATTGACTGTTACTTTTATCATGCGTGAACTGCCTAATAAATGTTCGAAATTCAAAACTTTTCTGTGCTTTTAATACCATGTGTCATTCTTGTCTGCTGAGCTAGCAATATTCCATTCGGTTCTATCACTGAGTCTTCTTCTCTCTTCTAAGGATCTTTATAACTCTGGATTGCCTTCCGGATTCTTCTTCAAATTAGGTTCAACATTCCAATTGCCTCTTAGCTTGTTGTACTAATTTTTACCCAATGGCTTAGTAAAGATGTCTGCCCTTTGCTCATTTGTTGGGATGTAGACTAGGATAACATCTATCTTCATTACATGATCCTGGATGAAATGGTGTCTGATATTAACATGTTTCATCCTGCTATGTAGCACTGGATTCTTTGACACATCAATTGCGTTTTTGTACGCCGTTATCTTCCAATTATTGCTTAGTCCATAAGAGTTTAGCAATACTGCCATGTATTCAGCTTCTGTAGTTGATAAGGCTACTGAAGTTTGCTTTTTCCTATACCATGATACTAAGGAATCTCCAAGAAAATGACAACCTCCGGATGAGCTTTTTCTCTTAAGTGTGTCTCTTCCATAACATGCATCAGTGTATCCTTGCAAAGTGAAATTGCCATTGTTAGGATACCATAGCCCAACTTCAGTTGTTCCCAGCAAGTACCTGAGTACCCTTTTTACAGCCTTGAGATGAGAATCTTTTGGATTTGCTTGATACCTTGCATAGTAGCAAACTACAAAATGTATGTTAGGTCTACTAGCTATCAAGTATAATAGTGATCCAATCATTCCTCTGTAGAGCTTCTGATGTACATCTTCACCTACACAATCCTTTGAAAGGACTATATCTGATCCCATAGAAGTGGACATAGGCTTGCACTTGTCCATTTCAAACTTCTTCAGAATCTCCTTGGTGTATTAAGATTGGTTGATGAAGATTCCATCCGGACTCTGCTTGATTTATAATCCAAGGAAGAAATTGAGTTCTCCCATCATTAACATCTCAAATTCCTTCTGCATTTAAGTGCTATATTCTTCACACAACTTTTCATCTGTTGCTCTAAAGATGATGTCATCTACATAAATTTTAACAAGAATGACATCACCCTTCTTCTTTTTGATGAAAAGTGTTATATCTGCCCTGCCCCGAATGTATCCCTTGGATATGAGAAATGAAGTCAGTCTCTCATACCAAGCTCTTGGTGCTTGCTTCAATCCATAGAAGGCTTTCTTTATCTTATACACATGGTCTGGATACTTTAAGTCTTCATATCCAGGTGGTTGCTTGACATAGACTTCTTCCTAAATTACTCCATTTAGGAAAACACTTTTGACATCCATTTGGAACAATGTGAATCCCATGAATGATGCAAAAGCATATAGAATCCGGATTGCCTCTAATCTTGCTACAGGAGCAAAGGTCTCTTCAAATTCAATGCCTTCTTTTTGGTTGTAGCCTTGGGCAACCAATCTTGCCTTATTTCTTACCATAACTCTGAATTCATCTAGCTTGTTTTGGAATACCCATTTAGTACCAATGATTTATTTTCCCTCAGGTGGTGGTACTAGATCTCAGACATCATTTCGGGTGAACTGATCTAGTTCTTCTTACATTGCCATCATCTAGCTTTAATTCCCTTCTACATCTTGAAACTTCTTTAACTCAATGAGAGAGACAAAAGTAGCTTGGCTCATCATCCTCTTGAGTTGTTCTCTAGTTCTAACTGGATTTTGAACATTATCCAAAATGGCTTCAATCGGATGATCCCTGTAAGTCCAATTCTCTCTTTGAAGATCTGCATTTTGTAGTGAAGTTTGTTCCTCATCTGCTTTAATGCCTTTTTCTTAATCATCATTGAAGTTAATCTCATAATGATTGAGATATCCTTACAGTGCTTCTGATTTGAAGTTTATTCCTTCCTCTTCTTCTTTGTACTTCTTGATTTAAAAAGAATCCGGAATCTGCACTTCTTTCTTTTCTTTAACATTCTAAGCTTCTGGAGTTAAGTTTTCTAAATTGGAACTTTTTATCCTATCAAAGATTGAGCAACCTCCGAAATCAAAGGTGACTTTTCTCCCTTTGTCACACAGTTGTGCTACACTTAGCAAATTGAACTTCAATCCATCAAACTAGTGAGACATCTTCTATCTTTAACTCAGATACAATGGTTCCATGTCCAATGATCTATCCCTTTTGATTGTCTCCAAAGCTTACTTTTCCACCTTTCTTATAGATTAAAGTGATGAAGGCTTTTTCATCACCAGTCATATGCCTTGAGAATCCACTATCAATGTACCATGTTTGTTGATCTTTTATGGATCTAAGGCATACCTGCAAAGCAAATCAAGTGGGATTGGGTACCCAATCAGATTTGGGTCCTCTCGGGTTATCAACCATTTCAGGCCAAGGATAAATATCATAATAACCATTTTTAAATCTACACATTTTATTTATATGGTTATTTGCTCTATAAAACCTGCATGCAATGACTTCTTTGTTCTGCTTAAGCTTCTCCTTAATCTTTTAAAGATCCTTTTTCCCATAATCTCTGGAATATCATACTTTGGCAAGTTTTAGATTGGACTATTAGGTTTGGATCCGGTAGTTGGCTGGAGGAGTTACTTCTGCGCTATTGGAGGAGTTACTTCTGCGCTATAGTTTTACTTTTGCTTAATGGCCTGATCATCATAGACTGCCTTAGCTTTTCCTTTTTAAGCAGCTATGAATCTTTGAGTCTTTTTACCTAGTGGAGCACTATGCTTTTGTGCTTGAGGTTGCCTCCAGACTTTCTTCTACTTAGGATGTTCTGGATTCTTCTTTTGGTTTGGGAACCTTTGTCTTCTACCGGAGGTTGCCTTTGCATATCTTCCAGAAGCTCCGTTCATTAGAGCTAGTTCCCTATCTAGCCCGATTAGATTCGCACTTAATAAATGCACTTAACTTCTTAGGATGTTTTCTTCAATAACGTCAATGGGCTTTGTAGCCTGATTGAGTTGATATTTTGTCACATAGCTTCAATATCTTCAGCAAGCTCCATCACTTGTCTTGGGAGGGATTTAATGGCTTTTGTATTCTTCCTCACATTATTGATTACAATCCCCATAGCCTTGTCAAGTTCAATGTTAGGTATATGAGTAGAGTTAGTGTTTACCTTAGTACTTGATGATTTTGATTCTGATTCATCATTGATTTGCTCAGTGGTTTAGTTTGATGAGTTTCTTCTAGATTGCTCTGCTTCCGGATCAGATAGTGCCATAGATGCACTGTTTGCAGTTTCCTCTTCTTCTATTGAAGATGAGCTACTACTTTTTTCACTATTGCTCCATGTGGCCACCATTGCCTTCTTCTTGTATCTCTTTTCCTTTTTCAGCTTGGGACATTTAGACCTGAAGCGTCCTTTGTCACCACATTCGAAGCAGGCTGATTCCTTTTCTGGATCTTTCTTATCTTCTGGAGCTTCCTTGTATTCCAGAGCTTTTCTAGGTTTGTCTCTTCTTGAGGATCCTTTCTTCATTCTTCTGGAATCATATCTTCTGGAGCTTCTCCTTTCTTTCCTTTCAAAGAATTTCCCAAATTATTTGGCCAGCATAGCCATTTGTTCTTTATTGTAATGGGACTCCTTTGACTTCTTTTCTGATTTGGAGAAAGCTGATCTAGATGATTATGCCTTGAGTACAATGGCTTTCTTCTTTTCTTTCAGCTTCTTCTCTTGTTGGCTGTATCTCTCCAAGAATAGTTCTTGAGTCAAGAGATTGCCAACGAGTTCATCATAACTATAAAAGTTCAAGTCACGAATCTCCTCAACAGCAGTCTTTTTGTTATCCCATTCCTTGGTGAGACTGCGGAGAACCTTCTTCACTATATCTACTTCAAAGATTTCCTTTCCAAGCCTCTTCATTTCATTAACCAAATTGGTGTATCTGGTATTCATGCTATTGATGGATTCCTTGGGCTCCATCTTGAAGGTTTTAAGTTTTTATTGAAGAAGATATATTTTTGCCTCTTTGACTTTATTGGTGCCTTCATAAGTCACCTCAAGTTTCTACCATATCTCTTGTGCAGTTTCACATTCAAATATCCTGTTAAATTCAGCTATACTAAGAGCACAATGAAGCATGTTAATAGCATTCAACTTTTTATAATCATTTTCATCCCATAAATTTGAGGGCTTTCGGGTAGTTAAACCTTCTACTTCACAAGTAGGGACATATGGGCAATCTTTAATGGCCATCCCTGCCATCTTGCTTTGTGCCTGAATGAAATTCTTCATCCAATTCTTACAAAACGTGTAGTGTTCACCGGTGAAGAGTGGAGGATGGGTAATAGACATACCCTACGGAAGTAGTTGTGAGTTATTAGAACTCATTTTGATTCTTGGATCAAAATATAGACCTTTAGCTAGAGATTATTAGATCTGTAGTTTTGAGCACTTGCTCTGATACAACTTGTTGGTCTCTATGCTTAGTTATTTAGGGTCAGAGGGGGGTGAATGACCCTTTTTGTGGAATTTTCATAATTTAAAAAGTCTTGTGTAGCGTGTTTGATTTTTTATCCAGATCTATACATTTCGGATAATGCAGATATAAGATGAAATGCACAAAAGTAAAGACTTAAGGTAAAGGAAATCAAACATAAGAGATTTTATACTGGTTCGGCCCTGCCTACATCTAGTCCCCAAAGTTTCCTTCCTTTGAACTTGTCCACTAGTGTAATTCCTTTCCAACTGGCAGGAATTAAGCCTTACAATTTATCTCCGGATGGTAACCCCTCTTCTAGAAGTAGGATATACCGCTAGAAGCACCAACTCCTAGCTGAATCCTTTTTCTTCGGTAGGATATCCCCCTTAAATTCTACCCAAACCTAAGCTTAGTCATATAGGGAGATTCTACTTAAAGCACCAACTCTAAGCTAGTTCTCAATCTCAATACTCATCTAAGTATAAGATCTTACAACTTGATTTTTCAAGGATTTGGTTTTTGAATTCTTCAAGTTTATAACTCACTTGAGAATTCTTACAAAAACAGATTTGGAATATTTCTAGTTCTTGGAGGGATTTTTGTTCACTTATTGAATTAGCTTGTATTCTGTTATAATAGCTTCTTATGAAATCAACCAGCACCTTCTCAACTTGTGAAGCTTCCCTTTTATAGGCTTTGATCATAAATGTCGTTGTTGTGAACCGTTGACGTTGATCTTGAATCTTCATCATTGATTAGGTATGATATGGTGTACCCTGAGCTATTTATCAGTCTGTTAGACTAAATAAATGTCCGTTTGAATTTTTGGGATTGAGGCTGAAAAGTTGTCAGTGATCATTTTATTTGTATTTTAGTGAATCACCAACTTTTATGCCATTTGCTTTTTGTATGAGCTCCACGCGCCACTCCCATTGGTCTATGTCAAAAAGGTTGTTACATTTTTCTCTTTCGTGTGTCAGACCTTTTATCTATTTCTAAAATTTGTGCTAGCTGTCTCTTTTTCAATCTTCAAGGCAAAAGGTATTTTGACTTCAGACCAAATGTGGAGGGAAATGTCATTTTAAATAATTTTCCTTAGTCTTCATAATTGAATCATCCAGATGTCTTCATAACTTAAGTTATTAGGATTTTATTCAATCATTCTTCATCTTCTGGATGCTGTTTTGAGAGGTTTAAAGTTTGTTTCCTTTCCAAACTTTAATCGGGTTCTTTGTTTGTGTACTTAGGTGTTTGAAAATATTGAGTACTTGTGATTTTGACTTCCTCTTGGACTTAGAGGATTATGTCTTTTCTTTCTACTTGGACTTAGGAGATTTTTGTTTTCTTCAAACCTAATCTAGATATTTCTTTGGATTGGTTCTTTCGAACCATTGTTTCCCAACATGTCATAGCATTGGCGATTTCAACACCTAAGGACTGTTGATTACCACTAGGTGGAGGAGGGGTAGAGCGAGGTTGGACCTTAGTCGGGGCATCATTGGTAGTTAAGTTTGACATAATAGAAGTTTTGATTTGGCTAATGATTTCAATACATCATCATGTCTTTCAATTTTTTGAAAATTTTAAGTGTCAAATTTTAAGTTAAAAGAACCATCCCTAGCAGAGTCGCAACTAATAGCGGAAGATGTTTTAGGACGTGAAATGGGATGCGTGAAGTGAACTGGGAATGTCCTCTCTTTAGATATGGTAAAAAAGCACGATGCTAAAGTTGATTTAAAGTCCATGTTATATGTTAAAAGAGACAAGAACGAAATCCTGTTTTTAAAATAGAGTCGCCACCCGATTCAGCTCAACCGAGAAAATTTAGGTGCAATTTTCCAACTGGATGGTAGAACATAACTTAAGCAAAGGTTCTGAGATCGGATGAGTTATATACTTTTCATTAGCCTAAATCAAATCATTTACATTAAGTAAAAGTATCATTCCTTCTTATGTAATTTCGTTCCTTCCTACTTAGTAGTTTTTAATTTATAAGCCATCCACACAACAATAATGCAAAGTCGGAAATTAAATTACTACACCATCCGAATAATCAAATAGCGAAAGCAAATTAAAATTACTTGCTAGTCTAGATTAACAGTTTTAGCAAGTAAAACATGTGGAGTGGAAATTCAAAGATTTAATCTAGATCCCGGGATCTCCTAAGCATGGCATGATTGATAATAGTGCTAGTAGTAAATTATTCTAGGTCATAAACACTTATTAAAAGGACCTAATAATAATTTGACCACTTACCAGTTGAAGCATGAATCCTATAGTCGGTTGAAAGACCCTCAGCTATGTGCACAGACTTCAAAGTAGAAGCCCTCTATAGATAGTCCACACGAGCACCACCGACCAAAACCTTCTACAAAAGAGAGTACCGATAAATAAGTGGAAGATAGCCAGATCTTCACTACTAATTTATTCTAGAAGAAATTCCCTTACTTTTCTATTCTAAGTTAGTACGTCTTTCGACAAATTACTTTTAGAAATCAGAACAACTAAGAGAATAAGAGGGCAAAAGAGGGATCATAAAAATCAGGATGAAAAATAATGAAGGAGGAGGCCTCTATTTATAGTGGTTAGGAATTATTCAAAGGAATTTAAAGTCCCTAACCTCAATCAATCAGAAATAAAATAAAAAGGGCAAATAGGTTATTTAATTAACCCTTCAAAGAGTTGGAGAACAAATCAACTACTGGGAGCTTGCTTAGGGAGCAAGCTCCCAGTTGGACTAGGCGACTGCTGGCCATTCGGCTAGCTGTCTCCTTGTGGGCTTACGCAGGAGCCCAAGCCAACAAGGCTATAATCATGGGTAGCTTTATGCATGGGCCTGAGCATGCTGCAGAGGCCCGTGTCGTACGCAGCCCCTTGCGGGATACGCTCCACGCTGTGCAGGCCCAAATGGACTACTCGCCTACGCAGCCCATTTGGGCTTAAGCAAGAGCAATGCGGGCTGCACTTCGCAGCCTGCTTATGTGTGCCCGATGGGCTAACCGCAGCACCATTCTAAACGGTGTTGCCTTATGGCCTATGCATATGTCTTTTATGTACTGTCCTACAGTACAATTAAATACCCACTTGCGCAAATTTATTCAACATCCAATATTAATAAATCCTACTAAGTTCCTGTCCAGTCTTCCCTTTATTTATTTTATACTCATTATTTAACAGGTTCATTGGTCCAACCAATGAATATTGGTCTAACCAATATTATGTTCTAACCATATATTATGGTCTAACCATATATCCTTGCTCTTCTAAATTAGACCTAGTCTAATAGTTCTTTACATAGCTCTGTCGTAACTCAAAGTGTGTGACCTTATAGGATCCCGTAATATCGATTCATTAAAAGTTTAACCTAGCTCAATCCCTTTTAGGAATTGATCAGCTCAGACCCCTAGACCGTTATGGACTGCAATTACTTTGATCGGTCATAGTGGCTCTCTAGCAAAGGCATATGACCCCTCAATATTTAGAAAGTCACGTGCATTGTTACTTAATCCCGATTCTACAATAGTATCAATACAATTAACTCCTTCTATCAACTGTTAAGTACCATCTGGTTTCTAGGACTCAGTTTAAGTGTTAGTCCACTAGTAGATATAATAGCTACCCCAGTAGTTTAGTCTTGCTGCCAAAGTACACTACTCAACCATTTAATGTGTTGATCAGCATCTCATCCTATTAACTCATACTCTGATCAGAGGTTTACTAGTGTGTCACTTCTAACAAGTGGTCAAGGTACATATCCCTTATATTGCTATAATAGAGTGATAGATTCTATCTTGACCACTCATCTTACCAAGGGATAGACATCAACTATACCCATAACTATCTGTATCATCCAGTCTATAGAATGTATAGGTATGATCCAAAGTATAGCAACATCTAAACAAGGTAACTAGTATCTCAGGTCTAACGATATTCGTATTGCTATTTCAATGAGACGATTAAACACCAATACATAATAAATATTACTGAGTGTTGTCTCATAGCGATCTCTAATGTATCTCCCTGAATACATTCATGTGTTAACCCAAGGTACCACCCTCTGCCACTGGAGATATACTACTCTGAATCAAATTCAAGAGGTATGACAACACATGCTAGTCTATCCGTATTCATCAATGTCCAGTCTTGATAATACTACTACTAGGAATATTTAGACAAATCATAAGTGCACATGAACCAGTTCTCACTAACATAGTCTCACTATTCCCTTGTGATACGTGCTATGATTATATTATGGACTTTTACAAATACATCAATGAATATATTCTAAGCCAGTCATAATATATTTTCATAGTCATTAATATAACAAAAGAATGCCTTTATTAATATAACTATGTTCGAACAAATAAAACTAATATATCGCCCTAATTGCCTCTAAGGCATACATCATATCTAATAATCTCCCACTTGAACTAGAGCCAATTAGCTACATGTTGTAAGCCATAACTATTAACATGATGGTCATGCTTAATTTGTGTTAAAGGCTTGGTCAGACGATCCACTAGGTTCTGATCTATAGGTACATATTCCATCTATATATCCTTATCTCTTATCATATCTTGAACTATATGATATTTTATGTGTACATTGCCATTTCACTGACGAGGTTGTGGTACTTTTGCCTAAGCAATAGCCCTAGTGTTATCGCAATATAATACTATTAGATCCTCACTATTAGACGCCACGCCAAGATCAGTAATAAATCTCTTTATCCATACAGCTTATTTTGCTACTTCTGAAGCAGCAATGTACTCAGATTTAGTGGTTGAAGTGGCAGTTGTATCCTATTTAGAACTTTTCCAAACAACCACTCCTCCATTTAACATAAACAGGAAAACTAATTAGATTGTAGTCATCTTTGTCAGATTGAAAACTCACATCAGTGAATCCCTTTACTATGAGATCACTTCCTCCACATACTAAGAACATTTCCTTAGTCCTTCTCAAGTACTTAAGGATATTCTTAGCGGCCTTCTAGTGCTTCTCACCTGGATCAGATTGAAATCTACTTGTGATGCTCAACATGTGTGAGACATCTAGCTATATACATACCATAGCATACATGATAGATCCTACTGCGGATGCATAGGGTATTCCATTCATGTGCAATCTCTCCTCTTGTGTTCCCGGACACTCATCCATGAGACATTAGAAGACAACCCTTTCTTGATTGCTTAAGGTTGAACCTAGTCTATACCTTGTCTATGTATGTATCTTGAGAAATACCTAGCAGCCTCTTAGATCTATCTCTATAGATCTTTATACCTAGTATAAATGCTGCTTCTCCAAGGTCTTTCATGGAGAATTTTCTTGACAACCACGACTTAACCACTTGAAGAAAAGAAATGTCATTTCCTATTAGTAGTATGTCATCAACATATAGCATAAGGAAAATGATTGTACTCCTACTAACTTTCTTATGTACACAAGTTTCATAAGCGTTTGATAAAAAATAACTCTTTGATCATATCATCAAACCTTATATTCCAACTCCTGGATGCTTGCTTAAGTCCATAAATCGATCTTTCCAGCTTGCATACCTTCGAGTCATTCTGAGATGTAAAACCCTCAGGTTGTATCATATACACATCTTGATCCAAGTTTCCATTTAGGAAAGCAGTTTTCACATCCATCTGCTAAATCTCATAATTATAATGCGCAGCCAAGAGTATCCTTATGGATTTAAGCATGGCTACAGGTGAAAAGGTTTCGTCATAAGCAATTCCTTCTCTTTGACTATACCCCTTTCCCACCAACCTTGCTTATAGGTAATTACAATACCATCCATGTCAGTTTTCTTCTTGAAAACCCATTTGTAACCTATGGGTCTAACCTCATCAAGTGCATCGACCAATTCCCATACTTGGTTCTCATACATGGAATCCATTATTGATTTCATGCCTTTTAATAATTTATCAGAGTCTGGGCACTCCATTGCTTCCTTGTAGGTCTTAGGTTCATCATCCTCCATCAGAAAGATTTATTTGTCATCTATGATAAAAAAAAATACATATCTTTCAGGATCGTTAGGAACCCTACCAGATCTACGCAATGGTTGTTGTGTAACAGGTTATTCCTCGATCACACTCTGATGTGTATTAGGCATAGGAATTATCAGTTGATCATCTTGTTCGCCTACTTGAACCTCAAGTTCAAGGTCGCTCCCACTAGCTTTTGCAACCATGTATTCCTTCTCAAGGAACTAAGCAGTCCTAGAAACAAACACCTTTTATTCCTTAGGATCATAAAAGGTATACCCTATTGTCTCTTTAGGATGATCTATAAATAAGCATTTATCAGCCCTAGCTCCTAGCCTATCTGACATTTTCCTTTCAACGTAGGCAGGACATCTCTAAACTCTCTAGTGAGAAAAAGAGGGTTTCCTATCATGCCTCCTTTCGTATGGTGTTGTATCAACTAATTTTGAGGGCACACGGTTTAGTATATAAACTGCGCTCTCAAATGCTTATCCCCAAAAAAATTTGCTGAGACTTGCTTGGCTCATCATGGACCGAACCATCTCTAACAAAGTTCTATTCCTTCTCTCAGACACAATATTATGCTGAGGAGTATAAGGAGGGGTCCATTGGGGCAATATTCCATTATCCCTTAGATAATCTTGAAATTCTTGGCTTAAATATTCTCCACCTTGGTCTGACCGCAATGCCTTGATATTCTTTCCAAGTTGTTTCTCAACTTTATTATTATAGTCTTTGAATCTTTCAAAACTATCTGATTTATGCCTCATAAGGTACAAATACCTATATCATGAGTAATCATTGAAAAAAGATATGAAGTAAATCAATCCTCCATGTGCTTGCACATTTATTTGACTATATACATCTGTGTGTATTATTTCCAATGTACTTGTGGCACATTGCCCTTTGACCTTAAAGGGTTTCTTTATCATTTTGCCTAGTAGACAAGGTTCGCATGCCCCATGAGACTCCCAGTATATTAAGCCTAAGTCACCACCTTTGTGTAACTTAGTTAAGCGGGTTTCGTATATATGGCCTAAACGACAATGCCATAAGTAGGATGATTTTTCTTTATATAATTTCAATCTCTTAGCATCATTCATATTAAAAAATTTAGCTTTAGTATTTAAAACATATATGCCATCAATCAAAACTCCATTGCCATAAAGAACATTATTTTTATGAATTTGACAATCTTTATTATTAAATAAAACTTGAAATCCTTCTGCTACTAAACTCACAACAGAAATAATATTCTTAGTAACAACTTGAATATAATAGCATTTATTTAATTCTAAAACTAAGCCACTTGGCAATTTGATACTATATGTTCCTACAGCTGATGCAGCAAACCGTGCTTCAATTACAACTCGTAGGTCCAACTCTCCTTTAGCCAGCCTTCCATAGTTTTGCAACCCCTGCATAGAAGTATAGATATGAGTACCACATCCAGTATCTAATACCCATGTAGACTCATAAAGAACTGTAGTGAAATTCTCAATCATGAACATACCTGAAGTAGTTCCCTTCTCAGGGCTCTTCTTCATATGCTCAGAGACAGGTGCCTTGCAATCCTTTTTCTAGTGTCCTTATTTTCCACACTAGAAATATGCATTTCCTTTCTTATTTTTCTTTTTCTTACTAATCTTTTTCTTAGCCTTTAGCCCCTTCTTTTTCTGGGTCTTAACTTTCAAAGGTTTGGTTTTCTCAACCAGCAGTAGATTTTTCTGATCCTGCTTGATCTTAAGTTCTACTGTTTTCAGCATGTTGACCAATTCTAGGATTGTCGTATCAATATTGTTCATGTAATAGTTATTCATAAACTGTGAATAAATATTAGTGAGCAAAGTCAAAATGAGATCTATGCTCAACTCATGATCCATGATAAAAAAAAACCCAATCAACCAAGCTTCTTCAAATAGCCAAGAAGTTTTAAAACATGCTGAGATGCTGAAGCACCAGCCTGTATCTTAGTACCAAACATAAGTCTTGAGGTCTCAAACCTCTCAGTCCTTGCTTGCTCAAAAAAGTGTTCTCAAAGAGGGAGAATCATGGTATCAAGATCCATATTCTCATGTTATTTCTGAAGCTCGGGATTCATGGTTCCCAACATTAAACATGTTGCAAATTCACGATCTTTCCTATGCTTCTTCCATGCCTCATGTTCCTCATGATCGCCAGCATTAGGTTCATTAGGAAGGGGCTCATCCAAAATATAAGCCAGGCCTTTTCCTTTGAGGACTATCCTCACTGTTCTGAACCAATCAGTAGAATTGCTATCATCCAATTTGTTTTCAAGAATAGCATGAAAGTTTATATTTGTAGTCATATTCAACCTAGATATAAGAAAAGAATTATTATTTTAGACTTAGTTCTTGTACATGCATTTAATTTAAGGTCTTTTAATTAAATACATATTCCTACTATTTTATCAAGGTTCAATTCAAAAACATAATAGCCGCTCTATTGTCTTTCGAGAAACATGGTCTAACCATTCTCCTTAATAGGTAGCATCTATAACTCATTTAGACTAACCCCCGCCATCACGAGTCAAGCTAACTTAAATAGCTATAGGAGGATCTAGTCCATTTGCATCTAATGAAATCGCTAATCCATCTGATTTCCAACTAATGGACGTGCGTAACCAATTATACGACTCCTCAAATGATGCCTCCAGCCCAGCATTAGCTCCGATATTATGGACAACCAACCCAGTCCGATGAAGACGTAACCATAACTCAAATCATAAGAACAAACGATGTTAAAGAAGAAGGCATGTCGTGTGTGAGTAATTCATTCAATGAAAAGACCTAGAATCACACTTCGATTTTCTGGAAGGCTAATTTTTATCTTTATATTTTAATGGAGATTTATTGGTGCAACCAGTCTCGCCTAATCTAGGACTTATACATGGACATGATTATGAAACTATAACTAAGTTCGGGCAAAAAGGAATTAGTAGGTCCAACCTAGGGTCATGCTCAACTGGTAATTCATAATCATTCCATCATGCCAAGACTCCACATACCATACAAATAAACAAGGGGGTTCATTGTTCAAGTTCTTGCACCTATGTCTATAAGTTTTAATTTAACAATTTAAACTTTCATTTGTAAAACCATATAATGAATCCAATTCATTATACTAGATATCAACTAATTCAAAAAGCCCCTTTAGTAATTAGAATCTAGAACGGATGAGAATTCCCATGTAGGAGAGGCCCCCTTGAAGTGAATGAGCAGTCTTTTCCAATCCTTGCCAGAATAAATACGGGTCCTTCTAACTCAGTTAACCGTAGACTAATTAAATTAAAGATTTTGTTCTCTTCTAATTTAAGAATTATTCCATTTAATTCAAAAATTAAAGCATTTACAATTTCAAGTAAAATATCATTAATACTTAGATAACTACCCTAACTAAGTTTGAGAAACACTTAATCTAGTTATCACAGCATTTTCTATTGCAAGAAATAAATTCCTAGGCATGGTATAACATACTTGAAAATATTTCATAGAAAATCAGACCTAGGATATTTCTAGTCAATCATAGAATCGCATTAGGCAGGCTCTAATACCACTATTTGTCTAGATTAAGGGTTTTAGCAAGTAAACCATGCGCAGCGGAAATTCAAAAGTTTAATCTACATCCCTGGATCTCCTAATCATGGCATGATTGATAGTAGTGCTAGTCTTAAACTATTCTAGGTTATAAACACTTATTAAAAGGACCTATAAATAATTCAACCGCTTATCAGTTGAAGTGTGAATCCCATAGTTATTTGAAAGACCCCTCGGCTACATGCACAGACTCCAAAGTAGAAGCCCTCTATAAATAGTCCACACGAGCACCACCAACCAAAACCTTCTAGAAATGGAGTGCTAATATATAAGTGGAAGATAGCTAGATCTTCCCCAATAATTTATTCTAGAAGAAATTCCCTTACTTTTCTATTCTAAGTAAATACATCTTTCGATGGATTACTTTTAAGAATCAGAACAACTAAGAGAATAAGAGAGCAAGAGAGGGATTATAAAATTCAGGACAAAAAATAATGAAGGAGAAGGCCTCTATTTATAGTGGTTAGGAATTATTTAAAGGACAATCAAGTCCCTAACCTCAACCAATCAAAAATAAAATAAAAAGGGCAAATAGGTTATTTAATTAACCCTTGAAAGAGTTGGAAAACAACTTCACTACTGGGAGCTTGCTTAGGGAGCCAGCTCCCAGTTGGACTGGGAGACTGCTGGCCATTCGGCTAGCAGTCCCCTTGTGGGCTTGTGCATGTCTTTATATACTATTACCATGATACTTTAAGATACTTCATGACCCAAAAGGATGCTAAACCGAGACTCATTCGACGGATCCTTTTACTTCAAGAATTTGACATCGAGATTAGAGATAAAAAGGGGATAGAGAACCTGGTGACCGATCATCTCAATAGGCTGACCAATTTAGAAGAACCAAGGAAAGTCCAGGATGAATACCAAGGGGAAAGTCTCTTTGCTATCACTGAGACTCCATGGTATGCAAACCTTGTCAATTATCTTGTAACCAGGAAATCTCTGGATGACTTCAAACATAATGACAAGGAGAAGATGAAGAGAGAATCTGGAAGGTATTTCTGGGATAATCCTTATCTATAGAGCTAAGTGAATGATATGGTCTAAAGGATATGTGTTTACAGGGAAGAGATACCAAGACTCTTGCAAGCATGTCATCCTGAGGTTTGTAGAGGTCATAGTGGACCAAGGAGAACAGCACAACCCATTCTCGAGTGCAGATTTTATTAGCCCTACATCTTTCGTGAATCTTATATGTTTTGTAAGCCATACGACAACTGTCAACGGATTGGTAATCTAGGACACCGAGATCAGCTCCCGATGACTCCTATTTTGGTCATCAAGATCTTTAATGTCTGGGGTATTGATTTAATGGGCCCTTTTCCTTCTCATAGGTTCAAATACGTCCTCCTAGCAGTTGATTATATCTCTAAATGGATAGAAGCCAAGGCGACCAGGAATGATGATGGAAAGACTATAGCACACTTCATTAAGGATAACATCATTTATAGATACAGGACACCAAGGCTACTTATCAGTGATCGTGGTACACATTTTTGCAAAAAGACAATCTCGGTGTTACTGGCTAAATGGGGAGTAAAGTTTATGACTTCTACAGCATGTTGGTCCTTGTAAGGGTCTATATAAGGTCAAAGAGGGGTGAATGACCCTTTTGTTTCTTCACGGAATTTATAGGCTTTAATAAGTCTAAGTGTAGCATGCTTGATTATAATCCGGTGGATGGATCTGAATGATGGAAATGTAATAATATAATGTAGTGAATAAAAGTAAGAAAATCAAACACGGTGATTTATACTGGTTCAACCTCGCCTACATCCAATCCTCGGAGTTTCCTTCCTCCGAGCTTATCCACTAGTGAATTCCTTTTGAATTGGCAAGAATCAATCCTTATAGATTGTCTCCGGATGGTAACCCCTTCCGGATGTAGGGTATACCACTAGAAGTACTAACTCCTAGCTGAGTCCTTTTGTCTTTTGCAGGATATACAACTTAGACTTCTACCCCGAATCTAAGTTGAGTCCTATAGGGAGATCCCACTCAAAGCACCTACTTTAAGCGGTATCCCAATCTCACTACTCACCTAAGTAGGAGATACTTTACACTTTGTTTTCTATCAAAGGTTTTGGTTTTTGGATTTCCTTAAGTTTATAGCTCACTTAGGAATCCTTACAAACTACTTCAGAATTGTTTGATTCTTGGAGGTATTAGTGAATCTGATTGTTCTCTAGCAAGTTCTCTAGTATATACTTCTTGTGAAATCAACCAAAACCTTCTCAACTTGTGAAGCTTCCCTTTTATAGGCTTAGATCATAAATGTAGCTGTTGTGGGTTGGTGAGCTGTAACTCAATCTTCACCATTGATCAGGTAAGATGTGGCACTTCCGAAGCCATTAATCAATCCGTTAGACAGTAATTTGACCCGTTTGAATACTTGGGATTGAGGCTGAAAAGATGTCAGTAATCATTTTCCTTGTATTTTAGTGTCACACCAACTTTTACACTAATAACTTTTTAGTGTGAGCTCCACACGCCTCCTTATTGGTCTAGGTGAAAAAGGTTGTCATCGTTTTCAGTCCGGTGTCAGTACTTTTGTCCTTTGTTTGAAAAGTGCAAGTTATCTCTTTTGTTTTACATATGGGGAAAGGATCTTTGACTTTGTAGACCAAAAGGTGGAGGGAAAAGTCATTTTTGAAACTTTTCCCATTGTCTTGGTATTTGAGTCTTCCAGATGTTCTCAGACTCAGTGACTCCGGATTTGTCTTCTTTCAGAGATTGTACAATCAATTCTTCAGGATGCTAGACTTGAGAATTTAAAGTTTGTTTCCATTCCAAACTTTAACCTGATGATTTCGCTATATGCTTAGGTACTTGATGTCTTCAATGAATGTCCTAGTTCATAGATCTTGACCAGTTGCTTCCATTTGGATTTAGGAGATACTTTGTTTAAGTTTTTATTTCAGTCAAACTTGATCTGGATAATTTAGTTTAATTAAGATTCTGGATCATTGTTTTCTAACAATCTCCCCCATTTGATGGAAACAAAAACTAACACAACTAAGCATAAGGAAAGGAGTTATATGAGCTAAGTATGATTCATGATACTTAGTCATTTACAATTACTCCCCCACAATTTTAGCATCCTAACTCCCCCAATATTTTTGAATTCTAGCTTTTAATATTTTTTGTAGTACAATTTCATATTGTAATTTAGAAGCAATGTTTTATAAACTTTTTCATGTTATATATACTTCTGTTGTTAACAATGGTTAACATTAATGAAGTTCACGGTACAAGATACAAAAATACATATAAATAAAAATAGATGAATCTAGCTGTTACATTGATTACAAAAAATTTAGCTAGACTACTTTCTTTCGGATTCTCCGTCCTCCTTTTCCTTTCCTTTGTTGGTCCCTTTCCCTTGTTGACTCTTCTCCACCTTTTTGTTTGTAGCTTGGGGTCGATTACCATGTAGGTTCTTCCATCCCAGCTCTCTTGTTAGGATTTAGAGTAGATGGAGTAGTCAATATTGCCTTTTCTTCTCTCGGTAATGATTTGATCAACTGTGGACGGATTGAGATGTAGGGGTTTGAAGGCTTTCTTTAGGTTAGCATAGGATTGTTTGATAGTCGGATGCAGATATAGGGAAAATTCCCTATCTTTCTCATCAAAGTAGGGGAAGAGTGCCTTGATCAATGTTGTTACTCCCTTTTGGCCAAAGAATCTGAAGTCCCCAATGTGCTGGACCAAGTTCTGGAATACAGGAAGGAGCTGGCTCTCCTGAATTGAGGGGACGATGGAGGATCCAGATATTAAGAGATTGGTTAATCTGGTTTAAAGATTTTCAATTTCTTTACCAAGATCCCGGCGGATGTTGTGGATGGTTTCTATTTGGAGCTTTACTTCCTTGCTGAAGTTAGCTTTCCAATCATTTATTATCTTCTCAAGTCCGGCCAAACGGCTTCCAATTTCATCTCCTATATCATCTAGCATTTTTTCATGGATTTTTGGGAGAGATTCATCTAGAAAATTCACAAGCATTTCCTGGACAGCTTGTTTCTCTTCTCCCAATTTCGGGTGTAGGCATAGGATCCCTTTCAGTTATAATTTTTGACAAGTTTTCAAACTTGACATCAATGTACTCCTTTATTTTGGTTGAGAGCTCTGAGGAAGAAGGGGTTATCTTGTCTAAGACTGGTGCACAATTATTTGAAGCCACATTGTTGGCTTGAGCAGCTGATCTATTGGCCTCTATAGCTCTCTCTTTAAGCTCATTGAGAATCGGAGTGACTTTGGCAAGAGAAACTTCTACTACTATATCAGCAATTGGAAAGTCTTCTACTTTTGCTTCTATTTTCTGTACACTACCCTTAATCACCCCAAGTTCTTCCTTTAGATCCAGAGGCTGAAATTCATCCAAGAGAACCTTTTCTATAGCCTTTAAATGTTTGCAGATGTTCTAGAGACTCTGCTTGATATACACTTCCTTATTTTCTTCAAGAGTAGCTTCTTTAAGCAGTTTAAGTGTCATTGTTACCTTTGCTTGTTTTGTATTAACTGCAGGTGTTCTGATGGGGCTAGCAGCGGGAGGGTTTCAGCTCCTGATGAGCTAGAAGAACCATCTCCGGATGAGGTGGAAGAACCAATACTATCTTTCTCATCTTCTTCTTCATCCTCACCATCATCTTTCTTCTCCACCCATTCCCCCAGACTGGCCTTGCCCTTAGAGTTCACTTGAGAAGTGTTCCCTTTAGATCCCAGACCGTGTCCCTCCTCCGAAATGATGTGATTCAGGTTAGGCAGTAGTATCTTAGCTACCTCTTAGGAGTGTGTAGCTGAGTTGTCCTCTATTATAACTGTCGTGTCATCACCGCCAGCAATGTTAGTATTAACATTAAAGATAACTATATTAAGAGTTACCTCACTAGTGTGCTGATCTAGAATCTGATTGGCTACTTCTGCTCTTTCTTCCTCCCCTTCTACAACCCCCGGAAGACTGGAAATATCCTCAGTCTCTCCTGTAAATGCCTTTTCAAGGCTTTTATTTTATCCTCCAAGCGCATTGGAAATTTCCTTAGTGCCCTCTTCATTTTCCTTTACAGAAATTTTCTCAACAAGAGTTTCATCTCCCATATATAGTAGATTATTGGGAAGGGGACCGGATCTGGCTAAAAAGTGAAAATTATGTGCTTTTGGATCCCGAGAAATTTCTACCAGATCCATCGGATCAATACGGATGGGTTGAGCACCACTTTTTGTTGATCTCAGTGTTTTCCTTAATAGCTTGTCTTATTTGTTCATACTAAGGAACATTCGGATTGAATGATTCAGTAATCCCTAGAACATTCTTCCCTTTCATGGCTCTGGCTTCAGCCAATTTTTCTTCTTGTACCCTTTTTATTGTTTCCTCATCAATCATTATGCCTGCGGGCTTCTTGGCCTTCTTCTTTTAATGTGTTTGAGCTGTGGGCTTTTATGGCTTCATCAAAAGTACCCCCTTCTGGTGAATTGTTTCTTAGGAATCGGAAGCTCATCCTCTATTTCTTTATTTTTATATTCTTTCTCCTCTGTCAGAATGTCTTTTATATTTCTCTTCTGCCCTTTTAGTATACTTTCCTAATAGCAGTAGCAATAACTGCAATAGTCTCTCTTGCCTACGGCTCACATACTGGGTTCTTCACTTTATCAGCTTCCTTAATTAGTCTACCTCGAGACTTAGGCTTCTCCGGAGATTTGGCCATCAACTAGGTTAAGGATAAAGTATCCTCATTGATTTCTCCATATGAAACTAAGGCAAGCTTCTTCTATGCCTTTGGCTTATTAGTTCTTACTTTCTTGGGGATCAGAGCTTCTATCGGATCCACTGCTTTTCTTGCACTAGTTTTCTTATCATCCCGGAGCTTCTTGGCTTTTTCCTTATTGTAGGTTTCCCCAAAGGTTAATTTCCTAAAGTTTCTCTCTAGGATTTCTTTTCCATTCACTATCTGGAATCCGGTTAAGGCCACTTGGTTGCCAAGTAATATCCTGGTGATCAAGCTGCTATGAGAGTTGTTGTGTTGCTTGATGTAGTGGATGATTAACACTAGTATGTTGACTACCCTACTCTCTATCCAGTGTTGTAGTACACAGTGTTGAAAGGTTGACACTGTGGTGAGAGATCCCTTCCTGATTAGGACTAGTTTTGTGTGTATGTTGTAGGAATTGGGCACTTCAGGGAAATAGGTGGAGAATTTGTCTCCAAAGTAGTTAGGATGCAGCCACATCTTCAATTTGTACTTGACATGCTTTTCATCCCCATCACTTTTTAGTTATACACCGTTGTTCTTCATGTTAAGATGTTTCTCAAAGAACTTCGGAGTAAGAGTTATGATTTTTCCTTGAACTTTGGTTCTCAAAGCGTCATAGATGGGATGGGCTCTGAGATTCTTATATAATTTTCTCATAAGATCCGGATACATAGGGCAGTTGATTTTGAGGAAATATGTCTAATGCTGGTCCTCAATCAATTTTAAGTATGGGTTTTGTCTCAAAGAGGAAATTATTACCCAAGAAATCTGTGGGGATAATAGAATCACTGGCTTTGAATTTTAGAGGCTCGAAATCTTCATCTTTTAGATCGAACTCTGTAAAGATGTTTTGTGTTGGGAGCATTTTGGGTCCCTCGCTTGTCATGGTAGCAGCCATTTGAGGAATTTGAAGAAATTAGGGTTTTAGATAGAATTTTATAGAGTAACAGTGTAGGATTGTTATTCACGTGAAGAATAAAGGGATTTTTAGGGGGTTTATATAGATTTTTCAAGGCGAGGATATTTTGGTAATCTGAACATCATTAATTTTGGCTTGGATTGATGATATGGTAGTTGGAATTTTAGGAGAGAGGTAAATTCAGTGCTGGAGAATGGGAACGGTTTATTTTGAGAACTATCTGTTGAATTTACCATGTGTGTAACATCTAATAAACGTTTGAAATTCAAAAAGGGACAGTTACCTTTTAGCGCCTTTAGTGCCATGTGTCCTGTCTTGTCTGCTGACGTGGAACACTTTCCTCCAGAATCAATTTTTCTTCAATGCTGATTCTCTTCCGGATTCATCAATTAGCCAAGGATCCAAATTAATTTTGAACTGTCTTCCAGATTTTCTTCAAATTGGATTAGACATACCAATTGACTCTCTTAGCTTGCCAAATTGATCTTTACTTAATGGCTTAGCAAAGATATCTACTCTTTGCTCATTGGTTGGAATGTATACCAAAGCAACATCCTTTTTCATCACTTGATCTCGGATGAAATGATGCCTTTTGTTTACATGCTTTTTATGCTATGGAGTACAGGATTCTTTGATACATCAATGGCACTTTTGTTGTCACACATTCGGATTGAACTACATAATCTTCTAGTTGTTTCTTGATCTAAAGGAATTGAGCTACACAACTTCCAGCTACCATATATTCTACTTATGTGGTTGATAAAGCAACTGAAGTTTGCTTCTTGTTATACCATGATACCATCCAAGGAAATGACATCCTCCGGATGTACTCATTCTCTTAAGAGTATCTCTGCTATAATCTGCATTAGTAAAACCTTAGAGTGTGAAATCTCCATTACTAGTATACCATAGCCCAACTTAAGTGGTCTAGGAGGTATCTGAGAATCCTCTTTACTGCCTTGAGATGAGAATCCTTAGGATTGGCTTGATACCTTGCACAATAGCAAACTGCATAGTTTATGTCAAGCCTGCTAGTTATCAGGTATAGAAGTGAACCAATCATCCCTCTATAGAGCTTTTGAGCAAAACCTTCTCCTTTACAACCCTTGGATAGGACTGTATCTGATCCTCTTGGAGTGGACATAGGCTTGCTCTTGTCCATCTCAAACTTCTTTAGAATTTCCCTAGTGCACTTGGATTGATTAATGAAGATTCCATCCGGACTTTGTTTGATCTGTAAACCAAGGAAGAAATTGAGTTCCCCTATCATGGACATCTCAAATTCCTTCTGCATTTGAGAGCTAAATTCATCACACATCTTCTCATATGTTGCTCTAAATATGCTATCTTCCACATTAATTTGGACTAGAATAATATCATTCTTCTTCTTCTTGATGAAAAGAGTTGTATCTACTTTACCCCGGATATACCCCGTGGATATGAGGAATGTAGTGAGTCTCTCATACCAAGCTCTTGGTGCTTGCTTCAAGAGATTTTTTAGTTTGTAGACATGATTCGGATGCTTTGAATCCTCAAATCCAGGTAGCTACTTCACATAGACTTCTTCCTGGATAACTCCATTGAGGAATGCACTTTTGACATCCATTTGGAATAATATGAATCCTATGAATGATGCAAAAGCATATAGAATCCGGATTGCTTCCAGTCTTACTACAGGGGCAAAGGTTTCTTCAAAATCAATTCCTTCTTGCTGGTTGTAGCCTTGGGCAACTAATCTTGCCCTGTTTCTTGCCACAACTTCGGATTCATCAGGCTTGTTCTGGAATACCCATTTGGTGCCAATGATTATTTTGCCTTTGGGAGGTGGTACTAGATCCCATAAATCATTCCTGATGAATTGATCTAGCTCTTCTTGCTTTGCCATCAGCCAGCTTTCATCTCTTTCAGCATCTTGAAATTTCTTTAGCTCAATGAGGGAGACAAACACAGCATGACTCATCATTCGGTTTAGTTGACCTCAGGTTCTTACTGGATTTTGGACATTGTCCAAAATGGCTGGAACTAGATGATCTCTGCAAGTCTGGACTTCCCTTGGAAGATCTTCATGTTGGATTGGGGCTTATCCCACTTCTACCTCAATCACTCCTTCTTGGCCCTCATTGAAGTCAATCTCTTGTGGGTTGAGATTAACTTGTTGAACTTCTGGATCAAAAGAAATTCCTTCATCCTCTTCTTTGTACTTCTTGATTTGGAATGAATTGGGAACTTCTGCTTCCTTCTTTTCTCCAGATTTTTTAGCTTCCAGAATTGGATCTTTCAGAGTGGAACTTCTCTTACCTGCATGGTTAGTCTTATCAAAATCTACATGTATAGACTCAACCACAGTTTGTGTTCATTTGTTGAAGACTCTATAAACCTTACTATATGTTGAGTAACCAAGGAAAATTGCTTCATCAGATTTAGGATCAAATTTTCCTAGTTGCTCTCCATCATTTAGGATGTAGCATTTACATCTGAATGCCTTAAAGTACCCAATTTTGGGTTTTCTTCCCTTCCAGATTTCATAGGGGGTCTTTTTGATGATCTTTCTAATGAGAGATCTATTCAAAATATAGCATGTTGTATTTATGGCCTCACCCCAAAAGTACTTTGGCAAACAATTCTCATTTAGCATTGTTCTAGCCATTTCAACTATGGTCTTATTCTTTCTCTCAACAACTCTATTTTGTTGAGGGGTGTGAGGGGCAGAGAAGTTATGTTCATGCCCTTTGAGTCACAAAATTCAGCAAAATGCCTATTTTTGAACTCACCACCATTATCACTCCAGATGTGTGAAATGCTTATGCCCTATTCTACTTCTATCTGGATCAATGTTTTTGAGAATTCGTCAAAGGCTTCATCTTTGCTTGCTAGCAAGAGAACCCAGGTATATCAAGAATAATCATCCACAATGACCATGGTGTATTCTCTTCTACCTAAACTCGATGGTTTAATTAGACCAAAGAGATCTATGTGTAAGAATTCAAGTACTCTTTTGGAAGGAATGTAAGAGATGGAATGGAAAGTTTTCTTATGCTGTTTACCTAGTTGACATGCAGTGCATAGATGATCCTTATCAAAAGCAACCTTAGGCAAACTCACCACCAATTCCTTTTTGGCTAGTTTGGACAGGAGGTTCATGCTAACATGTCCCAACCTCCGATGCTATAGCCATGATTCTTCTTCTTTAGACACTAAGCATATATTCTTTTTCTCATTTTTAATGTTAACAGAATAGACATTATTTACTCTAGGTGCATAAAGAATGAGTTGATTAGACTTACTATCATAGATTGAGCAGCCTCTGGAATTGAATATGACTTTTCTTCCTTTGTCATAAAGTTGGGCTACACTAAGTAAGTTGAACTTCAGTCCATCAACCAATGAGACATCTTTTATCTTCAATTCAGATCCAATGATCCCATGTCCAATGATCTGCCCTTTTTTATTATCTGTAAAGCTCACGTTGCATCCCTTCTTCCGGTTTAACGTGATGAAGGCCTTCTCATCACCTGTCAAATGCCTTGAGCATCTACTGTTAATGTACCAAGTGTGTTGATCTACTATGGATCTAAGGCATACCTATAAAATAGATCAAGTGGGTTTGGGTACCTAATCAGATTTGGATCCTCTCGGGTTAATAACCATCTCAGGCCAAGGATTGACATCGTAATAACCATTTTTTAATCTATATAAATTAGTAATATGATTGTTTTTCCCACAAAACCTGCACCCTGAGATGGGTCTATTCTGCTTTTGCTTCTTTTCAATCTTTTCCAAATCCTTCTTCCCATAGCTCCCTCTATATCCAACTTCTTGTACACTTGTGGATGGTCTGAAATATGTCTAGAAGCTGGTTGGAGGTGCAACTTTTGCTGCATAATTCCTCTTCTAGTTGGCAGGCTTTTGATGGTATACTGCCTTAGCCTTTCCTTTTAGTGCAGCAGTATATCTTCGGGCCTAAGGTTGCCTTCTAACCTCCTTCAATTTTTGATTTGAAGGCTTTGGATTTCCTTTGGCAGCTTGGTGCTGATTTCTTTGTTATTCTGCCTTGGATTACTTCTTGGTTGAGGAGGGTTTGATCTCCTTCTGGATGCTTCCTTTATTAGGGTTAGCTCCCTATCTAACCCCGTCAAGTTAGCACTTAATATTTGCACTTGATTTCTCAGGAAGTTTTCTTCAACTTCATCAGTGTGCTTTGTTGTTCTGATTAAGTTGACATCTTGTGCCAATGCTTCATTATCTTCAGTGATTTCCAACACTTGCCTTCTTAAGGACTTGATTGCTTTGATGTTCTTCTTCACACTCTTGATCACAATAGCTAAACCTCTAGATTGTTTTGGTGTTCTTCACACTCTTGATCACAATAGCTAAAGCTCTAGAAAGGTCAAAGTTAGAAGCAGAATTAGAATAAGAGTTTACCTTAGTGTTTGTTGTTTCTAATTCTAATTCTTCGATTTTCACTGTTTCTTGCTTAGAGTCATTCTTTCCAGATTGTTCTGCTTCAGGATCAGTCAGTGCCATGAATGCACAGTTGGTAGTCTCTTCTTCTGTTGAAGATGAGCTGCTACTTTCCTCACTGTTGCTCTAGGTAGCCACCATTGCAGTCTTCTTGTGCTTCTTCGTTGTTTTAAGCTTAGGGCATTTTGTTCTAAAGTGGCCTTTCTCCCCCACATTCAAAACAGGCAGCTTCTTTTTTCGGATCCTTCTTTTCATCCGAATTCTTTCTAGGCCTGTCTCTTCTGGATGTGCCTTCCCTTGGTCTTCGGGGTTCATATTTTCTGGATTTCCTCCTTTCCTTCTTTTGTATGAATCTATTGAGTTGTCTAGTCAATAGAGCTAGTTACTCCTTGGTGCTTAGAGATTCAATCACTTGCTCTTCTTATCTAGATAAAGCTAATCCGATGGATTCTGCCTTAAGCACAATAGCTTTCTTCTTCTCTTCAGGCTTCTTCTCCTGTTGACTATATCTCTCCAGAGGCAGCTTTTGAGTCAAAAGATTGCCAATGAGCTCATTATAACTATAAATATTTAAGTCATGAGCTTCCTCAATGGCAGTCTTCTTCTTATCCTATTCTTTGCTGAGACTCTGGAGCACCTTCTTCACCATTTCACCATTTCTACTTTGGAGATTTCCTTTCTGAGGACTCAAAGGATTCTTTTAGCTCCATCTTAAAGGATTCAAATTTTTGCTAGAGTAGATCAATCTTTGCTTCTTTCACTTTATTTATTCCTTCATAGTTTACCTCCAGCTTTTCCCAGATCTCCTTTGCAGTCTCACATCTGAATATCCTATTAAATTCTGTTGCACTAAGAGCACAGTGAAGCATATTAATAGCATTTTCATTTTCACATAATTTCTTAAAATCATTCTCATCCTATAAACATGATGGCTTTTGTGTGATCATACCCTATACTTCATAAGTAGGCTCATACGGGCCATCCTTGAAGACCAATCATGCTTGCATGCTTTGTGCTTGAATGAAGTTATTTATCTGGTTTTTCCAAAACGTGTAGTGTTCACCGGTGAAGAGTGAAGGACAGGTAATGGACATACCGTCGGGGAAGGAGTTGTGAGTTTTAGAAACTCATATTGATGTTTAAATCAAAATTTTGGACCTTTAGCTTAAGATTGTTAGATCTCTAGTTTTGAGCACTCACTCTAATGCCACTTGTTGGTCCCTACAAGAGTCTATATAAGGTCAGAGGGGGGTGAATGACCCTTTTTTTTCTTCGCGTAATTTATAGACTTTAATAAGTCTAAGTGTAGCATGCTTGACTATAATCTAGTGGATGGATCCGGATGATGCAAATGTAATAATATAATGTAGTAAATAAAAGTAAGAAAATCAAACACAGTGATTTATACTAGTTCGGCCCCGTCTACATCCAGTCCCCGGAGTTTCCTTCCTCCGAGCTTATCCACTAGTGAATTCCTTTCGAATTAGCAAGAATCAAGCCTTACAGATTATCTCCGGATGGTAACTCTTTCTAGGTAGGATATACACTAGAAGCACCAACTCCTAGCTGAGTCCTTTTCTTTATCAAGATATACCACTTAGACTTCTACCCCAAATCTAAGATGAGTCCTACAAGGAGATCCCACTCAAAGCACCTACTTTAAGCGGTATCCTAATCTCACTACTCACCCAAGTAGGAGATACTTTACACTTTGATTTCTATCAAAGGTTTTGGTTTTTAGATTTCCTTAAGTTTATGGCTCACTTAGGAATCCTTACAAGCTGATTTGGAATTGTTTGATTCTTGGAGGGATTTATGAATCTGATTGTTCTCTAGCAAGTTCTCTTGTATATGCTTCTTGTGAAATCAACCACCACCTTCTCAACTTGTGAAGCTTCCCTTTTATAGGCTTGGATCATAAATGTAGCCGTTGTAGGTTGGTGAGCTATAACTCAATCTTCTTCGTCGATCAGGTAGGATGTGGCACTTCTAAAGCCGTTGATCAATCTGTTCGACCGTAATTTAACCCTTTTGAATCCTTGGGATTGTGAAAAGATGTCAGTGATCATTTTCCTTGTACTTTAGTGTCACACCAACTTATACACCAGTAACTTTTTGGTGTGAGCTCCACGCGCCTCCTTATTGGTCTAGGTGAAAAAGGTTATTATCTTTTTCAGTCCGATGTCAGTACTTTTGTCCTTTTTCTAAAAAGTGCAAGCTATCTCTTTTGTCTTGCATATGGGGAAAGGATTTTTGATGTTGTAGACCAAAAGGTGGAGGGAAAAGTTATTTTTGAAACTTTGCCCATTGTCTTGATATTTGAGTCTTCCGGATGTTCTCAGACTCAGTGACTCCGGATCTGTCTTCTTTCGGAGTTACAATCAGTTCTTTTGAATGCTAGACTTGAGAATTTAAAGTTTGTTTCCTTTCCAAACTTTGACCTGATGATTCTGCTATATGCTTAGGTACTTGATGTCTTCGTTAGATGTCCTAGTTCTTGGATCTTGATCGATTGCTTCCATTTGGATTTAGGAGATACTTTGTTTAAGTTTTTGTTTCTTTCAAACTTGATCTAGATAATTTAGTTTAATTGAGATTTTGGATCATTATTTTCCAACAGGGCATACTACCCACAGACAAACGGGGCAAGTTGAAGTGACCAACAGAGAGGTCAAGCTCATCTTGGATATAACATCTGATCCCAATAGGAAAGAATGGAGTCTTCATCTCTTTGAAGCTCTTTGGGTAGTCCGCACAGCATGGAAAGCCCCCATTAGGATGTAACCTTAAAGAGTTGTCTATGGGAAAGCATGTCATTTACCTGTCGAGATCGAGCATAAGTCTTATTGGGCAATCAAAGAGACCAATTTTAGGCTCGATGCAGCCAAATAGCATAGGAGGTTGCAACTATATAAACTTGAGGAGATCCGCCATGATGTTTATGAAAGGAACAAGGCCTACGAAGAGACCACTAAGCACCACCATGATCTTTTTGCTTCCAGAAAGGTCTTCAATGTCGGACAGAGAGTCCTCTTAATCGAATCTTAGCTATTTCCTAGAAAGTTTAGGTCTCGATTGGCCAGACCTTACGTTGTGACCAAAGTGTTCCCACATGGAGCAGTCATTATACAGAGCATCGAGACTAGGAAAGTTCTAAAAGTCAATGGGCATCGTCTCAAGCCCTACTATGAAGGATTTCAACCTCACTCTGAGGAAATAACTCTTATAGAGACCACTGATACCATACCATGATCCCGGTGTGGTATGTCAAGCTCACCGACGTTGAACAAAGCGCTCTTGGGAGGTAGCCTAAGCATTTCTGACTCTTTGTCTCTCTCTTTTAGTCAGCTATTTATTAGCTGTATCTAGACTAGGACTAAATTTTCTTTATTTGTTGCAGATACAGGTCTTTGTACAAAGTTTGGGAGTCAAAACATCACACACCAAGAGACGTGATTGAGAGGACAAGGGATGTGAACTGGCTCATGCGTCTAATCCATGCAGAGTGGATGACATGGCAAGTATGAAAGGATATAACGATTCGCTTAATTGAGGTCATGATTGCCCTTACTCTCATTAACACCCTTAGAGCTAACCCTTGCACGCCTTAATACGCTACTTAAACCCCTGTCCTCACTCACAACAGTCACGCTCTCCTTTAAACTCTTAAAGCAAAAACTCTTTCTCTTCTCCGATAAACTTTCCTTTTTAAACCATCACCAAAAACACCACATTGGCCTCAATTTAAGAAACCTCCACCACCAACCCCATGACCAGTGAGGTCATGATTGGCAGCATCGCCTGCGACACCACTCCTATCACCACCACCCCCACTCCTGCTATTGTTATTCCGGTAGTAGAGACCTTTTCCACCGTCACCACTACCGTCGCCACCACGACGACCCCACACTACGCCATAGATGGTCTGTTGCAATAAAAAAAAAGCCTAGTGTTGCCATGTAATGGTTGCAATTTTCATGAAAAAATAGACCTTTTGCAATGTAATTGCGAAAGTGGTTGCAAAAAGTACGAAAGTCAAGAGAGAACATTTTGCTTTGCAACGATATCTTCAAATTTGTTACCTAAAACTTATATGAATAGTAAAAACTCAGTAAAATCAAGCGGAGAAATTAATTCCCTCTCATTTAATTGACGACGCTATTGATTAAAAAAACTAAAAACTAAAATAAAAAAACCCAAAACATAGTGGTATATATTACATTCTCTCTCATCTTTCCAGGTTTCTCTGTATTTATCTAAAACGCTGACTTCTCTTTGGTTCTTCTCTTCCTCAAGTTCTACAGCCACCATCAGTAGGAGTTCAACGCCACCTCAGATCTTCTAGTTCAACACTAACAATTGTCAGCTTCTCAGCTGCCGCCGCCACCAGCGGTACCGTTCCAATTCTCGAGCTCTTTCTTTTTTTTTTGCCCAACCTGAGTCTCTCCTTCCTTTCTACTTGCATCATCCTTAATTTTCATTGTTATTTATTGAATTGAATACAAAACCTAAGTCAGATATCATCGTTTGGGCATTTTAAGTTTTGAACTTGGGTTTAGATCTAGACGGTTTTGAGTTGTATTTGTAATTGGGATTTGATTAATTTTAGTCGAGAAAATTTTGGGTTTTGTTTTAATTAAGGAAGTTTATATCTGAGTTTATGATAGACTGAGTAATTTTGATTGCTTAACCTCATCGTGTTCTTATTGCAAGTTAAAAATGGCAGGGGGTTTGAGGACATTATGGAGCCAGAGGTATATTTATATTAATTAGGTTATTAGATTTTTATTGCTCAATTTTGAAAATTAGGGATATGGATTTTGCTGCAATAGATGTGAATTGATGACTTTTTCTTTGATTGGTTGGAGGGAATTTTAGTGTTTTACTGTATTGTCAAGGTCCATATTTTTTAGCTTCTAGAAGTACTGAAACTAAATTCATAGTTTAACTGATGCAAGGATTTAACTAATTGTTTGTTGTTCTTAGGATTTCAATGCTGGACTGTCTTTGTATGGAGATAAGGCAAAGCCCAAGACTTATGCAGCTTGTTTTTCATCTTCAGACGGGTATAGAAGTTTAAATCAACTTGCTTTTTCTATGATTGTTTCACTCTTTAATGGGTACAATAATGTATTAGAGATAATTTATTCTATTATCTTTGCATATTTCATTGAAAAATCATGCTTGCAAAGTCCATTTCATTTGTTTTACTTATTGAAAGATAAAACAGATAATGAAGTTTTGGATAGGACTTGTGCTTTAGATTAAAGTTTTTTCATTCCCAAGTTACTGTATTGTGTTTTCCTTTTTTCTTAATTGGTATTTAACTTGTCCCTTTACGTTTAATTTGAAGAATGATGATGTTGGATGAAGAGCATATTAATCTATCATAAGTAGAAGAATGTATTAGCTTTTAGATTGTAGAAATGGTCTAATGTTTTTTATAAATCCAATATATGAATTTGCTTATTTCATTCTAATTGATTTGATATTAAAATGTATAGGGTGATAAAGCTCTATTATTTGTGGGTTGAGTGAATACAATGATTCAAACTTTCACTTTCCTAATATTAAGGTAATGAGCTAGTCTCTTTGCCTAATCTAAGATTGATTTCAGTTCCATATAACATTGATTTAGATCGGCAATATATTGATTGCTTAACATAACTAGGAGAATCATAATTCATTTTTATTTTATGAAAGTTCAATTCATTTGTACGGAATTTGAAACTCAACTTTTGTATTTGTGACTTGGATTTGGATCAACTATATATTGCATGCTCTTGTTTTGTTTCTGTAGATAATTTGGTTCAATAACCCTTTATTTTTTTAACGCTGCTCATTGTTTATCTTCCTTTGAATGCAACTCAATACGGTACATATCATATTTTATATTTTATCTATTTTGGTCTTTTTTTATAAAAAAAATTCGCTTAATTAATTATATATTTGTTGTGTGCTTAGTTGTTAATGAGTTGTAAATTAGGAGCCAGGGAGGGGAATATTTTCTTTTGATAAGGACACTTGTAGGATATTAATTCTTTATGCAAGTTCTTATTGTGTGAGAAAATATCACTTTGAGTAATTTTTTGACTAAAAAATATACAAGTCTTGTATTATTTCATGGCAAAGGTACTTATGGAGTCATAAGAGTTTTGTTTAGCTCATGAAATACTTATTGTGGTGTTATATATGTAGCACAAATGCTTGGTCTACAGGTGATAGGTAAGTGATTTACAACCACTTTCACCAAGATGGATGAAATGAACTTAAACACAATGATTTTTTATCCCACATACAACGGGTTAAATAGGTGTAATTTACTCTGAGATTAATATGGTAATATTTAGCGTGGAAAAGGTTTAGCCTAGTGGTCGAGCCTTGAAGCTGTGATCTTAGAGGTCACATGTTCGAGTCCACATACAGTTTTTTCTTTATTATTATTGTAAGCCCAATGAGATAATTATTTTTTTTAAAATATGGTAATATTGGGCAGTCTTTTACTAAGTTGTATGGTTCTTTCTCTTCGTTTAGGCACTTTGTCTATCATCATTTTTTCAATTCAAAATTGATCATCGAATTTTTAATATTATTCTATAAGTGATTTATTTGTCTAGTACTTACATAACACATTAACTGTACACTATTTTTAACCACCACCAAAAACACCACAATGGCCTCAATTCAAGAAACCTTCACCACCAACCCCATGACCAGCGAGGTCATGATTGGCAGCATCGCCTGCGACACCACTACTTTCACTACCACCCCCACTCATGCCATTGCTATTCCGGTAGTATAGACCTTTTCCACCGCCACCACGCAAACCCTAATCTCGTCACTCTTGCTGCTGCTGCCACTACCATCTCCGCCGCACCCACTACCGTTGTCACTACTCCCACCACCTCTGTCAGCACCACCACTACCCTCGGTAAGACTCCTCTCATCGTTGATCCTATCTCTACCATCTTTCCTCGCCGTCCCTGAACAAGAGGAGTCTGGCGTGACTCCAATGAAAAAGGAAAAGAAAACTAAGGGATAGGCCAAAACCCAAGCAGTAAGACTAGTATGTGATCATACTTTCTTGGAATGGGTCTAAGCAGTTAATCTCTTAGACTGAAGGTGGTGCCTTAAGTTGACACATGGATATATCTAGAAGATACATTAGAGACCGGAATAAGATAAACACTTGGTAAATATATCATAGTGTTGGTGTTTATCTTTATGCAGTAGCTTTGCGAATATCCTCATACTTGAGGCACTAGTTGCCTTTTATGGTATTAACACTATACTTTGGGTCATAATTATTCGCTCATTAATTTAGGGTGCCACGGGTGATTACGGGTATAGTGATGACATCACGTTGGTAAGCTATGTGGTCAGAAAGAATCCATCGCTCTAGATATATTTAGGAGTTGTACCTGGCCATTTGTTGAAGTGATGATTGCTATAAACCTCTGATCAGAGTATGTGTTTGATAGAAATAGTTTCTAGTCAAACACATTATAGTAAAAAGTAATATACTTTGGTAACAAGTAAATAACTAGGATAGCTTGGAGCAACCTCGCTATTAGTGGGTTAATACTTTAATCGAACTCAATAAACCATATGGTACGAATATTAAAGAACGGAAGGAGTTCATCGCATTGGACAACTATTAGATTAACCAAGAGTAACCTATAAGCATAAATGAAGTTCCGAGTAATGGGGGATGGTGGACCCTTGCTAGAGGCATACTATAGTCGTTTAAGGTCACCGAGTTCTAATTATGGTCTAGAACCTCGAGCCAATTATTCTTATTGAACAAGGGTTGGTTAAGCCTTAACAGCTCAATATTTTGGGATCCTATAAGGTCACACACATTAGATCTACATCGCACTGAGTAAAGAATTAATAGACTTTGTCTATTACGAGAATATTATTATTATGGTTAGACCATTATCTGGTTAAGACTAGGATTTATTTTGGTCGGTAACTAATTTATTTGGGGTAATAAATAAATTAAATATTGAACGTAGAGAGGAACTGTAAATTTTTAGACTGAGTGGCGATTGTAGGACCCTGCGCATTTGGGCCATGTAGGCATGGGATGCCTGCAGGGGCTGCCTAAGCTATGCAAGGGGCAGCGCACGTGGGCCTGCACAGCAGGCCCTAATAAGTGCTTCCAAAAGACAGTGCTTATGGCCTATAACCACCCGTGAGTTGGGCTCGCAGGAAGTCTTACGAGGCCCAGCCCGCGGGATAAGCAGGCTTGCGAGAGTTTGCCTTGTGCGGCAAGGACCCAGCTTGCGGAGCAAGCCATGCCAGCTTGGGTAGCATGCGGATCCACTAGGATCCCAGTGTTTGCTCAATGGCGGGATGGGAAATTTCCCATCTCGCATTTAATTTGGGAAGCCCTAGCTCCTCCTATATAAACCATGCTCCTCCTCATAGTTCAAGTGCACCAGTTCTTCCTTTGAGCTCTGACTTGAGATTCTAACATGTTTTCTCAAGTCAATTTACATGAACATGTTAGGTATTCCTAATTTATTTAGGGAATCCTTTTAGTTAATATTTTTGGATGGGTTTTGAAGTGGTCTAGCAGTTGCTCAAAACTTTGCGGTTCTTTCTCAAGGGAGGTTTCGGCTGGTGGGGTTCATGTGGATACTCATAGAGGCTATCCTACACTTAGAGGCTTTTGCAAGGAGGTTCTTCAAAAGCACGCTTCAACTGGTAAGTTTCTCTCTTAATTATTAGGTCTTTTCCTTTAAGCATTTTTAGACTTAATAATTATGGTTATGTTATTATTTGCATACTTAGTTTATTTTATGATTAGGTTATAGCTTAAAGTTATAATATGCTCAGTATAAAATATTTATGCTAGGATATAACTTAGAGTTATGATATGCCTAGCCTATGCATGATAACCTAGGTAGAGAATTACTTTAGTTAAGGCTTTAATTAATTATATGTAACTAGTAAGAGTTCATAGGGATAAGGAAAAAAATTTGAAATTCCGCCATGCCTGTTATGCATGTTCAAAGTGACTATCAGTTCCCAATAAAGGACACCAATGTTCTAATAAAAATAACCTTTTGGAGAGTTGCCACTTTTTGCTATTTATTGATGGATTCCTTTTGGTAATTTTTTTATCAAATGTGATGTGACAATGATACATCATTCAAATGTAGTGAACGTTTTCTTATATTTGTTGGTCAATAGAGTAAACAAATGCAATGACGTTATGTCTAATTGCAAGTGCTTCATTCTCTATGTGATATCATTGTTGGCTAAGGTGAAAGTCTTCATTTGTGATTATCATATATCTGTTTGGAGAGTTCATATTAGCTCGATGGCTAAAGTATTGGATTATTTGATTATTTCAATAAGTTAAGGAATTTGCATTATGAAGGCATTACATCATGAATGTGTTGGAGAATTCTCAGGGTTAGGTCTTCATTCAATTTTTGAATGGGTTTTGCATTATGAATGCATTTCATCTTGGATGCGTTGGAGAATTCTTGGTGTTAGGCCTTTGCCTATTTATCCTCCAAAGTAGAAAAGTCTAATGCATTTACGTATTGGAGACATTGAATGTTTAGTCAATTTAATGTATGGATAACCGTGGATGATAAGTGAATTCGAGTTGGATGCACTGAGGGATAAATGTATGATCATCCATTCAAGCATGCATTGATGGTGAGTGCAGTAAGTTGTAACTCAAATGGGTTGTTAGTAGAACCTGACCACTAATTTGAATTGCATTGGTGTTTCTTCATATTTCTATAAATTACTTTATTGGATTGACTTCTTCATATGTATTGGATGGTCTCTTCAATTTGCATTTGTGCCTGAGTATGACTGAGCAGTCATTTTTGTTATTCTTTCCCTTCTAATCTAGGGGACTTTAGTGCCTCTGAGTCTCTATATTGTACATTGATTGTGTAGTCAGTTTATGATGAATACCTTATCGCAATAATGGCTGTTGTCAAATATATCATATGCTCAAGCAGGCATTTTCCAATGCTTGTGTGGTAGCTTTGGAAAGTTCAGATACATTTTTTACTTCTTTAAATTTTGCGGATTTAGCCTCATGAGATCAATTTTGTGCTTTGATTATGAATGCCAAATGATTATGGCATTGGAAGGCTCCGTGCTTTTGGAAATGTCAGCTGATCATTGCATTGGAATGCTCTATGTTGCGAATGCACTTCATAATATTGTGTGAGTGAATATGAAGACACTTCTTAATATTGGTATGCATCAAGTGGCGATACAAATGATCCAATAGATGTATTGTTGTATAAATGCATCTCATGGAGATGTTGAAACGTGTAATGACTTTGTAAGCGGAATAGAATGATGGAGCTTTTGAATGCATAAGTGAAGTAAGGGCTTTCATGCAATAGTGATATAAGGGATTCAATGCTTGCTTTTGAATATGAATGTCCAGTATATTCTAGGGGAATATAGTATTCCCTTATGATGTAAAGTAAATAGATACATTAAATAGTGTGATGTTTTATCATCTGATGAATAAAATGTACACGTGTTTACCAAGCTTTGATAAGGTTGGTCATTCCTTGGTAAGTTTTACTAATCGGTAAATCCAATATATTTGTATTTAGTGGATTTTGATAAGGCTGATCATTTCGAGATGATGTTCTATCATCCAGTGAATAACATGTATCCATATTCATTGAGCTTTGATAAGGTTGATCATTCTAAGATGATGTGTTACCATCCATTGCATTCAATGTGTTCATATTTATCAGGCTTTGATAAGGTTGATCATTTATAATTGATGTGTTTTTCGATTCTTTGTATGAAAATATAATGACCTCTTAATTGGCTCATATGAAGAATAATGTGCATGAAGTGTAAACATACTGTATTGACATGCCATGGTCTTTAATAGATCTTTTTTCGTGTTTTGACGAATCACTTGGAGTATTTGTTCATAACTTCTGAGGATTACAACTTAATAGTCAGTTTTATTGTGTTTTCCCTTGTTTTGTAAGGGAATTTAGTGCCTTTTGTAGAAAAATCTTGTTATGTAAGAAGAGTAAAAAGTCGGTTCCATAATTAGTGTCTTATCGATTTAAGGGCTTTAAATGCCAAATATAAGGTGTCATTTCCTTAGTGAGATAAGAGCTCTATTTCCTTAGTTAGATAAGGGCTTTGAGTGTCATAGTGACTTAAGTTTTTTCCTTAGTGAGATAAGGGCTTTCAGTGCCATATTGACATGGGCTTTTGCCTTAGAGAGAGATAAGGACTTCTAGTGCTATAGTGACATAGAGTACTTATGTCTTAGAGAGATAGGGGTTTTTAGTGCCAAAGTGATATAGAGTGCTTTTGCCTTAGAGAGATAAGGGCTTTTATTGACATGAAGTACTTTTTCCTTGGAGAGATAAGGGCTTTTAGTGCCTTAGTGAGATAAGGGCTTTGAGTTCCGTAGTGAGATATGGGCTTTTGCCTTTTAGTCTTGTAATGTATATTTAATAAGGAAAATGAATCTAGCTAGTTCGATAACGCGAATAAGGGAAGCAAATCATCTTTTGATAACGCGAATAAGGGATCAAATCACTACGATCACGCAAAAAATTGAAGCAAATAACTGCGATAACACGAATAGAGGAAGTGACATAAATGCCTTGTTAATAACATCCTTCACAATATCATGTCGCTTCTTGTGTTCTTATGTAGGTCTTGAAAAGTTACAAAGTTTTGCTTTTACACAAATCAATTTAGAATCATATAGTTAAGTTGTAAGTGATTTAGGCCATGTTCTCTTGGATTACAATTCAGACTTCTTTACTTCGATTCAGTTCAGTTCAGGCTACTTCAGTTCAATTCAATTCAGTCCACTGCAGTTCAGTTATGCGTAGTTATAAATTTACACTAAAATAAGTTCAGTTCAGTTCATTCAGCTCACTTCAGTTCAGTTCAGTTTAGCCAACTTCAGTTCAGTTCAACTCACAAAAGTTGAAAAGAATAGGGTCATAATTGAAAGGAGGAAAAACACCATGACTGAATGAAGAATCTATTGTCAAAGTATAATTTTTTTTATGCAACTATAACTTTCAACCACGTTTTCAACTCGGATCCCTCTCCCCCAGGAGCCAGTATCGGATCAGAAGTTGAGATTTCAAAATGAATCATGGGTTCGATTTCCCACAGAAGACGTCAATTGGTGTCGTTGGCTAGTTCCAAGGGTGCAAACTTGGGATCTGCACAAGTGAAAGAAGACAGGGGTTAGTAAAGCCCCTCAGATGCAGTGTCTTGGAATGGTGAAAGTATAAGAAGAACATGTAGGGAGAAAGAGGGATGTGTATGTGTACTTTAGGTGTTGATGAGCTCTCCTTTTACGGGGGTTTAAAGTGTGGGTGTTTTTGGACCTCATCTATATAATTGGTTTGGGTTGGATTTTATATGGCCTGTGCCACCAATTTTCTTAAATAATTGAAGTTTATCTTACTGGTGCAGTGAATCGGAGTATTTTTAAGAAGAAAACAATTGATTGCCAACAATATTGGTGACCGTAAGTGTTAATTTACTGGATTAAAACATAATTAACAGAAAAAACCTTAGTAAAGCCTGATTGGGTGTTTAATACATAAAACATGCTTCTCATTTCCCAATTTTCAGCAATTTGTTTGTCCAAAACAAAACTAAACCATAATCAAAACACACGTTTCTTTCAATATGAAGTTCATATACATCGTTAGTTTACAGCTTACATATTAAGAAAACCGTTGTTCTAGCAAAATATAAGAGTTCACACAACCTCGTTGCCCCAAGCCAGAACATGGTTCATATTTCACTAAAAAAAACTCTTTGCTAATTAGATTGGAGATGATATAAGCGCTGTATGAAATTGTACGAACTGCAGTTTTTTGTTAAGAGACTGTAATTTATTGTGGTTTTGATTGTAGTTTTGCAGGAACTTCATTGTACCTATATCAACAACACTTTGCTGCAAAGAATCTTGATTTTCTGGAAGATTGGGGAGGGGAGTTCAAGAAAATCAATATTTTTGGCAGAATGTGCAAGGCAAAATAAATCTTCAGACCCTCAACTTGACATGTTTTGCCAATTGCCCCCCTCAGCTTTAACTTGTACATGCGAGCTACCTTAACTTGACGAAATAGCAGCTGCAAGCCTCGACAAGACACCTGCGAGCCCCTGAATGAATTGGGGAACGTGGAGATGATATATCCGGGAATAAACAATTTGTCAGTGACAAAATAAAAAAAATGAAAGAATATATAAATAAAATCTTCAGACCCTCAACTTAACATATTTTGCCAACTGTCCCCTCAACTTTAACTTTTACATGCGAGCTACCTTAACTTGAAAAAAGTGTACCCGCAAGCCCCTAAATGAAATGAGGAGAGTGGAGATGATATATCCGGGATTAAACAATCTGTCTGTGATAAAATAAAAAAATGAAAGAATATATATTCAGAATTAAATAAAATCTTCAGGGTAAAATAAAAATAATTTCACCAAATTCTTTTATTCTATCTCTCCAAAACCAAAATTTCTAAATTACAAACTCCATTAATAATCATTATCATGTACTAACAATTAACATTTTAAGGATTTGAAAATTTAAAGAAATTTATGTAAAATTTGTTTGAGTTGATTTATTTGGGTAGAATTTATTTGAAAATTTAATGTACATTATCATGGTGATGTAAATTGAAAAATTTACAAAAAAAAAATATAGCATTTGTTTGGGATTTTATTTTTAAATTTTATGGATTTTTTTAAAGATTAAAAAGTTTTTTGAGTTAATTGAAATTATTCCATGGACTTTTTTGAATTTCTTCCGCGAGTGTGTTACACTCTCCTAAGTGAGAGTAGTTTAATTCCATTCAGGGAGCTCGCGGGTGCATTCTTGTCAAATTGAAAGGACTTTTGAATGCACTTTTGCCAAGTTACGGGGTTCGCAGGTACAAGTTAAAGTTATGAGGGGCAGTAGGTAAAACATGCAAGTTGGGGGAGCTAAAGATGTATTTGTCAATGTACAACCTGTTGATGATTAGGATGATTGCCCAAAGTTGAATCTATGAAACGCCATGAGTTGAAAGTTTGGTACAAGCCACAAAGAAGAGGACCATTTTGATGCAAGAAACATAGGGCATGTTTGGCACTGTTATTAGAGTTGCTGTTAAGGGTGTTAACGAGCCGAACCGAGACTGAATAGTGCAAGGTTCGGTTCGGCTCTTGAACATATTTGCTCGGGTTCGACTCGGCTCGAAGCTCGTCGAGCTTAGAAAAATGAAGCTCGGCTCGGGCTTGTGAAAAGCTCGGCTCGAGTTCGCTAGGTCCGAGCCTGAAAGAACCCTAACATATATGCACTATTGCAACACAAAATAAAAGTGTTGCCCCTAAGTGTTTCAACTTTGATGGTTAAAACTGATTTATGGCAACACTTTTTAAAAAAAGGATTGCATCAGTAACATGACATTTTGTTATACTTTTTCTAAAAAAAATTGGAAAATACATTTCTAAAAAGATAACGCAATTTATTCGCGCTTAAAGAAATACATAATGTTAAAAAATGTAAACTAACATCATAATATTTTTATCATGATCCGTAATCACTCTTATTTCGTCTCTTTCTATGTTCTATCCTATGCAATTCCATATTCATCATCACCACTTTTGCAAAGAAGTAGCAAGTTATTTTAAATCACCATTTTACGAATAATTATCATAAATGAATTCATATATAATTAATTTATTTTTCACTAATTTATTAACTACAAAAAATTATACGAACATGTTTGCGGGCTTTCTAGTTGAACTTTAAAAGTCTTGGTTTGGCTTATTAATATCTCGAGCCGATCCCGAACTCGAGTCGAACTCTGACCGAGCTTTGACCAAGCCGAATCTCGAACTGTTTGCAAGCCACTGGGCTTAGTAACACTCCCTAGCTGCTGTCACGAAAAGCTCCACGTACAAATTTTTAGTGAAACAACATATTTTAGCATTGAACAAAAAATTTCGACTTTTAATATTAATTAATTAGGAACTGTCTGCTATTGATTTTCAGAATTTTTCATAATAGCAGCTTATAAAAGCTTAATAATGAAACCTTTTAAAAAAATAGTCTGAGAAAGTAATTTCAACCTGACGGTAACTATTAAGTTCTCGCAAGCATTTGATAAATACTTTTCTTGGTATACATGTTGGTTTTGTTTGTTTCATAGCTTTCCCATGTTAATTTAGTTTTATTCTGATTTTTTTTTTCTATTTTTTCCTTCCATTTTCTTGTTCGGTTTTTTTAAATATCATTTGAGCCTTCAACTTTTAGTCAGAAAAACAACGCTTGGCTGAACAACAGCCAAATTAAGAAAAAAAAAACCACTTGTGCAGCGACACAAATGGTTAAAAATACCGTCGGAAATTTGAAGTTGTTTAGTCTTAATTTTCTAAAAAAAATGCCTTGACTAGACAAAATAATTTCAATTAACTGAAATGAAGCTGAAAAAAAATTTAAAATTATAAAAATAAATTGAAAGATAAATAATAATAATAATAATAATATATTAAAATATTATTATATTAGTGATAATAATAATTTATAATACTTTAATTACTATCGTATTATAATAAATTAATTATTAATTATTAATTATTAAAATTTATATGAAATTAATGAAAATTAGAAATACCGAAAATAAATTGAATTGAAGTGAATGAATTATATGTTGAAAAGAACATGATCTTACAATAAATAAAAATATACTTTCCCAGCAATGATGCTTCTTCACATGTCTTTTTAACGTAATACATTAAAACCCTTCTATAGCTATCTCTAAAAATCACTTAGCACCCTGAACTTTTAAAAATTTCCCTTAAAAAATTTATTTAAATGCACCTCTTACTCCCCGTTGCTGACTTGGCGGATGAGGTGGAAGTGTTGAAAACGTCAAGCAAGTTACTCTTTTCTTAAGGCTAAAAAATAAATCAAAAAGTAATTTTCCTTATCCCTTTCTTTCTCTTTTCAATTTTAGTTCCATTTTTCCGGCAATGACTTCATCTTCTATGGCGAAAACTTTCATCGGAATCTAGGCGTAGAATGACGGTTAGTCACTCTCGCTAAAATTTCATTTTCTTTGCCTTTCATTAGGGGTGTAAACGAGCCGAGCTTTAACATGTTCATGTTTGTTTACTAAGTTTTTAGAGAGCTTCGAGCTTAGTTCAAGCTAAAAATTTATGTTTACGAATAGTTCATTTAACAATTTATTTATTTACGAGTTGTTCACGAATATTAACGAGCTCATTTATTTTGTTTACAAATAAAAATAAACATATCAAATTTATTATATTAAATTTCATACTTACAATATCATTAATTTTTTCCACAATAAATTATTAAAAATTGTTAAATCAACATTTTTCAAATTAAATGATAAATAAACGTAATTAAAATTATAAAAAGTTCAAGAGTATATATCAGGAATAATTTGTACATGTTATCAAAGTTTGATTTTTAATGTGTAAAGATTATAATGAATGTAATTCATGAGCTTTTAACGAGCTTGTTCATGAACTTCTTCACGAGCCTCTAATCAAGCTTGTTCAAGAGTTTTCGAGCCGAACTTAGCCTTGTTCATGTTTGATTTATTTATAAACTGAGCACAAATTATGTTCACAAACAGTTCATAAATAAATCGAGCTGAGCCGAGCCAAGCCGAGTCAAGCTTTTATCGAGCCGAACACCGAGTTGTTCATGAACGGCTCGGCTCATTTACAGCCCTAGCTTTCGCTCTCTAAAATTTTGTTTCCATTTCGTGCCCTTGTCCTTATCAGTAGCAGTGCGACCCTTGGCCTTCCGGTCAGGCAGCGATTTCCGGTCCTTGTCTAAGCGGAGCTTGGTAATTACGACTTTATAAGGATTTATTCCGACGACAGTGGATCCCTTGTTGTGATGCGCTATTCTGGACTTCAATTTTAGGACATTTTTTATTTTCTTTCTTTTTTTTATTCACTCATTAGATTTTTGTGTTAGGTTGGTCATTATTTCATATTTGTGGTACTGCTTTAATTCGGTTGATTAATGTTTGTAAAATGGGATGAGAGGAAACAATGAAAAGAAACATGCATATTGAAATTGGGAGATTGAAGATAGCATGTTTGAAACATGCATATTGGAACACAATTCTTTGAAGACAGACTAGTCAATGATTTAATTTGCGTCTGTCAAAGGTATCATTCCTATTAATTAAATTATAAATATACTCTAAAATTTACACCAATCTTTTCTCCTACCCACACAATATTTTAAGAGATCCTCCTACCCCCTCACACATTTCAACCAACGAAATCGTGCAAAAGTTGTCCTCCGCTAACATTTCTCCCAAAATGTCGATTTTGCCCTTCAAAACCCCCCATTACAAGTCCGTCACCCGTTTCAAGCCCAAGCCCAAAGCGTTGAGCCGCATTTGGTGGATATGGCTCCGACACACCCGTCCCATTATTTTGGTGTAGCCCAAGCGTTAAAGAAACACCACTAACTCCTAGAGGCGGATGGCTTAGCATACCATTGTATAACAAATTCAACTGCTCCTCGTTTCCAGAAGGAAAATCGGGAAGATCACTTCTAGTGCGCTTTAAAGGGATATCGTGGACTTTACGTGTGGACGATGATGGATTTTCCAACATGATGGAGGTTGAAGCTTCTAAATTACTTGAATTGTAGGAATTTTGCTCTTGCCTATAAGAACCCTTTTGTGCTTGGCGTGTTTCGAGCATGTGTATTTCTTCTACCATCGGCTTCCAAAGCCTTACTCTCGCATTAATGAACCAATTAGAAACCTGATCACACATTGATCTTGTCAATTTCACCCATCAAATTCAAATAATAATAAGGTCAAATACATCAATAGCCTGAATTTCTAAATTTTCTCTTAGCCCCTTGAACTTGGTAAAAGCGCATTGATATGCCTCTAAACGCTACGTGTCAGCTTCTAGTTTAAGAGAGAAAATGACATCTTAAAAAAGTCAATCCAACCAAGAGCTGAAACATAACATTCGCAGGGAATCACGTGCACTTTTGCCAAGTTCAGGAAATCAATAGAAAGGTCAAATACATCAATTACACCTCCCCCCTAAACTTGGCTTAAAAGGTGTACCATCTCCCTGAACTTTCCAAAGTTTTTCTTAGCCCGCTGAACTTGACAAAATGAACTAGTTTGCCCATGACGCCACGTGTCAGCTTATAGTTGGAGAGACAAAAATCAAGAAAAAGGCGTCTTTAAAAAGTCAAACTAACCAAAAGCTGACAAGTGGCATTCAAGGGCAATATGACGCACTTTTGTCAAGTTCAGGGAGTTAATAGAAACAAGTAAAAGTTCAAGGATAGTAAACCATTTGAGCCAAGTTCAAGGAGTAATTGATGTATTTGGCCTAATAGAAACAAGTAAAAGTTGAGGGGGTAATTGACATATTTGCCCTAATAACAGCAATGAAAGAACCAAACTTGAGCATACCTGGCTTCGTGATAGACCCGTTTGTTTGGCCAACAAAAGCTTGTCCCCATCATTAGGGTACCTTGATAAAAAAAAAACACAGTTCTAAATAAGGTTCTAAAGAGCTCCTTTTCATAACATAAAAAGAATTTTGAAAGCTCTAGTCACTCACGGATGCAAGAAGTGTTCAAACAACCATGCTTTAAGAACGGTTACAGCTCGCTCAGGAAGCCCTCTTTGAGGTCGCCAAACAGGCTGGTGGTCAATGAATCTCGAGTTATTAACAGGTCTTTGGACATAAAGGGCTTTATCATAGTTCCGAAGCCGGTTAGCCTCGTCCTTGCCATGGCTCAGTTGACCATGACCCTTGTAGGTCAACTGAAGCTGGTCAATTATCGCGTTCTTTAAAGACTTGAAATGTTTAGACAGCGATTTCATGGCTTGGTTTGCATATGGAGCTGCATTTCCCAGCCCAGCAACACATTCGAAAGAAGCCGCTATTGATTGCGTTTGCTGGTAATAATACTTGTACCTTCTGTATACCTAATGAAGATGCACAATAGATAAAATGAATATCAAAACTTGAATACAACTTGATTAATGAAAAGCATTTTTTTTAAATGAAAAGTAAAATCTGAATCAGCTCAAGCTTAAAACATACATATCTGTCACATACATTTACGATTAAAATAGATTACGAGTTATTTATTTTTATATAAAAAACATTATATAGTGAATTTATTGAGAATCTATACAAATAGGAACTTGATTAAGTTAATGTTCTACTTAAGAGGCAAAATATGAAGCCATTACTCAAGGATCTCGATCTTGACCTGAACTCAAAATTTTTTTTTGTCAAACTTAATATTTATAAGATCCATAGAGAAAAAATAATACTGAAATCCAAAACCATTTCGATGATATCTTAGATCAATCACTAAGAACTTATTTTTTACACTGGAAAATGGATACTAGACTAGTACAATCACCATACATCTAGTAACTTAAGGTCAAGAGCAATCAAAAAATCAAGTGAAAATATTTATATATCATATATATTAAGGGAAATATAGCAGCAATATTCCTGCGACTTTTGAACAAATTAATTTCTGTTCTTCTAGCTTTATAATTCTAAATGTGGTGCACAAAAGACTAAAACAACTTATACACAAAACAAATCACACAAAATTATAAAAAAAACATTAAGGTCATAATAAAGGGAGTGTGAGAGAACAAGTGTCTTTTTAAATAATGTGGAGGAATGTGCTAATATACAAATCGAAATAGGCTTTTATAATCATTGTTATATGTAAACATGTATAATATTGTCTCTAACTTTTTCAGATATTATCCCATTGTTGGGGAATATAGATGCAACACCACAAAGAAGCATACTTTCAAACTATACTACTGTGCTAATCATCACATAATTCACTCCATGACATTAACCTATTAATCATAACTTTTTGAATTAAGAGAAATGTTTAGGATCCATTAAACCATCTATAACCATTCAAATTCCATGCCAATTTTTAATCAGAACTTTCAGAAAGTGTACTATCATAGAAAGTTAAGGTGATCTTCTTTGGACTTATAATCATACAAATAAAATCAGTTCAACTCATTTCATTTTGAATAGTTTTAAATTTAACGAGTTTAAGAGAAACTATGGGGCCTAAGAATGGAAATACCAAATGGATAACCATGATGAAGAGCACATAAAGTGCACATGGAGAAATTATTCCATCAAAATCTCATCCCTACTCTTAATTCAAAAGGTAACTAGAACCATTGATCAAATTGATAATATGCTTAGTTAGGCATAGCATAATCCACTTTTATTGAAACCATTCCTTCAAAAAGACCAGGCACCTTGTCATCTACTAGTCAGTTTTCTTTAGATTTGGAATTAATACGATTATCATTGATCTTTTAATAGTTGGAGTATAAATCTTTTCAGATGGATTCCTTCAATACATGCCTACATTGTCAGAAAGATTTATACATGCTTGTAGTAGCAATCTTTGTGCAGCATATATTCCCCCTATACACTTTTCATAAAAGCTGATTCTTTTGTGATCATCAAGGCCAATCAAAAACACAAGAATCTGTTTAATTCGAGAAAGTTAAGCTATTTATTTCAGAGAATCATCACTTCATTAATAAATATTCATGCAACATCAAGCAAGCAACAATGCAACAATGGCTGTCCCAGCACATTAAAGAATCAGCTATTTTCCATTCAATAATACAGATTTATGTATCCCACCAAAAAAACCCATCTCAGATGAGAATTAGTAATCGAAGAACAAGAATAAACATATAAGAGAATCAATTATAGTGATTAAAATGCATACCTCATCAAGCATTGAAATCAAGCTTGACTTGTTTCTTCTACTTTCACTTCCATCTCCAGTACAATTAACTGGGTCATTAGTGTTTAAACACTCAACTGAAGGATCAAAGAAAGAAGCATCCATGGTGATTTTTTCAAAGTAAATAGCCTGACCCACATCACAAATCTCTTCAAGTAACTGTTGAGCAGGCTTCAAAAATCTCGATCCCTTCAAAATTGAACCATAACCAGTAAACGGACCAAGTAGAACCGCACTTCTAGATGCCCCGTTCTGGCCGGAAACTGCATAATCGCCGGTGGCTGTAAAATTAGAACCATATCCTGGCAAATTAAGCTCTAAAGGGAGATTAGATTGAGAAGACAAAGATAACGACAAAGGTTCCGGTCTGAACGGGATTACAACTTCCGTTTCAGAACCACCATTGTAGGATGAGTCAAAAGCTTCCAAATTTGGTGTGTAAGGAAATAAGTTGCCATTAATATCATGAACTGAATTAGGGTTCAGATTAGGTAAATTAGAAGAAGGTGGACCCAGGTAAGGATTAAAACCAGAAGAAGAAGCAAAAGCCATTAAATTAGAATTAGCAGCTTCCTCTTTGACAACAGAAACCGAATGATGGTCTAAATTTGATGAAGAAGGCGATAGAAAAGAGGGCTGATAAAGAGGGAGCAAAGCTTGGAGATCAAGAGGATAATTTTGAGCCACAATCCTTAACTTATCTCTTCTGCTTTGTTGCGGGACATGGTATGGCTCAAAACCCTCCGCCATAGAAACAACACAACACAATTCAGAGAGCGATAAAAACGACAACTTTATTCTGTAGAGAGAGATAGGGGAGAAAAAGGAAAATGGGTTGTGTAATAAATGAATAATTATATTAAAAAGAGGAGAACGGGGATAAATTAAAAAGAGTGAACAGTGAAAGAGATGTGGTGATGACGAAATGAAAGGTTATAATGATCTTCTGCTGCAGAAATGTCAGGTATTTTTTTGAATGGGATTTTCAATAAATTGAATTGGGTTGCTAACCTCACGCATCCTTAATACAATACAATACAATACAATACACAAATCACTCATTCACACATACTACAAGTCTACAATGAAAAGCATAGCGTATAATGATACAAAATCTTCGTTACAGTGTGAAAGAGAGAGAGACGGGGGAGCATAGGGTTTCGAGAGACCGGACGATGAGATGAACAGCGATTTCCGGTAATAATGAAGTGTCAGATACTATATTTCTGACAGGATTTTAGGGTGTTGTTTGTCGTTTTTTCTGGAAAATTTATTGCCATGACTACAAGAAAGAGAAGGAGGTGATGACGCAGGTCTGAGGGCGGGAACAGAGACATGAATGAATAATATCCGCCATTTTTAAAACCTTCTTTTGCCTAGTCGCTTTCCCATGTTTTTCTTCTTTCCGTTTTTCACTTTCCCATGCTAATTATTCTTCAACTAAACTTTGATTCGACTGTGTTATAAAAAATATTTATAGAATTTTTTCTTTTAAGTCTCAAAAAGTTAGTAAAAAAATATACTTTTTAAAACTATAAAATTATATTTGGAACGATAAATTTATTTATTTTAAAGTTAAATTTTACAGTTTTATTTATAAAAATATTAGTAATGAATTTTATAATTTTTTGAAAAGTATAAATATTTATATTAATTAAAAATTAATAATAAATTTAAAAAATTATAATAAAATAAAAATTTTTAAAATTTACACAAATCTTGATTACCAATTCATAAATAATATAATTTTTTTGTACTCACAAATAATATAGATTAAATATAAAAATATCAAACTTATTAAAAAAACTAAAATTATCCTTTCAAATATAATTTTAAATTTTTGAAAAATATATTTTATTAACTTTTAAAAGTATAAAATTTTAAATATTATAATTTTTAAATAATATAATACATACACTCTTTTAAAATAAAAAATTTTATAACAAAAAAATGATTACGATTAAATCAAAATAACTAGCTTACAATTTGGAGGTTGTCAATGGGTCCACAACCCGGTATATGATTTTGAGTAATAGCTGAGCAATATAATTATTTTAGTACCTGGCCACCTAAAAAAAAAAAAGACACAGACGTCGTTATTTTTAATTTATATTAAGTTTAGTTTAATTCAGTATTATATATATATATATATATATATATATAAATTTATATTGAAATAAGTTTAGTTTAATACTGTTATTTATAAGTTAAAAAAATAGTTATTTAAAAGAAGTTTGTAATCAGAAACTAAAGACATGAAATACGGGAAGCTTTCCTCGTCAACAATTAAGGCGTGATGAAGTGTTTTAGTATTCATTCTAATGGCAGAGATCCCAATAGAATACAATATGCAGTTTTTTTTATTAAACTAACGTAAAACTTAATTACTTTATATTAATACTTCTATAATATTAATGCCAACATAGTGAAAATAACTAAATAAATTAAATTAGCTATATCAATTTATATGATTAGTGATAATTTCATTTGAAAGCTAACTTAAAAACTAATAAGGGTATTTAAAAATAATATAAAAATAAAAATTATATAACAAATATTGTTACCTCCCATTGCAAATTATTTGCGCTTTATTAAAGATTATAAAGTTAGATATTTGTGTTAATTGGTTGTGAAACGTAAATTTTTTGCTGTGACCGTAAGTTATTTTCATCTCATTAAAAATTCGATGATTAAAAACTTCATTCCTACTAGAAATTCTTATCGAGCATATCTTTATTGCATTTAGAGGAGCACGGGTTTATAATACTCTACACCATGTATTATATAAAATGATTTTTTCCTACTTTGAAATCGCCTTTGCTCTTGAAAAATAGATGGGAAGTGCACATGAAACTTATGTTGATTGTTAAACGTATTAAGAATGAATTATAGGTTTGCAAAAAGCTGTAAGAGATGGATAGTTTTCGTTGTTTTCATGGAAAAAATACGATTTAAAAGCATTCACTATTTTGTAACTTTATGATACAGAGAAAATTCCAAAGGACATAATTTTTTGGAAATCTGAAAATAGACCATGAAGAGCTTTGATAAGTGACCAAGTCTCATGTTGTGTGTTACTAAGTAACCATGTTACACTGTTTTCCAAACTCCAATTTTAATTAAAAAAAAAACCATGTTAATCAAATCTTTTTTGCATATTCCAACCATAGAAGTCTAATGATAAGATAGTGGATGTCTAGTTAAGTACAGATTCAATCTTATCATGCACTAGTCTTAATAATTTAGTTACTATTTAAGTCATATTTCTGATCCAATAAAATTTTTATATGAAAATTTTACATGAACATAATTTTTAAATTCATATAAAAAAAATACTTGTTCCGGTTATATTCAGCCTTGAGTTTGAGTATCTAAAGATGATACTCAATAATTAAGGAAAGTGATGATTAAGGTTGGTCGTGTTATGTACATAAATTAGAAAAACTATTGGTTAGAGACTTAAAAGTAATATATTTCGAGCGGGACAGTTGATAGATAATTAATTATGTAACTATGGGAATTAGGCTGATAAGTGATAACCACTAAAAGTTGGAGAGGCCCATGTTGTTGCACAGCGAAAGTACACAATACAAATATTAAATACAAAATCGAGATGAACCATAAAGCTATAAAAACAAAAAGGTAACTATTCCATCTATGATCTACATTAATAATTCATTCAAACAAAAATGAGAGGATACAATTAGTCCACGAAACCTAGAACACTGGAAATTTGAGCTTGGATTGGATCAACCTATAATAAAATATATTAATAATTCATTCAACTAACTATTCCATCTATGGCATACTGCCCTATGGCATATTGTCTAAGGTTTTGGCTAATAGACTAAAAGATGTCTTTGATGATGTTGTTTTTGAATTTCAAAGTGCTTTTTTTTATCGGAGATTAATTACAGATTGTTATGATTGCTTATAAAATGGGTCACTATTTTCAGCGAAAGAAGACTCGCCATGATGATATAGTGGCTCTTAAGTTTGATATGGCAAAAAAGTATGATAGAATTGAGTGGCATTATGTTAGAGTTGTTCTTGTTAGGATCGGTTTTCGTAATGTTTGGGTAAAGTGGATGATGATGTGTATTACTTCTGTCCGGTATTCTATTTGTACTAGTGGTAGACGATTTGGGGATGTTACTCTTGAACGTGGTTTGAGACAAGGGGATCCTTTATCTCCTCATTCATTTTATGTGCTCAGGGTCTTTCAACGGCTCTTTCTTCTATTGAGAGACAGAGTCTAATTCATGGTTGTAAAGTAGCCAGAACAGCTCCGGCTATATCACACCTATTTTTTGCCAACGATAGCTACTTGTTTTTCTGCTATTCTTTAAATGAGTGTGCTCAGATCAAAAGTTGTCTTTTAGAGTATGAGCGTGCCTCAAGTCAGCAAGTAAATTTCAATAAATCCTCTGTCTCTTTTAGTGATGATTTAGACCGGATCTACAACTCATTTGTGACTTATTTGGTGTTTCCATCACGTATCCTAATACTAAGTACTTAGGTATGCCAATGACTGTTGGTAGGAGTAGGGTAAGTTCCTTCGGGTTTATTAGGGACCGTATTTGGAAACGTATAAACTATTGGTGGGTTAAGCATTTGAGTTGGGGAGGAAAGGAAGTGATGATTAAATCGATGTTACAATCGATTCCGGCGTACACCATGTCCATCTTTATATCACCTATGGGGCTTTGTGATATTATTTAGAGCCTTTTAAATTTGTTTTGGTGGGCATCAAATAATGGTGATAGGAGGGTTATTATATGGCACAGGTGGGAGTTACTCTATAGGCCAAAAAAAATGGGAGTATGGGTTTTCGAAATCTGACATATTTCAATACGGTGCTATTGTGTAAGCAAATTTGGATATTCCTTGTCTATCCTATTTCTCTTGTTTGTAGAGTCTTTTAAGCCTGATATTTCACTAATGGCAATGTCTTATATGCTCGTCAGTCTAAAACCCGAGCTATGTTTGGCATAGTTTGTTTTCCACTTTAGACTTTTTCAAATATCACATTCGTTGGAGACTTGGAAATGGGAATGGGATATCTATTACGAATGATGCTTGGGTTAATCATGTTGATCGAATCCTTTTAAAAGGAAGAGATACTAGTGCTTTGCAAGATAGAGCTGTTTCTTAGCTTATTGATGATGGTACTGTTGAAAATATGGCATAAGTGATAATGACGTGCATTAACAACTTTAGGCTTAATTATAATATGAAAAAGCTATAATTTGAATAATATGAAATATGTCATTGTATTGTACGCTTCGAGAGCTTTCCAACGATATATTATATGCCTAAAACGGATTAACAATGAATGAGAAATTGTAGTTTAAAGTTTGAACATCTATTAAACTTAGACGCGCTAAATCGATGATTCGGTACTGAAAAAATAGTCTCGTCATATTTTTCACCAGATTTTTTATTATAGATTAATGGATGATAAATCTCTTAATCAATAATAATTTTCATAACATTCACCATAAACTTGTGGTTACAAAAGTTAATGTCTTTTAAACCTCATTAAGCCATATTGATGTCATATACCCTATAAATACCCTACTCTTGTATCCTTCTATTCACACACTTTTCTTCACTCTTGAAAAAATCCAGCTGGTATTTGTGTTTTTTTACTTTGTGATTTATTTTTGTTTTCATACTAAAAATATCTCTCAAAGTTTTCATTTCTTTTACAAGAAGGCTACTTAGATTTAGGTTCTTGTGAATTTCTCTTCACACGGTTAGAGTTCGACTAACGATTCCGTTTGTATCCTGGGAGACAAATTCACCTGTAGCGGATGAATAATTGTCTTAAGAAAAATAAGTTTTAGGCCTCCACAATAAGCTTCTTCTTCGGTAAAATGTTTAAGTATTATGCTATTATAATTGTTACGTTTTTATATCTTTAAGAATCGTATTGTAATATATACTTATTCTTAATGAAATATAATACTATTTATTTTATTAAATATCGCTACTAACAAATTTTTAACAATCTTAAGACAATTATGTCTATATTTTTATTTTTGAGTTTAAGTGCAGGTTACACTAGATTTCTTGAAGACTATTTTTAGAACAAAACGTTGTTCATATAAAAAGACAGTAAATTGCTTTTCATAAAAAAAAATTCTCTTTCTTCTTTTTCTTGATTTTTTTATTTACAAGTTTTCTGACTCACTCTGTAGTATTTCAGACTGTAAATTGACGAAATTATGGACATTATTTTTCCGATTGGAGGTAATGGTTCTGAAACGGTTCCAGGTCAGAATAGCCAAAATGGACAAATTGGTCCTATTGGTGGTGAACCTAATGGAAATGAACTTTCGAGTTTAACGATTATTATGCCTAATGATCATGAGATTGCTTTAGGATTATATCTTATTTCAACTCTTAAAGATCGGAGAAATTTTGTGGATCAAATTATAAAGTTTGCCAATATAAAATATTTTTCTATGTGACAAACATGAGACACCATAATATATTAAAAGATGACCTCATATTGGAGTGATTAATGGTTCTTTTCAATTATCTATGGATGGTTGGAATCATATGGATTTTCTTTGCAAAAATCATTTCTTGAATGACTTAGTCATTGTCAACCTATATAAGGTGTGTAATATTAAACGTATTGCAAAAGAATTGTGGGATTCCTTAAATAAAAAATTTTCTATTGCTAATCAAGCTTTGGTGAAAGCTAACATGGTGGAGGTCATTAGAGAATCCAAAAAGGGCAAACAACATGTTAAATGTAAGTTCAAAATTAGACAAAACGGAAGCATATCCAATAGACAAATGAAAAATGGAAAATGCTTAAATTGCAAAAAGATGAGACAAAAATCATTTATTTATAAATTGACAAAAATTGTCAATAACAATGAGGTAAAAGTTATGAAAGAAATTACAAAAGATGTATGTGATATCAACTTTTGTGTTGTAATTTCTGAGGTCAATATGATTGACTCAAACCCAATGGAGTGGTGGCTTGACACTGGTGCTACTCATCACATATGTTGTGACAAAGAGTCTTTTGTTAAACTGACTTTTATTGAAAATGAGGAGAAGCTCTTCATGGGTAATTCTGCTACTTCTAAACTTAAAGGACATGGAATGGTGATTCCGAAAATGACTTCCGGCAAAGAAGTAAAACTGCAAAATGTCTTATATGTACCTGACATGAAGAAGAATATGGTTTTTGGGAGCCTATTGAGTGCACACGGCTTCAAGATTCTAAAGTTAAAGGACATGGAATGGTGATTCCTAAAATGACTTCCGGCAAAGAAATAAAACTGCAAAATGTCTTGTATGTACCTGACATGAAGAAGAATATGGTTTCTGGGAGCCTATTGAGTGCACACGGCTTCAAGATGGTATTTGAATCTCAAAAATTTATTTTGTCCAAGAGAGACTTGTATGTGGGAAAGGGATATGAATGTAATGGAATGTTCAAATTTCATTGTATCTCTTACAAGAAAAATTCTATTAATAAGAATAACTTTTTTACTTATATGATTGAGCCTTCTAATTTATGGCATAGTAGACTTGAACACGTTAATTTTGATACGTTACGACGTTTAATTAACTTGAATCATATACCCACATTTCATATTTTTAAATCACATAAATGTGAAACATGTGTTGAGATAAAATTAACAAGATCTTCATTTCAATCCGTTGAAAGAAATTCAGAATTACTCGGTCTAATACATACTGATATTTGTGACTTGAAATACGTTCAATCAAGAGGAGGCAAGAAATATTTTATTACCTTCATAGATGATAGCATAAAATATTATTACGTGTTTTGCTTAAAAGCAAAGATGAAGCTTTAGAGAAATTTGTACTCTACAAGCAAGAAATAGAAAACCAACTTAATAAGAAAATTAAGAAGGTTAGAAGTGATTGTGGTGGTGAATACGTTGCACCATTTGGCGAGTTTTGCCCTCAAAATGGAAATTATTCACGAAGTAACACCACCTTACTCTCCACAATCAAACGGTGTAGCTGAATGCAAAAATCGTACTCTAAAAGAGATGATGAATGCAATGTTAACCTGTTCTAGTTTACCACAAAACATGTGGGGTGATGTTGTTTTGTCAGCAAATTAACTTTTAAATAAGATACTACGTTAGAAACAAGACAAAACCCCTTATGAATTATGGAAAGGTAAAAAGCCTTCTTATAGTTACTTGAAAGTGTGGGGGTGTCTGGCAAAGGCAATTACACCATTACCTAAACGTATGAAAATAGGTCCAAAAATGGTGGACTGTATTTTCATTGGCTGTGCTAGTAATAGCAACATATATCAATTTCTTGTGCATGGATCTAAAAATCTGGATGTACACAAGAACACTTTGATAGAGTCAAAGGAAACTTCATTTTTTAAAGATGTATTTCCATGTAAGGGAAAAGAAGAAGGGTCATGAACTAAAAGGTCTCGTGAACTTATCGTAAGTGACGGTCAAGTTGATCAACAAGTTATTGATAAAAATGACAACGTTCAATCAATAATTGAAGAAGGTGATCAAAATTCTCAAGAAGAGAATAAATTGGATCACGAGGTGGAACTTAGAAGAAGTAAAAGGACAAGGGTTGAAAAATTATTTGGTCCGGATTTTTTAACGTATATGGTTAAAGCAGAACCTCAAATGTACAAAGAAGCTATAAGCTCTATAGGAAGTCCTTTATGGAAAGAGGCCATAAGGAGTGAAATTGATTCCATTTTGCAAAATCATACGTGGCAACTAGTGGACCTTCCTCCCGAAACTAAGCCACTAAGTTCTAAATGGATTTTCAAACATAAGCTAAAAGCTGATGGAACAATTGATAAGTACAAGGCTCATTTAGTCATAAAAGGTTATAGCCAAAAAGAAGGCCTTGATTACTTTGATACGTATTCTCTAGTGTCGAGAATAACTTCCATTAGAATGATACTTTCAATTGCTGCTTTGCGGAATCTTGAAGTACATCAAATGGATGTGAAAACGGCTTTTCTAAATGGAGATCTTGAAGAAGAAATCTACATGGAACAACCTGAGGGTTGTATAGGTTCTGGTCAGAAAGAAAATTACGTAAGTTGGTAAAGTCCTTATATGGTTTAAAGCAAGCACCAAAACAATGGCATAAGAAATTTGATGATGCCATGATGGCAAGTGGCTATCTTATAAACGAGTGTGACAAATGTATATATGTCAAAACTACAAATGAAGGATATGTTATTCTATGTTTGTAAGTTGATGACATACTCATTGTTGGAAGCAATGAGAGAATGGTAAAGAGTACCAAGAATATGTTAAATTCTAAATTTGACATGAAAGATACGGGGCTAGCTGATGTAATTTTAGGCATCAAAGTTCAACGTTCACCTAACGGTCTCATATTGATGCAGTCACACTATATAGACAAGATACTTGACAAGTTTAACAAAGGTGATGTTAGTATAGCTAAAACCCCGTTAAACGTTAGTCTACATTTGTCTAAAAACAAAGGTGAATGCATAGACCAAGTGGAATATGCAAGGGTGATAGGCAGTCTGATATACCTTACAAGTTGTACAAGGCTTGATATTGCTTATCTATAAGTAGTTTAAGCAGATTTACGAGTAATCCAGGTAAAAGCCATTGGAAAGCAATCGTGAGAATACTAAGGTATTTATGATATAATCGTAATTATAGACTGCACTATACAAGAGAACATGTTGTACTAGAAGCACATTATGATGCTAGTTGGATAACTGACATCAAGAATTCTAAAGGTACAAGTGGGTACGTGTTCACTCTAGGAGGAGGAGCAGTGTCTTTGAAATCCTCAAGGAAAACGATTATAATTCATTCCACAATGGAAGCTGAGTTTGTAGCCTTGGATAAAATGGGAGAAGAAGCCAAATGGCTATGTAACTTCTTAGAGGATATTCCAGAATGGCCTAAGCCGGTGCCCGCAATTTGTGTACATTGCGATAATCAAGTAGTGACTAAGAGAGCACAAAACGTTATGTATAATGGTAAGTCGAGACACATGCGTCGTCGATATAATACCGTAAGACAACTGATCTCAACGTTTATCTCTATTGATTTTATAGGATCAAAGGATAACATTGCGGATCCGCTAACCAGAGGGTTAAATCGAGATCAAGTTGAAAAGACATCTAAAGTAATGGGACTAAAGCCTATGAATATTTAAGGCACTATGTGAAGGAAAACCCAACCATGTTTAACTTGAGATCCCAAGATCTTGATTCAATAGGACAACCTAATTGCATAGACCTTGTGTGGTCACTGTGGGGGGTAACCTCGTGTCCATTCCTGTGATGTAAATAGTGATAAAATTGGTTAAGGTTAGGCTACATGCTTTTAATGATCCTTTATGCATCAACGGTTGAGCAAAAGAGATCACCTATGTGAGAGTGAAGTGAGGTCGCTTCAAAGGATACTATTGGGGCATAGTAGTCTAAAACTCATGACCATAACTAACATAACCATGAGAACCAAAAACCGTGATGTGTTGATATTTGTGTGGGGTATATCATCGTTTACACAAATGATAGAATAGTTTAAGGACATCACGTCTACTAGTAAGCCAGTAAAGTAAATATACTTTCACAAGGGAAGGATCAAAGGTTGTAGCCTACCTATCCTATGCAAATATTGGCCGAAGAGCATTTTCACCCTTCGAATTTTGGTAAATGTCTGTATCGTTTTCAATTTTCATTCATGTGGGGGATTGTTGGAAATATGGCATAAGTGATAACGATGTGCATGATCAACTTTAGGCTTAATTATAATATGGAAAAGCTATGATTTGAATAATACAAAATATGTCATTGCATTGTACGCTTGGAGCTCTTTCCAACGATATATTATACGCCTAAAATGGATTAACGGTGAATGAGAAATTGTAGTTTAAAGTTTGAATATCTATCAAACTTAGACGCACTAAATCGATGATTCGGTACTGAAAAAATAGTCTCGTCATATTTTTTTCACCAGATTTTTACTATGGATTAATGGGTGATAAATCTCTTAATCAATAATATTTTTCATAACATTCACCATAAATTTGTGGTTATAAAAGTTAATGTCTTTTAAACCTCATTAAGCGATTTTAATGTCATATACCCTATAAATACCCTACTCTTGCATCCCTTCTATTCGCACACTTTTCTTCACTCTTTCACTCTTGAAAAAATTCAGATGGTATTTGTGCTTGTTTACTTTGTGATTTGTTTTCTATTTTCATACTAAAAATATCTCTCAAAGTTTTCATTCCTTTTACAAGAAGGCTACTTAGATTTAGGTTCTTGTGAATTTCTCTTCACACGGTTAGAATTCGACTAACGATTGCGGTTGTATCCTGGGAGACAGATTCACCGGTAGCAGACGAATAATTGTCTTAAGGAAACTAAGTTTTAGGCCTCCGCAACAAGCTTCTTCTTCGGTAAAAGGTTTAAGTATTATTCTATTATAATTGTTACGTTTATATATCTATAAGAATCATATTGTAATATGTACTTATTCTTTTTTTTTGGTAATATGTACTTATTCTTAATGGAACATAATATTGTTTATTTTATTCAATATCGCTACTGACAAGTTTCTAACAGGTACTTGGAATATGTCTAGAATTAATGAATTCTTTGAAGGAGAAGAGGTGATTTGTATTCAAAACACTCCTATTCCATCTGACCCTCGGGCCGATTCTCCTTATTGGCCGTTTGAAGCGTCTGGAAGCTACTCTGTGAAGAGTGCTTACCGGACTCTTTGTCTCGAGGCTCCCACTTACCTGTTATCGACTTGCCATGAATACAATTTGGAAGTTGCATTTGCCTTCCAAAATTTGATTTTTCATTTGGAGACTCTTTAATCATGCTTTATCGGTCCGTTCAAGACTGGTTCAAATAGTTGTGGTTGATGAGAGTTATTGTAATTTATGCTATTTGGCTGTGGAGGATGAAAATCACTTGTTTTTGCACTGTAATTTTGCTAAAATGTGTGGTACTTGTCTAATCATATTGTGCAGATATCGGCGGACATGAATGTTTTCGAACAAATTCAGCAATGGCTTCGTATGGGAAATATAAACTTGTTACAACATCGTTTCTTCTTGTTATGGTCCATTTGGAATGCACAGAACAAGGCTTTTTGGAGCAATAATTATACCCGACCCGGAGCTGTCATTCACGTAGCCACTTCTATGTATTACCAGTGGCAATTAGCAGCTGCCAACGGCCCAAATTCGACGCCGTAAGCTGCTGGTTCTAGAGGTCTGCAGCAGCAACAGCCTACTACCCAGCAAAGTCCCCATGCAGATATCTCTACGCAATCAGTTCAAGATGCAGGTTCGTGCTGGTGCCCTCCCCCAGTTCCCTATCTGATGTGTAACATAGATGCAGCAGTGTTTCAAGACGGGGAAATATCGACCTACGCTCTTGTTGTTCGTAACTCTACCGAAAATTTTGTTAGAGCAAAATCAGGTCTTCTTCCAAGATATACTTCCATTGAAGAGGCGGAGGCGCTTTCAATCAGGGAAGCCCTCTCTTGGCTCGAAGAATACCGATTCACTCTCATCATTTTGGAGACGGATAATAGAATCGTATTTGATTAATTGCAACTCAGGATGGGGGTTTTCATATTTTTCTTATATTGTTCAGGATTATAAAAATTTGGTTCGTTCTTTTATTTCGTGTTTATTTAGCTTAGTCCCTAGGACAGATAATTGTGTTGCTCGTACTTTTTGCTGAAGCTGTTTCTTTAAAGTACCCTGATTGTGTATTCGATATTTGATTGCTTAATATAATACCATTCTACTTATTAAAAAAAATTGTTCCATCTATCAATTTCATCGTGGAATTTCCGGATACTTTTCAAACATTTTTTGTAAATTTGAGCTTGGATTGGATCAAGCTATAATAAAATATATTTTTGCAAAATAAACCCACGAAAGACGTAAATGAATAGGTTTGATGAGCTATTATTATGGCATTTTATGTTTTTACACGTGTTCGTTGATTTTCATTGTCTTTGTTAAAGCTATTAAGTTAAACAAATCAATTTTTTTTAGGTTTACTATAGCTTTGCTCCGACTATATTTAGATTCGACTCGGGTAGCGCACCTAGCTGTGGTAAGTGAGTTTCTCAATAAAATTTTTTTGCATTCACAAGAACTCAAACTCGAAACATTATTTAAGCGATACCAAACTACTTACCACTTCAACTAATCCATGTTCATAAAACAAATCAATTATTAAATTCTCTAGTAGTAATTTTTTATGATTTTGAGATTTCTCTTGCCCCCCAGAGCTACAAAATGTGCCTAGTACCTTAAATTTTTGTTACAAAATAAAATTGCTTAAATTTCCACTATATCAAGTTTATTTTTCATGGAAGTACTATTATTTATGATTTTGATATTATTATTTTGTAAATCTTATTATTTTAATACTTTTTCAAGTAGTAACTTTACATTTTTTTCGGTTGTGCTTAAAAATCCCATTATGCTCTAATAGACTCTTAGGCCCATCTTACCAACTCAATAAAAATAGGAAAATACATTAAAATACTACATTTATAGATTTTTAATCATATATGCCTAACTCTTCTTCTCTTTAGGTTTTTATTATTTTTTAAATTTTTATTTTTCTTTTTATCATACTTCTCATTACTTCTGTGACAACCTTATCTCTTATATTTAATTTAATTTTTGAAATTTAAAACGATTATATCTTATAAACTGTTAATTTTTTCAGCATGAGCCTTTAAAATATTTTTGTCTTATATTATATTTGAAGCGGCATCCATTGTGAATATTTTTGGAGCAAAAAATTTTATCGCAGTCTTATACTAGTTTTTTCTCACTTTTATACCAGGTATAAGAGTTTTTTGGCTTAAAAAAGAATAATATTGCTCATATTTTATGTTATCTACCTGAAAATAAATGGAAAACTGGTACTATAAAGATATTGTGCCACTCTTATGCCAGATATAAGAATTTACAAAAAGTGGTAAAACTGGTATAAGACTGCGATATATTTTTTTTGCTCAAAAAAATATTCAATATGGATTTTATTTTAAAAATAAAAATAAAATGAACAAAATATTCTAAAGGTTCATGTCGAAAAAATTAACGGTTTGTGAAATATAGTCATTTTAAGTTGTAAAAATTAAATTAATTAAGAAAGAGAGTTGTTATAATGAGGGTTCTTATATTTAAATAAAAATAAAATTTAAAAATTAAATATTATAATTAATAAAGAGCGTAGATAACTAAGAAAAATAAAATTTTAATAGTGATATTTATAAAATTAACTTACTAAAATCTTATATTTGGATAAATTATCCATGAAAATAGTCTAAAAAACCCTCAACAAAAAAAAAGTGATGATGTAGCTGGAGTTGGTCTTTACCGTTTATTATAAAAAAAGACATTATTGCCTTTGAAATATAAAAAACCCATGAATGCTACAGTGACTACTTTGCTTTTTTACAAAGTTTAAAGTTTAAGTTACTTTTTTTTCACAATAAAGGTGGTCCTGTATGGATTTTAACTGTGAGTAATATTTTTAAGCGATATCTATATTTAGATTAATCCTCGATCGTTAATTTACAGGCTCCTCAAAGGATAGGATGTCTGGCTTCAAGATTTAAAGTTGTACCATACACATCTTAGAGTTAGATTCTTGATGAATGCTTAAGGATGGACTGGACCCTATTATTATACCACGAATTTTTTACTTTACTGTTAATTAGGTTTGGACTATTGAGGTGATTTTAAATCAAATTTATAGTGACAAAGAAAGTAAAAATTAAAGTCATGGTAGAAAAACCTTTAAATAAATATAATAACAATGTAATGAAAAATATAGAATTTTTTTTATCATTAATTTATTTTTTATTAAATATCCACTACTTTTTTTCTCCCATTTTCATCATTATAAGCAATATGAAATTTGATACGACGATAACAACGAAAAAGTAGTAGTAACTACAGATAAAATCATGAAACGTAAATGACAATAATATACTACTGAGTATTGATAAAGTTGTTTATAAAAAATGATTTGATAACATAGTCATTTTGCCACAAAATCTAGTAGTTGAAACTAGAAATGAATTCATGACTTTCTATGGTCATTCTCCCTAACTTTTTAAAATATTGAGTAAATAATTATAACATCTCTCGGATCAATTAGTATATTTATATATTTTAAAAAATAATTTATACATACATACATTTTATTTGTGTCCAACTATGGCCTATATATATTTTACATTACGTGTTTTCTATCAAAATTTATATTTGTTGGTATATATAGTTTTATTATGTTAGTTTCATGCGGTTTATAATCATAAAAATAGATTTTTTTTTCAAATTATTAGACATTTTTGTAACTTTAAAGGAATGATTGCACTTAAAAAAATAACAATAAAAAAACTATTTTAAAGCAATTTTAATTGATAACATACTTAGATATGATATATATGACTAATTTTTGTATATAAACATATACTCCCTCCATTTTTTTATTAAGTGTCGTTTTGGAGCCGGACAAATCCCGTTCAGATTCCAATGTAATTATTTGAACATTTTTCTCATTTTGTCATTATTTAATGGAGCATTATAATTTATAAATAACAAAACATAACAAAAACCAATCATCTTTTAAAATAATTCTTAATGTTAAAGGTATATTAGTAATTTTATTGTCTTAATTAATATTGTCTTAATATTGACAAACTTACTCAAAACGACACTTAATAAAAAAGAAAGGAGTATTATGTTAAAAAAAGTGATACAAAAAGAGATTAAAAAAATACAAGGTGTGTCATGGTATGATAAAAATAATACTCATAGAGCTATAAATTGTATTTATAAAGCACATGGAGATACTATTATATTTAGTCAAAACTCAGGGAGGTCATAATTTTTTAGGAAATATATGCAAATACAACCTTAATAAGATTTCTTCCTATTTACCCAACTATTTTGTTCTTTAGCTTTTTACAACTTTTTTTATGTTTTTATTTTTTCCTTTACCATACTTCTCTATTCTTCTTGTAATAACTTTCTCTCTCGTATTTAATTTAATTTTCACAACTTAAAACGACTACATCTCACAAACCGTTAATTTTTTCGACATGAGCATTTAGAATATTTTGTTCGTCTTATTTTTATCTTTAAAACGACATCCATTGCGAATATTTTTAGAGCAAAAAAATTATTGCAGCCTTATACCAGTTTTTTACTACCTTTATATCAAGTTTAAGAGCTTTTTTTCCTTTAAAGACAATAATGTTCCTCATGTTTTATGTTATTTACCTGAAAATAAATGGAAAATGAGTGATATAAAGACATTATACCACTCTTATACTAAATAAAAGAAATTATGAAAAAGTGGTAAAACTGGTTGTGATAATTTTTTTTACTCAAAAAAATATTCAATATGAAATTTATTTTAAAGATAAAAATAAGACGAACAAAATATTTTAAAGGCACATATTAAAAAATTTAACGGTTTATGAGATATAGTCATTTTTAAATTACAAAAATTAAATTATAAAAATTACAATAAAAAAGCATAATATAAATGTTAAAATGTTGCAACAGCGAGTAATTTACCATTTAATTATATTGATTAATGTTGGAATCATCTTTGGAAGTTAAAAGTGCCACCCAAAATCCACTTCTTTTTATGAAAGATAACAACTCACTTCTTACCCAGGCTTATCAAACTTTGACAAAGATATATAGATGTACATGTTGACGATTGAAGATGGATACGAAGATAAATTTCATGCATTACTGGGTTGTTCTTTTGTTTACCTGGTCTGGAACGAAATCTTTGGTGAAGGTCGGTCTCATATTATTACTACTATATGAGAGTGGTGGTCTTGGCTCTTTGCAAAATATAATGACATAATAGCTAAGCATCAGGTGTACTTTGGGCAATATGGGCCACGAGAAATAACTTCGTTTGGAACAAGAAATTTTGAGTCGCATCTCATGTCTTGAGACACGGGTTGGGGTTTCTATCAGAGTGGCGGTCGTCTAACCCTAACCAGATGGCAGAGTCACCTCGGATTGTGCAATAGTGGAAACAGCCACCTTCAGGTTGGCTTAAATGCAACGTGGATGCCAGTGTTTTTCATTCAAGTTCCAGCCTAGGCTATGATTGTGTGGTACGTGACTCGGATGGTAACTTCCTAGCAGCGAGGTCATCCCTACTTCGAGGAGGTGGAGACCGATTTTTGACGGAAACTATGAGTTGTAGGGAAGCTCTAAGTTGGTTGAAGCAGAATAATTTCAACCAAGTTGTTCTCAAAATGGATGCGCTGAACGGTGTTAACGCCTTGAATAATGATTTAGTTTTTCATTCACCTATAGGACTTATTTTTGCAAGTTGTAAGAACCTTATTAGCTTTTTTTTGCTATCCGTATTTTCTATGTTAGTAGGTCTGCGAATCAAGCTGCTCATTTGTTATCTAGGGCAATTGGTTCTTCGACAGGTAGCGGGACATGGTTTGGAAACTATCCACCTTTTGATTAGAGATGTAATTGCCTCTGACTACAAGGACTATTCTTCGGAAAAAATTAGTTAAAATGTTGCAATTATTAAAGAATGTAGGTAACTAAGAAAAGTGTAGCTTTTATGGCGGTATTTACAAGATTGAATGCTCAAAATCTTGTAAGTTGCCCTAATTATATACCCCAAAATATTTATAAAAAATATACATGTCTCACTAAAAATATTTACAAAATTCACCATTAAGTCAATCTAATTACATATATACAAAAAAAACATAAACAATTTACAAATTAAAAAAATGGAGAAAATAATTACATAAATATCATATAGTAGTTATAGGGTAAATATCTAGTAATCGATCTACTAGATGTTTAGTAGATATCTACTAGGTATTTACTAGATATCTACTACATATCTAATACCGATCTACTAGATGTTTACTAGATAACTACTAGACCATTACTAGATATTTAACATATAACTACTACATAATATTTTTATAATTATTTTCTGTTATTTTTATTAATTTATAAATAGTTTATAGTGTGCCCAAATTATTTTAATTTTTATGAACATTTATCTAAGAAGCCTAAGTATTTGTAGAACCAAATTCAAATCTATATAAATCAAAAAGGCCCAACAGAATTGGATAATGATAAGGCCTGTTGGGCCTGTAAGTGCCCTTTATAGGATTTCCAAGGTTGTCATAAATCTTTCCCAATTAATTATGTCTTCAACTATAATCTATTCCAGACTAAATATTTATAATATATGTTAACTAACACTGTGTGAAAAATAGCTCCACTTAAATGATATTATAATACTCACGAGAAATACAATGCCAAGTTTGTGGCAAATAGTCTAATACTATCAAAACAAAAAGATCATGTATTCAATGTGTTAGAAAAAACTGATAAGAACGTAAAATATATACAAAAGTTTCGGAAACCTTTTATCTAAATTTTTTTTTCCTGATAATAGCAGTGAGAAGTAAGACGCCACTATCGTAAATGAATAGTTAACAATATCAAGCATTTCATCAACACAAAAGTTGAAGTCTAGTTGTTTAGTAATTACTTTAAGTGAAAGTAGCAGACTTTGGCATTTAAATGGGCATGTACAGATTTCAAATTGGAGAACACTTAGAAAATCATCAAAGAAAAATTACAATTATATTACACAGGACTCGTTATTCAATCATACAAGCAACCACATCTATATCTATATCATAAATCTATATCTATATTTAACAATCACTTATCAAGGAATTGAACGCTCCCAATCCCCATCAACAGAGCAATCAGCCACAGCCACACTCTTATTCACACTCTTATAACTATACCGCCTAGCCAACACCACATACACCACCAAATTCACACTAGCCATCGCGGCTAAAACCCCGTAAAAATAGTCCAAACAGCTCGAATTCAAGTCCTTCCCAAACCAACTCTTCCCATACTTACCGGTCACATGATCCACAATCGTAATAAAAAAACTACTACAAAAACTCGCCGCTCCAAGCACACTAAGATAAAACGCAATCCCTAAACTCCTCATCGAATCGGGAACTTGATCATAAAAATATTCTTGCAATCCAACAAGCGTAAACCCATCTCCAATACCGAAAATCATAAACTGTGGGGCCAACCAAAACACGCTCATTGACAATGAGCCTTTAGGCCCTTCATTTTTTACGAGATTCAGCCTTTTTCTCTCCACTAAAGCTGCAATGAGCATTGCGGCAATAGAGAAAATCATTCCAATTCCGATTCTTTGGAGGATTTTGATTCCTCTTTCGTTCCCCGTTACTCTTCTCAATATCGGAACGAGGATTTTCTCGTAAACTGTTACGGACATTAGCATTCCAAGAGCCGCGAGGGCGTAAATTGAAGCGGGTGGGATGAGGAAATTGCCGTTGCCGATTTTTCGGTTAAGTGTAGTGCTTTGTTTGATGAAAAATGTGGAAGTTTGTGCTACGCATATTCCGAAAGGTATTGTGACTAGCCATATTGGGATCATGTTGAGAAGTAGCTTCATTTCTTCAACATTTGTTACCGTTGCTAATCTCCATGGACTTTGCTTCTTTCCTTCGCCTTCCAAAATTGCAGCTTTGTCTAGAAATCTGCCATTAAACATTGACAAATAATTAGATTATCCCATAATATGAAAGTAGGAAGGCCTAATACATCTGAACCCTACAGTAGGCCATAAACGAGCGTTTCCTCCTAAATTTACAAAAGTTTCAGATAATCTCGTGAACTTGTTTAAAGTGCACCATGAGTCAAATTGATGCAATTTTTAGAAATATGTGAGACTTTTGAAAGTTGACAGGCGTGTAGGCCTACTGCATGAGTTGATGTATGAGGCCGAACAGAAATAATGAGTTGAGAATTGTAGTAAATTACTTGAGCTTATCAGTGTGGCAGAGAAGCCTGCCTTGATTAAAATCAGACTTGGCTACTTCATGTAAATCATTAGGGCTAGAAGGAAAAGGGACATTTCTTTTTCTTATAGCAGCAACAAGAACCTGCAGCAACGGTGTCAATGGGCTACCGGTGGGCTTCCTGTACCGGTAAAATGGCCTTCCGATGATGAAAACAGCAAGTGACATAGCCAAAACAGCAGTCAAAATTATATGGGCAAACCCCCAGCCAACATGATCTTGAATGTAGATTATTACAGTGACACCTAAAAGAAGACCAGAACATAGCCCAAAATTCCACCAATTAAAATAAGACATCTTTTTCTTTCTTTCATCACTGTGATCATCATCAAATTGGTCTGCTCCAAAACTTTCTAAGGCCGGTTTATGGCCGCCTGTACCGATTGAAATCAAGTAGAGGGCCAAAAAGAACACTATTTCATGTACTTTTCTTGGATGCTCACATTCTTCTGTTTTGCACACCTTTAGACTCGGTACGAATTGGGACATTGTTAACAAAATCAACCCCTGTTACATGATTTTTCAGTTATTAGAGTCAAAGACTTTATTTGTTTTTAAAAGAGTTGAAATTTGATATTTACCAGAAGATAAATAATGGAAGAGACGAAAACAGTGGAAAATCGACCCAAATAAGCATCAGCAACAAAACCACCAAAAAGAGGCATTAAGGTTGTGACTCCAGACCAGTAGTTTACACTTCTAGCTGCTGTCTTTAAATCTTCATGCATCACTTTTGTCATATATATTATTAAACTCGTCGCTATTCCAAAGTAACTCAGCCTCTCCGCAAACTCTATAGCTGCAAATACAATTCCAAAATTATATTTGTCCCGTTCCACATAAAAAATATGTAAATAATACAGAATTTACATTAAAAGTCAATTAATTTTTATGTTACACACATGTAACCAATGCTATGTTCTTTTTAACTTATAATTCATTTATTTCAGTACTTATCAGTACTGCATACATATAATATTACACTGAAATCAGTATTTAACAGTATTTATCAGTTTAATTCAGTTCCGTATTTCCTGAATAAGAATCCCAAATCCATTCCCTTAGCTACTTGCAGATCTTTTTAGCAAACAATCAATTTAAAAAGAAAAAAAATATAATAATAAAAAAAAAGCTTCTAGAATTAATAGGCCTTGGGCAGTAGTTTGATGAGATTGCTTGACCAAAAAAAAAAGTTTGATGGGATTGCAAACTAATTTGATTTGTTAGTGGGAATTGAATGATAAAAATCAAAGGTTAGGAAGAAACAAAATTTGGATGCTCGATTGTGGCTGTGGACCTGATAAGGTAATTAACTTGGCGACCTTATAATAAGTATATATTGAAGGGCTTGCCATTTCCCCCCATTATCAGTAATAGTATAGTAGGTCCATACTAGCTAAGCATATGTTCCCCAATGTCTTGTGATTTTACAGCTTGCGAATCAATTAAATTAGTTTTTCTTTATGAATATCAATTAAATTAGTTTGTTATTGTATAATCCTTTTTCTCATATTATTGAACAGTTACATTACTTTAATTTTGTGTACCTGTAAAGCTTATTCTTATTATTTGATGCCTTTTATAAAGAACCACATATTTTCATCCAACTCAAACATAATTATTAATTTTTCGGAGTAAAAAAATCTGAAAATGAAAAAAACGATTGGATTCAATAGGTATTATCCTCGGTTTATATTTAAGCTTTAGCTACCTAACTCTACTACTAGATCATATATGCCACTGAAATATAAGACAAAAGAGATATTACTATTTTAGTTTGAACTTTAATAGACAAAAGGATCATATTTATCCTAGGTAGGAATGCCATCCAATAAATAAGCATCAATTAGTAGTCAAATTAAGTCATATAGACTTGGAATTAAATTAAAGGAGATAGTACCATTGGTGAAAAAGGAATTTTAGGAATAAATATTGATGGTTTTAAAATAAAAACATGGGGATCAATAATAATTACTTTATCCAACTAACAAATATATTTATTTTACTAATATATATCTATTTTAAGATATATACGAAATTCAAAAGGATATATGAACATTGACAATTTAATATGTGAAGCACCCATGTATGGTTATAGTGGCCCCCTAGTCACCAACTTAGTAAAGAGATCAAAAATTAAATTTCAATGTAGGGCTTCTACTTTGCAACTATTAGTAAAACATGAAGTGGAAGCTTATGGGGGTCTAATTGAACAACATATATGATAAACACTATAAGCCGTCTCCTTTAAATTAGTATCACTAGTATATAAGTTCATGAATTTAATAAACAAGCATATGCACGTCTAACAATAATTCAAAATTGGTTTTATTGAAAAATAAAAAAATTGAAGTAGAATTAAGCTTCCTAATTAAGTTGATATATTAATGAACCCAGAAAATATATAGTAATTAATAGTGTTAAATTGTTAATCTTACTGGAGTCTTGCAGTGGCAACAATAATCAAGCGAGTCTTAATTAAACTCATATTAAGGAGCTCTCTCATTAATTAAGTTTTCAACTTCATGTATATATACTATTCAAAATTATTAAAATCTTAAAATCTAATTCAAAAAAGAAAAAGCCATCTTCAAAATTCAAGCTGTATGAGAAAGAGCAAATGAATTGGAGAAGAAGAAGAAGAGTGTTTGTTAAGATTAAAAGAAAGCATACAGAGGATAAAGAGAGAAGCTTTCCAAACACCGGTGGAAGAACGAAGAGGAAGGTTTCCTTTATGATCCACAGAAGAATCATAAACCCATTTTTCTTTGTTTTCTTTGGCTTCTCTTGTTTGCTTCTTTCCCTCCATTCTCTCTCTCTCTCTCTCTCTCTCTCAAACTGCTATTTCTTGCCAAGTGAACTAATGGTGAGTGATTAAAGCAGCTTTGCCTCCTTTCCCTTTTATAGACAACTTCTTGCTGTCTTCACTTTCATTTATTTACAGTTTCACTATATCTCTTATTATTTATTATATTATTATTAGCTTGCAAAAAGAAAAAAAAAGAAAATAGCTTTTATATAACAATAATGATGTCATTGTTTGGGATTTTGTAACATACCATTGGGGATACAAACTAAATCTTATTCATGAACATGGATAATTATTCAATGTTGCATATGTTAAAACAGCAATCACAAACCGGGTTGGTTAAAGTGATAAGTAGCTTGATATCGCTTAAGCAAAGTTTCAAGTTCGAGTCCTAGTGAAAGCAAACAATCCTTATTGGGAGACTCACCCACGAGAACCAGGTGCGAGACCCGGGTCTAATCTATATGTAGTCGAAGCAAAGCTCTGGTGAACCAGATGGAAAAAAAAATTCCAGATGGAAAAAAAGCAAACAGATCATTTTTGTACGTTACTACATTTTATGGACATATGTAACATGTTTATGTTGGATTATAAATTTGATCCATATCAATGGAAACCTAAAATTCAAATTCAATCAATTGGAGTCTAAGCCCACAAATTTAAAATGTAGTAAATTTATTTAGGTATTTTAAGTATGTAGATTTTTGTGTGTGATAACCAAATTGGAGGCTATTAACTACAACCAATTTGGAGGCTATTAATTAACTAAATAAGTTGGCTATTAATTGTATTAGTTGGAGGTGGTGGTAAGTAATTGTGTTCGTTAATAGTTGTGGTTATTAATTGTGGGAGTTTAGAGTTGGGAGTTGTATAATTCACCTATAAATAGGTGAGTTCTTTAGTTATTTTTCATCAACAAAAATAAGAACTTCTTTAGAGAGAAAAGAAGTAAAAGAGTGAGTTGTAGTTTTGTATTTTGAGTGAGAGTGTTCTTGTAATATTTTTGAGTTTAATAAAAGTTGTTCATTTCAGTGTTTTAATTCCAATAAAGTGGTACCAGAGCTAGGTTGAGAGCTCGAGTCCTCCTCCCGAAAACAATTTTTTTTCGAGTGCGGAAAAATCGAGTTGAAACTGCCCAGGCGTTGCAGTAGGTAAAAAGCCCAGAAAGTGTCGCAGTAGACTGCCAAAAGCGTTGCAATATGTCCAGTGTGTTGCAAAAGATACTAGAAAGTGTCGCAACAGCCCCTGTACGTCTAGAAAAGCTATTTGAGTAAGATGGCGAATAGCGTGGCATCGTTTCAAGTTCCAACACTCAACAACAACAACGATGACAATTGGAATATCAAGATGAAGGCTCTTCTGGGTGCGCATGATGTTTGGGATATTGTAGAGAAAGGTTTCAAGGAGCCCGAAAATGAAGCCTCTCTCACGCCAGATCAAGCTACAACTTTGAAGGATTCCCGAAAGAGAGACAAGAAAGCTCTCTTCCTCATCTATCAAGCATTAGATGATGACAGTTTTGAAAAGATTTCAAGTGCAACTTCCTCCAAGCAAGCATGGGAGAAGCTACAAACCTCTTACAAAGGAGTCGAAAAGGTGAAGAATGTCCGTCTCCAAACACTAAGAGGTGAGTTTGAATCCTTACACATGAAACCATCTGAGTCTATCTCCGAATACTTTTCTAGAGTAGCAGCCGTTTCTAATCAATTGAAAAGAAACGGTGAGAAGTTAGAAGATGTAAGAATAATAGAGAAGACGCTCCGCTCGTTGGATCCTAAATTTGAGCACATCGTGGTGACGATTGAAGAAACAAAAGACTTGGAAGAGATGACGATCGAGGAACTCCAAGGATCACTAGAAGCTTATGAAGAAAAGCACAAGAAGAAGCAAGGGATCACTGATAAACTCCTCAAACTACAACTCAAGGATACGAGTGAAAGGCATGGCAATAGTAGAGACCAACATGGCAGAGGCAGAGGTAGAGGCAGAGGCTGAGGTTAAGGCTGCAGACGAGGTGGTGGTCATGGTCGTGGACAAAGTTGGAATCACAACAACAACAATTCCAACAATAACTACAAGAAGGGAGAAAGCTCCATACAAGGTTGTGGAAGAGGCAACTCAAACTCATGGTATGACAAATCTCAAGTCCAATGCTATAATTGTCAAAAGCTCAGACATTACGCTTCAGAATGTAGATCCCCTAGCAGTAAGGTCGAGGAGAAGGCCAACTTCCTTGAAGAGAAAACCGAAGAGAAAGAAACGTTGTTACTAGCATACAACAACAGCAATGATCATCAAGAGAACACATGGTATCTCGACACCGGTGCAAGCAATCACATGTGTGGCAAAAGAAGTTTATTCATGGAGCTCACTGAAGAAGTAAGTGGCGACGTCTCTTTTGGAGATGACAGCAAAATATCGGTGAAAGGAAAAGGTAACATACTTTTTCGGGCGAAAGATGGTAGCCACCAGTTAATCTCAAATGTCTACTATGTGCCTAATATGAAATGCAACATTCTAAGTTTGGGCCAGCTCTTAGAAAAAGGCTATGATATTCACATGAAAAACTGTAGTCTTTTCATAAGAGATGGCAAAAGAGTTATAATTGCCAAAGTGCAAATGTCAAAGAATAGAATGTTTCCTTTAAACATTTAGAATGATGTTGCAAAGTGTTTGAAGGCGTGTTATATAGAGACATCGTGGCTATGGCATCTTCGATTTGGTCATCTCAACTTCGAAGGATTGGAGCTTCTATCGAAGAAAAGAATGGTCAGAGGCTTACCATGTATCAATAATCCTGATCAATTGTGCGAAGGATGTTTACAAGGGAAGCAATTCAGGAGAAGCTTTCCAAAGAAGTCAGATTCTAGAGCCAAGTAGCCGCTCGAGCTCATCCACACAGACGTGTGTGGTCCTTTTAAGCTAAGTTCTTTCGGTAATAAAAATTACTTCCTCCTCTTCATTGATGATTTTTCAAGAAAAACATGGGTGTACTTCTTACAACAAAAATCAGAAGTCTTCGAAGTATTCAAGAAGTTTAAAGTAGCCGTCGAAAAGGAGAGTGGTCATAAAATAAAAGCCATGAGATCAGATCGAGGGGGAGAATTCACGTCCAAGGCATTCAACGAGTTCTGTGAAGCACATGGAATCCGTCGCCCCCTAACAGTCCCTAGATCCCCCCAATAAAATGGTGTGGTGGAAAGGAAGAACAGAACACTCCTCGACATGGCATGAAGTATGCTCAAAAGCAAGAAACTACCTAAGGAGTTTTGGGCAGAAGCAGTGGCATGTGTAGTCTACCTTTCAAATCGTTCTCCTACAAGAAGTGTATGGGGAAAGACACCATAAGAGGCATAGAGCGGAAGAAAGCCCGGAATCTCCCACTTGCGAGTCTTTGGCAGCATAGCTCATGTTCATGTACCAGATGAGAATCAAACCAAACTCGATGATAAAAGCAAGAGTTTCATTTTCTTCGGTTATGACTCAAGCTTAAAAGGCTACAAGCTATACAATCCAACTGACAAGAAGGTTGTGTTAAGCTGAGATGTGATATTTGATGAAGAAGGAGAATGGAATTTTAATTCTTAGACAGATGACTTTAACTTTTTCCAATTCGATGAAGATGATCAGGCAATAGCTGAGCAACAAAGAGAACTTCAACAAGGCCGCACCAGTCCACCAACTTCTCTAACTCATAGGGACATGTCATCCTCATCATCCTCTCCATCTTCAAGTAGGAGTGATGATGAAAGAACCGTGCATCGTACAAGAAGCCTTCGAGAACTCTGTAAGGTGACCGAATAATTAGACAATTTAACATTATTTTATCTATTTGTTGATTGTGAACCGGTGATATTTTAAGAAGTTGCACAAGTGAAACAATGGAGAGATGCAATAGATGAAGAAATCAAGGCCATTGAGAAGAACGACACATGGGAACTCACTTCACTTCCCAAAGGACACAAGGTAATAGGTATGAAATGGGTGTACAGAACAAAGCAAAATGCCAATGGAGAGATCAAAAGACATAAGGCGAGGCTTATTGCAAAAGGCTACTATCAAAAGGCTGGAATCGACTATGATGAGGTGTTCGCTCCAGTTGCTCGAGTGGAAACTGTTAGACTAATCATATCTTTGGCGGCTTAAAATAAATCAAGGATTCATCAAATGGATGTAAAATCGGCCTTCCTAAATAGAGTTCTTGAAGAGGAAGTCTACATTTAACAACCACCAGGCTACGAAGCAAAAGGCCATGAAGGCAAGGTGTTGAAGTTGAAGAAGGCTCTTTATGGGCTAAAACAAGCACCAAGGGCATGGAATAGTAGAATCAACAAGTACTTCCAAGAAAATGGCTTCAACAAATGTCCCTATGAGCACGCTTTGTACATCAAGATCAAAGATGGAGATATTTTAATTGTGTGCCTCTACGTGGATGATTTGATCTTCACTGGAAGCAATCAAAGAATGTTCGATGAATTCAAAAAAGTGATGACGAAGGAGTTTGAGATGACAGATATGGGGCTTATGGCGTATTACCTCGGGATAAAAGTAAAGCAACAAATAGATGGAATTTTAATTTCACAAGAAAGCTATGCGAAGGAGATCTTGAAAAAGTTCAAGATGGATAACTGCAAGACGATAAGCACACCGGTGGAGTACGGGATGAAGATGTCCAAATATATGCTATCTTACATGCACGAGGCCAAATATCCTTCATGCAGTCAGATTAGTAAGCCGCTATATGGAGTCACCAACAACCACCCATTTCAAAGCCGCTAAGAGAATTCTTCGCAATTTAAATGGTACAACCCACTTTGGCTTGTTTTATTCAGTATCTAATGATTACAAGCTTGTTGGATATAGTGATAGCGATTGGGGTGGAGACATAGATAACCGAAGAAGCACTAGTGGATTCGTGTTTTTCATGGGAGACACTGCTTTCACATGGATGTCAAAGAAACAACCAATTGTAACTTTGTCTACATGTGAAGTAGAATATGTTGCAGTAACCTCGTGCGTCTGTCATGCAATTTGGCTTAGAAATTTATTGAAGGAGATTGGGTTAATGCAAGAGGAGCCGACTGAGATCCGTGTTGACAACAAGTCAGCCATTGCCCTAGCAAAGAATCCTGTATTCCATGATCGAAGCAAACACATCGACATCCGCTACCATTACATAAGAGAGTGTGTTGCAAGAAAGGAAGTACAAGTTGAATACGTGAAGACACAAGATCAAATAACGGATATATTCACTAAGCTGCTCTCAAGCGAAAACTATGTCAGATTGAGAAGCTCACTCGGAATGACAAGACCAAGTTTAAGGGGGGGGTGTTGGATTATAAACTTGATCCATATCAATGAAAACCCAAAATCCAAATCCAATCAATTGGAGTCCAAGCCCACAAATCCAAAATGTAGTAAATTTATTTAGGTATTTTAAGTATGTAGATTTTTGTATGTGATAACCAAATTGGAGGCTATTAACTACAACCAATTTGGAGGCCATTAAATTAACTAAATAAGTTGGCTTTTAATTATATTAGTTGGAGGTAAGTAATTGTGTTAGTTAAGAGTTGTGGTTATTAATTATGGGAGTTGGGAGTTGTATAATTCACCTATAAATAGGTGAGTTCTTTAATTGTTTTTCATCAATAAAAATAAGAATTTCTTTAGAGAGAAAAGAAGTAAAAGAGTGAGTTGTAGTTTTATATTTTGAGTGAGAGTGTTCTTGTAATATTTTTGAGTTTAATAAAAGTTGTTCATTTGAGTGTTTTAATTCCAACAGTTTAGTAAAATATGAATTTAAAATGTGTTTAAAATACATAATTTGTACAATTCAACATAAGATTCATATATCCTCTAATCAACTGTCGGCCAAAATCTTCGATCATTCATTTCAGTAATGGAGTTAGAGGGACCGTTGATGCACGACTTTACAACCAAACGTACGTTTTTCTTTAATAAAATAGGATGATTGTAAGTAACCAACTCGTGTCCAAATGTTTGCTTTCGGTTTGTGTTAAGGTATGTGAATCATCATTTAACACATATACTTGCTAGGTTAGCTGTTTCAATGAGAAATAATTGGATTTGTTGATGGTTGTTACTTGGGATGCTATTTTTTTTATTTAATGGAGTTTCTTTTCATTAAAAAAACTCTCATCATAATCGCAAGGGTGTGATTCAGAGCTAGAGATTATTCCATCCTTAAACATCCTCTAAGGATCACACCATATGATGTGTATGGAGTAATCTTAAATCTTAGGGCCAGTCAGCCAGTCCTTCGAGGCACCTATAAATTGGCGATCAACAATTAGGCTGGATGTTGACATGACTTAAAGATGCTGCCCAGAGTTGAGACCCATCCAGGACATCTCATGATCAACACCAAAATGAAAAAATCTCATCAAGCAATAAAAGAAAATAAAAACTTTGAAATTTATATTCTCTTAACCTCTAACTCACGTTACCAAAATACATAACCTTAAACACTACTAGCTAGTTTCGTAGACCTTGAATGATCTTTATTCAAAAGAGATAAATTAGTAAAACTATGAAAGTTATTTTAACGGAGTTACAATTGAGAAAAAAATAATCGCGTATAGGAACTCAATAAAAATATCAATTATGGATTATTTCACACAAAATTAAAAGCACATAAACTAGAAAAGATCAAAAGGAAAAAAAACACATAAATTGGAGAAGAGGAAGAAAATGCTAAAAATACATTTTCTTTCTACCTAAAGCTAAATCTTGTTTACGAAAGGGGAGGAAAATAGAAGAGCTGAAGCGGCTAAAGTTTTTAAAAACTTGCATTGTTTAAAAGAACTTTACAAGTAAAAATGCATTAAAAATATGTTCAAATTAATTTTTTTTGGAAACATGTGAATTATTTTTAGACTCATTTGCACACATTACTTCTTTTAGTTTGTAAACTTTGGTGGGAAAGTTTATTGTACAATGAATTACCAAAGTTTATTAGAAATCAATTTTGTTTTTGCATCTTTATGCTACTATAGATAAGCTACTCCAATTTGAAATTCCCATTAGTTTTCTGAAAAGCTCTATTTTCAAGCTTTTCCAAGCTGTTGTCATGAAAAGTTCTGAAAATCACTAACAGACAGTTCCTAATAAATTAGTATTAAGAGTCAAAATCTTTTGTCCAATGCCAAAATATGTTGTTTTATTAAAAGTTTATAAGTGGAGCTTTTCGTGACAGCAACTCTGACAGCAATGCCAAACAGGCCTAACTGAATTATTTTAATACAACCTATAAGACTATATAGTGCGAGAGCTCAGCGGTTTAGTTATTCAAGATTCATGTTTTCCAGCACTTACGAATAGGCGAGAAAAATTGTGTTCAAGCACTTTAGAGTACTTATTGATAATATAGAGCATCATATTAAGGATAATTAATTACTTATACTATTATTCTCTAAAAAGCTAATTCTAGTGGCAAAGGCTTGGTCTAGTGGTTGAGCCTTGAGGCTGTGATCCTAGAGATCGCAGATTCAAGTCCACATGATAAGTGTAAATTTGTAGCGTAAAATCATGATTTAATGTGTTTGTATTGTTTGAGAAAATCTCATATTTTATCAAGATCGCTGCAACCTCAGGTTGTCTGCCGAGCAGAGGAGATCTCTCTACCAAACTGAAGTGGGGAGAAAAAGTAGCAGGAAAATCCATTGAGTAATATTGCAAAATGATATTTGTAGTTGACATGTAGAGTGACTGATAGGACCCGCATCAAAGAAAGAGTGTAAAGAGGATAAAGTTTATTTTTTGTTATTACAAAATCTGCCATTGACTTGTTGATGAAGCCTTACTAATTTGTGGACCTTAATTATCTTTTAATATTTTAATATTTTGTGTACTTTTTTAATCTTTTCTACCAATGAGAGTATAAATACTCTCTTTCTTTTGGTGTGAAGGAAAAACTCCATGTTCTGAAACTTCATTTTCCACCCATTTGAATGAAATTAGTCATTTTCTTAATTATGAGTGAGTAGTTCTCCTACAAGCTGAGCTTGGCCCAAGGAAGGCAGTCTACGAGATCTCCTCCACTGCAGTGTATGTATTTCATTACTTGATATTATTTATTAATTATGTGTTTGAGTAAACATTCTTATTGGGTTGTGGCCAAACTCATACTTTGCTATGTCAACAAGTACCTAGGGGAGACTTGATATAGTGGGAATTACAAACGCACACACATATTACATGATACCTGTGGGAGATTGTGTATGTGCTAAGGGTTTTAAGATGAGCTAAATGCTTAATTAAGCCTAATGCAAGATTGCTAGTTTAACAAGTACCCAGGGGAGACTTAAGTTAGCTATCTTAGAAACCAAGTGAACCTAGGGGCTAACTTGGGGAAATCTGGTTAAGAGACCTTAGATTTATGAGCTTAAAAAGTGATAATGCAACCTATTGGAGGAAAACCTTAGACTGTCCTGTGGCTAAGTAAAGCTTGTGCCTCTTTTTTTTTATCATTGTTTACATCTTTTACTTACTTTTTTGCTTTACTATTATGTTAATTAAATCACAACCAACCAACTTCAAGATTAAAGAAACTTTTCTGAATCATTTTATTAGGGAGATCTCAGACTTCTTAAAATTGCTCCTTATGGGATACTACACTTCATTTCCACACTATATTGACACTAGTGCACTTGCTAGGAAGTCCTTTTAGGAAGCAGCAAGTTTTTAGCGCCATTGCCGGGGAGCAACGTTAAAGAGTTTGACTTAATTTAACTATAAATTGGTGCGTTTGATCTAGTGTGTTTATAAGTTTTTCAGGAACAGGTCACCAGGGAGATCTTCCATGCATGCGCAGAGCTAGATTACCTCCTCCCAATCCTAGAGATCTTAAAATTGAAAGAACTTGTAGAAGGAGAAGTGGTGTTGCAAGAAAAGCCCGTGCAAGACAAAGAATGGAGAGACAAAGGGTCCCAAACCCTGATCCACCCCCAAATCCTAATCCCAAGAATGACGGACCGCGAGATAAGGAGGACGAGGTCAACCCTCGACCTTTGAGGAAGAGACTTCGAGAGTATATGCAACCTAACACTAAAGGGGAAAATCAGCTGTCCCCATTGTTGTGTCCCCTTAGGTGTTCCCCACTCATTTGTTGACACATAGGCCATGTATAGGTGAGAGAAAAAAAAAATATACATGTAAGAAAAAGATGCCAAATGTCAGATACTAAGTGGAGAGACATCTAAGGGGACACAAAAATTGGGACAACAGATTTTTTCCCACTGAGGGACACTCTTCTTGAATAGTGATACCTTAGGCTGGGGACAATCTCTTCGAAATCAAAGCCTCAATGATTCATATGTTGCAAGCTGCCGTCCAATATGGAGGTCTTCCTAGAGAAGATCCAAACTCACACATCCAAGATTTCGTTACCATGTGTAATACCTTTCGAACTAATAGGGGAATCTCAGATGATGTGATAAGACTTAAGCTTTTCTCATTCTCACTGAGGGATAAAGCAATGATGGCTAAAGACCTTGCAGCTAGGTTCCATAATAACCTAGAGTGATATGACCAAGGCTTTCCTGAATAAATATTTCCCACCGAAGCAAGCCTTGAAGCTAAGGAATGAGATCACGAGATTTTCCCAGCTTCCTAATGAGTCCTTATCAGAAGCTTAGGAAAGGTTCAAGGAAATGCTGAGGAAAGTTCCTAATCATGGTATCTCCACATGGATTCAAGTGCAAAATTTCTATAATGGCTTGACCAATGCTCACAAAATGCAAATAGAATCTGTTGCAAATGGTGATCTAGAAGATTACACTCCTGAGGAGATCTTTAAAATCATTGAAAAACTTGTCAACACAAGCTCTAAATGGCATTCTGCTAGGGAAGAGAGAGCTAAATCTTATGACTTAGAGGTTGTTGCTGAACTCTCCAACAAATTTGATATGTTGCTTTAACACCTTACTAAGAGAAATGTTTCTGCCATTACGAGCTCTTTACTTAGTTGTTGTGAATATTATGGAGGCAATCATAGAAGTGTTGATTGTGACATTTCCCTTACCCAATAGCAGTGTGAGTTCTTTTAAGGAAATTCTGGTGGAGGAAACTCTTTCTCCAACACTTACAATCCTGGTTGGAAAAACCCTCCTGACCTTTCATAGAATCAATAGAGGCAACCTTAGCCTCAATTTCAACAGCAACACGATCATTTCTAGCAACCTCATCAATCTCAGGTTGCCCAATAAGCAGGATCATCCTATTCTTCCAAAAAGATAGAAGTGGATGAACTAAAAGACATGATGGACCAGTTCATGAACCAAAGCCAATCTTCTATAAAAAATCTAGAGACTCAAGTCCACCAACTTGCCCAAGATGTAACCTCTAACGGGAAATAAACTCTTCCTAGTAATACCGAGACAAATCATAGGGAGGAGTGCAAGGCAATCTTACTCAGAAGTGGTACGGTTGTGAATTTTACTAACCCTATGATTATTGATGTTGAAGGAAATACAGGAGATAAAGATGAAGATGTTGAGACGAGGAAACCTGAAGAGAAGGTGCAGAAGGAGATCTCCCAAAAAATAAACCAACCTAAGACTGCGGAGAACAAAGTGAAGATCTCTGAGATAGAGAAACCAATCATTCCAGTATATCAACCAAGGATATCCTATCCTCAAAGAGCCAAGAAACATGAAATGACTAAGCATTTTGATAAATTTCTTGATTTATTTAGAAAATTGCACATTAACATTCCTTTTGTAGAAGCTCTCACTCAAACACCAATGTGCGTGAAATTATTGAAAGAACTTTTAACAAACAAGACAAAGATGGAGAGTGTGGCTATGGTGCAATTGAATAGAGATTGCTCCTCCATTCTACAAAGCAGGAAATCTTTACCCACCAAGCTCAAAGATCCAGGGTGTTTATATTACCTATAGATTTTATTGTTATTGTCATGGATATGGATGAGGATATGCATGTTCCTATTATTTTAGGAAGACCTTTTCTTGCTACGGGTAGAGCTTTGATTGATGTTCATAGTGGCAAGCTTATCTTGAAAATTCATGGTGAAGAAGATGTGTTTAAAATGAATGAAGCTATGCGATATCCTTCTTCCCATAATGATCAATGCAATCTCTTAGAGGTTACTGATGTGCATCTAAATCCATATTTTCCTCAGGATCTTGAGCAAAAATAATTAAAAGAGAAGGACAAGATTGCCACAAAGCGAGTGAAAGTTGAAACTGAATGCTAGAAAACCTTGAAAGGATGGCAAGAACCCTTGACTGATTGCCCTAAATCTGAGATTGATGTTCCAGAAAGCAACCAACCAACCTTTGAGCTAAAATCTTGGCCTGGAAATGGTGAATATAAGGTTAGGGAAGCCAAAGGATTGCAGTTGAATGAACTTAATGAGTTTGAGTCATCTAGATCTGAGAATGCGATGAACAATAATGAGAAAATTGAAGATTAGCATAATGAAAGATTTCAAGTTAAGGAATTCTACCTGGGTGAACAAGTGTTATTATTTAACTATCATTTGGAACTCTTTCTAGAAAAGATCAAGTCTATTTGGACCGGTCCATATGTTGTGGTGAAAGACTTTCTTGATCATGGATCTATTGAAATTGCAAATCATAAAGGGGAAAGCTTCAAAGTGAATATAAAAAGGCTTAAACCTCACATGACATCAAGGCAAGCTGATAAGGCAGAGGAAACCTTCTTCCTTGAACCACTGTGAGAAAATCCTAAAATTGTGCTAGCTTCACGCACCAAGTGAAGTAACTTTGGGGCAAACCTTAAGGTTTTCCCAATTTTTCTATATATGGTTTTGTGCAGATTTATACTTTTTAGAAGTGTTCATTGACTCTCTATCTCACTCTTTTGATCGTGAACGGTAACATCTGAGCATTTTCTTATTTTGCCAGTTGAGGAAATCTTCCCTACCCTATTTTGTTTCTCATTCTTCAATGCTTTGGGGATAAAGCATATTTTAAGTGTGGGGGAGGGACTAAGAGATCTTCATGTTTATTGGATTGTATATATGCTTAGCTGTCATAAGATCTTCTCTGTCTTAACGCATGATACATTGAAAAGTTAGCCCAAATTTTTCACTTTTTAAATATCTTTACTTGAACAATGTTGTTGGAAACTTTTGTTTGTGTGCTTTGATTGATAACCCTACTGTTTAGTAACTAAGAAAGTCTGCATATCTTGGAAATTTGTTGGTCATGAATAAGGATGTAAAACATAGTTTTAGGATTTTGAAGACCCTGGCACATTAAGCTAGCAGAACCTATTTAGCATGTTTAAAGTTCAAGAACGTTTAATTTTTACTTCAAATTGGTAACTTAAATTGGATGCACAACTCTTTATTTGGGAAGAACTTGAGCCAATTTATTTCATTGCTAAATTTGAAAGCTTTGAAGATCTTTTTGAGTGAGCAACCTTGTTGTGTTTAGATATAACTTACTATAGGAGATGCATGCAATGCTTGTATGTGATTATGTGTTAGTTTTATCAAGACCATTGTTGAAATTTTGTACTAAATGATTAAGGCAATCAAGAATACACTGTAGCTAAAAAGTCAACCCTTAACATTAACCCATAGAGAACCCTCTTTGAGTCTAAAGCCCTTCTTTGTTACACATAATACAACCCCAAATCCTACACTTTGATTTTCCAAAACACACTTAAGATCTTCTGATAACGAATTCATCATCCCATAAGCAACTGGAACATTAATTGAAGGAGATCTCTTTGATAAGCATGTCGAGCTTGAAGAAGTCCTTTGCAAATAAAGAAAAAGAGTAGGGAGAATAACTTTATGAAGCTAATAATTATGTTGTAATATGTTGAGCTTAGTTTTAAAAGAAAAAAATAAAAAAAATGATGAAAAAAAAAGAAAAAATGTATTGAATAAGAGCTCTTGTACTTGTAGAAATTGCTTCTGTAATTTTATCGTAGAAGACCTCCTACTCAACAAGGAACTATTGGATGAAGATCTTTTCATGATCTGAAGAAGTTGTTGCTTATCTTCAAACTGTCTTCTTAGAAGATCTTTACACACTCAAATACCTTTCTTAACACACCCTAAAACCCTAGCCCTACATTACAACCCTCGAAGACCATTATGATAGTCAAGTTTTCAACATTTTTATGGTGGAGACTTGACCGAATAGCAAGCTTATGGTCTAGGATAACAAGATCTTGCTGAAGGAGGGAGATCCTAGAAATTCACCTAAACACCTGAACGAGAGAGAACTCTTGGTGAGTAGGGTTGTAATCGAGTTGAGCAGTTCGTGAGAGGTTTGATAAGGCTCAACTCGAGTTCGAGATCGGCTCGATAAGGCTCAACTCGAGTTCGAGATCGGCTCGAGATATTAACAAGTCTAGCTGAGCTTTTTAAGGTTCGGCTTGAAAGCTCGCGAGCAGGCTCGTACAATTTTTTAATTACCTTATAATATTATTAATTTCCTATATATTCATAAAAATATGCTAGGTTAGTTTTAATTTTAAATATTCTAATTATGAAAAAATTGTGTATTGTGTTCTTAGCTAATTCTATATATCCTTAAACAAGTTGTATTCTTATTCTAATTCTATCGCTTCTCCAAAAACCTTAACCTAATCATCTAATATAAAAAGGCTTTGAATTTTAATTTAGAAAAAGTGTGTATTTAGAAATAATAAGCAAGAGATTTATTGGATAAATAAGGCTCGTTTAGGCTCGTAAACTCGCAAACTTGAGCCGAGTTTATCCTTGAGCTTGAGCCGAGCTAAAATATTAAAGGCTCAATGAGATACGAGCCGAGCCGAGCTCAATCATTTTTATTTTCAAGCCGAGCCGAGCATAGGTAGGTTCGATCTCGGTTTGGCTCATTTGCATCCTATTGGTGAGGCGTTCTGATTTGTTGTTACTTAGTTGAAGTAAGAAGTTTAAGTTCTCTTTAGTTGCATGCTTTATTTGAAACTATTAGGATGATGTGCTAAGGTTTTCTTTCTCCTAAAGCTTCTTTCTGAACTTGCTTTTGAGTGATAATTTTCCAAGATCTTTATGCTCACTTATATTGCTAATTGGTAGTTGTTTATTTCTTAACCATAAATAGATTGCTTAAGGACAAGAAAATGTTCAAATGTGGGGAGTATTTGATAAGTGTAAATTTGTAGTGTAAAATCATCCTTTAATGTGTTTGTTTTGTATGAGAAAATATCAGATTTTATCAAGATCACTGCAACCTCAGGTTTTCTGCCGAGTAGAGGAGATCTCTCTACCAAACTTCAGGTGGGGAGAAAAAGTGCGGAAAAATCCATTGAGTAATATTGTAAATTGATATTTGTAGCTGACATATAGAGTGGCTTATGGGACTGACATCCAAGAAAGAGTGTAAAGAGGAGAAAGTTTACTTTTTGTTATTAAAAAATCCATCATTGGCTTGTTAAGGAAGCCTTACTAATTTGTGGACCTTAATTATCTTGTAATATTTTAATATTTTGTGTACTTTTTTAATCTTCTCCATACTCTCTTTCTTTTAGTGAGAAGGAAAAGCTCCATGTTCTGGAACTCCATTTTCCACCCATTTGAATGAAATTAGTTATTTTCTTAATTATGAATGAGTAGTTCTCCTGTAAGTTGAGCTTGCCCCAGTGCAGGTGGTCTACAAGATCTCTTCCACTACAGTGTATGTATTTCATTACTTGATATTATTTGTTGATTGTGTGTTTGAATAGACATTCTTATTGGGTTGTGGCCAAACTCATACTTTGCTATGTCAACAAGTAGTTAGGGGAGACTTGATATAGTGAGAATTACAAACACACACACATATTACATAATACCTAGGGGAGATTGTGTATTTGTTAAAGGGTTTTAACATGAGTTAAATGCTTAACTAAACCTAATGCAAGATTACCAGTTTAACAAGTACCTAGGGGAGACTTAAATTAGCTATCTTTGAAACTAAGTGAACCTAGGGGCTAACTTAGGGAAATCTGGTTAAGAGACCTCAGATCTATGAGCTTAACAAGTAATAATGCAACCTTTTGGAGGAAAACCTTAGACTGTCCTGTGACTAAGTGAAGCTTGTGCCTTTTTTTCTATCATTGTTTAAATCTTTTACTTTTAATTTGTTGCTTTACTTTTATGTTAAGTAAATCATAACCAATTAACTTTAAGATTAAAGAAACCTTTCTGAACCAGTTTGTTACGGAGATCTTAGATTGTTTAAAATTGCTTCTTGTGGGATACGACACTTGCTTGCCAAACTATATTGACACTAGTGAACTTGCTAGGAAGTCTTCATAAAGCAACAAGTTTTTGGTGCCATTGCTGGGGAGCAACGTTAAAGAGTTTGACTTGATTTAACTATAAATTGGTGTGTTGGATCTAGTGTGTATGTAAGTTTTTCAAGAACAGGTCACCGAGGAGATCTTCCTTGCATGTGCGGAGCTAGGTTGCCTCCTCCTATTCCTAGAGATCCTGAAATTGAATGAACTTGTAGAAGGAGAATTGGTGTTGCAAGAAAAGCTTGTGCAAGAAAAAGAATGGAGAGACAAAGGGTCCTAAACCCTAATCCACCCCCAAATCCTTATCTCAAGAATGATGGGCCACGAGATGAGGAGGACGAGGTCAACCCTCCACCTTTGAGGCAGAGACTTTGAGAGTATATGCAACCTAACACTGAGGGACACTCTTCTTGCGTAGTGATACCTCAGGAAGGGGACAATCTCTTTGAAATCAAAGACTCAATGATTCATATATTGCAAGCTGTCGTCGAATACAGAGGTCTTCTTGGAGAAGATCCAAACTCACACATCAAAGATTTCGTTACCATATGCAATACCTTTCGAACCAACAGGGGAATCTCAGATAATATGATAAGACTTAAGCTTTTTCCAATTCTCACTGAGGAATCATTTTGTTGGATTTCTTTGACATCACTCATGACGAATAGTTGTGATCTCTATTGATCGAAAATAATTAATATAGACAAACCGTAGGCAACATGTTATGCTCAATTACTACATCACTTGGATAATTATCACCATGGTGATTTAGAAGCTCTACAAAAGAAGGAAATGACAATGAATTTGTAGAAGAAGGATCGATTTGGGTGAGTAATCATCCAACAAAAAATAATGATATTTCATAGAGGTGTTCTAAGATAATAAATTATGAAAATAATTCAATCTCATACTTATTATCATGAGATTAAATCAGAGTGAATAACTTATAAAACAAAAAATAATGATATATATGTTAGTAAGAGATTTTTCTTCAAAAAAAAGTTAGTAAGAGATTAATAAGTGAAGATGGAAGCATTGTATATTTTGAAGTTGAACTTCTTATATATAGATCGTTGGTAGGTGGCTTAGTACATATGTATTGGTTCTTAATAATGTATGATGACTTGCATATACGTTAACTGTGGCATATTAATAAAGGCAATGAATTTACTGCATTTATATCTTATGCTATAATGTGAGTAGGGTATCCATTAATTGATAAATCATAAAGGGGAATACAACTAAATAGGTACATGTAGGAATTTTTTCCTATATGACTGACTCTATTTTCTCTTTTTTGCTTCCCACTTTTTTGAATTTATTTTCCTTGTTTATGATTTTTTCTCTCAATTGCTTCCCTCTTCTCTGTTCTTCTTGTTTTGTTTCTTTTTTCCTATTTAATTTTGATTTCTATATGTTTTGTCTCTAATCCATCTTGATTTCTTATTCTCTTTCTCTTCTGTTAGATTTTTCTGGTTTTGTTTTACTATTTTCCGGCGATTTTTGTTTTTTTCCCGATCTTGTTTTAATTGCGTTTGTTCCTATTTTGCTTTGGGTTGTGATTATTGAATTGAACTTCAATATATATCAAGGCCATTAAACTAGGAATATGTTCTTCACTTATATTGATCAAGTTCGTGAATTAGTGGAAAATTCAAATTTAGTTGTAATTCAATTTCCATAAAATTTTACAGGTGCCAAGAAAGAGAAAAGCCCCTATCTATGCTATATTTATTACTAAATTCATGGAGTTACAAGTATTTTAGTTGATGCAAATAAGGTATTTGATGAACTACCTTATAGAGGTTGAATTAGGTGTTGAAATGCCTTATAAATGAAACCAGGCTCTATTTGATGTTGAGGAGATGGAGGTCATTTAGGTGTGAATTTTATATATATTTTTTTGTTTCGAGTACAGATGCCTTCAGGTGTACTTATTAACCTGGAAAGTAGTGGTGTGAAGAAGTTAGTGCCTTCTGGACGTTACACTACATCCTGCAGTATGGAGATTGCTAAAGAACTTAATCACAATACCAAAAGCTAATGGCTACAAAGCACAAAATATTGGGGGAAATATATAAGCGTTCGTGAATGTGAAGTCCTACAAGATTGTAAAATAGGATGTATGTGGGTTAAGAATGAGCACATGGAAGTAAATGGTTGATGTAATACCTCATATACCACTCTTACACTTGGTATAAGAGCTTTGATTCCACTTTATTTACCTTTTTTTTTATTTAAATGCTTGATATAATAACTCTTTTATCACTCTTATGCCTGATATGAAACCTCTTTTTATGTCTATTGTATACCTCTAATAAAACATTTTTGCTTAAATAGCTAGTATAAGAGCTCTTTTACCACTCTTATACCTAGTATAAGACTCATTCTTAAACTTCGATGAAAATAATATTTGTATGTCCACAACAGTTCTTTTTTGTCTAGCAAGAACTAGGACATGAAGGCCTTATACCATCAATACTAGATATAAGGTCTCTATAACATGTTTTTTTTTGGAGAAAATGAGTATTGTTGTGAATATAAAAAAATGCAATGTATAAATGCATTATACCACTTGTATACCATGTATAAAAGCTTATATACTTGGTATAAGACATTCATATTATAGTTTTTACAAGAATTTTAAAATTTATTGTGAAAATAAGGGTCTGTTCGATACAAATGTTAGTTGTTACGGTTGGTTGTTGCTGTTAGCTTTTAGTTGTTGCAGTTAATAGTTTGTTGTTGCAGATTTTTGTTTAGTATTAGCTTTTCATAATTTAGTGTTTGATAAAATTATAATGTGTTTTGCTAGTATATTAAAGGGAAATCTATCCAAATAATAGAATTTCAAGATATTTATTCTTCTTACAATAATGAAGAATTTGTCAGCTTTTTCACACTTTTTAACTTTTGATTTTTGACTTTAAGTGAAACTACCACCTCCCTTATAATAACCCCCTCTCTTCTATATAATTTGATTTTTGTGACTTGAAACGACTATATCTCACATACAATTAATTATAGCGATACGATCCTTTATAATATTTTATTCGTCTTATTTTTATCTTTAAAAATGAAATCCATATTGAATATTTTTGGAGCAAAAATAAATTAATATTTGAGCTCATACACCACCAACTCTTATACTTTGCATAAGAGTGGTATAATCAATTTATACAATTCATTTCTCCTTCATGTTCACAACAACACTCAATTTCTTAGTGAAAATCATTGTATAAAGGCCTTATACCTGATATAAGAGCTATTATGCTTGGTATAAGAGTGATATAAGGCCTTTATACATTCAATTTTTCATATACTTTTACAACTGATTTTAAAATGCAAGTAAAAACGATGGTATATAGGTGGCCTTATACCAGGTATAAGAGTAATATATGACTGTTATATTGTTTTAAATAAAATAAATGTATTTATATAAATGTTATAAGAGTTCTTTTAACAATCTTATACCTAGTATAAGAACACTTTTACCACTCTTAATTTCTATCAATATATAGTGTTAGGAAATAATGATCCTGAAGAATCACATTAAGAACAAATCCGGATCAGGTTTGAAGCAAACAAAACCTCTAAGTCCAAGAAGAGCATCCGGATATATATTGAAAACAATAAATCACCTAGTCCATAAGAAATCATCCGGTTAAAGTTAAGAAAGGAAACAAACTTCTAACTCCTTAAAAACAGCATCCGGAGAAAGACTAATTGAAGAGCATCCGGATAAGTTAGCGTCTGATGACATCCGAAAGACTCAACTTACTAGATAAAAGGGAAAACTTTAAAATTACCTTTTCCCTCCATATTGGTCTGAACTAAAAGTTCCTTTTACCTTAGAGAATTAAAAAGCAACAGCTTGCACGCATTTCAGAAAAAGAAAAAAAATTTTGACTTGAAAAGAGAAAAAGACAACAACCTTTTTAACCTTGACCAATTGGAAGGCGCGTGGAGCTCACTCATCTAACAAAGTGTGCCTAGAATTCGGCAGTACACAAAAAGCCAAACAAATGACTACTGACACATTTTTGCATCAATCCCAACAATTCAAACGGGTAAAATAATGTGTCTAACGGATTGATCAATAACTCTAGAAGCGCCACCTCATACCTTATCAATGGTGAAGATTGAAGATTAACCCAACAGTTCACAACGGTTACATTTATGATCAAAGCCTATAAAAGGAAAGCTTCACATGTTAAGAAGGTGCTGGTTGATTTCACAAAAAGCTATCATATTAGGAATTCAAGATACTTCAGTCAAAGAACTTAATCTCCCAAGAATGCTTAACTCAGATTAGTTTGTAAGAATTCACAAGTGAAAACTATAAGCTTGTAGAATTCAAAACTCTTTTATAAAAAACCAACTGTAAAATCTTATACTTGGGTGAGTATTGAGATTGTGACTCAGCTTGAACTAGGATAGTTTGAGTGGTATATCCCTATAGGATTGAGCTTAAATTTGGGTAGAATTTAAGTGGTATATCCTGCTAAAGAAAAAGGACTCTGCTAAAAGTTGGTGCTTTTGGTGGTATATCCTTTATCTGAAAGAGAAGTCATCATCTGGAGACAACGCGGAAGGACTTAGATGAAGATTGGTGTCTTTGGTGCTATATCCTACATTCGAAGGAGAAAACACCTCCAGAGACAATTGTAAAGGCTTTGATTCCTGCCCATTGAAAGGAATCTCACTAGTGGACAAAGCTTGGAGGATGAAACTTTAGGGATTGGACGTAAGCAGGGCCAAACTAGTATAATCTCTTGTGTTTGATTTTCTTTTCATCTTTTACTTTATTGCATTATATTTTATATATGCATCATCCAGACCCATTAACTCCAGACTAAAATCAAACACGCCACACAAGACTTTTATAAGTCTATAAATTCCGCAAAAAAGGGTCATTCACCCCCCTCTGACCCTAAATACATAGGCACAGGGACCAACAAGTGGTATTAGAGCTAGTGTTCATAACTAGAGATCTAACAATCTCGAGCTAAAGTTCTAAATTTTGATTCAAGAATCAAAATGAGTTTTAATAACTCAAAGCTTCTTCCGCTGGAGGGTATGTCCATTACCCGACCTCCACTCTTTATCGGTGAACACTACACATTTTGGAAAAATTGGATGAAGATTTCATTCAGGCCTAAAGCATGCTAGCATAGATGGCCATTAAAGATGGTCTATATCTCCCCACTTATAAAGTTGAGGGAATCATTACAAGGAAACCCTCTAATCAATAGGATGAAAATGATTACAAGAAATTGCGTGAAAACGCAAATGCTACTAACATACTTTATTGTGCTCTTAGTGTAGCAGAATTTAATAGAATTTTAGGATGTGAAACTGCACAAGAAATCTGGCAGAAGCTTGAAGTGACCTGTGAAGGAACCAACAAGGTCAAGGAAGCCAAGGTTGATCTCCTACAATAAAAGCTTGAAACTTTCAAGATAGAACTAAAGGAATCAATCAACAACATTAACACTAGGTACACCAATCTAGTTAACGAAATGAAAAGGCTTGGAAAGGAGATCACTAAGGTGGAAATGGTAAAGAAAGTTCTCCAAAGTCTCACCAAGGAATGGGACAACAAAAAGACTGCCATTGAGGAAACTCATGACTTAAATTTTTATAGTTATGATGAACTCATTGGTAATCTTTTAACTGAAGAGTTATCATTAGAGAGATATAGCCAACAAGAGAAGAAGCCTGAGGAAAAGAAGAAAGGAATTGCCCTCAAGGCATCCGGTACAGAAAAGAAGGCAAAGGAATCTTAATACAACAAAGAAGAAATGGCTATGCTAGCCAAACAATTTAATAGATTCCTGAGAACGAAAAAAAAGAAGAAGCTCAAGAAAATTTGATTCTAGAAGAAAAAAAGAGAGCTCCTATAGGAGAGAAAAACTCAGAAAGGCATGGAAGAAAGGAATGATCCGGAGAAAGAAATGGCCTGCTTTGAATGTGGAGAGACAGGACATTTCAAGTCAAAATATCCCAAGCTCAAAAAGGATAAGAAATACAAAAAGAGGGCAATGGTGGCCACATGGAGTGATAGTGAAGAAAGCAGTAGCTCATCTTCTACAGAGGTAGAAGAAACTGCAAATCTTGCCTTCATAACACTAACTGAGTTGGAAGCAAAACAGTCCAGAAGAAAGCCTTCAAAGCAAGTCACTGAGAAAATTGAAGAATCAGAGTCTAAGACAGCCAATACTAAGGTAATTTCTCACTCTAATTTTGTATCTAACCTTGATCTTGCTAGACCTTTAGAGATTGCGATCAACAATGTGAGGAATAATACAAAAGCCATCAAATCCCTTCAAAGACAAGTGATGGAGCTTGTTGAGGATGCTGAAGCAATGGCACAAGATATCAATATGATGAGAGCTACAAAGCACATTGATGTTGTTGAAGAAAACTTTTTAAGAAATCAAGTGCATATATTGAGTGCAAATGTAACTAGGCTAGATAGGGAACTAGCTTTGATGAAGGAAGCTACTAGAAGAAATCCAAGGCCAACTCCTAGAAGAAAACAAAGATCCTCAAATTAAAGAAAGAATATGGAATCTTCAAAACCAAAGAAAGTCTGGAAGTAGCCTCAAGCACAAAAATACAATGCTACACCTGGTGGGAAAACTCAACTATACATAGCTTCTCAAAAGGGAAAAGCTGTAATAATCTATGCTGATCAACCTACCAAGCAAAACAAAAACTATAAAGCAGAAGTTGCTCCTTCAATCAACTACCGAATCCAAACCAAACAATCAAGTAAGGATCTATCCAAAGCAGGATACTCCGGAGACTTTGGGAAGAAGGATCTCCAAAAAATTGAGGAAAAGCTCAAGCAAAATAAACCAATTGTGGGGTGCAGGTTTTGCTGGGAAAATAACCATATGACTAAACTATGTAGATTTAAAAATGGTTATTATGATATTTATCCTTAGCCTGAAATGGTTAATAACCTAAGAGGACCCAAATCTGATTGGGTACCCAAACCCACTTGATTTGTTTTGCAGGTCTGCCTTAAATCCACTTGTGAGCACTGGATTTTAACGATCCTTCTCACGAAACTATGATGAGAGCTATATGATGCAATGTCTTTCAGGTGTTGTCCATCAAGGGTGTTCCTACAACTGTAGAGTTAAGTTTGGCCAAAGTTTGGAGACCAAGTATGACTATAGGGACCCGTATGGGCACATCCTGGTGGTGCGAACCCACTAGGGGACCCGTACGGTTCATCCCTTCTATATGCCTAGAGAGGACCCGTACGGGTCCCCTAGTACCCATACGAGTGGGTACGGGTACTCTTATTGCCTAATTAGGCCCTTTTGGATGGAAATCCTTTCCTATTTTGGGAAAAGACAGGTCATGAACGCGATTTATTGAGTTTAGACCTCCTCTCCCCTATAAAAAGGGCCTTTTCCTTCACATTTTACACACACATCTCATATAAAAAATATACTAAAACTCTAGCAATTTCTATAGGTATAGAAAAGGTATAGCGGGGGTATATGAGGTATAAAATAGGGAGAAAACCCTTTCTTTGAGGCTTTGTCCACATTTTATTCATTCCTAGATTTTTTTATTAGGGTTTAGGGGAGGTTCTGTCCACATAAATACTAACCTAAATAGTCCTATTCTGTCTACTTTGGCCGGGCTCTCTCAACAGTAAAGGGATCACCTCAAAGTGGATTCACGTCGAAAAGGTAACGCTCCTGAGTTTCAAAGAGACTCACATCTCAGTTATTTCGTTATTATTATTATTCTCTGTTTCTCTTATTATATCCATTGCTTTCATTTCTTGTTTTGGGTCTAGTCCTAACCCATATGAGCCTTGTTGGCACCATATATCCCCAAGGACATCATTTTGGTGGGCCATACTCATATGGAAGGAAATCCCTTTTTTATTTTATTTTTCTGCCATCAATCCATTAATCTGTTAATCTGCAAACTGAACTAAATAGAGCTTTTGTCTGGACCAGATAGGACCCGTACGGGGTACACCATACTCGTACGGGTCCTCCCTAGTACCCGTATGGGTCCCACCCACCCATACGGGTACCAGTCCCAGGCAGATTCTCGAACCTGTAATTGGCTGACTAAAAATTAACCCAACTCACCATTTGCCATGCGATCATTTTCACTAATAATCCGTTAAATCAACCCACAAAAGGTTAAAATGTGTTTTAACAATAAAATATGCTGAAATGCTGATTTATTGTGTGCTATAAAATGTGGTAACATCAGTGGATGCAGGGAAATTTATTTTCATTTTGTTTTATAACTTAGAACAAATGTACAGGTTCTCTTTGCAATTTCCCCCATTTTTCCCCTGGTTGTAATTTTTATCCCCCTATTTATTGCTTGTGCTTTATTATAATATGTAAATACATGTAACTACTGTGAAAGAGTGTAGAAATAAGATTTTTGTGATAATTCCCCAAATGATGAAAACTAAAATGGTTTTACACAGTGAATGTAATTTTGAATCAACTAAATGAGAAATAAGTGACTCATCCGATACCCGAATCTCTAATCCAATAGGTGTCAGTCTCCCGCCAAGAGGGAACTATACCAAAACTCTTTCCCAAGTAAACAACTTGGGTGGCGACTCTATCAATTGTATCGAGATTTGGGTCTCAATTCTTTCATTCATTAAAATTGGCTTATTGTGCAAATTGTAACTAAAAAATGTTTTGTCACGCCTAAATCAAACCCCCAGTGAGTCCCACCTCTCATATAGGCGCCAAGGGAGACCCATACGTCATAGACACCTCATAGTGGCGACTCTGCTGGGGATTTTATCTTTTAACTTTCAAAATGTTGGTTTGTTTTAAAAGCTTAAAAGAATAAGATGAGCAACGAAACTCATTTAATTTATTCAACCCGCTTTTGTTTTCATCATTTGAGAAAATTATCACACTCTATCTTCTTATCTCCTACTCTCTTTAGTTAGATGCATGCTAGGATAGGGTGCCCTATTATTTCCACAACACTTGCAATAGTGATACCTATGACCGCCAGGGATATTGGGTACACCTTAGTGGGTAGAGCACTCATTGCCATCTCCCTCTAAAAGAGGCTTGATGCGATGGGAACCTTCTACATCAACTTCGAATATGTCCCTACACCATTCTTATCAAAAGCCATTACCTTCTAGGTACCTTGATTTCTGTGTGAGATTAGACTAAGGAAGAATACCTTTAGACTCGGTTGTAGAAATAAGGATGGAATCGATCGCTTCACATGTGTTGTGATTAACCCCTCCATGCATCATTATAATTTATGCATGCATACACCATCCCATGCATATACTAATCTCTTGGTTATCACCTCAGCTAAAACCAAACCTCAAAGGGAAAAAGCTTGTTGATGATCTCAGGTCCGTTTGACTCACATCCCGGCTTCAACAATGCAATCAAGGGTTGATCCACGTTAGTCCCGGAGTGTTTCATCCAAGAGTCAGTTTATTTCGGTTGATCTTTCTACCTATCATTCTAAGGAGATGTCCTACATCCTAACTCAAGATGGCTAGATTGATGTTGAGGTTGAGAGTGTTGCTACTAGGGAGGAGGCAAATTCATCGAGGACCGAGATTAGGTCAGAGATCGCAAATGCCATCTCACAGTACTTGGGAAGTGATTATATCTTAGACCGAATAAATGATAAGATGTTAGCCTCTTTCAGGGCAATCATGACCGAGGAGAGAATGGCCAATGCTCCTGTCAGTGCTCTAGTAGTAGATGCGGTAATCAGTGAGTCAGTATCGGGAATTACTCATAATCTGTTCACTCAGTTTCGATTGCCGCCAGTATAGACTCACGGGGATTCTTCCAGTCAATTTGGTCGGTTGGATTTTATAGGTCCATTTGGTTCAGCCAGGTTGCGATTCTAGTCAGTGGGTACAATGGCCCCTCCGATCGTCAGTTAGTTTACTCAACCTAGTCAAGGGTTTGTGTCGCTGCCATTTTAATTTGGGGCATCTGGTCTGATCCTAAATTTTATGGTCACGCCTAAGGGGTTGACCTTTCCTTAATCAGTAGGTTTACCCTTAGGTACGATTACCCAATCAGAGGGATCATCTTTATCTTTAGAATTGCATGACCTGCTTCAAAAATTGCTTACTGCTAATCCTGTCTCCCAACCATCCATCCAAGCAGCTAGAGAGGAGGATTGGGCCTCTGAAAACTTTAGTATGCCTAGCATAGCAAAGTATAAGGGAACCGATTCACCTTAATCTCACGTCACCACCTATCAGAGGGTTATGAGAATCAAGAAGTTAAGTGATAAGGTCCTAGCCAAAATGTTTCCCTGCACCTTGAAAGGTCCAGCTATCGAATGGTAAAATACTCTATTAGACAAGGTGACCAGAAAATGGAAAGCTTTATCGGAGGCTTTCATCGAGCAGTATGGTTTCAATGCCACCATTAAAACTACCATAAAGAATTTGGAAGATATCAAGCAGGCCCCCAATGAGAAGTTCAAACCTAACTTCAAAAGATGGATGGCCACTCAAGTTCTATTGAAGGATAGGCTAAGTCTCCTGTAGATGATCGTAAAATTGATGGATGTTGCCCTACCTGCTTATCGTAAGATTCTTGGTATGGATAAATTCTCTAGCTATGTTGAGGTATTTGAAAAAGCTGAGAAGTGGGAAAGGATCGAGGAAATAGAAAAGGCGAGTATGTCGGCCAAACCTTGGTTTAAAAAGAGTGACTCTTCAGCCCTAGCCCAGGCTTCTAAGTCAAAATCCGGTTCTGACCCTAAAACTACGGTAGTACAAGAAGTAGTGGCTGCAGTCTATACCATTAAAGATGACTATCCCCCTAGAAAGCATCTCTGCCTGCCATCTGTAATAAGTTAAAGGCACTTGGCCTCCTTCAGAGCATCTAGCCCTATATCCCACCCAAACCTGAAGACAAGGATCAGTTTTGTTCTTATCATGTTAGTAAGGGGCATCACACTGGTGCCTATAGGGATCTGCTTGAGGCTATTCATGGTTTAATTATGGATTAGAAGGTTTAAGAACCTGAGCTTAAACCCAGTACTATGAATAATCCCTTGCTGAATTTTGAGAAACAAGTTACAGCTGGCGAATCAGGCTTACCCTCCTATCATGTCTTTAATATGATCTAACAAGCTAATCCTATAGTTCACTCAGTAGTGGCCTTACCTAATGAACTAATACCCATTGACATTGATGCATTCGAGTTAGAAGGAGTACATGATGAGGAGGCTATATCGGTGCAACCTATACCAATTGATATCAATGCTTATATATTGGAGAATGATGAGCTCAAAGGATTAGCCTTGTTGGTAGAAACTTCTAAAGGAAGAAGTTATATGAAAGATAGAGTGTTGCATATCACTTAAAGTGGAAGGATTCCTCCTGATCCTCTCCCAAGAAGAAGAAGGGGTAGAGATGTACATATCCGAGTTATTCCAAGCATCAATCAGGGTTCGGTCTTCACACCTACGATTGAAACCCAAACTTCAGCCGGCAATGAGAAGAAAGATTTAAAAGTCACCCCTCTCATGTAGCAATTGCAAGTTACACCTGCTAAGTACAACATCTGGCAACTTCTCATTAACTCTGAGGATCATCGCAAGGGTCTGATAGAAAAGTTGTTGAGTATGGAAGCTACACCGTCTACTACTCTGGTTAAGGTATTCTCAATTATCGGGGGGGGGGGGGGGGGTCTCCTCCTGATTAGATTGAACCCATCAAGTTCTATCCATCAGACCTCCCAGCCAAAGGTTACAAGCATAACAAGGCACTCTTTATTAGGGTCCAAATCTTGTGTATTATGGTAGACAATGGTTCTACCCTCAATCTCTGCCATGCCAAGATTCTTCCTCACTTAGGGCTGGATGAATCCATATTGGAGAAGTCCAATACTATTATAAGGGCATATGATTATATGAAGAGGAGTGTCATTGGGGTCTTTGAAGTTGAAGTTACAGTTGGGGAAGTGAAGTCTAAGGTCCTATTCACTATTCTTGATATTCCCGTCACCTACTCGTTACTGTTGGGTCGACCTTGGCTCCATGCATTAGGGGTTATCCCTTCTACAGTTCATAAAAAGGTTAAGCTCATCCATAATGGCAAGCTGGTAACCATTAATACAGATGAACCGTCTGTCATAGCAGTTATGGAAGCCGAGGAAAAAGAATCTAGGGTGGCTGCAGCCCACTATGGCATAAATTTTTTGGCTAAGGGGTACATATCTCTTAAAATCGAGAAAATAATGATGAAGTAGGGTTATAGAAAGGGTAAAGGGCTCGGAAAGAACCTACAGGGAATGCTGGAGCCCCTCTCGCCTCTTTCATGGCCATTTAGACTTGGTTTAGGGAATCGCCCAGGTGCCAGAAAATCCAAGCCTCAGTCCTACCTCATGATAGGGGCCTAAATCAAGCAAGGGGAATTCACGGATGAAGAGGAACCAATTGGAGTTAGTGGTAAGAGGATCCACGGTTTTGAGATCTTCAATGATATATATGATTTCAAGAAAGGCTTCCTAATTGAAACCTCAGTTTCTGTAGAAGTATGTGGGAATGCTGAAGAAAATGAAATGAATGAGGTAATCGAGTCCATCACTAAAGGGCTAGCGGTTCTTATGAGGAAGAATTGGAAAAGAAATGAGAAAGGCAATCCCATCAGTAAGGCTATCAAGAACTTAGCAAAAGCAGTGGTCGAGGAAACACAAGCAGGCTTATATGCTGGGACTACCAGCTCAGCTGTCAATAAACAAGACCCTCTGCCTGTGGAGGATGATTCAATTGATGTAATTTTTAATGTTGCAAACATTTTTGATGCAAACAATGCCGCTTATAAGGCATATCATGAATAAGTTGTAACATCAGTATCTTTATCTTTAACATGTCATGAATAAATTGATGCACCTATCGTTCACATCTTACTTGAGTATTTCATCCTAAATGACATTATGAACTCATAACAAGAACATTCTTAAAATATCGTCATATTCATTAATGAAGTTGACTTTGTGTGAAATGCAATGGTAACACTGCCCAATGGTTTGACCCGTATCTAAAAAAGAGAGATAATAAAAGTGCTTAGCAATCAGGATAACAATTAGCCCAGGTCTTTCCTTCTTTATGAGGGGAAAAGAATACAAAAGCACGCAAGAAGACCAAGAAGACTCATAAAAACACCAATAACATAGAAAGTACATATTAGGGCACAAAATGCCCAAATCCTTTAGAAGCTCTAAAGGGAAGCTAATCATAAGATTTTGTCAAAAATGGTAGCGACCTACAGAGATTGGGCTGATAAACTTGTATTCGCAGTTTAGGGGTATAGAACCAGCGTAAAGACTTCCATTGATCAAACACATTTCTCCTTGGTGTATAGAATGGAAGTCATGCTACTAGTTAAAATAGAAGTAAGATCTCTAGAAGTGGCACTTGAATCACAATTAAGAGAGTCAGATTAAGCAAAGGCCAGGTATGAACAATTGAATGCGATAGATGAAAAGTGACTAAAGGCACTTGACCATATCTAGCTGTACAAACAGTGCCTGGCATGAGCTTATAACAATAGAATCAGATACCCAAAACAACCTCTCAAAGTGGGTGATCTGGTCCTCAAGCAACTGCGCCAGGTCAACACTGACACTAGGGGCAAGTTCAACCCTAACTAGGAAGGGCCATTCGTCATGAAGAAAGTCCTTAGTAAAGGAGGAATCAAGGTTATGGACATGGATGGAAATGAGTTTGTGAATCCAGTAAATCAAGATAGGCTTAAGTGCTATCATGTCTAGGTCAAAAGAATTAAATCATAAGAAAGCAGCACAAAGAATAAAAGACAAAAGAATAAAACATCTGGTGAGCGGTCTTCCATTGCTCGGGCAAAAATTAAGGTGCAACCCTCTGATTGGTATTCCACAAACTAGTTTGGCAAAAGTTAGGGGACTCACAATAAAGCCAACTAAGTTGAAAACCCGAAAAGGGCGGCTTAGGCAACAGTTAGGGCATTAAGATAAAAAATGTCAGTTGCTTTCTAGAAAATCTGTAAAAGACTAGTATGTAGTAGGGGTTAACCATTGGAAATTATTACCATTGCCTATGTACTAAACTCAAATTAGTCTCATCAATGAACATGTTATGATTTTGCTAAGAATCTTGGTCTTATGAATACATGCATGTCTTTCGGTGGAAAAATCACTGGTATGTGAACATCAATTTTTCTCTATGTGTTATGCATCATTGTATTCATCTTTATTACACATTTATAATATTCTGAAAAGTCTGTTGGATTGAAAACCCAAAAGGGTGGTCTAGGCAAAAGTTAAGGTAAGAAAAAGTCTGCTAGATTGAGCCATCAAGGACAATTCAGGCAAAAATTAAGATGATTGAAAACCTGAAAGGGCAGTCTCGGCAAAAATTAAGGCAAAAGCTTGCTAGGTTGAAAACCTAAAAGGGAGGTCTAGGCAAAAGTTAAAGCTAAAAAGAAAAAGGTCCGCTTGGCTAAGTTATCAAGGATAGCTCAAGCAAAAAGTAGGATAAAAATAGAAGAAAAATAAAATGTTTGATAGGTCCCCTCATATCGAGTGGCCTTTGCAAAAGTTAGAACCTCATCCAATCTAATACGGGTTCTCAAAGCAACAACGATACTCAATAATCTCAGTTCTAGAAAAATCCACATGCATAAAAGAAATGCCAAAAGTACCAATTCAGAAGTTGACGATCAAACAAGCCACGCAGGGCCCAGAAGTATCAAAACAGTTCAAAAAGTAATTATAACTTAAGCTGCTGGGGGATCTTGTCCTTGGTGTCCCTCTTGAGTCTAGCCCTAAGTATCCGCCAGCAGATCATCCATGTCTATAGTCATATGGTTTTCAGCGTCATCGGTATCGGTAGTCAGCTGGGTGGGGGCCCTAGTATCCGAGGTCCCTACAGCAGCCCTAGCAGCATCACTTCCCTCAACGTACTGATCTATGCCTCTTCGAGTCACTAGATATATGGAAAGATCATCCTCGGACTCATCATCAGAAGGAACTGGCGTCTGCCTCTCCTCAGTCATCATCGCTAGCTGACCCCTCAGCAACTCAATCTCGGCCCTCGATCAAACAGTCTCAGCCCTGGCCTGATCTACCTCAGTAGTGGCTACCCGCAACTACTCCTTTAAAAATTTGACTCTCTCCTCAGAAGCATCCAGATCCTCGGCAGAGCTGCTCCACTCTATTGCCAGCTAAGTTTGTATCAGAACTATAAGATCAGTACGCATATACAAAATTCATAGCATGCATGCATAGTTTGTTAAATTTTGTAGGTAAAAGACACTTATTGAAGCTACTGTATCCTGGGCCAACAACAGACCCGCACTGAAAAATAACCCCAAGCTATCCTCTCGATCTTGGAGATGGTCACCTAAAAAGAAAGGGTCACATAAGAATGAGACATCTTAAGCAGTAATGAACAAAGGCCAAGTTAAAGGATTCCTTACATGGGTGGAGTTGGAAGGAGTGAAACCAATAGGCTGGATGGACTCCTTAAGCTTCTTGATAACTCAATTCCCTGAATGGTTGAGGAGCTAGAAGCAAGCATCCAACTCAGCCAGGATGATGCCCTCCCTCACAAACTAAGAGGCTCGAGATCACTTCACCGGCGGCTCAGGGGTGGTAGTAGCAGCAGCAGTAGCAGAACTCTTACATGTAGAAATGGGAGGCTATAAGCAATAAAGAATCAGTTTCCAGATTATAATCAATTATAGAAAGCAGTAAAGTATTCACAATGATCCAGTTAAAGTGTACCTGGGAAGAAGGAGTAGCTGACCGAGCCGAATGTCGGGCACCCCCGACCATAGATGAACCCTCGCGGTCCCCCTTCGATCCGCCCTCATCATCATCATCCTTACAATCACTCCAGTGAAACTCTAGGGGCTCATCCTCATGATGGATCCTATCATAGGGTAGCAGGAGGGAAGAAGCAATAAACTCAGTGTAGGAGCACCATACAGATAGCACGCGACCCCCTCACCTAACAAATACAACCCCTGATCGGTCCCGGATATGAGATAAGGCCAGAAGATGCCCGTAGGGATGGGAGGAGGAATCGGTCTCTCCACCATAGCACTGGTCCTCCACCCAAGAACCCGCTCATCAAAATACCACTCATAAGAAAGTGGTGACTCCAGGACAAAGTGGCAGTCATCCACACCGGCCCGCATCCGCTCGATGGCTCCGTAAGTGGCCAATCTCTCCCATGGGTCTCAGACAACCTGCATAGAATGAATGCACTATGAGTATCACAACCCAGTAAATACATTTTCTACTAATGGTTTGTTGAAATGTACAATACAGGTTCAATAGGGAAGAAGCTTACCCGATCTGAGCGCGGGTGGCGTAAGAACTCTCAGTACTTCGCCATAGTCAATGGCTGATTTTGCTAAAGCCCCATCCATCTGGATATGATATGTGGCATCTCAAGCTACATGGGCAATCCTGGCCTAGGGATCAACCGGTGCTCAAAAGCCCAAATCTGCAAGACAAAGTAAGGATTAGTTGTAATACAGTTTAGACAAAGGGTTAAAGCATAAGAGATCAGTTAGAGATTTACTAGCAGTATTAGATGACAGATCTTAAGCTTAAAATGCTCACCCCAGACCCCTACATCTAATCTATAGTATAGTTATGCTAGAATGGCCCGGCACCAGTTCTTACGAGTTACAGCCGCAAGATCCTCCATAGTAGAGAGCAGACCGTAGTTGAGGTTACCCGAGTAGACAGGAAAGAAGACGGTGGTAAGGAATGCCAGCAGGAAAGATCGAGCATACTGGTCCCTCCTATTAGCCCTAATGGGCCTTGGTTGCGCTATCCAGTGAGCATGCAAGTCCCCATACTTGAGCTTATTTATCCCGCCCGGACGAAGCCCAAGTAATCTAGTGATATAGGCCTTCACCTCAGGTCGAGAGTGCCATCGGTCAGCATATACATCAAAACGGACCGCGTCCCCACTCCACTCCAAGCTGGTGGTGGCGCACACATCCGAGGGAGTAATGGTGACCTCCCTAATAAGCAAATGGAAAGTATGGGTCACCTCTGACAATCTCTTTGTCAGAGCTAAAACGGCACCGGGAGCCAGTGTCTTAGGGGCTTGAGGGATGGCCCTAATAATGTTGCTAAACCCCAAAGGAATTAATGCGGGAAAGTAGCTCTGTGTCTCCTGCGGCACGAATATCCTCGTACTATTTCCTGTAGAAGCTCAAAGCCTCCACAGTTCTGTACTAGAACTAGAAAGACAAAATTACAATTTAACAGGGTTAGAATACATCAAACAAATTAGAAATTAGATAAGGATTGCAGAAATCAAAGGAAATAAGGTTCTGTCCCTAAGGATAGGACCCAAACTGGTAAGCCCCACCTGTACAGGCCCATAAACAAGACTTGTATAAAAAATGGGACCCGTACAGGTCCCCTCTCACTTGTATGGGTCCCTTGCAAGTAGTCCCTATACGGGTAAACTCCCCAAAAATCCAAAATCGCACAATCTCAACCAAAGTTCATCCAAAACTATCATAAAAGCATCCTAGGCTAAAGTTACATCAATCAGGCTCTATTCCAAGGTCTAAAACACCCTAAATCATGCCGAAATCCAAGCGATTGCCAAAAGTTTAAAATTGAAAAATGGAGGATCGAATGAAATTACCTGGAGTTTTGAGGTGTGGGTCTCAGTAGAAGGGATCAAAGGGACTTTAGAGACAGAAGTATGCCTAAAAAATGAGTCTCCCTTGTGGAAAGCATACCCGATAGAAACCGAGCATTCCCGAAGCCCCAAATCGCCAATCGGGGGCAAGTCCTCAAGCCTAAGGGAGAAACAACTTGTTTGAGGGATCTTTTATACATCTTTAGTTGAGTTTTAGGAGAAATCACCGGAAAATGCAAAGTGGGAAGTTCTGGTGTGAGGCGGGAGATGAGGGGGTTGTTTGCCTTTTAAACCCATATGTCAGGAACCCGTACGGGTCCCCTTTTCTAAGACCCCTACCTATACAGGTCTGGCCCACCCATACAGGCCCCTTCTTACCATCCAGAGGTAGATTTTTGCATCAACATTACAGCAGACACCAGGTCCATACTAACACAAGAATTCTTCCCCAGCAGAAGAGGATTTACCAAAGGGTATTACTTCACTTCCCAGCAATGGAATCAACTAAGAGGCATATCCCCATCAACAAGAACACCAAGGGCACCCTACCCTAGGGACATTCCCAGTAAAAGAATCAGGTCCTAGGGGTATCCCCCACTTCCTAGTAGCGGAATTAGATCTAAGGGCGTCCTTCACCAATCTAGGGGCATTCCCCCCACTTCCCAATAGCAAATTTGGTAGACCCTAGGGGCACCCCACCCTAGGGTCATTCCCTAGTGAAAGAATCAGGTCCTAGGGGCATCCCCTCACTTCCCACTAGTGGAATCAGATCTAGGGGCATCCCTCCACTAATCTAGGGGCATTCCTTTACTTCCTAGTAGCGGAATCAAATCTAGGAGCATCCCCCCACCAATCTAGGGGCATTCCCTCACTTCTCAGTAGCAGATTTGGTAGACCCTAGAGGCACTCACCCTAGGAGGATTCCCCAGCAGTAAAATAAGCATAACACCGATCGGGCCAAACCCGACATGTCCCACACAAAGTTTTCAGTTTATCGCATCCACACTTATTTATTCTTAATTGAAGGGGCAAAAATATTTTTTATTCTCACAAAAGTCAATTAAGAATAAAACGGTGTCTGCTTAGACAGTGACTAATGCAGATTTTGATTGTTATGTCCTTTCAGGTTATTCAAAACCACCATTAGTCAGGAAAGTTGATTCGCCTTAGGAAAGGGATACACCAGTTAGGAAAGTCATCTACCTTAAGAAAGGGATACATTATCAACAGTCAGGAGAGTCGATCCGCCTTAAGAAAGGGATAAACCAGACAAGAAAGTCATTTACCTTAAGAAAGGGATACATTATCAGTAGTGAGGAGAGTCGATCTGCCTTAGGAAAGGGATATGCCACCTTTCCTAGTAGAATCACTAGGGATGCATGGTAGCAAAGGAAAGTTATCCGCCTCAGGAAAGGGATACGCAGCAGCAAAGGAAAGTCATTCGCCTCAGGAAAGGGATATGCATTAGCAAAGGAAAGTCAACTGCCTCAGGAAAGGGGCATGCAGTAGCAAAGGAAAGTCATCTACCTTAAGAAAAGGTTACACGTACCTTCCCTAGTAGAGTTACAAGGGATACACATCAGCAAAGGAGAGAAGTCCGCCATAAGAAAGGAACTAACCTATATCATCACCTCAGGTATGATTTCTAAGCTCTCGCTCACATCGTGAGCTCATACAGATACGTATTTGTAGTGATCTCACAAGGGGCATTCTGTGAGCATTGGATTTTAACGATCCTTCTTATGAAACTATGATGAGAGCTATATGATGCAATGTCTTTCAAGTGTTGTCCATCAGGGGTGTTCCTACTATTGCAGAGTTGAGTTTGGCCGAAGTTTGGAGACCTAGTCTGCCTTTAGGGACCCGTACTGGCACATCCTAGTGGTACAGATCCACTAGGGGACCCGTATGAGTCATCCCTTCCATATGCCTGGGAGGGACCCCGATGGGTCCCCTAGTACCTGTATAGGTGGGCCCCTACCTGTATGGGTACTCTTATTGCCTAAACAAGCTCTTTTAAAAGGAAATCCTTTCCTATTTTGGGAAAAGGAAGGTCATGAATGCGATTTATTACATTCAGACCTCCTCTCCCCTATAAAAAGGGCCCTTCCCTTCACATTTTACACACACTTCTCATATAAAAAATATACTACAACTCTAGCAATTTCTATAGGTATAGAAAAGTATAGCTGGGGTATAAGAGGTATAAAATAGGGAGAAAACCCTTTCTTTGAGGTTTTGTCCACATTTTATTCATTCCTAGCTTCTTTTATTAGGGTTTAGGGGAGGTTCTGTCTACACAAATACACACCTAAAAAGTCCTATTCCGTCTACTTTGGCAGGGCTCTCTCAACAGTAAAGGGATCACATCAAAGTGGATTCACTTCAAAAAGGTAACGCTCCTGAGTTTCAAAGAGACTCACATCTCAGTTATTTCATTATTATTATTATTATTATTCTCTATTTCTCTTATTATATCCATTACTTTCATTTCTTGTTTCGGGCCTGGTCCTAACCAGTATAAGCCTTATTGGCACCATATATCCCCAAGGACATCATTTTGGTACGCCATACTCATACGGAAGGAAATCCCTTTTTTATTTTATTTTTCTGCCATTGATCCATTAATCTGTTAATCTGTAAACTAAACTAAATAGAGCTTCTATCTGGACTAGATAGGACCTATACAGGTCCTCCCTGGTACCTATATGGGTCCCACCCACCCGTACGGGGTACCAGTCCCAGGCAGATTCTTGAGCCTATAATTGGCTGATTAAAAATCAACCCAACTCATAATTTGCCATGCGATCATTTTTACTAATAATCCAGTAAATCAACCCACGAAAGGTTAAAATGTGTTTTAATAACAAAATACGTTAAAATGTTGATTTATGGTGTGCTATAAACTGTGGTAACATCTGTGGATGAAGGGGAATATATTTTCATTTTATTTTATAACTTAGAACAAATGTATAGGTTCTCTTTGCAATTTCCCCCATTTTCCCCCGGTTGTAATTTTTATCCCCCTATTTATTGCTTGTGCTTTATTCTAATATGTAAATGCATATAAGGAGTGTGAAAGAATGTAGAAATAGGATTTCTGTGATAATTCCCTAAATGATGAAAACTAAAATGGTTTTACACAATGAATGTAATTTTGAATCAACTAAATGAGAAATAAGTGACTCATCCGATACCCAAATCTCTGATCCATTAGGTGTGAGTCTCCTGCCCAGGGGGAACCATACCAAAACTCTTTCCTAAGTAGATAACTTGGGTGGTGACTCTATTAATTGTATCAAGATTTGGGTCTTGATTCTTTTATTCATTTAAATTGGCTTATTAAACTTTAACTAAAAAATGTTTTGTCATGCCTAAATCTAATCAAACCCCCAGTGGGCCCTGCCTCTCACATAGGCGTCAAGGGAGACCCACACATCATCGACACCTTACACCACTGAAGATCAACAAACATGGTACATTGATAGTGGATGTTCAAGGCACATGACTGGTGATGAGAAAGCCTTCATCCCTTTAATCCGAAAGAGAGGTGGAAAATTAAGCTGTGGAGATAATAAAAAGGGCCAGATCATTGGGCAAGGAACCATTGGATATGAATTAAAGATAGAAGAAGTCTCACTAGTTAATGGACTGAAGTTTAACCTGCTAAGTGTGGCACAACTCTGTGACAAAGGGAGAAAAGTCACCTTTGACTCCGGAGGCTACTCAATCATTGATAGTAAGTCAAATCAACTCATCCTTTATGAACCTAGAATAAACAATGTCTATTCCGTCAATATTAAAAATGAGAAAAAGAACATATGCTTGGTGTCTAAAGAAGAAGAATCATGGCTATGGTACCAGAGGTTGGGACATGTTAGCATGAACCTCCTATCCAAACTATCCAAAAAGGAATTGGTTGTGGGTTTGCCTAAGGTTGCTTTTAATAAGGATCATATCTCATTGCATGTCAATTAGGTAAAAAAAACTAGAAAAAGTTTCCCTTCCATCTCCTACATCCCTTCCAAGAGAGTTCTTGAACTATTGAACATTAATCTCTTTGGTCCAATCAAGCCAATGAGTTTAGGTAGAAGAGAATACACTATGGTCATAGTGGATGATTATTCTCACTATACCCGGGTTGCTTTGCTAGCTAGAAAAGATGAAGCATTTGATCATTTCTCAAAAATATTTATCTGGAAAGAAGTAGAACACGGCACAAGTATTGCACACATCCGGAGTGATAATGGAGGAGAATTCAAAATAAGCATTTTGCTGAATTCTATGAACCCAAAGGCATTGAGCACAACTTTTCTGCTTCTCATACACCTCAACAAAATGGGGATGTTGAAAGGAAAAATAGAATAATAGTTGAAATGGCTGAACAATGCTAAATGAGAATAGACTGCCTAAGTACTTCTGGGGTGAGGCCATAAACACTGCATGTTACATATTAAATGGAGCTCTCATTAGAAAGACTATAGACAATACCCCATATGAAATCTAGAAGGGAAGAAAAACTAAAATTGGATACTTCAAAGCCTTTGGATGTAAATGCTACATCCTAAATGATAGAGAGCAACTAGGAAAATTTGATCCTAAATCTGATGAAGCAATTTTCCTTGGCTACTCAATACATAACAAAGCTTATAGAGTATACAATAAAAGAACCCAAACTATGGTAGAGTCAATACATGTAGATTTTGATAAGACTAACCATGCAGGAAAAGAAAAGTCAAGATCCAGATGGCATAGTTCTGGATTAAGCAGAGTCAGAAAAGGTTTCAGATCCATTCCAAATAAAGAAGTACAAAGAAGAGGATGATTAAATCAATTTCAATGATGTCAAATCTCCAGAGAATCTTCATGGAATCAACTTCAATAATGAACAAGGACCAGAAGAAGAAGTTGACATGAATGAAGAGCAAGCACCACAATAGCATGAGGATCTTTAAAGGGAAACCAGAACTCAAAGGAACCATCCGGTGGAAGCTATTTTGGACAATGTACAAAATCCAGTTAGGACATGAGGATAACTTAACATGATGACGAGTCATGCTTCTTTTGTCTCACTCATTGAACCAAATAAGTTCCAAGATGTAGAAGGAGATGAAAGATGGATGATGGCTATGCAAGAAGAGCTTGATCAATTTACCAAAAATGACGCATGGGAACTAGTGCCACCTCTAAAGGAAAAGTCAATTATTGGCACCAAATGGGTATTCTAAAACATGCTAGATGAATTCAGAATTGTTATGAGAAATAAAGCAAGATTGGTTGCTCAAGGCTATAATCAACAAGAAGGCATTGATTTTGAAGAAACATTTGCACCAGTAGCTAGATTGGAGGCAATCAGGAACCTATGTGCTTTTGCATCATTCATGGGATTTACCTTGTTCTAAATGGATGTCAAAAGTGCTTTTCTAAATGGAGTCATTCAAAAGGAAGTCTATGTCAAGCAACCACCTAGATTCAAAGATTCAAAGCATCCGAAGTATGTTTACAAGCTTAAGAAAGCACTCTATACATTGACGCAAGCACCAAGAGCTTAGTATGAGAGACGCACCTCATTTCTCATATCCAAGGGATACATCCGGGGTAAAGAAGACACAATCCTCTTTATTAAGAAGAAAAAGGGTGATATGATTCTTGTCAAAATATATGCGGATGATATCATCTTTGGACCAATAGATGAAAAGATGTGTGAAGAATTCAACACTCAAATATAGAAAGAATTTGAGATGTCAATGATGGGAGAATTAAACTTCTTCCTTGGTCTTCAAATCAAGCAGAGTTTAGATCAAATTTTTATATGTCAGTCCAAGTACACCAAGGAGATTCTAAAGAAGTTTAAAATGGACAAGAGCAAGCCAATGTCACTCCCATGGGGTCAAATACTGTCCTCTCAAAAGATTGTGATAGAGAAGATATAGACTAGAAGCTTTACAAAGGGATGATTGGATCACTTCTATACTTAACAGCTAGTAAACCTAACATACATTATGCAGTTTGCTACTGTGCAAGGTATCAAGCCAATCCAATGGATTCATATCTCAAAGTAATAAAAAGGGTTCTTAGGTATCTTCTAGGAACTATTGAAGTTGGTCGATGGTATCCTAGTAATGGCAATTTCACATTGCAAGGGTGTAATGATGTAGATTATGGCAGAGATATACTTGAGAGAAAAAGCACATCCAGAGGCTGTCACTTCCTTGGAAATTGCTTGGTGTTATAGTATAGCAAGAAGCAAACCTCAGTTGCATTATTAACCACAGAAGCTGAATATATGGCAGCTGGAAGCTGTGTTGCTCAACTCCTATGGATCAAACAATAGTTGGAAGATTATGGTGTTCAAGCAGGATGTGTTGATGTTATGTATGACAACAAAAGTGAAATTGATGTGTCAAAGAATCTAGTGCTACATAGCAGGATGAAGTATGTTAATATCGGGCACCATTTCATTAGAGATCATGTCATGAAGAAGGATGTAACTTTGGTTTACATTAACAAATGAGCAAAGGGTAGACATTGTTACTAAGCCATTAAGTAAAGATCAATTTAACAAGCTAAGGGAGGTAATTGGATTGTCAAATCTAATTTGACGAAGGATCAGGGAAAAAAAATCAGTCATTTAGTCTTCTACAAATCAATGAATCAAAGAAGAAATAAAAATGATTCAACTCTGAATCTGGAGGGAAGAGTTGCCAACTCAGTAAAAAAGAGTGATAAATGGCAGTAAAAGCGCGAAAAAGTAAATGTACTTCAAACGTTTATTGGGCAACCCACGCGCGGTAAAATTTAACAGCTGCATTTAAATAAAATGTTCCAATTCTCTGATTTAAACACCATTAAATTCTCTCCTCATTTTTAAATGACACATCATTGATCCAGTTAGTTTTAACTACTTCCGGATTACCAAACTACCCTTACCTTGAAAACTCTAAGAAAACCCGCCAAATTCCTTCTTCTTCTTCTTCACACGAGCAAGTAATCTACTGTTACTCTACAAAATTAATTTCAGAAACCCCCTAAATTCCCAAATCCTTTCTTTCTAAATCTCTGAAATGGCAAACACTCAAACCAAAATAACTCCTCCTCCAATGAATATCTTTAAGAGGGAACACCTTTGTGACATGGATTTCATTCCTGTCAAAAGAGTAAGCTCAGACATAATCATCCCCTCAGATTACCTTGGCAATAACTTCTTATTCTCTACCAAACCCTATGCCCAACTTATGAAAGACCAACATCTAGAGGTCTTCCTTAAGATGATTAACCCAACTTACCCACTTCTCATAAAACAGTTCTATGATAACCTTAAAACCCACAGTTATTATGATGCTCTTTGGACTACAGTAAAAGGAAAGGTTATAACTTTAACTTTTGAATTCTTTGTCACTCATATCAAAATGAAGAATAAGGGAGTACTAATGAGGACTAATGGTGAAGAATAAACCATCAGTATGATCAAAAAATCTGGCTTCCGGAGAGGTATTTTGAAGATAAGTGCTCTACCCACTGGCCAGAAAACACCCAAGCTTCTCCAATTCATCATGGCCTAATTCATTTTAATCTAGAAGGGCTCACTCACTACTGCTTCCTCATTCTAATACTGTGTTCTTCAACACTGGGTGGAAAGTAGAGTCCTCAACATGCCTGTACTTTTAATCTACTACATTCGTCAACACAAATACTCCCATAGAGCCCTGATCACCAAAATTGTTGCTAAAAATGGAATAAATTTCATGGGAGAAAAGTTAGTGGAAGAAAAAGCAATTCTAGAAAGAATTTTCTAAAATCATCCTATGGGGAGAAATGGGATGAAGAGAAAGCCTTGAGGTAGAGAAGGGAGAAATAAGAAAAGAGTAGGGTCCGGAAGGCCGGAAGCACTGTTGAAAAGGTTCCGACACTAAAAAGAACTAGAATAATAAGGCTCAAGGCTCAAAGGAAGATAAACTTAAAACCAGTAGTGGAAGAAGTGGAGGAAATTGATGAGGATGCCATGACCCTCACTCAAATCATGAACAAGAAGACTTCAGAAAGGCCAAGAAGGAGATTGGTAAAAACAGCTGTAAGGAAGGGAAGAAATGTTGAGACTCCGGATGTTATGATTGAGGATCCAACTTCAGAGTTTGTAGATACTATTATCTATAGAAGAAAGAGGGGTGCCACTCAAACTTAGAAGATATCCTTGAAGAGGATGCTGTTGAAAGTAGTGGCACTAAGGAGGAAGAAATTATGCCAAAAAGAAGATAGCTACTAAAGAAATGGTCTACGTTTAAGGAAGATTTGAAGGTAAAGAGAGCTAAACTTACACCGCACTAACCTGCTCTAGGCATTACAATCAATGAGCCTGCCCCCAAGCTTACTAGAGCAAAAGAAATGGATGAGGCCAAGAAGTCAAAGGGGAAGAATGTGACACTCACCTCTGAAAACATCACTCTAGAGGATCCACAATTAAATGAAATGATGGCTGCCATTAAGGATAACTTTAAGGCATATCAGCTTTCTAAAGAGGGATCCGGAGGCTCTTCTGGAGTTGCAACTCATATCACTCCTCCGATTTGTCCAACTCCACCTATGGCGATCTCTCTTAGAGATCTAGATCTTCTCAAAGAGGGATACAATGAGGAAGAACTATATGTATTCAAGGCAAGAACAAAACCTATCCCTTATTCACTTCTACTGATATAAGCACATGTAGTCAAAAGTCCTAAAAAGGCATTTAAAAAGGATGTTAAGGACACTACCAAAATTCTTGAGCAGACAGAAGAAGAAAAAACCTAAAGCCCTGAAAAGGCAGTTGAAGGGGAGGTTGAGGACAATACTAATATTCCGGAAGTTGAGGAGGAGCAGGAAACTGAAGAAGCAATAAAGCAACTAAAAAAATGAGGTAAATATTGACCTTAACTCAAATATTGTTGCTGCTGTAAATAATGAAGTTGCTAAAAATCAAGGAAACTTGGATGCCACTACTTCTCAAAGTGCATCCAAGGTAGTTGAGCCTTACTCGGAGCAAACTACTTCAGAGGACGGAGTTGGTCTGAGACCCATTGAACATACTACTATAGTGGATTCAAAGGCGATGCCACTTTGAAGGAAAGGTTGGAAGAAAAAAGTGAAGAAAAGAAGGATGATGAGGAGGAAGAAACCTCCAACTTTGAGGAAACCAAAAGCAGCTCCGAATCTGAGGAAGAATCCTCAACATACAGTGAGGGAAGGAAGAGAGTCACCAAAGAAAAGGTCCCAACGAACTTCTCCACCACCCGAGCTGAAAAATTGAGCATGGCGCTAAATTTATTAGAGCAATCCACTCTCAAAGGGCAAAAAATGATGAGTTCAAGCCTATGCTTTAGGAGATATGCTAGAAAGTTAGATCAATGGAAAATCTGCTAAGGAATCAGTCCATGGGTTCGGATATAAAGGCAGATATGGGTGAAATTAAGACAAAGATGGGGAACATTGAAAACAAGGTGCATAAATTCCCAAGTGCCTATCAAGTTGCAGAGACTTCACTTTCAAAAGTCGCTCTGATTCTAAATCAACTAACTTCAAATATCTCAGAGGCAAATCGAGTTGCAACTCAAGCTGCAACCTGAGCTGATAATAATTATGCAACCATCATGGGGAATATCACTTTAACCTCCATTGACCTCAAAGCTGAAATCAAAGAGTATGTAGATACCAAGTTTGAAAGCTTGCAAAAATTCCTCCCTAATTGTGAGCCGATGACCACTGATCCCCCCGCTCACATGGTAAGCTTTAATGCTCTTCTGCGGGGGGTGGAGAAACAACGAGCGCTATGAAGCGTGCTAAGGGATGATCCTTATGTTAGTACGATGAAAATGGATATTGGAAGCGATGTTGAAGTTGAAATTTAGTCCGATTAATGGGTTAAGGGATACGAGACTTAGAATTCCATATTTTAAGATAGAGTCGCCACCCGGTTAAGCTCCACCGGGAATTTAGGTACGATATTCCCACCGGGTGGTTGGACCGTACCTTAAAATAGAGATTCTAGGTTCGGATGATATTGCTTACTTTTTAATTTTTAAATCAAGCCGATTAAATTTTAATAAACTTGACCTTAGTTCTTATGCGATTTAATCCGATCATTGTTTGGTGTTTTCGGTTTTATATGCCATACATCACACGGAAAGTGATAAATAAACAAAACAAGAAAATAAAATTATTACAAGGCCTTACGAATATCTATACATTTTTCTAATGCCAAAAAATAAATAAAACGATAAATAAATAAACGGGCGAAACCGGGTTTTAACCGAGCTTACCAAACGAGGCAAGAAATATACGGGACTAATCACAAATAAAGCAAGAATAAATAAATGCGGAAAATAAACACATAACATGAAGAAAAACATATTTTGGATTTTTCGAGACAAAAATATAATTTGTGGGCATTTATTAATTATCTAACAACCTAAAAAGGGTGAAATAAATTAACTAAATATCCTAAAATTAGATATAATATATTCAGAATATTTTTGAGATTTTAGGTTGGTGGATAACGATTTATTTAGATTTATTTAGTTAAAAACGCTATTTTTAAGCCATTAAAATGCATATTAAATAAAATAAAACTAAAATCTAAAAATAGAATAAAATTAATAAAAACTAATTTCAGATTATTCATGAACTTTTGGAAAATTTTCGGGTTGAAATCGGGGTCAAAAACGCAAGAAAACGGCGAAAAAAGGCCAAAAACAGCTTTTAGTGGCAAAGGGCTTTGGTGACAACCCTGACAGCCACTGCTATAGCTTTGGCCGCTATAGTGGCAGCGGTGAAGGCTATAGCGGTGGCGGTCAAGGCTGTCACTATAGCCTTGGCCGCGCCAAACCATTTTTAGGGGGGATACCAGTGTTTTTGCATCCATAAACTCGAAATCATTGAAGTTTTAAGTCGTAATCAACTATATTTCAATAGATCTAGACTTAAAACACTCAAATAATGTTGATTTCATGGATTTGGGTAAGAAAATACCCAAAAATCGTAAAGAAATAACGTGACCTCTATAGGGATGGAGTTCACCTCCATAGCTATAGCCTTCACCGCTGTAACAGTAGCGACCAAGGCTATATGAGTAGAGGTGAGGGCTATCCCTATAGAGGTCGGATTATTTTCTGACGATTTTCCAAGAACACCAAGGAAAAAACCAAGAAACAACACTAAAAGTTGCAAGAACAACAATAATAGACAATAAATGAAGTAAAAGATAAAGGGATCTCAGTTTTGTTACCTCTAGGCCGTGAATCTAACTCGGGAGACTCGAATAGGACGTTTGGCAAGCTTTTGATGATTTTTCGACAGAATGGTGATGAAAATAGCGATGAAAATAGTGACGGATTATTTGGGTGATATTTGAGGAAAAGTCTCTTAAACCCTATTTAATCCATTTTAACCTTTAATTTCTAACTGATTTTAGTGTTTAAGCTACGAGATCAAGCCTAAGAGCAACTAAGAAATGAGATTATAGAGGATTAAACCCAGATTTTATGCTTTTCTTAGCTTTCTCTCTCTAGTTCTTTCCTTTCTCTCTCTTGTTCTTCTTTTTTCTCTCAAAAGTGATTTCTAAATTCTAAATCTGGAAAAAAGTTCTCTAACCTCTCTCTTGGATTGAGGAAGGGATAAAGGGTTATACCTGAGGCGCGGATTCTTGAACTAGTTGTCCAATGGGGTTGTCATCAACAGACTTATCAAGAATGAGATTCTGACTTGGATGATTTGATTTGATTCGGTATACCTGTCAAGGGAGACTTGAGGTTTACCAAGCGCGGGCTTGGACTTTTGAGGTTTGCCAAGCATGGGCTTGGGATTTTACGGTTCGCCAAGCATGGGCCTGGGCTTTTGAGGGGTTACCAACCACGGGCTTGGGCTTTTGAGGGTTTGCCAAGCATGAACTCGGGCTTTTGACGGATTTGCCAAGCATGAGCTTGGGCTTTTGAGGGATTGCCAAGCATGAGCTTGGGCTTTTAATAGATTTTCCAAGCATGAGCTTGGGCTTTTGAGGGATTGCCAAGCACGGGCTTAGGCTTTTGACGGATTTGCCAAGCATGGGCTTGGGCTTTTTAGGTTTTGCCAAGCACGAGCTTGGGCTTTTGAGGGTTTGCCTAGCACTGGCTTGGGCTTTTGAGGGTTTGGTCAAGCATGGGCTTGGGCTTTTGAGGGTTTGCCAAGCACGAACTTGAGCTTTTAAGGTTTTGGATTCTCAGATCTGTAGGTTGCATCGCGGTGCCCCTGGAGATTCGGGAGGTTATGGTGAGATGTCCCGAAAGGATCGCCGTACAGCGTACCTGTCAAGGTAGTGCTGAAGTATTAGTAAGCCATATAAATTGCATTTTTATTGCTTAATTGATTTTGTGGAACAAAAATTTTTGCCCCTTCAATTAAGCAATAACAATGGAAGAATGAAATATAAATTGAGTTTAGGGATATCCGGGGTTCAAAAAGAAATAACCGATCGGAGAGCTTTGCCCCTTGCGAAAAAGAATATTCCAGAGAATATTCTATGCAATAAAAGACAAAAAGGAATATATTCCTTTTTTTTCTTTTTCTTTCCCTTTTCAAATCTAGCAACTTTTCTTCTTTTCTTCTATTTTCGTTCTCTCTTCTTTCCCTTTGCATTCTTTGACTCCCATTCCATACAACCATGAATGAGCTCGGTTTCTTTGAGTTGTCGAGCCAAAATGATCAAGAAGGGATCTGATGGGATTGACCATAGCTCCTTGCACGTGACTAGCCATGGTTTGCGCACTCTTTTGATCGCCTGACCATTTGGACTTTATCGAGAAGACAAGTATCTGGGTATACTCCTTACTCGCAACCCTAGACGTACACGGATTTGAGTGGGCATGCCTCAACTCTTCAAGTAATACTCCAAAACCCGATCAAAATTTCAAATTTTGCACTTAATGCTCATGGCCTAACTTTGAATTATTAGACATGTAGGCTTGGATTTTTGATGAAATTGTTGATAAAAAGGGTTTAGAACTGCTATAGGATCATTTAGGGACTGATTTGGCTTGATTTAGACCAAGATTTGGGCTGAATTTTGGATTTTAGGGAGAAAGGGACGCCGGGGGCGGCTTAAGGCCGACTCTCCACCACCACTATAGGGGCAGCGGTCACCGCTGCCGCTATAGCAGTGGAAGCCATCACGGCAGCGGTGAATGCTACCGTGATACAGGCAGCGGTGGCGGTGGTGAAGCCGTCATTGGTGAACCCGAAAAAAAGAAGCGGGGTGCTACCGAGGCTGATTTTTCGTTTTGAATCTGATTTTGATGTCGAAATTCTTTTCCGAGGTGATCTAGGTGCTGGAAATTGCTTTCTTTGTTTAATTTGCATAATTAACTTCCGCTTTGCCTTTTTGGTGCTAATTCTTGACATTTAAAATTTTGCAGACACATCATTGCAAGACGATGGGGTCTATGAGCTGGTGTGCCAAGTGGTGGATCAAGATAAAAGCTAGGGCGCGAGCAACCCGAGACTTTTCATTAGTTGAGGTGATTACGGATCCGAGCTTGGTGTGGTTACTTGAGGCTTTGCCGACGGGGCATAAGCTCATGAGTTAGACTGTTATGGCTTGCTCGATAGAGAGGTGGAGCGAGACCACCCATACATTTCACTTACCGGTCGGGGAGCTAACTATCACCCCTTCCAATGTAGTAGAGATGACGGGATTCTGATGGGGATGGTGAGTGATTCATTTTGATTTATATCTCGACCGCTTCCATGATCGGTCGGCTTCCCGGGCTCGAGTAGAGGCACTCCTCGGGGTCTTTCCTCCAAGGAAAGAGAGGCTCAAGTATGCCACACTTGAGACATATTGGACCTAGGAGACTGATATCAATGGCGATCTAATGACTCAGTATTTGCGGTCCTTCGTCATCACCTTGCTGACCACCCTATTCTTCCCCACTTCCTCAAGTATGGTTACCATGGGCTTACTTAGCACACTTCTGGACATGACCACTTTTCAGGAGTGGAATTGGCCTCAGGCCATACTTGGACAGATGTATTTTGCCCTTGACTGCTCAGCTAATGGAGACATTGGTGAGTTCAAGGCCAGGGCCTTTTAGATTCAGGTTAGGAATTCCACCCACTAGAAAATTTGAAATAATTATGATGGCTGTGCACTGACTCTATCATTCTTTTTGCAGGTATGGGCATATGCCTATAGAGTTATCCCACCACCTGGGTTGGACAGTCAGCCCCCGGATGGTTCCCACTACATAGCCCGGTGGATGGTAGGGTGGAAGGATAAGGACACCCACAGGCATGCCTGGTATAGGGATTATCTGAGGTAGCTTAGCCGACATTGGGTAATAAAATTTATTCTTGCACATTTAATTTAAGCAATTAGTCCGAAACTGCATGGATAAAAGGAGAGATGCTTATAGTGATTTGTTTTTATTTTCAACTCATTGCGGAGCCTTGGAAGAGCCTGCCATACTATTACTTTATTAGAGAGATCCAGGGAGGAGCTGATGGCCGATGTGGGGTTGATGGCTATCGCTTCATCCTAGAGTGCCCCTGGAGCCTAGAGTGGTACTTCGGGGAGCTCATTCGGAGGTGGAGGACTAGCATTACCCTACGGAGGAGAGTCCCACCCGACGTGCCAGTGGGTACCTTCTAGCCCCACCTTATGCCTATGAGAGATCAGACTAGGTACATGGATGATGATTAGGAGAGAGTGCCCTCACTTGGACGAGACTACGCCGCTCACCTCGATCGGCTTATTCTTGCCTGTCGGAGATTTCCCCAGTTGATAAGCATAAGGATTTTAGAGATGACAGCATGGTGACAGAGGGTAGCGACGGGTATAGCGGGGATGATGATGATGATGGTGACGAGCCCTCCTCGGATGGAAAGGGTGGTGGCATAGCCATGGATCAGGATGGCGTGCCTTTCGATGCTGAGGATCTCACTTGTCCCGAAGTTTTCTTACCCCGATAGAAGAAGGTACAACTTAACTACCGAGGGTGCACTTTAACTTTCTATCATCTCACTGCTTGACTAACATTTGACTTTCTCTTTTTTAAGCTTCCCGCAATAGAGGAGAGGGACCAGCTGTGCTGGCTGCAACGGCCTGGGAGACACTTGACAGGGGCTACAGCTCCGGCCAAAGACGACTTCCATGAGATACCTTATGCTAGGGAGATTCCACCCCATGGATATGTCCAGGGGGTCCTGGGGAATCCCATGGAGCAAGAGCTTTGAGTTTTGAGCTAGCCAGGGGTGTACGAGGTTAAGTACATCGAGGAGACTACCATGCTCATTTTCTTCACTCCTCCCAATACTACACATGTAAGCACTTTTATGATTATGATAGACTATTGCTTGGCTGTGGTGATCGGTCTAATTTTGTTTCTGACTTGCAGGTGCTTGCCTCTGAGGCTGAGCGCATAGCTCGAGGATATTTTTTGATGAGGGACATGGTCTTAGCCCATGATTCCATTTCCGGGGCAATTGATTTCTTTTATCATTTTCAACAAGAAACAAACACGATAACACATATGAATATTATGAATCTATGCATGATGCATGATTTACTGGAGTTGATCATCTTTGCGGTTGCTGATGTGCAGGTTTTTATTGCTATGGATTAAGACCGGGTTTGAGCTAGTGAGGAGGGTTGATTGCACACTGAGCGGGAGTTGGCGGAATATCAGGGCTAGATGGCATTTGAGAGAGCTCAGTATGCGGAGGAGAGTGCCTCGCATGCTCGGGAGATGGCACAGATCAGTGACTAGGCTCGGAGGCTATGGATTTAGGGGATGATCTCGAGGCCCAGCTTAGGGGGCAAGGCTGAGGTGCAGGCGCTGATATGGGAGGAGATGGTCGGGGTTTCATGGCTGATGTGAGGCGATTCGGATCCTTGGGACATACTCACGGTGCTATAGGGATGAGGAAGATATCTTTCACGTGGTCTGTGGCTCGGTCAGAGTTTTCATCTGAGCCCGTATTATCCCGTACTCTTGCAGAGGATACCACGGAGGGTGAATGGAGCAAGGATGATGATGGGATAGGATACATCCAATTCGATTATGATGGGGAGGATTGATAGATGCTAGATCGATACACTTTGCATTCTCTCTCTACCTTTTAGATACTTTGATGACTATCTTTTCTTTTCTTGATGTATTTTGGCTTTCACTTGAGATATTGAGGATTTGATACTTTAGTTGCTTTATTTGGTTTGACTAATATGATTGCTTGATTTCGTTGATTACTTTGGTAGCTTTACTTATTCTCTAGATGGATGCTAGGTGCAATAGATACTTAACCAGGGAAAAGAATGTACGGAAGTGCCTTGCGGTATAGGCGAAACAAGAATGCCCCTGGTGGAGGATTATCATTTTTCTACACACCCTCTTACTTGCATAAACGATTATCGGATTGAGCGAATTGGGGACAGGTGGGAGCACAAAGCGAATTTCAAGGTTCCAGATGACAAACGGCTGGACACTATCACTACTAATGAATTCTACCAAGGATGGTTTCGGAAGATTAGGATATTGTGGAATCAATATGCTTGGTTACGGTCAAGACTTGAGCAGACACTGGCAAAGGACGAATTTAAGTCCTTCGAATCTAGTAAACTGGCGAACATATTCCTGCATTCTGATGCTGATGGCAATGATGCAGATATCTCGATGTGTTCGATGGCAGTCGGTAATCTTTGTTCTAATTATCTTAATTTTTGCATTGACCGAAGCATTGTGTTAGGCCTATCAGACTTGCTTATTTTTTCTTTCATGTCCTAATTTTTGCCTAGACTGCTCTTTTCAAGTTTTCAATCGAGCAAACTATCCCGACTTTTGCATAGACCTCAATTCTTTTCAGCCTATCAGGATTTTTGCCTTTTATCTTGGCTTTCATTTCTTTCAAGGTATTGGGTTGACTACACAGAACCCTACGTTTGACACATCTGTTGCATTTCACCTTTTGGGCCCAATATATTCATTTAAGCACAAACATAAAGGATTCAGTAAAAGTGAAATTTCCATTAGTTGAATTAAGTTTGAGTACATGATGATGATAATCATTTCTATTGACCCAAACTCTGGTGTTGACTAGCCAATGAAGGTTTTCTAGCCAACATACGCTCTTGGCTCACTTTACCCTGACTTTTGCCTAGACTGCCCTTTTTCGGATTTTTAGTCTAGCAGGTTATTCTTGCACCCTAACTTTTGTCCGATCGGTTTGTAGAATACCAATCAGTGCGATACACCCTAATTTTTGCCCGAGCAGTAGAGGACCACTCATCGGGTGATTAATTTATATATGCTTTTTATGTGCCGCTTTTCTGGATTTGATTCTTTTGGTTAGACATGATAACACTTCAACCTGATTTTGATTGATAGGGTTTATGAACTCATTATCATTGATAATTATGCCCCTCGAATCGAGTGCTTTTCTGAATATGCGAAGCCTTACCCAATCTGGACAAGATTCCCCCTTTGGGTCGGTGTTGGCAGGCTTTGCTTGCTTTGAAATCAGATCATTAGCCTTCGACGGATACTCGGTGCTTGACATGGTTCTTGTTCATCCTCGCTATGCGCTTTTGATATTTCTAAAGACCGCTTAAGCTGCTCAGGCTGCACCTTAGTCCATGGGGGTCTCTTTGACACTGGGTTTAATACGACTCTCGGACCCAAATTTTTGATCGATCAGGGGGTGTCCCTTGGGATTGAAACCTCAATAACTAGGATGATGCAATAAGGTAGGCTATGCCAAATAAGGATACGTTTCTCAAGGAACTTGGTCATCTTCTCGACGGTAAGGTCGGTGAAAAGGGTCGACTTCCCCCTATCCTAATGCGGGTTGAATCTTACCGATCATATGCGTCCCCCTACCGAGAATGGCCAAGGAGGAGAGAAACAGGGAAGATTTGGAGAGGTGGAAGATATGGGGTATTAGGAAAAGGCAAAGGTGCATGGGGGTGGGAAATTTGAGAATGGGTGGGCGAAGAAAAGATAAGCCAGAACTCTGTCGAAGATGATCCGGTGATGCTCTTCCTCCATAATCGGCTGACACTTCTTCGATAGCTTGAAAATTGGTTAGCATATAGTCACGAGGCCGGTGATGGACCGATTGACATATTAGATCTATCCAAGGAAGGGCTAAGCTTCTTTTACTGTTTCAGGCATGGAGATGAACCCTGGGTACCTAGGATGCCTAGGCAAAAGCATTATCATGATCTTTAAGCACTCATTATTTATAATTTTGTTTTAAAGGTTAGGTCATTAGAAAATGGTTACCATTTTAGATTATCATCCTTACTCAAACTTATTTCAGTTAAAGAAATGTCATGACTACTAAACACATTATGCTTGTGATGAAATGAATGCATGGACCCATCAGGCAAAACATCAAACAGATAAGCAAAAAGAGAGTTTTTCATTAAATTAAAGTGCCTTAAAGGCAGAATTGTTCATATCTAGATACTAGAAATAGAAATAAATTACATCATAGAAAAATCATCCTCCACAAGCGGAGGGTCTTCAGTGGTATAGCCGATAGACTAATCATCCTCGGTAGCCTTCATTGGTGCGTCGTCCAGGACGAAGTCCAAAACCTTTGCTTGCTTGGCTGATAACTTGTATCCTTCATTTGCTAGAGACCTCGTGGGATTCTTGCCTTTGGAAAAGATGGCTCTAATGATATCTTGTAGACCCCTAACTTCCTTTGGTGAGCCAAAAAGCGGGGGTGAACCCTGACGGTTAAGTGCTTTTTTAGGCTCAACTATCTTTCCTTCCCTCACTAAACAGTTGAGGTCTTGAATCAATCTTTGACATTCGTCAGTGCGGTGGCCTCTTTGCACATGATATGCACAAAAGTTATGCTTCTCCTCTTCCTTAGGGGGTCTATGCTAGTGAAGGGCTCTGAGGAGGCCGCGCTTCCTTAAGGTGGCTAAGATTACACTGAGGGGTAATTTCCATGTATTTGTAACATTCTCTAGGTTATCTTTGGGAGGTACTACAACTGGTGCCTGAGCGATTGCCCGATCCTGAGGGGAAGGCCCGAGATTCGACTTATTGGCTCGCGAAAGCTTCTCCTTCACCTCGGCCAGCGATGGGATAGCACGAGGTCCTTTACGCTCTTTGAGCTTTACTTTTCGACACTCTTTGGAACCAAAAAGTAGGAACTTATATAGTAGAGCCTCCATTTTAGGCGTTATGCCTGGGGATTACATGACTTGATCGCTGGATGAATAGGACGCTAATCGATGCGTGAGAGCTTTAATTTCAGGTGTCATGCCTGGAGGTTACATGACCTAGTCGCTAGAGGGATGGGGTGTGCCAAACTGGAATGGTGAACCAATAGACGAGGGCTCGACTGGAGAATTAACTTGCAAATTAGTATTGAAAGGGTTTTACGGGTAAGCAGCCCCCCTTGGAGCAATCAGAAATTGAGGAGGAGTAGGAAGAGAGGACTTTAGAGGCATTTGAGGTTGAGATAGATTCTGATCCAGTTAGAATACACTAAATCAAGACTGAATAGGGGAAATTGACCGAGCGGGCTGAAACTAATCAAGGGTTATTGTGGTTAGCGGAAGCTGGCTTATACTGGTGCAAAACCAGGCTTGAAGGTATGGTATGGAGCTTGGGTTGGATAAACAAGCATGGAAGACTAAAATGGGATAGGCGAAGACTGAGTAGGCTGCTACAGACACTGAATCAGCTGAATTGGTTGAACAAAGGACTGAGCTTGAAATGACAGAACCAGAACTGACCCACTTTGAGTGATCTCTAGTTGTCCCCGAGCTTGAATACCAATCATCTGAATCCTTTGGGCATTTTTTTTCTCTTTTAAAACTGCATGGATCGAATCTTGGATCTGCCCCTAAATTGCATCTCGGAATTGATCAGATCAGAGAAATGCTGACAAAGCATTGGTAATCTCAGAACTCAAAGGAGACTGACCCAGATTAGGCAGGAGGAAAGGAGGAGAAGAAGAACCCTCGGATGGAACCCTATCCACTAGCAGTAAATTAGACATAGCAGAAAGAAATAGATTCCGAAAATGAGCTTGACACTGAATTCAAACCTACAAGACAGTGAACTAGCTGATGATCGAATCTGATGGTAGCAGTGCCTTGGCCCAATTGAGAAGCTGGAAAATGATCAGCCCGAATTGATCTGTGAATGAAATGGATGATCACATAATAACCCGAATGATGAATGCTATACATATAGGTGGTTTAGAGAGGTAAAGAGTTGAAGAGCTTATGATGTGAAGCTTAACCCCAAAATACATGAGACGTACAAATTCCTTGCTATACCTAGCGAACTAGGTACAGGTCATCGGGACTCAAACGATCTCAGGCATTTTGTTAAATTCCCCCTTCAAGCGAGGGGAGAGTAGAGGTAAGCGAAAACCAAAAATAAAGGTCGGCCACAAGCGGCCTATGCATGAAGTGCGGATGCATGGGCATAACACAAGTAGCACACGAAAGCAAATAAACTTCTTCCAACCTTATGACTCCCGCTAACGCCAATTTGTAGTCTAGGGGTAACTCTAGAGCCCAGAAACGACAAGAGAGTATGCGACCTAAATCTAGATTATTCAGGTGAGCCTACGGGGAAGTTACCATGGCTAGATTTATCGCAGTTCATAGTCTTGTACTGCTAGTGTCGTGAACGACACTGTAGAAGGGTCTCGTTTACCTTGATTCTGTGTAACTCAACCACTCCTCAAATGAGTGCGACTGCAGGAATTACATGTTGGTTGAAACGAGTGTTCCAACCATAAATATCCCCAATTCCTAGTGGGCATGAGGTATAGAAGTGAGCTTCACGGGGTGATAAAATGGCACCTTAAGACTTAGAATCTAACTAAGCGGTGGATAAAAAGCCATAAGAAATAACGCGTTGATTTAAAAATGATTTAGGCACATCATCAAAATCAGTTAACCAAAGTTTGAAAATGAGAGCGATTTCAAGTTTTAAGTTGAAGGAAGATCCCCAGCAGAGTCGCCACTGTGAGCCGACAACCCTCAATCCCCCCGCCTACACGGTAAGCTTTAATGCTCTTCAGCATGGGGCGGAGAAACAACGAGCGGTATGAAGCGTGCTAAGGGATGATCCTTATTTTAGCATGATGAAAATGGATATTGGAAGCCATGTTGAAGTTGAAATTTAGTCCGATTATTGGGTTAAGGGATACAAGACTTAGAATCCTGTATTTTTAGATACTGTCGCCACCCGGTTAAGCTCCATCGGGAATTTGGGTATGATATTCCCACTGGGTGGTTGGACCTACCTTAAAACAGAGATTCTAGGTTCGGATGATGTTGCTTACTTTTCAATGTTTAAATTAAGTCGATTATATTTTAATAAACGTGACCTTAGTTCTTATTCGATTTAATCCAATTATTGTTTGGTGTTTTCGGTTTTATATGCCATACATCACACGAAAATCGATAAATAAATAGAGCAAGAAAATAAAATTATTACAAGGCTTTACGAATACCTATACATTTTTCTAATGCGAGAAAATAAATAAAGCGATAAATAAATAAATGGGCGAAATCGGGTTTTAACCGAGCTTACCGACTCAGACCCGTCTCCAAACAAGGCAAGAAATATACGCGACTAACCAGAAATAAAGTAAGAATAAATAAATGCGGAAAATAAACACATAACATGAAGAAAAACATATTTTTGGATTTTTCGGGATAAAAATATAATTTTTGGGCATTTATTAATTATCTAACAACCTAAAAAGGGTGAAATAAATTAACTAAACATCCTAAAATTAGATTTTATATATTCAGAATATTTTTTGCGATTTTTTGTTGATGGATAACGATTTATTTAGTTAAAAGCGTTATTTTTAAGCCATTAAAATGCATATTAAATCAAATAAAAATAAAAATAAAATGTAAAAATCGAATAAAATTAATAAAAAATAATTTCAGATTATTCATGAACTTTTGGAAATTTTTTGGATTGAAATCGGGGTAAAAAATGCAAGAAAACGGCGAAAAAGGGCTAAAAACAGCTTTTAGCGGCAAAGGGCTTTGGTGACAACCTTGACCGCCACTGCTATAGCTTTGGTCGCTATAGTGGCAATGGTGAAGGCTATAGCAGCGGCGGTCAAGGTTGTCACTATAGCTTTGGCCGCGCCAAACCATTTTTAGGGGGGATACCGGTGTTTTTGCATCCATAAACTCGAAATCATTGAAGTTTTAAGTCGTAATCAACTATATTTCAATAGATCTAGACTTAAAACACTCAAATAATGTTGATTTTATTGATTTAGATAAGAAAATACCCAAAAATCGTAAGAAATAACGGGACCTCTATAGGGATGGAGTTCACCTCCATAGATATAGCCTTCACCGTTGTAACAGTAGCGGCCAAGGCTATATGAGTAGAGGTGAAGGCTATCCCTAAAGAGGTCGGATTATTTTCCGACGGTTTTCCTAGAACACCAAGGAAAAAATCAAGAAACAATACCAAAAGCAGCAAGAACAGCAATAATAGACAATAAATGAAGTAAAAGATCATGGGAACTCAGTTTTGTTACCTCTAGGCCGTGAGGAGACTCGAATTGGACGTTTGGCAAGCTTTTGATGATTTTCTGATGGAATAGCGATGAAAATAGCGATGAAAATAGTGACGGATTATTTGGGTGGTATTCGAGGAAAAGTCTCTAAAACCCTATTTAATCCATTTTAACCTATGATTTCTAACTGATTTTAGTGTTTAAGCTACGAGATCAAGCCTAAGAATAACTAAGAATCTAGATTAGAGAGGATTAAACCCAGATTCTATGCTTTTCTTAGGCTTTCTCTCTCTAGTTCTTTCCTTTCTCTCTATTGTTCTTCTTTTTTTCTCTCAAAAGTGATTTCTAAATTCTAAATCTGGAAAAAAGTTCTCTAACCTCTCTCTTGGATTAGTTTAAATACTCTCACACACAAAAATCCACCGACTTAGGCAAATTTTCAGGAAAAATACATGGCCAAATCGCAAGAGGAGAGAGAAATAAAGTGGCACGGCCTGTCCAACGCCGCCGTCACGGCGGTGACCGCCATAGTGGCGGCGGTCACTGCCGTGATAGGAACATCCATTTCCACTACGGTGGCAGTGAGTTCTACCATAAGAGGCGGGGGTGGCCACAACAGGGGTGGCCACCCCGGTGGCGTTCACCGCTACCACGGCGGCTGTGCCTGCCATAAGAGTGGCGGCCACCATCGCCGAAGGGCAGGCTGCCACAGCCGCCGCCGCCGGTGGTAGTGGCAGCAAAAGGGGGCTAGGGTGGCTGCTATGGTTTAGATAATCTAGGGTTAGGGTTTTGTTGATTAGGGTTTAGGTAGGGTTTGGTGGATTAGAGTTTTTTGGTGCAATTTTAGGGCAGATTTAGGGCTTTGGCTTCCAATGCCTATATCTTTCACTACAGTTATCCGACTATGGCGATTCTTGACATTCTAAAAAGCTTGAAGAGTCAAGAATCCAATGATATAAACGAGACTTGCTGAAAATGTTTGGAACGTATCCAAAATTGTGAAACAAATTATTGCACACGAGCGAAAGGAAACGACTAATCCTAAATGCATGCGAATGATATTTAAGCGCCGCTAAGGGCCCGAAATCATAAAAAATGTACTTACCAAACGTGATTCGACCATCAAAGAATAGAACAACTAGACAGTACGAGGTTAGAGCAATAAGTCATCATCATTCCAAGGGTCACCGAAAAGCCCCGTGCTCACACCAATGCTCTCACCAAATCATCCAAAGACATTTCTTCTGGAATAACAACTCTCACCGATAAGCAGAAAGCTTTCAAGGAGGAGCTCAAAGAGTTCCTAAAAAAGGAATTGCCAAATGTCCTTAAAAAAGCTGTGGAAGACATGAGCACCGATTTCCAAACTCATCTCTCTAGAACTAAAAAGATCATCAATAATTGAAAGGAGAGCTTTGATATTGAACTCTGGCACATAAAAACCAGTATTCACAATGGTCGTGAAGCAATCATCAAAGAAGTTCAACAACTCAGCTCTAGGGTATCACAATTGTCCCTTACTACCTCTTCCTCTTCCAGAACTTCATCTGCCACTCCATTCTAATCCTTCAAGACTTGGTACAACACATAGGTGACATAGGATTCTTTGGGTATAAAGGCATGGTCACTCTGCTCAAAGTTCTATTCCCCTTCTTTGAAGAAGAAGATAGACAACATGTCCTGGGCATGCACTCAAATGTAATAAAGTCTTATGCACGGCTCGGAAAGTTAATCAAACCACTACATCTAACTCCTACAATAGTGGACACAATTATTGAGAAGCGTCTAACAGGTAATGTAGATTATTCTTTCTACTTCAGAGCCTGGGAAAGAAATTAGGATCACCGATCTTATATGGTTATGGACCCCTAAGCAGATGCTAACAAAAAGGGGGAGAAAGATACAACATGCATGGAAGGGGAAGATTCTGGGAAAGACAAGGAGTAGTAATAGTTGATTAGAATAGCTGTTTTTCTTGTAAGCAAAATCTGTAATAGCTAGTTCTAATAATTTTCACTTATAATCTTCTATTATCTGTAATCTTGAACATCATTGATGTTAACCATTTTTAGCAACAAAGTATATAAAGTGAAAATATCTAATAAAAAATTTGCTTCTAAGTACAACCATCAATCGTACTTAAAAAACTTGGAAGCTAGAATGCAAAAAGAATGGGGGAGTTAGGATGCTAGAATTATGGGGGAGTAAACTTGTAAGTGACTTAGTATCAAGAATCATACTTAGCTCATATTCCCTAGTTTTTATGCTCACTGTACTTAGGTTTTTGTTTCCATCATATGAGGTAGATTGTTGGGAAATAATGATCTGGAAAAATCACATTAAGAACAAATATGGATCAGGTTTGAAGTAAACAAAACCTCTAAGTTCAAGAAGAGCATCCAGATATATATTGAAGACAACAAATCACCAAGTGCATGAAGAAAGCATCCGGTTAAATTTTGGAAAGGAAATAAACTTCTAACTCCTTAAAAATAGCATCCGGAGAAAGACTGATTGAAGTGCATCCGCATAAGTTAGAGTTAGATGACATCCGGAAGACTCAACTTACGAGATAAAAGGGAAAAGTTCAAAATTACCTTTTCCCTCCACATTGGTCAGAAGTCAAAGTTCCTTTTGCCTTGGAGAATGAAAAAGCGACAGCTTGCACGCATTTCAAAAAAAGACAAAAAGTCTGACTTAGAAAAAGAAAAAGGCAACAACCTTTTTAACCTACACCAATTGGAAAGCGCGTGGAGCTCACTCATCTAACAAAGTGTGCCTAGAATTTGGAAGTACACAAAAGCCAAACAAACGACTACTGACACCTTTTTGCATCAATCCCAACAATTCAAACGGGTTAAATAATGTGTCTAACGGATTAATCAATTGCTCCAAAAGCGCCACCTCATACCTTATCAACGGTGAAGATTGAAGATTAACCTAATGGTACACAACAACTACATTTATGATCAAAGCCTATAAAAGGAAAGCTTCACTTATTGAGAAGGTGCTGGTTGATTTCACAAAAAGCTATCATATTGAGAATTCAAGCTACTTCAATCAAAGAGCTTAATCCCCCAAGAACCCTTAACTTAGATCAGTTTTTAAAAATTCACAAGTGTAACTATAAACTTGTAGAATTCAAAACCCTCTTTTATAGAAAACCAATTGTAAAATCTCATACTTGGGTGAGTATTGAGATTGGGTCTCAACTTGAACTAGGATAGTTTGAGTGGTATATTCCTGTGGGATTCAGCTTAAATTTGGATAGAATTTAAGTGGTATATCCTACTAAAGAGAAAGGACTCAACCTGAAGTTGGTGCTTTTAGTGGTATATCCTATATCCGGAAGAGAAGTCATCATCCGGAGACAACGCAAAAGGACTTAGCTGAAGATTGGTGTCTTTGGTGGTATATCCTACATCCGGAGGAGAAAACATCTCTGGAGACAATTGTAAAGGCTTTGATTCATGTCCGTTGAAAGGAATCTCACTAGTGGACAAAGCTCGGAGGAGGAAACTCCGGGGACTTTGACGTAGGTAGGGTCAAACCAGTGTAAATCTCTTGTGTTTGATTTTCTATTCATCTTTTACTTTATTGCATTATATTTTATATCTGCATCATCCAGACCCATTAACTCTGGACTAAAATCAAACACGCTACACAAGGATTTTATAAGTCCATAAATTCCTCAAAAAAGGGTCATTCACCCCTCCTCTGACCCTATATACTTAGGCACAAGGACCAACATATAGATCCTCTGAGTATAGATAAACCCTACAAGTCTAAATACACTCAGAATGTAGAATATAATGTTCGAGACTTATTTTTTAAATAAATATAAGGCAAGCATATAGTAGGATAAAGTATTAAAATAGACCAGTCACTGCATATTGTTATTAAATTTACTCAGACTACATGTTACAAAGCAGCAGCAGAAACATAAAACACACATACACACAACCACGTTGAAAATAAGATTACAATTCAATCACGAAATGAAGCTTGATTAAAAACCTTTTACTAAAATTCATGACATTTGAAGCAACATATCTCCTCAAATGGTGGTTTATTGTCCTAGTCCCATTGAGTGCCCAAAAGAACAGCTTCCATGAAATCAAGGTGCACAAATATAACACTAATAGAAAAGCAAAATCATGTAATAATTAGTAAAAGCGTCAATATAATGTGGTCTGATTAATGTTTGTAGAAAACACAATAAAATAGAATTCAAAGAAATTGAGCTAATAATATATCTATTCAACATTCAATTATCAATTCCGTAAAACTACAGAGCTTCAACCTAAATAGAAAATCAAAGACATAATTTTAATCGTGTAAGCCTCCTATTCAACGTTGGTGATTCGGAGAACCGGAGCCTCCCATATAAACGTCGGTGATTCGGAGAATCGGTGATGGGAGATTACTGTAATCGGCATTCTAGATGAGCTCTCACCGTGAAAGAAGCGTTGGTCGATATCAAAATCAATCACATGGATAAAGGGCGGAGAATCATATTGATAAACATTGAATGATTATAGTAAAGCATACCAGACAATTTCATCGTAAACGTTGCCCATTGATTTGTCGATGATGGCTGAAAAGTTTCTGTTCTAAGACTATATTTCAAACAAAATAAAACAGAGAGAATGATCAAATCGCCTATCAAGATCAAATTTGTGTTTCGTCTCTCTTGTTGCAGCAAAATCGTCGGTTTTGTAGAGTATTTTGAAATTCAAAAAGGAAGACAAAGAAGATTAGAGTGGGGAACCGCAGAAAATGGGTCGAATGGTGAGAAAGGCAGTTTGAATCGTCAGTTTGCATGGAAGAGAACAGATCCGTGTTTTGTTTCACTCACCAAATCTTAAACCTAATTTTCTATAATTAAAAAAAGAATCGGAAGAGTGGGCTTTAAGAAAGGTATTGTACGTATTTAAGGTTTCAAAAGCCCATGTATAGAGATAGGGCCGTCTCGAAAATCTACGAGGCCTTAAGCAAATTTTAAAAATGAGCCTTTGATAAAATAAAATTACGTGTTATTAATCAAACTACAAGAATTTCAATTATAATAGTATATAAATCAACTTTATAATAAATTGTTATAAAATCTATTGGCCTATTATGAAAAGAATTTTGATGACTACTTATTTTCAGATTATTGACAGAATAATGACAAATTACACGCAAAACATTTCACTAATATAAATAATTTTTGATATTTTATTGCTTCTGAATATTTGAAGCCATAAGTATCACTCAAGGTAATTTTCTAATAATCAATCCTGATACTATATTATATGTTCAAAATATTTTTTTAAACTAATTGTAATTGTTATACAAACCTTTTATTTTGTTAGTTTCATGACTTAACATTCATGAATATTCGGTTAAACAATTCAAAGTACATTATGATAAATATGTTGGACTTTGGACGATTACTTATAGTAATAATTAATAATTAATAATTAATAATAATAATAATTAAATCTGCTAATTGAGTTAATGTCATGTAATTGTGTAAATAAATTGTAGGTCATTAATGATAGAGATCATAGCAAAGGGGAAAAAGTAAAAAAGGAATTAAATAGGTCATTAATAATATAAATAATAAGCAAAGGAAAAGAAAAAGCAAAAAAAGGCCTCATTGGGTCTCTACCACGGAATAAATGATTAACAACGCTTGCCACTCTACCACCAGAACAATGCATCCTTAATGCAAAGCGTCCTTGTTTTTTTAATAAATGATATGTTTTATTTTATAATAGTATAAAATTAAAATATTTCGAGGCCCTCAAATTTGGGGTCCTGAGCGGTCGCTTCACTCGAACCTCTAATTGTCGGTCCTGTTGAGGGATTCAGTTAAGTTGCCCAATCATAAATGTCTCAAGTTTATTTTAGTCATGAGAATGAATAAAACAAATGACTTGTATGTTGGTTAGCTTGTTTGAAAAAGGAGTTATGAACATAGGCTTGTGTTGAGAACTTGGGTTGGACCGGTCCATGCTAAAGTAGGTCTTGATTATCCTTAGACTTAGTTGCAACATACTACTAATATAGAATTGGGTATGTGTTGGAAATCAATCATTCAGAAGCCTTTGCCTAAACACAAGAAAACATAATCCAGATCAAGGTTTTGAAGGAAACAAAATATCAAGTCAAAAAAGATAATTCAGATTGTGCCTTAAAGGAAACAAGTCACTAAGTTCAAAAACACATGCATCCGGTTTTAAGAACAGAAGAAAAGATCTCATTTATCCAAGAAGACATCATCCGGAGATAATCACTGATTGAACAAGCATCCGGTCACAGTTTGAGTCTGAAAACATCCGGAAGAGTCAACTATCAAGACAAAGGAAATATATTCAAAAATACATATTTCCCACCACATTGGTCTGAAGTCAAAATCCCTTTTCTCTTGGTAAATGAAAAAGTGACAGCTTGCACATAATTCAAAAAAAGACAAAAGGACTGACATGGAAAAAAAAGGTAACAACCTTTTTAACCTAGACCAATGGAAATGGCGCATGGAGCCCAAACATCTGATAAAGTTGCATAAAATTTGGTTGTGCACGGAATGCCAAATAAACGCTAACTGACAACTTTGTTGCATCAATCCTAACAATTCAAATGGGTCTATCAATAAGTCTAACGAACTAATCATTGGCTCTGGAAGCGCCACTTAATATCTGATCAACGGTGAAGATTCACGATAAATGATGCACAATGGCTACATTTATGATCCAAAGCCTATAAAAGGGAAGCTTCACTTGTTGAGAAGATGCTGGTTGATTCAAGAAATCTATCCATTAAGAAATTTGCTATTCAATCAATTGTAAAAATCCCTCCAAGAACCAAACAATTAGAAATTAGTTTGTAAGAGCTCTTAAGTGAAAAATATAAACTTGAAGAGTTCAAACCCCCCCCCCCCCTCCTCTGAAAAAGATACTTGTAAAATCTCATATTTGGGTGAGTATTGATATCAGAACTTAGCTTAAACTAGGAAGGTTTGAGTGGTATATCCTTGTGGGATTTAGCTTAAACTTGGGTAGAGTTTGAGTGGTACATCTTACTAAAGAAGAGGACTCAACTAGAAGTTGGTGCTTTTGGTGGTATATCCTACATCCGGAAGAGATGTCATCATTCGGAGACAATGAGAAAGGACTCAGCTGAAGATTGGTGTCTTTGGTGGTATATTCTAAATTCGGAGGAGAAAACATCTCCAGAGACAATTGTAAGGGCTTGAATTCCTGTCATTGAAAGGAATTCCACTAGTGGACTTAAGCTCGGAGGAGGAAACTTCGGGGACGAGATGTAGGCAGGGCCGAACTAGTATAAACTCCTTATGTTTGATTTTCTTTAATCTTCTACTTTATTGCATTATATTGTATCTCTACATCATATGGACTCGTTCACTCCGGACTAAAATCAAACATGCTACACGAGACTTTTTATAAGTTTATAAATTCCGTAAAAAGGGTCATTCACCCCCCCTCTGACCCTAAATACCTAGGCATAGGGACCAACAGTATGCTATTGCATATACCTAAGATGTCCTTAAATGATTCTAAATACGGGTACGCCCGATATATTTCATGAACATATTATTAGTAGTGTTGTAGTTTAAGGATTGCCGTTTTAGTATGAGAAGCTGAAAGACATTGCGCCGACGCTAATGGATTCTTATAGAGGGTGATGGTGATAATGCCTTATTCATTAGTTAGATGTGGAAAGCAAAGGATTTTGTAACATAACTATTGTGTTCAACATCTAGATTAGACAAATGTATTCTGTCCCAATTGAGGGTTCTAATGATTTGCTAGAATTCGCTTACAGTTTGTAGGATAGCGCCTACGGCCAACACATAGACAAACCCAAGAGATCATGCACATAGAATGACTGATTCAGAATATCTTGTACATGCAATGTACTCGAGCGGTCAAGGAATGATTATTTGATTAATTGACATGTCATCTCAATATAATTAGTATAATGTTATGAAAGCATAAATTAGTTTAATTCAATTAATAATTTAACATAAGTTTTTATTTTATAGATTAATTGAAATTAAATCTAATTTGACTAAGGTATTTATTTGTATGGTATTATATTGATTGTAAATTAAATTAATTCATATAGTATAAATAATTAGTTAAATATTAGTCATTTAGGTTTAATTAATTATATGTTATGGAAATTATATATTCAATTAAGAGTTTAATTAAATCATAATTGATTTATAGTTAAAACACAAAATACTGAAAAGGATAATTCATAACTTAATTAATTAAGATAATACCTAATTAGATTTAATTATGATTTTCAGACCCGAATCGATCGATAAATTGGTGAAAGGAGTGGGTCATTAATTTTACCGAATTTTATAAATGAGATTAAAAAATAATAAATGTTAGTTATAATATATAAAAATTACTCATTTATCAAACTAACTTCTATGATTAAGAATCTTAAGCACACTATATATATTATATAAAAAAAAAATACATGCAATATAATTTAAAACAATTAAAAGTTTCATTTTAATAATTATTTTATAACAAACTCAAAACATATAAATATTGAAATTATAAATAATTTTAGAAATGATGTTAGTAATTAATAACGAATTTTATTTAATGATGCTTAAATAATAAAGGAAATGTTTTTTTTTCAAATTTCCGATATATGATATTAAATGTTGAATTCATATTAATTATTTGCCTATTTCCAAAACAAAAGTTAATTGAAAGACATTAAATATCTAGTAAATGATATTAATGATGCATAATTCCGTTGGGCTCCTATTTAGAAGTATACGAAAAGTTTCGAAATTTTTTACCCATTTTTTCAAATCGGCTTGGTTGAACCGACCTGTTTTTAGTTTGATCAAGCAATTCAACCTATTCATGACCGGTTTTTAGTTTGATACTAAACCATGAAAAAAGCGTCCGGACCTAACTCTGATTCCAGTTAAACTGGATCTGACCGGCTTATCCGATCTGATTTTCAAAACTATGAATTTAATTAATAATTGTGCAATATCTTTAAGTTAAAAGTTTAAGTAGTTAAATCTTATATGATTTAATATTATACTTATTAGCTAAATAGGATAAATACAATTGAATTAATCGAATGAGATTATCCTATAGTAAATAGGTGATTATCCTATTGTGAATTACTTTGGAGACTAATATTAACTCTATCTCTTAATTATATATATACATAGAGGATATATATTTTTTGATGAGTGTGAGAGACATTATTCCACACATAATACGTTTTGGCCATTGTAAGGGGATATAATTTTGATTGCTTTCGGTTCGAATTCCTTGATGCAAGACGGCTAGCACCGATTGCGAGTCTCAAGTCATTCGCGCATGTGATCTTGGCGGGCTTACGCTTGTGAGCCTCATCGTCTTCAACTTCTTTCATAGACATTTCATTTGAGATTTTATTGTTTTAATCTCACGGTTTTAAAATCATTGTATGGTATTTGAATAATGATCCTCGGCGGGTTTGAGAAATTCGATCATTTTTCTACCTTTGTGATTGAATTTGGATGACAAATCCCTTCAATTAGTATTATGAGTGGGTTCTTTTCTAATCGATACAATGGATTTTGTTCCATATAGATTCTTTTGTTGATAAGATTAGTCAATGGAATATTTTTGACATGAATTTTTGTTATTTTTCCCATGGGTTATTGACAAGATTAACATTGAATATTTATTCTCTTGTTCTTGTTTGTATTGATGTGTTGCTGGTTAATCTTTTTTTTACTTTGACCTAAATTTAATTACAGATTAAAAAAAAATAAAGATTTGAATTTTTCGAGTTCGTCGGAGGCGGAAGCCCGCACCACCGTTGACGGCGGGGCTACCGCTGGACAGCGAGGTAGCGCTGCCCGCTGCTGCGGCAACAGCGGTTCCCTAGCGTGGGCTGCTGCTGCTGCATGCAGCAGCTATCGCAAGGGCAGTGCATAGCGTTGCCCACTATTGCGGTGGCAGCAGTTCCCTTGCGGGAGCTGCCGCTGCGGTAGCGACAGTTCCCACGCGGGGGCTGCTGCTACGGGCAGCGGCGGTAGGTGCAATCCCGACAGGTTTTGTTTGCCAGACTTGTTCGGGTATCGGGAAAAATCCATATTTTGGTAAAGTCGATGTTTTTTTAAATATTCTACGTGTTCAGTATTTTCGTTTTGTTGAAATACATTTTTTAGAAAGACAGTGGTTTGGAAATTTTGTTAAAATTTGTTTTGAGTATTTTATTGATCCAAATACCATAAGCTCCAAGGCTTGAAAAGATTTGATAAATTTGACGATTGGAACTCATAGGGATTTTTCGTGATAAAAATTTAAGGCTAAATTTTTGATATAATTTGATTGGATTTGAGTATGGAAAAGTTCCTTAAAAGTTTTTGACAAATGATTAACATATTTTATTTTTAAGTTTTAGGCTAAAACTTTATATGAATGAAATATGTAAAAATGTGAAATTCATCCATTTTGATTGTGGTGCCAATACAAAAGGGTACATTAAGGTTAGGAATTATGACGCTAAAATTCGAGTGGGAGCAAAATTGATAATTTTGCGATATAGCTAAAAGTTGTATAAGGCTTTAACAGACTTGACATCACAATTGGCGAAGTTGATGGTTTCACCGATTATTTGGCAAAGTTATAACAAATGTAAACTATATGACATGTGATAAATTTTGTTTTGAAAGGTTTTAAACAAAAGTTTTTGTCTTGATAATTTCACCACCCAAATTTGTTATGTAACAACCAAATAAACCTCAATCCATAAAATATTGAGTCGTTTAAAGTGCTTCCCGGATTCACATCTTTTCCATACACCAGAACATAGTGTGTAATATGCGTAGCAGGGCACATTATGTCTCATGGTGGGCCGTGGAGGATTAGGATACTTTGTATAGCTAACATGTGGAATGGCGGTTTGACTCAATGGGTTCCCCATTCTAGTTCAGCTAGGCCTATGAGCACAGATGGGTAAAGTATCAATACATCCATCAACCAAGAGTCCTTTTGAGAAAAGGATTGGATAGGCTATTTTACTAGGCATTCAATAATGGGTTCTACGTTCGGGCTTAGTCTGGCTCATTCTTGGTGGGTCATGGATCTTGAAGAAAGCCAATAAAATCATCAACATAAATTAATTTGGATTAATTAATTTATTTCATGACTTTAAAAAAACCTTTGTTTTGATTTTTGTATTGATTATTTTATGCAGGTAATAACAAGAATTTCGAGAAATAATGACAACCAATCGTTTGCATTACGAGGTATCCTTGATAAGGACAAGCTTTCTAGAAAAAATTTCCTTGATTGGAGCTAGAACTTGTGTACAGTTCTGAGATATAAATCAAAGGAATGTGTGTTAGAATGTACTATGTTCACTGGCTGGGATATAACTGTGAGTGGACGACGTTTTACGCGAGTGCTGCGAGGCCGGGCTGGAGGACCGACCTCTGGAAATAATGGGGGTGAGTGATGTGATTGAAAAATGGTGTTACATATTTTAATGCTCAAAAGATACGAGAACGAAATTCCGTACTTAAAACAGAGTCGCCACCCAGTTCAGCTCAATCGGGAAATTTTGGTACGATTTTCCCACCGGGTGGTTGGACCATACCTTAAGTAGAGATTCTGAGTTCGAATGATGTTATCTATTTTTCATTAGGCTAAGTTAGATTATTTCATTCTTTCTTAATCGGTTTAATCCATCCTATTTATTTGTGTTTTCGGTTATTATGTTGTTTTTGCATTTATCAAGCAATTGAAGTGATGAATAAATTATTACATTCATCCAAGAATAAGTGCGGAAAATACAATTATTACAAGGCTTCCAAATCCTATACATTTTTCTATCCGATAAATAAAATACCCGAAGACCTAATATACATCTACCTGCAGAAGATGATTAGCACAAATACGGCATGTCGTTCGAGACATATCATGAATCATGTATAGTTATCAAACCAAACAAGAATCGAGTTATTGTGGATGTGGCATATTTCATTTACAATATTATATAGCCCGATTCGATGACTAAAATGAGATTCGAGCGGCGTTTGTGGAAAAATTCCATTTTTAACCAAATTTTGGACTCGATCGTTGTTTTATCCAAATTATTAGTGAAAATGCCTCATGGTATGGGGTGAGGTATGTTTTCAGGAGGTTTTGGACCTCCATCGTTGTGCTGTGTATCCTAGCTTCAAAAAATAAACTAGGTCAAAAATGAATAAAATAAAACTGCTGCCCAGAAGTTCATGTCGCCGGCGACATCAGTGTTGTCGCTAGAGGCATCAGTTTCGTGGGCAGGCTACATGGCTTTCTGAGTAACATAAAGGAAGAGTCCTACAAGAAAGTGAGGTCCCTAGGGAATGTGATGCCGCTAGCGGTATCAGTGATGTCTCTGGCGACATGAGTGATACCGCCGGCGACATCACATGTCTCCGGCAACTTTAATTTCTTGCAACAGCAGCAAGCAATAGTAAAAAGCGATCGAAAACCCGAAAATGAACACAAATCAACAAGAATCAGCACAAACCAGCAATATTAAGGCTAAAGAGCTATGAGACTCAAAATTTTTACCTCGGGGTCGTGAATCCACCTCTTCGTGAACCAAGGAACACCTCCGGGGAGCTTGTAACGATGATTTAGTAGTAAATTTAAGAGTTTTTAGGTCTCTAAATCCTATCAAGTTGATTATAACTTAAAGATCTACTGATTTTAAGCTCACAATCAGAGAGTTCAAAGAAGAAAAACCAGGAAAAATTGATTAGAATCCTTTTTCCTACCTTCTCTAATTCTTATCTCACTAAAAATCTATCTTCTCACTCTAGAGTTAAGTTTCCCTTCCTCTCTATCCTCTTTGAAAGCCTAAGGTGTGTTTTATAGGCAAATTAGGGTGGTCTTCTAGACCTTTTTGACTAGTTCCACCGAAAGTGGTAAAAAGGCTAGTCAAAGGAAGAAAAAGATGTTGTCTATGCAGAAGCCCGTTTTGGGCCATACCGCCGGCGACATGGTGATACCGCTGGCGACATGGCCGATGCCACCAGCAGCATCAACTTCCTACAATCTGATAGCTAGCAGGGCCACAAGCCCAAAAAGCAGCTAAAAGCGGTCAAAAAGTGGGATTTTTAAATTTTAATGATATTTTAGAGATTTGATTAATTTAGGTGTAAATCATCGGTTCAAGCTCCTACCGGACGCGTTATCGGCCATGCCGAACTGGATTCCGCCAAGTATAAAGTTCGTGAGGAACATTATATTGGTAATAAAAATTCTAAAGATAACTTTTATTTTAAGGTATTAAAATTGGGTACACGTCATCATCATCTCTCAAGAGGGACTGCAAAATCCCCGTGCTCACAGGCTGCCCCTCGGGGGATCACTACTGCCACATGTTAGTATGATTGTGCGAAAGAGCAAGGGATAGGAATGAAACCTCATGGATGACTAGTTTGCCCCTTGGTCGGACTTATGCTTTGTCGAAAAGATGCCCCTTGGTCGGACTTGAGCTTCGTGGAGGAACTGCCCCTTGGTCGGACTTATGCTTTGTGGATTGTTGCTTTGTGGAGAGATTGTCCCTTGGTTAGACTTGTGCTTTGCAGAGAGATCGCCCCTTGGTCGGACTTGAGCTTTATGGAGAGATTGCCCCTTGGTCGGACTTATGCTTTGTGGAGATATTGCCCCTTGGCCGGACTTATGCTTTGTGGTTGGTTGCCCCTTGTTCGGGCTTATGCTTTATGGATTAGTTACCCCTTGGTCGGACTTATGCTTTGTGGATTGGTTGCCCCTTGGTCGGACTTGAGTTTTGTGGAGAGATTACCCCTTGGTCGGACTTGTGCTTTATAGAAAGGATGCCCCTTGGTCGGACTTATGCTTTGTAGATTGGTGGAGTATAGTTCTGAAGGTAGCATGTAGGGGGTCACGCTGCGATCTTGGAGGGGTGAACCTAAAAGGTGACATATACGGGGTTATGCCACGACTTTTGGTTGGCATTCTAGGGATGAATCCAATGGGTGATACGTACAGGGACTGTATTAGGGACCTTCGATTGGCGTTCGGGGAGTGAATCCAAAGGGTGATACATACAAAGACTGTATCAGGAACCTTCAGTTGGCATTCGGGGGGTGAACCCAAAAGGTGATATGTACAGAGACTATATCAGGGACCTTCTATTGGCGTTCTAAGGGTGAACCTAACGGGTGATACGTACAGTGACTATATTAGGGACCTTCAATTGGCGTTCTAGGGGTGAACCTAAAGGGTGATACATAAAGAGACTATATCAGGGACCTTCAGTTGGCGTTCTGGGGGTGAACCCAAAGGGTGATACGTACAGAGATTGTATCAAGGACCTTCATTGGCGTTCTAGGGGTGAACCCAAACGGTGATATGTATAGAGACTGTATCAGGGACCTTTATTGGCGTTCTAGGGGTGAACCTCAAGGGTGATACATACAGAGACTGTATTAGGGACCTTCAGTTGGCATTCTAGGGTAAACCCAAAGGGTGATACGTACAGAGACTGTATCAGGCACCTTTAGTTGTCATTCTAGGGTAAACCCAAAGGGTGATACATACAGAAACTGTATCAAGGACCTTCAGTTGGCGTTCTATGGGTGAAACCAAAGATTGACATGTACTAGGTCATGCCGTAATGAGCATATTGGGTTTGCGTTTATGGATTGTTCCTGCGAAGGGTAGAATGAGAATAAGATTAGACAGATTTTAGATGACGTTTGTACTGCTTGATCGATTCTATGAAACAAAAATATTTTTGCCCCTCCGATCAACAGTAAAAATGTAATAATAAAAAGTACAAGGTTTTAGAATTCCGGTGATGTCGGGGCTAGAGCCGTGATTTCACTAAGATGGCTGAAAAAAATGGCATGGAGAGGGTTGATATCGCCGGCGACATGGATGATGTCACTGGCGATATGGTATGATTTTACCAGCGATCTGAGTTCTATATGGCAACTTTGACTGGTCAAACAAATTTAAAATTCAAATCGGTGAAGGTGATGTCACCGGTGATATGATTGATATTGCTGGCAGTATGGACTGATGTTGCCGGCGGCATGAATCGGGCAATTTCAGATAAATTAAAACTCCTCGAATTCCATGCGACTGTTTAAAAGGAAGCAAGACTCTCTTCCTTCCCCATTCTACAGAAATCGTACCGCTTTTGCTCCATTCTTCTCCAAATCTATCGCTTTCTTCCATATTCCAATCATGAAAAGAATTGTAAGGGCTTCTAAGGGCAAATCCTCTAAGGCTAAGGAGATCCTGCCCGATTCCTCCATCGAGGGGCTGAAACTTTTCTCAGTTTCTGTTGCTTACGGCTTTAAGGAGACGGCCAAGATGTATGGGTATGGGATCAATTCCTTGATCACCAACTTAACCTCGAAGAAGGATAAACATCTTTCCTACGTCTAGGTAATCCTGCAAAACTCAAAATTCTTCTTTTTTGGTTGAGTTTTGATTCAGCCTTAGGCTCAAAATCATGCCATGATAGTAGTTATAAGACTGAAATAGACTGATTGTAAATTGATATTACCTAATTTAGGTTTGATTTTTACTCTTCTTAGGCTTAGGATTCGATTAATTATGATTTTTGTGGCTTTGGAATGATGGGTGCGATTTTTGGAGCAAAACAGGTACTGCCCGCAGGTTGTGATATCACCGGCGACATGAGTGATGTCGTCAATGGCATCAGGCCTTGCAAAAAGACCTAGGAAGGCGTGATGTCATTTCTACTTAAGGTGATGCTGCTAGCGGCATCATCCATACTGCCGGCGGTATGGATGATGTCACCGGCGACATCACTTCTAGCAGAAGTGACATTAGCAACCTTGCAGCAGGAAATAAGACCTAGAAAATGACTTAAGACTTATCTGTTGTTTCTGATTTTTACAGCTGCATGGAATGACCTATAATGGAGGTATAGGCACCTTTGGCATGTGGTGGCACCATATTTCAGAGAAGGATCCTAAACTTGCACTAGCCATCATCGAGACAAGCTTAAGGGACTTGGCTCGAATCATGCCGATGTGAATGCTAAAGCTCTCCCATCCAGTTGTGACGGCTCTTATAGAGAGGTGGTCTGAAACCACTCATACCTTTCACTTCTCATTCGGGGAAGTGACAATCATGCCTACTGATGTTGTAGCCATGACCAGGCTCCCCTGAACGAACGAGGTCATTCATTTCGATGCCTATATAGACAAAGATCACACCGAGAGGCTCGTGGTGAGGCGAGTGAAGGAGCTATTTAGTCTAAAGCCTATCTCAGGACGGCTATCCTATGGTGAGCTGCACTAACATTGGACTAGGGAGGATATTATGTCGGAAGATGATAGGGATGCTTACGTCCACTCCTTCGTGATTTCCCTACTTATAGTGCTATTCTTCCGGGTTTTAGGAGAAAAATTAACTACGGGCTGATATCCACCGTGGAGGATGTGGCGGACATCAAGAAGAAGAATTGGCCGAGGGCCATCATGGCGCAGATGTATCCCGGGTTAGATGCAAGCACTCAGAAGAAGGTGAAGGCTCTCCGTCTCTGCCATCTGCTTCTCCAGGTATACCTTCCTTGGAAGCATTTTACTTGATTGTGCATGTCTCATTTACTGTGCATGTTTTTTTTGAACTGATCAATTGTTACTTATGCAGGCCTGGGTTTTTGAGTACCAGATCCTCCCGCCGGTTGAGTTCAAGAAGATCGTACCGCCGGGCTTCCATTTTCTCGCCTGCTGGTGTGGGGGTATTGGCGGGAAGGCCAAGTATCCTACCAAGTATAGGGGGGTTCTGAGGAGACTATGACTGAGCTTGGTATGCGATCTTTTAGTTTGGTACCTATTTTGCACTCAGAATAGAACATTAGTAAAAAAGCGTTTACGAATTTACATATACTTACATAAGTTGTTTTGGTTAATTATTGGTGCAACTTGTCTTGGATCCATTCGTTGGGGTGGAGAACCTGCAGGAAGTAACGAGGGTTAGGAGGAGGTCGATGACCATTGGTTCGTTGTGGAGTGCCCCTTGTCCTAGTAGTGGTACTTGAGGGAGCACGTGCGGGGCTGGAGGTTTATCCCTATTGCCGATAGACTAATGCCCGCCGATCCTCCTAAAGGCTTATGGTGGCCCCATCTGGTGATTACATCTGCGGCTAACTAAGCTAATTATATTGAGGGGAATGGCTGGGTCATTCCAAGAGTTCTAAGCCCTTACGAGCGGCAGGAGCAGCACCTACTCCCCCTATGCCCCCGCATCTATAGGAATGATACAATCGAGTACCATAATGAGCAAAGGCTGGAGGAGGATAAGAGGTGGCTCAAAGTTATCGTGGATGTCGAGGAGGGGGAAGAAGAAGAGGAAGAGGAGGCTGAGATGGAAGTTGATATGGAGGTTCAAGACAACGTTGACATCGACCCTAAGGGGGAGGACGAGATAGGTGCGGATGTAGTCGACGGAAGTGTGCCGATGTCCCAGGGGATGCACCGCTCTTTTGAGGTATGATCTCATTTATGTGCATGATTTTGCATTTGTTTGGGTGTTTTTCATGCTTTTCAGGAACCTGCGAGGAAGAGAGGTCGGGACAACTATAGTGGGATGCAGTACTATGGTAAACCAGAGGGTATAAATTTTATTGAGGGGCGTCTGGTCAACCTGATGGAAACCCAGTTCCTGCTGATGAATCCTCGAGACTAGTTCCTCCCCAGGAACATAGGCTCAAGCCGACATGGTCCAATCTTTATCACAGAGAGCACTACTTATGTAAGACTTGAGAATATGATAATTGGCTCCTTGCTTACCCTTGGGTGCGGGTGCTTATTGACTTGCCCTTTGGATTTTTCAGGTTGCACGGAGCCATATGGAGCAACTAGCAGAGAACAATTTTGCTCTTCGGGACACACTTATTGGGCAATCGCTGCTTGTTCAGGTACATTTCCTATTATGACATATCAAAAATAAGATAGGATACATGTATGGATGCTATGAATGAAGTGCATTATTGACGTTTTCCCTGGTTTATAGGATTTCTTGGCCCTTTCCCTATCGAATGCTGATGTAGCCCGGAGGAGATATGAGGAGGAGACTGCAAAACTCTGACATTAAGTAAGTGACCTTGAGGCTCAGCTGGAGGCTACTGTTCAGGAGCGAAGGAGCAAGAAAAATTTGGATTGCACATACCCCGGTAGCACCAGTCGTAGAGGAGTGAAGATGTCTGCCGGCCGACGCCCGTTTGCTATGGTTGAGGAGTCTATCAGCATCCTGATGATTGAGGGGAGAGAGGAGGATGAGGTTGATGATTGGCTAGTAAGCCCCGAGGACGTTTCATCCCGCCCGCCTGGCAGTGGCGAGCATGCCTAGATTATGCTTTCATTTCACTTTTTATTTCAGATTTTTAGTTTGTATCCTCGATACATTGGGGTTTGAATAATTTGGATTGTTGTTTACTTTGGTAGGCTGGAATACTTGAATGGTTTGCGCCTTTGGGCTTTCATTGAATAAAATGGATTTGCACATGTACCAGATTTTGAAAATGGATTACAGGGTTGCTTACAGGTTTTATATGGTTCTGAAATGATGAAATTGCGTCTGATGCCGCCTAAAAAATTAACTCCATGCCGCTAGCGGCATGATTCCTATCGCCCAAACTCAATTAGTAAAATAATATAGGCAGTGTTGCCCAAAGTTCATATCGCCGGCGGTATCAATTGATACCGCCTAAATTAGTTCATATTCGTCGGTATCACTGTCCAGAAATTTGATTCCAGCCATTCTACCAATTCCTGCCATAGCGACCCATAACCAATAGCTACTGGGTTTTTTGCAAAGTCTGGGGAATGCAGACTGGAAGAAGCTTGAAAAATTCAGGCTTTAGGGGTTTCGATATGTCGCGGTGTGGCCCGTAAGCCCCGAGTTCCTTCGAGCGACGCTATCTTTTTAGGATCCAATGGACCATGTCTTCCAATTTCCATCATTCGAGCTTTGTCCCTTGCTCGAAGAGTTCCACGCCATATTAGGGGTACCATGTCCTAAACGCATGCCCCTAGCACAGCCGAAATTTCATTTTTGCTCCGATGGAATTCCTTGAGGATTATAGAATTTGGACTCTGTGGACCCATTTTTGTCCCAATTGTCTAACAAACCTGGGTTTCAGCTTGGGGCAATTTTAGACTGGTGTCACGGGACACCCCGATCTCACATTGCTTGGCCATCCATGATGGCATTACTACTTATGGCGGAGTTCATGTACGGAGTGAGCGCAATTGCTCCGCTCAGGCTGATTTTACTTATCGGCCCTATGTCGATAGGGGCTTCTTCCATAGCTGTGGGGTTGGTCGAGGTTTTGTAGAACATTGATGCTGCTTCCGTTGACCCGACACTTATCAGAGATCAACTTATATTACTACAGGTATCCATTATTCTTCCCAACTTTACGCATTTCTTTTCTCAATCCTTACCTGAACACAAATTATAGGTATGTCTGATGGAGAAACTGAGGTTGAGGGAAGCGCCATGAGGGAATCTGAAGAAGTACCTACCCTTTCATCTGAGGGAGAGGGGCTTATGTGGGCTGATTTCGACTAGCTGATATATGATAATTGGGTGCATATTTTGAGGGGGTACACTGATGCGCAGGTTCAGTGGGTTAATCCCTGGTGGAGGATCTAGGATGTGGTTGTGGAATCCTGGGGAGCCTGTGTTCAATTGATAGGTCTAGAGAGATCTTCATTCTACACCCCTTACCGGTTGTGCCGTCAGTATGGCAAGAGGCAAAGAATCCCAATCAAGTTGCCCCATAATCAGATCGGGATCTACAAAGCTAGGTGGGTCAGCCATATCCAAGAGAAGTGGTCTAGGGGAGCTGCATTTGAGATTCTGGATTATGACTATATAGAGACCATAGAGACCGACACACATTATAGAGGATGGCTTACTGAGATAAGATGCTTGATGACCTGTCGGGAGCGGTCGCGGGCTTGCCTCGAGGGGGAGCATACGGAACAGGGAGAGGAGCCCCCTTTAACTACCACATTAAGGCGGATCTCTAAGTACTATAATGATAATGAGGGAAGCTCGGTTTGAGATGCACTTTTATCAGTTCTATCTTTTGCATAGGCTAGTCGGGGTGACCGACCTATCGAATTTTATATGTCTTTTATTTGGTCCTAACTTTTGCATAGACCGCCCCAAGGGGTTTTCAATCTATCGAACCTTGTCTTAATTTTTTCCTAGACCGCCCTTTTTGGGTCTTCAAGCTAGCAGACTTATTCTGACTATCAGAATTATTTTTATATATTGCGCATTCGATATGGAATAAAATGAACTCTGTCCTAAGCTTACTGGAGCTGTCTTAACCCTATGGATACAGGATTCACATAAGCATAAGCCTTTAGAATTTAGTAAAAGGGATACTTTCATTAATTGAGATAAAATAAAGTACGTGATGTTTGATTGACATTCCCATTGATTTAACTCCTGGTGCTAAGTAGCCTGGATTGGTTTTCTAGAAAGCACTCGCTCTTTGCTCACATACCCTAACTTTTGCCTGGATCACCCTTTTCAGGTTTTTGATCTAGCGGGTTTGACTCATCCCCTAATTTTTGCACGGCCAGTTTGTAGCATACTGACCATCGGGTGTCACCCTAATTTTTGTCCAATCAGTAAAAGACCAAAAGGCGGTTGATTATCATATTTATTTTTTTAGTGTGCCGCTTTTCTTGATTTATTTCTTTTGAATCAGATATAATAATGCTTAAGCTTGTCTTGGTTTACGGGCTTCACAAACTCGTTCCCATCCATGTCCATAAGCTTAACCGCCCCTTTACTAAGCATTTTCTTTATCACATATGGTCCTTCCCAATTTAGCCTGAATTTGCCCCTAGCATTAGTGGTAGAATGCTTCAGCTATTTAAGGACCAGATCACCAGCCTTTAGGGGGAACTTCTGGTGTCTTACCCAACTGTTATATGCTCTGGCCATACGTTGCTGGTACATCTGGAGGTTGTCAAGGGCCCTTATCCTCTGCTCATCCATCATGTTCAACTGTTCAAATCTTGCCTAGGTCCATTCTGATTCTTTTAACTTAGCCTCCAGAGTGACTCTTAGTGAGGTCACTTGAGTTTCAATTGGCAAGACTGCTTCCATCCTGTAGACCAGGGAAAATGGAGTTTGGCCGGTTGGGGTACGAATGCTGGTGCAATATCCCTAAATAGCGAAAGGTAGCTTATCTGCCAAATCCCTGTAACCGACTATCATCTTAGAAATAATTTTCTTTACTGATTTGTTAGCTGCCTCGACAACTCCATTAGCTTGCAGTCTATATAGGGAAGATCTATGGTGTTCGATCCCGTATTTCTTAATTAGGTCGGTGGTTGCTCCTTAAAACTGTACTCCATTGTTTCAGACTATATGGTGTGGAAGTCTATACAGAGCAAAAATGTGCTTCTCTATGAACTTGGCCATCTGCTTGGCGGTGACATTGGTGAAGGATTCAGCCTCCGCCCATTTTGAGAAGTAATCTACTACTACCATAATGAATCTATGAACATTTATCGAAGAAGGACGGATTTCACCAATTATGTTTACCCCTCATGCCAAGAATGGCCAAGGGGTAGATAAGCGATGGAGTTTGGTGGGCGGCAGGTGCTGTATATCCCCATAAACCTGGCATTGGTGGCACCATTTGACCTAAGCGATGCAATCGACTGTGAGAGTGAGCTAAAAATATCCTAACCGCTAAATTTTCTTTGTGATAGCCAGACCGTTCATGTGAGGGCCACAGTTAACGGCATAGACTTGGGCCATTACGTCCTGAGCCTTAGAGTTAGTTAGTCAATGGAGAAGCAGGACGTTGCTGGTATGCTTCAATAGATCATTATCTGCTATACAGGACTGGACCGCGAGCCGCCTTAGGGTGGTACGGTCCGAGTCAGAAGAACCCATAGGGTATTGGCCGATTTGGAGGAACAAGATAATGTCAGAATACCAATAAGGTTTGGATGAGATGGCGAGGATTAGAGGTGCCGATTAAATGTGGTAGGGGGCCTTGGTGGACAATATAACCAAAGGGCGGATAGGTTGCTGCTGAGGCCCATTCCATAGGGATGTAAGAGTGGCGAGAGCCTCAGCCATTTGATTCTCGTCCCGAGGGACGTGGTGAAATAAGCACAAGGTGAATTTCTCAGCTAATTCACGGATAGCCTCAACGTAAGGATGGAGAGATTCCTCTTTAATTTCCCAATCCCCGATAACCTGACGGACTACGAGAGCTAAATCCTCGGTAATAGATACGTGGCGGTCCCGAATCTGGAAAAGAGCCTCAAGGCCAAACAGACAAGCTTCATACTCAACACCGTTGTTAGTGACAGTGAATTCTAAGCGTTTGGACAATGGGATTATCTCATTATCCGATGTGATGATGATGACCCCAAGACCTGCTCCCCGGTGGTTCACAGCACCATCGAAGTACATAATGGGATAGGATTGTAATAGACACAAGCTGCTCATCAGGAAACTCTAAATTTTCCTCATAGTCGGAGCTGAGGGGTTGATTAGCTAGGAATTCAGCTACAGGCCGCCCCTTAATGACCTTTCGGGTCACATATTCAATGTCAAACTCAGACAGGAGAAGCAACCATCAGGATAATTTACCGGCTAGAGTGGGGGATTGATAAAGAAACTTTATGGGGTCAATCTTGGCTACGGCTTAGACTCGATAAGATTGGAAATAATGTCGTAACTTCTTAGTCAGCCAAACCATAGCAGTGTAGGTCTTTTCAACAATCGAATACTGGGTTTCATAATCTAATAACTTCTTACTCAAGTAGTAGATGGCATGTTCATACTTATCAGCATGTTCCTGGACAAGCATAGCCCCGATAGAAGATTCCTTGACAGCCAGGTAAAGGATGAGCAGTTTTCCTGGGATGGAGGGTGTCAAAATGGGCGAATCAACAAGATATGCCTTGATTCTGTCAAATGCCACTTGGCAGTGATTGTTCTATACTATGGGTTATTATTTTCTTAACACCTTAAAGATGGGTTCCCAAATAGTAGTGAGGCGGGCAATGAACCGACTAACATACTGCAAGGACCCTAAAAATGATCGGAGTTCTTTCTCTATCTTAGGTGGAGGCATGTCCCTGATCGCTTTGGCTTTGTCTGGATCCATCTCGATTCCTTTATGGCTAACCACGTGCCCCAATAATTTGCCTGAAGTAACCCCAAACACACACTTCTTCGGATTCAGGCGGAGGTTATACTTTTCAATGTGAGTCATGAACCTGTCAAGAATAACAAGGTGCTCTTACCGAGTAGCGGACTTCACAATCATATCATCTATATACACTTCCACTTCTTTATGGATCATGTCATGTAAGAGGGCAATTATGGAGTGTTGATAAGTGGCCCCTACATTTTTTAACCCGAACGGCATTACCTTGTAATAGTACACCCCCCATTCAGTGATAAATGCTGTTTTGACTTTGTCGACGATGTTAACCAGAATCTGATTATACCCTAAGAATCCGTCCATGAATTAATACATAGCAGCCCTGGTGGCACTATCAATAAAGAAATTGATGTGTGGGAGTGGGAAGTCATCCTTCAGCGAAGCTTTATTGAGATCTCAGAAATCTACACAGACCCGGACCCTACCATCTTTCTTCAAAACTGGGACTACGTTGGATAACCAAGTCGGGTATTCCACAACTTAAAAAAATTGAGCTTCAATCAACCTTGAAACCTCTGCCTTAACTTGATATGCCTATTCGGGTCTCAATCGACAGAGATTCTGCTTGACAGTCTAAAATTTGGGATCAGTTGGGATTCTGTGTTCGGTAATTTATCGATCAACTGCGGGCATGTCTTTGTATGACCAGGCAAAAGCGCTAACATGATCTTTAAGCACTTTAATGATCTCACGTTTTTCCTCGGGAGTTAAATCTTTGGAAATGGTCACCATTTTAGGATTATCATCTGAACTTAGGTTTATTTCACTTAATGATGCATCACTAATGCCAAGAGCATTATGCGTATTATTATGCAAATGCATGGATCCATCGGGAAAGACATCAAATAAGTAAGTAAAACGAGAGTCATTCATTGCATTAAAAGCCTCGTAGGTAGCATTGTTTAAATCAAACACATTAGAAATGTTAAAAATCACATCATCCATATCCTCCTCCATAGGCAGAGGGGCTTCAGTAGCAACATCAACAAGAGAAGCATCCTCTGTATTATCTGTTAGAATGGCATCTAGGTCGTGCTCCAGAGCGGCCTTTTGGGCAACATAAGGGATGGTCCCCCAGATAGGTTAGCTTTTCGGTGAGGGTCCTAGCGAGCTTCCTTACTATCACTATTATAGTATCTTCTTCCTCGGTTCTCTCACCCTTCCAGCCCTTCTTCATCAGCAGCGCCATAGCTTCAGTCATGGTTGCCACAGCATTTTCAATTTCTGGATCGATAATCTCCTCATTATTTCCCCAGGCTCATCTTTGGGATACATCTTACCATTTCCCTTAGCCTTATTTGAGCAACATTGATAGGTGCAACAGGCTCAGCGGGCTTGGGTTCAGCCGAAACTATCATGCAGCCAGTCTCAAAGTCGTAGACTTCCTCAAAGATCTTAAAGTCGGGCCACATTTTTCCATCATACTCGATCGGCTCAGGCTCTCCCTTGTAAGGCCTCTTGCCCTGGATTTTACAAACAGTGACCATGCGGTAGTAGCAGGAGGGGACGCGGCGATAGACTTTCCTAGGCTTATATCCTAATCCAGCCCGATGGGTAAGGATTTTCGGCTCTAAAGCTTCAATAATTCCCTGCTTATACATTCCCCTACCTTTGCCAGGCTTGTAACCAAATTTCTTCGTCAGTTTACCCATACCAGCATGAAGATAACTGTGCCAAAGAGGAGGAGATTTTTGAGCTTTACTAATCACGGCAATCTGAAGGCCTCCTTCTAAACTAGCTTCGGCTTCCATAACAGTCATAACAGAAGCAGGATCGACCTCTATAGTCACCATTCTGTCTTCATGAATAAGTTTGATTTTTTGGTGTATAGTGGAGGGAACAGCGCCCAAGGTATGAAGCCATGGCCTACCAAGCAACAGAGAATAGGTAACAAGAATGTCAAGTACAGTGAAGCGTACATTGCTCGTTACACCTTCCACAATGACTTCTGCCTTAAAGGTCCCAATTACACTGTGCTTTGAATCATTATAAGCTCTAATGACAGTGCTTGATTTTTCAAGCATGCCCTCCGATAGTCCCAGATGAGGAAGGACTTTTAGAGGGCATTGATTTAGAGTGGAGCCATTATCTACCGTGATACATGGGATAACCTTATCGAGGATTTGGATTCGGACGAACAAGACCTGGTTGTGATCCTTACCCTCAAGCGAAAGATTAAAATAATTAAACACAATCTGAGGCCCTTTTCTCGGGGGAATCCCTTCTCCAACTATAGCGCACATCTCAATGACCAAGGTGGTCGGGTTAGCTTCTAAATTGAGGAGTCACTTAATTAACCCCTTGCGATGCCCTTCAGAGTTGATTACCAGCTGCCAGATACTGTACCAAGCTTGGTTGTTTTTCAACTGAGTGATAAGAGGGTCCACCTCGAGACTGGCCAGGGCAGGCAGAGGTGGAGAAGGAGGTCTCGCGGTAGTTCCAACCCTGCTAGGAACTGGGTATTTACTTAAATAGAGATATTGGTCTTTAGGTGGACATACACGACCACTCCGAGTAATGTTAAGAACATCATCGAGCAAGACACTCTTAGTGGCTCATGTTTCAAACATATATTGTTGCTCCTCAGAGTTCGAATCTGGGTTTTGCAACTCATATATATCTATGCTAAAAAGCTCATTTTGATCAACCTTGAATAATTCACTTGGTTTCTACTTGGTAGGGGAATAAACCTTGTATAATTCGGTGCTTATGACCTTAGTCTCTTGAGCTACTCCCTCATCACCATCGGAGTAGTCTTTCTTTGAAATAAAGGAATCTACGCTGAACAACGGTTTTTTTCTCAACTTTCATTCTTTTTGCCACGAATGGCTAAGACCTATGGATTTTTTGCTTTGGCTGGTTTTGATCAACTTCCATCCCCTGGACAAAGTTGACCCCTGGGTTGGCTTGATTGATTAGATAAAAAACTGAGCAAGAAGGGAGACCTGAACTGATGACCAGGATAGAGTTACTATTGTCCAGCCTTCGAGTAAGGAGATCAAAGATTGTGGCTTCAGATAAACTAGACTAGACCATGCCCACCTCGTTCCCAAAATTTGGCAAAGGATTATTCATAGTGCTCAGAATTCTATTAGGTTCAGCGATCTTTGCTTCACTAACCAAACATTGAATTGCTGAGAGTAGGGCTTTGCAATTGTTAGTTTGGTGTCCTATCTAAACATGATAGTTATAGAAGTTGTTCTTATCCTCGGGTCTAGGCAGTTTGTATTCCTGAAGGGACTAGATGAAACCTACTTCCCTCAAACATTAAAAGATGACCCGTAGAGGCAACTTATAAGGGTTAGCCAAGATAAAAGGGGGGCAAGGAGGATGGATTGCGGCAGGCATCGGCAGAGCTGGAGTGATTACGAGGGGCACAACAAGGGTTTAAGAAATGGCTTGAACCACAGCCGGTGCTCTAGGCTTAGCTGGTGTCGGGGCTGAGGGTTGAGCTTCATTATTCTTTCTGAACCATGGCTATCCTGCTTTTTCAGCCTTTTCATACTCTGCCTCACGCTTGATCTTCTCGGCTTTCTTGAATACAACCTTGTAGAATAGAAAAGAATTAGTGGCCATTTCTTTACAGAATAGAGGAAGAGGCCCCTCAGGAGTTTGACGATCATTTCCTTGAGACTTAGCTTGGATCTCATCAAGACCTGGGTTGACATCCACCGATTAAAGTATTGCTTAAAGGTTTCATTAGGCATTTGACGGACCCTCTCAAGATGTTGAAGGGTTGTTTCCATCGTTGTATTAAAACCATAATGCACTTTTAACGCCTCAGATAAAAGACTCCAGTCAGCGACGATATGTTATGGTAAGGTGTGATACCATTCAAGGGCACGGCCTCGAAGGGAGCAAGGAAACATTTCAATAAGCACTTTATCGCTTAATTTCTTCACGCGCATTATTCTTTCACACATTATAATGTAAGAGGCAGGTGCTCCAAAACCATCATAATGAGCCATATTCGGCATAGTGAAATTATCGGGGACCCAGTTTTCATCTTTTTTAGGTTCTTTAGCGGCGATAAGGCAGTTGAAGTAAGCTTGGATCTCGGGTGTCACACTTGGAGGCTACGTGACCTGGTCTCTGACCGACTTGTGAGGAATAGCTAGGGCTTAAGGTGTTGCACCTAAAGAATACGCGACCTAGTCATTGATAGTCTGAGAAGCCATCATTTGTCGGACAAAAACAGCTATCTCAGGTGTCATGCCCGGTGATTGCGTGTCCTAGTCGTTGAGTGGCGGAGATAGCAGAGGACGAATGGTCAGCTGGCTAGTGAAAGGATTCTGGGGGTAGGTGGTACCCTTGGGAGTTATAATGAACTATAGAGGAATGAAAGAGGGTAGTGGCTGAGAAGCTGGGCACTGGTGAGTAAATACTAGAAGAGCCGAGCTTTGAGTAAAAGGTCTTGGGTTAAAAGGCATAATTGACGAAGTAGTCAAAGTTGATAGAAAAGCCGAAGCTTGCCCAAACTAGAATTGGCTTGCCATAAGCTGGGCTGATTGAAAAATAGGTGCTGCAGGTCTTATCCCTATCGGACCGTTCAACATCTATGCTGAACCATTCTGGGCCCGCACATTAGATTCTGATACTCAATCAAAATTTCTATCCTCAAGAGCTTGGTTAATGACAGCCTAAACAGTGGTCTGGCTAGAAGCCTGAAAAGCATTCAAATTTAGGAATTATGACATAGCACTAACAAAGTCAAAGCCGGGTGGTGGCTGGGATCCTGCCCTCGAGTTGGGAGTAGGGCCGACTTGCTCTTCAAGAGGAGGTTTTGGTCCCTTTATTGCTTGGAAAATACATAGCTACTTGAGAGGGGCTTTGGCTCAACTGAACTTGTTCTGAATCTGACTCTCCACTAGATTCAGTATGTGGAATCCCCTCAACTTCTGTGATGACAATCGGGGTGAGAGAACGATGAATCAAATGGCGTTCTGTCCTTTTCCAAATCAGGGTATGACAATAAGTCCGGCTCCTCCTAATTGAAACGGTAGGTAGTGGATCAGACCATGAATGGGTTATAAATGGTATGGATGGTATGCATGCTTTTTGTTTTTGGAAGTGGTGCGTGATATGTATGGCTACATGTAGATGTGGTTAGAGATGATCCGATGGCTTATCCCTCTAACATACGTGGGACGTTTGTATCTCACGTCATACATAGTGAAACATGGTGACGCAATGGAGGCATAAGAGAAGTTCTACGTGTGTTGCTAAACTCCTTCCATGGGTGGAAGTAGTAAGGGTAAGTTGATTCGTTTCTGGCTCTTAAAGCCGATACGTAGGGGTGCATGATCACGAAGCACATAGCATGCAAATCGTCCCTCTTCCAACCTTATGACTCCCGCATAACACCTTTATAGAAGGATGAAGTTTGACTTCTTTACCGGTAATGGCGAGAGAAGTGCGTACCAAATGTTTTATTTGTTCTGGTGATCCTAAAGGAATGATGTGCTAAGGCTTTTTCTAGCGTGGCTTTGGTATAGGGTTGTTGATGTAGAAGGTTCTCATTTACCTTGATTCCACATTACTCAACCACTCCCTAAATAGGTGTGATCGTTGGAGTTTACATGTTGGTTAAAATGAGTGATCCATCCACTAGGCATCCTCAATTCCAACAGGGCATGAGTGATACTTTCGTGAGCTTCTTGGGTGAAATGAGGCACCTAAAAATTATCAAACTATCTACACGCGTAAGGATAAAACGTTATAAAAAAGAATGAAGTTTTAATTTGGCCAATGATTTCAATACATCATCAAAATCCTTTAAACTTAATGAAAAGATAAGTTCAAGAGATCAATCCCCAGCAGTATCGCCATTATGAGCGGACAACATTTTATGCAAGGGCTGCTAGGCCGGGCCGGAGGACCAACCACTGGAAACAGTGGGGGTGAGTGATTTGATTGGAAAATGGTTTTGCATATTTTAATGCTCAAAAGATACGAGAACAAAATCCCGTACTTAAAATAGAGTCGCCACCCAGTTCAGCTCAACCGGAAAATTTTGGTATGATTTTCCTACCAGGTGGTTAGACCATACCTTAAGTAGAGATTCCGAGTTCAGATGAGGTTATCTATTTTTCATTAGACCAAGTTAGAATACTTCATTCTTTCTTAATCGGTTTAATCCATCCTATTTATTTGTGTTTTCGGTTATTATGTTGTTTCGCGTTTATCAAGCAGTTGAAGCGATGAATAAATTATTACATTCATCCATGAATAAGTGCGGAAAATAAAACTATTACAAGGCTTCTAAGTCCTATACATTTTTCTATGCGATAAATAAAATACCCGAAGACCTAATATACATCTACCTGCAGAAGATGGTTAGTACATATATGGCACATCGTTCGAGATATATCATGAATCATGTACAGTTAGAAAAACAAACAAGACCCAAGTTAGTGTGGATGTGGCATATTTCATTTACAATATTATAAAGCCCAATTGGATGACTAAAATGAGATTCGACCAGCATTTGCGGGAAAAATCCATTTTTAACCAAATTTTGGACCCGATCATTGTTTTATCCAAATTATTAGTGAAAATGCCTCATGGTATGAGGTAAGGTCTATTTTTAGGAGGTTTTAGACCTCCATCGTTGTGCTATGTATCCAAGCTACGAAAAATAAACTAGGTCAGAAATGAACGAAATAAAACTGCTATCCAGAAGTTCATGTCGTCGGCGACATGACTGATGCCGCCGGCGACATCAGTGATGACGCTAGAGGCATCAGTTTTGTAGGGAGGCTACATGGCTTTCTGAGTACCATAAAGAAATGGTCCTATAAGAAAGTGAGGTCCCTAGGGAATGTGATGCTGCTAGTGGTATCAGTGATGTCTCTGGCGACATGAGTGATACCGCTGGTGATATCACATGTCTCCGATGACTTTAATTTCTTGCAGCAGCAGTAGGCAATAGTCAAAAATGATCGAAAACCCAAAAATGAACACAAATCAACACGAATCAGCATAAACTAGCAATATTAATGCCAAAGAGCTATGAGACTCCGAATTTTTACCTCGGGATCGTGAATCCACCTCTTCGTGAACCAAGGAACACCTCCGGGGAGCTTGTAATGATGATTTAGTAGTAAATTTAAGAGTTTTTAAGTCTCTAAATCTTATCAAGTTGATTATAACTTAAATATCTACTGATTTTAAGCTCACAATTAGAGAGTTCAAAGAAGAAAAACTAGGAAAAATGGATTAGAATCCTTTTTCCTACCTTCTCTAATTCTTATCTCACTAAAAATCTATCTTCTCACTCTCGAAATACATTTCCCTTCCTCTCTATCCTCTTTGAAAGCCTAAGGTGTGTTTTATAGGCAAATTGTGGTGGTCTTCGAGACCTTTTTGACTAGTTCCACCGAAAGTGGCAAAAAGGCTGGTCAAAGGAAGAAAAAGATTTTGTCTGTGCAGAAGCCCGCTTTAGGCCATACCGCCGGCAACATAGTGATACCGCCAGTGATATGGTGATACCGCCGATGATATGGTCGATGCCACCAGCGGCATCAGCTTCCTGGAAGCCGACAGCCAACAGGGCTATAAGCCCAAAAAGCTGCCAAAAGTGGTCAAAAAGTAGGATTTTTAAATTTTAATGATATTTTAGTGATTTGATTAATTTGTGTATAAATCATCGGTTCAATCTCCTATCAGATGCGTTATCAGCCACGCCCAGCTGGATTCTGCCAAGTATAAAGTTCGCGAGGAACATTATATTGGTAATAAAAATTCTAAAGAGAACTTTTATTTTGAGGTATTAAAATCGGGTACACGTCATCATCGTCTCGCGAGAGGGACTGGAAAATCCCATGCTCACAATAACACCATCACAAATAAAGTGGTATGACAAGTGCAAAAGGGATAGCCAAGATGTTAGGTGCCTAATGTTGGTGAGTATGGTGCTTGAACTGCATAAACAGTTGGAGGGGATGTATGTCTATGCTATGATGAGGTCTCTTAATAAGACATATCATAAGCAACTTCATCAAGAGAGACGCTTGATCATTAAAGCATTTAGATAATTTAAGATGCATGCTAATACTACCATGAGTGATCATGTATAGAAGATGGAAATCCTTATTAAGTGTTTGACACGTCTTGGTATACCTATTTCATGGAAGTCAATAGCTAGTCACTTGGTGGCTTCCTTGCTTGATTCTTATAACCATTTTATCTCAGCCTACAAGTCAGGGATAGGTAGAAATTTAGCTAATCTGCAAGAGATTCTTGAGGTAGCTGAAGGGTTGGTAAATAGGACTAAGCCAAAATTGAAGGTTATTGACATGTCAAGTAAAAGGGGCAATGGTAAGACCTTGAAAGTCAAGGGGCTCAAGACTAAACAAATAGTTAAGTCTACCTTACGTCAAAAGGATATCAGTATAAAAAAATGGAGTGGACACAAGAGGAGAATATGTTTTCAATGATTTGGGAGAATAAATGAAGAATTATTATTGTTCATGAATATATTTATGGTATAGATATTCATGTATCTACTCAACATTAGAGTATTTAATACTGAATATGGTTCTAACATTGATAATGTTAAGGTACTTAAGAGTGAGAGGCTGTCGAGATCAAGATAAGTGGATTATATAATCACTAATGAAGCTCATGGAGCGGTCATATGAGATTCAAGAATAGTACTTAGTGATAGTCAGCTTATTAGTTTGATTCTGAGATATGTAAACTTACACTCATTAGCATTGAGAAATTATTTTCTATTTTAGTCAAGGATGATTCTAGATATGTAATTTTTCATTAGCAATGAATAATAATATCTGAGAATATTTATTCTTAACTTATAGTTTGGAATAGTTCTTCCTTGAGGTAATCAATATAATAAATCTATAACATAAAATGAATAAGCAAAGAAGCTTGATTCAGTATATATCCAAATTGTTGTTTAAGCCAAGTTAACAAAGAAACACATGGTTAAACTTTCTTTATAAAAAGGTTTAAATTTAATTGATTGAGAATCATTTGACCATGTGTGGGTTCAAAGGATATATAATAAAGTAGCGTTTGAGCTATTCTATAAACTTATTAATGAGACTAATAACTTAGTGTACCTAAAATGCAGTGGGAGCACGTGTAGGTTCTTAATCATATAAATTCAGTAATAAAGTTATTGAATGAGTGGAAGCTTTTTGGGACTAATAACTCAGTGAAAGCGTACATGAGTTGTTAAGCTCGTGAATTGGAAATAGATAGTTTTCTAAGTTGCCCTTTTGGGTAAATTTCATTGAGCTTTGCTAATGAAAGTTGATCCATGGACCTAGATAAAGTCAAGGACCTTGAAGATAAATTAGAGGAAAGTAGAGGTTATATATCAAGGTTTTTGGTGTAACCGAGAAAGCTATGATATATAAACCTAGTATTTGAATCATTCTAATTGGATTGTGAGATGGACTCACAACTCATCCTATTTGATTACACCATAATCATGGAGCAATTAATAGGAGGACAAGATCATGTGAAACATGGTGTACAATAATAATTCAAATCTCCCAAGATCAAGATTGAAGACATATGTCTTCTGACCATGGTGTTAGATATGATGCATGCCCTAGAGGTGATTAAGGCAATATATCTTAGTTGTATTTATTTTGTACAAACAAATTATATTAATAAAGGCATTCTTTTGTTATATCAATGACTGTGAAAATATATTATGACTGTTTAAGAATATATTCATTGATGTGTTTGAAAAATTCCTTGACAAAATCATGGCATGAATTGTAAGGGCATAGTGGGACTCTGTATAGTGAGAACAGGTTCATGTGCAATTATGATTTGTCTAAATATCCCTAGTCATTGTATCACCAAGACTGGACATTGATGAATACGAATAGACTAGCATGTGTCGTCATACTCATTGAATCTGATTCAAGCAGCATATCTCCAGTGTTGAAGGGTTGTGACTTGGGTTACCACATGAATGTATTCAAGGAAATACATTGGAGATCGCTTTGAGACAACACTCTGTAATTTATATTATGTGTTGGTGTTTTGTCTTAATGAAATAACAATACGAATATCGTCAAACATGAGATACTAATTACCTTGTTTAAGTGTTGCTATGCTTTGGATCATACTTAAGCACTCTATAGACCGGGTGATACGGGTGATTACGGGTATAGTTAATACAAGTCCGTCGATAAGCTTAGTAGTCAAGAAGAAATCTATCACTCCATTATAGTAATATAAGGGAGATGTACTTTGGCCACTTGTTAGAAGTGACACACTTATAAACCTCTAATCAGAGTATGCGTTGATAGGATGTGATCCTGGTCAATACATTAAAATGGTTTAGTAGTTTACTTTGGGAGCAAGACTAAATTACTAGGGTATGGCTACTAGTGGACTAACACTTAAACTGAGTCCAAGAAGCTAGATGTTACCTAAACGTTTATAGAAGGAGTGAATTGTATTGAGACTATTGAAGAACCGGGATTAAGTCATAAGCACGTGACATTCCGAAAATCGGGGGGTCATATGCCCTATGCTAGAGAGCCACCATAACTAATTAAAGTCATTGAAGTCCACTATGGTCTACAACTCCAAGCAAGTCAATACCTGGAGAGGGAGTTGAGGTAGCTAAAACTTTGGTGGCTCGATATTACAGGATCCTATAAGGTCATACACTTTGAGTTACGATTGAACCATGTAAAGAATTGTTAGACTAGGTCTAATCTAAAAGAGTTATAAATGGTTGGACTAGTTTATTGGTTAGACCAATTTTACTGGTTAGACCAATGTATCAAAAAATAATTAGGAGAGAGAGAATTAAATAAAAAGGAAAAGCAAGAACCAAATAGCGCAGTTCATAAATATTAGGTATTACTTGAATTGACATGAGTGGATTGGTAAGAAAAATTGTTGGACAGATTTTTCAAGACTAGAATCTGTGTCTGGGCCAAATTAGGGTTGTGTGTAAACAACACTACTCAAGGCCCGCAAAAGTGGGTCTTGGGTTTTGGCAGGCTATAAAGATAAACCCACCGCACATAGTTTGTAGCCCAGTAAGGCCGCACAATGAACAACCTACTGGGCTGCGCTGGTGCGCGGCCTAACAAGCTAGTGCATAGGGCTGCCCAACACAACTTGTAAGGGTTGTGCTAGCATGGGCTTCGGACTTGCGCTCCTGCACAAGCCCAGCTAGCTGGGAAGGTTGCTCCCCAAGCAAGCTCCTAGTTGTAGTTAGTTCCTAACTCTATTTGATTTTGAATTAACTATTTTACCCTTTATTTAATTAATTCTATTGGTTAATGGTTGGATTAAATTGTCCTTCTAATTTATTACTACCACTATAAATAGAGCACTTCCCTTTCATTATTTTTCATCCATTCTCTCTTTCTTCTCTTGATTGTTCAAGGTTCTCATAAGTAATCCGGTGAAAGACGTATTTACCTTGAATCACAAAATCAAGGGATCAAATTTCATCAAGAGTAAATTAATTGGGAAGATCTAGTTGTCTTCTAATAAAGTTTTAGTACTTCCTTTCTAAAAGGTTGTGGGTCGTTGGTGCTCGTGTGGATCAATTATAGAGGGCTTCTACTTTGGAGTCTGTGCACGCAAGCTGGGGGGTCACTCCATCGACATTGGGATTCTCGCTTCAACTGATAAGTGGTTAAATTATTATTAGGTCATTTTATAAGTGTTTATGACCTTAAATATTTATGGACTAGTTTATATTATAGACTATGTCACGCTTAGGAGATCCTTGGACTTAGATAAAATTTTAAAATTTTATCATGCCCGATTTGATGTTCAAACCTGACTATCTAGACCAACACATGGGTCATTTATATCATGCTGAGCACCATATGAAATACAGTTGGCCTATAACCTAATGCGTCTTTCATAAGATTTCTGGCCATGTAGAATCTAAGTCAAAAATTTGGCATAAGATTAAAGTATATGCCATGAGATTGAAGTTAGATTAGTACAAAGAAAAATTACTTGAGCCTATTTGTGATTTATCCTTTAAGAGTAAAAAAGGATAATGCACCTACAACCCAACCTAAAAATGGAGTTTAAAGGCATTGGCGGGTGTTTTCTAAGGAATACCATTCTTTGAGAAAAGTAGTGGGAGCAAGGTTGAACTACAGAGTTCAAAGCGCATAAATTCCTTTGAAAAGGACAAGACAAAATTTCCATTTAGCTTCACCTAATTAAAGCGTAAGTTGCAAGATACAATTGATCTAAGAAAGCATGTTGGTTTACTCACAAATCTTGGAAACTTTGTTTATCATGAAAGGTGATGACTCTTAACATGAGGAAGAGTTTGAGAATCCATTGAATGGCTTTTGAAATTTCTTAATTAGCTTAACGGAATTAAGTTGAAATGCAATCTATGCACCCCAATTTAGTTGGTAACTAGACTGACCCATGTGAGGGTGTTAGATGAATGTGTGCATTTGAAAATTTCAAGAAGGATTCAATGATGCCTACGTAGATAATGTGCATATGTGATGTTTTGTGTCCAAGAATTGTAAATTGATATTGGTAAAAATGATTGGAGAAATATTGATAGTAGTTTACAAAAGTCTTAGTGAATACTTCACAAAGCTAAGTTTAAGTAAACCATTATAGTCTGATTTGATATAGATTAGCTTGACTAGATTATATCCAATAGAATGACTTGTGGATAAAATCTAAAGAGATTGATCTAGTCCAAATGATTATGATCTATGAGATAGATCAAATCATGGAATCTAAGTGATGAAAAATCTACAGTGATAGATGTGATCATGGATGTCATGATCTACGAGGTAGATCTGCTCTGTTTGCACCCAATAACCAAATTTAGTTTGGTTTCATCATGATAGCTGAAAGTTGTATAAAGAGCTGAGAGCTCTATACAAAGTATCATTGTTAGTAATGATAGATGCTGAGCACATGGTAGAATGTAATGCTACAAAGGGTGTTATAAGGATTAGAAAGTTCATAAGTGAGGTAGGATTGGGAAAGTCATCCTTATCTTACTTGGTATTTTTCACGACAAAATGAGTGGCATAGCACAAGCAAAAGGACCCAATCACTGAATTCAAACACATGTATAGAATGTCTAAATGACATATTATCTAGATAAGGTAATAATACATCAAAGACATGTCATACAAAAGGGGTTGACACAAGAACGATGCTATTGATCCTTTGGCGAAAACACCATCATGGATAGAGTTTGAAAAGTTTGTTATGAATCAGTAAAAAATAGGGCAATGCCTACTTTGAACTAGTTCAAGTGGAAGATTGTTGGTGTGCCCTACTTGATAGGCATTGATTCTTAATAATCTATGATGACTTGTATATACATTAATTGTGTCACATTAATAAAGACTATGAACTTACTACATTTATATCTTGTGTTGTAATGTGAGTAGGGTATCCATTGATTGATAAATCATAAATGTGCCAAGTCTATTTTAGTCATGGGAATGAATAAAACAAAAGACTTGTATGTTGGTTAGCTTGTTTGAGAAAGAAGCTATAATCATAGGCTCGTGTTGAGAACATGGGCTGGACCTATCCATGCTAAATTAGGTCTTGATTATCCTCAAACTTAGTTGCAACATACTACTAATATGGATTGGGTATGTTGTTGCGTATACCTAACAGGTCCTTAAATGTTGGATTCCAAACACCGGTATGCTCGGTATATTTGATGAATATATTATTGGCAGTGTTGTAGTTTAAGGATTGTCATTTCAGCATGAGAAGCTGAAAGACATCGCACCGGCGCTGATTGACTGTTATAGAGGGTGATGGGGATCATGCCTTGTTCATCAGTTAGATGTGGAGAGTAAAAGATTTTGCAAAATAACTATTGGATTCAGTATCTAGATTAGACAACCATATTCTGTCCCAATTTGGTCGCTTTAATGGTTTGTTAGAAACAGTTTACAGTCTGTAGGGTAGCGCCTACTGCCAAAATATGGACAAACCCAACAGATTATGCACATAGAATGACTGATTCAGAATATCATGTACATGCAATGTACTTGAGTGGTCAAGGAATGATTATTTAATAATTGACATGCCACGTCAACATAATTTATATAATGTTATGAAAGCATAAATTAGATTAATTGAACTAATAGTTTAACATACGGTTTTATGTTATTAATTAATTGGAATTAAATCTAATTTGACTAAGGTATTTATTTGTATGGTATTAAATTGATCGTAAATCAATATAATTCATATAATATAAATAATTAGTTAAATATTAGTCATTTAAATTTAATTAGTTATATATTATGGAAATTAAGAGTTTAAGGAATTAAATTATAATTGATTTAATTGCTAAACACAAAATATTAAAAAGGATAATTCATAACTTAATTAATTAAGATAATATCTAGTTAAATTTAATCAATAATTGTGAATTATTTTTAAGTTAAAAGTTTAAGGAATCTTATATGATTTAATTGATAAATACAATTAAATTAATTAAGTGAGATTATCCTATTTTGAATAAAATAAGAGATTATCCTATTTCGAAATAAATAGGAGACTAATATAAACTCTACCTCTTATATATATATATATATTTGGCTTAGTTTAAGAGAAATTATTTCACACATGATATTATTGGTCTCTATGCGTACACTGAATGAGTTAGGGGGGAGTGAATGACTCACTACTATTACTTAGGAAACTTTTTCGCAATGTGATGAGTTATGCTGAATAGGTTAGCAAGCTGAGAAAAAACTGGAAAAACTTCAAAGTAAAGGACACAGAGATTTTCATACTAGTTCGGCAACATGTGCTTAATTCTAGTCCCAAGAGAGTGTCTTGGCTTTAATTCACTAATCTCAACTTCTTTACCCTAGGTGGAGAAGCCTTTCACAAGTTTTCCCAATTATAGAAAATACCCTCTAAACTGTAATCGCTCACCCGCTAAGTAGAATACCCTCTTCTACCAGCAAAGTAGAATACCCTCTTCTACTAACAACTCAATAGTTTCTAAACAAGAGCTGGAATCAAGTTCTAGAAATGTTAATCCAATTACAAATGATCTGATATTACAATTGAATTGACCTAATCTATTCTCTTGTTCAAAGTAGATTTTTCGCTGAGTAGTGCTTTCTAGACTAAACTTCTTTAAAGGTTGTGAAATGACAGAGTTTTTGCTTCTTAGAAATTCAGGTGTAATCACCCAGTTCTAAAGCTTTCCTTGTTGCTCCTTTTATAGCTGGAATTAAGAGAGTAGCCGTTGAACTTGACTTGGCATCTTTTGAAATTGACAACTCATCTATTAACCCGTTGCTTCTTCAAATTAATCCGTTAGGAGATAGAATCACACTGTTGTGAGATAAAAATCAATCCGTTAGATTGAAATTTGAGTCTCAATTTGAATTCTTTTTCATTTGATCCTAGTCTTCCATTAGAGAGAACATACGCTGACTTGCTACGTGTCATCTTCCCATTCCTTCTAGTAATCTGACATCTTGTAGAGCGCGTGATACTATATTATTGATCTGCATATATTCCCAATTTGGCAAATGACTTTTTGTAGCTTGAATATGGAAGACTTTGTCATTTTCTTCGTAGACCGGAGTCTTGTCAAGGCATTAATTCTTTTTGTCTTTGTCTCATTAATGTCCTGCAAAAACCAACACTAAAAGCAAAGATTCCATATTTCCACAAATGAAAAACTCAATGTTATTGACAGAAATAAAGTAACTCAGCGAAAAGTTAATCATTATACTCAGCTGAAGCAAAATCTAAATATCAAGTGCTGAGTGAATAGTATTTAGTCAGCGACTAAAGTATATACTCAGCCCAGAACAGCTCTGAGTTAAACAAAATAGCTAGGTCAGTGGAGACATAAAATTCTACCCTTAAATTTACTTATCCACATACAACCACAGACTATTTATTTTAACATCATTGTTGATTCAATTATCTCATAATGAGCTTAATTGTTATGATCAAAACTTAAGCACTACTGAGTCATCCACTGAGTTTGTCCAACCTTTTGCTTGGTCCAACAATCTCCACCATTTTTATCAATGACAATTAACTGAACTCGAATTAAATCAATAAGATATTTGATTAGAGTTACCTTATACTTATGCTTGATATGACTTTGTTCAGCATCTTCATTTAGCTCAGAGTGAATGCTAACTCCCCCCATAATCCTTGAATCCTTCAGAGTTCATCATTCCTCAATAATTCTCATATTTCTGCAAGATATTTAACAACATATATATATATATATATATATATATATATATATATATATATATATATATATATATATATATATATATATATATATATATATATATATATATATATATATATATATATATATATATATATATATATATCAGGGAATACAAGAAGTTAAGAAGATCTTAACTTAGAACAGAATAAGTAATCTTTTCATATTTGAATAACTTGAGTACAGATAATGAAAAGTTAGTATATACTAAGTTTTATATTCAGCGCAATAGATTACAATGAATTCTATTCTACTTGGGCATTGGTGGTCCTCCAAGATTTGCTCTTCTATCTTCAAATTCTTGCTGATCCTATCTTGACTTCTTCTCTTTGGGCAGCGCGATCTCTTTTCCCTTCCTATTACGATTCTCAGCATATTCTCTTTGAATGCGCTGCAGATCCTTGGATAAATTATAAGAAAATTAGCTACCCTCTGATCTCTCTCTATCTCCCTTTGCTCATGCTTCTCGCGATCCTTCTCCCCCATTGCCATTGCATCCAAAATAGCTTGAGTTTGATGATAAAACAAGCTTAGAGAAGCTTCAAAGTTCTTGAGCTTGCCATAGATGGTAGAAGAAAAATTCTACATTAGTAACTCATATATCTCTTGAGAAATAACATCCTGTTCTCTGAGAAAAGTAAAGAGACCAACCATGGCACGAGACTGAGATTTATTGACCTGGTACTGATCATTAAAACCTTCCTTGGACATCTGGGTGAGATTGCCCTGAGCCTTATCTTGAGTATTTTCTCTGAGGATCCGCTCTAGCATAGGAGTACTCCTTATATGAGTGGATACCTACTCATGAATCTGATCTATTACTTGACCATCATTAATGATATCCCCATGAACATTCTTGATTTGATCATAAATATGACCAAGTTTCTGATGAAGCGATGGTTCTTGTTCAGGTTCTGGCATTACAATGTCACTATTTAAAGCATTAGATATGTTCAGTCTCTTTAAGACCTTTATCACTTCTCCCTCTAAGTCCTTGACTCCCTTCAGAATATCTCCTCTCATCTGTGACAGCATGTATGAGTAGCTTTGATTTGAGAGCACTGTAATCAAAGCATTGATGGCATTAACAACTGCATCATATTTAGATGAGTTGGCTTTATTTTCCTTACTCAAAATACTATAACCATCCAGCACAACTTGCATGCTTTAAAGTGCGGGATTGAATTTGTTAATCATTGAATTCCTGAAATCCCTTTCCTCATTTAGAACTTTGTAGTTGCTTTCAAAAAATTTCTCCATCATATTTTTAAGCTTTGGAACTTCCATCTTCAGATAGTTAGCCTTCCTACCTATAACATTTAACAGAGGCAATATATGGGACGCAATAGCCTTGACCAATGAGAACTTGGTAGGGACTAATCTGACATGGGCCTTTATCTCCTCAACAGCTTCTATAAACCCTTGCACTGGCTCAGCAGCCTTGGTAAGTCTCCTCAGGACCTCATCAGACAGCAAGGATTTTACAATTTCTACATCAATTTTAGCATCTGTCCTAAGTCCTGGAAATCTAGTTCTTCTCATCCTTCTTATGTCTCCCAAAAGCTTAGCCTGGGGTTTGAAATGAGGTGGAGGTTGTGGTTGTTGAGGTGGTTATTGTTGTTCAGGATATTGTTGTTCAGGAATCTCCTTTGTGAATGGAGGACCTCTAATAACTAGTAATTCCAAGAGCAACTGATCACGCACAGGAGATCCTACAGGTGAAATATATAGAATGATAGTTGTTTGGTCAAAGTGTGAGGTGTTTGGTTGGTCAGCTGTGGATGTGGATGGCATTTGATTTTCAGGTAAAGGTAGGGCAGAAATGGGTGTAGGTGAGAGTGGTGGTTTAGTAAAAAGGTTTGGGAAAAGGAATGGCTCTCCTTAGTTCTCCTCTTCCTTCTTTTCAGCACCTTTAACACTGGAATCACTGACCTGAGCCTGAGATTGCTCAGTCATCCGAGCTCCCTGCTTAACTACAACTACTTCCTCCTCATCCTTGTCTTTCAAATCTGCCTCATCCTCAACAATGGCTATCTTCATTCGCTTTAGCAACCCTCTCTTCCTTTCCTTCCTTGCTTCCTTAATTCTTTAGTAGTCAACCTAACCTGCTGGTATGATTCAATCACATCAAATGCTTGTACTTCTACTACTTCATCTTCTTCCTACTCCCACTGATTCTCAATTCCTTCTAGGGCTCCTATCATCTCTTTCATAGCAAGACTAGCTACTGCTAATTCTAAATTTTTCTTAGTATTAGCCTTAGCCTCTTACTGCTGCTTCTTCAGCATTTCTCCTTATCTCAGCTTCTAGATCCTCCTGCCGTTTTCTAATTCTTTCCTCTTCAACAACCTTCATTTTCTCAGCTTCCTCTAGATTTTAGACTACGCCAGTTTGCCTTTTCACCATCAGCTTTTTCTTGGCTGACCTACTTGGGGAACAGGAACTGATATAGCTTCTTGTCCTTCAGTAGTCACTGCATTTAGCTTATCTTCATCACTCTTTCTCTTCTTTTGTCTCTTTAGAGGCATCTCCTCTTTTAGCTCTTCCTTAGCTTTCCTCTCTTCTTGCTTATCTTTAAGAGTTAGCTCATGAGGCTTCTCTTCCTTAGTTCCCTTGGTAGATCTGGTCCTTTTGGGAATATGGGCAACTACAGGAACTGAGCTCGCTGAGCTCCCTCTCTTCACTTCCTTCTTAGAGTCTCTCCTGACCTCCTTCCTACTAACCTTCTTCTCAGCCACATCTTCTCCTCTTTCTGCTTTGAGCTTGGTAATCCTCTCAAGCTTGCTGGCCACAAAGGCATCCAAGGTTAGATCCTCCTCTTCTGGCTTAATAGGCCTCAATGCATTATAGCTCTTGGATCATTGGTTCTGACCTCTCCCTTCTTCAGCTTTACATACTTGGTGTTGTTGGACTTCTCATTACACCTCAATCCTTGAAAATGAGCATTACTCACGATTTTGGATTCAATCACCTTCAGAGTGATTCCGCTCTTCAACGCCCATCCTTCTAAGTCCAACTCATATACCCTACATATCTCCATCACAAGATGTCCATACACAATATGCTTAGACACCTTTAAGAATCTGTGCACAATTGCTAAGGGCCAATTTATGCACATTCCATGAGTCATAGCATAAACAAAAACTCTTTCAAACTTTGAGCAGCTTCCTGTTGAAGCTCTCTTAGGTAGCAACACCTTAGTTACAAGCTCATGCACCTGCTTCCCTTCCTTAGTAAACATTAATGCTATGAATTCACCTACTTTATGGTCAGCAGGGACCTCATAATCAATGGGTATATCCATATGCTCTTCATCCTTGATGACTCGCATCCTCAGCCCTCTCTCGCATACCAAGCAAACCAGCAATTAGCTTGGGGTTAACGTACACCTTTCTCCCCATCATTGTTGTAATAAATAGGTCCTTCTAACCTTCTACTAAGTGAAGGCCATGAAAAAATCTTCTTACCATCTGCTAATTCTATGTTGGCACGTCCACTTCCTAAATCTCTCATCACTGGAGAAACTAAGCATATCTACAGTAGTTGGCTCCTCCACTTCATTTCCTTTAATGAAACACCATTTTTTAGGAATATATCTGGTTCCAGCGGGAATGAATAGATCTTCCCTCTTGTTGATTCCAATTACCACTTGAGCTTTGTGGTCCATTATAGTAACCCAACATGTGTCTTTATCATCCCTCACAAACAGTGTTTCCTCAGCATGATTCAGATGATCTTTCAGATGTACTCATCATTAAAATAGCTTGAAGAAGAATAGAGAAATTTGGGGATTTTACGAAGAAGTTTGCAGAAAAGAAATTTGGTAAAGTAACCTGTCTTCCTTCTAAAATTCTTCTTAAATAGCCAAAGAATCTTCATTAAGTCCAGCAAAGCTACGTGTATAACTCATAATCCATGGTCATATTTGAATGTTTAGAATGAATAGAGTCTACCAAGGATTAATGAAAGCGAGAAACACGGAATAACAACTATTTGAATATGGATCATTTCATAACTAGCTACCATTTCTATCAATTTTAAATTTGAAAGAAAATCGGTCAAAATTTAATGACGTGTCCAAAATTCAAGTGCCAAAAAGAAATACTTAACCTAATTCGCAGAAGCTCAAAGTGTGCCCTAATTTCTTTGGTCAGCTTTAGAATTGGTCAGTGGGAACTGTATTTCTTCAGATTGGATTGGACATTCCGATTAACTCTCCCAGAGTGTTGAATTGATCCTTTCCAATGGGTTTTGTGAATATGTAGCTCATTGTTCTTTAGTAGGAATGTAAATAAGCTTGACTTCTCCTTTTAGCACATGATCCCTTATGAAGTGATGTCCAATATTGACATGCTTCATCGTGCTATCTTGAATTGGATTCTTGGATAGGTCAATTGCGCTCTTGTTGCCACACATGACTTTAAGACACTTAGAATTCATACCATAATCCTTCAATTGCTGCTTGATCCATAGCAGTTGTATTACACAACTTCCTGCAGCCATGTACTCAGCCTCAGCTGTACTCAGAGCCATAGAATTTTGCTTTTTACTATACTATATTACTAGGCAATCACCAAGGAAATGACATCCTCATGTGGTGCTTTTCCTTTCAAGTTTATCTCTTCTATAGCCAGCATCTGTGTATCCTCTCAGAGTGAAATCTGCATTACTTGTTTACTATAAACCTGCATCAATAGAGCCTAGCAAATACCTGAGAATTCTCTTAACAAAACTAAGCGGTATTCTTTGGGGCTAGCTTGATATCTTGCACAGTAACAAATAGCATATTGAATGTCAGGCCTACTAGCAGTTAAGTAAAGTAGAAAACTGATAATACCTCTGTAGAGCTTACTCTCTACAGGTTTACTTTCCTCATCTTTACTCAGAATTGTATCAGTGGCCATGGTTGTTGACATTGGCTTGGCTTTATCCATGTCAAACTTCTTGAGTACTTCCTTGGCGTACTTAGCATGGCTGATGAATATTCCATCTTTTCCTTGCTTGATTTGCAAATCAAGAAAGAAAATAAACTCTCCCATCATTGACATTTTAAACTCTTTCTTCATCTGCTGGCTGAACTCTTTGTATAGCTCTTCATCAGTTGCTCCAGGTACGATGTCATAAATATAGATTTGGACTAGTAACACAACTTGATGCTTCTTCTTGATAAATAGAGTTATATCTACTTTTCCTATGACATAACCTTTGCTGAGTAAAAAGTTAGTCAATCTCTCATAGCAGGCTCTTAGAGCTTGTTTTAGTCCATATAGAGCTTTCTTCAACTTGAAGACATGATCTGGATATTTTGGATCTTCAAAGCTTGGAGGCTATCTGACATAGACTTCCTCTTGAATATAACGATTGAGAAATACACTCTTAACATCCATCTGAAATAAATTGAAGTTCATATGAGATGCAAAAGCATATAGAATTATTATGGCTTCAAGTCTTGCTACTGGTGCAAGGGTTTCTCCATAGTCAATGCCTTCTTATTGATTGTAGCCTTGAGCAACTAATCTGGCCTTATTTCTGACAACATTACTAACTTCATCTAGCTTGTTCTCGAAAACCCATTTGGTGCCAATAATTGACTTGCCTCTGGGTGTCTCCACCAAATCCCAAACTTCATTTATTCTGAATTGGTCTAACTCCTCTTGCATGGCAATCATCCAGCTGTCATCAAATTCAGCATCTTTAAACTTCTTTGGTTCAATCATGAGATAAATGCTAAATGGCTCATCATTCTGTTCAGCTGACCTCTAGTCAGCATTGGATTTTGCACACTATAAAGAATATTCACAACTGGGTGATCTTTCCTTGCTCTGACTTCTCGAGGTAGATCAGGATCAGCTCACTGAGCTACTATCATAGGTTGAGCATCCATATCATTACCAAAGTTGATGGATTAGTCCAAGTCAACTTCATAATTGAGAGCACGGGCTTTTTGGTGACCCTCGAAACGATGATGACTTTTTGCTCTAACCTTTTACGGTCTAGTTGTTCCACTATTTTAGAATCAAATCGCGTTTGGCAAGTTCTTTGTTGATGATTTTGAGATCTTTTAACCCCGATTATAATAATAATTGGATCGCTTTTAAGATGTTAACTGCTTCTTTTCCCCTCTCGTGTAGTAATTTGTTTCGCAATTTTTCCTTAAAATCCAGACATTTTCAGCGAGTCTCGTTTGCTTCATTGGATTCTTCGCTCTTCGAGCTTTTCGGAATGTCAAGAATTGCCCCGATCGGATACCCCGTGTTGGTTGTTCACATTTTAGCCCCTGTGGCTGGGCCCCTCTTTGCTTTTTCCCTCATGTGTCCTCGGTCCGGCGGGGGTGGCTGACGCCACTACCGGAGCACGGGGCCTCGTGGTCCACGCGTCAGGCTACATGACCCGTGTGGTAGGCTGCATGGCTGAAGCAGCCTTCTAGATCTGGTCGCGTCATGTGATACAGCCTAGGCTAGGCCGTATCATGTGATGCGGCCCACCTCGTCGCTGACGCGGCCTTTATGCGGGGAATCTGTAGACTAATCTTTTTTAAGTTTTCTTGGCCACCAAGTCGGGTTTTAGGATTTTTTTCATCAAATATTGACATTTGGGGGATTAATTCCGGAATTTTACACTTAGGGGGGTCTATAAATACCCATCAAAAATCAGATTTGAGGATTCTTTTGGCTGATTTTCAAGAGGATCAAATTCTTAGAATTCTAAGGCTTTAGGGAGAAAAAGTTTAATAATATTGGGTAGATCTAAGCCAATATACTTGGTTCTTGATTTCTTAATCTTATTAGACTTAATCTCTTAAGTTAAATCATTAAAATCTATTAGAAATCTTAGGTAAAATTTGGTTTAAATGGGATTTAGGGACTTTTTCCTCAAAAATCACTAAATCCCTTGTTAAATCGTTGTTTCATCGGGTTTTCATCTCAAATCCATCACAAAGCTTGCCAAACATTTGGTTCGAGTCTCGAGAGTGGATTCACGGCCTTTAGGTAACTTTCTGAGTTCCAATCTATTTCTTTTATTATTCATTTCTGCTGTTGTGTTTTTTAGTTTTTTTTTGGGCGTTTGGCCCCTTTATTCATCCTTTTTGTGATTTTCTATCAAAAAACAGGTTGAATGCTCTGGCAAACATTAGCCCGATTGAATGTCGCCTAGGTTGCCTCGCTGAGTCGGCCTACCACTTCGTTCAGTCGGCCTACAAGTCGCTCAAGCGGCCAACCGTTGTTTTGTTAGATTTTTTGGGTTCTTCCCCCCCCCCCCCAAGCTGAAAAACCAAAGTTATTTAAGCATTTTAAGTCCGAATCTACTGTAATAGGTAGGAAACGACTTGAAATTTTAGCGATCTTGGGTTTTCAGGCACAAAAAGGTCGATTCCTACTTATTTAGACACTTTTTCCTGCAGGCCACTTCAGTGGGACGAAGGCCGACTGAGCGTCAACTAGGCCACCTCTTTGAGTCAACCTACCATATCCCTGAGTCGGCCTACCTCCTCACTGAGTCGGCCTACTTACAAAAATGTCCAAATGGCCCCTATTTGCCTTATTCTATGGTTTTTGGCCCATTTCTGCCCTTTTTAACCCGATTTTGATCATTTTAATACGTTTTCAACCCCGTTTTCAACCCGAAAAATTTCCAAAAACTATGAATAATATGAAACTCTATTTATTTATTTTATTCTATTTTTAGACTTTATTTAATATGTATTTGATTTAATATGTATTTTAATGGCTCAAAAATAGTGTTTTTGCTAAATAATTTTAAATAAATTATTTTCCACCAACTAAAAATATCAAAAATATTCTGAACATATTAAATCTTATTTTAGGATGTTTATTTAATTTATTTCACCCTTTTTAGGTTGTTATATAATTAATTAACACCCAAAAATCACGTTTTTGACCCGAAAAATCCAAAAATACGTTTTCTTCATGCTAGGTGTTTATTTTCCATTTATTTATCCGCGATTTATTTATGATTATTCCCGCATATCTATTTCCTCATTTGGAGCCGGGTCCGAGTCGGTAAGCTCAGTTAAAACTCGATTTCACCCGTTTATTTATTTATTGCCTTATTTTCTCGCAATAGAAAAATGTATAGGTATTCGTAAAGCTTTGTAATAACTTTACTTTCCTTGCTTTGTTTATTTATCGCTTTCCGTGTGATGTATGGCATAACAAGCCGAAAACACCAAATAATAATCAGATTAAATCGCATAAGAATTAAGGTCACGTTTATTAAAATATAATTGGCTTGATTTAAAAATTAAAAAGTAAGCAACATCATCTGGACCTAGAATCTCTATTTTAAAGGTACGGTCCTACCACCTGGTGGGAATATCGTACCCAAATTCCAAGTGGAGCTTAACTGGGTGGTGACTCTATCTTAAAATACGGGATTTTAAGTCTCGTATCCCTTAACACATAAATCGGACTAAATTTCAACGTTAACATCATTTTCCATTATCATTTTCATCATGCTAAAATAAGGAACATGCCTTAGCACGCTTCACAGCACTCGTTGTTTCTCCGCCCCACGCGGAAGAGCATTAAAGCTTACCATGTGGGCGGGGGGATCGGGGGTCATCGGCTCACAATGGTGACTCCGCTGGGGACTTTACTTTAACTTAAAACTTGACAATCGCTCCCATTTCAAACTTTGGTTAAAGGATTTTGATGATGTGCCTAAATCATTTTTAAATCAACGGTTTATTTCTTATGCCTTTTTATCCACCGCTTAGTTAGATTCTAAGTTTTAAGGTGCCATTTTTATCACCCCCGTGAAGGTCACTTGTATACCTTATGCCTGCCAGGAATTGGGGATATTTGTGGATGGAACACTTGTTTCAACCAACGTGTAATTCCCGCGGTCCCACTCATTTGAGGAGTGTTTGAGTTACACGAAATTAAGGTAAACGAGACCCTTCTACAGTGTTGTTCACGACACCAGCAGTTTAAGACTATGAACCACAATAAAACTAGCCATAGCAACTTCCTTTTAGGCTCACCGAAACAATCTAGATTTAGGTCGCATACTCTCTTATCATTTCCTAGCGCTAGAGTTACCCCCAGACGACAAATTGGCGTTACGCGGGAGTCATAAGGTTGGAAGAGGTTTATTTGCTTTCGTGTCCTACTTATGCTGTGCTTATGCATACGCACCTCACGCATAGGCTGCCTATGGCCGACCTTTATTTTTGGTTTTCGTTTACCCCTATTCTCCCCTCACTTGAAGGGGGAATTTAACAAAATGCCCGAGATCATTTGAATACCGACGACTCGTACCTAGTTCGCTAGGAATAGCGAGGAATTTGACGTCTCACATATTTTAGGGTTAAGCTTCACATCATAAGCTCTTATGCTCTCTACCTCTCTAAACCACCCATATATATGGCATTCATCACTCGAATATTTATGTTATCATGCATCTCATTCATGGTTTAATTCGGGCTGATCATCTTCCAGTTTCTCAGTTAGACCAAGGCACCGCTCACGTCAGATTCGATCATCATCTAGTTCAGTTTCAAGCTCAGTTTTAAAATTTGTTTCTTTCTGCTATGTCTGATTTGCCGCCAGTGGATAGGGTTCCATCCAAAGATTCTTCTTCTCCTCCTTTCCTCCCGCTTGATCAGGGTCACTCTCCTTTGAGTTCTAAGATTGCCGTTGCTTTGTCAGCATTTCTCCAATCCGATCAATTCCGAGATGCAATTCAAGGCCAGATCAAAGATTTTGTCCGCGCAGCTTTAGAAGAGAAAAGAAATGTTCGAAGGAGTTCGATGATTGGTATTCAAGCTCGGGGACAACCAGAGACCGCTCAAAGTGGGTCAGTTCAGAATCCGCTATTCTAGGCTCAGTCTTCTATGCAACCAATTCAACCAATTCAGTGTGTGCAGCAACCTACTCAACCTTCTCCTATCCCATTTCAGTTTGGTTGGGATATCATGCAATCTCCATCGCTCGTATTTGCTTACGCAACACAAGCTCTAAACCATACCTTCAAGCCTGGTTTTTGCACTAGTATGAGCCAGCTTCCATTAACCCCAATAACCTCGGATCAGTTCCAGCCTGCTCGGTCAATTTCTCCTGTCCAACCCCGATCCGTTCCATTCCAACTGGATCAGAATCCGTCTCAACCTCAAATGCCTATAACATCCTTTCTTCCTACTCTTCCTCAGTTTATTATTACTCCGAGAGGGGTTACTTACCCCGCAAAACCCTTTCAACACTAATCTACAAGTTAACTCTCTGATCGAGCCCTTATCGTTTGCTTCACTATTCTAGTTTAGCGCACCCTATCCCTCTAGCGACCAGGTCATGCAACCTCTGGGCATGACACCTGAAATTGAAGCTCTCACGCAGCTGTTAGCGCCCCACTCATCCAATGACTAGGTCATTCAATCCCCGTGCATGATGCCTGAAATAGAGGCTCTACTGTATAAGTTCCTACTCTTTAGTTTTGAAGAGAGTCAAAAAGCAAAGCTCAAAGAGTGTGAAGGACCTCATGTTATCCCATCGCGGGCTGAGGTGAAGGAAAAGCTTTCGTAAGCTAGCAAGTCGAATCTCGGGACACCCCTTAGGATCGGATGATTGCTCGGGCACCAGCTATAGTAGCCCCTAAAGATAACCCAGAGAATGTTATAAGTCCATGGAAATTACCCCTCAGTGCAATCTTAGCCACCTTAAGGGAGCACAGCCTCCTCAGAACCCTTCACGAGCCTAGGCCCTCTAAGGAGGAGGAGCATAACTTTTGCACGTATCATGTTCAACAAGGCCACCACACTGACGAGTGTCAGAAGTTGATCCAAGACGTCAACCGTTTAGTGAGGGAAGGAAAGATATTTGAGCTCGAAAAAGCACTTAATCATTAGGGTTCACCTCCGCTTTTTGGCTCACCAAAGAGAGTTAGGGGTCCGCAAGATATCATTAAAGCCATCTTTTCCGAAGGCAAGAATCCTACGAGGTCTCTAGCGGATGAGGGAGACAAGTTATCAGCCGAGCAAGGAAAGGTTTTTTTATCTCAACCTGGACGACGCACCAATGAAACCTACCGAGGGTGCTTAACCTACCAGCACCGCAACTCAAGACCCTCCGCCTATGGAGGATGCCTATCTATCTGTAATGTAATTTTATTTTTTCTAGCATCTAGATGTGAACAATTATGCCTTTAAGGCACTTTAATTTAATGAAAGACTCTCTTTTCACTTATCAATCTGATGTTTCGCCTGATGGGTCCATGCATTCATTTTTGTCATAAGCATAATGTGTTCACTATGCATGATGTTTCTTTAATTGAAATAAGTTTAAGTACAAATGATAATCTAAAATGATAACCACTTTCTAATAACCTAACCTTTGAAAGAAAATGAGAGATAAGGAGTTCTTAAAGATCATGATAACGCTTTGGCCTAGTCATGCCTAGATACCCAGGGTTCGTCATCGGATTCCCGAGCATCTCATATCCATGCCTAAAACAGCAAAAGAAGCTCAGTCCTTCCTTGGATAGATCTAATATATCAATCGATCCATCACTGGACTCACAGCTATATGCAAACCACCAAAGAAGCGTCAGCCTATGAAGGAGAAAGAACATCACTGGATCATCTGCGACAAAGTTGTGGCTTATCTTTTCTTCGCCCACCCATTCTTAAATTTCCCACCCCCATGTAACATTGCCTATTCCTAATACACCATCTCTTCCACCTCTCCAAACCTTCCCTGTTTCTCTCCTCCTTGACCATTCTCGGTGAGGGGGACACATATGATCGGCAAGATTCGACCCTCATCAGCATAGGGGGAAGCCAACCCTTTTCACCAATATTACTGTTGAGAAGATGGCCAAGTTCATCGAGAAACACATCTTCCCTCGGTATAGCCTACCTCATCACATCATTTTGAACAACGGATTTCAATCCCAAGGGGCACTCCCTGATCAATCAAAAATTTGGGTCCGAGCCCCACAGATCTTCACCCATCCAACCACAAGCCAATGGGACAACTAAAGCCATAAACTAGCTTCTCAAAAGGTTTATGTCTAAGAGCGCCACAAGGGTCAGAGTTTGAGTCGATAAACCACTGTTTGATCATTGTGAGTACCGTGAAAGCGTACGAATTCTCCGAACACCTTGTTCCTGCACCTGCAAAATGAAAACCGTGCTACCAACCAAGACCAAGATGAAGTCCTTAAGAGTCGTATTGAATCTAGGGTCAAAGAGACCCCCATAGACTAAGGCTCAGCCCGAGCAGCTTAAGCGGTCTTCAGATATACCAAAAGCGTATAGTGAGGTTGAACAATAACCGCATCAATCATTGAGTATCTATCAAAGGCCAACGATCTGATTCCAAAGCAAGCAAAGCCCATCAACACTGACCCAAGGGGGAAGTTTTGACTGAATTGGAAAAGACCTTACGTAGTCAAAAAGATACCCGGTTCTAGGGGCATGAAGATTTCGGATGGTACCAAGTTCGTAAACACTATCAATCAAAATAGGTCGAAGCATTATCATATCTAATAAAAAAGAATCAAATTTAGAAAAACAGCACATAAAAAGCATATATCAATCACCCGACGAGTGGTCCTATACTGCTCGGGCGAAGATTAGGGTGTATCCTGCTGATTGGTATTCTACAAACTGGTCAAGCAAAAGTTAGGGTGCAAAATGACCCACTAGGCTGAAAACTCGAAAAGGGCAGTCTAGGTATAAGTCAAGGTAAAGTGAGCTAAGAGAGTATATTGGCTAGAAAACCTTCATAGGCTAGTCCGCACCAGAGTTTGGGTCAATAGAAATGATTATCATCATTATGTACTTAAACTTAATTCAACTAATGGAAATGTCACTTTTACTGAATCCTTTATATTTGTGCTTGAATGAATATATTGGGCCCTAAAGGTGAAATGTTGCAAGTAAGTCGAACGTAGGGTTCTGTGCAGTCAACTCAATTCCTCTAAAGAAAAGAAAAACAAAGATAAAAGGCCAAAATCCTGATAGACTGAAAAGAATCGAGGTCTATGCAAAAGCTGGGATAGGTCACGGGATTGAAAACTCGAAAAGGGTGGTCCGGGCAAAAATCAGAACACAAAAGCAAAAATAAACAAGTCTGATCGACCCGACACCATGTCTAGGCCTATGCAAAAATTAAGACAGCCAAACCAAAGATGAATGACTGCCATCGACCACATTGAGATACCTGCATCATCGCCATCAGCATCCGAATGCAAGAATATGTTTGTCGGTCTAATAGATTCGAAGGACTCAAATTCATCCTCCGTCCGTGTCTGCTCCAATCTCGACCGTGATTGAGCATCTCAAGTTTGTAACGTCCTAATCTTCCAAAGCCATTCTTGGTAGAATTCATTGGTAGTGATAGCTCCCGGTCGTTCATTATCCAGAATCTAGAGCTTTACTTCATGCACCCCCTTTGTATCCGTCATGCCTAATCCAGTAACCAATTTACAGTCAAATCGCCGTGGCTTCCCTAGTTCTCCGCTAGGGGTCTTCTCACCTAATATGTGCAACATCCTTAATCCTCCCCCAGGGGGTATTCTTGTCTTGTCCGTACCGTAAAGCAATTTCGTGTATCCCCCTTTTCAAGCAAGTCAATTTTTCCCCTGATTGAGCAAAGTCGATCAAGCAAGTTAATCAGTCAGCTTGAAGATGACCAGTCCGAGTATCTCATGCATTTATACATTCATGCATAATATTCATGTCTATTATTCTATGCTAAATTCCACAGGGAATAAAGTAAGGAAAAATATCCTTAGGTTGCGTGCTCGACCTCCAAGCAAGAGCCTGTTTTAAGAGGCATCTCAGAATTGTTCTCCATCCTATATCCTAGATCGTGCCCAAGGGGCATATCAACTAATGTCTTTGAGCTCTACATTCAACCTCAGTAGTTCTCTAGACTCCCGGAAATCCTAACTCTATTTATATTTTATTCTCCCATTTCTATTGCTTAATTGAAGGGGTAAAAATTTTTGTTCCGCAAAATCAATTAAGCAATAAAAATGCGATTTATATGGCTTACTAATGCTTTAAAGCCTTCTTGACAGGCACACCATGGGGTAATTTAGAAGGACAACCAACCATGGATCCTAAAATCAGAACTCAGAACTCAGAAGTTTCTGCCAGGGGCACCTCAATGCAAATACCTAAGGGCACCTTAATGCAAATACCCAGGGGCATATCAGCCAAACTCAGCACTCGGCCTCGACAATCTCTCTGGATTCCCGAAAATCTCAACTTTATTTCAGTTTCGTTCTTCCATTTTTGTTGCTTAATTGAAGGGGCAAAAATTTTTGTTCCACAAAATCAATTAAGCAACAAAAGTGCAGCTCATGTCTCTCTCTAATATCTCAAAATTTCTGTGGCAGGCCCAATGAGTTTAGTCCAACGGTCTCCTCAGGTGCTTTTCAGCAAATCCCAGTCCGACCTCGTAGGAAGTGCTTGGCACCTTCCAGTTAAGTTCTTGGTATACGTTCTAGTCTAGGGATCTCATTTGATATTCCCGACATGCGATTCAAGCCAAGCATATCCCAGTCCGACCTCGTTAGAAGTTCTCGGCACCTTTCAAATAAGTTCTTGGTATGTGTTGTAGTCTAAGGATCTCGTTTGATATTCCTGGCATGTGATTCAAGCCAAGCATATCCCAGTCCGACCCCGTTAGAAGTGCTTAGCACCATCCAACTAAGTTCTTGGTATTCGTTCCAGTCTAGGGATCTTGTTTGACATTCCTGGCATGCGATTGAAGCCGAGCATATCCCAGTTCGACCTCGTTAGATGTGCTCAACATTCCTCTTATCTCTGACATGACCGATTCAACCTTACCTTTGATAGGTGCATAATGGTGCGTTCCCAGACCACCTGTAGACAACCAATTTGACCTCACCTCTTTGATAGGTCCATTGATGATGCGTTCCTAGACCACCCATAGACAACCGATTCAGCCTCACCTCTTTGATAGGTCCGTTGATGGTGTGTTCCCAGACCACTCATAGACAACCGATTCAGCATCACCTTCGATAGGTCCATTGATGGTGCATTCCCAAACCACCCGTATACAACCAATTCAACCTTACCTATTCGATAGGTCCATTGATGGGGCATCCCCAGACCACCCATAGACAACCGATTCAGCCTCACCTCTTCAAAAGGTCCGCTGATGGTGCATTCCCAGACCACCCGTAGACAACTAATTCAGCCTCACCTCCTCAATAGGTTCGTTGATGGTGCATTCTCAAACCACTCATAGACAACCGATTCAACTTCTAACTCTCGATAGGTCCGTTGATGATGCATCCCATGACCATCCGTAGACAACCGTCTTAAGAAATCCCTATTCCTCTTTTTCCCGAAGCAACTAGCGATCTATCCCAAAACCATTTGGGGCCACAAAAGCAATACCTAATCAATCTCTAAGTCAATTTTGTTCTTGATAGGTCTGTTTATGGCAATCCCAGAAGACAACCATTTCAAGAATCCACAAGTCAGGTATAACCTCCTATCCCTCGCTCTATCGTGAAATCACATTTGACCCGCAAATGATAATCTTACGAGGGGCAGCCTGTGAGCACGGGCTTTTCGGTGACCCTCGGAACAATGATGACTTTTTGCTCTAACCTTTTACGGTCTAGTTGTTCCATTATTTTAGAATTGAAGCGCATTTAGCAAGTTCTTTGTTAACGATTCTGATATCTTTTGACCCCGATTATAATAATAATTGGCTCGCTTTTAAGATGTTAACCGCTTCCTTTCCCCTCGCGTGTAGTAATTTGTTTGGTGATTTTTCCTTAAAATTCGGACATTTTCAGCGAGTCTCATTTGCATCATTGGATTCTTCGCTCTCCGAGCTTTCTGGAATGTCAATAATCGTCCCGGTCGGATGCCCCATGTTGGTTGTTTGTGTTTCAGCCCTTACGGCTCTTTGACTTTTTCCCCCCGGTGTCCTCGGTCCGGCGGCGGCGGCGGCCGACGCCACCGCCAGAGCACGGGGCCGAGTGGTCCACGCGGTAGGTCGCGTGGCTCACATGGCCATCTAGGCCACGTCACTTGACGCGACCTAGATCTGGTCGCATCATATGATGCGGCCTGGGTTGGGCCATGTCATGTGACGCAGCCCACCACGTCACTAACGAGGCCTTTGCTCGGGGAATATGCAGACTGATCTTTTTCGGGTTTTCTTAGCCACCAAGTCGGGTTTTGAGATTTTTCCATCAAATATTCACATTTGGGGGATTAATTCCAGAATTTTACACTTAGGGGGGTCTATAAATACCTATCAAAAATTAGTTTTGAGGATTCTTTTGGCTGATTTTCAAGAGGATCAAATTCTTAGAATTCTAAGGCTTTAGGGAGCAAAAGTTCAATAATATTGGGAAGATTTAAGCCAATATACTTGGTTCTTGATTTCTAAGTCTTATTAGACTTCATCACTTAAGTTAAATCATTAAAATCTATTAGAAATCTTAGGTAAAATTTGGTTTAAATAGGATTTAGGGACTTTTTCCTCAAAAATCACTAAATCCCTTGCTAAATCGTTGTTTCGTCGGGTTTTCTTATCAAATCCGTCACAAAGCTTGCCAAACATTCGGTTCGAGTCTTGAGAATGGATTCACGGCCTTTAGGTAACTTTTTGAGTTCTAAACTATTTCTTTTATTATTTATTTCTGCTGCTGTGTTTTTTGGGTTTTTTTTCGGGCGTTTGGCCCCTTTATTCGTCCTTTTTGTGATTTTTTGTCAAAAATCCGATTGACTGTTTCGACGAACGTCAGGCCGACTGAATGTCACCTAGGCCACCTCACTGATTCGGCCTTCCACTTCGTTCAGTCGGCCTACGGGGTCGCTTAAGTGGCCAACCGTAAACCAAAGTTATTTAAGCATTTTAAGTCCGAATCTACCGTAACAGGTAGGAAGCGACTTGAAATTTTAGTAATCTTGGGTTTTCGGGCTCAAAAAGGTCGATTTCGGCTTGTTTAGACACTTTTTCCGGCAGGCCACTTCAGTAGGACGAAGGCCGACTGAGCGTCATCTAGGCCACCTCGTTGAGTCGGTATACCATGTCGCTGAGTCGGCCTGCCCCCTCACTGAGTCGGCCTACTGGCAAAAATGTGCAAATGGCCCCTGTTTGCCTTATTCAATGGTTTTTAGCCCGTTTCTATCATTTTTGACCCGATTTTGATCATTTTAATGCATTTTCAGCCCCGATTTCAACCCAAAAAATTTCCAAAAATTATGAATAATCTGAAACTGTATTTATTTATTTTATTCTATTTTTAGACTTTATTTAATATTTTTATTTGATTTAATATGCATTTTAATGGCTCAAAAATAGTATTTTTGCTAAATAAATTTAAATAAATTATTTTCCACCAACTAAAATTATCAAAAATATTCTGAACATATTAAATCTTATTTTAGGATGTTTAGTTAATTTATTTCACCCTTTTTAGATTGTTAGATAATTAATTAACACCCGAAAATCACATTTTTGTCCCAAAAAATCCAAAAATGCGTTTTCTTCATGCTAGGTGTTTATTTTTCGCATTTATTTATCTGTGATTTATTTATGATTATTCCCGCATATCTATTGCCTTGTTTGGAGCCGAGTTTGAGTCGGTAAGCTTGGTTAAAACCCGATTTTGCCCGTTTATTTATTTATCACCTTATTTTCTCGCATTAAAAAAATGTATAGGTATTTGTAAAGCCTTGTAACAACTTTACTTTCCTTGCTTTGTTTATTTATCGCTTTTTGTGTGATGTATGGCATAACAAACCGAAAACACCAAACAATAATCGGATTAAATCGCATAAGAATTAAGGCCACGTTTATTAAAATATAATCGGCTTGATTTAAAAATTAAAAAGTAAGCAACATCATCCGAACCTAGAATCTTTGTTTTAAAGGTACGGTCCAACCACCCGGTGGGAATATCGTACCCAAATTCCCAGTGGAGCTTAACCGGGTGGTGACTCTATCGTAAAATACGGGATTCTAGGTCTCGTATCCCTTAACACATAAATCGGACTAAATTTCAATGTTAACATCATTTTCCATTATCGTTTTAATCATGATAAAATAAGGAATATCCCTTAGCACGCTTTACAGCACTCATTGTTTCTCCGCCCCATGCCGAAGAACATTAAACCTTACCGTACGGGTAGGGGGACCGGGGGTCATCGGCTCACAATAATCTTCCTTTTCTTGTACTGGATAAGGAATTACAATGGGTTGACTGACTAATCCACTGACTTGTTCCTTTCCCTTTTCATCATCACTGGCTTCTCGACCTGTACTGTTAGTTTCATCGAAATTTACATGCATGGACTGTTCTAAGATACCAGTTCTCTTAACATACACTCTGTATGCCCTACTATGTGTTGAGTAACCCAGAAATATTCCATCATCAGCCTTGGGGTAAAATTTAGCCAGTTGGTCTTTAGTTTTTAATATGAAGCATTTACAACCAAAGGCCTTGAGATAAGCAACCTTGGGCTTGCGTCCCTTTCAAAGTTTATAAGGAGTTTTGTTCAAAACTAGGCAAATTAAAACCCTGTTTAAAATATAACAAGTTATGTTAACAGCTTCTCCTCAGAAATACTTTGGCAGATTATTATCATTCAACATAGAACCATCTCCGTAATAGTGTGATTCTTTATCTCAACAACCCATTCTGCTGAGGTGTATGAGGGGTAGAAAAATTGTGGTCAGTACCATGGTTAGAACAGAATTCCTCAAATTGCCTGTTTTTTTAATTCTCTTCCATGGTCACTGCGGATTCTATTAATTTTGAGGTCGTTTTCATTCATTATCCAGGTAGCCAACCTAGAGAATGATTCAAATGTTTCATCTTTGCTTGCAAGCAAGACAATCCAAGTAAACCTAGTTAGATCATCTATAACCACAAGGGTGTATTTGATTCCACGTAGACTTGTTGGCACAACAGGCCCAAACAAATCCATGTGTAGAAGATCAAGGGGATGAGAAGAAGATATATCAGCTAAAGATTTAAAGGTCTTCCTAAATTGTTTCCCAAGTTGGCATGCTGATCAGAGTCTATCTTTTTCAAAGGCTAGATTGGGTAAACCCTCAACAAGTTCATTTCTGGCTAATTTGGACAGATTGGTCATATTGATATATCCTAACCTTCTGTGCCATAGCCATTAGTTTTCATCCGTTGAAATTAAGCATATATCATTGAAGCCAGGGGATAAATCAATCATATAAACATTATTAATTCTAGGATCATAAACAATAGTTTGGTCAAAGTTACCATCAATGACTGAGCAGCCCACTGAGTCAAATATCACTTTCCCTCATTCGTCACATAGCTGAGCAATGCTTAGCAATTTGAACTTTAGGCCTTTCACAAGAGACACATTTTCAACTGAAGGCTTCACTCCCGCTGTGCCATTGCCAACAATCTTTCTCTTTTTGTTGTCTCCAAAATAGACACTTTCATTCCTTCTTCGCTCCAATGTGATGAATTACTTTTCATCATCTTTCATATGCTTGAGCATCCACTATCCAAATACCACATTCTTCTATCATCAGTGGATCTCAGGTTCATGTGTAAAATAATTAAGCTTTCTTAGGTACCCATGCCTTTTTCTAGATGGGTCCTCCCTTGTTAGTGGTGGTCATCCTTGACCAGTCATACTCATTATAGTAACCATTTTTGTGTCTACACATGACTATTACATGTCCTGACTTTCCACAAAAATTACAAATGGCCTTAGGACTAGGCTTGCTCACTTTACTATTTTGAGAAACCTTCTCAGAGTGGTGAGTGCAGTTACTTTGAGTATTCCTACTAGGTGGATGAGGGACCCGCACCTTTTTTAAAGCTTTTAATTCAGCAGCTAGCTCATCCAATTTCTTAGTGAGTTTATTGTTATATCCATTTTGGTACTCAGCTTTTTCCATTAGGTATAGGTTATCAAGTGAGGTAGAAGAGTTAACACCTTCTAGATCATCACACCTCCTCTAGAGTACTTGAATGTATTTAGCTGACTTCTTAGTCACATTAATAACATCATTAAGTACTACGGCAAGTTCATCTGAAGATAAAGGGAATTTAGAATTTACATCAGTTTGCTTTCCCTTATCTGTGCTCTAGTTAGCTGATTGATTGGCAGCGGAAGTAGATGGTTGGTCAGCTGACTCTGAGTTGGACTGACCATATTTAGCCATGAGACACACATTAGCTGAATCTTGTACCTCTTCATCTAAGGATGATAACTCTTGTTAAGAATCACTCTAGGTAGCAGCAAGAGCCTTCTTATTCTTTTTCTTTTTGAACTTATCCTTCTTAGCTTTAGGATAGCTAGGCGGAACTTGTCCTTCGTATGCTCTTTGTTGAACCCCTTTCATGGTTTTTCATCCGCTCCTTTCTTATACTTGATCGGGCTTCTAAACCTTTGGAAATTCTTATCTTTCTTCAAGAATCTACCAAAATTCCTGGTCATTAGCGCTATCTCTTCCTTCCTATCCTCTCGATAATCTTCCTCAGAGGAGTCTTCTTCATTATCAGCTTTAGGTGCAACAGCTCTACTTGAGCTTTCTCTCTCTTTCTGCTTTTGCTTCTTGGACTCATCTTCATATTGCTTTAAAGACATCTCATGAGTCAGCAAGGTTCCAATCAGCTCATCAAACTTGTAAGTCTTTAAATCATGAGCTTCTTTAATAGCACTTTTCTTTGCATCCCATTCCTAGGTCAAACTTCTCAAGATCTTCTTGACAGTCTCTTATTCTGTGAAGTTCTTGCCAAGTCTTTTTAGCTCATCGATAATATTCATGAACCTCGTGTTTATGTTGAAAATATCCTCCTTGTTTCATGTGGAACCATTCATAATCCCTCATAAGGATATTGATTTTGGACTCCTTGACTTTGTCAGTGCCTTCATAAGTTACCTCTAGCTTCTTCCATATCTCTCAAGTAGTTTCACACCCTGAAACACGGGTAAACTTAGTTGCATTAAGAGCACAATGGAGATAATTGATAGCAGCTGCATTTTCCTTCAGTCTGGCCATGTCCTGATTGTCCCACTCATCAGAATACTTATCAACATGTACTCCATTCTTCACTATAGTAGGAACATATGTTCCTTCAATAATAGCCATCCAAGCGTGTATGCTTGGAGACTAAATGAAATTCTTCATCCTATTCTTTCAATAGGTATAGTGCTCACCATTGAATATGGGGGGCCTAGTGACTGACATGCCTTCTGGCAGAATATAAGCTTGAGCCCTTCCATTGGATTCTCCTCCCTTGTACGCCATGGTCTTTATCTCAAGATTATAAGATCTTTTGAATGTGAACTACTCTGATACCACTTGTTGGTCCATATACATACACTTAATGAGTCAGAGAGGGGGTGAATGATTCAGTACAATTACTTAGGAAACTTTTTTGTAGTGTGATGAGTTCCACTGAGTAGGTCAGCTGGCTGAGTAAAAATGGGAAAAACTTTGAAGTAAAGGACACTGAGATTTTTATACTGGTTCGGTAACCTGTGCTTACATCCATTCCCAAGAGAGTGTCTTGGCTTTAATTCACTAATCTCAACTCCTTTACCCTAGGCGGATAAGCCTTTCACAAGTTTTCCCAATTACAGTAAGTACCCTCCAAACTGTAATTGCTCACCCACTGAGTAGAATACCCTCTTCTACCAGCAACTCAATAGTTTCTAAATAGGAGTTGGAATCAACTTATAGAAATGTTGATCCAGTTACAAATGATCTGATATTACAATTTAAATGATCTAATCTATTCTCTCTTGTTCAAAGCAGATTCATCACTGAGTAGTGCTTTCTAGATTGAACTTCTTCAAAGCTTGTGAAATGACAGCATTTTTGCTTCTTAGAAATTCAGGTGTAATCACCAAGTTCTAAAGCTTGCCTTCTTGCTCCTTTTATAGCTAGGATTAAGAAAGTAGCCGTTGAACTTGCCTTGGCATCTTCTAAAATTTACAACTCATTTATTCACCTGTTACTTCTTCAAATCAATCCGTTAGGAGATAGAATCACACCATTGTGAAATAGAAATCAATCCGTTAGATTGAAATTTGAGCCTTAATTTGAATCCTTTGTCGTTTGGTGCCAGTCTTCCGTTAGAGAGAACTCACGCTGACTTGCTACGTGTCATCTTCCCATTCCTTCTGGTAATCTGACATTTTGCAGAGTGCGCGATACTATGTGGTTGATCTGCAGATATTCTCAATTTGGCAAATGACTTTTTGCAGCTTGAATATTGAAGACTTTGTCATTTTCTTCACTGACCGGAGTCTTGTCATAGCATTAATTTTTTTTTGTCTTTGTCTCATTAATGTCCTGCAAAAAGCAACACTAAGGCCCTATTCTTTTCAACTGATAAGTAGGTATACTGAAATGAACTGATTGGTATTGAACTGAACTGAACTGAATGGTACTGAAACTGAAAATACTGAAACTGAATTATAATTAATGATATAAATAATATTTTTAAAATATTAAAATACATAATAATTAATAACACTTTAAATAGTACTATATATTCTAATAAAATTTATTAATTATTACATATAATAATAATAATAATTAAATATACCATTATAAATTGTTATTATCATTATTATTATTGTTGTTGTTGTTGCGATTATTGTTATGAATATTACCTTATTATTTTAATTATTATCAATATTTATGAAATATTATTACTTTTATTTATTTATTTTTCCTACAAAATTATTTATCTTAGAAATAATATTCAATAATTTTGAAAATAATATTTTTGGTTTATTTTTCTTTATTGTTATTTGTGATTACTGATATTAATTAATAATATTTATATAATGTATAAATAAAAACGAACTGAAATTGAAATTGAAATTATATTATCATTAATTTTGATTGCTTTTTAATATTTATTAATAATAATATACATTAATAATATTGATATAATGCATACTTCATGCTGAATATTGAAATTAAATACTGAATATTGAAACTAAATACTGAATACTGAATACTGAAACTAAACTGAATTGAACTGATTGGTACTAAACTGAACTGAAAATAAGTTGAAAAGAACAGGGCCTAAAAGCAAAGATTCCATATTTCCTCAAATGGAAAAGTCACTGCCATTGACAGACATAAAATAACTCATCGAAAAGATGTACTCAGCTGAAGCAAAATCTAAATATCAAACGTTACGTGAATAGTATTTAGTCAGCGACTAAAGTACATACTCAGCCCAGAACAGCTCAAAGTTCAATTAAATAGCTAAGTCAGCAGAGACATAAAATTCTACCCTTGAATTTACTTATCCACATACAACCATAGACTATTTATTTAACATTAATATGATTTAATTATCTCATACTAAGCTTAATTGTTATGATCAAAACTTAAGCACTACTGAGCCATCCACTGAATCAGTCCTACCATGTGCTTGGTCCAACAAACACTTTTTGGCCATTGTAAGGAGAGAGAGTTTTGATTGCCTTTGGTTCGAATTCCTTAATGCAAGACTGCTAGCACCGGTTTCAAGTCTAGAGTCATTCGTGGATGATCTTTGAGGGCTTGCGCTTGTTAGCCTCATCGTCTTTAACTCTTTTCAGAAACATTCAATGTGATTTTTTATTTGATAAATCTCACAGTTATAAAAATCATTGCATGGTATTCAAATAACGATCCTTAACAGGTTTGAGAAATTCAATCATTTTTCTACCTTTGTGATTGAAGTTCGATAACAAATTCCTCAAAAGATTCCAAATAATTTTAATTAGGTTAGAACTACTTAGCAATATGAACAATCTCATGCTAGACCAAATTTATTTGGACACGTTGATTAGGAAACACGACATTAATGGTGAAATTTTACATTATACTCCCTCGGTTCTAAAAAATTAGTTACTTTAGGGATTTTACCTTAGTTCTTTTTACTTATCATTTTAAAATATCAATGCAACTTTTAAAAAATTTTCTCTAATTTACCCTTGTATTAGTTAGATAAGAGTGTAGGTAGGTATTAATAAAATTATAAAATGGTAATTAAGAAGAAAGACAATTTCATCAAGAATACATTAATCATTTTAGTGAAATATTAAATTTTTATTAGTTTTGATAAAAAAATTTAAAGGACACTAATTTTTGAAACTAGAGGGAGTATTATGTAAAATCTCTCCTTTACACTAGTTCAAGTTATAGTTAAAGATTTTTTTTATGACATGAAAGAAGATTTTATATATATTAAATTATAGAATACGTTTTGATTGATACATCCGTAAAAAAAACATACAGAATCTACTAACGCAATTAAAATAATAAAATCTCATAATATTGAGGGATATGAAAAATTTGTCACAATAGCAAGAAAAAAAATCTAAAGAATAACACAAAAAAACAATTTCATAACCTATATCTTTTTTAAAGTTTTATCAACGTTATTAGAAATCAACAATCATAAAATATCTAATGTACACAATAATATTAACCAATTTTATATATAAAATGTTATTTCTTAAAAGAGATAACTCTTGTTACGTGAGATGAAAGAGTGACATGTATTTTTAACTTATGACAAATGACGTCCAATCCAGCACTAAGTTAAACAATTGAGAAATACAATTGATTAGTGAAAACTCAATAGAAATATCAAATGTGTATTATTTCAAACAAAATAAAAAAAAGCTTGTTTTCTTTATTTCATATCTAATTAAATATTCTCAATAGATCTTTTGTAATATATGTACATTATTTCCATGTCTTTACCTATTAATTTCAAAAGTAAAAAAAATACATTTATTTTCCACTATTTCTCATATTGTTTTCCTTTTAATTTAATATTTTATTTTGCATAATAAGGATAAAATCGCAATTTTTATAAATCTTTCAAATTTTTTAATTTTCAAATATTTTATTTTGAATAAAAAGTAATGAATTAAAGTTTTTTTAGTTAAATCAAATTTAAGAAATTGATGAAGAACCGACTAGAAATAGGGGTGTTAAAAAAACCGAACCTGACCGAAATAATTTATTGAACCGATGAATTTTGATTTCTCGTTTCGGTTTTCATTTATATACTTCTAATTTATTTAGTCAATTTAGTTTCAATTAAACGATGAAACTCTTAAAATACTTAAACGTAACTTAATTAATTTATTTAATTATATATATATATATATATATATATATATATATATATATATATATTTAGTATTCCTGACCACCCCTTAGAATCATGTCGAAGAAAAATATAAAATGGAAAAGCGCAGTGTCATTATAAATAAAGATTAGCCGCTAACTGTAACAGTTCAAATTCTTATTAGTCAAAATTTTGTCTAATAGTTCAAATTATTTACATAATTGGAAAAATTTAAAATTACTATTGGATCTTTTCAATTAACGTCTTCAATTTTCCTGTTCTTATTTTGTGAATTGAAAAAATTGTCCTCATGTTTGTACACTTGTATATTCAATTTGTCTCAATGTAACTTACCCGTGAGTACTCTCCTCTTTTATTTTCACATGATATTTATTGAGAAGATGACACCCGTAAATCATTTGCCCTCAAAATTGACACCAAAAATTGGATGCAACTCTAAACTATTAAAAGTTTCAATTAATTTCTTAAATTAGTAAAGTGCATCACTTTACTCATCATAGTTACGTGTCAGCTACTGATTGAAGAAAGAAAAATCATAAAAATGATATCTTTAAAAAGTCAAACCAACCAGAAGCTGACATATGGCAATGAGGGTGCAAACTGAAGCATTTTTTCTAAGTTCAAGGAATTAATTAAAACTTTTAAAAGTTTAGGGTGAAACCTAATAAAAATTATCAAGTTCAAGGAGCTCTAGATGTATTTAACTTTTAAAATATTTTATTATTTTTTAATAGCTTAGACTAATTTTGGTCACATAGTTTCCAAATGTTATTCATTAAGTTGTTTATCAACTGTTATAATTAAGAAATGATGCCAATCTACTTAAAAATCGCTATTTGCTATCCTTTTATATTTATCGCCCCCAATAATAAGTATATCCTCAAGAATAAATTAATAAAAATTATACATCACCTCTATTCATATTTACATCGATAATAATGTCCTTATAAAAATTATATTTAATGTTAGATTATATACATAATATACTTAATTTTATAATAATTGTTCAATAATAAAATTTTAGAAATTTTTATCAAATTTGATATAAAAAAGTTTAAATAACATAATTATTTATTTGCAATTTAGTTCTTTATTTGGACTTGTCTTTTATTATTCACATTTATAATTATAATTATTTTAGTATTTTTTATATATTTTATATATTAAATTTTTTAATATAAATTTAAATTTTTTTGAGGTTGGGCAATTAGGTTCCGCCGAACCTATAGTTGAGCTAAACCATATTTTGTCTAACTGATGTTTTGGGCAAAAAATGGATTTTGACTGAACCATTTAATTAAGTAAAATGTATTTTTTTAATAAATAAATATAAATGGGATATAAATAATTTGGGATGAAATTGTAAAAATGTGAAGTAAATATATATAAATTATTTAAATTCTGAAAGAATTATCAAATTCATTACAAAAATATTTATAAAAATACAGTTATTTGTTAGCAAATTTTGACTTATCTTTTTATAAAGTTTTCATATTAACTTTGGCAAAGGCTTGGTCTAGTGGTTGAGCCTTGAAGCTGTGATTCTAGAGGTCACATGTTTGAGTCCACAGTTGGGTGGGGTGGGATAAAGTTTTCCTTTGTTATTATTGTAAGCCCATATGAAATAAAATTTTTTTAAAAATGTTTTCATATTAACTTGTCTTTTTATTTCTGACAATCATAACTATAATTATTCAAGTAAATTTGAATAATTTACATACTAAATTTTTATTTTAAAATTAATTTAAATTTTTTTAGATTGGACAATTGGTTCAGCCGAACATATGGTTGAATTAAACCACATTTTATCCAACTGATGCTTTGTGTCATAACATACTTTGACGAAACTTTTTAATTAGGTGAAATATTATAGTTTTTTAATTAACAAAAATAAATGATATATAAATAATTTTAAGGGTAGAAGTGTAAAAATAAAAATTTATTTTCTAATAAATAAATGTAAAGAGTATTTAAATAATTTAAGAAGTAAGTACAAAAAGGGCGTTAAATATTATAAAAAAAATATTTTTATAAAGTGAGAAACTCAAGTTTTAACAAATTAGATTATAATTATCTCCAAGAAAGATGTATACAGAGCTTTTCCTGAAAAGAAAGAAAGCCAAAAAACAGTTTGAAATGCACCAATGAATGATAATAACAATAATTAAATATTTTTCTTATTTTTGACAGAAAAATTTCCGTTTTCAGCTTATTTTTCCAAAATTGTGATTCTAAATGGATGCGAATCTTTAATAAAGTGAGTTCAAGATTTAGTGGAGATAAAAGAAAACAATGAGTGCTGCCATTTGCTTTTCATATATATGGCACTGTACATTATAAATAAGCAATTATACTCCTAATGACTTATAAAAAAGAAGCTAATATGACCGTGGAGGTTAAACATTGGCTAATATAATTATGAACGCTAAACACAGTGTTTAGTTTAGCATAATCTAAAGACATAGAGGATTATTGTGAAGAAAGATTTTATTTTAGATGGATATTCGCCCACTTACATCTAACATTACATCTTATATGTTATACAAGAAAACAAAATAAAAAGAAAAGTTACATCATTTCCAAGTTAAACTCAACAATTTTCAAGATACGTGTGATTCTCCCAAAACACTTATTTTTTGTGTTGCCACATGGTATTAAGGTTTTATGCATATTGCTACCTCTTAACACGTGGTAAGTCTTATTTTCTCATCTTATTAATTATTATCGTCCCTACCTCTCCACCATGGTAAAAGTATTTCACTAAATTTTTTTTCTACATATTTTCGTTAAATGTGGAGGCATATGTAATGTACAACCAAGAAAAAACTTTGCATAAGAAACATTACAAAAACACAAATTCATATACAAACAGCAAATACTGCAGTGGAAGTATAAAGAAATGTGTTGGAGATTGAAAATTATTTATCAAGTTGGTTAGTAGTTAATTTTTTAGTAGTTAAGCATTTGTATTTTACAATCTTCAACTATAAATAGTGATTGAGTGTAGCTCAATTGGTACACCACTCAATATTAATGGTAGGAAGTTTAGGTTCAATACCTAGCATTTTTAAAAATAATTCTTAAAAAAAATAGCAATTACATGTAACTTTTACTTTGTCATGAATAAACTCCTTCCATTTTATCTTGAAGAGGAATCTTCAATTAAAAAACTAATTTATTTTATCACCGCATAATTTTTTTAATACATTTTTTATAGTTGTAGTTACAGTTTTAATACGCTTTTCATATGAATATTAAAAAAATCACTATATAAATACACTAAAATATCGACAAAGTTTTATCATCACCAACTGTATAGCAATAACCATACAAACAACGAAATATATAGCAGCAATGAACTTGGTAGTTTTCTCTAGATACCCTGTATGTATATATATGTGTATATATATATATATATATATATATATATGTGTTTGTGTGTGTGAAGCAAATTGTCATTGAAAACATAACTACGAAGGCAGAATTATCAGTTAAATTTTTTTCGAATTCGGAATAAGATCTTTTCAAGAACCATTGATAGGGTTTCAAAAAAACTTATTTGGTTAGTCTCCATAAGGGACGAATTTCATGAAGCTCGCTTGGAAACTCTCCAATCTCACGTGCACGAACTACTCTTGAATCGGGCCGGTGCTAACAGTATGAATGAAGAACAATAAAGAAACAATACGAATACCTAATTTCACATTATTAGGATTAGGTTTTTAATTGTTTTATTTGTCTATTTATATTCTAACTAGTCGATTAGGGTTAGTATATTATTAATTTGTCCCATTAAAAACTTAATATAATATTAAACTACCAAATTTAATTCCTTAAACAATTTTTAATTGATATTATTTAAAATTTACAATTTATCCCATAAACAAAATTAAAATAATTTAATTTAATCAATTTAAATGACATAGTACAAATATATTTAATCAACTTTATAAGTCAAATAATTATTTTAGTATGTGATATTAATTACATAATTTTTTAATTAAATTTCTCAACAATTTATTCTATTAACAATTAAATAAATACCATATATAATTTAATTAAACATAGACTTAATTGTACTTAATAAATAATATAAGGTACATTACATTATTTCATTAAACAAATTAATTTAGTGCATAATTGTTAAATCGAGATTCGAATTCTCGATTTAACAATTATGCACTAAATTAATTTGTTGAGATTTGAAATCCAAATTTTGTGAATCGTGAATCGAGAATTGAATTGAATCAAATCATAAGATTCGGTTCAAGTTCTTAAAATTAATAAAAAATAAAATATTTGAATGTTAATTTTTTATATTATTTTTTTTGCCAAAAATTGAAATTTTAAAATAGAAGATCAAATGAACTAACAAGTAACTAAAAGTGAGATATAATACAAATATAATTATAATAAAACATATCTAAATGTGTTATAAAACTAAAACTAATGAAATAAAATTTGTAATAGTTACATTTAATAATCTAAAATTAATTAATTAATATATAATATCAATTATATAAAATAATGTACTAAATTTTTAGAATGTAGCATGTTATTAAAACTACAAAATTTTTAGTAGTAGTAGGATGTCATTATAACTACAAATTTATATTTGATATTACTAATGTTTAGAGATATAATTTATATTTTCAAAAGAAAAGATATAATTTATAGAGAAAAAATTGAATTGAATTTAAGTAAGAAGATAGTGGGAGACCGGGAACATTAATATCATGTGGGTGGATGAGTACGTAAAGGTAATTAATTAGTATTGAAATTAAGTATTTCTGAGCCACTGTATCCAATTTCATAAATAAAAACAAAAAGAAATAAGGTGAAGGAGGAAAGGTGAAGTGGTCTTCTTCAACCTTAGTATTTCACTGAGAGAGACGTCTGGTTTCAAAATAGTAGTAAAGGAGGCCTAAAACAGAAAGTTACAGCGGCTAGATTGAGATAAAGCTCTCATCATCCTTCGGAATATGCTTTTCATCTTTCATCTCGTCATTTTATTCTTTTTCTCAAATGTGTTCATGAATCGGTAGAATCAGTAGAATCTACCGATTCATACGATTTACCACTGATTCAGACGATTCGCCACCGATTCAAGGTGGATTTCGATTCACCCCATAGATTCGAATCTATTTTGGCTGAATCAAATTGAATTGTACGATTCGTATAGCGAATCGTATGATTTTGATAACTATGATCTAGTGGTGTTTATGATTATTCAATTACATTGACTTGAAATGTCAACTAATTAATAATCAATTCTTCATCCGGTCTTGTAACATTGCATGTACAAGAGATCCCAGATCAGTTTTTCTAAGCACACAATCCTTTGGGTCTGTCCACATGTTGGCAATGGGACCCATAGACTGTAACCGGATTCTAGCAAACCATTACAGCCCCCAATTAGGACAGAGTACAGCCGTCTCTAAAAGATACTGAACCCAGTAGTAGTCTCACAAAGTCTTTTGTCAGCTGACATCATATGATGAACAAGAGGTATGGTGCTTGTCACCCTCCAATGCAGTTTATTGTTTCTCTTGATCTAGAATAAAATGATAAAATAAGTCAATGACTTATTGGACATTCTCATCCCTTTTATTCATCAAGTAGTTGGTGATTCATTTCAGTTTATCAAACTGAATGGCAATCTTATCACTTCAACAGTAATATTAACATGGTAATGAAATATACCGAGCATACCCATGCTTGTAATCCAATATTTAAGGACATGTTTGTAATATGCCACAACATACCCACTTCCGCATTAACAATAAGTTAAAATCAAGTCTGATGACATTGAGACCTACTCATCAAACTGTTTATGACATACAACCATGTGACCTTGTTGTGTGGATCGATCCAGCCTCATGTTCTAAACATATGCCTATGTTCATGATCTACTTACAAAGTGACATAACAACTACATTGCTATAGATCCTCCAACACAAAAGCCTTTCGCTTTATTCATTTTCATAATTAAAACAGACTTATGGGATATTTATGATTATCAATCAATGAATACTCTACTCATAGTACAACACAAAATATGCATGCAGTAGATTATTGCCTTTATAATGCGACACCATTATTATGTACATAATGTAAGAACCAATGTCCCGGAACTAAGGCACACCAACATTTTCAATAATATATATATATATATATATATATATATATATATATATATATATATATATTATGATAATTTGTTTTTTATAAATTAAATGTTACTTTGTTTGCGTTACCGCCACTGCCCATCGGATTAAATTCTATACCACCAATCCAATTATGACGAATGATAAAATAACTTTTTTATTGCAAAAAAATAATGTTACCATAACATGCACGGTAACAAGGAATTTTACTAACGAATTAAATAATTTTTCTATAGCAATTTTACTATATGTTATTCACTTCCATTTTACGAAATTATAATTCCTTAAGCTGTATTGCAACATTAGATCAATCTTTATTTTAAATTAAATGATTTAAATTTAGTGTGTCTATCGCCCCAAACATGCCAAGATTAATATTGATGGTACGTAAATGTAACTCATTGGTCAAACAACTATTCAGAGTTCCTAGAGCTCCTTGTAAGGCTTGCTAGAAAACTCATTGTCGGACTTGATTAATCGTTCTTTGTTGTTCAAAATGAATAATTTCATTTTTGTAATTTTCTAATTGTTCAAAAGTCTTATAAGTTGAATTAAACAAATTCAATTTTTCTCGTTCTATCTCAAAGTATCCATTTGTTCGAAATAGATCTGCTTCTATTTCTACTTTTCGTAAATGGGCGGGCCTCCAAAAAAATAAATGTAAACATTAACTCTTATTCATGATCTTATCCGTACTCAACTTTAAAGAATCCTAATCTCATTCGATACATTGTTGTTTGAAACTAACATTTACATAACAAATCAATATGAAACAATTTATTGAAAGGAATATGAAATGATTTATGAAAGATTCACTAATAGAAATAGGGTTGTCAAAGGGGCACGGATTCTCCGATTTCGATGGGGAATTCCCGATAAGATCCCCATGTGTATGGATATGGAGAATTTTTTTTTATGTCTGAAGCCTTAATAGATATGGACATGAGGAATGTATATTCATACTCAAAAATCTGGAACTCAACCCCAATGATTATGCATTGACTATCCTCGAATAATCCTTAAAGAATACCCGAAATATGAAATAAATTGTAATATTTTATTTCAATATTCAATATGTGATGTTGTTGATGGCTCTATGGAGATGAAATATGAAGTACAAGCAACATTCTCAATAGCAATTTTGCATCTAATAGTAAATTATATGATGTAGACATTTGTATTTCACTAGTCATATCCTCATTCTATGAACATGTATTTTATATTGTCTTTCTTCTTTTATTTAGTAGTGAAGAAACTTGGTCTTCAATAAGTTTTATAATTATTATCTTTATGAATTATGTTTATCAATTATTCAGTTTATTTTTGTACTAATAAACTATTTTTATTGTTTGAAACTTTATAAAATATTGCATATTATTTATTCTTATTAAGTAATGGGGAATAACCAGTGGATGATGGGAGTCCCCGATGGATAACGGGAACCCGAAACTTTAATATTTAAGGATATAGCGAAAATTTTTACTTGAAATCTTAGTGGATATGGATATGGATATGGGGAATGCATTATCTTATCCAATAAGACCGGTTGTGAACGGACGAAGATTTCCAGGGCACCGCGAGGCAGAGTCTACTTGGGCATTTTTTATAAAGGAGTGATGGTAAAAATCAATTTATGTGTGAAAGCCCTTTTAGTTTATCCAAATTTATGAATAAAAGAATTGGGACTCAAATCCCAATACAAATAACAGAGTGGCCACCCAAGTTCTTACTTGGAAAAACATTGGTACGATTCCCACTTGGATGGAAGCTCATACCTTTTGGATCAGATATTCGGGTATCGGATAAGCCACTTACTTTTAATTTGGTTAGTTCAAAATTAAATAAAAACTCAAAACATAAAACCATATTAACTCATTATTCGAGGAAGTATTACAGAAGTCCTATATCTCCGCTCTTTCACACTCATTTCATGCGATTTAACAGTTTATACTATATTTGAAAAGGGGGAATAAAATTACAACTGGGGATAATCGAGGGATAGTATGAGGGAACCTATTACATTTGTTCTAAGTTATAAAATAAAATTAATAAATTCACCTGCATCCACAAAGGTTAGCACAGTTACGACACCCATAAAGTAGTTAATTCCTTTTTACAACTATGTTAGTGTTAGCGTGGTGCTTTTGTGATTGATAGTACCTGGACAGCTTCTAGGATCGAAAAGAAATAAAAGGGTCTTCAACATATTTTGTTATGAAAATCCATTTTAACTTTTTGGGAGTTGATTTACCGGACTATTAGGGAAAATGATAGCATGGAATGTGATGATGGTGGGTTCCTTTTACATATATACATAAAACAAACATTCTGTCTAAGATTACTGGACCCTTGCAGCTAGAGAGCACCCGTCGACACCTGTGAGACCATATTGGTGTGTAAAGTGAACCTGTAAGGGTCTAAACCAGACCCAAATAGAATGTCAAAAGCTCTATAGTAAAATAGAATAGAAACAAGATAAAAAAGGTGGGATTTGCTCCCTTGTATGTCCAAGTAGTACTTGTATGACCCTTAAAAGGACCATTCGGGTGTCCATTAAAACCTGTATAGGTCGAGACCGAACCGAGAACAGTTTTATAAAAGAATCATAATAATATAAGAAAATAACAGAAAATAAAAGAGTAAGTGTGTTTCTTTGAAACTCAGGAGCGTACCTCTATGCAGTGAATCCACTTTGAAATTCTCTAATGCCAATAAGAAGACTTGCCAAAGCTGAATGTGGTTTATATGGTGGTGGTTGGATAGAATATGGTGTTTGAGAACCCTTCCCAATCCTAAATCATTGTAAAGATGGTGTAAAATGTGGACATGACCCTTTTATAAGGCTTTCTCCCTATTCTATTCTTGTTATACCACTTTTATACCCTGACTATCCTATGAAAATATTTTTGGAAATAATATGACTATAGTGATTTTTCTTGGTAATGTTATTCTCTTAAAATGTGAGGCAAAGGCCTCCATATATAGGCTGAAATGCGCTTCTGACACACTTATTGCTAATTGAGCCACATATGGTATAATTGCAATCAATCAACCTGGTTGGCCGTGATTGGCACTAGTATGAGTGGGTAGGACCTGTATGGGTCTTGTTATGGACTCATACAACTGAAGTTAACCCGTAGGGTCCCCTAAGGTCTGTCTAGGTCAAACTTTTGATAAAACTTGGCTAGGAAGCATTAGGACGAGTCCAAATAGATAACATCTGTAGATAAATGCATTACATAGCTCTCATAATTGCTTCGCAAGAGGGATTGGTAAAATCATGTTCTCACAGACTACCCCTCGTGGGATCACTGGAGATACATATCTCTATGATCGCAAGATATGAGCAAGGGTATAGAAATTATACCTGACTAATCAGTGTTGAATGGTGAGTTCCTTTCCATGGAAATACCTTTCCAGTGTTCCTTTCTTGAGGCGAACGACTCTCCTTCGTGTTCCTTTCTTGAGGAAAATCACTTTTCCTTTTTGTTCCTTTCCTAAGGCAAATGACTTCTCCTTTATGGTTCCTTTCCATGGAGCATCCCTTACCAATGTTCCTTTCTTGAGGCAAACATCTTTCCTTTTTATCCTTTCTTAAGGTAAATATCTTTCGTTTGTGGTTCCTTTCCATGGCAAATCCCTCTCCAATGTACCTTTCTTGAGGTGAACATCTTTCCTCTATAGTTCCTCTCTATAGTGAATCCCTCTCCAATGTTCATTTCTTGAGGCAAACATGTTTCCTTCGTTCGTTTCTTGAGCCGAACATCTTTCCTTTGTGTTCTTTCCTGAGGTAAACGACCTTCCTTTGTATAATCTATGGATAACCGAGAATAGTTTTATCTTAGCAAACTGTTAAAGATAGTATATCTTGATTCTTGATTGACTATGTGAAGAATAAAATTTTCTCCCATTCAATTAAGGATTAAGATATATGGGTCATGATTTTCCCCTGGTAAAACGTAAATTAAGTTGAGGCCTATTAGGTTGATCCCAACTTGAGCCAAGGTGCCCCTTGAGTGGCCAGACTGCTGGGGTGCGCCTTGAGTGGCCTAGCTGTTGGGGGTGCCCATTTTCTTTAGTGGACACCTCTCCCATGATTCCTGCATATGACATAGAACTGATTAGTAAAAGTTTTTAGAATGGCATGCAGGTTAGGACTTGCACCAAGTAAAACATAAGCTAAGTTAGGAACTGCTAGGCTGGTCCCAGCTTGAATCTTAGTGCCCCTGGAGCGGCCTCGCTATTATCTGGGACATCTCTTGGCAAGAATCATACATTGGAAATGAAGATCAAGGCTTGTACAACTGGTAAGGACCCGTATGGCTGGGGAATCTGCTTGAGAGGACTCGTTCACAAGCAAGAGACCTGTATAGGTTCTGTTAGGGGTTAAGTTTAAAATAAACAGACCCTTCTCATTCCTGCTTTATCAAAATTTCTAAAACCTCTTAAACTCTAGTGATTTTTCTTTGATTTCCAGAGAAAATTTATAAAAAGGCTAATAACCTAGTTAGCTTTAAGGTCAAGCGCGAATCTTTACCAAAGGTGGGTGATCTTGAGTTCCGAGTTTATCCAATTTTGACCGGTTATTATCTAAGAGCCAAAGACAAGAACATGGGCTTTCCTCTGGCCTCCAAGATTCCCACTATCTCTCTCCCATCAAAGCACGCTTTAGAAGTGCAAATAAGTAACCTAACTCCCCTCAATTTTGAATTTTTCTTGAATTTCTAATTTCTTTTGTTGCGTATGATTTATAAGTTGTTTAGAGCCTTTTATCATCCTTTTTAATGATAAATTAGTCTAGGAATCTTTGAGGATATTTTAGATTAAGATATGGCTCAGTTTGGTGAAAATTGGCTTAGTTGGGAAATTTTCTCGAGAGGGACTTTTTGTAGGGCACCCATAAGGGTGGGCTACGCCAGTACATGCCCTTTTCTTTGAATGAGTCCTAGAGTAGGACCCATCTAGTGTACCTATATCACCCCTAATTTTCTAGGCAGAATGCATTTTTCTTCAATTTCTGCACTTTGCTTCTGAATTCTAACTTGTCCATTGTATTCTAACCTTGTTTGAAAATCGTTTGACTTTTATAGATGACGTACAAGATTGTGTAAGCGCTTTACTTCTCCAAGAAGTGGTATGAGGAGATCAAGACGACTGGGGACACTGAGTTGTTAGCTAGAATTGACTCCACTAGCTTCCAACACATTATTCGGGCTATTCTAGCGGTGCCAAAGACATTGGCGCCCATTGTTGTTAGCACGGTCTACCGGCCCTAATAAGGAGATTATATTTATTTACAAATTGTAGGACAAAATGGAATTGAATTATCTCTCGAAATATTCATAGCCATAAAATTTCAAAAGTCCTTATTCCTGGGAATACTTCAAATTCCATTTTGAATGACCAAAATAGTCAAAGCTATCAAACAGTCAAGTTGTCAAAAGTCATGAAAACACAAAAAAGGTCATTTTGAGGGCGTAAACGATCGAATTTGGAAAAAATAAGGGGCGGCTAGCCTCTAGTTTTGACCTTTGGGTTGATTCTTTCCAAATAAGGCAAACTTGCAATCTACACGCGTGGATAGTTTTCACTTTTACTACACGCATGGATAGTTTACATCTGGACGTAATACACTATTTACCCCGTACACGGCCTATATAGATAGTTTATAGTAAACTATCCGCGCAGACTATTTACACCTGCTATAAATAGCATGTTTGCTCTCCTCGTTTTCACAACATCAAAAACCATTTTCTTGAGAGCAAAGTTTTAAAAATAGAGCATAAAGTAAGCATTTTGAGCGTTCTAAGAAGGCCATTTAATCCCTTCAACACCTATTCTCTTCTATACCTTGTCTATACTTTGTATAGAACTCCCCAAAATACCCCAAAACTCTACCAAAAGCACCCATAATCATCTTACTTCAACCCAATTGAAGTCCTAAAGTTCGAAAATTCAATTCCTTGAGCTAGGTCATGTTGAGCCAGGTTATATCTGCCAAAATTCCAATCTCAAAAGCTTTCCCTGAAAGTTTGGTTCCTGGCCAGCCCTTAGACACCCAGCGAGGTAAATTAAGGGCACATGAGTTTAAAATCCACTTTCGTTATATTCATGCATATAATTATATATCATATTTTATTTTATTGTTATTTCATTACTATATACCTATAAATTGTATTAACCACTTATACTGAGCTTATAAGAGATTTTAGAGAAAGCACCCGGTGACGACATTATGCTGATCAAATTTTCGAATCCGTTCCCGGCCTTCAACCGATCCCCGATGTAATATCTATTTATTTTTCCGCACGTTTAATTTGTTGCACTTTATTTTTATATTTAAAAAATAACAAAAGGGAAATAGGATAAATTACTTTCAAGAAACTTATTCAATATAAAATTACCTTGAATCAAATATAAAAGTAACTATTTTGTCTGAACTCAAAATCTCTATTTTATAGGTATTCGAATCCTCAATCGGATCGATATATTACAATTCTTAGTGGAGCTGAAACGTTTGGCGATTCTTATTTCTATAAAATAATGCTTTTGACTCAATTTTATTCAATTTATGTAATTTATGAATTTAGTTTTAATAATAATACTCTTATCTCTGCACGGTGCTTGTCCAATAAAATCCATGAAAAGTTTGCCCACTCACAACTACCATCTCGGCCTTAGTGGATCGGTTGTCGGAGATTACACACACTTTCCATTTCCTGATTGGTGAGGTCACCATCATGCCCTCCAATATGCATACTCTTACTAGATTGAGCTGGGGAGGAGACGTCATCCACTTTGACGTTTATGTCGATTGATTCCATGCCCATCATAAGGCAAAGATTATGTCGAGTGGCTACTTGGAGTCCAACCAGGTGGGTGAGATAAGCTACTATACAGATAGATCCATAACTACTGGGTGGCTTAGTCAAGACCGGTTGCTGTGAACTGGAGGGACCTCTATGCCTGGTCCTTGATCTGAACTCTTCTATCCATTTCGAGCCACATCATCTATAAGTTGCTATTGGCTGTGGAGTATTTTTGTTCTATCCCGGGCAAGAATTGGTGCCTGGCCATTCTTACACAAATCTATTACAGGCTTGATGTTAGGGTCCTAGGATAGCAGGCTGAGCTTAAGATCAATCACCTGCTTATTCTTGTAAGCATGCAACCTTTTTTGCACTTTGAGCTTTATTAGAATGCTGCAGTTTCTGACTTTTTACTTTTTTTTTGTAGATTTGGGCATTTGAGAACTATTTTATCCCCCGGCCATTCATTGCGAGAGGCCCAAGGCTGCATATATTATCTCGTGGTGGATGAGTACATGGTAGCAGAAGCTAGGTACTATTGCTGAGTACTGGGAATTCATTCGGCAGATGCACTCCAATTGGGTAACCTTTTCTTTCCTGCACTTCATTTTAGTATACTACATCAGCATTAAAATATATTTAAAAAGTTTGAAATACTGATAGTGCTTTATTTATATAGGTTGTCTGAGATCCCTGGACTCGGATGGTCATCCATAAAGAGATCGAGGAGATAAGATGGACCATGGATGACCGCCAGTTTATGTTGGAGTCAACACTCTCTCTTGAGTGATACTTCAATGATTCAGTTCGACACTAGTGGACCAGCGCTGCTGTAGAGAGCCCTATACCTCCATTGGTGCCGATTGGGGTGTTTTAGCCCCACCTAATGAGGGCGACAGATCAAGCGCTCTATATCCATAGCGAGGGTGCAAGGGTGGAGTCAGTCAACAGCTCGTACCCTGATTTTATTTAGTATTTTCTTCTCCCTCCATGTCAGAGATTCCATCTAGACGACATAGTGCTTGATTTCCACTATAGAGATGATGATGATGATGATGATGATGATGATTATAAGAGCTTTGATGGTGATGACATGGGAGATGGCCATAGGGGTCTATTCGTTGCCTATAGGATCAAGGGCATTTCCAGACCTGCTGCCTCTTCTTCATGGGTAGAATTTATATCCCAACTTGTGGATTTGAATATTTTTACTACTTTTTGTACTTGTGAACTGATATGCTTGTGAATCTCCTCTGGCCTTCCGCCTTAAAGTGAAAGTAGTCCACCGCTGCTACCTCCGTCACTTCAAAGCCACCAATGAAGAAGGCTAGGCCTTCCTAGGATGCCTCCACATCTTCTGTCATGAAGGAGGGAGTCCTCCATATTGATTTTGACCCCTCCTTTCGTGTTCTCGGGCACTCTAGGAAGGGGATGATCTGCGGGCTCGAGAAGTTGGTCCATACCATCCACTTTACTCCAGTCGGCAGTACTCATTTAAGCACTATTCAACTAGAATCGATTCCTGATAACTAACTGTAATGCCCTGAACTAACTTAATTTCTCTATACAGGTGCCTATTGCTGAGATAGAGAGTATTACGTAGGGCTTCTTCTCAATTTGGGACCTGATGCTAGTGCAAGATGCTCTCACCATGGTAAGCTTTTATCTCATGCAAAAATTAAATTAAACAATGCATTATGCATGATGCATGATGCATGATTATATATATTATTTTGTAATGATGTTTGGATTTTCTTGTAGACTCTTCTTGCCATGGAGCACAAGCGTTCTACTCATGACTTGGACACGTCCAAGGAGCAGGCCAAATTCTTGAAGGAGATAGAGAGTCATTGTTAACGTGGCTAGGGTTTGACCACTAGAGGAGGAGCTGGAGAGAGCTAGAGCTGAGATGGCCTGGGCTAGATCTGAGGCTAAGGTGCTACGTGCACAGCTAGTAAGGATCACATAGGGTAGGTATACCCTTAAGTTATTTGAGAACTCTCTTATGGATGACTACAAGGTTACACCTTTGATGCCTCAAACTGCTAGGACGGAGGAGGAAGAGGTGGAGCAGCTGTAGGTTGTGTATTCGGGTGTTGAGCTGGATGGGGAGATCCGTGCAAGCAAGGAAGGTGGATCAGGTACCAAGCCACCTTACTTCGGTTGAGGTGGTGACAATTGATACTACTTTTACTCCTTTTGAGGATGTTGTTGTAGATGAGGTGCATAGATTGTATGCCCTCATTGGAGATGGCTCGAGGGATGGGATGGTGACCACAGATTGGCCAAGGAGTAGCTACTTACTATTTAATATCACCAACCTACTCTTGGTAATTGACGACTAGGCTCGGGACCAAACTCAGTGTTAGAAATGTTGTATACCCTAGCGGTAATTAGGGCGATTTATCTTAATTAATTTTGTAAGAACAAGTTATATAATAAAGACATTTCTTTTATTATATCGATGACTGTGAAAATTTATTATGACTGGTTTAAAATATATTCATTGATGTGTTTGCAGAAGTCCTTGACAAAGTCATAACATGGATTGCAAGAGAATAATTGGACTATGTAGGGTGAGAAATGGTTAGTGTGCAATTATAATTTGTCTAAATATCCCTAGACATAGTAACATCAAGACTAGACACTCATGAATACGGATAGACTAGCATGTGTCATCATACTCCTTAAATTATATTCAAGCAGCATATCTCTCGTGGTAAAGGGTGGTGCATGGAGTTAACACATGGATGTATTTTGGGAAATACAGTAGAGATCACTATAAGACAGCACTCGGTAATCAATTATGTGTGTTGGTGTTTTGTCTTATTGCAATAATAATATGAATATCCTCAAACTTGAGAAACTAGTTACCTTATTCAGGTTTTGCTATACTTTGGGTCGTACTTAAGCATCATATAGACTGGATGATACGGGTGATTATGAGTATAGTTGATGTCTGTCCATTGTTAAGCTGAGTAGTCAAGAAGGAATTCATCACTCCAATTATAACAATATATAGGAGTTGTATCTTGGCCACTTGTTAGAGGTGACACACTCATAAACCTCTAATCAGAGTGTAAGTTGATAGGATGGGAGCCTAGTCAACACATTAATATGGTTGAGTTACATTCTTTGGCAGTAAGAATAAACTACTGGGGTAGCCTCTAAGGCTACTAGAGAGATAACACTTAAACCCTGCCCAAGAAACCAGATGGTACTTAACCATTGATGGAAGAAGTGAATTGTATTAATACTAACCGAGATCAAGTCACAAGCACGTGATGTTCCAAATATAACAGGGTCATAAGCCCTTGCTAGAGAGCCATCTATGATCGATCAAAGTCATTGGAGTCCACTAGGGTCTAGTACGTCAAGCCAGTCAATTCCTAGAGAGGAAAGTTAAGCTAGGTTAAACTTTGGCAGCTTGATATTACGGGATCCTATAAGGTTACACATTTTGAGTTATGACTAAGCCATGTAAAGAACTGTTAGACTAGGTCTAAACTAAAAGATTAAAAAACGGATAGACTGCTTTATTTGTTGAACAAATTTTACTAGTTAAAATAGTGTTTCAAAATATAATGACAAGATAATAAAAAGGGAAAACAATAATTCTGGAAAAAGTAGCTGGTTTAGTAAACCAACTCAAATAGTACATGTAAAGGGCCTACACGTGGACTAAGATAGCACTGCGTAGGCCTATATGGGTTGCGGCAAGCGCGTGACCCATATGGGGCCTACGCAGGCTACGCAGGCTACGCAGGTGCATGGCATAAGCCGCACACCATGCGTAGCGCGCAGCCCGTGGGCTGTGCATGCCCATACCCATTGCTGGACACCGGCCAGTAGTGTCTTGGTAGCACTGGGGAGCTTGCTTCCCAAGCACGCTTCCACTCTTGGTCTTTATTATGTTGGTCCCTATGCTAGTATAATTAGGTTTAGAGGGGATTAATGACCCTTTTTGGGAATATTTGCACTTTTCAAAAAGTCTTCATGTAGTGTGTTTAGAATGATCCAAAGTTAGTTGATTTGAATGATGCAAATACGAGATAAAATGAACTTAAAGTAAAAGCTTTAAAGTAGGAAATCAAACACAGTAATTTTTATATTGGTTCGGCCCTGCCTACGTCCAGTCCCCAGAGTTTCCTCCTCCGAGCTTAAATCCACTGGTGAGATTTCTTTCACTGGAAGAAATCAAGCCTTTATAGTTGTCTCTAGAGATTTCTTCTACTTCAGATGTAGGATATACCACCTAGATAACCCAAGCTTAGCTGAGTCCTTTACACATTGTCTCCATAGAATCGCTCTTCTTCCAGAGTAGGATATACCACCAAACTAACCCAAGCTTGGCTAAGTCCTTTTCTCTTAAGGACGTACCACTTAAACTTTCCCTAGTTTAAGCTGAGTCCCTAATCCCAATACTCACCCAAGTATGAGATTTTACAATAAATGTGTTTACATAGATGGAGTTCTTAATTCTTCAAGTTTATAACTTCACTTGAGAATCCTTACAAACTGATTTTAAATGTTTAGTTCTTGGAGGGATTATGTTCACTGATTAAATATCAAATTTCTTAAGGTTATAGCTTTCTGAAATCAACCAGCATCTTCTCAACTTGTGAAGATTCCCTTTTATAGGCTTGGATCATAAATGTGGCAGTTGGTCAATCTTGAATCTTTACCGTAGATCAAATAAGTGTTGGCATGTCCAAAGTTGCTGATCTTTCCGTTGGACCCAATAAATGTCCCATTTGAATTTGTTGGGGTTGCGGCAACAAAGTTGTCAAACATAGTTCATTTGGCTTTTCGTGCTCTGCCAACTTTTATGCAAAATTTGTCTTTGTTTGGACTCCACGCACCTTGATATTGGTCTATGTGAAAGGTTGTTACCTTTTTCTCTTTCTTTTTTAGTCCTTTTTGACTTTTGTTGAATTCGTACAAGTTTTCACTTTTTCATTCTCCGAGGCAAAAAGGAAGTTTGACATCAGACCAAATTGGAGGGAAATTAGATATTTGAATATTCCCTTTATCTTGAGAGTTGAGTCTTTCGGATGTCTTCATACACAACTTTACTGGATGCTCTTCTATGTTGACCTTTTTCGGATGCTGTCTTCTTGGGCTTAGGGATTTATTTTCTTTCAACCTTTAACTAGATACTTTTTCTAGGACTTGAGAATTTTTTCTTCAAGACTTAATCCAGATGCATTCTTCAAGGACTTAGGATTTTGTTTTCTTCAAAACATTATCTGGATGCTTTCTTAGGAATTGTCTTCCGGATCATTGTTTTCCAACAATCTCCCCCATTTTGATGGAAACAAAAACCTAAGGATAGAAGCATTGAAAATATGAGCTAAGCATGATTTTTGATACTTAGTCATTGATAAGGTTTCCTCCCATAATTCTAGCATCCTATCTCCCCCAAGATATTTGCATATAAGCTTCTAAGTTTTTGTAGTACAGTTGATAGTTGTACTTAGAAGCAGTTTTTGAGTAATATGTTTTCACTATATAACTTCTGTTGTTAACAAGTGTTAACATCAATGAAGCACGATTACAATTATAAAGAAGAATACAAGTGAAAAACATTACATAGTAGCTAGCTATTACATATGAAAGAAATAAAGAAATTTGCTAGCTATTTACCTTCGACTTTTTGCTCTTCTCAGCTTCTTCCTCCAGCTCTTTGTCCCCCTTTTTGTTTGCATCAGTTGGAGGGTCTATCTCAATGTAGTTCCTTTTATTCCAATTATTATCCCGTGCTCCAGACAAAAGAGTGTAGTTCTCATTTCCAGCTACTCTTTGCTCAATGACTCTATCCACTGTAGGGGGCATAAGATGTAGTGGTTTGATTATCTTCCGGAGCTGAGCATAAGACTTAGTGAGATTAGGGTGCATCTTTATGGCATACTCTCTATCTTCCTCTTCAAAGTAACAAAACATCCCTCTGATGAGCGTAAGTAAGCGCTTGTACCCTCCAAACCCAGTGTCACCAATATGCTAGACTAACTATTACAGAAGGGGTAGTAGCAGGCTTTTCGGAATAGATGGTGAAGAGGATGAAGTAAAAAGAGCAGTGAGGATTAGGTTTCCCATACCAAGATTGAGCTGTTTTATTTCCTCTGAGATGGTCTTGGTTCTATAGTGAATGCTTTCAGTTAAGTGTCAAAACTCAATGTTGAACATGTTTTGCCATTTGCTAATGGTTTTTTCTACAGTGAAGAGATTGGTTTGAAAATTTACACCCAAACCCTTAGCAGTTTTAGATAGGAGCCCTGGGAAATCATCCTTGAGGAAGTTGGTTAATTGCTCTTTTATTGCTATCTGGCCTGTAGAGAGAGTGTTTATCTCGGAGGATATTGCTTGGGGGCTTTGATTGACTGCATTTGGAATTGATCTGGGCATCTCCTCAAGATTTTGTTTAATAAATTCCTTTAGTTTGGTTTTGAGCTTAGTAGTAGTGGAAGTAATATGCCCAAGGGTAGTGGCATTGCTGGATTCTACTCCGGTTGCAGCTTTGGTAGCAACCTGTTTTCCTTTACTAACTTCTTTGGATAGCTACTCCAAGACTGGAGTGACCTTGGATATAGCATTTTCAGCAACTTGATCATCATTTGGGAAGCTGTTCACCTTCTGCTCAATTTCTAATAGACTATTTTAAGAACTTTAGGAATTGATAGATTTTGAGCGGAGCTTTCCACTGCCCTTAGTCTTTCACATATCTCTTTCAGAATAGGCTCAAGTTTAGCATTGTTATAAGGCATGCCCTCTACAGCAGCTTCTTCAAGAAACTTCTATGCTAATTTTAGCTTTTCTGCATTAGTTGAGGGGTTATTTTGAGAGCTGGTTCTTAGTTTCAGTTTGTATGAGCTAACTAGCGAGTGGCTAGGACTTAAGGTACCCTCATCATCATCCCTTCCTGATCATCTTCCTCATCATCCACATTATCATTATCATTATCATCATCAACATCCCTTTCTTCCTCTTCTTTTTATTCATCCTCATCCCCCTAATCATCTTCCTTATCTTCCTCCTAATCCTGTGGAATGACCTCACCCTTTGATTTTGCTACAGTAGCATGCTCATTGGAACCCATATCAATTCCCTCCTCTAGTGCTTCTAGCACTAGGTTAGGCTCATCTTCCTTAGATGCAATTTGAGGTTCATCTGCATCCAAGTTGCCTTGATTTTCTCGCACTGCAGTAACTTCAATATTATCCTTCACCTCTTTATTCTCAGCATTAAGATCAATTATAGTTTTATCTGCCTTTATGGGACTTTTAATATCCACTACCTCATTATCTTTACCCAGCCATTTTTAGTATTATAAAGGATTCTGGAATAAGGGCTTTGAGTGGTTGGAGATTCAGCCTGGTTACCTCTTTATCACCATACTCTTCTCTGATGTGGTCAATGTCCATCTGGGGCATGAAGATAGTTGGAGTAGGTACTACCAGAGAAGCTGCTTGATGACTTATTCCAGAAGAGCCTCTAGGCCCTTTTATTGTAAGAGTAGGCTTGTTTAACTTCTGATTATCCTGAATTACAGCCATCATTTCATTGTATTCAGGGTCCTCTAGGTGTAAGGTTTTTGCAGTTATCTCCATATTCTTCCCCTTATCTCTCCATGCCTGTGCAACAGCTTCTACTCTGGAAGGTTTGGGAGCTAGCTCATTGATGGTGATTTTTATAGTAGGTTTTATTGAATTTTTAGCCCTTTTTACTTGTAGGGCTTAAGTGAAACTTTGCCCTTTCTTGGTCAAATTTTTCTTAGGTTCTGGAATAGCCTCATTTTCTTTAATACCACCACTAGGCGTACTAGCTTCTTATACTATCTCTTCTATGGTTTTCTCAGCCCCTCTTTTCATTACGGCCTCAATTGAGGGGTAAACTCTCAGCACCACTTACGGAACTGCTTTCTTCCTTCCTTTAGCAACAGCTTTTACAAGCCTTCTCTTAGGCTTGGTTGGAGTTTGCTTAAGGATTTAAGTAAGATATAGGGTATCCTCATTTACTTCTTCCTATAGTTTAATCTTCTTTTGGGCCCTTGACTTGACAGTTCTTGCCCTTTTTACTACTGGGGCCTTCTCAACTAGTTTTCGATTCTCTTGACCTTGCCCCTTTCTTGCTTGGCTCTCTTCTGTTATAAAGCCTTAACCTCATCCAATACCTCATCAAAAGAATCTTTAGGAAGTTCTTGGTAAGGATGGCCTTTCCCTTAACATATTCCACTCTGATTAAACCCACTCCACTATCAAAGAGGATTTTGGTGATCAATCCTCCGTGGGAGTATTTGTGTTGCTTCATATAATGAATCAGAAGCATGATAGTGTTAACTTACCTACTCTCTAACCAATGTTGTAGAAAATAGTGTTGAAATGTTGATGCTATATTGAGGGACCCCTTCCAGACCAACACTAGTTTTGCCATTACAAATTGGAGCACTCTAGGTACCTCTGACTAGTAGGTGGAAAATTTATCACCAAAAGATCTTGCTAGCACCATATTTTTTTATCATACTTGACAGTTTGCTCGTCCCCATCATTTCTTAGTATTACCTTAGTTTTTTTTCATATTGAAGTGGGTAACAAAGAACTCGGGAGTAACAGTTATCACCTTCCCTTGAACTTTTGTCCGGAGAGCATCTGCATAGTTGTGGATTCTCAAGTTTTCATAGAACTCCCTCGCCAATAGGGGATAGGTTTGGTTTTTGATCCAGAGGAGGGCCTCTAGATGTTAGCCTTTTAAAAGGAGTTGGGCATAAGGTTCTATTGTAAATAGGAACTCATCTCCCAGATAATCAGAGGGAATGTTGGTGTCTGAATTTTTGAACTTTATTTTAGTGAAGTCCTCATCTTTGAGATTCGCTTTAGGTACTTAACGTTTAAGGACAAAGACAACTTGATCTTGATTCTTGTCAATTGAGAGTTTGAGAAATTTAGGGTTTCTAGAAAGATTTTTGCAGGGTAACGGTAGGTAGTTGCTCATGTGCAGAAGATGGTGATTTTGGGGGCTTTTATAGAGTTTTGGAAGTGAGGGTATTTTGGTAATCTGGAAGCAGTTAAATTTGACCGGATTGATGAGGTGGCTGTTAACTTTGAAGAGAGAAGTTAATAGCGTGTAAACTGGAGAATGGGAACAATTTTGTTCTCTATATAACTGTTGTGATTTACCGCTCATGTTGTGCACAATAAACTTTTGAAATTTAAAAGTGCACAGTTACTTTTCATACATTTAATTCCATTTATCATTCTTGTTTGCTCAGCAAGCAATAATCTCATTCTTCCGAAACTAGAATTAATCCAACTTAATTTTCTTCCTAGTTTCCTCTACTTTTAAATTAGATTTAACATTCCAATTTCCTCCCAGAGCTTGTTGAATTGATCTTTACTAAGTGGTTTAGTAAAGGTATCAGCCCTTTGCTCATTTGTTAGAATGTAGACGAGGACCACATCCTTTTTCATCACATGATCCTAGATAAAATGATGCATAATATTGACATGCTTCATCCTGCTATATAGCACTGGATTGTTGGACACATCAATTGCACTCTTGTTGTCACACATCACATCCACACATCCTGATTTAACCACACATCCTGATTTAACTCCATGATCTTCTAACTGTTGTTTGATCCATAGGAGTTGAGCAATATAGTTTTCGGCAGCTATATATTCAACTTCTATTATTGATAATGTATCTAATGTTTGCTTCTCTCTATACCATAACACTAAGAAATCTCTAAGAAAATGACAGCCTCTAGATGTACTTGTTCTCTCAAGCATATCTTTTCCATAATCAGCATCAGTGTACCCTCGCAATGTAAAATTTCCATTACTAGGATACCATAGACCAACTTCAGTTGTTCCCTATAAATATCTGAGAATTCTCTTGACAGCTTTAAGATGTGATTCCTTAGGATTAGCTTGATATCTTGCACAATAGCACACTGAATAGTGTATATCTGGTCTATTGGAGGTTAGATATAGAATTGATCCAATCATTCCTCTATATAGCTTCTGATCTACAACTTCTCCATCATAATCCTTTGAAAGGGTTATATCTAATCCCATTGGAGTGGATATAGGTTTGGTTTTGTCCATGTCAAACTTCTTAAGAACTTCCTTGGTATACTTGGATTGATTGATGAAAATCCCATCCGGACTCTGCTTGATTTGAAGATCAAGGAAGAAGTTGAGTTCTCCTATCATTGACATCTCAAATTCCTTCTTAATTTAATTGCTGAACTCTTCACACATCTTTACATTAGTTTCTCCAAAGATAATATCATCCACATAGATTTGGTCAATAATGACATCACCCTTGTTCTTCTTGATGAAGAGTGTTGTATCTGCTTTCCCCCAGATGTATCCCTTGGATATGAGAAATGAGGTGAGCCTCTCATACCAAGCTCTTGGAGCTTGCTTCAATCCATAGAGGGGCCTTTTTTTAGCTTATAGACATGCTCTAGATGTTTTGAATCTTCAAATCCTAGTGGCTGCTTAACATAGACTTCTTCTTGAATGACTCCATATAAGAAGGAACTTTTGACATCCATTTGGAAAAAGGTGAATCCCATATAAGATGCAAAAGCATATAAAATCCTAATTGCTTCTAGTCTTGCTACTGGAGCAAAATTTTCTTCAAAGTCTATGCCTTCTTGCTGATTGTAATCTTGAGCAACCAATCTTGCCTTGTTTCTTACCACTACTATGGATTCATCTAGCTTGTCTTGAAATACCCATTTTGTGCCAATGATTGATTTTCCTTCTAGTATACTAGATCTCAAATATCATTTCTGGTGAATTGACCTAGCTCTTCTTACATGGCCATCATCCAGCTTTCATCTCCTTCAGTATCTTAAAACCATCTCCTTCAGTATCTTAAAACTTCTTTGGCTCAATGAGTGAGACAAATCCAATATAGATCATCATCCTATTGAGTTATCCTCTGATTCTGACTGGATTTTGGACATTGTCCAAAACGGATTCAATTGGATGGCTCCTGTGAGTCTGGATCTCTCTTTGAAGATCTTCATGTTGTTGTGGAGCTTGTTTACCATTATCTTTAACTTCTTCATTTTGTCCTTGTCCATCATTGAAGTTGATTTCAGCATTATAGGGATTATCTGGTGGCAGATCATCATTGAAATTCATTCCTTCATCTTCCTCTTTGTATTTCTTTACATGAAGGATTTCCTAGTTCTCCACTGATTCTGCTTTATCTAGAACTTCTTCAACCTTCGATATTATGTTATCTAGATCTTGACTTTTCTTTCCTGCATGGTTAGTCTCATCGAAATCAACATGTATTGACTCTACGACGGTTTGAGTTATTTTGTTATATACTCTATAAGCTTTGCCATGTATTGAGTAGCCAAGGAATATTTCTTCATTAGCTTTTTGGATCAAATTTTCCTAGTTGCTCTCTATCATCTTGGATGTAGCATTTACATCCAAATGCTCTGAAGTACCTTATTTTCGGTTTCTTTCCCTGCCAGTTTTCATATGGGATCTTGTTCATTTTCTTTCTATTGAGAGCTCTATTCAAAATATAACATGAAGTGTTCACAGCTTCTCCCTAAAAATATTTAAGTAGGCTATTCTCACTTAGCATTATTTGAGCCATTTCAACTATAGTTCTATTCTTTGTTTATACAACCACATGTTATTAAGGTGTATCAAGAGGAGAGAAGTTGTGCTCAATGCTTTGGATTCACAGAATTCAGTAAAATGCTTATTTTTGAATTCTCCTCCACTATAAATCCTGATGCGTGCAATGCTTATGCCTTGTTCTACTTCTATTCTAATGAATATTTTCTAGAAATGTTTAAAGAACTTAACTTTGCTAGCTAGCAAAGCTACCCAGGTATGGCGAGAATAATCATCCACAATAACCATGGTGTATTCTCTTCTACCTAAGCTCAATGGTTTGATTGGACTAAAGAGATCAATATGAAGTAGTTCAAGAACTCTTCTAGTCGGTATATAAGGGATGGAAGGGAAACTTTTTCTGGTATGTTTTCCTAATTAACATACAATGCAATTTTATTCTTATTGCAAGCAACCTTAGGCAAACCCTCAACTAGTCCTTTTGTGGCTAGTTTGGACAAGAGGTTCATGCTAACATGTCTCAACCTCTAGTGCCATAGCCATAATTCTTCTTCTTTAGACACCAAGCTCGTGTTCTTTTTCTCATTTTTAATGTTGACAGAATAAACATTATTTACTCTAGTTCCATAAAGAATAAGTTGATTTGACCTACTATCAATGATTGAGCATACTCTGTAGTCAAATATCACCTTTCTCCCTTTATCGCATAGTTGATCAACACTGAGTAGGTTTAACTTCTGTCCATCAACTAGAGAGATATCTTCTATCATTAATTCAGATCCAATGGTTCCATGTCCAATGATCTGTCCTTTTTTATTATCTCCAAAGCTTACTTTTCCACCCTTCTTCAGGGTCAATGTGATGAAGGCTCTTTCATCACCAGCCATGTACCTTGACCATCCACTATTAATGTACCAAGTTAGCTGATCTTCAGTGGACCTAAGGCATACCTGCAAAATAAATCAAGTGGTTTTAGATATCCAATCAGATTTGGGTCCTCTCGAGTTAATAACCATTTCAAGTCATAGATCACTATCATAATAACCATTTTTAAATCTACACATTGTAGTTATATGATTGCTTCTATAATAAAACCTGCACCCAACAATTGGTTTGTTCTATTTGAGCTTCTCTTCAATTTTCTGAAGATCTTTCTTTCTATAGTCTCTGTAGTACCTAGCTTTGGATAGTTGTAGATCTGATTGTCCGATTTGTATTCTATAGTTAACTGGAGGAGCTATTTCCACTTTGTGATTCTTTCTTTGCTTGACTGGTTGTTGGTCATAGATCACTACAGCTTTCCCTTTTTGAGTAGCTATATATCTCTACACTGGAGGTTATCTTCTGATTTCTTTTCCCTTTTGAGGAGGTGTGTACCTCTATGCTTGGGGTTGCTGGATGATTTAGTTTCTTCTTAGATTTGAGGGTTCTAGTTTCCTTCCGGCAGCTGGTTTTGGATTTCTTCCAGTAGCTTCCTTCATTAAAGCTAGTTCCCTTTCCAGCCAAAATAGGTTGACACTGAGTATTTGAACTTGTGACCTTATAGAGTTTTCTTTAACTTTCTCACAGTGCTTTGTAGCCCTTTTGAGATTGATGTCTTGTCCAATTGCTTTAGCATCCTCTGTCAGCTCCATTACTTGTCTTTAAAGAAGTTTGATGGCTTTGGTGTTCTTCCTTAGATTGTCGATCACAGTCCCTAGAGCTCTAGCAAGATCATTGTTAGAAATAAGATTAGAGTGAGGGTTTACCTCTATACTGGCTGACCCAGACTCTGATTCATTAATTTATTCAGTGATCTTTTAAGTTGTTCCTCTTCCAGAATGTTCTCCCTCCGACTCTGTTTGTGCCATGAATGCACAATTGGCAGTCTCCTCTTCATTTGATGATGATGAGCTACTGCTTTCCTCACTATTGCTCTATGTGGCCTCCATTACCTTCTTTGTGTGCTTCTTTTCCGTCTTAAGCTTAGGATATTTTGCTTTAAAATGTCCTTTCTCTCCACACTCAAAGCAGACTATCTCATTTTCTTAATCTTTCTTATCATCTGGATCTCTTTTGTATTTGTCCTTCCTAGAGCTGCTTTCTCTCCTCTTCTTGGAGTCAAATATTCTAGAGCTTCTCCTTGGCCCTTTCTTTTCCTTCTTTAGGAACCTCTTAAATCGTTCGGCCATCATGGCCATTTCTTCCTTTTTAAGAGGAGATTCCCTTGAATGCTTTTCTGCTCTGGAGGAGGCTGATCTAGATGAGTCTACCTTTAGAGCAATTTCTTTCTTCTTATGTTGACTGTATCTCTCCTAGGATAGCTCTTGAGTTAATAAGTTTCCAATGAGTTCACCATAACCACAGATTTTTAGGTCATGAGCTTCTTCAATGGTTGTTTTCTTGCTGTCCCTTTCCTTGGTGAGACTCCGGAGAATTTTCTTTACCATCTCATCCTTAGTGATCTCTTTTCCCAGTCTCTTCATCTTATTTACTAAATTTATATATCTAGTGTTCATGCTACTGATGGACGCCTTTGGTTCCATTTTAAAATTTTCAAGCTTTAGCTGGACTAGATCAATCTTGGCTTCTTTAACCTTATGTGTTCCTTCATTAGCCACTTCAAGTTTTTGCTAGATTTCTTGAGCTGTTTCATAGCTGGATATCAAGTTAAATTCAGTTGCACTCAAAGCAAAATGAAGCATGTCAATAGAATTTGAGTTTTCACACAACTTATTTAATAGTTGTATCCTATTGATTAGAGGGTTTTCTGGTGGTGATACCCTCAACCTCATAGGTAGGAACATATGTGCCATCTTTAATGGCCATGCATGCTAGCATGCTTTGGGCCTGAATGAAATTCTTCATCCGATTTTTTCAGATGATTCAATGTTCACCGGTGAAGAGTGGAGGACGGGTTATAGACCTACCGTCTAAAAGGATTTGTGAGTTATTATTCTAATAACTTATTTTTTATTTATGAAATCAAAAGTATGGACCTTTAGCTCTCGATTGTTAAGTCTCCAGTTGTGAGCAGTTGTTCTAATACGACTTATTGGTCCCTGTGCTAGTATAATTAGGGTCAAAGGGGGGTGAATGACCCTTGTGAGCTAGCGACCTCTTTTCCCACCCACAAGGATTGCGTCAGATGCGTAACATGAGGGGTAGAAAACAACGAGCGCTGTGAAGCGTGTTAATGGATAATCCTTATTTTAGGCATGATGAAAACAATAATGGAAAGTGATTTTGATGTTGAATTTAAGTCCAATTTGCGTGTTAAGGGATACGAGACTTGGAATCCCATATTTTATGATAGAGTCGCCACCCAGTTAAGCTCCACCGGAAATTTGGGTACGATATTCCCGCCGGGTGGTTGGACCGTACCTTAAAATAGAGATTCCAAGTTCGGATGATGTTGCTTACTTTTCAATTTTTAAATCAAACCATTTATATTTTGATAAACGCGACTTTAATTCTTATGCGATTTAAATCCAGTTTTTGTTTGAAATTTTCGGTTTATATGTCATACATCACACAAAAGCATTAAATAAATAAAGCAAGAAAATAAAATTATTACAAGGCTTTACAAATACCTGTACATTTTTCTAATGTGAGAAGATAAGTAAAGCGATATAAATAAATAAAGGCGAAACCGGGTCCTAACCGAGCTTACTAAATTGAACCTGTATCCAAACGAGGGAAAATATTCACGAGTATAATCATAAACAAAGCATAAATAAATAAACGCAGAAGATAAACACATAACATGGAAAAAACATATTTTTAGATTTTTCGGGACAAAAACACAGTTGTTCAGACGTTTATTAAATACCTAAGCAACCTAAAATATTATTTAAATAAACTAAACAGCCTAAAAATAAAAAGGAAAACTACAGAAAATTTTTGGAATTTAATCATGGCAAAAAAAAAAGATTTATTGAGGATTTATTTAGTTAAAAAACCCATTTTTAAGCCATTAAAGGGAGATTTAATCAATTAAATAATTAATAAATTATCAAAAGTAGATTAAAAAATATATTATGATATTATAGATTTTATGTGATTTTTTGGAAATTTTTCGGGCGAAAATTGGGGTCAAAATGCAAGAAAACTATAAAATAGGGCCAAAAACACAAAAATGGACCTTTTGGCATTTTTGCCAGTTTGACCGCTGGGATGTGCATTTGACCACTGCCGTTGCAGCGGTGACCGCGTCACCGGAGCGGTCAAATGTCCGCTGGAGCGGATGGACTGGAAAAGTGCTAAACGGATCAAAAATTGATATTTTTACACCTGAAAACTCAAGATTACTGGGATTTCAAGTCGATCCACATGATATTTCAGTAGATATGGACTTAAAATGATTCAATAACTTCAATTTTTTGACTTTGAGATAAAAGGCGAACCCAAAAACACCAGTAAAAGTGTTTGTAAAAATACCGAAGGAAAACGGAAAACAAGCACAAAAACAACCAATATAACAACAAAATAAACTAAATAAATTAAGTAAATAGAATGGAACTCAGTTTTGTTGCCTAGAGGCTGTGAATCCACGTTTTGAGACTCAAACTGGTCGTTTAGCTAGCTTTGTGACGGATTTGTGTCAAAAATCCGACGAAATAGCTACGAGAAATAGCGACGATTTAGGTAGTATTTAAGACGAAAGTCACTGAAAACCTATTTAAATTGCTTTAAACTTAAGATTTCTAAGTCATTTAAGTGTTTTACCTAAGTGATTAGGCTCAAGAGCGATTAAGAATCTAGATTAATGTGTATTAACCCTGATTTCTACCTCTTTCTCTTGCTTTCTCACGCTAGAACTTAGACTTCTAACAAATTTAATTTTCTTTTAATTTTTGCCAAAAGTCCTTGATATTAGGCGATTTAATGAGTTGATATAGACTTTACCCAATCCAAAGAGGTCGATTAGTCCTCCAAATTTTTAAAATTCACTAAAAAAATTGATCTAATCCAGTTTAGAGAGAGAAAATATAGGTGTGGCGATGAGCAGGACAGCCCGTGCAGCGATCAAATTTTGATCGCTACCGCTGCCATGGCAGCATGGCAGTAGCTGCCGCTGCCTTAGCAGTAATAACCGCACGACTGGTGTGGTGATCATGTGGCCCAAATATGGTGACCGCTGCCATTGCAGCGGTCACCATACCGCCAGAGTGGCAGCCAATCCGGCGAGAACTCCGATGCCGGCGCTGGCAACGGCTCCGGCAGCGAATCAGGAGAGGCACCAGGGAAGAAAAATAGGCGAAGCTTAAAAAAATCATAACTTTCACCCCAATTATCAGATTTAAGCAATTCTTTACATTTTGAAAACCTCAAAGAGTCTAGAATCTAATAAAAATACTAGGACTCGCTGAAACTTTTTGGATTTTTTAGTAAACCGTGAAAAAAATTACTAAACGCGAGAAAAGGACAAAGGGTTATTTCTAAAAGCATATAAATGATTTTTAAGCGCTGTCAAAGGTCACAAAATTGTCAACAAAGTACTTGCCAAATGCGATTCGATTCTAACGTAATGGACCAACTAGACCATAAATAGGTTAGAGCAAAAAGTCATCATCATTCCATGGGTCACCAAAAAGCCCGTGCTCACAACCCTTTTTGTAGAATATTTAGACTTTTCAAAAAGTCTTTGTGTAGCGTGTTTGGAATAATCCAGAGTTAGTTAATCCAGATGATGCAAATATGAGATAAAATGCACTTAAAGTAAAAGCTTTAAAGTAAAGGAAATCAAACACAATAATTTTTATACTAGTTCGGCCCTGCCCACGTCCAGTCCCCGAAGTTTCCTCCTCCGCGCTTAAATCCACTAGTGAGATTTCTTTCACTGGCAGAAATCAAGCCTTTATAGTTGTCCTCGGAGATTTATTCTCCTCCAGATGTAAGACATACCACCTAGCTAACCCAAGCTTGGATAAGTCCTTTGCATGTTGTCTCCGTAGATCGCTCTTCTTCCAGAAGTAGGATATACCACCAAACTAACCCAAGTTTGGCTAAGTCCTTTTCTCTTAGGGATATACCACTTAAACTTTCCCTAGTTTAAGCTGAGTCCCCAATCTCGATACTCACTCAAGTATTAGATTTTACAACAATTGTGTTTACAAAGGTTGAGTTTTACATTCTTCAAGTTTATGACTTCACTTGAGAATTCTTACAAACTGATTTTAAACGTTTGGTTCTTGGAGGGATCATGTTCACTGATTGAATAACAAATTTCTTAAGGTTATAACTTTCTCAAATCAACCAGCATCTTCTCAACTTGTGAAGCTTCCCTTTTATAGGCCTGGATCATAAATGTAGCTGTTGGTCAGTCTTGAATCTTCATTGTTGATCAGATAAGTGTTGACGTGTCCGAGCCGTTTATCTTTCCGTTAGACCCAATAAACGTCCCATTTGAATTTGTTGAGATTAGGGCAACAAAGTTTTCATATGTCATTTATTTGGCTTTTTGTGCTCTGCCAACACTTATATGAAATTTGGCTTTGTCTAAACTCCATGCGCCTTACTATTGGTCTTTGTTAAAACGGTTGTTACCTTTTTCTCTTTCCTTGTCAGTCCTTTTTGCCCTTTGTTGAATTCATGCAACTGTCACTTTTCCATCCTCCAAGGCAAAAATGAAGTTTGAATTCAGAACAAATTGGAGGGAAATTAGATATTTGAATATTCCCTTTTTCTTGAGAGTTGAGTCTTCCGGATGTCTTCAAACACAACTTTACGGGTTGCTATTCTATAGTGACCTTTTTTGGATGGTTTCTTCTTAGACTTAGGGATTTTTTTTCTTTCAAACTTTAAACAGATGCTTCTCTAGAACTTAAGGATCTGTTTTCTTCAAGACTTAATCTGGATGCATTCTTCAAGGCTTAGGATTTTATTTTCTTTAAAACCTTATCCGGATGCTTTCTTATGAATTATCTTCCGGATCATTATTTTCCAACATATTCCTATTTCTATTTGGTCTTAAATTAACTATCTTGCCCTTGTTTATTTAATTCTTATTAGTTAGGAATTGGATTAAATTGTCTTTATGATTTTTCCATATCACTATAAATATGGATCTTCTCTTCATTATTTTTTTTATCCCTTTCTCTCTTCTCTTCTTTTATTTCTTTGAGAGGCTCTTGAGTAATCCTTGGCTCTAGAAGTTTTATTTCCATAGACGACTAAAGAATAAAATGTCGTTCTTCTAGATATAAATACTAAGGAGGTCTAGCAGCCTTCTAATATTAATCAATTCTTGTTTTCTAGTGCTCATGTGGATCAATTATAGAGGGCTTCCACTTTGGAGCCTGTGCACCCAAAAGGTTAGGGTCACTCTACTAACATCGAGACACACTTCAACAGGCAAGTGGATTAATTATAAAAAGGTCCTTTTATAAGTGTTTATGACCTAGTTATAGACTAGTATTTATATGTCAATCATGTCATGCTTAGGGCTTCTTCAGACGTAGATAATTTTTGAATTTCCATCATGCCTGTTATGCATGTTTAAACCTATCGATTTAGACTAATAGTGGTATCATTAGCCTGGCTAATGCGATTTTATGATTGACTAGAAGCCTGAGAGGTCTTATTTTTATGAAATATTTTTGTGTATGTTCAGCCATGCCTAGGAATTTATTTCTCATAATAGAAAATGATTGATAACTAGATTAAATGTTGCTCAAACTTTCTCAGGTTTGTTATCTAGGATTAACAATGTTATACTAGAAATAAGAAATGCTATAAATTTTTAAATTAAGTGGAATAATTCATAACGAAATCTTTTATTTAAAATGGTCTATGGTCGAGTAAGTCAAATAGGCCCATCATTATTCAGGCAAGGATTGGGCTTGGCTGCTCATTTACTTTAAGGGGCCTCTTCTACCTGAGAATCTCCATCGGTACTAGAATCTAAGTACCAAGAGGGACTGTTATGAATTAGTTAATTTGTAGTATAATGAATTAGATTCATTATATGGTTTTACAATAGAAAGTTGAAATTGTCAAACTAAAACTTAATGACATAAGTACAACAACTTAAAACAACGAACACACTTGTTTATTTTGTATGCTATGTGGTGTCTTGACAGTATGGAATGATTATGAATTATTAGTTAAGTATAACCCCTAGGTTGGACCTGCTAATTCTTTATAGCCTGGAATTAGTTATAGTTTCATAATCATTCCCATGTATAAGTCCTAGATTATGGGCCTTTTCATCGAATGAATTATTCATGCAGTAAATGTGTTATTCTTTAACATTATCTATTCACATGATTCGAGTTAGGGTTAAGTCTTAACCGGATTGGGTTAGTTGTCCGTAGTATTGGAGCTAATGTCGGGTTGGAGACATCATTTAAGAAGTCACATAAATGGTTATGCACGTCCATCACTTGGAACTCAAATGGATTAGCAATTGCATTCGGTGCAAATGGACTAGATCCAACCATATCTTTTTAGGTTAGCTTGAATCGTGATAGCGTGGGTTAACTTAAATGAGTTATGGATTCTAACTACTAAGAAAAATGGTTAGACCATGTTTCTCGAAAGTCAATAGAAGGGGCTATTGAGTTTTCAAAATTCATAATAAAAATAGTGGGAAAATGTATTTAAATAAAAGACCTTAAAACTATATGCATGCACAAAAACTAAGTTTAAGAAATGATTCTTTTCTTATATCTAGGTTGAATATGTTTCCTCTAAACATTGTTATCAATATTCATTCACTTGACAAGATCAAGTTACTGGCTGGAACTTCATGGAGTGGTTCGAGGCAGGGAGGATGGTTCTTGAGAATAATTCATTGGGTTATCTACTAAATAACCCACGTCCCAAACATCCTGGTGTAAATGCCTTCACTTGCAAAATGAATGATTTTACAAAGTATCAGAATGATTATAAGTTGGTAAATAACTTAGAGTCAGTGCTACCTAAATATCAGGGTTTGTACATAGGATCAGACTTAGAGTTAGTGCTTATAAATCTTTTGCTCATTGGTGAACTTTAAAGTTACGTGCAATTTAAGAGGATGGGAAATGACACCTCAGCAGCTTAATTTGTTATATGAGTTTATGACAATTAAAAAGAGCTAAGGAGATTTGGAATTTTTTATAGTCTAGAAGACTTAAAAGGGATAGTTCTGAAAGGTCTACTTGAGAGGTATGATGCGTTTAAATTAGAATTTGCTTTTAAAGTCATGAATGTGAATTGTCCCAAATGATTTACCTACTTGAACATGTTGATATTCAATATCAAAATGATTTGGAGGATCAACTTGTTGATGAGGACCTCAAAATCGAAAGGATGATAGGTTTGAAAGTCAAAATAAGACTCGTGAATTAGACAGAGTGTAAGAGAAATCACGTTGAGCAAAGATTTATATCTTTAATGAGAATAGATGCGCTAATGGCTGGATTTTCTAAGCATAAGAAAACAAAGCTGAAAGATGCTTATACTTCAGGTATGTTTATGTTTGAAAATTTCACTATAGTTCCTTATGAGTCTACAAAGGTATTAGATATTGGATGTAGTACTCATACCTAACTTCTATGTAGGGGTTGCGGAACTGTAAAAGGTTAGCTAAAGGAGAGTTGGACCTACGAGATAGAAATTGAGCTTGGGTTGTATTACCAACAGTGAGAACATATAGTCTCAAGTTTCCAAGTGACCTAGTTTTAGAATTAAACAAATGCTATTTTATTCCACTTGTGGTTACGAATATTATTTCTATTGCATGCTTAGTAGCTGAAGGATTTGAGATTTTATTTAATAATAAAGTTTGTCATATTCATAAAAATGGTGTTCTTTCTGGAAAATATATTTCGATGGATGGCATATATGTTTTGAATGCTAAATCTAAAATTTTATATATGAATGATACAAAGAAATTGAAATTAGATAAAGACAAGTCATCTTACATATGGCATTGTTTTTTAGGCCATATAAACTAAACCCGCTTAACTAATTTACACAAAGGTGGTCATTTAGGCCCAATAGACCTGGATTCTTATGAGGCATGCAAAACTTGTTAAATGGCAAAATGATAAAGAAACCCTTTAAAGGTAAAGGGAAACATTCCACGAGTACATTGAAAATAATACACTCGGATGTATGTGGCCTAATGAATGAGTAAGCACATGGAGGATTTGTTTACTCCATCACTTTTACCGATGATTATTCTAATATGAGTATTTGTAGCTTATGAGGCATAAATAGATAGTTTTGAAATGTTCAAAGACTATAGGAATGAATTTCAGAAAAAACTTAGAAAGAATATTAAGGCGCTTTGATTAGATCGAGGTGGAGAGTATTTAAGACAAGAATTTCAAGATTATCTAAGGGATAATGGAATTTTATCCTAATGGACCCCTCTATATACTCCTCAGCATAATGGTGTGTCTGAGAGGAGGAAGCAAACTTTATTAGATAAGGTGTGATCTATGATGATCCAAGAGAGTCTCAGCAAATCCTTTTGGGGATATGCATTTAAGTGCGCAGTTTATATACTAAAGCATGTGCCTTAAAATCAGTTGATACTACCCCGTACAAAGGTGGTATGGTAAGAAACCCTCTCTTTTTCACTTAAAAGTCTAGGGTTATCCTGCCTATGTTAAAAGGACAATGTTAGATAAGCTTGGAGATAAATTTGACAAGTGCTTGTTCATTGGTTATCCTAAAGAGACAATAGGATACACCTTTTATGATTGTGAGCAACAAAAGGTACTTGTTCTAGGACCACTCAGTTCCTTGAGAAGGGACACTACCTTGTGAAGGTTAGTGGAAGAGATCTTGAACTTAGAGTTCAAGAAGGCGAACAAGACAATCAACTAATTATTCCTACGTTTGATACACAAGGAAGCGTGATCGAGGAATAACTCGTTATAAAACAACCATTGTGTAGATCTGGAGGGTTCCCAAAACTGCTGAAAGATATAGGTTTTCAATCACTCATAATAAATAGATCTTTATTAAGGAGGATGATGAACCTAAGACCTACAAGGAAGTAATGGATAGCTCATATTATGATAGATAGTTAAAAGCCATAAAATTTGAGATGGATTCAATGTATGAAAACCAAGTATGCGATTTGGTTGATGCACGTGATGGAATAACACCCATAGGCTATAAGTGGTTTTCAAGAAGAAAATTGATATGGACGGTAATGTGATTACCTATAAGATAAGGCTAGTTGCAAAAGGTTATAGCTACCAAGAAGGGATAAACTATGATTAAACCTTTTCACCTGTAGCCATGCTTAAATCAATTAGGATACTCCTAGCCATTACTGCTCATTATGACAATGAGATCTGATAGATGGATGTAAAGACCACTTTCCTTGATGGAAACTTAGATCGGGATGTATACATGATGCAACCTCAAGGTTTTACATCTCAAAATGGCTCGAAGATTCGCAAACTATAAAGGTCCATTTATGGACTTAAGAAGGCATCCATGAGTTGGAATATAAGGTTTGATGATATGATCAAGGAGTTGGATTTTATATTAAACCCTTATGAGCCCTTCGTATACAAGAAGTTTAGTGGGAGTGCAGTCATTTTCCTTGTACTATATGTTGATGACATATTACTGATAGAAAATGACATTTCTCTTCTCCAAACAGTTAAATCGTGGTTGTCAAGAAATTTCTCCATGAAGGACCTTGGAGAAGCAACTTTTATACTAAGTATAAAGATCTATAGATATATCTAAGAGGCTACTAGGTCTTTCATAAGATACATACATAGACAAGGTATTGACTAGGTTCAGCCTTGAGCAATCAAGAAAGAGGTATCTTTCAATGTCTAATGAGATTAACATTTCCAAATCTGAGTGTGCGTGAACACAAGAGGAGAGATTGCGCATGAGTAGAATACCATATGCATCCACAATAGAATCTATCATGTATGCTATGGTATGTACACGCTAGATGTCTCACATGTATTAAGCATCACAAGTATATTCCAGTCTGACTTAGGTGAGTAGCATTGGATGGCCATTAAGAAATCCTTAAGTAGTTAAGAAGGACCAAGGAAATTGCTAGCACAGGTCCGTTTCGGCCTAGTGAGGAATTATGCCTATTTCAATTAGTGATCAAACAAGAGAGCCAAAAGGACCGAATTGTCATCCAAAAATCCAAAATTCAAAAACTGACATTCTGGGGAAGCTTTGATTTAGCATTTCCTACCAAAAAATCTAAAAGTCAAAGTTTGGTCAACAAATGCGTAGTGAGCCTGCGGGCTCATTACCTATCTACAGTAAAAAAATTAGATCTCGGTAAGATCCATGAGATTTACTGACAGATTTGTAAGATTGTACTCAAGTAGGTAATCAGCTCGCGGTCTCACTACCTATGTAATGAGCCCATGTGCTTGTTACTTCCTTACTATAAATAGGGGAATTCCCCTTTCGATTTTCAGCAGACTCAAAAACATACATGAAATCCATTTTGCTACTTATGTTCCAGGAGTCCTAAAAGTCTCGAAACTCTGCCAAAACACTTCCAAATCCGAGATTAACTACCCACACTAGGTATAAACTCATTTTCTAGTCTTTTTAGATCAAGATCTCACAGTGATTTTTGATCTAAAAATGACTCAATTTCCCAAAAATCCTGCATTTTCCTTTAAAATAATCCAAGATTATAGCCATAACTTGGGTTAAATCTATTTTTCAACCAAATCATAATCTCTGACAGATTCAGTCTCGCACCGACTCTCAAGTCACCCTGGATAGATGAAAAGGTAAATTAAGGGTAATCGGCTTAAAACCCAAATTTAAAATTCATTAAAATTCATTTTTATTATATTATTTCCGCATATTGCATTTTCATTTGTCTGGTTAAGTAAGCCACTGGAGCCACTTAAACTATAATATGTGTAAATAAGCTTGCAGGTTTGGATAAAACATCCAGAATGTGAGGAAACTCTATCCGAGTTTCTAGGCCAAAACCCAAGTGCTACCGTAACTTTGCCGAAATTTCAGTAGAAAATATCAATTTATTAAGCCGTTATAGTGCCCGTTTTATTTCTTGAATTTATATTCTAAATAAAGCCATTGTAATATAGAAATTACCACATAAATCATAATTCCAAAATAAATCGTAATAATTTGAACAATATGAGTAATTATTATGTCCGAACTCAGAATCTCATTTTCTTTTCGGTATAAAAATCCCATTTTGGATCAGTATACCACAATTCCCGGTGGAGCTGAACCGGGTGGCGACTCTATTTTATTTTCAAATAAAGTAAAAATGCTTTATCTTAAAAATATTTTCTTTTATTAAAATGTGTAAATATGTTTCCCAATACAATCACATTTTTTGTTTATAAAAAGTCTCGTTTTTCACACTCAATAAGTTTACATGAAAAATAATGAAATCATTTTCTCTTTTATAAAATCATGCTTTTTATTATGAAAGAGGCACACGCATTTAAATGGATCGGGTTTTCTCAAACCAAACCAAACACCGCGGTTTCCTCAAACTACACAAACGCGCCCTACGCGTAGCGCTTCGCGTGCTACTCCTTCTAAAATCACGCCCGCTCATAGTGGCGACTCTGCTGGGGAATTATGTGAATTATTTTTATAAACTTGATTTTTATAAAAATTTCTTTTTGACATAATAAATAAAATGTTGTTCAAATTAAAATTTGGAATTATGGAATACGTTGTAAGATTCGTCATTACACGAATTTTAGGATTGCATCAGTATATCCATCTTTTACCCAAAAACCAATTTAGGTGTCTTTTATTGAAGTATCTCCAAGTTTGCTTTAAGGCTTGAGGGGTGGAAATCTGATCACACCCCTTGCGTAATGTACGAGGACCTTGCTCGCTTAGGGCAAGATCAACCGAGTATATTTTATGTGGAAAGGATTCCTTTGGTTCACTTTAGGGCCACTGGATCTCGGTATACAAAGGCGCACGGTACCTAGTCGCACCCAATCCTGAGACCGATACACCATATAGTCAAACCATAGACACTTCCTCATAGTTTTACCTAATAACCAAGAGTGTACACGAGTAGACTCTGCTAAGTCCCACGTTGACTTTAAAGCAAAGTAACCAATTGGAGTTAAAAGTGCAGTAGGCGCGATCTAACTGTTTGCTACCTGTGTAGGTTCGTTAATTATAAATAAACCTAAAACATCATAAACAACACGATTTTGTGAAAACTAACCACACGTTGATGCAACCATAACATTGATGTGTTACATACCATTTTATTTCCTTGGCTATAGGAACCCAACGTAACTAAGACCCTTGAGTCTACTCAGGCTTAGCCCGTAGGCCAAAACATATCAAACCCTTTAGAGTGATCAGCTAGTCAACTCACCTTTGACCATCGAGTCAGCCTTCGAGTGACCAGCGAGTCAACTCACCTTTGACCACTAAATCAGCCTTTGAGTGACCAATGAGTCAACTCACCTTTGACCACCAAGTTAGCCTTCGAGTGACCAGCGAGTCAACTCACCTTTGGCCATTGAGTCAGCCTTCGAATGACCAGTTAGTCAACTCACCTTTAACCACTAAGCTAGCTTTGAGTAACCAGCGAGTTAACTCACCTTTGACCACCGAGTCAGCCTTCGAGTGACTAGCGAGTTAACTCACCTTTGACCACCAAGTCAGCCTTCGAGTGACCAATAAGTCAACTCACCTTTAACCATCAAGCCAGCCTTCAAGTGACCAGTGAGTCAACTCACCTTTGACCAACGAGTCGGCCTTCGTGTGACCAGTGAGTCAACTCACCTTTGACCACCGAGTCCACTCACCTTTGACCACCGAGTAAGCCTTTGAGTGACTAGTAAGTCACCTCATCTCTAACCACCGAGTCAGCCTTCGAGTGACCAGTGAGTCAACTCACCTTTTACCACCGAGTTAGCCTTTGAGCGATAAGCGAGTCAACTCACCTTTGACAACATAGTTAGCCTTCGAGTGACCAGCGAGTCAACTCACCTTTAACCACTGAGTCAGCCTTTGAGTGACCAGCGAGTCAACTTACCTTTGACCATGGAGTCAACCTTCAAGTGACTAGCGAGTCAACTCACCTTTGACCATTGAGTCAGCCTTTGAGTGACTAATAAGTCAACTCACCTTTGACTATAGTGTCAGCTTTTAAGTGACCAGCGAGCAACTCACCCAATCATCTATATTGACCAACCTAGGCTTGCAAGCCACACGACTACTAAGTCATCCCAAGTTCAACCGACCACTGAGTTAAACCTAGTTTAGTTCAAGGCTCTAATCCTTGAACTACGTACGAGTAACATTTCATGCACGTTGCAAGCAGCCTCAGCTGATTACTATACGAGCAATTGGCACACACATAATGCCCCCAAAACTCTGCACACAACTACACATTCATTCATTCATTCATAAATTCATTTCAACAACAAAGGTAATTAAGGCTTATGGTCATACCCTGCATATACACTAACACTTGATCTTTTGCATATCAGGTTGCAAGCGTGAGAGATAAAGATTGAGACATATCTCGGGTAACCTAAGAGTCAGGCCCCCGCCACCAGTTGAATTGCTTACTAAATTTTTCACTGAGTTAGAGCTTGAAACAGCAATGGCTAACGATGACATGGTCGGTCAATCCCTTAGGAGGATCTTGGATGTCCCAGAATTCTGAGATATTTAGGAAAGGATGAATGGCCCTAGCTCATTGAAAGTCCTAGAGCAAGAGGCCGAGATAGCTGTACTACAGGCTAAAATAGAGGACATGGAGAAATTATCTCCGTAAAAGGACAAATTAGCTACTCCCTCTATTGAGTAGTATGTTTACATTGATAAATTCTCACCTAAAGAGTCTGAAGCCCTCCTGGCTAACTTCATGATGCCTCATGTAGCTCCCTATACTAGCACCAGATCTCCTCATGCTTATGTGGAGGGTTACCTCTTCATTATGACAAGCATAGCAATCCCGAAGGTCTATATTGCCAATCTGTGTCTGGCCACCCTCCATGGTCCAGCTTCGGAATGGTATATGAGAATGCCTACTGATGTGAAGTTTGATTGGAAAAAGCTATGCTCTACATTCCTAGAAAATATACCTTTTACTATAGAGTCAAAACCACTCTGCAAGATCTCAAAAGGGTCAAACAATGCCCAAAAAAGTCTTTTGATGACTATTATATGAGATGGATGGCTGTTCTTGTGTTGGTAAATGGGGCACCTAATTAGGAAGCTTTAATAGTCAAACTTGTCGAAGGGTCCAGTTAGAGATTTTGAATGAAATGAAGATGAAAAGGTTCGATGCTTTCAACAAAGTAGTCAAATACGCGAAAGAGCTAGAGAAGTACACTGAAGAAGATCTATTAAAGAAGTAGGAACAACATGCTTATAATAAACCTAACTATAGGGAAAAAGGAGAATCCTTCAAGCAGAACAACTCTGAGTTCGCCAAAAGTTCAATTAAGGTCATTGAATCCTCTGTCCATCTCCCTATGGGTGGAATCTTTGTCTCAAATATTCACCAAATTGAGGAAGCCTAATTAGCTTTAGAGTATCAAGCCATTTATCCCACCTACCACAGTTGACATGGATAATTTCTATGCCTATCATGTTATCGAGGGGCATCGAACTAATGAATGTACTGTTAGATATGATGTATTCCCTTAAGGAAATCAGGGTGATGTATCTTAATTATGTATTAGTACGAATAATTTGTTTAATTAATAAAGACATCTAATCTTTTATTTATATCGATGTGTTAATACATATATTGTGACTAGTTAAAATATATTTATGGATATCTATGTATGAAAGTCTCTGACATATTATAGCGTGAAGTGAGAGAAATTATAATGGTATTATACTTAGTGAGACCTACTTTATGTGTAATTATGATTATGTCTAAACTATCCGTAGTCATGGTTTCATCATGAAAGGACATTGATGACACAGTAAGACTACCATATGGTCAACTTTCTTGAAATGGGTCCAAGTAGTCAAACTCCTATGACTGAAGGTGGTGCCTTAAGTTTGACACATGGATATATCTGGAAGATATATTGGAGACCGCAATAAGATAAATACTTGGTAAATATATCATAGTGTTAGTATTTATCTTTATGAAGTAGCTTTGCGAATATCCTCACACTTGAGATATTAGTTGCCTTGTATGGTACTGTATCTATGTTTTGGTTCACACCTATACACTCATTAATTTAGGGTGTCACTGGTGATTACAGGTATGGTGATGACATCATGTTGTTAAGCTATGTAGTCAGAAAGAATCCATCACTCCGGATTGTACCTGGCCACTTGTTGAAGTGATGATTGCTATAAACCTCTAATCAAAGTATGTGTTTGATAGAAATAGTTTCTAGTCAAACATATTATAGTAAAAAGCTATACACTTCAGTAACAAGTAAATAACTGGGCTAGCTTGTAGCAACCTTGCTATTAGTTGGTTAACACTTTAATCGAACCCAACAAACTAGATGGTACTAATATTAAAGAATGGAAGGAGTTCGTCGCATTGGGCAACTATTGCATTAACCAAGGTTAAGTCATAAGCACAAATGACGTTCCGAGTAATGGGGGATGGTGGACCCTTGCCAGAGGTGTACTACAGTTGTTTAAGGTAATCGAGTTCTATTCAAGGTCTGGAACCTCGAACCAATAGTTCCTATAGAACAAAGATTGGTCAAAGCTTAACAACTCAATACTATGGGATCCTATAAGGTCACACACATTAAACTTTTATCAGACTGAGTAAGGAATTAATAGACTTGATCTATTACAAAAACATCAAAGGGATGGTTGAACTATTACCTGGTTAGACCAGAGATTTTATTTATTGACCAGTAACTAATTTTATTAGGGTCATAAATAAATTAAAGTGTTGATTAAAATGATTAAATCATTTTATAATTAAGCCAAGAATTTATTTTGACCAGTAACTAATTTTATTAGGGTCATAAAATAAATTAAAAGAGAGGGAAATTAAATTAAATCATGTATTTAAACTGGCATTCAATCCAGCAATTAAATCTTGTATTTAAATTCAGATTTAATCCATTAATTAAATCATGTATTTAAATTAACATTTAATCTAGTAATTAAACCTTGTATTTAAATTGGGATTTAATCCAGCAATTAAATAGTGTATTTAAATAGGGATTTAATCGAGTAATTAAATCTTGTATTTAAATTGGCATTTAATCCCCCAATTAATGTTGTGTTTAAATTGAAATTTATTCACGTATTTATTCTCGCATTAAATCAGCCTTAAATCCACATTAAATTCAGGGAGCCCTTGCTCCACTATATAAATCAAGCCTCTTTTCTTTATTCTTTGCACCATATATCTTCTTATGAGCTAATGTCAAATTAGAAGATAAAATTGAGGAGTCCATTTGGTTAATATTTTGGGTGGGTTTTGAAGTGGTCTAACAGCTACTCAAAACTCTGCGGTTCTTCCTCATTGGGAGGTTTCGATTGGTGGGGTTCATGTGGATGGTCATAGAGGCTATCCTACACTTGGAGGCTTATGCAAGGAGGTTCTACTAAACCACTCTTCAACTGGTATGTTTTATTTTTCTCTTTTAATTATTAGGCATTTTCTTTAAGCATTTAAGACTTAATAATTATTATGCTTAGGTTGTTATGCATGCTTAATTTATTTTATATTTAAGTTATAGCTTAGAGTTATAACATGCTTAATATAAAATATTTATGCTAGGATATAATTTAGAATTATGGTACGCCTAGCCTATGCATGCTAATCTAAGGTGAGAATTTATTTAATTAAGGCTTCAATTAATTTATATGGAGTATAGGAGTTCCTGGGACAAGGGATAAAATTTTTAATTTTTGTCATGCTTGTTATACAAGTTCAAAGTGTCTGTCAGTTTCCAACACTTGCATCAGGGCCTGCCTATTTAGTGCATAGTTAAGTTAAAAGCAAACTGAATTTATTTTCTACATGAGTTGATTTAAAGTTTATTAAATTGTTTGGAACAATAGATGAATTTAGGCTTTCATTTCAAGGTGAGAAAATGGATATGGATAATTTCGAATAAGCCTGCTCAACTTACTCAAAAATTATCAAATATTCTATAACTTATATAAGTTACAAGGGTTATAGATGCTTTCAATTTACTTGAATTGAAAGAATGAAATTTATTAGTTCAAGAGGATCCATGGTCTTCGAGTTTGTGCCCGTATATGTTCTGGCAAGGAATGGACAACGTGTCTGCTCCTCATAGGGCACCTCTCATACCTAGGAATATATATCGATGCAGTTTGAGTTAACAAAGAGGGGATTAAATATGGACTAATTTATTTCTAGTATACAAGATGGTTCTTATATGTGTTTCTATAACAAAGTAAATATTAAATTATTGAATAAAAGCTTAAAGGAAGTGCAATATAAGTATAACAAATAAAAATGTTATTTATTTTGTATATAATGTCGGTTGATGGAATAATTATAATAAAGAGCTTGAACCCACCTAAGCTTATAAATTAATTCTAAAATTCCCTGAATTAATATAAATTATTATTATAAATTTGTCCATCTAATAAATTCTGGATTGAGTGAGACGTTTTAACACCAATACAAAATCCAAAAGTAAATATATTAAGGCAAGTTATAAGTCTTCCTTACTTGAATCTATAATATGATCTTTTTCGGCTACAAAAGTGTTGCGCAAAGCGTTCCTTTTCATATACATCGATCAGTTGTAGAAATTGAGATAGGGTCTGCCTTAATAGGACTGGATTAGTCCACCATAAAATTGGGGGCTAGCTGCAGGATTGAGACATGTTCCAGGAGATGCTAATATAAGAGCACACATCCCTTGGAATTAAGGAACTTGAATAATTAGCAATTGCATACGATGCAAATGGAATGAGATTCCATCTACAACTTACCAATATGGCTTGACTCATAAAATTGGGGTCCGTATTAGACTGGTTGTAGATGGCACCTACTTGAAAATTTAGCTAGGCTAGACTTCCCGAATTCAATAGAATGGACTATTGTAAATTTCAAAAAATGGTAGGATAAATGTATTTAATTAAAAGTCCTTGTATTAAATACGTGTACTGTATACTAAAGTTTAAACAAATTTTCTTTCTTAAATTTTGGTTAAAATCTTTATTTAAATACAAATGTTCACATTGATGACTAATTTTGATTGGCCCAAGCTTCAAGGGTTTGTTTAGAAATGTGAGGATAATCCTCAAAGCCTCGGTCTTGGCATGTACATTGTACAAGCCTGAATCTAAACAACATGATGCAAGAAATTCTGGTTAAAATAGATTTGCATGAAATACATGAAGGAAACTAGGATACAACACCTTGGAGGTTGTTAACATCCCTTCTACCTTATGTAAGTAGCTAGTAGGAGACAAGGATAAACATCAAGTGATAACTTTGTAAGATAAAGCTTATCCGTCTTGGTTACAGAGACCAGGTCAAACTAGGCTGACTGGTCCACATCTTCAAAGAATTAGCAGATCCCTCAGTATGAAGGACCTAGCTCGGATAATATTCCAACCGGTCTTCATTAATATAGGGTCTCGAGCCAGTTCATAACCGACTAGAGGCAGATTTTGCCTTGATTTAATACAGACAGAATTTAATGAAACTATATTAAATATACATTTCCTATACCTAGTGAATAGGAATATTATTCCTTTCCTTAGCAGGTGAATAGGAAGGAATCCTCATATAGAGGAAATAAAGCCTAAATAGGATCCTCAGCCAAAAAGGATTCCTATGGAAATAATAGAAATAATCCTATACGAAATAAGGATAATTCTCATATTCATTCATAGTCAACGAAGATTCATAATTACTAATTAGGTCAATTTGAGCACTATATAAAGACCCTTAGGTCAGAATAAAAGGTACACATTCTCTAAAGCTCTAAAGCTCTTACTAAATTCTATCAAAAACCCCTTCACTAACTTAAGCATCGAAGAGTTCCCCCACGGGTAACCACTAATTTCCCCCAAGTTTGTGTCTGTTTTGCAGGTTCATCGCTTGTGGATTGAAGCTATAGGACCCAAATATCTATTCTGAAATACCGGTATTTTGGTACTATTTTTTTAGTGGTGCAGTGAGTATGGACTAAACTTACTTGCTCAGGCGAGAATTTTAGTTCCTCAAAGGATAAATCCTCTCAGATCTAGTTTTTCATCGCCAAGATGTCTCAGAAAGTTGGCGAATCATTCGTCGATGCTGGTAACAATATTCAGGATGGCGTTGAGCAAACAAGCACTACTTATGACATGCCAATCACACATGCCAATCCAGTTTCTGGAGGAAGTTCCTCCTAACCGTCATTGTGCTCATTTATTGAGATTGCTCGAAAAGCAGCTCTTACCCTAGAGGAACAGAAGAAGATGCTTAAATATGCCTTCAAACACTATGTATCATCAGGTTAGCTGGGCGCATCCAAAGAGCCAGACTTTGATGCAATAATTCCAACTGAGCAAGTTACCCAAAAGAACCTGCTCCCTCAGTTCAACTTCATTCCTTAAACACAAGCTCCTATGCCTCTAGTAATAGAAGGACTAAGGCAATTAGGCCTATCACGATCGACAAAAATCATGCTGTACCAACACCGTCAATTACCATCGCATCTATGCCATTGGACTTGGAATAGTTAGTACTTCTACAAGGCGTTGCAATGATGATACAATGCAGCCTCCCTATGCCATCCAGAATTGGCGGAACCCAAGATGGAACACCGGCTCAAATATGAAGTGTACCAACTGATTCAATCGCCGTTGTACTTGAATTGAAGGAGCATGCTTGTCGAATACTAAAGTGGAAAGGCGTGAAGAGAAGCTGAAAGCATAGATCTCCTTCTTCTTCCTCCTCATTGACTGAAACTGACTCAGATAACTCTTCGGAAGGCAACAACTCAAAATTCAAGTGAAAATTGAAGAAAAATGCCATTTCATATCAAGAGCCTCTAAACGAAAAGAATGTCTCTCCTTCAAAAAGAGTATTCTAGCACAAAAATTAACAAACTATATATCATGTAAAAGAAAACCCCAAGGCACATTTGAGTGAATATTACAACCTGATGGACCTAATCAGTACTCCGGATGCCTATAATTGTAGATACTTCTCCAGCACTCTGGGCGGAACGGCTAAAAATTGGTTCGTTTGACTCCCCCCTAATTCGATCAAAGACTTTGAGCAATTTTCCGGAATATTCTTGAATCACTTCATAGGATTCGTAAGGTAGGCTATGTCAGCCAGAACTTGCACAACGTCGTTCAAACATCAGATGAGTCACTTAGAGACTACCTAGAGAGAGTTAATGAGGCCTGTGTAGGCATCACTGACCTTGATTTTGGAACGGTAAAGAAGCCCATATTAAGGGGACCCAAAATGAAAGGCTCAAATAGGAATTGATAGTCTGTAGGCCATCACAATACACACGGATGATTGGAATGACTCAAAATTAAATTGAAGTAGATGAGATCACTCAGTCGTACGAAATGAGTTTAAATGATAGTGACTACTCAAAATGGGACGATATGCGTGGTAAGAAAAGTAGAAGAAATGATAGTAGGAGCTCCAGTTAGCGTGGCCGGCATGAAGACGATAAGCCACAATTAAACACTTCTCTAAGTAAAATTTCAGTGGCGATCAATAATGGGCTGGAAAAGAAAAATATGAGGTTTCCAAGTATCCCGAAAGGGAAAACACTTGGTCGAGACCATGATAATTACCACTAGTTCTATAAAGCTAGAGGACATCATACAGACGACTGTAGGGTTCTAGCAGAAGAAGTAAATGCCCTGATCAAAACCAGGAAGTTCAGCTAGTTTGCAAAAGGGGTAGCTAGAAAGTAGGACAAAAATAAGAATGACTCAGGTGACTATGGGGATAAACCGGCTGAAAAGTAGCGGGCTAGTAAGGAAAAGAAAGTACTAGTGATATATGGCGGTGCAAATAAAGAACCGACTTAAAAAAAGGCCAGGCATCACAATAATCAGCTGAATGAGTTAAGAGATAACTCAGAAAATAACAAGTGCTATAGAAGAGTCACAATGGTGACTAAGCCACACACCAATCCACTAGTGATCGAGGCGGTGGTGAAAGGGTACAAAGTATATCGAGTGCTTGTAGATACCGGGAGCTCGGTAAATTTGATAGCGAAATCAACATTTGAGCAATTGAAAGTAAGTACTAGGGGGGTCCAGTCAGGATATGCCACCCTCTTAAACCTTACCGAACACTCTACTGTATCTCTAGCGGAAGTAAGATTGGAAGTAGAAATTGGGGATAAAGAATATGTCTACAGAGCAGAAGTGGATTTCACTATAGCCGAGATCTCAGTCGACTTCAACATTATTTTGGGGCACCTATTCCTGTGTGAATCATTTGCCTAAATATTTCCCATCTACTTGGTATTACAAATACCAATTAAAAAGGAGGGGGGCGCGATAGCAATAGGAAACCCCCCTATGGCCCACAAGACATACATGGACGCTCTTTGAAAAGAGTTGGAGCTGTCAGATAGAAAAAGTAGCAGAGACCAGGATAATTTGAGCCTGGATAAAGATGAAGATAGTCCAATAATAGAGCCAATTGATGAGTAAGAAGTACTTATGGTAGCTCCGGGTAAAGCATTAAAAGTGGTAAAAGACTTGTCAGTAGAAACTAAGGCAAGCATTAACTCCGTCCTCGTAGGCCAACAACACTCATTCTCTTGGTCTCATGACGATATGCTTAGGGTGCGACCAGAGATATTCTAATATAGCCTCAACCTCAACTCGGAGGCGGTACTAGTAGTCCAGAAGAAGAGGAAACAAGCTCTAGATAGATAGAAAGCAATAGAGAAGGCGGTTGACAAATTGCTGAGAGAAAAACACATTCACAAAGTACACTATCCTAAATGGTTAGCAAACATTTTCCTAGTCTAAAAATCAAACGGTAACTACTGAATGAGCATAGACTTTACAGACTTGAACAAGGCCACTCTAAAGGATAGTTACCCTCTCCCAAGTATAGACCAATTGGTAGACTCCACAGCCGGTTTCACCATTTACTCATTCTTTGATGCCAAAGCAAGATATCATCAAATACCTATGAACTCGACAGACGAAGAAAAAACTTCCTACATAACTCATAAAGGAACATATTGTTGTACGGTAATGTTGTATGGGCCTAAGAATGTCGGAGCCACATACCAACGATTGATGAACAATATGTTTTAAGATATGATTGGGGAAACTATGGAAGTTTATGTGGATGATATAATTGTCAAAAGCAAGAATGAGGAGTCACATGCAGATGACTTAGAGAAAGTTTTTAAAGTATTGCAGGCTTACAGGCTCAAACTCAATCCAAAAAAATGCATGTTTGGGGTGATGAGCGAAAAGTTCCTTGGGTTTATAATATCAAAAAGAGGAATCGAAGCAAATCCAGAGTAGATTGAAGCTATCATGCGGATAAAACTGCCTTAATCCGTAAACGAAGTGCATCGCCTTAATGGTAGAATTAATGCTTTGGGGCGGTTCATCTCTTTCTCAGCCAAAAGATGCATGCCTCTCTACAAGGCAATCAAGAAAGACAGAGATTATGAGTGGGACAAGGATTGTCAAGAGGCTTTTAATAATTTAAAAGATTTCTTGTCCAAACCCCCATTCGTAAGCCGTCCTATCCACAGGGAAATGCTGTACATGTACTTGGCCACGACGGATAAGGTGGTAGGAACCATTCTAATGAAAGAAGAAGACTAGGGGCAACACCTATTTTACTACACCAGTAAAGTATTAAGGAATGCTGAGCTTAGGTACCCTAAGATTGAAAAGCTTGCCCTTGTGCTAATTCACTCGGCAGGCAGGCTGAGACCATACTTCCAAGCTCACACCATAGTCGTGAGAACTAGCTTTCCTCTAAAAAAGGTGCTATAAAGGCCTGATACGTCAGGATGACTCACCGAGTGGGCAATCCGGTTAGGAGAATTTGATATAAGATTCAAAGCAAGGACTGCCTTAAAAGCTCAAGTCTTGGCGGACTTTATGGTAGAATTTGCAGGTCTCGAGCCAAACCGACCAATTCATTCAGAAACTTTGACCATCCACATGGATGGGTCTTCATACAAAGAAGAAGCCGACATCAGTGTTTACATTCAGGGACCCAAAAGAATTAGGCTATCTTATGCTGCCAAGTTGGCATTCCCATCCACAAATAATGCAGCGGAATATGAGGTTGTTATCAAGGGGCTAAAGCTAACTGCTAAGATACCACTAGATGTGGTCGTGATTAAGAGCGACTCTAAGCTAGTGACAAACCAGATCAACAAAACCTATGGAACAAGATAAGTCGGCATGATAAAATATTAAGCCAAGGTAAGCGTCTTGCTAGATAAGCTAAAAGCAAAAGGCACCGAGTGGAAGATTGAGTATATCTCCCAGTCACAAAATGAAGTAGCAGATGAGCTAGCCAAGAAGGCTGCGCATAAAGACTCATGGAAGGAGCTAAGTTGCCCCTATGAAATCTTAATGAGCCCTACATCTGAAGAATAAGGTGAGAGCCTTTAGATACAAAAGAAGTTACTTGGCTGGATGCAACCAATTTAAGATTACTTAGCTTGTGATAAGCTCCCTGAAGATAAAGTCGAGGCTGAAAAATTTGTGAGGAAATCCATGCGGTTCGCTTTGGTTGGTGATGAATTATCCAGAAACTCCCACTCAAATGTGTGGCTCAAATGCGTCACCCCAGAGCTAGGAAAATAGATTTTGGAAGAAATCTATGAAGGAGATTGCGGATCCTATCAATCGACCGATATGTTACTTAGATGAATCAATCTAGCCGATTATTACTGGGAGATGATAAAAGCTGACATAGAAGCTTATGTCAAAACTTGCCATCAGTGCTAAATACATGCTGGGAAGACACATAACCCTAAGGCGGATCAAAAGCCCATCATGAATGCCTGCCCCTTCACCGTTTGGGGAATTGATATTGCAGGCCTAATGCCTAAAGCAGCTGAGCAAAAGAAGTGGATATTAGTCGCAATCGACCACTTTTCCAAAGGAATCAAGGCGGAGGCACTTAGTTCAGTTATTGCAGACTAAGTCATTGATTTTGTATGGAGAAACATAATCACTCGGTTTAACGTACAAAATAAGATCATAGCTGACAATGATTCCCAATTTATATTAGAAAAATTCAAAAACTTTTGCAAGCGCTAGAAAATTGAGAACCATTTTTCCTTGGTAGCACATCCATAGACCAACGACCAGACTGAAGCAACTAACAGAACCCTAGGTGTAGGGCTGAAGAAGTGGGTTTTCAATAGAAAAGGAAAGTGGTCGGATGAACTGATTAAGGTGTTGTGGTCTTACAGAACCACTCCTTGCAAAACGACTGGAGAAACTCTATTTTCTTTAGTTTATGGAGTGGAAGCGGTCATTCTAGTTGAAATTAGGGCACCATCAGACTGGGTGGTGTACTGTACAGAGGAATAAAATAGCATCAACATGCAATACCGTATTGACAACCTGGATGAAAAAAGGGAGAGAGCATGGTTGTGATATCATAATTGCCGGGTCAGAGAAATCCGCTTGATGGAAGGAGATCTAATTCTCAAAGATTCATCCGCTTCACAAGCTCAAGAAGCTAACGAAATGATGGGTGCCAACTGGGAAAGCCCTTACAAAATCATCAAAGTAATTGGGCCAGCTACATACAAGCTAGGAACTATGAAAGGCAAAGAGCTTCCTTGCACATGGAACATCGCCAATCTTGGGCCCTATTACACTGTAGATACTTAGGGACTCTAGTAGCTGTACTCTTTTTCCTTTATGAAGGATTTTTTCCAACTGTGTTTTCCCTCAAGGAAGTTTTTAACGAGGCGGCTCCCCTCAAGTAGTTATTTGGATGCATAGAATTCTTAAACGTGTATGTAATTTATTATTAATAAAAGCATCCTTTTGCTCACACATTTGCTTCAATAAATAACTATAACACTTTATGGCATAATATAGAATCGGTTTTACATCTCATGTGCAAAACTTAGTTAAAACTAAGAAAAAATGAATTCAGGCGGCGGTAAGACCTGAATCAATATAAAGCTACAATGGCTACCGGCTAAAATAAGACCGACAAAAAGACTAAGCATCAAACTTAGTCAATTTTGCAAACGACATGAACATAAAACCATTTCAAGTAAAATTCTTAGTTAAAACTAAGAAACAATAGATTCAGGCAACAAGGAGACCTGATTAAACACTATAGAGATAACCGACTGGTTTCTTACAACGAAAATGAAAAGCTAAAAATACTTAGCTAAAAATACAAAATAAAAACATAAGGCCTATTTATCTAAAACGGCATCCAAAGAATAAGACAGTCATAAAATCATAAGGCAGAATGTAAGACCTTAACATTCATCTAATCGATAATAAATCAACTCAAAACATGCCAATAAATACTAGGCAATAACTTGAAAATAAAAAGTATGCCCAAATCTGATGCATTAAATAAAATTGTACGTACAAAGAAAAAGCCAAAACTGGAAAGATTACAACAAAATAAAATCTAAACAGGAGGAATATCATGGGTGGCATCTTCGAGCCTGTCCTCGCCTACCACAATCTTGTCGCCCTCAACTTTCTCACTGGAGTCTTTGCCAGCTACCTCCTGCTCCTCCATCTCCTCTTGTTCTGCACTCCAATATTTGATAGAATGGAGGAGGTTCTGTCGAATGTCCATATGGAGAAGTCAGCATGCCTCCAGCACCATCTGGCCAAATTCATAACCATTGTTGACCATCCCTTCGATGGATTGGATGAAATTCGCCTCCTCCTTCTCCTTTGAAAGTTGAGCAGCTTCAAACTCTTTCCAAGAAAAGGCAAGATCAGCCTGGGCCTTTGTTAAATTGGTAGAAATGACTTCATGAGCCGACTAAAAAAGTGCATGCTCATCTTTTAACATGTGAGTCTAACTTTCTAGCATCTTAATTTTCCCATCTGACACCTTCAATTGGCCATTTAACTCCTTACATTTATTTATGGCTTGTTAGAGCTTCTCGACATTAGACTCCTCAGCTTCCATCCGGTGGAACATATCGGTCGCTCAAGACAAACACTGAAATAAACACTTCACTCAACAAATGAGTATAAAAACTTGTAAAACATCAAAATATAAATAATTGACAGAAGGAGGATCTGGTTGATGTTTTAAAAGAGAAAACCTGATAAGGTGAGAGATTCCTGCACCATAGGGAGATTAATAGCCGGCTTATCCCCATCCACTTTTAGCAAGGCCTCTTTCACCAATGCCGTGTTAGGTGGAGAGACTAGGTCTACGCCTGCCTCATGAGCAATGATTGAGTCACTGGCAACCTACTCAAAAATCAATACGTCAGTCACAAACAATATCGGAGTTATATTAAAATATAGGTAGAACACATTACCTCATTGGCGCCCTTGACTTTTTTCTTCTTTCGAATACCCATCTCTAGCTCCTTCTCTGTCTGGCACTTGGCCCATTTAGTCGACTCCACCTCAAAATTTTTAACTAACAAAATTGCATCAGCAGCCTCGTTAGTTTGGGCAGCTAACTCTACAGGAGCCAGGCGAGTGTTCTCTTGTTGTAAATTTTTCACCCACTTAGCTATGGCATTGGAAATTTTATCTTTAACTCCAGACATAACTAAAAACAGAGTAATGAGAATTTAGAGAAAGAAAACTCACAAGGCTGTTAAGGGCAGACATAATATTCAAAACCATTATCCAACTCGGACGAGTAATCTATCACCTTATGCCTATGGAAGAAAGCAAAAGAAATATGTGCTAGTGAATAAATGCCCCTCTTCAGGAGTTCAAACATTTCAACCCAAAAATCCGGATCATCCTTTGGCGTCGTAATTGGAAGCAGTATAGTAAAATTCCATTGGGTGGGGAAGATAGGCGCATCCTTCTTCAATTGTATATACACAAAAAACTACTTAAAGTTCTTCACCAAGTCTGATTTCCTGGTGAAGGAGTAAAATCCTTTCTTGTGAGAAAAATACAGATGATCCTCACCCTTATTCATCTTGCAGGAGGCCACTCGCCTAAAAAATTGGCATTAAAGTCGAGTCCTAAATCAATGCAAATTTTGTGGTGTCCAACGATATTGCCCTAGGCATTTGAATGAATCTAAGCCACGCACACTTTCCACGTATTAAAGAGGTCGCATATCCCCGGAGGAATAGGATAGATGAATTCTAACTATATCTGCTCCAAGTAGATGCTAAACCACCCGAGAGGCAGTTTATGAGCACGTTGACTCAAAGATGAAAGCTTGACCTTGCAATAGCTTCACAGGAAAGTCACCCTTTCAAATCCACATCTACCTCATGGATAATTGACACTATATCCTCAATCCGAGGAGTCATATTTTTCGCTTTTACTGCCCTCTTGACGATCGGTTCTTAGGGAACCACTTTTCCTTTACCTTTTGAAGCCACTATTTTCACCCTATAACCTTTGGGTATAAGAGCTGACACCTCCTCCTTAACCGGTTGGTTGATATCTCCCCCCTCATTGGCATCCCTGGCCCACGCTGAGTCGGATGAATATGGTTGTGAGCATGAGGTGGCTCTATTATACGCCCTCCTCTCCTTAGTAGCATTCTACTCTATTTGGTCCATCCTCCCAACTGCTCTCTTAACCCTAGTGTTAGGAGTAAAATTAGTTTGGTCTATATTAACGTAACACCTTGACACCAATTAAGGAAACTTAGTGCACAAGTCATCAAACATTCTATCGGCAAAGCCGTACTCCCGGAAGATGAAGACATGATCGCCTAAATAGGGGATAACTACCTTGAACAAGTTAGATTTATAAGGCATCTATCCTAAAGGATCTACGCTGTATTTCAGCCAGGAGGGATAATCCTAAATTCTCTAAAAACTATCAAGTTCATCAAATTTATATAAATGAAAAAATAAAATAGAATCCGGTGAAACCCTCAAAAGATTCCTAGCATATATCAAACTTGCAAAAGAAGTAGATATCAAGCAATTTTCAAAGATCTTATGAAAAACAAAAAAGCTAGATTCCAGTGAGATATAGGATACCCAAAACATATAACATGAAAAACATGGGAACTATTCTTTAGCCGCACTTTAAAGAATCAGAGAAATATTTTGCACAAACACAGTAAACATTCAGAAATAAGGAAAGCATTAAAAGAACTTACTTGTTGAGTAAAGCGCGAAAGGAGAAGTTGTTGAAAAATACGGTGCGTCTGAAATCGCCTGAAAAATCCCTTGCCGGAAATCAGTAGAAGAGCTACTTAGCGGGAGCAATAATAGCAAAAATGGTAAAATGAATTTACCCCCACTGTTAAATAGGTGAGAAGCAAAGGTGAAGAGTCACTTATCATTATTACCTTCTACGCGGCAAGCATTCACAGGTGGGTTTTGAAATTTAAAATTTCATCTATCACCTACTATTCAAAGAGGTGAAAACTTCCCAAGGAAGATACACCAAACACATGGATCAGAATCAACCACGTCACTTCGCATGAAGCTCGAAAGAACTTCTCACACTTGTAGGGAGGCTTCTGATAACTTTATAAAATAAACCTTACCCGTCTCGATCATAGAGACTGGGTTAAACTAGGCCGACTGGTCTATATCTTCAAAGAAACAGCAGATCGCTAGTATGAAGGACCCGGCTCGCAGAATATTCCTGCCGATCTTCATTAACATAAGGTCTTGAGCCGTTTCATAACTGACTAGAGGTAGATTTTGCCTTGATTTAATACAAACAGAATTTAATTAAAGAAACTATGTCAAATATACATTTCCTATACCTAGTGAATAGGAATATTATTCCTTTCCTTAGCAAGTGAATTGGATGGAATCCTCAAATAGAGGAAATAAAGCCTAAATAGGATCCTTAGCAAAAAGGATTCCTATGGCAATAAAAGAAATACTCCTATATCAAATAAGGATAATTCTCATATTCATTCTTAGTCAACAAAGATTCCTAATTACTAATTAGGTCAATCCGAGCACTCTATAAAGACTCTTAGGTTAGAATCAAAGGTACACATTGTCTAAAGCTCTAAAGCTCTTACTAAATTCTATCAGAAACCCATTTACTAACTTAAGCATCGAACGGTTCCCCACGGGGCAACCATCGATCACCCCCAAGTTGGTGTCTGTTTTATAGGTTCATCGCTTATGGATTAAAGCCATTGGACCCGAAAATCTATTATGAAATATCGGTATTTCGGTACTATATTTTCATCAAGTCAGATGTTATGATCCAGGTTACTTCAGCTACAAGGTAATTGAAAGTCTATGTCTTTACATCTTAGAGAAAGGATCTCCTATGGTGGAAGATTTGAACCAAAATATTTTTGATGGAAAATTAGTAGACCAATTAGTTAGAAATTTAAATGGGTTCATATCTCAAAGAAGTAAAGGGCTACATGGTGTCTAGTTTTGAAGTAGGATGGAGCAGAGTGAAGAGAAAAGTAAAAGGAATACTGAGAATTTTGTCTAGGAGATAAAATGATTGTTTTCAATGTGAAATATTGGAAAGAAGATCTTCATTCCAATATGCAATATTGGAAGTAAGATCAAAATGGCTAAAGTCTCATAGCATGAGAAGAGGAGGCCTGCAGCTTCCACTTCAAGATGTTTGATATTGAGAATTTCTACATCTCAAGGGAATTCTAAATTGGTATGGAATACCCAATTAGAATCATATATCCATATGAAGGTATAGATATTGTTGAGAAGTAGAGGTTTGGCAAAAGGAGAGTTGTACCTACGGAAAATCATTAGGGCTTGTTGGCTACTGATTATGTAGGAACTTAAAAACTCCATTTGCTAAATTTTGTAAAAGGAAGAAATTCAATTGTCATTATAAAATATTGTTTCCTACTTCACTGCAGATGGAATTTTATTCCAATTGGATAAAAGTTTTTATCAAAGTTATGAAAGATATTTTATTGGAATGTGACAAATGATATTTCATAATTACAAAACATATTCTCAAATATAAACATTGCTAAGAGAAAAATTTAGATAATGAGAAATCTTTCTACTTGTGCCATTGTTGTTTAGGCCATATAAACAGAGATCGATTAACTAAGTTATACAAACGTGAAGAATTAGGCCCAATAGATGAGGAGTCTTATGGTGATTGTGAGCCTTGTTTAAAAGGAAAAAATGATGAAGTTACCCTTTAAAGGAAAGGGTGAATGACCCACTAGTACATTGGAAATTATACATACAGATATGTGTGGTCCAAGGAGTGTTCAGGAACTAGGAGGATACTCCTACTTCATAACCTTTATTGATGATTATTCACGATATGGTTATTTGTACTTAATGAAGCACAAGTCTGAAAGTTTTGAGAAGTTCAAAATATTTAGAAATGAAGTAGAGAAACACCTTTAAGGCACTTCAATCTGATCATGGTAGGGAATACTTAAGTCAAGGGTTTGAGGATTATCTAAAGGAAAGCGAGATAGTTCCCCAGTGGACCCCTCCTTATACACCAACACAATGGAGTGTCTGAAAGGAGGAATTAGAATTTATTAGATATGGTTCCACCCATGATGAGTCAAGCAGATCTCAGTAAATCCTTTTGGGGATATGCATTAGAGAGCACAGTTTATGTATTAAACAAAGTCCCCTCTAAATCAGTTGACTTTATACCTTAAGAAAGGTGGGTAAAAGACCATCTCTAGGTCACCTAAGAGTATAGGGCTATCCTGCTATGATAAAGAGGATAACATCAGATAAGCTAGAAGCTAAATCTGATAAGTGTCTGTTCATTGGATATCCAAAGGACACTATTGGATATTTATTTTACCAACCTAAAGCATATGAGGTATTTGTGTCTTAAAGTGCTAACTTTTTGGAAAAGGAACACTTACTTGTAAAAGTCAGTGGGAGCAATTTTAAACTAGAAGTTCAAGATGAAGAAATAGAGAATCAATTGATTGACCCCGTTCCAGATACCCAAGAAGGTGGGATCCAAGAACAACCTATTGAAACATAATCATTGCGAAGATCAGGTTGTTTTTATAAAGGTCATGAAAGATATGGTTTTATTATCCCGGATGATAGGGAACTATGTCTCATGGAGGATGATGAACCAAGAACTTTTGATGAAGCAATGAAAAGCTCAGATTCTGATAAGTGGCTTGAAGCCATGAAATTGGAAAAGGATTCCATGTATGAAAACCAGGTTTGGAAATAGGTAGATGCACCAGAAGAGGTTAGACCCATCGGCTGTAAATGGGTCTTCAAGAAGAAGACTGACATGGACTATAATATAATTACCTATAAGGCAAGGTTGGTTGCAAAAGGTTATAGTCAACGTGAAGGGATTGACTATGATGAAACTTTCTCACCGGTAGCCATGCTTAAATCAATCTGAATACTCCTCACCATTGCTGCTCATCATGATTATGAGATCTGGAAGATGGATGTTAAAGCATCATTCCTAAATGGGGATTTGGACCGGGATATATATATGACATAGCCTAAGGGTTTTACATCTCAGAATGGCTCGAAGGTATAAAAACTGAAAAGGTCCATCTGTGGACTTAAGCAAGCATCCGGGAAATGGAATATTAGGTTTGATCAAACAATCCGTGAACTAGATTTTTATCCAAACATTAATAAGCCTTGTGTGTACAAGATGGTTAGTGGGAGTGCAGTCATTTTCTTAGTATTGTATATTGACGACATTCTGCTTATAGGAAACGTCATTTCTCTTCTTCAAAGTATAAAATATGGTTGTCAAGAAAGTTCTCCATGAAAGACCTTAGAGAAGCAACATTTATACTAGGTATAAAGATCTGTAGAAATAGATCCATGAGGCTATTAGGTCTTTCACAAAGTACATATATATAGACAAGGTACTGAATAGGTTTAGCCTTGAGTATTCAAAGAAAGGTTATCTCCTGATGATAAAGGCAATAAACCTATCTAAGACTGAGTATCAGAAGATAGCTCAAGAAAGAATGCGCATGAAGGATATACCATATGCATCCGCGGTAGGATCCATCATGTATGCTATAATATGTACTAGGCCATATGTCTCTTAAGCTTTAAGCTTTACGAGTAGATATTAATCAGATCTAGGTGAAAAACACTAGATGGCCGTCAAGGCAATTCTTAAGTACTTGAGAAGGACTAAAGATGAGTTCTTGATACATGGAGATGGTGACTACACAAGTAGAGGTTACACTAATGCGAGTTTTCAATCTGATAAGGATGACTTTAAGTCTTAGTCGGGTTTTGTATATGTGTTAAATGGAGGGATAGTATGCTGGAAAAGTTCCAAGCAAGAAACTACTACTAATTCAACAACGGAATCTGAATACATTGCTTCCTGTGAAGTAGTAAAGGAAGTTGTTTGGTTAAAGGGATTCATTGGTGAACTCGGTGTGGTGCCTCAGATTGTTAATCCAATTACTTTGTACTATGGTAACAATGGTGCTATACCTCAGGCAAAAGAACCACGGTCTCACCAAAAAAGAAGACATGTATCTATAAAGTATCATACAATGACGGAGATTGTTGATGCTATAAGGTGATACGACTAGAATATATTCCCACTGATCAGAACCCTGCGGATGGTCTGAGAAAGCCATTGACTCAAGCGAAACATGACCATCATGTTAAAGCATATGGATTAACATATATGGCTAATTGACCTTAGTGTAAGTAGGAGTTTGTTAGATATGATGTATGTCCTTAAGGCAAATAGGGCGATGTATCTTAATTATATATTAGTACGAATAATTTGTTTAATTAATAAAGGCATTTAATCTTTTGTTTATATCGATATGTTAATATATATATATATATATATATATATATATATATATTATGACTAATTAAAATATATTCATTGATACCTATGTACAAAAGTCCTTGACATATCATAACGTGAAGTGAGAGAAATTATAATGGCATTATACTTAGTCAGACCTACTTCACGTGTAATTATGGGTATGTCTAAACTATCCCTAGTCATAGTTTCATGAAGAAAGGATATTGATGAGACAGTAAGACTAGCATGTGGTCAACTATCTTGGAATGGGTCCAAGCAGTCAAACTCCTATAACTGAAGGTGGTGCCTTAAGTTTGACACATGGATATATCTGGAAGATATATTGGAGACCGTAATAAGATAAATACTTGGTAAATATATCATAGTGTTAGTATTTATCTTTATGCAATGGCTTTGCGAATATCCTCATACTTGAGATATTAGTTGCCTTGTGTGGTATTGTCACTATGTTTTGGGTCATACCTATGCACTCATTAAGTTAAGGTGTCACGGGTGATTATGGGTATGGTGATGACAACACATTGTTAAGCTATGTAGTAGGAAAGAATCCATTGCTCCGGATTGTACCTGGCCCCTTGTTGAAGTGACGATTGCTATAAACCTCTGATCAGAGTATGTGTTTGATAGAAGTACTTTCTAATCAAACAAATTATGGTAAAAGGCAATATACTTCAGTAACAAGTAACTAACTGGGATAGCTTGGAGCAACCTCGCTATTAGTGGGTTAGCACTTTAACTGAACCCAACAAACCAGATGGTACTAATATTAAAGAACGGAAGAAGTTCATCGCATTGGGCAACTATTGCATTAACTAGGATTAAGTCATAAGCACAAATGATGTTCCAAGTAATGGGGGATGGTGGACCCTTGTTAGAGGCGTACTACAGTCGTTTAAGGTAATCGAGTTCTATTCACAGTCTAAAACCTTGAACCAATAGTTCCTACAGAACAAAGATTGGTCAAACCTTAACAACTCAATACTATGAGATCCTATAAGGCCACACACGTTGAAAATTTAACGGACTGAGTAAAGAATTAATAGACTTGATCTATTACGAAAATATTAAAGTGGTGATTGAACTATTACTTGGTTAGACCAGAAATTTTATTTATTGACCAGTAACTAATTTTATTAGGGTCATAAATAAATTAAAGTGTTGATTAAAATAATTAAAATATTCTATGATTAAGCCAATAATTTATTTTGACCGGTAACTAATTTTATTAGGGTCACAAAGTAAATTAAAAGAGAGAAGGATTAAATTAAATCATATATTTAAATTGTCATTTAATCCAGCAATTAAATCTTGTATTTAAATTGGGGTTTAATTCAGAAATTAAATCATATATTTAAATTACCATTTAATCCAGCAATTAAATCATGTATTTATATTGGCATTTAATCCAGTAATTAAATCTTATATTTAAATTGGTATTTAATCCAGCAATTAAATCGTGTATTTAAATTGGGATTTCTTTCAGCAGTTAAATCTTTTATTTAAATTGACATTTAATCCCGCAATTAATATTGTGTTTAAATTATCATTTAATCATGCGTTTAATCTCGCATTAAATCAGTATTTATTCAACATTAAATTCAGGGAGCCTTTGCTCCCACTATATAAACCAAGCCTCTTTTCTGCATTCTTTGCACTATATATCTTTCTATGAGCTAATGTCAAATTAGAAGATAAAATTAAGGAGTCCCTTCGGTTAATATTTTGGGTAGGTTTTGGAGTGGTCTATTAGTTACTCAAAACTCTGCGGTTCTTCCTCATTGGGAGGTTTCGGTTGGTGGGGTTTGTGTGGATACTCATAGAGGCTATCCTACACTTGAAGGCTTGTGCAAGGAGATTCTGTTAAAGCATGCTTCAACTGGTATGTTTTATTTTTCTCTTTTAATTATTAGGTCTTTTTCTTTAAGCATTTTGTACTTAATAATTATTATGCTTAGGTTGTTATGCACGCTTAATTTATTTTATATTTATATTTTTAGCTTAGAGTTATAACATGCTTAATATAAAATATTTATGTTAGGATACAATTTAGAATTAGGGTACGCATAGCCTATGCATGCTAATCTAAGTTGAGAATTTATTTAGTTAAGGCTTTAATTAATTTATATGCAACTAATAGGAGTTATTGGGACAAGGGACTAAATTTTGAATTTCTGCCATGCTTGTTATACATGTTCAAAGTGACTGTCAGCTACTAACATGTACCCAGCTATTGAAAGACTTGCAGCAAATGATACTGATGGGAGAATGAAGGAGCTTGAGAAGAAACACAGGACGCAAATCAATCCTTGCCTAACTTCGAGGCCACGATAAATCCTATAAACATCCATGTAGAAGTTGACGACCATCATATTGATGTGATGAATAACTTTCACCATGACCCGGGATGGAGAGATAAAATGATCTTTGATAACACGGACATCATTTATCTAGTTGACCTGTACATCATTACAATGAGGGAGAGACAGGGCTAGTATCGGGTACCACCACACCTCATATTTCGAGGGGACTCTAATCGAAGAGAGCACCTGGAGAAGTTCATCCAATTTATGCATGAACATGAGATTGCAATTATTGGCTTTACACCCCTAATCCATCGCTTCTTAGAGGGACCAGCTATGGATTGGTACAATTTGATACCAATGGAAGGACATTGGAAATGGTATTATATGGAAAGATCTTTCACATATTACTTCATGGCTTCTCAGTCACACCCGAATGCACTCTTTTGGTGGTTAGCACCTCAAGTGGACCAACACAATGCTGGTTCGGAGAACATTCTTCCTTCTCAACCTCCTATTTACGCTCCACCTGACTATATGAGCCCCAACTATGTTGGAGGGAGTCAGTTTGAGTTTGGCTGTTCTTCTAGAAAAATTCCTCCTAGAAATTAAGAGCTATACGATCCTAAACAAGCGTGGAGTAATCACAAAGATTGGCAAAGATATCTCAATATGAACCCAAGTGAAGTCATGCATGACCCATTTTCGGGGATTTATATTAGTGTAATGACGCATGTTGACCAAAGGAATGCAATAAGCGTCGATTAACGTGACCCATTTGAAGGAATTAATGTAGACATTACAACACATGGTGTTCGAATGGAATAGATGTTCGTCAGTATACAGGGGATTATCTCTGATTTCCATATAGCTATCAAAGGAATAGAGGCCAAAGTAAACTTGGTAGAAAATGCAATTGGGGAAACTCCTGAAGAAGATCTTGAGGAAGATCCCAAGGAAGATCCTGGGGAAGACACTAACAAAGATCTTGAGGAAGACCCTGTAAAAGATCCTGTGGAGGACCCAAAGGAGGACCTTTATGAGAACACTGATGATGAGATGCCTGTACAACAAGCACTAGTTTGGGGTTTTGAACTAATGAATGAGAAGGAGCCATTCGCAGACTCTGGTGAAGAGACCAAAGAGTTTGAGGACTCTGATGATTCTAAAGGCTATGACGAAAGGAAAGTGGACAACCTGGGGTATGAATCCAAAGTTTTCACAGATGATGAACTGAACCACTGGCCCAGAGCATTTGAGTGTAACCCTCCGTATGTTCCCTAAGGGATAACAGTTGACTATGATGGCACTCAAAGTTATGGAACATCTATTGACAATGATTCATCGGGAGACCTATGGTCCTCCACAAGTGATGATTATAGTGACTTTACAGACATTGAATCTGACAATGACCACTTTGTTAACATGATCCAAGATGAGGGCAGGAACCTTATTAAGAATACATCATGGAGAGGATTGGGGTGGAAAATGAGCTAGCCTGGGCCAGCTATCGCATTTGAAATCTGGATTTAGGTGAAGTCTACCCTATATTCTATTATGGAAGCACCAATCCGAGTCCCCACATCTATGAGTTTATGCAGATTATGAACAATGGGTACATTCATTATGCTCATTAGCCAGAATGGTTTAATGTCATGCTTAGAGGAAAGGTTAGAGTCTGGTATGAGGGACTCACATTATACTAAAAGTCATTTTGGAATATGCTTGCCAAAGAATTCATCAACTAATTCACATGGATCGATCCACCCAAAGACCCGACCCCAAGCGAGACCAACATGGAAATACATTGCTATACTGGGAGTGGGAGGCAACTTATATCATTTGCCTAATGTCCATGGAGTCAGCAAAGGAGTTACCTGGGTACATGATCAAACATAAAGATAAAATAAACGATTCTCTCATTTACAACGGTACTTTAGATATGCTAGGCGGAAAAGAACCAACTAGGGTAGCTTCCTCATCCATCCACATGTTCTGATAGAATTCCAATCATGTCCTATGCCAAATCCTCCAAGAGAATCCCATCATAAATAAGGAACATCATGAAAAATCACCCTTTATACAGTGGCCTTTCCCTACAAAAGTCCATCTGTTGCAAGTAAACCAATTGACTTGGGAAAGATACCTCTTAATGAAGATTTTAATGAATTTGAGATGTTTAAAGCAACAAACTCGCCTACTCAGACTATCAGTCTGGTTACCGAGGGTGGGAAGATTATAGGATCGACAGCCCCTATAATACCAAGTGCAGAGCCCTCGGTGCCCCCAGTTGTTTTCGAATATTTAGAATAGATAGAAAGCCCAATTATAGATCAACTGAAAGCCACCACCACAAAAATGAGCATTTGGGATCTCCTCCTCGGTTCTTGGGATCATAGGTTGTCCATTGTTAAGAAGCTCATGGAAATTAGGACATGTCCTCTAGCATCACCAGATCAAGTTTGTGCGCTGCTTAATGCTTAGACTAGCATTGTCATTCTCTACATCATTTTCTCTAGCTAAACTTGCCAAATGAGGGGATTCAACATAACAAAGCTCTCTATCTAACAGCAAGTGTCTTTAGGCGTATAATGTCATGCGTGATGGTGGATGATAGCTCGGCTCTTAACGTCTGCCCTAAAGCTATTTTATCGATCCTGGGATTAACTAAAAAACACTTGAAGAAGTCGGTAATAGTTATAAAAGCCTATGATGACTCCAAAAGGACCGTCATCTGCACTTTTGAAGCCGAATTCACTATCGGGTATATCTCCTCTATATTACTTTTCATAATCATTGATATTTTGGTAACTTTCTCCATGTTGCTTGGTCGACCATGGTTCTATCCACACTCCACCAAAAGGTTAAAGTCCCGTTCCGAGGAAAGATTATCACTTTGGAAGAAGACGAAGCATCTGTTGTAGCTGCTCTAAAGATAGAGGAACGCCATATGAAGGGGTTTACCATGGCCATAATCGACAAAGGATCTGACAAGCAGCCAGAGACTCACTGGGGTCCTTGGATCTAGGGGTATATTCAGAAGCACCATACTTTAGTGAAAGGACTAGGAGCTCATGACCAGGGTGCTAACTTTCAATATAGGGGCTAGAGAATGGAACCCCACTAGACTTGGTTATACAGGTGCCAGAAGATCGACTAATAAGACAACCTTTCTGAAGTAGTTAAAATGACCACACAACGGAACACCTGAGCCTATTACTCATCAAGGGAAGCCTATCTTGGGATTCAAAATCTTCTCAATTGTGGTTGACTAAAATAAGTATTGTAAATGCCCTATTACCTGTATGATAAAAGAGAAAGCAAATCCTTAAGATGCTAAGGTAACCCTCGATCAGACAAAGCCTACTGAGCAGGTACACCCGAAGAAATTCAAAAAAACCGAGCAAAGAAGAAGAGCTCCTCAGCGCTGTAACCAAATACTTCCAAGATCATCTAGGGATAGTGGTAAAGGCAAAAACTAAGGGAGGCTATCTAAACTCAAATGTTATCGACATGGTCAAAACTATGAAAGGAAAAGCTAAAACAGAAGAGGAAGACGCTGAGGACATCCTGCTGAAGCCAACCGCTACAGAAGGTCCATCTGCTATAGAGCCAATTCCCACTGATTAGGATGAGTCCTTTTTCTCTATTTCTAATATCTTTGAAATGAATTATGTATTTTATGATGATAATAAAATGAAGAACTTCTTATTTGGATCGTATTTTTTTATTATGATTCCATGCATCCATTCTAGCATTCGTCTAGCATTTTTAACACTAATGATAATGTTACAAAAGAAATTAACTTAAACAAGAAGGATGATCCAAAAATGGTATACATTTCCAATCGACTGCCTATTGAGCAAGAGAGAGAATTGATAAAAAAACATTAAAAAATCATGTTTTAGCCTTCACTTGGTCTCACGAAGACATGCTTGGACTTGATCAGCACATTGCTGAACAGAAGATCCCCACGGACCCAAGGACCCATCCCATGAAGCAAAAAATGAGAAGAATGAGACTAGAATAGGCTGCAAAAGTCAAAGAGGAAGTGGCCAAATAGATTAAGGCCAACTTTATAGAAGTCGCTGAGTATCTTACTTGGCTGTCCAATGTAGTCCCGGTACCCAAAAAGAATAGCGATGTTAGAGTCTGTGTCAACTTTAGAGATCTGAACAAAGCTACCTGTAAGGATGATTTTCTGTTACTACACATCGACGTCTTGGTAGATAGCGCAGCATGGGCTGCCATATACTCTTTTTTGGACACGTTCTCTGGATATCACCAAATCCTCATAAATATAATAGACAAGTTCAAAACTATATTCATCTTTGAATGGGTGACATATTACTTCAGAGTGATGTCCTTCGGACTCAAGAATGCAGGGGAAACCTATCAGCAAGCAGTCACAACATTACTACATGATTTGGTCCACAAAGAGGTTGAAGTCTATGTGGATGACATGTTTGTGAAATTCACTATGCCAGAAGAGCATCTAGCTGTGCTAGAGTAATTCCTTACAAGGATCAAAAAGTACAATCTTTGGCTCAACCTGAAGAAGTGTGTATTCAGTGTCACATCAGGAAATTTCTGGGGTACATTGTTAGCGAAAGAGGCATAGAGGTAGACCAAAAAAAGGTCAAGGCCATCAGGGAAATGTCGATACCTAAGATTGAGAAAGAAGTAAGGAGTTTTTTGGGATCCATGCAATGTGTCAGTTACTTTATAGCACGATTAACTACCATATATGAACCCATATTCAAGCTCTTAAGAAAGCAGCAATTGATAGAATGGAACAATCAATGCCAGGAAGCTTTAGATAGAATTAAAGCTTATCTAATGAATCCCCCTATGCTAAAACCGTCAATTCTCATCAAGCAATTGATTCACTATCTAGAAATCAAAGAGACATCTGTGGGTGCCATACTAGTGCAAGAGCATGAGGACAAGAGAGAGCATGCGGTCTACTATCTCAATAAGAAGTTACTAGGATATGAAAATTAATATACCATTGTGGAAAAGACTTGTGCATCAATGGTTTGGCTCACCAAGATGCTAAGGCATTACTTTCAATCTTACTAAATCCAAGCAGCTGCAAAGTTGGATCCAGTGAAGTATTTATGTCAAACCCCATCACTAATAGGAAAATTGGCGAGATGGCTCTTGCTACTATCAAAATTCGACATTCAATATGAGACTAAAAAGACAATCAAAGGTAGAGTAGTGGCTAAATTTTTAGCAAACCAACCACTGGAAGATGGAGAATAAGAAAACTTGGAGTTCCTTGATAAATGCCTTGCAACAGCAACAGAAGATCTAGAGAAATGGATGATGTTCTTCGATAGTGCTGTAAACAAGGAGCTATTTTAGCGGTTATCATCATTACGCCAGACGGGGCACTTATACCCCTGTCAAAATGATTAGAATTCCCCATGACGAATAATAAAGTAGAGTATAAAGCTTGTCTATTTGGAATGTCCGCTCTAGTCACTCTTAGAGCAAATAGAGTAAAAATTATTGGCGATTCAACTCTAGTCATCAAACATATAACCGATGACTAGAAGTTAAAAGATGAGTCTCTTAGGCCTTACTTGGAAGCCATATGGAGAAAATCTATGATGTTTAGCAAATATGAGTTCTATCACATGCCTCGAGAAGAGAATCAGATGGCAGATGTGTTGGCCACTCTAGCCTCAATGTAGGTAGGTCCCTAGAGACAACCGATCAAGCCGCTTATTTTAGAAACAACCTGATCCCTATATTGCATCTTTACGATAGAAGAATCTGTCGGTGGCGAGGAACCCTAGTATGCTAACACTCTTAAATTCCTTAAGAGTGGAAAATTTCCAGCTGAAGTTACTGATTCTGACAGGAATATAGGGAAAAAGCTCACTATGTAATTATGCTTAATCAGAGGAGATCTGTTCAAAAGATCATCCGATGGTTTCCTGCTGAAATGTATGACTCAGCAAGATATAAAAAGAATCATGAAAGAAGTACATTCAGATGACTATGGTTCGCACATGAATGGTTTCATGATGGCAAATAAGATTCAAAGGATGGGGTACTTTTCATTAACCATGATGGCTGATTGTATTCAAGAAGCAAGAACCTGCCACGCCTGCCAGATATACAGAGATGTGAGCCATTTTCCTCTAACGATATTGAAAAAACTTAGCATCGCCTTTACCTTTCACAGCTTGGGGCATCGACATTATTAGCGACATTATTAGCATCGCCTTGGCCTTTCATAGTCATCGCTTCATTATAGTGGCCATAGATTACTTCTACGAATGGGTTGAAGATGAGTCATACGCAAGCATCACAGCTAAGAAAATAGCTCGATTCATTCAACAATATATCTTTGCCAGGTACGACATCCCTCACCACATAGTGAGTGACAATAGTGTGCAATTCCAAGGGGAAATGGCCGATCTTATCAAGAAATATGGAATCGAGCATCATCGCTCTTCACCATGTAGACCGCAACCCAATGGAATAGTAGAAGTAGCTAACAAAGCAATCAAGAAGATCCTCTTAAAGATTATCGCCAATTATTGAGATTGGATTGATCATTTGCCTTACACCCTATGGGGGTACAAAACTATTGTCAAGACTCCTACAGGATAGACTCCTTTCTCTCTAGTATATGGGATGGAATTAGTGTTGCCTGTGGAAGTAGAAATAAAATCCTTGTGCATATCCTTTGAAGCAAACTTCTTGAGGGCGAATGGGCGAAGGCAAGGTATGAAGAATTGAATCTGATCAATAAAAAATGATTAGTAGCCTTAGAGAATCTACAGTTGTATCAATAGCTTATGGCTAGGGCTTACAATCTTAAAGTCAAATGGCAGGGTCAACCTCTGAAAGTTGGTGATCTGGTCTTGAAGCAATCTCGCAAGACACATACGGATGCTCGCAAAAAATTCTAGCCAAATTGGGAAGGGCCTTATGTGGTGAAGAAGACTCTCAGTAGAGGGGTGGTTAAAATTACATATCCAGATGGCAATGAATTCATGAACTGATCAATTACGGCAAGCTGAAGAGCTATCTCGTGTAAAAAAAGAACGTATAAAATAATGATAAAAGTCTGTCAAGGGCTAGTGAGGGCTCTTGAGAAAAAAATAAATGAGTGAAGTCTTAGGTAAAATCCATCTGGAGCCTTAAACAATAATGGGCATTTCTTGGGAATGAATACCATTGGTCCTCTATGTTTAATGATAACAACTTTTATAATGATGCATTGGTGTTAAAAATACTACATGTGTGCGTTAAATGGAGATTGTAGATTGTTGAATAAAACATGCAGTCAAATGACATTTCTTTCTTTATTTCATATCAAATGGAAATAAAAGACAAATGACTAGGCTCAAGGCCTTTATTCTCACAACAAAGGGAAACACACTTGACGTAATGACCTCTAAAAAAGCTATAGAGTTTGTTAGTCTCAGCGAGCCTTTCCTCGAAAGTGGCAAGCCCACGAGTCCTAGTAGCTCAGATGCGATAAGCTTCACTTGGATGAATGTCAAAAGGGACAAAATAATCCACCTCCACTTGAGAATGGTTGCTCCACCTTGCATCATTCCAATACACCCGAGTGTAGGAAAGCTCGGAGCTAGAAAGGGTGCACAAGGAAATCGGAAACCCCTAAGAACGGCCATATTGAATATACAAACAATTAGGAGAATACGTAATGACCTATAAAAGGCCTATAAGAACTACGCCTCCTCTAGCAACATCCCTAGTAATGTGAGTGATTCCCTACCAGGGACAAACCTAGTGGATATCATCAACAATATGACTCCTCATAAAGTCGACCCACTCCTTAATAGTGAAATCTGTGTGGGATTGATTACCGATCCTAACTAAGGAACCCTATGCCTTATAAGTCTTCGATTGATAATCCATGTTTGCAGGGACGGATAATGTAGAAAGCTTATCCCAAAGCCAAAGCTGCAGAAATCAATTGAAAATATAAAAAACAAGAGAAAGCAAAAAATAATAAAGCATGTTGGATTGGAAACCTGAAAGGGTAATCCAAGCAAAAATTAAGGCAAGCTTGATAAATTGAAAACCCGAAAGGGCGGTTTATGCAAAAAGAAAGGCTAAAATAAGACTTACCTGAAGAATAAGCATGCTACCCCTAGTAGTGACTTCGGTACCATTCTAAATAGAATGTATAAAGATCAATGTCTTCACCAGACTCACTACAAAGGGGGACTTCCCCTCTATTATTTGATCGATGATGGTCAAATAAGCGAAGCTATAAATCATAGTGGGGGCCTCACAGAGGAAAACTCCCAACAAAAGGAGGTAAATGAGCGGAAGCCAACTCGTATTATGAGTAGAAAGATTCCTCACTATATCAAAAGCCACGTCCAAACTCAAGCCTTCATTCCCAAGAGTGTTGCAAATCAGTCGACGTCAATTATACTGCTGCAATCAAAATAAATTCATCAAAGCATATGAAAACTCAAGACGATGCGGTAAAATAGAAAGGGGCAAATCAATCGAAGATCTTAGAAGCCCACAAAATTCCTCATACAAGGGGCATATCTTGTGCTCCCCAAAGAAGAAAACATTGTCGATAGGATCCCAGAAGCTATCCGAAGCCCAAATCAGATTGTCTTTGATGAAGATGCAGCAATACTCCTTCATGTTCGATAAATCACAAACCCTGAGGTAGTCCCAATCATTATAATTCTTGAGATACACATTCAAGCTTACATAACTTATGTAGTTTTCCACGGCGAAAGATGTCAAGAAAGAAGAAGAAGATTAGCAATTTGCTATACATAGTTTATGGGGCAATCTGCCAATATCTGGCAAATTACTTTGATAAACTCGATCATCATAAAGAAAAAGTACAAAACATGGAAGTAATGTAAAATTCTTTCATAAATAAAAAATCACTTGTATAAGAAAGGCCCCACAAATGGCCCAAACCTAAAAAATAGAAAAAAGAGCGTATCTACTATCCGTCACTCGAACCTGGTTGGCTAGGAACGAAGAATGATGGAGGAAGAGGAGGATAACTACCCAGTGGATAAAATTCGGGAAGATTGCTTTGTCTTGGTTGAGGCTCCTACTGCTACTTGTCATCAACTCAAAGCTCTCCCAACTGAGCTAGCAGCCGCTGGATCTCCATCTGCAATATTTTATCATAAATCATTCATATGCATTTTATGACATACCATGCGTCATTATATAAAATGACATATTGCCATATCAGAATTCTGCTCCATCATTAACCGCTGCAGTCCCTGAATGAAGCTCCAATTAGTGATGCTATCAACAATGGGCACCTGAAAGTTATAGTTAAAATGGGTTAGAACCATAATGATCTGAAGGCAGAAATGACAGTCGAAAGAACTCACATGAGGAGCACCAACTGGATGAAAAGTCGTTGGATGCTCAGGGTCCATATAAGGATGGATCACTGGAGTATAGGTGCTCAGATCAAGGCGAAACATCGAGAACATGGATTACTTGGACTAAAATCCCCGATGGTCCTCTATCATAATCGAACCCTGAGAAGGAGCCGAAGAGGCGAAAGAACTCCCCATGGGTTTGGCCACCTTCCTACAGCAAAGATCCTATAATAAGAAAAAAAATGGAAAAAGAAACTTAGGTTGATGCCTAAAGATGCAAAAAGGGTATTCAAGGGACACGTACCGTAACTCAGACTGTTCCCATTGAACTAGAGCCAGCCTGTGTGCTAGGGGCATCGGCAGGCGCCGATGAGTCATCCTCACTCTTAACATTATGAAGATCTGGTCTCAGAGCTATAGGAACAGGATCTATATCCGGCCAACCAAGAAGCTGAAAACTGCAAAACTCCTCAGAGCCTCCTAAATGCTTTATGAAGGAGGCATTAACTCTAAGACCACCAAGCCGAGGAACATTAAGGGACCTCTCAGGCTAGAATACCCATCAAAGAACGGGCGGCATAACGAAATGAGTCTAGGGTGTGAGATGGTAAACCTGAATCTGGTCATCGAGATACCACTCAAGGGAGAAGGGAGTCTCTAAAATCAGGTGAGAACTCGTAAACTCCACGGCTAAGCGCATATAATTAGGCCATTGATCTTGGTAACCCCAAAGTGAAGTCCTAATCTGAAAATGACAAAAGAAGCAGTGAGAGGCCAAATTGTGCAATGAAGCATGAAAAGAAGAGAAATCACATGGCTTACTAACTCAGAAGTCAATCTGCAAAGTCAAGTAGCAATGACCCTAAGGGCATCAATCTCCTACATGTGCCAATAGTGATCTAGCCTTGAGAAATGTAGGAATTTTCCAATCATTATAATCCTCAGACCCGCTACAATTTAAGTCTTGAAGAACTAAACCTACAAGAGGTACAAAAGAATGCGAACTTCCAAAACCCGAGTGAAACAACAAAAAAGGAAGAAACAACATGAGGATCCCAGATTCTTACAAAACCACTTAGAGGTAAGACTTGAAATTCCAAATGTAGCTCCTCACGCACTGATCAAGAGCCCAATACATGTGGTCGAGAGCAGCTCGCCCCTAGGCATACTAATCAAACTAATGGATGTTAATCAAGCTCAATAGTATATTGAGATTCACTATAGAAGCCCTCATGTCGAAGCACAACCAAGAAAGAGTCGTGGCTATGAAAGCCTAGCCTTGCACTCGGCAGGCAAACCCATACCCTGGCCAGACATCCAGAACTTCATGAGCTTCTCATAAGAAATCCCTCTGCGATCCCCAGCATATTCAATCAACGCCTCGATAATGAGATCCTCAAAATGATGACGAGAGAAATAGACATTGAAATAAAGGACCTAAGCCGCAGACGATAGACCACTGATAGCACAATAATCCACAGGAGTAATGGTAAACTCACCGCAGCTGAAGTAGAAAGTATGATTAGTGTCTGACCATCTGATCAAAAGATATGTCAAGATGCCCGTAGGAATATAAGGATAGCCTCGTGATCTCTTTTACTTGAGGTTAGAGATCATCCTACCCAAGCATATCCCCTCAACCAAAGCCTTGGCACTCGAAGAAAGTGCCTTATACCATGTCCCAACCTGAGTAATATCGGCGCTGTCACGGTGGGAGACCGTATGATAATATAATAGCATGCATTACATAATTTTCAAATAAACAAAATGTGCATATAATTTAAAATAGAATTGCATAATAAATCATTTTTTTCATCAGTCCTAATTTTACAAAGGCGTTATTTTCAAAGGCATTTATTTTGTCTAGGGCATGTAAGAAATTTTAGGGGGCATTGACCTTATCATGCATATCTCACATAAAAAAAATCTTCATGCATTATTTCTAAATGAAGCTAAGGAAAATAAAACAAAAATAAGAAAAGAGCATAATAAAGTACAATCAGAATAAATTGGCATAAAAAAGAGAGCATAGATAAAAGAAGAGAAGAGAATTAACCAGGTTCCAAGGAAGGTGAGAATCACGATCCAAAGAAATAAAAACTTCCCCGTCAGGCACGACCCCGTGATATTTTTAGTTCACCGGTAGTCCATACAAAGCCTCGATAGGCACCTCGGGCAACTCCACTTGTGCACCTCCAATGTTCACAAAGCGGGTATTTACTTTAATGTCTAGGAGAAGGAATCGAATGTTGCAGAGTTTAAATCACATGGCACGCATTTATGCATTCGATCCACATTGTTACCATTAACGCGTAATGGCTATAAAAGTTACCATTAGATAGGTAATGAGCCCGAAGACTCATTGCCTGTTTTTCAGCTTTTTGTATTTTTCATGCATTTTTTGCACTATTTCTAAAATGAGCGGACCTAAAGGCTAGTTTTACACAACATTTTTTGCATTTCAACATAATAAATATAATTCCAAATTATTTTTGACCCCCGGCCAGTTTAATTTAATCATTTTTCATTCTTTTAAACATTTTTAATTGAAGGGGCAAAAATATTTTTGTTTCAAAATTTATCGATTAAAAATATATCAACTCATTCTGCATCACAAACTGTTTTGTTTGTTTCCCATACGACTAAACTTCTAGCACAAAATTTATGTATGCGAAGGGCAAACTGTTAGAACAGGTCCGTTCTTGCCCAATGAGGGATTATGCCTATCTTAATCAGTGATCAGACAAGAGAGCCAAAAGGACCGAATTGTCATCCAAAAATCCAAAATCCAAAAATTCATATTTCAGGGAAGCTTCGATTTAGCAGTTCCTACCGAAAAATAAAAAAGTCAAAGTTTGGCCAACAAATGCGTAATGAGCCTATGGGCTCATAACCTGTCTACAGTAAAAAAAAATCAGATCTCGGCAAGATCCGTGAGATTTACTAACAGATTTATAAGATTGCACTCAAGTGGGTAATCAGCCCGTGGGCTTTTTACCTCGTTACTATAAATAAGGCACTTCCTCTTTCCATTTTCAGCAAATTCAAAACGTACGGGAAATCCAATTTGCTACTTTTGTTCCAGGAGTTCTAAAAGCCCCAAAACTCTATCAAAACACTTCCAAACCCGAGCTTTACTGCATACCCTAAGTATAAACTCATTTTATGATCTCTTTAGATCAAGATCTCATAGTGATCTTTGCTCTAAAAACAACTTAATTTCCTAAAAATCCCGCATTTTCCTTTTAAATAATCCAAGATTATAGCCATAACTTAGGTTAAATCTATTTTTAACCAAATCATAATCTCTGATAACTTCGGTCCTGCAACAGCTCTCAAGTCTTACTGAGGGTAATTAGCCCAAAGCCTAAATTTAAATTTCACCAAAAAATCACTTTTATTATATATTATCGTATATTGCATTTCCATTTGTCTGGTTAAGTGAGCCACTAGAGCCAGTTAAACTATAATATATGTAAATAACCTTGCAGGTACGTATAAAACATCCAGAATATGGGGAAACTCTATCCAACTTTCAGGGCCAAAACCCAAGTTTTGTCGTTACTCTGCCGAAATTTCGGTAGAAAATATCAAATATATTAAGCAATTATAATGCTCGTTTTATTTCTTGAATTTTCATTCTAAATAAAGTCATTATAATGCAAAAATTATCATATAAAACATAATTCCAAAATTAATCCAAATATTTGAACAATATGAGTAACTATTATGTCCGAACTCAGAATCTCATTTTCTGTTGGGTATAAAAATCCCATTTTGGATTAGTATACCACGATTCCCGGTGGAGCTGAACCAGGTGGCGACTCTATTTTACGTGAAAATGTGTAAATCTGTTTCCCAATATAATCACACTCAATAAGTTTACGTGAAAAATAATGAAATCGTTTTATCTTCAATAAAATCATGCATTTTATTATGAAAGAGGCATACACATTTAAACGAATCAGATTTTCTCAAACCAAACCAAGTGCCTCGATTTCCTCAAACTACGCAAATGCGCCCCGCGTGCAGGATCCCACCTACTACTCCTTCCAAAATCACGCTCGCTCACAGCAATGTTCTTGGTGTATGGAGAATGTGATCTCTCTAGGCAGGGATACACGAATGTGAGTTTTCAATATGACAAGGATGATTATAAATCACAATCAGGTTACGTATTTATGTTAAATGGAGGGGCAGTCCTTTAGAAGAGTTCTAAATAAGATATGCCTGTTGATTCAACTATAGAATCTGAGTACAATGTTGTTCTAGAAGTAGCAAAACAAGCTTTCTGGATAAAGAGATTTAATGGTGATCTCAGCGTGATGTTTAACAGTGATCATCCAATAGTAGTAATGTATTGCGATAACACTGGGGCTATTGCTTAGGAAAAAGAACCACGGTCTGGTCAAAGAAACATACATGTACATAGAAAATCTCATATAGTACAAGATATGATAAGGCATAATGGTATAATGATGGAACATATTCCCACATATCAGAACTTGGAGGATGGTCTGACAAAGCCTTTAACACAGATTAAGCATGACAAGCATTTCAATAGTTATAGCATAAAGCATATGGGCAATTGGCTCTAGTGCAAGTGGGAGATTATTAAATATGATGTATTCCCTAGAAGCAATTAGGGTGATATATCTTAGTTAGTTAATTTTGTATAAACAAGTTATATTAACAAAGGCATTTCTTTTGTTATATCAATGATTGTGAAAATATATTATGATTGGTTTAGAATTTATTCAATGTTGTGTTTGAAAAAGTCCTTGACAAAATCATAGCACACATTGCATGAGCATAGTGGGACTATGTAGGGTGAGAACTAGTTCGTGTGTAATTATGATTTGTCTAAATATACTAGTCATAGTATCATCAAGATTTGACATTGATGAATACGAATAGACTAGCATGTATCATCATACTCCTTAGATTAGATTCAAGCAGCATGTCTCCTATGCTGAAGGGTGGTGCCTAGAATTAACATATGGATGTATTCAGGGAAATACATTAGAGAATATATTCATTGAATATACTCATTGATGTATTTGCGAAATTCCTTGACAAAATCATAGCACGAATTGCAAGAGCATAGAGGGACTACGTAGGGTGAGAATTGGTTCGTGTGAAATTATGAGTTGTCTAAATATTCCTAGTCATAATATTATCAAGACTGGACATTGATGAAAATGGATAGACTAGCATATGTCATCATGCTTCTTGAATTAGATTCAAGCAGCATATCTCCCATGCTGAAGGGTGGTGCCTATAGTTAACACATGGATGTATTCAGGGAAGTACAATTGAGATCGCTATAAGACAACACTCGATAATCTATATTTTGTCTTATTGAAATAACAATACGAATACATTAACTTGTTTAGGTATTGTTATGCTTTGGGTCATACTTAAGCATCCTATAGACTAGATGATATGGGTGATTATAGCTATAGTTTATGTCTATTCATTGGTAAGCTGAGTAGTCATGAAGGAATCAATCACTTTAATTACAGCAATATATGGGAGTTGTACCTTGGCCACTTGTTAGAAGTGACGCACTCATAAACCTCTAACCAGAGTATGAGTTGATACGATAGGATACTATTCAACATATTAGTATGGTTGAGTTGCATACTTTGGCAACAAGACTAAACTACTAGCGTAGCCTCTATGGCTACTAGTGGGCTAACACTTAAACCAAGCCCAAGAAACCAAATGGTACTTAACCGTTGATGGAAGGAGTGAATAGTATTGATACCACTGCAGAGTTGGGATCAAGTAAGAGGCACGTGATGTTCTGAATATCGAGAGGTCATATACCATTGCTAGAGAGCCATCTATGATCGATCAAATTCATCGGATTCCAGTATAGTCTAGTACTCCGAGCCAGTCAATTCCTGGAGAGGAAAGTTGAGCTAGGTTAAACTTTGGTGGCTCGATATTACGGGATCCTATAAGGTCGCACACTTTGAGTTACGACTGAGCCATGTTAATAATTTTTAGACTAGGTCTAAAGTAGAAGAATGAAAAATTATTAGACCATTTTATTGGCTGAACCAGTTTTACTGGTTGGACCAGTGTAAGTGGGCCTGCACATGTACTATTAGATAGTACATGCATAGGGCCTATGCGTGAACCAAGGCAGCAATATGCAAGTAGTGTTGCGCATGGCCTATAAGCCACGCGTCAGCGAGTAGCAAGACCAACCTGCAACACACTATGCAGGCCTGTGTGGGTTGCACAAGCTCATGGTCTGTATGGGGCATGTGCGATGTATGACATAAGCTACACACCATACACAGCACGCAGCCCACAAGTGGGCCGCATAGGCCTATCCCCACTGCCGGTCGCCGGCCATCTGTGTCCTGGTTAGACTGGGGAGCTTTCTCCTAAAACAAGCTCCTAGTCTTTGTGTTTATTCCTATTTCTATTTGGTCTTAAATTAACTAAATTGCCCTTGTTTATTTAATTCTAATTTGTTAGGGATCTGATTAAATTGTCTTTGTGATCTCTCCATATCAATATAAATAGGGATCCTCTCTTCATTATTTTTCACCCCATTCTCTCTTCTCTTCTTTTATTTCTTTGAGAAGCTCTTGAGTAATCCTTAGCTCTAAAAGTCGTATTTCTATGGACACCTAAAGAATAAAAGGAGATTCTTCTACATATAAATATTAAAGAGGTCTAGAGCCTTTTATATTAATTGGTTCTCCCTTTCTAGAAGGTTTTGGTCAGTGGTGCTCGTATGGATCAATTATAGAGGGTTTCTACATTGGAGTTTGTGCACGCAGAAGCTAGGGGTCACTCCGCTGACATTGGGACACGGTTCCCCTGGTAAGTGGATTAAAAGATTCTTTTGTAAGTGTTTATGACCTAGAAATAATTATTGACTAGTATTTATATGTCCATCATGTCATGCTTAGGAATTCCTTGGACTTAGATAATTTCTGAATTTCCGTCATTCCTATTATGCATGTTCAAACCTATCGATTCAGACCAACACTCAGGATCAGGATCCCCCGAAGCCTTAGCTTAGGACCTATAACTTCTGCATTTTTACACTCATGCCCCTGACAGCTTATTTTGTACAAACATTGATACATTTATACAAAATTTTAACTTTCATTTCATTCCCTTGTCTCAAATTACAAATCACGGTACTAATTCTGCAAATTTCCAACAATAATTTATCCATACTGCCCCTAAGTACTCGTACTGGAGCTAAAATTGGCCTTATTAAATAGTATAGAGCATACTTCTCGCAAAGTTCCACCCGTACTTATTCTAAGGACCCATACTGCCCCTAGAGACACGTACCCCTACGTTGTACCCATATTGTTGCATTTGACACATATGACTCCTGAATTCCTACGGAGACCCATAATAGTAGATTGCAAAGCTTTTTGACCACGCTATCCAACCCTCATTGGAAGAAACTAGAGAAGTTCAACTTGTGGGGATTTAGGTACATTGTTTTCCACCCTTTGATCATTGTTTTCATTCATGCTGCTATAACTTTCTGGGACCCGATAGACCATGTCTTTTGCTTTTCCAACCAAGAATTGTGTCCCATGTTTGAAGAATTTCATGCTATACTAGGCGTTTCTCACTCCAACGCTACTCGAATTGCGGTTCCACTTTCTGATTTGGTACTGAGAAAGATTTTACTAACTTATGGGGTTTGGAGAATACTTAACCATTCTTACACCCCTCCAGTGGCTTTTGATTCCCCACTATGCTAGACTAGTGTCTCTATGCACCTAGGACACATTTGACCAGGCCGTTCATGGTAGCCTTTTTACTGATGTATGAGTTTCTTGTAGGGTAAGACATGTGATTGCCCCACTTTGCTTTAATTCTACCATATCAGCCATTTCTTAAAGAGCTTCACCTATCATTATTGGACTACTAAAAAATACTGATTTATATGGATACCGCTATAGTTGACCCTAGCTTCATTGGAGACCACTTCATCCTACTACAGGTATGCCCTTTGACTGAAACCTATCACCCTAAAGCTTGTAATTTCTTAACTTACACTCTCATGCATGCTTGGCTCTATGAGAAGCTAACGCTTTTACATAACCCCCATGACAATTGGATATACACTAAGAGAGGCCTGGTGACACCAAACTATGATTTTCTTACAGTGAATGATTGGCAAGAATTATTGAGAGGCTATTCGGAATACAACTTCACTTGGGTCACCCTTTTATCAAAGATGCCCCTTTGTGACAATAAAAACTCATGCAGGTGGGGTTTAACTTCTATGTCTTTCCTTGGTTACCTTCTATTCCCATTATAGGCTTCAAAGGCAGTTCGGCCGCTCTCAAAAGATTCCTGACAAGACCTGTGAGACCACCAATTTCGCTTATACTGATAGATGGCCCAAACATATAACTAACAAATGGGCTAATTGCCGAACATTCACAACTTTAAATTATGACAAGTCTGATCCAATTCTGACTGATGAGTACTACCAAGGTTGGTTAACTGAAATTTGTTCTTAAGGAATAAAATAGGCACGCCTTCATCCGACTATACGGTGTGAGCACAAAGTGCGGGTGGCCTTGACTGCAAAGCGCTAAAAATTGAATTATGCCAGCCAGAGTGTGTGATACTAGTGTTTTATTATTCAGTTCTAACTTTTGCATAGACCACTTGACATTTCGTGATCTATCAAACTGATTTTTTTGTGTCTTTATTTTTGCTTAAATTATCCTTGACAACTTAATCTAGCTTACTTTTTCCTGACTATTGCATAAACCTCGATTTCTTTGTTGTTTATCAATTTTTTTATCTTTTGTTGAATTTATTAACACGTAGTAAAAATAAGAAAAATAGATTGCTGAAAAATTGATACTTGCAGACTTGCAATTATTTCACCAATAAGACATGCATACATTCATAAGACCATTGTTCTTAACAAATCATAACATGTTCATTAGTGAAACTCAATTCAAGTACAAAGGCAATGATAATAATATCCATTGGTTAACCCTATTGCCTACTGGTCTTTTTACAGAATTTCCAAAAAGCAATTGACATTTTTCTCGTTGTGCCTTAACTTTTCCTAAGCCGTCCTTTTCGGGTTTTCAACTTAGTAGGCTTATTTTTGCACTAGGGTACCCTACTCTTTGCCTGGTTGACATGAGGATTGCCAAACCGATGGGTACATTTTATTACCCATTTTTTGGTGTGCTGCTTTTCACTTATTTAGTTCTTTTCCCTAAATATGGTAGTGCTTGAGCTTGTCTAGATTGATCAGGTTCACAAATTCATTATCATCCATCTCCATTATCTTGACCATTCTCTTGCCAAGGACTTTCTTTACCATGAATGGTCCTTCCCAATTAGGCTTGAACTTATCCCTATCATCGGTGTTGACCATAGCACGAGCATTCTATATAAAGGAAATAGTTCGGGTGAGGATGGTATAACATTGGTTCGTGCTTTACGACACCTAGAGAGGCGATTGAAGGGGCATATATTGATAAGAAATGTATATCACCCTTTTTGAAGTGTGGATGGGTCATTCCTTCAACAAGATAAGAAATGCCCATTTATTAGAGGAAATTCCCTTTCACTAGAAGATGGCTCCTTTTATTAGTGGGAAAGAAGGAGATCATGTTAAGTAAGAAATGCACATTCTAGGAGGTGAGTATTCCTTATTTTGGAAAGAGGGAGACCATATTATGGAAAAAATGCCCATTCACTGGAAGGTGGGTATTCATTATTTTGGAAAGAGCGGGACCATGTTATGGAAGAAATGCCCATTCACTAGAAGGTGGGGATTCCTCATTTTGGAAAGAGGGAGACCATGTTATGAAAGAAATGTCCATTCATTATAAGGTGGATATTCCTTATTTTGGAATAAGGATTGGTGCTCCATGAGGCTCCCTTTCCCTTTCACTTTGGAGAGTAATGTCCTTCGTCTTTTCCTTAATGATGGTCATCATTCCTCTCACTTCGAATCATGATATTCTTAACTCTTCTTACTTTGATGTTGTTGGTCTTTTTTTATCAACAATGATCCTTATTCTCTCCCCTCTTTTTGAGGAAAATGACCAAGAACTCAAGCTACCATCTTAATAAGCACCTTTTGTCTCTCTATTTTGGGTAGGTTTTAACGAGTTGGAAATTTTTTCCATTGCAAAGGAGTCAATGTACTCAAGATATTTTCTTTAATTGACATTTTTATGAAAGATTGAAAATTTGATAATAGTCTTATGAATGCAAGGTGCCTTAAAGAATGACATCAAGCAAATATGAAGAAAAAGTAGTATCAATTTATTCATGACATGCCTTATAAGTGCAATTATTTGCATCAAACAAACTAGCAATGATACCAGCAAGGGTTGGTCCAAGTGGTAAGCAGCTTGGTATCATTTAAGCAAGGTCTCGAGTTTGAGTCCTAGTGAATGCAAAAAATTCTTATTGGGAGACTCACCCACCACAGCTAGGTGCGTGACCCGGGTCGGATCTGGATGTAGTCGGAGCAAAGCTCCAGTGAACCAGATAGGAAACCAAAAAAAATGAACTAGAAATTATAAAAATTACACCATCTAATCCACATGCGGAGAGTTTTCAACCTCGATAGTCCTTGCGGAAGGATCGATAGTCTTTCCTAACCCTTCTTGAGCTTCTTTGGCTTTGGCTGTGGCTTTAGCTAAATCTCTCACGGCCTTACTGAGTGAATTCTCTTCTCCTTATTCTTCCAATCTTTCCTCATGAGTACTGACAAGGCCTTTGTAATTGAATCAACCGCCTTTCTTACTTTATCATCCACAAAACTTTCGCATATCTCCATACAACTTGAAGGTTCGATCAAGCATCCCTTTTAAAATTCATACACATCATTGAAAAACTAGGCCATTCTTTCCCTTGGATCATGACGACTTTCTCCTTCCCTATAAAAACGTTCTTCCCATCTTTAACCCTTACCATGTTGCAAAAATGGAGTTTTAATTTTTGGGCTCCTGGATGCTTGCCTAAGCCGAGCCTGTAGGGCCATGGGATCGGTTGAATAGGCTCCAACATGTCTTGAAGATTCTCCCTTTTTCCCTCACATACCCTTGCATCATCATGATCTTTTCAATTTTTAATGGAACGTATCCCCTTATGGGTTCCCTTTGCCCCTTGGTGGGCCACTACTACCCCCAAGCCTTTCTTCTCGGCTTCCATAGCTGCTACAACCAATGATTTATCAGCATCGATGGTTATCAACTTGCCATCTACTATTAATTTGATCTTTTAATGGACCGTAGGAGGAATGGATCCTAGTGCATGAAGCCAAGGTCAACCAACAAATAATGAGTAAATAACTAGTATATCATGGATGGTGAATAAAACTTTTGACTTCACCTCACCTAACATAACTTCTACCTCAAAGACTCCAATCACACTCCTCTTAGTGTCATCATAGGCCCTTATCACCGTATTTGAATTCTCTAACATGGATTCATCTAGCCCCAAATGAGGAAGGATCTTCATGAGACTAAGGTTTTAGGCCAACCCACCATCCACCATGACATAAGGAATGGTTCGATAAAAAATCTGCACCTTAATAAAAAGTGCCTTGTTGTACTTATTCCCCTCAATCAAAAGATCGGAGTGACTTAACATAATGGATCCCTCTTGAATGAAAGGGGTTCTTACTCCAATAGCAGAGCATATCTCCCATTTTCATTAATGTTTTGATCAACCCCCAACGATGATCCTCGAACTCGATAAGAAGTTGCCAAATACCTTACTTAGCTTGGGTGTTTTGCAATTGCTCCACAAGAGGGCTAATCTCTAAATCTTCCTTATCAAGACTTGGAAGTGCTTGAATCTCAACACCCTCACCTCTTTTCTTCCTTAGAGGGGAACCTTGAAATGCCCTCCCATTAGGAGTGATGTGTAACACCCCATCGTTCATGAATTTTCACTCAGTCGGGGTTTCCACTAGCAAATCTGGCTCATCCATCTATTGTCATCATCTTCCAACACATATGCATCTAGATCAATTGGTTCAAATACTTCTGGCTGAACCACCATCGCTTCTTCTCCTTCATTTTTGGACCCCACCAATTCATAGGCATCGATGTCAATTATCACGGGCTCATTCTTTTCTTCTATGGGTAAAGCTATAACTGAATGAATAATCATGTTTTCCTACATGATCATACCAAACACATTATTGGAAGGCAATCCTAAATTAACTATACTAACCCTCTTCTCAAAATGTAGTAGAGGATTCTTCATGGTACTAGGCTTGAGCTTGGGTTCTTGAATCTTTTATCTTCGATCAATGTGCGAATGGTCTCAAGCACATCCCTAGAAGAACCAGTTTGATGGCCCTAGTTCGGAATCAATGATCAGGAAAAACAAACAAGTCTCGATCCGGATCAAGTTTGAAGAAAATAAAAGCTTGTAAGAATATGTAATCTCCTAAATCAAAATGGAACCATCTGATCCAAGATAACCCTAAGCACACTTTAAAAGCATCCGGTTAAAATTTTGAAAGGAAACAAACTTTGAACCGCTCAAAATCAGCATCCGGAAGAACTGATTGTATTAGCATTCGAAAGAAGACAGATCCAGAGATATTAAGTCTGAAGACATCCGAAAGATCCTTTCCCCACAAGCAAGGCAAAAATGACAGCTAGTATTTTTAAGAAAAAGGAAAAAGGACTGACAGAGGAAAGAGAAAAGGTGACAACCTTTTGTACTAAGACCAATAAGAAAGGCGCAAGGCATACACATTCCCAACTACTAGCGTAAAAGTTGGTGAATCACTAAAATACAAGGTAAACAATAACTAACAACTTTTTAGGCTCAATCCTAAGGATTCAAATGGGTCAAATATATATGTCTAACGGATTGATCAACGGCTCTAGATGTGTTATACATTACCTGATCAATAGTGAAGATTAAAATCAGTTTCACCAATCCACAACAGCTACATTTATGATAGAAGCCTATAAAAGTGAAGCTTCACAAGTTAAGAAGGTGCTGGTTGTTTCAAGAAAGCATACACAAGAGAATTTGCTATAGCAATCAATTACTTAATCCCTCCAAAAATTAAACGATTCTAAATTTGTTTGTAAGGATTCCTAAGTGAGCTATAAACTTAAGGAACTCCAAAACCAATACCTTTGTGAAAACAAAGTTGTAAAAGATCTCCTACTTGGGTGAGTAGTGAGATTAGGATATAGCTTGAAGTTGGTGCTTTGAGTAGGATCTCCCTGTAGGACTTAGCTTAGATTTGGGGTAGAATCTAAGTGGTATATCCTGCTAAAGACAAGAGAACTCAGCTAGGAGTTGGTGCTTCTAGTGGTATATCCTACATCTAAAAGGGATTACCATCCAGAGAAAAATTGTAAGGCTGGATTCCTGCCAGTTGGAAAGGAATCCACTAGTGGAAAAGCTCAAAGGAGGGAAACTTCAGGGACTAAAGTAGGCGGGGCCGAATAGGATAAAACTCTAATTTTTATTTTCTTACTCTCTACTTATTTGCATTATTATTTATATTTGCATCATTCAGATCCATCTTATCTGGAACATAATTAAACACGCTACACTAAGACTTTTTAAAGTCTGTTAATTCTATGAAAAAGGGTCATTAACCCCCCTCTGACCTTATTTAGACCCTTATAAGGACCAACAAGTGGTATCAGAGCAAGTGATCAAAACTAGAGATCTAACAATCTTGAGCTAAAGGTCCAAATTTTGATCCAAGTATCAAAATGAGTTTCTAAATCTCACAACTCCTTCCCGAGGGTATGTCTATTACCCATACTCCACTCTTCACCCGTGAACACTACACATTATAGAAGAACCGTATAAAGAACTTCACTCAAGCATAAGGCATGCAAGCATGGTTGGCCATTCAAGATGGCCTATATGAGCCTACTCACGAAGTAGATGGTATAACTACCCAAAAACCCTTAAGTTTATGGGATGAGAATGATTATAAAAAATTACGTAAAAACATAAATGCTATTAACATGCTTCATTGTGCTCTTAGCGCAGCTAAGTTTAATAGGATATTTGGATGGAAAACTGCACAAGAAATATGGTAAAAGCTGGAAGTGACCTATGAAGGAACAAACAAGGTCAAAGAAACCAAAATCGATCTACTACAACAAAAGCTGGAATCCTTCAAGATTAAGCCCAAAGAATCCATCAGCAGCATGAATACTAGTTACATCAATCTAGTAAACAAATTAAAGAGGCTTGGGAAGGAGATCTCAGAAGCAGATATGGTCAAGAAAATACTCCAGAGTCTGATCAAGGAATGGGACAACAAGAAGACTGCCATTGAGGAAGCTCATGGCTTAAACTTTTATAGTTATGATGAACTCATTGGTAATCTTTTAACTCAAGAATTATCCTTAGAAAGATATAGGCAATAAGACAAAAAGCCTGAAGAAAGGAAGAAGGCCATTGTACTCAAGGCAGATTTAGCTGGATTGGCCTCTTACGGATCTGATAAGCTACCCAAGGAATCTCGATACAGCAAAGAAGATATGGCTATGCTGGCTAGATATTTTGATAGATTCCTAAAGAATAAAGATAGGAGGAGATCCAGAAGATATGATTCCAAAAGATCAAAGGAAGGCACCTCTAAAAGATATAGGCCAAGAAAGGCTCCAAAAGAAAAGAAGGATCCAAAAAAAAGAAGCTGTCTATTTTGAATGTGGAGACAAAGGCCACTTCAGAACCAAATGCCCCAAGCTTAAAAGAGATAAGAAACACAAGAAGAAGGTAATGGTGGCCACTTAGAGCAATAGTAAGGAAAGTAGTAGCTCATCTTCAACAGAAGAAGAAGAAACTACCAATTGTGCATTCATGGCACTAACTGAGAGCAGAACAATCTAAAAGAAATCCATCTAAGCAAGATACTGTATAAATTGAAGAATCAGAATTAGAAACATCCAGTACTGAGGTAAACTCTCACTCTAATTCTGTTTCTAACTTTGAACTTGCTAAAGCTTTAGGGATTGTGATCAAGAATGTGAGGAAGAACACAAAAGCTATTAAATCCCTATGAAGACAAGTAATGGAGCTTACTAAAGATGGTGAAGCATTGGCACAAGATGTCAATTTGATGAGAGCCATTAAAAACATTGATGTGGTTGAAGAAATTATCCTGAGAAATCAAGTGCAGATATTAAGTGCTAATTTGATAGGGTTAGATAGGGAGCTAACTCTGATAAAGGAAGCATCTGGAACGAAACCAGGTCCTTCTCAATAAAGAAAGAATCCAAGACCACCAAATCAAAAAGAGAGGAAACATCAGAGACAGCCTCAAGCACAAAGATTTTCAACTTTTTAAAAGGGAAAAGTTAAGGCTGTATCAAATGAGCAACCTGCCAAGTAAAGAAAGAATTATAAAGTAGAAGTTGCACCTCCAACTAGCTTCCGGATACATTTCGGATAGACAAGTATACAAGAAGCTGGATATGTTGGAAATTATAGAAAGGAGGATCTCAAGAAGATCCAAAAGAAGCATAAGCAAAGCTGACCCATCTCAGGGTGTATGTTTTATGGGAAAAACAATCATATTACTAAATTATATAGATTAAAACTGGTTATTATGATGTTTATCCTTGGCCTGAAATGATTGATAACCTAAGAGGACCCAAATCTGTTTGGGTACCCAAACGCACTTGATCTGTTTTGCAGGTATGCCTTAGATCTATAATAGATCACATGGTATATTAATAGTGGATGGTCAAGGCACATGACTAGTGTTGAGAAACCCTTCATCACTTTAATTTAGAAGAAAGGTGGAAAAGTAAGCTTTAGAGATAACCAAAAGGGACAGATCATTGGACATGGAACCATTGGATCTAAAATAAATATAGCAGATGTCTCATTAGTTGATGGACTGAAGTTCAACTTGTTTTTTGTAGCACAACTCTGTGATAAAGAAAGAGAAGTCACCTTTGACTCCGGAGGATGCTCAATCTATGATAGTAAGTCAAATCAACTCATTCATTATGTACCTATATTTAATAATGTTTATTGTGTTAACATTAAAAACGAGAAAAAGAATATATGCTTGGTGTCTAAAGAAGAAGAATCATGGTTATGGCACCGGAGGTTGGGACATGTAAGCATGAACCTTCTATCCAAATTAGCCAAAAAGGAATTTGTTGTAGGTTTGCCTAAGGTAGCTTTTGATAAGGATCACATATGCACCGCATGCCAATTAGGTAAATAGCATAAGAAAAGCTTCCCTTCCATCTCATACATACCTTCCAAAAGAGTTCTTGAACTCTTACATATTGATCTCTTTGGTCCAATCAAATCATTGATTTTAGGTAGAAGAGAATATACCATGGTCATGGTGGATGACTATTCTCGGTATACCTGGGTTGCTTTGCTAGCTAGCAAAGTTGAAGCCTTTGAGAATTTCTAAAAAATATTCATTCGGATAGAAGTAGAATAGGGCATAAGCATTGCACGCATCCGTAGTGATAATAGTGGTGATTTTAAAAAATTTTGTTGAATTTTGTGACTCTAAGGGCATTGAGCATAACTTTTCTGCTCCTCATACACCTCAACAAAATGGGCTTGTTGAAAGGAAAAATAGAACCTTAGTTGAAATGGCCCGGACAATGCTAAGTGAGAACAATTTGCCTAGATATTTTTGGGGTGAGGCCGTAAACACAGCATGCTACATCATAAATAGAGCTCTCATTAGAAAGACCTTAGAAAAGACCCCATATGAAATCTGGAAGGGAAGGAAACCCTAAATTGAGTATTTCAAAGCCTTTGGATGTAAATGCTACATCCTGAATGATAGAGAGCAATTAGGAAAATTTGATCCTAAATCTGATGAAGCAATTTTCCTTAGCTACTCAACACGTAGCAAAGCTTACAGAGTCTATAACAAATGAACCGACACAATGGTAGAGTCAATACATGTAGATTTCGATGAGACTAACCATGCAGGAAGAAGAAGTTCAAATTTGGAAGATTTAATTCTGGAAGCTGAAGACACTGGAGAAAAAGGCCAAGTGCAGATTCTATATTCCTTCTAGATCAAGAAACAGAAGGAAGAAGATGAAGAAATTAATATCAACTCAATACCTCCACAAAGTTATCTAAATCACCATGAGATAAACTTTATGGATAATCAAGAAGAGGATATAGCAGTTGAGGAACAAGCTCCAGACCAGCATGCTAATCTTCAAAGAGAAATTCGGACTCACAGAAATCATCATGTAGAAGCTTTTTAGTTGACGTCTGAAATCCAATGAGAACTAGAGAATAACTCAATAGGATGATGAGTCACGCTACTTTTGTCTCACTCATTGACCCAAAGAAATTCCAAGATGCAAAAGGAGATGAAAGCTAGACGATGGCCATACAAGAAGAACTAAATCAATTCACCAGGAATGATGTATGGGATCTAGTGGCACCACCAAAGGGAAAGTCAATCATTGGCACCAAGTGGGTATTCTGGAACAAGCTAGATGAATTCAGAGTGGTGATAAGAAATAAGGAAAGATTGGTTGCCCAAGGCTATAATTATCAGGATGGAATTGACTTTGAAGAAACTTTTGCTCCTGTAGCCAGATTGGAGGCAATCCAGATTCTATGTGCTTTTGCATCATTTATGGGATTCACATTATTCCAAATGGATGTCAAAAGTCCATTCCTAAATGGAGTCATTCAAGAAGAAGTCTATGTTAAATAGCCACCTGGGTTTAAAGACTCAAAGCATCCGAATCATGTATACAAGCTGAAGAAAGCCCTCTATAGATTGAAGCAAGCACCAAGAGCTTGGTATGAGAGACTCACTACATTTCTCATATCCAAGGAGTACATCCTTGGAAAGGCAGATACAACTCTTTTTATCAAGAAGAAAAAGGATGATGTGATTCAAGTCCAAATTTATATTGATGACATCATTTTTGGAGCAATAGATGAAAAGATGTGTCAAGAATTTAGTGCTCAAATGCATAAATAGTTTGAACTGTCTATGATGGGGGAACTCAATTTCTTCCATGGATTGCATATCAAACAAAGTCCGGATGGGATTTTTTAAATCATTCCAAGTACACCAAGGAGATTTTAAAGAAGTTTGAATTCCTATCAAGGGTTTATAAAGGAGAAGAAGTAGATCAGAAGCTCTACAAAGGAATGATTGGATCACTATTATACTTGACAGCTAGTAGACCCGACATACACTATGCAGTCTGCTACTGTGCAAGAAATTAATCCAATCCTAAGGATTCACATCTCAAAGCAGCAAAGAGAATCCTTAGATATCTCCTAGGAACCACTGAAGTTGGGTAATGGTATCCTAGCGATGGAAATTTCACACTTCAAGGCTTCACTAATGAAGATTATGCAGAGACACTCTTGAAAGGAAGAGTACATCCGGTGGTTGTCACTTTCTTGGAGATTGCTTGGTATTACGGTATAGTAAGAAGCAAACTTCAGTTATTTTATCAACCACTGAATCAAAATATATGGCAGTACGAAGTTGTGTGGCTCAACTCCTATGGATCAAACAATAATTAGAAGACTATAGAATTCAATCGTGATGTGTTGAAGTAATGTGTGACAACAAAAGTGCCATTGATGTATCAAAGAATCCAGTACTTTATAGGAGGATGAATCATGTAAACATCAGGCATCATTTCATCCGGGATCATGTGATGAAGAAGGAGGTTGCACTAGTATACATTCCAACCAATGAGCAAAGAGCAGATATCTTGACTAAGCCATTAAGTAAAGATCAATTCAATAAGTTAAGGGAATCAATTAGAATGTCCGATCTAATTTAAAGAAATATCTGGAAGAAAATCAGGGATTAGTTTGGACTTTTTCAAGTCAAAAAGTCAAGAAGAAAAGAGGAAGGAATTTTGACTCTGTGTCCGAAAGAGGATAATGCCAGCTCAGCAGACAGGAATGACATATGGGAGTAAAAGCGTGTAAAGGTAACTGTCCACTTTTTGAATTTCAAATGTTTATTGGGTGTTACACGCATGGTAAAATTAAATGGCTATTTTAAAAATAAACCATTCTCATTCTCCAGTTAAACGCCATTTTCCTCTCTCCTAAATATTTACCAGACACATCATCAATCCAGTCAAAATTAACGGTGTTTGGATTACCATAATACCCTCATTTTGGGAATTCTATAAAAATAACCCCCAAAAATCCCTCTTCTTCTTCACGTAAGTAATTTCCTGCTGTTACTCTACAAAATTCAAAACTCAGAACCCTAAATTCGCAAACATCTTTCAGTCTCTGAAATGGCACCCACAAAATCTCAAACTAAAATCATGCTTCCCTCAAGGAATATCTTCAAGATAGAAGACCTTAATCATTCTGATTTCATTCCGGTCAAGAAAATTGCCTCAGACACCGTTGTCCCTTCAGATTACCTAGGAGACAACTACTTATTCTCAACTGACCCACTTTCAACCAGCTTCTTAGAGATGAGGGACTAGAAACCTTCCTCACCATGCATAATCTCACCTATTCGGTGTTCGTTAAGGAATTCTATGACAATCTCAGGGCTCACAACTACTGTGACGCCCTCCGGACCACTATAGATGGAAAGGTGATAACCTTAACTTCGGAATTCTTCGTTACTCATCTCAACATGAAGAATGATAGAGTAATATTGAGATCAAATGGAGATGAACAGAAGGTGAAGTATGAACCGTTAAAGTGGCTACCTCATAGATACTTTAGAGATAAATTTTTAACTCATTGGCCAGAAGTTCCCTGATTCCTACAATTTGTATTAGCAAAGTTTGCGCTCATCCGGAAGGGATCCCTCACTATAGTCTCCTCATTCCAACATTGAGTTATTAAGCACTAAATAGATAGCACAAAAATCAACATCCTAGTACTTCTGATTCAGTTCATTAGGCAGCACAAATATAGTTATGGAGGCCTCATCACTAAAATCTTGATGGAAAATGGAATTGATGTCTCCAAGGAAGAATCTGTGGATGGAAAGGCCATTCTAGAGAAAAACTTCAAGAATTTATCTTTTGGAGAAACATGGGATGAGGAAAAAGCTATTTGATAGAGGGATGAGAAGAAATAAAAGAGCAAGGCTAGAAGAGTCGTAGTGGAAAATGCACCGAAAGCTAAGAATTATAGAATAAATAAGCCAAAAGCTCAGAGGAAACTCAATGTCAAATCAGCAGATGAGGAGAAGGATGAGGAAACTATGTCCTTAACCTATTTGATGGCAAAATACCCTGCCAAGAAGCCAAGAGGAAGGCTTAGTAAAGCAGCTAATAAATTAAGGAAGCCAGTTAGTGATTTGGAGGCCAATGAAAATATTGTAGTTGTTGCTACTGCGATTAGAGAGGGCTATAAAAGGGGTCAGAAAAGAAGCATAAAAGATATGCTAACAAAGGAGAATGGGTCTGATAGTGAAGAAACTGGAGATGGGGCACCAGCACCCAAAAGGCAACTTCAGAAGAGGGTATTGACATTCAAAGAAGCTTTGAAGGCAGTAAAAGCAAAAGAAAGAGCAAAGCTACCTATTAGGAAAGCCACCGACGAGATTACAATCCGAGAACCAACTCCCAAAGCTGCCACTCTAGTTAACTTTAGAATGGAAAGGAGCTTGTAGTGTTCACCTAAAGGCCACTACTCCAAGATAATATATTCCTGAAAGACCCTCAATTTGTTGAAATGATGTCAGTTGTCCGAGACAACCAGAAGATAAACCTATTAACTAAGGAAGGACGCAGAGTCTCATCCGGAGCAACAGATTTAAATAGTCCACCAATCCTTCTAGTACCAAAGGATCTGGAGCTTCTTAAAGAAGCCAAGTATCAAGATGAGGACCTATTCAACTTCCAAGCTAGATTAGGGCCTCTTGCTAATAACTTGCTAAATGTAGCGCCGGAAGTGGTAGAGTTGGAAAGTCCTTAAAAGGCAATTCCAGGGAATGGTAAGGATAATACCACCATTCCGAGATAAGAGATAATTGTGGTTGCAAGTCCTTTATAAGTGTTAGGAGGGGAGACTAAGGATAGTTCCAGTCTTAAAGATGTAAAAATTCTGGAGCAAAATGAGGGTGTAAATACAGAACTTCAAACAGACAATCAAGTAATTATTCTTCCATCTATCCCTTCTGCTACTGATGAAACTTTGGCTGCTAATGCCATTGAGATAGAAGACAACTTAGGTGCAGTCTCTCAAACTGCATCTAAGGATAACTAGTCTAACCCAGAACACAGAGCTTCGGAGGAGGGAGTTAGTTTGAGATCCAAAAAGCACACTTCTAAAGTGGACTCTAAAGATGAGGCTACTCTAGAGGAAAGGTTCGAGGAAGAAGAGAAAGGGGAGAATGAATCTACTAAAGATGAGAGCAGTCAGGAAAAGGCTAAGGAATCATCAGGATCTGAAAATTTTGGACATAGTTTTAAGGAAACTTCCTCCTTTGAAGAACCACCTAAGCAGCTCACTCCCAAGCAAAATCCAGCAAGTGCTGATAAACTGACCACTGCACTTAAAATGATCGAAGAAGTGGAAGTTGAGAGGCATGAGGAGAGCTATATCAAGAGAACTCTCCAAGCCATCTGCTCTAAAATCAAATCCGTAGAGAGCATCATTTCTGATAAATCGTTGGCTCTGAATTTGAAATCTGAATTAGGAGAAATCAAGGGAGTTGTGGAAAGCATTGAGATGAGAGTGCAAGGGTATCCCTCAGCAGAACAAGTTGTAGAAGCTTCACTATTAAAAATTACTCCGATACTTGAACAGATCAATGCAAATGTAGCAGTAGCAAATTGCTCTACAGATTATGCTCATACCGGAGAAACCAATAGCTCTACCACTATAATGGATAAAATCACGTCCTCCTCTTCTAAAATTACCACTAAGCTCAATGAGTACATGGCCCAAAAGTTTGAAAACCTTGAAAAATCTCTTCCTAGGGCTGTCACAGAAAGTGAAAGGATACTATCTCTAAACTCAAACTACTAAATAAGGAGCATCATGCTGCCCAAGCAATGCTCATCAACTTTCCTGATGAGGCCCTCCCTAAACTGCTAAAGAAGGAAGTGGATGAGATAAGTGATGACAGTGGTACTCATGCATCCAAAACTAATGATTTAATCAAAACTCTTTAAGAGGCTTACCACAAGGATCTCATAATGCTCAACACAAGTATCCACAATGTTTGAAGGGATATCTGCCAAGATATTGATGTGCTGAATTTAGTTATGGCTAATTTATCTATCCCCTCCTTTTGATCTTCATCTTTTGCTCCGGATAGTCTCCTCATTCCAGTGGTTCACAATCTAGTCCAACATATAGGAGATACTAGGTTCTTTGGCTATAAGTGCAGTCTAACTCTTCTCAAGTGCATGTTCCCATATTTTGATAAGGAGGACCAAGCTCATGGCTTGAAAATGATCCCTTCAATGATCCGAAAAAATAGACAAGTATCTATCCAGATCAAGTTTGAAGAAAATAAAAACTTATAAGAATATGTAATCTCCTAAATCCAAATGGAAACATCTGATCCAAGACAAAGCCTAAGAACACATTGGAAGCCTCTGGTTAAAGTTTGGAAAGGAAACACACTTCGAATCGCTCAAAATCAGCATCCTGAAGAACTGATTGCATTAGCATCCGAAAGAAGATAGATCTAAAGATATTAAGTCTGAAGACATCCAAAAGACATAAATATCTAAATACAAAGGGAATAATTCAAAATATTACATTCCCTCCATTCTTTTGTTCTCCAAGTCAAAGATCCTTTCCCCACAAGCAAGACAAAAATGACATCCAGTATTTTTTAGAAAAAGGACAAAGGATTGATACAAGAAAGAGAAAAGGTGACAACCTTTTATACCTAGACTAATAAGAAAGATGTGTGGCGCACACATTCCCAACTAATGGCATAAAAGTTGGTGAATCACTAAAATACGAGGAAAATGATCACTGACAAATTTTCAGCCTCAATCTCAAGGATTCAAACGGGTCAAAATCTCTATATAATGGATTGATCAACGGCTCTAGATGTGCCACCTTTTACCTGATCAACAGTGGAGATTAAAATCAATTTCAACAGCCCATAATGACTACATTTATGATAGAAGCCTATAAAAGGGAAGCTTCACAAGTTGAGAAAGTGCTGCTAGTTTCAAGAAAGCATAAATAAGAGAATTCGCTATAGGAATCAGTTACTTAATCCCTCCAAGAATCAAATAATTCCAAATCTGTTTGTAAGGAGTCCTAAGTGAGTTATAAACTTAAGGAACTCCAAAACCAAAACCTTTGAGAAAAAAAAATATAAAAGATCTCCTACTTGGGTGAGTAGTGAGATTAGGATATAGCTTGAAGTTGGTGCTTTGAGTAGGATCTCCCTGTAGGACTCAGCTTAGATTTGGGGTAGAAATCTAAGTTGTATATCCTTTTAAAGACAAGAGGATTTAGCTAGGAGTTGGTGCTTCTAGTGGTATATCCTACATCCAGAACGAGTTACCATCCGGAGATAAATTAGAAGGCTTGATTCCTGCTAGTTGGAAAGGAATCCACTAGTGGAAAAGCTCGGCGGAAGGAAACTCCCGGGACTGGAGTAGGCAAGGCCAAACTAGGATAAAACTTTGTGTTCGATTTTCTCACTCTCTACTTATTTGCATTATTATTCATATTTGCATCATCCGGATCCATCTTATCTGGAACATAATCAAACACGTTGCACTAAAACTTTTTAAAGTCTGTTAATTCCATGAAAAAGGGGTCATTCATCCCCCCTCCCTCTGACCTTATTTAGACCCCCACAGGGACCAACAGCCCTTACTAACATGAAAGGTGCAAATTTGATCTCTTTCCTTTGTCTTAGGTGGCACATAGGGTATGAGACTTTCAAGCACCCTCAACTTACTAAAGATCTCGGGTAAAGTTGCCTTCCAAGGGGAAATGCCATCATCAAAAGTATGAACTGCAACCACTTCTTCATGAATAGGCGCAACCCTTGGAGCCATGATTGGTTTTGGTTTTAAGGCTAAGGTTAGTGCTGAAGTAGATGACTCATTCTTTTTGAACCAAGGTTTGGCTGGAACACTCACCTTCTCCAATTCCTTGATCCTTTCCCATTTCTAGGCCTTCTCAATGATCTCCACATAGCTAGCAAACGTGTCCATGCCAGAGACCTTTCTATATGCGGGAAGGGCACCACCTATCAACTTAACAATCATGGCGGGTAGGCTAAGACAGTCTTTCAACAAAATTTGGGTGTCCATCCACCTCTCAAAATAAGGCTTGAATTACTCATTAGAGGCTTGCTTGATAGCCTCCAAATTTGCGTGGTGGTCTCAATAGTGGCATTGAACCCATGCTGCTCGATGAAAGCCTTAGACAAGCCCTTCCAATTGCTAGTGACCTCCTCGAACAAGGTCTTATGCCACTCAATAGTAGGCCCAACCAATGTACACGAAAATATCTTGGCAAGGATCTTATCACTCAATTCCTCACCCCCATCACCTTTAGATACATAGTGATATGAGATTCAGGAGGATCGGTTCCCTTATACTTCTCTATGTTATTCATACTAAAGTTTTCACGGACCCAATCTTCCTCCCTCAAGACTTGAGCAGGAGTAAATTTTGCTGAGCAATCATGTTGGTGGCAATAAACTTGTGCCACAAACCTTGCATTTTGGGTGACATCATTTGAGGAGCACCTTGATCAAAAGTCGCACCTAATGGTAAACCCATTGATTGAGGGAAGGTTGTCCCCCTAGGCATGACCATAAAATTTAGAACTTGGCTTGTTCCCCCAAACTGCAGCACAAACCCTTAACTAAGTTGAACAAACTGACCATCGACTATTAAAATTATTAGACCCACTAGCTAACTGACGGGTTGAACTGACCGACTAAACCTAGCTGATGAACTTTTTAGATGATTCCCCTCAAGTGTGGACAAGTGGAAGCTACGACTAAGTAAACTGAGCTTGGAACAATGAGTTGTAAGTGGCCATAGATGGGGTAGGTCGCTAAATTACCACTGTTTAAACTTGCAGAGCAATAGTAGTCATAACTGAAGAAACATTGGATGTCCTCTCTTTGGCCAAGATTTCTCTAATCGAACTCAACATCTTGTCATTTACATGGTCAAGAAACTAATCACTTCCAAAAAATTTGTTGGTCCCTGTGAGGGTCTAAATAAGGTCAAAGGGGGATGAATGACCCTGTTTTGCGGAATTAATACACTTTAAAAAGTCTTTGTGTAGCATGTTTGATAATGTTCAGGATGTAATGGATTAGGATGATGCAGATATAAAATATAATGCAAATAAGTAAAGAGTTAGAAAATTAAACACAAGGATTTTATCCTGGTTCGGCCCCGCCTATTCCAGTCCCTAGAGTTTCCTTCCTCTGAGCTTTTCCAATAATGGATTCCTTTCCAACTGGCACAAATCAAGCCTTATAATTTGTCTTCGGATGGTACCCCCTTTCGGATATAGGATATACCACTAGAAGCACCAACTCCTAGCTGAGTGCTTTTGTCGTTAGCAGGATATACCGTCTAGATTTCTACCCAAAATCTAAGATGATTCCTACAGGAAGTTCTTACTCAAAGCACTAACTTCAAGCTATATCCCAATCTCACTACTCACCCAAGTAGGAGATCTTTTACCCTTTGGTTTCTTAAAGGTTTTGGTTTTGGAGTTCCTTAAGTTTATAACTCACTTAGGAATCCTTACAAACAGATTTGGAATTATTTGATTCTTAGAGGGATGTGTTTTATGATTGCAATAAAAGATTCTCTTGTTAATGCTTTCTTGGAACAACCAACACCTTCTCAACTTGTGAAGCTTCCCTTTTATAGGCTTTTATCATAAATGTAGCCATTGTGGATTGTTAAACTTGAATTAAACATTCACCATTGATAAGGAAATATTTGGCACTTCTAGAACCTTTGATCAATCCATTAGACAGAGATTTTGGGATTGAGGCTGAAAAGTTGTCAGTGACCGTTTTCCTTGTATTTTAGTGTTTCACCAACTTTTATGACAGTATTTCAGAGTGTGTGTGCCACGCGCCTTTCTTATTGGTTTAGGTAGAAAATGTTGTTACCTTTTCTCTTTCCTATGTCAGTCTTTCGTCCTTTTTCTAAAAAGTGCAAGCTGTCATTTTTATCTTGCTTGTGGGGAAGGGATCTTTGACTTGTAGACCAAAAGAATAGAGGGAATTTAATATTTTGAATTATTCCCTTTGTCTTTAGATATTTAAGTCCTCCGAATGTCTTTAGACTTAATATCATCAGGCCTGTCTTCTTCTTGATGCTAATGCAATCAGCTCTTCTGGATGATGATTTGGGCGGTTCAAAGTTTTTTTCCTTTCCAAACTTTAACCGGATTCTTTCCTTTCATGCTTAGGTAGTTGTCTTCACTTTAATGGTTGACTTGGACATTGGATGTTTTGGTTATATATCCGGATAAAGTGACTTAGGTCTTTTTGTACTTAGGCATTTTCTTTACTTCAAACCTGATCCGGATTATTTGTTGCTCCAGATCATTATTTCCAACAATCTCCCCCATTTGATGGAAACAAAAACCTACGCCTTCTAAGCATATGGAAAGGGGTTTTATGATCTAAGTATGATTCTTGATACTTAGTCATTCACAATTTTTTACTCCACCATAATTTTAGCATCCCTAACTCCCCCAACATCTTTCAATTCTAGCTTCTTAGGTTTTTGTAGTACAATTGCATATTGTACTTTAGAAGCAAATTTTTGTAGTAATTTTTCACTATATATACTTCTGCTGTTAATAATGTGCCAGCGAACGATGTTTTGCATGGCAGCTGTAGGGCCAGGCTGGTTGGGCCGGCCTCTTAAAGTGACGGGGGATGCCGAGTGATGTGATTGGAAAATGGTTTTGCACATTTCAATGCTTCAAAAGATACGAGATCGAAATCCCATACTTAAAACAGAGTCACCACCCGGTTCAGCTCAACTGGGAAATTTTTGGTACAATTTTCCCACCGGGTGGTTAGACCATACCTTAAGTAGAGATTCCGAGTTCGAATGATGTTATCTATTTTTCATTAGGCCAAGTTAAGATACTTTATTCTTTCTTAATCGGTTTAATCCATCCTATTTATTTGTGTTTTTAGTTACTTTGTTGTTTTCGCGTTTAGCAAGCAATTGAAGCGATGAATAAAATATTTATAGTCGTTTAAAAATAAATACGGAAAATAAAATTATTACAAGGCTTCCAAGTCCTGTATATTTTCTGTGCAATAAATAAAATACCTGAATGTCCGATATACATCTACCTGCAGAAGATGGTTGGCATGGATATGGCATGTTTCGTTTACAATATTATAAAGCCCGATTGGATGGCTAAAATGAGATTTGAACGGCGTTTGTAGGGAAATTTCATTTTTTGACCAAATTTTAGATTCAATCGTTGCTTTAATCGGATTATGAGTGAAAATGTCATACGTTATGGGGTGGGGTCTGTTTTCAAGAGGTTTTGAACCTCCATCATTGCACTACATGTCCTAGCTTCAGAAAATGAGCTAGTCCAGGAACAAATGAAAATAAAATTGATGTCCAGAAAGTCATGCCGCTGATAACACTACCAATGTCATCGGTGACATCATTGATGTCGTTGGTGACATGGCTGATACAGCCGGCGACATCATTGATGTCGCTGGTGACATCATTAATGTTGCTAGTGATATCAATATTTAGGTAGGCTACATGGCTTTCTGGGTACCATAAAGAAAGGGTCTTACAAGAAAGTGAGGTCTCTGGGGAAAGTGATACCACCGACGGCATCAACGATGTCTCTAGCGACATGGGTGATACCGCTGGTGACATCACATGTCTCCGGGGCGACCTCGATTTTTTGCAGCAGCAACGGGCAGCAGTAAAAAATGATCAAAAACCCAAAAATAAAAACAAATCAACACGAATCAACATAAATCAATAATATTAATGCCAAAGAGCTTTTCACCTCAGGGTCATGAATCCAGCTCTTCGTGAACTGAAAAGAAACAACTCCGGGGAGCTTGTAACGATGATTTAGTAGTTAATTTAAGAGTTTTAGGTCTCTAAATCCTATCAAGTTCATTTTAACTTAAAGACCCACTAATTTTAAGCTCACAATCAGAGAGTTCAAAGAAGAAAAGCCAGGAAAAATGGACTAGGATCCTTTTTCCTACCTTTTCTAATTCTTATCTCACTAAAATCTATTTTCTCATTCTAACCTTAAATTTTCCCAACCAAATCTCCTCTAATTTCAGCTCCCCTTTTTTTTTCAACATCAGCCTAAGGTGTGTTTTTAAAGGCAAATTGGGGTGATTTTTGAGACCTTTTTGACTAATTCTTTGAAAGTGGCCGAAAGGCTGTCTGTGCAGGGACCCACTTTAGGCCATGTTTTTGAGACCTTTTTGACTAATTCCGCCGAAAGTGGCCGAAAGGCTGTCTGTGCAGGAACCCGCTTTAGGCCATGCCACCGACGGTATGGCTGATGCCGCTAGCGACATGGTGATGCTGCCAGCAGTATGGCTGATGCCGCTGGTGGCATTAGCTTCCAGCAAACCGATAGCCAGCTAGACCAGGAGCCTAAAAAGTCACAAAAGGTGGTCAAAAGTGGGTCAAAAGGCATCTTTTTAAATTTTAATTATATTTTAATAGGTATATTTTAATTTGGGTATAAATCATCGGTTCAAGCTCCTACCGAACGCGTTATTTGGCCATGCCAAACTAGATTCTACCAAGTATAAAATTTGTTGGGAATACTATATTGGTAATAAATATTCTAAAGAGAACTTTTATTTTAAGGTATTAAAATCGGGTACACGTCATCATTGTCTCGCGAGAGGGACTGCAAAATCCCGTGCTCACAGGCTGTCCCTCAGGCGATCACTGCTACCTCAGGTCAGTATGATCACACGAAAGAGCAAGGGATAGGAATGATACCTGACGAGTGACTGGTTTGCCCCTTGGTCGGACTTGTGCTTTATAGAAAGGATGCCCCTTAGTCGGACTTACGCTTTATAGATTGGTTTTCCCTTGGTTAGACTTGAGCTTTATGGACAGTTTGCCCTTTGGTCGGACTTGTGCTTTGTGGAGAGTTTATCCTTTGGTCGGACTTGTTCTTTGTGGAGAGTTTGTCCTTTGATCGGACTTGTGCTTGGTGGATTGGTTGCCCCTTGGTCGGACTCATGCTTTGTAGAGAGTATGCCCCTTAGTTGGACTTACACTTTGTGGACAGGTTGTCCTTTGTCGAACTTATGCTTTGTGGAGTGGTTGTCCCTTGGTCGGACTTATGCTTTATGGAGTGGTTATCCCTTGGTTAGACTTAAGCTTTGTGGAGTGATTGGCCCTTGGTCGGGTTTACACTTCATGGAGAGATTGTCCCTTGGTGGGGCTTATGCTTTGTGGAAAGGTTGTGCCTTTATTGGGCTTATGCTTTGTAGAGTGGTTATCCCTTGGTCAGGCTTATGCTTTGTGGTGTGGTTGTCCCTTGGTCGGACTTATGCTTTGTGGAGCGATTGTCCTTTGGCCGGACTTAAGTTTTGTAGAGTGGTTGCCCCTTGGTCGGGCTTATGCTTCACGGAGAGATTGCCCCTTGGTCGGACTTGTGCTTTATGGAAAGGTTGTCCTTTGGTCAGACTTATGCTTTACGGAGAGATTGTCCCTTGGTCGGACTTGTGCTTTATTGAAAGGTTGTCCTTTAGTCGGACTTAAGCTTTATGGCGTGCTTGTCCCTTGGTCCGACTTATGCTTTGTGAAGAGATTGTCCCTTAGTCTAATTTGTGCTTTATGGAAAGTTTGTCCTTTTGTTAGACTTATGCTTCACGGAGAGATTGTCCCTTGGTCAAACTTGTGCTTTATGGAAAGGTTTTCCTTTGGTCAGACTTAAGCCTTGTTGAGTGGTTGCCCCTTGGTTGGGCTTATGTTTCACAGAGCAATTGTCCCTTGGTTGGACTTGTGCTTTGTGCAAAGGTTGTCCTTTGGTTAGACTTATGCTTCGCGGAGAGATTGTCCCTTGCTTGGACTTATGCTTTGTGGAAAGGTTGTCCTTTGGTTGGACTTAAGCTTTGTGGAGTGGTTGCCCCTTGGTCAGGCTTATGTTTTGTGGACCAATTATCCCTTGGTTAGACTTACACTTTGTGGAGAGATTGCCCTTCCGTCAGGCTTACACTTTGTAGAGAGATTGCCCTTCGATCGGGCTTATGGTTTGAGGAGCGATTGCCCCTTGGTTGGGCTTGTGATTTGAGGAGTGATCGCCCCTTGGTCGGGCTTACACTTTGTAGAGAGATTGCCCTTTGGTCGGGCTTGTGCTTTCTGGAGTGATTGCCCTTCAGTCGGGCTTACACTTTGTGCAGAGATTGCCCTTCGATGGTGCTTATGCTTTATGGAGAGTTTGCCCTTTGGTCGAGCTTATGGTTTGAGGAGTGATTGCCCCTTGGTCGGGCTTACACTTTGTGGAAAGATTGCCCTTCAGTTGGGCTTATGGTTTGAGGAGTGATTGCCTTTGGTCAGGCTTACACTTTGTAGAGAGATTGCCCTTCGCTCGGGCTTACACTTTGTAGAGAGATTGCTCTTCGGTCGGGCTTATGCTTTATGGAGTGATTGCCCTTTGGTCGGGCTTACACTTTATGGAGAGCTTGCCCTTCGATCGGGCTTATGCTTTGTAGAGTGATTGCCCCTTGGTCGGGCTTACACTTTATGGAGAGATTTCCCTTCAATCGGGCTAATGCTTTGTGGAGTGATTGCCCCTTGGTCGGGCTTACACTTTGTGGAGAGATTGCCCTTTGGTCGGGCTTATGCTTTGTGGAGCGATTGCCCCTTGGTTGGGCTTACACTTTGTGGAGAGATTGCCGTTTGATCGGGCTTATCCTTTGTGGAGATATTGTCCCTTGGTCGGGCTTATGTTTTATATGAATGGTTGCCCCTTGGTCGGGCTTAAGCTTTGTGAAGGGATTGTCCTTTGGTCGGACTTATGCTTTGTGGAGAGATTGTCCTTTGGTCAGACTTATGCTTTGTGGAGTGATTACCCTTCGGTCGGGCTTACACTTTGTATGAGGAGATTGCCCTTTGGTCGGGCTTATGCTTTGTGGAGTGCTTGTCCCTTGGTCGGACTTGCACTTTGTGGAGTGCTTGTCCCTTGGTCGGACTTGCACTTTGTGTGAGGAGATTGCCCTTCGATGGGGCTTATACTTTACGGAGTGGTTTGCCCCTTGATCGGGCTTATGCTTTGTGTGAGAGATTGCCCCTTGGTCGGGCTTAAGCTTTGTGTGAGGAATTGCCCTTCGGTTGGGCTTATGCTTTCCAGAGAGGTTTGTCCTTTGGTTAGACTTGTTCTTTGTGTATTGTGGAGTGTGGTTCTGGGTCCCGTTATGATTTTGGAGGGGTGAACGCAATGGGTGATACATATAGAGATTGTATCAGGGACCTTCGGGGTGAACCTAAAGGGTGATACATACAGAGATTGTATCAGGGACCTTTAATTGGTGTTCTGGGGTGAACCAAAAAGGGTAACATATATTGGGTCATACTGTAATCTCTGGGTAGTTTACAGAATAAGCTTATTAGGTTTACGATTATGGATTTTTGCAAGTTCTAGAATGTCAAGGCTATAGTTAGGATTTCACAGGGGATGGCTAAAAAAAGCATGGAGAGATCTGATGTCACCAGCGATATGACTTATGTCGTTGGTGGTATCAAATGATGCCGTTGGTACCATGTGTTCCACGTGGCAGCTTTGACTGGTCAGATAAGTTCAAAATTTGAATTAGAGGGGGCGATGTCGCCGGCTGTATGAGTGATGTCACTGGCGGTATGGAGTGATACCGCCGGCGGCATAAATTCTATGTGGTAGGCTTGACTGGTTAAACAATTTCCAATATTTGAATTGAATCAGGTGATGTCAGCGGCGGCATGAGTGATATGGCTGGCGGTATGGAGTGATGCCGCTGGCAGAATGAGTGCCACGTGGCAGCTTTGACTAGTCAAGCAATTTCAAAATTTGAATTGAAGGGGGCGATGTCGCCGGCAATATGAGTGATGTCGCTGGCGTTATAGCGTGATGCCGCTGGCGGCATAAGTGGGCGGTTTCAGATAAATTAAAACTCCTCAAATTTCGTGCGGCAATTAAAAAGGAAGTAAACTCCTTGCTCATCTCACACACAGAAACCGTACCTCTCCACATCTTCCAAATTTTTTTTCAATTTTCTCCGCCATCCTAACCATGAAGAGAATTGCCAAGGCTTTCAGCAGGAAATCTGCTAAGGCTAGGGAGAATCTGCCTGATTCCTATGTCGAGGGGTTGAAAATCCTCTCAGTTCCTGCTGCTTATGGCCTGAAGGAGACGACCAAGATGTATGGGTATGGGATCAATTCCCCCATCACCAATCTGACTCCAGAGAAGGAAAAGCACCTCTGCTATGTCCAGGTAATCCTGTAAAACTCGAATCTCTTCTTTTTGGGTTGAGTTTTGATTCGGCCTTAGGCTTGAAATCGTGCCATGATAGGAGTTTATAAGCGTGAAATAGTTGATTATAAATTGATATTCCATGCTTTAGATTCTATTTTCACTATTTTTTGGCTTATTGTTTGATTGATTGCAATTTTTTTGTGATTTTGGCACGATAGGTGTGATTTTAGGGAAAACAAGTTCTGCCCGCAGGTAGTGATGTCACCGATGATATGAGTGATGTCGCTGGTGGCATCAGACCTTGCAAAAAGGCCTAAGGAGGTCTGATGTCGCTTTTATTTAAAGCGATATTGCCGGCGACATCATCCATGCCGCCAGTGGTATGTAGTGATTCTGCAGGCGATATCGCTTCTAGTAGAAGCGATATCAGCAGCTTTCTATCAAGTTTCAGTGATGAGAAAATAAGCAAGACTTATCTGTTTTGTTTCTAATTTTTGCAGCCGCACAAGCTGACTTATATCGGAGGGATGGGCACCATCGACGAGTGGTGGCACCATATCTCTGAGAAGGATCCAGAGCTTGCACTTGCCATTAATGTGACGAAATTCGGAGACTTGGCCCGAATTATGCCAATGCTAATGCCCAAACTCTCTCATTCAGCCGTGATAGGCCTTACCGAGAGGTGGTCTAAAACCACCCATACTTTTTACTTCTCGTTCGGGGAAGCGACGATTACACCCTCCGATGTCGTAACTATAATCGGGCTTCCCTGGACAAAGGAGGTCATTCACTTTGATGCTTACATGGATAAATATTATATTGAGAGGCCTGTGGTAAGGCGGGTGAAGGAGTTGTTCCATTTGAAGCCCATCTCAGGGCGGTTGTCTTATGCTGAGTTGCACCAACATTAGACCCGGGTAGATGTGATGCCCGAGGATGAAAGAGAGGCTTGCGTCTGCTCCTTTTGTGATTTCCTTGCTCACAGTGTTTTTTTCCGATCGCGGGGAGCAAGATTAAGCATGGGTTGATATCCGCCGTGGAGGACGTGGAGGGTATCAGGAAGAAGAATTGGCCAAAGGTCATCTTAGCATAGATATACCACGGGCTGGATGTGGGTGCCCATAAGAAGGTGAAAGCCCTTCGCCTCTGTCATCTGCTAGTCCAGGTATATCCTCTTGGAAGCATTTTTCTTAATTGTGCACGTCTCATTTATTGCTAATGCTTTTTGAACTGATTGGTTATTATTTGTGCAGGCTTGGGCTTTTGAGCACCAGATTCTCCCACTGGTCGAGTTTAAGAAGACTATACCACCGGGCTCCCACTTTCTCACCTGCTGGTGCGGGTGCATTGGCGGGAAGGCTAAGTATCTCACCAAGTATAGGAAGGTCTTGAGGAGCGCGCGATTGATCTCGGTACTTAATCTTTGATTTAGTCCTTTATCTTTATACTTAGAATCAAACAAAAAGCATTTATGAATTTATACCAGTCGTTTTAGTTGATTATTGGTGCAGCTTGTGTTGAACCCGTTTGATGGGGTGGAGAACCTAACGGAGGTTACGAGGTTAGAAGGGAGGTGGATAACCGTCGGTTCGTCATGGAGTGTCCTTTGTCCCAGCAGTGGTATTTAGGTGAGCGTGTCCGGGGCTGGAGGCTTGTCCCGATCGCCGATAGACTAGTGCCCGCCAAACCTCCCTGGGGTTTATGGTGGCCCCATTTGGTGATTACACCCAAGGCTGACCAAGTTGACTATATTGATAAGAATAGTCGCGTGATCCCTACCATCCCTGGCCTCTACGAGCAGCACTAGCAATGCCTACTCCCCTTGTGTCCTGCATCCACGGGAATGATATGATTGAGTATAATAATGAGCAAACGCTGGAGGAGGAGCCAAGGCGCCTCAAATGTATTGTGGATGTCAAGGAGGAAGAAGATGAGGAAGAGGAGGAGCTCGAATATGACATTGGGATCGAGCCCGAGGGAGAGGATGAGGCGGGCACGGATGCCGCTGGCAGGAGTGGGCCAATGTCCCAAGGGGAGAATTGCTCTTTTGAGGTATGATTGCGTTTATGTGCATGATTTGCAATCATTTGAGATTAGGAATGTCGCTTATGTATGTCTTTCGTGTTTTTCAGGAACCCGCAAGGAAGCAAGGTTGGGACAATCAGAGTGGGATGCGGTATTATAGTGTGCCAGAGGGCATAAACTTCATAGAGGGGCATTTGGTTAACCTGTTGGAGACCCAGTTCCTGCTGATGAATTCTCACGGTGAGTTCCTCCCTAGGAACATAGGCTCGAGCCGGCATGCTCCAATCTTTATGCCAGAAAACACCACTTACGTAAGACCTAATAATTGCTTTCAAGTTTACCCTTAGATACGGTTGTTTATTGATTTGCCTTTTGGATTTTACAGGTGGCACGGAGCCATATGGAGCAGCTTGCAGAGAATGACTTTTCTCCCCAGGACACACTTATCAGGGAATCGCTCCTTGTTCAGGTACATTCCCTGTTTATACCTATATTAAAAGAAGATAAGATGCATGTATGGATGCTATGAATGATGTGCATTATTGATGTTTTTTCCTTGGCTTGCAGGATTTTTTGACCCTTTCCTTATCGAATGCAGATGCAGCCCGGCGAAGATACGAGGAGGAGACTGCAAACCTCCGGTACTGTGTGAGTGACCTTGAGGGTCAGCTGGAGGATACTACTCAGGAGTGGAGTAAGCAAAATCTGGATCGTGCACACCTCGATTGCACCAGTCGTAGGGGAGTAAAGATGTCCGCTGGCCATCGTGCGTTTACTGCGGTTGAGGAGTCTAGCAGTGTTCCGATGACAGAAGGTAGGAAGGAGGATGAGGATGAGGTTGGTGACTGGTTAGTGAGTCCCGAAGATATTTCATCTCGCACGGCCGGCAGTGGCGGGCATGCCTAGCTTTATATTTTGATTTTGCTTTTCGTTTCAGATTTTGGTTTGTACCCTTGATACATTGTGGTTTGAGTAATTGGGTTTTGTTTTTTTAGTTCTGGTTTGGTAGGTTAAATGTTTGGGATATTTGAGTGGTTTGCGCCTGCGGGCTTTTTACTTTAAGTAAAAATGAATTATAGTTTAAAAAGGTGCTAGAAATGTAGTACAGGTTCGTTTACAGGTTTTGTACAGGTCTAAAATGATAATATTACTGCTGATGCCGCCCAAAAAATTAACTCTATGCCGCCAGTGGTATCATTCATATCACTCGGTGCATCGCCTTAAAACCGCCTATATCCATGTCGCTGGCGGCATTAATTAATATCGCCCAAAATAATCCATGTCGCCGGCGGCATTGCTCATATCACCAGCGGTATCAACTTTCTGAAAACACAAATTCGGTCATTTCTTCAAATTCTGCCACGTCGAGCCATACTTAATAGCTATGAGGCTTCCTGTGGATCCTGGGGAATGCAGATTGGAGGGAATTGGGGAAATTCGGACTCCATCTTGACTCTAATGTTTGCATAGATCGCCCTTTCAGGTTTTCAACCTAGCAGACTTATTTTGACTTTCTCATAGACCTAGATGTTTTTAGTCTATCCGGATTCTTTTTTTAGGACTGATGAGCTCGGAGCGTCCTCGATTAAGCTTACTCGTGATGTTTCTATCACTTGATCGCTAGACATTCATACAATCACAAACACAGAGGTTTCAATACGAAAGATACTTTTATCAAGTGAATCTAATTTGAGTACAAGATGTTGGCAATCATTTCCATTAATGGAACCCCTGGTGTTAACCAGCCTTTACAAGTTTCGAGTTAACATCTTACTGTTTTTCTCTCGTGCCCTAATTTTTATCTGAACTGCCCCTGTAGGGTTTTCAGTTCAGCGGGCGTTATTGACTTATCCCCTAATTTTTGTACAGCCGATTTGCAGGATATCGATCATCGGGCGTCACCCTAATTTTTGTCCGATCCGTAAAAGACCAAAAGGTGGGTGATTATCATATTTATCTTTTTGGTGTGCCGCTTTTCCGATTTATTTCTTTTGTTTAGACCTGATAATGCTTAAGCCTGTCCTAGTTGACTAGATCGATGAACTCGCTCTTGCCTGTGCTCGTGACTTTAATAGCCCTGCTTATTTGGTACCATCTTTGGCCATATGACAACTTTCTCAATTTGATCTGAACTGAACATTGATATCGAAAGTATGACCAGCCTGGTTGACCGTGTTTCGATCATTTGTTGGGCCTATGACTCTTGGCAAGGGCGTTAGGTATGTGATTTGCTCTTATGGGTTTGGTTGACCCTTTGCAGATACTCCAAGGTCCTTAGTGTCCGTTTGGTTTTTGCCTGGATTAGTCGATTCATTCTGACCTTCAAGGTTATGTCGGGTAACTTTGTTTTGATTCTGGTGGTCCACATTATAAGGAGTTTAGTTTATGGAGGTTTTGGCACTTAAAGAGACCCTTTCTATTGGTTTAATTGTCATTTTAACTACTATTCTGAGTGCTCCTTCAGTCTACGGTTTATAGAGCTCTTCCTATTTGGGCCTGAATTTACCGCTTGTACCGATGGTGGAGGGTTTTTGACTAATTGATATTTGGTTTGGGGGCCTTTTGCTTGGTGCCTTTGAAAGGTGAAGTGGTAGTTTATTTTGCCGATTTATTTGGTGAGCTGATTGTAACTTTGGTTGTACGCTCATCTTTGTGGCTCATGAGATGAAGTTGCTTGCTCTCATACTTGATGCTCTAGGAGGTGGTTGCCCCCTGACCTTTATTGCTCGAGGGGTTTAATGCAGGTTAATTTATGCTGGGTGAAGATGTGTTTTTCTGTAAATTTGGTCATCTCCTTAGCGGTGACATTGGTCTAAGGTTTGGCTATGATGTTTATTTGATGAAGGTTGGGCTCCATCAGTCGTTGTTGGGTGTAAGCCTCGATTTTCTATTTCAGGGGACCGGTTGATACTTCTTTGGTAGCTTAAAGGTGTACCGTTGCAGGGTTGCAGGGATAATTTTAGAAGGGACCCGAGGTGTTCAACAATCTAACTATTGATCTGGGGACCAAGCAAAAGAATTTTCGTGGTCTTTAAGCACTTTATTATCTCACATGTGTTTGACATGAGTTAAATTATTGGATGTGATTACCACATAAGAGCCTACATCTGTACTCAGCTTGATTTTATTCAATAAAATGTCTTGAATATTAGAAGCATCGTGTGTACACTCATATGAATGCGTGGATCAAATGATAGAGACATGACATAAGTAAGAAAAATGGAAGTTGCTCATGGAGCTAAAAAGTCTAAACTCTAAGGATTGTAAATCAAGATTCTTCGTCCTTGCTGTCGGAGCGAGACTTTCCTCTACCATTGGAGTAGATGGCCTTGATGAGATCTTGTGGTGCATTCCCTTGTTTAGGAAAGCCAGGATTAATCATTCGTGTCTGGTCACTAAACACTAGTAAAGGAATGGATGCTCTTTTAGTGTCGATAATCTTCTTATCCTTCACCAGGCGTTGGATGGTGCGAACCAAAGCTTTGCACTGATTGGTGTGGTGACCTGACAGTATGTGAAATCCGCAAAAGCCTTTTCCTCCTTCCATCGTGGGAGGATTGAATTCGAGAAGAGGTTCAAGAATGCCAGCTTCCCTTAATCCAGTGAAGATTACTTTAAGCGGCAGTTTTCATGGATTTGTGCTACACTTAAGGCCATTGTTTGGCTGAATGGTGGCAGCTGGTGCCAGTTTCTGGGAGGTCTCTTGGTCCACCAGAACTTGAGGTGGGGGTACGGGTGAGTCAGTGTTTTAAAAGACCTAGTTCCCCTCTAGTTGGACCCTTCCCTCTTTCTGATTGCAGCCTGCCGTCACCAATTAAAGCGAGAGGGCTTTAACTTTATGTTGCATGACCTGGTCATACTGAGGAGGCATCAGGGTAGTGGGGATCTTAAACTGTGATAGAGTGATCAACATTGGAGTCGGGATGTTAAAGAATGATGGAAGAATTGGACTCTGGGCTCCTTCCTTTAGTCCGAGGTAAGGGTTTGGTGGTGATTGCCGGAGTGCATTATTATCGGGTGTCATGCTCAGAGATTGCATGACCTGTTAAAGTTCTGAATTCCTAGGGTTTTCTTGACGGATGCCCCGTACTAGTTCCTAAATGATGTTTTGGAACTGATCCGAGTTTAGAAACTGGATGATAGCGGTGGTGATCTCTAACCCAAGAGACAAAGGGTGAACTGTTGCTCTTGAGGTGGGGGGAAGATTACCCTATTCTCTGGGTGAGGTAGATTTGTCATTGCAAGGAAGAGACATGGTTGGTTGTGAAGGTCTCAATTTAGGAGGAAGACTGTTTAGGATCATGAACCGTGAGTTAGACCATGAATGGGTTGTAAATGGTATGGATGGTATGTATGTTTTTTTAGAAGAGGTGCGTGATATTATAGTTGTACGTAGGTATGGTTAGAGATGATGTGATGGATTATCGAACCATCATACATGGGACGTTTGTATCTCACGCTACCATAGTGATATGTGGTGATGCAATAGAGGCACAAGAGAAGTCCTACGTATGTTCCTAAACTTCTTTCGCGGGCGGAAGTAGTAAGGGTAAGTTGATTCATTTTTGGCTCTTGAAGCCGATGCATGGGGGTGCATGATTATGAAGTATATAGCACATAAATCGTCCCTCTTCCAGCCTTATGACTCCCGCGTAATGCCTCTTTGGAAGGATGGAGTTTTGGCTTCTTCACCGGTAATGGCGAAAGAAGTGCATCCCAATTATTTTATTTTTTGTTGTTTTGGGTAATCCTAAAGGAATGATGTGCTAAGGCTTTTTCTAGCGCGGCTTTGGTATAGGGTTGTTGATGTAGAAGGTTCTCGTTTACCTTGATTCCACGTTACTCAACCACTCCCAAATAGGTGTGATCATAAGAGTTTACGTGTTGGTTAAAATGAGTGATCCACCCACTAGGCATCCTTAATTCCAACAGGGCATGAGTGATACTTTATGAGTTTCTCGGGTGAAATGGGGCTCCTAAAAATTACTGAACTATCTACACGCGTAAGGATAAAACGTTATAAAAAGAATGAAGTTTTAATCTGGCCAATGATTTCAAAACATCATCAAAATCCTGTTAACTTTATGAAAAGATAAGTTCAAGAGATTCCCCAGCAGAGTCGCCACTGTGAGCAGACGATGTTTTACGCGGCGGCTGCAGGGCCAGGCCAGTTGGGCCGGCCTCTTAAAGTGATGGGGGATGCCGAGTGATGTGATTGAAAAATGGTTTTGCACATTTTAATGCTTCAAAAGATACGAGATTGAAATATCATACTTAAAACAGAATCGCCACCTGGTTTAGCTCAACCAGGAAATTTTTGGTACAATTTTTCCATCGGGTGGTTAGACCATACCTTAAGTAGAGATTCCGAGTTCGGATGATGTTATCTATTTTTCATTAGGCCAAGTTAAGATACTTCATTCTTTCTTAATCGGTTTAATCCATCGTATTTATTTATGTTTTCAGTTATTTTGTTATTTTCGCGTTTATCAAGCAATTGAAGCGATGAATAAAATATTTACAGTCGTTCAAAAATAAATGTGGAAAATAAAATTATTACAAGGCTTCCAAGTCATGTACATTTTTCTGTGCAATAAATAAAATACCCGAATGTCCAATATACATCTACCTGCAGAAGATGGTTGGCGTGGATATGGCATGTTTTGTTTACAATATTATAAAGCCCGATTGGATGGCTAAAATGAGATTTGAACGGCATTTGTAGGGAAATTTCGTTTTTTGACCAAATTTTAGATTCAATCATTGCTTTAACCGGATTATGAGTGAAAATGCCACACGTTATGGTGTGGGGTATGTTTTCAAGAGGTTTTGAACCTCCATCGTTTCACTATATGTCCTAGCTTCCGAGAACAATTGAAAATAAAACTACTGTCCAGAAAGTCATGCCACCGACAACACTACTGATGTCATCGGCGACATCATTGATGTCGCTGGTGATATTAATATTTAGGCAAGCTACATGGCTTTCTGGGTACCATAAAGAAAGGGTCTTACAAGAAAGTGAGGTCTCTGGGACCGGCGGAATCAACGATGTCTCTAGCGACATGGGTGATACCGCCGGTGACATCACAGGTCTCCGGTAACCTTGATTTCTTGCAGCAGCAGCGAGCAGCAGTCAAAAATGACTGAAAACCCAAAAATGAAAACAAATCAATAAGAATCAACACAAATCAATAATATTAAGGCCAAAGAGCTATGAGACTCAGAATTTTCACCTCGAGGACGTGAATCCAACTCTTCATGAACTGAAAAGAAACACCTCCGGGGAGCTTGTAATGATGATTTAGTAGTCAATTTAAGAGTTTTAGGTCTCTAAATCCTATCAAGTAGATTTTAACTTAAAGACCCACTGATTTTAAGCTCACAATTAGAGAGTTCAAAGAAGAAAAACTAGGAAAAATGGATTAGGATCCTTTTTCCTACCTTTTCTAATTCTTATCTCACCAAAATCTATTTTCTCATTCTAAACTTAAATTTTTCCAACCAAATCTCCTATAATTTCAGCCTCTACTCCCCAAATTTAGCTCCCCCTTTTTTTTCAATATCAGCCTAAGGTGTGTTTTTATAGGCAAATTAGGGTAGTTTTTGAGACCTTTTTGACTAATTCCGCTGAAAGTGGCCGAAAAGCTGTCTGTGTAGGGACCCGCTTTAGGCCATGCCTCCGGCGATATGGTGATGCCGTAGGCGATATGGTGATGCCGTCAGCGATATAGTGATGCCGTCAGTAGTATGGCTGATGCCGCCGATGGCATGGCTGATGCCGCCGGTGGCATGGCTGATGCCGCCGGTGGCATCAGCTTCCAGCAAACTGACAGCCAGCTGGCCTAGGAGCCTAAAAAGTCGTAAAAGGTGGTCAAAAGTGGTTAAAAGTGGGTAAAGGCATCTTTTTGAATTTTTATTATATTTTATTGGGTATATAAATCATCGGTTCAAGCTCCTACTGAACGTATTATTTGGCCACGCGGAACTGGATTCTACCGAGTATAAAATTCACAGGGAATATTATATTGGTAATAAAAATTCTAAAGAGAACTTTTATTTTGAGGTATTAAAATCGGGTACACATCATCATCCTCTCGAGAGAGGGACTGCAAAATCCCGTGCTCACACAATGGTTAACATCAATGAAGTTTGGATTACAGATTTCAAAAATACATAAGTGAAAAATAATTCTAGCTATTACAATTATTATATTGCTATTTCTATTACAATTTATTTCTTTCCGGATGATTCTCCTTTCTTCTCCTTGCCTTTGCTCCTATCCCCCTTTCTAGTTTTAGCTTTATCCTCCCCCTTGTTATTCTCCCCCTTTTTGTTTGCATCAGCTTGGGTGTCTATAACCATATAGGACTTGCTATCCCAACTCTCCTGCCATGCCTTTGAGTATATGGAATAATCCATATTTCCATGTCTTCTACGCTCAATAATAGTGTCAACTATAGTTAGAGTTAAACGTAGGGGCCAAAAGACTTTTTGAAGTTGGGTATATGACTTTGTGATGTATGGATGCATATGGAGAACATGTTCGCGATCCTTCTCATCAAAGTAGGGTAAGAAGGCCTTCAAGAGGGTAGATATACTTTGTGTCCGAATAAGCTTGTGTCCCCAATGTGTTGGACAAGATCCTGAAGGACTGGGAGTAATTGGCTTTCCAGAATTGATGGTGAGAAAGACGATAAGGTTTGAAAGAGGAGATGGATAGATTAGCGTTACCTGACTTTAAAGATTCAATATCCTGGCAGATATCTCTTCGGACATTATGGATGTTGGAATTGAGTGTGGTGAGATCTTTGTGAAATGCATCATTTAGATCATTGATGATTGTGTCTTGTCCATTCATTTGGCCAGCAAACTCAGTTCCAATATTTTCCATATGTTTGGAAAGGAGTTTGGGCATTCCTTCATCAATGAATTTGGTTAGGTTCTCCAATGTAGCTTATTGTTTTTCATTGAGGCTCGTGATGTTGGAATTTACATCCTTCTCAGCTATGAATTATGATAAGTTTTCAAACTTGAAATCCATATGCTCCTTTATTTCTATTGTCAAGTCTGAGGAGGAGGAGGTGATTTTATCCATTATAGTTGTGCAATTATTCATAGCCCTAGTGTAAGCTTGATCGGCAGAGCGGTTTGCTACTGCAACACTTGTTTTTAGCTCATTAAGTACCGGAGTATCTTGGATAGAGAGACTTCTGCAATGAGTTTTGCAGAGGGGAAATCCTTCACTTTCTCTTCTATAGCCTTGACTGATCCTTTTATTTCTTCTAGTGTTTGCTTCAAATCCGGAGTTAAAGACTTGTTTTTAATCATGCTTTCCACCAATTTTAACAGAGCGCTGACACTCTGAAGAATTTTTACAACATGGCTCTCCCCCTTTCTTTCAAGGGTAACCTCCTAGATCATCTCTAATGATGTAGTCAGTTTATCAGATCTTCTCTTACTAGGACCGATAAGTTTCTTTATATGAGCTTCTCTAGAAGATGAACTTTCCTCAAATCCAGATGAGCTTTCAGTACTGGATGATTCATTTTCCTCCACTTCTACATTCTCTTCCTCTTTCCTCTCATTTGATCTTTCCCTCGAATTCCTCACCCTCTGAATCCGCTTTAGAAGCATTTTCATTAGATCCCAGACCCAGTCCCTCCTCTGGAATGATTTGTTGCGGGATAGGCTAGTTGGTCTTAGATACACTTGGAATTTTAGTTTCTAAGCTGCCTTGATGTTTAAATTCTATGTCATTGACATTGACAGCAAAGTCAGTATTAATAGTAGAAAGTATTGAGTCAGTGATTACCTCATAGGTTGGATTCGAAATGCCTTTCTCCTCTCTTCCTTTATCTACCTCCACAACCCCCGGAAGACTGAAAATGTCCTCAGTCTTCCCTTCAGATGCCTTTTCAGGAATTTTAATCTCTTCCCTAGGCGTATTGGTAGTGTCCTTAACACCCTTCTCATATGCCTTTTTAGGACTTTCCTCAATGATGATCTCAACTTCTAGATTGAGCAGCTTTTTTGGAAGTGGTCCAGTTCTGGGATTGAAGACAAACAGGTCTACTTCCAGATTTCGGGCAAGATTTTCCAGGTCTGTGGGAGCAATGGGAATATTCTGAGCACCGAAAGAGCCTCTAGGTCCTTCTATTGTGAGCTTATCGATTCGGTCATTGTCTTTCATTGCTTCCTTTATGACCTCATACTGAGGATCATCTGGAGTGACTTCCTTAGTAGATCCGGGCACATGTTTGCCCTTGGTTTTTCTGGCCTTAGCCAATTCAACTTCTTCAACCCTCTTCAAAACTCCCTCGTTAATAACAATTTTGGCTAGCTTCTTTGCTTTGCTTTTCTAGGATGCCACTGCCTCATCAAAGGTACAGCCTTTTCTGGTAAACTACATCCTTTTTGGTTCCAAAGCTTCATATTCAGTCTCCTCATTCTCCACCATATCATTTAGGGTTTCCACATTCCTCCCCTTCTTATATGTTGCCTTTATCAGCCTTCCTCTTGGCTTTGGCTTCTCAGGGCTTTTATTCATCAGTTGAGTGAGGGTTTAGGCATCCTCATCAACTTCCTCAACTAGAACAAGAGCCAGCTATTTTGGTGCTCTAGTCTTAGTGGTTCTACCCTTCTTGGGAACATGAGCTTCTTCATCCGGATTCGTTGCCTTCCTGGACCTGATCTTCTTCTCATCCCTTAGTTTAATGGCTTTAGCCTTATCCCACTTTTCTCCATTGGTCAACTTCTTGAATTTTTTCTCCAAAATCTCCTTCCCCTGGACTGACTTGAATCCGGAGAAATTTATTTCATTTGCCAATAGGATTTTGGTTATCAGAGCACCGTGGGAGTTCCTGTACTGTCTGAGGAAGTGGATGATCAATGATTGCATATTCACCTCTCTGCACTCTTCCCAGTGCTGTAACATATAGTGTTGAAAGGAAGACACTTTGGTTAAGGATTCCTTCTAGATTAGGACTAACTTGGCATGAACATGTTGCAAGATCCTTGGAGCTTGTGGCCAATAGGTGGAGAACTTATCTCCAAAATACCTGGTAGGAAGCCACATATGAGGATGATATTTCACCCTCAATTCATCTCCATTAGCTCTCATCTTAACCCCATCGTTCTTCATATTCAGATGCTTCTCAAAGAACTCCGGTGTAATGGTTATCTCCTTCTCCTAATCTTTAGTTCTAAGAGAATCATAGTAGGAGTGAGCTCTCAGATTATTGTAGAACTTGCGCACCAATTTCGGATAGGTTAGGAAATTTATCTTCAAAGAATCCCCCAAGTGTTGATCCTCTATGAGTTTAGAGAATGGGTCTATTTGAAAGAGTAAATTATCTCCCAAGTAATCAGTGGGAACAACTGATTTAGTGGCTTTGGGGTTTATAGGTATGAAATCTTTATCTTTGAGATCAGACTCTACAAAGATGTTTTGCAGAGGAAATGTTTGGATTTGGTTGTTTATCATCATGGCTACCACTTGAGAATGTTTGAAAAATTAAGGTTTGGAAATTAAAAATTGTAGAGTAACAGTAGTAAGTTGCTCACGTGAAGAAGAAGGGGAAATTTGGGGGTTTATATAGGATTTCCAAAGTGAGGGTAGAATTGTAATCTGGACCTAGTTAAAGTTAACTAGAATGATGACATGGCAGTTGCAATTTATGAGAGAGGTAAATGGCATTAAAATCGGAGAATAGGAACGATTTATTTTTAAAACTGCCCTTTAATTTTTTCACGCATGTAACACCCAATAGACGTTTGAAATTCAAAATGTGTGCAGCTACTTTTCAGTGCTTTTACTGCCATTTGTCCTTTCTATCTACTAAGCTGGCAGTCTTTGTTCTGGATCTAGAGTCAAAATAATTTCTTCTTCTTTTCCTAATTCCTTGACTTATAGAGCTTCAAACTAATCCCAAATTGTCTTCTGGATTTGCCTTTAAATTGGATTAAACATTCCAATTGACTCCCTTAGCTTGTTGAATTGATCTTTACTCAGTGGCTTGGTAAAGATATCTGCTCTATGCTCATTGGTTGGAATGTATACCAATGCAACATCCTTCTTCATCACATGATCCTGGATGAAATGATGCCTAATGTTTGCATGATTCATCCTACAATGGAGCACTGGATTTTTGATACATCAATGGCACTTTTGTTATCACACATTACTTCAACACATCTGGATTGAACTCCGTAGTCTTCTAATTGTTGCTTGATCCATAGGAGTTGAGATACACAACTTCCTGCTACCATATATTCTGCTTTTGTGGTTGATAAGGCAATAGAAGTTTGCTTCTAGCTATACCATGACACCAAGAAATATCTAAGAAAGTGACAGCCCCCGGATGTACTATTCCTCTCAAGCGTGTCTCTGCCATAATCTGCATCAATGAGGGCTTTAAGTGTGAAGTTCGCATTACTAGGATACCATAATCTAACTTTAGTGGTTCCTAGGAGATTTCTAAGGATTCTCTTTACTGCTTTAAAATGTGAATCCTTAGGATTGGATTGGTATCTTGTATAGTAGCAAACTGCATAGTGTATGTCAGGTCTGCTAGCTGTCAAGTACAGTAGTGATCCAATCATTCCTCTATGGATCTTTTGATCAACTTCTTCTCCTTCACAATCCTTTGATACGACAGTATCTAATCCTATGGGAGTGGACATTGGCTTGCTTTTGCCCATTTCAAAATTCTTCAAAATTTCCTTAGTATACTTAGATTGATTAATGAAAATCCCATCCGGACTCTGCTTGATTTGTAGACCAAGGAAGAAATTAATTTCTCCCATTATAGACATCTCAAACTCCTTCTGTATTTGAGTGCTAAATTCTTCACACTTATTCTCATCTGTTGCTCCAAAGATGAAGTCATCAATATAAATTTGGACTAGGATGATATCATCCTTCTTCTTCTTGGTGAAAAGAGTTGTGTCTACCTTCCCCCAGATATACCCCTTGGGTATGAGAAATGTAGTGAGTCTCTCATACCAAGCTCTTGGTGCTTGCTTTAATCCATAGAGGGCCTTCTTCAACTTGTATACATGATTTAGATGCTTTGAGTCTTTAAATCTAGGTGGTTGCTTGACATAGACTTCTTCTTGGATAACTCCATTTACAAATGCACTTTTGACATCTATTTGGAGCAATGTGAATCCTATGAATGATACAAAAGCACATAGAATCCAGATTGCCTCCAATCTTGCTACAGGGGCAAATGTTTCTTCAAAGTCAATTCCTTCTTACTGATTGTAGCCTTGGGCAACTAGTCTTGCCTTATTTCTCACCACTACTCTGGATCCTTCTAGCTTGTTCTGGAATACCCATTTGGTGCTAATTATTGACTTTCATTTTGGTAGTGACACTAGATCCCAAACATCATTTCTAGTGAATTGATCTAGTTCTTCTTATATTGCCATCATCCAAATTTCATCTCCTTCAGCATCTTGAAATTTCTTTGGCTCAATGAGAGAGATAAAAGTAGTGTGGCTCATCTTCCTATTGAGTTGTCCTTTAGTTCTGACTGGATTTTGGACATCATCCAAAATGGCTTCTACCGGATGATTTCTCTGAGTCTAGCTTTCTCTTTGAAGATCTGCACGTTGTACTGGAGTTTCTTCCTCAACTGCTTTAACTTCTTCTTGATTATCCATGACTTTTATCTCATGGTGATTAAGATAACCTTATGGGATTTCTGAGTTGAGATTAATTCCTTCATCTTCTTCCTTTTACTTTTTGATTTGGAAGGAATCTAGAATCTGCACTTCTTCTTTTTCTCCAGTGTTTTCAACTTCCAGAATTACATCTTCTAGACTTAAACTTCTTCTTCTTGCATGGTTAGTCTCATCGAAATCTACATGCATTGACTCTATAACTGTTTGGGTTTGTTTTTTATAGATGCTGTAAGCTTTGCTATGTATTGAGTAGCCAAGGAAAATTGCTTCATCAGATCAAATTTTCCTACTTGCTCTCTATCATTCAGGATGTAGCATTTATATCCAAAAGCTTTGAAATATCCAATTTTGGGTTTCCTTCCCTTCCAGATTTCATAGGGGGTCTTTTCTAAGGTCTTTCTAATGAGAGCTCTATTTAAAATGTAGCATGTTGTGTTTACGGACCCTAAAAATATTTTGGCAAACGATTCTCACTTAGCATTGTTCTAGCCATCTCAATTATGGTTCTATTTTTTCTCTCAACAACTCCATTTTGTTGAGGAGTATAAGGGGCAGAGAAGTTATGTTCAATGCCTTTGAATTCGTATAATTCAGCAAAATGCTTGTTTTTGAATTCTCCTCCATTATCACTCCGGATACGTGCAATGCTTATGCCCTGTCCTACTTCTATCCGGATGAATATTTTTGAGAATTGATCAAAGGCTTCATCTTTGCAGGCTAGCAAAGCCACCCAAGTATAGCGAGAATAATCATCCATAATGACCATGGTGTATTCTCTTCTACCTAGACTCAATGGTTTGATTGGACCAAAGAGATAAACATGCAAGAGTTCAAGAACTCTCTTGGAAGGTATATACGAGATGGAAGGAAGGCTCTTCTTATACTGTTCACCTAATTGACATGCATTGCATATGTGATCCTTATCAAAAGCTACCGTAGGCAAACTCACAACCAATTCCTTTTTGGCTAATTTAGACAGGAGGTTCATGCTTATATGTCCTAACCTCCGGTGCTATAGCCATGATTCTTCTTCTTTAGACACCAAGCATATATTCTTTTTATCATTTGTAATGTTGACACAATAAACATTATTAACTCTAGGTGTATAAAGAATGAGTTGATTTGACTTACTATCATAGATTGAGCATCCTCCGGAGTCAAAGGTGACTTTTCTTCCTTTATCAGAGAGTTATGCTACACTGAGCAGGTTGAACTTCAGTCCATCAACTCTAGAGAATCTTCTATCTTTATTTCAGATCCAATGGTTCCATGGTCAATGATCTATCCTTTTTTATTGTCTACAAAGTTAACTTTTCCACCTTTCTTCCAGATTCAAGTGATGAAGCCTTTCTCATCACCAGTCATATGCCTTGATCATCCACTATCAATGTACCATGTATGTTGATCTTCTGTGGATCGAAGGTATACTTGTAAAATAGATCAAGTGGGTTTGGGTACCCAATCAGATTTGGGTCCTCTCGGGTTATCAACCATTTCAGGCCAAGGATAAACATCATAATAGCCATTTTTTAATCTACATAATTTAGTAATTTGGTTGTTTTTCCCACAAAACCTGCACCTTGAGATGGGTCTACTTTGCTTCTGCTTCTTCTAGATGTTCTTTAGATCCTCCTTTCTATAGTTTCCAACATATCTAGCTTCTTATATACTGGTCTGTCTGGAATGTATCTAAAAGCTAGTTGGAGGTGCAACTTCGACTTTGTAATTCTTTCTTTGCTTTGTAGGTTGCTCATTTAATACAGCCTTAGCTTTTCCCTTTTGAGTAGCTATGAATCTCTATGCTTAAGGTTGCTCGCTAACTTTTCTTTCCTTAAGATTTGGGAGCACCGGATTCTTTTGATTAGGATTTCTTGGTCCTAGTCTCCCTTGATTTCTCCCTCTTTATGGAGGATCTAGTTTTCTTTCGGATGGCTCCTTCATCAATGTTAGCTTCCTATCTAGCCCTGTCAAGTTAGCACTTAAGATCTGAACTTGACTTCTGAGGAAATTCTCTTCCACCACATCCATATGCTTTATAGTTCTCATCAAGTTAATGTCTTGTGACATTGCATCAGCATCTTCAGCTAGCTCCAGAACTTGTCATTGTATGGATTTTAAGGCTTTGGTGTTCTGTATCATATTGTCGATTACCACCTTTAAGGCTCTAGAAACATAAAGGTTAGAAATACAATTAGAGTGAGAGTTTACCTTAGTATTAACTGTCACTGATTCTGAATCCCCAAATTTCTTAGTATATTGGCTGGATAAATTTCTTTTGGATTGCTCTGCTTCCAGATCAGTCAGTGCCATGAATGTGCAATGAGCAGTCTCCTCTTCTCCTATTGAAGATGAACTGCTACTTTCTTCACTGTTGCTCCATGTGGCCACTATAGCTTTCTTCTTATATTTCTTTTCCCTATTTAGCTTGGGACATTTGGTTCTAAAATGTCCTTTTTCTCCACATTCATTCGGAGCCTTTCTTAGCTTATCCCTTCTTGAGGAGCCTTCCTTATGCCTTCTTGATTCAAATCTTATGGATCTCCTTCTATCCTTCTTCTTTAAGAATTTATCAAAGCACTTGGTCAGCATAGCCATATCTTCTTCATTATACTTTGATTCTTTTGGTAACTTATCTGATCCGGAAGAGGCTGATCTGGCAGAGTCTGCTTATGAGCAACGGCCTTCTTCTTTTCTTCCGACTTTCTCTCTTACTGAATGTATCTCTCTAAGGATAATTCTTGAGTCAAAAGATTACCAATGAGCTCATCATAACTATAGAAGTTTAAGTCATGAGCTTCCTCAATGGCGGTCTTCTTGTTGTCCCATTCCTTGGTGAGACTACGGAGCACCTTCTTTACCATCTATACTTTAAATATTTCCTTTTTTAAGCCTCTTCATTTCATTCACTAGATTTGTGTATCTAGTGTTCATACTACTAATTGGCTCTTTTGGCTCCATTTTAAAGGTCTCAATCTTTTGCTGGAGTAGATCAAATTTGGCTTCTCTGACCTTATTGGTTCCTTTATAAGTCACTTCTAGTTTCTGCCAAATCTCTTAGGCAGTCTCACATCCGGATGTCCAGTTAAATTTTGTTGCACTAAGAGCACAATGAAGCATTTCAATAGCATTTGCATTATCACATAATTTTTAAAGTCATTCTCATCCCATAAACTTGAGGGCTTTTGGGTAGTGATACCCTCTTCTTCGTGAGTAGGCTCATATGAGCCATCTTTAATGGTCAACCATGCTTGCATGCTTTATGGTTGAACGAAGTTCTTCATCCAGTTCTTCTAGAACATGTAGTATTCATCAGTGAAGAGTAGAGGATAAGTAATAGACATACCCTCGTGAAGGAGTTGTGAGTTTTGGAAACTCATTTAGATCAAAATTTAGACCTTTAGGTTGAGATTGTTAGCTCTCTAATTTTGAGCACTTGCTCTAATACCACTTGTTGATCCCTGTGAGGGTCCAAATAAGGTCAAAGGAGGGTGAATGACCCTTTTTCGCGGAATTAATAGACTTTAAAAAGTCTTTATGTAGCGTGTTTAATTATGTTCTGGATGTAATGGATCTGGATGATGTAGATGTAAATTATAATGCAAATAAGTAAAGAGTTAAAAAATCAAACACAAGGATTTTATCCTAGTTCAGCCCCACTTACTCCAGTCCCCAGAGTTTGCTTCATCCGAGCTTTTCCACTAGTGAATTCCTTTCCAACTGGCAGGAATCAAGCCTTATAATTTATCTCCGGATGGTACCCCCTTCCGAATGTAGGATATACCACTAGAAGCACCAACTCCTAGCTGAGTCCTTTTGTCTTTAGCAAGATATACCACTTAGATTTCTACCCTAAACCTAAGTTGAGTCCTATAGGGAGATCCTACTCAAAGCACCAACTTCAAGCTATACCCCAATCTCATTACTCACCCAAGTAGGAGATCTTTTACACTTTGGTTTCTCAAAGGTTTTGATTTTGGAGTTCCTTAAGTTTATAACTCACTTAGAAATCCTTATAAACAAATTTGGAATTTTTTAATTCTTGGAGGATGTGTTTTTTTATTACAATAGTAGATTCCCTTGTTATTTCTTTCTTGGAACAACCAACAGTTTCTCAACTTGTGAAGCTTCCCTTTTATAGGCTTTTATCATAAATGTAGGCAATGTGGGTTGTTGAACTTCAATTAAATCTACACCGTTGATAAGGTAATATTTGGTGCTTTCAAAACCATTGATCAATCCGTTAGGCAGAGATTTTAACCCGTTTGAATCCTTGGGATTAAGGCTGAAAAGTTGTCAGTGATCGTTTTCCTTGTATTTTAGTGTTTCACTAACTTTTATGCCAGTAGTCCGGAGTGTGTGTTCCACGTACCTTTCTTATTTGTCTAGGTGGAAAAGGTTGTTACTTTTCACTTTCCTGTATCAGTCCTTCGTCCTTTTTTTCAAAAAGTGCAAGCTGTCATTTTTATCTTGCTTGTGGGGAAGGGATCTTTGACTTGTAGACCAAAAGAATGGAGGGAATGTAATATTTTGAATTATTCCCTTTGTCTTTAGATATTTAAGTCTTCCGGATGTCTTTAGACTTAATATTGCTGGGTCTTTCTTCTTCCATATGCTAATACAATTAACTCTTTCAGATGCTAATTTGGGAGGTTCAAAGTTTGTTTCCTTTCCAAACTTTAACCGGATTCTTTCCTTTCATGCTTAGGTAGTTGTCTTCACTTTAATGGTTTACTTGGACTTTGGATGTTTTGGTTATATGTCCGCATAAAGTGACTTAGGTCTTTTTGTACTTAGATGTTTTGTTTACTTCAAACATGATCCGAATTATTTGTTGTTCTGGATCATTGTTTCCAACAAAATTGATAGACGACATTTAAAAATTGCAACCTAATTTTAGCCCTTGATGCATTTTCCACCGCTTGAATCTCGACATCCTCAACTATCACATCCATAAGGCCATTATAAGTCAAAATGTGAGACATCTACTCAAGCTGTCTAGTAGTAACGGGATAGAAAGGACCAAACTGACAGCTAGTCAAATCACTTGAAGATGGAGATAAAGACTCAACCCTTAACTGAATCAGAGTTGGAGGTGAAGTAATGGGAATGTGAACCAAATAGACTTGAGAACATTACCAAACTTTAACTCTAGCTGACGTGAAAAATAAATGATTATTACATGTATGAGGTTATTAATACATGGGTTTATGTACACACGGAGCTATACAACATGGGTGCTTTCATGGCTACAAAACAAATGTTAGTTCATGCATGGGTTTGATGGCACGCAAAAATGGTAAGGTTAGCAAACAAGGACACGTGTTATAACACATGCAAGCGCTTTCTTCAAACTTTATTCCTCCCGTTAAGTCTAAAAGTATTTTCCTTTGAATACCACAAGGGTAACAAAGGGTAACCTAAAGTAATCTCATATGAAAGGTACCTGAAGGGTATAATTCTAAAGCTTTCGATAAGAAGGGTATAAGCACGATACAGAAGTTGATGAAGATGGTTCCTATTGCACTAAGATACACTCCAAGATTCATAGTGGGAGGTATATGTGATATGGAAATGAGTAATTCACCTACTAGAGTATCCTCAATTCCTATAGGGCATGAGTGATATTTGCACGAGCTTTGCGGAAATAATCGGCAATCTTATCCTAGTGCTTTAGAAGAAGAGCACTTTAGCTAGAGAGAAAGAGGTTGAGAAAATATAGTGTAATACTTTTCCTAATTAATAAATTGATATGGGTTGAATTAACAAAATGATTCCAGTGCTCATCTTAATCTTTTAAACTTTTCAAAAACCAAAATTTGCATGTTTTAAGATTATCTCCCTAGTAGAGTCGCCACTATAAACGGACAAAGATTTCCCGAGTGCCACAAGGCGAGGTCCGCTTGGGGTTTTTGATAAAGGCGTGATGGTAGAAATCAATATATGCGTTAAAGTAATTTTAGTTTATCTGATTTTAAGAATAAAAGAATCGGGATCCAAATCCCAATACAAATGATAGAGTCGCCACTCAAGTCCCTGTTAGACATGATGTATGCCCTAGAAGCAATTAGGGCGATATATCTTAGTTAGTTTTATTTGTACGAACAAAGTTATATTAATAAAGGCATTCTTTTGTTATATCAATGACTGTGAAAATATATTATGACTGGTTTAAAATATATTCATTGATGTGTTTGCAAAATCTCATGACATAATCATAGCACGTATTCCAAGGGCATAGTGAGACTATGTTGGTGAGAACTGGTTCATGTGCAATTATGATTTGTCTAAATATCCCTAGTCATAGTATTTGGACATTGATGAATATGGATAGACTGGCATGTGTCGTCATACCTCTTGAATATCATTCAGAGTAACATATCTCCAGTACTAGAGGGTGGTACCTTGGGTTAACACATGAATGTATTCAAGGAAATACATTGAAGACCGCTATGAGACAACACTCGGTAATCTATATTATGTTTTGGTGTTTTAATCATCTCATTGCAATAGCAATACAAATATCCTTATACCTGAGATATTAGTTACCTTGTTCAGATGTTGCTCTACTTTGGATTATACTTATACATTCTATAAGATTGGATGTCACGGATAATTATGGGTATAATTGATGTCTGTCCGTTGGTAAGCTGGGTAGTCAAGATGGAATCTATCACTCCATTATAGCAATATAAGGGAGATGTACCTTGGCCACTTGTTAGAAGTGACACACTCATAAACCTCTTATCAGAGTATAAGTTGATAGGATAGAATCCTGATCAACACATTAAATGGTCGAGTAGTGTACTTTGGCATCAATAATAAACTATTGGGGTAACTATTAAAGCTACTAGTGGACTAACACTTAAACCGAGTCCTAGAAACTAGATGGTACTTAACAGTTGATAGAAGGAGCGAATTGTATTGATACTATTATCGAACCAGGATTAAGTCACATGCACGTGACGTTTCGAATATTGAGGGGTCATATGCCTTTTGCTAGAGGCCACTATGACAGATCAAAGTAAGTGGAGTCCATAACAGTCTGGAGATCCGAGCCGGTCAATTCCTAAAAAGGGATTGTGCCAGGTTAAACTTTTATGGCTTGATATTATGGGATCCTATAAGGTCACACACTTTGAGTTACCACTGAGCTAAGTAAAGAATCATTATACTAGGTCTAATCTAGAAGAGCAAGAAAATATGGTTAGACCATAACATATTGGTTAGACCAATATTCATTAGTTGGACCAATGAGCCTGATAAATAATAAGAAGGATAAAATAAACAAACGGATTAAGAACCAAAAAATAGTATAGTTAAAGAATATCGGGTATTGCTTGAACTGGTGCAAGTGGATCGGTGAGAAAATTGCTGGATAATTTTAGACTCAATCAACATGTAGGCTAAGGTAGTATTGTGTGTGAACAACACTGCTCAAGGCTTGCATTGGGGCCTTAGGGATAGTGGGCTGCAATGCACAACCCACTGCGCACTAGAGCGTGGCCTACTAGGCTACGCTGGTGCACGACCCAGCAAGGCCGTGCAATGCGCAGCCTGCTATAAAGTGCTAATGTACGGCCTAGCAGGTGCGCTGCGCCATGCATAGCCTACTGGGTTGCGCATGTGCGCGGCCTAATAGGCCAGCGCATAGTATTGGATAGCACAGCCCGCAAGGGCTATGCTACTATGGGCTGTGGGCTGTGGGCCTATGCAGGCCCAGCCTGAACTAATGGCCATTCGGCCAGCAGTTGTAGATGAGTATGGGGAGTTTGTTCCCTAAGCGAACTCCCCATTAGAGTTTGGTTCTCACTCTATGAGGTTTATTAAATACCTAATTGCCCTTTTTATTTTATTTCTAATTGGTTGAGGTGAGGGACTTTACTGTCCTTTGAATAATTCCTAACCACTATAAATAGAGGCATCCTCCTTCATTATATTTCGTCCTAAATTTTATAATCGGTCTCTTGCTTTCTTAATTCTCTTAGTTGTTTTGATTCCTAAAAGTAATCCGTTGAAAGACGTATTTACTTAGAATAGAAAACTAAGGGAATTTCTTCAAGAATATATTAGTAGGGAGAAGCTACCATTCTTCGCTCTTTTATCGGTTCTTCCTTTCTAGAAGGTTTTGGTAGGTGGTGCTCGTGTGGACTATTTATAGAGGGCTTCAACTTTGGAGCCTGTGCACGTAGCTGAGGGGTCATTCTGCTGATAATGGGATTCACGCTTCAACTGGTAAGTGGTTAAATTATTATTAGGTTCTTTTAATAAGTGTTTATGACCTAGAATAATTTAAGACTAGCATTATTATCAATCATGTTATGCTTAGGAGATCCAAGGAACTAGATTAAATTTTTTAACTTCCATTACACCTGTTTTACTTGCTAAATCCTTAATCTAGACCAACAGTTCCTACTTGGGAAAATATTGGTACGATTCCCACTTAGATGGAAGCTCATACCTTTTAGATCAGATATTCGAATATCAGATAAGCCACTTACTTTTCATCTGGCTAGTTCAAAATTACATAAAAACTCAAAACACATAACCATCTTAATTCATTATTCAGGGAAGTATTACGGAAGTCTTATATCTACACTCTTTCACACTCACTTCATGCGATCCAACAGTTTATAGTAATTTTAAACAAGGGGGGAATAAATTACAACCTGGGATAATCAGGGGATAGTGTAAGGGAACCTATTACATTTGTTCTAAGTTATAAAATAAACAAATGTTACAACACCCTTACAAGACGAAATATTATGTTATTGTTAGCATGATGATTTTATGATCAATAGTACTCGGATAGCTTCGAGGATCGAAAAGAAATAAAAGGGTATTCCAAACATTTTGTTATGAAAATCCATTTTGTCTTTTTCGTGAGTTGATTTACCGGATTATTAGTGAAAAGGATCATTATTCGCTCTTTTCTACACACTAGAAATAAGTTCTTTGAATAAACAGGCGTTGTAGAAAACCGCAAGTATACAGTTGCGATGTAGTTTAAAAGATTATTGATCCCAAGAGGAAAGAAGCAAACTTGATTCACCAAAAATAAAGATAACATAAATGGTTGGTAGGTAATGGGGATAGAATAAAGTAGAAAACAACGACGAGTAAAGAAATATAAAGAAATTAGATAACTAAGTTATTTTGATTCCAAACCTTTATGATCTAGAGTTTATTTATACTTATGCATGCAAACTTAAATTTCTTATGTTTTATGTTTAGTATGATGGCTCTCACATAAACTACAACCATACAAGATATAGGCAATTATATCTGGATAAGACTATACCCGCACTAAACTTAACAATATTATGATTAAGCATCAATTTAGAGAATATGAATTCGGAATAGATTGTTGCCGCTTATGATGCAAGACAAAAACAACAATCTCAAAATTCACAAACACAAAATAGAAATGAACTCAATATAAAGAGTATCATATATTATAAACTTCAATCGAAAAATGTATTAAGAACAAGTAGAGAGGAAAGGTGATATGAACGAAAATAAGAATTAAGAATGATGCGATAACCAAATTAAAGAATTAAGTCAGATCAAACTGCCTTTTTAATCGGTGTGTCAAGCCTCTCTCATGGCCCTTCTTCTACTTGAATCTCCAAATGCACTAATATTCCAAGTAAGACAAATTATTGAAGATAAGACAAAATAATAGATTAAGAACAATGAATTTTATTCATAAGTGTTTTGCAAGTACGCTTAAAATAACACTCTCGAGAATAACCTAGAAACCTAAGAACAATGTAGATTTCTCTCTCCCATTTTTCTCCCTATCTATGGCTAAATGGCTGAAAATTATGATCAAACATCCCCCCTTTATGCTCTGGCCGAATATGCCTATTTATAAAGGGTGAAAAGTCACATCTCTTCATATAATTGGTTGATGAAGAGGTACCTTATTCAGATGGCAGTTGAATGACCGTTGTAAGAAAATCTGCGCAGCCAAGGAATTGCATGTCGCGACCGTGACATTTTGTCACGCTCGTGTCTTATTATTGTTAAACAAACTATTTTCCTTCGTTGCATAGCCATGATCGTGATCTAATAGTCGTGCCCGCGAAGAGGTGTTTTGCATGAATACTTCACGTGGACTTTGATTTCATCCCATGCATCCAATACTTAGCCAATTTTGCCTCAAAATAAGTCCATTGTTGCACTCTTTTCATATTTTTAGTGCAAATTCCATTTCCGAGCAAATTCCTTATAAGATTCACCTAATTCCTGAAAATGCATCTAAAATAACAACAAACTACGTGAAATCTTATAAATGCAATAATAGAACTCAAGAAATGTTTACAATTGAATAGTGTTTAGCCACAAGATATGTGTAGATTTAACACTTATCAATAGCATGACATGGGGTGATGTTACGTTCATTTTACATATATATATATATATAAAATAAACATTCTATCTGGGATTACTCGACCCTTGCGGCTAGAGAGCACCCGTACGGCCCTTGTGAGACCATACAAGTGTGTAAAGTTAACTCGTACGGGTCTAGACTAGACCCAAACAAAATGTCAAAAGCTATATAATAAAATGGAATGGAAACAAGATAGAAGGTGGGATTTCCTCCCCCATACGTCGAGGTAGCACCCGTATGGCACTTAAAGGGACCATATGGATGTCCATTGAAACTTGTACGGGTCGGGACCAGAACCAAAAAAATTTTATGGCAGAAGCACAATAATATAAGAAAATGACAGAAAATAAAAGAGTAAGTCTCTTTGAAACTCAGGAGCGTACCTCTACGCAGTGAATCCATTTTGAAATGATCCCAATGCCAATAGGAAGCCTTGCCAGAGTTGGATGTGATTGATATGGTGGTGGTTGGACAGAATATGGAGTTTGAGAACTCTTCCTGATCCTAAATTGTAGGAACGATGGTATAAAATGTGGAACAAACTCTTTTGAAAGGCTTTCTCCCTATTTTATCCTCCTTATACCATTTCTATACATACTCTGACTATCCTATGAAAATACTGTTGGAAACATTCCGACTATAGTGATTTTGCTCGATACTGTTATTCTCTTGAAATGTGAGGCAAATGCCTCTATTTATAGTATAAAATGCGCTCTTGGACAGCCCTTATTGCTAATTGAGCCATATATGGTATGATTGCAATCAATCACCCCTAATTGGTCGTGATTAGCAACAGTACGGGTGGGTAGGACCCAGATGGGTCTTACTGTGGACTCGTTCCACTAAAGTTGACCCGTACAAGCCCCCTAAGGTCTGTTGTCAAAACTTTGACAAAACTTGGCTAGGCAGCATTGGGACCACTCCAAACAGATAACACCTGTATAAAAATGTATTATATAACTCTCATCATCGCTTCGTGAGATGAACTATTAAAATTATGTGCTCACATCGGCTCGTTGACAACCCTAAATAGAAATTAGTATTAATTAATGACTCGCAATATTATTTCATTTAACTTTTGATTCTCCTATTGGTCTTGTCTTTCTGGATTGTCGAACGATTTTTAGTCTTTTCTTCTTCGGTCAAACTAATGTTTATCAGTAGGTCTGTGAACCATGTTGCGTATTTGTTAGTTAGAGCAACTAGTTCTTTGACAAATATAGAGACTTAACTCAATTATTATCCACCTTTAATTAGAGTTGTAATTGCTTCTAATTAATATCGTCGTATTCACCGCTAAAAAAAATTCCTCTTTTCGCATTTTTAAATTTAAGGTGTGCAATATCAGGACTTAATGAAATTCAAATCATGTACCTTCCACTTAAAGAGAGATGTCACTACACCCATACTAATGTTGGAGTTGCATTTGAATATTGAGACTGTTAATTAACAAATTATGTAATAATATTACTAAATATTTGTCTGATAACCAATAAGGTGTAGTTCAATTGATTAAGTAGGTTGAGCAAGTTTGAGGAGAATAAGGTTCAAATCCCACTAAATATATTTATTGAGAGGGATGAAGAGCCTTAATTATTATTAAGCCCTAAACAAGATCTTCTCAATAAAGATACTTATAAATATTAAAAAAATATATATCTGATAATTTATTTTTTATATTTTTTAAATGAATGCTGAGGATTGATTGGTGTAAGAGAACAAGCACCAAACTAGGTCGGAATTTATTTTTATATATCTCAATTATTAGATTTGTAATATGTATTGTATGTTTGGCAATTAATTCATAAATAATTATTAGATATCTTGTTAAAGTAAGTGCTTTCTATAATAATAGTCCTTTTCGTGAAAGTAATCAACAATAAACAAGTCCAAATCTGATGATTCAAGTTTAGACATTCTATAAATAAACTTGTCAACTGAAAAACTATTTTGTTCACCCCACTCCCTTTTTGCCACCAATTGTCAACCATTTATTAACATTATTTATAGCTAGTTCTCTGATTTGCCTTCAGCCCTTCAATGGTGAAGTACGATTCTCTTTTTTAAAAAAATGCTTAATTAGAATAGCAATTTTTATGTTTTTTATAATATATCAGTTATTAAATGGTATAGTTGAAAAGGAGAGAACATGATAAGTTTATGGACTTTAAAATAATACTAATTAATCAACCTAATTGGGTCATTGACATAATATTTTAATTTATTTATTGATTGCGAAGTAATATAATGGGATGCTTAATTAAGTATGATCATCACTGCATTGGTTAATGGAAAATAATGGTCCATTATGCCATTATCCAACGCATAATTTGTTACCCAACTCAATAACCATGTAGGCACGTGATAATATACTTTGTATTTTTTAATCCAAAATTTATTTTACAAGTTCTTAATCATCAAGCATTGTTGGCATTAGTAAGATTATCACATATTGGGTATTGGAGAGAATGTTTGGTCCTCTTATTTTCAAATAGTTGCAATTATACAGATTGGAGAGTTTGCCTTCAGTCTATTGGTTTTATATTATACAGATTCGAACCTCAATGTCCTCACTTGCGAAGTCAAACTCAAAACTCTTAGGGGGCCTTTGGTTCACATAAAAAAATGGAAAGGAAATCAATAAAGGGAAAGATAAGGAAATGAATATAATTCCCTTTGATTTGCTTATACGTTTGGTATACTCAAAAAAGGAATGAAATTACTCTTAATTTCATTTATTATTGTTTTGATTAAAACAATTAATTTTTTTTATTATAATAGGATAACAATAACTATATATAATATTAATTAATAAATTATAACAAATAAAATTATAATTTAGTAATTATTATTACTAATTTTATATATAGTAATAATAATATTAATATTGATAATATTTATTATCATAATATTAATATTTATCATTATAATATTAATATCTATTATTATTTAATATATTATTATAATAAATAATATTTAATATTTAATTAATAATATCATTATATATATTAACATCATAATAATTATTAATATTAAATTATATTAATAGTAACAGTGGTAAAAATTATTTTATAAAACTATTTTAGAATTATTATATAAAATAAAAATATTATTAATATTAAAAATAACTACTATTATAATATATATTTATTTATATAAATAAATTTGAATATTAATATAAAGTGATAAATTGATAACTATTGTTACATTCATAATAAAGATTAATAACGATAAGATAATAATAATGGAGAAAAACAAAGAAAGGGAATGCTAATACCTAATAGAATGGGGGAATGGAAATACCTTAAAAGGGGTAATCTTATATCCTAATATGGGTAATGAATTTGATCCTCTTGTCTAATAACAAACAGCAATAAAGGGAATCAGAATACCTTTCCCTTTCCTGAACACCCCAACCAAACACCCCTTAGATTTCGTATAGTTATTCAAATAAGACCATATAAAAAAAATTTAAAATCTAAAATGTTGAACATGATTTAAGGCATAATAAAATAAAAACATGGACTATTTTGTAGGGTATATAGTATTCAAGTTTTGCGGCAGCCGCCGAGTGGGGACTTTATGAAAGTAAATGTTAACGGATGGCCCTTGAGTGTTTGGGAATTGCAGGATACGGTGGCATTTTTCGAAAAACACGTAGATTTCCTCATGGCGCGTTCTCGGGGAGAATAGATTCAGTTTTCGCTTTTAAGGTGGAACTATTGGTGACTATTTTTGCGATTGAGAGGGCTTTTGCGATGGAATGGAGGAACTTGTGGGTCGCAACTGACTCGTCCTATGTGGTTTATGTTTTCAAACATAGACGAAAAACAATTCCTTGGTGCTTACGACTTAGATGGGAGGTGTCGATTATCCTTCAAGATAAAATGTAGGTGATTGTTTCGCATATCTATCGGGTAACCGAGCTGTGGATGCCTTGGCCCGATATGGCGTGAATAACGGTGATGAATTGTGGTGTTCTCACCCGGTTTTTGTTGCTGATTTTATTAAGGAAGATTATGACCTACGTCCCCAATACCAGTTCGTCCTTTAATCAGATGGAAGACTACAACAAGTTTTATGTTTTAGTTTCTTTGTAGGCCACTTGTTAGGCTTGTGTAGTTCTGGCCCTTTTTTTTCCTTTCAGCTTTTTGCACACGACTTATTTAATTCTTATTTTCATTTTATTAATAAAAATCCTTGGATAGGGTTTTTAACAGCGGTGGAACCTTTTCCACCTACCTTTTCTCTGTCTCGGATAATTTATAAAAAAACACTTTCACTATAGCAATACATATATATTATACTTGTTGAGTTTAACCAAAAGAAGCAAGATAAGAAAATCACAAGTTTGGACAAAGAAATCAAATTCATTACCCATTTGAGTAACGGGATTACCCCTTTTAAGGTCTTTCCACTCTCCCACTCCATTAGGTATTAGCATTCTCTTTCTTTATCTTCTCTTATACTATGATCTTATAATTAAATTATTATTATTATTATTATTATTATTATTATAAAATAATAATAATAAATAGTATTCTAATATTATTGTATATTAACTAAAAATAATATTATGTAACTAATTATAATAAATGATATTATTATTCTATAACCATAATAATATATAAAAATAAAATTTAATTATTTTTTATGTCTTAATAATATTGTTATAAAATATACATGGTATTATTATTATTGTTAAATAATAATATTTATTTAATAAGGATAATATATAATTAATACATTATTATTATTATTAATATTTTATATTTAATAATTTTATTATTTATTTAAGTAATATTATTATTATTATTAATATTATTAATAATATTTATTTAATAATAAATAATATTATTAAACAATACTATTATTGATTTATTTATTTTATAATAAATAATAATATTAAATATTATTGATATTAATAATATTATTTATTATTAAAAAAAATTCAAGCAATATTTATTTAATAACATTACTATTTATTTAATAATATATTAAACAATAATAAATATTATTATTTCAATAATACATATTATTAATATTAATATTGTTTTTATGATTATTATAAAAATAATATGAATACTAATTAATTATAATTAATAAATTATATTTTTATTTATTATAATTAATTAATTAATTAAGGTTTTATATAATTATTATTATTATTATTATACTATAACTAAATAATTGATTTTCTTTAATTTAAAAAATAATAAATGAAATCAGAAGCAATTTCATTTCCTTTCTTGACCGTATCAAATAAATAAGTCAATCAAAGGGAATTCGATTCCTTTCGTTTCCTTTCCCTTTCTTGATTCCCTTTCGCTTTCCTGATGTGAATCAAACGCACCCTAAGTTCCAACTTATTCTATGAGTAATGACTAATCGAGTATAGTGTGTTTCCAATTTTTTTTCCCAAGTTGATACATGTCTCTTCTGATCTTGAGACATATATAAGTCAACATATTTGATGTGTTTACGTGTAAGAACCAAGAAAGTATATTGTGATCATAGACTTTGTCATAGGAGGAAATAAAATTTGAGAATCATTAGGGCTTGTGTGAACTTATTACTCTTGTAATCTTATGATGTAGAGTAGAATTAGATAGTAAGACTTCTCTTTCTTATTTTACTGTTCAAATTCATGTACTCGTCGTTAAAACTCATATAATATGCCGATGTCATCTATTGTATTTTACTAAAGTTCCTATCTTTATTAGGAGAAATTGTCAAAAATATACATATTACACTGAAATATTTATAAAATTCACCATTAAATCAAACTAATTACATATATACAAACAAACATAAAGAATTTACAAATTAACAAGAACAGGAGAAAATAATTACATGAATACGGTCTGGTATTTATCCGATAAATATCTAGTATTCGTCTAGTAGTTATTTAGTAAATATTGTTATGAAATTGTCATATATTATACATATGTTAGGTATCATTAGATCCATAAAAAACTGTCAAATGTAAGACATACTAGATAATAACTAGATATCTAACGGTGATCTACTAGATAAATAATAGATGTCATATGTTAGATAAATATTATTATGAAATTGTCATGTATTATATTCCCTCCATATTTTTTTACTTATCTTCCTACAAGTTTCACGCTTCTTAATAATTCATTTATTAAGGATGTGAAAATATACTAGCTTACCTTCATATCTCAAACTAATGCCTTAATTTTTCAACCAAGTGCAATTAATACTAAGGACATAGTTGAAAGAATAATGAAAACGTACTTAGAAAAGTGCAAATGACAAGTATTTTGGTAATCTAGTTTTATGCTAGAATGACTATTTTAAAAAGATGAAGAGAGTATATATGTTAGCTGCCATTAGATACATAAAAAAACTGTCAAAATTAAAATATGCTAGATAATAACTAGATATCTAACGGTGATCTACTAGATAAATACTAGATGTCATATGTTATGTATATTTTAGAAATTTATTTGAAGTTATGATTTACTAGATTACTACTAGACGATTACTAGATATTTATTACACCGTATTTATGTAATTATTTTCCCCTATTTTTGTAAAATTGTAAGTTGTTTGTGGCATCACCAAATTATTTTAATTTTTTATAGAATATTTGTAAGAACCCTAAAAATTTCAAATTTTCTTATAAAATTAGAATCTAAACTTAATTTTGCGACCTATTTAATAAATTTAGTTATAATTATTTTTTATTAGACATATTCTAATTTTTTTAATTAAAAATAGGGAAATTATCAAAAATATTCATATCCCACTAAAATATTTATAAAATTGACCATTAAGTTAAACTATTTACATATCTACTGTCTAACTATAAACAATTTACAAATTAATAAAAATAAGAGAAAATAATTACATAAATACGGTCTGACCAGATAACTGCTAGACAATTAATAGATATTTATCAGATAAATACCAGACGATTATCAAATATTTACTAGATAAATATCAGACCGTATTTTTATAATTATTTATCCAAATTTTTATAAACTTATAAATTATTTATGGTATCATTGAATTATTTTAATTTTTTATAAAATTTTTATAAAAATCCCTTAAAAATATTAATTAATAGCCTGCGAGCCATATTTAAATTTTGATTATTTTATACCCGAGCACGAGTTTTATTTTTGAGGGATGAGTCGAACGTAGGCCGGATATGCACAGTCTAATTTTTACCTATATAAGTAGGTATTCTATGAAACATAATTTGTTAATTTCCTTATCTCCTTCTCTCCCACTAGCTTTGTACGTTGATTTTTTTATTTTCCGTTATTACGAAATAATTTACATCTAACATATTGTTAAGCCTCATTATATGATTATTTCTTCTATTATGAATATGCCGTTACACAACACAATTTTGATAATGATACTGTTGGATTGAGTTACATTTGTTGCCATGCAAAAAAAAACGTATGATCTTGTTAGATATGATGTATGCCCTTAAGGCATTAGGGTGATATATCTTAATTATGTAATTGTACGAATAAATTGTTTAATTAATAAAGGTGTTTTATCTTTTATTTATATCGATGTGCTTGTAAATATATTATAGCTGGTTAAAATATATTCATTGATGTATGTATACAAAAGTCCTTGACGTATCATTGCATGAAGGGAGAGAAATTATAGTTGGACTATAGTTAGTGAGACCTGCTTCATGTGCAATTATGATTATGTCTAAACTATCCCTAGTCATAGTTTCATCAAGAAAGGATATTGATGAAGCGGATAGACTAGCATGTGGTCCACTTTCTTGGAAAGGGTCCAAGCAGTCAATCTCCTAAGGACTGAAGGTGGTATCTCAAGTTTGACACATGGATATATCTGGGAGATATATTGGAGACCGTAGTAAGGTAAACACTTGGTGTATATATAATTGTGTAAGTGTTTATCTTCATGCAATAAGCTTTGCGAATATTCTCATACTTGAGATACTAGTTACCTTGTGTGGTACCATCACTATATTTTGGGTCATTCCTGTACACTCATTAATTTAGGATGTCACAGATGGTTATGGGTATAGTGATGACAGCACGTTGGTACGCTATGTAGTTGAAAAGAATCTATCGCTCCGGATATATTATGAAGTTGTACCTGGCCCCTTGTTGAAGTGATGATTGTTATAAACCTCTGATTAGAGTATGTATTTGATAGAAATAATTTCTAGTCAAATACACTATGGTAAAAGGCAATATACTTCGGTAACAAGTTAACAACTAGGATAGCTTGGAGCAACCTTGCGATTAGTGGGTTAACACTTTAACCGAACCCTATAAACCAAATGGTACTAATATTAAAGAATGGAAGGAGTTCATCGCACTAGACAACTATTGCATTAATCAGGATTAAGTCATAAGCATAAATAACATTCCAAGTAATGGGGGATGGTAGACCCTTGCTAGAGGCGTACTACAGTCGTTTAAGGCAATCAAGTTCTATTCACAGTCTAGAACCTCGAGCCAATGGTTCTAATAGAATAAGGGTTGGTTAAGCCTTAACAGCTAAATACTTCGGGATCTTATAAGGTCACACATTGGACTTTCATCGGACTAAGTAAAGAATTAATAGATTTATTCTATTATGAAAATATAACATATTATTAATTGGATTATTATTTAAATTGGTTAAAAGATGATTGGATCATTTTGGATAAGCAACGGAATTTGTTTTTGACAGATAATTAATTTATTAGGGTGTGAAATAAATTAATTTTGAAACAAGGATTAAAATGGGATTTTCCAATCGAAGTAAAGGGGTCGGACCCTAAGGAGATGAGGCCCACTTTTTGGGACCCCATATAAGAAGGCTAAGGGGCTTGGGCTAAGCAATTGCACGAGCCCACATGCTGGGTCTCACCAGCGGTACTGGGCAGCGCTGGGTGTGCCCAGCACAGCCCAGCCCGCAAGCTGTGCTTGCGGGAAGGCCCGCAAGCCCATATTACAGTGCAAGGTAGGCCAAATGTGCCCTGCCTTATGCGGGCTGGCGTGCAGCTTCCAAAGCACGCTGCACGCGGGTCAACCTGCGGACCCATGTGGGTCCGCATGTTGACTCATGTGGGATTGGGCAAATTTTGTCCAATACTACATTAGAAAATGGGAAGCAATTTTGCTCTCCCAAACCTATAAATAGGCACCTCCTTCTCCCTTTTTCTATGCACCTAGTTCAAGAATAAATCCTATGATAAAGTTCAACTTGACCAAGTTATTTTGAGGAGCTTTATTTTATTCGAGCACCTCTAGTTTATATTTTTTGGTGTGGCTTTTGGAGTGGTCTAGCAACTACTCAAGGCTCCTTAGTTCTTCCTCTCGGGGAGGTTTTGGTTGGTGGGGTTCGTGTGGATACTTATAGAGGCTATCCTAGGCTTGGAGGCTTGTGCAAGGAGGTTCTGCTAAAGCACACTTCAACTGGTAAGTTTACTTTCTTTCTCTTTTAATTATGAGGTCTTTTTCTTTAAGCTTTTTTAGACTTAATAATTATGCTTAGGTTGTTTTGCATGCTTAGGTTATAGCTTAGAGTTATAACATTCTTAGGTTATAGCTTAGAGTTATAATATGCTTAGTATAAAATATATATGCTATGATATAATTTAGAAGTATGGTATGCCTAGCCTATGCATGCTAACCTAGGTAGAGAATTGTTTTGTTAAGGCTTTATTTAATTCGTATGCAACTAATAGGAGTTCTTGGGGACAGGGGGAAAATTTTGAATTTCTGTCGTGCCTGTTATGCATGTTCAGATTGACTGTCAGTTCCCAATAGTGGTATCAGAGTCTACCTATTTACTGCATAATTAAGTTAGAAGTGAACTGAATTTTATTTTCTATATGAAATGTTTTAAGTTTATTAAATTATTTGGAACAATAGATGAACTTGGGTTTTCATTCCAAGGTTAGAAAATGGTTGTAGATTCTTTTTGAATAAGTCTGCTCAACTTACTCAAAATTATCAAAGACTCAATAATTTTTATAAGTTACATGGGTTATCGTTGCTTCCAACTTACCTGAATTAAAAGAATGAAATATATTAGTTCAAGAGGATCCATGGTCTTCAAGTTTGTGCCCGTATTTGTTCTGGCTAAGGATTAGACTTGGTGTCTACTTCTCCTAGGGCACCTCTCCCACTTGGGAACCTATATCGGTGCAGCTTGAATTGACCAAGAGGGGATTAAAATGGACTAATTTTTTTCTAGTATATAAGATGGTTCTTATATATGTTTCTATAACAAATTAAAAATTAAATTTATTGAATAAAAGATTAAAGGAAATGCAATATAAATATAACAAATAAAAATGTTAATTATTTTGCATATAATTTGGGTTGATGGAATATTTACAACCCACCTAAGGTTGGACCTTATATATTAATTCTAAAATTTCCTGAATTAATATAAATTATTATAAATATGTTCATCTAACAAAATCCTAGGTTGGGTGAGACGTTTAACACCAATAAAATTCCAAAGTAAATATATTAAGGCAAGTTATAGTCTTCCTCACCCAAATTTATAATACGGTCTCTTTGAGCTACAAAAGTGTTGCGCAAAGCGTTCATTTTCGTCCACATTGATCAATTATAAAAATTGAGATAGGGTCTGCCTTTAAGGACTGGGTAGTCCACCATAAAATTAGGGGCTAGCCGCAGGACTGAGACATATTCAAGGAGATGCTAAAATAAGAGCACGCATCCCTTGGGATTAGGGAACTTGAATGAATTGGCAGTTGCATACGATGCAAATGTAATGGGATTCCAACTATAACTTACTAATATGACTTGACTCATAAAATTGGGGGTCATAATAGACTAGTTGTAGATGCTACCTACTAGGAAATTTAGCTGGGCTAAAATTCTTGAATTCAATAGAATGAGCTATTGTAAATTTCAAAGAAAATAGTAGGACAAATGTATTTAATTAAAAGACCTTATATTAAATACATGTACTAAAACTAATATCTGAACAATAATTCTTTTCTTATGTCTTGGTTGAAATCTGTATTTAAATATAAACGTTCGCATTGATAACTAATTTTGATTGGCTCTAGCTTCAAAGGGTTTGTTTATAAATGTGAGGATGGTCCTCAAAGCCTTGGGCTTGGCATGTACATTGTATAATCCCAAATCTAAACAACATGATGGAAGCAATTCTACTTAAAATAGATATGCTGAAATACATGAAGGAAACTAGGATACAACACCTTGGAGGTTGTTAATATCCATCTTATGTAAGTAGCTAGTAGGAGACAAGGTTAAACATCAAGACAGATGTTAGGATCCATTGTTACCTTAGCTACAAGGGCATCATAAAATCATGGACTTGAAAGTCTATGTCTTTACATCTTAGAGTAAGGTTTTTCCATGGTGGAAAGTGTGAACTAAAATATTTTGATAGAAATTGGTAGCACCAATTAGTTAGAAATTTAAATGGTTCATATCTCAAAGAAGTAAAGGGGCACATGCTATCTAGTTTTGAAGCAGGACAGAGCAGAGTGAAGAGAAAAGTAAAAAGGAAAACTGAGAATTTTGTCTAGGAGGCAAAATGATTGTTTTCAATATGGAATATCGGAAACAAGATCATTTAAATATGGGATATTGGAAATAAGATCAAAATGCCTAAAGTCTCATAGCATGAGAAGAGGAGGCTTAGAGCTTCCACTTGAAGATGTTTAATATTAAGAATTTCTACATCTCAAGGAAATTCTAAATTGGTATGGAATACCTAATTAGAATCATATATCCATACGATAGTATAGATATTGTTGAAAAGTAGAGTTTTGGCAAAAGGAGAGTTGTACCTACGGAAAATCATTAGAGCTCGATGGCTGCTCTTGATGTAGGAACTTGAAACTTCCATTTTACTAAAATTTGTAAAAGGACGAAATTCAATTGTCATTATAAAATATTGTTTCCTTCTTCACAGCAGATGGAATTTTATTCCAATTTGATAAAAGATGTTATCAAAGTTATGAATGATATTTTATTGTAATATGACAAATGATATTTTGTAATAACAAAATCATATTCTCAAATATAAACAATGCTAAGAGAAAATTAGGTAATGAGAAATATTTCTATTTATGGCATTGTCGTTTAGGCCACATAAACAAAGATTGCTTAACCAAGCTGCATAAGCATGGTGACTTGGACCCAATAGACTTAGAGTCTTACGGTGATTACGAACCTTGTTTAAGAGGAAAAATGACAAAGTTGCCCTTTAAAGGAAAGGGTTAACGAGCCATGAGTACATTGGAACTTATACATACTAATGTGTGTGGTCCAAGGAGTGTTTAGGCACTAGGAAGATACTCCCACTTTATAACCTTTATTGATGATTATTCACGATATGGTTATCTGTACTTAATGAAGCACAAATCTGAAAGTTTTGAAAAATTCAAAATATTCAGAACTAAAGTAGAGAAACAGCTTGAGAAAAGTTTTAAAGCACTTTAATCTAATCGAGGTGGAGAATACTTAAGTCAGGAGTTTCAGGATTATCTAAAGGAAAATAGGATAGTTCCCCAGTGGACCCCTCTTTATACGCCCCAACACATTAGAGTGTCTGAAAGGAGGAATCATACTTTATTAGATATGGTTCAGTCCCTGATGAGCCAAGTAGATCTTAGTAAATCCTTTCGGGGATATGCACTAAAGAGCGCCATTTATGTATTAAACAAAGTGCCCTCTAAATCAGTTGATTTCACACCTTACAAAAGATGGTGTAATAAAAGGCCATCTCTAAGTCACCTTAGAGTATGGGCTGTCCTGCCATGGTGAAGAGGATAGCATCAGATAAGCTAAGCGCCAAATCTAACAAGTGTCTGTTCATTGGATATCTAAAGGAAACTATTGGATATTTATTTTACCAACCCGAAGTACATAAGGTATTTATGTCTCGGAGTGCTCACTTTTTGAAAAAGGAACACTTACTTACAAAAGTCAGTGGGAGCAATATTGAACTGGAGGTTCAAGAGGAAGAAATAGATAATCGGCTGATTAACCCCGTTCTAGATACACAAGAAAGTGTGATCTAAGAACAACCTCTTGAAACACAAACATTGCGAAGATTAGGTCATGTTTATAGAGGTCCCGACAGATATGGTTTTGTCATCACTGATGATAAGGAACTATATCTCATAGAGGATGATGAACCAAGAACCTATGATGAAGCAATGAAAAGCTCAGATTCTGATAAATGGCTAAAAGCCATGAAATCAGAAATAAATTCCATGTATGAGAACCAAGTTTGGAATTTAGTTTATTCACCATAAGAGGTCAGACCAATTAGGTGCAAACGGGTCTTCAACAAGAAGACTGACATAAACGGTAATGTGATTACCTATAAGGCAAGGTTAGTTGTGAAAGGTTATAGTTAATGTAAAGGCATTGACTATAATGAAACTTTCTCATCGGTGGCCATGCTTAAATCCATAAAGATACTCCTCACCATTGCTGCTCATTACGATTATGAGATCTTGCAGATGGAAGTTAAAACAACATTCCTGAATAGGGATTTAGACCAGGATGTGTATATGACACAGCCTGAGGGTTTTACATCTCAGAATCGCTCAAAGGTATGCAAGTTGCAAAGGTCCATTTATGGACTTAAGCAGGCATCCAGGAGGCTGAATATAAGGTTTCATCAGACATTCCGTGAATTGGATTCTATCCAAACATTAATGAGCCTTGTGTTTATAAGACGGTTAGTGGGAGTACAGTTAGTTTCTTGGTATTATATGTCGATGACATTCTACTAATAGGAAACGATATTTCTCTTCTTCAAAGTGTTAAAGTATGGTTGTCAAGAAAGTTCTCCATGAAAGACCTTGGTGAAGCAGAATTTATACTAGGTATAAAGATCTACAAGGATAGATCCAAGAGGCTATTAAGTCTTTCTCAAAGTACATATATAGACAAGGTATTGAATAGGTTCAACCTTGAGCATTTGAAGAAAGGTTATCTCCTGATGACAAAGGGGATTAACCTATCTAAGGCTGAGTGTCCCAAGATAGCTCAAGAAAGAATGCACATGAAGGATATTCCCTATGCATCCGCGATAGGATCCATCATGAATGCTATGATATGTACTAGGCCAGATGTCTCTCAGGCTTTGAACTTTACTAGTAGATATCAATCGTATCCAGGTGAAAAGCACGGGATGGTCATCAAGGCAATTCTCAAGTGCTTGAGAAGGACTAAAGATGAGTTCTTGATATATGGAGATGGTGACCCCACAATTAGAGGTTACACTGACGCGGGTTTTAAATCTGATAAGGATGAATTTAAGTCTTAGTCGAGTTTTGTGCATGTGTTAAACGGAGGGGCAATATGTTAGAAGAGTTCCAAGCAAGAAACTATTGCTAATTCAACCACAGAATCTGAATACATTGCTGCATGCGAAGCAACAAAATAAGTTATCTGGTTAAAAGGATTTATTGGTGATCTCGATGTGGTGCCTGAGACTGTTGATCCAATTACTTCGTATTATGATAACAATGGTGCTATAGCTCAGTCAAAGGAACCACGGTCTCACTATAAAAATAGATATGTCTCCAGAAAGTATCATATAACCAGGGAGATTGTTCATGCTAAGATAATAAGACTAGAATATGTACCCACTGATCAGAACCTCGCGGATGGTCTGACGAAGCCATTGACTTAAGTCAAATATGACCAGCATGTTAAAGCACATGGATTAAGACATATGGCTAATTGGACTTAGTGCAAGTGTGAGTTTGTAAGATATGATGTATGCCCTTAAGGCAATTAGGGCGATATATCTTAATTATGTAATGGTACGAATAATTTGTTTAATTAATAAAGGCGTTTTATCTTTTGTTTATATCGATGTGCTTGTAAATATATTATGGCTGGTTAAAATATATTCATTCATGTATGTATACAAAAGTCCTTGCATGAAGTTAGAGAAATTATAGTTGGACTATATTTAGTGAGACCTGCTTCATGTGCAATTATGATTATGTCAAAACTATCCCTAGTCATAGTTTCATGAAGAAAGGATATTAATGAAGTGGATAGACTAGCATGTGGTCAACTTTCTTGGAAATGGTCCAAGCAGTCAATCTTCTAAGGACTGGAGGTGGTACCTTAAGTTTGACATATGGATATATGTGGGAGATATATTGGAGACCCCAGTAAGGTAAACACTTGGTGTATATATCAATGTGTTAGTGTTTATCTTCATACAATAAGCTTTGCTAATATCCTCATACTTGAGATATTAGTTACCTTGTGTGGTACCATCACTGTATTTTGGGTCATTCCTGTACACTCATTAATTTAGGGTGTCACGGGTAGTTATGGGTATAGTGTTGACAACATGTTTGTAAGCTATGTAGTCAAAAAGAATCCATCGCTCTAGATATATTAAGGAGTTGTACCTAGCCGCTTGTTGAAGTGATGATTGCTATAAACCTCTGATCAGAGTATGTATTTGATAGAAATAGTTTCTAGTCAAATACACTATAGTAAAAGGTAATATACTTTGGTAACAAGTTAATAACTGTAGCTTGGAGTAACCTTGCTATTAGTGGGTTAGCACTTTAACCGAATCCTATAAACCAGATGGTACTAATATTAAAGAATGGAAAGAGTTCATCGCACAAGGACAACTATTGCATTAACCGGGATTAAGTCATAAGCACAAATGACGTTCCTAGTAATGGGGGATGGTAGACCCTTGTTAGAGGCGTACTACTATCGTTTAAGGTAATCGAGTTCTATTCACGATCTAGAACCTCGAGCTAATGGTTCCAATAGAACAAGGGTTGGTTAAGCCTTAACAGCTCAATACTTCGGGACCTATAAGGTCACACACAATGGACCTTCATCGGACTAAGTAAAGAATTAATAGATTTATTCTATTTCAAAAATATAACATATTAATAATTGGATTATTATTTAAATTGGTAAAAAGATGATTGGATCATTTTGAGTAAGCCAAGGAATTTATTTTTGACTGGTAACTAATTTATTAGGGTCGTAAAATAAATTAATTTTGAAATGAGGATTAAAAGGGGATTTTCCAGTCGGAAAGGGGTCGGACCCTATGGAGATGGGGCCCACTTTTTGGGACCCCATATAAGTATGCTAAGGGGCTGTGGGCTCGGCAATTGCGCGGGCCCACATGTTGGGTCACACCAACGCTGCTGGGCAGGGCTGGGGTGCCCAGCACAGCCCAGCCTGCAAGCTGGGCTTGAGGGAAGGCCTGTAAGCCCACTTGTGGTGCAAGGCAAAGCACGCTGCTTTGCACACTACACGCGGGTCAACCCGCGGACCCATGTGGGATTGGGCAAATTTTTTCCAATCCCAAATTGAAAAATGGGGAGCAATTTTGCTCCCCCAAGCCTATAAATAGGCACCTCCTTCTCCCTTTTTCTATGATAAAAGTCAACTTGAACAAGTTATTTTGAGGAGCTTGATTTTATTCAAGCACCTCTAGTTTATATTTTCGAGTGGGGCTTTTGGAGTGGTCTAGCAACTACTCAAGGCTCCTTAGTTCTTCCCGTGTGGATACTCATAGAGGCTACCCTAAGCTTGGAGGCTTGTGCAAGGAGGTTCTGCTAAAGCACGCTTCAACTGATAAGTTTTCTTTCTTTCTCTTTTAATTATTAGGTCTTTTTCTTTAAGCGTTTTTAGACTTAATAATTATGCTTAGGTTGTTTGGCATGCTTAGTTTATTTTATGCTTAGATTATAGCTTAGAGTTATAACATGCTTAGGTTATAGCTTAGAGTTATAACATGCTTAGGTTATAGCTTAGAGTTATAATATGCTTAGTATAAAATATATATCCTAGGATATAATTTAGAATTATGGTATACCTAGCCTATGCATGGGAACCTATGTAGAGAATTGTTTAGTTAAGGCTTTATTTAATTCATATGCAACTAATAGGAGTTCCTGGGGACAAGGACAAAATTTTGATTTTCCGTCGTGCCCGTTATGTATGTTCAAATTGACTGTCAGTTCCCAATAGATCTTTCATATTTGGAATCTAAAGCTATCTGTATTAATCAAGATTGGTCCAAATCTGCAAAACTATGTTGGTGTTATGAGGTTATTCTTATGGTTTTGGATCTCCGATAACATGAAATGAAACTTACAAAACAAAATACGCAGAATTGGTATTGTCTTTTATTGTTATTTATGTTTTCATCTTACTCGTGTAACGAATTTTTTCTATTTGTAAGTGTGGTGAGATTTGTTGTTTTGAGTGGTAGAGGATGTTGTGATTAAGGTTACGAGTCGAGCGGTTTATGAGAAGGTCGAGATCGGCTTGGTCAAAGTTCAGCTAAAGCAGGGCATGATAAAGCTCAACTCGAGTTTGAGATCGGCTTGAGATATAAACAAGTCAATCTGAACTTTTAAAGGTTCGGTTTAAAAACTCACGAGCAGGATAATATTCTCAATTACTATATATATTTTTTTAATCAAATATTTATATATATGCATTGCTATATACTATATAAGTATTGTTCATTTTTAATATTTATAATACATATTATTGGTTTGAGTAATGACTTCATGTGATTAGTATTTAATTAAAAAAAGCTACAAAATTATTTTTTTCTTAAAACTCTTTAGTAATAATTAGGTAAAAATCTCATGTGATATTCCTATTCATCTCGGTGTCACTTTCATAAAAAAAAATTTACCTAATAATTTAATATAAAAAGTTCATTTCTATGTAAGACTCGTAAGCTCGCAAGCTCATGAATTTGAGCTAAGTTAAAAAATTTCAAGCTCGACAACATACGAGATGAGCCGAACTAAAAATAAAAAAAGTATTTGTACTTCTTATAGTATACTAATCTGGATTAATGTTTGTTATATAATTGGCCTAATGCATATCTAACTACCTGAACTTATCCTAAAAAACTTACTGCCCTCGTGAACCTTCAAAGTAACCCCGTAGTTCCCTCAATTTTCAAAGAGTGCCCACTTAGCTCCCTGAATGTCACGTGTCAGATTCTGATTGGAGAGAAAAAAATTAGAAAAATATATCTTTGAAAAGCCAAACCTATTAAAAGCTGACACGTGGCACCCAGGAGCTAAGAGGAGCGCTTTTTGAAATTGATGGAGCTACGGGTCACTTTAAATGTTCAAGAAGATAATAAATTTTTTGAAACAAATTCAGGTAGCTTAAGATACATTAAGCCTATATAATTCATAAGAATTTATTTAGAGCAATTTGAGATTTAAAAAGAGACATTTTTGACATGAATATATTGACACACGATGACTTCACAAATTGAGATAAATTCGTTGAGATAAACTCGTGGATATTATGGGAACCATTTATTTAAAACAAACAGGTAAGGAGCTAATCAATTTGAGAGTTAGATAAGTAAATTGACTTTTAATAATAATAATAATGATAATAAGTCAAAGCTTTAATTACATGTAATTTTTTTTTATGTATGATAGTATCCCATTAAGAAGGAAATGGGAATAATATAAATGTAATAATGGGATAAGAAAATAGAGGTTGAGAATTAAAGAATGAAATAGTTTTTTTTTTCAAAAATATACAATAGTTGAAGTCCAATAAATGTAATTAGGAGATTAATGGTGAAATTGGTCAAAATTCAAAGTTGATAATCATTCCAAGAGTACTAAAATGTGGCTTAAAATGGATGCACATCACACATCTTCATTGTGCCTTCACCACTCCACCCTCTCATCATCATTATCTTGTTCCCCAACCATTTATTATGTTACTTTTATCCTTTCTATTTAATTCTATCATTTCTCCCGTTTACCTAACTAAAATGCAATGCAGAGCTAAAGGAATAAAAAAGATATAAATAATTAGAATCCACAATAGTTTTGAAATATAAATTGGATGGTCGGATTAGGTTCGATTATAATTGATCTCTGGTTCGATTAGGTTTTATTAGATTTTTGACATAGTCAAGAATCGGTTATGATCGGTTGGATTGATTGGTTTGATTAAAAATTGGCCGTTTCAATCAGTGTCCGATTTTCGGTTCATTTAAATTATGTTTTTTTTAAAATTATTTTTGGTGAGAATTGAACACAAAACCTCCAACATGTGTTTCAATATATGCTCTATCAACTAAACTATCATAACATCTTCTCCTTATATACATGTATATTATATATTGTTAATTTTTAAATTATTTTGACAATATTTTATTTTTAAAAAACCACAATAAATATTTTTTATTTCATATGCCGCACATTTTATTAAATTTAAAATATTTCTTTCAATTATAATTTCGAATGTTTTTCATAACGAAATAATATATAAATTTTTTAAATAACATTACTCTAAATTTTTGGTTAAAATTTATATTGAATGGATATATAATATTTTTATTTTACATATTGTGTATAAATTTTAATTTTTTTAATGCGTAATTTTTATATGTCATAAATCAAATTTATTAACTTTTTTAATCCAATCTATACGATATAGAATTTGGTTTGCATTCTTTCACTAGATTATATTAGTTATTATCTTGTCTTTTATTTTTATTTGAAATATAACTTTGAATTATAGAATGTTGTATTTAATATTATTAATTGTTATCGGAGTATAACTTATATTACATGTTTAATATCAAACTATACAAAATATTTAGTATTTTTATATGTTTTAAGAAAATTTGGTTCGACCACTGATTTAATTCAGTTGAACCTTAAATTCATGAACCACTACCTTCACCGATTCAATGACCGGTTCGGGTTTAAAAACCATGAAATCCACTTAAACTAGATTAATGAAAGTCTACTCTTCAAAGAACTACAAAAATCGCAACATTTAAGATAATTAGGATCCTAAAAATTCTAGATAATTAGAAAAATAATAAGGAAAAGTAGATAACTGTATCAAATTCTATCAATAATTTCTATTAAAACTTTGGGCAATAATATAAGTGTCTAATTCTACAAGCATCAACAACATAAATACGTTCCACACAATTTCATAACATAAATACGTTCCTCTCCAAAAAAAGCACATGTGCAAGGCATGTTTTTATTTTCTTTTCTTATTTTGCATTTATCTCTCAAACCATTTAATTTTTTGGCATGCCGCTTCAGACTTTTTTGTTCGTCTCATTTTTATCTTTGAAACGTCATCCATGGTCATATACTTTTGTTTGACTTTTTTCCAAACTGTTTGACATCTGGTATAAATCTCGTATTTCACTGGTATAAATCTGGTATGAAGTGGTTTTTGTTTGATTTCTTCATAAAATGCAAGTTTATGGTTATTTTCATCACACCTAGTATTTTGCTGGTATAAATCTGGCATGAAGTGGTTTTTGTTTGATTTCTTCGTAAACATGCAAGTTTATGGGTTATTTTCATCACACCTAGTATTTTGCTGGTATAAATCTGGTATGACGTGGTTTTTGTTTGATTTCTTCATAAACATGCAAGTTTATGGGTTATTTTCATCACACCTAGTATTTTGCTTGTATAAATCTAGTATGAAGTGGTTTTTGTTTGATTTCTTCATAAAAATGCAAGTTTATGGGTTATTTTCATCACACCTAGTATTTTGCTAGTATAAATCTGGTGCGAAGTGATTTTTGTTTGATTTCTTCATAAAAATGCAAGTTTATGGGTTATTTTCATCACACCCAGTATTTTACTGGTATAAATCAAGTATAAATTAGGTATAAATCAGGTATAAAATAAAAATTTAAAAAAAGTATATCATCATGGATCTAGTTTCGAAGATAAAAACGAGACGAACAAAAATCTCCACAACGGCATATCGAAAAAATCAACGGTTTGCGAGAAAAATGCAAAATAAAGTAAAAAAAATAAAAAAAGGAAGGAATCGCATGAACAAGATGGGAAAGAAAGAAACGTATAAACTGAAAAGAGAAAATTTAAAACCTGACCAAAGAATTATTTATAAAAGTAGAAGATAAAAAGATAAATATTTTAACCAATCCGTTCATTTTTCACAATTTCCCAAAATAATAAGAGACTCATTCTTATTCAAAAATCATAATAATATCAAAACTCCTCCAACTGCTTACATTTTTATAGGCAAATTATTCATAAAAAAGTACTTATAAATATCGAAATCCTAAATAGATAAAAAAACTAAATATGTAAAATAAAACAAAATATAACCTCTATCTATTTAGGATACTAACTATTAAATACATTTATAAAAATATATCTAAATAATATAAATATTTATTAAAAGATAATATCAATCAGGCGTGGTGAATATCTTAACTAATAATTAAATTGAATTTATTACCTCTTGAGGTTCCGGATTTGTACTACATCCAAAATGAATAAAAAAAATTTCTTTTTACTTAATATATAATATAAGTGAAATTATGCACTAAAAAAATATAGTATAAATTCCTATTCATATGAATAAATTATTTGAATTGTACCACCGCTTAACTGTGCTCTACATACCGATAAGGGTTGGTGTTGGGATACAATGATCAGGGAAAATTAATTCTAAAACAATCTGGATCAAGTTTGAAGAAAACAAAAATAAGAACACAAATATCCAAGGAACAAAAACATGTAAAAATGGAAGCACAAAATCCAAAGCAAGTCATCAGGACAAATATTAAAGACTACAAGTACCTAAGCACATAATAGAAGCATCCGGTTAAAGTTTGGAAATAAAACATACTTCAAACCTCCCAAAATAAGCATCCGGAAGAAGTACTGGTTGAAGTAGCATTCAGATACTACAAGACAATTTTATCCGGAAGATACAGTTATCAAGATAAAGGGAAAAGTTTCAAAAATAATTTTTTCCTTTACCTTTTAGTCTAAAAGCCAAAGATCCTTTCCTCTTATGAAAGACAAAAATGACAGCTAGCAAACTTTTCAGAAAAGGACAGAAGGACTGACACAAGAAAGAGAAAAAGGTAATAACCTTTTCTACCTGCACCAATAGGAAAGGCGCGTGAACCACACACTCCGGATTTATGGCATAAAAGTTGGTGGATTACTAAAATACAAGGAAAACGATCACTGACATCTTCCTAGTCGCAATCCCAAGAATTCAACAGGACATTTAATCAGTCTAACGGATTGATCAACGGATCCGGAAGCGCCACATATTACCCGATTAACGGTGAAGATTTAATTCAACTTCAACAACTCACAATGGCTACATTTATGACAGAAACCTATAAAAGAGAAACTTCATAAGTTGAGAAGGTGTTGGTTGTTTTGAAAAAGCATGCACAAGAGAATCTGCTATCACGAACAGTTACATAATCCTTCCAAGAACCAAACCATTCAAAATTAGTTTGTAAGAATTCTCAACTCAGTTATAAACTTGAGGAATTCAAAAGCCAAAATCTTTGAGAAAAACAAAGTGTAAAATCTCATACTTGGTGAATAGTGAGATTGAGATCTAGCTTAGAGTTGCTGTTTTAAGTGGAACTCCCTGTAGGACTCAGCTTAAATTTAGGTACAAATCTCAGCTAGGAGTTGGTGCTTCTAGTGGCATATCCTACATTCGGAAGGGGTTAACATCCGAAAACAAATTGTAAGGCTTGATTCCTGCCAGTTGGAAATGAATCCACTTGTGGAAAAGCTCGAAGGAAGGAAACTCCAGGGACTAGAGTAGGCGAAGTCGAACTAGGATAAAATTATTGTGTTTGATTTTCTAACTCTTTATATTAGTGCATAAAATTTCATATTTGCATCATCTGGATCCATCATATCCGAAATATAATCAAACACGTTGCACAAGACTTTTTAAAGTCTGCTTATTTTCGCGAAAAAGGGTCATCCCCCCCCTCTCGCCTTATTTAGACGCTCACAGGGACCAATAGGTGGTATCAGAGCAAGTGCTCAAGACTACAGATCTAACTATCTCGAGCTAAAGGTCCAATTTTGATCCAAGAATCAAAATGAGTTTCCGAAACTCATAACTCTTTCCTAAGGGTATGTCTCTTACCCGTTCTCCACTCTTCACCGGTGAACACTATATATTCTGGAAGAATGAGATGAAGAACTTCATTCAGGCACAAAGCATGATGGCATGGATGGCTATTGAAGATGGCCCATATGATCCTACTCACGAAATAAAGGGTATAACTACCCGAAAACCCTCAAGTTTATGGGATGATAATGATTATAAAAAATTGAGTGAAAACGCAAATGCTATTAATTTATTATGCCCTTAGTTCAGCTGAATTCAATAAAATATCCAGATGCGAGACTGTGCAAGAAATCTGGCAAAAGCTGGAAGTGACCTATGAAGGAACAAACAAGGTCAAAGAAGCCAAAATTGATCTACTATAGCAAAAGCTAGAATCCTTCAGGATGGAGCCTAAAGAATCCATCAGCAACATGAATACTAGACATAATCTAGTAAATGAGATGAAGAGGCTTAGGAAGGAGATCTCAGAAGTAGATATGGTCAAGAAAATACTCCAGAGTCTCGCCAAGGAATGGGATAACAAGAAGACTGCCATTGAGGAAGCTCATGACTTAAACTTCTATAGTTATGATGAACTCCTTGGTAATCTCCTAACTCAAGAGTTATCCTTAGAGAGATATAGCCAATAGGAGAAAAAACCTGAAGAAAGGAAGAATGCCATTGTGCTCAAGGCAGATTTCGCTGGATCAGCCTTCTCCGGATCAAATAAGCTACCAAAGGAATCTAATTACAGCAAAGAAGATATAGCTTTGCTGGCTATATACTTTGATAGATTCCTAAAGAAGAAAGATAGAAGGAGATCCAGAAGGTATGAATCAAAAAGATGAAAGTAGGGCACTTCAAGAAGGGATAAGCCAAGAAAGGCTCCGAAAGAAAAGAAAGATCCGGAGAAAGATATTGCCTGCTTTGAATGTGGAGAAAAATGCCACTTTAGAACCAAATTCCCCAAGCTCAAAAGAGAAAAAAAAATATAAGAAGAAAGCTATGGTGGCCACATGGAGCAATAATGAAGAAAGTAGCAGTTCATCTTCCACAGAGGAAGAAGAAACTACTAACTATGCATTCATGGCACGGACTGACCCGGAAGGAGAGCATTCCGAAAGAAATCCATCTAAATAAGATACTAAGCAAATTGAGAAATCAGAATCAGAGACAACCACCACTGAGGTAAATTCTCACTCTAATTCTATTTCTAACCTTGATCTTGCTAGAGCTTTAGGGGTGGTGATCCACAATGTGAGGAATAACACCAAAGCCATAAAATCCATATAAAGACAAGTTTTGGAGCTAGCTAAAGATGCTGAAGCAATGGAACAAGATATCGATCTGATAAGGACCACAAAGCACATTAATGTGGTGGAAGAGAGCTTCTTAAGGAGCCAAGTGCAGATATTAAGTGCAAACTTAACATGGCTAGATAGGGAGCTAATCCTAATGAAGGAAGCATTAGGAAAGAAATCAGATCCTTCATAAAGAAGAAGGAATCCAAAGCAAGCAGCACCAAGAAATTTAAATCAAAAGAATCTGGTTCCCCCAAATCAAAAAGAAAAGAAAGTTAGCAGGCAACCTCAAGAACAAAGATTCACAGCTGCTAAAAATGAAAGGCTAAGGCAGTGTATGATGAGCAACCTATCAAGCAAAGAAACAACCATAGAGCTGAAATTGCACCTCCAACCAGCTTCCGGATACACACTGGACAGACAAGTACACAGGAAGCCGAATCTATTGGAAATTATGGAAAAGATGATCTTAAGAAGATCCAGAAGAAGCATGAGCATAGCAGACCCATCTATGGGTGCATGTTTTGTAGGAAAAACAATCATATTACTAAAGTATATAAACTAAAAAATAGTTATTATGATGTTTATCCTTGGCCTGAAATGGTTGATAACTCGAGAAGACCCAAATCTTGTTGGGTACCCAAACCCACGTGATCTTTTATAGGTATGCCTTAGGTCCACAGTAGATCAACATACATGGTACATTGATAGTGGATGCTCAAGGCACATGACTAGTGATGAGAAAGCCTTCATCACTCTAATCCGGAAGAAAAGTGGAAAAGTAAGCTTTGGAGATAATCAAAAGGGACAGATCATTGGACATGGAACCATTAGATCTAAAATAAAAATAGAAGATGTCTCACTAGTTGATGGACTGAAGCTCAACTTGCTAAGTGTAACACAACTCTGTGATAAAGGAAGAAAAGTTACATTTGATTTCGGAGGACGCTCAATCTATTATAGTAAGTCAAATCAACTCATTCTTTATGCACCTAGAGTAAATAATGTTTATTGTGTAAACATTAAAAATGAGAAAAAAATATGCTTAGTGTCTAAAGAAGAAGAATCATAGCTATGACACAAGAGGTTGGGACAAGTAAGCATGAACCTCCTGTCCAAATTAGGTAAAAAGGAATTAGTTGTCGGTTTGCCTAAGGTAGCTTTTGATAAGGATCACATATGAACTGCATGACAATTAGGTAAACAATATAGAAAAAGCGCCCATTCCATCTCATACATACCTTCCAAAAGAGTTCTTGAACTCTTACATATTGATCTCTTTGGTCCAATCAATCTAATGAGTTTAGGTAGAAGAGAATACACCATGGTCATAGTGGATGACCATTCCTGCTATACCTGGGTTGCTTTGCTAGCTAACAAAGATGAAGCCTTTGACCAGTTCTAAAAAAATTCATCCGGATAGAAGTAGAACAGGTCATAAACATTGCATGCATCCGGAGTAATAACGGAGGAGAGTTCAAAAATAGGCACTTTGTTGAATTTTATGACTCCAACGGCATTAAGCATAACTTTTCTGCCCCTAATACACCTCAATAAAATGGGGTTGTTAAAAGGAAAAATAGAACCTTAGTTGAGATGGCCCGGACAATGATAAGTGAAAACAATTTGCCTAAGTATTTTTGGGGAGAGGCCGTAAACACAGCATGCTACATCATAAATAGAGCTCTCATTAGAAAGACCATAGAAAAGACCCTATATGAAATTTGGAAGGGAAGGAAACCCAAAATTGGGTACTTCAAAGCCTTTGGATGTAAATGCTACATCCTAAATGATAGAGATCAACTAGGAATATTTGATCCTAAATCTGATGGAGCAATCTTCCTTGGCTACTTAACACATAGCAAAGCTTACAGAGTCTACAACAAATGACCCAAACAGTGGTAGAGTCAATACATGTAGATTTCGATGAGACTAACCATGTAGGAAAAAGAAGCTCCAATTCGGAAGACTTAACTCCGAAAGTTGAAAATACTAAAGAAAAAGAGGAAGTGCAGATTTCGGAATCCTTCCAAATTAAGAAATACAAGGAAGAAGATGAAGGAATCAATTTCATTATAGGAGCAACACAAGGGAATCTCAATCAACCTAAAATTAATTTCATGGATGATCAAGAAGTGGAAATTGATGCAGAAGAGGAACATGGTCTAATGCAACATGAAGATCTGCAAAGAGAGATCCGGACTCACAGGGATCATCTGGTTGAAGCCATTTCAGCAATGTTCAAAATCTAGTTAGAACCAGAGGATAACTAAACAGAATGATGAGCTATGCTACTTTTGTCTCTCTCATAGAGTTAAAGAAATTTCAAGATGTAGAAGGCGATGAAAGCTAGATGATGGCAATGCAAGAAGAGCTGGATCAGTTCACCAGAAATGATTTATCGGATCTAGTGCCACTTCTAGAAGGAAAGTTAATTATTGGTACCAAATGGGTATTTCAGAATAAGGTAGATAAATCCGGAGTTGTGGTGAGAAATAAAGCAAGATTGGTTGCTCAAGGCTATAATCAACTAGAAGGCATTGACTTTGTAGAAACCTTTGCACCAGTAGCAAGATTAGAAGCTATCCAGATTCAATGTGCTTTTACATCATTTATGGGATTCACATTGTTCCAAATTGATGTCAAAAGTGCATTTCTCAATAGAGTCATTCAAAGTAGCCACCTGGATATGAAGAATCAAGACATCCGGATCATGTGTACAAGCTAAAGAAAGCCCTCTATGGATTAAAGTAAGCACCAAGAGCCTAGTATGAAAGACTTACTTCATTTCTGATATCCAAAGGTTACATCCGGGTAAAGCAGACACAACCCTTTTCATCAAGAAGAAAAAGGGGGATGTTATTCTAGTCCAAATCTATGTGGATGGCATCATTTTTGGAGCAACAGATGAGAAGATATGTGAAGAGTTTAGCACTCAAATGCAGAAGGAATTTGAGATGTCCATGATGAGAGAATTAAATTTCTTCCTTGGTTTACAAATCAAGTAAAGTCCAGATGGGATTTTCATCAATCAGTCCAAGTATACCAAGGAAATCCTGAAGAAGTTTGAAATGGATAAAAGCAAGCCTATGTCTACTCCAATAGGATCAGATACAGTCCTCTCAAAAGATTATGAATGAGAAAATGTAGATCAGGAACTCTACAGAGGAATGATTAGTTCACTTTTATACTTGGCAGCTAGCAGACTTAACATACACTATGCAGTTTACTACTGTGCAAGATATCAGTCCAATCCTAAGGATTCACATCTCAATGCAGTAAAGAGAATCCTTAGATATCTACTGGGAACAACTGAAGTTGGGTTATGGTATCCTAGTAATGGAGACTTCACACTACATGGATTCACAGATGTTGGCTATGGCAGAGATAATCTTGAAAGAAAAAGCACATTTAGAGGATGCCACTTCCTTAGAGATTGCTTGGTATCATGGTATAGTAAGAAGCAAACTTCAATTGCTTTATCTACCACAGAAGTAGAGTATATGGCAGTAGGAAGTTGTGTTGCTCAACACTTATGGATCAACCAACAGTTGAAAGACTATGGATTTCAATCCAGATGTATGGATGTTACGTGTGACAATAAAAGTGCAATTGATGTGTCAAAGAATCCAGTGCTACATAGCAGGATGAAGCATGTCAACAACAAACATCATTTTATCCGAGATCATGTAATAAAGAAGGATGTTTCTTTAGTCTACATTCCAACAAATGAGTAAAGCGCAGATATCTTTACTAAATCATTAAGTAAAGGTCAATTCAACAAGCTAAGAGAGTCAATTAGAATGTCTAACCCAATTTGAAGGAAAATCCGATAGAAAATCTGGGATTAATTTGGGCTTTTATAAGTCATGGAGTCAGGAAGGGAAGAAGAAGTAAAGTTGACTCTGGATCCAGAAAGAAGATTGCTAGTTCAGTAGATAGAAAAGATAAATGGCAGAAAGAGCGGAAGAAAAGTAACTGTACACCTTTTGAATTTCAAACGTTTATTGGGTATCATACGCGCGGCAAAAGCAATTGTTATTTTGTAAAATAAACCGTTTCAATTCTCCGGTTAAACGCTATATACCTCTCTACTCAAAATTAACTGCCACCTCATCAATCTAGTTAAATTTAACTGGATTACCATTATACCCAAACTTTGGAAATTCTATAAAAATGCCCTGAAATCCCTCTTCTTCTTCACGTAAGCAATTCTCTACTGTTACTCTGGAAATTTCTCTCCAGAAACCCTAGAATCTTAAATCTTTTCGAAAAATCTTCCAAATGGCATCTAATCAACTCACCCCCCCCCCCTCCTCCTCCCAAATATGTCTTTCAAGAGTCTGATCTTAAAGATGAAGATTTCTCCCCTCTGAAACTAAAAAGTCCTGACTCTGTAGTTCCAAAATATTATCTGGGAGATAATTTTTTATTCAACACGAATCCTACTCGTAGCTCATAAAAGATTAATGTCTTGAAGATTTCCTAAAAATCAACTGTCCCACCTATCCAGACTTTGTCATAGAATTCTACGACAACCTAAGGGTACACTCCTACTATGATGATCTTAGAACCAAGGTCCAAGAAAAAATTATCACTGTCACTCCAAAATTCTTTGTAAAGCAACTCAATATGAAGAATGATGGAGTTCAATTGAGAAATGATAGGGATGAACTCTTGGTCAAGTATTATCCAAAGAAGTGGCTCCCATCCCGCTACTTTGGAGATAAATTCTCCACCTACTAGCCAAAAACACCTAGAATACTATAACATGTCCTAGCTAAATTGGTCCTTATCCGGAAAGGATCTATAACCACTGCCTTATCTTTTCAACATTGTGTCCTGCAGCACTGGATCAAAAGCAGGGTTGTGAATATGCCAGTCCTGATCACCATTTCCTAAGACAACACAAGAACTCCCATGGTGCCCTCATCACTAGAATCCTCTTAGCAAATGAAGTTAATTTATCTGGAGCCCAATCCATTCAAGGAAAGGAGATCCTTGAGAAGAATTTTAAGAAATTAAGCTTTGGAGAAAAATGGGATGAAGAAAAGGCAATCAGGCTAAGGGCGGAAAGAAAGGAGAACAGCAGAGTCTGGAAGGCCGGAGTTAAAATTGCTTTGGAGGCCAAGAGCTAGAACAACCAAGTCCAAAGCACAAAGGAAGATCAATCTCAAACTAGTTGTTGAGGAAGTTGATGAGGACAGTCTACCCATCACACAACTAATGAAAACCACACCTGACAAGACTAAGAGAAGAGGAAGGCTCATTAAAGTAGCAGAAAAAAAGAAAAGGTCAGTTTGTGAACTGGAAGTAAATGAGGACATTACAGTAGTTGCTGATGTGATTAGAGAGGGATGGAAGAAGGGGAAGAAGAGATCCATTGATAATATCCTAACAAAGGATGATGATGAAGATAGTGAGGAAACTAGAGATGAGGAGCCTTTACCCAAGAAGCGATTAACCAGGAAGGGATTAACTTTTAATGAGGCCCTCAAGGCATAAAGAGCTAATTTGGCTATTAAAAAGCCTGCTGCTAGAATTACCATCAAAGAACCAACTCCAAAAGCCTCTACACCAGCATATTTGAGAAAGGGAAAGGAGCTGGTTGTTTTCACTAAAAAACCAGTCCTTCCGGATAATATCTTTTTGGAGGATCCTCAGTATGAAGAAATGATGTTAGTAGTCCGAGATAACTTCAAAGTAAATAGACTGACTAAGGAGGGACCCGGAGGCTCATCCGGAGCAACAGCCACAGATAGCCCATCAATCCTTATAGCCTCAAAAGATCTGATGCTTCTCAAAGAGGCTAAGTATCCAAATGAGGATTTATTCCTCTTTAAAGCCAGAACATAGCCTCTTCTGGGCAACTTATTGAACGTAGAAATAGAAGTGGTTGAGCTAGAAAGTCATGAAAAGGAAAAAAGAGGGGATGGTAAGGACAGTTCCACCATTCCAGGAAATGAAGTGGTGGTTGTTGCAAGTCCTATCCAGGCAATTCGAGGGAATGATGAGGAAAATACCATCATTCCGGATACAGAAGAAAGTGTTGTAAGTCCTATCAAGGTAATAGGATAGGAGACTGAGGATAGTTCAAGTCTTCTGAATACTAGATTGGTTGAGCAAAATGAAGAAGAGCATATAGAGCCACAATAAATAAATCAGGTAATCATCATCCCAAATACCTCTAATACTATTGATATTCCGGCTAGTGATGCCGTTAAAATACAGGACAACTCAGGTGCAGACACCTAAACTGCATCTAAGAACAACCAGTCCATCCCAAACACAATGTTCTAAAGAAGGGAACTAGTCTGAGACTCAAGTAGACTCTAAGAGCGAGGCTACCCCTGTTCTTAAAGCTAAATCAGGGGAAATAAAGGGCGGTGTCTAGAACATAGAAAAAAAGGTTGAAGCTTTCCCAACTGCAGAACTAGTAGCTGAAACCTCATTGTCTTACATCTATCCGGCACTAGAACAGATGAATGAAAGAATAGCAGGAGCAAATCGCTCTGCTGATCAGGCACTCACTGGAGGAGATAATAATTGTGTAACTCTCATGGGATAGATCACCTCTTCCTCCACAGAACAGTTAAATGACATAAAAGAGCATATTAAACGGAAGTTTGACAACTTAGAAAAATTCATTCCTTAAGCAATTGTTGAAGGAGGACAAGGAATTACATCTGGATTAACATTCTTAAATGAAGCACCAGGCTGCCCAAGAAATGTTAACAAATTTTCTCGATGAAGGACAACCCAAACTCCTTGCCAAACACATGAGCACCATAAGCACTGAGTTTGCAAGCCAGATTAATAGAACGAACACCTTAATAAATAATTTAAAGGAGGAATTTAACAAGGATCTCTCAATACCCAATTCTAGTGTCCACAATATCAGGAGAGAATTTTGCAAGGATATGGATCTACTGAAGTCAGGTATGGCTAATCTATCCATCTCCCCTTCCGGATCTTCACCTTCTTCTCTGGATAGTCTTCTCATTCTGGTTGTCAACAACTTGGTCAAACACATTGGCGACACTGGTTTCTTTGGCTACAAGTGTGGTCTGACCCTCCTTAAGGCCTTATTTTCATACTTTGATAAAGAGGACCAAGCTCAGGCCTTGAAAATGATTCCTGAGATGACCAGATCCCACAAAGAGCTCCGGAATCTACTAAGGCTAGTCCATCTCCTTCCGACAACAGTTGAGACAATAATTAAGAAGCGCCTACAAGGTAATGTGGATTACTTAGTATATTCAAAAGCGTGGCAAAAGAGTTGGGATACTCGCACCTACATAGTCATCGACCCCCAAGTTGATGAAAACCAAAAGGGGGAGAAAACAAAAGGCAAGGTTAAAGAGGGAGAGTCATCCAGAAAAGGGGGTAAATGAAGAGTTGATGATTATCCTTTAGAATGGCTATGTTTTTCAATGTACAAATCTGTAATAGCTAGTTCTATTTTCACTTATATATATTTTTGTAATTGTAATCAGGAACTTCATGAGGTTAACTATTGTTAACAATAGAAGTATATATAGTGAAAAATTGATACTCAAAATTGCTTCTAAGTACAATTTGTAATTGTACTTCAAAAACTTAGAAGAAGTACAATTTGTAATTGTACTTCAAAAACTTAGAAGCTAGAAATCAAATATATTGGGGGAGCTAGGATGCTTAAATTATGGGGGAGTAAACTTGTAAATGACTAAGTATCAAGAATCATACTTAGCTCATATAAACCCCTTTACTTATGCCTATATGTGCTTAGTTTTTATTTCCATCAAATGGGGGAGATTGTTGGGAAACAATGATCCGGAAAAATTAATTCCAGAACAATCCGGATCAAGTTTGAAGAAAACAAAAACAAGAAACCAAATATCCAAGGAACAAAAACATGTAAAAATGGAAGCACAGAAACCAAAGCAAGTCATCAGGATAAATATTGAAGACTACAACTACCTAAGCACATAATGGAAGCATCCGATTAAATTTTGGAAAGGAAACAAACTTCAAACCGCTCAAAATCAGCATCCAGAAAAAAAAAACTGGTTAAAATAGCATCCGGATACTACAAGACAAATTTATCCAGAAGATACAATTATCAAGATAACCTTTTGGTCTAAAAGTCAAAGATCCTTTCCCCTTATGAAAGACAAAAATGACTGCTAGCAAGCTTTGCAGAAAAGGACAGAAGGACTGACACAGAAAAGAGAAAAGGTAACAACCTTTTCTACCTACAACAATAGGAAAGGCGCGTGAAGCACATACTCCGGATTTGTGGCATAAAAGTTGGTGGTTCACTAAAATACAAGGAAAACGATCACTGACATCTTTCTAGTCGTAATCCCAAGGATTCAACGGGACATTTAATCAGTCTAACGGATTGATCAATGGATCCGAAAGTGTCACATATTACCCGATTAACATTGAAGATTTAATTCAACTTCAACAACTCACAACAGCTACATTTATGACAGAAGCCTATAAAAGAGAAACTTCACAAGTTGAGAAGGTGTAGGTTGTTTTGAAAAAGCATACATAAGAGTTGGTGCTATCATGAACAGTTACATAATCCCTCCAAGAACCAAACCCTTCAAAATCAGTTTGTAAAAATTCCTAAGTGAGTTATAAACTTAAGGAATTCAAAAGCCAAAATCTTTGAGAAAAATAAAGTGTAAAATCTCATACTTGGGTGAATAATGAGATTGAGATCTAGCTTAGAGTTGGTGCTTTAAGTGGAACTCTCTGTAGGACTTAGCTTAGGTTTGGGTAGAAATCTAAGTGGTATATCCTGCTAAAGACAAGAGGACTCAGCTAGGAGTTGGTGCTTCTAGTGGTATATCCTACATTAGAAAGGGGTTACCATCCGGAAATAAATTGTAAGGCTTGATTCCTGTCAATTGAAAAGGAATCCACTAGTGAAAAAGCTCGGAGAAAGGAAACTCCGGGGGCTAAAGTAGGCGGGGCCGAACCAGGATAAAATTATTATGTTTGATTTTTTAACTCTTTATATTATTGCATAATATTTCATATTTGCATCATCCGAATCCATCATATCCGGAACATAATCAAACACGCTATACAAGACTTTTTAAAGTCTGCTTATTTCCGTAAAAATGGTCATTCACCCCCCCCCCCCCCTCTCTGACCTTATTTAGACCCTCACAGGAACCAACAGGTGGTATCAGAGTAAATGTTCAAGATTAGAGATCTAACAATCTCGAGCTAAATCAAAGAATCAAAATGAGTTTCCAAAACTCACAACTCCTACCTGAAGGTATGTCTATTACCCGTCCTCCACTCTTAACCGGTAAACACTACACATTCCTGAAGAACCAGATGAAGAACTTCATTCAGGCACAAAGCATAATGATATGAATGGGTATTGAAGATGTCCATATAATCCTACTTACAAAGTATAAGCTTATAAAGAAAACAGATGCATCAACTCTCACCTTACCTTAATTCTTTTTCGCCCTCTCTGTTTCAAAGTAAAGAAGACTAGAGCTATCAAAATCAATTTTGTTCATTCATAACATTTTGAATCAGAGAAACCATCACATTTTTTATTAGAGAAACTATGATTCATACTCAAGGGATGAAGAAAAGAATTTCAACCACAACAAAGAAATCAATAGATGAAGTCTACAAAAAGCTGAACCCAGAAAAGAAGTCATAGCTTTTTTGATGAAAATAAAAGATGCAGCTCCTTTCCACTTCAGATGAGAATCAAGAAAAAACACATTCAAATTCAATTAACCCCAAATAACGCAGATACCTAAATTAGAATTTTCCCAATTTGAAACTGTGTGGCCCACTTTTTCCAAATTAAGGGAAAATTAGAACAAGTGCAAATGTGGTGCATTTTTGTCGTACATAAACTTACACATAAGCTCGTATTATTATAATACATATCACCTATTATTGCAACTTACTCATATGGTACATAATTTAGGGTTGTAAATGAATCGAACTTTTCATAAATAATTTGGTGTTCAGTTAAATAAAAGCTCGATTCGATTTATTAATGAACTCTTCGTGAATATAATTTTTGGGCTCGGTTTATAAATGAACCGAACACAAACAAGCCTAATCTCGACTCGAAAGCTCGTGAATAAGCTCGATTAGAAGGTGGTGAATAAGTTCATGAACAAGCTCATTAAAAGCTCATAAATTACATTCATTATAATCTTTACACATGAAAAATCAAACTTTGATAATGTCTAAAAGTTATTCCAAATATATAATCTTCAACTTTTTATAATTTTAATTCTATTTATTTACCATTTAATTTAAAAATTGTTCATTTAATATTTTTTAACAATTTATTGTGTAATAACTAAACATATCTTAAGTATGAAATCTAATATAATAGATTTGATATTTTTATTTTTATTTTTATTTATAAACAAAATAAATAAGCTCGTTAATGTTTGTGAACAGTCTGAGCTCGTTAATGTTCGTGAACAGTCCGTGAACAAATAAATTGTTAAGTGAATCGTTCGTGAACATGAATTCGAGCTCGAACCAAACTCGTAGCTCGGCTTGACCTCGCTAAAAACTTAGTGAACGAACATAAACAGGCTGAAGCTCGGCTCGACTCGGCTCGTTTATAGTCCTAATTTTAACTATATAAGCAGTATAAAATATTAGGGCACTTCCAATTATTTCCATTTTTGGGAAAAATGGGGAACACATATGTGGAATGGTTGACTCCAATCATTCCCTATATGGTATGTTTCTAAAATGGAATTCCCCAATTTTAGGGAATCCATTATAATATTAATATTTTTTGTAATTTTGATTTTTTTAGTGATTTTATTAATTAAGTATAATAGAAATGATATAAAGAAATTAATATAATAATAATAAAATATTATTATTTCTAGAGAATTTAATATGAAAAAAAAATAATGAAGGTGGTTGAAGGAAAAAATATTATAAATTTTTTAAAATAGGATTTAGAAAATGAAAAAATGAAAAAACTGTTGGACTTGGATCTTGATGTATTGACGCTTTCTTTCTACTCTTTCTACTAGTGTTCATTTGTTTAATGGTCCCGTTCCAGGGTTTCTAGCTTTTAAGGCCTTTGATAAAAAATATATATATATTGTTACTTCATTTCTGTAGCCACCATAAAGTCAAAATTAAATCAAGATGACCCAAAAAGATTAAATATCACTCCGAGAAACATCTGAAGAATAAATCAAGATGCCCCAAAAAATTGTCATTAGTATAATTGTATGATGATTTATTTCGGAGCAAATTTAAAAAAAATATCACAGGTTCACTTATTTAAAAATTGAGATATGAAAAAAAAATTTATAAAATGGAATTCGTAATTTTAAAAATGATAATTTTTTTAAGAACAGTGATGTTAAAAAAAATATTTTAATCAACTCAACATTCTTATAATTTAACTTTATTATTTAAAAATTAGGAGAAAGTACATAATTATATTAAAGTCCAACAATAATTTTTATTAAAAATTTAGTCAACATGACAAGTGTCTAATTCCACAAACTTCAATAACATAAATACATTGCACAAGCCTCAACAACATAATATCTTCCTCTCCAAAAACTCATGCACAGACATACTTTTTTATATTTTCTTTTCTTATTTTGCATTTATCTCTCAAACCGTTTATTTTTTTGACATGCCGCTTTAGACTCTTTTGTTCGTCTCATTTTTATCTTCGAAACGCCATCCATATTGATATATTTTTTTGCAAACTTTTCGTCACCTGGTAAAATGCTGGTATTTTGATGGTAAAATATTGGTATTTTGCTAGTAAAATGCTTGTAAAATGCTGGTATTTTGCTGGTATAAACTGATTATTGTGTGATTTCTTTCATAAAAACATGCTGGTAAAATGCTGGTAATTTGTTGGTTTTGCTGGTATAAACTGATTTTTGTATGATTTCTTTACATGTTTATGTTTGCTTTCAATTTTCATAACTGGTATTTTGATGGTACGAGGTCGTTTTGTTTGATTTCTTTCATAAAATGCATGTTTATTAGTTTAATTCATCACACATAGTCTTTTACTGGTATAAACTAGTTTTTATATGATTTCTTTAATTAAAACATGCATTTTACCAGCAAGATACTAGCAAAATATTAGGTGTGAAAAAATAAACTAACAAATATGCATTTTATGAAAGAAATCAAACAAAAACCACCTCATACCAGTAAAATACTAGCATTTTACCAGTAAAATACCAGCATTTTATCAGGTGACGAAAAGTTTGGAAAAAATATATCACAATGGATGGCGTTTCAAAGATAAAATCGAGACAAATAAAAAACTCTAGGGCGGCATATCGAAAAAATCAACGGTTTGCGAGATAAATGGAAAACAAAGGGAAGAAATCCCATGGGCAAGAAGGAAAGGGAGGAACGTATGAAATGAAAAGATAAAGTTTAAAAGCTGACCAAACAATTATTTATAAAAGTAGAGGGTAAAGAGGTAAATATTTTAGTTAACCCCTATATTTCTTACAATTTCCCTAAAAACTATACATCACAATTTGAGTAAGTTTCGGAGGTTTTTTTTATTTTTATGATTTTTTAAAATTTATCATTATATTTTAATTAAAAAAGTATTTGCACTATTAAAAAAAATAAAAATTATCATTGATGTATATTACATTTTCATTAACTAATTCACAAAATTTCGAATAAAAATGAATAAAATTACTCATTATCGTGACATAATTTAATATTAATAATCCTCTTTTTATCAAATTTTTAAAATAATACCCCATTTTACATTAAAAAAAATTCTCTAACCCCTTTTCAAATATAAGTAAAATCACATGTTATTTTTTAAAAGAAATATACCCTTTATTTTACGTTCTATATGTTGAACTTACTTTTGCAACAAAGTAGTCCAACAAAATATAGTGGCATTTAAAATTTACTATAAAAAATTTCTTCGTCTCACTTGCAACTTTTTTATTGGTTGTATAATTATTTTTATTGGTGCCAGTGTAACACGATTTTAAGTAAGTTTAAGTGGATATTATTTTCTTTTTATTTTCACTACGAGGTGGTCTTAGATTAATTCTAACTGTAGGCGGCACCTTTAAGTCATGTTTATATTCAGATTAATCCATGATCGTCAATTTAGGACAGGATGACTGCCCCAAGATTTGAGGTTGCTCCATTCATGTCTCAGAGTTCGATCTATAATGAATGTTTAAAAATAGATTAGTCCCTACCATTAGACCTGACTCATAGAGTTAAATGAATAATACTTCTTGTACATGTTAATAAAGAAAGTCAATAGCTACAGATAGTCAATAAATCAATGATGGAGAAAGTTTGTAAGTTAGACCTTGTAACTGAATTCTAGTTTGTAAATGATATATTGGCTTGAAATAATGTTATAAATTCAGTTTAGACATGTATTTGATACACATGCGGTTGTGTATCGATAAACATATATATATTATAAAAATGAGAAACCCTATCCGTCAAAAGGTCTACATTGAACGTTAAATTTAGGTTGTGTTTAAATCAGTCATGAGATTTAACTTTCTCTGTTAAAAGTGAATTAAAATAAGTAATATATTTTTTCCTAGCGCACACATACATAAATCTCACTTTTACTAACAGGATTAAACCGTAATTTTGCTTATAAGGACAAGAAAGATAGTATTACACCGATTAAGATTCTCTAAATTTAGAATTGGTAAAGTTGTTCATTTTAGTTAATCTCAATCATTTATTGCGTTTTAATGGTTCAGATTTATCTGAATCACTAAAACTCAATAAATAATTGAGATTGACTGAAATGTATAACTTTATTAATTTCTAACTTTAAAGAATATAAATCGGATTTACAGTTGAGTCAAATCAATATATGCACATTCCCAGTTAGAAAGATAATAATAGCAGCAAATACCGTATTAGTATATTTCATTTTCAAACCTGTCCATCAAATGGGTTTTGCCCACCCTAATTTTCTGATCTTTGCGAAAAACATTTCTGTCTCAAATTAGAGATCTTCAATTGGGTCTTGACCGGTCCAGCAGCCTGCTCATGTCTGCTTTTTACGGGTTGACTTTTAAAAAAAACCTGAAAAAAAGATGTGTTGTTTCAAAGAAAAAAATTTGAGGCGGGTGAAAATTTCAAGACGGATATTCTAATTAGATTGATATATCCACTTGTTTACAAAACATTGACCCCTCTTTTCATTATATTAAAATTATTCTCAAATCAAGAAGCATAAAGTACAATTACAATAAACACATCTAAAAACAGATCTGGTTCGGCTCAAATTTTTGTAAGTTGTGTTTGAGTTTTATCCATATAAAATATTCAAACTGGGCCTCACCCGCTCAATCATTTGTAACTACATATGATATATTATTCAAAATAACTACTTGTTAATAATATCAAATTAAGGACATCGCATTTTGTCTTAATTTATAATTGTGTAATAGCATTATATTTTTTAATAGTTTGTCATATGTCATATAATCATTCGATTTGTTCATTTCTTTAAAAAAATTGATGGATAAAGGAAATGTCTTAACCATTACCAATCTATTATCAAGTCAAAGTTTGAATCTTATTCAATAGAATTTTTACTTAAAAAAATTTAAAAATTAATATTTATTTAGTAGACATGTCGGGCTTGGAATTAAGTTCTGAAGTCAAGCCCATCATGCCCAAAGCCAAACATTATATTTAGTGTAAACTTAAAAAAACATATCTTATGATTTGATCGTTTTGTAAAATAGTTTTTATGAAATTTTTTATTTTAAATGAGTGCATAAAATTTTGAAATCACATTTGAAAAGGTAATATTATCCATTTTGAAGTGAAATTTTGTAGCTTTGTTTATAAAAATACAATACACATTAGTGATAAATTTTAGAATTTTTTGACAAGTACAAATTTTTATATTAATTAAAAATTGATGATAACTTTGAAAATAGTAACAGAATGAAAAATTTCCAAAACTTACTCAAATCTTGATAAATAATTCACAAATAATATAATTGAAATATAAGAATGTTAAATTCATTAAAATAACTGATGTAACATTAATAAAAAAAAGCTAATTTTAAAAAATATGTCATGTAGTTACCGTATTTTTGCTAACTTTTGAAACCACAAACACTCATTTAAAAGAAAAAAAAATCCATAAAAACCTATTTACAAAATAGTCAAACCATAAATATACAGGGAGACTTGGGCCCAGACAAAGCATTTTTCACCTGTGAAGTCCAACTCAAACTCGACTCATCTCACTCGTTATCTCAAATGAATTAATTTGAATAAAAAAGGATTTATTTAATAAGATATTGATACATATCTTTACTCTCTATAATGATTCAAAAATAGGTTCTAAACATTACTAAAATAAATTTATTTGTCTTTTCCTTTTCTGAGAAATAAAGGGCATGTTTTTCATAATTTTGTGAATTGTAGGGATTGAATCTACAACTCCACAATTTAGATAGGTTAGACACTAAAAGAGCAATAAAAAAAATAATGTAAAGGAATGCAAAGGCCAAGAAAAAGGGACTTCATGCCTTTTCCTAAAATTTGACTTTTATTGTAAGTAAACAATCAGAACTATTCTTCGTATTCTATCAAATGCAATTCAACCATACCTTTAGCTTCTAACTTAGATAATTTCTAATAAGGTATAACACAAGAAAATAAAAATAAAAAGAAGGGCCCCTCCTTCCTCGAAGAGATAGGCAAAAACATGAGTTAAATTATTGATGGGTGTCGATTCCAAAAAAATAAATTCCTGCATAAAACAAACTACTGTTTAGTAGTAAGTATGTATCGATCCCACAAGGAACGGTATTTGACAACGTTATTTTCAATAGATGACAGATAGTGTGGCCTAAAAGTACTCTCTTTGGGAATTGGAATAGCAAAACGAAGTAAAGCATGAATGAAATCAACGAAAGACAATAACTTGACTAAAGTAGAGCAATACTGAATATTATGGTGATCATGGGAACAGATATAAATTGCACCGGGACCTAGATTTAGTTATACTAGCACTCATGCACCGTACAATACTAGCAACTCTTTCTTACTATGCATGAAGACGGGATTTCGCGCCACGACATTCCTCTTACTCACCGTGTCTCTCGACTTCGGGCCAGAGAGCTCGCTGATGAATAGTAATATAAATTAGAAAAGCCTAAATCCTTACCGACAAGTAGTGGAGCACTCCTAACAGGCGTAAGATTACCTTTCTCCAGTCTCGATGGAGACTATTGTCACTTTATCCCTTTTAAAGCACAATTATGGATGCAAGAATAAAGATTAACATTAATCACAGAGACTTACCAAATGGTTGGCCAAACCAAACAGCGAGACTAAGTGATACTCTTACCATAAAACCCTTGAAGTACCGAGATTGGTAAATAGGTCGCCTTGCGGATTGCTGTATTCAGTTGCGGTCCTCACGCCATTCAAACTCAGCCTTGACCCTTACTTGGTCAAGTCACAAGGAAATTAGCTAAACATGATTAAATTTAAATGTGCAGAAATGTAAAGAGACTTAAAGTAAATCATGCTGAAATGTAAAGGCTTGAAATCGAAGTAATAAAACTAAAGAACAATAAAACTGAATGTAAACTTGCAATTAATTAAAAAGAGTATTTTTAATAAACTTAATCTAAAGAATAATGAATTAAATCTAAACTAAGCTTAGTAGTGTATGATGGATGAATGCTTCGGCCTTGGTATTTATAGGGAGTCTTGCCTCTTGCTTCCTCTTTAGATTTGAATAGGACTCTTTGCTATTATCTCTTGAATATGTTTTATCTTCCTTTTAGTCTTCATCTCCATTAGGAAATAAATCTCTATATTTATTTTCTTTAACAAAATTAGGATAGAAATAAATCTCCTCTCTTGAATTGGACTCTTCCTTTTTAGTCTTTATCTTGAATAGGAATCTCATCTTTATTTGGCTCTTTAGGAAGTCCTTGAGTGACAAGGATTCCTCTTTAAGATAAAGCAAAGGATTAATCAACAATGAATTTACGCCACTTTCTCAATTAGGTTCTGGTCAACTTTCGCATCTTTGATTTCTGCCCCAGAATGTTAACACATCATGGGGACCTCGTTAGTTGTGGTGAACAAACCTTGATCTCAATGACTGGTAACTTTTCAGCAAGACTTCCTCTTTTCATTTCTTCTTACGTTCTGGAAGGCTTCCAGGTCACCGGGATCAGACTAGTCTCGGTGAGTCTCTTTAATTGCTCATTTTATGCCTAGAAATGCATCTTTTCTCCAAATTGCCTTAAAAACCTGAAAAGATAGAAAAGGAAGTAATATCGTCTAAAGAGACTAAAAACATGGTCTCAATGATATGGAAATGAGCACAAATACATGTTGGATTTACAACCTATCAGATATCCCCACACTTATTCCATGCGTGCCCTCCAATATACATTAAAGATCAGGAAGAAGAGAAATTTAAACTACAAAAATGACCCTAAACAATTTCACAGAGACTGACTTCTTTCACCGGGACTTGCATTGAGACTCCTTATTAATTTCCGAAGTTCCATCTAAAGACCTCCATGAGAAAGCATAAGGACCTTGCTCGAAACTTAGCCCAAGAGTTTTTACCATATTATAAGCACAAGCACATAATTGATTTGTTAAAGTTCAAAGTTACCTCAGTTTTGCATCTTAGGGTCTTTAAGTAAACACAAGATGACTTCATTTTGATCCTTATAAATTAACACACATTCTCATTTGGGGGGGTCCCTAACACTTCTAGCCACAAATATTTTTTTTCTTTCTTTTTTTCTTTTTTTTTTTTTTTATTTTTTTGAACTGCAAAAAATAAAAACAAATGAGACAATCAAGTCTCGGTTGCTAGCCGAGCCTTGCTCCCTCTTCTAGCCACTATAAAATAGTCACCACCTGGTTACGAGCCGAGCAATGCTCTTTCTTGTAGCCAACTAGAAAATAAAAGCAAAAAATAACCACCAAGATCAAAGTCAAGAATAGAATAAGGTCTCGATGAAGATCCCATGATACAGAGAGACTAACTGAATACAAACCAAGTCCAGGTTGAAGCACACAACAACTTAAATCATGTTACACTTTTCTGCACTACATCAGGATGAAAGATCTTATAAAGTGACTTTCAGATATCAATAAGTTGGAACAACAGGACTCAAATCAGGTCTCAATGACAACCACAATTAATCGAAACAGTCCTGTTAGTTATTTAATTGGTCATTTACACAGTATGTCCTATCTTAAGTATCCTCACATCTTAGTAACAAGTTAGAGAACAAACTAGGTCATTGTGAGAAGAAAAGAGAAAAACACAAGTCCTTTTGAAATAGAAAAAATAAAGAAAAAGAAGAAAAAAGGATAAATCCCCTCCACACACTTGAAATTTACATTGCCCTCAATGAAAAAGAAGAAAAAAAACAAAAAGAAGAAAAAGAAAAATAAAAATAAAAGAGAGGGAAAAAAGAACGATACTATCCTTGTGGAGGAGGAAGAGAGGTAAAGAGGCTCAGCCTTTGGGGTCCCGCTGGCCTTTCCTGGGAACGCCGATGTGCTGGATCAGAAAGTCCACGTTGAGTTTGAGGGTGCCGCGGTGGAAGTGGAGGATCTGGTTTTTAGTATCGAGCTCAAGGATGCTTTCGTAGAGGTCTTTGTACATGTCTTCAAGACTATTGTACTTCTGGAGTAGCTCGGTATAAGCGGCAAAAGGAGCGGGGTCTCCATAAGCAGGCTGGTCCTGCTGGTCTAGCTGCGGCTCAACGGGAGGAGGAGGAGTAGTCTTGATCTCAAGAGTACCAGGAGGGCGTATAACTATGGTCCCGTCGACTGTTTCTATAAGTAGCATGTTCCCAAGAGTCTCCAAAGTCCCAGAGTGGGGGTCTCGGGGCTTCTAGTGTAGGGGACATGATCGAATTACTCCATGCCGTGTGCGATCATCGAGATCACGACACCTAGGATTGGAGGTCTCTCAGGGTGGGTAAGGACGTAGTGGAACTGCTTGGCCAGCCATGCTCCTAGATGGAGCTGAGGTGGGGCTCATGGATGTAGAAGGCATGGGAGTCACAGGACTTCCAGATGGTGACTCGAGGATCATTATTGCAGAGAGAGAAGTAGGTCTCGATGGCATTGAAGTCGAAGGGAGGAGCATCAAAAATATTAGAAGCGTGACTAGTGATAGTGAGGGGTGAGGTTTAAATAGGAAAAATTAGTCCTGGCATGTGAAGAGGCGGCTCATTGGGTAATAATGGGCTTAGGAGCAATCATGGCCTCAATTAAGTGCATAACCATCATAAAATCTCCATCATGATTGCCATATCACCCATTGATATATAAATCAAGGTGCATGAGCCATTTTCCAGCCGTCGTCCTATCACTCCAGTCTTTGGAGTGAGATGCTTCAAGAGTTAACTTATGTACAGAGACCTGTACCTGCAATAAATGTCAGAGAGAGGGATAAGTCCTACTTTAGATAAAATGAATAAAAACTAAAGAAACTAAACTAAATAAATAAGAGAGATAAAGAGTCAGAAATGCTTTGGCTACCTCCCAAGAGCGCTTTGTTTATCGTCGGTGAGCTCGACGCACCACACCGAGATCACGGTGTGGTGTCAGGAGTCTCTGTGAGAGTGATCTCCTCAAAGTGAGCTTGGAATCCTTCATAGTAGGTCTTCAGGTGATGCCCATTATAAGCGACAACTTCTCCATTGAATTCCATAGTGAGGGAGCCACTTTGTACATCAATCTTGGTCTTGGTACTGCTCAAGAATGGTCTCCCTAGTGGTGGTTGATCCACCGCGACCTGTGTAAGGTCTTTAATTGACTGCTCTGTGTTATCCATGGTCACGTTGGCTACTTTGGGTTCAGAATAAGAGTCAGTCATGTCGAATAGTCCTTCTATTAAGGTAGTGTCATTATCGAGTTCAATGGAAGCTTGTGCTCAACTTTGGGACTCTATTTGTTCACAAACTTACTTAGTACGAGCTTTGTTGGATCTTTCTATCTTAGGATCAAAGAGTAGTTCTTGGCTACAATTTGTGGCTCTGGTCATCCACAAAAAATTACTAGTCAAAAGGAACCGTTCCTCGGCAACGACGCCAAAATTTGATGGGTGTCGAATCGACCAGAAATCAATCCATGCACAAAATAAACTAGTAGTTAGTAGAAAGCATGGGTCGATCCCACAAGGAACGATATTTGACAATGTTATTTTCAATAGATGACAGACAGCGTGACCTAAAAGTACTCTTTTTGGGAATTGGAATAACAAAACAAAGTAAAGCAGGAATGAAATCAATGAAAGACAATGACTCGACCAAAGTAGAGCAAGACTGAATATTATGGTGATCATGGGACAAGATATAAATTGCATCGGGACCTAGATTTAATTATACTAGCACTCATGCAACGTACAGTACTAGCAACTCTTTCTTACTGTGTATGGAGATCGGACTTCGTGCCACGACCTCCCTCTTACTCACCGTGTCTCTCAACTTGGCACTAGAGAGCTCGTGGATGTATAGTAATATAAATTAGAAAAGCCTAAATCCTTACCGACAGGTAGTGAAGCACTCCCAACACGCGTAAGATTACCTTTCTCCGGTCTCGATGGAGACTGTTGTCACTTTATCCCTTTTCAGGCACACTTATAGATGCAAGAATAAAGATTAACAATAATCACAAAAACTTACCAAATGGTTGGCCAAACCAAACAGCGAGACTAAGTGATACTCTTACCATAAAACCCTTGAAGTACCGAGATTGGTAAATAGGTCGCCTTGCGGATTGCTGTATTCAGTTGCTATCCTCACGCCATTCAAACTCAGCCTTGACCCCTTACTTTGTCAAGTCACAAGGAAATTAGCTAGACATGACTGAATTTAAATGTGCAGAAATGTAAAGAGACTTAAAGTAAATCATGCTGAAACGTAAAGGCTTGAAATCGAAGTAATAAAACTAAAGAACAATAAAACTGAATGTACACTTGCAATTAATTAAAAAGAGAGTATTTTTAAATAAACTTAACCTAAAAAATAATGAACTAAATCTAAAATAAGCTTAGGTAGTGGATGATAGATGAATGCGCCGGCCTTGGTATTTATAGGGAGTCTTGCCTCTTGCTTTCTCTTTAGAGTTGAATAAGACTCTTTGCTATTATCTCTTAAATATGTTTTATCTACCTTGTAGTCTTCATCTCCAATAGGAAATAAATCTCTATCTATATTTTCTTTAACAGAATTGGGATAGAAATAAATCTCCTCTCTTGAATTGAACTATTACTTTTAGTCTTTATCTTGAATAGGAATCTCATCTTTATTTGGCTCTTTAGGAAATCCTCGAGTGACAAGGATTCCTCTTTAAGATAAATAAAGGAATTAATTAACAATGAATTCATGTCACTTTCTCAATTAAGTTATGGTCAACTTTTGCGTCTTTGACTTTCGCTCCAGAATGTTGACACGTCATCGGGACCTCGTTAGTCGTGGTGAACACACCATGATCTCGGTGACTGATAACTTTTCAGCGAGACTTCCTCTTTTCATTTCTTCTTACGTTCTAGAAGGCTTCCAGGTCACCTGGACCAGACTAGTCTCGGTGTATCCATCGGAAGTCTCATTAATTGCTCGCTTTTTGCCCAGAAATACATCTTTTCTCTAAATTGCCTTGAAAACCAAAATGATAGAAAAAGACGTAATATCGTCCAAATTGACTAAAAGCATGAGCTCAATTATATGGAAATGAACACAAATACATGTTTGATTTACAACCTATCAATTATGGGGTTCTTACAAAAATCCCACAAAAAACTAAAATAATTTGATGATATCATAAATAATTTACAAGTTTACAAAAACAAGGGTAAATAACTACAAAAATACGGTCTGATTTTTATCTGGTAAATATCTGGTAATCGTCTGATTTTTATCTGGTAAATATCTGGTATTCGTCTATTTATCTTCTAATATTTATCTGGTCAGACCGTATTCATGTAATTATTTTCTCTTGTTTTTATTAATTTATAAATTGTATATGGTTAGACAGTAGATATGTAAATAATTTAACTTAATAGTCAATTTTATAAATATTTTAATGAAACATATATATTTTTAACAATTTCCCGTATACGGATCAATCCTTTTAGATTAACTAGTTTCTGGCGAACAAATCTATCGGAAACATTTGCCGAATTCTGTTAAAACTAATTCAAAGAAGCAATTCATTTTTTTATGCTATGCCCGTGACACCATTTGTGGGCATTAGACGGGAATATAAGCACAACTACAGCAGATTAGTATGTGACGTCAAAAATCAATGATCAAGATTGGATGTGGTAAAATTATGGATAGAGATGGTAATGGGTTTTGCATTCATTCATATTCTTTCATCTAAATATATTTTGTACGATTTAAATTTTTTTATTTTTAAATTTATTGGATTTGGATTGGATATGGATCTAACAAAAATGATTTTGGATTTGAATAGAATATCCACTTGAATATCCACTTAGACTTGAATTTGGTTTATCAATATAAAATCTAATTACTTTGCGTAACCTATTTTGGTCTATCTATAAAACATTTATTTTCTTTATTTTCCATAATTTCTTGAGACTTTTCAATTTTTTACGAAACTGGTCCCCTAAACGTATTTTCACATTTTCGAGCCCTTTCAATAATATTTTCTGAAAATTTCTTGCACTACATTTATTTTCTTTACTTTCCAGATTTTCGTAATTTTTTGGGAGTTTTTGATTTTTTACGAAATCGGTCCCTAAAACGTATTTTTACATTTTCGAGTCCATCCAAAAATATTTTTTGAAAATTTCTTGCACCACATTTATTTTCTCTATTTTCAGGTTTTTCCATAATTTTTTGAGATTTTTTTTAATTTTTTACGAAACTGGTCCCTGAAATGTATTTTCACATTTTCGAGCCCTTCCAAAAATATTTTTTGAAAATTCCTTGCACCACATTTATTTTCTCAATTTTCCGGATTTTCCATAATTTTTTGGGTTTTCTTGGGATTTTTTCGGTTTTTCACGAAATTGTCCCTGAAACGTATTTTCACATTTTCGGGTCATTCCAAAAACATTTTCTGAAAATTTCTTGCACCATATTTATTTTCTCTATTTTCCAAATTTTCCATAACTTTTTTGGGATTTTTTTTTATTTTTTATAAAACCGGTCCCTGAAACGTATTTTCACATTTTCGAGCCACTCGAAAACATTTTCTGAAAATTTCTTGCACCACATTTATTTTATTTATTTTACGGATTTTTCAATTTTTTACGAAAATGGTCCCTAAAACGTATTTTCACATTTCCGAGCCATTCCAAAATAGTTTTAGAAAATTTCTTTTACGAAACTGGTTCCTAAAACGTATTTTCATATTTCTGAGCCATTTCAAAAATAGTTTTTGAAAATTTCTTGCAACACATTTATTTTCTTTATTTTATGGATTTTTCATAATTTTTTGGGATTTTTTTGATTTTTTACGAAACCGGTCCCCGAAATGTATTTTCACATTTTCGAGCCATTCCAAAAATATTTTTTGGAAATTTCTTGCACCACATTTATTTTCTTTATTTTTTGGATTTTCAATAATTTTTTGGGATTTTTTAATTTTTTATGAAACCGGTCACTGAAATGTATTTTCACATTTCCGAGCCATTCTAGAAACATTTTCTTAAAATTTCTTGCACCACATTTATTTTCTTTATCTTCCGATTTTTCCATAATTTTTTTGGATTTTTTAAATTTTTACGAAACCGGTCCCTGAAATTTTTACATTTCCGAGCCATTCCAGAAACATGTTCTGAAAATTTCTTGTACCACATTTATTTTCTTTATTTTTCAGATTTTTCATAATTTTTTAGGAGTTTTCGATTTTTTATGAAACCGGGCCCCTGAGCGTATTTTCACATTTCCGGTTCCTTCCAAAAGCATTTTCTGAAAATTTCTTGCACCACATTTATTTTCTTTATTTTTTGGATTTTTCATAATTTTTTGGGATTTTTCAATTTTTTACGAAACCGGGCCTCGGAACGTATTTTCACATTTGGGATAGAACTTGGTATACCAACACTGATTTTGTTTAAATAGAGTTATTTAAACGTGTGCTAAAATTTATTATTGAATACAACAGAAATATTTAAACGCGGGCTAATCAAGAATCATTTGGACAACACAACTCATTTGCATCATTTGAGCTAAAAATTTAAAATCTATTTGTAATCCATATCCTAAGATATGGATAAGGATATAGAAATTTCAAATCCATTAAATATAAAGCGGATATGAATTTATCCATTAAAAATAAATTTTAAATGAATTTATCCATATCCGCTCTATATCCAATCCAACAAGACATTAGGCATAAATCAATAAATTTTGAATAATTTTATAGGAATAGGAAGGTTATTCATGCACCAATTCATGAAACTTTTAAACGTGATTAGGAGTAGTGTGGCTCTTTTTATGTCCACCAATCAAAGCTTGACAACTTTTTGAAGGATTCCCTTCAAGATAGGAAGTGTGCCATTCAATAATCAATCATATCTTTCCTAAATCTATAACCATTTTATTCCTTTTTAATAGTAGTAATTCTTATACTATTGTTCCTTTACTTCATCTCATATATTATTCCAATCAACTCCAATGAGATTATATAAAGACAGCCATTTACCATTTCATTCATTAGATAAGTCGTCCCCTTTTTCTTGATTTTTCAACTCTTTCACGGTAGGGCTCCATTCGACTAAATGCTTTAGATTATAGTAAAATTAAGTTGTAACTAGGTATTACCTTTCAGTTTTCATTTATGGGTCAAATAGTTTTGTGACATGGTATGTGAGTCTCGGATATGTAGAGTCAATGATCAAATTTTGCAGCTCCAATTAAGATTATATTTTCAATAGTTGGTAGAATGAACCTATATTAACCAAAAATAATTTCAAAAATAAAGTCAAACAACATTTACAATGATTCCCAGATAATTCAAGGCCAGTAAGGTGTAGTTGTTGCATACTCGCAATTGTTCATAGTTATTAGCGGTTGGTAATAATTTTTTGTCTCTAAAATAACTTAAAATAATTATAGCCAAATACTTAAAATTATTGTTTGATATAAAAGTTATTGAAGGAGTTCCAAAATGCACACTCAATTAAGCAGCCAAACAGATAGATTCAGATATATTTGAGACGCAATTAAGGGCATGATTGACTTGAAAAGTTAAGATAAAAAAATCATTGGGCTGCTGAATAAGGCAAATACCTTTTATTTAGAAAAGCTCTGAACCACATCCATTCAGTTGTGGCCAGTATAATAAGGCAAATTCCTTTTTACTGGCTGTCCAAGTTATGTGCACCCAGTATAATAAGGCAACTATATTTTATGTTATGTTATCAACTGTGGCCAATGCTACATAAAGCATGCTTTATCACCTAAAATATCATGTCAGATCATATGAAATGGGAAAAGTAAAGTGAGTGGGTCTTCTGTTGGATAAGTATAACAAGTCTATTCCAACTTACAAATGAAAAATGACCATGTTAACATATCCACTATACAGCCATCTGGCTGCACATTCTCTAACACCATTGCCGACATGTCTCTATCTGGCTCATATGTTCTTGCAGTCACCTGTAGTACACATTGACTTCTACTTCTGGTCAATTTAGATCAAATGTAATAGTGACTACCATATTTTTTCTTTCCTAGTGGGTCTCCAATTTCCTAAAAAATATGTGGCCACGCATAAATAATTAGTCATATTGGATTATGTTCAGATATTGCCAAATGGTCCAATGAAATGAGAGTGTTGGATAATTCAGAGTATTTGGAATAATTTGCATGTTTTTAAGACATTTAATGATGGAGTTGGAATTTGATTTAAATGTTATAAAATGTATATTTATAGTGTTTACATAAAAAAAGTGTTGGTTCGTGAAAATACGTGTTGTTTCAAGGAAAAACAAGTTGGTTCATGAAAGTACATAATGGTTTATATGTTGTTTCATGTTTAGGGACATAATGGTTTGTGATAAGTCATTTTATTTCATAAATAATCATGTTGTTTCATGAAAAGAAGTATCGTTTCATGAAGTGACACATTGTTTCATAAATAGACTTATTGCTTCATAAACCATCATCTCAACTCTATAAATAGGGCTCATTTGTGCCTCTGATATACGATGAAATTCATATGCAATTTCTGAAGTTTCAGAGGAAACAATAAGCCATCATTGTTTTCCTATATTTACATACAAAAATTCTTGACCTAATACATAGATTACCCTCTAAACTTGATATAAATTTTCAACCGTTCCCTTTTTAAGTATTTCTCAAAACCCCTTAATTAAAGTGAATCAATATATGCCTTATTAGTGATGTGGGCTGGCGAGTGAAAAGACAATAATATGGGACGCGTCTACCACTATGATAAAAAATATTATGTAATGGTTCATATTAAACAAATAAAAAACAGAAAAACAAATGGTTAATAATTTAATTGAAAATTGGTCCACTCAACTCAGTTCCCAACAATGGCTTCTCTCCCTACCATTTCTCCTCATAGTCTCACCACCATTTTAATTACCTGTAGAATCTATCACTTACCCAAAAATTTAAATTATTGTGCACAAATTTCTGCAGCAAACTGTTGTTTTTAATTGTTTTTTACGCCAACAACTACATTTATTCATCTAATTAAAATACAATCACCATTAGAACCATTTTCATACATTTCAGATTTTCAAATTCGATTTTACAATAAGTCTGAAATGATCGGAAATTAATGCAAAAATAAAACAGACCCCTGGATATCGGAGCAGTGATTGGAGGCAGAGAAGCGGTGTGAGCGGGCGACGGTTTTGAGACGGGTTTGTGCATGAGGGGTGCGGTGCGCGGAGTGCGTTCAATCAGTTTGAGAAAATCCGATTTACTTAAATGCAGTGGCTTTATATAAGTAAAAATTGTAATTATATTGAGAAATATATTTGCATATTTTATTAAGTGAAGATATTTTTTAAATTAAGCATTTTTACTTTATCTAAAAATAAAATAGAGTCGCCACTCGGTTCAACTCCACCTAAAATTGTGGTACACTGATGCAAAATGGGATTTTTATATCGAAAAGAAAATGAGATTCTGAGTTCGGATATAATAGGTACTCATATTATTCAAATTGTTTGGATTAATTTTGAAACTTTGGAATTTGTGATAATTTCTGCATTGTAACGACTTTATTTAAGAAATAAATTCAGAAATAAAACGGGCATTATAACGGCATAAATAAATAGATATTTTCTACCGAAATTTTGACAGAATAACGACAGCATTTGGGTTTTGGCCTAGAAACTCGGATAGAGTTTCCTCATACCTGCGAGCTTATTCACTCATATTATAGTTTAAGTGGCACCAGTGACTCACTTAATAAGAGAAATGGAATGCAACTTGCAATAATAAAAGTAATAAAAATGGATTTTAAAGTTGGGCTTAGAGTCAATTACCCTCAGTTTACCTTTTCGTCTGTTCAGGATGACTTGAGAGGCGGTGCAGGACCGCAGGTGTATGAGATTGTGATTTATTTGGAAAATAGATTTAGCCCAAGTTATGGCTATAATCTTAGATTATTTCTATGGAAACAGCTAGGTTTTTTCAAAAATTGAGTCGTTTTTAGACCGAAGATCACTGTGAGATCTTGATCTAAAAAGACAGAAAAATAAGCTTCTACCGAACGTCGATAATAAAGCTCGGATTTGGGTTTTTTTTGACAGAATTTTGAAGCTTTTGGGACTCCCGAAATAAAAGGGGACGAAATCACTTTTTTCTCTCCTTTTTTCTCGTCTGTTGAAATGGGGGGTTGAGCCCTTATTCATAAAAGGGAGGTAATTAGCCGGCGGGCTAATTATCTATCTGACAAGATTTTATTTTAAATTCCGTAAAATCTTGCCATATCTTTAGCCGACAGGTTGATTACCTATGTTTGACCAAATTTTGACTTTTTAATTTTTCAGTATGAAATGCTAAATTGAAGCTTTCCTAAATTTAAATTTTTGAATTTCAAATTTTGAATGACAATTCGATCCTTCTTAACTCTTTTATCTGATCATTAAATGAAATAAGCATAATTTCTTATTGGGCCGAGCGGACCGTGCTAACAATCAGCTTGAGAGCAAAACAAAGGAGCAAGAAGATTTTGTTAGAGATATTGCGGGTGAAGAGCTTCGTCGGAGCAGTTGTGAGTAGCTCTCAAGAATGGTGGCGGAGATGAAATGAAGAGACGAAGAAGTTGAATAGAAATTAGGGATTTATTTTGAATTTTTTTTCTAATTTTTTGTTAAATTAATGAATTGTTGCTGAATTGGACAATTCTTTTTTGCATATCAGGCAAGTAAGCGCGCGTGTTATTCACCTAAAGGGATTTGTCTGGTTAAGAGTATATAAGGGGTCATTTGGTTTACTTTAGTTAAGTTGGGAAGCTCGGAGAATCACTTTAAATTTAAGGGGGTAGTTGATAATTCGTACTAAGTTAAGGGGATTATTTACGTATTAAGTTAAAATTTTTATCCTACAATAAATGTATTACACTTGATTTACATTGTGAGCATGAGATTTTACGATCCCTCTCACGAGACGATGATGACGTATATCCGATTTTATTCCTCATGATAAAAATACTTTTTTGGAATTTTTATTACCGATATAAAATTCTCTACGAATTTTATTTTCAGAAAAATTCAGTTCGATATGTTCGGTAACGCGTCCGGTGGTAGCTCAGATAGAAGATTTGCACCTAAAAAATAATTTAGTTCAAAATACCTATAAAAAGTCAAAAAAGAGCCCAATAATTCAGATCTTCCCTCTAAAATTGCTTTTGGCCGGATTTTCTGGATTTTTCCCCAATTTCGGGCTTGATTAATGCTTGCTTTTCAGGAGAGTGAGGCTGCCGGCGGACTCATCGATACTGCCGGCGGCATGAGTTTGTGCTGCAGAACAGCCGTGTGCCTTTTTGCTCGATATCCGTCGGATAATTGATCAAAGTCAATTTCCATCGGATTTTAGCCTATATAATGAGGCATTTTCAGCTAATGAAAGGGTTCAACACTTCCACCACTCAAAATCTTTAGGAGATTTTGAGCATTTTAGCAAGTTCTAGTGGGATAAAGTTTATAAAAGGTAAGAAAATAGGATTCAGTCCATCTTTTCTTGATTTTTCTCTACTGAACTCTGTTGGTCCCTGTGAGGGTCTAAATAAGGTCAAAGTGGGGTGAATGATCCTTTTTTTGCGGAATAAACAGACTTTAAAAAGTCTTTATTTAGCGTGTTTGAATATGATCAGGGGGATGGATCCGGATGATGCAGTTGTGATAATAGTAATGCAAATAAATAAAGAGTTAGAAATTCAAACACAAGTATTTTATCCTAGTTCGGCCCCGCCTACTCCAATCCCCGGAGTTTCCTTCCTCCAAGCTTTTCCACTAGTGGATTCCTTTTCAACTGGCAGGAATCAAGCCTTACAATTTGTCTCATGATGGTACCCCCTTCCAGATGTAGGATATACTACTAGAAATCCCAATTTCTAGCTGAGTCCTTTTGTCTTTTGTAGGATATACTACTTAGATTTCTACCCAAACCTAAGCTGAGTCCTACAGGGAGATCCCACTCAAAGCACCTACTTCAAGCTATATCCCAATCTCACTACTCACCCAAGTAGGAGATCTTTACACTTATCTTTCTCAAAGGTTTTGGTTTTGGACTTCCTAAAGTTTGTAATTTCCCTTGGGAATCCTTACAAACTTATTTTGAATGCTTTGGTTCTTGGAGGGATTTGTAAATTGATTGGTTTCTAGTGAATTCTCTTGTATATGCTTTCTTGAAATCAACAAGCACCTTCTCAACTTGTGAAGCTTCCCTTTTATAGGCTTCCATTATGAATGTGGCCATTGTGGGCTGTTGAGCTGTAATTGAATCTTCACCGCTGATCAGGTAAAATGTGGCACTTCCGGAACCGTTGATCAATCCATTAGATAGAGATTTTTACCCGTTTGAATCCTTAGGATTGAGACTAAAAAGTTGTCAGTGATCATTTTCCTTGTATTTTAGTGACTCACTAACTTTTATGCCATTAGCTTTTTAGTATGTGTTCCACACACCTTCTTATTGGTCTAGGTGAAAAAGGTTGTTAGCTTTTTCTCTTTCCCGTGTCAGTCCTTTGTCCTTTCTCTGAAAAATGCTAGTTGTCATTTTTATCTTGCTTTAGGGGAAATGATCTTTGACTTAAAGACCAGAAGAATGGAGTCTAATACTTTGAATTATTCCCTTTGTCAAGAATTTTAAGTCTTTAGGATGTTGTCAGACTTAATATCTCCAAATTTGTCTTCTTTCGGATGCTTATGCAATCAATTCTTTTGGACGCTATTTTGGGCGATTCAAAGTTTGTTTCCTTTCAAAACTTTAACCGGATGCTTCCGTTTATGCTTAAGTAATTGTCTTCACTTGTCTTGGACTTTGGATGTCTTGGTTTAATATCCGGATGCAATGACTTAGGTCTTTTTATACTTAGGTGTTTTGTTTACTTCACACCCGATCCGGATTATTTGTTGTTCCGGATCATTGTTTCCAACAATCTCCCCATTTGATGGAAATAAAAACCTAAGACATCTAAGCATAAAGAAAGAGGTTTTTATGATCTAAGTATGATTCTTGATACTTAGTCATTTACAATTTTTACTCCCCCATAGTTTTAGCATCCCTAACTCCCCCAATATTTTTCAATTCTAGCTTCTAATATTTTGTAGTACAAATTGTACTTTAGAAGCAAATTTTTGTAATATATTTTCACTATATATACTTCTGCTGTTAACAATAGTTAACATCAATGAACTTCAGGAATTACAGATACAGAAATATATAAGTGAAAATGAAGCTAGCTATTACAGATTTTACATTGAGGATCATAGCTATTCTATTACAAAAATTATCTCTTCCCGAAAGCTTCTCCCTTCTTTTCCTTGCCTTTGCCTTTTGCTTCAATTTTATCTTCCCTCTTTTTCTTCTCCCACTTTTTGTTTGCATCAGCTTGGGGGTCAATAACCATGTAGGTTTTACCATCCCAGCTTTCTTGCCATGCCTTAGAGTAAAGGGAGTAGTCCAAGTTACCTTCTTTTCTCTACTCAATGATCTTATCAACTGTGGCAGGAGCTAGATGCAAGGGCCAGAAGACCTTTTGGAGTTGCGTATAGGACTTTATAAGATAGGGATGCATAGATAGAACATATTCGCAATCCTTCTCATCAAAGTAGGGGAAGAGAGCTTTTAGGAGTTTGGCAATCCCTTTGTGGCCAAAGAAGCCAGTATGCCCAATTTGTTGGATAAGATCTTGAAATACTGGGATGAGCTGACTTTTCGGAATAGAAGGTTTGGAAGATCCAGAAATGGATATATTAGACATATTGGAGAGCACTTTCTCAATTTCCATCCCAATTCCTCTCGGACAGTTATGAACACTATGTTGACAGTCATGATGTCCTTATGCGGCTCTGCTTTGGCGTTATTTATGACTGCATCCTGCCCATTCATTTGGCCTGGAACCTCTAAGGCAATGTTCTCCATTTGTATTGCGAACAGTTTGGGCAGGTCTTCCTCAATGAACTTTGTGAGTTTAGTTAAAATTTCCTGCCGCTGTTCATTGAGGCTAGGAAGTACAGACTTCTCTTCTTTTTCAGCAATGAATTTTAACAAGCTTATACTCCTTTAGTTCTGCGGATAAATCAGTTGAGGAAGATGTGATTTTATCCAAGATGGTGGTGTAGTTGTTTGTGGCTCCAATGTTAGCCTGATCAACAGACTGGTTTGCTACTGCGATATTTGTTTTGATCTTGTTGAGCATCGGGGTGACCTTGGCTATTGACCCTTCAGCCACTAAGTCAGCAGTGGGAAAATCCTCCACTTTCTCCTCTATTTTCTTGATACGTCCTTTTAGCTCCCTTATTTCATCCTTCAAATCTGGAGGCGAGAATTGTTGAATTAGCACTTGCTCCACGGATTTCAGATGCTTACATATATTCCAGAGACTCTGCTTAATGTATCTTTCCTCGTGCTCCTCATGATTAGCCTCTTATAGGATTTTTAGTGCTGTCATTGTCCTTTTTGCTCTATCTTGATTAATGCTAGTAGATGGTATTCTGATTGGACTAGCAAGAGGAGGAGATTCAGATCCAGAAATGCTTTCAGTCTCATTGGATCTGGACGATTCTTCCTCTGTAGATTCTTCTTCTTTTTTTTCTTCGTTCTTCTCTTCCAACCATTCCCTCAGACTAGCCTCACCCCTTGAGTCCACTCTAGGAGTGTGCTCTTGGGAACCCAGACCAAGTCCCTCCTCTAGAATGGTGTGTTTCAGGTTAGACTCTTGTTCCTTGGATACACTTGGAGTATGTGTATCTAAGCTGTCCTCATCTTTATCTACTGTTTCAACAGTAGTAGCAAAAGTGTCAGCATTAACATTAAATGACACTGAGTAAGGAGTTACCTCATTGATTTTGTTTGATCCTAATCAGCTTCTTCTTGTCTTCTTTCTTCCACTTCTACAATCCCCGGATGACTGGAAATGTCCTCATTCATCCCTACATTTGCCTTCAAAGGACTTTTAATTTATTGCACAAGCGTGTTGGTAATGTCCTCAACACCCTATCCATGAGCCTCTTCATGCCATTCTTCATTTCTGGCTTCATCTTTCGGATTTAGTAAGGTCTCCAGAAGTGGTTTAGTTCTAGGTACAAAAGCAAAGAGGTCAGCTTCCAGATCCCGGGTTAGAGTGGCCATGTCTATTGGATTAATAAGGATAGCTTGGGTGCTGAAAGAATCTCCGGGTCCTTCTATTCTGAGCTTGTTAATCTTGTCATTAGCCTTCATAGCTTCTAAGGGTCATCCGGAGTGACTTTGTTAGTGGATCCGAGCACATTCTTCCCCTTTATTCTCTAGACCTTAGCCAACTCTGCTTCCTTAGCCCTATTTGCTACTTCCTTATCAATCACAATGCCTGCAAGCTTCTTAGCTTTACTCTTTTGGGCTGCCACAGCCTCATCAAATGTGCACCCTTTTATTGTGAACTGCTTTTTGGGTATCGGAGCCTCATCCTCTGTCTCCTCATCCTCTATCACAACCTATAGGATATTTGAAGATTTCCTCTTCTTATCTGTCACTTTTATTAATCTCCCTCTTTGTTTGGGCTTCTCCGGGCTCTTTTTCAGTAATTGAGTGAGGATTTGGGCATCCTCATCAATTTCTTCCACCAGAACCAAGGCAAGTTGCTTTTGTGCCTATACTTTAGTGGTTCTGGCCTTCTTAGGGACTGGAACATCTTCAGCCGGAACTGCTGCCTTTCGGGCCTTACTCTTTTTCTCATCCCTCAACTTCTTGGCTTTCTCTTCATTCTATTTCTCACCAAAGGACAACTTTTTAAAATTCTTTTCCAGAATTTCCTTTCCATTTATAGCTTGGAATCTAGATATATTAAATTCATAGGATATAAGGATTCTGGTTATCAGGGTATCATGGGAGTTTCTATATTGCTTGAGATAATAGATGATCAGCACTGGCATGTTTACAGCTCTACTCTCCACCCAGTGTTGAAACACACAGTGTTAAAAGAGGAGATTGTGGTCAAGGAGCCCTTCCAGATCTGAACTAGCTTTGAAAGTGCATGCTGGAGAAATCTTGGTACTTCTGGAAAGTAGGTTGAGAATTTATCGCCAAAGTAGTTCAGATGCAGCCACATCTAGGGTTCATACTTTACTTGCTATTTATCCCCATCAATTCTAAGCTGAACACAATCATTCTTCATATTTAGAAACTTTTCAAAGAAATCAGGAGTGATGGTGATTTCCTTCCCTTTCACCTTTGTTCTAAGAGCGTCGTCATAGGTGTGTACTCTCAGATTATTGTAAAACTCTAGCACTAAGTCCGGATAGGTGGGGCATTTGATCTTGAGGAAATTTCCCAAATGTTGATCTTCAATAAGTTTCGAGTAGGGATCTATTTTGAACAAGAAGTTGTCTTCCAAGTAGTCCGTGGGAACTACATAGTCTGAGGGCTTAAGGTTGATGGGTGTAGAGTCTTTATCTTTAAGAGCAGATTCCTTAACGATGTTTCTTTGAGGAAGAATTTTGATTCCTTGACTTGTTATTATAGCTACCATTTTAGTGAGTTTGAAGAATTTAGAGTTTGAGATTGGATTTTTTGTAGAGTAACAATATTAAGTTGCTCGCGTGAGGAAGAAGAGGAAATTTGGAGGGGTTTATATAGAATTTCCAAGGCAAGGGTATTTTGGTAATCTAGACGCTATTAACTTTGGCTGGATTGATGACAAGGCAGGTTAAATTTTAGCAAAGAGGTAAATTTTGTTTCCCCAAAGAATGGGAATAGTTTATTTTGAAATACAGCTGTTGAATTTACCGCTTATGTAACTCCCAATAGACTTTTGAAATTTAAATAGGAACAATTACCTTTACGCACTTTTACTACCATATGTCATTCTTGTCTGCTGATGTGGCAATATTCCCTCTGGAGCAGAGCTAACTTCATTTCTCCTTCTCTTCCGGATTCCTTGTCTTGCCAAAAATCCAAGTTAACTTTGTACTATCATCCGGATTTTCTTCAAATTGGATTAGACATTCCAATTGACTCCCTTAGCTTGCCAAATTAATCTTTACTTAATAGCTTAGTAAAGATATCGGCTCTTTGTTCATTAGTTGGAATATATACCAATGCAACATCCTTCTTCATCACATGGTCTTGGATAAAATGATGCCTGATGTTAACATGTTTCATCCTGCTGTGAAGTACTGGATTCTTTGACACATCAATGGCACTTTTACTGTCACACATCACTTCAACACATTCAGATTGAACTCCATAATCTTCTAGTTTTTGCTTGATCCAAAGGAGTTGAGCTACACAACTTCCTGCTGCCATATATTTTGCTTCTTTGGTTGATAAGGCAACTGAAGTTTCCTTCTTGCTATACCATGATACTAAGCAATCTCCAAGGAAATGACAACCTCCAGATGTACTTTTCCTCTTAAGAGTATCTCTGCCATAATCTGCATCAGTGAAGCCTTGGAGTGTGAATTCTCCATTACTAAGATACCATAACCCAACTTCAGTGGTTCCTAAGAGGTATCTAAGGATTCTCTTTACTGCCTTTAGATGTGAATCCTTATGATTGGCTTGATATCTTGTATAGTAGCAAACTATATAGTGTATGTCAGGTCTGCTAGCTATCAAGTATAGAAGTGATCCAATCATTCCTCTATATAGCTTCTGATCAACCTCTTCTCCTTCACAATCCTTGGATAGGACTGTATCTAAGCCTATTGTAGTGGGCATTGGCTTGCTTTTGTCCATTTTAAACTTCTTGAGAATCTCTTAGGTTTACTTGGATTGGTTGATGAAAATTCCATCCAAACTCTTCTTAATCTGCAACCCAAGGAAGAAATTAAGTTCTCCCATTATAGACATCTCAAACTCCTTCTGCATTTGAGAGCTAAAGTCTTCACACATTTTTTCATCTGTAGCTCCAAGATGATGTCATCAATATAGATTTGAACTAGAATAATATTATCCTTCTTCTTCTTAATAAAAAGAGTTGTATCTGCTTTGCCCCGGATATATCCCTTGGATATGATAAAAGTAGTGAGTCTCTCATACCAATCTCTTAGTGCTTGCTTCAATCCATAGAGGGCTTTCTTCAGTTTGTAGACATGATTTGGATGCTTTGAGTCTTCAAATCTAGGTGGCTGCTTCTCATAGACTTCTTCCTGGATAACGCTATTGAGGAATGCACTTTTGACATCCATTTTGAATAGTGTGAATCCCATAAATGATGCAAAAGCGCATAGAATCTGGATTGCCTCCAATCTTGCTATAGGGGAAAATGTTTCTTCAAATTCAATCCCTTCCTGTTGATTGTAGCCTTGGGCAATTGATCTTGCCTTGTTTCTTACCACTACTCCGGATTCATCCAACTTGTCTCAGAATACCTATTTGGTGCCAATGATTGACTTCCCTTTTAGAGGTGTCACTAGATCCTATATATCATTCTTGGTGAATTGATCTAGTACTTCGTGCATGGCCATCATCCAGCTTTGATCCCCTTTAGCCTCTTGAAATTTCTTTGGCTCAATAAGTGAGAAAAGGCAGCATGGCTCATCATCCGGTTAAGTTGACCTTTGGTTCTTACTGGATTTTAGACATTATCCAAAATTGCTTCAACTGGATGATCTCTATGAGTTCGGACTTCCTTTGGTAGATCTTCATGTTGGACTGGAACTTGTTCCACTTCTGCCTTAGCTTCCTCTTCTTGACCATCATTGAAGTTTATCTCATATGGATTGAGATCAACTTGTGGTACTTCTAGATCAAAAGATATTCCTTCATGTTCTTCTTTGTACTTTTTGATTTAGAAGGAATCAGGAACTTTGGCTTCCTTCTCTTCTCCAAAGTTTTCAGCTTTCGGAGTGGAACTTCTTTTTCTTGCATGGTTAGTCTCATCAAAATCTACATGTATAGACTCTACCACAGTTTGAGTTTGTTTGTTATATACTCTGTAAGCTTTACCATGTGTTGATTAGCCAAGGAAAATTGCTTCATCAGACTTAAGATCAAATTTTCCTAGCTGCTCTCTATCATTGAGGATTTAGCATTTACATCCAAAGGCTTTGAAATACCCAATTTTGGGTTTCCTTCCATTCCAGATTTTGCGAGGGGCCTTTTCTATAGTTTTTCTAATGAGAGCTCTATTCAAAATATAAAATGCTGTGTTTACAGCCTCAGCCCAGAAATATTTTGGCAAATAATTTTCACTGAGCATTATTCTAACCATCTCAACTATGGTCCTATTTTTTCTCTCAACAACTCCATTCTGTTGAGGAGTATGAGGGCCAGAGAAGTTATGCTCAATGCCGTTGGAGTCACAAAATTCAGCAAAGTGCTTATTTTTGAACTCACCACCATTATCACTCCGGATGCATGTAATGCTTATGCCCTGTTCTACTTCTATCCGGATGAATTTTTTTGAGAATTGACAAAGGCTTCATCTTTACTTGCTAGCAAGATGACCCGGGTATAGCATAATCATCCGCAATGACCATGGTGTATTCTCTTTTACCCAAACTCAATAGTTTGATTGGAGCAAAGAGATCAATATGCAAGAGCTCAAGTACTCTTTTGGAAGGAATTTAGGAGATGGAAGAGAAACTTTTCTTATGCTGTTTACCTAATTGTCATGCAGTGCATGGATGATCCTTATCAAAAGCAACCTTAGGCAAACTCACTACCAATTCCTTTTTAGCTAGTTTGGACAGGAGGTTCATGCTAACATGTCCCAACCTCTGGTGCCATAGCCATGATTCTTCTTCTTTAGAACCAATCATATATTCTTTTTTATCATTCTTAATGTTAACACAATAAACATTATTTACTCTAGGTGCATAAAGAATGAGCTGATTAGACTTACTATCATAGATTGAGCATCCTCCAGAGTCAAAGGTGACTCTTCTTCCTTTATCATAGAGTTGTGCTACTCTGAGTAGATTGAACTTCAGTCCATCAACTAGAGAGACATCTTCTATATGTGTTTCAGATCCAATGGTTCTATGCCCAATGATCTATCCCTTTTGATTATCTCCAAAGCTTACTTTGCCTCCTCTCTTCTAAATTAAAGCGATGAAGGCCTTCTCATCACCTATCATGTGCCTTGAGCATCCACTATCAATATGCCATATGTGTTGATCTTCTGTAGATCTAAGGCATACCTACAAAACAGATCAAATAGGTTTGGGTACCCAATTAGATTTGGGTCCTCTCAGGTTATCAACCATTTCAGGCCAAGGATAAATATCATAATAACCATTTTTTAATCTACATAATTTAGTAACATAGTTGTTTTTTCCCATAAAACCTGCACCCTGAGATGTGTCTATTCTGCTCTTGCTTCTTCATGATCTTTTCAAGATCATCCTTCCCATATTTCCCTCTATATCCAGCTTTTTATGCGCTTGTGGTTGGTCCAGTGTATATCCGGAAGCTGGCTGGAGGTGCAATCTCTACTCTGTGATTCTTCTTTTATTCAGTAGGCTGTTGATTATAGACTACCTTAGCTTTTCCTTTTTGGATAGAAGTATAACTTTGGGCTTGTGGTTGCTTTGTGACCACCTTCTCCTTTTGGTTGGAAGGCTTTGGATCTCTTTTGGCAGCTTGATGTTGATTTTTTAATGCAGCTTGCCTTGTATTCTTTCTTGGTTGTGAAGGACCCGATTTCCTTTCGGATGCTTCCTTCATCAGAGTTAGTTCCCTATCAAACCTTGTCAAGTTAGCACTTAAGATCTGAACTTGACTTCTCAGGAAATTTTCTTCCACCACATCCATATGCTTTATGGTTCTCATTAAGTTGATGTCTTGTGACGTTGCTTCAGCATCTTCAGCCAATTCCAGAATTTGTCATTGTATGAATTTTATGGCTTTGGTGTTCTTTCTCACATTGTGGATCACCACCTTTAAAGCTCTAGCAAGATTAATGTTAGAAACAGAATTAGAATGAGAGTTTACCTCAGTATTTGCTGTTTCTGATTCTGAATCTCTAATTTGCTCAATGTCTTGCTTAGATGACTTTCTTTCAGATTGCTCTGCTTCCGAATCCGTCAGTGCCATGAATGCACAATGAGTAGTCTCTTCTTCTTCTTCTGTTGAAGATGAACTGCTGCTTTCTTCACTATTGCTCCATGTGGCCACCATAGCTTTCTTCTTATATTTCTTTTCCTTTCTCAGCTTGGGACATTTGATTCTAAAATGCCCTTTTTCCCCACATTCAAAGCATGCATCATCCTTTTTCGGATCTTTCTTTTCTTTCGAAGCCTTTCTTGGCTTATTGCTTCTTGATGTGCCTTCCCTAAGCCTTCTTGATTTGAATCTTCTGGATCTCCTTCTATCCTTTTTATTCAGGAATTTGTCAAAGTACTTGGCTAGTATAGCGATATCTTCTCTATACTTTGATTCTTTTGGCTATTTTTCTGATCTGAAAGAAGCTGATCCGGTAGAGTCTACATTAAGTGCAATGGCATTCTTCTTCTCTTCCAGCTTCTTCTCTTGCTGACTGTATCTCTCCAAGGATAATTCTTAAGTCAAGATTACCAATGAGCTCATCATAGCTATAGAAGTTTAATTCATGAGCTTTCTCAATGGCAGTCTTCTTGTTGTCCCATTCTTTGGTGAGACTCCGGATCACCTTGTTGACCATATCCTCTTTTGAGATCTCCTTTCCCAACCTCTTCATCTCATTCACTAGATTGGTGTATCTAGTGTTCATGCTACTAATGGATTCTTTGGGCTCCATCTTGAAGGATTCAAGATTTTACTGAAGTAGATCTATCTTGGCTTCCTTGACCTTGTTTGTTCCTTCATAGGCCACTTCCAATTTTTGCCAAATCTCTTGTGCAGTCCCACATCCTGATATCTTGTTGAATTCAGCTACACTAAGATCACAATGAAACATATTAATATCATTTTTGTTTTCATGCAATCTCTTATAATCATTTTCGTCCCATAGACTTGAGGGCTTGCGGGTAGTTAAACCATCTACTTCATGAGTAGGCTCATATGGATGATCTTTAATAGCCATCCATGCCATCATGCTTTGAGCCTGAATGAAATTCTTCATCCAATTTTTCTAGAATGTGTAGTTTTCACTGGTGAAGAGTGGAGGATGGGTAATAGACATACCCTCTGGAAGGAGCTGTGAGTTTTGAAAACTCATTTTGATTCTTGAATAAAAATATATGGTCCTTTAGCTTGAGATTGTTATATCTCTAGTTTGAGCACTTGCTCTGATACCATTTGTTGGTCCCTGTAAGGGTCTAAATAAGGTTAGAGGGGGGTGAATGATCCTTTTTCACGGAATAAATAGACTTTAAAAAGTCTTTATGTAGGGTGTTTGAATATGATCCGGGGGATGGATCCAGATGATGTAGTTGTGACAATAGTATGTAAATAAATAATGAGTTAGAAATTCAAACACAAGTATTTTATCCTGGTTCGGCCCCGCCTACTCTAGTCCCCAGAGTTTCCTTCCTCTGAGCTTTTCCACTAGTGGATTCCTTTCCAACTGGTAGGAATCAAGCCTTACAATTTATCTCCGGATGGTACCCCCTTCCGGATGTAGGATATACCACTAGAAATCCTAATTCCTACTTAAGTCCTTTTATCTTTAGTAGGATATACCACTTAAATTTCTACCCAAACCTAAGCTGAGTCCTACAGGGAGATCCCACTCAAAGCACCTACTTCAAGCTATATCCCAATCTCACTACTCACCCAAGTTAGAGATCTTTATACTTTGCTTTCTCAAAGGTTTTGGTTTTGGACCTCCTCAAGTTTATAATTTCACTTGGAAATCCTTATAAAATGATTTTGAATGGTTTGGTTCTTGGAGGGATTTGTAAACTGATTGCTTTCTAGCGAATTATCTTATATATGCGTTCTTGAAATTAACCAGCACCTTCTCAACTTATGAAGCTTCCCTTTTATAGGCTTCCATCATATATGTAGCCGTTGTGGGTTATTGAGCTGTAATTGAATCTTCACCATTTATTAGGTAAAATGTAGCACTTTCGGAATCGTTGATCAATTGATTAGATAAAGATTTTGACCCATTTGAATCCTTAGGATTGAGGCTAAAAAGTTGTCAGTGATCATTTTCCTTGTATTTTAGTGACTCACAAACTTTTATGCCATTAGCTTTTTAGTTTGTGTTCCACACGCCTTCTTATTGGTCTAGGTGAAAAAGGTAGTTAGCTTTTTCTCTTTCCTGTATCAGTCCTTTATCCTTTCTCTGAAAAATGCTAGCTGTCATTTTCTTCTTGCTTTAGAGGAATGGATCTTTGACTTAGAGACCAGAAGAATGAGGAAATTCTAATACTTTGAATTATTCCTTTTGTCAAGAATTTCAAGTATTCAGGATGTTGTCAGACTTAATATCTCTGAATTTATCTTCTTCCGGATGCTTATGCAATCAGTTCTTCCGGATGCTGTTTTGGGGGGTTCAAAGTTTATTTCCTTTCCAAAATTTAACCGGATGCTTCCGTTTGTGCTTAGTTAATTGTCTTCACTTGTCTTGGACATTGGATGTCTTGGTTTAATGTCCGGATGCAATGACTTAGGTCTTTTTATACTTAGGTGTTTTGTTTCCTTCAAACCTAATTCCAATTATTTATTGTTCCGGATTATTGCTTCCAATAAACTCTCTGATATCTAGGTGAAATTTAGGTTTATAAATCACTAAAATAGGATTTAGAGACTTAAATCACCCCTTTACTTCCTAAATCATCATTTGAGCTCCCCGGAGGTGTCATTTGGATCACGAAGAGGTGGATTCACTGCCCCGAGGTAAAAATTCTGAGTCTCATAGATCTTTGTCTTTAATTTTATTTGTTTATTGTGTTTAGTTGTTGTTTTGTTCTTAGTTTTGGGGGTTTTGGTCACTTTCCGGCCAAAAATAGTTGCTACAAGAAATTGAAGCCGCAAGAGGCATTTGAAGCCATTGGCAGTATCAGTCATGCCACCAGTGGCATCGTTGATACCGCTAGTGGCCTCATTTTCCCTCGACGGCCTTATTTTCTTGCAGGACCCTTTCTTTATGGTATCCATAATGTCATACAGCTTTCCTGTGTAAATGAGATCGCCAACGGAATTAGTGATGCCACCGGCGGCCTTATTCATACTACCGGTGGTATGGAGCTTTTGACAGCAGTTTATTTTCATTTTATTTCCGACCTAGTTTAATTTCTAGAAGCTAGGATGTATAGTGCAACAACGAGGGTCCAAAACCTTCTAAAAATAGACCTCACCCTATAATATATGGCATTTTCACTAATAATCAGGTTAAAAAAATAATCGAGTCTAAAATATGGATATAACGGAATTTTCCCGTAAACGCCGTTTAAACCCCATTTTTAGCCATCCAACTGGGCTCCATAAATTATAAAATGAATATACCATGCTCACACTAACTCGGGTCTTATTTTGTCTACTAACTATGCATGCTATGTGATATATCTCGTACAATGTGTCGTATTTGTGCTAACCATTTTGTGTAGGTAGATTTAGGATAGATGAATGCTAGGCCTTCGGGTATTTTATTTATTGCATAGAAAAAATGTATAGGATTTGGAAAGCCATGTAATTATTATTTTATTTGCCGCATTTTATTTGTTGGATAATTGTAATAATTTATTTATTTACCGCTTTGAATGCTTGATAACGCGATAATAATATATAAATCGAAAATACGATAAATAGGGTGGATTAAAACCGATTAAGAAAGAATGAAATCTTTTAACTTGGCTAATGTAAAATAGATAACATCATCCAAACTCGAAATCGCTACTTAAGGTATGGTCTACCGCCTGGTGGGAAAATCGTACCAAAATTTCCTGGTTGAGCTGAACCGAGTGGCGACTCTATTTTAAGTACGGGATTTCGATCTCATATCTTTTGAACATTAAAATATGCAAAACCATTTTCATAATCACTATCACACCCATATATTTTTAGGAGAGCGGTCCACCGGCCCGACTTTGCAGCCTGTCTGAAGTGTCGTCCGCTTATAGTGGTGACTCTGCTGGGGATTGATCTCTTTTAACTTGAACTGAAATTTTTTAATGAGTTTAAAAGATTTAGATGATGTATTGAAATCATTGGCCAAATTAAAAATTCATTCTTTTTTATAACATTTTATCCTTACGCGTGTAGATAGCTTGGTAATATTAGGTGCCCCATTTTACATGAGAAACTCACGAAAGTATCACTCATGCCCTATTTGGAATTGAGGATGCCTAGTGAGTGAATCACTCATTTCAACCAACATGTAAACTTCTGCGATATCACCTATTTGGGGAGTGGTTAAGTAATGTGGAATCAAGGTAAACGAGAACCGTCTACATCAACAACCCTATACCAAAGCCGCGCTAGAAAAAGCCTTAGCACTTCATTCCCTTAGGATTACCAAAACAAAGAAAATAATTGGGACATTCTTCTTCCGCCATTACCGGTGAAGAAGCTAAACCTCCATCCTTTCCAAATAGGCGTTATGTGGGAGTCATAAGGTTGGAAGAGGGATGCTTCATGTGTTACGTTCTACGTGCTAATGTATCACCCATGCATTGGCTTCAAGGGCCAAAACTTAATCAACTTACCCTTATTTCCGATCTCCATTCGTGGAAGAGGTTTACCAACATCCGTAGGACTTTTTTTGTACCCCCGTTGAGTCACAACATATCACTATACATGACGAAAGGTGTAAACATCCTACGTATATTGGAGGGATAAGTCATCGCGTCATCACTAACCACGTCTACATGCAATGATGGAAACCCTCCTTCGGCTAAGGAGCAAGTCGGCCCTACTCCCACCTCGGGAACAGGATCTCAACCACCTCCTAGTTTTGACTTCGCCAGTGCTATGGCTCAGTTTCTGAACTCTAATACATTCCAAGCCTCTATCCAAACCACTATCCTGGCAGCCGTCAAGCAAGCCCTTAAGGATAGGAATTTCGACGGGTCTCTGAGTCCGATATGTAAGCCCAGAACAGTTCAACACAGTTGTTGGCCAGTCCAATAGGGATAAGACCCATTGCACCTGTTTTTCAATAAACACCCTCAACTTAGCCTATAGCAAGCCCATTTCAGTTTGGGTAAACCTCTGCTTTTCTGGCAACCTCGGCAACTCCATCGATTGTTCCTTACAATGCGAGACCTTTTGCTCAAAGCTCGGTTCCTCCAGTATTCACTCATTAGGTTTTCGCTTCTTCTAGCGAGCTAATCCAGCCTCTACTGACCTTTACTCTTCCTCAGTTTGTTATAACTCCCAAGGGCACTACTTATCCCCAGAATCCTTTTAGTAGCCAGATGATTGCTCATCCTTGCCTTGACATTCCTCCACCATTCTACCAGTCCAAGTCAACGACCAGGTCACGCAGCCTCCAGGCATGATACGTGAAGTAGCTGCTTTTATTCGCCAAATGATGGCCTCTCAGACTAACCACGACCAAGTCACGCAGCCTCCAGGCATGACACATGAAGCCGCAGCTCTCTCTCACCAGTCGATTAATGACCAGGTCACGCAACCTTCCGGAATGACACCAAAGATTCAAGCCTACATCAACCATCTTACTGCTGCCTAGAAGACGACTTTGAAACATGACCTGGATACCATTTTGATAAAGATTACAGAGGATGCTCCTCCTATTACTGCCACCGGTGCTGAAGCCCCTCGGCCTGTGGAGGATGACACTATGGATGATGTAATTTTTAATATTTCTGATGTATTTGATGCAAACAATATCGCCTATAAGTCTTTCAATTCAATGAATGACTCTCATTTTGCTTACTTGTTTGATGTTTTTCCTGATGGATCCATGCATTCATATAACCATACACATAACGTTTTTAGTATTAGGGATACTTCTTTAAGTGAAATAAACCTAAGTACTAATGACAATCCTAAAATGGTAATCATTTCCAATGATTTAACTCCCGAAGAAAAAAGTGAGATGTTAAAAGGGCTTAAAGATCACGTTAATGCTTTTGCCTGGTCGTACGAAGATATGCCTAGGGTTGATCGTAAAATTGCCAAGCATGTAATTCCAACCGATCTTAAGTTTAAGCCTATCCAGTAGAAGCTTCGTCGGTTGAGACCAAAATGGGCATATTAGGTTAAGGTAGAGGTTTTGAGGTTGATTGAAGCTCGATTCATTGAAGTTGTAGAATATCCGACTTGGTTGTCCAACATAGTTCTGGTTCTGAAGAAATATGGTAGGGTCCGAGTTTGTATTGACTTCCAGGATCTCAGTAAAGCTTCGCCTAAAGATGATTTCCCGTTCCCCCACATCGACGTCCTGATTGATAGTGCCGCTTGGGCAGCCATGTACTTGTTTATTGATGGATTCCCGGGTTATAATCATATTCTTGTGGATATCATCGATAAGGTTAAGATGGCGTTCATCACCGAATAGGGATTCTTTTTATACAAAGTAATGCCGTTTGGGTCAAAGAATGCCGGGGCCACATATCAGCCCTTCGTAACCACCCTCTTGCACGACATGATCTATAAAGAAGTGGATGTAAATGTGGACGATATAATTATGAATTCTGCCACCCGAGAAGAGCACCTTGCTATTCTCAATAGATTCATGGCTCGTATCGAGAAGTATAATCTCCACCTGAATTCAAAGAAGTGTGTGTTTGGGGTTACTTTAGGAAAGCTACTAGGACATGTGGTCAGTTAGAAAGGAATTGAAATGGATCCTGATAAGGCTAAGGCCATCAGGGATATGCCTCCGCCTAAAATAGAGAAATAAGTCTGATCATTTTTGGGGTCCTTACAATATATTAGTCGATTTATTGCTTATCTCACTGCCATGTTCGAACCTATCTTTAAACTATTAAGAAAACAGCAACCAGTGGTATGAAATGATTAGTGCAAAGTGGCATTTGATAGAATCAAAGCTTATCTTGTTGACCCACCCGTTCTGAAACCCCCTATCCATGGGAAACCTTTGATCCTATACCTGGCTATTGAAGATTCTTCTGTAGGGGCAATGCTTGTCTAGGAACATGATGATAAATAGGAACATGTGATCTACTACTTGAGTAAGAAGTTGTTGGATTATGAAACCCGGTACTCGATTATGGAGAAAACTTGCACCGCCATGGTTTGGCTCTCTAATAAGTTATGCCATTATTTCCAATCCTTCCAATTCCAAGCTATGGCTAAGATTGACCCTATAAAGTATCTTTGTCAGTCCCCCACTCTAGCCGATAAACTGTCTCGATGGCTGCTTTTTCCTATCTGAATTCGACATTGAATATGTGATAAAGAAGGTTATTAAGGGGTGGGCAGTGGCTGAATTCCTGGCTAATCAACCTCTTAACTCCGATTATGTTGAGAACCTGGAGTTTCCTGATAAGCAGCTTGCCTTTATTAAAATCCTCAAGCTTATGTTGACTATGTACTTTGATGGTGCTGTGTACAGAAGGGGAGCAGGCCTTGGAGTTATTGTAATCACACCAGATAACGAAATCATCCCACTGTCCAAATGCTTGGAGTTTGCTGTTATAAATAATGGGGATGAATATGAAGCATGTCTGTTGCTCTTGAAGCTCTCCTCCAGGTCAGGGCCCCTATAGTGTCTGTAATCGAGGATTCAACTCTTGCAATCCGTCAGGTTGTAGGGGATTGGGAAATTAAAGAAGAATCTCTTCATCCTTATGCTGAGACAGTCCAAGCCTTATCCGAGAAATTCATATCCTGCTTGTATCACTACGTCCCCTGAGATAAGAATCAAATGGCCGACTCTCTGGCCACCCTGGCCTCCTTATAGGAAGGACCCCAACATCAGCCTATCCATCCTTTTGTTCTATTATCGACTAAGATCCCCTATAATGCTCAGCCATTTTAGCAGGTCCTTGCCATCTCAACCAAACCCTACTGGTACTCTAACATTGTCCTATTTCTCCAAATCGGACAATATCCTCCGGATTCCTCTGACTCGGACAGTACCACTCTAAGGCGGCTCACTGTCTAGTTTCTTATTATTGATAATTACCTCTTCAAGTGCACCGATGATGGTTTACTGCTTTATTGCTTAACTGAACCAGATACTCAGAGAGTGATTGATTAGGTCCACGCCGATGATTGTGGCCCTCACATGAATGGTCTCGCTCTCAAAAAGAAAATTCAGTGGTTGGGATACTTTTGGCTCATCCTAACGGCCGATTGCATTGCCTAAGTCAAAAGGTGCTACCAATGCCAGATTTATGGGGATATGCAACATCTATGACCCACCGAGCTCCATCATTTATCTACTCCTTGGCCATTCTTGGTGTGGGGGATAGACATAATCAGTGAAATTCTTCCTTCATCAATAAACGGGCATAGATTCATTATGGTAGCAACGGACTATTTCTCTAAGTGGGTAAAGGCCGAATCCTACACTAATATCACCGCCAAGAAAATGGCCAAGTTCATAGAGAAGCACATTTTCGCTCGGTATGGACTTCCGCATCACATACTCTCATATAACTGGGTACAGTTTTAAGGGGCAACCATCGATTTGATTGAGAAATACGGGATTGAATACCATAGATCTTCTCCGTACAAACCACAAGCCAATGGGGTTGTTGAGGCAGCCAATAAATTGGTAAAGAAGATCCTTTAAAATATGATAGCCAGTTAAGAGGATTGGGCAAACAAGCTACCCTTTGCTATTTAGGGATATCGAACAAGTGTCCACACCCTAACCGATCAAACTCTGTTCTCCCCGGTCTACGGAATGGAAGTAGTCTTGCAAATTAAAACTCAAGTAACCTCACTAAGAGTCATATTAGAGGCAAAACTGAAGGAATCTAAATGGACTCAAGCAAGGTTTGAGCAGCTGAATATGATGGATGAGAAGAGATTAAGGGCTTCAGACAATCTCCAGATGCACCTGCAATGCATGGCTTGAGCCTATAACAGTCGGGTTAGACACCGAAAGTTTCCCCTGAAAGCTAGAGATCTAGTCCTTAAATAGCTAAAACCGTCCACCACCAATGTGAGGGGCAAAGTCAAGCATAACTGGGAAGGACTATATGTGATAAATTAGATGCTTAGTAAAAGGACGGTTAAGCTTATGGAAATGGATGGGAACGAATTTTTAAACCCCGTGAACCAGGACAGGCTTAATCATTATCACATCTAATTCAAAAGAAATAAATCATAAAAAGTAGCACACAAAAAATAGATATAATGATCACCCCATTTCGATCTTTTATTGATCTGGAAAAAATTAGGGTGACACCCGACGATCGGTATTCTGCAAACTGGCCGTGCAAAAATTAGGGGATATGACAAACCCGCTAGATTGAAAACCGAAAAAGGGCAATCTAGGCAAAATTTTGGGTGTGTGAGCAAAGAGAGAGTGCCTTCTAGAAAACTGATCTAGGCTAGTTAGCACCGGGAGTTAAATCAGTGGCAATGTTTACCAAACATCATTTGATTTGTTTTACTTCACTTAATGAAAGTATCTCTTTTGCTGAATTCCGAATGCTTGTGTTTATGTGAATTTTGTATCCATACGGTTAAAACAACTCAAGTAAACCGAATACAGAGTTCACATTATTCTAAATCAAAAGCGCACAATAAATAAAAATAATTCTAATAGACCAAAAAGAGCAAGGTCTATGCAAAAGTCATAATAAGTCTGTTGGATTGAAAACTCGAAAAGGGCGGTCCAGGAAAAAATTAAGACAAGGTTTGATAGATTGAAACCCCTAGGGGCAGTCTATGCAAAAATTAGAACCAAATAAAAGACATGTAATAAAATAAATTTCGGTTTGGGTGTCACCCTGGCTAGCCTATGCAAAAGATAGAACTAAAGAAAGCTCATCTCAAGCCAAGCTCCCAGCATCGTCTTCATAATACCTAGAAATCCTCCGCAAGGTGTAGTGGAAAAGGGCTCATGTCCCTACTCTGCTCTCTCTCCCTCAAAGCAGGACTATGATCGCTCGGATCTAGTTATCAGACATCTAATCTCGGTGAGCCATCCTTTGTAGTATATATCAGTCTCAATGGTCTCCATATGAGCATAGTCTAGAGTCTCGAATATGGCCTCCCTGGCCCACTTCTCCTGGATATGGTTCACCCATCTGGCTTTGTAGACTCCGATTTAGTTCTCAAGTAGCTTGATCAGGACTCTCTATTGCTTGTCATATCGACGGTGCAACCGATATGGGGTATAGAATGAAGACCTCTCCAAACCTATCAACTGAACACAGGATCCCCAAGACTCTACAACCACATCTCGGATCCTCCACCATGGGCTAACCCACTGAATATGTGAATCTGTGTACCCCCTCAAAATAGGCATCCAACTGTGAAATGTTAACTGATCAAAATGTACTCGCATAAGCCTCCTTTCCCTCAAATGAATGGCTAAGTACTTCTTCGGGTTCCCCCGCGGTGCCTCATTCAGCTTCAGCTTCTCTATCAGCCATCCTTGTAAATTAGTTTCAGATAAGAGCAGAAAGAATTGAACAATTTAGAAGATGAAGGAAGATGAATACCTATAGTAATGTAAGATGGTCACTAATAAGAGTCGGGTCGATAGAAGCAGCGTCTGTGTTTAGCAGGATCTCTACTAATCCCATGGCTATGGGGGAAGCCCATGTCGATATTATGACTAATAAGTGAAATCAGCTTGAATGGGGCGACTGGACCAACTCTGCATATGAACTCCACCATAAGTAACAATGCCACCATGGAAGGCCAAGCAAGATGAGATCTAGGGGCCCCTCGGCACCACTCTAATATGGCACTAAGCTGAAATCCGGGCTTTTCAGGAAGCTGGGATAGAAACGTGTCCATAGAGTCCAAATTCCACAACCCTTAGGGCACACCATCCATACTAAAGTGGAACTCTAGGAGTCCTAAGGGAATGCGCTAGGGATATGGAACCCCTAATATAGCATGAAACTCCTCAAGTAGGGGGCATAGCTCGAAGGAGGAAAATCAAAACACATGGTCCATCCGATCCCATAAAGTCAATGCCGCGTGAAGGAATTTGAGACTTACGGGTCACGCCGCGACGTATTGAAAGCCCCATAGCCCAAATTTCTCTAACTTCTTCCAGTATGCATTTCCCAGACTCTCCAGGAAGCCCCGTAGCTGCTGATTATGGTTTGCCATGGTTGAAATTAAGAAAATGGCCGAATCTAAGTTTTTGGGTAGGCTATGCCGCCAGCTGTATAAATCAGGTCACCGATGATATGATATGATATAGCCAACGGTATGTGTTGCGGGCAGTTTTGTCTATATTATTTAGCAAATTAGATTTTCATGTAGGTGGCGATATCAATGATGCTGCCAGCGGCATGATAGTATTCTCTTTAAATATCAGGCTTGTTTTAACCATTTTAGACCTGTGAATAACTTGTAAAAACCCTGTAATCTATTTCCAGAACATATCCAAGCATAAAATTCAAACCTTATTCAAACCAATAGCCTGAAGGCGCAAAAGTACCAAAATATCCAAACCCTAAGCCTAAATAAAGCCAAAATCATCCGAAATCCGAAATCAAACATTCAAACCCAATGTATCGAGGGCATACAAACCAAAATTAATAAAATTAAATAGAAAGAAAAGGGGAACAAGGATCAATAGGTAAATCTAGAACTAGCCGCCACCGCCGGGCGGGTGAGACGAGACATCCTCATCATTGAGAAGATAACGGTTGACGACATCCTCCTCAGTCCGTGGGATACTCTAGGAACTCTCAGGTTCACCTTTATGGTGATGGCCAGATGTCACCTTCCTTCCTCTATGGCTCAGCTCCCTCGAGGTTGTACGATCCATATTGTATTTGCTTGTCTTCTCATGCAAAGTGGCATCTAGCTGACTCTCTAGCTCGCTCATGCGGCATCCAAGTGCCTCGTCTCTTCCTGGTACCTCCGTTGGGCCTCATTAGCATCCGATAGTGTAAGGGCCATAAAATCCTACAGACAGAGAAAAAATAACAATAATCCATATCATTCATAACATTCATACATGCATTTAATTTTACAATGTCATATCATAACAGGGAATATACCTGAGGAAATAAAGTCTAGGAAACAAGAGTATACCTGAGAGCAAAGGCATTTCCAGCCAACAGCTCCGTCTCAGCATGGGTAACCTAAAAAATCCAAAAGGCGATCAAAAGGAATTCTTAAAGGACTTATCATATGGATCTATTCACATTTGTGAAAGACTTACGTAAATGGTGTTTTCTGGCATAAAGTTTAGCGAGTGGCTACTTGAGGTAATCTCTCTGGTCTGAAAATCGCCTCTCAAGTTTATTAGTAGGCAATAGGTCTCCAAAGCAGTCGAGAGGTTCCCCTCAATGAATTCAGCACCCTCAGGCATGCCCTGGCCTTGTATTCCGCTATCCTCGGTTTGCCCTCTCTTCCTAGGAGGTACCTAAAAAATCTAAAAGGCAAGCATAAGCAACCGTTTTTACCCAAGCATATGGCATATATTTAAACATGAAAAAGAAAAAAAGGTGTGATCTCACATCAGAAGAATGGTGCCCCTCGTGAGCCATCAGTGCATCCTGGCCAACCTCGCCCTACCCCTCGGGATTGCCCTCACCACCATCTTTCCCTTCCTCATTATCATCCTCATTGACAATACCACACCTCTGCCTTTTCAGCTCTTCCTGCCTCATTTTTGTATGGAAGGCAACAGAATTATTAGCATGGATACGGGGGCACATAGTAAGCAGGCGCAACATGTGGCCATTATAAGGGCCAGGGACACTCCGTACCACTCGATCGTTGCCCTCTAAATAATTAGCCTTGTCGGCTGCACTGGTAATAGTCAAATAAGGCCACTAGAGGCCTGTAGGAGGATCCTCAGGCACTGGCCTAGTAGCAGGCATAAGCTCCCTCCAACCATGGACTCTCTCCCCCAACCACCAGGGTAAAGCTAGGGGACACTCCATAACAAACCAACGGTCATCCACCTTCAGCTGGACCGTAAGGACATCAACACGGTTGGACACCTCCGAGAAGGAGTCCTAAATGACCTGGCCAATCAATTTAGCAAAGAAGCTAATCTAAGTGATTTAAATTTGTAAATGTGTTTTTTACTAATGGTTTGTTAAATGCAAGACAGGGCCAAGAGTCAAAGTAACATACCGAGCCGATCTGTAAGCTCCTCAACACCTCCCTATATATGGTAGAATACTTGTTGAGTCCTCTAACGCTCCCGCACCATCGGAAAAGAAAATGTGAACCCAGTGGTACCGGAGTATTGAACTGGACCTAGGGGAGGATCTGATGCTTAAAGGCCCATACCTGTACAATTGACAACCAATTAGTCCAAAAGATCAACACACCAAAAAGAGAAAAAGCAGCTAACCATGATAATAAAGCACTATTCCAAAGGATATACCTGAAGCAGAAAATGGCTCAAGCGGAGGACCTTTTCCTTCTTTCGGGCTCCTAAGTCCATCCTATAATACATCTGAGCTAGAATGGCCCTAGGCCAATTCTTATTCTTGATGGTTGCCACATTCTCAACCACAGAAATTAACCTATAGTTGACCTTGCTACCCGAGACTAGAAAGAACAGTACGGTCAACAAAGAAATGACAATGGAGCAGACACAAGCATCCTGCTCGATCTTGGGGACTACTCGGACCTCTACTAAGTACTCCTGTAACTCCCTATAGCATAATCACCCCGCCTTGGGCTTTAAACCAAATAGCTCTGTCACTCTCTTTACCACCGGCCCTATAAGGTGGTTCCTCTCCATATAGACGTTGAAGTGAATGACTTCCCTGGTCCATGGCAGCCTAGTCTTTCCGCCATGTTGGAAGGCATAATAGTCACCTTAACAATCTAGAGGTGAAAGGTATAAGTGGTCTCGAACCACTTCTCAGTTAAGGCGATCAGGGCCGTGTGCGAAAGCTTTAGCATCGGTAGGGGCATGGTATAGGCTAAATACCAAAAACTCGTATCATCTATGCAATCGCAAGTGCAGAATCCTTCTTCTCAATGTATTGCCACCACTTGCCAATAGTTCCTATACCTTTAGTACAATTCAGGGTATACGGCTGCAAAAATTAGAAAGGAGTGGATTAGTTATGTAATTATAATTCTTTATCAGTTTGCTTTTGGAATGTACTGATGTCGCTGCTGAGGCAGTGATGCCGCCAGTGACATTAGCCATACCGCTAATGATATGGATGATGTCGCTAGCGATATCACTGGAATCAGCAGCGACATGGCATGATTCTGACCTTTTCTTATAAGGCCTGAAGCCACTAGCAACAACAGTGATGTCACTGGCGGTATCGTTTTCTGCGGGCAGAATCTAGTTTTGCCCAAAATTGCATCAAATCATCAAAAATCTCAATTAATCAGTTTTAGGGCCAAATTCGAACATAAAGTAGGCCTATAACATGCATTCTAACATATATCTGTTGTTTTTAATCTCTATTCTACAATTTTTTGAGTCTAGAACCAAAATCTTCAAAACGAAACAAAAAGGTTTGAGTTTTGTAGGATTACCTTGATGTAAAAGATGTGGTTCTTCTTGTCCAGGACAAGATTATCGATTGGAGCCGCAATCCTATACCCAAACATGATATTAGATTCCTTGAAGCCATAGCCCACATGAATTGGGCAAAGTTTCAGCCCCTCAATGGAAGAAGCGGGTAGATTGTCAGACTTGGAACTACTAGATTTGCACCCAAAGATTTTCTTCGTGATTGGGAGTTAAAAGGAAAGAGATGTGAGATTGTTTATGAGAAGTAGAGAGGAAGAAGAAGAGTTTTTTTTCCTGTAAATGTAGAAATAGGAAAAGAGGAGTTTAAACCAATATTAAACACTCGCACGGAATTTGAGGAGTTGAATTTTATCTAAAACTGCCATTCTATACCGCCGGTGACATCATTTAAATCGCTAGTGGCATTAGTCATGCCGTCAATAGCCTCACCATCACTAATCTGAATTTTGAATTTCTTTGCCCGGTCAAAGATGCCATGTGGCACCCCATATTGTCAGCTATATTGCTTTATAACTCCAATGACATCAGTCAAGCTGCCGATGACATTAAATGTTCTCCATGCCTTTTCAACAAATCTGATGGAATCCCAGCTCCAGCCTTAACATTCCAAGACTTTTGAAACCCTTATACTTTTAAGTATCACATTTTTACTATTGATCGAAGGGGCAAAAATATTTTTTTTTCACAAAATCGATCAAGCAGTAAAAGTGTCATCTAAAATCAGTCTAATCTTGTTTTACTTCTCACTTGTTGCAAGAATGATGCTCCATAATCTCAAAACTTGAAAAGCCCAAGCCTGCTTGGCAAACTAATAAAGCTTAAGCCCGACCAAGGGGCAAACCAATCAATAAAGCTCAAGCCTGACCAAGGGGCAAACCAATCTCAAAGCTCAAGCCCGACCAAGGGGCAAACAAATCTCAAAGCTCAAGCCCGACCAAGGGGCAAACAAATCTCAAAGCTCAAGCCTGACTAAGAGGAAAACAAATCTCAAAGCCCAAGCCCGGCCAAGGGGCAAACAAATTTTAAAGCTCAAGCTCGACCAAGGGGCAAACAAATCTCAAAGCCCAAGCCAAACCAAGGGGCAAAGCAATCGTCAAAGATCAAGCCCGACCAAGGGGCAAGCTAGTTACCAAATGGAGGCACTAGCAGAATCCTAACCCTTGCTCTTTCATGCAATCATATTGACATGTTGCAGCAGTGATCCCCCCAGTGGTAAACTATAAGCACGAGATTTTACAGTCCCTGTCGCAAGACGATGATGACGTATACTCAATTTTATTCCTCATGATAGAAATTCTTTTTTAGAATTTTTAGTACCGATATAAAATTCTCTACGAATTTTATTTTTGGAAAAATTTAGTTCGACGTGTCCGGTAATGCTTTCGGTGGTAGCTCATATCGATGACACCGGCGGCATGAGTTTCTGTTGCAGAACAGCGGTGTGCCTTTTTGCTCGATATCCACCAGATAATTGATCAAAGTGAATTTCCACCAAATTTTAGTCTAAATAAGGAGGCATTTTCACCTTATGAAAGGGTTCAACACTTCAACCATCCAAAATCTTAAAGAGATTTTGAGCATTTTAGCTAGTTCTAGTGGAATAAAGTTTAGAAAAGGTAAGAAAAGAGGATTCAATCCATCTTTTCTTGGTTTTTCTCTACTAAACTCTCTGATATCTAGTTGAAATTTAGGTTTAGAACTAAAATAGGATTTACAGACTTAAATCACCCCTTTACTTCACAAATCATCATTTGAGCTCCCTGAAGGTGTCATTCGGACCGCGAAGAGGTGGATTCACGACCCCAAAGGTAAAACTTCTGAGTCTCATAGCTCTTTGGCATTCATTTTACTTGTTTGTTGTGTTTACTTACTATTTTGTGCTTAGTTTTGGGTTTTTTTTGTTGCTTTCTGGCCAAAAATAGATGCTGCAAGAAACTAAAGTCGTTAGAGGCATTTAAAGCCGCCGACAGTATCAATCATGGCGCCAGCGGCATCGTTGATACCTCTAGTGGCCTTATTTGACCCAATTGGCCTTATTTTCTTGTATGACCCTTTCTTGAAGGAATCCAAAATGTCATACAGCCTACATATATAAATGAGATCGCCAAGTGGCTTCATTCAAACTGTTGGCAGTATAGAGTTCTAGATAGCAGTTTATTTTTGTTTTATTTCTGACCTAATTTAATTTTTTAATCTAGGATGTAAAGTGCAACCACGAGGGTCCAGAACCTTCTGAAAACAGACCTCACCCCATAACATGTGGCATTTTCACTAATAATCCGGTTAAAATATTTATCTTGTCTAAAATATGGATATAATAGAATTTTCCCGCAAATGCCGTTTAAATTCTATTTTTAGCCATACAACTGGTCTCCATAAATCATAAAATGAATATGCCATGTTTACGCTAACTCGGGTCTTGTTTTTTCTACTGGCTATCCATGCTATGCGATATATCTCGTACAACATGTCGTGTTTGTGCAACCTGTTTTGTGTAGGTAGATTTAGGATAGATGAATGCTAGCCCTTTGGGTATTTTATTTATTGCATAGACAAAATTTATAGGATTTGGAAAGCCATGGAATGATTATTTTATTTGCCGCATTTTATTTGTTCCATAACTGTCATAATTTATTTATTTACCGCTCTGAATGCTTGATAACGTGATAACAATATATAAACCGAAAACACAATAAATAGGGTGGATTAAAACCGATTAAGAAAGAATGAAATCTTTTAACTTGGCCAATGTAAAATAGATAACATCATCCGAACTCAAAATCTCTACTTAAGGTATGGTCTACCACCCGATGGGAAAATCTTACCAAAATTTCCCCAATGAGCTTAACCGGGGTGGCGACTCTATTTTAAGTATGGGATTTCAATCTCGTATCTTTTGAACATTAAAATATGCAAAATCATTTTCACAATCACTATCACGGCCATATATTTTCAGGAGACCGGTCCACCGGCCCGACTTCGCAGTCGAATAGTGAAACGTCATCCTCTCACAGCTAGGCCATGCTTACTTTTTAGACCTGGCAGAGGTTGATCCCGCCAGAGGCATCAGCGATACCGCCAGGGGTATCATCCATGCCTCCGGCGGCTTTATTTTTATAGGCCGATAACTTTTTGTTAAAATTTGCTCGATATCTGCCGAATAATTGATCAAAGTCAAATTTCCACCAGATTTTAGCCTAAATAAGGAACCATTTCAGCTGAAATAAGGGTTACACGTTTACCACTTGAAATCTTAAGGAGATTTTGAGCATTTTCAGTTAGTTCTAGTGGGATAAAGTCTAGAGAAGGTAAGAAAAGAGGATTTAATCCATCTTTTCTTGGTTTTTCTTAACTGAACTCTCTGATATTTAGTTGAATTTTTAGGTTTAGAATCACCAATATAGGATTTAGAGCCTTAAAATCCCCCTTTTACTAACCAAATCATCACTTGAGCTCCCCGAAGGTGTCATTGGGATCACGAAGAGGTGGATTCACGGCCCTGAGGTAAAAATTCTCAGTCTCATAGCTCTTTGGCTTTTATTTTAGCTATTTGTTGTGTTTATTTGCTATTTTATGCTTAGTTTTAGGTTTTCGGTCACTTTCTAGTTGTTAACTATTACTGCTGCAAGAAACTGAAGGTGCCCGAGATAATTGAGGTCGCCGGTGGTATCACTCATGTTGCCAGCGATATTAGTGATACAGCTAGGGCCTAATTTTTCCCCAACGGCTCTATTTTCTTGCAGGACCCTTTCTTTATGGTATCCAGAGTGTCATACAACCCGCATGTATAAATGAGATTGCCAGTAACATCAGTGATGGCGCCGACGGCCTCATTCATATTGCCGGCGGTATGGAGTTCTGGATAGCAGATTAGTTTTCATTTTATTTTTGAACTAGATTAATTTCCAAAGCTAGGATGTACAGTGCAACAACGGGGGTCCAGAACCTTCTGAAAATACACCTCACCCCATAACATGTGGCATTTTCACTAATAATCCGGTTAAAATAACAATCGAGTCTAAAATATGGATAAAATGGAATTTTCCCGCAAGCGCCGTTCAAACCCCATATTTAGCCATCCATCTGAGCTCCATAAATTTTAAAATGAATATGCTATGCTTATGCTAATTTGAGCCTTGTTTGGTCTAGTAATTATGCATGTTACGTGATATATCTAGTACAACATGCCGTATTTGTGCTAACTGTGTTAGTGCAGGTAGGTTTAGGATAGATGTATGCTAGGCCTTCGGGTATTTTATTTATTGTATAGTCAAATGTATATGATTTGGAAAGCCTTGTAATTATTCTTTTATTTCCGCATTTTATTTGATGGATGATTGTAATAATTTATTTATTTTCCGCTTTGAATGCTTGATAATGCGAAAACAATATATAATCGAAAACAAAATAAATAGGGTAGATTAAAACCGATTAAGAAAGAATTAAATCTTTTAACTTGGCCAATGTAAAACATGTTGGGAAACAATGATCCGGATGAAAATCTAAAAATAAATCCGGATCAATTTTGAAAGAAACAAAAATAATGTATGTAGTTCTCCCAAATCTAAATGGAAAAATATGGAAAAAGGTGAAGATACAAATCATCCATTGAACAACTTAGGAACCTAAGCACTAGAGGAAATCATCCGGACAAAGTTCAGAAAGGACACAAATTTTTGTCCTTCAAGACTAGCATCTGAAAGAACTGATTGAAGCCATCTCTGGAAGATAGATCCGGAGCATATAGGTCTAAAAGACATCTGGAAGACCTATAGTTTAAATATAGGGAAATTTTACAAATATACTTTTCCCTTTACCCTTTTTGGTCTATGGAAGTCAAGGATCCTTTCCCTAAGATAAAGAACAAAATGACAGCTTGCACATTTCAGAGAAAAGTCAAAAGGGTCTGACACCAGACAGAGAAAAGCTAACTGCCTTTTTCTCTAAGACCAATAAAGGAGAGCGTGGAGCACACATCATAGAGCAAATGGTATGAAAGTTGGTGCATCACAAAATGACAAGCAAAATGATCACTAACAACTTTCCAGCCTCAATCCCAAGATTTCAAATGGATCAAAATGTAGTTTAATGGATTGATCAACGAATCCGGAAGCTCCACATCGACATGATCAAGGGTGAAGATTAACTAAAAGCTCACCAACCACAAACTGCTACATTTATGATCAAAGCCTATAAAAGGAGCTCTTCACCAAATGAGCAGGTCAACTAGTTGATTTACAAAAGCAAGTAACAAAGGAACACTCATTCAATCAATTGATACAATCCCTCCAAGAACCCTTGATTCAAAATCTATTTGTGAGGACTCCCAAGTGAGACTATAAACTTGAGGAACTCCAAAAACCAACCCTTTGTTAAAAACCAAAGAGTAAGAATCTCTAACTTGAGTGAGTTGAGAGATTAGGAAATAGCTTAAAGTAGGTGCTTTGAGTAAAGATCTCCATATAGGACTCAGCTTAGATTCAAGGTAGAAGGCTAAGTAGTATATCCTACTAAAGACAAGAGGACTCGGCTAGAATTTGGTGCTTCTAGTGGTTTATCCTACTTCTGGAAGGGGTTATCATCCGGAGACAAATCTGTAAGGTTTGATTCCTGCCAGTTGGAAAGGAATCCACTAGTGGATAAGCTCGGAGGAAGGAAACTCCGGGGACTGGACGTAGGCGGGGCCAAACCAGTATAAAATACTTGTGTTTGATTTCCTTTCCGTTTTTCTTTATTGCATATTATTGTCATATTTGCATCATCCGGATCCATCTCTAGGATCGTCATCAAACACGCTACACTAAGACTTTTCTAAGTCTGTAAATTCTATGAAAAAGGGCCATTCACCCCCCTCTGCCCTTATAAATACTCTCATAGGGACCAGTAAGTGGTATCAGAGCCAGTGCTCAAACTAGAGATCTAACAATCTCGAGCTAAAGGTCCGTATATTCTGATTCACATATTAAAATGAGTTTCCAAAACTCATAACTCCTTCTTGAGGGTATGTTTGTTACCTGTCCTCCACTCTTCACTAGTGAACACTACACGTTCTGGAAAAACCGGATGAAGAACTTCCTCCAGTGACAAAGTATGCAAGAATGGTTAGTTATTAAAGATGACCCGTATAAACCTACTTACGAAGTAGAGGGTATGACTACCCGAAAGCCATCAAGCATGTGGGATGATAATGACTTTAAAAAATTACGTGAAAATGCAAATGCTATTAACATGCTTCATTGTGGTCTCAGTGCAGCTGAATTCAACAAGATATTCGGATGCGAGACTGTACAAAATATGGGAGAAGTTGGAAGTAACCTATAAAGGAACTACCGAAAAAGAGAGGCCAAGCTTGATCTACTCCAATAAAAGTTTGAATCCTTTAAGATGGAGCCTAAAGAATCAATCAGCAGCATGAACACTAGATACACAAATCTAGTGAATGAAATGAAAAGGCTAGGTAAGGAGATTCCAGAAGTAAAAATGGTCAAGAAAGTGCTCTGGAGTCTAACCAAGGAATGGGATAATAAAAAGACTGCCATTGTGGAAGATCATGACTTAAATTTTTACAGTTATGATGAACTCATTGGTAAACTTCGAACCCAAGAATTGTCCTTGGAGAGGTACAGCCAACAAGAAAAGAAACTTGATGAGAAAAAGAAGGCCATTGCTGTTAAGGCAGAATCCACTAGATCGACCTCATTCGAAGAGGAAGAGCAAATCAATGAATTAATGAGCACCAAAGATTAACTAGCTCTACTAACCAGAAGACTAAATTAATTCATATAAAAGAAAAATAGAAGGAAATCAAAGAGGTATGAATCTCAGAGACCAAGAGAAGGCACCTCCAGAAGAGGTAAGTCCAGAAGGAATCCGAAAGAAAAGAAAGGTCTGGAGAAAGACGCTGCCTATTTCAAATGTGGTGAAAACGTCCACTTCAGAATAAAGTGCCCCAAGCTCAAAAGAACCAAGAAGTTTAAAAGGAAAGCAATGGTTGCTACCTGGAGCAATAGTGAAGAAAGCAGCAGCTCATCTTCAACAAAAGAAGAGGAGACCGCTAACTGTGCATTCCTGGCTCTGACTGAACAAGAAGCAGAGCAATCTGGAAAGGATGCCTCCAAGCAAGAAATAACGCAAATTAAAGAATCAAAATCAAATACAGAAAACACTAAGGTAAATTATGGCTCTAATTCTGCCTCTAACTTTGATCTTGCAAAAGCTCTATCTATTATTATCAAGGGAGTGAAGAAGAATGCGAAAGCCATCAAGTCTCTAAAAAGAGCAATACTAGAATTGGCTAAAGTTGCTGAGGTAATGGCATAAGACATCATTCTGGTTAAAGCAACCAAGCATATTGATGTAGTAGAAGAAAACTTCCTGAGGAATCAAGTCCAGATTCTGAATGCAAATGTAATGGGACTGGATAGAGAAGTCAATCTATTAAAGGAAGCATCTAGGAAGAACCCTGAAATGAAGAATCCTAGAAGAGATAATCCTCCTCCTCCTCAGAAAAGGGTTCAAAGGAACCCAAATCAAAAGACAAATGGAGTTAGCAGGCAGCCACAAGCTCAAAGATATACTGCTGCCCAGAAAGGAAAGGCTAAGGTAGCTTACAACCAACAACCTATCAAACAAAGAAGAAATTATAGAGCTGAAATTGCACCTCCAACCAACTTCTGGATCAATACTGGACCATCCACCAGTGTGCAAGAAGCTGGGTATAAAGGCAACTATAGAAGGAAGGATCTAGAGAAGATCAGCGAGAAGCAAAAGCAGAATATACCTTTTTCAGGGTGCAGGTTTTGTGGGAAAAGTAATCATAGTACTAAATCATGCAGATTAAAAAATGGTTATTATGATGTTTATCCTTGGCATAAGATGGTTATTAACCCTAGAGGACCCAAATCTGATTGGGTACCCAAACCCACTTAATCTATTTTGTAGGTTTACCTTAGATCCACATTAGATCAACATACTTAGTAAATTGATAGTGGATGCTCAAGGCACATGACAGGTGATGAGAAGGCCTTCATCATACTAACCCAGAAGAAGAGAGGCAAAGTAAGCTTTGGAGATAATCAAAAGGGACAGATCAATGGTCATGGAGTCATTGGATCTGGATTGAAGATTGAAGATGTCTCACTGGTTAACAGACTGAAGTTCAATCTGCTAAGTGTGGTCCAATTATGTCACAAAGGAAGAAAAGTCACATTTGACTTCGAAGGCTACTCAGTCTATGATAGTAAGTCTAATCAACTTATTCTTTACGCACCTAGAGTAAATAATATCTATTCAATAAACATTGAAAATGATAAGAAGAATATATGCTTGGTGTCTAAATAAGAAGAATCATGGCTATGGCACCGGAGGCTGAGACATGTAAGCATTAACCTCCTATCCAAATTAGCTAAAAAGGAATTAATTGTAGGTTTGCCTAAGGTTGCTTTTGATAAGGAACATCTATGCACTGCATGCCAACTAGGTAAACAACATAAGAAAAGTTTCCTATCCATCTCATACATTCCTTCCAAAAGAGTACTTGAGCTCATGCATATTGATCTCTTTGGTCCAATTAAGCCTCTGAGTTTAGGTAGAAGAGAATACACCAGGGTTATTGTAGATGACTATTCTCAATATACCTGGGTTCTCCTACTAACAAGCAAGGATGAAGCTTTTAACCAATTCTCTAAAACATTCATCCGGATAGAAGTAGAACATGGCATAAGCATTGCACGCATCTGAAGTGATAATGGTGGAGAATTCAAAAATAAGCATTTTGCTAATTTTTGTGACTCTAAGGGCATTGAACACAACTTCTCTGCCCCTCACACTCCTCAACAGAATGGAGTTGTTTTGAGAAAGAACAGGACCATAGTTGAGATGGCCAGAATAATGCTTAGTGAAAATTGTTTGCCAAAATATTTTTGGGGTGAGGCTATTAATACAGCATGCTACATATTGAATAGAGCTCTCATTAGAAAGACCATCGAAAAGACCCCATATGAAATCTAGAAGGGAAGAAAACCCAAAATTGGGTATTTTAAAGCATTCAAATTTAAATGCTACATCCTTAATGATAGAGAGCAACTAGGAAAATTTGATCTTAAATCTGATGAAGCAATCTTCCTTAGCTACTCAACATATAGTAAGGCTTAAAAAGGCTTCAATAAATGAACCCAAACTATGATAGAGTCAATACATATAGATTTTGATGAGACTAACACTACAGGAAAGACAAGCTACACTCCATAATATCAAGTTCCGGAAGCTGAAAAATCTGGAGAAAAGGAGGAAGTAGGAATCCTTGATTCACTTCAAATCAAGAAGTACAAAGAGGAAGATGAAGGAATATCCTTTGATCCAGAGGTACAACAAGTTAATCTCAACCCACAGGAGATTAACTTTAATGAAGGCCAAGAAGGAGTAGTTGAAACTGAGGTGGAGCAAGTCCATGTTCAACATGAAGGCTTTCAAAGGGAGATCCGAGCCCACAAAGATCATTCCATCAAAAATATTCTAGATGATGTTCAGAATCCAGTAAGAACTAGAGATCAACTCAATCGGATAATAAGCCATGCTGCTTTTGTCTCTCTCATGGAGCTAAAGAAATTTCAAGATGCTGAAGGGGATGAAAGCTGGATGATGGCGATGCAGGAAGAACTAGATGAATTTACCAGGAATGATGTATGGAATCTTGTGCCCCCTCATAAAGGAAAATCAATTATAGGCACTAAATGGGTGTTCCGGAACAAACTTGATGAATTCGAAATAGTGGTGAGAAATAAGGCAAGACTAGTCCCACAAGGCTACAACTAGCAAGAAGGAATTGATTTCGAAGAAACTTTCACCTCTGTAGCAAGACTGGAAGCAATCCGGATCCTATGTGCTTTTGCATCATTCATGGGGTTCACATTATACCAAATGGATGTCAAAAGTGCATTTCCAAATGGTGTCAAGAAGAAGTATACGTTAAGCAACCACTCGGATTTGAAGATCCAAAGTACCCGGATCACGTCTACAGGCCGAAGAAAGCTCTCTATGGATTAAAGCAAGCACCAAGAGCCTGGTACGAAAGATTAACCACATTCCTTATATCCAAGGGATATACCAGAGGCAGGGCGGGTACCACACTCTTTATCAAGAAAAAGAAAAATGATATTATTCTAGTCCAGATCTATGTGGATGATATCGTCTTTAGAGCCACTGATGAAACGATGTGCAAAGAATTCAACTCTCAAATTCAGAAGGAATTTGAGATGTACATGGTGGGACAGCTAAATTTCTTCCTTGGTCTATAAATCAAGCAAAGTCCAGATGGGATCTTCATCAATCAATCAAAATACACCAAGGAGATCCTGAAGAAGTTTGAAATGAACAACATCAAACCAATGTCTACTCCAATAGGTTCAGACACAATCTTATCCAGGGACTATGAAGGAGGAGATGTTGATCAGAAGCTTTATAGAGGAATGATTGGCTCACTACTATACTTCACAGCTAGCAGACCTGATATACACTATGCAGTATGCTACTGTGCAAGGTATCAGCCAATCCTAAGGATTCTCATCTCAAGGCACTCAAAAGGATCCTCAGATATCTCCTAGGAACCACTGAAGTTGGGTTATGGTATCCAAGTAATGGAAACTTCACACTCAAAGGGTTCACAGATGCAGACTATGGTAGCTATACTCTTGAGAGAAAAAGTACATTCGGAGGATGCCATTTTCTTGGAGACTGCTTAGTCTCATGGTATAGCAAGAAGCAAACTTCAGTTGCCTTATCCACTATAGAAGTAGAGTATATGGCAGCTGGAAGTTATGTTGCTCGACTTCTATAGATCCAATAACTTGAAGATTATGGAGTGCAATCCGGATGTGTGGATATAATGTGTGACAACAAAAGTGCTACTGATGTGTCAAAGAATCCGGTGCTCCATAGCAGGATGAAGCATGTCAACATAAGGCATCACTTCATTCGGGATCATGTGATGAAGAAGGATGTTGCATTAGTATATGTCCCAACCAATCATTAAAGAGCTGATATATTTACTAAACCATTAAGTAAATATCAATTTGGGAAACTGAGAGAATCAATTGGGATTTCAAATCCTATTTAGAAAAACTCTAGAAGACAGCTTTTAAACCAAGCCGAATCTTGAAAAAAAATTCACTCTGAAAGATAAGGAGCATTGGGAAGATCTATTCCGGAAGATTGCCACGTTAGCCGACAACAATGATGTATGGCAGTAAAAGCTCATAAAGGTTACTGTTACTTTTTAAATTTCAAAAGTCCATTAGCTGTTACACACACGATAAATACAACAGTTAATTCAAAAATAAATCGTTCCCATTCTCCAGTTAAACTAATTTCACATCTCTCCAAATTATCCGATTGCCATGTCATCAATCCAGTCAAAACAGCCAGAGTCCGGATTACTAATATACCCTTACTTCAAAAATTCTATATAAACCCCTCAAAATTCACTCTTTTCTTCACACGAGCAACTACTCTACTATTACTCTGCAAAAATTCAAACCCAGAACTCTACCTTTGAAAATCTCTCTAAAATGGTAGCCACAAACACCTCCAACACCCTCAAAATCCTACCAAGCAGAAATTTCTTTCAAGTATCTGACTTGAAGGATATTGATTTTGAACCCCTAAATCTCAAAACCTCCGACTTCGTCATACCTACTGATCACTTAGGTGATGATTACCTATTCAAAGGCCCTCCTTTCTTCACCCTAATTGAAGATCAAAGTCTGGGTGATCTCGTGAAGATAAATTGCCCTACCTACCCAAAGCTTGTGAAAGAGTTCTTCTCAAATCTTAGTGCTCACAACCATTTTGATGCCTTACACACTAAAGGACAGGGGAAGGTCATAATTCTCACTCCAGAATTCTTTGAGAAGAATCTGCACATGAAGAACTCCAGAATAACATTGAGAAAAGATTAGGATGAGACTAGAGTTGTGTACGAGTTAAAACTATGGCTCCACAAGAACTACTTCGGTGATAAATTCTCAACCTACTTCCCCTAAACGCCCAGATTCCTGCAACACGTTCTAGCTAAGCTCATCCTGATAAGGAAGGGATCATTAACTACAGTTTCTACACTCCAACACTGCATCTTGCAGCACTAGGTTAGAAGTGTGGAAGTAAACTAGCTAGTATTGATCATTCACTATCTCAAGACACATGTAAATTCACAAGGCGCCTTGATCATAAGAATTTTGCAAGCGGCAGAAGTAGATCTGACCAGATTTGAAGGCATCTACGGAAAGCGTATCCTTAAGAAGAATTTCCTCAATCTCTGCTTTGATGAGGAATGGGATGAAAAGAAGGCAAAACGGAAAATGGATGAGCAAAAAATAAAATCTCGGAAGATAGTTGATCCGGAAGAGGAGGCTCCTATTCCCAAGAGGCCCAGAACCACCAAGGCTAAGGCAAAAAAGCAAGTAGAATTAGTTCTAGAGGAGATTAATATGGACTCTCTACCCCTCAATCAAATCCTAACCTCAGAAAAGCCAAGACCCAGGGGCAGACTGATTAAGGCTGCAGCTAAGAAGGGTTAGCTTGCGCTTACTGTGGGTTTACCTTAAATTGCTATAAAAGCAATTGAGGCTGGAAGGAGGAAATCTAAAAGAACATTAGCTGAGATGGAAGAGGAGACAGAGGATGAGGTTCCTCCTCTAAAGCTGCTCAGGAGAAAAGGACTCACTTTTGATGAAGCCCTTGCTGCCCAAGAAAAGAAAGCCAGTGAAGGCAGGAGGCTCGCTGGAATAATCCTGAATGAGGAAGCCAAGCAATATAGGGAGAGAGCCACTTCAGAAAAAGCAAAGTCCAGCAAAGGGAAAAATGTTCCTGGCATAATAAAAATTATGGGGAAAGATGATGAGCAATACGACGTCATTCAAGCAGCAATGAAAGACAACAATCAAATAAATTGGGAGAGAACTAAAGGACCTAGAGCATCATCTCAAGTTCCCCCAATTCTCGTAGATCCAAAAGATATGGACGCTCTGTCAAGAATTCTAAGAGCTGATGAATTTATCTTTACTGATAGAACAAGACCACTTTCGAAAAATCTGCTTGAATCCGGAAATGCAGCCATTAATCTTGAAAGTCCTGAAAAGGCACTGGAGAAGGATGTTGAGGAAAATGACAACATGCCTAAGGGAGAAAAAGAAAGTCCTGAAAAGGCAGTTGCAGGGATGGTTAAGGACAGTTCTAACCATCCGGAGGCAAGGCTGGAAGAAGAGAAGAAGGATGATGTAAACCATCAGGATCAGACACTATAAACCATAGAGGTAACCCCTGATCTCTTTCATCCCAATTCTAATCACGAAGAGCATAACTTAGCTACAATCTCCCATTATGTAGCTAAGGACAAAGTGCCAATCCTGGATGAAATAACTTGGGAGGAGGGAGAGGGTTTGAGTTTCAAAGGGAACACTTCTAAAGTGGACCCAACGGGCGAGGCTACTCCGGAGGAAATGGAAGGGAATAAGGGTGGAGAAGAGAAAGGAGCAGATGAAGTCTCCAGCTCAGAAGATGATAGTCCCTCCGAAAGTAGCTCCAGCTCCGAAGATGAATCCAGCTCATCCGATAATGACGGACCTTCAAACAAAAAGTTTCCTCCTCGCACAAAATCAGTGACTCTTCCTGATGAAAACACTAAAGACTCCAAAGTTAGTAATGCCCTTAAACTACTTTAGGAGGTAACTCTTGAGCAATATGAAGAAGGATTTATCAAGAAGAGTCTCTTGACAATCTGCACTCACCTCAAAGCAGTTGAGAAGGAATTGCTCAGGCAAAAATCTGATAAAGTAGTCCAAAATGATTTGGGTGAGATCAAAGAGAGTTTGAAGTGTCTCCCCAAAATTGAGCAATAAGTCATAAACTTTCCAACTCCCGGAGCTCTATCAGTAGCTTCCCTATCTGAGGTCCAGCAACTTCCAAATGAGCTAAAAGAAAGCGCCTCTATAGCAAATCAACATGCCAGTCAAGCTAATACTTTGGCCTCTGATAACTGTGCTACTATCCTGGAAAGAATATCCTCATTCGCCCTGATCTATCCACAAAAATCAAGGACTATATTGATTCCAAGTTTGAAAACTTGACAAAATTCATGGATGACAGAGATCCGAAACCTACTCTGTTGAGCCTAGAGACTGATCAATAAGTAACTCAAGAAATGCTTGCCAACTTTGTAGATAAAACCATCCCCAAGCTCAAAGAGAAAATCCTAGATGATATGGGTGATGAGATGCAGGCTAGAAACTCTGATATTGAACAAATAATAAATGAATGGAAGAAGACTATCTCTAAAGAGCTAAAAGATCAAACAGAGTCTATCCGCAACATCCTGAAGGGCCTTAGCAATGAAATCACCCTCCTTCAAACCGGAATAAATAAACTATCTATCTCCGGATCTTCCTCATCTCCGGCCATTCCAGAAAGTTAGCTCATACCAGTCCTGTACAACCTTATTCAAGCCATAGGGGACTCAGGGTTCATGAGCCAAAAAGGTATGACTACTCTTAATAAGGCCATGCTTCCTTATTTTGATCCCAAGGACCAAGAGCACATTCTGCGAATTCTTCCTCAAGTCTCACAATCCTATGATCAATTTCGGAGGTCCCTTCATCCTTATTATTTGACTCCGCCTATAGTGGATCATATTATTGATGAGTAGGCTAAAGGTAACAAAGACTACTCTATCTACTCCTCTGCATGGCAACAATCTTGGGAAAAGCGAACCTATATGGTTATTGATCCTGTTGATGGAAGCAAAAAGGGGGAGGAATATCAGAGTCATTAAGGAGAAGGAAGTGGCAAGGGAAAAATGTTGTAAGTCCGGAAGAGTGGTCCATCTAGAGAGATAGTTAAGCTAGCTAGATAATTTTGTAATACTCATGTAATAGCTAGATTCACTTTATATGTATTTTTGTAACTTGTAATACTGAACTTCATGATGTTAACCAATGTTAACAGCAGAAGCATATATGAAGTGAAAAATCTTAACTATCAAATCAATTGCTTCTAAAGTACAATCTGTAATTGTACTAAAACAAACTTAGAAGCAGGAATCATAAAATTATGGGGGAGTTAGGATGCTAAAATTATGGGGGAGCCATTGTAAAAGACTAAGTAACAAAAAAAAAACTATACTTAGTTCATACACCCATACTTAGATGACTTAAGTTTTTATTTCCATCAAATGGGGGAGATTGTTGGGAAATAATGATCCGGATAAAAATCTAAAAACAAATTCCGATCAAGTTTGAAACAAACAAAAACAATGTATGTAGTTCTGCCAAATCTAAATGGAAAAATATGGACAAAGATCAAGATATAAATCATCTATTGAACAACTTAAGAACCTAAGCACTAGAGGAAATCATCCGGACAAAGTTTGGAAAGGAAACAAATTTTTGTCCTTCAAGATCAGCATCCAGAAGAACTGATTGAAGCCATCTCCGGAAGATAGATCCGGAGCATATAGGTCTAAAAGACATCCGGAAGACCTATATTTCAAATATAGGGAAACTTTTCAAATATACTTTACTCTTTACCCTTTTTGGTCTAAGGAAGTCAAAGATCCTTTTCCCAAGACAAAGACAAAAGGACAACTTGCACATTTCAGAGAAAAGTCAAAAGTTTCTAACACCAGATAGAGAAAAGCTAACTACCTTTTTCTCCAAGACCAATAAAGGAGCGCATGGAGCACACATCATAGAGCAAATGGTATGAAAGTTGGTACATCACAAAATGACAAGCAAAACGATCACTGACAACTTTCCAGCCTCAATCCCAAGATTTCAAACATATTAAAATGCAGTCTAACGGATTGATCAATGGATCGGGAAGCTCCACATCGACCTGATCAAGGGTGAAGATTAAATGAAAGCTCACCAACCATAAACAACTACATTTATGATCAAAGTCTATAAAAGGAGCTCTTCACCAAATGACTTGGTCAACTAGTTGATTTACAAAAGCAAGTAACAAAGCAATACTTATTCAATCAGTTGATACAATCCCTCCAAGAACCCTTGATTCAAAATCTGTTTGTAAGGACTCCCAAGTGAGACTATAAACTTGAGGAACTCTAAAAACCAACCCTTTGTTAAAAACCAAAGAGTAAGAATCTCTAACTTGAGTGAGTTGAGAGATTGGGAAATAGCTTGAAGTAGGTTCTTTGAGTGAAGATCTCCCTGTAGGACTCAGCTTAGATTCGAGGTAGAAGGCTAAGTGGTATATCCTTCTAAAGACAAGAGGACTCAGCCAGAAGTTGGTGCTTCTAGTGGTATATCCCACTTCCGGAAGGGGTTACCATCCGGAGATAAATCTGTATGGCTTGATTCCTGCCAGTTGGAAAGGAATCCACTAGTGGATAAGCTCGGAGGAAGGAAACTCTGGGTACTAGTCATAGGCGGGGCCGAACTAGTATAAAATACTTGTGTTTGATTTTCTTTCCATTTTTCTTTATTGCATATTATTGTCATATTTGCATCATCTGGATCCATCTTTCGGATCATAATCAAACACGCTACACTAAGACTTTTCTAAGTCTGTAAATTCCATGAAAAAGGGCCATTCATCCCCCTCTACCCTTATAAATACTCTCAGAGGGACCAATAAAATAGATAACATCATCCAAACTCGAAATCTCTTCTTAAGGTATGGTCTACCACCCGGTGGAAAAATTGTACCAAAATTTCTCGGTTGAGCTGAATCGGGTGGCGACTCTATTTTAACTATGGGACTTTGATCTCATATCTTTTGGACACAAAAATATGTAAAACCATTTTCACAATCATCACACCATCATTTCATGAGATCGGTCCGCCTGTCCGGCTTCGTAGCCCCTCCAAAATGTCGTCCACTCACAGTGGCGACTCTGCTGGGGATTGATCTCTTTAAACTTGAACTTTAAATTTTTAATAAGTTTAAAAGATTTAGACGATGTATGGAAATCATTGGCTAAATTAAAACTTTATTCGTTTTTATAACGTTTTATACTTACTCGTGTAGATAGTTTTTTAAGATTAGGTGCCCCATTTTACTCGAGAAGCTTGTAGATAGTTTTTTAAGATTAGGTGCCCCATTTTACTCGAGAAGCTCACGAAAGTATCACTCTTTTCCTATTTGGAATTGAGGATTCCTAGTGGGTGGATCACTTATTTCAACCAACATGTGACTCCTGCGATCACACTTGTTTGGGGAGTGGTTGAGTAATGTGGAATCAAGGTAAACTAGAACCTACTACATCAACAACCCTATACCAAAGCCGCATTAGAAAAAGCCTTAGTACTTCATTCCCTTAGGATTACCAAAACATTAAAAATAATTGGGACGCACTTCTTTGCCATTTTTGGTGAAGGAGCTAACCTGCCTCCTTTTCAAAGAGGCATTATGCGAGAGTCATAAGGTCAGAAGAGGGACGCTTTATGTGCTCTGTGCATGCATCGGCCTCAAGGGCCAAAAACTCAATCAACTTACCCTTACCAACCTCCATTCGTGGAAGAGGTTTGGCAACATTCGTAGGACTTCTTTTGTACCCTCGTTGAGTCACGACATATCACCATGTGTGGCAAAGGGTATAAACATCCTACGTATGTTGGAGGGATAAGCCTTCACACCATCGCTAACCACATCTATGTACAGCTATACATATCATGCATCACTTCTCAAAAATAAAAAGCCTACATACCATCCATACCATTCACAACCTACGCATGGTTTAACCTTCGTTTCCTAATTCCAACCAGTCTGCTTCCTGATCCGAGCATTCACAACCAGCCACGTCTCTTCCTCACGATGATAAAAACACTACCCTACCCAAAGAATAGACCAGTCCTACCCCTACTCCGAGAATGGCTCATCCTCCATCTCTTGGCTCTGAAATCACCGCTGCCATCATCCAGTTTTTGAGCTTATATCTATTTCAAAACATAATGCAGACAGCTGTTCAGACATCCGTCAAGCAAGCCTTGGAAAATAAGAGCTCCGACCAGGTCACACAACCTCCGGGTGTGACACCGTGTGACACTCGCAGCTGTGGCTACCTTGCAACTACCACTTGTATCCCAAGCCAGCAACCAGGGCATGCAATCTCTGGGCATGACGCCCAATGATGAAACACTCTTGCAATCACTGCTTTCTGCTTAGCACGGGCAAAAGGAAGGAGCCCAGGGTTAGGTTCCTCCATCTTTCTCTAACATCTTGCCTCTAACGTTGGTCATTCCATCATAATTTATGCTACCCGCAGCCCCGATGCCTCCTTAGTACGACCAGGTCATGCAACCTCCAAGCATGACACCTATAATTAAAACCTTCTTTCGTCAATTAGTAGCAGCTAATTATCGTCAGAAAGAGGAGAACTCCAAAGAAATGAAGGTCAGGTTCCCCGTAACTCTAGAATGAGTCCGTCGGCTGGCTATGATAAATCAAGCGCATCCCCATCTCGTGTCTGGATAATCGAAAGGGCCTCTCTAAGACCGACCCTAGCTTCTACTATCTAGCAAAGCAGCAATCCTATGGGTAGCACAAACCCATAGAAACTGTCGCTTAATGTAATCTTTATTGGATTTTAAAAGGTCGGCCTTCTCAAATCCCTTCGCAAGCACAGACCCCTATGCGTGACGAAGTGAAAAGCTTTTATGAGTATCATGTCCTGCCTGGTCACACGCCAATCTATGTAAGACTTTGGTTTGCCCCATCTGTTGTTTGGTAAAGGAAGGAAAGATTCTTGAACCCAAAGGGGCGGCTAACGCTATGAATTCCCCCTTACCAAAATTCAGCAACCAGATAAGAATAACCAACTCTGGCATACCTACATAAGGGAATAGCTTACAAGAACTCATCTAGGTCATCTACTCCAAAGGCAAGTTCAAAGGAAAGGGAAAGTTGTGCTTCAACAGCGAGGACAAGGAGTTAGACGATGAAGAAGTTAATGAAGTCATTGTCGCGATGATCAAGGCCATGATAGTTTTAACAAAGAAAGGGAAGAAACATAAAAAAAGGCGGGATAAGTAACCCATTAACCGAAGCTATAAAGCAGTTCACCGAGGTCCTCACCGGGAGGTCGACTCAAGTGAAATACATCTCGCCAGCCACCAAGCAGAATGAGACTCAGGCTTTCGATTGGGATAGCACATTGGTAAAGGATGGTCTCACCGCTGGCATCAATAACGAAGACCCTCCGCCTGTGGAGGATGACAATTTTAATGTGTAGTCTTTATATTTATTTCAATTTATTTCATGTTTGGACTTTCACCTCCACGAGCAACCTTCAATTTGTTCACTTATTGCATATTTTGACCAATTGATCCACGCATTCATAAGAGTATACGCATGACATTTTTAGTATTCATGATACTTCATGGCACGAAATTAATTCGAGTAGAAATGGAATTTCTCAAGTGGTAACCATTTCCAATAATTTAACTCCTATTTAAAAAAGTGAGACATTAAAAGTGCTTAAAGATCATAGTAACACTTACGCCTGGTCATATAAAGATACTCTGAGGATAGGCCGCTGAATTTCCAAGCATCTCATCCCCGAGCATACCGTGTGCAAGCCAATCAAATAGAAGCTTCCCCATTTGTGACCACCACACGGACAACCTTAGAAAGAAGATCCAGCACATGGTCTATACCTTGCAAAATCCAAATGTCCCATCGCATTGCCCATGGCGAAAAGGCACCATCAATATAAGATTCATGGGAATGTCTACCACCTTCCTCTTATTGGGCTTCATAGTTTCTCTACTCTTTTATCCATTCTCGTCATAAAGCATAAATATGATCGATAAGGTCCAACCAACATCAATATTGGACACAAAAATGGTCGTGCGATACTTCTCAAAGCAGCTCAAATTCGAATCCTATGCAAGCCTAAGCATGAAAAAGATGGTCAAATTTATGAAGGAACATATCTTGGCTCAGCACAATATATCTCGTCACATTGCCTCATACAATGAAATCTAATTACAAGGGGCAAGTTCCAAATTAATCTAGAAAAAGGAATATCTTTTAGCTCGGTATGACCCATTTTATTGCATTGCCTTAGTCAGAAAAAGCTCTATTTCAAGGGGCAATTTCCAAAATAATCGAGAGATGTGCAATTGAGCACAACCCCCTCCAGACAAGCAATGGGTAAGAAAACGTCAAAGCGATGAACAAGCCAATCAAGAAGGTGTTTCATAAGCATCAAAACTCCCACAAAACAAACCCTCGCTATATAGCCAATCAAAATCAGAATAAAGCCATTATACGATCAAGAAAGTACTCAATAAATGAGGCAATCAAGATCATGGACAAGAGTGAGCTCATCGACCTAATCAACCAAAATAGGATTAAGCGTTATCAAATCTAAATGAAAAGAAATAAATCAAAAAGCGGCACACAAAAAATATATATAACAAAACACCCACTGTTTGGTCTTCTACCGATCGGGCAACAATTAGGGTGACATCCGACGGTTGGTATTCTGCAAACCAGCCGAGCAAAAGTTAGGGTATCTTTTCAGAAAATTGTCCGCTGAACTGAAAACCCAAAAAGGGTCGTTCAGGTAAAAATTTGGGCACGAGAGAAAAATAATTAGATGTTAACTTGAAAATCTATAAAGACTAGTTGACACCAGGAGTTTGATTAATGGAAATGGTTACCAACATCTTGTACTCTAATTAAATTCATCTGATATAAGTATCTTTTGTACTGAAATCTTTATACTTATGATTGTATGATTGCCTGGTAGCTAAATGGTGGAGACATGGCAAGAAAACTTAATGGAGGGTGCTCATACCTCATACGTATAAGTGCACAACATTTAGCATAAAAAAAGACAATAAATAGAATAAAAACATCATAGTCTATGCAAAAGTCAGAATAAGTTTACTGGATTCAAAACCCGAAAAGGGCGGTCCAAGCAAAAGTTAGGACAAGGCTCGATAGATTGAAAACCCCTAGGGGCAGTCTATGCAAAAGTTAGAGTCAAAAAAGACAAAAAGAAAAATAATAAAAAGAAAGGAAATAAAAATTGCAATTTGGATCATATCGCCGGCGATTTGGATCATGCCTCCGGCGGCACGGGCGTGGATAAGGGCGAGATCAGTGAAGCCGCTGGCTGTATAGCATTGTTTTCTATGCATTTCAGACATATTTGGGCCATTTTAGACCTTTCCATAACCTGCAAAAATCCTATAATCTGTCCTTGAAAGTAGTATAAAGCCAAGCATCCATTTTATTCAAAAACCAAAAGCCCGAAGGTATAAATGTACCAAATCTAAGCCTAATCAATCTAAATATCAAAACCCAAGACAAACGGGAAAACCAAATATCCTAAGCCTAATATATCAAAACAAAATAAAGCAATCAAAATCCAACAAATGAAGAGCTGTAATCTAAGGTTGCCCGCCACCATCGGTCGAGCGAGATGAGAACTCTGTGTCATCCATGAGGTAGTGGTTGACAATATCCTCATCCTCCTCTCCAATCCTCCCCTCTATTAGCAAAAGGCTACATAAACCTAAGATCTCGACAGTAGGGCACCGACCGACTGTTTTCTTCCTCCTGCGGCTAGCCTCAAGTTGAGTAGTTCAATCCATGTTGAGCTTACTGCTCCTTTCATGAACGGTAGCATCCAGCTGCTGCTCCAACTCGCTAACATGGCGCCTAACTTTTTGGTTCGCAGCCACCTCATTTCAGTACATTACATGAGCCTGATCGACATCAGAAAGAGACATTGCCATAAACTCCTAGAAGCAAAACAACAATAACCCACATCATTGACATTCATACTGCATTATTTTATTATCAGAATATTATTCAAACATATAGGTACCTTTGCGAATAAGGTCTGGGAAACCAGAGTATCCCGAAGCGTAAAGGCATTTCCCGCTATCCGTTCCGCCTCCCTACAGGTAACCTAAAAAATCCAAAAGAGCAGGACAATCAAAGGTAAATCAAGAAAGGATAGCATGCATAAAAAGTAGCTCAATGTTCATAAAGTTCACGTGTGTTATGTTCGGAGGCATGAAATCCATGGAGCGGGCAATGGGTGTTATGTTCCTTAGGCCAAGGTCGTCACTCGGGCCCAAAAGCATGAAGGACTGTTCCAAAGTAGTAGAGAGGGGCCCCTCTATGAGGCCAATGTCCTCGGGCCTACCTCTACCATGCACCCCACTTGACTCAGGTCAGTTTCTCTTCTTTGAAGGTGCCTAGACATATCATACAATAAAAGTAAAGGCAAGTGTAAGTGTCAGTCCGGGATCATATATAGAGGTGTGTAATAAGCAGAGTGTTTACCTTGGAAGAATGATATCCCTCATTAATCGGTACCTCATAGTTGTCATTGCTGCCATTTTCATCATCCTCATTGTCGTCGTCATCATCCTCCTCCTCCTCCCCCTCGCTACTCTCACCTTCACTAACCTCGCTCAAGGCTTTTAGTTCCCTCTTCTTATTGTGAAAGGTGATAGTATCATCAGCATGAATGCGAGGACAAAGGGAGAGCAACTGCCCCATAAAATCACCATATGAGCCGGCGATACTCTAAACCACTCGGTCGTTTCCCTTTATATAATTAGCCATATCGGCCTCAATAGTGATGGTCAAATGAGGCCACCATAAACTCATTGGCAGAGTTGGAGGCTCGAGCCTAGCAGGGGGCAGGACATCCCTCTATCCACGTACTCTCTCATCCACCTCTCTCCTCACCTTGATGACAGCTGCCAAGTTGGACACCTCCTCAAAAGGGTCCCATTCCACCTACATAAACCAACCAGAATAAATCAATGTAAGTACATAACAAATTGTTAATATACATTTATACTAATAGTTTGTTCAAATGTTAGACATGAACAAAAATAAAATCAAAAGATCGTTTACCACGGCTATCTTCAAGTGTCGCAACACCTCCCTTTAGGCAGTCTTCCACCTGTAGAAACCCCCGACACTTCTACACTAGCGGGCCAGGAAGTGGGCATCATTCGACACCTCTATCAAGAAAGCCACTGAGGGAAGGATCTCATTCTCAAAAGCCCAGGCCTATACAACCAAAGCCAGTCAGTTCAAGTTGACAAAGAAGATAATCAAAGGGACCCAAGTACAAGAATACGAAAGAATGGAAATAACAAGTTAGCACCATACCTACACTATTAAGAGGCTCAATCTAAGAACCTTATCCTTCCGCCAAGCCCGGACATCCAAACCGTGATATATCTAGTCGAGGATGGCCCTCGGCCAATTTTTCTCTTGAATCGTCACCACATCCTCAACTATAGAAATTAGCCCGTAATTCACCTTACTGCTAAAAATCTGGAAGAATAACACTATCAGTAGTGAAATAATGAAGGAACTGACACAGGCCTCCCTTAGGGCCTCGAGGACCACCTTCTTCTCCTTCCAAGGCTTGCACAGCTCCCTATATGACAAGCGCCCTGACTCGGGCTTCATTCCAAATAACTCAGTTACTCTCTTTACCACGGGTCCCCAGATATGGTACTTTTCCATATAAACATCAAAATGAATAACCTTGTTGGTCTAACGTAGTCCAGTCATAGCCACAATATCTGAAGGGGTGATGGCAAGCTCACCAATCGAAAGATGAAAGGTATGGGTGGTTTCTGACCACCTCTCGGTCAATGCTATGAGGGCCGAGTGAGAAAGCTTGGGCATTATCATTGGCAGAATCCGAGTTAGGCCTCCAAAGCCCGTCTCATCAATAGTGGCTTGGAGTTCGAGGCTGTGCTGATTTATTACTTTCCACTGCTTGCAGATTGTTCTCATTCCCCCGGTGCAAGTGACATAATAGGGCTATAAAAAGAATAGGAAAAATCATAAATCAGAACAGATAAGCTAACTATATTGCATCCTATCACTCCCTAAACCTGCTTGAATCTACTGATTCATTGATGAAGCAGTGATATCGACGGTGGCCTCAACCATACCATTAGCTGCATGGTTGAAATCGCCGGCGATATCGCTGATATTGCCAGCGGCTTAGCAAAATTCTTAGGACTTTTTGAAGGCCTGAAAGCACTAGAGATATGAACCATACTACCGGCGGCCTCATTTGCCAATACCAGAATCGCAAAAACTCCAAAATCAGGCCAAAATTAATCGAATCAACATTAATTAAAGTTGGGGCATAAATCAGATAAAATTAACCCTATAACATGCATTCTAAAGTTTATGTACTCCTAATCTCGCAATATCATGGCAGAATTTTAGGTTTAAAGCCAAGGTCACTGAAATCTCAAAAATCAAAACGAAATTGTTGAGTTTTCATAGGTTTACCTGGGTTTGGGAGAGATGATTTCCTTTTTCAGGACAAGATTGGTAATGGGTGTGGTTATTTTGTAGCCACACATGCTTTCGGATTCCTTTATGCCAAACCCAACAAAAATTAGGCAAATCTTCAACCCCGGGATAGAAGAATCAGGCACATCGTCAGTGGCTTTAGCCGCTGATTTAACTTTGAGAGCTTTAGAAATCCTTTTCATGATGAATTAGAAAAGAAGTGAAGGAAAAAGTCTATTTTGGAAGAGAAGAATAAAGGCTATCAGCCTTACTGTGCTGAAATGGGAAGAATATTGGTGTTTTAATTTGTATTAAACACACGCACGAAATTCAAGGAGTCAGAAACTGTCATTCCATACCACCATCGGCATTAACCATATCGCTAGTGGTATCAGCCATATCGCCGACAACATCAACTTCTCCAGGGCAATTTTGAATTTCTTGACCAGTCAAAGCTGCCACATGGCACTCCATATCGCTAGTGACATCACCCACGCCGGCGGTGACATCAAATTATCCAAGGGCATTTCAGTTGCCTCTTTAAAATTTTGATGAGATCTCAGCTCAACCCCTTAACATTTCAGGACTTTTAAAACCCTTATATTTTAATTATCACATTTTTACTATTGATCAAAGGGGTAAAAATTTTTTTATTTCACAAAGTCGATCAAGTAGTAAAAGCATCATCTAAAAATCTGTCTAATCTTGTTTTGCTTATCACTCATTTGAGGAACGATGCTCTGTAATCATCCATCATTATATGGAGGTCCTGATGGAGCCAGAATCCAGTCATCCTTCAAGTCTAGCCCACTAATCATTGAACAAAGGTCATGAGAGAGCTATAATCCAGTCATCCGTTGGGTCTAGCCCACCAATCATTGAATGAAGGTCATGATGGAGCCAGAATCCAGTCATCCATTGGGTCCAGCCTGCCAATCATAGAATAAAGGTCCTGACGGAACCAGAATCCAATCATCCTTTGGGTCCAACCCTCCAATCATTGAATGAAGGTCCTAACGGAGCCAGAATCCAGTCATCCTTTGAGTCCAGTCTACCAATCATTGAATAAAGGTCCTGAAGTAGCCAGAATCTAATCATTCCTCAGGTCTAGCCCACCAATCATTGAATGAAGGTCCTTATAGAATCAAAATCCAATCATCCTTTTGGTCCAGCCCGCCAATCCTCAAATGAAGGTCCTGACGAAGCCAGAATCTAGTCATGGTCCAGCCCGCCAATCATTGAGTAAAGGCCCGGATGGAGCTAGAATCCAGTCATCCAGCCCACTAATCATTGAATGAAGGTCCTGACATCCAGTCATCCTTCGGGTCCAGCCAACCATTCATTGAAAGAAGGTCCTGAAGGAGTCAGAATCTAGTCATCCTTCGGGTCCAGCCTACCAATCCGCAAAGCCCAAGCCTGACCAAGGGGCAAACCAATCATTGAGTGAAGGTCCAACATCTAGTCATCCTTTAGGTCCAGCCCGCCAATCATTAAATAAAGGTCCTGAAGGAACCAGAATCCAGTCATCCTTCGGGTCCAGCCCACCAATCCTCAAAGCCCAAGCCCAACCAAGGGGCAAACCAATCATCTACTGAAGGTCCTGATGGAGCCAGAATCTAGTCATCCTTAGGGTCGAGCCCAGCAATCCTCAGATGAAGGTCCTGACGAAACTAGAATCCACTTATCCTTTGGGTCCAGCCCACCAAGCACCAAAAGTGTTGAAAGACAATGATCCGGAATCTCAATTAAACTAAAATATATGGATCAAGTTTGAAAGAAATAAAAAGTTAAACAAAGAATCTCCTAAATCCAAATGGAAGCATCTGATCAAGATCTAGTTACAAGGTCATCCATGAAGACTAAAAGTACCTAAGCATATAGTGGAATCATCAGGTTAAAGTTTAGAAAGGAAACAAACTTTAAACTCCCAAGGCTAGCATCCGGAATAACTGATTACACTCACTCTGGAAGAAGACTAATCCGGAGACACTAAGTCTAAGAGCATCTAGAAGACACAGATATTAAGACAATGGGAAAAGTTTTAAAGATAACTTTTCCATCCACCTTTTGGTCTACAAAGTCAAAGATCCTTTCCCCACGAACAAGAAAAAACAAGACAACTCGCACTTCTCCAAAAAAGTAAAAAAGGACTGATATCAGATAGAAAAAGTTAACAACCTTTTTCACCTTGACCAATAAGGAGGCACGTGGAGCTCACACTAAAAAGCTACCGGTGTAAAAGTTGGTGTGACACTAAAATACAAGGAAAATGATCACTGACATCTTTTCAGCCTCAATCCCAAGGATTCAAACGGGTCAAATTACTGTCTAACGGATTGATCAACGGCTCCAAAAGTGCCACATCCTACTTGATCAACGGTGAAGATTGAGTTACAACTCACTAACCTACAACGGTCCCATTTATGATCAGAGCCTAAGAAAGGGAAGCTTCACAAGTTAAGAAGGTGCTAGTTGATTTCACAAAAAGTATATACAAGAGAATTTGCTAGAGAATAATCAGATTCACAAATCCCTCCATGAACCAAGTCATTCAAATCAGTTCATAAGGATTCCTAAGTGAGTTTAAAACTTAAGGAAGTCTAAAGCCAAAAGCTTTGTTAAAAACCAAAGTGTAAGAGATCTCCTACTTGGGTGAGTAGTGAGAGTGGGATACAGCTTGAAGTAGGTGCTCTGAGTGGGATCTCCGTGTAGGACTCAGCTTAGATTCTAGGTAGAAGTCTAAGTGGTATATTCTGCTAAAGACAAAAGGACTCAGCTAGGAGTTGGTGCTTTTAGTGGTATATCCTACATCTAGAAGGGGGTACCATCCGGAGATAAACTGTAAGGCTTGATTTCTGCCAGTTAGAAAGAAATCACACTAGTGGAAAAGCTCAAAGGGAGGAACCTTTAAGGACTGGACGTAGGCGGGGCCGAACCAGTATAAATCATCGTGTTTGATTTTCTTTAAATCTTTATTTACACTTGCATTATATTGTATATTTGCATCATCCAGATCCATAACATCCAGAAGCCACCAAACACGCTACACAAGACTTTTTAAAGTCTGTTAATTCCGCTAAAAAGGGTCACTCACCCCCTCTGACCTTATATAGACCTCACAAGGACCAATAAGTGGTATCAGAGCAAGTGCTCAAACTAGAGATCTAACCATCTTGAGCTAAAGGTCCATACATTTTGATCTAAGAGTCAAAATGAGTTTCCAAAACTTACATCTCCTTCCAGAGGGTATGTCTATTACCCGTCCTCTACTCTTCACCGGTGAACACGACACGTTCTGGAAAAATTCAATGAAGAATTTCATTCAGGCTCAAAGCATGATGGCATGGATAGCCATTAAAGATGGCTAATATGAGATTACACATGAGGTAGAAGGTTTAACCACCCGCAAGCCCTCGAGCCTATGGGATGAAAATGATTATAAAAAATTACGTGAAAAAGCAAATACTATTAACATGCTTCATTGTGCTCTTAGTGTAGCTGAATTTAGCATAATATCTGGATGCGAGAATGCACAAGAAATTTGGCTAAAACTGGAAGTGACCTACAAGGGAACAAACAAGGTCAAAGAAGCCAAGATAGAGCTACTTTAGCAAAAGCTTGAAACTTTCAAGATGGAGCCTAAGGAGTCCATCAGTAGCATGAACACTAGATATACAAATCTAATGAATGAGATGAAGAGGCTAGAAAAGGAGATATTTGAATTGGATATGGTCAAGAAAATACTCCGGAGTCTCACCAAGGAGTGGGATAACAAGAAGACTGCCATTGAGGAAGCTCATGACCTAAACTTCTATAGTTATGATGAGCTCATTGGCAATCTCTTGACTCAAGAGCTATCTCTGGCGAGATATAGTCAACAAGAGAAGAAGGCTGAAGAAAAGAAGAAAGCCATTGCACTTAAGGTAGAATCCACTGAATTAGCTTCATCCGGAGAAGAAGAGCAAATCATTGAGGGTCAAAGTACCAAGGAGCAACTAGCTCTATTAACTAGACAGCTCAACAGGTTTATACAAAAGAAAGAAAAGAGGAATTCCAAAAAGTATGAATCCCGAAGACCAAGGGAATGAACATCTAGAAGGGATAGGCATAGGAAGAATTCAGATGAAAAGAAGGATCTGGAAAAAGAAGCTGCATGTTTTAAATGTGGGGAGAAAGGCCACTTGAGAATAAAATGCCCTAAACTCAAAAGAACTAAGAGGCATAAGAAGAAGGCAATGGTGACTACCTGGAGCAATAGTGAGGAAAGTAGTAGCTCATCTTCACCAGAAGAAGAAGAGACTATCAACTGAGCATTCATGGCACTAACTGATCGAGAATCATAGTAATCTGAAAAGAATGCCTCTAAGCAAGATACAATGCAAATCGAAGGATCAGAAACAACAAATACTGAGGTAAACTCTTATTCTAATTCTGCTTCTAACTTTGACCTTGTTAGAGCTTTGCCTATTGTGATCAAGAGTGTGAAGAAGAACACTAAAGCAATCAAGTCCTTGAGAAGGCAAGTGTTGGAAATCGTTGAAGACAATGAAGCATTGGCACAAGATGTCAACTTGATTAGAACAACAAAGCACGTTGATGAAGTTGAAGAAAACTTCCTGAGAAATCAAGTTTAGATATTAAGTGCTAACTTGATGGGGTTAGATGGGGAGCTAACCCTAATAAAGGAAGCATCCAAAAGAGATCAAACCCTCCTCAACCAAGAAGGAATCCAAGGCAAAATACACAAAGAAATCAGCACCAAGATGCAAAAGTGAAGGAGATTAGCAGGCAACCACAAGCCCAAAGATATACTGCTACACAAAAAGGAAAGGCTAAGGCAGTATACAATTAGCATTCTGCCAAATAAAGAAGGAATAGTGCAGTAGAATTTCCTCCTCTAGCCAGCTTCTGGATACACTCCGGACCATCAACAAGTGTACAAGAAGTTGGATACAAAGGGAACTATAGGAAGGAGGATCTTTAAAAGATCAACAGAAGTAGGAGCAGAGCAATCTTAGGGTGCAAGTTTTGTGGGAAAAACAATTATATTACTAAATTATGTAGATTCAAAAATGGTTATTATGATGTCAATCCTTAGCTTGAGATGGTTATTAACCCGAGAGGACCCAAATCTGATTGGGTACCTAAACCCACATGATCTATTTTGTAGGTATGCCTTAGATCCACAGTAGATCAACACACTTGGTACATTGATAGTGGATGCCTAAGGCATATGACAGGTAATGAGAAGGCCTTCGTCACATTAACCCGGAAGAAGGGAGGCAAAGAGAGCTTTGAACATAAAAAAGGGCCTATCATTGGACATGGAACCATTGGATTTGAATTAAAAATAAAAGATATCTCACTGGTTGATGGACTGAAGTTCAACTTACTCAGTGTAGCCCAACTTTATGATAAAGGGAGAAAAGTTACATTTGATTCCGGAGGCTGCTCAATCTATGATAGTAAGTCTAATCAACTCATTCTTTATGCACCTAGAGTAAATAATGTCTATTCTGTAAACATTAGAAATGAGAAAAAGAATATCTACTTGGTGTATAAAGAAGAAGAATCATGGTTACGGCACCAGAGGTTGGGACATGTTAGCATGAACCTCCTGTCCAAACTAGCCAAAAAGAAATTGGTTGTGGATTTGCCTAAGGTTGCTTTTGATAAGACTAATCTATGCACGACATGTCAATTAGGTAAACAGCATAGGAAAAGTTTCCCTTCCATCTACTACATTCCTTCCAAAAGAGTACTTGAGCTCTTACACATTAATCTCTTTGGTCTAATTAAACCAATGAGTTTAGGTAGAAGAGAATGCACCATGGTCATTTGTGGATGATTATTCTCGATATACCTGGGTTCTCTTGCTAGCAAGCAAAGATGAAGCCTTTGACCAATTCTGAAAAACATTCATCCGGATAGAAGTAGAACAGGGCATAAGCATTGTACGCATCTCGAGTGATAATGGTGGTGAGTTCAAAAATAGGCACTTTACTGAATTTTATAACTCCAAGGGCATTGAACATAACTTCTATGCCCCTCACACTCCTCAACAAATTGGAGTTGTTGAAAGAAAGAACAGGACCATAGTTGAAATGGCTAGAACAATGCTAAATGAGAATTATTTGCCAAAGTATTTTTGGGGTGAGGCCGTAAATACAACATGCTATATTTTGAATAGAGCTCTCATTAGAAAGACCATAGAAAAGACCCCCTATAAAATCTGGAAGGGAAGAAAACCCAAAATTGGGTACTTCAAGGCCTTTGGATGTAAATACTACATCCTAAATGATAGAGAGCAACTAGGAAAATTTGATCCTAAATCTAATGAAGCAATTTTCCTTGGCTACTAAACACATAGTAAGGCTTATAGAGTCTTTAACAAATGAACCCAAAATGTGGTAGAGTCTATACATGTAGATTTCGATGAGACTAACCACGCTCGTAAGAGAAGTTCCACTCCGGAAGATCTAATTCCATAAGCTGAAAAATTTGGAGAAAAGAAGGAATCAGAAACTCCTGATTTATTCCAATTCAAGAAGTACAAAGAAGAAGATGAAAGAATATCCTTTGGTCCAGAAGTACAACAAGTTAGTCTCAACCCACAAGAGATTGACTTCAATGAAGGTCAAGAAGAAGCAGTTGAGGCAGAAGTGGAACAAGCTCTAATCCAATATGAAGGTTTACAAAGGGAAATTCAGACCCACAGAAATCATCCGATAGAAGCTATTTTGGATAATGTCCAAAATCCAGTCAGAACCAGATGATAACTCAATAGGATGATGAGCCATACTGCTTTTGTCTCTCTCATTGAGCCAAAGAAATTTCAAGACGCCGAAGGAGATGAACGCTGGATGATGGCAATGAAAGAAGAACTAGATTAATTCACCAGGAATGATGTGTGGGAACTAGTGGCACCTCTAAAGGAAAAGTCAATCATCAGCACCAAATGGGCATTTCGGAATAAGCTAGATAAATCCAGAGTAGTGGTAAGGAACATAGCAAGATTGGTTGCCCAAGGCTATAATTGACAGGAAGGGATTGACTTCGAAGAAACTTTTCCCCCTGTAGCAAGACTGGAGGCAATCCGGATTTTATGTGCTTTTGCATCATTCATAGGATTCACATCGTTTCAAATGGATGTCAAAAGTGCATTTCTTAATAGAGTTATTCAGGAAGGCGTCTATGTGAAGCAGCCACCTGGATTTGAAGATTCAAAGCATCTGGATCATGTCTACAAGTTAAAGAAGAGCCTTTATGGATTAAAGCAAGCTTCTAGGGCTTGGTATGAGAGACTCACAACTTTCCTCATATCCAATGGATATATTTGAGGCAAAGCAGATACAACCCTATTCATCAAGAAAAAGAAGAATGATATTATTCTGGTCCAAATTTATATGGATGATAACATATTTCTTCCTTGGTTTACAAATCAAGCAAAGTCCAGATGGGATTTTCATTAACCAGTCAAAGTACACCATGGAGATCTTGAAGAAGTTTGAGATGGACAAGAGAAAACCTATGTCCACTCCAATGGGATCAGATAGAGTCATATCCAAGGTTTGTGAAGGAGAAGATGTTGATTAAAAGCTTTATAGAGGGATGATTGGCTCACTTCTACACTTGACAGCTAGCAGACCTGACATACACTATATAGTCTATTACTGTGTGAGGTTCCAAGCCAATACTAAGGATTCTCACCTCAAGGCAGTTAAGAGGATTCTTAGATTCCTCTTCAGAACCAATGAAATTGGATTATGGTGTCCTAGTAATGGAGATTTTACACTCCAAGGCTTCACTTATGCAGACTATGGCAGAGACACTCTTGAGAGAAAGAGTACATCCAGAGGTTACCACTTCCTTGGAGATTGCCTAGTATCATGGTACAGAAAGAAGCAAACTTCAGTTGCTTTTTCTACTACAGAAGCAGAATATATGACAGCTAGAAGTTGTGTAGCTCAACTCTTTTAGATCAAGCGACAGCTAGAAGATTATGGAGTTCTATCCGGATATATGGATGTTATGTGTGACAATAAGTGTGCCATTGATGTGTTAAAGAATTCACTACTTCATAGTAGGATGAAGCATGTCAACATAAGGCATCATTTCATCCGAGATCATGTGATGAAGAAGGATGTTGCTTTGGTATAAATCCCCACCAATGAGCAAAGAACAGATATCTTTACTAAGCCACTATGTAAAGATCAATTTGGAAAGCTAAGAGAATCAATTGGTATGTCTAATCTAATTTTAAGGGAATCAGGACGACAGTCCAAAATTAATTTGGACCCTTGGCAAAAATATAAATCTAAAAGAGCAGAACAATTTAGGAAAAATCTATTCCGGAGGAAAGTGTGCTACATCAGTAGATAAGACAGGACACATGGCAGTAAAGGCACTGAAAAGTAACCGTCCCTTTTTGAATTTCAAATGTTTATTGGGTACTACACACGCGGTAAATTCAACAGTTAAGTTTTAAAATAAACTGTTCCCATTCTCTGGTTAAACTGAAGCTACCTCTCTCTTAAAATCCTGATTGCCATGTCATCAATCCAGCCAAATTAACGGCACAAAATACCCTCAATTAGAAAATCCTACATAAACCCCCAAAAACCCTATCTTCTTCACACGAGCAACATTTATACACTATTACTCTACAAAAATCAAAATTCAAACTCCTAACCCTAAAACCTCCTTCAAACCTTTTCTCAAATGGCTGCCATCATGACTAGCGAAGGACCCAAAATGCTTCCAACACAAAACATCTTTATAGAGATCGATCGGAAAGATGAAGATTTCGAGCTTTTAAAATTCAAAGCCAGTGATTTCGTTGTCCCCACAGATTTCTTGGGCGATAATATCCTATTCGAGATAGACCCATACTCAAAATTGATTGAGGACTAGCATCTGACAGATTTCCTCAAAATCAACTGTCCTACATATCCGGATCTTGTGAGACAATTATTTGAGAATCTTAGAGCCCACCCCATCTTTGACTCTCTAAGAACCAAAGTTCAAGGAAAAATCATAACTATTACTCTGGAGTTCTTTGAGACACATCTTAATATGGAGAACGATGATGTTCAACTAAGAAGTGATGGGGATGAACAGCATGACAAGTACGAACCGAAGATGTGGCTGCATCCTAACTACTTTGGAGACAAGTTCTTTACCTATTTCTCTAAAGTGCCCAGATTTCTTAAACACGCACTCTCAAAGCTAGTCCTGATCAGGAAGGGATCTCTCACTATAGTGTTAGCCTTTCAACATTGTGTACTACAACACTAGGTGGAAATCAGGGTAGTCAACATGTTGGTGCTAATCATTCACTATATCAAGCAACATAATAACTCTTATGGTGCCCTGATCACTAGGATATTACTTGCCAACCAAGTTTCCTTAACTGGATTCCAGGCAGTTAATGGAAAAGAAATCCTGGAGAGAAACTTCAAAAAATTAACCTTTGGGGAAACTTGGAAAGAGGAAAAAGCTAAGAAGCTTCAGGATGACAAGAAAAGCAGAGGAAGAAAAGCAGTGGATCTGGTAAAAGCTCCAGTTCCCAAGAAAGCAAGAACTAGTAAGCCAAAGGCATAGAAGAAGCTTGTCATAGTTCCAGCTAGGGAAGTTAATGAGGATACTTTATCCTCAAACCAGCTATTAGCCAAGTCTATAGAGAAGCCTAAGTCTCGAGGAAGACTAATTAAGGCAACTGATAAAGTATAGAAGCCAGTCTGTGACATGGAGGTAAGGGAGTCTATTGCAGTGGCTGCTGCTGCAATTAGAGAGGGGTATAAAAAGGGACAGAAAATAAAGGCAACAGATATGCTAACAGAAAAGCATGGGTCTGATGAGGAAGAAATAGAGGATAGGCTCCAATTCCGTGGAAGTAATTCACCCGAAAGGGGTGTACTTTTTATGAGGCTGTAAAGGCCCAAATAGCTTAAAAACATCAAAAGAAGAAAGCCAAGAAGCCCACGGGCATAGTTATTGATGATGAAGTAGCTAAGAGGGTAGTAGTGGAAGAATTGGCTAAGGCCAAAGTTATAAAGGGCAAGCATGTGCCTGGATCCACTGAAGAAATTAATTCGGAAGACCCACAGTATGAAACAATAAGGGAGGCTAAAAAGGACAATGATAGGATCAACAAAACACCCATAGATGGACCCAGGGGCTCTTCCGGTGTTCCACCCACATTCATTGATCTAGTAAATATGGAAGCCATAGCCCGAGAACTGGAAGCAGATAATTTTCCATTTCTACCCAGATCCAGACACCTTCCAGAAAATCTAATACATGTGGGACATAAAACCATTGCTGAGAAAAGTCTTGTAAAGGCAAATGAAGAGTGCATTGAGGACATTTCCAATGCGCTTGGAGGAGAAATTATAAGCCCTGAAAAGGCATTTGTAGGGGTGATAGAGGACATTTCCCCTCATTCAAGGGTTGAGGTGGAAGTAAATGAAGAAGAAAGAGAAGCTGATTAGAATCAAACGCCAATTCTTAAGGTAATTCTTGACTCTGTATCATTCAATGTAAATTCTTCTGCTACTGCTGTTGAAACAACAAAGGACAACTTGGATGACTAATCTCAAAGTACATCCAAGGAAAACCAGTCCAACTCGGGAAACCCCATTCTGAAGGAGGGACTTAGTTTAGGTTCCCAAGAGCATGCTCCTGGAGTAGACTCAAGGGGCGAGGCCAGTCCGGAAAATCAGTTGGAAGAAGAGAAAGAAGAAGAAAAAGAATTCAGCGAGGCAGCAACATCCGGATCTGATCAGATCGAAAGCAGTTCTGAATCCGAGTCTCCATTAGCTAGCACAATTCGAGTCCCAACCTCCAATGTTAATCCTGCATGAACTAAGAGGATATCCATTTTACTTAAAATTCTTTAGGAGGCTACTCATGAGGAACATGAGGAGAGCTATATCAAGCAGAGCCTATGGAATATCCGCAAAAATTTAAAAGGCATGGAAAAAGTATTGCTTGACAAATTCCAGCCTCTGGATTTGAAGGGAGTGCTTGGGGTAATTAAGGGGAGTGTGCAAAAAATAGAAGAAAAAGTGGAGGACTTTCTCACTGCTGATCTGGTAGCAAAAGTCTCTTTAACAAAAGTTACTCTAGTCCTTAATGAGCTCAAAGCTGGCATAACAGAAGCAAATCGTTCAACAGATCAAGCCAACACAAGGGGCTACTAATAACTATGCAACACTCATGGACAAAATAACTTCCTCATCCTCTAATATAAAAGGAGTACATAGTACCAAGTTTGAAAACTTGATAAAATTTATGGCTGAAAAGGAAGAAAATTCCCTCTCCCAAGCCTAAATGAATCAGAGCAAACCATTCTTAATAAGCTGACCAAGTTCATGGAAGAGGATCTTCCAAAGCTCTTTGTTACACAATTAGCTGGTATTACACAAGAAGTGTGTGGACAACTAAATGGATAAGATGCTGTCATTGAAAGAACAAGAGAGGATCTTCGCAAGGACTTGACAACAATAAACTTCAGCATTCATAATATCCAGAAGGATCTGGGCAAAGACATTGAAAAGCTACAGTCTGGACTATCAAGCCTATCCATCTCTGGATATTATGAATGCTGAAGTTTATTGTTGTCAAGTCCTTGCGAAGATCCTCTATCCATCTCTGGATGCTCTTCCTCTCCATCAATTCCTGAAAGCTAACTCCTTCGGTCTTCCAGGATCTAGTTTAGTACATTAGGGATACTAGATTCTTTAGACACAAGGGAATCACTACTCTTCTCAAAGCATTATTTACATATTTCAAGGAGAATAATAGAGACTATGTGCCTCAAATGCTTCCCTACATCACAAAATCCTACACACAGCTCCGGAATCACTTCCGTCCCCTGCACTTATCTTTGACAACTATTGATCATATCCTGCAGCAAAGTGGGATGGTAGGACTTATTTGGTGATCAACCCCCTGCTAAAAACAAAAAGGGGGAGAAGGATAAAGGCAAAGAAAAGGAAGGAGGAGTGTCTGGTGGTGCATCCTGGAAAAAATGATTCCGCTTTATAATAGATAGATTAGCTATGTACTTCATATGTAAAAATCTGTAATAGCTAGCTTCACATTTTCACTTATATATTTCTGCATTTGTAATGCTGCACTTCATTGATGTTAACTATTATTAACAACATAAGTATATATATAGTGAAAATCTATTACAAAATTGCTGCTAAAGTAGAAACTGTAATTATAGTATAAAAACATTAGAAGCTAGAATTCCAAAATATTGGGGGAGTTAGGATGCTAGATTTATAGGGGGGTAAAATTATAAATGACTAAGTATCAAAAATCATACTTAGTTCATATAACTCCTTTTACCATATGCTTAGTTTTTATTTCCATCAAATGGGGGAGATTGTTGAAAAACAATCATCTGGAATCTCAATTAAACTAAAATATCCGGATCAAGTTTGAAAGAAACAAAAACTTAAACGAAGAATCTCCTAAATCCAAATGGAAGCATCCGGTCAAGATACAGCTACAAGGTCATCCATTAAAGATTATAAGTACCTAAGCATATAGTGGAATCATCAGGTTAAAGTTTGGAAAAGAAACAAACTTTAAACTCCTAAGACTAGCATCAAGAAGAACTGATTGCACTTACTCCGGAAGAAGACTAATTCGGAGACACTGAGTCTAAGAGCATCTGAAAGACTCGGATATCAAGACAATGGTAAAAGTTTCAAAGATAACTTTTCCCTCAACCTTTTGGTGTACAAAGTCAAAGATCCTTTCCCCATGAGCAAGATAAAACAAGACAACTCTCACTTTTCAGAAAAAAGGAAAAAGGATTGACACCGAACAGAAAAAGTTAACAACCTTTTTCACCTAGACCAATAAGGAGGCGCATGAAGCTCACACCAAAAAGCTACCGGTGTAAAAGTTAGCGTGTCACTAAAATACAAGGAAAACGATCATTGACATCTTTTCAGCCTCAATCCTAAGGATTCAAACGGGGTCAAATTACTGTCTAACGGATTGATCAACGGCTTTAGAAGCGCCACATCCTACCTGATCAACGATGAAGATTGAGTTATAACTCACCAATCCACAATGACCACATTTCTGATCTGAGCCTATAAAAGGGAATCTTTACAAGTTGAGAAGGTGCGGGTTGATTTCACAAAAAGCATATACAAGAGAATTTGCTATTGAACAATCAGATTCACAAATCCCTCTAATAACCAAGTCATTCAAAATCAGTTTGTAAGGATTCCTAAGTAAGCTATAAACTTAAGGAAGTCCAAAACCAAAACCTTTGTTAAAAACCAAAGTGTAAAAGATCTCCTACTTGGGTGAGTAGTGAGAGTGGGATACAGCTTGAAGTAGGTGCTTTTAGTGGGATCTCCTTGTATGACTCAGCTTAGATTCAAGGTAGAAGTCTAAGTGGTACATCCTGCTAAAGAAGAAAGGACTCAGCTAGGAGTTGGTGCTTCTAGTGGTATATCCTACATTCGGAAGGGGGTAACATCTGGAGACAAACTGTAAGGCTTGATTTTCACTAGTTGGAAAGAAATCACACTACTGGAAAAGCTCAAAGCAAGGAACCTTTAAGAAGGGGACGTAGGCGGGGCCGAATCAGTATAAATCATCGTGTTTGATTTTCTTTAACTCTTTATTTATATTTGCATTATATTGTATATTTGCATCATTCGGCTCCATAACATCCGAAAGCCATCAAACACGCTACACAAGACTTTTTAAAGTCTATTAATTCCGTGAAAAAGGTCCATTCATCCCCCTCTGACCTTATATAGACCCTCACAGGGACCAACAAAAAGGAGGTACTGACGGAATCAGAATCTCGTCATCCTTCGGGACCAGCCCACCATCCAATAGGTACAATTTCTAAACCCTTACTCTTTCGTGCGATCATACTGACCTATGTCAGTAGTGATCCCTTAAGAGGCAGCCTGTGAGCACGGGATTTTATAGTCCCTATTGCGAGACGATGATAACGCATATCCAATTTGATTCCTCATGATAAAAATTCTTTTTTAGAATTTTCATTACTGATAAAAAATTCTCTACAAATTTTATTTTTGGAAAAATTCATTTTGGCGTGCCCGCTAACCCGTCTGGTAGGAGCTCAAACCGATAATTTGCACCCAAAAATTAATTTAGTCCTAAATACCCATAAAAAGTCAAATAAACCCTTATTATTCAAAATAATCACACTAAAACTCCTTTTAAGGCAAATTTGACCCAGCTTTTCACTTTAAAGGCTAAGCCATGCTTACTTTTCAAATTTGGCAGAGGTTAATGATGCCAAAATATCAGTGATACCGCCGGCAGTATCATCCATGCCGTCGCCCACCTGATTTCTGCAAGTAAACAACTTTTTGCAGAAATTTGCTCGATATCCGCTGGATAATTGATCAAAGTCAATTTCCACCAGATTTTAGCCTATATAAGGAACCATTTCAGTTGAAATAAGGGTTACACATTCCCCACTTGAAATCTTAAGGAGATTTTGAGCATTTTTAGTTAGTTTTAATGGGATAAAGTCTAGAGAAGGTAAGAAAAGAGGATTCAATCCACCTATTCTTGGCTTTTCTTAACTGAACTCTCTGATATTTAGGTGAATTTTTAGGTTTATAATCACCAAAATAGGATTTTGAGCCTTAAAATCCCTTATTTACTAACCAAATCATCACTTGAGCTCCCCTGAGGTGTCAATGGGACCATGAAGAGGTGGATTCACGGCCCCGAGGTAAAAATTCTGAGTCTTATAGGTCTTTGGCTTTTATTTTAGCTATTTGTTGTGTTTATTTGTTGTTTTGTGCTTAGTTTTAGGTTTTCGATTGCTTTTCGGCTGTTAACTACTACTGCTGTAAGAAATGAAAGCTGTCGGAGATAGTTGAGGTTACCGATGGTATCACTCATGTCGCCGGTGATATCAGTGATACCGCCAAGGGCCTTATTTGTCCCCAACGGCTCTATTTTCTTGTAGGACCCTTTCTTTATGGTATCCAGAATGTCATACAGCCCGCCTGTGTAAATGAGATTGCCAGCGGCATTAGTGATGCCACCGGTGGCCTTATTCGTATCACTGGTAGTATAGAGTTCTTGACAGCAGATTAGTTTTTGTTTTATTTTTTGTTGGAAATAATGATACAGAACAATAAATAATCTAGATGAGGTTTGAAGTAAACAAAACACCTAAGCATAAAAAGACCTAAGCCATTGCATCCGGACATATATCCAAGACATCCAAAGTCCAAGACCAGTGAAGACAAATTACCTAAGCATATATTGAGGCATCTGACTAAAGTTTGGAAAGGAAACAAACCTTAAATCGCCCAAAATAGCATCCGAAAGAACTGATTACAGAAGAATCCAAACAAGACAGATTCGGTGATATTAAGTCTAAAGATATCTGGAAGACTTTAATATCTAAGACAAAGGGAAAAATTCAAAATTCCAAGCCCTCCATTCTTTTGGTCTATTAAGTCAAAGATCCTTTTCCCATAAGCAAGACAAAAGAAGACAGCTAGCACTTTTTAGAAAAGGACAGAGGGACTGACAACGGACAGGAAAAAGTTAATAACCTTTTTCACCTAGACCAATAAGAAGGCGCGTGGAGCTCACATAAAAAAGCCACTGGCATAAAAGTTGGCAAGATACTAAAATACAAGAAAACTATCACTGACAAACTTTTTAACCTCAATCCCAAGGATTCAAATGGGTCAAAATCTCTGTCTAACGGATTGATCAACGGCTCCAAAGTGCCATATATTAACTGATCAACGGTGAAGATTATATACAAGTTCAACAACCCACAACGGCTACATTTATGATGGAAGCCTATAAAATGGAAGCTTCACAAGTTGAGAAGGTGCTGGTTGAATTGAGAGAGCAATTAAAAAGAGAATTCGCTAAAGCAATCAAAAAACTCATCCCTCCAAGAATCAAACATTTTCAAATCAATTGTAAGGATTCCCAAGTGAAATTATAAACTTGAGGAAGTCTAAAACTAAAACCTTTGAGAAAACCAAAGTGTAAAGATCTCCAACTTGGGTGAGTTGTGAGATTGGGATACAGCTTAAAGTAGGTGGTTTAAGTGGGATCTCCCTGTAGGACTCGGCTTAGGTTGGGGTAGAAATCTAAGTGGTATATCATGCTAAAGACTAAAGAACTCAGCTACGAGTTAGTGTTTCTAGTAGTACATCCTACATTCAAAAGGGGTTACCATCCTGAGACAAACTGTAAGGCTTAATTCCGGCCAGTTGGAAAGGAATTCACTAGTGGAAAAGCTTAGAGGAAGGAAACTCCGGGGATTAGAGTATGCGGGGCCAAACCAGGATAAAATACTTATGTTTGATTTTCTTACTCTTTACTTGCATAATTATTTATATACATTTGCATTATCCGGATCCATCCCCCGGATCATAATGAAACACGCTATACTAAAGACTTTTTAAAGTCTGTTAATTCCCTGAAAAAGGGTCATTCACCCCTCTCACAAATCTCAGACCCTCACAGGGATCAACAAGTGGTATCAAAGTAAGTGCTCAAACTAGAGATCTAAAAATCTTAAGCTAAAGGTCCATATATTTTTATTCAAGAATCAAAATGAGTTTCCAAAACTCATAGCTCCTTCCGAAGGGTATGTCTATTACCCATCCTCCACTCTTCATTGGTGAACACTACACATTCTGGAAAAATCGGATTAAGAATGTCATTCAGGCTCAAACCATGATGGCATAGATGACCATTACAGATGGTCCATATGAGCCTACTTATGAGGTAGATGGTTTAACCACCCACAGGCCCTCGAGCTTGTGGGTTCAAAATGATTATAAAAGATTGCATAAAAATACAAATGCTATTAACATGCTTCATTGTGCTCTTAGTGAGTTAGAATTTAATAGAATATCTAGATATGAGACTGCACAGGAGATTTGGCAGAAGCTGGAAGTGGCCTATGAAGGAATGAACAAGGTCAAGAAAGCCAAAATAGATCTACTTAGCAAAATCTTGAATCCTTCAAGATGGAGCCCAAAGAATCCATCAGCAGCATGAACACTAGATACACTAATCTAGTGAATGAGATGAAGAGGCTAGGAAAGGAGATCTCAGAAGTAGATATGGTCTAAAAGGTGCCCCGGAGTCTTACCAAAAAGTGGGATAACAAGATGACACCCATCAAGGAGGCTCATGATTTAAACTTCTATAGCTATGATGAGCTAATTAGTAATCTCTTGACCCAAGAGCTTTCCCTGGAAATATATAGCCAACAAGAGAAAAGGCCTGAAGAAAAGAAGAAGGCCATTGCACTTAAGGCAGACTCTATCGGATCAGCCTAGTTTGGATTAGAAAAGCATCCAAAAGAATCAAAGTATAGTGAAGAAGATATGGCTATGTTAGGCAAGTACTTTGATAAATTTCTGAAGAAAAAGGATAAAAAGAGATCCAGAAGATTCGAATCAAGAAGGCCTAAGGAAGGTACATCAAGAAGGGTTAGGCCAAGAAAGTCTTTGGAAGAAAAGAAAGATCCAAAAAAGGATGCTGCCTGCTTTGAATGCAGGGGAAAAAGGCACTTCAGAACCAAATGCCCCAAGTTGAGAAAGGAAAAGAAATATAAGAAGAAAGCTATGGTGGCCACTTGGAGCAATACTAAAGAAGGCAGCAGTTCATCTTCAACAAAAGAAGAAAAGACTGCTCATTATGGATTCACGGCTTTGACAGATTCGGAAGCAGAGCAATCTAGAAGAAAATCATCTAAGCAAGACATTGAGTAAATTGGGGATTCAAAATCAGAAATAGCAAATAGTGAGGTAAACTCTTATTCTAATTCTGTTTCTAACATTGATCTTGCTAGAGCTTTAAAGGTGGTGATCCATAATGTGAGAAAGAACACCAAAACCACAAAATTCATACAACGATAAATTCCGGAATTAGCTGAAGATGCTGAAGCAATGTCACAAGACATCAACTTAATGAGAGCCACAAAGCATATGGATGCGGTGGAAGAAAACTTCCTGAGAAGTCAAGTTCAAATCTTAAGTGCTAACTGGACAGGGTTATCTAGGGAGCTAACTCTAATAAAAGAAGCATCCGGAAGGAGATCAAGTCCTTCACAACCAAGAAGGAATATAAGGAAAGCTACGAAGAAAAATCCAAAGCCTTTCAATCAAAAGGAGAAGGAGGTTAGCATGTAACCTCAAGCTTAAAGATACACTGCTGCACAAAAAGGAAAAGCTAAGGCAATCTACAATCAGCAACCTGCCAAGCAAAGAAGGAATTATGTAGTAGAAGTTCCACCCTCAATAAGCTTCTGGATACACACCGGATTAACAATAAGTGTACAAGAAGCTGTATATAAAAGGAACTATAGGAAGGATGATATTGAGAAGATCGAGAAGAAGCAAGAGTAGAATAGACCCATCTTAGGGTGCAGGTTTTGTGAGAAAAATAACCATGTTACTAAATTATGTAGATTAAAAAATGGTTACTATGATATTTATCCTTAGCCTGAAATGGTTGATAACCCGAGAGGACCCAAATCTGATTGGGTGCCCAAACCCACTTAATCTATTTTGCAGGTATGCCTTAGATCTACAGAAGATCAACACACATGGTACATTGATAGTGGATTCTCAAGGCACATGACATGTGATGAGAAGGCCTTCATCACTTTAATTCGAAAAAGAGGAGGCAAAGTAAGCTTTGGAGACAATCAAAACGGATAGATAATTGGGCATGGAACCATTGGATCTGAAATATAAATAGAAGGTGTCTCTGTAGTTGATGGACTGAAGTTCAACTTACTCAGTGTAGCACAACTTTGTGATAAAGGAAGAAAAGTCACCTTTGGCTCCGGATGATGCTCAATCTATGATAGTAAGTCTAATCAACTCATTCTTTATGCACCTAGAGTAAATAATGTTTATTGTGTTAACATTAAAAATGATAAAAAAAAATAATATATGCTTGGTTTCTAAAGAAGAAGAATCATGGCTATGGCACCGGAGGTTGGGACATGTTGGCATGAACCTCCTATCCAAACTAGCCAAAAAGGAATTAGTAGTGGGTTTATCTAAGGTTGCTTTTGATAAGGATCATCTATGCACTGCATGTCAATTTGGTAAACAGTATAAAAAAAGTTTCCCTTCCATCTCCTACATTCCTTCCAAAAGAGTACTTGAGCTCTTGCATATTAATCTCTTTGGTCCAATCAAACCATTGAGTTTAGGTAGAGGAGAACACACCACGGTCAACATAGATGATTGTTCTCGCCATACCAGGGCTCTCTTGCTAGCAAGAAAAGATGAAGCCTTTGACCAATTCTCAAAAACATTCATCCGAATAGAAGTAGAATAAGGCACAAGCATTACACGCATCCGCAGTGATAATGGTGGTGAGTTTAAAAATAAGCACTTTGCTGAATTTTGTGACTCCAAGGGCATTGAACATAACTTCTCTTACCCTCATACTCCTCATTAAAATGGAGTTGTTGAGAGAAAAAATAGGACCATAGTTGAGATGGCTAGAACAATGCTCAGTGAAAATTGTTTGCCAAAATATTTTTGGGGTGAGGCCGTAAACACAATATGTTATATTTTGAATAAAGCTCTCATTAGAAAAACCATAGAAAAGACCCCCTGTGAAATTTGGAAGGGATGAAAACCAAAAATCGGGTACTTCAAGGCATTTGGATGTAAGTGCTACATCCTAAATGATAGAGAGCAACTAGGAAAATTTGATCCTAAGTCTGATGAAGCAATTTTCCTTGGCTACTCAACATATAGCAAGGCTTATAGTCTTTAACAAACGAACCCAAACTATGGTAGAGTCTATACATGTAGATTTTGATGAGACTAACCAGGCAGGCAAGACAAATTCCACTGCGGAAGATCCAATTCCGGAAGCTAAAAACTTTGAAGAAGAGAAGGAAGCCAAAGTTCCTCATTCCTTCCAAATCAAAAAGTACAAAGAAGAAGATGAAGGAATATCTTTCGATCCAGAAGTACCACAAGTTGAACTCAATCCATATGAAATAAACTTCAATGATTGTTAAGAAGAGGAAGCTAAGGTAGAAGTGGAACAAGTTCCAGTCCATCATGAAGATCTACCAAGGAGAGTCCGGACTCGCAGAGATCATCCAGTAGCAGTAATTTTTGATAATGTCCAGAATTCGGTCTGAACCAGAGGACAACTTAATAAGATGACAGGCCATGCGGCCTTTGTCTCTCTCATTGAGCCAAAGAAATTTTAAGATGCTAAAGTAGATGAAAGCTGGATGATAACCATGCAAAAAGAACTACATCAATTCACCAGGAATGACGTATGGGATCTAGTAACACCTCCAAAAGGAAAATCAATCATTGGCACCAAATGGGTATTCCCGAATAAGCTTGATGAATTCGGAGTAGTGGTAAGAAATAAGGTAAGATTGGTTGCCGAAGGCTATAATCAATAGGAAGGGATTAAATTCGAAGAAACATTTTAACACTGTTCCAAATGGATGTTAAAAGTGCATTCCTTAATGGAGTTATCCAGGAAGAAGTATATGTGAAGTAGCCACCTGGATTTGAAGACCCAAAGCATCTGAATCATGTATATAAGCTGAAGAAAGCCCTCTATTGATTAAAGCAAGCACCTAGAGCTTGGCATGAGAGACACACTACTTTCCTTATATCCAAGGGATATATCCGGCGCAAAGCAGATACAACACTTTTCATCAAGAAAAAGAAGGATAATATCATTCTAGTCCAAATTTATGTGGATGATATTATCTTTGGTGCAATAGATGAAAAGATGTGTGAAGAAGATAGCTCTCAAATGCAGAAGGAGTTTGAGATATCCATGATGGGAGAACTTAATATCTTCCTTGGGTTGCAAATTAAGCAGGGTCTAGATGGAATTTTCATCAATCAATCCAAGTACACCAAAGAGATTCTCAAAAAGTTTGAAATGGACAAAAGCAAACCAATGTCCACTCCAATGGGATTAGATACAGTCCTATCCAAGGATTGTGAAGGAGAAGATGTTGATCAAAAGCTATATAGAGGGATGATTGGTTCACTTCTATACTTGACAGCTAGCAGCCCTAAGATACACTATACAATCTGTTATTGTGCAAAATATCAAGCAAATCCTAAGGATTCACATCTCAAAGAAGTAAAGAGGATCCTTGGATACCTACTAGGTACCACTAAAGTAGGGTTATGGTATCCTAGTAATGGAGAATTCACACTTCAAGGCTTCACTGATGCAAATAATGGGAGAGACACCCTTGAGAGGTAGAGTACATCCGGAGGTTGTCATTTCCTTGGAGATTGCTTAGTATCATGGTATAGCAAGAAGCAAACTTTAGTTTCCTTATCAACCACAGAAGAAGAATATATGGCAGCTAGAAGTGTTGTGGCTCAACTCCTTTAGATCAAGCAACAACTAGAAGATTATAATGTTTAATTCGGATGTCTGGATGTAATGTGTGACAGCAAAAGTGCCATTAATGTATCAAAGAATCCAGTATTCCATAGCAAGATGGAAACCTGTCAACATAAGGCATCATTTCATCCTAGATCATGTAATGAAGAAGGATGTTGCATTGGTGTACATTCCAACCAATGAACAAAGAGCAGATATTTTTACTAAGCCATTGAGAAAAGATCAATTTGGCAAGCTAAGGGAGTCAATTGGAATGTCTAATCCAATTTGAAGAAAATCCGGATGATAGTACAAAGTTGACTTGGATTTTTGGCAAGACAAGGAATCCGAAAGAGAAGAAGAAATGAAATTAGCTCTGCTCTAGAGTGAATATTGCCACATCAGCAGACTAAAAGGAACATGGCAGTAAAGGCACTGAAAAGTAATTGTTCCTATTTGAATTTCAAACGTCTATTAGGAATTACACACGCGGTAAATTCAATAGCTGTTTTAAAAATAAATCATTCCCATTCTCTAGTTAAATGGAATTTACCTCTTGTGAGGTATCAATGACGTGTGGGTCTTCCTTGGTGCCTTTGTGAGAGAGGCATGGCCCACTGGGGGAGTTTCGTTGGATTTAGGCGTGACAAAACATTTTTACTTAAAGTTTGCACAATAATCCAATTTTAATGAATAAAAGAATCGAGACCCAAATCTCGATACAATTGATAGAGTCGCCGCCCAAGTTGTGTACTTAGGAAAGAGTTTTAGCAGGGGTTCCCTCTGGGCGGGAGACTCATAACTATTAGATCAGAGATTTGGGTATTGGATAAGTCACTTATTTCTCATTTAGTTGATTCGAAATTACATTCACCGCGTAAAACCGTTTTAGTTTTCATCATTTAGGGAATTATCTTAGAAATCATATTTCTTCACTCTTTTACACTCGTTACATGCGTTTACATATTAAAGTAAAGCTCAAGAAATAAATGGGGGATACAAATTACAACCAGGGGAAAAATGAGGGAAATTGCAAAGAGAACCTATACATTTGTTCTAAGTTATAAAACAAAATAAAATAAATTCTCCTGCATCCACAAACATTAGCACAGCTTATAGCACACCATAAACAATCATTCTATTAAAAAGAACTTGATTTATTTATGTGAGTTGATTTACCATATTATTAGTGAAAATGACGGCATGGCAAATGGTGATTTTAGGTTCATTCTATAAAGAAAACAGGAAAAAATAAAGAAAGCCTGGAATCTACCTCTAAGGCCTATACTAGTACGGCCAATGGGATACCCATACGGGTATGAGGGGGACTCGTACGAGTATAGGGGACTCGTACAGGCCGGGAAGGTCGAGACAGAAATAACAAAAAGGACGAGAGAGGAAGAGTTGGGATTTCCCTTTATATGAGTATGGCGTGCCAAGATGACCACTAAAATGGCATATTAGGTACCAACAAGGCTCATATTAATTAGAATCGGATCCAAAAGAATAATAAGGCAAATATAACAAGTAATAATACTAATAGTAGAAATAACAATATAACTAAGTGGGATTTCCCTCCTTATGAGTTTGGTGCGCCGATATAATATCCCTTGGGATGTATGGTGCCAACAATACTTATAAGGGATAGGACCAGACCTTAAATAATAGTAGAAATAGAAATAACAGAAGCAGAGAATAATAATAAAATAAAAGAGGTGTGAGTTTCTTTAAAACTCAAGAGCGTTACCTTTACGGCGAGAATCCACTTTGAGGCGATCCCTTTACTGTTGAGAGAGCTTAGCCGAAGTGCACGGAATGAAGTCAGGAATGAATAAAATGTGGACAAAACCTCAAGGAATGGGTTTTCTCCCTACTTTATACTTCCTATACCCCCACTATACCTTTTCTATACCTTTAGAATTATAATTTCTCTATAGTTTTTATGCTTAAGAGTTGTATCTTCTGAAATGAAGGGAAAAGGCCCTATTTATAGGGAAAATGGGGTATGAACGCATTAACCAGCATTCATAACCTGCCATTTTCGAAATAGGTAAGGCTTACCTTCCAAGCGAGCCTAAACAGGCAATAACTGGACCCGTACGGGTGGGGCCCCACCCATACGGGTCCCCTCCAGCCGTATGGAAGATCATACCCGTATAGGGTATTGCTAATGGATTTGTACCACCAGGAAATGCCCTTACGGGTCCCTAAGGGCAGACTAGGTCTCCTAATATTGGTCAAACTCTACTCTATAGCAGTAGGAACACATCTGATGGACAACACCTATAAAAGAATACAGTATATAGCTTTGAGCATGGGCTATTCGGTGACCCTCGGAACGATGATGACTCTTTGCTCTAACCTGTTACGGTCTAGTTATTCCAGTATTATAGAATCAAATCACATTTGGCAGGTTCTTTGTTGATGATTTTGAGATATTTGACTCCGATTAAAATAACAATTGGATCGCTTTTAATATGTTAACCGCTTCCTTTCCCCTCGCGTGTAGTAATTTGTTTCACAATTTTTCCTTAAAATTCAGACATTTTTAGTGAGTTTCATTTGCATCGTTGGATTCTTCACTCTCCGAGCTTTTCAAAATGTCAAGAATCGTCCTTTTTGGGTTCTCGTAGTGTAGTTTGTTCATGTTTCGAGCCCGACGTCTCGGGCCCCTTTGTCTTTTTTCCCTAGGTGCCCCCGATTCGGCGGTAGAGGCCGGCGCCGCCGTCGGGATGCTAGGCTGTGTGGACTATATAGCAAGCCGCGAGGTTGCCTAGATCTGGCCACGTCATATGATGCAACCTGGGCTGGGCTGCATCATGTGACACGGCCTATCGCGTCACGTGATGCGGCCTTGGTCCTGCTACGTCACTGACGTGGCCTTCGCGCGAGTTTCCTCTGTCTAGAGTTTTTCCAGGTTTTTCTTGGCCAACAAGTTAGGTTTTGGGATTTTTCCTTCAAATATTTACATTTAAAGGATTAATTCCGGGATTTTGTACTTGAGAAGTCTATAAATACCCCTTAAAAATCAGATTTGAGGACCTTTTTTTTTTGCTGATAGAAAAGGAAATCAAATTCTTAGAATTCTAAGGCTTTAGGGAGAAAAAGTTTAATAATATTGGGATAATCTAAGCCAATATACTTGGTTCTTGATTTCTAAATATTATTAGACTTAGTCTCTTAGGTTAAATCATTAAAATCTATTAGAAATTTTAGGTAAAAAATTGGTTTAAATAGGATTTAGGGACTTTTTCCTCAAAAATCAATAAATCCCTTGCTAAATCGTTGTTTCGTCGGGTTTTCATCTCAAATCCATCACAAAGCTTGCCAAATGTCCGGTTAGAGTCTCAAGAGTGAATTCACGGCCTTTAGGTAACTTTCTGAGTTCCAATCTATTTCCTTTGTTGTTTATTTCTGTTGCTGAGTTTTTTGGTTGTTTTTCTGGGCTTTTGGCCCTTTTATTCGTCCTTTTTATGATTTTCTGCCAAAACTCCAGTTGATCGCTCTGGCAAATGTCAGGCCGACTAAACATCATCTAGGCCACCTTGCTGAGTTGGCCTACCACGTCGTTCAGTCGGCCTACGGGTCGCTCAAGCGGCCAATCGTTGGTTTATCGGATTTTCTAGGTTCTTTTCCCCCCAAGCTGAAAAACTAAAGTTATTTAAGCATTTTAAGTCCAAATCTACTGTAATAGTGTAGGAAACTACTTGAAATTTTAGTAATCTTGGGTTTTCAGGCACAAAAAAGGTCGATTCTAGCTTGTTTAGACACTTTTTCCGGCAGGCCACTTCAGTGGAACGAAGGCCGACTGAGCGTCATCTAGGCCACCTCGTTGAGTCGGCCTACCATGTCGCTGAGTCAGCCTACCACCTCACTGAGTCAACCTACTGGTAAAAATATCCAAAAGGTCTCTGTTTGCTTTTTCTGTTGGTTTTGGCCCCGTTTTTGTCATTTTTGACCCGGTTTTGGTCATTTTAACATGTATTCAGTCCCTTTTTTCACCTGAAAAATCTCTAAAAATCACAAATAATCTGAAAACCATTTTTATTTAATTTTATTCTATTTTTAGATTTTATTTTTATTTTTTTAATTTAATATGCATTTTAATGGCTTAAAAATAGCGTTTTTAACTAAATAAACCGTTTTCCACCAACTAAAAAATCTAAAAATATTTTGAATATGCTAAATCTAATTTTAGGATGTTTAGTCAATTTATTTCACCTTTTTAGGTTGCTTAGATAATTAATTAATACCCGAAAATCATGCTTTTGTCCCGAAAAATCCAAAAACACGTTTTCTTCATGCAATGTGTTTATTTTCCGCATTTATTTACCCATGCTTGATTTATGATTAGTACCGTATATTTCTTGCCTCATTTGGAGCCGTGTCTGAGTCAGTAAGCTTGGCTAAAACCCGATTTTGCTCATTTATTTATTTATCGCTTTATTTATTTTCTCGCATTAGAAAAATGTATAGGTATTCGTAAAGCCTTGTCATAATTTTATTTCCTTGCTTTGCTTATTTATCGCTTTCCGTGTGATGTATGGCATATAAACCGAAAACAACAAACAATAATCGGATTAAACTGCATAAGAACTAAGGTCACGTTTATTAAAATATAATCGGCTTGATTTAAAAATTGAAAAGTAAGCAACATCATCCGAACCTAGAATCTCTGTTCTAAGGTACGATCCAACCACTCGGTGGGAATATCATACCCAAATTCCTGGTGGAGCTTAACCGGGTGGCGACTCTATCTTAAAATTCGGGATTCTAAGTCTCGTATCCCTTAACACATTAATCGGACTAAATCTCAACTTCAACATCACTTCCATTATCTATTTTCATCACGCTAAAATAAGGATCATCCCTTACCACGCTTCACAGCGCTCGTTGTTTCTCCGCCCCACGCCGAAGAGCATTAAAGCTTACCGTAAGGGCGGGGGGATCGGGGGTCGTCGGCTCACAATAGCTCTCATCATCATTTCGTGAGGTGGATCGCTGAAATCTAGTGCTCATACCTCTCTCCTAAAATCTCACCTGCCATGTCATCAATCCAGCCAAGTTAATGGCATCCGAATTACCCAAATACCCTCACTTTGGAAATCCTATAAAAACCCCCTAAAATCCATGTCCTATTCACGTGAGCAACAATTATCTTCTATTACTCTGCAATTTTCAAAACTCAAACCCTAAATTCTTCAAACTCACTAAAATGGCAGCCATAATGACAAGCGAAGGAGTTAAAATGCTCCCTCAAAGAAACATCATTGAAGAATCTACTCTTCATGATAAAGACTTTACACCCATCAACTTTAAGCCCTCATACTCTGTAGTCCCTACAGACTTCTTACGCAATAATTTTCTATTTGGGACAAACCCCTACTCCAAGCTAGAGGATCAACACCTGATTGATTTCCTCAAAATTAATTGCCCAACCTATCCAGAACTGGTGCGAGAATTATCCGATAATATGAGAGCTCACTCCTATCATGTTGCTCTCAGAACTCAAATTCAGGGAAAGGTGATTACCATTATGGCAGAATTTTTTGAAAAATTCTTGAATATAAAGAATGACGGAGTCCAACTTAGAAGCGAAGGGGATGAACTGCAAGTGAAGTATGACCTAAAGATGTGGCTGCATCCAAACTATTTTAGGGATAAATTTTCAACATACTTTTCGGAGGTGCCAAGATTTCTCCAGCACACACTTGCCAAACTGGTTCTAATTCAGAAAGGCTCTCTCACCATAGTATCATCCTTCCAGCACTATGTATTACAACATTGGGTGAAGGGTAGGGTCGTAAATATATCGGTGATGATTATCCACTACCTAAGCAGTATAGGAACTCCCAGGTGCACTTATCACCGGGATTCTTATTGCAAATGAAGTGAATGTATCCTGGTTCCAAGCTGTAAATAGTAAGGAAATTCTAGAAAAGGATTTTAAGAAACTGAACTTTGGTAAGACTTGGAATGAAGAAAAAGCCAAGAAGCTCAGAGATGAGAAGAAGAAAACGGCCAAGAAAGCAGTGGATCCGGTTGAAGATGCTCTGGTTCTAAAGAAGGCTAGAACCACTAACCCTAAGGCTCAAAAGCAACTGGCCTTGGTTTTGGTTGAGCGAATTGATAAGGATGCCTAAATCATCAGCCAATTGCTAAAGAAGAGTCTGGAGAAACCAAAGCAAAGGGGGAGATTGATCAAAGCAGCAGATAAGAAAAGAAAATCTAATAAAACCCCAACTGTGGTAATAGATAATGAGGAGATGGATGATGAGGCTTCGATACTAAAAAACAATTCACAAAGAAGGGGTGTACCTTTGATGAGGCTATGAAAGCCTAGAAAGCTAAGAACAAGTAGCTGGCAAGGAATGTCATTGATGAAGAAGCAAGGAAGAGGGTAAAAGAAGCTGAATTAGCTAAGGCCAAGATGGCAAAAGGGAAAAACGTGCCCGGATCCACTGAGGAAGTTCATCCGGATGACCTTCAGTATGATATAATGAAGGAGGCCATGATGAACAATAACAAAATTAATAGGCTCAGAACGGAAGGACCCGGCGATTCTTTCAGTGCCCAAGCTATCCTAGTTGATCCAGTGGATATGGCCACTCTAGCCTGAGATCCGAAAGCTGACAATTTTCCATTCATGCCAAGAACTAGATAACTTGCGGAAAACCTTCTCAACCCGAAAGCAGAAACCATAGATAAAGTAAGGCCTGTAAAGGCAAATGGAGAGGCTATTAAGGACATTACCAACATGCCTAGGGGAGAAATTAAAAGTCCTGCAAAGGCAAATATAGGGATGACTGAGGACATTTCTAGTCATCCGGGGGTTGTGGAGATTGATGAAAGAAGAGAGGAAGCAGCTGCTTAGGATCGCACATCAGCTAATGAGGTAATTCCTAATACAATCTACTTTGATATTAATGATGATGCCACTGCTAATGTTAAAATAGCTGTTGGTAATGAGGATAACTTAGATACACATACTCCAAGTATATCTAAGGAACAAGAGTCTAACCCGAAAGACACCATTTCGGAGGAGGGACAGAGCCTGGGTTCCCAAGGGCACACTCCTAGAGTGCACCCAAGGGGCGAGGCTAGTTCAGAGGAATGGTTGGAAGAAAAGAAAGGAGAAGAAGAATCCTTAGAAGAAGCATCATCCAGATCTGATGAGACCTAAAGCATGTCCGGATTAGAAACTCCCCTTGCAAGCCTAATCAGAATACCAACCAATAGTGTCAATCAAGCGCAGGCCAAAAAGATAACAACAGCGCTAAAAATTCTGCAAGAAGCTACCCATGAGGAATATGAGGAAAGCATGCAAGCATCTGAAATCCGTGGAAAAGGTACTGATTGAATAATTCTCACCTCTGTATTTAAAGACTGATATTGGGGAGTTAAAGGGGTGTGTGAAGAAGATAGAAGAGAAAGTGGAGGACTTTCCCGCTATAAATTTGGTGGCTGAGGTATCACTAGCCAAGGTCACCCCGGTGCTGAATGAGCTAAAACCAAGTGTAGCAGCAGCAAATCGCTTTGCTGATCAGGCCAACACTGGAGAAACAAATAACTGCACTACCATTTTGGATAAGATCACCTCCTCCTCCTCCGAGCTATCCATAGAACTGAAGGAGTATATTGAAGCCAAGTTTGAAAACTTGTCAAACTTCATTTCAGAAAAAGAAGAAGAGGCCGCTCTCTCCAGCCTAAATGAATAGCATCAAACAATTTTAAATAAATTGACAAAGTTCATGGAGGAAGACTTGCCCAAGCTGTTTGCCATATAAATATCCAACATTGGATAAGAACTTGTCGGACAATTTAATGGCCAGGATGCAGTCATTTAAAGAATAAAGGGTGATATTCATAAGGAACTGACAACAGTTAACTCAAGCATCCACAACATCCGCAGCAATTTGGGCAAAGACCATGAGAAATTATAGTCCGGGCTATTAAACCTATCAATCTCCCTATCCTCCTCCTCTCCATCTATCCCAAAAAGTCAATTACTTCCAGTCTTCCAAGACCTTATCCTTTAGGGACACAGGATTCTTTAGACATAAGGGCATAACCACTCTTCTTAAGGCACTATTCCCTTATTTTGATGAGAAGGATAGGGAATATGTACTGAAGATGCATCCCTACATCATAGGATCTTACACCTAACTTCTAAACCTCTTCCGCCCTCTACATCTATCTCTGTCCACTGTGGACCACATCTTAGAGCAAAGAAGGCAAGGAAACTTGGACTGCTCAATCTATTCCAAGGCTTGGTAGGAAATATGGGACGAGAAACCTATATGGTGATTGACCCCCTGGCAGGAAATAAAAGAGGGGAGAAAAGTATAAAGATGGAGAAAGGCAAAGAAAAGGGAGGAGGAGCATCTGGTGCATTCGGAAGGAATTAGACTAGCTAAATTTTGTAAACAATTGTAATAGCTAGATTCACTTACATATTTCTATATCTTGTAATTCAAAAGCTTCATTGATGTTAAGTATTGTTTACAGCAAAAGTATATATAGTGAAAATCCAATTTTCTTAAAAAATTACTTCTAGAGTACAATTCGCTATTGTACTACAAAAACATTAGAAGCTAGAATTGAAAACTATTGGGGGAGTTAGGGGATGCTATAATTACGGGGGAGCAAAAATTATAAATGACTAAGTAAGAATCATACTTAGATCATAATATCCCTATTTCAGAATGCTTAGATGCCTTAAGTTTTTATTTCCATCAAATGGGGGAGATTGTTGGAAATAATGATCTGGAACAACAAATAATCCGAATTAGGTTTGAAGTAAACAAAACACCTAAGTATAAAAAGACCTAATCCATTGAATCCGGACATATAACCAAGACATCCAAAATCCAAGACAAGTGAAGACAAATTACCTAAGCATATATGGAAGCATATGGTTAAAGTTTGGAAAGGAAACAAACCTTGGACCGCCCAAAATAGCATCCGGAAGAACTGATTGCAGAAGTATCCAAAACAAGACAGATTCGGTGATATTAAGTCTAAAGACATCCAAAAGATTTTAATATCTAAGACAAATGGAATAATTCAAAATTCCAATTCCTCCATTCTTTTGGTCTATTAAGTCAAAGATCCTTTTCCCATAAGCAAGACAAAAGAAGACAACTATCACTTTCCAGAAAAGGACAGGACTGATAGTGGATAGGAAAAAGGTAACAACCTTTTTTACCTAGACCAATAAGAAGGCGCGTGGAGCTCATATCAAAAAGCCATTGGCATAAAAGCTGGCAAGATACTAGAGTACAAGAAAACAATCACTGACAAACTTTTCAGCCTCAATCCCAAGGATGCAAATGGGTCAAAAACTCTATCTAACGGATTGATCAATGGCTTCGGAAGCGCCACCTATTACCTAATCAACGGTGAAGATTAAATACAAGTCCAACAACCCACAATGGCTACATTTATGATGGAAGCCCATAAAAGGGAAGCTTCACAAGTTGAGAAGGTGCTGGTTGAATTGAGAAAGAAATTAACAAGATATTCGCTTAAGCAATCAAAAAACTCATCCCTCCAAGAATTAAACATTTCCAAATCAGTTGTAAGGATTCCCAAGTGAAATTATAAGCTTGAGGAAGTCCAAAACCAAAACCTTTGAGAAAACCAAAGTGTAAAGATCTCCAACTTGCTGGGTGAGTTGTGAGATTAGGATACAGCTTAAAGTAGGTGCTTTAAGTGGGATCTTCCTGTAGGACTCAGCTTCGGTTTGGGAAGAAATCTAAGTGGTATATCCTGCTAAAGACTAAAGGACTCAGCTAGGAGTTGGTGCTTCTAGTAGTATATCCTACATCCGGAAGGGGTTACCATTTGGAGACAAATTATAAGGCTTGATTTCTGCCAATTGTAAAGGAATCCACTAGTGGAAAAGCTCGGAGGAAGGAAACTTCAGGGACTGGAGTAAGTGGGGCCGAACTAGGATAAAATACTTATGTTTAATTTTCCTACTCTTTACTTACTTGCATAATTATTTATATACATTTGCATCATCCGGATCCATCCCCCGGATCACAATCAAACAAGCTACACTAAAGACTTTTTAAAGTCTATTAATTCTGCAAAAAATGAGTCAGTCACCCTTCTCTGACCAAACTCAGACCGTCACAAGGACCAACATTTTTGACCTATTTTAACTTCCAAAGCTAGGATGTACAGTGCAATGACGGTGGTCCAGAACCTTCTAAAAACAGACCTCACACTATAACATGTGTCATTTTCACTAATGATCTGGTTAAAATAACAATCGACTCTAAAATATAGATAAAACGGAATTTTCCCCCAAAAGTGGTTCAAACCCCATTTTTAGCCATTCATCCGGGCTCCATAAATTGTAAAATGTATATGCCATTGTCACGCTAACTCAGGTCTTGTTTGGTCTACTAACTATGCATGTTACGTGATATACCTCATACAATGTGTCGTATTTATGCTAACCGTTTCACGCAGGTAGATTTAGGATAGATTTATGCCATGCCTTCGGGTATTTTATTTATTTTACAGACAAATGTATAGGATTTGGAAAGCCTTGTAATTATTCTTTAATTTCCGTATCTTATTTGCTGCATGACTGTAATAATTTATTTATTTACCACTTTGAATGCTTGACAACGCGAAAACAATATATAATCGAAAACACAATATATAGGGTAGATTAAAACTGATTAAGAAAGAATGAAATATTTTAACTTGGCCAATGTAAAATAGATAACATCATCCGAACTCGGAATCTCTACTTAAGGTATGGTCTACCACCCGGTGGGAAAATCGTACCAAAATTTTCCGATTGAGCTGAACCGGATGGCGACTCTATTTTAAGTACGGGATTTCTATCTCGTATCTTTTGGACATTAAAATATGTAAAACCATTTTCGCAATCATCACACCATCATTTTCAGGAGACCGGTCCGTTGGCCCTGCTTCGCAGCCCGTCTGAAATGTCGTGTACTCATATAGATATGAAAGCACGTATGTGTTTTGATATCTCATTGTATCTCATAAGAAAATTTTCAGTACATTTCCGATACTCGTAGGGAGGAAATATTGCTTAAAGGAAAATGATTATCATGCCTTAGAGATTAGGTACTAGATAAGTAATATTTGTTGTGATCAAGATTGTAACAGAATCTTCTCTACATTAGTGATCAGTTTCCTTCCTAACATCCCTACTACTCGAATCATTATTTTCTATAATCTTTAAGCAACATAATCCATGCTAGTGTGAAGGAAAGGATATATTCGAATAGTCTGTTTTAGACGTTCTTTAACAAGTGGAAGGGAAAGATCGTTAAGAATTAAATGGTAATATTTTGATTAGTTTAATATATACTCAAATTGCAAGGTACACATATTTATTTATTGAGTATGAATTTTATTTTTAAAAATTAATTACATGAATGACAGTCAAAAAAAAATTAATTACATGTATATTAGGTTCTTATTGAAAGAAATGAAAGCGATAGTAATATATATGAAATTACTAATCACTAAAATGACTAGGAAATTTATTTCTTGGTCTGCAACCATTTTCAAACTATTTTGATTCTCATCATGTTAATTTTACGAGAGTATGATTTGCATTAAGAATTTCTAACTTGCATGGTAGATCAATATGGTATGGAATATACCACGTAATTGATGAATTTGTGGATGAAGCAAGGTTTATGCTTCATGGAATTTTGAATTTGCAAGTATGATAAAGTTGATCTTTTAGCGGATTATATACCATGAAAATTGGAACAAGTTTGATATGGTAAATTTTATACGATGGAGTTGAAAGATGCATTTATCTTCCTCTAGAGTTTGAAATTGTTTTATTATTAATTTCTTTTGGTATTTGAAAGAGATGATGATAATACTAGTTGACATTATTAGTGTTTTTACATAATAAGTTTATGTCTTAATCGGTAAAGAAATATATTTGGTGAAAGATTAATTATTTAATATAAAGTTATGACAATAACTGTTATTGTCAAATTACTCTTTGTACTATGATAATAAAAAGACATATTATAAGTCTATTACATTGGTGTGTTTCATATAGTGTGGATAACAAGACTATGTTATCAAAAGTTTATAGTCAAGTTTATAACGGTAAGTCAATACACATTGGGTTGAAATATAATTATGTCCAACGACTTATTATGTATGGGATCATATCAGTTGCCTATGTGGTACTAAAAGTCAAATATTTTTTATTGCTTTACTAAAGCATTAGCTTAACATTTTGTTGATGATATGTAAAATATAATGAGTTTGTTGTCTTTTTAAACACATATAAGGGAATCTTAATTTACACTCGTAAACATCGGGTCCTAAGTTCAATAAGATTAAATCTCTTACATGGTGTTTGGAAACCATTTCATATGATCCAATTATGGTTTCGATACATTGATAGTTTTGAGAGGTTGATTAAATTCTTAATAAGTTTCTTGGAGATGCTAGTCACATGGCACGTTTTAGAGAATCTTACCTATGTAAGTGTGAACTGAGCCACTTTAAAAAGTGATTCAAGTCATGACTTTGAAACACTTATGAATAGATATGAGCACAAGACTATTAAAAGTGTTGGTTTAACTATTAATATGAAGGACATGATTTATATGTATAACATCTCTGGCTAATCGCTATGTTCGTTTGGTTCAAACCTTTGTGACGCCAAATCAAATATGATTACTTGGAATGTGTGTTATACTAGGTGGAAGTTCAATCCTTGTGACACTTACCCTGGAGCATAAATTGTAGAATTTTTTGTATGTAGTATTCCGGTTCCTAAAAATACTCTAAATGGGGAGGATTGTTGGATAGTTTAGAGTATCAGGAATAATCTGTATATTCTTAAGACATTTAATGATGGAGTTGGTGTTTGAAATAAATGTCATAAGATGTATATTTATAGTGTTTACATGAAAAGACGTGTTGGTTTGTAAAACCACATGTTGTTTCAAGGAAAGACATGTTGTTTGATGAAAGTCTATAATGGTTCATGGAAAGGCACGTTGTTTGATGAATAGTCATCTTACTTCATGTAGGGACATGTTTCATGTCTAGAGACATAATGGTTCATGATTAGTCATATTGTTTCATAAATAGTCATATTGTTTCATGGAGAGAATTATTGTTTTATGAAAAGACACATTATTTCATGAAGAGACTTTATCACTTCATGAACCATCATCCCAACTCTACAAATAGGGTTCATTTGCGCCTTTGATGCACAGCGAAATTCATATGCAATTTCTGAAGTTTTAGAGGAAGTTATAAGATGTCATTGTTTTCCTATCTTTACGTACAAAAATTCTTATCCTGCAACAAATGTATTACAGTTGATTCATATAGGAAAGCAGATATGCGAATTGATATCTCCATTGCATCTCATAAGCAAATTTTCGGTACATTCTCGCTGCTTTGTTAATTAGCTCCCCCGCTTCTACTCCGACTCAGGTTCAAACCCTTACCCAAGAACCTACCACCCAGGTCAGCTAAACTTTATAACCCAGTAGTTTACGAAAGAAGGTATGTAAATTGATATCTCCATTGTATCTCATAAGCAAATTTTTGGTGCATTCTCACTGCTTTGTAGGGAGAAATATTGCTTAAAAGAAAATGATTAACATGCTTTGGAGATTAGGTACTAGAATAGTAATCTTTGTTATGATCAAAATTGCAACGGAATCTTCTCTACATTTATGATCAGTTTTCTTCCAAGTATCCCTACTGCCCGAATCATTATTTTGTACTGAGAGATATGTAACAGGATATATTAGCACACTGTTCACACTGTTTCAAGATTAACATATGTGAAAACTCCCATTTCATCTAATTAACTGTCTTATCTAGCTAGCTAGGCAATCAAAACTAATAGTTCACTTGCTAAAGTTCAAATCTTTCATTTGAAGGAAGTCAAATATTTGTTAGAAAAATTAGGGCTGCAATTCACTTAAAAGAACCCTAGTGGGTTGGCAAAGATGAGTGCAATAACCCACTAAACCACTCATGCTTTAGGAGAAGGCATAAATTGGGATGGGTTGACTTATTACTGTGTTGTAACTTTCAACAAACAAATGTGCAATAAAAATTTATCAAATGATCTTGTTATACCTTATTTAGTATAACAACTAACAAGTACACAGGAGAAATTACCAAAAAAAAAAAACAAGTACACAGGAGAACTTATTGGGTGCGGATAAGTCCAATAAATAAGGTTATGTTTATCTCTTACACATGAAGTGGGAGAAAAACTGATATCCTCAAAAATGATATTTTAATAAAATATGCATTGGGATCTTAAAGGGTATGATTCTGATCTTAGAATAAAGGATCTATCCGATTGAAACCTTTTCTGATCATGACCCGCATAATTTGGTTATACAGTGTGAAAAGCTGCAGTATAAAGTCAACACCCCGATTGAGAAAAGTAAATGCCAGCATCATATATGGGTTAGTACTAGTATGAGTGTAGGGCATATCAATACCGGATTCATATAAACTAACATCTATATTATTTTTTATATATAAAATTTAAATCTGATTCAGATCAATTAGATCTACAAAATTAGAATATATATTCATATCTAATGGATTTTATAGATTTGGATCTAAAATGGGTCCTAAATGGATCTCTAAAAAATTAAATTTGAAAAATTCAACACATAAGAATATGAACTATCTAATGATGATTTATGCTGAAAAATCACTATCTTGATTTACAATAAAAGATAGACTGACATGTAATTCCAAGGTTGGAAATAAAAATAATACAAATCAACACCATCCTCCCTAAATTTCAAGGAATTAGCTAGTTGAAAAAGAGTTCACTAACTATAGAGTTGAAAATTCGAAGTAGTGGGACGATGATGTTGAGATAAAGAGAAAGTTGATTTGAAAGTGAAAATATATATAGCTTATGTTAATAAGTAGGTTATATATAAACGGATCTGAATTTGGATCAGAGTCTGTAAATAAACCTGATACTAGATTCATATTTTTTTGTCAGATGCAGATCCGGTCCACATCTAATGGATCTGAAATGACAAGATCCATACCCTAAAAAATAAATATGAATCTATCGATTCGGATCGGTTCCAAGATCCAGTCTCAGCTCTGGTTAGGACTCCTTTCATATAAAAGAAGTTGTTCACTTGATTTTGGGGGATCAAGTTTTGTTAAGGCTGACATTTTCCAGCTTTGAAAAGGCACGAAATTCCAGTATACTAGGAATACCTAAGGTTAAAAGGACATCATTTGATCAAGTTTTGTTAATCACTTGTGGAATAACCGTCTTTGGACCTTAACGGAATGAATTCGTGACTTGAAAATCTTGCTAGAAGAAGTCGAAAAGCTATGATTAACTTCTCCATTCGAATCATTCATTTGGTTACTTCTAGTTTTAGTTATTTTTCCAGAAGTAGTTTAGTTTTAAAATCCACCAAATTAACTTCATAAATTTCACTATTAATTAAAAAACCCATGTAAGTAAATTCAATCTTAATTCATGATGTCCTCTTACCAAATACTACTTGATTGTCATGGTGTAATTGCTTGTGTTTGGTTTTGTGTTTAACACCTTATATAATGCTAATATAATACCGGTATAAAGTAGTTTTTATTTGATTATCTTCATAAAATAGATACTTATAGTTTTGGTTCTTCACACTTGATACAAACCTGATATAATATTGGTATAAATGTTGTTTTTATTTGATTTCATTCATAAAATAGATGCTAATGTTTGATTTTGTTTGTCAAATCTTGTGTAAGGTTAGTATAATTCTATTATAAAGTGATTTTTGTTTGAATTTTTCCATACAATAGATTCTTATGCTAATATAAATTGGTATATCACACCAGATATAATGCTGGTATAAATTGGTATTTCACACATGATATAAATCTAGTATAATGTTAGTATAAATATGAACATAAAATTCGAAAAAAGTATATCATCATTAATATAATATTTGTTAGGCTCAATAATAGATTACAAGAAAACTAATAGCAGCAGAATAAAAAGACACACAGATTTTTACGTGGAAACCCCAAATAAATTAGGGAAAAACCACGGGACCAACTCCGAATAATTCTTCCACTATTAAAATAACAGTAGGTACACCAAGAGATTACAAAATAGTGGCACTCAAGTATTTCCCAAACCCTCACTATTTTTCTCTCTTACTCAGCTCTTAGGAACCCTTTTCCTAAGGCTCTCTACACAGATTACATTTTATCTGTGTTTCTTCTCTCTTGCTCTCTTCTGCTCTCTCTTTTTGGTCTGCTCTTAAAATGAGCAAAACCTCCTCTATTTATAGGAGATTCAAAACGCATATGGCCGAATTATGCACAGTAATTTTACTGTGCACTTTTGAAAAATATTCAGTCGACCTGCCTCTTTTACCTTTTTCTTTTTTATTCTTTTTTAATTCAGTGGGTCCCACCATAAGGAGGGACACCACTCAACAAATCTCCCCCTCCCGACTACATTGTGGGACTCTCCATCCCGGTCGCTTCAACGCACTGGTCGAACTTTTCTTTTGGTACGACCTTTGTCAGCATATTAGCAGTATTGTTGTTTGTATGAATCTTCTGCAACTTGAACTCTTTTTCTTCAATGGCAAGTCTGAGCCAATGATACTTTACATCAATATGTTTCGTCCGTGCATGGTACATAGTATTTTTGCTCAAGTCTAATGTACTTTGACTATCACAATAAACTATGTATTCTTCTTGTTGCACACCCAATTCGGTAAAGAATTGCTTTAACCAAAGCATTTCCTTTCCTGCTTCCGCTGCTGTAACGTACGCTGCTTCGGTTGTTGATAAAGAAACACATTTTTATAAACGTGACTGCCATGAAATAGCTCCCCCTGAGAATGTAAATAAATAACCCGATGTAGATTTTCTTTCATCAAGGTCACAAGCCATATCTGCATCTGTGTAACCAACAAGTATAGATTTTCCAACTCCAAAAGTTAAACATAACTTTGAAGTTCCTCTCAAGTATCTAAAGATCCATTTTACTGCTTCCCAATGTGTCTTCTGAGGATTTGACAGGAATCTACTCACAACTCCAACCGCATGAGCGATGTCTAGTTTTGTACACACCATTGCATACATTAAACTGCCGACCGCTGAAGAATATGGAACATTTGACATATCTTCTAAATCCCCATGCAAGAACGCGGTCATTACATCAAGCTGTTCTAACTCAAGGTTCAAGCTGGCTACACGACTTAGCACAACTCGAATGGAACTCATTTTCACAACTGGTGAAAAAATCTCGTCAAAGTTGATGCCTTTCTTTTGAGTAAAGCCTTTGACCACCAATCGAGCTTTGAATCTTACCAGGTTTCCATCATCTTTCTTCGGCTTGTACACCCATTTGTTCTTGAGTGTTCTCTTCCCTTTAGGAAGTTTCACCAGCTCGTACGTGTCATTCTTCTTCAAAGAATTCATCTCCTCTTACATGGTCTTCATCCAACAATCTTTATCTTTACAAGATTGCACATCTTGGAAACTTTCAGGCTCCCCCTCGTCCGTGATTAAAATATAATCAGAACTGGAGTATTTTGTAGTTGGTTGGCGTTCTCTGATTGACCTCCTTAATTAAGGTTCTTCTTCTAGTAGAATGGGGTTCTCTAGCTCCCCCTGCTCAATACCTTCTTCATTCGTATCTTCATCTACAATTGTATCTTGATCCCTTATAACTGGCTCTTCTTTTCCATCTTGTTCTGATTGATGCATTCTTCTTTCTGTGGCATCATCTGATTGAATGCTCTCTGGTGTAATATCGATAACACCATCACTTGTAGATCTTTCACTGATGATATCATTCTCATTAAATACAAGAAAGTATCTTCTTCTTCCAATGGATTCTGTATCCATGGGACCACAAACGTCAGAGTGTACTAACTCTAACTTATTATTTCTCCTTCTAGAGCTTTTCTAAAATGAAACTCGATGTTGCTTCCCAGATAAACAGTGATCACATAGGTTAATTTTTCCTTTGGCTAATGGGATGAGGGACTTCTTAGCCAGTATATTTAACCCTTTGTCACAAATATGCACCAGTCGCCTATGCCACAAATTTGGTGAAGCATCATTTCCAACTGTATTTAGTTGACCTGCACATATTATCGTGTGCATTTTGTATAGTGAGCAATACAATCTTCCTTTCGCCACCACCAACGATCCTTTAATGAGTTTCCAATTTCCATCGCCTGTATGATTGTGATAACCTTCCTTGTCCAACACACCTAACAGACAGTAGGTTCAACCGAAGATCTGGAACGTGTCGCACATTTTTAAGTGTTAATGTGTATCCGACACTTGTCTTCACGCAGATATTACCGATTCCCACCATTTGTGAGATACTATTATTTCTCATTTTAATAGTATCATAATTGCCCGCTTTATAGGTTGAGAAGTATTCCCCTTTTGGAACACAGTGGTATGAGGCACCATAATCTACAATCCACTCGGTATCTGCATCTCCAACATGACAACAATCTGCATCATGAGATAATACAGCCACCTCTCCATCTTCTATTATGACTGTAGCAAATGTGTTTTTGTCCTTATCTTGACTTCGGTTTGCATTCTCTTGTTTAAAGAAATGGCAGTTCCTTTTGAGATGACCCTGCTTTCTACAGTGGTAGCAGGACCTCTTCTCCCGGGACTTGGATCTATCTTTCGATTTTCCATTCCCGCGACCTCTACCCTTGCTTCAGCCCCTATTCTCTGTGACAAGGGCTTGTGAACTGGTACTGGCAACATCCCTTCTACAAAGATCTTCATTAAGTAGACTATTCTTTACCATAGACATTGTTACCACACCATTTGGAGCTGAGTTACTCAATGATACGACAAGAGTATCCCAGCTATCTGGTCGAGTTCCCATCAAAAGACATGCTTGTATCTCATCATCCAAGGACATACATGTGACTGCTAACTCACTTATGAATCCTTCAAAGTCGTTCAGGTGTTGTGTGATTGATCGTCCCTCTGTCAGTTTCAAGTTCATGACTTTGCGAATCATGAACACTTTTCCTTGAGCAGTTTTAGCCTCGTACATATCCTCTAGCTTCTTCTAGAGAACTTTGGGATCTGTTTCCTTCCTCACTTAATTGTACAGGCTAGCATCTATCCATTGGCGTATTGTACCCAATGTCTGCTTCTTCAACTTTATCCACTGCTGATCTTTCATAACCTTCGGCTTTGCGTCGTCACCCTCAATTGGATCGTACAAATCTTTACAATTGAGGTCGCCTTCCATTCTAGATTTCCACATTGAATATTTTGTATCCGTCAATTTCATCATTACACCGTCATTCGCCATGTCGAAATTTTAAAAATGGCAAAATTTTACTATTCACTAATAATTACTATTCACGTGAATAGTAACCGTATACGTGAATAGTATCGTATACTCAAATAGTAATAGAAACAGTTTAAATAATAACGATATGATCACTATTCACAACCTTCACCATTTTTCTCTCTTATCCAGCTCTTAGGAACCCTTTTCCTAAGGCTCTCTACACAGATTACATTTTATCTGTGTTTCTTCTCTCTTACTCTCTTCTGCTCTCCCTTTTTGACCTGCTCTTAAAATGATCGAAACCTCCTCTATTTATAGGAGATTCAAAAAGCGTATGGCCGAATTATGCACAGTAATTTTACTATGAAAAATATTCAGTCGACCTGCCTTTTTTCCTTTTTCTTTTTTTTATTTTTTTAAATTCAGTGAGTCCCACCATAAGGAGGGACACCACTCAACAATTTTAAAAATAAAGACGAGACGAACAAAGAACTCTAAAACGGCATATTAAAAAAATTAATAATTTATAAGATAAAGAATAAAATAAAAAATGCAAAAAAAAAACGAAAGGACAACAGAGGAAAAAAATAAATTTAAGAATATATAAAAAAGTTATAAAAGTAGAGGATAATTATATAAATAAATTAGCCGATAATTTATTTTTTTTTAGTAAATTAGAATAAGTAATTTCAATCCTAAGGCACATATGCATAAATCTCACTTCTACCAAATGGATTGAACCGTAATTTTGCTTACAAGGACAAGCGAGAAAGTATTACAGTTTTTTTTTTATAGTATTAGCTCTGCCCACCCTACTTTTTCTCATCTTTGCTAAACAAATCTTATCTCAAATTAGAAATATTTAGTCGGCTTCTGGTTACAGCCCACTCGTGTCCCTTTTTTAATGAGTTAGATCTTGAACAAATACATTATATAGGTCTGATTCGGCTCAAGCCTTAAGGAGAGCAGAAATATAATGGATTGAATTCAAGTTTTATCCATATAAATTCAAACTCAAACCTTCGCTCAATTATATATAATTACATATAATATATTATTCAAAATGAGTGAGTTGTTTAACATTAAATTAAGGCTACATCTTAAAATCACACTTTATCTTAATTTATAATTATATAGTAATATTATATTCCTTTAAATAATGTCATAACAATATATTTTAATTGTTTTTAGTTAAATTTCATTTAATCATTCAATTCATTCTTTCTTGAAAAATTTGATGAATAAAGCAAATGTCTTATACATTATCATTCTATTATCAAGCCAAATTTTAAATTTTTTGTCATAAGAATTTTTATTTAAAATTATTATTTATTTGATGGAGGTCAGACATTGAATAAAGTTCCTAATTCAAGCCTAATTTGCCCAAACCCATATATAATTTATACAGTAGAGTTGGATCTACACAGCAATTTTTTCCTATGAAGTCTATATAAAGCTCAACTCGTCCCACTCTTTGAACATATCTATGTCAAATGAATCAAATAAAAGGGCCTTTTATAAAAAAAATGGGACTTTTATATAATTGGCTAAAAAATCAAAAATATTTGGCCAAAAAAAATAAATAACAAAAGGAGAGAAAACAAGGCACAATAGTTACAATCTTACGGTGTCGATCAAAATATTTTCCCTTTCACTTTCACTTCCATTCTGCGTTTGATTCCACAATCGAAAACCACTTCTTGTTCAACAAATCTTCCAAAACCGCTCAAATCATCTAAAACGGCAGTTGGATCAACTTCAGATAGAAGAGAAAGTCTTCCTTGCTCAATTTTCTTACTCGATTTTTTCGTTCAAAACCAAAGAAGAAGAATAGGTAAGAAAAACCAAAAACCTAACTTTATTCTTTCGATTTTTCCGTTCTTACAATTTAGAATGTCTTGAATTTCTGATAAATCTATAATATTGCTAAATTGTGATTTTCTTTTCTTTTGTCTTCAATATTTGGGTCTTCTGATTTTTAGCTGAATTTGCTCAATTTGATCCTAAATATGAGTAGACATATCAATGAATTTCTTCCTGTATATATGAATATTGTTTTATTTTATTTATTATGACAGATCTGAAGTGAGTGATATAATTCAAGAGGATTTGAGATTATTGTAATCATTCTATTGGTTTCTATTCGTTCCATTGTTTACATGGAGCTGTTGTTCAGATGAGTAATTGCTTCCTCCAATTCTATTCTGAATTATTTTTTACAATTGTGCAGATGAAGTATTTGTAGAAATGCCTGAATGAAGTTTGATTAATGTGTATTTGGTTTATATTGGATGTCTATAGGATTTATATTGGATGTCTGTTGGATTTCTATTAATTCTTACATATTATTAATTCCTTGCCAGGTTCTATAGTTGGGGGAAGTGTGAATTGTATTATTCTTTTTGTTGAATAGGTGGAAGAGTCTTTTCTCCTTCTGTGGTCCCCAGCATGCAATGTAGACCTAGAAGTCAACTCCAAAATAAAAAATGAGCCGGTATCTTATCTATCTCATGCATATGCTTTTTCTGTCTGGTGCTTAGGGTTGATACAATTAGTAATTGGAGGAATTTTAGTGCAGGGAAAAATAGACTATAATAAACCATAATAAGGTTATGCAGTAGCATGACACTACAAGCCACTATCTTAGTATCTTGAAGCTTATATTAGTTCAATTCATTATTATACCTGCCATCAAATGTCAATATTTCATATGTTCAATATCAAATGACACTGACTATTAAGCTCCTTTATGTAAAATTGAAGTTTGATTAATGAGTATTTGATGTATATTGGATGTTTATAGGCTTTATAGTGGATGTTTGTTGGATTTCTATTGGTTCGTACATATTATTAATTTCTTGTCAGGTTCTGTAGTTGAAGGAAGTGTGAATTGTATTGTTGTTTTTGTTGAATATGAATGTGAGAACATGTAAATTGTATTGTCATGAATTTTAGCACTCTGTCATATATATTGGATGTATATAAAATATCTATTAGGTCTCGGTTGAATTTTTATTGGTTCTTACTTAATTTTAATCCATTGTCAGGATCTATAATAGAGCAGAACCAATCCCAGATCAGTTTGATATCCAAATCCATAGAACACGGTTGGCTAGCTTGGAGCTTGTATAGGCATGGAAGCGAATATCTAGAATACAAACTTGAGAGCCATGAGCAGTACATCGACACAAATAGACAGTCAATAGAGATAGTTTTGATGATCAATCATGTTGAATTTTGGAAATCTTGTGTAGTTAGAATTGATGTATGTTTCAACATATTTGAATTTTAAATAGTTATGATATTGTGTTTGCCAATAAAAAATCTTTTATAATTTATCATAATATATTATCTATCTATTTATAACTCCATTGGAGAACTATGAAACTTATAGTAGATATTAGGCATATTCTATTAGAAATCTATTGAAACGCCAATAGAAAACACACAAGTCAATTACATATACTTGTACAAATGTCAAATATCAACTTTAAAACAAGTGAAGACTGAAATTTGAAATATACTTGTACATATGTCTAATCAATTTCAAAATAGATTTTCTAATAGAATTCTAGTAGATGCTGATAGATGTCCACTGATGTCCGATAGATACTGCAAAATTTTCTTTTGAGCTAACCACTACCTGAAAAGCCCATCTTAGAACACCAATAACCGATGATATTGCTAGTGACGCAAACATTGTTGCAAATAAAATTGAACCAAACGATATATCAGCAAAACTAAATGAATTACATATCATGTTGTTGGTTTCTAAGATTCAAGCTTAATTGAAAAAGTAAAAACTTATTCACTAAGGGAATAAACACTAAAACAGATAACCAATCTTTGCAATCAATTACCAAAACTATTTGAGATTTAATTGAATGCCATATCCAGCCGAGACTCAAATAGAATTGTAGCATTCTTCCATTTAAGTCAGAAGCCTACCATTAACAAGCACTGATTAAGGGATTTTTCACTTAAAACCAAAATTAGACAAAAGTCTAATAATATCTAATAGATAGGCAATATATTTCCAATAGATGTCCAAGAGATATTCAATAGATGTCCAATAACAAAACAACTAGCTTAGTATTTTGTACAATAACACAAACAAGCATATTTCATAAAAATATGAACTAAAGCTACAATTTACAATTCGTAAAGAGTGTCAATAGATGGTTTCATTTCTCTGTCATACATAAATACAACCTTAAATTTTTTTCTCATATGAAAAACAATTGGAGTAATTTCTTGTTACAATTCAGACTCATAATGCATCAATGGTTTTATGTAAAAATATGCTAATTTGGGTACCTGACGTCTGAAGTATAGTCCATTTGATTGTAGCATTCTTCCATTAACAAGCACTGATTAAGGGATTCTAAAGTCCAATAATATCCAATAGATGTCCAATATATGCCCAATAGATGTTTAATAGATGTGCACATGGTGTGCACTTCAATTTCAATAAATAGAATATTAAAAAATATAGAATGAACTACAAATCCTCTATTAGAGATAATAGAATGAACTCCAAATCTCAAAATCAAACAAATCAATAAAAACGAAAACATAAAATCACGAAAACAACTTGAATTTAGGATTCAAAGAACAAAATGTTGGTCCCTGTGAGGGTTTCAATAAGGTCAGAGGGGAGTGAGTGACCCTTTTTCGCGGAACTAATAGATTTTGAAAAGTCTTAGTGTAGCATGTTCAATTATGTTCCGGATGCGATGGATCCGAATGACGCAAGTATGAATTATAATGCAAATAAGTAAAGAGTAAGAAAATCAAACACAGAGCTCTATCCTAGTTTGAACCCGCCTACTCCAGTCCCTAGAGTTTCCTTCCTCTGAGATTTTCCACTAGTGGATTCCTCTCCAACTGGCAGGAATCAAGCCTTACAATTTGTCTCCGGATGGTAACCCCTTCCGGATGTAGGATATACCACTAGAAGCACCAACTCCTAGCTGAGTCCTTTTGTGTTTAGCATGATATACCACTTAGATTTCTACCCCAAATCTAAGTTGAGTCCTACAGGGAGATCCTACTCAAAGCACCAACTTTAAGCTATATCCCAATCTCACTACTCACCTAAGTAGGAGACTTTTTACACTTTGGTTTTCTCAAAGGTTTTCGTTTTGGAGTTCCTCAAGTTTAAAACTCACTAAGAAATCCTTACAAACAGATTTGGAATTATTTGATTCTTGGAGGGATTATGAAACTGATTGCAATAGCGAATTCTCTTGGTATGCTTTCTTAAAATAACCAGCACCTTCTCAACTTGTGAAGCTTCCCTTTTATAGGCTTTTATCATAAATGTAGCTGTTGTGGGTTGTTGAAACTGAATTTAATCTTCACTATTGATCAGGCAAAATATGGCGCTTCCGAAGCCGTTGATCAATCTATTAGACTCAGATTTTAACCCATTTGAATCCTTGGGATTGGGGTTGAAAAGTTGTCAGTGATTGTTTTCCTTGGATTTTAGTGTTTTACCAACTTTTATGCTAGAGGTCCGAAGTCGTGATCTTCACGCGCCATTCCTATTGGTCAAGGTACAAAAGGTTGTTACCTTTTCTTCTTTTCTATGTCAGTCCTTCTGTCCTTTTTCTGAAAAGTGCAACCTGTCATTTTTGTCTTACTTGTGGGGAAAGGATCTTTGACTTGAAGACCAAAAGAATGGAGGGAATGAAATTTTTAAATTATTCCCTTTGTCTTTAGATATTTAAGTCTTATGGATGTCTTCAGACTTAATATCTCTGGATCTGTCTTCTTCCAGATGCTTGTACAATCAGTTCTTTTGGATGCTGATTTTAAGCGGTTCAATGTTTGTTTCTTTTACAAACTGTAATCGGATGCTTCCATTGTGTTCTTAGGTACTTATAATCTTTAGTGGAAGTCCTTATGGCTTGGTTTGGATCTGATGCTTCCATTTGGATTTAGGAGATTACATTTTTTAGCTTTACAAGTTTTTATTTTCTTCAAACTTGATCCGAGTTGTTACTTGACTGTTTTTCCGGATCATTGTTTCCCAACAATCTCCCCTATTTGATGGAAATAAAAACTAAGCACAAATAAGCATAAGGGGATATGATCTAAGTATGATTCTTGATACTTAATCATTTATAAGATTTACTCCCCCATAATCTAAGCATCCTAGCTCCCTCAATATCTTTGGCTTCTATATTTTTTAAGTACAATTACAGATTGTACTTAGAAGCATTTTTGTGTAAATGTCTTTCACTATATATACTTCTGCTGTTAATAATGGTTAACATCAATGAAGTTTCGGATTACATATATAGAGTACATATAAGTGAAAATTTTCAAAGCTAGCCATTATAAGATTTTTACATGATAACAATAGCTAACTAAACATTTACCTATCTACTTTCATAGCATTATCTCCCTTGCTGGTTGTGCTCTTCTCCCCCTTATTGTTTTCATCTGATTGGGGATCTATTATCATATATGTGCGCTTGTCCCAGCTCTTCTGCCACACCTCTAAATAGATATAATAGTCCATACTACCTTGTAGGTGCTTTTTAATGATTGTATCAATAGTTGCCGGAAGCAGGTTGAGTGGCCTTGTGGAGTTTTGGAGTTCCTTGTAAGATTTTGTCATTGAAGGGATCATTTTCAAGGCATGGGCTTTGTCTTCCTTATCAAAGTATGGGAACATACACTTTAGGAGAGTAAGACCACACTTATACCCAAAGAACCCAGGATCTCCTATGTGTTGGACTAGGTTGTGAACCACTGGAATCAGAAGATTGTCCAGAGTAGAGGATGAATGTCCGAAAGAGGAGATGGATAGATTAGCCATACCTGACTTTATAGATTCAATATCCTAGCATATATCCCTCCGAAAGTTATGGATATTGGTGTTGAGCATAGTAAGATCCTTGTGGAAAGCCTCTTGGAGATTTTTAATCAGGTCATTGGTTCTGGATGCATGGCTGCCACTATCCTCACTAATCTCATCCACTTGCTTCTTTAGTAGTTTAGGGATGGTTTCATCAATAAAGTTTGTGAGCATTGCTTGTGCTTCTTGATGTTCCTCATTAACCTAGGCCAATTCGGATACGATGCTCTTTCCTCCCTCTGCAACTGCTCCCGGAATAAATTTTTCCAAGCTTTCAAACTTGCGGTCTATGTACTCTTTTAGCTCGATGGAGAGTTCTGTAGATGCTGAAGTGATATGGCCCATAAGAGTTACACAGTTATCCCCTCTGGTAAGAGCTTGATTAGCAGAGCAATTTGCTCTTGCTATATTTGAATTCATCTGCTCTAGAACCGGAGTGATCTTGGCCAAGAATACTTCTGCTACTAATTCAGCAAATGGGAAATCCTCTACTTTCTTCTCTATTCTCTACACACTGCCTTTTATTTCCCCTACATCTAATTGTAAATTCGGAGATAGTGATTGATCATTTATTAATTTCTCCATAGATTTAAGAGTAGTGATAACTTCCCGGAGAGCTTTGGAAATATTATCTTCCCTGTGTCCCTCAACAGTAGCTTCTTCTATCAGTCTAAGGGCCACTCTTAGTTTTTCACGCCTAGTTGGCTTGGGATTTACAGTTCTGGACTTTTTCAGTTTACTGGAAGAGGAGGATAAAGTTTCTCTAAAACTTGAACTACTGTCGGATGATCCGGATGGCTCTGCATCATCTCTTTTCTCTTCAGTCCTTGGCACTATATCTCTTTCCTCCTCCCTTTCCTCTAGAATGGTCTAGCCCGTTGAGTCCACTTTATAAGTGTTCTTGTTGGGTCCCAGACCAATTCCCTCCTCCGGAACATTTTGTTCCGGGATGGATTGGTTGTTCTTAGGCACAGTTTAGGTGTCTGTACCTAAGTTGTCCTCAATCTCAATGGCATTATCAGCTGGAGTTTCATCAGCATTAGATCTATTTGGTAGAAAAATTACCTAATTAGATTGTTGAATTTCAGCTTGTTATTCTCCATTTTGATTTTCTCTCCCAATATCCGAAAGACTGGAACTGTCCTCAGCCTCCCCATCCTTTGCCTTTATAGGACTTACCACTCCCTCTTCCATATCTAGAACGATGGCATTTTCCTTATCATTCCCTTCTATTACCTGAATAGGACTAGCTACTATTATCATCTTATTTCCTGGAATGGTGGTATTGTCCTCACCATTCCCTCCAAATGCCTCTTCAAGACTTTCCTGCTCTACCACCTCTGGTTCTACATTAAGCAAGTTCTCTAGAAGAGGCCCTGATATAGCCTGGAAATTGAATAGATCCTCATCCTGATATTTGTCCTCCTTGAGAAGAGCAAGATCTTTGGGAGCTAAGAGGATTGGTGGGCTTTCTATGGCTGCTCCGGATGAACCTTCGGGTCCTTCCTTTGTTAAGTTGTTTATCTTTTAATTGTCCCGAACAACAGACATCATCTCAGCAAACTGAGGGCTTTTAGGAAAAACGTTATCTTGGGAAATCGACCTCTTAGTAAATATCACTAGCTCCTTTCCCTTGCTTAAATCAACCAGAGTAGCTGCTTTGGGAGTTGGTTCTATAATGGTTGTTCCGGCAGCATGTTTAATTATAGGGAGCTTTGCTCTTGCTTTTTCTGCTTTTAAAGCTTCTCTAAATGTCAATCCCCTCTTCCGAAGCTGTCATTTGGGTGCTAGTTCCCCATCTCCGGTGTCTTCACTGTTAGACCCATTTCCCTCAGCCAAGATATCTTCTATATTCCTTTTCTGTCCCTTCTGGTATCCTTCTCTAATTACAGTAGTAGCTACTGCAATATTTTCTCTTGCTTCCAGTTCACAAACTGGTTTCTTCTGCTTATTAATAGCTTTAATTAGTCTTCCTCTTAGCTTTTTAGCTAGAGATTTAGCCATTAATTGGGTTAAGGATAGAGTGTCCTCATCTTGCTCCTCCACTTCTGGCTAAATGCTAAGTTTCCTTTGAGCTTTTGGCTTAGCTATTCTTGATTTCTTAGCCTTTGGTTCGTTCTCAGCTTTGGCCTTCCTAGCCTTGTTTTTCTACTTCTTCTCATCCCTTTTTCTAATTGCCTTTTCTTCATCCCATTTTTCTCCAAAGGATAGATTTTTGAAATTTTTCTCTAGAATGGCCTTCCCATTTATAGATTCTTCCTTAGAGACATCAACTCCATTCTCCATAAAGATTTTAGTGATGAGGCTTCCATGACTATAATTGTGCTGCCTAATGAAATGAATCAGAAGCACTAGCATGTTGACTGTAATGCTATCTTTCCAGTGCTAGATAACACAATGTTGAAATGAGGAGGATGTAGAGAGGGAGCCCTTCCGGATAAGCATAAATTTTATAAGCATAAATTGCAGAAATCTAGGGACCTCTGTCCAGTAAGTGGAGCATTTATCTCCATAATACCTTTGTGGGAACCATTTTAATGATTCCTACTTCACTTTATGTTCATCTCCATTTGATCTAAGAATTACTCCATCATTCTTCATGTTGAGATGAGTAACAAAGAATTCTGGAGTCAAGGTGATCATTTTGCCATTTACTATAGTCTAGAGAGCATTATAGTAGTTGCAAGCCTTGAGGTTATCATATAATTATTTCACAAATACTGGATAGGTTGGATTATGCATGGTAAGGAAGGTTTCCAATCCCTAATCTCTGAGAAGTTGGTTGAATGGGTCAGTTGAGAATAGATAGTTGTCTCCAAGATAATTGGAAGGAACAATGGTGTCAGAGGCAATTTTCTTGACCGGAATGAAATCAGAATCAGTAAGGTCTTCCATTTTAAAGATGTGCCTTGAGTGAAGGATGATTTTGGTTTGAGACTTTGTGGGTGCCATTTGAAGGTTTGGAAGAAACATGGGGATTTAGGGTTCAGGGTTTTGATTTTTGTAGAGTGATAGTAGATAATTACTTGCATGAAGAAGATAAGGGATTTTTGGGGGGTTTATATAGAATTCCCAAAGTGAGGGTAATTTGGTAATCCGAATTCCAGTAAGTTTAACTAGATTGATGATGTGGCAGTTAAATATTTAAGAGAAAGGTAAATGGTGTTTAGCTGTAGAATTGGAACATTTTATTTTCCAAAATAACTGTTGCTTTTTGCCGCGCGTGTAACGCTCAATAATCATTTGAAATTCAAAAGTGGACATTTACCTTTACGCGCTTTTATTGCCATTTGTCATTCCTATCTGCTGAGCTGGCAGTCTTTTCTCTGGACTCAGAGTCAAACTTACTTCTTCTTTTCTTCTTTGAGTCTTGAGAAAGTCCAAACTAATTCCTGATTTGCTTCCGGATTTTTCTTCAAATTGGATTGGACATTCCAATTGATTCCCTTAGCTTATTGAATTGATCTTTACTTAATGGCTTAGTAAAGATATCTGGTCTTTGATCATTGGTTGGGATGTATACCAGTGCAACATCTTTCTTCATTACATGATCTCGAATGAAATGATGCTTGATGTTTACATGCTTTATCCTGCTATGGAGCACTAGATTCTTTGACACTTCAATGGCACTTTTGTTCTCACACATCACTTCAACACATTCGGATTGAACTCCATAATCTCCAAATTATTGCTTGATCCATAGGAGTTGAGCTACATAACTTCCTGCTGTCATATATTCAGCTTCTGTGGTTGATAAAGCAACTAAAGTTTGCTTCTTGCTATACCATGATACCAAACAATCTCTAAGAAAGTGACAGCCTCTGGATGTACTCTTCCTTTCAAGAGTGTCTCTGCCATAGTCTGCATCAGTGAAGCCTTGCAGTATGAAATTCCCATTATCCAACTTTAGTGGTTCCTAAGAGATATCTAAGGATTCTCTTTACAGCCTTGAGATGTGAATCCTTAGGATTGGACTGGTATCTTTTATAGTAGCAAACTGCATAATGTATGTCAGGTCTACTAGCTATCAAGTACAATAGTGATCCAATCATAACTCTATAAAGCTTCTGATCTACTTCTTCTCCTTCACAATCCTTTAATAGGACTGTATCTAAACCCATGGGAGTAGACATTGGCTTGCTTTTATCCATTTCAAACTACTTCGGAATTTCCTTGGTATACTTGGATTGATTGATGAAGAACCCATCCGGACTTTGCTTGATTTGCAAACCAAGGAAGAAATTTAGTTCTCCCATCATAGACACCTCAAACTCCTTCTGCATTTGAGAGATAAATTCTTCACTCATCTTTTCATATGTTGCTCTAAAGATGATGTCATCAACATAAATTTGGACTAGAATCACATCATCCTTCTTCTTATTGATGAAAACAGTTGTATCTGCCTTGCCCCAGATGTATCCCTTGGATATGAGAAATGTAGTGAGTCTCTCATACCAAGCTCTTGGTGCTTGCTTTAATCCATAGAGGGCTTTCTTCAGCTTGTATACATGATTCGGATGCTTTGAGTCTTCAAACCCAGGTGGCTGTTTGACATAGACTTCGTCTTCAATGACTTTATTTAAGAATGCACTTTTGACATCCTTTTGGAATAATGTGAATCCCGTGAATAATGCAAAGGCACAAAGAATCCGAATTGCCTCCAATCTTGCTACAGGAGCAAAGGTTTCTTAAAAATCAATGCCTTCCTACTGATTGTATCCTTGGGCAACCAACCTTGCTTTTTTTCTTATCACCACTTCGGATTCATCTAGCTTGTTCTGAAACACCCACTTGGTGCTAATGATTGACTTTCTCTTTGGTGGTGCCACTAGATCCCATACATCATTCCTGGTTAATTGATCTAGTTCTTCTTGCATGGCCATCATCCAGCTTTCATCTCCTTCTGCATCTTGGAATTTCTTTGGCTCAATGAGAGAGACAAAAGCAGCATGGCTCATCATCCATTTGAGTTGTCCTCTAGTTCTCACTGGATTTTGGATATCATCCAAAATGGCTTCTACAGGATGATTTTTGTGAGTCCAAATTTCCCTTTAAAGATCTGTATGTTGGTCTGGAGCTTGTTCCTCAACTACTATAGCCACTTCTTGATTATCTATAAATTTTATCTCATTATGATTAAGATAACTTTGTCAAACTTCTGAGTTGAGATTAATTCCTTCATCGTCTTCCTTATATTTCTTGATCTGGAAGGAATCTGGAATCTGCATTCGGTCTTTTTCTCTAGTGTTTTCATCTTCCAAATTTGAACTTCTTCTTCTATCATAGATTGAGCATCCTCCGGAGTCAAAGGTAACTTTTCTTCCTTTATTACAGAGTGGTGCTACACTCAGCAATTGAACTTTAGTCCATCAACTAGAGAGACATCTTTTATCTTTCTTTCAAATCTAATGGTTCCATGGCTAATGATCTGTCCTTTTTTATTGTCTCCAAAGGTTACTTTTCCACCTTTCTTCCAGATTAAAGCGATGAAGGCTTTCTCATCACCAGTCATATGCCTTGAGCATCCACTATCAATGTACCATGCATGTTGATCTACTGTGGATGTAAGGCATACCGCAGTACTGGATGTTTCTAATTTTGATTCTTCAATTTGTATAGTATCTTGCTTAGATGAATTTCTTCTGGATTTTTTTGCTTCCAGATTAGTCAGCGCCATGAATGCACAGTTGGCAGTTTCTTCTTCTTCTGTTGAAGATGATCTACTGGTTTCCTCATTGTTGCTCTAGGTGGCCACCATTGCCTTCTTCTTGTGTTTCTTATCTCTTTTAAGCTTGGGGCATTTAGTTCTGAAATGGCCTTTTTCTCCACATTCAAAATAGGCAGCTTCTTTCTCCGGATCCTTCTTTTATTCCGGAGCTTTTCTTGGCCTGTCTCTTCTAGAGGTGCCTTCCCTTAACCTCTTGGAGTCATATCTTCTGGATCTCCTCCTATCTTTATTCTTTAGGAATCTATCAAAATATCTAGCCAGCATAGCCATATCTTCTTTATTGCAGCTAGATTCCTTTGGTAGCTTGTCTAATCTGGAGGAGGCTGATCTGGCTGAGTCTGGCTTGAGAGTAATGGCCTTCTTTCTTTCTTCAGGCTTTTTCTCTTGTTGGCTATATATTTCCAAGGATAATTCTTGAGTTAAAAGATTACCAATGAGTTCATAATAATTATAGAAGTTTAAGTCATGAGCTTCTTCAATGGCAGTCTTCTTGTTGTCCCATTCCTTGGTAAGACTCTGGAGCACCTTCTTTACCACCTCTACTTTAGATATTTCCTTTCGAGCCTCTTCATTTCATTCACTAGATTTGTGTATCTAGTGTGCATGCTACTGATTGACTCTTTTGGCTCTATTTTGAAGGTCTCAAGCTTTTGCTGGAGTAGATCAAGTTTGGCTTCTCTTACCTTGTTGGTTCCTTCATAGGTCATTTCCAGCTTTTGCCAGATTTCCTGTACAGTCTCGCATCTGGATATCCTATTGAATTCAGCTACACTAAGAGCACAATAAAGCATGTTAATAGCATTTACGTTTTCACGCAATTTTTTTATAATCATTCTCATCCCATAAACTTGATGGCTTCTGGGTAATTATACCCACTACTTCATGAGTAGGCTCATATGGGCCATCCTTAATGGCCATCCATGCTAGCATACTTTATGATTGAATGAAAATTTTTCATCCGATTCTTCCAAAATGTGTAGTGTTCACCGATAAAGAGTGGAGGACAGGTAATAGACATACCCTCGGGAAGGAGTTGTAAGTTTTGGAAACTCATTTTGACTCTTGGATCAAAATTTGGACCTTTAGCTCGAGATTGTTAGATCTCTAGTTTTAAGCACTAGCTCTGATACCACTTGTTGGTCCCTGTGAGGGTCTGAATAAGGTCAGAAGGGGTGAATGACCCTTTTTTATGGAATTAACAGACTTTGAAAAGTCTCAGTGTAGCGTGTTTGATTATGTTCCGGATGCGATGGATCCGGATGATGCAAGTATGAATTATAATGCAAATAAGTAAAGAGTAAGATAATCAAACAAAGAGTTTTATCCTGGTTTGGCCACGCCTGCTCCAGTCCCCGGAGTTTCCTTCCTCCGAGCTTTTGCACTAGTGGATTCCTTTCCAACTGGTAGGAATCAAGCCTTACAACTTGTCTCTGGATGGTAACCCCTTCCGGATGTAGGATATACCACTAGAAGTACTAACTCCTAGCTGAGTCCTTTTGTCTTTAGCAGGATATACAACTTAGATTTCTACGCCAAATCTAAGTTGAGTCCTACATGGAGATCCTACTCAAAGCACCAACTTTAAGCTATATCTCATTCTCACTACTCACCCAAGTAGGAGGCTTTTTACACTTTGGTTTTCTCAAAGGTTTTGTTTTTGGAGTTCCTTAAGTTTATAACTCACTTAGGAATCCTTACAAACAGATTTGCAATTGTTTGATTCTTGGAGGGATTATGTAACTGATTGCAATAGCGAATTCTCTTGTGTATGCTTTCTTAAAACAACCAGCACCTTCTCAACTTATGAAGCTTTCCTTTTATAGGCTTCTATCATAAATGTAGCCGTTGTGGATTGTTGAAACTGAATTTAATCTTCACCATTGATCAGGTAAAATGTGGCACTTTCGGAGCCGTTGATCAATCCGTTAGACTCAGATTTTGACCCGTTTGAATCCTTGAGATTGGGGCTGAAAAGTTGTCAGTGATAGTGTTTTACCAAATTTTACGCCAGAGGTCCAGAGTCGTGATCTTCACGCGCCATTCCTATTGGTCAAGGTACAAAAGGTTGTTACCTTTTCTTCTATTCTATGTCAATCCTTCTGTCCTTTTTTGAAAAGGGCAAGCTATCATTTTTGTCTTGCTTATGGGGAAATGATCTTTGACTTGAAGACCAAAAGAATTGAGGGAATGAAATTTTTGAATTCTTCCCTTTGTCTTTAGATATTTAAGTCTTCCGGATGTCTTCAGACTTAATATCCCCGGATCTGTCTTCTTCCGGATGCTTGTACAATCAGTTCTTCCGAATGTTGATTTTAAGCGATTCAAAGTTTGTTTGCTTTCCAAACTTTAACCGAATGCTTCCATTGTGTGCTTGGGTACTTATAATCTTTAGTGGATGTCCTTATGGCTTGGTTTGGATCTGATGCTTCCATTTGGATTTAGGAGATTACATTTTTTAGTTTTACAACTTTTTGTTTTCTTCAAACTTGATCCGGATTGTTACTTGACTGTTTTTCCGGATCATTGTTTTCCAACACAAAAACGAAAACAAAGATACAAAGTAGCAAACATAACGCTCAACAATCCCGAAAATAAAAAAGGAGATGAATTAATCAGAATAAATTTCAGAAAACGAAATCAAAAAAGTACCAAAACAGCTTCAATTAACAAATCTACAAACGTGGCAAAAAGAAGCTCTAGAAAAATGAGAATACCGATGCTGGAAAATTAATAGAAAAAGAAGAAGTTAGCAATCATGCCAAACCCGAACTCAACAACGAAGTATAGGAGAAGAAGAAGAGAGAAAAACGCAGTAACAATAGGGAGAAGAAACAATAATTCCAAATCAAACGTAATATATATATATATATATATATATATATATATATATATATATATATATATATATATATATATATATATATATATATATATACACCGTATATATGTAAAAAAATGTTAAAAGCATTAAAATAAAGAAATAAATACATGTCATGGTAATTTTGGGGCAAATGCAAAATATAAATCCATATACCCTTAATGTTCAATTGATGGGCATTGTTCATGTGTTTTTCAAATTATTTTGTTTTGCTTTCCATTTATCTTTCGAACCGTTCATTTTTTCGACATGTCGCTCTAGAGTGTTTTGTCCGTCTCTTTTTTATCTTCGAAACTACATCCACTGTGACATTTTTAAATTTTTTTAACTAGTAGACATCTGGTAGATATCTAATCAATGTTTGGTAGATATCCAATAGATGTCCAATCGTCTAAGGCTACAATTTTTAAATTACCAAATAAATATATACTAATATTGTATGATCTACTGAAATTTATTTGCTTCAAATTATCAATGATTGGTGCAGAAATACAGAGCTAAACTTGCAAAACTCAAATAAAAAACAACAAATCAAAATTCTCAATTTGAACAACAAATCAAAATTCTCAATTTGAACAACAAATAGAGCAAAATCTCACACCCGAAACCCAAAGGTGGCACTACATACAGTCAGAGAAAACAGCAACACAAACTAATATAATGATTCTATAAGAAAATTGTTAAAACTTATATATATTAGATATCTACTAGATATTAACCAGATATCTACGAGATGGAAAAAGTTTGAAAATTTCATAGTCGATATCATTTTAAAGATAAAAATAAGACAAACAAAAAACTCTAAAGCGACATGTCAAAAAATATAAATAGTTTGAGAGATGAATGAAAAATAAGAAAGAAAATCAAAAGAAAAAAACTTAATACATCAAGACCCCCTTGAACTTGTCCAAAACGTCTATTTGCCCCTAAACTTTCAAGTGTCTCAACTAACCCCTTGAACTTTTTTAAAGTGTACATCTTAGCCCCTTATTACTGACTTGTCAGATGATGTAGCAATGTTGAAAAAGTCAAGCAAGTGATTTTTTTTAATAAAAATAATAATAAAAACTAAATTTATTTCACTATCCCTCTGTTAACCTTTTTCCATTTTTTCCGGCAAAATGACTTCTTCTAGACTGGCGAAACTTCAGTCGACATTCCAATTAGTCACCGGGTCCAGAGATAACGAACTTTTTGTTTAAGGCGGTAAGTCAGCTTGAAATTACATGGGAAAAAGTGGAAACAATACTCACAATTTCATTCCTCTATTCTAAATTGGAATCAAACTTAAAAACGTGAAATTATGAGACTATTGTTCATGAATTTGATCGTAGCCGGAATATTTTTTCATCTGCGGATTGGTAACCGGGCTCCCTCTTCAAGATTAAGATTTTTTAAATGAATGGTCTTCAAAATAGGAATGTGGGGAATTAGTTGAAAAGCTTGGTCTGATGGGAAATGCAACTACCAATTTAATTTGTTCCATATCTCCAGTCCTGATATATAGAATTGGACTTTCCTTCTCTGTTTTTAATACCCCCATTATATCGTCGCTGCCTAGCAAATGCGGAGATGACTGAGTTGAGATTTGAATTTGACATAACCCGATTAACGAAATCCGAGGATACGAATTAAAGAGGGAGGAACGATTGGCCATTGCAAAAAATCCAAAATTCCTTGGAGCAGCACATTGGGTGAGTTTTCCCGGAATCATAAGTAGCAGGAACAATATAGAATGTTCCCGGCATTATCGAAGTTCCCAAAATCATCATCACCGGGAACGATATGGAATGTTACTTTGATGATCAGGTTTTAATTCAATTTGGGAGGTGGAAAATGGTCTAAAAATGTGGTATGTTGAATTTGGATTTGAATGAATTTAGAATGACACGTAGAAGATGGTGTTTTTGTAAGAACATATTTAACGGGGATTTTATTGGAATTTTTACATGGGTTTTTTTTGTAAGTTTTACATTATATGCCACCTGTCAAGTGATTGTTGGTTTAAATTTTTCAACCTTAACACATGGAGGCAAGTGTAATGCACTCTCCAAAGTGTGAGTGATTTTGTATCATTCAGGGGGTTAAGAGGTACACTTTAAACATGTTTAAGGGTTAGTTGAGACACTTGATAGTTCAGGGGACAAATAGGCATTTTGGGACAAGTTCATGGGGGTCTTGATCTATTAAGCCAAACAAAAAGGGAGAGAAAGAAGTGGATGACATGGTATGTAAATAAAATTAAAGGGAATTTATATTTAAGACTAATTTGACTTTACGATGAATTTGTAAATATTTTACCAACTATGTCTAGTCTTGGTAAATAATCTAAATAAAGGGGCATTTCTTATTGCAATTTTGAATAAAAAAGAATTATTAATATGGATTGTGGACCTACAGCCTCACACTTCTTGAAATCTTCAGGGTGGTGATTACTAGACTAAAGCCTAGTGGTTAATTTTTTTTTTAATTTAGTAGCGATAGTTTGTTATTACATAGGTCAGGGATTTAAAGAGCAGTCTACAAAAAAATTTAAGCCGAACGAATGTAGAGCAATCTACCGATGGATTCTGCCAAGGATGGCTTCAAAAGATTTAGAACTTGCAGACTAGAGATGCTCGATAGCGGTCGAAATCGGAGTAGACACGTGCAAAAGACAAATTCGAGTCCTTTCGAGTCTACCAGGTTGTAGAGGATATCTCAATGCTTATGGTGATGATGATGTAGGTATCTTGATGTGGTTAATTGTAGTTACTTACCTTTTATATTCATTTGTCTTAACTTTTGCATAGACCCCTAACTTTTGTCTAACCGGTTTGTAGAATACCAATCAGCGGGTTGCATCCTAATTTTTCCCGAGTAGTTGAACACCACTCGATGGGTGATTTATTATATTTATTTTTTTATGTCCCACTTTTCTGATTTGGTTCTTTTGTTCAAATCTGACAACGCTTTAACCTGTATTGATTGATAGGGTTCACGAACTCATTACTGTCCATATCTATGATCTTCATTCCCCCCCTCACCGAGAACCTTTTTGATCATATATGGTCCTTCCAAGTTTGGTCTGAATTTCCCCCTAGGATCAGCGTGAGAAGCTTTCTCTTGTTTTAAAACTAAGCCACTGGTTCTCAACGGATACCTCTGACGCTTGACATGGTTTTTGTATACCCCTGTTATGCGTTGTTAACATATTTGTAGGTTGTCCAAGGTTCTCAAACATTGCTCATCTATGGTGTTGAGTTGTTCGGGCCTTGCTCTCGTCCATCTAGGTTCTTCTAATTTAGGTTATAGCGCGACTCTCAAGAATTTCATCTTAGTTTTGATTGGTAGCACAACCTCCATTCCATAAACTAAGGAGAAAGACGTTGGTTTGTGGGTGTTCTTATACACGTTTGGTACCCCCAAAGAGTAAATGGTAGCTTATCAGTCCAATCTCGGTATCCAACGATAGTCTTGGAAAGGATTTTCTTGATAGACCTGTTTGCGGCTTCGGGCCCCATTAACTCGTGGTCTATAGGGTGAAGCCCTATGGTGCTTAATCCCATATTCTCGATTACGTCGGCGGTTGCCCCTTGGAACTGAACTCCATTATCTGAGACTATGTGTTGAGGCATGCCTTACCGAGTAAAGATGTGTTTTTCTATAAATTTAGCCACTTCCTTGGCGGTAATATTGGTGTAAGATTCGGCTTCCCCCCAGTCGGGAAGCAATTCACTGCTATGACGATGACAGTGTCCATTTATTGATGAAGTCAGAATTTTGCCAATTATATTTATCCTCCATGCCAAGGATGGCCAAGATGAGGTAAATTTTAAAGCTAGGTAGGTAGAAGAAGGTGGATATCGTCAAGGATGTTGTATTAGGGGTGGGAAATCGAATAACGGGTGGGCTAAAATGGTTAGCCTTGATTTTGTCGAAGGTAATCTGGCAATCCCATCCAGCAAAATAGGCTGGCTTTTTATTAATAGCATGAAAATAGGTTCATGCACAGTTGTGAGGCATGCGTCGAACAAACTAAAATGCTGAATCGACCCAAGGAAAGACCAAACTTCCATCTCTGTCTTAGGCGTGAGAATGTGATGCTTGGCAATCAGACGATCAAACCCCAGGTGTGTTCATGTATGACCAGGCGAAAGCGTTATCATGATCTTTGAGCACTTTAATTATCTCTCTTCTTTTTTTAATCAGAGGTTAGGTCATTAGAAATGGTTACCATTTTAGGTTATCATCTGTACTCAAATTTATTTCAGTCAAAGAAACGGCATGAATATTGAACACATTATGATTATGATCAAATGAATGCATAGAACCCATCGGGCAAAACATCAAGCAAATAAACAAAATACAAGTTTTTCATTGAATTAAATGTCTTAAAGATATTGTTCACCTTAGAACATCAGAAATATTAAAAATTACATCATAAGATAGTCATCCTCCACAGATGAAGGGTCTTGATTGATAGAGTAGGTAGAGTCAGCATCCTTAGTAGCTTTCATCGATGTGTCATCTAGGTTGAGACCTAGAACTTTCCCTTATTCGACAGATAGCTTGTCTCGTGCATTGGGTAGAGACCTCACAAGTTCCTTGACTTTCTAGCCCGTTGCTCCATCTTTCCTTCTCTTATCAAGCACCAAAGAGCCCTACCTAAAGGTTTACATTGATCTGTTTTATGCCCTACTTGAACATGATAGCGATGAAAATTCCCTTTTTCCTCGGGCATAAGAGAACGATATTCATGAAGAGAATCAAGATGACCGGTCTCCCTTAACTTGGCAAGAATAATGCTTAATGGTAACTTCCATAGGGATACGAGAGCATTCTGACGAGGGATTATCTGAATAGCTGAAACATTGTCTTGAGCGACAGCTTGAACTGTGGCTGTCTTCTCTTTAGTTGGAATAGAAGCAACTTCAAAAGATTCAGAATTGTAATCTTTTAGAACCACAACTTGTTGTTGTTTGGCTTATTCACTTTCTCTTTCTCTTCTCAACATTCAATCTTCTCAGCCTTCTCGAACACTTGAGTATATGAGTCATAGGTGTCGATTTCCATCTCCTTGTGAAAGATTGGGAGAGATCCATCAAGAAGCTTTGGAATTATCTCCTTCAGACTTAACTTCTCCTTTAGAAGCACTTAGGTGCCCATCCACTAGTTATAGTAAGACTTGAAAGTCTCTCCTTGCACGACTTGAAAGTCTCTCCTTGCACTTGCTTTACGGCCTCGAGGTGCTAAATAGTGGTTTCCATGGTCGAGTTGAAACCATAGTGGCCGATCAAAGCTTCAGATAGAAGCTTCCAATCGAGAACCACTTCGATAGGGAGAGTATTGTACCATTCGAGGGCAGGCCCATCCAAAGTGCTCAGAAATAACTTGGCTAGAACCTTGTCACCAATCTTCTGAACCCTCATAATTCTTTCATACATCACAATGTGAGACTTGGGGGGACCTTCACCAGTGTAAGGCTCCATTCTTTGGCATAGAAAAGTTCTTCAGAACCCAATCATCATCTCTCTCTCTCTCTTCTTCTTCTTTCTTCTCATTCGCGGTTAAAAGTTGCTTCAAAAGTGCCTCCACTTCAAGCGTCTCACCCAGAGATCGTGTGACCTGGTCGAGAAGCATCACACCCAAAGATTGTGTGACCTAGTCAATAAGAACAGAAGTGGCTCCAAATTGAATAGCCTAAGGAGGTGTTGGAATCTCAACTCGAGGACAGACTTGCAAGTCAGGGGTGAAAGGGTTTTGAGGATAGGTGGTTCCTCTTGGAATAACCATGAAGTTTGGGGAAGATGGCGCAAAAGAGATACGTGGTGTCAGCGAAAGATCAAAACCACTAGATGGTGCAGTCATTTACGAAGTGAAGCCCCTCAAGAAAGTAGGGAAAATATAACTTTGAGCTACGGGCCTCAAGCTCGGAGTAGGAAAACAAAAGGTTGGTTGAGCAAAAGATGAGGGTGGTTGAGTCCAATTCTACCTAAAATGAAATTGGTTTGGCTGAATAGGTTGGTTTCGGGGAATCGGCTGAAAAGTGGACGAAGCCTAAAATAGCAGAATCTGAACTAACCTATCTGTGCAACCTATGAACTTCTCTGAGCTTGAGAAATTGACCCTGATGGTCCTTGAGCATTCCTTTGCTCTACTAAAATACTACAGATCTACTCTAAAATAGTAGTGAAGAACAATTTGGATCGGATGAATTGCACCATAGCACTAGCAATCTCAATACCCAAAGTAAATTGATCCTGATCATTCAGGGGAGGAGGAGGAGGAGGAGAACCCTCGAGAGGAACCCCATCAACTGGCGGAAGATTTATCATAGCTAGAAAATCTGAATCAGAGGTTGATCTTGCAACTGAACCTGAACCCAAAGACCGGCGAACCAAACAGTGATTTAGCCTGAGCTAAATTGGATTATAGCGATGAGGATGGCTAGACCTAGCTTTAGAAATTAGAAGTTGATCAACCCATGAATGCAAACCATGAATGAAATGGATGATTTGTACATTTATTTGAATTGATGCATGTTTACATATATCATGGTGGTCTAGAAAGAGGGAGAATATAAGGGCTTTATGATGTGAAGCTTATCCCCAATATATATGATATGCATGAATCCCTCGCTATTCCTAGAGAAGTAGGTATGGTTCATTGGGGCTCAAATGTTCTTAAGTATATTGTTAAATTCCCCCCTCAAGCAAAGGGAGAGTAAAGGTAAGCGAAAGAATAAAAAGGACGGCCACAAACGGCCTATGCATGGATGGCGCATGAATGAGCACAACACAAGTAGCACACGTTAAATGAAACCACTTTTAACCATATGACTCTCGTGCAATGCCATTAAAAAATCTGGGGCTAACTCTAATGCCAACACACAACAAGAGAGTATGCAACCTAAATATAAAACATGCATGTTTTGGTGATTTCCTAAGGGGAAGTAGCTAGGTTTTATCTAACGCGATCATGGTCTCAAACTGGTTGTTGATGTAGAAGGCTATCATTTACCTTGGTCATGTTTTACTCAACCTCTCCTCAAACGAGTGCGATCGAGGGAGTTACGTGTTGGTGGCAATGAGTGATCCACTCACTAGGTACCCTTAATTCCCAGTGGGGCATAAGCGATACTTTATGAGCTTCACAACTGAATAATGGGCACCTTAACTTAGTATTCTAACTACGTGATGGATAAAAAAGGCATAAGAAATAAAGAAGTTTTGATTTAAAAACGATTTTGACACATCATCACATCCTTTAACAAATTTGGAAAAGAAAAGAGTTTCAAATTTTAAGTTAAAAGGACAATCCCCAGCAGAGTCGCCACTGTGAGCGAACAACCTCCTCCATTACCCCTTTGAAAGTCAAGGAGAGGCGAAGGATAGATTTATGTCCTCATTTTAGGCGTTAGGAAAATTATTTATTAAAGATGTGTTTAAGTTGAATTTAAGTTCAATTTGGTTGTTAAAAGAATACGAGATCGGAATCCTGTATTTTAAGACAGAGTCGCCACCCGTTTAAGCTCCACCGGTAATTTAGGGTATGATATTTCCATCGGGTGCTTGGACCGTATCTTAAAGTAGAGATTCTAAGCCCAGATAATGTTGTCACTCTTCGTTTAATAAATCAAATCATTTATTTTAATAAAGCATCTTTACTCCTTATGCGGTTTAACTCCCCTAATTTAGAATTTTCGGTTAATATGTATCCATACATCACATAGCACGTCATGCATAAAGTGATAAATAAAATAATATTACAGTCATCCAATGAATAATAAATGCGGTTAATTAAAGTTATTATCAGACTTTATAAATCCTATACATTTTTCTATGCGAGAAAAATAAAATACCGAAGGCTAAATTTAGCCTCAACCGAACTTACCACCACCACCATGGCACAAAATGCGATGAATCACCTATAAACACATATAACCAAGGCACAAATAATTTCCGGTTAAAGATTATATTTTTATTTGGAAGAAAACGATTTATTATGAATTTTTGAGTGAAAACCCCAATTTTTAGGCATAAATCGGTTATTTAATAAATTTTAATCAATTAATTAATTGATTTATCATGGTAAAAATTTTTAATATTAATTTCAGAAGGTTTAGAACACTTTCCGGGTTGGTAGAATCTCAAAAACACGAAAAAGAATGAAAAAGTATGAAAAACGGAAGTTCAGGGACTATTTTGGAAATTTTGCCTGGCACCTCTATAGGTGGCCAGCAGCACCGCTACAGGTATAGCTGCAGCGGTGGTCGCTAGTAGAGGCCCTAAGAAAAATTTCAAAAATTAGGGGGAAATGGCTTTGCACCCAAAAAATCAAAACCACTAAGATTTTAAGTCGATTTCAACATTATTTCAGTAGATCTGGACTTAAAACATCAAGAAAGTAATGATTTTGTGGATTGGGGGGAATAAAAAAACCTAAAAATCAAAAGAAATCGTCGGGACCACTACAAGGGGTGTCGCCGCAGCTACTGCCGTAGCAGCAGCGACGACCATTGTAGCGGTGCCACCAATTTCTTTCAATTTTGCATAAATTACAAGGGGAAAAGCGGTAAAAGGCCCGAAAGCACCAAAAACATCAACAAACAAGCAAGGAAAGCACGGAAATAACAAATGGAACTCAGAAATGATACCTTTAGGCCATGAATCTACTCTTTGAGACTGGAATCAACCCTTGGCAAGCTCTTTTTTTTATGATTTTTGAAAATTTGGGTAGTATTTTAGAAAATAGTCTCTAAATCCTATTTAATCCAATTTTTACCTATGATTTCTAACTGGTTTTAGTTATTAAGCTATAAGATTAAGCCTAGGAACAACTAAGAACCGAGATTAGAGAAGATTAAACTCAGATTCTATGCTTTTCTTAAGCTTTCTCTCTCTAGTTCTTCCTCACTCTCTCACTAGAATTCTAATCTGATGATGAATTCAAAAATCAGCCAAAAGATCACGATCTAACACTAATTTCAGCCTTTTATAGACTTATCTCTCACCCAATGACCGACTTAACCCATAATTTCATGGAAATTTCGAATTAAAATCGACCAATAAGCTGAAAGAGAGGAAAAAAAGAAGGCAAAAATGCAGGTCAGAATACCCCGCGCTAGCGACGCCACTGTTGTACCGGCGGTCGTCAGAGCTCCGGCGGCATCGGCGGCTAGGAGGGAATAGATTTTAGGTTTAGTGCGTGCTTAAACTTTGAAAAATCATAACTCCGACTACGGTTATTCGATTTAAGCGATTATTGACATTCTGGAAACCTCAGAGAGTCTAAAATCTAAGCAAAATAATGATACTTTCAAAAAAATATTGGGTTTGAGATAAAATGAGAAACAGTTTACTCTGCGCGAGAGAAAGATAACGATTAATTTTCAAATGCATTTTTAGTGAGTTTTAAGCACGGTTAAAGGTCCAAAATCATCAAAAAGGTTATTCCCAAGTGTGTTTCGACCCTAAAAGAATAGGACAACTGGCTGAGGAAAAGTCAGAGCAATTTCCATCATCGTTCTGCGGAGGCGACCGAAAAGTCCGTGCTCACAGGTAACGCTCAGTTCATTGAAAATGGTGAATCTAGTGGGAGTGGTGAACCACATAGGGTGGATGTTTAAGAGATTCAGATAGGAAATAAAAAAACTATGAAAAATGTGTAACATCCCATTTCATGCATTATATCTGTATTTGTCCACATATGTTACATGTTACAAAATTAGACTATATAATATTTTACACGTCATATTTATCAAAAATTGATTAGTTAAAATAATAGTTATTTGATTATATAAATACGATATTTTAATGACCAGTTACTGAATTATATAGCTATAGAACTTTAAGGTGTAAATGGTATAGTTATATTATAGATATAAACTGATTTAGATAATATAATATAATTGTATAGTTTATTAGTAGTATTAGTAATATTATTGTTTTGGTATAAATGAAGATTATAAGGGGTATAGTTGAAATATAATGTTGAGGATATATATTAATAAGAAAGGAGGTGGGATTAGGATCAGAAATATTATCTTCATCAACCCTTAGATAAGCAGGAGAGAGAGAGAGAGAGAGAGAGAGAGAGAGAGAGAGAGAGAGAGAGAGAGAGAGAGAGAGAGAGAGAGAGAGAGAGAGAGGAGAAGAAGAAGAAGAATCAGGTATGTATATGATTTAGTAATGCGATTTTCTTCATTCTACAGAAAGAATTAGGAGTTATAGTAAACTAGAGAATTGTTCATCTATGTCTTGGAAATCCCTCTGCAATATTTGGGGATTTTATAATTGATAGGTTTTTCTCTATGCATTTTAGAATCCAAACTATTTAGAGCTGTTAAGTCACTGCAATAGAGTGAATTTCAAATTAACGCTGCAATTTTTTTCCTGATTGTATAATTCTGAAATTTTAATATGTTGTACCCTCATATGTCTAGTTTAACTAGGAAAAAGAATCAGATTGATACATTTTGTATATAGAAATTTATGGTCATTTTGGTAAGATGCTATCGAGGTAAAACGGGATTTAAACAGGGTATGAATGTAAAATTCACTATAAATAGTACTAAGGTCTGAAAACTCTAAGGTTTGAATATATAATACCATCGGGTGTTATGAGTAAAATAGGAATCACTTCGTTTGGTTTAGTAATTTGAGAGTTATGAATTTGTAAGTGAAATAAGGTCAGAAGTACACATGCTAGAAACAGGATTTTGGTTAATGATGATTTTCTTATTAGAAATGAAATAAATTATATGTACATTTGATATGTGTTTACATCTATAGGAGCCCAAAAGTATGAAAGAGTTCTGGAGAAAGGTCCAAATCGTTCTGAGAGAATTAGCTCCGATAATCTGTGAGTATAAACATGATATGAATTTATATATGTGAAATGTGTTAATGTGTTAGTTGAACTGATATATGATATGGTAATGATATGTGAATATGGCATCTTTGAATATCAAATTTGACATGTGTATTTGATATGATATCTGTACTTGGAATAATTGTTATTTGATATTATGATTCATATGACAAATGCATAAGATCAGATGGAATATAAAGGAGACGTTGTGACATATCTGCCCAAATATTGCAATACATGTTCTGTTATTTGGACCTAAATGGTCAATCAATTGTCACATGAACCGAAAGGTCATGTTCTGTTATATAGACTAAAAAGTCGTTACATGAACCGAAAGGTCATGTTCTGTTATATGGCATGCTAGCAAATCAATTGTTATCTATTACAAATGTTACATGTATCCCGGGGCAATAGTTTGGTCGGAAATGTCATAACAAATAAATAAAGGAATCATTCAATAGCATATATGAATGACTGTATGTTTATTCTGAATGTGTGATTGTTTGTGATTTGCTAAATTCATAGATTATTTATATTCACTGAGTTGCGCCTAATATAAAGCACTAAATTTTTCAGATTCATATTAGAAGAGTACTACCTATAGATATTATTCGAGAGAGATTGGTTGGTTGTGTTCCATCTCATTCCCTCTCCTCACATGACAAGCATATAGAATAGAAGGTGGGCGGGTCTTGATTTTGCTTTGTATAAGATTGTTTTGTAAAAAGATATCATGTTACAAGTAATTATATATATAAATGAAGGATAAGTTTTTAAAAAAAGTTTATACATTGGGATTACGGTTTTGGTTATTAGTATATAGTATAGGGTTATTTCAGATGGTATCAGAGCGGAGATATGATCATAGGGGCGTCATATGCATACACATATAAAAGTTAATACATGTTAGGATTGTACATTTTTATCACCTTTATATTTGGCTGATGAAAATGTTAAGCTGAGGAGAGAGGAACCAGCTAGAACGCCACCTATAGGATCACCTTTGCATTCAAGTGCATCAAATATACGTCAAGAGGCTTTGTGGTACAAGAGGCTCTATCATTTTCTCAAAGGGAAAGGATGTTTGATAAATAGAAGAAGAAAGGTACATAATAATTTAAAGGAATTCTTTTAATTGAATTGATTGTTATAAATCAAATGTACGAAACTGTTCAATCTAATTGATAAAGCAATACTAGTTGTTGATCTGATTAGATGAAATATTAGAGATTTTTTTGTGATATTGGGTTTGAATTGGTTGACGAAGCAACGTGTCATTACCGATACTTTCACTAAAGAAGTTGATTTAAAGTCGTCAAGTCAATCACTGGTTGTTTCTGAACATGAATGTAGTGCCTACTTGTTTGGTTCTTCTAATAAGGGTTTTATAAGAACTAGTGTGTCTCCTTGGGGTGCTTCAGTATTATTTATCGATAAGAAGGATAGTACTATTTGCATTAATTATAGGCAGTTGAATAGAGTTACTGTGAAAAAATAAATATTCTTTACCTCGTATTAGTGATTTATTTCATCAATTACTAGGAGCCAGAGTATTGAAAGGAAAATTCATTATAAATCGTAGAAGGATCTGAAAATTTTGAGGTTTTAGTATCATACAGATTTCTGCGTTAGAAACAGAAATAAATAAGAATCAGAGCATTTGAGTTAGTGAGTAGAAATTTATGAATTTTGAAGTAAAGTGGGGTCATAAGGATATTGGTTCTAGGTGCAGGGAAAACATGACAGAATTAGAGTTCAAAATATAAGATTCGTAATAAATGGAAAAGTATTCAAAAAATTATGAAATTTTAATATGCTATAAAGCTATGTGTTAAGAGTAAAATGAAACTGGAATTAGGTAACTAGCTGAACATGTTATCAGATTTTCTTGATATTAGAGACAGAATTATGGTTCAAAATATGAAAGAGAATTGTTCTTATATGTCTGAAGAAGCTATTTGTAAAATATTTTTGGAATTTTTAGATAAGTTAATAGGTATTATGATTTTTGGTGGTGAAAGTGTTCAAAATAACATGATCAGTGAATTAGGATAAAGTTTAAGATTGATCAGGGAATGTTTTACTACTTAGAATGCTCTAAAATGTTGATATATTGTTCAAGAGTATGTCCTCTATACATAGCAAAAGAATCAAGCCATTTGAGGTTGTATAGAAAAAGTTGTAGTCGTTTTATTAGGCCTTGTATATGTGAAATGGGATAGATTCAGGAAGTGAAAGAAAATTTCAGTGTAAATTGTATGCTAATCAGATGGTTATGAAATTTAAGTATGTTATAGTCATGTGTGTTACAAAAAGAACGAGATAAGAACAAGATAATTTGGTTTAGTATTGTAAGAGATATGAATTTTCGAAGTCATTAAGGTAATGGAGAATATGAATCTGGATTAAGTATAGTTTTGAAAGAAATGAAAATTCATTATAGGATTAAGTATAGTTATCACCTTGGAAAGACATACTAAAATTTATAAAGAAGGGAAAGTTAAGTACACAACATATAGGACCTTATGAAATTTTTGAGAAATTTAGTCCATTTGCTTATAGATCGGCATCAACACAAAAATTAGCTCAAATTTACAATGTTTTTCATATTAGCATGTTAAGGAAATATCGATCAGACCCTATACATGTACTGGAGGATCAAGAATTAGGAATTGCACATAATTTGAGTTATGTAAAAGAACTAGTGAGATTATGGGGTATAAGACCAAACAACTACAAAATAAGGAAATCCCATTGGTTAAAGTACTTTGAAAATGTCATTCAGAAGACGAAGCAACTTGAGAAATAGAGGAATGAATGAGATTTTTATTATTATTATTCCATGACACAGGTATTTAATTTCGAGGATGAATTTCTTTAAAAGGGGGAGAATTGTAACATCTCATTTCATGCATTATATCTGTATTTGTCCTCATATGTTACATGTTATAAAATTAGACTATATAATATTTTACATGTCATATTTATCAGAAATTGATTAGTTAAAATAATAGTTATTTGATTATATAAAATATGATATTTTAATGACCAGTTACTGAATTATATAGCTATAGAATTTTAAGGAGTAAATGAGTATAGTTATATTATAGATATAAAGCGATTTAGATAATATAATATAATATAATATAATTGTATAGTTTATTAGTAGTATCAGTCATATTATTGTTTTGGTATAAATGAAGATTATAAGGGGTATAGTTAGTATATAATGTTGAGGATAAATATTAATAAGAATTGAGGTGGGATTAGGAATAGAAATATTATCTTCATCAACCCTTAGATACGCAGAAGAGAAAGAGAGAGAGAGGAAGGAGTAGAAGAAGAATCAGGTACGTATATGATTTAGTAATGAAATTTTCTTCATTCTAGAGAAAGAATTAGGAGTTATAGTAAACTAGAGAATTGTTCATCTATGTCTTGGAAATCCCTCTGCAATATTTGGGGATTTTATAATGGGTAGGTTTTTCTCTATGAATTTTAGAATCCAAACTATTCAGAGCTATTAGGTCACTGCAACAGAGTGAATTTCAAATTAACGCTGCAATTTTTCTATTGATTGTATAATTCTAAAATTTTGATATGTCCTACCCTCAGATGTCTAGTTAAACCAGGAAAAAGAATCAGATTGATTCATGTTGTATATAGAAAGTTATGATCATTTTGCTAAGATGCTGTCCAGGTAAAATGGATTGTAACATGGTGTGAATGTAAAATTCACTATAAATAGTACTAAGGTCTGAAAACTCTAAGGTTTGAATATATAATACCATCGGGTGTTATGAGTAAAATAGGAATCACTTCGTTTGGTTTAGTAATTTGAGAGTTATGAATTTGTAAGTGAAATAAGGTCAGAAGTACACATGCTAGAAACAGGATTTTGGTTAATGATGATTTTCTTATTAGAAATGAAATAAATTATATGTACATTTGATATGTTTTTATATCTATAGGGGCCCAAAAGAATGAAAGAATTCCGGTGAAAGGTCCAAGTCGTTCCGAGAGAATTAGCTCGGATAATCTGTGAATATAAATATGATATGAATTTATATATGTGAAATGTGTTAATGTGTTAGTTGAACTGATATATGATATGGTAATGATATGTGAATATGGCATCTTTGAATATCAAATTTAACATGTGTATTTGATTTGATATCTGTACTTGAAATAATTGTTATTAGATATTATGATTCATATGACAAATGCATAAGATCAGATGGAATATAAAGGAGACGTTGTGACATATCTGCCCAAATATTGTAATACATGTTCTGTTATTTGGACCTAAATGGTTAATAAATTGTCACATGAACTGAAAGGTCATGTTTAGTTATATGGACTGAAAAGTCGTTACATGAACTGAAAGGTCATGTTCTGTTATATGGCTGGCCAGTAAATCAATTGTTATCTGTTACAAATGTTACATGTATCCTGGGGCAATAGTTTGGTTGCAAATAAATAAAGGAATCATTCAATAGCATATATGAATGACTGTATGTTTATTCTGAATGTGTGACTGTATGTGATTTGCTAAATTCATAGATTGTTTATATTCACTGAGTTGCGCCTCATATAAAGCGCTAAATTTTTCAGATTCGTACTAGAAGCTTACTGCCTATAGATATTATTTGAGAGAGATTGGTTGGTTGTGTTCAATCTCACTCCCTCTCCTCACATGACAAGCATATAGAATAGAAGGTGGTCGGTTTTGATTTTGCTTTGTATAAGATTGTTTTGTAAAAAGATATAATGTTACAAGTAATATATATATAAATGAAGTATAAGTTTTAAAAAAAAGTTTATACATTGGGATTACGGTTTTGGTTATTAGTATATGGTATTGGGTTGTTTCAAATGTATCTCCTACAGTTGTTGTTCCAATTGTTGTACCAAAGTGCAACAATGTGATTGAATAACAAATGAACATTCCAAACCCACCTTATGAAAATGTTAATAATGAACCGATTAACAATGAACAAGTTAAAAATGAACAAGTGAAAACGCAAGAAGAAGCATTAAGAAGGTCTTTTAGACCGAAAAGGTTACCTATTTCAAATGATTATGTGGTCTACTCGCTTGAACATAAATGTGACTTAAGCAATGATAAAGATCTAGTGTCTTTCAAGAAAGCCATGGATCATAGTAATTCTAAAATGTGGTTTAATGCTATGAAAGAAAAAGATAAAATCGATGGATGACAATGATGTCCAGGATTTAGTTGAGTTACCTAAAGAGGCGAAACAAGTTAGTTGTAAATGGTTATTTAAAACCAAACGTGACTCTGAAGGTAACATTCAAAGGTATAAAGCTAGACTAGTTGCCAAAGGTTACACTCAAAAAGATGGCATTGACTACAAAGAGACCTTCTCTCCAGTTTCAAAGAAGGACTCTTTGAGAATTCTTATGGCTTTGGTGGCTCATTATTATCTCTAACTCCACCAAGTGGATGAAAAGACGCCTTTCTTAATGGAGACTTAGAGGAAGAAGTGCATATGGATTAACCAGAAGGTTTTTCAACCACAGGAAAAGAAAATTTGGTATGTACGTTAAAGAAGATTATATATGCGCTAAAACATGCTTCTTAATAATGGTATCTAAAATTTAATAACATTATATTGTCATATGGCTTTGTAGAGAACATTGTTGATCGGTGTATCTATATGAAGATCAGTGAGAGCAAGTATGTTATATTAGTCCTATATGTTGATAACATTCTGCTTGTTGCGAAAGACATTTGTTTACTATTTGATGTGAAGAAATTTCTTTCTAACAACTTTGAAATGAAAGATATGGGCGAGACATCTTATGTGTTAGGAATAGAAATATTTCGTAAAAGATCACAAGGATTGTTGGGATTGTCTCAAAAGGCTTATATTCAAAAAGTATTAGAAATATTTAAAATTGAAAAGTGTTTTGCTAGAGTGGTTCCAATTCAGAAGGGAGATAAGTTCAGTCTCATGCAATGTCCTAAAAATGAATTGGAATGAAAAGAAATGGACATTATTCCATATGCATCAATAGTTGGGAGCCTAATGCATATCATGATATGTACCAGACCGGATATTAGTTTTGTTGTCGGAATGTTGGGGCATTATTAAAGTAGTCCCGGAATGGATCATTGGAAAGCTGCAAAGAAAGTACTCAAATATTTACAAGACACTAAGGATCACATACTCACATATAGAAAGTCAAGCAACCTTGAAGTAGTGGGTTACTCGGATTCAGACTATGTTGAATGTGTAGATTCAAGAAAGTCTACATCCAGTTACTTGTTTGTGATGGCGAAAGGTGCAATTTCGTAGAGAAGCAGAAAACAAACCGTTATTGCTACTTCTACAATGGAGGATGAATTTGTAGCATGCTTTGAGGCTACTATTCATGCTTTGTGGATACGAAACTTTATCTCGGGCCTGAGTATAATCGACAATATATCTAGGCCATTGAGAATTCATTGTGATAATTCTACAGCTGTCTTTTCCTCAAAGAATGATAGATACTCCAAGGGTGCGAAGCACATGGATTTGAAATACCTATCTGTGAAATAATTATGTTGTATATGGAAGAAATTTAGTTGACTTATAACTTGTGACCATCATAACCCGATTATTTTGATTCCAATAAGAGATGATATGAAAAATTGGAATTATTATGTACTCATAAACCAAGTGGGAGATTGTTAGATTATTTTAATCATCTATGTGGTTCATGAGATTCAGTGGTCTATTTTAATTAAAGTTAACCTAATATGATGATGATTGGATTTAAATGAATAAACCAGATCGGTGAACAGATGAACAAAATTGATTCAACTGATTTAACCATTCCCTTGTCCTTATCCTTTATTAACAGGTATAATGTTCCACAAAACGCTATTAATTAAGATATAAAAGAGAAAGATGCAAAGTTTCTAAAGTGACGTTCATTCATTTCATTCTAAAAAGTTTACTCTATTCTTTTCTCTTGAAATTGCTTTTCTTGCTCATCGAAGAAAGCCTTATAGATTTAAAGGATAAGAGAAACAAATCTTCTTCAGTTTTCAACGGATCAAGGTACGCTTCCGATTACTGTTTTATAATATGAGTTGTTAATCAATTTTTAGAACAAATTAATTCTAGGATTTTCTAGTTCCTGTAAATTATCTTACATTTGACGGGAAAACAAGCAGAGCAGAGCAGAATATTATGTGAAGTCAAAATTCAGTGGATGTGGTAAAATTATTGATCATAGACTTAAGGCATAAAACAATAAATTTTGAATAGTTTAGGAATAGGAAGGTTATTCATGCATCAATTCATGAAACTTTTAAACCTGATTAGGAGTAGCGTGCCTCTTTTATGTCCACTAATCAAAGCATGACAACTTTTTAAAGGATTAGTTCTCTTTTGTCCCTTCAAGATATTAGGAAGTGTGTCATTCAACATCCAATGAGATTATATGAAGATAGCTATTGCCATTTCATTTACTAATTGGATATGTCATCCTTCTTCTTGATCATTCAACTCTTTCACATTAGGGTTCAATTCGACTAAATGCTTTAGATTATAGTAACATATTATTACCTGATAAAAAGCCTTTTTTGTTCAATTTGACTTGGTCTCGACTTGCCACGTGCGCTAATTCAACATTATCTTCCTTAACATGACCTCGGATAAAATGAAATCGAACATCGATGTGTTTGCTTCTTTCATGATTCACCGGATTCTTTGCCAGCTCTATTGCTGATTTGCTGTCAACTCTTATCACAATCGTACCAAATTGTTGAGAAATAATATTGCTAAAAGGCAAAGCACCTCAAGACTAGTAAATAAAATAACACTCTTAAGTGTTTAACTTTTCTTTTCTTTTCTTAATTACTTTTTCTTTTTTACGTGTGATTTACAAATGTTAAAATGGGCTCTTCATATAGTGTTCATGAGCCACACAATATATAAAAAAACATAAATACAAAATATTTATTTCACACAAATTGAAAATGTACTTTACAACCTGTAACTCTTATCCTATTTGCAGCTACAACTCACTTGTTTAATTTATTAAATTGGCTTCTTTGATTTGTCGGTTCCTTTTTCTTCTCTGCACTTGTGAATTTATTTCTTTCATTTAAGTTTATTATTTTAACACATCTACTTTTCATGTTACCCATATGGTTCATGTGCTAAGCAATTTTTTACCTTTGTGAACAATGTGTTATGCAACCATTATCCATGAAGTCCCTGCACTATGCAAATTGTTGCATTTTTGGCCCTACAATGTAACATTTCTATTATGTAATTATGCATATAATGCACTAAAAGGCAAAAAAGGTAATAGGGTGCCACGCAAGGACCAAAAGATAACATATATACCCAAGGGTCTAAATGGGTGAGTTCGACAAGGTGGCTTTGCTTGTATTAACATACAATTTAAGTTTGGGAATCAAGTAGTTTCGTGACATGATATGAGAATGTCGTAGATGTAGGTGTCAAAGGCTATAATTTCACAGCTCCATTGTGATTATATTTCAATACTTGGTAGAATGGACCTATGTTGGACATGTTTCAACCCTCTGATGGTGGTGGCGATGATAATGATGAGAATTGGCTCTGGTAACTTAGGCTCGTTTGATACAGTTGTTAGCTGTTTGCGTTGTTGTTTGTAGTTCTTATTACCCGTGATTTTGAAAACTGAACTGGTACACCGGAGGCTAGTTGGGTCTGTTTTCATTTTGTTTTAAGGTCAATAACCAATTGAACCGGACAACCGGATGGAAACTGGCCTGATAAACTGATCACTGCTTTCGCCCTCTATTAATCGTGGGCCCGCCAGAATCCAAATCCATTTTTTGAAGAAAAAAAAATAATCCCAGTAGAATGTGACTATCCTTTTGATGTTTTAATGAACTCTGTCTGAGTCCCGCCTCTTTGATTTTTTTTACTTTTTTATCCATTATTTTATTTTAATTTTTAATTAATTTGCATGATTAGTTGAGTATTTAATTAGTTATTCAACATTAATTAATTCTCTTATAAAAATATAATTCATTGTTAAATTAGTTTAAAATATTATAAGTGACTCGTTAAACTTTTATTTTTTAAAATTAATTCATTAAATTTTTATCTAGATTATAAAAATTAGTGTAGTGTCCGTGCGATGCACGGATAGGGTCCAAAACGACACATTTATATTTTATTCATAGATTGAAAATAACTGATAAAAATAGTAATAGTATATTACTTATCACTTATTTACCTGATCCAAATAATAATTATTGCAAAATTTGAGGAGGCTCCATTGGCTCAGGCAGCTTAATCAGTCCTTGATTGCAGCATAAAGAAAATTTAGGTGTTGAAGAATTATAATGTTTTGTACTCACTCCTCATCCCAAGAATATGCAGCACATTTTTCGCATTTTGAGTTCGGGTCTCCAATATCCGAATAGTCTGTATTTCAAAATTATAAAATATTAAAGGCAATCATTATTTTTAATGTAGCTGATAAAATCATAGAGTCATTACCTATATCGCTGAAATTTGATGATGTTCTTACTCGTTTTTAACATTGAATATCCATTTATTCCTAAAAAATATTAATGTAGTTAATCAAAATAACTTTTTATAATTTAATTGCAGTTGAAAAATCTATATTTAATACTGACCTTGTAATTGTGCATTACATATAAATTAGGCATTACATTGCATACCTCTTTTGGACAAAAACTACCCTATGTATTTTTTTAAGTATCTAACCCACACGCAAAAGCTAGAATCTAAAAAAAAATGACATGTGCATGCATTCTCGTGTATTTTATATTAATTTATAGTCAATCAAATCTTATTTTCATACGAAAATTTCAACTTATATAAGATGTTACATATTAAATTATAGCATAGTTTTAATCACTGTGTACCATTACATACCCATTTTGGTGTAGCTCACTGGCTCAGCGAATAAATAAGAAGAAATTGATAAGGGAATAAGAGAAAGGGCATGAATTATCTTTTTCCTTTTTTTCAAGGAATAATGACCAACTTAAAGAGACATTTGAATAAGATATTTAAGTTTTAAATAGATATGAACCAAAATGTTAGAAGTGATAAGGATAACCATTCATACTGATGGAGAAGGAAATTTAGATAACATTAATTATTTACTTCATTCACTTCAAAATAATTATCACTTTATCAATTTTTCCTATATTATAAAAAGTTATTACTCCATTAAAATAATTAAATTATTTTTTACATTGTTATATTAGTTACAAACTCTATTTCTTCTTAATTTTTAACTTTTTTTAATTAACTGAATTAAAACTACTTAAAATTTAAATTAAATAAATAATCTATTAAATTTTAATTTTAATAGAATCGTAGGTATTTTTATAATTATATTTTGGATAATAGGGTGTTTTTAATTCATTTGAAAAGTTCATAATTAATTATGATGGGTGGTCGTCGTAATAAACAACCAGAATAGGCTTGGGAACAGGTGCCAGAGTTTTTAGTAAATTCCATTTTCTTATTCTGATACGCGTTATTGGATTACCTTCCTTGTTTTGTTAAAGTTCAGTTCTCTTCTATTTCTACTTGATGTATTTCTACTAAAAAATAGACTCTTAATTTATCCATATTTAATATTCAATTTTTATTTAGCCAAAATATTAATTTAGTGTAAATATTTGTGGAGATAAAAAATACGGATAAACATATCAACACTGCATTTTTAAAGAAAATTCAAATTTCATTAATAAAAAATTTTACGACTTTTAGAATTTTAGAATTTTAATAAAATGTATAAGGGCAAAATAGTATTTTAAGATTTCTTTAATATATATATATATATATATATATTAGTTTTATTCAAACTAAATTTCCTTTATTTTAAAATTTGTACTCTTTGTTTTCTATATTATTTTTAGTATGTTGAATTTTATATCTTTTTTGTGAAAACCCCCCGAAGGAATAACATATCCCTCCAAAGAGAAAAGTTTGGAGCGAGTGAAAATTTTGGGACGGACGTCCCAACTAGGTTAACACCTCCGCTGGCCTACAAAACACCCACCTCCTTTTTTAATTAATAAATCAAACTCAAGGTCTCAAGAAGAGAACATGAGCAAGTCCGTTACAGAGAGTCATTACAAGAAAGTAATAAATTCGGGAAAGTAAAGACATCCGATGCTTCAAAACTAAGGTGTCGCCTTCTATACTTAAAAACAAACCAACACATGTGTACGCTCGATCCAAGAATGTCTTCCGTGCCCAAAACTCCTTCGAACACGAATTTATTTCTACGTTTCCACAAGGACCATGCAAGGAAAAATCATAGGGATATACCGAAGTCACGACCCAATCCAACGGAGAAGTATTCATGCCATGAAACCAAGAAGTCGACCCCCGTCAACGGCATAGTTACCGAAATACCAAATAGTTTAAACCCTTGTACCCAAACTTTGTAGCTCTCCCTACAGTGAAACAAAGCATGTTCGGTTGTTTCATCATCATCGTATGATGGACATTTACCATCATGGACTACCTGCTTATTACGAACAAACAAAACAAATTTCGTTGGGAGCCATCTATGAAAAACAAGCCATCCAAAAAATTGAACTTTAGGCAGCAGGCAAGCATCCCATATCAACTGAAAATTGATTCCCGGTTCAGGCCATAATGACGTTCTATATATACCCGGGAAAAAGGATGAAGCCGAGTACAACTTATTTTCGCCCAACTCCCACACAAATTGATCCGTTACCCCTGAAAATGTGACATGGCGCAGCTGCCCAGAGTTACCTCCGCCACCTTCCACTAAAAATAAAGATGGACAACACTGTATAATCCACATCTGTAGCTAAACTCTTCTTTCCCTACTCGAAACCCTCAAGTTTCTTTACAAGAATGGCCTCAAAAATGCTGCAACCCCGAATAAAAAGCTGCAACCGTCATGCACGACACACATTTTCCGATTACATAAGCGATAAAGGTCCGGAAATAAGATTGACAAGGACAAGTTAGTCATCCAATTATCATGCCAAAAAGAACAAACAATGTCGTTCCCAACCTCCACCCTCACTTGTGATCTAAAGAAGTTCCAAAAAACATTGTTCCTAATGCAACATGATACAATGCCTAGCCAAATATGCGGAGGGTTTCTACCTTTGTAATTTTCAATAGACCACCATAATGAAAACCCATACCTTCTAACGCAGATATCGTACTATAAAGATCCACGCTCCCCACATCGTAGTTTCCACAACCATTTTAATAATATACTACAATTTACCAACTTAAAATCACTGATAAAAAGGCCCCCTAAATTCTTTAGTAAAGAAACAGTTTTCCAATTAACCTTACTAATACCTTTAGCATTTGAATCACCTTTCCACACAAAGTTTCTCATTATTTGCTCAAGTCTATCAACAACCACCCATGACATTCTATTCAATGAGAGAAGATAAATCGGAAGAGATGAAAGTACCAATTTCATAAGCACCACACAGCCAGCATAGGATAGACACTTCCCTTTCCAGCTAGATAAGCGGTTTAGGAATTTTCCAATCAACAGATTCTAATAAGACGCCGGGATAAGTTTCGTGCTGAGGGGGGTCCCCAGATAAGTGATTGGAAACCTCTCAATTTTACATCCCAAAATCCCCGCACAAGATTGTAGTAATGTTTCCTATACATGAATACCCATGATGGAACTTTTATTAAAATTAATTCACAAACCAGAAATCAATTCAAAGCATCATAAAATGCGAATAAAAATGGGTAAAAGAGACTCATCTGCCGGTAGGAAACACATTGTGTCGTCAGCAAACTGAAGAATAGAAATATCTACATCTGAGGCATCAACGTAGAACCCAGGTATCAAGCCCTTTCAAACACTGGCATCAAACAATTGTTTTAGTCCCTGGCTAGCAAGAACAAAATAAATGGGGAAATAGGATCCCCTTGCTTAACCCCTCTCTCTAATCTAATCGGTTCACTTGGACTACCATTGATGAGGACTGATGTAACAGAGTTGTCCCTACAACTTGCCAACCACCCGATCCACTTTTCATGAAAACCCATTCTCCTAAAAATGGCATCAATATAAGACCATGATACACAGTCAAAAGCTTTGTGGAAATCCAGCTTAATAGCCATGCAAGACTTTCAGTTTCTGTGCAATAAACGAGCACTCATGAATACTACGATCCTTCGCAAATGCAAATTGATTATCCGAGATCAAGCCCGGCAGTAATGGTTGCAAGCGGTTTGCTAAAATCTTAGAAACAATCTTATACATGCCATGAATAAGAGCAATAGGTCTGAAATTATTTAATAAAGAAGAGCCAGGTACCTTGGGGATCAGAACGGTATAAGACGATTTAACAGCATTCGGCAAAAAGGCTGAGACACAAAACTTATTAAAGAGCTCCTGAATTTCTGATTTCAATTTGCCACAAAACCTTTTATAAAAGAAAAAAATGTACCCATCAGGTCCCGGTGCCTTCCCCTCATTACAAGAATAAACCGCAGCCCATTTCCCCTTCCGAGAACAATTCAATTAATTTTTGATTGGCTAGGGCGTCAACAGTTTTAAAATTCAGCCCCCTCAAATCATACGGCACCTCATTTGAACCCGAAAATAGGTTCGAATAGAACTTACGAATTACCGAATTTATTATAGTATGATCGTAAGTAATGACACCGTCCACTTCTAAATACGAGATTCGATTTCCCCTAAATCGAGCTAATGCTATCTGCTGAAAAAATGCCGTATTCTCATCGCCTAAGACAGTCCAATTGACCCTCGATTGTTGCGGCCTTATCTTTTCTAAGCTCCGTCTGCCTTCAAAGAGAGTAGTTCTCATGGTTCGTAAATCGGAACCTGTTGAAACATCGATAAGCCGAGCCACATTACTAGCTATCAACTCTAATACACAGGCTTCCAACTGTTTAATTCTATTTTCCATCCCCATAAAATTCATTAAATGCCAAGGCCGAATAAACTCCCATAGGTGTTTCAGCTTAAAATTAATATCTCTAGTTGCCATTCCCAAGCATATTTCTCGCCATTTCAAAGTAATAAATGGCAAAAAACTATCATTGTCCCACCAACAGTTTAAGGAACAATATATTTTCCGACCTCCTCTTCTCGCTACATGGGATTGAAACACTATCTATAGATGATCCGACAATGTAGTATCTAAAGTCATCAAATTCAGCCCCGGCAACTTATCCATAAGTTCACATAAAACCAAAACACGATCAATCCTAGAGTAAGACTAACTATTAAACCATGTGTAATCTTTCCCATGAAGCGGAACATCATAGAGCACACACTCATCAACGAATTCCTAAAATTTGACCATCGAATTTAATATGATACCCTCCCCGCCTGCCCTTTCAGAACTATGCAGAATCTCATTAAAATCCCCATTGAGCATCACATTATCAATATCTCGAATATAGGGCAATAAATCAATCCATAATTGATTCCTATCAACATGACTAATTGGGCCATACAAACACACCAAATTAACGTTTACTAGATTCAAAGCAGCATGAAGAATGCACCATCTATCAGCCGTAAAACTAACATTTCCTAGAACCAGTCTTAAGTTCCAAGTAACCACTAAACCCCCAGATAAACCTTGAGCAGGAATACAGCGAAATTGAAAATTATTATGCCCCCAAAATTTCCTAATGTCCTGATCCGATTAGTTTCAACTAAAATGATCACATGCAAACACCACTTCTGGGCACACAAATGAATAAAGGATTGCTTTGCGCCATTCGATAGCCCCCCCCCCCCCACGATAATTCTAGCATAAATAGTTTAACGACATAAAAAAGATAAGAAGACCTTGATAATGGGGAACCTGATCAATGGAGTTGCCCTTCAATAACCTCGATAATCTTCACCACATGTTGTTTATTAAATAATTCTAGCTTCTCACCAACTCAGAACACCATCATCTCTTCACTTTTTCTCGGCTCTGTTTCTTGATTTCAAATAATCACCCTATTCATGTTCGAAATATCTGGTCCTAATGAAATAGAATTTCCAAATGATGGTGCACCTACATTACCCGCGAAAGGAACCAAGGTCAGCTGGTTCAGCTGAGCAAACTCAGCGCTACTCCCTTGGCCGTTTGGCCTACGCTCATTCCCATGGCTGTTCGCCCTACACTCGTCCCCATGGCTGTTCGCCCTACAATCATTCCCGTGGCTGTTTGCCCTACTCTCACTCCCATCATCTCCATACGCAAAGCTATCTATAGGTTCCGATCTGCTATCATCCGAGGACTCTACATTCGACTCACTTGCCACCTTCGATTAATTATCCTTGCAATGTTGTTAGCCAACTCCTTGTCGTAAACTAGTGTGGATTAATACCTCATTGTCGCCCACACACAACTTCAAATTCCTTCTCTTAGTTCCCAAAGGAACCAATACAAGGCATGAGACCACATCAAGGCGATCTGGTCTCTCAAAGTTACTATCCATAATGACAACATCACCAAATCTAGCAGCTAATTCTCTTATCAATGATTCACAAATGATGGCGGGGGGTAACCCCATAATATCGAGGTACATTATGTGTTGCTTGGGGATAAAGTTACTAGATAGACCCTGAACCGATGCCACAATATGCTGCATCGTTTTCCAATCTACATTCAAAAACTCCTATAAAGTATCAGTAGTCACAAAGGAAATGATCACGCTCTCTCCTCCAACGGGGGTAGCAAATTCTATTACGAAACCATAATCGCAAATTAAATAACCAAAATTTCGAATAGGTGATATATTTTTTAGAGTAACAATGAATGACTTATCTTTCCAAGGTACTGATTTGATCATCAACTCCTCCCGGGGTTGCAGGATTGCCGGCCTAGCCTCTTCGACTGCCATGTCCTCACCCTTGCTACCCGACGCATCGTTTAGTTTCGCACTATTAGCCACTACATCTGCAAAGGATCTACTGTCATACGAGGAATTGTGAAAGACAATATTCTGTTTAGGGATCTTATTAGGACGATTCGGTGGAGGTACAGAAACTTCTCTTGTAAATCTTGCCCTAAACGCACGGAGTCTCACCACTCTGATTATCACCATGTTCAGCCGATACAAAGCTTCCTCAAAAGGCAGCGATTCGTCCAGATTAATAAACCCAAAATTCAGGTTCTTCGCGTTCCTTCTCTTCGCAACATACACCTAGCCGGTTACACCATATTTTTTAAAGATCCTCTTCATCGCTTCTGAGTCGTACCTATTTGAAAAATTCTCGAAATAGATTTTGCTCACTTGGGCGTCATGGTTGGCAGGAGGTTGGAAGCGGCGAGAGTGATTCGATTGGAAAACGGAATTTCGTGCTCGAAAGGGTTGGTATGGGTGACGGTGGTGATGGGGTACGCCGATGAGCCACGGCGGAGTTCATGGCGATCGAAATAGTGACCGAAAGGTAGGCGGCTGGTCACCTAGGGTTTGCCATCTCTCTTAATAGGTAATGCGCAGATCCACCTCTATTATTAATCCGATCAATAGATCTGTTGAATTTTATATCTATTTCAAATTTAATTTTAATTATGAAATATTAATATTTAATATCATTATTTATTAGTGCAATATAACTTGTATTATATTTTTTGTATTAAATTATCAAATATCTAAGTATTTTAACATCTTTTAAAAAAAATTCAGTATGCTACCGATTTAATCTGGTTGAAACTTAAATCCGTTACCCACTTTTTTCACTTGTTTTAAGAACGGTCCGGGTTTGAAACCATTGTATTACCCATTTATAATTTAGTGTTTGGTAGAATTATGATGAGTAGAACACATATGTACATTCAATAAATTCAATGAAGATTTTATTTGTTCTTTAAGTAAACTTTTTACCTCTATTGTCCATCTCATTTTCTAATCGTGATACGCAAGCAAACGCTAGTATCATAAAAATCATTACATTCTTGATCAATCTACATATATCTTCACCACTTTTTTGTTGGCTATGTTTCTGCAAGTTTTTGTGTTGGCTCATGTTGACACTCGTTGAGTGAAAAATAATTTGAGGAAATAAGAATAAAAGTGTAAGTGGAAAAACTACTGGACCAACAATTGAGAAATGTTAGTGTCTACGAGTTTTCGTACTTCATAAGTAGTTGTTGGAAACGAACAGCTGCAGTTTACTGTTGGTATCTGCAATCTCCAGCAGATAAATTTGTAAACAAACGCCCACTTAAATTGTTTGTTCAAATGGTTATATGATGCAAAATAATAATAATTTCAAAAATAAAGTTGAAAATGATTTACAATGATTTTCAGATAATTCAAGGCATGTTAGGTGTAGTTTTTGTGATTGTTTATAGCAGTGTGATAATATTTGTCTCCAAAACAGCATAAAGCAGTCATAACCAAACCCTGTTTAATTTTAAAAAAAATACTAAAAGCAGTTATTCAAAGCGCACATACCCACTCAACAAATAGATTCAGAAATATTTGAGAAGCAATTAGAGGCATGATTGACTTGAAAAGTTAAGATAAACAAAAAAATCATTGGGCTGCTGAATAAAGCAAATACCTCTAATTAGAAAAGCTCTGCGCCCCATCAATTCAGCCACTAAATATATTTTGCGTAATGTTATCAACTGTGGCCAATGCTACATAAAGCATGCGTCTTTATCACCTAAATTATCATATCGTATCATATGAAATGGCAAAAGTTAAAGTGAGTGGGTCTTCTGTTGGACAGGTATTCCAACTTACAAATCGAAAAATGACATTCTTATACGGCCATTTGGCTCATGAGTTCGTGCATCCACCTGCAGTACACATTGACTACTACTTCTGGTGAAATTTAGAGCAAATGTATATAGTGACTGCCATAATTTTCCTTTCCTACTGGATATCCATTTTCCTGAGAAATAAGTGGTCAGGCAATAATCACTAGTCATTTTGGATTGTGTTCAGATATTCCAAAGTTTGTCCAATGATATGAGAGATGTAACAGGATTAATTGGCACACTGTTCACGTGGGGGAAGCATTCATGTTTCAAGTTCAACTCGAAATTAAGGATAAGGAAGTACGAACGTATGTGACCGCTCCCATTTCGTCTAATTCACCTCTCATCGCCAAAAATTATTACTACTAAGGAAGTCAAACTTTTAGGGCTGCTATTCATTGAAATAAAACCCACTAAAATGGGCACATTGCACTCTTTTAAAAAAAAACTCATAGGCGCTATTTTGGGATTTGTTGTCCAACTTTTCATTCCTAGGACGTCTATCAGGCGTTCGATCGATTTATTACCGTCTAGGCACCGTCTAGTCCGATTTTTTCCGCCTAGTCCGTGCCTAATTTTGATTTTTTTATGATACCATTATCTCTAATAATCATAGTGTACCAATAAAAAATAGCTTGATTAGTAAAATTCTAGTACAATAAAGTGTTCTCACAATAAAATTATCATTTTGAGTCTCAAACCGAGAAACAATATGTTCAATGTTATTAATAAGGAGGTCCCTATCATTCAATTAGCACTTAGTAATTTTTAAAATATGGTCTAAATTATGATTTTTTAATATTTTATATTATCATAATTTACTTTTTAATTGATTTTATATTTATATATATATATATATAAAATAAATATTTAAAAATAAAAAATATAAATCCGCTTAAGCCCGACTCAGGCTCCGCTTAAACGTTTTAAAGGTTCAATCACCTGACTAGCACCTAGCGCTTTTTAAAATACAGGTACATTAGCAAAGATAAGTGCAACAGCCCACTAAATCACTCGTGGTTTAGAGAAGGGGTGAATTGGGATGGGTTGACTGATGACTGAGTCGTCGCTTTCAGAAAACAAAAATCTCGCAGGGTCTTATTATTGTTATTTCCTTACGAGTACAGAGGAACTAGGTGCGGATAAGTCCAATAACAAGGTTGTCTTGATCTCTTACACAAGTGGAGGAAAAAAAAAACTATTATTCTCAACCATGTAGGTAAAAGATGCATTAGGATCTTAAAGGGGATGGTTGTGATCTTAGAATAATATCCAATTGAAACCTTTTTCTGATCATGACCCTCCCATAATGAAAAATTTGCAAAATAAAGTCAACATCCTTATTTAGAAAAGTAAATTCCAGCATCATATAGGCTTATCACTTGTTTCATGTAATAGGAGTTCTCTACTTGATTTTTTGGGATCAAGTTTTTGTCCATCTAGCTCGCCATCAATTCCAGTTCCCGACCTCTTCATAACCCATATTAATCACTTTTTGAGTCTTAAATTGAATGAATTGCATGACTAGGTGAAACCGAAAGCTATAGCTAGCTTCTCCATTCGACTCGTTAGTTATTTATTTTTCAAGCAGCTAGTGAGTTTTAAAATCCACCAATTTAAGTTAATAAGTTTCACTTGGATTAATTAAAAACCCGTCCAGTCATGATTCTCGTACTGAATATTACTTGATCGACATGGTGCACTTGCTCTAAATTTGTGTTGATTTACCAAGCATCATAAGCAACAATATTATTGCACAAAGTTTATCGTGATAGAGCATTAATAGCAAGGGTTGAAAAATAAAGGCCAGAGATTCTATCTCTGCATAACAATATACATCCTAATGCAACAAGAGTGTACTAGATTTCTTTCTGCACATCCTCACTTCAACCCCTTTTTTTACATTACAGAAAAACATACATTTTCTGTTCAAAGTCGAAGCTTAAAAATGAGGAAACTAGTACACATTTGTGAATGTATAGACTGCAAGTGTGCCACTAAAGCTATAGTTCAAATCTAAACGAATGGCCATAATCATAAAATCGAGGAACAAATTTCTTAATGCAATGCTCAAGCATAATATCCCGCATAAAATAAAACACTCGTGTTGTTTCCAATAACGAAATAATTCATCCATCGTTCCATCAAGACATAAATTTTCACATTTTTTTGCATACATCTAAATTGTAACTAGTCTCATGGACAATAAACCAGAAACCATAATATAGAATATATCGAAATATCCCAGACTTATGACTTAGACCGATCCACTCGCATATATTCATCAAGATTGTAATTCATCTTACAAACCAAAAATCATTCCATTAATAATGGCTGAATTCCACTATTCAGACAATGTTTTAAAACGCGCTAGGCACTAGTCGGGCGGCAAGGGCCTCTGGGGCCTGGACGGGGATTAATCCTGGCCTAGGCTGGGATTAATCAAATTTATAATTTTTTTATTTTTTAAATACATTAAATTATAAATTCAATTAAAATGTGAATTAGCGTATACAAAATATTATAAAAAAAAAGACAGTATACATTTAATATTGAAAAACTGAAAAAAAATAATTTAGGTAATTTTTACATCATACAAAATGCATTACAAATAAAAAATGTGTTACAAGTACTTTATCTTGATCAGAAGTATCTCGTACTCCTTAATTTTTATGGCTTAGATTACATTATTACTTAATTTGAGACTCAAAAAGAATTCTATGATGAGAACTCCATTATGTACATTAGTTTTAACAAGTGAGCTACTTTTTGTGGAAATTGAATTACCGGACTGGAAAGAAAAAAGTCGGATTAGGCGGAGCCCAGGGGGAAAAATTGGACTAGGCGGTGCCTAGGTGGCAATAAACCGGCCAAGGGCTTAATAGCACCATTGGAGCAACAAGCCTGGCCATAGTTGTTAAAGGTGCGCCTCACGCAAGGCTCAGGGTCCTGCGGGTCCTGCACCTAGCCATACCTTAGGCGAGGTAGCGTACCTTGGACGCGCTCCTTTTAGTGTGCGCCTTGGTGCGCCTCAGGCTCGCCTCAGACACACATTTATTTTTCAAGGTTTTAACTTACTTTAATATGTGTTGTCCATCTATTTTTAAGAGTTTTAACAATAATTCAAGGTTAGATATTCCAAATTCAATTTCTATTATTAGCTCAGGGCTAGATAATCCTAATGAAATACGTAAATTTCACATACATATGTTCGTCCAACAATTCTCTTAGTTCTTTTTCTACTATTGTTATTGCTTTTAACCTCACTTCTTAAGAAAATATTTTTTTTCCAAATTTCATGCGCCTAGCGTACCTCAGGCGAGCGCCTAGCGTATCTCAGGCGCGCGCCTAGCCCCTTGCGCATAGGCTGCGCCTAGAGCCTTGACAACTATGAGACTGGCGGCAAATAGAAAAATGGGGCCTAGGCGGGGTTTTTTAAAACAGAGATTCAGAGCCATATCTTCAGGATAATGATAGAAAGAGCAAGCATAAACAGAAGAAATATAGGCAAAGCATAGACCACTTGAACTAAGGACCGGGTCCACAAAAACAGGGGACAAGAACTAGACCAAACAGAGGCCATTGTAATCTTGATTCAGGTTTCACCATTACACTCAGAGCTCATAACTTCTTATTCCCATTTGTTTTCTGCAGTTACTAGACCCTGGAAAAAGTGCCGCGAGTTTTAACTAAATGATTCTATGAATACTGAATATTGTAAGGGATATTATACTAAGGACTGACTCAATATACATTTCAACAAGTGGATTGTTGGGACCTAAATTTGTAACACTTGGTGCCCCATTCGCGCACACGGAATGTGTATTAAGGGTCCACCCTGTATAAAAAAAACCTATTGTAAGAGGCATATACATGAGTTCGTCCTCTAAAGCTGAAGAAAGGAGGAAATGGGTGATGATTACGCCTGAAAATGCCAATATTCTCTCAACTCTTCATCAATTTATAGAATGAAAACCATATAGGTTAATAATTACAATGAACTTCGGTCCAATTTGATTTGACAAATTAACTAATACTATGTATTTTCAATTTTACGCCACCCTTATTTTTTTTGGTTGCCCATATGGTTAACCAGAGCTTTGCTCTGATTACATCTAGATCTGACCTGGGTTGCGCACCTGGCTATGGTGGGTGAGTCTCCCATTTACGCCACCCTTATTTATTCAAGTCTACTGAAAGCAATACACAAAAGAACAACGTATAGAGTGCCAAATACTAAAATAAGGCACCAATCAATCATTTGAAAAACTAAACACAGGGCTTCACAAAATTGAAGAAAACGTAATACATACAGCACAGGTATACGAAAATCTATTCTTGAGAAAATTACGACTATTACCTGCTGGTTCTCCATTTGTTGACATCAAGTACCAATATTATGCATACACAATCAGTAGTCATCACAACGGCAGATACATTAATTGCCAGCATTCTGAGCTCTTGACTGCCTAGTTTTACCTTCAAATCCATAACTCCCATCCTGTTGTAAATCCATATCATAAACTTCGGATTTGGAGTATCTCAAATTCAGATTATTGCCATTGCCACTGCGCCGGTTTGTTCTATAGTCAGTCTTACTTCTATTAGTCTTAGCATCACTATTTGGCATGAATGAACCATCTCCTCTTTGATTTCTGCCTAAACCAACTTCCTCAGAATTTAATGACCCTATATCACCCCTAAATCTATTGCCATTGCCACTGCCACTGCGCCGACCAGTTCTATTATTGGAATCACCATTTTCTCTCCGCTTTCTGCCTGAACCAATTTGCTCAGAGTTTAATGAGTCTGTAGCACTCCTAAATCTACTTCTATTTCCCTGCTTCCTAAATTTACCACCATTTCTGCTTCTACTCCTAGTATCTGAAGAATTATTCCCAAATTCACTCTCTGAATCTAAATTAGCTTCAATTCCCAACAAATTTCCATCAGTGTTCTTCCTCAATTTACTATTTACAGGCACAACATTTCTCTTATTCCCGTCTATTCCAATTCCCCTATCTACCGTATTCATGAATTCAATTTCGCTATCTAAATCAGAATCCAATTCCTCATCGCCAAATTCACTACGTTCAGAAACTACACCGTAAGGTTTAATACTATGAACAACACCTTTAGGGAAAAACCTGGCAGAGGGGAATCCATCGGGAGTCTCAAAGAGCTGCGGCCCGTCCCTATCAGACCACATATCGAATCCCCCAGGCTTCTGAAATCGATCGGCCAAGACCTTGACTTGCTCATCGGCTTTAACAGAGAACAAAGTGGGCGCTCTCTGAACCACTTCCCAAGGTCGCTCGAGCTCCGAAACAGCCGCCTTGAGCTCGGCTCTCTTCCGCATTTCGTAAATTTGCCTCTCGCGAGCGAGTCGAGCTTTGAGAAGCTGTTTGGCTTTCTTGGCTTGCATTCGCTTCCATTGCCACTTGGAAACTCCGCCTGGGTACGTTCTGGGGCCGCCGCCCATCCGAATTATGGTGATTTTACGGTGGTTCGGCGGAGTGGTGAGAGAGAGGCGGGAGAACTTGAAAGGGAAGGATGGATTATGGGAAGATAGGGTTTTAGAGAAGGATAGGTGAGTTGGGATTGTGAGAGACATGGGAATCTAATTTGGGGAAAATTTTGAGCTTGCAGTTACAGGTGAAAACTTCCCAGCAAACTGAAGCAGTCTGTACTGCCAAGGAATCAATTTCAGCCACACGAACCCGGTTCAGATAACAGATTTTATATATTGTAAGAAGGGTTGAACATTCAAGCACCAGTGGTCTAGTGGTAGAACAGTTCCCTGTCACGGTACAGACCCGGGTTTGATTTCCGGCTGGTGCATTTGTCTTTCTTTTTTTTTTTTTTGTACTTTATCATATGTTTCCCTAATTAAGCATATTTAAGTAAAACGTGTAATGTCGGCATGTATTTGTTGTATCATAACTTAAAAGGATACATATAATTCTATCGCTGAAATTTTGCAATTTTTTGTACACATAAACTAAATTTTTTAAATTAAATATATAATAACTTTGGAATGATAAATTTTGATTATTTTTATATCTGAATATATGTTGTTCAAAAAATAATTAAAAGAAAAAAATAAATATAAACATATTAAATATATGGTGAATATTATAATTTTTTTTTAGTGCAACAATGAAAACTGAATGGAGTAATCCAGCTAATAAATTTCGACCATTCAATAAATTCAGTCTAACAAATAAAAATATTATATTTATAATTTACTTTAATTCAATAAAAATGTATGTGATATCTAAACCAAAGTTTCTTAGGTAACAAGTCAAAATCGATTAAATTTTTTTTTTGTTTGATTTGACCAAACTAAATTTAGTATATTTTTTAATAATTAATCAGGAAAAAACTTAGTAGATTGATAGATAAGAAATTATAGATAAACAAAATGAAAGTGGAGGAAATAATGTACCAAATAGAGTATTGGATAACTGGGCTTATCAGCCAAACAGATTGGCAATTGAATCAATAAGAGCAAGCCCAAATGAGTTTTATTAAGAAAAGGTCCTATTATTGGTATGTCACTAAAACAATTTGTTTTACTAGACATTAGGCATCCCAAATTAAAAATTTCAAGTTTTAAAATCTTACTAAATTGGTCCTTACTTATTTAGAACTTATTTTTAAAGGAAAATGATTTGTATTAAAAATTAAAATAGATTAGCAACGTAAAGAAGTGGCGTAGACATTTAAACCCCCATTGCCTCATTAAAATAAACCGCTCGAGAAATTGAATGTGCTACAATATTGTTATCACGAGACACTAAGCTAAAGACACAAGATGAAAAGGTTTGAGACAAATCCTTACATTCCGGAACCGTAGAGGCAAAATAAGAGAGACCCAGTGTCATAATTGATTAGAGCATCAAATAAAGTTGAATTATCAATCTCAATTACCACATGAGTGTATCCAAGGTTCTTGGTCCATGTTAAAGCCTTTTGGACTGAGAGAGCTTCCGCTTCCAAAATCGATACATAGGAGGGTAATTTTTCAATCTTGCACAAATGAAAATCCCCCTACATTTCAAACAATTAAACCATAACACATAGATTCACCATTGTTAAAGATGGCCGCATCCGTATTGCATTTTAGAAATGGCACAATCAGCGGATCCCAACTTGAATTTCTAATTGAAGCATCATTGGCATGATTCTGACGAAAGCTATTGGGGCTTAAATTTTCCCTGCCACCTTCTCCTTCCATTAAGTCTCCATTTGCTTTTTTCCATTGCTCGCATGATGAGGCTGACATCTGAATAATTGATCTCGGTTGGGTATGTATTGACTGCCACACTTACTTGTTCCTCGCCAACCAAATTGCCCATAATAAGTGAAAAACCTGCTGTAAAAAAATCAAAGGTTTATCCCAAAGCGAACCATCAATAATATCCACAGTGGACAAGTTCCCAAAGATGTCAATATTACGATCATAGAGGGCCCAAACTTGAAGAGTAAAAGAGCATTCAAAAAATACATGAGATTATGTTTCGATTTTAAGAGAGCAAATTGGACAAGATGCATTCTCTGCCACATGTCGTTGCATCAAATTATTTCGGACCGGGAGAGCATTCATTATAATTCGCCAAATAAAAACACGAAGCTTTGGAGGAAGCTTCAAATTCCATAACTTATGCCACCTTAGCTGAGAAATAGGGAGAATTGAGGTTTGCAAATATGACAAAACCCGATGGGCACTCTTTATCGAATACAAACCTTTAGCCTCATGAGACCAAAAGGAAACATCACTACTCAGATAGCTGGGCAAAGGAGTACAAAGGATTTTTTGAGCCTCATCAATCTCAAATAACTCATTTATCAAATTAAAATCCCAAGCATTATCAATTATTAACCCATCCAAAGTTTTATCACCTAGCTCTATGTTGGATATGATGTATGCCCTTAAGGCAATTAGGGCGATATATCTTAATTATGTAATAGTATGAATAATTTGTTTAATCAATAAAGGCATTTGTTCCTTTGTTTATATCAATGTGTTTCTATATTATAGCTAGTTAAATATATTTATTGATGTATGTATACAAAAGTCCTTGACATATCATAGCATGAAGTCAGAGAAATTATAGTTGGACTATATCTGGTGGAACCTGCTTCATGTGCAATTATGATTATGTCTAAACTATCCCTAGTCATAGTTTCATCAAGAAATGATATTGATGAAGCGGAAAGACTAGCATGTGGTCAACGTTCTTGGAAAGGGTCCAAGCAGTCAATCTCCTAAGGACTGAAGGTGGTGCCTTAAGTTTGACACATGGATATATCTGGGAGATATATTGGAGACCGCAGTAAGATAAACACTTGGTATATATATCATTGTGTTAGTGTTTATCTTCATGCAATAAGCTTTGCGAATGTCCTCGTACTTGAGATGCTAGTTACCTTGTGTGGTACTATTGCTATACTTTGGGTCATTACTATGCACTCATTAATTTAGGGTGCTACGAGTAGCCGGAAAGAATCCATCACTCTGGATATATTAAGGAGTTGTACCTGGCCACTTATTGAAGTGATGATTGACATAAACCTTTGATCGGAGTATGTGTTTGATAGAAATAGTTTCTAGCCAAACACACTATGGTAAAAGGCAACATACTTCGGTAACAAGTAAACTACTAGGATAGCTTGGAGCAACCTCGCTATTAGTGGGTTAACACTTTAACCGAACCCTATAAACCAGATGGTACTAATATTAAAGAATGGAAGGAATTTATTGCACTGGATAACTGTTGCATTAACCGGGATTAATTCATAAGCATAAATGACGTTCCGAGTAATGGGGGATGGTAGACCCTTGCTAGAGGCTTACTATATTCGTTTAAGGTAATCGAGTTCTATTCATGGTCTAGAGCATCGAGCAAATGGTTCCATTAGAACAAGGGTTGGTTAAGCCTTAACAGCTCAATACTTCGGGATCCTATAAGGTTAAATACATTGAACCTTCATCGGACTAAGTAAAGAACTAATAGATTTAATCTATTAAGAAAATATAATATAAATAATAATTAGATTATTGCTTAATTGATTAAAATTGATTGGATCAATTTTGGATAGACCAAGGAATTTATTTTGACCCATAGCTAATTTAGTAAGGTCGTAAAATAAATATTTGAATTGGAGAAGGAGCTAGAACTGCAAGAAAAAATGAGGGTTAGACCCTTCGCGAAAAGGACCCGCAAGCCCAAAGGCTTTGTAGGCCCATGCGAGCCCGCACAAGTGCATAGGCACTTGTGGCTACAGGCAGCGCAAGCTAGGCTTGCGCTGGCCTATAGCAAGGCCACCAGCGAGCTGGGCTCGCGGGAAGTCCCACGAGGCCCAGCCCGCGGGCCAAGGCAGGCTCACAAGAACCTACCTTTTACAGCCCTTGCCACCCACGAGCTGGGCTCGTGAGAGAGCCGCGAGGCCCAGCCCTCGGGATAAGGCAGGCTCGCAAGAGCCTACCTTGTGCGGCAAGGACCCGACTTGCAAGTCGGATCGACGTGGGCAACACACGGATCCTATGGGATCCACATGTTGCCAAGGGCGGGATGGGGATTTTTCCCCATCCTATATTAAATGCGGGGAGCCCTAGCTCCCCCTATATATTATGCCCCCTTTCTCCAATGTTCAGTGCACCAAATTCAAGTGGATCTTGAATCTTTAGAATATATATTTTTGGGTGGGAATTTTGGAGCGATCTAGCAATTGCTCAAGGTTCTTCGGTTCTTCCTCATTGGGAGGTTTCGTTTGGTGGGATTCTTGTGGATACTCATAGAGGCTATCCTACCTTGGAGGCTTGTGTAACAAAGTTCTGCTAAAGCACGCTTCAACTGGTAAGTCTTCTAATTTCTATTTTAATTATTAAGTCTTTTTCTTTAAGTGTTTTAGACTTAATAATTATGCTTAGGTTACTTTGCATACTTAGTTTATTTTATGCTTAGGTTATAGCTTAGAGTTATAACATGCTTAGTATAAAATAAATGTGCTAGGATATAATTTGGAATTATGGTATGCGTAGTCCTTTTGCATGCTAACCTAGGTAGAGAATTATTTAGTTAAGGCTTTATTTAATTTATATGCAACTAATAGGAGTTCCTAGGGACAGGGACAAAATTTTGAATTTCCGCCATGCCTGTTATTCATGTTCAATCTGACTGTCAGTTCCCAACACTCTACACCTTGTCTTCCCTTTAAAATAGTTCTCTCTTCACTTCTCACCCTGCATCATTGTATTGGTCTAGATTAAGGTTTTAGCAAGTAAAACAGGTGCAGCGGAAATTCAAAAATTTAATCTAGTTCCCTTTATCTCCTAAGCATGGCATGATTGATAATAGTGCTGGTCTTAAATTATTCTAGGTCTTACACACTTATTAAAAGGACATAATAATAATTTAACCACTTACCAGTTGAAGCATGAATCCTGTAGTTGGTAGAAAGACCCCTCAGCCACGTGCACAGACTCCAAAGTAGAAGCCCTATATAAATAGTCCACAATAGTACCACCGACCAAAACCTTCTATAGAAAGGAAGAACCGATAAATAAGCTGAGAATAGCTAGATCCTCCCTACTAATTTATTCTAGAAGAAACTCTCTTAGTTTTCTATTATAAGTAAATACGTCTTTCAACGGATTACTTTTAGGAATTAGAACAACTAAGAGAATAAGAGAGCAACAGAGGGATTATGAAATTCATGACGAAAAATAATGAAGGAGGAGACTTCTATTTATAATGGTTAGAAATTTTTCAAAGGATAATAAAGTCCCTAACCTCAATTAATCAGAAATAAATAAAAAGGGCAATTAGGTATTTTAATTAACCTAATAGAGTTAGAACCAAACTCTAATGGGGAGTTTGCTTGGGGAGCAAACTCCCCAAACTTATCTACTACTGCCGGCCGAATGGCCAGCAGTTTAGGCTAGGCCCTACACAGGCGTGCAGGCCCACAACAGTACAGCCCTTGCGGGTTGTACTATACATTAACATGCGCTGGCATATAGGGTCACGCCCCTGCGCAGTCCGACAGGCTACACATGGCACAGCGCGCCTGCTGGGCCACGCACTAGCGTGCCCAGCATTCTGCGCTCTTGTGCGTAGCGGGCTGTCAAGTGCTACTGTGAGGACTGGATTTTAACGATGCTTCTCACAAAACTATTATAAGATCTATATGATGCAATGTATTTTAGGTGTTGTCCATCAGAGGTGTTCCTACTACTGCAAAGTTGAGTTTGGCCGAAGTTTGGAGACCTAGTCTGCCCTTATGGACCCATACGGGTGATGCCTGGTGGTACGGATCCATTGGCAAACCCCATATGGGTCATCCCTTCCATACGCCTGGGGGGGACCCGTACGGGTCCCCTAGTACTCGTATGAGTGGGGCCCCACCCATACGGGTCCTCTTGTTGCCTAAATAGGCTCTTTTGGAAGAGAATCCTTTCCTATTTCAAGAAAAGGCAGGCAATGAACGTGATTTATTGCGTTCAGACCTCCTTTACTGTATAAATAGGGCCCTTCTCTTCACATTTTCAATGGACACATTTCATATTGAAAACCTATACTAAAATTCTAGTAATTTCTATAGATATAGAAAAGGTATAATGGGGGTATAGGAGGTATAAAATAGGGAGAAAACCCTTCTTTTGAGGTTTTGTCCACATTTTATTCATTTCTAGCTTCTTTTATTAGGATTTAGGGGAGATTCTGTCCATATAAATACTTACCTAAATAATCCTATTTCACCATCTACTTTGGTTGGGCTCTCTCAATAGTAAAGGGATCACCTTAAAGTGGATTCACGCCGCAAAGGTAACGCTCCTAAGTTTCAAGGAGACTCACATCTTGGTTATTTTGTTATTATTATTGGTTGTTCCTTCTATTATATATGTTGCTTTCATTTCTTGTTTCGGGTCTGGTCCTAACCCCGTATGACCCTTGTTAGCACCATATATCCCCGAAGATATCAATTTGGTGCGCCATACTTATACGGAAGGAAATCCCTTTTTATTTTATTTTTCTACCACCAATCTGTGAATCTATAAACTGAATCGAACAGAGTTTCTGCCTGGACCAGACAGGACCTACATAGGTACACCATACCCCGTACCAGTCCTCCCTGACAGCCGTAAGGGTCCTACCCACCTGTACGGTTACTTGCCCTAGGCAGATTCCAGAACTCATTTCCAACTAGTTAAAAATCAATCCAACTTACCATTTGCCATATGATCATTTTCACTAATAATCTGGTAAATTAACCCACAAAAGTTAAAATATGTTTTCACTACAAAATACTCTGAAATGCTGATTTATTATATGCTATAAACTGTGCTAATATCTGTGGATGTAGGGGAATTTATTTTCATTTTGTTTTATAACTTAGAACAAATGTATAGGTTCTCTTTGCAATACCCCCATTTTTCCCCGGTTGTAATTTTTATTCCCCCATTTATTGCTTGTGCTTTATTGGATTATGTAAACGCATGTAACGAGTGTGAAAGAGTGTAGAAATAGGATTTCTATGATAATTCCCTTAATGATGAAAACTAAAACAGTTTTACGCGGTGAATGTAATTTTGAATCAATTAAATGATAAATAAGTGACTCGTCTGATACTCGAATCTCTGATCCAATAGGTATGAGTCTCCTGCCTGGAGGGAACCATAACAAAACTCTTTCCCAAGTAGACAACTTGGGTGGCGAATCTATCTATTGTATCGAGATTTGGGTCTCGATTGTCGTATTCATTAAAATTGGCTTATTGTGCAAACTTTAACTAAAAATGTTTTGTCACGCCTAAATCCAACTGAAACCCCAGTGGGCCTCGCTTCTCACACAGGCGCCAAAGGGGACCCACACGTCATCGACACCTCACAGTGGTGACTCCGCTGGGGACTATAATCTTTTAACTTGCAAAATGTTGGTTTATTTTAAAAGTTTAAAAGATTAAGATGATCACCGAAAATCATTTAGTTAATTCATCATTTGGGAAAAATATCATACTCTATCTTCTCATCTCCTTCTCTCTTTAGTTAGATGCGCACTTCTTCTAGCACTAGGTTAGGGTGCCCTTTTATTTCCGCGACACTTGCAATGGTGATTCCCATGACCGCCAGGGATATTGGGGACACCTTAGTGGATGAAGCACTCATTGCCATCTCCCTCTAAAAGAGGCTTAATGTGATGGGAACCTTCTACATCAACTTTCGATATGTCCCTACACCATTCTTATCGAAAGCTATAGAATTTGCCCTCTAGGTACCCTGATTTCTGTGTGAGATTAGATTAAGGAAGAATAACCTCAGACTCGATGGGAGAAATAAGGACAGAATCGATCGCTTTGCATGTGTTGTAATTAACCCCTCCATGCATCGTTATAATTTATACATGCATACCACATCCCATGCATATACTGATCTCTTGGTTATCACCTCAGCCAAAACTAAACCTCAAAGGGAAAAAGCTTGGCAATGATCTCAAGTCTGTTTGACCCATATTCCGACTCCTCCAGTTCCATTAAGGGTTACTCCTTCTCTGTCTACGAGTATTTCATCCAACAATTAGTTTAGTCTGATTGATCTTTCTGCCTTTTATCCTGAGGAGATGTCTCATATCCAAACTCTAGATGGCCAGATTGATGTTAAGGTTGAGGATGTTGCTACTAGTGAGGAGGCAAATGCATCGAGGGCCAAGGTTAGGTCAGAGATTGCAAATGCCATCTTACAGTACTTGGGAAGTGATCAGTTCTTAGATTGAGTGAATAATAAGATGTTGGCTTCTATCAAGGCAATCATGGCAGAAGAGAGAATGGCCAATACTCCTCATAACACACAAATAAGTGCTCCAGTAGTAAATACAGTGATCAGTGAGCAAGTATTAGAGGTTACTCATAATCCGTTCACTCAGTTTTAATTACCGCCAGTGTAGACTCATAGGGATTCTTCCAGTCAGCTTGGTAAGTTGGATCCTTTGGGTTCAGTTAGCTTGCCATTCCAGTCAGTGGGTACATTGGCTCCTCCGATCGTTAGTCAGCTTGCTCAGCCTAGTTAGGGGTTTATGCCACCATCATTTCAGTTTGGGGCATCCGGTCTGATCCCAAATTTTATGGTCACACCTAAGGGGATGACCTTTCCTCAATCAATGGGTTTACCCTTAGGTGCGATTACTCAATTAGAGGGATCATCTTTATCATTAGAATTGCATGACCTACTTCAGAAATTGCTTACTGTTAATACCGGCTCCCAACTGTCGTCACTATCTATCCAAGCAGTTAGAGAGGAGGATTGGGTCCCTGAAAACTTTAGTATGCCTAGTATAGCAAAGTATAAGGGAACTGGTCCACCTCAATCTCACATTACCACCTATTAAAGGGTTATGAGAATTAGAAAGTTAAATGATAAGTACTAGCCAAAATGTTCCCTTTCACCTTGGAAGGTCCTGCTATCAAATGGTACAACACTCTATCAGATGAAGTGACCGAAAACTGGAAAGCTTTATCGGAGGCTTTTATCGAGCAGTACGGTTTCAATGCCACCATTAAAACTAGAATACAGAATTTAGAGGCTATCAAGCAGGCCCTCAATGAAAAGTTCAAACCCTACTTCAAAAGGTAACTGGCCACTCAAGTTCTATTGAAGGATATGCTAACTCTCCCGGAGATGATCGTAAAATTGATGGATGGTGCCCTACCTGCTTATCGTAAGGTTCTTGGTATGGATAAATTCTCTAGCTATGTTAAGGTCTTTGAAAAAGCTGAAAAGTGGGAAAGGATTGAGGAATTGGAGAAGGCAAGTGTATTGATCAAACCTTGGTTAAAAAAGAATGACCCTTTAGCCCCAGCCTAGGCTTCTAAGTCAAAATCCAGCTCCGACCCTAAAATAGCTGTAGTACAGGAATAAGTGGTTGTAGTTCGTACCATCAAAGATAGCATTTCCCCTTGAAAAGCATCTCTGCCTGCCATCTTCACTAAGTTAAGAGCACTCAGCCTTCTTCAGAGCATCAAGCCCTATATCCCACCCAAACCTGAAGACAAGAATCAGTTTTGTCCTTACCATGTCAGTAAGGGGCATCACACTGGTGCCTGTAGGGATCTGCTTGAGGCTATTCGAGGTTTGATTAGGGATTAGAAGATTCAGGAAACCGAGCTTAAACCCAGCACCATGAATAACCCCCTGCCAAATTTCGAGAACTAGGTTGCAGTTGTCGAATCTGGGTTACCCTCCTACCATGTCTATGATATGATCTCACAAACCAACCAGTTGATTCATGCAACTATAAACAGGTAAAACAATGACAACAACTTTTTAGGACCTCTACCCTCCAGGATATCCTATAATCCTACAACTTAGGGCTAGGAATGTTCCTTCATAAGTGGTTTCTTGGGTTTGGATCAACTTTGGGAAAATATACTTGATGCATTTGGACCAACTTGGAGAATATATTTCCGCAGGATCAGTTTATCGGGTCGGAAGAGAAAAAGGGGTGACAACCCTTCAAGAAGAATTGGAAAAGAAATAAGAAAGGAAATCCCATCAGCAAGGCTGTCAAGAAGTTAGTAAAAGCAATGGCCGAAGAAACACAAGCAAACTTGCACACCAAGGCTACCAGTTTAGCTGTCAATCAACACGACCCTCCGCCTGTGGAGGATGATTCAAATGATGTAATTTTTAATATTGCAAACATTTTTTATGCCAATAATGTCGTTTATAAGGCATATCATGAATAAGTTGTAAGCCTTAGTATCTTTATTTTTAACATGTCATGAATAAATTGATGCATCTCTCATTCACATTTCACTCAAGTATTTCATTCTATTGACGTCATGCACTCATAACAACAACATTCTCAAAATATCGTCATATTCATTAATGAAGTTGACTTTGAGTATAGCGCAATGGTATAAACGTGCAATGGTTAAAATCTATCATCAAAAGAGAGATAATGAAAAGTGCTTAGCAAATATGATAACAATTAGCCTAGGCCCTTCTTTCTTTATGAGGGGGAAAGAGTACAAAAGCACGCATCATCAAGAAAGAGGACCAAGAAGACTCATAAAAACACCGACAGTGGACTAGCTTTGGTTATGAAAAGATAGAAAGCACGTATTGAAACACAAAATACCTAAATCCCTCAGAAGCTCTAAAGGGAAGTTGGTCATAAGTCAATCAAGAAAATTTTGTTAGAGATGGTAGCTACCTACAGAGACTGGGCTGATAAACTTCCACCCTGAGTTTGGGGTTACAGATATAGTGTAAGGACTCCCACCGATCAAACACCTTTCTACTTGGTATATGGAATGGAAGCCGTGTTACCGGTTGAAACAAAATTAAGATCTCTAAGGGTGGCACTTGAATTATAGTAAAAAGAATTAGAGTGGACAAGAGCTAGGTACGAACAGCTGAATGCGATAGATGAAAAGCGGCTCAAGGCACTTGACCATCTCTAGATATACTAATAACGCATGGCACGAGCTTACCATAATAGAATCAGATACCCAAAACAACCTCTTAAAGCGGGTGATCTGGTCCTCAAACAGCTGCACCAGAACAACACCGACGATAGGGGCAAGTTCAGGCCTAATTGGGAAGGACCATTCGTGGTGAAGAAAGTCCTCGGTAAAGGAGGAATCAATCTTATGAAAATGAGTTTATGAATCCAGTGAGTTAAGATAGGCTGAAGGGTTATCATGTCGAGGTCAAAAGAATTAAATGACAAAAAAGTAGCACAAAGAATAAAAGAAATAAAGAATAAAATACCCGGCAAGCGGTCCTCTACTGCTCGAGAAAAAATTAGGGTGCAGCCTGCTGATTGGTATCCTACAAACCGATCAGGCAAAAATTAGGGAACTCAAAATAAATCCCGCTAAGTTGAAAACCCGAAAAGGGCGGTGTTGGAAAACAATGATCCGGATAATAAAATATGCATCCGAATCAAGTTTGAAAGAAATAAATATGAATGTAAGTGATTCTCTTAAATCCAAATGGAAGCATCCGGAAAAAGCCAAGACCATTTATTAAGACAAATTCAGAAACCTAAGCAAAGGAGAAAATCAAGGACAAACGACAGTTCCCCAAGACTTGCATCCGGAAGAACTAATGAAAGACATATCCGGAAGGAAGATCCGGAATAAATGAATCCAAAGGACATCCGGATTACTCATTCAAAAGACCTATATCTAAAAGTTAAGGAAAGTATAAAACATATCTTTCCTTATGCCTCTCTGATCTATTAAAGTCAAAGATTACTTCTCCCGAGAAACAAGTATAAAAAGACAGCTTGCATAAATCATGGAAAATTCAAAAGGTTCTGACACACGACAGAGAGAGTGTAACTACCTTTTCTATTAGACCAATAAGGCGTGCGTGGAGCTCACAGTATATGATAATTGGTATGAAAGTTGGTGTATCACAAAATGACAAAGAAAACAATCACTGATAATTGTCCAACATCAATCCCAAGAATTTAAACAGATCAAAACACAGTCTAACGGACTGATCAACGGATCCAGAAGCTCCACATCACAAACTAATCAAGGGTGAAGATTGAATGTAAGCTTACCAACCATAAACGGCTACATTTATGATCAAAGCCTACAAAGAGACCTCTTAATCAACTAAGAAGAGCAACTGATTAACTTACAAAAAGCAAGTAACAAAGCAACAAACATTCAATCAGTCAAGATAATCCCTCCAAGAACCTTTAGTTCCAAATCTGTTTGTAAGGATTCCCAAGTAAAACTATAAACTTGAGGAACTCCAAAAACCAACCTTTGTTATACACCAAAGAGTAAGAATCTCTAACTTGGGTGAGTTAGGAGATTACGATAGAATTTGAAGTAGGTGCTTTGAGTGATGTCTCCCTATAGGACTCAGCTTAGATTCAAAGTAGAAGGCTAAGTGGTATATCCTACTAAAGATAAGAGGACTCAGCTAGAAGTTGGTGCTTTTAGTAGTATATCCTACTTCCGGAAGGGGTCGCCATCCGGAGACAAATCTGTAAGGCTTAATTCCTGCCAGTTGAAAAGGAATCCACTAGTGGATAAGCTCGGAAGAAGGAAACTCCGGGGACTGGACGTAGGTGGGGCCGAACCAGTATAAAACGCTTGTGTTTGATTTACTTTTGCTTTTATTGTATTTTACTTATTTGCATCATCTGGATTCATTCTCTGGATTATATTCATTATCCGGAACCATCCTCCGGATTATAATCAAACACACTACACTAAGACTTTCTCTAAGTCTATAAATTCTGCGAAAAAGGGTCATTCACCCCCCCCCCCCCTCTGCCCTTATAATTACTCTCACAGGGACCAATAAGTGATATCAGAGCAAGTGCTTACTAGAGATCTAACAAATCTCGAGCTAAAGGTCCACATATTTTGATTCATAAATCAAATGAGTTTCCACAACTCGTAACTTCTTCCCGACGATATGTCTGTTACATGTCCTCCACTCTTCACCGGTGAACACTACACGTTCTAGAAAAATTAGATGAAGAACTTCATCCAGTCATAAAGTATACAAGTATGGTTAGTTACTAAAGATGGTCCATATGAACCTACTTACGAAGTAGAGGGTATGACTACCCGAAAACTATTAAGGATGTCGGATGATAATGACTTTTAAAAATTTCGTGAAAACACAAATGCTATTAACATGCTTCATTGTGCTCTTAGTGCAGCGGAATTCAACAGGATATCCGAATGTGAGACTGCAAAAGAGATATAGGAGAAGCTGGAAGTAACCTATGAAGGAACTACCAAAGTAAGAGAGGCCAAACTTGATCTACTCCAACAAAAGTTTGAATCTTTTAAAATGGAGCCTAAAGAATCAATCAGCAGCATGAATACTAGATACACAAATCTAGTAAATGAAATGAAGAGGCTAGGGAAGGAGGTTCCAGAAGTAGATATGGTCAAGAAAGTGCTCTGGAGTCTCACCAAGGAATGAGACAATAAAAAGACTGCCATTGAGGAAGCTCATGACTTAAATTTCTATAATTATGATGAACTCATTGGTAATCTTCTAACTCAAGAACTATCCTTGGAAAGATACAGCCAACAAGAAAAGAAACCTGAGGAACAAAAGAAGGCCATTGCTCTTAAGGCAGAATCCATTGGATCAGGCTCATCTGGAGAGGAAGAGCAAATAGATGGGTCAATAAGCACTAAATATCAACTCGCTCTATTGACCAAAAGGCTAAATCGATTCATACAAAAGAAGGATAGAAGAATATCAAAAAGTTATGAATCTCGGAAACTAAGAGAAGGTGCCTCAGGAAGAAGTAAGCTCAGAAGGAATCCGGAAGAAAAGAAAGATCCGAAGAAAGATGCTGCATGTTTCAAATGTGGTGAAAAAGGCCATTTCAGAACAAAATGTCCTAAACTCAAGAAAGCTAAGAAATTCAAAAAGAAGGCAATGGTCGCTACATGGAGCAACAGTGAAGAAAGCAGCTGCTCATCTTCAATAGAAGAAGAAGAAAGTGCTAACTATGCATTCATGGCTCTAAACGAACTGGAAGCACAGCAATCCGGAAGGAACGACTCGAGGCAAGAAACAGTGCAAATTGAAGAAACAAATTCAGCGAACACTGAGGTAAATTCTTGCTCTAACTATACCTCTAACTTTGATCTTGCAAAAGCTCTTTCTATTATTATCAAGGGAGTAAAAAAGAATGCAAAAGCCATTAAGTCTCTGAAAAGAGCGATACTAGAATTGGCTGAGGATGCTGAGGTGATGGCACAAGACATTAATTTGGTTAGAGCAACCAAGCATATTGATGTGGTAGAAGAAAACTTTCTGAGAAATCAAGTCCAAATTTTGAAAGCAAATGTGACGGGACTGAATAGAGAAGTCAACCTATTAAAGGAAGCATCCAAAAAGAAACCTGAAACAAAGAATCCAAGAAGAGATAATCCCTCTCTTCCTCAGAATAGGATTCAAAGAAACTCGCATCAAAGGACAAATGAAGTAAGAAGACAACCACAAGCTCAAAGATTTACTGCTGCTCAGAAGGGAAAGGCTAAGGTAGCTTATAACCAACTACCTATCAAGCAAACAAAAAATTACAGAGCTGAAATTGCACCTCCAACCAACTTCTGGAATTATACTAGACAATCGACCAGTGTGCACAAAGTTAGGTATAAAAGCAACTACAGAAGGGACGATCTAAAGAAGATTAGCGAGAAGCAAAACCAAAACATACCAACTTCAGGGTGCAGGTTTTGTGGGAAAAATAACCATATAACTAAATCATGTAGATTAAAAAATGGCTATTACGATGATTATCCTTGGCCTGAGATGGTTATTCACCCGAGAGGACCCAAATCTGATTGGGTACCCAAACCTAATTGATCTATTTTGCAGGTATGCCTTAAATCTATAATAGATCAGCACACCTGGTACATTGATAGTGGATGCTCAAGGCACATGACAGGTGATGAGAAGGCCTTCATCACATTAACCCCGGAAGAAGGGAGGCAAAGTGAGCTTTGGAGACAATTAAAAGGGTCAGATCATTGGTCATGCAACCATTGGATCTGGATTAAAGATTGAAGATGTCTCACTAGTTGATGGACTGCAATTCAACCTACTAAGTGTGGCTTAATTATGTGACAAAGGAAGAAAAGTCACATTTAACTCTGAAGGCTGCTCAATTTATGACAGTAAGTCCAATCAACTTATTCTTTATGCACCTAGAGTAAATAATGTCTATTCTGTAGACATTAAAAATGATAAGAAGAATATATGCCTGGTGTCTAAAGAAGAAGAGTCATGGCTATGGCACCAGAGATTGGGACATGTAAGCATGAATCTCCTGTCCAAATTAGCCAAAAAGAAATTAGTTGAGGGTTTGCCTAAGGTTGCTTTTGATAAGGATCATCTATCCACCGCATGTCAATTAGGTAAACAACATAAGAGAAGTTTCCATTCTATATCATACATTCCTTCCAAAAGAGTACTTGAGCTCTTACACATTGATCTTTTTGGTCTAATTAAGCCACTAAGCTTAGGTAAAAGAGAATACACCATGGTCACTGTAGATGACTATTCTCGATATACCTGGGTTCTCCTACTGACAAGCAAGGATGAAGCATTTGACCAATTCTCTAAAACATTCATCCGAATAGAAGTAGAACAGGGCATACACATTGCACGCATCCGGAGCGATAATGGTAGAGAGTTCAAAAATAAGCATTTTGCTAACTTTTGCGACTCCAAGGGCATTGAACACAACTTCTCTCCCCCTCACACTCCTCAATAGAGTGGAGTGGTAGAAATAAAAAATAGGACCATAGTAGAAATGGCTAGAATAATGCTAAGTGAAAATTGTTTGCCAAAATATTTCTGGGGCGATGCAGTAAACACAGCATGCTACATCTTAAATAGAGCTCTCATTAGAAAGACTATAGAAAAGACCCCATATGAAATCTGAAAGGGAAGAGAACCAAAAATTGGATACTTTAAAGCATTTGGATGTAAATGCTACATCCTTAATAATAGAGAGCAATTAGGAAAATTTGATCCTAAATCTGATGAAGCAATTTTCCTGGGCTACTCAACACAAAGCAAGGCTTATAGAGTCTTCAATAAAAGAACTCAAACTGTAGTAGAATCTATACATGTAGATTTTAATGAGACTAACACTGCAGGAAAGAAAGGCTACCCTTCGGAAGACCAAATTCCGGAAGCTGAAGGATCTAAAGAAAGGAAGAAAAGAGAAATTCCTGACTCATTTCAAATCAAGAAGTACAAAGAGGAAGATGAAGGAATGACCTTTGATCTAGAAATACAACAAGTCAATCTTAATCAACAATGAATTGACTTCAATGAAGGAGTAGATGAAGCTGAAGTCGAACAAGATCAAATTCAACATGAAGGCCAAGAAAAGGAGATCCGGACCCACAAAGATCATTCCATAGAGAATATTTTGGATGGTGTTTACAATCTAGTAAGGACCAGAGGTCAGCTCAACTGGATGGTGAGCCATGTCGCTTTTATCTCTCTCATAGAGCCAAAGAAATTTTAAGAAGCTAAAGGGGATGAAAGCTGGATGATGGCGAAGCAGGAAGAGCTAGATCAATTCTTCAGGAATGATGTATGGGATCTTGTGCCCTCTCCTAAAGGAAAGTCAATTATAGGCACTAAATAGGTATTCCGGAATAAACTTGATGAATCTAGAGCAGTAGTATGAAATAAGGCTAAACTAGTTGCTCAAGGCTACAATCAGCAAGAAGGAATTGATTTGAAGAAACATTCGCTCCTATAGCAAGACTGGAAGCAATCCAGATCCTATATGCTTTTACATCATTCATTGGGTTCACATTATACCAAATAGATGTCAAACATGCATTTCTAAATGGTGTCATTCAAGAAGAAGTGTATGTCAAGCAACCACCCAGATTTGAAGATCCGAATCATGTCTACAGACTAAAGAAAGCTCTCTATGGATTAAAGCAGGCACCAAGAGCCTGGTATGGAAGATTGACCTCATTCCTTATATCTAAGGAATATACTAGAGGCAGGGCAGATACCACACTCTTCATCAAGAAGAAGAAAAATGATATTATTCTAGTCCAGATCTATGTGGATGATTTCATTTTTAGCGCCACTGATGAAAGAATGTGCAAAGAAGTCAGCTTTCAAATGCAGAAAGAATTTGAGATGTCCATGATGGGAGAACTCAACTTCTTCCTTGGTCTACAAATTAAACAAAGTCCAGATGGGAGTTTCATAAATCAATCAAAATACACCAAGGAGATCTTGAAAATTTTGAAATGGACAGCAGTAAACCTATATCTACTCCAATGAGTTAAGGCACATTCTTATCCAGGGACTGTGAAGGAGAAGATGTTGATCAAAAGCTATACAGAGGAATGATTGGCTCACTCCTATACTTAACAGTAAGCAGACCTGACATACACTATGCAGTATGCTATTGTGCAAGATATCAAACTAATCCAAAGGATTCTTATTTCAAGGCTGTCAAGAGGATACTGAGATATCTCCTAGGAACCACTGAAGTTAGGTTATAATATCCTAGTAATGGAGACTTTACTCTCCAGGGGTTTACGGATGCAGACTATGGCAGAGATACTCTTGAGAGAAAAAGTACATCCGGAGGATGTCATTTTCTTGGAGATTGCTTAGTCTCATGGTATAGCAAGAAACAAACTTCAGTTACCTTATCCACCATAGAAGCCGAATATATGGCAGTTGGAAGTTGTGTTGCTCAACTCCTATGGATCAAACAATAACTTGAAGATTATGGAGTGCAATCCGGATGTGTGGATGTACTGTGTGATAACAAAAGTGCTATTGATGTGTCAAAGAATCTGGTGCTTCATAGCCGAATAAAGCATGTCAACATAAGGCAATACTTCATCCGGGATCATATGATGAAAAAGGATGTTGCATTGGTATATATCCCAACAAACGAACAAAGAGCTGATATCTTTACCAAACCCTTATGTAAAGATCAATTTGGGAAATTGAGAGAATCAATTGGAATGTCAAATCCAATCTAGAAAAACTCTGGAAGACAGCATCTAATCAAGCCGGATCTTGAGATAAAATTCTCACTCCGGAAGAAAAGAAGAGTTTGAAAAGTATATTTATGGAAGATTCCCATGTCAGCCGATAATAATGACGTATGACAGTAAAAGCCTATCAAGGTAACTGTTACTTTTTGAATTTCAAAAGTCCAATGGCTATTACACATGCCATAAATACAGCAGTTAATTCAAAAATAAACCGTTCCCATTCTCCGGTTAAACTGAATTCACCTCTCTCTTAAAAATTTGACTGCCATGTCATCAATCCAGTCAAAAACACCAGAGTCCGGATAACAATTATACCCTCACTTTAAGAAGTCTATATAAACCCCCTTAAAATCCCTTCTCTTCTTCACACGAGCAACGATTTCACTGTTACTCTGCAAAAATTCAAACCTAAAACACTATCTCTCAAATACTTAAAAATGGCAGCCAAAAACACCTTAAACACCCTCAAAATCCTACCCAGTAAAAACCTCTTTCAAGTATCAGATTTGAAAGAAGAAGATTTTGAACCCTTAAATCTCAAAACCTCCGATTTTGTCATCCCTACTGATCATCTAGGAGATGACTATCTATTCAAAACTCCACCCTTCTTCACCTTAATTGAAGATCAGAATCTGGGTAATCTTCTCAAAATAAACTGCCCAACCTGTCCCAAACTGGTGAAAGAGTTCTACTCAAATCTAAGTGCGCATACTCACTTTGATACTCTACGCACTGAGGTACAAGGAAAAATTATCCTTCTAACTCTAAATTTTTTTGAGAAGAATCTAAACATGAAAAACTCAAGAGTACTACTGAGAAAAGATGGGGATGAGACTGGAATTGAGTATGACTCCAACCTGTGGCTCCACCAGAACTACTTCGGGAATAAATTATCAACATACTTCCCCAGAACGCCTAGATTCCTGCAGCATGCTCTAGCAAAGCTCATCCTAATAAAGAAGGGGTCATTGACTACAGTCTCTTCCCTCCAACACTGCATTCTACAGCACTAAAGTGTGAAAGTAAACTGGTCGGTCTTGATCATCCATTACCTCAAGACCCATGTCAACTCCAATGGCTCCTTGATTACAAGAATCCTCCAAGCGGCGGATGTGGATCTAATAGGGTTTGAAGGGATTTATGGCAAACCCATCTTAGAGAAGAACTTCCTAAACCTCCGTTTCAATGAAGAATGGAATGAAGAGATGGTGAAGCTAAAGAGGGACAGACGAAAAGTTAAATCAAGAAAGGTAGCTGATCCGGAAGCAGAAGCCCCAGCTCCCAAAAGGCCTAAAACCACAAAAGCCAAAGCCAAAGCCAAAAGACAAGTGGAACTAATTGATGAGGATACTCTACCTCTCACTCAAATCCTAGGCTCTTAACAGCCAAGACCCAAAGGCAGATTGATTAAAGCAGCAACCAAGAAGGGACTGCATGGGCTTACTACGGGTCTACCTAAAATCGCTACAAAGGAGATTGAGGCTGGAAGAAGAAAAGCAAAGAGAACTTTGGTTGAGATAAAAGAAGAGGCTGATGATGAGGAAATAGAGGATGAGGCTCCTCCTCTAAAGCAGCTCTAGAGAAAAGGGCTCACATTTGATGAAGCTCTTACTACACAAGAAAAGAGAGCTAGTGAAGCCAGGAGGCTTGGTGGGATCATACTAAATGAGGAAGGAAGGCAGTATAGGGAGAGAGCCACCTCAGAGAAAGTGCATTCAAGTAATGGGAAAAATGTTCCCGGTGCAATAGAATTCATAGAACAAAATGATGAGCAATATGCTGAGATTCAGGCAGTTATCAAGAAAAACAATGCAATGAATCAGAGGAAAACAACTGAAGGACCTGGTGAATCATCCAAAGCTCCCCTAATACTGGTACATCCAAAAGACATGGAGACTCTATCCAAAATTCTAGAAGCACATAAATTCCCATTTGCTGAAAGAGCATAATCGCTTCTAGAAAATCTGCTTGGACCAGCAATAAAGTCATCATTCTTGAAAGTCCTGAAAAGGCATTAGAGAAGGATGTTGAGGAAAATACCAACATACCTGAGGAAGAAAAAGAAAGTCCTGACAAGGCAACTGTAGGGGTGGTTGAGGATAGTTCCAACCATCTATAGGAAAGGCCAGAAGAAGAAAGGATGGATGAGGGTCAGACACTACAAACCATTGAGGTAACCCCTAATCTTCTTCATCTTTCTTCTGAAAATAAAAAGCATAACTTGGTTACAATCTCTCATAATGTAACTAAGGACATAGTGCCAATCCCAGATGCAACAGCTCCAGAGGCAGATAATAGCCCCTCTAGAAGCAGTTCAAGCTTTAGAAGTGAATCCAGCTCATCCGGTAGTGAATCATCCGGACCCTCCAATAAATGCTTTCCTCCTCACACCAAATCAGTGACTCTTCCTGATGAAAACTTCAAAGAATCCAAAGTCAGTGGATCTCTCAAACTCCTTCAGGAGGCAACCCTTGAACACCATAAAGAGGGTTTTATCAAAAAGAGCCTCCTGACCATCTGCACCCACCTCAAGGCTTTGGAAAAGGAACTACTTAGGCAAATGTCAAATCAAGAGGTCCGCAAGGACTTAGGTGAAATCAAAGAAAAGTTGAACTGTCTTCCCAAAATTGAGCAACAAGTCATGAACCTCCCAACACTTGGAGCTCTGGCGGCAGCTTCTCTTTATGAGATTAAGCCTCTCTTGAATGAGATAAAGGAAAGCACGTCTAAATTAAATCGCAACGCCAGTCAAGCCAATACCTTGGCCTCTGATAACCGTGTAATAGTGCTGGAAAGGGTGTCCTCCTCCCCCACAGACCTATCCATATAACTCAAGGACTATATAGATACCAAGTTTGAAAACTTGTTAAAATTCATAGAGGATAGGGATTTAAAACCAACTCTGCTGAATATGGAGACTGATCAGCAGGTTACTCAGGAAATGCTTGCTACTTTCACGGACAAAACCATCCCCCAATTAAAAGAAAAGGTCCTTGATGATATGGGTGATGAGATGCAAGCAAGGAACTCCAGTATTGAACAAGAAATAACAGAGTGGAAGAAAACCGTTTCAAAAGAAATAAAAGATCAAATGGAGTCTATCCACAACATTCGGAAGGGACTTAGTGATGAAATCACTCTTCTTTAAACCGGAATAAACAAATTGTCTATCTCTGGATCCTTTTCTTCTCTAGATACTCCAGAATGCTAGCTCATTGCTATCCTGGATTATCTGGTTCAGTCTATAGGGGATTTAGGGTTCATGAGCCAAAAGGGCTTGACTATACTCACCAAGGCCATGTTCTCTTACTTTGATCCGAAGGACCAAGACCAGATTCTGTGCATCTTCCCTCAAGTTTCACAATCATATGATCAGTTCCGGAGGGCCCTTCATCCCTACTACCTGACTCCGCCTATTGTAAATAAATCTATTGATGAGCGTGCCAAAGGTAACAAAGACTACTCTGTCTACTCCTCTGCATGGTAGAAATCTTGGGATAAACGCACCTATATGGTCACTGACCCCCTTGATGGAAGCAAAAAGGGGGAGGAAAAAGATAGCCAGCAAGGAGACGGAAGGGGGAAAGGAAAAACATTACAAGTCCAGAAGAGTGGTCCGTCCGGAGAAATAGTCAAGCTAGCTAGATAAAATTGTAATAGCTAGATTCTCTTTATATATATTTCTGTATCTTGTAACACTGAACTTCATGATGTTAACTATTGTTAACAGCAGAAGTACATATAAAGGGAAAAATTCTTAACTATCAAAACAAACACTTTTAAAGTACAATCTATAATTGTACTACAACAAACTTAGAAGCAGAAGTCATAAAATTATGGGGGAGCTTGGACTAAAATCATGGGGGAGTATCTTAAAAATTAAAAATCTTAAGTTTTTGTTTCCATCAAATGGGGGAGATTATTGGAAAACAATGATTCGGATAATAAAATATGCATCTGAATCAAGTTTGAAAGAAACAAAAATGAATGTAAGTGATTCTCTTAAATCTAAAAGGAAGCATCCGGACAAAGCCAAGACCATTTATTAAGACAAATTCAAAAACCTAAGCAAAGGAGAAAATCAAGGACAAACGACAGTTCCCTAAGACTTGCATCTGAAAGAACTGATAAAAGACATATCTGGAAGGAAGATCTGGAACAAATGAATCCAAAGGATATCCGGATTACTCATCCGAAAGACCTATATCTAAAAGTTAAGGAAAGTATAAAACATATCTTTCCTTATGCCTCTCTGGTCTATTAAAGTCAAAGATTACTTCTCCCAAGAAACAAGTACAAAAAGACAGCTTGTACAAATTAGGGAAAAGTCAAAAGGTTCTGACATAGGACAGAGAAAGTGTAACTACCTTTTCTGTTAGACCAAAAAAGTCGCGCATGGAGCTCACAGTATATGACAATTAGTATGAAAGTTGGTGTATCACAAAATGACAAACAAAACAATCACTGACAACTATCCAGCATCAATCCAAAGAATTCAAACGGATCAAAACACAGTCTAACGGACTGATCAACGGATCTGGAAGCTCCACATCACAAACTAATCAAGGGTGAAGAGTAAATGTAAGCTTACCAACCATAAACGGCTACATTTATGATCAAAGCCTATAAGAGAGCTCTTCATCAACTAAGAAGAGCAATTGATTGACTTACAAAAAGCAAGTAACAAAGCAACAAACATTCAATCAGTCAAGATAATCCCTCCAAGAACCTTTAGTTCTAAATCTGTTTGTAAGGATTCCCAAGTAAAACTATAAACTTGAGGAACTCCAAAAACCAACCTTTGTTATACACCAAAGCGTAAGAATCTCCAACTTGGGTGAGTTGGGAGATTAGGATAGAACTTGAAGTAGGTGCTTTGAGTGACATCTCCCTGTAGGACTCAGCTTAGATTCAAAGTAGAAGGCTAAGTGGTATATCCTACTAAAGATAAGAGGACTCAGCTAGGAGTTGGTGCTTCTAGTACTATATCCTACTTCCGGAAGGGGTCGCCATTCGGAGACAGATCTATAAGGCTTGATTCCTGCCAGTTGAAAAGGAATCCACCAGTGGATAAGCTCGGAAGAAGGAAACTCCGGGGACTGGATATAGGCGGAACGCTTGTGTTTGATTTACTTTTGCTTTTACTGTATTTTACTTATTTGCATCATCCGGATTCATTCCCCGGATTATATTCATTATCCGGAACCATCCTCCAGATCATAATCAAACACGCTACACTAAGACTTTCTCTAAGTCTACAAATTCTATAAAAAAACGGCCATTCACCCCCCCCCCCCCCCCCGCCCCTCTGCCCTTATAATTACTCTTATAGGGAAAAATAGGCGGCTTAGGCAAAAGTTAGGGCATCGAGAGAAAAATGTCAGTTACTTTCTGAAAAATCTGTAAAAGACTAGTAGGCAGTAGGGGTTAGCCATTGGAAATTTTTACCGTTGCCTATGTACTCCAATTAATCTCATCAATGAACATGTTATGATTTTGCTAAGAATCTTAGTCTTATGAATGCATGCATGTCTTTAGGTGAAATAATCGTTGGTATGTGAACATCAATTTTTCTCTATGTGTTATGCATCATTGTATTCACTTTTATCACACATTTGCAATAGTTTGAAAAGCCTGCTGGATTGAAAACCCGAAAGGGCGGTCCAGGCAAAAGTTAAGGCAAAAAGAAAAGTCTGCTGGATTCATCCGTCAAGGATAATTCAGGCAAAAATTAAGACAGCCTGCGGGATTGAAAACCTAAAAGGGCGGTCTTGGCAAAAATTAAGGCAAAAAGAAAGAGAAAAGCTTGCTAGGTTGAAAACCCGAAAGGGCGGTCTAGGCAAAAGTTAAAGCTAAAAAAAAAGGTCCGCCGGGGTAAGCCATCAAGGATAGCTTAAGGAAAAATTAGGACAAAAAGAAAAGAAAACAAAAATAAATGTTCTATAGGTCCCCTCACATCGAGTGGCCTATGCAAAAGTTAGAACGTCACCTGATCTCCTCACTATAAAATCACTAGACAAAATATGGGTTCGCAAGGCAACTATGCGCGATAATCTCGGTTCAAGAAAAATCCATAAGCATAAAAGAAATATCAAAAGTACCAATTCAAAAGTTCACAATCAAAGAAAGCCACGCAGGGCCCCAAAAGTATCAAATAGTTCAGAAAAAGCAATCATAACCTAAGCTGTCGGGGGATCCTGTCCTTAGTGACCCTCCTGAGTCTAATCCTTAGTGTCCGCCAGCAGATAGTCTATATCTACGGTCATATGGTCATCGACGTCACTAGTACTAGTAGCCGGCCGGGCAGGGACTCTAGTCTCTGAAGTCCCTACAGCAGCCCCAGCAGTGTCTACTCCCTCAACATGCTGATCTCCACCCCTCTAAGTCACTCGATATGCAGAAAGATCAACCTTAGACTTATCATCAGAAGCAACTAGTGTCTGCCTATCATCAATCATCCTCGCTAGCTGACCCCTCAGCATTTCAGTCCCGGCCCTCGCCCAAGCAGTCTCGGCCCTAGCCCAATCAGCCCCAACAGTGGCTAGCCGCAGCTGCTCCTCTAAAAATCTGGCTCTCTCCTCGAAAGCGTCTAAATCCTAGGCGGACTTGCTCTGCTCTATAGCCAGCAAAGTATGTAATAAAAACCATGATATCAGTACAAATATGTAGATGTCTTGGTATGATCATGCATAGTTTGTTGAAATTTTACTGGTAAAAGAAACTTACTAAAGCTAGTGCAACCTGGGCCAGCAATAGATCTCGCAGTAAAAAATAATCCCGGGCTATCCTCTCGGCCTCGAAAGTGGTCACCTAAAAAAAAGAGTCACATCAGGATAAAACACACTAAGAAATTACAATAATAAACAAAGCCAAAGGTAAGGGGTTCCTTACATGGGTGGAGCTAGAAGGAGTGAAACCAATAGGTTAGACCGACCCCTCGAGCTTCTTGACAGCTCGATTCCTCGAATGGTCGAGGACTCAGAAGAAAGTGTCTAGCTCAACTCGAAGGATGCCCTCCCTCACAGATCCAAAGGCTCGAGACCGCTTCATCAGCGGCTCAGCAGCAGCGGTAAATCTCTTCCGCGTGAAAGCGGGAGGCTGTAGCAACAAAGAATCAAGACTCAAGATTACAGTTAATTTCAAAAACCAACAAAGTATTCACAAAGGCCAAGTCAGGAACATACTCGAGAAGGAGTAGTTGACCTAGCCAATCCTCTAGTACCCTGAGCAATGGATGGACCCCCGCGGTCACCCCTTGGTCGTCTTCATCTTCATCATCATCATTATCATCATCATTATCCTCACTATCGCTCCAGTGAAACTCCAGGGGCTCGTCCTCATAATGAATCCTATCATAGGGAGGAAGGAGGGAAGCATGAACAAACTCAGAATAAGGGCCCTCTACAGACAGCACTCAAGCTACCTCGCCCAGCAAGTATAGCCCCTGATCGATCCACGGTATGAGATGAAGCCAGAAGACACCCGCTGGGAACATGGGAGGAATCAGCCTCTCCACCAAGCACTGGTCCACCACCCCTGGACCCGCTCACCAAAGTACCACTCATATGAGAGAGGTGACTCAGGATAAAGCGGCAGTCATCCATACTAGCTCAAGTCTGCTCAATATCTCCATATATGACCAATCTCTCCCAAGGGTCTCGATTAGCCTATACGAAACAAATGTATTATGAGTATTTCAACCTAGAAAATGCAGTTTCTACTAATGGTTTGTCAAAATGTAAAATACAGGTTCAATAGAAGAAGTTTACTCAATTTGAGCGCAGCTGGCATAAGAACTCTTGATACTGCACTGTGGTCAAGGGCTGATTCTGCCAAAGCCCCATCCATCTAGATATGATATGCAGCGTCTCAAGCTGCATGGGCAAGCCTGGTTTGGGAATCAATCGATGCTCGAAAGCCTAAATCTGTAAGACAAAGGGTTAGGTGCAGCACAGTTTAGACAAAAGGGTTAAAGCAAAAAAGATCAGTTTGGGATTTAGTAGTAGTATCAGATGGCAGATCTTGAGCTCAGACTACTCATCTCGGACCCCTATCCAATCCATAGTAAAGCTGTGCTAGGATGGCCTGGCACTAGTTCTTGTAGGGCACAGCTGTAAGATCCTCCATGGCATAGAGCAAACTATAGTTGAGGTTGCTCGAGTATACTGGGAAGAAGACGGTGGCAAGGAATGTCAGCAAGAAAGACTGGGAGTACTGGTCCCTCCTATCAACTGCAACAGGACTCTGCTGCCTGGTCCAATAAGCATACAAATCCCCGTACTTGAGCTTTTTCATCCCACCCGAATGAAGCCCAAGTAATCTAGTAATGTAGCCCTTCACTTCAGGCCGACAATGCCATCGGTCGGCATAAACATCAAAGTGGACCACATCCCCGCTCCACTCCAGGCCCGTCATGGCACATACATCCGAGGGAGTAATAGTGACCTCCCTAATAGGCAAGTGGAAAGTATAGGTCATCTCCGACCAACTCTTAGTCAAACCTGAAATGACACCATGGGCCAATGTCTTAGAGGCCTGAGGGATGGCCTTGATAATATCACTGAAGCTGAAGGAGTCAATGCGGGTCAACTGCTCCGCATCCCCTGCTACACTAATCTCCCTGTACCATTTCTTATAGAAGCTTAAAGCCCCCATAGTCTTATATTGAAATTGTAGAAATAGAATTACACATTAATAGGGTTAGAATACATCAGACAAGTCAGAAATCAAAAAAGGATTGCAGAAATTAGAGAAAACAATGTTCCATCCCCAAGGATAGGACCTGTACGGGTAGGACCCACCCATACTGGTCCATAAGTGGAAACCGTAACAAAAAAAGACTCGTACGGGTCCCCCCTCACCCTTACAGGTCCCCTACAAGCAGTCCCTATGCGAGCAAACTCCCCAAAAATCCAAAAACACCCAATCTCAATAAAAACTCATCCAAAACTATTTTAAAAGCATCCTAGGCTAAAGTTACATTCATCAGGCTCCATTCCAAGGTCCAAAACACCCTAATTCATGCTAAAATTCGAGAAATCGCCAAAAGTTCAAAATTAGAAAATGGAGAATCAAACGAAATTACCTAGAATTTTGAAGCATGGGTCTCAGGAAAAGGGATCAGTGGCACTTCAAAGGCAGGAGTAAGCCCTAAGAACGAGTCTCCTCTGTGAAAAGCATGCCTAATGGAAACCGGGCATTCTCAAAGCCCCAAATCATCCATCGGGGGCAAGTCTTCCAGTCTAAGGGAGAAACGGCCAGTCTTTAGGATCTTTTTGTACATCTTTGGTTGATTTTTTGAGAAAAATTACCGGAAAATGCAACGTGGGAAGTTTTAGTATGAGGTAGGATATAAGGGGGCTGATCTGCCTTTTCAACCCCCTCATCGGTGACCCGTACAGGTCCCACCATATGGGGTCCCCACTTTTGAGATCCGTACCCATACGGGTTTGGCCCACCTGTACGGGCCCTTTCTTGCCATCCAGGGGTAGATTTTTGCATCGATATTTTAGCGAACACCAAGAATTATCCAATTCAAGTTCGGGGCCAACCCCACTCCCTCTCAACCTTATATTTCCATTATATTTGGGATAAGTCCCTAGGCTCACCTTGATCCTTGATTAAAGGGGCAAAAATATTTTTTGTTTTCACAAAAGTCAATCAAGAATCAAGGTAGGTCACTTTTAAGTTAATTACTGATTAGGAAATTTTGTGTACAGGTCCATCCTAGCATCAGAATTCTTCCTCGGTAAAATAAATCTTACCCGAAAAGACTTCCCTAGCAGAAGAGGTTTTACTAAAGAATATTACTTCACTCCCTAGCAGTAAAATCAGTCAAGGGGCGTACTCCTATCATTAAGAACCCTAGAAGCACCCCACTCTAGGGTCATTTCCCAGTAGAAGAATCAGGTCCCAAAGGCATTCCCCCATCAGATCCAGGGGCACCCCCCCTTACTTCCCAGTAGCGGAATCAGATCCAGAGGCATCCTCCCACTTCCCAATAGTGAAATCAGATCCAAGGGCATCCCTCCACCAATCTAGGTGCATCCCCCACTTCCCAGTAGTGGAATCATATCCAGAGGCATCCCCCCACAAATCTAGGGGCATCCCATCACTTTCCAGTAGCGAAATTAGATCCAGGGGCATCCCTCCACTTTTCAGTAGCGGAATCAAATCTAGGGGCATCCCCCCACTTCCTAGTAGCAGATTAAGTAGACCCTAGGGGCACTCACCCTAAGGGCATTCCCTAGCGGCAAAATAAAATGTCGATTGAGACAAACTCGACATTTCTTGCACATAATTTTTAGTTTATCGCATCTACACTTCTATATTCTTAATTGAAGAGGCAAAAATATTTTTTTGTTCTCAAAAAAGTCAATTAAGAATAAAAAGGTATCTACTTGGGCAATGACTAACTCGGTGTTTGATTATTATCTCTTTTCAGGTTATTCAAATTCCCTAGTCAGGAGAGTCATCCACCTTAGGAAAGGGATACATCACCGGTCAGGAAAGCCAATCCGCCTTAGGAAAGGGATACACCATCAGCCAGGAAAGTCGATCCGCCTTAAGAAAGGGATACACACATCTTCCCTAGAGAAGTCATCAGTCAGGAGAGTCATCTGTCTTAGGAAAGGGACACACCACCCCCCCTAGTTGAGTCACTAGGGATATCCACAGTAGCAAAAGGAAAGTCATATGCCTCAAGAAAGGGATATGCACATTAGCAAAAGGAAAGTCATCCACCTCAAGAAAGGGATGTGCATGGTAGCCAAAGGAAAGTCATCCACCTCAAGAAAGGGATATGCATTGGAAAGTCATCCACTGCAAGAAAGGGATATGCACAGTGACAAAAAGAATATCATCCGCCTCAGGAAAGGATACGCATTGCATGGAGAGTCATCTGCCTCAAGGAAGGGATGCACATGCACATTCCTTAATAGAGTTACAAGGGGTATGCATTAGCAAAGGAAAGAACTTTGCGTCAAGAAAGGAACTAACCCATATCATCACCTCCGGTATGATCTCTAAACCCTCACTCACATCGTGAGATCATATAGATCTGTATCTGCAATGATTCCATAAGGGGCAGTCTGTGAGCACTAGATTTTAACGATCCTTCTCATAAAACTATGATGAGAGCTATATGATGCAATATCTTTCAGGTGTTGTCCATCAGAGGTGTTCCTACTACGGCAGAGTTGAGTTTGGATGAAGTTTGAAGACCTAGTCTGCCCTAAGGGACCCATACGGAGTGCTGCCTGGTGGTACGGATCCACTGGCAAACCTGTATGGGTCATCCCTTCCATCCACTTGGGGGGAACCCATACGGGTCCTCTTGTTGCCTAAATAAGCTCTTTTGGAAAGGAATCCTTTCCTATTTCGAGAAAAGGCAGGCAATGAACGCAATTTATTGCGTTCAGACCTCTTTTTCCCTATAAATAGGGCCCTTCTCTACACATTTTCAACGGACACATTTCATATGAAAAACTATACTAAAATTCTAGTAATTTTTGTAGGTATAGAAAAGGTATAATGGGGGTATAGGAGGTATAAAATAGGGAGAAAACCCTTCTTTTGAGGTTTTGCCCACATTTTATTCATTTCTAGCTTCTTTTATTAGGATTTGGGGGAGATTCTGTCCACACAAATACTCACCTAAATAATCCTGTTTCACCATCTACTTTGGTCGGGCTCTCTCAATAGTAAAGGGATCACCTCAAAGTGGATTCACGCCTCAAAAGTAAAGCTACTAAGTTTCAAGGAGACTCACATCTCAGTTATTTCGTTATTATTATTGGTTGTTCCTTCTATTATATATGTTGCTTTCATTTCTTGTTTCGGGTTTGGTCCTAACCCGTATGAGCCTTGTTGGCACCATATATCCCCTAAGATGTCAATTTGGTGCGCCATACTCATACGGAAGGAAATCCCTTTTTATTTTATTTTTCTGCCACCAATCTGTTAATCTGTGAATCTATAAATTGAACCAAACAGAGTTTCTGCCTGGACCAGACAGGAGCCGTATGGGTACACCATACCCGTACCAGTCCTCCTTGACAGCCGTAAGGGTGCTACCCACCTGTACGGTTACAAGCCCTAGGCAGATTCTAGAACTCATTTCCAACTAGTTAAAAAATCATTCTAACTTACCATTTGCCAAGCAATCATTTTCATTAATAATCTAGTAAATCAACCCACCAAAGTTAAAATATGTTTTCACCACAAAATACATTGAAATGCTAATTTACGATATGGTATAAACTGTGCTAATATCTATGGATGTAGGGGAATTTATTTTCATTTTGTTTTATAACTTAGAACAAATGTATAGGTTCTCTTTGCAATCCCCCCATTTTTCCCCGTTTGTAATTTTTATTCCCCCATTTATTACTTATGCTTTATTGTAATATGTAAACGCATGTGACGAGTGTGAAAGAGTGTAGAAATAGGATTTCTGTGATAATTCCCTAAATGATGAAAACTAAAACGGTTTTACGCGGTGAATGCAATTTTGAATCAATTAAATGAGAAATAAGTGACTCATCAGATACCCGAATCTCTAATCCAGTAGGTATGAGTCTCCCGCCTAGAGGGAACCATACCAAAACTCTTTCCCAAGTAGATAACTTGGGTGGTGACTCTATCTATTGTATCGAGATTTGGGTCTCGATTCTCTAATTCATTAAAATTGGCTTATTGTGCAAACTTTAACTAAAAATGTTTTGTCACGCCTAAATCCAACCAAAACCTCAGTGGGCCCCGCCTCTCACACAGGCGCAACCATCGACACCTCACAGCAGCCACTATCCCTAAGGCCCCAATATGGGCCTTGAGTAGTATTATTCATAAACAACATTGCCTTGGCCAGCACACAGATCTAATCTAAAATTGTCCAGTAATTTTCTCACCGATCCACTTGCACTAGTTCAAACAATACCTAGTATTCTTCAATTATGTTGTCTTTTGGTTCTTAATCCCTTTATTTATTTTATCCTCCTCATTATCTAACAAGTTTATTGGTCCAACCAATGAATATCGGTCTAACCAATACATTCTGGTGTGACCATATTTCATTGCTCTTCTAGATTAGACCTAGTCTAATGATTCTATACATAGCTCGGTCGTAACTCAAAGTGTGTGACCTTATAGGATCCCGTAATATCAAGCTGTTAAAAGTTTAACCTGGCTCAATCCCTTTTGGGAATTGACCGACTCGGAGTTCTAGACCGTTAGGAACTCCAATTAGTTTGATCGGTCATAGTGGCACTCTAGCAAAGGCATATGACCCCTCAATATTTGGAATGCACTTGCATGCGACTTAATCCCGATTCTGCAATAGTATCAATATAATTCACTCCTTCTATCAAATGTTAAGTAGGATCTGGTTTCTAGGACTCGGTTTAAGTGTTAGTCCACTAGTAGCTATTATAGCTACCCCAGTAGTTTAGTCTTGCTGCCAAAGTACACTACTCAACCATTTAATGTGTTAATCAGGATCCCATCCTATCAACTCATACTCTAATCAAAGGTTTATGAGTGTGTCACTTCTAATAAGTGGCCAAGTTACATCTCCCTTATATTGCTATAGAGGAATGATAGATTTCATCTTGACTACTCAGCTTACCAACGGACAGACATTAACTATACCTATAATTATCCGTAGCATCCAATCTATAGAATGTATAGGTATAATCCAAAGTACAGCAACATCTGAACAAGGTAACTAGTATCTCATGTCTAAAGATATTTGTATTAAAATAAGATGATTCAAACACTAACACATAATATAGATTACCGAGTATTGTCTTGTAGCGGTCTCCAATGTATTTCCCTGAATACATTCATGTCTTAACCCAAGGTACCACCCTCTAGCATTGAAGATATGCTCCTCTAAATCATATTTAAGGGGTATGACGACACATGTTAATCTATCCATATTCATCAATATCCAGTCTTGATAATACTATGACTAGGGATATTTAGACAAATCATAGTTGCACACGAACCAGTTCTCACCAACATAGTCTCACTATGCGCTTGCAATACGTGCTATAATTATGTCAAGGACTTTTGCAAACACATTAATGAATATATTCTAAACTAGTTATAATATATATTCACAGCCATTGATATAACAAAAGAATGCCTTTATTAATATAACTTTGTTCGTACAAATAAAACTAACTAAGATATATCACCCTGATTGCCTCTAGGGCATACATCATATCTAACAATCTCCCACTTGCACTAGAGCTAATTAACTACGTGCCGTAAGCCATAACTATTAACATGCTGGTCATGCTTAATCTATGTCAAAGGCTTGGTCAGACCATCCGCCAGGTTCTAATTTGTGGGTACATATTCGTTCTGTATATCCTTATCTCTTATCATATCTTGAACTATATGATATTTTCTATGTACATGTCCGTTTCTCTGACGAGACCATGGTTCTTTTGACTGAGCAATAACCCCAGTGTTATTATAATATATTACAATTAGATCCTCACTATTACACACCACGCTGAGATCACCAATAAATATCTTTATCTAGATAGCTTGTTTTGCTACTTCTGAAGCATCATTGTACTCAAATTCAGTGGTTGAATCGGCAGTTGTATCCTATTTAGAACTCTTCCAAACAACCGCCCCTCTATTTAACATAAATAGGTAACCTGACTGTGACTTGTAGTCATCTCTGTCAGGTTGAAAACTCGCATCAGTGAATCCCTTTACTGTGAGATCACCTCTTCCATATACTAAGAACATTCCTTAGTCCCTCTCAAGTACTTAAGGATATTCTTAATGGCCTTCCAGTGCTTCTCACCTGGATCAGATTAAAATCTGCTTGTGATACTCAACGCATGTGAGACATCAGGTTATGTACATACTATAGCATACATGATAGATCCTATTGTGGATGTATAGGGTATTTCATTCATGTGCAATTTCTCCTATTATATTCCCGAACACTCATATTTAGAAAGGTTAATTCCATGAGACATTAGAAGATAACTCTTTCTTAATTGCTTAAGGTTGAACCTAGTCAGTACCTTGTCTATGTATGTATCATGTGAAAGACCTAGCAGCCTCTTGGATCTATCTCTATAGATCTTTATACCTAGTATAAATGCTGCTTCTCTAAGGTCCTTCATGGAGAACTTACTTGACAACCACGACTTAACCATTTGAAGAAGAGAAATGTTATTTCCTACTAGCAGTATGTCATCAACATATAGCATAAGTAAAATGACAACACTCCCACTAACTTTCTTATATATACAAGGCTCATAAGCATTTGATATGAAGTCTAAATCTTTGATCGTATCATCAAACCTTATATTCCAACTATGCATGCTTGCTTAAGTCTATAAATGGATCTTTGTAGCTTGCATACCTTTGAGCCATTCTCAGATCTAAAACCCTTAGGTTGTATCATATATACATCCCGATCCATGTTTCCATTTAGGAAAAGTGGTTTTTACATCCATCTGCCAGATCTCATAATCATAATGAGCAGCGATGGCCCAGAGTATCCTTATGGATTTAAGCATGGCTACCAGTGAAAAGGTTTTATCATAGTCAATTCCTTCTCTTTGGCTATAACCCTTTACCACCAACCTTGCCTTATAGGTAATTACATTACCATCCATGTCGGTTTTCTTCTTAAAAACCCATTTGCAACCTATGGGTCTAACCTCATCAGGTGCATCGACCAATTCCCATTCTTGGTTTTCATACAGGGCATTTTTTATTTCATGGCTTTTAACCATTTATTAGAGTCTGGGCACTCCATTGCTTCCTTGTAGGTCTTAGGTTCATCATCCTCTATTAGAAATATTTGTTTATCATCCGTGATGAAAAATCCATATCTTTTAGGAGCGTTGGGAACCCTACCAGATCTACGCAATGGTTGTTGTATAATAGGTTGTTCCTCGATCACACTCTGTTGTGTATCAGGCATAAGAATTATCAGTTGATTATCTTGTTTGCCTACTTAAACCTTAAATTCAAGGTCGCTCCCACTAGCTTTTGCAAGCATGTGTTCCTTCTTAAGGAACTGAGCGGTCCTAAAAACAAACACCTTTTGTTCCTTAGGATCATAAAAGGTATATCCTACTATCTCTTTAGGATAACCTATGAATAAGCATTTTGTCAGCCCTAGCTCCCAACTTGTTTGACATTGTCCTTTTGATATAGGCAGGACATCCCCAAACTCTCAGGTGAGAAAGAGAGGGTTTCTTACCATACCACCTTTCGTATGGTGTTGTATCAACTAATTTTGAGGGCACACGATTTAATATATGTACTGTACTCTCAAGTGCATATCCCCAAAAGGATTTGCTGAGACTTGCTTAGCTCATCATGGACCGAACCATGTCTAACAAAGTTCTGTTCCTCCTCTCAGGCACGCCATTTTGCTGAGGAGTATAAGGAGGGGTCCATTGGGGTAATATTCCGTTATCCCTTAGATAATCTTGAAACTCTTGGCTTAAATATTCTCCACCTTGGTCTGACAGTATTGCCTTAATATTCTTTTCAAGTTGTTTCTCAACTTCATTCTTATAGTCTTTAAACTTTTCAAAACTATCTGATTTGTGCCTCATAAGGTACAAATACTCGTATCGTGAGTAATCATCGATAAAAGATATGAAGTAGATGAATCCTCCATGTGTAGACACATTTATCGGACCACATACATCTGTGTGTATTATTTCTAATATACTTGTGGCACATTCATCTTTACCTTTAAAGGGTTTCTTTGTCATTTTGCCTAATAAACAAGGTTCGCATGCCCCATAAGACTCCCAGTCTATTGGGCCCAAGTCACCTCCTTTATGTAACTTAGTTAAGCGGGCTTCGTTTATATGGCCCAAACGACAATGCCATAAGTAGGATGCTTTGTCTTTATCTAATTTCAATCTCTTAGCATCATTCATATTAAAGCTTTCAGCTTTAGTATTTAAAACATATATGTCATCAATCAAAACTCCATTGCCATAAAGAACACTATTTTTTACGAATTTGACAATCTTTATTATTAAATAAAACTTCAAATCCTTCTGATGCTAAACACACAATAGAAATAATATTCTTAGTAACAACCGAAATATAATAGAATTTATTTAATTCTAAAACTAGGCCAGTAGGCAATTTGGGACTATATGTTCCTACAGCTGATGCAGCAACTCGTGCTCCATTTCTAACTCATAGGTCCAACTCTCTTTTAGCCAGCCTTCTATGGTTCTGGAACACCTGCATAGAAGTACAGATATGAGTACCACATCTAGTATATAATACCCATGTAGACTCATAAGGAGCTGTAGTGAAATTTTCAATCATGAACATACCTGAAGCATAAGCATCTTTCAGCTTTGTCTTCTTATGCTTAGAAAACGCAGCCATCAGTCATTCTACTCTTACTTCAGAGAAGGACTTAAGCTCAACATGATTTCTCTTACATTCTACCTCCTTCATGAGTTTTCTCTTGACTTTTAAACCTCTCATCTTTTTGATCTTGAGGTCTTTAGCAACAAGTTGATCTTCCAAATCATTTTGACATTGAATATCAACCAGCTCGAGCATATCGATGGTTTGAGATAACCCACAGTCACGACTCTTAAAGATAAATTCTAATTTAAATGCATCATACCTCTCAGGCAGACCTTTCAGAACTATTCCATTGTAGTCATCAAGACTATAGTTAATTCCAAATTTCTTTAGCTCCTCTAAAGTGTTATACAAGCGTATAACAAGTTCAGCTACTGAAGAGTCTTTTCCCATTCCCATATAATGCATGAAACTTTCTAGTTCACCAAGTTTTGGGAGATTCTGAAGCAATGACACTAAGTCTGCTTCTAGGTATAAATTCTGATATTTAGGTAGCATTCCATCGACCATCAAGTATTTCACTAAATTATAGTCTCTTTGATGCTTCCTATAATCATCAATTTTGCAAGCAAAGGCATTTGCACCAGGATGTTTAGGGTGTGGGTTATTAAGAACATAACTCAAAGCATTATTCTCGAGAACCACTTTTACCACCTTGAACCACTCTATGAAGTTCCAACCTTTAAATTTGATTTTGTCAAGCGGATGATTATTGATTGTTTTGTTAAGAGGATACATATCCAACCTAGATATAAGAAAAGAATTATTGCTTTAGACTTAGTTCTTGTACATGCATTTAATTTAAGGACTTCTAATTAAATACATATTCCTACTATTTTATCAAGGTTTAAGTCAAAAATATAATAGCCCCTTCTATTATTTTTCGGGAAATATGGTCTAACCATTCTCCTTAGTATGTATCATCTATAACTCATTTAAGCTAACCTCCGCTATCACGAGTCAAGCTAACTTAAATAGCTATAGGAGGATCTAGTCTATTTGCATCTAATGCAATTGCTAATCCATTTGAGTTCCAACCCATGGACGTGCATAACCAATTATATGACTCCTCAAATGATGCCTCTAGCCCAGCATTAGCTTTGATATTACGGATAACTAGCCCAATTCGATTAAGACTTAACCCTAACTCGAATCATGTGAACAGACGATGTTAAAGAAGAAGGCACGCTGTGCGTGAGCAATTTATTCAATGAAAAAGTCCAGAATCACACTTCGATTTTAAGAAGGCTAATTTTGTCTTAATATTTTAATGGGGATTTATTGGTGTAATCGGTCTCGCCTAATCTAGGACATATACATGGACATGATTATAAAACTATAACTAATTTCGGGCTAAAAAGAATTAGTAGGTCCAACCTAGGGGTCATTCTCAACTGGTAATTCATAATCATTCCATCATGCCAAGACTCCACATAGCATGCAAAACAAACAAGGGGGTTCATTGTTCAAGTTCTTGCACCTATGTCTATAAGTTTTAATTTAACAATTTAAACTTTCATTTGTAAAACCATATAATGAATCCAATTCATTATATTGGTCCCTGTGATGGTCTGAGTTTGGTCAGAGGGGGGTGAATGACCCTTTTTTGCGGAATTAATAGACTTTAAGAAGTCTAAGTGTAGCGTGTTTGATTATGATCCGGAGGATAGATCAGGATGATGCAAGTATGAAAATATAATGCAATAAATAGAAAGTTAAAGAATCAAACACAGAGATCTATACTAGTTCAGCCCCGCCTATGTCCAGTCCCCAGAGCTTCCTTCCTTTGAGCTTTTTCACTAGTGGATTCTTTCCAAATGGTAGGAATCAAGCCTTACAGATTATCTCTGGATGGTAACCCCTTCCAGATGTAGGATATACCACTAGAAGCACCAACTCCTAGCTGACTGCTTTTATCTTTAGCAAGATATACCACTTAGACTTCTACCCCGAATCTAAGTTGAGTTCTACAGGGAGATCCCACTCAAAGCACCTACTTCAAGCTATATCCCTATCTCACTACTCATCCAAGTAAGAGATCTTTTACACTTTGGTTTTCAACGTATGTTTTGATTTTGGAGTTCCTTAAGTTTATAACTCACTTAGGATTCCTTATAAACTGATTTTGAGTGATTTAGCTCTTGGAGGGATTTGTCAATCTGATTACTTTCTAGCAAGTTCTCTTGTATATGCTTTTATGAAATCAACCAACACCTTCTCAATATGTGAAGCTTCCCTTTTATAGGCTTTGATCATAAATGTAGCCGTTGAGGATTGGTGAGCTGTAATTGAACCTTCATCGTTGATCAGGTAAGATGTGGCACTTCTGGAGCCGTTGATCAATTTGTTAGATAGTAATTTGACCCATTTGAATCCTTGGGATTGAGGCTAAAAAGATGTTAGTGATCGTTTTCCTTGTTTTTTAGTGTCACACTAACTTTTATACCAGTAGCTTTTTGGTGTGAGCTCCAAGCGCCTCCTCATTGGTCTAGGTGAAAAAGGTTGTTTCCTTTTTCTGTTTAGTGTCAGTCCTTTTGTCCTCTTTCTGAAAAGTGCAAGCTATCTCTTTTGTCTTGCTCATGGGGAAAGGATCTTTGACTTTGTTAGACCAAAAAGGTGGAGGGAAAAGTTATCTTAGAGACTTTTCCCATTGTATTGATATACGAGTCTTCCGGATATCTTGAGACTCAATATTTTTGGATCTGTCTTCTTTCGGATGCTTGTGCAATCAGTTCTTCCGGATGCTGATCTTGAACGGTTTAAAGTTTGATTCCTTTCCAAACTTCAATCGGATGCTCTATGCTTAGGCACTTGTAGTCTTCAATGGATACCCTTATTGCTGGGCCTTGTTCGGATGCTTCCATTTAGATTTAGGAGATTACATAAGTATGTTTCTTTGAGTTTTTGTTTCTTTCAAACCTGATCCAGATATTTATTTTTATGAGATTTTGGATCAATGTTTTCCAATAATCTCCCCCATTTGATGGAAACAAAAACCCAAGATAACTAAGCATAAGGAAAGGAGTGCATATGAGCTAAGTATGATTCTTGATACTTAGTCATTTACAGATTTTACTCCCCCTTAATCTAAGCATTTAGCACCCCCAATATTTTTGCATTTTTGGCTTCTATATTTTTTAAGTACAATTACATATTGTACTTAAAAGCATTTTTAATGTAAATGTGTTTCAGTATATATATAGTTCTGCTGTTAACAATGGTTAACATCAATGAAGTCCAGAATTACAAATACAGAGTACATATTAGTGAAAATTGTCTAAGATAGCTATTACAAAGTTTTTACATGAGATCAAAAGCCAGCTATAAATTTACCTATCTATGTCCAAATCCTCTCCTCCTTTGCCTTTACTGGTTAAACTTTTCTCCCCTTTATTGTTTTCATCTTGTTGGGGGTCTATCACTATGTATAATTGTTTCCCAGCTCTTCTACCATGCTTCAGAGTAGATTGAATAATCTATATTCCCTTGGCCGCACTTTTTAAAAATTGTTTCAACAGTAGCCGGAAGGAGTTGATAGGGCTTTAGAAATGCTCAGAGGTCTTTATATGATTTAGTCACGTCCAAAATCATTCTGAGTGCATAGGCTTGATATTCTTTATCAAAATAGGGAAACATACATTTGAGGAGTGTTAACATGCACTTGTATCCAAAGAATCCAGTGTCGCCTATATGTTTGATAAGATCATTGACCACTGGAAGAACAAGGCTGTCTTGGGTGAAGGAGGAAGATCCAAATGAGGTGATTGAAAGATTAGCCATACCTGACTTTAAGGCATCAATATCATTATAGATATCTCTCCGGACATTATGGATGCTGGAGTTAAGCTTAGTGAGATCCTTATGGAAAGCCTCTTGGAGAGTTTTAATCAAGTTATTAGTTCTAGAAGAGTGGCTTCCACTATCTTCACTAATTTCATGCACCTGCTTCTTTAATAGATCTAGGTGAGCCTCATCAAGGAAGTTTGTGAGCATTTTTTGTGCAGCTTGATACTCCTCATTTTGTAGTAAATAGATTTATGTAAGAGGATGTGATCTTATCCAAGATTGTAGCACAGTTTTTTATGGCCACTGTATTGGCTTGATCTGCAATTCTGTTGGCTCCGGCGATGTTTGTGTTTATTTGCTCAAGGATTGGTTTGACCTTAGCAAGGGAGACTTCCGCCACTACATCAGCAGTGGGAAAGTCCTCCACTTTCTGTGCTACTTTCTTGACATCCCCCTTTATCACCTTAAGTTCCTTCTTCAAATCTAGAGGCTGAAATTCTTCAAGAAGTACCTTTTCCACCGCTCTCAAATGTTTGCAGATGTTTCAGAGGCTTTATTTGACGTAGCTCTCCTCTTGTTCTTCATGAGTAGCCTCTTATAGAATCTTGAGTGTTATGCATATCTTTGTATCTCATGTTGGATTTTCATTGGCAGTAGATATTCTGATTGGGCTTGCTAGAGGAGTTTCAGATTTAGAGCTGCTTCTGGTCTCATCAGCTCCGGATGTTCTTGCTTCAACTGATTCTCCTTCTTTTTCTTCCCTCTCTTCTTCCAACCATTCCTCAGACTAGCCTTGCCCTTTGAATCCACCCTAAGAGCATTCTCATTGGATCTCAAACTGTGTCCCTCCTTTGAAATTTTATGTTACGGGTTGGACTCCTGATCCTTAGATGCAATTGGAGAATGTGCATCTAAGTTGTCCCTATATTCAAATTCTATTCCACCACTAGTAGTGATGTCAGCATTAATATCAAATGATACTAAGTTGGGGATTACCTCAGTAGTTGGCATTTCTATACTTCCTTCCTTAACCTCCACAACCCCGAATGACTGGTAATGTCCTTAGTCATCCCTTCTATTGCCTATAGAGGACTTGCAACAATAATCATCTCTTGTCCTAAAATGGTGTAATTATCCTCACCAATCCCTCCGGTTTCCTTTTCAAGACTTTCCAGTTCTACTACTTTCGAGTTCACATTCAGCAAGTTTTCAGGAAGAGGTCCGGATCGAGCTTGAAAAATCAATAAATCCTCATCCTGGTACTTTACTTCTTTAAGAAGCCCTAGATCATTTGATGATATAAGGATTGGTGGGCTATTTGATGTTGTTGTATCGGATGAGCCTCCCGGTCCCCTCTTTTGTCAAAAGATTGATCTTTTGATTGTCTTTCACATCCGACATCATTTCAGCAAATTGGGGATCTTTAGGGAATATATTACCTTCAGGTATTGGGTTTTTGGTTAATGGCACAATCTCCTTCCCTTTTTTGAATTTGACTGGAGTGGTGGTTTTGGGAGATGGTTCCCGAGTAGTTATTCCGGCAACAGGTTTTTGGATTAGGAGCTTTGCTCTAGCTTTCTCTGCCATCAAGGCTTCTATGAATGTTAATCCTCTCCTCTAGAGTTGCTTTTTGGAGGCAGGTTCTCCATCCCTGGTTTCTTCACTATCAGATTCATTTTCTTCTATTAGCATAGCTATTAAGTTTTGTTTTTGTCCCTTTTGATACCCTTCTCTAATTGCAGCAGTAGCTACTGCAATGGTTTCCCTTGCTTCTAGCTCACATACTGGTTTCTTCAGCTTATTAACAACTTTAATTAGTCTTCCTCGTGGTTTAGGCTTCTCAGGGTCTTATTCAATAGCTGAGTGAGGGTTTGGGTATCCTCATCAACTTCCTCAACCGAACCAAAGCAAGTTCCTTTTATGCCTTTGGCTTGGTAGTTCTTGCTTTCTTAGGAATCGAAGCTCCTTCCACTGGACCCACAGCCTTTCTAGCCGTGCCATTCTTGTCATCCCGTAGCTTCTTAGCTTTCTCCTCGTTCTAGGTCTTCCCAAAGCTTAGCTTCTTGAAATTCTTCTCTAGAATTTCCTTTTCGATGATAGGCTGGAATTTGGTTAAATTTACTTTATTGGCTAGAAGAATCCTGGTGATCAAGGCGCCATGAGAATTCCTATACTACCTCAGATAGTGGATGATGAGCACAGGCATGTTCACTACTCTACTCTCCACCCAGTGTTGTAACACACAATGTTGAAAGGAGGATAGTGTGGTGAGAGAACCCTTCCGGATAGGCACCAATTTAGCAAGTGCGTGTTGGAGGAATCTTGGCACGTCTGGAAATTGTGTTGAGCACGTGTCCCCGAAATAGATAAGACGTAGCCACATCTTTAGGCCATACTTGACATGCTATTCATCTCCATCACTTCTCAATTGAACTCCATCATTTTTCATATTGAGGTGCTTCTCAAGGAAATCTGGAGTGACAGTTATGATTTTTCCTTGTATCTTAGTTCTCAGAGCATCATAGAAGGAGTAGGCTCTGAGATTATCATAAAATTCTCTCACTAACTCCGGATAGGTTGGGCACTTAATCTTGAGGAAATCCCCTAAGTGTTGATCTTCGATTAGTTTAGAGTATGGATCAGTCTTGAACAAGAAGTTGTTTCCTACGTAGTCCATAGGAATCACGGAGTCAAAGGGTTTAAAGTTTATGAGGGTGAAGTCTTTGTTGTTGAGAGTAGATTCATCAATGAAGTTCTTTTGGGGAAGCAATTTGGGTCCTTCACTTATCATGATTGTAGCCATTTGAGAGATTGAAAGAAATTAGGGTTTGTGATTTGATTTTAGCAGAGTAACAGTAGATAAGTTGCTCGCGTGAGAAAGAAGAGGAAATTTGAAGTGTTTATATAGATTTTTCAAGGTGAGGGTATTTTGGTAATCCGGATGCCATTAATTTAGCTGTATTAATGACATGGTAGTCAGGATTTTAAGAGAGAGGTAAATTAAGTTTAACCGAAGAATGGGAACGGTTTATTTTGAAAACCAACTGTTGAATTTACTGCACATGTAACACCTAATAAACGTTTGAAATTCTAAAAAGGAACAGTTACTTTTCAGTGCCTTTTCTGCCATATGTCCTTTCTGTCTGCTGATATGACAGTGCTTCTTCCTGAGTTGAGTTTTCTCTAGATTCCTTATCTTGCCAATCATCCAAGTTAGTCTTAAATTGTCTTCCGAATTTTCCCAAATTGGATTAGACATTCCAATTGATTCTCTTAGCTTGCCAAATTGATCTTTACATAATAGTTTAGTAAAGATATCTGCTCTTTGCTCATTGGTTGGGATATATACCAAAGCAACATCCTTCTTCGTCACATGATCCCGAATGAAATGATGCCTTATGTTGACATGCTTCATCCTGCTATAGAGTACTGGATTCTTTGACACATCAATGGTACTCTTTTTATCACACATAACATCCACACATTCGGATTAAACTCCATAACCTTCTAGTTATTGCTTTATCTAGAGGAGTTGAGCCACACAACTTCCAACTGCCATATATTCTGCTTCAATAGTAGATAACCCAACTAAAGTTTGCTTCTTGCTATACCATGATACTAAGCAATCTCCAAGGAAATGGCAACTCCAGATGTACTCTTCCTTTCAAGAGTGTCTCTACCATAATCTGCATCAATGAAGCCTTGGAGTGTGAAATCTCCATTACTAGGATACAATAATCCAACTTTAGTGGTTCTTAAGAGGTATCCAAGAATTCTCTTAACTGCCTTAAGATGAGAATCCTTAGGATTGGCTTGGTACCTTGAATAGTAATAGACTGCATAGTGTACATCAGGCATGCTTGCTGTCAAGTACACAAGTGAACTAATCGTCCCTCTATAGAGCTTTTGATCAACATCTTCTCCTTCACAATCCTTGGATAGGACTGTATCTAATCCTATTAGAGTACATTGGCTTGCTCTTGTCCATTTCAAACTTCTTCAAGATTTCCTTGGTGTATTTTTACTGGTTAATGAAAATCCCATCCAGACTTTGCTTGATTTGTTAACCAAGGAAGAAACTTAGTTCTCCCATCATGGACATCTCAAATTCCTTATGCATTTAAGAGCTGAATTCTTCACACATCTTTTCATCAGTTGCTCCAAATATGATATCATCCACATAAATTTGGACTAGAATAATATCATTCTTCTTTTTCTTGATGAAAAGAGTTATGTTTGCTTTGCCCAAATATATCCCTTGGATATGAGAAATGTTGTGAGTCTCTCATACGAAGCTCTTGGAGCCTGCTTCAATCCATAGAGAGCTTTCTTCAGTATATAGAAATGATTCGAATGCTTTAAATCTTCAAATCTAGGTGTCTGCTTCACATAGACTTCCTCTTGGATAACTCCATTGAGAAATGCACTTTTGACATCCATTTGGAACAATGTGAATCCTATGAATGATGCAAAAGCACATAGAATTAGGATTGCCTCCAATCTTGCTACAGGGGCAAATGTTTCTTCAAAGTCAATCCCTTCCTGTTGATTATAGCCTTGGGCAACCAATCTTGCCTTGTTTCTCACCACGACTCTGGATTCATCTAGCTTGTTCTGGAATACCCATTTGGTGCCAATGATTGACTTTCCCTTTAGATGTGCCACTAGATCCCACACATTATTCCTGGTGAATTGATCTAGTTCTTCTTGCATTGCCATTATCCAACTTTAATCTCCTTCAGCATCTTGAAATTTCTTTAGCTCAATGAGAGAGACAAAAGCAGCATGGCTCATCATTTTGTTGAGTTATCCTATGGTTCTGACTGGATGTTGGATTTCATCTAAAATATCTTCTACCTGATGATTTCTATGAGTCCGGATCTCCCTTTGTATGCCTTCATGTTGAACAGGAACTTGCTCCACTTCTGCCTCAGCTTGCTCTCCTTAGTCATCATTAAAGTTTACCTCATGTAGATTGAGATCAACTTGTTGTACTTCTGGATCAAAAGATATTCCTTCATCCCCTTCTTTATAATTTTTGATTTAGAAGGAATCACGAACCTAGATTTCCTTCTTTTCTCCAGAATTTTCATCTTTCAAAACTGGATCGTCCGAAGTGGAGCTTTTCTTGCCTATATGGTTAGTCTCATTGAAATCTACATGTATATACTCTACCACAGTTTGGGTTCATTTGTTAAAGACTCTATAAGCTTTGCTATGTGTTGAGTAGCCAAGGAAAATTGCTTCATCAGACTTAGGATCAAATTTTCCTAGTTTCTCTCTATCATTTAGGATGTAACACTTACATCTAAATGCTTTGAAGTACCCAATTTTGGGTTTTCTTCCATTCCAGATTTCGTAGGGGGTCTTTTCTAAGGTCTTTCTAATAAGAACTCTATTTAAGATATAGCATGTTTTGTTTACAGCCTCTCCCTAGAAATATTTTGGCAAGCAATTCTCACTTAGCATTATTCTAGCCATCTCGACTATGGTCCTATTCTTTCTCTCAATAACTCCATTCTGTTGAGGAGTGTGGAGGGCAGAGAAGTTATCCTCAATGCCCTTGGAGTCACAAAATTCAGCAAAATATTTATTTTTGAACTCACCACTATTATCATTCCGGATGCGTGTAATGCTTATGCCCTATTCTACTTCTATTCGGATGAATGTTTTTGAGAATTAGTCAAGGCTTCATCTTTTCTTGCTAGCAAGAGAACCCAAGTATATCGAGAATAATCATCCATAATGACCATGGTGTATTCTCTTCTACCTAAACTCAATGGTTTAATTGGACCAAAGAGATCAATGTGTAAGAGCTCAAGTACTCTTTTGGAAGGAATGTAGGAGATGGAAGGGAAATTTTTTCTTATGCTGTTTACCTAATTGACATGCAGTGCATAGATGATCCTTATCAAAAGCAACCTTAGGCAAACCCACTACCAATTCCTTTTTGGCTAGTTTGGACAGGAGGTTCATGCTAACATGTCACAACCTCCGATGCCATAGCCATGATTCTTCTTCTTTAGACACCAAGCAAATGTTCTCTTTTCTCATTTTTAATGTTTATATAATAGACACTGTTTACTCTAGGTTCATAAAGAATAAGTTGATTAGACTTACTATCATGGATTGAGCAGCCTCCGGAATTAAAGGTGACTTTTCTTCCTTTGTCGCAGAGTTAGGCTACACTTAGCAAGTTAAACTTTAGTCCATCAACCAGTGAGACATCTTCTATCTTTAATTCAGATCCAATGATTCCATGTCCAATGATCTATCCCTTTGATTGTCTTCAAAGCTTACTTTGCCTCCTTTCTTCTGGGTTAATGTGATGAAGGCCTTCTCATCACCTGTCATATGCCTTGAACATCCACCATCAACGTACCAAGTGTGTTGATCTACTGTAGATCTAAGGCATACCTGTAAAATAGATCAAGTGTGTTTGGGTACCCAATTGGATTTGGGTCCTCTCGGGTTATCAACCATTTCAGGCCAAGGATTGAGATCATAATAATCATTTTTAAATCTACATAATTTAGTAATATGATTTTTTCTCCTACAAAACCTGCACCTTGAGATGGGTCTGTTTTGCTCCTGCTTCTTTTTTATCTTTCCAAGATCCTCCTTCCTATAGTTCCCTCTATATCCAGCTTCTTGTACACTTGTAGATGGCCCGGTGTGTATTCGGAAGCTGGTTGGAGGTGCAAATTTTGATGCATGGTTTCTTTTTTGCTTAGCAGGTTGCTGATTGTATACAGCTTTAGCTTTTCCTTTTTGTTTGCAACAGTATATCTTTGGGCTTGTGGTTGCCTGCTAACCTCCTTCACTTTATGGTTGGAAGACTTTCAATTTCCTTTGGCAGTTGGATGTTGATTTCTTTGTGTATTCTACCTTGGGTTCCTTCTTGGTTCTGAGGAGTCTGATCTCCTTCTGAATGCTTCCTTCATCAGGGTTAGCTCCCTATCTAACCCCATCAAGTTAGCACTCAATATCTGCGCTTAGTTTCTCAGGAAGTTCTCTTCAACCACATCAATGTGCTTGGTGGCTCTTATCAAATTTACATCTTATGCCAATACTTCACCATCTTCAATAAGCTCCATCACTTATCTTCTTAAGGATTTGATCGCTTTTGTGTTCTTCTTCACACTTATGATCATAATAGCTAAAGCTCTAGCAAGGTCAAAGTTAGAAGCATAATCAGAATAAGAGTTTACCTTAGTATTTGCTGTTTCTGATTCTGACTCTTCGATTTGCATTATATCTTGCTTAGAGACATTCTTTTCAGATTGTTCTGCTTCCGGATCAATTAGTGCTAAAATGCACAGTTGGCAGTTTCTTCCTCTTCTGTTGAATATGAGATGCTGGTTTCCTCACTGTTGCTCTAGGTAGCCACTATTACCTTCCTTTTATGCCTCTTGGTTCTTTTAAGCTTAGGGCATTTGGTTCTGAAGTGGCCTTTCTCCCCACATTCAAAACAGGCAGCTTCTTTTTCTGGATCCTTCTTTTCATCCCGATTCTTTTTAGGCCTATCTCTTCTGGATATGCCTTCCCTTGGTCTTTGGGATTCATATTTTCTGGACTTCCTCCTTTCTTTCTTTTGTAAGAACCTATTGAGCTGTCTAGTTAATAAAGCTAGTTGGTCCTTGTTACTTTGAGGTTCCGTGACTGGCTCTTCTTCTCCAAATGAAGCTGATCCAATGGATTCTGCTTTAAGTGCAATAGCTTTCTTCTTCTCTTTAGGCTTCTTGTCTTGTTGGCTATATCTTTCCAAAGATAGCTCTTAAGTCAAGAGATTGCCAATGAGCTCATCATAACTGTAGAAGTTTAGGTCATGAGCTTCCTCAATGGCAGTCTTCTTGTTATCCCACTCCTTGGTGAGACTCCGGAGTACTTTTTTGACCATATCTACTTCAGGAATTTCTTTTCTAAGCCTCTTCATTTCATTCACTAGATTTTTGTATCTAGTATTCATACTATTGATTGATTCTTTTGGCTCCATCTTGAAGGTCTCAAGTTTCTGCTGGAGTAGATAAAGCTTGGCCTCTCTTACTTTGTTGGTTCCTTCATAGGTGACTTCCAGTTTTAGCCAGATTACTTGTGCAGTTTCACATCCAGATATCCTATTAAATTCTGTTGCACTAAGAGCACAATGAAGCAAGTTAATAGCATTTGCATTTTCACGCAATCTCTTATAATCATTTTCATCCCGTAAGCTTGAGGACTTGCGAGTGGTTAAACCATCTACCTCATGAGTAGGCTCATATGGACCATCTTTAATGGCCAAACATGCCATCATGCTTTAAGCCTGAATGAAATTGTTCATCCGGTTTTTCTAAAATGTGTAGTGTTCACCGGTGAACAGTGGAGGTCGTGTAATAGACAATCCCTCCAAAAGGAGCTGTGAGTTTTGGAAATTCATTTTGATTCTTAAATCAAAATACATGGACCTTTAGCTCTAGATTGTTAGATCTCTAGTTTGAGCACTTGCTCTAATACCACTTGTTAGTCCCTGTGAGGGTCTGAGTTTGGTCAGAGGGGGGTGAATGACCCTTTTTCGTGGAATTAATAGACTTTAAGAAGTCTAAGTGTAGCGTGTTTGATTATGATCCGGAGGATGGATCCGGATGATGCAAGTATGAAAATATAATGCAATAAATAGAAAGTTAAAGAATCAAACACAGTGATTTATACTAGTTCTGCCCCGCCTACATCCAGTCCCCAGAGTTCCCTTCCTCCGAGCTTTTCCACTAGTGGATTCCTTTCCAACTGGCAGGAATCAAGCCTTACAGATTATCTCCAGTTGGTAACCCCTTTCGGATGTAGGATATACCACTAGAAGCACCAACTCCTAGCTGAGTCCTTTTATCTTTAGCAGGATATTTCTACCTTGAATCTAAGCTGAGTCCTACAGGAAGATCCCACTCAAAGCACCTACATCAGGCTATATCCCTATCTCACTACTCACCCAAGTTAGAAATCTTTTGCACTTTGGTTTTTAACAAAGGTTTGATTTTGGACTTCCTTAAGTTTATAACTCACTTAGGAATCCTTACAAACTGATTTTGAATGATTTAGTTCTTAGAGGGATTTATCAATCTGATTGCTTTCTAGTGTGTTCTCTTATATATGCTTTTGTGAAATCAACCAGCACCTTCTCAACATGTGAAGCTTCCCTTTTATAGGCTTTGATCATAAATATAGCCGTTGAGGGTTGGTGAGTTGTAATTGAACCTTCACCGTTGATCAGGTAAGATGTGGCGCTTTTGGAGTCGTTGATCAATCCGTTAGATAGTAATTTGACCCATTTGAATCCTTGGGATTGAGGCTAAAAAGATGTCAGTGATCATTTTCCTTGTTTTTTTAGTGTCTCACTAACTTTTATACCAACTTTTTGGTGTGAGCTCCACGTGCCTCCTTATTGGTCTAGGTGAAAAAGGTTGTTTCCTTTTTCTGTCTAGTGTCAGTCCTTTTGTCCTCTTTTTGAAAAGTGTGAGCTGTCTCTTTTGTCTTTCTCATGGGGAAAGGATCTTTGACTTTGTTAGACCAAAAAGGTGGAGGGAAAAGTTATCTTAGAGACTTTTCCCATTGTCTTGATATATGAGTCTTCCGGATGTCTTTAGACTCAATATTTCTGGATCTGTCTTCTTCTGGATGCTTGTGTAATCAGTTTTTCCGGATACAGATCTTGAATGGTTCAAAGTTTGATTCCTTTCCAAACTTTAACCAGATGCTCTATGCTTAGGTACTTGTAGTCTTCAATGGATACCCTCATTGTTGGATCTTGTTCGGATGCTTCCATTTGGATTTAGGAGATTACATAAGTATGTTTCCTTGAGTTTTTATTTCTTTCAAACCTGATTCAGATATTTAGTTTTATGAGATTCTGGATCATTGTTTTCCAACACATTATACTAGCAATCAACTAATTCAAAAAGTCCCTTTGGTAATTAGAATCTAGAACCGATGAGAATTTCCAAGTAGGAGAGGCCCCCTTGAAGTGAATGAGCAGCCTTGTCCAATCCTTGCCAAAATAAACACGGGCCCTTCTGACTCAGTTAACCATAGACTAATTAAATTAAAGCAATTACAATTTTAAGTAAAACATTTTTAATTCTTAGATAACTACCCTGACTAAGTTTGAGCAACTCTTAATCTAGTTATCACAGCATTTTCTATTGCAAGAAATAAATTCCTAGGCATGGTATAGCATACTCGAAAATATTTCATAGAAAATCAGACCTAGCATATTTCTAGTCAATCATACAATCGCATTAGGCAGGCTCATGATACCACTATTGGTCTGGATTAAGGTTTTAGCAAGTAAAAGAGGAGCAGCGGAAATTCAAAAATTTAATCTAGTTCCCTGGATCTGGCATGATTGATAATAGTGCTAGTATTAAATTATTCTAGGTCATAATCACTTATTAAAAGGACCTAATAATAATTTAACCACTTACCATTTGAAGCTTGAATCCCGTAGTCGGTAGAAAGACCCCTCAGCTACGTGCACAGACTCCAAAGTAGAAGCCCTCTATAAATAGTCCACACGAGCACCACAGACCAAAACCTTCTAGAAAGGAAGAACCGATAAATAAGCGGTGAATCGCCAGATCCTCATTCTAGAAGAAATTCCCTTATTTTTCTATTATAAGTAAATACGTCTTTCAACGGATTACTTTTAGGAATCAGAATAACTAAGAGAATAAGAGAGCAAGAGAGGGATTATGAAATTCAAGACAAAAAATAATGAAAGAGGAGTCTTCTATTTATAGTGGTTAAGAATTATTCAAAGGATAATAAAGTCTCTAACCTCAACCAATCAAAAATAAAATGAAAAGGGCAATTGGGTATTTTAATTAACCTAATAGAGCTAGAACCAAACTCTAATAGGGATTTTGCTTGGGGAGCAAACTCCCCATCCTTATCTACTACTACTAGCTGAATTGCCAGTAGTTTAGACTGGGCCTGCATAGGTGCGCAACAGCAGCACAGCGCCATGCACTGGTCTATTGGGCAGCGCACCTGCGCGGCCTTGCTGGGTCGCACACCGGCCCAGCCCAGCAGGCCGCGCTCTTGTGCGCAGTGGGCTGCGTATTACAGCCCACTATCCCCAAGGCCCCAAGCGGGCCTTGAGTAGTGTTGTTCACACATAACACTGCCTTGGCCCGTACGCAGATCGAATCTAAAATTGTCCAGCAATTTTCTCACCAATCCACTTGCACTAGTTCAAGCAACACCCTGTATTCTTTAACTGTGTTGTCTTTTGGTTCCTAATCCCTTTATTTATTTTATCCTCCTTATTATTTAACAAGTTCATTGGTCCAACTAATGAATATCGGTCTAACCAATATGTTATGGTCTAACCATATTTCCTTGCTCTTCTAGATTAGACCTAGTCTAACAATTCTTTACATAGCTCGGCCGTAGCTCAAAGTGTGTGACCTTATATGTAATATCGAGCTGTCAAAAGTTTAACCTGGCTCAATCCCTTTTGGGAATTGATAGGCTCAGAGCTCCAGACCTTTATGGACTCCAATTACTTTGATCGGTCATAGTGGCACTCTAGCAAAGGCATATGACCCCTCAATATTTGGAATGTCATGTGCATGTGACTTAATCCCGGTTCTGTAATAGTATCAATACAATTCACTCCTTCTATCAACTGTTAAGAACCATCTGGTTTCTAGGACTTGGTTTAAGTGTTAGTCCACTATCAGCTATCATAGCTACCCCAGTAGTTTAGTCTTGCTGCCAAAGTACACTACTCAACCATTTAAGGTGTTGATCGGGATCCCATCCTATCAACTCATACTCTGATCAAAGGTTTACGAGTGTGTCACTTCTAACAAGTGTCCAAGGTACATCTCCCTTATATTACTATAGTGGAGTGATAGATTCCATCTTGACTACTTAGCTTACCAATGGACAGACATCAACTATACTCATAATTATCCATAGCAACTAATCTATAGAATGTATAGGTATAATCTAAAGTACAACAACATCTAAACAAGGTAACTAGTATCTTAGGTCTAAGGATATTTGTATTGCTATTGCAATGAGACGGTTAAAACACCAACACATAATATAGATAACCGAGTGTTATCTCATAGCGGTCTCTAATGTATTTCCCTGAATACATTCATATCTTAACCCAAGGTACCACCCTCTAGCACTGGAGATATGCTACTCTGAATCATATTCAAGAGGTATGACAACATATGCTAGTCTATCTGTATTCATCAATGTCCAGTCTTGATGATACTACCACTAGGGATATTTAGACAAATCATAATTGCACACGAACCAGTTCTCACCAATATAGTCTCACTATGCCCTTGCAATACGTGCTATGATTATGTCATGGACTTTTGCAAACACATAAATGAATATATTCTAAACCAGTCATAATATATTTTCACAGTCATTGATATAACAAAAGAATGCCTTTATTAATATACCTTTGTTCGTACAAATAAAACTAACTAAGATATATTGCCCTAATTACCTCTAGGGCATACATCATATCTAACACATTGGTGATCTTGATAGATGAACCATTTCCTACCCGCCACCGAATATTATCTTTAAAGAAAGTGATGGCCGAATAAATGCTTTGCCAAATATAACTCGGAGAAGACGATAACTTAGCATCCAAAATAGAACCCCCCTTGAAATACCGAGATCTAAAAGCATGACTAACAAGCGAAGTTGGATAAGCTAGAAATCTCTATAATTGCTTTGCTAAAAGAGCTGTATTGAAATCCATCAAGTTGTAGAATCCCATACCCCCATGTTCTTTGGGCTGGCAAAGAAGGTCCCAACGTTGCAGTGAATACCCATGTGGTCTCCTTTATTCGATGCCCACCAAAAGGAGTTGAGCATCTTGTGAATCGACTCATACAAGTTAACTGGTAACCTGAAAAGAGACATAAGGTAAGATGAAATAGATTGAAGTATCGATTTAACTAGAGTTTCCCGATCACCCAACTTAAGTATCTTGTTCTCTATGAGTTTATCTTCTTCTAAATTCTATCTCGTACAAAGCCAAAAGAAGCTACCTTACTTTGCCCAATAGACATCGGCGTACCTAAATACATATTAGTTGAAGCACAAGCTGAGATATTAAAAAAATCACAAATTAGCTATTTATAGTAGTCATCCAAATTGGCATTAAAAGAAACTGATGATCTATTGAAATTGATCATCTATCCTGATGGTCTCTCATGGGTCAACAAACAATCACGAATCTGTCTGCATTCAGCTAAATGTGATTGAAAGAATAAATAATTGTCATCAATGGAAAACAAGTGAGAAATAGGTGGGGGCATTCCTCGTAACTCTACATCCATGAAATAACCCGTCTCTCTCTAAATTCGTCAAAGCAGTAGACATTAAAGTAAGATGAATCGTGATTGAAGTAAACAATGTGATTGAAGTAAGATGTTTGTAAATTGTGTAAATTAAAAGTTTTTTACTTACTGATTCCGAATACTTTTCATATTAAGATGAATTGTGATATCTATATTAAGAATTTGAAATTTAAAAATAATTAATTCCATCAAATGAATTTTTTATCCAAATTTATTCTCCATCACATTGATAACCTTAGCTAATAATTGTTGTACACATGGACATGGAAGCAACATATGTTGTGATGTGATTAAGGGGGTGTTTCTCAAAACTTGTTCTTATTTCTTATTAACTTAAAATAAGTTAAGAAGTTAGAAGTTAAGAAGTAGCTCTTACTTACTTCTATAATTTTAATTTATAAGTTAAAAATAAGACAAGAGAAACATTTTATAAGGCTTCTTGTAAGTTAAAGTGATACACTTATGTAAAGCTCAGGGGGTTGAGAGAAACTTTTCAAAGTTCAGGGGGGCAATAGACTTTCTGTGCCAATTTTAGACTTGAAAAGATACATTTAGCCTTAATTTTATGCATATTTGATGTCTAAAAATATAGGCCTAATACATTCGGACCCCCCTGAACTTTCAAGTTTTCCTCTTGCCTACTTGAACTTGTCTAAAGTTCCTCTCACCCCCCTACAATTATTTAAATTGCACCACTTTACCCCCTTACTCAAACTATACCACTCTCACTACGGAGAGTGTAACACACTCGCTAGGTTTGAAAATTCAACCAAATGACACATTGACATGTGTCATTGTCTTCTTCAATCCAGAAACACCATCGCCACAAGAACTGATCAATGTCAAGTTTTTTTATTGATTATGCAAAGTAATAAACCCGAACTGCTATTCATATTGTTATTCTTAACTTTCATCATCTTCTTCTTTTTTGTACCGAATAAAATCGGAAACACCATTTTTAACAGAAATTCGCCATTATCTATACTTCATCTTCTGCTCTTCTGCGCCTTCTTATTATTGCCTCTCTTATTCTCCTTTTACCTCCTCATTTTCATATCTTCGTTTTTAACTATCCTTTTGTCTTCGTCACCGAAACTCCCTTCCTTGACCGGATCGGCGACGGCGATCCTCTGTTGTATAATATCTTTGAGCGACAACTCGTTGCATCCTTCAAGCATTTTACTCACCATTTCCATGAGTTCTTTCTGGCCTCTAACAATCACTTGAGCTCTCGAGGATGGAGATAGATTTCTATAATTATTTTGCTGATATTGAGGGCTTGTTCTCCACAAAGGAGGCAAAACAATCCCGGAATCATCATCGTCTTCAATTTGTCGATGTTGAGGGCTTGTTCTCCATAAAGGAGGCGAAACAATCCCGGAATCATCATCGTCTTCAATTAGCTTTCGCTCAGCTCCAAATTCGCGATCTACTCCAAATTAAATAATAGAAATGCTGAATATAAGGCTTAGGAGCGGGGTCGAGCATGATTTTAAACTCAATTGAGAGGAAATTTGAAGGAAGAAGGGGGAGGTTGTTGTAGAGGCAATTAATTCTGTGGCACCGACTCCAGGTTTATTCTCGAAGTAAATAGAGTCGGACGGCGACAAATCAACCTTGATCTCGTCAACATCAAGTCACAGAAAGAATTTTTTTGACCTCAATCCCATTCAAATCTAAGATTAAACTGTAACTCAACTTGCTAGTGATTTGCGTATGATGAGAAGAACAAGGAATTCTTTGAAATTTCGGTTTTGCTTGAGGATTTGCAGTTTGAAATTGTTGATAGTGATGAGGTTTATAAGTTCGCAAGATTGAAATGGATTGGAATGGGAAATCTTGTTTATGGATTGGATTGGATTGGAATGGGGGAGAAGAGAAACAGTAACGAGTTGGTTTGTTTTTTTTAAATAAAAAATATCTCTTTTTTTGGTAAATAATTAAAACATATCTCTCACTTGCTTATTAAATTTAACTTTGAATAGTCAATGTTCAGGTCAGCAGAAGGTACTTAATTGGTCCAATTTAAATAATTGTAGGGGGCTTGAGGAACTTTAGATAAGTTCAGGGGGGCGAGAAGAAAACTTAAAAGTTCAGGGGGGCGAGAGACTATTAGAAAGAAATTCAGGGGAGTTCGAATGCATTAGGCCAAAAATATATAATATATTTCAATACCATGCCTCAAGTCAACAAAACAATTTCATATTTAGCTGCGGTCTCATAAATATTTATCACATTCAAATCTTTTAATTACATTAATATACATTTTGGTAAAATAAATTATTCAATAACTAAAATTAATAATTATATTTAATTAAAGTCATGTGAAAGATAATAGATAGAAGAAGAGAGACTCTCTCTTCTTTTCCTACCTCCCTTTTTCTTCTTTAAATCTTTTATCTTCTTTTCTCTTTTTGAGGAGGAACTTTTTTCTTTCTCTTTTTTACCGCAATTTTCTCTTACATCATCTCCATGATGTGTTGGAAAATATGAAATTATATAGAAGGGATGAGCTCTTTTTTTTTAGGATAAGTAAAGAGAGAAGTTTTCAACTTCTTTCCTTGATGTAAAAAATGGGTTCGCGGTCCCCGGTCCCTGAGGTCACATTTATGTTCGTTAGTTCAGATCTGAGGCAGCATACACTTCATTGGAGATAGATGCATATTCCTTTAGTTGGTGGTTTCTTTTACTATGTGTGTGGCTTGTTTTTATCTTATAATTTTGATTCTTATAAGCATTTTCTTGCATTAAGCTTTTTGTAAGCTTCATCTTTTTCTTTTCCTTTTCTCTTTTAAATGTTTTTTCGTTTCTATTTAATAATTTTCGGGCCTGAATCATCAGCCCCAGCTTTTACTTAAAAATAAATTATCTTATATATATATATATATATATATATATATATATATATATATATATATTGTAAAAGATTTGTTGATTACAATTTATCCATTACTTTTACTTTGTATTATTGAAGAAGTGGTGTAAAATTGACAGGCAAAGATACGCCTAACCACTTTTTTTGCCCTCGTGTTATACCTAGTTTATCCTTTAAGTCCCTCTATTATTACCTTTTTATCCCCATACTACTCAATTAGTCTTTTTTTTTTAACGGATTTATAACTCTCAAATAATATAAGACCCACGTGGTAAAAAAAATCGATTAGGCGTTGAATTGAACATGTGTATACTCATATAAAATTAGAAAAGCAAATATAATCTAGTCTACGGGACCTGCATCAAAACAACCATTAATATCAGCTCTCCGGCAACTCCATTGAATCGAGTACCACTTGCAGAACCATGTATCACAATTCTATCAAGCAAATGCAATAATTGAGGAAGCAATTCATTTTCAGTTAACTCAGTAAAATTCAATTGCAAATTTTCAATTTAATTGAGATGATTGATTTACTTCTTAGGCTTTACGACTTTCTTTCTCCCTTCAATAACAACAGTGGCCTTATCAGACACCGCACAACTATCATTTGTATCCAAAGCTTTTTCTTCTTTCTCAAGAACCCTTTGGCTGCCCACGTCATGCCTAGATCTTTCAATTAGAATTTCCCAATAAATTTTTCTTGTTAGTACTTGAATCTTATATGGCATGAGAGTTATAGGTCCATTAAAAAATAAATTAATTAAATTAAAAAATTAATAATATGGGGATAAAAAAATAACGTGTATAATAAAAGATAAAAAAATAAATTAAATATAACACAGGCCTAAAAAGATGATTAGCCCGGCAAAGATATGAAACTTCAAGCAATGATATAAATAATGAAAGTTCCGTAATTAATAAATCAATAGTATATTAACTATTACATTTACAAATATAACTAAATTATATTTATTAGTTTTAAACTCATATCTAAATTTCAAACATATTTATCTATATTTAGTGGATAAGTACCAAGTTGCATCAATAGGATTGTAAATGAGGCAAAAATTTCTCGACCTCATGGGGATGAAAAATATTTGATAAAAATTCCAACAACTAGGGGATAGCAATTTTTTCATCCCTGGATTCTTAGTAGTCATGAGAATGAGGATAGGTGGATAACATTGATCAATCCGAATAATTTTGAACTCCAATATGAAAAATATTCTTTATGTTAAAATAAAGAATAACATAAGACTTTTTGTTGAAATTTTTATGTATTTTTTTTAATATTTATAAATATCTTTATTGAGATATTTTTATTCGAGTGTTTTACTACAGTTAAGGCTCCTCACCCTTTTTAATAAGTATATTTAGTGGAATTTAAATCGTGTTCTCCTCCAACTTACTTAACATGCGATGCCAATTATGCTACACTAATATAACAATAAATATATATATATATATATATATATATATATATATATATATATATATATTAAAACCATAAAAAATATACAAACATCATCTAAACATCAAATAGAAGATTGCAGTATTACACTATGCAGTGAAATTACACTAAAAAAAGTGACATAGTGTATTCGAAGGATAAATTTTTAATAAATGATTTTAAATTGAGAGAGTTACTAAAATAATGTCAATCATTTATATTTTATCAATGATCAAAATTGTTCAAACTTTATAATACTTACCAATTTTAAACTCTATGAAATCCAAATTCATTCTGAAATATAATATACTTATTTTTCATATAAAATATAGACGACGTTGTAGTCTTTACCAAGATGTGCACTAGAGAGCAACCCAAGTACGGTTGTTTTTGTAATTAATCTTGGCACGGCTCCTCCTCCCAATATTGGCTTCAATTTACGTAAAACAAAATTAATGAGATTAAGCTCACCAGCTGTAGCAAGATTTATGGGAAATTGAGCTTTTCTTTTAATTTAATCAGCTTTTTTCACACACAAGAATCAGATTACAGCTCTACATGCAAACATATTAGGATCTTGTTCCCTACATTAGTTCTAATTTAATTTCTTAGCTGTATATCAAAATACTATTCAATATATCAATGGGGTCGGTCCGAATGATAAGTAACTTGGTATCGCTTGAGTAAGGTGTCAAGTTCGAGACCTAATGAATGCAGAAAATCCTTATTGGAAGACTCACTCACCACAACTAGGTGCGCGATCCGGATCGGATCTGGTAGGAGCAAAGCTCCGGTGAATCTGATGAAAAAAAAAACTATTCAATATATTAATTCCATGTGTATCCCTCTGCTCCAAAGACAACACTGCAATTACAGATTATCAATTGTTAATCAATCAATTAATTAATCATGGATTCTAACAGAAACGAAATTTCCATTAAACCCACACGCTTACATGATTTGTCTTTTGATTAATTAATGATATTGCATCCATTAATTTTTAATTCCTCCCCACTATATATAGCAATCCACTTCCTCATTCTTCTTCTTCAATCCACCATTAAAACTTTTTATGCATAAATTTCTTAAAATGCCAAATACTCTTCTTTTGTTGATCTCTTTCGTGTGCTTTTCAGCAGCCACGGTGGTCTCACACCCACCGGCGATCTCTCCGTCAAGTGCGAATGGCATCTCCGGCGAGTCTCAACCGCCGTTACCGAGGAAAGTAGGGAAATTCCATCATCATAAAACAGACAAGGGTTTGGCGGCGCCTAGGCAAAGTCCAAATGCGGCTGGAAATAAAGCAGAGGATCAAAAAATGAATGCAGAAGGGCATGAAAGTCTGTTGAAAAAACATCACCATGGTTTGGATAAGTGGGTGGCCGGAGGTCGAATTATTTTAGGAGGGCTTGCCACCGCGTTTTTGGTGGCGGTTTTATGCTACATTAGAGCTACTGCTAGACCCAAGGCAGAGTCTGAGTCTACTGCCTAAAGTGCACTGGAGATACATATTTGGACATACATATGTAAATTCTGATTTTTTTTTTTAATACTGTAAAATTATGTTAGATTAAAAGATGAATTTTAATATTGAATTAGTGGATTGAAATATAACGGCAATAATAGTGAGTCAAACAACTATTTGCATTGAATCCCTCTTTTAAGTAGTCATGCATTACAAAAGGAACTCCTAGTTTCCTGGTAAATAGAATTCTTTTGATCATTTAGCATGGACTTGCACTAGCATTTATAACTGGCCATCAACTCACCAGCCCGTGAGGTTCGCCCATATCCGTCTTTTATAAGCCGGATTTGATCATTTCTTAGCATGTACTTGCAGTAGCATTTATAACTGGCCATCAACTCACCGGCCTGTGAGGCCCGCCCATATCCGTCTTTTATAAGCCGGATTTGGATAAACTAATTGGAGGTTAGGTCCGGTCCGGTCCGAACCCGAAGAAGTCCGAAGAAAGTATGAGATGGATTTGGTTTTAGTCTTAAAACCCAAGCCCGGCCCGAACTATTAAATAAATATATATTTATTATTTATATTAGTAATAATTATTAAAATTTTTAAAACTTCTCATAAAATTTATCTTCAAAACTCAATTTTGTGACTTATATTAGAATTTTGGTTATAATTATTTAATTATAATAATTTTTTTATTACAAAATATTTTAATTTTTTAATTATATATATTAATTAGTAAGCTCGCGAGTCGGGCTTGGGATTTGATTATTTTATAAAGGTCCGGCCCAGCTCAAATCTGACTTTTATTTTTTATGAATTGGGCTGAGCTTGGACAACTTATTTTTTAACTAAGCCCGATTGAATTCGACCGGACCCGACCCATGCTCACGTCTAATAACATTCAAATAAGTTCCTTTGATTTCCCCTGTTTTAGTTGTGACAAGTTAGCACAATACAAAGTAAAGTTGAGTAAAATTTTACTTATTTTGGGTAAATATACAGTTGTAAATTTATTAGATCCAAATTCTTATAATTCAATTTACTTTAAATTCATAGTATAATTCAATTATAATTTACATGCTAGCAGGATTTTTACAGGGCTAAATGTATGGTAATGTTCCTTTTAACTTATGAAAGCTGAACTGAACTGAAATAAAATTGGCTGAACTGAGCTGAATTGAACTTATTTTAGTGTAAATATAACTACGCATAGCTGAACTAAACTAAAGTCGACTGAACTAAAGTCGACTGAACTGAACTAAACTGAAGTAGTCTGAACTAAACTGAACTACATTGAATTATAGTCTAAGAGAACATGGCCTTAGTCTCCATGAATCTGACTTAGTATAATGTTATTGAAACCGGACTGGATAGCGAACCGGACGATGTTAGTGGTTCACTAATAGTTCAACCGGTTTTATGATTTTTTAACTAACCATTATATTATTGCATGAGAAATTGTAAAAAATATACATGTCTCACTAAAATATTTACAAAATTCACCATTAAGCCAAACTAATTACATATATACTAAAAAACATAAATAATTTACAAATAAACAATAACACGAGAAAATATTTATATGAATACGGTCTGGTATTTATCCGGTAAATATCTAGTATTCGTTTAGTAATTGTCTAGGAGTTATCTAGTAAATATTATCATGAAATTGTTATATTATATATATATATATATATATATATATATATATATATATATATATATATATGTTAGGTGTAATTAGATTTATAAAAAACTGTTAAAATTATGACATACTACACAAATAACTAGATATCTAAATAAATACTAGATAAATACTAGATGTCATATGTTATGTAAATATTATATTTAAAGTATGATTTACTAGATAACTACTAAACAATTACTAGATATTTACTAAATAAATACTACATTATATTTATATAAATATTTTCTTTTATTTTTATAAATTTATAAATTATTTGTGTATCACCAAAATTATTTTAGTTTTTTCTCACATTTTTTTTTAAGAAACCCTTATTGTATCTACGGGAATGATATATCAGACTTTTACTTACATTAAAACACACAGTTGAAAGCCCATTCAATTCTTAAAACGCACGTTATAAGGTTTGGGCTTTTACCTATACTTAAGCCCAAATATATAATTGTGTGAAGGCTTATATGTTTAAATTTCTTTTTCTTTAATGTTATTATTTTTTTCTTTATCATAACATATATTTAATTTGATTTTCACATTTTAAAATGAATATATCTCATAAACCGTTAATTTTTTGATATAAGCCTTTAGAATATTTTGTTCTTCTTATTTTTATCTTTAAAACAAATCCATATTGAATATTTTTTGAGCAAAAAAAATTCACAGTCTTATATCAGTTTTTTACTACCTTTATACTAGGTATAAGAGTTTTTTTTGCTTTAAATAGAATAATGTTGCTAATGTTTTATGTTATCTACCTGGAAATGAAAGAAAAACTGGTGCTATAAAGACATTATACCACTCTTATACCAGGTATAAGAATTTACGAAATATTGATAAAATTGGTATAAGATGCTAAAAAAATTTTTTGCCCAAAAAATATTTAATATGGATTTTGTTTTAAAGATAAAAATAAGACGAACAAAATATTCTAAAGGCTCGTGTTGAAAAAATTAACGGTTTGTGAGATATAGTCATTTTTAAGTTGTAAAAATTAAATTAATTTGGGGAGAGAGAGTTGTTACAATGAGTGTTCTTATATTTATGTAAAAGCAAAATTCAAAAGTTAAAATATTATAATTAAGAAAGAGTTTAAATAATTAAAAGTAATAAATTCTTACGATGAGATTTAAAAAATATTGGATTGGTATTTATAAAATTGAAATCACCGATATTTAACTAAGTTACCCTTTATAAAAAGTAAAAAGTAAAAACCCTCACAGCTGTCTTATTACCTTGCCTCTGTGCTCCCTCGTTTCACATTCATATTTTTTATCCTTTTCCAGTTTTTTCTTTTTCTTTCATTCATAAATTATTATACAATACCTTATACCACACTTTCTTTAAACAAATTCAATTTGTTGTGCAACTTTTAATCCCTGAAGGTCAGTTTTTTTCTTTTTTTTTTCTACAAATGGGTGTACTTTAAGATTGTTTGTAAAAATTAAAGGTATTAAGGTAATGAGTTGCAAGATCTAAGAACAAAAAACAAAAATTAAATTGTAAAAAAAAAACTTAGTTCATCTTTTTCAAGTCTTACTTTTCTCCTGAAACTGAAAAATCACAGCAAAATTGTTAAAAACTACCGATACTGATTACATGAAGGAGAAAACCAGATTATGACCGGTTTTTTCCAATTTAAATCGGTCAGATCCAGTTTTTTCTGAACCCGCAAATATTGAGCAACCGAACCGGACCTAGGGGTGTTAACAAGCCCAGTGATTCGCAAATAGTTCGAGATTCGGCTTGGTCAAAGCTCGGTTAGAGTTCGATTCGATAGAGCTCGACTCTAATTCGGGATCGACTTGAGATATTAACAAGTCAAACCAAGCCTTCTAAGGTTCGGCTCGAAAGCTCGCAAAAATGTTCGTATAATTTTTGTAGTTAATAAATTAGTGAAAAATAAATTGATTTTATATGATTAGTGAGTAATAATTATTCGTAAAATGATGATTTAAAATAACTTGCTACTTCTTTACAAGAGTGGTGATGAATATGGAACTGCATATGATATAACATCAAAAGTGACAAAATGAGAGTGATTACGGATCATGGTAAAAATATTATGATGTTAGTTTAAATATTTTAAAATTATGTATTTCTTCAAGCGCGAATAAATTGCGTTAATTTTTTGGAAATGTACTTTCCGATATTTTTTTTGAAAAAGTGTAACAAAATATCATGTTACTGATGCAATTCTTTTTTTAACTAGTGTAGCCATAAATCAGTTTTAATCATCAAGGTTGAAATACTTAGGGGCAATACTTTGATTTTGTGTTGCAATAGTGCATATATGTTAGGGCACGTTAAGGCTCGCGAACTTGAGCCGAGCTTTTCACGAGCCCGAGCCGAGCTTCATTTTTCTAAGCTCTACGAGCTTCGAGCCGAGCTGAGCTCGAGCAAATATGTTCACAAGTCGAGTCGAGCCGAGCCCTACACTATTCAATCTCAGTTCGGCTCATTAACACCTCTAGCCGGACCTAGCTTTGGTTCCCAGTTTTTTCGATCGAACCGGCCGGTCCGATCCAGTTTTGATAACATTGCTTTGTACTATATATAGCCCCAAACTTTGAAAAGCCACTACCCCTAAACTTGGTAAAAATGCTCTTGTGAGCCCTTAGTGCCATGTGTCACCTTTTAATGGTTTGACTTCTTAAAGATATCAAATTTTGTTCATTTTTCTCTCCAATCAGAAGGTGACAGATAGCACTAAGAGGCTGCAAGAGCGCTTTTATCAAATTTAGGGGTTGATAGATACTTCCCAAAGTTAGAGACGATATTTAGTAAAAATTAAGGCCAAATGTGTATTTAACCTCTTTATTATTACGTAAATATCCACTAGGGAATAAAATAACTCTCACTATCTTGGTTTACAGGAGGGGTGAACAAATGTCGATTCGATTTAAAAACTGACCCGATCCGAACCAAATTTCAATTAATTAAAAATTAAGAATTAAAACCGAACCAAATATAGTTCAGTTCAGTGTAAATCGAACCGAATTATATTCGGTTCAAGTTTGATTTGGTTCAGTTATAACCGAATTATTTAAATTTTATAAATCAAAAAATAATTTGTATTTTTTTCGTTTTAGGGTTAAATGAAAGATAAAAGTAGTTTATCTTGATATGTGTTAAATTTGATGATAATTAGATTTTAAAATTTATTATATTTATAATAAATATAAATATTGACACATAAAAAATAGGGCTTTTACATAAATAAGCAAAAAAATAAAATAATTTGGATCAAATGCCATGACAAGGGCAAAATAATTACAAATATACTATGGTTGCAAAAATAATTGCAACCCCCCTTTCTCCCTCTACACGTACAGCCTATTCATTTATTTTTTAATTATTTTAATTTGTTTTATTTATACCTTTCAAACCGTTTATTTTTTTGATATGCCGCTTTAGAGTTTTTTATTCGTCTCTTTTTTTATCTTTGAAAGTAGATCTATGATGATATACTTTTATCGAGTTTTTTTAACTGTCAGATATCCAATAGATATCTAATAGAAATCCAATAAAAATCGATAAAACTAGAAGACCTTTAAATAACACATGGATGTCCAATTTTAAAAGGTAGAGGACTCTAAATTATACATGTAAAATATTAGCAATGGTCTCAATGGTAGTAATTTATAAAGTAACCGCATACAACAAAATTTGCAGTGATCTATTGGATATCTATAGATGATCTATACGAAATCTATTGGATAAAAAAATGAAGAAAAATCACAGTGGATGTCATTTCAAAAATAAAAATAAGAAGAACAAAAAACTCTAAAGCGGCATGTCGAAGAAATAAATGGTTTGAGAGATAGATGAAAAATAAGGAAAAAAATAAAAAAAGCAACATTGTAGTTTCGTAAATAGAATTGAAAAAAAACGAGGAAGTTAAAATATATTAAACAAGCATGATAATTTTATAGATATTTTAAGAAGTTTGTAATTAATTTGGAAAAAGTATTCAATTATGACAAATTCCCTAAAAAAAATTAATTCAAGTGATATGATATGCACATGTATGTAATGAAATTTTAAATGAGGTTATAATCCTGAAATTGTAAAAAAAATAATTATTTCCTAATAAAATTATTTAAGTTAAACTCTCATCTTTATTATTATTTTTTATTAATAATATTTATTATTTAATTAATTTATTCAATTCGATTCAATTTTATTTTAATTTTTATTATAAAAACTAAAATTGAATTAAAATCTAAATTTTAAGAATTTTACAAACTGGAATGGAATGGAATGGAATGGGAATAAAATTTTAAGTTTAGTTCACTTAGATTATTCTTATGCGCACCCCTAGTTTAGGTTTAGATTATAGTTTTGGCTTCCTTGCCAAGCCAAAACAAATTGATAGGTGGAATTGAGAGAACTCAGGAAACTTGAAGAATTACGAAAAGCCAAAAGCCGTTTCCTCTCTCCTTCTTTAATATACTCCGATACAAACCCGAACCGATCGACAGAGAAGACATGGCGAACGAGAAGTCTATATTGGCAGTGATTAGGGCGGCAAGGCCATCCTTCCGTAACAATTCCGATAAAATAGCCTTTGCCGTGCACGCCTCTTTTCTTGCCTCCGGCTACGTTCTTATTGCTACCGGCACCCCTGCCTTTGCCGATGATGCTTTGTACTCTTCTTCTACAGGTAATTCCTCATTATCTCCTCTATTTGTTTCTCCTAATTCTGGTCCTTAGCGTATGTTGTTTTTGTGGGTAGATGAAGTAGGTATTGATCACTGGAATGATTACGACAATGAATACGCGTTCCTCTATATAAATCCGGACAAGGACGGGAAGAAGGTGCTGGCCAGGTGTTTGGTGGTGGGCGATAAGTTTCTTCTTGATGCTTTAGCAGATGACAATCCAGAGCAGGTCCATCTGGAAATTCCGTAGGGTTTTTCTCCTCTGCATTATTGTTATGGTTTGTTGGAATTTAAGAAAATTCACTCGTTGTTTACTGTTGTTTGGATAATTCTTGCAGAATTGGGGACTTTGTTGGGGAAGACGGTGGTTCGAATGTTTCAGCACAGTTTAAGAATCTGGATAAGCTTGTTAAGGATCTTAATGATCATATACTTTCTAAATTGCATCCTACCAAGGCCGAAAGTTCCTCTGGCAATCAGCCAAGGTATGTGTTTTAAGCTAGTTAATTCGATCTTCATGGGGTTAAATCACTTATAATATGCCTTTCATGGATTTGTTTTTTTTGGTGTGTTTGCAGAACGGAATCAAGTGTGTCGTCAAGGCATGGAAGAGATGAAGCTTCTGTTTGGGATACTGAACCAAGTTCTCCAATTCATCCTTCGGGGTATTTTTATTCATATTGAATAGTGATTTCCTTTCGTGTTATGTTACTGATATGTTTATGCTTCTAGGTGATTTTAGTTTCAATTTCAATCTTATACTTTCCTTTTTTTGTCTTTATGGTAGAAGTTGCTCAATCTTTCTACTTGTCTGTAATCTATATTGCTGTTCAAAACTTTCTTTCACAAGTTGATTTTGAACAGAAAGAAGCTAGCAGCGGTAGGAAAAACATAGCCAGAATTGTTTTGACGCTGACAACCTTCTTCATGTTTGAACTTATCTTGAAGAATGACTAACCACTAGCGTAGTTATAACAGAGTTGTTTGCATTGGAATTTTGGAAAGAATTGAAAAATTAGCTGCTAACCCAAGCAAATCACGAATGTCTTTACATGTACACCTCTTAATTTCCATGATTACTTTTGGAAATTAGATATTGAAGGAATTTTGAACATCTGTTATTATGGAATTTCTTATTCATTACTCTAATTTCTTATACAAAAGGATCCTGACACTCGAATGTTGTCAAAGGCAGTGTTGTTAAAGGGGCGCCTCACGTAGGTCGCGGGGTCCTGCACCTTGCCATACTTCAGGCGAGGTAGTGTACCCTTGGGGTGCGTCTTGGTGCGCCTGGGATATTTTTTTTTTCATTGTTTTAACTTACTATAAAATGTGTTCGTTTATTTTTAAGAATTTTATTAATAATTCAAGCTTAGATATTCCTAATTCAATTCCTATTATGGCTAGATTAATTCAAAGCTAGATACTTCTAATGCAATATGTAAATATTACATACATATGGACATCTAACAATCTTAGTTCTTTTGGTACTGTTGTTGTGATTAACTTAACTTTTCAAAGAAAATTTTTTGCAAATTTTTTTGTGCCTAGTGTACCTCAGGCGCGCATAGCGCCTTGACAACTATGGTCAAAGGTGTTCACTGATGTGGTGCAAGCGCTTCTGCAAGGCTGAAGTGGTGCAGCTTCGTTATTAGGCACCTGAGGCACTTCTTTTTTCCAAGTGAGGTGGTGGCCTGAATAAAATAGGAAATCAGAACAGGAAAATATGAAAGAAATATTAAATGAAATATTAGAATATTAAATAGAATTGAAAATACGAAATTTTTTAATAGAATAGGAAATTAGAGTAAATGATTGATTTTATTTCAAATTCTTATCTCTTACCATGTTAGAATTCAAGTCGGCCTCATAAAAGTCAAGTATTTTCCTATTTAATAGGGAACTCAATTTCTTGCACCTGAAACTCGAAATAAAGCTGAAGATGAATTTGAAGAAGGTGAAAATGGAGATGAGGCTCGAGTTGATGACAAATTTGATTTGATGATAATGTTATAGTTATTGATAAGTTCTAGGATTGGAGTGTTTCTTTTATAATTGGTGAAAATTTTAAACTAGAACAAGTAAAAGCTAGATAATTGCATTTGAGTTACTCAAATAAGGTTGTTATATGTTGCTTTTAGTGTTTGAACCTACATTTTTTAAGTATTAATCTTAAATGGCTTATTTTACTTAATTTATTGTCGATTTAGGTATTAGAGTTGTAATTTTATTTTTTAGAAACCGAAGCGCCTCACTTTGCTCGGGCTACCACCTTGCTGTCACCTTTCGCCTTAGTCTATAACAGTGTCGTTAGAGAGGCACGCCTTACGTGGGGTGCGGGTCCCACGCCTCGCCATATCACAGGCAAGGTAGCGTACATCGGGCGAGTGCTTAGGTGCTTGTCTCAGAGACACTTTGTTTTAGGTTTTTAACTTACTTTAATACTATGCTTATATTTTTCAGAGTTTTAATAATAAATAAAGGCTGGATATTCCTAATTCAATTCCTATTTTGGTTAGATTAATTCAAGGCTAGATATTCCTAATGCAATATGTAAATTTTACATATATATCGTAGTTGTTACAGGCGCAGCTCAGGCTCCGGGCTCTCGAGGCTTGCAGTCCAGCGCCTTGGAAGACCTCGGGCAAGTTGCAGTCACTCAGGCGTGTGCCTCTAGTGTCTAGGTGCGCCCTGGTGATGCGCCTTACCTGCGCCTGGGTGTGACCAATCAACTGCGGGCTCTTTTTATGATGTATTCATCTTTTTTAGTGGATTTATTTAAATTAAATGGCTCCATGAATTATAGATTAATATGTAAAGACTTAATGTCTCCTAAAATTAAGAATAGCTTAGGAAGTACTGCCAAATTAAAATACTTCTTTATTACTCCATAATGCAAACTTTTATAATTTAAGATGACAAACAATCTTTTTAAGGTATAGGAACCTAGGTCGCACGGACACGCCCTGACTGTCCGACACGGACATGCGGACACGGCAATTTGGAAAAAATATGCATTTGGCCACGGCTGGGACACGTCAACTAAAATAAGTTGTCAAACATATTCATATACAATAAAATCTATGTCATCCATAGTCATTTGATCAATTACGAAAATACAAAAAAAAATACAAAATTTGCTATGTCATGTCTTGTAGACTTTATTGCACAAACAATTACCTTTACCAGCTATGTGCAACAAATGTGCTTCAACTCTAGTGTACGACCCTTACTTTTCTTGCCCAAATTGTTGCATTTAAATGCTGTATTACCCCACCCCCTTTGTATTTATGTCACATATTTCCATGAAGGAGATTAATTAACTTCTACGTGGAGTGTCCAAGGTGTGTCCACGGAGTGTCCATCCTACGTGGAGTGTCCGTTTTAAATTTAGAGTGTCGGACGCTTGTCCGACGAGTGTCTGGAGAGTGTCGGTGTCCGATACGTGTCCGACATGGGGACACTCAAGGTTTTGAAGTGTCCATGCAAATTCAACGGGTTCAAGAATATTTTATAATCATGAAAGTGATTATCATATTTTGGCAATTCAACTACACGTTGAATCTTAAATATTTCTGGTTCTAGTCATAGATTTTTCATTCCATTGTTTTACTTTCTCTTAAACAGAAATTGCACTCATGCTTGCCTTTCACAATTCTTCTTAACCGCAGGCTTTTTTATTCCCACCGGCTCTTGCTATCTTCTTCATTACTCATGCTGTTCTATAATTTAAATGAGTGTTTGATATTATGATTGACAATCATTCATAGTGCTATACCAAAAGCTGCTGTACGCTTCATTATTTTTGTTAAGAGCGCTTTATATGCCGTTGATACAAAGTTCCATGCACTTGTTTTCTTTTTGTTTTCCTCCTTCATTCATTCCTGTGTAGTTTATTTGTTCTGCCATCGACAAGCTGCTAGATTCAGTTTGTAAACTTTGTGATACTAACTAATACAAGTGTCCTGCCTTGCTGGCTTAATCTAGGGTTGTGATTCCTCCTGTTCCTCCTTTTGTTGGCGGTGATGTAAATCCCGGTTTTGGTGCTGGAATGTATCCACCTAGGTACTTTCATTTCATATCATATCATGCATCTAGTAACTATTAGAAAAGGCCATTTCGTTTCCTCAGTCAAGATCCCAGTTTGAACTGTATTTTATGTTCCAGGGGTGGCATTGGCGATGGTGGGAGCATGTTACTCGGTATCTACTTTTATATGCAGATGAACTTTCATAAAATCTGGAGTTATTTTTGTATATTAAGAACAAGAGAGAAAGTCATGTATGGTTTCCTTTTCAGAGTTGCTGAGCTGTTCATTTTGTATGCAGGGCCCAATGATCCTCGGTGGTTTAGGGGAGACCCAGCCAATTTCCATGGTGGACAACCGTGAGTTTCTGCTCCTTTTTCTCCTAGTAAATAAGTTGTTTTTTACAATTATATAACTAATAATACTTAACTTATTGAACCAGCGGTGTTCCTCCTGGCGCTCGATTCGATCCCTATGGCCCTCCTGGTATTCCTGGTTTTGAGCCTAATCGATTTGCCAGGTATTATTTTTTATGGATACGCCACATATTTTTGTTTACCAACTATTCAGGAATGTGGAGTTCTTTATAAACTTGAATTTGGCATAGTAATTTTTCTTAGGAGTACAGTAAAATTTCCAAAAAGCTCTCCGACTATATAATTGCATATTAAAATTCAAAAACATGCCATGTGGTTTAACTCGTTTTCAAAAAGAGGCTTAAATTATTTTTTGCTTCAAAACGGGTCTGCTGCTTTAAAAGCTAGCAAACAAAGGAAAAAATTAGGTATGTTTTGCAAATTCGTCTTTTTTTTTAATTTTTATGTTACAAGTGGTATCTTAATCCATTTAACATCCACTTAGTCATATTATTTATGAATTATATATCAAGATTTGAGTAAGTTTCGGAATTTTTTCATTTTTTTATAATTTTTTCAAAATTACCATCGTCTTTTAATTAAAAAATAATGATTACACTTGCCAAAAAATTTCAAATTTTGTTATTGAGGTGTATTATATTTTATCAACCAACCTACAAAATATTCATTCAAAATGGACAAGATTAGCAAATGGATTCTGTCATTTTTTACTAACTTTTGAGACCACGTACCGCGTTTTGAAATAAAAAATACTTTGATCGTCTTTTTGAAAACAAGTTAAACCACATGGCGTGTATTTTAATTTTATGTGGTTTCGCAAATAGTTTGATCTGTTTGGATTGATATAAACGGCAAGTAGTTTCTGATAGTTAACTGTATGTTCGGTGCAGAAACCCGAGAAGGCTTGGCGGCTTCCCTCATCCAGACCTGCAGCATTTTCACGATGGAGATTTCATTTGATGGGATTCTTTGCAATATTTGCTTGGCCTTGTGCTCTTATGCTAGTTCAACTTACTTTTTATTTTATTTTATTTTATCGTCATTGTTGCTGTTTATGCAGAATATGCATGTTGGTAAATATTTTGTTATGTTAAATCAAATCAAACTAATTAGCATTTACTAGTTGGGAAATTATTATTATAATGGAAAAAATGAGGTAGGAACCTTGGTCATGGTTTTTTCCTGATGTTCTAGAGCTGGCTTTTTTCTCATGTTCTAGAGCTCGTTTAATTTGCCGTTCACCTGGCATTTTGAATTGAATGGAGTTAAAAACAACTAAATTTTGTTTAGCTAACCAAGTTGAATATTTTATATTCATTTCTCTAGAAGCTGCTGATGAAAGTTTTCATTGTCTGTTTAGATGCAAGTCATTATTGGTTTTAGGTTGTTCTTCTGCTCAGACGCCTTTTTAAATTTTAAACTTGCTTGTTTATAGATTGAAGAGGCATAAATCTTTACTATTGAATCAACATATTTTTAACTAAATTTGACTTTTTGCTTTACCTTACAGGAAAATCTAACCTGTGGGTTCAGTTACTGGATCTTTAGCATGAATCATATTTACAAGGCTAAATGTATTGAGATTCAAAAAAAAATTAGATTTCACTTTGAATTTTCAATTATCCCCTTAAACTTTATGAAAGTGTACTAGTTTGTCCCTTTAATATCACATGTTAGCTTTTAGTTGGTTTAACCTTTTAAAGATATTTTTTTATTTTTTTTTTCTAAATCAGAAGCTGACATGTGGCAATGAGGCGGCCAACTAGTGCACTTCTGCCAATTTTAAGAGACCAGTTGAAACTTTTGATAGTTCACGGTGGCATTTCATGTCAAGTTTGAAGGATAAATAATATATTTGGTCCAATTAAAATTAACTCTAGTTAATTAACATAAAAAAAATCATTATGTTTGCCATTGACATTAGAGTGTGTTATTTTCTATCTCAAACCATCTAATTGGAAGTGACAAGGTGAACCGTGCGGTGGGTGTAGAAGCCCAAAAAATAATCAAGTGTATGCTGAAAATAAAAAGGAAAAATTAAATTTAATGCATAGCATGGACTAAACTAACAAAATGCCGAATTAAGAAAACGACTTGTGTTTGCTGGTAATAAATTATGAAAACCACTTGCAAATAGAAAAAGATGAGAAGAAGAAGAGGCCAACAAAAATAAACCAATTTAAAAAGACAATCTATGATTTGATCATAGACTAAGAGATGTGGGAAGTTTCCCACCAAATCTTTAATTTTCTTTTCCCAATAGAAACGTAACCAAATTGGAAAACGTGTGCCAAAACTGAACCTTTTGTTGGGTCTGGAAGCCCACTTTTCAATTTTTATTTTCTTTTTATAGTTTGTGTACAATATTTCAATTCAATCAGTTAACAGGTTTACAGCCAACCCTTCTAGAATATTTTCATTTTATAAATTCATATATATACCTTATCAGTTAGCAATTACTTCTATCAAAAAAAAAAAAAAATTAGCAATAACAAATCTAAAAAGCCAAAAAGAGAGAAAAAGAAAATGAAAGGAAGCTCCAAGTGTTGTGTTATATTGGTAGTAATAGTAGTTACAATTTCTTCATCTTTGGAATCAACAGTTACAGAAGCAAGAACTCTCTCTTCCCTTCCTGCTGAATTAGAAAGTAAGTACAACTTTTCATTTTTTCCAATTATTAAACTATCCGATCTTCTTTTGCGGTGAAGTTATGGATAGCCGTTGCAACTCCGCTTCAAGGTTAAATGAAACAGCTTCTCTATAATTACAAGGTTGCGTACAACGCTCCGCTTGTGCGGGAGCGTATTGGGGTAATGTTTTTGTTGTATTAATGATTGATTAAATTATGCTACTTAACTCAAACAAGAACATAAATTATATTGCAGGTGGAAGGTCAAAGATATATGCAACTCTAGGAATAGAGTGCAAATGCTGTGATGGTGAAGAATGCACAAGCAAATGGGAAGGGTTGTGCTCTAAGCTCCAGTGTCATCCATGGAAACTTAATCGACCTTCTAAACCTTTGTTTTCTCTTTAATTACTAGTTTCTGTACATAACCATAGTGAATTCAAAATTATGTTAATTATAATTACATTATTAGAAGAGTAATTAATTACATGTAAATTAAAAGAGATGTCTGAATTGAAATTTATTGTTGAGGAGAAAAAGTCTCTGCAGGCTTTATTTGGTACGGTTTTAGTAGGTAATGCAGCCATTTCATTTCCTTATAGACTAAATATTTAGTTTGACTTTTTGTATCTTTATGATTGCCAATTCTTACAGTAATTGACTTAAAATGGCGATCCCTTTTAAAATGTAAATGTGTTCTCTCTTTCCATGTCCTTCTCACTGCTTCACATATGCCAAATTTTCTTTCTTTTTGGTGTACACGTCTCTCTCCAAAATATGTAATAGGAAATAATAGAGGAACTTAAAAACACCAAATAACAGGAAAAATTATAATGAGATCTCAAAATCTCTTATTAAAATTTCATAACCATCATTAAAAAGTATATATATATATATATATATATATATATATATATATGCCCGGTTACTTGAATTTTTTTTTCAAAATAAATTACCTTTTTCTTATTATCACTCTATCATCATGCCAGGTCCTGACATTCTGGAGGCCCTAGGCGAAATAAAATAAATGGGCCCCATAGAAAAATAATTTTACCCAAATTTGAAATATATTTAAAATAAAAAATAATTTCATTTATATATTTATTGTGTTATTATACTTGCTAATAAAAAATATTTCAGAAGTCACAATTTTTTTCAAAAGAAGAGGAGGTGGCCAAGTTTGAACTTTAATGTACAAAGAAAAAATTGAAAAGCTTGATTGTCTACTATTTGATAAGAAAAGATGATGAAAGGGAGAACCAATATGAACATTAAAAGTGACTAAGATAAAAATATTATGGACTAAGATAAAAAATGGGTAAGTTTTAAAAATATTCTTATTCTTATATATGAGATTAAATTAGAAATATTAAAAATTAAGCTAAGAAATAAGTTTTGAAAATAATAAATGCAAAAGAATTTAATGAAATTTGAAATCAAACGAGGATTTAAATTTGTTGTCCCTAAATTAATGTCTCCTTTTATATAAAATTAAATGGAAAGAAATAAAGAAAATAGATTAAAGACATAACCTAACCAAAGAAAAATTACAAATTCAAATTTAAATTTAAATATGACTCTTTTATATTACTGATATATAATATTTAATGTATAATCTAATATTTTGGTAATGAAATATATGTATATATATTAATGGTTAGGAATCTATTAATTAATTTATTAATTTTAAGATATACTTCTGAAAGCTGAACTGAACTTATTTCAGTGTAAATTTATAACTACACATAGCTGAATAGAACTGAACTGAACTACATTGAATTGTAGTCCAAGAGAACATGACCTAAAACTAATATATATATATAATTTTGGAGCCTCCTTCACTCTTGGGCCCTAGGCGGTCGCACCCTTAACCTACGCTCAAGACCGGTTCTGTGAATCATATATGATATGAGTCATCAAATCGAATGATGATAAACAAAGAGAAACTATCAAGAATAATCATACTTTATAAACTATTTACAAATTCACCATTAAATAAAATTATTTACAAATACATATTCCCTTAAATTCTATTTACATACCATGTCATCCACTTATTTCTCCCTTTTTTCTTTTGATTTTTTTCTTATTTTTCATTTATCTCTCAAATCGTTTATTTTTTCGACATGCCGCTTTAGAGTTTTTTGTTCGTCTTATTTTTATCTTTGAAATGACATCTACTGTGACATTTTCGATTTTTTTAACCAGTAGACATATGATAGTTGTCCAATAGACATGTGATAGAAGTCTGGTAGACATATGGTAGATATTATTTTTTTATGTTTTTTATGGAATCGTTATCTTAATTTGTGGAAATCTTGAAATCAAACCACCAGTTAAACAATGATAGATTAGTGGCGAAAATTAAACAAATAACAAGAAGAGAAGAGAATCAAGAAACGATTTCTAGATCAAGAAAAGAACGCAAGAACAGATCCAATAGAAAGAAAGTACAATACACAGATTATAAGAGAAAAAGGGCTAATGAAAAAAATAGATTCCACACATTTGCCCGACTTCTATCACATGTCAATCAGGCTTCTATAACATGTCTACCAGACATACCACATGTCTATCAGTTGAAAAAATTTGAAAAGTCACAGTGAATGTCATTTCAAAGATAAAAAAGAGACGAACAAAAAACTCTAAAGCAGTATGTCGAAAAAATGAACGGTTTGAGAGATAAATCCAAAAGAAAGTAAAAAAATTAAAAAAAAACTCATGAACAATAATAGTGAAAGGGAAAACATGTATTTAAATTTTTTTTATCTTTTGGTCCAAATTATTTTATAAAAAGAAGTATTTTTCTATAAGAGCCTCTAAAAAAACAAAGTAACCATCTAAAACTCTTATTCTATTAGTAGTTAAACAATTAAAGTTGTGATTCAACAATTAACTAATGGAAATAGGAAATAATAATAAGGTCACATTCTCTAGTTCTTTTTTTAAATAAAAATTATTTGATCGGGCTTATAATAATTTTAAAAAATTTCATCTCACCCCGACCTTATTTGACTTGAACTCATAACCTCTAGTCCTTTAAATTATTTCAATTCAATTCATTTGGTAAAGTTACAATCAAATAAGTTTTTTATTCCAATAAAAAACTTTTTTAATGTAGCTCATTTAAATAAGTTCAATTTAGTTGAATTAAAAGAACAACGAGAAAGTTATATGGGTAAATAATTATAACCTCCCACTTGTTTGACATAATACACTATTACCTCATTTGTTTTAAAAACTTAATTTATACCTTCCTATATTTTACATTTTTCATTACTATCATTGTTAAACTTTTTTATTCAAAATTATTGATGTCAGATGTAGTTTTTGATAGTATTTACTTAATTAGTCATCAAAACTAATGGATTTTAAAGATATTTTATAAAAAAAAGTTTTATGTTTTACCTATTTTTTGATATATTAAATTGTAGCCTCATTATTGCATAAGAAAAAATAAGCATTACATGGACCAATTAAAAGAAAAGTGAACATAAAAACATCATAAGAAATAATAGTTTTGAATTAATTTATATCCAACAAAATTTTGATAAATAATGATATAACAAATATATAAAATGATTTAACAATATAATAAATATAAAGTACATGAAAATAGGAATAAAAAAATGTAAAACATATAAATTAGGCTATAAACATAAAAAGATAGTAATGTATTATATAAAATTTGATGTAGGTTATATATATTTAATCAACTTATATTAATTACGGGACAGGCTAAACTTATGATAACCACATAATAAGTTGTATCAATATTATCAATCCGTATAAAGTGGAAAAAGTCCTGCATCGGAAATCAAGTAAATGTGGGGTATTAATAGTCTAAGCAGCTAGGCTCTTACGTTTATAATTTAGTTTATTGGACTCATAATAATAATAAAGAAAAATTTCATCTCATCTTATTTATATGTGGACTCAAACCTATAACCTTTATGATCATAATTTCAAGACTTAATTACTAGATCAAACTCCAATCACTAGGCTTCCACATTTACTTAATATTAGCAACCCTTGGTTAATTGATTATAAGCTTTTTAAATCTGTAACATTTTTTTAAAGTCAGTTTGTAAGCAACTTATAAGTAATTTGAGTGATTAGTATAATAATTTATAAGAAATTTATAAATTGTAGAAACTATAGAATGACCAAAAAAAATGTATGCAAGTAAAAGAAAATTTTGTGCATGAAATTAAATGCCGTAAATTTTTCTTTCACTTGGTCAAACTTAGGTACTTATAAGTTATTTAAAGATTAGTTGTAGAAACCAACCTATAAGTTTAAACTTAATGATGGAGTGTGGTAAAGGTGTTCTTTTCAACTTATAAGTAGTAGTACTGAATTGAACTGAATTAAACTTATTTCAGTATAAATTTATATGTATGCAGTACTGAATTAAACTGAACTGAACTAAATATAAATTAAAAAGAATATGACCTTAATCTAATAATTAAATCTTAAAATTATGATCCTAAAGATCATAGGTTTAAATCCATATATGAGTGGGTGAAATTTTTTTTTATTATTGTGGTAAAGTGAGCAAATGTTATAATATAAAATATAATAATAACTTAAAGAAATTTTGTTTTGTTTCGATAAGCTTTTTTTTTTTATCAATGTTTTGATAAGCTTTTAAGTTATCCATAAGAAAATTTTCGAGACAAGGTTCTAGAAGTTGATATGTGATTTGGGCCATTGAACTAAAAGTTATAGGGGCTGTTATATAAATAAAAAAAATAAAATAATTTAGATTAAATATTATAAATACATAACTACTTTCATTTTCTTTTTTAATGTTTTAATTTTTTTCTTATATTTTTTAAATCGTTCATTTTTTTAATATGTTATTTTAGAGTTTTTTGTTCGTCTCTTTTTTATCTTTGAAAGTAGATACATGATAATATACTTTTATCGAGTTTTTTTTACTGTCGGATATCCAATAGATATCTAATAGAAGTCGAATAGAAATCGGTAAAACTAGAATACTTTTAAATAACACATGAATATCCAATTTTAAAAAGTAGAGGACTCCTAAATTATACCTGTAAAATATTAGTAATAGTCTCAATGATAGCAGTTTATAAAGTAACTGCAAAATGATGGATACAACGAAATTTTCAGTGATCTATTGGATATCTATAGATGGTCTATAGGAAATATATTGGATAAAAAAATGACGAAAAATCACAGTGGATGTTATTTCAAAGATAAAAATAAGACGAACAATATGTTGAAAAAATAAACGGTTTGAGAGATAAATGAAAAATAAGGAAAAAAAAGTAATATGGTAGTTGTGTAATAAAATCAAAAAAAAAAAGGAGGAAGTTAAGATATATTCAACAAAAATAATAATTTTATAAATATTTTAATAAATCTGTAATTAATTAAAAAAAAGTGCCCACCTATAACAAATTTTCCAAAGTTTCTGTATGTTGTGTTATGGACTAAAACTAAGTCTCTAGTTAGATAATGGATTACACCTCTAAGTTTATCATTATAAACAAACATCCAATTAACTGATAAAAAAACATCCAATTATATAGTGGGCTACAATAATTATAAAACTGAAATTATCACTGATCAAAAGTTAATATATTTTAATGTAATTTAGGGAATGCCCGTGTATAAGATAGGGATTCAAATAATAGAAATAGCTAATTAATAAAAAGTTATTTTCAGAGATATTTATTTATAAAATACCTGATTATAATAGATTATGAATCTATTTCAAATCTCTATTTTGTAGGTACCCTTACCAATTTGAAAACTCAAAACCGCAAACACCACCCCCCTGAAATCGCGATAACTCTACAAAACTCCCCGATTTCAATCCGTCTGAAATTTCACCGGAATCCATTCCATCCCTCCTTGTCACCGAATTCTATAAACCCAAAATCCATTCCGTTCGTTCTCATCAAAAACCCGCGTGCTATTTCACTAATTTCAACAATTTCACCGATTTCACTGAAATCCATCCTGTCAATTTCGCCATTCTTACCTCGCAAATCGACAAAACAAGGGTTTCAATAAGTGCTTCAATGAGAACTAGGGCTTCTATAAGGAGGGAAAAAAGGCCGATGATGGACCACGGGAAGAGGAACTCCGAGGAACCTGTGAACAAGGCCACTAATAAGGTAAATCATGTGTATATTGATATACGTTTGTATGTATACTGAGAAAACCTAGTTTTCATCTAATTTGGAATTCGGATTTTGCAGGGAAAGGGGAAACGGACTGCAACAAGTTCCGATTTTGAAACATCAAATGAGGTAAGAATCTGTATACGGATATTTGTATATTGATATACACTTTGATGCCTTGCCTTGTGGACCAGCAATTCAACTTTCAGATTCTATCACCAATCAGTATAACGAAAGCAAATGCTTCTATAGTAGAAACATCAAATGATGTAATACTTGGGGTTTGCCAATTTGTATATTGATATCCATTTTGTTTTGCATATGGAAAACAACTAATACACATGACCGGAAATGGAAAAAGTTAAATTTGTATACTGACAAGTGTTTATTGCTATACATTTTTTATATGATATGCAATCTTTAACACAACTGAGTATGCATATTGCATTCTACTGAAACTGGATTAAATTAAATCTGTATACTGAAAAATGTATATTGATATACATTTTTTGTAATATTAAATTCTTCATAATAATGGTACACAACTGCATATGTATGATGCTTTGTGTATATTAGTATATAATTATGTGTATATTATACATTGTATGATATGCAAATCTTTAAAACATGAATGCATTCCGAATATTGATATATTATATGACATAATGTAGCTTAGTATAAATAGGACTAACTTATGTATGAATTGCAGCTATAATATTAGAATTTTTTTTAAAACGTATAGGGTAATTGATAAAATCTGTTGGTAATTTTTTTTGGCATCGATTGTGGCATATTTGCAGTGACGTATGCAGAATACATGATAGAACAGAGACCGATACCGAGCAAGATAGATATCAAATTGGAAAGAGCAAGAATTGCAATGAGTTTGTACTACTATGGGAATAGTAAAGTTGATGGATGAGAAGAAAGCGACAACTTCATTAGGCCACGTAAAGATGATTAATAGTTTGCATAGACAAATTAGGAGGAGTTTATTTTCTTTGAATTGAAATTGTTTAATTTATCTAGTTTGAAACATAAAATAATGTAATCGTACTGTTTTGTTGAATGAAACATTGCAATTGTCATTTAAATGATGATTTGTTGCATTTATGAATGTGCAGATAAAAGTAAAAGACAATGTGTATATTGATAATATACGCATTGAATAAAGTGTATATTTTGCAATTGTATATCGTATACCATTTTCTTAATTCGCATATATATATATATTTTATTTTGCCATTACATTATGTTGTACTTATGATTAACATTTTTGCCGAGTTCATTGGTATTATTAATATCAACGAATACATGTATATCATTATTAGCAATATACATCAGAAAGCATACCACTGAAAATAATTCATCTGTATATTGCTAATATATAATTTCCAATGAACTGTATATTAATGTAAATTGTATGACTTATTTCAAATAAAATTATATTGAAATTAATTTTATGTTTAATTCTGTATATTATTATTAAACATTATGTATACTAATATACATTATTTGCATACTGATATCCCTTTTATTTGGAATGTGAAAGCCAACTAATGTGCATGACCCATAAATCAAAATGTATACTAACAATCCTATATTGATATACAATTCTTATAATATTAATGAGTTTAAATCTTTAAAACTGTTTGTGTATCAAAACTGTATCCTAACTTATTTATAAATTGTAACTATTACCCTAATTCGTTTTGAAATATACTGTACGCCGCTACCAAAAAGATTCATTTTTCACCATTTAGAGATTTAGTATCATCATTTATCAATATTGTTCATGTGTGCACAATATCTTTTAGAGGTAGTCATTTATACTGTACACCGCTAGCAAAAGAGTTCATTTTGCCCAACCTAGGGTTTTAGTATCATCATGCAGCAATGTTGTTCATGCGTGCACAACATCTTTTAGGGATAGAAATCTATACTGTACACCGTTAGCAAAAGGGTTCATTTCCCAACCTAAGGTTTTAGTATCGTTATGCATAAACAATGTTTAAATATCTATTTCTATCATTAGAGAAGTTAATTTACAAGGTATGTCATGTTTAAATATCTATTTTTTTTTTAAAAAAAAGAGAAGTTAATTTACATGGTACATCCTATTCAATGATGTCTATGGTTAAATTCCTTTTTAGTTTATGTTATTCTCTGTTTTGTTTATGCTATTCTCTCATATTGTGAGTTATAGCATTTTTGGAATTCTAAATTTTGTTCATAAGTCGTACTGTATAATTACAACCGTATATTGTATAATCATTTTCTGTTGTTGCATATATTTTGAGTAGATGAACAATTTATGTTGTGCTTTTGCATATTCATTATTTGCTTAATATTTTCCTAATGCACACTCCCATATATACAGTCACTTTTAATATTACAAAAATTTTAGTTCCCTCATCGTATGTTGTTGGCTATATATTGTTTACTGTTAATGTCTTTCATCTATAATTATTTCAGTTTTTTAACAGTTATTGAATACTGCTATGGTTCATCTCCTTGTGGAAACCCTATTTTTCTATAGCTTCTATCGAATGGATTCCTTCATCATTTCCTTGTTCATCCCCTCTGTCATTTACATCCCTTTATTCTGACATTGAAAAAATAAGCTCGTGTTCATCAACTTCCGTGTCCATCAGATCGTCTTCCTGAATATGATTTTCATATACAACGTAAATCGAATATCAGTATACAATATATAATGTACCAAATTTTATTTGTTGTGTATCACATACTGTGTACCCATATACAAAAAGTTTTGTCTACTAGTATACATATGACTTTCTTATTTTTGATTGACTTCTATACAGATTGCTGTACCATTTTCATGCACTCTTAAAACATATTTTTTTGTGGTCCCATGTACAATATAAAAGGAATATCATAATACAATTTTCAATATACACAAACTCTTACCTCATCTTGGTGTTCAGTTGCAATGTAGAGTTCCTTTCTTTCCTTCTCCGTTGGAATCGTTTCTTGCAATATCATCTGCATTTTACAGTAATCAAGTCATCAAAAACAGTTCAATAATTGCCAATATATAATTAATAAGCTGTATATTTTTATCCCTTACTGTAGCAATATAGAACTTCTGTATATTTTTATCCCTTACTGTAGCAGGTTGGGCAAAATGAACCCTTTTGTTAACGGTGTACAGTATAGATGTCTACCCCTAAGAGATATTATGCATGCATGAACAATATTGATGCATGACGATACTAAAACCCAAGGTTAGGCAAAATGAACCCTTTTGCTAACGGTGTACAGTATAAATGCCTACCCCTAAAAGATACTATACATGCATGAACAATATTGATGCATGACGATACTAAAACCCTAGGTTGAGCAAAATGAACCCTTTTGCTAACAGGTATAGTATAGATGCATATCCCTAAAAGATACAGTGCACGCATGAACAATATTGATGCATGACGATACTAAAACTCTAAGTTGGGAAAAATGAATCCTTTTGGTAGCGGCGTATAGTATAGTTCGCAACGAATTAGGGTAATGACTGCAGTTCATAAATAAGTTAGTATACTGTTATAATACACCGATAGTTATAAAGACCTAACATCATTTATATTATGAAAATTGTATATCAATATACGATTGGAAGTATACGGTTTCATTTATGCAAGTACCGTATATCAGTATACACAATACTTACATAACAATATGCATATTTAAAAATGTCGTAAATTTCAATACCAGCATACAGGGCCGTCCCTAGGCCAGGGCAATAGGGGCGACGGGGGCCCAGCGAAAAAAGGGGCCACTTTTAGTGATTATTAAGCTATTTTTACTAAATTAGAGTTTAAGTTAATTAAAATCTTCTTTTATAAAAAAACATTAAACGTAAAATACTATTAAATCTAGGGATGTCAATAGGGCGGGGATAATCCGAAAACCGTAGCATCCAATCCGATGGGTGTCGGGGGAAAACCCGAAAATTTTCACCCATAGGGATGGTGTGGGGAAAATTTTACCCCCAATTGAAAACATGGGCAGGGGTGGCTGAAGCTATATCCGCCCCATGGAGATCCCAACCCGCTCCCGAAAAAATCCTCGTATAAATCTCCGAACAATCCCCGAAAAGACCCAGTTATAAGTACAATATTATATAGATAAATAGATATTAAGAAATTGAGTTTATTTAATTGAACTCCTTTTGTTGTAATCAATTATTGAAAGAAATGGAAAGAAATGAATTGAATTTTAATTAATAAAAATTTTTGAATTCATTTTCTCTGGAGTACCTTTTTTTGGAAAACTCGTTGGTATAGAAAGAGTTTAAATAGTTACTAATGAATTTATAAAATATTGTCAAAATTGTCATCATACAACATTTTTTTTGGAGTAATAAGAGGTATTTGCTAATTTTGTAATCGTGGTTGCTGTATCTGCATCTGCTAACTCCTTAAATCAGGTTTACTGATTTTTTTTAGTATTGCCTTGCCTTGCAACGCATGTGACTGTGATATTGTACCATTCGTTAATGTGGTTTTCTGAGAAGTATGTGTAATTGGAGAAACAAATCTTTATGTGTGATGTAAAATATACGTCTATTACCTTTTTATTTCGAGCTTTGTATACAAATATGGGCTGTTCAATTTATCATTTTTCCTTTTACTTAGAGCATCAAACATCAAATATAAAATTCAAGTATTAAGTTTAGTAAGGAAGGGAAAATACTACATGCCCTAGTACAACATAGCTCAACTAATTTTTCAAATTTAAATCCAATTATAATTAGAACAACAAAATTATCAACAAATGTTAAATCTGCGCTAATTTACTAGTTGATTTTATTTCAAACTTTATTGTGGGTGGAGATTTCCCGAAACCCATACAAACCCGCACGGGTGAGGAATGAGCGTGAAAAAATCTCCGAAACATCATATGGGGATTCCCTGAACCCATCCTCGAAAGCTATTGGGTGCGAAGTGGGGGTTATATCACCCGCCCCGCCCCATTGACATCCCTAATTAAATATTAAGTGATTATTTAGTTAATGACATGAGTTGGCTTTGTTTGAATTATTAAATAAGACTAATAAGTATTAATTATTGAATTAAACTCTTATCTCATTAACTTGTCTTATCTCCATTATCACCATCATCATCTCTTAACCTTTCTTTCTCTTTAAATTTTTTTTTGTTTGTTCAACTTCTAAACTTGAAAATTGAAGTTCAAGGGCATTAATCTTCCTTATCATTGCTATCGTTGTCCAAATTGCATACTCATTCATCCCTTTAGTACCTCTAAATAATTCTTTATTTCCTCTTTCATCCACATGTATTGGAAAAAATAGTTAGATCATATTGATGTAGACACTTTATTAACTAATTTTGCTACTATAACACTCATAGACATCATTTTATTTGATCTTTGATAATATAACACTCATAGACATCATTTTATTTGATCTTTGATAATTTTTAGGTATAGTATTATTTTCTACTTTATAATGTGAAATTTAATGTTTTTGTTGGATCTTTTATTAAATGTTGTAATAGAAGTACAATGTCATATATTTCATTTTTAAATTTTTATTCATTAATAGGGCCCCGATTTTCATCTCGCCCACGGGCCCCGAAGAAGGTAGGAACGGCCTGCCAGCATACCACAATAAGAGAAGAATACCTAACAATTCATAATAGCACGAAACTAACATCGATTACAGAAAAAATATGCGACAGAAGCGAGAAAAAAAAATCAAAACATGACATACCTTGTAAATTAACTTCTCGGCATACAGATTGTGTACACAATGGGTACTTCATGCTTTCATGACAATCTGACCTCAACTGTAAGTAGAAATCGAGAACGATGAATGGTGAACAAAATCGGAAAAAATGGAAGTCAATTTTGAAATTGGGAAAAATGGAAGCCGACAATTCAAATGGAATCAGACGCAATCGTTATAATTGAAATCATAAATGGAATTAATCAATGAAATCATAAACATAATTAATCAAAATTAAAAGGGGAATTAAGATAGGAAAGAAATCAAAATTTGAAAATTAAATCTGGGAATGGAATTACTAAATAACATACTAAATGAGTATAAATGGATAGTGATAGTTAATAAATATGTTTTATACTAAATAAGTATAATATAAATATTTTTGTAAAAAGTACATCTTATGAATATAAATTTTAGACAATTTCTCTCCATTTGCAACAACCAAACAATTAGAAGTTCCATATTAGTCTAGTCTAGAATATAAAAAAAATCTATGAAACCAAAACTATAATTAATCAGTTAAAATCCATATTAAAATGAATTCATGTTCGACCCTTTCACTTCTAATCCAGAAAGGTCAATAAGAATCTAAAATTCAGTCAAAATGAATTTTATTTTCACAGAAACTGCTGCATTTGAAAGTTTGAATTTGAAATGTTATTCTACAAGTGGGAAGTAAGGCCTAATACATCTAGGAATTGCTCATCAAATATGAAGCGACCAGCTCAACTCATTACATACAATCTTCTCATAACAAACATCTAAAAAATACAATACTATCTTCCTATTCCTTTATTGAAGGTTAGCCATTTGATCTATTTTCTTCCAAAGCTTCAATTTCGATTCTGTTTCGACATTCCTTTCCTTTTGTATCGATACTGAGATAGTCGGTCAACACCTTTTTCACACCAATCCCATGCTGTTGACCAACCTTAACGGGGCTAACTAGATGCGTTGGCGAAAAGCTTGGTGTCGTGTGAGCCGTTATATATGGAGTGCTTGTGATTGGCACTGAGTATGGAATTGTAACGCTTTTATGAGCAATCACACTAACTTTAGAAATGGTCGAGAATTGATCGGAATGTTTTGTCACATCATCAACATAGAGGAGATCATCGATTCGAGCCACAATGTTGAATGCCAAACTCTCCAATACTCTCGAGTAGCTCTCCAATATCGATTTCCCAACATCCTAAGAGACGAAATGGAATTAATCAATTGAGTACTGTGAAATGAAAACAATTGTCAAGGCACTAGGCGCAATCCAGGCGCGCTTGGCGCCTTAGTATGCTAGGCGCAAGTAATTTGCAAAAAAATAATTGCTTGTAAAGTGTTAGATGTACATATGTATGTATAATAGTACAAGAAATAAAAATCTAAGAGAACTGTTAGATGTACATCTATGAAGCACGGAAACACCGGTTACATGCCGTTTCGGCGTCTCCGTTTCCGTATTCGTTTCCCCACAGTTTTCAAGCCTATATTTTTTAGAAATGACGTTTCCCGGTTTCCGTATCCGTATCCGTATCCGTATCCGTATCCGTATCCGTATCCGTATCCGTATCCGTATCCGTATCCGTATCCGTATCCGTGCTACATAGATGTACATGTGTATGTAAAATTTACATATTCCAAATTCGAAGGAAAATTTAGTCTTGAATTAATCTAGCCATAATAGGAATTGAATTAGGAACATCAAGCCTTGAATTATTATAAGAACTCTTAAAAATAGAAACAACACACCTTAAAGTAAAATAGTACCTTGACAAAGTGCCCCTGAGGCACACCAAGGCACACACACCAAAAGGTGTGCCTAGGAGCATAGGGCACGCACCCAAGGTACACTACCTCGCCTGAGGTATGGCGAGGCGCAGAACCCCACGCCCTTCATAAGGCGCGCTTGAGGACCCCACGCCCTGTGTAAGGCGAGCCTGAGGACCCCACAACTTGTGTAAGGAGCACCTAAGGACCCCACGCCCTGCGTCAGACGCGCCTTTAACAACACTGCTATCTACTGACTGATTCGAAATCAAAAGAGAGGCAAACCTTGTTGTATTGGATTTTGCTCATGTCTAAGGTTGTCTGTGGAAGCCCCGGGAACCGTTGTTTCAAGCAAAGCAAGAGGCTTTCTGCTCGATCTGCCAGTAGTTCTCGTTTATCTGCATCCACCATCAACTCCTTCACTAATTCCCACGAGGATTTCGAACTTGACCTGCTAGAACTATTAACAGGTTTCGAGTTGGTTTTTTTACGCCATAAGTAAATCGATGACTCCACCCGGTTAGCAAGTTCTATAGATTGATGCTCAGAGGACAAATCAAGACAATCGAGCAGACATTCTGGGGAGAATTGATCCGAAGAAATGTACCGGTAAATGATGTCTCCTAAGCTAGTTTTCCCATTCTGAAACCGAGTTTATAAAAATTCAATAAACCAACCAACTACCAACTAAGCCTTAAATCCCAAGCTAGGTGGGGTCGGCAAAATGAAAATTCAAACAAGATAGGCAAGCGATTTTTACCTTTGGAAGAGCCTCCATGTACGATTCGGGGATTTCCATATCGGCTAAAGTAATGCTGTTGATAGCCATTGCAGCTTTTAGTATCTGATTTGTAGAGTCCCTTTTATGCTGCAGCTGTTTTCGAGATTCTTCGGTGAGGCCACAAGGAGGGACACGTGGCACAGGGAGCCACCACTTGTCCTCTTGTCGCTGAAGGGCTCTTCGAAAAGAGGACGACCCATCGGCCTCTGGGGCTAGGACCCCTTGATCAACATACCAAAACTCTGAATTGTCAAAGCCATCCAATATTTCCTACAAAAACAGCTTCTTTATTTACAATTCATTGTACTTAGAGGAGCTTAAGCAATGTTAATGAAACTTACAAGAAGCATGTTGTCTAGTTTTCGTAGAGCTGGGAGATTTATGTAAAGATCTGACCTTGGTCTACAAGTCATGACCTAAACCAACAAAAAATGAAAACAAATTAAAGAGGATTATATCAATTAAATTAGATAAATTCGAGGTTATTATTATGTATTAGGAGTGTAATAGGAATACTTCAAGCTTGGTTCCATCTGGGAAAGTTTGCCAAGAGGGGATTAATTCAACAATGTGATCACTAACACAAAGAAGCCATTCCATTTCTCTTCTCCACATTGCTTTTTTCTCTTGCGGTAGAGGTTCTAGCCTCCATAATTGCCCAAATAGAGTTGCTACAAATCAATAAGCAACTCTTAATTTCAAAATAAACCCTAACTCATTATAAAACCAAACAAATTTGTCCAAAAAGGGGGAATTGGGTTAATACACACCACAGAGATTGGTTATAGCATTAGAAATGGCCAATGCTGTGCATACTCCATTTCCACACCCGGACATATCTTCACCAAGCAGCAATTTTGCAAATCTTTCCTTCATCATTTCAATTTCTAAAACCCAAAAACACATTAAAATCAAATTTTTTTAAAAAATAAAATTGCTGTAAAAGGAAATGAACTAGAACCTGGAATTGAAGACCCTTGTTTCTCCAACTTCCTATCATCCAATTGAAGCTTTTCAGCTTCATCAATGGGGGCACCATTAGTACTTGTGCAATCCGGTACCTCCTCTTTCTTCACAGGCCAACCCAATGAAGGAGAAGCCGAAGAATCATCTCCTTCAAAGCTGCTATGGCTGTGCTCTTCGTGACCAGTAGTCTCGGAAGTTAAAAAATCAGAACTTGAACTGCTTTCTCTACCCTCTACTTCTTCAACAGAATCCCCAAATGTGATTTCTCCATTTTCACATAAAATTTCTTTAACATCTACAATGGTTTCAACAAGTTCCGCCATTGGGTCCTCAGGGGAACCACTAAAAACAATGTTGTTGACTAGCATACCAGTAAAGGTGAGATTTTTAACAGAAATCCCATTTGAGAAATGAGGTTTGTTGTATAAGTTGCGGATAGATTTGGAAACCCAGATAGCAAATAGAGAAAAAGGGTTTGGTTTGGGGTTTGGGTTGGTGAAGACGGGGTTTTTAAGCTTGTTTAGTGGAACACAAAGCTTGAGGTTGTAATATTGTTGGTGTTGAGTTGTTTCATTTTGTTGTTTGTTGGAGGCTATATCCATAAGGTGAGATCTCAACCATGTCTAAGTATGTGGGGCAAAAGGGAGAAAGCACCAGACCAAATAAAAATGAAATTATAATTTGGTGAAGTGAGGTTTGATTTCATGTAGTTCTTATAATGTATGAAGATAGTCATTATTACTAAAACTTGATCAAACACATGACCTGACTTGGACACCAAAAGGCTCTTCTTAATTTCTATACTCTTTTTTTTGTTTGTTGAAGATGTTATTTCCTCTGCACAACTAAATTTTGAATTGAGTGGAGCGCAATTATACTTAATGTTAGGTCCGGCCAGGAGTCCTAAGCAAAATATCATATTAAGTAATATATTGGGCTCTTTTAATAAAAATAAATACAATTATATATATATATATATATATATTTTAAAAATAGTGGAATAATTGTTCGAATAATTTTGACCTAAATATAGTTAAGACATGTTTTTTCTTAGGGTCAAACTTTTAATATTTGAGGTTTAATTAATCATTTTACTAGGAGTCTAGTAGGCCTAATATTCTTAAAATCTAATTATAAAATAAAATATATAATTTAATAATAAACTAAAATAAATATTAATTATATCTAATTGGTTTGAGGAAAATGAAACAAAAAAATTGAATGAGTAAAATAAATTAAAATTTTAAATAATGTTTATTTAAAAGATAATTACTGTATTCTATTTAAAATAACATCATTTATTTTTATTTTATACATAAAATTTTTAAAAAAAACTAAAAAATTTGAAATTTTACTAACTATGGGCCCTGGACGGTGACACTCATTGCACCACCCCCAGAGCCAATCATGCTTAAGGTTTACATATCATCGATCAACAAAGAGATTCTATATAGAAAGTTCGAACTATATAAATTTAAACCAGCGTCGTGCTATAGTTAACAGAGAACGACATATATTTTCATATTATGTCAATAAAGCCAGTTTAATAGCATGCAACATTCTGTAAATTTTGAGTCACTTTCAAAAAAAGAAAATGGTACTGTAATAAAATATAATGTGAACGGGCATACAAGAGAACAAAAAGGTCACTAAGCAATTGATCATAATTAGCTCATTTAAAAGGAAAAGGATTTTTGTTATCATAAAGGAGGATTTTGAATGATAAGGGCACATTAATGTAATTATAAGAAAGGTTAGTCTCTTAGTTTAGTTTTGAAAAGTACAATGGGAGGGATGCGTCATCGGTGCCTTAATTTGAATTAGGTCTCAGTTGTAGGATATTTTTAGTGAATTAGACTACCTTTTTAATGGTTTTACTATGCAAAAAAGTTTACAACTCATCTATTTTCTATTCTCCTTTAACTATATTCTTAAGATATTTTTATTAGATTACCTTTTTAGTGATTTATCTCCGCCTTAGTCAGTTATTTCAGCGTAGATTTACGTATCTTTATTTTTGTTCAACGATCTATTTAGATTTAATCTTTGATGTCAGGAGTTTCTGGTTATTTTGTTGTATTTTCGCAGATTCAAAGATATGAGATTTATATTTCGGGATATTTAGCAAGAATATTATAGTTTTTTTTTTATATTTTATTGTTTTTCCTTTTCTATTTTCATGTTAATTTATTTTTGCCCCTTGTGGTCATTTTATTCTTGATTGTATAATTGTTGTTGCCATAGTCAAGATGTTACTAGGCTTGTATGTTTATGTTCATTAATGTGATTTCAATATATGCCTTTATTATAAAAATTTTTTATATAAGAATGCTCCCACTAAACATAAAACGAGAATAGGGTTTTAAAAGTGTTCAGGAATAGGGATTTGAACTCTAATTCCTTCTTAACTTGAATTAACTATAGAAAGATTAATCATAAGGTGCATTATCAGTTATTAAGAGAGAAATATTTTTTACTAGTGCTATTGGAAGAAGAATCTATATATTTTTATAGGGCCGTAAATGAGCCGAGTTGAGCCGAGTTTTGGCATGTTCATGTTCGTTCGTTTAATTTTTAATCGAACACGAGACGAGCCGAACTTGAATTCGAGTTCAAAATTTTGTTCGTGTTCGTTCATTTAAGTGTTCATTTGTTCGCGACCGGTTCACAAACAACTCATTTATTTTGTTCGTGAACAGTTCGTTAATTTGTTCGCGAATGAGATTGTTTATTGTTTATGAACAATATTTTCAATTCAATATATAATTTAAAATGGGCCGTAAAATTGGATTGAGTAATATTAAACATATACTTGGTGTATTAGTTTAATTTTATATAGCCATACTTTATTTTAATTATATAAAATTTTATTTTTGATATGAAATAATAATAATAATAATAATAATAATAATAATTGAGCTAGTTAATGAACATTTATCGATTGCGAACCTCTAATCGAGTTTGTTCACGAGTTAACGAGTCGAGCTTTGGCGTGTTCATGTTCAGTTCATTTATAATTCGAGCCTAAAATCAGGTTCACGAATTGTTCATTTATAAATCGAGTCGAGCCGAGTCGAGGTTTTATTAAGCCGAACACCAAACTATTTTACGAACGGCTTAATTTATTTACAGCCCTATATTTTTGGAAGTCCATATTTTAAAGAGTAAAGACCATTATAAATAATGCCTCTATTTAATATAATTTATATATTATAGAGTTAAGTACTATAAAATTTCCAAAACAAACCACCTAGATTTAATTCAGTGGCCACAACTTCCTTTCAAAAAGCATAAACAAGCTAGGGGTTTTGGGTTCGATATTATTGAAATATTTGAAATCAGTCATATTAGAATTAGATAGATGGAAATCAGCAAAAAAGTATATTATCTTCATCTAATACTGAATTTGACTGTTCTAATAAGTGAATGTATTTTATAATTTTGAAAGTGAAATGTGTTGAAGTGCACATATTTTTCAAGAAAAAAAACATCTTAAATTATTGGATAGTAAATCATAGCTTGTGAGACATATTTGAAAATGAGTTAGACCATTTTTTTTTTGTCTAATGTTGTAGTTTTGTATTGTTTTAATGTAAGTCACATGTAGGTATTATTATACATTCTATATAGTTTTGGCTCCTCATGAGACATGCCTTTATTTTTGTTATTATTTTACTGAATTGAAATGTGATTAGTAACAACTATATGTAGACATCTACACGAAACGAAAGGGGCAAATTATGAATTCAAAAATCAATAACTTCAATTCTAATAGTTATACATACATAGACAAGAATGGTATAAATAAATATGATTCAAGTCTACTGGTTAAGCCTTGAAGCTGTGATTCTAAGGGTCGCAAGTTCGAGTCCACACTCAGACGGCGTGAGATAAGGTTTTCCTTTGTTATTATTGTAAGCCCACGTGAGGTAATTTTTTTTAAAAAATATGATTCAAATCTGTTGTCTTCCATTCATCATTTAATATGTGTCATATTTGCAGGAGAAATAAACTGAAAAAATAAAATACTAATAAAAACAAACACATGCTAATATTTGAATGGATAAAATGGAAGAAGATGCTAATTTAAAAACAGCTAGTTTAGTCCCAAATAAATAAAAGTGTTACTTTTCTCTAAAAACTTACAGCTACACTTTTTCTCTCATTTATGTATAACCATGCAAAGTTAACAACTTCACATTTGGAATTTGGAAGAATCTGCATTATTTTCTTTCTACAAATTAGATTTATATTATGGATCAGTAGAGCATCTAAAAGCCTAAACGGACGAAAATAAAATTTTAAAAGAGAAATGCCAAATCTTGGTCGGCCTTGTGTCAGCCACAATTGGACTGATAAAAGGATAATTGGAAAAAGGGTCTTTTGTCCTTTGGCTGTCAATTTATTTTCTTTTATTTTCTTTCGTAATTTAAAAACATGGACTTTTATATGTACTTGACGATTTAAAATTAAATATGGACTTTTATATGCTTCGGCGAAAACTATAAAGAAATTAATTATATCGCTTAGCCATTTTGTCATTCAAAAGCAATAACGAAAATTAGGTGTCCAACAAATCTAGTAATCATAGCTATAGGCCACAAGCTCTGCCTTGCAATATAAGCAGTAGATAGTATAAACAATAAATATCATTACTATAGCACAAAATATCAACAAAACTAGTATAAGTACTACTATTAAAAGGTATCCTTCAAACCGTATATCTTACATAAACCTCTTTGTTTTAACTTGGTGCTAGAGTGTAGACACCGGTAATTCCGCCTCTATTTTCACTGTCTAATCCTTTTTTAGGGTTGTGAATAAATTGGGTGACACTTGTTTATTTCGTCCGATACGAAAGATAATGTATATTAAGGGACGTAGTTAGGTGTCTGGGTTGGAGATGAGGTTGGCTCTCCAGTCAGTGACTGTAGCCGTCAATTTTGGTCAATAAACAAATTTCATATTTTGGTTTTAATTTTATGAAATGCAATAAAAGAATAGGTTATGAGGGCTACAAGCTCTCTTTTAAAAATTCTCGCCTAGTCTCACTTAGGTCCCGGTTATGCCTTATTTTAAAGCTTGCCGTCCGATTTCTGTTCCCATGGCGCTGTTAGGCTCCTAACCGATTTACTACCGCTTAGACACCGTCTAGTCTGATTTTTTCCTCTTAGATAACGTCTGAATTCAATTTTTTAAGATATCGATATCTGTAATAATTATAGTTTGATATTTTTAACCTACTAAAAATAGCTTAGTTGGTAAAATAAAAGTACATAAAAGTGTTTTCACAATAAAAATCTCATTTTTAATTTTAAAACATGCTCTAAATTATGTTTTTTAATATTTTATAATTTATTTTTTAGTTGAAATCATATTTTTATGTATAAATAATAAAAAATTAAAAAAATTTATATCCATCTAATCCCCGCTCAGGCCCCACTTAAACCCTTTAAAACCTTTACCATCTGATTAACGCCTAGCACTTTTTAAAACCCTAGCTACAAGAATTTTAGATTTGGAGTAAATTGGAAATGTGCCGGCTTTTATATTTAAAAATGAGCCCAAAAATTAATTACACATTATAAGCTTAGTAGGGCCACGACGATGTCCAACTATTCTTCGTTTTGGTCCAAAATTAAAAATAAATATAAGAAATAAATTAATTCAATTATTTCTTATGTGGTATATCTTTAAAACGAGAATCTCAAAATATTGAGATCCTCATTTTAGGAAATTATATTTTATTAATATAATTTTTTTATTTTTTAAATTTTTTTTGGTAGAAATAAATATAATGATAATAATAATAATAATAATAATAATAATAATAAAAAAGTATTATTATTTTTCGAAAATATAATATGGGGAATGGAAAATAAATAAGATGGTTGGAGTAAAGACACTATTGATCATTTAAAATAGAGTTTGATGAATAGAACATGAGGGATATGGTTGGGCTTGCTCTAAGAACATGTCCAATCGTTCCCTATTTTAGGGTATTCCCCAAAATGAGGAGTATATATGAGAAATAGATTAATCCAACCATTCCCCATATAATATATCCTCAAAATGGGGGCCATCCCATTTTGGGAAATGAATATGTTTTTATCTCTTAATTTTATAATTATTTTATTAGTTGACTAGAATAAAAATAATGTAAAGAAATTAATATAAAAATAATATTTTTAGGGAATGTAATATGAGGAATGAAAAATGGTGAAGGTGATTAGAGAAAAAATACCTTAAATCCTGCAAAATCGGGTGTGATGAATGAAAAATGGAGAATATGGTTGGACTTGCTAATTTGGGGCACAATATCGAGGTCTGTATATTTCCAGCGGTTAAAGTGGGACCGGTAACTCACTAGACCCTCGCTATTGTCTTGGACATCAATCGGGCTTAACTAAAAAATTAGTTGCCCAAGCCCGACCCAACCCTAAATAAATAAAATCCGGGTTCGAGTCGGGCCTTTTTAAAATAATCAAAATTCAAGCCCGACCGCGAGCATACTAATTAATATTTATAATTAGAATATTAGAATATTTTTAATGAAAAATAATTATAATAAAATAATTGTAACTAAATTTATAATATAAGTCAAAAAATTAAGTATAGACACTAAACTTTACAAAAAAATTTAAATTTGTAACAGCTATTAGTATTATAAATAATAAATAAATATTTTTTAATATATTAATTATTATTTTAGGCCGGACGGGCCGGCCTTATATTTTGGGTTTAAAATCAAAGTCCATCCTGCACTTTATTCAGATATCTTCGGATTCGGGACAGGCCTCGCGTACTTTTGCCTAGGTCTATATACAGTTTTGCCCTTTAAATTATTTTAGCTTAGTATATTCTATAAAATAAATAGTCAACCGTACTTTATCATCGAAATAGAGATATTGCCAAAACAGAAGACAATGGTAATAATCACAAAAATTTCCTAAAACCAAATAACAAAGTGCAGCAAATTGTCGTAGTTAAAGGCAAAGGAATATCGGTGTAAACGATAGGGTAGTTGTGGTTAATTGTGACAACTTTACTTGCAATTGTAAACATAAATTTGATGCATAATTTTGCCGGTCGGTTGGAACAATTTAAAAAAGATTAAGAAAGAAGTGATAGGCTCCTTTTAACGGTAGCAATTACTTAGAATTATGATATGATGTTGACATGTTATTTGAAATTCCATTTTGAGGAAAAGCAGTAAAAGCTACGCTACTTCTGTATTCTCTTCAAACTTTCAAACTTTGGCTCCATCATATTCATAGACACGGAATATTAATAAGGTTTGGTTCAAGTAATAAGCGGTTTGATATTACTTCAGCAAGGTTTTGATTTTGAGTTCTAGTAAATACAAAAAATTCTTATTAGGAGACTAACCCACCACAGCTAGGTGCGCAACCTGGGTCGGATATGAATATAGTCGGGGTAAAGCTCTGGTAAACTAGATGGAAAAAAAAATAATCATAGACAGGGAATCCATCCTTTTATTTCAAATTGGCTATAACGTTTCCAGCAATTATTATAGACATTCCCTTATGTTTGTTTTACTCTATTTGAAAGTACAAAGGATATATATTGTAAAAGCCGTGAATGAATTTAATAGACAAATTTTATTTCAAATTTGAATACTATTCATTTCTATAAAATTTGGATGCAAGACAATTATCACATCAAGTTGCATCCACAATTCCTTTCATAGTTTTGTTACTTAAAATCTTCGCATAAGATGGGAGATTTTAGGGTATGGTAAACTGCCGTTAAAACCATGAAAACCACACTTCAACCAATGAAAACTAGTAATTTGTAGTTAGTTAATAATCTAGACCCTGAATTATCATTTTTTAACTCTATAAATAATTATAATCTTCTTTAGTTTTGACCAAATATACTAATAATTTTTTGTGTTTCAGATAAATAATTTATGCTTGCTTGTATTTTGCATTTTTCATATTATGATCCCGTACTTTTTATAGTTGTTTTCGTATTAAATTTCTTAATATACTATATGTTTATAGTCTATAGACAAAAAATGGTCTTATATACCATATCTTGAAATGTTATGCATTCAAATTGCTTTAAAAGTTTTTTTTATTGTTACTAATTACATAAGACTAAATATCTTGTAAATTGTCAAAAAATTACATTTGTGATTGCACACCCCCATGAGACTAATGGTATAAAATTAAATATATCAACAAATATATGATATATTAATAATTTTAATAGAATAACACATAATATAATATACAGGAGGGTCATAATATTATAAAGGCAAAATATATAGAGATATAATATATTTTTCTAAAACACGAGGAGATAATAGTGTATTAAGTATAAGGGGTTATAATCACTTGCCATGTCTTAAAATATAAATTAAGAAAATATTTTTATTGGAAATTTTTTTCTTGAATTAATAGGTCATGTTATGATATCCCAAGAATCCTAATGTATCACTTAAATTTTCTTGTCTCTTGCTTGTCGTAAAGACTTAGCCTATTGGTTGAGCTTTAATACTGTGATTCTATAGGTCACAGGTTCGAGTCCACATATGAGTAGAGGGGGATGCAATTTTTCTTTGTTATTATTATAAGCTCAATCATGTAATTTTTTTGAAAAAAAATCAACTTACCTAAAGAATACCTATAGTTAAAAAAATAAACCCTATACTTATAATCCGATAACTCATCACTAGTATTGAGTAATGAATTATAAGTTTAATCTCCCGCATGCATGTAAGCAAAAATAGTGAAATCACATAAATTTTTTGTTATTGTAATTGCTTGTCTAATTTTATAGATTCCACAGTCAAGCTTGTTATAACCGTATATCTAATTCTTAACACGTCTAACTATTATTTTTGGTTTCCTTATTTGCAAGGTTTTAAAAAGTGCTAGGCGGGTGGTCGGGGCTTTAAATGTTTAGACGGTGTCTGGGCGGAGCCTAGGTGGCGTTGAGGCAGATTTGTAAATTTTTTATTTGTTATAATTATTAATAGATAAAAGTATAAATTCAACTAAAAAATAAATTATAATATAAATATATTTTACAAAGAAACATAATTTATCATATGAAAACATACGTCTTAGTTAATTTTTACATAAAAATACATCAACATTAAAATCAATTCCTTAAAAACAAATATTCTCACAAATTTTTTCGGTTTATAGCATATTTTTTATCGGTTTGATATTCAAAATGAAAATTGAATGGTGAGAATATTTTGTTGTACATTAGTTTTACCAACCGTGCTGCCTTTTTTGAATTGAAAAAATTGAACTATAATTATTATATGTATCAGTATCTTAAAAATTGGGGAAAATATCGGACTAGGCGGTGTCCAGGCAGAAAAAATTGGACTAGACGGTACCTAAGCGGCAATATATCAGTCCAGTGCCTGATAGCACCCGAGGAATAAAAAGTCAAACGACGAGCCCCAAAATAATGCCTAGATAGAGCTAGGCGCGGAGTTTTAAAACACTGCTTATTTACTCTTTAATAATTGTTGCATGGGTGTTATATTTGATAGTCATATTTTAAGTCTTTTTATATAGGTGAATTCTATAGTAACTTTATGTTTTACAATGTAAAAGTTATTTTATACTTCATTACTGATAGGTTAAAAATGAACAATAAATGAAACGACCTATGGAAAGAGCAAGTGTATCATATCGCAACAAGTAATACTGTGGTAAGCACAGGTCGATCCCACAGAGATAGTAACTTAGGTACCAAATCTAGAAAAGCTACTCACTAGATGATTCGATAATTTGATGTTGATGATATAAAACAAAATTAAACTGAAAGTAAATAAAAGGCTGAATACATCACCAGCCCCCTGAACTTATCCCTAATTGCCTCTCGCCCTCCTGAACTTTCAAAAGTTTCTCTCGCCCCCCTGAACTTGTCTAAAGTTCCTCTCGCCCCCCTGAATTGTCTAAATTGTACCCCATGGCCCCTTTCGGCTGACGTGACATTGACTTTTCAATATTACCAAATGACCTGTCACGTCAGCCGAAAGGGATTATATGGTACACTTTGGACAAGTTCAGGGGGGCGAGAGGAACTTTTGAAAGTTCAAGGGGGCGAAGGGAGATTAGGGATAAGTTCAGGGGGTTCCTAATGCATTAAGCCTAAATAAAAGCAAAGCAAACTTATATCAATACTAGGTTTAATCAATTGACTGAGATAGTCAGGGATTGAATTCACTTGGTTAATTGATATGTAACTTCAATCTTATTTAGTTAATCTAATTCTTAATACTTTCTAGGGTTGGTGATCTTCACATGAATATCAACCTATTCTATTTAAATAAATAAACCTATCAAAGAATCAATAAATCAACTATATGGCCTAGCTAAAATATTAACTCTTCAATGTATAAAGAACTACAAGACCCCGAAGAACGAAAAACTATGAGATAAGCGGATTCATATCAAGTTCAACACATACAGGTCAGCTCCTATTCAATCTATCAATCAAAATAGAAGCCAAGAACATATTATCAATAGATCATTAACAATAAGCATTAAGCATAATATGTGTAGAAACCCTAATTGGAAGAAAATTGGAATTAGATTAAACTAAGATAAAATATCCATCACATAAATGTTTAATCCAAGCTCCATCTACCCTAACTAATGGAGTTTAGTTCATGGATGAAACTAAAAACATGATAATATCAAAAGGAAACATGTCTCAATTTGAATAACGAAGAAAAGAAGAATGATGAACATAAATCATCGATTGAAATTTGGTGCTCTTCGTCTTCTCTCTCTTCACTCTAATTTTTTTCTCTCATAGTGCACGAAAATCTGATATTTTTCTTCAAAATCTGATATTTTTCTTCTCCTAGTCTGTATTTTTCATGCTCTTGCTCCTCTAAGTAGTGGTAGAATTAGAGTTCCAATTCGATTAGGATTGTGTATCAAACAGATAACTATGCATAAGCAGTAACGTTGACTAAATTTTTGACCGGGATAGAATCCGAATTTGAAAAGAGCTATTAGAGATAAAATTGTGTATTTATCTGTTATATTTCTATTGCAACTTGAATCACCTCAATCAGATATTGTGTGCAGAAGATATCGCCAAAATACCGAACATTGTCCAAACCGAAAAAAATCAGCAATCCGAATTTGATGCTCCAACTAACCTATTTATCACTTTAAAGTCCAAAATGTACCCCCACTGATGTCAAACACGTACAAATGCTCCAAAAGTACACAAAACAAGTTGAAAATAACAAAAAGAGAATGAAAAGTACGAAAATTCCAATTAACAAAAATGTGCTAATTAAACTTAAAAATCTACTCAAATATGCATGAAACTACACTAAAACACACAAAATAACTATATAAAATACACACTTAACAACATCCTCACACTTTAAACTTTGCTTGTCCTGAACCAAATCATATACTTCATAGAAACACAAGAAAATCAAATATATCTTGGAATAGTCTAATAGTTTAGTACAAGTTCAGAAATTAACACCATTACAAGAAAAATCTTAGCTAAGCAATCTTGTATTTCCACATGTAACATGTAAAGAAAAGGAAATTAGACCTCTTACTTCAATAATATAGCATATAAATCAAAATACCTCACCAAAGGATGAACTCACTATCGGTGTTTAGGGTGCATGATTTTTAAAGAAATCCCTCATTCAGCACACTTTATTGCCCCTAGACCATATGCTTGCCATTCGATCTAATTTCTACCACTAGTTATCGAATATTATACTATCACAAGGTCTTTGAAAAGGGTAGTAATGTAGGGCTTAGGTTAGGGTATGAAAATGGGGTTTGAATGTGTAAAGAGTTTCCAACAAGAGATTATGTTGATGACGCCCATGCAACCTTTCTTAGATGTGAGCGAAAACCTTGATGTAGAACAAATTGCCTTTGTTGAGCAAAGGAAACATTAAAATTCCTTGTATGCAGAAGCTTGTCCTTTTAAGTGCAACAACCTTATGAAAATTCCTTATTTATGCTTCTCCATTATTATGATACACTAAAATATATGCAAACATTACTTTTTTCTCTATTTGTTTTTTCTTTTCTTTTCTTTTTTCAAATTTTTCTCTTTTTTTAAGAAGCAAACCAAAAGGTTACAAAGGTTGTACTGATGTTGTCTTTTGAGTTTTGTTGGTTCCTATAAATATCTTCTTTGTTGTTCTATGTGGAGAAGGTCTTCTTTGTTGATATTTTGCTGCCTTTCTTGAATGATAACCTCTATTGGAAAACTCTCGGTGTATTTGGGAATCAAAGTGAAAGGTCTATTGGTTTGTAATGTATGTAAAAAAGAAGGCTTAAGGCTCAAATGGGGTTATCTAGGAGTAAATTATTGCAAAAGGGTTGGCTTTTTGGCCAAGAGAGGATAAAATTTAATATCTTAATCATTTAGCATAACATTCAATGTGTGGTCTTGACAAAAACTAGCATCTTATAACACGTATTACATACATCTCCCAAGGTAAGTTCTAGCTAGAAACAATAAAGTTGCCCACTCAGCAAGAAATTCAAAACAAATAGATTGTTATGAAAAAGAACACGCTCAAATCCTCACATAAACATGGGCCATGTATTATGATTTAAGCTATAATTTTGAAGTGAAAGTTAAAATTTCAAAAACTTAAACATATTACCAGGTCCTACAAAATCAACTTAACTAATTTTTTTCAAGTCATCGAGTTGCATTTTGAAACATTGCTATAAACTAAAAAACATCCAATTTACAAAGATTTTCAAGGCTCATATTCAGCGGGGCATGTGAAAAAGATTAAGTGTGCTTGCAAAATCTAAAAATGAAAATATAAATCTAAATCCATCCCTAAATATTATGAAAGTCAAATAGCATACTAGAAACTAAAAGTTTTTCTCCTTCCTCTCACTTTAAGATGTATCTACTGTAAAAAATGTATAGAGCACAAAGTAAAGAGAAAGGAAAAAGAATACTCCCCTAATCATGAGGAGGCAAGTCAATGTTGAATCCTTGAGAAGCCGCAAAATGGCGCATAAAGCGTTCCACCTTGCGACTATGAGCTTCTTGGTAATCCATTTGTTCTCGCAAGGCGGTGTGGCTTTGCTTTAAAGAATCCAAATGTGTAAGCATGGTAGTCCAATGGTTGTCCCCCTCCGAGTTTGCACTCTCTCATTGCAATGGTTCATTCTCCCCATGAGTCTGAGTGGTACCAGCAGCCAAGGTCGTCTCAGAAAATTTTGGGTCCCTGAGCAAGAAAATGAAATCGGAGCCCCTGTACAATAAATACATGTTAAAAAAAATTCAGCAACAAAATTTATACTTCACTAATAAACTAACAAAATTTATGAAACTTTGCATATACATATTTTTATATTACAATATTGTCATTTGAAATTTTTATTATCCGAGTATCTTTTAAAGCAAATTTCAATCGATTTTTCACAAAATTTTTTATCCAAAATCAATCACATTCTTGATTTTATTGATTATTGATATATTTGAAAGATATAAAAATACAACGACTTTATTGAACCAAGCACAAGTTTGGATTGACTCAGTAGTGCTTAAGTTTTGATCATAACAATTAAGTTCAATTTGAGTTAATTAAATCAGTAATGATGTTAAAATAAATAGTCTATGGTTGTACGGGAGTTAGTAAATTTAAGGGTAGAATTTCAAGTCTCCACTGACCTAGTTATTTAGTTTAACTCTGAGTGATCTGGGCTGAGTATCTACTTATGTCGCTAACTAAGTTATATTCACTCAGCGCTTGATATTTAGATTTTATTTCAGCTGTACTTTACGTTACATTATTTCGCTGAGTTACTTTATTTCTGTCAAAGGTACTGACCTTACCATTTAAGGTAATATGAGATCTTTGCTTTTAGTGTTGCTTTTTGCAGGACATCAATGAGACAAAGACAAAAAGAATTAATGCCTTGACAAAACCTAGTTTAATGAAGAAAATGACAAAGTCTTCTATATTTAAGCTGTAAAAAGTCATTTGCCAATTTGGACAATTTTGCAGATCAACAACATAGTATCGCACGCTCTGCAACATGTTAGATTACCAGAAGGAATGGGAAGACGACATGTGGCAAGTCAGCGCGAGTTCTCTCTGATGGAAGACTAGCATCAGATGATAAAGGATTCAAATTGAAGCTCGAATCTCAATCTAACAGATTGATTTTCCATCTCACAATGGTACAATTCTATCTCTTAGCGGATTAATTTGAAGAAGCAACAGGTGAATAGATGAGCTGTCAATTTCAGAAGATGCTAAAGCAAGTTTAACAGCTACTTTCTCAATCCATCTATAAAAGGAGCAAGAAGGCAAATGTTAGAACTTGGTGATTACACCTGAATTTCCCCGAAGCTAAAACTCTGTCAATTTACAAGCTTTAAAGAAGTTCAAGAAAGAAAGCATCTATTCAGCGAGGATCTTCTTTAGAACAAGAGAGAATAATATAGATCATTAATTTGTAATATCTGATTATTGTAATTGGATCAACATTTTATAAGTTGAATCCAATTCTAGTTTAGACTCTTATTGAGTTGCTGATAGAAGAGGGTAGTCTACTCAGCGGGTGAGCGATTGCAGTTTGAAGGGTACTTACTATAATTGGGAATCTTGTGAAAGGCTTCTCCGCCTAGGGTAAAGGAGTTGAGATTAGTGGATTAAAGCCGAGACACTCTTTCGATATTGGATGTAAGCACAGGTTGCCGAACTAGTATAAAAATCTCAGTGTTCTTTACTTTGAAGTTTTTCAGAATTTTCACTCAGCCAGCTGACCTACTCAGTGGTGGTCAATACTTATCGCAAAAAAGTTTACAAAGCTTTTGAGTGATTCAGTCACCCCCCTCTAACTCATTGAGTGTATGTTTAGAGACCAACAAGTGGTATCAGAGCTTTTCTCATTTCAAAGATTTAAAAATCTTGAGATAAAGACCATGGCATACAAGGGAAGAGAATCTAGTGGAAGAGCCCAAGCTTATATTCTACCTGAAGGCATGTCTGTCACCAGGCTTCCTATATTCAATGGAGAGCATTATACTTGTTGGAAGAACAGGATGAATAATTTCATCCAGTCATAAAGCATGCACGCTTGGATGGCTATTGTTGAAGGGCCATATGTTCCTACCATTGTGAAGAATGGAGTAAAAGTTGAAAAGTATTATGATGAGTGGGACAGTCAGAACTTAGTCAGACTGAATGAAAATGCAGCTGCTATCAACTATCTCCGTTGCGCTCTTGATGCAACTGAGTTTAATCAAGTTTCAGGATGTGAAACTGCCAAAGAGATATAGAAGAAGTTGGAAGTAACTTATGAAGGTACTGACAAGGTAAAAGAGTCAATATCCTTATGAGGGATTATGAATGGTTCCACATGAAACCCAAGGAGGATATTTCTAACATGAATACCAGGTTCATGAATATTGTCAATGAGCTGAAAAGACTTGGCAAGAACTTCACAGAAGAAGAGACTATCAAGAAGATTCTTAGAAGCTTGACTCAGGAATGGGAAGCAAAGAAGAGAGCTATTGAAGAAGCTCATGATTTAAAACTTATAAGTTTGATGAGCTGATTGGAACCTTGTTGACTCATGAGATGTCTTTAAAGCAATACGAAGATGAGTCTAAGAAGCACAGGCACAAGGAATAATCTAGTCCAAAATACCTATAAAAAGTTAAATAAGACCCCAATAATTCAGTTTTTCCAGTTGAATTTGCTTTTGGCCGGATTTTATTGCTTTTCCCCGATTTAGGGCACGATTTGTGTTAGCTTTTTAGACCTATCAGAGGAGTGAGGCTGCTGGTGGTCTCATCGATACCGTCGGCGGCATGGCCTTTAGTTGCAGAACAGCTGTGTGCCTTTTTGCTTAATATCCGACATATATTTGATCCAAGGCAATTTTCAACGGATTTTAGCTTATATAAGTAGCATTTCTCAGCCATTTTAAGGGTTCAATACTTCCACCACTTAAAATCTTAAGGAAAGTTTGAGCATTTTAGCTAGTTCTAGTGGGATAAAGTTTAGAAAAGGTAAAAAAAGAGGATTCAATTCATCTTTTCTTGGTTTTTCTCTACTGGAATCTCTTATATTTAGGTGCAATTTAAGTTTAGGTGCAATTTAGGATTTAGAGCCTTGAATTCCCCTTTACTTCCCAAATCATCATTATGAGCTCCCCGGAGGTGTCATACGGATCACGAAGAGGTGGATTCACGGCCCTGAGGTAAAAATTCTGAGTGTCATAGCTCTTTGGCCTTCATTTTACTTATTTATTGTGTTTTAGTTGCTATTTATGATTAGTTTTGGGTTTTTGGTCTCTTTTTGGCCAAAAACAGCTGCTGCAAGAAACTGAAGCCGCCGGCGGTATCAACCATACCGCTAGTGGCATCATTGATACCGCCAGTGGTCTCATTTGCTCCCAGTGGCCCCATTTTCTTCCAGGACCATTTCTTTATGGTATTTAGAGAGTCATGTAGCCTGCCTGTGTAACTGAGATCGCCAGCAGTATCATTGATGCCGCCGACGGCCTTAGTCATACCGCCGGCGGTATGACCTTCTAGAAAGTAGTTTATTTTTCATTTATTTTCCGACCTATTTTGAATTCCCAAAGCTAGGGTGTACACTGCAATGATGAAGGTCCAGAACCTTTTGAAAATAGACCTCACCCCATAACATTTGGCATTTTCACTAATAATCCAGTTAAAATAACAATCGAGTCTAAAATTTGGACAAAACGGAATTTTCCCGCAAATGCCGTTTAAATATCATTTTTAGCCATCCAATCGGCTTCATAAATTATAAATAAAATACGCTATGTTCACACTAACTCGGGTCTTGTTTTGTTTACTAATTATGCATGTTACGTGATATACCTCGTGCAACGTGTCATACTTGTGCTAACCATTTTATGCAGGTAGATTTAGGTTAGATGAATGCTAGGCCTTCGGGTATTTTATTTATTGCATAGAAAAACGTATAGGATTTGGAAAGCCATGTAATTATTATTTTACTTTCCTCATTTATTTTTGGATAACTATAATAATTTGTTTATGCTTTGAATGCTAGCTACATAACACGCTAACCATGTATAAACCGAAAACACAATAAATAGGGTAGATTAAAACCGATTAAGAAAGAATGAAATCTTTTAGCTAGGCCTAATGTAAAATAGATAACATCATTCGAAGTTCGAATCTCTACGTAAGGTATGGTCTACCACCCGGTGGGAAAATTGTACCAAAATTTCCCGGTTGAGCTGAACCGGGTGGCGACTCTATTTTAAGTACAAGATTTTGATCTCGTATCTTTTAGACATTAAAACATGATAAATCATTTTCACAATCACGATCATAACATTATTTTTCACGGGACCAGTCCCAAGGCCCGGCTTTACGGCCCGTTCAAAACGTCGTCCGCTCACAGTGGCGACTCTGCTAGGGATTATCTCTTTAAATTTGAACTTAAAATTTTCAATAAGTTTAAAGGATTTTGATGATGTATTGAAATCATTGGCCAAATTAAAACTTCATTATTTTTCATGATGTTTTATCCTTATACACGTAGATAGTTCGGTAATGTATGGTGCCCCATTTTACCCGAGAAGCTCGCAAAAGTATCACTCATGCCCTGTTTGGAATTGAGGATGCCTAGTGGGTGGATCACTCTTTCTAACCATTATGTAAACTCCTGCGATCACACCTATTTGGGGAGTGGTTGAGTAACTTAGAATCAAGGTAAACGAGAACCCTCTACATCAGCAACCCTATACCAAAGCCGCGCTAGAAAAAGCCTTAACACTTTATTCCCTTAAGATTACCAAAATGATAAAAACAATTGGGATGCACTTCTTTCGCCATTTCCGGTAAAGAAGCCAAACTCCATCCTTTCCAAAAAGGCGTTATGCGAGAGTCATAAGGTCGAAAGTGGGACGCTTTATGTGCTATGTGCTACATGCTCATGCATCACCCATGTATCGACTTCAAGAGCCAAAAATCAACCAATTTACCCTTACCGATCTCCATTCATGGAAGAGGTTTAGCAATATTTGTAGGACTCTTTTTGTACCCCTATTGAGTCATGACATATCACTATATGTGACGAGGAGTATGAACATCCCATGTATGTTAAAGGGATAAGCCGTCGCATCATTGCTAACCACATCTACGTGCAGCCATACAAATAAGCATGTCATGCATTGCTTCCCCAAAAAAGGCATTCATATCATCCATACCATTCACTCATGGTCTGACCTTTGATTCATGATCTAAACAGTCTTCCTTCTAATTTGAACCATAGCAACCAGCCATGTCTCTTCCCCATAATAATGATGAAACTGCCCTGCCCGAAGAACAAATTAGTCCTACACCTACCTCGACAGCGGCTCGCCCTCCGTCTCCTGGCTCTAAAATTACTATCGCTATCATCTAGTTTTTGAGTTCAGATCGATTCTAGAACATTATTCGAGAACTAATTCAGACAGTTGTTTAGACATCCGTCAAACAAGCCCTATAAAACCAAAACTCCGACCAGGTCACACAATCTCCGGGCATGACACCCAAACTGTGACTACCCTGCAACAGTCATCTGTCCTCCGAGCCAGCAACCAGGTCATGCAATCTCAGGGCATGACACCCGATGATGAAATACTCTTGCAATCATCATTATCTGCTTACCAGGGGTAAAAGGAAGGATCCTAGAGTCTAATTCGCTTGATGTTGGTCACTCCATCGCAATTTATACTGCCCGCGACCCTCATGCCTCCTCAGTGCGACACCAAAATTGAAACCCTCTTGCGTCAACTAGTGGCAGCTAATTATAATCAGAGAGAGGGGGAAGTCCAAACAAAGAGAAGATCAGGTTTTCTAGAGCCCTAGTGAGCATCCATCGAAAGCGTCCCCATCTCAAGCCAAAAGGGCCAAAAGGGCTCTTAAAAATTGGCACCAACTGCCATCACAGAACCGGTTCTTGTTCTTACAAGAGGTATAAACCCGTAGAAGGTACCGCTTAATGTAATCTTCGTCGGATTGAGAAAGGCCGGCCTTCTCATATCCCTTTGCGAGTACAGACCCTCCATAAAAAGTGAAAGGAAAAGTTTTTACGGATATCATGTCCTGCCGGGTCACCGCACCAATGAATGTAAGACTCTAGTTCGCGCTATACACTGTTTGGTGAAGGAAGGAAAGATGGTTAAGCCAGAAAGGGCACCTAGCAATGCGAATTGCCCCCGCTAAAGTTTGATGACTAGACGGGAGTGACTAATCCTGGGTTAGCTAAATAAGGGAATGGACCACAAGAACTCATCAAGGCCATCTGTTCCAAAGGCAAGGGAAAATCATACTCCGACAACAAGGACGAGGAGTCAAATGATGAAGAGGCCAAGGAGGTTATAGCCACCATGGTCAAGGCTATGACAGTTTTAGCAAAGAAGCATGGTCAAAGTGAAGTGAAGAATCCGATGATCAAGGCTATGAAGCAGTTCACCGAGGTCTTCATCGGGGAGTCGAGTCAAGTGAGGGACGTCTTGCCAAGTACCAAGTAGAATGAGACCTAACTCGCCACCAACATCAGTAACGAAGACCCTCCACCTGTGGAGGATGAAAAGCCTTAATTTGTAATCTTTAGATTTCTTTATGCTTTCAGTTTGAACAATTTTCATGTTTGTAACTTTCAGCTCCCCAAGCAACTTTCTATTTTGTTACTCATGTAATGTTTTACCCAATTGATCCACGCATTCATACGAACATATGCATGATACTTTCAGTGTTCAAGATACTTTACTGCATGAAATTGATTTAAGTACAAATGGAATCTCCCAAGTGGTAATCATTTCCAATAATTTAACTCCCGCCAAAATATATGTGAGATAATAAAGTGCTTAAATACCGTGATAACGCTTTCACCTGGTCGCACCATAAGATATACCCAAGATCGATAATTAGATTGCCAAACATAATAAAAAAGAAATCTGATCTCTCCTGGAATTAACTCAGCAACCTCACAACTACACAGAAACCCACCTTCAGGCTACTGAAGAAGTGTCGACTTGTTTCATAAAAAATCAAAGAAGCCGTACCTATAAAAGAAGCCAAATTTCACACCAATAAGAAATGACCAAACTCACAGAATCCATCACAAGGGATCAACCACCACAAAAAATGTAAGGTATAGGAGCATCGTAGATCTTCTCGATACAGACCACAAGCTAAAGGTGGTGTCAAAGTAGCCAATAAATCGATAGTAAAAATCCTCTCTAAAATGGTAGCCGGTCACAGAGATTGGGCTGACAAACTACCTTTTTCCATTTAGGGATACCACACGAGTGTTCACGCCCTGATTGGTCAAACTCCTTCTCCCTGATCTATGGAATTGAAGCGATTTTACCATTTAAAACTCGAGCATGCTCTCTGAGGGTCACATTAGAAACTAAATGAAAAGAATCTCAATGGACTCAAGCAGATTTAAATCAACCAAACATGATGGATAACAGGGATTAAAGACTATAGACAATCTCTATATGTACCGGTAGCGCATGGATCAAACCCACAACAGCCAAGTGAGACACTAGAAATTTCCCCTAAAGGCCGGAGGTCTAGTCCTAAACAGTCGAAACCCGCCACCACCAATGCAAGGGGAAAATTCAGGCCTAATTAGGAAGGACTGTACAAGCCACAGGCTAATCATACAACTGAAGTCGCAAAGCAGCCTGTCAAACAAACTAGCTAAATAAGCTACCATTTGCCCTTTCAATGGCACAGAGTGAAAACCCCTAAACCAAACGTTACTTGGTTTATAGAAATAAGATATAGTCAGAGCCGACGTGAAGTCATTGAAAGTCGCTTGGAGATTCGAATTAGAAGAGCTTGAATGGACGACCAAATGCCATAGACGAATAACGATTAAAAGCCCTAAACGACTCTCAAGTGTATCAATGGCATATGGTAGCGATACGCAAACAACCGAGTCAAGCATCAGAAGTGTCCAAATATCCGACTTTAAAATAGGTCAAACTTACCGACACAGGCCCCGATGGGGAGAATTTCGACCGAGGAAGGACCTTACAGATAATTGGGTTGAAAAGCAATCAAGATCTCAAGCATAGTCGAGTTCATGGACCTAACCGATCGAGGCAGGCTTAAGCGTTATCCAATCTAAATGAAAAGAAAGAAATCAGAAAAGCGGTACACCATAAAATATATAATAGATCACCTGCCTTTCGGTCCTTTAGGGTGACACCCGATGGTTGGTATTCTACAAACCAGCTAGGCAAAAATTAGGAAATCTCTTAACCAAATCGCCCGATGAACTGAAAATCCAAAAAGGGCCATTCAGGCAAAAATTAGGGCACGAGAGAAAAATAGTAAGATGTTAACTTGAAAATCTGTAAAGATTGGTTAACACCGGGAGTTTGATTAATGGAAATGGTTACCAACATCTTGTACTCCATTTAAATTCATCTAATGAAAGTATCTTTCATATTGAAATCCTTATGCTTGTGATTTTATGAATGCCTGACAGCCAAATGGTGGAAACATCGCAAGTAAACTTAATGGAGGGTACTCAGAGCTCATCCATATAAGTGCTCAATAATTCAACATCTAAAAGACAATAAATCCGGATAGACTAAAAACAATCCAGGTCTATGCAAAAGTCGAAATTAGTCTGTTGGATTGAAAATCCAAAAAGGGCAGTCCAGGCAAAAGTTAAGACAAGCATCGATGGATTGAAAATCCCTAGGGGCACTTTATGCAAAAGTTAGAGTCAAGATAAAAAACAAACAAAAAAAAAAGAAATAAAAAATAATAAAAATAGAAAGGAATATATGAAAACAAAATAAAGTCTGAATCTGTAAATCTAGAACTGATACGGCCGGTAATTTAACGATGCCGCCGGCGGCATGAATGAAACTGACGATGACATGAGCTAAGTCGCCGGCGGCATAACACTTCTCCTCTGAATTTCAGACCTATTTTGGCAATTTCAAGCCTGTCCATAACCTTTTTCAAACCTTGTAATTTGTTTTCAGAAGTATTTTCAAGCCAAAAATCTGTTTCGTTCAAAGCAAAAGCCCGAAGGCGCAAATATTCCAAACATCCAAGCCTAAGCCAAATCACCCAAAGTCGAACAACAAACCGAAACACAAATTCAAAATAATTAAACCATAAATCAAAACCCCAATGTAATAGAGGTAACAAATCAAACGAGAGAAGAATAAAATCTAAGATTGGCCACCTCTATTAGTTGAACGAGACGAAAATTCAGTATTGTCCATAAGATAATGTTTGACCACATCTTCATCCTCCTCTTCCATCCTCCCCTCAATTAATGAAAGGCTCCGTGAACCAGCAGTCTCGGTGGTAGGGCATCGACCAACTGCTTTCTTCTTCCCTTTACAGTTAGCCTCCGGTAGAGGGGTGCGGTCCAGGTTCAACTTACTCCTCCTCTCATGAATGGTGGCATCCAATTGCTAATCTAACTCTTCAACCCGATGCCTGAGTTCCTAGTTTGTGGCCACCTCTTCCTGATACATTGCCTGAGCATGGTTAGCGCCAGATAGCGACATGGCCATGAATTCCTAGAATAAGGCAACTATAATTGCATCATTCATAACATTCATACATGCAGTTTTTACTATTAAAGCATCATTTGAACACATAGGTACCTTAGCGAACAGAGTTTGAGAAACTAGGGTATCTCTTAGGGCGAAGGCATTCCCCGCTATCCGGTCCGCTTCCCCGCATGTAACCTATAAGATCCAAAAAGGAGCAATCAAGTGAATCATCTTGAAAAGAAGGATCGCGTGAGGTTCTTAGAAAGCTTTCATGTGTGGTTCTAGGAGGCACGAAGTCCAGCAAGTGGGTGCTCGGAGAAATCTCCCTAATCCGAAAATCACCACTAGGGCCTAAAAGCATAAAGGACTTCTCCAAGGCTATCGAGAGGCGCCCTAGCACTATATCTATGCCACCATATCCACCCCGGTCTAGTACCCCACTTGACTCAGGCCGGCTCATCTTCTTAGAAGGTGCCTGAAAACACAACAAAAGCGAAAGCAGGTATAAGTATTAATGCTGAATCGAAAAGAAATGTGTGGAAAGATTGCGATGTTTACCTCGAAGGAATAATATCCCTCATGAATCGGTATCTCCTCGGCACCACCACCACCATTGTCATCATCCTCATCGTCATCATCATCATCCTCTTTGTCCCCCTCATTGCTCTCGCCCTCACTAACCACCTCACCAGGGGCCCTCGGTTCCCTTTTCTTATTGTGGAATACGATTGTGTCATCTGAGTGAATACGGGGGCAAAGAGAAAGTAGCTGTGATGTAAACTCACCATAAACACCGGGGACACTCTCGACCACCCGGCCGTTTCATACAATGAAGTCAGCCTTATCGGCCTCATCAGTAATGGTCAAGTGTGGCCACCATAAGCCCATTAGGGGAGCCGGAGGCACATGCCTAACAAGGGGTAAGACATCCCTTCACCTGCGCACTCTCTCACCCAAGTACCACTTTAGAGACAAAGGGCACTCAATAACAAATTGACTATAGTCCACATCCTTCCTCACTTTGTGAACAGCCGCCAAGTTAAACACTTCCTCGAAAGGGTCCCTTTTCACCTGCACAGACCAACCAAGACAGCCAATGTAAGTACAGTCAATGATATGCATTTATACTAATAGTTTGTTCAAATTTTAGATAGGATCAAAAGACTGCTTGCCACACCTATTTTTAAATATCATAATACTTCCCTATAACCGGTCTTCTACCTACAAAGCCCCCGACGCTCCCACACTAACAAGCAAGAAAGTGAGCGTCGGCCGGCGCCTCTATCAAGAAGGCCACTGTAAGAAGGATCTCATTCTCAAAAGCCCATGCATGTACAACCAAAAATTCGTTAGTTCAAGTTGGCAAAGAAAGCAATCAAAGGGTAAAAAATGCTAAGAATGCTAAAAAAGTGGAAACAACGAGATATCGCCATACCTGAACGAGTAAATGGCCCAATCAAAAAACCTTATGCTTCTTTCTGGCTCCGATATCCAATCCATGGTATATCTGGCCGAGAATGGACCCCGACTAACTTTTATCTTGGATTGTCGCCATATCCTCAACCACTAAAATTAGTCCATAGTTTACCTTACTACTAGAAACTTGGAAGAAAAGCACAGTCAACAGTGAAATGATGAAGGAACGAATGCATGCCTCCCTCTGTAACTTGGGGACCACCTTCTTCTTCTTCCAAAACTTGCTCAGCCCCCCATATGATAAACGTCCCAATTTGGGCTTCACCCTAAATAGCTTAATCACCCATTTCACCACGGGTCCCCGGACATGGTGCTTCGCCATGTAGACATAAAAATGAATGATCTCATCGATCCAATAAAGCCCGGTCATCGCCACAATATCTAACCGGGTAATCGTAACCTTACCAATTAGAAGATGGAACATTTAGGTGATTTTCGACCACCTCTCAGTCAATGCCATGAGAGCCGAGTGCGATAGTTTGGGCATTATGGTCAGTAAAATCTGGGCTAGAGCCCAAAACTCATTGCATGATGGTGGCCCAAAGCGCGGGATAGTGCTTGTTTATCACCTTCCACCACTTGATGATGGTTCCCATCCCCCCGGTGCACGTGACAGAATGGGGCTGTAAAAAGATAAAGAAATCAGAAAATCAATTTAGATAAGCAACTACATTGCATTTTTAAACTCGCGGGCCCTACTAAAGCCTGTCGATATCACTAACAGAGCAGTGATATCGCTGACGACCTCAACCATTCGGCCAGCGGCATGGTTAAAGTTGCCGGCAATATCGCTGACATCGCTAGTGGCATGGGCAAGGTTGTCAGACCTTCTCTCAGGCCGGCAGCATTAATTTCGCAGGCAGGTTTATAGAAACTCAAAAAATAAAAATCGAACCAAAATCACCAAAAATGCAGTGTAAAATCAAGTCAAAACAGCCCTATAGCATGCATTATAAGGTTTATATGCTCCTATTTTCGTATCTTAAGCATTAAAACGGCATAATTTTGAGTTTTTATAACCAAAATCACAAAAATCTAAACGAAATTATTGAGTTTTTGCAGGATTACCTGGGTGTGGGAGAGATGATTTTCCTTTTTCGGGACGAGATTGGTGATGAGCGTGGTTATTTTATAGCCATACATGCTCTCGGGTTTCTTTATGCCATAAACAACGAAAATCGGGCAAATTTCCAGCCTCGGGATAGAAGAATCAGGCAAATCATCCTTAGCCTTGGCAATTGATTTACCTTTGAGAGCCTTAGAAATTCTTTTCATATTGAAAGTAAAAAGAGATTAGAAAAGATTGAGTTTAGAAAATATGAGGAGATTTGTCTTTTGGGAGAGAAGAAGAAGGGAAGAGTCTCGGTGTTCACTGTATCGAAATAAGAAAATAGGTGTCTTAATTCATATTAAACACCCGCGTGGAATTTGAGCAGTTTAATTAATCTTAAACTGCCAAATTCATGCCGCCGGCAGAATCACTTCATACTGCTGGCGATATCACCCATACCGCCGACGATACCAACTTATCCAATTCAAATTTTAAATTTCTTTGACTAGTCAAACATGCTGCACGACACCTTATACTGCCAGCGGCATCTCTCCAAGCCGCCGGCGGTATTAACTCCTCCAAGGGCATTTTAATTGCCCTTTTAACAGTTCAATGAGACCTCTGCTCAAGCTCCCGACATTCTAGGACTTCTAAAATCCTTGTGCTTTCAATTAATCACATTTTTACTGTTGATCGAAGGGGCAACAATTTTTTGTTTCACAAAATTGATCAAGCAGTAAAAACGTCATTTAAAAGTGTATCTAATCTTGATTCACTTATCACTCATTGGAGGTACAACCGCAAGGGACAAATTAAATATACTCTTTCTGGGTCACTAGCAACTCTGAACGTTGGCTGAAGATCACGGCATGACCCTGTACATGTCGCCTTCGGGTTCACCGCTTGAAACACCAACTAAAGATTATGGCATGACCCTATACATGTCCCCTTTAGGTTCACCCCTGGAACGCCAACTGAAGATCATAGCATGACCCTGTACATGTCGCCTTCAGGTTCACCCCCTTGAAGGCCAATTAAAGATCATGACATGTCCCTGTACATGTCACCTTCGGGTTTACCCCATAGAACGCCAACTGAAGATCATAGCATGACCTTGTATATGTCGCCTTTGGGTTCACCCCCTAGAACGCCAACTAAAGATCATGGCATGCCCCTGTACATGTCTCCTTCGGGTTCACTCCCTTGGAACTCCAACTAAAGATCATGGTATGACCCTATACATGTCGCCTATGGGTTCAACCCCTAGAACGCCTACTGAAGATCACGGCATGACCCTGTACATGTTACCTTCGGGTTCACCTCCTAGAATGCTAACTGAAGATTATGACATAACCCTGTACATGTCACCTTCGGGTTCACCCCTTGGAACGCCAACTAAAGCTTACGGTATGACCCTGTACATGTCATCCTTTAGGTCCAACCACTCCTTAAAGCCCAAGCCTGACCAAGGGGTAAATCAATCTCAAAGCGCAAGCCCGACCAAGGGGCGAAGCAATCATAAAGCTCAAGCCCGACCAAGGGGCAAATCAATCTCAAAGCTCAAGCCCGACCAAAGGGTAAACCAATCTCAAAGCTTAAGCCCGATTAGGGGGCAAACTAGTTACCAAATGGAGGCAGTGACAGAATCTGAATCTTGTCATCCTTTGGGGTCCAGCCGACCATCTGTTAGGTATAATTTCTAAGCCCTTTCTCTTTTCCAGCGATTATACTGACATATAGCAGTAGTGATCACCCGAGGGGTAGCCTGCGAGCATGGGATTTTACGGTCCCTCTCGTGAGATAATGATGATGTATGCCAGATTTTTTTCCTCATGATAAAAATTCTTTTTCTTATGGAATTTTTATTACCGATATAAAATTCTCTACAAATTTTATTTTTGAAAAAATTTAGTTCGATGTGTCCGATGGTAGCTCAAACCGATGACTTGCACCCAAAAAATATTCTAGTCCAAAATACCCATAAAAAGTCAAATAAGACCCCATTAATTTAGTTTTCCCTATTGAATTTGCTTTTGACCGCATTTTATTGCTTTTTCCTCGATTTTGGGCACGATTTATGCTAGCTTTTCAAACCTGTCAGGGGTGTGAGGCCGCTGGCGGCCTCATTGATATCACCGACGGCATCATCCATGCTGTCGGCAGCATGGCCTTCAGTTTCAGAACAGCTGTGTGCCTTTTTGCTCGATATCTAACATATATTTGATCCAAGGCAATTTCTAACAGATTTTAGCCTATATAAGTAGCATTTCTAGGCCATTTTAAGGGTTCAATACTTCCACAACTCAAAATCTTAAGGAAATTTTGAGCATTTTAGCTAGTTCTAGTGGGATAAAGTTTAGAAAAGGTAAGAAAAGAGGATTCAATTCATCTTTTCTTAGTTTTTCTCTACTGAACTCTCTGATATTTTGGTACAATTTAGGTTTAAAAATCACCAAATTAGGATTTAGAGCCTTGAATTCCCCTTTACTTCCTAAATCATCATTTTGAGCTCCCCGGAGGTGTCATACGGATCACGAAGAGGTGGATTCACGGCCCCGAGGTAAAAAGTCTACGTCAAATAGCTCTTTGGCCTTCATTTTACTTGTTTGTTGAGTTTTCGTTGTTGTTGGTGCTTAGTTTTGGGGTTTTGGTCACTTTTCGACCAAAAATAGCTGCTGCAAGAAACTAAAGCCGCTGGCGATATCAACCATGCCGCTTGCGGGACCGTTGATACCGCTAGTGGCCTCATTTGGCCCCAGTGGCCATATTTTCTTGTAGGACCTATTCTTTATGGTATCCAAAAAGTCATGTAGCCTACCTGTGTAACTGAGATTGCCAACGACATCATTGATGATGCCGACGGCCTCAATCATATCGCCGACGGTATGGCCTTGTGGATAGTAGTTTACTTTTCGTTTATTTTCCAACCTAATTTAAATTCCCAAAGCTAGGATGTACAATTCAATGACGAAGGTTCAGAACCTTCCGAAAATAGACCTCACCCCATAACATGTGGCATTTTCACTAATAATCCGGTTAAAATAACAATCGAGTCAAAAATTTGAACAAAATGGAATTTTCTCGCAAACGCCGTTTAAATCTCATTTTTAGCCATCCAACCGGGCTATATAAATTGTAAATAAAATATGCCATGTTCACGCTGACTCGGGTCTTGTTTTGTTTACTAATTATGCATGTTACATGATATACCTCGTACAATGTGTCATACTTGTGCTAACCATTTTGTTTAGGTAGGTTTAGGTTAGATGAATGCCAGGCCTTCGGGTATTTTATTTATTGCATAGAAAAATGTATAGGATTTGGAAAGCCATGTAATTATTATTTTACTTTCTGCATTTATTTTTGGATAACTATAATAATTTATTTATCGCTTTGAATGCTTGTTAAATAACACCCTAACCATGTATAAACCGAAAACACAATAAATAGGATGGATTAATACCGATTAAGAAAGAATGAAATCTTTTAAGTTGGTCAAATGTAAAATAGATAACATCATCCGAACGCGGAATCTCTACTTAAGGTATGGTTTACTACTCGGTGGAAAAATTGTTCTAAAATTTCCCGGTTAAGCTGAAGCGGGTGGCGACTCTATTTTAAGTACGAGATTTTGATCTCGTATTTTTTGGACATTAAAACGTGATAAACCATTTTCATAATCCTAATCACAACATTATTTTTCACGAGATCGGTCCCGAGGCCCAGCTTTACGGCCTGTCCGAAACGTTGTCCGCTCACCAGAACTTCCAAAAGTTTAGAAAGATAGGCAGGTACAAGAAGGGAGCAAATGATAGACCACGAAAGGAGTTCAACAAAGATCATAATAAAGATATCAAATGGTTTGAATGTAGTGAGAAAGGGCATATTCAGTCTAGCTGTCCTAAAGCTAAGAAGGACAAGTTCAAGAAGAAAAAGAATAAGAAAGCCCTTGGTGCTACCTGGAGTGACTCTGAACAAGAGTCTTCATCCTTAGATGAAGATATATAAGATTCTGCCAATGTGTGTGTCATGGCTAAGGATAATCAACCATCTACTTCCACTGCCAATCAATCAACTGACCAGAGCAAAGACAAAGGAAATCATACTGAGGTAATTTCTGAACCCCCGTGGTCTTCAGATGAGGTTGCCACAATACTTAATGATGTCATTAATATGACTAAGAAGTCAAACAAATACATCAAAATACTCCAGAGGAGGTTTGATGATCTAGAAGATGTCAATTCTTTGACTTCACTTGACATCTTATTCCTAATGGAAAAAGCTGAATACCAAAATAGATATAACAATAAACTCACTAAGAAATTGGATGAGCTAGCTGCTAAATCAATAGCTTTGAAAAAGGCACGGGTCCCTCCTTAACCTAGCAGGAATACTCAGATGTGTTGCTGGTCCAACTCTATGTTGATGATATCATATTTGGAGCAACTGATGAAAAGCTATGTAAAGAGTTCAGTCAGTAGATGAAGAAAGAGTTTGAGATATCAATGATGGGAGAGCTTAATTTCTTTCTTGATTTGCAAATCAAGTAAGGCAAGGATGGAATCTTCATCAACTAAGCTAAGTATGCCAAGGAAGTACTCAAGAAGTTTGACTTGGATAAAGCCAAGCCAATGTCAACACCCAAGGCCACTGATACAATTTTGAGTAAAGATGAGGAAGGTAAACCTATAGAGAGTAAGCTCTATAGAGGTATTATTGGCTCTCTACTTTACTTAACTGCTAGTAGGCATGATATTCAGTATGCTATATGCTATTGTGCAAGATATCAAGCTGACCTTAGAGAATCTCGCTTAGCTGTTGTTAAGAGAATTCTCAGGTATTTGCTGGGCTTTGTTGATGCAGGTTTATGGTATCCAAGTAATCCAAATTTCACTCTTAGAGGATACACTGATGTTGACTATGGAAGAGGCAAACTTGAAAGGAAAGGCACCACAGGAGGATTTCATTTCCTTGGTGATTGTCTACTAACTTGGTACAGTAAGAAGCAGACTTCTGTGGCTCTGAGTATATCTGATGCTGAGTACATGGCTGTAGGAAGTTGTGTAGCACAATTGCTATGGATTAAGCAGTAATTGGAGGTGTGAGGTAGCGATAACGTGTTGGTCTCCCTTAGAGCCTATGTGAGAGGTAGGGCCCATTGGGGGTTGCTTGGATTTATGCGTGATAAAACATTTTGGTTCTAGTTTGCATAATAAGCCAATTTTAATGAATAAAAGAATAGAGACCCAAATCTCAATACAAGTGATAGAGTCACCACCCAAGTTGGAACTTTCATTTCTATTGGATTACATGTATAATGAAAGAAATAACGATGATGCTCAACATGTAGAGAAAAATTGATGTTCACACACTTGCAATTATTTCACCTAAAGCATTCATGCATTCATAAGACCAAGATTCTTAGAAAAATCATAACATGTTCGTTGATGAGATTAATTTAAGTACATAGGCAATGGTAACAATTTCCAACGGTTAACCCCTACTACCTACTGGTCTTTTACAGATTTTCCAGAAGGCAACTGACATTTTTTTTATGCCCTAACTTTTGCGTAAGTCGCCCTTTTCGGGTTTTCAGCTTAGCAGGCTTTATTTGATTTGGAGTGCCCTAATTTTTGCCTAATCGATTTGCGGAATACTGATCAGCGGGCTGCACCCTAATTTTTGCCTAAGCAGTAGAGGTCCGTTCGTTGGGTGATTTATTCTTTATTTCTTTTATTCTTTGTGCTGCTTTTTTATGATTTAATTCTTTTGACCTAGACATGATAATGCTTAAGCCTATCTTGATTTACTGGATTCACGAACTCATTTCCATCCATATCCATAAGCTTGATTCCTCCTTTTCTAAGGACTTTCTTTTTCACAAATGGTCCTTCCTAATTAGGGATGAACTTACCCCTAGCATCAGTGTTGACCTGGCGTAGCTGCTTGAGAACCAGATCACCCACTTTGAAAGATTATTTCGGGGTATCTGATTCTGCTATTGTAAGCTCGAGCCATACACTGTTGATACATCTGTAGGTGGTCAAGTGCTTTGAGCTGCTTTTCATCTATTGCGTTTAACTGCTCGTACCTAGCTAGCACTTGCCCAATCTAATTCTTTTAACTGAGCTTCGAGTGCCACTCTTAGAGATCTTACTTCTGTTTTAACTAGTAGCACAGCTTCCATTCCATATACCAAGGAGAAAGGCATCTGATTAGTAATAGTTCTTATACTGGTTCTATTCCCCCAAACTGAGAATGGAAGTTTATCGGCCCAATCCCTGTAGGTGGCTACCATTTTGGATAAAATCTTCTTGATTTATTAATGATCGACCTTCCTTTAGAGCTTCTGAAGGATCTTTTCGTCATAACCCAAGATGCTCTTTTCATTTTTTATAACCAGAGCTAACATGTTGTTGATGTTCTCAGAAGTCTTCTTGGTTTTCTTTCTTGGCGACATGTACGTTTGTACACTTTTCCCCATTCATGAAGAAAGGTGAACTAAGACTTATTGTTATCATATTTGCTAAGCACATTTATTATCTCTCTTCTATTTGGTGATAGGTTTTAACCATTGGATATTTATACCATTGCGATGTATTCAAAGTCAACTTCATTAATGAATATGATGATATCTTAAGAATGTTGTTGTTATAAGTGCACGGTGCAATCAGAATAAAATACTCGAGTAAAATATGAATGAGAGACGCATCAATTTATTCATGACATGCTAAAAAGTACTGATGTTACAATTCATCCATGATATGCCTTATAAGTGGCATTGTTTGTATCAAAAATATTTGCAACCTTAAAAATTACATCATTTGAATCATCCTCCACAGGCGGAGGGCCTTGTTGATCAGCTTTGGCAATACTAACGGCTGAACTGGTAGCTCCGGTGTGCAAGTTTACATGTGCTTCTTCGGCTACTGCCCTTGTTAAGTTTTTGACAGCCTTGCTGATGGGATTTCCCTTCTCACTTCCATACCAATTCTTCCTCATAAGTACTGCTAGTGCCTTGGTGATGGACTCGATTACTCCCTTCATTTCATCTTCTTCAGCATTCCCATATACTTCCATAGAAATTGAGGTTTCAATCATGCAGCCTTTTTTGAAATCATACACATCATTGAAGATCTTTAAACCAGGGACCCTTTTTCCCCTTACCTCAATAGGCTCTTCCTCACTTGTGAATATCTTTTGCTTGACCTCGGCCCCTATCATGAGGTAGGACTGGGGTTTAGATTTCTCAACACCTGAGCGATTCCCCAAACCAAGTCTGAATAGCCATGGAAGAGGCAAAATAGGTTCCAGTATACCATAAAGATTCTTTCTGAGCCCCTTACCTCTCACATAACCTTGTTTCATCATGATCTTTTCAATTTTAAGCGATATGTACCTGCTAATAAAAAACTTGGTATCCTGGTAAGCTATAGCCACCCTAGATTCTTTTTCTATGGCCTTTATAGCTGCTATAATTGATGGTTCATCAGCATCAATGGTCACTAGCTTGCCATTGTGGATAAGATTAACTTTCTGATGGACTGTGGAAGGGATAAATCCTAATGTATGGAGCCAAAGTCGACCCAACAATGATGAGTAGGTGATGAGAATCTCGAGGACAGTGAATAAGACTTTGGATTTCACTCCCGCAACTATAACTTCAGCTTTAAAGACTCCAATGACACTCCTCTTCGTATCATTATAGGCCCTTATAACAGTATTGGACTTTTCCAACATGGATTCATCTAGCCCTAGGTAAGGAAGGATCTTAGCAGGGCAGAGATTGAGTGCGGAACCATTATCCACCATAATACATGGGATAGAACAATTAATGATTTGCACCTTAATAAAAAGTGCCTTGTTATGCTTGTTCCCTTCAGCCGGGAGGTCTGACGGGTAGAACTTAATGGGTTCAACTTGATTGGGAGGAGATCCCCCAATAACTGAAAATACTTCAACCAAAGTAGTGGAAGGCGTGGCCTCCATACTTAATAACTTTTCTATCAGACCCTTGCAATGATCTTCAAAGTGAATAAGAAGCTGCTAAATACTGTACTTGGCAAGGGTAAATTGCAACTGCTAGATGAGAGGGGTGACCTTTGAATCTTTCTTTTAATTGCCAGCTGAGGTTTGAATTTCAATAGTGGGCGTGAACATTGGACCCTGATTGATATTTGGACTGACCTTGATATCTACATCTCTACCCCTTCTTCTTTTTGGGAGATGATTAGGAGGAATCCTTCCACTTCGGGCAACATATAATACCCTATTTTTCATATAACTTCTCCCTTTGGAAGTTTCCACTAATAAGGTGGGTCCTTCGAGCTTATCACTCTCCAATATATAAGCATCGATATCAATTGGCTCTGGTTGAACCAATATGGCTTCCTCATTCTGAATTCCTTCTGACTTAAATGCATTAATGTCAATGGGGACCGTTTCATCAGGTAAGGCCACTACTGAGTGAACTATAGGATTAACTTATGACAACATATTAAAGACATGGTAAGAGGGTAACCTTGACTTAATAGCTGTAACCAGCTTCTCAAAATTTTGTAGGGGGTTATTCATGGTGCTAGGCTTAAGCTCAAGTTCATGAATCTTCTGTTCCCTAATCAAACCATGAATAGCCTCAAGTAGATCTCTACAGGCACCGGTGTGATGACCCTTAATGACGTGATAAGCATAAAAATGATCCCTATCTTCAGGCTTAGGTGGGACATAAGGCTTGATACTCTGAAGAAGGCTAAGTGCCCTTAACTTAGTGAAGATGGCATGCAAAGATCCTTTCTAAGGGGAAATGTCCTCTTTGATAGTACGGAGTGCAGCCACTTCTTCTTGCACTACCACTGCTTTAGGATTGGAGCCAAACTTTGACTAAGAAGCATGGGCTAGGGTTGAAGGGTCATTCTTTTTGAACCACGGTTTGGCCGGCACACTCGCCTTCTCCCGTTCCTTGGTTCTTTCCCATTTCTTAGCTTTTTCAAAGACCTCAACATAGCTAGAGAATTTATCCATACCGAGAACCTTACGATATATAGGCAGGGCACCATTCATCAATTTCACGATCATCTTAGGGAGACTTAGTCTAGCTTTCAATAAAACCTGAGTGTCCATCAATCTTTTAAAATAGGGCTTGAATTTCTCATTGGGGGCCTGCTTGATTGCTTCAAAATTTTGTATGGTAGTTTTAATGATGGCATTGAAACTATACTGCTTAATGAAAGCTTCTGATAGAGCTTTCCAATTTTTGGTCACCTCATCTGATAGAGTATTGTACCATTCGATAGCAGGACCTTCCAAGGTACAAGGGAACATTTCAGCTAGGACTTTATCACTTAACTTTCTGATTCTCATAACCCTCTGATAGGTGGTGATGTGAGATTGAGGTGGACTAGTTCCCTTACACTTCGTTATGCTAGGCATACTAAAGTTTTCAGGGACCCAGTTCTCCTCTTTAGAGGTTTGAACCAATAGTGACAATGGCTGAGAGCTGGGATTGGCAGTTAGTAATTTCTGAAGAAGATCATGCAATTCCATAGACAAGGATGACCCCTCTAATTGAGTAACCGCACCTAAAGGTAAACCTATTAATTGAGGAAAGGTTGTCCCCTTAGGTGTACCATAAAATTGGGGGTTGGTCCAGATGCCCCAAACTGAAATGGAGGCGGTGCAAACCCCTGACTAGGATGAACGAACTGATCGACGGCTGGTAGAACCACTATACCAACTGACTGGCATGACTGGCTAACTGAATAAAATGGACCTATAGAACCAAACTGACCAAACTAACTGGAAGAATCCCTATGAGTCCGCATAAGTGGCAACTGAAACAGAGTGAATGGATTATGAGTAACCCTTGATACTTGCTCACTAATCACTGTATTCACTACTGGATCACTGATGGGTGTACTATAAGGAGTATTGACCATTCTCTTCTCGGCTATGATAGCCCTAATGGATGCCAACATCTTATCATTCATTCGGTCCAAGAACTGATCACTTCCCAAGTACCATGAGACAGCATTTACGATCTCCGACCTAACCTTGGCCCTCGATGCATTTGCCTCCTCACTAGTAGTGACATTCTCAACCTCAACATTAATATGGCCCTCTAGAGTCAAGATACGAGACATTTCCTCAGGATGGTAGACAGAAAGATCAACTAAACTAAACTGACTGCTGGATAAAATACCCATAGACGAAAATAGAGTAACCCTTAATTGAGCCGGAAGAGGAAGAGGATGAGCCGGAATTCGAATCAAATAGACCTGAGAATTTTGCTAAGTTTTAACCCTATGAGCTTTTCCTAAGGTGATAACCAAAAGATCAGTACATGCATGGGATGCGTTATGCATGCACAAATTACAATGATGCATGGCTGGGTTAACTACAGGGGAATGTAACACAACACATGCGAAGCGATCGATTCCGTCCTTATTTCTCCCGCTGAGTTTGAGGGTATTCTTCCTTAGTCTAATCTCACACAGAAATCAGGGTACCTAGAAGGTAAAATTCTAAGGCTTTTTGATAAGAATGGTATAGGGACATATCAGAAGTTTGATGTAAAAGGTTCCCATCGCATCAAGCCTCTTTTGGAGGGAGATAGAAATGAGTGCTCCACCCACTAGAGTGTCCCCGATTCCTGGCCGGCAGGGGTAACACCTTTATGAGTGTTGTAGAAATAATAGAGCCCCTTAAGCTAGCGCTAGAAGAAGAGTGCATCTAACTAAAGAGAGAAGGAGATGAGAAGATAAAGTGTGATAATTTTCCCAAATGATGAAAAAGAAAACGGGTTGAATCAAATAAATGATTTTTAGTGCTCATCTTAATCTTTTAAGCTTTTAAAATAAACCAACATTTTGCAAGTTAAAAGATTATATCCCTAGCAGAGTCGCTACTATGAGGTGTCGATGACGTGTGGGTCTCCCTTGGCGCCTATGTAAAAGGTGGGGCCCACTGGGGTTTGGTTGGATTTAGGCGTGACAAAACATTTTAGTTCAAGTTTGCATAATAAGCCAATTTTAATGAATAAAGGAATTGAGACCCAAATCTCGATACAAGTGATAGAGCCGCCACCCAAGTTGTCTACTTGGGAAAGACTTTTGGTACGGTTCCCTCTGGGCGATAGACTCATTCCTATTGGATCAGAGATTCGGGTATCGGATGAGTCACTTATTTCTGATTTAGTTGATTCAAAATTACATTCACCGCGTAAAACCGTTTTTGTTTTCATCATTTAGGGAATTATCATATAAATCCTATTTTCTACTTTCTTTCACACTTATTACATGCTTTTACGGATTACAATAAAGCATAAGCAATAAAAACGGGAATAAAAATTACAAGTGGGGGAAAATGGGGGAATTGCAAGAGAACCTATACATTCATTCTAAGTTATAAAACAAAATAAAAATAAATTTCCCTACATCCACAAAGATTAGCACAATTTATTGCACATTATAAGTCAGCATTTCATTAGGAAAAATGTGATTATGTTAGCACGGCGGTTTTGCGATCGATAGTGCTCGAGCGGCTTCTAGGATCAGAGAGAAATAACTGGTCTTCAACGTAGATCATTAGTGAAAGTGATTGCATGGCATATGGTAAGTTAGATTGATTTTTAACCGAATTAAAATGAGTTCTGGGTTTTTCATGGGGCTGGTACCCGTACGGGTGGGTGGGACCCGTACAGCTCTAAGGAGGATCGGTACGGGTATAGTGTACCCGTATGGGTCCTGTCTGGTCTAGGCAGAAACTTTGTTCAGATTAACTTGTAGATTAACAGATTAATGGTAGAGAAATAAAATAAAAAGGTATTTCCCTCCGTATGAGTATAGCGCACCAATTTAATATCTCGATGATACAAGGTGCCAACAAGGCTTATACAGGTTAGGACCAGACCCAATACCGGAAATAAAAAGATCAGAATTGATAGAGAAGCCAGAGAATAACAATATCAAAATAACTAAAATGTGAGTCTCTTTGAAACTGAGGAGTGTTACCTTTGCGGCATGAATCCAATTTAAGGTGATCCCTTTACCGTTGAGAGAGTACGGCCAAAGTAGATGGTGAAATAAGACTATCTAGGTGAGTATTTGTGTGGATAGAACCTCCTCTAAATCCTAATAAACGAAGTTAGGAATGAATAAAATGTGGATAATACCTCAAGGAATGGGTTTTCTCCCTATTTTATACCTCCCATACCTCTACTATACCTTTCTTATACCTATAGAAATTGCTAGAACTTTACTATAATTTCTCTATAGTTTATTTCTCATATGAATTGCGTGTGTTGAAATGAGGGGAAAAGGCCCTATTTATAGGGTGAGAGTCAGGTCTGAATGCAATAAACCGTATTCAAGACCTGCCTTTTCCCAAAAGAGGTAAGAGATTACTTTTGAAAGAGACTGATTAGGCAATCAGAGGACCCATACGGATGGGCCCCCATACATACGGGGTATTAGGGGACCCATACGGGTCCCCTCCAAACGTACGAAAGGTAATCACCCGTACGGGTCCCTAAGGGTAGACTAGGTCTCCGAACTTCGGCCAAACTCAGCTCTGCAACAGTAGGAACACCTCCGATGGATAACACCTGTAGGACATTGAATCATATAGCTCTCATCATCGTTTCATGAGAAGGATCATTAAAATCCAGTGCTCACAGGAGGATTATGGTACAAAGTCTAAGCGTCTTGAAGTCGTGTTTGATAACAAGAGCGCAATTGACCTATCCAAGAATCTAAATTAACATAGCAGGATGAAGCGTGTCAATATTAGACATCACTTCATAAGGGATCATGTGCTAAAAGGAGAAGTGAAGCTCACATACATTCCTACTGAAGAACAACGAGCTGACATATTCACAAAGCCAATTGGAAACGGATTAATTCAACACTCTAAGAGAGCTGATCGGAATGTCCAATCTAATCTGAAGAAATACATTTCCTGATGACCAACCAAACACCTCACACTCTAACCAAACAGCCATCATTCCATACCTTTCACTCTTTGGATCTCCTGTGCGATAATTGCTATTGGAAGGACCCATTATCAGAGGGCCTCCAATCATTGAAGCGATTCCAAAATAACAACAATGACAACCACCTCAACAACCCTAATTTAACCCACAGGTTGAGCTGTTGGGAGATATAAGGAGGATGGGGAGAGCCAGATTTTAAGGACTTAGGACAGATGCTAAAATAGATGCTGAAATAGCTAAATCTTTATTGTCTGAGGATGTCCTGAGGAGACTTGCAAAGGCTATTGAGCTAGTGCAAAGGCTTTTAGAAGCTGTTGAGGGGATGAAAGCCCATTTCAGATCAATCCCTACCTAGTTCTAACTGGTCAAAGCAATTGTGTCCCATATATTGCCTTTGCTAAATATTACAGGTAGGAAAGCTTACTATCTGAAGATGGAAGTTGCAGAGCTCAAATAGAAGATGGAGAAAACTTATGAGAGCAACTATAAAGTGTTGAATGATGAAAGGGATTTCAGGAATTCAATGATAGATAAATTCAATCCCCTTTTGTAAGCGATGCAGGCAGTTCTGGATGGTTACAACATTTTGAGCAAAGAAAATGGAGAAAACACAACTCGCCTAGATGCAGTTGTTAATGCTATCAATGCGCTGATCACAATTGTTACCAAACACCATGTTATACATACTGAGCTGAGGATTGCAAAGGAAGAAATGGTAAAGGGAGTCAAGGACTCAGAGGGAGAAGTACTAAAAGCCTTGAAGAGTCTGACTAGTGATATTGTAATGATGGATGCTGAACAAGAACCATCGCTCCATCAGAAACGTGGTCACATCTGTGATCAGATCAAGAAGGTTTACTCAAACATCATCAATGATGGTCAAGCCATTGATCGGATTCATGAAGAAGTCACTACTCATATAAGGAGCACTCCTATGCTAGAGCGGATTCTCAGAGAAAATAATCAAGCTAAGGCTCTGGCTAGTCTCACCCAGATATCCAAGGAAGGACTAAATGCTCAGTATCAGGTCAATCAATCTTAATCATGTTCTTTAGTTGGCTTATTCGCCTTTCTCAACGAATAAGATGCCATCTCAGAGGATATCTATGAACTGCTAGTGCAAAATTTTGCAACCAACATCTATGATCAGCTCAAGACTTTTGAAGATTCTCTGAGCTGGTTTGATCATCAAGCCCAAGCCATTTTGGATGCAATGGCAATGGGGGAGAAATATCGCAAGAAGCGTGAGCAAGAAGAGAGAGAGAGATCAGAGGATTGCTAAATTTTCATACAATTTATCCAAGGATCTAGAGCGCATTCAGAGAGAGTATAATGGGACAAGAAAGAGGAAAGCCAAGGAGATTGCGCTGTCCGAGGAGAAGAAATTGAAATGGGATTAGCAAGTGTATGAAGAGAGGCGAGCTAACCTTGGAGGACCACCATTTCCTAAGTAGAATAGAACTATTTGTAATCGTTAGCGCTGATTGTAAAACTTAGTATAGATTAACTCTTCGTTGCCTCTACTCAAGTTATTTGTTAAATGCAAAGATTACTTATTCTGTTCTAAGTTAAGATCTTCTTAACTTCTTGTATTTTCTGCTGCATATATATGTGTTGATCCTTATGCAGAAATATATGAGAAGTGTTGAGGAATGCTAAACTTAGAAGAGTCAAGGATTATAGGGGAGTTAGCATTCACTCTGAGCAAAATGAAGATGCTGAACAAAGACATATCAAGCATAAGTATAAGGTAACTTTGATTTATATATCTTATTGATTTAATTCTCTCTCAGTTCATTGCCATTGATCAAAATGGGGGAGATTGTTGAACCAAGAACAAGTTTGGACTGACTCAGTAGTGCTTAAGTTTTGATCATAACAATTGAGTTCAGTTTAAGTTAATCAAATAAATAATGATGTTAAAATAAATAGTCTATGGTTGTACGGGAGTTAGTAAATTCAAGGGTAGAATTTCAAGTCCCCGCTGACGTAGTTATTTAATTTAACTCTGAGTGATCTAGGCAGAGTATTTACTTGAGTCACTGACTAAGTTATATTCACTCAGCGCTTGATATTTAGATTTTGTTTCAGTTGTGCTTTACGTTACTTTATTTTGCTGAGTTACTTTATATCTGTCAAAGGTACTGACCTTACCATTTAAGGTAAAATGGGATCTTTGCTTTTAGTGTTGCTTTTTGTAGGACATTAATGAGACAAAGACAAAAAGAATTAATGCCTTGACAAGACCCAGTTTGATGAAGAAAATGACAAAGTCTTCTATAGTCAAGCTGCAAAAAGTCATTTGCAAATTTGGACAATTCTATAGATCAACAACATAGTGTCGCACGCTCTGCAACATGTTAGATTACCAGAAGGAATGGGAAGAAGACACGTGGCAAGTCAGCGCGAGTTCTCTCTAGCGGAAGACTGACATTAGGCGACAAAGGATTCAAATTGAAGCTCGAATCTCAATCTAACGAATTGATTTTCTATCTCACAATGGTGCAATTCTATCTCTTTACGGATTGATTTGAAGAAGCAACGGGTGAATAGATGAGCTGTCAATTTCAGAAGATGCCAAAGCAAGTTCAATGGCTACTTTCTCAATCCATCTATAAAAGGAGTAAGAAGGCAAATGTTAGAACTTGGTGATTACACCTGAATTTCTCAGAAGCTAAAACTCAGTCAATTTACAAGCTTTAAAAAAGTTCAAGCAAGAAAGCATATACTCAGCGAGGATGTGCTTTAGAATAAGAGAGAATAGTATAGATCATTAAATTGTAATATCTAATTATTGTAACTGGATCAACATTTTATAAGTTGAATCTAGCTCTTGTTTAGACTCTTATTGAGTTGCTGATAGAATAGGTTATTCCACTCAGTGGGTGAGCGATTCCAATTTAGAGGGTACTTACTGTAGTTGGGGATCTTGTGAAAGGCTTCTCCACCTAGGGTAAAGGAGTTGAGATTAGTGGATTAAAGCCAAGACACTCTCTTGGGACTGGACGTAGGCACAGGTTGCCGAATCAGTACAAAAATCTCAGTGTTCTTTACTTTGAAGTTTTTCAAAATTTTCACTCAGCCAGCTAACCTACTTAGTGGTGCTCAATACTTATATCGAAAAAGTTTACAAAGTTTTTGAGTGAGTCATTCACCCCCCTCTGACTCATGGAATGTACACTTAGGGACCAACAGACTTTAATTAAAATTAGGTATTGGAATCTCGAAAATATATGTTGAATTTAAACTAATATTTGTTTTTTTAAATAAAAAATATATATTAAATCTGTATACTTAATAGGTGATTCTAACATTTACATTATAAATTGTAATTAAAGAAATGGAACACAAATTAAATACCAAAGTTAATTGTTTGCGAGAAAAAAATAGTATGTTTAGTAAATAGGTCAAACCGTTAAACTAATGCCAAATTGAAAAAAATCATTTAAAAAGTTAATGTTAAATATTATTAATTATTTTTTGCTTTTGAGGGATTTGTAGTTGTAAAATAAAACTAATAAATAATAATTAAAGACTATGTCTAATTTTATAATTAAGAACGTATTTTATTTAAATGTTACAGGAAAAGGGAGATTAAAAAAAAGGGAAAAGGGGCCTCCTGGGAAACGAACCCATGCGCGCTCGTAGGTGACAAGAAGCACGCTCCTATCACTGGGACTAAGGATAGCTATGGTTCTTGCGTCTCATGTATGTATCTCTCTCTCTCTCTCTCTCTCTCTCTCTATATATATATATATATATATATATATATATATATATATATATATATATATATATATATATATATATATATATATATATATAATCTTCCTCATACTATACCCAAAAAATTTTTTGCGGCCCTCGAAAACTCAGGGCTCTGAGCGGTCGCTCCACTTGCTCCCCCAAATGGCTGACCCTGCCTGTAACATTAGTGGATCGAGAATTTCTTTGGAGAAAGATTATTCCCTGTGATTGTTAATAATTTTAATGGGCAAAAATTAAAAAATAGACAAAAAATTTATTTAAGAATGAAAGAAAGTGTTATGGAGAGATAGGTGTTTCTAGAGAGGTAGAAGAAAGTAAGAATAGTAGAAAATAAAAATAGAAAAGGTTAGGTTTAATAAAAAAATATTTGTAAAAGTATGAAAAAAATTAAGAAAGAAAAAAAATAAAAATTAGGGTTAGAATTTGAATGGAAAAGAAAGGATTTATTTAACTAATTAAAAAAGAAAATAAAGAAAATAAAAAATAAAAGAAGAACAATTAAAAAACGGACACAAGGTCCTAGCGTTGACCAAATGCTCTCTAATTGGGTAAATGCCCAATCAGGGAGGATGACCTACTGCTTCTCATAGAAGCAGTAGTGTTCATTCAATTGGTGAGTGGGATATTCCACTCGTCGATTGCTAAAAATAATTTTATTTTTTTTCTTTGCTTTCTACGACCTCTTGAAATTTGAATAGCTCCATCAATCCTTCAACTCCTAGTATCTATAAGTAAAAACAAACACAATTTAGGATGGAATTTATAAACAAAAAAAAAGAGATCTAAATGCAAATAATTGGGTTGTCTACCAACAAGTGCTAAGTTTATAGTCGATTAGCTTGACTTTACTCCCTCTAAATTTGAACTGGATCTTGGAGGAAGGTAGTGATGCCCTTAACTTCAACTTCACCATCTACATAATGCTTCACTCAATGTCCGTTGACCTTGAATGGTTCTTCGTCACCTAGCTTAATTTCTAGCACTCCAGTTGGAAAAATATCGGTGACAACAAATAGACCGTAGCACTTGGATTGGAGTTTTCCTGGAAACAACCGCAACCTTGAGTTGTAAAGTAGCACTTCATCTCCAACAAAAAAATTTCTACGGAGAATTTGCTAGTCATGCCACTTCTTTGTTCACTCTTTGTACAGTTTTGCATTCTCATATGCACTAAGGCGAAATTCTTCTAACTCATTCAATTGCATCAACCTATTATCACCTATAACTTGAGTATCAAAGTTAAGAAATTTCAAAGCCCAATATGTTTTATGTTCAAGTTCAACAGGCAGATGATATGCTTTTCCAAAAAGTAACCTGTATGGTGACATTTTTTTTTGAAGAAACCTACATGGTGACATGCCTATAGGAGTTTTAAATGCAGTTCGATATGCCCACAATGCATCATCAAGTTTTAAAGACCAATATGTCCTAGATGCATTAACAGTTTTCTCTAAGATGCTCTTTAATTCCCTATGTGAGTGACTCCATACTTTCCTAAGAGTTGGTCAAATTGTTTACTGTAAAAGTGAGTGCCACCATCACTAAAATTGCTCTAGGTGTACCAAATCTTGTGAAAATATTTTTCTTTAAGAACTTAGTCACTACCCTAGCATCATTAGTTGGTAAAGCTACCACCTCAACCCATTTGGACACATAATCAATGACCACAAGTATATATTTGTTACCTAAAGAACTTGGAAACGGACCCATAAAATAATATCCCAAACATCAAAATTTCACATACTGAAACATTGTTTAGAGGCATTTCATTTCTCCTAGATATATTTTCGGTTCTTTGGCACCTATCACATGAACACACAAACTCAAAAGCGTCTTTGAATAAAGTAGGCAAATAGAAACCACATTGCAAAACCTTACCAGCTGTTTTATTTGGTCCCAAGTGACTACTCGGTTCCCTAGTGTGGCATAATTCTAAAATAGGTTTAGTTCCTTCATTGGGAACACAACGCTGAATAACATTATCTCTACAAACCTTGAACAAATAAGGATCCTCCCATATATAAGGCTTAACATCAGATAAAAACTTACGTTTTTATTGGTACGTCAAGTCATAAGGAAAGATATTACCTACCAAGAAGTTAGCAAAATAGGCATAAAATGGTGATGAACTAATGGTCAACAACTGCTCATCCGGGGAAGTGATCCTTGATCTCTTTGTGTGCTAGAGTTTCCTTTGCCCCAAACTCTAATAGAGATAAATGATCAGCCACAAAGTTCTCCATTCCTTTCTTGTCCTGAATCTCTAAGTCAAACTCTTGTAGCAAGAGATCCATCAAATCAACCTTGGTTTAGCATCCTGTTTTGCTAGCAACTACTTGAGAGCAAAATGGTCAGTATAAACTATCACTTTAGACAACACAAGGTAACAAAGAAATTTGTCGAATGCAAACACTACGGCTGGCAATTCCTTTTCAGTAGTTGTATAGTTTTATTGTGCCTCATCCAACGTCCTACTCGCATGATAAATAGGTTGAATATTTTATTCTTACGTTGTCCTAATCATGCTCCTACAGCAAAATCACTAGCATCACACATTAACTCAAATGGAAGGTTCCAATCCGAGCTTACCATAATAGGTGCATTGATCAATTTCTCTCTTAAGGTATTAAAGGCATCTAAACATTCAACGAAAAAATCAAAAGTAGCATCTTTAAGCAACAACTGAGTTAAGGGTTTAGCAATATTAGCAAAGCCTCGATAAAATGCCTATAGAACCCATCATGACCTAAAAAACTATGAGCAGCCTTAACACAATTAGGAGGGGGTAGTTTCTCAATTACTTCTATCTTAGAACGGTCTACCTTAAGTCCTTTTTGTGAAATTTTATGCCCTAAAACAATGCATTCTTGAACCATAAATTGACATTTTTCCCAATTGAGTACTAGGTTCGTATCCTCACACCTCTTAAGCACTAGGTCCAAATTATGCAAACATGTATCGAAAGAAGACCCAAAAATAGAGAAATCATCCATAAAAATTTCCATGAAATCTTTAATTATATCAAAAAATAAAGCAATCATGCATCTTTGAGAAAAAGCGGTTGCATTGCATAACCCAAATGGCATTATCCTATATGCATATATACCATAAGGACATGTAAATGTGGTTTTCTCTTGATCATGAAGATCAACAAGGATTTGCAAATATCCTAAAAAACCATCTAAACAACAAAAATAAGCATGTCCAGCCATACGTTTTAGCATTTGATCAATGAAAGGAAATGGAAAGTGGTCTTTTCGGGTAGCATCATTTAATTTCCTATAACCAATGCACATACGCCAATCCGTGACTTTTCTAATAGGAATTAATTCATTTTTTTCATTAGTCATCATCGTAGTTCCACCTTTCTTTGGTAAAACTTCCACTAGACTAACCCAAGGACTATCAGAGATAGGATAGAGGATACCTGCATCGAGAAGTTCGATAACTTCATTTTTTACTACCTCTTTCATGCATGGATTTAGTCATCTTTGAGGTTGGACCGAAGGTTCGACCTCTTCTTCCATCAAGATCTTATGTGTGCACAATGATGGATTTATTCCCTTAATGTCTGTAGTAGTCCAACTGATCACACCTTTGTGTTTCCTCAATACTTCCAACAATTGGTCCTCTATTTTCCTGTCAAAGAAGAAGAAATTATCACGTGTAAAGAAGAAGGTGGATCTAAAAACATATATTTCAGACTAGCAAGTAAAGGTTTAAGATCCAAGTCAAGAGCTTCTTCTGTTCAAGGCTTTGGTATAGGTTTGTCGACCCTCTCAAGATCTTCATAGCGATCACGAATCCAGCTATAAGTGAGCTTCTCTTCATCCAACTCGGTCAAGACCGAGTGCATTTCTTGATCAACTATTACTTCCTCCTTGTTCAAGCCTATTCTATTCACCAATACTTTCTCTAGTGGGTCAGATATTGATACATCCTGAAAAGTATCCTTGGTAACAACATCAGTAATTTCAATAACATTACAAGTTCCAGAATCATTATTAGGATATTTTAGAGAATCATCAACATTAAAAGTTACTTCCATGTCTTGCAACCGGAGAATTAATTTACCTTATTAAAGATCAATAATTATTCTACCAGTTGCAAGAAAAGGATGACCTAAGATAACTGGGACTCGTTCATCTTTCTCTATATTTAACACAACAAAATCTGCTGGTAAAATGAACTTATCAACTTTAACCAACACATCCTCAACAATTGCACTTGAGTATTTGATAGAACGATCAGCTAATTGCAAAGAAACATTGGTTGGTTTAGGTTCTCCTATTCCTAACTTCTTAAACATAGATAAAGGCATCAAATTTATGCTAGCTCCTAAGTCACAAAGTGCCCTATCAATATGTAAACCACCAATGGTATATGGAATAGTGAAGCTACCTGGGTCTTTCAAGTTAGTTGGTAGCTTTCTCAAAAGAATTACAGAACACCCTTCAGGTAATTTAACAGTTTCATGATCCTCTAATTTCCTTTTCTTTGTTAAGATGTCTTTTAAAAACTTAGCATATGAAGGCATTTGTTCTAAAGCTTCAGCAAAAGGAATATTGATATGCAACTTCTTAAAAACATCTAAAAACTTGGAGAATTGTTTATCTAATTTTTCCTTATGCAACCTTTGAGGAAATGGAATGGATGGCTTTAAAGGTTGTACATTAAGGTTAGCAAACAATCTAGGTGGAGTAGAATTTTTAGAGTTAGAATCACTTACCTCATTCGACACCTTACCTTCCTCTTCTTGTTGTGGTTGGCTTGGGGAAGCTGACTCCATGGTCTTTGCACTTCTCAATGTAATGGCTTTCGCTTGTTCTTTGGGATTAGCTTCAATGTTGCTAGGTAGAGTATCCGGTTGTCTCTCGGCTAAAACTTGATATGGTGATTTGATAGGCTAAGAGCTTTGTGATTTGATTCAGCTGTGTTGATATGTTTTTCTGAAAAGACTCCGAATTCCTCATGAAAATTTCAATATTCACCACTCTTCCTTCAAGTGCACTAAACATCATTAGAAATTGATTTTCAAGATCATCTTTCTTCTCTTATGGCTAAAATCTAGGTGGTGGAGGTTTCACTTGAGTTTCTTGGTTACTCCATGAGAAGTTGGGATGATTCCTCCAACCCGAATTATAAGTGTTGGAGAATGGATCATTTTGTCGATAGTAATTGGAGATAAAATTTGCAACTTTTGCATCTCCTTGAAAAGGATTTCCAATTTGACAATCAATAGTCTTATGTCCTCCATAATTTCCATAAGTAATAGTTTGACCAGTTTGTGCTAGCATCAAAAAGTTGAGCTTTTGGTTAATTTCATTGATTTGAGAATTGGACGGTGACTCGACTGCATATAAGTTAGATGTCCTCCCACTAGGTCTATCTTTGGCCCAATGTGCACTTCTTTTAGCTAACTCCTTGACTAATTCAAAGGCCTCAGTTTGGTTCTTCTTGAATAAATTGCCACCAGCTGTAGCATCAATAGTGGCACAGTTAGCAGCTGTCAATCCTTTGTAGAAGTTATTAACTTGCTCCCATTTAGGAAAACCTGATGAGGACACGATCTGTATAACTTTCTGAATCTTTCCCATGCCTCGTAGAGAGTCTCATTTTCAAATTGGCAAAAGTTGCTAATTGCATTCTTCAGTTGAGCTGTTTTAGATGGGGGAAAGTAGTTAGAAAGAAATACTTTCACCATATCATCCTAATTTTCTATAGAACCTGGCTCAAGTGAACATAGCCAATCAGCTGCATCATCCTTCAATGAAAAAGGAAAGTGCTTCAATTGAATAACTTCTGCTGGAACCCCGCCTTGTTTGAGCGTAGAACAATGCATAAAAAATTTGTCGAGATGAGCATTTGGATCCTCACTAGCATATCCTCCAAATTGTCCCGAACTTTGAAGCATCTGGATCACGGATTACTTGATCTCAAAGTTATTAGCATCGATTGAAGGATCAACAATGCTTGAAGTATTTTGGTGCCTCAAAGGAGTCAACAACTCCATGATTGGTGGCTCCCGATTCGCCATTTTTTTTATCTTCCTTGCTTTGTTGTTCCTGCGACAAATAGCTTCAATTTCAGGATCAAACAACAAATCTGTAGGCAATCGTTTACTTCTACTTTGCATAAAAAATAAAAATAAGCAATAAAAAAAATTAAACTAAACTAAAAGTGTCTAAAGCAATAAGAGCTTATTCGATTCGATAGAAAATTAACTATCCCTGACAACGGCGCCAAAAACTTGATACGCTAAAAATGAACAATAAATGAAATGGCCTATGGAAAGAGCAAGTGTACCCTATCGTAACAAGTAATACGGTGCTAAGCACAGATCGATCCCACAGAGATAGTAACTTAGGTACCAAATCTAGAAAAGCTACTCACTGGTTAGACGATTCGATAATTTGATGTTGATGATTTAAAATAAAATTAAAATGAAAGTAAATAAAAGCAAAACAAACTTAGAGCAAAACTAGGTTTAATCAATTGATTGAGACAGTAAGGAATTGATTTTACTTGGTTAATTGATATGTAACTTCAATCTTATTTAGCTAATCTAATTCTTAATACTTTCTAAGGTTGGTGATCTTCACATGAATATTTATCTATTCTATTCAAATAAATAAACCTATCAAAGAATCAATAAATCAAATATATGGCCTAGCTAAAATATTAACTATTTAATGCATAAAGACCTACAAGACCCCGAAGAATGGTAAACCATGAGATAAGCGGATTCATATCAAGTTCAGCACATATAGGTCAGCTCCTATTCAATCTATCAATCAAAATAGAAGCCAAGAACATCAATAGATCATTAACAATAAAAATAAAGGATAATATGTGTAGAAACCCTAATTGGAAGAAAATTGGAATTAGATTAAACTAAGATAAAATATCCATCACATAAAAATTAATCCAAGCTCTATCTACTCTAACTAATGGAGTTTAGTTCATGGATGAAACTAAAAACATCACAATATCAAAAGTAAACATGTCTCAATTTGAATAAAGAAGAATGGAAGAATGATGAACACAAATCGTCGATTAGAATTTGGTGCTCTTTGTCTTCTCTATCTTCACTCTTTTTCTCTCCTAGTGCACGAAAATCTGGTATTTTTCTGTTTCAATTCTGTATTTTTCGTGCTCCTGGTTTCCTCTAAGTAGTGGTAGAGTTAGAGTTCCAATTCGATTAGGATTGTGTATCAAACAGATAACTATGCACAAGCAGTAACTTCAACTCAATTTTTGACCGAGATAGAATCCGAATCGGAAAAGAGCTATTAGAGATAAAATTGTGTATTTATCTCTTATCTTTCTATTGTAACTTAAATCGCCTCAATCTGATATTGTATGAAGAAGTTATTGCCAAAATACCAAACATTGTCCAAACCGGAAAAAATCAGCAATCTAAATTTGATGCTCCAACTAACTTATTTATCACTTTAAAGTCCAAAATGTACTCCCAATGATGTCAAACACGTACAAATGCTCCAAAAGTACACGAAACGAGCTGAAAATAACAAAAAGAGAATGAAAAGTACGAAAATTTCAATTTAACAGAAATATGCTAATTAAACTAAAAATCTACTTAAATACGCATGAAACTACACTAAAACACATAAAATAACTATATAAAATACACACTTAACAATTACCATTGGATTAGTGGGGTGAAAGTTAATCAAATTATGATAGTGAATCAAATTGTGATAGTTATAAAATAAGACTAAAACAAAGTCATAATAAAATAACTCTATTATATATTCAAACTTTTAAACAAGAATTGTTTGTAAAATTACAATTACACTATTAATAATGAGTTAGGTTAACTAATTATTAAGGTGAGTTGAGCTTGGAAAAAGCCCACATAGTTGGAGTGAGCATTTATTGGTATGGCCCAAACCATGAACTAGTTAAATGGAATTACTCATTTGGGTTGCAAAATACTGTCATATAAAAATAATTTTATTGTTTAAATATCCCTTCTTCTAAGGATAAAGAATTCTAAATATACACTCATATTTATTATTGGCCACAGAATAAATTCTGAAAATCATCAGAGAGACATTTGAGTAAAATAACATTATAATGAAGATATTTGATCTAATACATCAATTGCTTTTCTAACTAGCTCAAATTGTCTACTGCTCCCCTAAACTTTTATTTATTTTCATTAACTCTCTCAATTTGGAAAAAGTGCATCAATTTATGGTTGAATATTATGTGTCACCTTTTGATTGATTTGACTTTTCAAAAATGTCATTTCTCTGATTTTTCTCTCTCCAATCAGAAGTTGACACATGATAATTAAAGGAAAAACTAATGCGTTTTGATCAAATTCAGAGGGTTAAATAAAACTTGAAAAAGTTTAGAAGGGCAGTAGATCATGGACGAAGTTGGGGGGTAATTTACCAATATATTTTAATGACTTTTCATTTCACGGGTCACATCCTACGTGACAACTTCTTGCAAGTTGAGGGACTATAATCTTAGCAACCTTTGTAGGTACATTCTATTGAAGTAGATATTTGAAATTTAATTCAATTGTACATCACCATAGATAAATTCATCGTATTTTTTTATAATAATATTAAGAAATATATAAATAACAGTAATTTCCATTTATGAATACGTGTTTAGGATCCTATAGAAAAACATACCTATCAAACATATTGATATTAGGATAAAGGTTACTTGTGTTGAATAGTCAAAAGTCAATACCAATAAACAACATTTAATCAAATAAAAAATACAAGTCCAAACTTAATGGCAAAGTAACGTTGATAAACTTAAATGCTATATAGAGAAGGATTCAATCGAAATACAAAATGTAGGAATTAAGAATATTAGAAAATGGGAGAAGTGAAGGTATTAGGATCATGTTTGAGCCCTTTTAGTAGGAGAGTAGAGCTGGCCTTGAAATTGAAAGGCGTTGAATATGAATACATTGAACAAAATTTGGCTAACAAGAGCTCTTTGCTCCTTGAAAACAACCCAATTCACAAAAAGGTCCCTGTACTTATTCACAATGGCAAACCAATTGTGGAGTCATTTGTTATTCTTGAATATATTGATGAAACTTGGAAAGGCTATCCTATCTTTCCTGCAGAGCCCTATGACAGAGCCATGGCACGATTCTGGGCTAAGTTCATTGATGAAAAGGTATCTTTATTTTTTGTTACATTTTGAACATTTTACTTTTTTTTTGCAATTCAATCAAGTCAATGAGAGAAACTTGGATCAATTAGTTATATAGTATTTTTTTAGTTGCCCATATTGTACACCGGAGCTTTGCTGCAACTATGTCTAGATTTGGCCGGGATTGCACACTTGACTGTGATGAGTGAGTCTCCCAATAAGAATTTTCTACATTCAGTAGGATTTAAACTCGAGATAAATATGAGTATTATCAATTTGTTTTCCTATCAAATCTAACATTGTGGTTCTATATAGTATACACTTCGTTAAAAAGGCACATGATAAAACTATGAATAAGTTTAATCTACGTTATCAATAGACAATTAATCATGCCTTATGGATTTAAATCCGTTATTTCAACTGTGTGTCTCCTTTCATGTCCCCCATTTATATTTATCATGTGTTAGATTTTAATAATTAATTTTTTTATTTTTTTATATCTCTCTTCTACGTGTCTATAAAATACGAATAAAAAACATAAAAATAAACACAGTTAATTACAACAGATTTGAATTCAAGTAGCCTATACTTCATTTTCACAAATGTGACTTCCGACAAATGTTGAATAATTATACAGGTGGGTCACGCTTGATGGGTCTGGCCCAACCCATCTAAAATGGATAACTCTATCAGTAGTTATCCGAACGGGTGTAGAAGGTGACAAAAATAAAATACTTACTTTATCTTTAATAAAATATTTATTATTTTATATTTTTTCATCATTAAATAAATGGTGGTTATTTTAATTTAATAATAAAAAATATAAAATAATAGTTAAATAAAACAATCATAAAATATATAAAGAGATAAAAAGAAATCCAACTATTCAACATTTTTAATCCATCTCTCTCTCTAACGAAGTCTTCTATTTTTTGTTGATCGGAGATTACTCGGAAATCTACAAAAGTAATTTATATTGTGTTTTAATCTTATAGTTTGTCAATATACCAATTGGATGTGATTACGTGAAAATTGTATGTTTAATGATTTAAGCTGGATTCAAATTTATTGTCCCTAATTTCGTGTCCCCTTTCATGTCCTTTATTCATATTTTGTCATATGTTAGACATGTAGGAGAGAGAAATAAAAAAAATAAGAAATAAAAATCCAAAATAAAAAATTAAATAATAAATAATAAAATCTAAAATATGACAAAATATAAATGGAGGACATAAAAAAAGACACACAATTGAGGACATGCTGCTCAAAGAGCTTAAAATGAAATAAACAGGCCACACTAACATACTGTATGAAGTGAATGAGAAAATGTGCTAAAATTAAAGTACAAAGACAAATTGGCAAATATTGCTAAGTAGCACTACAAGAAGTATAATATTCGATAATAAATTTATTGGCAAACAAAAGTATTAAAATTGTAATGATTTTAGCAGCTACAAAAATTTTGGTAACGATTTTGTAGCTACGTCTGAGTATAACTACAACTTTTGGATATTAACTATTCCTAAATGAGCTTTGGACGACAATTTATTTTTCTATCAAATCTAACACTCCTAGTAGTGAGGCCAAATTTCAAAGCATACCCATATTTATATGTTATATTGGTTATATAACTTGGAAAATAATTTAAATTTAGTGCAATGATGCAACTTGGAAAATCATAAGTAGCAAAGGGGAAGAGAGAGAGAAGGGCATAGAAGAAGCAAGGCAGCACCTTAAAACACTTGAAAATGAGCTGAAAAACAAGATTTTTTTTGGGGGAGAAATGATTGGAGCAGTGGATATAGCTGCTAGTTTCATAGGATATTGGGTTCTGATTTTACAAGAAGCTATGGGGCTGGATTTGGTTACTAAGGATGCATTTCCAATTCTGTGCAATTGGATTCATCAATATCTTAGTTCTGAAATTGTCAAACAAAACCTTCCTCCCAGAGATGTAGTTTATGATAAGTTTTATGCGTTGCTTCACTCTCCTTTCAATGCAAAAGACTGGTATTATTAGAGTGATAGGCCATTATGGTCAAACTAGCTTCTCATTTCTACTCATTGTGGTTCTCTAAATATATATGTATATTGCAATTATTTCAATAAGGATTACTAGTTTATCATATATGTGTCTTCTGTTATTAATGTTAATCATATATAGTGCATATGAATGAGCCGTATTTTGTATAGATCATTTTCAAATTCACAGCAACCACGCAGCTAGAATTAGAAGACAACAAGGGCATACCTTTTGTTTCATATATCAATCAACTCCATGGGTTATCTTGATTTCAAATACCCGTTAATTATGTAATTATAAGCCGGAAGAGAGCACCACCGAGGCAATTTATCGAACAGTTGGAGTGCATACTTAAACATGCGCATTTTAAATATAGTAGGAGGAGTAATTGATTTTGAAGAGAATTAAAGACCGATTGTTTGTAATTAAAAGCATTTTCTATGTTTTCAATAATCGTTGAAATGGAGAAAAAGAAATTAATTTGGTTACCTCTTTGCTGTTGCTTTATGAAGATGGCTTCATATATACCAGGATACTAGAATTCATCATCATAAAATAGCAGTTATTAATAATCTAATTACCTCATTCATTATTTCTTTTGAGGTCATTGTAGCAATTGCCATAATTCAATGATTTTATTTAACGTAAAAATCAAAGAAATTTTAAGAAACTAACCTTGTGGTCTTTTATACCAAGTTTGACTTGCCACTTTGAGACATTGCTATTGCTTGAGCCCTGATCTTTATTGCTGAATCCAGATCTTGGAATTCATAATGGTTACTTGGCACTATTATAACCTATGAAGGATGAAGGCTTCAAAACCTGGGTGTCCCATGTCGGACACATATCGGACACCGACACTTTCTGGATACTCGTCGGATACATGTCCGATACTCCATGTAGGATGGACACTTGTCAGACACTCTGCGGACAGACATCGAAAACTTCATGTAGAAGTCACTGAATCTTTTTTGTGAAAATATGTGATAAAAATAGAAAAACTTTGTGGGGGTGGATAATACGACATTTAAATGTAACAATGTGGGCAAGAAAAGTAAGGGTAATACTTTAGAGTTAAAACACATTTGTTGCACGTAACTGGTAAAGGTATTGACATGTGCAATAAAGTGACAAGACATGACATAACAACTATTTTAGATTTATTTTTTTTATTGTCTGGTAATTAATCAAGTGACTATAGATGTATGCATTTTATTATATATGAATATTTATGTTTGATAATTTATTTTAATTATCGTATCCCACCCATATCCGATGCATATTTTTTTTAAATTACTATATCCGTATCGTGTCGGACACTCTAGAGTCCGTGCAACCTAGATTATAACTATTTTTTTTCTTTAATTCTCAGCAATATCAATTAGAGGCATATATAGCTTTTATAATATGAGAACGTGGCTACTGAATTTTGTACACAGATTCCAATATTGCATAGCAAATTATCAGTTCTGATGGAAAGAATGAATCATAAATTAATCAAATCTTGAAAAACAAATCAAAAGGAAATACGAATCATAAGTTTCAATTAACAGAGAACACTGCATAATCATGTGCTTCCTTTTAATTATTTTCTTTCTATTATGGACTGCAATTTACATACTGTAGGTGGCAAAAAATTAAAATTAATAATGGAAAAAGACATTTCAAAATCAAGAAACTTGGCCTGCTTCAGTCTAAGATAGTTATAATAGCATAATAATTATTACGAGTAGTTGAAAATGTTTCGTATAAAAATACCACTACACATAAGATTCAGATCTATCATATTGAAATCAATGAGGAATAATAAATCGAAAGCGGAATAGTACCTAGATTAGCCATTAAAGGCTAGTTGATGAAGAACTAGTGATGAAGAACTACACGAAATGGTCTTCCAGGAGAAAGATTAGGGATGCCAAAAGGGAAGTAACCAAATGCCTTGCGTCTTCTCCTGGGGACCAACCTCCCTTTTATAAAAACTGAATTTAGCAAATTACCACAATGTCCCTTAACTAAAATGGTATTTACTCACTAGCTTCCACGCTTCCTTCCTATAATTTATAATTGATACCGTAGTAGTCAATAATCTTATTATTTGATCACAACTTTATTTGACTATTATATTATGATTTCAATACATATTCATTATGAGCCCACACTTAATGATTTATTGGAAATAAATCCAACAATCTCCCACTTGAGCTTACATATGTTACCTGAGTAAACGAGTACATCCTTATGAGCTCAAAATGCAATCATATACAAAGTACCCCTAACAATCTCATGCATTAGTTACATTGACGAAGAACGGAAGGGATAGTTGTCGCATTCATCTCGACTCAATCCAACATCAACCACATCATCAATAACCCTAGATGACATAGACCAATTATAGGAGTGTAGCATTGGAGCTACATGCAAAGTGATCAATCATGCATGTTTCCAAATGGTCCTCTTTATTGAGATGGAACATATATGAAATCGAATATATATGTTAAACAAAGTGTACTTAAGCTGAACACTTTATTTCTGTAGAAAGCTTATTAATTATTACATAATATATCCATTACCTAACAGAGCATCAAATAACAAAATCAAACTCCCACTGAAACTGAAAATACTAAAGCAGTCTAACACCCATGTGGGTGACATGATCATGGAAAACCTTAGGTAGAACTACTTTAGTAAGCGGATATGCTATCATGGAGTTTATACTGATATGCTCTTTGGATATCTTTCCACTTTGTACTCTCTCCTTAACAACCATAAATTTTATCTTAATATGCTTTGGACATAAGAGCTTCTGTTGTTATTGGAGAACATGACTGCAGAATTATTGTCATAGTATAACTTTAGTGGTCGCTCTATGTCGTGCACAATCCTTAATCCTGTGATAAAATTCCTTAACCAAAGTCCCTGATTGGATGCTCTATATACCGGTACAAATGTTGGTCCCTTGTGAGTGTTAACTAGGGTCAGAGGGGGGTGAATAATCCTTTTTGTAGAATTTTTAGACTTTAAAAGTCCTTTGTGTAGCGTAATATGAATGAACCAGAAGCTGACTGGTGTAAGCTCTGGATAATGCAAATATCTAATATAAATGTGCTTGATTGTAAAGTTTAGAGTTAGAGAAATCAAACACATATTTTTATACTGGTTCAACCCTACCTACCTCCAGCCCTCGGAGTTTCCTCCTCCGAGCTTAAATCCACTAGTGATTGATTCCTTTCATAGGCAGAAACCAAGCCTTTACAATTAGTCTCCGGCCATTCATTCTCCTCTGGATGTGGGATGTACCACCTAACTAACCCAAGATTGGCTGAGTCCTTTGTGCGTTGTCTCTAGAAGATGACCTCTCTTCCAGAAGTAGGATATACCACCAAACCACCTAGCTTGGATGAGTCCTCTTGTTTAGTAGGATATACCACTCAAACTCAACCCAAGTTTAAGTTAAGTCCAACAGGGATATACGACTTAAAATTTCCTAGTTTAAGCTAAGTCCCAATCTCAATACTCACCCAAGTACGAGATTTTACAATTTAACAAAGGTTTGGTTTTGAATTCTTTAAGTTTATAATGTTACTTAAGAATCCTTACAAATAGATTAGAGTGTTTGGTTCTTGGATGGATTGAGTCACTAATTGAATAACAAATATCTCTTAAGGTAATAGCTTTTTGAATCAACCAACATCTTCTCAATTTGTGAATCTTCCCTTTTATAGGCTTGGATCATAAATGTAGCCGTTGGTTAAGGTTGAATCTTTACCATTGATCAGATATGAGATGGCACTTCCGGAGCTGTTGATCTGTCTGTTAGACTCAGTAAATGTCCCGTTGAATATGCTAGGATTGATCCAACAAAGTTGTCAGTTGGCATTTATTTGGCTTTTTGTGCACTGCCAACTTTTATGCAGATTTGTCTTTAGTGTGGACTCCACGCGTCTTGCTATTGGTCTATGTTAAAAAGGTTGTTACCTTTTTCTCTTTTTATGTCAGCTTTTTATCCTTTACCTAATTCGTGCAAGCTGTCACTTTTTCATACTCAAAGGCAAAAGGTTGCTTGACTTTAGACCAATGTGGAGGGAATAAGAATATTTGAATATTCCCATTGTTATAGTGAGTTGTGTCTTCCGGATGTCTTTAGACACAAGATTTTACCAGATGCACTTTCAATTAGTTATCTTCTCCGGATGCTGTCTTAAAGGGGTTAGTAGATTATTTCCTTTTTAAAATCTAACCGGATGCTTTCTTCTTGGACTTAGAAATTGTATGTCTTTAGCTGGATGTAAGCTCCCTTAACTTTGATATTTAGTTCAGATGCTTTCTTCTTGGACTTAGGCATTTTGTTTTCTTCAAACATTTATCTGGATGGTTGGCTTAAGCTTTCTTCTTTCGGATCAATATTTACCAACAATCTCCCCCATTTGATGGAAATAAAAACCTAAGTGCAGTGAGCATTTAAATAGGGAATATAAGCTAAGTATGATTTTTTATACTTAGTCATTTATAAATTAACTCCCCCATAATCTAGCATTCTAACTCCCTAAATTTTTTTTGCATATGTAGCTTCTAAGTTTTTGAAGCACAATTGATAGTTGTACTTAGAAATAGAATTTTTGAGTAAGATTTTTCACTATATAATTTCGGCTGTTAACAATAGTTAACATCAATGAAGCACATGAGTACACATATAGAAATTATAAGTGAAAAATACATTGTATCTAGTTATTACATGTGGTTACAAAAAATTTAACTAGCTATTCCTCCATTGCCTCATGTTCTTGTTAGATATAATGTATGCCCTAGAGGCAATTAGGGCAATATATCTTAGTTAGTTTTATTTGTACAAATAAAATTTTGTTATATCCATGACTGTGAAAATATATTATGACTGGTTTAAAATATATTCATTGATGTGTTTGTAAAAGTCTATGACATAATCATAGCACGCATTGCAAGGGCATAGTGGGACTATGTTGGTGAGAACTGGTTTGTGTGCAATTATGATTTGTTTAAATATCCCTAGTCATAGTATCATCAAGACTGGACATTGATGAATACGGATAGACTAGCATGTGTCGTCATACCTCTTGAATCTGATTCAAAGTAGCATATCTCCAGTGGTAGAGGGTGGTACCTTGGGTTAACACATGGATTTATTTAGGGAAATACATTATAGACCGCTATAAGACAACACTTGGTAATCTATATTATGTGTTGGTGTTTTATCGTCTTATTGTAATAGCAATACAAATATTCTTAAACCGGAGATACTAGTTACCTTATTCAGATGTTGCTATACTTTAGGTCATACCTAAGCATTCTATAGACTAGATGATACGGATGATTATGAGTATAGTTGATGTCTGTCCGCTGGTAAGCTAAATAGTCGAGATGGAATCTATCACTTCATTATAGCAATATAAAGAAGATGTACCTTAGCCACTTATTGGAAGTGACACACTCGTAAACCTCTGATCAGAGTATGAGTTGACAAGATTAGATCCTGATCAACACATTAATATGGTTGAGTGGTGTACTTTTGTAGCATGACTAAATACTGGGGTAGCCATTATGGCTACTAGTGGACTAATACTTAAACCGAGTCCTAGAAACTAGATGGTACTTAACCACTAATAGAAGGAGTGAATTGTATTGATACTATTGTAGAACTGGGATTAAGTCACAATGCACGTGACGTTTTGAATATTGAGGGGTCATATGCCCTATGCTAGAGAGCCACTATGACCGATCAAAGTCATCAGAGTCTATAACGGTTTGGAGCTTCGAGCCAGTCAATTCTAAAAGGAATTGAGTTAGGTTAAACTTTTGACAGCTTGATATTAGGGATCCTTTAAGGTCACACACTTTAAGTTACGACCAAGCCACGTAAAGAATCATTAGACTAGGTCTAATGTAGAAGAGCAAAATATATGGTTAGACCATAATATTGGTTCGACCAATATTCACTAGTTAGATCAGTGAACCTATGGAATAATAAAGAGGTTAAAATAGATAAAGGTGATTTGGATTTGAAACTTATCGAGATGTATTAATATTAGATATTAATTAAATCTGCGCGAGGGGGCCTATAAATGTACTATGGGATAGTACATAAATAGGCCTGTGCATGGGCCATACGGCAACACTGATTAGAACAGTACTGCCCGTGGCCCATGGGGCACGCGTAAGCGGATTGCAAGATGCAGCTCGCAATGCACACTGCACAAGCGCAAAGGGCTGCACAGCATGTAGCGCAACCCATAATGAGCTGCGCTACACGTCGGCCTGTGCATATGGCGCAGGCTTGACTGCTGGCCAAATGGCCAGCAGTTTCCCAATTAAACTTGGAGCTTGCTCCCTAAGCAAGCTCCAATGTTTGAGTGAGGTGCTAACTCTGTTTAGGTTATTAATTAAACTTTTTGCCCTTTTTATTTTAATTCTGATTGGTTGATGTTAGGGACTTTATTGTCTTTTGATTTATTCCTAACCACTATAAATAAAAGCCTACTCCTTCATTATTTTTCATCCTTAATTTCATAACTCCTTCTCTTGCTCTCTTATTATCTTAGTTGTTCTGGTTCTCATAAGTAATCCGTCGAAAGACGTATTTACTTTGGATAGAAAACTATGGGGGGAAAATCTAGCTGTCTTCCGCTTATTTATCGGTACTCTCTTTTTAGAAGGTTTTGATCGGTGGTGCTCGTATGGACTATTTATAGAGGGCTTCTACTTTGGAGTCTGTTCACGTAGCTGAGGGGTCTTTCTGCCGACTACGGGACTCACGCTTCAACCGGTAAGTGGTTAAATTATTATTAGGTCCTTTTAATAAGTATTTATGAACTAGAATAATTTTAGACTAGTAATATTGTCAATCATACTATGCTTAGGAGATCCTTGGACTTTAGATTGAATTTTGAAATTTCTTCATGCCTGCTTTGCATGTTCAAACTCGCGAATCTAGATAAAAAGTGGTATCAGAGCCTGCCTAATGCGATTGTATAATTGACTAGAAATATGATTGGTCTGATTTTCTATGAAATATTTTCGAGTATTCTATGATATGCCTAGGAATTTATTTCTTCCAATAAACAATGTTATGATAACTAGATTAAGTGTTGCTCAAACTTAGTCAGAGTAATTATCTAAGAATTAACAATGTGTTACTTGAGATTATAAATGCTTTAATTTTTTAATTAAGTGGAATAATTATTAAATTAGAAAAGAATGAAATCTTTAATTTAATTAGTATATGGTTAACTGAGTCAGAAGGGCCTATGGTTGTTCTGGCAAGGATTGGACTTGGCTGCTCATTCACTTCAAGGGGGCTTCTCCTACCTGGGAATTTCCATCGATTCTAGATTCTAATTACCAAAAGGATTGTTGTGAATTAGTTGATTTCTAATATAAGGAATTGGATTCATTATATGGTTTTGCAAATAAAAGTTAAAATTTTTAAAATAAAACTTATATACATAGGTGCAAGAACTTGAACAATGAACCCCCTTGTTTGTTTTGCATACTATGTGGAGTCTTGGCATGATGGAATCATTATGAATTACCAGTTGAGCATGACACCTAGGTTGGACCTACTAATTCCTTTTAGCCCAGAATTAATTATAATTTCATAATCATGTCCATGTATAAGTCCTAGATTAGGCGAGACCATTGCACCAATAAATCCTTATTAAAATATTAAGATAAAATTAGTCTTCCTGAAAATCGAATATATGATTCTATGCCTTTTTATCAAATGAATTGTTTCATGCATCGTATGCCTTATTCTTTAACATCATATGTTCACATGTTCAAATTAGAGTTAAGTCTTAACTAGACTGGGTTAGTTATCCGTAATATCGGAGCTAATGCCGGGCTGGAGGCATCATTTGAGGAGTCATAAAATTGGTTATGCACGTCCATTGGTTGGAACTCAAATGGATTAGTAATTGCATTAGATGGAAATGGACTAGATCCTCCTATAGCTGTTTAAGTTAGCTTGACTCGTGATAGCGGGGGTTAGCTTAAATGAGTTATAGTTGCTACCTACTAAGGAGAATGGTTAGACCATATTTCCTGAAAGACGATCGAAGAGGCTATTATTTTTTCGAATAAACCTTAATAAAATAGTAGGAAAATGTATTTAATTAAAAGACCTTAAATTACATGCATGTACAAGAACTAAGTCTAAAGCAATAACTCTTTTCTTATATCTAGGTTGAATATGTCTTCTGACATTATTAAATGCATGAGACAAATACCAAAGTTAACCAGTCCAAATTTTAGTGATTAGTTCAGAAGCATTAAGATAATACTTGTGGAGGAACGATTGGCATATGTGTTAGACAAGCCAATTGTTGAACAACCTGGCACTAATGCTCCTACGGAAATGTATGAAGCATGGGTGAAGTATATGAGAGATTCGGTGGAAGTGACTCATTTGTTGCTAGACACACTTTCTCTTACATTACGTTCATAGTGCAAGGGCATGGGTCTAGAGACCATGTTGCTCCATTTTGTTAGCATATCTAATAAGATAAGGTCAAAGAGATTCATAACTTCCAAGAGAGTATTTGAATCCAAGATGCAGGAAGGAACGTCAGTTGTGGAACATGTTAATAAGCTCAGTCGATTAATGGACAAACTTAACGAACTAGGTTCCCCTATGAAATTGTATGTGAAGTGTGATTTCATTCTTCAGTCTTTACCAAAGAGTTATTCACATTTTTTGAGTGAATTCTATTCTAAAGATTTTGATTGTCCTAACCTTGAACTGATTAAAATGTTAAAGGACTATGACGACAATGCTAAGGGAACTGTCATCACCACAATTAATCCTCTCACAAGAAAGAGGAATCACATAATAAAGGGATAAAGGAAGAAGATTACTGAGAATGTCTGTTTTCAATGTAGTGGGACCGATCATTGGAAGAAAGATTGCGTGGCTACATTTTCTGACCATGAGAAGACAAAGCTGAAAGATGCTTATACTTCAGGTATGTTCATGATTGAAAATTTCACTATAGTTCCTTATGAGTCTACATAGGTATTAGATAATGGAGGTGGTACTCATATCTATACTTCTGTATAGGGGTTACAGAACCATAGAAGGCTAGCTAAAGGAGAGTTGGACCTACGAGTTGGAAATGGAGCATGGGTTGTTGCATCAGCTATAGGAACATATAGTCTCAAGTTGTCAAGTGGCCTGGTTTTAGAATTACATAAATGGTATTATATTTCAGTTGTGACTAAGAATATTAATTCTGTTGCATGTTTATCATCAAAAGAATTTAAAGTTTTGTTTAATAATAAAGATTGTCAAATTCTCAAAATAGTGTTCTTTATGGCAATGGAATTTTGATTGATGGCATAATGTTTTAAATATTCAAGCTAAAATTTTTAATATGAATAATGCTAAGAGATTGAAAATAGATAAGGACAAATCATCCTACTCATGGCATTGTCGTTTTGGCCATATAAACGAAACCTGCTTAACTAAGTTACACAAAGGTGGTGACTTAGGCCCAATAGACTGGGAGTCTTATGGGGCATGCGAACCTTGTTTATTAGGTAAAATGACAAAGAAACCCTTCAAAGGAAAAGGGCAATATGCCACAAGTACATTAGAAATAATACACACAGATGTATGTGGTCCAATAAATGTACAAGCATATGGAGGACTCGTCTACTTCATATCCTTTATCGATGACTACTCATGATATGAGTATTTATACCTTATGAGGCACACATCTGATAGTTCTGAAAGATTCAAAAGCTATAAGAATGAAGTTGAGAAATAGCTTGGAAAGAATATTAAGGCACTACTGTCAGACCTAGGTGGAAAATATTTAACCAAGAGTTTAAAGATTATTTAAGGGATAATGGAATATTACCCCAATGGACCCCTCCGTATACTCCTCAGCACAATGGTGTGTCTGAGTGGAGGAATAGAACTTTGTTAGATATGGTTCGGTCCATGATGAGCCAAGCAAGTCTAAGCAAATCCTTTTGGGAATACGTACTTGAGAGTGCAGTTTAAATACTAAACCGTGTGCCCTTAAAATCAGTTGATACAACACCATACGAAAGGTGGTATGGTAAGAAACCATCTCTTTCTCACCTAAGAGTTTGGGGATGTCCTACCTATGTTAAAAGGACAATGTGAGACAAGTTGGTGTGAGGTGTCGATGACGTATGGGTCTCCCTTAGCGCCTATCGACGGGGCCTACCGGGGTGGTTGTTTGATTAATTTAGGTGTGATGAAATCATTTAGTTCAAGTTTGCACATTTTAACCAATTTTATGAATAAAAGAATCGAGACTCAAATCTCAATACAAATGATAGAGTCGCCACCCAAGTTTTCCACTTGGGAAAGAGCTTTGGTACAGTTCCCATTGGGCGGGAGACTCATACCTTTTGGATCAGAGATTCGGGTATCGGATGAGTCACTTATTTCTCATTTAGTTGATTCAAAATTACATTCGCCATGTAAAACCATTTTATATTCATCATCTAGGGAATTATCACAGAAAGCTTATTTTTTATACTCTTTCACACACGATACATGCATTCAATAGTTTATAATAAAACACAAATAATAATCGGGGGAATAAAAATTACAACTAGGGGAAAATGGGGGAATTGCAAAAGAGCCTATGCATTTATTCTAAGTTATAAAACAAAACAAAATAAATTCTCCTGCATCCACAAAGATTAGCACAGTTTGTGGCACATCATAAGTCAGCATTTCGTTAGGAAAAATGTGATTATGTTAGCTTGACAATTTTGTGATCGATAGTGCCCGGGCAGCTTCTAGGATCGAAGAGAAATAATGGGTCTTCAGAGCATATTTGTTACGAAAACATATTTTTACTTTTGTGGGTTGATTTATCGGATTATTAGTGAAACTAATCGCATGGCAAATAGTGATGTTAATTGATTTTACAAGTTAAAAAAAGGAAACTTTGAATTCTGCCTGGGGGCCAGTACCTTTATGGGTGGGATAGGACCCGTACGGCTATTAGAGAGGGTCGGTACGGGTATGGAGGGACCCGTACGAGTGTTGTTTGGTCCTGGGGAGAACCTCAGTTCAATTAGCAAATAGATTTATGTAGAAGAAACACAATAAAATGGGATTTCCTTTTATATGGGTATGGCACACCAGTTTAATATCCCTAAGGACATAAACGTACCAACAAGACCCACATGGGTTAGGATTAGACCCAAAACAGGAATAAAAGGCTAGATGGAATTTACTAGATGGAGAGTGACAAATAAATAAATGAAATGTGAGTCTCTTTGAAACTCAGGAGCGTTACCTTTACAAGTCGAATCCACTTTTGAGCGACTCCAATGCCGAATGGAAACTTTGTCAAAGTAGATGGTGAAATGATGGATTTAGGATTGTTTAGGTGAGTGTTTGTGTGGACAGAACCTCCCCTAATCCTAAATATGAAGTTAGAAAGGAATAAAATGTGGGCAAAACCAATGCGAAATGGTTTTTTCCCTATTTTGTAACTTCTATACCTCTTCTACACCCTTGCTATAACCTTAAGAACTTGCTAGAATTATTTCCCTATAGTAGTATTTGCTTTCTCTTAGGTTTTCTCAATTGTTCTCCATTTGAAATGAGGTAAAAGGCCTCTATTTATAGGAGGAAATTAGGTCTGAATGCATTGAATGACATTTATTATTTGATTTCAAGCGTTTATGGTTGATTACATGCGTTTATGGTCGATTTTATGCATTTATGGCTGATTTGGGGCATTTATGGCTGCTTTCTTGCATTAAAATTGATTTGGTGCATAAAAACTTATTTTATGCATCTAAACAGACTATTTGGGCTTTAGGAGGACCAATATGTTGATCTAGATTAAGGGTTTTAGCCGGTAAAATAGGCACAACGAAAATTCAAAAATTTAATCTTGTGTCCAAGATCTCCTAAGCATGGAATGATTAATAATAGTGCTAGTCTTAAATTATTCTAGGTCATAAACACTTATTAAAAGGACCTAATAATAATTTAACCACTTACCAGTTAAAGTGTGAATCTAATAGTCGGTAGAAAGACCCCGCAGCTACGTGCACAGACTCCAAAGTAGAAGCCCTCTATATATAGTCCACACAAGCACCACTGATCAAAACCTTTCAGAAAGGGAGTATCAATAAATAAGTGGTAGATAGCTAGATCTTCCCTACTAATTTATCTCAGAAGAAATTTCCTTAGTTTTCTATTCTAAGTGAATACATCTTTTGACGGATTACTTAGGAATTTGCACAACTAAGAGAATAAAAGAGAGCAAGAGAAGGAGTATGAAATTAAGGATGAAAAATAATGAAGGAGGAAGCCTCTAGTTATAGTAGTTAGGAATTATTCAAAGGACAATAAAGTTCCTAACCTAAACCAATCATAATTAAATAGAATGGGTAATTAAGACAATTTAATAAAATTAGGAAGTAGAGATTGACACAAACACTGGGGAGCTTGCTTAGAGAATAAGCTCCCAGCCGCTGTGAGCACTGAATTTTAATGATCCTTCTCATGAAATGATGATGAGAGCTATATAATGCAATGTCTTTCAGGTGTTGTCCATCAGAGGTGTTCCTACTACTACAGAGTTGAGTTTGGCCGAAGTTTGGAGACCTAGTCTGCCCTTACCGACCTGTACGGGTGCTGCCTGGTGGTACGGATCCATTGGTAGACCCATATGGGTCATCCCTTCCATACACCTGGGAGGACTCGTACGGGTCCTCTTATTACCTAAACAGGCTCTTTTAGAAGGGAATCCTTAACTATTTCTGGAAAAGGCAGGTGATGAAGGCGATTTAATGCGTTCAGACCTCATGTCCCCTATAAATAGGGCCATTCTCTTCACATTTTCAACACACACATTTTCATACAAAAATTATACTAAAATTTTAGCAGTTTCTATGTGTATAGAAAAGGTATAGTGGGGGTATAGGATGTATAAAATAGAGAGAAAACCCATTCTTTGAGGTTTTGTCCATATTTTATTCATTCCTAACTTCATTCATTAGGATTTAGAGGAGATTCTATCCACACAAGTACTCACCTAAATAGTCCTATTTCACCATCTACTTTGGCTGGACTCTCTCAACAGTGAAGGGATCATCTCAAGGTGGATTCACGCCGCAAAGGCAACGCTCCTGAGTTTCAAAGAGACCCACATCTTAGTTATTTCACTATTATTATTCTCTATTTTGGGTCAGGTCCTAACCTGTATGAGCCTTGTTGGCACCATATATCCCCAAAGAGATCAAATCGGTGCGCTATACTCATACGGAAGGAAATCCCTTTTTATTTTATTTTTCTGCCATCAATCTATTAATCTGTTAATCTATAAATTGAACTGAACAGAGTTTCTGTCTAGATCAGACAGGACCCGTACGGGTACCCCATACTCGTAAGGGTCCTCCCTGGTACCAGTACGGGTCTCACTCGCCCATATTGGGTACCAGCCCTAGGCAGATTCCTGAACTCATGATTAACTGATTAAAAATCAATTCAACTCACCATTTTCCATGTGATCATTCACTAATAATCCGGTAAATCAACCCACAATAAGTTAAAATGTGTTTTAACAACAAAATACATGGAAGCGTTGATTTATGATGTTCCATAAACTGTTCTAACGTTTGTGGATGCAAGGGAATTTATTTGCATTTTCGTTTTATAACTTAGAAAAAATGTATAGGTTCTCTTTGCAATTCCCCCATTTTTCCTCGGCTATAATTTTGATTCCCCATTTATTGCTTGTGCTTTATTGTAATATGTAAATGCATGTAACGAGTGTGAAAGAGTGTAGAAATAGGATTTTTATGGTAATTCCCCAAATGATGAATACTAAAACGGCGGTGAATGTAATTTTGAATCTACTAAATGAGAAATAAGTGACTCATTCGATACCCAAATCTCTGATCCAACAGGTATGAGTCTCCTGCCTAGAGGAAACCGTACCAAAACTCTTTCCCAAGTAGACAACTTGGGTGGCGACTCTATCAATTGTATCAAGATTTAGCTCTCGATTCTTTTATTCATTAAAATTGGCTTATTGTGGAAACTTGAACAAAAAATATTTTGTCACGCCTAAATCCAACCAAAACCCCAATGGGCTCCGCCTCTCACATAGGCCCCAAGGGAGACCCACAAGTCATTGACATCTCACACCCGCTATAGCTGTGGCCTGCATAGGAGCACAAGCAGCCTGCTAGTGGGCCACACTCTACACAATGTGTAGGCCAGAGGCTAACCCGTGCAAGGCCCTTGTGGGCTGGGTGACTGCTGTGAGAGGACGACGATCCGCGCGGCTGCGGTGCGGGGCCGGTTTTGGTTGGGCCTGCCCGTTTTGGCTTGTCAGGGAAATGAGTGTGATGTGGTTGAAAAAATAATGATTTTGCATATTTTAATGCTTAAAAGATACGAGATCGAAATCCCGTACTTAGAATAGAGTCGCCAACCGGATCAGCTCAACCGGGAAATTTTCGGTGCGGTTTTCCCACCAGGTGGTTGGACCATACCTTAAGTAGAGATTTCAAGCTCGGATGACGTTATCTACTTTTCATTAGGCCAAGTTAGGATACTTCATTCTTTCTTAATCGGTTTAATCCACCCTATTTATTTGTATTTTTAGTTATTTTGTTGTTTTCGCATTTGTCAAGCAATTGAAACGATGAATAAAATATTTACAATTATAAAAGAAAAGTAAGTGCAGAAAGTAAAATTATTACATGGTTTTCAAGTCCTGTACATTTTCTACGCAATAAATGAAATACCCGAATGTCCGATATACATCTACCTACAGAGGATGGTTGACACGAATATGGCATATTTTATTTATAATATCATAAAGCCCGATTGGATGGCTAAAATGAGGTTTGAATGGCGTTTGTGGGGAAATTCCATTTTTATCCAAATTTCAGATTCGATCGTCGCTTTAATCGGATTATAAGTGAATATACCACTTGTCGCGGGGCGGGTCTGTTTTCAGGAGGTTTCGAACCTCCATCGTTACACTATAGGTCCTAGCTTCAGAAAATAAATTAATTTAGAAACAAACGAAGACAATACTGCTGTCCAGAAAGCCATGCCGCATTTGGGCATCTGATGCCGCCAACGACACAGTTGATGTCACTGCCGGCATGGATGATGCCGCCAGCGACATCGATTATGCCACGGGTGACATCAACATACAGACAGGTACAGGGCTTTCTACGTACCGTAAAGAAAGGGTCCTACAAGAAAGCGAGATCTCTGGGGAATGCGATGCTAATGGCGGTATCAATGATGTCTCTCGCGACATGGGTGATACAGTCGGCAACATCGCATGTCTCCGGCGACTTCAATTTCTTGCAGCAGCAGCGGTTTGCAGTCAAAGTGACTGAAAACTTAAAAATAAACACAAATCAATGAAAATTAGTGCAAACCAATAATAATAATGCCAAAGAGCTATGAGACTCAGGATTTTCACCTCGGGGTAGTGAATCTAACTCTTCGTGAACTAAACAATAACACCTTCGGGGAGCTTGCAACGATAATTTGATTGTTAATTTGAATATTTTAGGTCTCTAAGTCCTATCAAGTTAATTTAACCCAAAAATCCACTGATTTAGGCTCACAATCAGAGAGTTCAAAGAAGAAAAATCGGGAAAAATGGATCAGAATCCTTTTTCCTGCCTTTTCTAGTTCTTATCTCACTAAAATCTATTCTCTCGATTTCAGCCTCTCGATTGCCCAATTTTAGTTCCTTTCCTCTACCATTTCAGACCCCTCCTCCTCTTTGCAGTTTTAGGGGCCTTTTATAGGCAAATTGGGGTGTTTTTCGAGACCTTTTTGACTTATTCCGTCGAAAGTGGCCGAAAGGCTGTCTGTGGAGGGACCCATTTTAGGCCATACCGCCGGCGACATGATGATGTCACTGGCGATATGGCTGATGCCGCCGGCGGTATGGTGATACTGCCGGCGACATGGATGATGTCGGTGGCAACATCATTCTCGAGCATACCGACAACCAACGGGTCAAAAAGCTTAAAAAGTCGGGAAAAGTGGTTTGATAGTGGGTGGAAAGGTATCTTTCTGAATTTTAATTATATTTTAATGGGTTATATTTAATTTGGATGTAAATCATCGGTTCAAGCTCCTACCGAATGCGTTATCGACCACGCCGAACTGGATTCTACCAATTATAAAATTCACAAGGAGCATTATTTTGGTAATAAAAATTATAAAGAGAACTTTTATTTTGAGGTATTAAAATCGGGTACACGTCATCATCATCTCGCGAGAGGGACTGCAAAATCCCGTGCTCACAGGCTGCCCCTCGGGGGATCACTGCTGCCATAGGTCAGTATGATCACACAAAAGAGCAAGGGATAGGAATGATACCTGAGGGATGACTAGTTTGTTCCTTGGTCGGACTTACGCTTTGTCGATTGTTTGTCCCTTGGTCGGACTTACGCTTTGTCTATTGTTGTCCCTTGGTCAGACTTACGCTTTGTTGATTGTTTACCCCTTGGTCGGACTTACTCTTTGTTGATTGTACGTCCCTTGGTCGGACTTACGCTTTATCGATTGGATGCCCCTTGGTCGGACTTACGCTTTGTCGACTATTCGGCCCTTGGAGGGACTTACGCTTTGTCGATTGTTTGTCCCTTGGTTGGACTTACGCTTTGTCGACTGTTTGTCCCTTGGTCGGACTTACACTTTGTCAATTGTTTGTCCCTTAGTCGGACTTACGCTTTGTCGATTGGTTGCCCCTTGGTCGGACTTACGCTTTATCGACTGTTCGTCCCTTGGTCGGACTTACGCTTTATCGATTGTTTGTCCCTTGGTCGGACTTACACTTTGTCAACTGTTTGTCCCTTGGTCGGACTTACGCTTTGTCGACTATTTGTCCCTTGGTCGGACTTACGCTTTGTTGATTATTTGTCCCTTGGTCGGACTTACGCTTTGTCGATTGTTTGTCCCTTGGTCAGACTTACGCTTTGTCGATTATTTGTCCCTTGGTGGGACTTACGCTTTATTGACTGGTTTCCCCTTGGTCGGACTTACGCTTTATCGACTGTTCTTCCCTTGGTCGGACTTACGCTTTGTCGACTGTTTGTCCCTTGGTCGGACTTACGCTTTGTCGACTGTTTGTCCCTTGGTCGGACTTACGCTTTATCGATTGTTTGTCCCTTGGTCGGACTTACACTTTGTCGATTGTTCGTCCCTTGGTCGGACTTACGCTTTATCGACTGGTTGCCCCTTGGTCGGACTTATGCTTTGTTGACTGTTCGTCCCTTGGTTGGACTTATGCTTTATCGATTGTTCATCCCTTGGTCGGACTTGCCCTTTGTAGAGAATATGTCCTTTGGTCAGACTTTTGCTTTGAATAGAGAAATTATCTTTGGTCGGACTTGTGCTTCATGGAGAATTTGTCTTTTGGTCGGACTTGTGCTTTGTGAGGAAATTGCCCTTCGATCGGACTCTTTGTGAGGAGATTGCCCTTTGGTCAAGCTTGCATTTTGTACAGTAATTGTCCTTTGGTCGGACTTTTACTTTGATAATGATGAGATCGCCCTTCAGTCGGGCTTTTTTTGAAGAGATCGCCCTTCGATTGGGCTTTTATTTGGTATAGTGATTGTCCTTTGGTTGGACTTTCACTTTGAAGAGATCGCCCTTCAGTTGGGCTCACTTTGAGGAGATCACCCTTCGGTTGGGCTCTTTTGAAGAGATCGCCCTTCTGTTGGGCTCTCATTTTATGAGGAGACTGCCCTTCAGTTGGGCTTGGTTTTATACAGTGATTGTCCTTTGGTCGGACTTTCATTTTGATGAGGTCACACTTTAGTCAGGCTTATTTTGAAGAGATTGCCCTTTGGTTGGGCCCGTTTTAAGGAGGTCGCCCTTCGGGTGGGCTTTTGTAGTTTGATATAGTGATTGTCCTTTGGTCGGACTTTCACTTTGAAGAGATTGCCCTTCGGTTGGGCTTACTTTGAATGAGGAGATCGCCCTTCGGATGGGCTCACTTTGAAGAGATTGCCCTTCGGTTGGGCTTAAGTTTTATACAGTGATTGTCCTTTGGTCGGACTTTCACTTTGAAGAGATTGCCTTTTGGTTGGGCTTAAGTTTTATACAGTGATTGTCCTTTGGTCGGACTTTCACTTTAAAGAGATCGCCCTTCGATTGGGCTTAAGTTTTATACAGTGATTGTCCTTTGGTCGGACTTTCACTTTGACGAGATTGCCCTTCGGTTGGGCTTAAGTTTTATACAGTGATTGTCCTTTGGTCGGACTTTAACTTTGAAGAGATCGCCCTTCGGTTGGGCTCACTTTGAATGAGGAGATCGCCCTTTGGATGGGCTCACTTTGAAGAGATTGCCCTTCGGTTGGGCTTAAGTTTTATATAGTGATCATCCTTTGGTTGGACTTTTACTTTGATAATGATGAGATCGCCCTTCGGTTGGGCTTGTTTTGAAGAGATCGCCCTTTGGTTGGGCTCTCATTTTGTGAGGAGACTGCCCTTCGGTTGGGCTCTTTGTGAGGAGATTGCCCTTCAGTCGGGCTTGCATTTTGTACAGTAATTGTCCTTTGGTCGGACTTTTACTTTGATAATGACGAGATCGCCCTTCTGTCGGACTTGTTTTGAAGAGATCGCCCCTCGATTAGGCTTTTGTTTGGTATAGTGATTGTCCTTTGGTTGGACTTTCACTTTGAAGAGATCACCCTTCGGTTGGGCTTGTAAAAATTTGATTTGGAGGGGCAATATCGCCGGCCGTATGATTGATATCGCCGGCGTCATAGATTAATAACGCCGACGGCATGGATGCCACGTATTAGCTTTGACTGGTCAGATAATTTTAAAATTTGAACTAAAAGAGCCGATGTCGCCGGCGGCATGATTGATATCGCCAACGGCATGGTTTGATATCGCCGGCGGCATGGGTGCCACGTGGCAGCTTTGACTGGTCAGATAATTTCAAAATTTGAACTAAAAGAGGCGATATTGCCGGCGACAGGCGACATGAAGGATCTTGTCGGCGTCTTGAGTTTATGTCGCCGGCGACATGAACGAACAGTTTCAGATAAATCAAAAATCCTCAAATTCCGCGCGATAGTTTATAAAAGGGAATGAAACTTCCCTTCTTCCTCACTATTCAGAAACCGCATTACCCTCTCTTCTTCTCCAAAGCTTTTTGATTTCTTCCTTTGTTTTTGAAATCATGAAGAGAATCAGCAAGGCTTTCAGGGGCAAATCCAAGGCTAGGGAGAGCCTGCCCGATTCTTCCGTTGAGGGATTGAAAATCCTTTCCGTTCCTACTGCATATGGCCTGAAGGAGAAGGCCAAAATGTATGGTTATGGCATTAACTCTCCTATCATCAATCTGACTCCGGAGAAGGAGAAACACCTCTGTTATGTCCAGGTAATCTCTCAAAAGCCCGAATTACTTCTTTTTGGATTCGATTTGATTTTGCCTTAGATTTGAAAACATGCCATGATAGGGGTTTAAAATGTGAAATAGATCAGTCATATTGCATGCTTTAGAATTGATTTTTACCCTTTTTGGGCTTCTTGTTCGATTGATTGTGAATTTTGTGATTTTTAGCACGATGGGTGCGATTTAGGGAGAAAACTGGCTCTGCCCGTACATAGTGATGTCGCTGGCGACATCAGTCCTTGTAAAAGTTTTTATGGGAGTCTGATGTCGCTTTTGTTTAAGGTGATGTCGCCGGCGACATGAACCATGCCGGTGGCAGTATGGGTTGATGCCGCCAGCGATATCGCTTTCAACAGAGGCGACATCAGCAGCTTTTCTGACAAAAATAAACAGAGCTGATCCATTTTGTTTTCAACTTTGCAGCCATATAAACTGACTTACACAGGGGGGATGGGCACCATCGGTGAATGGTGGCACCATATCTCAGAGAACGATCCTGAGCTCGTGCTTGCGATTAACGAGATAGGGTTTAGGGATTTGGCACGGATCATGCCTATGTTAATGCCTAAGCTTCCTCATTCTGCAGTAATGGCCCTGACTGAAGGTGGTCCGAGACCACCCATACCTTCCATTTCTCCTTTGGGGAGGCTACAATTACCCCCTCTGATGTAGTAGCGATGACTGGCCTCCCTTGGACGGATGAGGTCATTCATTTTGATGCCTACATGGACAAGTACCATGTCGAGAGGCTCGTGGTAAGGCGGGTAAAGGAGTTGTTCGGTCTGAAGCCCATTTTTGGGCGGCTGTCCTATGGTGAGCTGTATCATCATTGGACCCGAGTGAATGTGGTGCCCGAGGAGGAGAGAGAGGCTTGCATCCGTTCCTTCGTGATCTCACTACTCACTGTGCAGTTCTTCCTAATCTCAGGGAGTAAGATCAACTATGTGCTTATAACCGCAGTGGAAGATGTGCCGGGAATTAGGAGGAAGAATTGGCCGAGGGCCATCTTGTCCCAATTGTACCACGGGCTGGATGTGGGAGCCCGGAAGCAGGAGAAAGCCCTTCGCCTTTGTCACCTGCTACTCCAGGTATAACTTTTTGTAGATATTTCCCTTGATAGCATGTGTTCTCATTTATTGCATGACATTTTTTTGAATTGATTGGTTGTTATTTGTGCAGGCCTGGGCCTTCAAGCATCAGATCCTCCCGCCGGTGGAGTTTAAGAAGGTTGTACCGCCGGGCTCTCACTTCTTTGCTCGCTGGTGCGGGGGCAATGGTGGAAAGGCCAAGTACCCTACGCAGTATAGGGAGGTCTTAAGGAGAGTGCGGTTGAGCTCGGTACGCAAAATTTTATTTATTTATTTATTTATTTATTATTATTATTTTTTATAGGCTTATGTTGGTTGTTTTGATGTAGCTCATCTTGGACCCGTTCGATGGGGTGGAGAACTTGGCTGAGGTTGTAAGGGTCCTGAGAGAGGTGGATGACCGTCGGTTTGTGATCGAGTGCCCCCTGTCCCAGCAGTGGTATCTAGGCGAGCGCGTCCGGGGCTGGAGGTCCCTTCCGGTTGCTGCTAGACCGGTGCCTGCCGATCCTCCCAGGGGCTTATAGTGGCCTCATTTGGTGATCTTGGCCGAGTCCGATAAAGCTGATTATATTGAAGGGAATGGTAGAGTGATCCCCAGCGTTCCTGGCCTCTATGAGCAGCTTCTTTAGCGTCTACTCCCCGTGTGTCCTCGTATCCACAGAAATGATATAATTGAGTATCACAACGAGCAACGGTTAGAGGACGAGAAGAGGCGCCTCAAAGGCATCGTGGATATTGATGAGGATGAAGCGCTAGAAGGGGATGTTACGGTCGACCCTGAGGGAGAGGATGAGGTGGGTACGGACGTAGCTAGCGGGAGCGTGCCGATGTCCCAAGGGGAGCAACGTTCTTTCGAGGTATGATTATGTTTATGTGTATGATTTTGAAATTGTTTTAGGGATGTTATTGACATGTGGCTTTCATGTTTTGTAGGAACCTGCGAGAAAGAGGGGCCGGGACAACCAAAGTGAGACCCGACACTATAGTGTGCCGGAAGGCATAAACTTTATGGAGGGGCGTTTAGTCAATCCGCTAGAAACCACCTTCCTGCTGATGAACTCTCGAGGCTAATTCTCCCATAGGAATGTTGGCTCGAGTCAGCAAGCTTCGATTTTCATACCCGAAAATACTACCTACGTAAGACCTAATAATTATTTTCTTATTAAGCCTTAGATGCGGGCGTCTAAGGATTTGCTTTTTGGATTTTCCAGGTGGCACGGAGTCACGTGGAGCAACTTACGGAGAACAATTTTATTCTCTGGGATACCCTTATTGGGCAGTCGCTCCTCGTTCAGGTATTTTATGCATATGTTGAGATGGAATGTATGTATGGATTTTATGCATGACATGCAATGCTGATATTTTCTCCAGTTTGCAGGATTTCTTGGCCCTTTCTTTGTCTGATGCTGATGCAGCCCGACGACGGTATGAGGAGGAGACTGCGGTCTTACAGTATCGCGTGAGTGATCTCGAGGGTCAGCTGGCAGCCACCGCCCAGGAAAGGAGGAGTAAGCAAAACTTGGACCGCGCGTACCTCGGAGGCACCAGTCATAGGGGGATTAAGATGTCCGCTGGCCGACGTGCGTTTGCTACAGCTAAAGAGTCCAGTAGTGTCCCTATGACAGAGGGAAGGGAGGAAGACGAGGATGACGTTGACGACTGGTTTGCAGGTCCTGATGATATTTCATCACGCTTAGCTTGTAGTGGCGGGCATGCTTAGTTCTATTTTTCATTTTCGTTTTGCTTTTGAGTTCTTGGTTTGTACCCTCGATACATTGGGGTTTGGATAATTTGGTTTTGTCGTAGGCTAGATGTTTTGGTACAATTTGAGCAACTTGCGCCTCCGGGCTTTTATTTTGAATGCGAAAATGAATTGTTGTTTAATAAGGCATTGGAAATATAGCATAGGATTGTTTACAGGTTTTGTATAGGTCTGAAATGGAAGAAATGCTTCTGATGCCGCCCAGAAAATTAACTCCATGCCGCTGACGGCATCACCCATATCGCCCAAATTGATTCTATATCGCCGGTGGCATCAATTACATCGCCGGCGGTATCACTCACATCGCCGGTGGCTTCAATCTTCCAGCAACCTGATTTCGACCATTCCATCCGTTTTTGTAATGGCAACCCATAATCAAAAGTTACGGGGTTTTTTGCAGAGCCTGAGGAACACATATTTTGGGCTCCAACTTGACCCTGTTGTTTGCATAGACTGTCCTTTCGGGTTTTTACCATAACAGACTTATTCCGACCTTTGAGCGCATAGTGTCTTCGATTAAGCTTACTTGTGATGCTTCCATCCTTCGGTCACCAGACATTCATACAATCACAAACACAGATGTTTCAGCACGAAAGACACTTTTATCGAGTGAATCTAATTTGAGTACAAGATGTTGGCAATCATTTCCATTAATAGAACCCCTGGTGTTAACCAGCCTTTACAGGTTTTCGAGTTAACATCTCACCATTTTTTTCTCTCATGCCCTAATTTTTGTCTGAACCGCCCTTTTCGGGTTTTTAGTTCAACAGGCGTTATTGACTTATCCCCTAATATTTGTACAGCCAGTTTGCAGGATACCGATCGTCGGGTGTAACCCTAATTTTTGCCCAGTCAGTAGAAGACCGACAGGCGGGCGATTATTGTATATTTTTTTTATTTTTTTTATTGTACCGCTTTTTCTGATTTATTTCTTTTATTTAGACATGATAATGCTTAAGCCTGTTCTGGTCGACTAGATCGATGGACTCACCCTTGACTATGCTTATGACTTCGGAACCATCCTTAGCCATATGACAACCTTCTAGTCTGAACTTTTCACTGGTATTGGAGGTCTTCGGATGCTTCAGTGTCGGGCCTAACTTTTGGTAAGGGCGTTGAGTATCTGATTCACTGTTGTGCACCTGATTGTGCCTTTACAGATATTCTTGGTGTCCACTTAATTTTCGGCTGGATCATCCAATTCATTCTATCTTGCTTTGATTTTGGTTAACCTTATTGCGAGCTGTTTAGGTTACAGGAGTTTTTGGCGCTTACCTAGAGCTTTATCGATTGGTTTGATTGTCGTCCTGATCGCTATTCTGATTGCTCCTTCAGTCTGTGGTCCGCAGAGCCCTTCTTGTTTAGCCCTGAATTTGCATTCTATATTGGGGGTGATGGGTTTTGAACAAGTGATGTTCAGTTTGACGACCTCTTGTTTGGTGCTTTTGAAGTGGTTGTTTGCTTTGTTGGTTTATCTGGCAAGCCGATTGCGACATTGGTTGCGCGATCGTCTTCGTGGCTTGTAGGATGAAGGTGCTTGCCTTTAGATTTAGTGTTCTTGGAAGTAGTTACCCCCTGACCTTTGTTCGTTGAAGGGTTTGATGGGGTTGATTTGTACCGGGTGAAGATGTGTTTCTCTTCAAATTTGGTCATGTCCTTGGTGGTGACATTGGCCTGAGATTTGGCTATAATGGAGGTCGAGCTCTGTTGGGTGTAAGCCTTGATTCTCTATTTCAGGGGACCGGTTGATACTTCTTCGGTGGCTTGGAGGTGTACCGTTGCAGGATTGTTGAGTTAATTCTAGAAGCATTATCCTGGTCTTTAAGCACTTTATTATCCCTCATGTGTTTGACAGGGTTTAAATTATTGGATTTAATTACCACATAATGTACTCAATTTAACTTCATTCAATAAAAAAATATCTTAAATACTGAAAGCGTCGTACGTGTGCTCATATGAAGACGCTGATCAAAGGATACAGACTTGACTTAAGTAAGAAAAATGGAAGTTGCTCATGGAGCTTACAAAGTCTGAACTCTAAGGATTGCAAATCGGGATTCTTCGTCCTCACCGTCGGAGCGTGATCTTTCCCTACCCTTGGAGTAGATGGCCTTGATGAGATCTTGAGGTGCATTCCATTGTTTGGAAAAGCTGGGATTTATCGTCCACATCTAGTTGCCAGACTCTGGTAAGGGGCAGGATGCCCTTTCAGGGTCGGTAATCTTCTTATCATCCACCAGTCGTTGGATGTTACGGACCAAAGCTTTGCAATGATTGGTGTTATGACCCGTCAACATGTGATACTTGCAAAAGCCTTTTCCTTCTTCTCTCATAGGGGGATTGAATTCGTGAAGAGGTTTAAGAATCCCAGCTTCCTTTAACCCGGTGAAGATTACATTAACTGGCAGTTTCCACGGATTTGTTCTATACTTAAGATCGTTGTTTGGCTGAATAATGGCAGCTGGTGCCGATTTATGATAGGTCTCTTGGTCTACCATGATTTGAGGTGGGGGTGTGGGTGAGTCAGTGTTTTGAAAGATCTGGTCTTCCTCTGATTGGACCCTTCCCTCTATCTGATAGCAGCCTACTGTCATCAATTGATGCGAGAAGTCTTCAACTTTGTGTTGCATGACTTGGTCGTGTTGAGGAAGCATCAGGGCAGCTGGGATCTTGAATTGTGATGGGGTGACCAAAGTTAGTGGTAAGGTGTTAAAGAATGGTGGAAGAATTGGACTATGGGCTCCTTCTCTTTATCCAGGGTAAGCGGTTGGCAGTGATTGCCAGAGTGTATCGCCATCGGTTGTCATGCCCAGAGATCACATGACCTGGTCGAAGTCCTAACTTCCTAGGGCCTTCTTGACGGACACACATACTAGCTCCTGAATGATGTTACGGAACTGATCGGAGTTTAGAAACTGAATGATAGCAGCGGTGATCTCCGATCCCAGAGACGGCGGGTAAGCTGTTGCCCCTACGGTGGGGGGAAGGTTAGCCTGTCCTCTGGATGAGGTACGGTTGTCATTGTGAGGAAGAGACATGGCTAGTTGTGAAGGTCTCGGTTCAAGAGGAAGACTGTTTAGGATCATGAGCCGTGGATCAGACCATGAATGGGTTGTAAATGGTATGGATGGTATGTATGTATGCGTCTTTTTTTTATTTTTGTTTTTTTTGTTGTTTTTTTTGGAAGCGATGCGTGATATGTATGGCTGCACATAGACGTGGTTAGAGATAACATGTTGGCTTATCCCTTCAACATACGTGGGATGTTTGTATCTCACGTCTTACATAGCGATATGTGGTGACGCAATAGAGGCACAACAGAAGTCCTACGTAGGTTGCTAAACCTCTTCCATGGGTGGAGGTGATAAGGGTAAGTTGATTTATTTTCGGCTCTTAAAGCCGATGCATGGGGGTGTATGATCATAAAGCACATAGCATGCGAATCGACCCTGTTCCAACCTTATGACTCCCGCGTAACACCTCTTTGGTAGGATGGAGTTTGGCTGCTTCACCGGTAATGGCAAAAGAAGCGCGTCCCAATTATTTTATTTGTTTTGGGTAATCCTTAAGGGGAATGATGTGCTAAGGCCTCTTTTTTTTCTAACGCGGCTTTGGTATAGGGTCGTTGATGTAGAAGGTTCTCGTTTACCTTAATTCCACGTTACTCAACCACTACCCAAATGGGCGTGACCATAGGAGTTTACGTGTTGGTTAAAAAGAGTGATCCAGCCACTAGGCATCCTCAATTCCAACAGGGCATGAGTGATACTTTGTGAGCTTCTCGGGTGAAATAGGGTACCTAAAATTACCGAACTATCTACACGCGTGAGGACAAGACGTCATAAGAAAAGAATGAAGTTTTAATTTGGCCAATGATTTGAATACATCATCAAAATCCTTTAAACTATGAAAGAAGATTCCAGTTTTAAAAAATCTCCCCAGCAGAGTCGCCACTGTGAGCGGACAACAATCCGCGCGGTTGCGGCGTGGGGCCGGTTTCTGTCGGGCCGGCCCGTTTTGGCGTGTCGGGGAAATGAGTGTGATGTGGTTGAAAAAATAATGATTTTGCATATTTTAATGCTTAAAAGATACGAGATCGAAATCCCGTACTTAGAATAGAGTCGCCACCCGGTTCAGCTCAACCGAAAAATTTTCGGTACGATTTTCCCACCAGGTGGTTGGACCATCCCTTAAGTAGAGATTCCGAGCTCGGATGATGTTATCTACTTTTCATTCGGCCAAGTTAGGATACTTCATTCTTTCTTAATCGGTTTAATCCACCCTATTTATTTGTATTTTTAGTTATTTTGTTATTTTCGCATTTGTCAAGCAATTGAAGCGATGAATAAAATATTTACAATTGTAAAAGAAAAGTAAGTGCGGAAAGTAAAATTATTACAAGGTTTTCAAGTCCTGTACATTTTCTACGCAATAAATGAAATACCCGAATGTCCGATATATATCTACCTGCAGAGGATGGTTGACCCGAATATGGCATATTTTATTTATAATATCATAAAGCCCGATTGGATGGCTAAAATGAGGTTCGAATGGCGTTTGCGGGGAAATTTCATTTTTATCCAAATTTCAGATTCGATCGTTGCTTTAATCGGATTACAAGTGAATATACCACTCGTCGCGGGGCGGGTCTGTTTTCAGGAGGTTTCAAACCTCCATCGTTACACTATAGGTCCTAGCTTCAGAAAATAAATTAATTTGGAAATAAACGAAGACAATACTGCTGTCCAGAAAGCCATGCCGCCGTTGGGCATCTGATGCCGCCGACGACACAGTTGATGTCGCTGGCGGCATGGATGATGCCGCCGGCGACATAGATTATGCCACGTGTGACACCAACATGCAGACAGGCACAGGGCTTTCTGAGTACAGTAAAGAAAGGGTCCTGTAAGAAAGCGAGATCTCTGGGGAATGCGATGCTAACGGCGGTATCAACGATGTCTCTCGCGACATGGGTGATACAGCCGGCAACATCGCATGTCTCCGGCGACTTCAATTTCTTGCAGCAGCAGCGGTTTGCAGTCAAAGTGACCGAAAACTCAAAAATAAACACAAATCAACGAAAATTAGCACAAACCAATAATAATAATGCCAAAGGGCTATGAGACTCAGTATTTTCACCTCGGGGTAGTGAATCCAACTCTTCGTGAACTGAACAATAACACCTTCGGGGAGCTTGCAACGACAATTTGATTGTTAATTTGAATGTTTTAGGTCTCTAAGTCCTATCAAGTTGATTTAACCCAAAAACCCACTGATTTAGGCTCACAATCAGAGAGTTCGAAGAAGAAAAATCGGGAAAAATGGATCAGAATCCTTTTTCCTGCCTTTTCTAGTTCTTATCTCACTAAAATCTATTCTCTCGATTTCAGCCTCTCGATTGCCCAATTTTAGCTCCTTCCCTCTACCATTTCAGTCCCCTCCTCCTCTTTGCAGTTTTAGGGGCCTTTTATAGGCAAATTGGGGTGTTTTTCGAGACCTTTTTTACTTATTCTGCCGAAAGTGGCCGAAAGGCTGTCTGTGGAGGGACCCATTTTGGGCCATACCACAGGCGACGTGATGATGTCGCCGGCAATATGGCTGATGCCGCCAGCGGTATGGTGATACTGTCGGCGGCATGGATGATGTCGGTGGCGACATCATTCTCCAGCATACTGACAACCAACAGGTCAAAAAGCCTAAAAAGTCAAGAAAAGTGGGTTAATAGTGGGTGGAAAGGTATCTTTTTGAATTTTAATTATATTTTAATGGGTATTATTTAATTTGGATGTAAATCATCGATTCAAGCTCCTACCGAACGCGTTATCGGCCACGTCGAACTGGATTCTACCAATTGTAAAATTCACAAGGAATATTATTTTGGTAATAAAAATTCTAAAGAGAACTTTTATTTTGAGGTATTAAAATCGGGTACACGTCATCATCGTCTCGCGAGAGGGACTGCAAAATCCCGTGCTCACAACTGTGTAGCCCACTATAGGCTTGAGCAGCATGCATCGCGATCTGCTAATAACAGCTCGCTCATGCAAGGCATGCGGGCCTTTATGCATATCTGCACTGGCCCGCATATAGATCTTGCGCATGTACTGTCTAATAGTACATGTGCAAATCCACTCGCATAGGTTACCCAAACCCTACTCAGTTTGTGTTTCTACTTCCCCTTTTCTATTGTAACTTCCTTATTATTTAACAGGTTCATTGGTCCAAACAATGAATATTGGTCCAACCAATATTATGGTCTAACCATATTTCCTTGCTCTTCTAGATTGGACCTAGTCTAACGGTTCTTTACATAGCTCGGTCATAACTTAAAGTGTGTGACCTTATAGGATCCCATAATATCGAGCCATCAAAAGTTTAACCTAGCTCAATCCCTTTTAGGAATTGACCAGCTCGGAGCTCCAGACCGTTGTGGACTCCGATTTCTCTGATCGCTCATAGTGGTTCTCTAGCAATGGGCATATGACCTCTCCATATTTGAAATGTTACGTGCATTATGAATTAATCCTAGTTCTGCAATAGTATCAATAAAATTCACTCCTTCTATCAACTGTTAAGTCCCATCTGGTTTCTAGGACTGGGTTTGAGTGTTAGTCCACTAGTAGCTATAATAGCTACCCCAGTGTTTAGTCTTGCAGCCAAAGCATACTACTCAACCATTTAATATGTTGATCCGGATCGCATCCTATGAACTTATACTTTGATCAGTGGTTTACGAGTATGTCACTTCTAACAAGTAGCCAAGATACCAACTAACTATGCCTTAAATCCCATGCTAGATGGGATCGACTAAGGTACATCTCCCTTATATTGCTATAGTGGAGTGATAGATTCCATCTCGACTACTCAGCTTACCAACGGACAAACATCAACTATACACGTAATCATCAGTATCACCTAGTTCATAGAGTGTTTAGGTATGACCCAAAAAATAGCACCATCTAAATAAGGTAACTAGTATCTCAGGTTTATGGATATTTGTATTGCTATTATAATGAGACTATTAAAACACCAACACATAATATAGATTACCGAGTGTTGTCTTATTCTGGTCTCTAATGTATCTCCCTGAATACATTCATGTGTTAACCCAAGGTACCACCTTATTGCACCGGAGATATGCTACTCTGAATTAAATTCAAGTAGTCTATCCGTATCATCAATGTCCAGTCTTGATGATACTACGACTAGGGATATTTAGACAAATCATAATTACACACGAACCAGTTATCACTAACATAGTCCCACTATACCCTTGCAATACATGCTATGTGGACTTTTGCAAACACATCAATGAATATATTCTTAACCAGTCATAATATATTTTTATAGTCATTGATATAACAAAAGAATGCCTTTATTAATATAACTTTGTTTCTACAAATAAAACTAACTAAGATATATCGCCCTAATTGCCTCTAGGACATACATCATATCTAATAATCTCCCACTTGCACTAGAGCTAATTAGCTATGTGCCGTAAGCCATAACTATTAATATGCTGGTCATGCTTAATCTCCCTCAAAGGCTTGGTCAGACCATCCAACAGGTTCTGATCTATAGGTACATATTCCATCTGTATATCCTTATTCCTTATTATATCTCTAACTATATGATATTTTCTGTGTACATGTCTGTTTCTCTGACGAGACCGTGGTTCTTTTTCCTGAGTAACAGCCCTAGTGTTATCACAATATAATACTATTAGATCCTCACTGTTAGACACCACGCCGAGATCACGAATAAATCTCTTTATCCAGATAGCTTGTTTTTCTGCTTCTGAAGCAGCAATGTACTCAGATTCAGTGGTTGAATTAGCAGTCATATCCTGTTTAGAACTCTTTTAAACAACTGTACCTCCATTTAACATAAACAGGTAACCTGACTGTGACATGCAATCATCTCTATCAGATTGAAGGCTCGCATTAGTTAATCCTTTTACCATGAGATCACTTCCTCTATATACTAAGAACATTTCCTTAGTCCTTCTCAAGTATATAAGGATATTCTTAACAGCCTTCCAATGCTTCTCACCTGGATCAGATTGAAATCTGCTTATGATGCTCAATGCGTGTGAGACATCAAGCCGTGTACATGCCATTACATACAAGATAGATCTGATTATGGATGCATAGGGTATTCTATTCATATGCAATCTCTCCTCTTATGTCCTCGAACACTCAGATTTAGAAAGGTTAATTCTATGAGACATTAAAAGATAACCTTTTCTGGATTGCTCAAGGTTGAACCTAGTGAATACCTTATCTACGTATGTATCTTGTGAAAGACCTAGCAGCCTCTTGGATCTATCTCTATAGATCTTTATACCTAGTATGAATGCTGCTTCTCCAAGGTCTCTCATGGAGAACTTTCTTGATAACCATGACTTAACCATTTAAAAAAGAGAAATGTCATTTCCTATTAGCAGTATGTCATCAACATATAGCACAAGGAAAATGACTGCACTCCCACCAACCTCCTTGTATACACAAGGCTGATAAGTGTTTGATATAAAATCCAACTCTTTGATCATATCATCAAACCTTATATTCCAACTCCTGGATGCCTACTTAAGTCCATAAATGGATCTTTGTAGCTTGCATACCTTCGAGCCATTCTGAGATGTAAACCCTCAGGTTGTATCATGTATACATCCAGATCCGAGTTTCTATTTAAGAAAGCAGTTTTCACATCCATCTTCTAGATCTTATAATCATAATGAGATGCTGTGAGCGGGCAGACGTTTTCGAGCATTATTGTGCATGCATGGCGTGGTGCACGGGGCGCGTTTTGGTTTAAGAAAGTCCGGTTTGGTTAAATGCAGTGACTTTATATAAGCTAAAAATGTGATTATATTGAGAAATATATTTACACATTTTATTTAGAAAAGATATTTTTAAAATAAAGCATTATTACTTTATTTAAAAATAAAAGAGAGTCGACACCCGGTTCAGCTTTGGGAATTTATGGTGATTTTTGCATTATAATGGCTTTATTTAAGAAATAAATTCAAGAAATAAAACAGACATTATAACGGTATAATAAATTGATATTTTCTACTGAAATTTTGGTAGAGTAACGGTAGCGCTTGGGTTTTGGCCCGAAAACTCGGATAGAGTTTCCTCTCGTTCTGGATGTTTGATCCATACCTGCGAGCTTATTTACACATATTATAGTTTAAGTGGCTTCAGCGGCTCACTTGACCAGAGAAATAAAAATGCAATGTGCAATAATAGAATAATGAAAATGAATTTTAATGAATTTTAAAGTTTGGCTTAGAGCCAATTACCCCCAGTTTACCTTTTCATCTATCTAGGATGACTTGAGAGCCGGCGCAGGACTGAAGTTTTCGGAGGTTATGATTTAGTGGAAAATAGGTTTAATCCAAGTTTTGGCTATAATCTCGAATTATCCCTATAGAAAATACAAGAATTTTTGGGAGATTGAGTCATTTTTAGGCCAAAGACCACTGTGATATCCTGATCTTAAAAGATGAGAAAATGAGTTTATACTGAATGTCGGTGATAAAGCTCGGGTTTGGAAGTGTTTTGACAAAGTTTTGAGGTTTTTAGGACTCCCGGAACTAAAAAAGGACACAAAGGGAATTTTGGGATTTTGTAAATTTTTTCGTCTATTGAAAATGAGGGGGCGAGTTCCCTATTTATAATGGGAAGGTAATTAGCAGGCAGGCTAATTACATAGGTAATTAGCCAGCGGGCTAATTACCAATCTGAAAAGATTTTACTTCAGATCTCGTAAAATCTTGCCAGATTTCGGTAAGATTTGATTTTTTTACTATAAATAGGTAAATAGCCAGAGGGCTAATTACCTATATTTGACCAAATTTTGACTTTTTGATTTTTCAGTAGGAAATGCTAAATCGGGGCTTCCATGGAATGTAGATTTTTGAATTTCAGATTTTGGATGATAATTCGGTCCTTTTTGGCTCTTTTGTCTGATCACTAAATGAAATAGGCATTATTCCTCATTGGGCCGAGCGAACCGTGCTAATAGTTTTCCCCTACGTACAAAAATTTTACCGTGGAGGTAAAATTGTACGTACACGGATGAAAGAGCTATTGCCAAAATCAGTGTTCTTGTGTGATAAGGACATGAAAACTTTTTAGAAAGAACCAATCGATAATTTTGAAAAACAAAAATTTTTGTCCCTTCGATTAAGAATGTTGATGAAAATCTTTAAACAAAAATCCGCTGGGGAGTAAATGTAAAAAGAAAAGATGTTGGGGATATAAGAAAATGCAAGTTTAGAAAAATTACATGTCCTTAATAGTGCATAGAAAATTTTGGCCCACCCATTTTAAAATAGGGTTTTGCATGATACAGGAGATAAGTTAAGGGTCATACTTACTTGTGATGTTGCATCTAAGGATGTCACTATTAGCCATATCTTGATTAGTTTTCTCGTCGGGGAGGATGGCACTGTCAGCTGCATCTTGATCAATTTTCTCTACTGAGGAAATGTCAAAGATGGTGATTAATCTCTCATCTGAGAGGAGTATTGTCGGCTATCATCGAGCATTTTTCTCCTTAGGGAGTGATGCACTATCCGCAACAAGTCGAGCAGTTTTCTCACTAGGGAGTGTGGCACTGTCAGCCACCATTGAGCAATTTGTCTCATCAAGGAGTTGGGAACTGTCTGCCACCATTGACTAGTTTGCCTCATCAAGGAGTTGGGCACTGTCTACCACCATTGACCAGTTCCTCACTAGGGAGTTGGGCATTGTCTGCCGCTATTGAGCAGTTTATCTCACAGGGAGTTTGGCACTATCTACCACCATTGAGCAGTTTATCTCATAGGGAGTTGGGCACTGTCTGCCACCACTGACCAGTTTGTCTCACAAGGAGTTAGGCACTGTCTGCCACCGTGGACTTGTTATTGATATATTCTGCAAAATACAACTTGACATGGCACTATATGTCGTAAGCACAATACATGACACTACAAAACTTAATACTAAATGACTCGACATGGCGCTGCATGTTATTGAAATAAATCGACATGACATTGTAAGCCATCAACGTAAACTGTGAAGATCTTGCTAGATCTAAGTTTGGCTATAATGTGCCTTGGTATAGATTTCACTAGATCAAAGGTTCGGTTATGATGTGCCGGGGTAAAGATCTCACTAGATTTATGGTTTGACTATGATGTATAGAGTAAAGATCTCGTTGGATCAAATGTTTGGCTACGATGTGTCGGGGTAAAGATCTCACTAGATCAAAGGTTCGGCTTTAATAAGCCGGGGTAAAGATCTCACTGGATCTAATGTTTGACTATGATGTATTGGGGTAAGGATCTCACTAGATAAAGGTTCAGCTTTGATATGACGGGGTAAAGATCTCACTGATTCTGATGTTTTAACTATGATGTGCCTCGGTAAAGATCTCACTGGATCAAAGGTTCAGCTATGATGTGCCAGGGTAAAGATCTCACTGGATCTAAGGTTTGGCTATTATGTGTCGGGTAAAGATCTCACTAGATCAAAGGTTTGGCTATAATATGCCGGAGTAAAGATCTCACTGGATCTAAGGTTTGGCTATGATGTACCGGGTAAAGATCTCACTAGATCAAAGGTTCGGCTTTGATGTGCTGGGGTAAAGATCTCACTGGATCTAATGTTTGGCTATGATATACCAGGGTAAAGATCTCACTAGATCAAAGGTTCGGCTTTGATGTGTCGGGCTAAAGATTTCACTAGATCTAATGTTTAGCTATGATGTGCCTGGGTAAAGATCTTACTGGATCTAATGTTCGGCTATGATGTGCCGGGGTAAAGATCTCTCTAGATTAAAGATTCGGGTTTGATGTGCCGGGGTAAAGATCTCATTAGATCTAATGTTTGGCTATGATGTGCCTAGTTCAAGATCTCACTAGATCAAAGGTTTGTCTATGATGTGCTAGGGTAAAGATCTCACTGGATCTAAGGTTCAGTTATGATATACCGGGGTAAAGATCTCACTAGATCAAAGGTTCGGCTATGATGTACCGAGGTAATAATCTCACTAGATCTAAGGTTTTGCTATGATGTGCAGGGGTAAAGATCGTACTAGATCAAAGGTTTGGCTATGATGTGTCGAGGTAAACGTCTCACTAGATCAAAGGTTCAGCTATGATGTGCCTGTAGTTTAATTTTGGATCAAGATGATGAAGCTTAGCCTTTTAGAAGAGTTTTATGCAATCTTGTTTAATGATGCTTGTGATGTAGTACCTTTACTAATGTATGATGAGTTGTTTAAGTGCATGATGCATTAAGTTGGCATTTGCCCCTATTCAAATTGGAAGGATGCATTACTCAATAGCTTTTCCCTGCTGAGGAAATGTCAAATGTGGTGATCAGCCTTCTCATATGGAAGGAAGTGCTGTCAAGTAGGGTGATCAGTTCTCTCTTTTGGAAGGAGAATTGTTGAATTTGGTGATCAATTCTCTCTATTGGGAGGAGAACTATTGAATTTGGTGATCAATTCTCTCTACTGGGAGGAGGACTGTCAAATTTGGTGATTAGTTCTTTCTGCTGGGAGAAGAACTATTGAATTTAGTGATCAGTTCTCTCTGCTAGGAGGAGAACTGTTGAATTTATCTTGAATGATTGATTTGTTATCTATGTCATTGGGTAGCCAATATTTTGGTGACTTTGATTGTTGAAGCATTTTCTCAAATGCCTCTTTATCTTAGAAAGCGTCTGAGCTGATTTTCCATTATGTTGCATTTGTTGGTGACTAACAATGTCTGAGTGGCAACTTGCAGCCTTTGCACCTATAAATATGAATGTGATGCATAATGCATGATATGTGATGTTTATGCAATGCATTTTATAGTCGTAGGATGGAATCGTGTAGCTGTAAGATGAGTCTTGCTTGGTTATCAACAGTATTCTATTATACCATTGGCTTCTTGGTTTCTTTCATTCTCAGGGATAATGAAAATTTAATTTTAGGTTGGAGTCCTATATGTAGTCTTCATAGCTTTAAGGGATGAGTTTTGTCATTTTCATTATAGTTGTGTTCGCTTTGCATCCATTACACTCTGATTGTTGGGCTGGCCATGCACTTGACTATTTGAACAAGGTAAGCTTTCGGGTCCTTCTCAACTCAAATGAATTCCCGAGTTGTAAACTTTTTGCCCCTGGTGGCATATAACATGAGCCTGAGCAGGTAACTCTAATTTCTTGGACTGACGAAGGTTAGCTTTTAGATAGTATGGCATGTATCAGTAGTTCTCAGAATCTCTGTTTAGTTGAGTGCAAGAAGATTGTCTTCTCATATTTTAGAGGTGTGGGAGATTCATACGCTTGTGTTGATGAATAATATTCCTCTTTTGTGAAGGCTTTTGTTTAATGATGTGCTTATTGTCATTTGGTGAGTCATCGTAATGGGTGACTTTGGTTGTGTTTGCTTGCAGAGTTTATGCCCTAATTTTTGCCTGAACTGAAGCACATCAGGCTTTTTTTCTTTTCTTTTTAACCCTAATTTTGCATAAACCGCCTTTTTAGGTTTTTGTTTAAGGGGTTATATTAACTTTTGATTGGACCGCCCTTTTGGGTTTCTAATCCAGCAGGCTCTTTTTTTCTTTTTGAATTTTTTTTATGCATGCACTGTATGAACAACGGTGCTTGCATGAATGTTTGTTTTAACTATTATGTTATTCATTAAGCGCAGACGTTTAACAATTTAGCCAAATGATACATTAATCAAAGAAATATTTTTAGGCACAAAAGTTTGGTATGTATTCCTAAGAACTTTTTCTCCTATTAGCAACGGTCCTTTTCAGGTTTTACCAGTTGATTTCTCTCTTTCTTTTATCTTTATTTTTGCCTAAGAGCCCTCACTAGCTTTTGGCAGACACATTTTTTTAGTTGATATGGTATTGCCTGAGCCTGTTCTTATTCGAGGGGTTCATGAACTTGTTTGCTTTGATGTCCCTGATGTGTAGCATTCCCTTGATGAGAATCTATTTCACCACATAGGGTCTCTTGGGTGGAATTTTCCCCCAGCTTTAGCATGCACTACTTTCATTTGCTTTAGGATCAATTCCCTTGATTTTCACTTTGTCAGTTACTTTTGTTATCCTGGTTGTCCTTTATTCACGCACCTTTGCGAGAATCAACTTTGACCTATTTGTTTGGTTGACAGTTCTCTTTGGTTATGGTAGGATATGTCATTTCAATGATGTCATACTGCGGGTTGAGACATTTTCGTACATTTGTTCAGAGATATTCCATTTGCTAGATATTTCTGACTGATTTGACTTTGTTCCTGTGCGTTCTGTAATATCCTTATCGACCTTCATGCTTCTTATCAAGTAGCACGCCGTAAGGAAAAGAAAATCTTTAGAGATTAGTCTCATCACATTTGTTGGTTTAGTTTTCACTATAATTGTGTTATCAATGAGGTCCTTTCTACATCATGCTAGAGATGCTTGTGAGTCTTCCATCTGATTCTTTCTCATATGGCACAGAGTAGATTTTGTCTAGATTGCTTTGAGGCATGGTTCAAGTGATTTTCTTTCTCGATTTTGCTTAGTGAATTGTCTGTTCACTTGAGAGGATTCTCTGATGATCTTTTCTTCATTGCCCCTATGAGCATTAAGGACATTTTATTGATTGGACATGCTTGATTGAACCAGGCAAAGGCAGCTAGACTATTTTATCATCTTTTATTTTTCTCTCTCTTTTGCAGGACTTAAGTTATTTAAAATAGATACCATTTCTGGGTTTGTCAAATGTGCCTAAATTTATTTCCTTAATTGGAGAGTCATGAATGATAAATATGTCAAATGTATACTGGAATGAATATATGGAATCATTAGCAGAAACATGGCATATGCAAGCAGATTTATTCATAATATTATTTATTACATTGCTTAGTTCGAAAGCACTAGAAATAAAAGTAAAAGAGAAATCTTCATTATTTAGCATAGATCCCACTTCTTCTGAGTGGCTGTCGCTTGCTAGACTATTCCCAATTCGGGCTTTCATTTTGGTGTTCCGGAGTTTCTTCATCTGAATGTTATTCGAACTCTAGGTCCTCAAGATCAAGTTGTTCATAATCTGCATTTACATTTTGCATCATTTCATGGAGCTCGTCTTCCTTCAGCTGATTTTCTTCATCGTACTTCTCTAACTTTTTGGCATAATCTACCACATCGTTGAAGGTTTCAAATCTCTCCATTCTCATTTCATCGTTATACCTTTGATTGGAACCCTTCACTAGTTTAACAATAAAAGCTTCTTGGTCAGGGGCTCCACTTACTAGCACTTGCACTGCCATCCATCTCAAATAGTAATCCTCAAAGGACTCATTTGGACGTTGCTTTATCCTTTTCAGGTCCTGCAGAGTGGTCTTTACCTTTAGATTGAAGGAATAGTTTTCTATTAAGGCAAAACAAAACTTCTTCCAATCAGACTTTACATATGTCAGCATCCTTATGTGCCATTCAGAAGCAGGACCATGAAGAGTGGCTTGGAAAAGATTGACGATGTGAACTTTAGGGATCGCCATACTGCTTATGATTCGGAGATATCCCTTGACATGTGCATGTGGGGATCCTGTGCCATTGTATGGAGCTACGTATTGCATTACGAAGTTAGTTGGGAGTGCTTCAGACTTGCTGGGTACAAACTCGTCAATATTCACATATTTCTCAATGGAGCAAGCAGTGGATTTCCCTATCTTCAGGGAAGAGTTCTCCAGGTCACTGATCTTTGCCTTCAATGCTACCAATTCGACCTCTTACTTTTGTAATTTTTGAGAGTTCAAGTTCTCCTAGATATTGCGAAATTCTAGAGTATCCAAGATTCTCTTGAGGGAGCAGATAATAGCATCATCATCTGCCATCTTCTTCTCAGGTTTAGAATTGGAGGAAAATTTGGTGAGTGACTCAAGTGAAGATGGGGGTCTAACCTTTGGAGTGCTTGAGATACGAGTCGGCCTGCTTCTTTCTCATTTCCAACATGAATGAATGTATATGTATAACATTCAATATTCATGGAACATTGAATAGGTTTTGTTTTAAGAGAGAGTCAAACATTCGGGGAGTATTTGATAATGGTTAGGTATTCAAGGATACCAAACAGGGTTATGAATCTTGATATTTAAGGAATATTAAATGAGATTGGGTGGTCACATATAGTGATAGGGTTTAATTGGATTATTTATCACATTCATGGAATGCATAAATTCATGTGTCTTTCAGGGAGAGTACAACTCAAGAAAGTGTCATTTAGGAATGCACTAAGATCAGGATTATCTAGGATTCCCCTGGGGTAGGACTTGTTTCAGTCATTCAAGGGATGCCAAAAAGGTTGTGTCTCACTAGACATTAATTCGGCAATCACTATGTTGCCTTGGAGTTTGTAAAGTTTTGGTCATTCGGGGAACGCCAAAAAAGGGTGTCTCACTAGACATTGATTTAGCAATCGCTATGTTGCCTTGGTTTGGGTATGATTTGTTCATTCGAGGAATGCCAAAAGGGTTTGTACCCTGACGGGTATCATTTCAGCAATCAACGGGTTACCTAGGGGTCAAATATTCATGGAATATATTATAAAAGTTAAGCATTCAAGGAATACGTAACAAAAGGGGCAAGTCTTTGATACTCGTGGAATATCAAGCTTGGTCAAGAGATCACATTAAGTGTCAAGGTTTGGTTGAGTTTTCTTTCGTGGAAAATATAACTCAAAATTATGTCATTCGAGGAATGCATAAAAGTCAGGGTCAAGTAGAATGCCCCTATGTATTTCAACCAAGTCATTACAGGAATGGCTTAGCTATTGTGTCTCATTCGACATTAATTTGGCAATCATTATATCACCTTAATTCTTGGAAAATCTTTGGTCATTTATGGAATTCCAAAGATGTTCATGGGATTTAATTCGGCAATCATAGGGTTGCCTTATTTTAGCCATTTAGGGAATGCCAAAGGTTTGGGCCTCGCAGTCGGGTTTAAGACCACTCGGTAGTCAGGATCAGATGACTCGCTAGTCAGGATTAGATGACTCGCTGGTCAGGATCAAATGACTCGCTGGTAGGGGCTTAAAGGTGACTTTATTAGTCTGGTGACTTATTGGTCAAATTGACTCATTGGTCGATGATGACTTAGGTAGTCAGGTGACTCACTAGCCGAGGGTGACTTTAGTAGTCGGAGATGACTTTAATAGTCAGATGATTCACTAGTTAGGTTTTAAAATGACTTTAATAGTTAGGTTACTCACTAGTTAGGTTCTAGAATGACTTTAATAGTCGGGTGACTCACTGACCAGGTTTTAGAATGACTTTAATAGTCAGGTGACTCACTGGTCAAGTTTTTAAGATGACTCTAATAATCCGGTGACTCACTGGTCAAAGGTGAGTCGACTTGGTGGTCACTTGAAGGGTTGAGTCATTGGTTAAAGGTGAGTTAACTCGATGGTCACACGAAGGTTGACTCATTAGTCCAAGGTGAGATGACTCGATGGCCACTCAATTAGTTGACTCAGTTATCAAGGGTGAGATGACTCACTGGTCACTCAAAAAGGCTTGACTCATTGGTCCAAGGGTGAGCTGACTCGCTGATCACTCAAAAAGGGTTGACTCATTGGTCTAAGGATGAGCTGACTTGCTAGTCACTCAAAAAGGGTTGACTCAATGGTCCAAGGATGAGTTGACTCGCTGGTCACTCGAAAAGGGTTGACTCATTAGTCCAAGGGTGAGTTGACTTGCTGGTCACTTGAAGAGGGTTGACTCATTGGTCTAAGGGTGAATTGACTCGCTGGTCACTCGAAAAAGGTTAACTTATTGGTCTAAGGGTGAGCTGACTCGCTGGTCACTTGAAAAGGGTTGACTCATTGGTCTAAGGGTGAGTTGACTCACTGGTCACTCGAAAAGGGTTGACTCATTGGTTCAAGGGTGAGCTGACTCGCTAGTCACTCGAAAAGGGTTGACTCATTAGTCCAAGGGTGACCTGACTCACTGGTCACTCGAAAAGGGTTGACTCATTGGTCCAAGGGTGAGCTGACTCGCTGGTCACTCGAAAAGGGTTGACTCATTGGTCCAAAGGTGGGCTGACTCACTGGTCACTCAAAAAGGGTTGACTCATTGGTCTAAGGGTGAGCTGACTCGCTGGTCACTTGAAAAGGGTTGACTTAATGGTCCAAGGGTGAGCTGACTCGTTGGTCACTCAAAAAGGGTTGACTCATATGTCTAAGGGTGAGCTAACTCGCTAGTCACTCGAAAAGGGTTGACTCATTGGTCCAAGGATGAGCTGACTCGCTGGTCACTCGAAAAGGGTTGACTCATTGGTCCAAGGGTGAGCTGACTCGCTGGTCACACAAAAAGGGTTTATGTCTTTCGGCTCGTGGGTTGAGCCTGGGTGGACTCACTAGTCTCGATTATTTCGGCTCATGGGCTGAGTCTGGGTGGACTCACTGGTCTCGGGGTTAATTCGGGTTCCTCTAGCTTAAGGAAATAAAATGGTATGGCACACATCAATAACATGGCTGCTCAAAGATGTGATTAGTTTTCACTCAATCATGATTTTTATGATGTTCATTTTTGGTTTATTTATATTTAATAAACCTGCATATGTAGCAAACAGTTAGATCATGCCTACCGCCCTTTTACCTCCATTTGGTTACTTTGGTTTAAAGCCAATGGGGGACTTAGCGAAGTCTGCTCGCGTGCACTCATGGTTTTTGGGTAGACCTATGAGGAAGTGTCTAAGGTTCATCTATATGTGGGTTTGATCTCAGGATTGGGTGTGATTATCTACCCTGCGCCTTTGTGTACCAAGATCCAGTGGCCCTAAGCGTACCACAGTAGTCCTTTCCACGTATAATATACTCGGGTAGTCTTGTCCTTAAGCGAGCAAGGCCCTCGTACGTTACATAAGGGGTGTGATTGCATCCATACCCCTCAAGCCCTAAGCGAACTTAGAGATAATTCACCAAAACTCACGTAAATTGGTTTAAGGGTGAAGAATGCAGATGCTATGCAATCCTAGAAATTGTGTAATGCTGAAATTACCACATATTCCGTAATTCCAAGATTTAATTTGAACAATATTTTAATTTATTATGTCAAAGAAAGAGTTTTTTTTATGAAAATTGGGCTTTTATAAAAATAAAGATCCCCAGCAGAGTCGCCACTGTGAGCGGACAGACATTTTTGGGCCTGGTTGTGCATGCAGGGTACGGTGCATGGGGCGCGTTTTGGTTTGAGGAAATCCAGTTTGGTTTAATGCAGTGACTTTATATAAGCCAAAAATGCGATTATATTGAGAAATATATTTGCACATTTATTCAGAAAATATATATTTAAAACAAAGCTTTTTTCCTTTATTCAAAAATAAAAGAGAGTCGCCACCCGATTTAGCTCCGCCGGAAATTGTGGTATATTGATCCAAAATTGGATTTTTATACTGAAAAGAAAATGAGATTCTGAGTACGGACATAATAGGTACTCATATTGTTCAAATTGTTTGTGTTAATTTTGGAATTTTGGAATTTGTGGTAATTTTTGCATTACAACGGCTTTATTTAAGAAATAAATTCAAGAAATAAAACAGACATTATAACGGCATAATAAATTGATATTTTCAATTGAAATTTTGGCAGAGTAACGGCAGCACTTGGGTTTTGGCCTAGAAACTCGGATAGAGTTTCCTCTCGTTCTGGATGTTTCATCCGTACCTGCGAGGTTATTTACACTAATTATAGTTTAAGTGGCTCCAACGGCTCACTTGACCAGAGAAATGAAAATGAAATGTGCAATAATAGAATAATGAATAAGAATTTTAATGGATTTTAAAGTTGGGCTTAGAGCCAATTACCCTCAGTTTACCTTTTCATCTGTCCAGAATGACTTAAGAGCCGGCGCAGGAACGAAGTTGTCGGAGGTTGTGATTTAGTGGAAAATAGGTTTAACACAAGTTATGGCTATAATCTTAGATTATCCCAATAGAAAATACGGGACTTTTTGAGAGATTGAGTCATTTTTAGACCGAAGATCACTATGAGATCTTGACCTAAAAAGACGAGAAAATGAGTTTATACCAAATGTCGGTAATAAAGCTCGGGTTTGGAAGTGTTTTGACAAAGTTTTGGGGCTTTTGGGACTCCCGGGAACTAAAAAAGGACACAAAGGGAATTTTGGGATTTTGTAAATTTTTTGTTAGTTGAAAATGATGGGGTGAGTCCCCTATTTATAACGGGGAGTTAATTAGCCGGCGGACTAATTACATAGGTAATTAGCTGGTGGGCTAATTACCTATCTGATAAGATTTTACATCAGATCCCGTAAAATCTTGCTAGTTCTCGGTAAGATTTGATTTTTTTACTGTAGATAGGTAAATAACCGGCGGGCTACTTACCTATGTTTGACCAAATTTTGACTTTTTAATTTTTTTTGTAGAAAATGCTAAATCAGGGCTTCCCTAGAATGTGGATTTTTGAATTTTGGATTTTAGATGACAATTCGGTCCTTTTTGGCTCTTTTGTCTCATCACTGAATGAAATAGGCATTATTCCTCATTGGGCCGAGCGGACCCTGCTAACAGCAGCAATGGCCAAGAGTATCCTTATGGATTTAAGCATGGCTACCGATGAAAAGGTTTCATCATAGTCAATTCCTTCTTTTTGACTATAACCCTTAGCCACCAACCTTGCCTTATAGGTAATCACATTACCATCCATGTCGGTTTTCTTCTTGAAAATTCATTTGCAACCTATGGGTTAACCTCATCAGGTGCATCGACCAATTCCCATACTTGGTTTTCTTAAATGGAATCCATTTCTGATTTCATGGTTTTAACCATTTATCAAAGTCTAAGCACTCCATTACTTCCTTGTAGGTCTTAGGTTCATCATCCTCCATTAGAAAGATTTCTTTATCATCCGTGATGAAAAACCCATATCTTTCAGGAGCGTTGGGAACCCTATCAGATCTACACAATGGTTGTTGTGTAACAGGTTTTTCCTCGATCACTCTATGTTATGTATCAGGCGTAGGAATTATCAGTTGATTATCTTATTCGCCTACCTGAACTTCAAGTTCAAGGTCGCTCCCACTAGCTTTTGCAAGCATGTGTTCCTTCTCAAGGAACTGAGCGGTCCTAGAAACAAATACCTTTTGTTCATTAGGATCATAAAAGGTATATCATATTGTCTCTTTAGGACAACCTATGAACAAGCATTTGAAAGCTCTAGCTCCCAACTTGTTTGACATTGTCCTTTTAACATAGGTAGGACATCCTCAAACTCTTAGGTGAGAAAGAGAGGGTTTCTTGCTATACCACCTCTCGTATGGTGTTGTATCAACTGATTTTGAGGGCACACAGTTAGTATATAAATTGCGCTCTCAAGTGCGTATCCTCAAAAGGATCTGCTGAGACTTTCTCAGCTCATCATGGACCGAACCATGTCTAACAAAGTTCCATTCTTCCTCTTAGACACGCCATTATGCTGAGGAGTATAAAGAGGGGTCCATTGGGGTAATATTCCATTATCCCTTAGATAATTTTGAAACTCTTGGCTTACATATTCTCCACCTCGATCTAACCGTAGTGCCTTAATATTCTTTCCAAGCTGTTTCTCAACTTCATTCTTATAGTCTTTGAATCTTTCAAAACTATCTGATTTATGTCTCATAAGGTACAAATATCCATGTCGTGAGTAATCATCGATAGAAGATATGAAGTAGATGAATCCTCCATGTGCTTGCACATTTATTGGACCACATACATCTGTGTATACTATTTTCCAATATACTTATGGCACGTTGCCCTTTACCTTTAAAGGGTTTCTTTGTCATTTTCCCTAATAAACAAGGTTCGCATGCCCCATAAGACTTCGAGTCTATTAGGCCCAAGTCACCACTTTTGTGTAACTTAGTTAAGCGGGTTTCGCTTATATGGCTTAAAGGACAATGCCATAAGTAGGATGATATGTCTTTTTCTAATTTCAATCTCTTAGCATCATTCATATTAAAATTTTCAGCTTTAGTATTTAAAACATATATGCTATCAATCAAAATTTCATTGCCATAGAGAACACTATTTTTTTGAATTTGACAATCTTTATTATTAAATAAAACTTTAAATCCTTCTGCTGCTAAACATGCAACAGAAATAACATTCTTAGTAACAACCAAAATATAACATCATTTATTTAATTCTAAAACTAGGTCACTTGGAAATTTGAGACTATATGTTCCTACAGCTGATGCAGTAACCCGTGCTCCATTTCCAACTCATAGGTCCAACTCTCCTTTAGCTAGCCTTCTATGGTGCCGCAACCCCTACACGGAAGTATAGATATGAGTACCACATCCAGTATCTAATACCCGTGCAGACTCATAAGGAACCGTAGTGAAATGTTCAATCATGAACATACCTGAAGTAGTTCCCTTTTTAAGGCTCTTCTTCACATGCTCAGAGAATGTAGCCATACAGTCTTTCTTCCAATGGCCGGTCCCAGCGCATTGAAAACAGACATTCTCAGTAATTGTTTTCTCTTTTCTAATTTTTCTTTTGACATTTTTCTTGCTGACTTTTAAATTCCCTTTCAACCTTTCTTTAGGGATTTCAAAATTCTTGGCTAGATGCTCTCTTTCAAAATTTCTAAGTTTACTTATAAAATCTAAAGTTTTAAGAGATTTTCTGGACATTTGATAGTCATTTACAAAAGGTGAATACTTCTCTGATAGTTGATCTATCATAAAATTGATTTCCAATGAGTCCTTCCTGACTCTTATCTAAACCATATGTTTAGAATACTCCAAGTATTTTACGCAATATTCAGATGCCAAGCTATCATCACTTGATTCATCAGCAGTTCCAAAGAATTTTTAAATTGAGCTATCTCAAGCTTAATGCTTTCTCTGTATGCTTTGAGATGCATCAACATAGACTTTAAGTCCATGTTCAAATGTTGTTTTCTAAGTTTGGAAGACATGGTTTCTAGTACGACTAGAGATACTACATACACGTCCTTCATGTGCTTTTCAAATGCTTCCTTTTGTTCATTGGATGCATCAACATTTGGCTTAGTTGGTTTGGGATGATCCAGAACATAATCTAGATCAGTTTTCTTTAATTCTTCTTTGAGAGCCTCAAACCATATGTCAAAATTACATCCATATAATTTCTAGTCAAGAATAGGGCGAAGAATTATATTTGTAGTCATATTCAACCTAGATATAAGAAAAGAATACATGCATTTAATTTAAGGTCTTTCAAATAAATACATATTCCTACTATTTTATTAAGTTTCAATTCGAAAACATAATAGCCCCTCTATTGTTTTTAGGAAATATGGTCTAACCATTCTCCTTAGTAGGTAGCATCTATAACTCATTTAAGCTAACCCCCGCTATCACGAGTCAAGCTAACTTAAAAAGCTATAGAAGGATCTAGTCCATTTGCATCTAATGCAATTGCTAATCCTTTTGAATTCGATCCAATGGACTTGCATAACCAATTATATGACTCCTCAAATGATGCCTCCAGCCTAGCATTAGCTCCGATATTATGGACAACTAACTCAGTCCAGCTAAGACTTAACCCTAATTCGAATCATGTGAACAGACGATGTTAAAAGAAGAAAGCACACCGTGCGTGAGCAATTCATTCAGTAAAAAGGCCTAGAATCACACTTTGATTTTTAGGAAGGCTATTTTTGTCTTAATATTTTAATGGGGATTTATTGGTGCAATAGGTCTCGCCTAATCTAAGACTTATACATGGACACGATTATGAAACTATAACTAATTTCTGGGCTAAAAGGAAATAGTAGGTCCAACATAGGGTCAAGCTCAACTGGTAATTCATAATTATTCCATCATGCCAAGACTCCATATAGCATGCAAAACAGATAATGGTTCATTGTTCAAGTTCTTTCACCTATGTCTGTGAGTTTTAATTTAACAATTTAAACTTTAATTTGTGAATCCATATAACGAATCCAATTCATTATACTAGAAATCAACTAATTCAAAAAGCCCCTTTGGTAATTAGAATCTAGAACGATGAAAATTTCCAGGTAAGAGAGGCCCCCTTGAAGTGAATGAGCAGCCTTATCCAATCCTTGCCAGACTAAACACGGGCCCTTGTAACTCAGTTAACCATAGACTAATTAAATTAAAAATTTCATTCTTTTCTAATTTAAGAATTATTCCGTATAATTAAAAAGACTAAAGCATTAACAATTTTAAGTAAAATATTATTAATCCTTAGATAACTACCCTGACTAAGTTTGAGCAACACTTAATCTAGTTATCACAACATTTTCTATTGCAAGAAATAAATTCCTAGGGATGGCATAGCATACACAAAATTATTTCATAGAAAATCAGACATAGCATATTTCTATTCAATCATACAATCGCATTAGGCAGGCTCATGATACCACTATTGGTATAGATTAAGGGTTTTAGCAGGTAAAACAGGCGCAACGGAAATTTAAAAATTTAATCTAGTGTCCAAGATCTCCTAAGTATGGCATGACAGATAATAGTGCTAGTCTTAAATTATTCTAGGTCATAAACACTTATTAAAAGGACCTAATAATAATTTAGCCACTTACTAGTGGAAGCGTGAATCTAGTAGTCGGCAAGAAGACCCCTCAGCTACGTGTACAGACTCCAAAGTAGAAGCCCTCTATAAAGAGTCCACACGAGCACTACCGACCAAAACCTTCTAGAAGGGAAGTATCGATAAATAAGTGGAAGATAGCTAGATCTTCCCTACTGATTTATTCTAGAAGAAATTCCCTTAGTTTTCTATTCTAAGTAAATACATCTTTCGATGGATTACTTTTAGGAATCAGAATGACTAAGAGAATAATAGAGAGCAAGAGAAGGAGTATGAAATTAAGGACCAAAAATAATGAAGGAGGAGGCCTCTATTTGTAGTGGTTAGGAATTATTCAAAGGATAATAATGTCCCTAACCTAACCTAATAAGAATTAAAATAGAAAGAGTAATTAAGACAATTTAATTAAATTAGGAAGTAAAGACTGACATAAAAACTGGGGAGCTTGCTTAAGGAACAATCTCCCCAGTTAAACCCTAACATTGTTGAGCACAAGCCCGGCCCGCTAAGGCTGTGGCCTGCGTAGGAGCATGGCCATGTGGGCTTACGCAGCCCGCTAGTGGGCTGCGCACAACGCAGGCCACTAGTGGGTCGTGCTCTATGCTTCCAGCGCAGCCCTCGTAAGACCCTTATGGGTTGCGAGCTTATGCAGCCCATTATAGGCTTGCGCAGCATGCACCGCGGGCTGCCAAAGGCAGCCCGCTCACGCAAGGCCTACGGACCTTTGTGCATATCTACACTGGCCCGTGCATAGATCTTGCACATGTAATGTGTAATAGTACATGTGTAAATACACTCGCACAGGTTCCCCGAACCCCGCTTAGTTTGTGTTTCTACTTCCCCTTTTCTATTTTAACCTCCCTATTATTTAACAGGTTCATTGGTCCAACCAATGAATATTGGTATAACCAATATTATAGTCTAACCATATTTCCTTGTTGTCTAGATTAGACTTAGTCGAACGGTTCTTTACATAGCTCGGTCGTAACTCAAAGTGTGGACTTATAGTATCCCGTAATATTAAGCCATTAAAAGTTTAACCTAGCTTAATCCCTTTTAGGAATTGATCCACTCGGAGCTCCAGACCATTGCGGACTCTAATTACCTTGATCAGTCGTAGTGGCTCTCTAGCAAAGGGCATATGACCCCTTAATATTCGAAACATCACGTGCATTGTGACTTAATCCTGGTTCTATAATAGTATCAATACAATTCACTCCTTCTATGAATTGTTAAGTACCATCTGGTTTCTAGGACTTGGTTTAAGTGTTAGTCCACTAGTAGCTATAATAGCTACCCCAGTGTTTAGTCTTGCTGCCAAAGTACACTACTCAACCATTTAATGTGTTGATCAGGATCCCATCCTATCAACTCATACTCTGATTAGAGGTTTATGATCTACAATGGAAATCATAAGATCAGTACACATATATAAATGTCATGGCATGCATTATGCATAATTTGTTAAATTTTACAGGTAAAGGAAACTTACCGAGCCTAGCGCATCCTGTGTCACTTCTAACAAGTGACCAAGGTACATCTCCCTTATATTGCTATAGTGGAGTGATATATTCCATCTTGACTACTCAGCTTACCAATGGACAGACATCAACTATACCCGTAATCATCTGTATCACCCAGTTTATAGAGTGTTTAGGTATGACCCAAAATATAGCAACATCTGAATAAGGTAACTAGTATCTCACATCTGAGGATATTTGTATTGCTATTATAATAAGACTATTAAAACACCAACACATAATATAGATTACTGAGAGTTGTCTCTTAGCGGTTTCCAATGTATCTCCTTGAATACATTCATGTGTTAACCCAAGTACCACCCTTTAGCACCAGAGATATACTACTCTGAATCAAATTCAAGAGGTATGACAACACATGTTAGTCTATCCATATCATCAATGTCCAGTCTTGATAATACTATGACTTGGGATATTTAGACAAATCATAATTGCACATAAACCAGTTCTTACCAATATAGTCCCACCATGCACTTGTAATACGTGCTATGATTATGTCATAGACTTTCGAAAACACATCAATGAATATATTCTTAACTAGTCATAATATATTTTCACAGTCATTGATATGACAAAAGAATGCCTTTATTAATATAACTTTGTTCGTACAAATAAAACTAAGATATACCGCCCTAATTGTCTTTAGGGCATACATCATATCTAGGTATAAAGATCTACAGAGATAGATCTAAGAGGCTGCTAGGTCTTTCACATGATACATACATAGACAAGGTATTGACTAGGTTCAACCATGAGCAATCAAGAAATGGTTATCTTTCTATGTCTCATGGAATTAACCTTTCTAAATCTAAGTGTCCAGGGACACAAGAGGAGAGATTGCGCATGATTAGAGCTATGCATCCACAATAGGATCTATCACGTATGCTATGGTATGTACACGGCCATATGTCTTACACGTATTGAGCATCATGAGCAGATTTCAATCTGACCTAGGTGAGAAGCACTAGATGGTTGTCAAGAAAATCCTTAAGTACTTGAGAAGGACTAAGGAAATGTTCTTGGTAAATGGACAAGGCGATCTCTCAGTGAAAGGATTCACTGATGTGAGTTTTCAATCTAACAAAGATGACTACAAGTCACAGTCAGGTTACCTATTTATGTTAAATGAAGGGTGGTTATTTGGAAAAGTTCCAAAGAGGATACAACTACTGATTCAACCACTGAATCTGAGTACATTGCTGCTTCGAGAGCAATAAAAAAAGCTATATGGATAAAGAGATTTATTGGTGATCTCGACATGGTGTCTAACAATAAGGATCCAATAGTATTAAATTGTGATAATACTAGGGTTATTTCTTAGGCAAAAGAACCACGGTCTCATTAAAGAAGTAGACATGTGCACAGAAAATATCATATAGTTTAATATATGATAAGAGATAAGGATATACAGATGGAATATATACCTATAAATCAGAACCTGGCGAATGGTCTGACCAACCCTTTTACACAGATTAAGCATGACCAGCATGTTAATAGTTATGTCTTATAGCACGTGCCTAATTGGCTCTAATGCAAGTGAGAGATTGTTAGATATGATGTATGCCCTAGAGGCAATTAGGGCAATATATCTTAGTTAGTTTTCTTTGCACAAACAAAGTTATATTAATAAAGGCATTCTTTTGTTATATCAATTACGGTGAAAATATATTATGACAGGTTTAGAATATATTCATAGATGTGTTTACAAAAGTCCATAACATAATCATAGCAAGTATTGCAAGGGCATAGTGGGACTATGTTGGTGAGAACTGGTTCGTGTGCAATTCTGATTTGTCTAAATATCCCTAGTCATAGTATCATCAAGACTAGACATTGACGAATATAGATAGACTAGCATGTGTCATCATACCTCTTGAATCTGATTCAGAGTATCATATCTCCAGTGCTAGAGGGTGGTACCTTGGGTTAACACATGGATGTATTCAGGGAAATACATTGGAGACCGCTTTGAGACAACACTTGGTAATCTAAATTATATGTTGGTGTTTTATCGTCTCATTGCAATATCAATATGAATATCCTTAGACCTGAGATACTAGTTACCTTGTTCAGATGTTGCTATACTTTGGTTCGTATAGACTAGATGATACAGATGACTATAGATATAGTTGATGTTTGTCCGTTGGTAAGCTGAGTAGTCGAGATAAAATCTATCAATCCATTATAGCAACATAAAAGAGATGTACCTTGGCCACTTATTGGAAGTGACACACTCATAAACCTTTGATCAAAGTATGAGTTGACAGGATTAGATCCTGATCAACACATTAATATGGTTGAGTGGTGTACTTTTATAGCAAGACTAAATACTGGGGTAGTCATTACGGCTACTAGTGGACTAACACTTAAAACGTGTCCTAGAAACCAGATGGTACTTAGCCATTGATATAAGGAGTGAATTGTATTGACACTATTATAGAACCGAGATAAAGTCACAATGCCCATGACTTTCCAAATATTAAGGGGCAATATGCCTTATGCTAAAGAGCCACTATGACCGATCAAAGTCATAGGAGTCCACAACGGTTTAGAGCTCTGAGCTAGTCAATTCCTGAAAGGAATTGAGCCAGGTTAAACTTTTGATGGGTCGATATTACGGAATCCTATAAGGTCATACATTTTGTGTTACGATCGAGCAATTTAAAGAACCGTTAGACTAGTTCTAATCTAGAAGAGCGAAATATATGGTTAGACCATAATATTGGTTAGACCAATATTCACTAGTTGGATTAGTGAATTTATTGAATAATAAGGAGGTTAAAATAAATAAAGGGGATTTGGAACTGGAATTTACTGAGATTTATTAATATTATATATTAATTAAATCTACACGAGTGGGACTATAAATGTACTATAGGACAGTACATAAATAAGCCTACGCATGGGCTACACGATAACACTATTTAGAATAGTGTTGCGCGTGGCCTATGGGGCATGCGTAAGCAGGCTACAAGATGTAGCCTGTAATGTGCGTTGCGCAAGCCCACAATGGGTTACATTACACATGGGCCCTGCACACCATGCGTAGGCCTGCACGTATACACCCAATATTCTTCCAGTCGAACTAGGAGCTTACTCCCTAAGCAAGCTCCTAGTGTTTGAGTTAGGTGCTAACTCTTTTTAGGTTATTAATTAACCTTTTTTTCCCTTTTTATTTTAATTTTGATTTATTCCTATCCACTATAAATAGAAGCCTCCTACTTCTTTATTTTTCATCCTTAATTTCATAATCCCTTCTCTTGCTCTCTTATTCTCTTAGTTGTTCTATTTCTCATAAGTAATCCGTCGAAAGACGTATTTACTTTGAATAGAAAACTAAGAGAATTTCTTCTAGAATAAATTAGTAGGGAAGATCTAGTTATCTTCTGCTTATTTATCAATACTCCCTTTCTAAAAGGTTTTGATCGGTGGTGCTCGTATGGACTATTTATAGAGGGCTTCTACTTTGGTGTCAGTGCACATAGCTGAGGGGTCTTTCTACAGACTACGGGATTCAAGCTTCAACTGGTAAGTGGTTAAATTATTATTGGATCCTTTTAATAAGTGTTTATGACCTAGAATAATTTTAGACTAGTAATATTGTCAATCATGCCATGCTTAGGACATCCTTGGACTTTAGATTAAATTTTGAAATTCCGCCATGCTTACTTTTCATGTTCAAACCCGCGAATCTAGACCAACATTTCTTCTATAGCTTCCTTCCCCTCCTTTATCTTTGCATCTTCCGGAGGGTCAATTACCATGTAGGTCCTCTTATCCTACTTCTTTTGCCAAGCCTCCGATAGATTAGTGTAATCCTCATTTCTTGCTAAGCATTGCTCAATTACTTTGTCCACTGTAGCAGGAATGAGGTGAACTGACTTTATTATCTTTCAGAGTTGGGCATAGGATTTAGTCAAGTTGGGTTCATGGAGGGAGCATATTCTCTATCTTCCTTCTGACTGAACAGAAACATTCCCCGGAGCAAGGTGAGTGAACACTGATATCCATTAAATCTAGTGTCACCTATATTCTGGATATGTTATTGGAAGAGGGGAAGTAATAAGCTCTCCGAAATTGCTGGAGGGGAAGAGCTGGAAGAAGAAGGAGCAGTTATGGTAAGTTGGGACATTGAAGAGCCAAGTTTTTGGATATCTTCCTTGATGGCTTTTCCATTATTGTGAAGGGCTTCATTCAAATGTCAGAGCTCAATATTAAAGGTATCATGCCAATTTCCAATATTTGTATCTGTGAGGTGTCGATGATGTGTGGGTCTCCCTTAGCACTTGTGTGAGAGGCAGGGCTACTGGGGGTTTGGTTGGATTTAGGCATGACAAAACATTTTTTAGTTAAAGTTTGCACAATAAGCCAATTTTAATGAATAAAAGAATCGAGTCTCAAATCTCGATACAATTGATAGAGTCACCACCCAAGTTATCTACTTGGGAAAGAGTTTTGGTACTATCCCCTCTGGGTGAGAGACTCATACCTATTAGATCAGAGATTCGGGTATCGGATGAGTCACTTATTTATCATTTAGTTGATTCAAAATTTTATTCACTACATAAAACCATTTTAGTTTTCATCATTTAGGAAATTATCACAAAAATCCTATTTCTACACTCTTTTACACTCGTTACATGCATTTACATATCACCATAAAGCACAAGCAACAAATGGGGGGAGGGGGGGTAAAAATTACAACCGGGAGAAAAATGGGGGAATTGCAAAGAGAACATATACCATTGTTCTAAGTTATAAAACAAAAATGAAATAAATTCCCCTGCATCCATAGATATTACCACAGTTTATGGCACATCATAAATAAGCACTTCAGCGTATTTTGTTATGAAAACACATTTTAACTTTTATGGGTTTATTTACCTGATTATTAGTGAATATGATCGCATGGCAAATGGTGATCTGGATTGATTTTTAACCAGTTAAACATGAGTTCTAGAATCTGCCTTGGGCTGGTACCTGTACGGGCAGGTGGAACCTGTATGGGGTACCAGGGAGGACCAGTATGGGTATGGTGTACCCATACGGGTCCTATCTGGTCCAGGAAAAAACTCTGTTAAGTTTAGTTTATAGATTAACAGATTAATGTATTGATGATAGAAAAATAAAATATAAAGGGATTTCCCTCCATATGAGTATGGCATACTGATTTGATATCTTTGGGGATATATGGTGCCAATAAGGCTTATAAGGGTTAGGACCAGACTCGAAACAAGAAATGAAAGGAATAGATAAAATGGGAGAAATAGAGAATAACAGTAGCGAAATAACTAAGATGTGAGTCTTTTTGAAACTCAGGAGCGTTACCTTTGAGGCGTGAATCCACTTTGAGATGATCCCTTTAGTGTTGAGAGAGTTCGGCCAAAGCAGATGATTATTTTGGTGAGTGTTTGTGTGGATAAAACCTCCCCTAAATCTTAATAAATGAAGCTAGGAATGAATAAAATGTGGACAAAATCTCAAGGAATGGGTTTTCTCCCTATTTTATACTTCCTATACCCCCCACTATACCTTTTTTATACCTATAGAAATAGCTAGAATTTTAGTATTTCCTTTGTATCAAATCTGTCTTGAAAATGTGAAGAGAATGGCCCTATTTATAGGGGAAAGGAGATCTAAACACAATAAATCATGTTCATGACCTGTCTTTTCCCAAAATAGGAAAGGATTCCCTTCTAAAAGAACCTACTTAGGCAACAAGAGAACTAGTACAGGTGGGCCCCACCCATACGGGTCCTCATGATATGAGTGATGGTTTAGAAATCATACCTATAGTGATGACATCGGTTAGTTCATTTCTTGAGGCAAACTTCTTTCCTTTGCTGATGCGTGCCCTTTGTAACTCTACTGGGGAATGAGTATCCCTTTCCTGAGGTGGATGACTTTCCTTGCCAAAGTGTATCCCTTTTCTAAGGCGGATGGCTTTCCTTTGCTACTGCTTATCCCTTTCCTAAGGTGGATGACTTTCCTTGCCAATGCGTATCCCTTTCCTAAGGTGGATGACTTTCCTTTGCTACTGCATATCCCTTTCCTGAGGCGGATGAATTTCCTTGCTAATGTGGCGCATATCCCTAGTGACTCAATAAGGGAAGGTGTGTGCATCCCTTTCATAAGGCAGATCAACTTTCCTAGCTGATGGTGTATCCCTTTCCTAAGGTGGATAGACTTTCCTGACTAATAATGTATCCCTTTCCTAAGGCCGATGACTCTCTAGACTGATGACTTCTCTGGGGAAGATATGTGTATCCCTTTCTTAAGGTAAATAGACTTTCCTGGCCGATGATGTATCCATTTCCTAAGGCGGATGACTCTCTTGCTGGGGAATTTTGAATAACCTGAAAAGAGATAATAATTAAACACCAAGTTACTCATTGTCCGAGTAGGCACCTCTTTATTCTTAATTGACTTTTATGAAAACAAAAAAATATTTTTGCCCTTCAATTAAGAATAAAGAAGTGTGGATGAGATAAACTGAAATTTATGTGTAGGAAATGTTAGGTTTGGCCGGATCACTCTATAATGAACTGCCCCTTGGAGGGGTGCCTCTCAAAGAATGCCCCTAGGAGAGTTGGACAATAGGGGATGCCCCTAGATTGACTGATTCTGTTATTGAAGGGGGAATGCCTCTGGGTTGATTGGGGGATGCCTCTGGGATCTGATGATCCCGCTACTAGGAAGTGGGGGGAATGCCTTTAGGTTTGTGGGGGATGGCCCTGGGACCTGATGATTCCACTACTAGGAAGTGGGGGATGCCCCTGGGACCTGATGATTCTGCTACTAGGTAGTGGAGGGATGCCCCCATATTAGCGGGGGATGCCCCTAGGTTAAGGTGCCCCTAGGATCCTTGATATGCCCCTTGAGTGATTCCCTAGTTGGGGAGGGAAGCGACATCCTTTGAGTAAAGCCTCTTCTATTGGGGAGGCCCCTTCCTTGTAAAACTCATTAGCTGGGCAAGAACTCTTATGTTAGGATGGACCTGTACATAAAATTTTTCTTAATTAGTGTTCAATTCAAAAATGGCTTACCTTGATTCTTGATTGACTTTTGTGGAAACAAAAATATTTTTTCCCCTTTTAATCAAGGATCAAGGTGAGCAAATATAAATAAAATGTGAATGTGAAGAAGGGAGGGGTTGGCAATGAGTTTGGGCGGGATGAATTTCTGGCGCTTGCTGGAATACTGATGCACCAATCTATCCCTGGATGGCAAGAGAAGGCCCGTACGGGTGGGCCAGAATCATACAGGCATGATCAATGGAAGCTGGAACCCGTACGGGTCCATAACGGGGGAGGGGGGGAGGGGGGGTTTCAAAAGGCATATCAGCCCCCTTGTATCCCTGCCTCACTCTAAAACTTCCCATTTTGCATTTTCGGGCGATTTTATTTAAAAAACCAACTGAAGATGTATCAAAAGATCCCCCAGATCGACCGTTTCTCCCTTTGACTCGAGGACTTACCTTTAATAGATGATTCGGGGCTTTAAGAATGCCTGATTTTAGTCGAGTACACTTTTCATGAAGGAGACTCATTTCTGGGGCTTACTTCCGCTTCTGAAGTTCCTACAATCCCTTCCCCTAATACTCATGCCTCTAAACTCCATGTATCTTCCCTTGATTCTCCATTTTTAGATTTCAAACTTTTGGCAATTTCTTGGATTTTGGCATGAATTAGGGTGTTTTAGGCTTTGGAATAGAGCCCGATGCATGTAACTTTAGCCTAGGATGCTTTTAGGATAGTTTTAGATGAACTTTGGTTGAAATTAGATGGTTTTGGATTTATGGGAGTTTTGCCCGCGTAGGGACTACTTGCAGAGGACCTGTACGGGTGAGGGGGGACCTGTATGGGTCCCATTTTTTATACGAGTTCTGCTTATGGACTCGTACGGGTGGGGCCTACCCATACGAGTCCTGCCTTAGTGACAGAATGTTATTTTCTTTGATTTTTACATTCTTTTTCTGATTTCTGACTTGTCTGCTATAGTCTAACCCTGCTAAACTATAATTCAGTCTTTGCAGTTCTAATACAAGACTATAGGAGCTTTGACCTTCTGCAGGAAATGGTACGAGGAGATTCATATCGCGGGGGATACGGAGCTGCTGACCCGCATTGATTCCGTCGGCTTCAACAATATTATCAGGGCCATCAGGTCCCTTAGACATTGGCTCCTGGTACTGTTTCAGCTTTGAATGAGGGGTGGTAGAAGATGATCCATACTTTTCACTTGCCTATTGGAGAGGTCACTATCACTCCCTCGGATGTGTGTGCCACGACGGGCCTCGAGTGGAGCGGGGATGTGGTCCACTTTGATGTTTATACCGATCAATGGCATTCTCGGCCTAAGGTGAAGGCCTACATTACCAGACTACTTGGGCTTCATCCGGGCGAGATGAACAAGCTTAAGTACAGGGATTTGCATGCTTACTGGATCAGGCAGCGAAGTCCCATTGTGGCTGATAGGAGGGACCAATATGCCCGGTCTTTCTTGCTAACATTTCTTACCACCGTCTTCTTCCCTATTTACTCGAGCAACCTCAACTATGGTTTGCTCTCTGCCGTGGAGGATCTCGCAGTTATGCCAAGCAAGAACTGGTGATGGGCTATTTTGGCACAGCTGTACTATGGATTAGACGTCAGGGTCTGGGGTGAGCAGTCTAAGCTCAAGATCTGCCATCTGATACTATTGGTAAATTCTAAACTGATCTTTTGTGCTTTAGCCTTTTTTTCTGAACTTGTGTTGCAATTAATCCTTGCTTTGTCTTACAGATTGGGCTTTTGAGCACTAGTTGATTCCTAGACCAGGCTTGCCCCTGCAGCCTAAGGCATCATACATCATATCTAGTTGGATGGGGTCTTGGCAGAATTAGCCCCTGACCACAGCGCAATACCGTGAGTTCTTACGCCAGCTATGCTCAGCTCAGGTAAACTTCTTCCCTACAAAGCCTGCATTTTACATTTCAACAAACCATTAGTAGAAACTGTATTAACTAGGTTGTGATACTTAGAGTGCATTTATTTCATACAAGTCATTCAAGATTTGTGGATTGGCCATATATGGAGCCATCGAGTAGATGTGGGCCTGTATGGATGACCGCCGCTTTATCCTAGAGTCACCACTATCCTATGAGTGGTATTTCGGTGAGCGGGTCTAAGGGTGGCGAACCAATGCCATGGTAGATAGACCGATTCCTCCCCCAATCCCAGCGGGTGTCTTCTGGCCTCATCTCATGCTAGGGACCGATCAAGGGCTATACTTGTTGGGCAAGGGAGCTCGCGTGCTATTAGTTGAGGGCCTTTGTGCTGAGTTTATTGATTCCTCCCTCCTTCCACCTTATGATAGGATCCACCATGAGGACGAGCCCTTAGAGTTTCATTAGAGCAATAGTGAGGATGATGATGAGGAGGAGGAGGAGGAGGAGGGAGGACTGAGGGGTGATCGCAGGGGTCCATCCATAGTTTTGAGCAATAGGGGCTCGGCTAGGTCTGCTAGCCCTTCTTCTCATGTATGCCTCTAACATGGCCTTCGTGAATACTTTGTTGCTTTTTGAAATCGACCATGAACTTGAGTTAGATTCTTTGTTGCTACAGCCACCCGCTTGTTCATGGAAGAGATCTGCCACTACTGCTGTTGTTGCCCCTGAGCCGTCGGTGAAGTGGTCTCGGGCTTCTAGGTATATGAGGGAGGGCATCCTTCGGGCTGAGTTTGATACTTTCTTTCATCTCCTCAACCATTTAGGGAATCAATCTGTTAAGAAGCTTGAGCAGTCAGTCCAGCTAATGGGTTTAACTCCTTCTAGCTCCACTTATGTAAGGAATCCTTTACCTTTGACTCTATTCATTACTGTAATTGCTTAGGAAGTTTTGTCCTGATGTGACCCTCTCTTTTCATGTGACCATTTCTGAGGCTGAGAGGATAGCCTGGGGTTATTTTTCAGTACATGATCTGCTGTTGGCCCAGGATGTACTAGCTTCAGTAGTTTCTTTTACCTGTAAAATTTAACAAACTATGCATGCATGCTATTACATTTATATATATCTACTGATCTTATAATTTCCATTGCAGACTTTGTTGGCCATGGAGCATAGCAAGTTCGCCCAAGATTTGGATGCTTCCGAGGAGAGAGCCAGATTTTTAGAGGAGCGGCTATGGGCAGCCATTATAAGGCTGATCAGGCTAGGGCTGAGACTGCTTGGGCGAGTGCTGAGATGCTTAGGGGTCAGCTAGCGAGGATGACTGAGGATAGGCAGATGTTGGTCCCTTTTGATAATGAACCTGAGGATTCTTTCTACATATCTAGTGACTCAGAGGGGCATAGATCGGTGTGTTGAGGGGAGTGATGCTGTTGGGGCTGCTATAATGGCCTCGGAGACTAGGGCCCCCACCCAGTTAGCTATAGATACTAGTGAGGCCGATGACCATATGACCATATATGTAGATTATCTACTTGGAGACTCAGGATCAGCCTCAGGAGGGTCGCTGGGGATAAGATCCCCCGGTAGCTTAGATTATGATTATGAACCATTTCATACTTTTTGGGCCCTGTGTGGCTTGCTTTGATTATGAACTTTGGATTGGTACTTTTGATATTTGACTATGCTTATGGATTTTTCTTGAACTGAGACTATTGGATATTATTGCCTTGTGAACCCGTATTTTATCCAGTGATGTCATAGTGAGGGGACCAAGTGACGTTCTAACTTTAGCATAGGTCCCTCGACGTGAGGTGACCTATTGAACATTTATTTTTTATTTCTTTTTGTCCTAATTTTTGCCTGAACTGTCCTTGACGGCTCAGCCCAGCGGACTTTTTCTTTTTAGCTTTAACTTTTGCCTAGACCGCCCTTTCGGGTTTTCAACCTAGCAAGCTTTTCTTTTTATTTTTGCCTTAATTTTTACCGAGACTGCCCTTTTAGGTTTTCAATCCTGCAGGCTGTCTTAATTTTTTCTCGAATTATACTTACTGGCTCAATCCAGCAGACTTTTCTTTTTGCTTGGACTGCCCTTTCGGGTTTTCAATCCAGTAGGCTTTTCTGAATATTGCAAATGTGTGGTAAAGATGAATACAATGATGCATAACACGTAGAGAAAAATTGATGTTAACAAACCAGTTATTATTTCACCTAAAGACATGCATGCATTCATAAGACCAAGATTCTTAGCAAAATCATGGCATGTTCATTGATGAGATTAATTTGAGTACATAGGCAATTACAACAATTTCCAATGGTTAAACCCTACTGCCTACTGGTCTCTTACAGATTTTCTAGAAAGCATCTGACATTTTTCTCTTGATACCCTAACTTTTGCCTAAGCCGCCCTTTTTGGGTTTTTAGCTTAGCGGGCTTTATTTGCTTTAGAGTGCCCTAATTTTTGCCTGACCGATTTAAGGAATACCGATCAGCGGACTGCACTTTAATTTTTGCCCGAGTAGTAGAGGACTGCTCGCCAGGTGTTTTATTCTTTTTCTCTTTTATTTTTTGTGATTTAATTCTTTTGACCTAGACATGATAATGCTTGAGCCTATCTTGATTCACCGGATTCACGAACTCATTTCCATCCATGTCCATAAGCTTGATTCCGACTTTACCAAGGACTTTTTTCATGATGAATGGTCTTTCCCAATTAGGCCTAAACTTGCCTCTAGCGTCAGTGTTGACCTAGCGCAGCTGCTTGAGGACCAGATCACCCGCTTTGAAAGGTTATTTTCGGTATCTAATTCTATTGTTGTAAGCTCGAGCTATGTGCTGTTGGTACATCTAGAGATGGTCAAGTGCCTTGAGCCGCTTTTCATCTATCGGATTTAACTATTCATACCTGGCTCTTACCCAATCTGATTATTTTAACTGTAGTTCAAGTGCCACTCTTAAAGATCTTATTTCTATTTCAACTGGTAACACGACTTCCATTCCATATACCAAGGAGAAAGGTGTTTGATCGGTGGGAGTCCTTACACTGGTTCTATACCCCTAAACGGTGAATGAAAGTTTATCAACCCAATCTTTGTAGGTAGTCACCGTCTTTGACAGAATCCTCTTGATTGACTTATTGGTAGCCTCAACTACCCCGTTAGCTTGTGGCCAATATGGAGAAGATCTGTGATGCTCGATGTTGAACTTTTCAAATAACTCAGCCGTGGCCCCTTGAAATTGAACTCCATTATCATAAACTACATGGTGCAGAATTCCATATCTTGCAAAAATATGACTCTCTATGAACTTGGCCATTTTCTTGGTGGTGTTGGTGTAAGATTCGGCCTCTATCCATTTTGAAAAATAATCAACTGCGACTATGATGAATCGATAACCATTGGTTGATGACGGCCGAATTTCACTGATTATATCTATCCTCCACACCGAGAAAGGCCAAGGAGTAAACAGATTATGAAGTTCGGATGAGGGGAGATGTTGTATGTCCCCGTGAATCTAACATTCAAGACATTTCCTAACCTTGTTGATGCAGTCGGCGTTCATTATGGTCTAGTAGTACCCCATTCTCTGAATCTTTCTAGCTAGAGCCATCCCATTCATGTGCGGGCTGCAATCCCCTAAATGTACCTGAGTCATTACCCTTTCTGCTTCTTCTTCTGTGAAACACCTCAATAATAAACCTTCAGCTGTCCTTTTGAAGAGATCTTCACCGACTAGTCTGAACAGGGTTGCCAATCCTTTGAGAGTTAGACGGTCTGAACCTAATAACCCTTCAGGGCACTTCTCTTCTTTCAAAATCCTTTTAATGTCATCATACCAACAGACCTTTTGTTCCTCTACAACCATAGCCTGAATCTTCTCATGAATTGGAGAATGAGCCATTTCTACTATAAGCGGATAGATGGGTTGAGCCTCTTCTCCCTCCTACATTGAAGCTACAATAGCAAAGGAATCAGCCATCTAATTCTTATCCCTCGGTATATACTGGAAGAGGCATTGGCTGAACCTCATTGACAAATCCCAAACTGCTTCCACATATGGCCGAAAGGACTCTTCATTGATTTCCCACTCTCCCATGAAATGCTTTATCGCTAACACGGAATCCCCTATCACCCTGACTTCCCTTGCTCTTATATTTAAGAGAGCATCCAGACCAAAGAGAAAAGCTTTATACTCACCCCCGTTATTGGTGACAGAAAACTCCAACCGTTTTGCTTAGAGGGATAACTTCACCTTACGATGTGATGATGATTACCCCAAGACCTGTGCCTTTTTGATTCATAGCCCCATCGAAATACATTATCCATTTGGCCTTCCCTTTCTTTATTATTGCTAACTGCTCATCAAGGAAATCCAGATTTTCAACATAATTAGACTCTATAGGTTGACTTGCCAAGAATTCAACCACTACTCTCCCCTTAATGACCTTCTTCATGACATACTCAATATCAAACTCAGATAGTAACAGAAGCCAATGAGAGAGTTTCCCTGCCAATGTAGGGAACTGAAAAAGATACTTCATTGGATCAACCTTTCCAACTGCTTGAATTTTGTAGGACTAGAAGTAGTGCCTCAACTTCTTAGTCAACCACACTATCATTATACAGGTCTTTTTAACTACTGTGTATTTCGTCTCATACTCCAACAACTTCCTGCTTAAATAGTAGATGTCATGTTCGCTCTTATCCTCTTATTCCTAAACCAACATTGCCCCTACAGATGAATCTTCTATGGCCAAATATAGAATCAGTGGCTTGTCGGGCATCAGAGGCTTTAAAACTGGGGGGCTCATAAGATAAGCCTTTATCTTATCAAATGCTATCTGGCATTGCTCATTCCACTCTATCGATTGGTTCCTTCTTAACAACTTAAAGATTAGCTCACATATGGTCATTAGCTTGGCAATGAAATGACTTACATACTGGAGAGATCCAAGGAATGACCTAACATCCCTTTTGATTCTAGGAATAGGCATTTCTTGAATAGCTCTAACCTTATTAGGGTCGACCTTGATTCCTATTTAAGTGACGATGTGGCCCAAGAGTTTTCCTGATGTGACTCTAAACACACACTTCTTTTGATTCAAGCATAGATTATACTTCTCAATTCTAGTCAAGAACCTTTCCAAAAATCTCAGGGTGCTTTCCCTCGTATTAGACTTTACTAGCATGTCGTCTACATAAACCTCAACCTCTTTATGGATCATGTCGTGCAGTAAGGCTATCACAGCTCTTCGATAAGTTGCCTTTGCATTCTTCAACCTAAAAGGCATTACCTTATAACCGTACACTCCCCATTCTATGATGGAGGCTGTCTTGACCTTATCGATAATGTCCATTAAAATCTGATTGTACCCAGAAAACCCATCTAAGAATGAGTAAATTGCGGCCCTGGCGGTGCTATCCACTAATACATCGATGTGTGGTAATGGAAAGCCATCCTTGGGGGATGCTTTATTCAAATAATGAAAGTCGACACACATTCTGACCTTTCCATCTTTCTTAGGGACCGGCACAATTGTTGCTAACCATGTCGGGTACTCAATTACTTCAATGAACTTAGCTTCTAGTAATCTAGTAACTTCAGCTTTAATCTTATCGGCCTATTTTGGATGTAACCTTCTTAACTTTTGCTTGAATGGATTGAACTTAGGATCAGTCGGGATGCGACGCTCGGCACTTTGGCGATTTACCCCGGGCATGTCTTTGTAGGACCAAGCAAAGGCGTTAACATGTTTTCTAAGCACTTTTATTATCTCTCTTTTTTCGATATAGGCCAAACCATTGGATATTATTACCATTTTTAGATTATCCTTAGTACCCAAATTAATGTCATGTAATGAAGCATCATGAATGCTAAAAATGTTATGCGTATGGTTAGATGAATGCATGATTCCGTTAGGTAAAACATTAAACAAGTAAGCAAAATCATTATCATTATCATTAGGATGCCGAAGGCTACATCATTTTCATTACATATAATTGCATTGTCATCCTCCACAAGCAGAGGACCTTCTTGGTTACTCATCAGAATGTGAGTCAGGTCACGATCCAGGTCTTGCAACTATTTCTCGATCAATACATCGTCTATAACTGCCCACATAGCTTGGGCCAGGTTTCTCAAGGCTTCTTGAATCGGTGTCTTCTTCTTATCCCCCAAATATAAGATAGTGTAAAATGAAGTGGTAAGAGTATCAATGGCTTTATCTACTTCAATCTTTGATGGGTCACTGTCTTCCATTTGTTTGGCACATTTTTCTGCTTCTATAGCTGCTTCGTAGCTCTTAGGGATAGTTTTGTATGCACTCACAAATGCTATCTTGCGGAGGTAAGGAGATAACCCGGAGATGAATCGGACAGCTAATTCCTTCTTCTGAGGTTTCCTTTCAAGGGATACTGCAATGGTTAGCCACCTCTAAAAGTAATCATGGATAGGTTCCCCACTCCATTGTTTGATAGTTATAAGGTCAAGAATGGACGCCTCTTCTCTTGCTTTCTTGGTTTCCATGATGTGTTTCCATACCTCACTTTCTTCTAATCCCGAGTTAATCATGGCGACTTTATCCCTTCTCATTTGGGGCTCACAGACTTTTCTTTTATCGATTGGTGCTGTGATGGCTTTAAAGAGGTCCCCATATTTCCTAGTTGGATGATCAAGACTGACATGATATATGCAGAAGTTGCCCCTCTCCTCAGGTTTTGGCAGAACATATGGTCGAAGATGATCAATCAATTGGTATTTCTTCAGTTTTTTAAAAAGGCTCAGCAGAGGAGAACCCTAAGGTGAGATATCATCAAGAGTCATAGGATGAGCCACTATATTGTGGGTCACGCCATAGGGTAAACCCATGAAATGAGGGAGGATTGTCCCCTTTGGCATAACCATGAAATCTGATAGCCGACTTGAATCCTCATTGTAGCGAAACTGTAAGATAGCCTCTTGATGGAGTGAATGGGTCCCACTACTAAATGTGTAGAGCATTGGGTTCGCTATTTGAATTGATGGATCGAGATGAGCCATGATAAGGATCGGGATGAGTGTTGATGGGATTGCCGATTTTTGGTCTTGCACTGAGTTGGTATCCAAGAGATCAGTACATGCATGGGATGTGGTATGTATGCATAAATTACAATGATGCATGATGGGGTTAATCACAGGGGTATGTAACACAACACATACGAAGCGATCGATTCCATCCTTATTTCTCCGTCCGAGTCTGAGGGTATTCTTCCTTAATCCAATCTCACACAGAAATAAGGGTACCTAGAAGGTAAAATTCTAAGGCTTTCGATAAGAATGATGTAGGGACATATAGGAAGTTGATGTAGAAGGTTCCCATCACATCAAGCCTCTTTTGGAGGGAGATGGCAACGAGTGCTCCACCCACTAAGGTGTCCCTAATATCCTTAATGGTCATGGGAATCACCATTGTGAGTGTCGCAGAAATAATTGAGCACCCTAACCTAGCGTTAGAAGAAGTGCGCATCTAGCTAAAGAGAGAAGGAGATGAGAAGATAGAGTGTGATAACTTTCCCAAATGATGAAAATAAAAGCGGGTTGAATCAAGTAAATGATTTTTAGTGCTCATAATAATCTTCTAAGCTTTTAAAACAAACCAAAATTTTGCAAGTTACAAGATTACATTCCTCAGTAGAGTCGCCACTGTGAGGTGTCGATGACGTGTGGGTCTCCCTTAGGGCCTATGTGAGAGGCGGGGCCCACTAGGGGTTTGGTTGGATTTAGGCGTGATAAAACATTTTTTAGTTAAAGTTTGCACAATAAGCCAACTTTAATGAATAAAAGAATCAAGACCCAAATCTCGATACAATTGATAGAGTTGCCACCCAAGTTGTCTACTTGGGAAAGAGTTTTGGTATGGTTCCCTCTGTGCGGGAGACTCATACCTATTGGATCAGAGATTCGAGTATTGGATGAGTCACTTATTTCTCATTTAGTTGATTCAAAATTACATTCACTGCTTAAAACCGTTTTAGTTTTCATCATTTGGGGAATTATCACAGAAATCCTATTTCTACACTCTTTCACACTCGTTACATGCATTTACATATTATGAAAAAGCACAAGTAATAAATGGAGGGGGGGGGGGGGTAAAAATTACAACCGGGGAAAATAGGGGAATTGCAAAGAGAACCTATACATTTGTTTTAAGTTATAAAACAAAATTAAAAATAAATCCCCCTGCATCCACAGACGTTAGCATAGTTTATGGCACATTGTAAATCAGCACTTCATCATATTTTATTGTGAAAACACATATTAACTTTTATGGGTTGATTTACCAGATTATTAGTGAAAATGATTGCATGGCAAATAGTGAGTTGGATTGATTTTTAACCGGTTAAACATGAGTTTTGGAATCTGTATGGGGCCGGTACCCATACGGGTGGGTGGGATCCGTACGGGTACTAGGGAGGACTAGTACGGGTATGGTGTACCCGTACGGGTTCTATCTGGTCCAGGCAGAAACTTTGTTCAGTTCAGTTTACAGATTAACAGATTAATGGATTGATGGCAGAAAAATAAAATAAAAAGGGATTTTCCTCTGTATGAGTATGGCGCACCGATATGATATCTTTAGGGATATATGGTGCCAACAAGGCTCATACGGATTAGGACCCGACCCCAAATAAGAAATAAAAGGAACAGATAAAATGGAAGAAACAAAAAATAATAACAGTGAAATAACTGAGATGTGAGTCTCTTTAAAACTCAAGAGCATTACCTTTGCGGCGTGAATCCACTTTGAGATGATCCCTTTACTATTAAGAGAGTCCGGCCAAAGCAAATGAATATTTAGGTGAGTATTTACGAGAACAGAACCTCCCCTAAATCTTAATAAATAAAGCTAGGAATGAATAAAATATGGGCAAAACCTCAAGAAATGGTTTTCTCCCTATTTTACACTTTCTATACCCCCACTATACCTTTTTTATACCTATAGAAATTGCTAGAATTTTAGTATTTCCTTTGTATCAAATCCCTGTCTTGAAAATGTGATGAGAAGGGCTCTATTTATAAGGGAAAGGAGGTCTGAACGTAATAAATCGCGTTCATGACTTGCCTTTTCCCGAAATAGGAAAGGATTCCCTTCCAAAAGAGCCTGTTTAGACAATAAGAGGACCCATACAGGTGGGGCCCCACTCGTATAGGTCCAAGGGGACCCTTACGGGCCCCCAAGCGTATGGAATGGATGACCCATATGGGTTTGATAGTGGATCTGTACCACCAGGCAGCACCCGTACGGGTCCCTAAGGGCAGACTAGGTCTCCAAACTTCAGCCAAACTCAACTCTGCAATAGCAGGAACATCTTTGATGGACAACACCTGAAAGTCATTGCATCATATGGCTCTTATCATCATTTTGTGAGAAGGATCGTTAAAATCCAGTGCTCATAGTATCTATAGTAGAAAGGCTGGTTTGGCAATCGTGCCCTATATCCTCAGCTGCTTTGGCTAGGATCGTAGGTAACTCATCCTTGAGAAATTTGGCGAGCTGCTCCTTAAAAGCTTTTTGCTCTTGTAAGATTAGAAAGTCTGAAGGTTATTGCACTTCTTCCTTGAGTAATGGCAGTAGGATGGAGTTTATTAGCTCTTGAAACTTCTGATCTATATGCTCTTTCAGCTCGGTTTTGAGATTAGTGAAGGATGAAGTAAAATGCCCCAGAATTGTTGCACAATTATTATCAGCTCCGATTGCATCTAGAGTAGTAGAGCGATTTGCTTCTGTAATATTTGAAGTTAGCTGTTGCAGAGCCGGAGTAATTTTGGACAATGTTGTAGTAGCAACTTGTTCTGTAGAAGGGAATTGGCTAACTTTTTCTTCAATATTGCTAATCTTGGTCTTTATACCTTCTATCTCTGTCTTTAAGTCTGGAGAAATGGATTTATCTTTGACCAATTTCTCCATAGCAATTAAGCTCTGGCGGATATTCCGGAGCGATGGTTGAAGGGTATTATCTTCCTTCTTCCCCTCTAAAGCAACTTCTTCCAAGAGCTTCAAGGCAATTCTTACTTTCTCAGCTCTAGAGGGTTTTGGTACTAGTGGTTTCTTTTCATAGACTATAAGTTTCCTATGTATTTCTTGTATATTTTCTATACTTTTTTCATAAAAAAAATAACTTTCCTATAATTGTTCTTTGAAAATTCAGTGAAAACAAATAAGAAAAAGTGTACCAATAAAAGACAAATAAAAAAATTATAAAATAAAATCGCAAATTAAAATATAAAATGCAAAATACGAGAACTACTAAGGGTCAATTTGGCTTTGAATTTTTACTGCTTTTTACACCAACTTTTTTGAAAAGCTTCATTTTCAAGCTGCATATTTGATTTTGGAAAAAATAAATCAGACAGTTTCAAATTAATTAGTATGAAAGATCAAAATGTGCTGTTCAAAGCCAAAATATGTAATTCTATTAAAAGTTTGTGAGAACAACTTATTTTGGCAGCAAGTTAAAAAGCAATGCCAAATTGGCCCTAACAGTGGATAAAGGAATATAAGTATATCATTACTGTTGGGGCAAGTGTGGAGTTGGGTATCCCATATGGAAAAGTAATGAGTTAAGTGAATGGTATATAATTAGAAATGGACCATTAACCCATAACCTTAGAATTTTGGGTCAGATATGGTGTCAACCCCATGAAATATGTCATTCACTTGGATGCTCATCGTTCCCCCGGACCGAAAGCTCTCAGATCCTAACAAGTGGTATCAAAGCTAGTATTGCGCTCAAGGGGGAGCACGGTCTTAACCCAGATGTGGGCATAAACTCACACTTGAGGGGGAGATTGTTAGGGCAAGTGGGGAGTTGAGTATCTCAGATGGAAAATTAATGAGTCAAGTGAATGATATATAATTATGAATGACCCATTAATCCATCACCTTAGGATTTTGGGTTAAATATGGTGTCAAGCTCATGAAATATATCATTCACTTGAATGCTCATTATTACTTCAGGCCGAAAGATCTCGGATCTTGACAACTACAGTGAAATATATGTTATTGAAATTATTAGAACAACGATATATAGTACATAATACAATACCATATTTTATTCTACAATGACTTTATTTTTTCTTTTTGCTTACTTTGCCATCATTATCATTAAATTGAATTTTATTCCACCAATTCAATGATGATTAAGAGTAAAGTAGCTTTTACTTTAAAAAAAAATAAAATATAGCATTCACCCTAAACCTAACTATGTTTCATATGGCCACTAGTTATATGATTATTATAAGCCAAAATAGAACATTATTATCGAAATGGAGTTAAATCTTGTTAAGATTACTCCGGCATCCCTGTAAATGTTATAAGTTAGAGTTGAACTTGAATTTACTTTCACATATTCAGCTTGTGTAGTAAATTGAAACACACCTTATGATTACAGTATACTATAATTCAATTATTTAATTTAATACCATGTGGTCTTTTACAATTACCGTTTGTCAATTCAAATTTTTATAAATTCTTTTAAGGTCACTTGAATCGATCAATCTAATTAACATAAAAAATGAAAGAATCTTGTGAAACTAAACTTGTGATAAAAAATTTTTGAAAAACCCCGGGAGAACAGCGTGTTCCTCCAAACGAAAAAAGCTTGGAGTGGGTGAAAATTTTAGGGAGGACCACCCAACTAGGTTGGCTCGTCCGCTTACCTACAAAATACCCACCCCTCTTTTCATTAGATTAAAATCGGGCTCAAGGTCTCAAGATAAGACCATGAGCAAATCAATTACAAGATAGTAGCAAACTTGGGAAATTAAATATATCAGATGCTATAAAATTAACATCACGCCTCCTATACTTAAAAATAAACCAACAGAGATATATGCTTGAATTGAGAATGTTGTCCGAGCCCACCGTACCATCAAACACAAACTTATTTCTTCGCTTCCGTAAGGCCCAACCGATCAAAAACCATAAAGATGTACCAAAATCCCTACCAATTCCAGCCGAAAAGTATTCACGCCAAGTAAGCAAAAAATCAACCCCCGTCCAAGGCATAGGCACCGAAATACCAAACAACTTAAACGCTTGTGTCCATACCTTATAGCTATTCGTGCAATGTAATAAAGCGTGATCCGTAGTTTTCTCCTTATGGCAAAACGGACACTTACCATCTGGTACGGCCTGACAATTTTGACTAAAAAGGAATCGTTTTGTTGGCAGCCTTTTATGGAAAGCGAGCGAACCAAAGAAACAAACTTTCGGGATCAGACATGCGTCCAATATTAGTGTAAAATCGGTATCCAATTTCGGCCATTGAGTCATTTTATAAAATACCAAGCAAAAGGACGTCGTCGAATACGACTTCTTTTCACCTAACAGCCACACAAATCGATCAGATGCCCCGGAAAAAATAGTTTGTCGCTGCTACCCTTGTCCCAAGTTCACGCCATCAACATCTTCTAAGAACAATGCCGGACAGCTCATAACAATCCAATTCTAAAGTTCAACCCCTCATTCCTGTCTGGAGAACCTCAAATTTCTTTTCGAAAAAGGCCTCTAGAAAGCTGTCGCACCAAATAGAAACTGGCGGCCCTCTAATACCATACAGAGCTTCTAATTACACAGTCAATAAAGGTCAGGAAATAAGGTGGATAACGTTGTATTTGTTGTCTAATTGTCGTGCCAGAAAGAGTATTCAACTCCATTCCCAACTTCAACCCGAACATGATCCCCAAGAAAATCCCACACATCACTATTTCGAATGCAACACGATACAATGCCTCACCACGTATGCGAAAGCATAATACCTTCGTAATTAGCAATGGACCACCGTGACACAAATCCATATTTCTTAACGTAAATCTCATACCATAAGGTGCCTCGTTCCCCGCTACGCAATTTCCATAGCCATTTCATCAATAGGCTGCTGTTAACCAACTTAAAGTCCCTTATATAGAGGCCCCCTAAGTTTTTTGGTAAGGTTATCGATGCCCAACTAACCTTACAAATACCCCTAGCATTCAAGTCACCCTTCTATAAGAAATTCTGCATCAACTACTCAAGCCTCCCGATTACCGCACTCAGCATTTTATTCAAAGCCAGTAGAAATATCGGAAGAGATGATAGAACCTATTTTGCAAGCACTACATGCCCTACATAAGACAAACTTTGTCCATTCCAGCTAGATAATCGATTCTGAAACTTACCGATAAGCGAATTCCAATATGATACTTGTACACGCCTTGTGCTTAGAGGAGTACCAAGATAAGTAATCGGGAAATTCTCCACTCTACATCCCAATGCTCCGGCACATGGCTGTAATACTGAATCCTGTACATGAATACCCATAATAGAACTTTTATTAAAATTAATTTTCAGGCCAGAAATTAATTCAAAGCAGCGTAAAATTCTAACAAAAATAGGTAATAGGTACTCATCTGCTGACAAGCAGCACAACGTGTCATCAGCAAATTGGAGGATAGAAGTGTCCAATTCGGAATCATCGATCCGAAACCCAGGCAAAAGACCATGGCGCACACTAGTAATGAAAATTTGCTTCAATCCCTCGTTAGGTAGGACGAAAATAAAATGGGGAATTGGGTCCCCTTGTTTAACCTCTCTTCTCAATCTAATCGGTTCACTCGGGCTTCCATTAACAAGAATCAATGTAATAGAATTTTCCCTACAACTTGCAAGCCAGAGAATCCACCTTTCCTCAAATCCCATTCTCCTAAAGACAGCATCAATATAAGTCCATGATACACAGTCATAGGCCTTGTGGAAATCAAGTTTTATAGCCAGACACGGTTTACGGTTCCTATATATCAAATGAACAATCTCTGATGCAATGAAAGAGCATTCATGGATATTACGACCCTTAATAAAAGCAAATTAATTTTGTGAAATCAGCTTGGGCAATAATGGTTGTAGCCGATTTGCTAAGACTTTTGCCATAATCTTATATATACCATGAATAAGGGCGATAGTTCTAAAATTAGTCAAAAGGGAAGATCCCGCTACCTTAGGAATGAGCACGGTATAGGAGGACTTGATGGTATTCGACAAAAGACCAGTATCGTGAACAGTATTAAAAAGAGCCATAATTTACGTCTTAATTTCGCCCCAAAATCTCTTGTAAAAGAAAAAGTTAAATCCGTCAGGTCCAAGCGCCTTCCCTCCATTGCAGGAGTAAACCGCAGCCCAGATTTCCGCTTCAGAAAACGATTCCACTAATCGACTGTTCTCCAAGTCGTCAACCACCTTGAAATTTAGTCCCCCCAGGTCAAATGGTGCCTCCACTGTTACCGAAAAAATGCTCGAATAATAATTTCGAATGGTAGAAGTTATCACCATTGGATCACAAATAATACTGCCCTCAACCTCAAGCTGCAAAATCCGATTACCTCTAAAATGTGCCGAAGCAATACGATGGGAAAATGCCGTATTCTCGTCCCCTAAACACGTCCAATTAACCCTCGACTGTTGATGCCGAATTTTTTCAAGGCTTCGTCTACACAGAAATAGAGAGTTCCGAGTACTTTGTAATTCCGATCCTATTGAGACACCCACTGGCCGTACCACATTGGAATCCGTCAATTCTAACACACGAGCTTCCAATTCTTTGATTCTATGTTCCAATCTCCCAAAGTTCTTCTGGTGCCAAGGCCGTATATAAACTTGTGATAAATAAAACCTTTTTCCTGGCTAAAACTTCTAATTATGTCATTTGCAGAAGGACTACAAAATCAAGGCATTATAATTTATAACTATCTTTTATTTACGTTAACTCTCTGCAATATCAATTAATGGACTGCATACAAACAAAAGAAAATACGAATTATAATTTCAAATTTACAAACAATACGGTGCACATTTATGTTCTTCTTTAAGTATTTTCTTTATATGTGTTATGGACTGCACAAGAACCACAAATTCATTAATTTGTGATTTACTTGACAAATTACAATGATATTTCATCATCCAATAAACCAATCTTGAGAATGGTAAGTAGCAAGAAAGATTACAATAAATAGCAAAAGCAACATATTTAAAAATCAAGAAATAACTTGGCCATCTGCACTGCAAGATAGTTTAATAATAATCTTTATGAGTTAGATAGTTTAAGAGATTACATGCTTAAAATGGAGAGGATGGAATAGAAACACAAGAACTGGAAATTAATACAACCAAGAAACAAGAAAGCGTTTGGTGGCGCTGTTGTTGTGAAATTATGCAAATGAATGCATTGTTAATCTTCACAGCAACAGCACCACCAGATGAATTCTTGTTCTTGTGATTTCTTCTAATAATGGCAGCCTTGTTTTCTTTTTTCTTGGCGAGAGGAAGTTCTGCTAATTCAAGAATGAAATACAGAGGCACACAATGGGGTGCTTCAATTTTCCAATATTTAATATGATTCCAAATGCTTGTTGGGCTTAAATAAACCCAGCCCATTATTTATGCTACAGCTTCATCTTGTTTACCAAATGGGAAGAAACGATTCATTATTGATATACATATTTATCTTGGAATAATATATGTAATTTGCACATCTAATTTAAAATAAAATTAGTTTGTCTTGCATAATTTATGGATGCGGATTAGGATTCTCTTGCTATTATCCTGGCGGTTCATTATTATTGAGGGTAAATTTTAATAAAATATCATTTGGTTTCACTCATTTATAAAATAATTAGGTTTGAGAATTTTCTTTTTTAAATAAGGTTTGTGGTTTCAAAAAATTGATAAAGTAAAGATAAATTCTTTTTATTCAGAATGCTTATATTGCCAAAAATATTTTATTAAATTCAACATTCGCATAATTTAACTTTATTATTAAAAAAGTATACTTCATTTTTTGAGTAAGTTTTGGAGATTTTTTTTTTCCATTTTTTCCATTTTTTATAACTTTTTAAACTTTATCATCATATTTTCATTAGAATAAATATTTGCAATATTAAAAAATTCAAAAATGACCACCTAATATGTATTGCATTTTTATTAACCAATAGACAAAAATTTAGATAAAAACAAATAAAATTATCAATTATCATTACATAATTTAATATCGAGAATCTTTTTTTTATAAATTTTTTAAAATCACAGACACAATGTAAATTTTTTTTTGTCATACCCTTTTATACAAATAAGTAAAATCACATGCTACTTTTTTTTAAATTTACCCAATTATTTAATTTAGAAAAGAAGATTTTCAAAGGGAGGATAAGTGAATTGATAAATATTAATTATAAAATGCCATTAAAAGAAATAGTGTTAAACGTATTACACTAATTTAGCCATGTCCAATCCATTACTCTATATCATCTACTCTAAATTTTATTTTTAGAGTATTTACTCTATTTTATACCGTTGCCAGTAAATTCACTCTAACTCATTACTCTATTTATCTACTCTAAAAAAAAATCTTCACATCCCACAATATTTTATTATTATTATATCAATTTTTTAAATATTTCATCTAATAAATCATTATAATTAAATAACAAAAATTAAAAAATAATATTAAAATAATCAATTCCAAATGTAGAGTAAGGTACAAGTTACTCTAAATTTAGAGTAACTTATACCCTACTCCATATTTAGAGTAAGGATTTAAGTATTATTGGACTTCAACCCTACTCCATATATGGCATTTACTCCATAAATAGAATACCATTAGACTTGTCCTAAGTGGCATTGTTAATGCCTATGTTGGATTATGTGAAAGATGCTTTCTTTTAAAATTTAAAATTTAATTAACTTCAATAATATTGTCCATTTTTGCCATGTTTATGACTAATTTTATGGCTTTAAAATGCTTCGTACAAGTTAAAGCATTCAAAGCCATGTTTATATACAAATTCAGTGGATCATCCGAGAGCATTATGGGTTTCATTCTTAGTACCCCTCATCGCGATCGTGCTGATAACGTGTTATAAACAGTTTGAATGATATTGTCTGCTTTGACGCCATTTACGACCAACCTCACGGCTTTAAAAAGCCTCGTACAAGTTATGGCCTTCAAGACCTTGTTTATATACAAGATTAATAGATCATTCGAAAGCGATATGGAATTCATTCCTAACACATACGTAATTAATGACTAATTTACCAAAGACTATAATGAATCTGTTAAATGTTTAACAATTTTGCTTTAAAAATTTAAACCAACTATAAATGGAAAAACCTCATGGCCATTTTATTGTTATTTTATAGAAAAAGTGTAGGCATCATTCTGAAGCGCATGATAGGAAGCACTTGGCAAGAAGAGTTGGACCGGGGCAAGTCTAAAATAGCCCGACTCAATCCCTCTATAAATGCATCCTTAATTGATCTGAGAACTTTAGATCAAATTTATGGCATCATGTTCAATAAGTTCATACTTCTGTCTCAAGAAAAATATTTGGAAAGAATTTATTCAGCTAATAATCCTTCCAATATCCAAATGACTTGTTTTGATGAGAAACATCAATACAACAACCAAAGTAGCCCCCAAGTCTCCCTCCAAGCACACATTTGTATACAGTTAAAGTGACCCCAAAGGGTAAAAAATGAAATCTTTCAAGTTTAGGGACATTTTAGAGTTGAATTTGCTACATTTGGTGAGAGTGACCTTTATTTTAAAAAAATTAGGATTGTTAAATTTTGAGAATATTAAAGAGATATAAGATCATAGTGACCAAGAAAATATATATTTTTTTATAGAAACGAAATTTTTTACTCTCTCCATATTTTTTTACTCGTCTTCCTACAAGTTTCACACTTTTTAACAAAACCATTTATTAATAATATGAAAATACTAGTTTACCCTTGTATTTTCAATTAATGCCTTAATTTTTCAACCCAAATGCAATTAATGTTAAGGATATAGTTGGAAAAATAATGAAAAAAACACATAGAAAAGAACAAATGACAAATATTTTAGTAATCCAATTTTGGGCTAAAGTGTCTATTTTAAAAAGATGGAGGGAGTATTAAATATAAACCCTTTAAATTGAATTAAAAAACAATTTACTTGTTTAAAATTAATTTTTCAACTTCAAACATTTATCCATTTTTGTCATAACTAATATGGAATTTCAATGTCTGGATTTAACAAGCTTGAAACTAAAGTTTTCCCTCAAATTTAAGGAATTTCAATCCGGATTCTCTAACCAAAAAGAACTTGAAAGTAAAAATGGGATCAAGATGATGACAAATGGGAGTTTGCTTGGCAATGGAGGGTAGCCTTTCGAGTTGGCACTTTCCTTTGCTTTGTTTGAAAGGGGAAGTTGCTCACTAATAAGTAATGATGGTGGAGGCGACACATGACTGATAATAGCACTTGTTTGCTCTGTAATGCGGGAGATGAGGAGGATATCGATCATGTCTTACATAAATGTGATCTTGCAAAGCTAATTTTGTGTTTACTAGTCTCGCAGCAGCAAAGAACTTTCTTTGAGCTAACTTTAGAGGAAAACTCGGACTCTTTTGCTTACCACTCAAAAATTAACGAATGTGCCACGCTTCCAGCTACGAAATTCAAGCAATAAGGGCCGGTGCCACCCACTATTCAAGTTAGACTAGGAAATTTCCCCTTGCCTCTGGTTAGTTCTTATATAAGTATAAGCGGGTTTAAGCTTAGCAGAAAAGAAAGCACCAGGCTTAGAACAGGCATGGAACACAGGATTGGCTGCCTTCTTGTCACATACAACCAACCTCATGGGCTCCTTATTTAAAGTTTTCCCTCAAATTTAAGGAATTTCAATCCGGATTCTTTATCCAAGAAGAATAAAGTAAAAGAATGGAAAGAAAATAAATTCAGCGTACAAATGCTTGCAATGTCCAAATGGCTTGTTTTGGTGTTTGCTTTTGTTTCTGCACAAAGCAAAACCAACACGCCATCTAATTCCACATCCTTATTCTTAAAAATCAACAACTGAATTCATTATCCATTTCTTGTTAACAGTTAAACAAGTCACAATCATCATGAGATAAAAACAGCCGTGCAACCATTTGGAATAAAGCAATGATGTGGACAACTTCAAAAAAGACTTCATTATCTAAATTTAATATGAAATTCTCCTCATACAAATACATTATCATCATTTTTATTAAATCAAAGTCATCCATATATCAATGATTATCACAGCAAAGCCATTAATAATTTTTCCAGGTTGCATAGTCTTACATTATTATTTGTGTGAGCTTGGAATTGGATCCTTCACAATTGTGACAGGGCATGTTGCTTGTGTCATCACATACGAGCTCACGCTTCCTAGCAGGATCCTGTTTTCAAGTTTTCATTAGATCCAATTTCAAATCCCAATTTTAAGTTGAAATCGAAATCAAACAATGTTCAGTTAATGTCAAAATTGAATAACTGAATTAATTAATCGAACCAAACAGAATTACCTTTGGACAGTGCCAAGTCCTCTGCTCCCCATAACCAGAGAATCAAGCTCCAGATCTTCAATAGCATCCAGAAGCTTCTCTCTGGCATCTCCTCCCCAGTACAATTTTGTAACAACTTTGACCTACCAAACAAACATCAGTAAATTCCACCACTGAAACTAATTATTTTCTAATTCAAAATCAGAGATATATAGTTATATACCTCTTTTTGTCTAGAAACAGTATCGAGCGTATTGAGAACGTCAATGTCAATCTTAACATCATAACTCTTCAAAACCTCCGGCTGCCTGAACTGAGCCAAGGGAATGAGAGCTGCAAATCGAAAACAGAGAAAGGAGAAAATCGAATCACATCAGATCAAATGAAAACAGAAGATGAAACGAACAAGAGTCGAAAAAATACTAACGAGAACCAGATTCAGCCCAGAGCTGATCGCGAGAGTTATCAAGATCGTTAGGATTGATGTGGATAATGAAAAGAGTATCTCCTTTATCAACCAAGTTATTGATGGCCCATTGCAGAGCATTCTTGCTGCTGGTGGAGAAATCCATCGCTACTCCGATTTTTCTATCGCCCGCCATTTTCTTTTTGTTTTTGCTCTTCTCAAAATACTCAGAAATTCAGCTTCTTCTTCTTATTGTTCTCTGTTTGGTTTTCAAATAAAAAGACGTGAGATTGGGTGTCGTAGGTTGCAACTGTGAAACTGTGCGCTTTCATTTTTCTATTGCATCACAGCCGTCCACGTGATCGTATGTTTATTTTTGTTTAGGAAAACATGAAAAAGAATAGCGCAAGTTGTATTCCATATCTTCTATTCATTTTTCAAATATCTATTAAGTTTATAAAATAAATATGTTGGAAAGTAAAAAAATAAATTTAAAAAATAAGAAAATAATAATTAAAATATCACGTGTTAAAAAATAAACGAGGAACATAAAAAAGAGAAAATTATGGACACGTTTTTGTAGATTGTTCATACTGTAAGGGTAGCATGGAAATTTTGTACTGCATTATATTGTAAGTGTTATTTGGATTTAGAATATAGTTTCTTGGAGTAAGGTGCGCTGTCTTGGCAGAGTCATATGGTGCCATGTGACGGCCAGCAATTTCTTTGTTTTTTCGATGTTGAAGTTCACACATGTTTGTTTCTATATTTTTTCAGTTTCTTTACAACATTGTACTAAATTTTTTTTTATCACAATTCATAATTGCAGCTCTGTTAAATTTCAAATATATACCAATACGTCCAAAACTCTAATAAGGATTGACCTGATCTAGTTAAGTCTATTTGATATTTACTTTTTCTTTAAATTCCGCAACAAAAATAATTTCACTTCGTTTCACGGATGTCTCGAACTCATGAGATCTCAAATCATAGGAGTTTGGCTGTTTGGATAATATATTAATCAACAAAATTTAAATTACTGAAATTACTTTCTTGTTAATTTTGTAAAATAATATACAAAATATGCGTTGGACCTAATTCAGAACAAGTCTCTTAAAAGTTTAGACATCAAAATAAAGAACTAAAAGTTTAGAAGATAATAAAAATATAAAGACTGCACTATACGCTTAGAAGACATTCAGAGATAAAAAAGATAAAGAAACTCAAAAGTACTTACAGAAAAAGGATTTTTAAGATATTCATCAAATCAACAAAAGTGAATATGAGAAGAAAGGTTTGACAAGCACATAATCTCATAAGAAAAGTTTGACAAGATATTTCTCAAAAGATAAAAAGATCTACGTGTCAGAGGGACAAAATCAAAAGACTGTAAGTTAAACCTTAGAAGATATATATATAGCTCACAAGCATCCAAAGAACCCAGCACACACAAGCAAAAAGCATAAAGGAAACTTCAAAGTATAAGATCAACAAAATATCTTAACTTTTGATGCATGACATCAAGGACAATCTCATTGATCAAAGAAATATATGAGAAGAAGAAAACCTCAGAAGAATGTACACAAAACTCACTTCAAAAAGAAATTGTTTTCTTCTCAGAACCAATCATGCCAGAAGGAGGAGTACAAAACAATATTCGATCTTAAAAGCTATCTCTCACAATTTGAAGAATTGACGAGCCACAAAGGACCAAATTCCGAGACAAATAAGAACTCAAACTTCAAGGTCCTTAGAAGCATCATATATCTCTGAGAAATTGAAGATCCCTAGGCAACTCGCGTGATCTCACCTTTCCAAGAATAATTGTCTTAATCTCTGCAATCTTATAAAGTTAGACATCTGACTTTCACTAAAAAAGATAAGACAATGAGTCGACAAGTAAAAAAGGTTACTTTTAGCCACCTGACAACTGACATGCAAAAGGAACAGTACCAAAATGGTGTAGCCACTAAAAGCCAAACAACAGAGGATAGAGTGGACTAGTTTTGGATTCATCTAACAGGAATATTGACTACAACCTTTAATCCGATCTAACGGTCATAAAGGATTGAGCTGTTTAGAGAAAACAAAAATTAGTTTCTCAAAATAGAGCCGTTCTGAGAAATGTACTTGTCTCATAGCAACAGTCACAAGGAAGACTCTCTCACAAGGCACGCATCAACGGTCATATCCAAGATACGAGAGTATAAATAAGCCTCTATCTGTTGGGAAACAATGATCCAAAAGAACAAATCAAAGAACAGACCGGATCAAGTTTGAAGAAGTTTGACGAAAACAAAAACATAAGAACAAAAACATGTTATCTCCTTAAACCAAAATGGAAGTATAAGGTCCAAGACAAGTCATCAAGACATTGAAGACCATAAATACCTGAGCACATAATGGAAGCATCCGGTTAAAGTTTGGAAAGGAAACAAACTTTAAACCTTCAAAAGCAGCATTCGGAAGAAGAAGTAATTAAAGTAGCATCCGGATATATTTGGTCTGAAGACATCCGGAAGACTAAATATTAAGACAAAGGGAATGATTTGAAAGTTACATTTCCCTCCACCTTTCTGGTCTATAAGTCAAAGATCCTTTCCCTTTATGCAAGATAAAATAACAGCTAGCATGATTTTTTAGAAAAAGACAAAAGGACTGACATAGGTTAGAGAAAAAGTAACAACCTGTACTACCTAGACCAATAGGAAAGGCGCGTGGACCTCACGCATCGGACTACTGGCATAAAAGTTAGTGAATCGCTAAAATACAAGGAAAACGATCACTGATAACTTTTTAATCTCAATCCCAAGGATTCAAACAGGATAATTACTCAGTCTAACGGACTAATCAACAGCTCTGAAAGTGACACATCTTACCTAATCAACGGTGAAGATTTAATTCAACACAACGGCCACATTTTTTTATACAAGGCTATAAAAGAGAAGCTTCATAAGTTGAGAAGGTGCTGGTTGATTCAAGAAAGCATTACACAAGAAAATTTGCTATTGCAATCAGTAACATAATCCCTCCAAGAACCAAACCATTCAAATTAGTTTGGAAGAACTCTCAAGTAAAAACTATAACCTTGAAGAATTCAAAACTCTTTCAAAAGAAAAAGTAGTTGTAAAAATCTCATACTTGGGTGAGTATTGAGATTGGGATATAGCTTAAAGTTGGTGCTTTAAGTGGGATCTCTCTGCAGGACTCAGCTTAGGTTTGGGTAGAAATCTAAGTGGTATATCCTGCTAAAGACAAGAGAACTCGGCTAAGAGTTGGTGCTTCTAGAGGTATATCCTACATCCAGAAGGGTTTACCATTCGGAGACAAATTTTAAGGCTCGATTCCTGCCAGTTGAAAAGGAATCCACTAGTGGAAAAAGCTCGGAGTAAGGAGACTCCGGGGGCTAGAGTAGGCAGGGCCGAACCAGGATAAAACTCTATATTTGATATTCTAACTCTTTACTTTATTTGCACAATATTTCATATTTGCATCATCCGAATCCAATATATCTTAAACATATCAAACACACTACATAAGACTTTTTAAAGTCTACTAATTTCCCAAAAAGGGGTCATTCACCCCCTTTAACCTTATATAGACAACCCTCATAGGGACCAACAAGTGGTATTAGAGCTGGTGCTCACAACTAGAGATCTAACAATCTTGAGCTAAAGATCCAAGAATCAAAATGAATTTCCAAAACTCACAACTCCTTCTTAAGGGTATGTCTATTACCCATCCTCCACTCTTCACCGGTGAACACTACACGTTCTGGAAACGCTGGATGAAGATTTCATTTAGGAACAAAAGCATGATGGCATGGATGGCCATTGAAGATGGCCTATATGATCATACTCAAGAAGTAGAGGGTATAACAACCCGGAAGCCCTTAAATCTATGGGATGAGCATGATTACAAAAGATTACATGAAAATGCAAATGCCATTAATATGCTTCATTATGCTCTTATTGCAGCTGAATTTAATAGAATATTTGCATGTAGAACTGCACAAGAGATCTGGCAGAAGTTCGAAGTGACTTGTGAAGGAACAAACAAGGTCAAGGAAGCTAAAATTGATCTCCTATAGTAAAAGCTAGAATCTTTCAAGATGGAGCCCAAAGAATCCATCAGCAGCATGAACCCTAGATACACCAATCTAGTAAATGAAATGAAAAGGCTTAGAAAGGAGATCTTAGAGGTAGACATGGTCAAGAAAATACTTCGGAGCCTCACCATGGAATGGGACAACAAAAAGACCTTCATTGAGAAAGCTCATGACTTAAACTTCTATAGTTATAATGAGCTCATTGGTAATCTCCTAACTCAAGAGCTATCCCTGGAGATATATAGCCAATATAAGAAAAAGCCTGAAGAAAAGAAGAAGGCCATTATGCTCAAGGCAGATTCCGTTAGATCAGCTTCCTCTGGATCAGACAAGCAACTAAAGGAATCTCATTACAGCAAAGAAGATATGGCTATGCTAGCCAAATATTTTGATAGATTCCTAAAGAAGAAAGATAGGAGCTCCAAAAGGTATGAGTCCAAGAGATCAAAGGAATGCACTTCTAGAAGGGACAAGCCAAGAAAAGCTCCGAAAGAAAAGAAAGATCAGGAAAAAGATGCTGCTTGCTTTGAATGTGGAGAAAAAGGTCACTTCAGAACCAAACACCCCAATCTCAAAAGAGACAAGAAATACAAGAAGAAGGCTATAGTGGCCACATGGATCAATAGTGAAGAAAGCAACAATTCATCTTCAATAAAGGAAGAAGAAACTACTAACTATGCATTCATGGCACTGACAAATCCAAAAGGAGAACAATCCGGAAGAAATCCATCTAAGCAAGACATTGAGCAAATTGAGGAATCAGATTCAAAGACAGCCACCACCGAGGTAAACTCTCACTCTAATTCTATTTCTAACCTTGATTTTGCTAAAGCTTTAGGGGTTATGATCCACAATATGAGGAAGAACACCAAAGCCATCAAATCCCTACGAAGACAAGTGCTGGAGCTTATTGAAGATGCTGAAGCAATGGCACAAGATATTAATCTGATAAGGACCATAAAGCACATTGATATGGTTGAAGAAAATTTCATAAGGAGCCAAGTGCAGATTTTAAGTGCAAACTTAACAGGGCTAGATAGGGAGCTAACCCTAATGAAGGAGGCATCTGAAAGGAAATCATTTCCTTCATAAAGAAGAAAGAATCCAAGGCAAATAGCACCAAGAAATCCAAATAAGAAGAATCCAGGGCCCCAAGTTAAAAAGAATAGAAAGTTAGCAGACAACCTCAAGCACAGAGATTCATAGCTGCTCAAAAGGGAAAGGCTAAGGCAGTGTTTGATGATCAACCTATTAAGCCAAAGAAAAACTACAGAGCAGAGATTGCACCTCTAACTAGCTTTCGGGTATACACTGGACAATAGGATCTATGTAAATCCAGATACATTGGAAACTATGGAAAGGAGGATCTTGAGAAAATCCAGAAGAAGCTTAAGCAGAATAAACCCATCTTAGGATGCATGTTTTGTGGGAAAAACAATCATATTACTAAATTATGTAGATTGAAAAATGGTTTTTATGATGTTTATCATTGGCTTGAAATGGTTGATGACCCTGAGAGGACCCAAATCTGATTGGGTACCTAAACCCACTTGATCTGTTTTATAGGTATGCCTTAGGTCCACAGTAGATCAACATACATAGTACATTGACAGTGGATGCTCAAGGTACATGACTGGTGATGAGAAAGCCTTCATTACTCTAATCCAGAACAAAGGTGGAAAAGTAAACTTTGGAGACAACTAAAAGGGACAGATCGTTGGACCCAGAACCATTGGATCTGATCTGAAGATAGAAGATCTCTCATTAGTTGATGGACTGAAGTTCAACTTGTTAGTGTAGCACAACTCTGTGACAAAGGAAGAAAAGTCACCTTTGACTCTAGAGGATGCCCAATCATTGATAGTAAGTCAAATTAACTCATTCTTTATGCACCTAGAGTAAACAATGTCTAACATTAAAAATGAGAAAAAGAATATATGCTTGGTGTCTAGAGAAGAAGAATCATGGCTATGGCACCGGAGGTTAGGAAATGTAAGCATGAACCTCCTGTCCAAATTAACCAAAAAGGAATTGGTTGTGGGTTTGCTTAAGGTAGCTTTTGATAAGGATCACATATGCACTATATGTCAATTAAGTAAACAGCATAGAAAAAGTTTCCCTTCCATCTCCTATATACCTTCCAAGAGAGTTCTTGAACTCTTACACATTGATCTCTTTGATCTAATCAAACCAACGAGTTTAGGTAAAAGAGAATACACTATAGTCATGGTGGATGATTATTCTCTCTATACCTGGATAGCTTTGCTAGCTAGCAAAATGAAGCCTTTGACCAATTCTCAATAATATTCATCCAGATAGAAGTAGAACATGGCATAAGAATTGCATGCATCCGGAGTGATAACGGAGGTGAGTTCAAAAATAAGCATTTTGCTGAATTTTGTGACTCCAAGGGCATTAAGCATAACTTCTCTACTCTTCATACACCTCAACAAAATGGGGTTGTTGAAAGAAAAAATAGAACAATAGTTGAGATGGTTTAAATAATGCTGAATGAAAATAGATTGCCTAAATGCTTTTGGGGTGAGGCCGTAAACACTTCATGCTACATCTTAAATAGAGCTCTCATTAGAAAGACCTTAGAAAACACCCCATATAAAATCTGGAAGGGAAGGAAACCCAAAATTGGATACTTCAAAGCCTTTGGATTTAAATGCTACATCCTGAATGAAAGAGAGCAACTAGGAAAATTTGATCCTAAATCTGATGAAGTAATTTTCCTTGGCTACTCAACACATAGAAAAGCGTACATAGTCTATAACAAAGAAACCCAAACAATGGTAGAGTCTACACATGTAGATCTTGATGAGACTAACCATGCAGGAAAAGGAAGTTCCAATCCGGAAGATTTAATTCCAAAAGATGAAAATACTGGAGAAAAAGAAGAATTGTAGATCCCAGATTCCTTCAAAATTAAGAAGTACAAAGAAGAAGAGGAATGAATCATTCTCAACTCAAAAGAATCATAAGCTTATCTCAATCATCATAAGATAAACTTCATGGATAATTAAGAAGAAGAAGTTGAGGTAGTAGAGGAACAAACTCCAGTGCATAATGCAGATCTTTAAAGAGAAATCCAGACTTACAAGGATCATCCGGTTGAAGCCATTTTGGTCAATGTTCAAAATCTAGTCAGAACTAGAGGACAACTCAATCGAATGATGAGCCATGCTGCTTTTGTCTCACTCATTGAGCCAAAGAAATTTCAAGATGCCAAAGGAGATGAAATTTGGATGATGGCAATGCAAGAAGAGCTAGATCAGTTCACCAAAAATGTTGTCTAGGATCTAGTGCCACTTCAGGAAGGAAAGTCAATCATTGGCACCAAATGGGTATTCTGGAACAAGCTAGATGAATCCAGAGTTGTGGTTAGAAATAAGGCAAGATTGGTTGCCCAAGGCTACAATCAATAAGAAGGGATTGACTTTGAAGAAACATTTGCACTAGTAGTAAGATTAGAGGCAATCTAGATTCTGTGTGCTTTTACATCATCCATGGGATTCACATTGTTCTAAATGGATGTCAAAAGTGTATTTCTAAATGGAGTAATATAGGAAAAGGTCTATGTCAATCAGCCACCTGGATTTGAAGACTCAAAACATCTGGATCATATGTAGAAGCTAAAGAAAGACCTCTATAGATTGAAGCAAGCACCAAGTGCCTGGTATGAAAGACTCACTTCTTTCCTCATATCCAAGGGTTACATTCGGGGAAAAGCAGACACAACCCTCTTCATCAAGAAGGAAAAGGTGGATGTTATTCTAGTCTAGATCTATGTGGATGTTATCATCTTTGGAGCAACAGATGAGAAGATGTATGAAGAATTCAGCACTCTAATGCAGAAGGAATTTGAAATGTCCATGATGGGAGAACTGAATTTCTTCCTTAGCCTATAAATCAAGCAGAGTTCGAATGAGATTTTCATTAATCAGTCCAAGTATATGAAGGAGATTCTGAAGAAGTTTAAAATGGATAAGAGCAAGCATAATTCCACTCCAATGGGATTAGATACAATCCTTTCAAATTATTATAAAGGAGAAGATGTAGATCAGAAGCTTTATAGAGGAATGATTGGTTCACTTTTATACTTGACAGCTGGTAGACCTAACATATACTATGCAGTCTACTATTATGCAAGATATCAAGCCAATCTAAAGGATTTACATCTCAAAGCAGTAAAGAGAATTCTCAGATATCTTCTAGGAACTACTGAAGTTGGGTTATGGTATCCTAGTAATGAGGACTTCACATTACAGGGCTTCACTGATGCAGACTATGGTAGAGATACACTTGAGAGAAAGAGTACATCCAAAGGCTGCCACTTTCTTGGAGACTTCTTGGTGTCATAGTATAGTAAGAAGTAAACTTCAATTTCCTTATCAACCATAGAAGTAGAGTATATGACAGCTGAAAGTTGTGTGGCTCAACTCTTATGGATCAAGCAATAGTTGGAAGACAATGGAGGTCAATCCGGATGTGTGGATGTTATGTGGGACAACAAAAGTGCAATTAATGTGTCATAGGATCCAGTGCTACATAGCAGGATGAAGCATGTCAACATCAGGCACCATTTCATCCGGGATCATGTAATGAAGAAGGATGTTGCATTTGTCTACATTCCAACAAACGAGCAAAGGACAAATATCTTTACTAAGCCATTAAGTAAAGATCAATTCAACAAACTGAGAGAGTCTATTGGTATGTCTAATCCAATTTAAAGGTAAATCCGGAAGACGTTTTGAAGCTAGTTTGGTATTCTACAAGTCAGGAAAATTCGGAAGGAGAAGAAGCCAAGTTAATTCTGGATCCGAAAGGAAAATTGCCAGATCAGCATACAGAGGTGACAAATGGAAGTACAAGCGCGAAAAGGTAATTGTACACGTTTTGAATTTCAAATGTTTATTGGGCACTACACGTGCAGTAAAATTTACAACTGTCTTAAAAATTTAACCGTTCCACTTCTTTGGTTTAAACGCCATTTACCTCTTTCCTCACTGCCACCTCATCAATCCAGTTCAATTTAACTGCATCCAGATTACCATTCTACCCTCGGTCTTGAAAACTCTATAAAAAGCCCCCAATTTCTTCTTCATCCTCATCCGAGCAACTATTCTACTGTTATTTTGCAAATTTTATTTCAAAAAACCTAAATTCCCAACTTCTTTATCCTCAAATGGCATCTAATCAAACCACTCCTCCTCCTCCAAGATATATCTTTGTAGAATCTGATCTCAAAGATGAGGATTTTGCTCCTCTAAAACTCAAAAGCTTTGACTCTATAGTACCATCAGACTACTTGGGGGATAATTTTTTATTCAACACAGAACCATATTCCAAGCTAATAAAAGATCAATACCTAGAAGAGTTTTTGAAAATCAACTACCCTACCTATCCGAACCTCGTTAGAGAGTTCTATGACAATCTGATGATCCACTCCTGTTATAATGCCCTCCGGACCAAGGTGCGAGGAAAAGTGATAACAGTCACTCTAGAATTCTTTGTGACTCAGCTTAAAATGAAGAATGATGGATATGATCTCCTAGTCAAATATCATCTTAGGATGTAGCTCCTAGTCCGCTACTTTGGAGACAAATTCTCCACCTAATGGCCACAAACTCCTAGAATACTCTTACATGTTCTAGCTAAATTTATCCTTATCTGGAAAGGATCTATCACGACTGCATCATCCTTTCAACACTGCGTCTTGCAGCATTGGGTAGAAAGCAGAGTCATCAACTTGCCTATCCTGATCATCCATTTCATAAGGCAGCATAGGAACTCCTACGGCGCTCTCATCACTAAAATCCTCCTAGAAAATGGATCTATCAGGAGCTTAATCTGTTCATAAGAAGGAAATTCTGGAGAAGAACTTTAAGAAGTTGACTTTTGGAGAAGTCTGGGATGAGGAGAATTGCTCTAGAGCTGGAAGGCCGGACTGGAAATTGCTCCAGAGGCTAAGAAAGCTAGAATAGCTATGCCTAAGGCTCAGAGAAAAATAAATCTCATGCCAGTTGGTGAGGAAATAGATGAGGACACACTACCCCTCACACAACTATTAAAAATAACCCCTGACAAGCCTAAGAGAAGAAGAAGGCTCATTAAAGCTACAGACAAGAAGATAAAACCAGTTTGTGAACTGAAGGCTACTGAGAAGATTGTAGTAGCAGCTGCCGATATTAGAAAGGGTTGGAAGTAAGGAGAGAAGTCCACTATCATGGATATCTTGAAAGCAGAGGATGAATCTAATAGTGAGGAAACCTGGGATGAGGAGCCTGTTAGCACAGGTCCATTCCCGCCCCGTGAGGAATAATGCCTATTTCATTCAGCGATACGACAAATGAGTCAAAAAGGACCGAATTGTCATCTAAAATCAAAAATTCAAAAATCCACATTCCAGGGAAGGTCTAATTTAGCATTCCTTACTGAAAAATCAAAACGTCAAAGTATGGTCAAATATAGATAATTAGCCTGCCGGCTATTTACCGATCCATAGGAAAATTTCCAAATCTTATCGAGATTTGGCCAGGATTTACGGGATCAGAAATCAAATCCTATCAGAGTGCTAATCAGCCCGCCAGCTAATTACCTATGTAATTAGCCCACCGACTAATTACCAACCCATTACAAATACGGGGTCACCCCCTCATTTCAGCGGAGACGAAAACTTTGGAAAATTTCCAAAATTACCTTAATGTCCTTTTCAGTTCTGGGAATCCCAAAAGCCCCAAAACTCTATCAAAATAATCCAAGATCTGAGTTCCATCACTGACATTGGTATAAACTCACTTCACGGTCTTTTTGGATCAAGATCCTGCAGTGGTCTTCGGTCTAAAAATGACACATTTCCCTTTATAAAAAACCCAAGATTATAGTCATAACTTGGGTTAAATGTATTTTCCAACCAAATCACAACCTATGACAACTTCGGTTCTGCACCGGCTCTTAGGTCACCCTGGACGGACAAAAAGGTAAACTGAGGGTAATCTGCTCTGAGCCTAACTTTAAAATCCATTTCATTACTTTATTATTGCACATTGCATTTCATTTCTCTGGTTAAGTGAGCCATTGGTGCCACTTAAACTATAATATGTGTAAATAAGCTCACAGGTACGGAAAAACATTCAGAACATGGGCAAACTCTATCCGAGTTTTCGAGCCCAGACCCAAGTGCTGTCATTACTCTGTCGAAAATACAGTAGAAAAGTCTATTTATTAAGCCGTTATAATGCCCGTTTTATTTCTTGAATTTGATTCTTAAATAAAGCCGTTGTAATGCAGAAATCACCATAAATTCCAAGATTCCAACATTAATCCAAACAATTTGAACGATATGAGTAACTATTACGTCCAAACTCAGAATCTCACTTTCTTTTCGGCATAAAAATCCCATTTTGGATCAGTATTCCACAATCCCCGGTGGAGCTGAACCGGGTGGCGACTCTATTTTATTTTTAAATAAAGTAAAAATGCTTTATTTTAAAAATATCTTTTCTTATTAAAATGAAAATATATTTCTCACTATAATTGCATTGTTGGCCTACAAAGCCACCGCATTTAAGCAAACAGGATTTTCTCAAACCAGACTAAACACCGCGGTTTTCTCAAACTGCACCGAATCTAAAGCGTGCCCCACGCGCCGAACCCCGCTTGCACAACTAGACCCGACAACCCGTCGATACGCTCACAATGGCGACTCTGCTGGGGATTTATTTTTATAAAAACTTGATTTTTATAAAAATTCTTTTCTTGATATAATAATTAAAAGATTGTTCAAATTAAATTTTAGAACTAAGGAATTTGTGGTAACTTCTGCATTACACAAATTTTAGGACTGCGTTTAGGTGTCTTTTGGTGAAGTATCTCCAAGTTTGCTTAGGGCTTGAGGGGTATGGATCCAATCACACCCCTTGCGTAACGTATGAGGACCTTGTTCGCTTAAGGGCAAGACTACCTACGTATATTATTTGTGGAAAAGCTTCCTTTGGTTCGCTTAGGGCTAGTGGGACTCGGTACACAAAGGCCCAGGGTACCCTAAATTGCATTCAGTCATATGACCAAAACCCACATATAGATGAAGCGTAGACACTTTCTCGTAGGTATTCCCAAAAAACCTTGAGTGCACGCGAGCAGACTTCACTAAGTCCCCTGTTGACTTTAAAGTGAAGTAACCCAATGGAGTTAGAAGGGCGGTAGGAGCGATCTAACCATTTGCTGCATGTGCAGGTTTATTAAATATAAATAAACTAAAAACCAATATCATAGACATCATGATTGTGTGAAAACTAAAAATATCTTTGTGCAGCCATGACATTGATGTGTGCCATCCCATTTCATTTCCTCAGTTATAGGAACCTAAAATTAACAGAGACCAGTGAGTCCACCTAGGCTCAACTTAAGAGCCGAAATCATTAAGACTAATAAGCACACCTAGGCTCAGCCTATGAGCCAAAAGACTTCCAAACCTTTTGAGTGACCTCAGCATCAGCTCAACCCTTAGACCAATGAGTCAAACCCTTTGAGTGACCCCCGTATCAACTCAACCCTTTGGACCAATGAGTCAGAACCCTTCGAGTAACCCCCGCATCAGCTCAACCCTTGGACCAACGAGTCAAATCCTTTGAGTGACTCTAGTGTCACCTCACCCCTTGGACCAATCAGTCAAACCTTTTGAATGACCTCCGCGTCAGCTCAACCCTTAGACCAATGTGTTAGAACCTTTTGAGTGACCCCAGCATCAGATCAACCCTTGAATAATGAGTCAGAACCCTTTGAGTGACCCTTGCATCAGCTTAACTGTTGGACCAATGAGTTAAACGTTTTGAGTGGCCCCCGTGTCAGCTCATCCCTTGGACCAATGAGTCAAACCTTTTGAGTGACCCCCGCATCAGCTCAACCCTTAGACCAATGAGTTAAAACCTTTTGAGTGACCCCCGCTTCAGCTCAACCCTTGGACCAATAAGTCAAACTTTTTGACTGACCCCCGTATCAGCTTAATCCTTGGACCAATGTGTTAGAACGTTTTGAGTGACCCCCGCTTTAGCTCAACCCTTAGACCAATGAGTCAGATTCTTTTGAGTGATCCCCGCGTCAGCTCAACCCTCGGACCAATGAGTCAAACCCTTTGAGTGACCCTCGCGCCAACTCAACCCCTTAGACCAATGAGTCAAACCTTTTGAGTGACCCATGTGTCAGCTTAACCCTTAGACTAATGAGTCAAACCCTTTGAGTGACCCTAGTGTCAGCTCACCCCTTGGACCAATGAGTCAGAACCCTTTGAGTGACCCTCTCATCAGCTCAACCCTTAGACCAATGAGTGAACCCACCTTAGACCAGCAAGTCAATTTGCCCTCAGGCTTTCGAGTATGATCTGACTCAGGCCCTTGGTCCTTGATCCGTGCATTTGCAATATCCCATGAATATTGCAAGTTTTCAATTACTCCTCGACCGATTGGCATATGCCCGAACCTTTTTTTAATTTGATTATACATCTCCATCATTCATCCATGCATTTGATCACTCACACAGTCATTCATCCACCCACGAACAAGGTGAGAAAGGCCCAGAGCCATGCCCGATGCACTTACTAACACTTGATCTCTTGCCCTTTCAGGTTGGAAGCAAGAGAGACACAGGTTAAGGCACATTATGGGTAGTCCAAAAGTCACACCCCCATCACCAGTTAAATCTTTAGCTAGATTCTTCTCTGATCTAGAACCAAAACCGCGATGGTATATGATGATGCAGTTGGCTAGTCCCTTAGGAGGATTCTTGACACCCACGAATTTCATGATATTTGGGAAAGGTTGAGCGCTGCTAATGCTCAGAAAACCCAAGAACAGGAAGCCAAAATAGCTGCACTCAAAGCAAAGATGGCAGATATGGAGAAACTATCTCTGGTAAAAGACAAATCTGTTGCCCTCTCTATAGAGTAGTACGTGAATATTGATCGATTCCTGCCTAAGGAGTAAGAAGCCCTTCTGGCTAACTTTTTGTTGCCCTACATGGCTCCATATGCTGGCACTGGACCTCCCCACACATACTTGGAAAGTTATCTCTAAATTATGACTAGCATGAACATCCCTAAGGTTCATATAATCAATCTATTTCAAGCAACTCTTCATGGACCCGCCTTTGAGTGGTACATGAGAATGCCAACCGATGTAAAGTGTGATTGGAAGAAGCTGTGCTCGGTGATCCTTGAAAACTATGCCTTCAATTTGAAGGTCAATACTACTCTGCAAGATCTCAAAATAATTAAGCAACGGCCGAATGAGTCCTTCGAAGAATTTTATCTAGAGGTGGATGGTTGTGTACATGCTTGTAACTGGGGCACTTAACCAAGATGCCCTGATAGTAAAGCTTGTCGAAGGCTCTAGTCCGAAATATCGAGATGAAATGAAGATGAAAGATTCGATACCTTCAATGATGTGGTAAACTATGCTAAGAGACTTAAAAAATATGAAGAAGAAGATTGAACAAAGAAGCAAGAACAGCAAGCTTACACTAAACGTCGATATTGGGAGAAGGCAGTTCTTCCAAACAAGGCACCTCTGAATCCTCAAAAGCCGCTCCTAAAGTGGCAGCGGTTACCCAAGTACAGACTCACCAGTCTATCTCTCCTTGGGTGGAATCACTATCCCAGATATTCACCAAGGTGAGAAAATCTGATCAGCTCCAAAGCATCAAGCCATTCACTCCGCCTGCCGCGGCCGATAGAGACAACTTCTGTGCTTATCATGTAACCAAAGGGCACCACACTAATGAATGCGCTTGGATACTAAAATATCTGCAGCAGATGATAGCTAATGGGAGGATGAAAGAGCCTGAGAAAAAGCCAAGCACCTAGACTAATCCGCTGCCAAACTTTCAAGCTACGGTGAGCGCCATTGGGATTGATGTAGAGGCTGATGAATACGGTATTGATATAATAAATAACTTTCGACATGACCTAAGATGAGGGGATAATATGATCTTTAACAACATGGATATTGTTTACATGGTCGATCAGTACGTTTGGAGAATGAGGAGAGAATGGCTGGACCAATATATTATACCGCCGCATCTCATATATCATAGAGATTCAGATCCGAATGAACATTTGGAGGAACTTCTTCGGTTTATGCATGAACAAGGAATAGCCATGATAGGTTTCATATCACAATTCTCCAGATTCTTAGAAAGCCCGGCCATGGACTGGTATGAAGCGATGCCACTAGAAGGACGTTGGAACCGGTACTTTATGGAGAGATCTTTCCTCTACTACTTCAGGCATATCAACTATTCCCAAATGAGCTTTGCTGGTGGTTGGCACCATAGGCAGACTGACATAATACCGGCTTGCAAGATATCCCTCATCCACAACCTTTCATATACACTCACCTAGATTACATGAGTCCCAATTATGTTGGAATAAGTTAGTTCAAATTCGAGAGTTCTTCTAAGACAACACATTTAGAAATCCAAGAACTATATGATCCTGAACAGGCATGGAGTAACCGGGCAGATCAATAGAGGTACCTCAGTTTGAATCTAGAGGGAGCTGTATGAGACCAATTTAGAGAAATCCGTACCGACATTACAGCATATGATGCCCGTATGGAGGAAACATTTGCCAGCATACAAACCATGGTATCTGAGTTCCATATCGCCATAGGAGGGGTAAAAGTCGAGCCATATGTGGCAGGAGAAAACCCAGAAGAATATCCCGAGGAAGATCCCAAAGAAGATCCTGAGGAGGACCCCAAAGAGGAACTAGAAGGAGATTTTGATAATGATATCCCAACTCAGCATGCACCTAACTGGATCTTTGAGCCATAACGTTTTGAAGATTCGGATAAAGAAGTGGAAGAATTTGTGGACTCTAGCGAATTCGATTGTAAGGATAAAAGCGAAGCGGATAACTTGGGGTATGAATCGGAGACTTTCTTGAATGATGAGCTAAATCACTTACCGAGAGATTTTAAGTACGCGCTTCCCTTCCTTAATGGCAAGATGGTTGATTATGACGGTGTCAAGAGCTACACCTCTTCTCTGGAGCATGACTCCCTGGGTGCCTTATGGTCTGTAGCAAGTGACAATTTTAAAGACTTTGTAGACTTTGACTCAGACAGTAAACACATCATTAACATGATTCAAGATGAGGGGCAAGAACCTTCTTAGGAATACACTATAGAGAGAATTTGTGGAGAGAATGAACTAGCTTAAAATAGTTAATGGATATGGAGCCTTGACTTGAGGGGTGTATACCCTATATTCTATGATAGGAGTACAAGGCCGCGCCCTCACATCCGTGAAGTCGTGTAATTAACGAACAAAGGGTACATTCACTATGCATATTGGCCCCAAAGGTTCCGCTGGACTCTCTGAGAAAAGGCAGTTGTTTTGTATGAAGGGCTGACATTTTACCAAAAGTCATTCTAGAGCATTCTGGCTAAGCAATTCACTGACTACTTCACATGGATCGACCCACCAGAAGACACAACCCCCAAATTAGACAGGCACGGGAACCCCTTGCTGTACTGGGAATGGAAAGCAACCAACGTTGCCTGCCCATCATCAACGGAATCGGCCAAGGAATACCCCTGGTATACCAATAAATGTCACGATGCACCAGTCCTTTATGATGACATGCTGAATCTGTTCGGTGAAAGTGAACCAACTGATGAGGCCTCCTCGTCCATGCATATGATTAGGCAGGGATCTAATCTAGTCCTATGCCAAATCTTACAAGAGAACCCCATCATTCTAGAAAAGCAGCCTAAAAAGGTTCCTTTCATGCAGTGGCCCTTAGCCGCTAAGGCACCAGTTTTTGTGAACAAACCAATTGACTTGGGAGAGATACCCCTCGATGAGGATTTCGATAAGTTTGAGGTCTTCGAAGCAACAAACTCGCCAATCCTTGTGGTCAGTCCTATCACCAAAGGAGGAAAAGTCACTAGATCAGTAGCCCTAGCTATACCAAGAACTAAGCCCTCGGTACCTCCTACTTTTGTTAAGTCCTCAGAATAGGTAGAAAGCCTATTATGGATCAACTGAAGGCCACTATGACTAAGATAAGTATCTGGGACCTACTCCTAGGCTCTCTAGAGCATAGGCTCGTTATCATTAAAAAGCTAATGGAAATCAAAACATCTCCTCTAGCATCCTCGAAACAGGTCTGTGCGCTACTCAATAAATAGACTAGCACTGTTATCCCCGACATTGTCTTCTCAAGCTTAGATCTACCTAAAGAAGGCATTCGCCATAACAAGGCTCTCTACTTGAAGGCTAGTGTTTTTTAGCGCATCATGCCCTGTATAATGATTGACGATGGCTCATCACTAAATATCTGTCCCAAAGATATTCTGCCAATTCTAGGCCTAATCAAGAAGGACCTAAAAAAGTCCACAACAGTCATCAAAGCTTTCGATAATTCCAAAAGGACCATCATCGACACATTCGATGCTAAAGTCACTATCGGTGAAATCTCATCTATAGTGCTTTTCACGGTCATAGATATCCTGGTGACTTTTTCTATGCTACTTAGGAGACCATGGTTCCATGCTTTGGGAGGAGTCCCATCCACCCTGCACCAGAAGATCAAGATCTCATTCCGTAGGAAGATTGTTACCTGAAAGCTAACGAAGCCTTAGTAGGACCAGCACTAAAGATGGAAGAAAGCAACATGAAAGGGTTCACCATAGCCATAATTGGCCAGGAAGCGAACAATCAACCAGAGGTGTACTAGGGCCTATGGATTCAGGGATACATGCAGAAGCACCACACTCCTGGAAAAGGACTAGGTGCCCATAAACAGGGAATGCCAACCTTCAATATAGGAGCAGGAGAATGGAAGCTCGTGGGACTCGGTTACATAGGCTCTTGAAAAGTTATCCACAAGATGACCTTTCAAAGGAAGTTGCAACAACCCCACGGAGGAACCCTCGAGCCTATTATTCATCAGAGAAAGACCATTTCAGGATTTGAGATTTTATCAGACGTAGTCAGCTACAACAAAAATGGCAAAAGCTTCATAACCTACATTAAAAGGCTAGTTGCTAGCCAGATGTAGGCGTAGTCCCCGATCAGACCAAGAATGATAAACAGGTAACCTAAAGAAGGTCAAAAAGCTGAGTAGAGAGGAAGAAATCCTTGATACCTTAACGAAGCACCTTCAGGCTTAACTCAAGATAGTAGAGGAGGTAAGGAGTAAGGGAGGTATCTTGAACAAAGCCATCATGGACATGGTCATGACCATGAAAGGCAAAGTAAAGGTACAAGAGGAAGATGACGAGGAAATGTTGTTGAAGCCAGCTGCCATAGGAGAATCATCCGCAATAGAGCCAGACCCTATTGATCAGGATGAGTCTTTCGTTTCTATTTCCAGCCTGTTTGAAATGAATAATGTACTTTATGATGATAATAAGATGAAGAACTTTACTTATTTGGATTGTGTTTCTGATTACAATTCCATTCATCCATTGCAGTATTCATCTAGCATTTTTAACATCAATAATGATATTACAAAAGAAATTAACTTAAACACTGAAGATGACCTAAAAATGGTATACATTTCCAATCGACTGCCCATCAAACATGAGAGAGCATTGATAAAAGTATTGAAAAACCATGTTTTAGACTTCATTTGTTCTCACAAGGACATACCTGGACTTGATCGGCACATTGCTGAGCATTAGATCCCTATGGACCTGAAAATTTGGCCAGTGAAGCAAAAGATGAGAAGAATGCACCTAGAGTAGGCCGAAAAGGTCAAAGTAGAGGTAGCAAAATGGATCAAGGCAAATTTCATCGAAGTCATCGAGTATCCCACTTGGCTATCCAATGTAGTATCCATACCCAAGAAGAATGGTGATGTCCGAGTTTGCATCGACTTCATGGACTTGAATAAGGCTACCCCTAAAGACGATTTCCCGCTACCACACATCGATATTTTGGTAGATAGTGCAGGAAGAGCGGGCATGTATTCCTTTATGGATGGATTCTTGGGATACCACCAGATCCTCATGAATGTAATAGATAAGTTCAAAACAACGTTTATCTTAGAGTGGGGAACTTATTGTTTCAGGGTAATGCCTTTCAAACTCAAGAATGCAGGGGCAACCTACCAGCCAATAGTCATAACCTTGCTAGATGACTTGATCCATATAGACGTTGAGGTCTATATGGATGACATGCTTGTGAAATCCGTTACACTAGAAGAACACCCGGCAGTGTTACAATGATTCCTCACAAGGATTGGGAAGTACAACCTCCGTTTGAACCCAAAAAAGTCCATATTTAGCGTCACATCAGGCAAATTACTGGGGCACGTGGTTAGCTAGAAAGGTGTAGAAATGGACCCCGACAAGGCTAGTGCTATCAGGGAAATGCTCATACCAAAAACTGAGAAAGTAGTAAGAAGTTTCTTGGGATCCATACAGTATGTCAGCCGCTTTATAGCACGGTTGACAACCATATATGAGCCTATCTTCAAACTCTTGAGGAAATAGCAGCCGATAGAGTGGAACAACCAATGCTAGGAAGCTTTTAATAGAATTAAAGCTTACCTAATGAACCCTCCGATATTAAAGCCGCCAATTCTTGGGAGGCCACTCATTCTCTTCTTAGCGGTGGAAGAAACATCTATGGGGGCCATGCTAGTTCAAGAACATGAAGAAAAGAGGGAACACATGGTTTATTAGCTCAGCAAGAAATTACTAGAGTATGCAACTCGATACACCATCATGGAAAAGACTCGCTCCGCTATAGTTTGGCTCACCAAAAAGCTCAGACATTACTTCCAATCATACATAATCCAAACAGTCGCAAAAGTGGATCCACTGAAGTACCTATGTCAGGCTCCCTTACTAACCGAAAAATTGGCAAGGTGGCTCTTGTTGTTGTCAGAGTTTGATATTGAGTACGTAACAAAGAAGACCATTAAGGGTAGAGCAGTGGCCAAATTCCTAGAAAATCAACCACTCGAGGAAGGAGAATAAGAAAGCCTAGAATTTCTTGATGAATGTCTCGCAGCCACCACAGAAAACCTGAGAAAATGGACCATGTTCTTCGATGGCGCCATCAACAAGCGAGGAGCTGGCTTGGGAGTAATCATCCTTACGCCAGATGGAGCACTCATACCTCTATCAAAGCGCTTAGAATTTTCCGCCATGAATAACGGGGCAGTGTATGAAGCCTATTTATTTGGGATGTTTGCCCTAGTCGCTCTTAGAGCAGACAAGGTCAAAATTATCGGTGATTTGGATTTAGACATCAAGCATGTCACAGGGGACTGGGAACTAGAGGAGGAATCCCTCAGGCCTTACTTAGAAGCTGTATGGAGAAAAGCCATCATATTCAGTGAATGCAAATTTAATCATATGCCCCGCAAGGAAAACCAGATGGCAGATGCATTGGCCACTTTAGCCTTCATTTGGGAAGGGCCCCAAAAGCAACCAATCAAACCCCTTGTTATGGAAACAACCCGATCTCCTTGCTATGTCTGGCAATAAAAGACAACGAGGAAGAAGGAACCCCCTAGTATTCCGACATTGTCAAGTTCCTTGAAAACAACGAATTCCTAGCTGAGGCTATGAATTCTAATAGAAATATGCTGAAAAAGCTTGCTATGCAATTCTTCCTGGTTAAAGGAGATCTATTCAAGAGGACCTCTAACGGCCTACTACTAAAATGCCTGACACAGCGAGAAGCTAAAAGGGTAATGAAAGAGGTACATTCTAGAGACTGTGGTCCACATATGAACGGCATCATGATGGCAAAGAAAACCCAAAGAATGGGATACTCTTGGCTGACCATGCTAGCTGATTGTGTTTAAGAAGCAAGGACTTGCCATGCCCTTTCGATATACGGAGATATGAGCCACTTACCACCAACAACATTACAAAGCCTTAGCCATTCTTGGCCTGGGGCATTGACATCATTGGCGAAACAAGGCCTTCTTCGACCAATGGTCATTGCTTCATTATAGTAGCAGTTGATTACTTTTCCAAGTGGGTTGAAGTAGAATCTTATACAAGCATCATGGCTAAGAAAATGGCTCGATTTATCCAATGATACATCTTTGCCAGGTACAATATTCCTCATCATGTGGTGAGTGACAATGGTGTGCAGTTCCAAGGAGAAATAGCTGATCTTATTGAAGAGCACGGGATTGAGCATCATTGCTCTTCGCCTTATCGCCGTCAAGCAAATGGAGCTATGGAAGCAGCTAATTAGGCAATCAAGAAAATCCTCTCCAACTACCGAGATTTGGCCGATCATTTTCCCTATGCCTTGTGGGGATATAGAACCAGTGTCAAGACTCCTACAAGTCAAACTCCTTTTTCTCTTATCTATGGGATGGAGGCGGTATTACCTATTGAAATGGAAATCAAGTCTTTATGCATAGCCCTTGAAGCTAGCCTTCTCAAAGATAAATGGGCAAAAGTGAGGCACGAAGAACTGACCTTGATCGACAAAAAATGATTAGCTGCATTGGAAAATCTACAGTTATACCAACAGTGCATGGCCAGGGCTTACAACTGTAAAGTTAGGGGACCAAGCCAACCTTTAAAGATAGGCAATTTAGTCTTAAAGAAATCTCATAAAACATTTATAGATGCTCGAGGAAAATTCCAACCAAACTGGGAAGGACCATACGTGATAAAGAAGACTATCAAAAAAGGGGCAGTGAAGATCTCAGATCTGGACGACAACAAATTTGTGAATCTAGTTAATTGTAACAAGTTGAAGCGATATTTCGTGTAAAAAAGAGTAATAATAATAATAAGGTTTATCAAGAGCTGGAAAGGGCTCTTGAGCAAAAACAAAGACTCCAAAATAAAAGAGTGGAGCCTTAGGTAAAATCCGTTCGGAGCCTTAGGCAACGATGAGCATTTCTTGGAAATAAATACCACTTGTCCTCCGTGATGAATAATATCCTTTGTAGTAACATGTTCATATTAAAAATACTGCACGAGTTCATTAAATGGAAACTGCGAATTGTTTAAATGAAACACGCATAAAAAAACATCATTTCATCTTTATTACATATAAAAGTGCATTACAAACAGGAAATAGTAGCGACAAAGATGAACAACAAGGCCTCAACCCATTATTCTCCCACATAGAACAAAAGACACATAATGGCAAGCTCGCTAAACCCTAAGGAAGCTTCAAAGCCTCATAGTCTCACGGAGCCTCTCCTCAAGAGTAGTCAGTCAACGAACACTCGTAACCCAGATATTATAAGCCTCGGAGGGATGGATGTTGAAAGGGGCAAAGTAGTTCATCTCCACCTGAGTGCAACTAATCCATCTCACATCATGACAATAGATCTGAGTATAGGAAAGCTCCGGGCCAACAAGGGTGCACAGGGAAGCAGGCTTGAGATCGACCATACTGTCTACACAAATGACCAGGAGAATAAGTGATGATCTCAAAAAGGCCAATAAAGACCACACCATCTCTAGCAACTTCAGTAAGCATATGAGTGATTCCCCACCAAGGGCAAACCCAACGGATATCCTCAGCAGCTCGGCTCCCTATAAACTCAACCCACTCCTCAATGGTGAAATCTTTGTAGGAATGATTACCCATGTGAATTATAGAGCATCGTGCTCAATAGGCCCTCGGATAATAATCCATGCTCATAGGAACAAATATCACAGAAAGCTTGTCCCAGAGCCAGAGCTACACAAGAAAGCACAAAAAGAAGAAAAATCAACAAAAATAAAAATGAAAATGATAAAAAAGAAAAAAAAGAAAAAAAGACGAAAAAAGAAAATAGCCTGCTAGATTAAAAACCTAAAAAGGTGGTCCAGGCAAAAATTAAGGCAAGCCTGATGGATCGAAAACCTAAAAGGGTGATTCATGCAAAAAGAAAGGCTTAAGTAAAGGTTACCTGAAGAAAAAGCCTGCTGACCCTAGTAGTAGCCTCAGTTCCACTCCAAGAAGCACGCACGAAGATCAGCGTCTCAGCTAAACTAACCGCAATGGGAGATTTCCCCTCTAGCATCTGGTCAATGATAGTCAGAAAGGCAAAACTGCAAACCATAGTGGGTACCTCAGAGAGAAAACCCCCAACAGAATCAAACATATGAGCGGCAACTAGCTTGCATCATCAAAATAGAGTCCCCTGACTATGTCAAAGGCCATATCTAGCCTCAAGCCCTCAACACAGAACAATCAACGCCTATCAAATTATTGAAGCTGAAAATGATTCATCAATAAATCAGAAAATTTAGGGCAAGGCACCGGGATAATTGGATGCATATCGGTAGACGATTGAAGAAGCCCACATGATGCCTCATACAAGGGGCATAGCTCATGGTCCCTGAATCGAAACATGTTGTCAACAGGATCCCAGAACCTAACAGCAGCTTGGATCATATTATCCTTGACAAAGATGTGGCAGTATTCCTTCATGTGCGCCAAACCACAAACCCAGAGACGATCCCAACTATTGAAGTTCTTCAGATAAACATTCAAATCAGCATAAAAATGTATGTAGCCCTCCATGGAAAAAATTCATAAGAATAATAGTTTGCTATATGTAGTTTATGGGGCAATCTACCAATATCTGGCAGATTATCCCGATAAACTCGACCAACAATGAAAAGGAAACACAAAGAGAAGGAATAAAGAAAATCTTATTTATGCAAAAATGTGTTCATACAAAAGGAGGCACTGCAAATGGCCCAAAAGAAAGCAAAGAAAAAAAACAAAAAGTGAAAAAAAGCCTATCTAATCGCCCTGAGGGAAGAATCTGGGAGGATGACCTTGCCCCTGATGCGGCTGCTACTGCGGGTCATCCACCTGAAGCAACCCCAACTGAGCTCAGAGCCATCGAATCTTCAGCTGCAATATTTCAACACAAACCATTCATATGCATTTCATAACATGCCATACATCATCATTAACATAATAAAATAACAAACATACCGCTATATCCGAATTTTTGGTCATTATGAAGTGCTGCTGCCTTTGAATAGATCCCTAATCGGAGATACTATCAGTAGTGGGCACCTGCAAGAATGAAAGATCAAAGTAAGTCAGGATAGCCATAATCTAAAATCTAAAGGCAAAAGGAGAAGAGACAGAGGAGACTAAAATGAGTGGCGCCAGCAGGATGGAAAGTCATCGGACGCTCAAGATCCAGATAAGGCAAGATGACCGAAGTATAAGTGCTCAGGTCAGGGCAATACATCATGAATATGAGGGGCTGAAACTATAACTCCTAATTCCCCTCCACCATCGTTGGGCCCTGAGACAGGACGGATGACGCTGAAGAGCTACCCACGTGAGTGGAAGTAGTCGCGGGTCTCTTCCTACCCTGGTGATCCTGCAAAGACAACAAAACTAGGTCAAGTTAGTCTAACTAAGTGCAATAATAAAAGAAAGAAGAACTCAAGTAAGTAAAAGGGGAACTCAAGCGAACCTGATCTGGCCTAGCCACTAGGGGCAGAAGTCGAAGGGGCAGAGGCCTCAGGAGCAGAAGCTAAAGGATCATCGTCCTCATAAGGGTTATAAATATCCTACCGAGGCACAATATGAATAGGATCTATATCTGGCCATTCAAGCAGCTGCATACGACCGAACTCCTCATACCCCCCAACCTACTCTAGGAAGGTGCTAGAGATACCCTTGGAGGCCAATCGTGCAAAATTAGGCGAGCGACGAGGCTAGACGACCCACCAAGGCACCTCAAGAGGAATAGAATGCAACCTAGGAGAAGATGCTAGCCCTGAATGCGATCGCCCAAATACCACACCAAAGAAAATGGGGTCTCTATGATCAGTCGGGTATCTATAAACTCCCCGGCTTATCTTATGACTTCCGGCCAATGAAGAGCATGCCCCCAAGGCTATGTCCTAATCTAAAAAAGGGAAAATGAGACATCGGTATAATGATTGTAGTAGATATAGCGATTAAAGGAAATTAAGTAATCATAAAGCATACCTGCTCCAAAGAAAGGGCACGGAGACAGGCAGAAAGAGCGGAACCAGACTCCATTCCCAACTGCAAAAATAGTGTGGCAGTCAAGGGTAGAATGGAAGCCGATGCTAGGCACGAGCTTGGTCCTCGGAAGGATCCCTATCTTAAAAAACAAAATCTACAAGCAACAAAGAAAAAGATCAGATTGTTACGTAAACAATCTAAAGATGGGACTTAAACTTGTTAATCATGTTCCTCACACGCTGTTTAAGGGCCTAGTATAGATGATCCAATGTAGCTCGACCCCATGCATACTTGTCAAAGCGGGATGGATCTATCAAAGCTGATAGAACATGGAGGTTCACAATCAAACCCCCGATAGGAAAGCACAACCACGATAAGGTAGCAGCCATGAAAGCTCTAGCCTTGTAGGTAGCAGTCAGATACCCTCTATCCCTAGAGGTCCAAAATGTTATAAGCTTCTCACAAGAAACTCGCCCTAGCTTGTCCCTAGAGTATCCAATCAAAGCCTCAATAATCTCCGCATTAAAATTGTCATAAGTGAAGCATGCTTTGAAATGGATCACATTACTGTGGAAGGGTAGACCTGTGATGGCACAGTAATACAGCGGAGTGATGGTATACTCCCTGCAGTGGAAATGGAAGGTATTGGTAGTATCGGACCACCTGCTCAAGATGTAGGTGGATGTACCATCTAGGATGTATGGATACTTGCGGTGCCTGACATACTTGCAGTTCCTGACCATCCTCCCCAAAGACGTCCTATCAATAATGGCCTTGGCACTGGGGGATAACACCTTGTACCACTTATGAAAGTGGGTAGTGCTAGCACCGTCATGCTTGGTAACCTAAACAATGCATACATATGTATCACACACCAGTTTTCAACAAATCACACGATTATCAAAAATAATAAATCATCACCCAATAATAAATCATTGCATAAAAATATATAAATAAACAATAAAATGGATAGGTCTTTAAGCGAAATAAAAAAAATAGTAAGGCTTACCAAAATAAGAAAAAGATGGTCGGAAGGCTTTAAAGCAGGCAGAATGAAGCCCCCCAGAGCAATCTCATGATACATCCAATTTGGAGGGAGCCCATACAAAGCATCGACTGGAACCTCAGAAAGTTCCACTTGTTTGCCATCAATAAGCACATTCCAAGTAGTTACTTGAACGGCTAGCAGATCCAACGAACATTGTAAAGCTTGAAGCATATCAAAACCCCACAAAATCTAAAAAGAAGGGGCAGAAAGGGAAAGAAGATTAAAGAAATCATCCTCGAAAATAGCTCGGAGGCAAAAATTTTCAAAACTTAGCAGCAGAAAATGCAAGAAGAAGAAGAGAGGATTGTTGGTTTGAAGAAAATGGGAACCAAGCTGCTATTTTTATAGGCGATTGGTAATTAGCCCACCGGCTAATTACCTGTCCAGCTATCACGCATTTACGCATCCTACGCGTTTACGCGTAATGGCTATAAAAGTTACCGTTATATAGGTGATTAACCCGCTGGCTAATTACGTGTATTTTAAAAAATTTTGCAATTTGGCATTTTTCATCCATTTTATGCGTCATTTTCAAAACGAGCGGACGTAAAAGCTATTTTTGCACAGTCACACATGCATCAAGAGTCCAAAAATGTTCATTTTGACCCCCGGTCAACTTTAATCTCATGCAACTCATTAATAAATTTTTAATTGAAGGGGCAAGATATATTTTGTTTCAAAATTTATCGATTAAAAATATTTTAACTCATTGCATTCCACACACACTGTTTTTGTTTGTTTTGCATACGACAAAATTTCTAACATGAAATTTATGTATACAAGGGGCAAACTGTTAGCACAGGTTCATTTCGGCCTGATGTGGAATAATGCCTATTTCGTTTAGCAATCAGACAAATGAGTCGAAAAGGATCGAATTGTCATCCAAAATCCCAAATTCAAAAATCCACATTCCAGAGAAGCTTCGATTTAGCATTTCCTACTAAAAAATCAAAAAGTCAAGGTTTGGTCAAACATAGGTAATAGCCCGTCGGCTATTTACCGATCTATAGTAAAAAAATCAAATCTTACCGAGATTTGGCTAGGATTTACGAGATCTGAAATCAAATCCTGTCAGAGTGGTAATTAGCCCGCCGGCTAATTACCTATGTAATTAGCCCGGCGGCTAATTACCAAACCATCATAAATACGAGGTCACCCCCTCATTTCAGCGGAGATGAAAACTTTGGAAAATTTTCAAAATTACCTTTATATCCTTTTTTAGTTCCGAGTATCCTAAAAGCCCCAAAACTCTGTCAAAATAATCCCATATCCGAGTTTTATCACCGACATTCGGTATAAACTCACTTCACGGTCTTTTTGGATCAAGATCCTACAGTGATCTTCGGTCTAAAAATGACCAAATCTCACATTTCCCTTTATAAATAACCCAAGATTATAGTCATAACTCGGGTTAAATCTATTTCCCAACCAAATCACAGCCTCTGAGAACTTCGGTTCTACACCGGCTCTCAGGTCACCCTAGACAGACGAAAAGGTAAACTGAGGGTAATCGGCTCTTAGCCCAACTTTAAAATCCATTTTATTACTATAGTATTGCACATTGCACTTCATTTCTCTGTTTAAGTAAGCCACTGGTGCCACTTAAACTATAATATGTGTAAATAAGCTCGCAGGTACGGATAAACATCCAGAACGTAGGGAAACTCTATTCGAGTTTCCAATCCCAGACCAAAGTGCTGCCGTTACTCTACCAAAAACTTGGTAGAAAAAATCTATTTAAGCCGTTATAATGCCCATTTTATTTCTTGAATTTGATTCTTAAATAAAGCCGTTGTAATGCAGAAATTACCAAAAATTCCAAGATTCCAAAATTATTCCAAACAATTTGAACAATATGAGTAACTATTTTGTCCGAACTCAGAATCTCATTTTCTTTTTGGTATAAAAATCCCATTTTAGATCAGTATATCACAATTCCCGGGGGAGCTGAATCGGGCGGCGACTCTATTTTATTTTTAAATAAAGTAAAAATGCTTCATTTTAAAAATATCTTATTAAAATGTGAAAATATATTTCTCAATATAATCACATTTTTGGCCTATAAAGCCACGGCATTTAAGCAAACTGGATTTTCTCAAACCAAACCAAACACTGCAGTTTTCTCAAACTACACCAAACCCGAAGAGCACCCCGTACACCGCATCCCGCGTGCACAACTGAACTCGACAACCCGTTCCCCCGTTCACGAAGCCTATACTAAAAAAACAGCTAACTCGGAAGGGATCTACTTTCAAAGAAGCTCTCAAAGTCAAGGGGACAAAATTGGCTGCCAAAAAGCCAACTGCTGGTATTCACATTCAAGAGCCAACTCCTAAAAGCATGGAACTAGTAGATTTGAGTAAGGGAAAAGAACTTATGATTGCTAAAAAAACCAGTCATTTTGGACAATATCTTCCCGAAAGATCCCCAATATGATCAAATGATGGTGGTGGTAGATGAAAATTTGAAGGTTAATTGGCTGATTAAAGAGGGTCCTAGAGGATCATCTAGAGTAGCTACAGAAGAGGTAGTCATCCCATCTATCACTATCTCTCCCAAAGACTTAGCGCTTCTGAGAGAAAGTGAGTATCCGAATGAGGATCTTTAAGTTTTTCAAGCTCGATCCGGACCTCTTCTTGTTGGTCCCTGTGATGGTTTAAATAAGGTCAGAGGGGGGTGAATGACCCTTTTTTATGGAATTAATAAGACTTTGAAAAACTCTTTGTGTAGCGTGTTTGAATATGATCCGGAGGATGGATCCGGATAATGCAGTTATGAAAATAGCAATGCAAATGAATAAAGAGTTAGAAAATTCAAACATAAGTATTTTATCCGAGTTCGGCCCTGCCTACTCCAGTCCCCAGAGTTTCCTACTTTCGAGATTTTGCACTAGTGGATTCCTTTCCAACCGACAGGAATTAAGCCTGATAATTTATCTCTAGATGGTAACCCCTTCTAGATGTAGGATATACCATAATAAGCACCAACTCCTAGCTGAGTGCTTTAGTCATTAGAAGGATATACTACTTAGAATTCTACCCAAACCTAAGTTGAGTCCTACAAGGAGATCCCACTCAAAGCACCTACTTCAAGCTATATCCCAATCTCACTACTCACCCAAGTAGGAGATCTTTTACACTTTGGTTTTTCTCAAAGGTATTGGTTTTGGACTTCCTCAAGTTTATAACTTCACTTGGGAATCCTTATAAACAAATTTTAAATGATTTGGTTCTTGGAGGGATTTATAAACTGATTGCTTTCTTGCAAATTCTCTTGTATATGCTTTCTTGAAATCAACCAGCACCTTCTCGACTTGTAAAGCTTCCCTTTTAGAGGCTTTCATCATAAATATAGCTGTTGTGGCTTGTTGAGCTATAATAAAATCTTCACCATTGATCAAGTAATATGTTGTGCTTCCGAAACTGTTGATCAATCCATTAGATAGAGATTTTAACCAAAATAATTCCTTAGGATTGAGGCTGAAAAGTTGTTAGTGATGGTTTTCCTTGTATTTTAGTGAGTCACCAACTTTTACGCCAGTATCTCTTTGGCGTGAGTTCATGCGCCTTTCTCATTGGTCTAGGTGAAAAAGGTTGTTACCTTTTTCTCTTACCTGTGTCAGTCCTTTGTCCTTTCCTCAAAAGTGCTACCTATTAAATTTCTCTTACTTTTGGGAAAATGATCTTTGACCTGTATACCAAAGGAATGGAGGGAATGTAATTTTTGAATTATTCCCTTTTTCTTGATATATTAAGTCTTCCGGATGTCTTCAGACTTAATATCTCCAGATTTGTCTTCTTCCAGATGCTTGTGCAATCAGTTCTTCCAGATGTTGATTTGGGTGGTTCAAAGTTTGTTTCCCTTCCAAACTTTAATCGGATGCTTCCATTTATGCTTAGGTAATTGTCTTCACTTGTCTTAGACTTTGGATGTCTTAGTTATATGTCCGGATGTAATCACTTAGATCTTTTTGTACTTAGGTGTTTTTGTTTACTTCAAACCTTATGCGGATTGTTTGTTGTTCTGAATCATTGTTTCCAATAATCTCCCCTATTTGATGGAAACAAAAACCTAAGACATCTAAGCATAAGGAAAGGGATTTTTTTAATGATCTAGGTATGATTCTTGATACTTAGTCATTTATAGATTTTTACTCCCCCATAATTTTAGCATCCCTAACTCCCCCATCATTTTTCAATCCTAGCTTCTAAGGTTTTTCTATTACAATGCAGATTATACTTTAGAAGCAATTTTTTGTAATAAATTTTCACTATATATTCTTCTGCTATTAACAATAGTTAACATCAATGAAATTCCGGCACTACATGATACAAAAATACATAAGTGAAAAATGAAAGTAGCTATTATAGATTTTACATTTGAACAATATAGCTAATATATTACAAAAATTATTTCTTCCCAGAATCTTCTCCCTTCTCCTTTCCTTTCCTTTGCTGCTCCCCCTTGTCTGCTTCAGCAGTTGTGTGTTCCCCTTCTGTATTCTCCCCCTTTCTATTTGCATCAGCTTGGGGGTCTATCACCATGTAGGTTTTACTATCCCAGCTTTGCTGCCAAGCCTTGGAATAGATGGAATAATCCAAGTTTCCTTTCCTTCTCCTATCTATAATGGTGTCTATAGTGGCCGTAGCAAGATACAGGGGCCGAAAGACTTTCAGAGCTGGGTATAAGACTTAGTGATGTAAGGATGCATTTAGAGGACAAAATTGCAATCCTTCTCATCAAAGTAGGGGAAGAGAGCTTTAAGAAGAGTAGCAATCCCCTTATTTTCGAAGAAGCCCATATCACCTATATGTTGTACAAGATCTTGAAGAATTGGAAGGAGTTAGCTCTGCAGAATAAAAGTTGAGGAAGATTTGGATATTGATAGGTTGGACAGATTAGATAGCACTTTCTCAATTTCTGTTCCCATGCCTCTTCTACAGTTATGGACACTATCATTGACAATCATGATGTCCTTATAAAGCTCTTCCTTGGCATTATTGATGATTGTATCTTGCCCATTCATTTGGCCGCAACCTCTTGTGTGATATTTTCCATTTGTTTGGTAAATAGCTTGGGCAAATCTTCCTCCATGAACTTTGTGGCTTATTCAATAATGCATGTTACTGTTCATTTATGATGGGGAAAGCGGCCTTCACTTCTTTTTTAGAAATGAATTTTGACAAGTTTTCAAACTTGGAATCCAGATACTCCTTTATTTCTGTGGATAGCTCAGAGGAGGAGGAGGTGATCTTGTCCATTATTATCGCATAGTTGTTTGTAGCCCTAATTTTAGCTTGATCTGTAGTGTGATTTGCTACCGCAAGGCTTGTTTTTAGCTTATTTAGTACCGGGGTGACCTTGGCAGGTGATACCTCAGCTACCAAATTAGCAGTGGGAAAGTCCTCCACTTTCTTGTTTATGTTTTTTACACTCCATTTTAGCTCCCTTATTTCATCCTTCAAATCCAGAGTTGAGAATTGTTGAAGCAGTACTTTCTCCATGGATTTAAGATGCTTACTGATGGTCTGGAGAGTCTGTTTAATATAGCTTTCCTTACGCTCCTCATGAGTAGCCCCCTGTAGGATTTTAATCCCTGTCGTTGTCTTTTTTGCTATGTCTTGATTTATACCAGAAGTTGGTATTTTGATTTAACGAGCATAGGGGGTTTCAGATCTGGAGCTACTTCCTGTTTCATCTAATTCTCTTCAGTGGATTCCTTTTCTTCTTCTTATCCTTTCCTTCTTCCAACCATTCCCCCGAACTGGCCTCGCCCTTATAGTCCACTTGAGAAGTGTTCTCGTTGGGTCCCAGACCAAGTCCCTCCTCCAAAATGGTATGTTCCTGGTTAGACTCTTATTCTTTAGATACATTTAGAGTATATGTATCTAAGTTGTCCTCTTTATCATCTGTTATTTCAATACCAGCAGTAGAAGTGTCAACATTAACTTTAAATGAAGCTGAGTTAGGAATTACCTCAGTTATTGGCACTTCTAAATTATTCTGAGTCACTCCTTCTTCTTCCCCTTCTATAACCCCTAGATGACTGGGAATGTCCTCAGTCATCCCTACATTTGCCTTTTTAGGAATTTTAACTGCTCCCTTAGGTGTGTTAGTAATGTCCTTAACACCTTTTCTATGTGCCTTGTTATGCCTTTCTTCTTTTATGGTCTCAGCTTCCGGATTGAGTAAGTTTTTCGGAAGTGGTTTGGTTCTGGGCAAGAATGGAAAATGATCAGCTTTTAGATCCTGGGCTAGAGTTTCCATATCTGTTGGATCAATAAGGATAGCCTGAGGGCTGGAAAAATCTTCGTGTCCTTTTGTTCTAAGCTTATTGATTCTTTCATTGTCCTTCAGGCTTCCTTTATTATGGCCATCTGGAGTGACTTCCACATTTGATCTGGGCACATTTTTGCCCTTTGTTTTCCTGGCCCTAGCCAATTTAGCTTCCTTAGCCCTTTTTGTTGCTTCTACATCAATTATAATTCTGGCAGGCATCTTGGTTTAGCTTTTCTTGGCTACCACTTCCTCATCAAATGTGCATCCCTTTTGAGTGAATTACCTTCTCCTAGGTACTGGATCCTCTTCCTCTATCTCCTCATCCTCTACCATAACCTCTGGGATTTTTGCAGATTTTCTCTTTTTATATGCAACTTTCATCAATCTCCCTCTCGGCTTAAGCTTCTCCGAGCTCTTCTTCAACAGTTGAGTGAGGGTTTGAGTGTCCTTATCAACTTCTTCCACCAGAACCAAGGCAAGATACGGTTATCCCTTTGGCTTGGTGGTTCTAGCCTTCTTTAGGATGTGGGTATCTTCAACCGGATTTACTGCCTTATGTGACTTGCTCTTTTTCTCATCCCTCGGCTTTTTGGCTTTCTCCTCATTCCATGTCTCACCAAAACATAGCTTTTTGAATTTTTTCTCCAGAATTTCTTTTCCATTTATAGCTTGGAATCCGGAGACATTGACTTCATTTGCTATTAGGATTCTGGTGATTAAAGCACCATATGAGTTTATGTGCTGCTTTAAATAGTGAATGATCTGCACCGGCAAGTTTACAACTCTGCTTTCCACCTAATATTGAAATATACATTATTGGAAGGAGGACACTATAGTTAGAGAGCCCTTCCGGATTAGAATCAGCTTGGCAAGTGCTTGCTGGAGAAATCTTGGCACTTTTGGAAAATATGTTGAGAATTTGACACCAAAATAATTAGGATGCAGCCACATCTTAGGGTGATATTTGACTAGCAGTTTATCCCTATTTGTTCTTATCTGAACCCCGGCGTTTTCATGTTTAGGTGCTTTTCAAAGAACTCCAGTGTGATTGTTATCACTTTTCCTTGAACCTTGAGTCTGAGAACATCATAATAGTTATGAGCTCTCAAGTCATTATAAAACTCGCACACTAATTCCACATATGTTGGGTAGTTGATTTTCAAGGGTTTGGATTTTTTTGTTGATCATGATTGCTGCCATTGAAAGATTTTTAAGGATTAGCATTTGGAAGTTTGAATTTTTGTAGAGTAACAGTAGTAAGTTGTTCGCGTGAGGAAGAAGAAGACATTTGGGGATTTATATAGAATTTCCAAAGCGAGGGTATAATGGTAAGGACGCCGTTAACTTTGGCTGGATTGATGACATGGCAGGTTAAATTTTAGGAGAGATGTAAATTTCGTTTAACCTGAGAATCGAAAGGTTTATTTTTAAAACCAGCTATTGAATTTACCACGCGTGTAACTCCTAATAGACTTTTGAAATTCAGAAAGGAACAGTTACCTTTACGCTCTTTTACTGCCATACGTCATTCTTGTCTGCTGATGTAGTAATATTCTCTCTGGAGCAGAGTTAACTTCATTTCTTGTTAACTTCTAGATTCCTTGTCTTCCCAAAATCCAAGTTTTGTCTACCGGATTTTCTTCAAATTGGATTAAACATTCTAATTGACTCCCTTAGCTTCCCAAATTGATCTTTACTTTATAGCTTAGTATAGATGTCTGCCCTTTACTCATTTTTTAGAATGTATACCAATGCAACATCCTTCTTCATCATATGATCCCTGATGAAATGATGCCTGATGTTAACATGTTTCATTCTACTAAGGAGTACTGGATTTTTCGATACGTCAATGGCACTTTTGTTGTCACACATTTCCTTCACACATCCGGATTAGACTCCATAATCTTCTATTTATTGCTTGATCCATAGGAGTTGAGCTACACAGCTTTCTGCTGCCATATATTCTGCTTCTGTGGTTGATAAGGCAACTAAAGTTTGCTTCTTGCTATACCATGATACTAAGCAATCTCCAAGGAAATGACAACCTCTGAATGTACTCTTCCTTTCAAGAGTATCTCTTCCATAATATGCATTAGTGAAGCCTTGGAGTGTGAATTCTTCAATACTAGGATACCATAACCCAACTTCAGTGGTTCCTAGGAGGTATCTAAGGATTTTCTTTACTGCCTTTAGATGTGAATCCTTAGGATTGGCTTAATATCTTACACAGTAACAAACTGCATAGTATATGTCTGGTTTGCTAGCTGTCAAGTATAGAAGTGATTCCTCTATATAGGTTCTGATCAACCTCTTCTCCTTCACAATCCTTGGATAGGACCGTATCAAAACTCATTGGAGTGGACATTGGCTTGCTTTTTCCCATTTCAACCTTCTTCAAAATCTCCTTATTATACTTGGATTGGTTCATGAAAATCCCATCCGGACTCTACTTGATTTATAAACCAAGGAAGAAATTAAGTTCTCATATCATGGACATCTCAAACTCCCCCTGCATTTGAGTGCTAAATGATTCACACATCTTCTCATCTGTTGCTCCAAAGATGATGTCATTAACATAAATTTGGACTAGAATGATATCATCCTTCTTCTTTTTAATGAAAAGAGTTGTGTCTGCCTTCCCCCAGATATACCCTTGGATATGAGAAATGTAGTGAATCTCTCATACCAGGCTCTTGGTGCTTGCTTTAACCCACAGAGAGCCTTCTTTAGTTTATACACATGATCTGGATGCTTTGGGTCTTCAAATCTAGGTGGCTGCTACACATATACTTCTGCCTGGATAACTCCATTAAGGAATGCAGTTTTGACATCCATTTAGAATAGTGTGAATCCCATGAATGATGCAAAAGCACATAGAATCCTGATTGCCTTTAATCTTGCTATATGGGTAAATGTTTCTTCAAAATCAATCCCTTCCTATTGATTGTAGCCTTGGGCAACCAATCTTTCCTTATTTCTCACCACTACTCGGGATTCATCTAGCTTGTTCTGGAATACCCATTTAGTGCTAATGATTGACTTTCTTTTTGGAGGTGCCACTAGATCCTATACATCATTCCTGGTGAATTGATCTAGTTCTTCTGACACATACATCATCTAGCTTTCATCTCCTTCTGCATCTTATAATTTCTTTAGCTCAATAAGAGAGACAAAGACAACATGGCTCATCATCCTATTGAGTTGTACTCTAGTTCTGACTGGATTTTGGACATTATCTAAAATGGCTGCAACTGGATTATCCCTGTGCGTTCAGACCTCTCTTGGTAGATCTTCTAGCTGTATTGGGTCTTGTTCCACTTCTGCCTCAACTTTCTCTCCTTGGTTATCATTGAAGTTTATCTCATTTGGGTTGACATCAGCTTGTAGTACTTTTGGATCAAAAGATATCCCCTCATCTTCTTCTTTGTATTTCTTGATTTAAAAGAAATTTGGAATCTGGACCTCCTTCCTTTCTTTAGAGTTTTCAGCTTCTAGAATTGGATCTTTCAGAGTGGAACTTCTCTTGCCTGTATGGTTAGTCTCATCGAAATCTACATGTATTGACTCTACTATAGTTTGAGCTTATTTGTTATAGACTCTGGAGGCTTTGCTATGTGTTGAGTAGCCAAGAAAAATCGCTTCATCAGATTTTGGATCAAATTTTCCTAATTGTTCACTATCGTTCAAGATGTAGCACTTACATCCAAAGGCTTTAAAGTACCCAATTTTGGGTTTCGTTCCCTTCCGAATTTCATAAGGGTTTTTTTCTAAGGTCTTTCTAATGAAAGCTCCATTTAAGATATAACATGCTGTGTTTACGGCCTCACCCCGAAAATACTTTGGCAAGCAATTCTCACTTAGCATTGTTCTAGCCATCTTAACTATGGTCCTATTTTTTCTCTCAACAACTCCATTTTGTTGAGGGGTATAAGGGGTAGAGAAGTTATGTTCAATCCCCTTGGAGTCACAAAATTCAGCGAAGTTCTTATTTTTCAACTCACCACCATTATCACTCCAGATACGTGCTATGCTTATGCCCTGTTCTACTTCTATTCGAATGAATATTTTTGAGAATTAGTCAAAGGCCTCATCTTTGTTAGCTATCAAAGCTACCCATGTATAGCGATAATAATCATACACAATGACCATGGTGTATTCTCTTCTACCTGGACTCAATAGTTTGATTTGACCAAAGAGATCAATAAAAATGAGTTCAAGAACTCTCTTGGAAGGGAAGCTTTTCTTATGTTGTTTACCTAGTTGACATGCAATGCATATTTAATCCTTATCAAAAGCTACCTTAGGCAAACCCATAACCAATTCCTTTTTGACTAATTTGGACAGGAGGTTCATGCTAATATGTCCCAACCTCCTGTGCCATAGCCATGATTCTTCTTCTTTAGGCACCAAGCATATATTCTTTTTATCATTTTTAATGTTAACACAATAAACATTATTTACTCTAGGTGCATAAAGAATGAGTTGGTTAGACTTAATATCATAGATTAAGCCTCCTCCGGAGTCAAAGGTGATTTTCTTCCTTTGTCACAGAGTTGTGCTACATTAAGTAAGTTGAACTTTAGTCTATCAACTAGAGAGACATCTTCTATTTGTATTTCAGATCCAATTGTTTCATGCCCAATGATATGTCCCTTTTAATTATCTCCAAACCTTACTTTGCCTCCTCTCTTTTGGATTAAAGTAATGAAGGCCTTCTCATCACCTGTCATGTGCCTTGAGCATCCACTATCAATGGACCACGTGTGTTGATCTTCTGTGGATCTAAGGCATACCTGTAAAACATTTCAAGTGGGTTTGGGTACCCAATCAACCATTTCAGGCCAAGGATAAACATCATAATAACCATTCTTTAATCTACATAATTTAGTAATATGGTTGATTTTCCCACAAAACCTGCACCCTGAGATGGGTCTGCTTTGCTCCTGCTTTTTTTGGATCTTCTTTAGATCCTCGTTTCTATAGTTTCAAACATATCTAGCTTTTTGTATACCAGTCTATCTGGAATGTATTCGAAAGCTTGTTAGAGGTGTAACTTCTGCTTTGTAATTCTTTCTTTATTTGGCAGGTTGGTCATTTGATACAACTTTAGCTTTTCCTTTTTGAGCAGTTGTGAATCTCTGTGCTTGAGGTTGCTTTCTCACCTTCCTTTCCTTGAGATTTGGGGCACCGAATTCTTTTGATTTTTATTACTTGGTCCTGGTCTCCCTTGATCTTTTCTTCTTTTTAGAGGATCTGGTTTTCTTCTAGATGCCTCCTTCATCAGGTTTAGCTCCCTATCTAGCCCTGTCAAGTTAGCGCTTAAGATCTGAACTACACTACTCAAAAAGTTCTCTTTCACCACATCCATATGCTTTGTAGCTCTCATCAGGTTTATGTCTTGTGATATTGCTTCAGCATCTTTAGCTAGTTCTAGAACTTATCATTGTATGGATTTTATGGCGTTGTTGGTCTTTCTCACATTATGGATAACCACCTTTAAAGCTCTAGCAATGTTAAGGTTAGAAACAGAATTAGAATAAGAGTTTACCTTAGTATTTACTGTTTCTGATTTTGAATCCCTAATTTTCTCGGTATCTTGCTTGGATGAGTTTATTCCGGATTTCTCTGGTTACGGATTAGTCAATACCATGAACGCGCAATGAGCAGCCTCTTCTTCTTCTATTAAAGATGCACTGCTGCTTTCTTAACTATTTCTCCCTGTGGCCACCATAGCTTTCTTCTTGTGTTTCTTATCCCTTTTAAGCTTGGGGCACTTGGTTCTGAAGTAGCCTTTCTCTCCACATTCAAAATAGGCAGCTTCTTTTTTCGGATCCTTCTTTTCTTCTGGAGCCCTTCTTGGCCTATCTCTTCTTGAGGTGCCTTCTTTGGACCTCTTAGAGTCATATCTTTTGGATCGCCTCCTATCTTTCTTCTTCAGGAATTTGTCAAAGTACTTGGTCAGCATAGCCATATCTTCTTCACTGTACTTTGATTCTTTTGGTGCTTTCTCTGATGCAGAAGAGGTTGATCCAGCAGAGTCTGCCTTAAGTGCAATGGCCTTCTTCCTTTCTTTCAGCTTTTTCTCTCATTGGCTATATCTCTCCAAGGATAATTCTTAAGTTAAAACATTACCAATGAGTTAATCATAACTATAGATGTTTAAGTCATTGAGCTTCCTCAATGGCAGTCTTCTTGTTATCCTATTCCTTGGAGCACCTTCTTTACCATCTTTACTTTAGATATTTCCTTTCTGAGCCTCTTCATTTCATTCACTAGATAGGTGTATCTAGTGTTCATGCTAATGATTGACTCTTTTGGCTCCATATTGAAAGTTTTAAGCTTTTGCTGGAGAAAGTCAAGCTTGGCTTCTCTCACTTTGTTAGTTCCTTTATAGGTTACCTCCAGATTCTGCCAAATTTCTTGTGCAGTCTTGTATCCGGATATCCTATTAAATTCTACTGCACTAAGAGCACGATGAAGCATGTTAATAGCATTTGGTTTTCACGCAATTTTTTAAAATCGTTCTCATCCCACAATCTTGAGGGCTTTCGGGTAGTCATACGCTCTACTTCATAAGTAGGCTCATATGGGCCATCTTTATTGACCAACCATGCTTGCATGCTTTGTGCTTGAATGAAATTTTTCATCTATTTTTTCTAGAATGTATAGTGTTCACCAGTGAAGAGTGGAGGACGGGTAATGGACATACCCTCGGGAAGGGTTTGTGAGTTTTAGAAACTCATTTTAATACTTGGATCAAAATTTGAACCATTAGCTCGAGATTATTAGATCTCTAATTTTGAGCACTTGCTCTGATACCACTTATTGATCCCTGTGAGGGTCTAAATAAGGTCAGAGGGGGGGGGTGAATGACCCTTTTTTGCGGAATTAATAAGGCTTTGAAAAGGTCTTTGTGTAGCGTGTTTGAATATGATCCGGAGGATGGATCCGGATAATGCAGTTATGAAAATAGCAATGCAAATGAATAAAGAGTTAGAATATTCAAACACAAGTATTTTATCCTAGTTCGGCCCCGCCTACTCCAGTCCCTAGAGTTTCCTTCCTCTGAGCTTTTCCACTAGTGGATTCCTTTCCAACTGACTTGAATCAAACCTTACAATTTATCTCTCGATGGTAACCACTTCCAGATGTAGGATATACCACTAGAAGCACCAACAGCTGAGTCCTTTAGTCTTTAGCAGGATATACCACTTAGATTTCTACCCAAACCTAAGCTGATTCCTACAAGGAGATCTCACTCAAAGCACCTACTTCAAGCTATATCCCAATCTCGCAACTCACCTAAGTAGAAGATCTTTTACACTTTGGTTTTCCTCAAAGGTATTGGTTTTGCACTTTCTCAAGTTTATAATTTCACTTGGGAATCCTTACAAACAAATTTTAAATGATTTGGTCCTTAGAGGGATTTATAAACTGATTGCTTTCTAGCAAATTCTCTTGTATATGCTTTCTTGAAATCAACCAGCACCTTCTCAACTTGTGAAGCTTCCCTTTTATAGGCTTCCATCATAAATGTAGCCATTGTGGGTTATTGAGGTGTAGTCAAATCTTCACCGTTGATCAATTAATATATGGTGCTTCTGAAACCGTTGATCAGTTCGTTAGACAGAGATTTTGACCCATTTGAATCCTTGGGATTGAGACTGAAAAGTTGTCAGTGATTGTTTTTCTTGTATTTTAGTGACTCGCCAACTTTTACGCCAGTATCTCTTTGGTGTAAGTTCCACAAGCCTTTCTCATGGTCGAGGTGAAAAAGGTTGTTACCTTTTTCTCTTTCATGTGTCAGTCCTTTGTCCTTTCCTAAATAGTGCTAGCTGTCATTTTTGTCTTGCTTTTGGGAAAAGGATCTTTGACTTATAGACCAAAGGAATGAGAGAATGTAATTTTTGAATTATTCCCTTTGTCGTGATATATTAAGTCTTCTGGATGTCTTCAAACTTAATATCTTCATATCTGTCTTCTTCCAGTTGGTTGTCCAATTAGTTCTTTCGGATGTTGATTTGGGCTGTTTAAAGTTTATTTCCTTTCCAAACTTGAACTAGATGCTTCCATTTATACTTAGGTAATTGTCTTCACTTGCCTTGGACTTTGGATGTCTTAGTTATATGTTTGGATGCAATGACTTAGGTCTTTTTGTACTTGGGTGTTTTTGTTTACTTCAAACCTGATCCGAATTGTTTGTTGTTCTGAATCATTGTTTCCAACACTTCCCAAAAACCTGCTAAATTTAGAAGATGAGGTTGTGGAGGTTGAAAGTCTTGCAAAGGCAATTGGAGGGGATGTTGAGGAAAATTCCAACAATCCGGAGCAGCAAGTTGATAAAAGTATTGAAAAGGCAAATGCATGAGAGACTGAGGCCAATGCCAGTCTTCTGGGGGTTAAGGTTGAAGAAGGAAAAATAGAAGCAGATAATTCAGAACAATAGCAAATAGAGGTAATTCCTACTCTAATTTCTACTGAGAATATCGTTGCTGAGCTTGATGCCACTAAAAACCAAGGCAACTTGGATGCAGAAACCCAAACTGCATCTAAGGTAGATGAGCCTAACCCGGAGCAACAAGCTCTGGAGGAGGGCCATGATCTGAGTTCCAATAAGAACACTTCTAAAGTGGACTCAAAGGACAAGGCCATTCTGGAGGAATGGGTGGAAGAAGATAAGGAAGAAAAGAAAGTTAAGATGGGTGCTGAGGAAATAAGATATCATCCATGGGATTCACATTGTTCTAAATGGATGTCAAAAGTGCATTTCTAAATGGAGTAATCTAGGAAAAGGTTTATGTCAAGCAGCCACCTAGATTTGAAGACTCAAAACATCCGGATCATGTGTAGAAGCTGAAGAAAGACCTCTATGGATTGAAGCAAGCACCAAGTGCCTAGTATGAAAGACTCACTTCTTTCCTCATATCCAAGGGTTACATTCGGGGAAAAGCAGACACAACCCTCTTTATCAAGAAGAAAAAGATGGATGTTATTATAGTCTAGATCTATGTGGATGATATCATCTTTAGAGCAACAGATGAGAAGATGTGTGAATAATTCAGCACTCTAATGCAGAAGGAATTTGAAATGTCCATGATGGGAGAACTGAATTTCTTCCTTGGCCTATAAATCAAGCAGAGTTCGAATGGGATTTTCATCAATCAGTCCAAGTATACGAAGGAGATTTTGAAGAAGTTTAAAATGGACAAGAGCAAGCATAATTGCACTCCAAATAGAATTAGATACAATCCTTTCAAAGGATTATAAAGGAGAAGATGTAGATCAGAAGCTTTATGGAGGAATGATTGGTTCACTTTTATACTTGATAGTTGGTGGACCTAACATACACTATGCAGTCTACTACTATGTAAGATATCAAGCCAATCCAAAGGATTTACATCTCAAGGTAGTAAAGAGAATTCTCAGATATCTTCTAGGAACCACTGAAGTTGGGTTATGGTATCCTAGTAATGAGGACTTCACATTACATGGCTTCACTGATGTAGACTATGGCAGAGATACACTTGAGAGAAAGAGTGCATCCGAAGGCTACCACTTTCTTGGAGATTTCTTGGTGTAATGGTATAGTAAGAAGTAAACTTCAATTTCCTTACCAACCACAGAAGCAGAGTATATGGCAGCTAGAAGTTGTGTGGCTCAACTCTTATGGATCAACCAATAGTTGGAAGACTATAGAGTTCAATCCGGATGTGTGGATATTATGTGTGACAACAAAAGTGCAATTAATGTGTCATAGGATCCAGTGCTACATAGCAGGATGAAGTATGTCAACATCACACATCATTACATCCGGGATCATGTAACGAGGAAGGATGTTGCATTTGTCTACATTCCAACAAATGAGCAAAGGATAAATATCTTTACTAAGCCATTAAGTAAAGATCAATTCAACAAACTGAGAGAGTCTATTGGTATGTCTAATCCAATTTGAAGGTAAATCCGGAAGACATTTTGAAGCTAGTTTGGTATTCTACAAGTCAGGAAAATTTGGAAGAAGAAGAAGCCAAGTTAACTCCGGATCCGAAAGGAAAATTGCCAGATCAGCAATTAGAGGTGACAAATGGAAGTACAAGCGCGAAAAGGTAATTGTACAGTTTTGAATTTCAAATATTTATTGGGCACTACACGCGCAGTAAAATTTACAACTGTCTTAAAAATTTAACCGTTCCACTTCTTTGGTTTAAATGCCATTTACCTCTTTCCTCACTGCCACCTCATCAATCTAGTTAAATTTAACTGCGTCTGGATTACCATTCTACCCTCGGTCTTGAAAACTCTATAAAAAGCCCCCAATTTCTTCTTCATCCTCATGCGAGCAACTACTCTACAGTTACTTTGCAAATTTTGTTTCAAAAAACCTAAATTCCCAACTTCTTTATCCTTAAATGGCATCCAATCAAACCACTCCTCCTCCTCCAAGATATATCTTTGTAGAATCTGATCTCAAAGATGAGGATTTTGCTCCTCTGAAACTCAAAAGCTTTGACACTATAGTACCATCAGACTACCTAGGGGATAATTTCTTATTCAACACAGAACCATATTCCCAGCTAATAAAAGATCAATACCTAGAAGATTTTTTAAAAATCAACTACCCCACCTATCCGGACCTCGTTAGAGAGTTCTATGACAATCTGATGATCCACTCATGTTATGATGCCCTCCGGACCAAGGTGCGAGGAAAAGTGATAACAGTCATTCTAGAATTCTTTATGACTCAGCTTAAAATGAAGATTGATGGAGTTCAGTTATGCAACGATGGAGATGATCTCCTGGTCAAATATCATCCTAGGATGTGGCTCCTAGTCCGCTACTTTGGAGACAAATTCTCCACATAATGGCCATAAACTCCCAGAATACTCTTACATGTTCTAGCTAAATTTATCCTTATCCAGAAAGGATCTATCAAGACTGCATCCTCCTTTCAACACTGCATCTTGTAGCATTGGGTAGAAAGAAGAGTCGTCAACATGCATATCTTGATCATCCATTTCATAAGGCAGTATAGGAACTCCTACGGCGCTCTCATCACTAAAATCCTCCTAGAAAATGGATCTATCTGGAGCTTAATCTGTTCACAAGAAGAGAATTCTAGAGAAGAACTTTAAGAAGTTGACTTTTGGGGAAGTCTGGGATGAGGAGAATTGCTCTAGAGCTGGAAGGCCGGACTGGAAATTACTCCAGAGGCTAAGAAAGCCAGAACAGCTATGCCCAAGGCTCAGAGAAAAATAAATCTCAGGCTAGTTGGTGAGGAAATAGATGAGGATACACTACCCCTCACACAACTATTGAAAACAACCCCTGACAAGCCTAAGAGAAGAGGAAGGCTCATTAAAGCTGTAGACAAGAAGATAAAACCAGTTTGTGAACTGAAGGCTACTGAGAAGATTGCAGTGGCCGCTGCTGCTATTAGAAAGGGTTGGAAGTAAGGAGAGAAGTCCACTATCACGGATATCTTGAAAGCAGAGGATGAATCCAATAGTGAGGAAACCTGGGATGGGGAGCCTATTAGCACAGGTCCGTTCCCGCCCGGTGAGGAATAATGCCTATTTCATTCAGCGATACGACAAATGAGTTGAAAAGGACCGAATTGTCATCCAAAATCCAAAATTCAAAAATCCACATTCTAGGGAAAGATCAATTTAGCATTCCCTACTGAAAAATCAAAAAGTCAAAGTATGGTCAAATATAGGTAATTAGCCTGCCGGCTATTTACCGATCCACAGGAAAATTTCCAAATCTTACCGAGATTTGGCCAGGATTTACGGGATTTAAAATCAAATCCTGTCAGAGCACTAATCAGCCCGCCGGCTAATTACCAGCCTATTATAAATACGGGGTCACCCCCTCATTTCAGCGGAGATGAAAACTTTGGAAAATTTCCAAAATTACCTTTATATCCTTTTTCAGTTCCGGGAATCCCAAAAGCCCCGAAACTCTGTCTAATTAATCCCAGACCTGAGTTCCATCACTAACATTCGGTATAAACTCACTTCACGGTCTTTTTGGATCAAGAACCCTCAGTGATCTTCGGTCTAAAAACGACACATTTCCCTTTATAAAAAACCTAAGATTATAGTCATAACTCGGGTTAAATGTATTTTCCAAGCAAATCACAACCTATGACAACTTCGGTTCTGCACCGGCTCTTAGGTCACCCTGGATGGACGAAAAGGTAAACTGAGGGTAATCTGCTCTGAGCCCAACTTTAAAATCTATTTCATTACTTTATTATTGCACATTGCATTTCATTTCTCTGGTTAAGTGAGCCACTTGTGCCACTTAAACTATAATATGTGTAAATAAGCTCAGAGGTACGGACAAACATTCAGAACGTGGGGAAACTCTATCCGAGTTTTTGGGCCTAGACCAAAGTGCTGCCATTACTCTGCCAAAAATATAGTAGAGAAAGTCTATTTATTAAGCCGTTATAATGCCCGTTTTATTTCTTGAATTTGATTCTTAAATAAAGCCGTTGTAATTTAGAAATCACCATAAATTCCAAGATTCCAACATTAATCCAAAAAATTTGAATGATATGAGTAACTATTATGTCCAAACTCAGAATCTCACTTTCTTTTCAGTATAAAAATCTTATTTTGGATCAGTATACCACAATCTCCGGTGGAGCTGAACCGGGTGGCGACTCTATTTTATTTTAAAATAAAGTAAAAATGCTTTATTTTAAAAATATCTTTTCTTATTAAAATATGAAAATATATTTCTCAATATAATCGCATTTTTGGCCTATAAAGCTACCGCATTTAAGCAAATAGGATTTTCTCAAACCAGACTAAACACCACTGTTTTCTTAAACTGCACCGAATCCGAAGCGTGCCCCACGCGCCGAACCCCGCTTGCACAACCAGACCCAACAACCCGTCGACCCGCTCACAATGGCGACCTAGCTGGGGATTTATTTTTATAAAAACCTGATTTTTATAAAAATTCTTTTTTTGACATAATAATTAAAATATTGTTGAAATTAAATTTTAGAACTAAGGAATTTATGGTAACTTCTACATTACACAAATTTCAGGACTGCGCAGCATCTGCATTCTTCACCCCTAAACCAATTTAGGTGTCTTTTGGTGAAGTATCTCCAAGTTCGCTTAGGGCTTGAGGGGTATGGATCCGATCACACCCCTTACGTAACGTACGAGGACCTTGTTCGCTTAAGGGCAAGACTACCTACGTCTATTATATGTGGAAAAGCTTCCTTTGGTTTGCTTAGGGCCACTGGGACTCGGTACATAAAGGCGCAGGATGCCCCAAATTGCATTTAATCCTGTGGCCGAAACCCACATATAGATGAACCGTAGACACTTTCTTATAGGTATTCCTGAAAAACCTTGAGTGCACGCGAGCAGACTTCACTAAGTCCCCTGTTGACTTTAAAGCGAAGTAACCCAATGGAGTTAAAAGGGCGGTAGGGGCAATCTAACCATTTACTGCATGTGCAGGTTTATTAAATATAAATAAACTAAAAACTGACATCATAGACATCATGATTGTGTGAAAACTAAAAATATCTTTGTGCAGCCATGACATTGATGTGTGCCATCCCATTTCATTTCCTTAGTTATAGGAACCTAAAATTAACAGAGACCAGTGAGTCCACCGGGGCTCAACTTGCGAGCCAAAATCATTAAGACCAATAAGCATACCTAGGCTCAGCCTATGAGCCGAAAGACTTCCAAACCTTTTGAGTGACCCCAGCATCAGCTCAACCCTTGGACCAATGAGTCAGAACCCTTTGAGTGACCCCCTCATCAGCTCAACCCTTAGACCAATGAGTCAACCCACCTTAGACTAGCGAGTCAATTTTCCCTTGGGCTTTTGAGTATGATCCAACTCAGGCCCTTGGTCCTTGATTCATGCGTTTGCAATATTCCATGAATATCGTAAGTTTTCAATTACTCCTCGAGCGATTGGCATATGCCCGAACATTTTTTTAATTTGATTATACATCTCCATCATTCATCCATTGATTTGATCACTCACACAGTCATTCATCCACCCACAAACAAGGTGAGAAAGGCCCAGAGCCATGCCCGATGCAACTACTAACACTTGATCTCTTGCCCTTTCAGGTTGGAAGCAAGAGAGACACAGGTTGAGGCATATTATGGGCAGTCCAAAAGTCACACCCCCACCACCAATTGAATCTTTAGCTGGATTCTTCTCTGATCTAGAACCAAAACTACGATGGTAGATGATGATGCAGTTGGCTAGTCCCTTAGGAGGATTCTGGACACCCCAAAATTTTATGATATTTGGGAAAGGCTGAGCGCTGCTAATGCTCAGAAACCCTAAGAACAAGAAGCCAAAATAGCCGCACTCAAAGCGCTGATGGCAGACATGGAGAAATTATCTCTGGTAAAGGACAAATCTATTGCCCCCTCTATAGAGTAGTATGTGGATATTGATCGATTCCTGCCTAAGGAGTCAGAAGCCCTTCCGACTAACTTTATGTTGCCCTACATGGCTCCATATGCTGGCACCGGACCTCCCCATGCATACTTGGAAAGTTATCTCCAAATTATGACTAGCATGAACATCCCTAAGGTTCATATAATCAATCTATTTCAAGCAACTCTTCATGGACCCGCCTTTGAGTGGTACATAAGAATGCCAACCGATGTAAAGTATGATTGGAAGAAGCTGTGCACGACGATCCTTAAAAACTATGCCTTCAATTTGAAGGTCAATACTACTCTACAAGATCTCAAAATAATTAAGCAACGGCCGAATGAGTCCTTCAAAGAATTTTATCTGAGGTGGATGGTTGTGTACGTGCTTATAACCGGGGCACCTGACCAAGATGCCCTAGTAGTAAAGCTTGTCAAAGGCTCTAGTCCGAAATATCAAGATGAAATGAAGATGAAAGATTCGACACCTTCAACGATGTGGTAGACTATACCAAAAGACTTAAAAAATATAAAGAACAAGATCGAACAAAGAAGCAAGAATAGTAAGCTTACACTAAACCTAGATATTGGGAGAAGGCAGTTCTTCCAAACAAGGCACCTCTGAATCCTCAAAAGCCGCTCCTAAAGTGGCAGCAGTTACCCAAGTACAGACTCACCAATCCATCTCTCCTTGGGTGGAATCACTATCCTAGATATTCACCAAGGTGAGAAAATCTGATCAGCTCCAAAGCAATCAAGCCATTCATTCCGCTTGCCGCGGCAGATAGAGATAACTTCTATGCTTATCATGTAACCAAAGGGCACCACACTAATGAATTCGCTCGGATACTAAAAGATCTGCAACAGATGATAACTAATGGGAGGATAAAAGAGCCTGAGAAAAAGCCAAGCACTTAGACTAATCCGCTGCCAAACTTCCAAGCTATGGTGAACACTATTGGGATTCATGTAGAGGCTGATGAATATGGTATCGACGTAATAAATAACTTCCGATATGACCTAAGATGGGAGGATAATATGATCTTTGATAAATGGATATTGTTTACATGGTCGATCAGTACGTTCGGAGAATGAGGAGAGAAGGGCTGGACCAATATGTTGTACCGCCACATCTCATATATTATAGAGATTCAGATCTGAATGAACATTTGGAGGATTTTCTTCAATTTATGCACGAATAAGGAATAGCCATGATGGGTTTTGTATCGCAATTCCCCAGATTTTTAGAAAGCCCGGCCATGGACTGGTATGAAGTGATGCCACTAGAAGGATATTGGAACTACTACTTTATAGAGATATCTTTCCTCCACTACATCAGGCATATCAACTATTCCTAGCTGAGCTTTGCTCGTGGCTGGCACCATAGGCAGACTGACATAACACCGGCTGGCAAGATATCCCTCCTCTATAACCGTTCATGTACACTCACCTGGATTACATGAGTCCCAATTATGTTGGAATAAGTCTGTTCCAATTCGAGAGCTCTTCTAGGACAACACATTTAGAAATCCAAGAACTATATGATCCTGAACAGGCATGGAGTAACCAGGTAGATCAATAGAGGTACCTCAGTTTGAATCTAGAGGGTGGTGTACGAGACCAGTTTGGAGAAATCCGTACCGACATTATAGCATATGATGCCCGTATGGAGGAAACATTCCTCAACATACAAACCATGGTACCTGAGTTCCATATCGCCATAGGAGGGGTCGAAGCCGAGCCATATGTGGCAGGAGAAAACCCAGAAGAATATCCCGAGGAAGATCCCAAAGAAGATCCTGAGAAGGACCCCAAAGAGGAAGTAGAAGAAGATTTTGATAATGATATCCCAGCTTAGCACGCATCAAACTGGATCTTCAAGCCACAACCTTTCAAAGATTCGGATGAAGAAGTGGAAGAATTTGTGGACTCTAGCGAATTCGATTATGAGGATGAAAGCGAAGCGGATAACTTGGGGTATGAATCAGAGACTTTCTCGAATGATAAGCTAAATCACTTATCGAGGGATTTCAAGTACGCGCTTCCCTTCCTTAATGGCATGATGGTTGACTATGACAGTGTCGAGAGCTACACCTCTTCTCTGGAGCATGACTCCCTGGTGCCTTATGGTCTGCAGCAAGTGATAATTCTGAAGACTTTATAGACTGACTCAGATAGTAAACACATCATTAACATGATTCGAGATGAGGGGCAAGAACCTTCTTAGGAGTATATTATGGAGAGAATTTACGCAGAGAATGAACTAGCTCAAAATAGTTATCGGATATGGAGCCTTGACTTGAGGGAAGTTTACCCCATATTCTATGATGGGAGCACAAGGCCGCGCCCTCACATCCATGAAGTTGTGTAATTGATGAACAAAGGGTACATTCACTATGCCCATTAGTCCCAAAGGTTCTGCTGGACTCTCCGAGAAAAGGTAGTTGTTTGGCACGAAGGGCTGACATTTTACCAAAAGTCATTCTGGAGCGTTCTGGCTAAGCAATTCATCGACTACTTCACATGGGTTGACCCACCGAAAGACACAACCCCCGAATTAGACGGGCATGGGAACCCCTTGCTGTACTGGGAATGGGAAGCAACCAACTTTGCCTGCCCAACATCAACAGAATCGGCTAAGGAATACCCCTGGTATACCAATAAATGTCACGATGCACCAGTCCTTTACGATGACAAGCTGAATCTGTTCAGTGAAAGTGAACCAACTGATTAGGCCTCCTCATTCGTGCATATGATTAGGCAGGAATCTAATCTAGTCCTATGCCAAATCTTACAAGAGAGCCCCGTCATTCCAGAAAAGCAGCCTAAAAAGGTTCCCTCCGTGCAGTGGCCCTTAGCGGCCAAGCCACCAGTTTTTGTGAACAAACCAATTGACTTGGGAGAGATACCCCTCGGTAAGGATTTCGATGAGTTTGAGGTCTTCAAAACAACAAACTCGCCAATCCATGTGGTCAGTCCTATCACCAAAGGAGGAAAAGTCACTGGATCAGTAGCCCCAGCTGCACCAAGAACTAAGCCCCCGATACCTCCTACTTTTATTAAGTCCTCAGAACAGGTAGAAAGCCCGATTGTGGATCAACTAAAGGCCACTATGACTAAGATAAGTATCTGGGACCTACTCCTAGGCTCTCAAGAGCACAGGCTCGTTATCATTAAAAAGCTAATGGAAATCGAAACATCTCCTCTAGCATCCTTGAAATAGGTCTATGCACTACTCAATAAACAGACTAGCACTGTTATCCCCGACATTGTCTTCTCAAGATTAGATCTACCTAATGAAAGCATTAGCCACAACAAGGCTCTCTACTTGAAGGCTAGTGTTTTTTAGCACATCATGCCCTGCATAATGATCGACGATGGCTCATCACTAAATATTTGAACCAAAGATATTCTGCCAATTCCAGGACTAATCGAGAAGGACCTAAAAAAGTCCACAACAGTAATCAAAGCTTATGACAATTCCAAAAGGACCATCATCGGCACATTCGATACTGAAGTCACTATCGGTGAAATCTCATCTATAGTGCTTTTCATGGTCATAGATATCCTGGTGACTTTTTCAATGCTACTTAGGAGACTATGGTTCCTTGCTTTGGGAGGAGTCCCATCCACCTTACACCAAAAGATCAAGATCTCATTTCGTAGGAAGATTGTTACCTGGAAGCTAACAAAGCCTTAGTAGTAGCAGCACTAAAGATGGAAGAAAGCAACATGAAAGGGTTTACCACAGCCACAATCGGCCAGGAAGCGAACAATCAACCAAAGGTGTATTGGGGCCTATGGATTCAGGGATACATGCAGAAGCACCACACTCCTAGAAAAGGACTAGTGCCTATAAACAGGGAATGCCAACCTTCAATATAGTAGCAGGAGAATGGAAGCCCGTGGGACTCAGTTACATAGGCTCTTGAAGAGTTGTCCACAAGATGACCTTTCAAAAGAAGTAGTAATAGCCCCACGGAGGAACCCTCGAGCCTATTATTCATCAGAGAAAGACCATTTCAGGATTTGAGATTTTATTACACGTAGTCAACTACAGCAAAAATGGCAAAAGCTTTATAACCCACATAAAAAAGGCCAGTTGCCAGCCAGATGTAGGGGTAGTCCCCGATCAGACCAAGAATGACAAACAGGTACACCCAAAGAAGGTTAAGAAGCTGAGTAGAGAGGAAGAAATCCTTGATACCTTAACGAAGCACCTTCAGGCATAACTCAAGATAGTAGAGGAGGTGAGGAGCAAGGGAGGTATCTTGAACAAAGCCGTCATGGATATGGTCACAACCATGGAAGGCAAAGCAAAGGTACAATAGGAAGATGACGAGGACATGCTGTTGAAGCCAGCTGCCATGGGAGAATCATCTGTAATAGAGCCAGACCCTATTAATCAGGATGAGTTTTTGTTTCTATTTCTAGCCTGTTTGAAATGAATAATGTACTTTATGATGATAATAAGATGAAGAACTTTGCTTATTTGGATTGTGTTTCTGATTACAATTCCATGCATCCATTCTAGCAATCATCTAGCATTTTTAACATCAATAATGATATTACAAAAGAAATTAACTCAAACACTGAAGATGCCCCAAAAATGGTATATATTTCCAATCAACTGCCCATCGAACAAGAGAGAGAATTGATAAAGGTATTGAAAAACCACATTTTAGCCTTCATTTGGTCTCACGAGGACATGCCTGGACTTGATCGGCACATTACCGAGCATTAGATCCCTATGGACCTGAAAATTCGGCCGGTGAAGCAAAAGATGAGAAGAATGCGCCTAGAGTGGGTCGAAAAGGTCAAAGTAGAGGTAGCAAAATAGATCAAGGCAAATTTCATCAAAGTCATCGAGTATCCCACTTGGCTATCCAATGTAGTACCCGTACCCAAGAAGAATGATGATGTCCGAGTTTGCATCGACTTCAGGGACTTGAATAAGGCTACCCCTAAAGACGATTTCCCGCTGCCACACATCGATATTTTGGTAGATAGTGCAGGAAGAGCCGCCATGTATTCCTTTATAGATGGATTCTCGGGATACCACTAGATCCTCTTGAATGTAATAGACAAGTTTAAAACCACGTTTATCTTAGAGTAGGGAACTTATTATTTCAGGGTAATGCCCTTCAAACTCAAGAATGTAGGGGCAACCTACCAGCCAGCAGTCATAACCTTGCTACATGACTTGATCCACATAGATGTCGAGGTCTATGTGGATGATATGCTTGTGAAATCTGTTATACTAGAAGAGCACCCGGCAGTGTTAGAATAATTCCTCACAAGGATTGGGAAGTACAACCTCCGTTTGAACCCAAAAAAGTGCATATTTAGCGTCACATCAGGCAAATTACTGGGATAGATGGTTAGTTAGAGAGGTATAGAAATGGACCCCGACAAGGCCAGTTCTATCAGGGAAATGCCCATACTAAAAATCGAGAAAGAAGTAAGAAGTTTCTTGGGATCCATACAGTATGTCAGCTGATTTATAGCACGGGTTACCACCACATATGAGCCTATCCTCAAACTCTTGGGGAAATAGCAGCCAATAGAGTGGAACAACCAATGCTAGGAAGCTTTTGATAGAATTAAAGCTTACATGATGAACCCTTCGATATTGAAGCCACCGATTCTTGGGAGGCCACCCATTCTCTTCTTAGCGGTGGAAGAAACATCTGTGGGGGCCATGCTAGTTCAAGAACATGAAGAAAAGAGGGAACACGCGGTTTATTACCTCAGTAAGAAATTACTAGAGTATGAGACTCAATACACCATTGTGGAAAAGACTTGCTCCGCCATGGTTTGGCTCACCAAAAAGCTCAGACATTACTTCCAATCATATGTAATCCAAGCAGTCGCAAAAGTGGATCCATTGAAGTACTTATGTCATTCTCCCTCACTAACCGAAAAACTAGCAAGGTGGCTCTTATTATTGTCAGAGTTTGATATTAAGTACGTAATAAAGAAGACCATTAAGGGTATAGAAGTTGCCAAATTCCTAGCAAATCAACCACTCAAGGAAGGAGAACAAGAAAGCCTAAAATTTCTTGATGAATGTCTCGCAGCCACCACAGAAAACCTGAGAAAATGGACCATGTTCTTCAATGGTGCCATTAATAAGAGAGGAGCTGGCTTGGGAGTTATCATCCTTACACCAGATGGAGCACTCATACCTCTGTCAAAGTGCTTAGAATTTTCCACCATGAATAACGGGGCAGTGTATGAAGCCTATTTGTTCGGGATGTTTGCCCTAGTCGCTCTCAGAGCAGACAAGGTCAAAATTATCGGTGATTCGGCTTTAGACATCAAGCATGTCACAAGGGACTGGGAACTAAAGGAGGAATCCCTCAGGCCTTACTTAGAAGCTGTATGGAGAAAAGCCATGATATTCAGTGAATGCAAATTTAATCACATGCCCCGCAAGGAAAACTAGATGGCAGATGCATTGGCCACTTTAGGCTCCATTTGGGAAGGGCCTCAAAAGTAACCAATGAAACCCCTTGTTATGGAAACAACCCGATCTCCTTGCTATGTCTGCACAATAAAATACACCGAGGAAGAAGGAATCCCCTGGTATTCCGACATCATCAAGTTCCTTAAAAATGATGAATTCCCAGCTAAGGCTATGGATTCTAACAGTAATATGCTGAAAAAGCTTGTTATGCAATTCTGCTTGGTTAAAGGAGATCTATTCAAGAGGACCTCTAACAGCCTACTGCTAAAATGCCTGACACAGTGACAAGCTAAAAGGGTAATGAAAGAGGTACATTCTAGAGACTGTGATCCATACATGAACGGCATCATGATGGCAGAGAAAACCTAAAGAATGGGATACTCTTGGCTGACCATGCTAGCTGATTGTGTTTAAGAAGCAAGGACTTGCCACACCCTTCAAAGATACGAAGATGTGAGCCACTTACCACTAACAACATTACAAATCTTAACAAAGCCTTAGCCATTCTTGGCCTGGGGCATTGACATCATTGGCAAAATAAGGCCTTCTTCAACCAATGGTCATCGCTTCATTATAGTAGCGGTTGATTACTTTTCCAAGTGGGTTGAAGTAGAATCATATATAAGCATCACGGCTAAGAAAATGGCTTGATTTATCCAACGACACATCTTCACCAGGTACAACATTCCTCATCATGTGGTGAGTGACAATGGTGTGCAGTTCCAAGGAGAAATAGTTGATCTTATAGAAGAGCACGGGATTGAGCATCATTTCTCTTCGCCTTATCGCCCTCAAGTGAATGGAGCTATGGAAGTAGCTAATATGGCAATCAAGAAAATCCTCTCCAAGATGATTTCCAACTACCGATATTTGGCCGATCATTTTCCCTATGCCTTGTGGGGATATAGAACAAGTGTCAAGACTCCTACGGGTCAAACTCCTTTTTCTCTTATCTATGGGATGGAGGCGGTATTACCTCTTGAAATGGAAATCAAGTCGTTATGCATAGCCCTTAAAGCCAGTCTTCTCGAAGACAAATGAGCAAAAGTGAGGCATGAAGAACTGACCTTCATAGACGAAAAATGATTAGCTGCATTGGAAAATCTATAGTTATACCAACAGCGCATGGCCAGGGCTTACAACCACAAAGTCAGGGGGCCAAGCCAACCTTTGAAGATAGGCGATTTAGTCTTGAAGCAATCTCGTAAAACATACACAGATGGCGACGAAAATTCCAACCAAACTGGGAAGGACCATACGTGATAAAGAAGACTATCAGAAGAGGGGCAGTGAAGATCTCAGATCTGGACGATAACAAATTCATGAATCTGGTTAATCGTAACAAGCTGAAGTGCTATTTCATGTAAAAAAAGAGTAATAATAATAATAAGGTCTATCAAGAGCTGGGAAGGGCTCTTGAGCAAAAACAAAGACTCCAAAATAAAAAAGTTGAGCCTAAGGTAAAATCCGTTTGGAGCCTTAGGCAACGATGGGCATTTCTTGGAAATAAATACCACTTATCTTCCGTGATGAATAATATCCTTTGTAGTAACATGTTCATGTTAAAAATACTGCATGAGTTCATTAAATGGAAACTGCGAATTGGTTAAATGAAAGATGCAAAAAAAAACATCATTTCATCTTTATTACACATAAAAGTGCATTACAAACAGGAAATAGTAGAGACAAAGATGAACGATGAGGCCTCAACCCTTTTTCTCCCATATGGAACAAAAGACACATAATGGTAAGCTCGCTAAACCCTAAGGAAGCTTCAAAGCCTCCTAGTCTCATGGAGCCTCTCCTCAAGAGTAGTCAGTCCACAAACACTCGTAACCTAGATATTATAAGCCTCAGAGGGATGGATCTTGAAGGGGATAAAGTAGTTCATCTCCACCTGAGTGCGACTAATCCAACTCATATCATGACAATAGATCTGAGTATAGGAAAGCTCCGGGCCAATAAGGGTGCACAGGGTTGTAGGCTTGAGATAGACCATACTGTCTACATAAATGACTAGGACAATAGGTTATGATCTTAGAAAGGCCAATAAGGACCACACCATCTCTAGCAACTTCAGTAAGCATATGAGTGATTCCCCACCAAGGGCAAACCCAACGGATATCCTCAGCAGCTCGGCTCCCCATAAACTCAACCCACTCCTTAATGGTGAAATCTTTATGGGAATGATTACCGATGTAAACTATAGAGCATCGTGCCCAATAGGCCCTCGGATAGTAATCCATGCTTATAGGAACAAACATCACAGAAAGCTTGTCCCAGAGCCAGAGCTACACAAGAAAGCACAAAAAGAAGAAAAATCAACAAAAATAAAAATGAAAATGATAAAAAAGAAAAAAAAAAGAAAAAAAGACAAAAAAAGAAAATAGCCTGCTGGATTGAAAACCTGAAAAGGCAGTCCAGGCAAAAATTAAGGCAATCCTGATGGATTGAAAACCTGAAAGGGTGATTCAAGCAAAAAGAAAGGCTTAAGTGAAGTTACCTGAAGAAGAAGCCTGCTGACCCTGGTAGTAGCCTTAGTTCCACTCCGAGAGGCGTGCACGAAGATCAGTATCTCAGCTAAACTAATCGCAATGGGAGATTTCCCCTCTAGCATTTGGTCAATGATAGTTAAAAAGGCAAAACTGCAAGCCATAATGGGTACGTCAGAGAGAAAAACCCCCAACAGAATCAAACATATGAGCGGCAACCAGCTTACATCATCAGAACGGAGTCCCCTAACTATGTCAAAGGCCATATCTAGCATCAAGCCCTCATCACAGATCAATCGATGCCTGTCAAATTATTGAAGCTGAAAATGATTCATCAATAAATCAAAAAATTTAGGGCGAGGCGCCGGGACAACCGGATGCATATCAGCAGAGGATCGGAGAAGCCCACATAATGCCTCATACAAGGGGCATAGCTTATAGTCCCCGAATCGAAACACGCTATCAATAGGATCCCAGAACCTAACAGCAGCTTGGATTATATTATCCTTGACAAAGATGCGACAATATTCCTTCATGTGCGCCAAACCACAAACCCTGAGACGATCCCAACCATTGAAGTTCTTCAGATAAACATTCAGATCCATATGAAAATAGATTTTTCCCTCCATGGAAAAAATTCATAAGAATAACAGTTTGCTATATGCAGTTTATGGGGCAATGCACCAATATCTGGTAGATTATCCTAATAAACTCGACCAATAATGAAAAGGAAACACAAAGAGAGGGAATAAAGAAAATCTTATTTATGCAAAATTGTGTTCATACAAAAGGAGGCACTACAAACGGCCTAAAAGAAAGAAAAGAAAAAAAAACAACAAGAGAAAAAAAGGCCTATCTAATCGCCTTGAGGGAAGAATCTGGGAGGATGACCTTGCCCCTGATGCGGCTGCTACTGCAGGTCATCCACCTGAAGCAACCCCAACTGAGCACAGAGCCATCGAATCTTCAGCTGTAATATTTCAACACAAACCATTCATATGCATTACATAACATGCCTTTCATCATCATTAACATAATAAAATAACAAACATACCGCCATATCTGAATTTTAGGTCATCATGAAGTGCTGCTGCCTTTGAATATATCCCTAATCAGAGATACTATCAGCAGTAGGCACCTGCAAGAATGAAAGATCAAAGCAAGTAAGGATAGCCGCAATCTAAAATCTAAAGGTAAAAGAGAAGAGACAAAGGAGACTAACATGAGTGGCGCCAACATGATGGAAAGTCATCGAACGCTCAGGATCCAGATAAGGCAGGATGATCGGAGTATAAGTGCTTAGGTTGGGGCAATACATCATAAATATGGGTGGCTGATACTAGAACCCCTGATTCCCCTCCACCATCATCGGGCCCTAAGACAGGACGGATGACACCAAAGAGCTACCCACGTGAGTGAAAGTAGTCGCGGGTCTCTTCCTACCCTAGTGATCCTGCAAAGACAACAAAAAGAGGTCAAGTTAGTCTAACTAAGTGCAATAATAAAAGAAAGAAGAACTCAAGCAAGTAAAAGGGGAACTCAAGCAAACCTGATCTGGCCTGGCCACTAGGGGCAGAAGTCGAAGGGGCAGAGCCCTCAAGAGTAGAAGCCAAAGGATCAATGTCCTCATGAGGGTTATGAATATCCTACCAAGGTATAACATAAACAGGATCTATATCTGGCCATTCAAGCAGCTGCATACGGCAGAACTCCTCATACCCCCCAACCTACTCTAGGAAGGTGCTAGAGATACCCTTGGAGGCCAATCGTGCAAAATTAGGCAAGCGACGAGGCTAGAAGACCCACTAAGGGACCTCAGGAGGAATAGAATGCGACCTAGGAGGAAGATGCCATCCCTGAATGCGATTGCCCAAATACCACTCCAAAGAAAAGGGGGTCTCTATGATCAGTCGAGAATCTACAAACTCCCCGGCTGGTCTCATAACTTCCGGCCAGTGAAGAGCATGCCCCCAAGGCTGTGTCCTAATCTAAAAAAGGGAAAGCCAGACATTGGTATAATGATTGTAGTAGATATAGCGATTAAAGGAAATCAAGTAATCATAAAGCATACCTGCTCCGAAGAAAAGGCACAGAGACAGGAAAAAAGAGCGGAACCGGACTCCATTCCCAACTGTAAAAATAGTGTGGCAGTTAAGGGCAGAATGGGAAGTCGATGCTGGGCACGAGCTTGGTCCTCGGAAGGATCTCCATCTCAAAAAACCAAATCTACAAGCAGTAAAGAAAAAGATCAGATTCTTACATAAGTAATCTGAAGATGGGACTTGAACTTGTTAATCATGTTCCTCACACACTGTTTAAGGGCCCAGTATAGATGACCCAATGTAGCTCAACCCCATGCGTACTTGTTAAAGCGGGATGGATCTATTAAAGCTGACAGAATATAGAGGTTCACAATCAAACCCCCGATAGGAAAGCAAAGCCATGACAAGGTAGCAGCCATGAAAGCTCTAGCCTTGCAGGTAGCAGTCAGATACCCTCTATCCCTAGAGGTCCAAAACGTCATAAGCTTCTCGCAAGAAGCTCACCCTAGCTTATCCCCAGAGTATCCAATCAAAGCCTCAATAATCTTTGCATTAAAATTGTCATAAGTGAAGCAAGCATTGAAATAGATCACATTATCGTAGAAGGGTAGACCTGTGATGGCACAATAATCCAGTGGAGTGATGGTATACTCCCTACAGTGAAAATGGAAAGTGTGGGTAGTATCTGACCACCTACTCAAGATGTAGGTGGATGTACCAGCTAGGTTGTATGGATACTTGCGGTGCCTGACATACTTACAGTTCCTGAACATCCTCCCTAAAGACGTCCCATCAACAATGGCCTTGGCACCGGGGGATAACACCTTGTACCACTTATGAAAGTGGTAGTGCTAGCACCGTCATGCTTGGTAACCTAAACAATGCATCACATGTATCACACACCAGTTTTTGACAAATCATACGATTATCAAAAATAATAAATCATCACCCAATAAAAAATCATTGCATAAAAATATATAAATAAACAATAAAATGGATAGGTCTTTGAGCGAAATAAAAACAACAGTAAGGCTTACCAAAATCAGAGAAAGATGGTCGGAAGGCTTTAAAGCAGGCGGAATGAAGCCCCCTAGAGCAATCCCATGATATATCTAATTTGGTGGGAGCCCATACAAAGCATCGGTTGGAACCTCAGAAAGTTCCACTTGTTTGCCATCAATAAGCACATTCTGAGTAGTCACTTGAACGGCTAGCAGATCCAACGAACGTTGTAAAGCTTGAAGCACATTAAAACCCCATAAAATATGAAAAGAAGGAGCAGAAAGGGAAAGAAGATGAAAGAAATCATCCTCGAAAATAGCTCAGAGGCAAAAACTTTCAAAACTTAGGAGCAGAAAACACAAGAAGAAGAAGAAGAAGAAGAAGAAGAAGAAGAAGAAGAAGAAGAAGAAGAGAGAATTGTTGGTGTGAAGAAAAAGGGAACCAAGCTGCTGTTTTTGTAGGCGATTGGTAATTAGCCCACCGGCTAATTACCTGTCCAGCTATCACCCGTTTACGCATCCCATGTTTATGCGTAATGGCTATAAAAGTTACCGTTACATAGGTGATTAGCCCGCCGGCTAATTACGTGTATTTTTAAAAGTTTCGCAATTTGGCATTTTTCATCCATTTTATGCGTCATTTTCAAAACGAGTGGACGTAAAAGCTATTTTTGCACAGTCACACATGCATCAAGAGTCCAAAAATGTTCATTTCGACCCCCGGTCAACTTTAACCTCATGCAACTCATTAATAAATCTTTAATTGAAGGGACAAGATATATTTTGTTTCAAAATTTATCGATTAAAAATATTTTAACTTATTGCATTCCACACACACTGTTTTTGTTTGTTTTGCATACGACAAAATTTCTAGCCCGAAATTTATGAATACAAGGGGCAAACTGTTAGCACAGGTTCGTTCCGACCTGATGTGGAGTAATGCCTATTTCGTTCAGCAATCAGACAAATGAGTCAAAAAGGACTGAATTGTCATCCAAAATCCTAAATTCAAAAATCCACATTCCAGGGAAGCTCTGATTTAGCATTTCCTACTGAAAAATCAAAAAGTCAAAGTTTGGTCAAACATAGGTAAGAGCCCGCCAGATATTTATCGATCCATAGTAAAAAAATCAAATCTTACCGAGATTTGGCTAGGATTTACGGGATCTAAAATCAAATCCTGTCAGAGTGGTAATTAGCCCGTCGGCTAATTACCTATGTAATTAGCCCGGCAGCTAATTACTAAACCATCATAAATATGAGGTCACCCCCTCATTTCAGCGGAGACGAAAACTTTGGAAAATTTTCAAAATTACCTTTATATCCTTTTTCAGTTCTGAGTATCCCAAAAGCCCCAAAACTCTGTCAAAAGAATCCCATATCCGAGTTTTATCACCGACATTTGGTATAAACTCATTTCACGGTCTTTTTGGATCAAGATCCTGCAGTGATCTTCGGTCTAAAAATGACCAAATCTCACATTTCCCTTTATAAATAACCCAAGATTATAGTCATAACTCGGGTTAAATCAATTTTCCAACCAAATCACAACCTCTGACAACTTCAGTTCTACACCGGCTCTCAGGTCAGCCTGGATAGACGAAAAGGTAAACTAAGGGTAATCGGCTCTAAGCCCAACTTTAAAATCCATTTTATTACTTTATTATTGCACATTGCACTTCATTTCTCTATTTAAGTGAGCCACTGGTGCCACTTAAACTATAATATGTGTAAATAAGCTCACAGGTACGGACAAACATCCAGAACGTGGAGAAACTCTATTCGAGTTTCCAAGCCTAGACCCAAGTGCTGCCGTTACTCTACCTAATAATGTCGTTGTAATTCAAAAATCACCAAAAATTCCAAGATTCCAATATAAATCCAAACAATTTTAACAATATGATTAACTATTTTGTCCGAACTCAGAATCTCACTTTCTTTTTGGTATAAAAATCCCATTTTGGATCAGTATACCACAATTCTCGGTGGAGATGAACCAGGCGGCGACTCTATTTTATTTTTAAATAAAGTAAAAATGCTTTATTTTAAAAATATCTTATTAAAATGTGAAAATATATTTCTCAATATAATCGCATTTTTTGCCTACAAAGCCACCGCATTTAAGCAAACTGGATTTTCTCAAACCAGACCAAACACTGCAGTTTTCTCAAACTACACCAAACTCGAAGAGCTCCCTGCACATCGTACCCCACGTGCATAACTAGACTCGATAACCTGTTCGCCCGCTCACTGAGCCTGTACTAAAGAAACAGCTAACCCGGAAGGGATCTACTTTCAAAGAAGCTCTCAAAGTCAAGAGGACAAAATTGGCTGCCAAAAAGCCAACTGCTAGTATTCACATTCAAGAGCCAACTCCCAAAAGAATGGAACCAATAGATTTGAGTAAGGGAAAAGAACTTGTGATTGCTGAAAAACCAGTCATTTTAGACAATATCTTCCCAGAAGATCCCCAATATGATCAAATGATGGTGGTGGTAGATGAAAATTTATAGGTCAATTGGCTGACTAAAGAGGGTCCTAGAGGATCATCTAGAGCAGCTACTGAAGAGGAAGTCATCCCATCTATCACTATCTCTCCCAAAGACTTAGCACTTCTGAGAGAAAGTGAGTATCCGAAGGAGGATCCTTAAGTTTTTCAAGCTCAATCTGGACCTCTTCTTGTTGGTCCCTGTGAGGGTTTAAATAAGGTCAGAGGGGGGTGAATGACCCTTTTTCATAGAATTAATAAGACTTTGAAAAACTCTTTGTGTAGCATGTTTGAATATGATCCGAAGGATGGATCCGGATAATGCAGTTATGAAAATAGCAATGTAAATGAATAAAGAGTTAGAAAATTCAAACATAAGTATTTTATCCTAGTACGGCCCTACCTACTCTAGTCCTCAGAGTTTCCTACTTCTGAGATTTTCCACTAGTGGATTCCTTTCCAATTGGCAGGAATTAAGCCTGATAATTTGTCTCTAGATGGTAACCCCATCTAGATGTAGGATATACCACAATAAGCACCAACTCCTAGCTGAGTGCTTTAGTCTTTAGAAGGATATACCACTTAGAATAATACCCAAACCTAAGTTGAGTCCTATAGGGAGATCCCACTCAAAGCACCTTCTTTAAGCTATATCCCAATCTCACTACTCACCCAAGTAGGAGATCTTTTACACTTTAGTTTTTCTCAAAGGTATTGGTTTTGGACTTCCTCAAGTTTATAACTTCACTTGGGAATCCTTACAAATAAATTTTAAATGATTTGGTTCTTGGAGGGATTTATAAACTGATTGCTTTCTAGCAATTTCTCTTGTATATGCTTTCTTGAAATCAACCAGCACCTTCTCAACTTGTGAAGCTTTCCTTTTATAGGCTTCCATCATAAATGTGGTCGTTGTGGGTTGTTGAGCTGTAATAAAATCTTCACCGTTGATCAGGTAATATGTGATGCTTTCGGAACTGTTGATTAATCCATTAGACACAGATTTTAACCCACTTAAATCCTTAGGATTGAGGCTGAAAAGTTGTCAGTGATCGTTTTCCTTATATTTTAGTGAGTCACCAACTTTTACACCAGTATCTCTTTGGTGTGAGTTCATGCGCCTTTCTCGTTGGTCTAGGTGAAAAAGGTTATTACCTTTTTCTCTTACCTGTGTCAGTCCTTTATCCTTTCCTCAAAAGTGCTAGCTGTTATTTTTCTCTTACTTTTGGGAAAATGATCTTTGACCTGTATACCAAAGGAATGGAGGGAATGTAATTTTTGAATTATTCCCTTTTTCTTGATATATTAAGTCTTCCGGATGTCTTCAGACTTAATATCTCCGGATTTGTCTTCTTCTAGATGCTTGTGCAATCTGTTCATCCGGATGTTGATTTAGGCGGTTCAAAGTTTGTTTCCCTTCCAAACTTTAATCGGATGCTTCCATTTATACTTAGGTAATTGTCTTCACTTATCTTGGACTTTGGATGTCTTAGTTATATGTCTGGATGAATCACTTAGATCTTTTTGTACTTAGGTGTTTTTGTTTACTTCAAACCTTATCCGGATTGTTTGTTGTTCTGAATCATTGTTTCCAATAATCTCCCCCATTTGATGGAAACAAAAACCTAAGACATCTAAGCATAAGGAAAGGGGTTTTTTTTTATGATCTAGGTATGATTCTTGATACTTAGTCATTTATAGATTTTTACTCCTCCATAATTTTAGCATCCCTAACTCCCCCATCATTTTTCAATTCTAGCTTCTAAGGTTTTTCTATTACAATGCATATTGTACTTTAGAAGCAATTTTTTGTAATAATTTTTCACTATATATACTTCTACTATTAACTATAGTTAACATCATTGAAATTCCGGCACTACATGATACAGAAATACATAAGTGAAAAATGAAACTAGCTATTACAGATTTTACATTTGAGCAACATAGCTAATATATTACAAAAATTATTTCTTCCCAGAATCTTCTCCCTTCTTCTCCTTTCCTTTCCTTTGCTGCTCCCCCTTATCAGCTTCAGCAGTTGTATGTTCCCCTTCTGTATTCTCCCCCTTTATGTTTGCATCAGCTTGGGGGTCTATCACCATGTATGTTTTACCATTCCAGCTTTGCTGCCAAGCCTTGGAATAGAAGGAATAATCCAAGTTTCCTTTCCTTCTCCGATCTATGATGGTGTCTATAGTGGCTGGAGCAAGATACAGGGGCCGAAAGACTTTCAGAGCTAAGTATAAGACTTAGTGATGTAAGGATGCATTTGGAGGACAAAATTGCAATCCTTCTCATCAAAGTAGGGGAAGAGAGCTTTGAGAAGAGTAGCAATCCCCTTATGTCCGAAGAAGCCCATATCACCTATATATTGTACAAGATCTTGAAGAACTGGAAGGAGTTAGCTCTGCAGAATAAAAGCTGAGGAAGATTTGGATATTGATAGGTTGGACAGATTAGATTACACTTTCTCAATTTCTGTTCCCATGCCCCTTCTGCAGTTATGGAAACTATCATTGACAATCATGATGTCCTTATAAAGCTCTTCCTTAGCATTATTGATGATTGTATCTTGCCCACTCATTTGGCCGCAACCTCTTGTGTGATATTTTCCATTTGTTTGGCAAATAGCTTGGGAAAATCTTCCTCCATGAACTTTATGACTTATTCAATAATGCATGTTGCTGTTCATTTATGCTGGGGAGAGCGGCCTTCACTTCTTTTTTAGAAATGAATTTTGACAAGTTTTCAAACTTGGAATCCAGATACTCCTTTATTTCTAACAATAGCTCAGAGGAGGAGGAGGAGGTGATCTTGTCCATTATTATTGTATAGTAATTTATAGCCCCAATTTTGGCTTGATCTGCAGTGCGATTTGCTGCTGCAAGGCTTGTTTTTAGCTTATTTAGTATCGAGGTGACCTTGGCAGGTGATACCTCATCTACCAAATCAGCAGTGGGAAAGTCCTGCACTTTCTTTTCTATATTTTTACACTCCCTTTTAGCTCCCATATTTCATCCTTCAAATCCAGAGGTGAGAATTGTTGAAGCAGTACTTTCTCCATGGATTTAAGATGCTTACGGATGGTCTGAAGACTCTGTTTGATATAGCTTTCCTTGCGCTCCTCATGAGTAGCCCCTTATAGGATTTTTATCCCTGCCATTGTCTGTTTGGCTATATCTTGATTTATGCTAGAGGTTGGTATTTTGATTTAACTAGCATAGGGGGTTTCAGATCTGGAGCTACTTCCTATTTCATCTAATTCGGATGATTCTTCTTCAGTGGATTCCTCTTCTTCTTCTTCTCCTTTCCCTTCTTCCAACCATTCCCCTGAACTGGCCTCACCCTTATAGTCCACTTGAGAAGTGTTCTCATTGGGTCCCAGACCATGTCCCTCCTCCAAAATGGTATGTTCTTAGTTGGACTCTTGTTCCTTACATACACTTGAAGTATATGTATCTAAGTTATCCTCTTTATCATCTGTTATTTCAATACCAGCAGTAGAAGTGTCAACATTAACTTTAAATGAAATTGAGTCAGGAATTACCTCAGTTATTAGCACTTCTAAATTATTCTGAGTCACTCCTTCTTCTTCCACTTCTACAACCCCTAGATGACTGGAAATGTCCTCAGTCATCCCTACATTTGCCTTTTTAGGAATTTTAACTGCTCCCTCAGGTGTGTTAGTAATGTTCTCAACACCTTCTCTATGTGCCTTGTTATGCCTTTCTTCATTTATGGTCTCAGCTTCCGGATTGAGTAAATTTTTTAGAAGTGGTCTGGTTCTAGGCATGAAAGGAAAATGATCAGCTTTTAGATCCTGGGCTAGAAATTCCATATCTATTGGATCAATAAGGATAGCCTGAGGGCTGGAAAATCTTTATGTCCTTTTGTTCTAAGATTATTGATTCTTTCATTGTCCTTCAGGCTTCCTTTATTATGGCCATCCGGAGTGACTTCCTCATTTGATCCGGGCACATTTTTGCCCTTTATTTTCCTGGCCCTAATTTAGCTTCCTTAGCCCTTTTTGCTGCTTCATCATCAATTATAATTCTAGCAGGTATCTTGGTTTGGCTTTTCTTGGCTGCCACTGCCTCATCAAATGTGCATCCCTTTCGAGTGAATTACCTTCTCTTAGGTACTAGATCCTCTTCCTCTATCTCCTCATCCTCTACCACAACCTCAGGGATTTTTTATAGATTTTCTCTTTTTATATGCAACTTTCATCAATCTCCCTCTCGGCTTAGGCTTCTCCGGGCTCTTCTTCAGCAGTTGAGTGAGAGTTTGAGTGTCCTTATCAACTTCTTCCACCAGAACCAAGGTAAGATACGGTTGTGCCTTTGGCTTGGTGGTTTTAGCCTTCTTTGGGATAGGGGTATCTTTAATCAGATTTACTGCCTTCCGGGCCTTTCTCTTTTTCTCATCCCTCGGCTTTTTGGCTTTCTCCTCATTCCATGTCTCACCAAAACTTAGCTTTTTAAAATTTTTCTCCAGAATTTCTTTTCCATTTATAGCTTAGAATCTGAAGACATTGACTTCATTTGCTATTAGGATTCTGGTGATTAAAGCACCATAGGAGTTTCTGTGCTGCTTCAAATAGTGAATGATCTGCACCGGCATATTTACAACTCTGCTTTCCACCCAATATTGTAATATGCAGTGTTGGAAGGAGGACACTATGGTTAGAGAGCCCTTCTAGATTAGAATCAGCTTGGCAAGTGCTTGCTAAAGAAATCTTGGCACTTTTGGAAAAATATGTTGAGAATTTATCACCAAAATAATTAGGATGCGGCCACATCTTGGGGTAATATTTGACTATCAGTTTATCCCCATTTATTCTCATCTAAACCCCATCATTTTTCATGTTTAGGTGATTTTCAAAGAACTCCAATGTGATTGTTATCACCTTTCCTTGAACCTTGAGTCTGAGAGCATCATAATAGTTGTGAGCTCTCAAGTCATTGTAAAACTCACACACTAATTCCGCATATGTTGGGTAGTTATTTTTCAAGGATTTAGATTTTTTTGTTGATCATGATTGCTGCCATTGAAAGATTTTTAAGGATTGGTGTTTGGAAGTTTGAATTTTTGTAGAGTAACAGTAGTAAGTTGCTCGCGTGAGGAAGAAGAAGACATTTGGGGATTTATATAGAATTTCCAAAGCAAGGGTATAATGGTAAGGATGTCGTTAACTTTGGCTGCATTGATGATATGGCAGGTTAAATTTTGGGAGAGATGTAAATTCTGTTTAACCAGGGAATTGGAAGGTTTATTTTTAAAACCATCTGTTGAATTTACCGCGCGTGTAACTCCCAATAGACTTTTGAAATTCAGAAAGGAACAGTTACCTTTATGCTCTTTTATTGCCATACGTCATTCTTGTCTGCTAATGTGGCAATATTCTCTCAGGAGCAGAGTTAACTTCATTTCTTGTTAACTTCTAGATTCCTTGTCTTCCCAAAATCCAAGTTTTGTCTTCTGAATTTTCTTCAAATTGGATTAGACATTCCAATTGACTCCCTTAGCTTCCCAAATTGATCTTTACTTTATGGCTTAGTATAGATGTCTTCTCTTTGCTCATTGTTTGGAATGTATACCAATGCAACATCCTTCTTCATCATATGATCCCTGATGAAATAATGCCTGATGTTAACATATTTCATTCTACTATGGAGTACTGGGTTTTTTGACACATCAATGGCACTTTTGCTATCACACATTTCCTCCACACATCCAGATTAGACTCCATAATCTCCTGGTTGTTGCTTGATCCATAGGAGTTGAGCTACACAGCTTCCTGCTGCCATATATTCTGCTTCTGTGGTTGATAAGGCAACTGAAGTTTGCTTCTTGCTATACCATGATACTAAGCAATCTCCAAGGAAATGACAACCTCTGAATGTACTCTTCCTTTTAAGAGTATCTCTTCCATAATATTCATTAGTGAAGCCTTGGAGTGTGAATTCTTCATTACTAGGATACCATAACCCAACTTCAGTGGTTCCCAGGAGGTATCTGAGGATTCTCTTTACTGCCTTTAGATGTGAATCCTTAGGATTGGCTTGATATCTTGCACAGTAGCAAACTGCATAGTGTATGTCTGGTTTGCTAGCTGTCAAGTATAGAAGTGATCCAATCATTCCCCTATATAGGTTCTGATCAACCTCATCTCCTTCACAATCCTTGGATAGGACTGTATCTGAACTCATTGAAGTGGACATTGGCTTGTTTTTTCCATTTTAAACTTCTTCAAAATCTCCTTATTATACTTGGATTGGTTCATGAAAATCCCATCCGGACACTACTTGATTTGCAAACCAAGGAAGAAATTAAGTTCTCCTATCATGGACATCTCAAATTCCTTCTGCATTTGAGTGCTAAATTATTCACACATCTTCTTATCTGTTGCTCCAAAGATGATGTCATCAATATAAATTTGGACTAGAATGATATCATCCTTCTTCTTTTTGATGAAAAGAGTTGTGTTTGCCTTTCCTCGGATATAACCCTTGGATATGAGAGATGTAGTGAATCTCTCATGCCAAGCTCTTGGTGCTTGCTTTAACCCTCAGAGAGCCTTTTTTAGTTCATACACATGATTCGGATGCTTTGGGTCTTCAAATCTAGGTGGCTGCTTCAGATAGAGTTCTTCCTGGATAACACCATTGAGGAATGCAGTTTTGACATCCATTTAGAATAGTGTGAATCCCATGAATGATACAAAAGCACATAGATTCCTGATTGCCTCCAATCTTGCTACAGGGGCAAATGTTTCTTCAAAATCAATCCCTTCCTATTGATTGTAGCCTTGGGCAACCAATCTTTCCTTATTTCTCACCACTACTCGGGATTCATCTAGCTTGTTTCGGAATACCCATTTGGTGCTAATGATTGACTTTCCTTTTGGAGGTGCCACTAGATCCTATACATCATTCCTAGTGAATTGATCTAGTTCTTCTTACATGTCCATCATCCAGCTTTCATCTCCTACTGCATCTTAGAATTTCTTTGGCTCAATAAGAGAGACAAAGATAGCATGGCTCATCATCCTATTGAGTTGTACTCTAGTTCTGAGTGGATTTTAGACATCATCCAAAATGGCTGCAACTGGATGATCCCTGTAAGTTCGGACCTCTCTTGGTAGATCTTCTAGCTGGATTGGGTCTTGTTCCACTTCTGCCTCAACTTTCTCTCCTTGGTCATCATTGAAGTTTATCTCATGTGGGTTGACGTCAGCTTGTAGTACTTCTAGATCAAAAGATATCCCCTCATCTTCTTCTTTATATTTCTTGATTTAAAGGAAATCTGGAATCTGGACCTCCTTCGTTTCTTCAGAGTTTTTAGCTTCCAGAATTGGATCTTCCAGAGTGGAACTTCTCTTGCCTGCATGGTTAGTCTCATCGAAATCTACATGTATTGACTCTACTATAGTTTGAGTTCATTTGTTATAGACTCTGTAAGCTTTGCTCTGTGTTGAGGAGCCAAGAAAAATCGCTTCATCAGATTTTGGATCAAATTTTCCTAATTATTCTCTATCGTTCAAGATGTAGCATTTACATCCAAAGGCTTTGAAGCACCCAATTTTGGGTTTCCTTCCCTTCCAAATTTCATAAGGGGTTTTTTCTAAGGTCTTTCTAATGAAAGCTCCATTTATGATATAGCATGCTGTGTTTACGGCCTCACCCCAGAAATACTTTGGCAAGCAATTCTCACTATGGTCCTATTTTTTCTCTCAACAACTCCATTTTGTTGAGGGGTATAAGGGGCAGAGAAGTTATGTTCAATCCCCTTGGATTCATAAAATTCAGCGAAGTTCTTATTTTTGAAATCACCACCAATATCACTCTGGATGCGTGCTATGCTTATGCCTTATTCTACTTCTATCCGGATGAATATTTTTTAGAATTAGTCAAAGGACTCATCTTTATTAGCTAGCAAAGCTACCCATTTATAGCGAGAATAATCATCCACAATGACCACGGTGTATTCTCTTCTACCTGGACTCAATAGTTTGATTTGACCAAAGAGATCAATATACACGAGTTCAAGAACTCTCTTGGAAGGTATGTACGAGATAGAAGGGAAGCTTTTCTTATATTGTTTACCTAGTTGACATGCAATGCATATTTAATCCTTATCAAAAGCTACCTTAGGCAAACCCACAACCAATTCCTTTTTGCCTAATTTGGATAGGAGGTTCATGCTAACATGCCCCAACCTCCGGTGCCATAGCCATGAGGCACCAAGCATATATTCTTTTTTATCATTTTTAATGTTAACACAATAAACATTATTTACTCTAGGTGCATAAAGAATGAGTTAGTTAGACTTACTATCATAGATTAAGCATCCTCCGGAGTCAAAGGTGACTTTTCTTCCTTTATCACAGAGTTGTGCTACACTGAGTAAGTTAAACTTTAGTCCATCAACTAGAGAGACATCTTCTATTTATATTTCAGATCCAATGGTTCCATGCCCAATAATATGTCCCTTTTAATTATCTCCAAAGCTTACTTTGCCTCCTCTCTTTTGGATTAAAGTGATGAAGGCCTTCTCATCACCTGTTATGTGCCTTGAGCATCCACTATCAATGTACCATGTGGGTTGATCTTCTGTGGATCTAAGGCATACCTTTAAAACATATCAAGTGGGTTTGGGTACCCAATCAACCATTTCAGGCCAAGGATAAACATCACAATAACCATTCTTTAATCTACATAATTTAGTAATATGGTTGTTTTTCCCACAAAACCTGCACCCTAAGATGGGTCTGCTTTGCTCCTGCTTTTTTTGGATCTTCTTTAGATCCTCCTTTCTGTAGTTTCTAACATATCTAGCTTCTTGTATACCGGTCTATCTAGAATGTATTCGGAAGCTTGTTAGAGGTGCAACTTCTGCTTTGTAATTCTTTCGTTGTTTGGCAAGTTGCTTATTTGATACAACTTTAGCTTTTCCTTTTTGAGCAGTTGTGAATCTCTGTGCTTGAGGTTGCTTTCTCACCTTCCTTTCCTTGAGATTCGCGGCACCGAATTCTTTTAATTTTTGTTACTTGGTCCTGGTTTACCTTGATCTTTTCTTCTTTTTAGAGGATCTGGTTTTCTTCCAGATGCCTCCTTCATTAGGGTTAGCTCCCTATCTAGCCCTGTCAAGTTAGCGCTTAAGATCTGAACTTGACTTCACAAAAAGTTCTCTTCCACCACATCCATATGCTTTGTAGCTCTCATCAGGTTTATGTCTTGTGATATTGCATCAGCATCTTTAGCTAGTTCTAGAACTTATCATTGTATGGAATTTATGGCGTTGGTGTTCTTTCTCACATTATGGATAACCACCTTTAAAGCTCTAGCAATGTCAAGGTTAGAAACAGAATTAGAATGGGAGTTTACCTTAGTATTTACTGTTTCTGATTTTGAATCCCCGTTTGCTCGGTATCTTGTTTGGATGAGTTTATTCCGGATTTCTCCAGTTTCGGATTAGTCAATACCATGAACGCATAATGAGCAGCCTCTTCTTCTTCTATTAAAGATGCACTGCTGCTTTCTTAACTATTTCTCCATGTGGCCACTATAGCTTTCTTCTTGTGTTTCTTATCCCTTTTAAGCTTGGGGCACTTGGTTCTGAAGTAACCTTTCTCTCCACATTTAAAATAGGCAGCTTCTTTTTTCGGATCCTTCTTTTCTTCTGGAGCCCTTCTTGGCCTATCTCTTCTTGAGGTGCCTTCTTTGGACCTCTTAGAGTCATATCTTTTAGATCCCCTCCTATCTTTCTTCTTCAAGAATTTGTCAAAGTACTTAGCCAGCATAGCCATATCTTCTTCACTGTACTTTGATTCTTTTGGAGCTTTCTCTGATGTAGAAGAGGTTGATTCGGCAGAGTCTGCCTTAAGTGCAATGGCCTTCTTCCTTTCTTTTGGCTTTTTCTCTTGTTGGCTATATCTCTCCAAGGATAATTCTTGAGTTAAAACATTACCAATGAGTTAATCATAACTATAGACGTTTAAGTCATGAGCTTCCTCAATGGCAGTCTTCTTATTATCGTGTTCCTTGGTGAGACTCTGGAGCACCTTCTTTACCATCTCTACTTTAGATATTTCCTTTCTAAGCCTCTTCATTTCATTCACTAGATTAGTGTATCTAGTGTTCATGCTAATGATTGACTCTTTTGGCTCCATCTTGAAAGTTTTAAGCTTTTGCTGGAGAAAGTCAAGATTGGCTTCTCTCACTTTATTAGTTCCTTCATAGGATACTTCCAGATTCTACCAAATTTCTTGTGCAGTCTTGTATTCGGATATCCTATTAAATTCCGCTGCGCTAAGAGCACGATGAAGCATGTTAATAGCATTTGGTTTTCACGTAATTTTTTAAAATCATTCTCATCCTATAATCTTGAGGGCTTTCGGGTAGTCATACCCTCTACTTCATGAGTAGGCTCATATAGGCCATCTTTATTGACCAACCATGCTTTCATTCTTTATGCTCGAATGAAGTTTTTCATCTATTTTTTCCAGAATGTGTAGTGTTCACCGGTGAAGAGTGGAGGACGGGTAATGGACATACCCTCGGGAAGGGTTTGTGAGTTTTGGAAACTCATTTTGATACTTCGATAAAAATTTGAACCTTTAGCTCGAGATTATTAGATCTCTAGTTTTGAGCACTTGCTCTGATACCACTTATTGGTCCCTGTGAGGGTCTAAATAAGGTCAAAGGGGGGGTGAATGACCCTTTTTTATGAATTAATAAGGGTTTGAAAAGGTCTTTATGTAGCGTGTTTGAATATGATCCGGAGGATGGATCCGGATAATGCAGTTATGAAAATAGCAATGCAAATGAATAAAGAGTTAGAAAATTCAAACAAAGGTATTTCATCCTAGTAAGGCCCCTCCTACTCCAGTCCCTAGAGTTTCCTTTCCTCCGAGCTTTTCCACTAGTGGATTCCTTTCCAATTGGCATAAATCAAGCCTTACAATTTGTCTCTCAATGGTAACCACTTCCAGATGTAGGATATACCACTAAAAGCACCAACAGCTGAGTCCTTTAGTCTTTAGCAGGATATACCACTTAGATTTCTACCCAAACCTAAGCTGATTCCTACAGGGAGATCCCACTCAAAGCACCTACTTCAAGCTATATCCCAATCTCACTACTCACCCAAGTAGGAGATCTTTTACACTTTGGTTTTCCTTAAAGGTATTGGTTTTGCACTTTCTCAAGTTTATAATTTCACTTGGGAATCCTTACAAATAAATTTTAAATGATTTGGTTCTTAGAGGGATTTATAAACTGATTGCTTTCTAGTGAATTCTCTTGTATATGCTTTCTTAAAATCAACCAGCACCTTCTCAACTTGTGAAGCTTCCCTTTTATAGGCTTCCATCATAAATATAGCCGTTGTGGGTTATTGAGCTGTAGTCAAATCTTCACCGTTGATCAGTTAATATATGGTGCTTCCAAAATCGTTGATCAGTCCGTTAGACAGAGATTTTGACCCATTTGAATCCTTGGGATTGAGGCTGAAAAGTTATCAGTGATTGTTTTTCTTGTATTTTAGTGACTCGCCAACTTTTACGCCAGTATCTCTTTGGTATGAGTTCCACGTGCCTTTCTCATTGGTTTGGGTGAAAAAGGTTATTACCTTTTTCTCTTTCATATGTCAGCCCTTTGTCCTTTCCTAAATAGTGCTAGCTATCATTTTTTTCTTGCTTTTAGGAAAAGGATCTTTGACTTGTAGACCAAAGGAATGGAGAGAATGTAATTTTTAAATTATTCCCTTTGTCTCGATATATTAAGTCTTCTGGATGTCTTCAGAGTTAATATCTTCGGATCTGTCTTCTTCTGGATGCTTGTCCAATCAGTTCTTCTGGATGTTGATTTGAGATGTTTAAAGTTTATTTCCTTTCCAAAATTTAACCTGATGCTTCCATTTATGCTTAGGTAATTGTCTTCACTTGTCTTGGACTTTGGATGTCTTAGTTATATATCCGGATGCAATGACTTAGGTCTTTTTATACTTAGGTGTTTTTGTTTACTTCAAACCTGATCCGAATTGTTTGTTATTCTGAATCATTATTTCCAACACTTCCAGAGAACCTGCTAAATTTAGAAGATGAGGTTATGGAGGTTAAAAGTCTTGCAAAGGCAATTGGAGGGGATGTCGAGGAAAATTCCAACAATTTAGAGCAGCAAGTTGATCAAAGTATTGAAAAGGCAAATGCATGAGAGACTGAGGCCAATGCCAGTCTTCCAGGGGTTGAGGAGGAAGAAGGAAAAATAGAAGCAGATAATTCAGAACAATAGCAAATAGAGGTAATTCCTACTCTAATTTCTTCTGAGAATATCGTTGCTGCCACTAAAAACCATGGCAACTTGGATGCAAAAACCCAAACTGCATCTAAGGTAGATGAGCCTAACCCGGAGCAACAAGCTCTGGAGGAAGGCCATGATTTGAGTTCCAATGAGAACACTTCTAAAGTGGACTCAAAGGATTCGGCCATTCTGGAGGAACGGGTGGAAGAAGATAAGGAAGAAAAGAAAGTTGAGATGGGTGCTGAGGAAATATCTAGATCTAAGGAATTCGGAAGCAGTTCTAGATCAGAAGAGACCTTATCTTCAGAGAGCACTCTAAAAAGGCCATCATCTATTCCTAACCCAGGCAATATTGATAAACTGACAACAACATTAAAGATGATATAGTCGATTGTAGTTGAGAGGAAGGAAGAGAGCTATGTCAGGAGGATTCTCCAGAGTATAGGCACTCAACTCAAATTCATGGAGAGCATAATAAATGAAAAATCTTTGGCTCCGAATTTCAAGTCTGAATTAGGGGAAATTAAGGAAGTTGTCCAGAATATTGAAAAGAAGGTAGAGGCCTTCCCATCATCTGAACTCATAGAAGAAAATTCCCTTTCATATATCACTCCGGTGTTGAATCAGATGAACTCAAACATTGCAGAAGTGAATTGCTTTGCAGATCAAGCACTCACCAGAGCTGACAATAATCCAATTACCCTAATGGGTCAGATTACATCATCCTCCAATGACCTAAAATCTGAGCTGATAGAGTATATAGATCACAAGTTTGAAAGCTTAGAAAAATTCATCCCTGGAGCAGTAGTTGAAGCCGGAAAAAGCATCACAACTAGGCTTACAGAATTAAATGAAAAAAATTAAGCTGCCCAAGAAATGTTGTGTAATTTCCTTGATGAAGGACTCCTCAAGCTGTTGAAGAAGCAAATGGATGATATTAGTGATGATTTTAGGAGTTATCTCTCCGGAACTGAGCGAATAATTAACAACCTAAGGGAGGCATTTCACAAAGATCTCTCAACACTTAACTTCAGTGTTCATAATATCCGGAGAGATATCATTCAGGAAATTGAGCTCATAAAGTCAGGTATGGCTAATATTTCTCTTAATGCTCCTTCTACATCATTCGGATCATCGTTTGCCAATCCGTACAGCCTTCTCCTTCCCATCTATTAGACTCTTTTCCAATCAATCGGTGAGACAAGATTCTTTGGCTATAAGTGTAGCTTTGCCCTCCTCAAGGCACTCTTCCTATTTTTTGAGGAAGCAGACCGAAAGCATGGTTTAAAAATGATTCTAGATATGGTAAAGTCTTACAAGCACCTCAGAGAACAAATCAATCTGCTCCATCTCCTTCAGGCTACTATTAAAACCATATTAAAAAAGCACCCGGAAAAAGATATTGATTATTCAGTCTACTCAGAGGCATGGGAGAAGAATTGGTACCAACAAACGTATATGGTTATTGACCCCCAATCTGATGAAAACAATAAGGGGGAGAAGAGCACAAGAAAATAAAGGGAAGATGATGCTATGGAAGAGTAGAATAGTTCAATTATAGAATAGCTAGCTTCCATTGTAAAATCTTGTAATAGCTAGTTCTGTATTTTTTCACTTATATATTTCTGTACTTGTGATTCGGAACTTCACGAGGTTAACTATTCTTAACAATAGAAGTATATAGTGAAAATATTCTACTCAAAAATTTATTCTAAGTGTTATCTATAATTGTACTTCAAAAACTTAGAAGCTAGAATACAAAATTGTTGGGGGAGTTAGGATGCTTAAATTATGGGGGAGTAAATATCTAAATGACTAAGTATCAAGAATCATACTTAACTTATAAAGATCCTGTTACTATGCTTATATGTGCTTAGTTTTTATTTCCATCAAATAGGGAAGATTTTTGGGAAACAATGATCCGGAAGAACAAATCAAAGAATAGATCCGGATCAAGTTTGAAGGAAACAAAAACATAAGAATAAAAAAAATCCAAAATGGAAGTATAAGGTCCAAGTCAAGTCATCAGGACATACATTGAAGACCATAAATACCTAAGCACATAATGGAAGCATCCGGTTAAAGTTTGGAAAGGAAACAAACTTTAAACCTTCAAAATCAGCATCTAAAAGAAGAACTGATTGAAGTAGCATCCAGATATATTTGGTCTGAAGACATTCAGAAGACTAAATATCAAGATAAAAGGAATGATTTGAAAGTTACATTTCCCTCCACCTTTTTTGTCTAGAAGTCAAAGATACTTTCCCTTTATGCAAGACAAAATAACAGCTAGCATGATTTTCAAAAAAAGACAGAAGGACTGACATAGGAAAGAGAAAAAGTAATAACCTTTTCTACCTAGAGCAATAGGAAAGGCGCGTGGAGCTCACACATCGGACTACTGGCATAAAAGTTGGTGAATCTCTAAAATACAAGGAAAACGATCACTGACAACTTTTTAATCTCAATCCCAAGGATTAAAACTAGACAATTACTCAATCTAACGGACTGATCACCGGCTCTAGAAGCACCACATCTTACCTGATCAACGGTGAATATTTAATTCAACACAACAACCACATTTTTTATGCAAGCCTATAAAAGAGAAGCTTTACAAGTTGACAAGGTGCTGGTTGATTCAAGAAAGCATTACACAAGAAAATCTACTATTGCAATCAGTAACATAATCCCTCTAAGAACTAAACTATTCAAATCAGTTTGTAAGAACTCTCAAGTAAAAACTATAAACTTGAAGAGTTCAAAACCCTTTCAAAAGAAAAATCAGTTGTAAGATCTCATACTTGGGTGAGTATTGAGATTGGGATATATCTTAGAATTGGTGCTTTAAGTAGGATCTTCCTGTAGGACTCAGCTTAGGTTTAGGTAGAAATCTAAGTGGTATATACTACTAAAGAGAAGAGGACTCAGCTAGGAGTTGGTGCTTCTAGAGGTATATCCTAAATCCGAAAGGGGTTACCATCCGGAGACAAATTGTAAGGCTTGATTTCTACTAGTTAGAAAGGAATCCACTAGTTTTAAAAGCTCGGAGTAAGGAGACTCCAGGGACTGGAGTAGGCAGGGCTAGACTAAGATAAAATTATGTGTTTGATATTCTAACTCTTTACTTTATTGCACAACATTTCATATTTGCATCATCCCAATCCAATATATCCGGAACATATCAAACATGCTACACAAGACTTTTTAAAGTCTGTTAATTCCGCAAAAAGGGTCATTCACCCCCCTCTAACCTTATATAGACCCTCACAGGGACCAACACTATCTACAACAAGCAAAATTGTCGAGCAATTTTACAAAAGGCACACTTCAATCCATTCCTATAGTGCAATCCAACATGCAAACACATCTTTGTCAATATTAGTTTGTAAATCAAAAGCTCACTAGAACAAGAGAACTCATATATATTGTTAATGTGATTCTTGATAACAAAGTACAAGATCACTCAAATCTGTTCTAAATCCACTCAAACGTGATCAAGACTAGGCAAGTGCAGCTTGGTGAGGTCCTGGATTCACATCAGACTAGGCATGGGTGTTGAGGTCTTCAATCCTACACACAAATTGGTAAAGTTGGGGCTTTAGAAGAATCTAAGAGAAGTGTAGTCTTAGATTGGGTAATCAGAAGCAGCAAGAGGAGGGTACTCTGTGCGGGCAATAAAATTACATGCCGTAAAAGCTTCTTCACCTCAAAAGGAGCAATTGATAGTGGATTTAAGGTCGGAGGAGGAAACTATAGGGACATGAATTCGAAAAGAGTCAATCACCTCCCTCTAACTCCTATATCACCCCTTAATAGGGACCAACATATTTTTTTATTATATATTTGTTTATTTAAAGTAAACTGTGTGCAAATTACGATGCAGTTGGTATAAACATATTTTGCAACCCTAGGATAAAAGTAAAACTATTGAAAAGAGATATGCCCAATTGATGGGAAGATGCTAAGCTAATTCCTTTGTCCATGTACAAAAACACCGTTAGGTTCATAGGTTGGTTACAGGGAAAATTGCAAAGAATGTTGGGGTTGCGTAAAATATTTACACAATTATCCTTTACTTTTATAATTAACTTTTTTTATCATTTTGAAATTATCCTTTTCATCTGATATGTTCTTCCTTTTTTTTTTGCATCTCCATGATTCCTTCCATCTTTTTTTACATTTTTTTTTACTTTTTTTGCATTTATCCGGCAAACCTTTGATTTTTTAAAATGTCGCTTTAGATTTTTTATTTGTGTCATTTTTATCTTTGAAATCAGATCCATGACGATATACTTTTTTTCAAGTTCTTATTTTTGTAGACATATAACAGATGATATACCAATTTATACTAGCATTTTACCAGCATTATACATATATTTTATGAAATAAACCAATGAAAAACCACATTATACCAATATTTTATCAGGTGTGATTAAACAAAACTTTCATTTGCTATCTTATAAAAGAAATAAACATAAACAAAATTATACCGGCATTATACCAAAATTATACTAGTTGTGTTTATGAAAGAAATTAAACAAAAAATACATTTATACCAACATTATACAAGTTGTGATTAAACAAAATCTTAAGCATCTATTTTATGAAAGAAATCATACAAAAATAACTTAATACCAGAATTATACCAAGTTTATATCATGTGTGATTAAAAAAAATCTTAATCAAACAAAAAATACATTTATATCAGCATTATATTAGGTTTATACTATGTGTGATTAAACAAAACCTTAAGAATCTATTTTATGAAAGAAATCACACAAAAAATACATTTATAATAACATTATACCATGTGTGATTAAACAAAACCTTAAGCATCTATTTAATGAAAGAAATCAAATAAAAAAAATTATACCAGCATTATACCAAGTGTGATTAAACAAAATCTTAATAAAATAAAAAACATATTTATACCAGCATTATACCAGGTTTATACTAGGTGCAATTAAATAAAATCTTAATCAAACAATAGATACATTTATAGCAGTATTATACCAGATCTATACCCATTGCGATTAAACAGAACGTGAAACTTTGAAGCACAACGTAAATGTGTTGTTAAATGTGAAGTAACGTATGAAATTATAATTATGTCTCATGTTTTAGGTGAAAAAAGTTATGAGCTAAATTTTGCTTGAAATTTTGTAAGTTTTAGCCCATTTATGTGTTTTTCTCTTGGTTATATAATAGGCAAAAACACCAAAATAGATTAGTTTGGTCAAAATAATTACATGTAAACTTTTATCAAATTACCATAGTACCTTCAAACAAAATGACACAAACTTATTTACTTTTTCATTTATACGTCCATTGCATATCCCATGCGATTTAAAAAATTTTTTTTAATTTTTTTGACTTACTTTATATTTCTCTCAAACCGTTTAGTTTTTCAATATGGCACTTTAAAGTTTTTTGTTCGTCTCATTTTTATCTTCGAAACGTCATCCATTGTGATTTATTTTTTCCAAAAAAAATTTGGCTTGTTATACCTATTACAAATATGTTACAAGTCTATTATATATCCATTATAAATTTGTTACAAGCTTATACAAATTCGTTATAAATATGTGACAAACCTATTACAAATCTGTTACAAATCTACTATATATATGTTATAAGTATAATATAAATCTGATATAAGTCTCTATGTATTTGCAATGCTCATTGAACTGTTATATATCTAATATATATCTGTTATAAGTCTAATATAATGCTAATATAAGTCTCTTTGTATTTGCAATACTCATTGAACTGTTATATAGCTATTATACATATTATATATTTGTTAAAAGTCTAATATAAGTCTCTTTGTATCTGCAATACTCATTAAACTGTTATATATATACTTGCAATGCTCATTGAACTGTTATATATCTACTATATATCTAATATATATTTGTTACAAGTCTCTTTGTATTTGCAATGTCCATTGAACCGTTGTATATCTAATACAAGTATGTTATAAGTCTTATATTGGACTTGTAACAGATTTGTAATAGATTTGTAATAAGTCTAAAAAACATTGAAAAAAAATATCACAATGGATGGAGTTTCGAAGATAAAAATGAGACAAACAAAAAAATCTAAAGCGGGAATGTCAGAAAAATGAACGATTTGAGAGATAAATACAAAAAAGCCAAAAACATTCAAAAAAAAATTTCCCAACCACATGAACATATAAAAGTAAAAGAAAAGGTAATTAAGTTTGTGCTATTTTAATAAAAGGTATTTTAATATATTTTTATTTTAGTTGAATTATTTTAATAATTATTTTATCGAAATAAGCCAAATTGGATAATTTCCCTATATTATATGTTCCATTAATAATAATATGGAAGATAACATTAAATAACATTTATTACTATAAAACAAATGTGTATTACTTTGTTTTAGATCAAGTTACTATCAATTTACCCTTTACAACCATTTGATAAAAGTCTATGTAATGAGCCAATGTATTAGATATGGGACATAATTTTTTACTTTTTACATGTGTTAACATAAAAAAAATTTAGGTTTTGAAATAGATAAAATTATTGCACACATAAAAGATAGAGTGAAAAAAAGTACAAAATTACTCATATTCTCCCCATAAATAAAGAAAAAGAAAACTTTGTATCTAAAAGTAAGTAAACTTACAAAATAAAGATAATGAAAGATTGAAGTTCGAACATCTGCTCCTTCAAAGTTAAATCAATTATCAAAAGAATTATTTATTATATACCTATTTATAAATAGTTATGACCAAAGTTATTAGTTACTAACCAAATGATGCCCTAGCTAATGTTTAGGGTATGTTTGATAATTTAGTTAGAACAAAACAAAATCATTTGTGCTTAATTTGCATCGCCTCCCATTAAGGGAAGTTGGATCAGAAACTTATTAGTGGGAGTCGAGGTCAACAGTAAGTGGACGAGAATCGATACCTAATTCCACAACATATATATTAGGAATAGAAAGATTTGGGCAAAAGAAAAATTAGCAGTCACATTCTCAAAAATTAAAAAAACATAATAAAAATTGTGACGTCTCCAAAATTAAGGAATTGAACATGGGACATGACATATTTGTAGACATCTCTTGTATCTCCCATGTTTACCCGTTATCAACGTGTTTCACACATAAATATTTTAATTTAAATGAAATTAAAAATAATTGATGTAATTCAAAAGTTTAAGATTATCATCAATAATCTTTCTGTGTATTGTGTTGAATTATTGATGTATCAACCGTATGTTACTATACAGGCGGCTGATATATAATTGACATGGGGTCCACGTTATTAATATTTGATGCAATATATTTTCTACTTGATGTAATATGTTTCTTACTTATTTACCGTTTTTACCGTTGGATTTCTCTATAAATAGGAATTCAATTTCTTCATTTAAAATATATCTCAGATATAAGAAATAAAAGTTTCTCTCAAATTCTCTCTCTACCTTCTTTATTATTGTTATAATTTCCTTGCATATATAGTCAATTTCCAACACGCTATCAGCACGAGCTTGCTCTATCGATCAAGGATATCATCAAATAAATCCAAAGTAAGGCATAATTATTTTATTTTCTATAAATATATATTATACTTATAATTCTTAATATGTCTAATATCAAAAGTTTGGATTTTACTCCTCTTGATGTATCGGGAAAAAATTATCTTACTTGGGTGCTGGATGCAGAAATGCATCTAGAATCAATGGGTCTTAATACTACTATTATTAAAAGTAATAATCTTACACCTCAGTATAAGGCAATAGCTCTAGTTTTTCTCCGCAGTCATCTTGATGAAGCACTTCAATAAGAATATTTGACTGTCAAAGATCATGCAGATCTTTGGAGACAATTAAAGGAGAGGTTTGAACACCTTAAGAAAATATCCTCACCAAATGCCTAGTATGAATGGATAAACTTAAGGCTTCAAGATTTTGAATCTGTTAGTGCATACAATTTTAAACTTTTTCAAATTACATCTACATTAAGATTATATGGAAAGGAAATAACTGATGAGGATTTACTGGAAAAGACATATTCTATTTTTCATTTGAATAATATGGTATTACAGGAACAATACAGAGCAAAAGATTATAAGAAATATAGTGAACTAATTACTGCTCTTCTCCTAGCAGAACAGAGAAATCAACTCCTGTTGAAAAACCATGAATTACGACCTACCGGAACAAATTCATTCCCTGAAGCGAATGCGATAATTCATAATAATTTTAATGGATGCGGTCACAGAAATGGTCATAGTCGTGGTCGTGGTCGTGGTAGAGGTAGTGGTAATGGGCGTGGTAGAGGATATAATAATAACAATTTCCACCAGAAGTGGAAACTTGGTAATAATAATAACAATAATTTCCTCCCGAAGTGGAAAAATACAAATAACCACCAGAAGTGGAATAGTCAAATTGAAAAATTTAATAAAAGAAATAATAGTCAAGATGATGAAAATAAATTCCATAGATGCGATGTGACTGGTCATTGGTCAAGAACTTGTAGAACCGCTAAACATTTGGTAAACTTATACCAAGCATCCCTCAAGAAATGTGCGGAACCAGAAACCAATTTTATATTGGATGATAATAAACCCACTAATGACCCCATTGATATCCCCAACACGGAGTTGGATGATTTTCTGTTACCTAGCACCAGTGGAAAGGAAAATTTTGAATAAGTACTTCATGTAATTTGCTTAATTAATATATTACAATTTTTATGTTATTATTGGTTTACTTTCGTTATTGTTGATTAATGTACTTTTTATAATGTTTATTTATAAATAATAATACATCTTTCATTTCTTCAATGAAGAAAATGAATTTTTTTTCGGTATCATATGACTTCAAGGAAAATGAAGCAAATTTATGTATTGTAGATCGTGTCACCACCCATACTATTCTCAAAGAGGCAAGATATTTTAATACTCTTAAAAGGGGTGAAACTGTTGTTACCATAATATTGGGACAAACAAAATTGGTTGAAGGCTCCGAAAGAGCTAGTATTATATTACAAAACAAAACAAAACTTATTATAAATAATGCATTATTTTCCTCGAATTCTCACAAAAATTTATTAAGTTTTAAGGATATTCACAGAAATGGATATCATATTGAAAACTGTGAGCAAAGACAATAAAGAATGCCTTTATGTTACAAAAATAATTTCATGTAAGAAATGTATACTTGAAAAATTTTATAATCTTTCATGTGGCTTATACTACACATATATTAATATGATTGATGCTAATTTAACTATAAACCAGAAGTTTATAGATTCAAATACGTATAAAATTTTGCATGATCGACTGGTTCATCCTGGTTCGGTAATGATGAGAAAAATTATTGAAAATTCACATGGACATCCATTAAAGAATCAGAAGTTTCTTCAAAATAATGAATTATTTTGTGTTGTTCGCAAGGAAAATTAATAAACAAAACCTTCCAGAAGTAAGGTTGGAATAGAATCACCAGCTTTTTTAGAGCACATATAATGTGATATATGTGAACCAATTCATCCACCATGTGGACCATTTAGGTATTTTATGGTTCTAGTTGACGCCTCAACTACATGTATGCTTATTATGTTCACGAAATATGGCATTTAAAAGGTTATTTGCTCAAATTATAAGATTATGGGCACAGTTTCCCAATTATCCTATTAAATCATTCTTCTTGATAATGCTGGAGAATTCACATCCAAAACATTTAATGATTATTGTATGTCGATTGGAATAAAAGTTGAACGTCTTGTAGCATATGTTCATACACATAATGATCTAGCAGAATCATTTATTAAACGTCTGCAATTAATTGCATGACCGCTGATTTTGCAAACAAATCTCCCTACTACAATTTGGGGTTATGCAATATTACATGCAGCATCTCTTATACGTTTAAGATCAGTAAGTTATCATGATTATTCTCCATTATAATTAGCTTCTGGCTATGAGCCTAGTATTTTCCATCTTAGAGTTTTGGGTTGCGCAGTATATGTGCCTATTGCTCCACCATAAAGGACTAAAATGGATCCTCAAAGGAGATTAGGAATTTATGTTGGATATGAATCCCCTTCAATAATTAAATATCTTGAGCCATTAACTGGCGATATGTTTACTGCATGATTTGCAGATTGTCATTTTGATGAAAGCACTTTCCCAAAATTAGGGGAGAGAATAAGAGCCCAATTTTGGAAAAGAAAATAATATGGAATGCTTCATCACTTTCTCATATGGATCCTAAATCAAATGATTCTAAACTAGAAGTTCAGAGAATAATCCATCTTCAACATTTAGCAAATCGATTTCCCAATGCACTCGCTAATCCTAAAAGAGTAACGGAATCGCATATACCAGCAATAAATGTGCCAATTCATATTGAGATTCGTGAAGAACAACCTACGGATAATACTCTAACACGCCTGAAGTCTAGACGACCTATTGGTTCAAACAATAAAAATTCTAAAAGGGGGAGAGTTATTGATAATGAAGATATTCCCATTGAGGATATAAATATAAATACACTTCCGGAAGAAGTGCAAGCACCAGAAGTGCAAATACCTGAAGCTATTGAAAATGAAGAAATTCAAATAAATTATATCAATACTGAAAGAAGATGGAATCGCAATAAAATAGTTATAGGCCATATTTTTGCATATAATATTGCGATTAATATTGAAAATGAAAATATAGATCATGAGCCAACATCTATTGAAGAATGTCAAAGTATAAATGATTGGTAAATCTTGAAAAACGCAAAGTATTCGGACCAATAGTTCGAACACCACAGGACGTAAAACCTGTTGGTAATAAATGGGTTTTTATTAGAAAGAGAAATAAGAAAAATGAAATAATAAGATATAAAGCCAGATTAGTTGTACAAGGTTTTTCCTAAAGACCTGGGATAGACTATGAGGAAACATATTCTCCGGTGGTGGATGCAATAACTTTTACATATCTTATTAGTTTTGCAGTGCAAGAAAATTGACAAATGCACTTGATGGATATTGTCACAGCTTACCTTTATGGTTCGCTTGATAATGATATTTATATGAAAACCCCTGAAGGATTAAAGCTGCCAGAAAAATATGGCAAACGAGAACTTTACTTGATATAGTTACAAAGATCCTTACATGGATTAAAACAATCTGAACCGTCTCAGTGAATATTTATTGAAAGAAGGATATAAAAATGATCAAAATTTGGATCTAATTTTATTATCATCTTAATTTATGTTGATGATTTGAATATTATTGGAACTCCAGAAGAGATTCTAAAAGCAGTTAATTCTTTAAAGAAAGAATTTGAGATGAAAGATCTTGGAAAGACAAAATTGTGTCTTGGTTTGCCAATTGAGCACTTTGAAAAAGGAATTTTAGTGCATCAATCAAACTACACAGAAAAGATCCTAAAACGATTTAATTTGGACAAAGCAAATCCATTGAGTAACCCAATTGTTGTACGATCACTCGATGTGAAAAAAGATGTTTTTCATCCTGGAGAAAATAATGAAAAAGTTCTCGGTCGTGAAGTACCATATCTAAGCGCAATAGGTGCTTTGATGTATCTTGCTAATAACACAAGATCGGACATTGCATTCTCTGTTAATTTATTATCAAGATACAGCGCTGCACCTACAAGACTACATTGGAATGGAATTAAACATATAATGTGCTACCTTCGAGGAACTACTGATTTAAGCTTATTTTATTCATATGAGTCTAAGCTTAAATTAGTTGGATATGCGGATGCGGGTTATTTATCTGACCCGCACAAAGCTCGATCTCAGACGAACTATTTATTCACATATGGAGGAACAGCTATATCTTGGCGATGGACAAAGCAAATAATTACAGCTACTTCCTCAAATCATGCGGAGTTAATAGCAACTCACAAGGCAAGTCGTGAATGTGTTTGGTTGAGATCATTAATCAAACATATCCAAGAAGCATGTGGAAAAGTTACGATCAAGGAAGATCCGACGACAATATATGAAGATAATGCTGCTTGTATTGCTCAATTGAAGTAAGGCTATATTAAAGGAGACAGAATAAAGCATATTTCACCAAAAATTTTCTTCACTCACGATCTGAAAAAGAATGGTGAAATCAGTATTAAGCAAATCCGCTCTTGTAATAATTTAGCAGATTTGTTTACTAAGGCTTTACCTTCCTCAACTTTCAAGAAATTGATTTACAGCATTGGAATGCGTCGTCTTAAGGATGCTCAGTTAACTCGCGAACAGGGGGAGTAAACACTGTACTCTTTTTCCCTTAACTGAGGTTTTTATCCTACAGGGTTTTTCCTTAGTAAGGTTTTTAACAAGGCAGTGTCCCATTCGCGACAGATGATACATCAAAGGGGGAGTGTTGAATTATTGATGTATCAGCCGCATGTTACAATGCAGGCAGCTGATATATAATTGACGTGGGGTCCACGTCATTAATATTTGATATAATATTTTTTTACTTGATATAATATGTTCTTATTTATTTACCGTTTTTACTGTTAGATTTCTTTATAAATAGGAATTCAATTTATTCATTTGAAATATACCTCGGATATAAGAAATAAAAGCTTCTCTCAAATTCTCTCTCTGCCTTCTTTATTATTATTATTATTATTATTATTATTATTATTATTATTATAATTTCCTTACATATATAGTCAATTTCCAATATATTAGACATTTGTAATATACGCCCTATGTTTAACTTTGATTGACAATTTTTTTTCGTGTGTCTAATTAATTAGTATAAAAAAATTATTGATTAATTTACACAATGTCAAAATTAGCCTTATTTATTGGGGGTATTGAACTTTACATATACCTATAAAATTATTTGGGGTGCATTTTATGACTTTATTTTTTATAAAGTAATTATTATTTTGCTATAAAATAATTATTATTTTGCTCTTTTTCATTATAGGAGGAGTGATGGGTATTTTAATCCATTGTAAAATAAGATAAAGTAATGCTTAAATAAAGTAATATTTGAATATTCCAAAGTGATAACATCTATTGATTGTATTTTAGTACAAATAATGTTTATTTACTTATATTTATATTAATGTGTAATCAAATTATTGCCTTAAAAATGAACTAAAGGAATATCAATTTTTCTATTATCGTGGAGAGATTACACCATACTCTTGGAGCATTGTTCGCGGAGCGTTGCTGTCTGTTTCTTATATAAATGATACGTATCTTATAAATTACCTTATGCTATTATTTTTTATTATTTTAATAATTTCTGGCACACTTATTATTTATGTAAGGAATAGGGAGCAATGCTCTTAGAGCATAGTATAATCTCTTGTTATTGTGACCCTAAACATGTTCTATTACATCAGTGAATATTAATATTGTTCATATTTACTTTAAACTTGTTGAGAATTGTTGGATAATAGTTATGTGAAATAAATAAATAAGTTTTTGAGCTCGATTTTTCTCTATCTAATCTCATTGGAATGTTTGACTTATTGAGTTTTCTGGTCCTTACCTTGGACCAAAACATAAATATAATTAGTAGAAATCATATAGAAATCGAATGGAAATTATAAACAAAATTTAAAGTAACAGAAACACCGATTAACTATAAGTCATGTCAAATGACATTGTCCTTAAAGGATACTTGGAGTTTCTTTTAGGATTAAGGCCGTGTTCTTTTGGACTACAATTCAATGTAGTTCATTTCAGTTCACTATAGTTCAGTGCAGTTCAGTACAGCTCAGCTATGCATAGTTATAAATTTACACTGAAATAAGTTCAGTTCAGTTTAGTTCAGCTCACTTCAGTTCAGTTCAGTTCAACCAATTTTAATTTATTTCAGTTTAGTTCAACTTTTAAAAGTTGAAAAGAACAGAGCCTAAGTACCCTCTTCAAATAAAATTGATTGAATTAGGAAGAGAAATTCAAATATATATCTAAAATAGTTGAAGGAATAGAAAGGGAGAAATAGACAGATAGTAGAAGAATATAGGTATAGAAAGGGAGAAATAGAGAGATAATAGAAGAATATAGGTACAAAATTAGAAACGCAATGAATATTATGTAACGAAAATGAACATATAGTCTGATAATACGGATATACAATCACCACCAACCAAATCAATTAATTACAGTTATTGACAAAGTCATGACAAGTAAATCGTGTGATCGACCAAATCAAGCCAAATTGATGGGCTGAATCAAAAGGCAATTGATTGACTAAACAGGAGCCGTCCGATTGATCTAATTAAAATGGTAATTGTTTTATTAAATTAAAACATTAAACAACAGACATGTAAAGAACCTGTTCATATTAATAAAAATAAGTATGTTTCTATATATAAAATACATTTATTAAAATACTATTCACACTTGTCATTAGTTGAAAGGTAATAAGTATTTCAATTGATTAATAAAATAAATACTAAGATATTTTCTCAAAATAAATTTTTTATTTAAAAAATTTGTATCATATCTACTTATAATAATAATAAAAAAAATATAATCCCACTCTACTCGAGTATGAACTCAAATATATGACCTATAAAATAACAGCTTAAGGTGTAATCACTGAACCAAGCCTTTATCACCCTCAAAATAAAATAATATAAAAGCATTAAAACATAGTAAATGTATACCTTACAAATATACCAACTGTACTAAATTCAATTGATGCAAGTTATTATTTTTTAATTGGATTAAACTTTAGCTAAATATACATTGTATTGATCGATTCGGAATGAAAACAAAGAAATGATAAGAATTTATTTTTTTAATTTTTAACTGATTTTAGTTGAAAATGAAAATCATAATCAAAGTTTTGAATTCGAATTCATTCTTTAAGAAAATCTTATATCATTATCACCAAACAGCTCTAAAGTCTAAATATTAATGGCCCAGATTCATTATGATATATTCGGCCTAAAATACTTATCATAGGATATCGGGATTATTTGGTAAACAAGTATTTTGGGCCATGACCGGGCTTCACTTGAAAACCCTTGACTAGCCGCCCTACACTAGTTTTACATCCAACTCTAACCAGGCTGGGCTAAATATGTGGAACTGGTTTCTTACTTTGCCCAGTTATGTAAAACGAAATCGTTGAGCAAAATAATTTCAGCTCAACTTTAGCTCTATTACCCAAAGTCCACCTTATGTTTTAATTAACATGTATAAGCTTTTTTTAACTTTTGCACGCCATATTCACTTTATCACTTACTTTGATACGCTTTTGTCAGCACAGGTCCGTTCCGGCCCGATGATGAATTATGCCTATTTCGTTTAATGATCATAAAAAAGCGCTAAAAAGGACCGAATTGTCATTCAAAATCCTCAAAAATCCACATTCCAGAGAAGCTTCGATTTAGCATTTCCTATTGAAAAGTTAAAAATTCAAAGTTTGATCAAATATAGGTAATTAGTCCGCCGGCTAATTACCCATCTACAGTAAAAAAAATCAAATCTTACCGAGATCTGACAAGATTTTACGGGATTTAAAATAAAATCTTGTCAGATAGGTAATTAGCTCGCCGACTAATTACCACCCTATTATAAATACGGGGTCACCCCATCATTCTCAAAGGAGACGAAAACTTTGAAAATCTCAAAATTCCCATTGTGTCCCTTTTCAGTTCTGGAAGTCCCAAAAACCTTGAAACTCTGTCAAAACACTCTCAAATCCGAGCTTCATCACCGACATTCGGTATAAGTTCACTCTCCTGTCATTTTAGATCAAGATCTCACAGTGATATTCGGTCTACAAATGACTCAATCTCTAAAAAAAACCTGCATTTTCTATAGGAATAATCCAAGATTATAGCCATAACTTGGGTTAAACCTATTTTCCAAATAAATCACAACCTCTGACAACTTCGGTCCCGTACCGGCTCTCAAGTCATCCTCGACAGATGAAAATGTTAATTGAGGAATTGGCTCTAAGCTCAACTTTAAAACTCATTCAAGCTCATTTTATTACTTCTATTATTGCACATTGCATTTCATTTTCTCTGGTTAAGTGAGTTATTGGGGCCACTTAAACTATAATATGTGTAAATAAGCTCGCAAGTACGGATAAACATCTAGAATGTGAGGAAACTCTATCCGAGTTTCTGGGCCAGAGTCCAAACGCTGCCGTCACTCGGTCGAAATTTTGGTAGCAAATATTTATTTATTTATGCCGTTATAATGTCCATTTTAGTTTTTGAATTTAATTCTTAAATAAAGCCATTGTAATGCAAAAATGATCACACATTCCAAAATTCCAAAATTGATCCAAACAATTTGAACAATATGAGTAACTATTATATCCGAACTCAGAATCTCACTATCTTTTCGGTATAAAAATTCCATTTTGGATCAGTATACCATAATTTCCAATCGAGCTGAATGGGGTGGCGACTCTATTTTATTTTTAAATAAAGTAAAAATGCTTTATTTTAAAAAATATCTTTTCTTAATAAAATGTATAAATATATTTCTCAATATAATCACATTTTTTGCTTATAAAAAGCCATATTTCTCATATTCAATAAGTTTATGTGAAAAATAATAAAAATAACTTTCTCTTTAATAAGATCCAGCATTTTATTATAAAAGAGGCACACGCATTTAAGCGAACCAGATTTTCTTAAACCGAACTAAACATCGCGGTTTCTTAAAACTGAATCGAGACGCGCCCCGCGCGCCGCACCCTGCGTGCATCCCGATAAAGCCCCTCGCCCGCTCACAGTGGCGACTCTACCGGGGATAAATTATTTTTATAAAAACCTGATTTTTATAAAAATTCTTTTTTTGACATAATAATTAAAATATTGTTCAAATTAAATTTTGGAATCATGAAATATATGCTAATCTCAACATTATGCAATTTTAGGATTGCATGGCATTTGCATTCTTTACCCCCTAAACCAATTTAGGTGTCTTTTGGTGAAGTATCTCCAAGTTTGCTTAAGGCTTGAGGAGTACGGATCCGATCACACCCATTGCGTAAATTACGAGGGCCTTTCTCGCTTAAGGGCAAGACTACTCGAGTATATTATATGTGGAAAAGTTTTCTTTAGTTCACTTAAGGCCACTGGGACTCGGTACAAAAAGGTGCAGCGTACCCAATCACACCCGATTCTGAGATCGAAACCAGCATATAGATGAACCATAAACACTTTCCCATAGGTTTACCCAAAAACCATGAGCGTACGCGAGTAGACTCCGCTAAGTCCCCCGTTGGCTTTAAAACGAAGTAACCCTTTAGTTTTAAAAGGGTGGTAGGCGCGATCTAACCATTTGCTACATGTGCAGGTTTATTAATATAAATAAACCTAAAACCAAAAACCGGACATCATAAGCATCACGATTGTATGAAAACTAACCACATCTTTGTGAAGCCATGTCATTGATGTATGACACACCATTCTATTTCCTGAGCTATAGGAACCTAAGATAAACCGAGCCTAGTGAGTCCACCCAGGCTTAGCCCATGAGCTGAAATAACCGAGACTAGTGAGTCCACCTAGGCTCATCCCATGAGTCGAAATAACCAAGACTAGTGAGTCCACCCAGGCTCAACCCATGAGCTGAAACAAATCAAGACTAGTCGGCCTATCTAGGCTTAAACCTTGGACCATAGAGTCAACCTCTGAGTGACCAACGAGTCAGCTGACCTTGGACCATTGAGTCAACCTTTGAATGAGTAGCGAGTCAGCTCACCTTGGACTATAGAGTCAACCACCGAGTGACCAACGAGTCAGCTCACCTTCCACCATAGAGTAAATTCCCCAAGTGACCAGCAAGTCAGATCATCTTGGACCATAGAGTCAAACCCTTGAGTGACCAGTGAGTCAGCTCACCTTTGACTATCGAGTCAAATCAGATTTAGATTCACCCTCCCAGTCTTTGAATCGTGTGTTTGTGATGTTCTACGAATATTACAGACTATCCTTGTCGATTGCTCCATGAACAATTCACATGCACCCTACCCCTTTATTATTTGTACATATCCATCCATCCATTCATTCATTCGCTCATTCATTTATTCATCCATTAATGCATCCCGACAGGCTGAGGTAAGCGGGGCTTAGAGCTACACCCGATACACTTACTAACACTTGATCTCTTGCATTTTTAGGTTAGAAGCGAGAGGAAAGGAGGTTAAGACGTATTATGGGAAGTCCAAAAGTCACACCCCCACCACCAGATGAATCTCTGGTAGGATTTTTCTCCATTCTAGAACTCGATTTCGCAATGGCAAATGATTATGCGATTGGACAGTTCCTCAGGAGGATTCTTGATGCTCCAGAATTTTGTGATGTTTGGGAAATGCTGAGCGCTTCTAATGCTTGGAAAGCTCAAGAACAAGAGGCCGAGATAACGGCGTTAAAGGCAAAGATAGCGGATATGGAAAAGCTGTGTCCTACAAAAGATAAATCTGTTGCTCCCTTCATTGAGCAGTATGTAGACATTGACTGATTCTTGCGAAAGGAATCAGAAGCCCTTCCAGCTAACTTTGTGATGCCTTATATGGCCCCATATACAGGTACTGGGCCTCCACACATGTATGTGGAAAGTTATCTTCGGATTATGACTAATATGAATATCCCTAAGGTTTATATAGTCAATCTATTTCAAGCTACTCTATGAGGACCCGCTATTGAGTGGTATATGAGGATGCTAACAGACATAAAATCTAATTGGAAGAAGCTATGCTCTGCATTTTTGGAAAATTATGCCTTCAATCTGAAGGTCAAAACTACTTTGCAAGACCTTGAAAGGATCAAACAATGACCAAATGAGTCCTTTGAAGAATTTTACCTGAGGTGGATGGCCGTCCGTGTACTTGTAACTGGGGCACCTGACCAGGACGCCCTAATAGTGAAGCTTGTCGATGGGTCTAGCCCAAAATACCGGGATAAAATGAAGGTGAAAAGATTCAACACCTTTAACGGCGTAGTGGACTATGCCAAGAGACTAGAGAATTACGAGGAAGAAGATCGAGCAAAGAAGCAAGAGTCGAAAGCTATACTAAACCTAGATAATGGGAAAAGGGTGGATCCTCCAAACAAGGCAATTTCGAGTCCTCAAAAGCTCCAGCCAAAGTTATAGCAGCCACTCAGGTGCAGACTCACCAATCTATCTCCCCTTGGGTAGAATCATTGTCACAAATATTCACCAAACTGAGGAAGTCTGAGCAACTCCAGAGCATCAAACCACTCGTTCCACTTGCTGCAGCGGACAGAGACAACTTTTATACCTATCACGTAACCAAGGGGCACCGCACCAATGAATGCACTAGAGTACTGAAGGATTTGTAATAGATGATAGCCGACGGGAGAATGAAAGAGCCTGAGAAGAAACCAAGCATGCATAATAATCCCCTAATAAACTTTGAGCCACAATAAATGCCATCAATGTTTAGGTGGAGGCTGATGAGTATAGTATTGACGTAATGGATAACTTCTGACAAGACCCACGATGGGGAGAAAATATGATTTTTGACAACATAGACATCATCTACATGGTTGATCAATATGTCTTGAGGATGAGGAGAGAAGGGCTGGATCAATACCAAGTGCCACCACACCTTATATTTCGGGGAGACTCTGACCCGAATGAACATGTGGAAGAATTTCTCTAGTTTATACATGAACACGGAATAGCTATAATGGGTTTTGCACCATAGTTTCCTAGGTTCTTAGAAGGACCGAGCATGGGCCGGTATGACACAATTCTAATGGAAGGTCGATGGAACTGGTACTTTATGGAGAGGTCCTTCCTTTATTAGTTCAGGGCTTCTCAACCATACCCGGACATGCTTTATCGATGGTTGGCACCATAAGTAAACAAACACAATGCTGGCTGGTAGGATATTCCTCCTCCATAACCCCCCATGTATACTCCCCTGAATTACATGAGTCTGAATTATGTCAGAACAAGTTTGTTCGAATTTAGGAGCTCTTCTAGAGCATCACAGCCATAAAATCAAGAGTTGTATGGTCCTTAACAAGCTTGGAATGATCACAGGAACTAGCAAAGGTACCTCGGCATTAACTTGAATGAGGTAACACCAGGCCCGCTTGTCAAACTCCATGCAAATGTAGCATCAGAAATGCATTATAGAAATCATGTAAGTATCAAATTATGAGACCCATTTGAAGGGATTCGTGCTGACATCACGGCATATGGTGCCCGTGCAAAGGAAACATTCTCCAGCATACAAGGTATAGTCTCTGAATTTTGCATAGCAATCGCAGGGGTCGAGGCTAGAATAAATGCAGCCTGAGAAAGATCTTGAGGAAGATCCCGAGAAAGATCCGGAAGAAGATTTTAGCGACAATATCCCAGTTTAGCAAGTACCAAATTGGATATTTAAACCATGGAATGAGCAACAACCTTTCGAGGATTCAGATGAGAAAGTAGAAGAATTTGGGAACTCTAGTGAATCATATCATGAAGATGAAAGTGAGGTGGATAACTTGGGGTATGAATTAGAGGTCTTTTCAGGCGATCAGCTAAATCACTTGCTGGGAGATTTTGAGTATGAGGCTCCCTTCCCCAATGGTATAATGGTCGATTATGATGGTGTTGAGAGCTACACCTCATCTTTAGAGCATGATTCCCTAGGCGCTTTATGATCTGCGGTAAGTGATGATTCAGGGGACTTTATGGACTTTGACTCAAGCAGTGAACATATCATTAATATGATTCGAGATGAGGGGCAAGAGCCTTCTCAGGAGTACATCATAGAGAGGAACCGTGTAGAAAATGAATTAGCTCAAGCTAGGAAGTTTATCCCATATCCTACAATGGAAACACAAGGCCACACCCTCACATCCATGAATTTATGCAAATAATGAATGATGGGTACAGTCACTACGCCCATTAGCTAGAATGGTTCTATCCGACTCTTTGAGAAAAATCAATTGTCCGGTATAAGGGGCTAACATTCTACTAGAAGTCATTCTGGAACACTTTAGCTAGACAATTCATCGATTACTTTACGTGGCCAGACATACCGGAAGGCATAACCCCCGAGCTAGACAAGCACGAGAACCTATTATTGTATTAGGAATGGAAGGTGACTAATGCAATATGCCCAACATCAATGAAATCCGCCAGGGAATATCCATGGTATATGAACAAATATGAGGACCACCTAGAAGAGGCTGTCATGTTCGATAGTGAACAACGTGCAAATGGAAAGGCCTCCGCCTCCATCCACATGATTAGGCAAGACTCCAATTCTATCTTGTGTTAGATCCTACAAGAGAACCCCGTTGTCCAAGAAAGACAGCTTGATAACGTTCCTTTTATGCAATGGCCCTTCACCACCAAAGCGCTATCTTCCGTAAATAAGTCGATTGACTTGGGAGACATACCACTTGATGAAGATTTTAATGAATTTAAGGTTTTTAAAATAATAAACCCGCTAACCTAGGTGTTAGTCCTATCACCAGTGGAGGTAAAATCACTGGGTCAGTAGCCCCAACTGGGCCAAGAGCTGAGCCTCCAACACCTCCTACTTTTGTTAAATCCTCAAAACAGATATAAAGTCCCATTATGGATCAATTGAAGGCTACCGCTACCAAGATGAGCATTTAGGACCTCCTCCCTGGTTCTCAAGATCACATGCATGTTATTGTTAAAAACCTAATGGAGATCAAAACATCTCCCTTGGCATCGCTCAAACAAGTCTGCGCGCAACTTAACAATGAGACTAGCACTATCATCCTTGATATTATCTTCTCGAGCTTGGATTTACCCGACAAAGGTATTCGCCATAATAAGGCTCTCTACTTAAAGGCTAGTGTTTTTGGGCGCATCTTGCCGTGCATAATGGTCGACAATGGCTCATCATTGAATGTTTGACTGAAAGACATTCTGTTAATCCTAAGACTAACTGAGAAGGACCTGAGGAGATCTACAATGGTCATTAAAGCCTCTGATAGTTCTAAGAGGACCGTCATCGGCACATTTGAAGAAAAGGTTACCATCAGCGAAGTCTCATCTATAGTACTTTTCACGGTCATAGACATCCCGGCAACCTTCTCTATGTTGCTCGGACGGCCATAGTTCCATGCACTGGGAGGAGTTTTGTCCACTCTTCACTAGAAAATCAAAATACCATTCCACAAAAAAATCATTGCTCTAGAGGCTAACGAAGCCTCAGTGGTGGCAGCGCTAAAAATAGAAGAAAACCATATGAAAGGATTTACCACAACCACAATTGGCCAAGAACCAAATAATAAGCCAGAAGTGCACTGGGGCCCTTGGATTCAGGGCTACATGCGGAAGCACCACACTCCTAGGAAAGGACTAGGTGCCCATAAATAGGGAATGCAAACCTTCAATATGGGGGCAGAAGAATGGAATCGCACAGGACTCGATTATACAGGCTCCAAGAGAATCACCAACAAGATAGTCTCTAAGAAGAACTCACAGCAACCCTACAATGGAACCCTTAAACCCCTCACTCACCAGGGAAGGACAGTTCCGGGATTTGAGATTTTCTCGGATATAGTCGACTATAGCAAGTGCAGTAAAAGCTCTGTGACATGTGTAATGAGGACAATAGGCCATTAGCCATATGTTGGGGCAATTCTAGATCAAACTTAGCTCGATGAATAGGTACACCTAAAGAAGATCAAGAAGCTAAGTAAAAAGGAAGAAATCCTCGACACTCTAACCAAGCACGGCTCAAAATAGTGGAAGAAGCAAGGAACAAGGGAGGTAGCTTCAGTCAGGTCATCGTGGACATGGTAAAGACCATGAAGGGAAAGGCAAAGGTTAGAGAGGCAGATGACCAGGGCATCCTATTGAAGCCAGCTGCCATAGAAGAATCATTCGCTGTAAACCTACACCCCACTGATCAGGATGAGTCTTTTATTTCCATTTCTAGCATGTTTGAAATGAATAATGTACTTTATAGTGAGAATAAGATGAAGAACTTTGCCTATTAGGATTGTGTTTCTGATTACGATTCCATGCATCCATTTGAGCATTCATCTAGCATCTTTAACATCAATAATGATATTACAAAAGAAATTAACTTAAATACGGATGATGATCCAAAAATGGTGTACATTTCCAATCAATTTGCCATCGAATAAGAGAGAGAGAGTTAATAAAAGTATTGAAAAATCATGTTTTAGCCTTCGCTTGGTCTCATGAAGACATGCCGGGACTTGATTGGTACATTGCCGAACACAAGATCCTTATGAACCTGAAAATTTGGCCTAGTAAAGCAAACGATGAGAAGAATGCGTCTGAAATGGGCAGAAAAGGTCAAAGCAAAAGTGGCCATACAGATCAAGGCTAACTTTGTTGGTCGTCGAGTATCCCCTTTGGCTATCCAATGTAGTTCCTGTACCCAAGAAGAATGGCGACGTCCGAGTATGTGTCGACTTCAAGAACTTGAATATGGCTACCCCTAAGGATGATTTCCCGCTACCACACATTGATGTTCTGGTAGACAGTGTGGTAAGAGCAGCCATGTATTCCTTTATGGATGGATTCTCAGGATATCACCGGATCCTCATGAACGTAATAGATAAGTTTAAAACTACATTCATCTTAGAGTGGGGAACCTATTGTTTTAGAGTAATTCCTTTTGGACTTAAAAATGCATGGGCAACCTACCAATGAGCAGTCATGACATTGCTACATGACTTAATCCATAAAGAAGTCAAAGTCTACGTAGATGACATGCTTGTAAAATCCGCCATGTCGAAAGAGTACCCCGCAGTATTGGAGCGATTCCTCCCAAGTATAGAGAAATACAATCTCTGTCTCAACCCAAAAAAGTGTATATTTGGTGTCACATCAGGATAATTGCTAGGACACATAGTTAGCAAGCGAGTCATAGAGATGGATCCCGTCAAGGCCAATGCTATTCGGGAAATGCCTGTGCCAAAAATTGAGAAAGAAGTGAAAAGTTTCTTGGGGTCCATACTACACGTCAGCTGCTTTATAGCATGATTAACCACTATATGTGAGCCTATCTTCAAGCTCTTGAGGAAACAATAACCAATAGAATGGAATGGCCAACGTCAGGAAGCCTTCGACAAGATCAAGGCTCACCTAATGACCTATACTGAAGCTGCCGATTCTCGGGACCACTCATTCTCTATTTGGCAATAGAGGAGACATCTGTAGGGGCTATGCTAGTTCAGGAGCACGAATATAAGAAGGACGACGCCGTTTATTACCTCAGTAAGAAATTGCTAGATTATGAGACTCAATACACCATTCGTGGAGAAAACTTATGCCACCATGGTCTGGTTTACCAAGAAACTCAGACATTATTTCCAATCCTATAGAATCTAAGCAGTCATGAAAGTGGATCCAATGAAGTATTTATGTCAGGCTCCCTCACTAACCGAAAAACTATCAAGATGGCTCTTATTACTGTGGTAATTCGATATCGAGTACGTCACTAAAAAGTCCATCAAGGGAAGGGTAGTGGCTGAATTCCTAGCAAACCAACCGCTTGATAAAGGAGAACAGGAAAACCTAAAATTCCCTGATGAATGCCTTGCAACAGCTACACAAAGTTCTGGAAAGTGGACCATGTTCTTTGATGGCGTCATTAATAAACGAGGAGCTAGCTTAGGAGTCATCATCATTACGCCAGATGGAGCACTCATACCTCTGTCAAAATGATTAGAATTTCTCACCACAAATAACGGGGTAGAATGTGAAGCCTGTTTATTCGGAATGTCTGCCCTAGTCACTCTTAGAGCAAAAAAAGTAAAAATTATCAGTGATTTAGCATTGGTCATCAAACTGGTTACAGCAGACTGGGAACTAAAGGAGGAATCACTTAGACCTTACCAAGAGGCTATATGGGGAAAAGCCGCATTGTTCAGCGAATACAAATTTTTCCATATACCCCGAGAAGAGAACCAGATGGCAGATGCATTAGCCACTGTAGCCTCCATATGGGAAGGGCCCAAAAAGCTGCCAACCAGCCCCCTTGTTATGGAAATGACTCGATTTTTGTATTATGTCTGCTCAATAAATGACACTGTGGATGAGGAAGAACCCTGGTACTTTTACATTATTAAGTTCCTTGAAGTAGGTGAATTTCCAATCGAGGCTACAAATTCCAATAAAAATACACTAACGAAGCTCGATGTGTAGTTCTGCTTAATTAAAGGGAATCTGTTCAGGAGGTCATCCAACGGTCTACTATTAAAGTGTCTAACCTAATAAGAGGCTAAAAGGGTGATGAAAGAGGTACATTAGAGAGACTATGGTCCACACATGAATGGCATCATGATGGTAAAGAAGATCCAAAGAATGGGATACTTTTAGCTAACCATGCTAGCCGACTGTATTCAAGAAGCAAAGACTTGCCATGCTTGTCAATTATATAGAGATGTGAGTCACTTGCCCCTGACAACACTGCAAAGCTTGACAATGCCTTGGCCATTCTCAGCCTAAGGCATTGATATCATTGGAGAGATAAGACCATCTTTGATTAACGACCATCGCTTCATTATAGTAGCCATCGATTACTTGTCCAAATAGGTTGAAGTAGAATAATACACGAGCATTACGACCAAGAAAATGGCCTAGTTTATTCAGTGACATATCTATGCTATAAATGGCATTCCTCATCATATGGTAAGTGACAATGGTATGCAATTCCAAGGGGAAATAACTGATCTTATTGAGAAGCCAACGGAGCTGTAGAAGCAGCTAATAAAGCAATTAAGAAAATCCTCTCCAAGATGATCTCTAACTACCAAGGTTGGGTCGATTATTTGCCTTATGCCTTGTAGGGATAGAAGACTTGCGTCAAGACTCCTACAGGTCAAACTCCTTTTTCTCTCGTCTATAGAATGGAGGCAATTTTGCCCGTGGAAATGGAAATCAAATCTTTGTGCATAGCTCTTAAAGCAAGACTGCTTGAAGATGAATCGGCAAAGGTAAGGCACAGAGAATTGACTTTGATCAATGAAAAATGATTAATCGTGTTGGAGAATCTACAGTTGTACCAACAAAGCATGGCAAGGGCTTATAACCATAATGTCAAGGGGCAAGATCATCCTCTGAGAATGGGTGATCTGGTCCTAAATCAATCTTGTAAAATGCATACAGACGCTCGAGGGAAGTTCCAGCCAAAATTGTAATGGCCGTACGTAGTAAGAAAGACTCTCGACAAATGGGCGGTAAAGATCTCATATCTGGATGATAACAAGCTTATGAATCTAGTAAATCGCGATAAGCTGAAATGCTATCTCATGTAAAAAAAAGAAATATAAAGGTATGTCAAGAGCTAGTGAGGGCTCTTGAGCAAAAATAAAGACCCTAAAATAAAAGAGTGAAGCCTTAGGTAAAATCCGTTCAGAACCTTAGGCTACAGTGGGCATTTCTTGGGAATAAATACCAATTGTTCTTCATATTCTAATGATATCTTTGTAGTAACATATTCAAGTTAAATATACCAAATGAGTGCATTGAATGGAAACTATGAATTGTTTAATGAAACACACATTCAAATAGCATCTTTTCACCTTTATTACACATAAAATGCATTACATATAGGAAATGGAAACGACAAAGGAAAACAACAAGGCCTAAAGCCTTTATTTTCCCAGGGAACAAAAGACACGCGATGATAAGCTTAATGACCCCCAAGGAAACTGCGAAGTCTCTGCGTCTCGATAAGCCTCTCTCTAAGGGTAGGAAGCCCACGAGTACTCGCAACCCAAATGTGATATGCCTCGGAAGAATGGACATCAAAAGGAATGGAATACTTTATCTCCACCCTATAGCGGCTGATCCACCTCACATCATGATGTTAAACCCAAGTATAAGAAAGCTTAGAGCCGATCAGGGTACACAAGGATGTCGGGAACCCCTGAGGACGACCATATTGTCTGTACAAATGACTCGAAGAGTAGGTGACAATCTCATAAAGACCAATAAGGACCATGCCATCTCTAGCAACGTCAGTGGTCTCATGCGTGATTCCCCACCAAGGGCAAACCCAACAAATATCCTCAACAGCTCGACTCCCCATAAACTCAACCCACTCCTCGACGTTAAAATCTCTATAAAGGCGGTTGTCGATGCAAACTACAGAACCCTGTGCTAAGTAGGCCTTCGGATAATAATCCATGCTTATAGGGATAGACAACATGGAAAGCTTTTCCCAAAGCCAAAGCTGCAAATAACAACACAAAAGAATACAAGAAAAAAATAAGAAAAAAGAAAAAAATGAGAAAAAAGAAAAAAAAGAAAAAGATGGCATGCTGGATTGAAAACCTTAAAAGGCAGTTTAGAAAAAACTTAAGGCAAGCCTAATGAATCGAAAGCTTGAAAGGGCGGTTCATGCAAAAAGAAAGGCTCAAATAAAAGCTACCTGAAGAAGAAGCCTGCTAGCCCTAGTAGTAGCTTTAGTCCCATTCCGGGAAGAGCGCACAAAGATCAATCTCTCAGCCAAGCTCACTACAACGGGAGATTTCCCCTCTAACATCTTATCAACTATAGTTAGGACGGTAAAGCTGCAAACTATTGTGGGAACCTCGCAAAGGAAGACTCCCAATAAGAGTAGGCAAATGAGCGGTAGCCAACTCACATCGTTAGGAGAAAGGTTCCTAACTATGTCAAAAGCCACATGTCACCTCAAGCCCTCGCCACTAATCAGTCGGCGCCTGTCAAATCATTGCAACTAAAAATAGTTCATCAAAGAGTCATAAAACTCAAGACGATGCGTTGGAATGGTTGGGGGCATATCGACTGAATATCTCAGGAGCCCACATAATTCCTAGTACAAGGGGCATAACTCGTGCTCTCCAAAATAAAATGCACTGTTGATGGAATCCCAGAATCTGATAGCAGCCTGGATCATTTTATCCTTAACAAAGATGTGACATTATTCCTTTATGTATGCTGGACTGCAGACCCCGATATGGTCGTAACCATCAGAGTTCTTTAAATAAACATTCAAATCTACACAAAATGGATGTAGTTCTCTATGGCAAAATCTCAAAGAGTAGCAGTTTGCTATACATAGTTTATAGGGCAATCTGCTAGTATATGGTAGATTACCCCAATAAACTTGATCAACGATAAAAGAAAGCACAAAGCAAATGAATAATGCAAAATATTTTTCTATATAAAAAATGTGTTCATACAAGTAAGAGGCATTGTAAATGACCCGAAGAAAAGAAAATGACGAAAAAAAGATAGCCTATCTACTTGCCGCTGGAACTGGGGTGGCTAGGATTAAAGAACGACGGAGGAGGAGGATAACCGCCCTGAGGAAAGAATTTAGAAGGATCGCCCTATCCCTATTATGGCTGATGGTGTGGGTCATCTACTTGAAGCATCCCCAACAGACCTCGAAGCCATCGGATCTATAGCTACAACATTTTAACACAGATCATTCATAAGCATTTCGTAACATGCCATGTATCATCATTAAAATAATAAAATAATGAAGATACTGCCATATCAAAGTTTTGGTTCATCATGAACCGCTGCTGTCCTTGGATATATCCCCAATTAAAGATTCTATCAGCAATGGGCACCTGTAAAAATAAGTGATCAGCATGAGTCAGAACCATCATAATCTGAGATCCTAAAGAAAAAAAGAGAAAAGCAGAGAAGGCTCACATGAGTGGTATCGGCCGGATAGAAGGCCACTGGATGCTCAGGATCCAGATAAGGCGGAATCACTAGCATATAAGTGCTCAAGTCAGGATGGTACATTCGAGACATAGGCGGCTAATAATGAAACCCTCGATGTCCCTCCACTATTATGAGCGGACGACCTTTTTCCTGCAAGGACCGTGTGAGATGCATAGCACGAGGGGAAATAACGAGCGCTGTGAAGCGAGCTGAGGGATTGATCCTCATTTTAACGTGATAAAAAGATAGATTGATAAAATTCATATTGACATTGAATTTAAGTCCAATTTGCATGTTAAGGGATAGGAGACTTAAAATCCCACATTTTAAGATAGAGTCACCACCTAATTAAGCTCCATCGGGAATTTAGGTACGATATTACCAATGGGTGGTTAGACCATACCTTAAAACAGAGATTTCAAGTTCGGATGATGTTATCTATTTTACATTAGTCCAAGTTAAATGATTTCATTCTTTCTTAATCAGTTTTAATCCACCCTATTTATTGTGTTTTCGGTTTATATGTTGTTTTCGCTTTTATGAAGCATTCAAAGCGGTAAATAAATAATTATTACAGTTATCCAAAAAATAAATGCAAAAAATAAAATAATAATTACATGGCTTTCCAAATCGTATACATCAATTCTACAAAATGAATAAAATACCCGAAGGCCTAGCATTCATCTAACCTAAATCTACCTACACAAAACGGTTAGCACAAATACGGTACGTTGTACGGGGTGTATCATATAACATGCATAGTTAATGAACAAAAGAAGACCCTAGTTAGCATGAACATGACATATTTTATTTACAATATGTGGAGCTCGGTTGTATGGCAAAAATAGGATTTAATTGGCATTTGCGGGAAAATTCTGTTATATCCATATTTTAGACTCGATTGTTATTTTAACCAGATTATTAGTGAAAAGGCCACATGGTATGGATGGGGTCTATTTTCAGAAGGTTATGGACCTTCATCGTTGCACTACACATCCTAGCCTCAGAAATTTAAACTAGGTTAGAAAATAACGAAAATGAAACTACTATCTAGAAGGCCATGCAACCAGTGGCATGACCGATGCCCCTGGCAATCTTAGCTATACAGGCAGGCTACATGACTTTCTAGATACTATAAAGAAAGGGTCCTGTAAGAAAATAGGGCCACTAGGGGCAATTGAGGCCACTTGCGGTATCAGCGATGCTGCTGGCAGTATGGTTGATACTGTCGGCGGCTTCAAGTGCCTCCGGTGGCTTCAGTTTCTTACAACAATTGTTTTTGGCCAAAAAGCAACTATTTTTGGCCAAAAAGCAACCAAAAACCCAAAACTAAGCAGAAACAGCAACTAAAACACAACAAATAAGTAGAATGAAAGGTAAAGAGCTATGAGATTCAGAATTTTTACCTCGGGGCCGTGAATCCACCTCTTTGTGATTCGTATGACACCTCTAGGGAGCTCAAATGATGACTTTGGGAAGTAATGGGTGATTTCTAAACTTAAAATGCACCTAAATATCAGAGAGTTTAGTCAAGAAAAATTAAGAAAAAATGAACTGAATCCTCTTTTCTTACCTTTTCTAAACTTTATCCCACTCAAGCTAGCTAGAATGCTCAAAATCCACTTGAAATTTTGAGTTGAGGGAGAGTGGGACCCCTAAAATGGCTAGAAAATGTTGTTTATATAGGCTGAAATCCGTTGAAAATTGTCTTGGATCAGTTATCTGACAGATATTGAGCAAAAAAGGCAGCCAACTATTCTACAGCTGAAAGCCATGCCACCAGCAGTATGGGTGATACCACCAGCAGTACAAGCGAGGCCACCGGGGGTATCAGTGATCCCCTGAGGGGCAGCTTGTAAGCATGGGATATTACAATCCCTCTCGCGAGACAATGATGACATATGCCTGATTTTACAGTCCCTCTGCGAATTTTATTTTCATAAAATTTTAGTTCGACGTGTCCTGTAATGCTTTCGGTGGTAGGTCAGACCGATGATTTAAACCTAAAAAATAATTTAGTCCGATGCCCCATCGGGCTTGAGCTTTGAAGATTTATTTGCCCCTTGGTCGGACTTAAGCTTCATAGATTTGGTTGCCCCTTGTTGGGGCTTAAGCTTTGTAGATTTGGTTGCCCCTTGGTCGAGCTTGGGCTTTATAGATTTGGTTACCCCTTGGTCGGGCTTGGGCTTTGTTGGTGGCAGTTGTACCCAAAGGGTGGCATGTATAGGGTCATGTTGAAACCTTTAGTTGACGTACAAGGAGTGAACTTGAAGAGCAAAATGTACAGGGTCATTCTATAATCTCGAGTGATGTTCTAGGGGATGAACCCAGAGATCGGTATGTGCAGGGTTATGCCATAACCTCTGGTTGGTGTACAGGGAGTGTACTTGAAGAGTAGAATATACAGGGTCATTCTATAACCTCCAATGATGTTCCGAGGGATGAACCTAAAGATCGATATTTATAGGGTCATGCCATAATCTCTTGATGGCATATAGGGAGTGAACTTGAAGAGAAGAACATATAGGGTCATTCCATGATCTCCAATGATGTTCCAAGGGATGAAACCAAAGATCGGTATGTACAGGGTCATGCCGTAATCTCCAGTTGGCACACAATAGGGGAACTTGAAGAGTAGAACGTACAAGGTCATTCCATAATCTCCAATGATTTTATAGGGGATGAACCCAAAGATCGGTATGTACAGGGTCATGCCGTAATCTTTGATTGGCGCACAGGGGGTGAACTTGAAGAGCAAAACGTACAAGGTCATTCCATAATCTCTAATGATGTTCCAGGGGATGAACCTAAAGACTGGTACGTATAGGGTCACGTCGTAATCTCCGGTTGGCTTATAGAATAAATATATTAGGTTTGCGGTTGCGGTTGTACCTGTAAGGAGTAGTACCAGAAACAAGATTAGACAGATTTTAAATGACATTTTTACTGCTTGATTGATTTCGTGAAACAAAAATATTTTTGCCTTCAATCAATAGTAAAAACGTAATGATAATAAAAAGCATAAGGGTTTCAGAAGTCCTAGGATGTCGGGGTTGGAGCCGGGATTCCATCAAATTTGCTGAAAAAGAGCAGGGGGAAGCTTCGATGTCGCCGGTAGGTTGGCTGATACCGCCGGTGATCTGGAATGATACCGCTAGCGATATGGATGCCACTTGGCATCTTTGACCAGTCAAATAAATTCAAAATTCAAATTGGTGTACATGGTGTCACTGGTGGCTTGGGCGATGTCGCGGGTGGTTTGAACTAATGCCACCGGCGGCATGAACAGGTAGTTTCAGATTTATTTGAACTCCTTGAATTCCCTGCGGGGGTTTAATACGGGATTAAACTTTATTTCCTTCCTATTTCTCCTATTTTAGAAGCCAAAACTCCCACTTTTCTCTATTTTCTTTCAAAAAAACTCAAGCCTTTCTCTTTTCTTTCAATTTTCAACCATGAAGAAGATCTTTGGCAAAAAATCTAGCAGTTTTAAGTTTGAGGACTTGCCCTCTTCTTCTATTAAAGGGATGAAGCTTTTCTCGGTTCACGTGGGTTATGGCTTCAAGGAGTCTAATGTTGGTTTTAGGTATAGGATAACGGCTCCAATGGATAATCTCGTCCCGATCAAGAAGAATCATATCTCTAACATCCAGGTAAACCTACCAAACTCAAATCTTCTTGTTTATGTTAAGTTTTGATTTCAGCCTTGGGCTCAAAACTTTGCCATGATAGGGGTTATAAATATGAAATTGATTGTGTAGAAACTGATATTGCATGCCATAGGTTTGATTTTTACTATTTTTTACTTTGGGTTTGATTAATTCCAATTTTTGGTGTTTTGATGCAATTTTGGGCAAAACTGGGTTCTGCCCGCAGAAACAATGCCGCCAGCGACATCACTATTATCGCCAGTTGCTTCAAGCCTTTAAAAGGGCTAGAAACATGCCATGTTGCCAATAATTTTAGCGATGTCATTGGCGACATCGTCCATGCCACTGGCGGTATGGCTGATGTCATCGATAACATCACTACCCCCAGCGGTGGCATTGGCAGCTTTTCAAAAGCAAAATGACATGGAATTTGAATAACTTAATTGATTCGCTCTTTTCTGATTTTGCAGCCATATATCCACACTTGTACCAGAGGTATGGGAACCATCAGAGAGTGGTGGAAATACATTGACGAGAAAGACCTGGAGCTTGCAGCTGCAATTGAAGATATGAGCTTTGAGGATTTGGCCTGAACTGTGCCTTTACTGTTGCCCAAGCTGTCTCACTCAGCCTTGACTGCCTTGGTTGAGAAGTGGTCCTAGACCACTCACACCTTCCATTTCTAGCTTGGGGAGGTTACCATTACCCCATCCGACATGGTAGCGATGATGGGGCTACCGTGGATGAAGAATGTGATCCACACCACCTCAGGGAGGCAGTGGTGAAGCGAGTGACTGAGCTATTTAGGTTAAAGCCCAAGGTGGGGCAATTTTATTATGAGGAGTTGTACAAGTATTGGAAGGGGCTCAGAGTGGTCCCCAAGACTGAGAGGGATGGTTGCATCCGCTCTTTTGTTATTTCTCTATTGACTATGTTGTTCTTCCCGGTCTTGGACAGCAAAGTCAACTACAGGTTGATTTTGGCGGTTGAGGATGTCAAAACCATCAAGGAAAAGAATTGGCCTAGGGCCATTTTAGCACAGATGTACTAGGGGCTAGATGTGGGAGCCCACAAGAAGGAGAAGGTCTTTCGATTGAGTCACTTTTTGTTTCAGGTATGCCTCTTTTATTATCATGGCTAGCTGTATTTTTGCCTATTCATAGTGTGTTGATCTTTTGGACTGATTGGTTGTGAATTATACAGGTATGGGCCTTTGAACATCAAATTCTCCCCCCTGTTTAATTCGGTACTATAGTGCCACCGGGTTCTCATTTCCTTGCCCGGTAGTGTGGGAGCGTTAGCGGGATTGGCGAGTACTCCACCACTTATAGGTAGGCACTGCAGAGCCTACAGATCAGTTCGGCATGCTACTTTGACTTTTTGCCATGTATTACATTAAACAAACCATTAGTCAACAAAAATATAGTCATAAATTTAAATTTCTTACACTGAATTCCTGATTGATTGATTGGCCAGGTCATTCAGGACCCTTTTGAGGAGGTGTCCAACCGAGCTGATGTTCTCACTGTCTGGCGGGAGGTGGATGACAGCCAATTTGTCATGGAGTGCCCCCTAGCCTTACCTTGGTACCTTGGGGAGAGAGTTTGAGGCTGGAAAGAGCTTATGCCTGCTGCCAAGCCCGTACCTACGGATCCTCCTACAGGCCTATGGTGGCCTTATTTGACTATCACTAGGGAGGCCGATAAGGCCGATTATTTGGAAGGGAACGACTGAGTGGTGTGGAGTGTCCCTGGCCCTTATAATGGCCACATGTCTCCCTTGCTCCCCATATGCCCCCGCATTCTTGACAATGACTCCCTTGCTTTCCATAGGAAGAAGAAGGAGGAGGAGCTGAAAAGACAGAGGTGTGGCATTGTTGTTGAGGATGATAATGAGGAAGGGAGTGGCAACGGTGAGGGCCATCCCGAGGGGCATGGCAAGGTTGACCAAGATGCTCCGATGACTCACGAGGGGCATAATTCCTCTAATGTAAGATCACACCCTTTCTTTTTATAATTATATTTATGCCATATGCTTGGGTCAAAACAGATGCTTATGCCTTGCTTTTTATGGATTTTTCAAGTACCATTCAGGAAGAGAGGTCAGGCTAATAGGAGTAGAGGACGATATCATGGCGTGCCCGAGGGCATTGACTTTGTAGAGGGGCGCCTCTCAACTAACTTAGAGACTCAATTATTATTGATGAACTCAAGAGGCGACTTTCAGACTAGAGAGATATCCTCCAGCAGTCACTCACTGAACTTCATGCTAGAAAACACCACGTATGTAAGCTTTGTGCAAAGAAATCCATATGATCAGGCCCTTATAAATTCCTTTTGATTGCTTTTTAGATTTTTTAGGTTCCTTATGTCGAGGCAGAGTGGTTGGCAGGAAATGCTTTTGCTCTTAGGGATACACTTCTCTCCCAGACTCTGCTTGCTCAAGTATATTCCCTGCTATGTTATGGTATTAAAATAAAATGCATGTATGGATGATATACATCATATGAATTATTGCTGTCATGGTTTGTAGGACTATATGGCTCTCACACTTTCGGATGCTAGTGAGGCACATCAGAGGTATGAGAAGGAGACAAGGGCACTCTAGCACTAAGTGAGCGAGCTAGAGACCCAGTTGGATGCCACTTTACATGAGAATGAATCATGCTGCCCCGAGTGAGGCAAGCTGAAGGGGAAAGAAGGTGGCAGTCGGGTGCCACCATGGAGTTGCCCCTGTGAGCTCTTAGAGTATTCTAGGGACCGAAGAAGATGTCATCGACACTTACAATCTCAGCAAGGAGGATGTTTCATGTCTCCCGCCGGGCAGTGGCAACTAGTCCTAGTCCATCCACTGATCTAATTTCTTTTTCTTTTTCCTTTGTGGATATTGGTTTGTGCGCCCTTGATACATTGGGGTTTGAATGATTGATTTTGGATTTTGGATTTGGTTGATTTTGGATCTTGGATTATCTAGGTTTTGGATTTGGATATTTGGATGACTTGTGCGCCTTTGGGACTTTGGTTTGAACAAAAATGGATGTTTGATTTGAGCTGCTTTTGGGAACAGGTTACAGGGACTCTTACAGGTTGGACATGCTTGATATGGCCTAAAACAAGTCTAAAATTCAAAGGGCAAGTGTCAGGCTATCGGCGGCTTGGCTCATATCGCCGACAGTTTTATTCAAGCCACCGGTGGCATCACTAAATTGCTGGCTCAGCTCTGGAAATACAGATTTCTTACTTTGTTCTCTTTTTATTTTTCTCTTATTTTCTTTTTATCTCTTTTGACTCTAACTTTCGCATAGACTGCCCCTAAGGGTTCTCAATCTATCGAGCCTTATCTTAACTTTTGCCTAGACCACCCTTTTTAGGTTTTCAATCCAACAGACTTATTCCGACTTTTGCATGGACCTGGATGTTTTCAGTCTATCCAAATTTATCATCTTTTTTTAACTTAAATGTTGATGAGCTCTGAGCATTTTCAATTAAGCTTACTTGCGATGTTTTCTCCCTTTGGTTGCCAGGCATTCATACAATCACAAGCATAAAGGTTTCAGTATGAAAAATACTTCTATTGAATGAATTTAATTTGAGTACAAGATGTTGGCAATCATTTCCATTAATGAAAGCCATGGGGTTAACCAGTCTTTACAGATTTTCAAGTTAACATCTCACTATTTTTCTCATGCCCTAATTTTTGCCTGAATCGCCTTTTTTGGGTTTTCAATTTAGAGGGTGATTTTGCAAGGAAATACCCTAATTTTTGCACGACCAGTTCGTAGAATACCAACCGTCGGGTATCACCTAAATTTTTGCCCCGATCAGTAGAAGACCAAAAGGCGGGTGATTTATTATATATTTTTTTGTGTTGTGCTGCTTTTCTGATTTATTTCTTTTGTTTGGATATGATAATGCTTAAGCCCATCTTAGGCCAATCAGGTTGATGAACTCGCTCTCGCCCATGCTCATGATCTTGATCGCCCCATTTTTTTGATACCTTTTTTGGCCATACGACAGTTTTCCCAGCTTGATCTGAACTTCTCCTCAACATTAGTGTTAGAAAATTCCAAATGCCTTAATGTTGGGTCCATGACTTTTGGCGAGGGTATTAGGTATCTGGCTTGCTGTTATGAGCTTATCCGTGCCTTTGCAGATTGTCCAAGGCTTTTAGTGTCCATTTGGCTATCACACTGGGTCACTCGATTCATTTTGACCCTTAAAGTGACATCGAGTAGCCTTACCTCGGTTTTGGTTGACCACATTACAAGGAGTTTGGTTTATGGGAGTTTTGGTGCTTAAAAAGCGCCTTCTTGACTGGTTAGATTGCTCCTTTAGTCTGTGGTTTACATGGTCCTTCCAGGTTAGGCCTGAATTTACCACTTGTATAGGTGGTGGAGGGTTTCAACTATTTAGGATGCATTACCGAATTTTAGGGGAAACTTTCGATGTCTTGCTTGGCTATTGAGCCATGCGCTACTGGAACATTTGGGGTTTATCTAAGGCCCTTATCCCCTATTCATCCATCATATTTGGTTGCTTTAAATTCTACCTGAGTCCATTCAGATTCTTCCTATTTCTAATGCGACCTTCAGAGTGCTTTCTTGAGTTACAACTAGCAAGATCGCTTCCATTTCATAGACTAGGGAGAACGGGGTTTGACCGGTTGGGGTAGAAATGTTTGTGCGATATCCCCAAAGAGCGAAAGGTAACTTGTCTGCTTAATCCCTGTAACCAGCTATTATCTTAGAAAGAATCTAGTTTACCGATTTATTAGTTGCCTCAATAGCACCATTTACTTACGGTCTGTACGGGGAAGATCTGTGATGCTCCCATATTTTATATTCTTGGTGGATGTTGTCCCCTTAGAACTGACCTTGGTTGCTTGAGGTGCTTGTGGCGGGTTAATTCGTGCTGAGTGAAGCTGTGTTTCTCTGCGAGTTTGGTCATTTTCTTGGCGGTGACATTGGTGTAAGATTTAGCTACGGTGTTTATTTGATGGAGGCCAGGGTTCACCAATCGTATTTGCCCCCATGCTAAGGATGGCCAAGGAGTAGGGAAGTTTTGGACAAGGGTTGATAAGAAAAATAGGGTGGGTGGGCGAAAATGTATGCGATGATTTTTTCATTTCAGGGAACCAGTTGACACTTCTTTAGTAGCTTGAAGGTGCATAGTTGCAAGTTTGTTGAGTTAATTCTGGAAGAGACCCGAGATGTTTAATAATCTGACTATTAATTTTGGGCCTATCTCGTGAGAATGACCAAGCAAAAAGCGTTATCTTGGAATTTAAGCACTATTATCATCTAACATGTGGTTGACAGGAGTTAAATTATTGGAAATGATTACCACTCGGGAGATTCCATTTGTACTTGAATTAATTTCATACAGTCTAATATCTCAAAAACTAGAAGCGTATGTTCGTATGAATGCGTGGATCAAATGGTCAAAGCATGAAATAAGCAACAAACTAGAAGTTTGCTTATGGAGCCAAAAGTTACAAACATAACATTGTTCAAATTGAAAGCATATAGAAACATAAAGGTTATATATCACAGATGTCATCCTCCATAGGCGGAAGGTCTTCATTATTGATGCCGGCGGTAGGATCATCCTTAGCAGGTTCTATTAGCGTGTTGTCCTGGTTGGTAGCCCGAGACTTATTCTGCTTGGTGGTTGGCGAGATGCCCTTTACTTGGCTTGATTCCCTGGCGAGGACTTCAATAAACTGCCTCATGGCCTTCACCATCGGGTTCTTTGCTTCACTTTTTTCATGTTTCTTTACCAAAATCATCATGGCTAAAACCTCCTTGGCCTCTTCATCGTTTGACTCCTCGTCTTCACAGTGTGACCACTACTTTCCCTTGCCTTTGGAGAAGATGACCTTGATGAGTTCTTGTGGCCCATTAGGTAAGCTATAGTTGGTCATTCCTATCTGGTTATCGGATTCTGGTAGGGGGCAATTCACATTGCCATGTGCCCTTTCGGGTTTCACAAACTTCTTATCCCTTCTCAAGCATTGTATGGCATTGAGCAGAGACTTACATTCATGGATACGGTGACCTAGCAAGACATAATATTTGCAAAAGTTTTTCCTCTCATCTCTCGCGAGGGGTTTGTATTCGTGGAGAGATTTGAGAAGACCGTCCTTTCTTAACTCTATAAATATTACATTGAGAGGTAAAATCTACGGGCTTACACTACTTGCAGGACTGCTGCTCGGTTGGGTAGTGGTAGTTGAGAGACCTTTTTGCCCATCCCGACCCAAGAGGGGGATGCGCTTGTTTTACCACTGCCAGTCAATGAGCCCATGTCAAAGTTCTTGGAAACCTGCTCCTTTTGATCATAATTAGCTGCTATCCACTGATGTAAGAGGGTTTTAACCTCGGGTGTCATGCCCGGAGATTGCATGACCTGGTCGTGCTGAGGAGGTGACGGGGCTGTGGATAGTATAAATTGCGATGGAGTGCCCAATGTTGGAGGCAAGATGCCAGAGAATGATAGAGGAACTGGACTCTAGGATCCTCTTCTTTGCCCGTTGTAAGCGAATGGCAATTGAAAGAGTATTTCATCCTTGGGTATCATGCCTAGAGATTGCATGACCTGGTCATTGGAACAGGGGACAGATGACCGTTGAACCCTAGCTACAGTTGCTGGTGTCATGCCTAGAGATTGCATGACTTGGTCGGAGTTCTGGTGTTTTAGAGCTTACTTGACGGATATCTAAACAGCTGCTTGAATCAATTCTCGAATAATGTTTAAAAATTGATCTGAGCTTAGAATCTGAATGATGGTGGTGGCGATTTCTGACCTAAGAGAAGGAGGATGAGCCACCGCCGAGGCAGGGTAGGACCAGTTTGTTCTTTGGGAAGGGCAGTGTTGTCATCTTTGTGAGTAAGAGAAATGGTTGGTTGTGAAGGTTTGGATTCAGGGGGAAGAATGTTCTGATCATGAATCGAAGGCCAGACCATTAGTGGGTAGCAAATTATATGGATGGTATGCATGCTTTTGTTTGATGATCGGTGTGTGATATATATGGCTGCATGTAGATGTGGTTAGTGATGATGCAATGACTTATCACTCCAACATACGTGGGTCGTTTGTACTCCTAGTCACACACATAGTGATATGTCGTGACTCAATTGGGGTACAAAAGAACTCCTATGGAAATTGCTAAACCTCTTCTATGCATGGAGATCGGTAAGGGTAAGTTGATTGATTTTTGGCTCCTGGAGCCAATGCATGGGTGATGCATGAGCATGTAGCACTTAGCATACAAAAGCATCCCTCTTCCAACCTTATGACTCCCGCGTAATGCCTCTTTAGAAAGGATGGAGTTTGGCTTCTTCACCGATAATGGAGAAAGACGTGCATCCCAATTTCTTCATTGTTTTGGTAATCTTAAGGGGATGAAGTGCTAAGGCTTTTTCTAGCGTGGCTTTGGTATGGTTGTTGATGTAGAAGGTTCTCATTTACCTTGATTCCATGTTACTCAACCACTCCCCAAATAGGTGTGATCGCAGGAGTTTATGTGTTCATTAAAATGAGTGATCCACCCACTAGGCATCCTCAATTCCAAACAGGGCACGAGTGAGACTTTCGCAAGCTTCTCGGGTAAAATGGGGCACCTAATATTACCAAACTATCTACACGCGTAAGGATAAATGTCATGAAAAAAGAATGAAGTTGTAATTTGGCCAATGATTTCAATACATCATCAAAATCCTTTAAACTTATTGAAAATTTTTAAGTTCAAGTTTAAAGAGATCGTTCCGCAACAGAGTCGCCACTATGAGCAGACGACCTTTTTCCCGCAAGGATCGCGTGAGATGCGTAGCACAAGGGGAAATCACGAGCGCTGTGAAGCGAGCTGAGGGATTGATCCTCATATTAGCATGATAAAAAGATGGATTGATAAAATTGATGTTGATGTTGACGTTGAATTTAAGTCCAATTTGCGTGTTAAGGGATACGAGACTTGAAATCCCGCATTTTAAAATATAGTTGCCAACCGGTTAGACCATACCTTAAAATAGAGATTCCAAGTTTGGATGATGTTATCTATTTTAAAATAGGACAAGTTAAAATATTTCAATCTTTCTTAATCGGATATAATCCACCCTATTTATTGTGTTTTTGGTTTATATGTTGTTTTCGCGTTTATCAATCATTCAAAGCTGTAAATAAATAATTATTACAGCTATCCAAAAAATAAATGTGGAAAATAAAATAATAATTACATGACTTTCCAAATCCTATACATCAATTATGCGAAATGAATAAAATACCTGAAGGCCTAGCATTCATCTAACCTAAATCTACTTGCACAAAACGGTTAGCACAAATACGGCACATTGTATGGGGTATAACACATAACAAGCATAGTTAGTGAATAAAACAACACTCGATTTAGCGTGAACATGGCATATTTTATTTACAATTTATGGAGCCCGGTTGGATGGCTAAAAATGGGATTTAGTAGGCGTTTGCCGGAAAATTCCGTTATATCCATATTTTAGACTCGATTGTTATTTTAATCGGATTATTAGTGAAAATGCCATATGGTATGGGGTGGGGTCTGTTTTTAGAAGGTTTTGGACCTTTGTCAATGACTGTATATCTTAGCCTTAGAAATTTAAACTAGGTCAGAAATAACAAAAACGAAACTACTGTCTAGAAGGCCGCTGGAGATCTCAGCTGTACAAGTAGGCTACATGACTTTTTGGATACCATAAAGAAAGGGTCCTGCAATAAAATGGGGCCACTGGGGGAAATGAGGCCATTGGTGGTATCAATGATGCTTCTGGCGGCATGGTTGATACCGCCGGCGGATTCAAGTGCCTCAAGTGGCTTCAGTTTCTTGCAGTAGCTGTTTTTGGCCGGAAAGTGACCAAAAGCCCAAAACTAAGCACAAACAATAACTAAAACACAACAAATAAGTAGAATGAAAGCCAAAGAGCTATGAGACTCCGAATTTTTACCTCGGGGCCATGAATCCACCTCTTCGTGGTCCGTATGAGACCTTCGGGGCACTCAAATGATAACTTTAGGAAGTAAAGGGTGATTTATTCTCTAAATCCTAATTTTAGTGATTTATAAACTTAAAATGCACCTGAATATCAGAGATTTTAGTAGACAAAAACCAAGAAAAGATGAATTGAATCCTCTTTTCTTAACTTTTATAAACTTTATCCCACTAAAGCTAGCTAGAATGCTTAAAATCTACTTGAAATTTTGAGTTGATAGAGAGTGGAACCACTGAAATGGCTAGAAAATGTTGTTCATATAGGCTAAAATCCATTGGAAATTGCCTTGGATCAGTTATCTGACAGATATCGAGCAAAAAAGGCAAACAACTGCTTTATAGCTAGAAGCCATGCCACTAGCGGCATGGATGATACTACCGGCGGTATCAGCAGGGTCGTTAGCATCCTCGCTCTTCTGACAGGTCTTAAAAGGTTGCACGATTTAAGCCCGAAATCGGGGAAAGGGAGAGGAAATATGGCAAAAGGTGATTTTTACGAAAAAATTGATATATTGAGGTGTATTTTTGACTTTTAATGGGTATTTTGGCCTAAATTATTTTTTCGGTGTAAATCATCGGTCTGAGTTACCCAGACGCGTTACCGGACACGTCGCACTGAATTTTTCCGAAAATAAAATTCGTAGAGAATTTTATATCGGTAATAAAAATTCTAAAGAAGAATTTTTATTATGATGAATAAAATCGGGCATACGTCATCATCGTGTCTTGAGAAGGACTGTAAAATCCTATGCTTATAACCATCGCCGAACTCTGGGGTGGGATAAATGACGCTGAAGAACTACCCACATCAGCGGAAGTAGATGCAAGCCTTTTCCTACCCTGGTGATCCTACAAAGACATCAAAGCAAGGGTGAATCAATCCAACTAAGCGCAATAATAAAAAAGACAAGCAACTCGAGTCAATGAAAGACAGGATACCGTCATTTGCACAGTCCAAGGTGAACCCAATCTAGCCTGACTTCAGGGGTAGAAGTCGAAGGGGCATCACCCTTAGAAGGGTTGTGAATGTCCGATTGAGGCACGATGGGAATGGGGTCTGTCTCCAGCCACCCAAGCAACTGCAAGCTATAGAAGTCCTCATACCTCTTAACCCACTCTAGGAAGGTGATGGGTAAGCCGTCGAAAGCCAATTGCGCAAAGTCAGGTGAGCTACGTGGCCAAAAAATCAATCGAGGCACCTCAGGAGGAATAGAGCGCTACCTAGGAGGAAGATGCCAATTTTGGATGCACTTTCCAAGGTACCACTCGAGGGAGAAGGGAGTCTCTATAATCAGTCGGGGGTTTATAAATTCCCCAGCTAATCTTATAACCTCTGGCTAGTGTAGAGCATGCCCCCAAGGCTGCATCTTGATCTGAGAAAAGAAAGAGGAACCAGGTATTGATACAACGATTGTACCAGATATAGCGATCAAAGCAAATCAAGGGAGCTATAGAGTATACCTGCTTTAAAGGCAGAGCAAGGAGGCGAGCGGAAAGAGTGGAACGAGACTCCATCTCCCAACCGCGCTAGTAGTGTAGGAGACGAGGACAAAATGGATGAATGCCATCTCGCATGAGCTTAATCCTTGGGAGAATCCCCATCTCAAAAAGCCAGATCTGCAAGCAGTCAAAAGAAATCAAGATGCCAAAAGATAGACACAAATGCTCATAAAGGAAGAAAAGGAGTTAAATCTTTACATAGACAATCTGAAGACGAGATTTGAACTTGCCAATCCTGTTCCTCGCACACTGATCAAGGGCCTAATACAGATGACCCAAAGCGGCTCAACCCCAGGCATACTTATCAAAGCTAGCCGGATCAATTAGAGTAGGCAAAATATGGAGATTCATGATCGCACCTCTAGAAGGAAAGCATAACCATGACAAAGTAGCAGCCATGAAAGCTCTAGCCTCGCAGGCAGAAGTCAAGTGTCTCCTATCTCCAGTGGTCCTAAAGTTCATAAGTTTCTCGCAAGAAAATTGCCCAGGCTTGTCCCTAGAATAGCCAATCAGAGCCCTAATGGTCTCTACGTTGAAGTTGTCATAAGTAAAGCAAGCATTGAAGTAGATTACATTACCGTAGAAGGGAAGACCTATGTTGGCGCAATAATCCACTGAAGTAATAGTGTACTCTCCACAATGGAAGTGGAAAGTGTGGGTAGTGTGGGACCACCTGCTCAAGATATGGGTAGAAGTGCCGGCTGGGATGTACGGATACTTGCGATGCCTTACGTACTTGCAGTTCCTCACCATTCTCCCCAAGGACGTCCCATCAACAATGGCTTTGGCACCAGGAGATAGCACCTTGTACCACTTGTGAAAGTGGGTAATTCTATTGCCCTCATGACTAGTGACCCGCAGAAGTAATGCATGTACACTAATCACACTCTAGTCTTTGATAAATCACACAATTATCGAAGGTCATTGCATTCATGCCATAAATAAAGAGCATAAAAAATACATATACATAACAAATAAATAATAACATTATAAGTAATAATCATAATAATCATAATAATAATAATAACATGGTAACAAATGCGGCAAAGGCAGCACGGCTTACCAGAATCTGAGAAAGGTGGTCGGAAAGCTTTAAAGCAGGTGAGATAAAATTCCCAGGATGGATCCCGTGGTAAATCTAATTTGGTGGAAGCCTGTATAAAGCCTCGGCGGGAGCCTCAGAGAGTTCCACTTGCTCGTCGTTAATAATCACATTCCGAGCAGTCACTTGGATGGCTGGCAAATCCAAGCAGATATTGTAAAGCTTGAACCATATAGAAACCCCACAAAATCGAAATAAAAGGGGCAGAAAAGGAAAGAAGATGAGAGAAATCATTGTCAAAGATGGCTCGAACATGAAAATTTTCAAAGAAAAAGAGCTAAATTTGCAAGAGAGAAGAGAAGAAATTTTTGGTGTGGAGAAAATGGAAGCCAAGCTGCTGTTTTTATAGCCCGCAAGTAATTAGCCCGCCGGTTAATTACCTATGCCAGCTGTTACGCTTTGCACGCATTTATGCGTAACGACTATAAAAGTTACCGTTACATAGGTAATTAGCCCGCCGGCTAATTACGTATAATTTAAAATTTTTTGTAATTTTGCATATTTCATCCATTTTTTGCATTGTTTACAAAACGAGCGGACCTAACAGCTGTTCTTCTACAGTCATTCATGCATTAAGCACCCAAAAATATTTATTTCTACCCCAGGTAGATTTTAAACCTCATGTAACTCATTAATAAATTTTTAATCGAAGGGGCAAAATATATTTTGTTTCAAAATTTTTCGATCAAAAATATTTTAACCCATTGCATTCCACACACACATTATTTTGTTTATTTCGCATACGACAAAATTTCTAGCACGAAATCTCTATATGCGAGGAGGAAACTGTTAGCACAGGTCCGTTTCGGCCCGATGAGGAATTATGCTTATTTCGTTCAGTGATCAGACAAAAGAGCCAAAAAGGACCGAATTGTCATCCAAAATCTGAAATTCAAAAATCCACATTCCAGGGAAGCTTCGATGTAGCATTTCCTACTGAAAAGTTAAAAAGTCAAAGTTTGGTCAAACATAGGTAATTAGCCCGCCGGCTAATTACACATCTATAGTAAAAAAAATTAAATCTTACCGAGATCTGACAAGATTTTACCGGATTTAAAGTAAAATCTTGTCAGATAAGTAATTAGTTCACCGGCTAATTACCACCCTATTATAAATACGGGGTCACCCCCCTCATTCTCAAAGGAGACAAAAACTTTGAAAAATCCCAAAATTCCCATTGTGTCCCTTTTCAGTTCCGGGAGTCCCAAAATCCCTGAAACGCTGTCAAAACACTCTCAAATCCAAGCTTCATCACCGACATTTGGTATAAGTTCACTCTCCTGTCTTTTTAGATAAGGATCTCACAATGATCTTCGGTCTAAAAATGACTCAATCTCTAAAAAAACCCAATTTTTCTATAGGAATAATCCAAGATTATAGTCGTAACTTGGGTTAAACCTAATTTCCAAATAAATCACAAACTCTAACAACTTCGGTCCCGCACTGGCTCTCAAGTCATCCTAGACAGAAGGAAAGGTAAATTGAGGGTAATTGGCTCTAAGCCCAACTTTAAAACTCATTCAAGCTCATTTTATTACTTCTATTATTGCACATTGCATTTCATTTTCTCTGGTTAAGTGAGCAATTGGGGCCACTTAAACTATAATATCCGTAAATAAGCGCAAGTACGGATAAACATCCAGAATATAAGGAAACTCTATCTGAGTTTTCGGGCCAGAACCCAAACGCTGCCGTTACTCTGCCAAAATTTTGGGAGCAAATATTTATTTATTTATGCCGTTATAATGTCTATTTTATTTCTTGAATTTAATTCTCAAATAAAGTCATTGTAATGCAAAAATTACCACACATTCCAAAATTCCAAAATTGATCCAAACAATTTGAACAATATGAGTAACTACTATGTCCGAACTCAGAATCTCACTTTCTTTTTGGTATAAAATCCCATTTTGGATCAGTATACCACAATTTTTGGTGGAGCTAAATCGGGTGGCAACTCTATTTTATTTTTAAATAAAGTAAAAATTCTTTATTTTAAAAAACATCTTTTCTTAATAACATGTGTAAATATATTTCTCAATTAAATCACATTTTTGGCTTATAAAAAGGCATGTTTCTCACGTTCAATAAATTTATGTGAAAAATAATAAAAATAACTTTTCTCTTTAATAAGATCTAGCATTTTATTATAAAAGAGGCACATGCATTTAAGCGAACTGAATTTTCTCAAAACGAACCAAATGTCGCGGTTTTTTTAAACTGAACGGAGACGCGCCCCACTCGTCGCACCCCGCTTTCATCCCGATAAAACCCATCGCTCGCTCACAACTCTACAATATAACACATTTATAACTAAGTTGTAACAAATACAAAACTGTTATAAATCTGATATATATTTCACCAATCACCTGTATTCGACATTTATCAGACCTATAGCAAACATACAAATTTATTCTAGGTTTATAACAGATATGTAATACATTTATATTAGATTTATGACAAATTATAATAGATTTGTAATAGATACAAAAGAACATACAAATTATGACTAACACTTTTATAATAGTCATATTTGATACAAAACTGTTATAAATCTGTTATGTTGGAAAACAATGATCCGGAATCTCAATTAAACTAAAATATCCTGATCAAATTTGAAAGAAACAAAAGCTTAAACAAAGTATCTCCTAAATCCAAATAGAAGCATCCGGTCAAGATCCAGCCACAAGGATATCCATTGAAGACTACAATTACCTAAGCATATACTGGAAACATTAGGTTAAAGTTTGGAAAGGAAACAAACTTTAAACCTCCAAGACTAGCATCAAGAAGAACAGATAGCACTTGTTCCGGAAGAAGACAGATCTAGATACTCTGAGTCTAAAAACATCCGGAAGACTAAGATATCAAGACAATGGGAAAAGTTTCAAAGATAACTTTTCCCTCCACCCTTTGGTCTAATAAAGTCAAAGATCCTTTCCCCATGACCAAGAGAAAAGAGAAAGCTCACAATTTTCAGAAAAAGGATAAAAGGATTAACACCGGACAGAAAAAGGAAACAACCTTTTTCACCTAGAGCAATAATGAGGGGCGTAGAGCTCACACCAAAAAGCTAATGGTATAAAAGTTGGTGTGACACTAAAAATAAGGAAAATGATCACTGACATCTTTTCAGCCTCAATCCCAAGGATTCAAATGGGTCAAATTACTGTCTAACATATTGATTAATGGATTCAGAAGCGCTGCATCTTACCTGATCAACGGTGAAGATTAATTACAGCTTACCAACCCTCAACGGCTACATTTATGATCCAAGCCTATGAAAGGGGAGATTCACAAGTTGAGAAGGTGCTGGTTGATTTTATATAAGCATATAACTAGAGAATTTACAAGAAAGCAATCAGATTCACCAATCCCTTCTAGAACCAAATCATTCAAAATCAATTTGTAAGGATTCCTAAGTGAGTTATAAACTTAAGAAAGACCCAAACCAAAACCTTTAATAGAAACCAAAGTGTAAAATATCTCCTACTTTGATGAGTAGTGAGATTGGGATACAGCTTAAAGTAGGTGCTTTGAGTGGGATCCCCCTATAAGAATCAACTTAGATTTGAGGTAGAAGTCTAAGTGGTATATCCGGCTAAAGATAAAAGGACTCAGCTAGAGGTTGGTGCCTTTAGTGGTATATCCTACATTCGAAAGGGGGTACCATCCGGAGACAAACTGTAAGGCTTGATTTCTGCCAGTTGCAAAGAAATCACACTAGTGGAAAAGCTCAAAGGAAGGAACCTTTAGGGACTGGACGTAGGCAGGGCCGAACCGGTATAAATTATCATGTTTAAATTTCTCTAACTCTTTATTTATATTTGCATCGTATTTCACATTTGCATCATCCGAATTCATAAAATCTATAAGCCGCCAAACACGCTACACAAGACTTTTTAAAGTCTGTTTACTCCACAAAAAGGGTCATTCAACCCCCTCTGACCTTATCTAGACCCTCACAGGGGCCAACAAGTGATATCAGAGCAAATGCTCAAACTAGATATCTAACAATCTTGAGCTAAAGGTCCATATATTTTGACTCAAGAATCAAAATGAGTTTCCAAAACTCACCGCTCCTTCCAGAGGGTATGTCTATTACCCGACCTCCACTCTTCACCGGTGAACACTAAACGTTCTGAAAAAACCAGATGAAGAATTTTATTCAGGCTCAAAACATGATGGCATGGATGGCCATTAAAGATGGTTCATGTGAGCCTACTCATGAGGTACATGGTTTAACCACCCGTAAGCCTCGAGCTTATGGGATGAAAATGATTATAAGAGACTATGTGAAAACACAAATGCTATTAACATGCTTTATTATGCTCTTAGTGCGATAGAATTTAATAGGACATCTGGATGTGAGACTGCACAAGAAATCTGGCAGAAACTAGAAGTCACCTATAAAGGAACCAACAAAGTAAGAGGCCAAGCAGGATCTACTCTAACAGAAACTTGAGACCTTCAAAATGGAGCCAAAAGAATCAATCAATAGTATGAACACTGGATACACAAATGTAGTGAATGAAATAAAGAGGCTTAGACAAGAAATTCCTGAAGTACATACGGTCAAGAAAGTACTCTGGAGTCTCACCAAAGAGTGGAATAACAAGAAGACTGCCATTAAGGAAGCTCATGACCGAAACTTCTACAGTTATGATGAGCACATTGGCAATCTCTTGACTCAAGATCTATCTCTAGAAAGATATAGCCAATAGGAAAAGAAGCCTGAAGAGAAGAAGAAAGCCATTACACTTAACATAGAATCCACCAGATCAGCCTCATCCGAAGAGGAAGAATAACTCAAGGAACCTCAAAGTAGCAAAGAACAAATGGCTATTCTAGCCAGACCGCTCAATAGGTTCCTGTAAAAGAAAGAAAGGAGGAAGTCCAAAAAGTATGAATCCCAAAGATCAAGGGAAGGCACATTTAGAAGAGACAAGCCTAGAAAGAATCCGGAAGAAAAAAGGGATCCAAAAAAAGAAGCTGCCTGTTTTGAATGTGGGGAGAAAGGCCACTTCAGAATCAAATGCCCTAAGCTTAAAAGAGCCAAAAAGCACAAGCAGAAGGCAATGGTAGCAACTTAGAGCAATAGTAAGGAAAGTAGCAGCTCATCCTCAACAGAAGAAGAGGAAACTACTAACTGCGCATTTATGGCTCTAACTGATCTAGAAGGAGAGAAATCCAGAAGAAATACCTCTAAGAAGAATATAGTGCAAATCGAGGAATCAGAATTAGAAACAGCTAGTACTGAGGTAAACTCTCACTCTAATTCTGTTTCTAACCTTGAACTTACTAGAGCTTTAGCTATTATGATCAAGAATGTGAGGAAGAACATAAAAGCCATCAAATCAATAAGAAGACAAGTGATGGAGCTTGCTGAAGATGGTGAAGTATTGGTACAAGATGTGAATTTGATAAGAGCCACTAAGCACATTGATGTGGTTGAAGAGAACATCCTGAGAAATCAAGTGCAGATATTAAGTGCTAACTTGATGGGGTTAGATAGGGAGCTAACCCTAATGAAGGAAGCATCCTAAAGGAGATCAAGCCCCTCACAACCAAGAAGGAACACAAGGCAGAATACACATAAAGATCAACATCCAACTGCCAAAGGAAATCCAAAGTCTTCCAACCATAAAGTGAAGGAGGTTAGCAGGCAACCACAAGCTCAAATATACACTACTGCAGAAAAAGGAAAAGCTAAGGCTGTATATAATTAGCAACCTGCAAAGCAAAGAAGGAACCATGCAGTAAAAGTTGCACCCCCAACCAGCTTCTGGGTACACACCGAACCATCTACAAGTGTACAAGAAGCTAAATATAGAGGGAACTATGGGAAGGAGGATCTTAAAAAGATCAAAAAGAAGTAGGAGCAGAACAGACCCATCTTAGGATGCAAATTTTATGGGAGAAACAATCATATTACTAAATTATGTAGATTTAAAAATGGTTATTATGATGTCAATCCTTGGCCTGAAATGGTTGATAACCCGAGAGGACCCAAATCTGAATGGGTACCCAAACCCATTTGATCTATTTTCCAGGTATGCCTTGGATCCATAATAGATCAACTCACTTGGTACATTGATAGGTGATGAGAAGGCTTTCATCACATTGACCTGAAAGAAGGGAGGCAAAGTGAGCTTTAGAGATAATAAAAAAGGACATAACATTGGACACGAAACCATTCGATCTAAATTAAAAATAGAAGATGACTCACTGGTTGATGGATGGAAGTTCAACTTACTAAGTGTAGCCCAACTCTGTGATAAAGGAAGAAAAGCCACATTTGATTTTGGAGGCTGCTCAATCTATGATAGCAAGAAAAGCTCCACTCCAGAAGATCCAGTTCTGAAAGCTAAACACTCTGGAGAAAAGAAGGAAATCCAAGCTCCTGATTCCTTCCAAATCAAGAAGTATAAAGAAGAGGATGAAGGAATATATTTTGATCTAAAAGTATAACAAGTTGATCTCAATCCACATGTGATAAACTTCAATGATGACCAAGGAGACCAAAATGAGGCTGAAGTAGAGCAAGTCCTATTTTAACATGAAGGCTTATAAAGGGAAATTCGGACTCACAGAAATCATTCGACAGAAGCTATTTTAGATAATATCCAAAATCCAGTCAGAACCAGAGGATAACTCAATAGGATGACGAGCCTTGCTTCTTTTTTCTCTCCCATTGAGCCAAAGAAATTTTAAGATGATGAAGGAAAATAAAGTTGGATGATGGCAATGACAGAAGAACTAGATCAATTCACCAGGAATGGTGTGTGGGTTTTAGTGGCACCTCCAAAGGGAAAGTCAATCATTGGCACTAAATGGGTATTCCAAAACAAGCTAGATGAATCTGAAGTCGTGGTGTGAAACAAGGTAAGATTGGTTGTCCAAGGCTACAATCAATAGGAAAGGATTGACTTTGAAGAAACATTTTCCCCTGTAACAAGATTGGAGGCAATCCAGATTCCATGTGCTTTAGCATCATTCATGGGATTCACATTATTCCAAATAGATATCAAAAGTGCATTTCTCAATGGAGTTATCCAAGAAGAAGTCTTTGTGAAGCAGCCACTTGGATTTGAAGATTCAAAGCATCTGAGTCATGTCTGAAGAAAGCTCTCTATGGATTGAAGCAGGCTCTAAGAGCTTGGTATGAGAGACTTACAACATTTCTCATATTTAAGGGATATATTTAAGGCAAAGCAGACACAACTCTTTTCATCAAGAAAAAGAAGAATGATATTATTGTAGTCCAAATTTATGTAGATGATATCATATTTAGAGCAACTGATGAAAAGATGTGTGAAGAATTCAGCTCTCAAATGCAGAAGGAACTCGAGATGTCCATGATGGGAGAACTCAATTTCTTCCTTGGTTTACAAATCAAGCAAAGTTCGGATGGGATTTTCGTTAACCAGTCAAAGTATACCAAGGAGATCTTGAAGAAGTTTGAAATGGACAAGAGCAAGCCAATGTATACTCCAATGGGATTAGATACAGTCCTATCCAAGGATTGTGAAGGAGAGGATGTTGATCAAAATCTCTATAGAGGGATGATTGGTTCACTTCTATACTTGACAACAAGCAGGCCTGGCATACATTATGCAGTCTATTACTATGCAAGGTACCAAGCCAATCCTAAGGATTCTCATCTCAAGGCAGTTAAGAGGATTCTTAGATACCTCTTAGGAACCACTGAAGTTGGATTGTGGTATCCTAGTAATGGAAATTTCACACTCCAAGGCTTCACTAATGTAGATTATGGCAAAGACACTCTTGAAAGGAAGAGTACCTCCGGAGGTTACCGTTTCCTTGGAGATTGCCTAGTATCATAGTACAACAAGCAATAAACTTTAGTTACTTTATCTACTATAGAAGTAGCATATATGGCAGCTCGAAGTTATGTGGCTCAACTCATTTGGATAAAGTAACAACTAGAAGATTATGGAGTTCAATCCGGATGTGTGGATGTTATGTATGACAACAAAAGTTCCATCGATGTATCAAAGAATTTAGTACTCCATTGCAGGATGAAGCATGTCAACATAAGGCAACATTTCATCCAGGATCATGTGATGAAGAAGGATGTTGCATTAGTATACATCCCAAACAATGAGCAAAGAGAAGATATCTTTACTAAACCACTGAGTAAAGACCAATTCAACAAGCTAAGGGAGTGCATTGGAATGTTAAATCCGATTTGAGAAAAATCTAGAAGATTTTCTGCAGCAGATTTGATTCTTCACAAGTCAAGGAATTCGAAAGAAAAGAAAAATAGAAGTTAAAACTATTCTGGAGCAAATATTGCCACATCAGCAAACAAGACATTACGCATGGCTGTAAAGGCGCTGAAAAGTAACTGTTTCCTATTTGAATTTCAAACATGTATTGGGTATTACACGTGCGGAAAATTCAACAGTTGATTTTTAAAATAAACCGTTCCTATTCTTCGATTAAACTAAATTTATCTCTCTCCTGAAATCCTGACTGCCATGTCATCAATCTAGCCAAATTAACGGCATCCAAATTACTAAAATACCCTCACTTTGAAAATTCTATATAAACCCCAAAAAATCTCTATCTTCTTCACGCGAGCAACAATCATATACTATTACTCTGAAAAAATCCTATCTTAAACCCTAATTTCTTTCAATTTCTCAAATGGCAGCTATCATGACCAGTGAAGGACCTAAAATGCTCCCAACTGAAAATATCTTTATAGAGTTCGATCTGAAAGATGAAGATTTCAAACCCATAAAACTCAAAACCAATGATTTTATTGTCCCCACAGATTTCTTGGGTGATAATTTCTTATTCCAAACTGACCCATATTCTAAATTGATAGAAGCTCAGCACCTGACTGGCTTCCTTAAGATCAATTGTCCAACCTACCTTGATCTGGTGAAGGAATTCTACGAAAATCTCAGAGTCCAGTCCTTCTTTGACGCTTTGAGAACTAAGGTTCAGGGAAAAGTTGTAACTGTTACTCCAAAATTCTTTGATAAATATCTCAATATGAAAAACGACGCCATTCAACTAAGAAGTGATAGGGATGAACAACATGTCAAGCATGATCCAAAGATATGGCTACATCAAAACTACTTTAGAGATAAATTCTCTACCTACTTTCCAAAGGTACCAAGATTCCTCCAACATGCTCTTGCCAAGCTGGTCATAATCAGGAAGGGATCCCTTACCATAGTGTCAGCCTTTTAACACTGTCAATAAGCTAGTACTGATTATCCACTACCTCAAGCAACACAAGAATTCTCATGGCGCTCTGATCACCAGGATCTTACTTGCCAATAAAGTGGCTTGACTAGATTCCAGTCTGAAATCTGAAAGGAAATTCTAGAAAAGAATTTTAAAAAATTGAGTTTTAGGGAAACTTGGAATGAGGAAAAAGCCAAGAAGCTAAGGGATGATAAGAAGAGCAGGGCTAGAAAGGCCGTGGATCTAGTAGAAGCTCCGGTTCCTAAGAAAGCAAGAACCACTAAGCCAATGGTACAGAATGAGCTTGCCTTGGTTTTGGCTGGGGAAGTTAATGAGGATACTTTGTACTTAACCCAACTGATGGCCAAATCCCTAGCAAAACCTAAGCCTTGAGGAAGATTGATTAAAGCAGCTGATAAGCTAAAGAAACTTGTATATGAGCTGGAAGAAAGAGAAACTATTGCAGTGGCTGCTACTATAATTAGGAAAGGATATTAGAAGGGGTAAAAACAAAACATAAAAGACATACTGATAGAGGAGCATGGGTCTGATGAGGAAGAGATAGAGGATGAAGCTCCTATACCCAGGAAGCAATTCACCAGGAAGGGATGTACCTTTAATGAGGCTGTGAAGGCCCAAAAAGCTCAAAAGAAGGAAGCCAAAAGGATTGCGAGCATTATAATTGATGAAGAGGCTGCTAAGAAAGTGGTGCTGGAAGAATTAGCTAAGGCCAAAGTTACCAAGGGCAAGCATGTGCCCGAATCCACTGAAGAGGTAAATCTGGATGATGCTCAATATGAAGTAATCAAAGAAGCAATGATGGATAATGGCCGAATAAATAAAAAGCTCACAATAGAAGGACCCGATAGTTTTTCCAACACTCAACCCATCTGTATAGATCGGTTAGATGTGGCAAAAATTGCCTGGGATCCGGAAGCTGATGACTTTCCCTTTTTACCCAGATCCAGACCCCTTCTAGATAATCTACTAAATATAGAGACTGAAATCCAGACTGAGGTAAGTCCTCTAAAGGAACAAAGAGAGGGAATTGACGACACTACCAATGCACCTAGAGGAGAAACTAAAAGTCTTGAAAAGGTATTTATAGGGCTGACAGAGGACATTTCCTGTCATCTGGGGGTTAAGGTGGAAATGAATAAAGAAGAAAGAGAAGCTATAGCTGTATAGAATTAAACACCAATTCAAGAGGTAATTCCTGACACTGTCTCATTCAATATAAATGATAATTCCTCTGCTACTACTATTGAAGCGGCGAAGGATAACTTAGATACAAGGTCTCAAAGTGCATCTAAGTAAAATCAGTCCAACCTGAAAGATACCATTTCAGAGAAGGGACACAGTCTGTCTAATGAGAATGCTCCTAGAGTGTACTCAAACGGCGAGGCTAGTTCGAAGGATTGATTGGAAGAGGAGAAGGAAGAAGAATCTATTGAGGCAGAAACATCCAGATCTGATGAGACCAGAAGCAGCTCTAAATTCGAAACTCCTCTAGCAAGCCCAATCAGAATACCTGGTAAAAATGAAAATCCAATATGAGCTAAAAAGATATCCACAACACTCAAGATTCTATAAGAGACTACTCATGAAGAACAAGAGGAGAGCTACATACAAAGCCTCTGGAATAGCTGTAAACACTTGAAAGCTGTAGAAAAGGTAATTATTGAGGAATTCCAGCCTCTAGATCTAAAGAAGGAACTTGAGGCAATTAAGGAGGATGTCAAGAGAGTAGCAGAGAAATTCGAGGACTTTCCCACTGCTAATTCGGTAGTTGAAGTATCCCTTGCCAAGGTCACTTTGGTCCTTAATGAGCTTAAAGCAAATGTTGTAGCAGCAAGCCGATCTGCAGACCAAGCCACCACATTAGCTACAAACAATTACACAATAGTAATGGACAAGATCACCTCCTCCTATTCAAAGTTATCCACTGATTTGAAAGAATATCTGGATACCAAGTTTGAAAACTTGTCAAAATTCATTGCAGAAAAAGAAGACAAGTCCCCTCTTCCGAGCCTGATTGAAAAGCAGCAAACCATTCTAAATAAGCTGACCCAGTTCATGGAAGAAGATCTCCCAAAGCTCTTTGCTGCATATTTAGAAACTATTGCGCAAGAGGTATGTGGACAACTAAATGGGCAAGACTCTATCATTAAAAGAGCAAGAGATGATCTTCGCAAAGATTTTACAATCATAAACTCCATCATTCATAATATCCGAAAGGATCTGGGTTAAGACCTTTAAACCCTACAGACAGGACTTTTAAATCTATCCATATTCGGATCCTCCTCCTCTCCATCACTTCCTAAAAGCCAACTTCTTCTGGTCTTCTGGTCTTCTAAAAGCAAATGTTGGAGATACTAGATTTTTTGGACACAAGGGAATCAGTACTCTTCTCAAGGCATTATTCCTATACTTTGATGAGAAAGATAGAGATTGTATTCTCCAGATGCATCCCTATATCTCCAGATCCTACAAAAAGCTCTAGGATCTTTTCCGCCTACTACACTTGTCTCCAGCCACTGTGGATCCAAGAATAGAGAAAGCATGGAAACTTGGACTACTAAATCTTTTTAACAGCTTGGCAAAAGAAATGGGATGGTAGGACATTTATGGTGATTGACTCACCTGCTGAAAATAAAAATGGGGAGAAAGGCAAGGGAAAGGAAGAGGAAGAAGGATCATCTGGTAGTAATTAGACTAGCTTGGATATTCAATGTAAAATCTTGTAATAGCTCGATTCACTTATATATTTCTGTACTTGTAATCTTGCACTTCATTGATGTTAACTATTGTTAACAGTAGAAGTATACAGTGAATATGTAATTCCTTAAAAAATTGCTTCTAAAGTACAATATGTAATTGTACTATAAAAACATTAGAAGCTAGGATTTAAAAATAATGGGGGAGTTAGGATGCTAGAATTATGGGGGAGTAAAAATTGTACATGACTAAATATCAAGAATCATACTTAGTTCATATAACTCCTCTTACCATATGCTTAGTTTTTGTTTCCATCAAATTGGGGAGATTGTTGGAAAACAATGATCCGAAATCTCAATTAAACTAAAATATCTGGATCAAATTTGAAAGAAACAAAAACTTAAACAAAGTATCTCCTAAACCCAAATGGAAGCATCCGGTCAAGATCCAGTCACAAGGATATCCATTGAAGACTACGGTTACCTAAGCATATACTGGAATAATTAGGTTTAAGTTTGGAAAGGAAACAACCTTTAAACCACTAAGACTAGCATCTGGAAGAACTGATTGCACTAGTTATGGAAGAAGATAGAGAGACTCTGAGTCTGAAAACATATGGAAGACTCAGATGTCAAGACAATGGGAAAAGTTTCAAAGATAACTTTTCCCTCCACCTTTTGGTCTAACAAAGTCAAAGATCCTTTCCCCATTAGCAAGACAAAAGAGACAGCTCACAATTTTTAGAAAAAGGACAAAAGGACTGATACCGGACAGAAAAAGGAAACAACCTTTTTCTCCTAGACCAATAAGGTGGCGCGTGGAGCTAACACCAGAAAGCTAATGGTATAAAAGTTGGCGTGACACTAAAAAACAAGGAAAACGATCACTAACATCTTTTTAGCCTCAATCCCAAGGATTCAAACTGGTCAAATTACTATCTAACGGATTGGTCAACGGCTCTTAAAGCGCCATATCTTACATGATTAACGGTGAAGATTAATTATAGCTTACCAATCCACAATGGCTATATTTATAATCCAAGCCTTTAAAAGGGGAGCTTCACAAGTTGAGAAGGTGCTGGTTGATTTCACATAAGCATATAACAAGAGAATTTACAAGAAAGCAATCAAATTCACAAATCTCTCTAAGAACCAAATCATTCAAAATCAGTTTGTAAGGATTCCTAGGTGAGTTATAAACTTAAGTAAGTAAAAAACCAAAACCTTTAATAGAAACCAAAGTGTAAAATATCTCCTACTTTGGTGAGTAGTGAGATTGGGATATAGCTTGAAGTAGGTGCTTTGAGTGGGATCTCCTTGTAGGACTCAGCTTAGATTTGAGATAGAAGTCTAAGTGGTATATCCTGCTAAAGATAAAAGGACTCTGCTAGAGGTTGGTGCCTTTAGTGGTATATCTTGTTGGGAACTGACAGTCAAATTGAACATGCATAAGAGGCATGACGGAAATTCAAAATTTTGTCCCGGTCCCAGGAACTCCTATTAGTTGCATATAAATTAAATAAAGCCTTAACTAAATAATTCTCCACCTAGGTTAGCATGCTAAAGGACTAGGCATACCATAATTCCAAATTATATCCTAGCATATTTATTTTATACTAAGCATGTTATAACTCTAAGTTATAACCTAAGCATAAAATAAACTAAGCATGCAAAAATAACCTAAGCATAATTATTAAGTCTAAAAACACTTAAAGAAAAAGACTTAATAATTAAAAGAGAAAGAAAAAGAACTTACCAGTTGAAGCGTGCTTTTGCAGGACCTTTTTGCACAAGCCTCCAGTCGTAGGATAGCCTCTATCAGTATCCACACGAACCCCACCAACCAAAACCTCCCCAGGAGGAAGAACTAAGAAGCCTCGAGTAGTTGCTAGACCACTCTAGAAGCCTCACCCAAAAATATAAACTAGCGGTGCCCGAATAAATTCAGGCTCCACAAAAATAACTTGCTCAAGTACCCGAGAGATTAATTATCTCGCTTAGAATTTATGCTTTGAGCTTGGTACATTTTGAAAGGAGAAGGGACAGCCTATATATAGGCTTGGGGAGCAAAAATTTGCTCCCCAATTAACGATGTGGGATGGGAGTAAAACTCCCATCCCACACATACCACATGCACGTGCTGCATGTGGTATTCATGGGCTGCCTTTGTGCAGCCCATGAATATGGGTCACCGCGAACACCGCCCAGCAATGTTCGCGCACCTTTTGGTGTATTTCGCGCAACCGAATATTTGTACAAAATATTTTATACTTTTCGGTTTTAACTCGCCAATGCAAAATCCCCTTTAAATCCTTTCAAATAAATATTTATTTTTGACTCTAATAAATTAGTTATCAGTCAAAATAAATTTCTTGGTCCAACCAAAATTGATCTAATCAATTATAATTTATTTATGACTCTAATTAATTAGTTACCGGTCAAAATAAATTCCTTGGTCTATCAAAAATTGATTTAATCAATTTTAACCATTCAAATAATAATCCAACTATTATTTATGTTATATTCTTGTAATAGAATAAATCTATTAGTTCTTTACTTAGTCTGATGAAGGTCCAATGTGTGTGACCTTATAGGATCCCGAAGTATTGAGCTGTTAAGGCTTAATCAACGCTTGTTCTAATTAAGATATATTGCCCTAATTGCCTTAAGGGCATACATCATATCCAACAAACTCCCACTTGCACTAAGGCTAATTAGCCATATGTTTTAATCCATATGCTTTAACATGCTGGTCACGTTTGACTTGAGTCAATGGTTTTGTCAGACCATCCGCGAGGTTCTGATCAGTGGGTACATATTCTAATCTTATTATCTTAGCATCAACAATCTCCCTGATTATATGATACTTTCTGGATACATGTCTATTTTTTTGATGAGACCGTGGTTCCTTTGCCTGAGCTATGGCACCATTATTATCACAATATAAAGTAATTGGATCAATAGCCTCAGGCACCACACCGAGATCACCAATAAATCCCTTTAACCAGACAGCTTCTTTTGCTGCTTCACATGCAGCAATGTATTCAGATTCTGTGGTCGAATTAGCAGTAGTTTCTTGCTTGGAACTCTTCCAGCATACTGCCCCTCCATTTAACACATACACAAAACCTGACTGAGACTTAAAGTCATCCTTGTCAGATTGAAAGCTTGCGTCAGTGTAACCTTTGATAGTGAGATCACCTTCTCTATAAATCAAGAACTCATCCTTAGTCCTTCTCAAGTACTTAAGGATTGCCTTGACGGCCATCCAGTGCTTTTCACCTGGATCTGACTGATATCTGCTCGTAAAGCTCAAGGCTTGAGAGACATCCAGCCTAGTACATATCATAGCATACAAGATGGATCCTATCGTGTATGCATAGGGTATATCCTTCATGCGCATTCTCTCTTGAGCTGTCTTTGGACACTCAGCTTTAGATAGGTTAATCCCCTTTGTCATTGGGAGATAACCTTTCTTAGAATGCTCAAGGTTGAACCTATTCAACACCTTGTCTATATATGTACTTTGAGAAAGACCTAACAGCCTCTTGGATCTATCCCTGTAGATCTTTATACCTAGTATAAATGCTGCTTCACCAAGGTCTTTCGTGGAGAACTTTCTTGACAACCATACTTTAACGTTTTGAAGAAGAGAAATGTCATTTCCTATTAGCAGAATGTCATCAACATACAATACTAGAAAAATGACTGCACTCCCACTAACCTTCTTGTAAACACAAGGCCCATTTGCATTTGGGCAGAAATCCGGGTGCCCAGATTGTCTGATCAAACCTTATATTCCAACTCCTTAATGCCTGCTTAAGTCCATAAATGGATCTTTGTAGCTTGCATACCTTCGAGCCATTCTGAGATGTAAAACCCTCAGGTTGTGTCATATACACATCCCGGTCTAAATCCCCATTGAGGAATGCTGTTTTTACATCCATCTGCCAGATCTCATAATCGTAATGAGCAGCAATGGCGAGGAGTATCCTTATGGATTTGAGCATGGCTACCGGTGAGAAGGTTTCATCATAGTCAATACCTTCCCGTTGACTATAACCTTTCGCAACCAACCTTGCTTTATAGGTAATTACATTACCATCCATGTCTGTCTTCTTCTTGAAGACCCATTTGCACCCAATTGGTCTAACCTCTTGCGGTGCATCAACCAAATTCCAAACTTGGTTCTCGTACATGGAATCCATTTCTGGTTTCATGGCCTTTTGCCATTTATCAGAATCTGAGCCTTTTATTGCCTCATCATATGTCCTTGGTTCATCATCCTCCACAAGATATAGTTCCTTATCATTAGTGATAATAAACCCATATCTATCGGGACCCTTATGAACACGACTTGATCTTCGCAATGATTGTGTTTCGACAATTTGTTCTTGGATCACACTCTCTTGTGTATCTAGAACGGGGTCAATCAGTTGATCATCTGTTTCTTCCTCTTGAACTTCCAGTTCAATATTGCTCCCACTGACCTTTTCAAGTAAGTGTTCCTTTTCCAAAAAGTGAGCATTTCGAGACACAAATACCTTTTGTGCTTCGGGTTGGTAAAACAGATATCCAATTGTTTCCTTTGGATATCCAATGAACAGACATTTGTCAGTCCTGGCATTTAGCTTATCTGACGCTATCCTCTTCACCATAGCAGGACAACCCCATACTCTTAAGTGATTTAGAGATGGCTTTTTATTACACCATCTTTCATAAGGTGTATATTCAACTGATTTAGAGGGCACTCTGTTTAAGACATAAACCGCGCTCTCAAGTGCATATCCCCAAAAGGATTTACTAAGAACTGTATGGCTCATCATGGACCTGACCATATCTAATAAAGTCCGATTCCTCCTTTCTGACACTCCATTGTGTTGGGGTGTATAAGGAGGGGTCCATTGGGGAACTATCCCATTTTCCTTTAGATAATCCTGAAACTCATGACTTAAGTATTCTCCACCTCGATCCGATCGAAGTGTTTTAATACTTTTCTCAACATGTTTCTCTACTTCAGCTCTAAATAGTTTGAATTTTTCAAAACTTTCAGACTTGTGCTTCATCAAGTACAAATAACCGTATCGTGAGTAATCATCAATAAAGGTTATGAAGTAGGAGTATCCTCCTAGTGCCTGAACACTCATTGGACCACACACATCAGTGTGTATAAGTTCCAATGTACTCGTGGCTCGTTCACCCTTTCCTTTAAAGGGTAACTTTGTCATTTTTCCTTTTAAACAAGGTTCGTAATCACCATAAGACTCCAAGTCTATTAGGCCCAAGTCTCCACGCTTATGCAACTTGGTTAAGCGATCTTTATTTATATGGCCTAAACGGCAATGCCATAAGTAGAAGGAATTCTCATTACCTAATTTAACTTTCTTCACATTATTTATATTGAAAACTTCTGTTTTAGTATCAAGAATATAAATGCCACCTTTCAACATTTCATAACCATAAAGAATATTATTCAAACGAATCTGACAATTATTATTTGAAAATAAAATTTCAAATCCCTCTGTTGCTAAACAGGCAACAGATACAATATTCTTAGTAACACTTGGAATGTAATAACAATTATTCAAAACTAAAACAAGTCCACTTGGCAAAACAAGACTAAAGCTCCCTACGGCTAATGCAGCAACTCTGGCTCCATTTCCTATGCGTAGGTCCATCTCCCCTTTTGCAAGTTTTCTACAGGTCCTTAGTCCCTACACAGAAGTACAGATATGAGAACCACAACCAGTATCTAATACCCAAGTGGATTCTTACGGAAAAGTAGCAAAGTTTTCAATTACAAATATACCTGAAGTAGATGCCTCTGTAGGCTTCTTCTTCAAATGCTCAGAAGCAGGAGCTTTGCAATCACTCTTCCAATGTCCCGGTTTCCCACATTGGAAGCAGACATACTTAGATGCCTTATTTTCATTCTTCTTCTTACTGATTCTTTTCTTGGCACCCAGTGCCTGCTTCTTCTTCTTAGAAGCCTTGCCTTTTTCAACCAACAGTAGAGGTTTCTGATCTTTCTTGATCTGAGGTTCTACTGTTTTCAGGATGTTAATTAATTCAGGGATAGTTGAATTAATCCTGTTCATATAATAGTTAGTTACGAAGCCTGAGTAACTATCTGTCAAGGACATCAACACAAGGTCAATGCTCAAGTCGTGATTCATCTCGAATCCCAATCGATTCAGCTTCTCAAGGTATCCCAAGAGTTTTAGTACATGCTGAGAGGCAGAGGTGCCAGCCTGCATCTTTGTCCCGAAAAGGAGCTTAGAGGTCTCATACCTCTCTCTCCTCTCCCTCTCCGAAAAGAGTTCTTCAAGATGGAGAACCATATCCTCCAAGGGCATGTTCTCATGTTGTTTCTGAAGCTCAGAATTCATGGACGCCAACATAATACACATGGCAGTCTCACGATCTTTCCTGTGCTTCAACCAGGCATCATGTTCCATATGATCCTTAACATCAGGTTCTACAGGGAAAATTTCACTTAGGACATAGGCAATTCCCTCGGATCTGAGAACTATTCTCACTGCTCGGAACCAATCAGAAAAGTTCGAGCCATTCAATTTGGTGTCAAGTAACATACGGAGATTAAAATTGGAAGCCATTTTCAACCTAAGACATAAGAAAAGAAAAGTGTTTAGATATTAGTTTAAGTACATGTATTTAATATGAGGACTTTTAATTAAATACATTTTCCTACTATTTTCTTCGAAATTTACAATAGCCCATTCTATTGAATTCGTGAATTTTAGCCCAGCTAAATTTCCTAGTAGGTAGCATCTATAACTAGTCTATTACAACCCCTAATTTTATGAGTCAAGTCATAATAGTCAGTCATAGTTGGAATCCAATTCCATTTGCATCGCATGCAATTGCTAATTCATTCAAGTTCCCTAATCCCAAGGGACGTGTGCTCTTATATTAGCATCTCCTTGAATATGTCTCAGATCTGGGCCTAGCCCCCAATTTTATGGTGGACTACCCCAGCTCTGTCAAGGCAGACCCTATCTCAAACTTTACAACCAATCAATGTGGACTAGAAGGAAAGCTTTGCGTAGCACTTTGATAGCCCAAAAAGACCGTATTATAAATTTGAGTAAGGAAGACTATAACTTGCCTTAATATATTTACTTTGGGATTTTATTGGTGTTAATCGTGTCACCCAATCTAGGATTTTATCAGATGGACAAAATTATAATTACTTGTATTAATTCAGGGAATTTTAGAATTAATTTATAAGGTCTAACCTTAGGTGGGTTCAGCTCTTTATTATAATTATTCCATCAACCTAGATTATATGCAAAATAATTAACGCTTTAATTTGTTATATTTATATTGCATTTCCTTTAAGCTTTTATTCAATAATTTTAATTTTTTACTTTGTTATAGAAACACATATAAGCACCATCTTATATACTAGAAATAAATTAGTTATATTAATCCCCGATTGGTCAATTCAAATTGCACCGATATAGGTTCCTAGGTAGGAGAGGTGCCCTATGAGGAGTAGACACCAAGTCCAATCCTTAGCCAGAACAAATACGGGCACAAACTTGAAGACCAATGGATTCTCTTGAACTAATAAATTTCGTTCTTCCAATTCATGTAAATTGGGAGCATCTATAACCCATGTAATTTAAATAAATTATTGACACTTGTATAATTTGAGTAAGTTGAGCAAGCTTATTCAAAATTATTCATAACTAATTTCTAACCTTGAAATGAAAGACAGAAGTTTATATATATTGTTCCTAACAATTAAATAAATAAATCATTTCATTTAGAAAATAATATTTAGTTTGCTTCTAACTTAATTATGCACTAAATAGGCAGGCTCTGATACCATTGTTGGGAACTGAAAGTCAAATTGAACATGCATAAGAGGCATGACGGAAATTCAAATTTTTGTCCCTGTCCCAGGAACTCCTATTAGTTGCATATAAATTAAATAAAGCCTTAACTAAATAATTCTCTACCTAGGTTAGCATGCTAAAGGACTAGGCATACCATAATTTCAAATTATATCCTAGCATATTTATTTTATACTAAGCATGTTATAACTCTAAGTTATAACCTAAGCATAAAATAAACTAAGCATGCAAAAATAACCTAAGCATAATTATTAAGTCTAAAAACACTTAAAGTAAAAGACTTAATAATTAAAAGAGAAAGAAAAAGAACTTACCAGTTGAAGCGTGCTTTTGCAGGACCTTCTTGCACAAGCCTCCAGTCATAGGATAGCCTCTATCAGTATCCACACGAACCCCACCAACCAAAACCTCCCCAGGAGGGAGAACTAAGAAGCCTCGAGTAGTTACTAGACCACTCTAGAAGCCTCACCCAAAAATATAAACTAGCGGTGCCCGAATAAATTCAGGCTCCACAAAAATAACTTGCTCAAGTACCCGAGAGATTAATTATCTCGCTTAGGATTTATGCTTTGAGCTTGGTACATTTTGAAAGGAGAAGGGACAGCCTATATATAGGCTTGGGGAGCAAAAATTTGCTCTCCAATTAACAATGTGGGATGGGAGTAAAACTCCCATCCCACACATACCACATGCACGTGCTGCATGTGGTATTCATGGGCTGCCTTTGTGCAGCCCATGAATATGGGCCACCGCGAACACCGCCCAGCAATGTTCGCGCACCTTTTGGTGTATTTCGTGCAACCGAATATTTGTACAAAATATTTTATACTTTTCGGTTTTAACTCGCCAATGCGAAATCCCCTTTAAATCCTTTCAAATAAATATTTATTTTTGACTCTAATAAATTAGTTATCAGTCAAAATAAATTTCTTGGTCCAACCAAAATTGATCTAATCAATTATAATTTATTTATGACTCTAATCAATTAGTTACCGGTCAAAATAAATTCCTTGGTCTATCAAAAATTGATTTAATCAATTTTAACCATTCAAATAATAATCCAACTATTATTTATGTTATATTCTTGTAATAGAATAAATCTATTAGTTCTTTACTTAGTCCGATGAAGGTCTAATGTGTGTGACCTTATAGGATCCCGAAGTATTGAGCTGTTAAGGCTTAACCAACCCTTGTTCTAATGGAACCATTGGCTCGATGCTCTAGACCGTAAATAGAACTCGATTACCTTAAACGACTGTAGTACGCCTCTAGCAAGGGTCTACCATCCCCCATTACTTGGAACGTCATTTATGCTTATGACTTAATCCCGGTTAATGCAATAGTTATCCAGTGCGATAAATTCCTTCCATTCTTTAATATTAGTACCATCTGGTTTATTGGGTTCGGTTAAAGTGTTAACCCACTAATAGCAAGGTTGCTCCAAGCTATCCCAGTTATTTACTTGTTACCGAAGTATATTGCCTTTTACCATAGTGTGTTTGACTAGAAACCATTTCTATCAAACACATACTCTGATCAGAGGTTTATGGCAATCATCACTTCAACAAGTGGCCAGGTACAACTCCTTAATATATCCGGAGCGATGGATTCTTTCCGACTACTCAGTCTACCAACGTGTTGTTATCACTATACCCGTAATCACCCGTAGCACCCTAAATTAATGAGTGCATAGCAATGACCCAAAGTATAGCAATAGTACCACACAAGGCAATTAGCATCTTAAGTATGAGGACATTCGCAAAGCTTATTGCATGAAGATAAACACTAACACATTGATATTTATACCAAGTGTTTATCTTGCTGCGGTCTCCAATATATCTCCCAGATATATCCATGTGTCAAGCTTAAGGCACCACCTTCAGTATTTAGGAGATTAACTGCTTGGACCCTTTCCAAGAAAGTTGACCACATGCTAGTCTTTCCGTTTCATCAATATCCTTTCTTGATGACACTGTGACTAGGGATAGTTTTGACATAATCATAATTGCACATGAAGTAGGTTCCACCAAATATAGTCCAACTATAATTCCTCTGACTTCATGCTATGATATGTCAAGGACTTTTATATACATACATCAATGAATATATTTTAACCAGCTATAATATATATGTATAAAAACACATTGATATAAACAAAAGAACAAATGCCTTTATTGATTAAACAAATTATTCGTACTATTACATAATTAAGATATATCGCCCTAATTGCCTTAAGGGCATACATAATATCCAACATATCTTACATCCGAAAGGGGGTACCATCCGTAGACAAACTATAAGGCTTGAATTCTGCCAGTTGGATAGAAATCACAGTAGTGGAAAAGCTCAAAGGAAGGAACATTTGCGGACTAGACGTAGGCGGGGTCGAACCAGTATAAATCCTCGTGTTTGAATTTCTCTAACTCTTTATTTATATTAGCATCATATTTCACATTTGCATCATCCGGATTCATAACATCTGGAACTCATCAAACACACTATGCAAGACTTTTGAAAGTCTGTTAATTCCGCGAAAAGGGTCATTCACCCCCTCTGGCCTTATTTAGACCCTCACATGGACCAACATGTTATATATTTCATCAAACACTTGTATTGGTCATTTATCAGGCTTGTAGCAGACATACAAATTATTCTAGGTTTATAATAGATATATAACACATTTATATTAGATTTATAATAGATCTGTAACAGATATAAAATAACAAATAAATTGTGCCAAACACATTCATAATAGTCATTATCTAATACAAATATGGTAAAAATGTATTATAGCAGGTATATATAACATGTTTATAACAGATTTATAATATATAAGAATTTGTTATGTATTTCATCTGTTATCATCCATCCATACCAATTGGGTGTAGCTCATTGATATACCACTCAATGTTAGCGGTGGGAGGTCCTAGGTTCAATATCTAGCCTCTTCAAAAATAATTCTTCAAAAAAACTCATCCATCCATGATCCGTTCACATGAAGCAACACAAGAATTCATGTTCAAATTTGAAAAATCAATTCAAAATCACAATAGAAAGAGAAAAAGCAGATCACATATCGATTTTAGATTCTTTACAGAGAACACCGATCATAATAGAAAATCAGTAATGAATAAAGGATTTAAGATAAAAGAATACAAGAATGAATCAAGATTCAATAAAGACGGTTTGTGTTAAGAAAAAAGAGAGAGAATTGAGAGGAGAAGAGCTGCAAATTTCCTGAATAGTCGAGTGAATTCTGATTTACATAGGTCATATTTCATTTATTTGATTTTTGAAAAATTCCATATTAGTGATGCATGTGTTTTTAGGTATTTTTAGTAATTATTTTTGTAAATATTGAACGTTTAGGAGCTTTTCCCTTATATAAAAATGCAATTTTTGAATAATTTTGTATTAAACAAATATATGATAATTGATAGTACTATAAAACAATTAATTTTTTTTGAAAAGAAGATTCCAAACTTCTAAAACCACCTACTAATTGTTTAATAGTATATTACATTTGTGATATGTTATTCTAGCTTGGTCTTTAATAGTATTTTTACAAAGAAAATAAATGGGTACTTATCAAGAGTAATCAAAGTTGCAAAAGTATTTACAAATTTACAACTAAATCAAATTACTTTCAAATCATCATTCCTTCTTTTTTTTTTATTTGTGTACATACGTTATATGCCATTGTTCATCCCTTTTTTACTTTTTTTTCTTTGTTTTTCATTTATCACTGAAATTATTTATTTTTTCGACATACCGCTTCAAAGTTTTTTATTCGTCTTATTTTTATCTTTGAAATGATATCCAGTATGAAATTTCAAACTTTTTAAACTAATAGACATCTGGTAGATATCCAATATACATCTTGTAGATATCCAATTGCAATTTGATATATCTTAGTTTTGACAATTTTTTTATGTAATCGTTATCTTAGTTGTGCTGATGTTTCTTTGATAGGATCTAGTGCTGCTTTTGGGTTTGGGTGTGAGATTTTGCTTTATTTGTTGCTCAAATTTGTGAAGTTTTGCTTGTTGTTAGGGCTGCAAATGAGCCGAGTCGAGCCGAGTTGTGGTCTGTTTGTGTTCAGCTCGTTTAATTTTTAATCGAACACGAGTCGAGCCGAGCTAGAATCGAGCTCAAAATCTTGTTTGTGTTTGAATCATTTACTTGCTCGTTTGTTCATGAGCTGTTCACAAACAACTCATTTATTTTGTTTGTGATTAGTTCGTTAATTTATTCGTGAGGAAGCTTGTTTATTTTTGTTCACGAACACAATTAATAACAAAATATGAAAAAGTAAGCTCTTAATATCATAATATATCAATAACTAACATAATATCCTTGAACAAAAGACAACGTAGAGAACCTTCATTTAAGAATTTTAATTATTTATACTATGAATTAATTCTCTTGGTATAAATTTGACCAGTAAGTGTTGGTAATATGGGTCATAAATTGCATTATGGACTATGTGTTTATATTACAAAGACCTAATACATCTAGACCCCTCTATAGTTGTCTCTAAAAACCCTCAACCTCATGAACTTACAAATGATATCCTTAACCTCCTAAACTTGTTAAATTGGATCTTAGTCCCCTGAACTTGTTAAGGTGTACCTTATAGCCCTTTGAACTTGATAAAAGTGAACCTTAAAGCCCCTTTATGGTAACATGCTCAGTTTTATTCTAGTAAATCAATTTTCGATTCAATATTTGACAAAATAATATTAGATTCAATCTCTAGAAAGATAATACTTGTCATATCAGCATCAAGGGGCTATAGGGTTCACTTTTAACAAGTTTAGGGGGCTATAAGGTCCACTTTAACAAGTTCAGGGGCATGAGAGGTTTTTAGGGACAACTATAGAGGGGTCTAGATGTATTAAGTCCTATGTAGCACGGACATAGAAACAAAAATGAGGAAACACCATTTCTAAACAATATAGGCTTGGAAATTGTAGGGAAACCAATATGGACACGGACACAGATACAGAAATGGAAACGTCGAAACGGCATGTAACCGGACTTTCCGTGCTTCATAGATTAAGCCTATTACAAATACAAATTATTTCATCAACTATTTTAAAAATATATTGTATTATAGTTTTATAAATATTTTATTATGTGAAAATTATAATTGAGTTAGTGCACGAGCTTTTATCCAGCATGTTCATGAAGTTGTTCACGAATCTCTAATCGAGTTTATTCATGAGTTTTCGAGCCGAGCTAGGACTTGTTCATGTTTAGCTCATTTATTATTCGAGCTCAAAATCATCTTCACGAACAGTTCATTTGTAAATCGAGCCGAACACCGAGTTGTTCATGAACGGCTCATCTCATTTACAACCCTAATTGTCATTACGCTATATAATAAATTGTATGTAATAGACATCTACCAAACATCTACTAGATTTCTATTAGAAAATTTATTTTGAAGTTGATATTAGACATATGTAAAATTCAATTTTAAATTTCCGATCTATTAAAAAATCTATCTAGTATTTTGAATCCAAGTTTTTCTAGTTTCACTTATTTCTATTGGATTTCTATTAGATATCTATTGGATATCTGACAGTTCTAAAAAAACTTGGAAAAAATTCACAATGGATGTTGTTTCGAAGATGAAAAAGAGACGATAAAAAAACTATAAAGCGGCATGTAAAAAACAAACTTTTTAAAAGATAAATGCAAAACAAATCAAAGAAATTAAAAATAAAATGTTCATCGCATGTGGAGGAAAGTTGAAGCAAAATATGTAACGAAACATATGGTTGTAATATTTTTGCCCTGTATAATGATGTTTTTGTTATGGGCTAATCTTTTGGCCCAATTGTTTTTGGATAATATAAGGAAATAACATCTTTATAATTTTTTTTTATATACAAGGAAATACCTAACTTTCTTCAGATTTAGTTTTAGTGGTTTGTGGGGTCTATGGTATAATAAAATCTGGACCATTAAAATTCAATTAATGACTGAGATTGACTAAAATGTACAACTTTACAGAATTTGAAATTTAGAGAATCCAAATGCATTTATATTATAACAATGAAATATGAATAATTTACACTATGGAAAATAAATAATTTATATTTCGAGCCAAATAGATTATTGTTGGAATTGGAGCATGAAATGAAAGGGAGAATGAAATGTAAATGGAGTGGGTTGGATTGGTTTATAATTAAATTTAATTATAACAAAATCGATTCAATTAATATAGCGTGAATAGAAATTTAATGAATTCAAATAGAAAATAAATTAAAATGATTATATTAGTCTCAGATTGTATAGAATAGAAATTTAATGAATTCAAATAGAAAATAAATTAAAATGATTATATTAGTCTCAGATTGTATATTTTTTCATTGTGAATCCGTTGTTAGATTTGGAATAAAATGGAAATAGCGTCGTGGAGAATGATTGGATTTGGAAAAGATGAATTAAAATCGGTAAAGATTGACTAGCAAAAATGAATTTCCCTCTTTATTCTAAACTTTCTAAAAACTCAGAAATGGTTTGAACAGAACTTTGATAGGAATTTCTCTGGAGCTAATTTGGCAGAATAGATTTGATAGATATGGATCGTCTATGAAAAACTGATTTTAGGCCCCTATTTTATAGTGAACAATGAGGCTTTAAATCGGGTAGAATAATTAATTCTCCAACTGAACGATAAAATTGAATTAATTCAGAATTATATTCTGCCAATAAACTCGATATCGGTATCGTTTTTAAGGACAATGGTACCGTTGTTGGCTAATTTTAAATAGGAAATTTAAACTAAGTCGGTCAAAATAATTGGGAAGTAATAGACACCGATACAGTTATAGGGGATAATGGTACCGTTATCTACCAACGACGGTACTTCTATTGATAATAGGGGTGCCCCTTTCGATAGTTTTTTAGGGTTTCTTGTAGAGGTGTGAGGAACTTGATGCAATTTTTCGAGGCCAATTCCCATAAATCAATTTCAAACCTAACATATCAGGATATAGTAAAGCATAGAGCTAATCTTTCATCATCGACTAAGGGCATGAGAAAATTATGTGCTCACAGAGTGCCCCTCACAGGACATTACAGACCAGAGTCTTTATGATCGAGTAAGAGAGTACGGAATAAGGTAAGGGATCATACCTGAGATGCCTCTGAGGGAGATATTATTCGACTGACTCTGCTTTGGAACGAAAATCCATTTTTTCATATAGGGTGAGAATTTGCTGAGAATACACCACTCTACTAGGGAAACACATGATAAATATCCCTATTGGGGAAAAGAGAATAACTCTATATGGAATAAAATGTTAGTTTTGCAATCAATAGAAATGAATTGATTGTATGGTCAAGGCTCGAGCTAGTAGAAATTTGTAGGAGCTATGATTTCTACAGAGGTAAAAAAATTGGCTTGTTTGGTCAGGGACCAAGCCACTAGAGGTTCACAAGAGCTATGATCTCTACAAAGGGTAAAAAATGGTTATGCGGTCAAGGACCAAGCCAGTAGAGATTTGCCAGAGCTATGATCTCTACAAAGGTAAATTGGCTGTATGGTCAAGGACCAAGCCAGTAGAAATTTGCCGGAGCTATGATTTCTGCAACAAATAATAAATAGTTGTATGGTTGGGGACCAAGCTAGAAGAGATTTGCTAGAGCTATGATCTCTACAAAGGTAAAAATTGGCTGTATGGTCAAGGACTAGGCCAGTAGAAAATTTTCGGAGCTACGCTTTCTGCAATACAATTATAAATGGTTGTATGGTCATGGACTAAGCTAGTAGAGATTTGCAGGAGCTATGATCTCTACAAAGGTAAAAATTGGTTTGTATGGTCAGGGACCAAGCCAGTGGAAATTTATTGGAGCTATGATTTCCACAAGAGGTAAAAATTGGTTGTATGCTCAAGGACCAAGCCAGTAGAAATTTGCCAAAGCTATGATTTCTACAACAATGATAATAAATGGTTGTATGGTCGGGGACAAAGCTTGTGGAAATTTATCGGAGCTATGATTTCCACAAAAGGTTAAAATTGGTTGTATGGTCAGGGACCAAGCCAATAGGGATTTGTTGGAGCTATGATCTCTACAAAGGTAAAATTTGTTTGTATGGTCAGGGACCAAGCTAGTAGAGATTTGCCAGAGCTATGATCTCTACAAAGGTAAAAATTGGTTGTATGATTAGGGACCAAGCCAGTAGAAATTTGCCGGAGCTATGATTTCTATAACAACAATAATAATTGGTTGTATGGTCAGGGACCAAGCAAGTGGAAATTTGCCAAAGCTATGATTCCCACAATATATAAAAATCGGCTATATGGTAGCGGGCCAAGCCAGTAGAGATTTGCCGAAGCTATGATCTGTACAAAGGTAAAAAGTAAAGTTTTGTTATGTTTTAGAAATGTCATACCTTGAAAGTGATGTGATTTCCCTATGAAAACATTTACCTTACTTGCTTTGAACAGGGATTTGGTTTGAAAAGTAAACACCGGTACCGCTACTATTGAGGTCGGTACCGTTATTAAGTTACGCATGTACCATTATCGACAAATTCAAAAACTATAAATAGTACCATTCCCCTCAAATAGAAACTCACTTGCCTCTTGCGCCTTAATTGGAATTTTGACCTATTTTTCTCAATTTCGCACCAATTTTCATTCCATTTATCACGATGTTTCACAAAGCGGGTTCTAAGAATGCCATGACTATTCCCCAGACTTCATTAGCCATTATTCTTAACTCAAAGCTTTGAGTTATGTCCGTTCCTAGAGCGTATTGCCTCGAGGATGAGGAGAAGCATCTTGAGCTTGATCGGGGATTCAAGGCTGCTATCGATCATGCCTATAGATCTCATGCTTCACATAGACCGGTTAGTATATTGATTTTATAATTTGTAACTCGCTTGTTTCAAATTTCAAAGCCTTGTTGGGAACTGACAGTCAGATTGAACATGCATAAGAGGCATGGCGGAAATTCAAAATTTTGTCCCTATCCCCAGGAACTCCTATTAGTTGCATATAAATTAAATAAAGCCTTAACTAAATAATTCTCTACCTAGGTTAGCATGCTAAAGGACTAGGCATACCATAATTCCAAATTATATACTGGCATATGTATTTTATACTAAGCATGTTATAACTCTAAGTTATAACCTAAGCATAAAATAAACTAAGCATGCAAAAATAACCTAAGCATAATTATTAAGTCTAAAAACACTTAAAGAAAAAGACTTAATAATTAAAAGAGAAAGAAAAAGAACTTACTAGTTGAAATGTGCTTTTGCAGAACCTTTTTACACAAGCCTCCAATCGTTGGATAGCCTCTATCAGTATCCACATGAACCCCACCAACCAAAACATCCCTAGGAGGAAGAACTAAGAATCCTCGAGTGGTTCCTAGACCGCTCCAGAAGCCTCACCCAAAAATATAGACTAGTGGTGCCCGAATAAATTCAGGCTCCACAAAAATAACTTGCTCAATTACCCAAGAGATTAATTATCCCACTTAGAATTTATGCTTTGAGCTTGGTACAATTTGAAAGGAAAGGGGACAGCCTATATATAGGCTTGGGGGAGCATTTTGCTCCCCTTGTGAGCGATGTGGGATGGGAGTAATTACTCCCATCCAATGTGCACACAGCGTGTATGCTGTGTGCACATGCAAGGCAAAGCCCTTGTAGGCTTTGCCTTGCTTGTGGGCTGCGCATATGCAACCCACTTTTATGAGCTGCCGCGCATTGCTCGCACACCTTTCGGTGCACTCCCGCGCACTCGACCATGTACAAAATACTTTTGTACTCTCGGTCCAATTAAACTCGCCAATGCAAAATTCCCCTTTTTAATCCTTTTTCAAATATTTATTTTCTTACCCTAATAAATTAGTCACCAGTCAAAATAAATTTCTTGGTCCAACCAAAATTGATCTAATCAATTATAATTTATTTATGACTCTAATTAATTAGTTACCGGTCAAAATAAATTCCTTGGTCTATCCAAAATTGATCTAATCAATTTTAACCAATCAAATAATAATCCAGTTATTATTTATGTTATATTTTTGTAATAGAATAAATCTATTTGTTCTTTACTTAGTCCGATGAAGGGCCAATGTGTGTGATCTTATAGGATCCCGAAGTATTGAGTTGTTAAGGCTTAACCAACCCTTGTTCTAATGGAACCATTGGCTCAATGCTCTAGACCGTGAATAGAACTTGATTACCTTAAACGACTGTAGTACGCCTCTTGCAAGGGTCTACCATCCCCCATTACTCAGAACGTCATTTATGCTTATGACTTAATCCCGGTTAATGCAATAGTTATCCGGTGCGATAAATTCCTTCCATTCTTTAATATTAGTACCATCTGGTTTATTGGGTTCGGTTAAAGTGTGAACCCACTAATAGCGAGATTGCTCCAAGCTATCCCAGTAATTTACTTGTTACCAAAGTATATTGCCTTTTACCACAGTGTGTTTGACTAGAAACTATTTCTATCAAACACATACTCTGATCAGAGGTTTATGGCAGTCATCACTTCAACTAGTGGCCAAGTACAACTCCTTAATATATCCGGAGCGATGGATTCTTTCCGACTGCTCAGCTTACCAATGTGCTATGATCACTATACCCGTAATCACCCGTAGCACCTTAAATAAATTAGTGTATAGCAATGACCCAAAGTATAGCAATAGTACCACACCAGGCAACTAGCATCTCAAGTATGAGGACATTCGCAAAGCTTATTGCATGAAGATAAACATCAACACATTGATATTTATACCAAGTGTTTATCTTGCTGTGGTCTCCAATATATCTCCCAGATATATCCATGTGTCAAACTTAAGGCACCACCTTTAGTCTTTAGGAGATTAACTGCTTGGACCCTTTCCAAGAAAGTTAACCACATGCTAGTCTTTCCTTTTCATCAATATCCTTTCTTGATGAAACTATGACTAGGGATAGTTTAGACATAATCATAATTGCACATGAAGCAGGTTCCACCAAATATAGTCCAACTATAATTTCTCTGACTTCATGCTATAATATGTCAAGGATTTTTGCATACATCAATGAATATATATTTAACCACCTTTAATATATATATATATATATATATATATATATATACAAGCATATTGATATAAACAAAAGATTAAATACCTTTATTGATAAAACAAATTATTCGTACTATTATATAATTAAGATATATCGCCCTAATTGCCTTAAGGGCATACATCATATCCAACAAGCCTTAGGTTAGAAACTTTGAAATAAACTTGAATTGACTGAAATATGCTTGCTTGGTTTGATTTTAGGATTAATTAAGACTCTTGAGTAGTTAGAGAACCTTAGACGATGAAATTCTAGGCCTCGGAATGTCAATTTGGTCAATTTTCCACATTTTTTTTATTTTTCTATGCAGAAAGGAATCTGTTCGCCTTTTACCACTGTCAATGGCAGTACCATTATCATGATATTATGGTACCGATCTCGATAAGGCCCATACCGGTATTGGCAAGCACCGTACCAGTATCGGTGCAAGAAACAAGCATTGTGATATTTCTACTGTCAAATGTAATTCTAAATGGAACAAGACTTCATGTAAACATATGTAAATGCATCAAACTAACAAGTAAGGATACTTATCATGATTTTGTTGTGCATGAGCATCCAAGAAAGGGTTTAGGATCCTTGTCTTTTAGCCAAAAATGGTCGGACAAGATCACTGACACCGCGGTGCGTTAGGGAATAGTAGATGTTGGATTCGGTGAGCTGGTGGAGAGTCTCTGGCTGAAGGAGAGCCACACCTCCTATGCCACTCTAACAGTACTTGTGGAGAGGTGGTTGGACATCACCCATACCTTCCATTTACCGGTTGGGGAGATGTCGATCACCCCCTCTGATATGGCAGCGATGATAGAATTGCAGTTTTGAGGTGACATAGTCTACTTTGATGTCTTTACTAATAGGTTCCACCTAGAGGAGCCTGTTATAGATTATGTGGAGAGACTATTAGGTGTGAGACCCACTTTTGGTCATTTGAAGTATACCAAGCTGCACGATCATTGGATGGTACCGCAAGAGTTGACTACTGATTTGAGGAAGTAGTACATTAGATCTTTCCTCATCAGCTTGCTTACCACCGTACTCTTTCCCTGGGGATTGAGCCAAGTGCATTATGGGCTCCTTTCAGCTTTGATGGTCTAACTCAGGTCCCTAAGCTGAGCTATTGTCGAGCGACCCTTGGTCAGCTGTACTTGGGTCTCGATGCTAGTGCTTAAGGGAATCTGACGGAATTGAAGTGTGGCTATCTCTTTCTTCTAGTATTTTCTAAATTTTACCTTTATACTTTATTTCTTCGAGTGATGCTTAATTTTTGCAGATTTGGGCCTTTGAGTACAAGGTCCTTTCTCCACCTGAGCTGGCAGGTGAGATTGCCTTAGGTGTGACTATTCTCTTCCCCTGGACTCGGTCTTGGAAGAACGTGCTGAGCCGCCCTTCAAACTTACCTATGGGGACTTACCCTTGACCAGGTATCTACAAAACTTAAAATTGAAATTAGTAGAAATTGTATTCATACAAGGTTTTTAGAATTGCACCCTGACTTTTGACATTATTTTAGCTTCGCTTAGAGCCATAGGAGGGCTTTAGCAATATGGGTCTGGTCACAGCTGCCCGTGAGCTGTATGATGATCAACGCTTTATGCTGGAGTGTCCTATATGATTGGAGTGGTACTTGGGAGAGAGGGTGAGGGGCCTTAGGATTGTGGCCTCCGTTACTGAGAGGTTTATTCCTACTAATCTGCCATTAGACCTATTCTACCCACATCTGGTGCGGGAGGAGGATCAGGCTACTTTGTAGGATGGTATAAGATATCGGGCTGATACTACTGAGGGTGCTTATATTGATTTTATGGCAAGGTTGATTCCCTTTCATGCTACTCTCTCGACACCTTAGGTACACATTTGTGATCTTAAAAACATATTTTAGTTGATTTCTTATATTTTGTCTGATATTATGTTTCAATAGGTTCTCTCACATAAGAGAGGGAGGACCTCAGGTTGCTCCTGCTGTTGATCGGGTGCTAGTGGCTCTGTTGGGAACTGACAGTCACTTTGAACATGCATAACAAGCATAGCGAAAATTCAAAATTTCGTCCCTGTCCCCAAGAACTCCTATTAGTTGCACATTAAATAAAGCCTTAACTAAACAATTCTCTACCTAGGTTAGCATGCATAGGCTAGGCATACCATGATTCTAAATTATATCCTAGCATAAATATTTTATACTAAGCATGTTATAACTCTAAGCTATAACCTAAGCATAAAATAAACTAAGCATGCATAACAACCTAAGCATAATTATTAAGTCTAAAAATGCTTAAAGAAAAAGACCTAATAATTAAAAGAGAAAGAAAGGAAACTTACCAGATGAAGTGTGCTTTAGCAGCACCTCCTTGCACAAGCCTCCAAGCCTACGATAGCCTCTATGAGTATTCACATGAACCCCACCAACTGAAACCCCCCAATGATAAAGAACTAAAGAGCCTTGAGTAGTTGCTAGACCACTCCAAAAGCCCACCCGAAAATATTAACTAGAGGTGCCTTAAAATATTCGAGGCCCCTCAAAAGAACTTGCTCAAGTTGACTAGGGAGATTTTACTTTAAGAATCTCAACTTAGGATTTATTTTACGCTTTGGTGAAATTTTAAAGGGGGAATAGAGAAGCCAATTTATAGGCTTGAGGAGCAAAAATGCTCCTCATTTTTCAAATGTGGGACGGGAAAAACCCATACCACAAGCGGGTTTGACCCGCGGATCCAATTGGATCCGTGGGCTACGCCCCTCCGCACAGCGTGCTACTGTGCACACTGTGCGCCACCTCAAGTTTGGGCTTGCAGTCCTCTCACAAGCCCAGGTTGCGGTGTGGTTCACGCTGGGCTCTCCAGTGCGAGCTCTTCCGAGCTTGCAGTCCCCTTTTGTGATATGGCCCTTGGAAAAATCCAGGGCTAATTTTCAACTAGGTCCAACCTATTTGGAAAAAATTCATTTCAATCCCTTTCAAACAAATATTTATTTTATGACCCTAATAAATTAGTTACCGGTCAAAATAAATATTTAGCTTAACCAGAAAATGATCTAATCATTTTAACCAATACTTCAATTTATTTATGACCCTAATAAAATTAGTTACTGGTCAAATTAAATTCTTGGCCTAACCAATAATAATCTAATTATTATTATGTTATATTTTCATAATAGACTAAATCTAATAATTCTTTACTCAGTCCGATGAAAGTCCAATGTGTATGACCTTATAGGATCCCGATGTATTGAGCTGTTAAGGCTTAATAAATCCTTGTTCTATAGGAACTATTGGTCCTATGTTCTAGACTATGGATAGAACATGATTACCTTAAACAAATGTAGTACGCCTCTAGCAAGGGTCTACCATCCCCCATTACTCGGAACGTCATTTGTATCTATGACTAAATCCTGGTTAATGCAATACTTGCCTAATGTGATGAACTCCTTCCATTTTTTAATATTAGTACCATCTGGTTTGTTGGGTTTGGTTAAAGTGTTAACCCAATAATAGCGAGGTTGCTCCAAGCTATCCTACTTATTTAATTGTTACTAAAGTATATTGCTTTTTACCATAATGTATTTGACTAGAAACTATTTCTATCAAACACATACTCTGATCAGAGGTTTATGGCAATCATCACTTCAACAACTGGCCAGGTAAGACTCCTTAATATATCTAGAGCGATGGATTCTTTCTGACTACATAGCTTACCAATGTGTTATCATCACCATACCCGTAATCACCCATGACACCCTAAATTAATGAGTGCATAGGAATAACCTAAAGTATAGCAATAGTACCACACAAGGTAACTAGGATCTCAAGTATGAGGATATTCGCAAAGCTACTACATAAAGATAAACACTAACACTTTGATATATATACCAAGTGTTTGTCTTATTGCGATCTCCAATATATCCACTATATATATCCATTTGTCAATCTTAAGGCACCACCTTCAATTATAAGAGATTAACTCCTTGGAGCCATTCCAAGAAAGTTGACCACATGCTAGTCTTACTGCTTCATCAATATCCTTTCTTGATGAGACTCTGTCTAGGGATAATTTAGACATAATCATAATTGCACATGAAGTAGATCTCTCTAAGCATAGTCCAACTATGATCTCTCACTTCATGCTATGATATATGTTAGGCACTTCTGTATATATATGTCAATGAATATATTTTAACCAGTCATAATATATATGGACACACTGATGTAAACAAAAGATTAAATGCCTTTATTAATAAAAAAATTATTCACACTAATACATAATTAAGATATATCTTCCTAATTGCCTTAAGGGCATACATCATATCTAACAAAGTTCCACTTACACTAAGGCCAATTAGCCATATGCCTTAATCCATATGCTTCCACATGCTGGTCATGCTTGACTTGCGTCAATGGATTCGACAGACCATCTGCGAGGTTCTGATCAGTGGGGACATATTCTAACCTTATCATCTTAGTATCAACAATCTCCCTGATTATATGACACTTTCTAAGTACATGTTTTTTTTTTGGTGAGACCGTGGTTCATTTGCCTGAGCTATAGCACCATTGTTACCATAATACAAAGTAATTGGATCAACAATCTTAGGCACTGCACTGAGATCACTAATAAATCCCTTTAACCAGACAGCTTCTTTTGCTGCTTCACAGACAACAATGTACTTAGACTCCGTGGTTGAATCAGCAGTAGTTTCTTACTTGGAACTCTTTCAACATACTGCCCCTCCATTTAATACATACATAAAACTTGACTGAGATTTAAAGCCATCCTTTTCAGGTTGAAAACTTGCATCAGTATAACCTCTAATTGTTAGGTCACCATCCCCATATATCAAGAACTCTTCTTCAGTCCTTTTCAAGTACTTAAGAATTGCCTTGATTGCCATCTAGTGCTTTTCCCCTGGATTCGATTGATATCTACTTGTAAAGCTCAAAGCCTGAGAGACATATGGCCTAGTACATATTATAGCATACATGATGGATCCTATCATGGATGCAAAGGGTATATCCTTCATGCGCATTCTTTCCTAAGCTATCTTCGGACAATCCGTCTTAGATAGTTTAATCCCTTTAGTCATTAGGAGATAACCTTTCTTCAAATGCTCAAGGTTGAATCTATTCAATACCTTATCTATATATGTACTTTGAGAAAGACCTAACTACATCTTGAATCTATTCCTATAGATTTTAATACCTAGTATAAATGCTGCTTCACCAAGGTCTTTCATGTAGAACTTTCTTGAAAACCATATTTTAATATTTTGAAGAAGAGAAATGTCATTTCCTATTAGCAGAATCTCGTCGACATATAATACTAAGAAAACAATTGCACTCCTACTAACTTCTTGTAGACACAAGCCTCATTAATGTTTGGACAGAAATCCAGTTCACGGATTGTCTGATCAAACCTAATATTCGAACTCCTAGATGCTTGCTTAAGTCCATAAATGGACCTTTGTAGTTTGCATACCTTGGAGCCATTCTGAGATGTAAAACCCTCAGGCTGTGGTATATACAGATCCCGGTCAATAGCCCTATTCAGGAATGCTATTTTAACATTCATCTACCAGATCTCATAATCATAATGAGTAGTAATGGCAAGGAGTATCATTATAGATTTAAGTATGGCTACCGGTGAGAAAGTTTCATAATAGTCAATACCTTTATGTTGACTATAACCCTTTACAACTAACCTTGCCTTGTAGGTAATTACATTACCATCCATGTTAGTCTTTATCTTGAAGACCTATTTGCACCCAATAGGTCTAACCTCTTCCTGTGCATCGACCAAATTCCAAACTTGGTTCTCGTACATGTAATCCATTTATGATTTCATGGCTTTAAGCCATTTATCAGAATCTGAGCTCTTCATTGCTTTATCATAGGTTCTTGGTTCATGATCCTTCATGAGATATAGTTCCTTATCATCCGTGATGATAAAACCATATCTTTTTGGACCTTTATGAACACCACCTGATCTTCACAATGTTTGTGTTTTGATAGGTTATTCTTGGATATCACTTTCTTGTGTATCTAGAATGGGGTTAATCAGTTGATTGTCTATTTTTTCCTCTTGAACTTCTAGTTCAAAATTGCTCCCACTGACTTTTGCAAGTGTTCTATTTTGAGAAAGTGAGCACTCCGAGAAACAAATACCTTTTGCATCTCGGGTTTGTAAAATAAATATCCAATAGTTTCCTTTAGATATCCAATGAACAAACACTTGTCAGATTTAATGCTCAGCTTATCTGATGCTATCCTCTTTACCATAGCAGGATAGCCCCATACTCTTAAGTGACTCAGAGATGGCCTTTTATTACACCATCTTTCATAAGGTGCAAACTCAACTGATTTAGAGGGCATTCTATTTAAGATATAAACTGCGCTCTCTAGTGCATATACCTAAAAAGATTTACTGGGATCTGCTTGGCTGATCATGGACCGTACCAAATCTAATCAAGTCTGATTCCTCCTTTCAGACACTCCATTGTGTTGGGGTGTATAAGGAAAGGTCCACTAGGGAACTATCACATTTTCTTTTAGATAATCCTGTTTTCTTTTAGATAATCCTGTGCTTTAATACTTTTCTCAAGTTATTTCTCTACTTCATTTCTAAATATTTTGAACTTTTCAAAACTTTAGACTTGTGCTTTATAAAGGACAAATAATCATATCGCGAATAATCATCAATAAAGGTTATGAAGTAGGAGTATCCTCCTAGTGTTTGAACACTCATTGGACCACATACATCTGTATGTATAAGTTCTAATGTACTTTTGGCTCGTTCACCCTTTCCCTTAAAAAGTAACTTCGTTATTTTTCCTTTTAAATAAGGTTTTCGATCACCATAAGACTCTAAGTGTATTGGGCCCTAGTCTCCATACTTATGCAACTTGGTTAAGCGATCTTTGTTTATATGATCCAAACAACCAGGCCATAAGTAGAAAGATTTCTCATTATCTAATTTTCTCTTAGCAATGTTTATATTTGAGAATATGATTTTGTAAATATGAAATATCATTTGTCATATTACAATAAAATGTTATTTATAACTTTGATAATACCTTTTATCAAATCAGAATAAAATTCCATCTGCTGTGAAGCAGGAAACAATATTTTATAATGACAATTGAATTTCGTCCTTTTACAAATTTTAGTAAAATGAAAATTTCGAGTTCCTACATCAATTGCAGCCATCAAGCTCTAATGACTCTACTTCTCAACAATATCTATATTATCGTATGGATATACGATTCTAATTAGGTATTCCATACCAATTTAGAATTCCCTTGATATGTAGAAATTCTTAATATTAAACATCTTGAAGTGGAAGCTCCAAGCCTCCTCTTCTCATGCTATGAGATTTTAGTCATTTTGATCTTATTTCCAATATCGCATATTGAAATGAAGATCTTGTTTCCAATATTTCATATTGAAAACAATCATTTTGTCTCCAAGATAAAATTCTCGTTATTCTTTTTACTTTTCTTTTCACTCTACTCTGTCCTGCTTCAAAACTAGACACCATGTGTCCCTTTACTTCTTTGAGATATGAACCATTTAAATTTTTGACTAATTGGTTCTACCAATTTCTATCAAAATATTTTGGTTTAAATTTTCCACCATGGAAAATCCTTTTTCTAAGATGTAAATACATAGACTTTCAAGTCCATGATGTTATGACGCCCTTGTAGCTAAGGTAACATGGATCCTAACATCTGACTTGATGTTTATCCTCGTCTCATGCCAGGTACTTATATAAGGTAACAGGGATGTTAACAACCTCCAAGGTTTTGTATCCAAGTTTCCTTCGTGTATTTGATGCATATTTGTTTCAAGTAGAATTGCTTACATCATGTTATTTAGATTTGGGCTTATAGAATGTACATGTCAAGTCTAAGGCTTTGAGGACTATCATCACATTTCTAAACAAATCCTTCGAACCTAGAGCCAATCAAAATTAGTTATCAATGCAAATGTTTGTATAAAAAATAAAGATTTCAACCAAGATATAAGAAAAGAAATATTGTTTGGATATTAGTATTTAGTACATGTATTTAATATAAGGTCTTTTAATTAAATACATTTATCCTACTATTTTGTTCGAAATTTGTGATAGCTCATTCTATTGTATTCGAGAAGTTTAGCCTAACTAAATTTTCAAGTAGGTAGTATCTATAACTAGTCTATCATAACCCCCAATTTAATGAGTCAAGTCATATTAGTAAGTTATAGTTGGAATCTCATTCCATTTGCATTGTATGCAATTGCTAATTTATTCAAGTTCCCTAATGTCAAGGGACGTGGGCTCTTATATTAGCATCTCCTTGAATATATCTCAGTCTTGTGGCTAGCCCCCAATTTTATGGTGGACTACCCTAGTTTGGTTAAGGCAAACCCTATCTCAATTTTTATAACCAATTGATGTGAACGAAAAAGGAACACTTTGCGCAACACTTTTGTAGCCCAAAGAGATAGTATTATAAATTTGGGTAAGGAAGACAATAACTTGCCTTAATATCTTTACTTTGGGACTTTATTGGTGTTAAACGTCTCACCCAATCTAGGATTCTATCATATGGATATATTATAATAATTTACATTAATTCAGGGAATTTTAGAATTAATTTATAAGGTCCAACCTTAGGTGGGTTCATGTTCTTTATAATAATTATTCCATCAACTTAGATTATATGCAAAATAATTAACATTTTTATTCGTTATATTTATATTATATTTCCTTTAAGCTTTTATTCAATAAATTTAATTTTTATTTTTTTATAGAAACATATATAAGAACCATTTTATATACTAGAAATAAATTAGTCCATTTTAATCCCCTCTTAGTCAATTCAAGTTGCATCGATATAGGTCCTTAGGTAGGAGAGGTTTCCTAGGAGAAGTAGACACCAAGTCCAATCCTTGCCAGAAAAAACATGGGCACAAACTCGAAGACCATGGATTCTCTTGAACTAATAAATTTCATTCTTGCAATTCATGTAAATTGAATTCATCTATAACCCATGTAACCTATATAATTTATTAAGTCTTAAATAAATTTTGAGTAAGTTGAGCAGGTGCGAGCGGACGATGTTTTGCGTGGCAGCTGCGGGGACGGGCCGGTGGGCCGGCTCTAAAAAGTGACAAGGAGATGCGTATGATGTGATTAGAAAATGGTTTTGCATATTCTAATGCTCAAAAGATACGAGATTGAAATCCCATACATAAAATAGAGACGCCACCTAGTTCAGCTCTACCAGGAAATTTGTGGTACGATTTTCCCACTGGGTGGTTGGACCATACCTTAAGTAGAGATTCCGAGTTCGGATGATGTTATCTATTTTTCATTAGGCCAAGTTAAGATACTTTATTCTTTCTTAATCCACGATATCTATTTATGTTTTCAGTTATTTTGTTATTTTTGCGTTTATCAAGCAATTGAAGTGATGAATAAAATATTTATAGCCGTTCAAAAATAAGTGCAAAAAATAAAATTATTACATTATTATGGCATGTTTCCAGTACATTTTCCTATGCAATAAATAAATACCCGAATGTCTGATATACATCTACCTGCAGAAGATGGTTAGCACGGATATGGTATGTTTTATTTACAATATTATAGAGCCCGGTTGGATGGCTAAAGTGAGATTTAAACGGCGTCCACAGGGAAATTCTATTTTTAACCAAATTTTAGATTTGATCGTTGTTTTAACCGGATTATTAGTAGAAATGCCATACATTATGGGGTGGGGTCTATTATCAGGAGGTTTTGAACCTCCATCGTAGCACTATATGTTCTAGCTTCAAAAAATAAGCTAGTCCGGGAACAAATAAAAATAAAACTGCTATCCAAAAAGTCATGCCACTAATGATACTACTGATGTAGCTGGCGACATCATGGATGTCGTTGGTGATGAGGTTGATGTCACCAGCGATATCATTGGCTGATACTGCCAGCGGCATCATTGATGCCGCTGGTGACATCATTGATGTCGCTGGTGATAACATTGATGTCGCTAGTGATATCAATATTTAGGCAGGCTACATGGCTTTCTAGGTACCATAAAGAAAGGGTCTTACAAGAAAGTGGGGTCTCTGGGGAATGTGATGCCACCAGCGGCATCAACGATGTCTCTGGCAACATGGGTGATACCGCCGGTGACATCACATATCCCTGGCGACCTCAATTTCTTGCAGAGCAGTGGGCATCAGTCAAAAATGATTGAAAACCCAAAAATGAATACAAATCAACGAGAATCAACATAAATTAGTAATATTAATGCCAAAGAGCTATGAGACTCAGAATTTTCACCTCGGGGTCGTGAATCCAACTCTTCATGAACTGAAAAGAAACACCTCCAGGGAGCTTGTAATGATGATTTAGTTGTCAATTTAAGAGTTTTAGGTCTCTAAATCCTATTAAGTGGATTTTAACTTAAAGACCCACTGATTTTAAGATCACAATCAGAGAGTTCAAAGAAGAAAAACCAAGAAAAATGGATTAGAATCCTTTTTCCTACCTTTTCCAATTCTTATCTCACTAAAATCTATTCTCTCTCCATTTTGACCTTATTTCTTCTAATTGCAGCCTCCTAATTTCCTAATTTCAGATCCCAATTTCCACCCCTCCTTTCATTTCAGCCTAAGGTGTGTTTTTATAGGCAAATTAGGGTGGTTTTCGAGACCTTTTTGACTAATTTTGTTGAAAGTGACTGAAAGGCTGTCTGTGCAGGGACCCGCTTTAGGTCATACCGCCGGTAATATAGTGATACCGCCGGCGACATGGCTGATACTGCTGGTGGCATCAGCCTCTAGCAGACCGACAGTCAGCAGGCCCAAGAGCCTAAAAAGTGGGTCTAAAGGCATCTTTTTTAAATTTTACTGATATTTTAATAGGTATTTATTATTTGGGTGTAAATCATCAGTTCAAGCTCCTATCGAATGTGTAATTTGGCCATGCCAAACTGGATTCTGCCAAGTATAAAATTTGAAAGGAATATTATATAGGTAATAAAAATTCTAAAGAGAACTTTTATCTTGAGGTATTAAAATAGGGTACACATCATCATTGTCTCGCGAGAGGGACTGCAAAATCCCGTCCTCACAGACTACCCCTGGGGGGATCACTGCTGCCACAGGTCAGTATGATCGTATGAAAGAGCAAGGGATAGTAATGATACCTGATGGGTGACTGGTTTGCCCCTTGGTCGGACTTATGCTTTGCTATAAGGATGCCCCTTGGTTGGACTTGATCCTTGTGGAGAGATTGCCCTTTGGTCGGACTTACGCTATCTAGATTGCCCTTTAATCGGACTTATGTTTGGTAGATTGGTTGCCCCTTGATTGGACTCGCACTTTGCAGAGAAATTACCCCTTGGTCGGGCCTGAGTTTTATAGAGGAATTGCCCCTTGGTCGGGCTTGAGCTTTGTGGAGAAATTATCCCTTGGCCAGACTTGCATTTTGTGGATAGAGTGTCCTTTGGTCAGACTTGAGCTTTATGGATAGAGTGTCCTTTGGTCAGACTTGAGCATTGTGGGAAGGTTATCCCTTGGTTGGACTTATGCTTTGTAGAGAGTTTATCCTTTAGTCGGACGTATGCTTTGTGGGAAGGTTATCCCTTGGTCGGACTTATGCTTTGTAAAGAGTTTGTCCTTTAGTCGGACTTGAGTTTTGTGGAGAGGTTGCCCCTTGGTCGATCTTGTGCTTTGAGGAGTGATTGCCCCTTGGTCGGGCTTGTGTTTTGAGAAGTGATTGCCCCTTGGTCAGACTTATGTCTTGTAGAGAGGTTTGCCCCTTGGACGGGCTTGTGTCTTGCAGAGAGGTTTGCCCCTTGGTCGGGCTTGTGTCTTGTAGAGAGGTTTGCCCCTTGGTCAGGCTTATGTATTCATGGAGTGATTGCCCTTCGATCGGGCTTATGCTTTGTGAGGAGATTGCCCTTCAGTCGAGCTTATATTTTATGAAGTGATTGCCCTTTGGTCGGGCTTACACTTTATATAGAGATTGCCCTTCGGTTGGGATTATGTTTTGTGAAGTAATTGCCCCTTGGTCAGGCTTACAGTTTATAAAGAGATTGCCCTTCGGTCAGGCTTATGTTTTGTGTAGTGATTGCCCCTTGGTCGGGCTTACACTTTGTGAAGAGATTGCCCTTCAGTCAAGTTTATGTTTTGTAGAGTGATTGCCCCTTGGTCAGGCTTATGCTTTGTGGAGTGGTTGCCCCTTAGTTGGGCTTATGCTTTGTGGAGTGATTGCCCCTTAGCCGGGCTTACACTTTGTGAAGAGATTGCCCCTCGGTCAGGCTTACACTTTGTAAAGAGATTGCCCTTCGGTCGGGCTTATGTTTTATAAAGTGATTGCCCCTTGGTTAGGCTTATACTTTGTGGAGTGATTGCCCCTTAGTCGGGCTTACGCTTTGTGAAGTGATTGCCCCTTGGTTGGGCTTACACTTTGTGAGAAGATTGCCCTTCGGTTGGGCTTATATTTTATGGAGTGATTGCCCCTTGGTCGGCTTATGCTTTGTGAAGAGGTTTGTCCATTGGTCGGACTTATGCCTTGTGTATTGTGGAGTGTTGTTCTGGGTCACGTTACTATTTTGGAGGGGTGACCCCAAAGGGTGATACATATAAAGACTGTATCAAGGACCTTCAGTTGGTGTTCTAGGGTGATCCCGAAGGGTGATACATTCAGGGTCTGTATCAGGGGCCTTCAGTTGGCATTCTGGGGGTAAACCCGAAGATTGACATGTAGCGGGTCATGTCGCAACCTCTAGGTAGCATACAGAATGAGCATATTGGGTTTGCAATTGTAGCTTTGTGCAAGTTCTAGAATGTGAGGGCTAGAGAAGGGATTTTACCGTGGATGGCTGAAAAGGCATAGAGAGATCTGATGTCGCCGGCGACATTAGTTATGCCACTGGCAGTATCGAATGATGCCACCGGTGGCATGAGTGCCATGTGGCATCTTTGACTGGTCAGACAAGTCCAAAATCTAAATCGAAGGAGGCGATGTCGCTGGCGGCATGAGTGATATCACTGCCGGTATGGAGTGATACCGCTGGTTGTAGCTTTGACTGGTCAAACAATTTCAAATTCTGCCATGGCAAGCCACACCTGATAGCTATGGGGCTACTTGCAGAACCTGGCGAATGCAGATTGGAGGGAACCGGGGAAATTCGGGCTCCTTCTTGACTCTAAGGTTTGCATAGACTACCCTTTCGAGTTTTTGACCTAACAGACTTATTCTGACTTTTACATAGACCCAGATGTTTTTAGTCTATCCAAATTTTTTTCGATAAGCTCAGAGCGTCTTCGATTAAGCTTACTTGTGATGTTTCCATCACTTAGTTGCCAGACATTCATACAATCACAACATAGAGGTTTCAGCAAAAAAGACATTTTTATTGAGTGAATCTAATTTGAGTAAAAGATGTTGGCAATCATTTCCATTAATGGAACCTCTGGTGTTAACCAGCCTTTACAGGTTTTTAAGTTAACATCTCATTGTTTTTCTCTCGTGCCCTAATTTTTGTCTGAACTGCCCTTTTTAGGTTTTCATTTCAGCAGGTGTTATTGACTTATCCCCTAATTTTTGTACGATCGGTTTGCAGGATACCGACCGTCGGGTGTCACCCTAATTTCTATCCGATCAGTAGAAGACCGAAAGGCGAGCGATTATTATATATTTTTTTAGTATGCCGCTTTTCTGATTTATTTCTTTTTGTTTAGACCTGATAATGCTTAAGCCTGTCCTGATCGACTAGATCGATGAACTTGCTCTTGCCTATGCTCATGACTTTAATAGCCCCGCTTATTCGGTACCATCTTCGGTCACATGACGGCCTCCTCAGTCTGATCTGAACTTAACATCAGTATCAAAAGGTCTCAGACACTTCAGTGCCGGGTCTATGACTTTTGGCAAGGGCATTGGGTATCTGATTTACTGTTGTGCGCTTGGTTATGCCTTTGCAGATTCTACAAGGTCCTTAGTGTCCGTTTGGTTGTTTTTTACTAAGTGATATTTGGTTTGGGGGCCTTTTTCTTGGTGCCTTTAAAAGGTGAAGTGGTAGTTTATTTTATCGATTTATTCGGCGAGCTGATCGCGACATCGGTTGTGTGCTCACCTTTGCAGCTCATTAGGTGAAGGTGCTTGCCTTCATACTTGATGCTCTAGGTGGTGGTTGCCCTCTATTCTTTGTTGGTCAAGGGGTTTGATGTGGGTTAATTTTTACTGGGTTAAGATGTATTTCTCTGCGAATTTGGTCATTTCTTTGTCAGTGATATTGGTCTGAGATTCGGCTATGATGTTTATTTAATGGTGGGAGTATGCCTTAATTTTCCATTTTAGGGGACGAGTTGATACTTCTCTGGTAGCTTGATGGTGTACCGTTGCTGAGTTGATTCTAAAAGAGATCCGTGGTGTTTAACAATCTGACTATAGTTCTGGGGACCAAGCAAAAGCATTATCATGGTCTTTAAGCACTTTATTATCTCACATATGTTTGACAGTAGTTAAATTATTGGATTTGATTACCACATAAGAGCCTACATCTGTACTTAGCTTAATTTCATTCAGTAAAATATCTTGAATACATGAAGCATCATGTGTATGCTCATATGAATGCGTGGATCAAATGATAGAGACATGATATAAGTAAGAAAAATGGAAGTTGCTTATAGAGCTCAAAGTTTGGTACCTAAAAAGTTTAAACCCTAAGGATTGCAAATCAAGATTCTTCATCCTTGCTGTCGGAGTGAGGCTTTCCCCTACCATTAGAGTAGATGGCCTTGATGAGATCTTGCGGTACATTTCCTTATTTAGGAAAGCCAGGATTAATCATCCGTGTTTGGTTGCCAAACTCTGGTAAGGGGCTGGATGCTCTTTCAGGGTCGATAATCTACTTATCCTTTACCAGATATTGGATGGTGCAAACCAAAGCTTTACATTGATTGGTATGGTGACCTGACAGCATGTGGTATCTGCAAAAGCCTTTTCCTTCTTCTCTTATGGGGGGGTTGGGTACGTAACAGGGTTTGAGAATGCTAACTTCCTTAATTCGGTGAAGATTATATTAAGCGGCAGTTTCCATGGATTTGTGCTACACTTAAGGCCATTGTTTGGCTGAATGGTGGCAGCTGGTGCCAGTTTCACCAGGATTTAAGGTGGGGGTATGGGTGAGTCAGTGTTTTAAAAGACCTGGTTCCCCTCTGGTTGGACCCTTCCCTCTTTCTGATTACATCCTACCATCACCAATTGAAGCAAGAGGGTTTCAACTTTATATTGCATGACCTGGTCATACTGAGGAGGCATCGGGGTAGCGGGATCTCAAACTGTGATGGAATGACCAATGTTGGAGGTGAGATGTTAAAGAATGATGGAAGAATTGGACTCTGGGCTCCTTCCCTTTATCTGGGGAAAGCAGTTGGCGGTGATTGCCAGAGTGCATTATTATCATGTGTCATGCTCGGAGAACGCATGACCTTATTAAAGTTCTGACTTCCTAGGGCTTTCTTGACAGATACACATACTGGTTCCTGAATGATGTTTTAGAACTGATTCGAGTTCAGAAACTGGATGATAGCGGTGGTGATCTCTGACCTAAAAGATGAAGGGTGAACTGTTGCTCTTGAGGTGGGGGGAAGATTACCCTATTCTCTAGGTAAGGCAGAGTTATCATTACGAGGAAGAGACATGGCTGATTGTGAAGGTCTCGGTTCAGAAGGAAGACTATTTAGGATCATGAACCATGGGTTAGACCATGAATTGGTTATAAATGGTATGGATGGTATGTATGTATGTTTTTTTTATTTTTAGGAGCGCTGCGTGATATGTATGGCTGCACGTAGGTGTGGTTAGAGATGATGCAACATCTTATCCTTCCAACATACGTAGGACGTTTGCATCTCACATCATACATAATGATATGTGGTGATGCCACAGAGGTACAAGAGAAGTCCTATATGTGTTGCTAAACTTCTTCCACATGCGGAAGTAGTAAGGGTAAGTTGATTCATTTCTGGCTCTTGAAGCCGATGCATGGGGGTGCATGATTAATGAGCATATAGCACACAAATCATCCCACTTCCAACCTTATGTCTCCCACGTAACACCTCTCTGGAAGGATGGAGTTTGGCTTCTTCACTGGTAATGGTCCCTATTATTTTATTTGTTCTGGTGGCCCTAAAGGAATGATGTGCTAAGGCTTTTTCTAGCGCGGCTTTAGTATAGGGTTATTGACGTAGAAAGTTCTCATTTACCTTAATTCCACGTTACTCAACCGCTTTCAAATAGATGTGATCGCAGGAGTTTACGTGTTGGTTAAAATGAGTGATCCACCCACTAGGCATCCTCAATTCTTACAGGGCATGAGTGATACTTTTATGAGCTTCTCGGGTAAAATGGGGCACCTACAAATTACCGAACTATCTACACGCTTATTTAAGGATAAAATGTCATAAGAAAAAGAATGAAGTTTTAATTTGGCTAATGATTTCAATACATCATCAAAATCTTTTAAACTTTATGAAAAGAAGTTCAAGTTTAAAGAGATTTCCCCAGTAAAGTTGCCACTGTGAGCGAACGACGTTTTGTATAGTGGATGCGGGGCCAGCCCGAAGGGCCGGCATCTAAAAAGTGACGAAGAGATGCATGTGATGTGATTAGAAAATGGTTTTGCATATTCTAATGCTCAAAAGATACGAGATCAAAATCCCATACATAAAACAGAGACGCCACCCGATTCAGCTCTACCAGGAAATTTTTGGTACGATTTTCCCACCGAGTGGTTGGACCATACCTTAAGTAGAGATTCTGAGTTCGGACGATGTTATCTATTTTTCATTAGGCCAACTTAAGATACTTCATTCTTTCTTAATCGGTTTAATCCACCCTATTTATTTGTGTTTTTAGTTATTTAGTTATTTTTACGTTTATCAAGCAATTGAAGCGATGAATAAAATATTTACAGCCATTCAAAAATAAGTGCGGAAAATAAAATTATTACAATATTATGGCATGTTTCCTATACATTTTTTGATGCAATAAATAAATACCCGAATGTCTGATATACATCTACCTGTAGAAGATGGTTAGCATGGATACGGCATGTTTTATTTACAATATTATAGAGCTCGGTTGGATGGCTAAAGTGAGATTCGAACGGCGTTTGCAGGAAAATTCTGTTTTTAACCAAATTTTAGATTCGATCATTGTTTTAACCGGATTATTAGTGAAAATGCCACACATTGTGGGGTGGGGTCTGTTATCAGGAGGTTTTGAACCTCCATCATTGCACTATATGTCCTAGCTTCAGAAAATAAGCTAGTCTGGGAACAAACGAAAATAAAACTGCTATCCAAAAAGTCATGCCGCTGACGATGCTACTAATGTCGCCAGTGACATCATTGATGTTGCTGGTGACATGCCTGATGCCGCTGGCGACATCATTGGCTGATACCGCCATTGACATCATTAATGTCACCGGCAACATCATTGATATCGCTGGTGACATCATTGATGTCGCTGGTGATATCAATATTTAGGCAGGCTACATGGCTTTCTGGGTACCATAAAGAAAGGGTCTTATAAGAAAGTGAGGTCTCTGGGGAATGTGATGCCACCGACGGCATCAACGATGTCTCTGGCGACATGGGTGATACCGCCGGAGACATCTCATATCCCCGGCGACCTCAATTTCTTGCAGCAGCAGCGGGTAATAATATTAATGTCAAAGAGCTATGAGACTCAGAATTTTCACCTCGGGGTCGTGAATCCAACTCTTCCTGAATTGAAAAGAAACACCTCCAGGGAGCTTGTAACGATGATTTAGTTGTCAATTTAAGAGTTTTAGGTCTCTAAATCCTATCAAGTGGATTTCAACTTAAAGACCCACTGATTTTAAGCTCACAATCAAAGAGTTCAAAGAAGAAAAACCAGGAAAAATGGATTAGAATCCTTTTTCCTACCTTTTCTAATTCTTATCTCACTAAAATCTATTCTCTCTCCATTTCGGCCTTATTTCTTCTAATTACAGCCTCCCAATTTCCCACTTTCAGCTCCCAATTTCCACCCCCTCCTTTCATTTCAGCCTAAGGAGTGTTTTTATAGGCAAATTGGGGTGGTTTTCGAGACCTTTTGGACTAATTCCGTTGAAAGTAACCTAAAGGCTATCTGTGCAGGGACCCGCTTCAGGTCATGCCGCCGGTGACATGGTGATGCCGCCGGCAGTATGGCTGATGCCACCGGCGACATGGTGATGCCACTAGCGGCATGGCTGATACCGCTGGTGGCATTAGCCTCCGACAGACCGACAGCCAGCAGGCCCAAGAGCCTAAAAAGTCATGAAAAGCGCAAAAGTGGGTAAAAGTGGGTCCAAAGGCATCTTTTTAAATTTTAATGATATTTTAATGGGTATTTATTATTTAGGTGTAAATCATCGGTTCAAGCTCCTACCGAACGCGTAATTTGGCCACGCCGAACTGGATTCTGCCAAGTATAAAATTCGCAAGGAATATTATATTGGTAATAAAAATTCTAAAGTGAACTTTTATCTTGAGGTATTAAAATCGGGTACACGTCATCATCGTCTAGCGAGAGGGACTGCGAAATCCCGTGCTCAGAGCAGGCTTATTCAAAATTATCTGTAACCATTTTCTAACCTTGAAATGAAAGCCTAAGTTCATCTATTATTCCAAACAATTAATAAAACTTAAAATATTTCATATAGAAAATAAAATTCAGTTCGCTTCTAACTTAACTATGCACTAAATAGGCAAACTCTGATACCACTATTGGAAACTGACAGTCACTTTGAACATGCATAACAGACATAACGAAAATTCAAAATTTTGTCTCTTTCCCCAGGAACTCCTATTAGTTGCATATTAAATAAAGCCTTAACCAAACAATTCTTTACCTAGGTTAGCATGAATAGGCTAGGCATACCATAATTAATCCTAGCATAAATATTTTATACTAAGCATGTTATAACTCTAAGCTATAACCCAAGCATAAAATAAACTAAGCATGCATAACAAAATAAGCATAATTATTAAGTCTAAAGATTCTTAAAGAAAAAGACCTAATAATTAAAAGAGAAAGAAAGGAAACTTACAGTTGAAGCGTGCTTTAGCAGAACCTCCTTGCACAAGCCTCTAAGCCTAGGATAGCCATTATGAGTATCCACACAAACCTCACCAACCAAAACCTCCTAATGAGGAAGAACTAAAGAGCCTTGAGTAGTTGCTAGACCACTCTATAAGCCCACCCGAAAATATTAACTAGAGGTGCCTCAAAATATTTGAGGCCCCTCAAAAGAACTTGCTCAAGTCGACCCGGGCGATTTTACTTTGGGAATCTCAACTTAGGATTTATGCCTTGAGGTTCATGCAATTTGAAATGGGTCATGGAGAAGCCTATTTATAGGCTTAAGGAGCAAAAATGCATCTCATTTTTCTAATGTGGGAAGGGAAAAACCCATCACACAAGCAGATTTGACCAGCGGATCCAATTGGATCCGCGGGTTATGCACGATGTGCACCACCACAAGCTTTGGCTTGCAGGCCTCTCGCAAGCCCAGCTTGCGGTGGAGTTTGCGCTGGGCTCTCCAACACGACCTCTTCCAAGCCCCCAGTCCCTTTTTACGATCTGGTCCTTGGAAAAATCCCTGGGTAATTTTTAACTAGGTCCAACCTAATTGGAAAAAATTCTTTTCAATCCTTTCAAACAAATATTTATTTTATGACCCTAATAAATTAGTTACCGGTCAAAATAAATATTTAGCTTAACCAAAAAATCATATAATCATTTTAACCAATACTTTAATTTATTTATGACCCTACTAAAATTAGTTACTGGTCAAAATTAAATCTTGGCCTAACCAAATAATAATCTAATTATTATGTTATATTTTCGTAATAAAATAAATCTAATAATTCTTTACTCAATCCGATGAAAGTCTAATGTGTGTGACCTTATAGGATCCTGAAGTACTGAGCTGTTAAGGCTTAACCAATCCTTGTTCTATATGAACTATAGGCTCAATGTTCTAGACTATAGATAGAACCCGATTACCTTAAATGACTGTAGTATGCCTCTAGCAAGGGTCCACCATCCCCTATTACTCGGAACGCCATTTGTGCCTGTGACTAAATCCTGGTTAATGCAATAGTTGCCCGATGTGATGAACTCCTTCCATTTTTTAATATTAGTACCATCTGGTTTGTTAGGTTCGGTTAAAGTGTTAACCCACCAATAGAGGTTGCTCTAAGCTATTCTAATTATTTAATTGTTGCTGAAGTATATTGGTTTTTACCATAATGTGTTTGACTAAAAACTATTTCTATTAAACACATACTCTGATCAGAGGTTCATAGCAATCATCACTTCAACAAGTGACCAGGTGAGACTCCTTAATATATCTGGAGCGATGGATTCTTTCCGACTACATAGCTCACCAACGTGTTGTCATCATCATACCCGTAATCACCTGTGACACCCTAAACTAATGAGTGCATAGGAATGACCTAAAGTATTGCAATAGTACCTCACAAGGTAACTAGCATCTCAGGTATGAGGATATTTGCAAAGCTACTGTATAAAGATAAACACTAACACCTTGATATATATACCAAGTGTTTATCTTATTGTGGTCTCCAATATATCCACCAGATATATCCATGTGTCAATTTTATGGCACCACCTTTAGTTATAGGAGATTAACTACTTGGACCCATTCCAAGAAAGTTGACCACATGCTAGTCTTACTGCTTTATCAATATCCTTTCTTGATGAAATATGTCTGGGATAGTTTAGACATAATTATAATTGCACATGAAGCAGATCTCTTTAAGCATAGTCCAACTATGATCTCTCACTTCATTCTATGATATATGTCAGGGACTTTTGTATATAGATATCAGTGAATATATTTTAACCAGTCATAATATATATGGACACACTGATATAAACAAAAGATTGAATGCCTTTATTAATTAAAAAAATTAGCACTAATACATAATAAAGATATATCGCCCTAATTGCCTTAAGGGCAAACATCATATCTAATAGGCTCCGCCTATCGTTCAGGCGTAGATAGTTGAGGCTCACATCCAGATGGCCCTGGATACTGCTTTCATTATCATGACGGGAGTCGGTAGATAGGTCACTCAGGGACTCCCTCCATCAGCTCATCAGTTGGAGTTTATGCCAGTTGACACTACTCATGTAAGGTTCTGATCTTTTTGAAAATTTGCTTTCTTCAATTTTGAGTTTTTGTTGGATTTTGATCTTGCTTTTGACTTATAGGTGCCTCGGGCTATAATGGAGTAGTTGGCTAGGGGCTACCATTCACTTGGTGATCTCCTTTCTACCTAGCAACACCTTATAGAGGTAAAGTACCTAAAATTGTTGAAATAATTGATGTATGATGCATGATCAATTGTATAATGAATGATGCATGATTTCTTTAGGTTTGTATTGAGCTTTGGAGGATATGACAGAGAGATTAGCTAGAGTTGAGGAGGAGGCCAGGAGTGGCGCTGCTAGAGTTGAGGCTTCTGAGGCGGAGATCAAGCGCTTGAGGAATCTTGGCTCGAAGTGGCTAAGTGATCCGGTTGTACGGGGAGCAGTAGAGGAGCCTAAGAGACCTAAGGGATTGGATTCTAATGACTCCTTTTCTATAGATGGCTCAGAGTAAATTAGGCATCTTTCTGCATTTACACTTCTTTTTTGGAACATTTGACATATTATCATTGTACAGAATTTTGTCCCAATGAATAGAAATCAATTTTTGTGAAAACCCCTATCAATTTTATTGATTTTTACAGCAAAATTACCTTATCTGCCCTATAATACTGATACCCCTATTGTAAAGGCCTATGACTGAATATTATAGATAACGATAGAAGTTAAGAGATAGCAGTACCATTATCACTAATACCGGTATCGGTATTGATTTCCAGAGTCTAAAATTTTCTTTATTTCTTAAAACTCAATCAAACAATTGGCTTCTATGGTGTAGAATTAAGACAATTCCTAAAACATCTGGGTAAACAAGACTAGTAGAGGCTGAAACCATTCGGAATATGGAATATTAGGTACTATATTGACATAACTATGAATTCTAGACTTCTTGGAGCGGTTTGTGCATTATGGGACCCAATCGACCGGGTGTTTCATTCAGGAAGTAAAGAACTATGCCCAATGTTTAAACAATTTAGCGCTATTTTGAACATTCCAAGTCCTAGACAAGTGAAGATAGCAATACCCAAGTTTTTTTGGTTCAGAGAAAGATATAGATCATGTTTTTGGGCTTAAAAGTCCTGAGGATTTCTTGTCTCATGCCCCTGACTTATCTAGATTCAGGATACGCTCGGTATTCAAATGGTGTCAAAATACTTCTAAAGCTTATCTAGCTTGGTCTTCTATGGTTGCTATACTGATACTGAGTGAGTACATATGTGGGTAAGGTGAGACTGTAGCGCCTTATCGATTGATTTCTTTGATATCACATATAGCTACCGGGACTGCTCCAGCCACTTTTGCTTTAGCCGAGATCCTTATTGATTTGGATGCTGCTTCCAAGGACTAAAATCTAATAGGGGATCACTTCACATTATTACAGGTAACTTGTTGTAGTGAATTTACTATTTTCCAAATTTTGCAAATATTAACGAATGCTTCCTTTTAGGTAGGGATTCTGGAGAAATGGGATTTGAAAGATCTGCCGCAGGGGAATATCAAGAAGTATAACCCATCCTATTTCTTGGAATGTGCTTTTACCACATCAGACCACCAAATGTTGTCATTGGCCGAGTGGACCCCCATTCTGTAGGCTTATGCTGAGAGCTAGATCCATAGGGGTTGCCCTTGGTGAAAGATTTCAGATGTCTTACTGGAAATGTTGCCAGACGGAGTATAGTTGCTTGGGTTACAGATGTTGACATCATATCCTCCATCTAGGTTATGCAGATAATATGGACAAGTCTAAAAGATTCCAACTGAGTTATGCAATACTGTGTTAGCTAAATACCCTTCTAGTTGGCCAGAACACTTTGCCGAGAGATGGAAAAATGTATGAAATATGCCCCATTGAAATATAAAACTAAGAGGATTGTAACAACTGATGAGCTGTACAAGGGTTGAATTGCTGAGATTCAGACCCTGCCAACTCGAGAAGAACGACTGACGGCTAGTATTGATTGGCACTATTATTCTAAAGGCTTTAGACCTGTCCTTCTTAAGGAAAAGAAGAGATGCGTAGTTTGATGCATGATATGATCATACTAGACTTTAGATATGATATTTCCATTTTTAGTTCTAATTTTTGCATAAGGAGTTATATTGTGCTCTCAACCTATCAAACTGAATATGTCCTAATTTTTGCCTGGTCTGCCCTTTTGGGTTTTCAATCCAGCAGACTTATTTTCTGGCTTTTGCATAGTCTATCAGATATTTTGCCTTTTCAAAAATATTTCTTTCATTTACATTGAGTCTAAGCATGGAACAGGAGATAAGGTATGAATAGAAAAAATGAAACACATGCTAACTTGCGAATCAATCACTTTCACGACAAAATACATTTATTATTTCATTCATAGGAAAATTTTAGCAAGAATGGCACTTTTATTGAATGTGCTCAAATTGGTTACAAATGTTGGTAACAATTTTAAATGATGTGTCTCCCATTGCTAATTATCCAGTTACTATTTTATAGATAGCAACTCTCAACTGTTTAGTCCTAATTTTTGCCTGAACCCCTCACATAGGTCCAACGGACTTTCTTAGCCTTATTTTTTCCATGACTCGCCCTTTTTGGGTTTTTGAATCATTAGTCTGGCTTATTTTTTTTCCCAATCCACCCTTTTTAGGTTTTCAAATTGGCGAGCTTATTCTTTATTTTGTCATTTATTTTTTATTTACATATGATAAAGCTTGAGTTTGTCTTGGTTGATAGGATTCACGAATTCATTACCATCCATATCCATGATCTTGACTGCACCTTTACCAAGAACCTTTTGACAACTTTCAGACCTTCCCAATTAGGACAAAACTTGCCCCTAGTGTCAGTGTTGACTTTTCTTAACCGTTTGAGGACCAAGTCACCTGCTTTGAGTGGTTCTTTTAGTTGTCTAGCCATATGATGTTGGTACATCTGTAGGTGATCCAAAGCTTTTAATCATGTCTCATCTATTATATTTAGCTATTCACATCTAGCTCGAACCCAATTTGTTTCTTTCAACTAAGGTTTTAAGGAAACCCTAAGTGACTTGACCTCGATTTCTATTGGAAGGATAGCTTCCATCACATATACCAAAGTGAATAAGGTTGATCTATCGGAGTACGCACACTTATTCTATGTCCCCAAACCGTAAAGGGAAGCTCATTGGCCCGATCATGGTATGTGACAACCATTTTGGATAGAATTTTCTTGATCACTTTATTGGCTGCTTCAACTGCTCTGTTAGCCTGTGGTCGATAAGGAGATGATCTATGATGCTCTATCCCATATTTTTTAATCAAATCTATTGTTTTTGCTTGGAACTGAACCTCATTATCGGACACTATATAGTGCGGGATCTCATATCAAGCAAAAATTTAGCGTTCAATGAACTTAGCCATCTTCTTTGCGATGATATTGGTGTATGATTCAGCTTCAACCCACTTTCAGAAGTAATCAATCGCCACTACTATGTATCGGTGACCATTTGTAGAGGATGGCTAAATCTCGCCAATGATATCTATCCCCCACGTCGAGGATGGCTAAGGAGTTGACAAGTTTTTAAGTTTAGTAGGTGGTAGGTGCGAGATTTCCCCATGAATCTGACATTCATGACTCTTTTTTACTTTAGATACGCAATCAGCCATCATCGTAGTCCAATAATAACCCTGTCGTTGTATCTTCTTTGCTAAAGATATCCCGTTCATATGTGGTTTACAATCACCAAAATGCCCATTCCTTATTATGGGAGTAGCTTCTTCACCTGTCAAGCACTTAAGAAGTAACCCGTCACTGGTTCTTTTAAACATAACACCATCAACTATGCTAAACTAAACTACCAACTTTCTCACTGTTGTATGATCCGACTGAGATGCACCATTAAGGTATCGGCCATCTCAAAAGAACTAAATTATGTTAGAATACCAACTTTGATTTTCCCTATTACCATTACTAATCAATTAAATAATGGTGCCTTGGAGGATTGCATAACCAATGGTTTCAACGGTCTTTCTTAAGGATTCTCCCACATGGAAGCTAATATAGCTAATGAGTCTGCCATCTGATTTTCTTCTCTCAGTACATGTTGATGCAAACATTTCCTGAACTTTGTTGTAAGGGCCTAGACTACTTTGAGATAAGGATTAAGTAACTCTTCTTTGATTTCCCAATCTCCTACGACTTGGCGAATTACTAGAGCTGAATCACCAATAACTGATACGTCAGATGCCCCAAAGGTGAGGAGTGCTTCTAATCCAAAACGACAGCTGCCAACTCTCAGTGGTCGAAGATATGTGGATCTCCCTTGGCTCCTTGCTTGGTGGGTTCCACAGGGGGTTTGTTAATTTAGGCATGATCGAACCATTTAGTTCAAGTTTGCACATTTTAACCAATTTTAATGAATAAAAGAATCGAGACCAAAATCTCGATACAAATGATAGAGTCGCCACCCAAGCTATCTACTTGGGAAAGCGTTTTGGTACGGTTCATATTAGGCAGCAGACTTATACCTTTTGGATCAGAGATTCGGGTATCAGATGAGTCACTTAGGCCCTATTCTTTTGGATTGCAATTCAGACTACTCCAGTTTAGTTCAGTTCATACCACTTCAGTTCAATTCAGCTCAGCTCAGTCTACTGTAGTTCAGTTCTGCTATGTATAGTTATAAATTTACACTAAAATAAGTTTAGTTCAGTTCAATTCAGCTCACTTTAGTTCAGTTCAGTCCAGTTCAGTTTAATTTAGCCAACTTTAGTTCATTTCAGTTCAGTTTAGCTCTCAAAAGTTGAAAAGAACAAGGCCTTATTTCTCATTTAATTAATTCAAAATTACATTAACCGCGTAAAACCGTTATGTTTTCATCATTTGGGGAATTATTATGGAAATCTTATTTTTCTACACTATTTCACACTCGATTCATGCGTTTACAATTTACAATAAAGCGCAAATAATAAAGGGGAATAAAAATTACAACCAGGGGAAACGGTGGAATTGCGAGGGAACCTATACATTTTTACTAAGTTATAAAACAAAACAAAATAAATTCGCATGTATCCAAAAAGATTAGCACAGTTTACAACACATCATAAGTCAACATTTAGGGAAAATGTGATTATGTTAGCATGGCAATTTTGTGATTGATAGTGCTCGGGCGGCTTCTAGGATCAGAGAGAAATAACTGGTCTTCAAAGCATTCTTGTTATGAAAACACATTTTATTTTTCATGGGTTGATTCACTGGATCATTAGTGAAACCGATTGCATGGCAAATGGTGACATTGATTCATTTTAACGGACTAAAAGGATAACTTTGAATACTGCCTAGGGGCCAGTACCCGTATGGGTGGGGTGGGACCCGTATAGCTATTAGAGAGGACCAGTACGGGTACGGGGGGACCCGTACGGGTCCTGTCTAGTCTCGGGTAGAACCTCAGTTCGATAAGATAGATTTGTGGAGAAGAATAGAATAAAAATGAGAATTCCTTCCATATGGGTAAGGCATACTAATTTAATATCCCTAAGGACATAATGGTACCAGCATGGCCCATATGGGTCAGGACCAGACCCAAAACAAAATTAAAAGAATAGATGGAATAGAAGAAATAGAAAATGACAGTAAGTACATGAGATGTGAGTCTCTTTGAAACTCAGGAGAGTACCTTTACGTCATGAATCCACTTTGAAGCGATCCCTATGCTAAGAGAGAGTCTAGCTAAAGCAGATGATGAAATGGTGATTTTAGGACTGTTTAGGTGAGTATTTATGTGGACAGAACCTCTCCCAAATCCTAATAAATGAATCTAGGAATGAATAAAATGTGGACAAAACCTCAAGGAATGAGTTTTCTCCCTGTTTTATACCTCCTATATCTCAACTATACCCTTTCTATTACTTGAAATATGGTTGGAAAATGCTATAGTAATTGTCTAGAATTGTTCTAACTAGGCTCCCCCATTGAAAATGATGCAAAGAGCACCTGTTTATAGGGAGAAATTGAGTCTAAACTCAATAAATTGCATTCATGACTGATTTCCTCCAAAAAAAATGGTATGTATTACATGCCATACTGCCTGTTTGGGCAAGTACGAGACCTCGTAATTGTCCCTCTCAAGGCTTGAGGGGGATTTGACCCATACGGGTCAACCAGTGGACCTATACCACCATGTGTGACCTGTACGGGTCCCTAAGGGCAGACTAGGTCTTTGAACTTAGATAAACTCATATCTGCTTCAGTAGGAACACCTGTAAAAGATTGCATTATATGGCTTACTAATGCTTTGAAGCCTTCTTGACAGGCACACCATGGGGCAATTCAGAAGGACAACCAACCCGATGGATCCTAAAATCAGAACTCAGAAGTTTCTCTCAGGGGCACCTCAATGCAAATACCTAGGGGCAGCTTAATACAAATACCCAGGGGCATATCAGCCAGACTCGGCACTCGGCTTTGACAATCTCTTCGGACTCCCAGAAATCTCAAATTTATTTTAGTTTCATTCTTCCATTTTTGTTGCTTAATTGAAGGGGCAAAAAATTTTATCTCTGCAAAATCAATTAAGCAACAAAAGCGCAGCTCATGTCTCGCTCTAATATCTCAAAATTTTCGTGGCAGGCATAATGCATTTAGTCCAACAGTCTCCTCGGGCATTTTTTAGTAAATCCCAGTCTGGCCTCGTTAGAAGTCCTCAGCACCTTCCTGTTAAGTTCTTGGTATGCGTTCCAGTCCAGGGATCTCGTTTGATATTCCCAGCATGCGATTCAAGCCAAGCAAATCCTAGTCCGGTCTTGTTAGAAGTTCTCGGCATCCCTCAAAAGCCCAGGCTTATGATTGGCAAAACCCTCAAAAGCCCAGGCTCATGCTTGCCAAAAAAACCTCAAAAACCCAAGCCCGTGCTTGGCAATCCTCAAAAGCCTAAGCCCGTGCTTGGCAAACATCAAAAGCCCAGGCTCATGCTTGGCACCCTCAAAAGCCCAGGCTCATGCTTGGCAAAAAAACTCAAAAGCCCAAGCTCGTGCTTGGCAAACCACAAAAGCCCAAGCTCATGCTTGGCAAAACCCTAAAAAGCCCAAGCCCATGCTTGGAAAAACCTCAAAACCCCAAGCTCATGCTTGGCGATTCGTCAAAAGCCCAAGCCCGTGCTTGGCAAACCTCAAAAGCCCAAGCTCATACTTGGCAAACCTTAAAAGCCCAAGCTTATGCTTGGTAATCCGTCAAAAGCCCAAGCCCGTGCTTGGCAAACCTCAAAAGCCCAAGCTCATGCTTGGCACACCTCAAAAGCCCAAGCTCATGCTTGGCAATCCATCAAAAGCCCAAGCTCATGCTTGGCAAACCTCAAAAGCCTAAGCTCGTGCTTGGCAATCCATCAAAACCCCAAGCACGTTCTTAGCAAACCTCAAAAGCCCAAGCTCATCCTTAGCAAACCTCAAAAGCCCAAGCCCATGCTTGGCAAAGCCTCAAAAGCACAAACCCATGCTAGGAAGTCCGTTAAAAGCGTAAGCCAATGCTTGGCAAACCTTAAAAGCCCTAGCACATGCTTGGCAAACCTTAAAAGCCCAACCTATGCTTGGCAAAGCCTCAAAAGCCCAAACCAGTGCTTGGCAATCTGTCAAAAGCCCAAGCCAGTGCTTGGCAAACCTCAAAGCCCAAGCTCATTCTTGGCAAGCCTCAAAAGATCAAGCTCATGCTTAGCAAGCCTCAAAAGCTAAAGCTCATGCTTGTCAAGCCTCAAAAGCCCAAGCTCATGCTTGGCAAGCCTCAAAATGCCAAGCCCATGCTTGGCAAAGCCTCAAAAGCCCAAGCTCGTGCTTGGTAAATCCCAAAAGCCCAAGCTCATGCTTGGCAAAACCCTAAAAAGCCCAAGCCTATGCTTGGTAAAACCTCAAAAGCCTAAGCTCATGCTTGGCAATCCGTCAAAATCCCAAGCCTGTGCTGGCCAAACCTCGAAAGCCCAAGCTCATGGTTGGCAAACCTCAAAAGCCCAAGCTTATGGTTGGCAAACCTCAAAAGCCCAAGCCCATGCTTGGCAAAGCCTCAAAAGCCCAAGCCCATGCTTGGCAAAGCATCAGAAGCCGAAGTTCGTGCTTGGCAATCCATTAAAAGCCCAAGCCTATACTTGGCGAAGCCTCAAAAGCCCAAGCCCCTGCTTGGCAATCCATCAAAAGCCCAAGCCCATGCTTGGTAAACCTTAAGTCTCTCTTAATAGGTGTACCGAATCAAATCAACTAAGTTAGAATCTCGTTCTTGATAAGTCTGTTGATGGCAACCCCAGTAGATAACTAGTTCAGGAATTCGCGCCTCAGGTATAACCCTCTATCCCTTGCTCTTTCATGAGATCACACTTCGCTCGCCAAGTGGTAATCTCCTGAAGGGCAGCCTGTGAGCACGGGCTTTTCAGTGTCGGCGGTGGCAGCCTGCCCTCTAGTGACGGTGGCCGCCACACTTGTGGCAGCCACCGCCGTCATGGTGGCGTTCACCGCCACCCTTTGTGGCGGTGAACGCCACCCTTTGTGGCGGTGAACGCCACCAGGGTGGCCACCCCCGTTGTGTCCACCCTCGCTATTTTAGCAGCCACCACCGCCATTACTATGGCGGTGGAGGCTGCTGTCATGGCGATGATCGCCACCCCTATGGCGGTCACCACCGTGACAGCGGCGGTGGGCTGGGCATGGCCTGTTTTAGGCCATGCCACTTTATTTCTCTCTCCTCTCACGATTTGGCCATGTATTTTTCTCGAAAATTCGCCTAAGTTGGTGGATTTTTATATGTGAGAGTATTTAAACCAATCCAAGAGAGATAAAGGAGGGACGTTTTTCTAGATTTTAGGATTTAGAAATCATTTTAGAGAGAAAAATCAAGAACAAGAGAGAGAAAGCTTAAGAAAAGCTTGAATCCGGGTTTAATCCTCTCTAATCTTGATTCTTAGTTGTTCTTAGGCTTGATCTCATAGCTTAAATACTAAAATCAGTTAGAAATCATAGGTTAAAATGGATTAAACAGGGTTTTAGAGACCTTTCCTCGAATACCACCCAAATAATCCGTCACTAAAAATTCCAAAAATATCCTGAAAATGTTAAATCTAATTTTAGGATGTTTAGTTAATTTATTTCACCCTTTTAATGTTATTAGATAATTAATTAATACCCAAAAATTACGCTTTTGTCCTGAAAAATCCAAAAATATCGTTTTCCTCATGGTATGTGTTTATTTTCCGCACTTATTTATTCGTGCTTTATTTATGATTATTCCGTATATCTATTGCCTCGTTTGGAGCCGGGTTCGAGTCGATAAGCTCGGTTAAAACCCGGTTTCACCCTTTTAATTATTTATCGCTTTTATTTACTTTCTCGCATTAGAAAAATGTATACGTATTCATAAAGCCTTGTAATAATTTTATTTCCTTGCTTTGTTTATTTATCGCTTTCCGTGTGATGTATGGCATAACAAACCGAAAACACCAAACAATAATCGAATTAAATCGCATAAGAACTAAGGTCACGTTTATTAAAATATAATCGGCTTGATTTAAAAATTGGAAAGTAAGCAACATCATTCGAACCTATAATCTCTGTTTTAAGGTATGGTCCAACCACTCGGAGGGAATATTGTACCCAAATTCCCAGTGGAGCTTAACTGGGTGGCGACTCTATCTTAAAATACGGGATTCTAAGTCTCGTATCCCTTAACACATAAATCGGACTAAATTTCAACATTAACATCATTTTCCACTATCGTTTTCATCACGCTAAAATAAGGAATCTCCCTTAGCTCGCTTTACAGTGCTCGTTGTTTCTCTGCCCCACGTCGAAGAACATTAAAGCTTACCGTGTGGGCGGGGGGATCGGGGGTCATCGGCTCACAGTGGTGACTCTGCTGGGGATCTTCCTTTAACTTAAAATTTGACAAATCGCTCTCATTTTCAAACTTTGGTTAACGGATTTTGATGATGTGCCTAAATCGTTTTTAAATCAATGCTTTATTTCTTATGCCTTTTGATCCACCGCTTTAGTTAGATTCTAAGTCTTACGGTGCCCTTTTTATCACCCCGTGAAGCTCACTTGTATACCTCATGCCCACCAGAAATTGGGGATATTTATGGGTGGAACACTCGTTTCACCCAACGTGTAATTCCCACAGTCGCACTCGTTTGAGGAGTGGTTGAGTTACATGGAATCAAGGTAAATGAGACCATTCTATAGTATTGTTCCACGACACCAGCAGTTTGAGACTATGAACCACGATAAAACTAGCCATAGCAACTTCCCTTTAGGCTTACCAAAATAATCTAGATTTAGGTCGCATACTCTCTTGCTATTTCATGGTGCTAGAGTTACCCCCAAACTACAAATTGGTGTTATGCGGGAGTCATAAGGTAGGAAGAGGTTTATTTACTTTTGTGTGTTACTTATGTTATGCTCATGGATACACACTTCATGTATAGGCCACCTATGGCCGACCTTTATTTTTGGTTTTCACTTACCCCTATTCTCCCCTTGCTAGAAGGGGGAATTTAACAAAATGCCTGTGATTGTTTGAATCCCGACCACCCATACCTAGTTCACTAGGCATAGCGAGGAAATTAACGTCTCACGTATTTTGGGGTTAAGCTTTGTATCATAAGCTCTTCTACTCTCTACCTCTCTAAACCACTAGTATATATGGCATTCATCACCCGAATATTTATGTCATCATCCAACTCATTCATGGTTCGATTTGGACTGATCATATTCCGGTTTCTCAGTTAGACCAAGGCACCACTCTCGTCAGATTTGATCACCATCTAGTTCACTGTTTTATGGGCCTGAACTCAGTGTCAAGCTCAGCTTTGGAATCCAGTTTTGGAATCTATTTCTTTCTGCTATGTCTGATTTATCGCCAGTGGGTAGGGTTCCATCCGAGCATTCTTCTTCTCCTCCTTTCCTCCTACCCGATCAGGGTCAGTCTCCTTTGAATTCCAAGATTGCCAATGCTTTGTCAGCATTTCACCAATTCGATCAATTTTGAGATCTAATTTAGGGGCAGATCCAAGATTCGGTCCGCGCAGTTTTAGAAGAGAAAAGAAGTGTCCAAAGGATTCCAATGATTAGTATTCACGCTCGGGGATAACCGGAGACCGCTCAAAGTGGGTTAGTTCAGGTTCTACCATTCCAAGCTCAGTCTTCTATTCAACAAATTCAACCGATTCAGTGTGTGCAATAGCCTACTCAACCTTTGCCTATCCCATTTCAGTTTGGTCAGGATATCATGCAATATCCATCACCCATATTTGCTTATCTAACCCAAGCTCCAGACCATACCTTCAAGCCTGGTTTTCACACCAGTACGAGCCAGCTTCCGCTAACCCCAATAACCCTAAATTAGTTCCAGCCCACTCAGTTAATTTCTCTTGTCCAGACCTAACCCGGTCTTTTCCAACAGGATTAGAATCTATCTCAACCTCAAATGCCTCCAAAGTCCTTTCTTCCTACTCCTTAGTTTATTGTTGCTCTAAGGGGAGCTGCTTACGCGCAAAATCCCTTCAATACCAATCTATAAGTTAACTCTCTAATCGAGCCCTCACCGATTGCTTCACCATTCCAGTTTGGTGCACCCCATCCCTCGAGCGACCAGGCCATACAACCTCCGGGCATAAGACCTAAAATTGAAGCTCTCACACATCGGTTAGCGCCCCATTCATCCAGTGACCAGGTCGTGCAATCCCCGGGCATGATGCCCGAAATGGAGGCTCTACTGTATAAGTTCCTAATCTTTAGTTTTGAAGAGAGTCAGAAAACAAAGCTCAAAGAGTGTGAAGGACCTTGTGTTGTCCCATCATAGGCCGAGGTAAAGGAAAAGTTTTCGCAAGCCGTGCCTTCTTGGATACCTACTCCAAAAGCATTCGTGTCTTCGTGGAAGCTTCCCCTTAGTGTTTTGTTTGCCAAGTTACTTAAGAAAGGCATGCTTACCTCTCTTTATGAATATCAAGTTCCCATACCCGAAGAAAAGGGAAACTTTTTATCACTATTATGTTTAGGGAGGACATACAGTGGATCAGTGCAAGCCTCTTGGCAGGGCTATTTCGCATTTAGTGGAAGAAAGGAAAATGGCTCAGCCTGCTAGGAAGACCGATGATGAGGAGGAGCCATCATTGAGCCCAGATGATGAAGTAGGTGTGATCAATTCCGGTCTCCTCGATGATATTGTATTGGCCATGGTCTCCCCTAATTCGGCCAATACCCCTATGCAAACCAACTCTACCGTGAAATCTGACAAGAATCCCATAAGATCTCTAGCGGATAAAGGAGACAAGTTATCAGCCGAGCAAGTAAAGGTTTTGGACTTCATCCTAGACGACGCACCAATGAAACCTACTGTGGGTGCTTAATCTACCAGCACCGCAACTCAAGACCCTCCGCTTGTGGAGGATGATTTCTATGATGTAATTTTCTTTTTTCTAGTATCTAGATGTGAACAATTATGCCTTTAAGGCACTTTAATTTAATGAAAGACTCTCTCTTTTTGCTTATCAGTTTGATGTTTTGCCCGATGGGTCCATTCATTCATTTTTGTTATAAGCATAATGTGTTTAGTATGCATGACGTTCCTTTAACTGAAATAAGTTGGAGTACAGATGATAATCTAAAATGGTAACAACTTTCTAATAACATAACCTTTGAAAGAAAATGAGAGATAATGAGTGCTTAAAGATCATGATAACGCTTTTGCCTAGCCATGCCTAGACATCCAGGGTTTGTCATCGAATTCCCCGAGCATCTCATCTCCATGCCTGAAACAGCGAAAGAAGCTCAGTCCTTCCTGGGATAGATCCGATATGTCAATCGGTCCATCGCCGGCCTCGCGACTCTATGCAAACTGATTTTCAAGCTATTGAAGAAGTGTCAGCCGATTATAAAGGAAGAACATCGTCGGATCATCTTCGACCGAATTGTGGCTTATCTTTTCTTCGCCCACCCATTCTCAAATTTCCCACCCCCATGCAACATTGCCTTTTCCTAATACCCTATCTCTTCTACCTCTCCAAACCTTCCTTATTTCTCTCCTCCCTGGCCATTCTCGGCAAGGGGACGCATATGATCGACAAGATTTAACCCTCATCAGCATAGGGGTAAGCAGACCCTTTTCACCGACATTACCTTCGAGAATATGGCCAAAGCTCTTCGAGAAACAAGTACTTGCTCGGCCTAGCCTACCTAATCATCCCAGTTATTAGAGTTTTAATCCTGCGGGGCACCCCCTAATTGATCAAAAATTTAGGTTTGAGCCCCGCAGACCTTCACCCATCCAACCACAAGCCAATAGGACAACTAAAGCCATAAACCAGCTTCTCAAAACGTTTATGTCCAAGAGCACCACAAGGGTCAGAGTTTGAGTCGATAAACCATTGTTTGCTCTTTGTGGGTACCGTGCAAGTGTACAAATTCACTGAACACCTTATTCCTACGCTTGCAAAATGGAAACCGTGCTACCAACTAAGACCAAAGTGAAGTCCTTAAGAGTCGTACTGAACCCAGCATCAAAGAGACCCCTATAGACTAAGGCGCAGCCTGAGCAGCTTAAGCGGTCTCCAGATATAGCAAAAGCGCATAGCGAGGCTGAACAACAACCGCGTTAAGCATCGAATATCCATCAAAGGCCAATAATCTGATTCTAAAGCAAGCAAAGCCTGCCAACACCGACCTAAAGGGGGAAATCCTGTCCAGATTGGTTAAGACTTCACATATTCAGAAAAGCACTCAATTATTCATAAACCCTATCAATAAAATCAGGTCGAAGCGTTATCGTAGCTAACCAAAAGAATCAAATCCAGAAAAGAGGCATATATAAAGCATATATAAATCAATCACCTGATGAGTGGTCCTCTACTGCTTGGGCAAAAATTAGGGTCTATCCCGCTGATTGGTATTCTACAAACTATTCAGGCAAAAGTTAGGGTGCAAAATAATCCGCTAGACTGAAAACCTGAAAAGGGCGGTCTAGGCAAAAGTCAGGGTAAAGTGAGCCAAGAGAGTATTTTGACTAGAAAACCTTCATAGGCTAGTTAACTTCAGAGTTTGAGTCGGTAGAAATGGTTATCATCATCATGTACTCAAACTTAATTCAACTAATGGAAATGTCACTTTTACTGAATTCTTTATGTTTGTGCTTGAATGAATATATATTGGGCCCTAAAGGCAAAATGTTGCAAGTAAGTCGAACGTAGGATTCTATATAGTCAACCCAATTCCTCAAAAGAAATGAAAGCAAAGATAAAAGGCAAAAATCCTGATAGACTGAAAAGAATGGAGGTCTATGCAAAATTCTGGAAAGACCGCTGGATTGAAAACCCAAAAAGGGCAGTCCAGGAAAAAATTAGGACATGAAAGCAAAAATAAACAAGTCTGATGGGCCTGACACAGTGTCTAGGTCTGTGCAAAAATTAAGATAATTAAAACAAAGATTACCAACTGCCATCGATCATATTGAGATATCTGCATCATCGCCATCAGCATCAAAATGGAAGAATATGTCCGCCGGTCTAATAGATTAGAAGGACCCAAATTTGTCTTCCGCCCGTGTCTGCTCCAATCTCGACCGTGACCGAGCATCTCAAGTCTGTAACGTCCTAACCTTCAGAAGCCATCCTTAGTAGAATTCATTGGTAGTGATAGCGCCAGGTCGTTCATTATCCAAAATCTTAAGCTTTGCTCTGTGCACCCCCCTTGTCTTCGTCATGCCTGATCCAGCAATCAATTTGCCGTCAAATCACCGCGGCATCCCTGATCCTCCTCCAGGGGCATTCTTGTCTTGTCCATACTGTAAGGCAATTCCATGTATCCTCCCTTTTCAAGCAAGTCGATCTTTCCCCAAATTGAGCAAAGTCGATCAAGCAAGTTAATCGGTCAGCTTGAAGATGACTAGTCCGAGTATCTCATGCATTCATACATTCATGCATAATGTTCATGTCTATTATTCTATGCTGAATTCCATAGGAAACAATGTAAGGAAAAATATCCTCGGGTTATGCGCTTAACCTCCAAGCAAGAGCCTGTATCAAGGGGCATCTCAGAATTGTCTTCTAACCTACATTTAAAAACAGAATTTCTCCTAGGGGCGCAGCAACTAGTCTCAATACTCAACATTGGCAGTTTCCCCGGCCTCCCAAAAATCTCAACACTTATTTCTTTTTCTTTCATTTTTATTGCTTAATTGAAGGGGAAAAAATATTTTTATTCCACAAAATCAGTTAAGCAATAAAAATGCGATTTATATGGCTTACTAATGCTTTAAAGCCTTCTTAACAGGCACACTATAGGGCAATTCAGAAGGACGACCAACCCGATGGATCCTAAAATCAGAACTCAGAAGTTTCTCTCAGGGGCACCTCAATGCAAATACCTAGGGGCACCTTAATGCAAATACTCAGGGGCATATCAGCAGACTCGCCGCTCAGCTTCGACAATCTCTCCGGACTCTCGAAAATCTCAACTTTATTTCGATTTCATTCTTCCGTTATTGTTGCTTAATTAATGGGTAAAATTTTTTATCTCGATAAAAACAAATAATCCACAAAAGCGCAGCTCATGTCTCACTCTAATATCTTAAAATTTCCGTGCCAGGCACAATGCATTTAGTCCAACGGTCTCCTTGGGCATTTTTCAGCAAATCCTAATCCGACCTTATTAAAAGTCCTCGGCACCTTCCTGTTAAGTTCTTGGTATGTGTTCCAGTCCAGGGATCTCATTTGATATTCCCGGCATGAGATTCAAGCCAAGCAAATACCAGTCTAGTCTCGTATTTGTTCTAGCATCCCTCAAAAGCCCAGGCTCATGCTTGGAAAAACCCTCAAAAGCTCAGGCTCACGCTTGGTAAAAAAAACCTTAAAAACCAAGCTCATGCTTGGCAAACCTTAAAAGTCCAAGCCCGTGCTTGGCAAACCTCAAAAGCCTAAGCTCGTCCTTGGCAAACCTCAAAAGCCCATGCTTATGCTTGGAAAAACCCTCAAAAGCCCAGGCTCATGCTTGGTAAAAAAACCTCTATAGCCCAAGCCCCTGCTTGGCAAACCTCAATAGCCCAGGCTCACGCTTGGCAAAACCCTGAAAAACCCAAGCCCATGCTTGGCAAAACCTTAAAAGCCCAAGCTCATGCTTGGCGATCCCTCAAAAGCCCAAGCCCATGCTTGGTAAACCTCAAAAGCCTAAGCTCATGCTTAGCAAACCTCAAAAGCCCAAGGTCATGCTTGGCAATCTGTCATAAGCCCAAGCCCGTGCTTGGCAAACCTTAAAAGCCCAAGCTTCTGCTTGGCAAACCTCAAAAGCCAAAGCCCATGCTTGGCAAATCATTAAAAGCCCAAGCTCATGCTTGGTAACCCTCAAAAGCCCAAGCTCATGCTTGGCAATCCATCAAAAGCCCAAGCACGTGCTTGGCAAACCTCAAAAGCCCAAGCTCATGCTCGGCAAACCTCAAAAGCCTAAGCCCATGCTTGGCAAAGCCTCAAAAGCCCAAACCCGTGCTTGGCAAAGCCTCAAAAGCCCAAACCCGTGCTTGGCAATCCGTCAAAAGGCCAAGCCCATGCTTGGTAAACCTTAAAAGCCCTAGCTTATGCTTAGCAAACCTCAAAAGCCCAACCCATGCTTAGCAAAGCCTCAAAAGCCCAAGCCCGTTCTTGGCAAACCTCAAAAGCCCAAGCTCATGCTTAGCAAGCCACAAAAGACCAAGCTCATGCTAGGCAAGCCTCAAAAGCCTAAGCACATGCTTGGTACAAAAGCCCAAGCTCATGCTTGGCAAGCCTCAAACGCCCAAGCCCATGCTTGGCAAATCCTCAAAAGCCCAAGCTCATGCTTGGCAAACCCTAAAAGCCCGGGCTCATGCTTGGCAAAACCCTAAAAAGCCCAAGCCCATGCTTGGCAAAACCTCAAAAGCCCAAGCTTATGCTTGGCAATCCATCAAAAGCCCAAGCTTGTACTTGCCAAACCTCAAAAGCCTAAGCTCATGCTTGGAAAACCTCAAAAGCCCAAGCTCATGCTTGGCAAACCTTAAAAGCCCAAGCCCATGCTTGGCAAAGCCTCAAAAGCCCAAGCCCATGCTTGGCAAAGCATCAGAAGCCTAAGCCCTTGCTTGGCAATTAATCAAAAGCCCAAGCCCGTACTTGGCAAAGCCTCAAAAGCCTAAGCCTATGCTTAGCAATCCATCAAAAGCCCCAGCCCGTGCTTGGTAAACCTTAAGTCTCTTTTAACAAGTATACCGAATCAAATCTACCAAGTTAGAATCTCGTTCTTGATAAGTCTATTGATGGCAACCCCAGTAGACAACTAGTTGAAGAATCCATACCTCAGGTATAACCCTTTATCCCTTGCTCTTTCATGAGATCACACTTGGCTCGCCAAGTGGTAATCTCCCGAGGGGCAGCCTGTGAGCACAAGATTTTCGGTGACCCTTAGAATGATGATGACTTGTTGCTCTGACCTCTTTTGGTCTAGTTCTATTCTTATAAAGTTGAATCATGTTTGGTAAATATATTTTTTATGATTTTGGACCTTTGGCAGTGCTTAAATATCGCTCGCACGCATTTAGGATTAGTCGTTTCCTTTCACTCGCATGCAGTTATTTTTTTCACAATTTTCTATAATATTCAAACATTTTCATCAAGTCTTGTTTATACTGTTGGATTCTTTACTCTCCAAGCTTTTCGGAATGTCAAGAATCGCCTTAATCGGATAACCGTAGTGAAAGATATAGGCATTGGAAGCCAAAACCCTAAATCCGCCCTAATTACACAAAACCCTTCCTAAAACCCTAAATATGCCCTAATTACATAAAACCCTACCTAAACCCTAATCAACAAAACCCTAACCCTAGTTTATCTACAACTAACAGCCCCCTTTTTGCTACCACCACCACCAGCGGTGACGGGGGTGGCAGCCTGCCCTCCAATGATGGTGGTCGCCACTCTTATGGCAGCCACCGCCGCCGTGGTGGCGTTCACCACCACCCTTTGTGGCGGTGAACAACACTAGGTTGTCCACCCCCGTTGTGGCCACCCCCGCCATTTTAGCAGCCACCACCACCACTGTTATGGCGGTGGAGGCTGCTGTCATGGCGGTGACCGCCGTCCCTACGGCGGTCACGGCCGTGATGGCGGCAGTGGGCTTAGTATGGCCTATTTCAGGCCGTGCCACTTTATTTCTCTCTCCTCTCGCGATTTGGCCATGTATTTTTACTAAAAATTTGCCTAAGTCGGTGGATTTTTATATGTGAGAGTATTTAAACCAATCCAAGAGAGAGAGAAGAGGACTTCTCTCCACATTTTAGGATTTAGAAATCATTTTAGAGAGAAAAATAAGAACAAGAGAGAGAAAAGGAAGAACTAGAGAGAGAAAGCTTAAGAAAAGCTAGAATCCAGGTTTAATCCTCTCTAATCTCGATTCTTAGTTGTTCTCAGGCTTGATCTCATAGCTTAAACACTAAAATCAGTTAGAAATCATAGGTTAAAACGGATTAAATAGGTCACCCAAATAATCCGTCACTATTTTCGTCACTGTTTTTGTCACCATTCCATCGAAAAATCATCAAAAGCTTGACGAACGTCCGATTCGAGTCTCCCGAGTTAGATTCACGGCCTAGAGGTAACAAAACTGAGTTCCCTTGATCTTTTATTTCATTTATTGTCTTTTGTTGCTATTTTTGCAGCTTTTGGTGTTGTTTCTTGGTTTTTTCCTTGGTGTTCTTGGAAAACCATCGGAAAATAATCCGACCTCTATAGGGATAGGCTTCACCTCTACCCCTATAGCCTTGGCCGCTATTATTATAGCGGTGAAGGCTATAGCTATGGAGGTGAACTCTACCCCTATAGAGATCCCATTATTTCTTACAATTTTTGGGTATTTTCTTACCCAAATCTACAAAATCAATATTATTTTGGTGTTTTAAGTCTAGATTTATTGAAATATAGTTGATTATGACTTAAAACTTCAATGATTTCGAGTTTATAGATGCAAAAACACCGGTTACGCCCCTAAAAATGGTTTGGCGAGGCAAAGGCTATAGTGACAGCCTTGACCGCCGCCGCTATAGCCTTCACCGCTATCGCTATAGCGGCCAAGGCTATAGCAGTGGCGGTTAAGGTTGTCACCAAAGCCTTTTGCCGCCAAAAGCTGTTTTTAGCCCTTTTTCGCTTTTTTCTTGCGTTTTTTTACCCCGATTTCAACCCGAAAAATTTCCTAAAAATTAAGAATAATCTAAAATTGTTTTTATTAATTTTATTCTGTTTTTAGATTTTATTTTTATTTTTATTTGATTTAATATGCATTTTAATGACTTAAAAATTGTATTTTTGCTAAATAAATCTAAATAAATTGTTTTCCATCAACTAAAAATTTCAAAAATATCTTAAAAATATTAAATCTACTTTTAGGATGTTTAGTTAATTTATTTCACCCTTTTTAAGTTGTTAGATAATTAATTAGTGCCCGAAAATTACGCTTTGGTCCCGAAAAATCTAAAAATATCGTTTTCCTCATGCTATGTGTTTATTTTCCACACTTATTTATTCGTGCTTTATTTATGATTATTCCCATATATCTATTTCCTCGTTTGGAGCCAGGTCCGAGTTGGTAAGCTCTGTTAAAATCCGATTTCGCCTGTTTATTTATTTATCGCTTTTATTTACTTTCTCGAATTAGAAAAATGTATAGGTATTCGTAAAGCCTTGTAATAATTTTATTTCCTTGCTTTGTTTATTTGTCGCTTTCCGTGTGATGTGTGGCATAATAAACCGAAAACACCAAACAATAATCGGATTAAATCGCATAAGAACTAAGGTCACGTTTATTAAAATATAATCTGCTTGATTTAAAAATTGAAAAGTAAGCAACATCATCCGAACCTAGAATCTCTGTTTTAAGGTACGGTCCAACCACCCGATGGGAATATCATATCCAAATTCTCAGTGGAGCTTAACCGGGTGGCAACTCTATCTTAAAATACGGGATTCTAAGTCTCGTATCCCTTAACACAAAAATCAGACTAAATTTCAAAATTAACATCATTTTCCACTATCGTTTTCATCACGCTAAAATAAGGAATATCCCTTATCTCGCTTCACAGCGCTCGTTATTTCTCCACCCCATGCCGAAGAGCATTAAAGCTTACCATGCGGTCAGGGGGATCGGGGGTCGTCGGCTCACACTAGCTCTCATAATCATTTTGTGAGAAGGACCGTTAAAATCCAATACTCATAATAGGCTTTGTATTCTGCCCCATTATTGGTGACTGAGAATTCTAGGCATTTAGACAATGGAATCATCTCGTTTTGAGGAGTGACAATGATAACACCAAGTCCAGCGCCTCGTTTGTTGACTACACCATCAAAATACATAGTCCACGAGGGTGCCTCTTCTACTATGGCTAAATTTCATCAGGAAACTCCAAGTTTTCTATATAATTAGATTCAACAGGATGACCAGCTAGAAATTTGGCCACAGCTCATCCTTTAATGACCTTCTTTATGACATACTCAATATCAAATTCTGACAAAAGTAAGAGCCATCTTGGCAATTTCCCAGCCAAAGTAGGTGACTCACACAAATACTTCATGGGATCAATTTTTGCGACAGCTTGGATCTGGTAAGATTGAAAGTAGTGTCTTAGCATTTTGGTTAACCACACCATAATAGCACAGGTTTTCTCCACTATAGTGTATCGACTTTTGTATTCTAACAACTTCTTGCTGAGGTAATAGATCGCGTGCTCTTTCTTATCTTCGTGTTCTTGGACCAGCATTGCCCCTACTGACGTTTCCTTAATGGCCAAGTATAAAGTCAAAGGCTTCCCTTGTATCAAAGGTTGAAGGACCAGTGGATTCACAAGGTAAGCCTTAACTCCATCAAAGGCTATCTGACACGGATCATTCCATAAAACTTGCTGCTGCTTTCTTAACAACTTGAATATAGGCTCACAAACTGTAGTAAACCAAGATATGAACCCACTAACATATTGCAAAGAACCCAAGACCAATTGGACTTCTTTCTCTATTTTTTGGTGTAGGCATTTTGCGGATAGCCTTGATTTTGTCGGGATCCATTTCGATACTTCGTTGATTGACAATATGCCCCCAATAATTTCCCACATGTAACCCCAAACACACACTTCTTAGGATTTAATCAGAGATTGTATTTCTCGATTCTAGTGAGGAATCTGTCCAAGATAGTTGGATGCTCTTCTCAGGCTGATGACTTTACCAACATGTCATTGATATAGACTTCAACTTCTTTATGGATCATGTCATGCTACAAGGTAGTAGCGGCTCTCTGGTATATTTCCCCCATGTTCTTTAACCCAAATGGCATAACTCGAAAACAGTAAACTCCTCTTTCAGTGATGAAGGTTATCTTGACTTTGTAGTAAATGTCCATGAGAATCTGATTGTAACCTAAATACTTATCCATAAAAGAATACATGGCTGCTCTAGCTACATTTCCAACTAGAATGTCAATGTGTGGTAACGAGAAATCATCATTGGGCATGGCTTTATTAAGATCACGATAATTAACACAAACCTGGACTCTTCCATCTTTCTTTGCTACTGGAACTACATTTGCTACCCAAGTCAGATACTCAACTACTTCCAAGACCTTGGCTTAAATTTGTTTGGATACGTCTGCTTTAACCTTCTCAGCCCATTCAGGTCTTAGGCAATAGAGTTTCTGCTTCACTAGTCTGAACTTGGGATCTGTCAGAATTTTATTCGGCTATTTTATAATCAACGCCTGTCATATCTTCGTAGGACCAAGCAAATACTATCATATGCTTTTTTAAGACTTTTGTTATTTAATTTTTCTCTATGGGAGACATATCATTCGCAATATATACCAATTTAGGATTATCATTTATACCCAAGTTAAGTTCATGCATAGAAGTATCATGTATGCTAAATACATTACATGAATGTTTAAATAAATGTATAGTGTCGTTGGTTGAGACATCAAATAAGTAAGCAAAATGATTATTTTTCATTGATAAATTAGCCTCATAGGATTTATTTTTCACATAAAAAACATCAGAAATAGAAACAAAGAAATCATCCTCTAACTAGATGGCTGATTCTTCTTCTTCTCCAGCCTTAACTCCTTCAAGTGCGACAAAGATAAACTCAGATGGATCTGCCTGTCTTTCCAAAATCCCAGAGTGAGCAGTCATGAATGAATATATCGATTCACCCTCATTAACTTCCTCATTATCAACGTCCTCCCCTGCATTTTCAAAAGTAAGTCCTTCCACTGCTTGATTCACAATTATAGGTAGGTCTTGAGGCGGCAGCTCCTCATTCTATAGGGCATCATCTTGTGGTTCTTCTGGTACTGGAGGAGTAGAAAAGAAGGACATAAAGGCTTTACTCAGATCTTCTTAGAAAAGGCTTTGAGACTGGGGAAGGTTTGTATACCATTCTAATGCTCTGCCTCTAAGTGTCATAAAAAATTGGCCAGGCCAACTAATAACATGTAAATTAAAGATCTTCATGAACCTCATGTATTCCTCAAGGTATTCCTCTAGAGCAGAAGACCCATCAAAACAGAAACCCTTAGGAATATGAATGATATTGGATGGAGGGCTGATCAATTAATATTTTTGAGCCTCTACCTTTGCTAATCGAGCACGTTCCCATATCTCGTCTTCATGTGACTTTGACAATTGCTGGAATTCCATGTCTAACTTTTCCTTATAAGTTGTGCAAGCTTGGTGGACTTGGTCTCCTTTAGGGGTAGGACATGTAATTTTCCCTTCCTTTATGAGCCTTTTTATAACAGTTAGAAGTGTCTTATAGCTCTTGGTATGGTGCTCTGCAACAATATGATAAGCACATAAATTTCGAGCATTATCTTCCCTCAAAGTAACATAAGGTGAAGACCCATTTAAGATCCCATCCTTTATCAACTTTCGAAGAAGGATAAAAAGATCATCCTTCCATGGGGAAATACTACGGTCATCCCCCTGCTTCACACGGTATTTTTCAAGGGTCAGTGCTTCCTCATAAACTTTGTTAAACTCACTAAAGCTTCCTACCATAAGCTCCTTTCTGATTTTAGGCAAGATGTCAATCAGGATCTTCTTATAGTGTACTGAATTCACTAGGACTCTTAAATTTATCCACCTCTTATAATACCTGCAGAATTCCTCATTCTCCCTTTGCTTGCAAGAGACCAGATCACCGATGTTAATTTGAGGCTTAAGGTTATACAAAAAATGGTCCCAAAAAGCCCTTGCGAGTTGCGATTAATTACCCCTTACTTCCTTAGGCTGAACCTAGAACCATTCAGCAGCTAGTCCTTCTAAGGTGCAAGGAAACATAACCACTAACTGTTTGTCAATCAAACCCTTTAACTTCATGAAATTCCCAAAGCATGTTAAATTGAAATCTAGTGATCTACTCCTAAGGTATGGTGATGGAACAGACATGACAAAACCTACTAAAAGAGGCTTGCCTTCAGCCTTTCCTTACTCACAGGAAACCTCAATGCTAATAATAGCTTAGTTCACCATCTTTCGCACCATGTCTTCAAGAGTACCCTCGAATTGATCAAACTTCGGAAAATCGATAAAGGCTAAGCTAATCTCTTCTATAAGAGTGTCAGTTTTAGTAAGGGAAGCCATTTGGGCTGAACTTGGACTTGATTCTAAGGTAATTTGGACCAAGCGATCGCCAATCCTCTTTCAAACAAAGAGAGAACTAAGGTCGAATAAGCCATGCATAGGTTTGTGCGTCGATAAATGAATGGGATGAAGAACCTGCTTTAAGTGAATGTATGCAAACATGGCTCTCAAAAGATAGTTAATGCTATGTAATGTGACTCAGACTAGACTCATATGTGTAGTGTGCTCATAAAACAAAAAATAGTTAGTCACATAAGGAAACAAGACTTCCCCCAAGATTTCTATAAGAGACAAAAGGTGACACGAACCTAGACTCTAGGGTAGACACGACTATATGGACTTAAACAATTTGATGATGATGAAATAATGTTATACGACTGCGGTTTAGACAAACGTGATGGGTGCAATATCGATAATACATCACAATGTGGATAAGGGTTTGCCATGGTCCAAGGATAAGATTGACATGAGGTTGATTGGGGTAATGCATGGTGTAGCATAATACGAGGACATATAGGTAAAAGGTGAGATATTGGTGAGATATCTCTATGTATGCAAATATAAATTTAGTCGAGATGCCATTGGGATGCCACTAGAGATACACAGCTTAACGGCATAGGCAAATGCATGATAAAAGTTCTGGCGAGACATTAATATAATATCTCTCATGGTTTAGGCAAGACATCAATGTGGTGTCTCCAAGGGTGATAATTTTAAAATGCATGTAATAGTTTACGGATAAGGATGGAGCAAGGCATTGATGGGACACCTCTAGGATGGGTAATGACATGCGAAAGTAAAATGAGCGATCGAGATTTCAAGGTGACATCTCTTAAATGGACGGCATAACGACGTGTCATGGATGCATGGCTAAAAGGCAATATCGGTAGGATACCATCTCAAAAAGGGTTTGTATGAATCTAGTGACTACTATATGAGACGTCTCATGGAAAGATTTAGGGGAAATGAATAAAGCAATATTAGCAAATAAGATAGGCCTGACAAGTGTGGCAAATGATATGGCAATATGACAACATTTAGCATGGCCACATTTGTCATGACAACATTTATAGCACAACAATGAGGGTTAGTTAACACATAGGTGGCAATCATTTTTCCAACCTTGTACCTCCCATCTCCTTACACGCATAGGGTAAAGCTTATGAATCTAGTCTTGGCTCTAGAAACCTTGAAATCCATACGGGATAACAAAGTGAGACCTAAATCTATTAAATAGGATAGGCTAGTCCTAAGGGAAAGTTTCTATGCTACTACATGCAAGCTTATAGTCGAGTTGTTGATGAAGAAGGCTCCTATGACATTACGACATACTGTCATGAGTGGTTATCCCCTAGGCGACCCTATGTCCCGTGAAGAATCATAGGCAAAGCTTTGCTAAAGTAACACAGTCAATAACAAGGGTGATCCGGCCATAAAATGCAAAAGAATCTAACAACTGCAATGAATATGATGCATAAAATAAACAATGTTGGGTTAATTAGGCTAAACAAATTTTTAGTATTCATCAAATCTGTTAAACAATTTTTTTAAAAACGAGTCCCCAACAGAGTCGCCATTGTGAGCGGACGAGGTTTTTGGATGTGGGCGGGCTGCCTTTACTTTTCGGGTCAATTAGGGTCAATCGAGGCAACTTTTCCTTTCAGGACAATCGAGGCATTAATTATAGGCAACCGTGGCAACTTGGTAACTTGATCGGAGGTTTTAATAAATATAAATGGTAGGGTAGAATATTAAATAATTTATAAAACGAATTTACAAAATAATGTCAAAAAGATGCATGGATCTAAATCCATAATTTAAAATATAGAGTCACCACCTAGATCAGCTCTTCCAGAAAATTCTGGTATAGCACTTTCCCAAGAATAAAACTATACCTTAATTTAGAGATTCGGGTCCGGATGAATTACTTATTCAATTTGTTTAGACAATTTAAAGTGAAATACCAAAATTAATTATTAAATGTCAAACATATTACCTAGATTCATTTTAAGAAATAATGAAAGAGAAAGAAGCTATTCTAATCAAAACACACCACCTCAATGTGGTCATGGCATCATCTTATATCAACTATCGCATGCTTATAACACATAGTATGAAACAAATTGATTCCGGGCAACTACCTGCAGAAAAGGGATTAAAATAGAAATTTAGCATTTGGCCCGAAATAATAGCAACGTCGGTGTCAAAGATCACAGTGTCGTTCTTCTAGTATAATGGCATCATTCTTCCAGCATAACAGCGTCGTTCTTCCAACATAAAGGCGCTATGACAATTTTAGCAAATCACAAAATTGGGAAGATGGTGGAATTACAAATATAGTAGGCAATTTCGCAAATCAATAAAGAAATGGAAATAGAGGGTGTTCAGAAAAGTGTACCAGGGGTTGCAAGCTAATCCCTTGAACAAAATTACCACAAAGAGCTCTTATCCGCTCAAAAATAATTAAATGAAATTGACTAGTAATGGAAATGACTAGAAAAGACAGTGACATGTAATTAAGAAATAAAAATAAAGCATGGGAAAAATAAAAATAGAATATGAATTAATTATGACATAAATTGAAAATGAAGCATGAATCAATTACATAATGGAATTGAATATAATTGACAAATGAAATGGGAAATAAAATATGGCATAATTATAATTGGAAATGAAATATGGATTATTTACATTCTAGAATGTGGGTCAGTTATATTATGGAAAAGAAATATAAACCATTTATATTATGGAAATAAAATATACACGATTTATATTATAACAATGAAATATGAATAATTTATATTATGGAATATAAATAATTTATATTTCGAGCCAAATGAATTATTGTTGGAATTGGAGCATGAAATGAAAGTGAAAATGAAATGTGAATGGAGTTGATTGGTTTATAATCAAATTTAATTATAACAAGATTGATTCAATTAATTTAACATGAATAGAAATTTAATGAATCAAAATAGAATATAAATTAAAATAATTATGTTAGTCTCAGATTGTATACCTTTTCGTTGTGAATCCGTTATTAGATTTGGAATGAAATGGAAATAGCCTCGTGGAGAATGATTGGATTTGGAAAAGATGAGATAAAATCGGTATAGAATAAATAGGCGAAAATGAATCCCCCTCTTTATTCTAAACTTGCTAAAAACTCGGAAATGATTTGAACAGAACTTTGATAGGAATTTCTCTGAAGCTAATTTTGCAGAGTAGATTTGATAGATATGAATTGTCTATGAAAAATAGATTTTAGGCCTCTATTTATAGTGAAAAATGAGGCTTTAAATCAGGTAGAATAATTAATTCTCCAAATGAACGAGAAAATTGAATTAATTCAGAATTATATTCTGCCAAACAATCCGATATCGGTACCGTTTTTAGGGACAACGATACTGTTATTGGCTAATTTTAAACAGGAAATTTGAACTAAGTTGGTCAAAATTAATCGCGAAGTAATAGACATCGGTACCGTTATAGGGGATATCAGCACCGTTATTAACCAACGACGGTACCCCTACTGATGATAGGGGTGCCCCTTTCGACTATTTTTCAGGGTTTCTTATAGGGGTGTGAGGAACTTGATGCAATTTTTTTAGGCCAATTCCGATAAATCAATTTTAAACCTAACATATCAGGATATAGTAAAGTATAGAGCCAATCTTTCATAATCGACTAAGGGCATAAGAAAATTCCGTGCTCACACTATGGTTTTTCGTTGGCATTTTAAACTTTGTTCTAAAAATTAAATGAAAAATGAGTGGTATAAATGTCATATAAGACCTTCATGCTATATATATATATATATATGGGTGGTTGGAGAGCTCTTGTGCTATCCATTTAGATATATTTGCTTCATTAAAATTTAAGACCGGTAAAAGAGGTCTTATATAAAGATGATATTTTTCGATAAACTTGATATTTCTCAAATAAACAACATGATCATCCTCATTAGCAACAACTACAACAGATTGTTCAACATCCGAGCCAAGTTGAATCTCATCAACATCAATGTCAATATCTTTCTCTAAAACTATAAAAATAAATAAAAACAAATTAAACAACACAAGTATTAAGAGAAATTTTATATTGGGTATAAGATTAGTAAACAGAATGTTACAAAAGAAATTTAAAAAGACCTATAATAAAAAGAAGATATATATAATAACACTTATGCCGCGTATTACAAATGGTATAAGACCTCCATTACACTAAAACAATATGAAAAGCATATTAAAAAGAGCTTTTATATTAGGCATAATGCATATCTAGCTACCTGAACTTGCCCAACAAACCTACTGCCTCCCTGAACTTTCAAAGTGACCTCGTAGCTCCCTCAACTTTCAAGAAGTGTACCACTTTGCTCCCTAAATGACATGTGTCAACTTCTGATAGGTTTGACTTTTCAAAGATGTCATTTTTCTGATTTTTTTTCTCTCCAATCATAATCTGACATGTGGCATTCAGGGAGCAAACTGGATTACTTTTTGAAAGTTGAAGGAGCTACGGGGTCACTTTAAAAGTTCAGGGGGGCAGTAGGTTTTTTGGGACAAGTTCAGGTAGTTAGATATGCATTAGGCCATATATTAGGTATACAAATGGTATAACATATCTTATAAAAAAAGCAAAAACTAATAACTAGGTAATGAGATTGTGAACTTGAAATATCTAGTTGTCGAGGTTCAGCTGAGGCATTACTTTATCCAGAATTACATTTTAAAGTTACGGAAAGCGTTTCTCGTCCTGATGCTCCTAAGTGTATATGCAAGGACCACTCTTATACCAAGTATAAGGCTTTCACGTCAAGGTTTTTACTGGGTAAATGAGAATTGTTGTGAATATATAGAAGAAATGAAATATATAAATGCATTACAGTAGTCTTATACCAGGTATAAGGATTGTTAGTGCAAGAGTTCTTATACCATAATTGAAAACCCTAAAATCATTTGTCTAAGCTCCACCATACTAAACCAAAATAATTATATCATCCATCAAAATTCAATCAAAAATCAAAACCGAAAAGTCTAGAAAAGAAAAACTAAAAGAAAATTCAGAAACAAAACTCTTCAAAGAAGTAATGACGGCAACAGGTTCATTTTTACAAGTAACTATAACAGTACCACGAATCAAACTATAAAGTTAGTAAAGATCATATTATTGCAGGATTAATTCCCTAATTAAGCGTTACTAACAAATAAATGAAAAAGCCTAAATTTTTGTGATATGTTGTTAGTTTAACATAAACCTGTTTATTATGTTCATGCTTAATTAACTACAAATATCTAAAAAAATAAATATCAACATCACAAACATGAATTCACAAATCCAAATAGGGAATTATATATACATTAGCCTGGCATTTTTGTCCACTTGTCATTTTATACTGTTACCATCTTCATTAGCGTGTATGTTGAGCGAAACTTTGTTATTGTCTATGGAATTATATATGCATTTAAGAATTCAATTTCTCCAGTTCAAGTGATACCATCTTACCACTTGTAATATACTAGAGTCGTTAATTTTTAAAAATTTCTTGCATGTCATAACCTGTAAAGAAAACAAAAATGTTGTATCATTACCTGTTAGTCCTCTGCTATCTTTTTCAAATGTTCCGATAATCAAAGGATTGGCTAGAGATCACAATCCACTTAGATTGCTTATTATCTTTTATGCATTATTTCAGGAACTAGAAAGCTTTTGTTCACTATTACCTCTTTCCAAGTCATGTAGCTGTTCATCTCAAAATTTTGATCCATCGATGTTGAGTGAAAAAGAAGATTAATATCACAAAAATAAATTCACAAATTGAAATATGGAAAAAGAGGATCAATTTCACATCATCAACTAAGCATTAAAATCATAGACCTAATCAACAAGTAAGAAATCAACAAATTCCAACACATTTCAATGAATTGAAAAAAGAAAGATTAATGGATCATTGGCGAAAAGACCAGCCAGACAATCGGAGACTTCTAAGGCATGGCGGGAATCAACCCAAACGACCTTTATCTCCTTAACATCAAATTAAGCCCAGTTTCTTTTATAAGGCATTTCAACACCTAATTCAACCTCTATAGTTAAACCGTTGTAAGGCATTTCATCAAACACCTTATTTGCATCAACTAAAATACTTGTAACTCCATGGCTTTAGTAATAAATATAGCAGAGAGAAGGGTCTTTCTCTTTCTCGGCCCTTGCAAACAGAGATGAAGGGAGGGGCGATGGGGCATGTGACCCACCGGCGGCCATGAATAAACCCCTCCAAAGTGCCTCATCAAACTCTCCTCCTGCAACAATGGCAGCTTGGGTTTGAGGAGAAAGATGTCGCCTTTATTTTTTTAGGGTATAATTATAGTCTCTCTGAGTTTTGAACAAATACACTAATACATCATATTGTTTCAAAAAATAATTTATACCTCCCACCTTTTGTCGTTTTCTTACTATGACCACCCTGTGTTTTTCTTATCGCTATTTGTATTCAATTTCTTAACATAATATATGCTTACGGATAAAAAATAGTCTTGTATATCATATTTTAAAATGTTATTTAATATGTTTACTCAAAAAAAAACTTTTTTTATTGTTATTTTATCTAGTGCAACCATACATTTATAGCTGTAAAAAAATGTGTTATAAATATTTTAAGAAGTACTTTTTATAATTGCAGCGGAAAACCAACAGAATAATACTAACTATACCAACAAATACATGTTGTATTAACAAGTTTGATTAAAATACACATCATGAAGGTTATAGTATGCAAAAGTCAAACTAAAGGGAGGTATAAATTACTTTGTAAAATATAGAGAGATAATAGTGTATTTGATTAAGACTCATGTTATAATTATTTACCCTTTTTTAATTAACTCTTCCATTTAAAACGACGTCATTTTGCACTTGGGGGTTAAAAAAATAACCCTAGATCAAAACGACTTGTCCTCGCTTTCTATTTCTTTTTCAGTTTCTTAATCCATTTACGGTTCATCAAAGCAGAGTGTGTTCGCCTCGTTGTCACCGTTGCCGGAGATTCTGACGCCATCGCGGCTTCGCCAATCTCTGGATTAAAAGGTAAAATTTATTTTTTGAATAAGTGTTTGAAATTGTGAAATAGGGAACAGAACTTCGTATTTGAGATTAAATTGTGTTTGGAATTGTGACATTAGGGTTAGTTGCAACTATCACAGATTGCCTTTGAAATTTTGAAATTAGGGATGTGAAATTGTGTTTGGAATTGTGAAATTAGGGTTATGAAATTGTAAAATTAAGCAATCTAAAATAGTTATTGCAAATTTCCTAGAACAAATCCCCATTCTCTATATCTTCAATTCAAGTGGCCCATGTTTTGTTCAATAATAGATTTTACAGAGAATTAGTAGTTTTTGGGTGTGTTGAAAAGGGACGAATATGAAGCTATTAAAACTCATTTTGAAGATATGAAATTAAATGAAACTAAAATTAGTTTAGTATTAGTGAAACAATGAAATTGAAACAATGAAATTTAATGTGAAATTGAAGTTGTGAAACTGAATATTAAGTAATTCAAATTATTAGTTTAGTTTAGCATTAGTATTATTGTTTTACTAGTTCAGTTTAGCATTTAGTATTAATATTATTGTTTTATTAGTTTAGTTTAGTATTTGTGAAGTGAAATTGATATGGAAATTCCAATTCAAGTTAGTTTAATGCTGTAAAAGAAACTGAAATTGGTTTACCGGTTTACTTTAGTATTAATATTAGTATTAGTTTAGTATTTTTATTCAAATTATTAATACTTCTTGTTAAAAAGTTAGTGGTTTAGTTTAGTAATAGTATTAGCGTATTATTGTACTAGCATTACTTTCAGAAATAGTAATCTCGAAGAAAATATTTTTTGTAGGCAATTGTGTCCTAAGTAGAAATTTTGGCTATGCCATTCCCTTTAAAATTTAAAGAATGTGAATTACAATCAAAATTTGAATTTTTCACTAATTCACGAACTTGATCAATCTGAGCGAAGAACATATTTCTAATTTAATGGCCTTGATATTTATATTAAAGTTAGCTGTAGAAGTTCAATTCAAAATCACAACCGAAAATAGAACAAGAATAGACACAATCAAAACAAGATCGGAAAACACAAAAATTGCCGGAACAACAAAATCTAGAGCAAAGACATGAACTCGTCGGAAAACAAGATCAGAATCTCGATTAGAACGAATCTATCAAAAAGAGAAACACAAACGAATCTAACAGAGGAAAATAATAACTCAAATCCGATAAAAAAAATCACCGATAGTATGTGAAAGATCATAATCACGATATTAATCATGAAAAAATGAAGAAAGAAGAAGAAAATAAATCAAGCCCAAAGACGTATCCTAAAAGAAAAATAAAGGGACAAACAACAAAAAAAAAGAAAAAAGAAAAGTAAGGAGAAATTCCTTAAATTGTCGTAAATTGTTGTATTTCCCATATTTTAATCATTGAAGTTTGTTCACAAATAACATACGTAACACCATTTTATTATTTATCTATGTTTGAAAAGGTGTTTCAGTGCTAGTTTGATGGTCAGGGCTTTTAATATTTAGGTGGTATATAAATTAAGTTATAATTTTTTATATTTTAATATTTATTAATATTAGAATAAATTCTATTAAATAATATATTATAATATTATAATATATTATAAAAATATAATTTTATATATGAAAATATAAGTATTAATCAATTTTTATAAAAAAAAATCAATATTAAAATTAATGTCTTAAAAACACATATCCTCAATGGTTTCATATAGCGTATTATTTATCGATTTGAGATTTAAAATAAAAATTATATTGTGAAAACATTTTGATATACAATACTTTTACCGATCGAGCTACTTTTTCATTGAAAAATAATGAACTATAATTATTATAAATATCAGTATTTTAAAAATTGCGGTAAAAATCAGATTAGGCGGTGTATAAGCAGAAAAATAGGATTAAGCAATGCCTAGACGACGATAAATCAATTAAGGCCTGATAGCGTTCTCGAAAAAAAAAAATCGTGTGGCCACACCCGCTTAGGCTGGACTTTATAAAACGGTGTTATCTATGGGATGGACCAATAGTTAGACGACGTCCATTTTGTTGAGCGGTTTGCTCAAAGTTCAATTCATGATTGAATCGATAGTTAAAGGACTAAATCTAGCGTTTAAAATGTAATTAACGGGCAAAATTGGCTTAAGTCCAACAAAACACGAGTTAGCCTAATGATTGTAAAAGGACGTTGTAGATTGTAACTAACAAACTTGGATCTTTGACCCCACCGGCACGATAGTAAGTAGGGACAATGGGTCGATTATTTTGCATAAAATTAGGAAACATAATATAACATTAGCTTTAACAACAAATGGTAATATTATTATTATAAAGTTGTGGGTTATATAAAATAAAATACGAGGAATTATACAAATGATTAGTAAAAGATAGAATGTTAAAAAGTAGTGTTCTATGATACCTCTATTATTATTTTCAATGGCCCTTTTAAATAGGCCTTTTTATTATATTGTCTCATAATTTTTATTTCTGTATTGCCTTATTCTCTTGAGCACTTGAATTCTCTCTTTAAATTCCTTATTTTTAATCCTTTTAAACCTCAATCATTTCTATAAAATTAATCACAAAATCATGTTAAAATAATATGATCATAAGAGTTTGAGAATTAATTTTTAACTCGCTAAGAGAATTTAAGGGAATTCAGTAGCAACTTGAAAATTACAATTTCAAACCTAGAAGGGGATTACACAAAATCGACCACAAAATCAGGTTAAAACAACATAAACATAAAGATTTGAGAATTAATTTTCAACTCGTTAAAGGGATTTAAGAGAATTCCGAGGGAATCTCCTTAGCGAGTTAAAAATTATATTCTCAAACCCAGAAAGGGGATTTGAGGGGATTCCACAAAATCAAGTCCGACCCCAACAATTTGGGCCTTAGATACATCAATATTAAAAGTAGTAATATGGGGCCCTCAACAAAAAATTGTAATAAAACACACTTTTTGTGAAAACTAGGAATTGAACTCTTGCACTCTCACAACTTTAATGAGCACCTCACCAATTTTACTAACATTAATTTACATCTACTTTTATCTTTTGAATAATAACAACTAAATTTTAAACAAAAAATATTTTTAGACTTCTTCCGACTATGAGCCCTAGGGGGTGGCACCTGTTGCCCACTCCTCAGGACCGGGCCTGCACAAAATCGACCACAAAATAATGTTAAAACAACATAAGCATTAAGGGTTTTAGAATTAATTTTCAACTCGCTAAAGGAATTTAAGGGGATTTAGTGGGGATCCCTTTAAATCCTCTTAGCGAGATGAAAATTACAATCTCAAACCCAGAAGGGGATTTGAGGGGATTTCATTTAATATAAGTTCATAAAATCATTTTTTTCGTAATTTTTTGAAATATAACATAAATTGAGTCTCGTTTGTGCTTTCTTCCGCCATTATCTTTATCTGTAATGATTTTTAGGTTGATTTGGTTGAAATGTCAAGATTTATAAGATTCAGGATTTTCAATTCATTTTTTCGTGAAATTTCAAAAATAAAATTTTAACTGAGAACGAGTGATAATTTTTCTCGTTTGAGTTATGTTGCTTTGTCATGATTTCTTTGTCGATTCTATTGAAAAATTGGGGTTTAAAAGAATTAAAAGTAAGGATTTAAAAAAATTTGAGAAGAAATAAAAAATGAGAAAAAAATAAATTAGGAAAGGGAAAAAAAAGAAAATAAGAAAGTTATATGTCGGAGGGTAAGAATCACTCCGAGGCGACAAGACCCATGTTAAATTACTAAATTATAGAAATAAGCGATGGGGGACATGATAGTCAAGGTAACGGGAGTAAAGAATCTGCGAAATTCTTCGATTAGACAGACAGAGATACACTGCACAGTACAAAACAGTAATAAAAGACAATATCCATCAACACAAAAAACCCTTAGCTTGCTTTGGCTACCCGCTAATCAAGGTGACATTGTACCCTCCATTTTCTCTATCACCCATACCCCTCGAATTATTTTTCATTTATTTCATCTTTTGTAGTTACCCCCTTGAATTATTTTTCATTTATTTCATCTTTTGTAGTTACCCCTTAATTATGTTTATTAGTTAATGTACAGCCTGGTTTCCACCGTTTGCCCCACTCTAAACTAAACACCCAATTCCTAAAAAAAAAAACTAAACACCCAAATAAGGGATGTTTCTTGAACTCGTGGTCTGTATTATTCTTTATAGGCTACATTATATGCCACTTAAAAATAAGTAGTTGATTCATTTTTTGCCGCTGAATAGTAAATTTATAAAAAAGTTTAATTATTTGGTAAAACTGGATTGTTAGCTGTTTATAATACATAGAATCTATTAAATGACATTAAAGCTGTGTATGTAAAGATGACTTTTTTTTCCTTTCTTTGTCTCTTTGATCAGCTTTTATGTGTGTATTAATGCAAGGCCCCGGGTTTGTTAGATTTATACGTGGAATTGAATCGGGAAAATTGGATCACAGTTTGTGCCCATTATCATTTCATTGAATTGAATTGAATTACAAAGGGGAAGAGTAGTACATGGTTTATATACAATGTGAATTGAGTTAAAAAGGTTTCCCGCCAAAGCTAATAGAATTGGTTAGCTATCAATTGAGAGATGTTAGTGTGTGGGTGAGCTCATTCTACAATCATGCAACTCTACATTATGATCTCATGGTTCAATACACCCCCTCAAGATGGAGAGTTTGTGACCGAAACAATGCCTAGTTGAATCAGAGTTGGTAACATTTGAGAGTAGCTCAATGTTTTGCTGAAGATATCTGTCAGTTGGTATTTTGAGTAGTTGTGTGAGACTGATATGAATCCTGAGCTGATAATTTCCCTTATCATATGAACATCAATCTCTACATGCTTGATCCTCTCGTGAAAGACAGGGTTTTTGGCTATGGCCAAAGCTGCTGAGTTGTCATGGTATAGCTGGAGTGGTGTTGAAAAGCTAATGTTGAACTCTTTCATAATATAGCTTATCCATTTTACTTCTCAACCAGACTGTCTCATGCTGCGATATTCTGCCTCAATAGATGATCTACTCACCGCACTCTACTTTTTGGTCTTCCAAGATATTAGTGAGGAGCCTAGGAACACACAATATCCAGTCAAGGATCTCCTAGTTGCTAAACATGCCCCCTAATCAGCATCACAGTAGGCTTGCAAATCTGTTTCTCCTTGAGTTTCATAGGATAAACAATAGTGTTTTGTGCCTTTCAAGTACCTTAGCACATGGATTGCTGCTTTGAACTGGTGCTTTGTTGGCTGTTGCATAAATTGGCTCAGTTGTTGAGCTGTATATGCCAGGTCTGGCGTGGTGAAGTTTAGGTATAGCAGCTTTCCCATTATCCTTTTGTAAAGTGCAGGATCTTCAAACTCTTCTCCTTCTCTTGAAATATTTGCTCCAGCAGGAATGGGCTTGAAATGGGTTTTGTGTCTTGTATTCCAGCATCTGAAATTTGTTGGAAAATAATGATCTAAAAAAACAGTCAAGTATCTATCCGAATCAAGTTTGAAGAAAATAAAAACTTGTAAGAATATGTAATCTCTTAAATCCAAATGAAAGCATCTGATCCAAGACAAGCCTAAGCACACATTGGAAGCATCCGATTAAAGTTTGGAAAGGAAACAAACTTTAAAATGCTCAAAATCAGCATCCAAAAGAACTTATTATATTCGCATCTGAAAGGAGATAAATCCGGAGATATTAAGTTTGAAGACATCTGGAAGGCATAAATATCTAAAGACAAAGGGAATAATTCAAAATATTACATTCCCTCCATTCTTTTGGTCTCCAAGTCAAAGATCCTTTCCCCACAAGCAAAACAAAATTGACAGCTAGTATTTTTCAAAAAAAAGGACAAAGGACTGACATAGGAAAGAGAATAGGTGACAAACTTTTGTACCTAGACCAATAAGAAAAGTGCGTGGCGCACACATTGCGGACTACTGCGTAAAAGTTGGTGAATCACTAAAATAAAAGGAAAATGATCACTGGCAACTTTTCAGCCTCAATCCCAAGGATTCAAATGGGTCAAAATCTCTGTCTAACGGATGGATCAACTGTTCCAAAAGCGCCACATTTTACCTTATCAACGGTGAAGATTTAATTCAAGTTCAATATCCCACAACGACTATATTTATAATGCAAGCCTATATAAGGGAAGCTTCATAAGTTGAGAAGGTGTTTGTTGTTTCAAGAAAACATACACAAGAGAATTCGCTATAATAATAAGTTACTTAATCCCTCCAAGAATCAAACAATTCCAAATCAGTTTGTAAGGATTCCTAAGTGAGTTATAAACTTAAGGAACTCCAAAACCAAAACCTCTGAGAAAACCAAAGTGTAAAAGATTTCTTACTTGGGTGACTAGTGAGATTGGGATATAGCTTGAAGTTGGTGCTTTTGAGTAGGATCCTCTTGTAGGACTCAGATTAGATTTAGGGTAGAAATCTAAGTGGTATATCCTACTAAAGACAAGAGGAGTCAGCTAGGAGTTGGTGCTTCTAGTGGTATATCCTACATCCGGAAGGGTTTACCATCTGGAGACAAATTGTAAGGCTTGATTCCTGCCAGTTGGAAAGGAATCCACTAGTGGAAAAGATCGGAGGAAGGAAACTTCAGGGACTGGAGTAGGCAGGGCCGAACCACGATAAAACTCTGTGTTTGATTTTCTTACTCTCTACTTATTTGCATTATTATTCATATTTGCATCATCTGGATCCATCTTATTCGGAACATAATCAAAACGCTAACATAATTAGGCACGCTACACTAAGACTTTTTAAAGTCTGTTAATTCCCCAAAAAAAGGGTGATTCACCCCCCTCTGACCTTATTTAAACCCCCACAGGGACCAACAAGTGGTATCAGAGCAAGTGCTCAAAACTAGAGATCTAACAATCTCGAGCTAAAGGTCCAAATTTTGATCCAAGCATCAAAATGAGTTTCCAAAACTTGTAACTCCTTCCCGAGGGTAAGTCTGTTACCCGTCCTCCACTCTTCACTGGTGAACACTACACATTCTGGAAGAACCGAATAAAGAACTTCATATAAACACAAAGCATGCAAGCATGAATAGCCATTAAAGATGGCCCATATGAGCCTACTCAAGAAGTAGAGGGATAACTACCCGAAAACCCTCAAGTTTATGAGATGAGAATGATTATAAAAAATTGCATGAAAAAGCAAATGCTAGTAATATGCTTCATTGTGCTCTTGGTGCTGCTAAGTTTAATAGGATATCCGGATGTGAAATTGTACAAGAAATATGGAAAAAGCTGGAAGTGACATATGAAGGAACAAACATGGTCAAAGAAGCCAAAATCGATCTACTACAACAAAAGCTGGAATCCTTCAAGATATAGCCTAACAAATCCATCAGCAGCATGAATACTAGATACACTAATCTAGTAAATGAATTGAAGAGGCTTGGGAAAGAGATCTCAAAAGTAGATAGGGTCAAGAAAATACTCCGGAGTCTGACCAAGGAATGGGACAACAAGAAGACTGCCATTCAGGAAGCTCATGACTTAAACTTCTATAGTTATGATGAACTCATTGGTAATATTTTAAGTCAAGAATTATCCTTAGAAAGATATAGTAGCAAAAGAAAAATCCTGAAGAAAGAAAGAAGGCCATTACACTCAAGGCAGATTCAGCTGGATTAGCCTCTTCCTGATCAGATAAGCTGCTAAAGGAATCTTGCTATAGCAGAGAAGATATGGATATCCTGGCCATATATTTTGATAGATTTCTCAAGAAGAAAGATAGAAGGAGATCCAAAAGATACTAGTAAAAAAAGATCAGAGGAAGACACCTCTAGAAGAGATAGGCCAAGAAAGGCTTCAGAAGAAAAGAAGGATCCGAAAAAAGAAGCTACTTGTTTTGAATGTGGAGAAAAAGGCCACTTTAGAACCAAATGCCCCAAGCTCAAAAGAGGTAAGAAATAGAAGAAGAAGAAGAAGAAGAAGAAGAAGAAGAAGAAGAAGAAGAAGAAGAAGAAGAAGGCAATGGTGGCCACCTGGAGCAACAATGAGGAAAGTAGTAGCTCATCTTCAACAGAAGAAGAAGAAACTGTCAACTGTGCATTCATAGCACTGACTGATCCAGAATTAGAACAATCCAGAAGAAATCTATCTAAGATACTGTGAAAATTGAAGAATCATAATCAGAAACATCTAGTACTAAGGTAAGCTCTCACTCTAATTCTATTTCTAACTTTGAACTTGCTAGAGCTTTAGGGATTGTGATCAAGAATGCGAAGAAAAACACAAAAGCTATCAAATCCCTACGAAGACAAGTAATGAGTTTGATAAGATGGTGAAACATTGGCACAAGATGTTAATTTGATGAGAGCGACTAAACATATTGATGTGGTTGAATAAAACTTCCTGAGAAATTAAGGGCAGATCTTAAGTGCTAACTTGATGGGGTTAGATAGAGAGCTAACTCTGATGAAGGAATCATCTGGAAGGAAACCAGGTCCTTTTCAACAAAGAAAGAATCCAAGACCATCGAATAAAAAAGAGAGAAACCTTAGAGGAAGGCTCAAGTAAAAAGATTCTCAGCTGCTCAAAAGGGAAAAGCAAAGGCAGTATCAAATGAGCAACCTGCTAAGCAAAAAAAGAATTACAAAGCAAAGTTTGCACCTCCAACCAGCTTCTAGATACACTCTAGACAGATAAGTATACAAGAAGCTGGATATGTTAGAAACTGTGGAAAGGAGGATCTCAAGAAGATCCTAAAGAAGCATGAGCAAAGAAAGCCTATCTAAGGGTGCGGGTTTTGTGGAGCAAATAACCATATAACTAAAATTTGTAGATTTAAAAATGGTTATTATGATATTTATCCTTGGCCTAAAATGGTTGATAACCCGAGAGGACCCAAATCTGATTGGGTACCTAAACCCACTTGATCTATTTTGCAGGTATCCCTTAGATCCACAGAAGATCAATAAACATGGTACATTTATAGTGGATGCTCAGGGCACATAATTGGTGATGAGAAAGCCTTCATCACTTTAATCCGAAAGAAAGGTGGAAAAGTAAGCTTTAGAGATAATCAAAAGGGACAGATTATTGGGCTTGGAACCATTGGATCTGAGTTAAAAATAGAAGATGTCTCACTAGTTTATGGACCGAAGTTCAACTTGCTAAGTGTTGCACAACTCTGTGATAAAGGGAGGAAAGTCACCTTTGACTCCAGAGGCTGCTCAATCATTGATAGTAAGTCAAATCAACTCATTCTTTATGCACCTAGAGTAAACAATGTCTATTCTGTTAACATTAAAAATGAGAAAAAGAATATATGCTTGGTGTCTAAATAAGAAGAATAATAGCTTTGGCACCGGAGGTTGGGACATGTAAGCATGAACCTCCTATCCAAATTGGCCAAAAAGGAATTGGTTGTGGGTTTGCCTAAGGTAGCTTTTGATAAGGATCACATATGCACTGCATGTCAATTAGGTAAACAACATAAGATAAGCTTCCCTTCCATCTCATACATACGTTCCAAGAGAGTTCTTGAACTCTTGCATATTGACCTCTTTGGTCCAATCAAACCACTGAGTTTAGGAAGAAGAGAATATACCATGGTCATTGTAGATGACTATTCTCGCTATACTTGAGTTGCTTTTCTAGCTAGCAAAGATGAAGCCTTTGACCAATTCTCAAAAATATTCTTTCAGATAAAAGTAGAACAGGGCATAAGCATTGTACGCATTTGGTGTGATAATGGTGGTGAGTTCAAAAATAAGCACTTTGCTGAATTTTATGACTCTAAGGGCTTTGAGCATAACTTTTCTGCTCCTTATACACAATAAAGTGGAGTTGTTGAAAGGAAAAATAGAACATCCGTTGAAATGGCCTAGACAATGCTAAAGTGAGAACAATCTGCCTAGATATTTTTGGGGTGAGGCCATAAACACAGCATGCTACATCATAAATAGAGCTCTCATTAGAAATACCTTAGAAAAGACCCCATATGAAATATGGAAGGGAAGGAAACCCAAAATTGGGTATTTCAAAGCCTTTGGATGTAAATGCTACATCCTAAATGAAAAGAGAGCGATTGGGAAGATTTGATCCTAAGTCTGATGAAGCAATTTTCCTTGGCTACTCAACACATAGCAAAGCTTACAAAGTCTATAACAAACGATCCCAAACTATGGTAGAGTCAATACATGTATATTTCGATGAGACTAATCATGATGGAAGAAGAAGCTCAAATTCGGAAGATTCAATTCTGGAAGCTGAAAATACTGGAGAAAAGGAATAAGTGTAGATTCCAGATTCCTTCCAGATTAAGAAATATAAGGAAGAAGATGAAGGAATTAATCTCAACTCAGAAGTTCCACAAAGTTCTCTTAATCACCATAAGATAAATTTTATGGATAATCAAGAAGAGGCTACAGATCTTCAAAGGGAAATCCGGACTCACAAAAATCATCATGTAGAAGCCATTTTAGATGATGTCCAAAATCTAGTAAGAACTAGAGGACAACTTAACCGGATGATGAGCCATGCTGCTTTCGTCTCTCTCGTTGAGCGAAAGAAATTTCAAGATACAAAAGGAGTTAAAAGTTGGATGATGGCCATGCAAGAAGAACTAGATCAATTCACTAGGAATGATGTGTGGGATCTAGTGGCACTACCAAAGGGAAAGTCAATCATTGGCACCAACTGGGTATTCTGAAACAAGCTAGATGAATCTGGAGTAGTGGAGAGAAATAAAGCAAGATTAGTTGCCCAAGGCTACAATCAGCAGGAAGGAATTGAATTTGAAGAAACTTTTGGCCCTATAGCAAGATTGGAGGTAATCCAAATTCTATGTGCTTTTGCATCATTTATGGGATTTACATTGTTCCAAATGGATGTCAAAAAAGCATTCCTAAATGTTGTCATTCAAGAAGAAGTTTATGTAAAACAGCCACCTGGAATTAAAGACTCAAAGCATCTGGATCATGTATACAAGCTAAAGAAAGCCCTCTATGGATTGAAGCAAGCACCAAGAGCTTGGTATGAGAGACTCACTATATTTCTCATATCCAAGAGATACATCCGGGGCAAGGCAGATACAACTCCTTTCATCAAGAAGACGAAGGATGATGTGCTTCTAGTCTAAATTTATATTGATGATATCATCTTTCGAGCAACAGATGAAATGATGTATGAAGAATTTAGCACTTAAATGCAGGAGTTTGAGATGTTTATGACGGGAGAACTTAATTTCCTCCTTGGTCTACAAACAAGCAGAGTTCGGATAGGATTTTCATTAATCAATCCAAGTATACTAAGGAAATTCTAAAGAAGTTTGAAATGGATAAAAGCAAGCCGATGTCCACTCCTATGGGATCAGATACAGTCCCATCAAAGGATTATGAAGGAGAAGAAGTAGATTAGAAGCTCTATAGAGGAACGATTGGATCACTATTATACTTGACAACTAGCAGACCTGACATACATTATGCAATTTACTATTGTGAAAAATATCAATCCAATCCTAAGGATTCACATCTCAAAGCAGTGAAGAGAACCCTCAGATATCTCCTAGGAACCACTGAAGTTGGATTATGGTATCATAGTAATTAGAATTTCACACTCCAAGGCTTCACTGATGCAGGTTATGGCAGAGATACTCTTGAGAAGAAGAGTACATCTGGAGGCTATCACTTTCTTCAAGATTGCTTGGTATCATGGTATAGCAAGTAGCAAACCTCAGTTGCTTTATCAACCACAGAAGCACATATGGCAGTAAGAAGTTGTGTAGCTCAACTTCTATGAATCAAGCAACAATTGGAAGATTATAGAGTTCAATCTGGATGTGTTGAAGTGATGTATGATAACAAAAGTACCATTGATGTGTCAAAGAATCTAGTGCTCCATAGCAGGATGAAGCATGTAAACATCATGCATCATTTCATTCGGGATCATGTAATGAAGAAAGATGTTGCATTGGTATACATTCCAACCAATGAGCAAAGAGAAGATATCTTTACTAAGCCATTAAGTAAAGATCAATTCAACAAGCTAAGGGAATCAATTGAAATGTCCAATCCAATTTGAAGAAAAATTCGGAAGAAAATCAGGGATTAGTTTGGACTTTTTCAAGTCAAAAAGTCTAGAGGAAAAGAAGAAGGAATTTTGACTCTTGTTCTGAAAGAGGATAATACCAGCTCAGCAGACAGGAGTGACATATGCCAGTAAAAGCGTGTAAAGTTAACTGTCCACTTCTTGAATTTCAAACGTTTATTGGGTGTTACACGTGGGGTAAAATTAAATGGCTATTTTAAAAATAAACTATTTCCATTCTCTGGTTAAATGCTATTTACCTCTCTTCTAAATTTTTACTTGACACATCATCAATCCATTCAAAATTAATGGTGTCTGGATTACCATAATACCCTCACTTTAGGAATTCTATAAAAACCCCCAATAATCCCTCTTCTTCTTCACGCAAGTAATTTCCTACTGTTACTCTGCAAAATTCAAAACTCAGAACCGTAAATTCGCAAACATCTTTCAGTCTCTCAAATAGCACCCACAAAATCTCAAACCAAAATCATCCTTCCCTTAAGGAACACCTTTAAGGTAGAAGACCTTATTGATTCTGATTTTATTTAGGTCAAGAAAATCGCCTCAGACACCGTTGTCCCTTCATATTACCTAAGAGACAACTACTTATTCTCAACTGACCCATTCAACCAGCTTCTCAGAGATCAGGGATTTAAAACCTTCCTCACGATGCATAATCTCACCTATTCGGTGTCTGTAAAGCAATTCTATGATAATCTCAGGGCTCATAACTACTATAACGCCCTCTGGACCACTATGGATGGAAAGGTGATAACCTTAACTCTGGAATTCTTTATTACTCATCTCAACATGAAGAATGATGGAGTAATATTGAGATTAAATGGAGATGAACAAAAGGTGAAGTATGAACCATTAAATTGGCTACCTCAGAGATACTTTAGAGACAAATTCTTAACTAATTGGCCAGAAGTTCCCAGATTCCTACAATTTATATTAGCAAAGTTTATGCTCGTCCAAAAGGGATCCCTCACTACATTCCCCTCATTCCAACATTGTGTTATCCAGCACTAGACAGATAGTACAACAGTCAATATGCCAGTACTTCTGATCCACTTCATTAGGCAGCACAAATATAGTCATGGAGGAATCATCACAAAAATCTTGATGGAAAATGGAATTGATTTCTCCAAGGAAGAACTTGTGGATGGAAAGGCCATTCTGGAGAAAAACTGCAAGAATTTATCTTTTAGAGAAATATGGGATGAGGAAAAAGCTATCAGATAAAGGGATTAGAAGAAACAAAAGAGCAAGGCTAGAAGAACCATAGTGGAAAATGCATCGGAAGCTAAGAAGTCCAGAATAAGTAAGCCAAAAGCTCAAAGGAAACTCAATGTCAAAGTAGCAGATGAGGAGTAGGACGAGGACACTCTGACCTTGATCCAATTGATGGCAAAATCCCCTGCAAGAAGCTAAGAGGAAGGCTCATTAAAGTGGCTAATAAATTTAGAAAGCCAGATTATGAATTGGAGGCTAATGAAAATATTACAGTTGCTGCTGCTACAACCAGAGAGGGCTATAAAAGGGGGCAGAAAAGAAGCATAAAATATGTACTAACAGAAGAGAATGGGTTTAATAGTGAAGAAATCGGAGATGGGAAACTAGCACCCAAAAAGTAACTCCGGAAGAGGGGATTGACATCTACAGAAGCTTTGAAGGCAGCAAAACCAAAAGAAAGAGCAAAGCTCCCTATCAAGAAAGCCACTGCTGAAATTACAATCCGGGAACCAACTCCTAAAGCTCCCACTCCAATTGACTTAGAAAATGGAAAGGGGCTTGTAGTGTTCACCTAGAGGCCAATACTCTAAGATAATATATTCCCAGAAGACCCTCAATTTGCTGAAATGATGTCAGCTATCTAGTACAACCAGAAGATAAATCTATTAACTAAGGAGGGACCCAAAGGCTCACTCGGAGTAGTAGAATCAAATAGTCCACCAATCCTTCTAGCACTAAAGGATCTGGAGCTTCTTAAAGAAGCCAGGTATTAGGATGAGGACCAATTCAACTTCCAAGCTAGATCAGGGCCTCTTTTTGATAACTTACTAAATGTAGAGCCAGAAGTGGTGGAGCTAAAAAGTCCTGAAAAGGCAATTGGAGGGAATGGTGAGGATAATACTACCATTTCAGGATAAGAGACGATTGTGGTTGCAAGTCCTTTACAGGGGTTAGGAGGGGAGACTGAGAACAGTTCCAGTCTTCCGGCTGTGGAAATTCTAGAGCAAAATGAGGGAGTAAATGCAGAACTTCAAACATAAAATCAGGTAATCATTCTTCCATCTATCCCTTTTGCTGCTGATGAAACTCCGGTTGCTGATGCCGTTGAGATAGAAGATAATTGGGTGCAGTCTCTCAAATTGCATCTAAGAATGACCAGTCTAACCCGGAACACGAAGATCCAGAGGAGGGAGTTAGTCTAAGATCCATAGAGCACACTTTTGAAGTGGACTCTAAGGATGAGGCTACTTAGGATGGAAGGTTGGAGGAAGAAGAGAAAAAGGAGGATGAATCTACTGAAGATGAGAGCAGTCAGGAAAAGGCTGAGGAATCATTATGATCTGAAAAATTTCGGAAGAAATTCCGAGGAAACTTCCTCCATTGAAGAACCACCAAAGTAGCTCACTCCCAAACAAAATCCAGCAAGTGCTGATAAACTAACCACTACAATCAAAATGATCCACGAAGTGGGAGTTGAGAGGCATGAGGAGAGCTATGTCAATAGAGCCTTCTAAGCCATCTACTCTCAACTCAGATCCGTTGAAAGCATCATTTCTAATAAATCATTGGCTCTGAATTTGAAGTCTAAGTTGGGAGAAATCAAGGGAATTGAACAGATTGCAGAAGCTTCAGTCTCAAAAATTACTCCAGTGCTTGAACAGATCAATGCAAATATAGCATGAGCAAATATCTTTGCAAATCAGGCTCATACCGGAGTGACTAATAACTGCGCCACCATAATAGAAAAATCACCTCCTACTTTACTAAAATTACCACTAAGCTCAAAGAGTACAAGGACCAAAAGTTTGAAACCTTGAAAAATCTCTTTCTGGGGCTGTTGTAGAAGGTGTAAAGGATACTGTCTCTAACCTCAAACTGCTAAATGAGGAGGATTAAGCTGGCCAAGAAATTCTTACCAACTTTCTTGATAAGGCCCTCTCTAAACTGCTAAAGAAGCAAGTGGATGAGATAAGTGATGACAGTGGAAGCCATGCATCCGAAAATAATGATTTAATCAAAATTCTTCAAGAGGCTTTCCACAAGGATCTTACAATGCTCAACATAAGTATCCACAATGTCCAAAGGGATATCTGATAGGATATTAATACTCTAAAGTCAGGTATGGCTAATTTATCTAACTTTTCCTCCGGATCTTCATCCTCTGCTCCGAACAGTCTTCTCATTCCGGTGGCTCACAATCTAGTCCAACATATAGAAGATATTGGGTTCTTTAGCTATAAGTGTAATCTAACTCTTCTCAAGTGCATGTTCCCATATTTTGATAAGGAGGACCAAGTTCATGCCTTGAAAATGATCCCTTCAATGACCAAATCTTACAAGGTACTCTAGAACTCCATAAGGCTACTCAGCCTACTTCCGGCAATAGTTGAACCATAATTTAAAAATGCTTACAACAAAATGTGGACTATTCTATCTATTCAAATGCTTGGCAAAAGAATTGGGATGGAAAATCCTATATGGTTATTGATCCCCAATCTGATGCGAATAAAAAGGGGGGAAAACCAAAGGAGGAAAAGGAAAAGAGAAAGAAGGGGAGCCATCAAAAAGTGGCACAAATGAAAAAATCATCCTTAGAATAGCTATTTTTCTGCAATGTAAAAATATGTAATAGCTAGTTCCAAATTCACTTATATGTATTTGTGTATTTGTAATTCTGAACTTCATGAGGTTGACTATTGTTAACAACAGAAGTATATATAGTGAAAATCTTATACTCAAGATTGCTTCTAAGTACAATCTATAATTGTACTTCAAGAACCTAGAAGCTAGAATTCAAACATGTTGAGGGAGCTAGGATGCTTAGATTATGGGGGAGCAAAATCTGTAAATGACTAAGTATCAAGAATCATACTTAGCTCATATAACCCCTTTTCCATGTGCTTAGTTTTTGTTTCCATCAAATGGGGTAGAAATCTAAGTGGTATATCCTGCTAAAGACAAGAGGACTTAGCTAAGAGTTAGTGCTTCTAGTGGTATATCCTACATCCGGAAGGGGTTACGATCCGGAGACAAATTGTAAGGCTTGATTCTTATTAGTTGGAAAGGAATTCACTAGTGGAAAAGATTAGAGAAAGGAAACTCCGGGGACTGGAGTGCGCGAGGCCGAACTAGGATAAAATTCTGTGTTTGATTTTCTTACTCTCTACTCATTTGCATTATTATCATCCAGATCCATCTTATCTGGAACATAATCAAACATGCTAACATAAGCAAACACGCTACACTAAGACTTTTTGAAGTCTATTAATTTCGCAAAAAAATGGTCATTCACCCCCCTCTAACGTTATTTAGACCCCCACAGGGACCAATAAAATCATATATGCAATGTACTTTTCTTAAGATAGTCCAAGGCCTTTCTCAGATCTTGATATTTTAATGCCTAGGAAAAACTTTACTGGATCTAAGTCCTTGATTGTGAACAGGTTGTGCGAATAATGGCAGTGAAAATGCTCTCATTTGAGCTAGTGATCAGTATATCATCTACATAAATCACCATATAGGTGGGAAATCCAGATTCTTTTTCTCAGTCTTTGTGAATCGGCAATGGTCATTTGAGGATCCGTTGAATCCAAATTCTTCCATCTTGATTGATATCTCCCTGTGCCACTGTCTCCCTACTTGTTTCAAGCCATAGAGGGATTTTATCAGTTCGCACACTTGACCAGCGGGACATTTTTTCATACAATGGTAGTGGTTTAGGATAGATGTCCTCATCAAGGAAGCCATGCAAATATTCATTATTCAAATCTATTTGATGTAGAGACCAACTTCTTGCAGTAGTAATTGCTATCATGATCCTCATTATTACATTCTTTGCCATAGGACTAAATGAGTCATGGTAATAAATCCCCTGTAATTGGTTGTAGCCCTTTGCAACTAGCCTTGCCTTTAACCTTTCAATCTCACCATTTTTCTTATACTTGATGCGATATACCCACTTTGATTCAATTACCCTTTTGTTAGATGGAAAATTTGTGTGCATCCAAGTTTCATTTTCCTCCAAAGCCCGTAATTCATCTTTCATGGCTTGGATTCAGTTAAAATCTTTACTTTCTTTCTAGAAGTTCTTTAGTTCCTTTATAGAGGTGACATTTACAATAAATTGCCTATGTTCAACAGATGGTTTCGAAATGTGTGGCAAGGAATTGGTATTAGAATTTATTGCTATATAGACATATTCCTATAGGCAGTGGGGCCTTTTGGTTTCTCTGCTTGAAGTTCTTCTAACCATTATATTGTTTTTTGTAGTATCATCTAGTGTAAGTATTTTAGCCTCAACAGTCTTAGTTTCCTTGTTGTTGAAAGGGAATTGCCTTTCTTGGAAGTGTTAGTCCCTTAGGAGTGTGTACTAAGGCCAGAGGGGGGTGAATGACTCTTTTTGTGGAATTATAGAATTTTCAAAAAGTCTTTGCGTAGCGTGTAATATATGATTCGGAGTTATAGAATCTAGATGATGCAGATGTTAAATAAAATGCACTAGAAGTAAAAGCTTAAAGTAAAGGAAAATCAAACATAGTTATTTTTAAAATGGTTCTGCCCTGCCTAGGTCCAGTCCCCAGAGTTTCCTCAGATTAAATCCACTAGTGATATTTCTTTTATAGGCATAAATCAAGCCTTTATAGTTGTCTCCAGAGATTTCTTCTCCTCCGGATGTAGGATATACCTCCAACGCTAATCCCTAGCTTGGCTTAGTCCTTTACAAGTTGTCTCCGTAGAATCGCTCTTCTTCTAGAAGTAGGATATACCACCAAACTAACTCTAACCTTGGCTAAGTCCTTTTCTCTTAGGGATATACCATTAAGACTTTTCCTAGTTCAAGCTAAGTCCCCCATCTCAATACTCACCCCTAAGTATGGGATTTTACAACGATTGTGTTTACAAGGTTGGGTTTTGAATTCTTCAAGATAAGTCCCCAATCTCAATATTCACCCAAGTATAAGATTTTACAATGATTGTGTTTACAAGTTTATAACTTTACTTGAGAATTCTTACAACCTGTTTTTAAATGTTTTGTTCTTGGAGGGATTATGATCACTGATTGAATAGCAAATTTCTCAAGGTAATAGCTTTCTTAAATCAACCAACATCTTCTCAACTTGTGAAGCTTCCATTTTATAGGATTGGATCATAAATGTAGCCACTGAATGATCTTGAATTTTCACTAATGATCAAATAAGTGCCGGTGTGCCCGGAGCCATTGATCTTTCCGTTAGACCCAATAAATGTCTCATTTGAATTTGTTGGGATTGGAGCAACAAAGTTGTTAGACGTCATTTATTTGGCTTTTGTGCTCTGCAAAATACCATGCGACATTTGTCTTTATTTAGACTCCACGCTCCTTGCTATTGGTCTATGTTAAAAAGGTTGTTACCTTTTTCTCTTTCCGTGTCAGTCCTTTTTATCCTTTCCTAAAATTGTACAAACTGTTGCTTTTTCATTCTCCAAGGCAAAAAGGCATGTTTGACTTTAGACCAATTCGAGGCAAATTAATATTTAAATATTTCCCTTTCTTGAGAGTTTTCTTATGGATGTCTTTAGACTGAACTTTATTGGAAGCTCTTCTATAGTGATCTTTTCTGGATGCTGTCTACTTGGGCTTTAGGGATTTGTTTCCTTCCAAATTTTAATCAAATGCTTCTCCTTAGACTTAGGGATGTGTTTTCTTCAAGACTTAATCTGGATGCATTCTTCAAGGACTTAGGATTTTATTTTCTGCAAAACCTTATCCGGATGCTTTCTTAGAAATTGTCTTCCAGATCATTGTTTTCCAATAATCTCCCCCATTTTGATGGAAAAAAAACTAAGGACAAAAGCATCGATAATTGGAAATATGAACTAAGTACGATTCTTGATACTTAGTCATTTACAAAGTTCTCCCCCATAATGCTAGCATCCTAAATTCCCCAAGATTTTCGCATATGAGCTTCTAAGTTTTTGTAGTACAATTGATAGTTGTACCTAGAAGCAAGTTTGAGTAATATTGTTTTCACTATATTTCTTCTGCTCTTAATAATAGGTTAACATCAATCAAGTTCAGATTCTAATGGATTAAATAAGAATAAAGTGAAAAATCATTTACATTGCTATTCTATTACATATTATAATATTAAAAGAGCTATGCTATACTACCTCTACTTCTTCTTACCAGCTTCATCTTCCATTATCTTGTCCTTCTGCTCTTTCTCCCCCTTTTTGTTTACATCAGATGGAGGGTCTATTTTAATGTACATTCTTTGCTTCCACATATTCTCCCAACTCCTGACATAAGACTGCAGTTTTCATTCCCATCTAATCTTTTGTCTACAACTCTATCCACTATAGGGGGGCATAAATGTAGTGACTTGATTGAATTTTGGAGCTGAGCATAGGACTTGGTCAGATTTGGATGCATTTTGAGGGCATACTCCCTGTCTTCCTCCTCAAAGTAAGGGAACATCCCACGGATGAGCGTAAGTAAACACTTGTACCCTACAAAGCCAGTATCCCCAATATACTGGACTAAATGTTGCAAGAGGGGAAGTAGTAGGCTTTCTGGTATGGATGGTGAAGAGGTTAAAGTAGAAGGAGTTGTTAGGCTTAAATTGGACATACCAGTGTTGAGTTGCTTGATTTCCTTAAAAATGGTCTTGGTTCCATTATGGATGCTTTCATTTATATGCCAGAGCTCAATGTTGAACATCTCGAGCCAATTATTAACAATTTTGTCTATAGTATAAAGACCAGTTTGAAAATCTGCAACCATGTCCTTAGCAGGCTTGGATAAGAGAGTTTGTAATTCATCTTTGAGGAATTTGGTTAGCTACTCCTTCATTTCCTACTTCTCAGTGGATAGAGTGGTGATTCTGGATGATATGGCACTTGAGCCTTGAGTAATAGCAGTGGGGATGGATTTGAGCAAATCTTCAAAATTTTTCTCCATAAAATCCTTAAGCTCCTTTTTCAGATCAGCTATAGCAGAACTAATATGCCCAAGAGTAGTGGCATTGCTAGATACTACTCTGGTTGAAGCTTTGGTAGCAGCCTATTTCGCTTTATTAACCTCTTGTTATATCTGCTCCAAGACCGGAGTGACTTAAGAGAGAGAAGTTACTGTAACCTTCTCATCACTGGGAAGATTATTCACTCTTTCTTCTAAGGTAGTTAGCCTATTCTGGATCTCCTATAGCTCAGTTTTCATCTCCTGGGGAATTGATAGATTTTGAGTTATGGACTCAATTGCTCCCAGTATGGTGCATATTTCCCGGAGAATAGGCTCAAGTTCAGGATTATTGCTTGTTTTTTCCTCATTCATAGCTTCCTCTTATAGCTTGTAAGCTAATTTTATTTTCTCCTCCTTACTAGAGGGTTTAGTTTAAGAGCTGACTCTTGGTTTCAGTTCATAAAAGCTTACTGGGGATAGCTGGGACTTGAGGTACCCTCATCGTCATCTTCTGCATGATCACTATCTTCATCATTATCATCATCATCTTCCCTCTTTTCCTCTTCTTTTCCTTTCTCCTGATCATCCTCCTATTCATCTGGATCCTTTAGAGTGACGTTGCCCTTTGAGTTTGCCAGTGTAGCATCCTTATTAGAACCCAAATCCACCTCCTGCTATTGTTCTTGAGTTCCACCAGAATTAGGAACTTGTTCAAGCGTTGGTACAGAGTTTGGCTCATATCCCTTAATACAGCTGAAGATCCGATTGTATCTAGGTTGCCTTGATTTTCATCAATCACAACTTCCTCAGTATTTAGATCAATTTGGACTTCCTCTCCTTATGCCTTTTCTGGAATTTCAACCTCCACTACCTCCTGTGCTTCATTTGCTTCCTCTTCCTTATTATCTTCACCATTATTCTCCAAAATAAGAAGTGACTCTAGGAAAGCCGTTTGAAGGGCCTTGAGATTCGTCCTTCTAACTTCCTCCTCACCATATTCTTCTCTAACATGATCAATATCTATTCAGGGCATAAGCATAGATGGAGTGGGTTCTACCGGATGAGTAGCTTGTTGACTTACTCTGAAAGAGCCTCCGGGTCCTTCAAGGGTGAGCATAGGCTTGTTTAGTTTCTCATTTTCTTGAATTACTTCCATCATTTCATTATATTCTAGATGCTCCAGATGTAAGGTTTTAGCAGTAATCACCACATTCTTCCCCTTATCTCTCTGGGCCTCTGCAATAACCTCTACTTTGAAAGGTTTGGGAGCTAGCTCTTTAATGGTGATCCTAGCCTCCAATTTCTTTGAAGCAGTTTTAGCCTTTTTAGATCTTAAGGCCTAAGTAAATGTTGGTCCCTTCTTGACCAATTTCTTTTCTGGAGCAGGTTCTTCCTCTTCGCTACTACTTTCAAAAGTAGTACCCCTTTTATGATCTCCTTAATAGTTTTTTCAACCCCTCTCTTCCTTCTAACCTCAATGGAGGGGTGAACTTCGGGCGCCACCTTCGAAATAGCTTTTCTCCCCCTCTTAGCAGCAACTTTTACAAGCTTTCTCCTTAGCTTATTAGGTGCCTATTTGAGGATCCGAGTTAGAGTTAGGGAATTCTCATTGACCTGCTCTTCTTCCTCCTCTTCCATAGGTTCCAAATCAATCTTCTTTTAGGCCTTGGGCCTTATAGTTATTATCCTCTTCACTATCGGAGCCTTCTCAACTGGCTCTCCGATTCTTTTGGCCTTGGTCCTTTCTTGCATAATCCTCTTCTGCTCCAGGGCCTTAGCTTTATCCCAAACTTCATCAAAAGTGAGCGTCTGGAAATTTTTGGTTAGGATGGCTTTCCCTTCAACCTCATCTACTCCTACAGATCAACTTCATTTGATATGAGGATTTTGGTGATTTAGGCGCCATGAGAGTATTTATGCTGCTTTGTATAGTGGATAAGCAAGACTGCTGTGTTGAGTTCCCTGCTCTTAAACCAATGTTGGAGAACACAATGCTGGAATGAGGAGGCAGTGTTGAGAGATCCCTTTTATATTAGAACTAGCTTGGCTAATACGAGTTGAAGTGTTCTGGGTGTCTTTGGATAGTAGGTGGAGAATTTATCACCAAAGTATCTCTCTGGCAGCGACATTTTTGGGTCATACTTGATAGTTTGTTCATCCCAATCGTTCCTCATTATCACCCTACTATTATTCATATTGAAGTGAGTCATAAAGAATTGAGGGGTAACTGTAATTACCTTCCTCTGAACCGTGGTTCGGAGAGCATCATCGTAGTTGTGGATCCTCAAATTTTCATAGAACTCCTTCACATGTAGAGGATAAGTTTGGTTCTTCATCTAGAGGAACACTTCCAGATGTTAGTCTTTTATAAGGAATTATGCATAGGGCTTTGTTATGAACAATTACTCATCACCCAGAAAGTCAGATGACACAATAGTGTCTAAATTTTTGAACTTTATTGGGATAAAGTCTTCATCCATAAGGTTTGCTTCTAGTACTAGATTCTTTTGGGGAAGTGCTACTTGATTCTTGGTTCTTGCCATTTCTGAGTATTTGAGAGAAGAGTTTGGAGGATTTTAGGGTTCAGAAGGTATTTTTGTAGAGTAACATTAGTAAGTTGCTCGCGTGAGGAAGATAGTGGAATTTGGGGGCTTTTTTATAGTGTTTTGAAGGTAAGGGTAATTTCGTAATCTGAAAGCGATTAAATTTGACTGGATTGATGAGGTGGTCATTAACTTTGAAGAGCGAAGTTAATGGCGTGTAAACCAAAGAATGGGAATAGTTTATTCCATTTCTAACTATTATGTTTTACCGTGCAAGGTGTGTACAATAAACTTTTGAAATTCAAAAGTGTATAATTACTTTTTAGCGCCTTTACTGCCATTTGTCACTCTTATCTACTGAGTTACCAATCTTCTCTTCCGAAACTGGAATTAATCCAACTTAATTTTCTTCCTTGTTTCCTCTGCTCTTCAAATTGGATTTGACATTCTAATTGCCTCTTAGGGCTTGTTGAATTGATCTTTATATAGTGATTTAGTAAAGATATCAGCCCTTTGCTCATTTGTTAGAACGTAGACCAAAACCACATCCTTTTTAATCACATGATCTCTAATGAAATGATTCCTGATATTGGCATGCTTCATCCTACTATGAGCATTGGATTTTTGGACATATCAATTGCACTTTTATTGTCACACATCATATCAACACATCCTACTTGAGCTCCATAATCTTCTTGTTGTTTCTTGATCCATAGAAGTTGAGCAACACAACTTCCAGTAGCCATATTTTCAGCTTCTGTAGTTGATAATGCTAGTAATGTTTGCTTCTTACTGTACCATGACACTAAACAATCTCTAAGAAAATAACAACCTTCAAATGTACTTTTTCTTTCAAGCATAACTCTACCATAGTCTGCATTAGTGTACCCTTGCAATGTGAAATTTCCATTACTGGGACACTATAGCCCAACTTCAGTTGTTCCCAGCAAATATCTTAGGACCCTCTTGACAGCTTTTAGATGTGATTTCTTGGGATTCGTTTGATATCTTGCACAATAACACACAGCATAATGTCTATCTAGTCTACTTGTAGTTAGATATAGAAGAGATCCAATCATCCTATATAGCTTTTGGTCTACTTCTTCTCCATTATAATCCTTTGAAAGGATTGTATCTGATCCCATTGGAGTGAACATTGGCTTTCTCTTGTCCATATCAAACTCCTTTAGAACCTCCTTGGTGTATTTGGATTGATTTATGAAAATCCCATCTGAACTCTACTTGATTTGGAGACCAAGAAAGAAGCTGATTTCTCCAATCATTGACATTTCAAATTCCTTCTTCTTTTGAGTGCTAAATTATTCACACATCCTCTTATCGGTTGCTCAAAAGATGATATCATCCATATAAATTTGGACAAGAATGACATCATCCTTATTCTTCTTGATGAAGAGAGTTGTGTCTGCCTTTCCTCTGATATATCCCTTGGATATGAGAAATGATGTGAGCCTTTCATACCAATCTCTTGGAGCTTGCTTCAATCCATAGAGAGCCTTCTTCAACTTATAGACATGCTCTGGATTTTTTAATCTCAAGCCATGGTGGCTGCTTAACATAGACTTCTTCTTGACTAACTCAATTTAGGAAAGCATTATTGACATCAATTTGGAATAAGGTGAATCCCATATAGGATGCAAAACCACATAAGATCCTCGTTGCCTCCAATCTTGCTACTGGAGCAAAGGTTTCTTCAAAGTCAATGCCTTCTTATTGGTTGTATCCCTGGGTAACCATTCTTCCTTTGTTTCTTACCACCACTCCGGATTCATCCTGCTTATTCCAGAATACCCATTTTGTGTTACTTATTGGCTTTCCTTCTAGAAGTGGTACTAGATCCCAAACATCATTTCTGGTGAACTAGTCTAGTATTTCTTGCATGGCCATCATCCAGCTCTCATCTCCTTCTGCATCTTAGAACTTCTTTAGCTCAATGAGTGGAATAAATGCTGCATGGTTCATCATTCTATTGAGTTATCCTTTTGTTTTGACCGAATTCTATACATTGTCTAAAATGGCTTCTATTGGATGATTCCTATAGGTCTAGATTTCCCTTTAAAGATCTACAGGTTGTTGTGGAGCTTATTCTCCATCAACTTCAACTCCTTCATTTGCTTCTGGTCATCATTGAAATCAATTCCATCATTATAGGGATTAGCTGGAGATTGATCTATGTTGAAGTTGATTTCTTCATCTTCCTCTTTGTATTTCTTTACTTGGAAGATTTCCTGAATATTCTCTAGTTCTGCTTCATCTGGAACTATGTTATCCGGATCTTCACTTCTCTAACTTGCATTGTTAGTCTCATCAAAATCTATATGTAATGACTCTACCATAGTTTGAGTTCTTTTGTTAAATACCTTGTAGGCTTTACTATGTATTGAGTAGCCAAGGAAAATTGCTTCATCAAACTTTGGATCATACTTTCCTAGTTGCTCTCTATCATTTAGGATGGAGCATTTACACCCAAATGCTCTAAAGTACCCAATTTTTGGTTTCTTTCCCTTCCAGATTTCATATGGAGTTTTGTCTATGTTCTTTCTAATGAGAGCTCTATTTAAAATATAACATGTAGTATTAACAGCTTCTCCCTAAAAGTATTTAGGCGGGCTATTGTCACTTAGCATTGTTCTAGTCATTTCAACTATGGTTCTGTTTTTCCTTTCTGAAATCCCATTTTGTTGAGGTGTATGAGGTGCAGAGAAGTTGTGCTCAATGTTTTTGGAGTCATAGAATTCATTACATTGCTTATTTTTTGAATTTTCATCCATTATAACTTTGGATCTGTGCAATGCTTGTGCCTTATTCTACTTTTATTCTAATGAATATTCTAGAGAAATGGTCAAAGGCATCATCCTTGCTAGCTAGAAAAGCTACCCAGGTATAGCAAGAATAATCATCCACAATAACCATGGTATATTCTCTTTTACCTAAGCTCATGGATTTGTCCAAACATGTCAATATGTAGTAGTTCAAGGACTCTTTCAGTAGGTATATAAGGAATGGAAGGGAAACTTTTTCTAGTCTGTTTACCTAGTTGACATGCAGTGCATATTTGATCCTTATTAAAAGTAACCTTAGGCAAACCCTCATCTAGTTCCTTTTTTGGCTAGTTTGGACAGAAGGTCATGCTAACATGTCCTAACCTCCGGTGCAATAGCCATGATTCCTATTCTTCAGGGACCAAGCAGATATTATTCTTTTTCTCATTTTTAATATTAACAAAATAAACATTATTTACTCTAGGTCCATGAAGAATGAGTTGATTGGACTACTATCAATGATTGAGTAACCATTGGAATCAACCATCACCTTTCTCCCTTTGTCACAAAATTGAGCAACACTTAGTAGGTTGAATTTCAGTCCATCAACTAGGGAGACATCTTCTATTTTCAATTTAGATCCAATGGTTCCATGTCCAATGATCTGTCCCTTTTGGTTTTCTCCAAAGGATACTTTTCCACCCTTCTTCAGGGTTAATGTTATGAATGCATTTTCATCACCCGTCATGTTTCTTGAGCATCCACTATCAATGTACCAGGTTTCTTGATCTTCAGTGGATCTAAGGCATACCTCAATGCTCACCGATTTGGACTCTGATTCTTTAGTTTGCTTAGTGATTTGCTGAGTTATTCCTATTCTTAAATGTTCTGCCTCCGGCTCAATCAGTGCCACAAATGCACAATTGGCAGTATCTTCTTCTTATAAAGATGATGAACTACTTCTTTCCTTGATATTGCTCTATATGGCCACATTCCCTTCTTCTTCTACTTCTTTTCCTTCTTGAGCTTAGGAAATTTTACTTTGAAATGTCCTTTCTCTCCACATTCGAAGCAGGCATCTCCATTTCTTGATCCCTCTTATCATTTGAATCTGTTCTATATTTATCTTTCCTGGAGCTGCTTTCTCTCCTCTTCTTAGAGTCAAATCTTCTGGAGCTTCTCCTTGATCCTCTTTCCTTCTTCCTTACTCTTGAATTGTCTGTCCATCGTAGCCAGTTCTTCCTTTTTATAGGGAGATTCCCTTGACTGATTCTCTATTCCGGAGGAGTGTGATCCGGAGGAGTCTGCCTTGAGATCAACTTCTTTCTTCTTCTGTACAAGCTTCTTTTCCTATTGACTATATCTTTCTAGGGATAGCTATTAGGTCAACAGGTTTTCAATGAGTTCATCACAACCATAAAATTTTAGGTCATGAGCTTCCTCAATGGCTATCTTTTTGTCATCGCATTCCTTTGTGAGACTCTGGAGGATTTTCTTCACCATCTCTTCTTCAGTGATCTCCTTTCCCAGTCTCTTCATCTCATTTACTAGATTGGTATAACTAGTATTCATGTTGCTGATGGACTCCTTTGGTTCTATCTTGAAGTTTTCCAGCTTTTCCTGGAGGAGATCAATCTTGGCTTCACGGACCTTATTGGTTCCTTTATAGGTCACCTTAAGTTTTTTCCAAATTTCGTGACCTGTTTCGTAGCCTACGATCCTATTATATTTAGCTGCACTCAAAGCACAATGAAGCATGGTAATAGCATTTATGTTTTTATGCAACTTTTTATAGTCATTATCATCCCATTGATTAGAGGGTTTTCTAGTTGTAATACCCTCAATCTCATAGGTAGGAATATATGGGCCATCCTTGATGGCCATCCATGCTAGCATGCTTTGAGCCTGAATGAAATTCTTCATCCAATTTTTCTAGAACGTGTAATGTTCAGTGGTGAAGAGTGGGGGACGGGTTAGAGACATACCCTCTAGAAGGATTTATGAGTTATTATTCTGATAACTCACTTTGATTTATGAAATAAAAATTTGGACCTGTAGCTCGAGCACTTGCTCTGTTGGTCCCTTAGGAGTGTGTATTAAGGTCAGAGGGGGGGTGAATGACCTTTTTTGTGAAATATAGACTTTTCAAAATGTCTTTGTGTACTATGTAAAAAATGATCCGGAGTTATGGAATCCAGATGATGCAGATATTAAATAAAATCTACAAGAAATAAAAGCTTAAAGTAAAGGGAAATCAAACACATTAATTTTTATACTAGTTCAGCCTTGCCTAAGTCCAGTCCCCAAAGTTTCCTCCTCCGAGGTTAAACCCACTAGTGATATTTCTTTCGCGAGTAGAAATCAAGCCTTTATAGTTGTCTCCAGAGATTTCTTCTCCTCTGGATGTAGGATATACCACCAACGTTAATCCCTAGCTTGGATGAGTCCTTTACAAGTTGTCTCTGTAGAATCACTCTTCTTCCAGAAGTAGGTTATACCACCAAACTAACTTCAAGCTTGGCTAAGTGAATTTCTCTTGGGGATATACCATTCAGACCTTTCCTAGTTCAACCTAAGTCCCCAATCTCAATACTCACCCAAGTATGAAATTTTAAAACAATTTTGTTTACGACGTTGGGTTTTGAATTCTTCACGTTTATAACTTCACATGAGAATTCTTACAAACTAATTTTAAATGTTTGATTCTGAGAGGGATAATGATCACTGATTGAATAGCAAATTTCTCAAGGTAATAGCTTTCTTAAATCAACCAGCATCTTCTTAACTTGTGAAGCAATGCTTGGATCATAAATGTAGCCGTTGAATGATCTTGAATCTTCACCATTGATTAGATAAGTGTTAGAGTGTTCGGAGCCGTTGATCTTTCCGTTAGACCCAATAAATGTCCCGTTTGAATTTGTTGGGATTGGAGCAATAAAGTTATCAGACATAGTTTCTTTGGCTTTTTGTGCTCTACAAAATTCCATGCGAAATATGTCTTCATTTGGACTCCACGGGCCTTGCTATTGTCTATGTTAAAAAGGTTGTTACCTTTTTCTCTTTCCGTGTCAGTCCTTTTTATCCTTTCTTGAAATTGTGCAAACTGTTGCTTTTTCATTCTCCAAGGAAAAAAGGCATGTTTGACTTTGGACCAATTAGAGGGAAATTAATATTTGAATATTTCCCTTTCTTGAGAGTTGTCTTCCGGATGTCTCTAGACTGAACTTTACCGGATGCTCTTCTATAGTGATCTTTTTTGGATGATGTCTTCTTGGGCTTTAGGGATTTGTTTCATTCCAAACTTTAACCGAATGCTTCTCCTTGGACTTAGGGATGTGTTTTCTTCAAGACTTAATCCGAATGCATTCTTCAAAAACTTCGGATTTAGTTTTCTTCAAAACCTTATCCGGATGCTTTCTTAGGAATTATCTTCAGAATCATTATTTTCCAACAGGAACTTGACATCTCTAGTCACCATAAATTTATTAGTTGTGAGATCCATATGTTAATAACCCTTTTAGCCTTCTAAAAAGACAATGAATATTGCTAGCATGACACTTGCTTCAAATTTGTCTTTGTGTGGCAAGACATTTATGTAATGGCACATACGCCCAAATGGGTGGAATAGTTCATTATTGGTTGTTTACCCATAGAACACTTTGTATGGACTTTTCCATTTTAGTACTTCGGTTGGCAACACATTTATAATAGATGCAGCAAAAAAATAGCTTCTCTCCAATAATTTGTTGTTATGTTGGCTTGAAATAGCATTGACCTTACTATGTTTAATAGTTATTGATGTCTTCTCTCTACCACCCCCATTTTGTTAAGGTGTGTATGAGCAGGTTTTTTTTATGAATGATACATGCTTGCTGGAACAATGCTTTGCGCTTTGTGTTTATAAATTCTGTGCCATTGTCTGTCCTTACAACTTTGACTTTGGCACTAAATTGTGTTTCTACTAATTTTAAGAAGCCTCAAGTGCATTAACAACTTGAGATTTGTTTCGCAGGAGCACTACCCACACCATTCTACTATAATCATAAAAAATGGTCAAGAAATAGTATGCACCAGTTTTTGAAGCAAGCTCGTAAGGTCCCCAAACATCAGAGTGTATCATATCAAGCCTACATACAATAGTAATTGAATTATGGCCAAAAGAATGCCTATGTTGTTTGGCTTTAGGACAAATGTAATAGTTTTCATTTACATTATTGTATTTCATACTTGGTACATGCTATAAAACTCTATCATCTTTGTCGAGACACTCATGTCTTTAGCAATAGTAAAACAACTATCAATTTTACTCCCAATTAGCTTTACTTCAGCTTATTGCACTAATTCTAGAGAAAAGGACCTCTTGGTTAGCTTTTATAACCCTCCAGAGTATTCTCTAGCTGCTAATATTGCTTTAGAGATCTTGTCCTGCAAGTAACAACTGTTTGAGTTAAAAGTCACCATAACAGTAGACTGCCTCAACTTTTGGCCAACTGATAGAAGATTGTATTTGAAGGAAGGCAAATACAAGGGATCCCTTAAAATCAGTGATGTTGAAAGTTTTACTTTACCGGTGTATTTAACATTTTGACAAGATCCTTCTGGCGAAGTCACAGTTTGATTTCTCCTAACTTCTTTATAACTTCGAAACATAGATAGTAGTGGGCATATATGACTAGTGTGTTGTTCTATATTAGGGGTTTTAGCAAGTAAAACAGGTGCAGCGGAAATTCAAAAATTAATCTAGAGTCCAAGATCTCCTAAGCATGACATGATTGATAATAATAATAGTCTTAAATTATTCTAGATCATAAACACTTATAAAAGGTCCTAATAATAATTTAACCACTTACTAGTTGAAGCGTGAATCTCTTAGTCGGTAGAAAGGCCCCTTAGCTACGTACACAGACTCTAAGGTAGAAGCCCTCTATAAATAGTCCATACGAGCACTACCGACCAAAACCTTCTAGAAAGGGAGAATCGATAAATAAGCGGAACACAGCTAGATCTTCCCTACTAATTTATTCTAGAAGAAATCCCCTTAGTTTTCTATTCTAAGTAAATAATACGTCTTTCAACGGATTACTTTTAGGAACTAGAACAACTTAGAGAATAAGAGAGCAAGAGAAGGAGTATGAAATTAAGGATGAAAAATAATGAAAGAGGAGGGTTCTATTTATAGTGGTTAGGAAATATTTAGATGACAAATGAAACCCTAACCTCAACTAATTAGAATTAAAATAAAAGGGGCAATTAAGACTTTTAAAACCAAATAGAGTTTGAAATCAAACTCTAGTTGGGAGCTTGCTTGGGGAGCAAGCTCCCCACTTCTAACCAAACACTGTTGATCGAATGGCCAGTAGTGGCGTTCTAGGCCTATGCAGGCATGCAGGCCCAAAGCCCATAGCAGCGCAGCGCCATACACTGGCCTATTGGGTACTACACCTATGCAGCCCAACAGGCTGCGCATGGCGCACCGTGCTCCTACTGGGCCGCTCACCGGCGTAGTGGGCTGCCATTCGCAACCCACCATTTCCTAAGGCCCAAATGCGGGCCTTGAGTAGTGTTGTTCACACACTACACTGCGTTGGCCCGCATGCAGATCTAAGTCCAAAATTGTCCAACAATTTTCTTACCAATCCACTTGCACTAATTCAAGCAACACCTAGTATTCTTTAATTGTGCTATTTGGTTTTTAATTCCCTTTATTTATTTTGACCTCCTTATTATTTAATGGGTTCATTGGTCCAACCAATGAATATTGATCTAACCAATATTATGGTCTAACCATATTTCCTTGCTCTTCTAGATTAGACCTAGTCTAACGGTTCTTTACATGGCTCGGTCATAACTCAAAGTGTGTGACTTATAGGATCCTGTAATATCGAGCTATAAAAAGTTTAACCTAGCTTAATTCCTTTTAGGAATTGACTAGCTCAAAGCTCTAGACCGTTGTGGACTCCGATTACTTTGATCGATCATAGTGGCTCTCTGGCATAGGGCACATGACCCCTCAATATTCGGAACATCACGTGCAAGGTGACTTAATCCTGGTTCTGTAATAGTAATAATACAATTCACTCCTTCAATCAACTGTTAAGTACCATCTAGTTTCTAGGACTCGGTTTAAGTGTTAGTCCACTAGTAGCTTTAAAAGCTACCCCAGTATTTAGTCTTGCTACAAAAATACACCACTCAACCATTTAATGTGTTGATCAGGATCTCATCCTATCAACTCATACTCTAATTAGAGGTTTATGAGTGTGTCACTTCCAACAAGTGGCCAAGGTACATCTCCCTTATATTGCTATAATGGAGTGATAGATTCCATCTTAACTACTCAGCTTACCAACTGACAGACATCAACTATACCCATAATCATCCGCATCACCCATCTATAGAATTCTTAGGTATGACCCAAAGTATAGCAACATCTAAATACTGTAACTAGTATTTCAGGTGTAAGGATAATCGTATTGCTATTGTAATGAGACGATTAAACACCAACGTATAATATAGATTACCGAGTGTTCTCTCATAGCAGTCTCTGATGTATCTCTCTGAATACATTCATATGTTAACCCAAGGTACCACCCTCCAGCACTGGAGATATGCTACTCTGAATCAAATTCAAGAGCTATGACGACACATGCTAGTCTATCTGTATCATCAATGTCCAGTCTTGATGATACTATGACTAGTGATATTTAGACAAATCATAATTGCACACGAACTAGTTCTCCCACTATGCCCTTACAATACATGCTATGATTATGTGATGGACTTTTGCAAACACATCAATGAATATATTCTAAACCAGTCGTAATATTTTTACATTCATTGATATAATAAAAGAATGTCTTTATTTATATAACTTTGTTCGTACAAATAAAACTAACTAAGATATATCGTCCTAATTGCCTCTAGGCATATATCATATCTAATATAGTGGCCCCACTATCTATGATCCAAACACTATCATCTTGAAAACCAGACAAGTAAGAGTGTAGTGCATTACCAGAGAAGCCAACAGAAGCACTGCAATCAGAATTGCTTGATTGTCGTTGCTTCTCTTTCCCCTTCATCATTTGATATATTTCTTGGAGCACTTTGTTAGTGACAACTGGACCTGTATCATCATTGTCATCATCATCATCATCATCATCATCATCATCATCTATGTCAGAGTCAGTCAAAGGTGTTTGGTGCATTTTACCTTTAGTTGTATTAGCCTTAGCACTGATGACATTCAATTTGTCCTTATTTCTTGGATGTTGTTGAGATGAGCCCTTTTTCTTTCTAGTTCCCCACCATTCCAGATAACCAACCATCTTGAAGAGCTCAGCTCTCGTATGCCTCCTTCTTTTGCATAGATCACAATATAGATTGTTTATGTCAACTAGCTCAGCTGTTGCATGTCTGTTTGGTTGAGTAACTTGCAAAATCTAGTTGTGTTTCATTGACTAGCTCTTTTGTTTTTCAATCTTTAAGACCATGGAAAGGGCCTTATTCACATCAGGCAAAGATTATAAGAGAAGAATTTGGTTTACCACATGCTCATAGCCTTCATTGAGTCCTGAGAGAAAATCCATCAACTTGTACTCTTCACCCATATCAATTAATCTTTAATAGGTATTAAAGATGCATTCATTTATTGCTCCACATATACATTCAGGATTTGGGCTCAAAAGATAGATCTCATTACACAGTTACTTAAGAGCTGTGAAATAACTGCAAACTGATTGATCGTGTTGAGTTGTCCTATTTAACTGTACCTTCAGCTTGAACAACATTGGAGCGTTATTATCTCCATACCTTTGCTCAAGATCTTTCCAGAGAGATCGAGCAGATGTTGCAAAAGTGAAAGATTCAGCTTGATCCTTATGCATAGAATAGGGGTGTTAACGAGCCGAACCGAGATCGAACATGCCTGGGTTCAGCTCGGCTCCTGAATGAAAATAGATGAGCTCAGCTCGGCTCGGCTCGATGCTCGTCGAGTTAAACTCGTCTCGAGCTCGGTAGTTTGCGAGCCTAAACGAGCCTGATTTTCTCGAATCAAATTCTTGAATATTATTTTCCAAATACAATATTTTGTCAGAATAAAATTCAAATATATAATTCAAAAAATTAAAATTAAAGAAATATGCAAATAACAATTATCCAATTATGGGATCCGTATAAAGTATCACAGAAAGCATATCATTTTCAACTTATTAATTAGAATAACATTGAGCCTCATTAATCAATCCCATTATTTTAATAAGATTATATATATATGTTAAAAAATTGGTAATATTATGCATTACATATAAAAATTATACAAACATGTTTGCTAGCTTTCGAGCCGAATTATAGAAATTTTGACTTGGTTTGTCAGTATCTTAAGCCGATCTCGAACTCGAGTTGAGCTTTCTCTAGTCGAGCTCTGGCCGAGCTTTGACCGAGCCGAATCTCGAACTGTTTGAGAGCCACTAGGCTTGTTAACACCCCTAGTATAGAATTTAAAATCCAAGTGATTACTAAACAGTCGTTCTCCTTACAGGTCTGGTATTCTGTTGTATCCTTCTTCAGCGGTGGTCCATCGCTTTCAATGAACTTTAACTTCTTCTTCACTATGAGTGCTCTCACCATAGAGGCTTTCAGATAAGGAAATTATTGCTTGTTAGTTGATTTGTAACGAGGATCGCGCTAGGATTGTCATTGTTGTTTTCTTTCGAGCTCATCTCTTCTTCTTGTTTCTGATGATTCTCTTATTGATGATCCTCCGATTCATCTTATGTGAAAGCTTCAAAGGAATTTTGATTGGAAAACTGTGTTGAATCAATTCATGGCTGCGATGCTCTCTTCACTTTCCCTCTCTTTGTCATGCTCTGATACCATGGTAGATTTTTATGTGGAATTGAATAGAAAAAATTGGATCACCGTTTGTGTCCATTATTATTTCATTGAATTGAATTACAAAGGGGAAGAGTACATGGTTTATATATAATGTGAATTGAGCTAAAAAGGTTTCCCGCCAAACCTAATAAAATTGGTTAGCATTCAATTGAGAGATGTTAGTGTGTGAGTGAGCTCATTCTACAATCATGCAACTCTACATCATGATCTCATAGTTTGATAGGGTTCGAACCATCTGAGTGTGAGAAATTCTTATTAGAAGACTCATCCACCATTGTCAGGTGTATGATTCGGGTCGAATCTGAATGTAGTCAGAGTAAAATTTCAGTGAACCGGATGGACATTAAAATATAATTGAATTATAATTTTTAGTATATAAGTTATATACAAGTTACTATATAAATAAATAAAAAATACCTTTTCGTCTAATTTATATATTAGAATGTGTTTAACTATTAGTTAACTGAAAATTTGTTGGATTTAGAAACACTTAATTGTTAGCTAAATATATTCATGTTACAATTATGTAAAATCATAATTTGATACTATTATGGACCTACGGACCCACAGCTATTTTATATTGGCCAAATCTTATTTCTAACTGCTATCCTAAATTCCCGACTTGCTCTTGGTATAGCCACACAAATCACGATACAGATTTTTTTTACTAATAAAAAGGAAGGTAAATTTTATCCGTAATTAGGTATTGCTTTTTAAACTATTATTAAAATAAATTATTTTTATAAACTTTAAATAGAATTATATATTTTAGCTTTTAATAATATTTTTTGATCCTTCATATTATCTGTGAGCACGAAATTTTATAGTCTCACTCGCAAGATGATGATGACGTATATTCGAATTTTCATCCTCATTAAAAATTCATTTCGAATTTTTATTAACGTATGTATTCAGTTCGACATGTCCGACTACATATTCGGTGGAAGTTCGAATCCATGATTTTCACCCAAAATACCCTAAAATATCTCAAATATAAGTGGCTTTAAAAAGTCAAAAAATCAGCTTTTGATCCGTTTCCTCCATTTTTTTCAACTCTTTTCTAGGCCCCGCTTGGCAGTCTGCCAGTAGGGCTGAAGCCACTGGCGACTTCACTCAGGCTACCGGCGGCCTGAGCCATGCGGGCAATCTGCACTTTTTCTCTACTGACTGAGTTTTTTGCCATTTCGGTGAAAACTTCGTCCAACTCACCCAGTTTCGTTTTCAGCTCTGTAAAAGACCTGATTTAGGGATAGAAAAGAAAGGGGAACATCAGTAAGAACTTGAGAGAGTTTTAGGAGTGAGAAGGGGAGATTTTAGAGAGAGAAAGGGAAGAAAAGGTAAGAAAATGGACTAAGTTCATGTTTTCTTGGCTTTTCTTCATCTAATATCTTAGTTTAAGCTTAAAACCTGTAGAAATCCTAGGTTAAAATCAATCTAATAGGATTTTTAGCGACAAACATTGTTTGATCTTCAAATCACTACTCAAATCATCATTCGAGCTTCCCAGAGGTGTCATTTGGATCACGAAGAGGTGGATTCACGACCCCGAGGTAAATTCCTGAGTCTCTTGAGCTCTTTGGCATTATTTCTTTCTGTTTGTTATACTATTTGGTGTTTCGGGTTCATTTTTGGAGTTTGCAATCGTTTCAGACCTTCTGAATCTGTTTCTGCAGATTTGAAAATCGCCGACGGTATCACCCATGCCGCCGGGGGCTCCACTATAACCACCGGCATTTGAAGCCGCTGACGACCTCACTCAGGCCGCCGGCGACATCACCCATGCCGCCGCCAGCATGATTTCTGGGCAGTAGCCCCGTTGTTGCCCCTTTGACCTAGTTTTCTCGTTTTCCGTATTTTGCATATACAGTATCACGAAGGGAATCCAGAATTCCTCGAAAACGGTCCAAACCCCATAACATGTGGCATTTTCACTAATAATTTGGTTAAAATAATAATCGTGTCCGAAATGAACTTTTCCCTAAAATTCGTTCGAAAAATGAATTTTTCAAAGGGAACTTATATTCAGAAATGAGCTCGACCCCAGCCCAGGGCTCTGCCCTCAGACCCTGCCAGGGGTGCTGCCCCTTGGAAACCCACAAGGGGCTACCGCCCCTCGACCCATCGGGGGCGCTGCCCCTCAGCCCCGCCGCCGGGGACGCCGCTTTGTGTGATATACCTTGTACAATGTGCCATATCTGTGCTAACCGTTTTCTGCAGGTAGATTTAGGTTAGATGAATGTTAGGTCTTCGGGTATTTTATTTACCGCATAGAAAATGTATAGGATTTGAAAAGCCTTGTAATAATTTTAATTTCTGCACTTATTTTTTGGATGACTGTAATAATTTATTTATCGCTTTGATTGCTTGATAAACGCGAAAACAACATATAAAATTGAAAATACAATATTGAGTGGATTAAAACCGATTGAGAAAGAATGAAATATTTTAACTTGGCCTAATGAAAAATAGATAACATCATCCGAACTTGGAATCTCTGTTTTAAGGTACGGTCTAACCATGCGGTGGGAAAATTGTATCAAAATTTCCTGATTGTGCTAAACCGGGTGGCAACTCTATTTTCAAATACGGGGTTTCATGTCTCGTATACCTTGATATGCAAATTCGACTTAAATTCATCATCAACATCAGACCATCTTTTCATCACACTAAAATGAGGATCAATACCTCAGCTCGCTTTACAGTGCTTGTTACATTTTTGCCCCCGTGCTACACATCTTACGCGGTCCTCGTGGGTGGGAAAAAGGCCATTCGCTCACAGTGGCGACTCTGCTAGGGATTTGTCTCTTTAAACTTGAACTTAAAATTTTCAATAAGTTTAAAGGATTTTGATGATGTATTGGCCAAATTAAAATTTCATTCTTTTTTGTAACGTTTTATCCTTACGCATGTAGATAGCTCAGTAATTTTTTATGTGCCCCATTTTACCCGAGAAGCTCGCGAAAGTATCACTCATGCCCTGTTAGGAATTGAGGATGCCTAGCGGGTGGATCACTCGTTTTAACCAACACGTAAACTCCTGCGATTGCACCTATTTGGGGAGTGGTTGAGTAACATGGAATCAAGGTAAATGAGAACCTTCTACATCAACAAACTTATACCAAAGCCACACTAGAAAAGCCTTAGCACTTCACTCCCTTAGGATTACCAAAATAATGAAAATAATTGGGACGCACTTCTCTTGCCATTACCGATGAAGAAGCCAAACTCGATCCTTCCAAAAAGGCGTTACGCGAGAGTCATAAGGTTGAAAGAGGGACGTTTTTGTGTGCTATGTCCTATGTGCACATACATCACCCATGCCTCGGATTCTAGGGCTAAAAATCAACTTACCCTTATCGATCTCTATTTATGGGAGAGGTTTAGCAACATTCGTAGGACTTTTTTTGTACCCCCGTTGAGTCATGACATATCTATATGCATGACGAAGGGTATGAACATCCCACGAATGTTGGAGGGATAAGCCTCAGCATCATCGCTAACCACATCTATGTGCAGCCATACATATCATGCATCGCTTCCCAAGAACGAAAGCATGCATGCCATCTATAGTCATTTACAACCCATTCATGGTCTAACCTACGGTTCATGATCCTAAACAGTCTTCCTCCTAAATCCAGACCTTCGTCGCCAGCCATGTCTCACAATGATAACATCGCCCTGCCTAAGGAGCAAACCGACGCTACTCCTACCTCGACAACAGCTCACCCTCCATCCCTTGGGTCAGAAACCACCGCTGCCATCATCCAATTTCTAAGCTCAGATCAATTCCGAAACATCATTCGAGAATGGATTCGGACAGCTGTGCAGGCATCTGTCAAGCAAGCCCAAGAAAACCAGAACCCCTACTAGGTCACGCAATCTCTAGACATGACACCTCCAGCTGCGACCACCTTACAAGGGTCATCCATCCTCCGAACCAGCGACCAGGTCATGAAATCTCTGGGCATGTCACCAAATGGTGAAACACTCTTCACATCACTATCATCCGCTTACCCTGGGCAAAGGGACAGAGCCCAAAGTCAAGCTCCTCCATCATTCTCTGGCATCTCGCCTCCAACGTTGGTCACTCCATCGCAATTTATGGTATCTGCAGCCCCAACGCCTCCTTAGTATGACCAGGTCATACAACCTCCGGGTCTGACACCCGAAGTTGAAGCCTTCTTGCTATAGTTAGTGACAGCTAACTGTGATCAAAAAAAGGAAGGAGCCCAAATAGAGGGAGATCAGGTCTTCCAGAACTCTGACTCGTATGTGTCCCCATCTCGAATCATGGCGGGCCAAAAGACCTCTTTAAAGTTGGCACTAGCTGCCATTATTTAGCCAAGCAGTGGTCTTATGGTTAGCACAAGTCCATGGAAATTGTTGCTTAATGTAATCTTTACCGAATTAAGGGAAGACGACCTTCTCAAATCCCTTCACGAATACAGATCCTCTACAAGAATGGAGAGAAAAAGCTTTTACGGATATCATGTTCTATCAGGTCACCATATTAATGAATGTAGGACTTTGGTTCACGCCATCCAACATCTAGTAAGGGATAGGAAGATTACTGAACCCGAAAGAGCATCTAGCGCTATGAACTTCCCCTTGCTAGATTTCGGCAACCAGCCAAAGACGACCGATCCTAACTTGCCTAAATAAGGAGATAGGCCATGAGAACTCATCAAGGCCATTTACTCCAAGGGTAAGGGGAGGTTTAACTCTTACAATGAGGATGAGGAGTCAATCGATGAAGAGGCCGAGGAGGTTATGGCCACCATGATCAAAGCTATAACTGTTTTAGCAAAGAAGTACGAAAAAAGCAAAGCAAGGAACCCAATGGTCAAAGCCATGAGGCAGTTCGCTGAGGTCCTTACCAGGGAGTCAAGCCAAGTAAAGGACATTTCACCAACTATCGAGCAGAATGAGACTCAGGCTTTCGACCAGGATGACACGCTAATACAACCTGCTAAGGATGATCATATCGCCGGCATCAACAATGAAGAACCTCCGTCTGTGGAGGATGGCAATCCTAATATGTAATCTTTATATTTCTGTTTGAACAATGTTATGTTTGTAACTTTCGGCTCCATGAGCAACTTCTATTCTGTTACTTATTTCATGTTTTGACCATTTGATCAACGCATTCATATGAACATACGCTTGATGCTTTTAGTATGATATATTGTACTGCATGAAATTAATTCAAGTACAAATGAAAGTTCTTAAGTGATAATCATTTCCAATAATTTAACTCTTGTCAAACACATGTAAGATAATAAAAGTGCTTAAAGATTATGATAACACTTTCGCCTAATCATGACCACAATTGACAAGCATCAAGAGAGAAGTTTGATCTTGCCTGGAATTAACTCAACAATCTTACAACTTTTGCGCAAACCTATTAAAAAAGTTCAGCTTGTTTCATGGAATGAAAAACCAAGGCGTACATTTTTAGCCCACCCATTTCCCACCCTCGGCCCTTCTCTCACGCTTTGCCCAAAACTTCCCTGCTCTTTGGACATTCTTGGCGTAGAGGCAAATACGATTGATAAACTTTGGCCTTATCAAAACAAACACAGCCACATCATCACAGCTTCAAGGAAAACCAAATCGTACCGCCAAGAAAATGACCAAACTCGCAGAGAGACACATCTTCACCTAGCATGAATTAACTCACCACAAGCACCTCAAGCAAACCAGCTAAATGAGCTACCATTCGCACCTTTTGAAGGCACCAAGCAAAAGCCCCCTAAACTAAACATCACTTGGCTTATGGAAATAAGATACAGTTGAAACCCTCTGCCACTGATACAAGGGGAAAAGTTAGGCCTTACTAGGGAGGACCGTATAAACCACAGACTAAAGGAGCAATCAAAAGAGCAATCAAACCAATTGAGGTGACACTTTTTAAACACCAAAACTCCCACAAACCAAGCTCCTTGTAATGTGGTCAATCAAAATTGAAGTAGGATCAACCAATCTAATTTTGAGGTTAGAATGAACTGAGTAATCCAGTGTGATGGCCGAACGGATACTAAAAGCCTTAAAGAATCTGCAAAGGCATGACCGAGCGCACAACAACAAGTCAGGTACTTGATACCCTGACCAAGTGTCATAGACCCGACATTACGGCATCTGGAATCTTCCAACACCAACGTCAAGAAAAAGTTCACATCAAATTTGGTAAACCATTGTGTGGTAAAAAAATGGTACCGAATGAATGTGGCAATCGAAGTCATAAGTAGGGGCGAGAGTGAGTTCATCAGCCAGGACAGGCTTAAGCGTTATCTTATCTAAATAATAGAAATAAATCAGAAAAAGCGGCACAATAGAAAAATAAATGTGATAATCACCCGCCTTTCGGTCTTTTACTGATCGGATAAAAATTAGGGAGACACCCGATGGTCGGTATTCTACAAACTGGCCATGCAAAAATTAGGGGATGAGTCAAAATCGCCTTCTGGAAATGAAAACCTGAAAAGGGCGGTTCAGGTAAAAATTAGGGCACGAGAGAAAAACAGTGAGATGTTAACCTAAAAATCTGTAAAGACTGGTCAACACCAGGAGTTTGATTAATGGAAATGGTTACCAACATCTTGTACTCAAATTAAATTCATTCAATAAAAGTGTCTTTGGCACTAAAATCTATATGCTTATGATTGTATGAATGCCTGGCAACCAAAGGAAGGAAACATCACAAGAAATCTTAATTGAAGATGCTCCAAGCTCATCAGTGATTCATTTCAAAAATCTGGATAGACTGAAAACATCTAGGTCAATGCAAAAGTTGGAGTAAGTCTACTAGATTGAAAACCCGAAAAGGGCAGTCCAGGCAAAAATTAAGACAAGACTCGATAGATTGAAAACCCCTAGGGGCAGTCTATACAAAAGTTAGAGTAAAAAAAGACAAGAAAAATAATGAAAATAAGAAGGAATAAAAGAAAGCAAAAGAGAAGTGTGAATCTGTAAATCTGGAACTGATACTGCCGGCAATTTAGTGATGCCGATGGCCGCATGAACGAAACTGCCAGTGATATGGGCCAAGCCGCAGGCGGCATGAATGAAACTGCCAGTGACATGGGCCAAGCAGCAGGCGGCATGATGCTTCCCTTGCATATTTTAGACATATTTCGGCCATTTTAAACCTGTGCAAAACCTGTAAAAACCCTATATTCTGTTTCCAGGCATATTTCAAGCGCAAAATCCAAGTTTTATTCAAACCAAACCCCGAAGGCGCACAAGTTGTTCGAATATCCAAGCGTAAGCCTAAACAAATCAAATCCAAATCACCCAAAGTCAAAACCACAAATCAAAACACAAGTTCAAAACAACCAAACCACAAACTAAGATCCTAATATAACAGAGGTAACAAATCCAACATGAAAAGAATAAAATCTAAGACTGCCCGCCTCCGTCAGTCGAGCAGGATGAAAACTTTGTGCCGTCCATAAGATAGTGATTGAAAACTTCTTCATCCATCTCTTCCATCCTACCCTCAGTCAATGAAAGGCTCTATGAACCCGCAGTCTCGGCGGTAGGGCATCAACCAACTATTTTCTTCTTCCCTTTTCGGCTAGCCTCGGGTTAAGGGGTGCAATCTAGGTTGAGCTTACTCCTTCTTTCATGAATAGGGGCATCCAATTGCTGCTCTAACCCTCTAACCCAATGCCTAAGTTCCTCGTTTGTGGCCACCTCTTCCCGATACATTACCTAGGCCCGGTCAATATCAGACAAAGACATCGCAATAAATTCCTTAATATAAAACAACGATATTCGCATCATTCATAACATTCATACATGCACTTTTTACTATTAAAACATCATGTGAACATGTAGGTACCTTAGCAAATAGAGTCTAAGAAACCAGGGTATCTCTAAGGGCAAAGGCATTCCCCGCTATCCGCTCCGCTTCCCCACGTGTAACTTGTAGGATCCAAAAAGGTGCAATCAAGTGAATTATCTTGAAAAGAAGGATCGTGTGGGTGTTCTTAGGAAGCTTACATGTGTGGTTTCGGGAGGTGTGAAGTCCAGCGAGTGAGTGCTCGGAGAAATCTCCCTAATCTAGAAGTCACCACCAGGGCCTAAAAGTATGAAGGACTTCTCCAAGGCCGTCGAGAGGCGCCCTGGCACTATATCTGTTCCACCATACCTGCCCCGATCTCGTACCCCGCTCGACTCCGGACGACTTCTCTTATTAGAAGGTGCCTGAAAACACAATAAAAGTAAAAGCAGATATAAATGTCAATGATGAATCAAAAAGAAATATGCGAAAAGATTGCGATGTTTACCTCGGAGGAATAATATCCGTCGTGAACCCATATCTCCTCGGCACTATCGCAGTCGTTGTCATCATCCTCCTCATCATCGTCATCCTCTTCGTCCCCCTTACTACTCTCGCCCTCACTAATCACCTCACCCGGGGCCCTTGGTTCCCCTTTCTTGTTATGGAACATGATCGTATCATTGACATGGATACGGGGGCAAACGGGAAGCAACTGCAATATAAAGTCACCATAAACATCGGGGCACTCGCGACCACCCGACCATTTCCCTCAATAAAGTCAGCCTTATCGGCCTCATTAGTAATGGTCAAGTGTGGCCACCATAAGCCCTTTAGGGGAGCTGAAGGCACAGGCCTAACAGGGGGTAAGACATCCCTCCACCCGCGCACTCTCTCACCCAGGTACCACTTCAGAGACAAGGGGCACTGAATCACAAATCACCTATAATCCACATCCTCCCTCACTTTGTGAACAGCTGCCAAGTTAGACACTTTCTTGAAAGGGTCACTTTTCACCTGCACAAACTAACCATAACAACCAATGTAAGTATAGTCAAAGATATACATTTGTACTAATAGTTTGTTCAAATTTTAGATAGGAATAAAAGACCGCTTACCGCACCTATTATCAAGTGTCGCAATACATCCCTATAACCAGTCTTCCACTTACAGAAGCCCCCAACACTCTTACACCAGTGAGCAAGAAAGTGAGCATCGATCGGCACCGTTGTCAAGAAGCCACTACAGGAAGAATCTCATGCTCAAAAGCCCATTCCTGTACAACCAAAAGTTTGTTAGTTCAAGTTGGCAAAGAAAGCAATCAAAGAGTCAAAAATACTAATAATGCTAAAAAAGTGAGATAGCACCATACCTGAATGAGTAGATGGCCTAATCGAAGGACCTTATTTTTCTTTCTGGCTCTGATGTCCAATCCATGATACATCTGGGCGAGAATGGCCCTTGGCCAATTATTCTCTTGGATCATCGCCACGTCCTCGATTGCTGAAATCAGTCCATAATTTACCTTACTGCTAGAGACCAGGAAGAAAATCATAGTTAGTAGCGAAATGATGAAGGGACGGACGCATGCCTCCCTCTGTAGCTCAAGCACCACCTTCTTCTTCTTCCAAAACTTGCTCAACTCCCCGTATGATAAGCGCCCTAACTTGGGCTTGACTCTGAATAGCTCGGTCACCCATTTCACCATGGGTGCAAGGACATGGTGGCTTTCCATGTCGACATTAAAGTGAATGACCGCATTGGTCCAAGGTAGCCCAATCATAGCCATAATATCTGACGGGGTGATCGTAACCTCACCAATTGAAAGATGGAACGTGTTGGTAGTTTTCGACCACCTCTCAGTCAATGCCGTGAGAGCCAAGTGTGATAGTTTGGCCATTATAATTGGTAAACTGAGGGCTAAAGCCCTAAAACCTGTCGCATCAATGGAGGCTCAAAGTGCGGGGTCATGCTTATTTATCACCTTCCACCACTTACCAATGGTTCCCATTCCCGCAGTTAATGTGACAGAGTAGGGCTGCAAAAGACAAGGAAATTAGAAACAGACAGATGAGTCTTTAATTTTTCTAAAACTTCTTTTTTATCTGCTGGAAGGCTATTGATGCCGCTTCTGTAAGCATTGATGCCGCCGGCGATATCGGCCATACCACCAGTGGTATGAATGATGCCGCCAACGATATTGATGTAAACAGCAGCGACATGGCAAGAAATCCAGGCCTATCCATAAGGCCCGATGCCACTGGCGGCATCACTCATACCACCGATGACATCTACACCTGCAGGCAAAACTCAGCTTTGCCCCAAATCTCATCATATCGCACCAAAATCATTAAAAAAGCAATTAACCAAAATTAAAGCATGAAATCAAGTCAAAACAACCCTATAACTTGCATTATAAAGTTTATACGCTCCTATTTTCATTTTTAAACATTATAACGATAGAATTTCAAATTTATAACCGAAATCACAAAACGAAGTTATTGAGTTTTTGCAAGATTACTTGGGTGTGGGAGAGATGATCTTCTTTTTCCGGGATGAGGTTGGTGATAGACGTGGTTATCTTGTTAACATACATGCTCTCAGATTCCTTTATGCCATAATCGACAGACATATGGCAAATTTTCAGTCCTAGGATAGAAGAATCTGGCAAATCATCCCTAGCCTTGGTAGTTGATTTTCCTTTAAGAGCCTTAGAAATCCTCTTGATGGTTGGAATCAAAAGGAAAGTTAAGAATTTGGTTTTTATGAAAGAAAAAAATAGAGGGGGTTACAATTTCTGTATGCAGAATGAAGAAAGAGAAAGAGTTTTACTCTTTTAAAATCCCGCGCGGAATTTAAGGAGTTCTTAATTTATCTGAAACTGCTCATCCATGTCGCCGCCGCCGGCATCAGCTCAAACCGCTAGCGATATCAGTCATGCTGCCGGTGGCATCACCTTCCCCACTTTGAATTTTTAATTTCTTTGACTAGTCAAATATGCCATGTGGCGCTCCCAACTGCCAGCGACATCAACCAAACCATCAGCAACAACAGTCAGGCCGCCTACGACATCAACTTCCCCTCTACATTCCTCGGTAGATCCAGTGGAATCCTGGCCCAAGCCCCGATATCCCAGGACTTTTGAAACCCTTATAATTTCAATTATTATATTTTTACTATTGATCGAAGGGGCAAAAATTTTTTTTGTTTCAAAAAATCGATCAAGCAGTAAAAACATTATCTATAAACTAGTCTAATCTTTTACTTATCGCCTATTACAGGAATGACACTTTGCAATCCACAAAGCCCAAGTTCGCTCAGCAAATCTATGAAGCATAAGCCCAACCAAGGGGCGGCCATTCCATGAAGTATAAACCTGACCAAGGGGCATCCAATCCCCAAAGCATAAGTCCGACCAATGGGCAAAACCAATCCACGAAGCTCAAGTGTGACCAAGGGGCAACTAACCACAAAGCATAAGTCCAACCAAGGGGCAATCAATCCATAAAGCATAAGTTCGACCAAGGGAAAAACTCTCCGTGAAGCTCAAGTTCAACCAAGGGGCAACCTCTCCACAAAGCTCAAGTCCGAGCAAGGGGCAACCAATCCATAAAGCATAAGCTCGACCAGGGGGCAACTAATCCACAAAGCATAAGTCCGACCAAGGGGCAATCTCTCTACGAAGCTCAAGTCCAACCAAGGGGACTCTGGGAAGCTTAAGTCCGACTAAGGGGAAAACTCTCTATGAAGTTTAAGTCCGACCAAGGGATAACACATCCACAAAGCATAAGTCCGACCAAGGGGTAACCTCTCCGTGAAGCTCAAGTCCGATCAAGGAGCAACCAATCCACAAAGCATTAAGTTTGACCAAGGGGCAACCAATCCATAAAGCATAAGTCCGACCAAGGGGCAACCAATCTGCAAAGCATAAGTCTGACCAAGGGACAACCAATCCACAAAGCATAAGTCCGACCAAGGGGCAAATCCATCTAAAGCTCAAGCCCGAACGAGGGGCAAACCAGCCATCCATCAGGTATCAACTCCTAACCCTTGCTCTTTCATGAGATTATACTGATATGTGGCAGTAGTGATCCCCTGAGGGGCAGCCTATGAGCACTTGATTTTATAGTCCCTCTAGTGAGACGATGATGACATATATTCGAATCTTAATCCTCATTAAAAATTCATTTTGAATTTTATTAACGTATGTATTCAATTCAGCGTGTCTGACTGCGTGTCCGATGAAAATTCGGACTGATGATTCTCACCCAAAATACCCTAAAATATCTCAAATCTATTAAAGTGGTTTTAAAAAGTCAAAAAATTAGCTTTTGCCCATTTCCTCGATTTTTCAGCTTTTTTTAGGATGTGGGCCCCGTTTGGCAATCTGCTATCATAGGCATAAAGCCGTCAGTGGCATAAACTTGCCGTCAGCGACCTCACTCAGGCCGCCGGCTGCCTGAGCCATGCCGCCGGCGGTATGAGCCCATGCGAGCAGTCTGCACTTTTTCCGTATTGATTGAGTTTTTTGCCATTTCAATGAAAACTTTGTCCAACTTGCCCAATTTCATTTCCAGCTCTACAAAATACCTGATTTAAGGTTAGAAAAGAAAGATTTAGGGTTAGAAAAGAAAGTAGAACATCAGTAAGAACTTGAGAGAGTCTTAGGAGTGAGAAGGAGAGATTTTAGAGAGAGAAAGGGAAGAAAAGGTAAGAAAATGGATTAAGTTCATGTTTTCTTAGCTTTTCTTCATCTAATCTCTTAGTTTAAGCTTAAAACCTGTAGAACTCCTAGGTTAAAATCAATCTAATAAGATTTTTAGAGATAAATATTGTTTGACTTCAAATCATCACCCAAATCATCATTCGAGCGTCCTAGAGGTGTCATTTGGATCACGAAGAGGTGGATTCACGGCCCTGAGGTAAATTCCTGAGTCTCTTGAGCTCTTTGGCATTTTTTTCTTACTGTTTGTTGTGATATTTGGTGTTTCGGGTTCATTTTTAGAGTTTTCGGTCTTTTCAAACCTTTTGAATCTATTTCTATAGATTTCAAAACCGCCGGCGGTATCACCCATGCCATCGGGGGCTCCAATATAACCATTAGCATGTGAAGCTGCCGTCGACCTCACTCAGGCCGATGGCGGCCTCACCCATGCTGTCAGTGGTATCACCCATGCCGTCGGTGGCATGAGTTTTTAGGCAACACCCTATTATTGCCCCTTTGACCTAGTTTTCTCATTTTCTATATTTTGGATATACAGTATCATGAAGGGAATCCAAAATTCCCTGAAAATGGTCTAAACAGTATAACATGTGGCATTTTCACTAATAATTTGGTTAAAACAATAATGGTGTCTGGAATGGACTTTTCCCTAAAATTCATTCGGAAAATGAATTTTTCAAAGGGAACTTAGCCTTACCTAGCCAGGGGCACTGCCCCTTGGACCCAGCAAGGGGCTACCGCCCCTCGACCCCGCATGGGGTGCTGCCCCTTGGACCCCGCCAACGAGGATGCTGCTTTGTGTGATATACCTCATACAACGTACCGTATCTGTGCTAACCGTTTTCTGCAGGTAGATTTAGGTCAGATGAATGTTAGGCCTTCAGGTATTTTATTTATCGCATAGAAAATGTATAGGATTTGAAAAGCCTTGTGATAATTTTAATTTTTGCATTTATTTTTTGGATGACTGTAATAATTTATTTATCGCTTTGATTGCTTGATAAACACGAAAACAACATATAAAACTGAAAACACAATAAATAGGGTGGATTAAAATTGATTGAGAAAGAATGAAATATTTTAACTGGACCTAATGAAAAACAGATAACATCATCTGAACTTGGAATCTCTGTACGGTCTAACCATCTTATGGGAAAATCGTATCAAATTTCCCAATTGAGCTGAACCGGGTGGCGACTCTATTTTAAAATATGGGGTTTCAAGTCTTCTATTCCTTGATATGCAAATTGGTCTTAAATTCAACATTAGACCATCTTTTCATCACGCTAAAATGAGGATCAATCCATCGGCTCGCTTCATAACGCATGTTACTCGTTCCTCGTGGGTGGGAAAAAGGTCATCCACTCTCACTATTTAATTATGAACTGGCTGATTTGTTTTCTCCAAAATAAAATCTGCTGCTTCTAGGAAAAACTTGAAAAAGAAGCGTTTGAAAAAAGCTGCTGAAAAACTTAACCAAAATGGCCCATAATAATACATATCGCCTTTCATCCTCTGTGGATTTTTTTTTGAAAATTGTAATAAGGATTTATTCAAGATTAATGCATTTCTTGATATTTATATTTATTTTAAAAATTTTTTACTGTGCATCTCGTAGCTACTTTCAACTTTTAAAAAAAACACAACTTTGCTCATGAACATCACGTGTCAGCTTATTATTGGTTTGACTTTTCAAAGATGTTATTTTTAATTTTCTCTCTGTAATCAGAAACTTACACATGGCCTTAGGAGAAGCAAAGTAGTGCACTTTTTTAAAGTTAGTGGAACTACGATGTCGCTTTAAAAGTTTAAGGGGACAATAGATTTTTTAAGACAATTTATTTATGAGGTATCTAAAGATACATTAGACCTTTATTTATTATCGATATATAGTTTATATTTATAGTCTTCACATGTTTAGAAATTTTTGGCCAAATACATACATTGCCCCCCGAACTTAGTGAAAATATTGTACTTGAATCTGATACCTCAGAATTCATTTACCACAAACTATCTTGAATCTATGAATAAATTCCTACAAAACAGTACACGGACTTGGGGACGATCGGTGGTTACCCCATGGGGGACCCTCCGATGCTTAAGCTAGTAAAGGGTTCTGAGGAAATAATAAAGTGTAGTGTCAAAATGTGAATGTAACTGTTGAACTGGCCTAAGAGCCTATTTATAGGTGCAGGATTTGTTCTATTCCTGATGGAATAGGAAGTCCTAATTGAGATGAGCTTATAACTCTTTGTACTTATCTGATCCCGGAATCCCAAACAGATTAGGATAAGGTTGGAAGAGATAACATAAGTACTAGAGTCAGACCTGGATTCTCCTTTCTTATAAGGCACGGAGGTGCCTTCAAGCCAATTGTAGGCCATCACAAGATTATAACCGGCTAAGGTACTAGCAGGGCTATCGGGTTTGTATGCCCTTTGGCTGGATTAAGAGTTCAGCCGGCTTTGTGGGTCAGGTTCACTCGGCTTTCCTAACCTTAATTGTGAAATGAACCTAACGGCTCTTATTGGCCCGGTCTCGTGGTCCGAGATGGGCAATGATTTGGGTAAGTTATCAGAAGCCCTCCCCCCCACAAGTGTGAGAAGTTCTTTAGGGCTTCTAACGGTGTGAGCCGGCTTGGATTTCAAATGGATCGGTATTAAGGCTACATGGCCTATTCTTATCCTAGCATTCTCGAAGCTTCCTTGAGAAGTTGGAGTCTTTTCAGTGCATTTGGCAGTATTCCCAATTTTTAAAATTTTAAAACCAACCAAAATCCATTTGCCATGTGGCTTACTGTTCCAGAAATTTAATCATGGCGACTCTTCATTTTGTTTTTATTCCTTATTTAAATGCCATTAGAACCTGTTTCACCACTTTTACACCTTTAGGCCTCTCTTCGTAATTCCAGTGATATCTATTCTCTCAATCCTATTTCTGACAACGTTCACGTCTACATAATTCTCTCTTTCTACAAGTAAGTAATTCTTCCTTCATTTCTCCTACAACATGATGATATGATTGGACATATGTGGTGTTCTATGCTTTTCATTTCTTCTTAGCATGTTTGATGCCATCTCAAAATTTATGCCGTGTTATGACCGAAATTTGTCAGACTAGGGGTACTCACATCTTTGACCTTGCTTAAATGCGCATAAGCATACACTATTTATCTTATTATATTGACTATGAACATAAATCACTATTGGCTAGAATCTGGGTTGTTTTCGCTGAATTCTGGGTTTTTCATGAACACACACACATTTTTATAAGGTAGATGATGAACTTGATGAATATGATGAAAACCAATTTGCTTAGGCTTCCTCCCGGCTGAAAAGAAACCCTATATTTTTTTACGATTTACTTCTAACCTATTTTAGGGTTTTATTTCCTAGGCGGTCATATATTCGTCTTCATCTATAAGCATCGACTTGAGTGATAGCTTCTTCACTATTTTATGAAGAGAGCTCCCTAATTTAGTTTCTCGTACTTTTATTTCAACGGACTGGTTTAACTTTCATCCTACCCCTATGATTAAGAAGACAGCCTGGAGGATGGACCCTATAGAGACTAATATAAATGAGGAAAGGGTCATGTCAAGAAAAAATGTTTTGAGTTCCCAAATCCATTTGTCTGATCCTGTTCAGAGGGGTAAAGAAGAGCCTGGTGTAGAGGTTAATCATTCATCCAAAGAGCCGGTCATTGCCCTTGCTCCAAAAGGGTACCGTATGAAAACGTCAGCCATGAGAAAACCTAATGCATAGGGCAAGGCAAAAGTGAATTCCCTTGAGCCGATGGAAAAGAAAGAGCACAAGTTAATGCCCCGCATTGAGGATATAGTTTCCATCGTCGATAAGGTAGATTTGGAGTTTGAAAGAGTGGTTTTTAAATGGATGCGAAGGCGCACCATTATGCTACCGTCTCAGTCATAATGTGTATATTTGCCTCCGGACAGTTAGTTCAGCATTTATCTAGACCAAATTTGGTATGGTTTTGTTTACCCACTCCCCGTCGGTATATGTGATTTACTGAGATTCTAGAATGTTTGTCGGGAATAAATTCACCCTTTCTGTTGGGGAAACATTGTGGTGCATTACCGATTGTGTGTTGATCTAGGCATTCCATTTGATTCAAATTTTTTTAAGCGAATCACTTCTTGCAAGCTTAACAAAAGGGAGGATCATTTTCATTTTGCTTCTAGCAAGGGTTTCTACCATTTTGCTGCTCGCCTTGACTATTTGAAGAATTTCAAACAGTTTTCGTGTTCATAAAACTAGAGGAGGGAGTGCCTACTTTCCCGACTCGCTCATCACTAAAGGTTACTCCCTCCTTTTCAGGACCTAAGGATGATTATGATGTTATGATTGAAGTTATTAGTGGTCTGCCGACCAAAATTTGGTCTTTAGCTAATGCGGCCTATGCTTTTACTAACAACTGTCAAATTTTTAAAATTGACCCGTCCATCGAGGGCAACTATGTTTTTTTATCCTGGTCCAAATCTTCCCGGTAAGCGTCTACATTATCCTAACTTTGATTTTGTTTATTTTCAGTATGTCAAAAGTAGTTGACATTTTGTTTGTCTTGTTAGAAAAGACATCCAGGAATTTAACACAGGAAAACACTTGTGTTGAGGCTGTGACGGTTCATGAAAATGATGACCCTTCTGCCAATGTAGTGTTACTTGACAAGGGGGATGGATTAAAGAGGAAGAAGAAGACTAACCCCAAGGGGTGACAGGCGAGCCCTCGGCCAAGAAGGCTAAAGATAGTGAGGTAATTTCTTCCATTCTGTGTTTTGTGCACTAAACATGCTTTTTAACTTGCTTATCGCAAACAGCTATGGAGAAAGCGGCCTCCCCCTATTGGATTCATCCTCCGTTGTTCGAACTATTGAGGTTACCCCTCGGGGTTAAAAGAGCAGTCAATTGGTTTGGCCGGTAGAAACGGCTCAATTTCTGGGGTCCCCATTTAAGAAGCTTTACGCCTAGCTCTGCCTCTTCCCCATGAAGCCACCAATTATAAAACTGAGAAATTTTATCAGGTGGCTGCCCTTCTGCTCGTGGCATCTTCTCAGGTCAGTTGATTCAATTTATTCCTTGCTTAAGAATATATACCCATTCTTTTTTCCCTGAGCTTGATCTTCAACTATTTTTGTTAACTTATGTCTCGCTCAGCTGATATCAACAACCAGGCTAATGAAATTGAGGTGATGGAGGAGAAGAATGCCTTGGCTCAGACCTAGATTAAGCTGTTGCTGGATGTAAATAAGGCACTAGAGGCAAAAGTAAAAAAGGTTGAGTTAGATCTAAAAGTTGCTCACAATGAGACATGTTCCCTCAAGCTGGCTCGTGATGAGGCAATAGAGAACAGTGGTCAAGCTAAGCAGGAGCTAGCAAAGGTTAAAGAAGACTTGGTGGCTAGCCAAAATAGCACCGAGCAATTTAAAGGTGCTTTGGCTGAAATGCTGAACATGGGCCTCACCTATGGACAGTGATTTTTAATGCTTGTTCGGTTAGCTACCCAGACTTATCACCTAGACTTCTTACTAGTTTTTCTATCCCAAATTGGGCGAGCCTATACATGAGCTGGACTAAGAGAGGTCTCCAGAGAGCGGAGGAAAAGTGGAGAGCTTGGCGAAGATGATCAAGCTAAAAATGAAGATATGGGGGAAACCAATCGATTATGCCTGACGGCATGGTTCTTCCTCCGCTTAGAATTTGTAATATATATCATTGTAGCTACTCTAGTATATAGTTGTAATTCTTGTTTCATATAATGGCAATATTTTAAGCCCTTTTGAGGCATTTTCTTAAGGTCTTATTTCTATGCCTTATTTTTACAGCCGGTCTCATATTTCTAGCCATTTTAGATGATTGTATAGGTCTTATGTTTAGCCGTATATATTTTGCTTAAGTCGAGCATTTTACTTGCATCGGTCTTACTTGGTTAGCCAGTTTTTGTGTTTTATGGTTAGTTTCCGCCTAAAAATAATTTGTCTTAGTTTTAACTTAGACTTGTGCACACGAGATATTAAATTTAGCCAGTCTAATAGTGTGTTGGGCTCGTGCCGTAAAGTGTGATCAGTACTTGTTGAGGCAAATGTATGAATAAAAAGTTGCTTTTACTAATAACAAATTAATTATAAGTCCGGGAATTCAATGCAACCGGATAACTACTTGAGGGGAGCCGCCTCATTAAAAAATTCCTTAAGGGAAAACCCAGTAGGAAAAATCCTCAAGGAAGGAAAAAGAGTACGGCTACTAGAGTCCCTAAGTATCTATTGTGTAATAGGGCCTAAGATTAGCAATGTTCCAAGTACGAGAAAGCACTTTGCCTTTCATAGTCCCTAACTTGTATATAGCCCCTTTGTGGATTACGTAGGGGCCTTCCCAATTAGTGCCCATCTTCCCTTTTCCTTTTTGAGCCTGTGAAGCAGTTGGGTCTTCAAGAACTAGGTCTTCTTCTTTGAGCAGGAATTCTCGAACTCATCTATCATGGTATCTTGCGATCTTCACCTTATAAGCCGCCATGAGGATCTATGCTCTCTCTATTCTCACATCTAAGTTGTCCAGGTGGTATTTTATATTGATGTCATTATCTTTCTTGGTGTAGTAAGCCACCCGATCTGATGGTGCTCCAATTTCAATCGGTATAGCCGCCTTAACTCCATGAACCAAAGAATAAGGGGTTATCTGGTAGTTCCACAAGGAGTGGTTCTATAAGACCATAAAACTTTGATCAACTCATCTGGCCATTTTCCTTTTCAATAAAGCACCCTCTTCTTCAATCCTTCTCCTATAGTTCTATTGGTAACTTCTATCTGGCCATTCATTTGTGAGTGCGCTATGGATGAAAAGGCATTCTCAATCTTCCAGTGTTTGCAGAAGTCTTTGAATTTTTCTGAGATGAAGTACGATCCATTGTCTGCTATGATTCATTTTGGCACTCCAAATTGGGTGATTATATGCTTCCAAATGAAGTTAATAACTCTTTTAGCTGTGATAGAGCTAAGTGCTTCTGCCTCGACCCACTTGGAAAGGGGGTCAATTACCATGAGTATCCATTTCTTCTACCCGGATGCCTCCAGCATTGAACCTGCAATGTATATTCCCCATTATAAAAATGGCCAGCCGGTCATTATTGGCTTTTGATTGGCCTTTAGAATGTGTGACTTTCTTGTATAGATTTGGCACTGATGGTAAGCTCCCACGCGATCCTCCGAGTCAGTTTTGAGAGCTTCCTAGTAGTAACTAGCTAAAGTGATTCATTTAAGTAACGTCTCAACCCTCTGGTGAGATCCGTAGTCTCCTTCATGGATTTCTTCTATAATAAGTTTTCCTAGCCCTGGGGTGACACATTTAAGCTATACGTCTGAGTAGGATTTTTTATACAATTCTTCGCCCATCAAGGCAAACCACATGGACTTCTTGGTTATTTCTTTCTCCTCAATTTTGTCTTCTGGTAACTTATCACAAGCTAGGTAGTCATACAGAGGTTGCATCCACCCGAGCGACTTCTTCTGAATCTAGAGGTTTTCACCTTGTTCTTCATATGATGGCCACGTTAAGACTTTGTAAGGGCAACTTAGCTCTTTCCACAAGTCTTTTCCTACAGCTGCCTTGGCTAACTCATCTGCTTTTTAGTTTTACGTTCCATAAATATAATCATTCTTCCACTCGGTTCCCTTGGACTCTAGTTTTTCTAACATCTTTCCTACCTTGGCCAAGTATCTGACCATTTCAGCTCATTTGGTCTCGTATGTCTGGTTGATTTAGTTTGATACTAACCTGGAGTTGCTTTTTGGGAATAACAATGACAGGTGCTATTTCATTAGCTAGCTCCAATACTTTGATCATTGCTTCGTACTCAACCGCGTTGTTGGTAGAGGGAAATGCCAGCTTAGCGGCATACGATAATCTGATTCTTTCAGGCCCTTGAACATAAACTCTAATTCTGGCTCCTTTTGAGCAGGAGGAGCCATCCATATATATTGTCCAAGTTTCTGATGGAATGGTGATTTCTGGCTTGATTCCCGTAAATTCTATAATAAAGTCTGCGAGTACTTGAGCTTTCAAGGCTTTTCTAGCCTCGAATCTTATGTCGTATTCTCCAAGTCTAATAGCCCACTCGATTAGATGGCCTGATGTATCTGGCCTCTGCAACACTTTCTTAAGTGGAACACTAGCCCTCACCATGATCATGTGAGATTGAAAATATGGTCTTAGCTAATTTGCCGAGTAGATTAAAGCCACGGCCAAATTTCCAATTTTGGGGTACTTCAGTTTTGCGTTCCTCAATACCTTACTTGTGTAATAGACCAGATACTGCTCTTGCTCATCTTCTCAAATCAGGACGGTGCCTACTACATCATCTATTGCTAATAAGTAGAGATAAAAGGGTGTCCCCAACATTGAGGCGGCTCATAAGTGGAGGTTTACCTAGGAAGTCCTTCATTTGGTCAAAAGCTTCTTGGCAGTCTTTATCCCACTTGAAATCCCTATCTTTTTTTATTGCCTTATAGAAAGGCATGCAACTCTTTACTGAGAATAAGATGAACCGTTCTAGGGCATTAATCCTCCCATTGAGACGTTGAACCTCATTGACTATTTGAGGCAGCTCCATCTAGATGATTGCTGCTATCTTTTCTGGATTGGTCTCGATTCCTCTTTCTAAAATCATAAATCCCAGAAAATTTCCACTCTTGACCCCAGAGACACATTTCTCTGGGTTGAGTTTTAGTCGGTAGGCTTGCAAGGTTTTAAATACCTTTTCTAAGTCGTCCGCATGCGCTTCTTCACTTTTGCTCTTAACTATCATATCATCCACATAAACCTTGATCGTCTCACCGATCATGTCTTTAAATATTCTATTTACCAATCATTGGTAAGTTTCTCCAGCATTCTTTAGTCCAAATGGCATGACTATGTAGCAATATGTCCCTTCGTGAGTAATAAAGGACATTTTTTCTTCATCCGTTAGGTTCATGGGAATTTGATGATATCCAGCCTTCATATCTAAAAAGGAATAGACGGTAAAATTGGTTGTAGAATCTACTAACTGATCAATGCTCGATAAAGGATAGATATCCTTAGGGGTTGCTTTATTTAAGTCTGTGAAGTCCATGCACATGCGATAATTTCCATTCGGTTTCTTCACCAATACAAGCCATCTAGGGTAATTTACTTCCCTAATATGCTTGGCTTTGAGCAACTTGTCCACTTATTCTTCAATGACCTTTTGTCTCTCAGGAGCATGTTTTCTTTTCTTTTGTACTACTGGGGCTGCTTCAGGATCGAGGTAGAGGCTATGTTGTATAATTTCTGGCTGGACTCCTAACAAGTCCTTATGATTCCAAGAAAATCCATGTTGCTTCCCAACCATAATTGAGTTAAGGCCTGCCTTTGTATCAAGTTTCAAATCTTTGGCTACTTTCAATGTTCTAATCGGTCCTACCATGAGCACTTCCTGTTCACCGATGGGTTCGGCTATTGAACTACTTTTACCTGGGCTGTAGTCATCTCGGTCTTCACTATCCTCTCCTAATTTCTCCTTTAGAGCCGATTTGTTGTCTTTCCTTAATGAGGCCACATATGTTTCATGAGCCATCGAGGGGTTTCCTATTGCCACTGTTGTCCCTCTTTTAGTTGGTATTTGTAATACCAAGTAGATAGAAGATAGGGAGGTAAATTATTTGCATAAGAAGGGGCATCCCAAGATGATGTTGAATCCAACTGAAATTTCGGTAATAGTAAAGTTCACTTCTGCTCGATATATATGCTCTCTATCACCAATTTCTACGTTTAGCTTGACTTCTCCTAAGGAGACGGTGGAATGCCCACTTAGATCAGATATAGTGGCATAATCCGGTTGGACACAACGATTGTTTACCTTTAACTGTTTGAATGCTAACCTTGTGATCAAATTCACAAAACTTTCGGTATCTACAAGCACCCGATACACCATACAATTTTCCACCATTACTTCTATGACTAGTGGATCAGTGTGTGGCTTAGTCACCATGGTCGCTTTTCTGTAGGATTTGTTGGCTTTCGATCCGTCACTTAGTGTAAGAGACCGACTGGAATCACATTTTATCTTCTTATAGGGTGGCTCCCTATCTTCGCCTTCATATATCACTAGTACTTTTACTCCCTTTTCATCATCGGCATTTTTTTGGGTTTTTGTGCTTTTCTTCTGAATCATCTGAATCATCTTGCTTATCGGATCTTCTAGTCATACCTTTAACAAATTGGGTAAATTTTCCTGCTTTTATGAGGGCGAGAACTTCTTCGGCCAAGACTCTGCAGTTATCCGTATGATGTCCCTTACCCTTGTGAAGTTCACAGTACTTGTCATAATCTCTACCAAATGTTTTTCCTTCAGGGACATTTGGGAACCTAACATCTTCCTCTCTGGCCCATTTTTTATTTCCACTAAAATCCTGCTTAATGAGGTATTCAGTTTTGGCTTATCGTCTTCACGGTCGTACCGGCTGGAGCTTCTACTGCTACAGCCTCTCCTTCTTCTCATCCTATCTGGATCAGTCATTATCGTCTAAATTTTGCTTGTTAGGATGGCTTGCCTCATCTACTTCTACCAAATTTTGAGCCATCCTAATAATCTGAGGAAATTGGATGGGTTTTCTTATAATTATTTCTTGTCTGAGCCGGTCATTCCGAGTTCCCTTGATTAGGGCTTCCTTGGCCATCCTAAAGTCTAAGTTGACTATGCCCACATAGGCTTTATTGAATCTTTTAAGGTAGCCTCGCAATGATTCATCTTGTCTTTGTATAATGCTGTGAAGGTCACGGCTAATGTTAGCCTACTGGGTCGATCCCAGAAAGTGCTTCACAAACTTCCCCCTTAATGTTTCGAAATGTTTAATTGAATTAGGGGCTAGTCGGAGGAACCACTACTTAGCTGCTCCGATTAAAGTTGTAGGGAAATACGTACACTTGTAAGCTTGAGGGGCATTTATCAGGTCCATCTAGTCGACGTAATCCATAATGTGTGATCTTGGATCGTCGGTGCTAGTGTATTTGTCTAGGATGAAAGGGAAGACATATTCACAAAGTTTTTGACTCAAAATATTCTTCTTGAATGGGGAGTGAGTTTTCTCACTAATTGGTTATTAAAATGAAATAGCGTACTTCTTCAGACGCCTATTGAACTTAGTGTCGAAGTCCTCTGAACTTTCTAACTCAGAATTGGAAGAAGATAAGGAAGATTCAGAGGGAGAGGGAGTGGGTGACTTATGCTTCGTTCCTTTTCTTTTCTTTCCTTTTGGCTATGATCTGTCCTTAGGCAGGGAGGCATCTTTCCTATCTGTCTCGGTGGTTACACCCGTTGAGTCAGCCACCACTCCCTTTAGTTTAGCAGTTCTGTTCCGCATCAGTATTCCATCTGGAATTTCTTTTCCTTCTTGCACCATCATGAGTACCCCTCGCAACATTGCGAGATTTAAATTAGTGAAACCACCTGAGGGTGGCTGAGTTGAAGTAGTTGCATCCGTTATGGGAGTTATCGGCTGAATGGATACCGGATGGGATATTCCAAGGTTTTGGAATCCTTCTGTCACCGCGGGTACGGATGTTGGTATTCTAGTAACATAATTGAATTGTGGAAGGAGGTTCCTATTAACGCTTATCTCAGGCGAAATCACAATATCTTCATGAACCTCTTCCCCGAGGTGGCCTACGTCCAAAAAGTGATTATAGGCAGACCTCATCATCTGACTTTACTGCTCCGGAGTGAGAGCCGCCTGACCAGCGATCTCATTGAATGGATCTAGTTCCTTGTTAGGACGGGAGGAATGTTCCTCCGTCTCTTTCATTCTTGAACTTCCTGCCTTCAGCACCTTCATCGAAGCATCTGTCATGATCAGCACTTTTCCAGTTAAATTGGTGTTTCCGGCACCGCCTTGGATGTCTTCCACACCGGAGTTGATGACTAGATCGGAGTTTTTGTGCGACATGTTCACAACTGAAAACTCCTAGACTTTGAATTGAATGTATTATTATCAATGAACAGCGATTCTTGCCTGAGCAAGTAAATAAAGTCCACGCTCACCGCACCACTAAAAAATATCATACCTGAATCCGATATCTCAGAATTGATTTACCACGAACTATCTTGAATCTACGAATAAATTCCTATAAAACAGTACACGGACTTGGGGACGACCGGTGGTTACCCCGTGGGGGATCCTTCGATGCTTAAGTCAGTAAAGCGTTCTGAGGAAATAATAAAGTATAGTATCAGAATGTGAATGTAACTATTGAACTAACCTAAGGGCCTATTTATAGGCGCAGGATCTGTTCTACTCCTGATGGAATAGGAAGTCCTAATTGAGATGAGCTTATAACTCTTTGTACTTATCTGATACCTGAATCCCAAACAGATTAGGATAAGGTTGGAAGAGAGAACATAAGGACTGGAGTCATACATGGATTCTCCTTTCTTGTAGGGCACAGAGGTGCCTTCAAGCCGGTTGTGGCCCGTCTCAAGATTATAACCAGCTAAGGTGCTGCTACCGCGGCTATCGGGTTTGTACGTCCTCCGGTTGGATTAAGAGTTCAGCCGACTTTGTGGGTCAGGTTCACTTAGCTTTCCTGACCTTAACTGTGAAACGAACCAAACAGCTTTTATTGACCTGGTCTCGTGGTTCGAGACGGGCGAGATGATTTGGGTAAGTTATCACCTAGCATTAAAAGTCATGTGACATTCCAACTTTCAAGTGTTACACTTCACCCATAGAGTTGATCACAAAGCTAATACATTCTCCCCCTAGTGCCACATATTAGTTTCTGGTTGATTTAATTTTTTAAAGATTGTCATTTTTCTAATTTTTGTTATTTTATAATCAATACCTAACACATGATATTGATGCCTTAAAAGCTAAAGTGTAAAACTTGATTGGATGAACATAACTTATTGTGTCAAGTTCAGGGTATGTATGCATTTTGCCGAAATTTTTTCATTGGGGAGTAAAAGATTTTAGAGGCTGAGCTATATTTTTATCGTTATGACTCACATTAAAATAAATAGTTACAAGTTGTATTTCTTAACAAATTTCTCTATCTATAACTAGTAAAGCTTTAAATTATGTACTGCATGACAAATTTATTTATAGCATCGTTACAAAATTTGCAAAAATAATATTTATAATAATTCTTTACTTTAGTTCGGTTTAATTTTATAAATAAATATTAAAATAAATTGTCATTTTCTTTAGTTATATAAGACTTTTTTTTATCAATTTTATTGATTGTGGTTTTGAACTCACAACCTAACACAACTTGAATTCTCTCATAAGTCCATTTAAATTAAAAGGAAAGTGAAAATTGGAGTTTAGGAAAAGGAAAGGAATAAATTTACGTGACATTCATCGATATTTTACTTTTGGATTTTATTTGATTTCATCTCAAATAAGAAATAACATATAATAATTGTACCTCATTTAGCTACAATTCTTTTAAGGGCTAGTTTAATATTGTTGTTTGAGCAGCTTTTAAAATAAGTTGTTCTCACAAACTTTTAATAGTACTATATATTTTTGCTTTGAACAATACATTTTGATCTTTCATACTAATTAATTAGGAACTGTCTGATTTATTTTTTCCAAAATCAAATCTGCAGCTTTCAGAAAAAGCTTCAAAATGGAGCTTTTCAGAATAGCTGCTGAAAAAAAAAAGCAAAAACTCACAATCAAACTGGCCCTAAAAATACAAAGGATTGTGGGTTTGAATCCCCGTACACATCAGTACAAGAAAATTAGCATTTTGCAACGGAATTTCCGTTGCAAATAGAGTTTTGCAAGGGAATTGCAACGGGGAATGATTCCGTTGCAATATATGCGCTTATAGATTCATCTGCAAGGATTTTCTAGACCGTTGCAATTTTGCAACGGATTTTTATTCCCCTTGCAAATTCCGTTCTAAAATAGCAATTCAAATTTTGTTTCAAATTTCGTTGCAAATCTGCAAGTACACATCCTCTTGCAAAAATCCCTCGCAAATTTGCAAATACATTATCCGTTGCAAATTACCGTTGCAGAATTGCAAGTATAATATCTGTTGCAAATTACCATTGCATAATTGCAAATGAATATCCGTTGCAAATTCCCGTTGCAAATTTGCAATTACAAACCTCTTACAAACATCCTTTGCAAGTGAATTTTACATTCCTATTTTAAATTGAGCTTCCTCAATCAACTAGCAAGTAATTTACAAACACAAACTTTAAAATATTCATAAATATATTTCAAGCTCCAAAAAAAATATTCACAATATTCCTAATACAAAAAGCTAAGTACTTAGGCATTTGTAGTAGTCCAAAAAATCGTATATCTACTGGGATATTCACAATAGTCCAAAAAATCTAATTACCATATATATATATATCCATATCCCCAACTAGCCGGAGACTAATTATAGTCCAAAAAACTAAGTAAAATGTGAAAGAACTACACTTGAGAAGTTGAAGTACCGTGTCTTGAGAAAGTATGAAAAAAAGTCAATGCCTCTTTTGAGCAGTCTGACAATTGTATCCTTTCTTCTCTTTCTTTTAAAAATTCTTCCTCCATATTCTTCTTGTCCTCTTCAGCACGTTTCTTAAGTTATTTTGAAGTGTATAAAGTTTATTTTGTACGAAAGCATTAACAGAAGTTTATTGCGATTGAGAACTAGTACTGTTGCCTCCAACAAGTTCTGATGACACTTGAGAAGCCAAGGAACCAATGCAAAAAATTCTACTTCGGTTGTCTTTTTCGCCAGTGGTTTGCAAATACAATTGGTCTCCATTGACCTCCTCCAAACCAAATTGTTCACAAAGACGTGCTAGGTCCTCTTAAGAACAATTAACATCCATCAATCTTATATGTTGAAACAAGAATCTATATATGCACTAAGTAATACATAACATCATTCTCAAAAACCAAAGTTTTTATAATCTAACTACAATTAAGTTGCCAAAGATCATAAAAGAAGAATAGAAACATGAATCATAAAACTTCCATACATACTGTATTACGAAAATTTTCCAATAATTGCACCCATTTCATAGAAGAAAATATAAATATAAGGTTCAAAACTCTGTCTCATGGCTAAACATGAATAAATTAGTGATTCTAAGTAACAAATTACCATACAAATGAGCACAACTTAAATAAGCTGCAATCACTAGTCCTGCTTAAAAATGACTTGATAGGGGAAATTCCAAGCAATTTCAGCAAATTAACAAGCTTGAAAAGGCTGGTTCTTGCTGAAAAGCGTTTCCCAGGTGGGTTAACAAATTCAATTCAAGAAATGTGTTCTTTAGAAGAATTAGCCCTATCAAACAACCCAATTGGCGGAAACCTCGATAGAGATTGATAGAATGACCAATGGACATGATATAACATGCATTAACACATAAACTACAAAAGGAAAGGATTAACATCAACACATTGCACCAAAAGGAGTGGCAGAGAACACAAATATGATTCTACAGTTCGTCTGACAAGCAAATTATCAAGACCTAAAATCAATTGCAAATAAAATATATCGAAATTTGAAAATAATAAGCAATCTTGAGTTACACATCTTTCACGAAGTAAAAGATAAGAAATCTCAAGAGTACTTAGGATCAACCAGTTGTCTTCCAAAAAGAAAAGCCAGTACAAATGAAACATCAACATAAACTGATCAAGTGACGTGGTATATTCCTTCCAACAGAAGCATGAGATTCAAAATAGATTCTGATTCAAGGCGAAAATACAAGTGAATTTCATTTCTCAAAGAAATCCAATTGATAAGCAAAATCACAATCTCAAAAAATGTAAAGACAAAATTTTAGCTTAGTAAATGTAACCTTAATAAGATTGGTCATTCTTCCAATTTATTGTCAATAACTTGGTACATGATCTACTCTATTTACTGATGTATGGCAAAAAAAACCATAATATGCATGTAAAGTTGAGTTTTTTAGGCCTCAATGACAACATTACTAGTGTAGTAGTTTAAATTAGTTTCACTTTCACGTATCCATTCATTACATTTAGCAAAGACCGACCATTAGGTCCTACCGAAGGAACCTTAGGAAGGTGTTTCAGTGATGGTGGGGGCGGTGGTGGCGACAATGTTTGCTCTGAGTCACTGTGCTTTTCAATGCCATTTGTAACTTCATGGTGCACTATGGCCAACAATTGCAGTTAAATAACAAATTGATATATAGGCTTATGGCTTTGTTGAGTGGTGTCCCTCTTATTGTGGGACCCACTGTTTAATTAAAAAAAATTCAAAAATAGGAGGCAGGTCGGCAGGAAATATTTTCAAAAAGTGTACAGTAAATTTACTGTGCATAATTCGGCCATACGCGTTTTGAATCTCCTATAAATAGAGGAGGGTTTTGCTCATTTGAATAGTAGATCAACACAGAGAGTAATAGAGAAGAAACACAGACAAAAATGTAATCTGTGTAGAGAGCCTTAGGAAAAAGGTTCCTAAGCGCTGGGTAAGAGAGAAAATAGTGAGGTTTTGGGAAACACTTGAGTGCCACTATTTTGTAATCTCTTGGTGTACCTACTATTATTTTATAGTGGAAGAATTATTCGGAGTAGGTCCCGTGGTTTTTCCCTAATTCATTTGGGGTTTCCACGTAAAAATCTGCGTGTCTCTTATTCTGCTAATATTATTTTTTCTCGTGATCTATTATTGGGCCTAACAAGTGGTATCAGAGCCGAAGGTTGTTTTATCAATAAAATCCGTGGATATATTTTTCAAAAATAAATATACCACGACGACGAGAAAATTACGAGGAATCCGGTGGCGTAATCCGTTCGAAAAACCGTCGCACATAGGCAATTTGGGTGAATAGTAAAATAGTAATTTGAGTAATAGTATTCATATATAATAACTATTCATATTCGGCCATCTCTTATGAATAGTATTATGTAAGAATACGGGCATACTGTTACTATTCCAATATATAAGTATTATTTGGGTATACGGTACTATTCACATATACAGTCACTATTTATGTGAATAGTGAAATTTGTGAATAGTGAAATTTTGCTATTTTTAAAGTTTCGACATGGCGAATGACGGTGTAATGATGAAATTGACGGATACAAATTATTCAATGTGGAAATCCAGAATGGAGGACTACCTCAATTGCAAAGATTTGTACGATCCAATTGAGGGTGACGACGCAAAGCCGGAGGATATGAAAGATCAGCAGTGGATAAAGTTGAAGAAGCAGACATTGGGTACAATACGCCAATGGATAGATGCTAGCCTGTACAACCACGTAAGGAATGAAACAGATCCCAAAGTTCTCTGGAAGAAGCTAGAGGATATGTACGAGGCTAAAAATGCTCAAGGAAAAGTGTTCATGATTCGCAAAGTCATGAACTTGAAACTGACAGAGGGACGATCAATCACACAACACCTGAACGACTTTGAAGGATTCATAAGTGAGTTAGCAGTCACCGGTATGTCCTTGGATGATGAGATGCAAGCATGTCTTTTGATGGGAACTCTACCAGATAGTTGGGATACTCTTGTTGTATCACTGAGTAACTCAGCTCCAAATGGTGTGGTAACAATGTCTATGGTAAAGAATAGTCTACTTAATGTAGAGCTTCATAGAAGGGAAGTTGCCAGTACCAGTTCACAAGCCCTTGTCATAGAGAATAGGGGCCGAAGCAAGAGTAGAGGTCGTGGGAATGGAAAATCGAAAGATAGATCCAAGTCCAGAGAGAAGAGGTCATGCTACCACTGTGGAAAGCAGGGTCATCTCAAAAGGAATTGCCGTTTCCTTAAACAAGAGAATGCAAACCGAAGTCATGATGATGACAAAAACACATCTGCTGCAGTCACAATAGAAGATGGAGAGGTGGCTTTAGTATCTCATGATGCAGATTGTTGTCATGTTGGAGATGCAGATACCGAGTGGATTATGGATTATGGTGCCTCATACCACTGTGTTCTAAAAAGGGAATACTTCTCAACCTATAAAGCGGGCGATTATGGTACCGTTAAAATGGGAAATAATAGTGTGTCGCAAATGGTGGGAATCGGCGATATCTGCGTGAAGACAAGTGTCGGATACACATTAACACTTAAAAATGTGCGACACGTTCCAGATCTTCGGTTGAACTTGTTGTCTGTTAGTGTATTGGACAAGGAAGGTTATCACAATCATACAGGCGATGGAAAATGGAAACTCACCAAAGGATCGTTGGTGGTGGCGAAAGGAAGATTGTGTTGCTCGCTATACAGAACACAAGCAATAGTATGTGCGGATCAACTGAATACAGTTAGAGATGATGCTTCACCAAATTTGTGGCATAGGCGACTGGCGCATGTTAGTGAGAAAGGGTTGAATAGACTGGCTAAGAAGTCCCTCATCCCATTAGCCAAAGGAAAAATTAACCCATGTGATCACTGTTTATCTGGGAAGCAACATCGAGTTTCATTTCAGAAAAGCTCTAGAAGGAGAAATAATAAGTTAGAGTTGGTACACTCTGACGTTAGTGGTCCCATGGATACAGAATCCATTGGAGGGAGGAGCCGAGATGTTGTATTTCATGAGAATGATATCATCGGCGAAAGATCTACGAGTGACGGTGTTATCGATATTACACCAGAGAGCATTCTATCAGATGATGCCACAGAAAGAAGAATGCATCAATCAGAACAAGATGGAGAAGAAGAGCCAGTTGTGAGGGATCAAGATACGATTGTAGATGAAGATACGAATAAAGAGGGTATTGAGCAGGGGGAGCCAGAGAACCCCATTCTACCAGAAGAAGAACCTCAATTAAGGAGGTCAGTCAGAGAACGCCAACCATCTACAAAATACTCCAGTTTTGATTATACTTTAATCACTGATGAGGGGGAGCCTAAAAGCTTCCAAGATGTGCAATCTTGTAAAGATAAAGATTGTTGGATGAAGGCCATGCAAGAGGAGATGAATTCTTTGAAGAAGAATGACACGTACGAGCTGGTGAAACTTCCTAAAGGGAAGAGAACACTCAAGAACAAATGGGTGTACAAGCTGAAGAAAGATGATGGAGACCTAGTGAGATACAAAGCTCAATTGGTTGTCAAAGGCTATACTCAAAAGAAAGGTATCGACTTTGATGAGATTTTTTCACCAGTTGTGAAAATGAGTTCCATTTGAGTTGTGCTAGGTCTTGTAGCCAGCTTGAACCTTGAGTTAGAACAGCTTGATGTAAAGACCGCGTTCTTGCATAGGGATTTAGAAGAAGAAATTTATATGGAACAACCAGAAGGTTTCAAGGTCAAGGGAAAGGAAGACATGGTATGTCGCGTGAAGAAAAGTTTGTATGGCTTAAAACAAGCCCCGCGGCAATGGTATAAAAAGTTTGATTCCTTCATGGTGAATCAAGGATACAAGAGGACAGAAGCTGATCCATGTGTATATGTCCAGAAATTCCCTGATGGAAAATTTATCATTCTTCTCTTATATGTTGATGATATGCTAGTCGTTGGGACAGATGCCAAAATGATTAGTAAGTTGAAGTGTGATTTGTCTAAGGCGTTTGACATGAAGGATTTGGGACCGGTAAGGCGAATTCTCGGAGTGGAGATTACCCGAGATCGGAGGTCCTACAGGCTATGGTTATCGGAAGAAAAATATATTGAACGAGTACTAGAAAGGTTCAATATGAAGAATGCTAAACCAGTTAGCACTCCACTTGCTGCTCATTACAAGTTGAGTAATAAATCCTACCCTTCAACAAAGAAAAATAGAGAAGATATGTCAAAAGTTCCATATTCTTCAGCGGTCGGAAGTTTAATGTATGCAATGGTGTGTACGAGACCAGACATCGCTCATGCAGTTGGAGTTGTGAGTATATTCCTGTCAAATCCCCAGAAGACACATTGGGAAGCAGTTAAATGGATCTTTAGATACCTGAGAGGAACTTCAAAGTTATGTTTAACATTTGGAGGTGGAAAGCCAGCACTTGTTGGTTACACAGATACGGATATGGCTGGTGACCTTGATGAAAGAAAATCTACATCAGGTTACTTATTTACATTCTCATGGGGAGCTATTTCATGACAGTCACGGTTACAAAAATATGTTTCATTATCAACAACCGAAGCAGAGTACGTTGCAGCAGCGGAAGCAGGAAAGGAAATACTTCGGTTAAAGCGATTCTTCACCGAATTGGGTGTGCAAGAAGAAGACTACATAGTTTATTGTGATAGTCAAAGTGCACTAGACTTGAGCAAAAATACTATGTATCATGCACGGACGAAACATATTGATGTAAGATTTCATTGGCTCAGATTTGCCATTGAAGAAAAAGAGTTCAAGTTACAGAAGATTCATACAAATAAAAATGTTGCTAATAGGCTGACGAAGGTCGTACCAAAAGAAAAGTTCGACCAGTGCGTTGAAGCAACCGAGATGGAGAGTCCCACAATGTAGTCGGGAGGGGGAGATTTGTTGAGTGGTGTCCCTCTTATTGTGGGACCCACTGTTTAATTAAAAAAATTTCAAAAAAAGGAGGCAGGTCGGCAAGAAATATTTTCAAAAAGTGCACAGTAAATTTACTGTGCATAATTCGGCCATACGCGTTTTGAACTCCTATAAATAGAGGAGGGTTTTGCTCATTTGAATAGTAGATCAACACAGAGAGTAATAGAGAAGAAACACAGACAAAAATGTAATCTGTGTAGAGAGCCTTAGGAAAAAGGTTCCTAAGAGCTGGGTAAGAGAGAAAATAGTGAGGTTTTGGGAAACACTTGAGTGCCACTATTTTGTAATCTCTTGGTGTACCTACTATTATTTTATAGTGGAAGAATTATTCGGAGTTGGTCCCGTGATTTTTCCCTAATTCATTTAGGGTTTCCACATAAAAATCTGCGTGTCTCTTATTCTGCTGATATTATTTTTTCTCGTGATCTATTATTGGGCCTAACAGGCTTGTCAATGTGTTGTTCAATGAATACCTCCAGCTGTCTAGCTCCATTAGGATTAGAATTTCCTAAAACTAATAGTTTAGTTATTTTAAACATTGCTTGAATACCATATGAATTCTCTGATTCCAACATTGTTTACATCTCCTAAAAATTCTATTGTTATTCATGCAATAATTCATAACAGAACATATAAGTAGAGTTTACAGATTTTACAAAAAATGAAAATCAGAAATTAAAGAAAAATAAGCCTAAGAAGCCCATTCCTAGTCCACTAAGAGATCTGATCTACCAAACTGAAGGGACATAATTAAAACTATGAAGGCAAATAAATATTGATGGAAATATTGATTAGTAATATATAAAAAGTGATAGAAAGCTGCTAGCTAGTACTAGTAATTGATTGATTAGTGGTTGATTTGCTTGACAAATATATTTTTTGTTGGTACAAATTATCTTGGTTTCTTTTTCTTTGTTGCTTTAAATATAATTTAGGAAAAGAAAAGAAAAGAATAAAAAAAGTAAGGAGGAGCAGTAATGATGAGATGTGATGGGTATTGCAGACACAAGAAGAATCACGAGTAATTAAGGTTTTTATGCTTAATTTGTTTTATACCATATGTATACATGCATATAAGCCTCCTTTTGTTTACGATTTACAACTTTAAAGCTTTGCATTGCCGTCATTAGAAAAAAAACACATTCAAACACTTCTTTATAATTCTTAATTGATCTTTTTCCCTTTTTTCTAAGAAGGTTAATAGTTGCTTAATTATGATGTGTCCAACAATTCAACTTCTAGTCCCAACAACTTAGGGCGCAATAGCTGCTTTATTCCGCTAATCAGAAGACCATTCCAATGTACTTTTATTCACAAGTACATAAGCAAGCCCCAGGCATCAAGCCTATTTCCTGGGGAGGAAAAGGCGGGGAATCTAAAGTGAGCCCAGCATCAACTCTCGAGTAATTTTAAAATATAAGATAAATAAGAAGTCAATGCAATAGCTATTGTGCAATGTTTCACCTACTAACTAATGATGGAAATCTGAAAGGAGCAAAATATTGAGGAGCGTGCTCACCTTTTACAGTGGATGAACCTAGTTATCATCTTCACCGCTTAATTGAGTATGCAAGGAAACACATTGCCTTAAAAAATTCAGTACACTAGGGTGATATGAACCTTATCACTAACAAAATGAATACTTAAGATTAGGAAACAAGAAATGATATATTGAAAAAACCTGGTGTACTAGCTAATGCAAATGGTGTTAATGCCGCTCTTTGACCTCCTATGCGAGCTTTCGGCACACGCTTATGCTTGCCCATAGCCCGTGGCCGTTTCTTCGCGAGATCTTGAGACCCTTGCTGATATGGCATGCCTAAATGCAATAAAAGACACAATTAGTTCTACTCTAGCATATCGAGATAAATCATAAATAACATAGCAAATATTTATAAATAGCACAAAATGAAATCATCAATACTATATTTTAATATTTTAATCATGAAACAATATAAATAGAAACCAAAGATGCATAGAACAAAACCAAAAATAGTTCTACTCTATGACATAAACACAGAGGGCATAGGTGAAGCAAATACACAAGACAAGAATTTTACTTTAAGTTGACAAATTTATGTTTTATAATCGAAAACAATCTGATTAAAAAAATTTGCTTAAAAAATTACATTTATTTGGATCTTGTAAACAACACATTCAATTACGGTAGCATAGCATTTTTTATATGACTGAACCCATCATTTTCTACCTTTTAAAATCCCTAAAATCGATCTCTACTCGTATATTTCAAGGCAAAGTGGGCGATGAGTAGTGCTCTGTCTCCAAATTTAACAGGAACATATTATCTACTTGTAAATTATAATACACTTTTCATGGGCCGAGTGTGAGCGGGCGGACGTTTTCAGGCCTGGTTGTGCATGCAGAGTGCGGTGCACGAGGCGCGATTCGGTTCGGTGCAGTTTGAGGAAACCACGGCGCTTGTTCTGGTTTGAGAAAATCCAGTTTGTTTAATGGGATGGCTTTTTAGGCTAAAATGTGATTATATTAAGAAATATATTTTCACATTTTAATAAGAAAAAATATTTTAAAATAAAGCATTTTCTACTTTATTTAAAAATAAAATAGAGTCGCCACCCGGTTCAGCTCCACCGAGAATTGTGGTATACTGATCCAAAATGAGATTTTCATACCGAAAAGAAAACGAGATTCTGAATTCGAACATGACAGTTACTCATATCGTTCAAATTGTTTGGATTAATTTTGGAACTTTGGAATTTAGTAATTTCTGCATTACAATGGCTTTATTTAAGAATTGAATTCAACAAATAAAACAGAAATTATAATGGCATAATAAGTTGATATTTTCTACTGAGATTTCGACAGAGTAACGACAGTCTCTTAGTTTTGCCCCGGAAACTCGGATAGAGTTTCCTTACATTCGAGATGTTTCATCCATACCTGCGAGCTTATTTACACATATTATAGTTTAAGTGGCTCCAGTGGCTCACTTAACTCGAGAAATGAAATGCAATATGCGATAATAAAGTAATAAAAATGGATTTTAATGAACTTTAAAGTTGGGCTTTGAGCCGATTACCCTCAGTTTACCTTTTCGTCTGTCCAGGATGACTTAAGAGCCGGTGCCGAACCGAAGTTGTCAGGAGTTGTGATTTGGTTGGAAAATAGATTTAACCCAAGTTATGGCTATAATCTTGGATTATTTCGACAGAAAATATAAAGTTTAAGTCGTTTTTAGACGAAGATCATTGTAGGATCTTGATCAAAAAAGACCCAAGACTGGGCTTATACCGAATGTCGGTGGTGAAGCTCGAATCTAGAAGTGTTTTGACAGAGTTTCAAGGCTTTTGGGACTCTCCCGGAACTGAAAAAGGACACAATGGTAATTTTGGGATTTCCAAAAGTTTTTCGTCTCTGTTGAAATAAGGGGGGGTGACCCCGTATTTATAATAGGGCGGTAATTAGTCGGCGGACTAATTACCTATTTGACAAGATTTTACATCAGATCCCGTAAAATCTTTCCAGATCTCGGTAAGATTTGATTTTTTTTTACCGTAGATAGGTAATTACCCGGCGGTAGAATTACCTATATTTGACCAAATTTTGACTTTTTGATTTTTCAGTAGAAAATGTTAAATCGAGGCTTTCTTGGAATGTGGATTTTTAAATTTCGAATTTTGGATGACAATTCGGTCCTTTTGTCTGATTTGTCAGATCGCTGAACGAAATAGGCATTATTCCTCATCGGGCCTGAACGGACCTGTGCTAACACCGGACTTGGACACCTATTTTTTTACTAAGCCCAGCCCGGACATGAGCCCCCTCAAACCCGAAGTTTTAAGTGCAGGCTTGATTTTTATATAAATACCCAAGTCCGACCCGACGAATAATAATTTTATTTTTCATATATTATATATTATATTTAATAATTATTTTCAACTTTTATATTTTATATTAATGAATTTATAAAAAAATTTATGAAAAAATTAGTATTAGCTCAAAGAAACGTAATCTGTACATCAAGGAAAAGCCCAAGGCTTACAAACAGGTCATATGAACCTATACGAAAAATCTTTCTATTATCTCCCTATCTTCATTACTTTTAGTTTTAGTTCTCTATTGCTGTACATCGAAATCCTACTCCTCACCACCACTTGAATCTGTTTAAATAAAGGCTAGAAGTATTACATGTCTTAAACAAAACACAAAAAGTTCTATGATATAGTAAAGACTTTAAGTAAATAATGTAGCTATACATAATTTTTCCACTTTATTTTTTTGAATCCACAAAAAATTTATAACAAAAAGTATCGGCGGGCCATGGGCCGGGTTTGAGAATGACCTCGTAAGCCCGGACCGAGCCCGTACTAAGCCCGAAGTTATAAAGTGTGGGTCGGGCGAACTTGGGTTGATACTTTTAATGAAAAGCCCGATAAAGCCCGGCCTAAATCCGCCCCGCCATGCCCGACAAACAGGTCCAATTTCAACCTTTATTTCACAATTGTGGATTTGTTGCAAAACATCCAAGATAGTTATTTGAGCTACATACACAAACCAACAAACCATGATAGACTAACATATTCAACATCAATTGCCAAAGATGTTAACCACTGTCGGGGTAGGTGCCGAGGCAGATGTTCATCAACAATTGCAAGACGGAGTGAGAATAATCGAAGAGTATTTTCTATTGCAATAGCCCTCAAAGGAAAGATGACAAGATTCTCGCTAAAGGAAGGAAAAATGAATAAGAAATGTAGTTCATATAACACATAACAAAAAAATAAAAATAGTTGACTAAGCAAGAGAGAAAACGAAGTACAATCTGTACAACATTAGAAAAGCTTCAACTGTTTAGTTGAATCATATATTGTAAAATTAGTCAACATCCAAACAAGCAAGCATCATCAACTTTTCCTCCTAATAATAGAAACATTTTTCAAGTTAATTTAGGACAACTACATACATTATAACCAATTAATTTGATAATGGATAGGACAAAAGCACTCAACTTAAAGAAAAAATTATACAGAAAGAACACCGAATTGAACAGGTCTTTGTAGCATGAAGGTCTACATGATGCTATAATGAAACAGAGCACTAATTGAAATCGAAGTGAAGAATAAAATATTTAGAACTAAACCCTAGATTCAATTCACAACTTTATGCCAATCAAATGGGTAACAAAATTTCTCATATGAAATTAGGAGATAAAAAAAGCACTAGGAGAAAAGTTAGTCAAATATACCTTAAATTTATGGGTTTAGGGTTTTTCAAATTGAATTTGGGAAGAGATAAGGTACGAGAAGGAGAGCTGTTGGTGAGAAGAGGTTGACCGTGAGCAGTGGTCACTCCGGCAAACAAATGGAAAACGGTGAAGCCTTTACCATCGTGTGGTCGTCAAGAGGCGGCTGTGAGAACGGAAGGCAGTGAGAATGAAAGAGAAGAGAGTAAAGGGTTGAGACTTTAATTATAAAATAATGTGTTTTTTTGTTAATTTTATTTTTTAATTTCACTTGCAATAAATTTTTTATTCTTATTTCTTGCAACGGAAATTTAATCCACTCGTAAATTTCGTTCCAAATTTTCCCTCCATTTTTTCTTGCCTATTGCTTGAAACGGAATTAAAAAATCACTTGCAATTTCACTTTAATCATAATAATTCTGCAACAGAATGTATATTCCCTTGGAATTGTCATTGCAAGCTACAGAATTTGTATGGGAAAATTTTTCGTTGCAACCATTCCGTTGCGAAATGCGAATTTTCTTGTAGTATATATAAGAAGAAAAATTGATTTTCTTTAAAGAAATATAAGTAAATACTTCCCTTTGTAGGATTTTTTTATTTATTTACCAAAGTATCTTTTTTTTAGCTTTTACTAGTTTTTAAGTTTTTCTTTTTTTACCATACTATGTTCTCCTTGTAATAATTTGCTCTCATATATATAATTTGATTTTCACAACTTAAAATGATTATATCTCTCAAACCGTTAATTTTTTCTACATGAGCTTTTAGAATATTTTATTCATCGTATTTTTATTTTTAATACGTGTGAATATTTTTTGAGTGAAAAAAATTATCGCAGTCTTATACTAGTTTTTTACTACCTTTATACCAACTATAAGAGCTTTTTTGCCTTAAAGAGAATAATGTTGCTCATGTTTTATGTTATTTACCTAAAAATAATGGAAAACTGGTGTTATAAAGACATTATACCACTCTCATACCAGATAAAAGAAATAGCAAAAAAGTGGTAAAACTGGTATAAGACAACGATAAATTTTTTCGCTAAAAAAATTCAATATGGATTTTGTTTTATAAATAAAAATAAGACGAACAAAATATTCTAAAGGTTAGTGTCGAAAAAATTAACGGTTTGTGAAATATAGTGTTTTTAAATTACAAAAATTAAATTATTTAGGAGAGAGACAGTTTTACAATACAAAGTTCTAGTATTTTAAAATACTGAAACTTTTATTTAATATTTTATTAAAGTAAAGCTTTAAGTTGACATTTAAACAAATATGACAAATTTTCATAAGCCATTTTGTGGCATCTAAGTAAAATACCCTTTTCTATATGTCAAAACGATGTCATTTACTCCGGATCGAATTTGTTTTTCTATTCTATAAGCAAAAAGTTTCAAACACACAATCATTCGTGTTTATAAAAGGTATCTACCCGACTAGGTTGCTATGAAAGTTTGTAATTGTAACCCAAATTGTGAGTAGCTCATAAGTCATAATATAGAAGCTCGTTTAGCAGCTTATAATCTCACAAGGTTTTTCTTTTGTAATATGAGGCATTTTTTGCCAACTTTGTTGATTGTGGTTTGAACTCACAACGCCACACAACTTGGATTCTTCAATAGGTGGTGATCACTAGATCAAAGCCTAGTGGCTAGCTCACAAGGTTAACGGCTCAGAAACTCTGAGTTGGTAAGAAGTAAATCAACTCAAAGGTTACGAACCACTCATAAGCAAAGTGACTCGGAGTCCGAACAAAATATCGCAGAAGTAAAAATCAAGATTAAGGGTCTGTTTGGAAAACTAAAATCTAAAGAAATTCAGTTGATTTCAATTCATTTTACATAGAAAAGTTTCAAATTTTCTATACAAAATGAAAATGAATTCAATTGAATTCCTTTAAATGTACGGTTTTCAAACACACCCTAATAGATACAAAGCTGAATCATTTGAAACACTGCTTTAAAGTTAATTATAATTTCAGGATTGAACCGTTGGAAAAACAATATTTCATAAAAAAAAGTGTTTTAATGAGTTTTAATTAAAAGATTTTATATTCAGTATTTACAACATTGTAATTTGCATTATATTTTTATGTTTTTCTATTGAGTACGTATATCTTTTGATGAAGGAGAGGACCGGAAACTCTATATGGTGATCATATCAACTAAATGGGGGTGGAATAACTCTATAAGGCGGACACTTCCAACTAGTTTGGCACTCCCACATCCGAGAGAGGAAAACAAGGATGGAATATATGTTTATATTTATTTAATTTTGTAATTATTTTACAACAATGTTAAAGGATATTTTACGGTTCTTCATCATAATGAAATTTATTCTTTGTATAATGGCAATGGATTTAGGGACAACAGTTTTGTTCCAGTGGATGGGCGGTGATCCTGGTGATGAAGTGAGAGAAGAACACACTCTACTACACGTAATCGATATGTCCAAAAATGTGGGGGTATTGTAATTAATAAAGTTTAAAAACCTTAGTTTGTATGTTCATAGTTTGAGTTGAATATATATATATATATATATATATATATATATATCATGTGTTTAATGTGATTTTGGAAATGAGAATCATAAGGATGAATGATGATATCGTAGAACACTACGTTAGAAAAACTTCTTTAAGAAGTTGGTGTATATCCCTTATGATTACAATACTCAACTAAAGAGAAGTGGTGGTCATTGGCCAACCATGATAAAGCTTGTGAAATACTTAAGAGGTACCACGAGCTTTGGTTATACATTATGGATATCCACTGTGCTATAACAATGATGCTATTAAACAAAACTTCACTAGTGGTTATGCTTTCACTCTTAGTGATGGAGTAATAACATAAATGTCAACTAAGCAAATTATAATTGGAGTTAATAGTTTTAAAGTTGATATATAATGAGACTAACTGGTTGGTAAACTTCTTAGTATGTGTTCCTTTATAAATAAAGTCAACACCTAATGTATATGTACAATATTTAATTTAAAATAAGATAGATACTTTTGAGACAATATATTGTTAACAATTACTTTAAAAAAAATGGACTTGATCAATTCATTTATTATGTGAGTCAAGAGTGATTTTTGCCAAATCATCTGACTATATTTTTGAGAAATATTTCGGAAATATCAGAGAGGATGAGACTTAAGCCATTTGAAATTAGCAAAAGTGGGAACCCAACCTACATGAGTGAAGATCACAAGAATAGGTTCATATGGGTAATAATAAGTCTTTTGTTAGTTCTGCTAGCACTGAAAATAGTGTCTCAATCCTAGATGTGAGGAAGTGTTATATTGCATAATTCGAGAGGCTGAGTTAAAGAACTCGCAATGAATTTCATATCTCTTATGGGTGGTGTATAAAGTGTAATATACACTTGATGAAATCACCTATGTAAGTGTGAAGTGGTGCAGCTTCCATGAGATATTGACACTATCTCTAGAGCACTTATGAAAAACCAGGCACGTGCATGGCCTAATGAGTCTCACCACGGCGTTGTTCAAAAATGTATTTGGTATAATGCGATATGTAAAATCCCTATCTTACAGTAGCGCTTATTTGGTTCATAAAAACTATATGTTTCACCAAATATTCCGTAGGTTAAATTTTAACTATCAAGTATTAGTTCATAGTTGAAAAGACAACAATACCATGCATTATATGTCAAACCTGAGATATCCACAAAAAATATGTTTTTAAAATTTTTTTAAAAAAATAAATGGGGATTTTCTTTCGAAATAAAATAAATAAAAACAAGTTAAACAAGTTGTAGTTCCTTAAAGGAAAGTAAACAAGTTATAGGAAAGTACACGCCGATAAGTTAAGTCATGTCTAAGACACTGTCCTTAAAGGATTATTGTAGTTCATACCAGGATTATACAGCTTCTTCAACCGATTGGTTGGATCAGGAACAAAAATGCGATACATATCTAAAATAATACAGTGGAAAAGAGAACTAGAGTGGAGAAAGAAATTCAATAAGAAATTCAAGAGAGTGACTAAAACATTTAACCATTCAAAACGTACTGCTGTTTCTACTTTGAATTAAAAGTCATTAAAAGAAAAACATAAAACATAACTCATTCGGTTATTAGAATCAAAACATAAAGTGCAAGAAACTGATACTTATAAAACTCATTCATGGTAATTTGAATATAATTGCTGTCATAGTGTCGTTGCATGAGCATTAAAACTCATCAAATAGTAACTTTAAAAACATATATTGTGCTTTCACTCGTTTCCAAAAAGGCGCATGTGAAATTTTTTTTATCAAAATGGAGTCTGAGGTTTCACTCTGTTAGCAAACAAAAGATTTTTCCTTAATACCGTTAAAACTGATGACGTGGCAAGGGGCAATTTTGAAAATACCCTATTTTTTTCTTCTTCTTGTCAAACCCTAACATCCCTAATTACCAAGTTCATCCATGGCTGAACCTCCGTTGCCTGACCTTGCTGTCCTATTGACTACTCATCAAAGATCGTTTCTCTCGGAGGGTTATCAAGTTGCTGTCAGCATCGGGCTAAATAAGAAAGTCCGTGAAACTTTCCATGGAACTTTGACTGAAACCAGATAGAGTACATTTTTAGAGAGAAGTTTAAAGAGAGAGAAGCTTTGCTTTGCCTTGTTTGCTTGCAGCTTTTGGCACCTTTTTTTTCTCTCTTTCTCATTCTTAATTTCTAATTTATTTTTCCTTTTTCTTCTATTTAATTCCCTCTTCCCCTTTCTAATTTTTCAAATCACTCTTATGGACTTAGACTCTTTCAACTTTACCTGGTAATTTCGCTCTTTTTCTTTGCAATTTTTCTATTTTAGTTTCTCTCTCAGATCTTCCCCTTTATCGTGTGGGTTTTTCCTCTGGGATCTTTTTGTTTTTTCCCTTTTTCGGTGTTAGATCGTCAGCTTCTTGCTTTTTTCTCTTTGTTGTTTAGGTTTCAGTTTGAATTTAATAGCTTAGGATTTGCAATCAATTTGCTTCATTGATTTTGTCTCATCACGGCCGGAATCGCGATTCTTTTAAATTAACGGTGAAGCTTGATGTCTAAGATTCAAACTGCTACCGGAGAGGAACTGCTACCGCTTGAGTTTTGATTTGGTTTTTATCTTCTCAATTGTAAAATAAAAGAATTAAATATATTTAATTGATTGATTCTATATTAATTGATTGATTTCGAAATTACCCCTTACTATGTCATTGATTTTAATAGTGTGAGGAAAAAATTTTGTGTTTGCTAATGCTAGGAAACCTCATAATTCATTTTTTAAAAAAAAATTTTATATGCCCCATTTTAAAAATAAATAAAACTACATGATATATTTTTAAAGTTAACTATAATAATAATAATAATTACAAGTAACATAAAATAATATAACTATAAAATAAAAAATTTAATTTCTTTTAAAATAAAATATATAACATTTCCAGCATCAACCACTTCTTCCACAAATTTGTGGAAAATGGGAATACAAATGTTATATCAAGAATAAAATGGGAATAAAATATTAAATACTACTCATTCTAATTCTCTCTTTCCACTTTTCAATATATTTTGAAAACACAAAAAAACACTATGTATAGAAAAATAGACTTAAATGTTATATAATTAAAATGTTCTTTGGGTATCTGATTAATTGAAATTGCTTATTTGGTGTCTGATGTACTCAGTTTTTACCTATTTGATACCTTACATGCTAGAAGGAGGGCACAAGGAAAGGATTCCTTAGAATCACATGGGCCAAAAGCTCAAGCTAATGCATCAGAAGTTGTCCACCTCAACTAAGGAGTAACCATGCTGAGAAGGACATTACTTTAAAGATAAAAGGAATGGTAGCATCAATGCTCTCAGAACCAACTGATATCTTTGAGAAATTGATAATCCCTAGGCAACTCATGTGAATTCACCTTTTCTAAGAATGGTAGTCTTAATCTCTATAAATCCTATAAAGTTAGCTATCTGGCTTTCACTAAAAGAGCTAAGACGCCTCTACAAAAGTGAGTTGACTAGCAAGAGCAAAGAGCTACTTTCTGCCACCTAACACATGGAAAGCTAGAAGCATCAAAATAATGTAATTGGCAGAATTAAGAGTACAGATAGAGCTGACCATGTTTGAACTCATCTAACGAAAAGATTGATCTCAGTCTAACAACAAATCCAACGATCACAAGAAAAGAAGCCGTTTAAGATTACGATCAAAGGCTCCTCAAAATCTAGCCGTTATGAGAAATGCACTTATCTAATTACAATGGTTAAAAGAACTCTCTCCCTAAGGCGAGCATAAAAAGAGTATAAATAAGCCTCTATCCACAAATATCATGTGGTCGAGCAAAAATTCACAAGTGCACATATCACAATAAAAGCCATGCAAATTCATAAAAGCAAACTGTTGGTCCCTATGTGTACACTTAATGAGTCAAAAGGGGTGAATGACTTGCTCAAATAACTTAGTAAACTTTTTCATGATTAAAATATTCTCTGCTGAGTAGTTCAGCTGGCTGAGTGAAATTTTGGAAAAACTTCAAAGTAAAGAACACAGAGATTTTAAACTGGTTCGGCAACCTGTGCTTACATCTAGTCCCAAGAGAGTGTCTTGGATTTAATTCACTAATCTCACTCCTTTACCCTAGGCAGAGAAGCCTTTCACAAATTTCCCAATTACAGAAAGTACCCTCCAAACTGTAATCGCTCACTCGCTGAGTAGAATACTGTGAGCGGAGGATGTTTCGCGAGGCGGCAGCGGGGTGGTGCCCGGTTTGGCCGGCCCATTTGAGTGTTAGGGGATGCGTGTGATATATTTGAAAAATGATTTTGCATATTTTAATGCTCAAAAGACACGAGATCGAAATCCCGTACTTAAAATAGAGTCGCCACCCGGTTCAGCTCAATCGGGAAATCTTTGGTACGATTTTCCCACAGGGTGGTTGGACCATACCTTAAGTAGAGATTCCGAGTTCGGATGATGTTATCTATTTTTCATTAAGCCAAGTTAAGATACTTCATTCTTTCTTAATCGGTTTAATCCATCCTATTTATTTGCATTTTCAGTTATTTTATTATTTTCATGTTCATCAAGCAATTGAAGCAATGAATAAGATATTTACAGCCATAAAAAAAATAAATGCGAAAAATAAAATTATTACAAGGTTTTCAAGTCCTATACATTTTTCTATACGATAAATAAAATATCTGAATATCCAATATACTTCCGCTTGCAGAAGATTGTTAGCACAGGTATAGCATACTTCATTTATAGTATTATAAAACCCGATCGGATGGCTAAAATGGGATTTGAATAGCGTTTTCGAGGAAATTCCAATTTCAAGTAATTTTTTAGGCTCAATCATTATTTTAACCGGATTATAAATGAAAATAAAACTGTTGTCCAGAAGGTCATATCGCCAACAATATAACTGATGCCGCCGGTGATAAGCCTGATGCCGCCAGCGACATGGCTGATGCCGCCGGCGACATCAATTACGTCACCGGCGGTATCAGTTTGTAGACAGCAGTGGTGGCAGTAAGAGTGACTGAAAATCCAAAAATGAATATAAATTGACAAAAATTAACGCAAATTAGTAGTATTAATGCCAAAGAGCTATGAGACTCAGGATTTTTACCTCGAGGTCGTGAATCCACCTCTACGGGAACCGAGAGAAACACTTTCGGAGAGCTTGTTACGATGATTTAACAATAAATTAAATTACTTTTTGGTTTCTAAATCCAATCAAGTTGATTTTAACTTAAAGATTTATTGATTCCCACTCACAAGTAGAGAATTCAAAGAAGAAAAACCAGGAAAAATGGATCGAAATCCCTTTTTTTCTATTTTATCTAATTCTTATCTCACTAGAATCTATTCTCACATTAAAATCTTAACATTCAATTTCCCCACTTTACAATGCAGCCGAAGGTGTGCTTTTATAGGTGAAATGGGGTACTTTTGGAGGCGTTTTTTAATAATTCCGCTGAAAGTGATCGAAAGGCTGTCTGTGAAGGGACCTGTCTCAGGTCATGCCACCGGCGATATAGTGATGCCACCGGCGGTATGACCCATGTCATCAGCAGTATGGTGATATCGCCGGCGGCATGGATGATGCCTCTGGCGGCATCATCCTCCAGCATACCGACAGCTAATGGGTCAAAAAGCCAAAAAAGTAGGGAAAAGTGGTTTAATAGTGGGTAAAAATGCATCTTTTTAACTTTTAACAATATTTTAAAGGGTATTTATTATTTGGGTGCCAATCATCTGTTCAAGCTCCCACCGGATGCGTTATCGGCCACACCGAACTATATTCTACCAAATAAAAATTTGCGAGGAATATTATTTTGGTAATAAAAATTCAAAAGAGAACTTTCAATTTTGAGGCATTAAAATCGGGTACATGTCATCATCATCTTGTGAGAGGGACCGCAAAATCCTGTGCTCACAGGTTGCCTCTCGGGGGATCACTACTGCCATAGGTCAGTGTGATCACACGAAAGAGCAAGGGATAGGAATGATACCTGAGGGATGATTGGTTTGTCCCTTGGTCGGACTCACGCTTTGTAGATTGGTTGCCCCTTGGCCGAACTTACGCTTTGTAGATTGGTTGCCCCTTGGTCAGACTTACGCTTTGTAGATTGGCTACCCCTTGGTCGGACTTACGCTTTGTGGAGATTGTCCCTTGATCGAAAATTGTCCCTTAGTCGGGCTTGAGCTTTGTAGAGATTATCCTTTGGTCGGACTTGAGCTTTGTGGAGAAATCGTCCTTTAGTTGGACTTGTGCTTTGTGGGAAGATTGTCCTTTGATCGAAAATTGTCCCTTGGTCAGACTTGAGCTCTGTAGAGATTGTCCTTTGGTCGGACTAGAGTTTTGCGGAGAAATTGTCCTTTGGTCGGACTTGTGCTCTATAGATTGGTTGCCCCTTGGTTGGACTTATGCTTTGTGGGGATTGTCCCTTGGTCGAACTCGTGTTTTGTAACAGGTTGCCTCTCGGGGGATCACTACTGCCATAGGTCAGTGTGATCACACGAAAGAGCAAGGGATAGGAATGATACCTGAGGGATGATTGGTTTGTCCCTTAGTCGGACTCACGCTTTGTAGATTGGTTGCCCCTTGGACGAACTTACGCTTTGTAGATTGGTTGCCCCTCGGTCAGACTTACGCTTTGTAGATTGGCTACCCCTTGGTCGGACTTACGCTTTGTGGAGATTGTCCCTTGATCGAAAATTGTGCCTTAGTCGGGCTTGAGCTTTGTAGAGATTGTCCTTTGGTCGGACTTGAGCTTTGTGGAGAAATCGTCCTTTAGTTGGACTTGTGCTTTGTGGGAAGATTGTCCTTTGATCGAAAATTGTCCCTTGCTCAGACTTGAGCTCTGTAGAGATTGTCCTTTGGTCAGACTAGAGTTTTGCGGAGAAATTGTCCTTTGGTCGGACTTGTGCTCTATAGATTGGTTGCCCCTTGGTTGGACTTATGCTTTGTGGAGATTGTCCCTTGGTCGAACTCGTGTTTTGTAGATTGGTTGCCCTTTGGTCGAACTTATGCTTCGCGGGAAAATTGTCCCTTGGTCAGGTTTTGTGTTTTGTAGATTGGTTGCCCTTTGGTCGGACTTATGCTTCGTGGGGAAATTGTCCCTTGGTCGGGTTTTGTGTTTTATAGATTGGTTGTCCTTTGGTTGGACTTATGCAAAAATCTGAATTAGAGGGGTGATGTCACCGGCGGCATGAATGATATCGCCGGTGGTATGAATCTATGTCGCCGGCGATATGAGTGCCACGTGGTAGCTTTGATTGGTTAGATAAATTCAAAATTTAAACTAAAAGAGGCGATATCACCGGCGGCTTGAGTGATGTCGCTGGCGGTATGGATTGATGCTGCCGGCGTCATGAACGGACAGTTTCAGATAAATTAAAACCCCTCAAATTCCGCACGGCAGTTTAAAAGGGATTAGAACTCCCTTCTTCCTCATTATCCAGAAACCGCACCCCTCTCACCTTCTCTTCTCCGAAGTTTTTTTTTGATTTGTTTCCTTTGTCTTTGAAATCATGAAGAGAATCACCAAGGCTTTTAGGGGCAAATCCAAGGCTAGGGAGAACTTGCCCGATTCTTCTGTTAAGGGGTTGAAAATCCTCTCTGTTCTTACCACTTACAGCCTCAAGGAGACGGCCAAGATGTATGGCTATGGGATCAATTCTCCCATTACCAATCTAACCCTAGAGAAGGAGAAGCACCTGTGCTATATTCAGGTAATCTCACAAATCTCGAATCTCTTTTTTTAGGTTTGATTTGATTTGGCTTTAGATTTGAAATCGTGCCATGATAGGAGTTTAAATGTGAAATAGATTGACCATATTGCATGCTTTAGGATCAATTTTTACCGTTTTTGGGCTTATTGTGCGATTTTTTGCAATTTTGGCACAATGGGTGCGATTTTTAGGGAGAAACAGGTTCTAATGCATATAGTGATGTTGCCGGTGACATGAGTGATGTCGCTGGCGGCATCAATCCTTGTAAAAAGGCTTATGGGAGTCTGATGTCACTTCTATTTAAGGTGATGTCGACGGCAACATGAACCATGCCGCTGGCAGTATGGTGATGCCGCCTGCGATATCGCTTTGAACAGAGGTGATATCAACGGCTTTTTTGATAAAAAATAAACAGGACTGATCCATTTTGTTTTCAATTTTACAGCCATATGAACTGAGTTACACTGGGAGAATGGGCACCATCGGTGAATTGTGGCACCATATCTCAGAGAATGACCCCAAGCTCGCGCTTGCTATTAATGAGACAGGGTTCAGGGACTTGGCGCGGATAATGCCAATGCTGATGCCTAAGCTTTCTCATTCGACAGTAATGGCCCTAACTGAGAGGTGGTCCGAGACCACCCATACCTTCCACTTCTCTTTCAGGAAAGCTACGATTACCCCCTTTGAAGTAGTAGCCATGACCGGCCTCCCTTGGATGGATGAGGTCATACATTTTGATGCTTACATGGACAAGTACCATGTTGAGAGGCCCGTGGTGAGGCGGATGAAGGAGTTGTTTAGTCAGAAACCCATTTCTGGGAGGCTGTCCTATAGAGAGTTATACCATCACTGGACCCGAGTGGACGTAGTGCTCGAGGAGAGGGAGGCTTGTGTCCGTTCCTTCATGATTTCTCTACTCCTAATCTTGGGGAGTAAGATCAATTATGTGCTTATAACTGCTATGGAAGACGTGTCAGGAATTCTAAGGAAGAATTGGCTGAGGGCCATCTGGGCTCAGTTGTACCATGGGCTGGACGTGGGGGCTCGAAAGAAGGAGAAAGCCCTTCGCCTTTGCCACTTATTACTCCAGGTATATCTCTTTGGAAATATTTTTCTTGATAGTATGCGTTCTTATTTATTGTATGACGCTTTTTAAATTGATTGGTCATCATTTGTGCAGGCCTGGGCCTTCGAGCATCAGATCCTCCCGTCGGTGGAGTTTAAGAAGGTTATGCCGCAGGGATCTCACTTCCTTGCTCACTGGTGCGGGGGCGTCGGTGGGAAGGCTAAGTACCCTACAAAGTATAGGGAGTTCCTGAGGAGCGTGCGGTTGAGCTCGGTATGCAATTTTTGATTTAGTCTTTATTTTTACATTTACATGAAACAAATATTGCTTATGGACTTATATTGGTTGTTTTGATGTAGCTCGTCTTGGATCCATTTGATGGGGTGGAGAATTTGGCCGAGGTCGCAAGGGTCCGGAGGGAGGTAGATGACCGTCGGTTCATAATTGAGTGCCCTCTGTCCCAGCAGTGGTACCTAGGCGAGCGCGTCCGGGGCTGCAGGTCCGTCCCGATGGTTGCTCGACCGGTGCCTGTCGATCCTCCCAGGGGCTTATAGTGGCCCTATTTGGTGATGTCCTCCGAGGCTGACAAGGCTGATTATATTGAGGGGAACGGCCGAGTGATCCCCAGCATCCCAGGCCTCTATGAGCAGCCTCTGCAGCGTCTACTCCCTGTGTGTCCTCGCATTCATGGAAATAATACGATTGAGTATCACAATGAGCAACGGTTGGAGGATGAGAAGAGGCATCTTAAAGGCATTATGGACTTTGATGAGGAAGATGGTGATGAGGATGAGGCGCTTGAAAGGGATGTTGCGGTCGACCCTGAGGGGGAGGATGAGGTGGGCGCGGACATAACTGGCGGGAGCATGCCAATGTCCCAAGGGGAGCAAGGTTCTTTTGAGGTATGATTGTGCTTGTGTGTATGATTTTGAAGTCGTTTAGGAATGTTGTTGACATGTGGCTTTCATGTTTTTCAGGAACCCGCGAGAAAGAGGGGCCGGGATAACCAAAGTGGGACCCGGCACTATAGTGTGCTGGAGGGCATAAACTTTGTGGAGGGACATCTGGTTAATCCATTGGAGACCATATTCCTGCTGATGAACTCCCGAGGCAAATTCCACCATGGGAATATTGGCTCGAGCCGGCAAGCTCCTATTTTCATGCCTGAAAATACTACTTACGTAAGGCCTAATAATTATTTTCCTGTTCAGCCTTGGATACGGGTGTCTAAGGATTTGCCTTTTGGATTTTCCAGGTGGTGCAGAGCCATGTGAAGCAACTCGCAGAGAACAATTTTGTTCTCCGGGATACCCTCATTGGACAGTCGCTCCTTGCTCAGGTATTTTATGCACATGTTAAGATGGGATGTATGTATGGATGTTATGCATGACATGCACTGCTGATATTTTCTCTAGTTTGCAGGATTTCTTGGCCCTTCCTTGTCATATGCTAATGCAGCCTGGTGGCAGTACGAGGAGGAGACTGCAGTCCTACAGCGTCGCGTGAGTGAACTCGAGGGTCAGCTGGCAGCCACCGCTCAGGAACGGAGAAGTAAGCAAAACTTGGACCATGCGCACCTCGGGAGTACCAGTCGTAGGGGGATCAAGATGTCCGCCGGCCGACGTCCGCCTGTCATGGCCGAGGAGTTTAGCAGTGTGCCCATGACGGAGGGAAGAGAAGAGGATGAGAACGATGTTAGTGATTGGCTTGCGAGCCTTGATGACATTTCATCCCGCCCGGCCGGTAGTGGCGGGCATGCTTAGTTTTATTTCATTTTGCTTTTTAGTTCTTTGTTTGTACCCTCGATACATTGTTTGGATCATTTGGTTTTGTCGTAGGCTAGATGTTTTGGTACATTTTGAGTGATTTAGGCCTCCGAGCTTTTTATTTTGAATACAAAAATGAATTGTTGTTTGATAAGGCATTGGAAACATAGCATAGGATTGTTTACAGGTTTTGTACAGGTCTGAAATGAAAGAAATGCTTCTGATGCCACCAGAAAGTTCACTCCATGTCATCGGCGGCATGACCCATATCGCCCAAACTCATCCAGCCTAAATAATATATATAGGCTATCTGAAAGTCCATATCACCGGCGGCATCATCTGATATCGCCCAAATTGGTCCATATCGCTGGCGGCATCAATTACATCACCGGCGGCATCACCCATATCATCGGCAGCATCAGTTTTCTAGCAACTTGATTTTGACTATTCTGTCCATTCCTGTCTTGGCAACCCATAATCAAAAGCTACGGGGTTTTTTGCAGAGCCTGGGGAATGCAGACTGGAAGAGGCTTGAAAAATTCAGGCTTTGGGGGTTTGATATGTCATGGCGTTGCCCTTAAGCCACGAATTCCTTCGAGCGGCACTATTATTTTGGGATCCAATGGACCACGTTTTTCGATTTTCATCATTCAAGCTTTGCCCCTTGCTCGAAGAATTCCACACTATTTTAGGGACACCATGTCCTAAATGCATTTCACTGGCATTGTCAGACTTTCATTTTGGCATAGGTGGAATTCTACGAGGACTGTGAAATTTGGATTATGTTGACCCCTTTCTATCTCAGTTGCCCGATACACCTGGGTTTCAGCTTGGAGCAATTCTAGAGTGGTGTCGTGGAGTGCCTCGCTCCCATCCTGCTTGGCCATTCATGGTGGCATTATTACTCACGGTAGAGTTTATGTGTGGAGTGAGCCTAATTCCTCTGCTCAGGCTGATTTCGCTCATCTACCCTATGTCGACAGGGGCTTCCCCCGTGGCTGTGGGGTTGGCCGATGTTTTGTTGAACGTGGATGGTGCTTTCGTTGACTCGTCACTTATAGGAGATCAACTCATTTTACTACAGGTATCTTTTATTCTTTCTGATCCAAACATTTCTTTCCCCCATCCTTACTCGAGTTTTGAATTATAGGTCTGGCTGATGGAGAAGGTTGAGGGAGGCGCCATAAGGGAACCCAAAAAAGTATCTTCCCATCCATATGAGGCAGAGAGGGCTTATGCGGGCTGACTTCGACGAGTTGACATATGATGATTGTGGGGTATACTAACGCGCAGGTTCAGTGGGTTAGTCCATGAAAGAGAATTCAGGATATGGTTGTAGAATCTTGGGGAGCATGTGCTTAACTGATAGGTCTGGAGAAATCTTCATTTTATACCCCCTACCGGCTATGTCGTCAGTATGGCAAAAGGCAAAGAGTCCCGATCAAATTTCCCCACAATCAGATACGAGTTTACAAAGCTAGGTGGGTCAACCATATTCAGGAGAAGTGGTCGAGGGAGGCTATATTTGAGATTCTAGATTATGATCACATAGAAACCACCGAAACTGACTCACACTACAGGGGATGGCTTCCCGAGATAAGAGACTTGTCGACCCATCGGAAGCGGTCATGGGACCGTTTTGAGGGGGAATGTGCGGAACAGGGAGAAGACCCCTCTTCTACTAGCACACCGAGGCAGATCTCTAGGTACTGTGACGATGATGCAGGAAGCTCGTTTTGAGTCTTGCTTTTGTCGGAACCATCATGTCTCTCCTTTTTTAATATTTTTAAATGAAATAAAATGAACTCTGTCCGAGGCTTGCTGAAGTTGTCTAAATCTTATGAATACAGGATCTACATAAGTATAAGCATTTAGATTTTAACAAAAGAGAACTTTTATTAATTGAGATAAAATAAAGTACATGATGTTTGGTTGACATTCCCATTGATTTAACTCCCGGTGCCAACTAGCCGAGATTGGTTTTCTAGAAGGCACTCGCCCTTTGCTCACATACCCTAACTTTTGCCTAGATTGCCCTTTTTGGGTTTTTAATCTAGTGGGTTTGTCTTATCCCCTAATTTTTGCATGGTTGGTTCGCAGAATACCAATCGTCGGGCATCACCCTAATTTTTGGCCGATCAGTAAAAGACTGAAAGGCGGGTAATTATCACATATATATTTTTTTGGTGTGCTGCTTTTCTTATTTGTTTCTTTTGATTTAAACATGATAATGCTTAAGCCTGTCTTGGTTTATGGGATTTACGAACTCATTCCTATCCATGTCCATAAGTTTAGCTGCCCCCTTGCTAAGCAGTTTCTTTATTACATATGGTCCTTCCCAATTTGGCCTGAATTTACCCCTCGCATCAGTGGTAAAGTGTTTCAACTGTTTGAGGACCAGATCCCCGGCCTTCAGGGGGAACTTTTGATGTCTTACTCGACTGTTATATGCTCGAGCCATACATTATTAGTACATCTGGAGGCTGTCGAGGGCCTTCAGCCTCTGCTCATCCATCATGTTCAATTGTTCAAATCTTGCCCGGGTCCATTCGAATTCTTCTAACTTAGCCTCTAGAGCAACTTTCAATAAGGTCACCTAAGTTTCAACTAGCAAGACTACTTCCATCCCGTAGACCAGGGAAAACGAAGTTTGACTCGTCAGGGTGCATATGCTGGTGCGATATCCCTAAATAGTGAAATGCAGCTTATTTGTCCAATCTCTGTAACCAGTTATCATCTTAGAAAGAATCATCTTTACTGATTTATTGGCTGCCTCAACAACTCCATTGGCTTGTGGTCTGTATGGAGAAGATCTATGGTGCTTGATCGCATACTTCTCAATCAGTGAAGCAGTTGCTCCTTGAAATTGTACTCTATTGTCTGAGACTATATGGTGTGGGAGCCCATACCGAGCAAAGATGTGTTTTCTATGAACTTGGCCATCTGCCTGGCGGTGACATTGGTGAAGGATTCGGCTTCCACCCATTTTGAAAAGTAATCTATTACCACCACAATGAATTTGTGGCCATTTATTGAGGAAGGGCGGATTTCACCAATTATATCTATACCCCATACCAAGAATGGCCAAGGGGTGGATAAGAGATGGAGCTCGGTCGGTGGCAGATGCCGCATATCTCCGTAAACTTGGCATTAGTGGCATCGTTTGACCTGGGTGATACAATCGGCTGTGAGAGTGAGCCAAAAATACCCTGGTCATTGGATCTTTTTTGCGAGGGCAAGACCGTTCATATGAGGGCTATAGTCGCCGGAATGGACCTAGGTCATTACATTTTGAGCCTCAGAATCAGTGAGGCAATGGAGAAGTAGGTTGTCGCTGGTGTGCTTGAATAGGTCATTATCCACGATACAAAACTAGGTAGCGAGTCGTCGTAGGATGGTACGGTCAGAGTCGGAAGAATTTATGGGGTATTGGCCGGTCTGAAGAAATAGGACGATGTCAGAATACCGACAAGGTTTGGATAAAATAGCGAGAACTAGAGGAGTCGATTGAGCATGATATAGGATCTTGGTGGACAGCAAAACCAAAGGGCGGATAGGTTACTGTTGGGGTCCTTCCCACATGGACGCGAGAGTGGCGAGAGCATCTGCCATTTGATTCTTATCTCGTGGGACATGGTGGTACAGGCACGAGGTAAATTTCTCAGACAATTCGCAGACAGCCTCAACATAAGGATGGAGGGATTCTTCTTTAACTTCCCAATCTCCGGTCACCTGACGAACAACCAGAGCAGAATCTCCAATGACAGATATATGGCGTGCCTAAACTTGAAGAAGAGCCTCGAGGCCGAACGGGCAAGCTTCGTATCCAGCGCCATTATTGGTGATGTCGAATTCTAAACATTTGGACAATGGGATTATCTCATTATCTGGTGTGACGATGATGACCTCGAGACCTACTCCCCGGTGGTTCACGGCGCTGTTAAAGTACATTATCCAATTGTCGTCAAGGGTTGTAACACAGGCGAGCTAATCATCAGGGAACTCCAAATTTTCCTTATAGTCAGAGCTGAGGGGTTGATTAGCCAGGAATTCGGCTATAGCCCGCCCCTTAATGACCTTTTGGGTTACATATTCAATGTCAAACTCAGACAGGAAAAGTATCCATCAGGACAATTTACCGGTCAGAGTAGGGGATCGACAAAGAAACTTCATTGGAACAATTTTGGCTATGGCTTGGATGCGATAAGATTGGAAATAATGTTGCAACTCCTTAGTGAACCAAACCATGGTAGCACAGGCCTTCTCTACAATCGAATACCGGGTTTCATAATCTAACAGCTTCTTGCTCAGGTAGTAGATGGCATGTTCGCACTCATCATCATGTTCCTGGACAAGCATGGCTCCGACGGAGGTTTCTTCAATGGCCAGATAAAGGATGAGTGGTTTCCTCGGGATGGAGGGTGTCAAGATGGGTGGATCGACAAGATATGCCTTGATTCTGTCGAACGCTACTTAGCAGTGATCATTCCATACCACGGGTTGCTATTTTTTTAACAGTTTAAAGATGGGTTCACAGACAGTAGTGAGGTGAGCAATGAACCGACTAACATACTGCAAGGACCCTAAAAATGATCGGACCTCCTTCTCTGTCTTAGGGGGAGGCATGTCCCTAATGGCTTTGGCTTTATCTGGATCCATTTCAATCCCTTTTTGGCTGACCATGTGTCCTAATAGCTTGCTGGAGGTAACTCCAAATACGCATTTCTTTGGTTTTAGACGAAGATTATACTTTTTAATGCGAGTCATGAACTTGTCAAGAACAGCAGGGTGCTCCTCTCGAGTGGTGGACTTCATAATCATGTCGTCTACATATACTTCCACTTCTTTATAGATCATTTCATGTAGGAGGGCAGTTACATCTCACTGATAAGTGGCTCCAGCATTTTTCAATCCGAATGGCATTACCTTGTAGCAATACACCCCCTATTCAGTGATGAACGCTGTTTTTACTTTGTCGATAATATTAACTAGAATCTGATTATACCCTGAGAACCCATCCATGAATGAATATATAGCCGCCCTGGCAGCGCTATCAATTAGAACATTGATGTGTGGGAGAGGGAAGTCATCTTTTGGCAAGGCTTTATTGAGGTCTCAGAAATCCACACAGACTCGGACCCTACCATCCTTCTTCGGTACTGGGACGATATTGGACAACCAAGTTCGGTATTCTACCACTTCTATGAATCGAGCTTTGATTAATCTTGAAACCTCTGTCTTCACCTGTTCTGCCTATTCAGGTCTCAACCGTCGAAGCTTTTGTTTGACAGGTCAGAATTTAGGATCAGTTGGGATTCTGTGTTCGGTGATTTGTCGGTCAACCCTAGGCATGTCTTCGTACGACCAGGAAAAAGCATTAACATGATTTTTAAGCACTTTTATGATCTCACTTCTTTCCTCGGGAGTTAAATCTTTAGAAATGGTCACCATTTTAGGATTGTCATTTGTACTTAGGTTTATTTCACTTAATAACGTATCACTAATGCCAAAAACATTATGCGTATTGTTATGTGAATGCATGGACCCATCAGGAAAGACATCAAATAAGCAAGCAGAACGGGAGTTATTCATTGCATAAAAAGCCTCATAAGTGGCATTATTTACATCAAAAACATCAGAAATATTAAAAAATTACATCGTCCATAACCTCCTCCACAGGCGGAGGGGCTTCAGTGGCAACATTGATGGGAGAGGTGTCCTCTGTATCGTCTATCAGGGTGGTGCTTAGGCCGTGCTCCAGAGTGGGTTTTTGGGTAATGGTGAGCGATGGTTCTCAAGATAGATCAGCCTTTTCAGTTAGAGCCCTAGTGAGCTTTTCTACTATGGCTGTCATAGCATCTTCTTTCCCGTTACTCTTCCAGCCTTTCTTCATTAGTAGTGCCATAGCTCTTGTTACAGTCGCCATAGCATCCTCAATTTCTGGATTGATAGGCTCACCTCAGGATAAATCTTATCTTTCCCCTTAGCCTTAACAGAAATCACATTGACAGGAACATCAGGCTTAGTAGGCTTGGGTTTAGCTGAAACTATCATGTGACCAGCCTCAAAGTCATAGACATCTTTAAAGACCTCAAAGCCGGGCGATATTTTCCCGCCATACTCGATTGGTTCAGGCTCCCTTTTATAAGGCCTCTTGCCTTGGATTTCACAAGTAGTAACCATGCAGCAATAGCAATAAGGGACGCGGCAATAGGCTTTTCTAGGCTTATATCCCAGTCCAGCTCCAAGAATAAGGATTTTTGGCTCCAACGCCTCAATAATTCCCTGTTCATAGATTCCTCCACCTCTGCTAGGCCTGTAACTAGACTTTTTCAATAGTTTGCCCATACCCGTGTGGAGGTAGCTATGCCAAAGAGGAGGAGGCTTTGAGCTTTACTAATCATGGCAATTTGAAGGCCCTTCTCTAGATTAGCTTCGGCTTCCATAACGGTCATATCGGAAGCAGGATAGGCCTCTGTAGTCACCATTCTGCCATCATAAATTAGCTTAATTTTTTGGTGTAGTGTGGAGGGTACTGCACTAAGGCATGGAGCCATGGTCGGCCAAGCAACAGAGAATAGGTAACAGGAATGTCAAGTACGGTGAAACGCACATTGCTTGCCATACCTTCGACAGTGACTTCTGTCTTAAAAGTCCCAATTACATTGTATTTTGAATCGTCGTAAGCTCTAATAACCGTGTTGGACCTTTCAAGCATGTCCTCTGACAGCCCTAGATGAGGAAGGATTTTTAGAGGGCATAGGTTTAGAGCAGAACCGCCATCCTCCATGATGCAAGGGATGACCTTATCGAGAATTTGGATCCAGATGAATAAGGCTCTATTGTGATCCCTTCCCTCGAGCGTAAGATCAAAACTGTCAAACACGATCTGAGGACTTTTCTTAAGGGTATGCCTTCTCCTATCGTGGCGCACATCTCAACGAACGAGGTGGTCAGATTAGCTTCCAGATCTAGGAGCCGCTTGATCAAACCCTTATGATGCCTTTCAGAGTCAATTACCAGTTGCTAGATGCTGTATTAGGCTTGGGTATTTTTCAGCTGGGTAATAAGGGGGTCAACCTTAAGACTGGTAGGGATGGGCGGAGGTGGAGAAGGGGGTCTTGCAGTAGTTCTAACTCTGCCAAGAATTGGGTCTATGTTTAGACGAAGATATCGGTCCTCCGGCTGATATATGTGACCACTCCGGGTAATATTGAGGATATTATCAAGCAAGACGCTCTTAGTGGCTCACGTTTTAAATAGGTACTGTTGCTCTTTAGAGTCTGAACCTGGCTCTTGTAGCTCATATTTATCCACATTAAAAAGGTCATGGTGATTAACCTTGAACAAGTTGGTGCTTATGGCCTTGGTTCCTCGAGCCATTTCCCTATCCTCATCAGAATAGTTCTCCTTCGAAACAAAGGAATCTATGCTGAATAGTGCCTTCCCCTCACCTTTCTTTCTTTTTGCCACGAATGGTTTAGACCTATGGTTCTCTTGCTTTGGTTGGTTTGGATCAATTTCCATTCCCTGAATGGAGTTGACTCCCGGGTTGGCTTGATTGATAAGGTCAAAAACTGAGCAAGATGGTAGACCCGAACCGATGACCAGGATAGAGTTACTACTGCCCGGCCCCCGAGCAAGGAGATCGAAGACTATGGCTTCGGGTAAACTAGATTGGACCATTCCGACCTTACTTCTGAAGTTCGGTAAAGGGTTATTCATAGTGCTCAGGGCCTTATCTAATTCAGCAATCTTTGCCTCGCTAACCAACCGCTGAATAGCTGAGAGCAGGGCTTTGCAGTGGTTAGTTTGGTGCCCTACCTGAATGTGATAATTACAGAAGTTATTCTTATCTTCACGTCTAGGTGGCTTGTATTCCTGAAGGGATTGTATAAAACCTGCTTCCCTCAAGCGTTGGAAGATGACCCGTAGGGGCAATTTATAGGGGTTGGTCAAAACAAAAGTGGGGCGAGGAGGTTGGACTATGGCAATCATTGATGAAGCCGAATTGGCTGTAAGTGGCGTAGCGGGGGTTTGAGAAATGGCTTGAATTGCAGCCGGTGTTTTTGGCTTAGCCTGCACCAGGGCTGAGGGTTGAGCTTCGTTCTTCCTGAACCATGGTTTCCCCGCTCTCTCGGCCATCTCATGCTCTACCTCGCTCTCAATTTTCTCAGCTTTCTCAAACACAGCCTTGTAAGAAAGAAAGGAATCTATAGCCATTTCCTTGCGGAACAGGGGGAGAGACCCTTCAAGGAGTTTGATAATCATTCCCTCAAGGCTAAGCTTGGACTTCATCAAGACCTGAGTCGACATCCACCTACTGAAGTACTGCTCAAAGGTTTTGTTGGGCATTTGACGGACCCTCTGAAGATGTTGGAGGGTCATCTCCATCATAGTATTAAAACCATAATGCACTTTCAATGCCTCAGATAAGAGAGTCCAGTCGGCGACAATATGCTATGGTAAAGTGTGATACCATTTGAGTGCAGGTCTCCAAAGGGAACAATTAAACATCTCAGCCAGCACTTTATCACTTAGCTTCTTTACGCGCATCACTCTTTTATAAATTATAATATGAGAGGCAGGTGCTCTTGAGCCATCATAATGAGCCATATTTGGCATAGTAAAATCATTGGGGACCCTATCCTCGTCCCTCTCAGGTTTTTTATCAGTGATGAGGTGGTTGATGTAAGCTTGGATCTTGGGTGTCACGCCCAGAGGCTGCGTGACCTGGTCACTGACTGGTTTACGAGAGATGGTCGGGGCTTCATGTGTCATGCTCGAAGAATGTGCGACCTGGTCGTTGATGGTTTGAGAAGCTATCATTTGCCGAACAAAGACGGCTACCTCAGGTGTCACGCCCGGAGGTTGCATGACCTAGTCATTGAGTTTCGGAGGTAGCAGAGGGCGAATGGTCAGATGGCTGGCAAATGGCTTTTAGGGGTAGGTGGTGCCTTTAGGAGTCACGACGAACTGCGGCCGAGAGACTAGGCTTTGGTGAGTGAATATCAGAGGAGTGGGGCTTTGGGCTAAGGGTCTTAGATTGAAAGGTACAACCGGTGGAAGGGTCATAGTTGATAAGGAAGCCGAAGCCTACCCAAACTGGAATGGACTCGCCAAGGGTTGGGTTGATTGAAACATAGGTGTGACGGGTCTCGCCTCTACCAGACTGGTCAATGTTTGTGTTGAACCATTCAGGGCCTGAATGTCAGATGCCGATACTCGATCAGAATTCCTATCTTCGAGAGCTCCCTTAATGGCTGCCTAAACCGTAGTTTGGATAGAAGCTTGGAAAGCATCCGAGTTCAGGAATTGCATCATAGCACTGGTAAAGTTGAAACTAGGTGGTGGTTGGGATCCTGTTCCTGAGCTAGAAGCGAGGCCAATGGGCTCTTCTGGAGGAGGGGTCCCTTCATTTCTTGGGAAAGACATGGCTGGTCTAGAGGGACTTTGGCTTAACTGAACTTGTTCTGAATCTGATTCCTCGCTGGAATCAGTGTAGGGAATTCCTTCAACTTTCATGGTGACAACTGGGGTCAGAGGATGACATATCAAGCGATGTTCTACCCTTTTCCAAGCTGGGATGCGACGGTCAGCGCTCCTCATCCTAGTTGAAATGGTAGGCAGTGGATCAGACCATGAATGGATTGGTGAATGGTATGTATGGTATGCATGCCTTTTATTCCTGGGGAATAACATGTGATGTGCATGGTTGCACGTAGATGTGGTTAGAGATGATGTGATGGCTTATCCCTCCAACATACATGGGACGTTTGTACTTCACGTCATTTATAGTGATATATGGTGACGCAATGGAGGTACAAAAGAAGTCCTACGTATGTTGCTAAACCTCTTCCACGGGTGGAAGTGGTAAGGGTAAGCTGATTCATTTTTGGCTCTTAAAGCCAATGCATGGGGGTGCATGATCACAGAATACATAGTATGCAAATCGTCCCTCTTCCAACCTTATGACTCCCGCGTAATGGCTCTTTGGAATGATGGAGTTTGGCCTCTTCACCGGTAATGGCAAAAGAAACATGTCCCAATTATTTTGTTTGTTTTGGGTAATCCTAAGGGGAATAATGTGCTAAGGCTTTTTCTAGTGCGGCTTTGGTATAGGGTTGTTGATGTAGAAGGTCCTCGTTTAACTTGATTCCACGTTACTCAACCACTACCCGAATGGGTGTGACCGTAAGAGTTTACGTGTTGGTTAAAATGAGTGATCCACCCACTAGGCATCCTCAATTCCAACAGGGCATGAGTGATACTTCGTGAGCTTTTGGGGCAAAAATAGGGCACCAAAAATTACCGAACTATCTACACGCGTGAGGATAAAACGTTATAAAAAAGAATGAAGTTTTAATTTGGCCAATGATTTCAATACATCATCAAAATCTTCTAAACTTTATGAAAGAAAATTCAAGTTTAAAGAAAGCTCCCCAGCGGAGTCGTCACTGTGAGCGGACGACATTTCGCGCGGCGGCAGCAGGGCCGTGCCCGGTCGGGCCAGCCCATTTGAGTGTCGGGGGATGAGTGTGATATATTTGAAAAATGATTTTACATATTTTAATGCTCAAAAGACACGAGATCGAAATCCCGTACTTAAAATAGAGTCGCCACCCGGTTCAGCTCAATCGGGAAATTTTTGGTACGATTTTCCCACTGGGTGGTTGGACCATACCTTAAGTAGAGATTCCGAGTTCGGATGATGTTATCCATTTTTCATTAGGCCAAGTTAAGATACTTCATTCTGTCTTAATCGGTTTAATCCATCCCATTTATTTATATTTTCAGTTATTTTATTATTTTCGTGTTCATCAAGCAATTGAAGCAATGAATAAGATATTTACAGCCATAAAAAAAATTAATGCGAAAAATAAAATTATTACAAGGTTTTCAAGTCCTATACATTTTTCTATACGATAAATAAAATACCTGAATATCCAATATACTTCCGCCTGCAGAAGGTTGTTAGCATAAGTATAGGATACTTCATTTATAGTATTATAAAACCCGGTCGGATGGCTAAAATGGGATTTGAACAGCGTTTTCGAGGAAATTCCATTTTTAAGTAATTTTTTAGGCTCAATCGTTATTTTAACCGGATTATAAATGAAAATAAAACTGTTGTCCAGAAGGTCATATCGCCGACGATATAACTGATGCCGCCGGTGACGTGCCTGATACCGCCAGCGACATGGCTGATGCCGCCGGTGACATCAATTATGTCACCGGCGGTATCAGTTTGTAGGCAGTAGTGGTGGTAGTAAGAGTGACCGAAAATCCAAAAATGAATATAAATTGATAAAAAATTAAAGCGAATCAGTAGTATTAATGCCAAAGAGCTATGAGACTCAGGATTTTTACCTCGAGGTCGTGAATCAACCTCTTCATGAACCGAGAGAAACACTTCCGGGGAGCTTGTTATGACGATTTAACAATAAATTTAAGTGCTTTTTGGTTTCTAAATCTAATTAAGTTGATTTTAACTTAAAGACTTATTGATTCCAACTCACAATCAGAGAATTCAAAGAAGAAAAACTAGGAAAAATGGATCGGAATCCCTTTTTTCTGTTTTATCTAATTCTTATCTCACTAGAATCTATTCTCACATTAAGATCTTAACATTAAATTTTCCCACTTTACAATGCGGCCCAAGGTGTGCTTTTATAGGTGAAATGGGGTGCTTTTTGAGGCCTTTTTTAATAATTCCGTCGAAAGTGGCTGAAAGGCTGTCTGTGAAGGGACCTGTCTCAGGTCATGCCGCCGGCGATATAGTGATGCCACCGACGATATTCTCCATATCCCCGGCGGTATGGTGATACCGCCGGCGGCATGGATGATGCCTCTAGCGGCATCAGCCTCCAGCATACCGACGGCTAATGGGTCAAAAAAGCCAAAAAAAGTCAGGAAAAGTGGTTTAATAGTGGGTAAAAAGCCATCTTTTTTACTTTTAACAATATTTTAAAGGGTATTTGTTATTTGGGTGCCAATCATCTATTCAAGCTCCCATCGGACGCGTTATGGGCCATGCCGAACTGTATTCTACCAAATAAAAATTTGCGAGGAATATTATTTTGGTAATAAAAATTCCAAAGAGAACTTTCAATTTTGAGGAATTAAAATCGGGCACACGTCATCATCGTCTCGCTAGAAGGACCTCAAAATCCTGTGCTCACAAATACCCTCTTCTACTAGTAACTCAACAAAATCTAAACAAGAGCTGGAATCAACTTATAGAAACATTGATCTAGTTATAGAAAAACAGATATTATAATTCAAATGATCTATTGTAATCTCTCTTGTTCAAAGTAAATTCTTCGCTGAGTAGTTTCTTCCCCGATTGAACTTCTTTAAAGCTTGTAAATTGGCAGAGTTTTTGCTTCTTAGAAATTCAGGTGTAATCACTAAGTTCTAACACTTTCCTTCTTGCTCCTTTTATAGTTAGAATTAAGAAAGTAGTTGTTGAACTTGCCTTGGCATCTTTTGAAATTGATAGCTCATCTATTCGCCCATTGCTTCTTCAAATCAATTTGTTAAGAGATAGAATTATACCATTGTGAGATAGAAATTAATCCGTTAGATTGAAATTCGAGTTTAAATTTGAATCCATTGTCATTTGATACTAGTCTTCTGTTAGAGAGATCTCGCGCTGACTTGCTACGTGTCATCTTTCCATTCCTTCTAGTAATCTCACATTTTGCAGAGTGCACGATACAATGTTATTGATCTGCAGAATTACCCAAATTGGCAAATGACTTTTTGCAGCTTGATTCTTGAAGACTTTGTCCTGTTCTTCATTAATCTAACTTGTCAAGGCATTAATTCTTTTTATCTTTGTCCCATTATATGTCCTGCAAAAAGCAACACTAAAAGCAAAGATTTCATTTTTCCTCAAATGGAAAGGTCAGTGCCATTGACAGACATAAAGTAACTCAGTGAAAGATATAAACTAATGCATAGCTAAAACATAATCTAAATACCAAGCGCTGAGTGAATAGTATTTAGTTATAGACTAAAGTACATACTTAGCCCAGAACAACTTAGAGTTAAACTAAATAACTAGGTCAGCGGAGAATTGACATTTTACCCTTGAATTCAATAACTCACATATAACCATAGATTATTTATTTTAACATCTTTATTGATTTCAATTAACTCAAACCGAACTTAATTGTTATGATCAAAAGTTAAGCACTATTGAGTCATCCACTGAGTCTGTCCAAACTCGTGCTTGGTTCAACAATCTCCCCCATATTGATGAATGGCAATTAACTGAGCGAGAATTAAATCAATAAGATATTTAGATCAGAGTTGCCTTACAAACATGCTTGATATGCCTTTGTTTAGCATCTTCATTTTGCTCAGAGTAAATGCTAACTCCCCCATAATCCTTGATTATTCTAAGCTTAGCATTCCTCAATACTTCTCATATTTTTCTGCATGATCAGAGTCATATGTATATAGTAGAAAATACAAGAAGTTAAGAAGATCTTAACTTAAAATAGAATAAGTAATCTTTATATATAAGAATAACTTGAGTACATATAACAAAGAGTTAATCTATATTAAGCTTTATAATTAGCACTTCAGATTACAATGAATTCTATTCTACTTAGGCATAAGTGGTCCTCCAAAGTTTTCTCTTCTTTCTTCAAAAGCTTGCTGATCCAACCTAGATGACTTCTTCTCCTTTGGTGATGCAATTTCCTTTCCTTTCCTCTTGTGAGTCTCAAGATATTACTTTTCAATGCGCTCCAGATCCTTGGACAGTTTATATGCAAACTCAGCTACCATCTGATCTCTCTCTTTCTCCTCTTGCTCTTGCTTCTTGAGATCCTTCTCCCCCAATTCTATTGCATCCAAAATCACTTGACCTTGACGATCAATCGAGCCCAGAGAGGCATTAAAATGCTTGAGTTCTCCATAAATATTGGCAAAAAAGTTCTGAACTAACAATTTATAGATCTCATATGAAAGAAAGTCTTGCTCGCTGAGAAAAGTAAAGAGTGCTACAATAGCTCGAGATTGAGATTGAGATTGAGATTGATTAACCGTGTATTGAACATTCAGTCCTTCCTTGGAAATTTAGGTGAGACTGGCCAAAGCCTTGCCTTGATTATTCTCCCTTAAGATCCCTCTAGCATAGGAGTGCTTCTGATATGCAAGTACACTTGCTTGTGAATCTAATCAATTACTTGACCATCATTAATGACATCAGCATGAACAGCCTTGATTTGATCACGAATGTGGCCAAGCTTCTGGTGCAAAGATTGTTCTTGTACAGCTTCTGACATAACAATGTCGCTACTTAAAGCGTCAGATATATTGAGTCTCTTAAGTGCTGTCCAAATTCCTTCCTTGGAGTCCTTAACTCCCTTTAAAATATCTCCTTTCATCTGCTTTAGCATATTGGAGTTGCCTTGATTAGTAACTACAGTGATCAGCGTATTGATGGCATCTTCAATTGCATCTATCTTAGATGAATTGAGATCATTCTCCTTGCTTAGAATGCTATAACCATTCGGCACAGCCTACATTCCTTGTAACACAGGATTGAACTTATCAATCATGGAACTCCTGAAGTCTCTTTCTTCGTTCAGATTTCGGCAGTTGCTCTCATAAATCTTCTCCATCTTCTTTGAGAGCTCTACAACTTCCATCTTCAAATGCTCAGCTTGCCTACCTGCAATATTTAACAAAGGCAAAGTATGGGATACTATAGCCTTGATAAGAGAGAATGGTGTAGGGACAGATTTGAAGTGAGCCTTTATCTCCTCAATAGCTACAAAAAATCCTTGCACTGGCTCAACAGCCTTTGCAATCCTCTTCAGAACTTCCTCAGATAGCAATGATCTTGCAATTTTAGCATCTATCTCTACATCTGTCCTCAGTCCTAGAAATCTAGCTCTTCCAAACATCCTTATATCTCCTAATAGTTCAGCTTGAGGGTTGAATTGGGTTAAGGTTGTGGTTATTGTGTTCCGGAATCTCTTCAATAATTAGTGGACCTTTGATGACTAGTCCTTCCAATAGCATTGGTTCATGCACTAGAGATCTAACTGGAGATAGAAATGGGATAATGGCAGTTTCAGGTGTTTGGTCAGAGTATGAGGTGTTTGGTTGGTTATAATTAGATGTGGATGGAATTTAGGTCTTAGGTAAAGGTTGCATGGATATTGGTGTAAGTGATAAGGGTGTTTCCGTGGATAGGTTTGGAAAAAGAAATGGGTCTTAGTTTTCTTCAGGTTTTCCTCCTTCAGCACATTCAATAGTTCGCTCACTAACCTGAGCTAAGGTTTGCTCAATCAGCTGAGCTTCCTACTCAACTAATATCTCCTCTTCCTCTTTATCCTCTAAATCCCCCTCATCTTCATGAAAAACAACTTTCATCTTCTTGAAGAACCTTTTCTTCTTTTCTTTCTTCTCCTGGGTCTTCTTTGTTAACATCAAAATCCATAGCTTCCACTATTTTAACTTCATCATCTTCCTGCTCCTCTTGATTTTTAATTCCCTCTAGAGCTCCTATCATCTCCTTCACTACTTCTAGAACAGATTTATCAACTAGAATGGCTACAGCAGTTTCAATCATTTTTTTAGTATCAGCCTTAGTCTTAGCTGCTGACCCCTCAACCTTTCTTCTTATCTCCTCTTCCAGATCCTCCTGTCTCTTCTTAATCCTCTCAGAATTAGCTACCTTCAACTTCTCTGCCTCTTTAAGATTCTAGACTATGCCAGTTAGTTTCTTTACCATCAGCTTCTTCTAAGGTTTACCTACCTTAGGTATAGGAACTGATATAGCATCCTGTTCACAGCCTTCTCTCTATCAAGCTGAGCTTCCTCGCTCTTCCTCTTCTTACTTCTGATTAGAGGCATCTCCTTTCTTAACTCATCCTTGGCTCTCTTCTCTCCTTCAGTCTCCTTGGCAGTTAGTTCTCTAGGCTTCTCATCCTTAGTTCCCTTGGTAGATCTAGTCTTTCTAGGGACAAAAGTAGCTATATGATTAGAGCTAGCTGAGCTCGCCTTCTTTACTTCTTTCTTAGAGTCTCTCCTGGCCTCCTTCTTACTTCCCTTCTTCTCAACATTTACTTCTCTTTCCCTACTCACAGCTTGGTAATTCTCTCAAGCTCCTTAGCCACAAAAGCATCCAAAGTCTGGTCTTCCTCCTCTGGCTTAATTGGTCTTATTAGCATTATTGCTTTTGGTTCCTTCATCCTGACCTCTCCTTTCTTCAAATTTATAAATTTAGTGTTATTTAGCTTCTCATCGCATCTCAAGCCATGAAAATGTGCGTTGCTGAGTATTCTTGATTCAATCACCTTCAAAGTGATTCTGCTTTTCTGTACTCATCCTTCCAAATCTATATCATAAGCCCTACAAATCACCATCACAAGATGACTATAGACCATATGCTTAGACATCTTTAAAAATATGTACGAGATTACCAGGGGCCAGTTGATACACATCCCTTTAGTCAGAGCTTAGACAAACACTCTTTCAAACTTTGAGCAGCTTCCCATAGAAGCACTCTTGGGCAGCAACACCTTCGTCACCAATTCATGCGCCTGCTTTCCTTCCTTCATGAACATTGAGGCTATAAGTTCTCCTGACTTATAGTTAGCGGGAACTTTATAGTCAATGGGGATGTCCACATGCTCTTCACCCCTAACAATACGTATTCTGAGCCCTCTTTCTCACATACCTAATAACTCAGCTATCATCTTGGGAGTCACATAGTCTTTCCTCCCCATCATGGTAATAACAAATAAGTCCTTGAAACCTTCTACCATGTGAATGCCATGGAAGAATCTCTTTACTACTTGCTTATAGAACCCAATGGGTATCTCAAAAAACAACCCTCTAAGATGATGTTGGCGCATCCATTTTTTAAACGCTCGTCACTAGAAAAACTGAGCATATCAACTGTAATGGGTTCTTCTACTTTAGTTTCTTGTTTTGTACACAACTCAGTTGGTGTATATCTGGTTCCTGCTGGAATAAATAGATCTTCCCTCTTGTTGATTCCAATCGCCATTTATGTCATATGATCCACGGTAGTAACCCAACATGTATCTTTTTCATCCCTTACGAACACGGATTCCTCAAATCTGGGTTCAGACGATCTTCATGAAGAACTCGCCATAGAAATTGCTTGAATAGAGAAGTTGGGGATTCTAAGAAGAAGATTGCAAAAAAAAAAATTTGGTAAAGTAACCTTTCTCTCTTCTGAATTTCTCTTTAAATAGCCAAAGACTCTTCGCTTAAACTTGCAAAGCTTACGTGTACGACTCATAATCCAGGGTTAAAAATCAACGGTAAGATAAGACAAGGATTACCGTGAGATTGATGATTGCGAGAAACACGGGATAAAAACACATGAATATGGATCGTTTTAAAATGTGCTACAGTTTCTATCAGTTTTGAATTTGAAAAGAAACCGGTGATAATTTTAATGACGTGTCCAAAATTTAAGCGCAAATAAGAAATATTTAACCTAATTCGCTGAAGCTCAAAGTGTGCCCTAGAAATTTAATAGCTCCAGAATTGGTCAGTAGGGAAAGAATTTCTTTAAATTGGATTGGACATTCTAATTAGCTCCCTTAGAGTGTTGAATTGATCATTTCCCATAGGCTTCGTGAATATGTCAGCTCGCTGTTCTTCAGTGGGAATGTATGTGAGCTTGACTTCTCCTTTTAGCACACGATCCCTTATGAAGTGATGTCTAATATTGACATGCTCCATCCTGCTATGTTAAAATGGATTCTTGGATAGATCAATTGCGCTCTTGTCGTCACACATGACTTCAAGACACTTAGACTTTATACCATAATCCTCCAATTAATGCTTGATCTATAGCAGTTGTGCTATATAACTTCTTACAGCCATGTACTTAGACTCAGCTGTACTCAGAGCCATAGAAGTTTGCTTCTTTCTATACCATGTTACAAGATAATCACCAAGGAAATGACATCCTCTAGTGGTGCTCTTCTTTTCAAGTTTGTCTCTTCTATAGTCAGCATCTATGTATCCTCTCAGAGTGAAATTTGCATTACTTTGATACCATAAACCTGCATCAATAAAGCCTAGGAAATATATGAGAATTCTCTTAACAGTAGCTAAGTAAGATTCTCTGGGGTCAGCTTGATATCTTGCACAATAACATACAGCATATTGAATGTCAGCCCTACTAGCAGTTAAGTAAAGTAGAGAACCAATAATACCTCTATAGAGCTTACTCTTTATAGGTTTACCTTCCTCATCTTTACTCAAAATTGCATCAATAGCCCTAGGTGTTGACATTGGCTTGGCTTTGTCCATGTCAAACTTCTTGAGTACTTCCTTGGCATACTTAGCTTGGCTGAGGAAGATTTTATCGTCACCTTGCTTCATTTGCAAACCAAGAAAGAAATTAATCTCTCCCATCATTAACATTTTAAACTCTTTCTCCATCTGCTGGCTAAACTCTTTGCATAGTTTTTCATCAGTTACTCTGAAGATGATACCATCAACATAGATTTGGACTAGCAACACATCTTGATGCCTCTTCTTGATAAATAGAGTTGTATCTACTTTTCCTCTGACATAACCTTTGGTAAGTAAAAAGTTAGTCAGTCTTTCATACCAAGCTCTTGGAGCCTGTTTCAGTCCATAAAGAGCCTTCTTCAGCTTGAAGACATGATATGGATACTTTGGGTCTTTAAAGCCTGTGGCCTGTCTAATATAGACTTCCTCTTGATTATAACCATTAAGAAATGCACTCTTAACATCCATTTGAAACAATTTGAAGTTCATATGAGATGCAAAAGCATAGAGAAATCTTATGGCATCAAGTCTTACTACTGGTGCAAAGGTTTCTCTATAGTCAATGCCTTCTTATTTATTGTAGCCTTGAGCAACTAGTCTGGCCTTATTTCTAACAACATTACCAGCTTCATCTAGCTTGTTTTTAAAAACCCATTTAGTGCCAATGATTGACTTGCCTTTGGGTTTCTCCACCAGATCCCAAACTTCATTTCTTCTGAATTGGTCTAGCTCCTCTTACATTGCAATCATCTAGCTATCATCAAACTTAACATCTTTAACTTATTTGGTTCAATCAATGAGACAAATGTTGAATGACTCATCATTCCATTCAGCTAACCTCTAGTTAGCACTGGATATGCACACTATTAAGAATCTTCTCAACTAGGTGATCTCTCCTTGCTCTGACTTCTTTTGGTAGATCAGGATCAGTTCACTGAGCCACTGTCATTAGTTGAGCATCTACATCATCACAAAAGTTGATGGATTGGTCTAAGTCAACTTCATAATCTTCTTTTTCTAGTTTTGGATCAGGAATAATAATGGGCTGGCTGACTAGCTGATCCGCTGACTCTTCCTTTTCCTTTTCATCATCACTGGCTTCTCTACCTGCATTGTTAGTTTTATCAAAATCTACATCTATGGACTCCTTTAAGGTGCCAGTTTTCTTGACATACACTTTGTATGCCCTACTGTGTGTTCAGTAACACAGAAAGATTCCTTCATCAGCCTTAGGGTCAAATTTAGCCAATTGGTCTTTAGTGTTTAATATGAAGCATTTAAAACCAAAGGCCTTGAGATGACTAGCCTTGGGCTTGAGCCCCTTCCAAAGTTCATAAGGAGTTTTGTTCAAAACTGGGCAAATTAAAGCCCTATTTAGAATGTAACAAGCTATGTTAACAGCTTCTCCCCAGAAATACTTTGGTAGATTGTTATCACTCAGCATAGAATGATCTATCTCCACAATAGTGTGATTCTTTCTCTCAACAACCCCATTCTGATGTGGTGTATAAGGGGCAGAAAAATTGTGGTCACTACCATGCTTAGAATAGAATCCCTCAAACTGCATGTTTTCGAATTCTCTTCCATGGTCACTGCGGATTCTATTAATTTTAAGGTCTTTTTCATTCACGATCTGGGTATTCAACCTAGAGAATGATTCAAATTTTCATCTTTGCATGCTAGCAAGATAATCCAAGTGAACCTGGTCAGATCATCTACAACCACAAGGGTGTATTTCATTCCACCTAGACTTATTGGCAATACTGGCCTAAACAAATCCATGTGTAGAAGATCAAGGGGATGAGAAGAAGATATATCAGCTAATGATTTAAAGGTCTTCCTAAATTGTTTCCTAAGTTGGCATGTTGAGTAGAGTCTATCTTTTTCAAAGGCTAGATTGGGTAATCCCTCAACAAGTTCATTTCTGGCTAATTTGGACAGATTGGTAATATTAATATGTCCTAACCTTCTATGCCATAGCCATGAGTTTTCCTCCTTAGAAACTAAGCATATCTCATTAGAGCCAGGGGATAAATTAATCATATAAAAATTATTAATTCTAGGAGCATAAAGAATAGTTTGGTCATAATTACCATCTATGACTAAGCAGCCCGCTAAGTTAAATATTACTTTCCTACCTTTATCACACAGCTTAGCAATGCTTAGTAGGTTGAACTTTAGGCCTTTCATAGGAGGCACATTATAAATTGAAGGCTTGACTCCTACAGTGCCATTGCCGGTAATTTTTCCCTTTTGTTGTCTCTAAAACTGACACATTCCTTCTTCGCTCCATTGTAATGAATTACTTTTCATCACCTGCCATATGCCTCGAGCATCAACTATCCAAATACCACATTCTTCTATCATTAGTGGATCTTAGGCTCACTTGTAAAATAATCAAGTTTTCTTAGGCACCCATGCCTTTTTCTGGCTGGGTCCTCCCTTATTAGTGGTCGTCATCCTTGACTAGTTATAGTAATCATAGTAACCATTTTTGTGTCTACACATGACTGTAGCTTGTCCTGACTTTCCACAAAAATTAGATTCGACCTTAGGATTGGGCTTGCTCACTTTACTCTTTTGAGAAACCTTCTTAAAGTGGTGAGTGCAGTTACTCTGAGTATTTCAGCTAGGTTGAGAAGGGACCCGCACCTTTTTCAAATCTGTTAATTCAGCAGCTAGCTCATCCAATTTCTTAGTGAATTTGTTGTTATATCCATTATGGTACTCAGCTTTTTCCATAAGGTATAAGATGTCAAGTGAGGTAGAAGAATTAACATCTTCTAGATCATCACACCTCCTCTGGAGTACTTTGATGTATTTGGCTGACTTCTTAGTCACATTAATAACATCATTAAGTACTACAGTAAGTTCATCTGAAGAAAAAGGGGGGTTCAGAATTTACCTCAGTTTGCTGTCCTTTATCTCTGCTCTGGTCAGCTAATTTATTACAGCAAAAGTAGATGGTTGGTCAGCTGACTCTAAGTTGGGTTGATCATGCTTTGCCATAAGATGCACATTTGCAGAATCTTATGCCTTTTCATCTGAGGATGATAACTCTTGGTCAGAGTCACTGTAGGTAGCAGCAAGAGCCTTCTTATCCTTTCTATTCTTGAACCTGTCCTTCTTAGCTTTGGGACAGCTCGACTGGATATGTCCTTTAGGCATTTGATATCTTTGTTATGATCTTTGTTGAATTCTTTTCATGGTTTTTCATATGCTCCGTTCTTGTACTTGCTTAGCCTTCTGAACCTTTGGAAATTCTTATCTTTCTTCAAGAATCTATTGAAAGTCTTAGTCATTAGCGCTATCTCCTCCTTCCTATCCTCTGGATAATCTTCCTCAGAGGAATCTTTATCATTATCAGCTTTAAGGACAATAGCTCTGCTAGAGCTTTCTCTTTCCTTCTAGTTGTGCTTGTTGGACTCATCTTTATATTGCTTTAATAAAATCTCATGAGTCAACAAGGTTCTGATCAGTCACCAAACTTATAGGTCTTCAAATCATGAGCTTCTTCAATAGCACTCTTGTTTGCATTCCATTCCCGTGTCAAACTTCACAAGATCTTTATGATAGTCACTTCTTCTATAAAGGTCTTTCTATGTCTTTTCAGTTCATTAACAATATTCATAAACCTGGTGTTCATATTAGAGACATCTTCCTTGGGTTTCATATGAAACCATTCATAATCCCTCATGAGGATATCGATCTTGGACTCCTTGACCTTGTTAGTGCCTTCATAAGTTACTTCTAACTTTTTCCATATCTCTCGAGCAGTTTCATAGCCTGAAACGTGGTTGAACTCAGTTGCATCAAGAGCACAATAGAGATAGTTGATAGCAGGTGCATTTTCCTTTAATCTGGCTAAGTCTTGATTGTCCCACTCATCAGAGTACTTATCAACACGTACTCTATTCTTTACTATAGTAGGAACAAATGGCCCTTCAATAATAGCCATCCAAGCATGCATGCTCTAAGACTGGATGAAATTCTTTATCCTATTCTTCTAATAAGTATAATGCTCACCATTAAATATGGGAGGCCTGGTGACTGACATGCCTTCTGGCAAAATATAGGCTTGGGCTCTTCCACTAGATTCTCCTCCTTTGTACGCCATGGTCTTTATCTCAAGATTGTGAAATCTTTTAAATGAGAACTGCTCTGATACCACTTATTGGTCCCTATGCGTACACTCAATGAGTTAGAGAGAGGGTAAATGACTCGCTCAAAAACTTAGTAAACTTTTTCACGAGTAAAATGATCTCCGTTGAGTAGGTCAGCTAGCTGAGTAAAATCTGGAAAAACTTTAAAGTAAAGGATATAGTGAATTTTATACTAGTCCGATAACCTGTGCTTACATCCAGTCCTAAGAGAGTGTCTTGGCTTTAATTCACTAATCTCACTCCTTTACCCTAGGCGAAGAAGCCTTTCACAAATTTCTCAATTATAAAAAGTACCCTCCAAACTGTAATCGCTCACCCGCTGAGCAGATTACCCTCTTCTACTAGCAACTTAACAAAATCTAAATAAGAGCTAGAATCAATTTATAGACACATTGATCCAGTTACAGACAATCAGATATTATAATTTAAATGATATATTCTAATCTCTCTTGTTCAAAGCAAATTCTTCGCTGAGTAGTTGCGTCCTTGATCGAACTTCTTTAAAGCTTGTAAATTGGCATAGTTTTTGCTTCTTAGAAATTCAGGTGTAGTCGCCAAGTTCTAACGCTTGCCTTCTTGCTCCTTTTATAGTTGGAATTAAGAAAGTATCCGTTGAACTTGCCTTGGCATCTTTTGAAATTGACAGCTCATCTATTCACCCATTACTTCTTCAAATTGATCCATTAAAAGATAGAATCACACCATTGTGAGATAGAAATCAATCCGTTAGATTGAAATTTGAGCTTCAATTTGAATCCTTTGTCGATTCATGCCAGTCTTCCAATAGAGAGATCTCGCGCTAGCTTGCTACGTGGAATCTTCCCATCCCTTCTAGTAATCTAACATTTTGCAGAGTGCGCGATACACTATTATTGATCTGCAGAATTACCCAAATTGGCAAATGAATTTTTGTAGCTTGATTCTTGAAGACTTTGTCCCTTTCTTCACTAATCCGAGTCTTGTCAAGGCATTAATTTTTTTTATTTTTGTCTCATTAATGTCCTGCAAAAAGCAACACTAAAAGCAAAGATTCCATTTTTCCTCAATGGAAAGGTAAGTACCATTGACATACATAAAGTAACTCAACGAAAGATATAAACTAATGCACAACTAAAACACAATCTAAATATCAAGCGCTGAGTGAATAGTATTTAGTCAAAGATTAAAGTACATACTCAACTCTGAATAACTCAGAGTTAAACTAAATAACTAGGTCAGCGGAGAATTGATATTCTACCCTTGAATTCAATAACTCACATATAACCATAGATTATTTATTTTAACATCTTTATTGATTTAATTAAGTCAAACTGAACTTAATTGTTATGATCAAAAGTTAAGCATTACTGAGTTATCCACTGAGTCATCCATTGAGTCACTCCAAACTCGTGCTTGGTTTAATACAAATTCATTATTATATCTGTTTGTAATACAAAAGCTCGATTAGAACAATACATTCCAAATCAGTTGTAAAGTGCTACTTGATAACAAAGTACAAGAGCACAAATCTCATATCAATCCACTGAAGAAGAAGGTGATCAGAAGCTAGACAAGGGGGACTTGGCGAGGCTTCTGAGTCACAACAAACTAGGCGAGAGTGTTGAGGTCTTTAACCTTGCTCACAACTTTGAGAAGTTGGTGAGGTGGAAGAATTTGAGAGGTGTGTACTCTTAGATTGTGGAGTCATAAGTGACAAGAGTGGTGTACTCTGTGTGTGCATAGAATTTCAGAATTGTAAAGGCTTCTCCGCCTCAGAAGGACTTTCTATAGTGGATTTAAGCTGGGAGGAGGAAACTCTGAGGACTGGATGTAGGCATGGCTGACCCCGTATAAAAATATTGTGTTTGATTCTCTTTACGATGCATCTATTTACTTTGGGCAATTTACATTGACTATATCCTGCTAACAAGTAAATAACAGACATCAAATACTCATTTCATCAATAAACTTGCATCAACACCTAAAGTTAAAATCAGTTGATCAGAAAGTTTATTATTTCACATCCATAAATGAGAAGGAGTCAACCACCCCCTCTGACTCCTACATCACCCCCTCACAGGGACTAACACATTAATATCTAGACTAGGGTTCATGGTGGCTTATGGTAATCAACAGAACACAGTGCTTTGATTCAAGAAAGACAGGCTAAGGAAGCTTTGAGCACCGAATAAAATTGGAAAAACTAACACAATCAATGACAAACAATCAAACTAACCATTCAGATGCGAAGAATCATTGTAGCAGGATAGCAAGACTCCATGCCCTAGGGCAAGACCTTAGGAAGTTAGGGATTTTTAATGGACTAATAATTTAAATAGAGAAGTTATCAAAATTAAAATTGATTATTTTTTTTTGTGTGTTTTAAAACATTCTGTTAGCTAGGAGTTTAATTCATTTCAATTAATTTTTTTTAAAAAAATGTTTGTAAACACAAGATAATGGGTTGGTTTGTAACTAATACGAAAGATTTCAACCAATTAGTCTGATTTTTTTATTCAAACTAAAAAATATCATCGTTGTTAGTTAAAGATTAAAGATTGGAAATTTAATGGTGTGGTCTAATAGTAGGGACTAGTTTATTTTTAAGCATTCATCAAGGATCAAACCCTGTGATGTGTATGGAGCAAACTTTAATCTTGAGGCCAGTCATTCTGCCATTCGTGGCACCCGTAAATTGGCAATCGAAAATTCAGTCTGGATACGAACATGACTTAAAGGTACCGTCCATAATTGAGACTCATTCATGACATCTCGAAGTGAAAAAAATTAAAGATTGGACTTGTGGTTTAATGGCCAATCGACAATGGTAGAAAACATGATATCAAAAAAAAATTAGTGTTCGGTTACGTTGCAACTTTTGATTTTTTGATAAATAAAAAAATAAAATGAAAAAAAAAGTAAAAGAAATAATGATTCTCTTTCTCCTTTGAGAATTCGGTAACACGATTGGTCCTTGTTAGAAAATTTCGACACCTCTTAAAATTCAGGGACATAAGTCATCGCTCCACTCATTCTATCTAGCCTTCGAAGAAATTGTATAATTTATCTAAAATATTTGCACATTAATATGTTTAGAAATACTGATTTATGCAACTACACATGAATGTTGTAACGATAATAGAGAGAAATTAAGCAAGCCGAGCTTTGAAAATTGTGAAGAATTAGTTACACGTCAAGTTGAGATACATTATAATTTTCAATTTCTCTTTATAATAAATTTATTATTATTTATTTACAGTATTGTTAAATTAAATTGTAAACATAATCAAGTAAAGCATTATTAACTGATATGTATTATTTATTATTATTATTTATTAGTAATTTTATTTTTAATAATAAGTATCATTGTTATATTAATATAACTAATTATTATTATATCTTGAAGTTATTTTGAAGTGAACAAAATTAATGGACCTAAATAGAAGGGGCTTTTATATAAATGAGCTAGAAATTTAAAATAATTTGGCCCAAAAAGAAAGCAATTACAACAACACAAGAAACAGGAGAAAATTTTTACAATATTACGGTGTAAATCAAAATATCTCTCCTTTCACTTCCACTTTCATTCTGCGTTCATTCCACAATCGAAAACCACTTTCTGTTCAACAAATCTCAAAAACCGCTCGACTAATCTACAACGTTGGTTGGATCAACTTCAGATATAAGAGAAAATCTTCCTTGCTCGATTTCTTTTTTCAATTTTTTCGTTTAGAACCAAAGAAGAAGAAGAACAGATAAGAAAAATCAAAAAAATTTCTCAAAGAAGTTTACTATTGAAACTGCTAATGGAAGCCGGCAAAAGAAGTATAAGCAGGTAATTGTGGTTCTGCTAAATTCGAGCAGAGGGGAAAACTTTAATTAATTTTATATTTCTTGTTATTATCTGGTTAAATTATCATTGATGGCCATACTTTTATGTTTAGCTTCTTTCATGGTATTTGGCTTTGGCATAGCACTTAAAATGTGTTCTTGAGAACTTTGTGGATTAAAATTGCTAAAATGGTTTTATTGGATTTTCCATGAGCTTACTGGTTTGCCTTCTCCATTGAATATTGTTATGAATTATCTCTTGCAATTGTACAGATGAAGTGCTTGTAGAAATGTCTGAATGAAATTTGATTAATGAGTATTTGATTTATATTGGATGTCTATAGGATTTATATTGAATGTCTCTTGGATTTCTATTGTTTCTTACATATTATTAATTCCTTATCAGATCTATAGTTGAAGGAAATGTGAATTATATTGTTCTTTTTGTTGAATATGTGGAAGGGTATTTTCTCCTTCTTTGGTCCTTAGCATGCAATGGAGACCTAGAAGTCCACTCCAAAAATCAAAATGAGCCGGTTTCTTATCTAACTCATACATATGGATTTTTTGTCTAGTTCTTGGGGTTGATACAATTAGTAATTGGAGGAATTTTAGTGTAGGGAAAAATAGACTACAATAAATCATAATAAGGTTATATAGTAGCATGATACTACAAGCCACAATCTTAGTATCTTGAAGCTTATATTTATTCAATTCATCATTATACCTCATAGTTTTTACGAGCGCAAGGTGCACTGAGGTGTCAGAGGATCAGGCACACCGAGCGCGCGAGGCACAAGGCGAGGCGCGCGCCCGAGGGACTTGAGGCGCATATAGAAAAAAGTGCAATAAATATTAGTTACTACCACAAACAAACCTTCATTTTTTCATTGAGGCCCAAAAGGCGCATCCAAGGCGCACGTCTGATGAACCTCGCTTCGCTTGACCCTCCACGAGGCGCTGACCCTTGAGCCTCAAGGCCTTGCACCTGAGGCGCGCCCGTAACAACTATGTTATACCTGCCATCAAATGTCAATATTTCATTTGTTCAATCTTAAATGACATTGACTATTAAGCTCTTTTATGTAAAATTTAAGTTTGATTAATAAGTATTTAATTTATATTGAATGTCTATAGGATTATATTAGATGTCTGTTGGATTTTTATTGGTTCTTAAATATTATTAATTCCTTATCAGGCTCTACAGTTGAGGGAAGTGTGAATTGTATTGTTCTTTTTTTTAATAGGAATGTGAGAACATGTAAATTGTATTGTCAGGGATACAATTTGTTCAATTTATTTTATTAATGAATAATTGTTTGGAAGCACGTATAACTTGTTCTTAAGTCTTTTATAATTATAATTAAAGCAGTATTTAGATAGATTTATTACATCTTCTTCATAAAAAATATCTTACTATAATACTAATATTCGGTTTCAAAATAAATTACAACGATTTCAGTATCTTTATGCTGAGCTTTTTGGAGTACATGACTGAGGAGAAACCCATCCTAGATCAGTTTGATGGCCAAATCCACAAAACACAGTTGGCTAGCTTTGAGCTTATACAAGCGTGGAAGGGAATATCTAAAAAAAAACTTGAGAGCTACGAGCAATATCTCGACACAATAGACAGTCAATAGAGATAGATTTGATGATCAATTATGTTTGAATTCTGGAAATCTTGTGTAATTAGGGATCTAAGTTATTAGAACTGATGTTTGTTTGAACATAGTTGAATTTTAATAGTTATCTAAAAAACAAACTTAAGAGCCACGAGCAATATCTGGACACAATAGATAGTCAATAGAGATAGATTTGATGATCAATTATGTTTGAATTCTGGAAATCTTGTGTAATTAGGGATCTAAGTTATTGGAACTGATGTTTGTTTGAACATAGTTAAATTTTAATAGTTATGATATTGTGTTTGCCAATAGATATCCAATAGACAACCAATGCATATCACTTATTCCAACAAAAAAAGAAACAATAACTAAAAAGGGTCAATATACAAAATATCATATAACAATCTATTAGAAATCTATAGAAACGTCAATTAAAAACACACAAGTCAATTACACATACTTGTACAAATGTTTAATATCAACTTCAAAACAAGAGACAAACTAAAAATTAAAATATATTTATACAGATGTCTATTATCAATTTCAAAATAGATTTTCTAAGAGAATTTTAGCAGATGTCCAATAGATGTTCAATAGATGTCCACAGACACTCCGAAAATTTCTTTTAAGCTAAACTGATGTTGTTAACCACTGCCTGAAAAAGCCCATCTTAGAACACCATTAACTGGTGCTGCTGCTACTGACGTAAACATTACTGCAAACAAAATTGAACCAAACCATATATCAGAAAAAATGAATGAAATACATATCACGTTGTTGGTTTCAAAGATTCAAGCATAATTGAAAAAGTAGCAACTAATCCACTAAGGGAATAAACACTAAAACAAATAACCAATCTTTGCAATCAATAACCAAAACTATTTGTGATCTAATTGAATGTCATATCCTGCTGAGACTTAGCATTCTTCCATTTAAGTCAGAAGCATACCATTAACAAACACTGATTAAGGGATTCTTCGCTTAAAACCAAAATTAGACTAAAGTCCAATAATATCCAATAGATGTGCAATATATTCCCAATAGATGTCCAATAGATATTCAATAGATGTCCAATAACAAACAACCAGCTTTACATTTTGTCCAAAAACACAAACAAGCAGATTTTATAAAAATATGAACTAAAGCATCAATTTACAATTTGTAAAGAGTATCAATTGATGGTTCTATTTCTCTGTCATACAAAAACACAACCTTAAGTTTTGTTCTCATATCAGAAACAATTAGAGTAATTCCTTGTTATAATTCAGACTCATAATGCATCAATGGACTTATCTAAAAATATGCTAATTTGAGTACTTGACGTCTGAAGTCCAGTCCATTTAATTGTAGGATTCTTCCATTAACAAGCACTGATTAAGGGATTCTAAAGTCCAATAATATCTAATAGATGTCCAACAGATATTCAATAGATGTCGAATAACAAAACAACCAGCTTAGCATTTTATCAAACATATGGTGTGCACTTCAATTTCAACAAATAGAATGTTAAAAAAATACAGAATGAACTATAAATCTTTCATTAGAGATAATAGAATGAACTACAAATCTCAAAATCAAATAAATCAGCTAAAACAAAAGCATAAAAATCACGAAAACAACTTGAGTTTAGGATTTGAAGAACAAAAATAGTAGGTCACAAATCGAAAACATAACAATCAACAATCCCGGAAATTAAAAAAGGAGATGAATCAATCAGAACAAATTTCCAGAAAATGAAATAAGAAAAAGTACCAAAACAACTTTAATTAACAAATCGAAGACATAAGCAAAAATCGAAGAAATCAAAGAACATATTGAAAAAAAACGAGTTAAATGGAAGTAAATTCGTAAAACAACTATTCAGTAACTACATCAAAGACACGAGCAAAAATCGAAGAAATCATACAAAATGAGGCTATTCATCAAGCGAAAATAACAACCGAATCTGCAATGGAACACCAAAAAACTAAGAAAACAAGCATTTTAGAGAAAATTACCTGAAGGAAGGAAGCGAAAATAGAAGAGAAAAGAGAGGAAAGGGAGCGGCAGAAGGATCAATCCATGGCTAAAAGGATTGGTGTGGGAGGTGTGGCTGCTACTCTACGATCCCTGGAGATAGAGAGAAGGGGATATAACGTAATAATGTAAATAATTAGGTAAAGATATTTTAAGTGGGAAATAATTAAATGACATAGTAAAAGTATAAATAGTTTAAAAATATTGAACCATTACGACAAATCCCTTAAATAGAAAGAAACTTGTTGGACTTAAACTAAACTTAATGAATTTTTTTCAAAGACCAAAATTACAAGTGCTACAAAGAGGAAAAACAAAAGGGGAAAAGTACATAATTACAATATTTTAGATAAATCATTTAGATTCATATTTTTAAATTATTTTTTAATTATATTTTTTTATTTATCTTTCAATCCGTTATTTTTTTAATATGTCGCATTATTTTTTCACATGTCGCATTAGAGTTTTTCTGTTCGTCTTTCTTTTTTCTTTTTGAAACTTCCTTAATAATATACTTTTTCTAAGACATACTATAAGTAAACGATAATAAAACTATAATACTATAGTTATGTAGTAGTTATTCTTATATCTCATTTTGTAGTTATCTTACAATTATCATGTAATTATCTCATATCGCAATTTTTTTGTTATCTTACATCAACTAGACATACTATAAGTAAACAATAATAAAACTATACTACTATAGAAAAAATATAATAACTATAAAGTGCGATATAAGGATGCGATATTAGAAAATGACAGGATAGCTACAGGATACGATATAAGATAACTACAATGAGCGATATGAGATAACTATTACATAACCATAAGATAAATTTATTTCAAATACTTACCTGAAAATAAGTTCGGAAAAAATATATTATCATGGATTTAATTTTGAAAAGTAAAATATAGACGAACAAAAATTTTTAAAATAACATGTCTAAAAACTTAACAATTTATGAAATAAATGTACAGTAAAAAGAAAATAAGTAAGAAAATATGAGATGTAAAATAATAATTTAGAAAACGTTAAAGTTAGTTTTAATAAAATATTATTTATGTAATTTGAGAACTTATTTTATAAAATTAGATTTTATTCTTGCATTTCAAAGACGGAAACCATGAAAAAGAAACGCCCAAAATATATAAAGTTAGAGATTAATAAAATTATATGCTGTAGTTAATTTCAATCATATAAATTCTATTAATTAAAATTTAATTCTAATTATATACAATATAATTAATTTCAACATCTAAAATTTAATAAATAATTAAAATTAATTAAAATATACTGCTCTAAATTTTTAAAGAATCAAAATCCTTTTATTAATGTGGAAACAAAGGGTGGGAATTGACCGATCTGCTTGAAAATCATCCAATACACTGATAAAAAAAAGTAATGATTTTCTCTGGAAAAAGATCTTTCTGCAAATCCGTATGAAATCAGACATAGTAAAAGGAAAAAAAAAAGGAAAGCGTAGAAAACTGAAAATTAATTAATAGGAAAGGGTGGCGGGAAATAAATAAATACAGAGAAATGGCAAGTGGCAAAGAAACAAGGACAAATGGCTTACATTTTCGTTGATTGGGGGAATTATGTGGCCACTGCCTTCCGCCTTCTAAATTGCAATTACAAGCTACCCCTGCTCTCTCACTCTTCTCCTTATTTTAATCCATATAAAATATTTTCTTGTCTTTAACTATAAAAAATTTGTTTAGAATTTTTTAATGAAATAGCAATTCATCACCTGACACGTTTTTTTTTCCAAAAACTCGACATGTTTTGAAATAACGAACTGAGCTGCAGTTATTTATTTGAAATTTATTAAAATTGAGTTGTATGGTGTGTTTGAATGATAAAAAATATTGAATTCAATAGAATTTTATAAAAAAAGCTCAAACATGAGCAAAAAGTTAATTTTAAGTTTACCACAAGAGTTGGGTGGAATTGTAATGGAATAATACACTCTCAATTTTGATTAAAAGGATGATGAAGTGTAAAAAAATCAAATCATAACAAATTTATGTATGACTAAAATAAAAAATTGTAGAAAAGTATTTTGAGGAGAAAGGGGTGAGTGAGGAGGATGGTAGGATGGCGTGGCGATGGTTGGACTTTCACATGGGAGGCAAGCGAGTTCCCTCAGTGGGTGCAAAGGAGTGAAAGGGCCCCCCCACTACTCCCCCACGTACTTGAAAGCGCGTGCTAATTAATCTCGTAGAAACGGGTCCCTCCCGGTTTCTCCCCTACAAATACTACTAAATCCCGCTTTCGCTTTCTTGATTCGCTCTACTTCTTTATTTCTTTGCCTTTTCAAGTCTCTACTTGTTCTTCATGGGACCCCTGTAAAATCCAGCAAATATCCAACTGGATCGGTGTTCTTTACTCTCTACATCATTATATCTTCCCCTTTCAGCAACCAGTTCCTCTATTTTCCCCCGTTCTTCCTCTAGGGTTTTCAAATATGGCGGAGAGTTTAGACGACGGCGAGTTTTGGCTTCCTCCGCAGTTCCTTGCCGACGACGTTTTGTTCTCTGACTCCAAAAGGACTAACTCCACTAATTTTACTCCCTTGAAGAGCGCTGCTGTTGATGCTTTGGGCTCTAAACCTTGTGAGTTCGCTGAGGACCTTTTTCCATTGGAGTTCCCGTACGGATTTGACAGCTTCAGCGGCTGTGTCTCTTCAGATCTCATTTCGCCGGCTGATTCGTTGATTGCCTCTGCCGAGCACAGCGACGAAGAGGATTGGCTTACTTGCAAAATGGACGGCCTTAACGACATCGTTTTTGGTTGCGAAAGCACTCTGGTACTGTGGAATACTACTAATTGCCTTTTGCATTTGCTTTGTTTCTTTGTTATGCTGATATTGAGTGTTGATTTGGGGTTTTTTTGTGACATGCAGGGTTGGACCGTTTCCGGTTCTCCGCAATCAACGCTGTGTGGGGCTGAAAGTTGCTGTAGGTGTAGGAAATTAACCAGCGGCATGTGCTCGAAAGTTTCCTCACCGCCGACCTGGGATCTGATCGGAGAAGTAGCCAGGATGAGAATGGATGAAGAAAATCGCATCCTGAACAGCCACAGTAGAGGAATGTTGGCTCCACATAAAAAATCCTCCCCCGTCCTTGTGAACACGATGAACTCAAATCCTGATTTTAGTTTCGTACTGAAGCAGCAGTCGATTGCATACCAGAAATTACAGGCAGCTCAAGTAAGTCCGTCATTTCTATGCCATTTCACATTTACGACTGTAGAATTTATTTGTGCGGCTCATCAATTCTTCATTGGAAATTATCTGTACAGTTTCGCCAGTTAAGGCAGCAGCAAATGTTGAAACAACTGGCCGCGGAGGCATGGGGAGCCCAAATCAAAGACACTGCTGCGGTGTATGCCCAACAGCAGCAAACTCAGGCGCTTGGCCAGGCTAGAGGAAAGAGTATCTGTGGATCAACCGGCTTGTGGACCCCTGTTCAGCAGGCGCAACGCGGTAATGTTGGCTCTGGCATGCGTGCCGTGTTTCTCGCTAATCGTGGTGCGAAAAATGAATGTGCAGGCACCGGTGTGTTCTTGCCTCGCCAAACTTTTACTTCTGCCAAAACCGAGTCCAGGAAGAAATCAGGTACTAGCTGTCCCCTGTCTACTGCTCTGTTTTTCAATTAGCAACCATAAATATCGTACAATCACATACTAATTTAGTTATTGTGCAGCTTGTTCAACAGTGCTGCTACCTGCAAAAGTTGTGCAGGCCCTCAAGTTGGATGATAATGGCCAGAAGCCCCACTTTCACCACCGTCTAAAGGGGACGTTTCACTCCGGCGGTGGTTAGTATATACTAATTAATCATTTAATGTCAATTAAAAACACTGGTTGTCATTAGTGACTTTATAAACTGGGTATCATAAATGTTGCAGAAAATACTGCAAGGCCTCGAAACTGTAACGTTCAGAAGCGCAACCTAAGGCCGCAGCCGGAGTTCAACCGCACTGAAGCGAGGTTGCCTCAAGACTGGACTTACTGACCCGTCCTGACTTGATTTTGGTGGTGGGGCTGTGGATTATTGTTAGATAATGATGAAAACAACTGACAGTTTTTTTGGGTAAAATTTAATAGTAGGAAATTAGCATAGAGAGAAGTAAAATGAAAGATAAATGACATGACAAGCTGAAAAAATGGCACTTCTTTAGGATACAACTGGAAGTAAAGATATAATAATTTTTTTGTTATATTTTGAAAGGGGAGTAGGAGCAGCTTTTTGTTGGGCTCAAGAGATAGGTTATGCTCTTTGTTAGGATTTTGTGAGAATTTTAGGTTTGATCGTGGGTGGATTTGGTGATCAAATTCAATTTAATTAGAAGAATGGGTAGTTTACAAAAAGTGTTTGCTCTCTCTATGTTTCACTGTGATTAGTACCCTAAGTTGGTTGTTATTAACTAATTCAGGCCCACTTCCTATGGCCCCTTCCAACAAATTAAATAAATGACGAAAGAAATGCTTTTAATTTTAATGCTTTCAGCTCTTCCTTGATTGAATTTCAAGCTAGTATCTAGAAATCATAATATTGGAAAATAGCTCAGTTGTTTTGCATTTGAATTTTAAATGAAATTGTGTAAATAAACAGAAAGTATAGCTTGGCTGCAGAGGATCCGCTCTCAGACTGACAGATGTATGAGGTGTCGTGTGTGGGGGCTTGTTTCAGGGTTGTTCAAATCCTTATGTGCTGTCCCTTTCTTAAGATATTTCCCACGATTAAAGCCTTATTTTTTGAAACTTGAAATTAATACAAATAAATATATAATGTCGAGCGGCAAGTAGGAGAGTTGTTTTGTCACTGACACTGCTTGGCCGGCTAGGGCTGTGAGTGTTCGTAAATGTGGCTGCAATAGACAGCCGTTTGTTGAGAAGCGCATTGCATTTGTTTTCAAGTGGGAATGTGGCACTTAGTACTTTTCTTTTTTTTTTTTATCTTTTTATAACTTTTTGTTGATTGATGAAATAAATCATAACACATTATACATCTAATCAAAGTTAGATATGTATTAAGTCAAGTTTTTCTGCTAGTCTAAGAATCAGCTATTCTATCTAGTAAATGTATAGTCTTGTTCGTACTTCGACAAGTATAAACTAAACATAAAGATTTAAAATGTTTCATTAATTGTAAACAGTTAATAAAAATAGAACTAACGGAAAGAAAACAATATAGTTATTTAAAGCATTCATCACGTTCAATGCGTCAATACTCTAAGATAATATTGTCATAGTTGTTTTCCTTTAGCCAAGTCAGTGCTCTCTACAGCTTATCGCCTCTGCTACAATAGCATCACTGCCCCATTTATCATCAAAGATCTGGCAGCGAGTACATAACCTCTCGAGTCTTGAAGAATGCAGCCATGGCCTAGCATATCACATGAATCAAATAAGGCTGCGTCTATATTGCATTTAATCCATCCTCTATGCAGGCTAGACCACCTTGCCAATGGCGTCACTTTAGATTGTGCGTTCGTGCTAGGACTTGCTGCTTTCCACTCTGATAAAAAGCCTAGTTCATGCCAGTGAACTTGAGTTGAACTTCGGAACTTACGTTGTCATACGAAATTATTCATTCTCTCCCATATTGCCCATGGGATACATGATGTCTTTTCAACAACATCTTTCTGCCTAGTTAGCAGCTACGTCCACCAAGAGTTGATGTTCCAAGAGTTGATGTTCGTTATGCTAACTGACCATCCTTCTTTGAGGACCTCATCCCATATAAGATATACAAATGCACAACCCAATAAAGCATGAAAGGTGTCCTCATTACCGTCACCACAACTAGAACGTAAGTTATCAACATCAACATACCTTTGCCTCAAGTGACATAGAGTAGGCAGCGAGTTAGTTCATTTTTCCACAAGAAAGACTTGACACGCGGAGGAACTTTAAGATTCCATAAATTTCCCCACTCCGATGCAGTGAAATTACGGTAAACTTCTGATTTCAGCTTGTTGTAAGAGAGTAAAATAACAAGACTTAACCGAGAAGATTCTCAAATGCTCAAATCTCCAAAAAGGCTCATCCAATTAACTTGTTGTATACGTCGAATGAGCTGCTGGTCATAATTATTGAAAAATAGTTGCAACATCTCCTCGTTCCAACTCCTCCCATCATCGCCTATCAGTAAATTAACCAAACCCTCCTCATATCCCGAGAAAATATCTGATTAAACTGTTGACCATTGAAGAGAGGGCAACTAATTGTTAGTCCAAATTCTAGCTCTCAACCCATCACCAATCTGCCAGGGCGTCCCTTGCTCGACAAGTTTCCGTGTCATGTGAAGACCACTCTAAATGTAGCTAGCATCGGGTTGTATACTAGCTTCGAAGAACGAACTCTGAGGAAAGTAATAGTGTTTAAAAACACGACTCACTAACTCATTTGGGTCACTAATAAATTGCCAAGCTTGTTTTACTAAAAGGGCAAGATTATATTCACGAAGGCTTCGGAAGTTAAGCCTCCTACTCTCTTTTGGATGACATAAGAAAACCTGCATAGCATAAGTATGGAGAGCTTGAGCGACCAACTTCATCATAACCTCCTTCCCATTCCGCGATAATTGCTTCATGTTCTAACCTTGTATCTTCTTATGTGCCTTTTTCCACTGTTGGTCCCTATGCGTACACTCAATGAGTCAGGGGGGGTTGAATGACTCTCTTTAATTACTTAGGAAACTTTTTCGCGATTTAAAGAACTCCACCAAGTAGGTTAGCTGGCTGAGTGAAATCTGGAAAAACTTCAAAGTAACAGACATAGAGATTTTTATACTGGTTCGGCAACCTGTGCTTACACCCAGTCCCAAGAGAGTGTCTAGCCTTAATTCACTAATCTCAAATCCTTTACCCTAGGCAGAGAAGCCTTTCACAAATTTTCCAAATTACAGAAAATACCCTCCAAAATGTAATCGCTCATCCGCTGAGTAGAATACCCTCTTCTACCAGCAATCTCAACAATTCCTAAACAAGACCTGAAATCAACTTATAGAAACATTAATCTAGTTACAAATGATCTGATATTACAATTTAAATGATCTACTCTATTCTCTCTTGTTCAAAGTAGGTTCTTCGCCGAGTAGTGCTTTCTTGATTGAACTTCTTTAAAGCTTATGAAAAATGATAGAGTTTTGCTTCTTAGAAACTCAGGTGTAAACACCAAGTTTTAATGATTTCCTTCTTGCTCCTTTTATAGCTGGGATTAAGAAAGTAGCTGTTGAACTTGCCTTGGCATCTTCTGAGATTTACAGCATATGTATTCACCCGTTGCTTCTTCAAATTAATCCGTGAGGAGATGGAATCAGACCTTTGTGAGATAGAAATCAATCCGTTAGATTGAAATTCAAGCTTCAATTTAGATTCTTTATCATTTAATGCCAGTCTTCTGTTAGAAAGAACTCAAGCTGACTTGCTACGTATCATCTTCCCATTCCTTTTGGTAATCTGACGTTTTGCAGAGTGTACGATACGATGTTATTGATCTGTAGACTTACACAAATTGGCAAATGACTTTTTGCATCTTGATTTCGGAAGACTTTATCATTTTCTTCATAAATCGGAGTCTTGTCAAGGCATTAATTCTTTTTGTCTTTGTCTCATTAATGTCCTGCAAAAAGCAACACTAAATCGGAGTCTTGTTAAGAAATTCTAGGTTTTTATGTTCTCCTTCCTCAAGTGATTGATTTGCTAGGAATTCGACCACCGCTCTACCTTTGATGGTCTTCTTTGTTACATGCTCAATATCTAATTCTGACAGTAATAAGAGCCACCTTGCTAGTTTTTCAATTAATGAGAGAGCCTAACATAAGTACTTCATCAGATCCACTTTCGCGACTGCTTGGATTTTGTATGATTGGAAGTAATGCCTGAGCTTTCTAATGAGCCAGACCATGGCGGAACAAGTCTTTTCCACGATGGTGTATTGAGTCTCATACTTTAGCAATTTCTTGCTGAGGTAATAACCTGCATGTTCCCTTTGGTCTTTATGTTCTTGAACTAGCATGGCCCCTATAGACATTTCTTCTATCGCCAAGTAGAGAATGGGTGGCCTTCCAAGAATCGGCGGTTTCAATACTGGAGGGTTTATCAGGTAAGCTTTAATTCTATCAAAGGCTTCCTGGCATTGGTCGTTTCACTCTATTGGTTGCTATTTCCTCAAGAGTTTGAAGATAGGCTCATATGTGGTGGTCAACTGCTCTATAAAGTGACTGATGTACTGTATGGATCTTAGGAAACTTCTTACTTCTTTCTCAGTTTTTGGTACGGGCATTTCCCTGATAGCATTGGCCTTTTCTGGATCCATTTCTATGCCTCTTTGGCTAACCATATCCCCCAGTAATTCGCTTGATGTGACACCGAATATGCACTTTTTTGGGTTCAAACGGAGATTGTACTTCTTAATCCTTGTGAGGAATCGTTCTAGCACTGTCGAGTGTTCTTCTGGTGTAACGAAATTCATAAGCATGTCATCTACATAGACCTTAACTTCTTTGTGGATCAAGTCATGTAGCAAGGTCATGACTACTTGCTAGTAGGTTGCCCCTGCATTCTTGAGTCCGAAAGGCATTACTCCGAAACAATAAGTTCCCCACTCTGAGATGAATGCAATTTTAAACTTGTCTATTACGTTCATGAGGATCTAGTGGTATCCTGAGAATCCATCCATAAAGGAATACATAGCCGCTCTTGCAGCGCTATCTACCAAAACATCAATGTGTGATAGCAGGAAATCATCTTTAGGGGTAGCCTTATTCAAATCCATAAAGTTGCGCAAACTCGGACATCACCGTTCTTCTTGGGTACGGGGGCTACATTGGATAGCCAAGTGGAACACTCGATGACTTTGATGAAAATTGCCTTGATCTATTTTGCCACCTCTACTTTAACCCTTTTGGCCCACTCTAGGCGCATGCTCCTCATCTTTTGCTTTACTGGCCAAATTTTCAGGTCCGTGGGGGATCTTGTGCTCGGCGATGTGCCGATCAAGTCTAGGCATATCCTTGTGAGACCAAGCGAAGCCTAAAACGTGATTTTTCAATACCTTTATCAATTCTCTCTCTTGTTTGATAGGCAATTGATTGGAAATGTATACCATTTTTGGATTATCTTTCGTGTTTAAATTAATGTCTTTTGTAATATCATTATTGATTTTAAAGATGCTAGATGAATGCTAGAATGGATGCATGGAATCGTAATCAGAAACACAATCCAAATAAGCAAAGTTCTTCATCTTATTATCATCATAAAGTACATTATTCATTTCAAACATGCCAAAAATGGAAATAAAAGACTCATCCTGATCAATAGGGTCTGGCTTCATTGCAGATGATTCTCCTACGACAGCTGGCTTTAGCAGGATATCCTCGTCATCCTCCTTTTATACCTTTGCCTTGCCCTTTATAGTCGCGACCATGTCTATGACGGCTTGGTTCAAGCTACCTCCCTTGCACTTTGCTTCCTCCACTATCTTGAGTTGTGCCTGTAGGTGCTTTGTTAGGGTGTCGAGGATTTCTTCCTCTCTACTCAACTTCTTGACCTTCTTTGGGTGTACCTATTCGTCATTCTTAGTCTGATCCAGGATTGCCCCTTCATCTGGCTGGCGACTGGCCTCCTTTATAGAGGTTATGAAGCTTTTGCCATTTTTGCCATAGTTGACTACGTCTGAGAAAATCTAGAATCCCGGAACGGTCTTCCCCTGATGAGTAATAGGCTCGGGGGTTCCTTCGTAGGGCTGCTGCAGCTTATTTTGAAAGGTCATCTTATGAACAACTCTTTAAGAGCCTATGTAACTGAGTCCTGTGAGCTTCCATTATCGTGCCCCTATATTGAAGGTCGGCATTCCCTATTCATAGGCACCTAGTCCTTTTATAGGAGTGTGGTGCTTCTACATGTATCCCTGAAACCATGGGCCCCAGTACACCTTTGATTGCTTGTTTGCTTTCTGGCTAATTGTGGCCGTGGTAAACCCTTTCATGTTGCTTTCTTCCATCTTCAGTGCTGCTACCATTGAGGCTTCAACAGCTTCTAGGGTAACAATCTTTCCACGAAACGAGATTTTAATCATCCAGTGTATAGTGGATGAGACTCCTCCCAAAGCAAGGAACCATGGTCTCCTAAGTAGCATAGAGAAAGTTACCAGGATATCTATGACTTTAAAGAGTACTATAGATGAGATTTTGCCTATAGTGACTTCAGCTTCGAACGTGCCGATGACGGTCCTTTTAGAGTTGTTGTAAGCTTTGATGACTATTGTGGATTTCTTTAGGTCCTTCTCAGTCAGTCCTAGGATCGTCAGAATATATTTAGGATAGACATTTAGTGATGAGCCATCATCGATCATTATGCAGGGCATGATGCACCCGAAGACACTAGCCTTCAAGTAGAGAGCCTTGTTGTAGCGAATGCCTTCATTACGCAGATATGAGCTTGAGAAGAAAATGTTAGGGATAACAGTGCTAGTCTCATTATTGAGTAGCACACAAACCTGTTATGGGGATGCCACAGGAGATGTTTTAATTTCCATCAGCTTTTTAACGATAGCGAGCCTGTGATCTTGAGAGCCCAAGAGTAGGTTCCAGATACCCATCTTAGTTGTAGTGGCCTTCGATTGATCCATAATCGGGCTTTTTATCTATTCCGAGGACTTAACAAAAGTAGAAGTATCACGGGCTCAGTTCTTGGTGTAGCTGGGGCTACTGATCCAGTGACTTTTCCTCCTCTGGTGATAGGATTGACCACCTAGATTGGCGAGTTTGTTGTTTCAAAGACTTTAAACTCGTCGAAATCATCATTGAGGGGTATCTCTCCCAAGTTAATTGGCTTGTTTACAGAAATCTATGCCTTAGCGGTGAAGGGCCATTGCATGAAGGAACCTTTTTAGGCTGCTTTTCTGGAATGACAAGGTTCTCTTGTAAGATTTAGTATAGGACATGATTGGATTCTTGTCTGATCATATAGATGGACGTGGAGGCTTCATCGGTTGGTTCACTTTTGCCGAACAGATCTAGCATATCATCGTAAAGGACTGGAGCATCATGGTATTTATTTATATACCATGGGTATTCCTTGGCCGATTCTATTGATGTTGGGCAGGCGACGTTGGTTGCTTTCCATTCCCAGTGCATCAAGGGGTTCCCATGCCTGTCTAGTTTGGGGGCTGTACCTTCCAGTGGGACCCATGTAAAGTAGTCAATGAATTGCTTGGCCAGAATATACTAGAATGACTTCTGGTAGAATGTTAGCCTTTCATACCAAACAACTGCCTTTTCTCGGAGAGTCAAGCAGAACCCTTCAGGCCATTGGGCATAGTGAATGTACCCATCGTTCACCATTCGCGTGAATTCACAGATGTGAGGGCGTGACCTTGTATTTTCATCGTAGAATATGGGGTAAACTTTCCTCAAGTCCGGACTCTGGATTCGACAACTATTTTAGGCTAGTTCAATCTCTACATGAATTCTCTCCGTAATGTATTCATGGGATGGTTCTTACCCCTCGTCCCAAATCATATTGATGACATGTTCGTTGTTCGAGTCAAAGTTCGTAAAGTCTTCGGAATCGTCACTTACTAGAGACCATAAGGCGCTCGGGGAGTTACGCTCTAGAGAAGAGGCATAGCTCTCGGCACCATCATAATCAACCATCATGCTATTGGGCAAAGGAGCCTCGTACTCAAAATCTCCCGGTAAGTGATTTAGCTCATCATTCAAGAAAGTCTCTGATTCATACCCCAAGTTATCCACCTCGCTTTCATCTTTGTGATCTGATTCACTGGAGTACATAAACTCTTCCACCTCTTCATCCGAATCTTCTTCGGGATCCTTTTTTAGGTCTCCTTTTGCCACATTTGGCTAGACTTTAACTCCTTCTAGGGCTATATGGAACTCGGATACCATGGTTTATATACTAACGAATTTTTCCTCCATATGCTATAATGTTGGTACAGATTTTTACAACCAGGTCTCATGCAACCTCATCTAGATTCAGGCCGAGATACCTCTACTAGTCCGTGTGGTTACTCCATGCATGTTTAGGATTATATAGTTCTTGGAATCTTGGATGCGCTGCCTTAGAGGAGCTCCCGAATTAGAATAGATTTGTTCTGACATAACTGGGACTCATGTAATCCAGATGAGTATACATGGGAGGTTGTGGAGGAGGCATATCCTGCCAGTCAGTATTATATCGGTCTATCTGTGGTGCCAACCACCAGCAAAGCTCATCTGGGTATGGCTGAGATGCCCTAAAGTAGTGGAGGAAATATCTCTCTATAAAGTACAAGTTCCAACGTCCTTCCAGTGGCATTATGTCATACTAGTCCATGGCTAGGCCTTCTAAGAATGGGGGAAACTATGGTACGAAACCCATCATAGCTATTCCTTGTTTGTGCGTGAACTGGAGAAATTTTTCTAAATGTTCATTTGGATCTGAATCACCACGATATATGAGATGTAGCGGTATAAGATACTAGTCCAGGCCTTCTCTCCCCATCCTCAGGATGTACTGATTGACCATGTAGATGATATCCATGTTGTCAAAGATCATGTTATCCCCTCATCCTGGGTCATATCGAAAGTTATCTATTACATCGATGCCGTATTCGTTGGCCTCTACATGAACACTAATGGCATTTATCATTGCTTGGAAGTTTGGCAGTGGATTAGTCTGAGTGCTTGGCTTTTTCTCAAGCTCTTTCATTCTCCCATCAGCTATTATCTGCTATAGATCTTTTAGTAGCTGAGCGAATTCATTAGTGCGGTGCCCCTTAGTCATATGATAAGCACATAAATTGTCTTGTCTACCGCTATAGGGGGAGCAAACGGCTTAATGCTGTAGAGTTGGTTGGACCTCCTTAGTTTAGTGAATATCTGGGATAGTGATTCCACCTATGGAGAGATGGACTGGTGAGTCTATACTTGGAAAACTGCTGCCACTTTAGGAACGACTTTTGAGGATTTGGAGGTGCCTTGTTTGGAAGAACCGCCTTTCTCCCAATATCGAGGTTTAGTATAAGCTTGCTGTTGATGCTTCTTTGCTCGATCTTCCTCTTCATATTTTTCAAGCCTCTTAGCATAGTCTACCACATCGTTGAAGGTGTTGAATCTTTTTATCTTCATTTCATCCCAATATTTCGGGTTAGAGCCTTCGACAAGCTTTACTATCAAGGCGTCTTGGTTAGGTGCCCCGGATACAAGCACACAAACAGCTATCCACCTTAGATAAAACTCTTTAAAGGACTCATTTAGCCGTTGCTTAATCCTTTTAAGATCTTGCAGAGTAGTCTTGACCTTTAGATTGAAGGCATAGTTTTCAAGGAACGCAGAGCACAACTTCTTCCAATCATACTTTACATCAGTTGGCATTCTCATGTACTACTCAAAGGCGGGTCTACGAAGAGTTTCTTAAAATAGATTGACTATATGAACCTTAAGGATGTTCATACTAGTCATAATTTGGAGATAACTCTCCATGTGCATGTGGGGAGGTCCGGTGCTAGTATATGGGGCCATGTAGGGCATCACAAAGTTAGCCGAAAGGGCTTCTGATTCCTTAGGTAGGAATCGATCAATAGTCACATATTGCTCTATAGAGGGGGCAATTGATTTGTCCTTTGCCGGAGATAGTTTCTCCATGTCCGCCATTTTTGCTTTGAGTGCTGCTATTTTAGTCTCTTGTTCTTAGGTTTTTTGAGCATTAGTAGGGCTCAGCCTTTCCTAAATATCATGAAATTTTGGGGTAACAAGAAACCTCCTAAAGGACTGGCTAACTACATCATCATTTGCCATTACAGTTTTGGGTTCCGGATTAGAGAAGAATCCAGCTAGAGATTCGACCGGTGGTGGGGGTGTAACTTTCGGACTTCCCGTAATACGCCTCTACCTGCTTCTCTCTCACTTCCAACCTGAAAGGGTAAGAGGTCAAGTGTTAGTAAGTGGATCGGGCATGGCTCTGGGCCTTTCTCACCTTGTTCGTGGGCGAATGAATGAATGTATGAGTGATCAAATGCATGGATGAATGATTGAGATGTTCAATCAAATGAAAAATAAGGTTTGGGCATATGCCTATCGCTCGACGAGCAATTGATAACTTGTGAGATTTATGGAATATTGTAAATACACGGTTCAAAGATCAAGGGCCTGATTCGGATCAGACTCGAAAGCACGAGGGCAAATTAACTTGCTGGTCAAAGGTGGGTCGACTCATTAGTCCAAAGGGTGAGGTGACACTAGGGTCACTCAGAGGATTTTGACTCATTGGTTCAAGGGTTGAGCTGACACTGGGGTCACTCAAAGGGTTTTGACTCACTGGTCCAAGGGGTGAGCTGACACTAGGGTCACTCAAAAGGTTTTGACTCACTAGTACAAGGGGTTGAGCTAACACTAGGGTCACTCAAAGGGTTTTGCCTCACTGGTCCGAGGGTTAAGCAGACACTAGGGTCACTCAAAGGGTTTTGACTCATTGGTCCAAGGGTTGAGCTAACACTAAGGTCAGTCAAAGGGTTTTTACCCATTGGTATAAGGGGTTGAGCTGACACTAGGGTCACTCAAAGGGTTTTGACTCACTAGTCCAAGGGTTGAGCTGACATGGGGGTCACTCAAAGGGTTTTGGCGTCTTTCAGCTCACAGATTGAGCCTAGATGGACTTATTAGTCTCGATTATCTTTGCTCATAGGCTGAGCCTAGGTGGACTCACTAGTCTCGATTATTTTGACTCATGGGGTGAGCCTAGGTGGACTCATTAGTCTCAATTATTTCAGCTTATGGGTTGAACCTAGGTGGACTCACTGGTCTCGGATCATTTCGGCTCATGGGCTGAGCCTAGGTGGACTCACTAGTCTCGGTTCATTTTAGCTCGTGGGCTGAGCTTAGGTGGACTCATTTGTCTCGATTAATCAAATGGCATGGCACACGTTAATGTCATGGCTGCACAAAGATGTGGTTAGTTTTCACACAATCATGATGTTTATGATGTCCGTTTTAGTTTATTTATATTTAATAAACCTACACAGGTAGCAAACGGTTAGATCGCGCCTACCGCCCTTTTAACTCCATTAGGTTACTTCGCTTGAAAGCCAACGGGGGACTTAGCGAAGTCTGCTGGCGTGCACTCAAGGTTTTTCGGGTAAACCTATGGGGAAGTGTCTAAGGTTCATTTATATGTGGGTTTTGGTCTCAAGATTGGGTGAGATTGGGGTACCCTAATCCTTTGTGTACCGAGTTCCAGTGGCCCTAAGGGCACCAAAGTAAGCTTTTCCACATATAATATATGTAGGTAGTCTTGCCCTTAAGCAAACAAGGTCCTTATACGTTACGCAAGGGGTGTGATTGGATCCATACCCCTCAAGCTCTATGCGAACTTGGAGATACTTCACCAAAGGACACCTAAATTGGTTTAGGGGTAAAGAATGCAGATGCTATGCAATCCTAAACTTTGCGTAATGCAGAAATTATACCAAATTCCGTAATTCCAAAATTTAATTTGAACAATATTTTCATTATTATGTCAAAAAAAGAATTTTTATAAAAATTACGTTTTTATAAAAATAATCATCCCCAGCGGAGTTGTCACTGTGAGCGGGCGGACGGTTTCTGGATGATTGTGAACGCGGAGTGCGTTGCGCGGGGCGTGATTTGGTTTGGTGCAGTTTGAGGAAACCGCGACGTTTGGTCTAGTTCGAGAAAATCCAGTTTGCTTAAATGCGATTGCTTTGTGGGCCAAAAATGTGATTTTATTCGAGAAATATATTTGCACATTTTATTAAGAAAAGATATTTTTAAAATAAGGCATTTTCTATTTTATTTAAAAATGAAATAGAGTTGCCACCCGGTTCAACTCTACTAGGAATTATGGTATACTGATCCATGATGGAATTTTTATACCGAAGAGAAAACAAGATTCTGAGTTTGGATATAATAATTACTCATATTGTTCAAATTATTTGGATTAATTTTGGAATTTGTGGTGATTTTTGCATTACAACGGCTTTATTTAAGAATTCAATTCAAGACATAAAATGGGCATTATAACAGCTTAATAAATAGGCATTTTCTACCAAAGTTTTGGCAGAGTAACAGCATAGCTGGGGTATGGGCCCGGAAACTCGGATAGAGTTTTCTCACATTCTGGATGTTCGTCCATACCTGCGAGCTTATTTACACTTATTATAATTTAAGTGGCACCAGTGGCTCACTTAACTAGAGGAATGGAATGCAATATGTAATAATAAAGGCATAAAAATGTGTTTTAATGAATTTGCAAGTTGGGCTTAGAGCCAATTACCCTCAATTTACCTTTTAGTCTGTCTAGGATGACTTGAGAGCCAGTGTAGGACCGAAGTTGTCAGAGGTTGTGATTTGGTTGGAAAATAGATTTAACCCAAGTTATGGCTATGATCTTGAATTATTTCTAATGGAAAATGTGACATTTGGTCGTCTTTAGACCAAAGACCACTATAGGATCTTGATCTAAAACGATCGTGAAGTGAGTTTATACCGAATGTCGGTGATAGAACTCAGATCTGGGATTATTTTGACAGAGTTTCGGGGCTTATGGGATTCCCGGAACTGAAAAAGGACACAAAGATAATTTTGGGATTTTACAAAATTTACTTCTGTTGCAAATGAGGGGGGTGACCCCGTATTTATAATAGGTAGGTAATTAGCCGGCGAGCTAATTACCACTCTGACAGGATTTGACATCAGATCCCATAAATCCTAGCCAGATCTCGGTAAGATTTGATTTTTTTAACTGTAGATCGGTATATAGCCGGCGGGCTGATTACCTATGTTTGACCAAACTTTGACTTTTTGATTTTTCAGTAGAAAATGCTAAATCGGAGTTTCCCTAGAATGTGGATTTTTGAATTTCAGATTTTGGATGAAAATTCGGTCCCTTTTGGCTCATTTGTCTGATCACTGAACGAAATAGGCATTATTCCTCATCGAGTCGGAACAGACCTGTGCTAACAATCGATATAACAGCAAACTCACTAAGAAATTGGATAAGTTAGCTGCTGAATTAACAGCTTTAAAAATGGTGCGGGTCCCTTCTCAACCTAGCAGGAATACTCAGAGTAACCGCACTCACCACTCAGAGAAGGTTTCTTAAAAGGGTAAAGTGAGCAGGCCTAATCCTAAGGCCGCTTGTAATTTTTATGGTAAGCCAGGACATGCGACAGTCATGTGTAGGCACAAAATTGGTTACTATGATGAGTATGACTGGTCAAGGATGACCACCACTAATAAGGGAGGACCCAGCCAGAAAAAGGCATGGGTAACTAAGAAAACTTGATTGTTTTTACAGGCGAGCCTGAGATCCACTGATGACAGCAAAATGTGGTATTTGGATAGTGGATGCTCAACGCATATGACAGGTGATGAAAAGCAATTCATCACATTAGAGCGAAGAAGAAATGGAAGTGTCAGTTTTGGGGACAACAAGAAAGGAAAGATTGTTGGCAATGGCACAATAGGAGTCAATCCTTCAATTGAAAATGTGTCCCTGGCGAAAGGCCTAAAGTCCAACTTGCTAAACATTTCTCAGCTGTATGACAAAGGCAGAAAAGTGATATTTGACTCAGCGGGCTGCTCAGTCATTGATGGTAACTCTGACCAAACTATTCTTTATGCTCCTAGAATTAATAATGTTTATATACTTGATTTATCCCCTGGCTACAATGATATATGCTTAGTTTCTTAGGAGGAAAACTCAAGGGTATGACACAGAAGGTTTGGACATATCAATATGACCAATCTGTCCAAATTAGCCAGAAATGAACTTGTTGGGGGTTTACCCAATCTAGCCTTTAATAAAGATAGACTCTGCTCGTCATGCCAACTTGGGAAACAATTTAGGAAGTCTTTTAAATCTATAGCTGATATATCTTGTTCTCATCCCCTTGATCTTCTACACATGGATTTATTTGGGCCTGTTGTGCCAATAAGTCTAGGTGGAATGAAATTCACCCTTGTGGTTGTAGATGATCTGATTTGGTTCACTTGGATTATCTTGCTAGCAAGCAAAGATGAAACATTTGGATCATTCTCTAGGTTGGCTACCCGGATCATGAATGAAAAAACCTTAAAATTAATAGAATCCGCAGTGACCATGGAAGGGAATTCGAAAAAAGGTAGTTTGAGGAATTCTGTTCCAAGCATGGTACTGACCATAATTTTTCTGCCCCTCATACACCTCAGCAGAATGGGGTTGTTGAGAGAAAGAATCGCACTATTGTGGAGATGGGCCGTTCTATGCTGAGTGATAACAATCTACCAAAGTATTTCTAGGTAGAGGCTGTTAACATAGCTTGTTACATTCTAAATAGGTTTTAATTCGCCCAGTTTTGAATAAAACTCCTTATGAACTTTAGAACGGCGCAAGCCCAAGGTTGGTCATCTCAAGGCCTTTGGTTGTAGATGCTTCATATTAAACACTAAAGACCAATTGGCTAAATTTGACCCCAAGGCTGATGAAGGAATCTTTTTGGGTTACTCAACACACAGTAGGGCATACAGAGTGTATGTCAAGAGGACTAGCATCTAAGAGGAATCTATGCATGTAGATTTTGATATAACTAAGAATGCAGGTAGATAAGCCAGTGATGATGAAAGAGAAAAGGAACAAGTTAGCAGACCAGCCAGTCAGCCCATTGTTAATCCTGATCCAGTACAAGAGAAAGAAAAAAATGAAGAAGTTGACTTGGACCAATTAATCAACTTTAGTGATGATGTAAATGCTCAACCAATGATAGTAGCTCAGTGAGCTGATCCTGATCTACCAAAAGAAGTCAGAGCAAGAAGAGATCACCCAGTTGATAATATTCTTGACAGTGTGCAAAATCCAGTGCTAACTAGAGGTTAGCCAAACAGAATGATGAGCCATTCAACATTTGTATCATTAATTGAACCAAAGAAGTTTGTAGATGTTGAATTTGATGACAACTGGATAATTGCAATGCAAGAAGAGCTAGACCATTTTAGAAGAAATGAAGTTTGGGATTTGGTGGAGAAACCCAAAGGGAAGTCAGTTATAGGCACCGAATGGGTTTTTAAGAATAAGCTAGATGAAGCTGGTAATGTTGTCAGATTCAAGACCAGACTGGTTGCTAAAGGCTACAATCAATAAGAAGGCATTGATTATGGAGAAACATTTGCACCAGTCGCAAGACTTAAAGCCATAAGAATTCTTTGTGCTTTTGCATCTCATATAAACTTTAAGCTGTTTTAAATGGATGTGAAGAGTGCATTTCTTAATGGTTATATTCAAGAAGTCTATGTCAGACAGCCCCCATGCTTATAAGACCCTAAATATCCAAATCAAGTCTTCAAGCTAAAGAAAGCTCTATATGGACTGAAATAGGCTTCAAGAGCTTGGTATGAGAGACTGACTAACTTTTTGATCAGTAAAGGTTATGTTAGAGGAAAAGCAGATACAACTCTGTTTATCAAGAAGAGGCATTAAGATGTGCTGCTAGTCCAAATCTATGTGGATGACATCCTCTTTGGAGCAACTGATGAAAAGCTATATAAAGAATTCAGCCAGCAGATGAAGAAAGGATTTGAAATGTCTATGATGGGAGAGCTTAATTCCTTTCTTGGTTTGCAAATCAAGCAAGGTGATGATGGGATCTTCATCAGCTAAGCGAAGTATGCCGAGGAAGTACTCAAGAAGTTTGACATGGATAAAGCCAAGCCAATGATAACACCTATGGCCATTGATATTATTCTGAGTAAGGATGAGGAAGGTAAATCTGTAGAGAGTAAGCTCTATAGAGGTATTATTGGTTCTCTACTTTACTTAAATGCTAGTAGGCCTGACATTCAATATGCTGTATGTTATTGTGCAAGATATCAAGCTATCCCCAGAGAATCTCACTAAACTGGTATTAAGAGAATTCTTAGGTATTTGCTAGGCTCTATTGATGCAAGTTTATGGTATCCAAGTAATGCAGACTTCACTCTAAGAGGATACACAGATGCTGACTATGGAAGAGACAAACTTAAAAGTAAAAGCACCAAAGGAGGTTGTCATTTCCTTGGTGATTATCTAGTTACATGGTACAGCAAGAAGCAGACTTCTGTAGCTCTGAGTATAGCTGAGGCTGAGTACATGGCTGCAGGAAGTTGTGTAGCACAAATGCTATGGATCAAGTAGCAACTAGAGGATTATGGTATAAAGTCAAATTGTCTTGAAGTCATGTGTGACAACAAGAGTTCAATTGATCTATCCAAGAATCCAGTTCAACATGGCAGGATGCAGCATGTCAACATTAGACATCACTTTATAAGGGATCATAAGCTAAAAGGAGAAGCCAAGTCACATACATTCCAACTGAAGAACAACGAGCTAACATATTCATAAAGCCTATTGGAAAGGATCCGTTCAACATTGTCAGACAACTAATCAGAATGTCTAATCCAATTTGAAGAAATACATCTCACTCTGACCTATTCTAGAGCTGACCAAACTAGGGTACACTCTGAGCTTCTACGAATTAGGTTAAGTTTTTCTTTTACAACTTGAATTTTGGACACGTCCTTAATTATCACCGGTTATCTTTCAAATTAAACTTGATAAAAATGGTAGTAAGTTATGAAACGATCCACATTCATTAGAAGTTATCCCATGTTTTTTGCCTTCATTAATCCTACGGTATATGTTATAAGTCCTATAAATCCACAATATAACCGATGAATCTTAAGACCATGGATTATGAGTCGTACACCTAGCTTTGCAGGTTTATGCATAGAGTGTTTGTCTATTTAAGGAGAAATTTAGAAAGAGGAAAGGTTACTTTACCAAAACTCTCTTCTCTGCAATTCTCTTCCTAAATCTCTAAAAATCTCTATCTTTCTCAAAGCACTCTTTAATGGCGAGTTCATCGGGAAGAGCTTCAGAACCCAGTTCTGATAATTTGATTTTTGTCTGGGATAAAGATGAAGCCTAGTGGATTACTACTATAGACATTGGGCTCAAGCAGCCATTAACATCAAGGATACAGAAGACCTATTTATTCCAGCGGGTACTCGATACACTCCAACTGAGCAAGAATCTATAGAAGGAACAGTTGCGGATGAACCAATAACTTTTGATATGCTCAGTTTCTCAAGTGATGGACGATTTGGAATATGGACGCGCCAACACCATCTTCATGGATTCTTTAAGATTCCGAGTGGTTACTATAAATAAATTGTCAAACGCTTTTATAAAGGAATTCACATGGTGGAAGGTTTTTTGGTTATATTTATAACCACCATGATGGGAAGAAAAGTCTATGTAACCCTAAAGCTTCTCGCTCGGTTACTAGGTATGAGAGAAAGAGGACTCAGAATGTGTGCTATGAAGGACAAGGATGAAGATAATATGGATATCCCTGTTGATTATGAAGTTCCTCATGACTACAAGGCAAGAGAATTGATCGCATCTATGTTCAACAAAGAAGGTAAGCAGGCTCATAAGCTTGTCACCAAAGTACTGCTATAAAAAACTGCCTCCACAGGGACCTGTTCGAAGTTTTAGAGAGTCTTTATCTACGCTCTAACTCAGGGTATGTGCATCATCTAGCCTTTGGCTATTCTGCACAGGTTTCTAAAAGTGTCCAAGAATATGGTCTATCGACATCTAGTCATGGAGATATGCAGGGCATATGAGATAGATATGGAGGGATGGGCACAGAAGAGCAAGATCACACTTAAAGTAATTAAATCAAGAATTCTGAGAAATGCTCATTTTTATGGATTGAAGTGTGAAGAAAAGCCCAGAAACACTAAGTACATCAAACTAAAGCTAGGCGAGGTCAGAATGAAGGATTCCAAGGCTATTGTACCAATGAGGAAAATGAAACCTGATGAGAAAGATCAGACACTGGATGCCTTTGTGGCAAGTGAGCTAGAAAGAATAAGCAAACTCAAAGATGAAAAAGGAGAAGGAGGAAAGAAAGAGAGTAAGAAAGAGGCCAGGAAGGACTCCAAAAAGGAAAGGAAAGCAAGCTCAGTGAGCTCAGTTCTTGTTACTATTCTAAAGAAAACTAGATCTTCTAAAGAAGTTAAAGAAGATAAGATAAGGGAACTGAATTTGAAGGAAATCGAGGAAGAAAAGAAAGCTGAGGAAGAGCTAAGGGAAGAAATGCCACTAAACAGAGAGAGGAAGAGGAAAGCAGATACAGCTCAGCTAGATATGGTGACTATAAAGGGAAAGGAAGCTACATCAGCTCCTATTCCCTAAGTAGGTTAGCCAAAGAAGAAGCTGATGGTGAAGAGAGGGATAGGAGTTATCAACGATGTAGAAGAAGCTGTAAAAGTAAGAGCTGCTGAGAAAGAGAGAACTAAGAAGATGCAGGAGGAGATTGAGGCAACTATAAGGAGAAAGGCTGAGGAAGCAGCAACAACAACTAAGGCTAAAGCTAATACTGAGTAAATTCTAGAAAAAGCTGTAGCTAGCTTGGCTGAGAAGGAAGCAACTGAAGTAATAGGAGCTCTTGATGGAATTTATAATCAAGTAGAGAATGAGGAAGAAGACGATGTACTAGAAGTAGATGCCGTTGAATTTGATGCACTAAACTCTGACCAGCAGGTCACTTTAACTATTGAGGAAGTAAAGGAGGCCAGGAAGGAGAGAAAGAGGGGTTTGTTAAAGAGGATGAAGACTGTCATTGACGAGGATGAAGGAGATTTAGAGGAAAGGGAAGATAAGGAAGCTGTTGTAGTTATGCACGGAGCTTAGCTGATTGAGATTTCTCTAACTCAGGTCAGCGAGTCCGCTGTTAAAGGTGTTGAAGAGGAGAAGGAGAAGGAACCTGAAGATTTCTTTACTTTCCTAAACAAATCCACCGAAACACAACTCTCACCTACACCAATCTCTGCCTTACCCTTACCAGATAACCAAACACCATCCACATCCAGTTCAAGCTAAATCAACTAACCCTTTGACCAAAATAACCCAGACTCTAACCAAATAACCATTATCTCATATCTTTCCCCTATAAGATCTCCTGTATGAGAAGTGTTATATTTGGAAGGACCTCAATCGGTCAGAGGACCTCTAATCATTGAGGAGATTCCTGAACAACATCAACAAAAAACCACACCATTAACCCCGATTCAATCCAAATGCAGCATTATTGGGAGACATAAGGAGGTTAGGAAGAGAAAGGTTTCCAGGACTGAGGACTTATACCGAGATTGATGCTGAAATAGCAAGATCATTGATGTCTGAGGAAGTTCTGAGGAAGATTGCAAAGGTTGTGGAGCCAGTGCAAGTTTTCATGGAGACTGTTGAGGAGATGAAGGCCCATTTCAGATCAGTACCTACCTAGTTTTCTTTGGTTAAGGCAACTGTATCCCATACTTTGCCCTTGTTATCTTTTACAGGTGGACAAGCAGCTGGTTTGAAGATGGAAGTTGTAAAGCTAACGAAGTAAATGGCTAAGATATATGAAAGCAACTGCAAAGTACTTAATGATGAAAGGGATTTTCGCAATCCAATGATAGACAAATTCAATCCCTTACTTAAGGCTATGTTGAAGGTGCTAGATGGTTATAGCATTCTGAGCAAGGAAAATGATGAGAACACAACTCGCTTGAATGCATTTATAGATAGACTAGATGCTCTAATCACAGTGGTAACCAAGCATCATGGGTTATACACTGAGTTAAGGAAATTGAAGGAAGAGATGTTAGAAGGAGTCAAGAACTCATAGGGAGCTGTGCTTAATGCTTAAAAAGGCTTAACATTTTAGATGCTCTGAGTATTGATATTGTGATGACAGATGCTGAACTGGAGCCTAATCTTCATTAGAAGCTTGGTCACATTAGAGACCAAAGTAAGCAAGTTTAAGATCATGTCCTTAATGATGGAGAGGCCATGAATAAGATCCACAATGAAGTTCTTACTCATATCAGGAGCACTTCTATACTAGAGCGCATTCTCAGAGAAAACAATCAAGCTAAAGTAATAGCATGTCTCACCCAGGTGTCCAAAGAAGGTTTAAATGCTCAATATCAGGTCAATCTATCTTAATCCCACACTTTGGTGGGATTATTTGCCTTTCTTAGAGAATAAGAAGCCATATCATAGGAAATCTATGAGCTGCTTGTGCAGAATTTTTCATCAACTGTCTATGGCCAGCTAGAAACATTTCAGGAGTCTCTGAGCTCATTTGATCATCAAACTTAAGCCATTTTAGATGCAATGGCAATAGGGGAGAAGGATTGCGTGAAACATGAAAAAGAGGAAAGGGAAAGAGAGTAGAGGACTGTTGGATTTTCTTATAATCTATCTAAGGATCTGGAGTGAATTCAGAGAGAATATCTTGAGATAAGAAAAAGGAAAGGCAAGGAGATGGTACTGCCCAACGAAAAGAAGACCAGATGGGATCAGCAAGTTTATGAGGAGAGAAGAGCCAATTTGCCCCGCCTATGCCAAAGTATTATAATAGAAGCATTGTAATCGCTAGTGCTGAATTGTAAAACTTAGTATAGAATAACTCTTTGTTATCTGTACTCAAGTTATTTATTAATGAAAGATTACAATTTCTATTCTAAGATCTTCTTAACTTTATATATTATTCTGCTATATACACATGCTCTGATCATTTACAGAAATATATGAGGAGTATGGAGGGATGCTGAACTTGGAAAATTCAAGAATTATGGGGGAGTTAGCATTCACTCTGAGAAGATTGAAGATGCTGAACAAAAGACATATCAAACATGAGTATAAGGTAACTCTGATCTAGATATCTTATTGATTTGATTTGCGCTCAAGTTAATTGTCATTGATCAAAATAGGGGATATTATTGAACCAAGCACGAGTTGGACTGACTCAGGATGACTCAGTAGTGATTAAGTTTTGATCATAACAATCAAGTTCAGTTTGAGATAATTGAATCAATAATGATGTTAAAGTAAATTGTCTACGGTAGGGAGTTAGTAAATTCAAGGGTAGAATTTCGAGTCTCCGCTGACCTAAAGTTTAACTCTGAGTAGTTTCTGGGCTGAGTACTTAAATAGTCATTGACTTAGTAATATTCACTCAGCACTTGATATTTAGATTTTGTTTCAACTATGTACATTTTATTCTATCATTTCAGCTGAGTTACTTTATGTCTGTCAATGCTGCTGACTTTACCATTTAAGGTAAAAAGGTATCTTTGCTTTTAGTGTTGCTTTTTGCAGGAACATTAATGAGACAAAGACAAAAAGAACTAATGCCTTCACAAGACTCAAAATTATGAAGAAAATGACTGTGAGCATGAGCTTTTTGGTGACCATCAGAACGATGATGACTTTTTGATCTAATCTTTTACGGTCTAGTTGTTCCATTCTTTCAGAATTGAATAGCGTTTGACAAGTTCTTTGTTGACGTATTTGTGCCTTTGACCCCGATTAAAAATAATTTACTCGCGTTTAGATTAACCATTTACCTTCCTCGCGCGCATCAATTTGTTTTGCAATTTTCCATAGAATCTGAACACTTTTAGCTATGCTCGTTTATATCGTCAGATTCTTGACTCTCCAAGATTTTTAGAATGTCAAGAATCGCCTTAATCGAATACCCATAGTGAAAGTTATGTGCATTTCAGGTCCGGCCCTCTCCTTGTCCCTCTCCCTCTCCCCGCCGGTGCCCCCACTTTGGCGACGGCGGCCGGCGCTATCGTCGGAATGCGGGGCCGCGTGGTCCACAAGCCAGGCCATGTGGCGGCCTTCGCCTGGGGAGCCCCTGTTCCTGCATTTTTTAGGTTTTTCTTAGCCCTCAAGTCGGGTTTTCGTGATTTTTCTGTTAAATTCCAACATTTGGAGGATTAATTGCGAGATTTTACACTCGAGGAAGTCTATAAAAACCCATTAAATTCAGGTTTTAAGGGCTTTTTTTGGCTGAAATTAAGAAAAATTCTGGTGTTAGAGATTAAGCAAATTTAGGAAGAACAAGTCTCACAAAGTGGTGGAAATCGAATCATTTTAATTTCCTAAGTTTTATTAGGCTTCATTCTTTAGTTTAAAAAGCTAAAATCAATTAGAAATTTTAGGTAACATTGATTTAAATAGGATTTAGGGACTTTTTCCTAACAAATCACTAAATCCTTTGCTAAATTGGTCACTGTTTTGTCGGATTTGTCACAAATCTGTCTCAAAGCTTGTCAAACATTCGGTTCGAGTCTCGAGGGTGGATTCACGGCCTTTAGGTAACTTTTTGAGTTTCAATCTATTTCATTTAGCTATTTATTGTCTTTTGCTGTATTTTGGTAGGTTTTCTAAGCATTTGGCCCTTATTTTCCTCTTTTTTGTGATTTTTCGGCGAAACTCCGGCTGACCGTTCCGACGAACGTCAGGCCACCTGAGCAACGTGGCTAGCTGACTCGGTGAGTCGGCCTACCACTTCGTTCAGTCGGCCTGCGTGTCGTTCAAGTGGCCAGTCGTTTCACTGGATTTTCTGGGTTCTTTTCCCCAAACCGAAAAACCAAAGTTATTTTAGTTTTTTAAGTCCAAATCTACTGTAATAACGTGGGAAAAGACTTAAAATGTTAATAATCTTAGGTTTTCGGGCAAAAAAATGTCGATTCGGGCTTGTTTGGACACTTTTTCTGGTAGACCACTTCAGTGAGGCGAAGGGCGACTGAGTGTCATCTAGGCCACCTCGCTGAGTCGGCCTACCATGTCACTGAGTCAGCCTACCACCTCACTGAGTCAGCCTTCTAGTAAAAAAATGGTCCAGATGGTCCCTACTTGTTTTATTTTGTGTTTTTAGCTCTGTTTTGTTGTGTTAATGCGTTTTCAGTCCCGATTTCACCCGAAAAAATCTCCAAAAATTACCAATAATCTGAAATTAGTTAAATTAATTTTTAATCTACTGAAATTAATTTATTAATTACTAAATTGGCTAAATCTTCATTTTAATGGCATAAATTTTACTTAATAAATGCCTAATAAATTCTTTTATCCTAAATGAAAAACCCAAAAATATTTTGTAAAAATTAAATCTGTTTTTAGGTTGTTTAACTAATTTATTTCATTTCTTTAGGTTGTTAGATAATTAACTATTACCCAAAAATTGTGTTTTTAGTCCCGAAAAAATTCAAAAATATGCTTTCCCTATACTGTGTGTTTATTTTCCATCATTTATTTATTTATGCTTTCTCTATTATTATTCGCATATATCTTTTGCCTCGTTTGGAGCTGATTAAGCTCGGTTAAAACCTGATTTCACCCGTTTATTTATTTATTGCTTTATTTATTTCCTTGCATTAGAAAAATGTATAGGTATTTGTAAAGCCTTGTAATAATTATTTTATTTGCTAATATTTACCGCTTTTCATATGATGTACTAAAACTCCAAATTATAATCGGATTTAAATAGCATAAGAACCGAAGTCGCATTTATTAAAATAAATGGATTGATTTAAAAATTGAAAAGTAAGCGACATCATCCGGACTTGGAATCTCTATTTTATGGTACGGTTCAACCACCCAATTGGAATATCATACCCAAATTCCCGGTGGAGCTTAACCACGTGGCGACTCTATCTTAAAATACAGGATTTTAAGTCTCGTATCCCTTAACACCTACATCGGACTAAAACTCAACTTCAACGTCGCATTTCATTATTATTTTCATCACGCCTAAAATAAGAACGATCCCTTAGCATGCTTCACAGCGCTCGTTGTTTTTCCGCCCCCCGCCAAACGTATCTCACATGAACCCCGCGGGCGGGGAATAGGTCGTCAGCTTACAGTGGCGACCCTGCTGGGGAATTGTCTTTTAACTTAAAATTTGAAACATCGCTCTCATTTTTAAACTTTGGTTAAAGGATTTTGATGATGTGCCTAAATCATTTTTAAATCAAAGCTTTATTTCTTATGCATTTCGAATCCATCACTTAGTTAGATTGTAAGTTTTAAGGTGCCATTATTTCACCCCTATGAAGCTCACCTATATACCTCATGCCCGCCAAGAATTGGGGATATTTGTGGGTGGAACACTAGTTTTAACCAACGTGTAATTCCCGCGGTCGCACTCATTTGAGGAGTTGTTGAGTTACACGGAATCAAGGTAAATGAGACCCTTCTACAGTGTTGTTCCACGACACCAGCATTTTGAGACTATGAACTGCGATAAAACTAGCCATAACAGCTTCCCTTTAGGCTCATCGGAATAATCTAGATTTAGGGCGCATACTCTCTTGCCGTTTCCTGGCGCTAGAGTTACCCCAGACTACAAATCGGCATTACGCGGGAGTCATAAGGTTGGAAGAGGTTTATTTGCTTTCATGTGCTACTTGTGTTGTGCTCATTCATGCAAAACCCATGCATAGGCCGCCTGTGGCTGACCTTTATTTTTGGTTTTCGCTTACCTCTACTCTCCCCTTACTTGAAGGGGGAATTTAACAAAATGCCTAAGATTGTTTGAGTCCCGACCACCCGTACTTAGTTTGCTAAGCATAGCATGGAATTCACATGTCTCACATATTTTGGGGTTAAGCTTCGTATCATAGCTCTTCTGCTCTCTACCTCTCTAAACCACCCCCGATGTATATGGCATTCATCACTCAAATTATTATGTAATCATTCATTTCATCCATGGTTTGATTTGGGCTGATCATCTTCCACTTTCTTAGTTAGATCCAGAAGTCCCCGTCGCCGCAGTCCTCTCTGGTTGCATCTAGATCACCGTTTAATCTGCCGACTAGTAAGTTCAGTATCAGAATCTGCTCTTTTAACCATGTCTAATCCGTATTTGAATGATGAGCCTCATGAGAGCACTCCTTCCCTTTCTCCCTCTCCCCCTCATTAGAGTCAAGGTTAGGGGAAATCTCAGTTGGGTTTAGAGTTGGCTAATATTATGGCTATGTTCTTGCAATCGAATATGTTTCAGGCCACTATTCAAGAGCAAGTTAGACCGGCTTAGGGAGGAAAGAGAGTCTCAAAGGCTAGCGGGGTATATAATTCAAGCTCATGGAGAGATCATTCATAATATGGCTAGTCAATCTCCGCCAGTTCAGAATCGGTTTTTGATACAATCGCTCCCCCCTGTTCGTCCTATCCAACAGAGCCAATTTCAGTTTGGTCAGACTTCCTATCAACCACCCTTGTCGTTTGCCCCACCAACCTCTTATCTTCCTCCCCCTATACCTTCGAGGCCCATTAGCGAAGCTCCTATATTCCCAACTATCTTAGGGGGTTTTACCCTACGAATGGCTGTTCCATCCAACGATTTTATCATCTCCTCGACACCGCTAATGACATTTGCGTCATCTCCACCCAATTTTGTAGTTACCCCCAATGAAACTACTTACCCCTAGAATCCTTTTGCTCACCCCCAGATCGAGACCCCAGCTCCTCTGCTATTTTAGTTTGGATCATCTTTCACCCTCCACGACCAGGTCGCGGAGCGTCCGGGCATGACACCATATGACTAGGTTACGCAGCCTCTGGGCGTGACACCCGAAATGGCGGCTTTCTTCAGGTAATTTCTGAGTATGGGTGAGGACAAGAAAGAAGTGAGAGATGATGATTGGGTGCCCAAGAATTTTTGAATGCCCCGCATGGAAGCTTATTCATGTTATGGACCTCTCAAGTCTCATATAGTGATGTATGAGCGAATCATGCATGTCCAAAAGATTAGGGATAAAGTGATGGCTAAGTTATTCCCGCATACCCTTTCAGGACCTGCTCTCGAGTGGTACAATACTCTCTCGGAGTTCACAATCCTAGATTGGAAACTCCTATCTGAATCTTTAATTGCCCACTATGGATTTAATTCCACAATAGAGACTACTATTCAGCATCTTAAGGTAGTCAAGCAAAAGCCGGGCGAGTCCTTTAAGTCGTACTTCAACAGGTGGATGGCCACCTAGGTTTTGTTGAAACAAAAGCTCAGCCTAAAGGAAATGGTTGTGAAGTTGTTAGATAGGGCTCTCCCGATGCTCTGCAAAGAGATGGAAACTGACTTGTTCGAATCTTATCAAGAGGTCTTTGAGAAAGCTAAGAAGATCTAGAACCGAGAGGAGAAGGAAAGGGCTAACAAGCTGAGTGGCGGTAAACCCTGGTTTAGAAGAACAATAATTCTGGATCTTTTGGAACTGCTCATGTCCCAACCGGGGAGGGGAATGTCTCTGCAGCCCAAGCCATTACCCGAGAAAATGCTTCGATCACCCAGGTTGCTCCTCGTAAAGGGATCTTTGTATCTCCATAGAAATTGCCCCTCAGTGTCATTTTTGCCAAGCTATGGGAGACAGGCCAACGTAACCCTATGCGTGAGTACAAACCTCCCACCGCTGATGAGAAGGGAAGCTTCTGTAAGTATCATGTTTAGAAGGGGCATTCAGCTGATCAGTGCTGGACTCTAGCTTCCGCCATCACTCGAATGGTTAAGGAAGGGAAGATCAAAGAGCCTGCTAGGAGAACCGATGCTAATGGGAAACCGTTACTGACTTTGAATGATGAGATAGGGACAATCAACTCCGATCTACCCGAATAATTTATATTGGCCTCAATCTTATCCAGTTCAATCGACATCGTTATGGAAGACAGTTCTATCATCTCCAAGAATCTCACAAGGTCTCTAGCGAATGAAGGAGACAAGTCATCAGCCGAGCAAGTGAATATTCTGGATCTCGTTCTAGATGACACACCAATGAAAGCTACCAAGGATGCTTAATCTACTAGCTCTGTAGACTAAGACCCTTTGCCTGTGAAGGATGACTATCTATCTATTTATGTAATTCTCTTTTCTAGTATTCAGATGTGAACAATTCTGCTTTTAAGGCATTTTTAATTTAATGAAAGACTCTCGTTGTGTTTACTCATTTGATGTTTCTCCTGATGGGTCCATGCATTCATTTTTTTCATAAGCATAACGTCTTCAGTATTCATGAAGTTTCTTTAACTGAAATAAATTTGAGTACAGATGATAACCTAAAATGGTAACCATTTGTAATGACCCAACCTCTGAAAGAAAAAGAGAGATTAAAGAGTGCTTTGAAATCATGCTAACGCTTCCGCCTGGTCGAGCCCAAACACATTCAAGGTTCATTGTTAGATTGTCAAGCATCTCAATTCTTCCTTGGATAGGTTCAACATGTCAATCGGCTCATCGCCGGCCTATCGACTATGTGCAAGCCCCCTTTCAAACTACTAAAGAAGTGTCAACCTATTATAGAAAAGGAGCATTACCAGATTACTTTCGACAAATTTGAGGCTTACCTTTTTTTGCCCACCCATTCTCAAATTTCCAACCCCTGATACACCATTGCTTCTTACTTGTATCCTCTCCCCTCCAACTCCTTTGCCTTCACTATATCTCTTCTCATTGGCCATTCTCGACGAGAGGGACACATGATCTGCGAGACTCAGCCTTCATTAATAAATTAACACTGCTTCATCACCGTTGGGGCAAGTTACTTCTCAAAATAAGGGAAAGCTGAGTCTTTCATCGACATTACCATTAAGAAGATGGCCAAGTTCCTTGAGAAATGCATCTTTACTCGGCGTAGCCTACCCCATCGCATAATCCCAGTTATTGGGGTTTCAATCCCAAGGGTCACCCCCTGACCGATCGAGAAATTTAGGTCCGAGCCCCATAAATCTTCACCCAACCGACCACAAGCTAATGGGGCAACTGAAGTCACAAACTAGCTTATCTAGACGTTCATCTCCAGGACCACTGTAAAGATCAAAGATTAAGCCGATGAGCTGCCATTCACCCTCCAAAGATGTCAAATGAATCTCAGAATTCTGCCAAACCAAACACCTGGTTCCTATGCCTATGAAATGGAAACTGTGCTACAAACCAAAACCGAGACAAAGTCCTTAAGAGTTGCAGTCAAAGAAACCCCCATGGATTGAGGCACGATCTGAATAACTTTAGCAGTCTTCAGGTATACCGACAGCATATAGCGAGGTTGAACAACAATCATGTCAAAGCATCAAAAGTATACGCAAAAAACCGATAATCTAGTTTGGAAGCAAGTGGAGCCTTCTAATGCTGATTCAAAGGGGAAGGTTTCGTGTATAATTGGAAAAGCCCTCGATACAAGGGGCATAATTATGGATGGCAGTGAGTTTGTAAACCCTATCAATCAAAGTAGGTCGAAGCGTTATCATATCTAACCCAAAAGAATCAAATCCAGAAAAGTGGCACATAAGAAAATAAGTAAAATAAATAACCCGACGAGTGGGCCTCTACTGCTCGGGCAAAAATTAGGGTGTATCCTGCTGATCGGCATTCTGAAAATCGATCAGGCAAAAGTTAGGGAGCAAAATAGCCCGCTAGACTGAAAACCTAAAAAGGGCGGTCTAGGCAAAAGTCAGGGTAAAGTGAGCTACGAGAGTGTGTTGGATAGAAAACCTTCATTGGCTAGTTAACACCAGAGTTTGGGTCAATAGAAATGGTTGCCATCATTATGCACCCAAACATAATTCATTTGATAGAAATGTCATTTTATTGAATCCTTTATGTGTGTGCTTAAATGAATATATTGGGCCCAAAAGGCGAAATGTTGCAAGTAAGTCGAACGTGGGGTTCTATGCAGTAAACCCAATTCCTCAAAAGAAAACAAAAGTTAAAAGGTAAAAATTCTGATAGGCTGAAAACATCTAGGTCTATATAAAAGCCGAAAATTCCGCTAGATTGAAAACCCAAAAAGGGTGGTCCAGGAAAAAATTAGGACATAAAAGAAAAATAAACAAGTCTGATGGGCCCAACACAATATTCGTGTCTATGCAAAAATTAAGACAAATACAAAGATCAATAACTACTGTTAGTCACATCGAGATACCCGCATTATTGTCATCATCATCATAGTGCCTGAATATCTTCTACAATTCGATAGACTCGAGGGGCTTAGCTTCGTCCTCTATGCTTGTCTACTCCATGTTCGGCAATGATCGAGCATCTCAAGTCTGCAAGATCTGAATCCTCCGAAGCCATCCTTGTTAGAATTCATTAGTAGTGGTAGCATCCAGTCGCTCGTTATCTAGAATCTTGAACCTTCATTCGTGCGCCCCCTTGTCTACAACCTACTCGATCCAACCATTAATTTGCAGTTAACTCACCGCTTTATGTGTATCGCAACTTCCCTACCAGGGGCATTCCTACCTAATCTGCGCGACATCGCCAATCCTCTGCCAAGGGCATTCTTATCTTGTTCATGCCGCAAAGCAATACTATATATTCTCTCTCCGAGAAAGCAACCAAGTCAACCAGAATCGATCAGACGAGCAGTCATGTAGCCCATGTGTGGAAGATGATCTATCCAAGCAGCTCATATATTCATGCATCCGTGCATAATATCCATAAATGTCATATTGTGTCTATTTTTCTATGATGAATTCTACAGGAAACAAAGCACATAAAAGAATCCTCGCGATATACACTCGACCTCCAAGCAAGCACCCATATCAAGGGGCGTCTCAGAATGGTTTCCTATCCTACACTCAAAGATTGAGTATCCAAGGGGCACATAAGCTTTTCTCAATGTTCAACCTCGACAGCTTCTCTGGACTCCCAGAAATCTCATCTCAATTTATATTTCATTCTTCCATTTTTATTGCTTAATTGAAGGGGCAAAAATTTTTGTTCCTCAAAATCAATTAAGGAATAAAAATGCCACTTATATCTAATGCTTCAAGACAACCTTGATAGGTACACCATGTGGTATTCCCATATGGACATCCAACTCGAGGATCCAAAATTCTAAGCTTAAAAATTTCCCCCAGGGGCACCTTAATGCAAATACCCAGGGGCATCTCAACTAGACCTGATGGATGGCTTGGCATTTTCTCCGGACTCCCAAAAATCCTAGCTTAACTTTCATTCTTTCATTTCAATTGCTTAATTGAAGGGGCAAAAATTTTTCTTCCACAAAATCAGTTAAGTAATTGAAACACAATTCATATCATTTACTAATGCTTTGGGACTACCTTGACAGGTACACTATACGACAATCCCGATGGATAATCAATCCGAAGATCTAGAATCTAGAATTCAGAAATCCTTCCAAGGCACCTCTGTGCAGGTTTTGACCCTCAAGGGGAACCGCGTGTGGCTTTCAGTTCTCCAGGGGCATCCCGATGCAACTATCACAAAATCAACCTAACGATGGACTTCCCTGATATATCCAAACTCTTATTTTTCGATATTCAATTTTTATTGTTTAATTGAAGGGGCAAAAATTTTGTTCCACAAAATAAATTAAGCAATTAAAAATGCAATTGCCAACAACTACTAACTTCTCAAGTTTCTATTCTCGATAGGGCCATTGATGGTGAGTTCCCAGACCACCCGTAGATAACCTATTCAACCTCTACCTCCAAGAGGTCCAAGGTGACCTTTAAAATCTCAAGTCCATTTTTGAAGTGTTTGAGATGACCGCAAAGATGATCGAAGGTCCGAGTGACTATTAAAATCTCAAGTAAATTTTTGAAGAGTTCGAGGTGACCGCAAAGATGTTTGAAGGTCCGAGGTGACCATTAGAACTTCAAGCCCATATTTTAAGAGTCAAGGTGGCCGCAAAGGTGTTCAAGGGGTCCGAAGTGAGCGTTATATACTGAGTCAATTTTTTAAGAGTCCGAGACAACTTATAAATGTTCAAAAGTCCAAGGTGAGTGCAAAATACCAAAGTACCATATACAAACAATAACCCATCTCAAGTCCGTTAGGGGCAACAAAGGCAATGTCGATCCATCTCCTAAATCTATTTGGTTCTTGATAGGTCTGTTTATGGCAATCCTAGAAGACAACTGGTTCAAGAATCCATACCTCAAGAATAACCTTCTATCCCTCTCTCTTTCATGAGATCACATTTGACCCGTCAAACGGTAATCCTACGAGGGCCAGCCTGTGAGCACGGGCTTTTCGGTGACCCTCAGAACGATGATGAATTTTTGCTCTAACCTTTCACGGTCTAGTTGTTCCATTCTTTTAGAATCAAATCACGTTTGGTAAGTTCTTTGTTGATATATTTGTGCCTCTGACCCTGATTAAAAATAATTAACTTGCATTTTGATTAACCGTTTCCCTTCCTCGCGTGCAGTAATTTGTTTCATAATTTTTCATAAAATCCAAACTTTTTCAGTGAGGTTCGTTTATATCATTGGATTTTTGACTCTCCAAGCTTTCCAGAATGTCAAGAATCGCCTTAATCGGATATCCATCGAGAAAGTTATGTGTGTTTCGGGTCCGGCCCTCGCAGGGCCCCTTTCCCTCTTCGCGCCGGCGTCGTCGCAGGAATGTGGGGCTGCATGGACCACATGGTAAGTGAAATGGCCTAGATTGGACCACATCAAGTGACGCGGCCTGGGCTAGGCCGCGTCAGGTGAAGCGGCCTTGGCTGGTGACGCGGTCTTCGCGTGAAGAGCCCCTATTCCTGCATTTTTTGGATTTTTCTTAGCCCACTAGTCGGGTTTTCGTGATTTTTCCATCAGATTCCAACATTTGGAGGATTACTTGCGAGATTTTGAACTTGAGGAAGTCTATAAAAACACATTAAATTCAGGTTTTAAAGGACTTTTTTTGGCTAAAATTAAGAAAAATTCTAGTGTTAGAGATTAAGCAAATTTAGGAAGAACAAGTCTCATTAAGTGGTGGAAATCCAATAATTTTAATTTCCTAAGCTTTATTAGGCTTCATTCTTTAGTTTAAAAAGCTAAAATCAATTACAAATCTTAGGTAAAATTGATTTAAATAGGATTTAGGGACTTTTTCCTTACAAATCACTGAATCCCTTGCTAAATTGGTCACTGTTTCATCGGGTTTTCATCACAAATTCGTCACAAAGCTTGCCAAACGTCAGGTTTGAGTCTCAAGGTTGGATTCACGGCCTTTAGGTAACTTTCTGAGTTTCAATCTATTTCATTTAGCAATTTATTGTCTTTTGCTGTGTTTTGGTTGGTTTTCAGGGCATTTGGCCCTTATTTTGTTCTTTTTTGTGATTATGTGCCAAACTTCGACTAACCATTCCGAAAAACGTCAGGCCGCCTGAGCGACGTAGCTAGCCGACTCGACGATTCAGCCTACCACTTCGTTTAATCGACCTACATGTCGTTCAAGTGGCCAATCGTTGTTTTACCAAATTTTCTGGGTTCTTTTCCCCCAAACTGAAAAACCAAAGTTATTTTAGCATTTTAAGTCCGAATCTACTGTAATAATGTGGGAAACGACTTGAAATGTTAATAATCTTGGGTTTTCGGGCACAAAAATATCGATTATGGCTTGTTTAGACACATTTTCCGGCAAACCACTTCAGTGAGGCGAAGGCCGACTGAGTGTTATCCAGGCCACCTCGCTGAGTTGGCCTACCATGTCACTGAGTCGGCCTGCCACCTCACTGAGTCAGCCTACTGGTAAAAAATGTCTAAATGGTCCCTGCTTGTTTTATTTTGTGTTTTCATCTCTGTTTTGTCGTTTTAATGCGTTTTCAGCCCTAATTTTCACCCGAAAAAATCTCCAAAAATCACCAATAATTTGAAATTAATTAAATTAATTTTTAATCTGCTGAAATTATTTTACTAATTATTAAATTGGTTAGCTCTTCATTTTAATGGCCTAAAAATGACCCTTTTACTTAATAAATGCCTAATAAATGTTTTTATCCTACATGAAAATCCCAAAAATATTCTGTAAAAATTAAATCTGTTTTTAGGTTGTTTAGTTAATTTATTTCATTTTTTTAGGTTGTTAGATAATTAACTATTACCCGAAAATTGTGTTTTTAGTCCCGAAAAAATCCAAAAATATGCTTTCCATGTACTGTGTTTTTATTTTTTGCCATTTATTTATTTATACTTTGTCTATTATTATTCACATATCTTTTGCCTTGTTTGAAGCCGGGTCCGAGTTGGCAAGCTCGGTTAAAACCCGGTTTCTCCTGTTTATTTATTTATTGCTTTATTTATTTCATCGCATTAGAAAAATGTATAGGTATTTTGTAAAGCCTTGTAATAATTATTTTATTTACTTTATTTACCGCTTTTCGTGTGATGTATAGCATATAAACCAAAAACTCCAAATTATAATCGGATTTAAATCGCATAAGAACTGAAGTCGCATTTATTAAAATAAATGGATTGGTTTAAAAGTTGAAAAGTAAGCAACATCATCAGAACTTGGAATCTCTGTTTTAAGGTACTATCCAACCACCCGATGGGAATATCGTACCAAAATTCCCGGTGGAGCTTAATCGGGTGGCGACTCTATCTTAAAATACGGGATTTTAAGTCTCGTATCCCTTAACACCTAAATCGGACTAAAACTCAACTTCAACATCGCTCTTATTATTATTTTCATCACGCCTAAAATAAGGACGATCCTTTAGCACCCTTCACAGCGCTCATTGTTTTTCCGCCCCCTGCCAAACGTATCTCATGCGAACCTTGCGGGCGGGGAATAGGTTGTCAGTTCACAATGACAAAGTCTTGCAATGTAAAGCTGCAACAAGTCAATTGCCACTTCAAGTACTTCTGCAGATCTATGAACTTCGTATCACTCAATCTGCAACATGTTAGAAAATCGAAGGGAATGGGTTGAAGACACGTGGCAAGTTAGCGCAAGTTCTCTCTAACCGAAGACTGGCATCAAATGACAAAGGATTTAAATTGGAGCTCAAATTTCAATCTAACAGATTGAAATGTATTTCACAATAGTGTAATTCTATCTCTTAACAAGTCAATTTGAAGAAGCAACATGTGAATTAGTGAGCTGTCATTTTCAGAAGATGCCAAGACAAGTTCAACGGCTACTTTCTCAATCCAACTATAAAAGGAGCAAGAAGGCAAGCATTAGAACTTGGTGATTACACCTGAATTTCCTAGAAGCAAAGACTCTCTTAATTTACAAGCTTTAAAGGAATTCTAGCAAGAAAAGCACAATTCAACGAGAATCTGCTTAGAACAAGAGAGAATAGTATGGATCAATCAATTGTAATATTAGATCATTTATAACTGGATCAACATTTCTATAAGTTGAATCCAGCTCTTATTTAAACTCTTATAGAGTTGCTGATAGAAGAGGGTATTCTAGTCAGCGGGTGAGCGATTGCAGTTTGGAGGGTACTTACTGTAATTGGGGAATTTGTGAAAGGTTTCTCCGCCTAGGGTAAAGGAGTTGAGATTAGTGGATTAAAGCCGAGACACTCTCTCAGGACTGGATGTAAGCACAGGTTACCGAACCAGTATAAAATCTCTGTGTTCTTTACTTAATCGCTTTTTCTAGGTTTTTCACTCAGCCAGCTGACCTCACTCAGCGGAGCCTTATATATCACAAAAAAGTTTTATAAGATACTGAGTGAGTCATTCACCCCCCCCCCCTCTATCCCATTGAGTGTATACATAAGGACCAACAAATTTAAAAAGAAATCAGTTACAATTTAATGACGTGTCTAAAATTCGAGCGCGAAGAAGAAACACTTAACCTAAATCATTGAAGCTTAAAGTGAACCCTAGGTTCTTAGTTAGCTTTGAATTGGTCTGCGGGGAGTGAACTTCTTCAAATTAGATTGGACATTCTGATAAGCTCTCTCAAAGTGTTGAATTTGTCCTTTCCAATAGGCTTTGTAAATATGTCAGCTGACTTTCTTCAGTAGGAATGCATGTAAGCTTGACTTCTCCTTTTAGCACATGATCCCTTATGAAGTGATTTCTAATGGTTACATACTTCATCCTGCTATGTTGAATTGGATTCTTAGAAAGGTCAATTACGCTCTTATTGTCACACATGACTTCAAGACACTTAGACTTTATACCATAATCCTCCAATTGTTGCTCGATCTATAGTAGTTGTTCTACATAACTTCCTATTGCCATGTACTCAGCCTCAGCAGTACTCAGAGCCATAGGAGTTTGTTTCTTGCTATACCATGTTATTAGACAATCACCAAGGAAACGACATCCTCCATTGGTGCTTTTCCTTTATTGTTTGTCTCTTCTATAGTCAGCGTCTATGTATCCTCTTAGAGTGAAGTCTGCATTACTTGGATACCATAAACTTGCATCAACAGAGCCTAGCAAATACTTAAGAATTCTTTAAACAGCAGCTAAGTGAGATTCTTTGGGGTTAGCTTGATATCTTGCACAATAATATACAATATATTAAATGTCAGGCCTGCTAAAAATTAAGTAAAGTAGAGAACCAATAATACCTCTGTGAGCACTGGATTTTAATGATCATTCTCATAAAACTATGATGAGAGCTATATGATGCAATGTCTTTCAGGTGTTGTCCATCAAAGGTGTTCCTACTACTGCGAAGTTGAGTTCAGCTAAAGTCTGAAGACCTAGTCTGCTCCTTAGGGACCCATACAGGTCAAAACAGGTGGTACGGATCCACCAGTAGACCCGTAAAGGTCATCCCCTAGTACCCGTATAGGTGGGCCCCCACTCATACGGGTCCTCTTGTTGCCTAAACAGGCTCTTTTGGAAGGGAATTCTTTCCTATTTCGAGAAAAGGCAGGTCATAAATGTTATTTATTGCGTTCAAACCTCCTCTACCCTATAAATAGGGCCCTTCTCTTCACATTTTATGCACGCACATTTCATAAAAAAGTTATATTAAAATTCTAGCAGTTTCTATAGGTGTAGAAAAGGTATAGTAGGAGTATAGGAGGTATAAAATAGGGAGAAAACCCATTCTTTGAGGTTTTGTCCATATTTTATTCATTCCTAACTTCATTCATTAGGATTTGGGGGGCGTTTCTATCCATACAAATACTCACCTAAATAGTCCTATTTCACCGTCTACTTTGGCTGTACTCTCTCAACAGTAAAGGGATCATCTCAAAGTAGATTCACGCCGCAAAGGTAATGCTCATGAGTTTCAAAGAGACTCACATCTCAATTATTTCCTTATTATTATTATTATTATTATTATTGCCTATTCCTTCTATTATATCTGTTCCTTTCATTTCTTGTTTCGGGTCTGGTCGTAACCCGTATGAGCCTTATTGGCACAATATATCCCCAAAGATATCAAATCTGTGCACCATACTCATACGGAAGGAAATCCCTTTTTATTTTATTTTTTTACCATCAATCCATTAATCTGTCAATCTATAAACTGAACTAAATAGAGTTTCAGTTTAGACCAGAAAGGACCCACACGGGTCCCACCCACCCGCACGGGTACCAGCCCCAGGCAGATTCTAGAACTCATTTTTAATTGGTTAAAAATCAATCCAACTCACAATTTGCCATGCGATCATTTTCGCTAATAATCTGGTAAATCAACCCACAAAAGTTAAAACGTGTTTTAACCACAAAATACGTTGAAGTTTTAATTTATGGTGTGCTATAAACTGTGCTAACATCTGTGCATGCAGGGGAATTTATTTTTATTTTGTTAAATAACTTAGAATAAATGTATAGGTTCTCTTTGCAATTCCCCCATTTCCCCCGGTTGTAATTTTTATTCCCCCTATTTATTGGTTGTGCTTTATTATAATATGTAAATGCATGTAACGAGTGTGAAAGAGTGTAGAAATAGGATTTCTATGATAATTCCCCAAATAATGAAAACTAAAATAGTTTTATACGATGAATGTAATTTTGAATAAACTAAATGAGAAATAAGTGACTCATCCGATACCCGAATCTCTGATCCAATAGATATGAGTCTCCCGCCCAGAGGGAATCGTACCAAAACTCATTCCTAAGAAGACAACTTGGGTGGCGACTCTCAATAGTATCGAGAGTTGGGTCTCAATTCTTTTATTTATTAAAATTGGCTTATTGTGCAAACTTTAACTAAAGACTATTTTGTCACGCCTAAATCCAACGAAACCCCCAGTGGGCCCCGCCTATCATACAGGCGCTAAGGGAGACCCACACATCATCTACACCTTATAGTGGTGACTCTACTGGGGACATAATCTTTTAACTTGCAAAATGTTGGTCTATTTTAAAAGCTTAAAAGATTAAGATGAGCACCGAAACTCATTTACTTAATTTACCCGTTTTTATTTTCATCATATGGGAAATTGTCACACTCTATCTTCTCATCTCCTTCTCTCTTTAGTTAGATGTGCTCTTCTTCTAGCGCTAGGATAGGGTGCCCTATTATTTCCGCGACACTCACAATGGTGATACCTATGACCTCTAGGGATATTTGGTACACCTTAGCGGGTGGAGCAGTCATTATCGTCTCCCTCAAAAAGAGGCTTGATGTGATGGGAACCTTTTACATTAACTTTTGATATGTCCTTACACCATTCTTATAAAATGCCATAGAATTTTACCCTCTAGGTACCCTAATTTCTGTGTGAGATTAGATTAAGGAACAATACCCCCAGACTCGGCGGGAGAAATAAGGATGAAATCGATCGCTTCGCATGTGTTATGTTATACACCCTTGTGATTAACCCCACCATGGATTGTTGTAATTTATGAATGCATACCGCATCCCATACATGTGCCGATCTCTTGGTTATTCCCTCAATTTAGGACAAAAACCGACAGTTTCACCCAGCACCTATCTCGGCCACTATCATGGCTCAGCTTGGTCAGTCAGTTCAACTAGCGAACCCAACGCTCCGCACAGTCAGTAGGGGGACTCATTCACTCTATTAAGAGGTTATTCTACAGTTTTACCACAGTAAGGATTTGAGTCGGCTGCCATACTTTGTGGGTATGCCAAAGCGGATAATCCTCCCTTATTTCATGGGTTTATCCTATGGCATGACCCACAACCGAGTGGTTCATCCTATGACTGTAGATGACATCTCACCCTAGGATACTTCTCTTGTGAACCTCTTCAAGAAGCTATAAAAATACTAGTTGATTGATCATCTCCAACCTTATATTCCGCCAGAGCCTGAAGAGAGGGACAACTTTTGCATATATCATATCAGTCCTGACCACCCAACTAGGACATGTGAGGATCTCCTCAAAGCAATCACAGTACTAATCAATAAAGGAAAAGTCTATGAGCCCCGAAGGAGAGAGGATGAAGTAGCCATGATTAACTCGAGATTGGAAGAAAGTCAGGTATGGAAATGCTTCATCGAGATCAAAAAAGCAAGAGAAGAACCATCCATGCTTGACCTTATAGCTATCAGACAATGGAGTGGGGAACCTGCCCAAGATTACTTTCAGAGGTGGTTAACAATCGCGGTAGCCCTCAAAAGGAAACCTCAGGAGAAAGAACTAGCTGACCGATTCATCTTCGGGTTATCTTCTCACCTCAGTAAGATAGCATTTGTGAATACATACAAAACCATTCTTGAGAGATATAACGCAGCCATGGAAGCAGAAATATTTGCCAAATAAATGGAAGACAGTGACCCATCAAAGATTGAAGTAGACAAAGCCATTGATACCCTCACCACTTCTATATACACTATCTTATGCTTGGGGGATAAGAAGAAGACACCAATTCAAGAAGCCTTGAGAAAACTGGCCCAAGCTATGAGGGAAGCTGTGGATGATGTGTTGACCAAGAAATAGATGCAAGACCTAGATCGCGACCTGACACATTCTGATGAGTGACCGAGAAGGCCCTCCGTCTGTGGAGGATGATAATGCAATTATATGTAATGAAAATGATGTAGCCTTCAGGCACCCTAATGATAATAATAGTGATTTTGCGTACTTGTTTGATGTTTCACCTAACGGTACCATGCATTCATCTGACCATATGCATAACATTTTTTACATTCATGACACTTTATTGCATGACGTTAACTTAGGTCCTAAGGAAAATAAAAAAATGGTAACTATTTCCAGACGTTTGACGCCTATAAAAAAAGAGAGATAATAAAAGTGCTTAGAAAACACATTAACGCTTTTGCTTGGTCCTATGAAGACATGCCCGGGGTAGATCGCCGAATTGCCAAGCATCATATCCTGACAGATCCCAAGTTCAAACCAGTCAAGTAAAAGTTAAGAAGGTTACATCCAGAATGGGCCGATAAGATCAAAGCTGAAGTTGCTAGATTACTGGAAGTTAAGTTCATTAAAGTAACTGAGTACCCAACATGGTTAACAAATGTTGTCCCGGTCCCTAAGAAAGATGGAAAGGTCAGAATGTGTTTTAATTTTCATGATTTGAACAAAGTATCCCCCAAGGACGACTTTCCACTACCATACTTCAACGTGTTAGTAGACAGCGCCGCCAGGGCCGCAATGTACTCATTCTTAGATGGTTCTCTAGGTACAATCAGATCTTAATGGAAATCATTGACAAGGTCAAGATGGCCTTCATCACAGAATGTGGAGTGTATTGTTACAAGGTAATGCCTTTTAGGCTGAAGAATGCAGGGGCAACTTGTCAGAGAGCAGTAATAGCCTTACTATATGACATGATCTATAAAGAGGTTAAGGTTTAGGTAGATGACATGCTAGAACAGTCTAATATGAGGGAAGAGAACCCTGAGATTTTTGAAAGGTTCTTGATTAGGATCGAGAAGTACAATCTGCGCTTGAATCCAAAGAAATGTGTGTTTGGGGTTACATCAGGAAAACTCTTGGGACACATCGTCAGTCAGAGGTGAATCGAGGTCGATCGTGATAAGGTTAGAACTATTCAAGAAATGCCTATTTCTAGAACTGAAAGGGAAGTCAGGTCATTCCTTGGATCGATCGAGTACGTGAGTCATTTCATTGCCAAGTTAACAACCGTGTGTGAGCCCATCTTTAAGTTTTTAATAAAGAAGTAGCCTATAGAGTGGAATGAGCAATGCCAGATAGCATTTGACAAGATAAAGGCTTATCTTATGAGCCCGCCAGTTTTAAAGCCTCTGATGCCTAGCAAGCTGCTAATTCTATATTTGGCCATAGAAGAGTTATCTGTAGGGGCAATGTTGGTTCAGGAATAAGAGGATAAGAATGAGCTTACCATCTACTATTTAAGCAAGAAGTTGTTGGGATATGAGATAAAATACATAGTAGTAGAAAAGACCTATACAATGATGGTGTGGTTGACTAAGAAGTTGAGGCACTACTTCCAGTCCTACAAAACAAGCATTTGCAAAGGTGGATCTGATGAAGTATCTTTATCAATCCCACATATTGGCAGGGAAACTCTGTCGTTGGCTCCTATTATTGTCTGAGTTTGATATCAAGTATATCACGCCGAAGGTAATTAAGGGGAGAGCAGTAGCTGAATTCTTAGCAAGTTAACCTGTAGAGTCTGATTATGTTGAAAAATTTAGATTTCCCTGATGAGTAGTTAGCAACGGTAAAGGCTGAAAAGGTTGAATGGATCATGTATTTTGACGGGGCCATGAACCGAAAGGGGGCAGGCCATTGGATAATCATCATTACACAACAAGGTGAGGTCATTCCTCTAAGTAAGTGGTTGGAGTTTTCTGTCACCAATTACGGGGCCGAGTATGAAAATTGTCTCTTTGGTCTTAATGCTCTCTTAAAAACAGGGGCAAAGGAAGTCAGGGTGATGGGTGATTCTGCGTTAGTAATAAAGCATATAGTGGGAGAATGGGAAATCAGGGAAGAGTCGCTCCTGCCATATGTGGAAGCAGTTTGGGATTTGTCAACGCGGTTCACCCAATGCCTCTTTCAGTATGAGGGATGAGAATCAGATGGTAGATTCCTTAGCTACCCTAGCTTTTTTGTGGGAAGGAGGAGAAGATCAACCTATCCATCCGCTTATAATAGAAACGGCTCATTTGCCATTTCATGAGAGGGTTCAAGTTATGGTTATAGACGAGCAAAAGACCTGTTGGTATGATGACATTAAGAGAGTTCTTAAAGGAGGGAAGTGCCCCGAGAGGTCATCAGGGTCAAACCATCTCACTCTAGAGAGATTGGCAACCTAGTTCAGACTAGTAGACAAAGATCTCTTCAAAAGAACAAGTGAAGGTTTATTGTTGACATGTTTGATAAAAGAAGAAGCAGAAAGGGTAATGACTCAAGTACATTTGGGGGATTGCAGCCCGCACATGAATGGGATAGCTCTAGCCAGAAAGATTCAGGTACTACTGGACCACAATGAACGCTGACTGTGTCAACAAGGTCAGGAAATGTCATGAATATCAGATTCACTGGGACATATAGCATCCCCCTTCATTCGAGTTTCACAATCTGTCTACTCCTTGGCCTTTCTCAGCATGGGGGATAGATATAATTTTTCGAAATTCGGCCATCATCAACCAACGGTCACTAATTCATTATAGTCACAGTTTATTATTTCTCAAAATGGGTAGAGGTTGAATCTTACACCAACATTACCACCAAGAGAATGGACAAGTTCATAGAGAGGAACAGTTTTACAAGATATGGAATTTCGCACCACATAGTTTCTGACAACAAAGTTTAGTTTCAGGGGGCCACGATAGAATTATTTGAGAAATACAACATTGAGCATCACAGATCTTCTCCATATAGGCCACAAGCTAACGGGGTAGTCGAAGTTGCTAATAAGTCAATCAAGAAAATTTTGTCAAAGATAGTAGCTACGTACAGAGATTGGGCTGATAAGCTTCCATCTGCAATTTAGGGGTATAAAACCAGTGTAAGAATTCCCACCAACCAAACACCTTTCTCCCTGATATATGGAATGGAAGTCGTGCTACCGGTTGAAATAGAAGTATGATCTCTAAGAGTGGCACTTGAACCGCAGTCAAAAGAATCGAATTGGGCAAGAGCTAGGTATCAACAGTTAAATGTAATAGATGAAAAGCGACTCAAGGCACTTGACCATCTCCAGATGTACCAACAGTGCATGGCTCAAGCTTACAACAATAGAATCAGATATTCAAAACAACCTCTCAAAGCGGGTGATCTGGTCTTTAAGCAGCTACGCCAAGTCAACACTAATGATAGGGGCAAGCTCAGGCCTAATTGAGAATGATAATTGTATAAAATGCTTGATTCCCCTAGAAAAGCAATCATAACCTAAGCCGCCGGGAGATCCTATCCCTAATGACCCTCCTGAGTCTAATCCTAAGTATCTGCCAGTAGATCATCCATGTCTATAGTCATATGGTCCTCGGTATCACCAGTACTCATAGCCGGCTGGGCGGGGCCCCTAGTCTTTGAGGTCCCTACAGCGGTTCCAGCAGCATCAGCTCCCTTAATATGCTAATCCACGCCTCTCTAAGTCACTAGATATGTGAAAAAATCATCCTTGGACTCATTATTAGAAGCAACCGGCATCTGCCTATCCTCAGTCATCCTCGCTAATTGACCTTTTAGAGTCTCAATCTTGGCCCTCACTAGGGCAGTCTCGACCCTAGCCTAATTAGCCTCAGTAGTGGCTGCCCTCAGCTGCTCCTCTAAAAATCTGGCTCTCTCCTCAGAAGCATCCAAATCCTGGGCAGACTTGCTGTTCTCCATAGCCAGTAAAGTCTGCAATAGAAACCATAAGATCAGTACACATGCATAAATGTCATGGCATGCATCATGCATAGTTGTTGAAATTTTACAGGTAAAAGAAACTTACTGAAGCTAGTGCATCCTAGGCCAGCAGCAGATCTCGGATAGAGAAATAACCCCTAGCTATCCTCTCGGCCTCAGAAATGGTCACCTTATAAGAAAGTGTCACATAAGAATAAGAGGTCTTAAGCAGTAATGGACAAAGGCAAAGGTAAAGGATTCCTTACATAGGTGAAGCTAGAAGGAGTGAAACCAATACGATGGACCGACTCTTCGAGCTTCTTGGCAGCTCAATTCCCCGAATGCTTGAGGAGTCAGAAGAAAGTGTCAAGCTCAGCCCAAAGGACACCCTCCCTCACAGATTCGAAGGCTCGAGACCGCTTCGCCGACGGCTCAGGAGCAGCAATAGCAGCGGTAGCAGCAGACCTCTTCCACATGGAAGCGGGAGGCTATGGCAAAAAGAATTAGACTCAAGTCCACGGCCAATTTTAAAAAGAAACCAAGTAGTCATGAAGGTCAATTTCATACATATCCGTATCTACAGTGATCCTACGAGGGGCAGTCTGTGCACACTGGATTTTAATGATCCTTCTCATGAAACTATGACGAGAGCTATATGATGCAATGTCTTTCAGGTGTTTTCCATTAGAGGTGTTCCTACTACAGTAGAGTTGAGTACGGCCAAAGTTTGGAGACCTAGTCTGCCCTTAGGGACCCGTATGGGTATAGCTTGGTAATACGGATCCACTAGCAGACCCATACGGGTCCTCCCTTCCATACACCTGGGGCGGACCTATACGGGTCCTCTTGTTGCCTAAATAGGCTCTTTTGGTAGGGAATCCTTTCCTATTTCGGGAAAAGGCAGGTTATAAATGTGATTTATTGTGTTCAGACCTCCTCTCCCCTATAAATAGGGCCCTTCTCTTCACATTTTATGCACACACATTTGATACAAAAATTATACTAAAATTCTAGTAGTTTCTATAGATATAGAAAAGGTATAGTAGGAGTATAGGAGGTATAAAATAGGGAGAAAACCCATTCTTTGAGGTTTTATCCATATTTTATTCATTCCTAACTTCATTCATAAGGACTTGGGGGAGGTTCTGTCCACACAAATACTCACCTAAATAGTCCTATTTCATCATCTACTTTGGTCGGACTCTCTTAATAGTAAAGAGGTCATCTTAAAGTGGATTCACACCGCAAAGGTAACACTCCTGAGTTTTAAAGAGATTCACATCTCAATTATTTCCTTATTATTATTGCTTGTTTCTTCTATTATATCTATTCCTTTCATTTCTTATTTCGGGTCTGGTCCTAACCTATATGAACCTAGTTGGCACCATATATCCCTAAAGATATCAAATTCGTGGGCCATACTCATACAGAAGGAAATCCCTTTTTATTTTATTTTTCTGCCATCAATCCATTAATCTGTTAATCTATAAACTGAACTAAACAAAGTTTCTACCTAGACCAGATAGGACCAATACAGGTACACCATACCCGTATCGATCCTCCCTGGTAGCCGTACGGGTCCCATCCATCCATACGGGTGCCAGCCCCAGGCAGATTCTAGAACTCATTTTTCATTGGTTAAAAATCAATCCAACTCACCATTTGCCATGCGATCATTTTCACTAATAATCTGGTAAATCAACTCACAAAAGTTAAAACGTGTTTTCACCATAAAATATGTTGAAGTGTTGATTTATGGTGTGCTATAAACTGTGCTAACATCTATGGATGCAGAGGAATTTATTTTTATTTTATCTTATAACTTTGAACAAATGTATAGGTTCTCTTTGCAATTTCCCCATTTCCCCCAGTTGTAATTTTTATTCCCCCTATTTATTACTTGTGCTTTATTGTAATATGTAAACGCATGTAACAAGTGTGAAAGAGTGTAGAAATAGGATTTTTGTGATAATTCCTCAAATAATGAAAAATAAAACGATTTTACGCGATGAATGTAGTTTTGAATTAACTAAATGAGAAATAAGTAACTCATCTGATACCTGAATCTCTGATCCAATAGGTATGAGTCTCCCGCCCAGAGGGAGCCGTACCAAAACTCTTTCCTAAGTAGACAACTTGGGTGGTGACTTTATCAATTGTATCGAGATTTGGGTCTCGATTCTTTTATTCATTAAAATTGGCTTATTGTGCAAACTTTAACTAATGAATGTTTTGTCATGCTTAAATCCAACCAAACCCCTAGAGGGCCCCGCCTCTCCCACAGGTGCCAAGGGAGACCCACACGTTATCGACACCTCACAAACTCTATAGAGCTTACTCTCTATAGGTTTACCTTCCTCATCTTTACTCAGATTTGTATCAGTGGTCATGGGTGTTGACATTGGCTTTGCTTTATCCATGTTAAACGTCTTGAGTACTTCCTTGGCATACTTAGCTTGACTGATGAAGATCTCATCTTTCCTTGCTTGATTTTCAAACCAAGAAAGAAATTAAGCTCTCCTATCATTGACATTTCAAATTCTTTCTTCATCTACTGGTTGAACTCTTTACATAGCTTTTCATCAGTTGCTCCAAATATTATGTCATCAAAATAGATTTGGACTAGTAACACATCTTGATGCATCTTCTTGATAAATAGAGTTGTATTTGCTTTTCCTCTGATATAACCTTTACTGAGTAAAAAGTTAGTTAGTCTCTCATACCAGGCTCTAGGAGCATGTTTCAGTCCATACAGAGCCTTCTTCAGCTTGAAGACATGGTCTGGATATTTTGGATCTTCAAAGTCTAGGGGTTGTCTGACATAGACTTCCTCTTAATTATAACCATTAAGGAATGCACTCTTAATATCCATCTGAAATAGCTTGAAGTTCATATGAGATGCAAAAGCATATAGAATTCTTATGGCTTCAAGTGTTGCTACTGGTGCGAAGGTTTCTCTATTGTCAATGGCTTCTTATTGATTGTAGCCTTGAGAAACTAGTCTGGCCTTATTTCTGAAAATATTACCAACTTTATCTAAGTTGTTCTTGAAAACTCATTTGGTGCCAATGATTGACTTGCCTCTAGGTTTCTCCACCAAATCTCAAACTTCATTTCTTATAAATAAGTCTAGCTCCTCTTGCATTGCAATCATCCAGTTGTCATCAAACTCAACATCTTCAAACTTCTTTGGTTCAATCAATGAGACAAATGATGAGTGGCTCATCATTCTGTTCAGCTGACCTCTAGTCAGCATTGGATTTTACACACTATCAAGAATCTTCTCAACTGGGTGATCTCTCCTTGCTCTAACTTCTCTTGGTAGATCAGGATCAGCTCGCTGAGCTACTGTCATAGGTTAGGCATCTACATCATCACTAAAGTTGATGGATTGGTCTAAGTCAACTTCATAATCTTCTTTTTCTATTACTGGATTAGGAATTTCGATGGGCTGACTGACTGATCCTCTGACTTGTTCATTTTCCATTTCATCATCAGTAGCTTCTCTACCTGTATTATTAGTTTTATCAAAATTTACATATATGGACTCCTCTAAGATACAAGCCCTCTTGACATACACTCTATATGCTCTACTGTGTGTTGAGTAACCCACAAAAATTTCTTCATCAGCCTTGGGGTCAAATTTGGCTAGTTGGTCTTTAGTGTTTAATATGAAGCATTTACAACCAAAGACCTTGAGATGACCAACCTTGGGCTTGCGCCCCTCCCAAAGTTCATAAGGAGTTTTGTTCAAAACTGGGTGAATTAAAACTCTGTTTAGAATATAACAAGTTGTGTTAATAGCTTCTCCCCATAAATACTTTGGCAGATTGTTATCACTCAGCATAGAATGATCCATCTCTGCAATGGTGCAATTCTTTCTCTCAACAACCCCATTCCGCTGAGGTGTATGAGGGGCAGAAAATAAATGGACAATACCATACTTAAAACAGAATTCCTCCTTTCTTATACTTGATCGGTCTTCTGAACCTTTGGAAAATTCTTATCTTTCTTCAAGAATCTACCAAAATTCTTGGTCATTAGCGCTATCTCTTCCTTCCTATCCTCTGGATAATCTTCCTCAAAGGACTCTTCATCATTATTCGCTTTAAGGGCAATAGCTCTACTTGAGCTTTCTGTCTCCTGCTTTTACTTTTTGGACTCATCTCATATTATTTTAAAGACATCTCATGAGTTATCAGGGTTTCAATCAGCTAATCAAACTTGTAAGTCTTCAAATCATGAGCTTCTTTAATAGCACTCTTCTTTGCTACCTATTCCTGAGTCAAACTTCTCAAGAACTTTTTGACAGTCTCTTCTTCTGTGAAGTTCTTACTAAGTCTTTTCATCTCATTGACAATATTCATGAACCCGGTGCTCATGTTCGAGATATCTTCCTTGGGTTCCATGTGGAACCATTCGTAATCCCTCATAAGGATATTGATCTTGGACTTCTTGACTTTGTCAGTGCCTTCATAAGCTACTTCTAACTTCTTCCATATCTCTTGAGCAGTTTCATAGCTTGAAGCACAGTTAAACTCAGTTGCATCAAGAGCTCAATAGAGATAATTAATAGCAGCTACATTTTCATTCAATCTGGCTAAGTTTTGATCCTCCTAGAGTACTTATCAACGCGTACCCCATTCTTCACTATAGTAGGAACAAATAACCCTTCAACAATAGCCATCCAAGCATACATGCTCTGAGACTGGATGAAATTCTTCATCTTGTTCTTCCAATAAGTATAGTGCTCATCATTAAACATGGGAGGCCTGGTGATTGACATATTTTTTGGAAGAATATATACTTGGGCCCTTCCACTGGATTCTCCTCCCTTATACGCCATGGTCTTTATCTCAAGATTGTGAAATCTTTTGAAAGAGAACTGCTCTGATACCACTTATTTGTCCCTATACATACACTCAATAAGTCAGAGGGGGGGTGAATGACTCTCTTTAATTACTTAGGAAACGTTTTCGCGATTTAAAGAGCTCCATTGATTAGGTCAGCTGGCTGAGTGAAATCTGAAAAAACTTTAAAGTAAAGGACACAGAGATTTTTATACTGGTTCGGCAACCTGTACTTACATCCAGTCCCAAGAGAGTGTCTTGGCTTTAATTCACTAATCTCAATTCCTTTACCCTAGGCGAAGAAGCCTTTCACACATTTTCCCAATTACAGAAAGTACCCTCCAAACTGTAATCTCTCACCCGCTGAGTAGAATACCCTCTTCTACCAACAATTCCTAAACAAGAGCTGGAATCTACTTATAGAAACATTGATCCAGTTATAAATGATCTGATATTAAAATTTAAATGATCTACTCTATTCTCTCTTGTTCAAAGCAGGTTCTTGGCTGAGTAGTGCTTTCTTAATTGAACTTCTTTAAAGGTTGTGAAATGATAGAGTTTTGCTTTTTAGAAACTCATGTGTAATCACCAAGTTCTAACGCTTGCCTTCTTGCTCCTTTTATAGCCGGGGATTAAGAAAGTAGCTGTTGGACTTGCTTTGGCATCTTCTGAGATTGATAGCTCATATATTCACCCATTGCTTCTTCAAATTAATCCGTTAAGAGATAGAATGACATCGTTGTGAGATAGAAATCAATCTGTTAGATTGAAATTCGAGCTTCAATTTGAATTCTTTATCGTTTGATGCCAGTCTTCCTTTAGAGAGAACTCACGCTGAATTGCTACGTGCCATCTTCCCATTCCTTCTAGTAATCTGACATTTTGCATAGTTCGTGATACGATGTTGTTGATTTACAGAATTACCCAAATTGGAAAATGACTTTTTGTATCTTGATTTTGGAAGACTTTATCATTTTCTTCATAAACCAGAGTCTTGTCAAGGCATTAATTCTTTTTGTCATTGTCTCATTAATGTCCTACAAAAAAGCAACACTAAAAGCAAAGATCTCATTTTTTCTTAAATGGTAAAGTCACTACCTTTGATAGACATAAAGTAACTCAGCGAAAAGATAAATCAACATACTCAGCTGAAGCTAAATCTAAATATCAAGTCCTAAGTTGATAGTATTTGGTCAGCGACTAAAGTACATACTCAACCCAGAAAAACTCAGAGTAAAACTAAATAGCTAGATCAGCGGAGACACAAAATTCTTCCTTTGAATTTACTTATCCGCACACAACCATAGACTATTTATTTTAACATCATTATTGATTTAATTATCTCTTACTGAGCGTAATTGTTATGATAAAAACTTAAGCACTACTTTGTCATCCATTGAGTCAGTCCAACCTTGTGCTTGGTTCAACACCCACAATATATTCGAAATTTTGTTTTTTTGATTTGCCAATTACAGAGGGAAGACCCAAGTAGATATCGTGGCTTTCTACTTCAGCTACACCCAAATAAGTAACAATCTCTTGTTTGACATTTGGATCTGTATTAGGGGTGAAAACCACAAATGACTTGGCGAAATTAATTTGTTGGCCAGACGCAATTTCATAAACATGAAACACATCTGAAGATACTGGCCTCTCGAGCATCAGCCTTAAAAAAGAAAAGATTGTCATCAGTGAAAAGCAAATGAGAGATAATCGGAGCAGATTGTGTAATTCGACATCCTAAAAGAGCCCATGAGGCAACAAGTTTTTGCATTATAAGAGAAAGCCCTTCAGTGTAGATAAGAAACAAGGCGAAATAGGATCCCCTTGATGAAGCCCACGTTGAGGTAAAAAATTTTCAAAATTCTCGTCTCTATGGGTGATCGTGTATGACACATATGTAACAGAGTGCATAATCGACTCACTCAATTGAATAGGAAAGCCAAGCTTTAACTACATAGCACGAATATGTTCCCACTCAACCCTATCATATGCTTTAGATATATCAATTTTTAAAGAACCAATCCCAAATTTTCCTAGTCTCTTCCTCTTCTTATGATGCCCCGTTTCAAAACCTATCAAGATATTATTTGTTATCGCTCTCCGAGGAATAAATGCACTCTGAGCTTCTGAAATAACTGAATTCATTGAAGGTTGAATTTTGTTGGCCAACATTTTTTACATAATTTTGAAAAGAACATTATAAAGGGAAATAGGTCTAAGATCGGAAACCAAAAAAAGCACTCTCTTCTTTGGAATCAAAACAATATGCGTATCATTTATTCCATATGGGAAAAAATTATTTTGCAAACAGTCAAGACAAAACTTTGTTACCTAATCTTTGACAATATTTGAAAAAGAGCAAACCGATACCTTGTTTGTTTATTTTTACTAATTGAAGTGTTCATTATATCGCGCAAATGACAAGGTGGACTATAAGCCGAATTTCTCCACTAAATCTTTTGATGACAAAAATAAAATCTGACTTCTAGTGGAAAAGAATTTGTCAAAAATATTTCTTTTAGTGTCAAAGCCAACACATTGAAAAATTCGAACCATCTACTAAAAGAAATGTAAGTGCTTCAGTTATTCATATTCTCTGTAACCAATACAACAAACCTAACATGTCAAGTTAGAATTTGCAATTTAAGCTTGTTAGAATCCGCTTAAACCTAACAAGTTAAGCTAGTATAAGTGAATATGCATTAGAATTAAATATAATAGATTATTTATTTTGAATCCGTCGGTACATGAAGTGGCTATTTCTTGTTATTATACATTTCAGGAAATAACTAGTTCTTTGTTTAATCTAGTAGCAATAACTCTATAAGAGGTATAATAATTAGAAATAGATATTTCAATGGGACGATGAATTCAAGATAAATAATATATCATATTTATTTCATGCATTTTTATTACTTAAGACAATAATAATTCCGTGCACTAAACACCAGTCTAAAATAAATAAGCAGGAACAACAGAATTAATACAAGAAGTGAAGAATTTTGCTTTGGTAATGCAACTGATTCATTCAATCACGGTTCCATGCTTTTTGATCAAAACGTGGATATCAAATGCTTATATTTACTGTTAGAAATGTTTCGTATACTGTAGTCCACGTAACCACTTAATTAGTGGAGCATCTAAATGAACTAGTTTGGCAAAAATAATTATATGTAAATTTTTATGAAATTATTAAAATGTTTTCCACAAACCGTTGTTCATGCATTTGGTAGTTTATTTTTTATTTTTTTTGACTCATTTTATATTTATCTCTCAAGCCGTTCATTTTTTTGACATGCCGGTTTAGAGTTTTTCGTTACTTTTATTTTTATCTTTGAAACTCTATCTATTGTGATATGTTTTTTCCAAAAAAAATTTTGACCCATGGTACGTATACCTAATACATATATATATGTTATAAATATATTATAAGTATCTTTCACAATTCAATTCGATTCGATTCAGTTCAGTTCAGACCACTTCAGTTCATACAGGTTAGAAAACTTAATTCCAGTTCAGCTATGCGTAGTTATAAATTTGTACTAAAATAAGTTCAGTTCAGTTTAGTTCAACTCACTTCAGTTCAGTTTATCCCATTTCCGTTCATTTCAGTTCAACCAACTTCAGTTTAGTTCAATTCAACTTTCAAAAGTTGAAAAGAACACAACCTAAGTCTCTTTGTATTTGCAATGTTTATTGAACTGTAATATATCTACTATAAATGTAATATATATATACATGTTACAAGTCTAATATAAGTCTGTTATAAGTCTTTTTTATTTGCAATGCTCATTGAACTGTTGTATATCTATTATATATATGTTTTAAGTCTAATGTAAGACGATTATAAGTCTTTTTATATTTGTAATGCACATTGAACTGTTATATATCTACTATATATCTATTATAAGTCTAATACAAGTCTGTTATAGGGCCAATATAAGTCTCTTAGTATTTGCAATGTTCATCGAACTGTTATAAATCTACTATATATCTAATATACATATGTCATAAGTCTAATATAAGTATATTATAAGTCTAATATAAGTCTCTTTATATTTGCAATGACCATTGAAATAAAATATATCTACTATATATCTGTTATAAGTCTTAAATTAGACTTGTAACAGATAGGTTTGTAATAGGTCAAAAGAAAAAAATAGAAAAAAATATATCACTATGGATGGTGTTTCGAAGATAAAATTGAGACGAACACAAAACTCTAAAGCGACATGTCGAAAAAATAAAACGGCCTGAGAGATAAATATAAAATAAGCTAAAAATTAAAAAAAACAACCCAAAATCCAAATTGAGCGTATGATGGTAAAAAAAGTTAATTAACTTTATAGCATTTTGATAGATAATATTTTACTTTTTTTTTTATATTGTGTTGTTTTGATATTTATTTTAGTTAAATCTAATTAGTGCCATGGAGATTATGCCATATTTCAGCCCAAATCTCAAGGGTCCAAATCCCACACTCAATATCCCTATCAAAGGAGATCCTCTCGTAACTAAAGGTACACACATACTTTAATACTCTCTTTACTTATTCCAATACTTTGACCTTACCAACACAATGACAAAGCATCACAAGGGCTTTAGCTAACCCCCTTTGTCTCCTTTTATATACACAGATATCGAATATACACTCTTATAGCAGACCATCCGTACAGTTTAACCATATACATATACATATATATATACATATATATTTATTGATACTAAGGGAGGACATCTTGGCATAAAGCCCATCATACCATACCCTAGTCCATATATATCAAATGAGGCTCAAAGGCCCGTAGCCCACACTCAAGATCCATGTAAAAGGGGATCCCCTCGTGACCAAAGGTACACATGTATACTCTATTACTTTTCTACTAATTTGAATGCTTTGGCCTAACCAACACAATGAAAAAGACAATATAGGTGTTTTAGCTAACTTCCTTTTATCTCTTTTGTATACAGATATTGAAGACACCCTTGGAGCCCACCATCCAAACCAGTTTGTAACTTCATTGACGTCGAGTTAATTCATTATTATTTATTTAAAAATGTTCACTGATTTCAATTGTTCAATTTCTTTATCTACGAAGCTTGAAAGATGCACACTGTTTCATAAAAAAAACAATCATATTAAGAAAAGAACGTACCCATATCATTATTCCATTAATATGAATTATACGTAAACCATAAATGTAGAAATGCAGATAATTAAATATGTTTTAAATTTGTTTTTGTTATAAATATATGTTATTTGTATGTTACATATATTTATATTCATATTGAAGTACATTTATTGCTACTAAGTGACTCTTCTCCTATTTATTTGTAGTAATTTGTACAATTCATGTCTTTTCATGTTCATAATATTTATCTATAAATATAGGCATAATGTGTACAATACATAAGAAGAAATGAAATAGATTACTTGTTTCTTTTCCATCTTCCGACATATTCTATTTTCTATAATTTATATTCTTGTATATATTCACTTTATTTATAACAAGTTATCAACACGAGTTTCTGAAATAACTTGAAATTTTTTGAAAGAATATGTGATTAAATTCTCGTTATATTTTGAAAGAATATTTATGAAATCATATCCCATGAAGATATATGAATATTTTTAATTTGTATATTCTTAAAGAATATATGTACACTTATACCCCTGGAGGATAAATTATTATATATATATATATATATATACTTTTTGGAGGATACTTTGTTTAAATAATATTATTGCTCATAAGATTAACAAAATTATAATAGTCGACTGATAAAGATCTTGCATATTTGCTAGCAATTTTCACCAAGAGTGAAAAACTAAAATTGATGAACAGTTTCATTCGAAGTGAAAAAAAATTAAAATTGATGAGCAATTTCACACGAAGTGAAAAAATAAAATTGATGAGTAATTCACCTGAAGTGAAAAATTAAAATTTGATAGTAATAACCACTAGAAATGGAAAATCAAAGGAAATAATTTTTTCCCGATATTTATAGACGTCAAGGCTAATGAAAATGCACGCATTGTAAAGAGGCCCAATATTATTATACTTTAAAATGAATGAAAAAATATTACAATGATATTGGATAGACACGAAAATGGTTGAAGGCTCCGAAATAGTCAATATTAATGTAATAGGAGAAAACATATTTTAAATGCTCCAAAAGAGTCAACATAATAAAGGGAGAAAAGTTGTTTAATGCTCCAAAAAAGCTAGTATTAATAATATATTGATTAATCAACATGAGTATTTTAAAGGGGGACAAAGATAATTATAAATAATGCATTATTTCTTCTAAATCCTTACAAAACATTAAAAGTTACAATCATTCGCAGAAATGAATATTATATTAAAAATATTAATGAATGTCTTTATGATACAAATATATTTTCTGGCCTATTTAATTATAAACCTGAAGTTTGTACATTAAGATACTTAATTATTGAAAATACATAGACATCAATCAAAGAATCAGAAGTTTCTTCAAAGTTCGCAAGAAAAATTGATTATAAAGCCTCCCAGTAGTAAGGTCGGAATGGAATCTCAAGTACCAATTCATCCATGATCAAACCATTGAGTTTTTAATCTAGTCACTTCTGGAAGAAGTACGAACACCTAAAGTTGATGCTTTAACTTGATGGTCACATGTATGTTTTCATATGTTAATTGAGATTAAAAATTGAACATCCTGTAGTATATGTTCATACTTAAAATTGGTCCATTTATCAAACATATGCAAATAAATATTTTTGCATCAGTATGAGATGTGCAATATTGCACACGCAACAACTTTTATAAGTTTAAGATCAATAAGCTATAATCATTAATTTCCTCTACAATTAGCTTGGTCATGTGCCTCATATTTCTCATATATGATTTTTGTTATAAAATTTATGTTGTTGGTCCCTGTGTGAGCGTAGACTAGGGTCAGATGGGGTGAATGACCCTTATTGGGAAATTATAGACTTTTCAAAAAGTCTTTGTGTAGTGTGCATATATGAACCGAAGTTATGGGATCCGGATGATGCAGTTTTTGGTCCCTGTGAGGGTCTAAATAAGGTCAGAGCGGGGTGAATGACCCTTTTTGGGGAATTAACAGACTTTAAAAAGTCTTGTGTAGCGTGTTTGATATGTTCCGGATATAATGGATCCGAATGATGTAAGTATGAAATGATGTGCAATAAATAAAGAGTTAGAATATCTACCACAATATTTTATCCCAGTTCAGCCCCGCCTACTCTAGTCCTCGGTGTATCCTTACTCCGACCTTTTCTACTAGTGGGTTCCTTTCCAACTGGCAGGAATCAAGCCTTATAATTTATCTCCGGATGGTAACCCCTTCCGGATGTAGGATATACCACTAGAAGCACCAACTCCTAGCTGAGTCCTCTTGTCTTTGGCAGGATATACCACTTAGATTTCAACCCAAACCTAAGCTGAGTCCTACAGGGAGATCCCACTTAAAGCACCAACTCTAAGCTATATCCCAATCTCTAAGCTTACCCAAGTATGAGATTTTTATAACTGATTTTCTCTTTGAAAGGGTTTTGAACTCTTCAAGTTTATAATTTACACTTAAGAGTTCTTACAAACTGATGTGTAATGATTTAGTTCTTAGAGGGATTATGTCACTGTTTGCAATAGTAGATTTTCTTGTGTAATGCTTTCTCGAATCAACAAGCACCTTCTCAACTTGTGAAGCTTCCCTTTTATAGGCTTTGATCATTAATGTAGCCGTTGTGTACTGTTGAGGTTGAATTGAATCTTCGCCGTTGATTAGGTATAATGTAGTGCATCCGAAGCCATTGATTAATCTGTTAGGTATAGATTTTGACCTGTTTGAATTCTTAGGATAGAGGCAAAAAGTTTTCAGTGATCATTTTGTTTGGATTTTAGTGATCCACCAACTTTTATGCCATTTTCTTTGGTGTGAGCTCCACACGCCATTCTTATTGGTCTATGTGAAAAAGGTTGTTACCTTTTTATCTTTCCTATGTCAGTCCTTTTGTCCTTTTTTAGAGTGCTTGCTAGCTGTTTTCTTCAAGGCAAAAGGATCTTTGACTTCAGACCAAAGAGAGAGGGAAATGTAATTTTCAAATCATTCCCTCTGTCTTGTTAACTTTATCTTTTGGATGACTTTAGTCTTGATATATCAGTATGCTATTCAATTAGTCTTCTTTCGGGTGCTGATCTTGAACAGTTCAAAGTTTGTTTCCTTTCCCAACTTTAACTGGATGCTTCCATTATGTGCTTAGGTATTTGTAGTCTTCAATATATGTCCTGATAGCTTGACTTGGACCAGATCCTTCTATTTTGGATTAAGGAGATTACATGTTTTTGTTCTTTAAGTTTTTATTTTCTTCAAACTTGATAAGGATAGCTACTTGACTGGTTCTTCCGGATCATCATTTACCAACAATCTCCCTCATTTGATGGAAACAAAAACTTAAGCACATCTAAGCATAAGCAAAAGGAGATTTTACGAGCTAAGTATGATTCTTGATACTTAGTCATTTACGAGATTACTCCCCCATAACTCTAGCATCCTAACTCCCCCATTCTTTTTAAATTCAAGCTTCTAAGTTTTTGAAGCACAATTATTAATTGTACTTAGAAGCAATTTTGAGTAATATTTTTCACTATATATATATATATACTTCTGTTGTTAGCAATAGTTAACCTCTTGAAGTTCTGGATTACAAGATGCAAAGTATATAAAAGTGAAAATCGCAGAACTAGCTATTACAAAATATACAAGTAAAAAATAGCTATTCTACACAGGCTACTTCTTTGAACTCTTCTTCCCTTTAGTTATTCATCTGCCCTTTTCAGAACTCTCCTCCCCCATTTCAGTGTCTTTGTCTTCCTCCCCCTTTTTGTTCCCATCAACTTGGGGGCCAACAACCATATAAGTCCGGCCATCCCAGTTCCTCTGCCAAGCTTCGGAGTAAACTGAATAGTCTATGTTACCTTTCACTCGGTTCTCAATAATAATGACCACGGTGGGAGGAACAAGATACGATGGTTTGATGAGCCTTCGGAGTTTCTTGTAGGATTTGACTATGTCTGGATGCATTGTGAGTATATGTTGCCTATCTTCTTCATCAAAGTATGAGAATAGAGCTTTGAGCAGGGTGAGGTTGCTTTTATAGCCAAAGAATCCCGTATTCCCTATGTGCTGGATTAGATCCTGAAGAATAGGTAGAGGAAGAATTTCTGAAATAACATGGGAGGTTTCAGATGTAGAGGGAGTAGAGAGAGAGAGAGAGGGTTGACATGCTAGTTTGGATCTTTTCAAATTCTAGCCTAATGTCTCTTCAGCAATTGTGTAGAGTTTCATTTTGAAGTCGGACCTCCTTGGTGAGATTGTCCTTCTAATCACTTATGATTTTCTCTATTCTTGAGAGTCGGAATTAGAAGTCCTGACTCACATCCTCTATATATTTTATCAAGAGTCGAGGGAGATCTTTATCCAGCAAATGGCTAGCATTTCTTGAGCAACCTGATGTTCCTCAGTAAGTAGCGGGAGCCTGGATGTAATGCCTTTCCCACCTTCTGCTACAGCTCTAGGGATGAATTTTTCCAAGCTTTCAAACTTGCGATCCATGTACTCTAGCAGCTCAGATTTTATGTCATTAGAGGATGAAGTAATCTGACCCATTAGGAAAGCGCAATTATTGTCAACTCCGATGAGTGCTTGATCTACAAAGCGAGTTTGCTTCTGCAATGTTTGAGTTCATCTGATTCAGCACCAGAGTGATCAGTGAAAGAGAAGTTTCTGCTACAAGTTCAGCTGTTGGGAAGGATTCTACCTTCTTTACAATATTTTGGACAACACCCTTAATTTCCCCCAATTCAGACTTCAAATTTGGAGCCAAAGATTTATAATTTATTATGCTCTTCATGGATTTGAGTTGAGTGCATATACTCTGGAGAATCCACTACACATAGCTCTCTTCCTGCCTCTCAACTGCAACCTCTTATTTCATCTTTACGCTATTGTCAATTTATTAACATTGCCCAGGTTAGGAATAGATGCTGGCCTTTTTGGAGTGCTCTCTGAAGATAAGGTCTCTTTTGATTCAAAACTACTTCCGGATTCCTTAGATCTAGATATTTCCTTAGCACTCATCTCAGCTTTCTTTTCTTCCTTATCTTCTTCTATCCGTTCCTCCGAAATGGCCTCGTCCTTTGAGTCCACTTTAGAAGTGTTATCATTGGAACTCAGACTATGTCCCTCCTCTGGAGCTTGTTTCTCCGGGTTAGGCTCATCTACCTTAGATGTAGTATGGGTTTTTGCATCCAAGTTGCCTTGGTTTTTAGTGGCATCAGCCTCAGCAGTGATATTCTCAGAAGAAACTAGAGTAGGAATTACCTCTATTTTCTATTGTTCTAAATTATCTGCTTCTATTCTGCCTTCTTCCTCCTCAACCCCCAGAAGACTGGCATTGGACTCAATCTCCCATGCATTTGCCTTTGCAGGACTTTTATCAGCTTGTTGCTTAGGATTGTTGGAATTTTCCTCAACACACCCTCCAATTGCCTTTGTAGGACTTTCAACCTGCACAACCTCATCTTCTAGATTTAGTAGGTTCTCTGGAAGAGGTCCGGATTAAGCTTTTAAAATATAAAGATCCTCCTCTAGATACTCACTTTCTCTCAAAAGTGATAAGTCTCTGTGAGGGAGAGCGATAGGTGGGATGACTTCCTCTTCAGTAGCTACTTTGGATGATCCTCCGGGACACTCTTTAGTCAGCCTATTGGCCTTTAAATTTTCAGCTACCACCACCATCATTTGATCATATTGGGGAACCTCTAGATGGATGTTATCTGAAAGGATTGGTTTACCAGCAACCACAATCTCCTTTTCCTTACCCAAGCCTACTAGTGTTATTGCTTTAGCAATAGGCTCTTGAATGGTGATACTAGCAGCTATTGTTTTCACAGATAACTTTTCTATTCTTGCCTTCAGTGCCTCATCAAAAGTGGATCCTTTCCTGATGAACTACTTCTTTGGGATAGGCTCCCCATCATTAGTCTTCACGCTATCAGAATCATCCTCCTACTCTAGGATTTCCTCTACTATTCTCTTTTCCCTCTTCTTCTAGCCTTTCTTGATAGCAGTAGTAGCTATTGCTATCTTCTCAGTTCCTTCTAATTGGCAGACAAGCTTCTTTGCAGCAGCTTTGATCATCTTGCCTCATTTCTTAGGCTCGTCTGGGTTGTTTTCAACAGTTGTGTGAGGGGAAGTGTCCTCATCTACTTCCTCAACCACTGGCTTTATGTTGATTTTTCGCTGAGCCTTAGATTTTGTGGTTCTGGCTTTCTTGGCTTCTAGAGCGATTTCATCTAGATCCTACTTTTCTCCTTTCTTTCCTCTTTTTGCCTAATTGCTTTCTCTTCATCCCATTTCTCTCTAAAACTGAGCTTTTTAAAGTTCTTTTCTAAAATCTCCTTCCCTTGGATGGACTGAGCTCCGGATAGATTAACTCCATTTTCAAGAAGAATTTTTATGATGAGAGCGTTGTGGGAGTTTCTCTGTTTCCTCATAAAATGTGTTATCAACACTAGCATGTTCATAACTTTGCTTTCCACCCAATGTTGCAAGATATAGTGTTGAAAGGAGGACATTGTAATGAGAGAGCCCTTCCGGATTAGGATGAATTTAGCTAGGATGTGTTGGAGTATCCTGGGAGTTTCTAGCCAGTAGGTGGAGAATTTATCTCTAAAATAGCGGATTGGGAGCCACATCCTAGGATGATACTTGACCAGGAGCTCATCACCATCATTTTACAGTAAAACCCCATCATTCTTCATCTGGAAATGCGTCAAAGAATTCTGGCATGATAGTGATTACTTTTCCTTGGACTTTGGTCAGGATGGCATCATAGTATGAGTGGATCATCAGATTATTATAGAATTCTCTAACGAGGTCCGGATATGTGGGATAGTTTATTTTTACAAAGTTTTCAAGGTGTCGATCCTTCAAGAGTTGTGAGTAGGGGTTCAGTTTTGAATAAGAAGTTATCTCCTAAATAATCTGAGGGAATGACTGAATCAGGGCTTTTGAGCTTTATAGGAGTGAAATCTTCATCTTTAAGATCAGATTCTTTAAAGATGTATCTTGGAGGAGGAGGGGTGGTTTGATTGGATGCCATTTGAAGATTGTGAGAATAATTTAGGAGTTTAGGGTTCTGGAATAAAATTTGCAGAGTAACGATAAGATTAGTTGCTCGTGTGAGTATGAAGAAGAAATTAGGGGCTTTTTATAGAGTTTTCAAGAGTAAGGATAGAATGGTAATCTGGACGCAGTTAAACTTAATTGGATTGATAAGGTGGTAGTCAAGTTTGAGGAAAGAGGTAAATGGCGTTTAAACCGGAGAAGCGTAACGGTTTAATTTTTAAGACATTTATAAATTTTACCGCGTGTGTGATGCCCAATAAACGTTTGAAATTCAAAATGTGTACAGTTACTTTTTCATGCTTTTACTACTATTTGTCACTTCTGTCTGCTGAGCTGGCAATATTCCCTCTGGATCCAGAGTTAATTTTACTTCCTCTTTCTTTCGAATTCCTAGACTTGTAGAAAACCAAGTTAACTTCAGAATGTCTTCCGAATTAATCTTTAAATTCAATTAGACATTCCAATTGACTCTCTTAGCTTGTTGAATTGGTCTTTACTTAATGGCTTAGTAAAGATATTTGCCCTTTGCTCATTTATTCGAATATAGATCAATGCAACATCTTTCTTCATTACATGATATCGGATGAAATGGTTTTTGATGTTGACATGCTTCATCCTGCCATGTAGCACTGGATTCTTTAACACATCAATAGCTCTTTTGTTGTCACACATAACATCCGCACATCCAGATTGAACTCTATAGTCTTCAAACTATTGCTTGATCCATAAGAGTTGAGCAACACAACTTCCAGCTGCCATATACTCTACTTCTGTGGTTGATATGGCAACCAAAGTTTCCTTCTTACTATACTATGACACCAAGAAATCTCTAAGAAATTTGTAGCCTCGGGATGTACTCTTTTTTCAAGAGTATCTCTATCATAGTCTGCATCAATGAAGCCCTTTAGTGTGAAGTCTCCAATACTAGGATACTATAATCCAACTTTAGTTGTTCCTAGTTGATATCTAAGGATTCTCTTTACTGCCTTGAGATGTGAATCCTTAGGATTGGACTGATATCTTGAACAGTAGCGAACTACATAATGTATGTTAGGTATGCTAGTTGTTAAGTACAAAATGATCCAATCATTCCTCTGTAAAGCTTCTAATCTACATCTTCTTCTCCACAATTCTTTGAAAGTACTGTATCTAATCCTATTGGAGTGGACATAGGCTTGCTTTTGTCCATTTCAAACTTATTCAGAATCTCCTTTGTACACTTAGACTGATTGATGAAAATCCCATCCGGACTCTGCTCGATTGGTAGGCCAAGGAAGAAATTCAGTTCTCCCATCATGGATATCTCGAATTCCTTATGCATTTTAGTCCTGAATTCTTCACACATCTTCTCATATGTTGATCCAAAGATCATGTCATCCATATAGATCTGGACTAGAATAACATCCCCCTTTTTCTTCTTCATAAAGAGGGTTGTGTCTGCTTTACCCCGGATGTAACCCTAGGATATGATGAAAGAAGTAAGTCTTTCATACCAGGCTCTTTGTGCTTGCTTCAATTTATAGAGGGCCTTCTTCAGTTTGTACACATGATCCGGATGTTTTGAATCTTCAAATCCAGGTGGCTGCTTGACATATACTTCGTTTTGAATTACTCCATTCAGAAATGCACTTTTGAAATCCATTGGAACAACGTGAATCCCATAAATGATGTAAAAGCACATAGAATTTGGATTGCTTCTAATCTTGCTACTGGTGCAAAGGTTTCTTCAAAGTCAATGTCTTCTTGTTGATTATAGCCTTGGGCAACCAATCTTGCCTTATTTCTCACCACAACTCCGGATTCATCTAGTTTATTCTGGAATACCCATTTGGTGCTAATGATTGACTTTCCTTCTCAAAGTGGCACTAGATCCCAGACATAATTTTTGGTGAACTGATCCAGCTCTTCCTGCATTGCCATCATCCAACTTTCTTCTTCTGCATCTTGAAATTTCTTTGCTCAATGAGAGAGATAAATGCAGTATAACTCATCATCCTATTGAGTTATCCTCTAGTTCTGACTGGATTTTGAACATTGTCCAAAATGGCTTCAACCGGATGATCCTTGTGAGTCCGGATTTCTCTTTGAAGATCTACATTCTACACTGGAGTTTGTTCCTCTGCTTCAACTTCTGCTTCTTCTTGATCATCAATGAAATTTTTTCTCATGATGATTGAGATATCCTTGTGGTGCTTCTAGATTGATCTTGATTCCTTCATCTTCCTCCTTGTACTTCTTAATTTGAACTGAATCAGGAATCTGTACTTCTTCCTTATCTCCAGAGTTTTCATCTTTCGGAGTGAATTCTTCCGGATTGGAACTTGTTTTTTCTACATGGTTAGTCTCATCGAAATTTACATGTATAGAATCTGCCACTATTTGGTTTTGTTTATTACAGACTCTGTACGCTTTGCTGTGTGTTGGGTAGCCAAGGAAAATTGCTTCATCAGATTTAGGATCAAATTTTCCTAGTTGCCTTTATTGTTTAGGATGTAGCATTTACATCCAAAGGCTTTAAAGTATCCGATTTTGGGTTTCCTTCCCTTTCAGATTTCATATGGGGTCTTTTGTGTGGTCTTTCTATTGAGAGCTCTATTTAAGATGTAGCATGTTGTTTTTACAGCCTCACCCCAAGAGTATTTAGGTAACCTATTCTCATTCAGCATTGTTCAGGCCATTTCAACTATTAATCTATTTTTCCTTCCAATAACCCCATTTTGTTGAGGTGTATGAGGAGCAGAAAAGTTGTGCTCAATGCCCTTGATGTCACAAAATTCAGCGAAATGCTTATTTTTTAACTCTCCTCCATTATCAATTTGGATGCGTCCAATGCTTATGCCCTGTTCTACTTCTATTCGAATGAATATTTTTGAGAATTGGTCAAAGGCTTCATTTTAACTAGTTAGCAAGGCTACCGAGGTATAGTGAGAATAGTCATCCACTATGACCATAGTGTATTCTCTTCTACCGAAACTCATTGATTTGATTAAACTAAAGAGATCAATGTGTAAGAGTTCAAGAACTCTCTTGAAAGGTATATAAGAGATGGAAGGGAAACTTTTTCTATCCTGTTTACCTAATTGACATGCAGTGCATATGTGATCCTTATCAAAAGCTACCTTAGGCAAACCCATAATCAATTCCTTTTTGGCTAATTTGGACAGGAGGTTCATGCTTACATGTCCCAACCTGAGGTGCCAAAGCCATGATTCTTCTTCTTTAGACACCAAACTTATGTTCTTTTTCTCATTTTTAATGTTAACACAATAGACATTGTTTACTCTAGGTGCATAAAGAATGAGTTGATTTGACTTACTATCAAAGATTGAGCAGCCTCCGGAATCAAAGGTGACTTTTCTTCCTATGTTACAGAGTTGTGTTACACTTAGCAAGTTGTACTTCAGTCCATGAACTAGTGAGACATCTTCTATCTTTAGTTCAGACCCAATGGTTCTGTGTCTAATGATCTGTCCCTTTTGGTTGTCTCCAAAGCTTACTTTTCCACCTTTCTTCCGGATCAAAGTAATGAAGGCTTTCTCATCACCAGTCACGTGTCTTGAGCATCCACTATCAATGTACCACTTTTGTTGATCTTCTCTGGATCTAAGGCATACCTGCAAAATAGATCAAGTGGGTTTGGGTACCTAATCATATTTAGGTCCTCTCGGGTTATCAACCATCTCAGTCCAAGGATAAACATCATAATAACCATTTTTTAATCTACATAATTTAGTAATATGATTATTTTTCCCATAAAACCTGCACCCGAAGATGGGTATGTTCTGCTCATGCATCTCTCGAATCTTCTCAAGATCCTCCTTTCTATAATTTCTAATGTATCTGGCTTCTTGTATACTTATCTGTCTGGTGTGTAATCGGAAGCTGGTTGGAGGTGCAATCTCTGCTCTATGGTTCTTTCTTTGCTTGACAGGTTGCTCATTATAGACTATTTTAGCCTTTCCCTTTTGAGTAGTTGTGTAACTATGTGCTTGAGGTCGCCTGCAAACTTTCTTTTCTTTTTAATTTTGGGGCCCTGGATTCTACTTGTTTGGATTTCTTGGTGCTGCTTGCCTTGGATTCCTTCTTCTTTGTGAAAGATCTAATTTCCTTCTAGATGCCTCCTTCATTTGGGTTAGCTCCCTATCTAGCCTTTTTAAGTTGCACTTAAAATCTGCACTTGGCTCCTTAGGAAATTTTCTTCAACCATATTAGTGTGCTTTGTGGTCCTTATCAGATTGATATCTTGTGCCATTGCTTCAGCATCTTCAATAAGCTCCAGCACTTGCCTTTGTAGGGATTTGATGGCTTTGGTGTTCTTCCTCACATTATGGATCACAACCCCTAAAGCTCTAGCAAGATCAAGGTTAGAAACAGAATTACAGTAAGAATTTACCTCAGTGGTGGCTATCTCTAACTCTGATTCTTTAATTTGCTGAATGTCTTGCTTAGATGGATTTCTTCCGGACTGTTCTTCTTTCGAATCTGTTGTTGGAAAACAATGATCTGGATAAATAAATCTATATACATCCGAATCAAGTTTGAAAGAAACAAAAATGAACTCTCTTAAAAATCCAAATGAAAGCATCCGGAACAAAGCAAAGATCGCCTATTGAACAAAATCAGAAACCTAAGCAATGGAGGAAAATCATCCGGACATAGTCTGAATAGAAAACAATCTTCTGTCCTCAAGACTTGCAACCGGAAGAATTTATTGAAGCCATCTCTGGAAGGAAGATCAGGAGCATATGGGTCCAAAAGACATTCAGAGGACACATCCAGAAGACCTATATCCAATAACTAAGGAAAGAATAAAACACAGCCTTCCTTGTGCCTCCTTGGTCTACAATAGTCAAAGAACATTTTGAAAATAGAAGACAGCTAGCAAAGTTTAAAGAAAAGTCAAAAGGAGCAGACAAAGGACAACGAAAGTCTAAACTACTTTTAGACTAGACCAATAAAGGCACACGTGGAGCTCACATCATATGACAATTGGTATAAAAGTTAGTGTATCATAAAATGATAAGAAAAACAATCACTGACAACTTTCAGTACCAATCCCAAGAATATGGTCTAACGGACTAATCAACATATCCAAAAGGTCCACCTCACAACCTGATCAAGGGTGAAGATTAAATGTAAGCTCACCAACCACAAACGGCTACACTTATGTTCAAAGCCTATAAAAGGAACTCTTCACCAAATGAGAAGGCAACTGATTGACTTACAAAAGCAAGTAACAAAGAAATAAATTCAATCAGTTGAAAAAAGCCCTCTAAGAAACTCCTAATTCAAAATCTATTTGTAAGGATTCCCAAGTGAAACTATAAACTTGAGGAACTCCAAAACCAACCTTTTGTTGCAAACCAAAAGTGTAGTAATCTCCAACTTGGGTGAGTTGGGAGATTGGGATAGAACTTGAAGTAGGTACTCTGAGCGAAATCTCCCTGTAGGACTCAACTTAGATTCGATGTAGAAGGCTAAGTGGTATATCCTACTAAAGCTAAGAGGACTCATCATCCAGAGACAAATCTGTAAGGCTTGATTCCTGCCCGTTGAAAAGGAATCTACTAGTGGACAAGCTCGAAAGAAGGAAATTCTGGGGACTGGATGTAGGCAGGGCCGAACCAGTATAAAATACTTGTGTTTGATTTCTGTTTACTTTTACTATACTGCATTCATATTGCATCATCTGGATCCATCTTCCGGATCACATTTATCATCCAGACCTATCATCCAGATCATAATCAAACACGCTATACATAGACATTTTCTAAGTTTATAAAATCCGTGAAAAAGGGCCATTCACCCCCTTTGCCTTTATAAATATTCTAACAGGGACCAACAAGTGGTATCAGAGCAAGTGCTCAAACTAGAGATCTAACAATCTTGAGCTAAAGGTCCACATATTTTGATTCATAAATCAAAATGAGTTTCCACAACCCACAACTTCTTCCCGAGGGTATGTCTGCTACCCGTCCTCCACTCTTCACCGATGAACACTACACATTCTGAAAAAACTGAATGAAAACTCATCTAGTCACAAATTATGCAAGCTTGGTTAGTTATTAAAGATGATCCATATGAACCTAATTACGAAGTAGAAGGTATGACTACCCGAAAACTATCAAGTATATGGGATGATAATGACTTTAAAAAATTGCGCGAAAATGCAATTGCTATTAACATGCTTCGTTGTGCTCTTAGTGTAGCGGAATTTAACAGGATATCTGGATGTGAAACTGTTAAAGAGATATGGGAAAAGCTTGAAGTAACCTATGAGGGAACTACCAAAGTAAGAGAAGCCAAACTTAATCTACTCCAACAAAAGTTTGAATCTTTCAAGATGGAGCCTAAAGAATCAATCAGCAGCATGAACACTAGATACACAAATCTAGTAAATGAAATGAAGAGGCTAGGGAAGGAGATTGCAGAAGTAGATATTGTCAAGAAAGTGCTCCAGAGTCTCACCAAGGAATGGGACAATAAAAAGACTGCCATTGAAGAAGCTCATGACTTAAATTTCTACAGTTATGATGAACTCATTGGTAATCTTCTAACTCAAGAACTGTCCTTGGAAAGATACAGTCAATAAGAAAAAAGACCTGAGGAGAGAAAGAAGGCCATAGCTCTTAAGGCAGAATCCACCATATCAGGCTCATTCGGAGAGGAAGAGCAGATAGATGAGTCAATGAGTACTAAAGATCAACTCGCTCTATTGACTAAAAGGCTAAATCAATTCATACAAAAGAAGGATAGAAGAAGATCAAAAAGTTATGAATCTCAGAGACCAAGAGAAGGCACCTCCGAAAGAAGTAAGCACAAAAGGAATCCAGAAGAAAGGAAAGATCCGGAGAAAGACGCTGCTTGTTTCGAGTATGGTGAAAAAGGCCACTTTAGGACAAAATGCCCCAAGCTCAAGAGAGCTAAGAAACTTAAAAAGAAGGCAATGGTTGCTACTTGGAGCAACAGTGAAGAAAGCAACAGCTCATCCTCAATAGAAGAAGAGGAAACCGCTAACTGTGCATTTATGGCCCTAACAGAGCCGGAAGCAGAGCAATCCGGAAGGAACACCTCCAGACAAAAAAATGTGCAAATTGAAGAATCAAAATCAAATTCAACAAATACTGAGGTAAACTCTTGCTCTACCTCTTACTTTGATCTTGTAAAAGCTCTTTCTATTGTTATCAAGGGAGTAAAGAAAAATGCAAAGGCAATCAAATCCGTGAAAAGAGCAATACTAGAATTAGCTGAAGACGCTGAAGTAATGGCACAAGACATCAATCTGGTTAGAGCAACCAAACATATTGATGTAGTAGAAGAAAACTTCCTGAGAAAATAAGTCCAGGTTCTGAACATAAATATAGTAGGACTAGAAAGAGAAGTTAGTCTATTGAAGGAAGTATCTGGAAGGAAACCTGAAAACCCAGGAAGAGATGATCCTCCTTTTTCTCAAAATCGGATTCAAAGGAATCCAAATCAAAAGACAAATGAAGTTAGCAGACAACCACAAGCTCAAAGATATACTGCGGCTCAAAAAGGAAAAGCTAAAATAGCTTACAACCAACTACCTATTAAACAGAGGAGAAATCATAATGCTGAAGTTGCACCTCCAACCAGTTTCCGGAATTATACCGAACCATCCATTAGTGTTCACGAAGCTGGATATAAAGGCAACTACGAAAGAAAGGATCTGAAGAAGATCAGCAAGAAGCAAATGCAAAACATGCCTATTTTAGAATGCAGGTTTTGGGGAAAAATAACCATATGACTAAATCATGTAGATTAAAAAATGGCTATTATGATGATTATTCTTGGCCTGAGATGGTTATTAACCCGAGAGGACCCAAATCTGATTGGGTACCTAAACCCACTTGATCTGTTTTATAGGTATGCCTTAGATCCACAGTAGATCAACACACTTAGTATATTGATAGTGGATGTTCAAGGCACATGATAGGTGATGAGAAGGCCTTCATCACATTAACCCGGAAGAAGGGAGGCAAAGTAAGCTTTGGAGACAATCAAAAGGGATAGATCATTGGCCATGGAACCATTGGATCTGGGTTAAAGATTGAAGATGTCTCACTAGTTAATGGACTGCAATTCAACCTACTGACTGTAGCTCAATTATGTAACAAAGGAAGAAAAGTCACATTTGACTCCGGAGGCTGCTCAATTTATGATAGTAAGTCAAATCAACTTATTCTTTATGCACCTAGAGTAAATAATGTCTATTCTGTAAACATTAAAAATGATAAAAAAGAATATATGCCTGGTGTCTAAAGAAGAAGAATCATGGCTATGGCACCGGAGATTGGGACATGTAAGCATGAATCTCCTATCCAAATTAGCCAAAAAGGAATTAGTTGAGGGTTTACCTAAAGTTGCTTTTGATAAGGATCATTTATGCACCGCATGTCAATTAGGTAAACAATATAAGAAAAGTTTCCCTTCCATATCATATATTCCTTCCAAAAGAGTACTTGAGCTCTTACACATTGATCTTTTTGGTCCAATTAAGCCGCTGAGCTTAGGTAAAAGAGAATACATCATGGTCATTGTAGATGACTATTCTCGTTATACCTGGGTTCTCCTGCTAACAAGCAAGGATGAAGCATTTGACCAATTCTCCAAAACATTCATCCGGATAGAAGTAGAACAGGGCATACACATTGCACGCATCCGGAGCGATAATGGTAGGGAGTTCAGAAATAAGCATTTTGGTAACTTTTGTGACTCCAAGGGCATTGAAGATAACTTCTTTACCCCTCACACTCCTCAGCCAAATGGAGTAGTAGAAAGAAAAAATAGGACCATAGTAGAAATGGCAAGAACAATGCTAAGTGAAAATAGTTTGCCAAAATATTTCTAGTAGAAATGGCAAGAACAATGCTAAGTGAAAATAGTTTGCCAAAATATTTCTAGGGTGAGGCCGTAAACACAGCATGCTACATCTTAAATCGAGCTCTCATCAGAAAAACTATAAAAAAGACCCCATACGAAATCTAGAAGGGAAGAAAACCGAAAATTGGATACTTCAAAGCATTTGGATGTAAATGCTACATCCTTAATGATAGAGAGCAATTAGGAAAATTTGATCCTAAATCTGATGAAGCAATTTTCCTAGGCTACTCAACACTTAGTAAGGCTTACAGAGTCTTCAATAAATGAACCCAATCTGTAGTAGAGTCTATATATATAGATTTTGATGAAACTAACACTGCAGGAAAGAAAAACTTCGCTCCAGAAGATCAAGATCTAGAAGCTGAAAAATCTGAAGAGAATAGGAAAAAGATATCCCTGATTCATTTCAAATCAAGAAATACATAGAGGAAGATGAGGGAAAATCCTATAATCCAGAGGCATATCAAGTCAATCACAATTTATAAGAAATTGACTTTAATGAGGAAACAGTTGAAGCTGAAGAAGAGCAAGTCCAAAGTTAACATGAAGGCCTGGAAAGAGAAATTCAGACACACAGAGATCATTCCATTGAGAATATTCTTGACAACATTCAGAATCTAGTAAGAACCAGAGGACAGCTCAATCGGATGATGAGCCATGCTGCTTTTATCTCTCTTATAGAGCCAGAGAAATTTTAAGACGCTGAAGGAGATGAAAGATGGATGATGGCAATGCAGGAAGAGCTAGATCAATTCACCAGGAATGATGTATGGGATCTTGTGCCCTCTCCCAAAGTAAAGTCAATTATAGGTACTAAATGGGTTTTCTGGAATAAACTTGATGAATCCAGAGCAGTAATAAGAAATAACGCGAGACTAGTTGCTCAAGGCTACCATCAACTAGAAGGAATTGATTTCGAAGAAACATTCGCTCCTGTAGCAAGACTGGAAGCAATCCAGATCCTATGTGCTTTTGCATCATTCATGGGGTTCACATTATACCAAATAGATGTCAAAAGCGCATTTCTAAATGGCGTCATTCAAGAAGAAGTTTATTTTAAGCAATCACCCGGATTTGAAGACCCAAAGCATCCGGATCATGTCTACAAACTAAAGAAAGCTCTCTATGGATTAAAGCAGGCACCAAGAGCCTGGTATGAAAGACTGACCTCATTCCTTATATCCAAGGAATATACAAGAGGCAGAGTAGATACCACACTCTTCATCAAGAAGAAGAAGAATGATATTATTCTAGTCCAAATCTATGTGGATGATCTCATTTTTTGTGCCACATATGAGAAGATGTGCGAAGAATTCAGCTCTCAAATGCAGAAGGAATTTAAGATGTCCATGATGGGAGAGCTCAACTTCTTTCTTGGCCTACAAATCAAACAAAGTCGAGATGGGATCTTCATCAGTCAATCAAAATACACCAAGGAGATTCTGAAAAAATTTGAAATGGACAACAGTAAACTAATGTCTACTCCCATGAGTTCAGACACAATCTTATCCAAGGACTCTGAAGGAAAAGATGTTGATCAAAAGCTATATAGAGGAATGATTGGCTCACTCCCATACTTAATACCCAGCAGACCTGACATACACTATGCAGTATGCTACTGTGCAAGATATCAAACTAATCCAAAGGATTCTCATATCAAGGCTGTCAAGAGGATACTAAGATATCTCCTAGGAACCACTGAAGTTGGGTTATGGTATCCTAGTAATGGAGACTTTACTCTCTAGGGGTTTACAGATGCAGATTATGGCAGAGATACTCTTGAAAGAAAAAGTACATCCGAAAGATGTCATTTTCTTGGGGACTGTTTAGTCTCATGGTATAGCAAGAAGCAAACTTTAGTTGCCTTATCCACTATAGAAGCTGAATATATTGTAGCTGAAAGTTGTGTTGCTCAACTCCTATGGATCAAACAACAACTTGAAGAGTATGGAGTACAATCCGGATGTGTGAATATATTATATGACAACAAAAGTGCTATTGATGTGTCAAAAAATCTGGTGCTTTACAGCCGGATGAAACATGTCAACATAAGGCATCACTTCATCCGAGATCATGTGATGAAAAAGGATGTTGCATTGGTATATGTCTTAACCAATGAACAAAGAGCTGATATCTTTACTAAACCACTAAGGAAGGATCAATTTGGGAAACTAAGAGAATCAATTGGAATGTCAAATCCAATTTAGAAAATCTCCAGAAGATAGCCCTGAAACATGCCGGATGTTGAAGTAAAATTCCCACTCCGGAAGAAAAGAAGAATTGGGGTAGTATATTCCGAAAGACTGCCATGTCAGCCGATAATAATGAAGTTTGGCAGTAAAAGCCCATCAAGGAACTGTTATTTGAATTTCAAAAGTCCAATGGTTGTTACACCCGCTGTAAATACAGCAGTAAATTCAAAAATAAATCGATCCCATTCTCCAGGTAAACTGAATTCACCTCTCTCTAAAAATTCCGACTGCCATGTCATCAATCCAGTCAAAAACACCAGAGTCCGGATTATAATTATACCCTCACCTTAAAAATTCTATATAAACCCCCTGAAAATCCCTTCTCTTCTTTAAGCGAGCAATGATCTCACTGTTACTCTACAAAAATTCAAACCTAAAGCACCATTTCTCTAATACTCAAAAATTGCAGCCAAAAACACCTCAAACACCCTCAAAATCCTACCTAGCAAAAACCTTTTTCAAGTATCAGACTTGAAAGAAGAAGATTTTGAACCCTTAAATCTCAAAACCTCTGATTTCATCATTCCTACTAATCATCTAGGAGATGACTATCTATTCAAAACTCCACCCTTCTTCACCCTAATTGAAGATCAAAATTTGGGTGATCTTCTCAAAATAAACTGCCCAACCTATCCCAAACTGGTGAAAGAATTCTACTCAAATCTTAGTGCGGACAATCACTTTAATGCCCTCCGCACTGAAGTACAAGGAAAGATTATCCTTCTAATGCCAGAATTCTTTGAGAAGAATCTGAAAATGAAAAATTCTGGAGTACTGCTAAGAAAAGATGGGGATGAGACCGAAATTGAGTATGACTCCAAGCTGTGGCTCCACCAGAATTATTTCAGCGACAAATTCTCAACATACTTCCCTAGAACGCCCAGATTCCTATAGCATGCTCTAGCAAAGCTTATTCTGATAAGGAAAGGATTATTGACTATATTTTCTTCCCTCTAGCACTGCATTCTACAGAACCGGATTGGAAGCGTGGAAGAAAACTGGCCAGTCTTGATCATACATTATCTCAAGACCCATGTCAACTCACATGGTGCCTTGATCACGAGGATCCTTCAAGCGAAAGGAGTGGATCTTACTGGATTTGAAGGAATTTATGAAAAGCCAATCCTCGAGAAGAACTTCCTGAATCTCCGCTTTAATGAAGAATGAGATAAAGAAAAAGCGAAGTTAAGAAGGGATGAGCGAAAAGTTAAATCCAGAAAGGTAGCTGATCCGGAAGTAGAAGCTCTAGTTTCCAAGAGGCCTAGAACCACAAAAGCCAAAGCCAAAAGGCAAATGGAACTAGTTCTGAAAGAAGTTGTTGAGGATACTCAGCCTCTCACTCAAGTCCTAGGCTTTAAACAATCCAGACCTAGAGGGAGATTGATAAAAGCAGCAGCTAAAAAGGGACTACATGGGATTACTACTGGGCTACCTAAACTCGCAACAAAGGAGATTGAAGCTGGAAGAAAGAAAGCCAAGAGAACTTTGGCTCAGATGAAGGAAGAAGCTGATGCTGAGGAAACAGAGGATAAGGCTCCTCCTCAAAAATAGCTTAAGAGAAAGGGGCTAACATTTAATGAAGCTCTTACTGCTTAATAAAAGAGAGCTAGTGAGGGTAGAAGGCTTCCTGGGATAATTCTAAATGAAGAGGCCAAGCAGTATAGAGAGAAGGCTACGCTTGAAAAGGTTAAGTCCAGTACAGGGAAAAATGTTCCTAGCTCAATAGAATTAGTACAACAAGATGATGAGCAATATGCTAAGATTCAGGCAGCTATCAAGGAAAACAATGCAATAAACCAAAGGAAAATAACTGAAGGTCCGAGTGAGTCATCTCAACCTCCCCTTATACTGGTACACCCAGAAGACAAGGAGACTCTATCCAAAATTTCAAAAGCATACAAATTCCCATTTGCTGAAAGAGCAGAATCACTTTCAAAAAATTTGCTTGGACCAAGCTGTGAGATCATAAACCTTAAAAGTCCTGAAAAGGCATTACAGAAGGCTATTGAGGACAGTGCCAACATGCTGAGGGAAGAAAGTCCTGAAAAGGCATCTAAAATGGCTGAAGACAATTCCAGCCATCCGGAGGAATGGACGGAAGAAGAAAGAAGGGATGAGAGTCAAATACAACAAATCATTGAGGTAATTCCTAATCTTCTTCATCCCTCTTTTGATACTGAAAAGCACAACTTAGCTACAATCTCTCAAAATGTAGCTAAGGCCATAGTGCCAATTCCGGATGCAACAGCTTTGGAGGAGGGAGAAGGTCTGAGTTCCAAGGGACACACTTCTGAAGTGGATCCTACGGGCGAGGCTAAACCGAAGGAAAGGGAAATAAGTAAAAGAGAAGTAGAAGGAGTAGTTGAAGGCTCACAATGGCTAAATAATAGCCCATCCGGAAGCAGCTCAAGCTCCAGAAGTGAATCAAGCTCATCTGGTAGTGAATCATCCGGACCCTCCAACAAACAATTCCCTCGTCACACTAAATCAGTAACCCTTCCTGACGAAAACTCTAAAGAATCCAAAGTAAGTGCAGCTCTCAAACTTCTTTAGGAGGCAACCCTTGAACACCATAAAGAAGGGTTTATCAAAAAAGCCTCCTGACTCAAGGCTATAGAAAAGGAACTACTGAGGCAAATGTCAAATAAAGAGGTCCGCATGGATTTGGATGAAATTAAAGAAAGGTTAAACTGCCTTCCCAGAATTGAGCAACAACTCATGAACTTCCCAACACCTGGAGCTCTGGCGGCAGCTTCCCTCTCTGAGATTTAGCCTTTCCTGAATGAAATAAAGGAAAGCACCTCTGAATCCAACTGCAACGCTAGTCAAGCAAATAACTTAGCCTCTGATAACTGCACAACAGTGCTAGAAAAGGTGCCCACCTCAACCACAGACCTATCCATAAAACTAAAAGACTACATTGATACCAAGCTTGAAAACTTGTCAAAATTCATAGAGGATAGGGATCTGAAACCAACTCTGCTCAGCATGGAGACTGATCAGCAAGTCACTCAAGAGATGCTTGCAAATTTTATAGATAAAATCCTCCCCCAACTGAAAGAAAAGATTCTTGATGATATGGGCGATGAAATGCAAGCAAGGAACTCCAGCATTGAGCAATCAATAAATGAGTGGAAGAAAACCGTCTTCAAAGAGATTAAAGATCAGACAGAATCTATCCACAATATCCGGAAAGGACTTACTGATGAAATCATTATCTTCAAGCCGGAATAAATAAATTGACTATCTCCGGACCCTCCTATTCTCCAGATACTCCAGAGCGCTAGTTCATTCCAATCTTGCACGATCTAGTTCAGTCTATAGGGGATTCAGGGTTATGAGCCAAAAAGCCTTAACTATCCTCACCAAGGCTATGTTCCCTTACTTTGATCCGAAGGACCAAGAATAGATTTTGTGCATCCTCCCTCAAGTCTCAAAGTCATATGATCAGCTCCGGAGGACCCTTCATCCTTATTACCTGACTCCGCCTATTGAAAATCAAATTATTGATGAGCGAGCCAAAGGTAATAAAAACTACTCTGTCTACTCCTCTGCATTGCAAAAGTTTTAGGATAAACGCACCTATATGGTCATTGACCCCCTTGATAGAAGCAAAAAGGGGGAGGAAGAAGATAGTCAAGGAGACGGAAGGGGTAAAGGAAAAACAGTGCAAGTCCGAAAAAGTGGTCTATTTGGAGAGATAGTTAAGATAGCTAGATAAACATGTAATAGCTAGATTCTCTTTAAATATAGTTCTGTATCTTGTAACCCTAAACTTCATGATGTTAACTATTGTTAACAGCAGAAGTATATATAAAGAGAGAACTCTTAACTATCAAAACAATCGCTTCTAAAGTACAATCTGTAATTGTACTACAACAAACTTAGAAGCATAAGTCATAAAATTATGGGGGAGCCTGAATACTAAAATCATGGGGGAGTAACTTAATTGTTAACTATGGAGTAACTTAAAATTTAACTATCTTAAGTTTTTATTTCCATCAAATGGGGGAGATTATTAGAAAATAATGATCCGGATAAATAAATCTATATACATCTGAATCAAGTTTGAAAGAAACAAAAATGAACTCTCTTAAAAATCCAAATGGAAGCATCCGGAATAAAGCTAAGATCGCCTATTAAACAAAATCAGAAACCTAAGCAATAGAGGAAAATCATCCAGATAAAGTCCGAATAGAAAACAATCTTCCGTCCTCAAGACCTACAACCGGAAGAACTGATTGAAGCCATCTCCGGAAGGAAGATCCGGAACATATAGGTCCAAAAGACTTCCGGAAGACCTATATCCAATAACTAAGGAAAGAATAAAACACAGCCTTCCTTGTGCCTCCTTGGTCTACAATAGTCAAAGAACCTTTTGTAAATAGAAGACAACTGACAAAGTTTAAAGAAAAGTCAAAAGGAGCAGACAAAGGACAGCGAAAGTCTAAACTACTTTTAGACTAGACCAACAAAGGTGTGCGTGGAGCTTACACCATATGACAATTTGTATAAAAGTTAGTGTATCACAAAATGACAAGAAAAATTATCACTGACAACTTTCAGCACCAATCCTAAGAATATGGTCTAATGGACTAATCAACAGATACAAAAGCGCCACCTCACAACCTGATCAAGGGTGAAGATTAAATGTAAGCTCACCAACCACAAACGGCTACAATTATGTTCAAAGCCTATAAAAGGAACTCTTTACCAAATGATAAGGCAACTGATTAACTTACAAAAGCAAGTAACAAAGAAATACATTCAATCAGTTAAAAAAATCCCTCCAAGAAAATCCTAATTCAAAATCTGTTTGTAAGGATTCCTAAGTGAAACTATAAACTTGAGGAACTCTGAAACCAACCTTTTGTTGCAAACCAAAAGTGTAGTAATCTCCAACTTAGGTGAGTTGGAAGATTAGGATAGAACTTGAAGTAGGTGCTTTGAGCGAAATCTCCCTGTAGGACTCAGCTTAGATTCGAGGTAGAAGGCTAACTGGTATATCCTACTAAAGACGAGAGGACTCAGCTAGGAGTAAGTACTTCTAGTGGTTTATCCTACTTTTGGAAGAAGTCATAATCCAGAGACAAATCTGTAAGGCTTGATTCCTGCCCGTTGAAAAGGGATCCACTAGTGGACAAGCTCGAAAGAAGGAAATTCCAGGGACTGGATGTAGGTAAGGCCGAACTAGTATGAAATACTTATGTTTGATTTCTGTTTACTTTTACTATACTGCATTCATATTGCATCATTCGGATCCATCTTTCGGATCATATTTATCATCCGGACTATAATCAAACACGCTACACATAGACTTTTTCCAAGTTCATAAAATCCATGAAAAAGGGCCATTCACCCCCCTCTACCCTTATAAATACTCTAACAGGGACCAACATCCATCAGTGCCATGAATGCACAGTTAGCAATTTCTTCTTCCTCTGTTGAGGATGAACTGCTGCTTTCTTCACTATCGCTCCATATGTCCACCATAGCCTTCTTCTTGCATTTATTGTCTCTTTTGACCATGGGGAATTTGGTTCTGAAGCGGCCTTTTTCTCCACATTTAAAGCAGGCAGCATCTTTTTCTAGATCTCTCTTTTCTTTTGGAGCTTTTCTTAGCTTGTCCCTTCTAGAAGTGCCTTCCTTTGATCTTTTAGGCTCATATGTTCTCGAGCTCCTCCAATCTTTCTTCTTTAGGAATCTATTAAAATATTTGGCTGGCATAGCCATATCTTCTTTATTGTAATGAGATTCCTTTAGTTACTTGTCTGATCCAGAGGAAGCCGATCCAGTGGAATCTACCTTAAGTGCAATGGCCTTCTTCTTTTCTTTAGGCTTTTTCTCTTGTTGGCTATATCTCTCTAAGGATAGCTCTTGAGTTAGGAGATTGCCAATGAGCTCATCATAACTATAAAAGATGAAGTCATGAGCTTCCTTAATGGCAGTCTTTTTACTGTCTGATTCCTTGGTGAGACTTCGGAGTACTTTCTTGACCATGTCTACTTCTGAGATCTCCTTTTCGAGCCTTTTCATCTCATTTACTAGATTAGTGTATCTAGTGTTCATGCTACTGATGGATTCTTTAGGCTCCATCTTGAAAGATTCTAGCTTTTGCTGTAGGAGATCAATTTTGGCTTCCTTGACTTTGTTTGTTCCTTCATAGGTCTCTTCGAGCTTCTGCCAGATCTCGTGCACAGTTTCACATCTGGATATTCTATTGAATTCCATTGTATTAAGAGCACAATGAAGCATATTAATAGCATTTGCATTTTTACACAGTCTTTTACAATCATTCTCGTCCCATAGATTTGAGGGCTTTCGGGTTGTTATACCCTCTACTTCATGTGTAGGATCATGTAGGCAATCTTTATTTGCCATCATGCTTTGTGCTTGAATGAAATTCTTTATATAATTTTTTCAGAACGTGTAGTATTCACCGGTGAAGAGTGGAGGATGGGTAATAGACATACCCTTAGGAAGGAGTTGTGAGTTTTGGAAACTCATTTTGATTCTTGGATCAATATTAGACCTTTAGCTCAAGATTGTTAGATCTCTAGTTGTGAGCACTAGCTCTGATACCATTTGTTGGTCCCTGTGAGGATCTAAATAAGGTTAGGGGGGTGAATGACCCTTTTTGTAGAATTAACAGACTTTAAAAAGTCTTGTGTAGCATGTTTGATCTGTTCCGGATATAATGGATTCAGAGAATGCAAGTATGAAATGATGTGTAATAAATAAAGAGTTAGAATACCAAACACAGTATTTTATCCTGGTTCAGCCTTGCTTACTTCAATCCCTAGAGTGTCCTTATTCTGAGCTTTTCCACTAGTGGATTCCTTTCCAACTGGCAAGAATCAAGCCTTACAATTTGTCTCCAGATGGTAACCCCTTCCAGATGTAGGATATACCACTAGAAGCACCAACTTCTAGCAGAGTCCTCTTATCTTTAACAAGATATATCACTTAGATTTCTACCCAAACCTAAGCTGAATTCTATAGGGATATCCCACTAATAGCACCAACTTTAAGCTATATCCTAATCTCAAAACTTAACCAAGTATGAGATCTTTACAACTGATTTTCTCTTTGAAAGGGTTTTGAACTCTTCAAGTTTATAATTTACACGTGAGAGTTCTTACAAATTGATTTGTAATGATTTAGTTCTTGGCGGGATTATGTCACTGATTGCAATAGTAGATTTACTTGTGTAATGCTTTCTCGAATCAACCAACACCTTCTTCACTTGTGAAGCTTCCTTTTATAGGCTTTGATCATTCATGTAGTCATTATGTACCATTGAGGTTGAATTGAATCTTCACCATTGATTAGGTATAATGCGGTGCCTCCGGACCCGTTAATTAATCTGTTAGGCATAAATTTTGACATGTTTGAATTCTTGGGATTGAGGCAAAAAGTTGTCAGTGATCGTTTTGATTGGATTTTAGTGATCCCCCAACTTTTATGCCGTTTTCTTTGTTGTGAGCTCCACGCACCATTCTTATTGGTCCATATGAAAAATGTTGTTACCTTTTTCTCTTTTCTATGTCTATCCTTTTGTCCTTTTCTGGAGTGCGTGCTAGCTATTTTCTTCAAGGCAAAGGGATCTTTGACTTCAGACCAAAAAGAGAGGGAAATGTAATTTTCAAATCATTCCATTTGTCTTGTTAAATTTATCTTTCGAATGACTTTAGTCTTGATACATCCAGATGCTATTCAATCAGTCTTCTTTCGGATGCTGATCTTGAATGGTTCAAAGTTTATTTCCCTTCCTAACTTTAACCGAATGCTTCCATTATATGCTTAGGTATTTGTAGGCTTCAATGTATGTCCTGATAGCTTGACTTGGACCAGATTCTTCTATTTCAGATTAAGGAGATTACATGTTTTTGTTCCTTAAGTTTTTTTTTCTTTAAACTTGATCTAGATAGTTACTTGACTGGTTCTTTCGGATCATTGTTTCACGGTAGTAGATATTAAAAAAATGCACTTAAAGTAAAAGCTTAAAGTAAAGGAAATCAAACACAGTTATTTTATACTGGTTCAGCCCCTCCTACGTCCAGTCTCCGGAGTTTCCTCCTTTGAGCTTAAATTGACTAGTGAGTGATTTTTTTTCATGGGCAGAAAGCAAGCCTTTACAGTTTGTCTCTGGAGATTTCTTCTCCTCTGGATGTAGAATATACCACCATAGCTAACACCTAGCTTGGTTAAGTACTTTTCAAGTTGTCCTTGTAGATTCCTTCTCTTCTGGATGTAGGATATACCACCAAAGCTAACACCTAGCTTGGCTAAGTCCTTTTCTCTCAGGGATATACCACTCAAACTCTTCCTAGTTTAAGATAAGTCCCCAATCTCAATACTTACCCCAAGTATGAGATTTTAGAACTTTTATCTTAACAAATAGTGGTTTTTGAATTCTTCAAGTAATTGACTAGACTTGAGAATTCTTACAAACTGATTTTAAGTGTTTAGTTCTTCGAGGGATTTTGATCACTGATTATAGAGCAGATTTCATAAGATAATAGCTCTCAAATCAACTAGCATCTTCTCAACATTTAAAGCTTCCCTTTTATAGGCTTGGATCATAAATGTAGCAGTTGGGTAATCTTCAATCTTCACCGTTGATCAGATAAGTGTTGGCGCAACTAGAGCCTTTGATCTTTCTGTTAGACCCAATAAATGTCTCATTTGAATTAGTTGGGTTTGGAGCAACAAAGATGTCAGACGTCGTTTCTTTGGATTTTTGTGCTCTTCAAACTTCTGTGCAAAATTTGTCTCCTTTTTAGGATCCAAGCACCATCTTATTGGTCTATGTTAAAAAGGTGGTTACCTTTTTCTCTTTTTATCCTTTGTTGGAATCATGCAAGCTGTCACTTTGTCTTTAGCCAAGACAAAAAGGCGAGTTTAACTTCAGACCAAATTGGAGGAAAAGTTAATATTTGAAAGTTTCCCTTTGTCTTGTGAGACGTATCTTCCAGATGACTTCAGGTTGTAGTTTTCCGGATGCTCTTCCAGTGTAGTCGTTTTCGAATGTTGTCTTCTTGGATTTAGTAGATTGTTTTCTCCTAGAACTTTATCTGGATGCGATCTTCTTGTACTTTGGATTTTTCTTTCGTCAATACTTTGTCCTGATACATTCTTCTTAGACTTAGGAATTTTCTTCCGGATCATTATTTTCCAACAATCTCCCCCATTTTGATGGAAACAAAAACCTAAAGATAGAAGCATCTATAATTGGAAATATGAGTTAAGTATGATTTTTTATACTTATTCATTTCATATTTTCTCCCCCATAATCTTAGCATCCTAACTCCCCCAAGATTTTTACATATTAGCTTCTAAGTTTTTCTAGTACATTTGGTGGTTGTACTTAGAAGCAATTTTGAATGACTTTGTTTTCACTATATTTCTTCTACTATTAACATATGTTAACATCATTGAAGTTCAAATTATAATAGATTATAGAAGAACAAAGTGAAAAATCATTATATAGCTATGCTATTACATATTACAAAAAAATTGCTAGCTATGCTAAAGCTACTTCTTCTTCCCCTTCCCAGCTTTTTCCTTCTTTTCTTTCTATTTCTCCATCTCCCCCTTTTTGTTGTAGCAACACTGAAGTGGGGGTTAATTGCAATCTTCTTGTCTTGTTCCCATTGATGTGCCCATGCTCTAGATAAAACTGTGTAGTTTTCATTGCCTGCCATCCTTTCCTCAATGTTTTGGTCTACCACATGGGGCACCAAGTGGAATGGCTTTATCATCTTCATAAGCTAGGAGTAGGATTTTGTGAGATTGGGATACGCAGCTAGAGCATATTCTTGATCTTATTTTTAAAAATAAGGAAACATGCCCCATAGGAGGGTAAGTAGTCACTTATAACCACAAAATCCAGTGTCTCCAATGTGTTGGGAAAGCTGCTGGAGAAAGGGGAGAATCATGCTCTCGTGAATGGAAGATAAAGAAGAGGTTGAGGTTGAAGGAGCAATTAGGCTTAGCTTAGACATTGAAGAACCAAGTTAGTAGATTTCCTTAGTTATTGTACGGGTGTTATTATGGAGAGATTCATTGATATGCTAGAGCTCGATTTTAAACATCTCCTGCAAATTGTTTATTGTTTTGTCCACCCCATAAATACTTATTTTAAGTCTTCAACCAGATCCTCTAATTTCTTGGAGAGGAGAGTTGGCGAGTCATTCTTAAGGAATGTTGAGAGATACTCCTTAATTTCTTAATGCTGAGTGGATAGGTTGGTGATACCGGAGCTTACATTATTTGAGCATTCACCAACTGCAACAGGAATGGTTTTTAGCATCTCGTCAAAATTTTTCTCAATGAATTCTTTTAACTCTAATTTTAGTTCCGTTGTAGACGAAGTGACATGCCCAAGAACAGGGGCACTGTTAGAATCTACTTCGATCGCAACCTGGATAGCAGAGAGTTTAGCTCTGATTACTTCTTGAGACAGTTGCTCCAAGACCAAAGTGACCTTGGATAAATTAGTTATTGCTACTTATTCTACGCTGGGGAAGTTGTTTACTTGTTGCTCAATTATAGTTAGCCTGGCTTGAATTTCCTCCAACTCCTTCCTCACATCCTATGGAATAGATTGTTTCTAGGTTGAGGATTCCACAGCTTTTAATCTAGCATAGATGTCCCAGAGAATTGGCTCAAGATCTGTGTTATTACTTGATTTATCCTTTGCAGCAACCTCTTCCAGCAATTTCCAAGCCATTTTCAGCTTTGTGAAGGGTTTGGCAGGAGCGCTAACCTTTTCTTTCAGCTGGCTGGAGTGTACAAGAGAGTAGTTGGGGCTTGAACTACTCTCATTACACTCTTGCTCCTAATTATCCTTCAGAGAGGATTTTTGAATCATCCTCTTCATTCTTTTCACCCTTGTCCTCCGAAGTGACCTTATCCTTTGAGTCTACAATAGTAGCATGTCATTGGATCCTAGATCCACTCCCTCCTTTTGTGCTTGATTCCATCAGAACTAAGAACTTATTCTGATGTTGGCACATTGTTTGGCTCATCTACCTTAGATATAACTGGAGACCCGGTTGAATCTAAGTTGCCTTTTCATCAATTTTAGTTTCATCTCCTTTTGCCTCTTTAGGAGTTTCAGCCTTTTATCCTTTTACATTTTCAAGACTTTCAACTTTCTCTTCCTTATTTATTTCACCGGCCTTTTTCAGAATTATAAGCGACTCCGGAATAAAAGTTTTGAGTGGCTGAAGATTCAGCCTAAGAACTTCTTCCTCACCATATTCTTCTCTTAAATGATCTATGTCTATTTGAGTCATGAGAATAGGTGGAGGATTTACTATCGGAGGAGGAGCAGGTTCATTGGCCTTTGAGAAGCTTTCAGGCCCTTCTACAGTCAAAGCAGGCTTATCCTCCTATGTTTCAATGAGCTTCGGCATCATCTACTCATACTCTACATCATTCGGATGTAGTGTAGCTATAGTTATTTCCACCTTCTTCCCCATATCTCCCTAGGCTTCAGTTATCATCTATACTCTTGTGGGCTTACGAGATAGGTCCTTTATTGTGATCTCAGCTTTAGATTATTTTGTATCAGGAATTATCACCTATTCTTAGTTTTGGCCTTCTTAGGCTTTAAGGCTTGAGTTAGGTTGGTCCCTTCTTGATTAGCTTTTTCTTAGGCTTTGGGATGCCTCTTCCTATTCACTACTGCTTGATGTAGTAAGCCCTTCGTCCAGTAGCTCCTCAACTATCTTTGTAGTTATGAGGTGTCGATGATGAGTGGGTCTCCCTTAGAGCCTGTATAAGAGGTGGGGCCCACTGGGGGTTGGTTGGATTAAGGCATGACAGAACATTTTTTAGTTAAAGTTTGCACAATAAGCCAATTTTTAATAAATAAAAGAATTGAGACCCAAATCTCGATACAAATGATAGAGTCGCCACCTAAGTTGTCTACTTGGGAAAGAGTTTTGGTACAGTTCCCTCTGGGCAGGAGACTCATACCTATTGGATTAGAGATTCGGGTATTGGATGAGTCACCTATTTCTATTTAGTTGATTCAAAATTACATCCACCGCGTAAAACCTTTTTGTTTTCATCATTTAGGGAATTATCATAGAAATCCTATTTCTACACTCTTTCATACTCGTTACATGCGTTTACATATTAAATAAAGAACAAGCAATAAATGGGGGAATAAAAATTACAACCGGGGAAAAAAAGGGAAAATTGCAAGAGAACCTATACATTTTTTCTAAGTTATAAAACAAAATAAAAATAAATTCCTCTGCATCCACAAAGATTAGCACAATTTATAACATATCATAAGTCAGCATTTCATTAGGAAAAAAGTGATTATGTTAGAGTGGCAATTTTATGATCGATAGTGCCCGAGCGGCTTCTAGGATCAGAGCAAAATAACTGCTCTTCATTGTCTCTTGTTATGTAAACACATTTTAACTTTTATAGGTTTATTTACCGGATTATTATTGAAAATGATTGCATGGAAAATGGTGAGTTGGATTGATTTTTAACCGGTTTCAAATGAGTTCTAGAATCTGCTTGGGGCTGGTACCCGTACGGGTGGGTGGGACCCGTATGGCTACTAGGTGGATCGGTACGGGTATGGTGTACCCGTACGAGTCCTGTCTGGTCCAGGCAGAAACTTTGTTCAATTTAGTTTACAGATTAACAGATTAATGGATTGGTGGCAGAAAAATAAAATAAAAAGGGATTTCCCTCCGTATGAGTATGGCACATCGATCTAATATCTCGATGATTCAAGGTGCCAACAAGGCTCATAAGGGGTAGGACCAGACCCCGAAACAAGAAATGAAAAGAGCAGAAATAATAGGAGAGGTAGAAAGTAACAAGAATAATGAAACTGTAATGTGAGTCTCTTTGAAACTCAGACTCATTACTTTTGCGACGTGAATCCACTTTGAGATGATCCCTTTACTATTAAAGAGTCCGCCCAAATTAGATGGTGAAATGGGATTATTTAGGTCAGTATTTATGTAGATAGAACCTCCCCTAAATCCTAATGAATGAAGCTAGGAATGAATAAAATGTGGACAAAACCTCAAAGAAAGGGTTTTCTCCCTATTTTATACCTCCTATACCATATTATACCTTTTCTATACCTATTGATACTGGTAGAACTTTTACTATAATTTTTCTATAGTCTTCCTCCAATATCCATTGTGTGTTATGAAATGAAGGGAATGGCCCTGTTTATAGGGTGAAAGTCAGGTCTGAATGCAATAATCCGCATTCAAGACCTGCCTTTTCCCAAAAATGGTAAGAGATTACTTTCGAAAGAGGCTGATTAGGCAATCAGAGAACTCGTATAGGTGGAGCCCCACCTATACAGGTCCTCTTCATATGTATAGAAGGAATCATCGGTATAGGTCTATAAGTGGATTTGTACCACTAAACAGAACCCGTACAGGTACCTAAGGGCAGACTAGGTCTCCGGACTTCGGCCCAACTCATCTCTGCATTAGTAGGAACACCTTTGGTGGACAACACCTGAAAGACATTACATCATATAGCTCTCATCATAGTTTCGAGAGAAGGATCATTAAAATCCATTGCTCACAGACTGCCCCTAGTAAGATCATCGTAGATGCGGATCTATATGATCTCACTATGTGAGCGAGGGTTTAGAAATTATACATGTGGTGGTGGTATGGGTTAGTTCCTTTCTTGAGGTGAACTTTTTTCCTTTGCTGATGCGTGTCCCTTGTAACTCTACTAGGGAATGTGTATCCTTTTCCTAGGGTGGATGACTTTCCTTGCCAATGCATATCGGTTTCCTGAGGAGGATGACTTTCCTTTTGCTACTGTGCATCCCTTTCCGGAGGCGGATGACTTTCCATTTGCTACTGTGCATATCCCTTTCCTAAGGCGGATCGTCTTTCTTGACTGATGTATCCCTTTCCTAAGGCGGATCGATTTTCCTGACTGATGTATCCATTTCCTAGGCAGATCAACTTTCCTGACTGGTGGTGTATCCTTTCCCAAGGCGGATCGACTTTCCTAACTGATGGATCCCTTTCCTAAGGCGGATCAACTTTCCTGACTAGTTGTATATCCCTTTCCTAAGGTTGATCGACTTTCCTGACTGATGTATCCCTTTCCTGAGGCGGATCGACTTTCCTGACTGGTGGTGTATCCCTTTCTTAAGGCGGATCGACTTTCCTGACTGATGGTGTATCCCTTTCCTAAGGCAGATGACTCTCCTACTGGGGAATTTTAAATAACCTGAAAGGAGGCAACAATCAAACACCGAGTTAGTTGTTGTCTAAGCGGACACATCTTTATTCTTAATTGACTTTTATGGTAATAAAAATATTTTTACCCCTTCAATTAAGAATAAAGATGTGTGGATGAGATAAACTAAAAACTGCATGATGGAAATGTCAGATTTGGCTCGATCATTGCTTGTTTTGTTGTTGGGTAATTCCCCTAGGGGGAGTACCCCTAGGGTTTGATAATTCCACTACGTTCAAGTGGGGCGATGCCCCCCGAGAGTTGATGATTCCGCTACTGGGAAATGGGGGGATACCCTTGAGTCGGGTAGGGAGTGCTCCTGGGACCTGATTCCTCTATCGGGGAGTAAAGTAATATCCTTTGAGTAAAGCCTCTTCTATTGAGGAAGAACTCTTGTGTTAGGAGGGACTGTACATAAAAATTTACTGGTTAGTGATCGATTCGAAAATGGCTTACCTTGATTCTTGATTGACTTTTGTGAAAACAAAAAAAAAATTCCCATGTAATTAAGGATCAAGGTGAGCATAGGGGATCTTCACGAATATAACAAAAATATAGGGGTGAAGAAGAGCGGGGTTGGCCCTGAACTTGGACTGGATGAATTCCAAGCACTTTTTGGAGACACTGGTTTAAAAAGAAAATCCGCCCCTGGATGGCAAGAGAGAACTCGTACGAGTGGTACAAGACCCCGTACGGGTGGGGTGCTTGACCTTTGGGACTAATACGGGTCCCCGATGGGGGGGTTCAAATATCTGATCAGTCCCCTCATATCTCGCCATATACCAAAACTTCCCTATTTGCAACTTCGGTGATTTTTCTCCCAAAATCAACTAAAGATGTATAAAAAGATCCCATAGGCCGGCTGCTTTTCCATTAGACTTAAGGACTTGCCCCAGGTGGGTGATTCAAGACTTTGAGAATGCCTGATTTTTGTCAGTATGCATTTCGTGGAGAAGATTCATTTCTAGGGCTCACTCCTGTCTCTGCAGTGCCGCTGATCCCTTTTCCTGAGACCCATGCTTTAAAACTCTAGGTAATTTTGCTCGATTCTCCATTATCTATTTTCAAACCTTTGGATATTTCTCGGATTTTAGAATGAATTGGGGTGTTTTAGACCTTAGAATAGAGCCTGATGCGTGTAACTTTAGCCTAGGACACTTCTAGGATAGTTTAGGAAGAGCTTTGGACCAACTTGGATGAATTTAGAGTTTTGGGAGGATCTGCATAGAGGGACTAATTGCATGGGACCCGTACAGGTCCCATTTTTCATATATGAGCGGCTACGGACCCGTACGGGTGGGGCTTACCCCGTACGGGTCCTATCCTCTTGGACAGAATGCTTGCTACTTTGATTTCTGCAATCCTTTTCTGATTTCTAATCGGTCCGCTATAATCTGACCCTATTAAACTGAAATTCTATCTTTGCAGTTCCAATACAAGACTGTGGGGGCCCTGAGCTTCTATAGGAAATCGTATGAGTAGAATCATGCCGCGGGGGATACGGAGTTACTGACCTGCATTGATTCCTTTGGCTTCTGCAACATTATCAGGGCCTCCCCTTAGGCCCCTAAGACATTGGACCCAGGTGCCATTTCAGCTCTAATGGAGAGATGGTCATAGACGACCCATACTTTCCACTAGCCTATTAGGGAGGTTACTATCACTCCCTCGGATGTATGCACTACGACGGGCCTAGAGTGGGGCTGGGATGTGGTCCACTATAATGTTTATGCCGATCGGTGGCATTCTCATACTGAGGTGAAGGCCTACATTGCCAGATTACTAGGGCTTTATTCGGGCGGGATGAATAAGCTCTAGTATGGGGACTTGCATGCTTATTGGATCGCACAATTGAGTTCCATTACGGTTGATAGGAGGGATCAGTATACCCGATTTTTCTGCTGACATTTCTACACGAGCAACCTCAACTATGGTTCGTTCTCTGCTATAGAGAACTTCCCACTGTGTCAGGCAAGAACTGGTGTCGGTCCATCCTGGCACAGCTATACTATGAACTGGACGTTAGAGTTTGGAGTGAGCAGTCTAAGCTCAAGATTTGCCATCTGATACTATTGGTAAATTCAAAACTGATCTCTTGTGCTTTAACCTTGCTTTAACCTTTCACTTAGATTGTGTTGTGACTAATCTTTATTTGGTTTTTCAAATTTGGGCCTTTGAGCACTAGTTCATCCCCCAGGCCGGGTTTGCCCATGCAGCCCGAGACAACATATATCATTTCCAAGTGAATGGGGCTCTGGCAGGGCCAGTCCTTGACTATAGTGCAGTACTGAGGGTTCTTACGCCAGCTGTATTTAGATCAGGTAAACTTCTTCCCTACTAAACCTGCATTTTACATTTCAACAAACCATTAGTGGAAATTGTATTTATGAGGTTGCGATACTCATAGTGCATTCATTCTATACAGGTTATTCAAGACCAATGGGAGAGATTAGCCACACATGGGGCTATCGAGAGGATACGGGCTGGCGTGGATGATCGTCGCTTTATTTTAGAGTCACCACTCCCCTACAAGTGGTATTTTGGTGAGCGGGTCTAAGGGTGAAGGACCAGTGCCATGTTGGAGAGACTGATCCCTCCCCCGATCGGGACTGACTGGGGGGTGTACTTATTGGGCAAGGGGGCTCGCGTGCTATCTATAGGGAGCCCTTGTGCTGATTTTGTTGATTCCTCACTTCTTCCTCCTTGTGCGAGAATCCAACACGAGGATGTCCCTCTTGAGTTTCACTGGATGATAGTGAGGATGACGATGATGGTGGCGATGAGGAGGGTGGACTGAGGGTTATTGTGAGGGTACATCCCTAGTTTAGGGCCCCAGGGGCTCGACCAGGTCTGCTACCCCTTCTTCTCAGTTATACCTCTAAGTTAGCCTTCATGAATACTTTACTACTTTTTAAAATTGACTGTGATTCTGAATCTTATTCTTTGTTGCTACAGCCTTCCACTTCTATGGGGAAGAGATCTGCCGTAGCTGATGCTCTTGCCCTTGAGCCGTCGATAAAGCGGTCCCGAGCTTCCAGATCTGTGAGGGAGGGAATCCTTTGAGCTGAGTGTGAGAGCTGGATTTTAACGATCCTTCTTATAAAATGATGATGAGAGTTATATGATGCAATGTCTTTCAGGTGTTATCTATTAGAGGTGTTTCTACTGCTGTAGAGTTGAGTTTAGCCGAAGTTAGGAGATCTAGTCTACCCTTAAGGACCCGTACGGGTGCTGGTTGGTGGTATAGATCCACTGGCAAACCCGTACAGTTCATCCCTTCCATACACCTGGGGGGGAACCCATATAGTTCATCCCTTCCATACGCCTGGGGAGGACCTGTACGGGTCCCCTAGTACCCGTATGGTAGGGGGCCCACCCATATGGGTACTCTTATTGCCTAAACATGCTCTTTTGGAAGGGAATCTTTTCCCATTTCGGGAAAAGGCAGGTCATGAACGCAATTTATTGCGTTCAGACCTCCTTTCCCTTATAAATAGGGCCCTTCTCTTCACATTTTCAACACACACATTTCATACAAAAATTATACTGCAATTCTAGCAGTTTCTATAGGTATAGAAAAGTTATAGTAGAGGTATGGGAGGTACAAAATAGGGACAAAACTCATCCTTTGATGTTTTATCCATAATTTATTCATTCCTAACTTCATTCACTAGGATTTAGGGGAGGTTTATTCCACACAAATACTCACCTAAATAGTCCTATTCCATCTACTTTGGTCGGGCTCTCTCAACAGTAAAGGGATCACCTCAAAGTCGATTCACACCGCAAAGGTAATGCTCCTGAGTTTTAAAGAGACCCATATCTCAGTTATTTCATTATTATTATTGTATGTTACTTCTATTATATCTATTACTTTCATTTCTTGTTTCGGGTTTAGTCCTAACCCGCATGAGCCTCGTTGGCACCATATATCCCCAAGGATATCAATTTAGTGCGCCATAATCATACGGAAGGAAATCCCTTTTTATTTAATTTTTTTGCCACCAATCTATTAATTTATTAATCTGTAAACTGAACTAAACAGAGTTTCTGTCTAGACCAGATAGGACCTGTATGGGTCCTCCCTAGTACCCGTATGGGTCCCACCCACCAGTACGGGTACCAGCCCCAGGCAGATTCCCAAACCCATAATTAACTGGCTAAAATCAATCCAACTCAACATATATCATGCAATCATTTTTACTAATAATCAAGTAAATCAACCCACAAGAGTTAAGATGTGTTTTCACGACAAAATGCGCTGAAGTGCTGATTTATGATATGGTATAAACTACGCTGACATCTGTGGGTGCAGGGGAATTTTCTTTCATTTTGTTTTATAACTTAGAACAAATATATATGTTCTCTTTGCAATTTCCCCCATTTTTCCTCGGTTGTAATTTTTATCCCCCTATTTATTGCTTGTGCTTTATTGTAATTTGTAAATGCATGTAACGAGTGTGAAAGAGTGTAGAAATAGGATTTCTGTGATAATTCCCCAAATGATGAAAACTAAACGATTTTACGCGATGAATGTAATTTTAAATCAATTAAATGAGAAATAAGTGACTCATTCGATACCTAAATCTCTGATCCAATAGGCATGAGTCTCGTACCCAGAGGAAACCGTACCAAAACTCTTTCCCAAGTAGACAACTTGGGTAGCGACTCTATCAACTGTATCGAGATTTGGGTCTCAAGTCTTTTATTCATTAAAATTGGCTTATTGTGCAAACTTTAACTAAAAATGTTTTATCACGCCTAAATCCAACCAAACCCCCCGTAGGCCCCACCTCTCTCACGCAGGCGCCAAGGGAGACCCACATGTCATTGACACCTCACACTGAGCTAGATACTTTCTTCCGACTCCTCGATCATTTGGGGAAGCGAGCTGTCAAGGAACTTAAGGAGTTGGTCCAGCCTATTGGTTTCACTCCTTCCAGCTTTAATCATGTAAGGAATTTCTGACCTTACTGTGATTGCTTAGAATGTCCCATCTTGATGTGACCTTCCATTTTTAGGTGACTATCTCGAAGCCTGAGAGGATTGCCAGGGGCTACTTTTCAGTACAGGATCTACTATTAGCCCAGGATGCACTAGCCTCGGTAAGTTTCTTTTTCCTGTAAAATTTAACAAACTATGCATGCATGCTATGACATTTATATATGTGTACTGATCTTATGATTTCTATTGCAGGCCCTGCCGGCCATGGAGCACAGCAACTCCGCCTAGGACTTAGATGCTTCAGAGGAGAGGGCCAGGTTCTTGAAGGAGCAGCTGCGAGCAGCTACCATTGAGGCTGAACAGGCTAGGGTTGAGACCGTTCGGGTGAGGGTAGAGATTGAGATGCTGAGGAGCTAGCTTGCTAGGATGACTATGGATAGACAGACGCCGATTCCTTCTAATGATGAGTCTGAGGATGATCTTTCTGCATATCGGGTGACTCAGAGGGGCAGAGATCAGTTTGTTGAGGGTGCTGGTACTGTTGTGGCTGCTGTAGGGCATCACAGACCAGGGAACCTACTCAGCAAGCTGCCAATACTAAGGAGGATGAGGATCGCATGACCATAGATGTGGATTACCTGCTGGCAGATACTTAAGACCGGACTCAGGAGGCCACCGGGGACAGGATCCCCTGGTAGCTTAGGTTATAATTACTTTTATAACCGTTGGTACTTTTGGGCCCTATGTGGCTTGTATTGATTGTAAACTTTGGATTGGTACTTTTGACATTTGACTTTTATGCATGCTGACTTTCTTTGAACTGAGAGTATCGAGTATTGCTGCTTTGGGAACCCCATATTTTATCCAGTGATTTCCTAGTGAGGGGACCGAGTGATGTTCTAACTTTTGCATATGCCATTTGATGAGAGGTGACCTATCGAACATTTATTTTTCTCTCTTTTTCTCCTAATTTTTCCTTGAACTATCCTTGACGGCTCGGTCCAACGAACTTTTTCTTTTTAGCTTTAACTTTTGCCTAGACCACCCTTTCGGGTTTTCACCCTAGCAAGCTTTTTCTTTACTTTTTGCCTTAATTTTTTACTGAGACTGCCCTTTCAGGTTTTCAATCCCGCAGTCTTTTCTTTTCTTTTGTCTTAACTTTTACCTGGACCATCCTTTCGGGTTTTCAATCCAGCAGATTGTCTTAATTATTACCTAAATTGTCCTTGGCAACTCGATCCAGCAGACTTTATCTGAATTTTCATATGCTTGATTTCTTTGGAACTTTTTATTTCTATTGGATTACATGCGAAAGGAATGAGTAACAATGTTGCTTAACATGTAGAGAAAAATTAATGTTTACATACCAGCGATTATTTCACCTAAAGGCATGCATGCATTCATAAGACCAAGATTATTAGAAAAATCATAACATACATGTTCATCGATGAGATTAATTTTAGTACATAGGCAATGGTAACAATTTCCAATGGTCAACCCCTACTGCCTACTGGTCTTTTACAGATTTTCTAGAAGGCAACTGACATTTATCTCTCGATGCCCTAACTTTTGCCTGAGCCGCCCTTTTCAGGTTTTTAGCTTAGCGGGCTTTATTTGTGTTAGAGTGCCCTAATTTTTGCCTGACCAGACTAATTTTTTCCCGAGAAGTAGAGCACTGCTCACTGGGTGATTTATTCTTTATTTCTTTTATTCATTGTGATTCTTTTTTATGATTTAATTCTTTTAACCTAGACATGATAACGCTTGAGCCTATCTTGATTTACTGGATTCACGAACTCATTTCCATCCATATTCATAAGCTTGTTTCCCCCTTACCAAGGACTTTCTTTATAACAAACGGCTCTTCCCAGTTAGGCCTGAATTTGCCCCTAGTGTCAGTGTTGACCTAGCATAGCTGCTTGAGAACCAGATCACCCGCATCGAGAGGTCGTTTCGGGGTATCTGACTCTGTTGTTGTAAGCTTAAGCGATGCACTGCCGGTACATCTGTAGGTGGTTAAGTGCCTTGAGCCTCTTTTCATCTATTGCATTCAACTATTCATGCCTGGCCCTTGCCTAATCTGATTCTTTTAACTGAGCTTCGAGTGCCACCCTTAGAGATCTTACTTCTGTTTCTACTAGTAGCACAGCTTTCATTCTATATACTAGGTGAAATGGCGTCTGATTGATGTGAGTTCTTACACTGGTTCTGTATCCCTAAATTACAAATGGGAGTTTATATGCCCAGTCCCTGTAGGTGGCCGCTATTTTAAGATAGAATCCTCTTGATTTATCAATGATAAGCTTCCTTTTAGAGCTTTTGAGAGATTTGGGCATCTTTTGTGATCCAATATGTGCCTTCTATTTTTCTGTAACAGGGGTCAGCCTACTGTTGGTGTTCTCATGAGTCTTTGTGGTCTTCTTTCTTGGCAAAATGTACCTTTGTACCCTTTCCCCCCTTTCGTGAAGAAGGATGAGCTAAGACTTATCGTTATCATGTTCGCTAAGCACATTTATTATCTCTCTTTTATTTTATAGGTTTTAACCATTGGATATTTATACCATTGTGATGTATTCAAAGTCAACTTCATTAATGAATATGATGATATTTCAAGAATGTTGTTGTTGTGAGTGCATGGTGTAATTAGGATGAAATACACGAGTGAAATGTAAATGAGAGATGCATCAATTTATTCATGACATGCTAAAAAGCACTGATGTTACAACTTATCCATGATGTGCCTTATAAGAGGCATTATTTGCATCAAAAATATTTGCAATATTAAAAATTACATCATTTGAATCATCCTCCACAGGCGGAGGCCCTCGCTGATAGGATTTCCCTTCTCACTCCCCTTCCAATTCTTCTTTATAAGCACTGTTAGTGGCTTAGTGATGGACTCAATTGCGTCTTTCATTTAATCTTCTTTAGCATTCCCACATACTTCCATAGAAACTGAGGTTTCAATTATGCAGCCTCTCTCAAAATAGTATACATCATTGAAGATCTCAAAACTAGGGACCCTTTTGCCCTATACTTCAACAGATTCCTCCTCACCCGTGAATACCTTTTTCTTGACCTCATCCCCTATCATGAGGCAGGACTGGGGTTTAGATTTCTTAGCACCGGGGCGGTTCCCCAAACCAAGTCTGAATGGCCACAGAAGAGGTAAAAGAGGTTCCAGCATACCCTGCAGATTCTTTCTAAGCCCCTTACCATTCACATAACCTTGCTTCATCATAATCTTTTTGATTTTAAGCGATATGTACTTTCTGAGCGAGAATTTTGTATCTTGGTGAGCTACAGCCATCCTAGATTCTTTTTCTTTGACTTCCATAGCTGTTATAATAAATGGTTCGTTAGCTTCAATGGTTATTAGCTTGCCATTATGGATAAGCTTAACTTTCTGATGGATCGTGGAAGGGACGACTCCTAATGCATGGAGCCAAGGTTGACCCAATAATAATGAGTAGGTAACGGGAATGTCGAGAACAATGAATAAGACTTTGGATTTCATTCCCCCAACTGTAACCTCAGCTTCAAAGACCCTAATAACACTCCTCTTCGTATCGATATATGCCCTTGTAATAGTATTGGATTTTTCCAACATGGATTCATCCAACTTTAGTGAGGAAGGATTTTGGCAGGGCAAATATTGAGGGCAGAACCATTATCCACCATAACACATGGGATAGAACGATCAAAGATTTGCACCTTAATTAAAAGTGTCGTGTTATGCTTATTCCCTTTGGCCGGGAGGTCCGATGGATAAAACTTAATGGGTTCAACTTGATCGGGAGAAAATCCCCCAATAACTGAAAATACTTCAACCAGAGTGGTAGATGGTGTAGCCTCTATACTTTATAACTTTTCTATTAGACCCCTGTGATGATCTACAGAGTCAATGAGAAGCTGTGAAATGTTGTACTTAGCTGGGGTAACTTGCAATTACTGGATGAGAGTGGTTGAATTCATTTTTAGTATTGACTGGAATGTGAGACTTAGTATCAGGCGTAAAGATTGGACCCTGATCTATATTTGGAATTACTTGGATATCCATGTATCTGCCCCTTCTTCTTTTTGGGATAGGGTTAGGAGGGATCCTTCCACTTCGGGTAAAATGCAGCACCCTATTTTTCATATAACTTCTCCCTTCGGAAGTTTCTACTAATAAGGTGGGTCCTTCGAGCTCATCACTTTCCAATACATAAGCATCAATATCAATTAGCTTCGGTTGAACCAACATAGCTTCCTCATCATGAATTCCTTCTAACTTGAATGCATCGATGTCAATGGGGACTAGTTTATCGGGTAAAGCCACTACTGAGTGAACCATAGGATTAGCCTGCGAGATCATATTAAAGACACGGTAGGAGGGCAACCCCGACTTGACAGCTGTAACCTATTTCTCAAAATTTGGCAGGGGGTTACACATGGTACTGTGCTTAAGCTCAGGATTTTGAATCTTCTTTTCCCTAATCAAACTGTGAATAGCCTCCAGTAGATCCCTATAGGCACCACATAGATGCCCTTTACTGATGTGGTAAGCACAAAATTGATCCATGTCTTCAGGTTTGGGTGGGACATAGGGCTTAATACTCTGAAGAAGGCCGAGTGCTCTTAACTTAGTAAAGATGGCAAGCAGAGATGCTTTCCAAGGGGAACATTATCTTCGATGGTACGTACTGTAGTGACTTCTTACACTACCGCTATTTTAGGATCGGAACCAGACTTTGATTTAGAAGCCTGGGCTGAGGCTGAAAGGTCACTCTTTTTGAATGAAGGTTTGGCTAGTACACTCACCTTCTCTAACTCCCCAATTCTTTCCCATTTTTCAGCTTTTTCGAAGACCTCAACATAGCTATAGAATTTATCCATACCAATAACCTTACTATAAGCAGGTAAGGCACCATCCATCAGCTTTACAATCATCTCGGGGAGACTTAGCCTATCTTTCAACAGAACATGAATGCCTATCCATCTTTCAAAATAGGGCTTAAATTTCTCATCAGGAGCCTGCTTAATAGCCTCCAAATTCTGTATGGTAGTCTTAATGGTGGCATTGAAACCATATTGCTCAACGAAAGCTTTAGATAAAGCTTTCTAATTTTTGGTCACCTCATCTGATAGGGTATTGTACCATTCAATAGCAAGACCTTCCAGGGTGCAGGGGAACATTTTGGCTAGGAGTTTATCACTTAACTTTCTGATTCTCATAACCCTTTGATAGGTGGTGATGTGAGACTGAGGTGGTCCAATTCCCTTATACTTCTCTATGCTAGGCATACTAAAGTTTTTAGGGACCCAGTCCTCCTCTCTAGTGGTTTAAACTGATAGTGACATCGGATGACCCCTCTTATTGAGTAATCGCACCCAAGGGTAAACCTATTTATTGAGGAAAGGATGTCCCCTTAGGTGTGACCATAAAATTGGGGGTTGGGCCAGATGCCCTAAATTAAAATGGGGGCAATACAAATCCCTGACTAGGCTGAGCAAACTGACTAACGGCTGGTAGAACCACTATACCCAGTGACTGGAATGACTGACTAACTGAACCAAATAGACCCAAAGAACCGAACTGACCAAACTGACTGGAAGAATCCTGCGAGTCTGCACAGATGGCAACTAAAACTGAGTAAATGGATTATAAGTGAGCCACAATACTTGTTCACTAATCACTGCATTCACTGCTGGAGCACTGACAGGCGCGCTATGAGGAGCATTGGCCATTCTCTCTTCGGCCATGATCGCCCTAATGGAGGCCAACATCTTATCATTCATTTGGTCTAAGAACTGATCACTTTCCAAGTACTCTGAGATGGCATTTGCGATCTCCGACCTAACCTCGGCCCTTGATGCATTTGCCTTCTTGCCAGTAGCAATATTCTCAACCTCAACATTAATCTGGCCCTCTGGAGTCAAGATACGAGACATTTCCTTAGGATGGTAGGTAAAAAGATCAACCAGACTAGACTAACTGTTGGATGAAATACCCGTAGATGGAATGGACCTGAGAACATCGCCAAGCTATTTCGCTTTGAGGTTTGGTTTTAGCTGAGGTGATAACCAAAAGATCAATATATGCAGGGGACGCATTATACATGCATAAATTACAACGATGCATGACTGGGTTAATCACAAGGGTATGTAACATAACACATCCAAAATGATTGATTCTGTCCTTATTTCTCCCGCCGAGTCTGAGGGTATTCTTCCTTAGTCTAATCTCACACAGAAATCAGGGTACCTATAAGGTAAACTTCTAAGGTTTTCGATAAGAATGGCATAGGGACATATCAGAAGTTTGATGTAGAAGGTTCCTATAGTATCAAGCCTCTCTTGGAGGGAGATAGCAATGAGTGCTCCACCCACTAGAGTGTCCCCAATTCCTGGCCAGCATGGGAAACACTTTCATGAGTGTCGCGGAAATAATAAGGCACCTTAAACTAGCGCTAGAAGAAGAGTGCATCTAACTAAAGAGAGAAGGAGGTGAGTAGATAGAGTGTGATAATTTTCCCAAATGATGAAAAAGAAAATGGGTTGAATCAAGTAAATGATTTTCGATGCTCATTTTAATCTTTTAAGTTTTTAAAACAAACCAAAATTTTGCAAGTTAAAAGATTAAATTCCCCAGCGGAGTCACCACTGCGAGGTGTCGATGATGTGTGGGTCTCCCTTAGCGCCTATATCAGAAGCGAGGCCCACTGGGGGTTGGTTTGATTTAGGCATGACAAAACATTTTTGAGTTAAAGTTTGCCCAATAAGCCAATTTTTAATGAATAAAAGAATCGAGACCCAGATCTCGATATAAATGATAGAGTTATCACCCAAGTTTTCTACTTGGAAAAGAGTTTTAGTACGGTTCCTTCTGGGCGGGAGACTCATACCTATTAGATCAGAGATTCGGGTATCGGATGAGTCACTTATTTCTCATTTAGTTGATTTAAAATTACATCCACTGTGTAAAACCCTTTTTATTTTCATCATTTAGGGAATTATCTCAGAAATCCTATTTCTACACTCTTTCATACTCGTTACATGCATTTACATATTACAATAAAGCACAAGTAATAAATGGGGGAATAAAAATTACAATCGGGGGAAAAAAGGGGAAATTGCAAGAGAACCTATATATTTGTTCTAAATTATAAAACAAAATAAAAATAAATTCCCCTGTATCCACAAAGATTAGCACAATTTATAGCACATCATAAGTCAGCATTTCATTAGGAAAAAAGTGATTATGTTAGCATGGTAGTTTTGTGATCGATAGTGCCCGGGCGGCTTCTAGGATCGGAGTAAAATAACTGGTCTTCAACGTATTTTGTTATGAAAATGCATTTTACCTTTCATGGGTTGATTTACCAGATTATTAGAAAAAATGATCGCATGGCAAATGGTGATTTGGATTGATTTTTAACCGGTTAAAATGAGTTCTAGAATCTGCTTAGGGTTGGTACCCGTACGGGTGGGTAGGGCCTGTATGGCTACCAGGGAGGATAGGTACGGGTATGGTGTACCCCGGACAGGTCCTGTCTGGTCCAGGCAGAAACTTTATTCAATTTAGTTTATAGATTAACATATTAATGGATTGGTGGCAGAAAAATAAAATAAAAAGGGATTTCCCTCCGTATAAGTATGGTGCACCGATCTAATATCTCGACGATACAATGTACCAACAAGGCTTATACCGGTTAAGACCAGACCCAAAATAAGAAATGAAAAGAGCAGAAATAATAGGAGAGGCAGAAAGTAACAACAATAATAAAACTAAAATGTGAGTTTCTTTGAAACTCAGGAGTGTTACATTTGCGGCGTGAATCCACTTTGAGATGATCCCTTTACTGTAAATGAGTTCGGCCAAAGTAGATGGTGAAATAAGACTATTTAGGTGAGTTTTTTTGTGGATAGAACCTCCACTAAATCCTAATAAACGAAGCTAGGAATGAATAAAATGTGGACAAAACCTCAAAAAAGGGTTTTCTACCTATTTTATACCTCCTATACCCCCATTATACCTTTTCTATACCTATAAAATTGTTAGAACTTTTACCATAATTTTTCTATAGTTTTCCTCTATTATCAATTGTGTGTTATGAAATGAAGGGAAAGGCCCTATTTATAGGGTGAAAGTCAGGTCTGAATGCAATAACCCGCATTCAAGACCTGTCTTTTTCCAAAAATGGTAAGAGATTACTTCCAAAAGAGGCTGATTAGGCAATCAGAGGAATCACCCGTACGGGTCCCCTCCACACGTATGGAAGGAATCACCGGTACGGGTTTGTAAGTGGATCCATACCACTAAATAGGACCCATACGGGTACCTAAGGGCAGACTAGGTCTTCGGACTTCGGCCAAACTCATCTCTACAGTAGTAGGAACACCTCTGATGGATAACACCTGAAAGACATTGCATCATATATCTCTCATCATAGTTTTGTTAGAAGGATCATTAAAATCCAGCGCTAATAGTTGCTCCTCTCTTTCTTCCCTCTTTGAAGGATGTAACAACTTCTGGAACCACTTCCGGATCCGCAGCCACTGCTTTCTTAGCTCCCATTGCCTGCTTTGTAACAGCTTTTACCAGTCTTCTTCTAGGCTTCACCGGTGATTGTTTGAGAATCTCAGTTAAGGTGAGAGAGCCCTTATCTTCTTTTTTAGCTTATTCCTCCACTAACTCCAACTCAATCTTATTTTACGCTTTAGGCCTAGCAGTTTTAGCTTTTTTTTTGCTGCAGGAGCCTTCTTAACTATTTCTCCAGTTCTCTTGCCTTTGCTCCTCTCTTGCTGAGCCCTTTTCTTCTCCAATGCTTTGGCCTCATCCCAAGTCTCATTGAATGTGAGCTTGAGAAAGTTCTTTTTATAAATGGGCCCGCCCTGAACCTAATCTACTCCAGTTAGACCAATTTGATTTTCAGAGAGTTTGTTTGTGATGAGCCCTCTATGAGAATACTTGTGATGCTTCATATAATGGATGAGAAGCACTATAGTGTTGAGTTCCCTGCTCTCAACCCATTGTTGAAGAACACAATGTTGGAATGAAGAGGTAGTGTTCAGAGATACCTTCCTTACTAAGACTAGCTTGGCTATCATAAACTATAATACCCCGGGTACCTCTGGCCAGTGGCTGAAGCATTTATCAATGAAGAATCTCTCTGGTAGCCATATCTTTTACTTATATTTCACCGTCAATTCATCTTCATCATTTCTCATCAGCACCCCATTGTTCTTCATGTTGAAATGCATAGCGAAGAATTGGGGACTTATGGTGATTACCTTCCCTAGGAAAGTGTTTCGGAGAGCATCTGTATAGTTGTGCACTCGCATGTTATCATAGAATTCTTTAACTAATAGTGGATATGTTGGGTTCTTCATCTGGAGGAAGACTTCCAAATCTTGATCCTTAGTTAGCAGATTTGCATATGGCTCCATCATAAATATATACTCATCTCCTAGATAATCAGAGGGCGAGATGGTATCCACATTCTTAAACTTGAGTTCAATGAAGTCTTCATCTTTGAACGATGATTTCGGTTGTTGATGCCTTGTGAAAACTATAGCTTGGTTCTTGGTTCTTACCATTTGAGAGAAGTTGAAGGAATTTAGGGTTTCCATAGTTATTTTTGTAGAGTAACAGTGATGAGTTGCTCGCATAAAGAAGACAAGGGATTTGGGGGCTTTTTATAGAGTTTTACAAGTGAGGATAATTTGGTAATCTGGAAGCGATTAGTTTTAACCAGATTATTGAGATGTCCGTTAAGTTTGGAGAGAGAAGTTAATAGTGTGAAAACTGAAGAATTGGAACAGTTTTATTCTCTTTATAACTGTTATGGTTTACTATGCGTGGAATGTACTATAAACATTTGAAATTTAAAACGTGTACAGTTACTTTTCAGTGCTTTTACTGCCATTTGTCACTCTTGTCTACAGAGCTAGCATTATTCTCATCTGAAACCTAAATTATTGCACTTTTCTAGTCTTCCTTGTTTCCTTTGCAACTTAGATTGGATTTGACATTCTAATTGCCTCCTAGACCTTATTAAATTGATCTTTGCTTAGTGGTTTAGTAAAGATATCTGCCCTTTGCTCATTTGTTGGAATGTAGACCAAGATTACATCTTTCTTCATTACATAATCCCTTATAAAATGGTGTCTGATGTTAACATGCTTCATCCTACTATGTAGCACTAGATTCTTTGATACATCAATTGCACTTTTATTGTCATACATCACATCAACACATCCTGGTTGAACTCCATAATCTTCTAGCTATTGTTTGATCCATAGGAGTTGAGCAACATAGCTTCCAACAGCCATGTATTCTGCTTCTGAAGTTGATAATGCTGTTGATGTTTGCTTTTTGCTGTACCATGATACTAAGCAATCTCCAAGAAAATGACAGCCTCCGGATGTGCTTTTCCTTTCAAATATATCTCTGCCATAATCTGCATTAGTGTACCCTTACAATGTAAAGTTACCATTACTAGGATACCATAGACCAACTTCAGTTATTCCCAGCAGGTATCTTATTACCCTCTTAATAGCTTTTAGATGTGATTCTTTGGGATTGGCTTGATATCTTGCACAGTAGCAAACTGCATAGTGAATATCTGGTCTATTGGTAGTTAGATATAGAAGTGATCCAATCATCCCTTTATATAACTTCTGATCTACCTCTTCTCCATCACAATCTTTTGAAAGAACTATATCTGATCCCATAGGAGTGGACATTGGCTTGCTCTTGTCCATGTCAAACTTCTTGAGAATTTTCTTGGTGTACTTGGATTGATTTATAAAAATACCATCTAAACTTGGCTTAATTTGAATACCAAGGAAGAAGTTGAGCTCTCCCATCATTGACATCTCAAATTCTTTCTTCATTTTAATATTAAATTCTTCACACATCCTCACATCAGTTGCTCCAAAAATGATATCATCTACATAAATTTGAACAAGAATGACATCACCCTTTTTCTTTTTGATGAAGAGTGTTGTATCTGCCTTTCCTCTGATATATCCCTTAGAAATGAGAAATGATGTGAGCTTCTCAAACCAAGGCCTTGGAGCTTGTTTTAATCCACAGAGAGTCTTCTTCAACTTGTACACATGCTTTGGATGTTTTGAGTCTTCAAATCCTGGTAGCTGTTTTACATAGACTTCTTCTTGAATTACTTCATTTAGGAAAGCACTCTTGACATCCATTTGGAACAAGGTAAACCTATATAGGATGCAAAAGCATATAAGATCTTTATTGCTTCTAATCTTGCCACTGGAGCAAAGGTTTCTTCAAAGTCTATACCTTCTTGTTGGTTATAATCTTGAGAACTAATCTTGCTTTATTTCTTACCACAACTCTGGATTCATCCAGTTTATTCTGGAATCCATTTCGTGCCAATAATTGACTTTCCTTCTAGAAGTGATACTAGATCCAAGACATCATTTCTGGTAAACTGATCCATTTCTTCTTGCATGGTCATCATCCAGCTTTCATCTCCTTCTACATCTTGAAATTTCTTTGGCTCAATGAGTGGGACAAATGCAGCATGGCTCATTATTCTGTTGAGTTGGCCTCTTGTTCTTATTAGATTTTAGACATTGTCCAAAATAGCCTCTAATGGATGATTCATATGAGTCCATATTTCTCTTTGTAGAACTTCATGTTGTTGTGGAGCTTGTTCTCCATCAGCTTCAACTCCTTCATTTACTCCTTGTTCATCATTGAAGTCTATTTCAGCAATATAGGGATTATCTGGAGGTTGATCCGTGTTGAAGTTGATTTCTTTATCTTCGTCTTTGTATTTCTTTACTTAAGAGGTTTCCTCAATCTCCTCCGGTTCTTCTTCATCCTGAACCATGTCATTCAGATCTTGATTTCTCTTTCCTACATGGTTAGTCTCATCGAAATCTACATGTATTGACCCCACCACATTTTGAGTTCTCTTATTAAATACTCTATAGGCTTTACTATGTATTGAGTAGCCAAGGAAAATTGCTTCATCAGACTTTGGATCAAATTTTCCAAGTTGCTCTCTATATTTAAGATGAAACACTTACATCCAAATGCTCTAAAATAGCCAATTTTGGGTTTCTTTCACTTATAGATTTTATATGGGTTTTTATTCATGTTCTTTCTAATGATAGCTCTATTTAGAATGCAGCATGCAGTATTTACAGCTTTTCCCCAAAAGTATTTAGGCATGTTGTTCTCACTTAGCATTGTACGAGCCATTTCAACTATGGTTCTATTCTTCCTTTTCACAACCCCATTTTGTATAGGTGCATGAGGAGCAGAGAAGTTGTGTTCAATGCCTTTGGAGTCACAGAATTCATCAAATTGCTCCACTATCACTCCGAATGCGTGCAATGCTTATGCCTTGTTCTACCTCTATTCTAATGAATATTCTAGAGAAATGTTCAAAGGCAGCATCCTTGCTAGCTAAAAAAGCCACCCAGGTATAGCAAAATAATCATCCATAACAACCATGGTGTATTCTCTTTTACCTAAGTTCATTGGTTTAATTGGACCAAAGAGGTCAATATGTAGTAGTTCAAGGACTCTTTCGATAGGTATATAAGGGATGGAAGGGAAACTTTTTCTGGTTTGTTTTCCTAGTTGACATGCTGTGCATATTTGATCCTTATTAAAAGCAACCTTATGAAAACCCTCAACTAGTCCCTTTTTGCCTAGTTTGGACAGGAGGTTCATGCTAACATGTCCCCACCTCTAGTGTCATAGCCAAGATTCCTCTTCTTTAGACACAAGCATATATTATTCTTTTTCTCATTTTTAATGCTAATAGAATAAACATTATTTACTCTAGGTGCATGAAGAATAAGTTGATTGGACTTACTATCAATGATTGAGCAACCATTGGAGTCAAAAATCACCTTTCTCTCTTTATCGCAAAGCTGAGCAACACTGAGTAGGTTGAATTTTAGTCCATTGACTAAGGAGACATCTTTTATCTTTAATTCAGATCCAATGGTTCCATGCCCAATGATATGTCCTTTTTTATTATCTCCAAAGCTCACTTTTCCTCTCTTATTCGGGTCAATGTGATAAAGGCTCTTTCATCACCAGTCATGTGCCTTGAACATCCACTATCAATATACCAGGTTTGTTGATCTTTTGTGGACTTCAAGCATACCTCAGCGCTGCCTGACTTAAACTCTGATTCTTCAGCTTGGTCAGTGATTTGTTGAGTTGGTCCTCTTCCAGAATGATCTGCTTTCGGCTCAGTTAATGCAATAAATGCACAGTTGGCAGTATCTTCTTCTTCATCTGAGGATGATGAGCTACTACTTTCTTCATTGTTGCTCCATGTGGCCACCATTGCCTTTTTCTTCTACTTTTTCTCCTTCTTGAGCTTAGGACATTATGCTTTGATATGTCCTTTCTCACTATATTCGAAGCAGACCATCTCCTTCTCTTAATCCTTCTTATCCTCCGGAGCCTTTTTGTATTTCTCCTTCCTGATGTTACTCTCTTTCCTTCTTCTAGAGTCAAATCTTCTAGAGCTTTTCCTTGACCCTCTTTCTTCCTTTCTTAGGAATCTTTTGAACTGCTTGGCTAGCATAGCCATTTTTGCATTCTTGTAGGAAGACTGTCTTTCTATTTTGGAGGAGTCTGCCTTTAGAGAAATTCTATTCTTTTTCTCTTCAGGCTTCTTCTCTTGTTAATTGTATCTTTCCAAGGATAGCTCTTGAGTGAAAAAATTTCCAATGAGTTTGTCATAACCATAAAATTTTAGGTCATGAGCTTCCTCAATGGCTTTCTTCTTGTTATCTCATTCCTTGGTGATACTCTGGAGAATTTTCTTCTCCATTTCCTCTTCAGTGATCTCCTTTTTCAGTCTCTTCATTTCATTTACAAGAGTGTATCTCGTATGCATGCTGTTGATTAACTCCTTTGGTTCCATCTTGAAGTTTTCTAGTTTTTGCTGGAAGAGGTCAATCTTGGCTTCGCGAACCTTATTGGTTCTTTCATTGGTCACCTCAAGTTTTTGCCAAATTTATTGAGTTGTTTTACAGCCTAAGATCCTATTAAATTCAGCTACACTCAAACCACAATAAAGCATGTTAATAGCATTTGCATTTTCACGCAACTTTTTATAATCATTATCATCACATTGATTAGAGGGTTTCTTGGTTGTAATACCATCAACCTCATAAGTAGGGACATATGGGCCATCCTTGATGGCCATCCATGCTAGCATGCTCTATGCTTGAGTGAAATTCTTCATCTAGTTTTTCCATAACGTGCAGTGTTCACCCGTAAAGAGTGGGGGACTGGTTATAGACATACCCTCTAGGAGAACCTGTGAGTTATTATTTTGATAACTCATTTTAATCTTTAGATCAGGTGGACCTTTAGCTCGAGATTGTTAAGTCTTTAGTTGTGAGCAAGGAAATCAAACACAGTTATTTTATACTGGTTCGGCCCCGCCTACATCCAGTCCCTGAAGTTTCCTCCTCCGAGCTTAAATCCACTAGTGAGTGATTGCTTTCACGGGCAGAAATCAAGCCTTTACAGTTTGGCTCAGAAGATTTCTTCTCCTCCGGATGTAGGATATACCACCATAGTTAACACCTAGCTTGGCTAAGTCCTTTACAAGTTATCTCTATAGATTCCTTCTCTTCTGGATGTAGGATATACCACCAAAGCTAATACCTATCTTGGCTAAGTCCTTTTCTCTCAGGGATATACCACTCAAACTCTTCCTAGTTCAAGCTAAGTCCCCAATCTCAATACTTACCCCAAGTATAAGATTTTAAAACTTTTATCTTAACAAAGATTGGTTTTTAAATTCTTCAAGTAATTGACTGGACTTGAGAATACTTACAAATTGATTTTAAGTGTTTAGTTCTTGGAGGGATTTTGATCACTGATTATAGAGCAGATTTCACAAGATCATAGCTTTCTTAAATCAACCACCATCTTCTCAACATGTGAAGCTTTCCTTTTATAGGCTTGGATTATAAATATAGCCGTTAGGTAATCTTGAATCTTCACCATTGATCAGATAAGTGTTGGCGCAACCGCAGCCTTTGATATTTCTGTTATACCCAATAAATGTCCCGTTTGAGTTAGTTAGGATTGGAGCAACAAAGATGTCAGACGTCATTTCTTTGGCTTTTGTGATCTGCAAACTTCTGTGCAAAATTTGTCTCCTTTTTGGGGTCCACGCGACATGCTATTGGTTTATGTTAAAAAGGCAGTTACCTTTTTCTCTTTCCGTATCAATCTTTTTTGCCCTTTGTTGAAATCGTGCAAGATGTCACTTTTTCTTTATCCAAGGCAAAAAGGCGAGTTTGACTTCAGACCACATTAGAGGGGAAATAAATGTTTGAATATTTCCCTTTGTCTTGTGAGATGTGTCATCCAGATGACTTCAGGTCTTAGTTTTCTGGATGCTCTTCCAGTGTAGTCTTTTTCGGATGTTGTCTTCTTAGATTTAGAAGATTGTTTTCTCCTGAAACTTTATTCGGATGCTATCTTCTTGGACTTGGGATATTGCTTTCTTCAATACTTTATCTGGATGCATTCTTCTTGGACTTGGGATTTTGTTTTCTTCAAAACTTCTGCATGGATGCATTCTTCTTGGACTTAGGAATTTTCTTCCGGATAATTATTTTCCCACATATGTGCCTATAGCTTCATTATAACTGACCAAAATGGGTCCTTAAAAGAGATTACAAATTTATATGGATATGAATCTCCATCAATAATAAAGTATCTTAAGCCTTTAAAAATGATATGTTTACTGCAAGATTTGCAGATTGTAAATTTGATGAAAGTATCTTTCCAAAATTAGGGGAAGAAAGTAGAAAGACAATTTTGGAAAAGAAAAAATTATGGAACGCTTCATCTTTAACCTTTATGAATCCTAATTAAGTCAATTTGTATTGAAATTCTTGAAGAATAAATGAAAATTAGCGCTATAACACGCCTAAAGCATGGACAACCAATTGGTTTAAAGGATAACAATATTGTCGACAATAAAGATAATCTCATTAAGAGTAAGTGTATTAATAGAAGCATACTTCTTGCAGAAGTTCTAGCACACGAAGTGTGAGAACTTGCATTGCAAATACTTGAAGTGTTGATCATGGAGAAATTTAAATAAACTATATTAGTACTTAAAAAGATGCAATAGAGATAAAAAAAAATGGTTGTATACCATATTTTGCCTATATATGTGGCAACAAAAATTAAAAATGTGACTATAGATTATGAACTATAGAATGTTCGAAAATGTCAAATTAGAATAAATTGACAAAATTAAGATGCAGTTCAAGTAGAAGAAAATTTTATACTACTAATTTTGTCAATTTTTTGTCTTATACTCACATTTGTTATAATTTTTATATTTATATTATGTGAATATTTTCTTTTGTGTTGGGGTATGACTTCTTTATATTAAATTTTTAGCACAAGAAAAATTTAGCATGTTGTTAATTGATATTGTTACAGATACATATACGATATTTATATGAAAATCTTTGAAAGTTTAAAAATGTAGGAACATTGTTTCGCAAATGAAAACATTGTTCAATATAGATACAAAGATTTATACATGAATTATGCCAATTTAGACCCATGTGATGAAAATATCCTGAATTCTACCGTCGATATTTCAGCATAGATCTTCTTGTCTCACAGCTAACCCTCGAACGATGAACCTGCAAAATAGACATGAACTTCAGGGCAATCGATGGTTGCCCCGTGGGGGACCCTCCGATGCCTAAGTCAGTAAGGATTTTGAGAATAATAGCAGTTATGAGTGTATAGAATAATCTACCTTTAACTTGACCAAGGAGGCCTTTTATAGGCGTTTGAGGTATCCCAATAAGATTGGGAGAAGGAGTCTCAGTTATGATAAGATTATAACTCCTCCATAGTTATCTAATGCTTCAATCCCAAGTATATCAGATATATTAGTATTTATCTTCCTTGTTAGCCAGAATATAGGAGTAGGAATCCTAGTTAGATTCTACCTATTATTGTGGGGCGAAATCTTTATTCAGCCGGTCATGGCCAGCTCGAGATCATGTCCGCCTCAGGTATAGATATGCTACGTGCTCTTAGCTTGTCCTAACGAGACCGGCTAGAATATTATCTGAGCCGGGTCCCTCGGCTAAATGATAGTTATCCTTTCTCAAGGGCATGAGCCAGGCGACTTGTATCGACCTGGTCTCCTTATCTGAGACGGGTACCTATATTTTACAAAGTTATCATGTGATACATCAATTGCTAAAGAAGAGACCTGATGATAATTTATGAATATAATATCAATATTACTGCTTAATCGAGGGAATGTTATATAAAAGGCGTAAAACCATATTTCTCCCAAATTCATTTAAGCTCATGATCTCATGGAGACTTGTCAAGTTACATCTCCAAAGTTGTATCAAGTGAAAATCCAGCGGATTTTATCACTAAGTCACTTTTTGCTTCTACTTTCAAAAGACATGTCCATAATATTGGGATGGTTCTGCTCAATAATATGTCTTGACCATTATATTTCTTAGGAGAAGTAAATTATACACTTTTTTTCTTAATCAAAGGTTTTGTCCCTCAAGATTTTTTTTTAAGATTTTTAACGAGTCAGTGTTCAATTCACTAAGATGGATATCAAAGGGGAAATGTTATAAATATATGTTATTTGTATATTACATATATTTATATTCATATTGATATCTGTATTAATTTATACAACTCATGTCTTTTCATGTTCATAATCTTTAAAATGAAATAAATTTCTTGTTTTCTCTCCATCTTCCCTATATTCTATTATCTATTATTTATATTCTTGTATACATTCACTTTATTTATAATAGTTTTAACTTTGTTAATTATTTTGTTGCAAACTTTTGTACTTTTATAGCGTCAAAATTGTATATACTTTTTATTTGAATAGTGAAACATGCTTATTATGTAAGGATTGTTTTTGGAAACATGTTAAATAGATTCATTACTAATTACTAATTAGTTAAATTCTTTGACATAAATGAAGATTTTAAACAAAAATTTAGTTTGAGAAATTTAATTCAATTGAATTTTATGTAGTTAAACTTCGTCGTATCTTTTCCTTTTCTTATATAAATGTTTCCAAATACAGTGAGAATTTTATCATAAAATCATATTTTGAGCAAATATTTGAATTTAATAGGCATTCGTAAGACATCTAAAAACACCTCTAGAGATAATATATATGAGACATACACATCTATAAGATAATTTTTTTTTTTTTTGAAAAAGCTAATGTAAAAAACTTGAAAAAATATATCAGTATGAATTTAATTTTGAAGATTAAAATCGTACAAAAAGAATTATGAAACACGTGGTGTATAATATAAAAAAAATACAAAAACTTATATGGAAAAAAGTGAAAAAAATTAAAAGATATTTAAATGCAAATTTAAAAAAAATATGACAATTTCGCCTTAAGTTATCATTAAGGCTATGGGTGTTAACAAGTCTAGTGGCTCGCAAACAGTTCGATATTAGGTTCGGTCAGAGCTCGACTCGATAAAGTTCAACTCGAGTTCGAGATCGGCTCGAGATATTGACAACCAAGCCAAATTTTTTAAAGTTCGGCTCGAAAGCTCATAAACATGTTCGTATAATCTTTCTACGTAATATATATATATATATATATATATATATATATATATATATATATATATATATATATATATATATATAATTTGATAAAAATAATGGACTTATTCTAGGCTAAGGGGCTCAATATTATTCTAATGAATAAGTTGAAGTTTCACTTTAAGTATTTCGGATTATATATTTGAATTTTATTTTGTCAAAATAATGTATTTGGAAAATAATATTCAAGAATTTGATTCGAGAAAAGGAGGCTCATTTAGGCTCGTAAACTACCGAGCTCGAGCCGAGCTTTTCACAAGCCCGAGTCGAGCTTTAATATTTTAAGTTTGACGAGCTTGGAGCCGAGCCGAGCCCACCCATTTTCATTCACAAGCTGAGCCTAGCCCAGGCATGTCCGGTCTCGATTCGGCTCATTAACATCCCTAATTAAGTCCATGTCCAACCCATTACTCTAAATCCTCTACTCTAAGCAAATGTTATCGAAACCGAACTAGACATCAAATCGGTGAAAGCAACAGTTTACAGCTTTTACGGTTCAACCATAGTTTAATTAGATTCAATCGTGGTTCAACCGCGACTTAATTGTGGTTCAACCTTGATTTTCTGATTAATAACATTGCTACAATAAATTCATTCCAAATCCTGACTCCATTTTTCTAATTTAAAAAGGTGGTTTACATCCAATAATATTTTATTATTATTATATTAATATTTTAAATATTTTATTAAATAAATTATTATAATTAAATAATAAATAAAAAATAATATTAAAATAATTAACTTTAAATATGAAATAGGTTACGAGACACTTTAAATTTGGAGTAACTTACCCCTACTCTATATTTGAAGTAATTTGAAATAGGCACACTTCAAATATGACATTTAATATAAATATAGAATACTAAGAGCAAGTCCAATTATATTATCTATTTTGCATTCTCTAAACTCATTTTTAAAGGATCTACTTTCCAACCATCTTCCCTATTTTCTATTCCATATATTATATTTCCCTAAAATATAATATTCTATTATTATTATCATATTAATTTTTTTACATTATTTTTATTCTAATCGATCAACGAAATAATTAAAAAAATAAAAAATAAAATTAAATAATAATATAATATTTATCTCCTAAAATAAAATTATATATATTTAAAGAATTCATATAAAAAATAGCTGAATTGAATATTTTCTATATCCATTTTATATATTAGGACAGAGAATGGTTGAACTGCTCTACTGAACCTGGAGAAAATTGGAGTAATGAGCCCAATAGCTCAAGAGGTTGATCACGTGGTTCACAAGCCACACATTTCAATATTGGCTCCTCTCAATTTGATTAATTTATCTTATTATTTATACTTTTTAATATCTGTGGAGGCCAAGTGCTCAACTGAAAGTTGCTTGTGATCATTTTATTTTTCTAGAATAAGATTTATGGTCAGAGGAGCATGCTACTAAGTCAATATTGTATTTAACCCTAATTTCAAAATCACATTATAATTTTATTTTTCATATAACTAGAATAGATAAATTTACTCTACAAATTTGACGAATAGAAATATATTATGTTGTGTAGTACATTATTCTATTTTAATTCAATTAATCAGTTCTAAACTTTCCAAATAACCATTTCTCAATCATTTTTTTTATAACTGAGTTTGACTTTCATACACTCCTTCAATAAAAGATATTATATTATACTCTCATAGTATTGTTTTTTAGTTTCTATATAAATATAAGTAGAGTCATTTTTGGGTAAGGATAACAGGGGGCGATCGCTCAGGTTTCGAATAAAAAGGGGCTTAAAATAAAATTTATTAGCTTTTTAATTTATAGTTTGAAATATAAACAATAATTAAATCTAGATTAAATGATATTTCTCATATAAATTTTGATTAAATGTTGTAAGTTCAATTAAAAAATTCTTCAAAATATTAATATATTGTTATAGCCTTTAAAATTAAAGGTCTTTTTAGTACCTCCCATATTTATTTATCTAGTACCACAAAATGTTAAGACCAGGCTCTTTGTAAAAAAGATCAATTTTTTATCTCGCCCATAGGCCCTCAACAAGCTAGGAATGGGTCTAATGACAAGTATCACAGAAACTATTTTATATTATTATTTTTATTATCTTGTTCATTTCTAAGACACTTATCATTTCTACAGGGAGTAGGGGGCTATACTCCGGAAGCATGGTATAATATCTCCATTCGATAGGGAATACGGAATAGTGAAGTATTGAGATAGATGCGAATAACATATTTATTTCATCAAAACCAATAAATACTTATTTCACCATTTTAATGATCAATTTATCATTCATGCTTTATAATAAAATTATTTTTCTCCTTAATTTCAATTTTTAATTTTATCACTACTTAATTTCTTTTTCATTTAGTAAAAGAGTAACATTAGAGGGAAAAATGATGAAATTTGCATTGATAATCTAAATTTAATAATGAAAAATTCAAAATAAAAAATCTAAAGCGATACTTAAAAAGATTATCTCAATGAAGATACTTGTAAATATTAAAAAAACTAATTTAACTAAACATGTACTAGTACTTAAATTGGTTAAATTGTACTATAAATTTAATTTATGAGGCGTTTGTTTTAAGTTCTAACTATTAGGAATTAACGGAATACTCGCTCCAAAATCAGGAAAAATGAATAACTGGTATTGCATTGCTAGATTCAAATATAATTAGTTTCATGCTTTTTAACTAAATGATTTTGGTAAAACTTAAAATAAGTGATTTTTTTAAGTGATTGACAATTCAAATAAACACATTATCCTCTATAATATATGTTCGTTTGTAGGGGTATCGTAAAATTTTTTATCACTAATCAATTACATGTCTTACATCATAAGATATTTGAGATATGGTGTTTGGACAAAGGTGATTTGTAACAGTGTTATCAATATCGGACCGAGCCTCATAACGGGGAAGTTAATAGTACGTAGTATTACTAGTATGATGGATGGTTTTATCAGTTTTTTAATTTTAAAAGAATATATATTATTTATGGTTTTCAGTAGTTATTGTAATGCTTTTCTGGATCTCGTGCAACGCTTTTGCATGTTTTTAGAAGAGTTTTAAGAAAAGAACTGGTTTGTCGGTTCACTGATTTTTCCAATTCAATCCATTTTTTCTCTTTTTTCTAAAACCATTTTTAAATAAACAGTACCGTAGCCACAACCGATTTATAGTAAAACCAGTTGAACCGACCAGTACAGTACGGTATTGATAACACTGGTTTGTACCCAAGGGCAACGGTCGGATGAGGTTGGATGGTGTTTGAGCTCCACCCCGGTCAATGGAAAACTAAAATACTTAAGTAGTGGTCACTTTGCCAGAAAACGCAACACTTTGAACAAAGGAGCAGAGCTATAGACAAAAAGAATTTAAACGCCATGTTGAAACGACGTCGTTTTGATGTAGGGTTCAAGTTTTTTTTTGCAATGAACTAATATGTATCAGAAATAACATAAATACTACGATTGGGCCTAACCTGTCAGCTTAAGCTTTTGGGTGAAATGATTCCATGACATGGTATCAGAGCAGCTTAGACCTAAAGGTCGAGGGTTCGAATCCTGATAGCTCCATTTGTGGAATTATATTGCAACACATAGTGGAATGGGTCTGTATTGTACTCGCTTAAAAGCCCAAGGGGCATTCCCGTGCGGGGGAGTGTCAAGAATAATATAAATACAACGGTTGGACCTAACATGTCTGCGTAAGCTTTTCATGTGAGACTGTTCCATGACAATATGTAGGCTAGTATACCACATCTCCCTTGATTTGTATGGGAGGCCTGTTCCAACTTCCAAAGTACACATTCCTTCAAGTATCCGACTCTAATCCGTCTCTCCACCACTCAAATTTTTATCTCCGGTTCCACCTGTCGTGATAATTGTTAGAGAATCAAACCACATGCTTCTCCATTTTTTAAGGTTAGTTCTGTTAGAAACTTGTTAGTAGCGGTATTGAATAAAATAAAAAAAATCCTATATTTCGTTAAGAATAAGTACATATTACAACATGATTTTTAAAGATATAGAAATGTAACAATTATAATATAATAATACTTAAACCTTTACCGAAGAAGAAGCTTATTGCGGAGGCCTGAAACTCAGTTTCCTTAAGACAATTATTCGTCCGCTACCGGTGAATTTGTCTCCTAGGGTATAACCGCAATAGTAGGCAAACTCTAACCGTATGAAGAGCAATTTACACGAACCTTATACTACGTAGCCTTCTTGTAAAAGGAATGAAAACTTTGAGAGATACTTTTAGTATGAAAATAGAAAATAAATCACAAAGTAAACAAGCACAAATACCAGCTGAATTTTTCTAGAGTAAAAGAGAAACAACTAGTGTTTTTAGAAGGCATACAAGAGTAAGGTATTTATAGGGTATATGGCATTAACATGGCTTAATGATGTCTAAAAGATGTTAACTTTTGTAACCACAAATTTATGGTGAATGTTATGAAAAATATTATTGATTAAGGGATTTATCACCCATTAATCCATAATAAAAATCTGGTGAAAAGAAAGTATGATGAGACAATATTATGGATTAATGGGTGATAAATCCCTTAATCAATAGACAATATTTTTTCAGTACCGAATCACCGATTTAACGCGTCTAAGTTTGACAGATGTTCAAACTTTAAACTACAATTTCTCATCCACCGTTAATCCGTTTTAGGCATACAATATATCGTTGGAAAGCTCTCCAAGCGAAGTATTTCATATTATTCAAATCATAGCTTTTCCATATTAAAATTAAGCCTAAAGTTGATAATGCACATCAGTATCACTTATGTCATATTTCCAACAATCCCTCACATGAATGAAATTTAAAACTATACGGACATTTTCCAAAATTCGAAGGGTGAAAATGCTCTTCGGCCAATATTTACATAGGATAGGTAGGCTACAACCTTTGAACCTTCCCTTGTGAAAGTATATTTACTTTACTGGCTGACTAGTAGACGCGATGTCCTTGAACTATTCTGACGTTTGCGTAAACGATGATATACCCCACACAAATATCAACACATCACGATTTTTGGTTCTCATGGTTATGTTCGTTATGGTCATGAACATCTCCTGGTTCTGCAAGAGTTTTAGATTACTATGCCTCAATAGTATCCTTTGAAGTGACCCCACTTCACTCTCACATAGGTGATCTTTTTAGCTCAACCGTTGATGCACAAAGGATCATTAAAAGCATGTAGCTTAACCTTAACCCGTTTTGTCACTGTTTACATCATAGGAATGGACACGGGGTTACCCCCACAGTGACCAAACAAGGTCTAAGTAATTAGGTTGTCCCATTGAACCAAGATCTTGGGATCTCCAGTCAAACATGGTTGGGTTTTCCTTCACATAGCGCCTTAAATATTCATAGGCTTTAGTCTCATTCCTTTTGATGTCTTTTCAACTTGATCTCGATTTAACCCTTTGGTTAGCAGATCTGCAATATTATCCTTTGATCCTATAAAATCAATAGAGATAACTGACGTTGAGATCAATTATCTAAATGTATTATGTCGACGATGCATGTGTCTTGACTTACCATTATACATAAGGTTTTGTGCTCTTTTAATTGCTGCTTGATTATCGCAATGTACACAAATTGCGGGCACATGCTTAGGACACTTTGGAATATCCTCTAAGAAGTTACGTAGCCATTTGACTTCTTCTCCCATTTTATCCAAGGCTACATACTCAGCTTCCATTGTGGAACGAGTTATAATTGCTTGCCTTGAGGATTTCCAAGACACTGCTCCTCCTCCTAGAGTGAATACGTACCCACTTGTACCTTTAGAATTCTTGATGTCAGTTATCTAACTAGCATCAAAATATACTTCTAGTACAGCAGGTTCTCTTGTATATTACAGCCTATAATTATGAGTATATCGCAAATACCTTAGTATTCTCACGATCGCATCCTAATGGCTTTTACCCGGGTTACTCGTAAATCTGCTTAAACTACTTACAGTATAAGCAATATCAGGCCTTATACAACTTGTAAGGTACATTAGACTGCCTATAACCCTTGCATTTTCCACTTAGTCTATGCAATAACCTTTGTTCTTGGACAAATGTAGATTGATGTCTAACGGTGTTTTGGCTATACCAATATCACCTTTGTTAAACTTGTCAAGTATCTTATCCACATAGTATGACTGCGTCAATATGAGACTGTTAGATGAATGTTGAACTCTGATGCCTAAAATTACATCAGCTAGTCCCATATCTTTCATGTTAAATTTAGAATTTAACATATCCTTGGTACTCTTTACCATTCTCTCATTGCTTCCAACAATGAGTATGTCATCAACATACTAACATAGAATAACATATCCTTCATTTGTAGTTTTGACATATATACATTTATCACAATCACTTATACGATAGCCACTTGCCATCATGGCATCATCAAATTTCTTATGCCATTGTTTTGGTGCTTGCTTTAAACCATATAAAGACTTTACCAACTTACATACTTTTCTTTCTTGACCAGAAGCTGCACAACTTGAAGAAGAAATCTACATGGAACAACCCTCGGGTTGTTACATGTAGATTTCTTCTTCAAGATCCCCATTTAGAAAAGCAGTTTTCACATCCATTTGATGTACTTCAAGATTCCACAAAGCGGCAATTGCAAGTATCATCCTAATGGATGTTATTCTCGACACTGGAGAATACGTATCAAACCTCTTATGACTAAACAAGCCTTGTACTTATCAACTGTTCCATCAGCTTTTAGCTTACATTTGAAAATCCATTTAGAACTTAGTGACTTAGTTCCGGGAGGAAGGTCCACTAATTCCCACATATGATTTTGCAAGATAGAATCAATTTCACTCCGTATGGCCTCTTTCCATAAAGGACTTTCAATTGAGCTTATAGCTTCTTTATATGTTTGAGGTTCCGCTTCAACCATATACATTAAAAAATTTGGACCAAATGATTTTTTAACCCTTGTCCTTTTACTTCTTCTAGGTTCCACCTCGTGATCCAATTTATTCTCTTCTTGAGAATTTCGATCATCTTCTTCAATTATTGATTGAAGATTGTCATAGTTATCAACTCATTGTTGATCAACTTGACCGTCATTTACAATAAGTTCACGAGACCTTTTAGTTCCCTACCCCTCGCCTTTTTCCTTACATGGAAACATGTCTTCAAAAAATGAAGCGTTCTTTGGCTCAATCAAAGTGTTCTTGTGTATATCGGGTTTTTAGATTCATTCACAAGAAATCGATATGCGTTGCTATTACTAGCATAGCCAATGAAAATACAATATACCTTTTTGGACCTATTTTCATACGTTTAGGTAATGGAGCAATTACCTTTGCAAGACACCCCCACACTTTTAAGTAATTATAAGAAGGTTTTCTACCCTTTCATATTTCCTAAGGGGTTTTATCTTGTTTCTTACGTGGTATCTTATTCAAAAGATAATTTTCTTGCAAAACATAAACTAGAACTGGTTAACATTGCATTCATCATCTCTTTAGAGTACGATTTTTGCAATCAGCTACACCGTTTGATTGTGGAGAGTAAGGTGGTGTTACTTCGTGAATAATTCTATTTTGGGAGCAAAACTCGCCAAATGGTGTAACATATTCACCACCACGATCACTTCTAACCTTCTTAATTTTCTTATTAAGTTGGTTTTCTACTTCTTGCTTATAGAAGATAAATTTCTCTAAAGCCTCATCTTTGCTTTTAAGCAAATACACATAGCAATATTTTGTGCTATCATCTATGAAGGTAATAAAATATTTATTGCTTTCTCTTGATTGAACGTATTTCATGTCACAAATATCAGTATGTATTAGACGAGTAATTCTGAATTTCTTTCAACGGATTGAAATAAATATCTTGTTAATTTTATCTTAATACACATTGCACATTTATGTGATTTCTTGATATGAAATGTGGGTATATTATTTAAGTTAATTAAACGTCGTAACGTATCAAAATTAACGTGTCCAAGTCTATTATGCCATAAATTAGAAGACTCAATCATATAAGCAACAATGTTATTCTCATTAATAAAATTTTGCTTATAAGATACAATTGAATTTGAACATTCCATTACATTTATATCTATTTCCCACATACATGCCCCCCTTACACAAAATAAATTTTTGAGATTCAAATACCATCTTGAAGCCGTGTGCACTCAACAGGCTCTCAAAAACAAGATTCTTCTTCATGTCAAGCACATACAAGACATTTTACAGTGTTACTTCTTTGCCAGAAGTCATTTTCAGAATCACCATTCCATGTCCTTTGACTTTAGAAGTAGCGCCCATGAACAGCTTCTCCCCTTTTTCAATAATAGTCAGTTTAACAAAAGACTCTTTGTCACAACATATGTGACGAGTAGCACCAGTGTCAAGCCACCACTCCGTTGGGTTTGAGTAAATCATATTGACCTCAGAAATTACAACACAAACGTTGATGTCACATACATCTTTTGTAATTTCTTTCATAACTTTACCTTAATGTTATTGACCATTTTTGTCAATTTACAAACAAATAAATTTTGTCTCATCTTTTTGCAATTTAAGCATTTTCCATTTAACATTTGTCATTTGGATATGCTTCCGTTTTGACCAATTTTGAACTTACGTTTAACATGTTATTTGCCCTTTTTGGAGTCTCTAATGGCCTCCACCACGTTAGCTTTCGCCAAAACTTGATTAGCAATAGAAATTTTTTTATTTAAGGAATCCCACAATTCTTTTGCAATACGTTTAATATTACACACCTAATATAGGTCAATGACTAAGTCATTCGAGATATGATTTTTGCAAAGAAAATCCATATGATTCCAACAATCCATAAATAATTAAAAAGAACCATTAACCACTCCAACATGAGGGTCCTCTTTCAATATATTATGGTGTCTCATGTTTGTCAAATAGAAAAATATTTTATATTGCCAAACTTTAAAATTTGATCTACAAAATTTCTCCGGTCTTTTAAGAGTTGAAATAAGATATAATCCCAAAGCAACCTCATGATCATTAGGCGTAGCAATCGTTAAACTCGAAAGTTCATTTCCATTAGGTTCAGCACCAATAGGACCAATTTGTCCATTTTGGCTATTCTGGCCTGGAACCATTTCAAAACCATTACCCCCGGTCGGTAAAATAATGTCCATAATTTTCTCAATTCACTATCTGAAATACTAAAGAGTAAGTCAGATACTTGTAAATGAGAAAAACCAAGAAAAAGAAGAAAGAGATTTTTTTTATGAAAAAACAAATTATTGTTTTTTAATATGAACAACGTTTTGTCCAAAAAAACAGTATTCAAAAATCCAGAGTAACCTGCACTTAACTCAAAAAAATATAGACATAATTGTCTTAAGATTGTTAGTAGCGATATTAAGATAAATGAATAATACTATATCTCAATAAGAATAAGTACAAGATTACAAATGAAGATTTCTTAATAGAATAATAAATTATTACAAACAAATATAAAATAAATACTCAACCTTTTTACCGAAGTAGAAGTTTATTGCGGAGGCCTGATGTGAGCTGACGACCTATTCCCCGCCCGCGAGGTTGGCGTGAGATGCGTTTGGCGGGGGCAGAAAAACAACAAGCGCTGTGAAGCATGCTAAGGGATCGTCCTTATTTTAGGCGTGATGAAAATAATGATGAAAGCGATGTTGAAGTTGAGTTTTAGTCCAACTTAGGTGTTAGGGGATACGAGACTTAAAATCCCGTATTTTAAGATAGAGACGCCACCCGGTTAAGCTCCACCAAAAATTTGGGTACGATATTCCCACCGGGTGGTTGGACCGTACCTTAAAATAGAGATTCTAAGTCCGGATGATGTTGCTTACTTTTCAATTTTTAAATCAATCCATTTATTTTAATAAATGCGACTTCAGTTCTTTTGCAATTTAAATCCGATTATAATTTGGAGTTTTCGGTTTATATGTCATATATCACACGAAAAGCGGTAAATAAAGCAAATAAAATAATTATTACAAGACTTTACAAATACCTATATATTTTTCTAATGCGAGGAAATAAATAAAGCAATAAATAAATAAACGGGCAAAATCGGGTTTTAATCGAGCTTACCGACTCGGACCTGGCTCTAAACGAGGCAAAAGATATATGCAAATAATAGTTGACAAAGCATAAATAAATAAATGGCGGAAAATAAACATACAGTATAGAGAAAGCATATTTTTGGATTTTTTCGGGACGAAAAACACAATTTTGGGTATTAGTTAATTATCTAATAACCTAAAAAAATGAAATAAATTAACTAAACAACCTAAAAAAAGATTTAATTTTTACAAAATAATTTTGGAATTTTCATCTAGGATAAAAAGATTTATTAGGCATTTGTTTAGTAAAAGGGTCATTTTTAGGCAATTAAAATGAAGATTTAACCAATTTAATAATTAATAAAATAATTTCAGCAGATTAAAAATTAATTTAACTAATTTCAAATTATTGGTGATTTTTGGAGATTTTTTCGGGTGAAAATCGGGGCTGAAAACGCATCAAAATGATAAAACAGAGCCAAAAATACAAAATAAAATAAGCAGGGACCATCTGGACATTTTTTACTAGTAGGCCGACTCAGTGAGGTGGTACGCCAACTCAGTGACATGGTAGGCCGACTCAGCGAGGTGGCCTAGATGACACTCAGTCGGCCTTCGCCTCACTGAAGTGGTCTGCCGGAAAAAGTGTCTAAACAAGCCAAAATCGACATTTTTGTGCCCGAAAACCCAAGATTATTAACATTTCAAGTCATTTTCCACATCATTACAGTAGATTTGGACTTAAAATACTAAAATAACTTTGATTTTTTAGTTTGGGGGAAAAGAACCCAGAAAATCCGGTGAAACAACGATTGGCCACTTGAACGACATGTTGGCCGACTGAACAAAGTGGTAGGCTAACTCGCCGAGTTGGCGAGCCACTTTGCTCAGGCAGCCTGATGTTCGCCGGAACGTTCAATCGGAGTTTCGCCAAAAAATCACAAAAAAGACGAAAATAAGGGCCAAATGCCCAGAAAACCAACTAAAACACAACAAAAGACAATAAATAGCTAAATGAAATAGATTGGAACTCAGAAAGTTATCTAAAGGTCGTGAATCCACCCTCGAGACTCGAACCGGATGTTTGGCAAGCTTTGTGACGGATTTGTGATAAAACCCGACAAAACAGTGACCAATTTAGTAAGGGATTTAGTGATTTGTAAGGAAAAAATCCCCAAATCCTATTTAAATCAATTTTACTTAAGATTTCTAATTGATTTTAGCTTTTTAAACTAAAGAATGAAGCCTAATAAAGCTTAAGAAATTAAAATGACTGGATTTCCATCACTTTATGAGACTTGTTCTTCCTAAATTTGCTTAATCTGTAACACCAGAATTTTCTTTAATTTCAGCCCAAAAAATCCTTTAAAACCTGAATTTAATGGGTTTTGTAGACTTCCTCAAGTGCAAAATCTAGCAATTAATCCTCAAAATGTTGGAATTTGACAGAAAAATCACGAAAACCCGACTCGGGGGCTAAGAAAAACCTAAAAAATGCAGGAACATGGGCTCCCTGCGAGAAGGCCGCGTCAGTGATGTGGCACAGCAAAAAGTCATCATCGTTCTGAGGGTCACCAAAAAGCCCGTGCTGATAGGCTGCCCCTCGTGAGATTACCGTTTGACGGGACAAATGTGATCTCACGACAGAGCAAGGGATAGAAGGTTATACCTAGTGCGCGGATTCTTGAACCAGTTGTCTTCTGGGATTGCATAAATAGACCTATCAAGAACCAGATAGATTTAGAAGATGGATCGATGTTGCCTTCATTGCCCCTAACGGACTTGAGACGAGTTGTTGGTTGTATATGGTACTTTGGTATTTTACGGTAACCTCGGACTTTCTAACATTTATGCGGTCGTCTCAAACTCTTCAAAAATGCGCTCAGTATATAATGGTCACTTCAGACCCCTCGAACACCTTTGCGGTCGCCTCGGACTCTTCAAAAATGGACTTAAGGTTTTAACAGTCACCTCAGACCTTTGACCATCTTTGTGGTCACCTCGGACTCTTCAAAAATGGACTTGAGATTTTAACGGTCACCTCGAACCTTCGAACATCTTTGCGGTCACCTCGGACACTTCAAAAATGGACTTGAGATTTTAGCTGTCACCTCGGACCTCTTGGAGCTAGAGATTGAATCGGTTGTCTACGGGTGGTCTGGGAACGTACCATTAACAGACCTATCGAGAATAAAAACTTGAGAAGTTAGTAATTGTCGGCAATTGCATTTTTAATTGCTTAATTGATTTTGTGGAACAAAAATTTTTGCCCCTTCAATTAAGCAATAAAAATGGAATATCAAGAAAAAAGAGTTTGGAAATATCCAGGAAGTCCGGGAAGTCCATCATTAGGTTGATTTTACGACAGTTACATCGGGATGCCCCTGGAGGACTGAAAGCCACATCGCGGTGCCCCTGGATGGTCAAAACCTGCATAGAGGTGCCTTGGAAGGATTTTCTAAATTCTGGATTCTGGATCTTCAGATTGATTGTCCGTCGGGATTGCCGCATGGTGTACCTGTCAAGGTAGTTCCAAAGCATTAGTAAATTATATGAATTGCGTTTTAATTGCTTAATTGATTTTGTGGAACAAAAATTTTTACCCCTTCAATTAAGCAATTGAAACGAAATAATGAAAGTTGAGCTAGGATTTTTGGGAGTCCAAAGAAACTACCAAGCCATCCATCTAGCCTAGTTGATATTCCCCTTGAGTGCAGCTCGACACATGCATTGGGATGCCTCTAATGATTGCATCGAGATGCCCCTGGGTATTTGCATTAAGGTGCCCTTGGGGGAAATTCCTGAGCTTAGAATTTTGGATCCTCTAGTTGGATGTACATCAGGGAATACTACATGGTGTACCTGTGAAGGTAGTCTTAAAGCATTAGTAAATGATATAAGTGGCATTTTTATTGCTTAATTGATTTTGTGGAACAAAAATTTTTGCCCCTTCAATTAAGCAATAAAAATGGAAGAATGAAATATAAATTGAGATGAGGTTTTCGGGAGTCCGAAGAAGCTATCGAGGTTGAGCATTGAGATAAGCTGATATGCCCCTTGGATACTCAATCTTTGAGTGTAGGATAGGAAACCATTCTGAGATGCCCCTTGATATAGGTGCTTGCTTGGAGGTATAGTCTATAGCTCCAGGATTCTTTTCTGTGCTTTGTTTCCTGCAGAATTCATCATAGAAAAATAGATAGGATATGACATTTATGGATATTATGCACGGATGCATGAATGCATGAGCTGCTTGGACTGATCATTTTCCATACATGGGTTACACGACTGCTCGTCTGATCGATTCTGCTTAACTCGGTTGCTTTCTTAGAGAGAGAATATATAGAATTGCTTTGCGGCATGAACAAGACAAGAATGCCCCTGGCGGAGGATTGGGGGTATTGCGCAGATTAGGTGGGAATGCCCCTGGTGGATCATTAGGGAAGCTGTGATGAACACAAAGCGGTGAGTTGACTGCAAATTGATTGTTGGATCGAGCAGGTCAAAGACAAGGGGGCGCACAAAGCAAGGTTTAAGATTCTGGATAACAAGCGACTAGATGCTACCACTACCAATGAATTCTACCAAGGATGGCACTTCAGAGGATTCAGATCTTACAGACTCGAGATGCTCGGTTGTGGCAGAACATGGAGTAGACACGTGTAGAGGACGGAGCTGAGCCCCTTGAGTTTATCGGATTGCAGAAGATATTCAGGCACTATGATGACAATGACAATAATGCTGGTATCTCGATGTGACTGACGGCAGTTATTTATCTTTGGATTTGTCTTAATTTTTGCATAGACCCGAACATTGTGATAGGCCCATCTGACTTGTTTATTTTGCTTTTATGTCCTAATTTTTATCTAGATCACCCTTTTCGGGTTTTCAATTCAGCGAACTTTTCGGCTTTTCTATAGACCTAGATGTTTTCAGCCTATCAGAATTTTTGCCTTTTAGCTTTTGTTTTCTTTTGAGGAATTGGGTTGACTGCATAGAACCCCACGTTCGACTTACTTGTAACATTTCACCTTTTGGGCCCAATATATTCATTTAAGCACACATATAAAGGATTCAATAAAATGACATTTCTATCAAATGAATTAACTTTAAGTACATAATGATGGTAACCATTTCTATTGACCCAAACTTTGGTGTTAACTAGGCTATGAATGTTTTCTAGCCAACACACTCTCGTAGCTCACTTTACCCTGACTTTTGCCTAGACTGTCCTTTTTGGGTTTTCAGTCTAGCGGGCTATTTTGCACCCTAACTTTTGCCTGACCAATTTGCAGAATGCCGATCAGCGGGATATACCCTAATTTTTGCCCAAGTAGTAGAGGCCCACTCGTCGGGTGATTTATTTTACTTATTTTCTTATGTGCCGCTTTTCTGGATTTGATTCTTTTGGGTTAGATATGATAATGCTTCAACCTGCTTTGATTGATAGGGTTTATGAAATCGCTGTCGTCCATAATTATACCCCTTGTATCGAGGGCTTTTCCAATTATATGCAGAATCTTCCCCTTTGAATCAGCATTAGAAGGCTCCACTTGCTTTAAAACTAGATTCTCGGTTTTTTACGAATACTTCTGACGCTTTGGCACGGTTGTTGTTTGGGCTCGCTACGCGCTGTCGGTATACCTAAAGACTGCTTAAGCTATTCGAACCGCGCTTTAGTCCATGGGGGTCTCTTTTATTATGACTCTTAAGGACTACGTCTTGGTTTTGGTTGGTAGCACGGTTTCCATTTTGTAGGCAAAAGAACTAAGTGTTTGGTTTGGGAGAATTTTGACGTTCGTTTGACATCTTCGGAGGTTGAATGACCGCTCATTGGCTCAATCTTTGATCTTTGCGGTGGTCCTGGAGATGAACCTCTTGATAAGCTGGTTTGTGGCCATTAGCTTGTGGTTGGTTGGGTGAAGATCCGTGGGACTCGGACCCAAATTTCTTGATCGATCGGGGGGTGGGATTGAAACCCCAATAACTAGGATCACGAGATAGGGTAGGCTACGCCAATCAAAGATGTATTTCTCGAGGAACTTGACCATCTTCTTGACAGTAATGTCGGCGAAAGACTCGGCTTCCCCCTATTATGAGAAGTAACTTGCCCCTACAGTGATGAAGTATGTTAATTTGTTGATGAAGGCTGAGTCTCGCCGACAATGTTTTAAAAAGTGCTAGGCGCTAGTCGGGCGGTCGAGGGTTCAAAATGCCTAGGCGGGGTCTAGGCGGGTGCTAGGCGGATTTATATTTATATTTTTTAAATATTTTTTAATATATAAAAATATAAATTCAGTTAAAAAATAAATTATAATAATATAAAATATAAAAAAAGATAATTTAAACCATATTTTATAATTTGTGTTCTGAAAAATCCCGCCTAGGCGCCGCCTAAACAGCCGCCTAGGCCGATTTTTAAAACAAAAGACCCGCCTAAGACCGCCTAGCCCCGCCTAAATTGGTCAACCGCCTAGGACCGTCCGACTACCTAATATCGCGACGGTGTTATGAAAAATCCCGCCTAGGCGCTGCCTAAGCGGCCGCCTAGCCCGATTTTTAAAACACTGCTCGCCGATCATATGTCCACTGTGAGCTGACGACCTATTCCCCACCTGCGAGGTTCGTGTGAGATGCATTTGGCGGGGGCGGAAAAACAACGAGCGCTATGAAGCGTCCTAAGGGATCGTCCTTATTTTAGGCATGATGAAAATAATAATGAAAGCGGTGTTGAAGTTGAGTTTTAGTCCAATTTAGGTGTTAAGGGATACGAGACTTAAAATTTTGAATTTTAAGATAGAGTCGCCACCCGGTTAAGCTCCATCGGGAATTTGGGTACGATATTCCCACCAGGTGGTTGGGCCGTACCTTAAAACAGAGATTCTAAGTCCGGATAATGTTGCTTACTTTTCAATTTTTAAATCAATCCATTTATTTTAATAAATGCGACTTCGGTTCTTATGCAATTTAAATCCGATTATAATTTGGAGTTTTCAGTTTATATGTCATACATTACATGAAAAGCCGTAAATAAAGCAAATAAAATAATTATTACAAGGCTTTACAAATACCTATATATTTTTCTAATGCGAGGAAATAAATAAAGCAATAAAATAAACGGGCGAAATCGGGTTTTAACCGAGCTTACCGACTCAGACCCGGCTCCAAACGAGGCAAAAGATATATGCGAATAATAATAGACAAAGCATAAATAGATAAATGGTGGAAAATAAACACACAGTACATGGAAAGCATATTTTTGGATTTTTTCGGGACTAAAAACATAATTTTTGAGTATTAGTTAATTATCTAACAACCTAAAAAATTGAAAAAAATTAACTAAACAACCTAAAAACAGATTTAATTTTTACAGAATATTTTTGGGATTTTCATTTAAGATAAAAAGATTTATTAGGCATTTATTTTATAAAAAGGTTATTTTTAGGCCATTAAAATGAAGATTTAACCATTTTAATAATTAATAAAATATTTTCAGCAGATTAAAAATTAATGTAACTAATTTCAGATTATTGGTGATTTTTGGAGATTTTTTTGGGTGAAAATCGGGGCTGAAAACGCATTAAAACGACAAAACAGAGCCAAAAACACAAAAAAAACAAGCAGGGACTATCTAGACATTTTTTACCAGTAGGCCGATTCAGTGAGGTGGTAGGCCGACTCAGTGACATGGTAGGCCGACTCAGCGAGGTGGCCTAGATGACACTCAGTCGGCCTTCGCCTCACTGAAGTGGTCTGTCGGAAAAAGTGTCTAAACAAGCCAGAATCGACATTTTTGTGTCTGAAAGCCCAAGATTATTAACATTTCAAGTAGTTTTCCACATTATTATAGTAGATTCGGACTTAAAATGCTAAAATAACTTTAATTTTTCAATTTGAGGGAAAAGAACCCAGAAAATTCGGTGAAACAACGATTGCCCACTTGAACGACACGTCGCTCATGCGGCCTGACGTTCGCCAGAACGGTCCATCGGAGTTTCGCCGAAAAATCACAAAAAAGAAGAAAATAAGGGCCAAATGCCCGGAAAACCAACCAAAACACAGCAAAAGATAATAAATAGCTAAATGAAATAGATTGGAACTGGGAAAGTTACCTAAAGGCCGTGAATCCACCCTCGAGACTCGAACCGGACGTTTAGCAAGCGTTGTGACGGACTTGTAACGAAACTCGGCGAAACAGTGACCAATTTAGCAAGGGATTTAGTAATTTGTAAGAAAAAAGTCTTTAAATCCTATTTAAATCAATTTTACGTAAGATTTCTAATTAATTTTAGCTTTTTAAACTAAAGAATGAAGCCTAATAATAAAGCTTAGGAAATTAAAATGATTGGATTTCCACCGCTTTATTAGACTTGTTCTTCCTAAATTTGGTTAATCTGTAACACCAGAATTTTACTTAATTTCAGCAAAAAAAGTCCTTTAAAACCTGAATTTAATGAGTTTTTATAGATTTTCACAAGTTCAAAATCTCGCAATTAATCCTTCAAATGTTGGAATTTAACGGAAAAATCATGAAAACTCGACTTGGGGGCCAAGAAAAACCCAAAAAATGCAGGAACAGGGGTTCCCCGTGCGAAGGCTGATTCGATGACACAGTCAGGCCAAGGTCGCGTCACCTGACGCGGCCTACCTCATCAGGTGACGCGGGCCAGCCCAGGCTGTGTCACTTGACTCGGTCCAATCTAGGCCGCATCAAGTGATGCGGCCCTGCATTCCGGCGACTGCGCCGGCCGCCGTCGCCGGAGTGGGGGCATTGGCGGGGAGAAACGCACATAACTTTCACTATGGGTATTCAGTTAAGGCGATTCTTGACATTCCGCAAAGCTTGGAGAGTCAAGAATCCAACGATATAAATGAGCCTCGCTGAAAGTGTTCTGATTTTATGGAAAATCGCAAAACAAATTGTTGTGCGCAAGGAAGGGAAACGGTTAATCTAAACGCGAGTTAATTATTTTTAATCGGGGTCAAAGGCACAAATACGTCAACAAAGAACTTGCCAAATGTGATTCGATTCTAAAAGAATGGAACAACTAGACCGTAAAAGGTTAGAGCAAAAAGTCATTATCGTTCTGAGGGTCACCGAAAAGCCCGTGCTCACACCTAAAACTCAGTTTCCTTAAGACAATTATTCGTCCGCTACCGATAAATTTGTCTCCCAGGATACAACCGCAATCGTAGGCGAACTCTAACCGTGTGAAAAGCAATTCACAAGAACCTAATACTACGTAGCCTTCTTGTAAAAGAAATGACAACTTTAAGAGATATTTTTAGTATGAAAACAGAAAATAAATCACAAAGTAAACAAGTACAAATACCAGCTGGATTTTTCCAAAGTAAAAGAGAAAGAACTAGTGTTTTCAGAAGGCATACAAGAATAGGGTATTTATAGGATATATGGCATTAACATGGCTTAATGAGGTTTAAAAGACATTAACTTTTGTAACCACAAATTTATGGTGAATGTTATGAAAAATATTATTGATTAAGGGATTTATCACCCATTAATCCATAATAAAAATTTGGTGAAAAGGAAAATATGACGAGACAATATTTTTTCAGTACTGAATCACTGATTTAGCGTGTCTAAGTTTGACGGATGTTTAAACTTTAAACCACAATTTCTCATTCACTTTTAACCCGTTTTAGGCGTACAATATATCATTGGAAAGCTCTCGAAGCGTAGAATACAATGACATATTTCATATTATTTAAATCATAACTTTTTCATATTATAATTAAGCCTAAAATTGATAATGCACGTCATTATCACTTATGCCATATTTATAACAAGTACAAATCTCATAAGAATTTAGTTAGCGTTTTCTAATTTTGAAATTGATTGCATAAGTTGTCATTTTTGTGAGTAGTTCTATTATAAAATTAGTATCATTAAGAAATAGTTAAGGTGTTATTTAAATTGAATTACATTGAGGTTTATTAGTTGAGTTGAGACTACTTTTTATTGAATTGATATGAAAATAGTATTGTGGTTGTTATTTTTAGGAATTAATTTATTATGGAGAAGTTTTTTAAACCGCTAAGAACAAAGAATTTAGTGATTATATCATCATCTAATGTAGTAAGAAACTCCAACTATTACAGCGAGTGAAAAAAGATTTTGTTAATTAAGAATGTTATTAGTACTATTAAATACTTTCATTTCATAAAATTTGAGTTCGAGGATGACATTTTCTGTTTGCTGTACTAATTTATTTATTGGTCGGAATTTACAGTCGCCGATCGGAGTGCTAGCCTCACCTCATTTGGAGTTTTGACACCGCCTCTATTTATATCGATAACAAACATAGAATGATTATGAGTGATTGGTCAGACATCAAATGTAATAACGAAAAACGTGATGGTGTTAGCTTTTGTATTGAGGTCTTCATACAAGTGGAGTAGCTACTGTGAGGAAGACAATCTGTTTAGACATGAGTCGAATGTCCCAAAAATTTGATTAAAGATCTTAATGGCTCATAATGATATCATTTTGGTAAATTGAAAAGGGGATAGTGGAATGTTTGAATGTCTCTGGAAAGATACCGCCTTTGGCCATTTCAAATTTCATAATAAAACGATAAAAACAAACATTTGGCAAAAGAATTACGACTTATTGACCTTTGACTTTGAAATTTCCGAATTGGGCGGCTCTTTTCTTTTTGGGAATCATGTTCTAATTTTTAAGAAATAGATTTTTCTAACACTTGATGAAATTCAAATTTACATTTGTCTTTTCTTATAACTTCGTTTTCAAACATTTTTGTGAAGAAGAGTCATCAAGTAGCTGTTGAGTCCTTGTTTTTGTCATCATTAAGTTAAACGTTCAAATTTGAGAACTCCTGGTTATGAATGGATTATATTCTCATCTATTGGATACATCTAAATATATCCATTTTTAATAACAAAAAGAAGTATATCCATTTTAATATTTTTAATGCATTATTGCAAAAATTGATATTTCAAATCTATTACCTCTAAAGAATTTAACTCTGTCATAATTGTTGTAAAAAAGTGCAAATTACTTTTAAATTAACATTACATATTAGAAAAACTAGTTAAGCAACCCTAGTCTTATATTTAGGACTTATTCTTTTCAACTTATAAATAGCAGTACTGAATTAAAATGAACTGAACTGAACTTATTTCAATATAAATTTATATACATGCAATAATAAATTGAACTGAAAAGAACATGGCCTTAGACATTACTTTTAATTGCAGCGACAAAGAGCAATGTTTAATGCTATGTGTACCAATTAATATGTATCAAATAGTATTAGATTTTTTTAGGATGATGTTGTTTTTTACAACCACTTGATTAATTGCATGAATTCTTCGTAAATTGTTAAAGATAAAATCTCCATATACACCAAATTTTGTAAATAATTAATTTTAAATTGTTAAACTGTCGCGCTGTTACTTAAATCATAAATTGTACCCTTGTAGGTATGAATGTCTATTCTAATAAAAAAAAAAGTATACATGTCTAATCATTTAAAAATTAAGGGCCTACTTAACATTGTGATATAACCATGCATTGAGAAAATAAATAGGAAAAATATACTAAAAAAGAAACACATGGCAGGGTAAGTTAAGAACCTGTTATTTTCATTGTTCAATCAGTGCATCTTTTGATGTTTGGTATTGTCCTTTTCCATAATTTGTCTTTGTCATTTTAATTTCCAAATTTTTTGTGAGGTATAATTATTCAATCTGTTGGGTTTTGTTTTAAGAGGGCAGTGAAACTAACGATACTTGGTACTATTAGTTCAACCATATTTAATCACTAATATTATTAATTTCTTAAAAGATAATTTAGATGTAAAATCAGGGTCAACTAGTGAAAAAAATAGGGTGAGCAATTCCAAATTTTTAGAAGCCTCAAACTTTAGTTTAGATATAGTATGAGTTTAATCGATATATATTATATATTACAACATGAGAAAGAAAAAGTGGGGGCGCCCTTCCTACCAGGTCACGAATTTGACGCCCACGGAGCCTCTCTAATTTTTCCCTTATTTTTTGATCCTTTTTTATTGCTCTCCTTTTCCCTTTAATATTTTTCTTTCTTTCTTTTTTTTTCACCCCTCATACTTACTTTTCATCATCTTTTTCTAAAAAGAATAAAATTTTATTTTCTTTCGATCCTTCAAATTACTAATTATTAATATAATAATAAATAAAAATTTTATAGTAATTATAATAATCTTTTTATTATGATACGCTTTAAATATTATTCTTTAACATGATTACTTTTTAAGTCACTAAAATATTTAAAGTAAATAAAAATTTTAAGTATTTATTATTTTATTATCAGTTGATAATAATTTAAGAAAATAATTCTATAATTAAGCTTTTTTCAATTTAGTATTAGTTTATGTGTATATAAATCAATTTGTTAAATGTATTTTTTTTACAAGTAAGTAATTTGAGGAAAATATCACATGTTTTTTATTGGATGTCTCATTTCATGTCCCTCATTCATTTTCTGACACATGGCAATTTTGATTATTATTTTATTATTTTTTAGATTTATTTTCCTACTTTTCATCACATCTCTCCTACAAACTTAACACACGTCGAAAAATAAATGAGGGACATGAAAGAGAACACCGAAATGAGGACATGTGATTTTTTTCGCAATTTGGTATTTAAATTTTTATTTCACTTTATTAATTACAATTTATAATTTAAAAGTTAGCTTTACGTATAAGAATTTAATAAATACTTTTGTATGTAAAAAAACAATATTATTTTGGTTTTTCAAACACATTTCATTGTTCACTCAAAAAAAATTTCATTGAGTTTTATTGCCATTAAAGTCAATTATAAAACAAATTTAAAAGCTATTTTATTTTTTAATCTTTAAAAAATATAAATAAATAAATTTTACTAGGAATATTTGATTGAAATTTGTTGAAAAAAATAATAATAAATAAAATTTTTGAAATGATAATTTATAATCCTAAAAAATATATATATCAAAATTTAAGGATTTTGTTTATTGTTTATTAGTAAAATATTAAATTTGATGAAAAATATTTGTCGAACATACTTTCATTCAATAAGAACCTATATTTCAACTTCTGTTTATGGCCCCTAAAGTCTCGGAGACGGCCCTATATAAAATATATTAATATCCGTATATTTATATTACCTGTTTACAAATATGCTTTTTCAATTTTATGTCAACAAAATTTTGTTATATAAATATATTTTTATTATCATTTCATCAATTTATTTTTTAATTTGAACCAGCAATGTCCGTTCTTATTCAATACCACGATTTTTTTCATCAATCGAACTGAATTTAATGATAGTAGGCACTAAGTGGTAAGGTATAGTTTTATAGACACTATAGAAATTGATCCACCTTGTAGAGTTGTCATAACTTGGATTAAACCATCTCCAAATCATTTCCAGTTGAGTTTAAAAAGATCATTCCAGCTAATAATGCAATTCGAAAGAACTAAAGTGCACTACAAATTTAATTTTTATTTTTAAAAAAGGTGCCCTAAGGAAAGGAATTTTTCTTAAGGCCCCACTTTAGGATGAAATACTAGCCAAATGCCAGCTTAAAATGGACCAATCTGTAATAATTCATTTCTAATTTTCTCAATTCAATTATAGTGAAGGTAAAATCCAACTTAAATTGTCATAAATACATTTTATTATAAGACGCATCAGGAATAGCTGTGAACTCATTTTTTATGGCATAGTTTATTGAAAATTGCTTCAATAATCATCAAATCTAATTGTTACATTCTGGAATCAAATAGTTTTCTTTGTTGATTACATTTGGTGTGGAATATGTTCCTTTCTTTTATTTTCATTATAATTTTATTTATTTATTAATGGAATCATTATGAGGTTGTAAAGATTTTTAAGGAAAAAATATATAACAAATTTTCTAATTATCATGCCATTTTACAGATTGTACAGACTTTATTTAAATTTGTAATTATGATTTTCAATCATCCTCAATGAAAGGCGCAATGCAAAAAAACAAGTGAAGATATTCATTGACAGTTCTCATTAAAATGATCAATTCCTAATAAAAAAAATTCATTTTCAATATATGGAGATGATTTTGATTAAAATTAACATTGCTAGTAACGCCCAATAAAGCCATACATGGTACCTAAATCTCATTATACCCCAGTTAGTGACTAACGTGGAGTTAATTTTATTTGACTTAACAAAATAATGAAATTATTATTATTAATCCAAAAAATGCTGGAATTTTCAATACAAAGAAAAAGAATAACTTGTTTTAACAATATTTTTTCAGAATTTCACTTTTATTATATATAGAGACGATTATAAATTTCAACCTAATCCAATTTATTGAGTTTGAACCTAAAATTTAGATTGCTAAATTAAGTCTTAATCACTAGAACTACTAATATTAAATTATTATTAAGTTTGAAAATATCACAAAATTGACATAAGACAGGTTGGCTAAGTTAAATCAATTAATAGTTTATATAAACGATATGAAAAGAATTGATGAAAATTGAGTTTTTATTTTAGTGGAAAAATCAAATAAACTTTCATTTAATAATAACAAATGTCCATGTTGGATGAGTACAAACTCAGTAATTGAAGCATCATAAAAGCCTCCAACAATTTATTTCATCTTTTCAGTAATAAAACAAATTGATTTACAAATAATTAGAAATCAAATTGTTAATCGAAGTAAAAAATAGAAAATTTCAAATATTTCAATTCCATCAAGTTCCTTTCTATGTTGCTCCTATTAAAGGAAGAGAACATTTATTTATTTGTATAAAATTACTGTATTAAATTAGAAGAGCAATAAATAAATTTAAAAAAAAATTCGAGACAAAAAAATGTCATTACAAAGAGGCCCATTAATGAATGTTCTACTTTCCTTCCTAATAATATCATATTCGCAGCCAAAACCAAAACCAGAGCCCTCTCTAATATAAAAGGCTGTGTCTTTGCAATTGAATCTTCTCTCAACCGTCTCTCCGTGTCGACTGGCGTTTCTTAGCTTACACCCAAATTCAATTCACAGCGATTTTGAAAAACCCAGACAGAATTTTCTCCTCTTTTTCAAATTCTATTCCAAGTTATTGATTCTATTGATCCTGATCAGTGCTCTATTGAGTCGATTTTTCTTTTGATTCGGGATTTTGGGTTCTTTCAGTTTGTTGGATTAAGAAGGGGATTTTGAAATTTGAACAACTGGTTGTATGAGGGTGATTCTGTAATGATGTTGACCCATGGGTTTTAAAGTACTATGGGAGTTTTGGTTACCTGAAAACAACTACCAAGCGAACGATAAGATGACGCTTTACATTGGTCGCCAGGCTTCAAAGGTTTTTTCAAATTTCTAATTCTTCTGCTTTCAATTTTGAGCCGGTTTACTTATTTTTTTGTGATTTTGGGTTCTTTTGTTTGATACTAAAGTGAATTCTCTCTTTCTTTTGTTATGTGTTTGAAGTTATGGAAGAGAATTTGCTCGGAGGCAACTACAGAGATTAACCTTCTTATTGAGAATTGGAAATACTTACTTGCTGGTTTAATTTGTCAGGTGATCTTTCATGTTCCTATTTTACTCTCTCTAGTAATTGTTGCCTTTCTGTCAATTGATTTGAAATGGTTGACTTTGATTTGTTTCAAAAACCAGAAAAATTTGATTGTGGCCACTGCTTTCAATTGTTTGTTTAATTGGATTGATTTGTGAATGACATGGTAGCTTGACTTCAACTTCTGTGGCAATGGCACTTGCTTTAAGACATAGTGATAAAGTGCATGATCTGGCACAAGGTTGTAGTCATTGTTCAATATGTGTTGCAATTTGGTGGGAAAACTTGTGCTTTTAGCATAAGAAAAAGTCCCTATCAATTCACTCAAGTATTTTCGTTATAGCAGGAGTGATGCAGCGGAATCAATCACAAGACAAGAAAATAACTCTATTGTTCATAATTCTTCCAGATTGTAAACAAATGAGGGTTCTAAGAACCCTAAATTCTTCAAGATTTAGAGTAATTAGGAAAAAATAGCCGCAACCAATATTATTCAATCAAAACTGTGGAATTGTCTGTTAAACACGCCTAGGGTTAAAACCCTAGAAAAAAAAGAAAAGCACACAAACTTTTAGAAAAATGCAATTAAGTCCCTGAAAACAGAAAAACTCAAAATTAAGGGCCTAAACAGCAAAATTAGGGCCCGATAGGGTGGGGCTCGTGACTACGCCATGAGCGTTGCTCGTTGGGCCGTTTCCGATCAGAAAAGTGTCCTGAAACATCGAAATCTGACTCAAAAATCCAAAATGAATAGTTACCAAACTAGCCACTTTTGTCAATTTTCTCCAAGTACACCAATGCTCTCTCATCTACATCAGGGAGCTTGTAACATATTAATCATAATCCATATAGCTTATGAGTCTCTGCAATATTTGAGGTTTTTCAGTTTATATACTTTGGGGATTTGTGAATTGTATTGGCTGCTTTCCATATAAAGACATTTTCTAACTTTATTTTCTTTTCAATTGTATCCTGCTCTCTTCTTTTTGGATGTGAAAATTGATTATATACAGTATCGATTTTGAAGATCTCCCCATTTGTCTTTCATCCTTTTTTTCTTTGCTCCACTTTTTACTTTAGTTGGAGTTCATTCATGTTCTTTTCTGCTTTTTTCTATAATATTTGCTATGCATTCTAATAATTTCAATTACTGCAGTATATACATGGTTTAGCTGCTCGAGGAGTTCATTATTTACACCGTCCAGGACCTACATTACAGGACGCAGGGTTCTTTTTGCTTCCGGTTTGTTCCTGCTAATAATGATTTTGTTTTACTTTAAAACATCAGATTTTTTTTCCATCTCTTTCTAATGTTTTTGCAAATGCAGGAACTTGGGCAAGATAAAGGCTACATCAGTGAGACATTGTTCACTGCTATATTTCTGTCTTTTGTATTGGTGAGGTTCTTCTTTTATTTTCACTTTATCAAATGCATATAACATTGTTAGACAGCATTTTAAATCTAAAATTTGTGTTTGCTTCTTTCATGAATCACTCATTTATTATAAAGATAACCTACTTCCTAGTTCATAATAAACTTTGAGCATGTAATGCTTGCATTTCATATATTTAGTTATTCATAAAACTATTTCATTGAGTTTTTGGTAACTCCTTAAGCATAGTAAACTTGATGTAGCTGTATTATAATTGGAGCTCACTTAAATAGGTGGCAATATCCTTATCTTAGTTTTTTGTTGTAAAATTCTTGAAACTTTTTCTTGTTATCTACCGGGTTATTCATTACTCACTGATGATAATGTGAGTGATTAAATTTTCTTCGTTCTAGCAATTTTTTTGCTTCAAAGAAGGTGCCATATTTTTGTTTGTAAGAAGCAAGTTGTAGCTTAGCTTCTTGAGTTTTCACTATTTTTTTTGGTAATATTTGCAAGTATCTTCATTGAGATAATCTTGTTCGGGGCTTAGTAACAGTTAAGGCTCCTCACCCCTCCCAACAAGTGTATTTAGTGGAATTTGAACCTTGTTCTCCTCCAACTCGCTCAGCCTGCTTTGCCAACTGAGCTACACCTTGTTCTTGAGTTTTCACTATCTATTAGTGTATTTACCACCTCGTATATGGAATGTGATATACTTAAATATATACAATGTCTGATTATTTTTGTTGGGATCTCCTATTTTGTGTTCCAGCAGAGCATCTCTTGATTCGTGAGAAATCATTGAATAATGTACTCAGCGCCTAATGCAAGGTTTTATATCTTACAGTGGACATTCCATCCTTTCATATGCAAGAGCAAAAAGATCTACACTGTTTTAATATGGTGCAGGGTTCTAGCTTTTTTAGTTGTAAGTACCGTTATCAGTACTGTTTCATCATTAATGAACTCAGTTCAAACAATTATATTTATCTTTTATCAGCACCCAGTAAACATCACTAATCTTGTTATGCTGTTAATTGGAGTTCCAGTTTTCATTTTTGGTGAATCAATTATAAAGAATTTAGTTTTTCCTAATAGTTTCAGTTCTTTGGTACTTATACAGGCTTCTCAATTTCTTCGGGTCATCACATTTTATTCTACACAGCTTCCGGGCCCAAATTATCACTGCCTTGAGGTGGGTTTAGCTACCTTTTGTGAAATATTTGATTCTATAAAAGCTCTCATATAATTTTTCTTAACTCATTTGAATAAAAAAATAATATATTTATGTCGCATTTCGCAGGGCTCAAAACTTGCTAGACTGCCACGTCCTGAGAGTGTACTGGAAGTGCTTTTAATTAATTGTGAGCGCCTTCACATCTTTAGGGAGTTTTTTTTTTAATTCTTTGTCGATAACCTTTCGTGCTAACTGATTTTATTAAACGCTGCAGTTCCTCGAGGGATAGTATTTGGTTGTGGTGATTTGATATTTTCATCACACATGATTTTTACCCTTGTGTTTGTACTCACTTACCAGAAATACGGATCACAAAGGTAGTTACATTTTTTTTTGTCTCCTCCATTGATTTTTTTTTATCGTTAATTTATAATAATTTTGACGTGCACTGACAGGTTTATAAAGCAGCTAGGGTGGTTGGTTGCTGTGGTTCAGAGCCTTTTAATTATAGCATCTCGCAAACATTATACTGTCGATGTTGTTGTTGCGTGGTAAGTACATTTGCATTCGATTGATTTACAAAAAAATTCTTGTATATATCATTAATTTAGTTCGATTAAACTGCTTTTGCAGGTATACTGTCAATTTAGTAGTGTTCTTTTTAGACAAGAAATTACCAGGTCAAAATTTATCGTTCTCAATGTGTTTTTATGCAATAAAATAATTTGGAAATTTGAAATTGACATTAAAGCGGTGAACTTGCAGAGCTTCCGGACCGTTCCATAGGAGCTGTAATGTTGCCGTTGAGCACAAAGGACAAAGAAGAGAATCACAAGCTCATTAACGGAAATGGCATAGACCCTGCAGAATGGGTAAGTAACTGTCTCTGAATTTCAGAATTTTTGGAAGAATAGTTTATTTGTGGATTGTGATTCTGATTGTCATTTTTTTTTCCTTTATTTAGAGACAGAGAACTCAAGTGAATGGCAAGATTCTGGAAGATTCGAACGCAGTTAACGGTGATAGTAATGCAATGAACGGTGTGTAGGTTTTAACGGCTGCAAGGACTGCTATCAATGGTGGTAAACTGGATTTGTATTCTTAAAAAGAAAAAAGAAAAAGAAAACATGTGTATTTTGCAGTCTTTGGTTGCTTTAAAACAATGTGATCTAGGAAATTTTAGTTACTAGTATCGACTGTGTTTTGCTGCTGTTGAAACTCCAGTTCTTTATTTTTTTTGGGTTGAGAAAAGTGCAGACAGAAATTTGAAAGAATTCTAACTGAACTCATTTCATTTTGTATGGAAAAGTCGAAACTTTTGTATGTAAAATAAATTGGAATCAACTGAATTCCTTTAGATATTGGGTTTTCAAATACACACATAATTTTTGATAATAAAGGTGGGACAAAGATTTTGGGTATCATAGAAGCAGAGATAATCTAATGATTGATGTTAGAGAAAGAATGGAGAATGTGGAGCATATGGTATGATCATGTGATTGAAATTATAGGGGTTAAAGTAAGTGTTAATGTTTGATTAGAAAAGCAACAATGTGTTGGAACGTATAAAATGGTATAAGCCTAGCAACATGTAGTCACATGGTTTGTGTTCCAACACAGCTCATGCCTTCAATTATTCACAATCACGCCACATGCTATGACGTTGCTTTGTAAAAGTGGTTCCACAACTAGTCTCATTCTTTGTTTTCTTCTACCCAACCCCAACTAAACCAATTCTATACTTTTGGAGCATATCAAATTTAATTATTTTTTAGACACATCCTCATGTTTTTAGTTTATCCATCGTTTCACCTTTTATTTTATAAATTATAGTACTCTGAATTTCGTATAGTTGGTACATTCATGGGGATGATCAATGATCAATCTTTGGTTCCTTCAAAATTTCCTTCGTATGAAAAAAATTCTAGTCCTTTTCTGTTTAGAAAATTCAGTTTATTAGAAGTGCAATACCGAGTTTCTTTAGAAAATGTTCGGCGTGTAATGCTTTCTCCATTACCTATTAAGTTCAAATGTGTTATATTATGGATAAAATTCAAAGTTAAGCACTCAATTTTATTCAATGTGTTCTATCATGGATACAATTCAAGAAGTTTTTTTTTTATCTCTTTATTAATTAAATGTGATACTAAAGCAATCATTTTTAATCTACTCAGTTTATTTGAAATAAAAGTCTTATACTTAATAATTGGGTGTAGCTTAATCGGTACACATTTAAAAAAAATTGAAGTTGAGGTAGAAGGTCCCGATTTCAATACTCAGCCTCTTCAAAATACATATCTTTAAAAAGAAGTCTTATACTTGGCCCACTGATCTAAATGTAGAGAATCATTTTACCTACTGTGATAGATTCTAGAAATCAATTTATCAAAAAAAAAAAAATTGAGTACAATTACTACAAGGTGATATAAGTAATATGGATTTTCTGATACCGTAAAACTCTATTCAATGCCATATGTTCATGTAAACACATGTATTTCAAAATATTTTCCAAGTAAACACATGTGTACCTATCACTTCACACTTATTTTCTACTTTTAAGTTATTAAATTTCTAACTAGAGTAGACATTAGTGTTGGTAGCAAATATGCATAAAATTGAACATATCCTTACAAATTGTTGAGCGCTGCATTTTTATTGTCCATCTAATTCATCGAAATTTTACTCCAATTATATTTAAATTCAATACAGGTCGCACACCTGACTGTAATAAATGAGTCTCTTGTCGGTTAATGTTTAATTGATGAGATATTGAGCGTATGAAGTGGAAATAACAAAAAAAAAATATATATGGTATGACTTGGTAAAAAGCACAGAGGATGTAATGATTGGGTGGAAGAGAAAGGAGAGAAAGTGAGGAGGAATTGCTTTTGTGGAAAAGGATAACGGACATAACAAAAAGAGGTAGTTGGAGAGGTCTCGGATGTGGGGGTGGTCCCTCATTCATCATTCATGTTCACACCATATATTACAAATATATCCTTAACTTTTCACTTAATCCTTTTTTCCAAAAAAAATTATTATTTATTTTTAGTAAACTTCCAAATAAATATAATTTTTAAATTCAGGTTTAAAATTTTTTTTTTTAAATATGGGGTCTGTGATTTTAAAAGATTGGTAAAAAGAGAATTTTTAATATTAGATTGTATAACGATTATGGGTAATTTAGTTCTTTTTTATCTGAAATTTTATGAATTGATTAATAAAAATATTACACATTAATAATAACTTTTAAACTTTTTTAATATTGCAAATATTTATTTTAATTAAAATATGATAATAAAGTTCAAAGAAAATTGTAGAAAATAGAAAAAATCTTTGAACCTTATTGAAATTGTGATGTATAATTTTTAAATAATAATGTTAAATTATAATAATGTTGAATTGATTAAAATATTTTCGATAATGTAATGTCCTGTCTTTAAGTGGCAACTCATGATGATAATTGAAGCAGGCAAGCATGTTTGTTTAATAATTATTATGTTAAATCATGCTTTTTTTTACTCATCAAATTGAAAGGGTGCTCTTTGACCCCCTACAAATCATGCCACCAACTGTCCATTTTTATTACTTCTGTTTTCCCATGTTTTTCAAACAAAAATTGGGAGTTTACTTTTTCCCAAAAACATAAGAAAAATTTTTAAACTGTGAAAAACAATATTAGATAGCCTTAATCATTTTTCATTTTCATATTTTTACATTTCTTCAATTTTTTATTTACTACCTTTCAAAAAACATTGTTTTTTTAGTCTTCTCCGCTATATTTAGGTTATGTTCTTTTCAACTTATATTCAGTTCAGTTCAATTCAATACTGCATATATAAATTTATACTGAAATAACTTCAGTTTAGTTCAATTCAGTTCAATTCAGTACAGCTAATTATAAGTTAAAAAGAACATGATCTTAGTGCATATTAATTTTCCTTAATTGTGATGCTTACTTTTTTTAGTAATAATAAGGGGTGTTATTTTTTACCAAATTTATGTGGGTATTAGACCCGCACCCTCATACTTTGTAATTTTTTTTTAAGAAGGTGGTGGCCATTAAGTCATTGCTTGATACGTGATGCTTGCTAATTAATTCAGGATTTGGAAATTCAACCCTCTTTGCTTGATCTTGTCATTTATATATATATATATATATATATTCTAAACTATTTGCAAAGTTTTTAGAAATGATTTTTAAGAGTTTATCTTAATTGACATATTCACTACATCTTGTATTAATTTGGTTATTTAATTTAATCTTAAATAATTTAATTGTGTTGATTCTAAGTTGGGATATTAGATAAGAGATTAAATTTTACCTTTTTTACATCGTTATATTAATATAAAAATATAAAATATTCTACTTCTAGAATTCGAATAATTAGATTCATATAGAAAAAACATGCAATTAATACTTTATGATGATGAAATATCATTAGTGTAAAGAAGAAGAAGAATTGGATATAGAAGCTGTGACCCAATTGGGCTAAGATTTATAATATATTTCAAAGTTAGTGTATTATATTATTCCCTGGTGATAAACATAGAGTTATTCTTTTGCTTACTGTTTTGCCTTTATAGATATATATATATATAATATAATATAATATGAAGTGCACATTAATGGGATTACTATTTTGATTGGAAATGAAAATATATATTTTTATTTAATTATTGATATTTAATTACTCTCTAAATTTTTTTTTGAAGTTGACTGAATTGAATTTATTTCAGTATAAATTTATAATTATGTATAACTGAACTGAAATGAACTATAAAAAAGGCAGCAAAAGACACCTAACGTGGATTTGTTTAAAAAGGAAGGGAGGCCGTTATTTTGTGAATCTTTAACATTACACAAAAAGCCAAATCTTGCAATCTTGTATTAAAGGTAGAAGAAAATGTCCCACCTTTTAATTTGATCACTATAACATAAGATATGGTCAAGAATCACTAAAAATCTAACTTGTCCAAAAAACTAATACGCACTTACATCATATTTTATATAATCAACAAAACACAATTAGTTCTCAAACTTATCTTTGTTTGAACCTAAAAATTTCTAGTCAAACTATTTTTAAGAAATAAATGTGATACGAAGATTAATTTGGATTGCAAGAAATAAATAGTACCGAATGCTCTAGATCAAGCCTAGCTAGTACGTATAAAATGTAATTTAAAAAGGATAAAGTTTTTGAAAATATTAGTAATAAATCAATTGTTCCAATATTTTAACTAGCTAAATTATCTTTTAATTCAATAATAATAGTAGTATTATGGACTAAAAATCTAGTTAAAAGTGAGAAATTTAAATTTTCGTTGTCAACAACCTAATAAAACCACACAATATGATGATTTTAGATCAAAATGTATAATTCAGAGTATAGAGTTTATATTCTAAGATACAAAAGTTTATATTTCAGAATCTAAAATTTTATTTGAATAAGTGACAAGTAAATGAAAATTATTAAATTAATTATTTTGTATAAAGTCATTATTATTCTCTCTTTTATCACAATAAGATCAATACTAATGATTGTTATTTTATGTCACAAATTTTTGATAAAAAATGACAAGAACGAATATAATCGATTCAAAATAAAAAATTAGGAAAATGATAATACAAAGTTCATTTACATGATAAAATTTTATTGATATAAATAGAAGGATTATATTTTGTATGCCCAGTGTAATTGTATTGATGTTAATGTATTTCTACATCTAACCTAATTTTTTAATATGTTAATAATTGATTTGAAATACTAGTTAAATTATGGTTAAGCCGATAATGCTATATATTTATAGTTTCACAAGTTTGATGATCTATACGTCTATGATAACATTAGTATCCTTTATTTTAATACATATATGTAATGTTTGGTTTTTAAAATAATTATTCTGTAAGAATTAAACTGAATAAAGAATGTGTATTATAATATACTACTTATCTTGGAGGAATCAATAACTATTTTATTTATCATGAAATAACTATTCTGAATTTGACATAAAAATTTGATAGAGGTGAAATAGAAAAAAAAATTTGAAGCATCATATTTTATGCTCTTTAATTCAATTCTACTTTTCTATTTCCTATGAAATACTATTCCATAAAAGATGTGAGACAAATTATAAAATAGGATAAAGTTGCAGTAATAGACAATAGTAATTTCACAGCAAATGGTGGAATCATGGCTTGTACGACATCGTATTAACCGAGAATAAGACCGTTAATTTTATTTTATGTAGTTGCCGCGTAAGCATTAAAAATAGAGAAATAAAGAACAAAAGCAAAGAAGAAAGAAGAGGAAAAAAGACAAGTTGCTTTTGCAGCCCAAAAATGGCGTCTTAAAAAGATTTCTCAGAATTCATTTACAAATCCCACAAAACATGGAACTCATTTCTCTCCTCTGAAATTCTCCTCCCCCTTTTCTTTTCAATGGGAGCTCGCTGTTCTAAATTCTCTCTCTGCTGGTTTCAGCCTCATCTCAAATCTTCTGTTCTTGAACCTTCCGATCTGGGTAATGCCTTCTCCTTTCTCACTTCCATTTCAGTTTTTATGACTTAATGTTAAGAATTTCTTGTTTATTGTTTTAATTGTAGAAAATGGAGGCAAAAACGATACATGGCCGAGTTTCACTGAGTTCAAATTAGAGCAACTGAAAGGTGCTACCGGTGGTTTTTCCTCCGATAATATTGTATCGGAGCACGGTGAAAAGGCTCCTAATGTGGTTTACAAAGGGAAGCTGGATAATGGCCGTTGGATTGCTGTTAAGCGATTCAACAGAATGGCCTGGCCCGATTCTCGCCAATTTCTCGTGAGTTCTACTCAACTCAATCTGGTCTTCTTAATCTTGCAGATCCGTCCGGGAATTAAATTCTTCAATTTAATTTCTGAAATGCGATTTAGGAGGAAGCTAGATCCGTGGGGAGTTTGAGGAGTGAGCGATTGGCGAATTTGATTGGATGTTGCTGTGAGGGCGATGAGAAATTGCTAGTTGCTGAATTTATGCCTCATGAAACTCTTGCTAAGCATCTATTCCACTGTGAGTATGCTCTTTTAATCAATCAATGACAAAATTAAAAGTGCTGTTGGCCTTTGGAGTTGTAAATTAGGTTAAATTTGACGCAGGGGAGAACCAGCCTATGAAATGGGCGATGAGATTGAGGGTAGCTTTGTATTTAGGGGAAGCTCTTGAATACTGTAGCAGCAAAGGGAGGGCATTGTATCATGATCTCAATGCTTACAGAGTCTTATTTGATAAGGTTAACCTTGCTAGCACCATTTTCATTGTCTTTTATGTCGGTTCATTGTGGTTTCTGGCTCATGTTCTGAGTATGATGGTTTACAGGATGGCAATCCTAGGTTATCCTGCTTTGGACTAATGAAGAATAGCCGAGATGGCAAAAGTTACAGCACAAACTTGGCTTTTACCCCTCCTGAATACTTGAGAACTGGTAAAATTACTGTTTCTAACTGCATCACAGATTTAATCTACTATGCCTTTCAACTATTGATTTGACTAGAAACCTAGTGTGTTATTTACAGTTATATGCATTTGAGCAGGTAGAGTGACGCCTGAGAGTGTTGTGTACAGCTTTGGGACGCTTTTGCTTGATCTTCTGAGTGGCAAACATATTCCTCCTAGCCATGTAAGTCCTAACCCCAGTTATGAACACATAATGAAATGCATAATGGTCCTAAAATTGAACAAATTGGTTTTCAATTTCCAATATCTTCAGAATTTAAAACCGATTTAGCTTTTGTACTGTTACATGAATGTTGCATTCTCCAAGAAATCAAGGGTTTCGCTTCTCAGTATCTACGTTTATTGCTTCTCTTCTCGAAATAGATTTACTCAACATCATCTTGATGTAATGTGTCAGCTAAATCCTGTAAAAAAACTTAATATATAGCTGGAAATGACTTACAGTTATAGCAAGAACTTTCACTTGCTTGGTAGCATGTATCAACTCAACTTACCGCCATTCAGCTGCGATGATAACTTTTTCTGTTTGATCCTTATATGTTATCTTAAATTTGGGGATGTATTGAACTGTGTAACTTGCTTTTAGGCGTTGGACTTGATTCGTTGCAAGAATTTCCTGATGTTGATGGATTCTGCACTTGAGGGTCATTTTTCAAAAGATGATGGAACTGAATTAGTGCGATTAGCATCGCGTTGCTTGCAGTATGAAGCTCGAGAGAGGCCGAATGCAAAGTCCCTTGTCACTTCACTTGTGTCCCTCCAAAAAGAATTAGAGGTAGGCACTATAGGTGATTAAATTAAATTTAGATTGGCTAGTTTTGCCACACATTGGTCTATTTTGAAACAGTTGTTGGTCTTTTTCTGCTTAATTGAGTGAGTTAACACAAAGTAGGCTACAGTTTCAAATGTGATAAGTCTTAACAGGTCCCATCATACACTTTGCTGGGTATATCACATGAAACTGCATCATCAACTCAACAGTTGGCACTAAGTCCTTTGGGAGAGGCATGCTTGAGATTGGATCTTACCGCTATTCATGAAATACTGGACAAGATTGGATACAAGGATGATGAAGGGATTGCCAACGAGGTTTGTATAAATAAATTAGTAGAATAAAATGCCAAGCCACCTGGAATAGTTTTGGATTGAGTCAACTTTACTCTGGTTTAACTTTAGAGAATCATTTTCCGATTTTTAATCATCTATATTAAGTTGGTAAACTCCTATTCTTGTCTGGCAGCTTTCTTTTCAAATGTGGACCAATCAAATGCAGGAGACTCTAAACTCTAAGAAGCATGGAGATGCTGCTTTCCGAGCCAAGGATTTTTCTACCGCCATTGATTGCTACACACAAGTAAGTCCACCTATACACTTATATTTCTTAAACATCTAAAGCTTATCCAAAAAACCCTAAAAATTATCCATAAACCCCAATCTAATTGACTGACATTGGTCTTGGGATATGAAGTATCACATCATCCATTTGTCATGAACTTTCAACACATTCCAAATCAAAGAAAAGAGCAGACAAATATGGTTCTTTTATGATTTCTTGTACTGCTTAATGGATCAATAACTTGTCCAAAAAAGTCGGTTGTCACCCTGAACTTTCAAAAGTGCCCCCCTAAACTTGTTTAAAGGGCATCGGTTTGCCCCCTCAGTGCCATATGTCCGTTTCTGATTGGTTTGACCTTTCAAAGATGCCATTTTTCTCTCTAATCGAAAGCTGACACGTGGCATTGAGGGGGCAAACTGGTGCATTTTTTGCAAGTTCAGGGGGATATTTAGAACTTTGAAAGTTCAGGTGACAACTGACTTTTTTGGACAAGTTCTGGTTGATTGATGCAATAAGCCTTGTTTTTCAATCTTGTATTGTTTGCTGAGTTCCATTAATTAGGTCGTCATATAGTTTTATCGCCGTTTGCAGTTCATTGATGGTGGAACTATGGTTTCACCGACGGTGTATGGGAGGCGGTGCTTATCATACTTAATGAGTGACATGGCACAAGAAGCACTAGGAGATGCAATGCAAGCCCAGGTGATATCTCCAGAGTGGCCAACTGCATCATATTTACAAGCAGCTTGTCTGTTTAGCCTTGGAATGGAGACCGATGCACAAGAAACTCTCAAAGATGGCACTAACTTAGAAGCCAAAAGGAACAAAAACTGATACTGTATAGCTTTCTTTTCTTTCTTTTGTCTAAGTTTGTCTAGGCCTAATGTATGTAGTTTGCAGTTTTTGCTTTCTCCCACTATTTTCTTTGCTTTTGTTTAATTAGAAGATTGAGGGTCCTTCGTTTGTTGTGATAAAACTATGTTTGTGCTGAATGTATCTGTTGAATGCCACTTTATTATAAAACAAGTCAGTTAACAAACAACCATGAAAACAGGGCCGGGTTTAGGCGCATAGGCCAAAGCTGCGGTGGCATAGGACTCACAATCCAAAGTGGCTCTAATTTTTCTATTCTGCAACTATGTATATATAAAAACATTAAATGAGTTAAATTATAAAGTTAAAATAAGACTTTGATATAGTTTTTATTTAGTATATATTAGCTTATATTTCAATTTCATGTAAATTTTTTTTAATAAAGATAAAGAGAAAAAGCAACCATGAAAATAAAATTCAAGCAATTTTCGAGGCAGAGAAAACTCTGATAATAGACGTGGCAGGATTTCCAAAATAAATTACGTGTAAATGTAGATATATAAAAGATTGGAAGCTCTGAACAACTAATAGGTATTTGATTATCTTCTTCTGCTTCTTTTAGTATATTGTTTTTTTTTTTTACTTATTTTTCAGTGGAAATGGATTTGAATTCTCTCGAGTGGGGTGTTACAGCTATGTGGAAGGGACATTGAAGTGAAAAAGCCATGAAATTACAAATGCAAAAACCATGCAAGCAAGCAGAAAATTAAGGAGCCGATGACAGCGCCAGAAGCTTTGTGTTACGGAAGGGGTTGCCGATGTTTGGACAGCAGCATTGCTATTATTTTCATTCGATTTCTCGATTTCCTCACTCTCGTTTACTTCAACCACATTTCGAGCTACTGAATTGCAGATCTCGCAGGTCCTGGTACATGTCAACCAATTATAAATAATTAAAACATGAAAAAAAAGCTATGAAGTTGAACTATCAGTCCAAGAACAAATACGTTTCTCTATTTCTAGCTATAACATGGATTCCTGAATTGCATAATATGTTGGACTCACTTTTGAGATAAGAGTAAGAGTAGCCCCACATATCATTTTTTTCTATTTGTTATTATCCTCTCCAATTTTGTAACAATATCCCGTCCAAACAGCTCACCTGTTACTCTTAATTGTATTACCGGTAACAACCAAACTATCAGCATCATATTATAAAAAAATCTGCTTCTGTTAACTACTAGTTTGTCGTCATCACATCTAGCAAGTTGAAATGCATTAGTTTAGGGGCAAAGGGTCAATTAGGCTTCTGAAGTTGGCATTCAGTTTCAGTTTGATCCAATTAAGTATGGATATCAACTTGATCATTCAACTTGATGTTTTAGATCAAATTAGTCCAAAATGACTCATTTAAACATCACTTTTCTCATGCCTATATGTGTCATTGTAGGACTAATTAGATTCCTGATGACAAAACAAAGGGTCAAATTGATACCTACACTTGATTCTTGATCAAATAGACCCTAGACACCAATTTCAGGGTTAATTTCAATTCCCCAATTCCTATAATACTCCCAATTTTATGCTTTACCCTTAAGTTAATACCCACAATGAAGTCTCAGCACAGTGTGGGTATTAGCTTGATAACTATCGAGTTAATGCCATATTGTTCATAATTATCGAGAATTATGAACCATGAACATTGAAGTCTCAATGACTACACTTGATAACTATTAGCAAACATAGAAATGGACTGTAGGACAGAAAAAAATGTTCAAATCTTTATTAAAATACTAATTTAATAAAAAAAAAATCAAAACTTACTTGTTGCCTTTAATCTTGAACCAAGTCTCAGCACAGTGTTTATGAGCAGCAGCTAAATCATCTTTACAAGAACAACCCAATTCAATCGGAATACCATATTCACGGCTATTGCTTTCCAAACCCAGATGACATATTCTACAATCCCTTTCCACTTTACCTAAACGCACAATCATTTCCGACGAGACATTCTCAATCGCCACCTTCACAGAGCAATCGGAGACCGATGACACCCTCCTTGGATCCACACCGCCGCCGCCTAGAATCTCAGTATCAGATACACAAGTGACACTGTAATCGTAATAGAACTGAGAGTAACAAGATCCAACTTCTGCATCGGAGAAACATATGCCGTCGTCGCTTCCGGTAACCGACCGGCGGTGGCTCCCTTGCTCCAAATCGATTTCGCACATTTGTAAAGCTGACATTTTTTAAATCGAAAAGCTGGCAACTTTGAGAGATGAATGAAATTGGGATTCGATGGATTGAATCGAATTACTTATAATTTATCAAAATGAAGAGATTAAAAGGGGCATTTGAAGGATTAGGTAAACCTTACAACTCCATTAATGTTTGCATTAGCTTACCAGAATCAAAAGCACCAAACAAACAAACAATAATAAAAAAAAGAAGGTTTACTCTTCATTGATTACAACAAAAATTAAAAAATGCATCTAAAATGAGAGCAAAGATTATTCATATATGATCTTCAAAGACTCATACTTGCATAGTTCAAAAGAGGGGTTAAACTGTGGATTTGCAGTATATTTCCATTTATGGGTTTGAGGAGATTTCATAGATAACTAAAGCTGAATTTATTAAAGAAAATATTAAAAATTGTTGCTGTGTGTGTTGTATGGAATATTATAATGAGATTCTGTTCGTCCGATCTATGAAGTTGGAATCTTGTGTCGTGATCTGACGGTGAGTATTTGATGTCCTGATACAATAATTAATAATGCATGGAAGATATTACATTTGTTTGTTTTGTGAGGTATAATAATAGCACGTTGGAATAACCTAACAGTAACGTGACCGTCGATTTCAGTTTGGGACAAAAAGGTGTATAATTTACTGATTGGCGTACATATTTATACGTATCCTTGTATGGGGAAATTATATAATATCTTGGATCATTTAGTATCTCCTTCCTACATAAATGTCAAGTATTTCAGAAATAAATAAAATAATAAAAAATAATATCATAAAGTAAGTTTTAAAATACTTGTCATTCATGCAAAAAGAAAAGACTAAAGAATCGAAATCATTATACAAAAACTCCCTTATATGACTAAATTACCCGCTCCCAGTGGTCCCGTGTTTGGAAGTTGTAATGTATAGATAGTATATAATGTGCTCAGTGGCTATGGCTGGCTCCAGTGGAGTTATTTCATTTTTCTTCTGTTCTTATTTCTTTAATTAGAAAAGTGGGTGAGATTGTATCTAAATTTTTAAGGGGACTTTAATTTTATGGTGGGGCTCCCCTTTATCACCACCCCTGAATGTGCATATAGCCAAAAGTAGGGACAATTCTACAATCAAAATTATGCTGTTAAAGCTACGAATTAGCTAGGAAAAATTAATCAGTCCCAAAACTTTTCATTTTCATTCATTGACCAGGGACTACACCAATAATATGTAAAATGCGTGTTGTCCATATAATTATAAATATTATTCGATATTGTCTCAATATAATAATCGATAGGTCACTTTTAATAGTTTTGAAATTTTTTTTAAAATATGAAATCATTTCATATGAATGGTTGAGTCCAACCATTCCTCATATGATATGTTTTTAAAATGGAGTTCTTTAAATATGAAAAATCCCATTTTAGGAAATCCATTATTATATCATTATGTTAGGGAATTAGGACCTGCAGCGAAACGAAATATTTATTTTAGAGGAATATGGGAACAATAAAATAGGAGAAATAAATGGCGAAAGGAGAAAACAAATAATCCACTAATAATAATACGAAAAGTGATACAAAAGAAATGGCGATATAAAACACTCAAAACCTTTAACCTAAATACACCCAAACTCACAAATATTCTGTAATAAAATATACTCTCAAAATATATACATAGGAATGTATATATTATTTTGTTTTCGGATGCTTTGCAAAATGAGATTTCCAAGCTTATATATAGGAATAAAAAAGTAATGGGAAATGGCAGCATTTTGTAGGGTTATTTTTCAACAAAATTTGACTCTAAATGTAAATGTAGATAGCATAAGAAAATTGGCTGTATGGACTTGTGCAATTGCTGACCAATCATATTCAAATTTGGCGACATATGTTGTAGGGATAATACTGCCAATTTGAAAGAGTTGTCGGTAGGTGTGAAAATCAAAACACAATTTACAAATCTCCACCTTGTTTTGAATTTCACCGAATAACTTTAACGTTCGTCGAAATTGCCCTTTCGAGCAAACTCAATAGTCGCAAACACCAATCAAGTTCAAGCAATGCTCGAACTTACTGGTTGGAAGAGGCTTCGTCATCATGTTGGCTGGATTGTCCACTGTACCAATTTTAGTAATATCGATATTTCCTTCGGAAATAATGTCTTGAATAAAATGGTACTTAACGTCAATGTGCTTCATTCTTTCATGAAATATTTGATCTTTAGTTAGACAAATAACACTTTGACTATCACAATGGACAATAATTTTCTGAAAATTCGAATTGAGTTCACCGACCAAACCTCTTAGCCAAATAGCTTCTTTCACAACTTCGACTACCACCATTTATTCTGCTTCGGTAGTGGATAATGCAACTGTGTGCTGTAAACTAGCTTTCCAACTGATAGAGCTACTACCAAGGGTAAACACATAACCTGTGATCAATCTTCGCTTGTCAAGATCACATGCATAATCTGAATCGACATAGCCAACCACCATGTTCTAACTTTTTTCAAATTCCAAACAAGCGTTAGTAGTACCCCTTAAATATCTCAAATTCCATTTCATAGCATGCCAATGTTCTTTGCCCGGATTGGCCATGTATCTACTAACAACACTAAATGCATGGGAAATATTAGGATGAGTACAAACCATAGCATACATGATACTACCAACAACACTACAGTAAGGAACATGTGACATATACTCAATATCCTTTTCGGATTGAGGATATAGAGCAGTAGAAAGTTGAAAATGAGCAGCGAGTAGAGTACTTACAGGTTTGGCCTTTTTCATGCCAAAACACTCCAACACTTTCTCAATAAAGCTTCTCTGAGTTAAATAAAGCTTTCTTGCAGTTCTATCTCTTTGGATCTCCATGCCGAGAATCTTGTTTGCAGCTCCCAAATCTTTCATCTCAAATTCACTGCTAAGCTCTGCTTTCAATCTATTGATATCAGACATATCCTTGGCAGCAATAAGCATATCATCAACATAAAGCAATAAATAAACAAATGAGCCATTTGCAAGTTTTCGAAAATACACACAGCTATTATATTGGCTCCTTAAATAGCCATGTCCAACCATAAAGGAATCAAACCGCTTATACCACTGTCGAGGCGACTGCTTCAATCCATACAGTGATTTTCGCAACAAGCAAACATGGTCTTCTTTGCTTTCAACTTCAAAACCATCTGGTTGTTTCATATAGATCTGCACCTCTAATTCTCAATGCAAGAAAGCAGTCTTGACATCAAGTTGCTCTAACTCCAAATTATGTATAGCAACCGAGGCAAGAAAAACACGAATAGAGCTATGTTTAACAACAGGAGAAAACAGATCATTGAAATCAACTCCCTGTACCTGACTATAGCCCTTAGTGACCAATCGTGCCTAATATCTAGCATCCTCAACTCCCGGAATGCCATCTTTCCTTTAGAAGACCCATTTACAACCAACAATCTTCTTGTCCTTAGGCGGTTTCACCAATTCCCACATTCTGTTCTTGTGTAGAGACTCTATCTCCTCTTACATTGCTACTAGCCATTTTGCAGAATCATCACGAGAAATGGCTTCTGAATATATGGAAGGTTCGCCAACTCCTTCTGTCTCTTGTGCAGCTACAAAGGCATAAGTAACATAATTCGCAAACTTTACAGGCATTCTTCTTTCTCTATCAGGCCTACTTTCAATAACAGGTTGCTCCACCTGTTCTACGGTAGTAGTTTCTTCAAATTCTATTGGCTCGGACAACTGTTCTAAAATTTGCTCCTCTGTGGCTTCGGACGGAGCAAATGATTCCTACACCTCGAATGGAACCTCTACCTACTTATCAAAATTCTGTACATTGGTGTCAGATAAAACTGAGGACTCTTTTCTTGGATACAACATAGTAGATTCATCAAATACAACATTTCTGCTAATAACAAATTTTGGTGACTTGGGATCTAGAAGCCAAACTTTATATCCCTTTACACCAGTAGGGTAGCCAAGAAAAATGCCCTTTTTAGCTCTAGGCTCCAATTTTCCATCATTGACATGGATATAAACAGGACACCCAAAAATTCTCAGATCAGAAAAATTCACAGGTTTGCCAGACCATAACTCTTCAGGAGTTTTACAGTTGATAGAAGCACAAGGAGAGCGATTCACTAAATGAGCAGCTTTTGTAGCTGCTTCAGCCCAGAAAGGTTGAAATAATCTAGAATTTGACAGCATGCATCGAACTTTCTCCAATAAAGTTCTATTCATCAGCTCAGCTACACCATTCTGTTGCCGTTTGCCTGGAACAGTCAGATGCCTTGAGATGCCCATATTTTTACAAAATGTGACAAATTCTACATTACAAAACTCGAAACAATTATTTGTTTGGAGATGTTTGATCTTCCTGCCAGTTTGATTCTCCACCAATGCTTTCCACTACTTAAAAGATGTAAAGACATCATTCTTATGTTTCAGGAAATAAGTCCACACCTTCTGAGAGTAGTCATCAATAAAAGTGATCATGTAACGAGCGCCACCTTTTGAAGGAACACGAGTAGGGCCCCAAATGTCAGAATGGATATAATCCAAAGTACCTTTTGTTCTATGAACATCGCCACTGAAGCTGATTCTTTTGTGTTTGCCGAAAATGCAGTGCTCACAAAACTCTAACTTGGAAGTACTTTGGCCACAAAGTAGACCCCTTTTACTGAGCATAGCCAAACCTTTTTCACTCATGTGGCCAAGCCTCATATGCCACAAGTTTGTAACATCGGAATCTAAAATGGAAGACAAAACTGCAGCAACACCTGTGGTAGTTGATCCTTGCAACACATACAATCTCCCAACTTTTCTGGCTTTTATCACGACGAGGGCACCTTTCAAAACCTTCAAAACTCCACCCCCACCAAAAAATCTGCAATTTTGTCGTCTAAAGTAGATAAAAAAAATGAGGTTCTTCTTCATGTCTGGAACATGCCATACATCGGTCAGAGTTCTGACAATACCATCATGCATCTTAATTTTAACGGTACCGATTCCAACAACTTTACAAGGATGATCGTTGCCCAGCAACACAACTCCTCTATCTACAGGCTCACAAGAGGAGAACCAATATTTGTGGAAATAAATTTGGAATGAGCAACCGAAGTCCAAGATCCATCCTTGCCCAGATCTGGCACCATCGTCGGACACAGAATATACTTCAGCATCTACTTGATCTTCTGTAACACTGGCTTTGGCAGAATTGTCATCTCTGTGACTCTTATCTTTATTCTTTCTTTGAAGCTTGTAACATTCAGCTTTAATATGCCCTATCTTCTTACAGTAATTACAAGTCAAATTACTATAATGAGATCTTGATTTAGATCTGGATCGATTATTGCTGCTGCGACTGGGATCTCTTGTACTAGATCTCCCTCGAACGACCAGACCTTCTGTAGGACTATTTCTGTCACCATAAAGCTCTTTATCAATAAGATCTTTAGAGAACAAACATTCTTTAACCCCCTTCATGGTTAAAGTGGTTTTACTATAGATCAGGGTCTCGCGAAAATTCTTAAACGACAGAGGAAGAGACCGCAACAACATAAGAGCTTTATCTTCTTCTTCATACTTGATATCCAAAATTTTCAGATCCAAAAGAATGGAACTAAAATCATCAAGGTGCACTTTAAGGGATGTACCTTTTGCCATATAAAGCATATAGAGATGATGCTTCACCACAAGCTTGCTAGTGAGGTTTTTAGACATATAGAGAGACTCTAATTTCTGCCATAAGCCTTTGGCGGTCTTCTCATGGATGACTTCTCGCAAGACCTCGTTCGACAAGAATAACTAAATGGCAGCTAGAGCTTTGTCCTCTAAATCTTGTTTCTTCTCCCGTGTCACTATTTTAGGCATCATTGCCTTATATAGTCCGTTTTGTGTCAAAATCTCTTTCATCTTAGCTTGCCATAAGGCAAAGCTCATATTACGATCAAGTTTCTTAATATCGAATTTTGTTGTCGCTATAGTAAATTTCCAAAATTCCAAAATAAATATTGATTAGCTTTAATACCAATTTGTAGGGAATTAGGACCCGCAGTGGAATGAAATATTTATTTTAGAGGAATATGGCAACAACAAAATAGGAGAAATAAATGGCGAAAGGGGAAAACAAATAATCCACTAATAATAATACGAAAAGTGATACAAAAGAAATGGCGATATAAAACACTTAAAACCTTTAAGCCAAATACACCCAAACTCACAAATATTTTGTAATAGAATATACTCTCAAAATATATACATAGGAATGTATATATTATTTTGTTTTCGGATGCTTTGCAAAATCAGATTTCTAAGCCTATATATAGGAATAAAAAAGTAATGGGAAATGGCAACATTTTGTGGGCTTATTTTTCAACAAAAATTGACTCTAAATGTGAATGTAGATAGCATAAGAAAATTGGTTGTATGGACTTATGCAATTGCTGACCAATCATATTCAAATTTGTCGACATATGTTGTAGGGATAATACTGCCAATTTGAAAGAGTTGTCGGTAGGTGTGAAAAACAAAACACTATTTACAAATCTCCACCTTGTTTTGAATTTCACCGAATAACTTTAACATTCATCGAAATTGCCCTTTCGAGCAAACTCAATAGTCGCAAACACCAATCAAGTTCAAGCAATGCTCGAACTTACTGGTTGGAAGAGGCTTCGTCATCATGTCGGCTGGATTGTCCACTGTACCAATTTTAGTAATACCGATATTTCCTTCAGAAATAATGTCTTGAATAAAATGGTACTTAACGTCAATGTGCTTCATTCTTTCATGAAACATTTGATCTTTAGTTAGATAAATAGCACTTTGACTATCATAATGGACAATAATTTCTGAAAATTTGAACTGAGTTCACCGACCAAAGCTCTTAGCCAAATAGCTTCTTTCACAGCTTTGACTACCACCATACATTCTGCTTCAGTAGTGGATAATGCAACTGTGTGCTGTAAAGTAGCTTTCCAACTGATAGCGCTACTACCAAGGGTAAACACATAACCTGTGATCAATCTTCGCTTGTCAAGATCACATGCATAATCTGAATCGACATAGCCAACCACCATATTCTTACTTTTTCCAAATTCGAAACAAGCGTTAGTAGTACCCCTTAAATATCTCAAAATCCATTTCATAGCATGCCAGTGTTCTTTGCCCAGATTGGATATATATCTACTAACAACACTGACTGCATGGGAAATATCAGGACGAGTACAAACCATAGCATACATATACTGTCAACAGCACGAGAGTAAGGAACATGTGACATATACTCAATATCCTTTTTGGATTGAGGATATAGAGCAGTAGAAAGTCAAAAATGAGCAGCGAGTAGAGTACTTACAGGTTTGGCATTTTTTATGCCAAAACGCTCCAACACTTTCTCAACAAAGCTCCTCTGAGTTAAATAATGCTTTCCCACAGTTCTATCTCTTTGGATCTCCATGCCGAGAATCTTCTTTGCAGCTCCTAAATCTTTCATCTCAAATTCACTGCTAAGCTCTGCTTTTAATCTGTTGATATCAGACATATCATTAGCAGCAATAAGCATATCATCAATATAAAGTAATAAATAAACAAATGAGCCATTTGCAAGTTTTCGAAAAAACATACAGCTATCATATTGGCTCCTTGAATAGCCATGTCCAACCATAAAGGAATCAAACTGCTTATACCATTGTCGAGGCAATTACTTCAATCCGTACAATGATTTTCACAACAAGCAAACATGGTCTTCTTTGCCTTCAACTTTAAAAGCATCTGGTAGTTTCATATAGATCTGCTCCTCTAATTCTCCATTTAAGAAAGCAGTCTTGACATCAAGTTGCTCTAACTCCAAATTATGATAGCAACCAAGGCAAGCAAAACACGAATAGAGCTATGTTTAACAACAGGAGAAAACACATCATTGAAATTAACTCCCTATACCTGACTATAGCCCTTAGTGACCAATCATGCCTAATATCTAGCATCCTCAACTCCCGGAATGCCATCTTCCCTTTTGAAGACCTATTTGCAACCAACAATGTTCTTGTCCTTAGGCGGTTTCACCAATTCCCACATTCTGCTCTTGTGTAGAGACTCTATCTCCTCTTGCATTTCTATTAGCCATTTTGTAGAATCATCACGAGAAATGGCTTCTGAATATGTGAAAGGTTCGCTAACTCCTTCTATCTCTTATGCAGCTACAAAGGCGTAAGTAACATAATCCGCAAACTTTGCAGGCATTCTTCTTTCTCCATCAGGCCTACTTTCAATAACAGGTTGCTTCACCTGCTCTACGGTAGTAGTTTCTTCAACTTCTAGTGGCTCGGACAACTATTCTGAAATTTACTCCTCTGTGGCTTCGGACTGAGCAAATGATTCCTCCACCTCAAATAGAACCTCCACCAGCTTATTAGAATACTGTATATTGGTATCAGCTACAATTGAGGACTCTTTTCTTAGATGTAGTATAGCAGATTCATCAAATACAACATTTTTACTAATAACAAACTTTGTTGACTTGGGATCTAGAAGCCAAACTTTATATCCCTTTACACTAGTAGGGTAGCCAAGAAAAATGCCCTTTTTAGCTCTAGGCTCCAATTTTCCTTCATTGACATGGATATAAACAGGACACCTAAAAATTTTCAGATCAGAATAATTCACAGTTTTGCCAGACCATAACTCTTCAGGAGTTTTACAGTTCATAGAAGCACAAGGAGAGCGATTCACTAAATACGCAGCTGTTGCAACTGCTTCAGCCTAGAAAGCTTGAGACAATTCCGAATTTGACAGCATGCATTGAACTTTCTCTAACAAAGTTCTGTCCATCCGCTCAACTACACCATTCAGTTGCCGTGTGCTTAGAACAGTTAGATGCCTCGAGATGCCCATATTTTTACAAAATGTGATAAATTCTGCATTACAAAACTCTAAACCATTATCTGTTCAGAGATGTTTGATCTTCCTGCCAGTTTGATTCTCCACCAATGCTTTCCACTACTTAAATGTGGTAAAGACATCATTCTTGTGTTTCAAGAAATAAGTCCGCACCTTCCGAGAGTAGTCATCAATAAAAGTGAGCATGTAACGAGCACCACCTTTTGAAGGAACAAGATAAGGCCCCAAATGTTAGAATGGATATAATCCAAAGTACCTTTTGTTTTGTGAACATCGCCATTGAAGTTGATTCTTTTGTGTTTGCCGAAAATGTAGTGCTCACAAAACTCTAACTTGGAAGTACTTTGGCCACAAAGTAGACCCCTTTTACTGAGCATGGCCAAACCATTTTCACTCATATGGCCAAGCCTCATATGCCACAAGTTTGTAACATTGGAATCTAAAATGGGAGACGAAACTGAAGCAACACCTGTGGTAGTTGATCCTTGCAACACGTAAAATCTCCCAACTTTTCTGGCTTTCTTCTTCATGACGAGGGCACCTTTCAAAACCTTCAAAACTCCACCTCCACCAAAAAATCTGCAATTTTTATCGTCTAAAGCAGATAACAAAATGAGGTTCTTCTTCATGTCTGGAACATGCCATACATCGGTCAGAGTTCTGAAATTACCATCATGCATCTTAATTTTGACGGTATTGATTCCAACAACTTTACAAGGATGATCGTTGTCCATCAACATAACTCCTCTATCTACAGGCTCATAAGAGGAGAACCAATCTTTGTGGAAACAAATGTGGAATGAGCAAGTGGAGTCCAAGATCCATCCTTGCCCGGATCTAGAACCATCGTCGGACACATAATATACGTCAGCATCTACTTGATCTTTTGCAACATTGGCTTTGGCCAAACTGTCATCTCTGTGACTCTTATCTTTATTCTTTCTTTGAAGCTTGTAATATTCAGCTTTAATGTGCCCTTTCTTCTTACAGTAATTACACGTCAAATTACTATAACGAGATCTTGATTTAGATCTGGATCGATTATTGCTGCTGCTACTGGGATCTCTTGTACTAGATCTCCCTCGAACGACCAGACCTTCTACAGGACTATTTCTATCACCAGAAAGCTCTTTACCAATAAGATCTTTAGAGAACAAACATTCTTTAACCTCCTCTATGGTTAAAGTGGTTTTACTACAGATCAGGGTCTCGCGAAAATTCTTAAACAATGGAGGAAGAGACCACAACAACACAACAGCTTTATCTTCTTCTTTATACTTGATATCCAAATTTTCCATATCCAAAAAAATGGAACTAAAATCATCAAGGTGCGCTTAAAGGGATGTAACTTGTGCCATTTGAAGCACATGGAGACGATGCTTCATCACAAGCTTGCTGGTGAGGTTTTTAGACATATAGAGAGACTCCAATTTCTGCCATAAGCCTTTGGCGGTCTTCTCGTGGATGACTTCTCACAGGACCTCGTTCGACAAGCATAACTAAATGGCAGCTAGAGCTTTATCCTCCAAATCTTGTTTCTTCTCCTTTGTCAGTATTTCAGGTAACTCTTCCAACATCGCCTTGTATAGTCCGTTTTATGTCAAAATCGCTTTCATCTTAGCTTGCCATAAGGCAAAGCTTATATTGCGATCAAATTTCTCAATATCAAATTTTGTTGTCGCCATAGTAAATTTCCAAAATTTTAAAATAAATATTGATTAGCTCTGATACCAATTTATAGGGAATTAGGACCCACAGCGGAATAAAATATTTATTTTGGGGGAATATGACAACAATAAAATAGGAGAAATAAATGGCAAAAGGAGAAAACAAAAAATCTAATAATAATAATACGAAAAGTGATACAAAAGAAATGGCGATATAAAAAACTCAAAACCTTCAACCCAAATACACCCAAACTCACAAATATTCTGTAATAGAATATACTCTCAAAATATATACATAGGAATGTATATATTATTTTGTTTTCGGATACTTTGCAAAATGAGATTTCCAACCTATATATAGGAATAAAAAAGTAATGGGAAATGGCAGCATTTTGTGGGCTTAATTTTCAACAAAAATTGACTCTAAATGTGAATGTAGATAGTATAAGAAAATAGGCTGTATGGACTTGTGCAATTGCTGACCAATCATATTCAAATTTGGCGACATATGTTGTAGGGATAATACTGCCAATTTGAAAGAGTTGTCGGTAGGTGTGAAAATTAAAACACAATTTACAAATCTCCACCTTGTTTTGAATTTCGCCGATTAACTTTAACGTTCGTCAAAATTGCCCTTTTAAGCAAACTCAATAGTCGCAAACACCAATCAAGTTCAACCAATGCTTGAACTTACTAGTTGGGAGAGGCTTCGTCATCATATTGGCTGGATTATCCACTGTACCAATTTTAGTAATATCGATATTTCCTTTGGAAATAATGTCTCGAATAAACTGGTACTTAACGTCAATGTGCTTCGTTCTTTCATGAAACATTTGATCTTTAGTTAGACAAATAGCACTTTGACTATCACAATGGACAATAATTTTTTGAAAATTCGAACTGAGTTCACCGACCAAACCTTTTAGCCAAATAGCTTCTTTCACAGCTTCGACTACCACCATGTATTCTGCTTCTGTAGTGGATAATGCAATTGTGTGCTCTAAAGTAGCTTTCCAATTGATAGAGCTACTACCAAGGGTAAACACATAACCTATGATCAATCTTCGCTTGTCAAGATCATTTACATAATCTGAATCAACATAGCCAACCACCATGTTCTTACTTTTTCCAAATTCCAAACAAGCCTTAGTAGTACCCCTTAAATATCTCAAAATGCATTTTATAGCATGCCAATGTTCTTTGCCCGGATTGGACATGTATCTACTAACAACACTGACTGCATGGGAAATATCAGGACGAGTACAAACCATAGAATACATGATACTACCAACAGCACTAGAGTAAGGAACATGTGACATATACACAATATCCTTTTTGAATTGAGGACATAGAGTAGCAGAAAGTCGAAAATGAGCAGCGAGTAGAGTACTTACAGGTTTGGCATTTTTCATGCCAAAACACTCCAACACTTTCTCAACAAAGCTTCTCTGAGTTAAATAAATCTTTCTTACAATTCTATCTCTTTGGATCTCCATGCCGAGAATCTTGTTTGCAGCTCCTAAATCTTTCATCTCAAATTCACTGCTAAGCTTTGCTTTTAATATGTTGATATCAGTAATATCCTTTGCAACAACAAGGATATCATCAACATAAAACAATAAATAAACAAATGAGCCGTTTGCAAGTTTTCGAAAATACACACAGCTATTATATTGTCTCCTTGAATAGCCATGTCCAACCATAAAGGAATCAAACCACTTATACCACTGTCGAGGCAACTGCTTCAATCCGTACAGTGATTTTCACAACAAGCAAACATGGTCTTCTTTGCCTTTAACTTTAAAACCATCTGGTTATTTTATGTAGATCTGCTCCTCTAATTCTCCATGCAAGAAAGCAGTCTTGATATCAAGTTGCTCTAACTCCAAATTATGTATAGCAACAAAGGCAAGCAAAACACGAATAGAGCTATGTTTAACAACATGAGAAAATACATTGTTGAAATCAACTCCCTATACCTGACTATAGCCCTTAGCGACCAATTGTGCCTAATATCTAGCATCCTCAACTCCTGGAATGCCATCTTTCATTTTGAAGACCCATTGGCAACCAACAATCTTCTTATCCTTAGGCGCTTTCACCAATTCCCACATTATGTTCTTGTGTAGAGACTCTATCTCCTCTTGCATTGCTACTAGCCATTTTGCAGAATCATCACGAGAAATGGCTTCTGAATATGTGGAAGTTTCACCAACTCCTTCTGTCTCTTGTACAGCTACAAAGGCGTAAGTAACATAATCCACAAACTTTGCAGACATTCTTCTTTCTCTACCAGGCCTACGTTCAATAACAGGTTGCTCCACCTATTCTACGGTAATAGTTTCTTCAACTTCTAGTGGCTCGGACAACTATTCTGAAATTTGCTCCTCTGTGGCTTCGGACGGAGCAAATGATTCCTCCACCTCAAATGGAACCTCCACCTGCTTATTAGAATTCTATATAGTGGTGTCAGCTACAATTGAGGACTCTTTTCTTGGATGCAGTATAGCAGATTCATCAAGTACAACATTTCTGCTAATAACAGACTTTGGTGACTTGGGATATAGAAGCCAAACTTTATATCCCTTTACACCAGTAGGGTAGCCAAGAAAAATGCTCTTTTTAGCTCTAGGCTCCAATTTTCCATCATTGACATGGATATAAATAGGACATCCAAAAATTCTCAGATCAGAATAATTCACAGGTTTGCCAGACCATAACTCTTCAGGAGTTTTACAGTTGATAGAAGCACAAGGAGAGCGATTCACTAAATGAGCAGCTGTTGCAGCTGCTTCAGCCCAGAAAGCTTGAGATAATCCAGAATTTGATAGCATACATCAAACTTTCTACAACAAAGTTCTGTTCATACGCTCAGCTACACCATTCTGTTGCCGTGCGCTTGGAACAGTCAGATGCATCGAGATGCCCATGTTTTTACAAAATGTGACAAATTCTGCATGACAAAACTCCAAACCATTATCTGTTTGGAGATGTTTGATCTTCCTGCCAGTTTGATTCTCCACCAATGCTTTCCACTGCTTAAAAGTGGTAAAGACATTATTCTTGTGTTTCAAGAAATAAGTCCACACCTTCCGAGAGTAGTCATCAATAAAAGTGAGCATGTAACGAGTATCGCCTTTTGAAGGAACACGAGTAGGGCCCCAAATATTAGAATGGATATAATCCAAAGTACCTTTTATTCTGTGAACATCGCCACTGAAGCTGATTCTTTTGTGTTTGCCGAAAATGCAGTGCTCACAAAACTCTAGCTTGGAAGTACTTTGGCTACAAAGTAGACCCCTTTTACTGAGCATGGCCAAACCTTTTTCACTCATGTGGCAAAGCCTCATATGCCACAATTTTGTAAGATCGGAATCTAAAATGGAAGACGAAACTACAGCAACACCTGTGGTATATAATCCTTGCAACATGTACAATCTCCCAACTTTTCTGGCTTTCATCACGACGAGGGCACCTTTCAAAACCTTCAAAACTCCACCTCCACCAAAAAATGTACAATTTTTATCATCTAATGTAGATAACAAAATGAGGTTCTTCTTCATGTCTGGAACATGCCGTACATCGGTCAGAGTTTTGACAATACCATCATGCAGCTTAATTTTGACGGTACCGATTCCAACAACTTTACAAGGATGATCGTTGCCCATCAACACAACTCCTCTATCTGCAGGCTCATAAGAGGATAACCAATCTTTGTGGAAACAAATATGGAATGAGCAAGCGGAGTCCAAGATCCATCCTCACCCAGATATGGCACCATCGTCGGACACGGAATATACTTCAGCATCTACTTGATCTTCTACAACACTGGCTTCGGCAGAACTGTCATCTCTTTGACTCTTGTCTTTATTCTTTCTTTGAAGCTTGTAACATTCAGCTTTAATGTGCCCTTTCTTCTTACAGTAATTACACGTCAAATTACTGTAACGAGATCTTAATTTAGATCTGGATCGATTATTGCTGCTGCTACTGGGATCTCTTGTACTAGATCTCCCTCGAACGACCAGACCTTCTGCAGGACTATTTCTGTCACCAGAAATCTCTTTATTAATAAGATCTTTAGAGAACAAGCATTCTTTAACCTCCTCGACGGTTAAAGTGGTTTTACTATAGATCAGGGTCTCGCGAAAATTTTTAAACGACGGAGGAAAAGACCGCAACAACATAACAGCTTTATCTTCTTCTTCATACTTGATATCCAAATTTTCCAGATCCAAAAGAATGGAACTAAAATCATCAAGGTACGCCTTAAGGGATGTACGTTTTGCCATATGAAGCATATGGAGATGATGCTTCACCACAAGCTTGCTGGTGAGGTTTTTAGACATATAGAGAGACTCCAATTTCTGCCATAAGCCTTTGGCGGTCTTCTCATGGATGACTTCTTGCAGGACCTCGTTCGACAAGCATAACTAAATGGCAGCTAGAGCTTTGTCCTCCACATCTTGTTTCTTCTCCTTTATCACCGTTTCAGGTAACTCTTCCTTCATCGCCTTGTACAGTCTATTTTGTGTCAAAATCGCTTTCATCTTAGCTTGCCATAAGGCAAAGCTCATATTGCGATCAAATTTCTCAATATCGAATTTTGTTGTCGCCATAGTAAGTTTCCAAAATTCCAAAATAAATATTGATTACCTCTGATACCAATTTGTAGGGAATTAGGACCCGCAGCAGAACGAAATATTTATTTTGGGGGAATATGACGACAACAAAATAGGAGAAATAAATGGCGAAAAGAGTAAATAAATAATCCACTAATAATAATACGAAAAGTGATACAAAAGAAATGACGTTATAAAACACTCAAAACCTTTAACCCAAATACACCCAAACTCACAAATATTCTGTAATAGAATATACTCTCAAAATATATACATAGAAATGTATATATTATTTTGTTTTCAGATGCTTTGTAAAATGAGATTTCCAAGCCTATATATAGGAATAAAAAAGTAACGGGAAATGGCAGCATTTTGTGGGCTTATTTTCAATAAAAAATTGACTCTAAACGTGAATGTAGATAGCATAAGAAAATTGGCTGTATGAACTTGTGCAATTGCTGGCCAATCATATTCAAATTTGCCGACATATGTTGTAGGCATAATACTGCCAATTTGAAAGAGTTGTCAGTAGGTGTGAAAATCAAAACACAATTTACACATTACTTTTTGTAGCTTTGATTTTTTTAATTTTTTTGTTAGTTGAATAAAATAAGAATGATGTGAAGAAATTAATATAATAATAAAGTACTATTATTATTTCTTGAAAATTTAATATGAAAAATAAAAAATGAGGAAGATAGTTAAAGTAAAAACACTATAAATTTCCTAAATTAAAATTTAAGAAATTAAAAATGAAAAAAATGATTAGACTTGCTGTTATTGGAGATTGAAGTAACTAGTTATGTTCTTTTGTGAGGACGACGTGCCTAGAAAAATTAAACAACTCTATGAGAAAGCTAAATATCACTAAAATCATCGTAATCACTAATAACATCCAATTAGATACTATTAAGTATGCTATGTATAAAAAGGAATTGCTTGTTCTATTAAGTTTATGGTATGATCATATTTGTACCAATTTCAACGTTAGAAATATAAATAATGTATTTTTACCGTATCAACTCTTAAGGAGTAGTATTTAAAAATTAGGGTAAATTTTAAAAAATGTTATATGGTTTCAAAACTTAACAAATAAGAGATAAATACAAGGCTTGTTTTTAAAAGTTATTTTTTTAATGCTATACTAATTATTTTAATAAATTCAATATTCCTATACCAATCAACTAAGCCTTAAATTTCACTCTAGGTGCGGTCGGTTATATGGATCTTCTGACGCTATAAAACTCTATTAAAAGCCAAACTTTCATTCATACCTAGATCTAAGAATTATATATCAATGTTTGAGTAAGTTCCCAAAATTTTTTATTTTGTTATTCTCTTTTAAAGTTATTATCAATATTTAATTAAAAAAATTTTACTTCTAAAAATTTCTAAAATTTATCACTAAGATGTATTATATTTTTATTAACTAAGATGTAAAATTTTACTTCAAAATAGATAAAATTATCAAGATTATCATTTAAAATGTTGTTTTAAAATTTTGAGAATTTCTTTTTTAGCTAACTTTTAAAATTACAAGCATCCATTTAAAAAAATTGTACAAAAACTTTTTTATAAAATAGGTAAAATACATGATATACTTTTTAAATTTACCCTAAAAATTAATCGTAAAATCATAGTTCATTTCATACATTCGAGGCTAAATTGAAGAATTAAAGCTATTGTCCTCTACCGCGTCAATCACATTGGCCAACACACATATAAAATAATGGCGTTCATAGACCCACTATTTTCAAAAAATTATTAATTAAATTATATGTAAATTATAAATGATCCCATAAAAATCAAAAACTGTATACCGTGATATCAAAATTATTCAATCAAGCTAAGAATACATATAATAAAAAAGTTTATAGTTCATCTTAAAAAATATATTTAAAAACTACAAAATTAATTGAACTATACATAGTAACTTTATTTTTTAAAAATAAAATTAAGTATTAGCTTGTCTATTGTAAAAATTAGACTAAATTTTATTGCTCATTCCAACGACCATATATAGAATTGGAAAGTAATAATTATCTTTAATTAAAATATTAAATTATGACTCAATTTATACACCTTCATAGGTAGAGATACTGTTTTAAAAATTTCCATCTAGCTCCGTTTATGAGCTATTTTGGGGCTCGTTGTCTAACTTTTCATTCCTCGGATGCTATCAGGTGCTGGATCGATATATTTCCGTCTAGGCATCGCCTAGTCCGACTTTTTTCACCTAGGCACCACCTAATCCGATTTTTTCCGCAATGTTTAATATACTAATATTTATAATAATTATAGTTCAAAATATTCTCACCGTATAATTTTCAGTTTTAATCTCAAACCGATAAATAAGACGCTATAAACCAACAAAAAAATTGTGATAATTTGCGTTTTTAAGGAATTAATTTTAGTGTTAACGTGTTTTTATTTAAAAATAGATTAAGACTTATGATGGCATATGCTAAACTATGTTTTTATAATGTATTATTATATTATAATTTATTTTTTAGTTGAATTTATACTTTTATCTATTAATAAATATTTAAAAATAAAAAAATCGCATATCCGCCTAGGCCCCATCCAGGCGCTGAATGCTCTAACTGCCCGACTAGCACCTACCACTTTTTAAAACATTGGATAGAGATGGAAGGTTGTGCGTTCGATACACAACCTCTTCAACATTCATAATTTAAAAATATTAAATCCATCTTAATTAAATAGTTTATTCACATATTCAATATATTTTACTACTTATGAGTAAACAATATATTCTTTTTTTTCTTTTTATTATATTTTTGTAGAATTTCATTTCTATCATTATACAATATTTTTAATATATATATATATATATGGACACTATAAAAAAAATTTCTGAATTTACCATTGTTCAATCACCTGTAAACAAAATACAACTGACAATACCGAAAACGAAATCAGTTATAGAAGAGCGAAATGAGCGACTTTCTTACTGTAGCCGCAAACGGCCAAAGAAAAATTTGCTTTGCCAGAACAACAAAAATAACTATGATACAAGTTGACAACGAGCAACATAAAATCGAATTTGAAATGTAGTCTTTCCTTGTTGAGCGTGTCTCTTGATACGGGGGATCTATTGAATTAATTAAAAAAAAGTAATTTAAATAAAGAGGTTAGAGGCACGTCAGTAGAGGAGTTTTTATAAAAGTGCACAGTAAAATTACTGTGCACAATTCGCCATACGCGTTTTAAATCTCCTATAAACAGAGGAGGTTTTGCTCATTTTATATGCAGAGAGCAAAAGTGAAAATAAAAAATATAATCTGTGCAGAGAGACTTAGGAAAAGGTTTTCTTAGAGTTGGATAAGAGAGAAAATAGTGTGGTTTTGGGAAACACTTGAGTGCCACTATTTTGTAATCTATTTGTGTACCTAGTATTATTTTATAGTGGAGAATTATTCGGAGTTTGTCCCGTAGTTTTTCCCTAATTGATTTGGGGTTTCCACGTAAAAATATGTGTGTCTTTTATTCTACTGCTATTATTTTTCTCGTAATTTATTATTGGGCCTAACAAGTGGTACTAGAGCCGAAGGCTGTTTTATCAGTAGGATCCGTGGATATATTTTTCAAAAATAAATATACCACGACGACAAGAAAATTACGGTGAATCCGGTGGCGTAATCCATTCGAAAAACCGTTGCAGAAACGCAATTTAAGTGAATAGTAAAATAGTAACTTGAATAATACTATTCATTTTGGTCATTTTATAAACAGTGTTCCTATAGTTATTATTTAAGTAGACACGTATACTATTACTATTCTTATATACGGTCACCATTTGAGTAAACGACACTATTCTCATATATGTTACTATTTATATGAATAGTAAATTCATGAATAGTAGATTTTGCCATTTTTAAAAGTTTGGACATGGCGAACGACGGTGTAATGATCAAATTGACATATACAAATTATTCAATGTGGAAATCCAGGATGGAGGACTACCTCAATTGCAAAGATTTGTACGATCCAATTGAGGGTGATGACGCAAAGCCGAAGGATATGAAAGAACAACAGTGGATAAAGTTGAAGAAGCAGACAATGGGTACAATACGCCAATGGATAGATGTTAGCCTGTATAATCACTAGAGGAATGAAATAGATCCCAAAGCTCTCTGGAAGAAGCTAGGGGATATGTACGAGGCTAAATATGCTGAAGGAAAAGTGTTCATGATTTGCAAAGTCATGAACTTGAAACTGACAGAGGGACGATCAATCACACAACACCTGAACGACTTTGAATGATTCATAAATGAGTTAGCAGTCACCGGTATGTCCTTGGATGATGAGATGCAAGCATGTCTTTTGATGGGAACTCTACTAGATAGCTGAGATACTCTTGTCGTATCATTGAGTAACTCAGCTCCAAATGGTGTGGTAACAATGTCTATGGTAAAGAATAGTCTACTTAATGAAGAGCTTCGTAGAAGGGACGTTGCCAGTACTAGTCCACAAGCCCTTATCATAGAGAACAAGGGCTGAAGCAAGAGTAGAGGTCGTGGGAATGGAAAATCGAGAGAGAGAGATCCAAGTCCCGGCAGAAGAGGTCATGTTATCACTGTGGAAAGCAGGGTCATCTCAAAAGGAACTGTCGTTTCTTTAAAAAAGAGAATGCAAACCGAAGTCATGATAATGACAAAAACACATCTGCTATAGTCACAATAGAAGATGGAGAGGTGGCTTTAGTATCTCATGATGCAGATTGTTGTTATGTTGGAGATGCAGATACCGAGTGGATTGTAGATTCTGGTGCCTCATACCACTATGTTCCAAAAAGGGAATACTTCTCAACATATAAAGCGGGCGATTTTGGTACTATTAGAATGGAAAATAATAATGTAACGCAAATGGTGGGAATCGACGATATCTGCGTGAAGACAAGTGTTGGATGCACATTAACACTTAAAAATGTGCGACATATTCCAGATCTTCGGTTAAACCTGTTATCTGTTAGTGTAATGGACATGGAAGGTTATCACAATCATACAGGTAATGGAAATTGGAAACTCACCAAAGGATCGTTGGTGGTGGCGAAAGGAAGATTGTGTTGCTCGCTATACAAAATGCATGCAACAATATGTGCGGGTCAACTGAATACAGTTGGAGATGATGCTTCACCAAATTTGTGGCATAGATGACTGGCGCATGTTAGTGAGAAAGGGTTGAATATACTGGCTAAGAAGTCCCTATCCCATTAGCCAAAGGAAAAATTAACCCGTGTGATCACTGTTTATTTGGGAAGCAACATCGAGTTTTTCACACAAACTCTAGAAGGAGAAATAATAAGTTAGAGTTAGTACACCCTGACGTTTGTGGTCCCATGGATACAGAATCCATTGGAGGAAGAAGATACTTTCTTACCTTCATTGATGATTTCTCAAGGAAGACATGGATTTATTAGCTGCGTATAAAGGATCAAGTATTCAAGCACTTTCAACAATTCTATGCAATGGTGGAAAGGGAGACTGGAGTGTCATTGAAGTGTTTGCGCACAGATAATGGTAGTGAGTATATCTCCAAGGAATTTAAAGATTACTGTAGTCAACATGGTATCAGGCATGAAAAGATAGTTCCTGGTACACCTCGACACAATGGCGTTGCTGAACGAATGAATTGCAACATTGTTGAAAGAGTTAGATCCATGCTCAAAATGGCTAACTTACCTAAGTCATTTTGGGGAGAAGCTGTCAATACTGCTGTCTACCTTATCAACCGACTACCTTCAGCACCTTTGGATTTTGATATTCCAAAGAGGGTCTGGACAGGTATAATTATCTTATACTCTCACTTGAGGGTATTTGGCTGTAAGGCATTTATGCTTGTTCCTAAAGAGCAAAGGCTAAAGCTTGATGATAAATCAGTTCCTCACACTTTTGTTGGTTATGGAGATGAAGAGTTTGGCTACAGATTATGGGATCCAGTGAAAAATAAAATTGTACGGAGCCGAGATGTTGTATTTCATGAGAATGATATCATCGGTGAAAGATCTACAAGTGACGTTGTTATTGATATTACACCAGAGAGCATTCTATTAGATGATGCCATAGAAAGAGGAATACATCAATCAGAACAAGATGGAGAAGAAGAGCCAGTTGTGAGGGATCAAGATACGATTGTAGTTGAAGATAAAAATGAAGAGGGTATTGAGCAGGGGGAGCCAGAGAACCCCATTCTACCAGAAGAAGAACCTCAATTAAGGAGATCAATCAGAGAACGCCAACCATCTACAAAATACTCCAGTTCTGATTATATTTTAATCACTGATGAGGGGGAGCCTGAAAGCTTCCAAGACGTGCAATCTTGTAAAGATAAAGATTGTTGGATGAGGGCCATGCAGGAGGAGATGAATTCTTTGAAGAAGAATGACATATGCAAGCTGGTGAAACTTCCTAAAGGGAAGAGAACACTCAAGAACAAATGGGTGTACAAGCTAAAGAAAGATGATGGAAACCTAGTGAGATACAAAGGTCAATTGGTCGTCAAAGGATTTACTCAAAAGAAAGGTATCGACTTTGATGAGATTTTTTCACCAGTTGTGAAAATGAGTTCCATTCGAGTTGTGCTAGGTCTTGTAGCTAGCTTGAATCTTGAGTTAGAACAGCTTGATGTAAAGACCGCGTTCTTGCATGGGAATTTAGAATAAGAAATTTATATGGAACAACCAAAAGGTTTCAAGGTTAAGGGAAAGGAGGACATGGTTTATCGCTTGAAGAAAAGTTTGTATGGGTTAAAACAAGCCCCGCGGCAATGGTATAAAAAGTTTGATTCCTTCATGGTGAATCAAGGATACAAGAGGACAGAAGTTGACCCATGTGTAAATGTCCAGAAATTCGCCGATGAAAAATTTATCATCCTTCTCTTATATGTTGATGATATGCTAATCGTTGGACCAGATGCTAAAATGATTACTAATTTGAAATGTGATTTGTCAAAGGCGTTAGACATAAAGGATTTGGGACCGGCAAGGCAAATTCTTGGAATGGAGATTACCTGAGATCGAAGGTTCAACAGGCTGTGGTTATCACAAGAAAAATATATTGAATGAGTACTAGAAAGATTCAATATGAAAAATGCTAAACTAGTTACCACTCCACTTGCCGCTCATTTCAAGTTGAGTAAGAAATCCTACCCTTCAACAGAGAAAAATAAAGAAGATATGTCAAATGTTCCATATTCTTCAGCGGTCGGGAGTTTGATGTATATAATGGTGTGTACGAGACCAGACATCGCTCATGCAGTTGGAGTAGTGAGTAGATTCCTGTCAAATCCCCAGAAGACACATTGGGAAGCAGTAATATGGATCTTCAGATACCTGAGAGGAACTTCAAAGTTATGTTTGACTTTTGGAGTTGGAAAATCTGCACTTGTTGGCTACACAAATGCAAATATGGCTGGTGACCTAGATGAAAGAAAATCTACATCGGGTTACTTATTTACATTCTCAGGGGGAGCTATTTCATGGCAATCACGATTACAAAAGTGTGTTTCGTTATCAGCAACTGAAGCAAAGTACGTTGCAGCAGCGGAAGCAGGAAAGGAAATGCTTTGGTTAAAGCGATTCTTTACAAAATTAGGTGTGCAATAAGAAGAATACATAGTTTATTGTGATAGTCAAAGTGCATTAGATTTGAGCAAAAATACTATGTACCATGCACGGACGAAACATATTGATGTAAGGTATCATTGGCTCAGACTTGCCATTGAAGAAAACGAGTTCAAGTTGCAGAAGATTCATACCAACAACAATATTGTTGATATGCTAACGAAGGTCGTACCAAAAGAAAAGTTCGACCAGTGCGTTGAAGCAACTGGGATGGAGAGTCCTACAATGTAGTCGGGTGGGGGAAATTTGTAGAGTGGTGTCCCTCCTTATTGTGGGACCCATTGAATTAATGAAAAAAAAGAAAAAGAAGTAATTGAAATAAAGAGGCTGGAGGCATGTCGGCAGAGGAGTTTTTTAAAAAGTGCACAGTAAAATTACTGTGCACAATTGGGCCATACGCGTTTTAAAGTTCCTATAAATAAAGGAGGTTTTGCTCATTTTATGTCCATAGAGCAAAAGTGAGAAACACAGATAAAAAATGTAATCTGTGCAGTGAGACTTAGGAAAAGGGTTCATAAGAGTTGGGTAAGAGAGAAAATAGTGAGGTTTTGGGAAACACTTGAGTGCCACTATTTTGTAATCTCTTTGTGAACCTACTAGTGGAGAATTAGTCGGAGTTTGTCCCGTGGTTTTTTCCTAATTCATTTGGGGTTTCCACGTAAAAATCTGTGGGTCTTTTATTCTACTGCTATTATTTTTCTCGTAATTTATTATTGGGCCTAACATTCCTATGTAGTCTATTCATATATCAACTCTTAAAGTTTTGCTTCCACTAACATCCTTTTTCATTAGCAAAAATATTTAAACCCCCTGCAAACAGTTTTATAGATCCTTGTCATATATTGTAATTGAGAGAAATTGTACTTTATTGTAGGTTTTTGAAAAGCTAGTAGAATCTAGCTGGAAATGAAGAAGTGAGAATATAGAACGAAGAACAAAAACAAAGGGAAAAGTGATTGAGAGAAAAGGGTGATCTGTAATTTGCTGGATTCACAAGATATTTTCATTAATTGTTTCTGTACATCTTCTCATCCTTTTATATTGGATTCCAAGTAGAGAGTTGGTGATTACAGAGTGTGATTACAAGTGGTGAAATTTGGCGCCAAAAGCTGTTGAGCTTGTAGTTATTTTAATTAAATTATTTATTAATTATGAAATAGGTTTTAACATAGAATTGATATTAATTATATTTTTATTATTTTTAGTTTATTTAGTTATTTTTTTTAATTATATATCTTTTTTTTTATTTTTTTTATGTATTGACATGAAATAATTTTTGTTATTTGTTACTTTAAAAAAAAAATTACATATATTTTTGTTTAGTGGGAATTGGGGAATCCTTGATGGATAAAGGGGAAATTTTTTTTTCCTTAAAACCTTAATGGAGATGAGGATGAGGAAAATTTTATTTCGAAATCTTATTAGGAATGGGGATGAGAAATAGATTCCTCGCCCAATAAGCCCCACTTTCAACCCTAATAGCCTACACCCTAGTATTAATAATGTAATATATAGTCATATACTAAATATTCTAAATAATTATTTAATAATACTAGGTATTAATATCAATAAAAGAATACTAATAATTATTAAGAAGTTTTTTTCATAATCTTAACTCCGCCTATGCGTTTTTACGCATTGCCGGTCCTAAGCCCATGCAAAGGAGGAAGGTTGCGTGGTAGGTCGACAGCCAACGCGTAAAACGGCTATAACTTGTTTATAGTCATGTCATTCTTTCATTATGGATCTTCGACTATTAAAGTATAACGTTGGGACGTGCCCACCTAGGCACGCATTACATCGGCACTCGGGTGTAGTGATAAGTGGGCAAGGGATTCCATCTTATCGCTGCCTGGATAAGATGGAGTATAAGCAAGGGTTCTCGCATCATGGACGAGTGTGGATAAAGAAGTTAGTCCGTCAACATCGACGCCCAGATGTGGTGTTAGATAAGAAAGGGTTCTCGCATCATGGACGAGTGCGAGTAAAGAAGCTAGTCCATCATGAGAAGATCAGGATAGGGAGTTAGAATATTGGGTCCCTTACAGGAAAGACTATGGAGTTAGTAGATACTATAAGGAGAAGAAAGGTGGAGATAGTTTGTTGTAGGAAACGAGATGGACGGGAGATAAGGCGAGAGAAATAGGTAATACTGGTTATAAACTATGGTATTCTGGAGGAAATAAAGGTTTGAGCGGACTTGGAATAATGGTAGCACCAAGTATAAAGGATAATGTGGTGGAAGTTAAGAGATTTGGAGATAGGATTATTATGTTAAGACTCGTACTTGGAAAAGCTACCTTGAATGTAGTTAGTGTGTATGGCCCCCAAGTTGGATTAGATAGAAGTATAAAGGACAAGTTTTGGGAGGACATGGATGTAATGACTCAACATGTACCAAATGAACACGAGCTTGTCATTGGTGGAGATCTAAATGGAGATGTGAGGAATAATAGGGAAGACTATGAGCGAGTGCATAGAGGCTTTGGTACGGCACTAGGAACGAGGAAGGCAATGCAATTTTGGATTTTGCACTAGCTCATGATTTGGTTATAGCCAACACTTGGTTCAAAAAGTAAGATTCTCACTTGATTACCTACAAGAGTGGGGGAAACCAAAGCCAAATAGATTTTCTGCTTACTAGAAGTAGAAATAAGGCTTTATCCAAAGACTGTAAGGTTATTCCGGGAGAAGCGCTAACATCTCAACATAGGCTATTAGTCTTGGACATCAAGAAAATGGATATTTGGAGAAAGAGAAAAGAATATAGGGTCCAAGATTAGATGGTGGTCCCTTAAGGGTATCAAGATATTGGAGTTTAAGAAAAAGGTATTAGATGGAGGATTTGGAGATATGAAAATCGACACAAACTCAATATGGAAAGTAATGGGAGAACGTGTAAGGAAAGTAGCAGGTGAAGTGTTAGGGATTTCTAAGGGACAAGGACCTCGCCCTCAGGATGCATGGTGGTGGAATGAGGAGGTTCAAAATGTTATAAAGGAGAAGAGGTATTGGTATAAGATGTTACCAAAAGCAACTGATGGTGAGGCTTTTGAGAAATAAAAGAGGGCTACGAAAGAAGCTAAGAAGGTTGTTAGTCAAGTATGAGGTAAATACTTTCAAGGCTTGTACCAAAAGCTAGGAACACATGAAGGAGAGAGAGACATATACAAGCTAGCTCGATTGAGGGATAAGAAGACAAAGGATTTGAATTGAGTCAAATGCATTAAAGATGAAACACAAAGAGTCTTGTTAGGAGATAGAGAGATCAAAGAGAGATAGAGAAACTACTTTGATCGGTTATTCAATGATGGAAAGGAAGATGACATTGTAGGATTGGAGGTAAGTGGAGTTGAGAAAAACCTAAATTACACAAGAAGAATTACGCATAATGAAGTGAAGGAAGCTCTGAAAAGGATGAAGGTAGGGAAAGCATATGGGCCATATAACATACTGATTAAGGCATGGAAATGCGTTGGAGATGAGGGAATAGTTTAGTTAACCAAACTATTTAACTCTATATATAGGGAGAGGAAAATGCCGGCCGAGTGGAGAAGAAGCACCCATATACCTATATTTAAGAAGAAAGGAGATATACAAGACTTCTCAAATTATCGAGGTATTAAACTGATGAGTCATACAATGAAACTTTGGGATAGAGTGATTGAACACCGTCTTAGGATGATCGCTAAGGTTTCCGCAAACCAATCTGATTTCATGCCTGACAGGTCCACGACTGAAGCTATTTTTCTTCTGATAAATCTAATGGAGATATATAGGGAGAAGAAGAAGGACATTTATATGGTTTTCATTGACTTAGAGAAAGCATATGATAGAGTGCCGAGGAAAGTACTTTGGTGGGCACTGAAGAAAAAAGGTATTCATGAAAAGTACATAAACTTAATAAAGGACATGTATGAAGGGGCAGTAACAAGTGTTAAAACTAGACAAGGAGTGATAGAGGAGTTTCCTATCATGATTGGATTGCATCAAAGATCATCTCTAAGCCCATTTTTATTTGCCCTAGTTATGGATGAGTTGACCACAATACAAGACGACATCGTATTAGTTAATGAATCAAGGGAAGGGATTAACAAGAAGCTAGAGGTGTGGAGAAATGCGTTAGAGAGTAAAGGTTTTAAGTTAAGTAGAAGTAAGACGGAGTATTTGCACACCAAGTTCAGCTTACGGAATGGAGATGAAGGAGAAGTAAAACTAGGAGATACAATAGTGCCAAAATGCAAATGATTTAGGTATTTGAGCTCTATCTTCCATGAGGAGAGGATGATTGATGATGATGTAACTCATAGAATTAATGTAGGATGGATGAAATGGAGAAGTGCTACCAGAGTCTTATGCGATAAAAAGATACCTTTGAAAGTGAAAGGTAAATTCTACAAAACGGTGGTTAAGCCAGCCATGACATATGGGAGTGAATGTTGGGCTATTAAGACGCAACATATTCAAAGGATGAATGTGGCAGAAATGAGGATGCTTAGGTGGATGAGTGGGCATACAAGGATATATCGAATTAGAAATGAGTGAATCCGCCAAAAGACCGGTGTGGCACATATTGAGGATAAACTGAGAGAAGGACGACTAAGGTGGTATGGACATGTGCTAAATAGATGCTCTAGTTAGAAAATGTGAGAACTTATGGACATAGAGTAAGGGTAGAGGGAGAGGTAGACCTAAGATTACTTGGAGGAAAACTATTTCTAAGGATATGTGTTTTCTCGGTATGGATGAAAATTTGGCTTTTGATAGAGCTTCATGGTGTCAAAAGATCCATATAGCCGACCCCACCTAGCGTGAGATTTAAGGCTTAGTTGGTTGGTTGGTATTCATAATCTTATTAAAATTTTTTTTAAAAAAATTTACCTCATATGGGCTTACAATAATAATAAAGGCAAACCTTATACCACTCCACCCGAGTGTGGACTTGAACCTGCGAGCTCTAGAATCACAACTTCAAGGCTCAACTAGTAGACCAAACATTTGCCACATAATCTTATTAAAAGTTTATTTATAATAATAAATATAACAATAATATAATTATTATACAAAATTGTTTTCAGAAAAAGAATTAACGGCAATTATATTCTTTTCTTAAAGGCCTTATTCATACAGACCTCCCTAAAGTTAGCTCTAACCTTTTTTACCATCCTAAACTTTCAAGTGTGACACTTACCCCCTTAAAGTTGGTAAAACTGTACAATTTGCCCCCTTTAATGCCTCGTGCCAGCTTCTAATTGGAGAGACAAAAATCTGAAAAAGTTCATTTTTGAAAAGTCAAACTAACTAAAAACTGACATGTGGCATTGAGGGGGCAAACTGTATAACTTTTACCAACTTTAAGGGGTAAACTATCATAGTTGAAAATTCAGGATGGCCAAGAACATTTGAAGCCAACTTCAGGGGGCTCCGTATGTATTCAGCCTTTATTAAACATATTCAAATGCATAAAAGAAAGAAAGAAAAATTTCTTTTATTTCATTTTTTTATTAATTATGTTGCTGTTTTTTTTATGTGAACTAAATGTATATTTGTGGGCCTTTGTTATGGTCAATTTGGTTCAAAAGGGGTGAATGGGACTATCAGAAATAAAAAACTTCTTTCCGAAGCACACAAAGATTGACAACAAAGCAAGAACGAAACACAATATCATGGCAGGTGTAGCAAACCAATAGACAAGATATGATCCAATAGCAGACGAGAACCACTAGCACCATCGTACAAAAGCAACATATCAGATGTATGATAAACTGTTGACAATCCGACTAACAGTATTCAACACATACTATTGTATGTCAAACTTACAAAAGTAATCAACATAAGTAGATAATGTAGAGATAAACGATAATAACTTGTGGCAATGGCTTGGTCTAGTGGTTGAACCTTGAAGCTATGATCCTAGAGGTCAGAGGTTCGAATCCACATATGGGTGAGGTGGGATGAGGTTTTTCTCTGTTTTTATTGTAAGCCTAGTGAGACAATTTTTTTTCTAAAAAAAAGACTATGACCAGTAACACTTTATTGCTAATATCAACACTAGTTCAATACTAATAGCAGAACAAGTGATATACCAAAAGCAAAGTAAAAGGTTGAAGGTAGAAAAGGTTGAAGGTAGAAAAGCAAACTCGGCGAATATATCACGGTTCAACAACTCGTGCTTGTGAGTATGAAATTTTCTCATGCCCCTAGTCGATGATGAACGATTGACTTTATACTTTATCGTATCCTAATGTGTTAAGCTTGAAATTGATTTATGGGAATTGGCCTTGAGAAAATACATTCAGTTCCTCACGCCTTTGTCAAAAACCCTAAAAAATAGTCATGGGGTGTACCCTGTCATTTGACACCGGTACCGTCCTTAGTAGATATCGGTACCGTTATCCCTTGTAGCGGTACCGCTATCTATTATTTCCCAGTTAGTTTTGACCGACTCAATTCAAAATTTCATGTTCAAAATTAACCATCACCGGTATCGACTTCCCCCAAAACGGTATCAGTATCGACCTTATTGGCAGAAAATAAATCTTAATTAATTCAATTTTCCCATTCAGTCGGAGAATTAATTATTTTATCCGATTTTGCCTCTTATTTTTCACTATAAATAGAGGCTAAAATCAATTTTTCAGATACAATTAACATCTATCAAATCTATTATGCGAAATTAGCTCTAGGAAAGTTCTTATTGAAGTTCTGTCCAAATCATTCCCGAGTTTTTAGCAAGTTTAGAATAAAGAGGGGAATTTATTTTCGCCTAGTTATTCTTTATCAACCTTTAACTCATCTCTTCCAAAAGGCCACTCCTGTATCATTTCAGATCTAACAACGGATTCACAACGAAAAGGTACATAATAATCATTTTAATTTATTTCTTGCTTCAATTTATTAAAGTTTCGATTCACCCCACATCAATTGAATTAAACTTGCTACAATTGAACTTGACTATAAATCAACATATTTTATTTATGTCTCATCTTCATCTCACTCTTCACCACCGGCAATAATCTAATTAACTCATAATATAAATTCCTTATATTTCATTTTCATGTCTATAATATTATAAATTATTTATATTCCATAATATAAGCCGTCTATATTTCATTTCCATAATATAGATTAATTATATTTGGCTTCTATAACATAATTAGTTTACACTCCAAAAATATAAATAATCCATATTTCATTTCCAATTATAATTTTGTTATGTTACATTTCCCGTTTTATTCCATCTCCATTTTCAATTATGCAATTAATGCATGCTTAATTCTTTTATGTCATAATTAATTCATATTCCACTTTTATTCATTTCATGTTTCATTCTTAATCATACATCATTTTCCTTTCTCGCTATTTCCATTGCTTGTCATTTTCATTAATTATATTTGAGTGGGTAAGAGCTCTTTGTGGTGATTTTGTTCGAGGGATTAGCTTGAAACCCTGGTACACTTCTCTATACCTCTCTTCCCATTTTCTTCTTGATTTGTGAAATTGCCTGCCATATTTGCGATTCTATCATTTTCTTAATTTACTGAATTGCTAAATTTATATCGGCGCCGTTATGCTGGATGAACGACACCGTGATCCTTGACACCAATGCTGCTATTTATTCCGGGCCAAAATGCAATATTCCTGTCTTACCCCTTTATTTGCAGGATAATTGCTCAGAATCCATTTATTTCATATTATGTGTTATGAGCTTGCGGTAATTGCTATGAAATGATGCCATGACCACATTGAGGTGGTGTGTTTTGATTAGAATAGCTCTTTTTTCTCATCTCATTTCTTAAAATGAATCTAGGTATTATGTTTGACGTTTAATAAACAATTTTGGTATTTCAATTTAAATTGGCTAAACAAATCGAATAAGTAATTCGTCCGGACCTGAATCTCTAAATTAAGGTATAGTTTTGTTCTTGGGACAGTGCTACACCAGAATTTTCTGGAAGAGCTGATCTAGGTGGCGACTCTATATTTTAAATTCTAGATTTAGATCCACGAATCTTTTTGAAATTATTTTATAAATTGTTTTATATTCTCTTCTACCAATTTTATTTATTAAAACCCCTGGTCGAGTTACCAAGTTCCCTCGGTTGCCTATAATTAATGCCTTGTTTGTCTCGAAAAGGAAAGTTGCCTCAGTTGGCCCTATTTAACCCGGTAAAAGCAAACGCGGCCTTCCCGCGTCCGAAAATGTCATTCGATTACAGTGATGACTCTACTAGGGATCTTTTCTTTAAAAATTGTTTAAAAGATTTGACGAATACCGAAAAATTTGTTTAGCCAAATTAACCTGATATTAATTATTTTTGCATCATGTTCATTACAGTAGTTAGATTCTTTTGCATTTCAAGGTCGGATCACCCTTATTATTTGTCGGGTTACTTTAGCAAAGCTTTGCCTTTGATTCTTTACGGGACTTAGAGTCGCCAAGCGGGTAACCACTCATGACAGTATCGCCAATATTCTTCACGGGAATTAGGGTGCTGTAATGCCATGGAAACCTTCTCCATCAACAACCCGACTATAAGCTTGCATGTAGCAGCCTAGAAACTTCCCCCCCTTAGGACTACCTTATCACATTTAATAGTTTAGGTCGCGCTTTGATGTCTAGTATGGATTTCAAAGTTTTTAGAGCTAAAACTAGATATAGAATCTTTTACCCTCCGCGTGAAGTAATAAGGAGATGAGAGGATTGCCACCTATATGTTAACTAACCCCCGTTGTTGTGCTATAAGTGTTAACATGCTGAATGTTGCCATGCGAAATGATGAATGCTGCCATGTCATTCACCATGTTTTGTCTTATAATCATTGACAAGTCTATCTCATGTGCTTTTTCATTTCCCCCAAGTCTTTTCATGAGGTGTCTCATATAGCAATTTCTAGATTTATGAAAACCCTTTTGAGATGGTATCCCACCGATATTGCCTTTTAGCCCCGTATCCATGATACGTCGTTATGTTGTCCATTTTGAGAGATGTCACTTTGATATCTCAATTACCTTCTACACTTTTACATATCATCACTTTTTCTAGAGATATCCTATAGATATCTCATCTGATCCTTACCCATGAACAAGTTACATGCATCTCCCAACCATCATTTCAGAGTCACCACACTGAGGCCTCGCTTAGATCATTATCGCCTTAGAGATGTTGTGTTAACATCTCACCTAAACCTTAGTGTCGTCATGCATTTACCCATGTTATATCATTTATCTCTAAAGATCTCCCATCGATGTCTCGCTAAAACTCATCCTGTCCATACATAAAGGTATCCCACTGATGTCTCATCTTTCATCCATATGTCTTTGAAATGAGTCACATCATGCATTAATCTAGTCAACCTTATGTCGAGCTTGGGTCCTCGGACCCTAGCAAACCTTTACCTACATTGCAATGTTTTACCAATATTGCATCCAGTGTATTTGTCCAAACTATAGTCGCATAAAATTGTTTAATCACAACGTGTCTATCCTAGAATTTTGGGTTGCATCACCTTTGCCCTTTATAAAAGTATTGGGGGAAGCCTTGTTTTCTTATATGACTAACGAGTTTTTATTTTGTAAGCATACTTGTAGCGACCCGGTCCTAAGAGGGGTAGCACCGGGGTAGAAGACCTGAGCAAAGAGCGGCCATGAAGGATGTCGATGGGGACAGGAATGAACCAAGTCCACACCCGAAAGAGAGAGGGTTTCGAGGTTGTGTTGGTATGGGATAATACAATTGAGAACGGTTAAGGATTTCGAGATTGTGATGGTATGGTACATTACAATTGAGAGAGACTTAAGAGATTTGATTGGTACTACCTATACCAACAAGGTGCACCTTCTTTTCGGGAGCCTACTCGGGAGAATGCCAAAGTTGAGCGTGCTTGACTTGGAGCAATCTCGGGATGGGTGAGCTCCTGGGAAGTAATTTCCAAGAAGTGAGCGAGTAAGGACAAAGCTCACTAGAAAGACTCGTATTAGTTTGTAGGGGCAGTCGGTCAAACCCGGGGTGTTACAGAATGGTATCAGAGTACGGTATGGTTCGGGGACAAACCAGGCGAAAGCTGGTGGGCCTGTAGCAATTCGGTTCTAAGAGGGGTGGCGCCGAGGTAGAAGACCTGAGCAAAGAGCGGCTATGAAGGATGTTGATGGGGACAGGAATGAACCAAGTCCACACCCGAAAGAGGGAGGGTTCTGAGGTTGTGTTGGTATGGGACAACACAATTGAGAACGGTTAAGGATTTCGAGATTGTGATGGTATGGTATATTACAATTGAGAGAGACTTAAGAGATTTGATTGGTACTACCTATACCAACAAGGTGCACCTTCTTTTTGGGAGCCTACTCGGGAGAATGCCAAAGTTGAGCGTGCTTGACTTGGAGCAATCTCGGGATGGGTGAGCTCCTAGGAAGTAATTTCTAGGAATTGAGTGAGTGAGGACAAAGCTCACTGGAAAGACTCGTGTTGGTTTGTGGGGGCAGTCGGTCAATCCCGGGGTGTTACAATACTACACACATGAGCCTTATCCAAGTCGCATTATATAGCATTAGCTATATTTTGACAGCCATATTTGTATACATTCACTTTAACTAGGTTATTCATTCCATTTATTTATCCATGCACAAACCCCTGCATGGCTAATCCGACCTTGGTTATCTCTCAGTTTAGAAAAGGGGTGACGATCTCCTAGTCCATACCATCAAATTCAGTTATTGAGGAAACATGATTGTCTTAGAATCAGTTCCAAATTTATGGTCTGAATCAGGTTTTGAGCAGTTTAATCAGTATAATTTTGAGTTCAGTTCAGATTCTTCTAAGATCAGTGAAATGGATCCTTCCTCTAATGTTAAAAGCATGATGCAAGAGATGCAAACTGCCTTTGCTGACTTTCTAAAGTTTGATTACTTCAGGGGTTCTATCAACAAGTAAATCCAAACCTCTGTGAAGGAGGTTCTAGAGAAGTTTTCTGGGAAAGAAGCTAAAAAAGGTTCTAACAAAGAGCCTAAAGATGATAAGCGAGAGGTTGAGACCCCTCCTAAGATCGATAACAGTTCAGATGATTTTCGTACCATGTTCCTCCCCATACTTGAGGGTGGAAGAGGTAAAACCATCGCTATTAATGGTGTCAAACTCCTCCCACTAGGTTTCAACATGCCTCCCCTTCCCTCCTATAAGGGGACTGGTCCGCCTTTGTTCATGTGGACTGTTATGAGAATGTGATAAGGATAAAGGGATTATCTGATAACCAGTTAGCCAGAATGTTATCTTGTACTTTAACAGGGTCAACTACGGAATGGTATGCCACTCATCCTAAAGATGTCCGTTTAGATTGGGGGAGACTATCAAAGACCTTCAAGGAACACTATGAGTTTAACTCCAAACTATAAACAACCATTCAAAATTTAGAACAAGTTAAGAAGAAAGAAGAGGAAGCTTTCTGATCTTACTATGAGCAATGGATGTCCACTAAAGCATTATTGGGTAGTAAGCCTAGCCTCCCCGAAATGATAATCAACATGATCGATGATGCCTTACCTTGGTACTAGGATCAGATGGCCCTAGATAATTATGAGAATTATATTGATGTTTGTAAGAGAGCTGAGAAGATTGAAAGACAAGCCGCAATGAAAAAGCTGAGGGGTGCGACTACCTCGTCAAAGCCTTATTCCTTTGGCTATAAGAAAACACCTAAACCTTCCATACCAGCACCATCCGCACTAAATCATGAAGTGGCCTCAGCCATTGAGGCTGATATAGCCGCGATCTGGTTAACTCAAGGGGGAAATTCCGGGATCTCTCCTTGAAAGGATTCCTTATCATTTCTATTTAGCAAACTACGGAAGATCAAGCTACTAGACAATCTGGTTCCTTATTCCCCTCCCAAACCTGAAGATGTTCGTTATTTCTGTGGCTACGATGTAACCCTAGGCCACCATTCCAATAATTGCAAAGCTCTTCTGAACATTATTAAAAACCTTATCAAAGAAGGAAAGATCAAAGAACCAGCATTATGACCTAGCACCCTCAATAACCCACTCCCTCAGTTCATCAAACTAGTAAACATGGTTGGGCTTGACACATCTAAAGCATATATCATTCAGTACTTGAAAAAATAGAAAGTACTGAAAGAGGCTATTCTTGTAGTGGGTTCCGGTCTCTCTTCCGATTTCATCCTTAGTAGAATTATCCAGGCCAATCATGTAGAGGCCAGTAGTTCAACTGAGGAAAGCTGGCCTAACAAATTTAGAGCCGAGATAGAAGTTGCTCCTGATTCGTCTTGTATGACCAATGAACCAATCGATCTCAATTCCATCTATTTTTTTGGCATATCCATCTTCGCCCATATTGACCTTGATGATATTGGCCATGATGAATGTAAAGATAGACTGATATACCCCGTGAGCACCATAGTTCAGTATCTTTCATAAAAAATGGTGAGGTAATGAATATTACTCGTAGTAGCCATATTTACCAGCCTGACATTGGGAAAACTACTCAAAGTAAGAGCCAATAACAACCCATTCTACCTCCTGCGAAAGAAGAAGTAGAAGATGACCCGTTGATCAAGTAGTTAAAATAAGTTCAGGCCAAGTTCAGTATCTGGCAGTTATTACGAGTATCTGAGAAACATAGGGCTAGTATCTGGCAGTTATTATGAGTATCTGAGAAATATAGGGCTACTTTGGTGGAAAAGTTGATAGAAATGAATGTCATCCCCACAAGTTCTCCCATTGAGATGTGTAACCTGATTAGGGGAAGTACTCCTCCAAGATCAATCACTTTCTCCTCCTTCGACTATCCTCCTAAGGGATATGAACATAATAAAGCTCTCTTTGTCAAGGTCATTTCATTCAATAAAATTATCCCATGTGTCATGGTAGATGATAAGTCTGCTATAAATTTATGCCCCCTCAAGGTTCTCCCGAACATTGGTCTCTCTGCAGAAATGTTGCAGAAATCAAGCATCATAATCAAAGCCTACGAGGACTCCAAGAGAGAAGTTATAGGAACATTCAAAGCTAAAGTTACTGTGGGGTAAGTTATAGCTCCTGTGACCTTTACGGTCATTAATATCCTGGTCACATTCTCATTACTCTTGGGTCATCCTTGGCTCCATTCAATAGGGGCAGTTCCATCCACTCTCCACCAGAAGATTAAACTGATATATAAAGAAAAGCTGGTTACTTTAGAGGCAGATGAAGAATCAGTCATTGCCGAAAAGGCTAGTGAAGATATGGGAGTAGCTATGATAAATTTGGATGAGAACCTGACCAAGCACTATACTCCTTAGGCTGTTAAATATATGGCAAGGAAAGGCTACAAATGCGGAAGAGGTTTAGGATGTGACCTTCAGGGAATTTCATATCCCTTAATAATTCGCTCTCAGAAAGGGAAAGAAGGTTTGAATCTTGTCAATAAGAAGATCAAGAAAAGTAACTGGTACCCGGTCAACATAGTTTTCATTTGTGTGAGGGCCGTAGAAGAACTGTACCATGGTCAGCTAGAGCATATCGAAATAGAAGGTGAACTAGTTCCTGGTTTTGAGATCTTTAATGATGTGTTCGACTTTAGTAAATGCTGCTTTATTGATAAGACTCCTGAGTCCCTGACAGCCGATATAAAAGAGCTTGGGGAAAAGATGGCTAGTCTAGTCCATGAGGATACTAATGAGGAAGAGAACGACTTTCTTGTTTCTATTTTTGATGTTTTTTATATGAACAATAAAGCCTATGAGGCTAATTTATCAATTAAAAAGAATCATTTTTCTTACTTGTTTGATGTCTTGCCTAACGACACTGTGTATTTATTTGAGCATTCATATAATGTGTTTAGCATACATGATACTTCTATGCATGAGCTTAACTTGGGTAGAAATGTGTGAGCACTGGATTTTAACAGTCCTTCTCACGAAACGATGATGAGAGCTATATAATGCATTCTTCTAAAGGTGTTGTCTACTTTGAATGGTTTCAATGTTGATTGGTCAAACTTTATCAAACCTAAAGCCTCATAAAACTAGTGCCTAAGCCCTAAAAGGTATAAAAACGTCAAAATCGATCAATTCTAGGCAGTTTCGAGCAAAATCAGTCTGACCGATTCGTATGGGTTGACCTAGATCCGTACTGGTCTGTACGGGTTGACCCAAATCCATACGGGTGGACCGGTTGGACCTGTACGGGGCCCCTAAACTCGTAGGGGGTCCATCCCATCTCTACCGATTAGAAAACTTTCCGAATTACTGAATTAGGTACCTACAAGACACGTACGGGTCCAGGCCACCTGTACTGGTCCCCCAAATGCCCAAACAGTCGGTTTTAATACCCAAATTTGCCATAAAAGAATATAATTTGATATAGTAAATATACTTTGCCATATGCAAATATAATTTTCCATAACCAAACATATTCTGACATAAAAGAAGATAATTTACCATAAACACATAAATCAGCCATTTAATACGTTCAGACCAATTTCTTCCCTATAGATAAAGGCCATTTTCCTCCTTTCTGGAGGAGACGATCACAATATAACACAATTACAGATAACATATAGGCAATAGTTCCAGCAACTTTCTATAGGTTTAGAAAAGGTATAAGGTATAAGAGGTATAAAATAGGGAAAAAACCCATTCCTTGGGGTTTTGTCCACATTTTTATTCATTCCTAGCTTCATTTATTAGGATTTGGAAAAGTTTTGTCCACACAAACACTCACCCAAATAGCCTTATGATCACCATTTCAACATCTACTTTGACAAAGTTTCCATTCGGCATTGGAATTGCTCTAAAGTGGATTCACCAAGTAAAGGTACGCTCCTAAGTTTCAAAGAGACTCACACTCAATTTATTTAATTACCTTTTTATTGTTTGGCTTGATTCTCCTCCTCTTCTTATTTCGGGTCTGATCCTAATCCTATAGGCCTTGTTGGCACCTATACACCCTCATAAAGGTATACGGATGTGCCATACTCATAGGGAGGGAAATCCCATTTTGCTATAATGATCTTCATTTATTTTATTGTTCGGTATATTGGATCTACATATAAAAGTTCTTTTGGGTCTGGTCCTGATTAATACGAGCCTTGTTGGTACTTAATATACCATTATAGTGGTTGTACTGGTACGCCATACTCGTATAAAAGGAAATCCCGTTTTTATCTCATTTCTCCTCCATCAATTTGTTAAAGTAAATTGAATAAAGCTTCTGTCGGACTAGACAGGACCCCTATAGGTTCCCCATACCCGTACTGATCCTCCTCGGTAGCTATATGGGTCTCACCCACCCGTACAGGTACCGGCCCCCGGCAGAATTGAGAATTCATCTTTTAATCGGTTAAGATCAATCCAACTCACCATTTTCCATTCGACCATTCTCACTAATAATCCAGAAAAATTAACCCACCAAAGTTAAAATATGGCTTTACAACATAATCACATTTTTCTCGATAAAATGCTGATTTGTTATGTGCTATAGACTGGGCTGATATCTGTGGATGCAGAGAATTTATTTTCATTTTATTTTATAACTTGAAACAAATGTATAGGTTCTCTTTGTAATTTCCCCCATTTTCCCCTGGTTGTAATTTTTATTCCCCCATTTATTGCTTGTGCTTTATTGTAATATGTAAACGCATGTAACGAGTGTGAAAGCGTGTAGAAATAGGATTTCTGTGATAACTTCCTAAATGATGAAAACTAAAACGGTTTTACACAGTGAATGTATTTTTGAATCAACTAAATGAGAAACAAGTGACTCATCTGATACCCGAATCTCTGATCTAATAGGTATGAGTCTCCTGCCTCGAGCGAACCGTGCCAAAACTCTTTCCCAAGTAGACAACTTGGGTGGCGACTCTATCAATTGTATCAAGATTTAGGTCTTGATATTCATTAAAATTGGCTTATTGTGCAAACTTTAACTAAAGAATGTTTTGTCATGCCTAAATCCAACCAAACCCCTAGTAGGCCCTTGCCTCTCACACAGGCGCCAAGGGAGACCCACACGTGATCGACACCTCACAGTGGTGACTTTGCTGGGGATATAATCTTTTAACTTGCAAAATTTTAGTTCGTTTTAAAAGGTTAAAAGATTAAGATGAGCACCAAAAATCATTTAATTGATTCAATTCGCTTTTATTTTCAACATTTGGGAAAATTATCACACTCTATCTTCTCATCTCCTTCTCTCTTTAGTTAGATGCGCTCTTCTTCTAGCGCTAGGATAGGGTGCCCTATTATTTTGGCGACACTCATAACGGTGATACCTATGACTGCCAGGGATATTGGGTACACCTTAGTGGGTGGTGCACTCATTGCCATCTCTCTCCAAAAGAGGCTTGATGCAATGGGAACCTTCTACATCAACTTTTGATATATCCCCAAACCATTCTTATCAAAAGCTATAGTATTTTACCTTCTAGGTACCCTAATTTCTGTGTAAGATTAGACTAAGGAAGAATACCCTTAGAACCAGTGGGAGAAATAAGGACAGAATTGATTGATTCGCATGTGTTGTGTTATGTATCCTTGTAACTGACCCAGCCATGCATCGATATAATTTGTGCATGCATAAATCAAACCCATACATGTATTGATCATTTGGTTCTCACATGAGAAAGAATCAAAGTTTGGCAATAATCTCAAGTTCATTTGGTCCGCATTCCAGTTTTGGTTCGACCAAATTCAGTTCAGGTAAGGGATGAATCACCACCTTTGTCTCTCAGCGATCCATCAACCATCCAGTTTGGACAGTGGAGTTCAGTGGTCCATATGATTTAGGGGATATGATAGTTCAGCCAGCCGTCAGCCGGTCTATTCAATCTAGCAAAGGATTTGTGGTGTTAATGTTTCAGTTTGAAGGATCTAACTAGGGTCCCATCCGTGTAGCCACGACTAAGGGGACAACTTTCCATCATCCAACAGGTCTACCCTTTGGTGTGACTACAAATGCTTAACAACCTTCACCTCTGGTCCAAGCTACAAAGAGGGAAAGATTGGATCCCAGAAAAGGCTAAAGAGTGGGAAATATTTGAGGAATTGGGGTACATTGATGAAGCAGAAAGAGGACTAGTGCCAATACAAGTAGAAGATCAGTATTGGGAGACCACCGATTCACTGATGGATCCTACCGAGATTAAAGATGAAGATACTCCACATCAGGAGGATGATTTCAAGGATGAGGTAACCTTTTAATGTTGCTAGTATTTTGATGCAAACAACGCCACTTATAAAGCATATCGCAAATAAATTGATGCATTCACATTATGTTTGAGCATTTCACTCTTAAAGATATTCTGCACTTATAAAATCAATATTCTTAAAAATTTCATCATGTTTATTAAAGAAATTAAATTTGAGTACATCGCAATGGCATAAGGTTTCAATGGTTAAAACTTACCATAAAAAAAGAGAGATGAAAAGTGCTTAGAAAACATGATAGCCTTGGGTCTTAGCTCATCTTTTCATAAGGGGGAGGAAGATACACGTCACTAAGAAAGAAAGCCAAGAGTCCAAAAGAAAAAGAAAGGAGGAAGACATACTTCACATCAAAAACACCATTGAAGGAAATGATCTTACAACACAAATCCAAAATCAAGGCAAGCTTAAATCCAATGCTTTTCCAAAACCTCCAAAAGGGTAAACCATCACATCCTACAAATGGGAATTTCTTACCAATGTAGGTACCTCCCTTGGACCTATAATCACATTAAAATATCCCTCTAAAAATGCTTTCTCCATTTGTTCAAAAGAAAGAAGATCCCTCACCCTACATAATGATCCCAAACCTTCCCCACGATAGCATGACCTCTTTCTTTCACAAAAAACCTATTCATTCCAACACTAAATGGCCCAAGCTTGCCAAAAATAGAGCCAAATACCCAAAGCAATCCCTCAGAGCGGGTGTTCTAATTCTCAAACAGCTACACCAAGTCAACATCAATGCTAGGGGTAAGTTTAGGCCTAATTAGGAAGGGTTGTTCATGGTTAAGAAAATCCTGGGTAGGGGAGGAATCAAGCTCATGGATAGAAATGAGTTCGTGAATCCAGTGAATTAAGAAAGGCTTAAGCGCTATCATGTCTAGGTCAAAAGAACTAAATCACATAAAAGTAGCATAAAAAAAAGAAATAAAGAATAAATCACCCAGCGAGTGGTCCTCTACTGCTCGGGCAAAAATTACGCTGCAACCCGCTGATCGGTATTCCATAAATTGGTCAGGAAAAAGTTAGGGTACTCCAACAAAAAGAAAGCCCGCTAAGTTGAAAACCCAAAAAGGGCGGCTTAGGCAAAAGGACATTAAAAGAAAAATGTTAGTTACTTTCTAGAAAATCTGTAAAAAGACCAGAAAGTAAGTAATGGTTAGCCATTGGAACACTCAAATTTAATTTCATTGATGAACATGTTATGATTTGCTAAGAATCCTGGTCTTATGAATGCATGCATGCCTTTAGGTGAAATAATCGCAAGTATGTGAATATCCATTTCTTTCCTGCATTTTGTGCTCTTTGTAATTATCTATACTGCGCGTATCATTCAACAAAAAACAAAAATACTGATAGGTCACAAAAAAGGAAAAAATATGGCCTATGCAAAACTCTAAAAAGTCTGCTGAGCTGAGCCGCCAAGGACAGTTCAGGAAAAAGTTAAGACAAAAGAAAAGAAAGAGAAAGTCCACTGGTTGAGCCACCAAGGACAATTCAGGCAAAAATTAGGACAAGAAAAATACAAAAATAGTTCGATAGATCGTATATTAAGCGGTCTATGCAAAAGTAAGAACTCAATTAAAAAATGCCAGTATTTTACACTTACTTTTGTTCTGCAAGCATCATTCGTAATAGCAATGTTTCACAGTCGGGATCCCTCCAGTTTATTTTTCCCACTATGAAGCTACTTGATAGCACACATCATCCGAAGTGCTAAGTGTTTCCACTAGCATCATCCAGCTTGCACCATGTTACCGTTTGGACACCTCGAAGGCACATTCCCCTAATGTGCAAAGAATGAATCTCAAGTCGCAAGTACAAACTAGTATAGGCATCCATACAAGTCTGTACGAGTCTACAACAGGCATATGGATCTCATCCAAAATCTTGGTAATACTCATCGGTCTCAATCGGGCCAGTCTCTCAATAATCCAAAGCTTTGAAAGTTTGGTTACTAGTTGAATTCACCAAAAAATTAAGCCTTTATCAAAGAAGGACAAGACAGCAATATCCTTGAGGCAAAGGATCAATCAAAGGCTCAGACAAGTAAGAAAAAGCTTGCTGGATTGAAAACCTGAACGAGCGGTCCAGGAAAAAGTTAAAGCAAAGAAAAGAAAAGTCCGCTGAGCTGAGCCATCAAGGACAGTTTAGGCAAAAATTAGGACAGATAAAAGTTTGATAGGCCATCTCATGCCAAATGGCCTATGCAAAGATTAGAACATCATTCAGAGAAGGAAAAGTTCAGCATACATAAAAGTAAAACGGCAAAAGTGTCAATCCAAGCTCACAATAAAAGTAGGCCACACAGGGCCCAAAAGTATGAAACGTCTAGAAAATGAAAGTATATCATGGTCTAAGCTACTAGGGGATCCTGTCTAGAGCGCCCCTCTAGAGTATGGTCCTGTGAGTCCACCAGCAGGTCATCCATGTTGATCATTATATGGTCATCAGTTCCCACAACACCCCCAATCGTAGCATCAGCTACCCCAGCACATTGACCCACCTCCTGCTCGGCTCCACCCCTCTGGGTCAAGGTCAACGCCGCTTGGTACGCAGAAAGGTCCTCCTCGGACATAAGATCAGGCGGCTCCAGCATTTTTCCGTCCTTAGTCATTCATGCCAACTGAACCTACAACATCTCAATCTCGGCCCTCGTTCGAGCAGTCTTAGCCCTAGCCTGATTAGCCTCAGCAGTTACGGCCCACAGCTGCTCCTCCAAGAATCTAGCGCTCTCCTTGATAGCCTCCAGGTGCTAAGTGGACCTACCATGCTCCATGGCTAACAGATTATGCAATGGAAATCATAAACACGTATATAAATGTCATGGCTTGTATAGTTTGTTATATTTTATAGGTAAAAGAAACTTATCGAGGCTAGTATATCCTGAGCTAGCAGCAGGTCCCGGAAGAAGAAGAAACCCCTAGCAATCCTCTCTGCCTCAGCTATCGCTTTAGTGGAACTCGAGGGGGATGTCTGTGAGCTGACGACCCGAATCCTTCGCCCGCAAGGTAAGCTTTAACGCTCTTCGGCATAGGGTGGAGAAACAACGAGCGCTGTGAAGCGTGCTAAGGGATAGTCCTTATTTTAGTGTGATGAAAATGGATAATGAAAGCGATGTTAAAGTTGAAATTTAGTCTGATTTAAGTGTTAAGGGATACGAACTTAGAATCCCGTATTTTAAGATAGAGTCGCCACCCGTGTAAGCTCCACTGGGAATTTGGGTACGATATTCCCACCGGGTGGTTGGACCATACCTTAAAACAGAGATTCCAAGTCCGGATGATGTTGCTTACTTTTCAATTTTTAAATCAAGCCATTGATTTTAGTAAATGCGACTTCGGTTCTTATGCGATTTAAATCCGATGATAGTTTGGAGTTTTTGATTTATATGCCATACATCACACTAAAAGCGATAAATAAAGCAAATAAAATAATTATTACAAGGTGTTACAAATACTTATATATTTTTTTCTAATGCAAGAAAATAAATAAAGCGATAGATAAATAAATAAACGGACCAAATCGGGTTTTAATCAAGCTTACCGACTCAGACCCGGCTCCAAACGAGGCAAAAGATATATGCGAATAATCATAAATGGCACAATAATAAATAATAACAGTAAATATAAACAAATAAAGAAAAATATCATATTTTTGAGTTTTTCGGGATAAAAACATAATTTTCGGGCATTAATTAATAATCTAACAACCTAAAAATGGGAAATAAATCAACTAAACATCCCAAAATCAGATTTAATATTTTCAGAATATTTTTAGAATTTTTAACCACGGCAAAAAGGTTTATTAGGCATTTATTTAGCAAAAGGGTCATTTTAAGCCATTAAATAGTCATTTAGCCCATTAAATAATAGATAAAATAATTTCCAGTAACCCTAAAAATTAATTTAATTAGTTTCAGATTGTTTGTGATTTTTAGATATCTTTTGGGTAGAAAAAAGGGACTAAAAATGCATTAAAATGACAGAAACAGGGCCAAAAACAACATAATAAAGCAAACATAGACTATTTGGATATTTTTACCGAAAGGCCGGCTCAGTGGGGTGGTGGGCCGACTCAGTGATATGGTAGGTTGACTCAACGAGGTGGCCTAGATGCACTCAGTCGGCCTTCATCCCACTGGAGTGGCCTGCCGGAAAAAGTGTCTAAACAAGCCGGAATAGACATTTTTGTGCCTGAAAATCCAAGATTATTAAAATTTCAAGTCGTTTCGTACATAGTTACAGTAGATTTGGACTTAAAATGCTTAGATAACTTTGGTTTTTCGGTTTGGGGGAAAAGAACCCAGAAAATCCGACAAAACAATGATTGGCCGCTTGAGCGACCTGTAGGCCAACTGAACGAAGTAGTAGGCCGACTCAGCGAGGTGGCCTAGGTGATGTTCAGTTGGCTTGACCTTCATCAAAACGGTTAGCAGGAGTTTTGGTAGAAAATCACAAAAAGGACGAAGAAAAAAGGGCCAAACGCCCGGAAAAACAACAAAAAACACAGCAGTAGAAATAAATAACAAAAAGAAATAGATTGGAACTCAGAAAGTTACCTAAAGTTCGTGAATCCACTCTCGAGACTCGAACTAGACACTTGGCAAGATTTGTAATGGATTTGAGATGAAAACCCGACGAAACAATAATCGATTTAGCAAGGGATTTAGTGATTTGTAAGGAAAAAGTCCTTAAATCCTATTTAAACTAATTTTTGACTTAAGATTTCTAATAGATTTTAATGATTTAAGCTAAGAGATTAAGCCTAATAAAGTTTAAGAATCAAGAACAAAGTGTATTGATTTAGATTTCACCATATTATTAAGCTCTTTCTCCCTAAAACTTAGAAAATTCTAAGAATTAAATTCTATTGAAAATAAGCCAAAAAGCCCTCTAATCAAAATTTTAATGGGTTTTTATAGACTTCCCAAGTGCAAAATCTCAGAATTAATCCCCCAAATGTCAAAATTTGACAGAAAAATCCCAAAAACCCGACTTGGTGGCTAAGAAAAGCCCAAAAAGCGCACACTATAGGGCTCCCTGCGCGAAGGCCGAGTCGGTGATACGGCCAGGCCCAGGCCGTGTCATATGACACGGTGGGCCGCATCACGTGACGTGGCCTAGCCAAGGCCGCGTCATATGACATGGCCCAATCTAGGCCGTGTCACGTGACATGGCCTAGAAGGTCGCGTAAGCCATGCGGCCCACCGCATGGCTCACGCGGCCCCGTATTCTATCGGGGGCACCGGCGGGGAGAGAGCAGGGGCCCGGCGAGAGCTGGGCCTGAAACGCAAACAAACTTCACTATGGTCATTCGATCAAGGCAATTCTTGATATTATGGAAAGCTCAAAGAGTGAAGAATTCAACAATGCAAACGGGACTCGCTGAATATATCCAGATTTTAAGGAAAAAAATCGCAAAACAAATTACTGCGCGCGAGAGGAAAGGAAGGGGTTAACATTTTAAACACGATTCAACTATTATTATATGGGGTCAAAGATCTCAAAATCATCAACAAAGTACTTTCCAAACACGATTCAATTCTAAAAGGAAGGAACAACCAGACCGATAAAAGGTTAGAGCAAAAAGTCGTCATCGTTCTGAGGGTCACCGAAAAGCCCGTGCTCTTAATGTCCTCAAAATGGATCCTCTTACAGGGAGGAAGAACCAAAGAGTCGATGAGCTCAGCATAGGAGCCCCCCACTGACATCACTCGGGCCCCCTAACCCAATAGGTATAGCCCCTAGTCCATCTCAGGCATTGGATATGGTCAAAAGACTCCCACTAGGGCAGGGGGAAGGATCGATCTCTCCAAAATAACACTGGTCCTCTAGTCTCGGACCCTCTCACCAAAGTACCACTATAGGGAGAGCGAGGACTCTAGCATAAAGCGGCTATCATCCACACTTACGTGCATCCTCTCGATGTCTCCATGTATGACCATTTGCCCCCATGTTTCTCGAACAACCTATACAAAGCAAAGGCACTGCCTGAGGCTACCAAAGCACCCATCCATTGGAAAAAGGTTGCAGAAAACCCAGTTTTGGTCATTCTATCCTTAAAGAAGGGACCCGTACAGGTCCATCCCCACCCATACAGGTCTCACCTCGATAAAACACCACTTGTACGGGTCCCCTCCTCACAGCTCAGGGGATTTTTCAAATGGGAGAAGGATTCCTCAAACAGCAGGCGCAAGCATCCCATCCAACAGCTTCTTTAGCTAAATGGCTCAGTATTAGGCGTACGACTCCTACCTAGCCATGCAGGTCATCCCTCTTATTTCAGAATGGTTTTCCAAGCTAAACTAGAACTCCTCAACAGCAGGGGGCACATTAGATCCTAATTGGGGCAAACCCCACTTATCAAACCCCAGTTTTTTAGCTAATTAGGGGCTAAACCCCTAGCTCACCTTGATCCTTGATTGAAAGAGGCAAATCTTTTTGTTTGCACAAAGTCAATCAATAATCAAGGTAAGCCACGTTAAAGCAATTGCTAAAGTGAATACCTTTTCATGTGCAGGTTCATTCGAGGGGAGGATCCCTAAGCTGTCAAAACATCAAGGGGAAACGATCCCCACAAGACAAGTGATTCTAGGCCAAACCAAGGAAGTGTTAAGCTAGAAGAAATCCTCAACAAAAAAATCATCTTGTAAGACACCTCACTAGTAAAGAAGTCAATTGGGGGGCATCCCTCCATTCCCCAGCAGTGGATACAATCGAGGGGCATCCCTCATCATTTAACACCCTAGGGGCTCCCACCCTAGAGGCTCTCCCTAAAAGTACAATTTAGGGGTATCCCCCCATCATTAAGCACCCTAGGGGCACTCCCTAGCAGTGCCAGCCAATAGAAGGAGCATACTAGGGGCACCCCGATTTGAGTTGGGACCAATCTAACATCACTAAACTTAGTCTTTTTTTGTTATAAGGGCAAGTCCCGGCCCGCATGTCTCAAAGTCTTACTGACCAGTTTCTTTATCATGTGCAGGAACCCAAGGAGAGTTATTCGTAGGAAAAGAAGGAATTCCCCCAGCCACACTACCACCTAAGGGGCATCATTCAAAGGATATACCTAATGAAGGTACCATCCGAGGGGCATTCTCCCAAGAAATACTCCCAGCAACCAGACCATTGGAAGGATCATTTCCCTAATGACTAAACCATCTGAGGGGCATCCCCCCTCTAACTGGTCAAGCCACCCAGGGCAATTCCCAAGGGCACCCCCCCCCGGAAGCTAAGTTTCTCTTTCCAAGGGGCGCCCCCTAGCAATCCAAGTCATCTAGGAAACTTGCTCCCAAGCAGTTAAGCCACTCATGGGCTATTTTCTCTAGTAGTCAGGCCGCTTCAGGGGAATACCAAAATAAGATTAGGACCAACCCTACATCTCTTCACTCAATCTTTATAGTTAATTAGGGAGAACTCTAGTATGTCTTAGGTCATATTCTAATAAAACTTGTTTTTCCATTGCAGGTCAGACAAGTCGAAACCTGAATGCCAACCAAAGAGGCACCTTTTCTCCGGCAGATCATCCACATCAGGATAACTTGTTCCCCAGCAGACAGAACATTCAAGGGGCATTCCTCCTATCCCCATAAAGAGTCAATCTGTGTCTCCAACAGCTAGGTAGTTAGAGAAACCATTCCCTCAATCAGAAGAATACCCAAGGGGCATCGACCCTAAAGCCTCCTAAGGGCAAAGTTCTAGGGGCTCCTCCCCAACTAGTCAAGCTTTCTTGAGATGATTTCCAAGGATACTCCCCAGCAGCTAGGATATCCCAGGAACACCTTCCTCTAAACAAGTGAAATTGCCCTGAGCAGTTTCTCTCTAGCGACCTAAATGGACTAGCCATTCAAAGGCTATCTCCTCAGCAGTCAGCTCCCCTAGGGGCACCCCCCGAGGAGCACTCCAGCTCAAAATAGTTGGGCCAAACCCAACATATATAAACTCAGTTTACATTTTATTAGGGACTAATCCCGATCCACACATCTTCATTCTTCGTTAAAGGGGAAAATATTTTTATTTACCATAGAGCCAATCAAGAATCAAGATGTATCATTTCAGACAGTAACTAATGCAATGTTTTTTTTGTCTTTTTGGCAGGTAGCTCAACACCATTAATAGAAGAGTCATCCACCTTAGGAAAGGGATACACCAGCAGTAGGAGAGTCATCCGCCTTTGGAAAGGGATACACCATCAACAGGAGAGTCATTCGCCTTAAGAAAGGGATACACCATCAGCATCAGGAGAGTCATCCACCTTAGGAAAGGGATACACCAGCAGTAAGAGAGTCACCCGCCTTAGGAAAGGGATACACCAGCAATAGGAGAGTCATCCACCTTAGGAAAGGGATACACCAGTAGTAGGAGAGTCATCTGCCTTAGGAAAGGGACACACCATCAACATAAGAGTGATCCGCCTTAAGAAAGGGATAAACCATCAGCAGGAAAGTCAATCTGCCTTAATAAAAGGATATGAGGAGAAGTCATCTGCCTTAGGAAAGGGATACACCAGTATCAGTTAAAGGAAAGTCATCCACCTTAAGAAAGGGATACGCACATCAAAGGAGAGATGTTGGCCTTAAGAAAAGAAAGCAAGGGAAAGGAGTTTGCCTCAAGAAAGGAACTCGCTTGTATCATAACATTATAAAGACCTTTACAGGGGCACATCTAGTCCAGAATCATGGCTAACTCCACTTCTCCTAAACTCAATCATTACAGTTATATTCGGGGCAAGCCCCCTAGCTCACCTTGATCCTTGATTGAAGGGGCAAAAATATTTTTGTTTTCACAAAAGTCAATAAGAATCAAGGTAAGCCATTTTTTAATTGGTCACTAGCAAGGATGATTTTTGTGCACAGGTCCATCACAGGAAATTTTCCCTAGCATATAAATCTTACAAGAAGAGATTTCCCCGGCAGAAAAGAATTCACCCAAAAAGAGCATTACTATACTCCCCAGCTGCAGAGTCAATCTAGGGGTATCCCCCCATTTCCCAGCAGTGGAACCGAATCCCAAGGCCATCCCCCAATTTCCCAGTAGTAGATCATTCAATCAAGGGGCATCCCCCCATTTCCTAGAAGCGAGATCATATCCTAGGGGCATCCCTCCATTTTCCAGTAGCAGAATCATTCAATCAAGGGGCATCCCCCCATCTCCCTACAGCGAAACCAGCCAATCTAGGGGTATCCCCCCATCGTCGAGCCCTTCAAGGGGCATTTTTTGAGAGGCGCCCTTCCAAGGGGCATTCTATCCCCAAAGCAATTAGGCTAAACCCAACATTTCTCGCACTTAGTTTTTAGTTTATTTCAGGGGCTAACCCCCATCCATACATCTTTATTCTTTATTGAAGAGGCAAAAATATTTTTGTTTTCACAAAAGTCAATTAAGAATAAAGATATGTCTGCTTAGACAATGACTAATTCGATGTTTGATTGTTATCTCTTTTCAGGTTATTCAAATTCCCCAGCAGGAAAGTCATCCGCCTCAAGAAAGGGATACACATCAGCAAAGGAAAGTCATCCGCCTCAAGAAAGGGATATAAAGTAGTAAAGGAAAGTCATTCACCTCAAAAAAGGGATACGGATCAGCAAAGGAAAGTCATCCGCCTCAAGAAAGGGATACACATCAGTCAGAAAAGTCGATCCGCCTTAGGAAAGGGATACGAGGAGAAGCGATCCACCTTAGGAAAGGGATATATCAGTCAGGAAAGTCAATTCACCTTAAGAAAGGGATACATCAGTCAGGAAACTCGATCCACCTTAGGAAAGGGATACAAGGAGAAGTCATCTGCCTTAGGAAAAGGATACATTAGTCAGGAAAGTCGATCCGCCTTAGGAAAGGGATACATTAGTCAGAAAAGTTGATCCACCTTAGGAAAGGGATACGAGGAGAAGTCATCTGCCTTAGGAAAGGGATACATAAGTCAGGAAAGTCGATCTGCCTTAGGAAAGGGATACATCAGTCAGGAAAGTTGATATGTCTTAAGAAAGGGATACATAAATCAGGAAAGTCAATCCCTCTTAGGAAAGGGATATGAGGAAAAGCCATACGCCTTTAGAAAAATGCACCACCGAGGGAAAGAGTTTGCCCCAAGGAAAGGAACTTATTCAGATCACCATCACTAACTCAAGTATAATTACCAAACCCTCGCTCATATTGTGCGATCATATAGATCCCTATCTGTAATGATCCCACGAGGGGTTGTCTGTGAGCACTGGATTTTAATAATCCTTCACATGAAACCATAATGAGAGCTATATAATGCATTCTTCTACAAGTGTTATCTACTTGGAATGGTTTCAATCTTGATTGGTCAAACATTGTCAAACCTAAAGCCTCAGAAAACTAGTGCCTAAGCCCTAAAAGGTCTAAAATGATAAAAACCGATCGATTTTGGGCAGTTTCAGCCAATTTTGGGGAGTTTCGGGCGAAATTGGTCAAACAGGTCTATACGGATCCGTACGGGTCGACTCAGATCCGTATCGATCCATACGGGTCGAACCGAATCCATACGGGTGGACTGATTGGACCTGTACAGGTCCATCCCATCCGTATCAGTCCAAAAACTTTTTGAATTACACAATTAGGTACCAACGAGACTCGTACGGTCCAGGCCACCCGTACTGGTCTCCTAGATGCCCAAATAGTCAATTTTAATGCCCAAATCTTCCATAAAAGAATATTATTTAATATAGTAAATATACTTTGCCATATGCAAATATAATTTTCCATAAGCGAATATATTCTAACATAAATGAAGATAATCAACCATAAACGCATAAATCAGCCATTTAATGAATTCAGACCAATTTTTCCCCTATAAATAGAGGCCATTTTCCTCATTTCTGGAGGAGACGATCACAATACAACACAATTACACATAACACATAGGCAATAGTTCCAACAACTTTCTATAAGTTTAGAAAGGGTATAGTTGAGGTATAGGAGGTATAAAATAGGAAGAAAACCCATTCCTTGAGGTTTTGTCCACATTTTTATTCATTCCCCAGCTTTATTTATTAGGATTTAGGGAAAGTTCTGTCCACACAAACACTCACCCAAATAGCCTTACAATCACCGTTTCAACATATACTTTGACAAAGTTTCCATTCGGCATTGAAATCGCTCTAAAGTGGATTCACCAAGTAAAGGTACGCTCCTGAGTTTCAAAAAGACTCACACTCAATTTATTTAATTGCCTTTTTTATTGTTTGGCTTGATTCTCCTCCTCTTCTTATTTCGGGTCTGATCCTAACCTTATGGGCCTTGTTGGCACCTATACACCCTCATAAAGGTTATACGGATGCGCCATACTCATAGGGAGGGAAATCCCATTTTGCTATATTGATCTTCATTTATTTTATTGTTCGTATATTAGATCTATATATAAAAGGTCTTTTGGGTATGATCCTGATTAATACGAGCCTTATTGGTACCTAATATACCATTATAGTGGTTGTACTAGTACGCCATACTCGGATAAAAGGAAATCCCATTTTTATATCATTTTTCCTCCCTCAATCTATTAAAGTAAATTAAACAAAGGTTCTGTCGGACCAGACAGGACCCGTACGGGTTCCCTATACCCGTATCGGTCCTCCCCGATAGCCGTACAGGTCCCACCTACCCGTACGGGTACCGGCCCCCGGGAAGAATCTAGAATTCATCTTTTAATCAGTTAAAATCAATCCAACTCACCATTTGCCATTCGATCATTCTCACTAATAATCCGATAAATCAACCCATAAAAGTTAATATATGGCTTTACAACATAATCAAATTTTTCTCAATAAAATGCTTATTTGTTATGTGCCATAGACTGTGCTGACATCTGTAGATGCAGGGGAATTTATTTTCATTTTGTTTTATAACTTAGAATAAATGTATAGGTTCTCTTTGCAATTTCCCCTATTTTCCCCCAGTTGCAAATTTTATTCCCCCATTTATTGCTTATGCTTTATTATAATATGTAAACGCATGTAACGAGTGTAAAAGAGTGTAGAAATATGATTTCTGTGCTAATTCCCTAAATGCTGAAAACTAAGACGGTTTTACGCAGTGAATGTAATTTTGAATCAATTAAATGAGAAATAAGTGACTCATCCGATACACAAATCTCTAATCCAATAGGTATGAGTCTCCTGCCCAGAGGGAACCGTACCGAAACTCTTTCCCAAGTAGATAATTGGGGTGGTGACTCTATCAATTGTATCAAGATTTGGGTCTCGATTCTTTTATTCATTAAAAATGGCTTATTGTGCAAACTTTAACTAAAGAATGTTTTGTCACGCCTTAATCCAACCAAACCCTTAGTGGGCCCAGCCTCTCACATAGGCACCAGGGGAGACCCATACGTCATCGACACCTCACAAAATAATAATCCTAAATTGGTATATATTGCAAATAATATGTCTCTCAAAGAGAAAAATGAAATAACAAATGTCTTAAAAAAGCACGTGGTAGCATTTGCTTGGTCCTATGAAGATATGTTAGGCGTCGATCATGAAATAGCTAAACACAGGATTCCAACCAATCCTAAGATCAAACCAATTAAGCAGAAACTCCATCGCTTGAGACCTGAATGGGCCAAAAAGGTTAAAGCCGATATATCCAAACAGGTTGAAGCCAAGTTCTTGGAAGTGGTTGAATATCCAATTTGGGTGGCAAATGTTGGTTATATAGCAAAGTGAGTTCGAGTTTGTGTCGATTACCATGATCTCAATAAAGCCACGCCTAAAGACGACTTTCCGTTGCCATATATAGATGTTTTGGTTGACAGCGCAGATAGAGCCTCCATATATTCTTTTATGGAAGGGTATTTAGGTTAACCAGATTCTCATGGACATTTACGATAAAGTCAAGACAACCTTCATCACTGAATAAGGAGTTTACTTTTTCTGATTTATGCTATTTGGGTTGAAAAATGAGGGGGAAACATTCCAGAGGGCCGCTACTACCTTGTTATATAACATGATCCATAAAGAAGTTGGAGTCTATGTCGATGACATGTTAGTAAAAACGTTAACTTGAGAAGATCATCCGGCTATCTTGGACAGATTCCTCACTAGAATCAAGAAGTACAATCTTCAACTGAATCTAAAGAACTAAGTGTTCGGAGTTACATCCAGGAAATTATTGGGGCATATTGTCAGTCAGCGAGGTACTGAAATGGATCCCGATAAAATCAAGGCTATCCGTGAAATGCCTACACCAAAAATTGAGAAAGAAGTCTGATCGTTCCTGGGTTCTTTATAGTACGTTAGTAGGTTCATATCTCGACTTACTATTATTTGCGAGCCCATATTCAAAATGTTAAGAAAGTAAAAGCCAGTGGTGTGGAGTGATCAATGTTAGATGGCCTTTGATAGAGTAGCTTACCTTATGAATCCACCAGTCCTTCAACCTCCGATACAAGGGAAACCTTTGAACTTATATTTAGCTATTGAGGAAACGTCAGTAGGTGCGATGCTAGTCCAAGAACACATGGATAAGAGAGAGCATGAAATCTATTACCTTAATAAGAAGTTGTTAGAGTACGAAAGTCAAAACACTATTATGAAAAAAACCTGTGCCTTTGTGGTGTGGCTAACCAAAAAGCTGGGGCACTACTTTCAGTCTTATCGGATAATGGTTATCGCAAAGATTGACCCTATGAAGTATTTATGTGAATCGTCTAATTTGGCCAGGAAATTGTCAAAGTGGTTACTATTATTGTTAGAATTTGAAATTGAATATGTCACAAAAAAGGTCATCAAAGGATGCGCTGTGGCAAAATTCTTAGCCGGTCAACCAATTAATTGTAATTATGTGGAGAAATTGGAATTTCTTGATGAACAATTAGCTATGGTAGAAGAAGCAAAACCCTTATGGATCATGTATTTTGATGGTGCAGTCAGCAAATGAGGCACTGGACATGGTGTTATCATCGTCACTCCCCATAATAAGATAATCCCATTGTCCAAACCCCTAGAATTCTTGATCACCAATAATGGAGAAGAATATGAAGTCTGTCTTTTTGGGTTAGAATCACTCCTCTTAGTTGGGGCAACCGATGTATCAATAGTGGGTGATTCGGTTCTGGTAATCTGCCAAGTCGTAGGAGGTTGGGAAATCAAAGAAGAGTCATTTTGTCCTTATCTCAAAGTAGTTTGGGACCTGACAGCAAAGTTCAAATAGTGTTTGTATCAACATGCATTAAGGGAAGAAAATCAGATGGCAGATTCATTGGCAACATTGGCTTCTATATGGCAAAATCCTCAGGAAAGGCCGATGAGACCATTGGTTATGCAATCCTCTAAGACACCTTTCTTTAAACAATCAGTAATGATAGTAGGACAAATTGGAGGAGATCCATGGTATTCCGACATAGTCTAGTTCTTGGGAGATAAACGTTACCCTGATGATGCATCTTAGTCGGATCATATGACATTAAGGAAATTGATAGTTCAATTCATTATGGTTGATGGCGTTCTATTACTTCTTAAGTGTTTAACTAGTGAAGAAGCTACTCCCATCATGAGAAACATGCATTCAGGTGACTGTGGGCCACACATGAATGGAGCGGCCTTAGTAAAGAAGATACAGTGTCAAGGTTACTATTGGACTACTATAATGGTCGATTGCATATCTGAAGTCAAGAAATGTCACGAATGTCAAATTCATAGAGGAATCTCGCATCTACCGCCTACTAAACTCCAAAATTTGTCTACTCCTTAGCCATTCTCAGCGTAGGGGATAGATATAATTGGCAAGATTTGGCCATCTCCATAAATGGTCACCGATACATAGTAGCGGTAACCGATTACTTCCCAAAGTAGGTTGAGGCCGAATCTTACACTAATGTTACCGCCAAGAAGATGGCCAAGTTCATTGAGTGATAAATTTTTTCTAGATACGGGATTCCTCACCATATTTTTTCTAATAATGGGGTTCAGTTCCAAGCAAAAACGACAGATTTTATTGAGAAATATGAAATAGAGCATCATAGATCATCTTCTTACCGACCACAGGCTAATAGAGCGGTTGAAGTGGCCAACAAGGCAATCAAGAAAATCCTATCCAAAATGGTTGTCATATATTGCGATTGGGCCAATAAACTTCCTTTCGTAGTATAGGGACATAGGATGAGTGTATGTACTTTGAACGACCAAACCCCATTCTCTTTGGTATACGGAATGGAAGTTGTTCTACCCATTAAAACCAAAGTCAAGTCACTCAGGGTTGCCTTAGAACCTCAGTTAAAAGAGATAGATTGGGTCTGCGCCAGATTTCAACAGCTAAACATGATAGACGAGGCTCGATTGAAAGCTTTAGATCACTTAAAGATGTACCAGCAACGTATGGCTAGAGCTTACAACAGCTGAGTCAGAAAAATGAAAGAACTATTTAAAGTAGGAGACTTGCTCCTCAAACAATTGAGAAAAGTCGACACCGATGCTAGGGGAAAATTTCGTCCTAATTAGGAAGGCCCGTATGTCATCAAAATGATCCTGGGTAAAGGTACAGTCAAGATCATGGATATGGATGGCAATGGGTTCATGAATCCCGTCAACCAAGAATAAAGAATAAGCCCGCCAATTTGAAAACCCGAAAAGGGCAGATTGGGCAAATATTAGGGTAGCCTGATGACTTAAATACCTGAAAAGGGTGGGTCATGCAAAAATTAATGCTAATAAAGTTCATTGGACCTTCGTGAGGGTTTAAGCAAAATTAGGACTAAACAGTTGAGAGTCGCTATCTATAAAACCATAATTGGATAGTTAGCAATGGGAAACATGTTATTTGAAATTGTTACCAACATTTGTAACCAATTTTAGCTCATTCAATAAAAGTGTCACTCCTGCCTCCTGCCTAAATTGGCATATGAATGTGATAATAAATATATTCTTACGTAAAAGTGATTGATTCACAAGTTTGCATATGTTTCATATTTCTACGCATGCTTCATCTCTCATTCCATGATTGGACTCAATAAAAAATATAAAGAATAAAAAAAGAAAAAACAATAACATTTCCAAAAAGGTAAAAATATCCGATAGACTAAAAAAAGAGCAAGGTCTATGCAAAAGCCCGCAAATGAGTCCGCTGGATTGAAAACCCGAAACGGGTGGTCTAAGAATATAAACTCCATATCCAAAATTAGAACTGAAAATGAAAATATTGAATCAAAAGTCTAACATGATCACATTAAACGTCAGACTGCGAGTCTTTTCTTCGCCTCTGGAAGAATAAGTCCATCACCTCTGGAATAGTAGTACCAATCAATGCTAGCTGCCAGTCATTTTTTCCTAGTAGAAATAGTCTAAATTTTGGCTATCCAACCCTTGTATAGCTCATTGGTCATTACAATCCTCTCAGCTTCATATTTTAGTCGAGCATACTTTGTACATTTTTCCCACCTTTTAGCAATATGTTCTAGCCAACTAGAAGGATATTCAGCTGGCACGGTCTCGTAAAACTCAGTAGGAATCTTCTAAACTTGTCCATACTAACTGCACAACCTGGATGGAGAGTAGGACATCACCATCTGTAACCCAAGAAACTGCACCCCACCTGATGATATCTCCATTAACACATCTGAAATCTTCCACCAAGGTCAAAACCAATGAATCTGAGTTTCAGCATAAGCCCAAAGGATGGGGGTTCACTCGGCCAATGACAACATTTGTTGGTCTGATATGGCAAAAGTGCCCTCTGAGAAATTAGATGGGTTATACTTCTTGATGTTTCCCTATGGCGGTTCCTTCAGAGCCTATTTCTCCAAGATCCATACCTACGAGAAAGCATTTATTAATATCTGCTAATTTGGAAAATAGCAAGCTCATCGTAACAAGTTACCTGTAATAGTGTGAATTAGTCCCCTATCTAGCTTGGATCCCTAAAAATAGTATCCAAATGAATGAGGGTCTCGGCCAAGGCAAAAGCGTCTTAGCCATCTATGATATCAAAGAAATCAACCAAAAAGGTGCCACAGTCTCGCCTAACCTGTATATGTATTCACTCAATATCAATATAGCAACCTTGGAAAGCCAAACCGGGTGAACCTTGGAAGCATTTCAAGACCATTCAAACACTAAGCAAATTTGGAATCCAGCCAAGTTTGGGGCATGAGATAAGAAATCCCCGATAAATTCAAGCCCAAAAATCTAATCTGAATCCTTCTCTGAGTCGAAGGCTCGCTAAGGAATTACTATCTTTGCTAGTCAAAGAGGAAGGATATTCAAGATAGCATTAAATTCTTCAAACATGAGGCATGTTCTGTACTACCCGAACAAAATACCCGGTCAATTAGGTCCCATAGCGCACAAATTGCCCCAAGAAGCCTAGAATTCATAGAATCATCGTTGTAAAACCCGATATTCCATAAACCAAATTGCTTCAGCTTCTTCCAGTCATGTTCACCCAAATGTTTCAGAAATTGCCTTAGCGCTACTCTATAAAAACCTATTGTTCAAGTGAATTTCGAGAAATAGAAAAAATTGCAAACTGCTGAAACCAATACCGGTACTGGTATTAGCAACCACAGTACCATCATCTTTTTGCCTCTATCGTGATCTATACTACTCAGTCATGGGCATTTGCAATAACGGTACTGGGATAACAGAGCAAATCAGGTGATTTTGCTATAAGAATCGAGAAAATCAACAAAAAGATTGCAAAAATTGATTGTTATTCATCGGGTCGAAGTTTTATATAGTAAAAATGTATCAAATGTTCTAAAAAGAAGTGCAAATACAACAAAATGCCTAAATCTAATCTGAGACATCTATAGAATAGGAATCACTGGAGTCTGATCCCTCCGATCCCTTAGGCTCCTCTGCTCCTCCTCGCACAGTCGGATCACTGAGCCACTTTGAGCGAAGGTTCCTCAAGCGCTCAACCTCCAACTCAAAAGCCTCAGCTCTAGCAGTTGCACTCTTGGCCTCCTCCTCCGCTCTGGCCAATCTCTCAGTCATATCCTCCAAAGCTAACTGTAAATCGAAACAAATCATGAATCATTCATTATACAATTCGTTGAGTCTAGTTTCGATGATTACAACAAGGCGAAAGAAAGACAAAGCACCAACAATATATTTTTGATATATTAATACAAATATATTAATATGTTGATTAATATCAAATATATATTATGAAGAAGAAGCTACAAATGAAGAATTAAATTATTGATGCCATTGGACTAATTGTACAAAGAATCATATTCAAAGTGGGTGATAAGGAAGACCACAAATTGGCATGTGATAAAAAAGCTGATGCACCAAGATCAAAGCTACACTTCATTAACACCCTCAACAGCTATTTATCCAACAGCCATAATTTGTGAAGTTACAAGTCAACAATGGAGACCATTTACAATCACACCAATGATTATGTTGTAAAATACAACAGCCATATTTTCAAAAGCATCAATAAATCCATTTGGCTAAGGAGATCTTCAACAGCTAGATTATCAAATGCTCCAATCCTAACAAGACCTTTAACAACTCTTTTGTCCAAAGGAGATCTTCAACAGCTATATTTTCAAATATCCAAAGAGGCTCTTACATCAACTATAAAAGGCATTCAGTATGAAGATCGAAACTTGGAAGATTTAAAGCAACACTACACAATACATGTTTCAAAGAGATTAAAATCTTCCCTACAATTCTTCTAGTGAAAAAGAGAGAGAAAGCTTCTTCAATGTTCCTACAACACAAAATACACATCATCGCTTCTTTAGTGTTCCTACAATACAAAATACACATCATCAGAATAGTATAGGTTTTATTGTTAAGCCCGCAAAAACAACAAGCTAGGTTTCACTATTAAGCCCACAAAAATAGTTGTTGTAAGGTTTGATACTTGAGCCTGTAAAAAGTATCATAGGCTTGTTTTCTGCCTACAAAGGAAACTGATAGTGAAGGAATCTTAAGTCAGTTGACTTCGGAACTGGATGTAGGCAAAGGGGTTGCCGAACTAGTATGAATCCGCTGCGTCTCAATCTCTCTAACTCTACTCTATTTACTTACTTGCAATTTATATTTACATCATTTATATTTATTGCATTTACATACTTGAGAATGAGCTAAAATGTTTCGAAAAATATTTTCAAGTCAAAAAAGATTTTGAAAAGTACTATTCATCCCCTCTAGTAGTTTTCCCTAGCCGTTTCCGGACCAACACAATTGATCATGCATCATATATAAATTATTTTAACAAGTTTAGGTACTTTACCTCCATATGGTGTCGCTGGGTAGAAAGGAGATCGCCAAGAGACTGGTAGCCCCTACCCAACTGCTCTACTACCGCTCGAGGTACCTATAAACCAAAACCAAGCTCAAAGTGCAAAAGAAAATCAATATCGAAGATAACAAATCCTCAGGAAGGTCAGAATCTTACATGAGTAGTATCGGCTGATGCAAACTCTAGCTGATGAGTTTATGGAAGGAGTCCCCGGGTCACCTGTCTACCGACTCCCATCATGATGAAGAAAGCGGTATCTAGGGCCGTTTAGATGCGATCCTTGACTACCTACGCCTGGCTAGCAAGCGGAGCCACATGCACCTAATCAACAGCATGAGCCACCTGAGCTGCAAGAAGAGTCCCGCTACTACCTGAGGTCCTCCCCCTCTTATGTGAGGGAACCTATTAAAACATGATATCGGGCAAAGCAGAAGAAGGTAAGTGAAATAAGTTTGGGAAATCACAGATACATACCTGAGGAGTCAAAAGAGTGGCAGGAAAAGGGATCAATATCATCATGAAATCAGTATAAGCGTCCTCAACAATGCCAACCTGATATCTTGTGCCATCCCACAAAGTAGCCTGATCCTCCTCCCCCACCAAGTGTGGGTAAAATAGATCAACTGGCGGATCAGCAGGAACCACCCTCTTAGCAACAGAGGCTACAGTCCTAAAGCCCTCACTCTCTTGCCTAGATACCACTCCAGGCACATGGGGCACTCCAACACAAAGCATTGGTCATTGTACAGCTCACGAGCAGCAATGACCAAATCCCAGTGACTAGAGCTCTCCTATGGCTCTTGACGAAGCTACAAAATCATCAAAAGTCAGGGTATATAATTCTAAAAACCTTGTGTCAATGCAGTTTCTACTAATCTCAAATTTAAATTTTGTAGATACCCGGTCTAGGGTAAGACCCCTTAGATAGGCCCGAAGAGCAACTGTATCCCTCAACACCTTCTTCCAAGATCGAGTATAGGAAAAGAGAACAATCGCCCATGGGGCAATATCACCCGCTAGCTCATGTGGGGGAAGGACCTTGTACTCAAAGGCCCAAATCTGTAAATGGTTGAAGCATATTTAGTATCACATACATCACCAAAGGAATAAAATCACAAAGATCAAAATTTAGAAAATACTAGAAGGAAGAGATAGCCACACTTCAGCTCTGTCAGGTCTCCTCGAGCGCTAGCATTAAGACCCAAATAGAGCTGACCAATAGCCGCCCAACACCAATTCAGCTTGGGGACCCAAGTCAGATCCGCTAAAGCTGGAAGAAGCCCATAATGCACGTAGCTTGATCCCTATGGGAAAAGGACAATGGTAAGTAAGCTAATGAGAAAAGCTCTAATGTACTACTTCCTCGAATTAGTAGTCAAAACTCGCTGCACCGACTAATGATCATGCAGCTTGGTATACTTCAAGTGACCAGAAGTGGGCCTCACGCCTAATAATCCCTCAAATCTAAAACTTGCTCCTCCAGATGGAACCTATCAGCATAGACGTCAAAGTAGACTACGTCACCTTGAAACGGTAACCCAGTCATCGTTGCTATATCAGAAGGAGTGATTGTCATCTCCCCAATCGGTAAATGGAAACAATGAGTGATATTTGACCATCTCTCCACGAGCACTGTCAAAGCAGCGTCAGAAGTGTGGGTCCCCTTTGGTTGAAGGCTCTCTACTAAATCCCTGAATCCAGCATCAGCTGCCCCCTAACGGACCTCTACGTCAGTATTCTTATCCCACCATTTTTTACTAAAGGACAAGGATTCTAAGCCCTCTCTCGGATGCTCCTACACAATAAAATCTCAATAAGTATCTTTCTTTACCAGTTTCATACACTAATACATGTTTACGTGAGGCCTTATCCCACTTAGAATTGCATTTAAACAATAAAAATCAAGAAATCTAGTTTCTGGCATCAATACCAGTACGGCTCTTACTCATTCCGGTACGGGTCTTGTTGATACTGGTACCATTATTCCATGATAACAGTACCACTATCGACACCGATGGGAGACAAACAAATCCCTTTTCGCGAGGAAAATCTAAAAAATGTGAAAAAATAATCAAATTAACTTACCAAGACCTAGAATTCCATCATCTAAGGTTCTCTAACTACTCGGGAGTCTCAATAAATCCTAAAATCTAACCAAGCATTCATATTTCATTCGATTCAAATCTATTTTAAAGTTTCTATGAGTTATAAATCATGAAATAGATCTATTAACCGTTCTATGAGAGGCATGTGATCTGTAGGCATGATCAATAGTAGGCTCAAATCCCTGATCAAGCCCTAGGTGCTTCTCTTTACCCTCAAGGCAATATGCCCGAGCAACAGACATAACTCAAAGCTCCAAGTCTGGAATAATGGCTAAATAGGTCTGAGGAAAAGTTCTAGCATTCTTGGAACCCGCCTTACGAAACATCATGACAAACAGAATGAGAATCGATGCAAAATCGAGGTAAAAAGGTCAAAATCTTATTAGAGGCGCAAAAGACAAGTGAGCTACTATTTGGAGCAGATGGCGCTATTTATAGTTTTTGAAATCATCGATAACGGTACCATTGTAGCATAATAACAGTATCGATATTAGTGACAGTGGTATAGGTATTCACAATGCTAGCAGACTTCTTTCAACATTTCAAACCAAATGCCTGTTTAAAGCAAGTAAGGTAAATATTTTCAAAGGAAATTACATCACTCCCAAGGTATGACATTTCTAAAACGAAGCCAAACTCGATTTTACCTTTTATGGAAATCATATCTCCGGCAAATTTCCACTGGCTTGGTCCCTAACCATACAACTAATTATTGTTTTTGTAGAAATCATAGCTCTGAAAAATTTCTACTGGCTTGGTCCCTGACCATACAGCCAGTTTTACCTTTTGTGGAAATTATAGCTCCGGCAAATTTCCACTGGCTCGGTCCCTGACCATATGGCCAATTATTGCTATTATAGAGATCATAGCCCTGGCAAATCTCTACTGGCTTGGTCCCTAACCATACAGCCAATTTCACCTTTTGTGGAAATCATAGCTCCGACAAATTTTCACTGGCTTGGTCCCTGACCGTACAGCCAATTATTGTTTTTGTAGAAATCATAGCTCCAGGAATTTCTACTAGCTTGGTCCCTAACCATACAGTCAATTTTACCTTTTATGGAAAGCATAGCTCCAGTAAATTTTCACTGGCTTGGATGTTAGCACAGGTCCGTTTTGGCCCGATGAGGAATTACGCCTATTTTGCTCAATGATCAAACAAAAGAGCCAAAAAGGACCAAATTGTCATCCAAAATCTAAAATTCAAAATCCACATTCCAGGGAAGCTTCGATTCAGCATTTTTTACTAAAAAATCAAAAAGTCAAAGTTTGGTCAAACATAGGTAATCACCACGCCGGGTAATCGCCTGTCGATAGTAAAAAAATCAAATATTACTGAGATCTGGCAAAAATTTACGGGATCCAAATTAGATTTTGTTAGATAGGTAATTAGGCCGCATGCTAATTACCTAGGTAATTAGCCTTCCGGCTAATTACCACCCCTCTATAAATAGAGGAGTGCCCCTCTCATTTTCGAGGAGGACGCGCACACACACATACCTCTAAAAAATCTTTTATGCCATTTTGGTTCCGGGAGTCCTAAAAGCCCCAAAACTCCGCAAAAACGCTTTCAAATCTGAGATTTATCACCGACACTCGATATAAACTCATTTTTCCGTCTTTTTAGATCAAGATCTCATGATGATCTTTGTTCTAAAAATGACTTAACGTCTCAAATACCTCGCATTTTCCTTATGCTATAATCTGAGATTATAGCCATAAGTTGGGTTAAACCTACTTTCCAACCAAATCACAACCTCTAACAACTTCGGTCCTACAACGGCTCTCAAGTCATTCTTGACAGACGAAAAGGTAAACTGAGGGTAATTGGCTCTAAGTCCGCCTTTAAATTTGCTTAAGTTTGATTATATCATTTCCGTTATTGCACATTGCATTTTATTTCTCTGGTTAAGTGAGCTACTGGTGCCACTTAAACTATAATACGTGTAAATAAGCGTGCAGGTACGGATAAAACATCCAGAATGTGAGGAAAGTCTATCCGAGCTTTCGGGCCAAAACCCAAGTGATGCCGTTGCTCTGCCAAAATTTCGGTAGAGAAATATTAATTTATTATGCCGTTATAATGCTCATTTTATTTCTTGAATTTATTTCTTAAATAAAGCTGTTGTGATGTAATCATTATCACAAATTCCAAAATTCCAAGATTTATCCAAATAATTTGAACAATATGAGTAACTATTGTGTCCGAACTCAGGATTTCACTTTCTTTTTGGTATAAAAATCTCATTTAGGATCAGTATACCACAATTCTCAGGGGAGCTGAACCGAGTAGGGACCCTCATTCTATTTTTAAATAAAGTAAAAACACTTTATTTTAAAAATATATTTTCTTAATAAAATGTGTAAATATATTTTTAAATATAATCACATTTTTTGCTTATAAAAAGCCACATTTTTCTCACATTCAATAAGTTTTCGTGAAGAAAAATAAAATTAATTTTCTCTTTAATAAGACCAAAACATTTTATTAAAAAGATCGACATCGCGGTTTCCTCATACTGCACCAAGCCCAAAACGCGCCCCGCACCCCGCAACCCCATGCTCCCATTAAAATTTCACCCGCTCACAGTGGCGATTGTACTAGGGATAAATTATTTTTATAAAGACTCGATTTTTATAAAAAATTCTTTTTTGATACAATAATTAAAATATTGTTCAAATTAAATTTGGAATCATGGAATGCGTGGTAATTTCAACATTACATGAATTTTAGGATTGGATAGCATTTGCATTCTCTACCTAATAACCAATTTAAGTGGGGTGAAATATCTCCAAGTTCGCTTTGGGCTTGAGGACTATGGATCCCATCACACCCCTTACGTAATGTACGAGGGCCTTACTCGCTTAAGGGAAAGACTACCTGAGTATGTTATATGTGAAAAAGTTTCCTTTGCTTCGCTTAGGGCCACTGCGACTCAGTACACAAAGGCGCAGGGTACCCCAAATTGTACCCAATTCTGAGACCGAAACCCGTATATAGATGAATAATAGACACTTTCCTATAGGTTTACCCAAAACCTCGAGGAGCATACGAGCAGACTCCGCTAAGCCCCCTGTTGGATTTAAAAGTGAAGTAAATGAATGGAGTTAAAAGGGCAGTAGGCATGATCTAACAGTTTTCTACATGTACAGGTTAATTAAATATAAATAAACCTAAAACTAAAGACGAATGAAACATCATAAACATCACGATTATGTGAAAACTAACCATATCTTCATGCAGCCATGACATTAATGTATGCCATGCCATTTAATTTCCTTAGTTATAGGAACCTAAAAAGTAAAACGAGACCAGTGATTCCACCTAGGCTCAACCCACGAGTCAAAATTAATCATGACCAATGAGACCACCAAGGCTCAACCCATGAGTGACCAGGGAGTCAACTCATTTTTGATCGCCGAGTCATTCTTTGAGTGACCAGCGGGTCAACTCATTTTTGACCATAGAGTCACCCCTTCGAGTGACCAGCGAGTCAACTCACCTTTGACCATAGAGTCAGCCTTCGAATGACCAGCGAGTCAACTCACCTTTGACCATAGAGCCCCCCTTCGAGTGATTAGCGAGTCAACTCATCTTTGATGTAGAGTCACCCCTTCGAGTGACCAGCGAGTCAACTTACCTTTGACCATAGAGTCACCCCTTCGAGTGACCAACAAGTCAACTCATCTTTGACTATAGAGTCACCCCTTCGAGTGACCAGCGAGTTAACTCACCTTTAACCATAGAGTCAGCCTTTGAGTGACCAGCGAGTCAACTCATCTTTGACCATAGAGTCACCCTTTGAGTGACAAGCAAGTCAACTCATCTTTGACCATAGAGTCACCTCTTTGAGTGACTAGCGAGTTAACTCACCTTTGACCATAGAGTCAGCCTTCGACTGACCAGCGAGTCAACTCACCTTTGGCCATAGAGTTAACCCTTTGAGTGACCAGCGAGTCAACTCAACTTTGACCATAGAGTCACCCCTTTGAGTGACCAGTTATTCAACTCAACTTTGACCACCGAGTCAGCCTTCGAGTGACTAGCTAATCAACTCACCTTTGACCATAGAGTCAACCCTTTGAGTGAGTAATAAGTCAACTCACCCTCAGCCATCGAGTCAAACCAAATTTAATTCAAAACCTTGGTCTTCGAACCACGTGTCCATAATATTCCATGAATGTTACGAACAACCCTTGCTAATTGCTCCCTAAGCAGTTGGCATGCACCTAATTCCTTGCTATTTGTATATATCCATCCATTCGATCATTCACCCATTCATTTATTCATTCACTCATTTATTCTGACAAACGAAGGTAACTAAGGCTCAGAGCCACACCTGATACACTTACTAACACTTAATCTCTTGCATTTTTAGGTTAGAGGTGAGAGAGAAGGAGGTTAAGACATATCACGGGTAGCCCAAAAGTCAGTCCCCTGCCACCAATTGAATCTTTAGCCGAATTTTCTTTGATCCAGAATCCAAAACCTTGATGGCAGATGATGATGTAGTTAGGCAGTCCCTTAGAAGGATTCTAGACACTCTAGAGTTCCGTGACATCTGGGAAAGCTTGAGCGCTTTTAGTTCCCAAAAGGCCCAAGAATAAGAGGTGGAGATAGCAGGATTGAAGGCAAAGATGGCAGACATGGAAAAGCTATCCCCAACAAAAGACAAGTCTGTTGCTCCCTCTATCGAGCAATATATGGACATTGACTGATTCTCGCCAAAAGAATCAGAAGCCCTTCCGGCTAATTTTGTGATGCCTTAGATAGCTCCATATACTAGCACTGGGTCTTCTCATACGAATGTTGAAAGTTATCTCCAAATCATGACTAGCATGAACATCCCTAAAGTTCATATAGTGAACTTGTTTCAAGCCACTCTACGTGGACCGGCCTCTGAATGGTATATGAGGATGTCGATGGACGTGAAATCTGACAGGAAAAAGCTATATTCTGCATTCCTAGAGAATTATTCTTTCAATCTGAAGGTTAAAACTACTTTACAAGATCTCGAAAGGGTCAAGTAATGCCTAAATGAGTCCTTCGAGGAATATTACTTGAAGTGGATGGTTGTCCGTGTACTTGTGACTTGGGTACCTGACCAGAAGGCCTTAATAGTGAAACTCGTTAAAGGATCTAGCCAGAGATACCTAGATGACACTAAAATAAAAAGGTTCGATACCTTTAATGATGTGGTAGACTATGCCATGAGGCTCAAGAAATACAATGAAGAAGACAGAATGAAGGAAGGAACAGCATGCTTACACTAAGCCTATATATTGGGGAAAAGGGGGATCTTTCAAATAAGGCAGCTCCGTGTCCTCAAAAGCTCCATCCAAAGTCGTAGCATTAGCTCAGGTGCAAACTCATCAATCCATCTCCCCGTGGGTGGAGTCATTATCACAAATATTCATAAAACTGAGAAAGTCTGACCAGCTTCAGAGTATCAAACTATTTGTCCCACCTGCCGCGGCAGACAAAGATAACTTTTATGCTTATCATGTAATCAAGGGGCATCGCACCAATGAATGCACCTGGTTGCTAAACGATCTAAAATAAATGATAGTCGATGGAAGAATAAAAGAGCCAAGAAGAAGCCAAGCATGTAGACTAATCCTTTATCAAACTTTAAAGCTGCAGTGAATGCTATTAATGTTTATATGGAAGTCGACGAGTACAGCATTGATGTGACAGATAATTTCTGACATGACCAAGATGGGGGGATAATATGATTTTTTATAATATGGACATCATCTATATGGTCGACCAATACGTCTTGAGAATGAGGAGAGATGGTCTGGATCAATATCAGGTACCACCACACCTTATATTCTGAGGTGATTCTGATCCGAATGAGCATATGTAGGGATTCCTCTAATTTTTGCATGAACAAGGGATTGCTACGATGGGCTTTGCACCTCAATTCCCCTGCTTCTTAGAAGGTCTGATTATGGATTGGTACAATGCAATGCCAATAGAAGGTCGTTGGAACTACTACTATATGGAGAGATCATTCTTTCATTACTTTATGGCTTCTTAATCGTACCCAGATGCACTTTTTTGGTGGTTGGCACCTCAAGTAGACCAACACAATGCTGGTTGGCAGGATGGTCCTTCTCCTCAGGCCCTTGTATATACTCCCTCTGATTACATGAGTCCCAACTATGTTGTAACTAATTTATTCAAATTTGGCAGTTCTTCTGGCATGACACGCCTAGGAGGTTAGGAGCTATGCGATCCTGAACAAGCCTGGAGTAATCACGAGGACCAGCAAAGGTATCTCAGCATGAACCTAAATGAAGTAATGCAAGACCCATTCGCCAAACTCTTGGCAGATGTGGCATCAGAAGTGAAACGAAGGAACCAAGTGAGCATCGAGCAGCGTGACCCATTTGAAGGAATCCGTGTAGACATTACGGCATATGGTGCCCATATGGAACAGACATTCGCCAATATGCAAGGCAATATTTCTGACTTTTACATAGCTATTAAAGGGGTTGAGGCCAAAGTAAATACGGTGGAGAATGCAATAGAAGAAGACCCCGAGGAGGACCCTGAGGAGGACCCTGAGGAAGACCCAGAGAAAGACCCCGAGAAAGACCCTGAGGAATATCTAGAGGAAGATTTTGAGGGGGAACTGATGACAGCATACGCTAAATTGGATTTTTTAACTAGTAAATGAGCAGAAACCTTTCAATGATTTAGATGAAGAAGTAGAAGAGTACAATGACTCGGACAAGTCAGATCATGAAGATGAAAGCAAAGTGGATATTCTGGGCTACGAATCTGAAACCTCCACAGACGACGAGCTGAACCATTTGCCTAGGGATTTTGAGTATAAGGCCCCCTTTCCTAATGGCACGACAGTCGACTATGATGGTGCTAAAAGCTATGCCTCATCCTTGGAGAAGATTCCCCATGTGCCTTATGGTCTACAACAAACGATGATTTCGGAGACTTTACAGACTTTAACTCGGGCAGTGAGCACTTTATCAATATAATCTGAGATGGGGGGCAAGAACCTTCTCAGGAATACATCATGGAGAGGATCCGAGCAGAAAATGAATTGGCTCGAGCCAGTTATCAAATTTGAAATCCAAACATGGGAGAAATCTCCCATATTCTACAATGGGACTAGAAGGCCACGCCCTCACATCCGTGAATTTGTGAAAATGATGAACGATGGGTACATTTACTATGCTCATTAGATTGAAAGGTTATGCCTAACTCTCCGTGAAAAGGCGATAGTCCTGTACAAAGGGCTAACATTTTACTAAAAGTCGTTTTAGAGCACTCTGGCTAGGCAATTCATTAATTACTTTACATGGGTCGATCCACCGAAAGACTCGACCCTTGAGCTAGACAAATATGGGAACCCCTTGCTGTATTAGGACTGGAAGGTAACCGATGCCATTTGCCTAACCTCAGTGAAATCTGCCAAGGAGTATGCCTAGTATATGAATAAGCACTATGATGAGCCAGAGGAGTCGGCCATATACAACGATGATTGGGATGCGACCGATAGGGCTTCCTCATCTAACTATATGATTCGGTAAGATTTTAATCCCATTCTATACTAAATCCTACAAGAGAATCTCATTGACCCAAAAATGCAGCCTGAAAAGCCCTCCTTTATGTAGTGGCCCTTTACCACCAAAGCACCATCTTCAGCAAACAAACCAATTGACTTAGGAGAAATATTGCTTGATGAAGATTTTGACAAATTCAAAGTCTACAAAGCAGAAAACTCGCCTACTCAGGTTGTTGTCCCATCATTAGAGAAGGAAAGATCACTGGCACAGTAGCCCTCACTATGCCAAGAACGGAGCCTCCGGCACCTCCTACTTTTGTTAATTCCTCGAAATAGATAGAAAGCCCGATTTTGGATTAGCAAAAAGTCACCACTACTAAGATGAGCATTTGGGATCTTCTCCTTGGTTCTTCAGATTATAGGCTTGCCATCATGAAAAAGTTGATGGAGATCAAAGCGTCTCCCCTGGCATCGCTGGAATAAGTTTACACATTACTCAACACTGAAACTAGTGCTGTCATCCCTAGCATTATTTTCTAAAGATCAGACTTGCCCAATGAGGGCATTCATCATAATAAGGCTCTCTACTTGAGGGCGAGTGTTTTTTACCACATCATGCCACGTGTAATGGTTGACGATAGCTCATCTCTAAATGTATGTCCTAAAGATATTCTACCAATCCTAGGATTAACCGAGAAGGACTTGAAGAAGTCCACGATGATCATTAGGCCTATAAAAATTCCAAGGGAATCGTCATTGGTACATTTGAAGCTAAAATCACTATCGGGGAGATCTATCATATTGTGCTTTTAATAGCTATAGACATCCCAGTGACTTTCTCTATGCTCCTCGGATGACCATGATTCCACACTTTGGGAGGGGTCCCATCTAGTCTTCACTAGAAGGTTAAAATTCCATTCTAGTGGAAGATTGTCACTTTAGAGGCCGATGAAGCATCAGTCGTGGTAGCTCTAAAAATGGAAGAGAGTCATATGAAAGGGTTTACCACAGCCACGATTGGTCAAGGGTCTAAAAGAGCAACTGAAAGTACATTAGGGCCCTTAGGTTCAAAGTTACATGTAAAAACGCCATATTCCTGGAAAAGGACTAGGTGCCCATGAGCAGGGAATGCCAACCTTCAATATAGATGCAGTAGAATGGAAACCTGTAAGACTTGGCTATACGGGCGCCAGAAGAATCACCAGCAAGACAATCTTTAGGAGGAGAGCAACCCTATAATGGAACCCCTAAACCTATTAAACATCAGGGAAGGATAGTTTCAGGATTTGAAATCTTCTCATATGTAGTCAACTACAGTAAGCGCAGTAAAAGCCCTATTGCCCGTATGATGAAGAAAGCAGATCATTAGCTAGATGCTGGGGCAATTTAGGACAAGGCCAAGCCCGATGAACAGGTATGTCCAAAGAAGATCAAGAAGCTGAGCAAAGAAGAGGACTAACCAAACACTTCCAAGCACAACTCAAGATAGTGGAGAAAGCAAGGAACAAGGGAGGTTGCTTGAGCCCAGCTATTGTGGACGTGGTCAAAGTCATGAAAGGCAAGGTGAAAGTAGAAGAGGAAGACGGTGATGACATTTTGCTAAAGCCAGTTGCCATAGAAGAATCATCCGCTGTAGAAGCAATCCCTACTGATCAAGATGAGTCTCTTATTTCCATTTCTGATATGTTTGAAATGAATAATGTATTTTATAATGATAATAAGATGAATAACTTCGCTTATTTGGATTGTGTTTTCGATTACGTTTCCATGCATCCATTCCAGCATTCATCTAGCATTTTTAACATTAATAATGATATCACAAAAGAAATTAACTTAAATACAGAAAATGATCCAAAAATGGTATACATTTCCAATCAACTGCCCATTGAGCAGAATTGGTGAAAACACTAAAAAATCACGTTTTAGCCTTCGCTTGGTCTCACGAGGACATGCCTAGAATTTATCGGCATATCGCTGAGCATAGGATCCCCATGGATCCAAAAATTTGTCTAGTGAAGCTAAAGATAAGGAGAATGAGTCCAGAATGGGCAGAAAAGGTCAAAGAAGTAGCCAAATAGATTAAGGCCAATTTCGTGGAAGTTGTCGAGTATCCTACTTGGTTGTCTAATGTTGTTCCTGTGCCAAAAAAATGGCAAAGTTAGAATTTATGTCAACTTTAGGGACTTGAACAAGGCAACCCCTAAGGACGATTTTCCGTTGCCACACATTGACGTTCTGGTAGATAGCGCTGCAAGGGCCACCATGTATTCCTTTATAGATGGGTTCTCTAGATACCGCCAGATCCTCATGAACATGATAGACAAGTTCAAAACTACATTCATATCAAAATGGGGAACATATTATTTTAGAGTAATGCCTTTTAGATTCAAAAACGCAGGGGTAACCTATCAGCAAGCAGTCATGGCATTTACATGATTTGATCCACAAAAAAGTGGAAGTCTACATGGATGACATGCTTGTGAAATCCACTATGCTTGAAGAATATCTGGTAGTGTCAGAATGATTCCTCACAAGGATTGAGAGGTACAATCTCTGTTTTAACCCAAAGAAGTACATATTCGGTGTCACATCAAGCAAATTACTAGGGCACATGGTTAGCAAGAGAGGCAAAGAGTTAGATCCCGATAAAGCTAAGGCCATTAGGGAAATACCTGTACCAAAGACTGAGAAAGAAGTAAGGAGTTTCTTGGGGTCCATACAGTATGTTAGCCGCTTTATAGCTCGACTGACTACCACATGTGAGCCTATATTCAAGCTCTTGAGAAACCATCAACCAATAGAGTGGAACGATCAATGTCAGGATGCCTTCGATAGGATCAAGGCTTATCTAATGAACCCTCCTGTGCTGAAACCGCCAATTCTAGGACAGCCGCTAATTCTCTATTTGGCAATAGAAGAAACATCTATAAGAGCTATGCTGGTTCAGCAGCACGAGGATAAAAAGGAACACGTAGTTTATTATCTCAATAAGAAATTGCTAGAGTTTGAGACTCGATACACCATCGTGGGATAACCTGCGTCACCATGGTCTGCCTCACCAAAAAGCTCAGACATTATTTCCAATCCTACCAAATCTAAGCAGTTGCAAGGGTGGATCCAATGAAGTATTTATGCCAAGCCCCTTCGTTAACCAGAAAACTGGTAAGCAATGGCAAAGCCACATATAATTATGTGGGGTCAATGGACCCCACTTTTTTTAGTGCTGGTGTAAAATTATTGATATATTACATTTGGACCCCATTAAAATTATAATTGGACCCTATATTAGTATTGAAGCTACTCATTTAATCTAGGAAAAATAGAATTTTTTAATAAATGCCTATATATATAGATAAAATTCATAAAGTGTTATTTCATTTACAATTTATTGGTCTTGAATTCATTATTTAATAATATTGTTTGAACATTTTTTGATATATATATATATATAAAATTTCTAGATTCGCCACTACTGGCAAGGTCGCTCTTATTACTATTAGAATTCAATATTGAATACATTATAAAAAAGACCATCAAGGGAAGAGCATTGGCTGAGTTCCTAGTGAATCAGCTGCTCGAGGAGGGAGAACCAGAAAACCTAGAGTTCCCTGATGAATGTTTTACAGTAACAATGGAGAATCTCAGGAAATAGACCATGTTCTTTGATGGTGCTGTTAACAAGCGAGGAGTCGACTAGGGAGTTATCATCATTATGCCAGACGGAGCGCTCATACCTTTGTCAAAACAATTAGAACTCCTCACCATGAATAATGGAGCAAAATACGAAGCTTGTTTATTCAGAATGTCTGCACTAGTCACTCTTAGATCAGATAAAGTAAAGATTATGGTGATTCGGCATTAGTCATCAAACATGTCATGGGAGACTGGGAACTGAAGGAGGAATCCCTCAGACCTTACCTAGAGGCTATATGGAGGAAAGCTTTAACATTGAGCAAATTTAAATTTTGTTACATGCCCCGAGAAGAGAATCAGATGGCAGATGTGTTGGCCATTTTAGCCTCCGTGTAGGAAGGGCCTCATAAGCACCCAATCAAACCCCTTGTTATTGAGATGATCCAATCCCCATACCACGTCCGTGCGATAGAAAATCTGTGGATAAGGAAGAGCCCCGGTAATCTGACGTCGTAAAATTCTTTAAAAGAGGTGAATTCCTTACCGAAGCTACGAATTCGGACAGGAATATGCTAAGGAAACTTGACTTGCAGTTCTGCTTAATTAAGGAAGATCTGTTCAAAAGGTCATATGACGACTTGCTTTTAAAATGTTTGACTCGACAAGAAGTAGAGAAGGTGATAAAATAAGTACAGTTAGGAGACTACGGTCCACATATGAATGGCGTCATGATGCTAAAGAAAACTCAAAGGATGAGATACTTTTTGCTAACTATGCTAGCTGATTGTATTCAAGAGGCAAAGACTTGCCATACCTATTAGATATACGGCGATGTGAGCCACTTGCCCCCAATGACATTATAGAATTTGATGACGCCTTTGCCATTCTCAGCCTAGGGCATTGATATCACTGGTGAAATAAGACCATCTTCGACCAATGATCATCGCTTCATTATAGTGGCAATCGATTAATTCTTCAAATTGGTTAAAGTAGAGTCATATATGAACATCATGGCCAAGAAAATGGCTCAGTTTATTCAGTGACATATCTTAGCCAGATACGACATTCCTCATAATATAGTAAGTGACAATGGTGTACAGTTCCAAGGAGAAACAGCCGATCTTGTTGAGAAGCATGGGATTGAGCATCATCGCTCTTCACCCTATCGTCCTCAAGCCAATGGAGCTGTAGAAGCAGCTAATAAGGTAGATAAGAAGATCCTCTCCAAAATGGTCACCAATTATCGAGATTGGGTCGATCATTTGCCTTATCCCTTGTGGGGGTATAGAACCAGCGTCAAGACTACTATAGGATAAACTCCTTTTTATCTCATCTATAGTATAGAGGCAGTATTGCCCTTTGAAATAGAGATCAAATCTTTGCGTGTAACCCTTGAAATGAGACTTCCTGAAGATGTGGGCAAAGGCAAGGCATGAAGCGAGACTTTCTGAAGGTGAATTGACTTTGATCGATGAGAAACGATTAGCTACATTAGAGAATCTACAATTATACCAGCAGCCCATGGCCAGAGCTTACAATTGTAAATTCAAATGGCAAGATCAACCTGTAAAAATGTGTTATTTGGTCTTAAAATAATCACGTAAGATGCATACAGATGCTCGAGGGAAGTTTCAACCAAACTGGGTAGGACCATACGTAGTAAAGAAGACTCTCAGTAAAGGGGCAGTCAAATTTACAGATCTGGACGGCAATGAATTTGTGAACCCAGTAAATCGCGATAAGCTGAAGCGCTATCTCATATAAAAAAAAGAGAGAAAAATGTGTGTATAAAGGACTGTTAAGAGCTATTGAGGGCTCTCAAGCAAAAATAAAGACCCCAAAATAAAAGAGTAAGGCCTTGGGTGAAATCCATTCGGAACCTTGGGCAACGATGGACATTTCTTAGGAATAAATACCATTATCCTTCCTATTTAAATAATATCTTTTATAGTAACATATTCATGTTAAAAATACTGCATTAGTGTATTAAATGGAAACTATGAATTGTTTAATAAGACACTCATTCAAATAGCATTTTTCATATTTATTTCACACAAAGTGCATTACAAACAGGAAATGAAAATGAAGAAAGCAAACAATGAGGCTTGAAGCCTTTATTCTCCCACAAAAATGAAGGACACGCAATGACAATCTCAATGATCTCCAAGGAAGCTATGGAGTCTCTTAGTCTCGATAAGTCTCTCCTTAAGAGTTGCAAGCCCATGGACACTAACAACCCAGATGCGATAAGCCTTAGTAGGATGGATGTCAAAAGGCATAGAATAATTCACCACCACCTGAGTGCGATCGTTCCACCTCACATCATGACGATAGACCCGAGTATAAGATAGTTCACCAGCATAAAGATGTCGGGAACCCCTGAGGGCTGCCATATTACTTGCATAAGCGACTAGGAGAGTAGCTGATAATCTCAGAGAGACAATGAGGATAACACCATTTCTAGCAACATCTATAGTCATATGCATGATTCCCCACCAAGGGCAAACCAATGAATATCCTCAGTAGCTCAGCTCTCCATGAACTCAACCCACTCCTCGACAGTGAATTCTCTATGGGAACGGTTATCAATGCAAACTAAGGAGCCCCTTGCCTAATAGGCCTTTGCTTGATAATCCATGCTTATAGGAACAGACAATACAAAAATCTTTTCCCAAAGCCAGAGCTACAAAAAAAACAAAAAAAGAGAGAAAAGAAAAGATATAAGAAAAAAATGAAAAAAATAGCCTGCTGGATTAAAAACCTGAAAACGCAATCCAGGCAAAAATTAAGGCAAGCCTGATAAATTGAAAACCCAAAAAGGTGGTTTATGCAAAAAGAAAGGCTAAAATAAAAGCTACCTGAAGGAGGAGTCTGTTACCCCTAGTAGTAGCTTCAATCCCATTTCGAGAAGAGCGCACAAAGATCAGTGTCTCAGCCAAACTCACCGTGACGGGAGATTTTCCCTCTAACATCTTATCAATGATAGTCAAGAAGGCAAAGTTGCAAACCATAGAAGGAGTCTTATAAAGAAAGACTCCCAGCAAACGTAAATAAGTAAGCTGAAGCCAGCTCCCATCGTTAGGAGAAAGATTCCTAACTACGTCAAAAGCCACATCCAACCTCAAGCCCTCGTTACAAATCAACTGACCCCTATTAAATTACTACAACTAGAAATGGTTCATCAACACACCAGAAAACTTAAGACAATGCATCGGAATGGCTGGAGGTATATCAGTTGAAGATCTTAAGAGTCCATAAAATTCTTCATACAAGGGGCACAACTCGTGATCTCCGAAACAGAAAATGTTGTCAATAGGATCCTAGAACCTGACAGCAGCCTGAATCACGTTGTCCTTAACAAAAATGAGGCAGTATTCCTTTATATGCGATAAACCGCAAACCCTAAGATGATCCCAACCATCAAAGTTATTCAGATAAATATTCAGATTTGCATAAAATAGAATATAGTTCTCCATGGAAAAATTTCAAAGAGTAGCAGTTCACTATATATAGTTTATGGCGCAATCTACCAATATCCGGCAGATTACCCAATAAACTCGACTGTTAATAAAAGAAGAAAGCACAAAGTACAGTAATGATGCAAAATTCTTTCATAAATAAAAAATATATTCATACAAGAAAAGGCCCTACAAATGGCCTAAAGAAAAGAAAACAACAAAGAGAAAGCCTATCTACTGCCCGCCGCTTGAACTCCGGTGGCTAGGATCGAAGGATAACGGAGGAGGAAGATAACCATCCTATGAAAAGAATCCGAAAGGATTGCCCTATCCCTACTGTAGCTGCTGCTGCTAGTCATCCATCCAGACCATCCCTAACTGATCTCAGAGTTATCGGATCTCCAGCTGCGACATTTCAACACAGACCATTCATATGCATTCCATAATATGCCATGCATCGTCATTAAAATAATAAAATAATAAACATACCGCCATCTCAGAATTTTGGCTCATCATGCACCGTTGTTATCCTCGGATATATCCTCAGTCAGAGATGCTATTGGCAATGGGCACCTACAAAAATGGAAATTAAAATGAGTCAGAACCGTCGTGACCTAAGAAAGAGATGGAAAGAAAAAAACAGGAAAAGCTCACATGAGTAGTGCTAGCCGGGTGGAAAGTCACTAGATGCTCATGGTCCATGTAGGGTTGAATCATCGGTGTGTAAGTACTCAGGTCAGGGCGGTACAATAGGAACATGGATGGTTGATACTGGAATCCTTGATGTCCCTCCATCATCACCGGACTCTAAGGTGGAACCGATGAAGTCGAAGAACTCCCAACAAGGGTGGAAGTAGGCATAGGCCTCTTCTTGCCTTGGTGATCCTATAAGAACATCAAAACAAGGGTGAGTTAGTCAAGCTAAGCATAAAAGGATTGGGGAATGACAAGGAAATCCAAATCAAAGAAAAAGGGATACCGTCATCTGGACAGCCCTAAGGGAACTCGACCTAGCTAGCTTGCTAAGGGCAGAAGTGGAAGGACCATCACCCCTGGATGAATTATGAACGTCTGGCTGAGGTTCATAGGAATAGGATCAGTCTCTAGCCATCTAAGTAGTTGTGAATGGCAAAATGCCTCATACCCCCCAGTCGCTCCAAGAATGCACTGGATATACCATTAAAAGCCAATTGTGCAAAGTCTGGCGTACTTCAAGGTCAGAAGATCCATTGACGCACATCAGGAGGGATAGAATGCATCTTAGGAGGAAGATGCCAACCCTAGATAAGCTTCCCAAGGTACCACTCCAAGGAGAAGGGAGTCTCTAAAATCAACCGGGTATTCACAAATTCCCTAGCCAACCTCATAACATCTGGCTACTGAAGTTCATGCCCCCAAGGCTAGATCTTGATCTGAAGAAAGGAAAAGAAGCCAAGTGTTGGTACAATAATTGTAGAAGATATAGTGAAAAGGGAACAAAAGCCAAAAATACTGTAAGATATACCTGCTTTGAAGTTAGAGAACCAAGGCAGATAGAAAGATAAGAAGGAGACTTTATCACACAACCATGCCAGTAATATGGCAAACAAGGAGAGACTGGATAGCTACTATTCCACACGAGCTTGGTCCTCGAAAGAATCCCCATCTTGAAGAACCGGATCTGCAAAATTCGGAAAAGTCAGGACGATAAAAGAGGGCAAAATGCTCATGAAGAAAGAAACGAGAGTTAGGCCCTTACATAGACAATCTGAAGATAGGATTTGAACTTGTCGATCCTATTGCTCACGCATTGATCAAGAGCCTAATATAAATGGCCCAGTGCAGCTTGGCCCCAGGCGTACTTATCAAAGCGAGTGGGATCGATCAAAGTAGGAGGAATGTGAAGGTTTACAATTGAACCCCCAGTGGGAAAACACAGCCAAGACAAAGTAGCGGTCACGAAGGCTCTAGCCTTACAAGCAGAAGATAAGTGCCCTCTATCCCGGATAGTCCAAAAGTTCATAAGTTTCTCGCAATAAACTCGTCCGGGCTTATCCCTAAAATAGTAGATCAAAGTTTTAATGCTCTGCATATTAAAGTTGTTGTAGTTAAAACAAACACTAAAGTGAATCACATTACCATGGAAGGGAAGACCTGTGATGGTACAGTAATCCAGTAGGAGTGATAGTGTACTCCCTGTAATGAAAATGGAAAGTGTGGGTAGTATCGGACCATCTGCTCAAGATACGGGAAGAGGTACTAGCCAGAATGTACAGATACTTGCGAGACTTCACATACTTGCAATTCCTCACCATCCTTGTACCACTTGTAAAAGTGGGAAATGCTGCCACCCTCATGGCTAGTGACCTGCAAAAATAATGCATGTACACTAACACACACCAATTTTCAATAAATCACACGGTTATCGAAAGTCAATTCATCTAATAAATTTATGACATGATTTAAAACAAAAAGCATAATAAATAATAATAAATAAATAACATAACAATAAATGAATAAACAAAAATATGAAAATGGCGGTAAAGCTTACCAAGATCCAAAAAATGTGATCAGAAGGCTTCAAACCGGGCGGAATGAAATCCCCAGGAGCGATCCCATGATACTTCTAAGTTGGTGGAAGCCCATATAATGCCTCGGCAGGAACTTCGGAGAGCTCCACTTGTTCACCATCGATTACCACATTACGCGTGGTCACTTGGATGGCCGGTAAATTCAAGCGATATTATAAAGCTTGTACCACATCGAGACCTCGCAAAATCAGAATAGAAAGGGGGAGAAAAGGTAAGAAAATCAGGGAAATCATTATCGATAATAGCTAAAGAAGGCAAAAATTTGCGAAAAGGAGAAGCGAAAATCTCAACAGAAGAAGAGAAGATTTTTTGGTTTGGAGAAAAATGAAGGCAAGGAGCTATATATATATCCCGTATGCAATTAGCCGCCAGACTAATTACATGCATAATTAGCCGGTGAGCTAATCGCCTAGTCAGTTGTCATGCGTTTATGCGTTGAACGCTTAACGGCTATAAAAGTTACCGTTATGTAGGAAATTAGCCTGTCGGCTAATTACGTATATTTTAACAATTTTTGAATTTTTGTATATTTCATGCATTTCTAGCATTGTTTATAAAATGAACGGACTTAAAAGTTGTTTTTACACAGCCGTTCATGCATTAAGCACCCAAAAATATTTATTTCGACCCCCGGTCAATTTTTTCATGCAATTCATTAATAAATTTTTAATCGAATGAGCAAAATATATTTTATTTCAAAATTTGTCGATTAAAAATATTTTAACTCATTGCATTCCACATACGTTGTTTTGTTGTTTCGCATACGACAGAATTTCTAGCAAAAAATTTATATATGCGAGGGGCAAAATGTTAGCGTAGGTCCATTCCGGCCCAATGTGGAATTACGCCTATTTCGTTCAGTGATCAGACAAAAGAGCCAAAAAGGGAATTGACATCCAAAATCCGAAATTCAAAAATCCACATTCCAGGGAAGCTTCGATTTAGCATTTTCTACTGAAAAATCAAAAAGCCAAAGTTTGGTCAAACATAGGTAATCACCCCATTGGGTAATCGCCTGTCTACAGTAAAAAAAATCAAATCTTACCGAGATCTGGCAAAAATTTATAGGATCCGAATCAGATTTTGTCAAATAGGCAACTAGCCCACCGGTTAATTATGACCCCTATATAAATAGAGGAGTCCCCCTCTCGTTTTCAAGGAAGACGCACAAACACATATACCCCTAAAAAATCTTTTATGCCATTTTGGTTCTGGGAGTCCTAAAAGCCCTGAAACTTTGCCAAAACACTTCCAAATCCAAGATTTATCACCGACACTCGATATAAACTCATTTTTTTGTCTTTTTAGATCAAGATCTCACTGTGATCGGTGGTCTAAAAATGACTTAATCTCTCAAAAACCCCACATTTTCCTTAGGAATAATCCGAGATTATAGCCATAACTTGGGTTAAACCTATTTTCCAACCAAATCATAACCTCTGACAACTTTGATCCTGTACCGGCTCTCAAGTCAACCTAGACAGACGAAAAGGTAAACTGATGGTAATTGGCTCTAAGCCCACCTTTAAATTCGATTAAGTTCGTTTATATCATTTCCGTTATTGCACATTGCATTTCATTTCTCCGGTTAAGTGAGCCACTAGTGTCACTTAAACTATAATACATGTAAATAAGTGTGCAGTTACGGATAAAACATCCAGAATGTGAGGAAACTCTATCCGGGTTTCTGGGCCCAAGTGATGCCGTTGCTCTACCAAAATTTCGGTAGAAAATATCAATTCATTATGCCGTTATGATGCCTGTTTTATTTCTTAAATAAAGCCGTTGTAATGCAGAAATTATCTCAAATTCTAAAATTTCAAGATTTATCCAAATAATTTGAATAATATGATAAACTATTGTGTCCGAACTCAGACACTCACTTTCTTTCCGGTATAAAAATCTCATTTATGATCAGTATACCACAATTCCCGGTGGAGCTGAACTGGGTGGCGACTCTATTCTATTCTAAAATAAAGTAAAAATATTTTATTTTAAAAATATCTTTTCTTAATAAAATGTGTAAATATATTTCTAAATATGATCACATTTTTTGCTTATAAAAAACCAAGCTTTTCTCACATTCAATAAGTTTACGTGAAGAAAAATAAAATTAATTTTCTCATTAATAAGACCAAAAAGTTTTATTAAAAAGAACGACATCGCGGTTTCCTCAAACTGCACCAAACCCAAAACGCGCCCTGCGCACCGCACCCTGCGTGCTCCCATTAAAATTTCGCCCTCTCACATTGGTCCCTGACCATATAGCCAAATATTATTATTGTTGTAGAAATCATAGCTCCGGCAAATTTCTACTGGCTTGGTCCTTAACCATACAGCCAATTTTACCTTTTGTGGAAATCATAGCTCCGGCAAATTTTCATTGGCTTAGTCCCTGGCCATACAGCCAATTTTACCTTTTTATGGAAATCATAGCTCCGACAAATTTCCACTAGCTTGGTCCCTGATCATACAGCCAATTATTATCATTGTAGAAATCATAGCTCCGGTAATTTTTTACTGGCTTGGTCCCTGACCATACAGCCAATCCCTATTGATGCACTGATATTTTATTGCAACAATAACATTTTACTCCCCACAGAGTTATTTTTTTTCCCAAACACGGATATTTATCATTTCTTTTCCCCATCAGAGTAGTTTGTTCTCAATAGATTTTCACCCTGTATGGAGAGACAGAATTTCACTCCAAAGCAGAGTCAATCGAGTACTATCTCTTTCAAAGGCATTTCAGGTATAATCTTACCTTATTCTGTACTCTCTTTTCCACGATCATAAAGACTCCGGTCAATTATGTCCTGCGAGGGGCAATCTGTGAGCACGGAATTTTCTCATGCCCCTAGTCGATGATGAAAGATTGACTCTATACTTTATCGTATCCTAATATGTTAAGCTTGAAATTGATTTATGGCAATTGGCCTTGAGAAACCACATTTAGTTCCTCATGCCTCTGTAAAAAAACCCTAAAAATTAGTCATGAGGTGTATCCTGTCATATGACACTAGTACCATCTTTAGTAGATATCGGTACCGTTATCCCTTATAACGGTACCGCTATCTATTATTTTCCGGTTAATTTTGACCGACTCAATTCAAAATTTCCTATTTAAAATTAACCAACACCATTACCAGCTTCCCAAAAAATGGTACCGGTATAGACTTTTTTGGCAGAAAATAAATCTGAATTAATACAATTTTTCCATTTGGTTGGAGAATTAATTATTTTTCCCTAATTTTACCTCTCATTTTTCATTATAAATAAAGGCCTAAAATCAATTTTTTAGATACAATTAACATCTATCAAATCTATTCAGCGAAATCAGCTCTAGGAAAGTTCTTACTGAAGTTCTATCCAAATCATTCCCGAGTTTTTAGCAAATTTAGAATAAAGAGGGGAATTTATTTTCGTCTAGCTATTCTTTACCAACCTTTAACTCATCTCTTCCAAAAGGTCATTCCTGTATCATTTCAGATCTAACAACGGATTCACAACGTAAAGGTACACAATCTGAAACTAAGATTATAATCATTTTAATTTAATTCTTGCTGCAATTTATTAAAGTTTCAATTCATGCTAGATCAATTGAATTAAATTTGCTACAGTTGAACTTGACTATAAATCAAGCTATTTTATTTATGTCTCATCTTCATCTCACTCTTCACCTCCGACAATAATCTAACTAACTCATAATATAAATTACTTATATTTCATTTTCATAATATAAGTTGTTTATATTATATATTATAAATTATTTATATTCCATAATATAAATTGTTTATGATTTATTTCCATAATATAAGCCGTCTATATTTCATTTCCATAATATAGATTAATTATATTTAGTTTCTATAATATAATTAATTTACACTCCAAAAATGTAAATAATTCATATTTCATTTTCAAATATAATTATGTTATGTTTCATTCCCGTTTTATTCCATCTCCATTTTCAATTATGCAATTAATTCATGCTTAATTCTTTTATGTCATAATTAATTCATATTCCACTTTTATTCATTTCATGCTTCATTCTTAATCATACATCATTTTCCTTTGTCGCTATTTCCATTGCTTATCAATGTCATTAATTATATTTGAGCGGGTAAGAGCTCTTTGTGGTAATTTTGTTCGAGGGATTAGCTTGCAACCCATGGTACACTTCTCTATACCTCTCTTCCCATTTTCTTCTTGATTTGTGAAATTGTCTGCCATATTTACGATTCTATCATTTTCTTAATTTTGTGAATTGCTAAATTTATCTTGGCGCCGTTATGCTGGAAGAACGGCATTGTGATCCTTGACACCGATGTTGCTATTTATTTCGTGCCAAAATGCAATATTCCTGTTTTACCCCTTTATTTGCAGGATAATTTCCTGGAATCCATTTGTTTCATATTATGTGTTATGAGCATGCGGTAATTGCTATGAAATGATGTCATGACCATATTGAGGGGGTGTGTTTTGATTAGAATAGCTCTTTTTTCTCATCTCATTTCTTAAAATGAATCTAGGTAACATGTTTGATGTTTAATAAACAATTTTGGTATTTTAATTTAAATTGGCTAAACAAATCGAATAAGTAATTCGTCCAGACCCGAATCTCTAAATTAAGGTATAGTTTTGTTCTTGGGACAGTGCTATACCAGAATTTTCTGGAAGAGCTGATTCAAGTGGCGACTCTATATTTTAAATTATAGATTTTGATCCATGAATCTTTTTGACATTATTTTATAAATTGTTTTATAATCTCTTCTACCAATTCTATTCATTAAAATCCCTGGCCGAGTTACCAAGTTGCCTCGATTGCCTATAATTAATGCCTTAATTGTCCCGAAAAGGAAAGTTGGCTCGGTTGACCCTATTTGACCCGATAAAAGCAAACGCGGCCTGCCCGCGCCTAAAAACGTTGTCCGCTCACAGTGCCTACATCCAGTCCTCGATAAATGCTTTTATCGAGCTTTAATCCACTAAGAATTTTTCCAACTGGTAGAATCCAAACCTTTATACAACTTAGTTTATTCCTCACTTCTCAAAGTAACCTCATTTACAAGCATAAATACAAACTAAGTTTCCCATTACCTATAACCCAAGTATTACACTCCCAATACAATGATACAAGGCTTTTGAAGAAAGATTACAGTATGACACTCCCTTTCTTCACAAGCTAATCTAAATTTGACTACAATGAAGTACTAGCTCAAAGTGTTTCTGAAAATCTTAATAGAAGTGTGAAAGATGAAAGTTCAGTGTCTTTGAAAACTTGCATGTAATTATTTTAAGCTCAATTGTATCTTCATCTTTGAATTATATAAAACTCTTTGATAAATTTGTCGTTTCATATTGGTTGTCTTGCTTGTGACCATTGTGTAATGGCTTCGACTTCCAGGCAATTATCTAACCGTTAAATATCTCAATTAAAATGCTTTGTAACTCTCCTTAGTCATCATGTTGATCTGGAATTGATATTTGGATATTTCTTCAAGTATTGGGAGGATTGCTTTTTTGGTATTGGACAGTGTTAAAAATGAACAAGAAAAGAAAATGGTGAATGTAATGCCATAGTTTTCATTGTCTATAATCAATTACATCGAATGATATCTATAGTGTACAATACCTATAAGAAAAGGAAATAAATAAATGCACATAAATATAATTAATTGTGAATAATCTTTCTAATTACCATTATTCATAATTACTGATATTATTCTTAATTAATGATAATATTTCAAATTTAGACTAATTAAGTATGATCTAATATAGAAATTATCCAATACCAATATGAGAATTAATATTCTCAACACTTCCCAATTTGTGTCGCAATGTTAAGAATTGATTGTAAAAATGTTTGCAAGTTAGTTTCGCGTTGATGCATTGAATTTTGAATTTTCTGATTCTGAATTTCTGAAATTTCTAATATAATAGGTGTAATTTGTGAAGTATGATTTGACATGTTAATAGCCGTATTTGTGAATCAAATTGAGATGTGAAAGTAGAACCAAATAAGGCATCAGGAGTTAAGAGACATGTTGTGTTTGTAAAAACATTATTTGTTACTAGCAGGACATGGCCGAGTCATATAAGCCATGATATTGATATAGAAAATCGATATGATCTGTAAAAGTAAGAACATGGCTGATTCAAATAAGTCATAATGTTGATATAGACAATCGACGATCTTCAAGAGTAAGAACATGACTGAGTCAAATAAGCCATGATTTTGATATAGACAATCGGTGATCTTCAAGAGTAAGGACATGGCTGAGTCAAATAAGCCATGATATTGATATGGATTATTGATAATCGATAATCTTTGTCCATGGGGACTGAATGAAAAATATGAGCGGAAGGCTGAAATTTTGAGTCACCAAGAACGATGCTTTGATATCATGTTAAAAATGAACAAGAAAAGAAAATAGTGAATGAAATGCTATAGTTCTTATTGTCTATAATCAATTACATCGAAGGATATTTATAGTGTATAATACCTATAAAAAAATGAAACAAATAAATACACATAAATATAATTAATCGTAAATAATCTTTCTAATTACTATTATTCATAATTACTGATATTATTCCTAATTAATGATAACATTCATAATTTAGACTAATTAAGTATAATCTGATATAGAAATAATTCAATATCAATATTAGAATTAATATTCTCAAGACAAACTGGTGTTAGATTGTCAATAGCGCTTTTTGTCATTAAAGAAAATTGTCAGTAGCTTTTTGTCGTAGACGTTGAGCTCCATGCAAGCTTCCTTTTTCTTTGTCCAATGTTGAATCTCATTCTTCAATGTACTTGTACACTTACATGGATAACTATTTTCTTTCATCAAAGTAACTCAAAATAGATATGGAATTCTCAAGGTATAAAATCAGTCAAAATAATTAACAATATATATGAGATATTTTTTCATGAGAAATACACAATTAAATAAGGGACAATTTAAACGATTTCTACAAAGAATTAAACATGAATGACACTAAGAAATAAATTTTCTTTAAAAAAAACTAAGAAATAAATTTAAATGATTAAGAATAAATATGTAGTGCATATAAGAGAACATATAATAAATACTAGACTGCCATAAGAGATGGAAATATGACTTTAATAATTAATTTGTCATCTTCAAAAACACTAAAACTGATATGAGTCATAATAAAAATTATAGATGAATATATGACTTGAATAATTAATTTGTGATCTTCAAAAATACTAAAATTGATATGACACTGTCTTTTATATTTTTGTATCCCAGAAACCTCATGGAAGTAAAATTTGAATTATTTATCTCTTTTTAACCGTTATTATATTTTTGTATCCCATAAATCTCGTGGAAGTAAAATTTGAATTATTTGTCTCTTTTTAACCGTTATTAACTTGTCTCTTATTGTGAGGCTGGAGGTTACCTAAAAACAATTTAGTTTAATATTTGTTCCTATTTTATAAAGACTTGCACATTTAGCATTTTTGTGCTCTAATTATTAGGGTTCTAATCCAAATTAGTGTAAGGTAAAGTCTTGGCCTAAAAGCTCAAGATGTGGAGGCATATTTAAGCTTCTTTTTGCTAGTGTAAGGGTTTTTTTTATGAGAGAGTGCAGCCATTTTTGGAGAGAGAAAAGAAGAGAGGGAGAGCAAAATTTTCAGCTTCTTTCTATTCCCACCAGCTGTATTCCGTTGCCGATCGCCGGAGATCAGACCTTCAGATCGCCGTGAAATTTTGCCACAATATTCCTGACATCCAACTCTTTCTTTTGACCGTTGGGTTTTGTAATCAGACCGTTGGATCAGATTTCGTTGTGGGCAGAATATGGAGGAATGTTTGTTCACTTGAGGTTTTGTGTAATTTCCTCATTTTATTTGACTTCTTCTTGTATTGTGGTGTTGTTGGTGGGTTGCAAACTCTTGTAAGACATTGTTGAGTTCTTTTCCCTCAACTTATCAATAATAGAAGTAGGGGTGGACTCCGTTATCGGTCACGTGGTTTTACTCTTCACATCGGAGAGGTTTCCACTTAAAAACTTTGGTGTTGTGTGGCTTGTTTATTTTCTTTGTATATTTGGTTGATTCTTGTAGTTTCTTGTTGATACTTATTATTGCTATTCCGCATTTACAACTTTGAGTTTTTGGGGCCTTGTGCTCAACAAGTGGTATCAGAGCTGTTAAGATCAGTTTCGGGGTTAATATGGAGTCTGTTAGTAGTGGTTCCATGGTGAAGTTGACGTCAACCAATTATTCCATATTGCGACCCATGATGGAGGATATGTTATTTTGCAAAGATTTATATGATCCAATAGATATAAGCATGGCAGAGCTTGGTAGTTCTAAACCGGCCAAACCTGAGAAAATGGAAGATAAAGAATGGGAGAAGTTGAAGAGGAAGACTTTGGGGACTATTAGACAGTGGATTGATATAAGCATCTACAATCATGTTTCTAAAGAGTCTGACCCGTTTGAGTTGTGGAAGAAACTAGAAGGTCTTTATGAGAGGAAGACAGCTCACAACAAGGCTTCGTTGATTCGGAAGCTTGTTAGCTTGAAGTTGAAAAGTGGGAAGTCAGTGGCTGAGCATCTGAGTGACTTTTAAGATGTTATCAACAAACTTACCACTATGAAGATTGTTCTTGATGATGAGTTGCAGGCTTTGTTCTTGTTGAGTTCTTTGCCCGATAGTTGGGAAACTCTTGTGGTGACTATTAGTAACTCAGCTCCGGATGGTGTTCTTTCATTGAATTTGATTAAAGAAAGTATGTTTAATGAAGAGTTGAGAAGAAAGGAGATGGGAGTTGAAAATTCACAGGCCTTTGTTGTTGAGAATAGAGGAAGAGACAAGAGTAGAGGTCCAAAGGGGCGTGGTAACTCAAGGGGCAGGTCCAAGTCTAGAGAGGGAAAGGAGACCAGAACATGCCATTATTGTGATAAGCCTGGTCATATCAAGAAGAATTGTTTCAAATGGAAGCGTGAACAAAAGAAGAAACCGGATTCCCAATTAGGGGGAGATGACAGTGGTACTGTAGCAACCATAGTGAAGACTGTTGAGGATACCAGTTTGCTTTGTGCAGTTTGTGAGTGTCGTCAGGTTGATGATTCAGCTTTAGAGTGGCTTGTTGATACTGGAGCTTCTTATCATTATGTTCCTCGAAAGGAATATTTTTTAAACTACAGAGCTGGCGACTTTGGTAGTGTCAGAATGAGAAATGAGAGCTCAGCAAGGATTATTGGTATGGGTGATATCCGTGTGAAGACTGATGTTGGGTGCACGATGACATTGAAGAATGTACGCCATATTCCTGATTTGCGCTTGAATTTATTAGCAGCAAGTGTTCTTGATCATGAAGGTTTCAGTCATACCTTCGGTGATGGCAAATGGAAGTTGTCCAGGGGTTCAATGACAGTTGCTCGAGTCAAGTTGTGTTGCTCGTTATATAAGACATACTTTAGAGTATGTTATGGTGATATATATGCAGCTGAAGAGAAGAATTTTCCCAACTTGTGGCATTAAAGATTGGGACATATGACGGATAAAGGGATAAAGCACCTGGCAAGTAAATCCCTCATTCCTGTGGATAAATCTATTTCCATTGACCCTTGTGAGCATTGTTTGGCAGGAAAACAAAATAGGGCTTCATTTGCGGGAAAATCTACAAAGAAGGAAGGTAAATTGGAGTTGGTTCACTCCGATGTTTGTGGTCCGTTAGATGTGGAGTCTATTGTGGCAATAGGTATTTTGTCACATTTATTGATGATGCAACTCGTAAGACTTGGGCTACTTGTTGAAGTAGAAAAATCAAGTGTTTGAGACTTTTCAGAAGTTTCATGCCATGGTGGAAAGAGAGACTGGTGGAAAGTTAAAATGTCTCCGATCAGACAATGGTGGTGAGTATACCTCTAATGCATTTAAGGTTTATTTCTCACAGCATGGCATTAGACATGTGAGGACAGTTTCAGGTACTCCACAACACAATGGTGTAGCTGAAAGGATGAATAGAACCATTATGGAGAGGGTGAGGTGTTTACTAAGAATGTCTAATCTTCCTAATACATTCTGGGCTGAAGCAGTAAACACAGTGACCTATTTAATTAATCGCTCTCCATCTGTTCCTCTTGGTCTTGACATTCCAGAAAGGGCATGAAGGGGTAGCAATCCCACTTATGCACATTTGAGAGTCTTTGGATGCAAGGCATTTATGCATGTGCCGAAAGTTGAGCGATCAAAGCTTGATTCCAAGACTAAACCATGCATTTTTGTTGGCTATGGTAATGAAGAGTATGGCTATAGAGTCTATGATTTAGAGAAGAAGGAAGTAGTGAGAAGCAGGGATGTAGTATTCTTTGAGCACGAGAGAGGTGCTGAGTTTCTGAGTAAAAGGTATAATTCTGCCACAGAATCTTCTTTTGATACTACTGATGTTCCTCTTGTGTCTAGTCCTTCTTGTGTTGAGCAGCCAACAGGTGAGAATGTTGAAGCAAGATCTGATAATGTTGAGGAACAATCGATTGGTGTTGATGATACACCAGAACTTGTTGATGCTGATACACATGATGATGAGAATGCTCAGTTTTATAATGCTCGAGATGAAGAGGTTCATGAGCGGGGGGAGCCGTCAGCCCCACAGGATGAACAAGCATAAATTCGAAGATCATCTAGAGAAAGAAGGCCATCTACAAGATATCCAAGCTCAAAATTCATTCTTGTCACAGAAGATGGAGAACCTGAAAGCTTTCAGGAAGCATTATCCAGTGAAGATAAAGGGTCTTGGTTGAATGCTATGAAAGAAGAGATGGATTCTTTGAGGAAGAATGAGACTTATGAGTTAGTGAAGAGTCCAAAAGATAAGAAAGTCTTGAAAAACAGGTGGATTTTTAGGAACAAGAAAAATGCAGATCAGAGTGTGAAGTGGAAAGCTAGATTGGTGGTCAAGGGATGCAATCAGAAAAAAGGGATTGATTTTGATGAGATTTTCTCCCCAGTTGTGAAGATGACTTCTATCAGAACCGTTTTGGGTTTAGCTGCGAGTCTTGACTTGGAGTTGGAGCAGCTTGATGTGAAAACAACTTTCTTGCATCGTGATTTGCAAGAGGATATCTACATGGAGCAACCAGAAGGATTTGAGGAAAAGGGAAAGGAAAAGTTTGTTTGCAAACTAAAGAAGAGTCTTTATGGGCTGAAGCAGGCACCAAGGCAGTGGTATCGAAAGTTTGATTCTTTCATGACAACCAATGGTTATAAGAGGACATTGGCCGATCCTTGTGTGTATTTCAGACAGTTCCTAAATGATAAATTCATCATTCTTCTGTTGTATGTAGATGATATGTTAATTTTTGGACAGGATGCAGATATGATATGTGATTTGAAGAAAAGTTTGTCAGAATCATTTGCAATGAAAGATTTGGGTCTAGCTAAGCAGATTTTGGGCATGGAGATAGTTCGTGATAGAAAGGCTGGCAAGTTGTGGTTGTCACAAGAAAAGTATATTGAACGGGTGCTTGAAAGGTTCAATATGAAAGATGCCAAGCCAGTTAGTCAACCATTAGCCGCTCATTTCAGGTTGAGCAAAAGAACTTGTCCGAAAACGTAGGAGGAGAAAGAAAGGATGTTGTCTGTTCCTTATTCCTCTGCTGTTGGTTCTTTGATGTATGCTATGGTTTGTACTAGGCCAGATATTGCCCAAGCTGTTGGACTTGTCAGTCGATTTTTATCCAATCCGGGTAAAGTTCACTGGGAAGCAGTGAAGTGGATATTCAGATACTTGCGTGGTACCTCAAAGCTTAGTTTGTGTTTTGGAGGTGGAAAACCGATTCTTGAAGGGTATACAGATGCTGACATGGCTGGTGATTTGGATGGAAGAAAGTCTACCTCAGGTTTTGTGTTTACATTTGCAGGGGGAGCTATTTTCTGGCAGTCTAAACTTCAAAAGTGTGTAGCATTATCTACTACAGAAGCAGAGTATGTAGCAGCTGTGGAAGCATGTAAAGAGCTGTTTTGGCTAAAGAGATTCCTTCAGGAGCTGAGTTTGAAGCAAAGCGAGTATGTAGTATTATATGATAGTCAGAGTGCTATGGATCTGAGCAAGAATACCATGTATCATTCTCGAACGAAGCACATTGACATTAGATATCATTGGCTGCGGGATGTGATCGAGGAGAAAGAGTTGGTATTGAGGAAAGTTCACACCGATAAAAATGGAGCGGACATGTTGACAAAGATTGTTCCCCGGAAGTAAGTTGAAGCTTTGTTGCAAGCTCTCCGGGATGTCATTTCGATGATGTTGATGTTGCACTATCTTCCCCGATTTGGGCTCGAGGGGGAGATTGTTGGGGTTCTAGCCCAAATTAGTGTAAGGTAAAGTCTTGACCCAAAAGCCCAAGATGTGGAGGCATATTTAAGCTTCTTTTTGCTGGTGCAAGGGTTTTTTTATGAGAGGGTGCAGCCATTTTTGGAGAGAGAAAAGAAGAGAGGGAGAACAAAATTTCCAGCTTCTTTCTATTCCCACCAGCTGTATTCCGTTGCCGATCGCCGGAGATCAGACCGTCAGATTGCCGTGAAATTTTGCCACAATGTTCCTGACATCCAACTCTTTCTTTTGACCGCGTTGCGGGCAGAATATGGAGGAATGTTTGTTCACTTGAGGTTTTGTGTAATTTCCTCATTTTATTTGACTTCTTCTTGTATTGTGGTGTTGTTGGTGGGTTGCAAACTCTTGTAAGACATTGTTGAGTTCTTTTCCCTTAACTTATCAATAAGAGAAGTAGGGGTGGACTCCGTCATCGGTCCCGTGATTTTACTCTTCACATCGAAGAGGTTTTCACGTAAAAACTTTGGTGTTGTGTGGCTTGTTTATTTTCTTTGCATATTTAGTTAATTCTTGTAGTTTCTTGTTGATACTTATTATTGCTATTCCGCATTAACAACTTTAAATTTTTGGGGCCTTATGGTCAACAATAATACCATGAATAGACTTTATGACCAGTCATTAGTTTGCTTAGAAGCCAGTATATTTTAGACAGAAAATCAAATAATTATTTTATTGATTTTCAACTTATGCATTTATTTTTTAATTGTCAGGAGTATTTATTTTTATCCAATGCAAGACTATATTTTTACACAGCGAAAATATATTTCACACCAAAAAATTGCTGCTTTCACATGTATTTGATCTCTGTTTTGCATAGGGTGTCCAAAACTGAATAAAAGTAATTGAATTAAATTGAATCAAATTTATTTTTGTTCAGTTTCGATTTTTAAAATTTGGATTTTGGTTTGATTTCGATTTTTGTCAAAAAAATCGAAATAAAATCGAATCGAACCGAATAAATTAATAAATATTATATTTTAATATATATTCATATTATATCTAATATCCTAATCAATATTCACGATATACATCACACTAATTAGTAAATAATAATAACAAATACGAGATTTTAACTTAAGTAATCCTAATTTGAAAAGAATTGTTTTACTTTACAACTTTAGGAATACGACTCATTCAACAATTCATTATATACATGTCATACTACTTAAATTAATATTTTTTAGGCCTAATGCATTAGGAACCCCCTGAACTTGTCCCTAATTGCCTCTCACCCCCTGAACTTTCAAAAGGTCCTCTCACCCCCCTAACTTGTCCAAAGGTCCCCTCGCCCCCCTGAACTTGTCCAAAGTACGCACCTCATGACCCCCCGTTGGATGACGTGTCAGGTGATTTGGCAATGCTTGAAAAGTCAATGCCACGTCAGCTCAAAGGGGTCATGAGGTGCACTTTAGGTAAGTTCAGGGAGGGCGAGAGGAACTTTGGATAAGTTCAGGGGGGTAAGGGGCGATTAAGGACAAGTTTAGGGGACTGGTGATTTATTTTTTATGTATCAATATTTATATTTATTGTTGTAAATATAAATTTCACAGTCCAAATACTATCAAATTTTACATATATCAAGATGAAATTACTTTAAGTCTCTCTCATATAACCCTAAAACGAAAAAATAAATTACAAATTATTTTATAAATTATAGAGTTTGCGCAATTCGATTATAACCGAACCGAATCGAATCCGAACAAAATTATATTTGATTCGGTTTGCACCGAACCGAACTATATTCTGTTCGGTTTCGGTTCTTATATTTTTACTAATCCAAATTTTAGTTTGAATCAATTCAATTTAATTTTTTAACCAAACCGATATTTATTCACCCCTATTTTTCCATATATTGATATATAGCTTCTTACAAACTTTACCTTTTTTGTTGTAACTTTTTCCAAAACATTGAAATCACTCATCTATTTACAAATTAGATAGAGCATATGATAAGTGGCGAATCCAGCTGAATATAGTTGAGGGGTTGAGTTTTTAATGTCATCAAGTGGATTAAAATATAAAGTAAACAATACTTGCTTATATTATAAATAAACTAATTAAGACACTGATTATTCAAAAAATATGGTAGTAAATAGTCTCTGTTTATATATCAAATAATGTTTTTTTAAGGTGACTTTATTTTTCACAATATAACTATAATATATGTATTTTTAATAATATTGGATGAGCGATACAAAATTTGATTATAAATGATAAAGTAATTATTATTTTGCCTAAAAACAAAAAATGTAACCACAAAAACATCATAATTTGATACTAAAATTAATTTTCATTAGTTGTTGAGTGAATAAAGTTATTGTGATTTTCTGTATAATCATGGTCTATGATGCAAGAAGAATAAGAGGGTTAATAGTTGGACTTAACTAAATAGTTTTATAATATTTATTTTTATAATTTTTGAGAATTACCTACATAGAGTAACAAAGCAGAACCAAAATGGGGAAAAAATTAAGCCTTAAATTTGAATTTTGGAAAGAATTATAGAATGGGTAAATTGGGATAATTTATATACGTATTTGAGGTTTTGGTTTGGGTAACTTTTTTTATATTAATTCATAAATAAACTTTGGGTAATATCTCAATTAATGGATCCAACCTTTTCTTTTATGGAAATAATAGTATTAATTTAAAACCTGAACAATAAAAAGCCCAAAGTTTAGGCATTGGGCTTTATTTTCAGAATAATATAAAAAAAGCCCTAATGCCCATACCCCTTTTCATCTTCTTCCTTTTTTTCCTGCAATTAAACCAGCGGCTGTTTTCTTCCATGGCTGAACAGGGGATGTTTTAATTTTCTCAGGCAAATCCCTCCATGACCCCCCTGGGATCCGCCCCTGTGATAGCGTAAAGATGAACGCGCTCTAAATATTATTCAAAATAGTAATAAAATTCATATAGCTCATCAACCTCAAAATTATTAGGGTGTAAAAGTTTTGTAATATTATATAATAAACATTAGATCAAAGAAAGATAATTATATGAACACGAGGGAAATAATTCTAATTTAGAAAATGAACTTTCAAATCAATGTATTAAAGTAATTAAAGAGTTTGTTGAATTTGCTCCATCAATTAATTGATTGCAAATTTGTAAGACTTAGAATTTCGGGTTTATAAAGGGGACAGTTGACAAGATTAATAGTAATATTATTATTTATAAATGTGCAAGCTTAATATATCTTGTTTCCAAAGTATATAATAAAGAAATTTCTGGTGAAAGAATTTAATCATAACATAATTTTTGTTAGTTTTGTGATGTGAGTCATGTGACCAATTCTCATCTATCTGATAAAGAATTCATAGTCAACTACTGCCTAACACAATTCTCCTTTCTTTGTGAATTAATAAGTAGTATTCATTTTGGTCTCAAAAAAAATATTATTTGTTTGATAACTTCATATTGAAAACAAACCAATTAAGCAATTAATAAAATAACGATTTGAAACAGACATGATAGCTAATTAATATGCCAAGTCAGGAATCAGGATCACATATCCAGTCAAGCAAAATAATATAATTAGATTATCAACTGATTCAGAACTCATAAGGCATATAGATTGTCATTCAGTTGGTCCAATTAAAACAGACACGTGCCCCTTCCTTTATCCCCGGCTATCTGGTTCTTTTTTTTTTTTTTTTACGTTGTAATCAAGTATTTTCTAAAATTCAACTAAATAATGTATTCACCCAATATTTTATAGTTCTAATCCATCCATCATAAATCTTCTGAATTTATTTTTAATTATCTATCAATTTTTTAAATCTTATAAAAATAGACGAGGCGATTAATGATGTATCAGTCTATTTTATATGCATTATAACTATATATAAAAATTATAATAAATGGACAATTATAATACGATACCCAAATTTTTTTATTTGGCCTTTGCGACAAACTATAATAATTACTTATTATCTCATTTTTAGCATAATTTTTCTAATTATTTTACCAAAATTAATAAAAATATTAATTAAACTAATAATACTTATTTTTTATACATTTTTCCTTTTACGTGTATTTAAGGACTCAGCGAATCACTATTTTTAGCTTTCTAAAATCAAACAACAGTTTTGAGCAATTGATTACAACTGCATTTTTCTATTTCAATGACAAACAACTATGAGCAATAAAGTTGACACCTTCATATCAGAATAGAGAAAAATTATCTCAAAGAATCTGACACCCTGATAAGGAAAATTTGGCTTCAAGTATATTTATATATTTTATTTTTGTTATTGTTATTGTTTTCAATACGGACAAATTCTCCCCCTCTTCGTTATGACTTTTATTAGAATTGTTTCCTTTAATTTTATCTTTTTTCTTATTTTTATGTTTGTGTTTATTTTTTTATTTAGTAAATTTGAGCCCGATTTATCAGCCTCATCTTCAATAAAAAACTATGAGTAATAATAAAAAAAGTTATCAGCACTAGTTAACAGCAATGACAACATAACGATAGCTACATTAAACTAGTTGTTATTCATTTATTCATGCAAGTTGAACCTAGTTCAAACATATCTAAGCTCAGTTGGGCTTGAAAAAAGGGAAAGATCGAACTTGACTCGGTTTGACGCTTATCGAGATTTGTATTTTATAACTTAACTCGAATTTATAAGCTTACGAGACAAAATGAGCTTTCTCGTCCTTAAATGCATTCTACCAAACTCTACTACCATCACTTTTTATATTTTACTTTAATTAAGTTAATACATCGCTTGCTCCTAAAATTGGACGAAATCGCATACTGTCTCCGTTAATTTTGAAAATGTACTCTTACCTGTTTAATTTTTAAAGTACAACAGTTTACCACACATGACTCACATTACGCTGACGTGAGAAGATCAGAGAAAATTTGGCAAGTGGAATATGAATTTTAGTACTTGGCTGGTATTAAATCATTTGTTAGTGGTAAAATTAAAAAACTTAAGAGATATATTGATACTTAAAGAAATAGTTAGGGGTTAAATTGAAAATTTATATTGAATTATAGAAATTCCGTAGAATCGGGAAGAATTTGCTTAAAATTTTATTGAATTTGATTAATCCACGTAGTCAAGAAAATTGAGTAATTTTAAAAGAAGAGTTTGTTTGTAATTTCATAAATTTTTTTATAAAATTTTATGGTAAAGAGAGCTTTAATTGTATCATATATTATTAAAGAATACATAGTATTGGGATTTAAATGAAATTTTTCATGGTCTTTTTAAATATTTAATTTTCTCTTCCAATATATCATTGATTTTGTTTTTCAATATGTGCCACGTGTCAATATATTATTGGTTTGATTTTCGATATTTTGGCAGTGTACATTATGTGTTACACATTATGAAATTCAAAAGCAATAAAAGCATAAGGTAATGTACTCTAATTAAGTCGAAGGAGAATAATAATTTTTTTTTACTATATTAAAGAGGAACGAAAACCTTTCGAAAGTTAAAATTTCAAGCCGACTTAGCTCTAAAATCGAGCTTACGGTTGAGTCGAGCACCAACAAATAAAGTAGTATAATGCTTTCAAGAAGAAATTAATAAAGGGATACGCATTCTAAATTTGAGTATGGGGAGGCAGGTGGAATTAGAATAACATGTCAGTATATATGTTTTTCTTATTTTCATTTTTAATTTGCATATTTTTCAGTATATAGAAATCCGCAAATTGAAAAGCATTCACATAAATTTTTATTTCTCTCTTTTTCTTCTTAATTACTCACTTATAATTTTAACAATTTATATTTAATACAAGGGTAAATTAGAGAAAAAATTGTACAAAATGCATTGATAATTTAAATTAACAACTAAAAAGAGAACTAAAAAAATAGCTAAAGAGATAATAATTTCTAAATGAAGGAAGTATCTTTTGTTATTTACATAACTATTGTCTACATTCATATACTACCTAGAGATTCTATGCTGAAAATTTTGATTTTGAATTTTAAATTTTGTGGGAAACAAAACTCCGCGGTGAAGATGGTCTTTAACACAAAAAAATTTAAGGGTTTTTCTGATACTTGGGATCAATATAAATTAAGTACTTACGAAAAACAGTTTATCATTAAATAAAGGATGAGAGTTCAAAAGGTTCGCGAAGATCTAAATTCAAAACTCAACTCATCTACTATTAAATCAGTAATAAAAAAAAGGCAAATCAATATATTAGCTTACTGTAGCAGCAGGTCTAGATTTTTCTTTAAAAAACAACACTTAAACTTAAAAAGGCATAAAGTAAAATCTAATTTTGAAAGATTTTACAATTTAACATTTTAAATTAAGAATTTTTTATTGAGCTAAATGAAAGTCTTTAAAACTTGTATATAATTTTAATTATTTTTAATAAAGAATTGACAGTCTAAGCAGCCATATATAGCTGTTTATTGAAATATAATACAAAATAAATTAAGAATATATATTGAAAACTATAATAGTTAACTTTTCAAAGGTCTAAAATTTTAATTCAAGCTGTTCTACCTCATATTTGTGACATTCAACTAAAATGCAGCAAGTTGAAGACTTAATTTTCAATTCCACCAATTAAACATCACCTTTTTGTCATTTTTTATGAACTATTTTATTGCCAGTTCCTATATGTTTGTTAATCACAAGCAGAGCTTAAAGAAATAAAAATAATTCTTTGGGTTGTAGCTAAAGTATTGTCTTTAATTATCATCAATTAAAGTTATGGTGAACTTAAAAAACATGTCATGTGGTTTGGTCGTTTTATAAAAAAAGTTTTTGTAAAATTTTTTATTTTAAAAAGGTGCATGTGGTTTCAAAAGCTAGCAAAAACATAAAATTATGAAATCCAATTTGAAAGGATAATCTCAATTATTCAATAAATTCAATATTCTTATATTTTAACTATATTATTTATGAATTATTTATCAAGATTTGAGTAAGTTTCGAAAGCTTTTCATTTTATTATGATTTTTAAAGCTATCGTTAATTTTTAATTAATATAAATATTTATACTTCTCAAAAAATTCTAAAATTTATCATTAATATGTATTGTATTTTTATAAACAAAGTTACAAATTTTCACTTCAAATGGACAAGATTATCCTTTTAAATATAGTTTCAAAATTTTAAAAAATATATTTTTACTAACTTTTAAAATCGCATACACCCTTTTAAAATAAAAAAATTTTATAAAATTTTTTTTATGATCAAACCACATTATATATTTTTTAAGTTTACTCTTAGAAGATACTTCGAAAATTTTGAATAGTTGTTTCCGTTGACATTTGGATCCAAATAGTAGTTTTGGATAAACAGAAAAAATTAACCTTTTATTTTCAATGTGAAAAGTGGTAAACTAATCTGGAATACTGCACTCAAACTACTTTTAGACTGCATTTATACGTCTTAATTGTACTTCCCTAGAACCTTAATAAAAGTGTCAAACATATATAAATATAAGTTTGGGGTAAGTATGAAGTTGGTATCTCACGTAAAAAAAATTAATGAGTTAAGTGAATGATATATAATTAAGAATTATTTATAAATTCATTATCTTAGAGTTTTAGGTTAGATGTAGTGTCAAGCCTATAATATATATCATTCACTTGGATGCTCATTATTTTTTCAAACCGAAAGCATCCACATCCTAACAATATATATCTAGTTTTGAAGGGGAAAAAAATATTTTAAAACCATACGTCCAAAATTAAATTGTTTGATAACAAATGCGAGATAAAAGGAAAAACATATGAAGTGAATAATCGCTATAAATAATATAAAAATTTAGAAATATGGAAGAATGACATTTGTAAAATTAATGTGTATATTAAAACTAAAAATTTAAGTAAAAACGAGAAAGCGAAAAACATATGAAACAAATTATGCAAAAAAAAATGTGTTTCTATGTACTTATGGTGCATTAATTCGGTGGAGACAACAACTTATCGTTTTATATATGTCTTTTTCCTCTGGTATACAATAAACTAAGTTCAGTTAAATTGTATAACTGTATTATTGAGAAAATTTAATAGAAGGATATGTTCTTTTTAACTTATGAAAGTTGAATTGAACTGAATTAAATTAATATGTTCTGAACTGAATTTTTTTAATGTAAATTTATAACTACGCATAGTTAAACTGAACTGATGTGGATTAAATTGAATTGCACTATAAAAGAATGAGGTGTAAGTGAAGTAATAAAACATAGTCTTAACTGTTATGTAGGGATGGATTGATGACCTAACAATCTATTACATAGTTAAGCAGGTGGATAACAAATTATTATTACCAATTCAAATCCCTAATAAAAAAATCGACGCCCAAAATAATTTTAAAATTATAGAATTGTATACTCCATTAAGCAATTCTATGACTCCATCAACTCTTTGCTGCTATATATATTACATATTCATGATTCTCTAGTACACAATTTCACAAATCAAAACACAATAATCTCAATTGTTTTAGTGAGTGTAATTATAGTTAAGTTATAGTTTTGTTATAACATTATGTTCCGGCTACAATATTTGGTACTTTCAGCTTTAGCTCTCTTAGCTTATTCGTTGTCTTCTGCTGCTATCGTGGAGCATTCCTTCATTGTAATTCCTTTTCTCTCTATTCTTTTCTCTAATAGTTTCTGACTTCAAAGTAATCTGCATTATAAATTTATACATGTCTCTCTCTCATACACACACATATATATACCTCTTCTCTAACGACCTGTTTGGCTATGAGTTTTTACAGCATCTTTTATAAAAGCTCCATTTTCAGGTTTTTTTTAAAAGCTGCAATTATTTTAGAAAAAATAAATCAAATAATTCTTAATTAATTAGTATGAAAGATCAAAATGTGTTATTCAAAGCCAAAATATGCACTTCTACTAAAAATTTATGAGAGCAGCTTATTTTAATATCAGCTTAAAAAGCAATGTCAAACTGGCTCTAAGTTTAAATCGAAACTAACTACTACAAGTTATGCCATATCATTGAGTTAAGTTTTGTTGTATATAATAACAACTATTGTCGGATTATTTGTCAGCTTAACCTAATAGTGCTTAAAGTCCAATGACTTGTAACTTTTTTAAGGCAGTATTCTCTTTATAATTAAGGATTTTTTTATGAGGCTAGATATTAACCTTAGAATCCCCTACAACTATATTAAAGTTGAATACTATATCCAGTTGGTAACTTTTTTAAGGCACTATAACTACTCATACAAGTATTATATATTTTATAGATTGGACCTTAGTAAACTATTTTTTTCTTTTTCTACATGTCTAAACTTTACATTTTCTGTAAGATCCAATAACTTATATATATTAAGTCTAAATACACTAATTACGAGACACTTTCTTTCTTGAAATATTTTTATGGTTTAAGAGAGAATACCAAGTTGAATAGTTAGTTTTTTTTATGAACTTGACCCCATTACCAAAAACTTAATTATCTGTAGAACTATTCAAAACCTATTATCCTCAGACAATATTAAATTAATATGATCAGTTGGATTTAATTTAGTTATTTACATGCTATTAATTTCGTGATTTGTTTCAGGTGAAAAACCTTACAGTCCAGCGATTGTGCGGTGAGCAAGTGATAACTGCAGTCAACGACAGCCTCCCGGGCCCTACCCTTCGAGTTCGAGAGGGCGATACCCTTATAGTTCATGTGTTTAACAAGTCTCCCAACAATCTTACTATTCATTGGTACTAATCAAACTATTAAGTAATTGAAATTCTTTGGTCAAATAATTAATTCTATTTTTTATAAGAATTAATTTATTTTTTTTAATTAAACCATCTCAATTCCTTTCATTCAAATATACTTTGACTATGTAAAATAATGAGCTGTTCATATATGTGAAAATTAATTTATTTTTTTTTTGTTGTAAGTATCTTTGTGATGACTCATCATCTGTTTTTGTTTCTAGGTTTCATAATAATCAAACAATTAGTAGAAATGTTTAATTGTTTATACAGGCATGGAATTTTTCATATAATGAGTCAATGGGCAGATGGACCTAACATGATAACACAATGTCCAATAATTCCTGGAAATAAATATACCTATAAATTTAATGTTACTAAACAAGAAGGGACACTTTGGTGGCATGCTCATGTTTCTACTCTCCGGGCTACGGTTCATGGGGCGCTCATTATCCTCCCAAGATTCGGTCATTCCTATCCGTTTCCCGAACCCGACCAGGATGTTACTATTTTATTAGGTATAATTAACCAAATTATAACATTAATAGCTCATGTATGGATTTTATACAGCTACAATAAATTAATTGATGCAGGGGAATATTGGAATGCTAATATCATTGATGTTGAAAATGAGGCACTTGCGTCCGGTGGAGCACCTAACAATTCAGATGCCTACACCATTAATGGGATGCCCGGTGATCTATATCCTTGTTCCAAAAATAGTAAGTAACAATATTATAAACCGGTAAATTTCCCGTGGAGAATAGTACCGATTTAGTTACCATGAGTTAAACCGTTAAAAACCTATATATACTTTCTTGAGTTTTTTTGGATGGAGGGCAATTGCTCATCCGTGACTAATATGCACATCATAAGTAATTATAATGTGAATGAAGTAAAGATATGAATAAGAAGAGAAAGTCTAGTATATGTTAGAATTTGCTTTTAGGAAAAAAAGGTCGTCTCCATTAAAGAAAATTTGTAAAATTGTGCTTCCATTGAAAAAAAAATCACCTCCACGAGCTTATTAACAAAACAATCTTAACTAAATTAAATAACAGGTTCAATTCTAGTTTATAAAACCTTAATTATTTGATGTCTAGCTAATATATCACTTGTGGATTGCTAAAGTCTTGTTAAATACTTTATCAGAGACATATAAGCTTAATGTGGAAAAAGGAAAGACTTATCTCATACGCATCATCAACTCTGCACTCAATAATCAATTGTTCTTTAAGATAGCCAATCACAAGATGACAGTTGTAGCTATAGATGCCTCCTACACCGAACCTTACATCACCGATGTGGTTATCACTGGTCCTGGCATGACCACGGACGTTTTAGTAACAATGGATCAACCAATAGGCTCATACTATATGGCTGCAAGCCCATACGTCAGTGCTACAGGCGCACCATTCGATAACACAACAACAAGGGGCATTATCACCTACCAAGGATCAACTTCAACAAACCCCATTATGCCACTAATGCCAGCCACCAACGACACACCAACAGCTTTTAAATTCTACAGCAATCTCACCGGTCTAGCCGGCGGTCCACACTGGGTTCCGGTTCCACGCCAAATCGACGAGCATATGTTTGTCACAATTGGACTTGGATTAGAACATTGTGGAGCAAACGCCACATGTCGAGGCATCAATGGACAACGATTCGCTGCTAGCATGAACAATCATTCTTTTCAACTGCCGACGAGTTTGTCACTGTTGCAAGCGGTGTTCTTTAACGTTGACGGCGTTTATACCCCCGATTTTCCCCATAAGCCTCCGGTTAAATTTGATTACACAAATTTTAGCGTATTTAATGATTCGTCGCTATTATTTGTACAAAAGGCGACGAGTGTTAAGGTATTGAAGTACAATGCGACGGTTCAAATGGTGTTGCAAAATACAGCATTGATAACAACAGAGAATCATCCAATGCATATTCATGGTTTCAATTTCCATGTGTTAGCTCAAGGATTTGGAAATTATAATCCAAAAACCGATCCTAAGAAGTTTAATCTGGTGAATCCCCAAGCACGTAACACAATTGGAGTGCCGGTAGGTGGTTGGGCAGTCATACGATTTGTAGCGAGTAATCCAGGTGTATGGTTCATGCATTGTCATTTAGATGCGCACTTGCCTTGGGGATTAGCCACCGCGTTTATTGTTAAGAATGGCCCCACTCCTGCCTCAACCTTGCCACCTCCTCCCTCCGATTTACCCAAATGTTAATTAATACCGCCTAATCAGCATTTTATGGTTGAATTTTATTCTTTCTAATTTACTTGTTTTGTCACGAAAGAAATTTGTTGTAATAAAATATATATTCGCTCAATTGATGTATGCTTCGAATTTCAAAATCTGTGAAGAACACATGTAAACTGTCTGCTATGCGTGCACAAAAGCTATACGTAATTTTTGTTTAACTTTACGAAGACTCAAGTGGATAAGTTGTTGTAAAATGTTAAGTAAAATATAATAATAATAATAATAATTTTTATTTTAAAAAAATATATATGAAAAGAAATGATATTAAAGTTGGGAGGACATTTAATCTTTTGTCTTGAAACTTTTTTAATAAGTTTGAATTTTTAAAGTATTGCAATTATAAATTGCAACTTATTGTCCCCTCCTCTACTTACACGCGCGCGCACATATATATATATATATATTATTTTTGAATGAGGAATTACATATACGAAAAGAATTCCTCACTTTGCTCTGCAAATTCTCTGTTCATTTTTGAGTTTTTATTCCTTAGGTTCTTAGCTATCCATCCTCGGTGATAATATTTTACACTCGGTTGAGTTCTCCTAACGTCTGTTCTTGTATCCTGGGAGACAGTTTACCATATACGGGGATAAATCTGTCTTAAGGAAATCCATTCGGGCCTCAACAGAATCTTCTTTGCGGTTAAAAGGTTATTTCGATATTTATTATTTTTTTAAATATTTTACTATCATATTTTCGTAATTCAAGTTACTAACATCTTGTTACATTTTGTCTCTTAAAGAAATTACTGTATCTAATAATCTCACATCTAACATAAGTTTCAACTTTGAAAAATCAAGGAAGAAAATATATATGTGAGTAAACAGCAAACTGTAAAGCATGTAAGCATAAAGTGACAAGGGTTCTAGTCTAGTGGTTGAGCTTTGAAACTGTAATTACAAGCTCGAGTGGGGTGAGATAATGTTTTTCTTTATTATTATTGTAAGCCCAAATGAATCAAACTTTTTAAAAAAAAAAAAGGTAATAGAAGCACAAAAGGTGGAATATTGTACTTTAGGTGTTTTATTATTATTGTTAATATTGTACCTTATATTTATATTAATAATAGCAACACTAATATTGTAAAACTGAACACAAGAAAACCAACTTACAAATAAGTGGAAGAGAAGATTAATACCGTAAAAATTTATTAATGGCTCATGGATTAATTAATATAAGGAAAACATCATACTAATAATAAAAAATATGCTCGCAACAAAGCGCATTCCCAACTCCACCAAACTCCAATGAAATGAATTTCAAAATTCTCTCTCCATTTGGCTTAATACTGCATAATAATATCATATTTTTTAAGAAATATGGTATACACCAATTAATTAAAAAAAATTAGGTAGAAAAAGCGTCCGAATAAATTGATCAAGCAATAGGAGCAAAAGCAGGGCTGACAGCTGGATCAGCGGCAGGAGCACTGGCATCCACGTGGCCAGAGCTCATGAGCTCGATCATTGAACGATGTGGGTTGCTGCGTGCTGCCTCGCAAAGATCAGGCAAAAATGCACCTGCATATATGCGTCCACATCAAACACTTACATTAAATATAGGGTTAACTTTAAAAGTTTCACGTGGTTTCACTCATTTTTAAAAAGGCTCTTGTGTTATTTTTTTTAAAAAGGTCATTGGAGTATCAAATGTTAGCGAAAAAATAGATATTCTCTTAACAAAGTTAGTTATACTGAGTTGGAAAATGGTATTTAGGAAAATCCCAAATTTTACAAATTTTAAAACAAAAAAATATGATAATTCACTTTGCCAATCCAGCATAACTAATTTTATTATAAAAAAAACTTTAATTGCTAACATTTGATATCACAATGACCCTTTTGAAAAAAAATAACACAAGAGTCTTTTTAAAAACGAGTGAAATCACTGAAATTTTTTTTTAAGTTAACCCTTAAATATAATCAAACAAAAAAATTTCAAGATTAAAATTCATTCGTTTTTAGGGGAAAATATGTTGTTTCCGTTTGCATGTTTCCATATCTCCGATTCATTTTTTATGTTGGAGATATCCCACATAGAAAACAAACAAGGATTATGAGTGATATATAAGTGGAGTAGATTGAGCCTTAACACAAGCCAATTAGTTTTGTGTTAGATAGGCTCAACCCGACTTGTATGATCACTCACCTATTAAATCCAACACTCTCGAGGCCCACGGATTTTTAACATTTTAAGCATGCCACAAAATTGAACAACAGACACGGGAAGGGACAAAAACAGATTCTTTTCGTTTTAAAGTACCTTCACCTGTGGCCAAGTTGAAGTAGAGATCAATAATGTTGGGGCATCTATTGTAGCATACAGGAGAGCAAAGGTTAGCGGTGAAATTAGGCTCAAGAAGCGCATCAGAAGAAATGCCAACAGAAATCCTGTCAACTCCACAAGCCCTCACACACTCATCACTCTCTATATAATCTGCAATTCGCTCCACAATAACCTCTGATGTTCTGCATTGATATTCGATCTTTCCATCTCTTGATCCTGATGCTGATGTCTCTAGCAAGCATCTCTTTCCTGACGATGCTATTGAAAATGCGCATACATCATTTGGCAGATCCTCGCACACTATCTCCCCTACATTCACATATCACTTCTCATATTACTTTTTCGACCAAAAAAAAGATCGAATCATTTGACATGAAAATCAGACGTTCCACACATTTTTCACCGTATGTATTGATGAAGCCGGAAATTTTTAATATTTTAACTCTATCAGGACACATACGATTGATGTGTGCATGATCATTTTTTCACAATCGTGATTAAAAAAAGGAGCATACATGCGAACGTGCCACGAGTGATATTAAAATAACCATATATGCATTACCTAGAGCTGCGTTGAGGAAGAGGGAAGAGACAAAGAGAGCCAATGCAATTTTGTAAGAAGCCATTGTATTTGTTTTCTCTTTTTTGGTACAGATAAAAAGAAAAGAAAAGGGGGAGGGGAGGCACAAGAGTATTAACTTTGTGCCTTCCAAAGATCAGATAAACAAAATCTGTTTTTTCAATCTTATTTTGTTTATTCCACTATTGCAAAATTTTGGGGTCTGTCTTTCTATATATAGATTGTTGAGAATTTGATTGGTTTTAAAGGGTTCGATTATATTCAATATAGGCTACTTCTATACATAGTTAACCGCTATTTCTTTATATGGTTCTTCATTTAATTTTTATTTTATTTTAATGAGTCAAAAACTTTGTGCTTTCGTATTGCAATTGCAATTGCAATTTCTTTTGTGGCGACGTGTTTGGATGTTTCTTTTTTAAGACTTTGTTGCCAACCTTGTTAATTCACACCAAATGGTTGTTGCCAAATAAGTTAATTATAATGCTCCACACGTACGCCACCCCTCAACTAATTATTTAGTTCACTTTTTTTATTTCTAGTAATTACTTGTTAATTGTTATTCACGTATCTTATGCCTTAATTTGATGGTTTTGTTAAATTGATAGTCCAAAAAAAATCAAATGTTAGCCAAATTTGTGGTCTCTTTTAAAGGAGTTTCATTAAAAATTTTGCATTGAATATATTATTTATAGTTAATTCTACTTTTTCTTCCTATATTTTTCTTATATATATTTTGTTTAAAAACTGAGTTTGGGTTACAACACCTCATACGCATCCATTTTATAATAGATAATAGTGTTTATGTCATGTGTTAAAAATAAAAAAAAATTAAAGACTCTGTAATGAATGATATAGTTCAAATTAAAGAAAGCAGTTAACTATAATAAAATGATATTTTCTTTTACTACAAAAAAAAAGTACGAGTTTCAAATAGAACGGACAAGCAACCCAATTACATAATAAACAAATTAATGATGGAAGAGGCCTAAATGAATTCAAAGATTTGATACTTAAAATAAGAAAAAATTGAAAGTACAATGTAGTTTATGTCAGAGTTGTAAAGTTACACAATAAACAAAAGATTTGAGGTTACAAGTTGTAATGAAATAACTTATCACAACGGTTAGTTGAAGCGGAAATAGATTGCAAGCAAGCAAGCAAGCCGCCTCTGGGTTCATTTGTTTTCAAGACCCTCCTCTGGAATTTCTTTCGGTCATTCTCGGAGACCATGTTGATGTTTTATTTTTACATAGCCTCTATGGTACTCTTTTCGCAGCAAAATAAATATAAAAAGAACTCAACATTTTCAATGTCTTTTATTGCCAAACTTAACAATTTGCTAACTAATCAATTATATTCTTGTAAAATTTATGGTTACAAACAATATTGCATGTTACGCTAGTTAGTTCATGTGTTCCTGTAAATAACTACACAATTCATAAGTTTTATTACTCCATTTTTAAATTCTCACTTTAGCCTTTTTTTTTTAAATAAAAATTGTATCGTTAATATCCATCTGAATGTGAACTTGAATAGTCGATTTGCTTCTGTCTTTTGTTGAATCTTTTTCATGGCTCAATAGATAATTTGATCAGCCAATAATTTTTTTTTGTGTTTCAGTATACGGTTAACCAACATGTTAACTAATCGATTACGATAAATTGGATCGAATTTTACAGATTTCTCCTTTACAGTACCTCGAAGCGACCTTTTAAGATCACAGTTTCTAGGTCAACTACCAGACCTTTGTCGCTCACTTCAGCCTTTTTTATGATCTTTTCTAATTATAAATTTTAATTATCAATGCAAATTTATTATCATTATTTTATAATTCACCCTCATATTATTGTGAGGGGATTTTTTTTACTGGAGAATAATAGCTATATAGCTGGAATTAGTGATCGATAACAGCCCTAATTAAAGGTGGACAAGAATAAAGCCAAACCCCCCTACATGTTGAAAAATCAACCGCTCTAGCTAACAAATGAGCGGCTTGATTCGCAGACCTATGAACGTAAACAGCTAGAATATTAGAAAAACAAAGCATAAGTCTTTTGCAATCTTGGAAAATAAGACCTATCGGCAAAGTAAAAATAGAGCCATTGTTCAGAGCATGCACAACATTGATCACGTCTAGCTCAAGAATAATGTTATCAAAACGGTTATCCTTGAGTCAACTGAGAGCCTCCCCGCAACTCATGACCTCCGCTAAGAAAGCATCTCCACCTCCAGGTAAAAAGTCAACTCTAGCAGCAACAAAACTTCCCTATGAATTGCGCACAACGCACCCATGACCTAACTTGGTACCTCCCTCAAACACACTTGCATCGATATTACATTCAAACCAATTAGTCGGCTTCCAACATGGGATAGATCTGACAAAGGCAAGGTTACGGCTGGTATCTGCTGAGAAGCTTTCCACTCTATCAAGAATCGAACGCCATGTCTAATCACTTGTGATGCAGCCCTAAACTTGTGACTCCAAACCATGTTGTTTCTTCTTTGCCATATAGCCCAACAAATACTTGCAGCCTTTTCAATACAAGAATCTTGTTTGTTAGACAACCATTCCCACCAAGTTGTAACCGTAGTAACACTGTTTGGCCAGCCTTCATTAAAAATTTCATCCCAAATTGGAAAAACAAAGGAGCAACCGAGCAGTGCATGGAATGAGTCTTCGGCACTATCCCCGCAAAAAGGGCAAAGCAAATCCACATCCACGTACTTATTGCGAAGTCTGATAAAAGTAAGCAAAGTATTCGTTGCTACCTTCCACAAAAACATCAATATTCTTGGCCATAAATTAAAGGTCCATATCTTGTTCCGGGAAGGAGCGAGACAGTTCGACTGCAAGGAAGGAAAGTGGGACTGATTTAGGATAGCATGGTAGCAAGATTTAACTGACAATAATATCATCTGCTCTAGGTTCCAATAAACCCTGTCATTCATAATATACCATTGGCGTGGGATTCGCCTAATTAATCCTTGCTCCTTCAACGAGAAAAAACACTGGAGCATGCTTTCATTCCAAGAGTCGTCGTCATTGAATAGCAGGCTTACAGTTTCAAATTCAATGCCTGGGGAAGGGGTTGACCGAATACAAGGGTGGGTTAATGACGGCAGCCATTTGTCCCTCCAAATAGATATGCTCGAGCGATTATCTACTCTCCACGCCAAAGCATAATGAATGATACTTTTAGTTGCCGTAATACCTCTCCAAACAAAGCTCGAGTTCGATCTAACCTCAACCTCAAGAAAAGTAGAATTTGGAAAATACTTGTACTAGAAGATCCTACTAACTAGGGAATTAGGCTCAAAGATGATTCTTCGTGCTTGTTTAGCTAGTAAAGCAAGATTGAACTCTTGCAAGCTTCGAAAATTAAGATCACCTGTATCCTTTAGTTGACACAACCTTTCCTACTTCATTCAATGAATTAATAAACCCCATCATAAATGAATTTATTCTTTATAATTTATTTTTAATAAGTTGGTAATTAAGAAGAAATTTATTTCAATAATATAATAACTTTTGTACCAATTTTGATAAAATAGAAAATTAAAAAGAACTAGAGGGACTAACCATTATACAGAAAATGTTTTCAGTCTTAGCCTTTGGTGGAGAGTAAGTTTTACAAGAATTTTTAAAGAAAAGTTAGGCGCAGAATTTAATAGAAAGATGTAGAATTTAATAGAAAGATTTAGGGGGTGTTTCTCCAAACTTATATTTATTGACTTTTAATTTAAAATAAGTAGAAGTTAAAAGTAGCTCCTCCTTATTTTTATAATTTTAACTTATAAATTAAAATTAAAATAAAAAAAATATTTCACAAGACTTCTTATAAATTAAAAACTTCTTATAAAAAACTCGTAAGTCAGAAGAAACCGTACCCTTAATCTTTCATGGGAAGAAATGAATTTTTAGAAGAAGAGTTGTGTTATTTAGAGTAAATTGACATGTTCCTTCAAAATTCTACCAATATAGTGAAATTGCAAGTGTAGTTTTTTTTTTTTTTTTATCGCCGGAAGCTTGTGACTGAGAGCAGAGCAGAGTAGGTGTGGAACGCTAGTTTGGTTGTCCCGCTCAGCGCTTTCCTTGAAAGCAGATGGCAACTCCTCTCTTCTTTCTCCCTCGCTTTCTTCATTACAACCCTCCGCCCGCTCTTTATTTCCTCCTCCGCCGTTCCCACTCCAATGCAGGTTTATTCACTCATATCCATACTTCTTTGCTTTTGATTTTAAATTAGGTCATACTTGTTTGCTTTTTCGTTTAGATAAATAATCAGTATTTTGGAATCACCTTGCCCGCTCCATAGATTTTTCTTCTAATTGCTTGATTTTGTTCTTAATTGATTAAGTTTACACCCTAAATTTACAAAAAATAAATAATAGTTCCACTGAGGAAAGGATTATGTATTCCCGTTTTGGGCCAACCAGACTCAGCCTAGTTAGTATTGCTTATATCTATTTAATCTTCCTATATTCATATATCTACTGTGAAGTTATGATCTTCTTTTGTTGTTTGATTGCAATGTAGTGTTTGTCTACAACAGGAACATTATTGAGAAGATTGCAAGCTTGTACTTGTTATTCTACTAATGCACAAGTTAATGATACTACTGCTAAGGGCTCTGAAAAATTTAATTTAGCTAAAAATTTAGCTTCTCTTCTCCATGAATCATCGAATCTTAATGACATAAGACCCAAGAGCCGTATGGAACTCAAGAGGGCTCTTGAACTAAGAATAAAGAAGAGAGTGAAGCAGCAATACATGAATGGGAAGTTTCATGGATTAATGGAAAGAGTAATTACAAATCCAGAAACTCTTCAGGATGCATACAATTGTATTAGGTTAAATGCAAATGTTGATACAGCAATAGATAATGATAAATTCTCTTCTGAACTTTTAGCAGAAGAACTTGCTAGTGGAAGTTTTGATATCAGGGAAAATACTTTCTCTATTTCAACGAGGGGACTGAAAAAAGAAATCCTTGTCCTTCCTCGAATGAAATTGAAGATTTTCCAAGAGGCCATTAGAATAGTTTTGGAAGTTGTATATAAGCCCCATTTTTCAAAGATATCCCATGGTTGTCGAAGTGGAAGGGGTCGACATTCAGCACTAAAATATATCAGGAAAGAGATCAAGAATCCTGATTGGTGGTTTTCATTGGTTATTAGCAAAAAGCTGGATACATGTATAATGGATAAACTCATCTTAATAATGGAGGAGAAGATTGAAGATCCTCAATTATATGATGTAATTAGAGGCATGTATGATGCTCAAGTACTGAACATAGAGTTTGGGGGTTACCCGAAGGGTCATGGTCTTCCACAGGAGGGAGTTTTGTCTGCTATATTGATTAACATATACTTAAATGTCTTTGACTGTGAAATCTACCGACTTTCAATGAAATATGAAGCTCTGAAAAATTCAGGTGTTCATGTTGATGGAGATCAGCTAAATTCTATGTTGCGCAGTTGGTTTAGGAAACAGATAAAAGGCGATGATCTTAAAGGAGTCTCTGAGGAAAATTCTGGTCCAAGAATTTATTCTTGCCGCTTCATGGATGAGTTGTTTTTCACAGTTTCTGGATCTAAAGATGTTGCTCTTGGTTTTAGAACTGAAATAGTTGATTTCTTGAGGAATAATTTGTACTTAGATGTTACCACTGAAACCGAAAAAATTTCGTCCTCAAAATCTCAGGCAATTCAATTTCTGGGAACTTTAGTTAAAAGATGCGAGAAAGACAGTCCAGCAGTACGAGCAGTTCACAAGTTGAAAGAAAAAGTAGAAGTATTTGCTTTACAGAAACAAGAGGCCTGGGATGTTGGGACTGTTAGAATTGGGAAGAAATGGTTAGCTCATGGTTTGAAAAAGGTCAAAGAGTCAGAGATCAAACATTTAGCTGATAGTAGCTCACTATTGAGCCAGATTTCCAGTTTGCGAAAACCTGGAATGAAAACTGATCATTGGTATAAGGTCTTACTGAAAGTATGGACGCAAGACATTAATGCAAAAGCAGCAGAAAGCGAGGAATTTATCTTGTCTAAGTATGTTGCAGAACCTGCCCTTCCACAAGAATTGCGAGATTCCTTTTATGAATTCCAAAAGCTAGCAAAAGAATATGTTAATTCCGAGTCAGCTTCAACTCTTACTCTTTTGGAAAATTCCGACTCCAGACCTGAGATAGCTACGAAAACCATTGCTCCAGTTAATGTCATTAAGAAACGTTTGTTACGATATGGATTAATCACGTCTAAAGGGTATTCCTGTGTGAATCCTCGTCTTATTTTACAAGACAAAACCCATATAGTAGACTGGTATTCAGGTATTGTTCGCCGTTGGCTGAGGTGGTATGATGATTCTGATAACTTTGCTGAAATAGAGCTCTTAATTAAGAATGAAGTTTGGAAATCTTGCGTTCGTACTTTAGCAGCTAAGTATAGAATCGACGAAAGTGAAGTGGAAAACCGATTTGATTTGGAGCTAAGCAATTTCCTTTCAATCCAAGAGAATGAGCAAGAGATGGAAAACGAGAAATCCGGGTCTCTTGCTTTTGAAAATGACGAGGCATTGATGTATGGAATTTCTTATAGCGGCCAATGTTTGTTATCATTAGCAAGAATGGTGAGTGAGTCTCGACCTTGCAAGTGTTTTGTCATGGGATGCTCAGCTCCAGCACCGAGTGTATATTCTCTTCATGTGATGGAAAGACAGAAATTTCCAGGGTGGATGACAGGGTTTCCGGTTTGTATACATCCCAGCTTGAACGGAAGGCGAATTGGGTTGTGTAACCAGCATTTACAGGATTTGTATGCTGGTCTTATATCACTTCAGTCCATTGATTTCAGTTCATGGAAATGATGGAAATATGAGAGATTGTGTAAGGTCTTAAAGGGCTCCTTTGAGGAGTAATATGTTAACATGCTTTTAGGTGCCAACTAGAACTTCAAATTTATTTACAGAAATCATGGAAAAACTTTCACAAATCGACTTCAGGTCAGTATTTTTGTCTTTTATTGTTACAAGATTTTGCATATTCACATACTAATTGATCGTGATATCTTTGTCCTCCCCTAATCCGTACTTGTCAAAAGTTGAAAAATGTAGTGCCCTAGAATTGGTATATTATTGTTTTTTTTAACTTCATTTGTATTTTTTACGTTTCATATCTTAATTTTGATTGATTTATCTATCTTTTTGTGTTTTCCATATGAGCCTGTAAAGTCTTCTGCGGATCAAAATGGTATTACAACTGTATATGCTAATTCACAAGCAAAATGGAGAGGTGTAGTTTGATTGTTCATTCCTAGCATCATGATCCTCTGCTTGTTCCTTTGTCAAGAAATATAAATGAAAGCTAATGGAATTTGAAGTTCATGTAGTAGTTCTCTGAAGCTTTAAGTTTCATCTCTGAAATTATCTATTGGCTCTATCTTCCAATAGTATTTAAGCCATCCATATTGCACATTTTATCTTTACTCTCCTCTCATTTCCTGTTTCATGTTGGTTTTGTTTTCTTCTCTCTCTTCCTCTTGATGTTCAACTATGTTTTCTTAACTATCTACACCATATTCTCTTGATCCTTTGGGAAACTAATAGGATACACTTAAATTGTTACAGTGGAAAATAACTCATAAAATACTTGGAGAAAAAAATTATTGTTAAATATTTTTACTAATTACTTCTAATCCATATTAAATGAACATAATTCTATTTATTAGTTAAAGTCTGTTATGATGTTTTGCTTGTATCTAATTTTATATGGTTTTTTTTTTGCAGTGCATGAATGGCACTTGGCCAACTCTAGCTCTCAACTGGATTGCACTTGCTGATGAAAGGGCACAGAGAAATGTTCAAGGTATTTTATCCTTATGCATAATTTAAGCTCTAACGAAATGGAAATAATATGGATCTATGTACTCTTGGACTATAGCTACCAAGACATGCAACTGCTTATTGATACTCGGGTGTCTCAAAATTGTTAGTAGTTCTAGTTGCTATAGAGCTACTATTGTTATAACTTGAATCAGAAGAATCTGCACTTAGATCATTGAATAATTTCTAGCGTACAGATAAAGAATTATGTGAAGTTGTGAGCCGGAAATGACTACTTGTTTTCAAATGATATTGTTCCAGAACTACTGAAGAGGCATTTTTATATGCAAAAACAAAACTGTTCCGTTTGTTTCACAATTCAATTAAGCCAAGTATTTCTCCACTTTCTCCACCTCCTCTTGGCTCCCAATGTAAAGCGGAACTCGCTGGTGTATCTGCTCATAAAGAAAATCTCACATATTAATTTGTGCCACAAAAAATTAAAAAGATACCTACCCTAGAAATTATGTGTGATTTTGCTCACCTCAACAGGTTGGATATCAAGAACTCTCTGATGGCCATCTGATCCTTTGCCACCTGCTTGTTCAACAATGAAGCTCATGGGTGCACACTCATACAACAGCCTTAGCTTCCCATTGTTGCTCATCTTGTCCTTAGGATACCCATATATTCCTCCATACAGCAGTGTCCTGTGGAAATCACCAACCAAACTTCCTATATATCGAGCTGAGTAGGGCTTGCCGCTAGGGCCTGGATCTTTAAGGTCATCAATGTATTTCTTCAACTTATCGTCCCATAACTGGTAATTCCCTTCGTTAAATGAGTAGATTTTTCCGGCCTTTGGTATTTGGATATTTTCTTGAGTTAAAACAAATTCCCCATACATTGGATCCAATGTGAAGGCAAACACGCCTTTCCCAATGGTAACAACGAAAATCACTGAGCTTGAGTACATGCAGTAACCAGCAGCTAGAAGGTTGCTTCCTGGCTGGCAGACATTCACAATACATCTCTCTTTTATATTGTCCAGCTGCAATAACCCAAATAATCAAATAATTGATTGTTATTATCCTTTTTTTACGGTCCATAGTGAAATTAAGGCTTTTATATTATCTTACAGTGGAATCATCGCCAATATCAGCCAGGCACTCGTCGTTTGGACTGTAAATTCCAAAGATGGAACCAGTGGATACTGCAGCATCTATGTTCGATGATCCATCGAGCGGGTCAAAAACCACGATATAGTTTCCTGAGTAACTCTCTTCCACTGCCACTGGTACGTCCTCTTCCTCTGATGCAATTATTCCTGTCCGCCCACTTGATCTCAAGCAATTAGAGAACACCTGAAATTGCAAAAATACAGATATCAGCTATTGTGCAAAATGGTTTAGTAATATTTGTAGCTATTTAGGAATTATCTAAACTATTGCCATACTAACCACTAGGATTTAGATGACTTAAGTACCTTTTTGGGTCTTGTTCTATAACTGAAATGTCCTTTTGGGGTCTAATCTATTAGAATTACCTTTTTGGTGTCTGACGTATTCACTTTTTGCCTATTTGGTGCCTAGCTTAGTGCATGACTTGTTTGATTTTGGTACATCAAGTGTCTATCTAACAAAGAAAAAAAAGTTAGTTATTTGATATTTGGAACATGAATATATTTTTTATTGATTATCCATAGAATTGTCGTCCCTCGGTAATCCGTCAAGTTATGTTCTAAAATTGAATATGTCAAATAGACATTTGAGATATAGAACACGACCCAAAAAGGTATTTAGGCCGAGTTTAGACTAAAATTGCTTTTTGGTTGCAATAATCAGCTTTTGTAAAGCTGGAATTGAAGGCTTCCTTTTTATAATATCAAGAAAGTAATCTAGTTTCATTTTCTAAACCTGTTGCTAGAATTTGAACCATAATTAAAAGCAAATAAAACTGTATATGCAGACCTCATTGGAGACAACGTCGAGCTTCTTCTGGTCCTCGCCTTGAACATTAACAGCGCCCTGAACACCGGTTAAGTTAGAAATGCTAGCCCTCTGAACCAAAGAAGCAATCTGCTTACAAGCCATAGAGATACTAGAGAGCACAATAGTAAGTTCAGCATCAATAACACCGGCTTGTTCTTGCTTTAGCAACCAAGTGGTGAGAGTGGTAATCTCAAATGTGTTCTTCTTGGTTTCTGTTGCAGGGGCAGTACTAACTGCCATGCACTTGAACCTAGTACTAGTAGCCACATGTTTTCTGTGGGTGGGGACTAGTGTCTTGGAGTCAAATACGCGCACATGGAAAGGCGAGAGGCGAGACACAGAGCGTGAGCTTGATAAGTAGAGATGAGAGGTTGAAATGGCAACCATGGCTTTTGATTCTCTTTGTTCTTCCTCCCAAGTCGTTTACTTGTATTTGTTATCTGTATAGAAGGAAAGAGTGTTTGAGATTTTGGTAGGCATTTATGAGGTGGTGGGTAACGATTTATGTTGCATAATATGGTCCCACTTATCATTGGATTGCTAATTCCAAGTGCCAATTTGCTTGGCTCAGCTACCCTACTTTCAGTTCCCAATTATAATTGTTAGGCCCAGTTTTTCAACAGAAATTTTGGGCCCAGATTACAGTATAACTTATGACTTTGTTCTTAACTGGATTGAATAGCCGAAAGAATGGGTCTATGTGGTTATATTATGTTCTTTCACTTTATATATCAGTCACTAAGTTCTTCGATATTATTCTTGTATATCTTATTATTTTGATTGGTGATATTTTAGTTCTAGAATTTTCATTTTTGTTCCTCTCGAGATTAAACTAAATGGGTTTCTGCATTTTGCTTCAAAAATTAATTTTTCGGCTCTTGATTTTTTGTGGCCTCATGTACCATTTGTGGTATAGGGTTAGATTGCACTCAAAATTTTGATTTGCATGACTATTTATAAATTCAAGGTCTCTCAATTTAGTCCACAATTCGGTTTTGTAAATTGATTCTAAAGGTGATGTTCAATACATGATTGTTGATTTTTGACATGTCAGTTGCTCATGCAGACATTAGGCCCAAAAAAACAGAATTGAAAAGTCAAATTGACCCCTTTTATCCAATATATTTCAATTGTTTGTCAAATTATATAGAAGCTTAGCAGAAAACAATAATGTAATACAAAAGCTCGAGAGTCAAATAAGAAAGTATTTCTCATTATCTGTGTCTGCTTTATATATTCTAACGAAGGTGTATATTTTTTTTAGAGACGTAATATGAAGCATCAGGTTCTACCATACCGAAATTTCAAAATCCAAACCTCATGTAATCAATTCATAGGCATCCCATTCTCATTAGTATTCCATAAAACTTGTAAATAAGTTTTTTTCCAAAATGCCAAAAAATGTAAGTACAGAAGAAATGCAAGACCATCCATAATCCCAAACTTGTAAATAAGTTATATATTTATATGCTATCCATAATGTGACATTCACAAATAGAATGTTAGAACATATGTCAAGTGAAACTATCAACTGATCAGTGGATTTGATAATTTCTGCTTGTAATAATTAGCTTAGAGGAGGAGGTGAGTATCTCTGTAATACTAGTACTAGGTCAGCTTACTAGTCACTACAACTTCAAACTTCATGTATTTCTTTCTAAATTGTTCTCGTGTGCCAAACCACTTCTATGCCTTTTGGCTGCAATTCAAAAAGAAAGCACATTTAATTGTTTAACCCATTGGATCCTACTGAGGAATGAACAAGTAGCATAAAGAATTTCAAACAATGACAAACTTACCAGGGCTTAAAATTATGCACTTTGTCGTTGACTTCACTGCAGTTAGTGTATTGGAACCTGAAAAACGGAAACAGCACATGATCTTAAATTTATGCACAAAATTGGATTGAAATTGTGAATCAAGGGCTATATTCAAGAGATCAATTAACACCTTCTATGTTAACATTTTCTAAAGTAGAGGAAAATTCTGATGTGAATTGATCAATCCCTGGAATTCCATCCCTTGAATCATGTGAAGACCTGTGTTAAGTTGCAAACCATATAATGTCAGGTAAAAAAGGAAAACAAAATAGAGAGGGATATTTAAAAATATGAACAAAGAGAAAATACCTTGGAGAGTTGTCTAAAGGCATTTCTGAAATTGGCTGGCAAGGACAATCTAATCCTTCCAAACCAAGATCTAAATCAACTAACAATTCGGAGAAACTAGCTCCAAACGCCTCAAAATTAACAAAATCAATATCGAATATATCTGCTTCCTTATCAGACTCAGAGGTTGAAATCTCATCAAGGATCGGTGTATCGAAGCTGTTTGTTAAATGAGTACCATCAAAATCCAGCCTTCCCTTAACATTCTCTCTCTTACTAAACCTCTTGAAGGTTGTCTTGACTGGCGAGGAAGATGATATGCATTGGTTTCTTTCCATGGTGTAAGAAACATGTTTACAAGGGCTTACAATGACTCTTTCCGATGTAATTAGAGTACAATTTGTAGGAGTCTCTTGGATAGTGTTGCTACCAACTGGAGTTATAGTTTGATCATTGAGAGAGGAAATTGCTTGTGGGGGTGTAGTTGGACCGGTTGTGTTATTAGGTAATTGATCGAACAAACTCTTAGCAACACTTGATCCCTGTGCTACTGAATTATTAAGGATCACGGAGGGATGAGCAATTTCTGTTGTGTTGGTTGCTATCTTAGGCTGAGTAGCTACTGAATTATATGTGCCTACACAGAAATTGGGCGAAAAACAACTCAGCAAATGCATATTAAAACAAACCATGTGTGTGAAACAAAGGTAAAGAAATTTACCGGTGTTTGGCATTCTCTTTAATGGTAATTTGGCACGGGATTTCTTGCTAGATGGAGGGACTTCTGCAGCGACATTGGAGGCTGCTCTTTTTCTTGTTAATGGGTAAGTTGTCACTGATGAAGGCAAACTACTTTGTTTCTTACAGACATTGGATGGCATAGAAATGGGCATAACATTCGGCGAAGAGTATATTGGACCGCCTATACACAGAAAGTCAATAAGGATATTAGTATTTGATTTCTTAGAGTTCATTTGCTGTATGTTACTGGCTCTAATGATTCTGAGACTCTTCAATTCATCAAAGTACCATTGCAAATCAGCCAATCACCAGAGATTCACCAGTCAACTATAAATAAGAAGAAACGTAACTACACGAAGTGGCACATACAATACAATATCCACCTGTTAAAAAAACAAGTGCTGTAATTTATGCAGGTAAACATTTGATCTTTTAATCACAGACATAAACAAATAGCACATTTACTACAGTACATCAGCTTAATACACATCCAGATAGACCTAATCAAGGGAATCTGACTAAACATCAAATCAATTACATAATATCATAAAATTTCAAATGCTGGATCTAATTAAATTAACTTAGAAATGAAGATAGATGATTGGAAAAAAAATTAATATTACCAGCAGATAATCCGGGTTGAGGAAGTACAGCAACAGATCCAGTAGCAGAATTCTGAATCATAGGCGCGTGTGCATTCCCATCTCCACTGGCATTATAAACATTCATGACATTTTGCATACCCTGAACAAGATTCTGAACCCTAATCTTCTCTTGCTCCAACCGAACCCTTTCCTGATCCACAAGCACCTTCTGTTCCTTCAAGCTAATATACTCATTCAACATCGTTCCCAAGCTCAACAAACTCTTCGGCGCCTAAAAAATCAGATCAACCCCCGCAAATTTTGCAATCAAAACAACAAACACGACAAAAGAAAGAAGAGGGAAGAAATGTATATAAACAAGTACCTCTTGAACGGGAGATTTAGAAATAAGCGAAGCTGCCTCAGTCCTGAAAGCCGATCGAGTGTCAGTGAAATTGTTGTCGGAGAGATAGCGATCGACAATGAAAGCGATCTGCATTGGGCTGACTTTCCCTTTGCCGAAAGATTGGGAGGTTTTGGATTTGGGTTGCTTCCCCATTTGTGGAAATGGGGAGTTGCAGAGAAAGTTGGGGGGAAGAAGAAGGAGAAGAGGGAAGAAGGATTGTGAATAGAAGATGGAAAGGGAAGGGGGAAATGAAGTAGACGAGAAGGAAGGGCGGGAGCTTTGTAAATTTAATTGGGAAGGAGGCGCTTTAACTTGGTTTTGGCGGCAAAACTCTTCCCGCGCCCATGAAATATTATTATTGTTATTACTTATTATTATTATTATTTGCTTACTAGTAAAATTTTATGCCTGTATTTTTTTGGAATATAAATTAGTATATAAAATAATAAAGTTTAATTTATTGTTTTTTTAAGGGTAAATAATTATAATCTTTTAGGTTTACACTAATACAATACCATCTCTCTATATTTTTTCAATATAATTTGGTTATATGCATCTATTACCTTCTTTTGTTAGATTTTTCACTTTCTCATCTAAATAATTGATATTTTTTTTACAAAATTGCCTTTATTTTAATCTTTGTACGTTTATTTTATCTTTACAAACATATTTTATCCTTGGATTACTTTCAATCTGTTTCTTCTATCTAATATTTTTAAATTGACCCTCATTACATATTTTACATTTTGTGACTCTTTAATCATTGATGTATCAAAATTTTGAAAATATGATAAAAACACAATAACTCGTGTATTAGGAAAAAAATGATATTTCGATAGAAAATTAGTGAAAGTTAGCAATGATCAATGTAAGCGGAATTAAACTAAATCATTCAGCATTTAAGACAAATATATCACAAAAACATAAAGAACACAAACAATTTTTACGTGGTATTCTCAGCTGCCCAGTGACAGGGGGAGGCAATCCATGGGAGAAAGAGGAGAAGCTTTATTACTACGGCGGCTCAAAAGGTCCGGCAAAGATAGATACAATGATAGTTCATCAAAGGGCCTTTAAAGAAAGCATGCTTTAACAGTACAGAAAGCATAAAGAAAGGCAAAATCGCAAACAAGCCAGTACAGCCCAACCACACAAAATACAGAGAGAAACAATAAATCTTCCCTTGCTCAAATCATCAGTCTAGCCTCCCTTATATAGCCCTTAAGGAAGAAACCGACTCAAGAATGCCGTTAGCTCAACTCAACAGTAAAACGCCATCTCACACATTCAGATTAGGAACAAGGAAACATAGATATGGAGAGATCAAGTGGCTAGAGAGAGAGAGGAGAGAAAAACAGAATGACAAAGGGGATTGAAAACCCTAGAAACACAGCAGCTAGGCTTTTATACCAGGCAATGGACAAAACGCAGTGTTTAGGTAAAAGTGGGCTTAATAAAGGGATCGGGTAGAGCAAGGCTAATAAAAAGGAATTTGGGCTTAGGATTGTATGGGCTCAAAGTATCACTTCACTTGGGTCAACATACCCAACGATCTCCAACTTTGACCTTTAGTGCCACTAGTAGTAATAAAGCCTCTTCAACTCTTTGTATTTCCAAATAAATAGGGCAATAACCAGATCATCAACTAGGAGCACAGTTTGACACAGAGTCGAACTGCACTACACCCAGTTTCACCAAAGCAACCTAAATTTTGTCACAGGAAACACACTTAGTTAATATATCTGCAGGATTAACAGAAGTATGTGTCTTATTAACACATACAACACCAGAAGCTATAACATCTCTTACAAAATGCAACTTGATATCAATATGTTTTGTCCTTTCATGATAAGCAGCATTTTTACAAAGATGTATGGCTGATTGAGAATCACAGTTTATGTTAATAAGTTCCTGATTAATTCCAAGTTCTGACACAATGCCTTTAAGCCATAATGCTTCTTTGATTGCATCAGTTAAAGCAATATATTCAGCTTCGCCACAACATGCTGAAGACTGGATTTCCAACTCACCACATTACCACCAAATGTAAAACAAAATCCAGTAATAGACCTTCTTTTATCAAGGTCAGCAGCATAATCAGAGTCGCAGAAACCCTTAATGTTGAAATTATTATTTTAGCATATCTATAGACCAAGTAAAGAGATGAACTACCATGGAGATATCTGCCTAACCATTTTACAGTAGTCCAATGAGACTTACAAGGATTACTCATATATCTACTTACCAAACTAACTCCATAGGCAATATCAGGCCTGGTGCATACCATAGAATACATAAATGACCCAACATTCTAATAGGGAACATTGCTTATAAACACATATTCCTCTTTACTTAAAGGTTTAGAGCATGCAGAAAGTTTGAATTGGGAACCTATGGGTGTGCTAACAGGCTTATTCTTGTTTAACTCAAAATTATTCAAAACTTTACAAATATAATCACTTTGAGACAAAACAAGAATCCCTTTACTTCTATCCCAAAAAATGTCAATCCCTAAGATCCTCCTAGCAGGCCCTAGATCTTTCATTTCAAATTCATTACTTAATTTTGATTTCAATTTACTAATCTCAGTTTTGTCTTCACAAGCAATTAACATGTCATCCACATACAATAGAAGATATATAAAAACATTGTTAGCTAATTTACAGTAGTAGACACAAGGATCAAATTTGCTTCTACAAAACTTGAGATCAATCATAAATTTGTCAAATCTTAAGTACCACTGCCTAGGATACTGCTTAAGACCATATAGAGATTTTTTAAGTAAACAGACATGATTTTCAAAACCTACAATAGAAAATCCTTCAGGTTGATACATATAGATCTCGTCCTCCAGATTACCATGCAAAAAAGTTATTTTAACATCAAGCTGTTCTAATTCAAGATCAAGCAAAGCAGTTAAGGATAGAATTAGTCTTATAGATACATGTTTTACAACAGGAGAGAAGATTTCTAGATAATCTACTCCCTCAACCTGAGAATAACCTTTTGCAACAACCTTTGCTTTGAACCTCTCAGGTTCAATACCAGGAATGGCCGGTTTTCTCTTATAAACCCACTTACACCCTATAATTTTCTTACACTCAGGTCTAGAAACAAGAATCCAGGTTTTATTCTTAGCTAACGGTTCTATTTCATCATCCATAGCTAATAACCATTTATTCCAGTCTTTACTATTCCTAGCTTGATCATAGGATAAGGGTTCATCTGATTCAACATTGATAGCATTCAAAATAGCATAGTCAATCAAATTTGAGTAATTATAATCATAGATAAGTCCTTAAACTTAGAAGGATTTCTAGATTCTCTTCTAGGTCTGGTACTAACTAAACTATTATCAAGATTATTAATAGATTCAGATTGACTAGGAACATCATTTAAATTGTTATAAATGTTAAAATCATCATTCAAATTAGCATATGTATCATTAAAAACATTTGTGGACTTAACATTTTCATTTGAAAAATTAAGCTTTTCAAGCTCCACCTCAAAAGGAATACTAATTTGATCTGAATGTTCAGAAATAGATTCAGTAATCTTAGGAAAATACTTTCATTAAAGGTTACATCTCTACAGATGATGACCTTATCATCATCCATAGACCACAGTCTGTAACCTTTAATTCCAGCAGGATAGCCTAAGAAGATACAATTCTTAGCTCTAGGATCTAGCTTAGATTCTTTGTTCAAAACATAAGCTAAGTAGCCAAAAACTCTAAGATTACTATAAGAAATTGGTTTATTATACCACAATTCATTTGGACATTTAAAATTGATAACTAAGCTAGGGGATCTATTAATAAGATAACATGCTGTAGAAGCAGCCTCTGCCCAAAAATTATGACCAGATTGGAGTAACAGACATCTGACTTTATTTAAAATAGTTTTATTATACCTCTCTGCTACTCCATTCTATTGAGGAGTGTAAGCACATGTCTTATGCCTTACAATACCCTGTTTAAGACAAAATTCATTGAACTGATTATTCACAAACTCTAGACCATTGTCAGTTCTTAAAACTTTAATCTTAAAATTAACCTGATTTTCAACAAGTGTTTTCCATTTTAAGGATTTTTCAAAAAAAAACATCAGATTTATTTTTAAGAAAAAATAACCAAACCTTTCTAGAAAAGTTATCAACGAATGAAACAAAGTATTGACAACTAGACAAAGACGTAAGAACATATATAGATCCTCAGAGATCACTGTGGATATAATCAAGAGGACAATTAGACTCAGTTTGGGCAGTACTGAAACTCAGTGTATGGGCCTTGCCCAAAATACATGTTTCACATGAATTCTTATTAATAGACTTAGGCAGCTTTAAGGTTATGACATTAGTTAAGTGAGATAAACTCTTATGACTTATATGCCCTAACCTTTTATGCCAAAGCTCAACATTATCATTATTAGTAACATTGTTTGAGGACCCTAAAAACACTGAGGCTGAAAGATAATACAAAACTCTAGATAATTTGCCACTAAGAATGGTTCTACCATTCTTACAAATGTTCAAAGCTCCACCTTGAGCTTTAAACTCCAAGCCTTTATTATCTAGAAAACTGAGAGAAATTAGATTCCTCTTAATCTTAGGAACATGTCTAACTTCATTTAAATGAACTTATTACCATTATCACATAGAAATTGTACCTTTCCTATACCCAAGATATCACAGGAAGAGTCATTTCCCATAAGAACTCTTCCCCCATTACATGATTCATATTCAATGAACCAGTCTCTTCTCGGGGTCGTATGAAAGGTACAGCCTGAATCAAGGATCCAGTAATCACTATCTCTATCTTGACTAATGGTTAATGCCTCAACAACTTCAGCTTCAGCAATGTTATTATTAACAATAGTGTTTTTAAGTTCATTAGGAGAAGGTTGACCACTAATTCTTAATCTACAACACCTCTTAGTATGCCCCTTTTATTACAATAAAAACAAATATATTCTCTTTTTGGCTTACTAGATTCAGATTGATTAGATTGAGTATTAGTGTTAACCTTTTCATTGTTATTAGTCACACTCTTACCTTTAGACTTGTTAGACTTACCCCCTTTTTTACCATTGACAAACATACCTTCAGCTGATTGACCTTTATTCCTGGAATCAGATTTTAATTCTAATTCTTTCATTTTAAACCAGAAATTATGTCATCTACTTCTAGACTCTCCCTACCATATTTTATTGCTTAAGACTCTTATATTTTTCAGGTATTGAGTTTAGAAGAAGGATAGTTTGGTCATCAACTGATATATCAACATCAACACCTTCAAGATCTATGATCAATTTTTGAAATTCATCATAGTTCTCATCAATGTTCTTATTTGGGTTCATTTTAAAACTAAACAGTTTTTCCTTTAAAAAGGCAATTTTAGTAGTGTTGGTTGTCATATAAAGCTCATCAAGTTTTAAAACAAGTTTTGCAGCAGTATCCTGCCCCATAACCCTTCTAAGAACATTATCAGTCAAGTTTAGAATGATGGTGGAGTAAGCAGTGTCCATTACTTCTTCCTTCTCATCATTAGTCATAGTATTAGGGAGTTTATCTTTACCAAGTAAGGTTTTGTAACATTTTTGTTGCATTGAAACAACTTTTAATTTTTCTTTCCAAATTGCATAATCACCTTTACCATCAAATTTCTCTAAAGACACCTTAGCTATAGACATGACCATAGGATAAAGGACATACAAAGAGAGGAGATTCTAATCTTAAACAGAGAACAACCTAAAGGAAGTAGAATCTAAAGAATGCTAACTAACAAACAAGTTGCACAGGCAGACACCTATTAATTACTATCAGGATATAAGCAGGTAATAAAAGATTAGCAAGATAGATAGAATTACTTCAAAACAAGGAAGCATATGAGTAAATCAAGAATCAAAAGAACAGGTATAACAATCAATTCAAGATTTTTTTTTAAAAATGAACTCAGAAGAAGAGATTAGAAGAAATACTTACAGTGATTATCAATCCTTCTTATGAAGGTCTTCTTTTAACAGTGCAACGTAAAGGACTAGAAAAAAGACACACAAATTAGAGTGTAGAATTTTTACCTCAAGGCTTTAATCAAGATTGAATCCAATTTGATCTTGGTTCCATTAACGATTTTCCTCAGAGAAGAAAAAATACAAACAACCGTGTTAGAAGGAAACTAGTGGCAATATTAAAGAAGAGAAAGAAATTTAAAGGCAATCACAACAAGATTTAAAGGTAAACTGGGAAAACAGATGATTAATTCTGGAAAAAAAATAATGCAACAAGTAATCATGGACGAATATCAGAAGGCAATAAAAAAAATCTCAGAATGTGAACAACTCAAAAAAAACTTTAATCGTTTAAAAGAACAAATAGAAACTAGCATGCAAGAACCCTAGATTTGCAGAATTTGATTTTAACAAGAAATCATAACATGAAAATCCTAGATTTTACAGATTTAAGAATTTAACATGAAATTGTAACATGCAAAACCCTAGATCTCCTTACCCAGAGGTCTGATACCAATTATAAGCAGAATTAAACTAAATCATTCAACATTCAAGATAAATATATCGCAAAAATATAAAGAACACAAACAATTTTTACGTGGTATCCTCAGCTGTCCAGTGATGGGGGGAGGCAATCCACGGGAGAAAGAGGAGAAGCTTTATTACTACGGCGGCTTAAAAGGTCCGCCAAAGAAAGATACAATGATAGTTCATCAAAGGGCCTTTAAAGAAAGCATGCTTTAATAGTACGAAAAGCATAAAGAAAGGCAAAATCGCAAACAAGCCAGTACAACCCAAGCGCACAAAATACAGAGAGAAATAATAAATCTTCCCGTGCTCAAATCATCAATCCAGCCTCCTTTATATACCCCTTAAGGAAGAAACCGCCTCAAGAATGTCGTTATCTTAACTCAATAGTAAAACGCCATCTCACACCTTCTGATGAGGAACAAGAAAACACAAATATGGAGAGATCAAGTGGCTAGAGAGAGAGGAGAGAAAAACAGAACGACAAAGGGGATTGAAAACCCTAGAAACACAGCAACTAGGCTTTTATACTAGGCAATGGACAAAACGCAGTGTTTAGGTTAAAGTTGGCTTAATAAAGGGACCGGTAGAGCAAGGCTAATAAAGAGGTATTTGCACTTAGGATTGTATGAGCTCAAAGTATCACTGCACTTGGGTCAATATACCCATCAATCAAGAATATTGAAGTTATGTTTTTAGTTTTTATGTTTTTCTTAGAAGATGCGAGAGAGAGATCATGAAAACCACAATTAATTTTTCAGTTTGATTTTTGATTTAGTTTTTAATGTATATATAATCCAACACAAATGAGTTCAAGTTTTTATGTTTATATCATATTTTCAATACATTTCATGTAAATGATTAAAAAGTCACAAGCCGTAAAATAGGTAAGGATTAGATAGAGGAAAAAAAGTAAAAAAAAAATTGAAAGTAATCAAATGATAAAATATATTGTAAAGATAAATTAAATGTAAAAATATTAAAATAGGGGCAATTTTATCAAAATATCAATTATTTGGATGGAAAAATGAAAAATCTAACCGAATGATGTAATAATTGATGGAAACAAAACACATATCTGTATAAATTATATTGAAAAAACATAGGGTGTAGTAGTGTATTAATGTAAGGGTAAGAATTCTCTAAAGTTGGTGCTGAACTTTAGAGTAAAGTTGGAAGCATCTTAACCATTGTTTTCAAAATGAATGGTTGAGATTCATAACTTTCCAAAAAATTTTGCCACTGATTTTTTTATAAGTAATGAATCTCATCCATCAATTTTGAAATCAATGGTGGAGATGCTCCCAACTTTACTTTAAAGTTGAATATTAATTTTAGAGGATCTTTTCCCTTAATGTAAACATGAGGGGTTATAATTATTTACATTTTTGGATAAACTTTAAAAATATGCCTTGTGGTTTCACTCGTTATGAAAAAAGGCATGTGAATTTTTTTTTTCAAACCATGGCATGAGGTTTCAAATGTTATCAAATCAAGGATTTTTTCTAACATCATCAATGAAGCTAACGTGTCAAAGGGTTTGGAAATCAAAGTTTTCTTTCTTCTTGTTCATCATTGCACTATTTTTAAACCTAATTTGCCCAGCTTCAACAAAATTCAATTTGAATTCATGTATTTTCTTCAAAAAAAGCATGTCCTATGTTACCTATTAGCAAATTATCACCGGCCAAAATTCAAACATAATTAATAATTGAAACTTTTCATTTGAAATGAACCCAAATCATAATCCCAGAAAACCATTAATTAAAGCTCAAATAAATTGCCGGTTCACATTTCTCCCTATCATTACCACATCTCCCCCTCTTCTCTTTCAGCACTCGAAGCAACTTCTTCAGATCTAAAAGCTGCAAAGTGATGTTGTTTTCCCTAATTGAGTTATTTTTAAATGGTACAGAATACGAAGAAGAAGAAAATTGGTTTTAGTAGACAACCATTGGTCTCTTTCATATCTCTCAACTGAAGCTAATATATAAAAGGAGAGGCTTTACAAATACCTATTTTCAAAAAAAAAGAAAGAAGCGACGTCATTATTAACAGTATGAACTGGATATGATAAGTTAGTAGCGAAAAATAGCTGTTAGAAAGTTATTTGTTAGTTAGGGGAATTTTTATAATTTCCTAAATACTATTCATTATATATAAACAAGCAAAAGCCCTCTTTACTTTATATCTTCCTCTCTATAATTTTTGATTGGAATTCATTCAATAAAGAAGCTTTTCCTTTACTCATCGATCGAGTCTCTCTCTCTCTCTCTCTCTCTCTCTCTCTCTCTCTCTCTCTCTCTCTCTCTCTCGTGTTCATACTGGTATCGGAGCAAGCTTCTGCCTAGTTCTTTTAATTCCTTTTTTCTCCTTTCGATCTCTATTTTCAATTCTTTTTCTCTTTGATTTGTTTTTTGTGATTTGACCTAAACATCTCATATGGCAGCGAGAAACCAATCCAGGGTTGATGAGAACAGCCCTTACTATCTTCACCCCGGAGAGAATCCCCCACTAATCTTGGTTACCCCATTACTCGATAGAACTAACTTATCATGTCCAATAGTCATTAATAACATCCTCCTAGTTGGAGAAATCTAACAGATCCTCGACGATGAAATGGTCACCGGCGCTAGATTTGGTCTTAGAATCCAAAGAAAAAGGCTTATTAGTTGAAAATTGATTGTAAATTTAAGGAACTTCCATTGATTATTAACAAATTGTTGTGATTGTATATTTAAATTTATTTGCTTGTTTGTTATAGAGGAAATTTAATAGAGAGAGAAAGTAGTGACCAGTGGAATAAAGAGGAAGAAGAAAGAAAATTTTGATTTCCTAAATTGCCCATTTGCCATATGAGCTTTGTTGGGAAACAATGATCCAGAACACAAACAAACTGAATCAGGTTTGAAGAAAAACAAAACCTAAGTATAACTTATCCGGATAACTAAAAGCAATAAGACTTAAGTCATAAAATCTGGACAAATAAGAAATCATTCAAGTCAAGGACTATTACCTAAGTATAAGTGGATTAGCATCCGGTTAGAAAGGAAACAAACTGCTAACTCCAACTACAATAGTATCCAGAGGAATGATTAATTAAAGCTACATACGGACTGAATGAATCTGAAGACATCCGGAAGATTCTATTCATGACAAAGGGAATGTTTTCAAGATAATTCATTTCCCTCCATTTGGTCTTAGCTATCAAAAAATACCTTTCCCAAGATAAAGACAAAAATAATAACTAGCTTTTTAGAATAGTACAAAAAGCTGCCAACTAGAAAAAGAAAAAGGTAACAACCTTTTTAACCTAGACCAATGAGAAAGGCTCGTGGAGCACACGGATTGGACCACTAGCTAAAAGTTAGTGAATCAGTAACAGCCAATGAAAACGATCACTGACATCTTTTCAGCCCTAATCCCTAGAATTCAAACGGGTCAAAATATAGTCTAACAGATTGATCAATGGCTCCGAAAGTGCCACATACAACCTGATCAAGGGTGAAGATTAAATTAAAGCTCAACAACCCGCAACGGCTACATTTATGACAGAAGCCTATAAAAGGGAAGCTTCACACATTGAGAAGGTTGGGCGGTTGATTTATAAAAGCAATTAACATAGAAAGAAGCATTCAATCAATTTCCTCAAATCAATCCAACCAAACAATTACCAATCTGCTTGTAAGAACCTTCAAAGTAATCTATAAACTTGAAGTGTTCAAAACTAACCCTTTGATAAACCAAAGATTGTAAAAGCTTAATACTTGGGTGAGTATTCAGTGCGGGACTTAGCTAGAAGAGGATTCTTTTAGTGGTATATCCCTGAAGAACTCAGCTTAGAATCAAGGTACATTTTAAGTGGTATATTCGTCTAAAGCCAAAGGACTCAGCTTGAAGTGGTCTCTTCAAGTGGTATATCCTACTTCCGAACGGGGTCACCATCCATATACAAGCGTAGGAGTTGGTGGTTCTAATAGTATATCCTATATCCGGAAGAAGCAAAAATCTCCGGAGACAGCTGAAAGGCTTGATTTTTGCCAGTTGGAAAGAAATCACACTAGTCGAAAAGCTCAAAGGAAGGAACCTTTGGGGACTGGACCTAGGCGGGGTTGAACCAGTATAAATTGCCAGTGTTTGAATTCTTTTAACCTTGCTTTATTTTGTTGCATAATCTGGTAATTTGCATCATCCGGATCCTAACTATCCGGAACATTCAAATACGCTACACAAGACTTTTTAAAGTCTATAAATTCCGTACAAAAGGTCATTCACCCCCCTCTGACCTTATTAATATAAGCACAGGGACTAACAAGTGGTATTAGAGCTAGTGCTCACAACTAGAGATCTAACAATCTCAAGCTAAAGGTCCAAAATTTTGATTCAAAAATCAAAATGAGTTTCAACAACTCACAACTCCTTCCGGAGGGTATGTCCATTACCCATCCTTCACTCTTCACCAGTGAACACTATACATTCTGGAAAAATTGGATGAAGAACTTCATCCAAGCATAAAGCACGCAAGCATGGTTAGTTATTAAAGATGGCCCATATGAGCCTACTCATGAAGTAGAGGGTTTGACTACTCGAAAGCCCTCAAGTCTATGGGATGAAAATGATTGTAAAAAGCTACGTGAAAATGCAAATGCTATTAACATGCTTCATTACGCTCTTAGTGCAGCAGAATTCAACAGGATATCTGGATGTGAGACTGCACAGGAGATTTGGCAGAAGCTGAAAGTAACCTATGAAGGAACTAACAAAGTAAGAGAAGCCAAGCTTGATTTACTCCAACAAAGGCTAGAATCCTTCAAGATGGAACCTAAAGAATTCATCAGCAACATGAACACTAGATACACTAATCTATTGAATGAGATGAAGAGACTCGGAAAAGAGATCTCTGAAGTAGATATGGTAAAGAAGGTGCTCCGGAGTCTCACCAAGGAATGGGACAACAAGAAAGCTGTCATTGAGGAAGCTCATGACTTAAACTTCTACAGTTATGATGAGCTCATTGGAAATTTACTTACTCAAGAGTTATCCTTAGAGAGATACAGCCAACAGGAGAAGAAGCCTAAAGAAAACAAAAAGGCCATTGCTCTCAAAGCAGAATCACCCATATCAGAATCACTCGGATTCAAAAAATACTCAAAAAGGTCCTCTCACTCAAAGGAATCTGAATACAGCAAAGAATAGATGGCCATGTTGGCTAAAAAATACAATAGATTTATGAGAAAGAAGGAAAGAAGAAGGTCTGAAAGATATGAACCTAGAAGAAAGAATGACAGCTCTTCAAAGAAAGAAAAGTTCAGCCGGGTTCCGGAAGAGAAGAAGGATTCAGAGAAAGAAACACGCTGCTTCGAATGTGGAGATAAAGGACACTTAAAAGATAAATGTCCTAAGCTCAAGAAGGACAAAAAATACAAATAGAAAGCCATAGTAGCCACCTAGAGTGATAGTGAAGGAAGCTGTAGCTCATCTTCCATAGAAGATGAAGAAATTGCCCATTGTGCTTTTATGGCAATTTCTGATCTGGAAGTTGAACAATCTGGAAGAAAAGCATCTATGCAAACAACTGAGCAAATGGAACAGTCAGAAGCAGAAACAGCTGAAACTGAGGTAAACTCTCACTCTAACTTTGTATCTAACCTTGAACTTGCTAGTGCTCTAGGGATTGTGATCAATGCTGTAAGAAATAACAAAAAGCAATTAGGTCCCTCAAAAGGCAAGTGATGGAGCTAACGGAAGATACTGAAGCCATGAGTCAGGACATCAATTTGCTGAGAATAGAAAAGCATATTGAAATAGTTAAAGAGAACTTCCTGAAGGAGCAAATCCAAATTCTAAATGCCAACATGGTTGGACTGGATAGGGAGATCACCCTAATGAAGGAAGCTTTCAGGAAGAGGTCGGAAGCAAAAGTTCCAAGAAGAGATCATCTTCCTCCTGCTCAAAAAAGATCCTAAAAGCCTCTCAATCCCAGAGAATGGAATGTCAAGAGGCAACCTCAAGCACAGAAGGTCCTAATTCCTTAAAAGGAACAACCCTAAAAGAGAAGGTTTACAAGGGAAGAAAAAGGAAAGGCAGTAATGAAGAATCCACCCATTGTGAAAAATTCTCTTCCTAATCCAAATGGGATAGGAACAAGGATATACTACCATCCTATAGGCAAGCCAAGAAAGAACTATAGAGCTAAAGTTACCCCTCCTACTAGATTCTAGACTCAAAGGAATCAGGATGATGCATCTCTCTCCAAAGCAGAATATTCTGGAGGATATAGAAAGAAGGATCTTCGGAAGATTGAGGCAAAGCAGAGGCAAAACATACCACATTATGGATACAGGTTTTATGGTAGAAAATCTCATTCAACTAAAATGTACAGGTTTAAAAATGGTTATTATGAAAGCCACCCATAGCCAGAATAGGGTAATAATCTGAGAGGACCCAAGTCTGATTGGGTACCCAATCCCACTTAATCTGTTTTATAGGTATGCCTTAGATCCATAGAAGATCAAAAAATGTGGTATATTGATAGTGGATGCTCAAGGCACATGGCTGGGGATGAAAAAGCCTTCATCACTCTAACCCGGAAGAAAGGTGAAAATTTGCTTGGAGGAAATCAAAAGGGAAAGATCATTAGACATGCAACCATTGGATCTAACTTGAAGATAGAAGATGTCTCACTAGTTGATGGACTGAAGTTCAACTTACTAAGTGTCGCTCAACTCTGCGACAAAGGAAGAAAAGTCACCTTTGACTCCGGAGGATGCACCATCTCTGACAGTAAGTCAAAAAAACTAATTCTTTATGCACCTAGAGTAGATAATGTCTACTGTGTGAACATTAAAAATGTGAAAAAGAATATATGCTGGTTGTGTAAAGAAGATGAATCTTGGCTATGGCACTGGAGGTTGGGACATGTTAGCATGAATCTCCTGTCCAAAGTAGCTAAAAAGGAATTGGTTCTGGGTTTACCTAAAGTAGCTTTTGACAAGGATCACATATGCACTGCATGTCAATTAGGTAAACAACATAGAAAAATTTTCCCTTCCATTCAATAAAAACTTTCTAGGAGAGTTCTTGAACTCCTTTACATTGACCTTTTTGGTCCAATTAAGCCACTAAGCTTAGGTGGTAGAGAATAATACACAATGGTGACTATAGATGATTATTCTCAATATACCTGGATAGTCTTACTTGCAAGCAAAGATGAAGCCTTTGAACACTCACTAAAATATTCATTAGAATAGAAGTAGAACAAAGCATAAGCATTGCAAGCATTCAGAGTGATAATGGAGGAGAATTCAAAAATAAGCCTTTTGTTGAATTCTGTGATTCCAAAGGTATTGAGCATAACTTTTCTGCTCCCTATACACCTTAACAAAATGGGGTTATTGAAAGGAAAAATAGAACAATAGTTGAAATGGCTCGCACAATGCTACTAGAGCTCCCATTGTCAAGAACTTAGAAAAGATCCCCTATGAAATCTGGAAGGGTAGAAAACCCAAAATTGGGTATTTTAAAGCATTCAGATGCAAATGTTACATCCTGAATGATAGAGAGCAATTAAGAAAATTTGATCCTAAATCTTATGAAACGATATTCCTTGGTTATTCACTACATAGCAAAGCTTATAGAGTCTATAACAAACGTACTCAAACTGTGGTAGAGTCAATACATGTAGATTTTGATGAGACTTACCACGTAGGAAAAAGAGACCCTAATCAGGAAGATTAAACTCCGAAAGCTGAAAAGGAAGTACAAATTCTTGATCCAGTCAAAATCAAGAAGTACAAAGAGGATGAGGATGAGATCAACTTTAATACAGAACCATCAAGAGACAATATCAACAATCCTAAAATCAACTTCAATAATAGACTTGAGGTGGAAGCTGAAGTTGTCATACAACAAGCTCAACCTCAACATAAAGGACTTCAAAGAGAAATCCAGACTGATAGAGATAACTCAATGGACAATATTCTGGATGATGTTCAGAATCCAGTAAGAACCAGAGGTCAACTCAATAGGATAATGAGTCATGCTGCCTTTGTCTCATTAATTGAGCCAAAGAAATTCCAGAATACAGAAGGTGATGAAAGTTGGATGATGGCTATGCAAGAAGAACTGGTTCAGTTTTCCAAAAATGATGTCTGGGATCTAGTACCACCTCCCAAAGGAAAATCAATCATTGGCACTAAATGGATATTCCGGAACAAGCTTGATGAATCCGGATTATGGTGAGAAATAAGGCAAGATTGGTTGCCCAAGGATACAACCAACAAGAAGGAATTGATTTTGAAAGAACCTTTGCACCAATAGCAAGGTTAGAGGCAATCCGGATCTTTTGCTCTTTTGCTTCATTCATGGGGTTCACACTATACCAAATGGATGTCAAAAGTGTATTTATAAATGGAGTTATCCAAGAAGAAGTCTACGTTAAGCAACCACCCGAATTTGAAGACTCAAAGCATCCAGATCATATGTACAAGTTAGAGAAGGCTCTCTACGGATTGAAGCAGGCACTCAGAGCTTGGAATGAGAGATTAACCTCATTCCTTATATACAAGGGATATATCAGAGGTAAGGCAGATACCACCCTCTTCATCAAGAGGAAGGAGGATGATGTTATCCTAGTCCAAATTTATGTGGATGATATCATTTTTGGAGCTACTGATGATAAGATGTGCAAGGAGTTTAGCACTTAAATGCAGAAGGAATTTGAGATGTCTATGATGGGAGAACTCAATTTCTTCCTTGGTCTACAAATCAAGCAGAGTCCGGGTGGAATCTTCATCAATCAATCCAAGTATACTAAGGAGATTCTAAAGAAGTTTGAGATGGACAAGAGCAAGCCTCTGCCCACTCCTATGGGTATGGATACAGTTCTCTCCAAGGACTGTGAGGGAGAAGATGTTGGTCAGAAGCTATATAGAGGAATGATTGGATCCTTGCTATATTTGATAGCTAGCAGACCTGACATTCACTATGCAGTCTGTTACAGTGTAAGGTATTAAGCCAATCCAAAGGACTCTCATCTCAAGGCAGTCAAGAGAATCCTCAGATATTTTTTAGGCACCACTGAAGTTGGTTTATGGTATCCTAGTAATGGGAATTTAGCCTCGGAAGGGTTCACTGATGCTAATTATGGAAGAGACACTCTTGAAAGAAAAAGTACATCCGAAGGATGCCATTTCCTAGGAGACTGTCTAGTATCTTAGTATAGCAAGAAGCAAACTTCAGTTCCATTATCAACCACTGAAGTAGAATACATGGCTGCAGGAAGTTGTGTTGCTCAACTCCTATAGATCAAATAGTAGTTGGAAGACTATGGAGTCCAATCTGGATGTGTGGAGGTGATGTGTGACAACAAAAGTGCTATTGATGTGTCTAAGAATCTAGTGCTACATAGCAAGATGAAGCATGTTGATATCAGGCACCACTTCATTAGAGATCATGTCATGAAAAAGGATGTGTCTCTTATCTACATCTCCACCAATGAGCAAAGGGCAGATATCTTTACTAAGCCAATAAGTAAAGACCAATTCAATAAGCTAAGAGAGTCAATTGGAATGTCAAATCCAATTTGAAGGATAATCCGGAAGATAGCAAGGAATTATCTTATTCTTGCACAAGCCAAGGAATCTAAAAATTGAAGAAAATTGAGTTAAGTCTGGATCCGGAAGAAAAATGCCAGCTCAGCAGACAAAAAGGACAAATGGTAGTAAAAGAGCATAAAAGTAACTACAAAAGTTTTGAATCTCAAACTTTTATTGGCTATCACACACGCGAGTGACAATTTAGCCATTTTAAAAATAAACCGTTGCCATTCCCCGGTTTTGACACCATTTACCTCTCTCCTCCAAAATTAAATGCAATGTCATCAATCCAGTTAACTTTAACTGCGTCTGGATTACTAAAATACCCTCACTTTGAAAATCCTATAAAAACCCCCCAAATATCCCCTTCTTCTTCACGCAAGCATCTACCTTACTGTTACTCTACTAAATTCAAAACCCAAAACCCTAATTTCCTTCAATTCTTCTCAAATGGCAGCATCATGAACAAAGAAGGAATTAAAATGCTTCCTACTAGGAATATCTTTACAGAGCTTGATCTGAAAGATACTAATTTTAAACCCCTAAAATTACCAATCAACGACTCTGTTATTCCCACAGACCACCTAGGAGATAACTTCTTATTTGAGATAATCCCTACCCTCAACTCATCAAGGACAAAAATCTCGAGGATTTCCTAAAAATCAACTGCCCCATATATCCGGACCTGGTGAGGGAGTTTTATGCCAATCTAAGGGCTAACAAGCACTTCGATGCCCTTAGAACCAAAGTTCAAGGGAAGGCAATTACGATAGCTCTGAATTTCTTTGAAACTCATCTCAATATGAAGAACAACGAAGTTTTGTTGAGAATGGATAAAGATGAACTGAAAGTGAAATATGATCCCAAGCTCTGGCTGCACCCCAACTATTTGGGGGATAAATTCTCAACCTACTTCTCGGAGGCGCCAAGAATACTCCAACATGTTCTTGTAAAATTAATCCTCATCCGGAAGGGGTCATTAACTACAGTGTCAGCCTTTCAACACTATGTGCTATAACACTGGGTAAGTATTACGGAGGTGAACATACCGTTACAGATCATCAACTATCTGAAGCAACACAAAAACTTCTATAGCGCCCTCATCACCCGGATCCTCATAGCTAATGAGGTAGATTTAAACAGTTTTCAAAGTGTCAGTGTAAAAGAAATCCTATAGAAAAACTTCAGAAGATTAAGTTTTAGGGAGACCTAGGATGAGGCTAAGGCCAATAGACTCAGGGATGAAAAGAAGAGCCTGGCACGAAAAACCACTAATCCGGATGCTATTGCCCCTGCTCTTAAGAAGCCAAGGAACACTAAGCCAAAGGCCCAAGAGAAACTGGCCTTGGTCCCAGTATGAGGAAGAAGATGAAGATTAGCAGACCATCACTGAGCTACTGCACAAATCCCCACCAAAGCTAAAAACCAAGGGAAAGCTCATTAAAGCTACTGCCAAAAAGGGGAGGATTATTGTAACTCCTGGAGTTGAGGTGAAGGACCAGCCTTCAATTGTAGCTAAGGCTATTAAGGCCAGAAGAAAAAAGGCTAAGAAAACTTTGGAGGAAATGCTAGAAGATAAGGAGGAAGATGAGGAAACGGGGGATGAAGCCCCGAAACCAAAGAGGCAGTTCATAAAAAAAGGACCAACTTTTGATAAGGCAATGACTGTCCAAAAATAGAGAAAGAAGGCTGTAGGTTTAGTGATTGCTGAAGAAGGCCGTAAATGGGTTGAGGAAGCCAAGTTAGCTCTGGCCAGAGTATCCAAGGGCAAATATGTGCCCGGATCAAGTGAAGATATCCTTTCAAAGGATCCTCAGTATGAGGACATGATGGCATTAGTTGCAGAAAATAACCAAATCAACAATCTAACCATCGAAGGACTCGGAGGATCTTCCGCTACTACACCTATTCTAGTATATTCAACGGACTTGGATGCACTTTCCCAGATTTCGAAAGCAGATTTATATGCATTCCATGCAAGAGAAAATCCACTTCTAAAAAATCTACTGAATCGAGAGGTTGAGACAGAAAACCCTATAAGTCCTGAAAAGGCGAGAGGAGAGGATGTTGAGGATAATACCAACACTCCTAGGGAAGAAATCAAAAGTCCTGAAAAGGCATGTGGAGAGGGAATTGAGGACATTGCTAATGCGTTTGGAGGAGAAGTTGTAAGTCCTGCTAAGGCATTAAAAGGGGAGACTGAGGACATTTCTAGTCTTCCAGGGGTTGAATGAAGAGCAGAAGTAGCCAATCAGACTCCAGAATAGTACACAAATGAGGTAATCCCTAACTCAATCTCATTTGATGTTGGTAGTAATGCTACTGCTAGTGATGTAACACCGGATACTCAGGACAACTTAGACACTGAAACTCAAACTGTGTCTAAGGAACAACAGTCTAACCCAGATCAAATCAATCTGAAGGAGGGACAGGGTCTGGGATCCGAAGGTAACACTTCTAAAGTGGACTCTAAAGGCGAGGCCAATCTGGGGAAATGGTTGGAAGAAAAGAAGGATGAGCAGATTGGGGAAGTGGAAGAAGAAGAAGAAGAAGAAGAAGATAGCAGTGATTCTTTTGGCTCATTCGGAGATGGTTTTTCCAGCTCATCAGGAGATAGACTCCCTCCTATTGCTAGCCCCATTAGAATACCTACAGTTAATACAAAACAGGCAAAGGTAACAGCAGCGCTTAAATGGCTTAAAGAAGCTACTCTCAAAGAAAATGAGGAAGGTATATCGAGCAGAGCCTCCGAAACATCTGCAAACATTTAAAGGCTGTAGAAAAGGTACTCTTGGATAAATTTAGGCCTCTGTAACTAAAGGAAGAACTTGGGGTGATTAAGGTGAGTGTACAGAAAATAGAAGTAAAGGTGGAAGACTTTCCAACTGCTGATCTGGTAGCAAAAATCTCTCTAGCCAAAGTCACTCCAGTCCTTAATGAGCTTAAAGAGAGTGTTACAGAGGCCAACAGATCTGCTGCTTAAGCTAACACTGTGGCTTCAAATAATTATGCATCAATCTTAGACAAGATCACCTCTTCCTCTTTAGAGCTCTCAGCCGAAATAAAGGAGTACATTGATACCAAGTTTGAAAACTTGTCAAAATTCATAGCTAAAAGGGATCTGAAGCCTACCATCACAGAATTGGGAGAAGAACAATAGGTTGTCTAGGAAATGCTTGTGAACTTTCTGGATGAATCTCTCCTAAAAATCCAAGAAAAAATATTGGATGATATGGGGGATGAAATGAGAAGTTGTTTGGTCGGACTTGAGAAGATAATAAATGATTGGAAAGCTAACTTCACCAAGGAAGTAAAGCTCTAAACAAAAACTATCCACAACATCCGCCGGGATCTTGGCAAAGATATTAAAATTTTTTAAAATAGAATAACCAATCTCTCAATATCCGGATCCTCCACAGTCCCCTCAATTCCAGAAAGTCAGCCCCTTCCTGTATTACAGAGCCTGGTCCAGCACATTGGGACTCAGGATTCTTTGGTCAAAAGGGAATAACAACTTTGATAAAGGCACTCTTCCCTTATTTTGATGAGAAAGATAGAGAGTTTGCCCTATATCTACATCCGGCTATCAAACAATCCTATGCTAACCTGAAGAAAGCCATCAAACCCCTACATCTCAATCCGACCACAATTGATCAAATCATTGCCAAGAGAAGAGAAGGCAATATTGACTACTCCATCTACTCTAAAGCTTGGTAAGAGAGCTGGGATGGAAGAACCTATATGGTAATTGAACCCCTAGCTGCAAATAAAAAGGGGGAGAAAAGTCAACAAGGGGAAGGGACCACCAAAGGAAACGAAAAGGAGGACGGAGCATCCAGAAGAAAGTAGTCTAGCTAAAATTTTTGTAATCAATGTAATAGCTAAATTCATTTTTTTTCACTTATATGTATTTCTGTATCTTGTACCCTAAACTTCATTGATGTTACCTATTGTAAATAGCAGAAGTATATATAAAGTGAAAAAGTTCATAAAACATTGCATCTAAAGTACACTCTGATATTGTACTACAAAAGTATTAGAAGCTAGAATTGAAAACTATTGGGGGAGTTAGGATGCTAGAATTATGGGGGAGTAATTGTAAATGACTAAGTATCAAGAATCATACTTAGATCCTATACCCCTTATGCTTAGTTGACTTAGTTTTTTGTTTCCATCAAATGGGGGTGATTATTGGGAAACAATGATCCAGAACACAAACAAACCGGATCAGGTTTGAAGAAAAACAAAACCTAAGTATAACTTATTAGGATAACTAAAAACAACAAGACTTAAGTCATAATATCCGGACAAATAATAAATCATTCAAGTCAAGAACTATTACCTAAGCATAAGTGGATTAGCATCCAGTTAGAAAGGAAGCAAACTACTAACTCCAACTACAATAGTATACGGAGGAATGATTAATTAAAGCTACATCTGAACTGAATGAATCTGAAGACATTCAAAAGATTCTATTCAAGACAAAGGGAATGATTTCAAAATAATTCATTTTCCTCCATTTGGTCTTAGCTGTCAACAAATACCTTTCCCGAGATAAAGTCAAAAATAACAGCTAACTTTTTAGAATAGTACAAAAAGCTGCCAACTGGAAAAAGAAAAAGGTAACAACGTTTTTAACCTAGACCAATGGGAAAGGCACGTGGAGTACACGGATTGGACCACTAGCTAAAATTTGGAGGATCACTAAAAGCCAATGAAAATGATCACTGACATCTTTTCATCCCCAATCCCTAGGATTCAAACAGGTCAAAATATAGTCTAACGGATTGATCAATGGCTCTGAAAGCGCCACATATAACCTGATCATGGGTGAAAATTAAATTCAAGCTCAACAACCCACAACTGCTACATTTATGATAGAAGCCTATAAAAGGGAATCTTCACACATTGAGAAGGTTGGGTGGTTGACTTATAAAAGCAATTAATAAAGAAAGAAGCATTCAATCAGTTTCCTCAAATCACTACAAGAACCAAATAATTACCAATCTGTTTGTAAGAACCTTCAAAGTAATCTATAAACTTGAAGTGTTGAAAACCCCTTTGATAAACCAAAGATTGTAAAAGCTCAATACTTAGGAAAGTATTGAGTGTGGGACTTAGCTAGAAGAGGATTCTTTTAGTGGTATATCCCTAAAGAACTCAGCTTAGAATCAGGGTAAATTTTAAGTCATATATTCTTCTAAAGCCAAAGGACTCAGCTTGGAGTGAACTCTTCAAGTGGTATATCCTACTTCCGGACGGGGTCACCATCCCGAGACAAGCACATAGGACTTAGCTAGGAGTTGGTGCTTCTAGTGGTATATCCTATATCCGGAAGAAGCAAAAATCTCCGGAGATAACTGAAAGGCTTGATTTCTGCCAGTTGGACAGAAATCACACTAGTCGAAAAGTTCAAAGGAAGGAACCTTTGGAGACTGGACGTAGGCGGGGCCGAACTAGTATAAATTGCATGTGTTTGAATTCTTTTAACCTTGTTTTATTTTATTGCATAATCTGTTAATTTGCATCATCTGGATCCTAATTATCCGGAACATTCAAACATGCTATACAAGATTTAAAGTCTATAAATTCCACGAAAAAGGTCATTCACCCCCCTCTGACCTTATTAACATAAGCATAGGGACCAACAAGTTTCATTGACTGGGTTAAGCAAAAATCCTTATTTTGATAACATTTGAAACCTCAAGCCCTGGTTTGATAAAAAATATTCCACATGGCATGTTTTTTAAGTTTACCCTATTTTTACATGCAAACTAGAACTTCTTGACCTAAATTTATTATTGACTTTTAAAACTAAAATGAAACTTTTATGTGCTTGTTGTATAAATTAATATTTATTTTTGATGATTATTTGATGGTGAAGGCAATGGTGACTTTGTTTTTTACAAAGTAAAAGTTATTTTGCTCTTCATTGTCATTGGATTAGTGAGGTGAAATTCTATCTATGGTGTTAGTCCCTATGCATACACTCACTGAGTTAAAGGGGGGGTAATTGACTCACTCAAGAACTTAGGAAACCTTTTTGTGATAATTACTTGCTCCGCTGAGTGAGGTCAGCTCGTTGAGTAAAATACTGGAAAATGCAGAAAAGTAAAGAACACTGAGATTTTTATACTGGTTCGGCGACATGTGCTTACATCTAGTCCTGATAGAGTATCTCGGCTTTAATCCACTAATCTAAACTCCTTTATCCTAGGCGGAGAAGCATTTCACAATTTCCCCAACTACAGTAAGTACCCTCCAAACTACAATCGCTCACCTATTGACTAGAATACCCTTTTCTATCAGCAACTCACAATGAGTCTAAACAAGAGCTGGATTCAACTTATAAAACGTTGATCCAGTTACAAATGATCTAATATTACAATTGAATGATCTATTCTATTCTCTCTTGTTTTAAATCAGATTCTAGCTGAGTTGGCTTTTTGCTTGAACTTCTTTAAAGCTTGTAATTTGGCAGAGTTTTAGCTTCTAAGAAATTCAGGTGTACTCGCCAAGTTCTAACGCTTGCCTTCTTTCTCCTTTTATAGTTGGATTGAGAAAGTAGCCGTTGAACTTATCTTGGCATCTCCTGAAGTTGACAGCTCATCTATCCACCCGTTGCTTCTTCAAATCAATCCGTTAATAGATAGAATTGCACTATTGTGAGATAGAAAATTAATCCGTTAGATTGAGATTCGAGCTTCAATTTGAATTCTTTATCATTTGATACCAGTCTTCCATTAGAGAGAACTCGTGCTGACTTGCCACATGTTGTCATCCCATTCCCTCTGGTATTCTGACATGTTGTAGAGTGCGTGATATAAGGTTGGTAGATCTGCAGAATTGCCCAAAATGGCAAATGACTTTTTACAGCTTTGAATTGGAAGACTTTGTCATTTTCTTCATAATTCTGAGTCTTGTCAAGGCATTAATTCTTTTTTGTCTTTGTCTCACTAATATTCCTATAAAAAGCAACACTAAAAGCAAAGATACATTTTTACCTTCAGTGGTAAAGTCAGCAGCATTGACAAACTTAAAGTAACTCAGTGGAAATGATATATCGTAAAGCACATAGCTGAAACAAAATTTAAATATCAAGCGCTGAGTGAATATTACTAAGTCAGCGACTAAGTAGATACTCAACTCAGAAACAACTCAGAGTTAAATTAAATAGCCAGGTCAGCGGAGACTCAAAATTCTACCCTTGAATTTACTAAATCCTCAAACAACCATAGACTATTTATTTTAACATCATTATTGATTTAATTAACTTAAACTGAACTTAATTGTTATGATCAAAACTTAAGCACTATTGAGTCAGTCCACTGAGTTAGTCAAACTTGTGCTTGGTTCAACAATCTCCGCCATTTTGATCAATGACAATTAACTTGAGCGAGAATTAAATCAATAAGATATTTAGATCAGAGTTAACTTATACTTATGATTGATATGTCTTTGTTTAGGATCTTTAATTTGCTCAGAGTGAATGCTAACTCCCCTATAATTCTTGAATCTTCAGAGTTCAGCACTCCTCCATACTTCTCATATACTTCTGCAAAAGATCAGACCATATATATATAGCAGAGAATATATAAAGTTAAAAAGATCTTAACTTAGAACATAATATGTAATCTTTTCATTAAATAATAACTAGAGTACAGACAATAATGAGTTAATCTATACTAAGTTTTACAATGCGCTCTAACAATTACATAGATATTCTATTCTACTCTTTAGGCATAGGCGAGGCTCCTAAATTTGCTCTCCTTTCCTCGAAGACTTGCTGATCCCATCTAGACTTCTTTTCTTTAGGCAGCGCAATCTCATTGCCTTCCCTTTTCTGGTCTCATGATATTCTCTCTGAATGCGCTCCAGATCCTTAGACAAATTGTAGTTAAATTCAGCTATCCTCTGCTCTCTTTCCCTTTCCTCCTACTCACGCTTCTCGCGATCCTTCTCACCCATTGTCATTGCATCTAAAATGGCTTAGGCTAGATGATCAAATAAACTCAGAGAAGACTCCTCAAATGTTTCTAGCTGACCATAAACATTAGATGAAATATGTTGCACAAGCAGTTCATAGATTTCCTGCGATATAACATCTTGTTCTTTGAGGAAGGTAAATAAGCCTACCAAAGCACTGGATTGAGATAAGTTAACTTGATATTAAGCGATCAGTCCTTCCTTGCATATCTGGCTGAGACTTGATAGAGCCTTTGCTTGATTATTTTCTCGCAGAATGCGCTCTAGCATGGGAGTGCTCATTATGTGAGTAGTGACTTCAACATGGATTTTATCAATTTCTTCCCTATCATTGATGACATTTGCTTGAACTTGCTTGATTTGGTCTCTGATGTGACCAAGCTTTTGATGAAGTGTAGGCTCTAGTTCAGCATCTGCCATAACTATGTCACTATTCAGAGCATCTAAAATATTAGGCCTCTTTAAGGCATTAAGCACAGCTCCCTCTAAGTCCTTGACTCCTTTCAGCATCTCCTCCTTCACTGTCCTTAACTTAGTGTGTAACCCATGATGCTTGGTTACCACTATGATCAGAGTATTAAAGCCATCAACTACTACATTCAAAAGAGTTTTGTTGTCTTCATTCTCTTTGCTCAAAATGTTATACCCATCAAGCACCTTCAGCATAGATTCTAGTAAGGGATTAAACTTGTGTATCATTGAGTTTCTGAAATCCCTTTCATCATTAATCACCTTGCAGTTACTCTCATAGATCTTTTCCATTTTAGTCTTGAGTTCTGCAACTTCCATCTTCAATCCACCAGCATACCTACCTACAATAGATAATAAAGACAATACATGGGACACAATTGCCTTTACTAGTGAGAATTGAGTAGGAACGAACTTGAAGTGGGCTTTTATCTCCTCAACAGCTTCCATAAACCCTTGCACCGGCTCCACAGCCTTTGCAATCCACCTCAGGACTTCCTTAGACAATAAAGATTTTGTTATCTCAGCATCAATTTTAGCATCTATCCTCAATCCTGTATACCTTTCTCTCCCCATTCTCCTTATATCTCCCAATAATTTAGCTTGGGGGTTAAATTGGGGTTAAGGTTGTTGATGTGGTTATTATTGTTGTGGTTGTTCTGCAATCTCCTCAATAATTGGAGGCCCTCTGACTAGGTGAGGTCCTTCCAAGTATAGATGTTCATGCATTGGAGATCCAATGGGTGAAAGATAGGGGATGATGGCTATTTGGTCAGGGTCTGTGGTATTTGTTTGGTCAGAGGCTTGGTTGTTTTGATCTGTGTCGGATGTAGATAGTGTTTGGCTTTCAGGTATGGGTAAGGCAGAAATTGGTGTAGGTGAGAGTGGTGTTTTAGTAGATGGGTTTGGGAAAGAAAAAGGTTCTTCGGTTTCTTTCTCTTTCTCTTCAACAACACCTTCAACAGCGGACTCGCTGACCTGAGTTAGAGAATCTTCAGTTAGCTGAGCTCCGTGCTCAACTGCAGCTTCCTCTTCCTCCTTATCTTTCAAGTCTCCCTCATCCTCATCTATTACAACTTTCATCTTCTTAAATAGCCTCCTCTTTTTTTCCTTCTTCTCTTCCTTAGTAGTCAAAGTAACCTGCTGGTCAGATTCAAGTACATTGAATTCCACAGCATCTACCTCCACAAATTCATCTTCCTCTCCTTCCTGCTCTTCCTGATGTTCAATTCCCTCAAGAGCTCCTATCATTTCCTCTATAACTTTAGGTACTTCTCTCTCAGCCAAGCTAGCTATAGCATTCTGCAAAATCTGTTCAGTGTTAGCCTTAGCTCTAGTTGCTGCTTTCTTAGCTTTCCTTCTAATAGTAGCTTCAATCTCCTCTTGCTTCTTCCTTATTCTCTCTTCCTCAGCAGCCTTTTCTCTCTCAGCTCCTACTACATCCTGGACAACTCCAGCCCCTTTCTTCACCATAAGCTTTTTCTTGGGCTGACCTACTTGGGGAATAGGAACTGATGTAGCTTCCTTCCCTTTAGTAGTCACCATATCCAGCTGAGCATCTTCAACTTTCCTTTTCTTCTCCCTCTTTAGAGGCATCTCTTCCCTTAACTCCTCTTCAGCTTGCTTTTCCTCTTCTATCTCCTTCGGAGTCAGCTCATGGGATTTCTCTTCTTTAGTTCCCTTAAATGATCTTGTTTTCCTGGGAACAACTGTTGGAACTGAGCTTAATGAACTCCCTTTCTTAGCTTCCTTCTTGGAGTCCTTCCTAACCTCCTTCTTCACAACATTTTTCTCTAGCATATCTTCCCCTTTCTCTGCTCTAAGCTTGGTGATTCTTTCCAGCTCACTTGCCACAATGGCATTTAAGGTCAAGTCCTCTTTATTAGGCTGAATTGGCTTCATCTCCATAATAGCCTTGGGATCCTTCATCCTTACTTCTCCTGGTTTTAGCTTGATATATTTGGTGTTGGCAGGCCTCTCATCTTCTCTAAGTCCATGAAAGTGAGCATTGCTCAAAATTATGGACTCAATTACTTTCATCTGAATATTGTTCTTGGCAGCCCATCCTTCTATATCGATCTTATAAGCTCAGAAAATCTCCATCACCAACTGCCCATACACCATATGCTTGGAGACCTTTAAGAATCTGTGTAAAATGGCAATGGGCCAATTAATGCTCGTGCTATGGGTCAGCGCATAGACGAAAACTCTTTCAAACTTGGAATAGCTTCCAGTTGAGCCTATTTTGGGCAAAAGGACTTTAGAACAAGTTCATGGGCTTGCTTTCCTTGGTAAACATTAAGGCAATTAGTTCACCAGCCTTATAATCTTCAGGAACCTCATAGTCAATAGGGATATCGACGTGATCTTCATCATTTATCACTTACAATTTGAGTCCTCTTTCTCTCATTCCCAACAGACCTGCAATGAGCTTGGGAGTAATATAGACTTTCCTCCCCATCATAGTGGTTACGAAAAGATCCTTCTGACCTTCCACAAAAAGAATTTTATGGTAGAATCTCTCAATAATTTCTTCATAGTAGCCACTAGCAATTTAAAAAATCCTCTTAAGTGGTGTTGGCGCGTCCACTTGCCAAAATGCTCATCGCTCGAAAAACTGAGCATATCTACGGGGGCTGACTTCTCCACTTCAGTCTTCTCTATAAAACACTATCTTGTAGAATATATTTTGTTCCGGCTGGAATCCTCAGTTCTTCAATCATGTCCAAACTAATCGCTAACTGAGCAATATGATCTCTTATGGTTAGCTAGTGAGTATCCTTCTTATTTCTCACAAAAAGATTAGATTTCCTTCCTGAAGTGCTCGTCATTGAATTCGCTTTGAGAAGAATAGAGATTTTAGGGATTTAGGAAGACGATTGTAGAGAAGGAAATTTTGGTAAAGTAACCTTTCCTCTTTCTAAATTTCTCCTTAAATACCCAAAGTCTCTTTACTTGAACCTGCAAAGCTACGTGTACGACTCACACTCCATGGTCTTAAGATTTAAGGGTTATATTACATAACGTATACTATAGGATTAATGAAGATGAGAAACAAGGGATAATTGCTACTGAATATGGATCGTTTTATAACTTGCTACCGTTTCTACCAAGTTTAAATTTGAAAGATAACTGGAGACAATTAATGACATGTCCAAAATTCAAGCCGTAAAAGAAATACTTAACCTAATTTGTAGAAGCTTAGAGTGTGCCCTAATTTGGTCAGCTTCAGGATAGGTCAGAGTGGAAAGTATTTCTTCAAATTGGATTGGACATTCTGATCAGCTGTCTTAGAGTATTGAATTGATCCTTTTCAATGGGCTTTGTGAATATGTCAGCTCGTTGTTCTTCAGTAGCAATGTAGGTGAGCTTGACTTCTCCTTTTAGCACATGATCCCTTATGAAGTGATGTCTAATATTGACATGCTTAATTCTGCCATGTTGAACTAGATTCTTGGATAGTTCAATTGCACTCTCGCTGTCACACATGACTTCAAGGCACTTAGACTTTATACCATAATTCTCCAGTTACTGCTTGATCCATAGTAGTTGTGCTACATAACTTCCTGTAGCCATGTACTCAGCCTCACCTACTCAAAGCCATAAAAGTTTACTTCTTGTATACTATGTAACTAGACAATCACCATGAAAATGACAACCTCCTATGGTGCATTTCCTTTCTAGCTTGTCTCTTCCATAGTCAGCATCTGTGTATCCTCTCAGAGTGAAGTCTGCATTACTTGGATACCATAAACCTGCATCAATAGAGCCTAGCAAATACCTGAGAATTCTCTTAACAGCATCCAAGTGAGATTCTCTGGGGATCAGCTTGATATCTTGTACAATAAAATCCAGCATATTGAATGTCATGCCTACTAGCAGTTAAGTAAAGCAAAGAACCAATAATACCTCTATAGAGCTTACACTCTACAGGTTTACCTTTCTCATCTTTACTCAGAATAGTATTAGTGGTCATGGGTGTTGACATTGGCTTGGCTTTATCCATGTCAAACTTCTTGAGTACTTCCGTAGCAAACTTAGCTTGGCTGATGAAGATTCCATCTTTGCCTTGCTTGATTTACAAACCAAGAAAGAAATTAAGCTCTCCCATCATTGACATTTCAAATTCCTTCTTCATCTGCTGACTAAACTCTTTGTATAGCTTTTCATCAATTGCTCCAAATATGATATCATCAACATATATTTGGACTAGCAACACATCTTGATGCTTCTTCTTGATAAATAGAGTTGTATCTGCTTTTCCTCTAACATAACCTTTGCTAATTAAAAAGTTAATTAGTCTCTCATACCAAGCTCTTGGAGCCTATTTCAGTCCATATAGAGCTTTCTTCAGCTTGAAGACATGATTGGGATACTTTGGATCTTCAAAGCCTGGGGGCTGTCTGACATAGACTCCCTCTTGAATATAACCATTAAAAAATTTACTCTTAACATCCATTTTAAACAATTTGAAGTTCATATGAGATGCAAAAGCATAAAGAATTCTTAGGGTTTTAAGTCTTGCTACTAGTGCAAATGTTTCTCCATAGTCAATGCCTTCTTGTTGATTGTAGCCTTGAGCAACTAGTCTGGCCTTGTTTCTGACAACATTTCCAGCTTCATCTAGCTTGTTCTTGAAAACACATTTAGTGCCTATGATTGAATTTCCTTTAGGTTTCTCTACTAAATCCCAAACTTCATTTCTTCTGAATTGGTCTAGCTCTTCTTGCATTGCAACCATCCAGTTATCATCAAACTCAGCAGCTTCAAACTTCTTTGGTTCAATTAATGAAACAAATGCTGAATGGCTCATCATTCTGTTCAGCTAACCTCTAGTTAGCACTGGATTTTGCACACTATCAAGAATCTTCTCAACTGGGTGATCTCTTCTTGCTCTGACTTCTTCTAGTAGATCAGGATCAACTCGCCGAGCTACTGTCGTTGGTTGAGCATCTACATCATCACCAAAGTTGATTGATTGGTCCAAGTTAACTTCATCTTCTTTTTTTTGGTACTGGATTAGGAATAATAATGGGCTGACTAACTGATCCGCTAACTTGATCCTTTTCTCTTTCCTCATCACTGGCTTCTTTACCTGCATTGTTAGTTTTATCGAAATCTACAAGCATGGACTCCTCTAAGATACCAGTTCTCTTGACATACACTAGATATGCCCTACTGTGTGTTGAGTAACCTAGAGAGATTCCTTCATCAGCCTTGGAGTCAAATTTAGCCAATTGGTCTTTAGTATTTAATATGAAGCATTTATAACCAAAGGACTTGAGATGACCAACCTTGGGCTTGAGCCCCTTCCAAATTTCATAAGGAGTTTTATTAAAAACTGGGCAAATTAAAACCCTGTTTAGAATGTAAAAAGTTGTGTTAATGACCTCTCCCCAGAAAAACTTTGGCATATTGTTATCACTCAACATAGAACAACCCATCTCTGCAATAGTACGATTCTTTCTCTCAACAACCCCATTCTGCTGAGGTGTATGAGGGGCAAAAAAATTGTGGTCAATACCATGCTTAGAAGAGAATTCCTCAAACTGCCTATTTTCGAATTCTCTTCCATGGTCACTACAGATTCTATAAATTGGTCTTTTTCATTCATGATCCAGGTAGCCAACCTAGAGAATGATTCAAATATTTCATCTTTGGCTGCTATTAAGACAATCCAAGTGAACCTGGTCAGATCATCTACAACCACAAAGGGTGTATTTCATTCCACCTAGACTTGTTGGCACAACATGCCTAAATAAATCCATATGTAGAGGATCAAGGGGACGAGAAGAAGATATATCAGCTAAAGATTTAAAGGTCTTCCTAAATTGTTTCCCAAGTTGGCATGTTGAGCAGATTCTATCTTTTTCAAAGGCTAGATTGGGTAATCCCTTAATAAGTTCATTTCTGGCTAATTTAGACATATTGGTCATATTGATATGTCCTAACCTTCTGTGTCTTAGCCATGAGTTTTCCTCCTTCAAAACTAACCATATATCATTGGAGCCAGGGGATAAATCAAACATATAAACATTATTAATTCTAGGAGCATAAAGAATAGTTTGGTCAGAGTTACCATCAATGACTGAGCAGCCCGCTGAGTCAAATACAACTTTCCTGCCTTTGTCACACAGCTGAGCAACACTTAGCAAGTTGAACTTTAGGCCTTTCACCAAAGACACATTATCAATTGAAGGCGTCACTCCTACAGTGCCGTTGCCAACAATCTTTCCCTTTTTGTTGTCTTCAAAACTGACACTTCCATTCCTTCTTTGCTCCAATATGATGAATTGCTTTTCATCACCTGTCATATGCCTCGAGCATCCACTATCCAAATACCTCATTCTTTTATCATCAGTGGATCTCTGGCTCAATTGCAAAACAATTAAGTTTTCTTAGGTACCCATGCCTTTTTCTGGCTGGGTCCTCCCTTGTTAGTGGTGGTCATCCTTGATCAGTCATACTCATCATAGTAACCAATAGTGCACCTACACATGACTGTAGCATGTCCTAGCTTACCATAAAAACTACAAGCGGCCTTAGGATTAGGCCTACTCACTTTACCCGTTTAAGAAACCTTCTCAGAGTGGTGAGTGCGGTTACTCTGAGTATTCCTACTAGGTTAAGGAGGGACCCGCACCTTTTTCAAAGTTGTTAATTCAGCAGCTAGCTCATCCAATCTCTTAGTGAGTTTATGGTTATATCCATTTTGGTACTCAGCTTTTTCCATCAGGTATAGGATATCAAGTGAGGTAGAAGAATTAGCATCTTCTAGATCATCACACCTCCTCTGAAGTACTATGATGTATTTGGTTGACTTATTAGTCACATTAATAACATTATTAAGTACTGCGACAAGCTTATTTAAAGACAAAGGGAGTTCAGAATTCACCTCAGAGCGGTTTCCTTTGTCTCTGCTCTAGTCAACTAATTGTCTGGCAGCGAAAGTAGTTGGTTGGTTAGCTGACTCTGAATGAACTAGATCATCCCTAGCTATGTTACGCACATTTGCAGAATCTTATGCCTCTTCATATGAGGATGATGACTCTTGTTCAGAGTCACTCCAAGTAGCAGTAAGGGCTTTCTTACTTTTCTTCTTTTTGAACTTGTCCTTCCTAGCCTTAGGACAATTCGACTGAATATGCCCCTTCTCACCATATTCAAAGCATTTGATATCCTTGTTATGCTCTTTATTATACTCCTTTCGTGGTCTATTAACTTCTCTCTTCTTATAATTACCTATCTTTCTAAACTTTTAAAAGTTCTTATCTTTTCCTAAGTATCTACTGAAATTCTTGGTCATTAGAGCTATTTCTTCTTTTCTGTCCTCTGGATATCCTTCCTCAGAGGAATCTTCTTCTTTATCATCATCAGCTCTCAAAATAATAGCTTTACTTGAGCTCTCCTTTTCTTTATACATGTTCTTCTTGGACTCATCTTCACTTTGCTTTAATGAAATTTAATGAGTTAGCAAGGTTCCCATTAGCTCATCAAACTTATAAGTCTTCAAATCATGAGCTTCTTCAATGGCACTTTTTTTAGCTTCCTAATCTTGAGTCACACTTCTAAGGTTCTTCTTGACAGTCTCTTCTTTTGTGAAGGTCTTGCTAAGTCTTTTTAGCCGATTGACTATATTCATGAACCTAGTGTTCATATTGGAAATATCCTCCTTGGGTTTTATGTGGAACCACTCATAGTCCCTTATAAGGATATTGATCTTGGACTCTTTTACCTTGTCAGTACCTTCATAAGTCACTTCCAACTTCTTCCATATCTCTTTGGCTGTCCAACATCCAGAAACGTAATTGAACACAATAGCATCAAGAGCACAGTGAAGATAGTTGATAGCAACTATATTTTTTTTTTAGTCTAATCAAGTCCTGACTGTCTTATTCATCAGAGTACTTATCAACCTTTACTTCATTCTTCATGATGGTGGGAACATATGGCCCTTATACAATAGCCATCCAAGTGTGCATGCTTTGCGACTAGATAAAATTCTTCATCTTGTTCTTCCAATAAGTATGTTGCTCTCCATTGAACATTGGAGGCATGGTGACTAAAATGCCTTCTGGCAGAATATAAGCTTAGGCTCTTCTACTGGATTCTCCTTTGTATGCCATGGTCTTTATCTCAAAGATCGTTAGATCTTTACAATGAAAACTGCTTTAATACCACTTATTAGTCCCTATGCGTGCACTCACTGAGTCAGGGGGGTGAATGACTCACTCAAGAACTTAGGAAACTTTTTCGTGATAATTACTTGCTCCGCTGAGTAAGGTCAGCTCGCTAAGTGAAATACTAAAAAATGCATAAAAGTAAAGAACACTGAGATTTTTATACTGGTTTGGCAACCTGTGCTTACATCCAGTCCCAAGAGAGTGTCTCGGCTTTAATCCACTAATCTTAACTCCTTTACCCTAGGCGGAGAAGCCTTTCACAATTTCCCCAATTACAGTAAGTACCCTCTAAACTACAATCGCTCACCCGCTGAGTAGAATACCCTCTTCCATCAGCAACTCATAATGAGTCTAAACAAGAGCTAGATTCAACTTATAAAACGTTGATCCAGTTATAAATGATCTGATATTATAATTGAATGATCTATTCTATTCTCTCTTATTCTAAAGTAGATTCTAGTTGAGTTGCCTTTCTTGCTTGAACTCCTCTAAAGCTTGTAACTTGGTAGAGTTTTAGCTTATGAGAAATTCAGGTGTAATCACCAAGTTCTAACACTTACCTTCTTGCTCCTTTTATAGTTGGATTGAGAAAGTAGCCATTGAACTTATCTTGATATCTTCTGAAGTTGACAGCTCATCTATCCACCTGTTGCTTCTTCAAATCAATCCATTAAGAGATAGAATTGCACCATTATGAGATAGAAAATCAATCTGTTAGATTGAGATTTAAGCATCAATTTGAATTCTTTGTCGTTAGATGCCAGTCTTCCATTAAAGAGAACTCGCGCTGACTTGCCAAGTGTCTTCATCCCACTCCCTCTAGTATTTTAACATGTTGTAGAGTGCAGGATATAAGGTTGGTAGATCTGCAGAATTGCCCAAAATGGCAAATGACTTTTTACAACTTTGCATTGGAAGACTTTATCATTTTCTTCATAATTCTAAGTCTTGTCAAGGCATTAATTCTTTTTATCTTTGTCTCATAAAGAGTAAGAAAATCAAACACAAGTATTTTATCCTGGTTCGGCCCTGCCTCCTCCAGTCCTCGGAGTTTCCTTCCTCTGAGCTTTTCCACTAGTGGATTCCTTTTCAATCTGGCAGGAATCAAGCCTTAAAGTTTATCTCCGGATGGTACCCCTTCTGAATGTAGGATACACTACTAGAAATCCTAATTCTTAGCTGAGTCCTTTTATCTTTAGTAGGATACACCACTTAGATTTCTACCCAATCCTAAGCTGAGTCCTACTGGGAGATCCCACTCAAAGCACCTACTTCAAGCTGTATCCCAATCTCACTACTCACCCAAGTATGAGATTCTTTACACTTTGGTTTTCTCAAAGGTTTTGGTTTTGGACTTCCTCAAGTTTATAATTTCACTTGGGAATCCTTACAACTGATTTGGAAATATTTGATTCTTGGAGGGATGAGTTTTCTTATTGCTTTTTGCAAGTTCTCTTGTTAATTGCTTTCTCAAGTCAACTAGCACCTTCTCAACTTGTGAAGCTTCCCTTTTACTGGCTTTGATCATAAATGTAGCCGTTGTGGGTTGTTGAACTTGTATTTAATCTTCACCGTTTGATCAGGTAATATGTTGCACCTCTGGAGCAGTTGATCAATCCGTTAGATAGAGATTTTAACCTATTTAAATCCTTGGGATTGAGGCTGAAAAGTTATCAGTGATCATTTTCGTTGTATTTTAGTGACTCACCAACTTTTACGCCAGTGGCTTTTTGGTGTGAGCTTCATGTGCCTTCTTATTGGTCTAGGTGAAAAAGGTTGTTACCTTTTTCTCTGTTCGGGGTCAATCCTTTGTCCTTTTTCTAAAAAGTGCAAGCTGTCACTTTTGGTCTTGCTTTAGGGAAAAAGATCTTTGACTTGGAGACCAAAAGAATGGAGGGAATGGAATTTTTGAATCATTCCCTTTGTCTAGATAATTAAGTCTTCTGGATGCCTTCAGACTTAATATATCTGGATTTGTCTTCTTATAGATGCTTCTACAAGCAGTTCTTCCGGATGTTGTTTTGGGCGATTCAAGGTTTGTTTCATTTCCAAACTTTAACCGATGCTTCCATTTATCCTTAGGTAATTGTCTTAACTTATCCTGGACTTTGGATGGTTTGGATATGAGTCCGAAAAAGTGACTTATGTCTTCTTATACTTAGGTGTTTTGTTTACTTCAAACCTAATCCAAATTGTTTATGTTTCAGATCCTTATTTCCCAACAAGCTCCCCCATTTGATGGAAACAAAAACCTAAGATATCTAAGCATAAGGAAAGGAGTTTTTATGATCTAATTATGATTCTTGATACTTAGTCATTTATAATTTTTACTCCCCCATAATTCTAGCATCCCTTAACTCCCCCCAACAGTTTTCAATTCTAGCTTCTAATATTTTTGTAGTACAATAGCATATTGTACTTTAGAAGCAACTTTTTTAATGGAATTAGATTTTCACTATATATATTTCTGCTGTTAACAATAGTTAACATCAATGAAGCTTTTGGATTACAAGATACAGAAATATATAAGTGAATCTAGCTTTTACAAGATTTTTACAAGATATAGCTAGTTTAATTTCTTTTGGATGCTCCTCCTTCCTTTTCTTTGCCTTTTTCCTTCTTTACACCTTTCTCCCCCTTTTATTTCTAGCAGGGGAATTGATCACCATGTATATCTTTCCGTCCCACTTTTCCTACTAGGCTTTGGAGTAGATGGAGTAGTCTGAGTTTCCTGGCCTTCTCTGCTCTAGGATGTGATCTACAGTTGCAGGAGATAGATGCAGAGGGCGGAAGAGGTTCTGGAGTTAGGTGTAAGATCTGGTGATGTAGGGATGCATCTTTAGCACATAATCCCTATCCTTCTCATCAAAATATGGGAAGAGTGCTATGAGAAGGGTGGTGATGCCTTTCTGTCCAAAGAATCATGTGTCCCCAATGTGTTGGACCATGTCTTGGATGACTGGAAGTAGTTGGCTTTCTTGGATAGATGGAGTGGAAGAGGATCCGGAGATAGATAAATTTGACAGTTCGGACTGAAGTTTCTCAAGGTCTTTACCCAGATCCTTTCAAATATTATGGATGCTTGAGTTATCTGTGGTCAAGTCCTTGCATTGATCATCCCTTATTCTTTTAATGACTGAATCATGGCCATTGAATTGTCCAACAAGTTCTTCTCCAATGTCGGCTATTTGTTTGACAAGTAACTCTAGTAAATCTTCTTCCATGAACTTGGTTAGCTTATTCAAAATTTCTTGCTGGGGTTTTATTGAGGTTGGGGAGAGCAACCTTTTCTTATTTTTCTGATATGAATTTTGACAAGTTTCAAACTTGATGTCTATGTACTCCTTCAGCTCTGTGGAGAGATCAGTGGATAAGGAAGGTATTTTGTCCATGATTGTAGTGCAAGTATTTGTTGCTCTGGTGTTGGCCTGATCAGTAAAGTAATTTGCTTCTGCGATACTTGTTTTCAGCTCATTCAGTACCGGAGTAACCTTGGCTAGTGATACCTTAGCCACTAAGTCTATAGTGGGGAAGTCTTCCACCTTTTTTCTATTTTCTTAACACTCCCTTTTAGCTCCATGATTTCATCTTTTAAGTCCGGAGGCGAGAATTGTTCAAGGAGCACTTTCTCCATAGATTTTAGATGTTTAAATATATTCCGGAGGCTCTATTTAATGTAGCTCTCCTCATGTTCCTCATGAGTAGCTTCTTGAAGGATTTTGAGTGCTGTGGAGATCCTTTGGCTCTTGTTGGATTGATGTTAGAGGATGGTATTCTGACTAGGTTCGTAAGAGGAGTTTCTGATCTGGAGCTACTGTTGGTTTCATCAGATTCGGATGACTTTGCTTCAATGGATTTGTATTTTTCTTCTACTTTCTCTTCTTCCAACCGTTCCCCGGACTAGCCTCACCCTTTAAGTCCACTCTAGGAATGTGCCATTGAGAACTCAGATTATGTCCTTCCTCTGGAATGGTGTCCTCCAGGTTGGACTCTTGTTCCTCAGATACACTTGGAGTATGTGTATCTAAGTTGTCCTTATTTTCAACTACTATTTCATCAGCAGTAGCAGAAGAATTAACATTAACATCAAATAAAACAGTATCAGGAATTACCTCATTGAGTTGTGCTTGATTTTGATTGGTTACTTCCTCTCTTCTTTCTTTATTAGCTTCCACCTCTACCCCAGGAAGATTGGCAGTGTCCTCAATCTCCCCTATTAATGCCTTCTCAGGACTTTTAATTTCTCCCCCAGGCATATTGGTAATGACCTGATTGCCCTCTCTAGTTGCCTTTATAGGACTTACATCAATTTGGATCTCAGCTTCTGGATTAAGCAGATTGTCTAGAAGTGGTACGGATCGAGGCAGGAGTGGAAAATGATCAGCTTCTGGATCTTGCGCAATTGTTTCCATATCTACTAGATTAAGCAGATTGTCTAGAAGTGGTACGGATCGAGGCAGGACTGGAAAATGATCAGCTTCCGGATCTTGGGCAATTATTTCCATATATACTGGATCAATGGAAATGGCTTGAGCTCCGAAAGAGTCTCCGGATCCTTCAGTTCTAAGCTTATTGATTTTATCATTGTCCTTTATAGATTCTCTGATAGTTTCATATTGAGGATCATCCGGATGAGCTTCCTCAGTGGATCCGGGCATATACTTGCCCTTTGATTGCTTGACTCTAGCCAATTCAGCTTCCTGGGTCAGCTTAGCAGATTTCTCATCTATTACTATGCTAGCAGGCTTCTTGGCTTTTCTTTTCTCAATTTTTTGGGCTTTAACTGTCTCATCAAAAGTGTACCCTTTTTGAGTAAATTTCTTCCTGGGTATTGTAGCTTCAGCTCCTATTTCCTCATCCTTTACCACAACTAAGGTTTCAGCAGATTTCCTTTTCTTATCTGTAGCTTTGATTAATCTCCCCCTCGGCTTTTGCTTCTTTGGGCTCTTACTCAATAATTGAGTGAGGGTTTGAGCAACCTCATCAACCTCCTCCACCAGAACCAATTCCAGTTGGTTTTGAGTCTTGGGCTTAGTGGTTCTAGCCCTTTTTGGTACTGGAGCCTCTTTAACTAGATCAACTGCCTTTCGGCCTTGCTTCTTTTCTCATCTCTCGTTTTCTTGGCTTTTTCTTCATTCCATTTCTCACCAAAGGTCAGCTTTTTAAAATTCTTTTCCAGAATTTCCTTTCCATTCACAACCTAGAATCCTGTCAAGTTCACTTCATTGGCGATTAGAATCTGAGTGACATGGGTGCTGTGAGAATTTTTGTGCTGCCTTAGGTAGTGGATGATCAGTACTGGTATGTTCACAACCCTACTCTCCACCCATCGTTGCAATACATAGTGCTGAAAGGATGATACTATAATGAGAGAGCCCTTCCAGATTAGAACTAACTTTACAAGGGCATGCTGAAGAAATCTTGGTACCTCTGGAAAATAGGTAGATAATTTATCCCTAAAATAGTTAGGATACAGCAGCATCTTGGGTTCATACTTGACTTGTTGTTCATCCTCATCAACTCTTAGTTGGACCCCATCATTCTTCATGTTCAGGAATTTTTCAAAAAATTCTGGAGTAATTGTAATCACCTTTCTCTGAACTTGAGTTCTCAAAGTGTCATAGAAGGAGTGTACTCTGATATTGGAATAGAATTCCCTCACTAAATCCATATATGTTGGGCACTTTATCTTGAGGAAATTGCCCAAGTGTTGGTCTTCTATGAGCTTGGAGTAAGGATCGGTTACAAACAGGAAATTATCTCCCAAGTAGTCTGTGGGAGCTACAGAGTCCGAGGGCTTAAAATTTATGGATGTGAAGTCTTTATCATTAAAAGTAGATTCGTCAATGATATTTCTTTGAGGAAGCATTTTAATTCCTTCGCTAGACATGATGGCTGCCATTTCAGAGTTTGAAAGGGATTGGGGTTTGAGTTTTGAAATTTGCAGAGTAACAATAGAGAATTGTTGCTCGCATGAAGAGGATAGAGATTTTGAGGGGTATTCATAGATTTTTCAAAGTGAGGGTATTTTAGTAATCCAGATGCCGTTAATTTGGCTAGATTAATGACATGGCAGGCTAAGTTTTAGGAGAGAGGTAAATTCCATTTAACCGGAGAATGGGAACATTTTATTTTAAATTCTAGCTGTTGAATTCACCATGCGTGTGACTCCCAATAGACGTTTGAAATTCAAAAAGTAACAATTACTTTTCAGCGCCTTTACTTCCAGATGCCCTTTCTGTCTATTGATGTGGCAATATTCCCTCCAGAGCAGAGCTGGCTTCATTTCTTCTACTTTTCCGGATTCCTTGACTTGCTAAGACTCCAAGTTAACTTTGAATTGTCTTCCGGATTTTCTTTAAATTGGATTAGACATTCCAATTGACTCCCTTAGCTTGCCAAATTGATCTTTACTTAATGGATTAGTAAAGATATATGCTCTTTGTTCATTGGTTGGAATGTATACCAATGCAACATCCCTCTTCATCACATGATCCTGGATAAAATGATGCCTTATGTTGACATTTTTCATCCTGCTAAGGAGTACTGGATTCTTTGATATATCTATGGCGTTCTTGTTGTCACACATTACATCCACACATCCGGATTGGATTCTATAATCTTCTAGTTGTTGCTTGATCTAAAAGAGTTGAGCTACACAACTTCCTGCTGCTATGAATTCTGCTTCTGTGGTTGATAAGGCAACTGAAGTTTGCTTCTTGCTATACCATGATACTAGGCAATCTCCAAGGAAATGGCAACCTCCAGATGTACTCTTTCTCTCAAGAGTGTCTCTCCCATAATCTACATCAGTATAGCCTTGAAGTGTGAAATCTCTATTACTAGGATACCATAACCTAACTTCAGTGGTTCCTAGAAGATATCTAAGGATTTTTTTAACTGCCTTTAGATGTGAGTCCTTAGGATTGGCTTAATACCTTTTACAGTAGCAGACTGCATAATGTATGCCAGGTCTACTAGCTGTCAAGTATAGAAGTGATCTAATCATTCCTCTATACAGTTTCTGATCAATATCTTCTCCTTCACAATCCTTGGATAGGACTGTATCTGAACCCATTGGAGTGGACATTGGTTTACTTTTATCCATTTCAAACTTCTTGAGGATCTCCTTGGTATATTTGTATTGGTTGATGAAAATTCCATCTGGACTTGCTTAATCAGAAACCCAAGGAAGAAATTGAGTTCTTCTATCATGGACATCTCAAACTACTCCTGCATTTGAGAGCTGAATTCTTCACACATCTTTTCATCTATTTCACCAAAGATAATATCATCCACATAAATTTGGACTAGGATGATATCATCCTTCTTTTTCTTGATGAAAAGAGTTGTTTCGGCTTTACCCCAGGTATATCCCTTGGATATGAGAAAAGTAGTGAGTCTCTCATACCAAGCTTTAGATGCCTGCTTTAATCCATATAGGGCTTTCTTTAGTTTGTAGACATGATCCAGATGTTTTGAGTCTTCAAATCCAGGTGGCTGCATCACATAGACTTCTTCCTGGATAACTCCATTGAGAAATGCACTTTTAACATCTATTTAGAACAATGTGAATCCTATGAATGATGCAAAAGCACATAAAATCCAAATTGCCCCGAATCTTGCTATAGGGGCAAATGTTTCTTCAAAGTCAATCCTTTCCTATTGATTGTAGCCTTGGGCAAGAAATCTTGCCTTGTTTCTTACCACTACTCCGGATTCATCTAGCTTATTCTGGAATACCCATTTGGTGCCTATGATTGACTTTCCTCTTGGAGGTGCCGCTAAATCCCATACATCATTCCTGGTAAATTGATCTAGCTCTTCTTGCATAGCCATCATCAAGCTTTCATCTCCTTCAGCATCTTGAAATTTCTTTGGCTCAATGAGTGAGACAAAGGCATCATGGCTCATCATCCTGTTGAGTTATCCTGTGGTTCTGACTGGATTTTGGACACTATCCAAAATGGCTGCAACCGGATGATCCTTGTGAGTTCGGACTTCTCTTGGTAGATCTTCATGCTGGATTGGGACTTGTTCCACTTCTGCTTCAACTTTCTCTTCTTGACCATCATTGAAGTTTATCTCATTTGAGTTGAGATCAACTAGTGGTACTTCTAGATCAAAAGATATTCCTTCATCTTCTTCTTTATACTTCTTGACTTGGAAGAAATCAGGAATTTTAGCTTCCTTCTCTTCTTCAGAGTTTACAGCTTCCGGGATTAGATCTTTTAGAGAAGAATTTCTCTTGCCTGTATGGTTAGTCTTATCAAAATTTACATGTATAGAATCTACCATAGTTTGGGTTCGTTTGTTAAAGACTCTGTAAGCCTTGCTATCTGTTGAGTAGCCAAGGAAAATTGCTTCATCAGATTTAGGATCAAATTTTCCTAGTTGCTCTCTATCATTAAGGATGTAGAACTTATATCCAATGGCCTTGGAATACCCAATTTTGGGTTTTCTTCTATTCCAGATTTCATATGGGGTCTTTTCTATAGTCTTTCTAATGAGAGCTCTATTCAAAATATAACATGTTGTGTTTACAGCCTCTCCCTAGAAGTATTTTGGCAAATAATTCTCATTTAGCATTGTTCTCGCCATCTTAACTACGGTCCTATTTTTTCTCTTAACAACTCCATTCTGTTGAGGAGTATGAGGGGCAGATAAGTTATGTTCAATGCCCTTGGAGTCACAAAATTCAGCTAAGTGCTTATTTTTTAACTCAACACCATTATCATTTCAGATGCGTGAAATGCTTATGCCCTGTTCTACTTCTATCCGGATGAATGTTTTTTGGTCAAAGGCTTCATCTTTTCTTGCTAGCAAGAGAACCCATGTATAACGAGAATAGTCATCCACAATGACCATAGTGTATTCTCTTCTACCTAAACTCAGTGATTTGATTTGACCAAAGAGGTCAATATGCAAGAGCTCAAGTACTCTTTTGGAAGGAATATAGGAGATGGAAGGGAAACTTTTCTTATGTTGTTTACCTAATTAACTTGCAGTGCATAGATGATCCTTATTAAAAATAACATTAAGCAAACCCACTACCAATTCCTTTTTGGCTAGTTTGGACAGGAGGTTTATGCTGATATGTCCTTACCTCTGGTGCCATAAACATGATTCTTCTTCTTTAGACACCAAGTAGATATTATTTTTCATATTTTTAATGTTAACAAAATAGACATTGTTTACTCTAGGTGCATAAAGAATGAGTTGATTAGACTCACTATCATGGATTGAGCAGCCTCCGGAGTCAAAGGTGACTTTTCTTCCTTTGTCACAGAGTTGGGCTACACTTAGTAAGTTGAACTTTAGTCCATCAACCAGTGAGACATCTTCTATCTTTAATTCAGATCCAATGGTTCCATGACCAATGATCTGTCCTTTTTTATTATCTTCAAAGCTCACTTTGCCTCCCTTCTTCCGGGTTAATGTGATGAAGGCCTTCTTATCACCTGTCATGTGCCTTGAGCATCCACTATCAATGTACCAAGTGTGTTGATCTACTGTGGATCTAAGGCATACCTGCAAAATAGATCAAGTGGATTTGGGTACCCAATCAGATTTGGGTCCTCTCGGGTTATCAACCATTTCATGCCAAGGATAAATATCATAATAGCCATTTTTTAATCTACATGATTTAGTAATATGGTTGTATTTTCTATAAAACCTGCACCTTGAGTCAATCTTCTCAAGATCATCCTTCCTATAGTTCCCTCTATATCCAGCTTCTTATACACTTGTAGTTGGTCCGGAGTGTATCCGAAAGCTGGTCAGGGGTGCAACTTCTATCTTATAATTTCTTCTCTGTTTGGCAGGTTGCTGAGTGTACAATGCCTTAGCCTTTCATTTTTGTGTAGCAGTGTATCTTTGGGCTTGAGGTTGCCTGCTAACCTCCTTCTCCTTTTGGTTGGGAGGATTTGTATTTTTCTTAGCAGCTTGATGTTGATTTCTTGATGTAGCCTACCTTGGACTTCTCCTTCTTTATGAAGGATCAGGTCTCCATCCGGATGCCTCCTTCATCAGGGCTATTTCTCTATCCAGCACAATCAGATTCGCACTTGATTCTTCAGGTAGTTCTCCTCAACTTCATTAATATGCTTTATTATTCTGATCAGGTTGACATATTGTGCCAAGGCTTCAGCATCTTCAGTGAGCTCCATAACTTATCTTTTTAAGGATTTGATGGCTTTTATGTTCTTTCTCCCAGCGTTCATCATAACCCCTAAAGCTTTAGCAAGTTCATGGTTAGAAATAGAATTAGAGTAAGAGTTTACCTCGGTACTGGCTGTTTCTAATTCTGATTCCTTCATAGGTCACTTCCAGCTTCTACTAAATTTCCTATATAGTCTCACATCCAGATATTCTGTTGAATTCTGCTGCACTAAGAGTACAATGAAGCATGTTAATAGCATTTGCATTTTCATGCAATCTTTTATAATCATTCTCATCCCATAAGCTAGAGGTCTTGCGGGTGGTTAAACCATCTACCTCATGAGTAGGCTCATATAGAACATCTTTAATGGCCATCCATGCCATCATGCTTTGAGCCTGAATGAAGTTCTTCATCTAGTTTTTCTAGAACGTGTAGTGTTCACCGGTGAAGAGTGGAGGTTGGGTAATAGACATACCCTCCGAAAGGAGCTGTGAGTTTTTTAAACTCATTTTGATTCTTGAATCAAAATATATAGACCTTTAGCTCGAGATTGTTAGATCTCTAGTGTGAGCACTTGCTCTGATACCACTTATTGGTCCTTCTGAGGGTCTAAGTCTAGTTAGAATGGGGGTGAATGACCCTCTTTACGGAATTAATAAACTTTAAAAAGTCTTTAGTGTAGCATGTTTGATTATGATCCGGGGGATAGATCCAGATGATGCAAATGTATATAAATAATTATGCAAGAAGATAAAGAGTAAGAAAATCAAACACAAGTATTTTATCCTGGTTCGGCCCTGCCTACTCCAATCCCTGAAGTTTCCTTCCACCGAGCTTTTCCACTAGTGGATTCCTTTTCAATCTGGCAGGAATCAAGCATTAAAGCTTATCTCCAGATGGTACCACCTTCCGGATGTAGGATATACTACTCGAAATCCCAATTTCTAGCTGAGTCCTTTTGTCTTTAGTAGGATATACCACTTAGATTTCTACCCAATCCAAAGCTGAGTCCTATAGGGAGATCCCACTCAAAGCACCTACTTCAAACTGTATCCCAATCTCACTACTCACCCAAGTATGAGATTCTTTACACTTTGGTTTTCTCAAAGGTTTTAGTTTTGGACTTCCTTAAGTTTATAATTTCACTTGGGAATCCTTACAACTGATTTGGAAATATTTGATTCTTAGAGGGATGAGTTTTCTGATTGCTTTTGCGAGTTCTCTTGTTAATTGCTTTCTCAAGTCAACCAACACCTTCTCAACTTGTGAAGCTTCCCTTTTATAGGCTTTTGATTATAAATGTAGCCGTTGTGGGTTGTTGAACTTGTATTTAATCTTAACCGTTGATAAGGTAATATGTGCCACTTCTAGAGCCGTTGATCAATCCGTTAGATAGAGATTTTAACCCATTTGAATCCTTGGGATTGAGGCTGAAAAGTTATTAGTGATCATTTTCCTTGTATTTTAGTGACTCACCAACTTTTACGCTAGTGGCTTTTTGGTGTGAGCTTCACGCGCCTTCTTATTAGTCTAGGTGAAAAAGGTTGTTACCTTTTTCTCTATCCGGTGTCAGTCCTTTGTCCTTTTCTGAAAAGTGTTAGCTGTCACTTTTGGTCTTGTTTTAGGTAAAAGGATCTTTGTCTTGGAGACTAAAAGAATGGAGGGAATGGAATTTTTAAATCATTCCCTTTGTCTAGATAATTAAGTCTTTCGGATGTCTTCAGACTTCATATATCCGGATTTTTTTTCTTCCGGATGCTTCTACAATCAGTTCTTTTGGATGCTGTTTTGGGCGGTTCAAATTTTGTTTCCTTTCCAAACTTTAACTGGATGCTTCCATTTATGCTTAGGTAATTATCTTCACTTGTCTTGGACTTTGGATGTTTTGGATATAAGTCCAGATAAGTGACTTAGGTCTTTTTATACTTAGGTGTTTTGTTTACTTCAAACCTGATCCAGATTATTTGTGTTCCGGATCCTTGTTTCCCAACAGTCTCCCCCATTTGATGGAGATAAAAACCTAAGATATCTAAGCATAAGGAAAGGAGTTTTTATGATCTAAGTATGATTCTTGATACTTAGCCATTTACAATTTTTACTCCCCCATAATTCTAGCATCCCTTAACTCCCCCAACAGTTTTCAATTCTAGCTTCTAATATTTTTGTAGTAAAATAGCAGACTGTATTTTAGAAGTAAATTTTTTAATGGAATTAAATTTTCACTATATATACTTCTGCTGTTAACAATAGTTAATATCAATGAAGCTTTTGGATTACAAGATACAAAAATATATAAGTGAATCTAGCTATTACAAAATTTTTACAAGATATAGCTAGTCTAATTTATTCCGGATGCTCTAGATGCTCCTCCTTCCTTTTCTTTGCCTTTTTCCTTCTTTACACCTTTCTCCCCCTTTTTGTTACCAGCAGGGGAATTGATCACCAAGTATGTCTTTCTGTCCCACTTTTTCTGCCAGGCTTTGGAGTAGATGGAGTAGTCTGAGTTTCCTTTCCTTCTTTGCTCTAGGATGTGATCTACAGTTGCCAGAGATAGATGTAGAGGGCGGAAGAGGTTCCGTAGTTGGGTGTAAGATCCGGTGATGTAGGGATGCATCTTTAGCACATAATCCCTATCCTTCTCATCAAAATATGGGAAGAGTGCTTTGAGAAGGGCAGTGATGCCTTTATGTCTAAAGAATCATGTGCCCCTAATGTGCTGGACCAGGTCTTGGATGACTGGAAGTAGTTGGCTTTTCGGTATAGATGGAGAGGAAGAGGATTTGGAGATAGATAAATTTGACAGTCCGGACTGAAGTTTCTCAAGGTCTTTGCCTAGATCCTTGTGGATATTGTGGATGCTTGAGGTAACTGTGGTCAGGTCCTTGCACAGATCATCCCTTATTCTTTCAATGACTGAATCATGGCCATTGAACAGTCCAGCAAGTTCTTCTCCAATGTTGGCTATTTGTTTGACAAGTAACTCTGGTAGATCTTCTTCCATGAACTTGGTTAGCTTATTCAAAATTGCTTACTGGGTTTCATTGAGGTTGGGGAGAGTAGCCTTTTCTTCTTTTTCTAATATGAATTTTGTCTATGTACTCCTTCAGCTTTGTGGAGAGATTAGTGGATGAGGAAGTGATTTTGTCTATGATTGTAGCGCATTTATTTGTTGCTTTGGTGTTAGCCTGATCAGCAGAGCGATTTGCTTCTGCGATACTTATTTTCAGCTCATTCAGTACCGGAGTAACCTTGGCTAGTGATACCTCAGCCACTAAGTCTGTAGTGGGGAAGTCTTCCACTTTTTTCTATTTTCTTGACACTCCCTTTTAGCTTCATGATTTTATTTTTTAAGTCCAGAGGCGAGAATTGTTCAAGGAACACTTTCTCCACAGATTTTAGATATTTGCATATATTCTAGAGGCTCTGTTTAATGTAGCTCTCCTCATGTTCCTCATGAGTAGCTTCTTGAAGGATTTTGAGTGCTGTGGAGATGTTCTTTGTTCTGGTTGGATTGATGTTAGAGGATGGTATTCTGACTAGGCTCGTAAGAGGAGTTTCTGATTTGGAGCTACTGCTGGTTTCATCAGATTCGGATGACTCTACTTCAATGGATTCGTCTTTTTCTTCTCCCTTCTCTTCTTCCAACCATTCCCCGGACTAGCCTCGCCCCTTGAGTCCACTCTAGGAGTGTGCCCTTGGGAACCCAGACTATGTCCCTCCTCCGGAATGGTGTCTTCCGGGTTGACTCATGTTCCTTAGATACACTTGGAGTATGTATATCTAAGTTGTCCTAATTTTCAACTGCTGTTTCATCAGCAGTAGCAGAAGAATTAGAATTAACATCAAATGAAACAGTATAAGGAATAACCTCATTGAGTTGTGCTTGATTTTGATTGGTTGCTTCCTCTATTCTTTCTTCATTAGCTTCCACCTCAACCCCCGGAATATTGGCAGTGTCCTCAATCTCCCCTACTAATGCCTTTTCAGGACTTCTAATTAAGATCTACTACTTGTCTATTGGACATCTACCATGCGGCTATTGGGTAAAAATTTTTGAAAAATCACAGTGGATGCCATTTTAAAGATAAAAATAAGATGAACAAAAAATTATAAAGGAGCATGTCGAAAAAATAAACGGTTTGAGAGATAAATGAAAAATAAGAAAAAAAATCAAAAGAAAAATGGGAGAAACAAGTGGATGACATAGTTGTAAATAGAATTGAAGGGAATGTGTATTTATAAATAGTTTGATTCATGATGAATTTATAAATAGTTTACGAAGTATGACCATTCTTGATAGTTTCTCTTATGGAAAAGGGCAATTTATAAGCCCGTTATTAGGGGGCCGTATGTTGTACAGCATATTCCTCCATCATCTTCTACAGCGGCCACTTTCTTTCATTACATCTTTAACAGCGACTTCTTTTTCTCTTCCTCACCTCTTCAAATAATTTATGCGATGTTGAAGCTGTACCCTCATTCAATCCCCGTATCGGACGCGGATCTAGCACTAGTATCCGTACCGTTCGTACTAGACACGAGTGTGCCGGCCAATTTCAAAAGTCCGAGTAACATAGGGCTCAACTAGGGCTGTAAATGAACCAAGCCGTTTGTGAACAGCTCGGTGTTTGGCTCGATAAAAGCTCGACTCGGCTCGATTCAATTTATAAATGAACAGTTCGTGAACATGATTTTATGGCTCGAATTATAAATGAACTGAACATGAATAAGCCAAAGCTCGACTCGTTAACTCGTGAACAAACTCGATTAGAGGTTCGCGAACTGACTCGATAAATATTAGTGAACTAGCTCGATTGTTATTATTCCATATCAAAAATAAAATTTCATATAATTATAATAAAATATGGCTATATAAAATTAAACTAATACACCAAGAATATGTATAACATTACTCAACTCAATTTTATGGCTCATTTTAAATTATGTATTGAATTGGAAATGTTGTTCACGAATAATAGACAATCTCATTCGGGAACAAATTAACGAACTGTTTACGAACAAAATAAATGAGTTGTTCGTGAACAGCTCGAGAACAAATGAACACTTAAATGAACGAACACGAACAAAATTTTGAGCTCGAATTCAAGCTCGGCTCGACTCGCGTTCGATTAAAAATTAAACGAACGAACACGAACATGCCAAAACTCGGCTCGGCTTGACTTAGCTCGACTCGTTTAGAGCCTAGACTCAACCAATAGACTTTACCACACCTGAATTAGAATTTATTAGATGTGTTCTTCCAAAATAATAACATGCAAATTCCACTAAGTGGATTTTGTAAAACCATAAGAATTTCGTGAAATTGAACTCATGTATTCAAATTCCAATTTCTCATATTCCAAAAATAAAATTATGATTTGCAAATAAATTACACTAAACATATTAAATTGATTTGTTCCTAACTAAGCAATGTTTCTTATAAATTATTTTTACTTGTAAGCCTAGTTTGATTTTTTTTTTTTCTTAAGATTGGTTTACAAGCAACTCATAAGAATTTTAATTGTTTAATAAAACTGGCTTACAGTTAACTTATAAGTGTCGAAAAGTGTTAAATCACTAAAAAGAATGTATATTGACTATTACATTAAAATTAACTTTTATAAACAAATTAAAAGAGTTTGCTTTTTGAAATAATATTTTGAGAAATTCATCGAAAATGGATATTAATGAGCAGAAGAGGATTGAAATTAAGAGATTCATCACTGACTTGGGTTGAACTGTGTGGACAATTTGACATTTTTGAAATTATGAGGATGAGCGAGGTATTTTATTATTTTGTTCAAAACTGTAGGGTTTATAAGCTCACTGTATCAATCAAAGGAGCAAAATGAGGGTTATTTTTTTAAGGGTAAACTTTAAAAACATGTTTTATAGTTAGACGGTTTTGTAAAAAGGTTCTTGTGGATTTTTTTATTTTAAAATGATGCTTCTGGTTTCAAAAGTTAGCAAAAATATGTTTCTCAAAATTTTGAAATCACGTTTGAAAGGGTAATCTTATTCATTTTGAAGCGAAATTTTACAGTTTTGTTTATAAAAATACAATATACATTAATGATAAATTTTAGAATTTATTGAGAAGTACAAATATTTATATTAATTAAAAATTGATGATAACTTTAAAAAATCATAAGAAATGAAAATTTTTCGGAATTTATTCAAATATTCATAAATAACAAATAATATAGTTGAAATATAGGGATGTTGAATTTATTGAAATAATTGTGATTACTCTTTCAAATGTGGTTTCAAAATTGCGATAAGCATGTTTTTGTTAACTTTTGAAACCACGAACACTTTTTAAAAGAAAAAATTCCACAAAAATATTTTCACAAAATGAACAAACCACGTGACATATTCTTAAATTTTACCCTATTTTTACTTGCAAAATTATGTAACTAAAAACACTTAAAAATGTTTATAAACTAAAAACAACTTATAATTTGGTTTAACATGATACACTCAATTCTTTTTAGTTATAACAATTTTTTATTTAAATTGTGTTCTCTTGAACTATAATTCAATACAGTTCAATCCACTTTAATTTAATTCAATTCAATTTAGCTATACATAAATATAAATTTATAATAAAATAAATTTAATTTAATTTACTTTAATTTAATTTAATTATCAGAGTTAACAAAGGAGAGGCCTTAACCTTAAACATTAGGATTTGAAATGTTGTCTTAAACTAATTTATAACAACTTATAAGTGTTTGATAAAGGAGCTTAGAACAAATCAAAAGACAGGGGTGGTCTATCCAAAACAAAACGGCTTAAACAGTATCCCCGAGGCCAAAGCGAAGATGAAGCAAGGGATTCTTCTTCTTCAACGGTGTCCTTGCTTTCCTTCTCTCCCTTCCCCTTCAATTTCCTTTCAAATTCCTGCATCCAAACACCCCCGTTCGTCAATTACAGCTTCAATTTCCTCAGCTAATGCACCGCAACAGGAGCTAACTGCTAAAGAGAGACGGCAGCTCAGGAACCAGAGAAGAGAACTCAACGCCGGATACAATTGGAGAGAACAAGTAGAGGACAGGCTTATCAAAAAGCCTAAAACTGTCTTACCTACTGCTGGTGAAGCGCGCAACCTTGATAATCTCGCGGATTTGGGCCCTCAATGGTATGTTGTTAGGGTTGCTAGAGTTGATAGCCATCTCACCGCCGATCTCATTGCTAAATTGCTCGCCAGGGACTATCCTGACCTTGAATTTAAGGTGAATTTACAATATATGTGCTTTGGTTTCTAAATTTTGTGTGGAATTGTATGTTTATTACAACTTCAATGTATGACGTTATAGATCAGATTTATGATTTGAAATCTGTTTTTTTTTTCAGGTGTATGCCCCATCTGTCAAGATTAGGAATAAATTGAAAAATGGTTCTGTCTCAATCAAATCAAAACCTATATTTCCTGGTAATCTTTTCCTATGGTGCGTATTAAACAGAGAGATACATGACTTCGTTAGAGAGGTTGATAAAGTTGGCGGTTTTGTTGGTTCTAAGGTTGGAAATATGTGAGTGCTTTCTTCCACTCTGTTGCTCTGCATCTACTTTCACTCTGTTGCTCTGCATCTACTTTCAACTTTATATATATTAATTGATTCCAATGTTATGTGACCGTAGTTTTACTCCCAAGAATCATTTGAAAATTCAGGCATGGTTTCAGAAATCGAAAATGAAAACCTCCTAGTTGTTCCAATACCTGAGATGAAACTCTTTCTTTTCAGTTGATTTGTAAGATGCAATTCTTTGGTTGTAGTATGAGTAGACTAGAAATAATTTCTGAATATTTAGATACCCTGAAAATGCATTTTGTTCTCCCAGTTGAAAGAAGCTACAGCCTACAGTATAGGCATGCCATGATCTCCTTGTGGGAGATCGACAGAATCTGGAAGGCTTGATACATCCAAGCCACCGCACTTTTGCCCAACTGCCCCCTCAACTTTGACTTTTACCTGTGAGCCCTCAACTTGACAAAAGTGTACTCCAAAGCCGCCTCAACTTGGCAAGAGTGTACCCGAGAGATGCAGCCTCACATTCGTAGTTGTAGAGCTAACCGTTCATTACCACATCATGCACAAGTAGTGCATGGTTTGCTCCACAACTATGAATATCAGCATGCAGCGGCTCCCAGGTACACTATTGCCAAGTTGAGGCAGCTTTTGGATGCGCTTTTGCCTAGTTAAGGGGGCTCGTGGGTACAAGTCAAAGTTAAGCCAGACTGGTGGCAAAAAGTGACAAGTTTAAGTGGCTATGGATGTATTAAGCCAATCAGTAATATCATATTCGAGTCAGTTAAGTTGTCATATGCCTTTATAGGAGTGTTCTTGTAGCAAGAAATCAACAGTTCTAGTGTAATTCAATTATATGTGGTGAAGTTGCAATAAGATTTTGGAATTGGTGTCCTTGCTAGGTAAAGTGTAAGCTGGTTAGTGGCTAACTGGCTACCAGATGAACTGTAATACACTGAAAACACAGAAAGTACAATTTTGTTGTAAATTGTAATTGGTGAACTGTTGAATGCATTTACATATGCAAATTATTTTCTGGTATATGTGCAACAGAAAGACAGGTCCTTTTACAGTGCATCATAACTTAAGAAAGTAAACAGACTTTTCAAGTTGTCGTTTGCAAATTCTTTATTTGATTGGGAGTAGGTGTGGGTGTTTGATTCAGTATGTTTCTTGTTTGCTATGCAAGTGTGATAGAAACTATTGATTTGTAAGCACCGAAGAGAAAATATGTTCGACTCAAAGTAACTTGCTTGTATAGGAAAAGACAAATCAACAGGCCAAGGCCAGTGTCTGTTGAGGACATGGAAAAAATCTTCCAAGAAGCAAAGGAGGAGCAAGAAAAATTTGACCAAGCTTCTAATGAGGAGCAACAAGATTCTGCGGAGGATATTACAAAGCCAGTTGGGCGATCCATGAAAACGAGCAACTCCCTACCTAAAAAAAGATCTAAGCGCTTGACTGCAGGTTCAACTGTTAAGGTTTTGTCTGGAAACTTTGCAGACTTTGTGGGCAGCGTTAAGAAAATAAGTCGCAAGACAGGAAAGGTATTCAACCATATCTTGTCAATAAAGTTACTTGTTGTCCAAAGGACCTAAGCTTTTACCAATAGTATGATTTCTAATGTATTGTCACACCTGTCTTTCTCGAAACAAAAGCCCACCCAGGACAAACAATTGAATTGTTTCTTTCATTGCAGGCCAGTGTGGGATTTTCGCTCTTTGGAAGAGAGACTATAGTAGAGCTAGACCTCAATGAAATTGCAGTGGAGACACCAGAGACAGAATGATGGAAATATATGGCGCCTTTTGTTGAATGGTACGTTTCATAAGGGCTTCAGTTTCCCAGTTGAACGTTTGAAAGTATCTTCATTGAGATAACCTTGTTTGGGGTTTAGTCACAGTTAAGGCTCCTCACCCCTCTCAACAAGTGTATTTAGTGGGATTTGAACTTTGTTCTCTCCAATTTACTCAGCCTGCGTTATTTGAACGTTTCATACTTGCATAAGATGTTGCATCATAGACTTTAGAGCTCACTGCATACACTCAAAAATAGGCACTAGAAATGCACTTATCTGTGAGCTGTGCTTGTTTAACACTTGACATCATAGTTGTCAAGGTGCTAGGCGCTGCCTAGGTGCCAGGGGTGAGGCGCGCATCTGAGGTACGCTAGGCGCAGAAAATTTGCAAAAATTAATTTCTTGAAAAGTGAAGTTTAATGCAATAACAATAATAGAATAATAGAAAAAGAAGAAAGAGAATTGTTAGATGTACATGCATATCTATGTAAAATTCACATATTTCATTAGGAATATCGAGCCTTGAGTTAATTTAGCCCTATTAGATTTTGAATTAGGAATATTGTTAAAACTCTTAAAAATAGATGGACAATATATATTAAAGTAAGTTAAAACCTTAAAAATAAAAGTGTCTCTGAGGCATGCCTGAGGCGCACGAGGCACACCAAGGCGCGCCCAGGCGTGCGCCCAAGGTACACCACCTCGCCTAGGTATGGCGAGGCGCAGGACCCTGAGCTTTGTGTGAGGCGCGCCTTTAACAACTATGCTTGACATACATAACAAAGCATGCTTTCATCGACCAATTGTTTTAAGTTCCTATAAAGTCAAAAGCTTTAAAATGAAGTGATACACACAAACACACCCCCACACACATATATTCACCATTAGGGCTGTAAACGAGCCCGGTTTTGGCTTGTCCATGTTCGTTCGCTAAGTTTTGAATGAGCTCCAGCCAAGTTTTGAGCTTGGTTCAAGTCCAAAATTCATGCTCGCGAATGGTTCGTGTAATTGCTCATTTGTTCACGAGCTATTCACAAACAACTAATTTATTTTTTGTGAACCACTTATTTATTTGTCCAATATTTTATTTACTAACAAAAATAATAATATCGAATTTATCACATTAAACAATATTAAATGTCAGGTATTAAATCTGACTTGTCTTGCTAAAATAGAAATAGAGGAATTTGAGAGGGAATAGACTGGGTAGGAAAGAAATAGAAGAAATTGGGAGAGATGAGAGTAGAAAATAATAGATAAGAACAGAGAAATGAGGGAGAAAAGTTCTGAATATTCTCATTGATGATTCTCCTCTGTTACAGCTCTAATTCTTATAGTAATTCTGCTAACGGTTGCCTGGACACCTGTCCACTAGCTGCCAAAATAGGAAAACTGTCTAGTACAACAGCACATGACCTACTAACAGCTATTTTAGGGAAATAAAGACAATTCTATCCTTCTTCTAGATGCAGTAAATAAATACATGGAAATAACTATTTAACCACAGTAAATTAACTACTTAATTTAAATTGCAGAATAACTGAAATTAACTAACTCCTCCCTGCAGTGAAATCTGCCCCACTTTCTTCTTCTTTCTTCTCACATACGTGACAATTCCTCCCCCTTTTGCACATTCTTGACCCCAAGAATGAATGAACTCTGGGAACTGCCCTTTCAGAAATTCCAAATCTTCCCAAGTGGCATCAATGCTAGGAAGACCTTGCCATCGAATGAGTAATTGGTAAACTGACTTGTCTTGGATCATAACATGTCTGGAGTTAAGCACTTGAGCAGGTGTGATGGGAATGAGGCCATCATCTAGTGGAGGCAGAGTGGTGATGGGAATCTGAGTAGAATTAGGCTTCTTCTTGAGTAGTGAAACATGGAAAATGGGATGTACCCTTGCTGTAGCTGGTAATTGAAGTTTATAGTCTACTTTCCCTATTCTGGCCAGAATTTTGAATGGACCATAGAACTTAGCTGCTAGTTTCTGTGACCCTCTCACTGCTACTGAGTGCTGCTTGTAGGGCTGTAGTTTTAAGTATACCCATTCCCCTTCTTGGAATTCTCTCTCACTTCTTTTCTTATCCGCAAACTGTTTCATTCTGTTTTGAGCCGTTGATAGGTTTTCAGACAAGGCCAAATTAACTTCTTCCCTTTTCTGTAGCATGTCTTGTACTGCATCAACAGTTGTGGATTGAGTTGGCAATATTGGTAATTGTTGCTTGATGCCATAGAGGGCTTCGAATGGGGTCATTTTGATTGCACTGTGGTAGGTGCAATTGTACCAATACTCTGCTAATGACAACCATTGAGCCCACTGTTTAGGTATTAGAAAACACATGCTTCGCAAATACCCTTCTAAGCATTGGTTCAACCGCTCAGATTGCCCATCTGTCTGAGGGTGATATGCACTACTAAAAAGCAGTTGGGCCCCCATTAACTTCATTAACTCTTTCCAGAACATGCCAGCAAATATTTTGTCTCTATCTGTCACGATTGTTCTTGGCATGCCATGTAACCTGAAGATCTCCTTGAGGAAGGCTTTAGCAACTGTTACTGCAGTATATGGGTGAGTGAGAGGAATAAAATGTGCTGACTTAGTGAATCTATCCACCACCACTAGGATTGAATCCCACCCCCCTGATTTAGGAAGCCCTTCAATGAAGTCCATGGCAATGTCCTGCCAAGCTGTCTTAGGCAAGGGTAAAGGCTGAAGCAAACCAGGGTAGGCTGAGTGATCAGCTTTGCACCTCAAGCATGTATCACATCTTGCAATCCATTCAATAACAAATTCTTGCATTTTTGGCCAAAAGAATTGTTGTTGAGCTTTGTGTAGTGTCCCTCGGATGCCAGAATGACCTCCCAATGGTGAATTATGGCAAACCCGAACTATTCTTTCTCGTAGATCAGATTCCTTGCCAATGATTACCCTCTTCTTGTAGTAGAGTATTCCTCCATTGCAAGTGTAGTGCCCCCCTGAATCTGGCTGGATGGTGAGCTGCTGTAGAAGTTTGGATAATTCCTGATCATAAGAGCTCTGAATCTCTTCAATCCATGTAGGAACTACCATTGTTATAGCTGCCAACTGCCCATTGTCCTCTTCCTGTTGTCTTGACAATGCATCAGCCACCCTATTGTCAGCTCCCTTCTTATACTGAATAGTGTAACTTAGCCCCAACAGCTTAGAAATGCCCTTATGTTGTATTGTAGTATGCAACCTTTGCTCCAATAGATACTTGATGCTTTGATGGTCTGTTTTTATGACAAATGGATTGGATTCCAAATAAGGTCTCCATGTAGTGATAGCTTGAATAATAGCTAGCAGCTCTCTTTCGTAGGCTGATAAATTTTGATTTCTAAGGCATAAGGTTTTAGACAAATAGCATATAGGCTGTTGGTTTTGCATTAGGACAGCACCTATGCCATAACCACTGTCATCACATTCTATAGTGAAAGGTTGAGAGAAATTGGGTAGGGCTAGCACAGGGGCTTGGGCCATGAGGTGCTTTAGTTGGTTAAAAGCTGCTGTAGCTGTTGGATTCCACACAAACTGATCCTTCTTCAATAATTCAGTAAGTGGTTTGCTGATCTCACCATAGCCTTTCACAAATCTTCTATAGTACCCTGTTAACCCAAGGAATCCTCTCAATCCCTTAAGAGTTTTAGGCAGTGGCCAATTTACCATAGCAGAAACCTTAGCAGGATCTGTAGCTACCCCTTCTCTTGAAATAATATGCCCTAAATAAGCTATTTTCTCAGCCCCAAACTCACATTTTGACATTTTAGCTACTAAGCAGTGTTCCTCTAGCAACTGAAAGACCCTCTCTAGGTGCTTTTCATGACTTTCTAAGGTAGGGCTGTATATCAATATATCATCAAAAAAGACCAGGACAAACCTCCTTAAATAAGGTTTAAAAATTGCATTCATTAAGGACTGAAAAGTAGCTGGTGCATTGGTTAAGCCGAAAGGCATCACCACGAATTCATAGTGCCCCGAATGAGTTCTAAAGGCAGTCTTGTATATGTCCTCTTCTCTCATCCTTATCTGATGATATCCAGCTCTCAAATCAATTTTTGAAAATAGAGTGGCCCCTTGCAATTCATCTATTAGCTCTTGTATTATAGGGATTGGGAATTTGTCCTTCACAGTAGCCTTGTTTAGCTCTCTAAAATCAACACAAAACCTCCAACTTCCATCCTTCTTCTTAACTAGCAACACTGGAGAGGCATATGGGCTATTACTAGGCCTTATCACTCCATCTCTAAGCATTTCCTCCACTAGTCTTTCTATTTCGTTCTTCTGTTGATGGGAGTATCTGTAGGGCCTTACATTTATAGGGTCCGAAGTGTTTTTGAGTGGAATGGAGTGGTCATGTGTTCTGTAAGGTGGCAGTTTAGTTGGGGCTTGAAACAAGTGGTTATATTTGTCTAGTAAAGGCTGTAGGGAGGCATTTTTAAGAGGGCTAGGGTGAGATTGTGCTATATTTGGTGTTTCAGCAGTGGATACCATTAGAAAAAGCCTAGAAGTTACCCCTTTCCACCCTTTAGTTACTAGCCTGTTGAAAGACTTAATTGACATCATTTTCAGGGCCATCTCTTCCTTCATTCCTTTCAAATCCACTTGTTTTCCCTCCTTGTGAACTAATAGCCTGTTCTCTTCAAAGTCAAAAGTAACTGGAGTGTGGCTTCTCATCCAGTCAACTCCTAATATCACATCATAGTCACCTAATTCCAGCACTCTTAAAGTGAATGAAAATCTAGTGTTCTGCATCACCAAACTACATTCATTACACTTAGAAGTCACAGACAATTGTCTGCCATCCGCAACTGTAACAGGTGTGGGTTTAATGTTAATTAAGGGCAACTTAACTTCCCTAGCTAGCTTAGCATCTACAAAGCTATGGGTACTCCCACTATCTATCAAGATCATAATGGGTTTCTTGTTAATAGTACCTTTAAGCTTCATAGTTGTAGTAGAAATCCCCCCTTCCAAGGCATTAATAGAGACCTGCATTTCCTCCTGCTCAGCCTCAATCTCAGGTTCTGTAGTGCCTTCCTCCACAGGCAGTTGTAACTCTACTTCCTCCATCTCTGCCTCGGTTTCAATAGCCATTAGTTTCTTGCATTGATGGCCAGGAAAGTACCTATCTCCGCATTTCCAGCATGCTCCTAGGGCCCTTTTTTGGTAGTTCGGGTTTGGTGTTTGGGTGGTTTTGGCTTCAGTAGGTTTGAGAAGGTTTGATGATGAGGGTTTGGTGTTTGGGTATGTGTTTGGCCATGGTTTTGTAGTCAGGGTAGGTTTAAACTGAGTTTTTGGTTTGACAGCCTCCAGGATGTTCTTCATGAGGGTTTCTTGGAACTTAGATTGCTTAATAGCAGCATAGACATCATTAGGCTCTAAAGCCCTTACAGCAGCTCGAATTTCTGGCTTAAGCCCAGCAATAAAACACTTGGTGTAATACCCTTCGGTCATTTCAGGATGCTCCCATTCCATTCTTAATTTTATCTCTTCAAATTGCTCTTGGTAGGCCACCACAGTGGTTCCCTGCCTAAGCTGGCTCATTTGTTCTACTACATCCTCTACTTCGATCTCCTAAAACCTCTTTTCCACTTCCCTTCTAAACTCATCCCAACAAATTCCAGGATGATGAGGTATCCAATTTCTGAACCACCTTTCCGCCTTGCCATTCATATACAAGCCTGCCAGTTCCACCTTTTTCTCCTCTAAGACTTCAAACAGCTGAAAGTACTTAGAGCACTTGCTGGTCCAATTTAGCACCTCTTCTCCATTGAAGGATGGCAACTCACACTTAGGCAGGAGTTTGTTTAGGTAGGGCTGGTTGTGGTTTCGAGTTTCTGGGATTGGGTTAGTTTCAGGTGAGTTACCAAGGACCCCTCTAGCTGGTATAGGGTGCTGCAGCACTAGAGATCCTGGTTGGTTCGAGGAAAGAGGAGTTGTGGGATTTGGGTGATTTGGGTGGTTTGTCATAGAGAGAGTTGAGGTATTAGAGTGAGAGGTGGTATTCAGGTGTGTCTGCAAGGTGGTTTGCAACATTTGGGTGAAACTGTGGGTAAGGGATTGAGATAGGGTTTGAGCTAGATTAGCCATGGAGTCCTTCTGCTCCTGCCTGAGACCATCTACAGCATCCAAGCGGCTCTGTTTAAGGTCATACAAGTCTCTTCTAACTCCATTGAGATTCCTTTCAAAACTGGCTTGAGTAGTTTCCAGTTTTTCAAAGGTTTCTGCATTTTTCTCATCCCTAGTATTGAGCCTTTCTGTTAGTGACTTGATCTGCTCTTCCAAGGTTCCCATATTCTTTCGATTGGCAGCCTTCTTTACCATGAAAGGTCAGGTCTGAGGACGAACGGCTCTGATACCAACTTGTCAGGTATTAAATCTGACTTGTCTTGCTAAAATAGAAATAGAGGAATTTGAGAGGGAATAGACTGGGTAGGAAAGAAATAGAAGAAATTGGGAGAGATGAGAGTAGAAAATAATAGATAAGAACAGAGAAATGAGGGAGAAAAGTTCTGAATATTCTCATTGATGATTCTCCTCTGTTACAGCTCTAATTCTTATAGTAATTCTGCTAACGGTTGCCTGGACACCTGTCCACTAGCTGCCAAAATAGGAAAACTGTCTAGTACAACAGCACATGACCTACTAACAGCTATTTTAGGGAAATAAAGACAATTCTATCCTTCTTCTAGATGCAGTAAATAAATACATGAAAATAACTATTTAACCACAGTAAATTAACTACTTAATTTAAATTGCAGAATAACTGAAATTAACTAACTCCTCCCTGCAGTGAAATATGCCCCACTTTCTTCTTCTTTCTTCTCACATACGTGACATTAAACTTACATGATTATAAGTGGTGTATATCTTTGCCTAATGGTTAAGACTGAAGCTGCGACCTCTAGAGGTCGCAGCTTTGAGCCCCACTATGGGTGGGGTTCTCTTTGTATTTAATGCAAGTGCAACATACTTATAAAATCGTTTAGTCATTACAATATATAAACTGTTATAAAATTCCTAAACCAACAAAATTTGAATTAAAATGGTAAATATATTAATTAAAATTATAAATCTTTCAAGTTTATATAGCAAGAATATTTTTATTAGCAAGAATATTTTTATTCATTATTTAATTTTTATTTTTAATATGTAAAGAAGATAATGGATCATGTTTAGGACGAGCTTGTTCACGAGCATTCGAGCCAAGCTTTGGTTTGCTCAAGCTCGGTTCATCTACAAACCGGGCCCAAAAATTATGTTCACGAACAATTCATTAACAAATTGAGTCGAGGATTTATCGAGCCGCGAATTCCGAGTTGTTCATGAATGACTCAACTCATTTACAGCCCTATTCACCATAGTAAAAACCTTCTATTAGATGTTAAAGATGATTTTCTTTACTTTGTGGCTTTTCCTTCCCCAGAAGGAAGGTAAACTTTTTGGCAGTGAGTGCTATTTTTTCCCAAAAACATAGAAGCAGCCTATTGGGAAGCAGAAGAATGGTTTGGTGTCAAATTGCATTTTTATCCAAACAAGTGATCTATTCAAATTCTGGGCAGCGGACTCAAAATAGCAGCAATGTTTTGGAAGGGATACCATTGCCATCGGTTTGAAGCTTATTGGCAATGCGGGTATCCCTGTAGAGAAAGCTAAGAGATATGGAGGCTTGTAAGTTGTTTGCTTCATCCTGTCACTGGGATTATATTCATTTTTGATAACTAGGCAAGGCCTTATTCTGAAAGTTGAGTCATTCGATCGGTTACATGGTCCTGCTTAATAGAATCATATGACTAATTTGATGTTTACAATTTTTCATACTAAAATCTCTTTCTTTCATTATTAACTTATAATTTCATGATACATAGAGAAAAATGCATTGGTAATTTAAATCGACCAGTAGAAGGAGAAATAATGCAAAGGTTAAAGTGACTAATAAAACTAGAGTACATAACCTTTGTTAGTTGTTACACTATAACCACATGAAAAAATTTACATGTTTCCGGATCAAATTCATCAAGGATTGTTAGATTATTGACTATCTTCAACTATTGTGATGACATGGCAATATGGCACTCATACAACGGTAATGAAAAAGATTGGCTCGGGATCAAAGTAAAATTATTTAGAAATATGGTAATACAGCAGATTGGCCCGGGATCATAGTTAAACTTCCTAAAAATAAGTAATATAGTTTTTTTTTTTTGGCATTTTGAGAAAGAATCGCATTACAAATTATCAATGTTATCAAAATCGAATTCGACATCGAATCGATGAAGTCAGTAGTTCATAATTTTATTGGTTCAATCGTTTAGTTAATTTTAAATGAATATATAGATATCATTAATGTTATATATATATATATATATATATATATATATATATATATATATATATATATAATAAAAATAGTAGATATTGATAACAAGTTTTGTCTATTTCGGATTTTAAATAATATTTCAATCATATAAATAATAAAATATCTTTATAACATTATAATAAATTAATTATTTTTTGGTAGGAAATAAAATTTACAATATTAGTGATAAATTTCTCTTATAGGCAAATAATGATTTAGACTAATTATTTCTTTCATATTAGCATTACAATAAGTAAAAAACAATAAATAAATAATAATATTTCATAAGAGTTTAACCATTAATTTAAATTTCCTAATTACATCTAGATTTATGTACATTTCATAAGAAAAAAGTCAAATAATAAATAAATAATTAATCATCTTCCATGAGAGGGAGAATATATATGGAAATTGTCAAAAAAATAAATAAATGGTTTAAGTTTCATATTTACTAAATTAACCTTTTATATTTTCTTTCCACTCCATGATTAATTTTAAGTTTTCATTCTTCTCAAATACGTTTCATTACTGTTCACGCCACTATTCATTTTTTTAATCTTATTTTGACATTATCTTTCAAACCATTCATTTTTTTTGACACGTCGCTTTAGAGTTTTTTATTCGTCTCATTTTTATCTTTGAAACGTCATTCATTGTGATATATTTTTTTGAATTTTTTTATTATTTGATATTTGGTAAGTAACTGATATGATTGACTCATTAAAAAAACTTGTAAAACTTTTTCGCGATATTTATGGCTCCGCTGAGTGAGGTTAGCTGGTTGAGTGAAAAACTGGAAAATGCGATTAAGTAAAGGACAGAGAGATTTTAAACTGGTTCGGCAACCTGTGCTTACCTCCAGTCCCGAGAGAGTGTCTCGGCTTTAGTCCACTAATCTCAACTCCTTTACCCTAGGCGGAGAAGCCTTTCACAAAATCCCCAATTACAGTAAGTACCCTCCAAACTGCAATCACTCACCCACTGACTAGAATACCCTCTTCTATCAGCAACTCAATAAGAGTTTAAACAAGAGCTGGATTCAACTTATAAAAACGTTGATCCAGTTACAAATGATCTAATATTACAATTGTTTGATCTAATCTGTTCTCTCTTGTTCTAAGCAGAATCTCGCTGAGTTGTACTTTTCTTGCTAGAATTCCTTTAAAGCTTGTAAGATGATAGAGTATTTGCTTCTAAGAAATTCATGTGTAGTCACCAAGTTCTAACGCTTGCCTTCTTGCTCCTTTTATAGTTGAATTAGGAAAGTAGCCATTGAACTTGACTTGGCATCTTCTGAAATTGACAGCTCAGTAATTCACCCGTTACTTCTTCAAATCGATCCGTTAAGAGAAAGAATTGCACCATTGTGAAATACATTTCAATCTGTTAGCTTAAAATTCGAGCTCCAATTTAAACCCTTTGTCGTTTGATGCTAGTCTTCCGTAAGAGAGAACTCGCGCTGACTTGCCACTTGTCTTCATCCCATTCCCTCTAATTTTCTGACATGTTGCAGAGTACGCGATACGAAGTTGGTAGATCTGCAGAATTACCCGAAGTGGCAATTGGCTTGTTGCAGCTTTGCATTGGAAGACTTTGTCATTTTCTTCATAATTGTGTGTCTTGTCAAGACATTAATTCTTTTTGTCTTTGTCTCATTAATGTTCCTGCAAAAAGCAACACTAAAAGCAAAGATACTTTTTTTCCTTAAAAGGTAAGGTCAGCAGCGTTGACAGACTTAAGGTAACTCAGCTGAAACAATAAAATGAAATGCACACAGTTGAAACAAAATCTAAATATCAAGTGCTGAGTGAATAAAACTAAGTCAGCGACTAAGTAAGTACTCAGCCCAGAAACCACTCAGAGTTAAGCTAAATAGCTAGGTCAGCGGAGACTCGAAATTCTACCCTTGAATTTACTAACTCCCTTAACACCATAGACTATTTATTCTAACATCATTATTGATTTAATTATCTCAAACTGAACTTAATTATTATGATCAAAACTTAAGCACTTCTGAGTCATCCACTGTGTTAGTCCAAACTCGTGCTTGGTTCAACAATCTCCCCCATTTTGAACAATGGCAATTAACTTGAGCGAGAATTAAATCGATAAGATATCTATATCAGAGTTACCTTATACTCATGCTTGATATGTCTTTTGTTCAGCATCTTGAATCTGCTCAGAGTGAATGATAACTCCCCCATAATTCTTGAATCTTCTGAATTCAGCATCCCTCAATGCTTCTCATATATTTCTGCAAATGATCAGAGCATATTTATATAGCAGAATAATATATGAAGTTAAGAAGATCTTAACTTAGAACAGAAATTGTAATCTTTTCATTAAATGATAACTTGAGTATAGATAACACTGAGTTAGTCTATACTAAGTTTTACAATTCAGCACTAACGATTACACAAATTCTATTCTAATCCTTTGGCATAGGCGGGGCTCCCAAGTTGGCTCTTCTCTCCTCATAAACCTGTTGATCCCATTTGGATTTCTTTTCTTTGGGCAATGCTATCTCCTTGCATTTCCTCTTTCTTGTCTTATTGTATTCTCTCTGAATGCGTTCCGGATCCTTAGACAGGTTGTAGGAAAATTCAGCAATCCTCTTTTCTCTCTCCTTTTCTTCCTTTTCACGCTTCTCGTGATCCTTCTCCCCCATTACCATTACATCTAAAATGGCCTAAGTTTGATGATCAAACAAGCTCAGAGACTCTTCAAATGTTTCTAGTTGACCATAGACAGTTGATGAAAAATTCTGCACAAGCAGCTCATAGATTTCCTGCGATATAGCTTCTTGTTCTCTGAGAAAGGCGAATATTCCTACCAAAGTGCAGGATTGAGACAGATTGACCTGATATTGAGCATTTAAACCTTCCTTGGATACATGGGTGAGACATGCAATTGCTTTAGCCTGATTGTTTTCTCTGAGAATGCGCTCTAGCATAGGAGTGCTCCTAATATGGGTAGAAACTTCATTGTGAATCTTATCTAGGGCTTCTCCATCATTTAGGACATGAGCTTGAACTTGCTTGATATGGTCTCTGATATGACCAATTTTTTTATAAAGATTAGGCTCTAGTTTAGCATCTGTCATCACATTATCACTACTCAGAGCATCAGAAATATTAAGCCTTTTTAAGGCATTAAGCACAGCTCCCTCCGAGTTCTTGTAGCATTTCCTCCTTCACTTTCCTTAGCTCAGTGTGTAACCCATGATGCTTGGTTACCACTATGATAAGAGCATTCAGTCCATCTACAACTGCATTCAGGCAAGTTGTGTTCTTATCATTCTCCTTGCTCAGAATGCTATAACCATCTAGCACCTTCAACATAGCCTCAAGTAAGGGATTGAATTTATCTATCATTGAGTTGCGAAAATCCCTTTTATCATTTAGTAAGTTACAGTTGCTCTCATATATCTTAGCCATTTGCGTTTTGAGCTCTGCAACTTCCATCTTCAAACCAGCTGCCTGCCTTCCTGCAATAGATAATAAGGGCAAAGTATGGGATACAATTGCCTTTACCAAAGAAAACTGGGTAGGTACTAATTTGACATGGGCCTTCATCTCCTCAATAGTCTCTATAAAACATCGCACTGGCTCAACAGCCTTGGCAATTCTCCTCAGAACATCCTGAAACAGTAAAGCTTTTGCTATTTCAGCATCAATTTCAGCATCTGTCTCTAGTCCTGGAAACCTTTCTCTTCCCATCCTCCTTATATCTCCCAATAACTTAGCATTTAGATTCAATTGGGGTTGAGGTTGAGGTTGTTGGGGTGGTTGTGGTTGTGGTTGTTTAGGAATCTCCTCAATAATTGGAGGTCCTTTGACTGATGCAGGTCCTTCTAAGTATAAAACTTCTCGCACTGGAGATCCTACGGGGGAAAGTTATGGGATGATGGCTATTTGGTTAAAGTCTGGATTATTTTGGTCAGAGGGTTGGTTGATTTGGCTTGAATTGGATGTGAATGGTGTTTGGTTTTCTGGTAGGGGTAAGGCAGAGATTGGTGTAGGTGAGAGTGGTGTTTGGGTGGATGTGTTTGGGAAAGTAAAGAATTCTTTAGGTTCCTTCTCCTTCTCCTCTACAGCACCTTCAACAACGGACTCGCTAACCTGAGTTAGAGAAGCCTCGGCCGGCTGAGCTCCGTGCTCAACTATCACTTCCTCTTCCCTGTCCTTCAAATCTCTTTCATCCTCATCTATCACAACCTTCACTCTCTTCAACAAACCCCACTTTCTCTCCTTCCTAGCCTCCTTTACTTCCTCAGCAGTCAAAGTAACCTTACTGGTCAGAGTTTAGCACATTGAATTCAACCGCTTCCACTTCAACCACATCTTCTTTCTCCTCCTGCTCTTCTTGATTATCTATTTTATCCAAAGCTCCAATAATCTCATCAACAACTTCTGGCACTTCTCTCTCAGCTAATCTAGCTACAGCCTTTTCCAAAATTTGCTCAGTACTGGTCTTAGCCTTAGCCTTAGCTGCTGCTGCTACTTCCTCAGCCGTTCTCCTTATAGTTGCCTCAATCTCCTCCTACTTCTTCGTAATTATCTCTTCCTCAGCAGCCCTTACTTTCTCAGCCTCTTCTATATCTTGGGCAACTCATGTCCCTCTTTTTACCATCAGCTTCTTCTTTAGCTGACCTATTTGAGGAATAGGAACTAATGTAGCTTCCTATCCTTTAGTAGTCACCATATCTAGCTGAGTAGTATCTGCCTTCCTCTTCTTCTCTCTCTTTAAGGGCATTTCTTCTCTCAGTCCTCAACCCTTTTCTCTTCTTTAATTTCCTGAGGAGTTAATTATCTCCTCTTGTCTTCTCTAACTTCCTTAGAGGATCTTGTCTTCTTTGGAACCACAGCTGGAACTCGGCTCGCTGAGCTCCCTTTCTTTTCCTTTTTGGAGTCCTTCCTGACCTCCTTCTTACTATCTTTCTTTTCTTCTTCTCCTTTTTCAGCTCTGAGCTTAGTAATTCTCTCCAGCTCACTTGCCATAAAGGCATCCAAGGTCAGGTCCTCCTCTTGGGGCTGAATAGGCTTCATTTCCATGATAGCCTTGGGGTCCTTCACTCTGGCTTCCCCTATCTTTATATTAATATACTTGGTGTTAGCTGGCCTCTCATTAGCTCTAAGTCCATGAAAGTGAGCATTAGTAAGGATCCTGGACTCAATCACTTTCATCTGAATGTTGCTCTAGATAGCCCATCCTTCCATGTCAATCTCATAGGCTCTGCAAATCTCCATAACCAGCTGTCCATATACCTTGTGCTTACTATCCTTCAAAAATCTGTGAAGAATGGCCATAGGCCAGTTGATGCTCATGCCATGGGTTAGCGCATAAACAAACACTCTTTTAAACTTAGAACAGCTCTCTATAGAGCCTGTCTTAGGCAGCAGTACTTTTGTCACTAACTCATTTGCTTGTTTTCCTTCTTTTGTGAACATGGAAGCAATCAGTTCACCTGCCTTGTAGTCATGGGGTACTTGATAATCGATAAGAATATCGACATGATCTTCATCGTTGTTGACTCGCAGCTTTAAGCCTCTTTCCTTCATTCCCAGTAGACTAGCGATAAGCTTGGGGGTAACATACACCTTTCTCCCCATCATAGTCACTAGTACAAAAATGGCTTTTTCGGACGGTTATTTTTGGCTATTCCAGACGATTCTGAACCGTCCACACAGCCCGCGACGCTATTGATCGGGCCTTATTACGGACGGTTTAGAACCGTCCGGAATAAGGAGCAGTGCGGACGGTAGAACCGTCCCTAAAAGTGTTTGGGATTTCTTTAAAAAGAAAATGACACTGACCACTGCGGACGGTTTTTTATACATAACCGTCCCCATTGGTCTTTATTCCGGACGGTCTATTTGATATAACCGTCTGGAATACAGTTTTTTTTAAATTAATTTTTTTCTGCCATTTTATATGGTGATTAATTTGTATAATTTTGGATTGAAGGGAGCCATAGTTTAGAGATTCCACATTATGAGATCTATTGAGTCCATTTAAAAGACAATAATAAATACATAAATATTAACTGAAATTGTCATCTAATTAGAATGTGAGAGAAATCCTCAGAAATGAATCTAAAAATCCCAGGAACTCATTTCTAAGATTTTTATGCAACTTATGAAGTAACTTTAGAAAACCATAAAGAGAAGTATAAAAGCAAATATTTTTTACTTGGAATCATACAAACTTCATATTCATTCAAATCATGTCAAACAAGCAGGCTCAAATAAACAATTTCTGATTACAGAAACAATCATGGACATATCTCTAATCGATGAATAAATGTGTAAACTAGAAATAAGATTCAAACATAAGTTCAAAGTGCTCTAAAATTTTCCTTAAATAAGTTGTCCAAATAATTGGTAAGATATGAAACAAGCTAGTTCACCAAAAACACGAAACAGATAATCCCAACAACAATAACAACAACATTACCCCAAAACCTAACAAGGCTCCCACACAAGTGGGGTAAGGGGGGGTCAGGTGTACGCAACCTTACCTAAGGTGTACGAAACAAATAATCCCACTGAAGAAAATTAAAATATACACAAGGATGAAATTACAAGAAATCAATACCTGTAATGAGGCAATTGTTGTGTCGCTGTCCTTGAGCTTTTGCTCTTGTTCACTCATCAAAACTGATTTTGGCTCCAACACAAACCACTTTAGCCATGGCAATTGTAGTCCACAAAGTCTTTGAGTGAATAAAAGCATTTTAAGTGGTCTGGACTTTTTGGAACACAAGATAATGATGTAAACAAAAAAGGAAAGGTAGATTTTAACTTCAAATTCAGGACTGATATGAAAATAATAATCAAACAAAGGATCAGATGACTTCCATGCTGTTAGTGACTAATCAAATGTAAAATTTTGGATAGCAAATTAATGGAACAATATTTCTCTTTTCTCAAAAATTCTAGTTCTATCAAGGCAACATATCATAGGAAATGGGATTCAAAACTAAACAAAAACTAGATGATACATAAGTGTAATCCTAATATCATGCTCCAATTAATTAGTCTAATTTTTATGAGTTTTTTTGTACATATAACTGAGATATATTGAAGTTAGATGAACAAATAAATATGACTATGGGAGGTTATGGTCAATGCATATGATTTTATTTTATCTATTTCCTTTTTAGATTCAACAATGAAAAAACTTTTGTGTTTCTTCTCACACATATATGATAAAGTAAAAGTTACCTTTTGCTACTGCATATTGTGCATTGTTTACTTTGTTAATGTTTCAACATGTAAAATGTGAATTTGATGGGTATACTAAATAGATATGGTGAGGCACTTGGAACGGAAACAAAATTTAACTTACCAATCGCTCATAGGTGTCTTTAGGTCCTCCCAAAAAAGCTCCACAACTTGGACTTGCAGCTTCTTCAAATATCTGAGAGCAAGTTTTGCATCCAAACCTGTAAAATTTAACATAATTACACTGATTCAACTTAAGACTAACATCTATTAACACCTTTTAGCATCCTATAAAATGGACTAACAACACTATTTATTGCTTCACGTTACATTTATAGGAGAGAATTGTTCAGTTACATTCCACAAATGACCTAAAAAAACCAAAGACTAACCTAGAGTAGGAGCATTCTTGTGCCTAATACAAAACCTGCATCAGTGATGCCCATTCCAGTTGCAAATTGGTCAAACGCAGAAATTAGAGAATACAAAACACACACACACAAAAAATCAGCTCTACACAACCTCTATATATGGAGAGTATTTTATAGCTATAATAGGGCTATAGCATTAAAAAGAAATAGGACTATGGGATGCAGGTTATGGTCAAAGCACATAATGAACGGCTAAAAAGAATAATATAGTTCCTCAAATTTATTTAAAACAGTTTGAATGAAATGTAGTGTGTTGTATGAGTCAGTTCTTTTAAAATTGACTTCAATATGTCTCAGTTATATGTACAAAAAAAACTCAAAAAATCATCGAACTTATTCAAATATTATATATGTTACTCTATATGTCTCAGTCTAATTACAGTTACAAGACAAAATATAGTATGAACCATATGAATCATGGAAAGTCCATTATACAAGTCTATACTTTCGATCATGTACATATATACACATGTACAGATACAATAGTAATTTCAGATCCTCTCTAGCTCTCTCCATAGCATTCCTCAAGAAGTTAGATGAGTTGTTGTTCTATCCCATATCAAGATTTAAATAGACAAATAATAAAGATATCATCAACAATTTTCCAAGGGAAAGACAATTGGATTTTTAAATTAGAGAAATGACGATGATAAGGGGTAGAGTGTCGCTGTATAGCACCATAATAAATTTCAAACATGTGTACTAATTTTAGTACCCAAAATTGGACTAAACCTGCATATTTCTTCTACCCAAAATCTTATTAAAACCAACAATATTCTATTTTAACAAGAATCACTCACACATTATCATAAAAAATTTAATAGATTCAATAGAACACCACAGATATATAGTTATATATAATAAACAAAACACAACCACAATCATTCAAACCTTCAATATTCTAACCTGCCATTCCAAGATACAATGGCACTTATCACCAACCTTCACATTATCATAATATTTCAATTTCCCTTCACATTCTATCAGACAATTTCCCTTCTATGAAAGAGTTTTGTAGCATGTCCTAAGCCAATTTTGACATTCACAGTATACATTTAGTCCAAATACAAGCCTGCAACTACTCCACAACATTCCAGTATCATGTACTAAGCCAATTTTGACATTCACAGTCTACAATTAAAGATCATAACCAAATTGCACTTTAACCAAAAAAGTTATGAATTGAATGCATAAATCATAGTCAAGTCAGAAACCAATTGTAGTCTAACAATTCCAATCAAATCTTCAATTTTTAATCCAGAATCAAATCGCAAAATGAAAAAGGAAACACAAGATTCAGGGCAAGTGATCAAATACCTTCTTAGGATTGAGCAAGTAATCATACAAGGTGTTTTCTCCCCAAGTCACAACCATATTCTTGTTAGCAGCGGAGTAAGAATACCCGGCAGTAGTACTGGACTGCCTACCGAAAAGCCCATTCAGATTATGTCCAGCATATTAAGAAAACCTAAATCATTCAACCTTCTCAAGTGAAATATCAGATCCGTAGGCAAATCAGCTAATCAAATATAAATGGGAAACTCTATTACATTTTTCTGAAACCTAACCAAACCTAAATCTAATTAGGTTTTTGAAATTTTTAACTAAAAAAACTCACCTGAAGCAATTGTAGCTTGCAGGGACGGCGACTCAACCAGCCGACGATAAGGAAGCAGAACGACATCAGAAATTAGCAGGACAGCGGAGACATTTCTGGTTAAAAATTTTTGCAAGTCTTAGACTCTCTCAGTTGTTTCTCCTCTTGCAAAATTAGTAGGAGATGGAGGTGGCGCCGAAGCAAGAGAAGAGGTGTTGTCGGCGGCGCCTGAGAAAGAGAAACGGAGGAGGTGAAGTTAGAGGTGCTAAGGGTTGCGATTTGAAAGAGGGGAGTGAGGCGGCTAGGGCATTTGTCGATGAAAAGAATAGATGAAGGATTTAAATTATGGGTTATACGGACAATTAATAATAAATAACCGTCCGTATTAATTAAATAACATTAGAGCAATCAGGACGGTTCTTAATAAAGAACCATCCGGATTAATAAAAACCAGCATTCTTGACGGTTAAAATTAAGCAACCGTCCGCAATACACTAAGAAATAAAGCTCCGCATTTTTTAAAACCCCATTTCAGACCCTTTTTGCCTTAACCGACCGAAAAAGTGCGTCCCCAAAGGCTATTTTTATACTAGTGAGTGGTCACAAACAGGTCCTCTGACCTTCCACCATATGAATTCCATTATAGAATCTGTCCACTATCTCCTCATAGCATCCGTTTGGGAGTTCAAAGAAACCTCTCAAGTGGTGCTGACATGCCCACTTCCCAAACCTCTCATCACTGCAGAAGCTCGGCATGTCTACAGCGGTGGGTCTATCAACTTTCATCTTCTCTATAAAACACCAAGGTGTTGGAGTGTACTTGGTTCCTACTGGAATTCTGATTTCTTCGATTTTATCCATACTGATTGCTAACTGAGCCATATGCTCTCCAGTAGTAACCCAGTAAGTATCCTTTTTGTTTCTCACAAAAATTTCAGTTTTCCTCCCTGATGTGCTCGCCATTGTTGATTTGCTTTGAGAAAGATGGAGAATTCAGGGATTTAGAGAGGAAAGAGAACGAATTTTGGCAAAGTAACCTTTCCTCTTTCTGAATTTCTCCTTAAATAGGCAAAAACTCTTCGCATAAACCTGCAAAGCTACATGTATGACTCATAATCCATGGTCTTAAGATTCAATGGTTAGCTTGCATACCGTATACCGCAGGATTAATGAAGGCGAAAAACAAGGGATAACTGCTCTGAATATGGATCATTTCGTAACTTGCAACTGTTTCTATCAAGTTTAAATTTAAAAGTTAACTAGTGATAATTAATAACGTGTCCAAAATTCAAGCGGTAAAAGAAATACTTAACCTAATTTGCATAAGCTCAGAGTGTGCCCTAGATTGGTCAGCTCCAGAATAGGTCAGAGTGAGAAGTATTTCTTCAAATTGGATTATACATTCTGATCAGCTATCTTAGTATGTTGAATTGATCCTTTCCAATAGGCTTTGTGAATATGTCAGCTCGTTATTCTTCAGTAGGAATGTATGTGAGCTTGACTTCTCCTTTTAGCACATGATCCCTTATGAAGTGATGTCTAATATTGACATGCTTCATCCTGCCATATTGAACTGGATTCTTGGATAGGTCAATTGCACTCTTGTTGTCACACATGACTCCAAGACAATTTGACTTTATACCATAATCTTCCAATTACTGCTTGATCCATAGCAGTTGTGCTACACAACTTCCTACAGCCATGTACTCAGCCTCAGCTTTACTCAGAGCTACAGAAGTCTTCTTCTTATTGTACCATGTTACTAGACAGTCACCAAGGAAATGACAACCTCATGTGGTGCTTTTCCTTTCAAGTTTGTCTCTTCCATAGTCAGCATCAGTGTATCCTCTCAAAGTGAAGTCCGCATTACTGGAATACCATAAACCTGCATCAATAGATCCTAGAAAATACCTGAGAATTCTCTTAACAGCAACTAAGTGAGATTCTCTGGGGTCAGCTTGATATCTTGCACAATAACATATAGCATATTGAATGTCAGGCCTACTAGCAATTAAGTAAAGTAGAGAACCAATAATACCTCTGTATAGCTTACTCTCTACAGGTTTACCTTCCTCATCTTTACTCAAAATAATATCAGTGGCCATGGGTGTGAGCGGACGACCTCTTTCCCACCCGCGACAACCGCGTGAGATGCGTAGCACGGGGTGAGAAAATATACGAGCGCTGCAAAGCGTGCTAAGGGAGAATCCTTATTTTAGGCATGACGAAAATAATAATAAAAATGATGTTGACGTTTATGTTGATGTTGATGTTGATGTTGAATTTAAGTCCAATTCGGGGGTTAAGGGATACCAGACTAGAAATCCCGTATTTTAAGATAGAGCCGCCACCCGGTTAAGCTCCACTGGGAATTTAGGTACGATATTCCCATCGGGTGGTTGGACCGTACCTTAAAATAGAGATTCTGAGTCCGGATGATATTTCTTACTTTTCAATTTTTAAATCAAACCGTCTACATTTTAATAAACGCGACTTTAGTTCTCATGCGATTTGAATCTGGTTATTGTCTGGAGTTTTCGGTTTATATGCCACACATCACACAAAAGCGGTAAATAAAGCAAGTAAAAAAATTATTAGGAGGCTTTACAAATACATATATATTTTTCTAATGCGAAAAAGTAAATAAAGCGATAAATAAATAAACGGGCGAGACTGGGTTTTAACCGAGCTTACCAACTCGAACCTGACTCCAAATGAGATAAAAAAAATATACGAGAACAATTACAAATAAAGCATAAATAAATAAATGGCAGAAAATAAATACATAATATGGAGAAAACATATTTTTAGATTTTTTTGGGGACTAAAAACACAATTTTTGGGTATTGGTTAATTATCTAAAAACCTAAAAAATGAGATAAATTAAGTAAACAACCTAAAAATAGATTTAATATTTACAGAAAAACTTTGGATTTTAATTTAGGATAAAAAAATTTATTAGGCATTTATTTAGTTAAGAAAACCCATTTTTAAGCCATTAAAAAGATTTAATCGATTAAACAATTAAGAAATTATGAAAGATAGATTAAAAATCATATTATGATATTACGGATTAAATGAGATTTTTTGGGAAATTTTTGGGTTGAAATCGGGGTAAAAAAAGCAAGAAAACTATAAAACAGGGCAAAAAAACACAAAATAAAACAAACAGGGACCATCTGGACATTTTTTACTAGTGGGCCGACTCAGCGAGGTGGTAGGCCGATTCAGTGACATGGTAGGCCAACTCAGCGAGTCGGCCTAGATGACGCTCAATCGACCTTCTGCCCACTGAAGTTGTCTACCAGAAAAACTGCCTACACAAGCCAGAATCGACATTTTTGTACCCGAAAATCCAAGATTATTGACACTTCAAGTCGTTTTGTACATTATTCCAGTAGATTAAGACTTGAAATGTTGAAATAACTTTGATTTTCAATTTGGGGGAAAAGAACCCAGAAAATCCGGTAAAAAAATGAATGGCCAATTGAGCGACGGGTAGGCCGACTCGCTGAGTCAGCCAGCCATGTTGCTCAGGCGACCTGCCATTCGCCGGAGCAGTCAAAAACATAGCAAAAGGCAAGAAATAATTAAATGAAATAGATTGGAACTCAGAAAGTTACCTAAAGGCCATGAATCCACTCTTGAGACTCGAATCAACCTTTGGCAAGCTTTTGACGATTTTGTGACAGAAATGCCGATGAATAGTAACCAATTTAGCAAGAGATTTAGTGATTTGTAAGGAAAAAGTCCTTAAATCCTATTTAAATCAGTTTTCACCTACAATTTCTACTTGATTTTAACTTTTTAGCTAAAGAATAAAGCCTAATAAAGCTAGAGTATTAGAGTTTCCACCACCTTATCCATATCCATGATTTTCATTCCGCCTTTACCGAGGACTTTCTTAATCATATAAGGTCCTTCCCAATTTGGTCGAAACTTCCCCCTTGGGTCGGTGTTGGTAGGCTTTACTTGCTTCAGGACCAAGTCACCGGCTTTCAACGGACATCGGATATGCTTGACGCGACTATTTTAAGCTCTTACCATGCACTGCTGATACATTTGGAGGCTATCCAAGGCTCTCAGGAGTTGCTCGTCTATAGTATTCAGCTGCTCAAACCTTGCTCTAGTCCATTCGGTCTCTTCGAGCTTAGATTCGAGCGCCACCCACAGAGACTTCATCTCAATTTCAACAGGTAAGATCGCTTCCATACCATAAACCAAGGAGAAGGGGGTTTGACTTGTAGGAGTTTTAATGCTTGTTCGGTACTCCTAAAGAGCAAACGGTAACTTATCGGCCTAATCTTAGTAACCGGCTATAGTTTTAGAAAGGATTTTCTTAGTAGACTTGTTGGCTGCCTCCACCGCACCGTTGGACTAAGGACAGTAGGGTGAAGATCTATGATGCTCAATACTATATTTCTCAATTAACTCTGCAATTACCCCTTAGAACTGAACCCCATTATCTAATACAATATGATGAGGTAGAACATACCGAGCGAAAATGTGCTTCTCAATGAACTTGGCCATCTTCTTGGCGGTGATACTGGTGTACGATTCGGCTTCCACCCATTTTGAGAAATAATCCACTGCCATAATGATGAAGTGGTGACCATTAGTTGACGATGGTCGAATCTCACTATTATATCTATCCCCCACGCCAAGAATGGCCAAGGAGTAGATAAACTGTGAAGTTTTGTAGGTGGAAGATGCTGAATATCTCCGTATCTCTGACACTAGTGACACCTCTTAACCTCAGAGACACAGTCGGTAATCAGAGTTAACCAAAAGTACCCCATCCGCTGAATTTTCTTAGCTAAGGCTAGGCCATTCATGTGCGTACCACAATCACCCGAATGAACCTCTCCCACGACCCAACGAGCTTCTGATTCAGTCAAACACCGGAGTAATAAACCATCGGAAGTTCACTTAAAGAGATCGTTGTCCACAATCCTGAATTGAAAAGCCAACTTTCAGAGCGTAGCTCGGTCGGACTCGAAAGCACTCTCAGGATACTGACCGTTCCAGAGAAATTGCACAATGTCCTAATACCAGCAGGGTTCATCACTGATGGTGAGAATGTAGGCAATGTTGCGTGAATGGTAGGGAACCTTCCCCGAAACTAAGATTAAAGGGCATATGGGTTGGGGCTGAGGACCTTCCCACATCGAAGCTATTGTAGCTAACGAATCAGCCATCTAATTTTCATCTCAGGGGATATGTTGATATAGATACGTCTCGAATTTAGCTGATAAATCCCAAATGGCATTGACATAAGGACGGAGAGACTCTTCTTTGATTTTCCAATCACCCACAACTTGACGGATGACCAAGGCCGAATCTCCAATTATAAAAACATGCTTTACCCCTACTAGCAATAGAGCTTCAAGACTAAATAAACAAGCTTTGTATTTGGTCCCATTATTAGTAGTGGGAAACTCTAATCTCTTGGACAAAGGGATAACTTCATTGTCGGGCGTGAATAAGATGAATCCGAGGACCGCTCCGAATCTGTTCACGGCACCATCAAAATACATAGTCTAAATAGGTTTGGCTACATCAATCATAGCTAATTGCTCATTGGGAAAGTCCAAGTTCTCGACATAATCGGAGTTGAGAGCTTGGTTTGCCAAAAATTCTGCAACCGCTCTACCTTTGATAACTTTCGTCATGACATACTCAATATCGAATTCAAAAAGCAATAGTAACCATCTTGACAACTTGCCTGATAAGGTTGGCGACTGACAAAGATATTTCATTGGGTCAACCTTACCCAAGGCTTGAACTTTGTACTACTGGAAGTAGTGGTGCAACTTTTTAGTTAACCAAACCATGGCAGCATACATCTTTTCGACAATCGAATAACGAGCTTTAAAATCTAAAAGCTTCTTGCTTAAGTAGCACACTGCATGCTCCTTCTTACTGTCATCTTCCTGAACCAACATTGCCCCTATGGCGGAGTTATCAATTCCTAAGTATAAGATCAAAGGCTTACCTGGGGTGGGCGAACGAAGGACGGGTGGGAGAAGAAGGTAAGCCTTGATTTTGTCGAATATGATTTGACAATGCTCATCCTACACAATTGGTTGACGCTTCCTTAGCAGCTTAAAGATCGCCTCGCAAATCGTGGTGAGGCGAAAAATAAACCTATTGATATATTAAATCGAACCAAGGAAAGATCGAACTTCTTTTTCTGTCTTCAGAGCGGGCATATCCCTGATTGCTTTAATCTTATCTGGATCCATTTCAATCCTCCATTAACTGAACATAAGGCCTAAAAGCTTTCCTAATGTAACCCCAAATATGCACTTCTTTGGATTAAGGTGTAAGTTATACTTCTCAATGCGAGTTATAAACTTATCCAAAACCACGGAATGCTCTTCTTTAGTAGCAGACTTAACCAGCATATCATCCACATAGACCTATACTTCTTTATGGATCGGCGTGCTGATAGGTTGCCCCGGCGTTCTTCAGACCAAATGGCATAACTCGATAGCAGAATACTCCCTATTCTGTGATGAAATTTATCTTAACCTTATCGATTATGTCCAACAGAATCTGATTATACCCTAAGAACCCATCCATGAACGAGTACATTACGGCCCTGGCAGCGCTGTCGATTAGCACATCGATGTGAGGTAGAGGAAAATTATCTTTCGGTGAAGCCTTGTTCAGATCTCGGTAATCCATAGAAACTCTTACCCTTCTATCCTTCTTCAGAACTGGGACAATATTGGATAGCCAGGTCGGATATTCGATGACTTCGACATGCTTAGCCTCAATCATGTTAGCAACCTCTGCCCTAAACTTATCGGCCTACTCCGATCTCATTCTTCAGAATTTTTGCTTGACAAGATGGAATCTAGGATCGGTTGGGATGCAAGGCTCGGCGATATGGCAATCGATACAAGGCATGTCCATATGTGACTAAGCAAAAGCGTTGACATGATCTTTAGCACTTTGATTATCTCACTTTTTATCTCAGGGGTTAAGTCATTAGAAAGAGTTACCATTTTAGGTATCATCCGTACTCAAGTTTATTTCAGTTAAAGAAACGTCATGAATACTGAACACATTATGCTTATGATTAAATGAATGCATGGGTCTGTCGGGCAAAACATCAAGCAAATAAGCAAAATCAGAATCTTTCATTGAATTAAATGCCTTATAGGCTACATTATTCTCATCAAAAACACTGGAAACATTAAAAGTTACATCATCATAGATAGAGTCATCCTCCACAGGCAGAGGGTCTTGAGCAGCAACATCAGCAGAGTTGACACCCTCGATAGGTTCTATGAGCAGGTTATCCAGATCATGATCTAGGGCTTTCACTTGATCGGCAAACAGCATACCTTCTTTAGAAGCAAGAGATTGGGCAAGCTTCTTCACGGCCTCGGCCAGAGGTTTAGCTTCATCATTCTTCTTCCACTTCTTCTTAAGCAGAACAGACATGGCCTTAGACATAGCAGCCGCAGCATCTTCAATCTTTGGTTCCATATGGTTCTCTTCATCTGAATCAGAGAATAGCTTTCCCTTGTCTTTCTCATCGGATGCAACAACAGATATTGGCTCAATTGGGTTCTCTCCCTTCTCAATAAAGCAGTTCTTCTCAAAATCATACACATCCTTGAAGATCTCAAATCCTGGCCAAACTTAACCATCATGTTCAATAGGCTCTGATTGTCCCATATAGACACTTTTCCCCTGAACCTCATAAACAGTCACCATATTACAGTAGAACGGATGAAAACACCTGTAAATCTTCTTTGGAGTGTTCCCAAACCCAGCTCACTTGGGGTGCTTCTTGATTAAGGATCGTAATTCCCCTAAAGCGCTTGCCTAAACATTGACCCGGCTCATGGCCGTGTTTCTTAATTAACTTCCTCGCTACAGACGAGTAGCGCTTATAGCAAGGGGCCTTAGGTTTCTTATTACTGATAACAGCCATTCGAAATCCGAACTCCTCCTCGACTTTTATAAAGACTATGACCGAGGCATGATCAGCTTCAATAACCTTAATCTTTTTGTCTTTCCCCATGGCTTTGATCTTTTGATGGAGTGTCGACGGACCGCTAACATAGAATGAAGCCAAGGTCGACCCAATAGCAAAGAGTAAGTGGTGGGAATATCAATGATGATAAACTAAACCTTAGCAGAAATTTCCCCCATAGTCACTTCAGCTTCAAAAACCCCAATCACATCCCTCTTTGAATCATCATAGGCTCGGATGATAGTGTTGGATTTCTTGAGCATTTCCCCGGATAGACCCAAATGAGGAAGAACCTTCAGAGGGCAGAGATTTAGGGAGGAACCATCATCAACCATAATGCACAAGATAATTCTGTGGAGGACTTGGGCACGATGAACAAGGCTCGGTTATGACTGTGCCCCTTGAGTGAAAGGTCTTGATTAGAGAACATTATCGGATCATCCCCTCTCGGGAGCGGTATTCCCTTCCATACCAGGTTGCACATCTCTACAATGGAAGTCGTAGGCTTTGCTTCAAGTTCTAAAAGCCTTTTGATCAGAGTAATATGATAATCATCAGAACCAAGAACCAACTACCAAATGCTGAAACGGGCTTGAGTTATCTTCAACTGAGTGATCAAAGGATCAATATCGGGGCTTGGTTCAACTTGAGGAGAAGACGCCGATGGCTTAGCTGTGGCCTTAATAAGGGACGGGATCAAATCATCTTCAATGTGGAGATGATTGTCCTTAGGCTGGCATACTAGACTGCTGCGGGTGACATGCAGAATTCCATCAATCGATACGCTTTTGGTGTCTGGGGTTTCAAGTGGATATGGCGGTTCCTCATATACCAATGATGAGTCCCGAAGCTCATACTCATCCACATTGAAAGCCTGAAACTCTTCATCAAAATATTCTCCCTTTAGAAGATAATCATCAACATTGAACAGCACCATTTTGACCATTTCCACATCTTCAGTTTTGGTCTCCTCTTCTTGCCCCATTTCTTCAATTTCTATGGAGCTTACCACAGGATTGGACTGTGAGATCATATCAAATACAAAGCTCGAAGGGAGACCAAAGCCGATAACCATTACGAATTCCTCGGATATCATCTCTAGAACATACTCTTCCTTAATGTCAGAACTGATCATAGAGACCTTGCCCCCGAAATTAGGCAAAGGGTTTTCTATAGTGCTAGGCTTCCTAGCCCGCTCGGCCATTTTTCCCTCTTTGGCCATACGAGCGATAGTGGAAGCGAGAGCCTTATATTGATCAGTCTGATGCCCCTTTTGCACATAAAACTTGCAGAAATTTCCCTTGTCATCTGGTCGAGGAGCCCTGACATCACGTAGAGGTTTCAACTGGCCCACTTCATACATCCTAGCAAAAATGACTCCAAGGGGCAATTTTCACAGGGATACAAACGGTTGCTGAGAAGGGGGAGAGACTTGAACTGCTGGTACCTCCTCTTGAGCCACGGTTTACACTTCAGGTGATTTACCCTTAGCAGGAGCTAGGGCGATTTCACTTGATTCATTCTTCTTAAACCACGGTCGATTCCCACTCGACTTGTTAGCCTTTTCTTTCTCCTTCTGGCGCTCGATCTTCTCGGCTTTCTTAAAAACTTTCTGATAGGATTCAAAAGAGTCAGTTTCCATTTCTTTTCAGAGAATCAGGAGAGCCCCGTCAAGCAACTTTGGGATCATTTCTTTCAGGCTGAGCTTCTGCTTTAAGAGAACTTGAGTGGCCATCCATCTGTTGAAATATGACTTGAAGGGTTCACCTTGCTTTTGCTCGACTGCCTCAAGATGCTGAATGGTGGTCTCCATTGTGGAATTAAAACTATAGTGGGTAATCAAAGCTTCAGATAGGAGTTTCTAATCCAGGATTATTGACTCTGGGAGAGTATTGTACCACTCAAGAGCGGGTCCTAATAGGGTACATGGGAATAACTTAGCCAAAACTTTGTCCCCAAGTTTCTGGATGTGCATGATCCGCTGATATATCACTATATGGGACTTGGGAGGTCCCTCACCTGAATAAGCTTCCATTTGAGGCATTGAAAAATTCTTGGGCACCCAATCATCATCTTTCACTTCTTCCTTATCTTCGCTCTTATTCAGAAATTGCCTGAAGAAAGCTGCCATTTTGGGTGTCACGCCCGGAGGCTGCGTGACCTGGTCGCATGGTGTCACACCCGGAGGCTGTGTGACCTGGTCGTTGAGCCCTGAGGATGATCTAAACTAAAATAGGGGAGGAGCCGGGATCTCGATCTGGGGGCGAGTAAAAGGATTCTAGGGGTAAATAGTTCCGCGCGGGGTAACCACGAATTGGGAGGAGATGGCGCAAAGGCATTGGCGGCATTGAAGAGATGACAAAACCGCTAGAGGGAACAACCATTTATAGGGTAAAACCCCTTAAAAAAGCCGAAAATATAGGATCTTCGCTAATGGGCCTCGAAGGCACAAGGGGAGGAAAACTAAAGATTGGTGGAGTAAATGACAAGGGTGGCTGAGAGGAACTCTGACCAAACTAAAATTGGCTCTATTAGATAGGACGAACAGGGGGGCAGCGGAGGGACTGAAAACTGATTCTAAATCTGTGGCGACTGACTAGCCATATTTTGAATGATTTCTTCCTAAGCTTGAATTACAGGCTTCGCTGGCCTTTGAGTCTCTCTTTCCTCCCTAAGAGCCGATCTAACTTGCTCTTGAATAGTAGCCTAAAACATACCTGATTGCAGGAACATAGGTATAGCATTAGCTAACTCAGAACCCAACTAGGACTGACCCTGACCTTGACTCTAATAAGGTAGGGAGGGAGAAGGGGAATGAGTGCTCTCATGAGGGGCATCATTCAAATGCGGATCAGACATGGTAGGAAGAACTGATTCTAACACTAAACTCACTGGCAGGCGAATTAAACGGCGATCTAGACTCAACCAAAGAGGACTGTAGCGATGAGGATGTCTCGACCTAGCTAGAGAAATCGGATGATAACATAAATATCTGAGTAATAAATGTCATATATACGGGGGTGGTTTAGAGAGGTAGAGAGCAGAAGGGCTTATGATGCGAATCTTAACCTCAAAATACGTGAGACGTATGAATTCTTCACTATGCCTAGGGAACTAGGTATGGGTCGTCGGGGACTCAAACGATCTCAGGCATTATGTTAATTTCCCCCTTCAAGCGAGGGGAGAGTAGAGGTAAGCGAAAATCAAAAATAAAGGTTGGCCACAGGTGGCCTATACATAAAGTGCGGATGCATGAGCACAACACAAGTAGCACATGAAAGAAAATAAACCTCTTCCAACCTTATGACTCCCGTGTAACTCCAATTTGGAGTCTGGAGTTAACTCTAGCGCCAGTGAATGGCAAGAGAGTATGCGACCTAAATCTAAATTGTTTTGGTGAGCCTAAGGGGAAGTTGTTACTGGTAGATTTATCGTGGTTCATAGTCTCAAACTGGCTGGTGTCACAAACGACACTATAGAAGGGTCTCGTTTACCTTGATTCCGTGTAACTCAACCACTCCTCAAATGAGTACGATCGCAGGAATTACACGTTGGTTGAAACGAGTGTTCCACCCACAAATATCCCCAATTCCTAGCGGGCATGAGGTACACAATTGAGCTTCACAGGGGTGATAAGAATGGCACCTTAAAACTTAAAAACTAATTAAGCGGTGGATACAAAAGGCATAAGAAATAAAGCATTGATTCAAAAACGATTTAGGCACATCATCAAAATCCTTTAACCAATTTTCAAAATAAAAGTGATTTTCCAAATTTTAAGTTAAAAAGAAGTCCCAAGTAGAGTCGCCACTGTGACGGACGACCTCTTTCCCACCCGCGAGGACCGCGTGAGATGTGTAGTACGGGGGGTGAGAAAATATACGAGTGCTGTAAAGCATGCTAAGGGAGAATCCTTATTTTAGGCGTGATGAAAATAATAATGAAAATGATATTGATGTTGATGTTGAATTTAAGTCCAATTCGCTTGTTAAGGGATACGAGACTTGAAATCCCGTATTTTAAGATAGAGTCGCCACCCGGTTAAGCTCCACCGGGAATTTTGGTACGATATTCTCACCGGGTGGGTGGACCGTACCTTAAAACATAGATTCTGAGTCTGGATGATGTTGCTTACTTTTCAATTTTTAAATCAAACCGTTTACATTTTAATAAACGCGGCTTTAGTTCTTATGCGATTTGAATCTGGTTATATTTTGGAGTTTTCGGTTTATATGTCATACATCACACAAAAGTGGTAAATAAAGCAATTACAAGGCTTTAAAAATACCTATACATTTTTCTAATGCGGGAAAGTAAATAAAGCGATAAATAAATAAACGGGCAAAATTGGGTTTTAACCGAGCTTACCAACTCGAACCCGACTCTAAACGAGGCAAAAAATATACTAGAATAATCACAAAAAAGCATAAATAAATAAATAAAATGCAGAAAATAAATACATAACATGGAGAAAACATATTTTTGGATTTTTTTTGGGACTAAAAACACAATTTTTGGGTATTAGTTAATTATCTAACAGCTTAAAAAAATGAAATAAATTAACTAAACAACCTAAAAACAGATTTAATATTTACAGAAAAACTTTGGATTTTAATTTAGGATACAAAGATTTATTGGGCATTTATTTAGTTAAGAAAATCCATTTTTAAGCCATTAAAAGAGATTTAATCGATTAAACAATTAAGAAATTATGAAAGAGAGATTTAAAACCATACTATGATATTATAGATTAAATGTGAATTTTCGGGAATTTTTTAGGTTAAAATCGGAGTCAAAAACGCAAGAAAATAATAAAATATGGTCAAAAACACAAAATAAAACAAATAGGGCCCATCTAGACCTTTTTTACTAGTAGGCCGACTCAGCGAGGTGGTAGGCCGATTCAGTGACATGGTAGGCCGACTGAGTCGGCCTAGATGACACTTAGTCGGCCTTCTACCCACCAAAGTAGTGCCAAAAAAAGTCCCCAAACAAGCTAGAATCGATATTTTTGTGCCCGAAAACCCGAGATTATTGACACTTCAAGTCGTTTTCTAAATTATTCCAGTAGATTAAGACTTGAAATGTTGAAATAACTTTGATTTTTCAGTTTCGGGGAAAAGAACCTAGAAAATCGGGTAAAAAATGATTGGCCGATTGAGCGACGCGTAGGCCGACTGAGAGACATGGTTGGCCGACTCGCTGAGTCGGCCAGCCATGTCGATCAGTCGGCCCGCCATTCGCCGGAGCAGTCAGATGAAGTTTCACCAAAAAATCATAAAAAGTTTGAAAATAAGGGCCAAATGCCCGGGAAACCACCCAAAACACAGCAAAATGCAAGAAATAATGAAATGAAATAGACTGAAACTCAGAAAGTTACCTAAAGGCCGTGAATCCACTCTTGAGACTCGAATTAACCTTTGGCGAGCTTTTGACGATTTTGTAAAAGAAATGCCGACGAACAGTGACCAATTTAGCAAGGGATTAGTGATTTGTAAGGAAAAAGTCCATAAATCCTATTTAAATCAGTTTTTACCTAAGATTTCTACTTGATTTTAACTTTTTAGCTAAAGAGTAAAGCCTAATAAAGTTCAGGAAACTAGAGTATTAGCCTAATAAAGCCTAATAAAGCCTTCTTGATTTCCACCACCTTATTAAGCTTGTTCTTCCTAAGAAAAGCCTTAAAATTCTAAAACCAGAATTTTCTCTTAAATCAGCCAAAAAGTCCTCAAAATCTAAATTTTTGGGGTTTTTTATAAACCCTAAAGAGTGCAAATTTCAGAATTAATCCCCAAATGTTTGGATTTGACAAAAAAAATGCAAAACCCGACTTACGGGGTAAGAAAAAAGTAGAGAAAGGGAGAGCATGTGCCATTCCGCGTCGCCTGACACAGCCTATGCATGGTCCCCCAGGCATGGGGATTATGTCAGGCTACGTGAGCCATGTGGCCCACTGCATTACTCATGCGGCCTATATGCCGGATGATGGCGCCGAACGCTGTCGTCGGAGCAGGGTACCAACGGGGAGAGGTTAGGCTTCGGAGGGCATGGGCCTGGCAAAGGCCGGACTTTGAACGCTCATAACTTACACTATAGTTATCCAATTAAAGAGATTCTTGACATTTCGAAAAGCTCAAAAAGTCAAAAATCCTACGTTATAAACGAGACTTGCTGAAAATGTTCAAATCTTGTGGAAAATTGCAAAACAAATTACTGCATGCGAGGGGAAAGGAAACGGTTAATTCTAAATGCATGTCAATAATTTTTAACTGGGATCAATGGAACAAATTCGTCAAAAGAAGCTTTCCAAATGCAATTCGAATCCAATAGATTGAACAATTGACCCATAAAAGGTTAGAGCAGAAAGTCATCATCATTCCGCAGGCCATCGAAAAGCCTGTACTCACAATGGGTGTTGACATTAGCTTGGCTTTATCCATGTCAAACTTCTTGAGTACTTCCTTGGCATACTTTTCTTGACTGATGAAGATCCCATCATCACCTTCCTTGATAGGCAAACCAAGAAAGAAATTAAGCTCTCCCATTATTGACATTCCAAATTCTTTCTTCATCTGCTGGCTGAACTCTTTACATAGCATTTCATCAGTTGCTCTAAAAATGATTTCATCCACATATATTTGAACTAGCAACATATCTTGATACTTCTTCTTGATAAATAGAGTTGTATCTGCTTTCCCTCTAATATAACCTTTACTAATAAAAAAGTTAGTCAGTCTCTCATAACAAGCTCTTGGAGCTTGTTTCAGTCCATATAGAGCTTTCTTTAACTTGAAGACATGATTTAGATATTTAGGGTCTTCAATGCTTGGGGGCTGTCTGACGTAGACTTGTTCTTGAATAAAACCATTAAGGAATGCACTCTTAACATCCATTTAAAATAGCTTGGATGCAAAATCACAAAGAATTCTTATGGCTTTAGGTCTTGCTACTCGTGCAAATGTTTCTCTATAGTCAATGCCTTCTAGTTGATTATAGCCTTGGCCAACCAGTCTGGCTTTAATTCTGACAACATTACCAGCTTCATCTAGCTTATTTTTGAAAACCCATTTGGTGCCTATGATTGACTTTCCTTTGGGTTGCTCCACCAAATCCCAAACTTCATTTCTTCTGAATTAGTCTAGCTTTTCTTGCATTGCAATCATCTAGTTGTCATCAAACTCAGCATCTTCAAACTTCTTTGGTTCAATCAATGACATAAATGTTGAATGACTCATCATTCTGTTCAGTTGACCTCTAGTCAGCACTGGATTTTGCACACTATCAAGAATCTTATCAATTGGGTGATCTCTTCTTGCTCTGACTTCTTTTGGTAGATCAGGATTAGCTCGCTGAGCTACTGTTATTGGTTGAGCATCTACATCATCACCAAAGTTGATTGATTGGTCCATCTCGACTTCATTTTCTTCTTTCTCTTATACTAGATCAGGAATAATGATCGGCTAATTGACTGATCCGCTGACTTGTTCCTTTTCTCTTTCATCATCACTGGCTTGTCTGCATGCTTGTTTAGTTTTATTAAAATCTACATGCATGGACTCCTCTTAAATGTCAGTCCTCTTGACATACACTCTGTATGCCCTACTGTGTGTTAACCCAGAAAAATTCCTTCATCAGCCTTGGGGTCAAATTTAGCTAATTGGTCTTCAGTGTTTAATATGAAGCATTTACAACCAAAGGCCTTGAGATGACCAACCTTGGGCTTGCGCCCCTTCTAAAGTTTATAAGGAGTTTTATTCAAAACTAGGCAAATTAAAACCCTGTTTAGAATGTAATAGGCTGTGTTAACAGCTTCTCCCCAAAAATACTTTGGTAGATTGTTATCACTCAGTATAGAACGACCCATCTCCGCAATAGTATGATTCTATCTCTTAACAACCCCATTCTGCTGAGGTGTATGAGGGGCAGAAAAACTGTGGTCAATACATGCTTGGAACAGAATTCCTCAAACTGCCTGTTTTCTAATTCCCTTCCATGGTCACTGCGGATTCTATTAATTTTAAGGTCTTTTTCATTCATAATCCGGGTAGCCAACCTAGAGAATGATTCAAATATTTCATCTTTACTTTGCTAGCAAGACAATCCAAGTGAACCTGGTTAGATCATCTACAACTACAAGGGTGTATTTTATTCTACCTAGACTTGTTGGCACAACAGGCCCACACAAATCCATGTGTAAAAGATCAAGGGGACGAGAAGAAGATATATCAGCTATGGATTTAAAGGTCTTCCTAAATTGTTTCCCAAGTTGGCATCCTAAGCAGAGTCTATCTTCATCAAAGGCTAGATTGGGTAAACCCTCAACAAGTTCATTTCTGGCTAATTTGGACAGATTGGTCATATTGATATGTCCTAACCTTCTATGCCATAGCCATGAGTTTTCCTCCTTAGAAACTAAGCATATATCATTGGAGCCGGAGGATAAATCAATCATATAAACATTATTAATTCTAGGATCATAAAGAATAGTTTGGTCAGAGTTACCATCAATGACTAAGCAGCCCACTGAGTCAAATATTACTTATCTACCTTTGTCACACAGTTGAGCAACGCTTAGCAAGTTAAACTTTAGGCCTTTCACCAAAGACACATTATCAATTGAAGGATTCATTCCTACAGTGCCATTGCCAACAATCTTTCCTTTCTTGTTGTCTCCAAAACTGACACTTCCATTTCTTCTTCGCTCCAATGTGATGAATTGCCTTTCATCACCTGTCATATACCCTGAGCATCCACTATCCAAATACCATATTCTACTGTCATCAATGGATCTCAGGCACACCTGTAAAACAATCAAGTTTTCTTAGGTACCCATGGCTTTTTCTGGCTGGGTCCTCCCTCGTTAGTGGTGGTCATCCTTGACTAGTCATACTCATTATAGTAACCATTTTTATGCCTACACATGACTGTAGCATATCCTGGCTTACTATAATAACTACAAGCGGCCTTAGGCCTACTCACTTTACTCTTTTGAGAAACCTTCTCAAAGTGGAGAGTGCGGTTACTCTGAGTAGTCCTACTTGGTTGAGGAGGGAACTGTACCTTTTTTAAAGCTGTTAATTCAGCAGCTAGCTCATCCAATCTCTTAGTGAGTTTCCTATTATATCCATTTTGGTACTCAGCTTTTTCCATCAGGTATAGGATATCAAGTGATGTAGAAGAATTAACATCTTCTAGATCATCACACCTCCTCTGAAGTACTTTGATGTATTTGGTTGACTTCTTAGTCACATTAATAACATCATTAAGTACTTTGGCAAGCTCATTTGAAGATAAAGGGGGTTCAGAATTTACCTCAGAGTTATTTCCTTTGTCTTTACTTTGGTCAGCTGATTGTCTGGCAGTGGAAGTTATTGGTTGGTCAGCTGACTCTGAGTGAACTAGATCATCCTTAGCCATGAGACACACATTGGCAGAATCATATGCCTCTTCATCTGAGGATGATGACTCTTATTCAGAGTCACTCCAGGTAGAAGTAAGGGCTTTCTTACTCTTCTTCTTCTTGAACTTGTCCTTCTTAGTGTTAGGATAGCTCAACTAAATATGTCCCTTCTCACCACATTCAAACTATTTAATGTCTTTGTTATGCTCTTTGTTGAATTCTTTTTATGGTCTATCAATTGCTCCCTTCTTATACTTGCCTATCTTTCTGAACTTTTGAAAGTTCTTATCTTTACCTAGATATCTCCTGAAATTCTTGGTCATTAGAGCTATCTCTTCTTTTCTTTCCTCTAGATATCCTTCCTCAGAGGAATCTTCTTCTTCTTCATCATCAGCAGCTTTTAGAATAACAGCTCTGCTTGAGCTCTCTTTCTCTTTGGACCTGTGCTTCTTGGACTCATCTTCATATTGTCAAAAGGACATCTCATGAGTCAGCAGAGTTCCAATCAGCTCATGAAACTTATAGGTATTCAAATCATGAGCCTCTTTAATAGCACTCTTCTTGGCTTCCCAATCTTGAGTCAGACTTCTAAGAATCTTCTTGACAGTCTCTTCTTCTATGAAGGTCTTGCCAAGTCTTTTCAGCTCATTGACTATATTCATGAACCTGGTGTTCATGTTAGAAATATCCTCCTTGGACTTCATGTGAAACCATTCATAATCCCTCATAAGGATATTGATCTTGGATTCTTTCACTTTATCAGTACCTTCATAAATTACTTCCAACTTCTTCCAAATCTCTTTGGCTGTCTCGCATCCAGAAACGTGATTAAACTCAGTAGCATCAAGAGCACAATGAAGATAGTTGATAGCAGCTGCATTCTCTTTAAGTTTGGCCAAATCATTATTAGCCCATTCAGTGGAGTACTTGTCAATAGTAACTCTATTCTTCACATGTAATGGAACATATGGCCCTTCTACAATGGCCATTGAAGCATGCATACTTTGGGACTGAATGAAATTATTCATTCTGTTCTTCTAGTAAGTATAATGCTCTCCATTGAACATTGGAGGCCTAGTAACTGACATGCCTTCAGGAAGAATATAAGCTTGAGCCCTTCCACTGAAATCTCTTTTATATGCCATGGTCTTTATCTCAAAGATTGTGAAATCTATGAAATGAGAACTTCTCTAATACCACTTGTTGGTCCCTTTACGTACACTCAATGAGTCAGAGGGGGGTGAATGACTCACTCAAAAAACTTGTAAAACTTTTTTATGATATTTATGGCTCTACTGAGTGAGGTCAGTTGGCTGAGTAAAAAACTGGAAAATGCGATTAAGTAAAGGACACAAAGATTTTATACTGGTTCGGCAACCTGCGCTTACATCCAGTCCCAAGAGAGTGTCTCGGCATTAATCCACTAATCCCAACTCCTTTACCCTAGATGGAGAAGTCTTTAATAAAATCCCCAATTACAGTAAGTACCCTTCAAACTACAATCGCTCACCCGTTGACTAGAATACCCTCTTCTATCAGCAACTCAATAAGAGTTTAAACAAGAGCTGGATTCAACTTATAAAAATGTTGATCCAGTTACAAATGATCTAATATTACAATTGTTTGATCTAATTTATTCTCTCTTGCTCTAAGCAGGTTATCGCTGAGTTGTGCTTTTCTTGCTAGAATTCCTTTAAAGCTTGTAAGATGACAGAGTATTTTCTTCTAGGAAATTCGGGTGTAATCACCAAGTTCTAATGCTTGCCTTCTTGCTCCGTTTATAGTTGGATTGGGAAAGTAGCCGTTGAACTTGACTTGGCATCTTCTAAAATTGACAGCTCAATAATTCACTTGTTGCTTCTTCAAATCGATCCGTTAAGAGATAGAATTGCACCGTTGTGAAATACATTTCAATCCATTAGCTTAAAATACACTCCAATTTAAATCCTTTATCGTTTGATGCCAGTCTTCTATTAGAGATAACTCGTGCTGACTTGCCACCTGTCTTCATCCCATTCCCTCTGATTTTCTGATATGTTGCAGAGTGCGCGATACAAAGTTGGTAGATCTACAGAATTACCCGAAGCGGCAATTGACTTGTTGCAGCTTTGCATTGGAAGACTTTGTCATTTTCTTCATAATTCTGTGTCTTGTCAAGGCATTAATTCTTCTTGTCTTTGTCTCATTAATGTTCCTACAAAAAGCAACACTAAAAGCAAAGATACCTTTTTACCTTAAAAGGTAAGGTCAGCAGCATTGGCAGAATTAAAGTAACCCAGCTGAAACGATAAAATGAAATGCAAATAGCTGAAACAAAATCTAAATATCAAGTGCTGAGTGAATAAAACTAAGTCAGCGACTAAGTAAGTACTTAGCCCAGAAACCACTTAGAGTTAAGCTAAATAGCTAGGTCAGCGGCAACTCAAAATTCTACCCTTGAATTTACTAACTCCCTTAACACCATAGATTATTTATTTTTTAACATCATTATTGATTTAATTATCTCAATCTGAACTTAATTGTTATGATCAAAACTCAAGCACTTTTGAGTCATCCATTGAGTCAGTCCAAACTCGTGCTTGGTTCAACAGTACCAGATACGTAAAAAAATGAAAATGCAAAATCAAATACAAATCCGATAAAAACACATCAATATCTTTGATTTTTATCATTCAAAACAGAAAATTCAAAACCTCTAATCAAACAAATAAGTTGCGAATCAAAACAAAGCTTAATAAACTTGTAAACAAAATTCTAACAACTTTATATCCAATAATCTCACCACCACTCAAGCAATTCATCAAACACCTTATGTGCAAACTCTTTATATCCAATTGAGATTTAGATCTAGAAACAAATCAGAGATAACCGAATCAAATCAGAGATTCAACTTTTTATCCAACAAATCTGAAAACAAAATAACTTGATCCAGATAACTGAATCAAATCTGAGATTTCAAACGAAAATCAAATCAAATTCAAAAATAGAGAAAAACCTAATGAAACACCAAAATTTTTTGATTTTTAGAAATCTTGTTTCTGTAGAAATTGGTTATGGAATCAATGGAGAGCGAAATCTGAAGAGCAAAATCGATGGAACTCTGAAGAGCTAAAATCGCTTGAACTTGAAACGTTAATTTGAACGGTTTAAGAAGGTGGAAAGTAAGGGAGGTGAAAGGTTTGCCTTGGAACGTATTTATGGATATTTTGAAACTTGTTTGGTTAAAGAAAGTTATGACGCAGATGTTGGAGTGGAAAGAAACTTTAATTTCTGTATATTTTTATAAAAGGCCCGAACATCACTACAAAAAAAGGGACTTTCGGGGACAACCAAAATTGTCCCCGAAAGTATGAAAAATCGTCCTCTAAAGCTTTTCGGATGATCTTTTCGTCCTCTATAGTCATTACCAATTCCACCGTCCCTAAAACTATAGGGGACGAAAAATAGGATTTCGCCCCTATTTTTAGGACAATATCAGTCTCTGTGGCTTTGGACGAATTTCATCTCTAATGCAAGAGACAATTTTCGTCCCTGTTATAAGAAGACGACTTTTGTCCCTAGTTTAGGGACAATTATTTGTCCTTAAAAATCAGGACAATTGTCGTCTTTATTTAAAGAAGATGACTTGTGTCCCTACGTTCAAAGACCGTTATTTGTCTTTAAAGAAAGGGACAATTATCGTCCCCCAGGAAAAGTAGACAAATTTTGTCCCTACACAGGATATGATTTCATTTCATAAGAAATCTGAAACAAAATAAAAGAAATAATATTTGGATTGAAGGAAGCTATAAAGTATCTTGGAGACAGATTTAGGCATATTCACAGAAATTTAATGAAAAGCGCTAAATCACAACATTCGGTACGGGCATGTAAGATACTTTTATACTTGCATGCATTTTTCCATATAAAGGTGTAATGAACTAATGGAAATAGTACATAATAATCTCAACATGTGTGCAAGGCAAAGAAAATAGAAAAATAAAAAAATTAGGAGGTTTAAGTTTAGATGTTACTTTCGATTAAATTACAATCTTATGCTCATTGAAAAAGCCCAATGAAACTTGATGCTATAAAAAGCAAGGACCAAAGAAAAAAGAACATACATATCATATTTCATCCGTGAATCTAGGCCTTTTTAGTCCAAAGTATTATAGCATTTCAAATCTATGCACAACAACCTACGAAACCTAATATAACCTAATTCTTGATCAATCATAATTTTGTTACAAAAATAATGTATTCCTAATTGTGCAGAAAGTTAATATGTATTTGTAAATCAAGTCATACAATTCCATTCCTTTTTGAGACATTCATTTTTATTTCTTTTATTGAAGTTAAAAACAAAATATTGGAAGCTTTTGTGTTGAAGTTGCAGACAAAGAGTAGTTTTTTGTCTTTTTCATTACTGCAACTAAGAGTTTAGATTTTAACTTTCAGGACTAAAGCTTGATAAGATACATATTTTATTTTTCAATTCCATTAATGAATACAATCAGTTTTAGAATTATAATACATATGAACTTGTAAATAAAACCAAAATAACAACAAAAACATATCAAAAGACAGAAGGCACAGAGACCGTAGAACAGGAAGTCATCAAAATTCAAATTTCGTATCAATCATCAAGTAACCAAGTAGAATGAAAATCAATAGTCAATTAGTTGAAAATGAATAAAGAAATTACCTGGAAACTTGTAATTTTTGGAAGAACCAAAAAGCAAAATTTGGTTTTCTATTAAAACTTGAAACAAAAAACAAAAGGTGAACTTGGTGGCGGCTTATAGATCTTGGCTGCAATTAACATTTTTGTTGTTGACGGTGATGATTTGTAGAGCGTTGATTGGCGAGGGAATTGGAATTTGCAGCAGAGCAGGAGAGCCAAAAAACTATCGAGTATAGCAGGAGCAACATCAATAGTGAGTAAAATTGAATTAACGTAATTCAGTACAAATAGACTAAAATGACATCACTTTGCTCCTTAAACTAAAACCAAACGTCGGTCTGGTATAGTTAGGTCTAAAAAATTAGAAGAAATAGAGAACAATGGAGTAGGTTAACAAACGAGATTTGTCAAATTGGCTAATTAAAATGATCACTCAAAAACCAAGGCACTTTGAAAACATTGAAATCGAAAATCGAGTTCTGACATACATAGCTGTTAAAGGCGCGCCTCAGGTAGGAGGCGCAGGGTCCTGCGCCTAGCATACCTTAGGCGAGGTAGTGTACCACAGGCAAGCGCTTAGGCTTGCCTTTTGGTGTGTGCCTCGTGCGCGCCTCAAGTGCACTTTCATCTCTCAAGGTTTTAGATTACATTAATATGTATTGTTCATCTATTTTTAAGAGTTTTAACAATAATTTAAGGCTAGATATTCCTAATTCAGTTTCTATCAAGGCTAGATTAACTCAAGGCTAGATATTTTTAATGCAATATGTAAGTTTTACATACATATGTACATCTAACAATTCTCTTTGTTCTTTTTTTGGTATTATTATTACATTTAACTTCACTTTTCAAGAAATTTTTTCGTAAATTTTGTGCTCCTAGCGTACCTCAGGCGCACGCCTTTTTTGCGCCTCGCCTGGCCCCCTTAGCGCCTAGGCTGCACCTAGTGCCTTGATAACTATACTGGCATATACAACAAATGTATTATCTATTCCAATCTTCAGCACAACTGCCTAAACGAACCTTATGACATCATTTTCCCTAATCAAAATTTCAACAATATCATTTCTGAACTTTAAGTCTTAAGATGTGATCCATGACTATACAATGGATCAATTCATTGTACACTGAATTTAAGAGATAAAAATGAAATACTGAAATAAGAAGCAATCAAATAACAATAACAATTACAGTATAAAGAGAGAGAAGAGTACATATAGAGTTTCCTAAAGAACGCCTTGGTAAATGTAAGCCGACCAAATCCGGTAATGCAAAAAGGTAAAATTAAGAGTCGCTGAGGCCTGCCGGCCCCTTGCACTTCCATTTGGAGGCCTAGTTTATATAGATAATGGAAATTTAGTAGTTTCATGCTTAATGTCGTGTTTTGTATATAAAAATAATTTGGCTAATGAATTGTATATGATGCAAAAGATTAAATCAATAAATAATGGAGACATGAAATATTCAACTAGCTTCCCCTTTATGCAAATAATAAGAAGCCATTGGCAGTAAAATAGAAACAAAAGTAAGAGGTTGAAGACATAATATTAATGGTAAATCTGAATATCCTTTAAATAAAAAATGGTTTATACCACAAGCAATCTTTAGAACAGAGTTCTAATTTCCAAAGCCATCTTATTGTTGGAAAAAAAGATTCAAATAAACAACTGGAGAACAAAGGTCTTAGCTTCAAAGTAGTTCAATTGAACTGAGATAAAATCAACGGGCCAACAATTTGGCCATCTCTGGAGCTCCAATTCTCTCCCCGGTACTCAATATTTCATAACTACTAATATATACAAAATGCTAATAAGTTCAAAATGGGACGAAACTGGGCAATTAATAATCCAACACATGGACGGCAATAATTGAAAAAACTGACTGGCGAAACCAATAAGGAAAATGAAAGAGTTAGGGTAAAAGGGAAAAGATGGGAACCTAGCGATTGTGCAATTTGATGAAGTTGGCGACGATTTTGGAGGAATCGGAGTGAGGAGGTTCAACGATGCCGAGAAACTTGCCTAGGTGAGATAAAGCAGGAGGAGTATGCTTGGATTTGAGTTGGGTGTTAACTAAGCTGCCCTTTGATGCAAAAGGAGGGTTGGGGTCACAATTCCCAGCGAAGGGTTGGACGGCCAACCACCTCCGCCTCCCCTAGCTCCGCCTCTTACCCTATCCATCTCATGATATCAATACAAAAAGAAGGGAAAGAAAACAAGCAATAAAAGAAATCAGAAGTCCCAAGATCAAACCTGTCAAAGAGTGTAGTGCAGAGATCGCCGATGAGAATCGAGAGCGGCTGTGACGGCGGCGTAGGTTAGGAGAATTAGAAAATAGAAGAGTTTGTGAGATTGTGAAATTTAATCTAGTACGATTAGGAGGGAGATTGAAAAGTTCGTGTAAAATCCAATTTAATCCACATCATTATTTATCACTACAATAAATCTATAATTTCTATTAATTTATATGAAAAAACAAATCGTCCCCTATTCAAAATAAAATATGAAGTGAATGAATTGGGCACCATAAAATCAAGGTGTCTCTGATATTAATTTTAAAGTATAATTGAAGACAATATAAGTAAATTGTCCTCCGCCTTTTGTCTTCAAAAATCAAATATTCTGTAGTGCATATATGTAAATATAAATTTTCTACTTATATCTAGATCTATGTAGATTTCATAAAAAAAATTCAATTAATAAATAAGAAATAATTATCTTCCACAAGAGTGATTAATTATATGTAAATACTCTAATTATTTTCCAAATTCATGTAGGTTTCATAAAAATTGGGTTTTGATCGATTCACCGATTTTTTACCTTTCAAACCGGTTTAATTCAGTTTCTTATTGAATCATTATTATTTATTAATCGGACCAGACTTATTGCCGGCTCTCATTTTTTTAATTGAACCAGCCGGTCCGGTCTGATTTCAATAACATTGCAAATTACAAACAACAAAAGGTGTATTAAGAAAAGAAATATAGTTTGGGTTCAACTTAAGAACAAGATTGCTTCATCTAACCTATAGTTTGTTTGGTACTGCTGTGGTGAAAAACTTCACCCACAAATTTTTTATAAAACAACATATTTTGATATTAGTAAAGTTATTGATTGTTCAATACCAAAATTTATTGTCATAAGAAAAACTTAAAATTTAAATTTTCAAGATTAATAATATAAAAAATAATCCCAAACTGAGCCTGATCCGAGGAGAGATTTAAAATACACATTTTGAATCAGAGAATCCTTTGTCCTCCATTTTATAATTTATATGATCTATGAATACGTCCAAAAATAAATAAAGCTACCAAACGTGGCTTTGGAATATAAATGAGGCCAGCACCAGCAGCAAGAAAAAGTTGGAGGATGAAGTAGCATGGCTATCACGATAATTGACATTAGCCTTTAATGACCATTAAACTACTCCCTCCATCTTTTTTAAAATAGACATTTTAATCTAAAATTGGATTATCAAAATATTTATTATTTGTTCTTTTTTAGATATTTTTTTTATAATTCTTTCAACTATATCCTTAGCATTAATTGCACTTGGATTAAAAAATTAAGGCATTAATTGGAGATACAAGGGTAAACTAGTATTTTCATATCATTAATAAATGAATTTATTAAAAAGTGTGAAACTTATAGAAAGACAAGTAAAAAAATATGAAGGGAGTATATGTTACCTCGTACATTTTCTTATTTTCCTTAAAGATAATTGGGCCTACCATAGTTAATTTTGGTCCTCGATAATAACAAATTTACATTTGTTTCAATTTACATAAACTCAGTTTACTTTTTATAAAATAAGAATAGACCAGTAGACATTATAATCTCTTATTCTCTTCATTTTTAAAAGTTTATTATATAATTAAAATAGTAAATTTATTTTTTATATTTTATATAAAAATTTATTTTATTTTTAATTATTACTCATAATCAATTATCTCTCTTCTTATTAATAAAAGAGTAAATTAAAAAAATATGATAAAAAATACATTAAAATTTCAAATGTCAAAATTTTAAAAATGAGGGCTATCTTGTAGTAACTATAATTCAAAATTTTTATAAATTATATAAATAAAAAAAATTAATTGAAATTATTTGTCTGACATTTCCAAACAATTAACCATATAATTCTTTAATTGTGTACGTCATGACGAGGTTCTTGGTGGAAGTAACGTCAAAATGAAGAAAGAATAAACATGTATCTTATATTTAAAAAAATAACCCAAATAACAAGTGTGATTTTGGCATGTTCATAAATGTAGAGATGGTCCCTTTGATCTGCCTTCATATTGAACTTCGGTCATGTTCTTTTCAATTTATATTCAGTTCAGTTCAGTTTACTACTGAATACATATAAATTTACACTAAAATAAGTTCAGTTTAATTTAGTTCAACACTACTACTTATAAGTTGAAAAAAACTAGCCTTAGCACTAGATTTACTGCCTCCTATTCCCAACCTCGTTTATTTATTTGATGATTTGGTGGTCCTATGAATTCCATGTGCTAACTTTAAACACTTCACCCATTTTAATGTCATGCAATCAATGTTGCCCTTTCTTAGCTCATGTATAAATTCTACCCTTAAATATAGTGATTAACCAAAAAAATTAAAATTTCTAACGACAAAACTGGAGTTTTTGTGTCTTGTTTTTCCATAAGAAAATATGTAAAAATATATTTTTAAAAAACAAGTGAAAAACAGTTTGATGTTCAATGCTCGAGTGAGCCTAAAACGAGCTTAAAACTCTTTATTTAACATGATAAAAGCAATTACAACCACATTTTCTAAGAGCAAGTCAAATCATTTTCTCCATTTTTCATTCTCCAAACCCCATTTTAGGGAATTTATAGTATTTTTACTCCAGCCATCTTTGCTATTTTTCATTCCCCATTTTACATTCTATAGAAATAATAATACTTTACTATTATTATATTAATTTATTTACATCAATTCTATTCTACCCAACTAACAAAATAATTAAAAAAAGTCAAAATCAAAAATTATATTATTAAAAAAATTGGAGAACCCCATTTTGGGGACATATGTGTTCCCCATTTTAAGGAATTTCCTAAAATGAAGAACCATTGGAAGCGCCCTAAACTCTATTTTAAATGATCTAAAGTGATTTTGCTCCAACCATCTTCCCTATTTTGCATTCCCTATATTACATTCCCCAAAAAATATTAATATTCTATTATTATTATATTAATTCTTTTACATCAACTCTATTCTAATCAATAAATAAAATAATTAAACAAATAAAAGATAAAAACAAATAATAATATAATATTCATTCCCTAAAATAAGGTTTCCTATATATAGGGACCCGTATTTTAGGGATATACCATATAGGGAATGTTTGGATTTAACCATTCCCTATATTCATTCCTTATTTTAGAGTAATCCCTAAAATAGGGAACGGTTGGATTTACTCTAAGGGTGGGTATGACTATACTCTCTCCATTTTCTTAATTGTCTGTTTAATAAAATTAGCAAAACCGATAAAATATTTAATACACGATTGAAATGATTAATTTATTGTTTACATTTTTTATATATAATTTTTTTTAATTATAAACTTATACTTCCTCCATCTAGTTTTTATTATCTTTTTATCTCTTTTTTCAGTTTTCTTTTTAATTGTCATTTATATTATCAATGCATTATTTACCACTTTTTCTCTAATTTATCCTTATATTAATAATGAGAGAGATTGTGTATGAATGAAAATAATAAGTTGATGATTAAAAAAATATTTATATAAAAATATAAGAGATAAATTAATTATTTTAATAATATAATAAATATTTTATTAATATTAATAATTTAATTAAACAGAAAATAAAAAAATAAGATGAATTTCATCAACATATAAGTTTTAGGACAGTGTGATAGAAAAAATTTGTCAAAAATGCGACTTGACTTCATTAACCGTATAACTAGGCTTTTTGCCTAGTTCGTAGCTACTTTAAAGAGGATATTCTTTCAATCAAAATTTTTAATGTGTTAATCATTGAATTTTGAAATTGTTGACTTTATTATATTTCATAATAACTACTTCTTCTATTTTTTAAAATAAATATCTTATTCTAAAATTAAATTATTAAAATATTTATTATTTAATTTTTTAAATATTTTTTATTATTTTTTTAATTATATTTTTAATATTAATTATATTTAAATTAAAAAATTAAGTATTAATTAAAAATATAGTGATAAATTAATATTTTTATATTATTAATAAATAAATTTATTAAAAAGTATGAAGCTTATAAAAAAAAATAAGAAAATATAGAAAAAATAGATATATAATAATTTAAAAAAACATACAATAATTAAAGAGATATCAATTCTAAAGTGGTTCACTCCAATAGACCCATCAGCACATTGTTATAGCATTACAGTAAATTCTGATACACGAAGAAACTAAGTAGGCGTTGTTTTAAGTAGTTGTGCAGTTTCAATAATATTTATATGATGTAAATATTGAAACTGAAATAAATAATATTAAACTGAATGAATTATAAATTAAAATTTAAAAATAAAAAAAATATTAATGCTGAACATTAATTTAGTCGTAGGGAGCTATAAATACATATACTACTAGCTTTATTTAAGCTAATTATATTTTATGATAAAGGTATGGTCTAGTGATTGAGCCCTAAAATTATGATTTTAGAGGTCGCAGATTCGAGTTCACAGTCGGACGGGGTGTGAGGGTAGTCCCTGGGCCAGGGCAATAGAGGCGACGGCCGGGGCCCGGCAAAAAAAGGGCCAATTTTTAGTGATTATTAAGTTATTTTTACAGAATTTGAGTTTAAGTTAATTAAAAAAATATTAAAAATAAAAATACTATAAAATCTATAGTGATTTGTTAATTATAGACATATGTTGACTTTGTTAAAATTATTAAATAAAAAATAAGTATTAATTACTGAATTAAATTCTTGTCTCGTTAACTTCTCTTATCTCAATAATCACTATCATTATTTTTTAACATTTCTTTCTGAACTTGAAAATAGGAAAGGGTATTAATCGTCCTTACCATTATTTTTACTCTCCAAATTTCATAGTCATTCAATCCCTTTAATACCAATAAAGAATTCTTCATTTTTTCTTTCATCCATATAAAATTGTTCCTGATTTATTTCAACTGATATTTCGGTTAAATATTTGGATTGGTTATTGCAGTTAGGAATGCTCATGGACAACGTTTTATTTGATATGTTATTTTCTACTTTATAATGTGAAATTTATATTTTTGTCTGATCTCTTATTAAATGTTGTAATAGTTATACAATATAATATATTTCATTTTAAAATTTTTATTCATTAATAGGACCTCAATTTTTATCTTCGCCCCTAGGCCCCGAAGAAGGTAGGAACGGGTCTGGGTGTGATAAAGTTTTCTTTTGTTATTATTGTAAGCCCATATAAAGAAAAAAAAATTTTAAAAAAAAGCTAGTTATATTTTGATTTCATTAAAATTATATATTGAAAATCTTGAATATTAGTTTTTCCTCTCATATTAAGAAAATATAATAACAGAGAGTAAAGGGAGCATTTTTAAATACGATTTGGAATGTTATAAGTATTTTATTTTTTTTATCCAGACTGATATTTATTGTGAAGTTCCTTGAAGCTCGTGCTATTACATACAAGAAAACCTTATAACCTTATTTGAAGCTTTTTATGCTATGAAAATTAATTTTATTGGAAATAATTAAAAATATTGAATTCCAGTGGATGGCGCATTTTATAATTTTTTTACCCCTCAAAGATTTGGACTTTAAACAGCAAGCAAAATTTGTCAAAAGAAACTAAAAAATAAAGTAACCATTATTTTACCCTTCTTTACCGATGAATAAGAGGTGGAATAGACAAAAAGAAATTATTACATTAAAATAATAAGATAAAGATGGAAAAACCAAAGAAAAATGTCCACGTTTGTTTTAATTATTATTTGAAAATAATTCCTTAATTTTGAAGCTTCTAAACCTTGTCTCATCTATATGAGATTCTTATTACAATAATATTTCTCAGCTAGTTCATTTGCAGATTTCAGACATTAACATGTCAACTACTACTCATCCATTACTTATGTTCATAATATTCCTTTTGAACAAGTAGAAGACGGTCAAATTAGAATGTTTTTAACAATATGTATATATTATCAATTTGATTCAAAAGTTATTACGTATGGAGTCCAACCCCGTACGCAACGAATTTAACAGAAACGTCTCATAATTATTACGTTAGTACGCAATAACTTAATTAGTTGCTAAAAAACACTTAAAATTAATGTTTTAATAAAATAAAATTTAAAAAAAACATTTGTTTAAGAAGTTTTAACACCTACTTATTTGACGAAATAAAATTTGTCCAAAATATATAAATAATTCTCAAATGACAGCAAATGATATATCGTCTTAGTCCCCTTATACATTTGGAGGCACTTCATTATTGTATTGCGAATATGAACATGTAATTTCATATAAATAAATTTATTATATGTCAGACTCACCGGAACAACAAATAATTATTTTCATATACCATTTCTGAAAATAATATTAATTCACATGACAGTGTCACAAAAAAGTGAGAACAGAGGGAGACATAAGTTTGGGTAGATTTTCTGGTATAAAAACATTTATTTATTTATATTAAAACAATATTTTCTGTTGTTTATGTTTAATTAAAGCTAAAACTTGTCGTCTTTCTTATAAATGTATTTAATGAGAGTTGAATTTAAATCTTTTTACATTCAAAGTACATTGTTAAAGAAGCTACATCTTCGCTCGCGTAGTTATTATGTATATACAATGTTTAGGAGTTAACAGAATAATGTTGAACTTTTTATATATATCTTAAAAACTAACTCCTGATTTATCATCCCACACCATATTTTCCTTTATGTAAAAAGTAAAAAAAGTTAAATAAATAATGTATCAAAGTGTAATTATTTAATCCATTTTCAGCTTACAATGATAAAAGTATAACATTTTTATTATTACTTCCTCCAACAAAAAAGAAAATAATTACTGTATGATTAAAATATTAACTTAATGATTAATACTGAAACTGTGATCTCTACAAATTTTAAATCTGAATCATATACGAAATGATTAAGAATTTATCAATCTATTTAAGGTGAGCTGCCAATTTTTTTCTAAATAAAAAACTACAAGCATAGGTGATAAATAAAAATAAAACATAATATACAAGCCGTACCTAACAAAAGCCAATCAAAAGTGGAAAACTTCTCATTTCACTGTAGACTAACCCAATCCTCGTTAGTTATTAATCATAGTCAAGTTGAAGTAACCAAGAAAATTTAAAAGCTCGCGCAGATTAGTTATAACACGTAGATAATGAATTTTAAGATTATATATTATTTAAAATAAATAATTATATTGATAATATGTTAATAATTTTAAAATGAATAATATATTTCAGGAATTAGCTATATTAAATTATTTATTTTATGGTAGATTTTATTAAAAAAAATAATTAATTATATCTCTTTTTCACAACTAATCAATATTTAAATTTTAAATTATATATTAAAATATTAATTAAAGTAGGCATGGTGTGCACAGTAACAACTAGTCCTTGTTGTTTCTTTACTTTATTTAAGTGTTGGTTTGGGTCATTTTTTCAATTAATCCATCACTGGCTGCGCATTCTAGATAGTGGTCCTCCTTTTGTTTTTCTGCCCCCACTACTCTACTCCTTTTCCCCCTTAAAGTACCTATTTTATATTCCTTTCTTTAATATAGGCTTAACACGTGTTATCTCTTAAATTTGACATATTTTATCATATATCATTCTTAACTTTTAAATGAATTACTTTACCTCTTAAAGTTGATAAAATTAATACAGTTTATCCCTCCAATGTCATGTGTCAACTTCTGAATAGAGGGAGAAAAATCTAAAAAATAACATCTTTAAAAAGTCAAACCAATTAGAAACTGACACGTGGCACCGAGAGAGCAAACTCTATCAATTTTGCCAACTTTAGAAATAAAATAATTTACTTACAAGTTAAAAATGACATGTAATAATGCTAAATTTAAAGGGCAACAGATGCTTTTCGCCTTTAATCTAAATTATTTAGAGTGATTCGGTAGAAAAAAAACCAAATTCAAACATATTATCTTAGGAATCAAAATTTCTTAAAAAAAATGTTAGGAGTCAAGGTTTTCTTAAAGTTTGTTTTTATATATCTTTCCATTGATTTCTTGATGGTTATATTAACCCATAAAAACTTCCAAAAAAACAAGTAACAGTACATTATTAACCGAACATGTAATGTACAAGGAGATTTCGCTTTTTTAGAGTGCGGGTGAACCGTAGCTGATTATATGCCTTCTTTCATCGATTTTAATTGGTATTATGTATTTTTTTATTGATTTTGATCAATAATTCGTTATGAATATTGCTGCTCCTTCATTTACGATTTATTTCTAACAACGGACGAAACATGCCTGTCCTGAGAGTTTACGGGTTCTAGTTAAATTAATATTAAAAATAGTAATATGGGACTTAAAAAAATGAATGAAACATATCTTTTTTAGAATAAGGAATTGAACCATTGCCATCTCGTAATTTTAATAATTTACAAACTCTACTAACATTAATTTGTGTCTACTTTTATCTTTAAAATAATAACAACTAAATCTTTAAGCAAAAACATATTTTTGGGCACCTTCCGGCTACGGGCCCTAGGCGGTGGCACCCGTTACCCACCCCTCAGGATCGGGCCTGACCGACGACTCGTTTCGCATCTCCTCCTTGACCGTTAAGAAGCAGACGGCTAAGTCACTCAGGTTTTTCTCTTTTTACGGGCGTTGTTTCCGGCAATCCTTCAAGGGGACAGACGTCCTTCATCTATATGCTTGCTTTCATCGGTGTTTTGGTCGGCTGTTCGTTAAGGGGATAGCCCTCCAAGGAGCTTTTATGAGCAGGCGACTAGGGCTCTCATCTTTTCCCTAGTCGCTCAGATTTTTTCTTATCGGCAGCGATCTCTCAGGCTGTAGTGATTGCGAACCTTATAGTCGCGATTTCTTTGGCTACAGCCCCTCTCTTGAGTAGGGCAGTTTCAGTCTTGTTGGAGCTTTGGTTCCTCATCAGATGGTACTACTTCAAGATCTTTCCCTTGAAGTGGTCTTGATCATCGACTTGGATCTAGAGAGTGGACACGTTTCGAATGATGTTTCTTCCTTGGAAGGTAAATTTGTTTATCGGCTTGAATCTCGATTTTGATATGAGTCAACAGTATGATATTTCGACGTTGTGCCTATACGACCTCGAAATTTCTTTGAATCTTACGATGATGTTGTCGCCATTGCTGCCATTAGACCTCATCGTCTCAGTCTTCTCGCCGGAATTGACTATGTTACATCACGGAGAATTTCCTCTCTTTCTTATCATGCCGGCTACAATTCAAGTGCTGTTATGGATCTTTAGATCATTTTGATCCCACTCTATTATGATTGAGTTCTTTAGTTGTTATTATTGCACTAGACTGCAATTGACTTTGTTAACATTCTAGAGATTTTTTTTTTATTTTTTATTAATTTTTTCTTTTTATTTTAATAAATTGAATCGGTATTTGCGGAGCACAACTTTTAATAAAAAGATCCGAACATGTAATGTAATTCTGTAATTTTTAAAATAGTTTTAATTTAAGTAATTTACACAAATAAACTGATTCCCTGATTTAAATTTCTTTCATTTGTCTAGGAATTATAAGGGGTGAATTTAAGATCAAAATTTTGGTAAGTGCTTTACATAGAATGCAAACTCTGAACGACATTAAAATAAATATTGTACTATTCTTTTTAACCACAGAAAAACATATGTAGTAGAAATTTTAATGGCAATTTGTTGTCAGACATCTATAATTTTGGATTGACATATCATGTTTTATCCTTAACTGGATCCGCCGTTGGTATATTACTTAGAATGTAGTTTCTTCAGAGATGATCTTTCCTCCAATTTTAAAAGTCAATGGCTTTTGAGCTTTTTATCAAATCAATAAAAATTTAATATATTATTAAAATAATTTATATATTTTTTGATAAAATTCTTCTTTTTCTTAATTTCATCAATACTCAATATCTTTTTTAATTAATATAATAATATATTAAAAAAAATTATAAAAATTATATTAATATTTTAAAATAATAAAAAAAATTTAAGAACACAAGCATGAAGTGACTTGTTTTTGGAAGGGAGGGACTACTTATTTATCCATCAACTCCAACATAGGGTGAATATTTGAAATCTTTACTTTAAGCCCTCACCAACAATTCCAATGAAAAAATTGTGAAATTTTCAATATGCAGGGGCATAAATGCAATATTGGACAATATAATATTCCCTGCCCTCAGTCAGCAGCCACTCAAACGAAAGAGTTGCAGAAACTAGTAGACGGATTTAATTTTCACAACCTCCAACTCAACCATCTCCTCCCTTCCTTTTTCCTTTCTTTTCTCTCTTTTCCAAATAATTAATTACAAAATTACGTAAAATGTGTTCATCTCCCAAACCCTAGAAACACACCACCTCAATCCAGATTTGCCCACTACCCCCATGGCCGCTTTCTTCATTTTTACTCTAATTTTCATCTTGTTGTACCCTCAATTGCTGCCTGCAGCCCCATTTTCGTCTTTTTCTTTCCAAAGGTTTGATAAAGTTTCCAACTTAAAGTCCCAAATTGCTCTCTACGGTGATGCCAATGCGGTTTTTCATGGGTCTGCGCTCCAACTCACTAACTCGGTGAGTTCCAGTGCTGGGCGAGTCATGTACCAGAACCCAATCAAATTCGCTCAAGGTAAGCCTGTAAAGTTGGCTTCTTTTTCCAGTTCCTTGTCGTTTTCAAAAAATGGAGGTGGCTTGGCTTTTATAGTGGTCTCTGGCGGTTTTAATGCTAGTGCTTTCAATAAAAGTAACCCATTTGGGGTTTCTTCAAGATCAGTGAAAAAAGGTGAAATTTTCGCTGTTGAATTTGATACAAATGGAACTCATCTGAGGATTAATGTGGGTGGTTTTGAATCTATTAAGGCAATTAATGCTTCATCTACTAAAGTTTTGTTGAATAATGGGAAGAGATTAAATGCTTGGATTGATTATGAAGCAAGTTCAAAGAGATTAGAGGTTAGATTGAGTAAATTTAGGGATCTAAGACCAATCGATCCATTGTTATCTTACTCAATTGACTTATCAAAACTCTTTAAGGATGAAAAAGTTTATCTTGGCTTGAGTTCATCAAATGGGACATGTTTGATATATTCTTGGAGCTTTCAACTAAGGGGAGTTACTCATTGGATGCATTCTCAACCGTTGGATCCCCAAACTGTTGGAAAGAATGCGAAAGCTGTAGTTGTTGTTGTGCACAAGCGAAATGCTTGTGTATTTAGAGTGCTTGCTGCAATGATCTTTGGTACTGCTTGTGGAGCATTGGGGGCGTTTATGGTATTGTATCTGTGGACAATGTTCGGAAACACCCCCGTTGTGCCCAAAGAGTGCTCTTCTGTACACCCTGTGGATTTTGCTGAATACAACAAAGTTAAGGTAGTTGTAGGGAAAGCTGTCGAAGATGGCAAGCACTAGTTCGGTTGGAGATGGCTGTGTGTGTTTTTACCGTGTTTTGTGTTGTAAATTTGTGTTGTTTTGGTGTGCTTGTATTTGCAGGTTTTGATGTGTTGTAACTGATAATCAATTGTTCAAAATGTAGGTTTTGTTACATATTATCTAGTGATTCAAGTAATTAAAATTTTACCTTCTTTTGTATTCCTCATTACCATTTGGTTGTGATTCTCCCCATTCGTTTTTCATCAAATTAGCTAGCATTAAACATCTCCAAATACAAAAAAGCTCTGCAGTATTTGTGCGTGTTGTCTATAGCTTAGGACAGATCTTCAACTCTGGAATCTTTATGGGCTGAATACTTGTATCATTTTAGGATAATGAAAGATCTGAAAAGAATGATGTATACTATATATGTATATATATTGCACATTCTATCGTGCTAGCCTTTTACATTTGCTCATTTATGGCGACAGTTGATTAACAGACATTGTAGATGAAATCAAATGCAACAAAAAAGGGAATTTTAAACGTTTTTAAGAACAGTACAATGCTTGATTGAGTCCTGGAGGCGAAACCAGCAGAAAGAAGACGATAGGATAAAATTAACTGCTGGGCTCCAAGGCTCTCCTCTTTTCAATTTATTTAGAGAATATTGAACTGATAAATACTTATTTCAGTGTAATTTTATATATATACAATATTGATAAGTACTGAACTAAATGAATTATAAGTTGAAAAAAAGAGAGCCTAGTAGGAGATGGGAAAATGGACTTCGCCCAATTAATGAAGTCAAGATTCCTATTGAATGGGCCTAGATTTATGTATGTGTTTGTTTTAAAGCAATAATTAGGAATTCCTACTCGTGTGTATAGGATGATGGTGTAATAACGGACAAGATATCTATACTCAAATTTTAAGTATGTTGTCAAAATTTTGTGGCCTTTGACTTCCTAAATGATACTCCTTCCGGTTCCAAAAATTAGCCGTTTTTAAACTTTTCATCAAACCAATAAATATATAATACATCATTAAAATAACTAATGTGAAAGTTGTTTTGAAATTCTAAAATGACAAATAAAAGATATCAAGATAAAAAAAAAGCCTAAAATAACCATTTTTGAAACCAGAAAGTATTTATGGAAACCTCACACCCAAGATTATCTGTTTTAGACTTTATTTTAAAAATCTCATCCTAGCCTCACCTATGCTTCATTTTGTTATTGTTGCATGACTTTTTGCTCTCATTGAGCTATCAAGCGCTAGTCCGGTGTAGTGTCACCTACGCACTGACTAATTCGATTTTTTCCGCATACGCACCGCCTAATTCAATTTTTTCTTTCTAGTCCGATAGTTCAATTTTTTAAACCCACAAAGAATAGCTTGACTGGTTAAACTAATATACATTAAAGTGTTCAGCTTTGTATTACTCAAGCAAGCAAGATCCCATGTTCAAATCTTGTGGATGAAAAAAATCCTCATTGAGAGACTCACCCACCATAGCCAGGTGCGCAACTCAGATTAGATCTGAATATAATAAGAGCAAAGCTAGAGTGAACTAGATGATGAAAAAAATATACATTAAAGTAATCTCACTACAAAATGCGATCTAAACCAAAAAAAAATGAGTAATAGTTGACATTTAATTAAAATCTTTTTTCTTTCAGTTTTCTAATCTTAAATGTCAATTATTATATTTTATAATATTTGTATACCATAATCTGAGGTTGTGGAGAGCGCAAGGCTTTTTAAAACACTAGTTAAGCCTACTTAGCATAATGCATGGAACAAAAAAGAAACGGCTAAGAGTAAGCATAAGCTCACCCATAAGTTCTCCAAGCTTTGCAAAGAACCATTTTACTCAGTACCGAATGATCGAAGCTAAATGCTTTAGGCATTAACTTTTATGGACAACTTAAACCCGAGTTCTGATTTCCAGTCATTAAACTCTTTTCCTTTTTTTTTTTTTTTAATTCAGCAAGCGTATCACATAGTATGTAGGGTTTTGACGACCAAACGTCAGACCTTTGGGGTTTAGATTAGTCCATCAGGGTTGGAAATGTGCTACCATTCTTCATCATTATCATTGCATAATGAAGGGACTTGTGCAATACACAGGCACAAGCCATGCTATGCTATATTCATTGCAAGGATTAGTAAAGCATCAAAGCTGAGCTTTCCTACACAATTTCAATCTTAGAGGTACCTATCTAGTGTTGTATGTCCTGCACTCATCATTATACCTCAACCCAATCTAGCTCCACAATGCACAAATGTTCAAGATATAATATAAACTTCTTGAATTGACCACACATAATAGCAACAAACCAAAGAAATCACGACCGGATATGAAGTTAAAAAGCTTGCCAAATTCCTATTACCTAGTGAAGCTCGTCTTCCTTTACTACGATACTAATATTTTGGGAATCAGCCCATAATGTTACAATACACAAGTAGAACATGGGTGCAACAAGAAGTAATTGGTTTAGCATTACCCGGAAAACAACTTCACAACAATGACAATGATGTTGAAAATAATAAGCGGTAGCCGCATAAATTGGCAAGCGTGTATGAGTCCAACAATCTGAGTCTTCAATGAATTTTTTCTACCTGTTTGAAGTTCTGCCATGGTCCATCCCCTACGAGCAAGGAACCTGTCTTCATTTAGTATTGCTAGAGCATTTGCAAATAGCAGAAGACCTTCCATCAAACTCCAGAAACCCATTTTCTGCAACATATTCAGATGCTCATTAACTAATTGACATTACTTATGTTTATCAGGTCATATAGGCCTCAGTCTGATTGATATATTTGATTTTATCCAAATTTTATTTGCTCATCACCTATCTAATTAAGCACCCACTTATTTCCTTTCTCTACCCACCCTCTTTTTTATACTAGTTCACTCACTTGCTCTCAATTCTTAGTGGACTCACTCTATTTTTCTTCTAGGGACACGCACACACACAAGGACATCTCCTCTTCTATATATAGGTACAATATGGCGGTGGCTAATTAGTTTCCAGCCACATGATTAGGTTGGTGATTGCAATTCTAGAACAATTCACAACATAATTTCTAGATTTTGTTACCAAATTCTGCAAGCTTCTCGCACTTTCCAATTAAGTTGGTGTTGAATTCTCCATATGCTACAGGAAATGTATAAAAGTCTAAAAGCTAATACTGAAGTGCACCACACAGTAGCGGTCATGGGGTATGGCTCAATTGGCAATCGGAGATTCTGGACAATCAGGAATTGCCATGGAGAGACATGGTACAACGTGGATATGGCAAAATTTGTAGGAGCTCCACGATTGAAAACCTACGGTATCCAGAGGTAAAATAATAGATGTTGATATTCAAATTGTTTATGGAGCAATTTTATCTTAAGGCACTTTAATTGATCTTTTGGCAGGAGGTGTTCCAAGAGCCGCGATAATCTTTTCCTTTCTTTTCTCCCCCTAAAATCTGATACATGGTAAAATTACAGAAATGACTAAAGCGAAAGTTGAGTTGGTTTTGTTTTAGGCTTTAGCTTGTCGTTTAACAATTTTTCGTATGTTTTAGTATACGGAAAGCTCTCTCCACACGAGTCTAAAACCCGACTCACATCTTTTATGCTACATCTAAGGCTATCACACAACAACTCTTTTATCACTTTCAGAATCAGCATCAGATGCATTCAAAGAAACAATCTTTTCTTTTAACAAGCTTAAATCTCTAGGTACTACAGCAAATGCGCCACTGAATCGCAATTTCAAAAACACATGTATAGATAAGATTGCGATTTTAGGCAAAACAAATCGAGATAGCAATTGGAAAAAATCCAACCATATTTTAAATTATGATTCTAGAGATGATGCGTACTGAAATTAGAGAAAAAACTAGTAGAAAATCAATTCAATAAAAAGGAAAGTCATATAGTCATAGTTATCACAAAGCAAAACGAAAAGTAGTTAAACGACAAGCTAAAGCCTAAAACAAAACAAGTCAAATTTCACTTTGGTCATTTCTATAATTTTACCATGTATCAGATTCTACGGATGGAGAAAAGAAAGGAAAAGATTATAGCGGCCCTTGGAACACCTCCTCCCAAAAGATAAATTAAAGTGCCTTGAGATACAACTGCTCCATAAACAATTTAAATATTAACATTCATTATTTCACCTCTGGATACATAGCATTCTAATCGTGGAGCTCCTACAAATTTTACCCTATTCACGGTCACATCATGTCTCTCCATGGCAATTCCTAATTGTCCAGAATTTCCTATTACCAATTGAGCCATATCCAATGACCACTACTACGTGGAGCATTTCAGTATCAGCTTCTGGACTTTTATCTATTCCCTATAGCATATTTGTTGAGAATGATTCAAAGAAACGTGTCTGATTTGTTTTAGTTGTTAGTCATAATGGAGTAGTGGTAAGTAGTTTATGTAGTAGTGGGTTCTTTATGTTAGTGGTGTGTCAGTTATTTGTTTTCTAGTACTATAAAAAGGAGTCTGGTTGTACTTAATTATTGTGAGATAAATGAAAATTATTAAGTTCAGCCATATATTTCATTCTTTATTCTAATACTGTGGTATCAAAGCGTACCGGGTTCAATTCCACAAAGAACCAACCCCAAAATTGCCATTTATTCAAATCAGTGAGGACGAGAGCACCCAAACACAAAACCCACCAAAATTGAGTGATTAAAATGGCAAATAATGTTACCCAAACTTCCTCTCAGCCCCTAAATCCAATTTTCAAAGGGGAGAAATATCATCTGTGGAGTCTTAAAATGAAGACTATGTTTAAATCTCAAGAATTGTGGGATTTGGTGGAAAACGGTTACAACGAACCGAATCCAGCACCGGCTGTACCCGATCAGCAACTGAGGGAGAACCGCAAGAAGGATGCAAAGGCGTTGTTCTTCATTTAGTCAACCTTGGATGATGATATTTTCCCTCGAATTTCAGCAGCAAATTCAGCTCGTGACACATGGGAAACACTCAAGCAAGAGTATTTGGGTGATCAGAAAGTAAATAAGGTACGATTGCAAATGCTTCGTCGCAATTTCGCCGAATTAATGATGGGTGAGAAGGAGACTGTGCAGAATTATTTGTCTAGGGTGACTGAAATTGTTAGTCAAATGAGATCATATGGTGAAAGTATCAGCAATGAACAGGTTGTGAGTAAGGTGTTACGAAGTTTGAATGAAAGTGTTGACTATCTTGTTCCTGCTATTGAGGAGTCAAAAGATTTGTCTACCCACACTTTTGATGAATTAATGAGTTCTCTGTTAGCTCATGAAGTTAGGGTGAGAAAGCCTAGTGGTAAGGTGGATGAGAAGGTATTTCAGGTGAAGGGAGAGTCTTCTTATCACGGGAAGACTGAACATTCAGTTGGTCGTGGACATGGTCGAGGTGGCTTTCGCGGTCGAGGTCGAGGTCGCGGAGGTGGCAGAGGTAGAGGACGTTCTATGAAGGGCATTCAAACAAGAGCTCAATTAAGTGTCATTATTGTGAGAGATTTGGGCACAAGTTGGCTGATTGTTGGAGCAAGCAACGTGATGATAAGAAGGCCAATTTTGTAGAGAATGTGGAAGAAGAGTCCAAGCTGTTCATGGCTCATTCTCAAATAACTGATGCAGCTAATGGTGTATGGTTTGTTGACAGTGGTTGCTCAAACCATATGTCTTGCTCAAAGTCCTTGTTCAAAGATCTTGACGAGTCATTGAAGGGTGAAGTACGGCTCGACAATGATATGGTTGTCCAAGTCGAAGGGTTAGGTACCGTGGCCATCAAAACTAAACAAGGTAAAACTAAACTCATTTATGATGTGCAATTTGTGCCTACTTTAGCATACAATTTGTTAAGTGTTGGCCAATTACTGCGAAGTGGTTGTTCAGTTGTCTTTGAAAATGACTCTTGCACTATATATGATATGAAAAGAGAACAAAATGTTGCTGTGATTTCCATGACACCACATAGGATGTTCCCTCTTAATGTATCGCATGATGTGAGTAAAATCTTGGTTGTTAAAGGTGATAATGATACTAGGCTGTGGCACCTTCATTATGGGCACCTTAATGCGCAGAGTTTTGAGTCAAAATGACATGGTTGTTGGGATGCCAAAAATAGAACATATTTTTTGTGTGAAGGATGTGTTTATGGGAAACAACGTAGGCAACCATTTCCCTCTGGTAAGGCGTGGAGAGCTTCGAATTTGCTTGAATTAGTGCATGCCGATTTGTGTGGGCCAATGAACATGGAGTCAATTGGCGGTAGCCGATACTTCCTATTGTTGATTGATGATTATACCCGAATGAGTTGGGTTTATTTCTTGAAGCTAAAATCTGAGGCCTTTGACTATTTCAAGAAGTTCAAAGCAATGGTGGAGGCTCAAAGTGGTAGACGTATAAAGGCATTGCGCACTGATCGTGGTGGTGAATTTTTGTCTAATGAATTCAATGAATTTTGTGATGCAGAGAACTTACAGCACCATACACGCCTCAACAGAATGGCGTGGAAGAGGAAAAATAGAACTGTGGTGGAAATGGCACGAAGTATGCTGAAAGCTAGAGTATTGCCAAACAAACTTTGGGGACAAGCTGTAGCTACGGCTGTTTATTTGTTGAACATATCTCCTACAAGAGCAGTCATGAACCGCACACCTTTTGAAGCATGGTGAGGTAAGAAGCCTCTGGTAAGACGCTTGAGAGTCTTCGGTTGTGTAGCATATGCTTTGATTCCCTCTAATTTGCGTAGCAAACTTGATAGCAAATCAGAGAAATATATATTTATTGGCTATAGCAATGAATCCAAAGCATATAAGCTATATAACCCGGTGAATGGCAAAGTTATTGTAAGCAGGGATGTCAAATTTAATGAAGAGGAAAAGTGGGAATGGAGCACAAATGAAAAACTAGCAGCATTACATCATGATTTTGCAGAACAAGAAGGTGCACAATTCGAGCAGAATAGTAGCAGCAGCTCAACATCACCTGAATCATAGTAGTCAAAGGCGCGCCGAGCGCAGAGGCGCAGCTGTGTGCCTCATTGGAACGCAAGGCGTAGGAACCTGAAAAGGCACGCGCCCGAATACACCTTTGTCTAGGCGCATAGGCGCAAGGGGAGAAAAAAATTGAAAAAACAGTACTTGAAACCAGTTTTTGTTAATTAAAAAATAAAAATAAAATAAAAAGAGGACCCATATAAATAGCAAAAGGAACTAAACCCTAAATCAGGTTTAGGCTAAAAACACACACGCCGTCTTCCTCTGTATTCTCTCCTTGGCAAATCGACTTCCAACTCCCTTTTCCGGCGCCGACCTTCAGTTTTTCGGTAAGTTTTCTTATCTTCTAGTCGCTCTCTTCCTCTTTTTCTATTTCTCCTCATCCCCTGTCCATCGTTTTCTCTCTTTGGTTTACGCTTACAGATTATTAAATCCGTCGCCTTTAAAGCCTGATTCCGTCGCCGTCGCATTTGATGAGTATTCTGTCTTCAAAAATTGAAATTTCATAAAATCTCAATGCTGCCCAGTTGAAATTGAATGTTGTTGATGACTTGATATGATGTTGCCTAATGTTGATGAGAAAGTAAAACCAAATCCTTCCTTTTTCTATCTTTAGTAAATTAGACATGATTTTTTCAACTGTTATTGCTGCCTAAATTAGTTTGCAAATTCATTGATGAAAATTATATGCTTTAGAATTAGAAGATAAAGAAAGTGATGATGATGACTCAAATGGAGAAAGCACAGAAGGGGAATTGGATATACTTGAGGAGAATGAAAACTTAGATTACCTTAGTGATGAATGATTTTCTAGTCCGGTCTTGTGGATCTCCATGTGTGATGAATGTTTTTTTGGATTATTATTGGCTTTAATTTAGGATTATGAACTTTTTTTTTATTTTGGACCATTATGACTAGTGATATTTTTATAACTTCAAGTTTTAAGTAGTTATATTATATATATATATATATATATATATATATATATATATATATATATATATATCTGATATATCATAAGACTAAAAATCTGTTTTAGAACTTTTATACTTGTGCGCCTTTTTTGTTCCGGGCGTGCGCCTTTTTTGCGCCTTGCGCTTAGGCGACGGGCGAGACCCTAGCGCCTTGCGTGCGCCTTGCGCCCTCGACTACTATGACCTGAATCTACACCAACAAGGACTCCAAGTCAAAATTCCAGTAATAATTCTTCACCAAACAACAGCCACATCTCTTCCAACAGTGGTACATCACCACAAGTACCAAGTTCACCATCAAGTACTTCAAGTGAGACACCTCCAAAGCACTACCGGTCTCTCCGAAACATATATCGGACATGTAACTTCGCGTTATATGTCTCTGATCCTACCACTTATGAAGAAGCAGCAAAAGAAATTGTTTGGCAAGAAGCAATGAAGGAAGAAATGGAAGCTATTGAAAGAAACGGTACTTGATAGCTTGTTGAGAAACCAGAAGACAAGAATGTGATTGGATTGAAGTGCGTGTTCCGAACCAAGTACAATTCAAATGGAAGCATTCAAAAGCATAAAACTCGACTCGTGGTCAAGAGATATGCACAAGAGCAAGGAGTAGACTATGACGAGATATTCTCACCAGTGGCTCGATTTGAAACCGTGAGTCTTTCTTGCTTTGGCAGCTAAAATGCAACTCCCAGTGTATCAATTTGATGTAAAATCGGCTTTTCTCAATGGGGACCTTCAAGAGGTGGTGTATGTTAATCAACCTGAAGTTTTCATTTTTTCTGGCCAAGAAGAGAAGGTTTACAAGTTCAGTAAAGCTCTCTACAAGTTGAAGCAAGCTCTGCGTGCATGGTACGATAGAATCGATTCCTTCTTCTCTTCAAGTAGATTCACAAGGAGCCAAAATGAGCCTACTCTCTACTTCAAGAAGCAAGGTAATGGGGATTTTATTGTGGTTTGTTTTTATGTAGATGATATGATCTACATGGGCTCATCTCAGTTCTTAGTTGATGAGTTCAAGTCTAGCATGATGAATGAGTCTGAAATGACAGACTTGGGTCTCTTGAGTTATTTTCTTGGTCTTGAAGTGAAACAAAGTGAAGATGGAATTTTTATTTGCCAAGAGAATATGCTACTGACTTGTTGAAGAGATTTCATATGAGTAATTGTGAAGTTGCAGCAACATCCATGAATGTCAATGAGAAGCTGGAACGTGAAGATGGTACTGAGCATGCTGATGGGAGACTTTACAGGAGCATGGTTGGTGGATTGAATTACCTTACTCACACAAGGCCAGACATTGCATGTCCAGTGAGCGTAGTATCAAGATATATGCATAATCCTACAAGACAACATCTTGGTGCATCTCGTAGGATACTCGGGGACTCTAAAATATGGAATCTGGTATACCAAAGTACCAGACTTCAAATTATTTGGCTTCACTGATAGCGATTGGGCAGGATGTTTGGATGATCGAAAGAGCACCTCAGGCAATATTTTCAACTTTGGCTCAGGAGCTGTAACTTGGAGTTCAAAGAAGCAAGAAACAGTGGCTTTATCATCATCAGAGGCGGAATATGTAGCAGTTACTGCAGCAGCGAAGCAAGCTTTATGGCTCAAGAAACTTCTAGCCGATTTTCATCTTGAACAAGGAGCGGAGTTGTTATATTGTGATAACAGGTCAGCAATTGCAATGGCAAAAAACCCAGCATTCCATGGCAGAACCAAGCACATAGCTGTTCAGCACGACTTTATACGCAAGCTGGTTGGAGATGGCCAGATCACATTGAAATTCTGTGGAACAAATCAGCAAACTGCTGATATATTCACCAAGTCGCTTCCGCAAGCTAAGCATCAGTTTTTTACTTCTCAATTAGGAGTCACTGACTTTGAATCAAGGGGAAGTGTTGAGAATGATTCAAAGCAACGTGTCTGATTTGTTTTAGTTGTTAGTCATAATGGAGTAGTGGTAAGTAGTTTATGTAGTAGTGGGTTCTTTATGTTAGTGGTGTGTCAGTTATTTGTTTTCTAGTACTATAAAAAGGAGTCTGGTTGTACTTAAATATTGTGAGATAAATGATAATTATTAAGTTCAGCCATATATTTCATTCTTTATTCTAATCATATTAAGAATTCAACACCAACTTAATTAGAAAGTGCGAGAAGCTCGTAGAATTTGGTAGACCTAATGCTTCTAGAATTTGGTAACAGAATCATCTCTAGAAATTACATTATCAATTGTTCTAGAATTGTAATCACTGGCCTAATCATGTGGCTGAAAACTAATTAGCCACTGCCATATATATATATATATATATATATATATATATATATATAAGAGGAGATGTCCTTGTGTGTGCGTGTCCAAAGAAGAAAAATAGAGTGTGCAAGGGTGAGTCCACTAAGAATTGAGAGCAAGTGAGTTAATCGGTGTGAAAAAGAGAGTGAGTAGAGAAAGAAAATAAGTGGGTGCTTAATATGATAGCTGATGAGCAATTAAGTATCCTAAGTGCTGAGTGTTGTCTGCGAGTGGTGGAGAGGCGCAATTGTATTTTATTTTATCCAAATTTGATTCAACTGAGAATAGATTAATCAGTTCGTAGCAAACTTAAAATATATACATACAACAACAACATTACCCCAATGCCTTCAAGGCTCCCGCACAAGTGGGCTAAGGGGGGGTCGGGTGTACGCAACCTTACCTTTGTAATTACAAAGAGGTTGTTTCCAATTGACCCTAAAGTGGAGTTGCAACAACCATCCGTGACTTCACAATAAAAGAAGCTCAGATAGTTTAATGAGTCATTTTGCTTTAGTCCATTATAATCTAAAGCCAAAGAATGGTGAATCTTTGGCCCCATCAAAATAAAGGACAACAAAATATATACATACAACAATCTACTAAAAATTAATAACGGCTAAGAAACAATAATCGTGTTTTGTTCGCCGAGGGTGACTTGAAGCAAAACCAGTAAGAGGTGGCAACGAGTTTCTTCAAGATGCCAACTTCTTAAAACATTGCATAATAGTTTCATTGTCAATGGTAATAAAAATAACTAACAAATCGTGTAACATTTACAACCCTTGTCAACCTAATATGATATTCATTGTCCATAGAAATGTTACCGAACACAGTATTTAAATTCCCCTTTTGATTTTGGAATGAATTGACCATAACTCTACATTGCACTATATTCAATTTAACAAAATCAACTTCATAATTTCAATTCAACTTCATCATTTCAGTTTTCTACGTTCATCAAATCTAAACTTTAACTTCACGTAATTCAAACACTTAAACTTTCGATTTCCTATCTGGCTATCCCCATTTATTTAGAAATTTCAACTTATATTTACACATAAATTCAAAATCATTCAATTAGCCAACCCTAAACCCCAATGTCACAAATTTAAAAGAACATAAACGTAGCTAACCAGAATCTAGACGAAGGCGTCGAGTGAGGAAGCAACGGCGAACGAAGGCGGCAACTTTCCGATTTCTATGAACACTGGTCGGAACGACGGAAAGAAGGAGAAGAGAAACGCAGGCAGAGACGGAGAGATTCAATTAGTACGAATACAGCTCAGGCTGCGTTTTGCCCTTCCTTTTAATCATATTCGGCCACGTCATCGCGGTGACCAAAGTATTATGATCCAACGGTTCAGCATGCCTTTGCTTAAAACATACTCAGGTTGTACATTAACCCGGTCCGACATATCAGCGGTAAAACATAACCCGAAATAATAATTTTTTAAAAACGAAAATCGGATAAACCCTTGTACGAACTAAAACCATGGCTACATTTCTTCTACTTCCAAATCTTCATTTCTCTCGATCGCTTCTCTTAAACCCTAATGATTCCACCTCGCCATTTTCGAATTCGCAAAAATCTCTCTCTTTTGGTAGGATTTTGAATAAGCATCATCACCTTAAAGCATCCATTAATGGCGACACTGGTAATGGAGCGGTTGAATCCCCGAAACCCGCCCGCCGTGGCCGGAAAAAGAAGCCCGCAGCTCCTTCTACACCAGATTCTACTCCCGCCACAGCGAAGAAAGCTAAACGAGCGGCTAAAAGTGAGACTGGTACAGATTCTACAACTTCAGCTAAACAGGCAGCAGTAGTGGACTCTGACGACGAATTGGAAGATTACGATGACGGTATGACTTTCCCCTACTTATCTCCGCCTCTGGTTTGTTGCTTCGGCGCTGTTCAGAAGGAGTTCGTGCCGACGGTCCGGGTGCACGATAATCAGATGCATCAGGATATTTACTCGGAGTGGAAGATGCTGCAGTGGGACCCGCCGGAGTTCGCTAGGGCTCCCGGTGGGCCGCCGTCGAATGTGGCGATATCGCACGTGAGGCTCGGCGGTAGAGCGGCGTTTATGGGGAAAGTTGGGGACGATGATTTCGGAGGGGAGCTGGTGTTGATGATGAACAAAGAGGGAGTTCAAACGCGGTCGGTGAAGTTTGATGAGAATGTGAGAACTGCTTGTAGCTCTATGAAAGTTAAATTCGAGGATGGGAAGATGAAGATGGAGATGGTCAAAGATGCTGCTGAAGATTCCCTTCTGAAATCGGAATTGAGCCTTGCTGTGCTCAAAGAGGTAACATATATCACAATTTGGTTTCATTTGCCTTGTTTGAGAATTTCAAGCAATATATGGACTTCAAATCAAGTTCTTAATTCAAAATGTATAGATTGATTATGATATTCGTACATGAAAAAGGAATTATCTTGCTGATTCAACATCTTCCAATCATGTGGTTTCAATAAATTAACTCAATGTAATTCAATTTGTATGAGATGCAAGTAAGTTCTTACATGGACTTCATATACCTCATTTTAAATGTTCATCTTGGATGCAAATCAATCTTTTGCAAAAGCTAGTTGGATGCAACTTTCGGCCATATGGGGCCAAAGATTCGCCGTTCTTTGCCTTTAGATTATAATGGACTAAAGCAAAATGACTCCTTAATCTGTCTGAGCTTCTTTCATTGTGGAGTCACGAATAGCGGTTGCAACTCCACTTCAGGGTCACAACCTCGTTGTAATTACAGGGGTAAGGTGTTAAGGGTAATGTTGTTGTTGTTGGATGTAACTTGTAGAAGTAATTCAGGATATGCCTGTAATTCTGTTCCAAAGTTCTATTAATTGAATTGAATGGTTTAATATTAATGTAGGATTCTGGAGGTGCTATACCTTTTAGAGCTCAGTGATAGTGAGTCTTGAATGGATTTGATGATTAATGCTAATTGGTTCTGTACAATGCTTATGCAGGCTAGGATCTTCCACTTCAATTCAGAAGTCCTTTTATCTCCTTCAATGCAATCAACCCTTTTCAGAGCAATTAAATGGTCAAAGAAATTTGGTGGGCTAATATTCTTCGATTTGAATTTGCCACTGCCTTTGTGGAAATCTCGTGATGAGACAAGGGAAATTATCAGAAGAGCTTGGCATGCAGCAGACGTCATTGAGGTTTCAAGGAGAGAGCTTGAATTTCTTATAGACGAAGATCATTACGAGAGAAAAAGGAATTACAGGCCACAATACTACGCTGAAAACTACGAACAAACCAAAAAATGGCGCAATTACTATCATTACACCCCCGAAGAAATCTCGCCGTTGTGGCACGATGGGCTTAAATTATTGTTAGTGACAGATGGTACACTGAGAATCCATTATTACACTCCTACGTTTGATGGGGTTGTGATAGGAACAGAAGATGTGTTGATAACACCGTTCACTTGTGATAGGACTGGATCAGGGGATGCTGTTGTTGCTGCTGTTATGAGAAAGATTACTATATGCCCTGAGATGTTTGTTGATCAGGATTTATTGGAGAGGCAGCTAAGATTTGCAGTTGCTGCAGGGATTATTTCACAGTGGACAATTGGCGCAGTAAGAGGCTTTCCTACTGAAAGTGCTACACAAAATCTGAAAGAGCAGGTTTATGTGCCTTCAATGTGGTAGGTTTGTGAGTGAGATTCAGAGTATCTACTGAGCTAACTATGAATATTCTCAGAGAATCTGTTTTGCTCTTCAATGGTTGAGAAATGTCGAGGATGTTACATCTATAGTTGCCAAGATTGGTGAAGTTAGCAACTAGACAAGATGTAAGCACAACTTTTTGTTAGCTGAGTCTTAGATTCAAATTTGAGCAAAATAGATTCATTGAATGGTCATGTTTCATCAATTTATAAAAGATTTCAAATTTTGCATCAGTTAAAGAATTTGATACTTTATAATCATGTTACAAGTCATAGTTCAAGTGATATGATAGAGATGTTGTTTTGCCTAACCAACCATTGACATGATTATGTCAACTTATTACAGTGAACTTAAGAGCTCAACATTCACATGAATTACTTCACAGCATTTAATGGTTAAAATATTTACCTTTTGGATATTTTCTAATTAGGCTTTTTGCAGAAAAAAATTAATTTTTGGGGCTCATATTAAATTTGGACTAGTTTAAAGCAAAATGACTCTGTTAAACTCTTTGGGCTTTTTTTTATTATTATTATAAAGTCACGAATAGTTATTACAGCTCTACTTTAGGGTGAATTAAGACCTCTCTACAATTACATGGGTAAAGCTGCGTACACCCGACCCCCTTACCCCGCTTGTGTGCGAGCTGTGTTAGGCATAGGGGTAATGTTGTTATTGTATAATGAATTTGGAACTATTGCTATGCTGCTATGCACTCTAGTTTCTCCCACTATTGACGATGGTAATGTGCGTTTTTAGGGGCATTTCAAAGCAATGCACAGGTCAAATGGTCTTAGTACTTACTATACACTATTTGGCAACTTCAATATTACAGTCAAATACAATAACAAAATGATACAAAAGAATGACCTCCTCTCTCTTCTATTTTGAATCTGAAAAAATAAATTAACTTTCTTTTCATCTCCCTCCATATGCAAACTGAAACAATATCTCCATGCTTGTTTGTGTAACCTACCTGATTTATCTAAACAATTATAACCAGCCTTCTGTGCATCTCTAAAAGGCCATTTCTAAACTAACCAGGACATGAAATTGTGTGTTTCGTTATGAATATTGAATATGTATGCATCGCATGAGAAACTCGAGGAATTTGTTGACCCTGCCCGGCAGCTCCTAAATCTGCCCTTCTCTCGGCAAAAAGCTGCTCTGTGCAGTCGCCCACCCGAACCCTTCAGTACAATGGGTTCATCATATTATACAATACATAATAGCAACACTATCTTTGAGCTACTACGCCTTCAATGGTTGGTTTTATTATCTGCTCGAGTTTCACACTTGTCGATCGCTCTTGGTGTTGGGGCTTTTTACATACACATCCAGGAAGAGGGTTCGCATAAAAGTTCTCTTCTAGCCTAGGCGACTCTCCTTGTTGCCTAAGATATGGAGATCCTAGCCTGTCTGAATGTAACTTCTTTACCTTTTCGGTGAATTCCTCCCATGATGACTTCCCCTCATCAAAATCATCAATCATCTTAACTAAACTTTGTCTGAAAAAAAAGAAAGGAATTATACATTAGACCATAGTTGTCAAGGCACTAGACGCAGCCCAGGCGCAAGGGGTCCTCGAGCCTAGGCACAAGACGCAGGCACATTTTTGGCGTACGCTAGGCGCACCAACTAGAAAAACTTAGAAATTATGTCTTTGTGTTAAAACCATGATAAAAATAAAAGGTTCATCAACTTAGATCATTTTATGTGTTCAAATCAATTAAAATGATTATTTTTCTAAGATAAAGTGATCATTTTATCATTAATATATTGTTATTACTATTTTATTATCATTGACCTATGTAGCACGGATACGGAAACGGAAACCGGGAAACGCCATTTCTAAAAAATTTAGGTATGGAAACTGTGGGGAAATGAACACGGACACGGATACGGCAACAGAAACGCCGAAACGGCATGTAACCGGAGTTTCCGTGCTTCATAGTCATTGACTTGTAGTTTAGGAGAGAAGATTTCACAAGTAATATTTTTTCCCCCAATTTTTCTTCCATAATTTCTATTTTTTTTAGTTCTTTTCTTTCCTAAACTCTAAAATTACCTAAGTTGTTACATTTCCTATAAAAAAAAAACCTAATTTTTGTTTAAGGCGCGCCTAGGCGCACACCTTTAGCGCCTGGGGCCTAGAGCCCGATGCATCCTGGCACACGCCTTTTGAATGTGAGGAGCCAGGTAGGCGCCTAGGCGATGAGGCTGGAGCCTGGTAAGCCCGGAGCCTAAGACGCGCCTTTGAACTATGCATTAGACTAGCTGTGACAAGAAATTGCTGTAAAGTAGAAATAATAGGCAGAGATGGTTTATCAACCTGTCTGGATTAATAGTCTTTCGAAACCCTTCAAACCGCCTATGGCCCTGCACTGCTTTGGCCATGTTACCGTCGTAAGTATAAACAAAAACGTCGCTTTCAAGTGCTAAAATATAATCAAGAGCAGCCAGGCGATTCTGATATGCTTTCAAAGGTTCCAACTCTTCTGGAGTTGCTAGAGTATTATGAGAGAAGACATTGGGAAAATCGTCTTGGAACGTTTTCATGCTGTTGTTACCATATATGTTCCCTGCAACTATGTAGATAGTTGTAGAAGAAGGATAACCCATTGCCTTGAGAAACATAGCTGCTTCTCTAGGAGTCATAGGGCATCCACCTTGAAGTCTTCTTTCTACGCTGTCTATCTCTTTCTCTTTCCAGTGTAGAACTTTGTATCTCATATCCCTGAGTTCCGCAGCCTCATGGTTAGTTAGATTGTGGTTGCATCCAGTGAATGAGAGCATGTCTTTTTCGTACCTAATCAACAAAATGGGCCAGATCGGTATGATAATCTAGCAATAAGTAAGATTATTGCGGGGTAGCAGAGAACGATCAATACCTTAAATGCAATGCTATGTATGGCTTGTTATTTTTCCTTAGCCTGTCGACCAATACCTTCCCGAGATTCTCAATCTCCTTTGTGTACCTGAGGGCCTCATAATTTGCACGGCATCTCAATTTCTGGATAGAGTTTGGAAGACCATTATTAGCTAGTCTTGAGTCAATATGGGTAAACTTTAGCACCTTATGCTTCTTTAACAACAAGGCCATCTCACCCCTGTAGTAACTAGCCTGAAAACATATTAGTTTAGCTGTAATTTCACTTAACTGTTAAATAAAATGGTGGTTCCAGCTAGTTTAAGTAATTAAAGGGAATTAGCTGTACCTTAGACCAGGAAATAGGAGCCTTTAAAAGGGGTTTCTTAGTCCCATAATGAGATGGCAAATACTCTACTATGTGAATGTCATCCTTTAAGGCTTCCATGAAATGCCTCCAGTCAAAAATGTCTTTAAAAGTACTGTACAAATATTACAATATGTTATTTGGTCACACTTTTATGAATAAACAGATATCCGCAAATTAAGAAACAGAGTATTGTGATACCTAGGATCTGTCCAAAATGACTCATGATCAAGTAAAGGAAGGACAAGAGTTGCATTCATTAACTTGGCAACAGCAACCATATCACATATCTGCACAACAATTGGAATATCTAGTTAGTTTTTGTTTCTAAAAAGAAAAAAATATTGTTAAATGAACTTCAAGGATCAACAATAACGAAACTCACTCCTGTTCTCATTTGATTCAAGCCACCATTGGCATGGACAAGCAGATAGCCATTTGTTTTACTAATCCCTAGAAGAAGTGAAAGAATTAATTAAAAACAACAAAGAAAAAAAAAGGAAAAGGACAAATTTTAGAAGCAACAAAGAAGCATTACTTATTTGATTTCTGGGCCGAGTAATGCATTGAAAGTAATTGTCACTATGGGGTTTCAACCAAGTATCCGGAGTCTGCCATAGAGAAAATCGATAAACACAGTTTGGAAAAATATAATTACCAAAGTAAATGAAGTTATGATCAAAGTTCACAGACACCAAAAAAACGGCCAGCATCTCCTAATGAACAGTAAGCAAAGGTGAAAGACAAACAGAAAAAGACAAAATAACAACTAGTATTTGAAAGGTGTGAACCAATCCACATAAGAACAAATGAATATCTTGGTCATATATGATAGTCTGAAAAGGCCTCATAATATTCAATGCTCTAGAGGCGACCCACTACTTCATTTCAAGTCAAATTTAATGCCTAACCATTCAAAGCCACCACAAATTGTCTTCCCTTATTTTAATTTAATTCCAAAAAAAATGAAGAAAAAAAATGAAGAAAAAAAATTCCACTTTTATAATTTTTTAATCATAATCATCTGGGTTAGATAAAAAAAAACAATATCAAACTACCAAATTAACAAATTTTTTTAATCCAGACCATAAATGAGAATATGCATAATCACGATTTCATCGTCTAATAACCGTTTTCTCGAGAATAATGGTGTTAATGGAAGAATTGATTACTTACGGGAGGTTTCTGCAGAGCAGGTTTAGCCATGGAAGCAGAATTATCATGGATGACACGCTGAGCCATGGCCCAATCATCTTTAAAAGTTTGTACAACCAAAAGTCCCTTTTCATTCTCTCTCTCAATATGATGATCCAAAAACGACACCTTAAGGAACAACGAAACGACAACCATAAGCGTCAAAAACGCAAAAATTTTCCGACCTACATTTTTACCAGATCTCAAAGCCTGTGCCATTGTAGCCGTCCAATGCCAAGTATCCTCCAGGCCTAGCAGCCACGTCTCAGGGAGAAAGCAGAATAACTTCCGTCGAACCAACAGATTCCTAATTACCGAATGGTGATGCAGATGGTGGTTGTGAACAGAAGAGGCGTTTAATAGGTCTTCCTCGTCGGAGAGAAATTCGTTGAATGTAGAAGTTCTGTGGTCGGCGGCGTCAACCCGTCGTCTAGTGGCTGTAGGCCCAGGGTGAATGGGAGGACTAGAGGCGGCGGAGGATGAAGTTGAAGAAGGAATGCCGGCCGACATCGCCATTTTGTAAACCGGAAAATCGAAATCCCTCGGATTAACAGCGAGGGAAATGAAAAGGAAAAAACAACAGTTGAAATTCCAGTAATGAAGCGAGAGAGAGAGAATAGGAGAAAAGTATCCCGGCGGCGGTGTTTTCCGATGAGGGAAGAGGGGTCCGAAATCGAAGGAGAGAAACAGAGGTGCTATATATACCGATACGCGGTTTTGGGTTGGTGATTAGGGGAAAGGATTCTAATTCCACTTCTGCTCTCTCTCTCTCTCTTGATTATGAGAAATAAAATATTGATTTATTTAACGGAAACCAACTATATTTATAAATAAAATAAATAAAAATTCCAACTCGACTTCTTTACTTTTTTCTAATATTGTCATGAAAATATTATATGTGATTATTTTATTTAGACTAGACAACCATTTAAATTGGGTATATAGAAAATACAACAATACAAAAATAAGTACAAGTTCGAAGAATTTAAAAAACAAAATTTTTAATAATATTGAGATGTTTGGTATACAATCCAATAAAATGGTATATTTTTTTTCTTCCAAAATGTAGGGGATAAAATCGTGTAGATGATTTTCCTTATTGTTTATTATTTCATATTTTGCTATATGGCTTGGTGTATATGTAAAGTAATCACTTATTAGTGTACATTTGATGGTTCATTAGAACACTAGCAAATGAATCCCCTAAACTTGGCACGAAAAGTCAGATGTTATCATAAACTTTAAAAAGTTTTAATTAGTCCCTTGAACTTGATAAAAGTGATCAGTTTGACCCCGTAATATCACGTGTCAGTTTCTGGTTGATTCAACTTTTTAAATATATCATTTTTTTATTTTTCTTTCTCCAAACATGAGCCGACATATGGCAATGAGAGGGCAAGTTAGTGCACTTTTACCAAGTTGAAGGGGCTAGTTGAAATTTGATAGTTTGGGGGTAACATTTAGCTTTTCGTATTAAGTTTAGAGGGGTAAATGATGTATATGGCCTTGGTATATATTAATTTAGAGTTCTAATTAATTATAACAACGATCCAATGATATGATAGAATTTGATAACTACCTCCAAGTATTTGTACATGCACTTTATTTTTTACGAAATAAATGTTACCAACCCGTAATCTCAACAACCCAATTGTAAGAGTGGAGCTCTGCCAACTGAGCTATATCCCCTGAGTCAATTGGAGCATACACGAATCTGGTCAATTGTTCTTCATACTTCGTGAGTGGACATGTGCACACGTTGTTCAAAAATACATACTTCTATATATAAGTTTATTTTTTTTTATTTATCATTTGACCTTCATCGTTATTAAATCAAACAAACAATCATTGACCTGTTATTATTAAGAGCAAAATAATAGTTACTTAAGAAAACAAATTAACAATGTAAAGCACTCATACTTACGTTTACATGTCATGTGTTACATTTGATGCATATTGTTATCAATTTAAATAGATTCATGTTCTTTTGGAAAGTTACATGTATCTATTAAAAGATATATGGTAGTACTTTAATAAGTTTTAAACTAGCAAGTGAATTGTAACAAAAGTTTGGCCTAGTGGTTGAGCATTGAAGCTGAGATCTTAAAAGTCGCAGGTTTGAGTGCACACTCAGACGGGGTGGAATAAGGTTTTCCTTTATTATTATTGTAAGGCCATATGGGACAAATTTTCTTTTTTTTAAAAAAATTAGCAAGTAAACTAAGATACAACCATAAAATCTGTATATTTTGGTATTATCACATTAATCTGAAAATATATGTAGTAGGAAATTAATCACATTAAAAAAGCTCAAAACACAAATTGAGTTTTGTGTGGGTTGAGTTGAGCATTAAGTCATTAACAGTGAAATGGCGTGTGGAAAGGGCAGTAGAAGTAAACGTGGCAACAAATAAAATATATTAATACCGACCACCAATTATCTAGCAGAATCAAGTTAGATCTTCCGAACATTTCGTTGTGCTTGCAAGTTCGATCCTTGTAAATGTAAATGGAATAAACTAGAATGATAGAGCCGTTCCGTATATGAATCTCTGCCATACTCAATTTAAATTAGTCGATCAGTGGATTAAATAACAGATAGCGGGAAAAATAAAAAAAATATAAAATATATTAATAAATTACACAGGTCAAGCTTCATTTTCACGTTTACATGATTTCCATTTCAACTGTCTAAAAATCTTTTTTCTTTTTTTAGCTCTAGAACACCAAATTATTCACATAACGAATTTCTTTTTCTTAATTCATCCTCAGATTTATTTGTACAAAAAAAAAATTATAGGAAGGTGTTGTAGACTATTCAAATGCTGTAATTTAAACAAACAAATACTATGAAATGATAATTCTTTTACCCTTTTTGTATTTACATAGCTATCTACCTTATTTGTGTTTTTTCAGCTCAAAAAATACAATATACATTGCATTATTAAAAAAAAAGGTTAAAGGTACAATCACTCAGTTATAGAGCTTTGTAATTAAGGCTGTGTGTAAACTAAGGTTGTATTCAAATGTGAAGTTTTATTTTAGGATGTAATTATTTAAATGGTGGGAAATCTAATCTTGGTGGTAATTAACCACCTAATTGCAGACCAAAAGTCATAATCAATGTTTTACTGAATATTGTCTACTACTAACTTCTGCAAAGCTTAATATCACATTTACCCATGTCAAATGAGATGTGAGCATGATAAATTAGGATAAACTAACTGGAATTTTACAATTTTACAGTGCAAGATTAAATTGCACGAACTTACCCAACTTATGAGAAAGTAATGTATATAAATTTATAAATTAATATTTACTTTATAAAAACTAAAGTATAGAAACCATGGTATATTCTTTTTTTTAATAAAAAGCCATCGTATATTCATATAAAATAAATATAAGATATTTAGTTAGTATAATCATAAAATAAAAGGAAATAACATATGTTTACTTTTTTTTTAATGTAAATGTAATAATAACTTGTAATGGTTGATCTAAATAGTAAGTGACTTGGTATCGATTAAGTAAAATTTTAAGTTCGAGTCATAGTAAATGTAAAAAATTCTTATTAAGAGACTCACCTACCACAGCTACATGCGCGACTCTGATTAAATCTGAACGTAGTCAAAATAAAGTTCCAATAAATCGAATAAAAAAATAAATATAATAATAAAATTTAATAAAAGAAATTAAAAAATAAAAGGACAAAATAGAGAACACTAAAATGGAGCGTTACTCGTGAATGGTTTGGAGTACAAAGCAAGCAGTCACTGTTTGGTTTATAACTTTATGCTTTGACTGTCCATTTACTATGTACTCTTTCAACAATTTATCACGTAAGCTTACTCTTTTTCCGTGTTTTACGCTGCGCCTATCTGTACCATATTATTCCATAATCTCAGGTCCTAGCCGTTTGATTTCGTCATCAACAAGAATCTTTAATGATTGATTGATGAGATCTTAGAGAAGTAGCCCCTCTTAACTTATTTTTTATTTAGTTCAGTTCAGTACTAATTAGCTTAGTTTAGTATCATTCAGTTCTATTCAGTTTTAGTATTCAGTATTCAGTTTTAGTATTCAATATTCAGTTTCAGTATTCAATATTCAATATCCATCATTCAACATTCGAAATTCAATATTAAATTTTAATTTATGTATTATATAATATTATTAATGTACATTATTTAAAAGTAATAAATATTAATAATAATATCAATTTAATTTTAATTTTACTTTATTTTTATTTATACATTATATAAATATTATTAATTAATATCAGTAATTATAAATAACACAGAGAAAAAGAAATTAATAATAATATTTTTAAAAATATTAATTATTATTTTTACTATAAATAATTTTGTAAGAAAAATAAATAAATAAATAAAAGTAATAATATTTTATAAATATTGATAATAATCAAATAACAATAATTAAAATAAATAATAATAATAATAATAATAATTTATAATAGTATATATAATTATTATTATATGTAATAATTAGTAAATTTTATTAGAATGTATAGTATTATTTAAAGTATTATTAATTATTATGTATTTTAATATTTTTAAAATATTATTCATATTATTAATTATAATTCAGTTTCAGTATTTTTAGTTTTAGTATTGTTCAGTTTCAGTATTTTTAATTTCAATACCATTCAATTCAATCCAGTTCAGTATATCTATTTATCAGTTGAAATTAACGGCCTAGGACTTACAATAATAGGATAGGTTGGGATGTTTGTTTGTTTGTTTTACAATAATAGGATAGGATAGGTTGGGATGTTTGTTTGTTTGTTGGTGTTTAGAGTGAATCTTAAACGCGTAATTGCAAGCTTGCACGTTGTCGTTTTTGTAATTCAGTACTCCGTATTCTGCTATCTAATGTATCTGTATACGTATATACATTTCAATTTTATAGTTTCACAATTAAAATGGGCTAACACCCTTTTGGATCCTGTGCTATTGCTGGTTCTAGTCCCTGTACTTTAGGTTCCGTTATCCGTTTGGTCCTTTTCTTAACAGACCCAAAGAAGCTGGATCTACTTGACATTATTTTATCTACGTGTCCTGATAGGTAAGGGTTTCTTATATACCCTCCACTCAAAAGCATACACCTGTACATAAACTTAAATTCAGCTTCCCTCTTCAAACCAATTTCATTTGTGTTTTTCTTCATTAAAGCAAGCGCAACCACCGTTTCATTTTCTACGATTCCATGTTAATTCGAGTTCATATTCACCGTCGATTAACTTTAGCCTATTTTATTTCTTTGAATCATGAATTATTTAGACAACACAATTAAGTTATTTCAGTTAAGAATTCATTTGAGAAGAAGAAGAAAGGACAAAATGAGGTTCAAATAGAATTAATTTATAATTGTTAAACTGGTACTGAGTTTTTTAAATTGGAAGAAGAAACACTGTAAAGTAGAATAAAGGGGACTTCGAAATTCAAGTTGAATTTATTAATTGATTTTGAAACTGCGATCGCTTTACTTCTCATGTCCTTTTCCCGGCACCGGAGACTGCTATCAACTGAGTAATTCATGGATGTTCTTCTCAAGCGTTTTTTTGTCACCATAGACTTTCCTTGATTGGTTAATTCTCATGTGTGCTTCTCAGCAAGAGATAATGCTGAAATTTTGATGAATGAATTTTATGATTTTAGACATATGTAATATTATAAATTGCCGATAACGAGTTCAGGAAAGAAAAAAAAAGAGAAAGATGAAAGAAATAAAATAAGGAAGAAGATCCAGCTTGTAATTAAATGTTATAAATGGTGCCATGTCAGCAAATAAATGACATATGGGTTCAGCGTGGTATGGTTTTTTTGAACTCGTGAAAATAAGGATCGAATGGGTAACGAAACCCAAAGTACAGGGACTAGAAAGGTAACATGTATAGCAGAGGGACTTAAAGGGTAAATCAATAATAGCACATGGTCCAAAAAGGGTGTTAGGCCCAATTAAAATACTTGCTTTTCTTCATTCTTTGTTTCTTTTGCTTGGAAATTGCAAACAATCTACAAACGAATATTGAGATTGGCTTTGCTTATAATTTATAAGTATAAACACATTTGAATTTCTAATTTGGAAGTTTATTCTATTCACACTTTCCCTTATTTGCTATAGTTTTATATATTTAGTTTTTCATGACATAATTTTTCCTGTGAAATAAATACAATTAAAGACATATATGTAATGATGTTTATCATTGAAATTTGTAAACTTAACTTATATTAGAAACTTATTAATCTTAACTTATACTATCTTTTGAAATGTCAACATTTTTTCTTTTGTTCTAGTTATGTTTACAATTAATTGGTTTATTAACTATTGGACAATGTGTTCAATTATATGCACATTTTCTAAGGCAAGAAGTTCATGGATTGGTTCTCAAATTGATTTTTTTAAAACGACAAAAACATACAAGTAACTGTGGAGTTTTTGTATGGTTGTTTTTAATTTTTACAGAGTTCTCATTATTTTATCTGTTATCAAATGAGCAATTTGATTAAGTATTGACGATTTTTTAAAAAAATATATAATTGTATTTACATTAAATAAAAATAAAATTTTTACTTACATTAAATATGGTTCAAACCTGAAATTTCTAAAAATTTCATATTCAGTCTTAAACACAAAACTAATCATTACCGCAATGACAAAGTAACGATTCCTTGTAAAAATTAAGGGTAGTCGAATGATTATTTGGTTCTACAATTTCCATTTGTTATTTTCATGTTTGTTGTTATTGGTATTTGTGTATTGGTTGTTGATTTGATATTTTTAGTGTTTATATGAAAAATATTAAATTACTTATGAGGGGAAAAATTATTTAGTCATTTTTTAATTAACTAAATTATATATAATATCCATTAATTTAAAATTTGTAATTATATCATTTTGTCAAAACTAATTGTTTTAAAGTGTGTTTTCTACTGCTACTTCTTTTTTCACAAATAACTTATTTTTATTATTGAATGAATGTTATGAACAAGTTGTAAGATCTAAATCGGTCCGGCCGATCGGATTGAAAAAATTTAAACATGGTGAATAAAATAGATAAATTATAATAAAAACTCAATATAAAGTGAACCCATTAATTAATTGGTGATTCAATCTATTGACCCAATAATCTATAGTGGGTTTCGTGGGTAATTACTAGGCAATAAATTTATGATTATTAAGTTAATTTAAAATTATAAATAATAAATACCCACGTGACTAAACATTAGATAGAGATCTATATGAGGATTTTGTGGCTCCAAATGTCGAAAGGAATAGATATATACTATGTTGGTATTGTTATTTTGGTAAAATAATTTAGGGTAAATTTTAAAAAAATTATCATGTGATTTCACTCATTTGTAAAATGAGGTTTAGAAATTTTTTTTTGTAAAATATGATCTGCGGTTTCAAAATATTTACAAATAAAGGATGATCAATATTAAATTATGTCACGAAAATGGGTAATCTTTTTATTTTTATCTAAATTTTTGCAGGATGGTTATTAAAAATACAATACACATATGTGACATTTTCTGAAATTATTTTAATAGTGCAAATATTTTTGTTAATTAAATTATGATAACAAATTTTAAAAAATTATAAAAAATAAAAAAAATCTCCGAAAATTATTTAAAGCATGACGTATAATTTTTAAATAATAAGGTTAAATTATTAGAACGCTGAATTGTTAAAATATTTAATGTAACACCACTATTGTGAATCCACAGGCCCTCTTTTACAAAATTTTTGAAATCACAGTCCCCATTTTGAAAAAAAATTCCCCAGACCCCATTTTACAAATAAGTGAAATCACAATATACTTTTTTAAAGTTTATTAGTATATTGTCATCATGTAAATTTTTGAAAGTTATATGAAACTCTCTAATGCCATTTTTCATATTAATATTTTGCAATATCAATTTGGATTCATACTTTTATGACTTAACATATTAATGAATGAGGATTGATTAATTTTAATAGTTAGTGCATTCTTAGTTTATTTAATCATAGTTTTTCATTTTAGATTACACAATATGTTGAAATATTGATATGGTAAACTTTGTTTGAAGACATTGTATTATATTATGTTATGATGGGTAAAAATATATTAACTGTTGAAAGAATGTTATTAACTAGTTTTACTCTTATTTTGAGTAGTGAGTATTAAGTTTATAGTTTTCTATATCATATTTTAGTTGTTTAAAATATTGAAAACAATATATTTGGCATGTTTATTATAAAATGGTTATACTCCAGTCGAACTCCGGTTGAATCTTTAACTCTTGACCCTCTATCTTTTTCGGTTCAAGGTGTCGGGCCGAGTTTGACAATCATAAAATAAACTTTGATCTAATGATGACAAGATGCAAAATAATATTTAGTTTGTGTAGTAAAAGTGAAGTAACTTTAAAAGCACCATATTTATAAATATGTTTCGTGAAAGTATATTGGTATACTACTAGGGCTGTAAATGAGCCGAGCCGTGTTTTGGCCTGTTCGGGTTCGTTCGTTTAATTTTTAATCGAACACGAGTTGAGTCGAGCTAAAATTTGAGCTCAAATTTCTATTCGTGTTCGGTTCGTGTTCCGTTCGTTTAAGTGTTCATTTATTCACGAGCTGTTCATAAACAACTCAATTATTCTGTTCGTGAACAGTTCGGTAATTTGTCCGCGAGCAACCTTGGCTACTTTTGTTCGTGAACAACTTTGCCAATTCAATACATAATTTAAAGTGGGTCATAAAATTTGGTTGAGTAACGTTATATATATACATGTTGTATTAGTTTAATTTTATATAGTCATACTTTATTTTAATTCTATAAAATTTTATTTTTGATATGTAATAATAATAATCGAGCAAGTTCACAAACATTTATCGATCTAGTTCACGAACTTGTTCACGAACCTCTAATCGAGTTTGTTCACGAGTTAACGGGCTGAGCTTTGACTTGTTCATTTTCAGTTCATTTATAATTCGAGCCACAAAATTACTTTCATGAACTGTTCATTTATATATCGAGTCGAGTAGAGTCGGGCTTTTATCGAGCCGAACACCGAGCTGTGATGGTCCTGAGCAAGTATATATAGGGTTAGAGGGGGTGAATGACCCTTTTTGCAGAATTTATAGACTTTTAAGAAGTCTGTGTGGCGTGTTTTATTTACTCCGGAGTTGATGGATCCGGGAGATGCAAATGTGAAATGAAGTGCACAGAATATAAAGACTAAAAGTGAAGGAAAACCAAAAACAGTAATTTTTATACTGGTTCAGCCCTGCCTACGTCCAGTCCCTCCTTCGAGCTTAATCCACTAGTGTGATTTCTTTTGCGGGTAGAAAATCAAGCCTTTACAATTGTCTCCGGAGATTTCTTCTCCTCCGGATGTAGGATATACCACCTAGCTAACTCCAAGCTTGGCTGATTCCTTTGCGCATTGTCTCCAAAAGACACCCTCTCTTTTGGATGTAGGATATACCACCAAACCACGAAGTTTAGCTGAGTCCTCTTCCTTAGCAGGATGTACCACTCAAACTCTCTCTAAGTTTAACCTAAGTCCTACAGTGATATACCACTCAAACTTTCCTAGGTAAGCTAAGTCCCAATCTCAATACTCACCCAAGTATGAGATTTTATAATATTTCTTTTTTAAAGAAAGGTTTTTGAATATTTCAAGTTTATAGGTTCACTTGAGAATTCTTACAACAGATTTGAGTGTTTAGTTCTTGGAGGGATTGAATCAATGATTAAATAGCAAATTTCTCTTAAGGTAATAGCTTTGTAAAAACAACCAGCATCTTCTCAACTTGTGAAGCTTCGCTTTTATAGGCTTGGATATTAAATATATCCATTGCTTGATATTAAATCTTCGCCGTTGATTAGATATGAGCTGGAGCATCTAGAACCATTGATCTTTCCATTAGACCCAATGAATGTCCCATTTGAATTTGTTGGGATTGGTGCGACAAAGATGTCAGTTGGTGTTTATTTGGCTTTTTGTGCTCGCGAAATTCCATGCAAAATTTGTCATTGTTTGGACTCCACGCGCCTTGCTATTGGTCTAGGTTAAAAAGGTTGTTGCCTTTTTTTCTTTCTATTGTCAGCCTTTTTGTCTTTTGCTAAAACCAAGGCAAGAAAGCAACTTTGACTTCAGACCAATATGGAGGGAAAATTTTATTTTAAATATTTTCCCTTTTGTTTTGAGAGTTATGTCTTCCGGATGTCTTCAAACAATAACTTAACCGGATGCTCTTTAATAGTGATTTATTCCGGATGCTGTCCTGTTTTGGCTTAGTAGTTTGTTCCCTTCCAAACTCTTAACTAGATGCTTCTTTAGGGATTATTTTCTTCTATCTTGAACCGGATGGGGTCTTCTTAGAATTGTGGATTTTGTTTTCTTCAAAATCATGATCCAGATGCTTGTCTTGAGGTTTTTGTTAAGTCTTTCGGATGATTGATTTCCAATAATCTCCCCCATTTTGATGGAAACAAATACCTAAGGATAGAAGTATCTATATTTGAGAATATGATCTAAGTATGATTTTTGATACTTAGTCATTTACAAGGTTTCTCCCCCATAAACTTGTTAGATATGATGTATGCCCTAGAGCAATTAGGGTGATATATCTTAGTTAGTTAAATTTGTACGAACAAATATAAAGGCATTTCTTTTGTTACATCAATGACTGCGAAAAAATATTATAACTGGTTAAGAATATATTCATTGACGTGTTTGCAAAAATCCTTGAAAAAAATCATAGCATGTATTGCAAGGGCATAGTGAGACTATATTGGTGAGAACTAGTTCGTGTGCAATTATGATTTGTCTAAATATCTATAGTCATAGTATCATCAAGACTGGTATGAGCACTGGATTTTAACAATCCTTCTCAAGCAACGATGATGAGAGCTAGATAATGCAATCTCTTATAGGTGTTATCCATCAAAGGTGTTCCTACTGCTGCAGAGGTGAGTTTGGCCAAAGTTTGGAGACCTAGTCTGCCTTTAGGGACCCATATGGGTGCTGCCTGGTAATACGGATCTGCAGGCAGACCTGTACAGGCCATTTCCTTCCATACGCCTGGAGGGGACCCATACAGGTCATGTTATTGCCTGATCAGGCTTTATGGAAGGAGATCCTTACCTATTTTGGGAGAAGGCAGGTCATGAATGCGAGTTATTACATTCAGACCTCATTTCCCCAAATAAATAGGGGCCTTTCCTCACCTTTTCAAGAGAACACAATACACAACACCTATAAAACACATATTATAGACAAATTCTAGCAGTTTCTATAGGTATAGAAAGGGTGTAGTTGAGGTATAGGAGGTATAAAATAGGGAGAAAACCCATCCCTTGAGGTTTTGTCCACATTTTATTAATTCCTAACTTCATTTATTAGGATTTGGGGGAGGTTCTGTCCAAGCAAATACTGGCCCAAATAGCCCTGAAATCTCCATTTCATCATCAACTTTGGCTAGACTCTCTCAACAGCAAAGGGATCACCTCAAAGTAGATTCACGCCGTAAAGGTAACGTTCCTGAGTTTCAAAGAGACTCACATCTCAGTTATTTTATCATTATTCTCTGTCTCTTCTATTATATCTATTCTTTTATTCTTATTTTGGGTCTGGTCCTAATCCAAATGAGCCTTGTTAATATCCTATGTCCTTAAGGACATTAAATTGGTGCGCCATACTCATACGGAAGGAAATCCCATTTTTATTTCTTTTTTCCTCCATTAATCTGTTTATCATATCAAACTGAGTTTCTGCCCAGGACCAGACAGGACCCGTACAGGTCCTCCCTAGTAGCCATATGGGTCCTACCTACCTATACGGGTACCGGCCCCCAAGCAGAACCCATAATTCATTTTTAATCGATTAAAATCAATCTAACTCACCATATGCCATGCAATCATTTTCACTAATAATCCGGTAAATCAACCCACAAAAGTTAAAATATATTTTTACAACAAAATACGTTGAAGACTCGTTATTACTCTCCGATCCTAGAAGCCGCCCGGGCACTATCGATCGTAAAACTGCCACGCTAACTAATCACATTTTTTATAATAAAATGCTGACTTATGAGATGCTATAAACTGTACTAATCTTTGTGGATGCAGGAGAATTTATTTCTATTTTATTTTATAACTTAAAACAAATGTATAGGTTCTCTTGCGATTCCCCCATTTTCCCCCGGTTGTAATTTTTTTATTCCCCCATTTATTACTTGTGCTTTATTGTAATCTGTAAATGCATGTAACGAGTGTGAAAGAGTGTAGAAAATAGGATTTATGTGATAATTCCCTAAATGATGAAAACAAAACGGTTTTACACGGCGAATATAATTTTGAATTAACTAAATGAGAAATAAGTGACTCATCCGATACCCGAATCTCTGATCCAAAAGGTATGAGTCTCCCGTCCAATGGGAATCGTACCAAAACTCTCTCCCAAGTAGACAACTTGGGTGGTGACTCTATCATTTGTATCGAGATTTGGGTCTCCATTCTTTTATTCATTAAAATTGGCTAGTTGTGCAAACTTGAACTAAAAAGGTTTTATCACGCCTAAATCCAACCAACCCCCAGTGTGCTCTGCCTCTCACCTAAGAGCCAAAGGAGACCCACACATCATCAACACCTCATAACTGGACATTGATGAATACAGATAGACTAGCATGTGTTGTCATACCTCTTAAATTTGATTTAGAGTAGCATATCTCCAGTGCTAGAGGGTGGTACCTTGGGTTAACACATGAATGTATTTAGAGAGATACATTAGAGACCACTAAGAGACAACACTAGGTAATCTATATCATGTGATGGTGTTTAATCGTCTCATTGCAATAGCAATACGAATATCCTTAGACCTGAGATACTAGTTACTTTGTTAAGATGTTGCTATACTTTGGGTCATACCTAAGCATTCTATAGATGGGTGATGCAGATGATTACATGTATAGTTGATGTCTATCCGTTGGTAAGCTGAGTAGTCAAGATGGAATCTATCACTCCGTTATAGCAATATAAGGGAGTTGTACCTTGGCCACTTGTTAAAAGTGACACACTCGTAAACCTCCATAGAGTATGGGTTGATAGGATGCGATCCTAGTCAACACATTAATATGGCTGAGCAATGTAATTTGGTAGCAAGACTAAATTACTGGGATAGCCTTTAAGGCTACTAGTGGACTGACAATTAAACCGAGTCCAAGAAACTTGATGGTACTTAATAGTTAATAGAAGGAGTGAATTGTATTGATACTATTGTAAAACCGGGATTAAGTCACATGCACGTGACGTTCTGAATATTGAGGGGTCATATGCCCTATACTAGAGAGCCACTATGACCGATCAAAGCAGTTAGAGTCCACAACGGTTTGGTGCTCCGAGCTAGTCAAATTCCTGATAAGGAATTTGAGCTAGGTTAAACTTTGACGGCTCAATATTATGGGATCCTATAAGGACACACTTGAGTTACGACCGAGCCATGTAAAGAACTGTTAGACTAGGTCTAATCTAAAAGAGAAATAAATGGTTAGACCAATTTTTACTAGTTGGACCAATATACCAGGAAATAAATGGTTAGACCATTTTATTAGTTGGACTAATTTTACTGGTTGGACTAGTGTATCAAAAATAATGAGAAGGCATAAAAGGAAACAAAAGCCGCATAGTGGGGTCCACAGTAGGTAGTATGTGGACCTGCACAAGTCCTGTGGGACAACACTTGCGGCAGGCTTGCGCGTGGGCCTTGGTAGTGCTACACAAGGCCCAATGGGCTGTGTGCGGCAGTGCATAGGCAAAGGCCTGCACGCATGTACGGTGCGCACAGCCCACAAGTGTAGGCTATGTGCTAGCAGGCTGGGCCTGCGCGTTGGCGCAGGCCCATGCAGGCAAGAAGCCCGAACACTGCTGGCTTCGGCCAATAGTGTTGTGGTTGGGCTCAGAGTCGAACTTATTTCTATTTTTATTCGTTTAATATTCGTTAATTAATTTTTAATTATTATTTAATGATCTAATCAGCTATAAAATTAATTAATTGGTTATTAATAGGTTGAATAATTATTTAGTAAGAGTTGTAATTTAAGTCTAACTTTATTTTCTATTAAATAGGAATTGTTTAATTAATTGTTTAATTAATTAATTAATTAATTAATTGAATTAATTAATTAATTGGATAGAATTATAATAAAGGAAGATGAATTGATTCTAACTCTTTCTTATTTTATAAATTACTAAAAGGTTATATTTAATTAATTTCTAATTGAATAAGGCTTAAATTAAATCGTCTTTTAATCTACCCCTATACCTATAAATAGAGAGCTCATCTCCTCATTTTTTCACACCAGTTTTTGAAAGCTCTCTCCCCCTCTCTTGTTCTCTTAGTTGTTCTAGTTCCTAAAAGTAATTCGTCGAAAGACGTATTTACTTAGAATAGAAAACTAAGGAAATTTCTTCTAGAATAAATTAGTAGGGAAGATCTAGCTGTCTTCCACTTATTTATCGGTACTCCCATTCTAGAAGGTTTTGGTCGGTAGTGCTCGTGTGGACTATTTATAGAGGGCTTCTACTTTAGAGCCTGTAAATGCAACTGATGGGGTCATTCTGCAGACATTGGGGGATTCACGCTTCAACTGGTAAGTGGTTAAATTATTATTATTAGGTCCTTTTATAAGTGTTTATGACCTAGAATAATAATAGACTAGTTTATGTTGTCAATCATGCCATGCTTAGGAGATCTTGAACTTTAGATTAAATTTTGAATTTCTGCTGCGCTTGTTTTACATGTTAAAATCGTTAATCTAGAGCAACAGTGGTATCATGAGCCTGCCTAATGTGGTTGTATGATTGACTAGAAACATGGTAGGTCTAATTTTCTATGAAATATTTTCGAGTATGGTATGCCATGTCTAGGAATTTATTTCTTGCAATAGAAAATATTGTGATAACTAGATTAAGTGTTGCTCAAACTTAGTCAGGGTAGTTATCTATGAATCGATAGTGTTTTGCTTGAGATTGTAAATGCTTTATTTTTTGAATTAAGTGGAATAATTCTTAAATTAGAAAAGAACGAAATCTTTAATTTAAATAGTCTATGGTTAACTGAGTTAGAAGGGTCTGTGTTAGTTCTGGCAAGGGTTGCACAAGGCTGCTCATTTACTTCAAGGGGGCCTCTCCTACCTGGGAATTTTCAACGGTTCTAGATTCTAATTACCAAAGGGACTGTTTTGAATTAGTTGATTTTTAGTACAATGAATTGGATTCATCATATGGTTTTACAATGAAAGTTTAAATTGTTAAATTAAAACTTATAGACATAGGTTCAAGAACTTGAACAATGAACCCCCTTGTTTGTGGAGTCTTGGCATGATGGAATGATTATGAATTACCAGTTGAGCATGACCCTTAGGTTGGACCTACTAATTCCTTATAGCCCGGAATTAGTTATAGTTTTATAATCATCTCCATGCGTAAGTTCTAGATTAGACGAAACCTGTTGCACCAATAAATCCCCATTAAAATACTAAGACAAAATTAGCTTTCCTAAAAATCGAATTGTGATTCTAGGCATTTTTACTGAATGAATTGCTCACACACAACGTGCTTTCTTCTTTTAACATCGTCTAGTCACATGATTCGAATTAGGGTTAAGTCTTAACCAGACTAGGTTAGTTGTCCGTAATATCGGAGCTAATGCCGGGCTGGAGGCATGATTTGAGGAGTCATATAAATTGCTATGCATGTCCATTAGTTAAAACTCAAATAGATTAGCAATTGCATTAGATGCAAATGGACTAGATCCTCCTATAGCTGTTTAAGTTAGCTTGACTCGTGATAGGCGGGGGTTAGCTTAAATGAGTTATAGATGCTACCTACTAAGGAGAATGGTTAGACCATGTTTCCCGAAAGACAATAGAAGGGGCCATTATGTTTTCGAATAAATCTTAATGAAATAGTAGGAAAATGTATTTAATTTAAAGACCTTAAAAATTAAATGCATGTACAAAACTAAGTCTAAGCTTTTATTCTACTTATTATATCTAGGTTTGAATCTTTACTTCTTACATAAATTTTGGATGATTTGATAATTGTATTTAACTGGCTCTAGCCTCAAAGTTTTTGTTTAGAAATGTGAGGATAGTCCTCAAAATCTAGGGCTTGGCCTATATACTATATGAGCCTAATACTAAATAAATGATGCAAGTATTTTACCTCATGTAGAAATGCGGAAATTACATGAAGGAAACAAGGATACAACACCTTAGAGGTTGTTAAGATCCATGTTACCTCATGTGAGTAGCTTGAAGGAAACAAGGATAAACATCAAGTTAGATGTTAGGATCTATGTTACCTTAAGCATTGGAAGCATCATGAAATCGTGGACTTGGTAGTCTATGTCTTTACATCTTAGAAAGTATTTTTCCAAAGAAGGAAAAATGATTCAAAGGCATTTAAAGGATGTAAAGGGACACGAGTTGCCTAGTATATAAGCAAGAAAGGGCGAAGTTACAAGAAAATTAAAGGATCTTGAGAACTTTATTTTAGAAACAAAGTAATTATTTTAATATGGGATATTGGAAACACAATCTTCATTTAAATATGAGATTGACGGGCTTTTGTCTTATAGCATGAGAAGAGAAGGTTTTGGAAACTTCCACTTCAAGGTGTTATAATTAAGAATGTTCTACATCTCTTGGGGATTCAACATAGATATTGGATATCAAGTGTGTGAATCACATATCTATACATAGGTATAGGTATTGAAGAGAAGTAAAGGATTAGCAAAAGGAGAATTGTACCTACGAAATATCATAAGAGCTTGGTAGCTGCTATTGATGTAGGAACTTAAAATCTCCATTTGGCTATTCTGTAGTAAGGACAAAATTATTGTTATACTTCTATGAATATTGTTTCATGCTTCACAACAGATGGAGTTGATTCCAATTTGATAAAAGATGTTATCAAAGATTTTAAAAAATATTCTGGATAGAAATGTAATGAAAGATATTTTGTGATTATAAAAACATATTCTCAATGTTAACCATGCTAAGAGAAATTAGATAAAGACAAGTCATCTTACTTATGACATTGTCGTTTAGGCCTTATAAACGAAACCTGCTTAACTAAGTTACACAAAGGTGATAACTTGGGCCTAATAGACTGGGAGTCTTATGAGGCTTGTGAACCTTGTTTCAAAGGCAGAATGACAAAGAAGCCATTTTAAGGAAAAAGGGGAACATGCCACAAGTACATTGAAAATAATACACTTGGATGTATGTGGTCCAATGAATGTCTAAACACATGGATGATTTGTTTACTTCTTCACTTTTATCGATGATTACTCACGATATGGGTATTTGTACCTTATGAGGCACAAATCAGATAATTTTGAAAGGTTCAAAGACTATAGAAATGAAGTTGAGAAACAACTTTTAAAGAATATTAAGGCACTATAGTTAGACCGAGGTGGAAAATATTTAAGTCAAGAGTTTCAAGATTATCTAAGGGATAATAGAATATTGTCCCAATGGACCCCTCCTTATACTCCTTAGCACAATGGTGTGTCTAAGAGGAGGAATTAAACTTTGTTAAACATGGTTTGGTCCATGATGTGCCAAGAAAGTCTCAGTAAATCCTTTTGGAGATATGCACTTGAGAGCACAGTTTATATCTTAAACTGTGTGCCCTTAAAATCAGTTGATACTACACCATACAAAAGGTGGTAGGTAAGAAACCCACTCTTTCTCACCTAAGAGTTTGGGGTTGTCCTGCTTATATTTAAAGGACAATGTTAGATAAGCTTGGAGCTAGATCTGATAGGTGCTTATTCATTACTTATCCTAAAGAGACAATAGGATATACCTTTTATAATCCTAAGGAACAAAAGGTGTTTGTTTCTAGGACCGCTCAGTTCCTTAAGAAGGAACATATGCTTGCAAAAGCTAGTGGGAGCGACCTTGAACTTGGAGATAATCAACTGATGATTCCTACGCCTGATACATAAGAAAGTGTGATCGAGGAACAACCTGTTATACGACAACCATTGCATAAATCTGATAGGGTTCCTAACGCTCCTGAAAGATACATATTTTTCATCACAGATGATAAACAAATCTTTCTAATGGAGAATGATGAACCTAAGACCTATAAGGAAGCAATGGAGAGCTCAAACTCTGATAAATGGTTAAAATTCATGAAATCAGAAATGGATCTCATGTATGAAAACCAAGTTTTGAATTTGGTCGATGCACCTAATGAGGTTATACCCATGGGCTGCAAGTGGATTTTCAAGAAAGAAAATAGACATGGATGGTAATGTAATTACCTATAAGGCAAGGTTAGTTGCAAAAGGTTATAGTCAGCGAGAAGGCATAAACTATGATAAAACCTTTTCACTAGTAGCCATACTTAAATACATTAGAATACTCTTGGCCATTGCTACTCATTAGGATTATGAGATCTGGCAGATGGATGTGAAAACTATTTTCCTCAATGGAAACTTAGATCGGGATATGTATATATGGTACAACCTGAGGGTTTTACATCTTATAATGGCTCGAAGGTATGAAAACTTGAAAGATCCATTCATGGACTTAAGCAGGCATCCAGGAGTTGGAATATAAGGTTTGATGATACGATCAAGGAGTTAGATTTTATATCAAATGCTTATGAGCCTTGTGTATATAAGAAGGTTAGAAGGAGTGCAGTCATTGTCCTTGTACTGTATGTTGATGACATACTACTGATAGGAAATGAAATTTCTCTTCTTCAAACAGTTAAAATCATAATCATCAAAGAAAGTTCTCCATAAAGGACCTTAGAGAAGCAACATTTATACTAGGTATAAAGATCTATAGAGATAGATCCTAGAGGCTATTAGGTCTTTCACAAGATACATACTTAGATGAGGTATTGACTAGACTCAAACCTTGAGCAATTGAGAAAGGGTTAGCTTCCAATGTCTCATAGAATTAACCTTTCTAAATTTGAGTGTCTAGGGGGACAAGAGGAGAGATTGGGCGTTAGTAGAATACCCTATTCATCCAATAGGATCTATCATGTATGCTATAGTATGTACATAGCTAGATGTCTCACACGCGTTGAGCATCATAAGCAAATTTCGATTTGACCCAGGTGAGAAGCACTGGATGACCATTAAGAAAATTCTTAAGTACTTGAGAAGGACTAAGGAAATATTCTTAGAATATGGAGAAGGTGATCTCTCAGTAAAGGGATTCACTAATGTAAATTTCCAATCTGAAAAAGATGATTACAAGTCATATTTAAATTACCTATTTATATTAAATGTAGTGGCAGTTGTTTGGAAGAGTCCCAAACATGATATGACTGCTGATTCAATAATAGAATCTAAGTACGTTGTACTTTGGAAGCAACAAAACAAGCTGTCTGAATAAAGAGATTTATTGGTGATCTTAATGTGGTTTCTAACAGTAAAGATCTAACAGTATTATATTAGGATAATAGAGGGTTTGTTCCTCTAGCATAAGAACCATGGTTTCGTCAGAGAAATGGACATGTACATAGAAAATATCATATTAGATATGATAAGGGATAAGGATGTAATAATGGAATACATTCCCATAGATAAGAACTTAGCGAAGGGTCTAATAAAGCCGTTAACACAAATTAAGCATGACTAGCATGTTAATAGTTATGGCATAATTGCACATGGATAATTGGCTAGTGCAAGTGTGAGATTGTTAGATATGATGTATGCCCTAGAGCAATTACGGCGATATATCTTAGTTAGTTAAATTTGTACGAACAAATATAAAGGCATTTCTTTTGTTACATCGATGACTGCGAAAATATATTATAACTGGTTAAGAATATATTCATTGATGTGTTTTCAAAAGTTCTTGACAAAATTATAGTACGTATTGCAAGGGCATAGTGGGACTATGTTGGTGAGAATTGGTTCGTGTGCAATTATGATTTGTCTAAATATCCCTAGTCATAGTATCATCAAGACTGGACATTGATGAATACGGATAGACTAGCATGTTTATTATACCTCTTGAATTTCATTCAGAGTAGCATATCTCTAGTGCTAGAGGGTGGTACCTTGGGTTAACAAATGAATGTATCCAGAGAGATACCTTGGAGACAGTGCGCAGGCAAAGGCCTGCACGTATGTGCGATGCGCACAACCCATAAGTGTAGGCTATGTGCTAGCGGGCTGAGCCTGCGCGTTGGCATAGGTCCATGCGGGCAAGAAGCCAGCACACTACTGGCTTCGGCCAGCAGTGTTGTAGTTGGACTCAGAGTCCAACTTATTTCTGTTTCTATTTGTTTTATATTTATTAATTAAGTTTTAATTATTCTTTAATTAATTAATTAGTTATTAAATTAATTGTTTGGTTATTAATTAGTTGAGTAATTATTTAATAAGAGTTGTAATTCAAGTCTAACTTTATTTCATATTAAATAGGAATTAGTTATTCTATTAATTAATTAATTAATTAAATAGAATAATAATAAAGGAAGATGAATTTGATTCTAATTCTTTCTTATTTTGTAAATTACTAAAATGTTATGTTTAATTAATTTTTAATTGAACAAGGCTTGGATTAAATCATTTTTTAATCTACCCCCTTATGCCTATAATTCGAGAGCTCATCTCCTCATTTTTTCACACTAGTTTTTCGAAAACTCTCTCCCCCTCATTTATTCTCTTAGTTGTTCTAGTTCCTAAAAGTAATCCGTCGAAAAACGTATTTACTTAGAATAGAAAACTAAGGGAATTTCTTCTAGAATAAATTAGTAGGGAAGATCTAGCTGCCTTCCGCTTATTTATCGGTACTCCCTTTCTACAAGGTTTTGGTCGGTAGTGCTCATGTGGACTCTTTATAGAGGGCTTCTACTTTAGAGCCTGTAATCGCAACTGTTTGGGTCATTCTGCCGACATTGGGGGATTAACGTTTCAACTGGTAAGTGGTTAAATTATTATTATTAGGTCTTTTTACAAGTGTTTATGACCTAGAATAATAATAGACTAGTTTATGTTGTCAATCATGCCATTTTTAGGAGATCTTGGACTTTAGATTAAATTTTGAATTTCCGCTGCGCTTGTTTTACATGTTAAAATCGTTGATCTAGACCAACAAAACTAGCATCCTAACTCCTCCAAGTTTTTTCCATATTGGCTTCTAAGTTTTTCTAGTACAATTGATGGTTGTACTTGGAACCAAATTTTTTTGATAATAAGTTTTCACTATAACTTATGTTGTTAACAAGTGTTAACATTAATAAAGCACATGATTACAAATTACAGAAAATTATAAGTGAAAAACAATGTTTATATAGATAGCTATTACAAATGATTACAACGAATGTTTAGCTAAGCTATAGCTATTCTACTCCTTCTAGCTACTTCTCTTTTCCCTTCTTCTACTGCTCTTTCTCTTTCTCCCCCTTTTTATTTGCATCAGTGGGGGAGTCTATAACCATATAAGTCCTTTGATTCCACTTCTTCTGCCAGGCTTCCGATTAGATAGTGTAATATTTATTCTCTGCAAATCTCTGCTCAATGATCTTATCCACAATAGCAGGAATGAGATGAACTAACTTTATAAGCTTTCGGAGCTGATCATAACATTTTTTCAGGTTAGGGTGCATGGAGAGGGCATAGTTTCTATCCTTTTCTTCAAAAAAGGGAAACATTCCCCAGAGTAGAGTTAGCATACATTGGTAGCCATTGTATCCAATGTCTCCTATATGTTAGACCAATTGTTGTAAGAGGGGGAGTAGTAGGCTCTTATGAATATATCCGAAGTGGCTAGAAGTAGTTGGAGTAGTTAAGCTTAATTGGGATATTGAGGAGCCAACTTGTTGGATATCTTCCTTAATTGATTTGTCATTATTGTGGATGGATTCATTTATGTGCTGGAGCTCAATATTGAAAGTGTCTTGCCAATTTCCAATGGTTTTATCCACAGAAAATAGGCCAGTTTGGCAATCATTGCTTATGTCCTTTATTGCCTTTTCCAGAAGTTTTAGCAAGTCATCTTTAAGGAATTTTAAGAGCTGCTCTTTGAAGGCCTTTTGTTCCGTTGTGAGATCAGAGAGTCTGGATGAAATGGTATTCATTCCTTGGGTAGCAGCTGTGGGATTGGATTTAAGCAAGTCTTCAAACTTTTGATCCATATATTCTTTCAGCTCGGATTTCAAATCAGTGGAGGTAGAAGTAATGTGTCCCAGAATAGTTGCATAATTATTACCAACTCTGGTTGAAGTTTGAAGAGCAGAGTATTTTGCCTCTGTGATTTCTGAAGTAAGATTTTCTAAAGCCGGAGTGATATTCGATAGCAAGGTTTCAGGACTTATTCAGCAGTAGGGAATCTGTTAATGCTTGCCTCAATATTTGTGAGCTTGTTCTTGATTGCTTTCAATTAATTTTTCATATCAGGAGAGATAGATCTATTCTTGACAATGGTTTTAACTACTATTAATTTCTAACAGATTTCCTTGAGCAGTGATTGAGAATGTCATCCTCATTCTTTCCTTCTAAAGCAGCTTCTTCTAACAATTTCAAGGGTAATTTCACCTTTTCAGCTTTAGTGCTAGTAGAGGGATTTGATGAAGTTTTTTTCTTTACTTTCTTTTCACTGTCAGCCTCATATTCTGATCTGGATCCACTCTCAGACTCACTTTCAGATTCCTCAGTGCTAGAGGAGCCTTTTCCCTTGTTTCCCTCATTCTTCTCTTATTTACTCTCCTCCCTTACTTCCTAGATATTCTCTCCCTCCTTCTGGGCTACCTTAGTAGTAGTATTTTCATTTTCCTCCCCATTCAAATCTAATTGGATAGATGAGGTGGTAGTTAAATTTTAGGAGAGAGGTTAATGGTATGTAAACCGGAGAATGGGAATGGTATATTCCATTTGTAACTGTTGTAAGTTATTGCGCGTGGGTTGTCCAATAAATGTTTGAAACTCAAAAATGTGTACAGTTACTTTTTCCACTTTTACTGCCATTTATCATTTTTGTCTGTTGAGCTGGAAATATTTCCTTTCGGATCTAGAATTAATTTACTTCTCTTTTCTTCCTTGGTTCCTTGACTGTTAGAGACTTGAATAATTGCATTTTTATCTTTCGGAATGTTCTTCAAATTGGATTGGACATTTCAATTACCTCCTTAAGCTTGTTGAATAGATCTTTACTTAGAGGTTTAGTAAAGATATTAGCCCTTTGCTCATTTTTTGGAATGTAGACCATGATTACATCCTTGTTTATGACATGATCCCGGCTAAAGTGAAGCATTATATTGACATGTTTCATCCTGCTATGCAATACTGCTATGTAGTACTGGATTTTTGGACACGTCAATTGCACTCTTGTTGTCACACATCACAATAACACATCCAACTTGAACTCCATAATCTTCTAACTGTTGTTTAATCCATAGGAGTTGAGAAACATAGCTTCCAACGGCGATATACTCTACTTTGGATGTACTTTTTCTCTCAAGCATATCTCTACCATAATCAGCATTAGTGTATCCTTGCAAAGTGAAATTCCCATTACTAGGATACTATAATCCAACTTCAGTTGTTCCCAACAAGTATCTTAACACCCTCTTGACTGATTTAAGATGTGATTCCTTTAGATTGACTTGATATCTTAAACATTAGCACACAACATAATGCATGTCTAGTCTACTTGTAGTTAGATATAGGAGTGAACCAATCATTCCTCTATATAGCTTCTGATCTACTTCTTCTCCATCATAATCCTTTGAAAGGATTGTATCTGATCCCATAGGAGTGAACATTGGATTGCTTCTGTCCATATCAAATTTCTTTAGAATCTCCTTGGTATACTTGGATTGATTGATGAAGATCTCATCCGGACTTTGCTTGATTTGAAGACCAATGAAGAAATTGAGTTCACCCGTCATTGACATCTCAAATCTTTTCTTCATTTGATTGCTGAACTCTTCACACATCTTTTCATCAGTAGCTCCAAAGATGATATCATCAACATAGATTTGAATAAGAATGACATCACCCTTTTTCTTCCTGATGAAGAGTGTTGTATTTGCTTTTCCCCTGATGTATTGCTTTGATATGAGAAATGAGGTAAGCCTCTCATACCAAGCTCTTGGTGCTTCTTTTAACCCATATAGGGACTTCTTTAACTTATAGACATGCTTCAGATGCCTTGAGTCTTCAAACCCCGGTGGTTGCTTAACATAGACTTCTTCTTGAATAACTCCATTTAGAAAAGCACTTTTGACATCCATTTGGAATAGGATGAAACCCATATACGATGCAAAAGCACATAAGAACATGGTTTCTTCTAGCATTGCTACTGGAGTAAAAGTTTCTTTAAAGTTTATACCTTCTTATTGATTATACCCCCGAGCAACCAACCTTGCTTTGTTTCTTACTACCACATTGGATTCATCTAGCTTATTCCGGAATACCCATTTTGATCCAATTACTGATTTTCCTTCAGGAGGTGGTACTAGATCCCAAATTTTATTCCTTGTGAATTGATCCAGCTCTTCTTGCATAGCCATCATACAACTTTCACCTCCTTCTGCATCTTGGAGCTTCTTTGGCTTAATAAGTGAGACAAATTCAGCATGGCTCATCATTCTACTGAGTTATCCTCTAGTTCTAACTGGATTTTAGACATTGTCCAAAATGACTTCTACAGGATGATTCTTTTGAATTTTGGTTTCCCTTTGAAGATCCTCATGATGTTGTGGAGCTTGTTCTACAATTGCTTCATCTTCTTCATTTTCTCCTTATTCATCATTGAAATCAATTCCAGCATTATAGAGATCGTCTGGAAATTGACCCAAGTTGAAGTTGATTTCATCATCTTCTTCTTTGTACCTCTTCACTTGAAAAGGATCTTGAACCTTCACTACTTCTGCTTCATCAGGAATTGTGTCATCCGGATCTTGACTTTTCTTTCCTGCATGGTTAGTCTAATCGAAATCTACATGTATTGACTCTACTACAGTTTGAGTTCTTTTTTTATATACTATGTAAGCTTTTCTATGTATTGAATAGCCAAGAAAAATTGCTTCATCAGATTTTGGATCAAATTTTTCTAGTTGCTCTCTATCATTTAGGATGTAGCATTTACATCCAAATGCTTTAAAGTACCCAATTTTGGGTTTCTCACCCTTCCAGATTTCATATGGGGTCTTGTCCATGCTTTTCTAATGAGAGCTCTATTTAAAATATAACATGCAGTGTTTATGGCCTCTCCCAAAAAATATTTAGGCGATTTGTTCTCATTTAGCATTATTCGAGCCATTTTAACTATGGTTCTATTTTTCCATTCTACAACCCCATTTTTTTTAGGTGTATGAGGAGAAGAGAAGTTGTGCTCAATGCATTTGGATTCATAGAATTCAACAAAATGCTTATTTTTTAATTCTCCTCCATTGTCATTCCGGATGCGTGCATTGCTTATGCCCTGTTCTAATTCTATTCTAATTCTATTCTAGTGAAGTTTACTAATGCTTCATCCTTGCTAGCTAGTAAAGCAACCCAAGTATAGCGAGAATAATCATCCACTATAATTATAGTGTATTCTCCTCTACCTAAACTCATTGGCTTGATTGGACCAAGGAGATCAATATGCAAGAGTTCAAGAACTCTTTTGAAAGGTATATAGGAGATGGAAGGGAAACTTTTTCTAGTTTGTTTACCTAGTTGACATGCTGTACATATATGATCCTTATCAAAAGCAACCTTAGGCAAACCCACAACCAATTCCTTTTTGGCCAGTTTGGACAGGAGGTTCATGTTAACGTGTCCCAACCTCCGGTGCCATAGCCATGATTCTTCTTGTTTAGATACCAATCATATATTCTTTTTCTCATTGTTAATGTTAACAGAATAGACATTATTTACTCTAGGTGCATAAAGAATGAGTTGATTGGACTTACTTTTAATAATTGAGCAACCTCCAGAGTCAAAGATAACTTTTCTTCCTTTATTACAGAGCTGAGCAACACTAAGTAAGTCGAACTTCAGTCTATCAATGAGAGAGACATCTTTTATTTTTAATTTAGATCCAATGGTTCCTTAACGAATGATCTGTCCCTTTTGATTGTCTCCAAAGCTTACTTTTCCTCCCTTCTTCCAGGTTAATGTGATGAAGGCTCTTTTGTTAGATATGATGTATGCTTTTAAGGCAATTGGGGTAATATATCTTAATTATGTAATGGTATGAATAATTCATTTTATTAATAAAGACATTTAATCTTTTATTTATATCAGTGTGCCCATATATATTATGACTGTTAAAATATATTCATTGATATCTATGTACAAAAGTTCTTAACATATCATAGCATGAAGTGAGAGAAATTATAGTTGGACTATGTTTATTGAGACCTCCTTCATGTGCAAATATGATTATGTCTAAACTATCCCTAGTCATAGTTTCATCAAGAAAGGATATTGATGAAGCAGTAAGACTAACATGTGGTCAACTTTCTTGTAAAGGGTCCAAGCAGTTAACCTCCTAAAAGACTGAAGGTGGTGCCTCAATTTTGACACATGAATATATCTGGAAGATATATTGGAGTCCGCAATAAGATAAACACTTGTTAAATATATCATAGTGTTAGTGTTTATCTTTATGCAGTAGCTTTGTGAATATCCTCATACTTGAGATACTAGTTACCTTGTATGGTACTATCTCTGTACTTTAGGTCATACCTATTCACTCATTAATTTAGGGTGCCACGGGCGATTACGAGTGTAGTGATGACAACACGTTGATACGCTATGTAGTCGGAAAGAATCCATCGATCCAGATATATTAAGGAGTTATACCTGGCCACTTGTTGAAGTGATGATTGCTATAAACCTCTGATCAGAGTATGTGGTTAATAGAAATAGCTTCTAGTCAAACACATTATGGTAAAAAGCAATATACTTCGATAATAAGTAAATAATTGGGATAGCTTGGAGCAACCTTGCTATTAGTGGGTTAACATGTAACATCCTATTTCACATATCATTTTAGTCATTTATGCATATATATTAGAAATTATTAGATGAAGTATAAATATATAATAAATATTTTAATTTTGGTATATTTGGTTTAAAATATATTAGATATATACATATATACACTTAAATATATAAAAGGGATTTGAAATTTTGTGAAGATAAAAGTAAAAATTATAGTTGGTAATTAAATTAGTACTTGAGTTGTTTATTATTGGTATAAGTATAGTATAGTATGAGTGTAAGTATTATATAAGCAAAAGAAGGGCATAATGGTCATTTAGCCTAGAAAAGTGATAAGGAAGACACTAGAATATAGTTATAGTATATGTATATAAATGAATTAGATGCACATAACATATTGGTATAAGTTATTATTATTATTATTATTATTATTATTATTATTATTATTATTATTATTATTATTATTATTATTATTATTATTATTATTATTATTATTGTAATTAGTAAAGATGAATGAGGGGAGAATTGTCATTATGCTCTATATATATGTATTGGAAAGAGGTGAAGATAAGATTAGATTTTCAGTCTAGAAAGACCAGAAAATGAGCCTTAGAAGAGGAAGAGGTTTAAGACAGAAAAGGAAGAAGAGAAAGCAAGAGAGGAGTCAGGTAATTTTATCTTTTGTGATTCGATTTTTATGATGTTAGAAACAGAATTAGGAGATATGATGAACTAGAAATTTGTTCATATATGTCTCATAAAGCTCTCTGTAAAATTTGGAAATTTTTGAATAATTAGGTTTAATTCTGTGAATTTTACAAATCAAAGTACTCATAATTGCATGATTAATAAAGCAAGGTCAGATTCAAAGGCCTACCGCGATTTCTAAAGTGAAGGGAAAATTCTGATTTTTGGATATCTTATTCCCTTGTGTGTATATTTTAAGTAGGAAAAAGAATCAGGTCGATGCATGTTGTTTATAGAAAGTTATGGTCGTTTTACTAAGATGCTGTCCAGGTAGAACGGGTTGAAACAGGGCGTTGAAGGAAAATTCACTATAAATCGTATAAGGCTTTAAAAATTTTGAGGTTTTAGTATGCTATGGAATTGTGTATTAGGAATTGAACAAAAGAAGAATCGGAGCAATTGAGTTAGTGAGTTCAAAGTTATGAATTTTGAAGTGAAGTAAGGTCATAAGGATACTGGTTCTAAGTGCAGGAAAAGCAGGACATAATTAGAGTTCAAAATATCAAATTCACAATAAATGGAAAAGTAATCAGAAAATTATGAAATTTTGATATGTTATAAAGCTATGTGTTAACAGTAAAATGAAACTAGAATCGAGTCATTTGGTTAAGTACTTTGAGAGATATGATTGGTTATACTCAGTAAGGTCACAGAGATAGTAATTCTATTCTAGTTTATGTCAATCTTTTTATATATACAAAAGGAAATAAGATGTATATGTTTATATTTTATATAAATTTATGTTATAGGAGCTCAAAACACTGAAGGGATTCCAGAGGAATGTCCAAGTCATTTTCGAGAGAATTAGCTCGGATAATCTGTGATTATAAACATGATATGAATTGTATTGATGTGTGGTTAAATTTGATATGATTTGTGTAAATTGTCTTTTTATGAATTGAGTGATATTAATTGTTTTGATTTGAAATTGTATTTGAATTGTAATGATATGTTGTGTGATCATATTTGATATGAAATGTAAGTTGTGTTGAAATGATATTGATATGTGAATTATGGCTATAAGTGAATATTGGTGAATAGTTTAATGTGAATTATTGGTGGAGTATAATTGAGTATTGCGTTTGATATGCTGGATTTATACGATATATTTATGTGGAATATATGTTCATTTGTATTAGTATATGCTAATTATAAGTTCAATGATTCGTATAACAGACATTTGCACTTGAATATATGAAAAGTAAAAGACACGTTGTGACATAGCCGATCAAACATTGCAATACATGTTCTATTCATCTGGACCTATATGGTCAACCAATTGTAATATCTGACAAATGGACCGAAAGGTCAACCAATTGTTTAACTGGACCAAAAGGTCAACAAATTGTTACATAGCTGGCCAGCAAATCAATTGACAATTGTTACAAATGTTACATGTATCCCGGGGCAATAGTTTGGCTGGAATTGTCACAACAATTAAATAGCCGGTTCATTCATTCTCATATAAGTGTGAATGTATATTGAATTTGTTAATGTATATATGTGATTTGCTATATTGAATTTGTAATGTGTGTAAATATGAGATTTGCTAAATTCATAGATTGTTTATATTCACTGAGTTGCGCCTCATATAAAGCGCTAAATTTTTCAGAGCTGATAAAGTTTGTACTGGAAGATCATTATGTGTAGATATCATGGACGAAAGATTGGTTGGCTGTGTTCCATCTCACTCCCTCTCCTCACAAAATAAGCATATAGAATAGAAGGTGGTCGGGTTTTGATTTTACTTTATATAAGATTGTTTTGTAAAAAGATATAATGTTACAAGTGATTATATATATAAATAACAAAAAAAATTTATATGTTGTGATTACGATTTTGGTGATTTAGTGTAAGGTATAGGTTGTTTCATAACACTTTAATTGAGCCTCACAAACTAGATGGTACTAATATTAAAGAATGGAAGGAGTTCATAGCATCGGGAAACTATTGCATTAACCAGGATTAAGTCATAAGCACAAATGACGTTCCGAGTAATGGGGGATGTGGACCCTTGCTAGAGGCGTACTACAGTCGTTTAAGGTAATCAAGTTCTATTCACGGTCTAGAACCTTGAGCCAATAGTTCCTATAGAACAAGGATTGGTCAAACCTTAACAACTCAATACTTCGGGATCCTATAAGGTCACACACATTAGACTTTCATCGGACTGAGTAAAGAATTAATAGATTTATTCTCTTACAAAAATATAACATAATAATAATTGGATTATTATTTGGTTAGACCAGGAATTTATTTTGACGAGTAACTAATTTTATTAGGGTCATAAATAAATTAAAGTGTTGATTAAAATGATTATATCGTTTTCTGGTTAAGCTGGGAATATATTTTGACCATTAACTAATTTTATTAGGGTCATAAAATAAATTAAAAGAAATGAGGATTAAAATAAAATTTTACCATGGACCTATAAGGGCTAGCCCATAGGGGCTTGCCTTGCGCCAAGCTTGTGCTTGCCGCCCAAGCATAGGGGTGCGATGTGTATTTTATTCATCCTACATTAATAAGGAAGGCTCATCCTCTCCCTATAAAAGGAGCTCTCCTCCTCCTCATTTCAACGCACCAACAACTCTTCTCTCCTCTCTCTAGTTTTGTATTTGAGATTCTTCAAATAGTTTTCTTAACTAACTAAGAGGGATTTCTTTATTAATATTTTCTGGTGGGCTTTTAGAGTGGTCTGGCAGCTACTCAAAGCTCTGCGATTCTTCCTCATTGGGAGGTTTTGGTTGGTGGGGTTCATGTGGATACTCACAGAGGTTATCCTACACTTGGAGGCTTGTGTAAGAAGGTTCTGCCAAAGCACACTTCAACTGGTAAGTCTTCTATTTCTCCTTTTAATTATTAGGTCTTTTTCTTTAAGCGTTTTTAGAGTTAATAATTATTATGCTTAGACTGTTTTGCATGCTTAGTTTATTTTATGCTTAGGTTATTGCTTAGAGTTGTAACATGCTTAGTATAAAATATATTTATGCTAGGATATAATTTGGAATTATGGTATGCCTAGCCTATGCATGCTAACCTAGGTAGAGAATTTATTTAGTTAAAGCTTTAATTAATTTATATGCAACTGATAGGAGTTCCTAGGGACAAGGGACAAAATTTTGAATTTCCACCATGCCTGTCACGCATGTTCAAAGTGACTTTCAGTTCCGAACATCTTTCATCACCAATCATATGCTTTAAATATCCACTATCAATGTACCACATTTGTTGATCCTCTGCGGACTTCAGGCATACCTATAAAATAAATCAAGTGGATTTGGGTCCTCTCGGGTTAACCCCCATTTCCAGCTATGGATTATCATCATTTTTAAATCTACACATTTTAGTCATATGGTTATTTCTACCATAAAACCTACACCCTGCGATTGAGTTGTTTTGTTTGAGCTTCTCTTCAATCTTTTGAAGATCTTTGTTTCCATAATCTCCGGAGTACCCTACTTTGGATAGATCCGAATCTGATTGTTTGGATTGTATCCGGTAGTTGACTAAAGGAGCTATTTCCACTATATGATTCTTTCTTTGCTTGAGTGGTTGTTCATCATAGATCACTATGGCTTTCCCTTTTTGAGCAGTTGTATATCTTTATGCTTGAGGCTTTCCTTTTTGAGGAGCCATATACTTCTGTGCTTAGGGCTGTTTGCTGACATTCTTTGGTTTTAGAGTTTCTGGATTTCTTCTGGGAGCTTGCCTTGGATTCCTTCCAGCAGCTTCCTTCATCAAGGCTATTTTCCTATCTAGCCCGAACACATTGGCATTGAGTATTTGGACTTGATTTCTCAAGAAGTTTTCTTCAACTGCATCAATGTGTTTTGCACAGTTGATGAGGTAGATATCTTGAGCCATTGCCTCAGCATCCTCAGTTAGCTCCATTGCTTGTCTTTGAAGAAGTTTGATAGCTTTGTAGTTTTTTCTTACTTTGTTGATCACAATCCCAAGAGCTCTAGCAATATCAATGTTAGAAATAGAATTAGAATGAGAGTTTACCTCTGTATTGGCTAACTCATATTCTGATTCTTCAGTTTGCTTAGTGATTTATTGAGTTGTTTCTCTTTTAAAATGTTCAGCTTCCGGATCAATCAGTTCCATAAATGCACAACTGGCAGTCTCCTCTTCTTCTGTGGAGGATGAGCTACTGCTTTCCTAATTGTTGCTCCAAGTGGCCATCATTACCTTCTTCTTGTATCTCCTCTCCTTCTTGAGCTTAGGAAATTTTACTTTCATATGTCCTTTTTCTCCATATCAAAGCAAGCAATCTCCTTCTCCTGATCTTTCTTTTCTTCTAGAGCTTTTCTTTACTTATCCTTTCTGGGGTAGTTTTCTTTCTTTCTTCTAGAGTCAAACCTTCTGGAGCTTCCCCTTGGCTTCCTTTCTTACTTTTTCAGGAATCTATTGAATTGTCTAGCTAGCATAGCCATTTCTGCTTTATTGTAAGGAGATTCCCTTGAATGCTTTTCTACTCCAGAGGAAGCTTATCCGAATGAATCTGCTTTAAGAGCAATTCCTTTCTTCTTCTCCTCTGGCTTCTTTTCTTACTAGCTATATCTTTCCAGAGATAACTCTTAAGTTAGCAGATTACTAATGAGCTTATCATAACTATAGAATTTCAAGTCATGAGCTTCTTCAATGGCAGTCTTCTTGTTGTCCCATTCTTTAGTGAGACTCCGGAGAATTTTCTTTACCATTTCTTCTTTTGTAACCTTCTTTCCCAGCCTCTTCATTTCATTCACTAGATTTGTGTATCTAGTGTTATGCTGCTGATTTACTCTTTAGGCTTCATCTTGAAGTTTTCTAGTTTTTGCTGGAGGAGGTCAATTTTGGCTTCTCGGACCTTGCTGGTTCCTTCGTAGGTTACCTCAAGTTTTTGCCAGATTTCTTGAGCAGTTTTAAAGCCTGAGATCCTGTTAAATTCTGCTGCACTCAAAGCATAATGAAGCATATTAATAGCATTTGCGCTTTCACAATATTTTTTATAATCATTATCATCCCATTGATTTCATGGTTTTATGGAGGTAACACTTTCAACCTCAATGGTTAGAATATAAGGGCCATTCTTTATGGCCATCCATGCTTGCATGCTTTATGCTTGAATGAAATTCTTCATCCTATTTTTCCAGAACGTGTAGTGTTCATCGGTGAAGAGTGGAGGATAGGTGATAGACATACCCTCTGAGAGAAGTTGTGAGTTAATGTAACTCATTTCACTTTTTGGACCTTTAGCTCGAGATTGTTAGATCTCTTTTCGTGAGTACTTGCTTTGATACCACTTGTTGGTCCATATGCGAGTATTGATAGGGTCAAAGGGGGGTGAATGACCCTTTTTGCGGAATTTATAGACTTTTAAGAAGTCTGTGTAGCGTGTTTGATTTACTCCAGAGTTGATGGATCCGGATGATGCAAATGTGAAATGAAATACATAGAATATAAAGACTTAAGGTGAAGGAAAATCAAAGACAGTAATTTTTATACTGGTTCGGCCCTACCTACATCCAATCCTCGAAGATTCCTCCTCCGAGCTTAATCCACTAGTGTGATTTCTTTTGTGGGCAGAAATCAATCCTTTATAATTGTCTCTAGAGATTTCTTCTCCTCTGGATATAAGATATACCACCTAGCTAACTCCTAGCTTGGCTAAGTCCTTTGCGCTTTGTCTCCAGAAGACACCCTCTCTTTCGGATGTAGGATATACCACCAAACCACCAGGTTTGGCTGAGTCCTCTTCTTTAGCAGGATGTACCACTCAAACTCTCTCCAAGTTTAAGCTAAGTCCCACAAGGATATACCACTCAAACTTTCCTAGGTAAGCTAAGTCCCAATCTATATACTCACCCAAGTATGAGATTTTACGATATTTCTTTTTCAAAGAAAGGTTTTTGAATTCTTCAAGTTTATAGGTTCACTTGAGAATTTTTACAACAGATTTGAGTGTTTAGTTCTTGGAGGGATTGAATCACTGATTGAATAGAAAATTTCTCTTAAGGCAATAACTTTGTAAAAACAACCAGCATCTTCTCAACTTGAGAAGCTTTGCTTTTATAGGCTTGGATAATAAATGTAGTCGTTGCTTGATCTTGAATCTTCACTGCTAATCAGATATGAGTTGGCGCATCCGGAGCCATTGATCTTTCCGTTAGACCCAATAAATGTCCCGTTTGAATTTGTTGGGATTGGTGCGACAAAGATGTCAGTTGTCGCTTATGTAGCTTTTTTTGCTCTGCGAAATTGCATGCGAAATTTGTCCTTATTTGGGCTCCACGCGTCTTGCTATTAGTCTAGGTTAAAAAGATTGTTACGTTTTTCTCTTTTTGTTGTCAGTCTTTTTGTGTTTTGCTAAAACCAAGGCAAGAAAGCAACTTTGACTTCAGACCAATATGGAGGAAAAAATTTATTTTGAATATTTTCCCTTTGTTTTGAGAGTTATGTCTTCCGGATGTCTTTGACAATAACTTAATCAGATGCTCTTCAATAGTGATTTGTTCCGGATCCTGTCCTCTTTGGGCTTAGTAGTTGGTTCCCTTCCAAACTCTTAACCGGATGCTTATTTAGGGATTGCTTTCTTCTGTATTGAACCAGATGAGGTCTTCTTGGACTTGTGGTTTTTGTTTTCTTTAAAATCATGATCCGGATGCTTTTCTTGAGGTTTTTGTTAAGTCTTTCGAATGATTGATTTCTAACAAGCTGTTCACGAACGGCTTGATTCATTTATAGCCCTATTTACCACATGATAAATGTTTTACATTTATTTTTCAAAATAATTGTATACAACATAATCGAAATGCATGAAGGCAAAGATTTTTTACGAAAGGAAATTAATGAGTTTTTACACTTCACTTTTAATTTAAGATTACTTATTGAGATTATTAATAAGAATACAAAAAAAGTGATAGTTAAGGATCTAGAAGAGGCTAAGTATTGAGCCTATAACCTTTCACTTTTATATTGAGTGATGTACCAATTAACTATAATTTTGTTATGTGAAATAATATTTATATATTGACGTGAAACTCATTGACAATTTTCTAAAATTTGCTCATTATAAAATTTGATGTTTGGAAACAAGGCATTAAAAGTACCAATTAAAACACTCTCTAACTCAAATATAAAAGAATAGATTAAAATAATAAATTAAAAATATATAAAACTAAAAATAATATCGTAAGAAAAAAAAAACTAGTAGCACATATTCATAATTCTAATGTCCTCCCTATGCAATTTGATCTCATTACACTTTTAATTAATTCTTGTCAAGCAACTCCTTAATTAATAATCACAATAGAATTATTATAAATCATTAACAATGGAGCCGGTTCTGGAATAAAAGAAAAGATATGCACTTTTGAGTATATAATGATTGTCTAATTTACAAAATTAGATGCCCTTCTTATATATGATTATGCATGATGAAAATGATGCGACCCCAAATGATTTAAAGAATAATATGCCAGAATTGAAGCAGCCTGTATTTGAGTTTATTTATTCATATATTGACCAATTCGGAAATATTTATATCAGTCTCAATTTTTTTGATTGAAAAAGTGACACTCCATACATTAATCTACACATATCTCATTATCTATGTAAAAGTGAATATAGTGGGACATGTATTAGTTAATGTATGGAGTGACATTTTTCCACCTCAGAATATCAGAATCTGTATAAAATAACTCAGACCAATTCATATGGTATCGACCTTGGATTAGATTGCATTTTTTAACTTAAAAAAGTCGAAACCCTGTGCTTGAAGATTCATGTTATAGGCTTAATATAGCTCTTTCTATTTTAGTAAAGTATACACAATAACTTAGACAAGCCAGACGGACCTACGTAACATCAAATAGAATGGAGGAATTGATTGTTAATAAAAGGAAAAGGGAAAATACATCTCTACGAAAAAAAAAAGTTTATTGTTCCTTAAACTCTAGAAAACGTGAATATATCCAAGCTGTTCATTTTAATTTAGAAAGCTGAAATCCAATATATATATTTTTCATTAAAAATTTTCACTCACTTTTTCGCATTTATATATTCAGTGAGGGTACCAGAATATCAATTGAGGTGGGGCTGATTGGTTGGTGAGCGGTGAGTATAGGTTTTGGTAAAAAAATTCAATTCATTAAATAATTTAATAAAAATCCAAAAAATATTAATAACATCAATTTGATACAATAATGAAAATGCAAAAAATATTAATAATGATAACGAAGTAATTCTTTAAAATAACTAATAAATAACTAACAAAATCAAATCAAAGTTTCACAATTAATTCAACACTGGTCCAATTCAATTTTAAAAACTCCTAATTCCAAATATAATTTACTTTTCACAAAATTAATTACAACACAACACACTACAACAATAGAATACAATTCAACTTCAATTTAATTTAATTTTAAAAACCTACTTTAACTAAATTTCCAAAAAATAATTTGATTCAATTTTTAAATATCCTAACAAAACTTTGGTTGATTAAATACAATATATATTGTTGTGTAATAATTACAAAAGTAATAAATGAACAAATAAAAATTTGAGTTTGATTAATTCTTTATCGAATTTGGGAGTGTCAATCTCGTTGGAAAGTCCACATCATTGAGTTTTCTGGTCCTCAATCTGCTGAGTCATGTCGAACGACACTGTCCTTAAAGGATGTTTGGAGTTCCTTTCAGAATTAAACAGCCGCTTCAATCAAACTGATTGGATTAGGAATAGAAACTCAAATATTAGATGAAGAATTAGAAGTGAAAGATAGGAAACAGTAGAAGATGTTGATATGTAAGGAAATAATTTGCAACCTGTTGTATTTGGTAAATGGGAAACAAAATGCTTATATAGGAAAATATAGCTCTTAAAAAGGGCTGATTTTGTTGCTAAAAACATGTGAAATCCAAACTGAAATTATTAGACTAAATCAAACGGTAGATTGAAAATCAAAGGCCGTTGATTACATAAATTGACCAAATCAATTAATTCTGTTGATAGCAAATATTCAGAAGATATAAAAGCATGTTATTATATCTACTAAAAATCATTATTAGAAAAATAAATATATAATATATATTTTATTACTAACAAAATGAGTTATTATTTACATTACAAACGGATTTTTGGACCGTTTATCTCATGTGCACACAAGTCTATTTTACGATTAAATAAGTTTATAAAATCAAACTAATTTGTAAATATTAAAACACACTGTTAGATAAAAAAATTCTTTTAAAATAACAACAAATTTCCAACAATCCCCCACTTATTTCAAAAGAAGTTTTAAAAATAAAGAATATTCTGGATATCCCAGGTTTGACATATAATGTATAGTATTGATGTCTTTTGGACTTTAAACCAATACTTAACAGATAAAATTTATCTTACGGAATATTTGGTGAAACATATAGTTTATATGAACTAAAGATTCGCTTTGCAAGATAGGGATTTTAGCTATCACATTATGCCAAGATAAGTTTCTGTTCAACGCCGTGGTGCGTCATAATAGGCCATGCATACGCCTGGTCTCTCATAAGTGCTCTAGAGATATTACCAATATCTCATAGAAGTGGCCCCACTTCGTACTTACGTATGAAATTTCATCAAGTGTATATTGCACTTTATACACCACTCATAAGAGCTATGAAATTCATTAAGAGTTCTTTAACTCAACCTCTCAAAATATGCAACAAAGCACATTCACACATCTAGGATTGAGAATTTATTTTGTGCTAGCAGAACTAACAAAGACTTGTTAATACCCATATGAACTTATTTCAATGGATCTCCAATAATATAGGTTGGGTTACCATCTTTGTTAATTTCATTGGCTTTAGTCTCATCCTCTTCGATGTTTATGAAATAAATTTTTTCTTAAGTATCCAGTCAGATGATTTGGCCAAACTCTTAACTCGCATAATGAATGGATATAATTCCACATTTTTATAATCACAACATGTTGTCTCAAATAAAAGTATCCATCTTGTTTTAGATATAGATTTTTTCGTTACACAATACACCACCAAAGGTACATGCTAAGAAATTTTTCAATCACTTAGCCTCAATATATGTCAACTTAAAAGCAACTATAGTTTGCTTAGTTAACTTTCATGTTATTGTTCCATCATTAAGACTGAAACATAACCATTAGAAAATTTTCTCATTCAAAACTAAGATCTTATTAGCATCATTGTATTCTTCTAATACAATGGATACCCTCAATATAGACCATATTTAGCTCATGTTACGAATATAATAATAACAAGTTGCATATTTCAATCATAAGGGATTCTCACAAAATTAAAACTAATATTACAGAATCCAAACTTCGTAACAAGTTTCTCAATAAAGCATTCTTATGTGTTAACAATAGCACTCTTATTCATCCTTATGATTCTCATACCAACAAAATATTATATATTCTTTTTCACTTCTTACTCTTTTAAGGCACAAAGTTAACAAGCTATATATATATATATATATAGATAAAAAGGAATATACATATAGTTATCAGAAACTCATTAAAAGAAAATAAAAAAATTCCTACAGTGATAGGTCAATTTCAAAATGTGCAAACAAACTGTTGGAGTATAATGAAAACCTAACCATCAAAACGTATTTCAAAACATCAAAAAGAAAACTTATAATTCTTTAAGAATTCATAACTCATATTATTATATGTGTAAATATTATATGGGTACTTCCGATATGTAAAAGTTTTGAAACTCAATTAAAAAAAATCCCTAACATAGATTGGAAAAGAATAACTCATAAATAGTATTTTTTAAACATAAAAATAAATAATTTAAAAACTTAAATGAAAAACAAAAGTACCATTTTAATTAATAACATAACTGATATTAAAAACACGAAAGAAATATCTCTAAAATATTTTTCTTTTATTTTATTATGCATGGGCCTCAACGTAACATTGTAAAACCGAATACATACACCACGAATGTATTTTTGTCCATTTCTCTCATGTGTATTATAAACCCATTTTAGTATCTCATAATTTGAGAGACCCACTAAATCAAACCTTCATAAACACAAGAATACATGTCCCATTTCTCAAAAATGAAAAACATAACTTTATCCAGACACTCCCCACACTCTCAAAAAATTTAATTACGAGGATATATAATCCTTCCTTCATTCACAGGTGTGTAATTTAAAATTTCCATTTTGTAAGTCACAACCAATGTATAACCAACTAAAAACAATGATAACGAAGTACCTGATTCTTCAAATCTTCCAATTATTTCCCTCTTTACCACTGTAATAGAGATTGAAAAAGAACCTCAAGTAACAACATAAATTTAAAGGACCATAACACAACTGCCTCCAAATAGCACAAGATTTCAAATTGAAATCCACAGTGCACAAAACTTAATTGACTAAACTCATATAAAGCCAAATTTGCAAAAGAGAACAAAGTTGCTCAGGAAAAAGCATAAACAACATTAATTTTCATTCACAGTGCACAGCATCATTATCCAACAATGCAAAGTCTATCAACTTCAAAATCCTGAGAAGTAAATGATAACGAATCCATATGGACACAAAGATGCAGGCACATCAAACCAAATCGAGCATGTCATAAAGTAAGATAAAAGCTTGCAAACCAGACGATTGTATATCCTGGAATTGTAACGAGAAACCATAAAATCGTCACCAAGAAAAGCGGTGGCATGGATGCTCATCTTGGTTCATCGGTGATTTGCTTTCCATTGCTCTCTTTGAACTGTTATCCAGCTTCGGAATTTCTCTGTATTGCTTCATCAAAAGACCTTCTTACGGCAATCCTGTTGCTCCATAAAATATCTACTAAAAATCATTATTAGAAAAATAAATATATAGTATATTTTTTTTAAATAACAAAATGAATTATTATTTGCACTACAAACGAATTTTTGGACCGCTTATCTCATGTCCACACAAGTCTATTTTACGATTAAATAAGTCCATAAAATCAAACTCATTTATAAATATTAAAACACACTGTTAAATAAAAAAATTCTTTTGAAATAACAATAAATTTCCAATATATATATATGTATATATATAAAAGTTTAAGTGCAATGAGACGTGAAATAGTCAAATTGAATAAGAAAGATACATAAAAGAGGAAATAATGCATATTGTAACTAGTTTAGTAAATTTAGCCCCACATTACAAGGAACCCTCTTTCCCGCCGCCCCTCCATATATTTATCTAACTTTGCTCCAAAGTACTTGTTAGCGAATCCTTCCCCATTACTGTATTTTTCCTCGATTTGATAATCTTATGCATCTTAATGCCAATGGCATATGTCTTATGCCATATCATGCAAACACATCCCACTGCAGGAATATTCAAGCCTAATATACTGTTCAAGATTGGCTTATTTAAGCTTAGAAAAGTAATTGACGTAAAAAGCCATTAAAAAAACCAGAACCACATAAAAAGGACAAGAACACCATATACAAAGCTATTTAGAGCAGAAAGCCAGTAGGCAGTGTCAATTACGAAACTCAAACAAGCAACAGATTTATTTTAAAAACAACACAAATTGCTTCAATAACAACATTAGTAATGATAATTAGACTGCACTCTTTAGGATTTGATTGGGAAATGAACACTTAATAGAAGCACAAATTCAATTTTCTTCGATTGTTACCCAGGTCAACATACACATAATAGTTTAGTTTCTTTCTATTACACCTTGCAGTCGAATCAAAACGCCGATGGTCCAAATTTAAGCGGGACGAATTCGTTTTTATGGGCCTCGTTGCCTATCTACATATCCCATATTAATTAGGCATTTTTTTTTTGATAAATGTAGACAAGTTTGCCAAGGTGACAAACATTTGATATCTGAGTTTAAGCATTTGTTTGTGCATAACTCTTTGATAATTGTCCAAGGTCGAGTTAAAATTTCTCCATTCTATCAATCTAAAACTTCGCCAAGTATAAAGGGATACACAAAATGTACCATTACAATCACTAGTGTAATCTTCAATATATTTTATTGAGATAAGTTCAAAAAAGCTTTACAGATTTTATTATTGGCAAAATGATACAAACTATGACATGTAGTTTCCAAATGATGGTAAAAGTAATATATTACCTAATACAATCTCTTGAATACTATCTTACCATTCTCATTATCACCTGAAATTTTCTACGAAATGCAATGGCGATTGCCACTAGTATTGAAATTTTAATTTTTTTTAAGGAATTATATTTTTTACTATTAATCAATAAAAAATTATGAAGTACAGAAAAATGGTAGAAAGGTATTCATATCTTTGAATCTCGATATACTAATATAAGATCATATCTATAAATGTTTGGATGCTAAATAAAAAAAAAGGAATTTGTATGGAATGTAAGCTGAAAAATCATTCCCCACCCTATTTAGGCCATGTTTGGTAGTTCCAAAGGAAGGTCCTCTTTGGGTTTGAAAACGAAAATGAGATATATTAGTATTTGGTTAAATTTTAAAACATATATAGAATTGCTTTTTTATAAGGGATTTATCTCCTTTCCCAAACCTCACCAAATTACTATTTTTATGGGTTCCTTTTGTGGTTTGGATTTTAATTTATCCTAAATACCCTTTGAAAATATTGTACATCGATCCAATATCTCAGAATTGATCTACTACGAACTATCTTAAATCTATGGGTTAATTCCTGTAAAACAATACACGCACTTGGGGGCGATCAGTGGTTATCCCGTGGTGGACCCTCCGATGATTAAGTTAGTAAAGGGTTATGAGGAACATTATGTAAGTATTTGTGAGAGAGTGAATGTACCTTTAAACTGACCCAAGGGACCTATATATAGGCATGAGATGTGTTCTAATTGGAATAGAACTAGTATTTCTCGTAATATGGAATCCCTGTTGGCTAAGGACTCTAATTGTGAGTTATCCTTTGATTAGAAGATAATGATAAAGATCCTAAATTGATTAGGATGATGACAATCAGGAGGGAATATAGGGATAAGGATCAGACCTAGATTTCCTCTTGCTTTCTTAGCACGTAGGTGCTCTCGAGCTGGTATAGGACCGGCTTGGGATTGTGACCGTTTGAGAAACTAACGCGCCTTAAGCGGCTATCTGGTTTGCACATTCTCCTGCTGGATTAGGATCTAACCGGTAACTTGAGTCGGATCCACTTGACTTCCTTGATCTTACACATGAAATAAGCCAGATGGCTCTTCGTTGACCCGGTCTCATGGCCCGAGATGGACGAAATATATTTACTAAGTTATCAGAAGCCCCCCCCTCAAGTATGAGAATTTCTTTAGGGCTTCTGCCGTCAGCGGTTTGCATCGGCTCGAATTTTGAGCGAATTAGGGCTATGTGGTGAGCTCTTGGCCAGGCGCTCTCGAAGCTTCTCTAGGAAGCTTGAGTCGTTTCACCTTCTTTGGCGGTAGCTAGCATTTTTGAAACTCAAAACCAGCCAATTTCTACTTGACACGTGGCGCTTCATTCCTGAGATTCAATGATGGTGACTCTTCAGCTTATATTTGTTCCCTATTTAAGCGCCTTTGAAGTTCATTTCTTCATTTTGGCTTCTCTGCAATTCTTCACCCCATTTCGGCGACTTCAGCTCTTTTGATTTTTCAAGACTATTTCTCCGGTGACTCTTGCTTCTTCAAACTCCGTATTTCTAACAAGTACTCTTCTTCTATCTTCATTTCTCATGTATTTCACGTTTATTGCTGCTATGCTCTTGATTGCATGTTATCATAGCCTGGATTCCATGTTTAGCGAGTTTTGTTGAAATACTTGTCCATATCATAGTAGGCCATAGTATATCTGGAATTTTCAAGATATAATCATTTGCATCTTTGATTTTGCGCTTTGAATGTATTTGTTTGGAGAAATGATTTTAACTGCTAATTATTGCTGGCCAGAATCTGGGTTATTTTTGCCGGATTTTAGGTTTGGGAATGAACTTGATGAAAAAAATGAACACGATGAACATAGGTTTGCGTATGATCCCTCCTGCCTGAAAGTTGACTATGGATTGTGATAGGATAGCATAATTTGACTTTAACACGTTCTAGGAATTTTGATTTCTTTCTGCAGCTATGTCTTCTTCCTCATTAAGTAGCAATTCAAGCAAAAGTTTATTTACCGTCTTGTGGAGGGAATTGCCTGATTTAGTTTCTCACACTTATGTTAACATAGACCGCTCTAATTTGCCTCGTAAACCTAGGATAAAAAGGATAGCCGGGAGGATGGACCATGTAGATTGTAATAAAGAGAGGGCGATATCTGGCCAGAACGTCTCAAGTTGACAAATTCATTCCTCTGACCCCGTGTGGGCTGGGAACGATGATCGGGCGACGAGATTGATCAACCGGCTAAGCAAGTGAGTCCGGATCCTATACCTAAGGGTTATAGAAAAAAGAGAGCCGTTATGAAGGGCAAGGCAAGGGTTGTTGTTGTCGAGCCGGCTGAGAAGAAGGCTGATAAGAGAAAGCTGACTCCCCGGATAAAGGATATGATTTTCATTGTCCATCTGGTTGATGTAGAGTTTGAAAGGGCGACCTTCCTATGGATACGAGATTATAAGGTTATACTTCCGTCAGAAGACCAACATATCCACTAGCCGCTGGATGGGTGGTTCAGTCTATACTTGGAACAGGCATGGTTTAGGTTTGTCTATCCGTTTCCTCTGGGCATATGCGACCTTCTCAATTATTGGAAGGTGTGCCCGACCCAAATTCATCACAACTGTTAGGGCGATATAGTGGGCCATTATCAAATTTGTGAAAATTTAGGGCTTGATTTCAATGTGAACTTCTTCAGAAGGGTGGCTTCTTGCAAGATGAACAAAGGTGAGGACCACCTGCACTTTTCTCATAAGGCCGGGTTCTACTCTTTCACCCATAGAGCGGACTCGGTGAAGAATTTTAAGCAATTTTTTTTGTCTTTATCAAGTTGAAGGAAGGGGCGCCTGAATTTCCTACTCGATGGTCATTCGCGATACTGCCTGCTTTTAAGATCCCCAAAAATGACCCAGACATCCGAGTGTAGATGTTTGAATGATTCCAGAGGGGAATGTGGTCTTTGGCAGACGTTTCTTACGCCTTTGTTCATAATATTAGGTTATAGATTACAATATTGACTCTGAAGATGGTTACGACTATTATGTTAGCCCTCAGCCTCCAAGTGAGCTTCTTTCCTTATTCACTTTTTGCTCTTATTTTCAGCTATATCGGGAGTTAAGAACGCAATTTCTGATGCTATAGCCAAGCGGGTGAAAAACCTACAATAAATCAACAACCGCTAGGCTCCGTAGATCATGGACGATGCAACTAATAAAACTACTGATACAGTTTTATGAGGGAAAAATGGCGAGAAGGCAGTGAAGAAAGGGACAAAGCAGGAGAACCCTAGTGCAGCCGAGGCGTCTTCCAAAGGGGCTAAGAAGAAAGCTAAGGTCCCTACCAAGGTATTATTCTCTATTGTTATATTCCCGTTTTTATCTTGATGTCCTTTGATCTAATGATTTTTTGCCATATGACTATTGACGAGGCCATCGGGGGGCACGCCTGGTGAGGATTCTGCGGTTCCTCTTTCTTTGGTAAAGGATGCCTTGATCTATGTTGCTGGTGATAAACCTTCTCTCTGTCTTTTGGCCATCTAAGAGTCTCTCATTGAGGCCTTTCCCTTAGAAGAAGAGGACCGCCTATACAAACAAGAGGATTTTCACACGACGGCGGCTCATCTATTCGAATTGATTACTCAAGCATTGCTTTCTCCTTCATTAAGAATTTTACCCTAATGGGTGTGTTTTATACTTAACATGTTTTTCTTATTTTATCCCAGTCTTTATCCTAGGAGGCCGATGTGTTTCATCTGGTGGACGCAGAGAGGACTAATGCAGAGAAGTTGATGGAGGCTATAAACATGTGTCGTAAGCTGAAAACTCAGGTAAAAGAGGCAGAGGCCAAAAACAAGACTCTAGGGGAGGACTTGCAAAAGCTAAGAGAAGAGCGTGGGCTTCTCCAATTGTCTCACAAGATGGCTTCAAAAAGTCTTGAGAAAGTTGAGGCGGACCTCATCACCTCCAGGACCGAGCTGTAGGACGCCAACCATCAAAAAGAAGAGGACGCGACTGAGTACATCCAGTCTATCAAGGGGATGGTGGATGACGGTTTTGAGTTCGGACGACGCATTTTTCAGGCTTGTAAGCAGCTTCATCCGGATCTCCCTGAGGACTTAATTCGCTCTGTCAAATACCCAGTGACCGATGCGGAGGGAGAAAAAGCCCTCGAAGATGATGTTCTTGGTGGGAAGACCGGTGAGGCCCAGGAGATCTTAGGTGAAGAATTGGAGAAGCCGTCTGAAAAGGATACTTCGCCTGAAGAATAGAATTTTTGTATATTTGTTATTCTCTTGTATTTTGGCTACGTTAGCTTATTTTGTACATATAATTTATGTTTGAGCCTTTTGAGGCATAGTTTTAAAGGTCTTATTTTTATGCCTTATTGTGTTTTTACCGCAGATTTTTATAAAGTTTCTGTCGGACTTATTTTATGCTAAGCATTTATGTTTTAGGTGTAGTTGCCGCCTAAAAACATGTTGTCTTAGATTTAGGTAAGGCATATATAAGTTAATCTGGTCTTATAGTATGCTGGCATGTGTGGTTTTGGTGTCAAAAAGTTTGATCAAGACTTGTTTGAAATGAATAATAACTAATGTATTTATTTGAGGAAATAAAATACAAGTCTGAGAATTCTACGCATCCGGATATCTACCTGAGGGGAGCCACCTCGTTAAAAACTTCCTTAAGGGAAAACCTAGTGGGAAAAAGTCCTTAAGGAAGGAAAAAGAGTGCGGCTGCTAGAGTCCCTAAGTATCTACCGTGTAGTAGGGCCTAAGATTAGTAATGTTCCATGTACGAGAAAGTTCCTTACCTTTCATAGTCCCTATCTTGTAGGTTACCGGCCAAATGACTTTAGTGATTTTATAGGCGCCTTCCCAGTTGGGGCCTATCTTCCCTTTGCCTTCTTGAGCTTGCGAGGTGGCCGAGTCCTTAAGAACTAGGTCTCCTTCTTTGAGTCGGACTTCCTGTACTCTCCTATTATGGTATCTCGCGATTTTAGCTTTATAGGCTGCCATAAGGATCCAAGCTCGCTCTCTCCTTTCATCCAAGTTGTCCAGGTGGTACTTCATATTAATGTCATTATCTTTCTCTGTGTAGTATACCACCTGTTCTGATGGTGCCCCTATTTTGACTGGAATAACCGCCTCAACTCCATGAACTAGGGAGTAAGAGGTTTATCCAGTTATTCCGCAAGAAGTCATTCTGTAAGACTACAAGACTTTGATTAGCTCATCTGGCCATCTTCCTTTTCGATCCAACACCCTTTTCTTCAACCCTTCTCCTAAGGTACGGTTGGTCACTTCCGTCTGGCCATTCGTCTGGGGGTGTGCCATGGATGAATAATGATTCTCAATCTTCCAATGTTTGCAAAAGTTTTTGAATTTTCCAAGATAAATTGCGATTCGCTGTTGGCTATAATTCTTTTTGGTACTCCGAACAGAGTGATTATGTATTTCCACACAAAGTCAATTATTCTTTCGACTATGATCGCGCTGAATGCTTCTACCTCAACCCATTTAGAAAAAAGATCAATGGCCACCAAGATCCACTTCCTTTGCCCGGATGCTTCTGCCATTGGTCCCGCGATATTGGTTCCCCAAGATGCGAACGACCAGCCTTTCATTATGGGCTTTTGGTTGGCCTTGGGAATATGCGATTTCCTCGCGTGTATTTGTCATTAGTGTCATGTTTTCATGTATTCTTCTGAGTCATCTTTTATGGTCTCTCAGTAATATCTGGCCAAAGTGATTCTTCTAAGTCAAGTTTCTGCATCCTAGTGGGACCCACAACTTCCTTCGTGGATTTCTTCTATGATGAGTTTTCCTAGCTCGGGCGTGACACATTTAAGCCACACGTCCGAGTAGGATTTCTTATATAATTCATTGCCCAATAAGGTGAATCACATGGATTTCCTAGTGATCTTTTCCACCTCGATCATGTTTTCAGGAAGTTTATCGCAGGCCAGGTAGTCATATAGGGGTTGCATCCACCCGAGTGATTTCTTCTGTATTCAGAGGTTTTCACCTTTCTCTACGCATGTTGGCTGAGTCAAGACCTCATAAGGGCAACTTAGCTCTTTCCATGAGTCCTTTCTTATGGCCACCTTGGCTAGGTCGTCTGCCATCTAATTTTGTGTTCGGGAGATGTACTCAATATTTCACTTGGTTCCCTTAGCCTCCTATTTTTGTAACAATGTGCTAACTTTGGAAAAATACTTAATCATTTGGGCCCGTTTAGTTTCGTACATTTGGTTGATCTGATTTGCCACTAGCTTTGAGTCGCTCTTAAGGACGACGATATCTGGTGCTATTTACCTGGCTAACTCTAGCCCCTTAATGACCACTTCATATTCATCTGCATTATTAGTTGAAGGGATGGCTAACTTGGCGGCATATGACAACTTGATTCTTTTCGGTCCTTGAATGTAAACTCTGATGCCGGCTCCCTCCGTGCAAGAGGAACTATCTACAAAGATTGTCCATCTTTTGGATGGTACTACTACTTCTGGTTCGATGCCCGCAAATTCCACCATAAAATCTGCTAACACTTGAGCCTTTAGGGCTTTTCTTGATTCAAATCTTATATCGTACTCCCCAGGTCTACTAGCTCACTCGATTAGGCAGCCTGATGTATCTAGTCTTTGCAACACTTTATTGAGAGGAACACCTATCCTAACTACGATTATGTATGCTTGAAAGTATGGTCTCATCCGGTCGGCCAAGTAGATTAGTGCTAAGGCTAGCTTCTCAATTTTGAGGTATCTTAATTTGGCATTTCTCAACACTTCACTAGTATAATACACTGGATATTGCTCTTTTCCATCTTCTTGGATTAGTACGGTCCCTACCGCATCATTTATCGCCGCTATGTAAAGGTAGAGTGTATCCCCAGCATTGGGGTGGCTCATGAGGGGAGGCTTGGCCAAAAAGTCCTTCATTCTATCAAAGGCTTCTTAGCAGTCCTTATCCCACTTGAAGTCTCGATCTTTCTTGATCGCTTTATAAAAAGGCATACATCTTTTAGCTAAGAATGAGATAAACCATTGTGAGCACTGGATTTTAACGATCCTTCTCACGAAATTATGATGAGAGCTATATGATGCAATGTCTTTCAGGTATTATCCATCAGAGGTGTTCCTACTATGATAGAGTTAAGTTTGGCCAAAGTTTGGAGACCTAGTCTGCCCTTGGGGACCCCATACGGGTGCTCTCTGGTGGTACGAGTCTACTGGTAGACCCGTATGGGTCATACCTTCCATACGCCTGGGGAGGCCCGTACGGGTCCTCTTGTTGCCTAAACAGGCTCTTTTGGAAGGGAATCCTTTCCTATTTCGGGAAAAGGCATGAATGCGATTTATTGCGTCCATACCTCCTCTCCCCTATAAATAGGGCCCTTCCCTTCGCATTTTACACACACACTTCTCATATAAAAAATATACTAAAACTCTAGTAATTTCTATAGGTATAGAAAAGGTATAGCGGGGGTATAGGAGGTATAAAATAGGGAGAAAACCCTTCCTTTGAGGTTTTGTCCACATTTTATTCATTCCTAGCTTCTTTTATTAGGGTGAGTTTAGGGGAGGTTCTATCCACACAAATACTCACCTAAATAGTCCTATCTCATTATCTACTTTGGTCGGGCTCTCTCAACAGTAAAGTGATCATCTCAAAGTGGATTCACGCCGTAAAGGTAATGCTCCTGAGTTTCAAAGAAACTCACATCTCAGTTATTTCATTATTATTATTATTCTCTATTTATATACGTTCTTTTCATTTCTTGTTTCGAGTCTGGTCCTAACCCGTATGAGCCTTATTGGCACCATATATCCCTAAAGATATCAAATCGATGCGCCATACTCATACGGAAGGAAATCCCCTTTTTATTTTATTTTTCTGCCACCAATCTATTAATCCATAAGTCAGATTAAACAAAGTTTTTGCCTAGACCAGACAGGACCTGTACAGGTAAGCCATACCCGTACCGATCCTACCTGGTAGCCGTACGGGTCCCACCCACCTATATGGGTACCAGCCCCAGGCAGAATCCAGAACTCATTGTTAACTAGTTAAAAATCCATCCAACTCACCATTTGCCACGCGATCATTTTCACTAATAATCCAGTAAATCAACCCACAAAAGTTAAAAGTGTTTTCACAATAAGATGCGCTGAAGTGCTTATCTGTGGCATGCTATAAACTGTGCTAACATATGTGGATGCAAGGGAGTTTATTTTCATTTTATTTTATAACATAGAATAAATGTATAGGTTCTCTTTGAAATTGCCCCCATTTCCCCTTGTAATTTTTATTCCTGCATTTATTTCTTGTGCTTTATTATAATATGTAAACGCATGTAACAAGTGTGAAAGAGTGTAGAAATAGGATTTCTGTGATAATTCCCTAAATGATGAAAACTAAAACGGTTTTACGTGATGAATGTAATTTTGAATCAACTAAATAAGAAATAAGTGAGTCATCCAATACCTGAATCTCTGATCCAATAGGTATGAGTCTCCCACCTAGAGGGAACCGTTCCAAAACTCTTTCCCAAGTAGACAACTTGGGTGGCGACTCTATCAGTTGTATCAAGATTTGGGTCTCGATTCTTTTATTCATTAAAATTGGCCTATTATGCAAACTTTAACTAAAGAATATTTTATCACGCCTAAATCCAATCAAACCCCCAGTGGGTCCCGCCTCTCACCCAGGTGCCAAGGGAGACCCACACATCATCGATACAGTGGCGACTCTGCTGGGGAATAATAATCTTTTAACTTGCAAAATGTTGGTATGTTTTAAAAGCTTAAACGATTAAGATGAGCACCAAAAATCATTTACTTGATTCAACCCATTTTTGTTTTCATCATTTAGGAAAACTATCACACTCTCTCTTCTCATCTCCTTCTCTCTTTAGTTAGATGCGCTCTTCTTCTAGCGCTAAGATAGGGTGGCCTATTATTTACACGACACTCGTAATGAGGATACCTATGATCGCCAGGGATATTGGGTACACCTTAGTAAGTGGAGGACTCATTGCCATCTCCCTCCAAAAGAGGCTTGATGCAATGGGAACCTTTTACATCAACTTTCGATATATCCCTACACCATTCTTATTGAAAGCCGTAGTATTTTACCTTCTAGGTACCCTGATTTATTTACAAGATTAGACTAAGGAAGAATATCCTCAGGCTCAGCGGGAGAAATAAAGACAGAATCGATCGCTTTGCATGTGTTGTGTTACCTACCCTTGTAATTAACCCCACCATGCACCGTTGTAATTTATGCATGCATACCACATCTCATGTATGTACTGATCTCTTGGTTATCACCTTAGACAAAACCAAACCTTAAAGGGAAAGAGCTTGGCTACGATCTCAAGCCTGTTTGACTCGCATCCCGGCTCCTCCAATGCAATTAAGGGTTGATCCATATCAGTCCTCGGGTATTTTGTCCAGCAGTCAGTTTAGTCCAATTGATATTTCTGCCTTTCATCCTAAGGAGATGTCTTATATCCTGACTCCAGATCTCCAGATTGATGTTGAGGTTCAGAATGTTGCTACTAGGGAGGAGGTAAATGCATCAAGGACCGAGATTAGGTTAAAGATCGCAAATACCATCTCACAATACTTAGGAAGTAATTAGTTCTTAGACTGAATGAATGATAAGATGTTAGCCACCATCAGGGCAATCATGACCGAGAAGAGAATGGCCAATGCTCTTGTCAGTGGTCCAACAGTGAATGCAGTAATCAGTGAGCCGGTATTGGGAATTACTGATAATCCATTCAATCAGTTTCAATTACCGCCAGTGCTGACTCATGGGGATTCTTCCAGTTAGTTTGGTCAGTTGGGTTCTGTGGGTCCATTTGGTTTGGCTAGCTTGCCATTCCAGTCAGTAGGTAAAGTGGCCCCTCCGGTCGTCAGTTAGTTTACTCAACCTAGTCAGGGGTTTAAGTCTCTGCCATTTCAGTTTGGGGCATCTGGTTTGATCCTAAATTTTGTGGTCACACCTAGAGGGACGACCTTTCCTCAGTTAGTAGGTTTACCCTTAGGTGCAATTACTCAATCGGAAGGATCATCTTTATCTTCAGAATTGTGTGACCTGCTTCAGAAATTGCTTGCTGCTAATCCTGGCTCCCAACCATCTGTCCAAGTAGCTAAAGAGAAGGATTGGGTACCTAAAAACTTTAGTATGCCTAGTATAGTGAAGAATAAGGGAATCGGTTTGCCTCAATCTCACATCACCACCTATCAGAGGGTTATGATAATCAGAAAGTTAAGTGATAAGGTCCTAGCTGAAATGTTCCCCTATACCTTGGAAGGTCCTGCTATCGAATGGTACAACACTCTATCAGACAAAGTGATAAAAAAATTGGAAAGCTTTATCAGAGGCTTTCATCGAGTAGTATGGTTTCAATGCCACCATTAATACTACCATGTATAATTTGGAGGCTATCAAGCAAGCCCCCAATGAGAAGTTCAAACCCTACTTTAAAAGGTGGATGGCCACTCAAGTTCTATTGAAAGATAGGCTAAGTCTCCCCGAAATGATCATAAAGTTAATGGATAGTGCCCTACCTGCTTATCGTAAGGTCCTTGGTACGGATAAATTCTCTAGCTACATTGAGGTCTTGGAAAAAGCTGAGAAGTGGGAAAGAATCGAGGAATTAGAGAAGGCAAGTGTACTGGCCAAACCTTGGTTTAAAAAGAACAACCCTTCAGCCCCAGCCCAGGTTTCTAAGTGAAAACCTGGCTCCGATCCTAAAGCATCAGTAGTGCAAGAAGAAGTGGCTATTATTTGTATAATCAAAGATGACATTTCCCCTTGGAAAGCATCCTTGCTTGCCATCTTCACCTAGTTGAGGGCGCTCAGCCTTCTTCAGAGTATCAAGCCCTATATCCCACCCAAACCTGAAGACATAGATCAATTTTGTTCTTATCACGTCAGTAATTCGCACTAGTGCTTGTAGGGATTTGCTTGAGGCTATTCGTGTTTGATTGGGGATAAGAAGATTCAGGAACCCGAGCTTAAACCAAGTACCATAAATAACCCCGAATTAGGCTTGTCCTCCTACCATGTCTTCAATATGATCTCACAAGCTAATGCCATGGTTCACTCGATAGTGGCCTTGCCAAACAAGCCAATCCAAATTAACATCAATGCATTTGAGTTAGAAAGAGTACATGACGAGGAGGCTATGTTGGTGCAACCTGTACCAATTGATATCGATGCTTATATATTGGAGGATGATGAGCTCAAAGGACCAGCCTTGTTAGTGGAAACTTCTAAAGGGAGGAGTTATATGAAAGATAGAGTGTTTCATGTCTACCAAAGTGGAAGGATTCCTCCTGATCCTCTCCCACGAAGAAGAAGGGGCAGAGATGTAGATATCCGGGTCATTCCAAGTATCAATCAGGGTCCGATCTTCACACCTGCGATTGAAACCCAAACTTCAGCCGGTAATGAGAAGAAAGATTCAAAAGTCACCCCTCTCATCCAATAATTTGCAAGATACCCCTGATAAGTACAGCATCCGGCAGCTTCTCATTGACTCTGAGGATTATTGCAAGGGTCTGATAGAAAAGTTATTGAGTATGGAAGCTACGCCGTCTACTACTCTGGTTGAGGTATTCTCAGTTATCGGGGGATCTCCTCCTGATCAGATTGAGCCCATCAAGTTCTATCCATCAGACCTCCCAGTCGAAGGGAACAAGCATAACAAGGCACACTTCATTAAGGTGCAAATCTTTGATCGTTCTATTCCTTATGCTATGGTAGATGATGGTTCTGCCCTTAACCTCTGTCCAGCCAAGATCCTTCCTCATTTACGGCTGGACGAGTCCATGTTTGAAAAATCTAATACTGTTATAAGGGCATATATTGATACAAAGAGAAGTGTCGTTAGGGTCTTTGAAGCTGAAGTTACAGTTGGGGGTGTGAAGTCGAAGGTTTTATTCAATGTTCTCGATATCCCCATCACCTACTCATTACTATTGGGTCGACCTTGGCTCTATGCATTGGGAGCCATCCCTTTAACAGTTCATCAGAAAGTTAATCTCATCTATAATGGCAAGCTGGTGACCATTGATGTAGATGAACCATCCATCGTAGCGGCTATAAAAGCCGAGGAAAAAGAATCTAGGGTGGTTGTAGCTCATCAAGGCATGGAATTTTTAGTTAAGGGGTACATATCACTCTAAATTAAGAAGATAATGATGAAGCAGGGTTATGTAAAGGGTAAAGGGCTTGGAAAGAACCTGTAGGGAATGCTGGAACCCCTCTCGCCCCTTCCATGGCCATTCAGACTCGGTCTAGGGAATTGCCAGGGTGCCAAAAAATCCAAGCCCCAGTCCTGCCTCATGATAGGAGATGAAGTCAAATAAGGGGAATTCATGGGTGAAGAAGAGCCTATCGAAGTGAGTGGCAAGAAGGTCCCTAGTTTTGAGATCTTTAATGATGTATATGATTTCAAGAAAGGTTGCCTGATTGAAACCTCTGTTCTGTGGAAGTATGTGGGAGTGCCGAAGAAGATGAAATGAATGAGGCAATCGAGTCCATCACCAAAGCCCTAGCGGTTCTTATGAGGAAGAATTGGAAAAGAAATGAGAAAGGAAATCCCATCAATAAGGCTGTAAAAAACTTAGCAAGAGCAGTGGCCGAAGAAACCCAGGCTAACTTGAGCACCAGGGCTACCAGTTCAGCTGTCAATCAACAAGGCCCTCCGCCTATGAAGGATGATTCAAATGATGTAATTTTTAATGTTGCAAACATTTTTTATGCGAATAACGCCGCTTATAAGGCATATCATGAATAAGTTGTAAGCATCAACATCTTTATTTTTAACATGCAATGAATAAATTGATGCATCTTTCATTCACATTTTCCTCGAGTATTTCATTCTAATGATGTCATATACTTATAACAACAACATTCTTAAAATATCATCACATTTATTAATAAAGTTGACTTTGAGTAAAACACAATGGTATCACTGTCCAACGATTTGACCCCTATCGAAAAAAAGAGATATATTAAAAGTGCTTAGTAAACATGGTTATAATTAGCCTAGGTCCTTCTTTCTTTACGAGGGGTGGGGGGTGAGTACAAGAGCACTCATTGTCAAGAAAGAAGACTCATAAAAGCACCAATAGCAGGCTGATCCGGGTCATGAGACATGAAATGATTTCTTCGAAAGCTCTAAAAGGGAGATGATTAGTCAAGAAGATTTTAGCCAAGATAGTGGCTACCTACGGAGATTAGGCTGATAAACTTCCATTCGCAGTTTGGGGGTATAGAACCAGTGTAAGAACTCCCACCGATCAAACACCTTTCTCCTTGGTATATGGAATGGAAGTCGTGCTACCGCTTGAAACATAAATAAGGTCTCTAAGAGTTGAACTTGAACCGCAGTTAAAAGAATTAGATTAGGCAAGAGCCAGGTATGAATAGTTGAATGCAATAAATTTAAAATGGCTCAAGGCACTTGACCATCTACAGATGTACCAATAGTGCATGGCTCGAGCTTATAATAATAAAATCAGATAACCGAAATAACCTCTCAAAGTGGGTAATCTGGTTCTCAAGAAGCTACCCCTGGCCAACACTGATGCTAGGGGCAATTTCGGGCCTAATTGGGAAGGACCATTCGTCGTGAAGAAGGTTCTTGGTAAAGGAGGAATTAAGATTATAGACATGGATGTAAATGAGTTTGTGAATCCAGTGAACCAAGATAGGCTTAAGCGTTATCATGTCTAGGTCAAAAGAATTAAATCATAAAAAAAGCAGCACAAAGAATAAAAAAATAAAGAATAAAACACCCGGCGAGTGGTCCTCTACTGCTCGGGCAAAAATTAGGGTACAGCCTGCTAATCGGTACCCCGCAAACCGGTCAGGCAAAAATTAGGGCACTTAAATGCAATAAAGTTCGCTAAGTTGAAAACCCGAAAAGGGCGGCTAAGGCAAAAGTTAGGGCATCAAGAGAAAAATGTCAGTTGCTTTCTGGAAAATCTGTAAAAAGACCAGTAGGCAGTAAGGGTTAACCATTAGAAATTATTACCATTGCCTATGTACTCAAATTAATCTCATCAATGAGCATGTTATGATTTTGCTAAGAATCTTGGCCTTATGAATGCATGCATGTCTTTAGGTGAAATAATCGCTGGTATGTGAACATCAATTTTTCTCTACGTGTTATACATCATTGTAATCATCTTTACCCCACATTTGCAATATTCAGAAAAGCCTGCTAGATGGAAAACCCGAAAGGGCGGTCCAGGTAAAAGTTAAGGCAAAAAGAAAAGTCTGCTGGATTGAGCCGTGAAGGAAGATTCAGGCAAAAACGAAGACAGCTTGTGGGATTGAAAACCTAAAAGGGCGGTCTCTGCAAAAATTAAGGCAAAAGATTGCTAGGTTGAAAACTCGAAAGGGCGGTCTATGCAAAAGTTAAAGCTAAAAAGAAAAAAAGGGTCCGCTAGGCTAAGCCGTCAAGGACAGCTCATGCAAAAATTAGGACAAAAAGAAAAGAAAAATAAAATGTTCGATAGGTCCCCTCACATCAAGTGTCCTTTACAAAAGTTAGAACATCATATAATCCCCTCGCCATAAAACCACCATCCAAAATACGGGTTCATAAGGCAACAATGTGCGATAATCACAGTTCAAGAAAAATCCATAAGCATAAAAGAAATATCAGAAGTACCAATTCAGAAGTTTATAATCAAAAATAAGCCACGCAGGGCCTAAAAGTACCAACAAGTTCAGAAGAAATAATCATAACCTAGGCTGTCAGGAGATCCTATCCCTGGTGACCCTCCTGAGTCTGATCATGAGTGTTTGCCAGCAGATAATCCATGTCTATGGTCAAATGGTCATCGGCATCACCAGCACTAGCAGCTAGCTGTGTGAGGGCCCTAGTCTTTAAGGTCCCCACGCTAGTCCTAACAACATGAACTCCCTCAGCACGCTGATATGCGCCCCTCTGAGTAACTCGATATGTAGAAGGATCATCCACGGACTCATCCTCAAAAGGAACCGGCGTCTGACTCTCCTCGATCATCCTGGCTAGCTGACCCCTCAGCGTCTCAATCTCGACCCTAGCCTGATAGCCTCAGTAGTGGCTGCCCACAGCTGCTCCTCTAAAAATTTATCTCTCTCCTTGGAAGCGTCCAAATCCTTGGCAGACCGGCTCCTCTCCATGGCCAACAAAGTCTACAATAGAAACCATGAGATCAGTACACATACATAAATGGCATAGTATACATCATGCATAGTTTGTTAAAATTTTACAGGTAAAAGAAACTTACTGAAGCTAGTGCATCTTGGGCTAGCAGCAGATCCCGGATCGAAAAATAACCCCTAGCTATCCTCTCGGCCTAAAAAATGGTCACCTGAAAAGAAAGGGTCATATCAGGGAAAAACGCCCGAAGCAATTATAGTAATGGATGAAGTCGAAGGTAAAGGATTCCTTACATGAGTAGAGTTGGAAGGAGCGAAACCAATGGGCTGGACTGACTCCTCGGGTTTCTTGACAGCTCGATTCCCCGAATGGTCGAGGAGTCAGAAGAAAGTATCCAATTCAGCTCGGAGGACACCCTCCCTCACAGATTCGGAGGCTCGAGACCGCTTTACCAGCGGCTCAGGGGCAGTAGTAGCAGTGGCAGTGATGGACCTCTTTCGTGCAGAAATGGGAGGTTATGGTGATAAATAATCAAATTCAAGATTATAGTCAATTATAGAAAGCAGTAAGGTATTTACAAAGACCAAGTTAGGAGCGTACCTGAGAAGAGGGAGTAACTGACCTAGCCAAACCTCGGGTACCCCTGACTATGAATGGACCGCCATGGTCACCCCTTAGTCGTCCTTCCTCCTCCTCCTCATCATCATCATCCTCACTGTCGCTCCAGTGAAACTCCAAGGGCTCATCCTCATGGTGACTCCTCTCACAGGGAGTAATAAGGGAGGAATCAACGAACTCAGCATAAGAGCCCTCTATAGACAACACATGAGCTCCCTCACCCAATAAATACAGTCCCTGATTGGTCCCCGACATGAGATGAGGCCAGAAGATGCCTACCGGGATCGGGGGAGGGATCGATCTCTCTACCATAGCATTGGTCTCCACCCTTGGACCCACTCACCAAAATACCACTCATAGGAGAGTGGTGACTCCAATACGAAGCGTCGGTCATCCACATCGGCCCGCATCCGCTCGATGGCTCCGTAGGTGGCCAATCTCTTCCACGGGTCTCAGATAACCTGTACAGAATGAATGTGCTGTGAGTATCACAACCTAGTAAATGCAGTTTCTACTAATGGTTTGTCAAAATGTAAAATGCAGGTTCAATAGGGAAGAAGCTTACCCGATCTGAGCTCAATTAGTGTAAGAACTCTCGTTACTATGCTGTGGTCAAAGGCTAGTTCTGCTAGAGCCCCATCCATCTAGATATGATATGCGGTGTCTCAGGCTGTATAGGCAATCCTAGCCTAGGAATCAACCGGTGCTCGAAAGCCTTAATCTGCAAGATAAAGTAAGGATTAGTTGCAACACAGTTTAGATAAATGGTTAAAGAACAAGAGATTAGTTGGGGATTTACCAGTAGTATGAGATGACAGATCTTGAGCTCAGAATGCTCACCCCGGACCCCTACATCCAATCCATAGTATAGTTATGCCAGAATATCCTGGCACCAGTTCTTATGAGGCACGGCCGCAAGATCCTCCACAGCAGAGAGCAAACCATAGTTGAGGTTGCTCGAGTAGATAGGAAAGGAGACAGTGGTAAGGAAAATCAGTAGGAAGGATCGAGCATACTGGTCCCTCTTACCAGCTGCAATAGGCCTCTGCCGCGTAATCTAGTGAGCGTACAAGTCCCCCATACTTAAGCTTGTTCGTCCTAGCTAGATAAAGCCCAAGTAATCTAGTAATGTAGGCCTTCACCTCAGGCCGAGAATGCCACCGATTGGTATAAACATTAAAGTGGACCACGATCCCACTCTACTCTAAGCCCGTCGTGGCTTACACATCCGAGGGAGTAATGGTGACCTCCCCGATAGGCAAGTGGAAAGTATGGGTCGTCTCCGACCACCTCTCAGTTAAAGCAAAAATGTCACTAGGGGCCAGTGTCTTAGGGGCCTGAGGGATGGCACTGATAATATCGCTGAACCTGAAGGAATTGATTCAGGCCATCAACTTTATATCCCCCGTAGAGCGAATCTCCTCGTACCATTTCCTGCAGAAGCTCAAAGCCCCAATAGTCTTGTATTAGAACTGCAAAGACAGAGTTACAATTTAACAGGGTTAGAATACAATAGACAAGTTAGAAATCAGAAAAGAATTGTGGAAACTAAAGAAAACAATATTCTATCCTTGAGGACAGAACCCGTACGGATAAGCCCCACCCGTACAGGTCCATACATGGGACCTGTATTAAAAACGGGACCCGTACAGGTCCCCCCTACTCATACGGGTCCCCTGCAAACAATCCTTATGCGGGAAAACTCCCCAAAAATCCAAAATCACTCAATCCCAACCAAAGCTCAACCAAAACTATCCTAAAAGCATCCTAGGCTAAAGTTACATGCATCAGGCTTTATTCCATGGTCTAAAACACCCTAATTCACGTCGAACTTCAAGAAATCAAAAAAATTTCAAAATAAAAAGAAGATCAGGTGAACATACCTGGATTTTTGAAGCATAGGTATCAGGAGAAGGGATTAAGGGCACTTTAGAGACAGGAGTAAGCCCCAAAAACGAGTCTCCTTCACGAAAAGCAAACCCGATAGAAATCGGGCATTCCTAAAGCCCCGAATCACCAACTGGGGGCAAGTCCTTGAGTCTGATGGAGAAAAGGCTAGTTTGTGGGATCTTATTTTACATCCTCAGTGGGTTTTTAGAAGAAAATCACACAAAAATGATAAATGGGAAGTTTTAGTGTGAAGCGGGAGATGAGGGGGCTGATCTGCCTTTTAAACTCATATGTTGAGAACCTATATGGGTCCCACCCCACCCATATGGTTCCCTGCATTTGGGAAATGTACCTATACGGGTATGGCCTACCCGTGCGAGCCCTCTCTTGCCATCTAGAGGCAGACTTTTGTATCGGTATTTCAGCAAGCACAAGGAATTCATCCAGTTCAAGTTCAGGGCCCAACCCCACTCCCTCTCAACCTTATATGGCCATTATATTTGGGATAAGTCCCTAGGCTTACCTTGATCCTTGATTAAAGGGACAAAAATATTTTTGTTTTCACAACAGTCAATCAAGAATCAAGGTAAGCCATTCTTGAATTGATCACTAACAAGGATGATTTTTGCATATAGGTCCATCCTAGCACAGGAATTCTTCCCCAACAAACAAATCTTACCAGGAAAGGCTTCCCTAGTGGAAGTGGCTTTACCAAAGGATATTACTTCACTCCGTAGCAGCAGAGTCAGTCAAGGGACATATGGGCACCCCACTCCAGGGTCATTCCTCAGCAGAAGAATTAGATCTAGGGGTATCTCTCCACCGATCCAGGGGCACCCCCCACTTCCTAGTAGCGAAATTAGATCCAAGGGCAACCCCCCACCAAACCAGGGGCATCCATCCACTTCCTAGTAGCGGAATTCGATCCAGGGGCATCCCCCCACTGACCTAGGGGTACCCACCCTAGGGGCACTCCCCAACAGCAAAATAAGCAATGATCAGGCCAAACCCGGCATTTCCCCGTATATGATTTTCAATTTATCTCATCCACACTTCTTTATTCTTAATTGAAGGGGCAAAAATAATTTTGTTTCCACAAAAGTCAATTATGTATAAAGAGATATCTATTTAGACAACAACTAGCTCGGTGTTTGATTATTGCCCCTTTTCAGGTCATTCAAAATTCCCCAGTAGGAGAGTCATCCGCCTTAGGAAAGGGATACACATATCTTCCCCATAGAAGTCAGCAGTCAGGAAAGTCGATTCGCCTTAAGAAAGGGATACACAATCATCAGTCAGGAAAGTCAATCCGCCTTAAAGGGATGCACACCTTCCCCAAGCAAAGTCACTAGAGATATTCATAGTAGTAAAATGAAAGTCATCTACCTCAGGAAAGGGATATGTCGGTCAGGAAAGTCATCCACCTCAGGAAAGGGATACGCATTGGTAAGGAAAGTCATCAACCTCAGGAAAGGGATACGCATTGGCAAGGAAAGCCATCCACCTCAGGAAAGAGATACATCGGCTAGGAAAGTCATCTGCCTTAGGAAATGGATACGTATTGGCAAGGAAAGTCGATCTGCCTTAGAAAAGGGATACATCAGTTAGGAAAGTCGATCCACCTTAAGAAAGGGATATAAGGAGAAGTGATCCGCCTTAGGAAAGGGATACACCAACCAAGAGAGTCATCCGCCTTAAGAAAATGATACACATTCCCTAGTAGAGTTGCAAGGGGTAGGCATCAGCAAAGGAAAGGAGTTCGCCTTAAGAAATGAACCAACCTATATCATCACCTTAGGTATAATTTCTAAACCCTCGCTCATATCGTGAGATCATATAGATCCGTATCTGCAATGATCCTACAAGGGGCAGTCTGTGAGCACTGGAATTTAATGATCCTTCTCATAAAACTATGATGAGAGCTATATGATGCAATATCTTTCAGGTGTTATCCATCAGAGGTGTTCCTACTACTACAGAGTTGAGTTTGGCCAAAGTTTGCAGACCTAGTCTGCCCTTAGGGACTCGTACGGGTGCTGTTTGGTGGTACGAATCCACTGGCAGACCCGTATGGGTCATACCTTTCATACGCTTGGAGGGGACCCATACGGGTCCCCTAGTACCCATACGGTTAGGGCCCTACCCATACGGGTCCTCTTATTGCCTAAACAGGCTCTTTTAGAAGAAAATCCTTTCCTATTTTGAGAAAAGGCAGGCCATAAATGCGATTTATTACGTTCAGAACTCCTCTCCCCTATAAATAGGGCCCTTCTCTTCATATTTTACACACACACTTCTCATATAAAAAATATACTAAAACTCTAGCAATTTCTATAGGAATAGAAAAGGTATAGCGGGGGTATAAGAGGTATAAAATAGGGAGAAAACCCTTCCTTTGAGGTTTTGTCCACATTTTATTCATTCCTAGCTTCTTTTATTAGGGTTCAGGAGAGGTTCTGTCCTCATAAATACTCACTTAAATAGTCATATCTCATTATCTACTTTGGTCGGGCTCTCTTAATAGTAAAGGGATCATCTCAAAGTGGATTCATGCCGTAAAGGTAACGCTCCTGAGTTTCAAAGAGACTCACATCTCAATTATTTCATTATTATTGTTCTCTATTTATATCTGTTCTTTTCATTTCTTGTTTCGGGTCTGGTCTTTACTCGTATGAGCCTTGTTGGCACCATATATCCCTAAAGATATCAAATTGGTGCGCCATACTCATACGGAAGAAAATCCCCTTTTTATTTTATTTTTCTGCCACCTATCTGTTAATCTATAAGTTAGACTAAATAAAGTTTTTGCTTGGACTAGATAGGACCTGTATGGGTAATCCATACCTATATTGGTCCTCCCTAGTAGCCGTATGGGTCCTACCCACCCATATAGGTACCATTCCCACGCAGATTCCAGAACTCATTTTTAACTAGTTAAAAATCCATCCAACTTACCATTTCCCATGCGATCATTTTCACTAATAATCCGATAAATCAACCTGCAAGAGTTGAAAAGTGTTTTCACAATAAGATGCGCTAAAGTGCTGATTTATGGCATGCTATAGACTGTGCTAACATCTGTGGATGTAGGGGAATTTGTTTTCATTTTATTTTATAACTTAGAACAAATGTATAGGTTCTCTTTGTAATTGCCCCCATTTCCCCCTGGTTGTAATTTTTATACCCCCATTTATTATTTGTGCTTTATTGTAATATGTAAATGCATGTAACGAGTGTGAAAGAGTGTAGAAATAGGATTTCTGTGACAAGTCCCTGAATGATGAATACTAAAATTGTTTTACGTGGTGAATGTAATTTTGAATCAACTAAATGAGAAATAAGTGACTCATCCGATACCCGAATCTCTGATCCAATAGGTATGAGTCTCCAGCCCAGAGGGAACTGTACCAAAACTGTTTCCCAAGAAGACAACTTGGGTGGTGACTCTATCAATATCATCGAGATGTGGGTCTCGATTCTTTTATTCATTAAAATTGGCTTATTGTGCAAACTTTAACTAAAGAATGTTTTATCACGCCTAAATCCAACCAAACCCTAAGTGGGTCCTGCCTCTCACCCAGGCGGTAAGGGAGACCCACACGTCATCGACACCGCACAACCATCCCAGTGCATTGATTCTTTCGTTAAGGTGTTGTACTTTATTCAATGTCTGAGGCTGTTCCATACGGATGATCGCTTCTATTTTCTCTGGATTGGCCTTAATTCCTCTTTCGGAGGTCATGAATCCTAGAAACTTCAAGCTCTTAACCCTAAAGACACATTTCTTCGGGTTGAGCTTCAATCGATAGGCTTGCAATTTTTTAAACACCTTTCCTAAGTCGTCCGCATGTGCTTCTTCACTCTTGCTTTTTACTATCATATCATCTATATATACCTCGACCGTCTCACCAATCATATCCTTGAACATTCTATTTACCAGTCATTGGTAGGTTGCTCTCGCATTTTTTAGCCCAAATGGCATGACCGTGTAACAATATGTTCCCTTGTGAATGATAAAGGACGTCATTTCTTCATCTGTCGGATCTATGGGAATTTGATTATATTAGGCTTTTACGTCAAGGAAGGAGTAGACAGCGATTCGGTAGTGAAATGTACAAGATGGTCAATGCGTAGAAATGGGTAACTATCTTTCAAAGTTGCTTTGTTCAAGTTTGTGAAGTCTGCTCACATACGGTAATTCCCATTTGGTTTCTTAACCAACATGACGTTTACTAGCCATCTGGGATAGTGTACCTCCCTGATATGCTTGGCTTTGAGTAATTTGTATATCTCTTCTTCAATAGCCATCTGCCTTTCCAAGGCGTGTTTTCTCTTTTTCTGCATTATCGGGGCTGATTTCAGGTTAAGGTTTTGGTTATGCTTTATGATTTTTGGTCGGACTCCCAACAGATTGTCGTGACTCTAAGAAAATGAATGTTGTTGTCCGACTAGGATGGAGTTAATGCTTGCCTTGGTATCTATTTTCAAATACGTGGCTACTCTCAACGCTCTTCCCGATCCTACCATAAGTATTTCCTGCTCATCCACCGGCTCGGCGATTGAACTACTTTTGTTTGGGGCTAAAATCTGTCTGACTTGCGCTATCGTCCTCCAATTTTTCATTTTGAGTCGGTCTTTTATCTCTTATTAACGCGGCTACGTAGGTTTCATAAGCCACCGAGGGGTTTCCTATGGTTACTGTAAGCAGACGACGTTTTATACGGCGGCTGCGGAGCCGGGCTGGTGGACCGGCCTCTTTAAAATAACGGGGGATACGAGTGATGTGATTGGAAAATGGTTTTGCATATTTTAATGCTCAAAAGATACGAGATCAAAATCCCGTACTTAAAATAGATTCGCCACCCGGTTCAGCTCAACCGGAAATTTTTAGTACGATTTTCCAACCCGGTGGTTGGACCATACCTTAAGTAGAGATTCCGAGTTCGGATGATGTTATCTATTTTTCATTAGGCCAAGTTAAGATACTTCATTCTTTTTTTAATCGGTTTATTCCCTCTTATTTATTTGTGTTTTCGGTTATTGTGTTATTTTCGCGTTTATCAAGCAATTGAAGCGACGAATGAGTTATTAAAGTTATCCAAAAATAAGTGTAGAAAATAAAATTATTACAAGGCTTCTAAATCCTATACATTTTTCTATGCGATAAATGGAATACCCGAAGGTCTAACATACTTCTATCTGCAGAAGACGGTTAGTACAGATACGGCACATCGTACGAGATATGTCACAAATTATGTACAGTTAGCAAACCAAACAAGACCCGAGTTAGCGTGGGTGTGGCATATTTTATTTATAGTATTATAAAGCCCGGTTGGATGGCTAAAATGAGATTTGAACAGCGTTTGCGAGAAATTACTTTTTAAACCAAATTTTAGACTCGGTCGTTGTTTCAACTGGATTATTAGCAAAAGTGCCACATATTATGGGGTAGGGTCTGTTTTTGGAAGGTTTTGGACCTCCATTGTTACACTGTATATCCTAGCTTCGGAAAATAAACCAGGTCAGAAATAAATGAAATAAAAATAGCTGTCCAGAAAGTCATGCCGCCGACGATACGGCTGATGCCGCCGGTAATATGGTTGATGTCGCTGGTGATATGGGTGATGCCACCAGCGACATCATTGATGTCGCTGGTGACATGGTGCCGGCGATATCACTAATGTCGCTAGTGACATCGATATATAGGCAGGCTACATGGCTTTCTGGGTACCATAAAGAAAGGGTCTCACAAGAAAGTGAGGTCTCTGGGGTATGTGATGCCACCGGCGGTATCAATGATGTCTCTAGCGATATGGGTGATACCGCCGACGATATCACATGTCTCCGACGACCTCAATTTCTTGGAGTAGCAGCGAGCAGCAGTAAAAAATGACCAAAAACCCAAAAATGAACACAAATCAACAAGAATCCGCAAAAATCAGTAATATTAATGCCAAAGAGCTATGAGAATCAGAATTTTTAACTCGGGGTCGTGAATCCACCTCTTGGTGAGCCGAAAAGAAACATCTCTGGGGAGCTTATAACAGTGATTTAGTAGTCAATTTAAGAGTTTTAGGTCTCTAAATCCTATCAAGTTGATTTTAATTACAAGACCTACTAATTTTAAGCACACAATCAGAGAGTTCAAAGTAGAAAAATCAGGAAAAATGGATCGTAATCCTTTTTCATGCCTTATCTAATTCTTATCTCACTAAAATCTATTTTCTCATTAAATTTTCCCATCAATTCTCTTCCTAATTTCAGCCTCTCCTTCCCAATTTCAGCTCCCCCTCTAATTTCAGCATAAGGTGTGTTTTTATAGGCAAATTGGGGTAGTTTTCGAGACCTTTTTGACTAATTCCACCGAAAGTGGCAAAAAGGCTGTCTGTGCATGGGCCCATTTTGGGCCATGCCACCGGCGAGATGGTGATGCCGCCGGTGGTATGGCTGATGCCACCAGCGATATGGTGATGTCGCCGGCGGTATGGCTGTTGCCACTAGTGGTATCAGACTCCGACAAGCCGACAGCCAACGGGCCCAAGAGCCTAAAAAGTCGCAAAAAGTGGTCAAAAGTGGGTCAAAAGGCATCTTTTTGAATTTTAATGATATTTTAATGGGCATTTTTAATTTGGGTGTAAATCATCGGTTTAAGCTCCTACCGGACGCGTTATTGGCCACACCGAACTGGATTCTTCCAAGTATAAAATTTGCAAGGAACATCATCTTGGTAATAAAAATTCTAAAGAGAACTTTTATTTTGAGGCATTAAAATCGGGTACACATCATCATCGTCTCGCGAGAGGGACTGTAAAATCTCGTGCTCATAGGCTGCCCCTCAGGGGATCATTGCTGCCATAGGTCAGTGTGATCAAAGGAAAGAGTAAGGGATAGGAATGATACTGATAGATGACTTATTTGCCCCTCAGTCAGACTTATGCCTTGCGGAGTGGTTGCCGGACTTATGCTTCGCAGAGAGATTGCCCCTTAGTCGGACTTATGCTTTGTGGAGTGGTTATCCCTTAGTCGAACTTGTGCTTTGTGGAGTGGTTGTCCTTTGGTTGGGCTTATGATTTATGGAGATATTATCCTTTGGTCGGACTTATGTTTTATTGATTGGTTGCCCCTTGGTCGGGTTTATGCTTTATGGATTAGTTGTCCCTTGGTTGGACTTATGCTTTGTGGATTGGTTGCCCCTTGGTCGGACTTATGCTTTTTAGAGTGGATGTCCTTTGGTCGGACTTGTGCTTTGTGGAGAGTTTGTCCTTTGATCAGACTTGTGCTTTGTGGAGAGTTTGTCCCTTGGTCGGACTTGTGCTTTGTGGAGAGATTGTCCCTTAGTCGGACTTATGCTTTAAGGAGAGTTTGTCCTTTGGTCAAACTTGTGCTTTGTGGAGAGTTTGTCCCTTGGTCAGAGTTATGCTTTGTGGAGAGATTATCCCTTGGACGGACTTATGCTTTGAGGAGAGTTTGTCCTTTGGTCAGACTTGTGCTTTGTGGAGAGTTTGTCCCTTAGTCAGACTTGTGCTTTGTGGAGAGATTGTGCCTTGGTCGGACTTATGCTTTGAGGAGAGTTTGTCCTTTGGTCGGACTTGTGCTTTGTGGAGAGATTGTCCCTTGGTCGGACTTGTGCTTTGTGGAGTGGTTGTCCCTTGGTCGGATTAATGCTTTATGGAGATATTGTTCCTTGGACGGACTTTTGCTTCGCGGAGAGGTTGCCCCTTGATCGGACTTATGCTTTGTAGAGAGTTTGTCCTTGGGTCGGACTTATGCTTTATGGAGAGATTATCCTTTGGTCGGACTTGTGCTTTGCGGATAGTTTATTCTTTGGTCGGACTTGTGTTTTGTGGATTGATTATCCTTCGGCCGGACTTGTGTTTTCTGGAGAGATTGTCCCTTGGTCAGACTTTTACTTCGCAGAGAGGTTGTCCCTTGATCGGGCTTGTGCTTTGTGGAGTGTAGTTCTAGGTCATGTTACAATTTTAGAGGGGTGAACTCAAAGATGACATGTACAGGGTTATGCCGGGACCTTCAGTTGGCGTTCTAAGGGTGAACCCAAAGGGTAATACCTATAGAGACTGTATCAGGGACCTTTAGTTGGCGTTCTGGGGTAAACCTAAAGGCTGATACGTGCATAGACTGTATCAGGGACCTTCAGATGGTGTTCTGGTCTGAACCCGAAGGGTGATACGTGCAGAGACTTTATCAGGGACCTTTAGTTGGTATTCTAGGGTGAAACTAAAAGGGTGATACGTGCAGAGACTATATCAAGGGCTTTCAGTTCGTGAACTCGAAGGGTGATAAGTACAGAGACTGTATCAGGGACCTTCAGTTGGTATTCTGGGGTGAACCCGAAGATTGACATGTAGCGGGTCATACCGTAATCTCTAGGTATCGTACAGAATGAGTGTTTTAGGTTTGCAATTGTGGCTTTATGCAAGTTCTAGGATGTTAGGGCTAGAGCCGGGGATTTCACCGAGGATGGCTAAAAAAGGCATGGATAGATCTGATATCGCCGGCGACATGGATAATGTCGATAGCGGTATGAAGTGATGGCCTCGGCGCCATGAGTGCCATATGGTAGCTTTGACTGGTTAAACAATTTCAAATTTTAAATTAAAGGAGGCGATGTCGCCAGCGGTATGAGTGATGTCGCTGGTGGTATGGATGATGCCGGCGGTGGTATGAATGCCACGTGGCAGCTTTGACTGGTCAAATAAATTCAAAATTTAAATTGAAGGAGGTGATGTCGCCAGTGGCATGGGTGATGTCGCTGGCGGTATGGAGTGATGCCGCCGCCGGCATGAATTGGCAGTTTCAGATAAATCAAAACTCCTCAAATTCCGTGCGGCAGTTTAGAAGGAAGTAAAACTCCTTTCTCTTCCTCATTCTGCACATACATAAACCGTACATCCTTTGTCCCATTCTTATCCAAATCTTTCGTTTTCTCCGTCATTCCAATCATGAAGAGAATTACCAAGGCTTTCAAGGGAAAATCTGCTAAGGCTAGGGAGAATCTACTTGATTCCTCTGTCGAGGGGCTGAAAATTCTCTCGGTTCCTACTGCCTATGGCTTGAAGGAGACGGCCAAGATGTATGGGTATGGGATTAATTTCCCCATCACTAATCTAACCCTGGAGAAGGAAAAGCACCTCTGTTATGTCCAAGTATTCCTGTAAAACCCGAATTTCTTCTTTTTGGGTTGAGTTTTGATTCGGCCTTAAGCTCGAAATCGTGCCATGATAGGAGTTTATAAGCGTGAAATAGGTTGATTACAAATTGATGTTGCATGCTTTAGGTTCAATTTCTACTATTTTTAGGCTTATTTTTAGATTGATTATGATTTTTGTGGTTTTGATGTGATGAATGCGATTTTTAGGGACAATAGGTTCTACCCGTAGGTCGTGATGTCGCCGGCAGCATGAGCGATGTCGCCAGCGGCATCAGGCATTGCAAAAAGGCCTAGGGAGGCGTAATATCATTTCTGATTAAAGTGATGTCGCCGGTGACATCATCCATATCGCCAGCGGTATAGAGTGATTTCGCCTGCGACATCGGTTCTAGCAGAAGCGACATCAGTAGCCTTCATCAGGTTCCAGTGATGAGAAAGTAAACAGGGACTTATCTATTTTGCTTCTAATTCTTACAGCTACACAGACTAACTTATACTAGAGGTATGGGCACCATCGATGAGTGGTGGCACCATATTTAGGAAAGGGACCCTGAGCTTGTTCTAGCCATTAACGAGACGAGTTTCGGGGACTTGGCCCGAATAATGCCAATGCTAATGCCCAAGCTCTCCCATCCGGCCGTGATAGCCCTTATAGAGAGGTGGTTTAAAACCACCCACACCTTTCACTTCTTGTTTGAGGGAGTGACAATTACGCCCTCTGACGTTGTAGCTATGATCTGGCTTCCCTGGACGAACGAGGTCATTCACTTTGATGCCTATATGGACAAATATCACATCGAGAGGCCCGTGGTAAGGTGGGTGAAGGAGATGTTTGGTTTGAAGCCCTTCCCAGGGCGGCTATCTTGTGGTGAGTTGTACTAACACTGGACTAGAGCAGATGTGGTGCTTGAGGATAAGAGAGACGCTTGCGTCCGCTCCTTCGTGATTTCCTTGCTCACCATGCTATTTTTTCTGATCTTGGGGAGCAAGATCAACTATAGGTTAATATCCGTCATGGAGGATGTGGCGGGCATCAAGAAGAAGAATTGGTCGAGGGCCATCTTGGCACAGATGTACCACGGGCTAGATAAGGGTGCTTGGAAGAAGGGGAAGGCCCTTCACCTCTGCCATCTGCTACTCTAGGTATATCTTCTTAGAAGCATTTTACTTGATTGTGAATGTCTTATTTACTATTTAAGCTAACCAATTGCTACTTATGCAGGCCTGGGCTTTTGAGCATCAGATCCTCCCGCCGGTCGAGTTCAAGAAGACCGAGCAGCCGGGTTCCCATTTCCTTGCCCGTTGGTATGGTGGTATTGGCAGAAAGGCCAAGTACCCCCACGAAGTATAGGGAGGTCTTAAGGTGTGTGTGATTGAGCTCGGTATGCGATCTTTGATTCAGTCCTTATTTTTACACTTAGAATAAAATAAAAAGCGTTTATGAACTTATATCGGTTGTTTTGGTTGATTATTAATGTAGCTTGTCTTGGACCCATTTGATGGGGTGGAGAACCTGCTGGAAGTCGCGAGGGTCAGGAGGGAGGTGGACGACCATCGGTTTGTTATAGAGTGCCCCTTGTCTCAGCAGTGGTACTTAGGGGAGCTCGTCCAGGGCTGGAGGTTTGTCTCGATCACCGATAGACCGGTGCCCATCGATCCTCCTAGGGGCTTATGGTGGCCCCATCTGGTGATTACATCTACGGTTGACCAGGCCGAATATATCGAGGGGGATGGCCGGGTTATTCCGAGCATCCCGGGGTCCTACGAGCAGCACCAGCAGCGCCTACTCCCCTTGTGCCCCCGCATCTATAGGAATGATACCATTGAGTACCACAATGAGCAAAGGCTAGAGGAGGAGAAGAGGTGGCTCAAACGTATTGTGGACGCCGAGGAGGAGGAAGAAGAGGAGGAAAAGGAGGAGATTGAAGGCAATGTTGGGATCGAGCCTGAGGGAGAGGATGAGGTAGGCACGGATATGGCTAGCAGGAGTGTACCGATGTCCTAAGGGGGGCCCCATTCTTTTGAGGTATGATTGGATTTATGTGTATGATTTGCAAATGCTTAGGTTTAAGAATGTCGCTTATGAGTGTTTTTCGTGCTTTTCAGGAACCTGCAAGGAAACGAGGCCGGGGATAACCAGAGTGGGATGCAGTACTATGGTGTGCCGGAGGGTATAAATTTTATGGAAGGGCATCTAGTCAACCCGATGAAGACCCGGTTCTTGCTGATGAATTCCCGAGGTGAGTTCTAACCTAGGAACATAGGCCCGAGCCGACATGCTCCAATCTTTATGCCAGAAAGCACTACTTATGTAAGGCCTGATAATTGCTTTCTTGTTTACCCTTGGATACTGGTGGTTAATGATTCATCTTTTGGATTTTTTAGGTAGCGCGGAGTCATGTGGAGCAACTGGCAGAGAATAATTTTGCTCTCCGGGATACGCTTATCGGGCAATTGCTGCTTGTTTAGGTAAATTCCCTATTTATGCCATGCTAAAATAAGATAAGATGCATGTATGGATGCTATGAATGAAGTGTTTTATTGACGTTTTCCTTGGTTTGCAGGATTTCTTTGCCCTTTCCTTGTCAGACGCTGATGCAGTCCGGCGGAGATACGAGGAGGAGACTGCAGAACTTTGATATCGCGTGAGCGACCTTGAGGGTCAGCTAGAGGCTACTACTCAGGAGCAGAGGAGCAAGCAAAACTTGGATTATATGCATCCCGGTAGCACCAGTCGCAGAGGAGTAAAGATGTCAGCCTATCGGCGCCCACCTATAGTGACTGAGGAGTCAAGCAGCGTGCCTATGACAGAAGGCAGGGAGGAAGATGAGGATGAGGTTGGTGATTGTCTAGTAAGTCCTGAGGATTTTTTATCTCATCCACCCGGTGGTGGTGGGCATGCCTAGATTTTTACTTTCATTTTGCTTTTTTATTTCAGATTTTGGCTTGTACCCTTAATACATTGGGGTTTGAATAATTTGGATTTATTGTTTGGTTTTGGTTTGGTAGGCTAGATGTTTGGGATATTTTAGTGGTTTGTGCCCTCAGGCTTTTTTACTTTGAATAAAATGGATTGCACTCGCACTAGCTTTCGAAAATGTATTACAGGGCCGTTTATAGGTTTTATATGGATCGAAAATGATAAAATTGCTTCTGATGTCACCGGGAAAACTAATTTCATGCCGCTGGCTGCATCATTCATATCGCTAGGTGCATCACCTCAAAATTGCCTATACCCATGTTGCTAGCGGCATCAAGTGATATGGCCAAAACAATCCATGTCGCCAGCGGTATCACCCATATCGCCGGCGACATCAACTTCATAGATTCGGCCATTTCTTCAAATTATGCAATGGCAAGCCACACTTAACAGCTATGGGGCTTTTTGCAGAGCCTAGGGAATGCAGATTAGATGGAACTAGAGAAATTCGGGCTCCATCTTGACTCTAACGTTTGCATAGACTGCCCTTTCGAGTTTTCAACCTAGCAGACTTATTCCGACTTTTGCATAGACCTAGATGTTTTCAGTCTATCTGGATTTTTATTTTGTTTGTTCTTTTAGAAACACTGATGAGCTCAGATCATCTTTGATTAAGCTTACTTTTAATGGAAACATCACTCAATCTCCAGACATTCATACAATCACAAACACAGAGGTTTCAGTATAAAAGACACTTTATCGAGTGAATCTAATTTGAGTACAAGATGTTAGCAATCATTTTCATTAATGGAACCCCTGGTGTTAACCAGCCTTTACAGGTTTTCAAGTTAACATCTCACTATTTTTCTCTCGTGCCCTAATTTTTATCTAAACAGCCCTTTTTGAGTTTTCAGTTCAGCAGGCGATATTGACTTATCCCCTAAATTTTGTACGGCCGATTTACAGGATACCGACCGTCGGGTGTCACCCTAATTTTTGTCCAATCAGTAGAAGATCGAAAGGCAGGCGATTATTATATATATTTTTTGGTGTGCCGCTTTTCTGATTTATTTCTTTTGTTTAGACCTGATAATGCTTAAGCCTGTCCTGGTTGACTAGATCGATGAACTCGCTATTATCTGTGCTCAAGACTTTAATAGCCCCGCTTATTTGGTACCATCTTTGATCACATGACAACCTTCTCAACTTGATTTGAACCTTTTATTAACATCGGCATCGGAAGGTCTCAGATGCTTCAGTGCCGGGTCTATGACTCTTAGCTAGGGCGTTGGGTATCTGATTTGCTGTTGTGTGCTTGGTTGTGCCTTTGCAGATTCTTCAAGGTCCTTAGTGTCCGTTCGGTTTTCACTTGGATCACTCGATTCGTTCTGACCTTCAAAGTTACATTGGGTAACCTTTTTTTGATTCCAGTTGTCCATATTGCAAGGAGTTTAGTTCGTGGGAGTTTTGGCGCTTAAATAGAGCCTTCTTGATTAGTTCGATTGCCATTCTGATTGCTATTCTAATTGCTCCATCAGTCTACAGTTCATACAACCCCTCCTGTTTAGGCCTGAATTTGCCTCTTATATCGGCGGTGGAGGGTTTTGACCAAGTGATATTTGGTATGGGGGCCTTTTACTTGGTGCTTTTGAAAGGTGAAGGGGTAGTTTGTTTTGTTGGTTTATTTAGCAAGATGATTGCGACTTTAGTTGTGTGCACATCTTTATGGTTCATGGGGTAAAAGTGCTTACCCTCATATTTTATGCTCTTGGTGGCGGTTGCCCCCTGATCTTGGTTGGTCGAGGGGTTTGATGCGGGTTAATTTGTGTTGGATGAAGATGTATTTCTCTGCGAATTTGGTCATTTCTATGGTGGTGACATTGGTCTGAGATTTGGCTATGATGTTTATTTGATGGAGGTTAGGCTTCATCAGTCGTTGGTAGGTGTATGCCTCGATTTTCCATTTTAGGGGACCAGTTGATACTTCTTTGGTAGCTTGAAGGTGTACCATTGCGGGGTTGCTGGGCTAATTCTGGAAGAGACTCGTGGTGTTTAACAATCTGACTATCGATCTGGGGACCAAGCAAAAGCATTATCGCAGTCTTTAAGCACTTTATTATCTCACATGTGTTTGATATGAGTTAAATTATTGGATTTGATTACTACATAAGAGCCTTCATTTGTACTGAAATTAATTTCATTCAATAAAATATCCTGAATACTGGAAGCATCATACGTATGCTCATATGAATGCGTGGATTAAATGGTAGAGACATGACGTAAGTAAGGAAAATGGAAGTTGCTTATGGAGCCTAAAGTTACAAATGAAAAAAAAACATCAACCTCCACAAGCGGAGGGCTTTGCAAGATCAAGCTTTTAGGTGAGAATTGATCGGGAGTGAAGTGATTGGGGCCTTCTCTAGGGCAGAAGGAGGGCAATTAGATTGGACTGCAGCTTGCCGGAAAAGCTTGGGTGGCTGTTGCTTGGACATCATCATTTTTTTAAGCCAAACATTTTCCATACTCCCAGCTCGCTTTCATCTAGTCCTCTTAGCCTTGTTGTCAAGGTACATCTTCCTCTTTCTATTAGCCTTATCCTTGGAACAGACAATCCTAGTGAGCATATATGTCCCATTTGCTCGTTTAGGCGTACCAGAAATGGACATACTTGCCCGGTCGATGAGCCTTGTGACCTCAGGCATTTTATCCGGCTTGGCTATTTTTCCTTCTTTCACCAGACGATTTATAGCTCAGGCCAGGGTTTAGCATTTATTCGTGTGACGTCCTCACTGGGTATGATACTCATAAAAGTTTCCCTTCTCGTCTTTCGTTGGGTTTTTGTAATCACAAATGGGTTTGATGGGACCATCTCTTCTTAATCTAGTGAATATCACATTGAGGGGTAAAACCCAGGGGTTTACAATGTTAGTTGGGATAGGTTCTAGAGAGGCTTTTCGGTTACCCTCGACTTGAGATGGCAACACTCCTAGCCCATTATAGCCTTCTGCCTAGCGTATATTAGAACCCTTGAAGACTCAGCTGTTATTTCCTTAGGGTTCCCTTTCCCTTTGATAAGCCGGCACTAGTTGGTGCAAGAAAGCTTCCACCTCATGCGTCATGTCCCAAGGTTGTAGGAGCTAGCCACTGGTTGTCTGATGCATGGCTTCAGGTATCACTCTCGGAGATTGCGTGATATGGTCGTGGCTTCTGAACTGACTGTAGGGATAAGGAGTCGGTTGATCAAGTCGGGGACCAGCCATCAGATAATTACCAAAAAGGTTTAGCTGGTAGGTCATCCCCTGAGGTACCGAGTCAAAAGAAGGTGGTGGCATCGCTGGTTGGGTTGGTTCTCTGGGGAGAGTTGAGATTTACTGGGTGAGCTCATCGGGGAATGGTAGGAGGATTGAATTTTGCGTCTTATGCCTTGAGCTTAGAGGTAATAAAGAGAGAGTTGGCTGAGTCACGGAAGTTTGATCGAGTTAGAATAGCCTGGGCTGGGGCCGAGTCTAAACTAGCTGGACGGGAAGCTGAGTAAACCGCATTGGTTGCGCTCCCGTTGGACAGAATGGAACATGATCTGAATCATTTTAGGTAAATTCATTCTGATACTAGGGCTGACGGTCTGATTCTAAAATCCAACAGGCGTTCTCACTTATTAGGGCTTGCTTGACAAACAATTACACTATTGTCTGGATTTGTGGAAGAAATCTGAACAGATAAATTTGGTCATGGTGGCGGCGATTTCTGATCTAGTTGACGGAGGGTAAGCTGCTGCTCCTGAGGTGGGGGGAAGACTAGTCTATTCTCTGGGTGAGGCATAGTTGTCACTGCGGGGAAGAGACATGGTTGGTCGTGAAGGTCTAGGTTTGGGAGGAAGACTCTTTAGGATCATGAACCGTGGGTCAGACCATGAATAGGTTGTAAATGGTATGGATGGTATGTATGATTTTTGTTTTTGGAAGTAGTACGTGATATGTATGGCTGTACGTAGATGTGGTTAGAGATGATGTGATGGCTTATCCCTCTAACACACGTGGGATGTTTGTATCTCACATCATACATAGCGATATGTGGTGACGCAACAGAGGCACAAGAGAAGTCCTACGTGTGTTGCTAAACTTCTTCTATGGGTGGAAGTGGTAAGGGTAAGTTGATTCATTTTCGGCTCTTAAAGCCGATGCATGGGGGTGCATGATCACGGAGCTCATAGCACGCGAAAATCCCTCTTCCAACCTTATAACTCTCATATAACGCCTCTTTGGAAGGATGGAGTTTGGCACCTTCGCCGATAATGGCGAAAGAAGCACGTCCTAATTATTTTTATTGTTTTGGGTAATCCTAAGGGGATGAAGTGCTAAGGATTTTTCTAATGTGGCTTTGGCATAGGGTTGTTGATGTAGAAGGTTCTCGTTTAACTTGATTCCACGTTACTCAACCACTTTCCAAATAGGTGTGATCGCAGGAGTTTACGTGTTGGTTAAAACGAGTGATCCACCCACTAGGCATCCTCAATTCCAACAGGATATGAGTGATACTTTGGTGAGCTTCTAGGGTAAAATGGGGCACCTAAAAATTAACAAACTATCTACACGGATGAGGATAAAACATTATAAAAAAGAATGAAGTTTTAATTTGCCCAATGATTTCAATACATCATCAAAATCCTTTAAACTTTGTGAAAAGATAAGTTCAAGTTTAAAGAGAATTTCCCCAGCAGAGTCGCCACTGTGAGCGGACGACGTTTACGCGGCGGCTGCGGAGTCGGGCCAGTGGACCGGCCTCTTTAAAATAATGGGGGATGCGAGTGATGTGATTGGAAAATGGTTTTGCATATTTTAATGCTCAAAAGATACGAGATCGAAATCCCGTACTTAAAATAGAGTCGCCGCCTGGTTCAGCTCAACCTGGAAATTTTTGGTACGATTTTCCCACCACGTGGTTGGACCATACCTTAAGTAGAGATTCCGAGTTCGGATGATGTTATCTATTTTTCATTTGGCCAAGTTAAGATACTTCATTCTTTTTTAATCAGTTTAATCCCTCCTATTTATTTGTGTTTTCGGTTATTATGTTGTTTTCGCGTTTATCAAGCAATTGAAGCGATGAATGAGTTATTACAGTTATCCAAAAATAAGTGCAGAAAATAAAATTATTACAAGGCTTCTAAATCCTATACATTTTTCTATGCGATAAATGGAATACCCGAAGGTCTAACATACGTCTACCTGCAGAAGACGGTTAGTACAGATACGACACATCATACGAGATATGTCATGAATTATGTACAGTTAGCAAACAAAACAAGACCTGAGTTAGCGTGGGTGTGGCATATTTTATTTATAGTATTATAAAGCCCGGCTGGATGGCTAAAATGAGATTTGAACAGTGTTTGCGTGAAATTCCGTTTTAACCAAATTTTAGACTCGATCGTTGTTTTAACCGGATTATTAGCGAAATTGCCAAATGTTATAGGGTGGGGTGTGTTTTCAGAAGGTTTTGGACCTCCATCGTTACACTATATATCCTAGCTTCAGAAAATAAACCAGGTTGGAAATAAATGAAATAAAAATAGCTGTCCAGAAAGTCATGCCGCCGACGATACGGCTGATGCCACCGGCGACATGGTTGATGTCGCTGGTGACATGGCTGATGCCGCCGGCGACATCAATATGTAGGCAGGCCACATGACTTTCTAGGTACCATAAAGAAAGGGTCCTATAAGAAGGTGAGGTCGCTGGGGATTGTGATGCCACCGGCGGTATCAGTGATGTCTCTAGCGACATGGGCGATATCGCCGGCGACATCACATGTCTCCGGCGACCTCAATTTCTTGCAACAGTAGCGGGCAGCAGTTAAAAATGACCGAAAACCCAAAAATGAACACAAATCAACAAGAATTAGCATAAATCAGTAATATTAATGCCAAAGAGCTATGAGACTTAGAATTTTTACCTCGAGGTCGTGAATCCACCTCTTCGTGAACCAAAAAGAAACACCTCCGGGGAGCTTGTAACGATGATTTAGTAGTCAATTTAAGAGTTTTAGGTCTCTAAATCCTATCAAGTTGATTTTAATTACAAGACCTACTAATTTTAAGCTCACAATCAGAGAGTTCAAAGAAGAAAAACCAGGAAAAATGGATCGTAATCCTTTTTCCTACCTTATCTAATTCTTATCTCACTAAAATCTATTTTCTCATTAAATTTTCCCATCAATTCTCTTCCTAATTTCAGCCTCTCCTTCCCAATTTTAGCTCCCCTTCTAATTTCAGCCTAAGGTGTGTTTTTATAGGCAAATTGGGGTGGTTTTCGAGACCTTTTTGACTAATTCCACCGAAAGTGGCAAAAAGGCTGTCTGTGCAGGGGGCCGTTTTGGGCCATCTCGCCGGTGGTATGGCTGATGCCGCCGGCGGCATGGCTGATACCGCTAGTGGCATCAGCCTCCGGCAAGCCAACAGCCAACGGGCCCAGGAGCCTAAAAAGTCACAAAAAGTGGTCAAAAGCGGGTCAAAAGGCATCTTTTTAAATTTTAATAATATTTTAATGGGCATTTTTAATTTTGGTGTAAATCATCGGTTCAAGCTCCTACCGGACGCATTATTGGCCACGCCGAACTGGATTCTTCCAAGTATAAAATTCGCAAGGAGCATTATCTTGGTAATAAAAATTCTAAAGAGAACTTTTATTTTGAGGCATTAAAATCGGGTACACGTCATCATCGTCTCGCGAGAGGGACTACAAAATCCCATGCTCACAGTTACTACCATCCCCTCCTAGTTGGTATTTGTAATACCAAGTAAACAGGGGAGATTAAAGCGAAGGATTCACATAAAAAGGGGCATCCCAAAATGATGCTGAACCCGACTGATATTTCAACAATGGTGAAATCCACCTCAACTCGATGCACGTGTTCTTTATCATAGATCTCTAAATTTAGCTTGACTTCTCCTAGGGAGACGGTGGAGTGCTCACTTAGATCTAATAAGGTTGCATACCCAGGATTAACATGGCAGTTATTTACTTCAAGTTGTTCGAATGCTGATCTTGTGATTAAATTCACTAAGCTTCCAATGTCAACGAGCACTCAGTATACCGTACAAATCTCTACTACTGCTTCTATGACTAACAGATCCGTACATGGCTTGGTCACCATGCCCACCTTTCTATAACTCTTATTGGCTTCTGAGTCATCACTTAACGTAAGTGTCTAGCTGGAAGAATGCTTTGCTCTCTTTTGAGTCGGCTCCTCTTCCTCTTCCGTCATCATTTTTCTTTTGATCTTTTAGCTTCTCCTTTGAGTTGCCTGAGTCTTCTCTTTGATCTGATTATCTTGTGATGCCTTTAACGAACTGGCCAAATTTTCCTGCCTTGATGAGGGCATGAACTTCTTCTGCTAGGACCCTACAATCATCTGTATGGTGTCCCCTAGTTTTGTGGAAATCGCAATATTTGTTATAGTCTCTCCCTAGAGTTTTACATTTTAGGATATTCAGAAACCTAACGTTCTTCCATTCTGACCCATTTTTTATTGCAACCAAAATTTTGCTTAGAGTAGCATCCAATTTTGGTTTATCCTTATCATGATCATACAGGCTGTAGCCATGACCACTGCTGCCTCTACCTTTCTTACTCCTCTTCTCATCCCTTCTGGATTGATCACTGTCATCGGAGCTCCACTTATTGGAGCAGCTTACTTCATCAACCTTCACCAAATTTTGATTCATCCCAACCATCTGGGGAAACTAGGTTGGCTTCCTTGCGATTATCACCTGCTTGAGCTGGTCATTTTAGGTTCCCTTGATTAAATCTTCCTTAGCCATCCCAAAATCAAGGTCGGCAATGCCTACACAAGCTTCATTAAATCTCTTGAGGAAATCTCATAGAGATTTGTCTGATTTCTACACAATGCTGTGAAGGTCTCGGCTTACACTGTCCGACTGGGCTGATCCCAAGAAATGTTTTACAAATTTGCCTCTTAGTGTTTCAAAATCTTTAATGGAGTTAAGGGCTAGTTGGAGGAACCACTGTTTGGTGGCCCCTGTTAGAGTAGTGGGAAAGTATCTGTACTGGAATGCTTCGGGTGCGTTGACTAGATCCATCTGGTCTACGTAATCTATTAAGTGCATTCGGTGGTCATCCTTCCTAGTGTATTTATCTAGGACGGGTGGGAATACATACTCTGGGAGTTTTTGGCTTAGAATATTTTTCTTAAATGGGGAGAGAGTTTTTTCACTGATTGGCTCTTGGAAGGAAATAGCGTACTTCTTCAGGCGTCTCTTGAACTTAGTATCGAAATCTTCAAAACTTTTCGAACTGGACTGAGAAGCGGATGAGGAGGATGCCAAAGGAGAAGGGGTGGGGGATTTGTGCTTCTTTTCTTTATGCTTTTTCCCTTCGTCTTCTAGCGGGACCCAGCATCGTTCTTCTCAGCCCCCTCAGTTGCCACAATTATAGAATCGGTTACCATTCCTTATTTCTTGTTGAGCATTGACATCCCCTCTGGGATTTCCTTTCCTTCCTATGCCATGAGTAACAATCCTCGCAACGTTGTGAGGTCTGAATCCGTGAATCCACCCGAATAAGTTAAGGCGGGCGTCTCTGTTATGGGGTTAACTGGCTATATTGATGCCGGTTGAGAGATGGTTAAATTTTGGAGTCCCTCCATCACTATGGAAATGGAAACGGGTATTCCAATGATAGAATTGAATTAAGGAAGCAGGTTCCGATTCATGCCTATTTCAGGCGGAATGACTAGGTCTTCGGGAAGTTCTCCTCTGAGTCGGCCTACCGCTACAAAGTGATTGTAGGTGGACCTCATCATCTGGTTTTGCTGCTCAGGGGTGAGAGCCGCCTGGCGAGCAATTTCGATAAACTGGTCTAATTGACTAGGTGGACGGGAGGGACGTTCCTCCGCCTCTTTGGTTCCTGAGCTAACAACGGCCATTGGTGCCTTCTCCGTAGCCTCTAAGCTACCTGTTGTAACCGACACTCCTCCAGCTGTAATATCATTTCCCGCACCGCCTTGGGTGTTTTCTACGCTGGGATTGATGATCAATTCTGAATTCTTGTGTGCCATGTCCGCACAATAAAAACTTAGAATTATCTAAAAAGGATGTGTTCTTCAATGAACTATGATTCTCGCCTGAGTAAGTAAACAAAGTCTACGCTCACCATACCACTGAAAATATCATACCTTGATCTGATATCTTATAATTGATCTACTACAAACTATCTTAAATCTATGGGTTAATTCCTGTAAAACAACACACGCACTTAGGGGCGATCGGTGGTTACCCCGTGGGGGACCCTTCGATGCTTAAGTCAGTAAAGGGTTTTGAGGTATATTATGTAAGTATTTGTAAGAGAGTGAATATACCTTTGAACTGACCCAAGAGGCTATATATAGGCGTGAGATGTGTTCTAATTGGAATAGAACTAGTATTTCTCACAATATGGAATCCCTGTTGGCCAAGGACTCTAATTATGAGTTATCCTTTGATTAGGAGATAATGATAAAGATCCTAAATTGATTAGGATGGTGACAATTAGGAGGGAATATAGGGATAAGGATCAGACCTAGATTCCCTCTTGCTTGCTTAGCACGAAGGTGCCCTCAAGCCGGTATAGGACCGGCTTGGGACCGTGACCGTTTGAGAAACTAACGCACCTTACGCGGCTATCTGATTTGCATGTTCTCCGGCTGGATTAGGATCTAGCTAGTAACTTGAGTCGGGTTCACTTGACTTCCTTGATCTTACATATGAAACAAGCCAGACGGCTCTTCGTTGACCCGGTCTCATGCCCCGAGATGGGCAAAATATATTTAGTAAGTTATCACCCTTCAATATACCTTCTAATTTATTTAAAATATGTCTATTTTAGTAATTAATATCTCCAACCGCAACGGTGAATTATATTTTCACTAAACACTAAGTACAAATCAGTTAATAACAACAACTTAAAACCGCAACTAGAAACAGCAACAGTAACCGCAACAGAAATTGTTTTGCCAAACGGGGCCTTAGACATATTTAATGCACCGATTGAGCTTCATTTGAGTCAAGTTGAGTCGGATCTCACAAGAAACTCCGTCCAAGTCTACCCTCTAGCAAAAATAGTTTTGGGAAATACAATGGTTTACGACACTTTAAGGAATTTTTTTTCCTTAACTACTTCCCTTTGCAGTTAGCTAATTATCCCTTTTTAAGTTTGAATTTTCCTGCGGTATATTACTTTATTCTTCCAACTTGATTTCCTTTCTTCTTCTTTCTTTCTTTGATCATCTCGTTTCTTCCTGTTTCATTTTTTTCATTATTTCTATCGCGATTTTCCTCTATCTCTACTCAGATCGATTTTGATTTCTTGTTTTCTGGTTCTAGTTTTCGATTTTGGTTAAGTTTTCTTATTCCGATAATTTTCTAATTTTTTCTGATTGACAGTATGATTTATGCTTCTATTTTGTTTTTTTTATTTTTGTTCATCTATTTTATTTTGAGATTTATACTTTATGAATCTTACAAGTTTTGTTTATATATTGAAATTCACTTTTTTGTGAAGGAGATTTTGATTTTTCAAACTATAGCCTTTTAGTTGTGTATCTGTTGTTATCTTATTGGATGAAATTGGTGTCTTAGTACAATATAAAATCATGTATCTACGTAATTTTGATATGAATTCGTCATCTTGCTGCTCCGATTTTGTTAGTTTTGTTTCCATTTTCATTGAAATGGCAGAGGCAACAAAACAAGGAAAGAGAAGAAAGAGTTAAGAATATAATTAAAATTTATTTTTTATATTTATAGGAGTACTCAATTTTTGAACAAAATTCATGTTATCTTTATAATGGTATTTTCACTTATTTTTACAATAGATATTAAACTACCAGCAAAAACCATATTTGGAAAGCCTTATACCTAATATAAGAGTGGTATAATGCATTTATATAGTCATTTCTCCTTTATGTTCACAACATTACTCATTTTTCCATAAAAAAACATGTTATGAAGGCCTTATCTTGGTATAAGACCTCTTTTACCACTCTTATTTTTCTATGAAGCAAATATGTTTAAATGGCTTGCACTTCCACAAGAGCTCTTCTACCATTCTTATACATGGTAGGAAGGCCTTATACCTAGTATAAGAGTGGTTTATGACCTTTATATTGCCCATTTTTCATTTCTTTTTTAGAAAAAAAAATTAAAATGTCAACAGAAACCATAGTATGAAGGCCTTATACCAAGTATAAGAGTGTCTTAAAGCTACAGGTAAAATTAAACTTTAAAGCTAATAACAATAATCAGACAATAACAAAAAAGAAAAATGAAAAGGAAAATCACTCATTCCATTCATATGGAAACAACAACAATAAAATTCACAATAGAATAATCTCCCTGAACAACCTTACAAAGACATTAACATCGTCATTCAAAACCGTTGATTCCAACAATGTCACACCATATATTTATTATTAAAAAGTCATCGATCCAAACAGGTCTCGATACCGACAATGTGTCTCCATCCTTGGCCATGCCTCTTCTTAATAGCAAAATGCTCAATAGTCTTCTTTCTCCCTTATATACAATTTGTACATAAGTTCCACAACAACAATAGAAAAGTCAAATAATAAAGGATACATTATCAATTGTTATTGTAGTTATGAAAAACTGAGCAAGCTTCTATGACACAATTATTGAGCAAACTTCTATTTTACAACTATTATACTTCTTATTAAATAATTTTGTACAAATTGCTTGCATAAGAGCTCTTTCAAAACTTTTATAAATGGTATAAGACATGTTTTACTACTTTTCAAAATTTAATGTACCTAAAATGTTTAAATAGTTGGTATAAAAGCTCTTTTTACCACTCTTATACTTGATATAAGACATTTTTTATGACTCTTAACCTTTAATGAAACAAATATGTTTATATGGTTTGACATAAGGACTCATTTACCAATCCAATGCCTGATATATGACCCCTTTACCACTGTTAAACTTTAGTGAAACAAATTTGTTTTAGATTGCTGGTACAATAACTATTTTACAACTTTTATACTCGATATAAAACCTCTTATACCCATTTTTTTACCACTTTTTAATTTTTGTCTTGATGTTTCATAGTCATCTCATCATTCTCAAAATAAAAATACTTAAAAGCTTATGTCTAAAGTGTCATATTCCATATCTTTTACCATCTTTCAATAAGAAGGCATAAATCTAAAAAATTTACTCTCTTGTGCATTTCAACAAACAACTAATATGCATGATTATTATATATATTTCACACAACCATCAATCATATAACAACATCCAAAAAACAAATAACCAAACCATTCTCTTTTACAAAAATGACAGTATATAATGACAATAGTAAATCTAAAAACGATTGACATAGTGACAATAATACCTTGCTTCAATAATTTTTTTTCTCATACATTTCTCTTGCCTCTCAATTTTGTAGTAGCTTTTCATTAATTTCAATTTGTAGTCGGTTTAGAAATGAAGATGGAAGAGGTCGAGAGCAGGAGCAGCGTAAAATGGGTTGAAATTGTCAAGAAAATGGGAGTTGAAAGGACGGTTCGTGTGTAAAAGAAGAATTTGCAAGTTTTTTTATTTTAAAAGTTTAGAATTGAAAATCTGGTAAGTAAGAAAGGGGAAAGTTGATGTTTGGGCTTAAAAAATTCACATGTTAGTATTTAGGGAAATACAGTGGTTTACGACACTTTAAGGAATTTTTTTCTCCTTAACTACTTCCCTTTTCAGTTAGCTAATTATCCCTTTGTTATAAAACTTGTTAGTAGCGGCATTAAATAAAATAAACAATACTATATTTCATTAAGAATAAGTATATATTACAATACGATTCTAAAAGATATTGAAACGTAACAATTATAATAGAAAAATACTTAAACCTTTTACCGAAGAAGAAGCTTATTGCGGAGGCCTAAAACTCAGTTTCCTTAAGACAATTATTCGTCCGCTACCGGTGAATTTGTCTCCCAGGATACAACCACAATTTTATGTTATTCAAATTATAGCTTTTCTATATTGTAATTTAGCCTAAAGTAGATAATGCACACCATTATCTAATATGCCATATTTTTAATAATCCCCCACATGAATGAAAATTGAAAACAACACGGACATTTTTCAAAATTCGAAGGGTAAAATGCTCTTCGGCCAATATTTGCATAGGATAGGTAGGCTACAACCTTTGAAACTTCCCTTGTGAAAGTATATCTACTTTACTGACTGACTAGTAGACGCGATGTCCTTGAACTATTCTGCCGTTTGTGTAAACGATGATATACCCCAGACAAATATCAACATATCACGGTTTTTTGTTCTCATGGTTATGTTTGTTATAGTCATGAACATCTCCTGGTTTTACAAGAGTTTCAGATTACTATGCCCCAATAGTATCCTTTGAAGTGACCCCACTTCATTCTCACATAGGTGATCTCTTTTGCTCAATCGTTGATGCACAAAGGATCATTAAATCATGTAGCTTAACCTTAACATGTTTTGTCACTATTTACATTATAGGAATGGACACAGGGTACCCCTACAGTGACCACACGAGGTCTATGCAATTAGGTTGTCCCATTAAACCAAGATCTTGGGATCTCCAATCAAACATGGTTGGGTTTTCCTTCACATAGCATCTTAAATATTCATAGGCTTTAGTCTCATTCCTTTAGACGTCTTTTCAACTTGATCTCAATTTAACCCTTTGGTTAGCGGATCCACAATGTTATCCTTTGATCCTAGAAAATCAATAGAGATAACTGATGTTGAGACCGGTTGTCTAATGGTGTTATATCGACAACACATGTGTCTTGACTTACCATTATACACAAGGTTTTGTGCTCTTTTAATTGCTGCTTGACTATCGCAATATTCATAAATTGCTGGCACAGGCTTAGGCCATTCTGGAATATCCTTTAAGAAGTTATGTAGCCATTTGGCTTCTTCTCCCATTTTATCTGAGGCTACAAACTCAGCTTCCATTGTTGAACGAGTTATAATAGTTTGCCTTGAGGATTTTCAAGTCAGTGCTCCTCATCCTAGAGTGAACACGTACCCACTTGTACCTTTAGAATTCTTGATGTCAGCTATCTAACTAGTATCAGAATATGCTTCTAGTAGAACAGGTTCTCTTGTATAGTGCAGTCTATAATTACGAGTATCTCGCAAATACCTTAGTATTCTCACGATCGCATCCCAATGGCTTTTACCTGGGTTACTCATAAATCTGCTTAAACTACTTATAGTATAAGCAATATCAGGCCTTGTACAACTTGTAAGGTACATTAGACTGCCTATAACCCTTGCATATTCCACTTGGTCTATGCACTCACCTTTGTACTTGGACAAATGTTGATTATTGTCTAACGGTGTTTTGGCTATACCAATATCACCTATGTTAAACTTGTCAAGTATCTTATCCACATAGTGTGACTACATCAATATGAGACCATTAGGTGAACGTTGAACTTTAATGCCTAAAATTACATCAACTAGTCCCATATCTTTCATGTCAAATTTAGAATTTAACATATCCTTGGTATGTTTTACCATTCTCTCATTTCTTCCAACAATGAGTATGTCATCAACATACAAACATAAAATAACTTATCCCTCATTTATAGTTTTAACATATATACATTTGTCACACTCATTTATATGATAGCCACTTGCCATCATGGCATAATCAAATTTCTTATGCCATTGTTTTGGTGCTTGCTTTAATCCATATAAAGACTTCACCAACTTACATACTTTCCTTTCTTGACCAGAAGCTACACAACCCTCGGGTTGTTCCATGTAGATTTCTTCTTCAAGATCTCCGTTTAGAAAATTTGTTTTCACATCCATTTGATGTACTTCGAGATTTCACAAAGCGACAATTCCAAGTATCATCCTAATAGATGTTATTCTTGACACTGGGGAATACGTATCATAGTAATCAAGGCCTTCTTTTTGTCTATAACCTCTTATGACTAAACGAGCCTTGTATTTATCAATTGTTCTCTCAGCTTTTAGCTTACGTTTGAAAATCCATTTAGAACTTAGTGGCTTAGTTCCAAGAGGAAGGTCTGCTAGTTGCCACTTATGATTTTGTAAAATGGAATCAATTTCACTCCTTATGGCATCTTTCCATAAAGGACTTTTAATAGAGCTTATAGCTTCTTTATATGTTTATGGTTCTACTTTAACCACATAAGTTAAGAAATTCGGACCAAAGGATTTTTCAATCCTTTGCCGTTTACTTCTTCTAGGTTCTACCTCATTAACTGTATTATTCTCTTGTTGAGAATTTTGATCATCTTCTTCAATTATTGATTGAAGATTGTCATAGTTATTAATGTCTTGTTGATCAACTTGACCGGCACTTAAAATAAGTTCACGAGACCTTTTAGTTCCCGACCCTTCGCCTTTTTCCTTACATGGAAACACGTCTTTAAAAAATGAAGTGTCCTTTGACTTAATCAAAGTGTTCTTGTGTACATTCAGGTTTTTGGATTCATGCACAAGAAACCGATATGCGTTGCTATTACTAGCATATCCAATGAAAATACAATCCACCATTTTTGGACCTATTTTCATACGTTTAGGTAATGGTGCAATTACCTTTGCAAGACACCCCCACACTTTCAAGTAATTATAAGAAGGCTTTCTACCCTTCGATAATTCATAATGGGTTTTGTCTTGTTTCTTACGTGGTATCTTATTTAAAAGATAATTTGCTGACAAAACAGCATCACCCCACATGTTTTATGGTAAACCATAATTGGTTAACATTGCATTCATCATCTCTTTTAGAGTACGATTATTGCATTCAACTACACCATTTGATTGTGGAGAGTAAGGTGGTGTCACTTCATGAATAATTCCATTTTAAGAGCAAAACTCGCCAAATGGTGCAACATATTCACCACCACGATCACTTCTTACCTTCTTAATTTTCTTATTAAGTTGGTTTTCTACTTTTTAGCAAATACACATAACAATATTTTGTGCTATTATCAATAAAGGTTATAAAATATTTATTTCCTCCTCTTGATTGAATGTATTTCAAGTCACAAATATCAATATTTATTAGACCAAGTAATTCCGAATTTCTTTCAATGGATTGAAATGAACATATTGTCAATTTTGTCTCAACATACGTTTCACATTTATGTGATTTATCAATATGAAATATAGGTATATGATTCAAGTTAATTAAGAATCGTAACGTATCAAAATTAACGTGTCCAAGTCTACTATGCCATAAGTTAGAAGACTCAATCATATAAGCAACAACATTATTCTCATTAATAGAATTTTGCTTACAAGAGATACAATAAAATTTAAACATTCCATTACATTCGTATCCCTTTCCCACATAAATGTCTCCCTTAGATAAAAATAAATTTCTGAGATTCAAATACCATCTTGAAGCCGTATTCACTCAATAGGCTCCCAGAAATTAGATTCTATCTCATGTCAGGTACATACAAGACATTTTATAATTTTACTTCTTTGCCGAAAGTCATTTCAGAATCACCGGTCCATGTCCTTTGACGTTAGAAGTAGCAGAATTTCCCATGAAGAGTTTTTCCCCATTATCCATAAGAGTCAAATCAGCAAAAGTCTCTTTGTCCCAATACATGTGACTAGTAGCACCAGTGTCAAGCCACCGCTCCGTTGAGTTTGAGTCAATCATATTGACCTTAGAAATTACAGCACATATATTGATGTCATATACATCTTTTGTAATTTCTTTCATAACTTTTACCTCAATGTTATTGACCCTTTTTGTCAATTTACAATTAGAGGATTTATGTTTCATCTTGTTGCAAAAAAAATATTTTCCAATGAACATTTCTATCTTGGATATGCTTCTATTTTGTCCAATTTTGAACTTACATTTAACATGTTGTTTACCCTTTTTGGAGTCTCTAATGACCTCTACCACGTTGACTTTAGCCAAAACTTGATTAGCAATAGAAATTTTTTTTCTTTAAGGAATCCCACAATTCTTCTACAATATGTTTAATATTACACACCGTATATAGTTCAATGACTAAGTCATTCAAGATATGATTTTGCAAAGAAAATCCATATGATTCCAACCATCCATAAATAATTGAAAAGAACCATTAACCACACTAACATGAGGATCATCTTTCAATATATTATGGTGTCTCATGTTTGTCACATAGAAAAATATTTATATTGCCAAACTTTAAAATTTGAACAACAAAATTTCTCTGATCTTTTAAGAGTTGAAATAAGATATAATCCGAAAGCAACTTCATGATCATTAGGCATAAAAATCGTTAAACTCGAAAGTTCATTTCCATTAGGTCCAACACTAATAGGACCAATTTATCCATTTTGGCTATTCTGGCATAGAATCGTTTCAGAACCATTACCTCCAATTGGTAAAATAATGTCCATAATATTCTCAATTTACAATTCAAAATACTACAGAGTAAGTCAGAAACTTCTAAACGAGAAAAACTAAGAAAAAGAAGAAAGAGAATTTTTTTTATGAAAAGCAATTTACTGTTTTTTTTATATGAAAAACGTTTTTTTCTAAAAATATTCTTCAAGAATCCAGAGTAACCTGCACTTAACTTAAAAAAATAGAGACGTAATTGTCTTAAGATTGTTATAAAACTTGTTAGTAGCAATATTGAATAAAATAAATAATACTATATTTCATTAAGCATAAGTACATATTACAATATGATTCTCAAAGATATAGAAACGTAACAATTATAATAGAAAAATACTTAAACCTTTTATCGAAGAAGAAGCTTATTACAGAGGCCTGAAACTCAGTTTCCTTAAGACAATTATTCGTCCGCTACCAGTGAATTTGTCTCCCAGGATACAACCGCAATCGTAGAAGAACTCTAACCGTGTGAAGAGCAATTCACAAGAACCTAATACTAAGTAGCCTTCTTGTAAAAGGAATGAAAACTTTTAGAGATATTTTTAGTATGAAAACAGAAAATAAATCACAAAGTAAACAAGTATAAATACCAGCTGAATTTTTTTTAGATTAAAAGAGTGAAGAACAAATGTGTAAAGAGAAGGCTACAAGAATAGGGTATTTATAGGACAAATGTCGTTAACATGGATTAAATTGGTTTAAAGGGCATTAACTCTTGTAACCAAACTTTTATGGCCATTAACTTTTGTAACCACACATTTATGATCATTAACCATGGATGTTATGAGAAATGTAATTGATTAAGGGATTAAACATCCATTAATCTAATATAAAAATCTGGTATGAAAAAATTATGACAAGACAATATTTTTTCAGTATCGAATCACCGATTTGGCGTGTCTAAATTTGATAGATGTTCAAACTTTAACCTACAATTTCTCATTCACCATTAATCCGTTTTAGGCATATAATATATCGTTGGAAAGCTCTCGAAGCGTAGAATACAAGATCATATTTCATGTTATTCAAATCATAGCTTTTCTATCGTTGGAAAGCTCTCGAAGCGTAGAATACAATGACTTATTTCATGTTATTCAAATCATAGCTTTTTCATATTATAATTTAGCCTAAAGTAGATAACGAACACAATCCGATTGACCGTTCCATTTATGTTGCTGTTTTTTCGATTTTTGTTCATCTATTTTGTTTTGAGATTTGTGTTTTGTGAATCTTACAAGTTTTGTTTATGTATTGAGATTCACTTTTTGTGAAGGAGATTTCGATTTTTCTGACTATAGCCTTTTAGCTGCGTATCTGGTGATATCTTTGTTGGATGAAAGTGTTGTCTTAATACAATATAAAATTGCAGATCTACATAATTTTGATATGAATTCGTCATCTTGCTGCGCCAATTTTGTTAGTTTTGCTTCCATTTTCATTGAAATGGCAAAGGCAATAAAACAAGGAAAGAGAAGAAAGAGTTAAGAACATAATTAAAATTGATTTTATATGTTTATAGAAGTACTCAATTTTTGAACAAAAAACATGGTATGAATGACTTATACCCCGTATAAACGTGATATAATGTCTTTAAAATGCTAATTTTAAACTTATTTGACAATAAATATTAAACTACCAGCAAAAACCATATTTTGAAAGTCTTATACCTGATATAAGAGTGGTATAATGTATTTATATAGTCATTTCTCCTCTATGTTCACAACATTACTCGTTTTTCCATAACAAGAATATGTTATGAAGGCCTTATCTTAGTATAACACCTCTTTCACCGCTCTTAATTTTTTTATGAAGCAAATATGTTTAAATAGCTTGCACAAGAGCTCTTCTACCATTCTTATACATGGTATGAAGGTCTTATACCTAGTATGAGAGTGGTGTAAGACCTTTATATTGCCCTTTTTTGTTTCTTTTTTAGAACAAATTTTAAAATGACAACAAAAACCATAGCATAAGGACCTTATACCATGGTATGAAGGCCTTATACCAAGTATAAGAGTGTCTTAAAGCGACAAGTAAAATTAAAACTTCAAAGCTAGTAGTGATAATCAAACAATAACAAAAAAAAAGGGAAATGAAAAGGAAAATCACTCATTCCATTCATATGGAAATAACCAAACAACAATAAAATCCACAATAGAACAATCATTCCTCAAATAATAATTTAAAATCACTGCCATCGCCTCCTTCGACAACCTACTAAAGGCATTTTCATCGTCATTCAAAATTGTTGATTCTAACAATGCCACACCATATATGTATGATTCAAAAGTCCTCGATCCAAACAGGTCTCGATACCGACAATATTTGTGTCGCCATCCTTGGCCATGCCTCTTCTTCATAGAAAAATGCTCAATAATCTTCGTTCTCCCTTATATACAACTTGTACATAAGTTCCACAACAATAATAGAAAAATCAAATAATAAAGGATACATTATCAATTGTTATTTTAGTTATGAAAAATTGTGCAAGCCTTTATGACACAGTTATCGAGCAAACTTCTATTATACAATTATTAAACATTTAGTTAAATAATTTTATACAAATTGCTTGCATAAGAGCTCTTTCACCACTTTTATAAATGGTATATAAGACATGTTTTACTACTTTTCAAAATTTAATGAAACTAAAATGTTTAAATAGTTGGTATAAAAGCTCTTTTTACCACTCTTATGCTTAGTATAAGACATTTTTTTTGTGACTCTTAACCTTTGATAAAACAAATATGTTTATATGGTTGACATAAGGACTCTTTTATCAATCTTATGCTTGATATAAGACCCGCTTTACCACTATTAAACTTTAGTGAAATAAATTTGTTTTAGATTATTGGTATAATAACTATTTTACAACTCTTATGCTCGATATAAAACCTCTTATACATGTTTTTTTACCACTTTTTAATTTTCTTCTTGATGTTCTATAGTCATCTCATCATTCTCAAAATAAAAATACTTATAAGCTTATGTCTAAAGTGTCATGTTCCATATCTTTTACCATCTTTCAATAAGAAGGCATAAATCTCAAAAATTTACTCTCTTGGGCATTTCAAGAAACAACTAACATGCATGATTATTATTATATATATTTCACACAGTCATCAATCATGTAATTCTAACTCATAAAATCCAAAAAACAAACAACCAAATGATTCTCTTTTACTAAAATGCTAATATTTAATGACAGTAGTAAATCTAAAAATGATTGAGATAGTGATAATAATACCTTGATTCAACCATTTTTTTCTCTTTTAGAAATGAAGATCAAAGAGATCGAGAGTAGGAGCAGCCAGAAATGGGTTGAAATCGTGAAGAAAATGAGAGTTAAAGTACAATTCGTATATAAAATAAGAATTTGCCATTTTTTTATTTTAAAAATTTAGAATTGAAAATCCGGTAAGTAAGAAAAGAGAAGTTGATGTTTAGGCTTTAAAAAATAGCATGTTCATATTTAGGGAGAAACAAGCCCAATTTTATGTATTGGGCTAAGTTGCCCTTTTGAGGTTTAGTCATGTCAGGCTTTCAATTTCATTTTAAGTTGGGCACAACCCACCTTGAAATAAATATTATGTTTAAATTTTAACTTGACAATATATCGATAAAAATATAGTATCCATCTAAAGTTCTTAAGAAAAAAAGTAACAAACTCAGTTATGATATGACATGTAATATTAAGCTATTAAAATGTAATACTATTATATTATTATAAATTAATACAAAATATGACTGAGGCCTTGAACTATTATAATTTTTGATTAAAAAAACTATCATAATTTAATATTAAAAACTTGTTACTTTTAAGTAATATGTAGTCTCTCCGTTTATAAATTATGATCATTTTCAACCTTTTTTCATCTCTCTTTTTAGTTATCTTTTCCTAATTTTTAATATTTTTTTTACATTTTCCAATACTATCCTTGCAACATTGAGAATGCTTTTTCGCTTTTGTCCACTTACCTTTTAAATGTAGTAGAGCTTTTAATAAAATTGTAAATTAACAAATATCCTTATTTAGTTAATTATTATCTTAAAAATTATGAATTAAGTAAAATGATAATTATATATAGATGGAGGAAGTAGTATACTATCGACATGTCCGTTGGGCGGGTTGGGCTGAATTCAGGTCGGGCCTAATCGGACTTTTGGCTACCCGACTCACACTTTAAAACTTTGGGTTCGGGCCAAGCTTTAGAGGTCATTCCCTGACCCGGCCCAATGTCCATAAATATATTTCTTTTAATTTTTTTTATACTAAATGAGTAAAAAAATAAAATTTCGTATAAATATGTTCAAATCTTACATATGATTCAATAGATAACATTATTGTAAAAATTAAATTGATTGAAATATAAAAATTCAAAATAATTATTAAATATACTATATAAATAATAGTAAATATAATAATTATTCATAGACTTGGTTTGAATATTTATATAAAAACTAAGTCAACCCATGAAATATTGAGCTTTAGAAAAAAAGAGCCCAAGCCCGACCCATTTAAATGTGCTTAGGCCGGGCCCATGAACAGGTTATACAACTTATACTTGTGAACGCATTACACCGGATATTTATCTCCGCCTATATATATTACTTTTGTTTAACAGTAACAGCTGAATCTAGAGCTAGGGTTTTCGTCTACCGAACACCAGCAGACACAGACGAAAATGGTGAAGGGCCGGCAAGGAGAGAACGTCAGACTGTATGCCCGAGGGACTATTCTCGGCTACAAGAGGTAAACAATAATGCCTCATACAATAATGCTTGTGAATTGGAGTCTGATTCTGTTTTCAAATCAGGTCAAAGTCGAACCAGTATCCAAACACGTCGCTTGTTCAGATCGAGGGAGTGAACACAAAGGAGGAGGTCGCATGGTACGCTGGTAAGCGATTGGCCTATATCTACAAGGCCGCTGACAAGAAGAATGGAAGTCACTATCGCTGCATTTGGGGAAAAGTTTCTAGGCCTCACGGTAACAGCGGCGTTGTGCGCGCCAAGTTCAAGTCTAACCTCCCCCCTAGATCTATGGTAATTCAATTTCTTCATTTGGACTCTCTAATTCAGAATTGGATGCACTATTTTTACTGTTTCTTGGTAATTTTTCAGGGAGACAGAGTCCGAGTCTTTATGTACCCCAGTAACATTTGAGGTATTACTTTCTAGTTCTAATTTTTATATGTTTTATGCCATTCTAGTGTTACAGCTTACAAGCTATTCCCTTTGTTGATGCACTGGCTTTGTATGAGAATATATTGGTTTGCTTGGGTAGCATAAGTGGAGGTTGGTGTTTTCAAGTTGATTATGCTTGTAGTGATTTGTGATTTTTGCAATTATGAGTTCAATTGTATTCTGCTCAACAGTTACAGCCACTTCTAATTTGTCATCTTATTTTGTACGGTATCATATTCTAAATTTGGAGTTGATTGTGGTGTTCTAAACTAATTTATCATGCCCTTTAAGATAATTGCTGCGCTTGATCAATCATATAGCTTTGCTGATGGCCATTTGTGCGATCTGCAATCCTCATTATCTGTGAATGTACCTTTTTTTGGATTGTTCAAGACTTCCATGATTGCAAACACAATGTTTTAAAAAGCGCTAGGCACTAGTCGGGCGGCCGGAGCTTCAAAACGCCTGGGCGGATATAGGCGGAACCTAGGCGGATTTGTATTTTTTATTTTTAATTTTTATTATATATATAAAAATATAAATTCAACTAAAAAATAAATTATAATAATATAAAATCTCTAAAAACGTAATTTAGACCATGTTTTAAAAATCAGTAAGTGGCATAGAGCATATTGTTTCTCTCTTTGAGACTCAAAATGGTAATTTTATTGTGAGAACACTTTAATGTACTTTAGTTTTACCAACTAAACTACTTTTTGTTGGTAAACTATGATTATTATAAATACTGGTATCATAAAAAATCTAAATTAGGCGTCGTCTGGGTGGAAAAATTCTGCCTAGGCGGCAATAAATCAGCCGAATGCCTAATAGCGCCATAGGAATGGAAAGTCGGGCGGGAAGCCCCAGAATAGCTCCTAGGCGGGGATTTTTAAAACAGTGCAAACACTTAATGATCTCCTGTAGGCTTTGTTATTTTGTTCAGCCAGTGTGTCAACAGATATTATTTTTTTATTTTCATGTGGTTTTTGCTGCTGCCGTGATATGAAGTTGGCTCATGTTACAATGGAGGATGAGGGTGAGTTAGTCAGAATATGGATTTCACCCAGATACAAGTGTTTTGAGTTAATACTAGCAAAGTTGTTCTTTTCAATTTTTTAAATGATTAATTTTGTTGCTACATTTTGTCAATGGTTAATTTTCATTTCGGCTTGTCTTTTATAGCATCCCAAATCTTCTGGTACCAGGAAACAATCAAATTATAGATCTTTGTCATTCTTATCTCTGGTTCTTAGCGGTATTCAGCTATATTCTCTTGACAACGAAAGCATATTCAAAAGCAAGTTATCAAGCTAATGCTTGCCAAATCATGTCTGGTTAGTGATCAATGTAGGGCCAGTTTGTCTAAGCTTTTTTTTCAGCAGCCTTTATGGAAAGCTCCATTTTCAAGTTTTTCCTAGAAACGTCATATTTTATCTTGGGAAAAAACAGATTAAACAGTTGTTAATTAATTAGTATGAAGGATTAAAACGTGTTGTTTAAAGCCAAAATATGTTCTATTAAAAGTTTGTGAAAGCAACTTATTTTGATAGCAGTTTAAAAAACAATACGACCAGGCTTGTACCCATCAACTACACTGCAGATTTGTGAGTTTTGTAGGTCTTGTTGCGTGTCCATTTCTTAGGTGATTCTTTTATTTGACTTGTTTCAAACAGTAAGATTTTTGTGAGAGATGAATTAGCTGTTAACCGAGTCTGAGATGCAGGTATTTGGAACTAACTAGTTATGATATATTCATGATTGGGTTGTGTAATTTGTGTTTTTTTTTATGTAGTTTAAGCCCATGTTTGAAGTGGTCTTTTCGCAACCAAACGAGGAAATTGCAATGAAATTGCTCCCAAATAGAGAATGACATTGGCACTGGCACATTGCATATTAATCTCTAACTTGGGTGGAATTCGCAACTCACGAGGCAGATAACTTCTTGATGACTTGTAGCGTCTGGAAATATTCTTTTCAATTCATTTATTTTATGTATTAATTTGTTCAATCTTATTTATATACAAAAAAATGATTTTCTGAATATTTTGGAAAAGAATATAACCAAATACGAGCCGCCATTCATATTTTTAGTTAATTATATGACTTTATCAGTTTAAATTATCAATGGAATTTATACTCATTTTTTCTAAATTTTAACCTCATTTTGTTGTCATGAAAGAGATCAAGTATGGATGAATAAATTAATAATAAAGAACAAGAGAGAATTTTATTATAAACTTTTGAAAGATAAAATTAGTCATTCTAATAATTTTGTTTACTCATTTTGAAGAAATGCACTATAACAACAATTAAAAGGAAAAGAATCAGAGGGAGTATTAGTTAAAAGTAACAGCAAAAGCAAAAGGTGTAGTCAACCAATTAAATTACTCACAGATTATGAAATTAGCAATATTTTCATCTTCAGTTTCCGTAAGAATTTCAGATACTAAAACAAAGGGTAAAACAATCATCACCCTGTTTCAAATTCTGAATCACGAACAGGACTTGCTTCATTAAACCATGCTAAATCAAGAGAAAAGGAAAAGCCAGGAGGGATTAACGGCAAATATAAAGAGTTACTGAATTCCATGAAGAAAGCCTTAACAACAAAAGGCCACTAATTTTTCTTCCATTGGCTCTACAATAGTCCTTGTGCTTCTCTAGTTCTCTGTTTTCATACTCTTGAAGTTGAAAAACTTAGTTAAAACTTTAAAATGGAGTTTGGGACATTAAAAGCCACGAATCATCGGAAAAAACTAAGGAACCCGAAAAGAGAAGGGCAAAGAAAAAGATAAAAAAAAAAAAAAAGAGCAATGGTAGAATCTACAATTTTTGTAAGAAAACAAAATCAAAATGAAGCAGTTTTGTTTTTCATTCTACCATAAAGCAATTACCTCAAGAATTAAGAGAAAGCAAATCAACTTTTCTGCGCAGGATAAAACTTTGCACTTTCAGTTATAGAACTCAAATTAATTTTTGAAGAAATGTGAACATTTGCAACTATCACTTCTTTGCACTTTCCATGACTTCACAAACGCCGACAGTCCATCTTTAATTCCGGGACAAGGAATCAAAACACTTCATTCTTTTTGAATAAATTCAGTTCCTTTCAAATCATTCTATATCACTTCTTTGCACTTTCCATGACTTCACAAACGCCGACAGTCCATCTTTAATTCCGGGACAAGGAATCAAAACACTTCATTCTTTTTGAATAAATTCAGTTCCTTTCAAATCATTCTATGCATAAAAAAATTGAATCTTGTATTAAAAAAGAATGTTTCTAATCAGAGGGTTAAAGAAGATATGAAGCTCAAAATATGATATATGAATGACACATTGCTACAAATTTAGAGTAGACAGAGTTAGAATCACAAACTTGATCTATGAGTATTACAAATGCTGCATCTCTCATATTTAAGAAAGAGTTTAACTACATAAGATATGCATATCATACACTCATGTCTAGGTCGGTTCTAATGCGACATGGTAAAAGAAAGAGGAAACAAGGATGAGAGAGAGAGAGAACCTTGAGGTTACAAATGATGTGTCCCTTAAAGCTCGTTTTTAACCTTCACATCTCCATTGGGCAATGAACTCTGTGCTTGTGCAAGGCGTTTAGATTCCTGTAAAAGGTACTTTCAAGATTATCGCAACTCAAACATGTCAAAATTCATAAACTTAAAAATTTCATATCAATTAGCATATAAGAGACCAATCATATGAAAGCTGCCTCTGCTTCTCACTCTTATACTATTGAAACAATAAATCACTATTTTTCTTCACCAGTGAAAGAGGTCCCGTTATCTATATTATCAAGTGTTACCAATGTCCTTCTCCTTTAGAAATACAAACATGATACATTAACAACCTCTAAATATACTTCACATTCTTCTAACTCAAATATATTGCAGACTAAGGTAAACCAAACAAACAATACTTAGCAAAACAAACTGGAAGAGTAAGATATTAGAAGGGACACCGACATAACACATTGATTAATGGAAGAGGAAGATATTAGAAGCAAAACAAGCAATAATAAGCAAAACAAACTGGAAGAGTAAGATATTTTGATCAAGTAAGATGGGTTTATAAGCTTATTCCAGTGAGAACCATTCAAATTCAAAAGACAATAACTTACTGCAGCAGATATGGCACGAATCTCTCTATATGATGCAACCTCATCTGGAAAAGCCTGCTCAAGTTCCTCCAAAAGATGCTTACGCAAACTCTGAAACATCAAAGCGATATACAATTTACCTCAAATGCATCTAGAGACATCTATAACAGCTACAGACTGAGTATTAGAAAGATCTAAACAAAGGATTACCTTGCAGGCATCAGCTTTGCCCTTGGTGACCTGATTTTTGGCAATACAACTATTTATAACATCCCGGGTGAATTCATCTGGATTTTTCCCATCATCAATCAAACTAACCATGAAAGCATAAAATTAGCTATCAGATACCAAATGATACACTCAATCAGTATAATCTGACAGAAACAAAATACAAAAACAGACTCACTTCAAGACCTCCATAGGCACCTGAATGTTACACTTCTCAGACAATTTAGACATGTTATCTAGCTCCGTAACGAGATTATTTCTGCAAACATTACATTGTGATGTTAATATATCAAAGAAATACATGTCTTGAGCAAGGAAATCACTAGAGAAGGAAAATAGATAGGTTTATAAAGAAATGTACAGGCGTTGTAGGAGAGGAAGTTGTGAGGCAACATTGAAGGATGAAACAGTTAGGTAAAGCTGGTGGAGGAGGCCAAGAGTCGTTTGGGTGGAGTTAATGACCTGGCTCAGATTCTGCTTTGCATCATCATCAGCAGTTGCTCCTGCTGTATTCACTGAAGTAGGCAACATACCATTTCCACCACTTCCAAAAGCTGCATTTTGTGATGGATCCATCTTTGGAAAGAGTTAATCTGTAAAAAGAAAACAAATGAAAGGTAACATTTATATATATATAACACTCCCTTAATCAGAAATTAAGGAAATGTTACAATAATAAATAAACACATAAATTTGATCCATATAACTCAAGTTATGTAAAAAACAATGAGTGGCTTTCAAGCTGAAATTTCCAGAAACAGGTTTTAAGATTTTATTTCAACTGAAAATTAAAGCTAGTAAATGAACGAATTTGTCACAACTTTACTCTAGACATAGCTTCATCTATGTCTTATAAATCCACTGAAATAAAAATTATGCAAATAGAGCTTATAGATCAAGAGAAAACCCACAAACAATACAATCTGGATAGTTTCAGCAAAGCAGAACACGTTACTCAACCTCAACCAAATTTTCAAACTACTAAACGAAATAACTTGACAAAACTTCCTCTTGTTCGTAGTTTCATCAATGTCTTCGGAAATCACATGACTTGGAATTTCTCAAATCCAATCCATAAATTAAAAGAAAACGCACAAATACCAAAAGTGTTCAAATCTGAAAATTCAGCAAAACTTGAAATTAGTGTACACTAACCTATCAAAAGCTCTTCACTTGTTTTCCTCCAACTCTTTTCCTTCTCTATGCTTCCACTTGATCCCTAGAATCGGAAAATAGCTTCCTCTAACCTTTCCTTGTCAAAATTGATGAGCTAAATACACTTCTATATTGCTCTCTCACAAGAATTTAGTGTTTGTATCAAAGAGAAGCAGTTTTCTTTAAGGATTATTGATTTGAAAGAAAGGTGAAAATGAAAGTGAAACATAAAGGAAGAAGAATGAAGTTTAAAGAAGGGAAATCTGGAAGTATCGTGATTTTGTGGGTGATTTAGGTAGAAACTAAAAAATTAATGAAATTATCACAGCACCCCTTTTTAAACCTAATTTATTCTCTCGTCTCATTTTAATTCTATAAAGAAATATAAATATATACTAATTATCATAATTCTTAGGAAAACTTACATAATTATACTACTACATTAGTTATATTAATAACACTCGGAACTCACATTTTAGCAGTTCGGAAAAGGTTAATCGGAAAGGAGATTATAACTCGAACAATAACGTACCCTACGATCAAAACCAGCACCGAAAAAACCATATTCTCCAATCTTCAAGGCTTAATTACATCAGTCATCCCTGAACCTTAACACGGGTAACAAAATATCCATAGAATTTTACAGTAACACTAAACGGCATTAACTTCAATTTAATTTTGCTTCTTCTGATGAAATTAAGCCACTCCCCACCACGCTTGCGGTTTTAATTTAAGAAAAATAATAATAAACTACATGCTAGTGTCAGTTGACATCTATGTTTTTTTAATTTGTCAATTGTCATAATGATCTCGTTTCTAGTCCCTTCCTTTCCATCTCTCTCTCTCTCTCATTGAACCCCCATTCATATGAAAACTGAAGCTGTATTAAATTCTTTCATGAACTGAAGTCAAGTTCAACACGAGTAACAGTACCAATAATTATATCCAACTTCCAAATCATACTAAGAGATAAACGAACAGACAACATCTCCAAACTATTGCCCAAAAACTAAATCTTTCAAAGTATTGGAAAGAACAATTGAAGCTTACCATTAGTGGCTTATCAGTGCAAAAAAGAAATCAGATATATATTGCAAAAACAATAAAGCTAAAATCAATCAAAACAAGAGAAAAATGAAAACCGATACTTATGATTAAAAGAAGAATAAAAACAAGTCACCAATTTTAAGAACTTGCGCAACACAAATAAGTCATCGTTATGTCACTTGCGTAGGGAGATGTTAAATACAAAAGAATCATTCAATCTTGTCTCATTATCTCAACACCAAACTACACAATTTGCCAGGAAGAACTTAATCAACCTACAATATGAACTTTCCCACTCGATTCATTCGAAGTATACAAATCAGGGGGTTCCAAAGGCAAAGAATTTCCCAAGCACAAGAAAAGAACCCATGATCTAATACGAGTATTATCGAGCTCGGTATAAATGAATTGCACAAAGTTTCTGTGGACTTCATTTAGAAATACCAAAATTTTCTGTCAGGTTTTACCATCAATTTCTAATTCCATGAAATCAGTAAAATCTATGTCAAATCTCCTGAAAAACTGAAAGAATAAATGACATAAATTCCAATTCAAGAAAATAATTGTTTGCGCTTGACGATTGCTCTGTTTAGGTATAAAATTCCATGAAAAAGAGATGATAGGAAGAAAAACGGAATGAGAGCGAATCATAGATTAAAAGCAATCAAAAGAAGAAGAGTAATTATCTACCTGGATGAAAGAGTTGCAGCTGAAACCGAAGAACGAATAAGCAGTGGAGATTGGATTGGGGATTCAATTCCAGTGTTTACAGCTTAATTGGGTATTTGCGTATTTGGGTTTTGTCCAAAATTTTACATATAACTTTCCGAAAAAGGGTTTCTTACCATAAAATAAATTTAAACGAAATGAAACAAAGTTTTAAATCATAATGACCTGTTTAATAGTGAGTTGGATCGGGCTCGGGTCAGATTGTTCGGATCAACATAAATAATATTTTTTCCAAACTCAATCCAATTTACATAAATAGTATATGTCGATCCGAAATTTAATTTATAACGTCATTCTCAAGTTCGACCCACCCACGTATCAATAACTATTAATTTTTTATATATGTAAATATTGATGGAGGTATTTTAAGACGTTACCCCCTCTAACACATTAACACAATCTATTTTATCATCAATGGTTGATGTAAAATCCCCTCTTAATTCACTTTCCTCACCGTTTTCTTTTAATTAACAGTTTGTGCCTGCCCCCTTCAATGCTAGTCTCCTCACCGTAAATTGCTGAGCTAGTTTCACTTTGACAGACATCGTTGCTCACTTCCTCCATTGAATTCATTTCTGCTCACCGTCAATTAATTTTTTTGGGTTCACCGGTTTTTGTTCGCCTAGCTAGCACCCGCCGTTCTCTTCGCCCATCTACTCTCGTCTCTATTTCTTGCCTCTGTTTGAATTCACCGTTTTGATTTCACCTCGCCGCTGTTCTTTCCTCGCCATTAATTGTGTTCACCGACATCTATTTCTGTTCTAACCAAAATGACAGGCTATCACTAAGAACTGTGATTCAGGTAAATCTATACAACTTTTATGCCATAAATTCAATTTCAAAGAGACAAATAGGTTGTAGGAATGCTTGAAAAGAAATCAGTTAATTGGTTTGCAATTATCCATCAACAAGAATTCAGTATAAATCTGTGTTTCAACTGACAACTTAAATAGGTTGAATCCAACATATTACAATAGGTAGAACCTGTGTTTCTATCATTGTCTGTTCGGTTCTATGTTATAATTTTATGCTAGTTGTTTTCGAGTAATGATTAATTTGCATTTACTCCTCAATGCAGATAAAAATTGGAGGTATTGACATGTAGAGAGTTGGTCTTCTCAATAATATTGCTCACTTCTCTTTTTCTCTACATTGTAAATTTGCCATTTATTGCTCATTCAACTATTGTACCATAGAATTTGTAAGACTCTAACTAAACAAGAGTTTGGGTACTGTAATTTTGATAAGGATGATGCATTTTACAAGTTAGAGAAGTTTGAAATATAAGCTCAAGTAAGGCAAATAAATCTACATCATACTTGTAAATTTTTTTAAAAAAATTCCATTTACCAAAAAAACATGCACTTGATCTTAACTTGTAATCTCTTTATTTGTTCATAATCTATGTATTCTTGAATTTAACATTATGCAGACATGTTCAAAAGGCTGTATATTGTGATGAAATAAACATTCTTAATACTTTTGATGATATCATGGTTACAGGATTTTCAAGAGATTTATAACACACATTTATATCAAAGAGCAACTAGATATTATGTCTTTATGAAACAACCAAACAAGACTACAAGTCTCCATAAAAAAAACATCAATAGAAGTTTATAACCTTTAAAATTAAAGAGATTCTGATTTACATAATGCAAATCAAAGTTGATTTCTCTCTTTCGGATAAGTGCGTTTGTTATGCCCTTCTTTTTTGCAAGCTGAACACCGACGGGTATTGTTTGATGCTTGTTCTAGTCCACTTTGAATTCTAGGAGCTTTACATTTTGAAACTCTTTTTCTCCCCTTAGTTTGAGTAACATTTGGATCATGGATTTGAAAGGATTGGTTCTCTTGAAAATTGTTATTGTCTTCTCTTGAAAATTGTTATTGTCTTCCTCAGGAGTCTCGTTACCTATTACCTTGCCCAAACTGTCACCGTATCTACGCTTAGCAGACTTTATAAATTCCTTCACATCCTTAAAAATATCATCTGAGGTCTCACACATATCATGCAATTCCTCTAATGTTTCCTTCACTTCAAAGCTTCGCATTGATGTTTGTGACCTTACTCTATATGCAACCCCACATGCAAAAGTGGGACATGCAACACCTTTGGTCCATCTTTCCATAATGTAGTTTGAAGCTTCATATGAAATATGGATAGTATATGCTTGCACAAAATTCCTTTAAATTCAAATGACATACATTCACAACGAGACTCTTTGGTACTTGTATCAAATTCAACTTTAACATCTGCCTCTAAATCATATTCAACTCGATATATTTGCCTTGTAGATTCCTCATTCAGTAATGATCGTCTGCAACCTAGTATTTTAGTTATCTCTTTATGAAATAGTTTAAAAATCTCACTAGTGTAGACATTAGCAGCATGCTTCTCTAAGCCCATACTTAATGTCAAAATAGGATCCTTATGCCTAGAATCAAATTCTGCATGTCTAAATGTTTCATAACGACTATCTACTGCTTATTCACATTTGTGTACAAGTTCTTTCAATGCCATTCCCGATTTGATGTAATCATCAAAAAATGCGTTTATACTCTCACTCCTACCATTAATATTCAATTCGCCAAAAAACACATTCTTGTTAAAGCATGGCACCCATAAGTGTCTCATATGATACAAATTTTGCAACCATTCATTTTCAGTCAAATTGTACTCAATCACTAACCTTTTCCATGACCTTTCAAACTCTTGACTGGATACCGAACTATGAATGCATAATTTTAAATCTTTCTTAAAACTGGACTTGTCATGATAAATATGAGAAAGTCTTTCACGAAACTTCTTAGTTATATGCCACAAACACAAACGATGCTTGGTCGTAGGGAACACTTTTTTAGCGACATTCATCATTGCTGCATCCTGAAATACAAATGAAAAATTTATAATATAAAATAAAGTATATTGAAAAGATAAAAAAAAACATAGTGCTCAGATTTCAAATTATCAAAATTCATCAATGTATAGATATATGGTAATATGATTGACATATATATTGTATATTTAAATCATACCTGATCCGTTATGAATGCAACAGGGTGCTTTCCATCCAATGCGTGCAACCAACCCTTAAACAACCAAATGAATGACTCTTCTGTTTCATATTGCAATAATGCACAATCGAACAATATGGTATGCATGTGGTTGTCTATACCTACAAATGGTGCAAATGGCATGTTATATTATTTGTTCGATATGTTGTATCAAAATTAACAACATCTCCAAAGATTTGATAAGCCAGTCTTGATCTTGCGTCAACCCAAAAAAACTTAGTCGTTCGATCATCACCATCAATTGATATTGTATACTGAAAATTAGGATTTTCTTCTTATTGACGAATGCAATACTTCTGTACTTCATTAGCATCTCCCTCGTCCAATATTTTCCTCCTAACTTTGGTGATGTGATTATAACAATCCTTTTTAGTGAATTCCACATCATCATGGCCCGTACTTAAAACATTAACTACTCTCCCAACAGGAATACCTTGACTCTCAAAAACTTTAGCTAAAGTTCTAGCAGTGTTGGTGTGAGCATGGGCTTTTCGGTGTCCCGCGAAACGATGATGACTTTTTGCTCTAACCTTTTATGGATCAGTTGTTCTACCCTTTGAAGTCGAATCACGTTTGGAAAGCTTCTTTTGACGAATTTATACCTTTGACCGCGATTAAAATAATTAAGTTGCATTGTATATTGAACGTTATCTTTCTCTCTCACGCAGTAATTTGTTTTGCAATTTTTTATAAAATCCAAACATTTTCAGCAAGTCTCATTTATTTCGTTCGATTCTTGACTCTCGGAGGTTTCCGGAATGTCAAGAATCGCCTTAATTGAATAATTGTAGTGAAAGTTATGAGCGTTCGAAGTCCAGCCCTAGCCCTAGACCTAGCCTCCTATCCCCGTCGGTGCCCCTGCTCCGGCGACGGCGGCCGGCCAGGCAGGCTGCTTGATCCACGTGACCTGGCATGACGCGTCCTAGATTTGTTTGCGTAACATGACACGGCCTAGGGCTCGCCGATTCAGCGACGCTCCCTTGGCACGGCTGACCCTTTCCTCTGCTTCTTTCGGGGTTTTCTTGCTCTGCAAGTCGGGTTTTTGTGATTTTTCCGTCAAATTAAAACATTTGGAGGATTAATTATGAAATTGGGTGCTTGATAGAGTCTATAAAAACCCCAAAAATCTCCAAATTTAGGACTTTTAGCTTATTGGAAAAAAATTTCAGTTCTTTAGAATTCATAGATTTTTAGAAAGAAAGAGCTTCATAAAGCTATGAAAATTCAAATAATCCAGTTTCATAGGCTTTATTACGCTTAATCTTTTAGGTTAAAATATTAAAATCAAGTAGAAATCTTAAGTAAAATCAATTTAAATAGGATTTAGGGACTTTTCTTCATTAATCACTAAATCTCTTGCTAAATTGGTTGTTGTTCGTCGGTATTTTCGTCACAAAATCGTCAAAAGCTCGCCAAAGGTGGATTCGAGTCTCGAGAGTGAATTCAAAGCCTTTAGGTAATTTTCTGAGTTCCAATCTATTTCCTTAAGATATTTATTGCTTATTGTTGTGCTTTTGGTTGGTTTTTCGGGCATTTAGCTCTTGATTTTGGCTTTTTTGTGACTTTCTGGCGAGATTTCGGGTGACCACTCAGGCGACCGGCAGGCCGCCTGAGTGACATGGCTGGGCCATTCACTGAGTCGGCCTACCGCATCACTCAGTAGGCCTGCCGCATCGCTCAGTCGGCATACGTGTAGCTCAAGTGGCCAGTCACCTTTTCACCGGTATTTTTTGGGCTTTTTTCCCCCAAAGATGAAAAATCAACGCTATTTCAACATTTTAAGCCCAAATCTACTGGAATAATGTAGGAAACGACTTGAAACGTCATTAATCTTGGGTTTTCGGGCACAAAAAATGTCGATTCTTGCCTGTTTAGACACTTTTTCCAATCGACCACTTCAGTGGGCAGAAGGCTGACTGAGTGACACCTAGGCCGACTCACTGAGTACGTCTACCGTGTCATTCAAGCAGCCTACCACCTCACCAAGTTGGCCGACTGACAAAAAAGGGCCAAATGGTCCATGCTTGTATTAGTTTGTGTTTTTAGCCATGTTTTATCATTTTCTTGAGTTTTTTTCCCCGATTTTCACCCAAAAAATTTCTGAAAAATCACATTCAATTGGTAATATCATAACATAATTTTTAATCTATTTTTCATGATTTATTAATTATTTAATTGATTAAATCTCCTTTTAATGACCTAAAAATGGGGTTTTTAGTTAAATAAATCCTTAATGAATCTTTTTGCCATATATTAAATTCCAAAAATATTTTCTGCCTTTTTCATTTATTATTTTAGGTTATCTAGTTTATTTTATTGATTTTTAGGTTGTTTAGATGCTTATTTAAATGCCCCAAAAATTATGTTTTAGTCCCAAAAAATCCAAAAATGTGTTTTTTTATCCTTTATGTGCTTTAGTTTTCCGCATTTATTTATTCCCGTATTATTTGTGATTATTCGCGAATATATTTTGCCTCGTTTGGATCCGGGTCCGATTTGGTAAGCTCGGTTAGGTCCCGGTTTCGCCCTTTTATTTATTTATCCGCTTTATTTATTTTCCCGCATTAGAAAAATGTATAGGTATTTGTAAAGCCATGTAATAATCTATTTTTCTGCTTTATTTACTGCTTTTTGTGTGATGTATGGCCATATAAATCGAAAACTCCAAACATTAACCGGATTTAAATAGCATAAGAACTGAAGTCGCGCTTATTAAAATGTAAACGTTTTTTATTTAATAAATGAAAAGTAAGCAACATCATCCGAACTTGAAATCTCTATTTTAAGGTACGGTCCAACCACCAGGTGGGAATATCGTACCCAAATTCCCAGTGGAGCTTAACCGGGTGGCGACACTCTATCTTAAAATACGGGATTTCAAGTCTCGTAACCCTTAACATCTAAATTGGATTAAAATTCAACTTCAACATCGATTTCATCAGTCTATCTTTTCTTCATGCTAAAATGAGGATCAATCCTTCTGGCTCGCTTCACAACGCCCTTAAGGATCGGGAAGAAGGTCGTCCGCTCACAGATGGTAACCTTCTTATGTGATCTAAGATACTTCATGCTTTTAGAGGTAACCATATCATGATTATGGGAATCATCAAACTTAGTAATGTGCCACATCGTAGTCGTTGCATTCAAGGCACAATGTAAGGATGCACAACAACCTGACCTACAAGACTTAGTTAAGCGAGATGACCCTTGGTTACTGCTATCACCCACAACATTTAGTTCTCTTTTTGATATGTGGAATCCCTCACGATTACATACTAGTTGAACAACATTAGCTCTTGTATTCCGACGACGAACACCAAATCCCTTATTCTTAGCATAAGAGTTATATAACACTACTATTTCCTCAAATGTACCAAATGTCATTCCTTTTGCTAAAATAACATTGTCCGATCCATTACCGTTTGCATTAGAACTATCGAGTACCGTAAGATTCTCTACATTAATAGAATTTGTAATATTATCTCCATCCACCTGTTAAAAATGTAATATAAATCTCCCATTAAAATTCAATTCAAAACCTATAAACTAATAATTGAAAAAAATGACCATTAACACTAATTCAATTCAAAATGAATATTTTGAATAAAATTCAGCTTCTGTACTTAAAAGTACATATATATTCTTTCATAATAATTGGTCTAACACTTATGTGTTAATGGTGTAGAAATTATGACAAAGTCAAATATAGATAAAGTAAAAAGTTGACTTAACTAAATTGAAGGCTAATTAAAGGATGTTTGCTTAATTAAAGGGTGGCTAAATATGGTTGGAAGATGGAATTTTTTTGTATAAATACCTCATCTGTGCATCCATTAGTTTCATCCCAAAATCAAATGTCTTCCTATTCTTAAGGCTTTGTTCTTCTTTCTCTTCTCTATTTGTATTATTTCTTTAAGTGAAATATTAATTTGGTAGTGCTCGAGGACGCAGGCAAAATTGGCCAAACCTCGTTAAATTGTTCCTGTTCTCTCTATTTATTTTGGTTTTAACAGTAATTTTAAATTTGCTAGTCGATTCCGCAACAAATGGAGTATGTCATTATCATATGAACACAATATAAAAACTCATCTTAACACCCTTAAAATGACATAAAGGATCCAGATGATGTGATTGGATGTATGTTCTATCTATATACAAGTTTCATTACATGATTCTGCCACTATTATGAAGCTTTGCTTTTATTCTTTAAGCCACTCATATGAGATATTTTATTAGCAATGCAATAAACTATAAACTATCTAATCATTTTAAACTCAAAAACACTTGGATCGAAGGGGGGATCAACTGACAATAAAAAACCAGTCTCACAAACTAACTTGATCATTACACCATAAGAAATAGATTGAACAATAAGAACTCAACATGCTCGTTTGATTCAAATCCAAGACTACTCAAACTAAACCTGAAATACACATTGAACATACCTCTGAAAAGAATGAAATCGAGAAAGGAAAAGGCGAAGAAAGTAAAAGCATCTGGACAAAGAAAAACAGCAAATTGTGAAGTGATCGAAGATGACAGAGAACAACGGTGAACCGAGCGACAAAGGAAACGACAGAGAATAGTGAAGTAGGGCAAGGAACTGCTAATTAAAAGAAAACGGTGAGGAGGACGTGAGGAAAGTGAATTAAGAGGGGATTTTACATCAACCGTTGATGACAAAACAGATCTGACGGTGAGTAAATAGGCTATGTTTATGTGTTAGGGGGATAATGTGTTGAAATAGCCCCATCGTATAAATATTATTTAAAAATTAATTATTATATATATTTTTAATAAATTTTTTCTAGTGTAAAATGATATTGTATAGCTCAAAAAACCAACTGTACATAATGTGGCAACATTGCCCAGCAATAAACAACCCCTGAGGCTCAACAACCCAGAGAAAATAAAATGTAGAATGTTAATATATGGTAAAGGAGTGAAAAACGCTATTGATAAACATAGGAGATTTTACTTGTTGGACTTACGAATGGCAATGTAGCGGGTTTAGATTGGATTTTGATATATTCGGTCTAAATTTATTTTGATAGCAAGGCATATAAAGGCTCAATATTAACAAGGCCCAATATTAATAAGGCCCATGAAGCCCATCCAAGTATTACTTGCTCACCAAGCTCAAGTAAGGGACACATAGCAATACAAGAGAGGGTCAAACCATCTATATAAGGGGCACTAACCCACAATATGAGGTAACTTACTATTCCTCACTATTATACTCTTTATCCCCCATGCCACGCACTGACTTTGACATCAGAGAGGGTACGCCGGGGATACCCCGACGTGATCCCTCTTACACCCTTTCTATCTTATAGATAGACCCTGACTAGACAAGGCCGACCCAACTCTACTAAATCCGGATGGAGCCGACCATTTTCAGATCTAAACGTGGATCGAACCAAAAAACCTCGCCCTCCCAAATCTAAGTATACTTGCAAACATCATATATCTCCCATATTATTTATTTCTCTGTTGGGTATGCGATGAGAGAGCCAAAGGAAAAAGGAAAAAATACATAAGAGCAAGAGAGGAAGCGAAAAAATGGAGGTGAAAAGAAAAAAGAAAAAATAAAAAAAAGAGGATGAAAAAAAGTAATAAACTTTTTGCTTCTCTGCAAACTGGGTCTCAACAGACTCAATATATAGAAGCCCCGGCAATATCGCGTCGAGTTTCAATCCTATTGAGTGCCAACCAGATCGGGTCAATTTCTTGTTATTTTGTTCGCCGGAGACTTCACCCATCAGACCCTTGACTAACCATGACTTCGGCCACCAAAGATCCGGCCTCTGTAGCTCCGATCCTAACAGATCTGACCCCTGCAGCTTCAATCTTAATAGATCCAGCCTCAGGAGCTCTAAGAGAGAATTCCAGTGTCACCCCGGCTCGTCACAACTCTGGCTCACATATTTCGACTTCAAGCCTTACCACCTACGACCTCAATAGGTTCGATCTCATCATCGCCGACCTTAATATTCGAGGTTAAGCTTATTTTACCACTCAATTCCTTGCAAGTTTTAACTTCTGTAATACTGTGATCTTCTTTATTTCGTAATTCGAGTTCAAACTAAGTTCTTAGCAATCTAAGCCGTATTAAGATTGATTTTCTTTAAAGTTAATTGTACACGACAGGAGCTGTGTTAACGAAACTTTTTGTTACTTTACTTTAATTTTAACCCCAAATTTGGTAGCTAATCAATTGATGACTTCCTTATTTTATGTCATTCATTACTTTGGATTGGCGAACATCAATGAGTTTGCAAAATCTGTAGATTTTATATTATAGTCCCTTTTCCCTAGTGCGCCCTTCTCTACACTTATTTGACACTGCAATTTTTACCAAAACACTTGGTCCTTTGTCTACCAATTAATAATTATTTATTCAGTTAAGAATGCTTTGATGAGGTTTTTTCTAATTGTCATCTAATAAATTACATTTCAAGAGCTACTGACCAAGTAATGGGATTTCGTCCATTTGATCATCATCACGATTATGAATACAAAATGTACATGATTTGGTTATAAAGATCATGTTCATCAAAGGAGTAATATGGATTTCAATTGCCATCAGATGGTTCATATGAATTACAGAATATTATACTGATATCATCACTTTATTTTGCATAAATTCACCATGAAACGTGGGAGCAAATAAGAGCCACTACGACCGGAACTACCCTAACCGATCAAAGTCTCGTTAAAAGGTTACTCGGATGGGTGGAGCTCGATTGGTTGCTTAAACATCTATCAACGGCTCCTTCAACATCTCCATGTATCTAATGAGTCAATTCACGGCTTCGACATCAACAGCTCAGATAAGTTATCCTATCAAGCAATAATTTTATATATTATTATGGTAATGATAACCATGCCGTGTGTAAAGAGCATGCCATTTATCCGTAGTGCGATGACATATATCGAAAGCAGGTCTTCATTTATCATGAATAATAATTGATTTGGTTCCTAGGGTGGCATAATATGCTATGCTTATGAGTTATTATCTAATTTTATTATTCTAATTAAGAAGTCTTTACCGATAAGACAACAATGTCTTTACATCGATAAAACTTGCAAGTCCGATGAGAGAGATTTATAAATTCCCTCGACACTCATTATATAAGTGCGGTGCGTGAGATTAATAGATCCCCTCGGCTCGCTTTATCATTCAAACACCAAAGAGAGTGATTTTTCCCAAAATCCCCTCAGGACCTTTAAAATTCAAAGTGAACAAACTCGACATTTCTTATAAGAACCGACGTGAGTGATTTGAACTAAATCCCCTCGGTATCTAGTATTGTTATAAGCCCGATGCGAGAGATTACTAAATCCCATCGGTAAATGTTATCATTATAAACCCGACGTGAGAGATTACTAAATCCCCTCGGAACCTAATACTATTGTAAGCCCAACGCGTGTAATTTGAATCAGATTCCTTCGGTCCACATTATCACACTTCGGCTCTAACGAGCCTCTTCACTCAAAACGGGGAGGCTCCCACACATGGTGACATAAGAAGAATATCTTTATTTGTAAACTCTATGGTCCCCGAAAGCTCTTATTCCCAGAAATGACAAGTGTTGAACTTTCAATCATTAAACAAAAAATAACTCAAAGCAGGATCGTTTAACCTCGGCATGCCTTATCATTTTTAAAACCGAAGCGAGATATTTATAAATCCCCTTTGGCGCCCATTATGCAAAACCGAAGCGAGAAATTAATAAAATCCCCTCGGCACTAATTGTAAGACAGATGTGAGAGATTAATAAAATCCCCTCGGCAAACATTAACATCATAAGACCGAAGCGAGAGATTAACAAATGCCCTTGGCCCCTATCACATAAGACCGAAGTAAGTAATCTAAGACAATTCCCTCGGCACCTTTAATGCATAAAGTGAGCAATCTCGTTATTTCTTACAATATATAAGACCGAGGCGAGAGATTAACAAGCCCCCTCAGCACCCATTATATAAGACAGATGCGAGAGATTACTAAATCCCCTCGGCTTGCTTTATCATTCAAGCACCGAAGAGAGTGATTTTTCCCCAAAATCCCCTCGGCACCTTTAAAACTAAAAGTGAATGAACTCGACATTTCTTTTAAGAACCGACGAGTGTGATTTGAACCAAATCCCCTCGGTACCTTGTACAAGCCCAAAGCGAGTGATTTGTATTAAATCCCTATGGCTAGCATTATCATACTTGGACTATAAAGAGCCTTTTAACCCGAAAAGGGGCAACTCCCTCACACATGATGAGAAAAGAAGAATATATTTACCAAATTAGAGTCAGAAACTCAGACATGGAATGTCGCAACACTGAGAAAGTTTTTGCCGGGGAGTAGTCCATCCCAATGTAAAGTTTATTTAATAAGTTTTGATGTTAGTCTTGCGTGAGTCTCGGTCTTGTTTGGATAGTAGTGTAGGCCCCTTGTTTTAGTTAGTCCTATGTAAGCATCGGTCTTCTATCGTAGGTTCTGCTCGTTGTTTGGGTCGGTCGCTTAGTTTATTCTACTATTTGGATATACTCCTCGGCTTATATAAATGATAATTTCAATGTTCGATTAAGTTGTGCAGATCTACGAATGCTATACATAAATTGACGTGTAAAGAGCAAGCCGCCCAAAACCGGGCTCCCCTTAGCAGCAAGAAAATTGTATGCCCTAAAAGAACAAACCGATGTAATGAAAAGGGTAACACAGTCAAAGTAGAGCCTCGGCCGTCCCTTCTCCTCGAGAGAAGAGATCAAACTCGCTGTTACGTTCAAGTTTAAATATAGCCTCGGTTCAGTCATCTCTTCCCCTCGAGAGAAGAGATTGCACTCGCTGCTACGTTCAAGTTTAAGTTGAACATTCGCTCGACAACCTTGTTTCACTAAAGAAGATGAGTTCGGCCTCGTCACTAAATTTCGCACCTCAGTTCGGCTCTAAAAGAAGGCTCTTATACCGGAAGGGAAAAATTCCCTCACACGGTGGGAGAAGAAGAATGTTTTATCATCCTCGGTAGTATTTAGTTTCCAAGAATGACAAGTAATGAAATGAATCCTTGGCTCGATCACCTCTTCCTTATAAGAGAGAGGAAGAGTTCGACCTCACCTTACAAAAGTCAAAGTTAGAGTAGAGGTTTGACCACCTCTTCATTATGACAGAGAGGAAGAGCTCGGCCTTACCTTCCAAAAGTCAAAGTTAGAGTAGAGGTTTGACCACCTCTTCCTTATAAGAGAGAGGGAGAGCTCGGCCTCAGCTTTTAAAAGTCAAAGTTAGAGTAGAGGTTTGACCACCTCATCCTTATGACAGAGAGAGAGAGAGAGGAAGAGCTCGACCTCACCCTCTAAAATTAAAAGTTAGAGTGGAGGTTTGACCACCTCTTCCATATAAGAGAAAGGGAGAGCTCGACCTCACCTTCCAAAAGTCAAAGTTAGAGTAGAGGTTCAGCCATCTCTTCCCCTTGGGAGAAAGAAGAGCTCGAACCCATCGCTAAGTTCAAATTAAAGTAGAGCTTCGACCATCTCTTCCCGTAGAAGAAGAGCTCGGCCTCGCCACTAAGTTCAAGATAAAGTAGAGCCTTAGCCACCTCTTCTCATAAAAGAAAAGCTCAACCTCGCCTCCAAACCAAAGCTACAGACCAGACAATGTCACACCCGCCATGACCCCTAATGGAGCTCAAATAAGAGAGAGGGGACATCTCTGGAAACAAAGACTTCAGCCATCTGTAAAGCCTCAATGCTACCATGGCATGAATTAGTGTAAAAGAATAAACCAAACCCACTAGAGAGTGGTCTATCAAACAGAGAGCGCTTCACATAAGATACAATGGCAGCTAATCGTAACACATAACATTATATTTATAGAATACAAAACTGAGCTCTTAAAGGCCGAGCTCGTGGGCTATATGCAATAATACAAGCAACAAAGGGAAAGGAAAAATAAAATAATGAGATTGGAGAAAAGAGAAGCACGAAGAAAGAAAGGTACAAGAAATCAAAATCAAGGAAGGACGGTCGGCCAGGTAGACACAGATGCAAAGGCCATCACGAGCATCTGCAGATAAAAAAGACCTCGAGTCTAGTATAGACGACAAGAGCGGGCCACTGACGCCTACTCAAAATGCGACCCCGCTGCATCCACCATTGGGTGAAGAGAGTTCTCTAGTTTGAATCATGTGTGCCATACCCATACCGCCCGGATGGCAGAGCTCAGTAATACTACAGATTCAAACAGTCATGACCAGACTTAGCAAGGCAAAGGATAAGCAGTAAAAAGAGAAAAGAAAGAAAGAGTTCCGGCCAAAGAATACTCCAGAAGAGAAAGCGATGATTAAGACAGATTTCCCTATTTTATAAACGGTTGGGGAGTTAATTCCCACAATAAATGATGATAAGAATCAAAGCATTGGAAATGTGTGAAATGGGTGGCAGTTCATAAATTATAATGACTAGAGCAAAATAGACAAGTTTTAAAATTCAAAAGCTACATCTTTAAATTTAAATAGTTTTCCTGCCAAAACATTTGTATATATTAGAGAAATGTCAACACCACCATGAGCCCTAAAGGAGCTCGAATAAGAGTTGGGGGGAATCTCATGTAATTAGATTAAGATTGAAGAGAAGTTCGGTCACCTCTTCTCATGAGAGAGGATGAGCTCGACCTTGCCTTAAAAATTGAAGTTAAAGTTAAATATCGGCTCAGCCGCCTCTTCCCATTAGAGATGATGAGCTCGGCCTTGCCTCAAAAAGTGAAGTTAAAGTTAAATATTGGCTCGGCCGCCTCTTCCCACGAGAGATGATGAGCTCAGCCTTGCCTCAAAAAGCAAAGTTAAAGTTGAATATAGGCTCAGCCGCCTTTTCCCAAAAGAGAAGATCTCGGCCTCACTACCATGTTAGAGTTTGCACCTTAACTTGACCATCTGTTTCCCTTGAGAGAAGAAGAGCTTCGACCTCACCACCAAGTTCAAGTCAAGGTAGAGCCTCGACCATCTCTTCCCATAAGAGAAGAGCTCAACCTCACCTCCAAGTAAGAGTCAAAACCTTGGCTCGACCACCTCTTCCTATAAGAGAAGAGCTCGGTCTTGCCACTAAAGTTTGAACCTCGGATTTGGCCATCTCTTCCCATGAGAGGGGAAGAGCTCGGCCTCACCAATTAAAGCTTCGGGTTACCCCTTCCTATAAGAGAAGAACTATGTCTCGTCACTCAATTGAAACCTAGGCCTCACCACTCAATTGAAACCTAGGCTCGACCATCTCTTCCTATGAGAGAAGAAGAGCTCGACCTTGAAGCTAAAAATTAGACAGCGTCCGACCTATCATCGAACCTTGAAAGAGTTTGAATCGACCTGAGGGGGGACATCTCTGAGAATAGAGAAAAAATGTGTTGATGCATTTTGTCTCTAAAAATAGAAACCTACGAAAGAAACTGTCGAACCCTAAAAGAGTTTGAACTGACCTAGGGGGGACATCTGATAGCAAGGCATATAAAGACCCAAATATTAATAAGGCCCATGAAGCCCATCCAAGCATTACTTGCTCACCAAGCTCAAGTAAGGGACACATGGCAACCCAAGAGAGAGCTAAACCATCTATATAAGGGGTACTAACCCACAATATGAGGCAACTTACTACTCTCCACTATTCTACTCTTTATCCCCCATGCTACTCACTGATTTAGGCATCGGAGAGGGTACGCCGAGGACCCACCCCCCCCCCCCCGATGCCACCCCTCTAACACCCTTTCTATCTTGGTAGTAGACCTTGGCTAGACAAGTCCGACCCGAATCGGACGACCCTGTGTCTTGAGTACTCTGAGCACTGGATTTTAACGATCCTTCTCACAAAACTATGATGAGAGCTATATGATGCAATGTCTTTCAGATGTTAACCATCAGAGGTGTTCCTATTACTACAGAGTTGAGTTTGGTCAAAGTTTGGAGACCTAGTCTACCCTTAGGGACCCTTACGATTGCTACCTGGTGGTTTGGAAAAGGCAAGTCATGAACGTGATTTATTGCGTTCAGACCTCCTCTCCCCTATAAATAGGGCCCTTCTCTTCACATTTTACACACACATCTCATATGAAAAAGATACTAAAACTCTAGCAGTTTCTATAGGTATAGAAAAGGTATAGCGGGGGTATAGGAGGTATAGAATAGGGAGAAAATCCTTTAAGGTTTTGTCCACATTTTATTCATTTTTAGCTTCTTTTATTAGGATTTAGGGGAGATTCTGTCCACACAAATACTCACCTAAATAGTCCTATTTCGTCATCTACTTTGGTCGGGCTCTCTCAACTGTAAAGGGATCATCTCAAAGTGGATTCACGCCGCAAAGGTAACGCTCCTGAGTTTCAAAGAGACTCACATCTTAGTTATTTCATTATTATTATTCTCTGTTCCTTCTATTATATTTATTCCTTTCATTTGTTGTTTTGGGTCTGGTCCTAACCCGTATGAGCCTTGTTGGCTCCATATATCCCCAGAGATATTAATTCGATACGCCATACTCATATGGAAGGAAGTCCCTTTTTATTTTATTTTTCTGCCACCAATCTGTTAATCTGTAAATTGAACTGAACAAATTTTCTACCTAGACTAGACAGGACCCGTATGAGTACACCATACCCATACCGGTCCCCCTGGTAGTCGTACGGGTCCCACCCACCCGTACGGGTACCAGCCCCAAGCAGATTCCAGAACTCATTTTGACTAGTTAAAAATCAATCTAACTCACCATTTGCCATGCGATCATTTTCACTAATAATCTGGTAAATCAACCCACAAAAGTTAAAAAGTGCTTTCACCATAAAATACTCACTTAGAACATATATATAGGTTCTCTTTGCAATTCCCCCATTTTTCCCCCCAGTTGTAATTTTATTCTCCTGTTTATTGCTTGTGCTTTATTGTAATATATAAACGCATGTAAAGAGTGTGAAAGAGTGTAGAAATAGGATTTCTATGATAATTCGCTAAATGATGAAAACTAAAAAGGTTTTACATGGCGAATGTAATTTTGAATCAACTAAATGAGAAATAAGTGACTCATCCGATACCTAAATCTCTGATCCAATAGGTATGAGTCTCCAGCTCAGAGGGAACCGTACCAAAACTCTTTCCCAAATAGACAACTTGGGTGGCGACTCTATCAATTGTATCGAGATTTGGGTCTCGATTCTTTTATTCATTAAAAATTGGCTTATTGTATAAACTTTAACTAAAAATGATTTGTCATGCCTAAATCCAACCAAACCCCCAGTGGGCCCTACCTCTCAATAAGCGCTAAGGGAGACCCAAACGTCATCGACACATCACAATGTTTACTCTACTAAGGAGAAATCTTTTAACTTGCAAAATGTTGGTTTATTTTAAAAGCTTAAAAGATTAAGATGAGCACTGAAAATCATTTACTTGATTCAACTCGCTTGTGTTTTCATCCTTTGGGCAAATTATCACAGTCTATCTTCTCATCTCCTTCTCTCTTTAGCCAGATGCACTATTCTTCTAGCACTAGGTTAGGTGCCCTATTATTTTTGCGACACTCGCAATGGTGATACCCATGACCACCACAGATATTGGGGACACCTTAATAGGTGGAGCACTCATTGCTATCTCCCTCCAAAAGAGGCTTGATGTGATAGGAACCTTGTACATCAACTTTCGATATGTCCCTACACCATTCTTATCAAAAGTCATAAAAATTTTACCCTCTAGGTACCCTGATTTCTGTGCGAGATTAGATTAAGGAAGAATACCCACAGACTCGGCGGGAGAAATAAGGATGGAATCGATCGCTTTGCATGTGTTGTGTTACATACCCTTGTGATTAACCCTACCATGCATTGTTGTAATTTATCCATGCATACCACATCCCCGTGCATGTACTGATATCTTGGTTACCGCCACAGTTTAAGATAAAAAATGATAATTCCATCCATTACTCATCCCAGTCCCTATTATGGCTCAACTTGGTCAGTCAGTTCAACCAGTGAACCCAACGCTCTGCACAATCAGTAGTGGGACTCGTTCACTCCGTCAAGAGGCTATTCTGCAGTTTCACCATAGCAAGGATTTAAGTCGGCTGCCAGACTTTATGGTTATGCCAAATGGGATAATCCTCCCTTATTTCATGGGTTTACCCTTTGGCATGACCCATTACTCTTGATGATATCTCACCTTGGGGTATTCCTCTGTTGAGCCTTTTCAAGAAACTAAAGAAATACCAATTGATTGATCATCTCCAACTGTATGTTCTGCCAAAACCTGAGGAGAGGGGCAACTTCTGCATATATCATGTTAGTCCTGATCATCCAACTAGGACATGTGAGGATCTCCTCAAAGCCATCACAACACTAATCAACAAAGGAAAAGTCTGTGAGCCCCGAAGAAGAGGGGATAAAGTAGCCATGATCAACTCGGGATTAGAAGGAAGTGAGGTATGAAAACGCATCATGGAGACCAAGAAAGCAAGAGAAGAGCCATCTATATTTAATCTTATAGCAATCAGACATTGGAGTGGGGAACCTATCCATGACTACGTTCAGAGATGGATAGCAATCGAGGTATCTTAAAAGGAAACCTCAGGAGAAGGAATTAGCTGACAAATTCATCTTTAGGTTATCTCCCCACCTCCACAAGATAGCATTTGTGAGTACATACAAAACCATCCCTGAGATCTACGAAGCAGCTATAGAAGAAGAAAAATGTGCCAAACAAATGGAAGACAGTAACCCATCAAAGATTGAAGTAGACAAAGCCATTGATACCCTGACCACTTTAATATACACCATCTTATACTTGAGGGACAAGAAGAAGACACCGATTCAGAAAGTCTTGAGAAACCTGGCCCAAGCCACGAGGGAAGCTGTGGACAATGTGTTGACCAAGAAACAATTGCTAGACCTAGATCACGACCTAACTCACATTCAAATGAATAACCAAGAAGGCCCTCCACCTGTGGAGGATGACAATGCAATTATATGTAATGAAAATGATGTAGCCTTCAGGCATCCTAATAATGATGATAATGATTTTGCTTACTTATTTGAGGTTTTGCCTAACGGCACCATGCATTCATCAGACCATACGCATAACATTTTTAGCATTCATGACTTTATTACATGACATTAACTTGGGTACTAAGGAAAATCCAAAAATGGTAACTATTTCAAGTGGTTTGACCCCTATCGAAAAAAGAGAGATAATAAAAGTGCTTCAAAAACATGTTAATGCCTTTGCTTTGTCCTACGGGGACATGCTCAGGGTAGATCGCCAAATTACCGAGCATCGCGCCCTGACTGATCCCAGATTCAAACCAGTCAAACAAAAGTTAAGAAGGTTACGTCCAGAATGGGCTGATAAGATTAAAGATAAAGTCACTAGATTACAGGAAGCCAAATTTATTGAAGTAATTGAGTACCCGACATGGTTAGCAAATGTTTTCCCGGCTCCTAAGAAAGATGGAAGGGCCAGAATGTGTGTTGACTTTCGTGATTTAAATAAGGAATCTCCCAAGGACGACTTCCAATTACCTTATATCAATGTTGTTGGTCCCTGTGAGGGTCTTTCTAAGGGCAGAGGGGGGTGAATGGCCCTTTTTTATAGAATAAACAGACTTTAACAAGTCTTAGAGTAGCGTGTTTGATTATGATCTGGATGATGGATCCGGATAATGCAAGTATGATAATATAATGCAATAAGTAAAGAGAAGAAAATCAAACACAGTGATTTTATATTGGTTTGGCCCTGCCTACGTCCAGTCCTTGGAGTTTCCTTCCTTCGAGCTTATCCACTAGTGGATAACTTTCCAATTGGCAGGAATCAATTCTTACAATTTGTCTCCGGATGGTACCCCTTTCCGAATGTAGGATATACTACTAGAAGCACAACTTCTAGCTGAGTCCTTTAGTCTTTATCAGGATATACCACTTAGACTTCTACCCCAAATCTAAGCTGAGTCCTACAGGGACATCCCACTCAAAGCACTAACTTTAAGTTGTATCCCAATCTCATAACTCACCCAAGTTGGAGATCTTTTCACTCTTATTTTCTCAAAGGTTTTAGTTTTGGATTTCCTTAAGTTTATAACTCACTTAGGAATCCTTACAATAGATTTGGAATTGTTTAATTCTTGGAGTGATTGTGATTACTGATTGCTTGTGCAAATGTTATTGTGAATAGCTTTTTCAAATCAACTAGTCAACCTTATCAATGTGTAAAGCTTCCCTTTTATAGGCTTCTGTCATAAATGTAGCCATTGTGGGTTGTTGAGCTTGAGTTTAATCTTCACCCTTGATCAGTTTGAATGTGGCACTTTCAGAGCCATTAATCAATTCGTTAGATAGTAATTTGACCCGTTTGAATTCTTGGGATTGAGGCTGAAAAGAAGCAGAGATCGTTTTCCTTGTATTTTAGTGTCACGCTAACTTTTATACTAGTAACTTTTGGGTGTGAGCTCCACGCGCCTCCTTATTGGTTAAGGTGAAAAAGGTTGTTAGCTTTTTCTATCCGGTGTCAGTCCTTTTATCCTTTTTTTGAAAAGTGCAAGCTGTCACTTTTGTCTTATTCATGGGGAAAGGATCATTGTCTTTGTAGACCAAAAGGTGGAGGGAAAAGTTATCTTTGAAACTTTTTCCATTTTCTTTAAGTATGAGTCTTCCGGATGTCTTCAGATTCATTTTCTCCGGATTTATCTTCTTCCAGAGCCAGTGCAATCAGTTCTTTCGGATGCTGATCTTGAAGGATTAAAGTTTGTTTCCTTTCCAAACTTTATCCTGATAGTTCCAGTATGTGCTTAGGCACTTGATGTCTTCAATGGATGACCTTGTGGTTGGATCTTGTCCGGATGTTTCCATTTGGATTTAGGAGTTCAAGTTTTTGTTTCTTTCAAACTTGATCCGGATAATTTAGATCAATTTTTGATCTAGGTCATTGTATCCCAACAATCTCCCCCATTTGATGGAAACAAAAACTAAGCACAAGGGAATGGAGTATATATGAGCTAAGTATGATTCTTGGTACTTACTCATTTACAAGTTTTACTCCCCCATCATCCTAACTCCCCCAATGATTTTGAATTATAGCTTCTAATATTTTTATAGTACAATTTCAAATTGTACTTTAGAAGCAGTTTTTCAAAAATCAGATATTCACTATATACTTCTGCTGTTAATAATAGTTAACATCAATGAAGTGCAGGATTACAAATACGGAGATATTACAAAATTTTACATTGAATAATATAAGCTACTCTAATTTCCTCTAGATGGTCCTCCCTCCTTTTCCTTGCCCTTGCTTGTCCCTTCCCCTTACTGACTTTTCTCCCCCTTTTTGTTTTCAACTTGAGGATCGATTACCATGTAGGATCTGTTATCCCAGGCTTCTTGCCAAGATTTGGAGTATATAGAGTAGTCAACATTGCCTTTACTCCTCTCATTAATGATTTGATCAACGGTTGCAGGAATGAGGCAATAGGGTCAGATGGCTCTCTTTAGTTGAGTATATGTTTGTTTGATAGCAGGATGGATTTGGAGTACAAACTCTTGATCTTTCTTGTCAAAGTAAGGGAATAGTGCCTTTAGCAGAGTTGTCACCCCCTGTTGTCTAAAGAAGTCGGAGTCCCCTATGACTTGGACAAGATTGTGGAAGACCAGAAGGAGTTGGCTTTCCGGAATTGACTGTGCAAAGGAAGATCCGAATAAGGAGAGGTTATTTATTCCGATTTGAAGGAGAGTTATTTCTTCACTAATTCCTCTCCGGATGTTATGAATGGATTCCGTTTGAAGCGATATCTCCTTTGTAATAGAGGCTTTCCAATCATTTATTATTTTCTCTAAACCGGCCAAGCAACTCCTCATCTCTTAGCCCATATCATCCAGCATTTTCTCTTAGATTTTGGGGAGAGATTTACCAGGAAGCCAACAAGCATCTCCTAGACTGCTTATTGGTCTTCTCCCAACTCTGTGATGGTGGGTTTAAGAACCTTCTCAGCAATGAACTTTGACAAGTTTTCAAACTTGGAATCCAGGTATGCCTTGATTTCATCTGATAGCTCAGAGGAGGAAGAAGAAATCTTGTCTAGCACTATTCCACAGTTATTTGAGGCCAACGTGTTTACTTGATCAGCAGTCCGGTTGGCTGTTGTAATACTATCCTTAAACTCAGAGATTATTGTTTTATTTGAGACAAGGAGGCTTTAGCAATTGCACCAAGAGAGGGAAAATCTAGAACTTTTTCTTCTATCTTCTTTACTGAGTGCTTTATTTCTCCCAATTCCTACTTCAAATCTGGACCAGAAGCTTATTCAAGCATTGCTTTTTCAATGGTTCTCAGATGGATGTAGATGTTCCGGAGACTACTTTATATATCCTTCCTCATTCTCCTCTTGAGTAGCTTCTTTTAACAGTTTAAGTGCTGCTATAACTTTAGCTTCTTTGGTATTGACTCTTCGTATTCTGATAGGGCTAGCAGCGTGTCCGGATGAGCCAGAAGAACCACTGCTTTCTTCTTCTTCTTCCTCCATTTCACCTGGCATCTCATTCTTCTTCTTTTCCACCCTTTCCTCCAAACTAGCCTCGCCCTTAGGGTCCACTTTAAAAGTGTTCCGTTCGGAACCCAGATTTTGTCCCTCCTTTGGAATGAGATTATCTGGGTTAGGCACTGGTTCCTTAGACACATTTTGATTTTTAATGTCTAAGTTATCGTTGATTTTACCTGTTGTGCCATCACCAACAACAGGGTCAGCATTAATATAAGAAAGAGCTGTGGTAGGGTTTACCTTACTGATTTGCGCTTGGAGCAGGATGTTTGCATCTTCTCTTCTTACTTTATTAGTTTCTACCACAACCCCTGGAAGACAGGAAATGTCCTCTGTCACCCCTACATTTGCCTTTTAAGGACTTTTGATAGCATCCCTAGGTGTGTTAGAAATGTCCTCAAAACCCTCTACGTATGCCTTTATAGGACTTTGAATACCTCCCCTAGGACTTATTTTAGTTTGGATTGAAGGTTCTACAAACAACAGTTTTTTCGGCAGAGGTTCAAATCTTGGTAGAAAGGGGAAAATCTCTTCTTCTGGATCCCTGGTGATTTCTTCCAGATCTACTGAATCAATTTAGATGGGTTGAGTGCCGGAACTGCCCCCGGGTCTATCTATTATGAGCTTTTTATTGATTGCAGTGTTTTCCTTCATGGCTTGCCTTATCTCTTCAAACTGCGGATCATCCTGTTGTATCGCCTCAGTGGATCCAGGCACATTCTTGCCTTTTATAACCCTAGCCTTAGCCAATTCCTCCATCACTAGTCTGGTGGATGCTTCCTCATTAATCATAATAGTGGTAGGCTTTTTAGCCTTCTTATTTTGATGCTTTTGAGTTTGTATTGCCTCATCAAATGTACACCCCTTCTGGGTGAGTTGCTTCTTTGGCATAGAGGCCTCATCCTCTGTTTCTTCCTCATCAGACCCATAATCCTTTGTCAGCATCTCTATTATCTTTCTCTTTTGCCCCTTCTGATAGCCTTTCCTAATTATAGCAGCAGCCACTGTGATGGTTTCTCAGTAGCTTTGATCAATCTGCCTCTCAACTTAGGCTTTTCCGTGGATTTGGAAAAGAGCTTGGTTAGAGTTTTAGCATCTTCATTATCTTCCTCCTCTACTCGGACCAAAGCCAATTACTGTTGGACCTTTGACTTATTTGTTCTTGGCTTTTTAGGAGCAGAGGCAATAATATCCGGACTTGTAGCTTTCCTTGCTCTGCTCTTCTTCTTATCTCTAAGCTTTTTGGCCTTCTCCTCATTCCATCTTTCCCCAAAACTTAGTCTTCTGACATTCTTCTCCAGAATTTCTTTTCCTTGAACTGCTTCAAAACTAGTAAGATTCACTATATGTGCTATGAGGATCCGGGCAACGAGTGCTCCACCGGAGTTTACGTAGTTCTTAAGATAATTGATAATCAGGACTGGCATGTTAATTTCCTTGCATCCAATCCAATGTTGTAGCACGCAATGTTGGAATGCAGATACTGTAGTTAAGGATCCCTTCCGGATTAGAATAAGCTTTGTCATTGTATGTTTGAGAAATCTTGGGGTTTCTGGGAAGTAAGTTGAGAACTTGTCACTAAAGTATCTGGGGTGTAGCCATAACTTTAAGTCATATTCCACCTCTAATTCATCTCCATCAGTCTGTAGTAGTAGTCCGGAATTCTTCATGCTGAGGTATTTCTCAAAGAAGGCAGGAGTGATTGTAATTTCTTTCCCTTGAACTTTGGTTCACAGGGCATCAAAGTAATTGTGGGCTTGGAGGTTGTCGTAAAATTCTTTGACCAGTTCAGGATAGGTTGCACAATTTAGTTAGAGAAAATCATGCAAGTGTTGATCTTCTATGAGTGTTGAGTAGGGGGTAGTTTCGAACAGAAAGTTGTCGCCTAAGAAATCTGTGGGGATAATAGAGTCGGAGGGTTTGCAGTTTATATGGATGAAATCTTTATCTTTTAGATTGGATTCTGAGAAGATGTTTTAGGTAGGAAGCATTTTAGGTCCTTCAGTAGTCATAATAGCAGCCATTTGAAAAAGATTGAAGGAATTAGGGTTCTGGGTTTTGAAAACTGTAGAGTAACAGTACGTAGTTGTTCGCGTGAAGAAGAAAATGATTTTTGGGAGGTTTATATAGATTTTTCAAAATAAGGGTATTTTGGTAATCCGAACGCCAGTAATTTGGCTTGATTGATGACATGGCAATCGGATTTTTAGGAGAGAGGTAAATTCAGTTTAACCGTAGAATGGGAATGGTTTATTTTAAAAACAAACTATCAAATTTATCGCAGTAACCCCTAATAGACGTTTGAAATTCAAAAAGTGACAGTTACTTTTAAGCGATTTTACTGCTATATGTCATTATTGTGCTGACGTGGCAGTGTTTCTTCCGAAATTGACTTTTCTTCTATGCCTCTTCTCTTCTGGATTAATTTTCTTGCCAAGGATCCGATTTGATTTTGAACTATCTTCCGGATTAACTTTAAATTGGATTCGACATTCCAATTGACTCTCTTAACTTCCCAAATTGCTCTTTACTCAGTGGCTTACTAAAGATATCTGCTCTTTGCTCATTGATTGGGATGTACACCAATGCAACATCCTTCTTTATCTCATGATCCCTGATGAAATGATGCCTTATGTTCACATGCTTCATCTTGCTATGGAGTACTGGATTCTTTGACATATCAATAGCACTTTTGCCGTCACACATAACATCCACACATCCGGATTGAACTCCATAATCTTCTAGTTATTACTTGATCTAAAGGAGTTGAGCTACACAACTTCCAGCGGCCATATATTCTGCTTCTGTAGTAGATAAAGCAACTGAAGTTTTCTTCTTGCTGTACAATGATACTGAGCAATCTCCAAGGAAATGGCAACCTCTAGATGTACCCTTTCTCTCAAGAGTATCTCTTCCATAATCTGCATCAGTGAATCCTTGAAGTGTGAAATCTCCATTACTAGGATACTATAGCCCAACTTCAGAGGTTCCTAGGAGGTATCTAAGAATTCTCTTTACTGCCTTGAGATGAGAATCCTTAGGATTGGCTTGATACCTAGCACAGTAGTAAACTATATAGTGTATGTCAGGTCTGCTAGCTGTCAAGTATAGGAGAGAACCAGTCATTCCTCTATAGAGTTTCTGATCAACATCTTCTCCTTCACAATCCTTGGATAGGATTGTATCTGATCCCATTGGAGTGGACATAGGCTTGCTTTTGTCCATTTCAAACTTCTTCAAGAACTCCTTGGCATATTCTAGCTGGCTAATGAAAATCTCATCCGGACTTTGCTTGATTTGTAAACCAAGGAAGAAATTGAGTTATCCCATCATGGACATCTCAAATTCCTTTTGCATTTGAGAGCTGAACTCCTTGCACATCTTGTCATCAGTGGCTCCAAAAATGATATAATCTATATAAATTTAGACTAGGATAACATCATTCTTCTTCCTTTTGATGAAGAGTGTGGTGTTTACCTTGCCTTTGATGTATCCCTTGGATATAAGGAATGAGGTTAATCTTTCATACTAAGCTCTAGGTGCCTATTTTTATCCATAGAGGGCCTTCTTCAATTTGTACACATGATCGAGATGTTTTGGGTCTTCAAATCTGGGAGGTTGCTTAACATAGACTTCTTCTTGGTATAGTGTGAACCCCATGAATGAAGAAAAAGAGCATAGGATCCTAATTGCCTCCAACCTTGCTACTGGTGCAAAAGTTTCTTCAAAATCAATTCCTTCTTGCTGGTTGTATCCTTGGGCAACCAATCTTGCCTTGTTTTTTTACCACAATTTCGGATTCATCAAGCCTATTTCGAAACACCCACTTAGTGCCAATGATTGATTTTCCTTTAGGAAGTGGTACTAGATCCCAGACATCATTTCTAGAGTACTGATCCAGTTCTTCTTGCATGGCCATCATCCAACTTTTATCACCTTTTGCATCCTGGAATTTCTTTGGCTCAATTAATGAGACAAAGGCAGCATGACACATCATCCTATTGAGGTAACCTCTGGTTCTTACTAGATTCTAAACATCATCTAGAATATTATCCATTGAATGATCTCTATGAGTCCGGATTTCCCTTTGTAATCCTTCATGTTGGACTGGAACTTGTTCCACTTCTGCCTCAGCTGCTTCTTCTTGACCTTCATTGAAGTTGATCTCTTATGGGTTGAGATTACCTTGTTGTACTTCTGGATCAAGGGACATTCCTTCATCTTCTTCTTTATACTTCTTGATTTTGGAACGAATGAGGAATTTTTTCCTCCTTTTCTCCAGATTCTTCAGCTTCCGGAATTGGATCTTTCGAAGTTGAACTTCTTTTACCTGCGTGGTTAGTCTCATTAAAATCTACATGTATAGACTCTACCACAGCTTGGATTCATTTATTGAAGACTCTATAAGCCTTACTATGTATTGACTAGCCAAGGAAAATTGCTTTATTAGATTTAGGATCAAATTTTTCTAGTTGCTCTCTATCATTTAGGACGTAGCATTTGCATCCAAATGCTTTAAAGTACCCAATTTTGGGCTTTCTTCCCTTCCAGATTTCATATGGGGTCTTTTCTATGGTCTTTCTAATGAGAGCTCTATTCAAGATGTAACATGTTGTGTTTACGACCTCATCCCAGTAATATTTTAGCAAACAATTCTCATTTAGCATTGTTCTAGCCATTTCAACTATGGTCCTATTCTTTCTCTCAACAACTCCATTTTGTTGAGGAGTGTGAGGGGTAGAGAAGTTATTGTCAATGCCCTTGGAGTCACAAAATTCAGCAAACTGCCTATTTTTTAACTCTCCACCATTATCACTTCGGATCATGCAATGCTTATGCCCTATTCTACTTCTATCCGGATGAACGTTTTTAAGAATTGGTCAAAGGCCTCATCTTTGCTTACTAGCAAGAGCACCTAGGTATATCGAGAAGAATCATCCACAATGACCATGGTGTATTCTCTTCTACCTAAACTCAATGGTTTGATTAGACCAAAGAGATCAACATGCAAGAGCTCAAGTACTCTTTTAGAAGGAATGTAGGAGATGGAAGGGAAATTTTTCTTATGTTTACCTAATTGACATGCAGTGCATAGATGATCCTTATCAAAAGCAACCTTAGGAAAACCCACCACTAATTCCTTTTTGGCTAGTTTGGGCAGGAGGTTCATGCTAATATGTCCCAACCTCTGGTGCTATAGCCATGATTCTTCTTCTTTAGACACCAAGCAGATATTCTTTTTCTCATTTTTAATGTTAACAGAATAGACATTGTTTACTCTAGGTGCATAAAGAATAAGTTGATTAGACTTATTAATATGGATTGAGCAGCCTCCGGAATCAAATGTGACTGTTCTTCCTTTGTCATAAAGTTGGGCTACACTTAGTAAGTTGAACTTCAGTCCATCAACCAGTGAGACATCTTCAATTTTTAATTCAGATCCAATGGTTCCATTTCAAATGATTTGTCCTTTTTTATTATCTCTAAAGCTTACTTTCCCTCCCTTCTTCCGGGTTAATGTGATGAAGGCCTTCTCATCACCTGTCATATACCTTGAGCATCCACTATCAATCTACCAAGTGTGTTGATCTACTGTAGATCTAAGGTATACCATAGTGTTTGTTGTTTCTGATTCTGATTCTTCGATTTGTACTATATCTTGTAGAGGCATTCTTCCCGGATTGCTCTGCTTCCAGATCAGTCAGTGCCATGAATGTACAGTTGGCAGTCTCTTCTTCTTCTGTTAAAGATGAACTACTACTTTCTTCACTGTGGCTCTAGGTAGCCACCATTGCCTTCTTCTTGAACTTCTTGGTTTTCTTAAGCTTGGGGCATTTTATTCTGAAATGACCTTTCTCTCCACATTCAAAGCAGACAACTTCTTTTTTCGGATCCTTCTTTTCTTTCGGATTCTTTCTAGGCCTGTCTCTTCTAGATGTGCCTTCTCTTGGTTTCCGGGATTCATACTTTCTTGATTTCCTTCTATCTTTCTTTTGTATGAATTTGTTGAGCTTTCTAGTTAATAGGGCAAGTTGTTCTTTGGTGCTCAGTGATTCGGTGATTTGCTTTTCTTCTCCGGGTGAAGCTGATCCAGTGGATTCTGCCTTTAGTGCAATAGCTTTCTTCTTTTCTTTAGACCTCTTCTCCTCTTGGCTATATCTCTCCAGGGACAGCTCTTGAGTCAAGAGATTGCCTATGAGCTCATCATAACTATAAACATTTAAGTTATGAGCTTCCTCAATGACAGTCGTTTTATTATCCCACTCCTTGGTGAGACTACGGAGCACCTTTTTCACCATTTCAACTTCAGAAACTTCCTTTCCAAGCCTTTTCATCTTATTCACTAGATTGGTATATCTAGTGTTCATGCTAGTGATGGATTCTTTTGGCTCTATCTTGAAGGATTCAAGTTTTTCCTTATTGGCCTAGGTGAAAAAGGTTGTTAGCTTTTTCTGTTCGGTGTCAGTCCTTTTGTCCTTTTTTTTAAAAGCGCAAGCTATCACTTTTGTCTTGTTCACGGGGAAAGGATCTTTAACTTTGTAGACCAAAAGGTGGAGGGAAAAGTTATCTCTAAAACTTTTCTCATTTTCTTTAAGTGTGAGTCTTCCGGATGTCTTCAGACTCTTTTTCTCCGGATCTGTCTTCTTCCGGAGCTAGTGCAATCAGTTCTTCCGGATGTTGATCTTGATGGATTAAAGTTTATTTCCTTTCCAAACTTTATCCTGATAGTTCCAGTATGTGCTTAGGTACTTGATGTCTTCAATAGATGACCTTATGGTTGGATCTTGTCCGGATGTTTCCATTTGGATATAGGAGTTTAGGTTTTTGTTTCTTTCAAACTTAATCCGTATAATTTAGATCAATTTTTGATCTGAATCATTGTATCCCAGCAGATGTGTTGGTAGACAGCGCCACCAGGGCCGCAATGTACTCATTCTTAAATGGGCTCTCTAGGTATAGTCATATTCTAATGGACATCATCGACAAGGTCAAGATGGCCTTCATCATAAAATGGGGAGTGTATTGTTATAAGGTAATGTCGTTCGGGTTGAAGAATGCATGGGTAACTTATCAAAGAGTTGTGACAGCTTTACTATATGACATGATCCATAAAGAGGTTGAGGTTTATGTAGACAACATACTAGTAAAGTCTAACACGAGGGAAGATCACCCTGAGATTTTGGAAAGATTCTTGACTATAATAGAGAAGTAGAATCTGCGCTTGAATCTAAAGAAGTGTGTTTGGAGTCACATCTGGAAAGCTCTTGGGCCATATCGTTTGTCAGAGAGGAATCAAGGTCGACCATGATAAGGTTAGAGCCATTCAGGAAATGCCTATTCCTAGAACCAAAAGGGAAGTCAGGTCATTCCTTAGATCGCTCCAGTACGTAAGTCATTTTATTGCCAAGCTAATGACCGTATGTGAGCCAATCTTTAATTTGTTTAGGAGAAAGCAGCCGCTAGAGTGGAATGAACAATGCTAGATAGCATTTGACAGGACAAAGGCTTATCTTATGAGCCCCCCCAGTTTTAAAGCCTCTGATGCCCGGCAAGCCGTTGATTCTATACTTGACCATAGAAGAGTCATCTGTAAAGGTAATGTTGGTTCAGCAACAAGAGGATCAGAGCAAGCATGCCATCCATTATTTAAGTAAAAAGTTGTTGGAATATGAGACGAACTACACGGTAGTAGAAAAAACCTGTACAATGATGGTATGGTTGACCAAGAAGTTGAGGCACTACTTCTAGTCCTATAAAATTTAATCAGTTGCAAAGGTTGATCCGATGAAGTATCTTTGTCAATCCCCCACATTGGCAGGGAAACTCTCCCATTGGCTCCTATTGCTATCCGAGTTTGATATCGAGTATGTCACAAAGAAGGTAACTAAGGGGAGAGCAGTGGCTGAGTTTTTGGCATGTCAACCCCTAGAATCTGACTATGTTAAAAATCTGGATTTCCATGATGAGCAGTTAGCAGAAGTGAAGGCTAAAAAGGACGAATGGACCATGTATTTCAACGGGGCTATGAATCAAAAGGGCGCAGGTCTTGGGATAGTTATCATTACACCACAAGGTGAGGTTATTCCACTGAGCAAGCGGTTGGATTTTGTAGTCACTAATAACTGGGCCGAGTATGAAGCTTGTCTCTTTAGTCTTGATACTCTGTTTAAAACAGGGGCAAGGGAAGTCAGGGTGATAGGGGACTCTGCCTTAGTAATAAAGCATATCGTGGGAGAAAGGGAAATCAGGGAAGAGTCACCCCGACCACATGTTCAAGTAGTTTAGGATTTGTCATACCGAGGGATGAAAATCAGATGGCGGATTCCTTGGCTACCCTAGCTTCGATGTGGGAGGGAGAAGAGACTTAACCGATCTGTTCGCTTATAGTAGAAACGGGTCGTTCTCCATTTCATGAGAAGGTTTAGGTTATGGTTGTAGAGGAGCAAGAGTTCTGTTGGTACAGTGACATTAAAAGATTTCGAAAGAAGGGAAGTGCCCCGAAGGGTCATCAGGCTCAGACCGTCTAACCCTCAAAAGGTTGGCAACCCAGTTCAGACTAGTCGGTGAAGATCTCTTTAAAAGGATAGCTGAAGGTTTATTATTGAGGTGTTTAGCAGAAGAAGCAGAAAGGGTAATGACTCAGGTACATTCAGGGGATTGCGGTCCGCATATGAATGGGATGGCTTTAGCTAGAAAGATTCAGAGAATGGGGTACTACTGGACCACAATGAATGTCAACTACATCAACTAGGTCAGGAAATGTCATGAATGTCAGATTCACGGGGAGATACAACATATCCCTTCATCTGAGCTTCATAATTTGTCTACCGCTTGGCCTTTATAATCGGTAAAATTTAGCCATTATCAACCAATGGTCATCGATTCATCATAGTCGCGATTGATTATTTTTCAAAATGAGTATAGGCCGAATCTTACACCAACATGCCAAGAAAATGGCCAAGTTCATAGAGAGGCATATTTTAACAAGATACGAAATTCCGCACCATGTAGTTTCTGATAATGGGGTTCAGTTTCAGGGGGCCACGGTAGAATTATTCAAGAAGTTCAACATCAAACATCAGAGATCTTCTCCATATAGGCCACAAGCTAATGGGGCAGTAGAGGCTGCTAATAAGTCAATCAAGAAGATTCTGTCAAAGATATTGGCCACTTACAAAGACTAGGCTGATAAACTTCCATTCGCAGTTTGGGTGTGTTGAACTAGTGTAAGAACTCCCACCGATCAAACACCTTTCTCCTTGGTATATGGAATGGAAGTCGTGTTACCGGTTGGAACAGAAGTAAGATCTCTAAGAGTGGCACTTGAATTGTAGTTAAAAGAATCAAATTGGGCAAGAGCCATGTATGAACAGTTGAATGCGATAGCTGAAAAGTGGCTCAAGGCACTTGACCATCTCCAGATGTACCAACAACGCATAGCGTGAGCTTATAACAATAGAATCATATACCCAAAATAACCTCTTAAAGCGGGTTATCTGGTCCTCAAGCAGCTACGCTAAGTCAACATTAACACTAGGGGCAAGTTCAGGCCTAATTGAGAAGGATCATTCGTAGTGAACAAAGTCCTTGGTAAAGGAGGAATCAAGCTTATGGACATGGATGGAAATGAGTTCGTGAAACCAGTGAATCAAGATAGGCTTAAGCGTTATCATGTCTAGGTCAAAAGAATTAAATCATAAAAAAGCAGCACAAAGAATAAAAGAAATAAAGAATAAAACACCTGGCGAGCGGTCCTCTACTGCTCTGGCAAAAATTAGGGTACAGCCCGCTGATCGGTGTCTCGCAAATTGGTCAGGCAAAAATTAAGGCACTCCAACGCAAATAAAGCCCATTAAGCTGATAACCCGAAAAGGGTGGCTTAGGCAAAAGTTAGGGCATCAAGAGAAAAATGTCGGTTGCATTCTGGAAAATCTGTAAAAGACCTGTAGGCAGTAGGGGTTAACCATTGGAAATTATTACCATTGCCTATGTACTTAAATTAATCTCATCGATGAATATGTTATGATTTTGTTAAGAATCTTGGTCTTATGAATGCATGCATGTCTCTAGGTGAAATAATCGCCGGTATGTGAACATCAATATTTCTCTACGTGTTATGCATCATTGTATTCGCTTTTACCACACATTCGCAATATTCAGAAAAGCCTGCTGGATTAAAAACCCGAAAAGGCGGTCCAAGCAAAAGTTAAGGCAAAAAAAAGACAGCCTACGAGATTGAAAACCTGAAAGGGCGGTCTCGGGAAAAATTAAGGCAAAAAGACAGAGAAAAGCATGCTAGGTTGAAAACCCGAAAGGGCGGTCTAGACAAAAGTTAAAGCTAAAAAGAAAAAAGGTCCGCTGGGCTAAGCCGTCAAGGACAGCTCAGATAAAAATTAGGACAAAAAGAAGGAAAATAAAAATAAATGTTTGATAGGTCCCCTTACATCGAGTGGCCTATGCAAAAGTTAGAACGTCACTTCATCCCTTTACTATAAAATTACTGGACAAAATACGGGTTCACAAGGCAATAATACTTAACAATCTCAATTCAAGAAAAGTCAAGATGCCTAATACTCAAATATCAAAAGTATCAATCCAAAAGTTTACAGTCAAAACAAGCCATGCAGGGCCCCAAAAGTGTCAAACAGTTCAGAAGATAATCATAAGCTAAGCTACCGGGGGATCCTGTCCCTGGCGACCCTCTGGAGTCTGGTCCTGAATATTCGCCAGTAGATAATCCATATCTATGGACATATGGTCCTCAGCATCACCAGCACCAATAGCTGGCTGGGCGGGGGCCTAGTCTCCGAGGTCCGTGCAGCAGCCCCGGTAGCATCACTCCCCTCAACATGCTAATCTATGCCCCTCTGAGTCACTAGATATGCAGAAAGATCATCCTCAAACTCCTCATCAGAAGGAACCAGCGTCTGCCTATCCTCAGTTATCCTTACTAGCTGACCCTTCAGCATCTCAATCTCGACCCTCGCCCGAGCAGTCTCGGCCTTAGCCTAATCTGCCTCAGTAGTGGTTGCCCGCAGCTGCTCTAAAAATCTGGCTCCCTCCTCAGAGGCTTCCAAATCTTGGGTGGACCAGCTACGCTCCATGGCCAGCAAAGTCTGTAATAGAAATCATAAGATCAGTACACGTATATATATGTCATGGGATGTATCATGCATAGTTTGTTGAAATTTTACAGGTAAAAGAATCTTACTGAAGCTAGTGCATCCTGGGCCAACAGCATATCCCAGATAGAAAAATAACCCCGGCTATCCTCTCGACCTCGAATATGGTCACCTGAAAGGAAAGGGTCACATCAGGATAAGATGCCCTAAGTAATTACAGTAATGGATAGAGTCAAACATAAAGGATCCCTTACATGAGAGGAGCTAGAAGGTGTGAAACCAATAGGCTGGACCGACTCCTCGAGCTTCTCGACAGCTCGATTCCCTGAATGGTCGAGGAGCCGGAAGAAAGTATCCATTTTAGCTCGGAGGACGCCCTCCCTTACAGATCCAAAAGCCCGAGACCTCTTAGACGGTGGCTCAGGGGCGACAGCAACAACAGCGACAGATCACTAATACGTGGAAGTAGGAGGCTAGCAATAAAGAATCAAGACTCGAGATCACAGTCAATTTCAAAAAGCAACAAAATATTCACAAAGGTCAAGTTAGAGACATACCTGAGAAGAAGGGGTAGCAGACCTAGTTGAGCCTCTAGTGACCTGAACTACAGATGGACCCCTATGGTCACCCCTCGGTCTACCCTTCTCATCATCGTTATCATCATCATCCTCATTGTCGCTCTAGTGAAACTCCAGAGGCTCATCCTCGTGGTGAATCCTATCACAAGGAAGAATGAGGGAGGAATCAACAAACTCAACGTAAGAGCCCTCTACAGACAGCCCGCGAGCTCCCTCACCCAACAAATACAGCCCCTGATCGGTCCCTAACATGAGATAAGGCTAGAAAATGCCCGCCAAGATTGGAGGAGGGATCGGTCTCTCCACCATGGCACTGGTCCTCCACCCCTGCACCCGCTCACCAAAATACAACTTATAAGAGAGTGGTGACTCCAGGACAAAGCGGCGGTCATCCACGCCAGCCTGCATCTGCTCGATAGCTCTATATGTGACCAATCTCTCCCATGGGTCTCGAATAACCTATAAAAAATAAATGAAATGTGAGTATCAAAACCTAGTAAATACAGTTTCTACTAATGGTTTGTTGAGGTGTAAAATGCAGGTTTACCCGATCTGAGCGCAACTGGCGTAAGAACTCTCGGTACTGCGCTATGGTTAGGGGCTGATTTTGCCAAGGCCCCATCCAGCTAGATATGATGTGCGGCGTCTCAGGCTGTAGGGGTAAACCTGGTTTAGGAGTCAACCGATGCTCGAAAGCCTAGATCTGCGAGACAAAGTAAGGATTAGTTGCACCACGGGTTCAGACAAAAGGTTAAAGCATGAGAGATCAGCTTAGGATTTACCAGCAGTATCAAAAGGCAGATCTTGAGCTCCAATTGCTCGCTCCGGACTCTAACGTCCAGTCTATAGTATATCTGTGCTAGGATAGCTCAACAACAGTTCTTACCTGGCATAGCGGTAAGGTTCTCCACAGCAGAGAGCAAACCGTATTTGAGGTTGCTCGAGTAGACAGAGAAAAAGACGGTGGTAAGAAATGTTAGTAAGAAATATCGGGCGTACTGATCCCTCCTATTAGCCACAACAGAACTCGGCTGCTTGATCTAGTAAGCATGCAAATCCCCCTACTTGAGCTTATTTGTCCCACCTAGATGAAGCCTAAGTAATCTAGCAATGTAGGCCTTCACCTCAGGCCAAGAATGCCACTGGTCGGCATAAACATCAAAATGGACCACATCCCCGCTCCACTACAGGCTCGTCGTAGCGCACACATCCCCGATAGGCAAGTGGAAAGTATGGGTCGTCTCCAACCACCTCTCAATGAAAGCTGAAATGGCACCGGGGGCTAACATCTTAGGGGCCTGAAGGATGGCCCTGATAATATCACTGAAGCTAAAAGAATCGATGCGGGTTAGCAACTCTGTATCCCCTATGGCACGAATCTCCTCATACCATTTCCTGCAAAAGCTTAGGGCCTCCACAGTCTTATATTGGAACTATAGAAATAGAATTACAGATTAACATGGTCATAACACAGTAGAAAAGTTAAAAATTAGGAAAAGATTACAGAAAGCAAAGTAGCCAGCATTCTATCCCTAAGGATAGGAGCCGTACGGGTAAGCTCCACCCATACGGGTCCCAGAAGAGCACCCGTATCAAAAGCGGGACCCATATGGGATCCTTCTCACACATACGGGCCCCCTGCAAGGAATCCCTCTGCAAAAAATCTCCCAATAATCCAAAATTATCCAATTCCAATCATAGTTCATCGAAAACTATCCTAAAAGCATCCTAGACTAAAGTTGCAAGCATCATGCTTTATTCCAAGGTCAAAAACACCCTAATTCATGCCAAAATTCAAGAAATTGCCAAAAGTTCAAAATTGGAAAATGGAGCATCGAGCGAAATTACCTGAAGTTTTGAGGCATGGGTCTCGGGGGAAGGGATTAGTGGCACTTTAGAGGCAGGAGTGAGCCCCAGGAATGAGTCTCCTCCGTAAAACGCATACCCGATGAAAACCGAGCATTCTCGAAGCCCTAAATCATCCACCGGGGGCAAGTCCTCAAGTGTAAGGGAGAAACAGCCGGCCTTTGGGATCTTTTTGTACATGTTTGGTTGATTGTAGGAAGAAAATCGCCGAAATTACAAAATGGGAAATTTTGGTATAAGGCGGGATATGAGGGGGCTCATCTGCCTTTTAAAACCCCCATCGGGGACCTGTACGGGTCCCACCCCATCCATATGGGTCTCCACTTTTAAGATCTTCACCCGTATGGGTCCGGCCCACCCGTATGGGTCCTATCTTGCCATTCAAGGGCAGATTTTTGCATCAGTGTTTCAGCAAACACCAGAAATTCATCCAGCCCAAGTTCAGGGCCAACCCCCACTCCCTCTCAACTTTACATTTTCATTATATTTGGGACAAGTCCCTTCACTCACCTTGATCCTTGATTAAAGAGGCAAAAATATTTTTTATTTTCACAAAAGTCAATCAAGAATCAAGGTAAGTCATTTTTTAGTTGATCACTGACCAGGAAATTTCGTGTATAGGTCCATCCTTACACAGGAGTTCTTCCCTAGCAAACAAATTTTACAAAGACAGGGTTTCCCCAGCAGAAGAGGCTTTGCCCAAAGGATATCACATCCTTCCCCAGTCGTGGAATCGCTCAAGGGGCACACCCCCACTATCAGGAATCCTAGGGGCACCTTACCCTAGAGTCAATCCCCAGTAGTGAAATCAGATCCAGGGGCATCCCCCCATTTCCCAGTAGTAGAATCATCACATCCCAGGGGCATCCCCCATTATCCAACCCTCCTAGGGGTATTCTTGGAGAGGCACCCTCCAAGGGGCATTTTATTACAGAGCGATCTAGCCAAACCCGATATTTCCTGCACATAAATTTCAGTTTATCGCATCCACACTTCTTTGTTCTTAATTAAAGGGGCAAAAATAGTTTTGTTATCACAAAAGTTAATTAAGAATAAAGAGGTGCCTGCTTGGACAATGACTAACTTGGTATTTGATTGTTGTCTCTTTTCAGATTATTCAAATTCCCCAGCAGGAGAGTCTATCCACCTTAGGAAAGAGATACATCATCAGTCAGGAAAGTCGATCCGCCTTAGGAAAGGGATACACTATCAGCCAAGAAAGTCGATCATCCTTAAGAAAGGGATACACATATTTTCCCCAGAGAAGTCATCAGCAAAAGGTGAGTCATTCGCCTTAGGAAAGGGATACACCATCATCAGCCAGGAGAGTCATATACCTCAGGAAAGGGATACGCATTAGTAAGGAAAGTCATCTGCCTCAGAAAAGGGATACGCATTGGCAAGGAAAGCCATCCACCTTAAGAAAGGGATATGCACGGTAGCAAAAGGAGAGTCATCCGTCTTAGGAAAGGGATACACCATCATTAGCTAGGAAAGTCATCTGCCTCTGGAAAGGGATACGCATTGGCAAGAAAAGTCATTCGCCTCAAGAAAGGGATATGCACGTTAGCAAAAGGAAAGTCATCGGCCTCAGTAAAGGGATACACATTCCCTTAGAGTTACAAGGGGTAGGTATCAATAAGGGAAGGAAGTTCGCCTCAAGAAAGGAACTAACCCATATCATCACCACAGGTATAATTTCTAAACCCTCGCTCACATCTTGAGATCATACAGATCCGTATCTATGATGATCCCATGAGGGGTAGTCTGTGAGTATTGGATTTTAATGATCCTTCTCACAAAACTATTATGAGAGCTATATGATGCAATGTCTTTCAGGTGTTGTCCATCAGAGGTGTTCCTACTATTGTAGAGTTAAGTTCGGCCAAAGTTTGGAGACCTAGTCTCCCTTAGGGACCCGTACGGGTCATTCCTTCCATATGCCTGAGGGCCCCACCCATACGAGGTCCTCTTATTGCCTAAACAAGCTCTTTTGGAAGGGAATCCTTTCCTATTTTAGGAAAAGGCATGTCATGAACGTGATTTATTGTATTCAGACCTCCTCTCCCCTATAAATAAGGCCCTTCTCTTCACATTTTACACACATATCTCATATAAAAAAGATACTAAAACTCTAGCAATTTCTATAGGTATAGAAAAGGTATAGCGGGGGTATAGGAGGTATAAAATAGGGAGAAAACCCTTCCCTTGAGGTTTTGTCCACATTTTATTCATTCCTAGCTTCTTTTATTAGGATTTAGGGGAGGTTCTGTCTACACAAATACTCACCTAAATAGTCCTATTTTGTCATCTACTTTGGCAGGGCTCTCTCAATAGTGAAGGGATCATCTCAAAGTGGATTCACACCACAAAGGTAACGCTCCCGAGTTTCAAAGAGACTTTCATCTCAATTATTTCATTATTATTATTCTTTGTTCCTTTCATTTCTTGTTTAGGGTCTGGTCCTAACCCGTATGAGCCTTGTTGGCACCATATATCCCCAAAGATATCAATTCGGTGCGACATACTCATACGGAAGGAAATCCCTTATTATTGTATTTTTTTGCCACCGATCTGTTAATCTGTAAACTGAACTAAACAAAGTTTCTGCCTAGACCAGACAGGACCTGTACGGGTATGCCACACCCGTACCAGTCCTCCCTGGTAGTCGTACTAGTCCCGCCCACCCGTACGGGTACCAGCCCCAAGCAGATTCCAGAACTCATTTTGACTGGTTAAAAATCAATCTAACTCACCATTTGCCATGAGATCATTTTCACTAATAATCTGGTAAATCAACCCACAAAAGTTAAAATGTGCTTTCACCACAAAATATGCTGAAGTGCTGATTTATGATGTGCTATAAACTGTGCTAACATATGTGGATGTAGGGGAATTTATTTTCATTTTGTTTTACAACTTAGAACAAATGTATAGGTTCTCTTTGCAATTCACCCATTTTTTCCCCCGGTTGTAATTTTTATTCCTTCGTTTATTGCTTGTGCTTTATTGTAATATGTAAACACATGTAACGAGTGTGAAAGAGTGTAGAAATAGGATTTCTGTGATAATTCCCCAAATGATGAAAACTAAAATGGTTTTACGCGATGAATGTAATTTTGAATCAACTAAATGAGAAATAAGTGACTCATCCAATACCCGAATCTCTGATCCGAAGGTATGAGTCTCCCGCCCAGAGGGAACCGTACCAAAACTCTTTCCCAAGTAGACAACTTGGGTGGCGACTCTATCAATTGTATCGAGATTTGTGTCTCGATTCTTTTATTCATTAAAAATTGGCTTATTGTGCAAACTTTAACTAAAAATGATTTATCATGCCTAAATCCAACCAAACCCCTAGTGGGTCTTGCCTCTCACACAGGCGCCAAGGGAGACCCACACGTCATCGACACCTCACAAGTACCAAGAAATCAAATTTGGTGCGGTGAGCGTTGATCGAACACGGCTTCCCAATTTTCAGATTTGAACGTGAATCGAACCAAAAAACCATGCCCTTCCAAATCTGAGTATACTTGCAAACATCATCTATCTCCCATATTATCTCTTTCCCTATTGGGTATGCCGGGAGAAAGTCAAAGGAAAAAGGGAAAAATACAGAAGAGCAAGAGGAAGCGAAAAAATGGAGGTGAAAAGAAAAAAGAAAAAAGGGAGGATGAAAAAAGTAATAAACCTCTGGCTTCTCTGCAGACTAGGTCTCAACATATTGGATTTGGATATATCCGGTCTAAATCCATTTCTATTTTGAGATATCCAAATCCGTTCGATATAAATCCAACGGATACGGATACAAAACATATCTAAAACTGATTTTTCCTATTCCTTGTATTATGTGAAAATATATTTCAGGGTCCGGTTTCGTAGAAAATCAAAAATTTCTAAAAATATGGAATATCCGGAAAATAAAGAAAATAAATTTAATCCAAGAAGTGTTCAGAAAATATTTTTGGAAGGTCTCAAAAATATGAAAATACATTTATGGCCCGATTTTGTAAAAAATCCAAAACTCTCAAAAAATTATGAAAAAATCGGAAAATGAAGAACATAAATTTGGTGCAACAAATTTTCAGAAAATATTTCTAGAAAGGCCCGAAAATGTGAAAATCCGTTTCGGGTCCGATTTTGTAAAAAATTGAAAACTCTCAAAAATTTATGGAATATTCGAAAAATAAAAAATAAATTTGGTGCAAGAAATTTTCAGAAAATGTTTCTGGAATGGCTCAAAAATGTGAAAATACATTTTGGGGCTCAATTTCGTAAAAAATTTGTTGGATCCATATCCGGATCCAAATTCAATCCATATCCATGTTATTGTATCCAAATTCAATCTATATCCAATGAATCTAAAAAAGTGTGGATATAGATTCCATAAAATGGATAGGGAAATTGTTGGAAATGCACTCATATGACAGACTTATTCTTAAAATGCCCACATTACAAACATATTTATTATATACCCGATTCTTATTAAACTTATTTATTAACCACCCCCACTCAATTGAACAGTTATTTTCGGGATCCCACCAATTTAAGAGTTGTCGATTTCATTCCATTCAATATTTAAAATATGATTTCTTTCCTATCTCGATCTGATTTCTTTCTATTAATTAATTCCTTTTTTATTCAATTTCTTTCCTGACTCAGTTATTTCGAATTAATCCTTTTTTTATTCCTTTTCAAATTAATTCCTTTTTTATTCTTTTTGGGGATCCCACCAATTTAGGAGTTGTCGATTTCATTCCATTCAATATTCAAAATCTGATTTCTTTCCTATCTCAATTTAGGAGTTATCGGCTTCCATTTTTTCCGAATTCATAATTAGCTTCCATTTTTTCCGATTCCGTTCGTCTTTTTCGATTGCGTCTGATTCCGTTTGGATTGTCGGCTTCCATTTTTTCGGATTTCAAATCGGCTTCCATTTTTTCCGATTCTGAAGTACCCACTTTTTTAATGTCAGATTGTCATGAAGTACCCATTGTATTAACAATCGTATACTTTCAACCGTATATTGATATACAGTATTTGATACACAATTGTTTAATCATGTATATTATTATGTAAATATTCTATATATTGATATACAGTATTTGCATAAATGTAAATGAAACTGTATACTGTCAACCGTATATTGATATACACTTCTTCTAATATTAATGATGTTAGCTCTTTAAAACTGTCGGTGTATGAATTGCAGCTATTACCCTAATTCGTCGCGAAATATACGGTTCGCCGCTACCAAAAGGGTTTAGGTTGCCCAACCTAGGGTTTTAGTATCGTCATGCATCAATATTGTTCATGGGTGCATAGTATCTGTTAGGGGTAGGCATCTATACCGTACACCGTTAGCAAAAGGATTCATTTTGCCCACCTAGGATTTTAGTATCATCATGCATCAATACTGTTCATGCGTGCACAGTATTTGTTAGGGGTAGGCACCTATACTGTACACAGTTAGCAAGAGGGTATATAGAGTTACTTTCAATAAAACTGAATATAGGCTAGATACAGTTTCATTGAAAATGTATTCAGCTATATACAGTTTCATTTTAACTATAAATTAGCTATATACAGTTTCCATACCACTGAATTTCAGTTCTGTATCTTATTTACATGTATAAAATTCTTGACAATCTCTCTAGTTAATCTCCTTCTATCTCCCCTTTCATCGCAACTCTTTCCCCCTTTCCTCCTCCCCCCTATGTCTCTAATTATTCATCTCTTTCTCTCTCTAAAAGGTTTGAGTTTAAGCTTGAACTTTCCCCAAAATTACAACTCTCCTCCTAAACCTTCATGGCTTCACTCTTTTCCTTCTCCAGGTATTCTTCAGATCTATTGATCGCTTTATTAATTTTGTTTTATTTTAGATCTATGCTATGAGAAACTGATATTGATTTTGATTTGGTTTATCAGTTTCGAATGGTGGGTTATCGTGTTTTGAAGTCGCGGCCAGTGATGTAAATGGATTCGGAACCACCGACGATGGTCGGAGCTCTAGGCAAGGGCTGAAGGAGGGTGAGTGGTTTCCGGCAATCCCGCGAGACTGAGATGGTAGCGACAAAATAGGGAAATTGTTGAAATGAGGGGTTTTGTTATTTTGGTTTTTGGTTTTGAAATTTGCAAGGTAGCTACAAAATAGGGATTTGATAGATATCAATAATCTATTGAAATCAGGTATTTTATAAATAAGTATTCATGAAAGTGCTTTTTGTTAATAAGATATTTCTATAATATAAATTATTATCTCATATAGGAGCATTCCCTTAAGTTACCCAAATGGATATAGATGCACGGATTTAGATTGGATATCCTATCCATAGTCATCCCTAGTTGGGCTTCTTAGCCTCTGTACAATTTTTATAAGCTAATAAAGTCATTTTTTGCATAAAATAATAATATATTTCGGATCGGGCCGAGCCGGGCTTGAGTTTTTATATAAAATTAAGCCCAACCCTTTATATGGTAGGGCTTTGGCAGGCCTGGGCCGGGTCGGACTTATATAAATATATGTTTGTCCAAGCCGGCCCATTGACATCGGGCCTGGGTATGTCAATTAGGCAGCGGGTCGCTTGAACATGTCATATAAGATATACCGCGCTTGTCCTGGGTAGGTATTCGGTGCAACTGCCTATAGCCCGTACCTAGAAGGGTCTAAATATTTATATTTTTTTAATTTTAATGTTAAAATGAAATATAATTTTTTAATATAATTTTTTTAAATGTTCTACCATAATATAATAATATAAATTTACATATTAATCATTTTTGCTATTCATCTTGTCATTTTAGTTACAAACTTCTTATAAATGTGTAATTAGTTATCATTTTAATTTGTTGTTCAATTACATATTTCATTTTTAACTTTACACAATTCTTTTATTGAAAGGTCCTAAAATGCTTATATACTATTTTACCTATATTCTCAAAATTCTCTGGACTTGCCCCAAGATTCAATACTGAAGTTTGATTATGCACTTGTCATTTCCACATATTTTTTATAATTAAAAATAATTATATAATAACTGTAAATAAATATTTCAAAATTTATTATTTGATAGTGAAAATACTGAGTTAAAAAAATAAAAACACGCACAAAGATATACTATAATTAATAATTCACACAACGTACTCATATTTTCATTTACTTTTTACGTATACAGATATTATGAATTCTTTTTGTTCGCATGTAATAAAATATAAAATTTTGAATAAATATTTTACCCACTATTTAAAATGAATAAGTAGTACATTGTGGAAAATATAAATATATAATCAATAAAAAGTAAAAAATTATTGATTGTGTAAAGGTAAAAGGGTAATTTTGTATGCTAGCTTTCAATTATAAGGAGTTGAAATAATATAAAGTTATATATTTTATAATTATTTTATTTAATTATTAAAATAATTATCTAAACTTTCGAAAATACATCCGACAACCCCATTCCCATCCATTTGATTGTATAACACGCATGGAAAAAAATTGTTTCACGTTAGGGCCAACTCATATTAAAAATAAAAAGAATAAAACAAAAATTGAAATTCAACAAACCCAGTCTTTTTTTAAAATTATTTTATACGGGACCGAATATTTAATACTACTTCAATTAAATATTTGATATATATACAGTTTAAATATTATAATAATAAAAATTACATACATATTAAATATTTAATAAAAAAATATTAAATACCTGATTTCATATAAAATTTAGGCTCTTCCTTGCTCTTTATATTTCTTCGTCTTTCATGAAAACCAAAACCAAAATTCAATAAAAAAAAAAAATTTATTCATAAGAATTAAAATTAGAATCATGGAAACCAAAACCCACTAAACATTCCCCATTTTTATTCATTTTCTTGACCTCACGAAACAAGAATTGATAAAAACAATCCACCCAACCAAACACAAAATTTTTCTAATCTCTGCAAATTTTCCTGAGAAAATTAGAGTTGAAGATTGACAAAATTTTCCACGGCCTTCACCAAGCTGAGAAAATCGCATCTTCACTTGTCTTCCAATTTCACAATATAAAGGCAAGCAGTTTGACTGGTGAGTTTGGGAGTCTCGCCGGAATTTTTTTAATGAGACGGTTCCAATTCAGCTAAGTTGAAGGGGAATTGCAGAGAATGAAGTACATCGCCCAAAATTTGCTCAATCAAACCACTACCTTACTCGATTTGGCGGGTTTAAGAACGGGTCTGGGGGTTGAAATTGGCTATTCTTCTTACTTTGTTTTCTTTTTCCCCAAATTTCTTCGATGTTCGTGGAGACCTGAATTGATCTTAGAGCTTCAACGGAGTCTAGCATCTATATATGCAAAGAAAGATCTTGATTTGGGGCTTTTTATTGGGCAGAGTTGGATTTGATATGGGTACAATCTCTTCATGATCCTCCATTAAATCTCATGTGTTAATAACTTCTCGCTCATCGCGAATTGGAGATTGTGATTCCTTGTTGACCTTAATTTCTTCTTCTTGTTCTTGTTCTTCTTCTTCTTCTTTGATTTGTTGATGTTCTTCTTCATTTGTGTTGCTGTGTTTTTCTTTGACTTGAAAATCAAGACCAATGTAGGTTGTTGATTGTTTATTTGACTTTGGCAACACCGATATATTCTCCGGCAAATCAATGAATTAAAATAATCATTTTATGGTAAAAAAGTGTAAAGTAATGAATACTTTATAAAATATAAAACAACCCCTAAAATACACTAACTTTGGATGAAAATTGATGAATGTGAGTAAGATACTGTATTTGTCCTAATAAATTGTATATATCATTTTTAGATTTGTAGAGTTGTAGAAATTGATTGATTCACTGATAACTTAGTAACCAAACATTTTATGCAAGAATAAAAAAATCACCAAACACCCACCGATTTTTTCTTCTTGATTGTTTTTCTTAGAGGAATAATTAAATAAATTGTATATGTAATATGTTAAATCATAAGTCTTTTATGTTACTTCCCAGTAAACAAAAATTAACCCAACATAAATGTAATCTGATTATACGGTTTAACTCAGTTAACTACGCAGGTTGAGTAAGTTGAAGGAGAACAAGATTTAAATCCCACTAAATACACTTATTAAGAGGAATAAAGAGCCTTAACTGTTGCTAAGTCTTAAATAAAATTACTTCAATTAAAAAACTTATAAATATTAAAAATAAAAGTAATGTGATTGAGCCCACCAATTATACCTGCAACATCTCTTATACTATTCATCAACCATTAAACAAGTGGTTCATTTTTTGCATTTTATTCTTTGAATATATGTAACCAAATATGAGCACATGCATACCAATTGCAGAACTTTAGGTTATTCGGTTATTCTAAGAACCAAAAGCTTGCATCAGATTTCGATTATTTCTTACAAAAAAGTTCAATTGTTTCAAAAGGACATCAAAGCAACTTGTATTGTATCGTACAAGTAACCAATAAGGGTTGGTTCAAGTGATAAGCGATTTGGTATCGCTTAAGCAAGGTTTCTAGTTCGAGTTCTAGTGAATGCAAAAAGTCTTTATTAGGAGACTCACCCACCACAACCAGGTGTACAACTCGGGTCGGATCTAAATGTAGTCGGAGTAAAATTCCGATGAACCAAAATTGTATCATACAAGTAATATAACTACTTGGCAAATCTTCATATACAAGTTAACAAATTTACTCACCCTCTTTTAACTTCTCACGAGTAAGTAGAAAGCAAAAAAAATTTATTGGGAGGAGTGGCAGATCCACTGTATAGAGTGTGGGGGTTCAAAGACCCCATTTCTTTTCTTATATCACTCGGACCCCATTAATTATTGAATTTATCCATTATATCTAAAATAATAAAATTTATGAGAAAATTTATAATATATTTTAATGACTTTTATTGTCTAGGTACATTCATTATTAGCGGTTATTTAATTAAAATATTATATACATCTTAATTAGATGGTTTATTAGTAGTTGATGTCTTAATCAAGTGGTTAAAATTAAACTTATTATCTCTAGCGGTTGCAGATTTAAATTATATTTGGAGTGAGTATAGATTTCTCTCTCTATTTAATGTGTAAATTTTTTTTAAAAAAAATAGATGGCTCTATAAGTGTGGATACCACGGCAAAAAATTGCTGGATTCGCCACCGATTGGGAGACTCATCCACCATAATCAGGTGTGTTATCCGGATCAAATGTGGATGCAGTTGAAGCAAAGGTCCGGTGAATCCGATGAGAAAGAAAAAACAAGCAAGTAAAGTGCCCAGGCTTTGAAAAATCAATCAAAAATATAAAGGGATATACCCTCGTTTTATGAAGTGTGGGAGCTTAAAATTTTAGCTATATAAAAAATGATTTCCATTATTTGTTTCTATATATTTATATATGATACTTTTTAAAATCAATTTTATTTTTTTCTTGCTACCGGTATCTGATCTACTGGCTTACAAATTCCAAACTCATGTACTGTAGAGATCCACTAAAGAAGCAACCCTTTCAGCTCAGTTCATTCTATACACATTTCTAATATTTGATCTTTGATTGATGTTTAAGGTGTTGAATTCTTCATCAACTCAACCAACTGTAGTTGGTTAAAATTAATTTTACAGTCTTAATTTTTTTTTCTCTAAATAAATTACATTTTATCATACTTTAAAATGTCAAAACATACATGAAAATACACATTTAAACTCAAATAGTATTTTTTACATAATATCAGGTATTTTGTACCCTTACCAATAGTTGATCAACACATCACGATATTTAATATTATGAGGACAAACTTCAAAAACATGTCATGTGATTTCGTCGTTTTACAAAAAGGTGCTTGTGGATTTTTTTTAAAAGGGTGCATGTAGTTTCAAAAGAGTGCCTGCGGTTCGGAAATTACAGTGCTACTCCAGTTATTTCAATAAATTCAACATTCCTATATTTTAACTATATCATTTAAGAATTATATATCAAGATTTGAGTAAGATTTGGAAAATTTTTATTTTGTTTTGATTTTTTAAAGTTATAATCAAACTTTAATTAAAAAATCATTAATACTTCTCAAAAAATTCTAAAATTTATCACAAATGTGTATTATATTTTCATTAACTAAGCTGCAAAATTTCACTTCAAAATGAACAAGATTACCCTTCAAAATGTAGTTTTAAAATTTTAGAAATCCTCTTTTTGCAAACTTTTGAAACCACAGACACCCTTTTGAGAAAAAAATTTCAGAAGCACCTTTTTGCAAAACGACCAAATCATAAGGTATCTTTTTTAAGTTTATCCATATTATGATAATAAAAAGTGATAGTGTGTTAACATCTAAGTGGTAAGGGTATAAAATACACATAACTCTATATAATTTGATTAGTTTTCGAAACTAGTTTTCGAAACGTTGAGCGTTAAAACTAATAAATTATTTACCCTTTTATATTATATTTTTATGGATAAACTTTAAAAAAGTACTTTGTAGTTTCACTTATTTGTAAAATGTGGTTTGAGAAATTTTTTTTTGTAAAACGGGGTCTGTGGTTTTAAAAAATTTACAAATAAAGGATCCTCAACATTAAATTATGTCACAAAAATGGGTAATCTTGTTCATTTTTATCTGAATTTTTGTGGGATGGTTAATAAAATACAACACACATTAGTGAAAAATTTTGAAATTTTTTGACTGGTGCAAATATTTTTTAAAATTAAATTATGATAACAAACTTTAAAAAACATAAAAAATAAAAAAAATTCTGAAAATTACTCAAACTCTTATGTATAATTTTTAAATAATAAGATTAAATTATTAGAATGTTAAATTGTCTAAAATATTCAATGTAACACCACTATTTCAATGCCAAAGGCCCTTTTTTGTAAATTTTTTGAAATCACAAACCCTATTTTGTAAAAAAAATTCTTCAGACCAATTTTACAAATGAGTAAAACCACAAGGTACTTTTTTAAAATTTATTTTATTTTTATATATCGAAATAAATACCCATAAAGGCTGTAGAATCAATAATTTTATTTGTTTTTCTATTTTACAAAGAAATCAATAAATAAACTGAAGCTTCATTCTTCTTCTCATTTTAACTATGTTATCCTTCATTAAGATGTGTGAATCCTATTCTAGGATGCAATACATTCTAAAATAAAATTTAGTAAGATCAATTTAGTAAAAGTGTATTATTTTATTTTATACTAATTATTTCTTAATCTACCACCAATTGCACGTAAATTTAATAAGCATATACTTTTTTTAAAAATAGGAGGTAAATATCAAAGGAAGAAGCTATTAGTTGATATCACACTTTCAGGATTTAGTAATCCCATCGTTAATTTTAAGGTATTATGCAATGCCCTTTTTTAATCCAAATGCTCATTTTATGGAGAAAATATAACACATGTTAAAGTAATTAATAAATGACATGCACCCTTATCGTCCATAAAACACTCATTTGGTTACAAAATGCATAGTAACGACCTTAAAAGGTGAATAACACTCGGACACGGCCTTGATATTTTTGGGACCTTAGACAAACAATACATGAAGTAATATATTAAGTCATTCAGTAAAAAATTATTTTTAAATTATAAATATATATATATATATAATATTAAATTATAATTAATTATATCCAATTATTTTTTAAAAAAATAAAATTAAGAAATTGAATGAGTAATTACAAAATTAATTTTAGACAATGTTTGGTTGTTTAATTAAAAAAATCTTTTTGCTGTTCAAAAAAAAAATGAGGTACTTTAATCATTTAGAGGTTGCTTTTTTATAAGGGTTCAACTTTTTTTTAGGAGAGTATTTTGTGAGTTCATTTATTTTACTTTAATTACATTTTAATAATTAATTACTATTGATTTAAAATATATAAATTTTAGTTATTTTACATCTCTAACCGTCACTATAAATCATAATTTTAGTAAACACTCGTAAGAATTATTTAGCTGTAAACAATAAACCGTAACAATAAATAATTGTAAAATATAACAACAAACAATAACATCTACAATAAATAATAATAATTTTATTAAATATGACCTTAATGTATGTTATTATATTATTATCTATTAGAAAAGATATTATAGTATCATGTTGAATAATAACAATAACAATAACAATAACATTAATTTTTAATTTTTAATTTTATATCATGTTTTACATTCCAAACAAAAAAGGCTCAAACAAGAAAGAAGAAGAATGGGAACAGTCGGACACATTCTTGCAAATTAATTCATTATTGATGATTAAGAGTTGTATTGTACTTTGATGATCCTTTGGGTTTGTTGATTGATTTCAATTTTCATTCTGTTGCATTTGATTTGGAGTTTGATTCTTCTGGTTTGTTTAAATTAATAATTTGAATTTACCCAAAGACGAAATCAGGTTTGTTGGGTCTCATTTTTAGTTCCGTAACAAAGTCACGGGTTTATTTTTTTTTTTTTTTACTTTTTTGCAATATATATGCCACGGTAGCGAGGGATCCGTTTGACTTTTTCACACAGACATATCAGTGTGAGTTACACACACTCCGAATCCTGATTGGTGTAGAGGATTTGAAATAGTACGGAAGCTCGAAGTTTAAATATTTTAAAAGTTTATTTTAAAATTTAAATATATCTAAAATAAAAATACATAAATTAAAGGGTATTAAAGACCATTTCGCGTATTACAAATGCTAAATTGTAAAGTCCTAACGTGCACCCATTGAAGATTAAAAAAGCACAGAATAAAAGAGAGAATCAGGTATCTAATATAGGTTATAAATAAAAAGAATAAAGATCTTTTCAAATTTTTTAATTACAAAGTAAAATTGTGTTTTTCTAAGAACTTAATATTGATGAATTTGCATAATCAAAATTTATTTTGGACAATTAAATATTTTTAAACTATTTTTTTTAAAAATTAAAAAGATTTGTATTAAAATAACGAATGCTAGGAAAAATAAAAGGCCTTGAACACGTAGCGGGGATTGATGATGATGATGTGGAGTGACTCCTTATAATTAGACCTACTCATTAAACTTTCAGTATAAAAGGAATTCACACGAGAAAAAAATATTTGTCATTCATCGATTAGTAAAGCATCTCAAAATATGTGCTTAATGATTAGATTCGCTTTGTACACATAGTGGCTATTGGTTTAGGATCATTCGAAATATGGTAATGAATAGATTCAAATCTACTCATTAGAATTCCATTAAAATATAATCTACTTAAAGAAAATACGTCATTTTTTAGTTAATTAATAATAATATCAATAAATTATTTAAGTTGAAACACGTGTCTAACGTATTATAAATTTAATTGTAAATTAATTATTTATATTATTTTTTTTATTAATAGAAGATAAAGATCATAAATTAATTCATGTTCATCTACGCTCACACTTATTATGAATGTACTAACTTCAATTGATCATTATTTTTATGGTTGACAATATGATATTATATTAAACTAAGATACTTTGAATTTAAGTTAGTGGTAAAATTGTAATTGAATGTTTATATTTAAATTTGTTGTTATATAGATATTTAAATTTATCAGAGTGTTGAAACTAATTTGCCTGTCTAATACGGAACTTGAGAGAATACCAATCCCTATAAATTGATCTACACGTGTTATTTATGTTCATTCAACTAATGCTATAATTTTATGTTTTAATAGACGGAAGACATTTGATTTTACTTGCAACTATATATAAATATATAATCCATGTTTTTTCCTGAGTGCGTGTCAATTGTAAATTTATAGTCCAAATTAACATTTTAAAATACAGTTAAAATTCTATTTTTTCAATATGCCCATATTCAATATATACAAAATGCATTAAATTTTAAACTTTGAACAATTAATTTTTTCTGTTGAAAAAACAAATATTTTTAATTACATTGAAAAACATTATGGAAAACTACATATTTAGAAAAAATTTCTAGTTTATTTCCAAAAAAAAAAAATTTCGAGTTCATCGCTGAACAGACATAATTTTCTTAAAAAAATTACAATTCAATAAATAAAAGCAAATTATAACTTACCAATTGGACATAGTCCAAATGATACATCCATAAAATGGATGAGGAGACTTGGGTTCAAACCCCACCTCCTACATTAAAGCTCCTGATTAAAAAATTTTAAAAAAAACAAATTATCTATATATATATATATATATATATATATATATATATATATATATATAAAAGTAAAAAAGACTTTTTTACCCTTATACATACAATAAAGTAAAATTCAATTGACATTCTACTTAACTCAAAATGTAAACTCTAATAGAAACCCAGCAACTATAACAAGTAGTTCAATTTTTCTAGAGACATCTAAATATTTAATATAATGAGTCCTATAAAATTAAAATTGTGCAGCTATTATTGGCCGGCATGATTAACAAAATGGTATATATAAAAATACAAAAGTTTGGCAATTTTAATAGCATAAATTGTGATAACATGGCTTCTTAGTTGAAATTTTAGAGTTCACATGTCTAACAGCAACATGCAAATAATTGGAAGCAAATGGCTGTAAACTAGGGCATATCAAAATTTGATTTGGTTTAAAACCGAACCAAACCGAATCAAAAATCATTAAGGGAGAAAATAGAAATCGAAAACAAAATCAAAATAATTCGGTTTGAAATAATTAATGTTATCTAAATTTTCTTCTCCACTACCATTAATGGTATCTTTATCACTACTAATATTTTGGTTCATAAATATTTAACTTTAAGTAACATAATAATCTTTAAATTTTAACTTAGTTAGGATATCACTTCAATTAATATTTTTATTTTCTTATCCTCTAAATATACAATTGCTTAATGTAACCTTAGTAATATGGGAATAAAACAAAAACGAGTGAAGTGGACTTTAATTTGACGTTAATCTCACATGATTTACATGTATGCAACACAAAAACAATTTAATAGCTAAAGAAATTGACAAAAGAAAGTAGATGTCATTAAAAATAAAATTCAGAAACATTTAATATTCAGAAACATTTAATTTACTCTCGAATTTCAACTTTCCATCTTTAAGGCTTACTTTACGAGCATACCCTTTAATTGTTTCTTTTTCTTCATTTGTAGCTTTATTAGAAAAATAATTGTAACATCATAAGTTAATAATTCAACAGCATATTAAATTTTCTAAATAATAATTGTCACAAATATTAAGGTGTAAATAAACATTTATAAATTTTGTTTTAAATGAATGTCATTCTCTAAATATACCAATGAATTTGATTTGTGTCAATTGTCTTAATATTGTTGCACCAAATTTTAAAATGACATCAAAGATATGATAGATGGGCTTTGACATCAAAGATGACAGATGAGCAAGAGTCTGTTTATGAAAAAATAATGACATATGTGAATGAACAAAAAGGGGGATTCTTCTTCTTATATGGACATGGAGGCACTGAAAAGACATTTATTTGGAGATCTCTGTCTGCTGCTATTCGATCGAAAGGAGATATTGTGTTAAATGTGGCATCAAGCGGCATAGCCTCACTTTTATTACTAGGAGGTCGAACTGCACATTCCAGGTTTGCAATTCCTCTCAATATTAATGAGGACTCAACATGCAATATAAGTCAAGGAAGTCCTCTGGCAGGTCTTATCGTGAAAACAAAATTAACTATTTGAGATGAGGCACCAATGGTGCATAGATTTTGTTTTGAAGCTCTTGATAGGACTCTAAGAGATATCATGAGATTCCAAGATGAATCAAGTGTCAATCTACCATTTGGAGGGAAAACTGTAGTCTAAGGTGGTGATTTTAGACAAATATTGCACGTCATTCCAAAAGCTTCAAGGCAAGAAACTGTCAATGCTACTTTAAATTCATCATATTTATGGCCTTATTGCCAGGTTCTGAAGTTGACAAAGAATATGAGATTGCAAGCAAATCAAGAAGGTGCGCATACAGATGAGTTGAAAAAATTTTCGGAATGGATTTTATTGATTGGAGATGGAAAGGTTGCAAAATCAATGGATGGCGTTGGAAAAGTGTGAATACCTAATGATTTGCTCATAAGTCAGAGAGATGATCCAATATCTGTTATAGGCCAATGCTCTTATCCAAACTACACAAGTCGATTTGGTGATCGAGATTATTTGCAGCAACGAGCAATTTTCGCTCCTACATTAGACATGGTGGATTTAATAAATGAATATATGGTTTCTCTAAATCATGGCCTTGAGAAATCATATTTGAGTTCTGATACTGCATGTATGTCTGATCACTCTTTTGGACCTTTGAAGTATGTACACACACCCGAGTTCTTAAATAGTATCAAATCTTCTAGTATTTTGAATCACTCAATCACTTTGAAGGAGCGTGTGCCAGTGATACTACTTAGGAATATAGATCAAACATCGGAATTGTGTAATGGCACGAGATTGATTGTCACGAGACTGAGAGATCAAGTCATTGAAGCAAAGATTCTATCAGAAAAAAAGGCAGAAGAAAAAGTGTTCATCCTCATAATGACGCTAACACCATTTAATGCACGATTGTCTTTCAAATTTCATAGAAAGCAATTTCCACTTGCACTGTCATTTGTCATGACTATCAATAAAAGTCAAGCACAATCGCTTTCTCATGTAGGATTATTTCTTAGAAGACTCGTGTTCACACATGGACAATTTTATGTAGCTCTATCACGGGTGACGAAAAGAGAGGGTTTGAAAATTCTGTGATGATGATGAACAAATCACAAATAAAGCTGCAAATGTAGTATATAAAAACGCTTTTCGTAATTTAATTTGATACACAATATAATAAATTTTTTTAAAATTAATATTTTTTATTTTAATATTTATTATATAGAGAGTATTAAGTATGTCATATTCATGCATGGCACAAATAACTTTTAGAAGATAAATTGGAAATTTACATGTACTGTACACTGCATAGCCATCACGTTTCTTATCAAGATATTCTCTAATGAGCTGGAATACATTCGTCATTTATGACCAAATCTACCTCCTTTATCAACATTAGCTTCAATAATCTTTTTTAATCAAATGGTAACAATAATATCTGACAACTATCTTATAAAAAGTCAATTTAGTCACTTATTTTAGTTTTTGAAATCAGTATACTCTAAACAAAATTTAAATATTAATTCAGTCCTTTAATATTGCATTTGAAATTACACAAGTCCAAAATATTGTCATTATCTGAAATTTACTCGTGTAAAAAACCCACTATATATGCATGTCATGTTTTATGTCGATTAAGTTTTTATTATTCTTGATTAAATGTGTATTCTCTAGTACCTGTGTGTAGTTGAGAGAATATAGTTAAATTAATCAATAAAACAGTAAAAGATAAAAAAAACTTAAAATTGATCGAATTATTTTAAAGATTAAAAAGAAATTAAATTAACATTGACAAAACTAAATTTTGTGTGTAATATTTATAAGTATTTTTATTGAGATAATCTTATTCGGAGTGTAATCACAGTTAAAGCTCTTTGCTCTTTTCAACAAATATATTTAAACCATGTTCTCTTATATTAAAATTTAATTCAGTTCAGTCTATTCAGACCATTTCAATTTAACTATAAATAATTATAAATTTATACTAAAATAAATTTATTTCAATCAATTTAAATTTAATTTAATTCAAAATAAAACCTTATTAAAATTCAAACTTTATTCCATCTTTAATTTACTCCGCGTACGATCGATTAATGCGTACAAAATTGGGTTAGACTTAAAAAAAGAAAAAGGAGAAAGCGGCGGGGTGGCAGGCAGGGCAAATTGCAGTGGCGAAGACAAGGAATAAATGACGACGAAGAATTGCAGAAGAGAACAAGTGCAACTCCCAATAGTTGAAAAAAGGCCTAATTGACCCTCTTTCTTTCCCTTTTCCCAAGATTCCCATTTCACCAATCCCATTCCTTTGCTTCGCTTCCTCTCATTTTACTTCCATTTCCATTTCAATCTCATCCTCTTCAGTTAACATCCGTCTTCTCCGTTTCTCCGGTTAGTGATGGTCGCCGACGGCAAGGGTAAATCAGATATTTCCTTCGCTAAAACTTTCGGTTGTAGCGCTTTTGCAGCTTGTTTCGCTGAGGTAACTATACTCTTACTTTGGATTCTGATGATCTCGTTTTTGTTTTAGCCTTATTTTCTTTTTTAGATCCGGACTCTCTGTTTGATTATCTGGTACTTAAGGTTTTTATAATTTTGATTTGTGATGAATGCCGATCAATGCAGCGATCAGTTAGGCCTCTGTGTCTCTTGATCCCGATCATTGTTATTTTATTGTACCTGATTCATTTGTTTACTAGATGTTATGTATGATGAGATTGTAGCATGTGTCTTTGATTGATTTTCCTTTCAAAAATTTGACTGATTTGGATGTTAATTACGGCTGGAAAATCTGTGCATTTTGAACAATTCATAGGATTGAATATCTGATTCTGAGTTTTACAAGGTTTTATACTTTAACGGCACAGGACTTATTTATTCTCAATTTGAAGTAATTGGCCTTAATGACTTTGTTTTTGGTAGCAATAGCATGCTTGATTGATGTTGGATTATTACAGGTATGCACGATTCCGTTGGATACTGCAAAAGTTAGACTTCAGCTACAAAAGAAAGCTGTTGCTGGAGATGTGGTTTCACTGCCGAAATATAGGGGTTTGTTGGGTACAGTTGGTACTATTGCTAGGGAAGAAGGTCTAACAGCACTTTGGAAAGGAATTGTACCGGGACTTCATAGACAATGCCTGTTTGGTGGCTTAAGAATTGGGTTATATGAACCTGTGAGTCTTGAATCTTGATTTCATGAACCGTTAAACTTATTTATGTTGTGTTTTTGTGTTTCTGACTTGCCACATCCATACTTGGCAGGTTAGGAACATGTATGTGGGGAAAGACTTTGTTGGAGATGTTCCTTTGACCAAGAAGATTCTTGCTGGTCTTACTACTGGTGAGCTTAGTGGCTAATGGTTTTTTGAGAAAGGGTTTTAACAATTTCAAATGGACCTTTTTCTGTTTATTTGAGTACAATTTTTTTACCATTTTGGTCCTTGCTTCAGTTGTTAATTATGATAATCTTTGAAAATAGGTGCACTGGCAATCACTATTGCAAATCCAACTGATCTTGTGAAAGTTAGACTTCAGGCTGAAGGGAAACTAGCACCTGGTGTGCCAAGGCGCTATTCTGGAGCATTGAATGCTTATTCTACTATTGTGAGGCAGGTTGTATAATTATCCACAATTAAAAATTAATACAAAATGGATAGCTGCTTTTATTTTAGTTTACGACTCTATTATACTGATTTTAGTGCTTTGTATATTAGGAAGGGATTGGTGCACTTTGGACTGGGCTTGGACCTAATGTAGCACGGAATGCTATTATAAATGCTGCTGAACTTGCTAGCTATGATCAAGTAAAACAGGTAAACTATATACAGCAATTTGATGCTTTTGTTCGTCTTGTGAAGTCAAATCTTCTAATTAAATATTTTCCAATTTTCATTGCAGACAATTCTGAAAATTCCTGGGTTCACAGACAACGTTGTGACTCATATTCTTTCGGGGTTAGGAGCAGGTTTCTTTGCTGTTTGTATTGGTTCACCAGTCGATGTGGTACTCATTCTACTCTCACTTTTCATCTCATAAAAATATTATAGATGTTAATATTTATGGTCGTTTTTCTCTATTGATTTTCTTGCATATCTGTCGAGAGTGCAAAGCGCACTTGTAGCGCTCGGTCTCGCTTCAGCGCAAAGCGCTCGCTTGGGAAAAAAAGCGCACTATTATAAATTTCACAAAATATTATAGGTCTAGAAAATTTGTAAAATTTAGCTACTAAAAACTAATAAATATTAAAAATATAACATAGTCCACAATAAGAAACAAGTCTTTAAAATCCAAAAGTTATTAAAAATATCACATGCTGCGCTTTTATTTTCCATAGCGCGTTTTTGCCAAAAGCGCGCGCTTTTTTGCGCTTTGCACACCCCTGCGCTTTGTGTTTAACAGAAGCGCACAGGGTGCGGTTCAAGCTCAAAAGCGAGCGTTTTTGACATTTTTTATCGGATTATTCCCTGAATCCCTGGTTCATAGGCAATGGTCAATTAGACTAAACAAGCTTCACTATGATTTGTTCTTGGGCAGGTCAAGTCGAGAATGATGGGGGATTCTGCTTACAAGAGCACAATTGATTGCTTCATTAAGACATTGAAGAACGATGTAATATCAGAGTTAGCATAATTTAATCTGCTGTTTTGTTGTTCAATATGCTTCCCTATTTTAAGATGAGTTGATCTCTTACTAAATCGTTAACAACCATATGGCGAATTTGATAGAAAATTAAGGGATGCTTGATCTAGGGCCTGATGAGAGTTAGTTATAGGATTGAGAGGACTTTAGCATTTAGACGATAGAATTAGGCTTACTCTTATGCTCAATCCATTTTATCTTTTAGTTGTTTTTTGTACAGTACTCTTTCTTTAGGTTGAGCAAAGATACGAGTGCTTGGGGAAGATAATATTACCCTTGTTTGTTGAAGGGGAAAAATGTTGATTCTATTCAATCGTATATTATCTGTTAATATCAAATGCTTGAAAATTCATTGTAATTAAATGAAAGGTATTCTGAAAAATCAAATTTTGTTTGGCATTTGCAGGGGCCAATGGCTTTCTACAAAGGTTTCATTCCAAATTTTGGTAGGCTGGGATCCTGGAATGTCATCATGTTTCTAACATTGGAACAGGTACCCTCACAAAATTAGTAAATATTTAGGACTTGTTTTCTTCTATTTACAATCAGTTTCGCCTTTGTGATCCATGCTTTGCTAATCTCAGCTATTTATTTTACCTAGGGTCGACTGTTCATTTACTTGGTTTTTGATTTTAAAATGTCGTGTTTTGAATGACAGGCCAAAAAATTTGTGAAAAGTTTAGAATCACCATGAAATTGGTAAAGGCTGCAGTAGGCATGGGAGTAATTTTGCGAACAATAAGTCTTAGTTCTGACGAATTCAGATAGAAGCCCTGCAAATGGGGAGTTATTTAGGAACTTTAAAAGCTTTTACAATAATCATCATTTGGAACTTTATGATGTTTTTTCCCTTTCATTTTGGATAATTGTTTGCTTAATCCTCGTTCGATTTGGCTACATAAGTTCATGGTTGCATTTTTGCCAACCGTTTTAGGAATAATTATTTTTAAAACTAGTAGACTTTTTGATTTTTGATCTACTGGGATCAAAAGATTTTACAGTTTTGTTGTGCTTATTTGTTTTCAAGTTCTTCTGTAAAGCTCGTATATTCAATTTGAGAGTTACCACGACTTAATATTTCGACCAAATCCCAACAGACATTTCCCTTGGTCATCCCTCCAGCAGATGCATGAAAATTCAGCCTCTAAAGTACCCATCTTAGGATGTCAATGGGTTGATGCAACCTCTTCCCACCCCGCACTCGACAATTTCGGCTGTATTTTTTGGTTTTCTCCTTGAGTGACCGCCTTTAAATAAAATTGCAAGTAATACAATTTTATAAATTTGAAGTGTTGCGACTCCGCATACCCCCCCTGCAAACAACCTCCTTAGTAATTACATGGGTAATACCCGACCCTCGTACCGCGCTTGTGCAGGAGCCTCCGGGGGTAATGTTTTTGTTGTTGAATTGTGCTCTCATATTTGTTAATCCTGGTCTCACATTGACCTTTTATTAAATAAAAATTTTATGGATTTACACTTATTAAGGTGGTGTTTGGGCTGCGGAATAGCTACTCCTTTGAATTCAATAATTATGATGAAAAGGTTTTAAAATGACGGGGTATTTGTCTAGAATCTGTCATTGGATGTATAATAGCTAGGAATAGCTTTTCCATCTGATGACAGATTCTAAACAAATAATCTACAATTTTTAAGCTTTTTTCATTCATTTTTTTTCCTATTGAATTAGTAAATTTTAGCTATATTGAATCTTAAATCAATCAATATTGTAGTAAAAAAAGTATTAAATCCAAAAAAATTCTTAATACAAGAATTTATTCGGGAGTTTTGTGGAGATTCTCCCGGGTATGGATAATTTTCATATCCACACACCCGTGTTTTTTTAGCCGGGATAAAGTCCCATCCCCGCGAGTGAGAATTCTGCCTATTCTCCCCGTTTATTATTTCAAATCTTTGCGGTTTTCTGCTCTTCTCCGTCGTCCCATCTTAAGGTGACTCAACCACTTCAACCTTTAAGCAGCAAAGACCACCCAAGTGACCCAACCATGTGCTAAGCCCAATCAACCTTTATGACCATTGTCCTCTTAGCCCTACCTGCACAATCCAAAATTCCAACCATCACTGTCCTCACTTCTTGCACTTTTTCCGAGGCATCAATGTCATTTTGAGTTTTTTTTATAACTCAATCTGACTTCTTAAAATTATTTATACGGTGTCTAATGTATTCATTTTTCTTTATTTTGTACTTGAAGTATTCAATATTAATCTACTTGATGTATGACTTTTTTAATTATAGTATATCAAGTCTTCATCTAACAACATAAAAAAAACGTTACCAACATATATCATTATTTAGAACATGAATATATTTTATCAAGACCAAATACATCATTTGTCCGTCGAACTTGACACGAAAAAGTCATATGACATCCTGAACTTTTAAAAGTTCCAACTATCCCCTTGAACTTGGCAAAAGTGCACCAGTTTGCGCCCTCATTCCCACGTGTCAACTTTTGATTGAAGAAAGAAAAATCAGAAAAATAACATGTTTGAAAAGTCAAACCAACCAGAAGTTGACCCGTAGCATTGAAGAGGCAACTGGTGCACTTTTACCAAGTTGAAGGGACTAGTTGAACCCCATTGTTCAAGCTCTGTTTGTTTACTAAAACGAACATAAATTTTTTTTCCACGATCAAGCTCGTTTATTAATGAGTCGAGCTCGAATAAGCTTTAACCGAGGTCAAACATCAACCTATTCACGAGTAGCTCTGTTCATTTACAGCCCTACGACCGCACATACGACCAAAATCCCCAACTTCTTTTCAATTTTATGCAAGGTAGATTATTTTAAATAATAGCTAATGGTGTCACATCTATAAAGGACAAACAGACTCTTGGAGTCTATTCGATTCATAGAACTAATGTTTTAAAAAGCGCTAGGCGCTAGTCGAGCTACCAAACTCTAGAAGTCTAGGCGAGGCCTAGACGCAGCTCGGACGGATTTGCATTTTTTTTCTAATATTTGATAATACATAAATTATAATTCAACTAAAAGATATATTAAATATAATAAAATACTACAAAATATAATTTATACAATATTTTGTAAATCACTATATGCTAGTCGGATGGTCGGGGCCTCCTTATTTATAGTATAGAGTATATTATTTCTCGGGTTGAGACTCAAAATTATCATTCTATTTTGAGTATACTTTAATGTTCTTTAATTTTACCAATTAAGCTACTTTTTAACGGTAAAATAATTAAACTATAATTTATTATAAATATCGGTATCATATAAAATTGAGTTCAGGTGCCAACTAGGCGGACGACGCCTAGACCGCGACAAATTGACCAAACATCTGATAGCGCCATAGAAATAAAAAATCGAGCGCCAAGTCCTAAAATAACTCCTAGGCCCCGACTAGGCGGGACTAGACTGGAAATTTTAAATCATTGCCTCGAACATCTTAAGAAAGACCAATTTATTGAATCAATTACAAAACTTTTCTGAAAGAAAAATATTATGTTGGTTTTTTACATAGATGCAAAAAAATTAATATTTTTTTTCTTGGAGTAGTACTCTTACGATTTTTTAGAAACAAGCATTTAGAAAACAGTTTGTTATAATAAAAACATAAATAATTAAATATGTCCATAGGATATTAGGTGGCAATTTTTATCTTATCCCTATTAAACATATTTAATAGGATTTAAAAACATATTTTATCTTATCCTATTAAACAATTTAAAAATATTAAACTGAGTGTAATTTAATTGATACATGTTGAAGATCCTAATTTCAAGATTTATCCTTTCAAAAAAAAATCATAATTGTAAAAAGATTTCAATTCATTATAAATTTAGGCAAATAAATTTTGGAAAAAAAAAAAAAAAATACCTCCAAACGCGCGAAGGCAAGAGGCACAGAAACGCCGTTTGGAGAAAATAACAATCAAATATAAAGGCGAAACGCCTCGTTTAGCCTTCTACTTCAACTCAGTGCTCGGATCTATCGGTGGCGGTTTGTTTACCCTTGCGAGAAATTCACGAGTGCCGATCAGGAGGGTTTTCACGAAGCTTCCGGTACTGCCTCACTGCCGCGCCGGTACTTGTCGCTCTTCTCTTTTCTATTCCTGCGTTTACCATTATTTGCTGTTAATTTTTAGATTGCGGCTTCAAAAAATTTGGTCAATGAGTGCCTTATCTGGAATTAGGGCAATAAATTAAGTTGGCTGACAAGAATCTTAGAACGTTATCGTCAAATGATCATAGGCCTGAATTTATTTTAAATAGGCTTGAGTGATTTATTTTAAAGGTTTTTTTGTTCATAGGCTTGAGTGATGTAAATTTTTTGTTCATAGGCCTGAATTTTTGCTTTTGCTGGATAATTGCTATCGTTTTTCTTAGAATTCTACCAAGTGTTTTAATTACTATTGTAATTATGTTAGGTTAATTTATTTGTAAAAAATTTAATTAGGTTGAGAGGAAATCGTTAAGGTGAACAATGCTAATTCGGCTTAGCAAGCCATCATCAGAGAGTGGTGGTGGCACTGTGAGGCCCCTCCCTGCAGATACTGTGACTGTTGCCTGCCCTGATCACCTTGTCCTTGCTGATCTTCCGGTAGCAAAGGGCATTGGAGCTGCCACTGCTGCAACTATTGTCAAGACTGTTGGTCGCCGGTCAAGACGTCAACTTGGTGAACGTGTTCACTTCTGTGTCCGCTGTGATTTTCCGATTGCCATCTATGGGCGCCTGGTAGGCTTTGACATTGTCTTTGATTTGTACTTCATGAGGTTCTTAGTTGCCATCTATGTGATTTATTTAAGTTCAGATTTGTATGCAGTATAGATAGAAAGTAAGAGGGTAGAGACAAGATAAAGTAACTATGGGGGGAAACTTGATAGTGTCTAGTTTTATGTCTTTTATCCCCTTTATGCACAATTATATTTCTTTAAAATTTACCAATAAGGGTTGGTCCAAGTGGTAAGCGGCTTGGTATCGCTTAAGCAAGGTCTCGAGTTCGAGTCCTAGTGAAAGCGAAAAATCCTTATTGGGCGACTCACCCACCACAGCCAGGTGTGTGACCCGGGTCGGATCTGGATGTAGTCGAAGCAAAGCTCCGGTGAATCAGATGGGCAACCAAAAAAAATTATTTTTTTAAAATTTAACTTCATTTTTTTTGCGTAATTTCCTGTTTCTAAAATGGGCGAAAATTATAATCTTAGGCTGCCTTTTGTATATTCGATGCTCATATAATTGGTGTTGGTACATGTGAATTGTCCTTTCACTTTTTTTGTAACTTCTAAATGTTACTGTCTTGCTGTAATCACATTTCATCATCATAATTTTATTTTTTATAGCAAAACCATCTTCATTAAGTCAGTTTAGCTCTCGTACTTGATATTGGCTGATAACTCGTAGTTTCATATGAGTGATGAAATACATCAATGTGTCTCTGAATTCTCTCCTTTGTATTAGTAGGATATTTGGGGTCAATGGCTTTTTGTTTTTGTTCTTCTATGGTACATGTTCAGGTTATTAATTGAATTGGAAACTTGCATTTGGGGTGGGGCTAATGATATAACTCGTTTATGAAGCTGTTATGTTAAACAATATTAACTCATATTTTATATAAAAGTAGAGGTTATCTTTATCTATGCATCTTAGAAAAATTCTCCATTACCTTGATTGATGTTCTCAAGTTAAACTTCTCATGTATACTACCATAAATGTCCTATTAGTAAGTATGGGAGTATCCTTGTGTGCTAATGCCATCCTTTAATGGTGCAGAGCCCATGTGAGCATGCCTTCTGTCTTGATTGTGCCCGGAGCGATTCAATCTGCTATCTGTAAGGAATTTTTTTTCTTATTTTTATAATAAATATATGAATTATCTGTACTTAATGCAATCAATAGTCATATTCTTCATGCAAGTTGCTTACAATGTTTAAAAATTTCTAGCCGTGCATTGTTGCATTTCTTGAAATTACAAATGTGCATTAACTTACTCCTGCACCATTTAATTGTGATGTGACTGCTCTGCTTAAAATGAAGATCTATTAACATAAGCACAATTTCTTATAAGAATTATCCGTGCGCTATTTACAGCCTTTTAGTTTCTATAGTTCGGTTACTGTTAGATATTGGTATTTTTGAGATTTCATGTTGAATTTTTAAGTTGGACTTGAGTTGAACTAGTACAAGTCACAAATTTTTGTACTTGAGAATTGAGACTCAGCCTAGGGCAAGTTATTTTTATCCATATTGTACTCCTGTAGCAAAGTAGCAGACTGCCAATACTTAATGTTCTAAATTTGGCATGATGTTTTTTACCTCTATACTGAGCGGATATTTGACTAAGTCTCTCTCCCTACTGATTGGCACACAAAGAGACAATTGGCATAGTAGCAATATACTTTTTGCGGTGCTATTGCAATTCATTTCAGATAAATGTTGCATACATGCTAGCGTGAAAAGAGAAAAAACGCAGGGTGTGCTTTATATATGTTGCCATGTGGTGAAACTTTGAATTGTCTGTACATTGTTTTACATCAGCAACATTCAATTAATCTTGATTAGTTTGTCTATCAATGAAAAGAAGGCCCATGCTACTTGTATGCAGTTGTGATGATCGTATCCAGAAGATTCAGACAATCAAAATAATGGAGGGAATCTTCATCTGTGCAGCCCCTCACTGTCTCAAATCCTTTTTAAAAAGGACGGACTTCGAATCTCATATCCAGGAGACCCATGCCGACCTACTACATCCAAACACAGAAAAGGAAAACGGCGAAGACTCCGAGGTTCAGAGCGCTAAACAACTTTCAGTTTCAGATTCCAACATTCGAGCTTCTTCCAGGTCAGCTATTGCCCCTAATTCAAATTCTTTGTTTCCTGACTCCGAGGATAAATCTCGTAGACAGCAACCTAGAGAACAATCACTCCCTAGGCCAATGATGCAACCAAGACCCTTTTTCGGCCAACCCCAAAATTACCCACCCGAGCCCCTCCCTGACAACAATCGTCCCCCAGGATTTGACTGGCCGCCAATCCATAACCCTTTCCAGGGTGGCCCACAAGAATCGAGCCAGTTCTCAGACAAGCAGCCTGACTCTCAAACTCCTAATTTTGTTGTACCTATGAATTCAAATCCAATGATGGCTCCTCAATATGGTCAGCCATTTTACGGTGCGCCCTATGAGATGGGTAGGCCGGATTTAGCACCGGAAACTGGAGGTGGTGATCAAGGTTCTTTTATGGCAAATTTCATGGGTAATTATCCTCAGCCTTGGAACAGTGGGGGTCAAGGAATTCCTGATGGTTTTCCTTATCCGGGAATGATGCCGCCTCCAAACAAGGGAGTAGAAGGTGTGCCAGGTGGCAACGGTCAGCCATTTTCACATCCTCCGCCGCCACCACCTCCCTTGTCTCAGCCTAATAGAGGTGGGAAGTACTATTCGGGTGATATGGGTCATGATGGAGCAGGGTTCGGATGGAAGCACGAGAATCGTGATGGCTTTGGAAATGCCCAGGACTGAAGAAACTAAAGAAACTGATGGCTTTGGTAATTTTCGTGCTGGACTGCTATTTACCTGTGCTTATTTTCTTGTCTCTTTGAACTGTATAATTTGTTTTCAGTTTCGTTAATAGTCTTTTTGCTTTGTTGGCCTCATTATATTTCCTTCTTCAGCATTATGTGCGAGTGTGCGCGCATATTTTCATTTATTTTTTTAGGCCCTAATACATCATTTGGCCTTCAAACTTAGCAAGAAAAGCCGGATGGCGCCCCAAACTTTCAAAAGTTCCAACTAGTCCTTTGAACTTGGCATAAATGTACTAGTTTGTCCCCCCCATTGCCACGTGTTGGCTTTTGACTAAAGGGAAAAATCAGGAAAATGACATCTTTATAAATGAAACCAACCAAAAGTTGACACGTGACGGGGGGGGCAAACTAGTGCACTTTTAGCAAGTCCAAGGGGCTAGTTGAAATTTTGGAGGTGGCATCCGACTTTTTGTGACAAGTTTAGGGGGGGTCTCGATGCATTTGGTCATTTTTTGAGAGGAGTGTGACTCGATGGTTTTCCTATGAGAAATTGTTTCTGAACATAGTTTTCACACTAGAGTATGAAAAAGAAAATATCATGTAAAGTTGTAAACACAGTGCCGGAGTTAAGGAATTGATATTTTGGGGTACGATTTTCTGTAACAAAATTTAATAGTGATGAATTTATGTTACAAAACGTTATACTGTATAACAATGGAGAACATTAATTTGTGTTCTTTTCCCAAATATGAATAGATGGAAATTACCCATTCATTTCTAAAAGTTTGTTACTCTAACTAAATCATCATGAAATATTTATTACAGTGTTAAAATGACTAATTTAATCTTTATATTTTATATTTAAGTTTTATTTTTTCTTAATTACTACTCATAATTAATTATTTCTCTCAGGATAAATTAGAAAAAATATTATAAAAAATGCATTGATATTTTAAAATGACATTACTACTGTGAATAACAAATTAATGATTTTCATAAGATTTTTTTGGGTAATAAATGATTTTTATAAGATAAATGACAATTAAATAAACCAATGTGATATAGATATATAAAAGTTAAGATGAAGTCTAGCAGAAAGTGAAGCTTTTATTAGAATATCATAGGAAATTAACATAATGTAAATAGCAAATCTTATATTTATTTTTTTATAAACATTCTAAACTGGACAAATTTATCACGAGATGATATATGCCTTGGTTTACTGAGAGGAGGAGGCTGAGAACATAAAACTAAGCAACGAGTGAAGCATTCTTCGGTAGGATGACAATAATTTTTTATACAAGCATGAGCACATTATCAATTTTGAAAGCAGGAACCCTTTACTTTCTATTTTGTATAACTATTAACTACTTGAGCCGGATGAAAGGAAACTCTCACTTCTAGTCGGGGATCAATCTCCGTAGCTTCAGCTTTTCCCGAACAACTTATTAACATAAAAATAACAATGATTGCTAGCGCTCCTATTCTCATTTTCATCTATCAATACACACAACTTATAGTGAATGAAGTTTCATTTGAACAAGTTGTAAATATATAGGTGTCATTGCTTTATGAGTTCAAAGAATTAAAACTGAGACTGGATTGTGAATTTTGTAAGTTTAGCTAATCCTATCTCTATAGATTCACTTGGATATTTGGTCATTTAATGCAGCATAATTTTGGTGACTATTTTAAATATTTTAAAATGTAAGTAGATTAATGAAATATTTTCATCAGAATTAGTAAAAAATTTATTATACGACTAATTTATTTTTAATATTTTATAAAAAAAATTTATTTTTCTCAATAACTTGCTTATAATTTCATCAATATTCAATCTTTGTCCTAATCAATATAAGGGTTCATTAGAAAAAATGGTGAAAATACATTGATATTTCAAATTGACAAATAAAAAGAACTAAAATAAAAAAGTTAAAACAACCATTGAAATCCACGTGTGGAAGTATTATCTTAAGTTGATTTATTTGAAAAATGCACTAGAAAATTAAGATTTATTTTTAAATATTTTCCCACGTTAATCTTACATAATACATACATACACAGACAATAGAAGGTTTGAAATACTTAAAAGTACAAGATCTACAAACTGATTCATAACTTGAATTTGATACGATGAAAAATTACATATATTGCTTCGATCAGTTTTGTTTTGTCGAAACATGAACATAATTTGTTAATAAATAAGAACGTGGCAACGGAATTATGAAATCATAGCTACTGTTAAATTGTTAACGAAGAGGATAACCGTATTTTCCTATTATGTCCAAATAGTATTAGATATATACACATAATATTTGAAAATGAACCGGCTGAACGAGGAACTCAACTCCTTAAGCATCAACCAAAATTCGTATCCTAAGAATGTGTATGAAGCAGACTGAGGTTGGAAGAGATTACCCCCTTAATTGAGACTTTGTACAACCCGAGTCCGAATTCAAGTGGGCCGGTGTCACCAGTTATGTAATCTTAGGAATGTGTACTGAACGGACTGGGTTGGAAGAGATCACCCCTTAGCTGGCCCTTTGTACTACCTGAGTCCGGATTCATTGGCTAGTGTGCCGATGTCACCAGTCATGTAATTTATTGGAAAATTGAAAGTTTTGCCTCATTTGGGCAAAATAATTTCTCGCCAACTTTAGCTTAATTACCTAAAGCTCATATTAAGTTTCTAATTAACCAAAATACGCTCTCCGTAACTTCTATACGCCATATTCACTTGATTACTGACTTTTACACGCTTTTCATTATAACAGAAAAATATTAGATACAAAATTGTTATTTTTCTATTATATATCTGATATTTTTCTGATATATTCTAATATATAACAGATTTTATAGTAGATGTATAACAGGTTTATAGTAGATATATAATAGATGTATAACAGATACAAAAGAACATCCAAATCCGTGTTGAATAAAAAAACGCAGTAGAATTCCTCTTCATTTGCTCAAAATTAATTCGAAATTGTTTTAGTGAGAAAAAATTGCAGATGGAAAGAAAAAATTGCAGATGAAACGAAGAATAACGATTATATTTGATATATAACAAGTATATATCACATATGTATCTGATATAATTCTGATATTTTTCTGATATACGACAGATTTGTAGTAGATGTTCATCCAAATCAGTGTTGAAATAAAAAAAACGCAGTAGAATTCCTCTTCAATTGCTCAAAATCAATTCGAAATTGTTTTAGCGAGAAAAAATTGTAGATGAAACAAAGAATAAGGATTATATTTGATATATAACAGATATATATCAGAAAAATATAAAAAATATATCAAATATGTATCTGATATAATTCTGATATTTTTCTGATATATGATAGATTGTAGTAGATGTTCATCCAAATCAGTGTTGAAATAAATAAAACGCAGCAGAATGCCATTTCAATTGCTCAAAATCAATTCGAAATTATTTTAGTGAGAAAAAATTGCAGATGGAATGAAGAATAACGATTATATCTGATATATAACAGATATAAATCAGAAAAATATCAAAAAAATATTAGATACGTATCTGATATAATTCTGATATTTGTAGTAGATGTTCATCCAAATCAGTGTTAAAACAAAAAAAAACGCAGCAGAATTCAATTGCTTAAAATCAATTTGAACCTGTTTTTAGAGAGAAAAAATAACATATGCAAGAAAAACACAGATCGATATTGTTTGATTTGCGTAGAATACAGGTTATAGAATGAAATCGATAATGAATAAAGGATTCAAGATGAGAAAACGCAAAATCGAAGAACTGCAATCTCTTTAACGGAGAAAACGAGACAAAATTTTAATTTGAAAATCGAAAAAGAACAATAAAATCGAAATCGAGGGACGCAAAAATACTATTGAACAGAAAAACAGAAGAGAACTGAGAAGATAAAACATAGAGATAAAGATAAATTGAAAGAAAAGTTTTAATTTATATTGAGAGTATTATAATTATTTACTGTTGGTTACAAGCTTTTATTTATGATATTTAAATTATTAATTTTTCCAATTAGATACAATTACATGCTTTACCCTAATTTATATTCTTTGTTTTTGTCAGGAAGATTGAGAAGTTATTGGGCGAAATAATTACCAACAAGACCAATTCATCTAGCACTGATAGTTTAATAACTCTATAAACTTTGAAGAGTGTCACAGTGTAATATTAGCTCCCTTGAACTAGTCCAAAGTATTCTATTAAACCCATCATTTTGGATAAACCTAACCATATAATCACATATTTACTGAAAGCACTTTTACGAAGCTACAAAACATGTGAATCTTTTGAAAATCTGTGTAAAATAAAGCTCCATTTTATCCTTAATTTACAACGACGTCGTACACTCACCGGAATGATGTACAATTGGTACATCCACACAAAAAAAAACTCCTATTAATATACAAAAAAAATGGAATGTCTCAAAACACTAGGGCGTTTTAAGCAACCTAATTCCCAAGGTTCAGCAAACAAACAAAGTCAACCTAACTCTACATACAATCAACCATCCAACCTTTTTCACCATTTTCTTTTCACAAACTATTATGCAATTCAACGGAATCAAATCAAATCAAATCAAATCAAATAGTACATCCAGTATGAATTTGATTTCACTAAATTGCATCGTGATTCACCAAAAAACTACTAAGTAAATCTAAAAATTTACAGCTTGAGCTTTCAATTCTATAACCAAAGTCCAAAGATGTTAATAAAAGCGTACCTATACATGTCAACTATATCTGTGACAACTGAAATACGGTACATCACTCTCATTAGTATAAAAGCCTCAGTCTTCATCAGATTGTGAATCTCGAATTCGTCTTCCTGGGCCTTGAAACCTACCATTTCGTTGCCTTTGACCCGGGTGAATAAGATCCTGAGCCATATGGTGCACTGAACACAAAAAAAAGTCGAGCAAATTGAAATAAACTTATTGAGATACGTGTAGCAAATCACTAGGCCAGGTAGCATAGTTCACAATTTTATTCAGAAAGTAATAATTTAATGCCTGATCCGTAATAAATCGGTTATTCCAAATTCATACCTGATGCCACAACTTTTAAAAAAATTGCCTTGGCAAATCTGAATTCTGCTTGATGTGAACTAGCAAATTTATCCTGCAATATAGTAGCTGAATAATTAGTTGTACTTTGAAGAATAACAGGGCACACTGAGTAGCATAATGCATCAACTATAAGACATTAAAAAAAGGCCAAATACATCAATTAGACCTTGAACTTGGCCCAACCAACCCCCCTTCACTAGTTTCTATTAACTCCCCGAACTTGGCAAAAGTGCATCTGATTGCCCCTGAATGCAATGTGTCAGCTTCTGGTTGGTTTGACTTTTCAAAGACGTCATTTTCCTGATTTTTCTCTCTTCAACTAAAAGCTGACACGTGGCGTTCAGGGGTAAACTGGTGCGCTTTTGCCAAGTTCAGGGGGTCAAGAGAAACTTCAGAAAGTTTAGGGGGGCAGTAGACCATTTGAGCCAAGTTTAGGGGGTAATTGATGTATTTGCCATTAAAAAAAATGAAGGGCCTCTTCTAGCCAAATCTCCTGTGTCAAGTTCCCAATAGTGACCCTTCACTTATTCTTAACACGTGATGCAATGTTAGACACAGTTCTTACCGCTTCAAAATAGAGAAGCTCCAGAATTCGATCAAATCTTGCTTGATGTCGCAATAAGAATGGGCGCAGCAGGCTCATATACAACTGTCTGGCTCCCTGTTACACAGGGAACAGTAATTGAACACGCTGTACGAGCAAATCAAACGTGCCGTTTTCATTTAAGGACGCAAATGCAACCTCTATCATGAAAACTCTTGGAATTTTGATTATAGACTATAGAGTAAAAGTAAAAACCAAATTCAGAAAGCTTACATTGACAGATGGAAGTTGTAGCCAAACAAGAAATGCAAACTTCGCATGATAGTATAAAGGGAACCTAAAGAAGCAAATAAATTAAGCTTCCTTGAAATTAATAACCTTATGAATGCAGCAATAAAATTAGGGATGGAACTGTCTCATACAGAAAGGAGAACTGCAAGTTATACAAGTAGATTAACGAAATTGAATAATACTTTATTTCATTTAGAAAGACCCTCATTAATGTTTAGATATGATCCAGGACAAAATATGAGATTCAACCATCTCAGCCACAGAATGTCATGGATTTAATAAGCATGCAAAACAACCATGACTGAAAGTCAAATATGGTAAAAAGGGGTTTCAAATAAGCAATATTCTGTAAGAAAGGAAGAAGCACCTCAACCAATAAATTTAAAATGGATTATTGCAAAAAAACTACACCAAATTTATCATCTTTGTTCAGAGATATGTCAACATGTAATTCAATCCATACAGATATGAACTGCCCCTATTTACCCCTTCTTATTTGTACTTCCCTTGATGCATAGTTTGTTCAATAATTAATTAATAAATTATTAAACCACTCACTGAATATTAGTTTTCTTTATATTCTATTTCATCAAAGACAAATCTTGGAAATTTATTTCAACCACATAATAAGTTCTAGCTCCTTGAGTTCCATTTACGAAGAAAGAATAACAGCCAAAAACCAGAAAATATTTTCTGTTTCTTATTGTCAATGTCTCAACCTTCTTTAGCACATTTTATATATTCATCACAAAAAATTGCAAAGAAGCATAATAACATAAGAAACAGCATTCAAACATAATATACTGATATAGTAGCATCAACACCAAAATGTGGTACAACTCAACATCTAGACATATCAAATTATCAATGTAATTGTATATGTACAATTTTTACAATTAAAAAGAATACTAGATGGATTACGGGGTTCAAAAGCCGGGAGTTGGAGACATTAATCTCAATTATAAGACAATAGAGAGCATAAGGCTTACATCATACCATGAAAGAATTTTATCTGTAAACACTTCTGCTACACTGAATGTTCCATAAGCTGCAATCAAATAAGCTCATTGTGATGTATATCGAGGTTGGTAAAAATACCTATGAAATGAAAAAGCCATAGCCAGAATCCTGCATATCACGTATCCCCCTTCCCTCCACACCTCAAGTGAAAAGAGAAAGATAAAAAAAATGAAGACTTCACTTGCTTAAAGCAAGTTATTCCATCAGAAAAGGGATAGTACTTTGCACACATCTCGGAAATTCAAGTTAGGTTTCTATATAAACTGAAAATTCAGAAACATTGAAGCTGTGATTCAGTTACAGTTAAGACAGAAACAACACTAACCTGCCCAATAGAGAAGCAACCTCCGTTGCTCTGCTTCATCTTTTGTCTCAATGGCCTTGAATGTGGAATAAACAGGTAAAGCAATCCCCACAGTACAGCTGAGTAAAATATGTATATTAGTTGGGCATACCAATAGGTCCAACACCATATAATGCACTATACTAATACTACATTACACAGCTTCCATATTTCCTCGAATCATCCATAAGAATTAAATCATTTCAGAAATTTCTACTGTGAAAGGCTCTATTCACCATTTGGATTCAGATTACTGCCAAGACTACTTCCTCTAGTGCCCTTACAGACAATTGAACAATAACGAGTTTGAGCAAGCAGCTCCTCCAAAGGAGACAAGAAGACGCAACATCAAATAACAATTACAGGAAGCAGAACAAACTGTTGACTTTGAATCCAAATAAAAGAAAACCCTAATAACAGTAACCAGCCCGAAAAGAGAAGAAGGAATTAGGCTCAAACAGTCATAAAAACAAAAATATCTCAACCCACCATGCTGTGCGGACGACGATGTTAGAATTGAGCGGGTAAAGAAGCAGCTGCAATCCGACCTAATACGCCAAAAGAAATCTATCAATTCAACTGCAAATAAAAACAAAGTTTCCAACGCAAATGAAGATCATGATTCTAGTTTAATGAAAAAGAAAGAGATAGAGGATTCGATATAATGGTAACAGTGAAGGAAAGTTGACATTTGTGGAAGAATATAAAGAGATGCTCACCTCTCCTGGAAAAGCCATGGAAGCCAAAATCTAATTTCTTCAACAAATGATTCGACAGAATGAAAGCTAATATATCGCGGAACGGTCTTATAAATATTTCTGAAACTAAAAAAATGACACATTTTTCTTCTAATTAAGATGGTGTCGTATCTCAACTTATCGCACATAAGTATTCGGCTCCAGTACGCGTGATGGCGTGATGCTATTCACCTTGGCTTTTGTCTTTTACTTCCTTTGTGCATTTGCACTTACAAAACAAATAATTTATGTGATTTGAACATGGAATTTATTAAAACTACGGGTTCACTCTTAACGATCAGACTACTACTTTATTGCGCTTTGACATCTCTTACTTAAATGATCAAATGTTTTAAAAATGGTTAAGTGATCTTATACTTGTTCTTTGGGCTGATTAGGTCGAGCCGAGCCTCATCAAGCTTTTCATTAAAAATATCAATTCATTTCCGGTTCAAACCACACTATAAAACGTTATCAGGCTTACGAGGTTATTTCTTAAGCCTGGTTCACAACCCATTAATAATTTTTTTTCAGTATGTAAAGTACACAAATATCATGTTTTGGTATATTAATTTAGACTCCTACCTACTAAACGAATTCTTAATTACATTTTCTACCTTCCTTACAATTTCTAAATTTTCCTTTCTTATTGACGGAAATCGAAAGAAACATATTCGAATCGTATCTTTATCCGTGCCCGAGATCGAAGAACACCGCAATGACACCGTTTGTATGCAAAGTCGAATCTATCTCGCAGTATGTTGGAGAATAGACATATTTCCACAACTTCTACAAGAATAGACGAAGAACGGATGCGAAACCCGAGTTATCGAAATTTTACCGGGAGAGAGAAATTATATGGAATATTTGTTAATATGAAAATGAAACTAATTTTCCTTTCATACTCCACTTCACATATTCACACGTCTATTGCTATATTTATAAGAATTGAAATTTTGATTAATTGCAACCAAGCCCTTAAACTCTTGATTATTTATAATTAAATTTTTAAAGTTCAATAACTTTTCATTAAGTCTTTAGACTTATTTAATTCTCTAATTAAATCCAATTACCCAAATTGGATCGGATCCTTTGATCCAATTGACCCACTCACGGGCGAACTGGGTATTTCCAACATCTCCCACTCGCACTTGACGGGGACACATTTCGTACAAGGTCATCATATCTTCTTTATCCTGCGAAGTCATGTGACCTGCATACTATCAGGAACACTTTATCTTGCACCTATTAGGGTCTGCCAAGACTATCCTGAGTGGTACTTAACCAAGTAGATTAATATCTTGAATTTAGAACATCTTGTACCCGTCAGGGTCCGCCAAGATGATTCTGAATGATACTTAACCACATAGGTTAAACTAGAGTATTATTTATAATATCAAATTGATATATTGCGCGTATGCTTTACCCTAGATTGGTCGACAATCACCCACTTCCACATCATTAGGGATCTCAGAAGCCTTAACCTGTTGTTCACTATCTTACATCAAATGTAATGATAGGCTAGCCGGTGAACCAACAGAACTCTGGTGAATGTTCATTGGCCATATCTTCCTTTTGAGTTATCCATTCCATACAGAACTAGTTTGGACCACCAACCAATCTCTCCCAGATCGAATCAAATCATAATCTCTCGGTGATTGATCAAATTGTCCTTGCTAGTCCTTATTTCTCAAGATAACACAATAGTGATGCCAAAAACACTTCAGTTAATGGACTGAGTCTCACATTAGAGAAGTTGAGATCCTTGTACAACGTACAAACTTCTCATCTCATGGTCGCTAAGCACACATTATCTTGAGGACTCACTCATCTCCCACTTTGATAATGTGTCATGGTGTTCTTTCCTTTTACCCTTATAAGGAGCACATGTCTATTCTCATCAAAATGAACTAACACCGTGTAAAGGTTTCAATTACAATGCACCTTAACATGTAACCTTGTTCTACTCTATGAACTACCTTTAGCTAATTAGACAGACCATGACATATCGTCATGTGAACTATATAGTCCTTACCTGATTCCTTCTTGGATTCAATACACATTGTTCCATACAATGCGACTTTTCTTGTTACTTGAACAAGCCGATTCATGATTTTGAATAGGTTCCTAAATTACACACAGTATGCTCAAAATCAATCTCATCCTAGTCTGTACCCACGTGGTAACACTAGGGTAAACACCCATGTGAGTAGGCTACTTCTTTGTCCGACGTGCTATGAACGATAAATAATATATATACATAACATATATACACACCCATACGTTGCTCATAGTACAAAACTAATTTATATCATCACGTTATCATTCACGATTTGAAGGGTATGTTGAATGAGGTAATTAAATAAATACAATATACATATACTTAACCCTTTAATATATTTCATATATACATCTTTAGGGACATGCTTCGTAAACAAATATGCAAGCATGTCATATGTAGACAAATACCTTATGTTGACCTCTCATCATGTACTTGAGTCTATAACTCACTTATACTTAATTTCGATATGGTTAAACCTTAAATGATATTTTGGGTCTATCGTATAAGCTATCAATGTTTGGCTATAACTTATAAATAGCCAATTGTTGTTTGGAGCACTTAGCATGTAAAGGCTAACTAGTCTCTCTAGCCAAACAATATGTTGGACCATGGCTGAAAAAACACAAATCCAGTTTTGGCCTTTACCAATCTGCATATAAGGTCTATTTCCTTAGCTTGATACACCAGAGCATAACCAACAGTCTTTTATAAGTATCTCAAAATTTCTTAACGGTTTTCTAGTTCTCTATTACTGGAACATAATAATGTTTACTTGTAATGCCCATGATATTACAAATATTAGGTCTGGAGTACGACATAACAATAAATGATGTTTCCATCAGATGGAACTATTTCCATATCCTCCCACCTTTTAGGAGCTTTAGAACAATTGCTTTTACTAAGAAACTACGCTCTTAATCATAGGAATACTTATGGGTTTATAGTTATGCATAAAGAATCTTTGACAAACTCCTTTTGTGCAAGATTCTTGAGGCAAGATACTCATTTATCTTTTGATCCATTGAGATCTTAATCCCTAGGATATATGCAAACTCCCCCAAGTCTTATATATCGAAGTTACTCGACAACCAATCTTTCACTCAATGGTATATATACAGTGGTCCTCATTTACCATTAAATACCATGACCTTAAGACCACATGAGATCGTACATTGACTTATTCAATTATGCAAACCTCGTGTTCATAAACAATTTGGACAAACTGTCTTAATTGTACCATATAGGTATCCCATGACAATTCTCCATTGAGAAAAGAAGTTTGTACATTCATTTAATATAAGTCTAAGGTAAAGTAAAATTACCAAAGCTATAAATTCTTATATATGTAAATCTTGAAACTGAAAAAAAAATATTCTCATAATATATTCTTATTAGTTTGAGTATACGTATTCTTTAATTGTAAGCCGAATGCTTTTACTTTATTTTGAGAATCCACTTGCTCTCAATAACTTTATGTCCTTCATGTATGTCAACTTAATTCTTCTTCCATCATATGTAACTATTCATCTCCCTTTAACCACTAAATTTCAAGGTAGAACATTTTTCATTTTGATCACTTAGGCTCCGAGTCTTTATAAATGTATCTCATATATTTATCGTAACTCAAAATTCTTTCCTTTAAGCTCATTTCTTTACTCCCACTTGGATCAGAAATACTTTAATGATATGAGCTCCCACTTGAGCTAAAAGCATTGACTCCCACTTGGAATAATAACATTGAATTCCACTAGAATGAATAATATTGTTGGGTTCTCAGCTCCCCCATGGAACAAGATCCCTCTGATTAAAATGATCATTATGAACCACTTTGTTTGAATTACTCCCACTTGAAGATACATCCAAAATATCAGGTTCAAGAGTCTTATTAAAAGAAAATGTTTTTGCCCAATACACACTGTCTTTAAAACTCATTTTCTAAAAAATTGACATCTCGTGATTCAAATTATGTCATATATCCTTCCACATTCTCCCCTAAAAAAACATATCCTTTTGATATGTCAGAGTATCTTGTAAAGATTCTCTTTCTACCTTGTGAGCATAATTTATCAAAGGTATGTGAGTATAAGCAGTACAACTACAAAGTTATAAATAGGATAAACTCGAGATTCTTCCAATTCACATCTTATATGGGATTAAAGACACATACTTCTGAGGGTACTTGGTTGATACATATATGTTGGTCTCTATGCATACACTCAATGAGTCAGAGGGGGGGGGTGAATGACTCACTCAAAAAAAACTTATAAAACTTTTTCTCGATAATTATGGCTCCTCCGAGTGAGGTCAGCTGGCTGAGTGAAAGGACTTGAAAATGCAATTAAGTAGAGGACACAGAAATTTTTATACTGGTTCTGCAACCTGTGCTTACATCCATTCCCGAGAGAGTGTCTCGGCATTAATTCACTAATCTCAACTCCTTTACCCTAGGCAGAGAAGCCTTTCACAAATTCCCTAACTATAGTAAGTACCCTCCAAACTGCAATCGCTCATCAGCTGACTAGAATACCCTCTTCTATCAGCAACTCACAATGAGTCTAAACAACAACTGGATTCAACTTATAGAAATGTTGATCCAGTTACAAGTGATCTAATATTACAATTGATTGATCTATACTATTCTCTCTTATTCTAAGTAGATTCTCGCTGAGTTGTGCTTTTCTTACTTGAACTCCTTTTAAAGCTTGTAAATTAATAGAGTTTTTGCTTCTAGGAAATTCAGGTGTAATCACCAAGTTCTAACGCTTGCCTTCTTGCTCCTTTTATAGTTGGATTTGAGAAAGTAGCCGTTGAACTTATCTTGGCATCTTCTGAAATTGATAGCTGCTTCTTCAAATCAATCCGTTAAGAGATAGAATTGCACCGTTGTGAAATACATTTCAATTTATTAGATTGAAAATCGAGCTCCAATTTGAAATCTTTGTCGTTTGATTCTAGTCTTCCGTTAGAGAGAACTTGTGCTGACTTGTCACATGTCTTCATCCCATTCCCTTTGGTTTTCTAACATATTGCAGAGTGTGCGATACAAGGTTGGTAGATCTGCAGAATTGCCAGAAGTGGCAATTGACTTGTTACAGCTTTGCATTGGAAGACTTTGTTATTTTCTTCATAATTTTGTGTCTTGTTAAAGCATTAATACTTTTTGTCTTTATCTCATTAATGTTCCTGTAAAAAGCAACACTAAAAGCAAAGATTCCTTTTTACCTTAAAAGGTAAGGTCAACAGCGTTGACAGACTTAAAGTAACTCAGCTGAAAAGATAAAACGAAATGTACACAGCTGAAATAAAATCCAAATATCAAGTGCTGAGTGAATATTACTAAGTCAGCGACTAAGTAAGTACTCAGCCCATAAACCACTCAGAGTTAAACTAAATAGCTAGGTCAGCGGAGACTCGAAATTCTATCCTTGAATTTACTAACTCCCTTAAAACCATAGACTATTTATTTTAACATCATTATTGATTTAATTATCTCGTACTGAACTCAATTGTTATGACAAAAACTTAAGCACTACTGAGTCATCCACTGAGTCAGTCCAAACTCGTGCGTGGTTCAACAATGTACCTAACCATTTCAAGAAGAAGCTTTTTCTTATTTTATAAACCCCATATTACTAGTATAAGGAATAGACAACTAATGTTTAGTCCTTTATTCATTACATAAAGCTGTAAGCATAACTGAAAATAACTCTTCACCACTTCAGTTCCAATGCTTTATAACCAAATCCAAATGATTTAGTACAAGATTCATAAATCTTTTGATAGCTAAAAGCTTTAGATTTATGGGAAATCAAGTACTTGATGTCATAACGAGTATGATCATCATCAATATGATGAAATTGTAGGCCTATATATTACCCTCACATATATTAAACCATAAATGTCATAGTGAATAAGTTGCAAAAATATATAATATGTTCTAGTTCATTTCTAAGAATTGATTTTGTTATTTGCTTTCCTTTTGTGGAACCCATCACACGGTGATAATTTACCATTTTTAAATTATCCATCACAATATTCTTAGAGAACTCATTTTTCTTAGCTTTTATGACATAATTGCCTATGCGATATACTAACATTATCCTTTTAAAGATGAGTTAGTCAATGGGAAGACAAATATTATCCACTTGATAATTAGCAATGTACATTCATTACAATAACATCAATTTTATAAGAACTAGACACATAAAATCTACTTTTAGGAATGAAGAAACTAAAAATTGGAACAATTCACGAATAAACTGATTAATCATAAAACCATATCATAAATTAAATTTTGACAAATAAATAGGAGAGTACAACGCATCATGTAGATATTTGATTTGCCCTTGTTTCAAATCTAATCTACATGTGTCAATCTATAGAACTCCAACCCTATGGTTGTTTTCTATATAGATACATATGTCTCTCGTGATAATTATCGTAAGTTCACAAAGATACTACAGTCCTTGTTCATATTACATGTTGTCAATTTCCAAGGAATATATTCCATCATCAATATAGAGCTTGATACGAAAGTATAATTCACATTAGAATTTAATACTTATACATGTTTGTACTTAATGCTCTATAGCATAGTTCCATTTATTTTCGCAATTTTAGTAAATCACCTATGTGATGTTGACTGTCTGTTGCCTTTGGACCTCTTAATTTATATTAGTATGGTTAAGACCCATTTTACTTATTCTGTTAGCTTTACATAGATGCTTCACACCAACCAAAAATCCTCAAGACACTTGCTTTTTAAGTTGTCTATATGCCAAATGCATTTAAGACAAAATTTAGCCGGCCGAGGACAACATTCTTCCAGATCCAAAGAGGTGGTGACATCATCAAAAGAAGCTAATCCATAAAAAATGAGTTAGATGCATCATATATGCTCCCACTCGAAGCAAAGAACAAATCACCAATTAGAACTTCTTTCATATTAGTAATCAGAAAATACAGTCTCACATACATGTAATCCCTTAGTAATATAATCATTAATAACACTTAGCAAAATGATTCGCTTCAGTGAATTCTTCCTCCCCATGCAAGAAACGTATTCTTGTTATTCCGGAGTTTGTTTGTACTACTTTCTTTGAACTCATACACAATAGTTCCCAAAGCATAAAATGATTGTGTTCATCCGCACAAACCCAATTTATAAATTCAAGATTTGCTAATAATTACCATTAAGTTTTTAAGTCTACTATAAATACTTTTGAAGCAGTAACCATTACTGATCTTATTTATCAGTAATGGTGAGATTAAACACGAATTTAAGGATTTAGGTCAATTATTATGAGCAGTTGTGTGTTAATTACTATTCACTTAAGAATAAACTATCTGAGAAATATAAGCATTAACCCTAGTTTCGAAAGAAGTACGTGTACCCAATCATCAACTAAGTGATAACACTCATATTTGCTCAGTTCATTCCGTCATGTAATAATAATTATATGTGTTTGATTGTTTATTATAGCTCTCTTTAACTATAAGGAATAGCCTTTAAATGCACTTTGGACCTATTATCATAAATTAGTTCGTTTAGCTAATGGCATTTAAGGTAATGTATTTAGACAAATTTATTGTGCATTATTATTGAAACTATTTGGGATTTCAAATAGGGCACTTTAATCCTAAGAGTTTTATTGTGGCTTAAATAAATTATGTTATTTAAAATTTCTTTAAACAAATATATAGAATATAAATAAATAATAATTAAATAAACCACGAATCACATAGTTTTCAGAATAACATGCAATAAACTTTTTATCCAAATAAACACAACAAACAAATACAAAAATGATGCTAAACAAATAACAGTCTTATACTGTTAACCACCACATAATGTACTCTACGTATGTAAATATACTTATACTCCTTTTTAGAAGTAAGTCGGACACTGAGTATCTCAAATCCAAAAATAAATATCATTCTCAATGACATTACTCCTTTTGAATTACCATAGACTAGCTCAATAGGTCAATGTTCATTCCTTTGATCGAACAAGATGGTAATTAATCAAATAATATATTAAAAAAACCGAATTGTTCCTCAATAATTGTCAAATAACAATTCAAACAAATTAAATAGTAAGTTATATGAGCTTTTGTAGCTTGAAGACGTATTTATACAATCTAAAGTGCTTCCCAATAAAGCAATTAATACACACTTATTGCATTTCTAAATGCAATATAATTACTTGATCCACAAAGTATCAATATTTAATGTACAACTATATTATGAAAAACCTATTTTTTTCAAACTTTTCATCGTATCCTGACCCTTATCCATTGAAAAGGTTTTCTTAATAACGTGGAGTTTGCATCATTGTTGACCATCTACAACATATGTATTAAGTCAATGTTAATAATTACACAAATTATTAACTTAAATATATTACAAAAATATATTCTTTATAGATTTATATTACATAGATATAAATTATATAACTACCACACAAATAATTAACCCAAAATATATTACAAAAAATATATATTTATACCCATAGATATATAATAATTTAATTATTTATAAATAGTTGACTATATTTAATATCAAATCTATATCACATAAACATAAATTTCACATGAATTATCACAAAGATGATTAATAACTCACACACACACACACACACACACACACACACACACACACACACACATATATATATATATATATATATATATATATATATATATATATATATATATATATTACCAAAATATATTTATTAAATTATACAACTAAAGTATAATCATAGTCAACATATGTTAACAATTAACTTAGTAAATTTAATGGTATTTTTCAAATATAATAAATATATGTAACTTACACATAATCATGTGAATTTAATTTTTTAAATTAATCAATAAATGAAAAAAAATTCAGAAAGATTCACCATTAGGTCCTAAAAATAATTTCTAACATATTAGAAATTGTTATAAAATTCAAAAACTATTTTCTATAATTTTTATGAATTTATTTACACAAAATAAATCAAAAATTCATTTTTCTGGACCTAAAAAATTCTGGAAAAATTACCATTAAATCGAAAAAATATAAAAATGGTGGGGTAAGAAAAATTTTGGAGCCAAATGACATTATTTAGAGCCTTAAATCGCAAAAAATACATATTGGACCATTAGGGACGCGCCATGTGGCTTCTGTTGACAGGTCAACTTTGACTTTTGACTGACACGTGGCAATCAACCATTGACCGATCAATCCCAAAGGTTAAACCAATGCCACATCAGATGCCAAGTGGCATTGACCACAGTCAACACCAAATTATGCCACATGGAGAAAGTTAAGGACAAAAAAAACTAATAGCGACAGTTTCATTAAGTGTCACAATAGATCACTTTTAGCATATGTCATCCTATTTTTCTTTATTTCTGGCAACACTAATTGAAAGCGTTGCCAAAAATGCTTCATGAATTGTCACCACAATTCATGAACTGTCGCAACGGTTGTCACCAAAAAATAAACCGTCGTGACTTTTCATTTTGCGACGGAATCTGCAACGGATTCTGCAACGGACCTAGAATTCCTTGCAGAACGTAGAAAAGCGATATCCAGCGTCATTCTTTCCCAAAAACAATTTCTGCCTCTATTTCACACCATCCCAAGGGTTTTCGATGTCCCGAGTCCAACGGCTCTCTCCATTTTATGAAAAAACAAAAATAAATGTGTCATTTAGACTAAAATGACATGAAAATCGAAACTTTCTTTCGAAAAAATTGTATTCGCCATGAATGAACTCAAAATGAAAATAACATACGTTTCAGACAGAAAAACCATTATGAACAGTCAATTTCTCAAGCCATAAACACAAAATTATGGCAAAAATGCTCCAAAAACAAAGAATTCCTTCCATTTTCATAATTTACCGTAAATTCGACTCAAAATTTACGGAAAAAACTTCTTGAACACCCAATTCAAGAAATTTTAGAATTAGAAGAACACATAGAATCATTCAAACACGTATAATCATCGCCGAAAAACGTTGCTCGGATACCAATATAGGAAATCGAAAGAAACAGATTCGAATCGTACCTTTATCCATGCCTGAGATCGAAGAACACCACAATGACACTGTTTGTCTGCAAAGTCAAATCTATCTCACGGTTTGTCGGAGAATAGACATATTTCCACAACTTCTACAAGAATAGACAAAGAACGAATGCGAAACCCGAGTTATCAGGATTTTACTGGGAGAGAGAATTTATATGGAATATTTGTTAATATGAAAATGAAACTAATTTTCATTTCATACTCCACTTCACATATGCACACGTCTGTTGCTATATTTATAAGAATTGAAATTTTGATTAATTGCAACCAAGCCCTTAAACTCTTGATTATTTGTAATTAAATCCTTAAAGTTCAATAACTTTTTAATTAAGTCCTTAGACTTATTTCTCTAATTAAATATAATTACCCAAATTGGATCAGATCCTTTGACCCAATTGACTCACTCACGGTCGGACCAGGTATTTCCAACACTTATTTTTGATTTATCTCTCATACCGTTAATTTTTTCAACGTATCGCGTTAGAGTTTTTTTTTCGTTTTTTTCTCTTTGAAACTAGATCCATGATGACATGCTTTTTTCAAACTTTTTTAGGGTAATTATTTTGAATTAATTGTCTTATAGTTATGTCATAGTTACCCTATAGCGCATTTATAGTTATCTTATAGTTTTCTTGTAGTTCCCTTTATATCGCATTTTATAGTTATGTAAGACATACTATAAGTAAAATAATAAAAATAAAGTAAAAATATTATAAAATTACATCAATTTGATAAAACTATAAGCTAACTATAACGTGCAATTGGATAACTAAGACATAACTATAAGATAACTTATTTCAAATATAAACCAAAAAAAAAGTTCAGAAAAATTATATCATCATGGATCTAATTTCGAAGAGAAAAAAAAGGCGAACAAAAAACTCTAAAATAATATGTCCAAAAAATTAACGGTTTATAAAATAAAGGCAAAATAAAAATAAAATGAACTGAAAAAAGGTGGAATGTAAATGGTAATTTAAAAAACTTGTAAAGTTAGTTTTGATAGAATATTATTTGGAATGTAATTTGGTAATCAGTTTTGTAAAAATTGACATTTGGTTATATTTTCCTATGCTGGGTGGTTAAATAGAAAAAAATGACAAAATTTATACAATCATGTTTAAATCTTATATACAATCATGTTTAAATCTTATATATAATTGCACTTACTCTGATTATTTAATAGAATGCAATATTTGTTGTAATTAAGTTTAAGAGTTCAATAGATTAAAATACAAAAATAAAAAATAATTATTAAATATAATATATGAATATATGATAAAAAATTTATTATTCGTCGGGCTGGGCTGGATTCGGATATATATTAATACGAATTATAAAACAAAGTCTGACCCATAAAACTTTTGGTTTCAGCGAACTCGGCCTTAGACCAAACTTTGTAGAAAAATAAGTGCTAAAGTCCAGTCCATTTGAGCAGACTCAAACCAGGTCGGACGGGTATCTTTCCCATGAACATACTTCTTGATGATTTCTTTTTATAGGTTACCCCATCTGATTCTCCCCAGTCGGCGCTAGCGGAGTTCATGGATCAATCCTTCCCCAACCTCCCTTGCACGGTTGTGACCGTGCAAGGCGCTCTAAAGGGTGCTTTTCCTCTACGCGCCGATGCGGAGGGCAACAAGGAGAAGCCTACTGCCTTGCTTTCTTTTCTCTTTTTCCAGGACATTACTCGGGTATTTCTTAATACCTTTTGCTGATTTTTTGACTTGTGGGTTTATGCTAAGTGTTTTTCTTTCGTTGTTAGGCTATGTACAGAGGCTCTTAGCTCATCTGGAGATCCTGGGACAAGAATAAGACCAAGCTGAAGTTGAAGGAGAAAGAGCTTACTGATGCCAAGCGGAAGCTTACATTGGCTTAAAAAATTACCCTCAAGATTGAGGATGAGAGAGATGAGGCCAGGAAGCTTCAGGTGGAGAGCGCACGGCTGAGGGAGGAGGCGGAGGCTAAGGTAGCTACTCTGGAGAAGGCGTTAGCAGCTGCTAGAGAGGAGGCGGCTAAAGCCAAGGGAACTACTGAGATGATTATCGATAAGCTTGGTAACTGCGGCTTCCTTTATGGCAAGCTGATCTTCCAAGCGTGCCAACGTGTCCACCCTGACCTATCTTAGTCAGACATAGGCGATGTAGACTTCCCATCTTATGATGATCTAGCTGCTTATAAGGCTACAACGGCGGAGGCAGAGAAGGATGGGGAAGAGATTTTAGACCAATAGGGTCTAGGGGACGATCAAGCCCTTAAAGCGGATCCGTTAGTAGAGGGTGTCAATGTACCTACCGAAAACGCTGTCGACGAGAATCTTGACATCGGATCAAAGGATGCTCCTCCTCCCGCCGAGTGATAATATATTGTATTTCTTTGTGTTTTTTTGTAACTTTTGTATAATCGCCCTTCTTGGCCTTTATTTATGTATTTCTATTTTCTTCTTCAACCGTATGCTTGCCAATTACTTGATTTTTCTTAGAATATTTCTTCTATGTTTGTTTGCCTCCCCAATCTGTTAGGATGAATGAATGTTTACATTTGGTCATAAGGATGGTTATTGTAGTTTTTCTTAAGTATATTGCATTCGGTCTCAGAGACGAATGGTTCAACTTAAGATTTTTCATTGTGTATACTATGTTGTGCATCATTCATTCGGCCTTTATTATGGATGAGATGTCTTAGACAATTTGCCGTAAGCCTTAATTTTTGCTTAGGTCTTTTAACATGCCTAAGGGCTCAAGTAAGGTCTAGGTCTTACTAAATACGCCTGCGGGCTTACGAATGGCCTAGGTATTTTTATTTGCCTGATGGCTTCTAAGGCCTAGGACTTTTGTTATGCTTGTAGTCTTAGAAGTTTAGCCTAGGACTTTCAATATGCCTCAGAGCTCAAGTGTGGTCTAGGACTTTTTATTACACCTGAGGGCTTAAGTGCCCTAGGACTTTTTACAGAGTCGGTTGCGTGTAGTCGGTCTAATGCCGATTCTATGGTCGGGTGAAGTGCTAAGAGAGTTTGATCAGAACTTCTAAGATGCACAGATGTGTAAGAAAAATTGAATCTTTATTTATTAGAAAAATAGAAAGATTACAATGTCTAGGCTTATAGTGTGATGTAGGATAAAAGTCCACTTAGGAAGTGCTGCCTCTTTAAAAACCTTGCCATAGAAAAAACCCAATGGGAAAAAGTCTATGGCAAGGGAAAAAGAGTGCAGACACTTGGCCCCTAAGGGTTTGTTGCTACGTAGTACTTCCTAAGGCTCGCTATGTTCAAGGTCCTAGGGAGTTCCTTTCCATCCATTTTGCTGAGTCGGTGTAAGCACGGGATTTTGCAGTCCCTCTCGCAAGACGATGATGACGTGTACCCAATTTTAATGCCTCAAAATAAAAGTTCTCTTTAGAATTTTTATTACAAAAATAATATTCCTCGCAAATTTTATACTTGGCAGAATTTAGTTCGGTGTGGCCGATAATGCGTCCGGTAGAAGCTTGAACCAAGGATTTGCACCCAAATAATAAATACCCATTAAGATATTATTAAAAGTCAAAAAGAGGCCTTTCGACCCACTATTACACCACTTTTCATGACTTTTTAGGCTTTTGGACCCGTTAACTGTCGGTATGCTAGAGGCTGATGCCACCAGCGGCATCAGCCATGCCGCCGGTGACATCACCATACCGCTGGCAACATCAGCCATACCGCCGGCGGCATCACCATATCGCCGGCGGCGTGGCCCAAAACGAGTCCCTCCACAGACAGCCTTTCGGCCACTTTCGGTGGAATTGGTAAAAAAGGCCTAAAAAAGCACCTCATTTCACCTATAAAAGCACACCTTGAGCTGCATTTTAGGGGGAGGGGAATTGAATGTTAGGATTTGAATATGGGAATAGATTTTAGTGAGATAAGAATTAGATAGAACAGAAAAAAAAGGATTCCGATCCATTTTTCCTGGTTTTTCTTCTTTGAATTCTCTGATTGTGAGTTTGAAGTCAGTAAGTCTTTAAATTAAAATCAACTTAATTAGAATTAGAAACCAGAAGTGATTAAATTTATTGCTAAATCATCGTAACAAGCTCCCCGGAGGCGTTCCTTTCGGTTCACGAAGAGGTGGATTCACGGCCTTGAGGTAAAAATCCTGAGTCTCATAGCTCTTTGGCGTTAATATTACTGATTTATGTTCATTTTCGTGGATTTATACTCATTTCTGGGTCTTCGCTCATTTTTACTGCCACCACTACTGCCTACAAACTGATATCGCCGGTGATATAATTGATATCGCCGGCGACATCAATCATGTCACAGGCGGCATCAGTTGTAACGCCGGCGATATGACTTTCCGGACAGCAGTTTTATTTTCATTTGTTCCTAAATTAGCTAATTTTCTGAAGCTAGAACATATAATGTAATGACCGAAGTTCAAAACCGCTTGAAAACAGACACCACGCCGTAATGTGTGGGTATTTTCACTTATAATCCGGTTAAAGTAATGATTGAGCCTAAAAATTGGTTAAGAATGGAATTTCCTTGAAAATGCCGTTCAAATCTCATTTTAACCATCCAACCGGGCTTTATAATACTATAAATAAAATACGCCATATCCGTGCTAACAATCTTCTGCAGGTAGACGTATATTAGACATTCAAGTATTTTATTTATTGCACGGAAAATTGTATAGGACTTGGAATCCTTGTAATAATTTTGTTTTTTGCACTTATTTTTTCTTTTATGGCTGTAAATATTTTATTCATTGCTTTAATTGCTTGATAAACGCGAAAATAATAAAATAACTGAAAACACAAATAAATAGGATGGATTAAACCGATTAAGAAAGAATGAAGTATCTTAATTTGGCCTAATGAAAAATAGATAACATCATACGAACTCAAAATCTCTACTTAAGGTATGGTCTAACCACCCGGTGGGAAAATCGTACCAAAAATTTCCCGATTGAGCTGAACTAGGTGGCGACTCTATTTTAAGTACGAGATTTCGATCTCGTATCTTTTGAGCATTAAAATATGCAAAATCATTTTACAATCACATCACACTCATCCCCCATCATTTAAAAAGGCCGGCCCAACTGGCCCGACCCAGCTGCCACCGCGCGAAACTTCATCTGCTCATAGTCAGTAGGTGGCGGGCCCTATAACCTGGGTGACTTTGTACGGTCCTTCCTAGTTGGCTCCTAGCTTGCCTTTGGCTTCTTTCCTCTATGATGCTACAACATCCCTGAGCACTAGATCACCTTCTTTGAGTCTTACTTCCTTAACCTTCTTGTTATGGTATCTGGCGATTCTAGACTTATAAGCGGCCGTCAAGATGTAAGCTTTATCTCGGTGTTCTTCTAAACTGTCCAAGTGATGCCTCAGATTGATGTCATTTTCTTTTTCCATGTAATAGACCACTCGGTCTGAGGGGGCACCAATCTTTATAAGTGAGACTACTTCCACTCTATGGACTAAGGAGAAAGGAGGTTCTCCAGTCGGTCGAAATGGAGTCATTCTGTATGACCAAAGGACATTGTTTAACTCTTCTAGCCATGCACCTTTCTTTCCTTCTAGCCGCTTCCTCAATCCTTCTCCAAGCATCTTGTTGGTTCTTTCCCTCTGTCCATTCGTCTGCGGGTGTGCTACCGATGCAAATCGATTTCGAATCTTTAGACCTTTGCAAAATTTATGGAATTTATCAAAGATGAAATATAACCCGTTGTCTGAGGCAATTTCATTTGGCATGCCAAAATGGATGATGATGTGATCCTAGACGAAATCAATCACTTTCTCAGGAGTGATGGTACTAACGGCCACTGCTTCCACCCATTTTAAGAAGTGATCAATTGCCATGATGATAAATTTCTTTTTCCTAATGGCTTTAGGCATTGGTCTAGCAATTTTAATTCTCCAAGTGGCGAATGCCCACCCGATTAGTAGAGGCTTTTGCATTGCATACGGAACTGTGACTTTTTTGCATGGATTTGGCATTGGTGACATGACTGCACATAATTAGTTAAGTCTGCTTCTATAGTCAACCAATAGTATCCTAGGAGCTTGGCTCTTCGAGTAATGGGGGAGGCCGCTTGGTGGAAGCCGCAATTTCCCTCCCATATCTCCTGGATTACATACTTTCCTTCTTCTGGGGTAATGCACTTTAGCAAGGCATCTGAGTAGGAGCATTTACACAGTGTCCTGTTTATGACCAAGTACCTTGATGATTTTTTCACAATTCTAGATGCCTCAACCTTGTCTTGTAGGAGGACGTCGTTGGCTAAGTAATCAATCAATGGTTACATCCATTCGGGTTCTTTTTGTTCTATCAATATCAAGCTCTGTTCCTCTATTGATGGGGCATGCATGACCTCAAATGGGCAGCTAAGCTTCTCCCATCAGTCTATGCTCGCTGCGTCTTTGGCCAGCTCATCTGCTTTCTCGTTTTCCTCCCTGGGGATGTGTTCAAGTGCCCATATGGTTCCTTTTAACTCGAGCTCCTTCAGTAGTGTTTCCACTTTGGCCAAGTACTTTACCATTCCAAGCTCCTTTGTTGCATAATTCTTGCTGATTTGGTTGGAAACCAACTTTGATGTTTACTTCTTTGGCTAGCTCCAAGCCTTTGATCATTGCCTCGTATTCTACGGCATTATTGGTGACTGAGAAGGCTAGTTTTGCTGCATAGCTCATCCGTATCCTCTTTGATCCTTCTATCCAAACTCTAATTCCGGCTCCTTCGTGGGAAGATGCCCCATTAACATATATGCGCCACGACTCGGTCTTGAGACTGGGTGAAGGGTCAAGCCCTGCAAACTCAGTAATAAAATCTTTCAAGACTTGGGCTTTTAACGCTTTTCTTCCTTCAAATTGTATGTCAAACTCTCCCAGTAGTATAGCCCATCCGGCTAGCCGTCCAGAGGTCTCTGGTCTCTATACTACTTTCTTAAAAGGGAAATTGGTCCTGATAATGACCGTGTGAGCTTGAAAGTAGGGTCAAAGCCTTTCTGCTGCTGAGACCAAGGCTAAAGCTAACTTCTTAATCTTCGGATATCTAAGCTTAGCGTTCTTGAGTACTTTGCTTATGTAGTAAACCGGATGCTAGTTCCCGTCTGCTTCCTTAATAAGCATTGACCCTACTACTTTGTCCGTAGCTGCTAGATACATGATTAGTTCTTCATCCTTCTCTGGCTGGCTCAAGAGAGGTGGCGTACTAAAAAACTCTTTGATGTTCTCAAAGGCTTCCTGGAAGTGCTTGTCCCAACTAAAGGCTTTATCTTTCTTGATGGCTCTGTAGAACGGGAGACATCTTTTGGCTGAAAATGATATGAAGCGGCCAAGCGCGTTCACCTTTCCATTCAGCTTTTAAACCTCATTCAGCATATTGGGTGGCTCCATCTTCATGATAGCCTCTATCTTCTTTGGGTTTGCTTCGATTCTCCTTTGGGAGATTGGGAAACAGAGGAATTTGCCACCTTTTACTCTAAAGGTGCACTTTTTTGGATTTAATTTTGAGCTGATATTGCTGCAAGATTTTGAACACTTCTCTAATGTCTTTCGCATGTTCCTCTAGGCTTCTGCTCTTGATGATTATATCATTAATATAGACTTCCACTGTTTCTCCTATTTGGCCTTTGAACATATCATTCACTAGGCATTGATAGGTGGCTCCAGCGTTCTTCAGGCCAAATGGCATAACCTAATAGTAGTACTTTCATTCATGCGCTATGAAGGATGTCTTTTCTTCATCAGTCGGATCCATAGGAATATGATGATACCCCGCTTTTTCATCTAGTAGGGAGTATATGGCGTAGCCCGCTATCGAGTCTACCAACTGGTCAATGCTTGGGAGCGGATAGCTATCCTTTGGTGTCACTTTATTGAGATCTGAGAAGTCTACACACATTCGCCAAGCTCCACTTGCCTTCTTTACCAAAACCACATTCGCAAGCCGCTTAGGGTAGCGCACCGCCCGGATGTGATTGGCTTTTAGGAGCTTTAGGATCTCAGCTTCAATTTCCTTCTGTCTATCTGGCGCATGATTGCGCTTCTTTTATTTCACCGAAGATGCTTTCGGGTCAAGGTTCAAGCTGTGTTGAATTACTTCGGGTGGCACTCCCGTCACATCTTCATTTTTCCTAGAAAAGGGGTGTTGCTCTTCTACTAGCACTCGGCCGATGTATGCCTTTACAGGTTCTGGGAGATCAACGGCTATACGTACCTGCCGATTAGGCCCTATCGTCAGTGTTTTAGTGAGACCGACTGGTTTAGCGTTCTCTATCTCCTCTAGCTCTATGATTGTTTCATCCATCTTTAGTGATGCTAAGTAGGTCTCTTGTGCTACTAGAGGGTTACTTGTAACCACCGCTACTCCCTTCGTGGTAGGAATTTGCATGACCAGGTGTTTGATTGAGATAAGTGCGTTTGACTCGACTAAGAATGGTCTGTCCAAGATGACATTGTAGCGATTGGCACATCATTATAAAGTCTATTTTTGCTCTCCATTTTGTCTTATGATCACTGGGCTCAACTTCCAGTGTGGTCTGGCTAAGTACTAGGACCGAATGGCCACTTAGACCTATAAGTGGTGAAGGACTGGTAGCATCCGGCTGTGATGAACTCCTATCTTGTCAACTACCTCTTTTCTGATCAGATTGATGGACCTGTCGGGTCAACGATAATCCATCTGATGGTGTATCCTTCTCTCAAGGCTTCTAGCACAAAGGGGTCTGCATGTGGGTTCTTTACTAAGCTCTTCTCTCAGAATGGTCTGCTTAGTTCTGAGTTTTCTTTAGTATTTGATCTCTTATGTTTGGAGCTCTTCCTTGTTGAGGAGGACCCTTCAAAGCCTAATCCACCTATGATTACCATTACAAGCCCCTTTGATTTCTGTGAGGAATTGTCTTCATCATCCTTCTTCAATCCGGATCTGCTCTACTTAGTGATTCCTCTCACGAATTGTGAAAGTTTCCCTTATTCGATTAGGGCATGGATCTCATCTGCTAGGATGCCATATTCGTCCGTGTCGTGGCCTCTTAACTTGTGAAACTCGCTGTACTTGTTCATGTCCTTCCCCATAAATTGTTCAGGTGTCACCCTTGGATACTTGATGGATTTCCTGTCATCGCTTTTTTGCATGGCTAGTAAGATTTCTCTTAAAGGAGAGTTCAATTCTGGTCTATGTCTGGTGGATGACTACTCGCTGTGGTTCCCCCCTTTCTTCTTGGTCCTTCAGTCTTCATGCCGAGTCCTTTTAGACGTCTTGTGCAGCTTATCAACCTTGTAAAATTCAATCAGGTTCTTCGCAATAGTGATCATCTAATCTAGCTTATTCGGTTGCCTTTGAATGAGCTTTGCATGAAGTCTTTCATTCCTCGTGCCTCTAATCATAGCTTCCCTAGCGGTGATATAGTCCAGGTCCGGTATTTGTAGGCAGGCTTTGTTGAATCGCTCGATGTACGAGCGGAGTGACTCATCCGTCCTTTAAGTGATCTCATTGAGGGTTTAAGTGGTAGTACCTGCAGGGATGGAGCCAATGAATTGCGTGCAGAACTTTTGCCTTAGATCATCCCACGAATCTATGGACTCAACTAGCAGTGAGTCAAACCAGTAGGCTGTTGGGCCGATTAATGTGTTGGGGAAGTTCCTGCAGGCATGTGCTTCTAAGGCGCATGCTAGGTCTATCTTGTTCTTGTAAGTCTGGAGTGGGTCCGAGTCTCTGCTGTAGTTGTCGATGAATGGTAGCTTGACTTAGGAGTTGATTTATTCTGTGAGGATCTTCACACTGAATGGGGAGTCGGAAATTTCTAGCAAGGGTTCTTATAGAGAAACAGCATAGCCGTTGAGGCCTTCCTTGAACATCTTCTGGAACTCTAGACCATCCTAGTATCTGAACTTCTTGGGCTTCGATTGTGAGCCCAACGGCGGTGGCGGAGAAAGATGAGTGGAGTGGTTTGGACCTTGATACGGACCGCCCGAGTGAAAGAAGCCTGATGAAGTAGGTCCTCGCGGGTAGTATGCACCGCACGCAGGTTCATTCGCCGTGGCCCATTCTACTTGCCACGCTCTTGACATACCAATTAGATCCCTCTAAGAGGGGACTGCCATGCTCCTATCCATAAAAGATGCGTCGAGGTTGGCGTTGTGCTGAGCCAATTGGGAGCCGCCTCCCGCAACGTTAGGACTAGGGTGAGCGTTGTGTGGCTAAATCGAGTGAGTGTTAAGAGACCCATACTATTAGGCATTATGTGGCCCTTCGGGGGGAGAGTTGTGCCGCTCACCTTGATTGGTGTTAAAGGATCCTCCTGGGTGAGAATTGTAAGGCCCACCCAGTGAGCGACAGGGCGGATGAGAGCGTTTGTGTGGCGTAGCGGTCCACTGACTGTATCTCCAACCATTCCTTCCTTCATCACTACGAATAGATTCCTTCGCAGTTGATTTTGGTCTTCGGGGGAAACCTGGCAGCATTGGGCGAAGCTTTAAAAGAACGCCATTCTGGTTGCGGAGTTTGCTGGTGTCATCACGGCAGAGTCCATGGCTGGAATCTTAGAGGAAAGGGGCACCGCTGCAGTTGATTGGGAGTAGATCGCCGTCCTTGAGTCATCGACGTTGTCGTTGGCCTCTTGATCGTGATTTTGGCTGTCGTCCATCTGGTTGGATTTTTGTGTTCGTTAGAAGACAAAATTCTCGCCGGAGCAAGTAAATTTGTCCACGCTCATCGCATCAATGAAAGATTGGTCAAAGAAAGGCTTCCTTGAGCTAACCTACACAGAAAGAGAGAGGTTCTGCCTTCGCCTGAGAGGGTGGCTGCAAGACTGAAAAGAGCGTCAAAGTCACTAGCCGTGTGAACGGCCTAGCCTCTCCGATGCTTAAGTCAGCGACGGTAATAAAGAGGAGGCAAGTAAGTAAGTGAGTTTTAGGGTTTAGAATGTGATACCTGAGATATGGGGGTAACCCGATATTTATAGTATGTAGTTCCTTTGCCGTGGTAGGAATGTATTTCCTTTATTAGCGGTGTAGAGTCCTTATTAGGCAAGGATCCTATTTAGGCCTGATTTCCTCTATAAGAGGTTTCTTTTTATTTATCCGATTAGGAAAGGATAATCTTCCTATTTATCTGTTTGGGAAGAGGAGTTATGACGTGACTCTATCTCCTATTTAGGCCGGCGAGACAGTGACTCTTCACTCTACTAGCCAGAGAGGTGGCACCTTAATGGTCTTCCACCCAATATCTATAAAATACGTATAATTTGGGAAGTGCCCAAAAATTACTATACCAAATCAAAACTGGTATTTAGCCAACAAAAAGCAGCAAGATGTTTCACTCAAAAAATGTTATTAAGGCTGCAAATTGGTTGTTTTTGGGTTTATTGAAATAAATTAGAAAATTATTGGGCTTTTTTTTGCAATTAGAAAATTAGGAACTTTTTTTAATGATTTTTAACGGTCAACACGCTCCTTGATTAAAAGGAGACACATCAGAAGATACACTTTTTATAAATTAAGGTAGTTCGGATAAACTCTTTAAAGTTAGAGATATCAAGGGCGTTTTCGCTCAATTTAAAGGTAATAAAAAACATTCAGCCAGTTGATAATAGATAAATGATGTAAAACTCTAGTAGCTTTATTTCGTGCTTTATTTGTAACCATAATTTTTGAATGAGTTCAATCCAACAGAGTTCATTTTTTTTCAAATCTTCTACATAAATGAACTGGATTGAATTTGTTGAGGCTATATTGTTGTGGCTTAGCATCTTGTGGTATTATGGCCCAATTATGACCTTAAGCCTGCATAAGCGCAATTCTTTTCATTAGCCCATTTTCTTTTATGTGACCTAATTCACTTGTATGCATTCAACCGCCTCACTCCTTTCTTTATATCAGAGCCTAATTTTTTCTCCTCTTATTCACTCATGAACCGTTCTTGAGAGGGTCAACCACAACAATTTGGACGGTCATTGAGATGATTCCGTTGGAGTTTGTTAGGCGGTTACGATATGGTGCCTCTATATAGAGTTGCGTTGAGGCTAGTTCGAGTACGCTTTTCATTCTGTATACAGGTGAAGTGTATTGGCCTAGGGTTGTTTATGGTCTGTGAGTTTAAGTGTGCCTTGATTGTTTTAGGGTTAGTTCTTTTGCATACAGAGTTGATATTCCTGGTATGCCGTAATCCCTAGTTTTGTAAATTGAAGGCCCCGTAATCTCTATAACCTCTGCTTTGCTTTTCCAATATCAATGAAAGCCACCGACACCTTGCACCGTGCATTGACTAGGTCTGCTATAAAGTGCAAATTAAGGATCACGTTAAAATCTTGTATTGTTCTTTATTTTATGCAATTTATGTGTTTTGAGTTATTTAAGGATTAAATCCCAAAATGTGGTATTAGAGTCATCCTCCGACGTTAATCGTAATCGTAATGTGGATTGATCCTCAAAAAGTTGAGCAAATAGTGGTACGCTCAGTTTGATCACATGATATCTGTGGAACCGTTAGTGCTCTATATAAGGCGTATCATCCAACGCATTAGGGTGTGACAAAAAAATGTGTTAATGGACGGATGTTGATCGGCCGATGGGAGGCTCGATGGATATTTGTTCGAGGTAAAAAATGTTGGGCAAATAAATATTCACATTGCTAAGAAAGTTAGAGAACGACTGGTTTATAGATGTAGACAATATCCCATAATAGTATGAGCTATTTTGGGGAAAGGTCAAGAGCAAAACTAAGAGGATTTAGACCAAAGTGGATAATATCATACGATGTATAAGAGACATAAATTTTAATCCTATTTTATTTTCAGAAGTCCTAAGTTTGATAGGTAAAATGTATAATACTCTTCCCATTATATTTTATTACTGATATTTTTAACTTTTTAAATTTTTTTTATTTGTCCATTAATTTAATATTGTATTAAATAATAGAGATATTGAGGCCTCGCAAGATAATATTATACATAAAAATAAAATATTTTTTTCCATTTGATTATTATATTAAAAAATATTTTTAAATATTTGATTATAGTGCTGAAAAATATTTTTGTCTGTCGTCCACAAATTTAAGTATTACACTTTCAACTTTATAAATAAAATGGCATCAAAACGGAAACATACAGGGAAAGATTCACTTTATAACGAATATGCACAAACTAAGAAATGCAAACGTATTAAATAGTTTTAAAACTAGCCAGTTGGTAGAAGATTCATGGCAACAACTATTGAACTATCAGCAAAACTTTTAGAACTCACCTGGCGTAATAACCAGAACTGCCAGAGATGGGAGAAGAAACATATTAAGAAGTTTTATAGCATATATCTGAATTTTAATTTTGATTAATAGCATCTGCCTCATCTATCTTGTTTAGGATGTGTTTGAAAATAATTCCATAAGAAAATAAAAAAGAATTAAATTGAATTCACTAGATGAAATTCAATTGAACTGATTTCTTCAAATAAATTCTTTGTTTGAAAACATCATTCATATTAGAGAATTCAAGATAATATATTTATTTAATATTTTTTTTAAATTATTTACACAAATAATTCCGCTCATTATAATAAAAAGCATGTAAGCGATAATATGGTGAAAATAATTTTCAAAAGCTTAGCTCAAATGAATTCCTTTAAAACCATGCAGCTTTTGACAATATTATTTGGTTCTAAATAAGAGAATTTGATAAAATAATTTCGATTGAATTAAATTCTTAAAAAATGAGCTTTTCAAATACATCCTTAAAAAATCAAGAGGCAGATGTTAGACGCGGAAGTATGCGAAATTGGTAACACTGAAATCAATTAGTTAGATACTAAAGTTGTGAATAGATCAACAAGAAAAATCAACAGCATAGGTTTAGGTGCGATATCACAAAGAGCAGCGACAAATGTGAAAATTTGAAGGAAAAAGGAGAAAATAAGAGAGAGCGGTGGTAGGGTTACTTTTTCAAATTAAGCTCATTAGTTCTCTTTGTTGAAAAAATATTTACACTCCAACGGCACGTGAGTTGACTTTAGAGGCTCAGAGAGGTTGGGGGCCACGCTCTTTAAAAGCCCGTGGGGTCACTTCACTTGTATTGACTCAGCAAGTTGAGTTGACCCAAACTTCCCCAATATTCTGCATTTTCGGGCTGAACCTGTCATTTCCCTTCTTTTTATAATTGTAATTGCAATGCCAAGATCAATGGTTACCGTTTTAGGAAATTATCCCAACCATTTCCCATATAATGTTTATGGTTTTTTTATATACAGGGAATTAATTTTTTTTTAATTTTTAATTATTTTATTGATCGATTAAAATATAAATTATGTAAAAAAATTAATATAATACTAATAGAATATTATTATTTTTTCTTAAATTTAATATAGGAAAGCCTACTGGGGAAAATAATCAGAGTTGTCAGTATAATAGTAATAGGATATTATTATTTTTGATAAATCTAATATAAGAAAGATTATTGGAGTAAAAATCATATAAATCTCATAAAATGCAGTTTGAGGAAGGAATAATGTGAAAAATGGTTAGACTTGATCTAAGTAGCTGATTCATTTTGCTCTTCTTTTTCTTTCCATTTCTTGGTAAATAGATTAGATTGCCACCCATTTACCAATTTGGCTCTGGGACAACTCCTATAATGAAAGTGGGAGCTTTTAAAATCAATATTTATATAAAAAAATCACCACTAGTTTCCACAGTTATAATTATGAGGTAATAGAGTTTAAACAAACATTTATATTTAAATAAAAGTTAAGATACATAAATCATAAATTTACATAATTTTGGTTCACATAATAAAAAAAAATTTACATAAAGGAAAATCAAACAGTCAAAGAAATTGGCCTATGAAGTGAAACAATACACGTCACATTTGAGGGTAACTATCAAATATTAGTAATTGATTTGAAGCTAATTTGGCCATTAAGAATAAATTGATGATTGCTTTTACTCAAGCTAAATAAATAACAAATATAAAATCTAGTCATCTAAAATTGAAAAATCAGTAAACGCAGTAAGAAAATACCAAGAGTAGCATCATCAACCATGAAATGTATCAATTCAAATAACATCAACAACAAAAATGGCCTTATTGTGTTCTGAGTTAGCCGCCTCCAAAAAATTTTATTGACTTTACTGAAATCTCTTTTGTAGTTTATGCAAATGGACTGTACCTTTATAATAAGGTTGGTTTAAGTGATAAGCGGCTTGGTATCGTTTAAGTAAGGTTTTGAGTTCGAGTTCTAGTGTATGCAAAAAATCCTTATTAGGATACTCAACCACCACAGCCAGATGCACGACCCGAATTAAATCTAGATGTAGTTGAAACAAAGATCCGATAAACTAGATAAAAATAGACATTACCTTTCTCAAGTTTCGTCCAAGGATTAATCTAACATATCAACACCACCTACTATTTTATATAAGTATTTTTTATGTGTCACCTGTTTTAAACACTCTCTACAAACTATTGTATTTTTTTTTCTTTTAAAATTGTTAACATCGCGTATAATTGATGACAATAATAACTTCAACTAATTGAATGCGATCTTCTACTATAAAATTGTCATATTACTTATCTAAAGGATTATAAAGTTTTGAAAAATGACATGCAATCTTAATTTTAAATAGCAGATTACGTTTAGTACTTAACTGGCTACTATATAACGTGGCAGGCAGTAGTAGCGCCTCTACAGGTTTCAATTGGGTCCATAGCAATTTAGATTCAACTAATTAAATATATTGTTTTACATCATACAAAAAAAAGTAATCAATTCGGATTTCGGACCTACCGACTGTTTTACAACTTAACAGTAAAACGCGCCACTGTTAATTTAAGTGCAAATCACGGTAACTTTGTAAAGTAATTACCTTCGTGTCTAAAAAAAATGTGTGTAACCAATCTAATTTTTTTAAGCTTGTTGCTAACCTTTATACGTTATATATATATATATATATATATATATATATATATATATATATATATATATATATATATATATATATATATATATATATATATATATATATATATATATCAGCACAGCAAAATCACAAACAGAGATATCACGTTTTTCAGAATAGTCATTTTCTTCTCAATTCTCTCATGTAATTGATTCAACGATCCAGTTCAGGTTTTATTTTGCTTTTCAATTTAATCTTTGTTCTTCATTCTCAATTTCACATTTGATTTCAGATTCAAATCAAATCTGTCAGGATTCGGGAGCTTTCGGTCCGGAGGAACAATAAACATCTAAGTGAATGATATACTTCATGGGCTTGACACCATATCTAACCCAAAACCCTAAGGTGGTGGATTAATAGGTCATTCCCAATTATATATCATTCACTTAACTTTTTAAGTTTCCATATGGGATACTCAACTCCACACTTGCCCCAACAATCTCCCCCTCAAGTGTGAGTTTATCACCACATCCGGGCTAAGACTGTGGTCCCCCTTGAGCACATTACCGCTCAAACACGCCAAACCGGCTCTGATACCACTTGTCAGGATCCGAGAGCTTTCGGTCCGAGGGAACAATGAGCATCCAAGTGAATGATATACTTCACGGGCTTGATACCATTTCTAACCCAAAACCCTAAGGTGATGGGTTAATGGGCCCTTCCCAATTATATATCATTCACTTAACTCATTAACTTTCCATGCGGGATACTCAACTCACACTTACCCAAACAATCTCCCCCTCAAGTGTGAGTTATCACCACGTGCGGGCTAAAGACCGTGGCTGCCCCTTGAGCGCAACACCACTCAAAACAAACCAACTTGGCTCTGATACCACTGTCAGGATTCGGGAGCTTTCGGTCCGGGGGAACAATGAGCATCCAAGTGAATGATATACTTCATGGGCTTGACACTATATCTAACCCAAAGCCCTAAGGTGGTGGATTAATGGGCCATTTGTAACGAACTGAAATTCCAAAATTTGCTTATAATAAATTAATATAGTATTAAAATATTATGAAAATTATTTTTGTAGTTATTATTATTGTTATTGGATATAAGAGATGAGGAAATAAGAGTTTATTAAGTAAGAGGGATGAATTGAGCATTTAATTATTTGTTTAAGGGCATTTTTAAAAATTGAAAAAAAAAGAAAAAATTCAAATCCTATACGTATCCCTTCATACTCTTCATCCTATTCATCTTCATTTCCTTCTCCTTCTCCTTCTCCATTTCTTCATTTCCTTTATCAAAATTTTTCCTAACCTAAAAACTTTTGATTTCTTCGATTCAACTTCAAATTCTTGTTAGAAATCGATCCTTAAGCCCTCTATCATCATCAATTTCAGTCAATCAAGACTATAAGAGGAGGATTTCAGATGTTAAGATTCTAATGAATAGTAATCCGAATTTGAGGTAAATAATTTTTGATGAAATTAAAGCTTAATTAGTAGAATTCATGGTAGATTAAGCATATTTATGGTATTAGGAAGTTTATTTATACAATATCTTAATAGAATTATATATGGATGTTATAGAGGAAGCTAGTGCAAGCAAATCAAAGGCAAAAGAGGTAGAAGAGAGCTAGAAAGAGCTTAGAAAAAGGTTTGTGTCTCAAATTTTAATTTCTCGGTTTTTCAGAAAAATTCCAGATTTGTATCCCTGTTTTATTTTAATATTTTCTCTTGTTATATAAATCCAATTTGAATGATTCTTGATTTTATTGATATCTAGATAAAGTAAGGAATATATGTTCAGAAGAAACCTTGTTGAATTTCGTTCGTTTTCAATGTGAAATTTTCGTTTGAAGTTGAGTCATGAAATCTATTCTCGGAAAATCTCAGCTTTGTACACTGTTTAGTATTTTGATCATATCTTTGGTTATACAATTTGGATTTCATTGATTCTTGCGGTTTTGAAAAGCAGAGACATGTGGCTAATTATGTTTAGAAGAAAGTTCTTTGATTGGATGATGTTTTGATAGTGAAAAATGCAAGGAAAGTCAGGTCACGAAATCTGAAAATTTCTGAAAAGTATGAATATTGATTTTATTGTGTTTTAATTAAAGTTTTACGCTTTAAATTTGGGATTTGAATTTCTTAATCACTGAAGTTATGTTGAATTATGATTGATGGTTTATACTGAAATTTTTAAGATGTTACTTTGATTTATTGCCCTTATTAAATGAGTAGAATACGGGTCAGGGTAGATTGGCGCCAATAAAGGAGGGTACAGTACTGTACAAACAATTGAAGCTTTGGCTTCGGGCTTCGACCGATATTCTGATAAATATATATTGATATTGAAGCTTCGGCTTCGGGCTTGACCGATATATTGATTTTGAAGCTTTGGCTTCGGGCTTGACCGATATATTGATTTTGAAGCTACGGCTTCGGGCTTGACCGATACATTGATATTGAAGCTTCGGCTTCGGGCTTGTCTACTCCCGTATCCATTTTACCGTTATTCAGGACTTGTTTACTTTGGACAATATATGGTTTGGAAATAAATTTGATTGTACTTTGAAAGGTTTATAATATTAGTTTTTGTGTTGTGGTTTTATAAAGTCATTTAATTTATTTTTGACTTATGAACTGACTTTGTTTCTATTTTTAAAGTGTTAAAAAAATGTTCAAAGTTGTTGTATTTCTTTTATGTACACCACTAAGCAAATTGTTTAGCGTGTAGTTTATTTTCTACATGCAGATACTGAAGATTGTAGATAGCTTGGACCAAAGTGGTATAAGTGGATCAGCTTAACGAGCAAATAAGGAAAGACTCGATGTGAATTTGTATTTTAATGTAATATTATGGTTTGTAGAATAATGGCATGTACTAGATAGTGTGAGAAATGTAAAGTGGCATTGAGAAATATTTGGAGAATAATTTGGAGTTTGAAACATTATATTTGTATTTGTACATATTAAATCTATAAGTATTGAACCTAATATAGTGGAGTAGAGTTATTTAATGGGTGATTATAGTTACCGTGACGCTCCCTATAATAAAGGGGGTGTTACATTTATTGGTATCAGAGCTGAGGTTTAGGCAATTCTAAGACTAGATGTACATGCCATTAAGGATATAAATATGTCATCTTAGTTGTTTGATCCACTTTGGTCTAATTTTCAGGAAAAAGTTATGGCTAGTAGTCATAGTCAGAATGAGGAAGAGGATGCTGAGAGTACAGTCCGTATTAGACAAAGGGATGAACAAAGACGTGAACCTCCACCAGTTCATGACTTTTCCGAACAACCTACTGTAGCACAAGCTGCTTTACTTCAGCATATGACTACTGAAGTAATCATACAAATACTTCGAAACATACCAATCCCCCAAGTTCCTATAGTACCTCATGTTGAAAGAAGAGAGGAGAAAACTCCTCTTGAAAGAATCAAGAAGCTTCCGGCTGATGACTTCAAAGGGGACATAGTGAATCCTACATTTGCAGAAGATTGGCTTGATCACACTAAATGGTGTATGACCATTCTTCATTTTACAGATGAAGAGAAACTAGATTGTGTGCAAGGTCTACTCAAAGAACAAGCTAGGAGGTGGTGGGATAATATTATGAGAGAAAGGCGCCCCCAAGAAATCACTTGGACACTTTTCTTGGAACAATTTGACAAAAAGTACGTTAGTGAACGATTCAAAGATGAGTAGAGGAAATTGTTCTTATCTTTGAGACATGGATGAATGACTGTATCAGAATATGAAATTCAATTCCTCAAACTCGAGAGGTATGCTCATGATATCATTGACAGTGAAGTAAAGCGATGTAAGAGAATTGAGGATGGGCTGAATGATGAAATTAGAGTGCATTTATTTGTACAAAAGATTAGGGTGTTCAATGACTTGGTTGATGCTGCTATGGGCATTGAGAAGATCAATTTAGATAGGCAACAAAGAATGGCTAAAAGATTTGGATTTTAAAAAGGGTCACAGGGTCCAGCTAGTTTAGAATCTCCAAGTAAGAAACAGAAGGGAACATCAGAATAAACACAATCTCATTTCAGAGGGTTTCCCCCGAGACAAACCACAAGTACGGGGTCAGCGGATAGTGTACCTTCAGGTCGAGGCAGAGGAAATATTCCACAATGTTCTAATTATGGAAGGATACATACAGGGGAATGTTAGGGAAAAGGTAGATTTTGCTTTAAATGTGGCTCGCGGGAACATTTAATTGCAAATTGTCCTCAAAGACAGATAAGTACACTGCACCTGCCGTAGGTCCTACTCCTACAATACAAGGTGGAAGAGGAAGGGGAAAAGGAAATGCGAGTGAGACAAGTGGGCATAATATGGCTCAACAAGCACCGAAGAGTGGTAGACCAGGAGGAATGGTACGAAGTTATGCAATCCAAGGGCCTGAGACTCAGGAATCTACTGAAGTTACTGTCGGTAAATTTTCATTCTTTAATCACAATGTTTATGCTTTGATAGATCCCGGTTCATCTTATTCATAAATATGTACTGTGTTAGCACAAGAGAAAGGATTGCATGTAGAAGAATTAGGGGACAATATTGAAGTGACTAATCCTTTAGGACACAGTGTGATAGTAAACAAAGTGTATATGAATTGCCCTATTATGATTCAACATCAACTTTTTCATGCAAATTTAATTGAGTTACCTTTCCGAGATTATGATGTTATCTTGGGAATGGATTGGTTATCGGAACATCGAGCTGTGGTGGATTGTAAAAATAAAAGAATGTCACTTCAAGTTTTTGATGGAGAAGAAATAGCTATCGTGGGGGAAAGATAAGATTATCTCTGTAATATAATTTCTTTTATGAAGACTAAAAGGTTGGTTAGGAAGGGATGTCAGGCCTACCTAATCTTCGCTCTAGAATTGAAGAAAGGTGAGTTAGAATTGCAGAATATTCCTACGGTATGTGATTTTCCCGATGTATTTCCAGAAGAACTATCGGGGTTGCCACCAAAAAGACAGGTAAAATTCGCAATTGATGTGTTGCCGGGTACCGCACCAGTATTTAAAGCACCATACAGAATGGCGCCTGCTGAACTGAAAGAGTTGAAGATCCAGTTGCAAGAATTGTTAGACAAAGGATTCATACGCCCGAGTATTACCCCGTGGGGTGCACCAGTGTTGTTTGTTAAGAAGAAAGATAGGTCGCTCCGATTATATATTGATTACCGGGAGTTGAATAAATTGATAGTGAAGAACAAGTATCCATTGCCAAGGATTGAAGACTTATTTGATCAACTCAAGGGTGCCAAACACTTCTCCAAGATTGATTTGAGATCAGGTTACTATCAGATGAGAGTGAAAGATGATGATATTGCAAAGACGGCTTTCCGAACCAGATATGGGCACTATGAATTTTTGGTGATGCCATTTGGTCTAACTAATGCACCAGCAGCATTTATGGACCTTATGAACAATGTCTTTTACTTATATTTAGACAGGTTTTTAGTGGTTTTCATTTATGACATTTTGGTGTATTCTAAGTCATGGGAAGAGCATGATCAACATTTGCGGATAGTCTTCCAAACTTTGACGGAAAATAAGTTGTATGCCAAACTTAGCAAATGTGAGTTTTGGCTTGAAGAAGTTTCTTTATTAGGCCATATTGTTTCTGCAGAAGGAATTAAAGTGGATCCTAAAAAGATAGAAGCAGTTGTTGAATGGAAAAAACCAAAGAACCCTACGGAAGTCAAAAGTTTCCTTAGCTTAGCAGGGTATTATAGAAGATTTGTGAAGGGATTTTCTGTCATTGCTGCCCCACTGACGAAACTACTTTAAAAGAATGCAAAATTTGAGTGGAATGATAAGTGCCAAGAAAGTTTTGAGAAGTTGAAGGCGATGTTGACAAAAGCACCCATCCTTACCCAACCAGAGCCTGGAAAGGACTTTGTAATCTATAGTGATGCTTCGTATAGTGGTCTTGGGTGTGTTTTGATGCAAGAAGGGAAAGTGATTGCCTATGCTTCCAGGCAATTAAAGAACCATGAAAGGAATTATCCTACTCATGATTTAGAAATGGCTGCAATAGTCTTTGCCTTGAAAATATGGCGACACTAACTTTATGGAGAAAAATGTTATATTTATACTGATCATAAAAGCTTAAAATATTTACCAACGCAGAAGGATTTGAATTTAAGGCAGAGAAGGTGGATGGAATTCATTAAAGATTACGATTGTCTTATTGATTACCATCCAGGAAAGGCTAATGTAGTGGCAGATGCTCTCAGTAGAAAGATAATGATGTCACTAAGGCCTATGAATACGGGGTTAGCTCTTACCAGTGGTGGAGCCTTAATTGCAGAATTAAAGATTTAACCTGTACTACTACAACAGGTTAAGCAAGCACAAAATGAAGATGATGACTTAAAGGTCATTCGAGCACGGACAAAAGTGGGTATCGTAGACAACTATATGGTTCAAGAAGATGGGTGTCTATATTTTAAAGATAGACTATGTGTGCCAAACAATGAAGAATTAAAGAAGAATATCTTACATAAGACGCATAGTTGTCCTTATTTGATGCATTCAGGAGCAAACAAGATGTACCAAAATTTGAAGAGCCATTATTGGTGGAATGGAATGAAGAAATACATTACTAACTATGTTGATCAATGTCTAACTTGTCAACAGGTGAAAGCAGAACATCAAGTTCCTTCTGGATTGTTGCAACCTATAACAATTCCAGAATGGAAATGGGAAAGAATCACAATGGACTTCGTGATGTCTTTACCACTTACACAGAAGAAACATGATGCAGTGTGGGTTGTTGTAGATAGATTGACAAAGTCTGCCCACTTTATTCCAATTAGGATGGATTATTCACTTGATAGGTTGGCTCAGTTATATGTAGATGAGATAGTAAGGCTACACGGAGTGCCTATTTCAATCATTTCTGACTGAGATCTAAGATTTACTTCGAGATTTTGGAAGAAGTTACAAGAAGCCTTAGGTAGTAAACTTCATTTCAGTACTTCATTTCATCCTCAAACAGATGGTCAATCTGAAAGAGTAATTCAGGTGTTGGAAGACATGATGAGAAGTTGTATCATTGAATTTGAGGGAAGTCGGGATAAGTATTTGTCCCTCATGGAGTTTGCCTATAATAACAGCTATCAGTCAAGCATACAAATGGCACCATATGAAGCATTGTATGGAAGAAAATGTCGAACTCCATTATATTGGACCGAACTTAGTGAAAACAAGATTGTGGGAGTGGATTTAATTTAGGAGACAAAGGAGAAGGTAAAACTTATTCAAGAAAGATTGAAGGCTGCATCGGATAGATAAAAGTCTTATGCTGATCTAAAAAGAAAAGACATTACTTATGAAGTTGGGGATAAAGTATTTCTCAAAGTATCTCCTTGGAAGAAAGTTCTGCGATTTGGCAAGAAAGGCAAGCTCAGTCCAAGATTCATTGGCCCATATGAGGTTATAGAGAAGGTTGGACCGGTAGCTTATCGGTTGGCACTACCCCCGACACTCGACAAAATTCATAATGTGTTCCATGTGTCAATGTTAAGGAGATACAGATCAGATCCATCACATATCCTATCTCCTGATGTCGTAGAAATCGAACTCGACTTGACGTATGAAGGGGAACCGGTACAAATCTTGGCGAGAGAGGTTAAACAATTGAGAAACAAGTCTATTCCTTTGGTAAAAGTACTTTGGCAAAATTATAAGGTTGAAGAAGTAACTTGAGAACCAGAGGATACAATGAAAACTCAATATCCACAACTGTTTTCAGGTAATTTTCGAGGACGAAAATTTATAAGAGGGGGAGAATTGTAAAGAACCGAAATTCCAAAATTTGCTTATAATAAATTACTATGGTATTAAAATATCATGAAAATTATTTTTGTAGTTATTATTATTGTTATTGGATATAAGACATGAGGAAATAAGAGTTAATTAAGTAAGAGGGATGAATTGGGCATTTAATTATTTGTTCAAGGGCATTTTTAGAAATTAAAAAAAAAAGAGAAAATCCAAATCCTATACGTATCCCTTCATCCTCTTCATTCCATTTATGTTCATTTCCTTCTCCTTCTCCATTTCTTCCTTTCCTTTATCAAAATTTTTCCTAACCTTAAAACTTCCGATTTCTTCGATTCAACTTCAAATTCTTGTTAGAAATCGATCCTTAAGCCCTCTATCATCATCAATTTCAGTCAATCAAGACTATAAGAGGAGGATTTCAGATGTTAAGATTTAGCAACCCGAATTTGAGGTGAGTGATTTTTGATGAAATTAAAGCTTAATTAGTAGAATTCATGGTAGATTAAGCATATTTATGGTATTAGGAAGTTTATTTATACAATATCTTGATAGAATTATATATGGCTATTGTAGAGGAAGCTAGTGCAAGCAGATCAAAGGCAAAAAAGGTAGAAGAGAGCTAGAAAGAGCTTAGAAAAAGGTTTGTGTCTCAAATTTCGATATCTCGATTTTTCGGAAAATTTTTAAATTTGTATCCCTGTTTTGTTTTAATGTTTTCTCTTGTTATATAAATCTAATTTGAATGATTCTTGATTCTATTGATATCTACATAAAGTAAGGAATACATGTTCAGAAACCTTGTTGAATTTCGTTCGTTTTCAATGTGAAATTTTCGTTTGAAGTTGAGTCATGAAATCTGTTCTCGGAAAATCTCAGCTTTGTACACTGTTTAGTATTTTGATCATAACTTTGGTTATACGATTTGGATTTCCGTGATTCTGGCGGTTTTGGAAAGCTGAGACATGTGGCTAATTATGTTTAGAAGAAAGTTCTTTGATTGGATGATGTTTTGATAGTGAAAAATGCAAGGTAAGTCAGGTCACGAAATCTGAAAATTTCTGAAAAGTATGAATATTGATTTTATTGTGTTTTAATTAAAGTTTTACGCTTTAAAATTTGGGATTTGAATTTCTTAATCACTGAAGTTATGTTGAATTATGATTGATGGTTTATACTGAAATTTTTAAAATGTTACTTTGATTTATTGCCCTTATTAAATGAGTAGAATACGGGTCAGGGTAGATTGGCGCCAATAAAGGAGGGTACAGTACTGTACAAACAATTGAAGCTTTGGCTTCGGGCTTCGGCCGATATTCTGATAAATATATATTGATTTTGAAGCTTCGGCTTCGGGCTTGACCGATATATTGATTTTGAAGCTACGGCTTCGGGCTTGACCGATACATTGATATTGATGCTTCGGCTTCGGGCTTGTCTACTCCCGTATCCATTTTACCGTTATTCAGGACTTGTTTACTTTGAGCAGTATATGGTTAAAGTGTTTGGAAAAATTGGAAATAAATTTGATTGTACTTTGAAAGGTTTATTATATAAGTTTTTGTGTTGTGGTTTTATAAAGTCGTTTAATTTGTTTTTGACTTATGAACTGACTTTGTTTCTATTTTTAAAGTGTTAAAAAAATGTTCAAAGTTGTTGTATTTCTTTTATGTACACCACTAAGCAAATTGCTTAACGTGTAGTTTATTTTCTACACGCAGATACTGAAGATTGTAGATAGCTTGGACCAAAGTGGTATAAGTGGATCAGCTTGAAGAGCAAATAAGGAAAGACTCGAGATGGATTTGTATTTTAATGTAATATTATGGTTTGTAGAATAATGGCATGTACTAGATAGTGTGAGAAATGTAAAGTGGCATTGAGAAATATTTGGAGAATAATTTGGAGTTTGAAATATTATATTTGTATTTGTACATATTAAATCTATTAGTATTGAACCTTATATAGTGGAGTAGAGTTGTTTAATGGGTGATTGTAGTTACCGTGACGCTCTCTATAATAAAGGTTGTGTTACACCATTCCCAATTATATATCATTCACTTAACTCATTAAATTTCCATGTGGGATACTCAACTCCACACTTGCCCCAACAAAATCGATTTCATCTGTGTTCTTCGTCTTCAATTTTAGATTTGATTTCTGATTCAAATCTGTTCCTCATTCGCGATTTCTTTGCTCTATTACGATCCAGATTTGGAATCGAATTTCAGAATTCAAAATTTCATATGTGTTCTTTGTTCTCGATTTCATCTGTGTTCTTCGTCCTCAATTTCAATTATGATGTCTGATTCAAATCTGTTCTTCATTCGCAAGTGTTTGGCAAGCCGATTTACATGTGTTTTTTTCGACCTGTGACGCATATAATACAGACTTACTACATATCTGTTACATATGTGTTATATACCTGCTACAAGTCTAATACAAGTGTTTAATGAGAATGTGACATACTTGTATCAGTATTGTATCATATAGGAAATACAAATGAAGTGTTTCTTTCAGTCTGTTACATATTTGCTACAAGTTTAATACACGTGTTTGATGAATATATAACAGGAATATAATAATATTGAATTAGATAAAATTACAAATGAAGTGTATAGTATAATCTTTATGACTTTTATCGATTATAATTCCATTATAAACCTGTTACAAAGTCTGTTACAAGGCGGTTATATATCTGTTACTAGTTTTTTATGAATAAAATAGTAAAATTTCATTAGATTTGATTTACGTTGGATTATTATTGAAGTGTTTGGCATTATTTGTCAGTCATTAATCTTTTACAAGTCTATTATATATATATATGTTACAAACCTAATACAAGTCTAATATATGTTGGTTACAAGTCTGTTACAAAGTTGTTATATATCTGTTACAAATCTGTTACAAACCTATAATAAAATTCGAAGTTCCATGGAAGCATAAGAAAGTTATGAATAAAATATGAAAAATATGTCAGCCGCATGAATGTTATTAAAATAACATTTGAGAGCCTTTAGATTAACATTTCAATGGAGGCGCACGTGAAAAATCACAGACAACAGTAAATAATTTATAATTGAAATGTTACAAAAATAGGACCGGTTATTTAGCAGTTGAAAATATTGATTCACGATTTTATATATGCAATCGAATTATTGTGATTCAGTTATTATTTAATCGTGTTTGTTAGTAATTTTTTTAATTAAATCGGTAGATCCACTCTAGTAACATTAGTTGAAAATATCTTATCAATCTCCCAAATTTAATCTATCAAATTGAAACCATTTACGTTAACGCAAAGTAATCTATACATGAATATTCAACGGATCTCACCAAAATATTCATTAGCTGCGACCAAACAAAAGCTTTTATAAAGAAAATAATATAAAATATAATTAAACAGAATCTGCATGAACATAAATTGTCATTATAATCTTTAATATTCTCATCACTAAATTACTATTCTTGATCATTTTTTTCTATAAAATTCAATTTATTACTTGTCTTTAAGCCTTGTTCTCTTAAAATTCTGAAAGAAAAATTAAATTAAATTAAACTTCTTTTCTATTAAACTAAGACCTTATTTTAATATAAGTTTATAAATATATAAAATTAAAGTGAATAAACTGAATTAGCTTAGATTGAAATGATCTGAAGTTGATGGACTTTAACATTGTTCCTCATATTTGCATTTTTGTGGGGCAATGTTCGTTTATTTAAAAGATAACATTTAAAAAATTTTATAATACTGTAGTTGAAGGCCAACCTGTCCATTGATGACATCTTGATCTTGCACACATTTCCCCTTGTCAATTTGTTGACTCTTATTAGTCAAATTAAGATTGGCACTGATTTTATCTTGTATAAAAAATAAAATAAACGGCTCCACTGATTTTATTTTGCATAAATAAAATAAAATAAAATGAACGGCTATGTCATTGATTTTTCAATATGATGATGGTATGCTTTGAATTACTGTACACTTCAATAGTCAGTTTGTGTACTCAATTGAGTCTAAAACAAAACACTAATCAGCCCATATTTCAGATCTTTGTAGTATATTCCTAAATCATGTAAATTATTTTTGGAGATGAAAATACTTGTAGTACTAAAAGAAACTAAGCTATATACACAATAATCAAGTTAATAGGGATGTCATCTGAATAATCTATACAGATCATTTAATTGATAACGTTTTATTGTGATTTAAATATTTTTCAGCTATTATTCTATTTAAATAATTTTTTGTACATTATTAATTGGTTTGAATATGTCTGTATACCAACAAATTTAATTACAAAGTGTATGGTTTGTTATTTCTATATATACAAATATGGAAAAAGACAATTATTTTTTTAAAAAAAATTGGCAAGTTGTATATAATTGGTTTCTTGTATATTTTATTAACTATTTTACATATCTTTATTTTGATAGATCAGACCGTCTTTTTTTACCACCCCCAATTAAATTTGAATAGACTTTCAAACCAACTTTCCTTCTAATTAGAAGTCACAACCCGAGTTTGACTATTCTTATTTCAATTGCTTTTTTAAAAATTTTATTTTTATATTTTTTTATACAATAAATTTAATTATAAAAAAAATAAATTAGATAATTTTTAATTAATCAGTATGAAGGATTAAAATATGTTATTTAAAGTTAAAATATGTAATTTTATTAAAAGTTTATGAGGACAACTTATTATGATAAAAGCTTGAAAATCAATACCAAACAGTTCCTATATTGATTAAATTTCTCACTATTATCTTTTTATGAAAAACTAATGTAGTACCCGTGCGATGCACGGAGAAGTCATTTGTAATAAGTATATCAATGATAAGTAAGTCCAAACTTCAAAAAGTCTATTTCATATTACATATTTCATTTCATTAAAGTAGTCACTGATTGTCTTATTTAATATGTCAAGTAGCGATTTTATACATCTATTCCTATAAAACCAAAATAACGCATAAAAGTTTAAAATCAATGTATATTTAAATTAAAAGTACAATTATATTTTATTATTTTTTGTGTTGATTCGTTTTAACTTCCAAGTATGTAAAATAGATATTTTGTATTCAGCTGAAAAAAACTAACCTGTATGAATCTATAACGACAAATATTAAAGTATAAACTTTTATCTCGATAGCTTCCGTGCTTATTAAACTCATATAGTCTTTCATTTTTACTATATGTGTTTTGATAAAAATGTTTATATTGATTGCGAAAATTGGCCACAATTTATAAGTGTATAACAATAACTATAATTCACCCTAATTAATTATTTTCTTATAAGAAGTAGTTATTGCTATTAATCATTATCATTTTTCTAAATCAAACCTATTCGGAAAATATATTAAAATCAATTTCCTAAAATTTCGATTGAAGAAATATTGATTTGGATTCAAATTTGGTATCCCCAAATTGGTGCCCCCTTCCATATCCCCCATTTAAAAATTGACATATGTCTGTTTTTAATATTATTTTATTCTTTTTCAATTATCTTTTCTACGAATATGCTACATGTCAAATGATGAATGGAGGGACATGAAATGGGACGCTAACTTGGGGACAACAGATTTGAATTCCATTGATTTAATATTGATTTAAATTTATGAAAAAATATCTAATTTAATAATTATTGTAGACAACAATAAAATCTGCTCATATACAGTGTAAAATCAATTAAAGAAAGCTCTTATATTTCAATAAATAATTGAAAAAGTTAGCAATAATATATCAAATATTCACACTGGTAAAAAAAATAAGAATCAACTTGTAAAAAAATTTCAAACAATTGGACAATATGAACAACAAATTAAAATTTAAAAAATTTGACTTTGTTGATTATAATCTTATTTAAAAATTAATGTGAGTCTTTTTTCCTCATCAAATATTTTATTATTATTATTATTGTTGTTGAACCAAGCACGAGTTTGGACTGACTCAGTGGATGACTCAGTAGTGCTTAAGTTTTGATCATAACAATTAAGTTCAGTTTGAGATAATTAAATCAATAACGATGTTAAAATAAATAGTCTATGGCTGCAAGAGAGTTGGTGAATTCAAGGGTAGAATTTCAAGTCTCCGCTGACCTAGCTATTTAGTTTAACTCTGAGCTATTTTTGGACTGAGTATCTACTTAGTCGCTGACTTAGTAATATTCACTCAGTGCTTGATATTTAGATTTTGTTTCAGCTGTGTGCTTTACGATTTATCTTTTCCGCTAAATTACTTTAAGTCTATCAGCGCTGCTGACTTTAACTTTTAAGGTAAAAAGGTATATTTGCTTTTAGTGTTGCTTTATGCAGGAACATTAATGAGACAAAGACAAAAAGAATTAATGCCTTGACAAGAAGAATTAATGCCTTGACAAGACTCAAAATTATGAAGAAACTGACAAAGTCTTCCAATGCAAAGCTGCAACAAGTCAATTACCACTTTGGGTAATTCTGCAGATCTACTAATCTTGTATCGCGCACTCTGCAACATGCCATAATACCAGAGGGAATGGGATGAAGACACGTGGCAAGTCAGCGCGAGTTCTTTCTAACGGAAGACTGGTATCAAACGACAAAGATTTCAAATTAAAGCTCGAATTTCAATCTAACGGATTGAAATGTATTTCACAACAATACAATTCTATCTCTTAACGGATCGATTTGAAGAAGCAACGTGTGAATTACTGAGCTGTCAACTTCGAAAGATGCCAAGGTAAGTTCAGCGACTACTTTCTCAATCCAACTATAAAAGGAGCAAGAAGGCAAGCGTTAGAGCTTGGTGATTACACCTGAATTTCCTAGAAGCAAAAACTCTTTCAATTTACGAGCTTTAAAAGAGTTCAAGCAAGAAAGCACAACTCAGCCAGAATCCGCTTTAGAACAAGAGATAATAGATTAGATCAATCAACTGTAATATTAGATCATTTGTAAACTAGATCAACGTTTTTATACGTTGAATCCAACTCTTATTTAGACTCTTTGTGAGTTATTGATAGAAGAGGGTATTCTAGTCAACGGGTGAGCGATTGCAGTTTGGAGGGTACTTACTGTAAGTGGGGAATTTGTGAAAGGCTTCTCCACCTAGGGTAAAGGAGTTGAGATTAGTGGATTAAAGCCGACATACTCTCTCAGGACTGGATGTAAGCACAAGTTGCCGAACCAGTATAAAAATATCGGTGTCCTTTACTTAATCGCATGTTCCAGATTTTCACTCAGTGAGCTGATCTCACTCAGCGGAGCAAGTACTTATCGCGAAAAAGTTTCATTAGTTCTTGAGTGAGTCATTCACCCCCCCTCTGACTCACTGAGTGTACGCATAGGGACCAACAATTATTATTATTATTATTATTATTGTTGTTGTTATTATTATTATTATTATTTTAATTTTATATTTTGGTATTGTTATGATTGTTATAAATATAACTGAAATATAATTTTTATTGTTTTTATATATAGATTTGTTATTATGATTTTATTCATTAAAAAATAATTAATAATTTATTTGTTATTAATATTATTTGTAGTTAGTTTCATCATTTATTATTCATGACAAGTAACATTAATTAGTAATCTATATAGGTAAAAGGTATAGGGATAATTTTTTTTAAAAATGTCTAAGGATAAAATAGTCTTTTAGGACTTCAGTTTCATCATTTATTATTCATGGTAAGTAGCATTAATTAGTAATCTACACATGTAAAAGATATAATGATAATTTTTTTAAAAGGTATAAAGATAAAAGAGACTTTTAGGACTTCATTACTTATATATATATATATATATATATATATATATATATATATATATATATATATATAATTATAATTTTGTATGAAATAGAATTTCGGTATCAGTTCATAAAAAATTTAATTACAATGATAAAATATCCTAAATACAGATTACATCAAGTTATATAATACTACATTTTCCTTTATTTTCTACCTTCTTTTTCTTTCAGTGACGGAGCCAGGATTTTAGGTTAGCTAGGGCGCGATTTCATATGAGAAGCGATAAAAAAATCAAACAATATAGCATTTAATTGATAAATATATCACAAAATATTAACAAAATGCACACACATGAAATTTGCTAAATAGTTATCATTATAAAAAAATAGTGGACGTCTATGCATAGTTCACTGAAGTAAAATATGAATATAGTATGGTATGTCTTTTTGATTCGTGTTTGGATATGAGGTTAATTTGATAGAATACTACCAAATTCATAATATGAATATTATAATTCTTAAAACCATGGAAAAATCATGGAACACAAACAAGGAATTTAAATTAGTTACATAGCATACAATGAAAAAATCATGAGCCAAATAATAAATTAGATTTTGTGCGATCCAATGATGAATTGGAAAGTAAATCAAGTGTGAATATTAAAGAATGTTCAGTTAGCTCTCACAACTCATAAGAATAGAAGTTAAAGAGTAAATAAAAATTGAGCAAAGAAGAAGATTGAAAGGTTAAAAGGGAAAAACAAAAACAAAAAGAATATGTCATGTAAATGACATGTCTTCTAATACTTAACACATATTGAATTAAAAAATGAGTTAGGACACTTCCAATGGTTCCATATTTTAAGGAATTCCTAAAAATGGACTATTCCCCATATGATATGTCCCTAAAATAGGATTCCCCATAAATAGGGAACCCAATTTTGGGTAATCCATTATTATATTATTAATACTTTTTTATAGTTTTGAGTTTTTTAATTATTTTTTTAGTTGAGTAAAATAGAAATAATGTAAAGAAATTAATATAATAATAATAAAGTATTATTATTTCAAGGAAATCTAACACGGAAAATAAATAAGGGGGAAGATGGTTGAAGTAAAAATACTGTAGATTTTCTAAAATGGGGTTTGAGGAATAAAAATGAGAAAAACTGTTGGACTTGCTCTTAGATAGCATTTAACAAAAATAGAAAACACAAAAAAGAAGTGACTAATATGTTCTTATCAGGACCGGCCATTAACAAAAATAAGATGATGGACTACTCAGGACCCCGAATATAAGGGGCCTCAAACTTTTTCGGTTTTATATGAGTATGGAAAAAACAAGAGTTCAAAATATGTAGATGAAGAAAGTTGGCCGAGTGTAGCACTGGTGTGGCAGTAAGTGTGTAAGCTCTTGCTTGATTCCGTGTTGGAGCCTCCAAGGGCACATTTTTTCTTTAGTCACTTTTTTCCCTTCACATAGTATCGATATTATTAAATTATTGATGTAGGGCTTACGTTATTAATATTTGATGTGATATATTTTTTAATTTTTTATTAGTTATTATTATTTGATATAATATATTTCTTACTTATTTACCATTTTTACTGTTAGATTTCTCTATAAATAGGAATTCAATTTCTTCATTTTATATATCTCAAAAATAAAAAATAAAAGTTTCTTTCAAATTCTCTCGTTGTCTTCTCTTATTATTGTTATAATATCCTTGCATATATAGTCAATTTCCAACATGTTATAAATAGCTTGAACGATACTGTCCGCTTTGGCGCCTTCAAGGCCAACCTCACGGCTTTAAAACGCGTCGTTCAAGTTAAGGTCTTCAGGACCCTGCTTATATACAAGCTCAGTAGATACATGGAGAGCGTTGTGGGATTTCAATCCTAACACACCATCTCATCGCGATCGTGCTGATAACGTGTTATAAACAGCTTGAAGATACTGTCTTATTAGAAAGAGAAATAAAAAAAATGAAATAATAAGATATAAAGCCAGATTAGTTGCACAAGGTTTTTTTTCAAAGTCTTGGATAGGCTATGAGGAGACATATTCTCCGGTGGTGGATGGAATAACTTTTAGATATCTTATTAGTTTTGCAGTGCAAGAAAATTTACAGATGCGCTTGATGAATGTTGTCAAAGCTTACCTTTATCGTTTGCTTGATAATGATATTTATATGAAAATCCCTAAAGGATTAAAGCTGCCGAAAAAATATGGCAAACGAGAACTTTGCTCGGTAAAGTTATAAAGATCCTTATATGGATTAAAACAATCTGGGCACATGTGGTATGACCGTCTCAGTGAATATTTATTGAAAGAAGGATATAAAAATGATCCAATTTGTCCATATGTTTTTATAAGAAAATCATGATCTAATTTTATTATCATCTCAATTTATGTTGATGATTTGAATATTATTGGAACTCCAGAAGAGATTCCAAAAGCAGTTGATTCTTTAAAGAAAAAATTTGAGATGAAAGATCTTGGAAAAACAAAATTGTGTCTTGGTTTGCAAATTGAGCACCTTGAAAAAGGAATCTCAGTGCATCAATCAAACTACACAGAAAAGATCCTGAAACGATTTAATATGGACAAAGCACATCCATTGAGTAACCCAATGGTTGTACGATCACTCGATGTGAAAAAGGATGTTTTTCGTCCTAGAGAAAATAATGAAAAAGTTCTCAGTCCTGAAGTACCGTATCTAAACACAATAGGTGCTTTGATGTATCTTGCTAATAACACAAGACCAGACATAGCATTCTCTGTTAATTTATTATCAAGATAGAACGCTGCACCTACAAGATAACATTGGAATGGAATTACACATATAATGCGCTACCTTCGAGAAACTATTGATTTAGGCTTATTTTATTCACATGAATCTAAGCTTAAATTAGTTGGATATGCGGATGCGAGTTATTTATCCGATCCACACAAAGTTCGATCTCAAACGGGCTATTTATTCACATATGAAGGAACAGCTATATCTTGGCAATCGACAAAACAAACAATTACAGCTACTTCCTCAAATCATGCGGAGTTAATAGCTATTCACGAGGCAAGTCGTGAATGTGTGGTTGAGATCATTAATCAAACATATCCAAGAAGCATGTGAAAAAGTTACGATCAAGGAAGGTCCGACGACAATATATGAAGATAATGCTGCTTGTATTGCTCAATTGAAGAAGGCTATATTAAAGGAGACAGAACAAAGCATATTAAACCAAAATTTTTCTTCACTCACGATCTGGAAAAGAATGGTGAAATCAATATTCAACAAATCCGCTCTTGTAACAATTTAGCAGATTTGTTTACCAAGGCTTTACCTTCCTCAACTTTCAAGAAATTGATTTACATCATTGAAATGCGTCGTCTTAAGGATCTCCAGTTAACTCGTGAACAGGGGGAGTAAACACTGTACTCTTTTTCCCTTAACTGAGGTTTTTATCCCACAGGGTTTTTCCTTAGTAAGGTTTTTACGAGACAATGCCCAATTTGCGGCAGATGATACATCAAAGGGGGAGTATTAAATTATTGATGTAGGGCTCACATCATTAATATTTGATGTGATATGTTTTCTACTTTTCTATCTGTCATTATTATTTGATGTAAGATATTTCTTACTTATTTACCATTTTTATCGTTGGATTTCTCTAGGAATTCAATTTCTTCATTTCATATATCTCAAAAATAAAAAATAAAAGTTTCTCTCAAATTCTCTCTCTGCCTTCTCTTATTATTGTTATAATATCATTGCATATATAGTCAATATCCAACATATATCATTAAGTGCCTAGCATTAATTCACTTCATTCACCTATAGTCTAATTACATTAGATATTTAACTTTAATTACCTATGAAAAAAGACTTAACTATAGTTCAATCAATAGTACTTTAAAAAATTAATAAATAATTATAACATCCCTATGTTTTGCACTAATACACTAGTATCTCCCTCAGTTTTTTCAATACAATTAAAATCTCTTTATGTTTTGCTTCCATCCAACTAAGGCCTTCTATTATTAATTTTTTTTTAACTTTTTCATCCAAATAGCATTTGTCTAAACAAAATTGTCCTTATCTTTCATTTTTTGTCCATCTATCTAAAACTTATGTATTTTTTACTTACTTTTTTTATTTTATTTTCTTTATTTTATCGAAAAATTGAATTTTCTTTTTTTCCTCAACTTCCTCATATAGCATTTCTTTTTATTTTTTACTATTTTGTGTTGCAACTTGTATTTATATAATCAAATAAACTTTAACCATTGAAGAACATGATATAAAGCTTATTTTTTTTGACATTGGGTGATCATAACTGATATTCATGTTAATGATACACATTACGAAGCTATATGCATAATTCGGACGGCTGAAAAAACCTTAGAAATTCAGTATAGTTCACCGCTACAAGTGCAGAAAATGGTGAAGTTCTTGAGGCCAAACATGGCCCTCATTCTCCTCCAGGGGGATTTGTCGACCTGAAGGCTATGACACAACGGAACCCATGACCATTCCTATGCCAATGCCTAGTTGGCAGACTTTTGAGAATTTTGTTTTACTATTATCTAAGTTACTTATTGTTGGATTTTAGTTGATTGAAATGGTTAATGCGGATAGCTTTTTGAAAGAAAAAATATGCGCTATTTTTTTGTTTTGATATGTTTATGGATTCCTTTATAATTGTGCAATAATACATTTATGCTAATTATTACACAATATTATGAAAATGTTTTAAAACCATAGTTAGTTCAGTTATTTAAAAAAGTTTGATGAATATATTTGGATGGTAGTTGGAGAAATAAAGAAAATAAGGGCAATATTGTCAAGACAAGTGGTATTTGGGTGGAAAAGTTAAAAATTTTAATAAAATGAGGTCTTAGTTGGATGAAAGTAAAATATAGGAAGGTTTTAATTATAATGAAAAAACTGAAGGAGGTACTAATGTATTAGTGTAAAATATAAGGAGGTTATAATTATTTAACATTAAAAAACTGTGCCCTTGTAACATTTAAATAGTGGATTAGCTTATCATTCATAATATTTTTTAAATATATATGCCTCCATTTTTTTTAATTCTCCATTTTTAGATGTATATAGTTCAGTTTTTTTAAAAAAATTGTGCCCTTTAAAAATTCACTTACCCCGAATGTGGTTCAAATATGGGATTTATAGAAGTTACAATTTTAAACTTAATCACTAGACTAAGACATTATCACGTTAAATTTTGTTTGGAAATTTTTTAATAAAGCTGAGGCCGGAAATTCTGAGCTTGAATATTATTAAAAAGAAAGAAGAATAAATTGATCCGAGCTTGGAAAGTTTGTTTGTCAATTGATAACAATAATTTCATTGTAAAGTCGGTCGACATTCCGTTGTAATAAAAATTCTTGTAATTATAAGGGCCCATTTTTAAATTTTTGGTCAGGGTCTGATAAATTTTCGAGACGGCCCTAATTCTTATTATATTATTCACCATTCGCAACTTAGAAACTTCATTATTGCCGATAAAGCCGAACCTGTCTCTCTTGTTGATGCTTTGCTTTTCATTTTTCTTCTATTGGTCACTTGCCCACACTACTTGCTTCCCTTATCATTCTCTAGCATTCTTCTCATGTTGGTGTTTATCTTTCACGACAAAGCTTGGTAGGACACTTTCCTCACCGAGCCTTGCACGCAAGGGGTAATCGACGGAGGGGTAGGGAGAGATTTCCGGCGGTTGGTGGGGCACGTGCCCCACCTTCCCCCGTCTCCCTCCGCTAATGTTTTCTTTCCCTTGTTTGGCGAAACATTCTTTCTCAAATTTCTTTATAATATAGCTTTAGATTGTGGTGAATGTCTTAACCTATTAATTAAGATTGGATTTATAACTCTAGAATTGTAATTTAGAGGTCACAAGTTCGAGTCACATTTGGGGTGAAGTGAAATATTTTCTTCGTATAATGGGAAGAAGATCATTGTTAGGGTCGGGGTACCTAGTAAGGATCGAGAAAAGTTTCTTTGTTAAGATTTGTAAAATAAAAATCAATTGAAAACAATATGTAGAAGTTTTGATTGTTTCGTTTAGAAAAAACAATCAATGTAAGAGTTTGTTTCTTTAGCTCTAAAAGGCAACAATTGTGACGTTTCATACTTGACCTTAAAAATATCACACGTGCTTGATTTCTCCCATTAAGAAAACAGATAATTGATTACCATCAAGCTTGAGAATTGAATAAAAGCCATGTGTTCAATCTCTCTAAATCCTCTACTCTTTACTTTTTATTTACTTTCAAGTTATTCATATTCATGATCAAGTCTTTATTATCTAAAGAGTTTATATATTCTTCTCATTCGGTTATATTCACAAGTTTTACCTTCCGTTTTAATATTCCGCAGTGCGTTAGTATAACTTGATGTTTCGAGAAAACTCATTTTTGGAGAAATATATTTTCAAAGTTTTAAAAGTTCTATTTGTCCCTCTAATCTTTTACGAGCCTACTCAGGGCCACCAAATGTCTTTGTAACTATAGTGGTCAAAGTAAAGAACTTTTTCGCCATATTCTTTTATTCTATCATATTTTGAGTTTATGCTTTCATGTGTGGTTCAGTTTTTTTTATTTTAAATTGAATTGAATTGAAATCTGAATTAAATACAAATTTATAAGAGTATTATATTGAATTAAACTTAAGTTTAAAAAACAGACACTTATTATAATTCAATGTATGTGATCCCTTATCTATTGCGACTAAGCACAAAATATGATAGAATAAAAAGAAAATAGACTTTAAAAACAAAGCAAAAGATAAAGTAAAATGAACACAACCTTAATCAATGTTCAAAAAGAATTCCAATATAAGATGTGATGACTATGGATAGAATAAAGGGTAAATATTTATAACCTCTATAGGTTTTGCACTAATATGCTACTACCTCCCTGAGTTTTGTCAATACAATTTTAACCTCCTTATGTTTTGATTCCATCCAACTACTGCCTCATTCTATTAAGTTTTATAACTTTTTCATCCAAATAAGTAATATGTTGACAAAGTTGCCCTTATTTTTCTTTGCTTATTCATTTATGTTCTCTTCACAACATTTTGTCTCATTTGTTCATCTTATTTTCTCCTCATTTATTTGTCCCATTTATCTGCTTATCTTCCTCAAAATTTCTTACAGACCAAAATTGAAAAGAAAAATAGCAGATACTAAGCAACAACATGTACAGGAACTGGCATTTCATATGACACCAGAAGTACTTATGCAAGCCTCAGGATTGCTAGTGCCATTACAGTTGCAGCCCTGAAGTATATGTAATTCAAGTTTTTATCCACAATTCAGTTAGGATTTGCATTTTATTTATATATCTATTTCCTTCAAAAAGATTTATATCACTATTCAAAAAAATTATTATTTCATTATTATAAAAATAACAATCTTTAAAAATAACTCATCATGAAGTAAAAAAAAAATCATCCGTACTCAGATAACACAAAGATGATCAATAAATATTCGATGAAATTTTTTTTTTTAAAATCTATCCAAGCTAGAAGTTAAACAGTATAAACCTTTCTGTATTTTTTTTTATAAATGCACGTAAACGAGCACATACTTTAACTATAAATCAATAATTAAGATAATAGAAGTAACCTAACATGACCAAGAAAGTAAGATGGACAAATGAGATAAAATGCTGTGAAAAGAGCATAAATGAGCAAGTAAAGAAAAATAAGGGTAATTTTGTTAATATATCACTTATTTGGATGAAAAAGTTATAAAAATTAACAGAAGGAGGTAGTAGTTGGATGTAATTAAAACATAAGAAGGTTAAAATTATATTAGTAAAACTAAAAAAGATAGTAGTGTATTAATATAAAACTCATGAAAGTTATAATTATTTATCCTAGAATAAAAGTACTTGTACATAGAAAAACACATTATGTAATTTTAAGTGAAAATGGAAGAAATTTTTTGGGGAACTAATCTTTTTGGTTATATATTTAAGGATTTAGGTTCTCTAAAGTTAGAAATTAGTAAAGTTATATATTTTGATTAATCTCAACCATCCATTGAATTTTAATAGTTCAGATTAAATTTTAGTAATTTATAGAATTCACAATGTAATTAAATTTAAACCATTAAAACTCAGTGAGTTGACTGAAATATATAATTTTATTAATTTCTAACGAATATTAACACAGGCTTTAAATGCATTGTAAAAGTGAACAGTATGTTTGGAAAAATAAAAAGTGCTCATTATTACTATTTCATTATATTTAAATTATCAAGACTGATTTCTCTGTATAATTCCTTGTGATCAAAGTAGGTTTTTGTGTGCAATAAGGGGTTTTAACAAGTCCAGTGACTCGCAAATAATTTGAGATTCGGCTTGATTAAAGTTTGGCAGAGCTTGACTCGACAAATCTCGACTCGAGTTCGACATCGGCTCTTGGTATTGACAAATCAAGCTAAACTTTTTAAAGTTCGGCTCAAAAGCTTGCAAACATGTTCGTATAATTTTGTACATAATAATATTACCAAAATTTTAATATATATTGTTATGTTATATATATATATATATAAAGAAATGAGCTTGATTCTGGGCGCTAAGGGGCTCAATATTATTCAAATATTTAAGTATCACTTTAAGCCTTAGCCTAAATCTAAAAGCTGAGTACATCTTTCATTTCCAGGCCGCTCTTTTCTCATCTCAATGTCTTCAACTCTTCATTGTGTGAACTGTCTTTTGATTGGAAGTCGGGTAAGACTTTTAAAGAGAATCCTTTTGTTGTGCAAGTTTAATTTGTTTTTCTTTGAGCTTCAATTTGTTAGCTGTTAGTATTATATATTATATGCTTTGTATTGATACTTCTGCAATATGAGATTTCCTCATTCAATTTCAGATGTTATTCGATAGGGACTAAGATTTTCTCTTCGTTTTAGGCAGCTCTCTGGGTCCCTACCGACACTAGGGTGCGAAAGCATGGGGAGCGGCTTTTTTCGATCAAATGAGATAAAAAGAGAAAAAAAGATATCTTGTGTAATTCAATTAGAGGGATCAGGCAAGATCGGTCATCTAGCCAAGAAAATTTCCGGCCACCAAACCCTGCAACTGATGAGTCCACGGCGCATTCGGACTAATAGGTTTTATGTTACATCAATTTGAACTTGCTCGATCCGTGCAACTGCACCCTTATAATGCAATCGCGTTCTCAGTGATGACTTCAAAGAGAACCTTACACCTGAACAAGGCTGACTCAGACGTCAACTTCTCTGCGGTGCGGGGGCTTAAAAAAATTCTTGTCCCGAATAGCTAAGCATATGGGGTTTTAGAGTTTTGCCATTCCATTATGGGGCTCGGCTTAGACTGATTTAGTGAAGTATGCCAATTAAGATTGCCTTGCTTGGACTCTGCTTCTTTGGACTCGGACCCCTTCAATGTTCAATTGTATTAATCCTAGAGTTTGTCTTAGTTGAGGTTATAGGGATCTTGTGAGTGCCACAACTTTTTGTGTTACTTTGTGCAGATCCCGGAATTGGATAATTGTTATTTGCATTTTCTTTTTATTCAGGCCTTGGTTTTAATTTTTTTGGATTATATATTTGAATTTTATTCTGTATTCAAGTATTTGATTTGATAAATAGAGGTTCGTCTAGGCTCGCAAACTACCGACCTCGAGCCGAGCTTTAATATTTTAAGCTCGACGAGCTTTGAGTCGATCCGAGCTCGCCCATTTTCATTCAAGAGCTGAGCCAAGCCGAGCCCAGGCATGTTCGGTCTCAATTTGACCCGTTAACACCCCTAGTGACCATAATTGTTATAAATAAAACATAATAGTAAGCATAACAATAATAAGTTATACTACTTAGCCTTCTTTACGAGTTTTAAGTAAGGTTTTGGATCAGATAGCTCTATAGTATAACATTCTAGCTAGTTGATATTTTAGTGCTGCTTATATCTAGGGACGAGGGTTCCAATTTGATTAGAATTTTATATAAATAGAGTGAGTTTATGTTGTACACGTTTTAAATTTAAAAAAGTATTTATACTTACGGTTAAAAAAACTATAAACAAAAACAAATTTTAAGAGTGATGTATTAGTAAAGTAAAATAACTTTAAATAATCAACTTTTTTTTATGTTTCGCATTGAATACTACATATATGCTCACTTGTATAACCATGTCTGATATACTTAAAATATAAGTAGTTTCTTCATAGTATCAAAGCATGAACGGGTAAGATGGCTAATATTTAAAGTCCTAACAGAATTTGAGTTATCAAATAAGAACAAACCCAAAGACTTTGGATCTTTAAGTAAAAAAAATAAAATTAACGATGAACTAAAAACCTCCTTAAATTGAATAGAAATTAAATAACAAAAAACAACGAATATAATTTATATAAAAGGATAAGAAGTAACACAAAAAGGACACAAACCTAATTAATTAGTAGGAATATTTAAAAGAAAAAAGAAAAAGAAATGAAAAGATAATTAGATTATCGACATATATGGTCTATATAAGAAATAACAACTTCATACTAACAAGTTCCAACTTGTGCTTTCGTTGTTGTCCCTTCCCTCTATAATTTTCATATCATATGGGTTATTGACTTTTTTTAATCTTTACAAAGAAAACAATTTGATCTTTTCTCACTCTAAATTTCTCAAGTGAAGAGAGATGGCTACTCTACCTCGAGCTCAAGCTCAAGCTGAAGCTCCAGCTCCAGCTGATAATATTGATAAAACTAGTACTAGACTTGCAGATTTTGATGCCCCGGTCAAACCCAAAAAGAACAAGTTTGCCTTTGTTTGTGCCTTTTTGGCCTCTATGACTTCTATCTTACTTGGTTATGGTTAGTTTAGTTCCGTTTCTTCTTCATCATCTTTTTAAATCAATTTTTTTCGAATAAATTAATTATTTTCTTTTTCTAAAGCCCAAACCTTTAAATGTTTAAAATATCCCTTGAACTTGGTGAAAACAACTACTTGCTTCTTGAATTTGTCTAAAATGCTTGTCATACCAACAGCCGTGCACTTTTATTAAGTTTTTAGAACTAAAAACTAATATTTCTGTGATTTCGTTTAGTGACAATTTGAAGGATTATAGATTTGTTGAGTGATTTTCTATATCTAATCTTATTGTAATATTTGATACTACTAAAAAATATAGTTAGATTAACTAATGAATTAATTGATTAAACATCATATATATGATTAGGTATTAATTTGTGTATGTTATTTCTTTTGGCAGATATTGGAGTGATGAGTGGGGCTGCTATTTACATAAAAGATGAATTCAGAATCTCCGACGTTCAAGTTGAGGTTCTGATTGGCACACTTAACCTGTACTCGCTGGTGGGCTCAGCCGCAGCAGGCCGAACTTCTGACTGGATTGGTCGCCGATACACTATCGTTGTCGCCGGGGCTATTTTCTTTCTAGGAGCACTTCTCATGGGATTTGCTACCAGTTATGCTTTCCTCATGGTCGGAAGATTTGTCGCCGGTGTCGGCGTGGGCTATGCTCTTATGATTGCTCCGGTCTACACGGCTGAAGTCTCGCCGGCGTCTTCACGTGGATTCCTCACTTCCTTCCCTGAAGTACGTAAAATAAAATTCCACTTTGTCTGTTTGTATTAACATCTTATTCAGATTCTACTATGATTTTCTACATAACAAAAATAATTTCGTTACTACATACTACAACTCCTATTCAACCTATTATTGGATGAAAACATAATCTTCTTAAAATTGAGGAGAAAATCAAACAAGTAAACCAACTAGCGATTTGTAACTTTTGTTTTAACAATAGCTTTAGGCAAAATCGGTTATATAAAAAATTATTCTCCAAGGTCAAAAATAAACTTTAAAGAATATTTAGATAAATCTTATCTGTGTCGACTAAAATGTACTGCATGCTTTCCTTAATATTCTTTCATCTATTATCTCTATTTCTATATTTTTATAACTTTAGGATAGAATTAAAGAGTCGAAATCCATATTTGAATTATTTAATTTAAAACTCTTTTGCCGTCTGAACTCAAAAGTATTGACTCTTGTAACAATTTTTCAACGTATTTGGTTATCATAGCAACCAAAATTCCAGGTTAAATAATAGGGATAATTTTTTCCTCTCAAGTAATTTTAATTGATTACGTTGAATTATATGACAGGTGTTTATCAACGCTGGAATCATGCTAGGGTACGTATCAAACTATGGATTCTCCAAGCTACCGACTCATTTAGGGTGGCGATTCATGCTTGGAATCGGTGCCATCCCTTCCGTATTTCTAGCCACAATTGTTCTCCTAATGCCCGAGTCACCGCGTTGGCTCGTCCTCCAAGGTCGACTCGGTGAGGCCAAACGGGTCCTCGACAAAACCTCCGATTCCAAAGAAGAATCTCAAGCAAGACTCGCCGACATTAAAGAAGCAGCCGGTATCCCTCTAGATTGCAACGACGATTTCGTTCGAGTCAACCGAGAATCTCACGGCCAAGGCGTCTGGCGTGAACTTCTCCTCCACCCCACGCCGTCGGTTCGCCACATCTTGGTCTGCGCAATCGGAATCCATTTTTTCCAGCAAGCTTCCGGCATAGACGCCGTCGTTTTGTACAGCCCGAGAATATTCGAAAAGGCCGGGATCAAATCCGACAACGATAAACTACTCGCTACGGTGGCCGTCGGATTCGTGAAAACGATCTTCATCTTGGTGGCTACATTTCTGTTGGATAGAATCGGACGGCGGCCGTTGCTTCTAAGCAGCGTAGCTGGGATGATCTTTTCATTAACAACCCTTGGATTCGCGTTGACCATGATCGATCACAGTCATGAGAAGCTGACGTGGGCAGTTGCGCTGAGTATAGCAATGGTGTTAGCTTACGTGGCGTTCTTCTCGATCGGGATGGGGCCCATAACGTGGGTGTACAGCTCGGAAATATTCCCATTGAGGCTACGCGCGCAGGGAGCGAGTATGGGGGTGGCGGTGAATAGGGTAACAAGCGGGGTAATATCGACTACATTTATATCGTTATATAAGGCAATAACAATAGGAGGAGCGTTTTTCCTATTCGCAGCAATTGCGGCGGTGGCCTTCACGTTCTTTTTTACGTGTATGCCGGAAACACAGGGTAGGACGCTGGAGGATATGGAGGTCCTTTTTGGCCATTTCATATCGTGGAGGAAAGCTTTCAAGGATAAACAACAGCAAACCAACGATCCCCAAATTCAGATGGCTAATGCCAATACTACCACTGCTACTTCTTTTTGAGCTCACCTTAGATTAAAAGGGTATTTGGGTCAATCACTTTTAATAAATACTAGTGTTAGTTTAGGATTGTCCTCCTTTTTTCTTTTTAGGCAATATTGTATAAGGAAATGCCAATGGGAAATATCAAATATGTATGAATCACAGAAAAAAAAAACAACGTTAAAAATACAACTGCGAAGAAAGAGATTATATATTATGCTTTCAAATATTTTTTCCACTCATTAATTTACTCGGTCCAGTGCAAGATTTAGATAAGCAACTTCTCGAGAATTTATGTGCCAAAGACCAACAGATCAGACATTGAGAGTCATTAAAACTCTGAATCTAAATATCATAGATTTAAATCCACGTACGAATGGATGAGATGAAGTTTTTTTATTGTTATTATTGTAAGTCAAACGAGACAAATTAAAATTTAACTTATTAACATTTATATTAAAACAAGGGTAGTGTTGGGCATTCTAAAATAAAAGAGATCTAAAATATGAAGGGATAGATTATTGGATAAAAAATCAAATCCAAAATTCGCAACTTCTTGAGATATTTTAATTCTTTTTTGTTAAAAAATCAGCCGATAACTCATATATTGATATTTCAATATTTATTATCTTTGTAACTTTATCATTTTACATGAATTTATATTTAACATTTCAGACTAATAAGGAGTGACTCAATTGGTAACGTATGCTGAGCAAGTTGGAGAAGAATAAAGTTTGAATTCTACTAAATACACTTGTTGGGAGGGATGAAGAGCCTTAACTGTGACTACACCCCGAATAAGATTATCTCAATAAAGATACTTGTATATACTATTTAAAAAAATATTTAACATTTCAATATATTTAACGAGGTCTTTTCTTTAATTTTAGCTGAATTTATCCGTAAATTAATCCATACTCCTTAAAAAAAAACCACTGTAACTTCAACATCTCATATCTATAATCTATTCTTTTTTTTTTATCTTTTGTCTTATTGCTTCCATTTCAAGAACCACACCGCCAAAGATAAACTTTACCTTTTACATATTGTTAATAGTAGAAGGTGAAAATGGATTGAACCTTTGTGGAAATTGGAATATGTTTTTGTTTGTAAGTGTGACTAACCACACGCTATAATAGATGATTTTATTTATTTATTTTGCCAATATAATAACAGTGTGGATTGGATTGTCTTTATAATTAGGCTATAACTATTGAAGTTGTCATGGATAAAATGCTACATAATTTTATTGTGAACTTGAGCTTTTTTATTAGCCACAGATTTAGGCTCCATCTCCTACCCTAAACTTTTATTTAACAAATAATATCGAGTAACTATTACTCTACGATTCTAACAAGTAACAACTCAACCTTATTAAAACTTTTGTGAAAAAGATACTATTCTTAATTGGTTGTCTTCAATATATATAGCAATTTTCTCACTACCTTTCAAAACTCTTCTATTTTCGTATATTTTGAAGTAGGCCAATAGATATCTCATAATAATTTATTACTTATAAATAAGGATTTTATTTGTTTTTAACTTTAATTTTATGTATCTTACGAGAATACTAATTCTTTCTATTCAACTAAAAACTCCATTGAAATATTCAATAGATAATAATAGACATATTGGTCCAAAACAATTAGCGGATCATTTATATCTATTCTACTATATTTTTTTTTTTGGTAAGAATTTCTATTCTACTATATGAAATACTGAGAACTAAACCACTTGTTTTCATTTTATTAATATGGAAAAGTTTGACAAGCAAAAAGGAAAAGGAAATGGAGATGGCTACCTATATTTGACTCCATATGCTCCACACCATATTAAGCAATTATATTTTTCCCAATAATTCCAGATCACATTTGTAAATTGTTTCTTAATGTTAATATTATTCTATATTTCTTTGAATTATAATTTAATATAATTTAGTTCAATTCAATATAATTTAATTTAATTAAGTACAGTTCAGTTATACATAGATATAAATTTACATTAAAATAAATTTAATTCATTTTAATTTAATTTACTTTAATTTAATTTAATTAATTTTAATTTAATTCAGTTTAATTTCCCTTTTAAAAATTAAAAGAAGGGGACCTTAATTCACGGGTTAAATCAGTTTAGAGAAAAAAGACAAATGTCGAAAATGATGCAATATTTTAATATTTCCTTTGATAACCTACCTGACAATTTATTAATCATTCAATAATTATTTAGCTTAATAACCCAGAACTTATTTTATAAACGACTTTGCCTCCAATTATTTGTTCTGAAACACCAAGTCAAATTTGACGTTTTTGTCTTACTAGCCTCCAATTATTCACTTGAGTTTTAAAATTACTCCACCTTCATTACTCCAATTATACAGCTTGGAATTAATTTCATACAACTTTATGCATTTCATTTTAATTTCAGTATTTATTTAGAATGAAAGAAAAATTGAATTTATATCATACAAATCCAATTCCATGTACTTATTCTCCTTTAAACAGATTCCAATAATTTAGTGACATTTGTTCACATTTTGAAGGAGCGTATTTTGTCAAATTTGATTCTATATTTTATATCATGTTATACCATACCAATCATAAGAATATATTACAATATTTTAAAAAATTAATGTTTTAAGTTTATTTATTCCAAGCTAAGAAGGAATAAGAAGCCATGTAATTTGTGATAAACAATTTTTTTTATTAAATAATATATCAGTTGATAACAACTCAGTTAAAAACATAAATAAATAAGCAAGAATTCGTTGTCTTTTTTAATGAACAAAGTTGAAAAATAACTTTGGTGAAGATTTATACAATTATACGACATCAATTTTGTAAGGCTAGAATGTAATATACAGTTTTTTAAGTATTCTTTCTCTCACGCCTCTTATTCTATATTTCTCTAATTTTACCTACATCTAAGTATTTCTTTTAAATTAAAAAACATATGTACTCTTTTTGTTTATTTACACAACCCATGTCTATACGAGTAGTTAGATATAGAATGTTTGATTAATTTGAAGCATTTAAAAGCAATAGGATGAGACTGATATAAGGAAGATAAAAGTTTACATTGAAGAGTGGGATTAAGAACATGTATCTAATTTTATTTGTACTAGTCATAATTAAGGCTTCACATTCCTTATGTATTTAGTGATAGTTCAATATGAGTCTCCTTTCTCATACTCAACATGTATTGTCAACTAAACTTCACCTTGCTGACTAGTAATGTAATTTATGACTATGTTGAGCTGAAATTAGGTTAGAAAGAAGAGGGCCTAAACCCCACACTACTATTTATCAATGTTTTAAAAATCATTAGACCCTACTCCGATAGGTGGGGTTTCGCGAGACTAAGCAGGAAGTCAGGGCCTAAGGGAACAATTAAATTTATATTTTTTAAAAAACAACAATTAAATTTATATATTTTTTGTTTTTTTAATTATATTGAAATTCTAAATTCAATTAAAAATGTGAATTATGATATGAAAAAATATAATAAAATATATTTCATTAAAATTTTTTAAAAAATTGTAAGTATTTTATCTTGATCTAAAGTATCTTAAGTCCTTTATTTTTTTTTACCTTAGAGCGTAGTGTTTCTCAGTTTGAAACCCAGAATGAAACTTTCATGGTGAGAGCACTTTGATGTGCAAGGTTTTACCAACTAAGCTAATTTTCATAAATTAAAAATTTAACTATAAGTATTATGATATTGGTATCTTAGTATTTAGACACCGCCGAAGTAGAAAAAATCGAATTAGGCAGTGGCTAGATAACAATATATCTACCAAAAGTGTGATATCGCTATAAGATTTGGCTGAATAGTAGTTTTTTAAGACGGTGCTACCAATTGAATAGTTGGTAGAAGATGGATACCAAGCACGCAAACATGTGACTTTTGTAAATGGACTAAAAAATAAAAATATTTGACCTAAATATTTGACTAATAAAAAGAATGGAAGAAACGGCGAATAAATATTACAAATATACGGTAGAAAAAAATATATTTTTTATTTATCTTTTAAACCGTTCATTTTTTTGATACGTTGCTTTAAAATTTTTTGTTCGTCTCCTTTTTATCTTCGAAACGACACGAACTGCGATATTTTTTTCTAAATTTTTTTTGAACTGTCACATCCAATAGATATTCAATAGAAGTTCAATAGAAATTAGTAATTATAGTAGAACTTTGATTCAAGACAATAAATGGATTTTTAATAGATCGAAATTTTAAAATATACTTGTACATATGTTTAACATCAACTTCAAATTAGATTTTTGTAAATAGAAGTCTGGTAGATATATGGTAGATATCCAATATATGTCCTATAGATGTCCAATAGATGTTCAATCGCCTACAACTTAAATTGCTAAATTCCCAAATAAACATACATCGATATTATGTGATATTCTGCAACCGGTTTGCTTCAAATTATCAAGGATTACTACAGATTCTTCATCAGCATAAATGAAGACCAACCTTCCCAATTTGATCAACAAATAGAGCAAAATCTCACACCTGAAATACAAAGCAACATTAGATCTAGTCAAAAGAAACAACAACACAAACTAACATAACAATTCAATAAAATAACTGCCAAAACTAATATATAACAACTATCTATTGAATATCTATAAGATATCTATTGGATATCTATAGATGTCTAATATATTCCAAACCAACATGATTATAATTTAGGTCACTAACCAACAAAGATCTCAGCCTTAATTTGGAATACAATCACACTTTTCAACACCGAAATTGCTTGCTCCACCAACTGCCTAATTGAATTGGCCATTAATAACAAAACAACTACCTTAGCATTTTTCAAACACATAGTGTGCACTTCAATTTCAATAAAAATACATTCATAAAAAAGCTGTCAAAACTAAGATATATTAACTATCTATTGGAAATCTACTAGATGTCTATTGGATATCTATCAGATGTCTAACTGATTCCAAACAAATATGATTATAATTTAGGTCATTAACCAATAACGATCTCAACCTTAATTTGAAATACAAACACAATTTTCAACATCAAAATTGTCTGCCCCACTAGCAGCCGAATTAAATTGGTCGTTAATAACAAAACATACCTTAGCATTTTTTCAAATATATAGTGTGCACTTCAATTTCAATAAAATGATTTCACAAAAAACTGCAAAACTAAGATATATTAGATATCTATTGGATATCTATCGGATGTCTATTGGATATCTATCAAAAGTCTAACATATTCAAAACCAACATGATTAATATTTAGGTCACTAACCAACAACGACCTCAGCCTTAATTTGGAATACAAACACACCTTCCAACACAAAAAAATGCTTGCTCCAGCAGCCTAATCAAACACATAGTGTGCACTTTAAACTCTACTCATATAGCATCAAACTCTCCATTGTTGGGAAACAATGATCTAGAACACAAACATTCCGTATTAGGTTTGAAGTAAACAAAAGACCTAAGTATAAAAAGACTTAAGTCACTTATCCAGACACATATCCAAAACATCCAAAGTCTAAGACAAGTAAAGAAAATCTCTTAAGCATAATGGAACCATCCGGTTGAAGTTTGGAAAGGAAACAAACTTTGAACGCCCCAAAACAGCATCCGGAAGAACTGATTACAGAAGCATCCGAAACAAGATAAATCCAAAGATATTAAGTCTGAAGACATTCGGAAGGCTTTAATATTTTAGATAAAAGGAATGATTCAAAAATTCCATTCCCTCCATTCTTTTGGTCTCCAAGTCAAAGATCCTTTTCCCTTAAGCAAGACAAAAGAAGATAGCTAGCACTTTTCAGAAAAGGACAGAAGGACTAACAATGGATAGGAAAAAGGTAACAATCTTTTTCACCTAGACCAACAAGAAGGCGGGTGGAGCTCACACAAAAAAGCCACTGGAATAAAAGTTGGCAAGGTACTAAAATACAAGAAAACGATCACTGATAACTTTTCAGCCTCAATTCCAAGGATTCAAACGGGTCAAAATCTCTATCTAACGGATTGATCAACGGCTCTGAAAGCGGCACATATTACCTGATCAACGATTAAGATTAAATACAAGTCCGATAACCCACAACGGCTACATTTATGAAAGAAGACTATAAAAAGGAAGCTTCACAAGTTGAGAAGGTGCTGGTTGATCTAAGAAAGCAATTAACAAGAGAATTCGCTAGAGAAATCAGTAAACACATCCCTCCAAGAATCAATTAATTTCCAAATCTGATGTAAGGATTCCCGAGTGAAAGTATAAACTTGAGGAAGACCAAAACCAAAACCTTTGAGAAAATAAAGCGTAAAGGTCTCCAACTTGGGTGAGTTATGAGATTGGGATACAGCTTAAAGTAGGTGCTTTGAGAGGGATCTCCCTGTAGGACTCAGCTTAGGTTTGGGTAGAAATCTAAGTGGTATATCCTGCTGAAGATAAGGGGACTCAGCTAAGAGTTGGTGCTTCTAGTGGTATATCCTACATCCGAAAGGGGGTACCATCCAGAGACAAACTGTAAGGCTTGATTTCTGCCAGTTGGAAAGAAATTACACTAGTGGAAAAGCTTAAAGGAAGGAACCTTTAGGGACTAGACATAGGCGGGCCGAACTAGTATAAATCTCTTGTGTTTGAATTTTCTTTACTTTGTCTTTAATTTATTACAGTTTATATTATTTGCATCATCCGGATTCAAAATATCTGGAACATTCAAACACGCTACACAAGACTTTTTGAAAGTTTATTATTTCCGTAAAAAAGGTCATTCACCCCCCTCTGACCTTATTTACATAAGCACATGGACCAACAAGTGGTATCCGAGCAAGTGCTCAAATTAGAGATCTAACAATCTAGAGCTAAAGGTCCATATATTTTGATTCAAGAATCAAAACGAGTTTCCAAAACTCACAGCTCCTTCCAAAGGGTATGCCTATTACCTGACCTTCACTTTTCATCGGTGAACACTTCACGTTCTGGAAAAATTGGATGAAGAATTTCATTCAGGCTCAAAGCACGATGGCATGGATGGCCATTAAAGATGGTCAATATGAGCCTACTTATATGGTAGATGGTTTAACCACCCGCAAGCCCTTGAGCTTATGGGATGAGAATGATTACAAAAGATTGCGGGAAAACGCAAATGCTATTAACCTGCTTCATTTGTGCTCTTAGTGCAGTAGAATTCAACGAAATATTTGGATGTGAGACTGCACATGAGATTTGGCAGAAGCTGGAAGTGACCAATGAAGGAGCAAACAAGGTCAAGGAAGCCAAAATAGATCTACTTCAGCAAAAGATTGAATCCTTCAAGATGGAGCCCAAAGAATCTATTAGCATTATGAATACTAGATACACCAATCTAGTAAATGAATTGTAGAGGTTAGGGAAGGAAATTTCAGAGGTTGACATAGTCAAGAAAATACTCCAGAGTCTCACCAAGGAATGGGACAACAAGAAGACTGCCATTGAGGAAGCTCATGACTAAAACTTCTATAGTTATGATAAGCTCATTGGTAATCTCTTGACTCAAGAATCATCCCTGGAAAGATACAGTCAACAAGAAAGAAGGCTAGAGGAAAATAAGAAGGCTATTGCACTTAAGGCAGACTCTGCCGGATCAGCCTCTTCTGGATCAGAAAAGCAGCTAAAAGAATCAAAGTACACTGAAGAAGATATGGCTATGCTAGCCAAATACTTTGATAAATTGCCGAAGAAAAAGGATAAAGGAAGATCCAGAAGATTCGAATCAAGAACGCCTAAGGAAGGCACCTTAAGAAGGAATAAGCCAAGAAAGGCCCCAGAAGAAAAGAAAGATCCTAAGAAGGATGTTGATCCCTGTAAGGGTCTTTATAAGGGTAGGGGGGTGAATAGCCCTTTTTCGCTGAATAAACAGACTTTAAAAAGTCTTAGTGTAGCGTGTTTGATTATGATCCGGATGATGGATCCTGATGATGTAGTTATGACAATATAATGCAATAAATAAAGAGTTAAAGAAATCAAACATAAAGGATTTTATCCTAGTTCGGCCCCGCCTACACTCCAGTCCGCGGAGTTTCCTACCTCCGAGCTTTTCCCCTTGTGGATTCATTTCCAACTGGCAGGAAATCAAGCCTTACAACTTATCTCCAGATGGTACCCTTTCCGGATGTAGGATATACCACTAGAAGCACCAACTCCTAGCTAAGTCCTTTAGTCTTTCGCAGGATATACCACTTAGACTTCTACCCTGAATCTGAGCTGAGTTCTACAGGGAGATCCCACTCAAAGCACCAACTTTAAGTTGTATCCCAATCTCACAACTCACCCAAGTTGGAGATGTTGGGAACTGACAGTCAAATTGAACATGCATAAGAGGCATGACGGAAATTCAAAATTTTGTCCCTGTCCCAGGAACTCCTATTAGTTGCATATAAATTAAATAAAGCCTTAACTAAATAATTCTCTACCTAGGTTAGCATGCTAAAGGACTAGGCATACCATAATTCCAAATTATATCCTAGCATATATATTTTATACTAAGCATGTTATAACTCTAAGTTATAACCTAAGCATAAAATAAACTAAGCATGCGAAAATAACCTAAGCATAATTATTAAGTCTAAAAACACTTAAAGAAAAAGACTTAATAATTAAAAGAGAAAGAAAAAGAACTTACCAGTTGAAGCGTGCTTTTACAGGACCTTCTTGCACAAGCCTCCAATCGTAGGATAGCCTCTATCAGTATCCACACGAACCCCACCAACCAAAACCTCCACAGGAGGAAGAACTAAGAAGCCTCGAGTAGTTGCTAGACCACTCTAGAAGCCTCACCCAAAAATATAAACTAGCGGTGCCCGAATAAATTCAGGCTCCACAAAAATAACTTGCTCAAGTACCCGAGAGATTAATTATCTCGCTTAGGATTTATGCTTTGAGCTTGGACAATTTGAAAGGAAAGGAAATAGCCTATATATAGGCTTGGGGGAGCAAAAATGCTCCCCCTTTCATCGATGTGTCCATCCCATTAATATATATATATATATATATATATATATATATATATATATATATATATATATATATATATATATATATATATATATATATATATATAAAATAATAAACACACAGCCGCCCCTTTTCATGGGCTGCCTTTGTGCAGCCCATGAATAACGGCTGTGCATTTTTTGGGCAACCGAACTTTATACAAAATATTTCATACTTTTCGGTTTCAACTTGCCAATGCAAAATCCCTTTTAAATCCTTTCAAATAAATTTTTATTTTTGACTCTAATAAATTAGTTACCAGTCAAAATAAATAATTTTGGTCCAACCAAAATTGATCTAATCAATTATAATTTATTTATGACTCTAATTAATTAGTTATCGGTCAAAATAAATTCCCTGGTCTATCCAAAATTGATCTAATCAATTTTAACCAATCAAATAATAATCCAATTATTATTTATGTTATATTTTGCAATAGAATAAATCTATTAGTTCTTTACTTAGTCCGATAAAGGTCCAATGTGTGTGACCTTATAGGATCCCGAAGTATTAAGCTATTAAGATTTAACCAACCCTTGTTCTAATGAAACCATTGGCTTCATGTTCTAGACCGTGAATAGAACTTGATTACCTTAAACGACTGTAGTACGCCTCTAGCAAGGGTCTACCATCCCCCATTACTCGGAATGTCATTTATGCTTATGACTTAATCCCGGTTAATGCAATAGTTATCCAGTGCGATAAATTCCTTCCATTCTTTAATATTAGTACCATCTGGTTTATTGGGTTCGGTTAAAGTGTTAACCCACTAATAGTGAGGTTGCTCCAAGCTATCCCAGTTATTTACTTGTTACCGAAGTATATTGCCTTTTACCATAGTGTGTTTGACTAGAAACCATTTCTATCAAACACATACTCTGATCAGAGGTTTATGGCAATCATCACTTCAACAAGTGTCCAGGTACAACTCCTTAATATATCCAGAGCGATGGATTCTTTCCGACTACTCAGCCTACCAACGTGCTGTCATCACTATACCCGTAATCACCCGTAGCACCCTAAATTAATGAGTGTATAGTAATGACCCAAAGTATAGCAATGGTACCATACAAGGTAGCTAGCATCTCAAGTATGAGGACATTCGCAAAGCTTATTGCATGAAGATAAACACTAACACATTGATATATATACCAAGTGTTTGTCTTGCTGCGGTCTCCAATATATCTCCCAGATATATCCATGTGTAAAACTTAAGGCACCACCTTCAGTCCTTAGGAGATTGACTGCTTGGATCATTTCCCAGAAAGTTGACCACATGCTAGTCTTTACGTTTCATCAATATCCTTTCTTGATGAAACTATGACTAGGGATAGTTTAGACATAATCATAATTTCACATGAAGCAGGTTCCACCAAATATAGTCCAACTATAATTTCTCTGACTTCATGCTATGATATGTCAAGGACTTTTGCATATATACATCAATGAATATATTTTAACCAGCTATAATATATATGTATAAAAACACATTGATATAAATAAAAGAACAAATGCCTTTATTGATTAAATATATTATTCGTACTATTACATAATTAAGATATATCGCCCTAATTGCCTTAAGGGCATACATCATATCCAACAAACTCCCACTTGCACTAAGGCCAATTAGCCATATGTTTTAATCCATATGCTTTAACATGATGGTCATGTTTGACTTGAGTCAATGGCTTTGTCAGACCATCCGCGAGGTTCTGATCAGTGGGTACATATTCTAATCTTATTACCTTAGCATCAACAATCTCCCTAATTATATGATTCTTTCTGGATACATGTCTATTTTTCTGATGAGACCGTGGTTCCTTTGCCTGAGCTATGGCACCATTGTTATCACAATATAAAGTAATTGGATCAATAGCCTCAGGCACCACACTGAGATCACCAATAAATCCCTTTAACCAGATAGCTTCTTTTGCTGCTTCGCATGCAGCAATGTATTCAGATTCCGTGGTTGAATCAGCAATAGTTTCTTGCTTGGAACTCTTCAGCATACTGCCCCTCCATTTAACACATACACAAAACCTGACTGAGACTTAAAGTCATCCATGTCAGATTGAAAGCTCACGTCAATGTAACCTTTGATAGTGAGATCACCTTCTCCATAAATCAAGAACTCATCCTTAGTCCTTCTCAAGTACTTAAGGATTGCCTTGACGGCCATCCAGTGCTTTTCACCTAGATCTGACTGATATCTGCTCGTAAAGCTCAAAGCCTGAGAGACATCCGGCCTAGTACATATCATAGCATACATGATGGATCCTATCGCGGATGCATAGGGTATATCCTTCATGCGCATTCTCTCCTGAGCTATCTTCGGACACTCAACCTTAGATAGGTTAATCCCCTTTGTCATCGGGAGATAACCTTTCTTAGAATGCTCAAGGTTGAACCTATTCAACACCTTATCTATATATGTACTTTGAGAAAGACCTAACAGCCTCTTGGATCTATCCCTGTAGATCTTCATACCTAGTATAAATGTTGCTTTACCAAGGTCTTTCATGGAGAACTTTCTTGACAACCATACTTTAACGTTTTGAAGAAGAGAAATGTCATTTCCTATTAGTAGAATGTCATCAACATACAATACTAGAAAAACGACTGCACTTCCACTAACCTTCTTGTAAACACAAGGCTCATTTGCATTTGGGCAGAAATCCAATACCCGGATTATCTGATCAAACCTTATATTCCAACTCCTGGATTAAGTCCATAAACGGATCTTTGTAGCTTGCATACCTTCGAGCCATTCTGAGATGTAAAACCCTCAGGTTGTGTCATATACACATTCCGGTCTAAATCCCCATTCAGGAATGCTGTTTTTACATCCATCTGCCAGATCTCATAATTGTAATGAGCAGCAATAGCGAGGAGTATCCTTATGGATTTGAGCATGGCTACCGGTGAGAAGGTTTCATCATAGTCAATACCTTCCTGTTGACTATAACCTTTTACAACCAACCTTGCTTTATAGGTAACTACATTACCGTCCATGTCTGTCTTCTTCTTGAAGGCCCATTTGCACCCAATTGGTCTAACCTCTTGCGGTGCATCAACCAAATTCCAAACTTGGTTCTCGTACATGGAATCCATTTCTGATTTCATGGCCTTTTGCCATTTTTCAGAATCTGAGCTTTTTATTGCCTCATCATATGTCCTTGGTTCATCATCCTCCACAAGATATAGTTCCTTATCATTAGTGATGATAAACCCATATCTATCAGGACCCTTATGAACACGTCCTGATCTTCGCAATGATTGTGTTTCGACAGGTTGTTCTTAGATTACACTCTCTTATGTATCTAGAACGGGGTCAATCAGTTGATCATCTGTTTCTTCCTCTTGAACTTCCAGTTTAATATTGCTCCCACTAACCTTTTTAAGTAAGTGTTCCTTTTCTAAAAAGTGAGCATTCCGAGACACAAATACCTTTTGTGCTTCGGGTTGGTAAAACAGATATCCAATTGTTTCCCTTGGATATCCAATGAACAGACATTTATCAGCCTTGGCATTTAGATTATCTGACTCTATCCTCTTTACCATAGCAGGACAACCCCATACTCTTAAGTGACTTAGAGATGGCTTTTTGTTACACAATTTTTCATAAGGTTTAATATCAACTGATTTAGAGGGCACTCTATTTAAGACATAAACCGCGCTCTCAAGTGCATATCCCTAAAAGGATTTACTAAGAACTACATGGCTCATCATGGACCTGACCATATCTAATAAAGTCCGATTCCTCCTTTCTGATACTCCATTGTGTTGGGGTGTATAAGGAGGGGTCCACTGGGGAACTATCCCAGTTTCCTTTATATAATCCTGAAACTCCTGACTTAAGTATTCTCCACCTCGATCCAATCGAAGTGTTTTAATACTTTTCTCAAGCTGTTTCTCTACTTCAGCTCTGAATAGTTTGAATTTTTCAAAACTTTCAGATTTGTGCTTCATCAAGTACAAATAACCGTATCGTGAGTAACCATCAATAAAGGTTATGAAGTAGGAGTATCCTCCTAGTGCCTAAACACTCATTGGACCACATACATCAGTGTGTATAAGTTCCAATGTTCTCATGGCTCGTTCACCCTTTCCTTTAAAGGGTAACTTTGTCATTTTTCCTTTTAAATAAGGTTCGCAATCACCATAAGACTCCAAGTCTATTGGGCCCAAGTCTCCACGCTTATACAACTTGGTTAAGCTATCTTTGTTTATGTGGCCTAAACGGTAATGCCATAAGTAGAAGGAATTCTCATTATCTAATTTAACTTTCTTCATATTGTTTATATTGAAAACTTCTGTTTTAGTATCAAGAATATAAATGCCACCTTTCAACATTCCATAACCATAAAGAATATTATTCAAACGAATCTGACAATTATTATTTGAAAATAAAATTTCAAATCCCTCTGTTGCTAAACACGCAACAGATACAATATTCTTAGTAACACTTGGAATGTAATAACAATTATTCAAAACTAAAACAAGTCCACTTGGCAAAACAAGACTAAAGCTCCCTACGGCTAATGCAGCAACTCTGGCTCCATTTCCCACGCGTAGGTCCATCTCCCCTTTTGCAAGTTTTCTATAGTTCCTTAGTCCCTACACAGAAGTACAGATATGAGAACCACAACTAGTATCTAATACCCTAGTGGATTCTTGCGAAAAAGTAGCAAAGTTTTCAATTACAAATATACCTAAAGTAGATGCCTCTGTAGGCTTTTTCTTCAAATGCTCAGAAGCAGGAGCTTTGCAATCCCTCTTCCAATGTCCCGGTTTCCCACATTGAAAGCAGACATACTTAGATGCCTTCTTTTCATTCTTCTTCTTACTGATTCTTTTTCTTGGCACCCAGTGCCTGCTTCTTCTTCTTAGAAGCCTTGCCTTTTTCAACTAATAGTAGAGGTTTTTGATCTTTCTTGATCTGAGGTTCTACTGCTTTCAGCATGTTAATTAATTCAGGGATAGTTGAATTAATCCTGTTCATATAATAGTTAGTCACGAAGCCTGAGTAACTATCTGTCAAGGACATCAACACAAGGTCAATGCTCAAGTCATGATTCATCTCGAATCCCAATTGATTTAGCTTCTCAAGGTATCCTAAGAGTATCAATACATGCTGAGAGGCAGAGGTGCCAGCCTGCATCTTGGTCCCGAAAAGGAGCTTGGAGGTCTCATACCTCTCTGTCCTCTCCCTCTCCGAAAAGAGTTCTTCAAGATGGAGAACCATATCCTCCAAGGGTATGTTCTCATGTTATTTCTGAAGATCAGGATTCATGGACCCCAACATAATACATATGGTAGTCTCACAATCTTTCCCGTGCTTCAACCAGGCATCATGTTCCACATGATCCTCAACATCAGGTTCTACAGGGAAAATTTCACTTAGGACATAGGCGATTCCCTCAGATCTGAGAACTATTCTTACTGCTCGAAACCAATCAGAAAAGTTCGAGCCATTCAATTTGGTGTCAAGTAATATACGGAGATTAAAATTGTAAGCCATTTTCAACCTAAGACATAAGAAAAGAAAAGTGTTTAGATATTAGTTTAAGTACATGTATTTAATATGAGGACTTTCAATTAAATACATTTTCCTACTATTTTCTTCGAAATTTACAATAGCCCATTCTATTGAATTCGTGAATTTTAGCCCAGCTAAATTTTCTAGTAGGTAGCATCTATAACTAGTCTATTACAACCCCCAATTTTATGAGTCAAGTCATAATAGTCAGTCATAGTTGGAATCCCATTCCATTTGCATCGCATGCAATTGCTAATTCATTCAAGTTCCCTAATCCCAAGGGACGTGTGCTCTTATATTAGCATGTCCTTGAATATGTCTCAGATCTGGGCCTAGCCCCCAATTTTATGGTGGACTACCCCAGCTCTGTTAAGGCAGACCCTATCTCAAACTTTACAACCAATCAATGTGGACTAGAAGGAACGCTTTGCGTAGCACTTTGATAGCTCAAAAAGACCGTATTATAAATTTAAGCAAGGAAGACTATAACTTGCCTTAATATATTTACTTTGGGATTTTATTGGTGTTAAACGTCTCACCCAATCTAGGATTTTATCAGATGGACAAAATTATAATGACTTGTATTAATTCATGGAATTTTAGAATTAATTTATAAGATCTAACCTTAGGTGAGTTCAGTTCTTTATTATAATTATTCCATCAACCTAGATTATATGCAAAATAATTAACACTTTTATTTGTTATATTTATATTGCATTTTCTTTAAGCTTTTATTCAATAATTTTAATTTTTTACTTTATTATAGAAACATATATAAACACCATCTTATATACTAAAAATAAATTAGTTCATATTAATCCCCCGATTGGTCAATTCAAATTGCACCGATATAGGTTCCCAAGTAGGAGAGGTGCCCTATAAGGAGTAGACACCAATTTCAATCCCTAGCCAGAATAAATACGGGCACAAACTTGAAGACCAATGGATTCTCTTGAACTAATAAATTTCGTTCTTCCAATTCATGTAAATTGGGAGCATCTATAACCCATGTAATTTAAATAAATTATTGACACTTGTATAATTTGAGTAAGTTGAGCAGGCTTATTCAAAATTATTCATAACCAATTTCTAACCTTAAAATGAAAGGCAGAAGTTTATATGTATTGTTCCAAACTTAATTATGCACTAAATAGGCAGGCTTTGATACCACTGTTGGGAACTGACAGTCAAATTGAACATGCATAAGAGGCATGACGGAAATTCAAAATTTTGTCCCTGTCCCAGGAACTCCTATTAGTTGCATATAAATTAAATAAAACCTTAACTAAATAATTCTCTACCTAGGTTAGCATGCTAAAGGACTAGGCATACCATAATTTCAAATTATATCATAGCATATTTATTTTATACTAAGCATGTTATAACTCTAAGTTATAACCTAAGCATAAAATAAACTAAGCATGCAAAAATAACGTAAGCATAATTATTAAGTCTAAAAACACTTAAAGAAAAAGACTTAATCATTTAAAGAGAAAAAAAAGAACTTACCAGTTGAAGCGTGCTTTTGCAGGACCTTCTTGCACAAGCCTCCAATCGTAGGATAGCCTCTATCAGTATCCACACGAACCCCACCAACCAAAACCTCCCCAGGAGGAAGAACTAAGAAGCCTCGAGTAGTTGCTAGACCACTCTAGAAGCCACACCCAAAAATATAAACTAGCGGTGCCCGAATAAATTCAGGCTCCACAAAAATAACTTACTCAAATACCCGAGATATTAATTATCTCGCTTAGGATTTATGCTTTGAGCTTGATACAATTTGAAAGGAAAGGAAATAACCTATAATAGACTTGGGGGAGCAAAAATGCTCCCTCTTTCATCGATGTGGGATGAGAGTACTCCCATCCCATTAATATATATATATATATATATATATATATATATATATATATAATAATAATAATAATAATAATAAACACAGTCGCCCCTTTTCATGGGCTGCCTTTGTGCAGCCCATGAATAAGGGCTGTGCATTTTTCGAGCAACCGAACTTTGTATAAAATATTTCATACTTTTCTGTTTCAACTTGCCAATGCAAAATCTCTTTTAAATCCTTTCAAATAAATTTTTATTTTTGACTCTAATAAATTAGTTATCAGTCAAAATAAATAATTTTTGTCCAACCAAAATTGATCTAATCAATTATAATTTATTTATGACTCTAATTAATTAGTTATCGATCAAAATAAATTCCTTGGTCTATCCAAAATTGATCTAATCAATTTTAACCAATCAAATAATAATCCAATTATTATTTATGTTATATTTTGTAATAGAATAAATCTATTAGTTCTTTACTTAGTCCGATGAAGGTCCAATGTGTGTGACCTTATAGGATTCCGAAGTATTGAGCTGTTAAGGCTTAACCAACCCTTTTTCTAATGGAACCATTGGCTCGATGTTCTAGACCGTGAATAGAACTTGATTACCTTAAACGACTGTAGTACGCCTCTAGCAAGGGTCTACCATCCCCCATTACTCGGAACTTCATTTATGCCTCTGACTTAATCCTGGTAAATGCAATAGTTATCCAGTGCGATAAATTCATTCCATTCTTTAATATTAGTACCATCTGGTTTATTGGGTTCGGTTAAAGTGTTAACCCACTAATAGCGAGGTTGCTCCAAGCTATCCTAGTTATTTACTTGTTACCGAAGTATATTGCCTTTTACCATAGTGTGTTTGACTAGAAACCATTTCTATCAAACACATACTCTGATCAGAGGTTTATGGCAATCATCACTTCAACAAGTGGCCAGGTACAACTCCTTAATATATCCAGAGCGATGGATTCTTTCTGACTAATCAGCCTACCAACGTGCTGTCATCACTATACCCGTAATCACCCGTAGCACACTAAATTAATGAGTGTATAGTATTGACCCAAAGTATAGCAATAGTACCATACAAGGTAGCTAGCATCTCAAGTATGAGGACATTCGCAAAGCTTATTGCACGAAGATAAACACTAACACATTGATATATATACCAAGTGTTTATCTTGCTGCGGTCTCCAATATATCTCCCAGATATATCCATGTGTCCAACTTAAGGCACCACCTTCAGTCCTTAGGAGATTGACTGCTTGGACCCTTTCCAAGAAAGTTGACCACATGCTAGTCTTTCCGTTTCGTCAATATCCTTTCTTGATGAAACTATGACTAGGGATATTTTAGACATAATCATAATTTCACATGAAGCAGGTTCCACCAAATATAATTTCTCTGACTTCATGCTATGATATGTTAAGGACTTTTGTATACATACATCAATGAATATATTTTAACCAGCTATAATATATATGTATAAAAACACATTGATATAAACAAAAGAACAAATGCCTTTATTGATTAAATAAATTATTCGTACTATTACATAATTAAGATATATCGCCCTAATTGCTTTAAGGGCATACATCATATCCAACAGGAGATCCTTATTGAAACAACCTATACCTTATACTAAATCACCAAAATCGTAATCACAACATATAAATTTTTTTTGTACTTATACTTCATTTATATATATATAATCACTTGTAACATTATATCTTTTTTACAAATAATCTTATACAAAGAAAAATCAAAACCCGACCACCTTCTATTCTATATGCTTGTTTTGTGAGGAGCGGGAGTGAGATGGAACACAACGAACCAATCTTTCGTCCATGATATCTACAGGTAATGAACTTCCAGTACAAACTTTATTAGCTCTGAAAAATTTAGCGCTTTATATGAGGCGTAACTCAGTGAATATAAACAATTTATGAATTTAGCAAATCACATATTTACACACATTACAAATTCAATAGCAAATCACACACACACACACACACACATATTAACAAATTCAATATGTAGTCACACTTATATGAGAATGAATGAACTGGTTATTTAATTGTTGTGACATTTCCAGCCAAACTATTGCCCCGGGATACATGTAACATTTGTAACAATTGTCAATTGATTTGCTGGCCAGCTATGTAATAATTGGTTGACCTTTCGATCCGAATAAACAATTAGTTGACCTTTCGGTCCATTTGTCAGATATTGCAATTGGTTGACCAAATAGGTCAAGATGAACAGAACATGTATTGCAATGTTTGATCGGCTATGCCACAACGCCACTAATACTTTTTATATATTCAAGTACAAATGTTTGTTTTATGAACCATTGAACTTACAATTAGCATATATTAACATAAATAAACATATATTCCACATACATATATCACATAAATCCATCTTATCGAATACAATTCTCATTATAAACATATCCAATAATTCATATATCCACCAATTCACTTCACTTAAGAATTCAATCCATTATCATATTCAAATGACACATATTTACATATTTCTCATATATCAAAACAATTCATATCACATTCACATATTCATACAATTAACACATCAATACATTTCACCCATATATTCATATCATGTTTATACTCACAAATTATTCGAGCTAATTCTCTCGAAAATGACTTGGACATTCCTCTGGAATCCCTTCACTATTTTGAGCTCCTATAACATAAATTCATATAAAATATAAATATATACATCTTATTACCTTTTGTATATATAAAAAGATTGACATAAACTAGAATAGAATTACTATCTCCGTGACCTTACTGTGTATAACTAATCATATCTCTCAAAGTACTCAACTAAATGACCTGATTCCAGTTTCATTTTACTTTTAACACATAGCTTTATAAAATATCAAAATTTCAGAATTTTCTGATTACTTTTCCATTTATTGTTAATTTGATATTTTGAACTCTAATTCTGTCCTGCTTTTCCTGCACTTTGAACCAGTATCCTTGTGACCTCACTTCACTTCGAAATTCATAACTTTCAACTCACTAACTCAATTGCTCTGATTCTTCTTTTGTTCAATTTATAATACACAATTCCATAACATACTAAAACCTCAAAATTTTCAAAGCCTGATATGATTTATAGTGAATTTTCCTTCAATGCCCTGTTTCAACCCGTTCTACCTGGACAACATCTTAGTAAAACGACCACAACTTTCTATAAACAACATGAATCGACCTGATTCTTCTTCCTACTTAAACTATACATATAAGGGAATAACATATCAAAAACTTAGAATTTTCTAAGCAGTATAACAATCCCAGATTAATTTTGAAACTCACCTCATCTCTTTGATCATCCAATTCTGGACACTTCATCTTATAAAAATCATAGCTATTGATCTACTCATCTAAAAATTCCCCAATTTTACATAAGGCTCCGTTAGACACATATAAAAAAATCTCTAGTTTACCATATCTCCTAATTCTATCTCTAACATAATAAAAATTGAATCATTAGTTCGGCTCGATACCTGATTCTTGTTCGACCCCTTCTTCTCTCTACTTCTCTTATCATCTCTTCTTCTCTAACTCTTTCTCTTCTGAGTGTTTAAGGGTTGGTAGGGATCAAATTTCTGATCCTTATCCTTTCCTTTATCACCTCCTTTCTTATTAATATTTATCCTTAACATTATATACCAACTATACCCCTTATAATCTTCATTTATACCAAAACAATAATTTTACTAATACTACTAATAAACTATAAAATTATATTATATTATATTATCTAAATCACTTTATACTGTAATATAACTATACTCATTTACTCCTTAAAATTCTATAACTATATAATTCAGTAACTGGTCATTAAAATATCGTATTTTTATATAATCAAATAACTATTATTTTAACTAATCAATTTATGATAAATATGACATGTAAAATATTATATAATCTAATTTTATAACATGTAACATATGTGGACAAATACAGATATAATGCATGAAATGGGATGTTACACTTACACTCTTATTTTCACAATGGTTTTGGTTTTGGATTTCCTTAAGTTTATAACTCACTTAGGAATCCTTACAACAGATTTGGAATTGCTTGATTCTTGGAGGGACTGTGATCACTGATTGCTTGAGCAAATGTTCTTGTGAATAGCTTTTTTAAATCAACCAGCCAACCTTCTCAATGTGTGAAGCTTCCCTTTTATAGGCTTCTATCATAAATGTAGCCGTTGTGGGTTGTTGAGCTTGAGTTTAATCTTCACCCTTGATTTGGTTGAATGTGGGGCTTCTAGAGCCGTTGATCAATCCGTTAGACAGTAATTTGACCCTTTTGAGTTCTTGGGATTGAGGCTGAAAAGATGTCAGTGATCATTTTCCTTGAATTTTAGTGTCATACCAACCTTTATACCAGTAACTTTCTAGTGTGAGCTCTATGCTCCTCCTTATTGGTCTAGGTGAAAAAGGTTGTTAGCTTTTTTGGTCCGGTGTTAGTCCTTTTGTCCTTTGTTTGAAAAGTGCAAGCTGTCACTTTTGTCTTATTCATGGGGAAAGGTTCTTTAACTTTGTAGTCCAAAAGATGGAGGGAAAAGTTATCTTTGAAAATTTTCCCATTTTCTTTAAGTGTGAGTCTTCCGGATGTCTTCAGACTCATTGTCTTCGAACCTGTCTTTTTCTGGATGTTGATCTTGAAGGATTAAAGTTTGTTTCCTTTCCAAACTTTATCCTGATAGTCCCAGTATGTTCTTAGGTACTTGATGTCTTTAATGGATGACCTTGTGGTTGGATCTTATCCGGACATTTCCATTTGGATTTAGGAGTTTAAGTTTTTATTTCTTTCAAACTTGATCCAGATAATTTAGTTCAATTTTCAATCCGGATCATTATTTCCCAACTATCTCCCCCATTTGATGGAAACAAAAACTAAGCATATGGGAAGGGAGTTTACATGAGCTAAGTACGATTCTTGATACTTAGTCATTTACAGATTTTACTCCCCTAAAATTCTAGCATCCTAACTCCCTCAATATTTTTGAATTCTGGCTTCTAATGTTTTTATAGTACAATTATAGATTGTACTTTAGAAGTAATTTTTCAGAAATTAGATATTCACTATATACTTCTGCTGTTAACAATAGTTAACATCAATAAAGTGCAGGATTACAAATACAGAGATATATAAGTGAATCTAGCTATTACAAAAATTTTCATTGAAGAATAGGCTGGTCTAATTTCCTCCGGATGGTCCTCCCTCCTTTTCCTTGCCCTTGCTTGTCCCTTCCCCTTGCTGACTTTTCTCCCCCTTTTTATTTTCAGCTTGAGGATCGATTATCATATAGGTTCATTTGTCCCAGGCTTCTTGCCAAGCTTTGGAGTATATAGAGTAGTCAACATTACCTTTACTCCTTTCATCAATGATTTAATCAATAGTTGCTAGAGTGAGGTAGTAGGGGCGGATAGCTTTCTTCAGTTGAGTAGGTCTGTTTGATTATGGGATGGATGTGGAGCACAAACTCTTGATCTTTCTTGTCAAAGTAAGGGAATAGTGCCTTTAGCAGAGTTATCACTCCCTTTTATCCAAAGAAGCCAGGGTCCCCGATGACTTGGATAAGATTGTGGAAGACCAAAAGAAGTTGGCTCTCCGAAATTGACCGTGCAGAGGAAGATTCGGATAAGGAGAGGTTATTTATTCCGATTTGAATTATTTCTTCACTAATTCCTCTCCGGATGTTATGAATGGATTCCATTTGAAGTGATATCTCCTTTGTAATAGAGGCTTTCCAATCATTTATTATTTTCTCTATTCTAGCCAGGTGACTTCCCATCTCTTCGCCTATATTATCCATCATTTTCTCTTGGATTTTTGGGAGAGATTCATCCAGGAAGTCAATAAGCATCTCCTGGACTGCTTGTTGGTCTTCTCCCAACTCTATGATGGTGGGTTTAAGATCCTTCTCAATAATGAATTTTGACAATTTTTCAAACTTAGTATCCAGATAGGCCTTTATTTCATCTGATAGCTCGGAGGAGGAGGAAGTAATCTTGTCAAGCATTGTGCTATAGTTGTTTGATGCCAATGTGTTAGCTTGATCAGTAGTCCGGTTGGCTGTTGTAATACCATCCTTAAGCTCAGAGATTAATGGTTTTATTTGAGACAGGGAGGCTTCAACAATTGCACCAGGAGAGGGAAAATCTAGAACTTTTTCTTCTATCTTCTTTACTGAGTGCTTTATAAATTTCTCCCAATTCCTGCTTCAAATCCAGACCAAAAGCTTATTCAAGCATTGCTTTTACAATAGTTCTCAGATGGATGCAGATGTTCCGTAGACTCTGCTTTATATATCCTTCCTCATTCTCCTCTTGAGTAGATTCTTTTAAAAGTTTAAGTGTTGTTATAACTTTAGCTTCTTTGGTATTGACTCCTGGTATTCTGATAGGGCTAGCAGCTTGAAGAGGTCTATCTCCGAATGAGCTGGAAGAGTCATCTTCGGATGAGCTAGAAGAACCACTGATTTCTTCTTCTTCTTCCTCCATTTCACCTGACATCTCATTGTTCTTCTTTTCCACCCTTACCTTCGGACTAGCCTCGCCCTTACGGTCTATTTTAGAAGTTTTCCCTTTGGAACATAGACTATATCCCTCCTTCAAAATGAGGTTATCCAGGTTAGGCACTGGTTCCTCAAACATATTTTGATTTTCAGTGTCTAAGTTGTCCTTGATTTTACCTGCTGTGTCATCACCAATAGTAGGGTCAGCATTAACATAAGAAAGATCTGTGTAGGAGTTACCTCACTAATCTGCGCTTGGAGCAGGATGTTTGCATCTTCTCTTCTTACTTCATTAGTTTCCACCATAACCCCTGGATGACAGGAAATGTCCTCTGTCACCCCTACATTTGCCTTTTCAGGACTTTTGATAGCATCCCTGGGCATGTTGGAAATATCCTCAACACCCACTACATATGCCTTTACAGGACTTTGAATACCTCCTCGAGGAATTGTTTTAGTTTGGATTGAAGGCTCTATAAATAACAAATTTTCCGGCAGAGTTTCAAATCTTGATAGAAAGGGGAAAATCTCTACTTCCGGATCCCTAGTGATTTCTTCCAGATCTACTGAATCAATTCGGATGGGTTGAGTACCAGAACTGCCCCTAGGCCAGTCTATTATGAGCTTTTTATTAATTGCAGTGTTTTTCTTCATGGCTTCCCTTATCTCTTCAAACTGCCAATCATCTGGTTATATCGCCTCAGTGGATCCAGGCACATTCTTGCCTTTTGCAACCCTGGCCTTAGCCAGTTCCTCCATCACTACTCTGTTGGCTGATTCCTCATCAATCACAATAGCAGCAGGCTTTTTAGCTTCTTATTCTGATGCTTTTGAGCTTGGACTGCTTCATCAAATATACATCCCTTCCGAGTAAGTTGCTTCTTTAGCATAGGGGCCTCATCCTCCATTTCCTCCTCATCAGACCCATGCTCCTCTATTAGCATATCTGTTATCTTTCTCTTCTGCCCCTTCTGATATCCTTTCTTAATCACAGTAGTAGCCACTGTGATGGTTTCTCTTACTTCTGAATCATATACAGGCTTTTTCATTTTATCAGCAGCTTTGATCAATCTGCCTCTTGACTTACGCTTTTCTGTGGATTTAGCCAAGAGAGCTCTGTTATTGATAAGGCATCCTCATTTTCTTCCGGAACTAAGGCTAGTTCCTTTCTTGCCTTAGGTTTGGAGGTTTGTGCTTCCTTAGGAGCAGGAGCAATAACATCCGGATTTGTAGCTTTCCTTGCTCTGCTCTTCTTCTCATCTCTAAGCTTTTTGGCCTTCTCCTCATTCCATTTCTTCCCAAAACTCAGTCTTCTAAAATTCTTCTCTAGAATTTCTTTTCCTTATACTGCTTCAAAGCTAGTAAGATTCACTTTATGTGCTATAAGGATCCGGGTAATGAGTGCTCCATGGGAGTTTACGTGGTTCTTGAGATAATCAGCACTGACATGTTGATTTTGTTGCATCCGATCCAATGTTGTAGCACGCAGTGTTGGAAGGCAGATACTGTAGTTAAGGATTCCTTCCGAATTAGAATAAGCTTTGCCATTGTATGTTGGAGAAATCTTAGGGTTTCTGGGAAGTAAGTTGAGAATTTATCACCAAAGTATCCGGAATGTAGCCATAACTTTGAGTCATATTCCACCTCTAATTCATCTCCATCAGTCCGTAGTAAAAGTCTATAATTCTTCATGCTGAGGTATTTTTCAAAGAAGGCAGGAGTGATTGTAATTTTTTTCCCTTGAACCTTGGTTCGCAGGGCATCAAAGTACTTGTGGGCTTGAAGGTTGTCGTAAAATTCTTTGACCAGTTTAGGATAGGTTGGGCAATTTATTTTGAGAAAATTACTCAAGTGCTGATCTTCTATGAGTGTTGAGTAGGGGGTAGTTTTGAACAGAAAGTTATCGCCTAGGAAATTTGTGGGGATAATAGAGTCGGAGGGTTTACAGTCTATAGGGATGGAATCTTTATCTTTCAGATTGGATTCTGAGAAGATGTTTTGGGTAGGAAGCATTTTAGGTCCTTCACCCTTAGGGTTCTGGGTTTTGAAAATTGCTTTGAAAATTGCAGAGTAACAGTACTTAGTTGCTCGTGTGAAGAAAAAGAGGATTTTTAGTGGGTTTATATAGATTTTTCAAAATAAGGGTATTTTGGTAATTAGGATGCCGGTAATTTGGCCAGATTGATGACATGGAAATCGAATTTTTAGGAGAGAGGTAAATTTAGTTTAATCATAGAATGGGAATGGTTTATTTAAAATGCTAGCTGTTGAATTTACCGCGCGTGTAACAGCCAATAGACGTTGAAATTCAAAAAGTAACGGTTACCTTTAAGCACTTTAATTGTCATTTATCATTCTTGTCTTCTGACTTGACACTCTCTTTTCCGGGACAGAGTTCTTACCAATGCTTCTTCTCTTTTGGGTTTAATGTTTTGCCGGTTATCTAAAAATGTTCTTGGACTGTATTCCGAATTAACTTCAAATTGGATTGGACATACCAATAGATTCCCTTAGCTTTCCAAATTGATCTTTACTCAATGGCTTAGTGAAGCTGTCTACTCTTTGCTCATTGGTTGGATGTATACCAAAGCAACATCCTTCTTCATCACATGATCTCGGATGAAATGATACCTTATATTGACATGCTTCATCCTGCTATGGAGCACTAGATTTTTCAACACATCAATTACACTTTTGTTGTCACACATAACATCCACACATCCGGATTGAACTCCATAGTCTTCTAGTTATTGCTTGATCTAAAGGAGTTGAGCCATACAACTTCCAGCTGCCATATATTCTGCTTCTATAGTAGATATGGCAACTGAAGTTTACTTCTTACTGTACCATGATACTAAGAAATCTCCAAGGAAGTGCAGCCTCCGGATGTACTGTTTCTCTCAAGAGTATCTCTTCCATAATCTGCATCAGTGAATCCTTGTAGTGTAAAATCTCTGTTACTAGGATACCATAACCCAACTTCAGTGGTTCCTAGGAGGTATCTAAGAATCCTCCTTACTGCCTTGAGATGAGAATCCTTAGGATTGGCTTGATACCTAGCACAGTAGCAAACTGCATAGTGTATGTCAGTTATGCTAGCTGTCAAGTATAGGAGAGAACAATCATTCCTCTATAGAGCTTTTGATCGACATCTTCTCCTTCAGAATCCTTGGATAAGACTATATCTGATCCTATTGGAGTGGACATAGGCTTGCTTTTGTCCATTTTAAACTTCTTTAAGACCTCCTTGGTATATTTTGATTGGTTAATGAAAATCCCATCCGGACTTTGCTTGATTTATAAACCAAGGAAGAAATTAAGTTCTCCCATCATGGACATCTCAAATTCCTTCTACATTTGAGAGCTGAACTCCTTGCACATCTTGTCATTCGTAGCTCTAAAAATGATATCATCCACATAAATTTGGACTAGGATAACATCATCTTTCTTCCTTTTGATGAAGAGTGTGGTGTCTGCCTTGCCTCTGATGTATCCCTTGGATATAAGGAATGAGGTTAATCTTTCATACTAAGCTCTAGGTGCCTGTTTTAATCCATAGAGGGCCTTCTTCAGTTTGTACACATGATCCAGATGCTTTGGGTCTTCAAATCCGGGAGGTTGCTTAACATAGACTTCTTCTTGGATGATGCCATTTAGAAATGCACTTTTGACATCCATTTGGTATAGTGTAAACCCCATGATGGAAGCAAAAGAGCATAAGATCGAATTGCCTCCAGCCTTACTACTGGTGCAAAGGTTTCTTCAAAATCAATCCCTTCTTGCTAATTGTGTCCTTGGGTAACCAATCTTGCCTTGTTTCTTACCACTACTCCGGATACATCTAGCTTGTTGGAATACCTATTTGGTGCCTATGACAAACTTTCCCTTTGGTGGTGCCACTAGATCCCATACATTATTTCTGGTGAATTGATCTAGTTCTTCCTGCATTGCCATCATCCAGCTTTCATCTCCTTCAGCATCTTGAAATTTCTTTGGCTCAATGAGAGAGACAAAAGCAGCATGACTCATTATCCTATTGAGTTGACTTTTGGTTCTTACTGGATTCTGAGCATCATCCAGAATATTATCCATTGAATGATCTCTGTGCGTTCGGATTTCACTTTGTAATCCTTCATGTTGGATTGGAGCTTGTTCCACTTTTGCTTCAACTACTTCTTCTTGACCTTCATTGAAGTTAATCTCTTATGGGTTGAGATTAACTTGTTGTACTTCTGGATCAAGGGACATTCTTTCATCTTCTTCTTTATACTTCTTGATTTGGAATGAATCAGGAATTTTTGCCTCCTTTTCTCCAGATTCTTCAGCTTCCAGAATTGGATCTTCTGGAGTTGAACTTCTTTTACTTGTGTGGTTAGTCTCATTAAAATCTACATGTATAGACTCTACCGCAGTTTGGGTTCATTTATTAAAGACTCTATAAGCCTTACTATATATTGAGTAGCCAAGGAAAATTGCTTCATCATATTTAGGATCAAATTTTCCTAGTTGCTCTCTATCATTTAGGATGTAGCATTTACATCCAAATGCTTTAAAGTACCCAATTTTTGGTTTTCTTCCCTTCCAGATTTCATATGGGGTCTTTTCTATGGTCTTTCTAATGAGAGCTCTATTCAAGATGTAACATGCTGTGTTTACAGCCTATCCCCAGAAATATTTTGGTAAACAATTCTCACTTAGCATTGCTCTAGCCATTTCAATCATGGTCTTGTTCTTTCTCTCAACAACTCCATTTTATTGAGGTGTGTGAGGGGCAGAGAAGTTATGTTTAATGCCCTTGGATTCACAGAATTCAACAAAAAGCCTATTTTTGAACTCACCACCATTATCACTCTGGATGCGTGCAATGCTTATGCCCTGTTCTACTTCTATCCGGATGAAATTTTTTGAGAAGTGGTCAAAGGCTTCATCTTTGCTCGTCAGCAAGAGAACCCAGGTATATCGAGAATAATCATCCATAATGACCATGATGTATTCTCTTCTACCTAAACTCAAGGATTTAATTAGACCAAAGAGATCTATATGCAAGAGTTCAACTACTCTTTTTGAAGGAATATAGGAAATGAAAGGGAAACTTTTCTTATGTTGTTTACCTAATTAGCATGTAGTGCATAGAGGATCCTTATCAAAAACAACTTTAGGCAAACCCACTACTAATTCCTTTTTGGCTAATTTGGACAGGAGGTTCATGCTAACATGTCCCAACCTCTGGTGCCATAGCCATGATTCTTCTTCTTTAGACACCAAGCAGATATTCTTTTTCTCATTTCCAATGTTAACAGAATAGACATTATTTACTCTAGGTGCATAAAGTATAAGTTAATTAGACTAACTATCATAAATTGAGCAGCCTCTGGAATCAAATGTGACTTTTCTTCCTTTGTCATAGAGTTGGGCTACACTTAGTAAGTTGAACTTCAGTCCATCAACCAGTGAGACATCTTCAATTTTTAATTCGGATCCAATGGTTCCATGTCTAATGATCTATCCTTTTTGATTTTCTCTAAAGCTCACTTTGCCTCCCTTCTTCCGGGTTAATGTGATGAAGGCCTCCTCATCACCTGTCATGTGCCTTAAGCATCCATTATCAATGTACCAAGTGTGTTGTTCTACTGTGAATCTAAGGCATACCTGCAAAACAGATCAAGTGAGTTTGGGTACCCAATCAAATTTGGGTCCTCTCGGTTTAATAACCATATTAGGCTAAGGATTAACATCATAATAACCATTTTTTAATCTACATAATTTAGTAATATGATTGGTTTTCCCACAAAACTTGCACCCAGCAATGGATCCATTCTAACCCTGCTTCTTTTTTATCCTTTCAAGATCTTCGTTCCTATAGTTTCCTCTATATCCAGCTTCTTTAATGCTTATAGATGGTCCTGTGTGTATCCAGAAGCTGGTTGAAGGTGCAACTTCTGTTGCATAATTTTTTCTTTGTTTGGCAGGTTGTTGGTTGTAAACCACTTTACCCTTTCCCTTTTAAGCAATAGTATATATTTAGGCTTGTGGTTGCCTGCTAACCTCTTTTACCTTTTGGTTAGAGGATTTTGAATTTCCTTTGGCAGAATGATGTGGAATTTTTTATGTAGCCTTTCCTGGATTTCTCCTTCTTTGTGGGGAATTTGATTTCCATGCGGATGCCTCCTTTATCAGTGCTATTTCTCTATCCTGCCCAATTAGATTTGTACTTAGCATTTGTACTTAATTTTTTAGGTAGTTCTCCTCCACTTCATCAATGTGCTTTGTTGTTCTTATCAGGTTGACATCTTCTGCCAAGGCTTCATTATCCTCAGCAATTTCCAACATTTGTCTTCTGAAAGACTTAATTGCTTTTGCATTCTTCTTCAGACTCTTGATCACAATAGATAGAGCTCTAGCAAGGTCAAAATTAGAAGCATAGTTAGAATAAGAGTTTACCGCAATGTTTGTTGTCTCTGATTCTGATTCTTTGACTTGTATTATTTCTTGTTTAGAGGCATTCTTCCTAAATTGCTCTGCTTCCAGATCAGTCAGTGCCATGAATGTACAGTTAGCAGTGTCTTCTTCTTCTTCTTCTTCTTCTTCTTCTGTTGAAGATGAACTGCTACTTTCTTCACTGTTGCTCCAGGTAGCCACCATTGCCTTCTTTTTGAACTTCCTGGTTTTCTTAAGCTTGGGGCATTTTGTTTTGAAATGACCTTTCTCTCCACATTTAAAACAAGCAGTTTTATTTTCTGGATCCTTCTTTTCTTTCGGATTCTTTCTAGGTCTATCTCTTCTAGACGTGCCTTCTCTTATTTTTCGGGATTCATACTTTCTTGACTTCCTTCTATATTTCTTTTTTATGAACCTGTTGAGCTTTCTAGTTAATAGGGCTAGTTGTTCTTTGGTGCTTAGTGATTCAGTGATTTGCTCTTCTTCTTCGGATGAAGCTAATCGAGTGGATTCTGCCTTTAGTGAAATAGCTTTCTTCTTTTCTTCAGGCTTCTTCTCCTGTTGGCTATATCTCTCCAAGGAGAGCTTTTGAGTTAAGAGATTGCCAATGATCTCATCATAACTGTAAACATTTAACTCATGAGCTTCCTCAATAGCAGTCTTTTCGTTATCCTACTCTTTGGTGAGACTCTGGAGCACCTTTTTCACCATTTCTACTTCAAACACTTCCTTTCCGAGCCTCTTCATCTCATTCACTAGATTGGTATATCTAGTGTTCATGCTACTAATGGATTCTTTTGGCTCCATCTTGAAGGATTCAAGTTTTTCCTAGAGTAGATCAATCTTTGCTTCTTTCACTTTCCTTGTTCCTTCATAGGTTACCTCCAGCTTCTCCCAGATCTCCTTTGCAGTCTCATATCCAGATATCCTGTTGAATTTTATTGCACTAAGAGCACAATGAAGCATGTTAATAGCATTTGTGTTTTCACACAACTTTTTAAAATCATTCTCATCCCATAAGCATTATAGCTTTTGGGTGATCATACCCTCTACTTCATGAGTAGGCTCAAATGGGCCATCCTGGATGATCAACCATGCTTGCATGCTTTATGTTTGAATGAAGTTCTTCATCCAATTTTTCTAGAACGTGCAGTGTTCACCGATGAAGAGTGGAGGACGGGTAATGGACATACCCTCGGGAAGGAGTTGTGAGCTTTGGAAACTCATTTTGATATTTGAATCAAAATTTTGGACCTTTAGCTCGAGATTGTTAGATCTGTAGTGTTAAGCACATGCTCTGATACCACTTGTTGATCCCTGTGAGGGTCTTTATAAGGGCAGGGGGGGTGAATGGCCCTTTTTCTTGGAATAAACATACTTTAAAAAGTCTTATTATAATGTGTTTGATTATGATCCAGATGGTGGATCCGGATGATGCAGTTATGATTATATAATGCAATAAATAAAGAGAAACAAATCAAACACAAAGTATTTTTGCCTGGTTCAGCCCCGCCTACTCTAGTCCCAGGAGTTTCCTTCCTCTGAACTTTTCCACTAGTGGATTCCTTTCCAACTGGCAGGAATCAACCCTTAGAACTTATCTCTAGATGGTACCCCCTTCCGGATGTAGGATATATGACTAGAAGCACCAACTCCTAGCTGAGCTCTTTAGTACTTAGCAAGATATGCCACTTAGACTTCTACCCTGAATCTAAGCTGATTCCTACAGGGAGATCCCACTCAAAGCACCAACTTTAAGTTGTATCCCAATCTCATAACTCAACCAAGTTGGAGATCCTTACACACTTATTTTCACAAAGGTTTTGGTTTTGGATTTCCTTAAGTTTATAACTCACTTAGGAATCCTTACAACAGATTTGGAATTGTTTGATTCTTGGAGGGATTGAGATTACTGATTGGTTGAGCAAATGTACTTGTGAATAGCTTTTTCAAATCAACTAGCCAGCCTTCTCAATGTGTGAAGCTTCCCTTTTTTCGGCTTCTGTCATAAATATAGACGTTGTGGGTTTTTGAGCTTGAGTTTAATCTTCAGCCTTGATCTGGTTGAATGTGGTGCTTCTGGAGCCGTTGATCAATCCATTAGAAAGTAATTTGACACATTGAATTCTTGGGATTGAGGCTAAAAAGATGTCAATGATCGTTTTCCTTATAATTTAGTGTCACACCAAATTTTACACCAGTAACTTTTTGGTGTGAGCTGCACGCGCCTCCTTATTGGTCTAGGTGAAAAAGGTTGTTAGCTTTTTTCGTTTGGTGTAAGTCCTTTTGTCCTTTTTTTGAAAAGTGCAAGCTGTCACTTTTGTCTTGTTCATGGTGAAAGGATCTTTGACTTTGTAGATCAAAAGGTGGAGGGAAAAGTTATCTTTAAAACTTTTCCCATTTTCTTTAAGTGTGAGTCTTCCGGATGTCTTCAGACTCATTGTCTCCGGATCTGTCTTCTTCTGAAGCTAGTGCAATCAGTTCTTTCGGATGCTGATCTTGAAGGATTAAAGTTTGTTTCCTTTCCAAACTTTATCCTAATAGTTCTAGTATGTGCTTAGGTACTTGATGTCTTTATTGGAGGACTTTGTGGTTGGATCTTGTCCGGATGTTTCCATTTGGATTTAGGATTTTAAGTTCTTATTTCTTTCAAACTTGATCCAGATAATTTAGTTCAATTTTCGATATAGATCATTGTTTCCCAACAAAGGATGTGCCTGCTTCGAATGAGGGGAAAAGGGCACTTCAGAACTAAAGGGCCCAAGCTGAGAAAGGAAAAGAAGTATAAGAAGAAAGCTATAGTGGCCACATGGAGCAATAGTGAAGAAAGCAGCTGTTCATCTTCAATAGAAGAAGAAGAGAATACTCACTGTGCATTTATGGCACTGACGGATCTGAAAGTAGAATAATCTGGAAGAAAGTCATACAAGCAAGACACTGAGCCAATTGGGGATTTAGAATCAGAATCAGCAAATACCGAGGTAAACTCTCATTCTAATCTTGTTTCTAACATTGATCTTGCTAAAGCTTTAAAGGTGGTGATCCACAATGTGAGAAAGAACACCAAAGCCATAAAATCCATACAATGACAAATTTTAGAATTGGCTGAAGATGTCAAAGCTATGTCACAAGACATCAACTTGATGAGAACCATAAAGCACATGGATGTGGTGGAGGAAAACTTCCTGAAAAGTCAAGTTCAGATCTTGAGTGCCAACTTGACAGGGTTAGATGGGGAGCTAACTTTGATGAAGGAAGCATCCGGAAGGAGATCCGGTCCTTTGCAACCAAGAAGGAATGCAAGGCAAGCTCTAAAGTCTTTCAACCAAAAGAAGAAAGAGGTCAGAAGGCAACCTCAAGCCCAATGATACACTGCTGCACAAAAAGGAAAGGCTAAGGCAGTTTACAATCAGCAACCTGGAAAGTAAAGAAGGAATAATGTAGTAGAAGTGGCACCCCCAACCAGCTTTCGGATACATACTGGATCAACAACAAGCGTAAAAGAAGCTAGATATAGAGGGGACTATGGGAAGGATGATCTTGAGAAGATCGAAAAGAAGCAAGATCAGAACAGACCCATCTCAGGGTGCAGGTTTTATGGGAAAAATAACCATGTTACTAAATTGTGTAGATTAAAAAATGGTTATTATGCTATTTATCCTTGGTCTGAAATGTTTGATAACCCGAGAGGAATGAAATTTGATTGGGTATCCAAACCCACTTGATCTATTTTGCAGGTATGCCTTAGATCCATAATAGATCAAAACACTTGGTACATTAATAGTGGATGCTCAAGGCACATGACAGGTGATGAGAAGGCATTCATCACATTAATCTGGAAGAAGGGAGGCAAAGTAAGCTTTGAAGACAATAAAAAAGGATAGATCATTGGACATGGAACCATTAGATCTGAATTAAAGATAGAAGATGTCTCACTGGTTGATGGACTGAAGTTCAACTTACTAAGTGTAGCCCAACTCTGTGATAAAGGAAGAAAAGTCACCTTTGACTCCGAAGGATGCTCAATCTTTGATAGTAAGTCTAATCAAGTCATTCTTTATGCGCCTAGAGTAAACAATGTCTATTCTATTAACATTAAAAATGAGAAAAAGAATATCTACTTGGTGTCTAAAGAAGAAGAATCATGGCTATAGCACCTGAGGTTGGGACATGTTAGCATGAACCTCATGTCTAAATTAGCCAAAAAGGAATTAGTTGTGGGTTTGCCTAAGGTTGCTTTTGATAAGGATCATCTATGCACCACATGTCAATTAGGTAAACAGCATAAGAAAAATTTCCCTTCCATTTCTTACATTCCTTCCAAAAGAGTGCTTGAACTCTTACATATTGATCTCTATGGTCCAATCAAACTATTGGGTTTAGGTAGAAGAGAATACACCATGGTGATTGTGGATGATTATTCTCGTTATACCTGGGTTCTCTTGCTAGCAAGCAAAGATGAAGCCTTTGACCAATTCTCAAAAACATTCATCCGGATAGAAGTAGAAAGGGGCATAAGCATTGCACGCATCCGGAGTGATAATGGTAGCGAGTTCAAAAATGAGCACTTTGCTAAATTTTGTGACTTCAAGGGGATTAAACATAACTTCTCTGCCCCCCATACACCTCAACATAATGGAGTAGTTGAGAGAAAAAATAGGACCATAGTTGAGATGGCTAGAACAATGCTAAATGAGAATTGTTTGCTAAAATATTTCTGGGGTGAGGCCGTAAACACAACATGTTATATTTTAAATAGAGCTCTCATTAGAAAGACCATAGAAAAGACCCCCTATGAAATCTGGAAGGGAAGAAAACCTAAAATTGTGTACTTTAAGGCATTTGGATGTAAGTGCTACATTCTGAACGATAGAGAGAAATTAGGAAAATTTGATCTCAAATCTGATGAAGCAAATTTCCTTGGCTACTCAACACATAGCAAGGCTTACAGAGTCTTTAACAAATGAACCCAAACTGTGGTAGAGTCAATACATGTAGATTTTGATGAGACTACCTATGTAGGGAAAAGAGGTCCCACTCTGGAATATCCAATTCCGGAAGCTGAAAATTCTGGAGAAAAGAGAGAAGCCAAAGTTCCTGATTCTTTCCAAATCAAGAAGTATAAAGAAGAAGACAAAGGAATATCTTGTAATCTAGAAGTGCAATAAGTTGATCTCAACCCACATGAGATAGAATTCGAAGAAGGTCAAGAAGGAGAAGTTGAAGCAGAAGTGGAACAAGCTCCAATCCAATATGAAGATCTACCAAGGGAAGTCCGGACTCGCAGAGATCATCCAGTTGAAACTATTTTGGACAATGTCCAAAATCCAGTAAGAACTAGAGGTCAACTCAACCGGATGATGAGTTATACTGCTTTTATCTCTCTTATTGAGCCAAAGAAATTGTAAGATGCAGAAGGAGATGAAAGCTGGATGAAGGCCATGCAAGAAGAGGTAGATCAATACACAAGGAATGTGTTGGAAAATAATAATTAGGATCACAAAATTAAACTAAATTAACTGGAAAAAGTCTGAAAGAAACAAAAACTTAAAACTATGTAAATCCCAAATCCAAATGGAAACATCTGGACAAAGATCCAGCTACAAGGTTATCCATTGAAGACATCAAGTACCTAAGCACATGGAATCATCAGAATAAAGCTTGGAAAGGAAACAAGCTTTAATCCCTCAAGAATAGCATCCGAAAGAACTGATTGTCCTAGCTCCGGAAGTATAGAGATCCAGAGACAATGAGTCTAAAGACATCTAGAAGACTCATGCTTGAAGACGATGGGAAAAAGGTTCAAAGATAACTTTTCCCTTCCCTTTTAGTCTACATTTTCAAAGATCCTTTCCCCATGAACAAGACAAAAAGTGATAGCTTGCACTTTTCAGTAAAAGGACAAAAGGACTGACTCCGGACTGAAAAAGCTAACAATCCTTTTCACCTAGACTAATAAGGAGGCACGTGGAGCTAACACCAAAAAGCTAATGGTGTAAAAGTTGGTGCATCACAAAAAGCTAAGTACAACGATCACTGACAACTTTTTAGCATCAATCCCTAGAATTCAAACGGGTCTAATTACAGTCTTACGGATTGATCAACGGCTCCAAAAGTGCCACCTATAACCTAATCAAGGGTGAAGATTTATTACTAGCTCAACAACCCACAACGGCTACATTTATGATAGAAGCCTATATAAAAGGGAAGCTTCACTAAATGAGAAGGTTGGCTATTTGATTGACAAAAGCAAGTAACAAAGCACAAGCATTCAATTAGTTTACAATCCCTCCAAGAATCAATGAATTCCAAATCTATTATAAGGATTCCTAAGTGAGCTATAAACTTAAGGAATCCAAAAACCAAAACCTTTGTGAAAATAAGAGTGTAAGGATCTCCAACTTGGGTGAGTTGTGAGATTGGGATACAACTTAAAGTTGGTGCTTTGAGTGGGAACTCCCTGTAGGACTCAGCTTAGATTCAGGGTAGAAGTCTAAGTGGTATATCCTACTAAAGACTAAAGGACTCAGCTAGGAGTACGTGCTTTTAGTTGTATATCCTACATCAGGAAGGGGTTACCATCCGGAGATAAATTGTAAGGCTTGATTCCTGCCAGTTGGAAAGGAATCCACTAGTGGAAAAGCTCAGAGGAAGGAAACTCTGGGGACTGGAGTAGGTGGGGCGGAACCAGGATAAAATCCTTTGTGTTTGATTTCTTTAACTCTTTATTTATTGCATTATATTATCATAACTGTATCATCTGGATCCATCATCTGGATCATAATCAAACACACTACACTAAGACTTTTTAAAGTCTGTATATTTCGCGAAAAAGGGTCATTCACCCCCCTATGACCTTATAAAGACCCTCACAGGGACCAACAAGTGGTATCAGAGTAAGTGCTCAAAACTAGCGATCTAACAATCTCGAGCTAAAGGTCCCATATTTTGATTCATACATCAAAATGAGTTTCCAAGACTCGCAACTCCTTCCCGAAGGTATGTCTATTACCCGTCCTCCACTCTTCATCGGTGAATATTACACGTTCTAGAAGAACTGGATGAAGAACTTTATACAATCACAAAGCATGCAAGCATGGTTAGTCATTGAAGATGGCCCATATGACCCTACTTATAAAGTAGAGGGTATGACTACCCAAAAGCCCTCAAGTATGCGGGATGAGAATGACTTTAAAAAGTTGCGTAAAAATGCAAATGCTATTAACATGCTTCATTATGCTCTTAGTGCAGCTAAATTTAATAGAATATCCATATGTGAGACTGCAAAAGAGATTTGGGAGAAGCTGGAGGTAACCTATGAAGGAACCACCAAACTAAGACAAGCTAAGCTTGATCTCCTCCAGCAGAAGTTTGAAGCTTTCAAATTGGAGCCAAAAGAATCCATCAGTAATATGAACACTAGATACACCAATCTAGTGAATGAGATGAAGAGGCTTGGAAAGGAAATTCCTGAAGAAGAGATGGTGAAGAAAGTGCTCTAAAGTCTCACCAAGGAATGGCACAACAAGAAGACTGCCATTGAGGAAGCTCATGACCTAAACTTCTATAGTTATGTTGAGCTCATTGGTAATCTTTTAACTCAAGAGCTATCCTTGGAGAGATATAGCCAACAAGAAAAGAAGCCTGAAGAGAAAAAAATGTCATTGCACTAAAGGTAGAATCTACCGGATCAGCTTCATTCGGAGAAGAAGAACAAGCCACGGAACCTCAAAGTACTAAGGAGCAACTAGCTCTATTAACCAGAAGGCTCAACAGGTTCCTACAAAAGAAAGAAAGAAGGAAGTCCATAAAATATGAATCCCGAAGATCAAGAGAAGGAACTTCTAGAAGTGACAGGCTTAAAAGAAATTCGGAAGAAAAGAAGGATCCGAAAAAAGATGCCGTCTGTTTTGAATGTGGAGAAAAAAGCCATTTTAGAACAAAATGTCCCAAGCTTAAGAGAACCAAGAAGTTCAAAAAGAAGGCAATGGTAGCTACTTGGAGCAACAGTGAAGAAAGTAGCAGCTCATCTTCAATAGAAGAAGAGGAGACTGCCAATTGTGCATTCATAGCTTTAACTGATCCAGAAGCAGACCAATCTAAAAAGAAAGCCTCCAAGCAAGAAATAGTGCAAATCAAACAATGAGAACTAGAAACAACAAACACTGAGGTAAATTCTTGTTCTAATTCTGCTTCAAATTTTGACCTTGCTAGAGCTCTATCTACTGTAGTCAAGGGTGTAAAGAAGAATGCAAAAGCAATTAAGTCCCTTAAAAGAGCAATGCTGGAGTTGGTAGAAGATGCTAAAGTAATGGTACAAGATATCAATTTGATTAGAGCAACCAAGCATATTGATGTTGTGGAGGAGAACTTCCTTAGGAATCAAGTCCAGATTCTAAATGCAAATGTAACGGGACTGGATAGAGAAATCAATCTATTAAAGGAAGTATCCAGGAAGAGGAAAGAGACAAAAGCTCCAAGAAGAGATAATCATCCTCATGCTCAGAGCAGATTCCAAAAGACCCCTAATCAAAGGATGAAGGAAGTGAGCAGGCAACCACAAGCCCAAAGATATACTACTGCTTAAAAGGTTAAGGCTAAGGTGGCTTACAACCAATAGCCTATCAAACAAAGAAGAAATTATAGAGCAGAAATTGCACCTCTAAAGAGTTTTTGGATTCACACCAGACCATCTACCAGTATGCAAAAAGCTGGATATAAAGGGAACTATGGGAAGGAGAATCTGGAGAAGATCAGTGAGAAGCAAAAGCAGAACAGACCCATTTTAGGGTGCAGGTTTTATGGGGAAAATAATCATATTACTAAATCATGTAGATTAAAAAATGGTTATTATGATGTTTACCCTTGGCCTGAGATGGTTATTAACCCTAGAGGACCCAAATCTAATTGGGTACCCAAACCCATTTGATCTATTTTACAGGTATGCCTTATATTACACTAGATCAATACAATTGGCACATTGATAGTGAATGCTTAAGGCACATGACAGGTGATGAGAAGGCCTTCATCACATTAACCCTGAAGAAGGGAGGCAAAGTAAGCTTTAAAGATAGTCAAAAGGGACAGATCATTGGTCATGGAGCCATTGGATCTGAGTTAAAGATAGAAGATGTATCATTGGTTGATGGAATGAAATTCAATTTGCTAAGTGTGGCCCAACTCTGTGACAAAGGAAGAAAAGTCATATTTGATTTCGGAGGCTGCTCAATCTATGATAGTAAGTCCAACCAACTCATTCTTTATGCACCTAGAGTAAATAATGTCTATTATATAACTATTAAAACTGAGAAAAAGAATATCTGCCTGGTGTCTACAGAAGAAGAATCATAGCTATGGCACCGGAGGTTAGGACATGTCAGCATGAACCTCCTGTCCAAACTAGCCAAAAAGGAATTAGTAGTGGGTTTGCCTAAGGTTGCTTTTGATAAGGATCATCTATGCACTACATGTCAATTAGGTAAACAGCATAAGAAAAGTTTCCCTTCCATCTCATACATTCCTTCTAAAAGAGTACTTGAGCTCTTGCATATTGATCTCTTTGGTCTAATCAAGCCATTGAGTTTGGGAAAAAGAGAATACACCATGGTCATTGTGGATGACTATTCTCGATATACCTGGGTTCTCTTGCTAGCAAGCAAAGATGAAGCCTTTAACCAATTCTCAAAAACATTCATCCGGATAGAGGTAGAACAGGGCATAAGCATTGCACGCATCCGGAGTGATAATGGTGGGGAGTTAAAAAATAAGCATTTTGCTGAATTTTGTGCTCCAAGTGCATTGAACACAACTTCTCTGCCCCTCATACTCCTCAACAAAATGGAGTTGTCGAGAGAAAGGACAGGAATATAGCTGAGATGGCTAGGATAATGCTTAATGAGAATTGTTTGCCAAAATATTTATGGGGAGAGGCCGTAAACATTGCATGTTATATTTTAAATAGAGCTCTCATCAGAAAGACCATAGAAAAGATCCCCTATGCAATGTGGAAGGGAAGAAAACCCAAAATTGGGTATTTCAAAGTATTCGGATGTAAATGCTACATCATTAATGATAGAGAACTAGGAAAATTTAATCCTAAATCTGATGAAGTAATTTTCCTGGGCTACTCAACACATAGTAAGGCTTATAGAGTCTTCAATAAATGAACCCAAACTGTGGTAGAGTCAATACGTATAGATTTTGATGAGACTAACACTGTAGGAGATAAAAGCTACACTTCGGAAGATCCAGTTCCAAAAACTGAAAAATCTTGAGAAAAGAAGGAAGTAGGAATTCCTGATTCATTTCAAATCAAGAAGTACAAAGAGGAAGATGAAGGAATATCCTTTGATCCAGAAGTACAACAAGTTAATCTCAACCCACAGGAGATTGACTTTAATGAAGGCCAAGAAGGATTGGTTGAAGCTGAAGTGGAGTAAGTCCTAGTTCAACCTGAAGGTCTACAAAGGGAGATCCGGACACACAGAGATCAATCGATTGAAAATATTCTGGATGATGTTCAGAACCCAGTAAGAACCAGAGGTCAGCTCAACAGGATGATGAGCCATGCTGCTTTTATCTCTCTTATTGAGCCAAAGAAATTTCAAGATGCTGAAGGAGATGAAAGTTGGATGATGGCAATACAGGAAGAGCTAGATAATTTCACCAGAAATGATGTATAGGATCTTGTAGCACCTCCAAAAGGAAAGTCAATCATTAGCACCAAATGGGTATTCCGAAACAAGCTAGATGAATCTGGAGTTGTAGTGAGAAACAAAGCAAGACTGGTTGCTCAAGGCTATAATCAACAAGAAGAGATTGATTTTAAAGAAACTTTTACCCCTGTAGCTAGACTGGAGGCAATCCAGATTCTACGTGCTTTTGCATCTTTCATGGGATTCACATTATTCCAAATGGATGTCAAAAGTGCATTCCTTAATGGAGTGATCCAGGAAGAAGTATATGTAAAGCAGCCACTTGGATTTGAAGATCCTAAGTATCCAGATCATGTCTACAAACTGAAGAAAGCTCTCTATGGCCTGAAGCAAGCACCAAGAGCCTGGTATGAGAGACTCACTACATTTCTCATATCCAAAGGGTATATCCGAGGCAAAGTAGATACAACTCTTTTCATTAAGAAGAAGAAGAATGACATTATTCTAGTCCAAATCTATGTGGATGATATCATATTTGGAGCCACTTATGAAAGGATGTGTAAAGAATTCAGTTCTCAAATACAGAAGGAATTTGAGATGTCCATGATGGGAGATCTCAACATCTTTCATGGTCTACAAATCAAGCAAAGTCCGGATGGGATTTTCATTAACCAGTCAAAGTATACCAAGGAGATCTTGAAAAAGTTTAAAATGGACAAGAGCAATCCTATGTTCACTCTAATGAGATCAGATACAATCCTATCCAAGGATTGTGAAGGAGAAGATGTTGATCAGAAGCTCTATAGAAGGATAATTTGCTCACTCCTGTACTTGACAGCTAACAGACTTGACATACATTATGCATTCTGTTACTGTTCAAGATATCAAGCCAATCCCAAGGATTCTCATTTCAAAGCTGTAAAAAGGATCCTAAGATACCTACTAGGAACTACTGAAGTTAGGCTATGGTATCCTAGTAATGGTCATTTCATACTCCAAGGGTTCACTAATGCAGACTATAGCAGGGATACTCTTGAGAGAAAGAGTACATCCAGAGGTTGCCATTTTCTTAGAGATTGCTTAGTTTCATGGTATAGCAAGAAGCAAACTTCAGTTGCCTTGTCTACTAGAAAAGCTGAATACATGGCAGCTAGAAGTTATGTAGCTCAACTCCTCTGGATCAAGCAATAACTTGAAGATTATGGAGTTTAATCCCGTGTGTGACAACAAAAGTTCTATTGATGTGTCAAAGAATCCAGTACTCCACAACAGGATGAAGCATGTCAACATAAGGCATCATTTCATTAGGGATCATGTGATGAAGAAGGATGTTACATTGATATACATTCCAATCAATGAGAAAAGAGTAGATATCTTTACTAAACCATTAAGTAAAGATCAATTTGGGAAGCTAAGGGAGTCAATTGGTATGTCCAATCCAATTTAGGGTTAATCCAGAAGACAACTTGAAATCAAGTCGGATCCTTGGCAAAAAACTCAACCCGGAAGAGAAGAAGTATTAGGGAGAAATTTATTCTGAAAGGATGCCACATCAGCAGACAGGAATGACAAATGGCAGTAAAAGCGAATAAAAGCAACAATTACTTTTTGAATTTCAAATGTCTATTGGCTATTATACGTGCGGTAAATTTAACAGTTTATTTTTAAAATAAACCGTTCCCATTTTCCGGTTAAACTGAATTTACCTCTCTCTTAAAAATCCAGTCGCTATGTCATCAATTCAGCCAAACTACTGGTGTTCGGATTACCAAACTACCCTCACTTTGAAAATTCTATATAAACCTCTCAAATCCACTCTTCTTCCTAAAGCGAGCAACTACTCTACTGTTACTCTGCAAAAATTGAAACCTAAACCCTAATTCATACAATCCTTTCTTTAAAATGGCAGCAATCATGACTGAGGCTGGACCCATAATGCTTCTAACCCAGAACATCTTTGAAGAGTCTGATCTTCAAGATGGAGACTTCATCCCCGTAAATTTCTAACCTTCCGACTCTGTACTACCCACAGATTATTTGGGGGACAATTTCTTATTTGAGATGAATCCTTACTCCAAACTTATAGAAGATCAAAATCTCACGGATTTCCTTAAGATAAACTGCCCCACATATCCTGACTTGGTCAAGGAGTTTTATGAAAATCTCAGCGTTCACTCCAAGTTTCATGCTCTTCGAACCAAGGTCCAGGGCAAAGAAATTACTGTTACCCCAGATTTCTTTGAACAACATATGGGCATGAAAAATGAGGGTGTTCTGCTTCGGGCTGACGGTGATGAAAAAAAAGTTAAGTATGAAGCCAAACAGTGGTTGCATCCAAACTACTTTGGAGATAAATTGTCCACATACTTTCCTTATATTCCCAGATACCTCCAGCATGTCATGGTAAAATTGGTGCTCATAAGGAAAGGATCTCTTACCACAGTGTCTTCATTTCAACATTGTGTTCTTCAACACTGGGTAGAGACTAGGGTAGTCAACATACTTGTATTGCTCATCCACTTCCTCAAGCAGCATATAAATTCTCACGGCGCTCTCATCACCCAGATTCTCCTTGCAAACAAAATCAACCTCACCAGATTTGTATCTATCACTGGTAAGGAAAGCTTGGAGAAGAACTTTAAGAAATTGAACTATAGGGAGAAGTGGAATGAAGAAAAGGCTAAAAATCAAAGAGATAAGAGGAAAAGCAAAGCTAGAAAAACCTCTGATCCATCAGAGGCTCCGGTTCTAAAGAAGGCCCGGATTGTTAAACCCAAGACAGTTAAAAAGCAGACTATAATTTCGGATGAAGAGGAGAATGAAGATACCCAGGCAATCACCCAACTGCTTAATAAATCTCTGGAAAAGCCAAAACTAAGGGGAAGGTTGATTAAGATAGCTGATTTATTGAGAAGTCCGATTTGTGATCCAAAAGCAAGGTAAAGCATCGCAGTAGCTGCTGCTGCAATATAAAAGGGCTATTAGAAAGGCTAGAAAGAAAAGCATCAGAATTGCTGAAGGGGGGAAATGGGCCTGATGAAGAGGAAACAGAAGATGAAATGCTAGCACCAAAGAAGCAGTTCACCCGGAAGGGGTGCACTTTTGATGAAGTAGTTAAGGCTCAAAAACATCAAAAGAAAACAGCCAAGAAGTCAATAGCTATAGTTATTGATAAGGAGGTCGCTAAGAGGGTGGTTGTGGAGGAGTTGGCTAAGGCCAAAAGTTTAAAAGGCAAATATGTTCCAGGATCTAATGAGGATATCCTTCTGGAGGATCCTTAGTATGAAGAGATGATGGCTTCTATGGCAAACAACTACAGAATTAACAATCTTGCCAAAGAAGGACCCGAAGGATCCTTAGCTACACCAATCCTCATAGATCAAGCTGCCTTGGCTGAAGTCTCAAAGATTATAGAATCTGGATCATTCAACTTCCTACCTGTCACAGAACCTCTTTTAGAGAACCTGCTAATTCCGGAAGCTGAGATCCCTGCAGAAATAAGTCCTATAAAGGCAATTGTAGAAGGTATTGAGGACAGTTCCAACACGCCTGGGGGAGTTATCATAAGTCCTAAAAAGGCAATAGAAGGGGTGATAGAGGACATTTCCTATCATCCGAGGGTTAAAGTAGAAGCACATGAAGAGACAACCATCCTATCCCAAGCACAACTTAGTGAGGTACTTCCTATCACAACTACTTTAAATATTAATGCTGATATTACTGCTGGTGATGACACAGCAGTTGAGATAAGGGACAACTTAGATACACATGTCCTAAATGTATCCAAGGAAGATGAGCCCAACCCGAATAATATCATTCTGGAGGAGGGATAGGGTCTGAGATTCGAAGAGAACGCCTCTAATGCAAACTCTAAGGGTGAGGCCAGTCTAAGGGAAAGGTCGGAAGAGAGGAGAGAAGAACAAGATAAGTCCCATTCAGAGGAGACCAATAATGAACCCTTAGGAAGTAGCTCTAGTTCCAGAGATGAATCCTCCAGCTCCTCTGAAGAAGAATTTCCTCCAAAAGTTAGCCCCATGAGAGTGCCTGCAAATAACACAGTAAAGGATAAAGTATCTGCCGCTCTTCATTTGTTGAAAGAGGCTCCTCAAGAGGAGAATGAGGAAGGGTACATCAAATAAAGTCTCCGGATAATATGCACCCATCTAAGATGGGTTGAAAAGGAACTGCTGAGATAAGCTACTGATTCGAATGTAAAGAAGGAGTTGGGTGAAATAAAAAACATAGTAAAGAACATAGAAGATAAAATTCTTGATTTCCCCACTCCAGGAGCAATAGCAGAAGCTTCTCTCTCCCTGATCAAACCAACATTAAATGAGCTTAAAGAAAATGGTTCCATAGCTAACCAGACCGCTGATCAAGCCAATACCCTTGCTTCAAAAAATTGTGGAACAATACTTGACAAAATCACCTCCTCCTCCTCCGAGCTCTCAGAAGAAATAAAAGCCTATCTGGATACCAAGTTTGAAAAATTGTCAAAATTCATGGCTGAGAAGGGCCCCAAACCTGCCATAAAAGATCTGGGAGTAGACCAGCAAGTTCTTCAGGAAATACTGGTAGATTTTATTAAGAAAACTATTCCTAAAATCCAAGATAAAATACTTGATGACATGGGCGATAAAATACAGAGTCGTCTGGCCGAATTAGAGAAGATAATAACTGACTGGAAGGCATCCATTGTCAAAGAAATCTCTCTTCAAATGGAGTCTATTCATAATATTCGGAAAGGGATTAGTGAAGAAATCACCCTACTCCAAACCGGAATCAATAACCTCTCAATATCCGAATCCTCTTCCTCACCTGCCATTCCGAAAAGCTAGCTTCTTCCGGTCTTCCATAACCTCGTACAAGCCATTGGAGACTCCGGCTTCTTTGGTCAGAAAGGGATGACAACTCTCTTTAAGGTTCTCTTCCCTTACTATGATCCAAAGGATCAAGAGTTTGTCTTGCGTATTCATCCGTCAATCAAACAGTCCTATAACCAATTGAAGACAATCCGACCCTTCTATCTCACTCCTCCAATGGTTGACAATATTATTGATGAAATGTCCAAAGGTATTGCTGACTACACTATTTATTCAAATGCATGACAAGCGGCTTGGGATAACAAGACTTATATGGTAATAGACCCCCAAGCTAGAAACAAAAAGGGGGAGAAGAGTATACAAGAACCTGAATTCGGCAAGGGAAAGGCTAAGGAAAGAGGACCATCCAGAGGGAATTAGACTAGCTATGTTCTGCAATCTTATAAAATCTTGTAATAGCTAGATTCACTATTATATATTTCTATAATTTGTGATCTGAACTTCATTGATGTTAACTATTATTAACAGCAGAAGTATATATAGTGAAACTATCTAATTCTCAAAAATGTGCTTCTAAAGTACAATATGTAATTGTACTAAAACAATCTTAGAAGCTAGAATTAAAAAATATTGGGGAAGTTAGGATACTAGAATTATAGGGGAGTAAAACCTGTATATGTCTAAGTATCAATAATCATACTTAGTTCATACATACTCCATTGCCTTGTACTTAGTTTTTGTTTCCATCAAACGGGGGAGATTGTTGGAAAACAATGATCTGGATCACAAAATTAAACTAAAATATCCGGATCAAGTTTGAAAGAAACAAAAACTTAAAACTATGTTCCCAAATCCAAATGGAAACATCCGGACAAAGATCCAGCTACAAGGTTGTCCATTGAAGACATCAAGTACCTAAGCATATGGAATCATCAAAATAAAGCTTAGAAAGGAAACAAGCTTTAATCCCTCAGGAACAACATTCGGAAGAACTAATTATCCCAACTCCGAAAGCATAGAGATCAGGAGACAATGAGTCTGAAGACATCCAGAAGACTCATGCTTGAAGACAATGGGAAAAAGTTTCAAAGATAACTTTTCCCTCCCTTTTTGGTCTACATTATCAAAGATCCTTTCCCCATGAATAAGACAAAAGGTGACAGCTTGCACTTTTTAGTAAAAGGACAAAAGGACTGACACCGGACTGAAAAAGCTAATAACCTTTTTCACCTAGACCAATGAGGAGGTGCATGGAGCTAACACCAAAAAGCTAATGGTGTAAAAGTTGGTGCATCACAAAAAGCCAAGTAAAACGATCACTGACAACTTTTTAGCATCAAACCTAGAATTCAAATGGGTCAAATTATAGTCTAACGGATTGATCAACGGCTTCAGAAGCGCCACCTATAACCTGATCAAGTGTGAAGATTTATTACAAGCTCAACAATCCATAACGGCTACATTTATGATAGAAGCTTATAAAAGGGAAGCTTCACCAAATGAGAAGGTTGGCTGTTTGATTGATAAAAGCAAGTAACAAAGCACAAGCATTTAATTAGTTTACAATCCCTACAAGAATCAATTAATTCTAAATCTGTTGTAAGGATTCCTAAGTGCGCTATAAACTTAAGGAAATCCAAAAACCAAAACCTTTATGAGAACAAGAGTGTAAGGATATCCAACTTGGGTGAGTTATGAGATTGGGATACAACTTAAAGTTGGTGCTTTGAGTGGGAACTCCCTGTGGGACTCAGCTTAGATTCGGGGTAGAAGTCTAAGTGGTATATCCTACTAAAGACTAAAGGACTCAGCTAGGAGTTGGTGCTTCTAATGGTATATCCTACATCCGTAAGGGGTTACCATCCGGAGAAAAATCATAAGGCTTGATTCCTACGAGTTGGAAAGGAATCCACTAGTAGAAAAGCTCCGAGGAAGCAAACTCCGGGGACTGGAGTAGGCGGGGTCAAACTAAGATAAAATCATTTGTGTTTGATTTCTTTGACTCTTTATTTATTGCATTATATTGTCATAACTACATCATCCGGATCCATCATCTGGATCATAATCAAACACACTATACTAAGACTTTTTAAAGTCTGTATATTCCGCAAAAAGGGTCATTCACCCCCCTTGACCTTATAAAGACCCTCACAGGGACCAACAGAATGATGTATGGGATCTAGTGGCACCTCTAAGAGGAAAGCCAATCATTGGCACCAAATGGGTATTCCGGAACAAGCTAGATTAATAAGGAATAGTGGTAAGAAACAAGGCAAGATTAGTTGCCCAAGGCTACAATCAACAGGAAGGGATCGACTTTGAAGAAACATTTTCCCTTGTAGCAAGATTGGAGGCAATCTAGATTCTATGTGCTTTTGGATCATTTATGGGATTTACATTATTCCAAATGGATGTCAAAAGTGCATTTCTTATTGGATTTATCCAGGAAGAAGTCTATGTGAAGCAGCCACTTGGATTTGAAGACTCAAAACATCTAGATCATGTCTATAAATTGGAGAAAGCCCTATATGGATTGAAGTAAGCACTAAGAGCTTGGTATGAGAGACTCACTACTTTTCTCATATCCAAGGGATATATCCAGGGCAAAGCAGATACAACTCTTTTCATCAAGAAAAAGAAGGATAATATCATTCTAGTCTAAATATATGTGGATGCCATTATAGTTAGGGCAACAGATGAGAAGATGTGTGAGGAATTCAGCTCTCAGATATAGAAGGAATTTGAGATGTCCATGATGGGAGAACTAAATTTCTTCCTTGGTTTACAAATCAAGCAAAGTCCGGATGGGATTTTCATTAATCAATCTAAGTACACCAAGGAGGTTTTGAAGAAGTTTGAAATGGACAAGAGCAAACCAATGTCCACTCCAATGGGATCAGATACAGTCCTATCCAAGGATTGTAAAGGGGAAGATGTTGATTAGAAGCTATACAGAAGAATGGTTGGATCACTTCTATACTTGACTGCTAGCAGGCTTGAAATATACTATACAGTCTGCTACTGTGTAAGATATCAATCCAATCCTAAAGACTCTCATCTTAAGGTAGTGAAGAGAATCCTTAGATATCTTCTAAGAACCACTGAAGTTGGGTTATAGTATCCTAGTAATGGAGATTTCATACTCCTAGGCTTTATTGATGCAGACTATAGCAGAGATACTCTTGAAAGAAAGAGTACATCCAGAGGGTGCCATTTCCTTATAGATTGCCTAGTATTATGGTACAGCAAGAAGCAAACTTCCGTTGCCTTATCAACTATAGAAGCAGAATATATGGCAGCTGGAAGTTGTGTAGCTCAACTCCTTTGGATCAAGCAACAACTAGAAGATTATGAAGTCCAATCCAGGTGTATGTATGTAATGTGTGACAGCAAAAGTGCCATTGATATGTCAAAGAATCCAGTATTCCATAGCAGGATGAAACATGTCAACATAAGGCATCATTTCATCCGGGATCATGTGATGAAGAAGGATGTTGCATTGGTATATATTCCAACCAATGAACAAAGAGCAGACATCTTTACTAAACCACTAAGTAAAGATCAATTTGGCAAGCAAAGAGTCACAATTGGAATGTCTAATCCAATTTGAAGAAGATCCGGAAGACAGCATATAGTTAACTTGGATTCCTGGCAAGACAAGGAATTCGGACGAAGAAATGAAGTCAGCTCTACTCCGAAGGGAATATTGCCACATCAGCAAATAGAAAGGAAACATGGTAGTAAAGGCACTAAAAAATAACTATTCCTTTTTGAATTTCAAATGTCTATTGGGAGTTACACGCGCGGTAAATTCAACTGCTGGAATTTAAAGTAAATCGTTCCCATTCTCTGGTTAAACGAAATTTACCTCTCTCCTAAAACTTGCCATGCCATGTCATCAATCCTGCCAAATTAATGACGTCTGGATCACCAACATACCCTCGCTTTGAAAATCCTATAAATACCCCCAAAGTCTTTGTCTTCTTCACGTGAGCAACATAAACGTACTGTTACTCTGCAATTTTCAAAACTCAAAATCCTTCAAACTCATTAAAATGTCAGCCATAATGACCAACGAAGGAATCAAAATGCTTTCCCAAAAGAACATCGTTGAACAATCTGCTTTCAATAATAAAGACTTCACACCTATAAACTTTAAACCCTCAAACTCAGTAATTCCCACGGACTATCTGGGAGATAACTTCTTGTTCAGGATAGATCCTTTCACCAAGTTAATTGAGGATCAACACCTAACTGACTTCCTCAAAATCAAATGTCCAACCTATCCAGACCTAGTGCGTGAATTCTACAGCAATCTGAAAGTTCATTCCTTTCGTGATGCCCTAAGAACGGAAGTTTAGGGAAAGATGATCATAATTATGCCAGAATTGTTTGAAAAATTCCTGAACATGAAGAATGATAGGGTCCAATTCAGAATCAATGGAGATGAATAACAAGTTAAGTACAAACCAAAGATGTGGCTACATCCAAACTACTTTAGGGAAAAATTTTCAACATACTTCCCGGAGGTACCAAGATTTCTCCAGCATGCCCTTGCAAAGCTAGTTCTAATCTGGAAGGGCTCTCTTAACACAGTATCATTCTTTCAGAACTACGTATTACAACACTAGGTAGAGGGTAGGGTCATTAACATGCCAGTGTTGATCATCCACTACCTAAGGCGGGACAAAAATTCTCACGACGACCTTATCACCTGAATTCTAATCACCAATGAAGTGAACTTGATTGAATTCTAGGCAGTTAATGGAAAAGAAATCCTGGAGAAAAACTTCAGAAAATTGAGCTTTGGAGAGAAATGGAATGAAGAGAAGGCAAAGAAATTAAGGGATGAGAAGAGAAGCAAGACCCGGAAGGCAGTTAATCCAGTTGAAGAGGCTCTAGTACCAAAAAGGGCTAGAACCACTAAGCCCAAGACTCAAAAGCAACTGGAACTAGTTTCGAAGGAGGAGATTGATGAGGATGCTCAAACCCTCACTCAATTGTTGAGAAAGAGCCTGGAGAAGCCAAAGCCAAGGGGGAGATCAATCAAGGCAGCAGACAAGAAAAGAAAATCTGCTGAAACCCCAACTATGGTAGTAGAGGATGAAGAAACATGAGATGAAGCTTCGGTGCCCAGGAAGCAATTCACTAGAAAAGGGTGCTCTTATGATGAGCTAGTTAAAGCCCAAAAAGCTCAAAAAAAGAAAGCTAAGAAGCCTACGAGCATTGTGATTGATGAGGAAACTGTGAAAAGGGCGCACGAAGCTGAATTGTCAAAGGCCAGGATAACAAAGGGGAAGAATGTGCCCGGATCCACTGAAGAAGTTCATCCGGGTGACCCACAGTATGATATAATAAAGGAGGCTATGAAGGACAATGAAAGAATCAACAAGCAGACCATAGAAGGACCTGGAGTCTCTTCCGGGGCTCAACAAATTCTTGTTCATCTAGTGGACATGGCCACTATATCCTAAGATCCGAAAGTTGATCATTTTTCTTTCCTACCTAGATCCGGACCACTTCTAGACAATCTGCTTAATCCGGACCACTGGCATAAAAGTTGGCAAGGTACTAAAATACAAGAAAACTATCACTGACAACTTTTCAGCCTCAATCCCGAGGATTCAAACGGGGTCAAAATCTCTATCTAACGGATTGATCAATGGCTCCAGAAGCGCCACATATTACTTGATCAACGGTGAAGATTAAATACAAGTCCAACAACCCATAACGACTACATTTATAATAGAAGCCTATAAAAGGGAAGCTTCACAAGTTGAGAAGGTGCTGGTTGATTTAAGAAAGCAATTGACAAGAGAGTTCGCTAGAGCAATCAGTAAACACATCCCTCTAAGAATCAATTAATTTCCAAATCTATTGTAAGGATTCCCAAGTGAAAGTATAAACTTGAGGAAGTCCAAAACCAAAACCTTTGAGCCGAACCAGTATAAATCTCTTGTGTTTGAATTTTCTTTACTCTGTCTTTAATTTATTGCAATTTATTACATCATCCGGATCCAAAATATCTGAAACATTCAAACACGCGACACAAGACTTTTTGAAAGTCTATTATTTCCGCTAAAAATATCATTCAACCCCCCCCCCCCCCCCCACCCCCCCCCCCCCCCCCCCCGCGTTCTGACCTTATTTACATAAGCACAGGGACCAACATCCATTACAACATGTTTAAAGTCACAAAAATCAGTTTAGATCACGAAAATAAAAGAATGAGCTAAAAACGAAATAAAAAAATCATGGAACAACTTCAATTTAGGATTCGAAGAACAAAACAAAACCGAATGAATTACAAATGAATGAACTTCAAAATCATGATATCAAAAGAGTGAGCTCGAAACGGAATTAAAAACCAGAAAACAGCTTCAATTTAAGATTCAACCAAACAAAAACAAAAACAAAAACAAAAACAGAAGCGTAAATTGTTGACTTGGTATTTTACAGACACTGGATGGAAGAGCCACGTAAGGTCAAATCACCAGTTGGCCTCGCAGCTGGATCATCATCCGGCTAGCCGAGTGGAGAGTCAGAGTCGTATCAACCTTATTAGGAGATAGAGTCCAGTCATAACTCCCCTTCCTAAATAGATAAACAGGAATAATATCATTTCCTAAACGGATAAATAAGAAGAAATCTCTTATAGAGGAAATCATGCCTAAATAGGGTCCTTACCTGACAAGGACTCCTCACCGCTAATAGAGGAAATACACTCCTATCATGACAAGGTAATTACATGCTATAAATATGGGGTCACCCCCGTAACTCAGGTATCACATTCTAACTCACAAACTCCCTCTTTCTATCTCTCTCTTGCCTCATCTTTATATCCATCACTTACTTAAGCATCGGAGAAGCTACGACGGTCACACGGCTAGTCACTTTGACGTGCGCCCTTTTCTGTCTTGCAGCCATCATCACCGGTGAAGGCAGACCTCCATTCTCTTTTTGAAGGGTAGTCCGAGAAACCATTTCTTTGATCAATCTTTCATAAATTAGTGAGAATACAAATCAATCAACGCGCGGAAAATCAAAAGGAAGAAAAAGAAGAATGTAGAACTCAGTACACAAATAGAGAAGACGATATCGCAGAGGAAAAGAGGTCTAGATCGTAAAAAGAGAATAGATCACAAAAAAGAGAAAAAACAGTTTAAGCCAAAAAAAAAACACTTATATATAGAGTAAAGACGTAGATATTTTATTAAAAGAATTTTAATTGAAAAATGTTTAAAACAGTAGTTATTTTGGGAAAATTGACCAATCTTTACAAATTCCTTTATCTAAAATGGAGGGGAATGACCCATGCAGCTACTCTCTTATTATATTAGTATATCACAGTTATGCCGTTCTAATGATAATTTGTTGTGTATTATGGATTCAGTAGGAAAAATAACACCTGGTTAGGTGAAAAATTGATCGCCTTCAGTTCATCCATCTCTTTATAAAAACGGTATTTAATTATGTCAGTGTCTCTTCATAATTAAATACATCATTATCTTAAAATTATAGAATAACCATTGCACCATATATATGAAGAACCACTGCTAAGAACTTGTGAAGCAGACAATATTGTACAAAATGTTATATTTCATTTTAGCTAACTAAGTAAAATGTAAATGCTTTAATTACAAATCACCTAATAACATTACTCCGATTCACTCCAAATATAAGACTAATAGTAGAACCTCTCTAATTGCCGTATTCGTACGTGTTCATTTTGTTATCTTATTGTATTATTTACTTCCATGAAAATAAGCAATTGACACTAATATACATGTTGGGGATATTAGTTTTGTCGCTAAAGCCCGATAAACCCAGTTATTTTAAAGCCCGCTCGGTTTTTATTTGTGTCATATATAAATGGGAAATTGTCAACAATATACATGTCTCACTAAAATATTTACTAATATATAATCAAAGTCAAATTAATTACATATATCCAAAACTAATTACATATCTACATTCCTCTCTTAATTTATTTACATGTTGTCCTCTCTTTTTCTTTTGATTTTCTTTCTTATTTTTCATTTATCTCTCAAAACCGTTTATTTTTTCGACATGCCGCTTTAGAGTTTTTTGTTCGTCTTATTTTTATCTTTGAAATGATATCCATTGTGACATTTTCGTAATTTTTCATCTAATATTTATATAGTATATATCTAGTAGATCACTGTTAAATATCTAGTTATCATCTAGTATATCTTAATTTTAACAGTTTTTATGGAATCTAATGACATCAAACATATATTTAATAGATATATAATAGATATGTATATGATGAATTCATAAATTATAAAAAGATCGTATCTTTTTATGATGACTATGCATCTTAATTTTGACAATTTTTTATGGAATCTAATAACATCAAGCATATGACAATTTCATAAATTAGAATTAGATCCGTCTCTTTTTGTTACAATGATTATTTTATAATATATAACATCTTGTAGATATCCAGTAGACATCTACTATATTTGTATTAGATATCTAGTAGATCTTAACTTTGACAATTTTTTATGGAATATTTTATAAAATATACATCTAATAGATATAAAATAGACATCTAGTAGATCTGTATACTCTTTAAAAATCTATTGAATATATGTTATAAATTGTGTTAAAAACTATTTGAAGTTATGATTTACTAGATAACTAGTAGACAATTACCAGATATTTATCAGGTAACTACTAGATAACTACTAGATATCTGATAGTAAAAAAATCACAGTGGATGTCGTTTCGAAGATAAAAAAAGAGACGAACAAAAAACTCCGAAGCGGCATGTAAAAAAATTAAACCATTTGAGTATAAATGCAAAATAAAGAAAAAGAAATTAAAAACAAACACTTGTATGCATGGTTGGTGAGAGGAATATGTTGACGTGTATTCTTGTAATTAGTTTCCCCTATTTTTGCTTTTTTTTTAAGATTGTTTATGGTAGGGTCAAATTATTTTAAATTTTTGTGGCAATTATGTAAGAACCCCTACATAAAGCTTATTTAGCTTTTAGAGTTACTACTCCCTTCTATTTTTTCTGCCGCCTCTTAAGTTCTTCTCCTTTCTCTTTGAGTTGTTCTTCGCGATAAACCCAGCTTTGATTGATGATGTGGTGCTTTCTGTTGGAACGATTATCTCCTAATGGTTATTTTTTCCCCTATATAAGGTTCTTCTGTAATCATTCTTTACTATGAGCTTTATTTTGGGGTTGTAATTTTCTGTGGTGGTCTGTAATTTTTGGATTTTGTTTTTGAGATCTTTGCTTTCTTTTCATGAACATTGAGTTCCTCTAAGCTTGTATCTTTGTACTTTCTTTGCCTGCTCTTTAGAGCCATATTAATAAAGCAACTCTCCTTTCACCATGCATTAGCATTTCCCTTTCACCGGGGATTCCTTTTTACCGAGAATTGATGAAAGCACGTAAAAATCTTGTGTGTTTGATCTAATTTCCGCAATTTATAGTCAGTAATCTGTATGAATATGAGTTCTAGCATCAACTTGTGGCACCAGAGCCTTTAGGGTTCGATTTTTGGGTTGCATGTTATTCGTTTGTTCAGTTCTTTGACTAAATCTCTTCGTATGCCTCTTGAATCTTTTGATTTAGGGTTTCTTTAATAGATTGTGTTTTTTAATCTCTATTGTTTGAGATTTGCGTTTTTCTCTGAGTTTAACACTCAGAGTCTTTTTTTCAATCTATATTTTGCATGCTATATTTTGGTTCCGATCTGAATTCACATGTTACTCTGATTTTTTTTTGTGTTGGCTTTTAATGTTAATTTCTAAGAGATCGATTTTAATTTTTGTACATTGAAGTTTCCTGTCAATTGATATTTTTTTTATTGTTTTGATCTTTGCTTGGACATTTAAAAGAATTATAGTTCAATAAATTTGCATGTAAGATTCTGAGTTGCGGCTCTTTTATTAAAGTTCTACATTTTTCAACATATGCTTCTCTCTTTCTTGAATATTGACATTATTGCTTGTGTATTGATTTTTTCATTTTCGGGATTTTTCTTTATCTTTCTTGCAACATTGGTAAATTCTAGTTTGCACACTAATTTTTTGTCTGTTTTGAATTTTCTTTTATTTTGACAGAATTCTGTGGAGGAATCAAGGTAATAGCCGGATTCTTCGAGTCTTGTTGTTGCTTGTGATGTAAAAATTCAATCATATAAGTGTTGTCATTTTATGCAAATTATTTTCATGCTTTATTTCTGAAATAATTAACAAAGTGTTATTATTCAAGTCTTGCATGCTTTAGAATCATTCTAAGTTCAGATTGTGTTCACTGCTGGTTTCTTTTTCTATTAGATTTTAATAGTCTATTTTCTTACCTTCGCATCTGCATTAGTGTGTGTGCTAGGTTTTAACTAGCAGTCTTTCTTTCTTTAGTATGTCTTAGAATTATTTCTGTTTTTCATTCTATATCCTTCAGTAGAATTTCTTTCTTTAAGGTCTATTCCTCTCTCTTAGGCATAATGTCAATAGCTAAGGTAAGCTTAGATAAATTTGATGGTAAGGTAGATTTTTCTGTATGGAGAGAAAAGATGAGGGCTTTCCTAGTTCAACATAAGTGTGTTAGGGCTTTAAAAGGTAAAGCTAGTCTTCCTAATAACCTTACTGATGTTGAAAAGGATGATTTAATGGAACTTGCTTACTCAACTATCATTTTAAACCTTTTAGATAATGTCCTTAGGAGGGTTAGAGGTCATAATACTGCCCCTAAATGGTGGTTAAAACTAGAGGCCCTTTTCATGACATCTAATACAACTAAAATTGCTTTTCTTAAGGAACAATTTTTCAGTTATAAAATGAACCCTCAAAAGAATGTAGAAGTCAATTATGATGATTTTCAAAAAGTAGTCATAAAATTAGAAAGTCCTGAGGTTAATGTAATTGAAGAGGACCAAGCCATAATTTTGCTAAATTCAATACCAGAAAAATATAAGTCTGTGAAAGAAGCATTAAAATATGGTAGGGAGAATTTAGAAGTTGATGACATAGTTTTTGCTTTGAAAATGAAAGAACTAGAAGTAATAACTGAAACTAAGTCAAATGGAAAAAATGGTGAAGGTCTGTTTGCGAAAGGTAAAAAGAATGGTAAAACACTAATTAACCTAATCAAAATGAAGTTAGTAGACCTAGAAAAGAGTACATTTGCCACTATTGTAATAAAAAGGGTCATGGTAAAAGGTTTTGTAGGTTAAGGATTAGTGGCCAACCATCACGTAATGATACTGTGAATACTAATACTGTCAATAACATAGCTAAATTTAAAGTTATAGAAGCCCTAACCATCAATCAGTCTACTGATATTGAGTCTTAGATTTTAGATTCAGGTTGCACGTTTCATATGACACCTAGGTTAGAATGGTTCACTGAATTTGAGTCTTTTGAGGGAAGGAAAAGTGTTCATGGGTAATGGTTCATCTAGTGATATTTTAGGTATAGGAAAGGTGCAGTTTATTTATGATGATGGTAGGAAAATAAGTTTAAGTGAGGATGGATATGCTCATAGTAAAGGCCTAGGTTATAATGCTCAAGGTGTAGTTTTTAGGGTAACCAAGGGAGATAGGTGTGTTTTGAGTGTTAAACTTGTGAATGACTTGTATTATCTTGCTGGTCCAGTTTATGTTAATTATGTGAGTGCCAAAATTAGCCCTAACAAGACTTAATTTTGGCATAAAAGGCATGAGCACAATAGTGCTAGTAGTCATGGTTGTGTGAAAATTTATGAGACCTTAAAATACAATTAACTCTAATAAATTTAAAAATTTATCAGTTGATGTGGATAAATTCATACTGATAGTTTCAATTTTGCATCTAGTATTTCAAATGTTTGTATAGATTTGAACAAATGTTAGATTAAAGTTTCATCTTTTTTTGGAATGAAACTAGACTAATTGCCAATTTCTATACTCATGTTGATAGAATAGTTTTCAATAATATTTTCTCTTTACTAATGAAACAAGTTTTAATCAATGGCTCACTATTTTTACTTCAAAAGGATTGCATTGAGAATTTGTTTGAAATCTTTTGGTCTTTTCTCTCCTATTGGCACACACATTAAATTTATAGCTAATACATTCTCCTTTACTGCAGAAGAATCAAAGTATATATCAATAATTTTTTAATCAAAGTTTGGTAGATTTTAAGATTTGTGCTTTGGCCTATATTAGAATTGATTTTCCTTATAGTGTGAATATTGTTTGTGAATGTACCCGTAAATTTCAGAAATTTCATTGATTAGCTAGTGATAATTTAGGTAAATATTTTGATTAGTTTGCTTTCCTTAGTTTGTTCTATGATAGGGCTGTTGGTGATATCACAAGAAATAAGTATTGTTACTTGGTTAATGCTACTTATTTTGTGGCAAAATGAGTTGTAAAGTATTGTTTCATTTTAGGAGGAAAAATAGTTGTTTTAAAGTCTAGTTTTCAATTGTTGAAAGTTACTATGCCTTAAATTATTTTGGAAAGTAAGTTTATAGTTTTTGTATTGCATTTTGTTTTATGTGAATATTAGTGGTTTTATTTGTACCTTGAAAAACCTGAATTGATATTGGTCATTTATGCTTTCCTTTTACTAACTGTTTTCTTTTTGGGCAGATACTTGATGTTGTGCAGTTTTGATTTTGTGTCTAAATTGTATCACTAAGTGTTTTGGTGATTATCCTAATATATAATGGTGATATATGAGGATGAGATGGTATTATTAATGGAGGCACAAAGGTTCAAAGTGTATTTTCAAGGTTGGTATGTATTTGTGTAGAATGTTACATATCACAAAAGAACTAAGCTTATAGTTTTTGTATTGCATTTTGTTTTATGTGAATATTAGTGGTTTTATTTGTACCTTGAAAAACCTGAATTGATATTGGTCATTTATGCTTTCCTTTTACTAACTGTTTTCTTTTTAGGCAGGTACTTGATGTTGTGCAGTTTTGATTTTGTGTCAAAATTGTGTCACTAAGTGTTTTGGTAATTACCCTAATGTATAATGGTGATATATGAGGATGAGATGGAATTATTAATGGAGGCTCAAAGTTCCAAATGTGGAGATTATTGGGAATATTGGTGTTGTCCCTTGTGCTCAAGCCCCGATAAGCCCATGAAGCCCAGTTATTTCAAAGTCTGCTTAGTTTTTATTTGTGTCATATATAAAGCTTATTTAGCTTTTAGGGTTATCACTTCTATTTTTTCTGCCGCCTCTCAATTTCTTCTCCTTTCTCTTTCCGTTGTTCTTCGCAATAAATCCAGTTTTAAAGATTGATGATGTGGCACTTTCTGTTGGAACGATTATTTCCTAATTGTTAATTTTTTTCTTTATGTAAGGTTCTTCTATAATCGTTCTTTGCTATGAGCTTTTTATTTTGGAGTTGTATATTTCTATAGTGCTCTGTAATTTCTAGGTTTCGTTTCGAAGATCTTTGCTTGCTTTTCATGAACGTTGAGTTACTTTAAGCTTGTATCTATGTACTTTCTTTGACTTGTATTTAGAGCCATTTTAATAAAGTAACTCTCCTTTCACCGGTGCATTGACATAACCCTTTCACCGGAGATTCCTCTTTACCGAGGATTAATGAAAACACATAAAATCTTGTGTTTGATTTAATTTTTCTGCAATTTATATTCAGTAATCTATATGAATATGAGTTCTATAATCATCAATACGTTATAAAAGAAACTAGAGATTAATTACAATCAAAAGATCATAAACCGTGGACAACGAGAATACTCCAATTCAATTTTACTCGATCCTTGAAACAAAATAAGATTATATCCTTTTACATCTCTCAATGGCATATCTTTTACAAATCACTCAATGCCAATTCCTCCATTTAATAATAATTAGGGTAAACTTAAAAAAAATTACTATGTGTTATCACTCATTTATAAAATATGGTATGAAGAATTTTTTTTATAAAACGAGATTTATGATTTCAAAAAATTTATAAATAAAGAATCCCCAATATTTAATTATGTCACGAAAAAGGGTAATCATGTTCAGTTTTATTTAAATTTTTACGGGATGGTTATTAAAAATATAATACACGTCATTGAAAAATTTTAAAATTTTTTTAGTATTGCAATTTTTTTTTAAATAAGTTATGATATCAAACTTTAAAAATCATAAAAAACATAAAAAAATCTCCAAAAATTACCCAAATCATGAAATATAATTCTTAAATAATAAGGTTAAATTATTAGGATGTTGAATTATTTAATATATTCAATGTAACACTACTATTCTGAAACCACAGACCCCCTTTTGCAAAAATTTTAAAACCACATCCCATTTTGCAAAAAAAAATAAAATTTCTCAAACCCCATTTTACAAATGAGTGAAACCACAAGGTATTTTTTGAAATTTGCCCTAATAATTATTATTATAATACGTGCCGTTTCAACAATGTAAACCCCTCTTAAGCAGTTCAAAGAATTACAACTAAAAAACTACCACAAATACCAAAATTACATACACAATCATTTGCAGATATATATTTACTTCTCAATACCTTGTTGAAGATACTGAATCAAATCATGGCCAGTAGTGGTCCACTTGTTATAGGCATCCATACAAACACCGATCATGTGAGTGGCAGCTTCACGTTCAGACATCTCGGGCCGAAATCTCTTACGAAGGTTTCCGATTGGATCACCTCGGCTAAAGCAAGGCAGCCCACTGTCTAACATCATCTGGACTGTACTTATTATTCCTTCCCTGTAACGCCGGGCTGCCAGGTACCCCTTGACGCATAAGCTACGGTTAAGAGACAACTATAGTTAGATTCACATGTATGGATCGATGTGAATCGAAGAAATTGAATCACGGATATATTTATTACCTTAGGAAACGGAACCAGGTTTCGCTTTTCATAGTTCCGGGAGGATCGAGTAACTGAGTCATCTCGTGACTCAGCTTGAACTTTGCGTTCTCGAAGCCCATATTTCCACCAGGTGATATTTCAAAGATGAAACCGAAGTCAATATGGACAAGCCTCCCAACACTGCACCCGCATGTTCGAGTCAAGATAATAAGAAGTTATTTTTCTTATTTCCTTGTTCAAATCTTCATAATTTAGAAATTCAAAGCTTGATTGGAACAAATGAACTCAAATAATGAATTCATCTGGATTATTTTATTCCACGAATTCCTACTCTTGGTATATCCTATAAAAAAAATTATAGAAATGAGTTTAATTTTATGAATTTTAGTCCTATAACATGTAATTCCACCTTACTTGGTGGGATTTGCTCATTTAGCATGATGAATTCCATGGATTCAAATTCTAAGAATTACAAATCCAATTTTTTTTCATTCCAAGCACGAAAAATTGAAATTGAAACAAATTCCATAAAATATGATGGAATTCATTTGTTCCAAGCAGGAGACATTGATGTTAGGCTTTTCTATTCTCATTTTCAATAGTGATAAATGTTTATGACCGAATATGATAACTAACTTATTGAGCAACTGCATGTCAGAATATATAAAACATTGGACGGGTAAAGTAAGTCATACTTGTCAAAAAGAAGATTCCCATTGTGTCTATCCTTGGGTTTAAGCAAGAGACTGGCAACAGCATAACCAGCGCTGCTGATGAGGAAGTTCTCACGTGCAGCTTCAAAAGTAGGAGATCCTACTGGCCCAAAATCCTGCTGAAAGATCTCCAACAAACCGCCGTCTGTTGTTTCACCCATCTGACTTCTGCTCCGGGTGTTAGGCACAACCTGTACAAATAAAAGGTACCTAGTAAGTTAAGGGTATATAACTATAATATATCATAGTTGATCCCCTTAGATGAGATCATTAATGAGACAATCTTGATCATGCCATGAATTAATCAGCTTATTTTATTTCTGGGAATCTCGAATATAATGCCAGGCATATGCAAGCACATACGATGTTTAATGTCAAATGATGCACGAATTAGGGAAATTCATCTCCTAATATATATGTAAATGCATTGCGTCTATTTCAAAATGCTTTAGAAGTATATTCAACCACAGCCAATCGCATATAATTTTTGTTTTTGGCATATATCTGGAATACACAATCAAGCAACCCGAGATCAATCCCTGTAAGCTGGATCTTAAGTGGCCCGTTTGCAATAAAGAATCAAGTTAACTTTATAGGTAAGAAAGCTAGGTTGCGTGATTCCTTATAGTAGCTTCAAGTTTGTCATTTATCACCAAAAAATGAATTGGACAAACTTTGACATCAAAAAAAGGAGAAACAAAATATGTAGATATCAATTCTTTCAATGATTAGCAGAAACATAAATTTCAAGTTGCCAGACAAATATCAAACTCAATTATTATCCTGAAACGGCATTCAAATTTTACTAAATCATGTAACATGCATTATTGCAAAGAAAATAAGAAAAACAGATTATCCCTAGATTTAATACACAGAATTTCAAGTCTCATCCCATACAAATGGATCAACATTCCTGGTAAAAATGCAGTAGACAAGCTAACACGAGCTGGAAAAATGTCTCTACAAAAAACTGACCTCAATAATACCCTTTTCTGGTCCAGTCGGAAGAACTCCGTAAGGAAACACATAGAGATTAATTCCAACTGCTTCAAATTTGTCTCTAAGAAGTGATATCACTTGAAGGGCAAGAACATCTTGTCGACAATCATCTCCAACCTTTGAGAAGGAAGCATCCATAAAAGGGAATAAATTTATATCAGAAGGCCCAGATTTTGAACGCACAATTTTAAATAACAGAACTACGAAAGACACAATTGAATTGATAAAAGAACTAAATCATTTCTCGAAACAATTGGCAGTGAAGAGGAGTTTATGAATGAGATTCAATGTTGGCTCACAAAGTAACAAAAAAGTTACTTTGGGGTCACAACTCACAGCACATTTACCAAATCTTTTGAGCAAGGGCATAAGAACCATAAAGTTGTACCTTCACAGGAGTATCTTTTCCCGCTTCTGGTTCAGCAGTCTCACCCTACAATTCATAAGCTCCACTATATCAATCAAGGTAAGAGAATGGAAGACTGTAACATCCCCCTACAAAACTGGATAATATGCTAGAAAAGTAGCCATTTCAGTCATGTATTCATATGAAAGTACCCACACCTGTAGATGCCATATGAGAATATGGGCAAATAAATCACTTCTCTGAGCCGCCCTGAGCAAATATCCTTCAACCAACCTCTGTGAGATCATTGTAACACAAATTTCAATATGTTAAAAATACAGTTGAATCTTTTGTGCCTAGTGGCATGAACAATAATGTGATTCTGGTCTATAATGAATATGTAGAACAAACAAGTAGGACCTAATGGCTAATGCAGAGCACCAAATTAACTTGATTTCCCAGATTTGCAGTGCAAGAATACTGATGTCATACCATCCTGAGCATATCAAGGTTCATTATAATATAGAAAAATTGAACTCACATAAACAAATTAATGAAAAAATGACTGCTCCTCCAGTGACGGAAGTGCATCATCCTAATTAATGTGGCAGGGTAATCGCCAAAAATAGCAGAAAGTATTTTCTTTGGTGCAATGTACAACATCTGTACATCAGGATCAAGTTGGTTTGCATTGTGTAACAAATTGTAACTGAAACCATGGAAAGAGTTGACTCAACTCAACAAAGAGACTTGAACCTAGGAAATATAATCAGGTTCAACTTAACAGCACATAGCCTCGCAGAAGGTACGATGAGCATCATAAAAGTAAGAATTTTGCATTAGAAAATCTTAGATAACCCACCCCATCATCATATCTCAGAGACTGTACTAACTGAGGCATGAAAAAAGTCACTCGCTCTGGAGGGTAGGACTCTAATACCCTGAGAACATAAGCCATGACACGAGGATGACCCTTGTAAGAAGGAGTTAAGAACTCGAGGGCCTCTGTTATTGAACAAGCAGTCCAGTGTGGCAGTTGTTGCAAAAGCACTGAGTTTTCATCAACAGCTTTTGGGGTGACAAAATATGGCAATGCTTCAGCTATGCAGCGGATCTCCAAAATATGTGACTGCAATAAAGAATTCAAATAAGATACAATTAAGTAAAAAAAAAATTAGTGCAAAAAAGGTCTGGCATCAACAAGCATATCGACCCCTTATAAAGAGAAGAAAATAATGAAATGACATTAAGAAGCATAAACATCAGAATAAATTTATAGAAACAAGAAAAGATATAGCATATTTCTATTTCTCGCGTTTTTTCTCAAATTAGTAGTCTACCTTAGCAAATTAGAGAAGAATGCAAGAGCAGCACAATTGTTAATCTCATTTAAAATTTACGCAAGAAATCCAGAAAAATAATAAAAACCTTGTGGTTTCTCTAGATTGCTACATACAAATGTGCACTTTTTCATTACTAAAAAAAACATTTTAAACTGTTAGCAAAAAGAAACCCGCTTGACACACCAGCAAGACAACACGCCATGTCAACAAAAATAATGTGCCATATTATGGCACTCTTAGCAACCAAAAATGCTACATTTTCTACTTGCAAATCAGCAAAATCACATGAGTTTTGTATACTTTTCCTCTTAAAGAAACAAATGGAAAAGAACATTTTCACTCAATGGTATAGAATATTATTGAATTACTTCCTTAACTTACACAAACCTATTAGAAAACTTAAAAAGCAGAATAATGCTCAAGGAAAAGAAGTAAATGGGATGCAAATTATCAACTAGGCTTAGAAGGTCATTCACCAATGATGCATGACAATGTTGATGGGAGCTAAAATGAGATACAATTATGGGAAACATTGTTCAAGCCGAAAAGAGGGTGAAGTTATTTTTACTTGGGGCCTGTTTGGTATTTGATTTTCACGTTGTTGTCCCAATAAGTTGCTCTCACAAACTTTTTATGGAACTACATATTTTGGCTTTGAACAACATATTTTGGTCATTCATACTAATTAATTAGGAACTGTCTCATTCGCTTTTTCCAAAATCAACTCTGCTGCTTCTAGGAAAAGCTTGAAAATGGAGCTTTTCAGAAAAGCAGGATGGGAAAGCATAGCCACAATGGCCATTACCATAACTTATCAATGTCTTGTCTAAGCAATGGCAGTGGATTGTTTTTTATTTTTTAAGGTGCATTTGAAAATAAGAGATATAAAAGAGCCTACTAAGCTATCTTACTGTTCCATATGATTCTTGTTTGATATTTCCGTGTAATTGATAAGATTTTATAGTTTTCCAGTAGTTAAACCTGGACTCATAGTTATCAAATACTCAAGTATAAGTTAGTTAATTGAAAATCTAATAAGTATTAGTCCTGAACTAACTAATACTAACCAGTAACTACTATCAGATGCTAACTAGTACTTACCATTGGACTCGGTTTACAAAACATTGTTAGTGTCTTAGAGATAACTTGAGTTCAAATATAAAAAAAAAAAAATCAGAACCATCGAATTTAACAGTATTGCCTCAGAAATAGTATCAAGATCAGAACATTTTATTGTTAGTATGAACTCTTTTCAGCAATTGCCAATTTAATGCCTCAATAGTATTTAGTATGAACTCTTTTTATAATCAACGAGATAAAACATTTCAGTATCGCATCATTTGCATTTAAGGAACACTCAACCAAGTGAATAAAAGCAAAAGGAACCAAATATCCCGGGTGGATATTAAAAACAATATAGTGTAGCTACATAGCACCAAGGCACGTACCCGAGGCATGCCACCTTGCCTGGGGTATGGTGAGGCACTCCTTTAACAACTATGCCTAAACTTGACAGTTCCACCCACACTTGTCTCATGACATGTCAAAGGATATGTTGGCACCAAATATGCAAGGAGGACATCAGATATGTCCACCACGCATGTAAGTGTGAGTAATAGACAAATTGTCAAGCAAATCAAAGGGTACTTCGAAAAGTTAAGGAGGACACAATTTAATTCAAGTTTGGGGAAATTTTAAAAAACAAGACACTATTACCAAATAGTTTAACTTTATGTAAACAAATTAAAAAATAGTAATGTTTTGTTAGTATCTTCCAAACAGTCAAAAAATATTTATTATCTTTTGGACAAGGTACCTGTATCAACAGTCTTTTTTTTTAAAAAAACTGAAGGGGCCATCAGAGGATTTCATTGACATGTTGACAAATAGGTGTTGTAATGCATATAACAGTGAAGTCATCACAAATTCAGGTGTTTTTTAATATTAGACCTTTCAGGCATTGTCCATCACATTATAATTGAGAGCATAGTTCGAATCGAGAATTAAAATCTAAATTTTATGAATTGAGAATCGTGAATCAAATTGTAAGATTCGATTCAACTTCATAAAATTATAAAAATAAAATATTGAACATGTTCAACTTCATAATTATTATTATTTTTTTAATAATATTAGATTAAACATATGTAAACTAAACTAATTAAATAAAATTTATAAAACTCAGATAAAATAATCCAGAAATCCATTACTAATTATATTCTATATGATATATTATATTAAATATTTGGTAATATATAGCTGTATAAATGTTATTGAACTTATCATATGAAAATTAATATTTAATAATATAAATTTATAAAATAAGATTAAAATTGATCTCTCCAAGTATTATTAAAGCACTTGGAAAACTGTGCATTTCTAGTGGGTGAATGAGTTAATTTGGCTAGTAAAATAGATTTATCATTATTGTTATTTGTATTGTTGACCATGCAATTCCTTAGTTAATAATAAATACACAAAGAAAAACGTGTTGTCTTTTACTCTTCTTCTCTTTTACTCTTCACTAAGACTCTAATTTAGTAGCCTCCATAGAAAAAAAGATAAGATACTGTTGAAAAGAACAAGAAATGTGTTCAAGTATAAGGTAAAAGCTCGTATAGTCTTCAAGTATAATACTCCTTGTCTTCAATCTCATTTTCTCTTTCTTTTCTCTGGCTGTGTTCACGAATTGTCCGAATTGGTGGAATCGGCCGATTCACCACCGATTCATGGTGGATTTCAATTCACCCCATAAATTTGAATCTATTTAGCGGTGAATCAAATCGAATCGTACGATTAATATAGCGAATCGTATGATTATGATAACTATGATTCAGAGTACAAAAATGTCGATTTTTAAATATAAACTCAAACACTTAATTAAAAATTTGAACCACAAACCAAATCCAAGCAGCAGCAGCAACAACAACAACAACATTACCCCAATGCCTAACAAGGTACCCGCACAAGTAGGGCAAGGGAGTGTCGGGTGTACGCAGCCTTACCCCTGTAATTACAAAGAGGCCGTCTCCAATTGACCCTGAAGTGGAGTTGCAATAGCTATCCATGACTTCATAATAAAAGAAGCTCAAACAGTTTAATGAGTCATTTTGCTTTACTCCATTATAATCTCAAGCAATTGAATGGTGAATCTTCGGCCCCATCGAAATAATGGATTTAAACCAAATCCAAGCAATTTGCAAAAACATTATACTAAAGAAATTCAAAACTATACGTGTTATTCCATTGATTGACAACTATTTTAGAACAATTATCTGTTAACTTCTTTACTTCTCACTTGTTTCACTCCAGCCACATTATAATAAAAAAAAAATTCAAAAACTAACATATTCAAATCAAGAGATAACAAGGAAAACATGGAGAAAAATATTATTATTGCTGTTGTTGTTGTTGAAGAATTTCAGTCAGCTAAGAACCAATTAATTAAATCAGCAAAATGAGAATAAAGCCATCAATGGAAAAATTAGATAATACTTAGTAGCTGTAATCATTATTACAGCAAGTTTCTGATGCCAAATATTTGGAAGACTTACCTGAACAAGATGAGTTACTTCGGCCTTCAAAGAAGTATATGTGGGGAATCTTGAGGCCAGTGACATGGCGATACGGGGATCCACAGAGAAAGCAGTTCGAGCAAATTCAATCCATTTCTCTGAGGTAATTTTAGATCGATTCAACTGTTCCCTGAGAATAAAGAAGACAAAATGATCTTCAACATAGAGAAGAACCTATCACTCATTTGAGAGAGAGAGATGATGATGAGAGAGCATTATATCGTTCTCTGAGCAAGTATGAATCAACTATAAGTTTGTGTATTATGTGCACGTTATCATCTTAATAAGCATGAAACATTACGAATTTAAGCGATAGTAAAAGCAAATTTACTGAGTAGGTGGGATTCGCCCAAACTTCAAGCCTATCAGCCTCGTGTTGGCATAACAGCAAAAGCAGCTGCTTCCTTTCTCTTGGCATAGCATAGTTATGGCCCCAAACAGGGTGATATCGATCATTCTGCAATAACTTAACTCTATCAATGCACCAGAAGAGCCAGAACCTTCATAAACTTCTTCACATTATGATTGTCTTTGAGCTGATTCCTTCTCAGTAACTAATTTTTTTCCATTTAACCATCAATATAAAGCATTAATGATTCCATATGCATGTGATAGAAAAATTGGTTGAAATTTTAAAATGACAGACTTCAAAAATTGAAAGGGTTTTCCGGCTTGTTGATAATATGATACACTCTATTCTTATGTAACATTACCTAAAACGTGTAGGGCTAAATGTAAAAAGAACATGTATGAACTCTGAAGCTCATTCATGAGTAAATTCATTGTATTACCGTATCGGCCAAAGGACTTCCATTCTCTTGACCCCGTCCTTTCGAATCACCATCTATTCTCTCGTTAGAAAGATACTGTACAAATATAGCTAAGGAATTAGCCTCGCTTTGTGCAAAATTCATACTGTTGACGTCATACCATTCCGGCTCAAAAGCAAACCAGCCCAAACATGCCCTGCAACATGTACCAACCACTTTCAATTCTCATATGCACAAGTACAAACACTTTATTACAAAATATACAACGGATATTTGTTTGCATGTTCTGCAGCCAATAAGTTTCCATTCTAAAGATCTTACAAGAATCTTTTTTAGAAAAATAAAAAAATTCTCATCCTCGGGCTTATCAGAAAATACCCCATAATATAAAAAGGGTCTAAGATATCCTATTTTCACCTTCCCTTGAAGCGCTTACAAATAATTATCAAGCCACAGAACAGAATGAAATGTTCATTTGCACCATCCTATATAAGGTGCATAGACTGAAACAGGTTGAAAACATTGTAAATGTTGATACAGATCACAAAATTAACACCAATGGTTAATCTAAAAAGTGAATAAGGTAACATATGGTGCTCGAGGTGTCTTTCATAACAATTAAGTTACGCAAACTGTGTCAAAAAAAAATGTTCTCGTAAATCAGCAGCATTACTATACACTCTCCTTCAAGGCTTTATATCGTCATGACCCGTTTTAAGATGGAGACTTTGCAGCCTTTGAATCTAAGTCACCGTAATATGAATTTCACTAGAATACAATGCAATATTATTTCTCAAGGAAAAACTCAAGATATCTCAGCTCAAACCTTCATTACTACAAACCATTGTCAAGGAAATCTTTCTTTCCTCATTTCTGTTGTTTCCAAATTGAACCTTTGTAAGTATAATAAAGGCTTTGTTTGACTTTAAAATTCCCAAGTATGGTAGAAGAACTCAAACAATCTAAAACAAAACTGCAGCAAAACTGTAGGAGGAAAGTCATGGTCATTTGGGTTCACCTGTACACTCGGTCTTCCAGTAACTGAAGCCCTGATTTAAAAGCCTCCAACTTTCCATTGCATTGACACGAGCAGAACTTTAGCCCCAGAAGCATGCATGTAAAAAATGTACCAGTAGCTGCAGGATGATGTGAAAAGTTCCATGGCATTTTCATGGTCCCTTGCAACAACCGGCCAAGAAGCAAGAGTTGTTCAACACTGTTATGATGAACTCCCTGTACATACATAAGGACTCACAAAATATCAATTAAATTAGATTGCAGATATAAACAAGTAGATTTGCACACGTACAAGTAAATGCTAATAATAATGTAACTAATTAGTAATTACTTAGTTCAAATTGAATGTGATAGAGAACAAGGTAAGGTTTTAGATTTCACCAGCAAAGGCCAACGAATTTGGCAAGTCTATTCTAGAAGAGACAAAGAAAATGCTGCTGCTATGGGCAACAAATCAGGGGGCATGGGATCCATGAATTATTAAGAATCATTAAGTATGGTGATACGAACCAAACAACCCCAAGGTCGGACCAAGCTGCTGTTACCCGTCCCAAAATGATAGGAAGGAAGCCTGCCAAATTGTTGGACTAAGTCCCAACCACTTAGCTAGTTTTTCTCTTGTTGTTGCTGCATTTTTTGTTACATTTCCTATTTCAGTTATTAGCATATGGTGATAGTGGCAGTTCATGGCTACAAATTAGGATCATGATTAGTTAGTTGCTTGCATTGTTTCTATTTAAAAACATTGTATTTTCAATTCAAGGGAATATATAGAAAATTTGCCCCAAAAGTTCTTTCCTTAATTTTGCTTAAATTGGAGTGTAGCCTACTTACAGGCCTTAACATTTGGTGCTTTCATCGACTTACAATGCCTCCCCGTGTCGAACCAACACCACCCGATCCGATTACAGCCCTCACCGAATAGTTTGCCCAATTCGTTACCCACCAAACAACCACAGCCGCCCAAACCAACGCCCAAATTTCAGCCCATTTCGATGCTATCCAAACTTCAATCCAACAGCAAACCGACAACATGGATCGACTCATCACCGTTATCACCGACAACACCAACAACCATAATAATAATGGCCGCAGAAATGACAGCCCAAACGACCAACCCCCTGCCAATCCACAACCCCCGAAAATAAACCTTCCCATGTTTGACGGGTCCAATCCGCTCGATTGGATTTTCCAAGCAGAAATTTTTTTCACCTATTATAATATTCCTGAGAATAGGAGGTTATCGTTGTCTGTCTTCTATTTTACCGGCGAAGCCTTGAGTTGGTACAAGTACCTTCACAACAATGGCTTACTCGGGAATTGGCAAGAATTTTCCCGTGCTTTGGAACTTCGGTTCGGACCTTCGGACTATGAGAACCACCAGGCTGCGCTCTTCAAGATTCGACAAACGTCCTCAGTCATGATATACCAGTCGGAATTCGAGAAACTTTGCAATTGTGTGGTGGGACTGTCCAACGAAGCCTTACTCAACTGCTACATCTCGGGTCTAAAGGCTGACATACAAGCCGAACTCGCCATCATCAAACCACTACACTTCACAAAGCCTACGGTTTATCCAAACGGATTGAGGACAAGCTCGCCCTTTCGAAACCCCGTTCATTTCAGCCCCGCACCTTTTCACAACCTAACCCGACTCCTCCAACAGCTGCAGCAACACTCACTCATCCCGCAACTTCCCCGAAACCACCGAACCCATCCCTAAACACCACGCCTAAACCACAACTACCATTCACCAAACTCACCCCGGAAGCCCTGCAAAAGCGACGTAGCGAAGGCCTATGTTTTCGCTGCCCGGAGCGTTACTATCCCGGGCATAAATGCAATCCACCCCAATTTCTATTGGTTGCCGACAATGACCCTAGCGACACAGATAACACCACAGAGAACTCCACCATGAGCCTTGAAACCGACATCATCGACCCAGACAACCCCAACCAATTTTTCTCCCTCTCATCAGCCGCCTTTTTTGGACTGACATCTCCACAAGCCCTTCGCATCACAGGGTATATCAACGGCAAACCGGTACAAGTGCTAATTGATTCAGGAAGCACTCACAATATCATCCAACCCCGTGTTGTGTCTTTTCTTAAGCTGCCTACACAGGACATTCCCGAGTTTTCTGTCATGGTGGGCAACGGTGACACTTTGAAATGCCAGGAAGTTTGTCCCGCCATCAACCTAACGATCCAGGATGCATCCTTCGCCCTTCCTGTTTTTGTTCTGCCGGTTGAAGGTGCTGATGTGATACTCGGATTAGCTTGGCTTCAAACCCTAGGGCCGATTTTGGCCAATTTCTCTGTACCACAGCTGATGTTCAATGTCGGGCCCGCCGCCATCACTATACGCTGTAATAGCCCATCACCCCACCTCTCCACATCATCTCTCCAAACCCTAATCTCAAAAAATGGCATCGCCTCCCTCCACGCCCTGTACTTCCAGTTAACCGAATCCACAACACCCCAGGCTCCACTTATTCCACACCACCATGATCCAATCATCCACAAATTACTCCACACTTATAGCCACCTGTTCTTACAACCCTCCCAACTACCCCCCGGCCGCACCCACGATCACCACATCCCCACATTACCAACATCAGCCCCTGTCAACGTCCGTCCTTACCGCTATCCCCACTACCAAAAACAGATCATGACCAAGCTGATAGCCGATATGCTTCGGGATGGCATTATCAAGCCAAGTCAAAGCCCATTTTCATCTCCCGTCCTATTAGTTCAGAAGAAAGACGGCACTTGGCGTTTTTGTGTGGATTATCGGGCCCTTAATGCTATCACCATTAAAGACCGATTTCCCATACCCACGGTAGATGAGCTCCTGGATGAATTACAAGGAGCCGTGGTTTTTTCGAAAATTGATCTAACCGCCGGCTATCATCAAATTCGAGTCGCCCCAGAGGATACCCACAAAACCGCTTTTCGAACGATTGATGGCCATTACGAGTTCCTTGTCATGCCATTTGGCTTGACAAATGCGCCATCCACTTTTCAGGCCACAATGAATGATATTTTCAGAGACGGATTACGCCGGTTTGTGCTCGTGTTCTTCGACGACATATTGGTCTACAGTCATTCTATCGAAGAGCACTATGTCCACTTGGAATGGGTCTTATCCACGTTATCAAAACATCAATTTTTTGTCAAAGCAGCAAAGTGCTCTTTTGCAGTACCCACCATCGACTACTTAGGCCACTTAATTTCAGCTAATGGCGTTCAAGCTGATCCGGACAAGCTGGCTGCCATCCAGTCCTGGCCACAACCGACCAACCACACCAACTTGCGAGGGTTTTTGGGCCTCACAGGCTACTACCGCCGGTTTGTCCCTCATTATGCTCAGATTGCAGGTCCATTGACCGATCTCCTCAAACAACCAGTGTTCCAATGGAATCCCAATAGCAATGCTGCCTTCGTCTCGCTCAAACAGGCAATGGTATCCCTCACTACCCTCACTCTTCCGGATTTTACAAAGCCCTTTGATGTCACTACAGATGCGTCCTCTATAGCAGTCGGGGCTGTTCTTTCTGAAGCAGACCGACCCATTGCATTCTTCAGCAAAAAGATGAGTTCCAGGATGCAAGTGGCTTCGGCCTATGTTCGGGAACTTTTTGCCGTGACTGAAGCAGTCAAGAAATGGCGACAGTACTTGTTGGGTCGCAAGTTTAACATTTTCACAGATCAAAGGAGCCTCAAGCACTTGTTATCTCAGGTCGTGCAGACGCCGGAGCAATATCGGTGGGCCACCAAATTAATCGGATTTGACTTTGAGATTCATTACAAACCCGGAAAGGAGAACAAAGTCGCCGATGCCCTCAGCCGAATCTTATTACCCGAACTATTGGCGGTTTCTTTTTCGGAACCTAAATGGATAGAGGAATTGCGAGGCTTCTATTCAACACCGGAAGGAAAAAACCTCGTTACCAATTGTCAGTCTAAATCAACAACATTCTCTTCCAAAGAAGGCCTGCTATACCATGCCAACAGATTGTTCATTCCCAATCAGGCCAAAATTCGTTCCTTGTTGCTTCACGAGTTCCATACTTCTTTTGCGGGAGGGCATTCCGGTATTCGCGCCACTATTAAGCGCATAGCAGCAGCCTTTTCTTGGCCAAAGCTCAAATCCGACGTCATAGCTTTCATCAACCAGTGCCAAACTTGCCAACAAGTCAAGTACCCGACACATAAACCTTATGGGTTGCTTCAGCCACTTCCCATTCCATCTCAGCCTTGGCAAGACGTCACAATGGATTTTATTACTCATCTGCCGCTATCGAATGGAAAGACAGCCATCTGGGTAATTGTGGATAGATTTTCCAAATTTGCCCACTTCGTTTCTCTTCCACCAAAGTACGGGGCTGTATCACTGGCTACACTTTTTCTCAGAAACATATTTCGGTTACATGGTCTTCCTAAGACTATTGTTACTGATAGAGATCCAATTTTCATGAGCAAATTCTGGAAAGAACTTTTCTCTCAACTCGGAACAAAACTCCATTTCTCCACAGCCTATCATCCCCAATCCGACGGATAATCTGAAGAGGTAAATCACTGTTTACAAAATTATCTTCGTTGTTTTGCAGGTACTGAACCAAAACGCTGGAGTGATTACTTGTACTTGGCAGAATATTGGTACAACACATCCTTTCACTCTTCCATCAACATGACGCCATTTCAGGCATTATATGGAAAACCGATTCCAGAGGCCATCCGTTATCATCATGGACCGTCCGACATTCCTTCCATTCATGACACTATCGAGGAATTTCAACGCCTGCGAACGGTTATCAAAGACAACTTGAGGCGCGCTCAGTATCGAATGACAAGTTTCGCAAATGAACACCGCCAGGATAAAGAATTTCAAGTGGGGGACATGGTCTTCCTTAAGTTGCGCGAGTACAGGCAACAATCCGTGGCGCATCGTTCAAGTACCAAGCTGGCAAAGCGATTTTTTGGTCCTTTCAAAGTCATCGAACGGATCGGTCCGGTGGCATACAAGCTACAACTACCACCACAGTCCAAAATCCACAATGTCTTCCATGTTTCCTTACTACGTGAGGCTAAAGGAAATCCGGTGTCAATACCCCTGCCAAAATTGGTGGAACGCGATGACCTTTCTTACCAGCCTGAATGTGTATTGGATCAACGTCTAAAGCAGGGAAAACTGGAAATCTTAGTTGCTTGGAAGGATAAGGACAGGGCTGAATCAACATGGGAATCTTATGACGAATTCATAAACCGTTATCCAGAGTTTCCTGTTGAGCTCGTGGACGACCTCAAACTCAAGGGGGGAGCAATTGATACGAACCAAACAACCCCAAGGTCGGACCAAGCTGCTGTTACCCGTCCCAAAATGATAGGAAGGAAGCCTGCCAAATTGTTGGACTAAGTCCCAACCACTTAGCTAGTTTTTCTCTTGTTGTTGCTGCATTTTTGTTACATTTCCTATTTCAGTTATTAGCATATGGTGATAGTGGCAGTTCATGGCTACAAATTAGGATCATGATTAGTTAGTTGCTTGCATTGTTTCTATTTAAAAACATTGTATTTTCAATTCAAGGGAATATATAGAAAATTTGCCCCAAAAGTTCTTTCCTTAATTTTGCTTAAATTGGAGTGTAGCCTACTTACAGGCCTTAACATATGGGCTCTAGAAATTATTAAGCTGGCTGTATGGGAGTAAGTATGGGGTCTAGATATAATTAAGTTGGCTGTATGGGTGTTGCAGCTGTATGGGATCTAATATTTGTCAGTATTATTGTGTTCTAGCATTCTTTAAGTTGTGAGTTTGTATTGTTTTAGGCAGACTTTGAGATAGTTATTTTGGCTCTTTCCTTTTGGAAGAGAGAGGGATTGAAAAGTGTGCTTTTCAATTCAGTTTCTATTATCAATTCTATTCTTCTTTATTGTATTGTTACCTTTGTTTTTTCTAATCAAATAAAGCTCCAGCAGATTCCTATTTACTATTAAAGCTTCAGTTTCTATTTTCCTTTGTCTTTTAAGTGTTTCTCATTCTCTTCGGTTGCTAACATTTAGTCCGACCTGCCGGATCAGATTCCCCCATAGATGGCAACCGAGACTAGATTCCAATCCTTTCATGCTCGGCAAGAAGCCACTGATGCCAAGCTTGAAGAAGTAACTCAACAAGTCCAGGACCTCACACTTTCTGTCACAGAAATTAAGGCGGGATTAGATTCACAAAAGCAAGCAAACAACGAGTTTCAAAGGACAGTTACTGACTGGATCAAGCAGCAGGGAAAACGCCCAGTTTGTGAAGGAGATTTGAATGGAGATACATCTGCTACTCATTCACGGGTTCCACCGAGACCTCCTATTCATCCTTCATCGGGTCATTGTGCCCCAACTGATCATTCTGATGCGCTTTTCTCAGTTCAAAAGATTAAACTTCCAGGTTTCTCCGGTCAAAATCGTCGTGGTTGGCTTACTAAGGCTGAGCTATTTTTCAGGGCTAATCAAACCCCTACACATATGCAATTGTCAATGGCACAGATGTGTACGGAAAGGGCTGCCATCAATTGGTTCACAATTCTCACAGATTTGTTACCTGAAATCACTTGGGCACAGTTCAAAGAAGAATTATCAGCCCGTTTTAGTGGTGTCGGGTTGCATAATGCCTATGAAGAGTTAGCTGCCTTGCGACAACACGGTTCCGTCCCTTCCTACATTGAAGAATTTGAGTTAATTGCTGCATAGGTTCCTAAACAACCCGAAGAACAATATGTTGGTCTTTTCATCAACGGACTGAAGGAAGATATTAAGGATTGGGTTCGAGTAATGAATCCGACTAATCGCATCCATGCTCTCCGCCTCGCTCGAACAATTGAGATCGCACTGCATAATAGAAACTCAATGTTTAGAGGGAGGATAACGGCAAACAAAATGGTTGGAAACTACCATGGGAGTCACGTTGCAAATAATACTTGGAAATCTACTCAATTAAGCCTGGGCCAAACAGGCCAAATTGAGAGAATTGAAGGCCCAACTTAATTTCAACGTTCTTATCCCACCTTAGGAGCACCAAACAGATCGAATTTTGCCTTAATGGACAAACCACGTGGTTCTTCTTCCTCCTTTAATCATCGATCAGCTTTCAAACAACTCTCTTCCGCTGAACTGGATGACCGTCGCCGGAAAGGTCTTTGTTTTCGTTGTGGGCAGAAATACAGTCCCCAACACAAGTGCCCGGAGGGAAGCTTGAAATTGATTGTTTTAGGGGAAACTGAAAGTGATGATGCAGCCGAAGCGGAAGTCGATGCTTACACCGACGAAGTTGAGGATAAAGCAGATCACGAGGGCCAATGTAAGCTGCTGGAATTGTTCTCCACTACAGCTCTCAATTCTGAATTCGAAACTATGCGTCTCAATGGTACAGTTAAGAGCATTCCAATTCTGATTTTATTGGATTGTGGTGCTACCCATAACTTCATATCCAGCAAGTTGGTTGCAGCCATGGGATTTGAGGTAATTCCAATTCCTCATCTCGGTATTCGCCTAGGAGATGGATACAAGGTGTGGGTGACAAAGAAATGTGCAGTTGCTGAACTTCGCATAGGCCAATACTCTTGTTCTCTCGATCCTTTAATTTTTGACGTTGGAAGTTTAGATTTGATCTTGGGAATGGCTTGGCTTCAATCCTTGGGCGAAGTTGTTCATAATTGGGCAGCCAAACGAATGCGATTTCGGCATAATGGGGTTCTTTTTGAACTTCAAGGCGTAACACAAGACAAGCAGGCTAATGAGTCATTGCAGCAGTGGTTGGGTGGGAAATTTCAACTGATGAAAACAGTGGGGAGTTTGCAAAATAATTTCCTGCTGAACACCGTTTTTCCTACAGGATACCCAGCTGATTTTTCTGCCGTTTCCATGGATCCTACGAAAATTTCAGCAGTTCAAGATTGGCCAATCCCTCAAGATGTCAAAAGTGTTCGTGGTTGTTTGGGGTTAACCAGCTACTATTGCCGTTTCATTCAAGATTATAACAAGATAGCCAAACCTTTGACAAACCTAACCAAGAAGAATGGTTTTGTCAGTGGACTTCTCATGGCCCTGAAGAAACTACTTGGGAGAACTCTTTCACCATTCACAGTGAATTCCCTCAATCTTGAGGACAAGATTGTTGTTCAAAAGGGTGGTAATGATAGAGAACAAGGTAAGATTTTAGATTTCACCAGCAAAGGCCAACGAATTTGGCAAGTCTATTCTAGAAGAGACAAAGAAAATGCTGCTGCTATGGGCAGCAAATCAGGGGGTATGGGATCCATGAATTATTAAGAATCATTAAGTATGGGCTCTAGAAATTATTAAGCTGGCTGTATGGGAGTAAGTATGGGGTCTAGATATAAATAAGTTGGCTGTATGGGTGTTGCAGTTGTATGGGATCTAATATTTGTCAGTATTATTGTGTTCTAGCATTCTTTAAGTTGTGAGTTTGTATTGTTTTAGGCAGACTTTGAGATAGTTATTTTGGCTCTTTCCTTTTGGAAGAGAGGGGGATTGAAAGGTGTGCTTTTCAATTCAGTTTCTATTATCAATTCTGTTCTTCTTTATTGTATTGTTATCTTTGTTTTTTCCAATCAAATAAAGCTCCAGCAGATTCCTATTTACTATTAAAGCTTCAGTTTCTATTTTCCTTTGTCTTTTAAGTGTTTCTCATTCTCTTCGATTGCTAACAGAATGCAACCAGAATATGGATATAAACTTGTTCATCAAACGAGCACACTTGCTTAAAATTTACACTTACAAAATTTGAAGCATGAATGATTACCATATACAACCCTAATGAAAATGATATCAGTAAGTCACAGTGCTAACCATAGGAATTCCCACGGTACTACCCTTGCACTAGTTTAACACTTAATCCAACCTGCTTCATAATCAATGCACCATCCAACCCCACCCCCAAAAAAGAAAAATGTATTCTAAACCTTCTTGAGGTTTGGTCAAATACACTAGTACCTCATAATTTCAAAGACTAATGTAAAATCTTCATGTATATTAGCTCCATCCAATTATGTCAACCCCTCTGTCAGTTTTCAGGGTTCTCCGTATATATTTGTCAGATAATCAATGTACCCTTACCAATTTATTTAAATGTACTTTCCGATTGAATGATTTTTCCCAGTGAAGCACGAAGAACAAGATTTCAAAAAATGAGTTCGGGAAATTGAACGAAGATAATGAGATAGGAAGGGATGGAAAGAATCCCATTAAAACTATTGAAACATTAATAGGTGTTTGACGAAAGGTTAATAAGAGACTGTCATGAGAATATTAAACACGCATGGTACACCACGTCATCTGTGTATCATGCCATGTAACATATTTGAGGCAGGGTTCATAAATTAGAGTCTAGGGTTATAATCAACTATCAAATAATTACTTGATTACAAAGTCATTTTTGTATCAGTTGAAGTGTGAATTATCATGGTTTTAGAGTCTAGGGTTTATATCTTAGAATCAAGAATTTTTCTATAATCAACTATCAAATTTCACAATGAAAATAAACATATTGACCATAAATGTAGAGATGTAGAACAACAGGAATATTAGGTTTCTTTTTGTCTTGTATGCATTGAAGAGGATTCATTGATTTTCCATTTCTGATGCAAAAATTGTTTAAGATGTGAAACATTATGGTTCAAGACCAAATAAGTTACATGATCATTTTTTCTTTTGATAGAGAAAAATGCATTTCCTTGCCACATGAGTGCTTTCGTAACTAACTCTAAAGGGATACATAAGAAATATTGAATGTAAAAAATGCAATATTATAAAGTTGAGAAAGAGAGATACTATCTTTAATTTTATAATTTCTAAACTCAAAGCGATCATGAAAAATCCAAGCCATATTCTATGTGCCATGATTTGCTCGACAGGATCGACTTGAAGTGGAGTTTCTGGTTCCCCAGGAGCTAGATGAGGCCTTAATTTTGCAGCAGGTCCAGAATACCTCACCGCCGCAGATGCAAAGAGTCCACGTTTTGTATCAATTGTCCATAACCATGCATCGACAAGCTCAGCAAGTACCAGAGACCCCAATTGGGGTGCAGCGGTTACTAACCAACTCCAAATGAAAACCCCAGTTTCCATTGCATCTGGTGCACAAATATAAGCTGGACACCAGCAAAGAAGACGTAAAAGTTGAGCAAACCCCTCTTTGTTTGATTTTGGATCAGATTCCTGGACGTAAAGAAAAATCAGAGGCAAGAAGTATGACATTATGTTTTACATGAACAAATCAAAAGGGGGAAAGATAACTACTTTCTTACCAGATTTGAGACGAGTAATGCAGCTGCCTGGGAAGAAATATCACGAAATTGTGACTTGTCCACTTCCCCACCTTTCTCAGCAGCACTAACAAATTGTTGAAGAAGATGCACAAACTTATTTAGCAAAATCTCATTAAATGAATCATCCTTGGCTTTTGGAGGTTGAGAAAAGGCTCCAGTAATCAATCTCTGGAGACCACCACCAAGACTTGTTGGAGTATTACCCGATTGAAATCCACCAATGCTGCTATACAGCCTTCTCATACCAGCAATTTCTCCAGCACGATTTGACTTAACTGTTGCACTGACTATACCAGTACTGAGAACCTCCAAATTAAATCCATCCGTCATTTTCAAGTTTGCTCCTGAAGCAGCAGCTGCTGCAGCCATGACTGCAGGTATATTAGTTGCTCGTAGGCCAGTCCAATCATTTTTACCACTGCCAATCCGTATCTCAGTTAAGAGAGAGACCACATCAGCAGTAGGCTGCGTTCTCTGCCATGTGTTTGCTTTGCAAATTTTTTCCTATGGCATGTGAAACACACATGTGTAAATTCCATGAATACATAATAAGAAATGTAGTTTCTCTATGATGACAGCTATAATTTAGCTAATCAAGAAAAGTAACAAAAGTTCCAGGGTTCACACAGTCATAGTTGTTAAGGCACGACCCTCAGCGCCTCATCATCTTACATGCGAAGAATTGTCCCGAAGGTGAGCCCCGTGCGCCTCAGGAACACTTCTATTTTTCAGGGTTTTAACTTACTTTAATATGTGCTGGCCATCTATTTTTAAGAGTTTTAATAATAATTCAAGGCTAGATATTCCTAATTCATTTCCTATTAAGGCTAGATTAATTCAAGGCTAGATATTCGTAATGCAATATGTAAATTTCACATATATATATACATCTAACAATTCTGTTAGTTCTTTTTTTGGTGCTGTGATTCCATTTAACTTCATTTTTCCAGCAAAATTTTTTTGGAAATTTTTGCGCCTAGTGTGCCTCGCTTGCGGGCACGCCAGGCCCCTTTGCCCCTCAGTGCGCCTTGCGCCTCAGTGCGCCTTGCGCCTCGAACAACTATTAGGAGAAAAAGACCAAATAGGTGTTATGTAAGAGTACAATTTCTATTCTTTTGTAAATGCATCAAGTAATTTCTTTAAAACAATTTTAAACTGATGATTTGTGTGGAGGTTCAAAACAATTAAAACGAAAAAAGTTTAAATATTAGCTCCTTCATTGGGCAGGCGTGTGAGGAAGGCTTACCAATGATGAAAGCTAAACGGAAAAGGATGTAATATAAAGTATTATAGCTATTTTATTTACAATATCAAGCCCTCACTTAGATTTGCAACCCCACTTATGTAGAGGAAAAGCATAAGAGTGTATCCAAAGATAAATATGCTTCGTTATAATCCTTACAGCTTTGCAAGTTTGAGAAAATATCAAACATATAGATAAATTTGTTCCAAATAATCAGTAAACCAGGCATTTTACCTCAAACATGTAACTTAGGATTCATAAAATAGGCAAATCCTGCAACTAACCTGAAGTAGACCCTGACTAGTGCATGGGGCATGTGAAAGTGATATACTGATCCATTCTCTCAGAACTCTTTGGTACAAAGATCGCACTGTAGCTATCCAGGCAGGATCATTAACAACAGCTGAAGATGAATCATTATGAACTGAAAATAGAAGGGCATCTAAGCAAGATGAATTCCATAAAACCTGCATTATATGTGGTTATTTGTTTAATTTAGTGTAAGTGTATGCATCATTATCATTTTAATATGAAACTAATCAATGAGAACCAAACAGCACAGCAAAACAACTTCACCTGGGGAAACTTATCTCTAAGATGCGTCAATAGGTTTACAGCAATGTCCCGGACGTTTTCCTCCCTCTGAGACATGCTTTTAATTAAAAAACAAGCATGAGCAGATAGAGTCGAATCTCTGATGTCAGATTCTTTGCCAGTTTCGCTTGATCTCCCTTCCTGAAGCCAAACATCAAAACAAGGAAATTTGGATGGCAGAAAAAAACAAGGATTGTCAAAAGGCATAAAAGGTGAGGGAAGATGTCATGACAAATCAAGGAAAGGTACACCCTCAAATTGCTATTACAGGAACAATAAATCAATGATACAAGAATTACGATTCATCAGGTTACAATCACAAATTATCTTTTCTGTTACTAATCTTGGTCCATTAAATTTCTAAAGAAAAAAGATTTCTTTAGCATATTCATTCACTAGGAAAATCACAAAGGGAAATGTTATCAGCACATAATTAACAAAGATACATTTGCATAGTTACCAGATGCCAAAAGGATCTTGCTCCCGGAAAATAACATAAAATGCCAATGGTAAATTATCAGAGGTTAATATCCATGATTTCTGAGAAACCACATATATTAATCATGTTTTCGATCGCTAACATTTATTTTACACTTACCAATCAGAGTTTTCTACTTCCGCACCAGAAAAAGGTTATGAAACAAATTATACGCTACAATTCATGTAGAGTTGAATCATGAGGCATTCTAGAAACACTTTAACCTCCAGGCATCCCAAAAATAATCAGGTGAAAGACTTCAGTTTACAGCATTTTAGCACAAACAAAAGCAGGAGAGATACAATCACTCTTAGTGAAAGACTTTAACGAACATTTTCAATAGAAAACATTAAAAAAAAAAAAAAGAACTGTATAATATATGAGAGCAGCAAGGAAATGAAAAGGAACAGAATTAACTGTAACAGTAAGCAAAAAATCAACTGTATTTTGGTAACTTAAGTTGAAGGCTAAGATAATTACATACTCCTGATATCCCAAAATGATAGTCCATGTTTCCATTCTGGTTCGTACCAAATTTAAGTCCAGCTTCTTGTTTTAGATTGTAGATGACTATTAGTTTCTCAATATACCCTAGGTTGCATGGACAAGCCAAGAGTGTCCGACACGACACGGACACACGAATACGGCAATTTTGAAAAAATATGCATTTGAACACGGCTGCGACACGGACTACAAAATTATCAAAAATAAATATTTATACATAATAAAATTCTAACTTTTTTTCCTTTTTGATATATTTAATAAGAAATGCATATTACACCTGCACTTTGATTTAATGTTATTTAAATGAAAATTTATTTACTAATATAATTGGATATTGTTGATAAAACCAATGGATTAAAAGTAAAAATAGAGAAAAAGGCTGTCATTTTTTTACTATTACATCTGTTTTGCCATTTCTCCTAGCTACCCTCTCTCTTCCATCTTCCCTATGCGAAAAGTATTAAAAAGTATTAAATTGCAGCGTATTTTTCTCCCTTCTTCATTCTCATCTCTTCCTTCATTCTTTCTCTATTTTTTTAAATCTCCGGTGGTTGAAGTGAGCTCTCTACTCCACCATCGCTTCATTTTCTGTTGATTTGACGGCGCCGGAGTCACCGCATGAAGCAACAGTTGATGTTGGTGTTGAAATCTGAAGCAAACGGGGGTTGCCGACCCGGAGTCTGAAGCATCAGAAGATAGTAGCCTATTTTTTTTAATTATCAAATGTGAAGAGCAGATGTGTTTATTTTCTCAGTTTAACCTAATTTTTTCCTGTAAAAAGACGGCGTACCGTGTCCGAGGAGTGTCCAAGGAGTGTCCGTGCCGTGCCGTGCCGAGCTTAAGTGGCGTGTCCGTTTTGAAAATGGAGTGTTGTACACGTGTTCAAGGAGTGTCCGACGCGTGTCGGTGTCAGACGCGGGGACACTCCAACCGTGCATTATAGAATATACCCTTATTCAATGCACATTAGTATTCAAATATTGTATAAGAAATACATAAATTAAAATTTCATCTTGGGACAGTCAATTGACCAATGGTATAGAGTTAAAAGATGGATGGATATATACCGAAATTTATGTGTAAGAGTTTGTCCTTAAAGTACATTAACTATAATCTTTTAAACCATGTGAATAGTTTTTTGGACTACCTTTTGTGATAGAGAAATTACAAAATTCTCAATGACTTTTGTCCAGGGTCAATTACTCAACGTTCACTGCATTCACATGGGGAAAAAAGACAACAGAAGAGATCATTGCAAAATACCAGCCATGAAACTGCTGCTTCGAATGCCTTGTGAACAATAGCCTTCAAACACTGGAAGACAGCTGGCACGAGATCTGGAGTTTTTAGGTACTCAAAGACACAACTGAAGGCACTCCTTGAAGCAGTCAAATCAGTGCCACCATTAAGAATGCCACCATTATTGCTGAATCTTATTATTTCCAAAAAGGCTACAGCAAGAAGATAGGTTGCCTTCACACCTGACAAATACAAAGGGGGAAGCAGCATGCTCAAGCATCAAATATACAGGAAAACTAACAAACAGCTTATCCAGATAGATCACGAGAGAAAATTCCAGCAGAATTAAGTCTCACAGATAGCTAAAGCAAAAGAAGAATGGACTCAAGCAACCAGTCTACAAAAGGGAATTCCCAATGCAAAAGCAACCAGTTACAAGATCAGCTCAGGATCATAACTCATAAGTATATGTAGCTTTCTCCCAATTTTTTTATATCGGGGATGATTTCCTTCGCTAACCTGGACCTGACCTCTTAGTCACAAAGAGCAACCTTATTCCCCAATGTTTTACCCTCTCAACTAATTGATAAACAGAAAAACAAAACAACATTCTTTTAGATAACATAAGAATGCTTTATTGAGAGTAAAAAGTGAACAAGATAACAAAATAGTGAAAAGAGCACACACTCAATAATGGAACACGTAAAAAATAACCAACCAGAAATTGTGTTCATTGCTGCATTGTTAACTCGTGCACCCAAGGCAGCTGATAGAGCAGCTCTTTGATTCACAGCTGCTTTCTCATTGCCACTCCCTTGACGGCTTCCAGGGTTAAGGTGGGCATTGAGTTCCAGCTCATCTTCAAGCCATTTTACTGAACTGACAACCTGGTAAGTTGAAATATAATGTGTCAATCAATTGTCCAAAGAGCTATCATCAATAACTAAATATAGAAGGAATGAAATTATTTAGGTACTGAAGTAACGTGCATAGCCTAGGTTGACAATGCAATTCGGCGAAAAATTATTGATTCATTACATAAAATCAATTATCGGCCCAAATAAAAGTCCTGCAGAAATTAAACAAAATGTATAGGCATGTGGACATAAAATCCAGTGTTCATCCAAAAAACAGTTCAAGTTTTCATTAGCAATAAGGCAATTCCCTTCAAATTTCTGACTGTATATTATCCTGAAACTGCAAAGGATCAACAAGTCAATTGAACTCATGTAGATATATCACTTATTTTACTAGAAAGCTAGTAGAAGGTGTAGCTAGCCAGTCTAGCTCTCCGGTCTTGCTTCTTGCTTACAGTTGTTATCTGTTGTCCAGACGCATATTAAGGAGTTCGTATCTATTCATACATAAGAAAAGACCATATCTTTTGTCTTTTGGCTTCTGTTGATTTACTGCCACATTTGTTTACTCTTATTACAACTGCTTGAATTAGGGCAGCTCTCTATATGCTAAGGCAGATGGCTTGTAGTACAAATGACTCAAAGTCAATTGGAATCACAATCAGATGTTCAACATTTGGTCCCTAGAAGCTTAAGAATTATATGCTAAAAAATAATCAGAACAGCAAAGAAAGGCATGTTATAATGAATTCTTTGAAATATCCAAATTCCAAAATGATGGGTAAGACAAATATAATGCCAGGGGCAAAATACACGGAAATATTTTCAATGGAATCATTGCAATCGGTAATGGAATTGCTTCAACAAAATATTCAATGATGTAAATTTCTAACATTAGATGATATTGTTTAGTGAACAAATAATGCAAAGGCAAAACCTACAAAGCAAAGAACCTAAATACTTTGATGAGACACCCAAATTATCAGAGAATCATTCACAATCAACTTACAAGAGGAGGAGTCCCTTGTGCAATATGTTTAACAGCAGAGGACCATTGTGCATTCCACATATATGGTCCACCAACTGCTTGAAGAGCAACTGCACTCGTGTTTCCCACACTACTCAATGTAGTTGAAACTGATTTCAATGGTTGTTGAGTTGCCTGTATAGGAGGTGCCAGCCCAAACATAGCTATATAGAACCACAAATTTCGGAATAACTTCAAAAGAGATGGTTCAATATCTACAGTTGGATCAAAATCAGAGCATATTTCAGCAACAGCAGGAAGGAGAGGTCCCAAAAAATCTGCTCCACTCCTGCACAGTTATAATATCAGTCAAAATATTTCTGAACAGAAATTGCAGAGATGATAACAAACTAATGAGCATGAAGCTATAGATGGTAGCAATAAATTACTGTATACCTTCCAACTTTGGGTTCAGCAGCCAGGCCAACATCTGAGCACAAAGAAAGCAAACGATGACGATAGTCTGAACGCAATCTTGTATTTGTAAGGCCATTAGCAATTAAAAGAAATCCTGCAGGGAGAGTCTAAAATATGTTTGAAAGAGTGAGCAACATGTCACAAGATAAGCTGTCAAGTAAGGGATTAATGTAAAATGATAGAATTGCGTCAAGACTCAAAAGTAAGAGGATAGAATATGAATTTAAATAAGGAGACCAATTGAACCCCTTCCCAACCTAATGGCTGAGACCCCAAACTTAAAATTACCCAAGAAGCTACCCTCTACTCTCACCAACTCTTCTTTTATAATCACCTAAGAGACCTACACAAGCGTCTCCTTATTTAAATTCCTAAAACTACCCTTTTACTTTTAACCCCAATTCAATCATAAAACTTGTGCAAATATACAAAGCACACCTCAACACGTTCTGTAGTAGCTTCTGGAGCCAATGTTTTACTCTCAGCAGATCCTACACCAGATAATTTACTCAAATAACTTCTTGTCATGAGCACAACAGTCTCGCGATAAGACTTCGCAAAACCTAAACTAGCTATGCGAGATACAGCATCAAGAAGCTGCAACAGGTAAAAGTATAAAAGGTCAGAAAAAAGGCCCTAAAATCAAAGAAGCAAGTGGCAGAATTTTACCACCTGATATGGCGATGCCAACAAGAATATTAAGGTGCTAGGACGTCGTACTTCTATTTGATTAAGTCAAGCTCTAAAGAGAAATATTCCATACCCGGAGTCGCAATAAACCAGGAGTTGAAGCATCACCTTCTTCTAAGCTTTCAATGAAAAGTGGCAGTATCATGTCTAACACTTCAGACTTGTTAACAGCAACAGTTAGATCAGCTAACAGACGAATAACATTAAGCTGCACAGCAGGAACTCCTTGTTGTTCTTTGTCAGCCTAAAAGTACATTATTTGTAAGCATAATAGTAAACTAAACACCACAAATTAGGAAACAATCAAAGATACCGCCTCCGCCCGATTCCTAAAAACATGGTCCACATTTCTATTTTCAAGTGTCCCATATTATTGCCGAGTTCCTATTTTTGGACTGTAGCTTAATATTTAGGCCTTGTTCTTTTCAACTTATAAGTAGCAGTACTGAACTAAACTGAACTGAACTTATTTCAATGTAAATTTATATGTATGCAGTACTTAACTGAACTGAACTGGGCTGAATATAAGTTGAAAAGAACAGTTTAGTTTCTCAATATGTCCCTACTTAATGTGCATTGGTATTCATAATCTATAAGAAATATATTAATTTGATGATTTCTACTTGGAATTATAAATTGACCAATATAATCAAGTTTAAGGAGGGTTAAGCACGAAAAGTAATATGTAAAAATTTGTCCTTCAATCATGTTAATTATGTTTTTTTAAAACTACTCAAGAAGTTAAACTAACTGGGCCATCTTTCTGGGACAGCGGAGTATGTAATGGTGGTGAAACGACTGCATGATTTAATGATTAAAGGTTAGCTGTACTGATAACACAAAAACTTGAAATAGTCAATCACTACACTCAGATAATACTGGGTTTATACACATGATATTTCACTAATAAGGAACCTATAAGACAGGATCATATATGACAAAAGTTAAGGCAGCTCATAATAATAAAAATTTAAAGATACTGATACTATGATGGACACAAGAACCACAAATTCATCATTTCATTCACAGACAAATCCAAGAATTCTCTCAATCGTACTACTGGGGCGCAATGGTAGACATTTATTTATATTGCACTGGAATGAAGTCCTATTAACCAACCTGTTCATCAAAATCGTTTCGCTCACGTATGCTAGTGGCTAATCCCATGATAAATGTGTCAACAGGAGATCGGTCTTTGTCCCATCCAGATTCAATTATCTGGCAACTAGTATTCATGACACTCTCAAACATGGATCCTTGTCCAGTTCCCCAACTGTCTGCCTGTCAATATCAATGATAACAACAAAAAAGACTATATTAAGTGACTGAGCTCATATTCTAGATATGTAATTAAAATATGTTCATAAGGCTACCTGTGCACATGCAGTTAGAACAATAGCTTTGAGACGAATAAGTAAAACACGCAATGGCTGACCTCCTTTAGTGAGCAATATGAGCAGAGCCAGTAAGGAGAGAACTGAACAGCTCTTCACAAATTCTTAACTTCCGCCACACAGATATCAAACATGCTTCTGCAGCATCTATCATTAATGTGAGCGTCTCAAGCACCAACCTCTTGGAAGTTTTCCCATCTGTATCTATCGATGCAATACTCTTGAGTTTCATCTTTGTTGCAGCTTGGTAAACAGAAATTTTCGCACTGACTCTAGATTTCAAAAGTTGACCTTGATCAGTCCAGTCTCGCATCCTTATCTGCCGAAATAGGAAGTTTCCAATCATATTTTCTGTTTAGGTTCCTACTTTCCTTACTAAAATAAAAGACAGGACAGCATATATAACCTAAAGACTATCTTTCCAGGAGTGAAAAAATATCTTAAAACAATAACCCCATTCCCTTCCAGTATTCTTTCCTCAATATCCAACTTTTAGCTACTCCCTATAAAACGCACTTTGAGGTTCACGCCTAGGTCAATAACGTTGAATCAATACTCTTTTATTGAATATGTTCGTTTTCAGACACTATATGCTATATGGATCAAAATAAAAATTATCAGCATAAACTTCCTGAAGCCATGTCCTTAACTTCAAACTTCAAAGTGTTCTGCTTCTAGTTTTTTTAGTATAATCAAAATATCAAAGACAAAAGCAACAGAGTTTTGGCTAATCAAACAAGCTACTTTTACCTTTAGAAATGTAGACAGAGACTGCAGCTGCTTCTTTGCAATTGAACTCAACCTCATCAACAGCTCATTATCAATTTTCACGCGTTCCAAGACATGTGCGACTAATTTAAATGCAATCGCCTGCTTCTCCATAGCCCCCACGGGCTCTTCCTCAAAAGAAGCCACTTGTTGCTTGAACAAACCACCGCCGCCATCATTAAACCCAAAATTCATGACACTGCTTCCGTTTAACATCACCGACATTGAAGAGACAATACTGGCATTGGACGATCCCGGGACGTGGCTGGCACCATTCATGGGACTCGAAATTCCATTGCCGGGGTTGCAATTATGGTTGTTAATTTTAGTTAATGGCGAGCTCTGAGACGACGATGTTTCAGAATTCACACCCATTCGTTCGCTAGGAGAAGCCGGCACCTGTAAGGGCATATCAAACTGATCCAGAAGACAAGCCACCAGTTTCTCTGCATCTGACTGTTCAATTGGTGGGAAGTTCTGAGTTAAAGCCAGCAAAAAAGCCCTGGAAATAGCCAACTTCTCAGTAGCATTTTCATTGATTGCAGCCATAACGACGCCACCGACGACATCGGCAATCTCAGAGGAAAAATCCGGCGACAATTCCGCTGCTTTTGACACATATCCTAGGAATTCAACGGAGAACAAGGAGATTGAGTCGACATTAAACGACTGGGGCCAAAAGGATTGCGAAAAGGACGACGGAATCGCGCGAAGAAACTCGACAACAATATCTTGAGGCCTGTGATCTATAGGGTCAGAACACTTAGAGAGGAAGCGAGCCACTGCAAGGACGGCATTGAGCTGAGAACGCGTTACCCTAGGCGATCCGGAGAACATAGATTCCGGCTGCGGACAGCGGTTGCAAATCCAAGCGATTTTCTCCGAGAATTGATCCGGATTCTGCGCTACGAGGTCGCAGAGCTCCATTAACGCCTCCATAGTGTAATGTAAAGAGGAAATTAACAGATTGGAATGTACGAATTCAAAATCCTAGGAAATATGATAGGGTTATAGATAGGAAAAGCTATATCACTGTGAAGATGAAAGGGAGACGGAGGAGGTAGTAGCAGTAGCAGTAGCAGTTGCAGTTGATGTTGCCGCTGCCATTTTCATTCGTTTCTCTTCTGAATTATTTCCATTTTGGTTTTTGCTGGTAAGACCGCTCTCGCGCCTGTCTTGGATCCTTTTTCCTCTTTTGCCTGTTTCTCTCTCATATTTGTCGACCATAATTTTATTTTAACACGTTGTAATTTATTTTCAATGAAAATTCATGATAACTAAAATTATATATTAAATGTTAAAATTGAATTAAATGATATTAAATTTATCTGAATAGAAAATAAGTTGAAAAGAAAATGACATAGAAGGTAAAATGTGTTTTTTAAAAAAAAATAGAAGGTAAAATGTTAGTTTGGTGGAAGTAGTTTTATAACGCGGAAGTAGGAATTTTATTACAATTCAAGAAGTTTGTTTCGTTTAGTATACAATATGCTAGGTCGAAGTAGAATATGGTAGTTTGAAAAATGTTGTGTAATTTAATTGTTTCAATATGATTAGTGGACTCTTGCTAGACATGTCTTTACTTTGCTGCTGGTTAAAGATAAATAGACTGTTGTTAATAAGTTTTTTTTTTTTTTTGCATACTATGGTCCTTGTGGAATGCTAGAAACAATGTGCTATAGAATGTTGTTTGGCCTCAAGCAGTCTTGCTTGCTCAATTATATTTGGTGACGCCATGGAATAACTGGCAATGTATTGCCAATTATACTCTAAAGATTGAAACGGTAGAAACTACAGATATTGGTAATGAATTTTTAAACCCGTTGAAATGCCCAACTAGTTCTTTCAGAAATAAACACTCTATATCCAGCTTTTGATTTGTTTGTTGACATATCTTATTTTTCTTGAGGCTATGCATGAAATTTACAATACCAATTACAAAACAATAGTAAGAGTTATTGACTCAGTATTTCATAGATTTCGTGTGGAGGCTCTACAAGACTCCACGTCACCAAACGGTCCCAATGCCGCCTTACCATCCAGCTAGCCATGTGGGTAATCAAGGCGGCGCCGACTTAATTAAGAGATAGAATCCCGCCATAACTCCACTTCCTAAAGAGATAAAAAGGAAAGATATCTTTTTCTAAATGGATAAATAGGGATAAATCCTCTATAGAGGAAATCACGCCTAAACATGATCCTTATCTGATGAAGATTCTACATCAATAAAGCAAGTTCATTCTTGCCCAACAAGGTAACAGGCCACTATAAATAGGGGGTCATTCTCTCACTACATGTATCACATTTTAAACCCTAAAATACACTTTCTCACTTGCCTCCTCTTTATCACCGTCGCTTACTTAGGCATTGGAGAGGCTACGCCGTTCATGCGGCTAATCACTTTGACGCCCTTTTCTCTCTTGCAGCCCTCATCTCCGGCGAAGGCAGACCCTTTCTCTTTCTGAGAAGGTTAACTCAAGGAACCATATCTTTGACCAATCTTTCATTGGTGCGATGAGCATGGACAGATTTACTTGCTCCAGCGAGAACTCCATCTTCCGATGAACACAAAATCCTGCCAGATGGATGATGATCAGAACCATGACCAGGCGGCCAACGGCAACACCGATGACTCATGGACAATAATCAACTCCCAATCAACTACGGCGACACCCCTCTCTTCCATCATTCCAGCCATGGACTCCGCCGTAACACCACCAGCATACTCCGTAACAGGGAAGGCGTTCTTTGAAAGCTTTGCTCAACGTTATCAGGTTTCTCCCGAACACCAGAACTAATTGCGAAGGAACCTGTTCAGGGTGATGAAGGAAGGAATGGTTGGACACAGAGCAAGTGGGCCACTCAGCTACACAGGCGCCTCCATCCGTTCTGTTACCCACTGGGTCGGGCATTACAACTAGGGATGTCAATGGGGCGGGGCGCGGGCGGGTGATGTACCCCCCACTCCGCACCCAATAGTTTTCGGGGGCGGATTTGGGGAATCCCCATTTAATGTTTCGGAGATTTTTTCACACCCATTCCGCACCCGTGCGGGTTTTAACAGGTTTTAGGGAATCCCCATCCACATAAAGTTTGCAATAAAATCATTTATACCTACACTCAATCAATATTAAAATTATAAATAATAACAATCTAACACATTGAAAAATAAATCTAACATCACAAAAGTCCAACATTTTTACAAATAGCATAAAATAGTTTGACTAAAATCTCTAGAAGTTCTTAAATTATCTTGAAACCAATTCATTTAGCTACTTTTGTTTTTAATGCTTGACTTTAGTTTGAATAATTAATCCACACATTATATATAATTAACTAGGAATTAGCAACCTGGAAATTTTGAAAAATAGAAAAATAAATGATACTATAACAACAAATTTAGGGAGATATAAATACTAGGTAATATTTACGTGCAATTAGCTAATATAAAACTCTGAATTCAAAGTAGCTATTCTAGTAGAAAAACTATAATTTTATACACAAAATCAATTAGTTATTATTTTCATATATGCCCATTAAATGGGTTGGTATAGATCATTACGAATGCCTATTTAGTAGTTGGTTCTTTTTCTCATGTTTAGATACTAAGGGTCTGTACTTGTGAAATTTCATTTACTATGCATCATTATTACATGAATGCTACTCATTTATACTTCTCATTGTGTTTGATTATTTTTAATGAAATTCTTCAAGAACATCCTCTCCATCTGTACAAATTAGACTTCTACATTGCTAAAATTTGTTACATATTAAAGCATGACATGCTAAGATTTTAGGGATTATTTTCCATTAAAATTTGTTAGTATAAAGTAAGAAACGTTGTATATGTGTATATAATATTATATATAAAATGGAGATTTTTCAGGGAATTATACGGGGATTTTTTCGGATGCGGGTGGGGATCCCCACGGGCCGAGTATGTCTATACCCACACCCACCTGAATTTTCAATCAGGGGTAAAATTTTCCCCACCATCATCCCCACGGGTGAAATTTTTTGGGTTTCCCCCCGACACCGATCGATTCGAATGCTATAGGTTTCGGATTATCCCCGCCCTATTGACATCCCTACTTATAACGCCCACCCAGAAGGATCCTTTAACACCAATCAGGACGGGCCACACAACGCTCACCCGGAAGGCCATACAATGCACAATAATATGGATCTCTTAATCTACACTCGGCAGAGCCGCACAACGCTCACCCGAGTCATAATGTTGCAGTAGCTGACTCATAATCGGCTTAGAGTAACGCTAACCTGGACTCTTCCCTTACGGACAGAAGTATGGATGTTCCCTCATAGAGGGATCTGATTGGCATATCAAAGGCCCGACAAGTAGAATGGGTTGCGGTGAATGAACCTGCATACGACACGCACTACCCACGAGGACCTACTCCATCAGGCTTTTTTCACCCGTGAGGTCCGTATCAAGGTCCTACTCACTCCACTCATCTCCCCTCTCCCCCACCGTTGGGTTGGTAGTCAAAACCAAAGAAATTCAGATACTGGGATGATCTGAAGTGCCAAAAGATGTTCAAGGAGGGGCTCAATGGTTACACGGTTTCCCTACAAGAACCCTTGCTAGAAACCTCTGACTCCCCATTCAGTGTGGAGATCCTTGTAGAACAGCTTAACTCCCCGGTCAAATTACCATTCATCGATAACTATAGTGGAGACATAGATCTATGGACTCATGTACGTACTATAAAAACAAAATGGATCTAGCGTATGCCTTGGAAGCACATGTCTATAGGAACTTCCCAAACACGTTGATTGGTCCGACTGCGTACTAGTTTAACTCATTGCCAGCCGAGTCTGTAGATTTATGGGATGACCTAAGATAAAAGTTTTGCACACAATTCATCGGCTCCATCTCGACGGGAACTACTACTCGTACACTTAACAGAGTCACTCAAAGACCGGATGAATCATTACACTCTTACATTGAGCGATTCAACAAAGCTTGCCTATAAGTTCGAGACCTAGATTATATCACCGCTAGAGAAGCTATAATCAGAGGAACAAGGAACAAGAGACTCCACGCAGAACTTATACAGAGACAACCCAAGAAGATGGATCAAATGATCACAATTGCAAAGAACCTGATCGAAGTGGAAGAAGTTGGCAGGTCGCATAAGCCGTCTGAAAGAGCTCAGCCTAAAGATCAAAAAGCAAGAAGGAAGGGATGAAACTATCAACCCTCCACTCAAAGCAGATACAGGTCAGAGCTAAATGCCCCTTTGCATGATATCCTGATGGAGATATAAAAGAGTGAAGATAGAAGATCCATCAAGTACCCTAGAGTAATACTGGATCAGTTTGTAGGAAAAGAAGCAAACAAATACTGTGAATTCCGTAAGTCCAAGGGTCACGATACAGATGAATGCCACATCAGAGCAGATGAGATTAATGCCCTAATTGAGTAGGGGAAACTCTCGCGGTTTATGAAAGGAATCACCAAGGAGAGCAGTTTTAAACTAAAGAAGGATGTCGGAGATAAGTCTTCACAGAAATCAAAGGGACTGGTAATGGTAATCAGAGGTGGACCATGCTTTAAAGGATTTTCCTCAAAAGGAAAGAGTTTCAGGCGCAAAAGATCAAACACTAAAGATAACTCAAAACTTAGCAGGCCTTTTTAGAAATAGAGCTTGGTAAAAAGCCCGCATGCTGATCCCTTTATGTTGGAAGCTTTAGTGGAAGGATATACTGTCGGGCGAATAATTGTCGACATTGGCAGCTCCATTAATTTGATCTGGAAAGAGGTAATAGATAAGCTAGAAGTCCACCACAGCCGAATGCTACCAGCCCATTCACCACTCGTAGACCTTAGTGGTCATACAGTTCTGAACTCGGTCAAGCCACATTAGAGGTTGAGCTGGGTGACCACAAAACCAAATGAAGAGCTAAGCTGGATTTTATAATTACAGATGCACCTATCGGCTACAACATCATCTTGGGAAGACCTTTTTCTAACCGAATCAGATGCACTAATCTCAATCAAACATCTAGTTGTGCGGATTTCTACCACTAAGGGAATTACAGTCGTAGCAGGTAACCCTTTGGTCGCCCAAAAGACTTACTTGGCATCATTGAAGATGGATGAAGCAGTCATAGAGCCAGAAGAAATAGAAAATGCTAAGTTAGTCGGCCTCATAGAAACCCTCACAGTAGGACCTTACCGATAGGTGCACATAGCTGTTGACCTCCCGAAACCAGTAAAGACAAACATAAGCCAAGTATTTATAGAAGAACAACATACGTTCTCCTGGACGACTGAAGCCTTAACAGGAGTGCCGCCTGAGATACTATAACACAACCTAAATCTCAACCCGAAAATACCTCCGGTAAAGCGGAAGAAGCGTAATTATGCACCCGATAGACAGAAGGCAATCAAAGCTGAAATCTTGAAGCTATTGAAAGCCAACCACATCCGGGCAATGTGCTACTCCAAATGGCTTGCAAATGTAGTCTTGGTGAAAAAATCCAATGGAGCCTAGCAAATGTGTGTAGATTTTACAAACCTTAACAAAGCAACACCAAAAGATAGTTATCCACTTCCACACATTGATCTTTTGGTATACTCAACAGCTAGGTATGTCATATACTCACTGTTGGGTGCAAAGATGGGATATCACCAAATTCCCATGGATCTAAATGATGAAAAAAACATCCTTCATAATGCTTGAAGGTACATATTGCTATAAGGTCATGCCATTCAGTCTGAAACACGCTGGAGCCACCTATCAACGCCTTGTGAACTATATGTTCAAAGGCCAAATAGGTAAGACTGTAGAAGTTTATGTTGACGACATGATAGTCCAGAGCAGAAGCTTGAAAGAACATGCTGAAGATCTTAGAGCCGTATTCAAGACTCTACAGCAATATCAGCTCAAGTTGAACCTAGAGAAATGCACCTTTGGAGTAAAAGGTGGGAAATTCCTTGGTTTTCTGATCTCATAGAGGGGAATTAAAGCAAACCCAGAGAAAATAGAAGCCATTACGAAGATGGAGCCCCCCAAGACGTTGAATGAGGTCCAAAGGTTAAATGGAAGAGTGAATGCCTTGGGCCGATCATATCATTTTTGGCTAAAAGGTATCTCCCATTCTACAAAGCTATCAAGAAGGATAAAGCATTTAATTGGGACGAGAATTGCCAAGAGGCCTTTGAAAACATCAAGGAATTTTTGAGTACACCATCACTCCTAAGTCGGGCCAAGAAGGATGAAGAGCTAATCATGTACCTGGCAGCTATAAATAAAGTAGTTGGATTAGTTTGAATCAGGGAAGAAGATGGGGAGCAGCACCTGATTTACTACACTAGCAAAGTGCTAAGAAACGCTGAGCTTAGATACCTGAAAATTGAGAAATTGGCTTTAGCCTTAGTCTCAGTGGTAGAAAGGCTTAGACTATATTTTCAAGCTCACACGGTCACTACTAGGACCAATTTCCCATTAAAGAAAGTATTATAGAGGCTGAAAACTTCTGGACGGTTAAATGAATGGGCAATTCGACCGGGGGAGTATGACATATGCTTTGAAGGGAGAAAGGCCTTAAAAGCACAAGTTTTGGAGGACTTTGTCACTGAGTTTGCAGGGTTTGAGCCTGCACTAGGCCTCAAGACCAAGTCGTGGAATTTGTATATGGATGGGGCATCCTCTAATGAAGGAGCCGGAATCAGGGTTTGGATAGAAGGACCACAAAAAATCCGAATGGGCTACGCAATAAAGTTAGCTTTTCCAGTCACCAACAATGCCGCGGAGTACAAAACAATGATTAAAGGCTTGGAGTAAGCTAAAGAGATCTCGCCAGATAGAATGGTACTCAAGAGTGATTTGAAGTTAATCTCTAACCAAATCAATAAGAACTACACGATAAAAGAAGAAGGGATGATGAAGTACTTGGCCAAAGTGGAAACCCTGCTGAAAGAGCTCAAGTCAAGAGGCGCTACTTGGAAATATGAACATATCCCTAGAGAAGAAAATGGGAAGGCTGATAGGCTAGCTAAAGACACAGTAAGTACAGATGGGTGGAAAGCCCTCAGCTGCCCGTTTGAAGTTATTCACGCCCCAATAATAAGCAAGCAAGACCTAATGCTGATAGAACAAAGGAAACCAGAGTGGATGCAATAATTGATTGACTACCTAGATAAAGACATCCTTCCGGAAGACAAGATCGAGGCATCCAGGATAGTGAATAAATCATCAAGATACCTAGTTATTAACCAAACATTGTACAAGCGTTCCTACTCGGATGCTTTGTTGAAGTGCATCACTTTAAAAGAAGGGAAGTATGTCATTCGGGAAATAATGAGGGAAACCGTTGCTCTCACCAAGTGGCCTCTACCATCACTCAAAGAGCCAAGCTCTTAGCGTACTACTGGCCAACTATAGAAGCATATTCAGCCGAGTACGTACAGTTATGTCATCAATGTCAGATCTATGCAAATAAGTCACACATCCTACATGCCGCGTAAAAGCCTTTGATAACTGGGTGGCCATTCGTTACTTGGGGGATTGACATCGCCGGACCAATGCCAGAAGCTATCAGGCAAAAGAAGTTTATAATGGTTGCAATCGACCACATCTCCAAGTGGGTAGAAGCAGTGGCTATAAACACCATCACTCCTGAGAAAGTAACTGATTTTGTCTGGGATCACATCATCATCCGCTTTGGTGTCCAAAATAAGATTATCTCGGATAGTGGATCCCAATTCATATCAGAAAAGTTTTAAAAGTTCTGCGAGGGGTTGAAGATCTAGAATCGATTCTCATCCGTAGCACACCCCCAGACAAATGGACAGGCAGAAAGAACCAACAAGACTCTTGGATAGGGACTCAAGAAATTGCTGGAAGGAAAGAAAGGCGTATGTCCAGATGAGTTGAACAACGTCCTCTAGTCATACAAAACAACTCCATGCCGACCAACTAGAGAAACTCTATCCTCTTTAGTTTATAGAGTAGAAGCTGTGGTACTAGTCGAGATCGGTGCTCCTTCAGATCAAGTAATTTACTATACAGAAGAAGAAAATGACACCAATCTAAGACATCACTTAGACAGCTGGGAGGAATGCAGAGACAGAGCTTACATTCTAATGGTCGCATACATGTCTAGGATAGTCCAATATCACGACAAGAAAGTTAGAGAAGTAAAGCTCAAAGAGGGAGCCTTAGTACTCAGAGATGCGGAGGCAACATAGAGCAAGGAAGGAAAAGGCAAGCTTAGAGCCAACTGGAAAGGACCTTACAAGATCACTCAGGTCGTAGGACCCACTACCTACGGACTTAACAAGATGGATGGCAAAGAACTCCCCAAAACTTTGAATATAGCCGATCTTAGAAAATATTATGTAGCTGCAAACCCTTAGGGGCCAAGTGTTCGCACTCTTTTTCCCTTGCTATAGAATTTTTTCCCACTGGGTTTTTTCTATAATAAGGTTTTTAATGAGGTGGCACTCCCTAAGCGGGCTCTTATCACCTCATTATAAGCCCGAACATTGTAAACTTTCTATTTTTATAAATAAAGATTCAACATTTTCTACACACTTGTGCATTCTAGAAATCTTGATCAAATTCTCTAGCACGCTACCTGAACACAAAATTAGCGTTAGATCGGTTTCGCGCACCTGGCTCTACAAAAAGTCCTAGGCCACTTAAAGCCCTCAGGCATACTAAAAAGTCCTAGACCACACTTGAGCTCTTAGGCATAATAAAAGACCTGGGCAAATTGTAAGACCGCAGGCATATCTAAAAGACCTAAGCAAACGATAAAACTTACGGCACTCCAAAAATATATAAGGCATATCACTCATCCCTTAAACTGAATGAAGCATATTCAGAATAATCTCAAAACATTTATCATAAAGCACCCATCTTATAGACCAAGCACGGGCACTTAAGAGAAAGCTGTGAATCTATGGCTAAATGTAAACATTCGTGTGCCATAATGAATCAGGGGGAGGGGGTGGGGGGAGGAGCAAGCAAGCATAGAGTAAACACTCAAACAAAAAAATCATTTTACCAAGCATACGAATGAAGAAGGAAAATGTGATATAAATGAAAGCCACAAAGGGCCATTGTAAGGATATTACAAAAATAAAGCCCAAAGGCCTAAAGATAAATTTAAATCATGATTCATTGGATGGAGAAGCATCTTTCGATCTGGCATCCAGGACTTCATCAGCAGCCTTATCCATAGGTTCGCCGTCACCACCAATCGCCGCCTCCCCAGCTCGGCCATCATCTTGACCCTCATGGTCCAAAGTTTCTTCCCTATCCTTCTCCGCCTCCGCTTGAGCAACTTGATGGGTAGCCAAGTCATCATAAGATGGGAAGTCCACGTCATCCACATCAGACCAGGAAAGATCCAGATGACGACGTTGGCAGGCTTGAAAGATTAGGTCATCATAGAGATAACTACAGTCACCAAACTTATCAGTGACCATTTTGGCCAACTCTTGGGCCTTTGTTGCCTCTTCTCGCATCGCTGCCAATGCCTTCTCTAAAGTTGATACCTTGATCTCTGCCTCCCCCTTCAAGCGGTTGCTCTCCGCTTGGGTCTTCCTCGCTTCATCCCTCTCATCCTTAAGCTTGAGGACACTCTTCTGAGCTAAAGTAAGCTTCCGTTTGGTATTAGCCTATATATTTCATGTAGAAATACGATTGGTAAGCTCTTTTTCCTTCAACTTCAGTTTGTTCTCGCTTTTATCTCTGGCACTCTGGATAAGTTCAGATCCACGGGACATGGCCTAAAAACAAATGAAAACACTTAGCCTAAATTCATAAAATCAAGAAAACATAAAAGCCAGAAGAATACCCGAGTGAGATCTTGGAAAAAGGAAGAAAGCAAGGCAGTAGGCTCCTCCTTCTAGCCCTCCGCGTCAGCGCAAAGGGGAAAACCACCCCTCAGAGAACCTTCCCCGATCACGTCCGTGCAAGGGAGGTTGGGGAAAGACCGATCAAGGAACTCAGCCAGTGCCGGCTAAGGAGGAGGATGAGGAGAGACGGATCCGCCATGCGTGTCAAAAATAATGATCTGGAATAACAAATAATTCGGGTCAGGTTTGAAGAAAACAAAACACCTAAGTATAAAAAGACCTAAGTCATTATATTTGGACAAGTAAACAAAGACACTTAACTCCAAATTAATTGTATCCGGGCATATAACCAAAACATCCAAAGTCCAAGGCAATTATTAAAGTGAAGACTATTACCTAAGCATGAAAGGGAAGCATCTGGTTAGAGTTTGGAAAGGAAACAAACTGCTAACTCCTAGTACAACAGTATCCCGAGGAAGACTGATTGCATAGCATCTGAATATCAGGACAAAAATAACTTTTCCCTCCATCCTTTTTGGTCTACTGTTAAAGATCCTTCCCCATATGCAAGATAAAAGATAGCTAGCATACTTTTCAGAAAAGGATAGAAGGACTGACACATGAAAAAGAAAAAGGAAATAATCTTTTTCACATAGACCAATAAGAAAGGCTCGTGTACACACATTCCGGACTACTGGGGTAAAAGTTGGTGAATCACTAAAATACAACAAAAATGATCATTGACAACTTTTTAGCCTCAATCCTAAGGATTCAAAACGGGTCAAAATCTCTGCCTAATGGATGGATCAACGTTTCCGAAAGTGCCACATATTACCTTATCAACGGTAAAGATTTATTTTAAGTTTAATAACCCACAACCACTATATTTATGATAGAAGCCTATAAAAGGGAAGCTTCACAAGTTGAGAAGGTGCTAGTTGATTTTGAAAAAGCATACACAAGAGAATTCGCTAAAAGCAATCAGTTACTTAATCCCTCAAAGAACCAATCCATTCAAAATCTATTTATAAGGATTCCCAAGTGAAGTTATAAACTTGAGGAAGTCCAAAACCAAAACCTTTAAGGAAAACCAAAGTGTAAAAGATCTCCTACTTGGGTGAGTAGTGAGATTGAGATATAGCTTGAAGTTGGTGCTTTGAGTGGGATCTCCCCGTAGGACTCAACTTAGGTTTGGGCAGAAATCTAAGTGTTATATCCTACTAAAGACAAAAGGACTTAGCTAGGAGTTGGTGCTTCTAGTGGCATATTCTACATCCAGAACGGGGCCATCCGAAGATAAATTGTAAGGCTTGATTCCTACCAGTTAGAAAGGAACCCACTAGTGGAAAAGCTCAGAGGAAGAAAACTCCGGGGACTGGAGTAGGTGAGGCTGAACTAGGATTAAATCCTTGTGTTTGATTTTCTCACTCTTTACTTAATTGCATCACATTTCATATCTGCATCATCCGGAACATAATCAAACACGCTAGACAAAGACTTTTTAAAGTCTATTAATTCTATGAAAAAGGGTTATATACCCCCCTTTGACCTTATTTAGACCCTTACAGGGACCAACTAGCGGTATCAAAGGAAGTGCTCAAAACTAGAGATCTAACAATATCAAGCTAAAGGTCCATATTTTGATCTAAGTATCAAAATGAGTTTCCAAAACTCATAACTCCTTCCCGAGGGTATGTCTATTACCCGTCCTCTACTCTTCACCGATGAACACTACACGTTCTAGAAAAATCAGATGAAGAACTTCATTCAAGCACAAAGCATGCAAGCATGGTTGGCCATTAAAGATGGCCCATATGAGCCTACTCCTGAAGTAGAGGGTATCACTACCCGAAAACCTTCAAGTTTATGGGATGAGAATGACTTTAAAAAATTATGTAAAAATGCAAATGCTATTAACATGCTTCATTGTGCTCTTAGTGCAAAAAAATTTAACAAGATATCCAGATGTGAGACTGCACAAAAGATTTGGCAGAAACTGGAAGTGACCTATGAAGGAACCAACAAGGTTAGAGAAGCTAAACTGGATATACTCCAGCAAAAGATTGAGACCTTCAAAATGGAGCTAAAAGAGTTAATAAGTAGCATGAACACTAGATACACAAATCTAGTAAATGAAATGAAGAGACTCGGAAAGGAAATCTCTAAAGTAGAGATGGTAAAGAAGGTGCTCCGAAGTCTCACCAAGGAATGGGACAACAAAAATACTGCCATTGAGGAAGCTCATGACTTAAACTTCTATACTTATGATGAGGTAATCTCTTAACTCAAGAATTATTCTTGGAGAGATATAGCTAACAAGTGAGAAAGTCAGAAGAAAAGAAGAAGGCTATTACACTTAAGGCAGACTCTTCCGGATCGACCTCTACCGGATTAGATAAGTCACTAAAAGAATTAAAGTACAGTGAAGAAGATATGGCTATGCTGGCCAAGTACTTTAACAAATTCCTAAAGATAAAGGATAAAAGGAGATCTAGAAGATTTGAATCAAGTAGGCCTAAGGAAGGCACCTCAAGAAGGGATAAGCCAAGAAAAGCTTCAGAAGAAAAGAAAGATTTGAAAAAAGATGTGGCTTGCTTTGAATGCGGAGAAAAAGGGCACTTCAGAACCAAATGCCCCAAGCTAAAAAGGGAAAAGAAATATAACTAGCAAGCTATGGTGGCTATATGGAGCAACAGTGAAGAAAGTAGCAGTTCTTCTTCAATAGAAGAAGAGGTGACTACTCATTGTGCGTTCATCACACTAATTGATTCGAAACTAGAGAAAACTAAAAGAAACTTATCCATGCAAGATACTAAGAAAATCGGGGATTCAGAATCAGAGACAGTCAACACTGAGGTAAATTCTCACTCTAATTCTATTTCTAACCTTGATCTTTCTAGAGCCTTAAAGGTGGTAATCCACAATGAAAGAAAGAACACCAAAGCCATAAAATCCCTACAATGACAAGTTCTGGAGCTAGCTGAAGATGCTGAAGTAATGTCACAAGACATAAAACTAAAAAGAACCACAAAGCATATGGATGTGGTAGAAGAGAATTTCCTGAAAAGTTAAGTTCAGATCTTAAGTGCTAACTTGATAGGACTAGATAGGGAGCTAACCCTAATAAAAGAGCCATCCAGAAGGAAATTAGATCCTCCACATAGAGGAAGAAATCAAGGAAGAGTAGGACAAAGAAATCCTAATCAAAAGAATCCGATGCTCTTAAATCAAAAAGAAAGAAAGGTGAGCAAGCAGCCTCAAGTACAAAGATTCACAGCTACTCAAAAGGGAAAAGCTAAGGCTGTATCAAATAAGAAACCTACCAAGCAAAGAAAGAATTACAGAGTAGAATTTGCGCTTCCAACCATCTTCCGGATACATTCCGGATAGACTAGTATACAAGAGGCTGGATATGTTAGAAACTATAGAAAGGAGGATCTAAAGAAGATCCAGAAGAAGTAGGAGCAAAGTAGACCCATCTCAGGGTGCAAGTTTTGTTGGTAAAACAACTATATTACTAAATTATGTAGATTAAAGAATGGTTATTATGATGTTTATCCTTGGCCTGAAATGGTTGATAACCCTAAGAGGACCCAAATCTGATTGGGTACCTAAATCCACTTAATCTATTTTACAGGTATGCCTTAGATCCATAGAAGATCAACATACATGGTACATTGATAGTGGATGCTCAAGGTATATGACTGGTGATGAGAAAGCCATCATCACTTCGCTGAATTTTATGACTCCAAGGGCATTGTACATAACTGCTCTACCCCTTATACTCCTCAATAAAATGGAGTTGTTGAGAGGAAAAATAGAACCATAGTTAAAATGGCTAGAACAATGCTAAGTGAGAATTATTTGCGAAAATATTTTTAGGGAGAGGCCATAAAGACAACATGCTATATTTTAAATAGAGCTCTTATTTGAAAGACCTTAGAAAAGATCCCCTATAAAATCTGGAAGGGAAGGAAACCCAAAATTGGGTATTTTAAAGCCTTTGGATGTAAATGCTACATCCTGAATGATAGAGAGCAATTAGAAAAATTTGATCCTAAATCTGATGAAGCAATTTTCCTTGGCTACTCAACACATAGCAAAGCTTACAGAGTCTATAATAAATGAACCCAAACTATGGTAGAGTCAATACATGTAGATTTCGATGAGACTAACCATGCAAAAAGAAGAAATTCAAATTCGGAGGATCTAACTCCGAAAGTTGAAAGCACTGGAGAAAAAGAGGAAGTATAGATTCTAGATTCCTTCTAGATCAAGAAATACAAGGAAGAAGATGAAAGAATTAATCTCAACTTAGAAGTTACACAAGGTTATCTCAATCACCAAGAGATAAACTTTATGGATAATCAAGAAGAAATTGAAGCAGTTGAGGAACAACCTCCAGACTAGCATGCAGATCTTCAAAGAGAAATCTGGACTCACAGAAATCATCCAGTGGAAGCCATTTTGGTTGATGTCCAAAATCCAGTTAGAACCAGAGGACAACTCAACAAGATGATGAGCCACACTACTTTTTTCTCTCTTATTGAGCCAAAGAAATTTCAAGATGCTGAAGGAGATGAAAGCTGGATGATGGCTATTCAAGAAGAACTAGATTAATTCACCAAAAATGATGTTTGGGATCTAGTGTCACCACTAAAAGGAAAGTTAATCATTGGCACTAAATGAGTATTCCGGAACAAGCTAGATGAATCCGGAGTAGTGGTGAGAAATAAGGCAAGATTGGTTGCCCATGGCTTCAATCAACAGGAAGGGATTGACTTTGAAGAAACATTTACCCCTATAGCAAGATTGGAGGCAATCCAGATTATATGTGCTTTTGCATCATTCATGAGATTCACATTGTTCTAAATGGATGTCAAAAGTGCATTCTTAAATGGAGTTATCCAGGAAGAAGTCTATGTCAAGAAACCACCTGGATTTGAAGACTCAAGGCATCCGAATCATGTATACAAGTTGAAAAAAGCCCTGTATGGATTAAAGCAAGCACCAAGAGCTTGGTATGAGAGACTCACTACATTTCTCATATCAAAGGGGTATATCCGGGGGAAGGCAGACACAACTCTTTTCATAAAAAAGAAGAAGGATGATATCATTCTAGTCCAAATTTATGTTGATGACATCATCTTTGGAGCAATAGATGAGAAGATGTGTGAAGAATTTAGCACTTAAATGCAGAAGGAGTTTGAGATGTCTATGATGGGAGAACTTAATTTCTTCCTTGGTCTACAAATCAAGTTGAGTCCGGATGGAATTTTCATAAACCAATCCAAGTACACCAAAGAGATCTTGAAGAAGTTTGAAATGAACAAAAGTAAGCCAATGTCCACTCCCATGGGATCAAATACCGTCCTATCAAAGGATTGTGAAGGAGAATAAGTTGATCAAAAGCTATATAGAGGAATGATTGGATCACTATTGTACTTGACAGCTAGTAGACCTGACATACACTATATAGACTGCTACTGTGCAAGGCACCAATCTAATCCTAAGGATTCACATCTCAAAGTAGTAAAAAGAATCCTTAAGTATCTCCTAGGAACCATATAAGTTGGATTATGGTATCCTAGTAATGGAAATTTCACACTTTAAGGCTTCACTGATGTAGATGATGGCAGAGACACTCTTGAGAGAAAGAGTACATCCAGAGGCTGTCACTTTCTTGGAGATTGCTTGATATTATGGTATAGCAAAAAGCAAACATTAGTTGCCTTATCAACCACAGAAGCTGAATATATGGCAGCAGGAAGTTATATAGCTAAACTCGTATGGATCAAGCAACAATTGGAAGATTATGGAGTCCAATCTAGATGTGTTGAAGTAACATGTGACAATAAAAGTGCCATTGATGTGTTAAAGAATCCAGTACTTCACAGCAGGGTGAAGCATGTTAACATCAGACATCATTTCATCCGGGATCATGTGATGAAGAAGGATGTTGCATTGGTATACATTCAAACCAATGAGCAAAGAGTAGATATCTTTACAAAGCCTTTGAGTAAAGATCAATTCAACAAGCTAAGGGAGTCAATTGGAATGTCTAATCCAATTTAAAGGAAAATTCGGAAGACAATTTGAATTAGTTTGAAGTCCTATGAGTCAAGGAATCCAGAAAATAAGAAGAAATTATGTTGACTCTAGATCTGGATCAAAGACTGCCAGCTCAGTAGACAAAAAGGGCAAATGGCAGTAAAGGCGCTAAAAAGTAACTATACACTTTTTGAGTTTCAAACGTCTATTGGTTGTTCCATACGCGGTAAAATTAAATGGGTATTTTAAAAATAAACCGTTCCCATTCTCCGGTTTTAACGCCATTTATCTCTCTCATAAATTTCATCTGCCATGTCATCAATCCGGTTAACTTTAGCTGCGTCTGAATTACCATTATACCCTCACTTTGGAAATCCTATATAAACCCCCCAAATTTCCCCTTCTTCCTTACGCGAGCAACTCACTACTGTTACTCTGCAAAAATCAATTTCCAAACCCTAATTTCTTTAAAATCTCTCAAATGGCAGCCATAATGTTGAACAACAAAATCCAAATGCTTCCTCCAAGAAACATCTTTGTAGAATCTAATCTCAAATATGAAGACTTCACACCTCTCAAGCTCAAAACCAATGATTCAGTAGTTTCCACTGACTACTTGGGAGATAATTTTCTCTTTGAAATAGACCCATACTCCAAACTGATTGAGGATCAACATCTGGGTGATTTCCTTAAGATCAATTGCCCAAGTTATCCTGTTTGGTGCGAGAATTCTACTCAAATATGAGAATACACTCCTATCATGATGCTCTCAGAACCATGGTTCAAGGGAAAGAAATCACTATCTCTCTGGCATTCTTTAAGAAGTACCTCAACATGAAGAATGATGGAGTTTAACTAAGGAACAATGGGGATGAACTGCTTGTGAAGTATCACCCCAAGACATGGCTTCATCCCAATTACTTTGGAGATAAATTCTCAACCTACTTTTTGGAAGCACCAAGATATCTCCAACACACTCTTGCTAAGTTGATCTTGATTAAAAATGGCTCTCTAACCACTGTATCCTCCTTTAAACATTGCGTATTACAACACTGGGTAGAGAGCAGAGTAGTGAATGTGCTAGTACTGATTATCCACTATCTGAGGCAGCACAAAAACTTCAATGGTGCCCTCATCACTAGAATCCTTGTAGCTAATAAAATTAATCTGTCTGGATTTCAAGCTATTCAAGAAAAGGAAATCTAGAGAAAAATTTCAAATAGCTGACCTTTGGAGAAAAGTGGGATGAGGCAAAGGCCATCAAACAGAGGGATGAGAAAAAGAGCAGGGCTAGGAAGGTAGCAAATCCAATTGAAGAAGCCTCTATTCCCAAGAAGACCAGAACCACCATACCAAAAGCACAACCGAATCTTGCTTTGGTTCCGGTGGATGAGGTTGATAAGGATACCCAAATCCTCACTTAACTATTGAACAAAAGCCCAGAGTAGCCTAAGCCAAGGTAGAGGCTGATTAAGGCAGCTGATAAGAATAAAAGGAAGGTGAAATCTTCAAAAGAAAATGAGGGAACTGAGGATGAAGCCCCAGAACCAAAGAGGAGGAATTTCAATAAAAAAGAGTTGTATCTTTGATGAGGTAGTAGCAGCCAAGAAAAGCAAAACAAAGAAACCATCCAGGATTGTGATAGATGAAGGAGCAATGAAGAGGGCTGAAGAAGCCGAATTGGCTAAGGCCAGAAAAATGAAGGGAAAAGATGTGCCCGAATCTACTAAGGAAGTCACTTTAGATGATCCTCAGTATGAGATATTAAGGAAGCCATGAAAGACAATGACCAAATTAATAAGTTCACAACAGAAGGCTCTGGAGGATCTTTCGGTGCTCAGGCTATCCTTTTTGCTCCAATAGACCTAGAAAACCTTATCCAGAATCCGAAAGCAGACCTATTTATTTTCAAACCCAGAATCGGACCACTTCAGGATAATCTGCTGAATCCGAAAGTTGAGATCATTGATACAGAATGTCCTAGCAAGGCATATAAAGAGGGTGTTGAGGACACTACCAACACGCCTGGGGAAGAGGTTAAAAGTCCTGATGTGGAAGCTGATGAAGGAAGAGAAAAAGCAGACAATCTGGATCACATTCATGAGGTAATTTTTGAATCAATTCCTCTTATGACAATGCTGATACTGCTGCTGTTGTTGAAGCAGTATATAAAAGAGAGGATAACTTAGATACACATGCTCAAAATGTATCCAAGAAATAAGTGTCCATCCCGGAATAAATCATTCTGAAGGAGAGACTAGGTTTGAGATCCGATGAAAATGCTTCTAAAGCGGATTCAAAGGGCAATGCTAGTCCAGGGGAAAGGTCGGATGAAGAGAAAGAAGAAGAAGATAAGGAAGCTAAGGATAAGAAGGAATCCCCTAGCCCTAAGCCATCCAAAAGCAGTTCAGGTACCAGAGAAACCTCAACCTCCTCTTTTGGTTACTTGCAAAATCCCAGAACTATAAACTCCTAGCCAACTAGGCGTGAGAAACTAAGAGTGACCCTCAGACTAATAGAGGAAGCCACCATTGAAGAGCACAAGGAAGATAAAATCTCCAAGGCACTCAGGGGAGTGACTAAAACTCTTAAATCCATGGAGACTCTCCTACAAGACAAATCTAGTACTCCGGATTTACAGTCAGGCATTGGGGAGATAAAGGGGAGTGTGAAGAATATAGAGAAAAAGGTAGAGGATCTTCCTACTGCTGAGTTGGTGGCAAAAGTCTCACTTGACAAAGTCACTCCTGTACTTAATGAGCTAAAATCAAGTGTTGTAGCTGCCAATCGTTCTGCCGATCAAGCAACTATAAGAGCCAACAATAACTACGCCATCATCATGGATAAAATCACCACCTCCACCTCTGAATTGACCACAGAAATCAAAGAATATCTAGATTCCAAGTTTGAAAACTTGTCAAAATTCATTACTAAAAAGGAAGAGAAGTTAGAGCTACCTAGCCTCAATGAAAAGCAACAGGCCATACTGGACAAGCTCACCAAATTCATTGAGGAAGATATGCCCAAACTCCTTGCTAAACAGCTGCTAGATATTGGAATAGAGTTTGCAGGACAAATGAATGGACATGATACATTCATCAACAATGTCAAGGAAGAACTTCACAAAGACCTCATGACTATCAATACCAGCATTCACAACTGCCGGTAGAGATATAGGCAAAGAATTTCAAAAATTAGCATATAGCTTATCCAATTTGTCCATCTTTGGATCTTCATCCTCACCATCCATTCCAGAAAGCCAACTCCTTCCAGTGGTTCAGGATCTTATGCAACATATTGGGGATACTTGATTCTTTGAATATAAAGGGATTACCACACTTCTGAAAGCACTTTTCCCCTACTTTGATGAGAAGGATCATGAACACATTCTACATATCCATCTGTACATCACAAAGTCATATTCCCAACTCTGAAAAGTCTTCCGACCCCTGCGTCTCACTCCAACCACAGTCGACACTATCATAGAGTGCAGAAAAGAAGGCAATTTGGATTATTCCATATACTCCAAGGCATGGTAGACAAGCTGGGATGGTAAAACCTACATGGTAATAGACCCCCAAGCTGATGCAAACAAAAAGGGGGAGAGTAAAAAGGGGGAGGATAAAGCTAAAACAGAAAAGGGGGAAAAAGAGCAAAGGCAAGCAGAAGAAAGGAGAAGCATCCAGAAAGTAATAATCTGTAATAGATATAGCAATGTTAAAATTGTAATAGCTAGAGTTATTTTTCACTTATGTATTTCTGTATTTGTAATCCAAAACTTCATTGATGTTAACCATTATTAACAGCAGAAGTATATATAGTGAAAAATTACTAAAAAACTCGCTTCTGAAAGTACAATCTGCAATTGTACTACAAAAACCTTAGAAGCTAGAATTGAAAAATGTTGGGGGAGTCAGGGATGCTAAAATTATGGGGGAGTAAAAATTGTAAATGACTAAGTATCAAGAATCATACTTAGATCATAAAACCCCTTTCCTTATGCTTAGATGTCTTAGGTTTTTATTTCCGTCAAATGAGGAAGATTGTTGGAAACAATGATCTGGAACAACACATAATCCGGATCAGGTTTGAAGAAAATAAAACACCTAAGTACAAAAAGACCTAAGTCATTATATCCGGATAAGTAAACAAAGACACTTAAGTCCAAATTAATTGTATTCGGACATATAACAAAAACATCCAAAATTCAAGGCAATTAAGTGAAGATAATTACCTAAGTATGAAAGAGAAGCATCCAATTAGAGTTTGGAAAGGAAACAAACTGCTAACTCCTGGTGCAACAGTATCTAAAGGAAGACAGATTGTATAGCATCCGGATATCAAGATAAAAAAATCCGGAAGACACAGTTATAGAGACAAAGGGAAAAATTTCGAAAATAACTTTTCCCTCCATCCTTTTTGGTCTACAGTGAAAGATCCTTTCCCCATATGCAAGACAAAAGACAACTAGCATACTTTTCAAAAAAGGATAGAAGGACTGACGCATGAAAGAGAAAAAGGAAACAATCTTTTTCACATAGACTAATAAGAAAGGCGTGTGGTACACACATTTTGAACTACTAGCATAAAAGTTGGTGAATCACTAAAATACAAGGAAAACGATCACTGGAAACTTTTCAGCCTCAATCCCAAGGATTCAAAACGGGTTAAAATCTCTGTCTAATAGATTGATCAATGGTTCCAAAAGCGCCATATATTACCTTATCAACGGTGAAGATTTTCTTCAAGTTAACAACCCACATCGGCTATATTTATGATAGAAGCTCATAAAAGGGAAGCTTCATAAGTTGAGAAGGTGCTGGTTGATTTTGAAAAAGCATACACAAGAGAATTTGCTAAAAGCAATCAGTTACTTAATCCCTCTAAGAACCAAACCATTCAAAATCTGTTTGTAAAGATTCCCAAGTAAAGTTACAAACTTAAGGAAGTCCAAAACCAAACCTTTGAGAAAAACCAAAGTGTAAAAGATCTCCTACTTAGGTGAGTAGTGAGATTGGGATATAGCTTGAAGTTGGTGCTTTGAGTGGGATCTCCCTGTAGGACTCAGCTTAGGTTTGGGTAGAAATCTAATTGGTATATCCTGCTAAAGACAAACGGACTCAGCTAGGAGTTGGCGCTTCTAGTGGTATATCCTACATCCAAAAGGGGGTACCATCTGGAGAAAATTGTAAGGCTTGATTCCTGCCAGTTGGAAAGGAATCCACTAGAGGAAAAGCTCGGTGGACGGAAACTCCGGGGATTGGAGTAGGCGGGGCCAAACCGGGATAAAATACTTGTGTTTGATTTTCTCACTCTTTACTTAATTACATTACATTTCATATCTGTATCATCCGGATCTATTACATCCGAAATATAATCAAACATGCTACACAAAGACTTTTTAAAGTCTACTAATTGCGCGAAAAAGGGTCATTCACCCCCCTCTGACCTTATTTAGACCCTCACATGAACCAACAATCTGTCCTCGGGCTAGGTGGAGAAACCTATGCAAAATAAAAGACAGATCATCAGATCAGGACAAAATAAGAAAAGCTTAAATTAAAATCAAATATACCTTGGGGCGGAGAGTAGGAGCATTCGGCATGGAATATGTATCTAGCAAAGTCACGGTTGGCCTCTTGCTAGACCCTTGAAATTGGGTGGATTTCCTCTTGCTTCTGCTGACGGCCACTGCGTGAGTATGGTTATTCTTTCTCTGTAATTTCTTTGCCGCTAGAGAGCATTAGCAGACTCAAAGTCAGACATGACTTCTTAAAATGAAAAAAAGAAAGTAAAAGTAAGAAAGAAAGTATACCAGCTGCAGGTATTGATCCAGGAAGATATATTATCCCAATCGGCCCTCGTGCTAAAAGATGATAACCAAAGATGGACTCTCAAGCGGCTGAATTAAAGCTCCACTTCCACTACTCTAATGAGCGAGACACTTGTAGCTTAGGATTCGGGTCATTAGCTTTAACCCTTCTCTTAGGGGGAGTCGAGATAGACCAGGTTGTGGGAAAAGAAAGGTATTCGTCATTGACACGGATGTAAAATCAAAACTCCTTATAATGGTGCTCAGATAAAGGCCGATTGGTGAAGCGGTACATACCATTCTTCTATACGAATTGGTATTGATCGTCATCTTTTTTCTGCTTGATAGAACAAATCTTGCGGAAGAGGGTTGCATCAAAGCTCAACCCCAAGTCAAGGCACAACTGATGGCAACCCATCATCACTACCTATGCATTCGGGTGAAACTCAGCCGGACATAAACCCCAGACTTCTAAAAGATTAGCAATGAAGTCTGGAAGTGGATACCTGAAGTCGCCTCTAATAATATCCAGATACGTGCTGAAATAACCAGCAGGAGGAGGATTCACCCGTTGTTCCACACTCGGTAACAAAACGTGACAATCCTTAAGCCACGGATACATCAAAGCTTCCTTTTCTAAATGATCCTCGTGGATGCACGAGATCATATTATCCACTTGGGGAGTCATATTCCTCTTTTCTACCTCATCCCCCTCTTCAAGAGAGTTTTCCTCCTCTCGTCCACTCATGCCGACTTCCTCGACCGGGTGAGCACCCTCCTCATCCCTATAATTCTCTACATCCTTTATCACTTTAGAGGAATCCACTTCAAGGCTCACATCACTCATATGCTCTACACTTACATCATCCACCAAATGGACCCAACTAGAAGCATATGAGTTACTCATCTTTCTCCTAGCGGCGCGCTTAACCTTAGGGGTGGGACAGTAATTAAACCTATCAATATTTAGAGGGGGGCACAACTTAGATAATAATTCAGCAACTTTGAAATCAAGTTTGGGAGGCTCCTCACTATAATAACTACTACTGGGTGAAGGAGCATCGCATTGATTCACCATTTTTTTTACCAAATTAAAGATATAAAAGCACTAAAATGAAGAGCAATGATGAACAAGCATAGAATTCCCCAGAAAAATACAACAATACTAGCATAGGCAAACCAAAAGAGAAATTCAGAAACGAAGCAAGGTGCAAATCCTAAACTAAAGGCGCAAACATCTAAAGTATATAAAAGCATTAGCATACAAAGCAACACAAAAAGCAAAAGTATGCCAGGCATTTCCAGGAATCAAGCAATGTCAGAACAATGTCCCTAAAAAATGAAAGTAAATGGCAACGAAATAAGGAAACTCACCAGAATTGAAGAAGGAAGAACAAACGGCGGGAAAACTTGCTTAAAGAAAGATCAACGGAAATCCTCAAATAGCCGGAGAAATAAGAAACCAAAAACTTTGAAGAAGAAGAGAAAGTGTAAAAAATAAAAAATGAATAGAAACACGCTGTTTAAAGCAATTGTGAAAAGACACCCCTTTAAATTCAGTTGTTGATTACACCCACATGTCATTCCATCCATGACTTGTAAGTCGGTCAAGAAAAAATTGATGATAAAGTAGCTGTCATAAATTGACACAGACGAATATGAAAAGTTGGGAATGAATGCTCTCTCGGTATACGAATCCAGAGTGAAAGATGAACGGTTCGACCGAATGCCCGCACGGATGGAACAAATCCTAAAGAATTTGACAAGATGCTAGGGGGGACTTCTGTTGACTCAGTATTTCACAGATTTCGTGTGGAGGCTCTACTAGACTCTACGTCACCAAATGGTCCTAAGGCCACCTTACCATCTGGCTAGCCACGTGGGTAATCAAGGCGGCGCCGACTTAATTAAGAGATAGAATCCTGCCATAACTCCACTTCCTAAACAGATAAAAAGGAAAGATATCCTTTCCTAAATGGATAAATAGGGATAAATCCTCTATAGAGGAAATCATGCCTAAACATGATCCTTACCTGATAAGGATTCTACTGTTGGATATGATGTATGCCCTTAAGGCAATTAGGGCGATATATCTTAATTATATAATAGTTTGATTATTCTGTTTAATTAATAAAGGCATTTAATCTTTTGTTTATATCAATGTGTTTATAAATATAATATGACTGGTTAAATATATTCATTGATGTATGTTTACAAAAGTCCTTGACGTATCATAGCATGAAGTCAGAGAATTTATAGTTGGACTATATTTGGTGGAACCTGCTTCATGTGCAATTATGATTATGTTTAAACTATCCCTAGTCATAGTTTCATCAAGAAAGGATATTGATGAAGCTGAAATACTAGCATGTGGTCAACTTTCTCGGAAAGGGTCCAACCAGTTAATCTCCTAAGGACTGAAGGTGGTGCCTTAAGTTTGACACATGGATATATCTGGGAGATATATTGGAGACCGCAGTAAGATAAACACTTGGTATATATATCAATGTGTTAGAGTTTATCTTCATGCAACAAGCTTTGCAAATATCCTCATACTTGAGATACTAGTTGCCTTGTGTGGTACTATTGATATACTTTGGGTCATACCTATACACTTATTAATTTAGGGTGTTACGGGTGATTACGGGTATAGTGATGACAACACGTTGGTAAGCTGAGTAGTCAAAAAGAATCCATCGCTCCGGATATATTAAGGAGTTGTACCTGGCCACTTGTTGAAGTGATGATTGCTATAAACCTCTGATCAGAGTATGTGTTTAATAGAAATGGTTTCTAGTCAAGCACACTATGGTAAAAGGCAACATACTTCGGTAACAAGTTAATAACTGGGATAGCTTGGAGCAACCTTGCTATTAGTGGGTTAACACTTTAACTGAAACCTATAAACCAGATGGTACTAATATTAAAGAATGGAAGGAGTTCATCGCATTGGACAACTATTGCATTAACTGGGATTAAGTCATAAGCATAAATGATGTTTCGAGTATTGGGGGATGGTAGACCCTTGCTAGAGGCGTACTATAGTCGTTTAAGGTAATCGAGTTCTATTCACAGTCTAGAACCTCGAGCCAATAGTTCCATTAGAATAAGGGTTGGTTAAGCCTTAACAGCTCAATACTTCGGGATCCTATAAGGTCACATACATTGGACCTTCATCGGACTGAGTAAAGAACTAATAGATTTATTCTATTACAAAAATATAACATGATAATAATTAGATTATTATTTGGTTGGATCAAGGATTCATTTTTGACCAGTGACTAATTAATTAGGGTCATAAATAAATCGGCTAAATTGTTTATATCAATTTTATAGGCCAAGGAATTTATCTTTGACCGGTAACTAATTTATTAGGGTCAAAAAATAAATATTTATTTGAAAAGGATTAAAAGGGGAATTTTGCCAAGGCGAGTAAAATTGGGCCAAGAATACAAAAGTATTTTTGTATAGGCTCGGGTGTACGGGAGTGCACCGAAAGCTGTGCAAGTAATGCTGGGCATTGCTCGCGGTAGCCCATAAAAATGGGCTACACATGCGCAGCCTATAAGGGTGCACCGCGAGGCCCAGCTCGCGTGCAAGGCAAGCACGCAAGGGCTTGCCTTGCTGAACAAACAGTGTGCTATGCACGCTGTATGGGCGGGCTGTGCTCGCGGGTCATGGTGACCCGCGGGCATAACCCTCGTGGGATGTGCATATTATGCACATCCCACATCGAAAGTGGGGGAGCAATTTTGCTCCCCCAAGCCTATAAATAGGCTCCTATGCTCCCCCTTTTCAAATGCACCAAGTTCAAAAGTAATTCCTGCAATAACGGTTATTTGAACAAGTTATATTTTGATGAGCTTGATTTTATTCGAGCACCTCTGGTATATATTTTCGGGTGAGGCTTCTGGAGTGGTCTAGCAACTACTCGGGGCTTCTTAGTTCTTCTTCTCGAGGAGGTTTCGGTTGGTGGAGTTCGTGTGGATACTCATAGAGGCTATCCTATGCTTGGAGGCTTGTGCAAGAAGATTCTGCTATAGCACGCTTCAACTGGTAAGTTTTCTTTCTTTCTCTTTTAGTTATTAGGTCTTTTTCTTTAAGCTTTTTAGACTTAATAAGTATGCTTAAGTTGTTCTGCATGCTTAGTTTATTTTATGCCTAGGTTATAACTTAGAGTTATAACATGCTTAGGTTATAGCTTAGAGTTATAACATGCTTAGTATAAAATATATGTGCTAGGTTATAATTTAGAATTATGGTATGCCTAGCCTATGCATGCTAACCTAGGTAGAGAATTATTTAGTTAAGGCTTTATTTAATTTATATGCATCTATTAGGAGTTCCTGGGGACAGGGACAAAATTTTGAATTTCCGCCATGCCTGTTATGCATGTTCAATTTGACTGTCAGTTCCCAACATCTACATCAATAAAGGAAGTTCATTCTTGCCCAACAAGGTAACAAGCTACTATGGGGGTCGTTCCCTCACTACAAGTATCACATTCTAAACCCTAAAACACACTTTCTTACTTGCCTCCTCTTTATCACCGTTGCTTACTTAGGCATCGGAGAGGCTACGCCGTTCACACGGCTAGTCACTTTAACGCTCTTTTTTGTCTTGCAGCCCTCATCACCAACGAAGGCAGACCCTTTCTCTTTCTATGAAGGTTAGCTCAAGGAATCCTGTCTTTAACCAATCTTTCAAGAGTATGTACAAATCAATAGTAATAAGTAACTAATCAGTTAACCATGAAGAATATACAAATTCTTGTATAAACTCATGTCAACGTGAAAATGTTGCTAGTATCTATCAAAAATGGATTTTATTAGATTCATATATAAATTTTCTTGTATTTCACATAATACCTATGCAGTTGCGGCAGGCTCTGCGAACTCTTCTTAATTGTTAGAAGATGTCTTATTACTTGCACTTGTGTTTCCTTTATAGATGTCATTGAACTACCAATGCTGTCCACATTTTTCTAAAATCCACACGTACAATAATTAAGGAATAAATGTACAAAATATATATTAAATTCAACAAGACAAATGGGTAGAAAGTATATATATAATTGCTCAGCTTCATCTAACTTTCTTCTTGCACACCCTTTTTTGTTAGGATTATTTCCCTTACAGTAAGAACATGTTATTTGAACACCTGATTTTGATGTTTTCCACACTTGTAGCCTCGTCCATTAGCTTTCTTCTATTTTTTTCAAGTCTTCCATGCAGTGGCTTGATTGGAGGCGGCTCAACAGGTGGGTTTGATCTCTCAGAGATAATTTGAGATTCGACATTGGTTGGATAAAGTCATTATATGATCCCAAGTATGTGTCCTTGTAATACCATTTATCCATAAATTTGGCTGGTTGTAATCCCTTGTTGAATGTAGCTGTTATAGTATGAGAACACTGAATTCCTTTTAATCTCCAAGCTCTACAAGTACATGATTTCTATATTCTCCCTCAGCAACTTTGTAACTATCAAATCATTCCAAATTATATAACACTTCATATTTCTACTTGTATTCTTCTCTAATACATTATAGGCCACATGATATATATTTATTATCTATATGTTTTGGAATTCTCTCATCTCAGGATGCCTCTTCATTGTCTTAACTCAGATTTCTTCTAGCATACTTATTATTGACTTGTGTCCAGCACCAACAAACCACGAATTAAAAGTCTCACAAAAGTTGTCTAGGCTAAAGTAAACCCTGCACCACCTTTTCTTTGTTATACCAAAGCAAATATCACCATTCTTTGGAACATCAGCTAACAGTTGTCCTTGAATGCTCCCCTTAAGAAACATCCCTCAAATCCAGTGCACCTCCTAATACTCTTTTTGAATCCCTACCTTGTTGCAGCATAACACACATACATCCCTTTCAATTTATATTTCCTAGGCTCCCCGTGTGGACATTTGGTTTCTTTTAGACTACGATTTCCAAAGGGGATTTCAATTTGGGCAAGAGTAAGAAGCTAAGTTGAACTTTGAAAGCTAGAGTAAGGGTATAATTAACTTTTCATTTTTGTTTTTTTAAAATTTATAATTACCTCGCACGTACGTGGAGTCAACATTTTAACATTATGTGTATGTCATCCGCGTGTAGTGCACGTTGTGCTTCAAAACTAGGCATGGCAGCTCGAAGGAGCTAGTAGGATCATTTGTGCCAGTTTAGAAAGCTCAAATGATTATTTGTACCAAGTTTAGGTAGTTCAGAGGGTCATAAAAGTTTAGGACCATAAAAAAAGCTACCGAGTTTAGGCTAGTAGTGTCCCGTATTGTCACTACACAACAAATATATGATTTCTTTATTGATATTGAATGTACTAACCTTATTTAGGTATGACCATACATCTATCAATCTCATTCATGAGGTGGCTAGTCATATCATCTTGGTTCTCTCCAAGTGGTAATTTCATCACTTCACATCTTATACATTTTGTGTATTGGCTCATCCAACTCATATTTTGTATCATGTTACGTACTCGTTAAACGTATGTGTGAGCGGACGACCTCTTTCACGCATGAGTGAAAGTTAAGGCGGGGCGAAGCAAGCCAAAGGATTGGTCCCTTTAAGGGTTTTAGAGGGGCGTGATAATTTTAGTGATGTTCAAGTTGAAATTTAAGTTCAATTTTAGATGGTACAAGATCATGATCCTGCACTTTAAGACAGAGTTGCTGCCCGGTTAAGCTCTACTGGGAAATTTGGGTACAATATTCCCACTGGGTGGTAGACCGTACCTTTAAGTAGAGATTCTAAACTTGGATGATGTTACTTACTCTTCGTTACAATCGAATCAAATCATTTATTTCCATAAAAGTATCTTTTCGTTCTTATGTAATTTAAATCCTCCTAATTAAAATTTTCGTTTTATAATTTAGCCATTCATCACCACTATTGGAAAATAGGCCTAATAACCCGCTAGTCTGGTATCGATTTTATTCATAACCGAAATCAATGTTGAATTCACGGGGCCAGTTTTTAATTGTTGGGCTCAAATTGCACATTTCTCCTCGGTTTTTAAGATAACCGAAGAAAAAAAATAAAAATTTCCTCGGTTATCTATAAAACCGAGGACAATGTTCAACTATTCTTACTATTAGAATTTCACACAACACAGATTCTCTCTTTAAGCCCTCACTGTCTCAAGTTTATAACCCTGGTGAGAACTCCTTACCGTCGTCGCCGCCCTCGTGAGAGCCCTCACAGTCGCCGCCGTCCTTCATGAGAACCCCTCACCGTCGCTGCCGTCCTTCATGAGAACCCCTCACCGTCGCTGCCGTCCGTTCTAAGAACCCCTCCCTTGTGAGAACCCCTCACCGTCGTTGTGGCCTTTCATCGACCTCTGCGCTTCTTCTTCTCTCGCTTCTCATTCTCGTTTCCTTTTTTCCGTCCTAGACATGAAACCCCCGCCAGAATTCCTCTCGGAGTCAGTCAAAATCCCGATCCGGTCTAAAACTTCCCAGTCCGGTTACTCGCCGCTCAATGACCCATCGCCCAATTTCAGCAGCCGTCCCCCGAAAGAAATGATCCTTCTCGATGGCTGCGACTATGAGCACAAGCTTATCGTGTTGGAATTCCCAGAAAATCCAAAACCCTCTGAAGAGGAAATGATCAATGCCTATGTGAAAACTCTGGCTGCTGTACTGGGCAGGTTAGGAGATTTTCTCTGTTTCGCTTTGATTTTTTTTGTTTCCTAATTTGATGGATTAATCTTTTTAAGTGAGGAGGAAGCAAAGAAGAAGTTTTATTCAGTCTCTACTACGACCTATACAGGATTTGGTGCTTTGATTTCTGATGAACTTTTCTTAAAAGTGAAAGGTATTAGGGTTTAGGGTTTTATCCCTTTGTTAGTTCTTATTTGTGTTCCAAGTGTTCGATAAGCTTACTTTCACTATTATTTATGTTAATTTGCTTCTTTTAATTTATGATTAACGCAATTGGTTGATTGAATCACATCTGTATATAAGGATTCAAGGAATTTTTTTATACATCATTCGAATTCCAATTCTTTGATGAAATTGTTTATGGCTTTGGCAGCCAGAATTAGAAATCATTGCATTTGGCTTTCTATATAACTATGTTAGGCGTAAGAAGTTCTTCTGGCCCCTTCTCTAGACTGTAAATCTCGCTGTTGGAGGTAATGTTTCTATTCCTTTCGATTATAACTTTTTTATATACCAATTCGTATATTATGATTGTTTTGTGTGCCCTGAGAACCTCCAATAGATTTATTTGCTTATTTGCTTATTTGGATGATTTGATACGAAAAGCGATTTTTATTAGAACTTCGACTTGTGGTGTACTGAGTAAACTCACTCAGCTTCTTGCTAATGTTTAAATTTACACTTCAGTATAGAATTTTATTATTTTTAGCAGAATTTATAGTAGAGAATCAGTCATACAGTATTTTGAAATAAAAATTGTTGTAAACTGTATGTGGATCATTAAGTTCTCGGTTACATTTGTCGATCCATTGGTTTATATTATTATTTAGTGAAGCCTACAGTTAGGGCCTACAATCAAATTCGCAATGTTGTATTGTCTGCAGTTTAGATTGTGTGAGCCTTACCTGTTTTGTCTCAACAAGTTGTGTTTACAGGTTTAGTTGCATAGATTTGGATGGGAATGGTGTTTTAACTCCCAATGAGATGCAATATTCTTTTACGAAGAGCAGCTGCACCACATGGAATGCATGGCACAGGAGCCTATTGTATTTGAGGATATCCTGTGTCAAATAAGTGATATGATTACACCAAAGGTGAAACTCAAATATTCTCTTTCTCTTTAGACTATTTTTTTTATTTCTATTTTATATATGCACAACAATAGTGTATTCTTTTTTTGTAGAGCAAACATTTTATCACACTGCAATTTGATCCAATTTTATATGTCCTATTTAGCTATAAATTTGTAAAATTTTGTGGTTTCTTTCTTTTGAAGTTGCATTTTTTTCATAGATTATTCAGACAACTGTGTAGTTTCTTCTTATGTTTAGCAACACCTTGCCTTTAACAACATGGCATGCATCATGTTAAACTATTGGTTTATGAATTGAATTTGACTGATTTTATTGATTGTTCGAATCAAACTTGTCATCTTGGTAATTTCTTCTTTGCAGATCCCAATTGAAGCATGTCACCAAAATGGCCATTTCATTGATTCTCTATTCGGTGATACATTTTGTTAAATTTTATTCATACTATTTAGCTGTTGGCCTTAAGCTAGTTTAATTTTGTTCACACTTAACCTTGTATAAATACTTAAATGTTCAATTAATTTCTGGCTCTGTTTAAGTTATCTTAATTTTGTTCATACTTATTAGCTATATATAGTACTTAAGCTAAGTCCTTGAGTTAATTTTGTATTAGGTAACTGTAATTATACAGGTTGGGTACATATATTTGAATGAATTTTTTTTTAAAAAAACACCACCTTTGTCCTCGGTTATTATATAACCGAAGCCAAATTAGCAATTATTGTCCTCGGCTAATAAGTTAACCGAGGGAAATGGCCTGATATTTGCCTCGATTTTTTAATTTAATCGAGGCCCATTAAGCGGTATAAATACTGCCATTTCAAGGCCTATTTCCTGAGTTATTTAAATAATCGAGGAAAATGACCCTCTTTTTCTTCTGTTAAATTAACCAAGGGCGAACAGATCGGGCCTTTAGTTTTGACGGCTTTTTCATCGGTTCATAACCGAGACCAAAGGCCCACATATAACCGAAACCAAAGGCCCTGTTTCCCACTAGTGCACGCAATGATTCATGCATAAAGCCATCAATAAATAAATTATTACAGTTATCCAAGTAAATGAATGTGGGAAATTAAAATAATTATTACAAGGCTTTATCAAATCCTATACATTTTCTATCTGGAAAATGAAAAATACCAGAAAGCCTAACATTCATCAAATCTAATCTACTTGCATTGAAAATGGTTAGCACAAATACGGCAAATAACATGGCATATCACCCATTAACGTGCATGATTAAATACAAGATAAGACTCGGTTAGCTTGAATTTTTATTTGGGAGAAACCGATTAAAAATTGAATTTTCTTTAGGAAAACCTTATTTTAGACCCGATTTCTCAATTTTTATTTAACTGAAAATGGCACAAAATATATCAGGACTAATTTCAGAAGGTTTTAGACCTTTGTCGTATGGGCGCAATCCTAAAATACCTGAAAAATAACAGCCTAGGGCCAAAAACACAAAATATAATGAAACAGGGACCATTTGGCAAATTTTTGGTCGAGGCCGCTGTGACAGACCTTGGGGTCGATGTGGTCATGGCGGTGGCCGATACGGGTGTAGCGGCCATGGTAGTGACCACAGCAGCCCTAGGTCACTCATAGAGGCCTTGAGAGAAAATTGCTAAATATGGGAAATCAACATTTTTGCACATGAAAACCCAAGATTATTGAAATTCTAAGTCGATTTCAACATTATTGCAGTGAATCTAGACTTAAAACATTGAAATAACTTTGATTTTTTGAATCAGAAGAGAAAAAAGACCCAAAAATGGTAAAAAATTACCAGGCCTCTACTGCGGCGTCGGGGATGCTACACATGCAGCGGCCACCGCTACAGGCATAACAGACCTGGGATCGCCATAGCGGACTCGATGATTTCCGGTTGTTTTGTAGAAAGCCGAAGGGGAAACGGCAAAATGCCCCAAAACATAGCAAAACAGCTAGAAAACAACAAGAAAAAATAAGAAAAAAGGATTAGAACTTAGAAATTATATCTTTAGGCCGTGAATCCACTCTTTGAGACTCGAATCAACCCTTGGCAAGCTCTTTTTGATGAATTCAGATGAATTTTGGGTAGTAATTTAGAAATAGGTCTCTAAATCCTAATTTAATTCATTTTAACTTAAGATTTCTAATTGATTTAATCAATTAAACTAAGAGATTAAACACAAGAACAACTAAGAAATCTGGATAATGTAGATTGACCCGAATTCTATGCATTTCTTAAGCTTTCTCTCACTAAAAATTAAGCTTTCCCTCTCTTAGTTAATTTTTGATATCTAATTAAAATTTAAAAAAAGTCCTTAACCTTTGCTAATTCTTGGTCTTTAATAGACCCCTCTCACTCTAAATAATCAAATTAGTCCCTTAATTTTGTGGAAACTGTGAAAAATCGAATCAGGTCAGCTAGAGAGAGAAAAGACCAAAAAATTATGCATTGGTTGAAGAACACCAAGCAACAGTGGTCGCTGCCATTGTAGTGACCACGGTGGGGCCGCTACTTATGTAGCGGTGGCGGCGGCTGTGGCACGCCGGCACTGACGGCTCTGGCCATCGAACCGATGAGACCCAGGCTGTGTTAGATATGATGTATGCCCTAGAGGCAATTAGGGTGATATATCTTAGTTAGTTTTGTTTGTACGAACAAGTTATATTAATAAAGGCATTCTTTTGTTATATCAATGACTGTAAAGGTATATCATAACAGGTTAAGAATATATTCATTGATGTGTTTGCAAAAAGTCCTTGACATAATCGTAGCATAGATTGCAAGGGCATAATTGGACTATGTTGGTGAGAACTAGTTCGTGTGCAATTATGATTTGTCTAAATATCCCTAGTCATACTATCATCAAGACTGGACATTGATGAATATGGATAAACTAGCATGTGTCATCATACCTCTTGAATTTGATTCAAGTGGCCCATCTCTGGTGGTAGAGGGTGGTACCTTGGGTTAACTCATGAATGTATTCAGGTAAATACATTGGAGACCGCTATAACACAACACCCGGTAATCTATATTATGTGTTGGTGTTTTATCGTCTCATTGCAATAGCAATATGAATATCCTTAGACCTGAGATACTAGTTACCTTGTTGAGATGTTGGTATACTTTGGATCATACCTATACATTCTATAGAATGGGTGATATGGATGATTACGGGTATAGTTGATGTCTGTCCGTTGGTAAGATGAGTAATCAAGATGGAATCTATCACTCCATTATAGCAATATAAGGGAGATATACCTTGGCCACTTATTGGAAGTGACACACTCATAAACCTCTGATTAGAGTATGAGTTGATAGGATGAGATCTTGATCAACACATAAATATGGTTGAGTGGTGTAGCTTCATACCAAGACTAAATATTGGGGTAACCATTAAGGCTGCTAGTAGACTAACACTTAAGCCGAGTCCTAGAGACCAGATGGTACTTAACCATTGATAGAAGGAATGAATTGTATTGATCTATTACAGAACCGGAGTTAAGTCACAACGCATGTGACATTCCGAATACTAAGGGGTCATATGCCCTATGCTAGAGAGCCACTATGATCGATCAAAGTTATCAGAGTCTACAATGGTCTAGAGCTCTGAGTTAGTCAACTCCTAAAAGGAAATTGAGCTAGGTTAAACTTTAACGGCTCGATATTATGGGATCCTATAAGGTCAAACACTTTGAGTTACGATCAAGCCATACAAAGAATGATTAGACTAGGTCTAATCTGGAAGAGCTAAAATATGGTTGGACCATATTCTTAGACCAATATTCGCTAGTTGGAGTAGTAAACCTGATAAATAATAAGGAGGTTAAAATAAATAAAGGGAATTAGGAACTAGAATTTAGCGAGATTTAAGAATATTAGATATTGTATAAATCTGTACAAGTGGGCCTACACATGTACTGTGGGATAATACATAAGTAGGCCTGCGCATGGGCTATATGGTAGCATTGTTTGGAATAGTGCTATGCATGGCTCGATAAGGACACGTGCAAGCGGGGCTGCAAAATGGCAGCCCGCAATGCGCAATGTGTAGGCGCGCAACCCTAATGGTCTTGCGCCATGGGCCACAACACGCATGCAAAGGCATGCACGCTCTGAGTGTAGCCTGCAAGGGACTGCAAGCCTGTGGGCCTGTGCACCAGTGCAGGTCCATGCGCGCATGGCATAGGCCCAAATAGACTGCTGGCCGGTTGGCCAGCAGTCTACCAGTTAAACTAGGAGCTTGCTCCCTAAGCAAGCTCCTAGTATTTGAGTTAGTTCCTAACTTTATTAAGGTTTTAAAATAACATTTTTTCCTTTTTATTTTAATTCTGATTGGTTAAGGATTGGATTTAATTGTCCAATTAAATTTTCCTAACCATTATAAATATGGCCTCCCTCCTTCATTATTTTTGTCCATAATTCTTTTCTTCTTGCTCTCTCTTATTCTCTTAGTTATTATGGTTCTCATGAGTAATCCATCAAAAGACTTATTTACTTTGAATAGAAAACTAAGGGATTTTCTTCTATAATAAATTCGTAGGGGAGATCTAGCTGTCTTTCACTTATTTTTCGGTACTCCCTTCTAGAAGGTTTTGGTCGGTGGTGCTCATGTGGATCAATTATAGAGGGCTTTTACTTTGGAGTCTGTGCATGCAACTGAAGGGTCATTCTGCCGACTTTGGGATTCACGCTTCAACTGGTACGTGGTTAAATTATTATTAGGTCCTTTTAATAAGTGTTTATGACCTGGAATAATTTTAGACTAGTTATATTATCGATAATGGCATGCTTAGGAGATCCTTAGACTTAGATTATATTTTGAATTTTTGTCATGCCTGCTTTGCATGTTCAAACCCGTGAATCTAGTCCAACAGCGATATCATGAGCCTGCCTAATGCTATGTATGATTGACTAGAATTTGCTAGGTCTGATTTTCTATGAAATATTTTTGAGTATGCTATGACATGCCTAAGAATTTATTTCTCGCAATAGAAAATGTTATGATTGCTAGATTAAGTGTTACTCAAAGTTAGTCAGGGTAGCTATCTAACAATTAACAATGTTTTACTTGAAATTGTAAATGCTTTAATTTTTGAATTAATTAAATAATTCTTAAATTAGAAAAGAACGGAATCTATGATTTAAATGGTCTATAGTTAAGTGAGTCATAAGGACCCGTAGTTGTTCTAGCAAGGATCGGACGTGGTTGCTCATTTACTTCAAGGGGGCCTCTCCTACTTGGGAATCTCCATCAGTTCTAGATTCTAAGTACTGAGGGACTGTTATGAATCAATTGATTTCTAGTATAATGGATTGGATTCATTATATGGTTTTACAATGAAAGTTTAAATTATTAAATTAAAACTTATAGACATAGGTGCAAGAACTTGAACAATAAGCACCCTTGTTTGTTATGCATGCTATATGAGGTCTTGGCATGATGGAATGATTATGAATTATCAGTTGAGCATGCCTCCTAGGTTGGACCTACTAATTCCTTTTAGCCTGGAATTTGCTATAGCTTCATAATTATGTCCATGTATAAGTCCTAGATTAGGCGAGACTTGTTGCACCAATAAATCCCTATTAAAATGTTAAGATAGAACTAGTCTTCCTAAATAATCGAATATATGTTTTATGGACCTTTTCATCGAATGGATTGTTCACGCACCGCATGCATTCTTATTCAACATTGTCTGTTCATATGATTCGAATTAGGATTAAGTCTTAATCGGATTGGGTTAGTTGTCTGTAATATCGGAGCTAATGTTGGGCTAGAGGCATCATTTCAGGAGTTATATAATTAGTTATCCATATCCATTGGTTGGAACTCAAATGGAATAGCAATTGTATTAGATGCAAATGGACTAGAACCAACCATAACTATTTAAGTTAGCTTGACTCGTGACAGCGGGGGTTAGCTTAAATGAGTTATGGATGCTACCAACTAAGGAGAATGGTTAGACCATGTTTCCCGAAAGAGAATAGAAGGGGATACTATGTTATCGAATAAACCTTAATAAAATAGCAGGAAAGTGTCTTTAATTAAAAGACCTTAAATTAAATACATGTACAAGAATTAAGTCTAAAGAAATAATTCTTTTCTTATATCTAGGTTGAATATGACTACAAATATAAACTTTTGCACTATTCTTGAGAACAAATTGGATGGTACTAATTTTACTGATTGGTTCAGTACGGCGAGGACAGTTCTTAGAGGCGAAGGCCTGGTTTATGTTTTGGATGAGCCCCTTCCTAATAAACCTGATGCTGGTGCTCATAAGTAGCATGAGATATGGAAGAAGCATAGGAAAGATCATGAATCCGGAACATGTTTAATATTGGGAACCATAAATCTTGTGCTTCAAAAAAAGCATGAGAATATGGATCGCGATACCATGATTCTCCATCTTTAGGAACTCTTTTCTGAGCAAGCAAGGACTGTGAGGTTTGAGGCCTCAAGAATTTTGTATGGGACTAAGATGCAGGCTGGTGCTTCATCTTCTCAGCATGTTTTAAAACTTCTTGGCTACGTCGAGAAGCTTGATCGATTGGGTTTTGTCATGGATCATGAGTTGAGCATAGATCACATTTTGACTTCACTCACTGATATTTATTCATAATTAGTGACTAATTATTATATGAACAAGATTGATACGACAATCCCAAAATTGATCAACATGTTGAAAACAGTAGAAAATAAGATCAAGCAGGATCATAAAAATTTATTGGTGGTTGAGAAAACCAAGCCTTCGAAGAGTAAGACCTAGAAAAAGAAGGGGTTAAAGGTTGAGAAATAGATCAATAAGAAGGAAAAAAATAAGAAAGGAGCTGCAAATGTATATTTCTTGTGTTGAAAATAAGGACACTGGAAAGGGATTGCAAGGAACCCACCTCTTAGCATATTAAGAAGAGTCTGAGAAGGGAGCTACTTCAGGTATGTTCATGATTGAAAATTTTACTACAGTTCCTTATGAGTCCACATGGGTATTAGATACTGGATGTGGTACTCATATCTGTACTTCTATGAAGGGGTTGCGGAACCATAAAAGGCTGGCTAAAGGAGAGTTAGACCTACGAGTTAGAAATGGAGCATGGGTTGCTACATCAACTGTAAGAACATATAGTCTCAAGTTGCCAAGTGGCCTAGTTTAGAATTAAATAAATGCTATTATATTCCAATTGTGACTAATAATATTATTTCTGTTGCATGTTTAGCATCAGAAGGATTTGAGATTTTATTTAAATAATAAAGATTGTCAAATTCGCAAAAATAGTGTTCTTTATGGCAATTGAGTTTTGATTGATGGCATATATGTTTTAAATACTAAAGCTGAAATTTTAATATGAATGATGCTAAGAGATTGAAATTAGATAAGGATAAATCATCCTACTTGTGGCATTGTCGTTTAGGTCGTATAAACGAAATTCGCTTACTAAGTTACACAAATATGGTGACTTGGGCCCAATAGACTGGGAGTCTTATAGAGACGTGAACCTTGTTTATTAGGTAAAATAACAAAGAAACCCTTCAAAGGTAAAGGGCAACGTGCCATAAGTATATTGGAAATAATACACATAGATGTATGTGGTCCAATAAATGTGCAAGTACATGGAAGATTCAACTACTTTATATCTTTTATCAATGATGACTCACGATATGGATATTTATAACTAATCAGGCACAAATATGATAGTATTAAAAGATTCAAAGACTACAAGAATGAAGTTGAGAAACAACTTGGAAAGAATATTAAGGCACTACAGTCAGACCGAGGTGGAGAATATTTGAGCCAAGAGTTTCAAGGTTATCTAAGGGATAATAGAATATTACCCCAATGGACCCCTCCTTATACTCCTTACCATAATGGTGTGTCTGAGAGGAGGAATCAGACTTTGTTAGACATGGTTTGGTCCATTATGAGCTAACCAAGTCTCAGCAAATCCTTTTAGGGATACAAACTTGAGAGCACAGTTTACATTCTGAGTAGTGTACCGTAAACATCAGTTGATACAACCCCATACGAAAGGTGGTATGGTAATAAACCCTCTCTTTCTCACCTAAGTATTTGGGGATGTCCTGCCTATGTTAAAAGGACAATGTCAGATAAGCTGGGAGCTAGGGCTGACAGATGCTTATGTATTGGTCATCCTAAAGAGAATAGGACATACCTTTTATAATCCTGAGGAACAAAAGGTGTTTGTTTTCAGGACCGCTCAGTTCCTTGAGAAGGAACACTTGCTTGCAAAAGCTAGTGGTAGAGACCTTGATACTGTCATTACTTTTACTACTATCACATTCTTCTTGTTCATTGTTAACTTCATATGGAACATGTTCATATGATCCTTAAACACCAATTGCATTAATTTCAGTTGTAGCTTGTGCCCTGAATGTAGTTGCTGCAATATCTGAAAATAGAGCATCATATCGAAAATACATAGACAAATCTTTGCATACAAATTTTTTGTAGTCCTTGTTAATTTGCAAAAGCAAATATATATAAAATTACCATTTGTAGATGAGTGGAAATATATCTTTCAATAAAAAAGTTTCTACATACTTGAATTTTTGCATCCCACCAACTGGCATCGGCATCAATAGTGTTCCATATTGCATCCCAACCTAATCCACTTTCACCTGGCATCAAATTTCTAAACAATATCCAATCCTTTTTCATAGTATCCCAACGATTCGATAATTATTTTTTAGTATATTTTTGTCTAGTCTTTTTATAGAAACCATCCAACAAGTTTTTCCAACCATCCAAGTTAAAGTGAAGCAGATTTGTTTCATTTTAGAATCTCATCTTCACCTAACTCAAGAAACGCCATATGGTTTTTATCATCCCATTTAGCCGACACATTTTCGTTTGTCATCTTATCGTCTCTGTTTTAGCGAATTTAAAAAGTGAAAACTAGATTTTTAAATAAAAGAAAGAAACCTGTAAACTTGTTATTATACTGGCAAAATCAACATATTTTATATGTTTCTATACACTCTAAAGCATGATATCAATTCATGGATTATCTATCATAAGTGCATTCTTCTACCTCTAATAATGTAAACACTATATATTACCAAAAAAAATAATGTAAACACCAAATATCAACTGAGAAATATCCACATTGAGAACATAGAGAAAAACTTCAGTGTTTTAAGGATCAAATTATATTCAAATTTCAGTTCACCATTCTGTACAAATTTTAGATCACTCACACCTTCAACTACAATGAAGTTTGTCATAGAAACATAAGATAGAAAACAACAAGCAGCAGTTTACGATGTATGCAAAGGAGACAAAGCATATCAAATTTTAACTCAGGTTTTTGACAATAATACAGCACAAATAAAATAACAAGGTATTTCTACCAATGATTTAGGCTCAGTTGGGTGTTCCTTGTACAACACTATGGCTCATTGCAAAAATGACAAACAAAAAAATTCATGAATTTATACGTTCAAACCAATGTATATAGATCTAGGCTTTATACCTGCAAGCACTTTCTAAAACTAGAACACAAGAATGCAAATACAACTTCTTTGCTCCATAATAGGTAGGATCCCAATCTTATTCCCAAATAATTTTAAAACTAACCGTTTTCCATCATGAGCTTTGCCTAGTTGATCTTAATTAAAATGAAAATTTGTATTCCCAGCTTACTGGAGAAATATTTTTAAAGCTATTGAATTCGAAGTTAGGTTAATTAATAATTAATGCAGAAATGGGAAACAACAAAGTGAGAACAGAATGCAACAAAGTGAAGTAACTAGAACCATCAAAATGGAACCAATCTTAAAGCAAAATTACATAATAATAGAGAGTCTCTTCAGGTGATAAAAATGGAAACCAGGAGACCTGTATCAATAAAATTGAAGAAATGGAAAAAGGATTACATTCCGGGTGAAAAAAGGGCCATTTGTTAAATTAATTAGAGGAAGATGAAGAACAAAAACATGTATTTTCGCTCTATCTAATTCACTTGACTCTTAAATTTTTAGAAAGATCACTAACCTGAAGCGATCTGCCGTCGAATGCCTATCGTTGTAGAGATTGGGGGCGAAGGTGAGCAAGCCACAGCAGTGGGGTGAGCGCAGCAAAGTGGTGAGCAGTACTGATGGAAATGGCAAAACAAAAACCTAAATTTTGATATGAGGGTAGTTTTGGATATAAAGTGGGGTTAATTTTGTCAATTTCTCAATCAAAAAGAAAAAAAAGGAGAAAAGTAGCTTTTTGAGAAGTAAGGAATACCTGCTTTTCGCTTTTGACTTAAAGTAGCTTTTAAGTTGGGATAAAAAGCGAATATAAGCACTACCAAACACCTTTTTATAAGTCAAAATCTTCTTTTAAGAAGATTTAACCAACTTATAAGGGTAGAGAAACACCCTCTTATTGGTGATCTTAGTGTGGTGTCTAACAGTGAGGAGGCAATAGTAATATATTATAATAACACTGGGGCTATTGCTCAAGCAAAAGAAATACGGTCTCATCAGAGAAACGAACACATACACAAAAAGTATCATATAGTTCAAGATATGGTAAGGGAAAAGGATATACAGATGGAATATATACCCACAGATCAGAGCCTAGCGGATGGTCTGACCAAGCCTTTGACACAGATTAAGCATGACCAGCATGTTAATAGTTATGGCTTACGACACGTGGCCAATTGGCTCTTGTGCAAGTGGGAGATTGTTAGATATAATGTATGCCCTAAAGGCAATTAGGGAGGTATCTTTGTTAGTTTTATTTGTACGCACAAGTTATATTAATAAAGACATTATTTCGTTATATCAATGATCGTGAAATTATTTTATGACTAGTTAAGAATATATTCATTGATGTGCTTGCAAAAAGTCATTGACATAATTATAGCACAAATTGTAAGGGCATAGTGGACTATGTTGGTGAGAACTAGTTCGTGTGCAATTATGATTTGTCTAAATATCCCTAGTCATACTATAATCAAGGCTGGACATTGATGAATACGGATAGACTAGCATGTGTTGTCATACCTCTTGAATTTGATTCAAGTAGCACATCCCTAGTGCTAGAGGGTGGTACCTTGGGTTAACACATGAATGTATTCAAGGAAATACATTGGAGACCAGTCTGAGATAACAATCTATAATCTATATTATGTGTTGGTGTTTTATCATCTCGTTGTAATAGATATATGAACCTGTATTTCATATTTCGACAACCATTAGTAGAAACTGTATTTATAAAGTTGTAATACTTACAGTGCGTTTACTTTGTGCAGGTCGTTTGAGTCCCGTGGGAGAGGATGGTCATACATGGAGACATCGAGCGGATGCGGGCTGGCCTGGATGATGGCCGATTTGTGCTCGAGTCCCCGCTCTCCCTAAAGTGGTATTTTAGTGAGAGGGTTCGAGACTGGAGGACCAGTGCTACTGTGGAGAGACTGATCCCTCCCCCAATCCTAATAGGAGTTTTTTGGCTGCATCTGATGCCTAGGAAGGACCGGGGGCTGTACCTGTCAGGTCAAGGGGCTTGAGTGATGTTAGTAGGGGGCTCCTATGATACATTCATCGACTCTTGACTCCTTCCTCCTTGCGAGAGGATCCATTTCAAGGACATCCACCTTGAGTTCGACTAGAGCGATAGTGATGGTGATGACAATGATGATGATGATGAGGGTGGACCGAGGGTTGACAGTAAGGATCCTTCCGTAGTTTGGAGTACTAAGGACCTAGCTAGGTCTGCTACACCTGCTTCTCAGGTATCCTCCTCACTTAGCCTTTGTAAATACCTTATTGTTTCTTGGAATTGACTATGACCCAGAGTGCAACCGTTTATCATCGTAGCCTCCCACCTCCATGCGGAAGAGGTCTGCTACTACTGGCCCTGCTGACCAAGAGCTGCTGACAAAGCGGTCTCGCACTTTAGGGAGTGTGATAGAGGGGGTCCTCCGGCATAGTTGGATACTTTCTTCTGAATCCTCAATCATTCAGGGATGCTAGCTGTCAAGGATCTCGAGGAGTAGGTCCATCCCATTAGCTTTACCCCATCTAGCTCTACCCATGTGAGGAATGATATTTTAATCTTGTCCTTATAATAACTATTTAGGATGTTCTTATTCTGATATGGTTTTTTCTTCCAAGTGACTGTATCTGAGGCAGAGAGGATTGCTAGGGGTTTCTTTTTTGTCTTGGACCTATTGCTAACTCAAGACGCACTAGCCTTGGTAAGTTTCTTTTACTTGCAAAATTTAACAAATTATGCATAATGCATGCCATGATATATATATATGTGTACTACTCTTATGGTTTCCATTACAGACTTTGCTAGCTATAGAGCATGGTAAGTCCGCTCAGGATTTGAATGCCTATGAGGAGTGAACTAGGTTCCTGAAGGAGTAGTTGTGAGTGGCCACTGCTGATGCCGACCAGGCAAGAGCGAAGACTACTTGGGTGAGGGCCGAGATTGACATGTTGCGGGGCCAGTTGGTATGGATGATCGAGGATAGATAAACACCTGAGCCATCTAATTCCATTTCGAATGATGATAGCTCTATATATCGAGTGGCACCGATGGTGACTCAGGCGGTTAGAGTTGAGGGGTGAGTAGAGGAGACTGATACTGCTATTAGGAGTGCAGCAGGAGCTTCAGAGGTCAGGGTTCCTGATCCACCTTCTATAGATGCTAGTTGGGTAGAGGATCACGTGATGATAGACATGGACAATCTGCTAGCGGATACTCAAGACCAGACACATGAGGAGTGCCAAGGACAGGACCCCCCAGTAGCTTAGATTACACTACAGCTATTACTTTCTGGACATTTTATACTTTTGGCCCTGCGTGGCTTATTTTAATGTAAACCTGGATGCTATTTATAGATTGCTTTTATTACTTTGAACTTTATGCATGCTAAACTTTCTTTTTTTTGAACTGAAACATTGAATACTGTTGTCTACAAACCCTTGCTGCCCCTTCGACATAATTAACAATGAATCCCATTTAGCATGTACTATAAGCAAACAATTTAACCATTGAACACTCTAAGTTCCTGATCACAATGAACTAGCACAATGCAACTGACAAGGATTACCAAGGCTAGTTGGTTGAAGTTAGCACTTTTAGGGACATGTGCTATCCTATTATATCACAATAGGAGAACTAAGTTTGAGGAATCCTAGTTGTGAGATATGATAGTTACAAATGATTTTCTAATTATTAAAAATGACAAGACTAACGCTTTTGAATTGATTCTAATTTTTGCATAGGCCCCTTGATGTGAGATTACCTATCAAACATTTATCTTCATTTCTTTTTGTCCTGATTTTTGCCTGAACTGCCCTTGACAGCTCAGTTCAGCGGACGTTTCTTTCCTTTAACTTTTTCCTAAGTTTTCAATCCAGCAAGCTTCTTCTTTCTTTTTCTTTCATCTTAACTTTTGCCTGGACCACCCTTTCGAGTTTTCAATCCAACAGACGTTTTCCAAATTTTGCATAGGTCCAATTTCGTTTGTGGCCTATTGGTATTTTTATCTTTTATTGAATACTATATGCGCAGGAAAGATAATAACAAAGATGCATAAATTACAGAGAAAATCTGATTTTCACATACCTGTGATTATTTCACCTACAGACATGCATGCATTCATAAGACCAAAATTCTTAGCAAATTATAACATGTTCAGTGATGAGATTAATTTGAGTACATAGGCAATGGTAACAATTTCCAATGGTTAACCCCTAATGCTTACTGGTCTTTTACGGATTTTCTAGAAAGCAGCTGACATTTTTCTCTCAATGCCCTAACTTTTGCCTAAGTCATTCTTTTTGGGTTTTCAACTTAGTGGGCTTTATTTGCATTAGAGTACCCTAACTATTTCCTGACCGGTTTGTGGAATACTGATCAACAGGTTGCACCCTAATTTTTGCCCGAGCTATAGAGGACCACTCGTCGGGTGATTTATTCTTTATTTCTTTTATTCTTTATGCTGCTTTTCTGTGATTTTATTCTTTTGACATAGACATGATAACGCTTTAGCCTATCTTAATTCACTGGATTCACTAACTCATTTCCATCCATATCCATAAGCTTGATTCCTCCCTTGCCTAGGACTTTCTTAACTATAAATGGTCCTTCCCTATTAGGCCTGAACTTGCCTTAGCATTAGTGTTGACTTAGCGTAGTTGTTTGAGAACCAGATCACCCGCTTTAAGAGGCTGCTTTGGATATTTAACTCTATTGTTGTAAGCTTGAGCCATGCGCTACTGGTACATCTATGTATGGTCAAGTGCCTTGAGCCGCTTCTCATATATTGTGTTCAACTGCTCATACCTAGGCCTTGCCCAATCTGACTCTTTTAGGCGAGCTTCGAGTGCTACTCGTAGAGATCTTACTTTTGGTTTGATAGGCAACACGACTTCCATCCCATATATCAAGGAAAAAGGTGTCTGATCAGTCAGTGTCCTTACACTGGTTGTATACCCCTAAACTATAAATGAAAGTTATTAGCCTAATCCTTGTAGGTAGCCACTGTCTTAGACATAATCCTCTTGATCGACTTATTGACATTAATGATCATCTTCCCTTTAGAGCTCCTGAGGGATTTGAGTATAGACTTGTAACCCAAGGTGTACTTTCCATTCTTCATAACTACAGCCAGCATGCTGTTGATGTTCTCATGAGGGGTTACTCCTTACTTTCCATTCTTCATAACTAGAGTCAGCTTGCTGTTGATGCTCTCATGAGTCTTTTTGGTCTTCTTTCTTGATGATGAGACACCCCTTTTTCCACTCTTAAAGAAAGACGAACCAAGACTAATTGTTATCATGTTTTCTAAGCACTTTTATCATCTCTCTTTTTGTTGGTAAGTTTTGATCATTGGATTTTTATGCTATTGCGATATACTCGAAGTCAACTTCATTGATAATTGTGGTGATATTTTTAAGAATGTCGTTGTTATGAGTGCATGATGTCTTTAAAATGAGATACTCAAACAAGATGTGAATGAAAAATGCATCAATTTAATCATGATGTGCCTCATAAGCGGCATTGTTTGCACATGAAGCAGGTTCCACCAAATATAGTCCAACTATAATTTCTCTAACTTCATGCTATGATATGTCAAGGACTTTTCTAAACATACATCAATGAATATATTTAACCAGCTATAATATATATATATATACAAACACATCGATATAAATAAAAGATTAAATGCCTTTATCGATTAAACAAATTGTTCGTACTATTACATAATTAAGATATATCGCCCTAATTGCCTTAAGGGCATACATCATATCCAACACAAATCCTATAAGGAACTCCAGAATTCTCTAAGGCACCTCCAGCTTCTTCCGGCAACGGTTGATACGATAATTGAAAAGCGCCTACAAGGTAATGTAGACTACTCTGTCTACTCAGAAGCATGGCAAAAGAGCTGGGATGGAAAATCTTATATGATTATTGACCCCCAATCTGATGTAAACCAAAAGGGGGAGAAGAGCAAAGGAAGCAAAGGAAAAGGGAAAGAGGGGGAGTTATCCAAAAGTGGCAACAAATGAAGAAATCATCCTTAGAATAGCTATTTTTTCAAATGTAAAAATCTGTAATAGCTAGTTCTATTTTCACTTATATATTTTTGTAATTGTAATTCTAGAACTTCATGAGGTTAACTACTGTTAACAACAGAAGTATATATAGTGAAAAAATTATACTCAAAATTGCTTCTAAGTACAATCTATAATTATACTTAAAAAAACTTAGAAGCTAGAATCTAAAAATATTGGGGGAGCTTGGATGCTTAGATTATGGGGGAGCAAATCCTGTAAATGACTAAGTATCAAGAATCATACTTAGCTCATAAAACCCCTTTTCTATATGCTTAGTTTTTGTTTCCATCAAATGGGGGAGATTCTTGAGAAACAATGATTCGGAAGAATAGTCAAGTAACAATCCGGATCAAGTTTGAAGAAAACAAAAACTTGTAAGAACTTAAACATGTAACTTCCTAAATCCAAATGGAAGCATCCGATCCAAGTCAAGCCATAAAACATTGAAGATCCTAAGTACCTAAGCCCATAAAGGAAGCATTCGGTTAAAGTTTGGAAAGGAAACATACTTTGATCCACTCAAAATCAGCATAAGAACTGATTATATTAGCATCCGAAAGAAGATAGATCAGGAGATTTTAAGTCTGAATACACCCGAAAGACTTAAATATCTAGACAAAGGGAATAATTCAAATTTTACATTCCCTCCACTTATTTGGTCAGAAAAGTCAAAGATCCTTTCCTTATATAAAAGACAAAAATGATAGCTTCCGCTTTTTAGAAAAGGACAGAAGGACTGACACAGGAAAGAGAAAAAGGTGACAACCTTTTTCACTTAGACCAATAGGAATGGCGCGTGAAGATCACGACTCCAGACCTCTGGCGTAAAAGTTGGTAAAACACTAAAACCTAAGGAAAATGATCTCTAACAACTTTTCAGCCCCAATCCCGAGGATTCAAACGAGTCAAAATCTGAGTCTAATAGATTGATCAACGGCTCTGAAAGAGCCACATTTTACATGATCAATGTTGAAGATTAAATTCAGTTTCAACAATTGACAATGGATACATTTATAATAGAAGCCTATAGAAGGAAAGTTTCACATATTGAGCAGGTGCTTGTTGTTTTGAAAAAGCATACACAAGAGAATTCGCTATAGCAATCAGTTACTTAATCCCTCTATAAATCAAACAATTCCAATTTATTTGTAAGGATTCCCAAGTGAGTTATAAACTTAAGGAGATCCAAAACTAAAATCTGTAAGAAGAACAAAGTGTAAAATCTCATACTTGGATGAGTAGTGAGATTGGTATATAGCTTGAAGTTGGTACTCTGAGTGGGATCTCCCTGTAGGACTCAGCTTAGGTTTGGGTAAAAACCTAAGTGGTATATCTTGCTAAATATAAAATGACTCAACTAGGAGTTGGTGCTTCTAGGGGTATATCCTACATCCGAAAGGGGTTACCATCCGGAGACAAATTGTAAGGCTTAATTCCTACAAGTTGGAAAGGGATTCATTAGTGAAAAGCTCGGAGGAAGGAAACTCCCAGGACTGGAGTAGGTGGGACCGAACCAGGATAAAACTCTGTGTTTGATTTTCTTTCTCTTTATTTATTTGCATTATAATTCATATTTGCATCATCCGGATCCACCATATCTGGAACATAATCAAACACGCTACACTAAGACTTTTTAAAGTCTCTTAATTCTGCGAAAAAGGTCATTCACCCCCCTCTGACCTTGTTTAGACCCTCATAGGCACCAACAATCTCCGACCTAAAGATGTTTATGCACGATGAAAATCTGGTAAATGATAATGGATATTTGGTCCTTTATAAGGAGCCATAAAGCTAGGTTGGTGTGCATAACCCGCGTCAACTAAATAATATTTGTTATTCTCTAGTAATGGAAAATTTAGTTCTGTGCGTCTCAATGTATCTGAAAGAATTCGGCTATCATGCGTAGCTCCTTCCCAACCAGGGATGACAAAGGTGAAACACATGTTGAAGTTGACAACTGCTAATATATTTTAGGTTGGGTACATCTTTCTGCCAATGAATGGTATCTCAGAACCACCAGGTAATCTTTCTTTAAAATGGGTACCATCAATTCCACCAATGCAATCCTAAAATATAATTTTAGATTCTAACTAAATATTGTGTTTATAAAATCTATACTTATAAAATTAACATACCTTGACACATGATATTTTGAATATTGAGGTCGATGATAACCAATGCCTCGATTGTATTGAGGATGAGGACAAATGATATCACCGGCTAACAATTTTATGACTCTCAATACACAATGGAAATCATCATGTATAGTTCTACATGAGTGGATAAATAACTCTTGCAACATTCTGTTGCTAAAGTTGTGTGCACACATAATCAAGAATATGCAAACTTCTTCATATATATACATTTCTTTTATTGGTTGCAATCCGTAATTGTTTTGCAAGTCATCACACAAATCATAAAAGATAGATTTATTCATTCTAAAATCTTGATAACAACTCTTATCTTGATTGTTCAATATTTCCATGATAAGCATATGTCCTGATCGTATAGATGTACGAACAAGCACTTTAAAAGTATAAGAAAACTAACGCACATGTGCAATCGCTCAACCTTTCCCACTCTTCATTATCTACGACACGGCTACTCTCCTTAGTTGTAAAAATATTTGAATTAGACATCCTATACAAAACACACAAAGTTATAAAGTATTGCCAACTCAAATAACAAACATAATAAAATGATAACAATACAAGAAGAAACACATGCAATAAATTCAACAACTACATAACACAACTCTGAAAACATAGTTTTAATCCAAAGAACATAAACATTTCAAGCACCAGACATGAAATTAAAGATGTTCAAACATAAAACAAAACCCTTACCACAGTTGCAATCTTAACACTCATACTTATGATTTTCATCATAAAGAAACTGTGAGAATTCAATACGCTTGTCATCAATTAGTAGACCTATAAACATTTCCCTAATGGCTTTCTCACCAAACTTCAGCACACCATAATATTTAGCGGCTCCAGACAGTGAATTATTAGGAAAGCCATTTAAAATATTAGGACAATCTTGAATTGTTGGTCCTTGTGGTGGTAGGGCTGATGTATCTCTGGTGCTTCTACTTTTCACTATCTCAACAAGGACATATATACTATCTCTTAGAGTAGTAGCTCCAGTTCTTTTTGCTTAACTTGTTTGTTACTACTGATGTTAGCCTTTTTTTTTTCTCCAAAGAAGATGACTCAAAACGAATGGGGTTACTGTCATTACTTTTACTACTATCACATTCTTCTTGTTCATTGCTAACTTCATATGGAACATGTTCATATGATCCTTGAGCATTAATTGCATGAATTTCAGTTGTATCATGTGCCCTGAATTCAGTTGCAGCAATATATGAAAATAGAGCATCATATCGAAAATACATAGACAAATCTTTGCATACAAATTTTTTGTAGTCCTTGTAAATATGCAAAAGCAAATATAAATAAAATTACCATGTGTAGATGAGTGGAAATATATCTTTCAATAAAAAAGTTTCTACATACTTGAATTTTTGCATCCCACCAACTGGCATCGGCATCAATAGTGTTCCTTATTGCATCCCAACCTAATCCACTTTTGCCTCGCATCAAATCTTTAAACAATATCCAATCCTTTTTCATAGTATCCCAACGATTCGATAATTGTTTTTTAGTATATTTTTGTCCAGTCTTTTTATAGAAACCATCCAACAAGTTTTTCCAACCATCCAAGTTAAAGCGAGAACCAAATTTGTTTCATTTTAGAATCTCATCTTCACATAACTCAAGAAGCACCATATGGTTTTTATCATCCCATTTAGCTGACACATTTTCGTTTGTCATCTTATCGTCTCTGTTTTAGAGAATTTAAAAAGTGAAAACTAGATTTAAAAAAAAAAAGAAAGAAACCTGTAAACTTGTTATTATACTGGCAAAATCAACATGTTTTATACGTTTCTGTGCACTCCAAAGCATGATATCAATTTATGGATTATCTATCATAAGTGCATTCTTCTACCTCTAATAATGTAAACACTATATATTACTAAAAAAATAATGTAAACACCTTATATCAACTGAGAAATATCCACATTGAGAACACAGAGAAAAACTTCAGTGTTTTAAGGATCAAATTATATTCAAATTTTAGTTCACCATTCTGTACAAATTTCAGATCACTGACATCTTCAACTATAATGAAGTTTGTCATAGAAACATAAGATAGAAAACAACAAGCAGCAGTTTACATTGTATGCAAAGGAGACAAAGCATATCAAATTTTAACTCAGGTTTTTAACAATAATACAACACAAATAAAATAACAAGGTATTTCTACCAATGATTTAGGCTCAGTTGGGTGTTCCTTGTACAACACTATGGCTCATTACAAAAATGACAAACAAAAAAATTCATGAATTTTTACGTTCAAACCAATGTATATAGATGTAGGCTTTGTACCTTGAGGCACTTTCTAAAACTAGAACACAAGAATGCAAATACAACTTCTTTGCTCCATAATAGGTAAGATCCCAATCTTATTCCCAAATAATTTTAAAACTAACCATTTTCCATCATGAGCTTTGCCTAGTTGATCTTAATTAAAATGAAAACTTGTATTCCCAGCTTACTGATGAAATATTTTTAAAGCTATTGAATTTGAAGTTACGTTAATTAATAATTAATGCAGAAATAGGAAACAACAAAGTGAGAACAGAATGCAACAAAGTGAAGTAACTAGAACCATCAAAATGGAACCAATCTTAAAGTAAAATTACATAATAATAGAGAGTCTCTTCAGGTGATTAAAATGGAAACCAGGAGACCTGTATCAATAAAATTGAAGAAATGGAAAAAGGATTACATTCTGGGTGAAAAAGGGCCATTTGTTAAATTAATTAGAGGAAGATGAAGAACAAAAACATGTATTTTCACACTATCTAATTCACTTGACTCTTAAATTTTTAAAAAGATCACTAACCTGAAGTGATCTACCGTCGAATGGCCATCAGTGTAGAGATTGGCGGCGAAGGTGAGCAAGCCGCAGCAGTGGGTTAAACGCAGCAAAGTGGACAGCAGAACTGATGGAAATTGCAAAATAAAAACCTAAATTTTGATATGAGGGTAGTTTTAGGTATAAAGTGAGGATAATTTTGTTAATTTCTCAATCAAAAAGAAAAAAAGGAGAAAAGTAGCTTTTTGAGAAGTAAGGAATTCCTGCTTTTCACTTTTGACTTAAAGTAGATTTTAAGTTGGGATAAAAAGCTAATAGAAGCACTACCAAACACTTTTTTGTAAGTTAAAATATTCTTTTAAGAAGATTTAACCAACTTATAAGGGTAGAGAAACACCCTCTTATTGGTGATCTCAGCGTGGTGTCTAACAGTGAGGATGCAATAGTAATATATTATGTTAACACTGGGGCTATTGCTCAAGCAAAAGAAATACGGTCTCATCAGAGAAATGAACATGTACGCAAAAAGTGTCATATAGTTTAAAATATGATAAGGGAAAAGGATATACAGATGGGATATATACCCACAGGTCAGAGCCTAGCGGATGGTCTGACCAAGCCTTTGACATAGATTAAGCATGACCAGCATGTTAATAGTTATGGCTTACGACATGTGGCCAATTGGCTCTAGTGCAAGTGGGAGATTGTTAGATATAATGTATGTCGTAGAGGTAATTAGGGAGATATGTTTGTTAGTTTTATTTGTATGAACAAGTTATATTAATAAAGACATTATTTCGTTATATCAATGATCGTGAAAGTATATTATGACTAGTTAAGGATATATTCATTGATGTGTTTGCAAAAAGTCATTGACATAATTATAGCACAAATTGTAAGGGCATAGCGGGACTATGTTGGTGAGAACTAGTTCATGTGCAATTATGATTTGTCTAAATATCCCTAGTCATACTATAATCAAGAGGGACATTGATGAATAAGGATAGACTAGCATGTATTGTCATACCTCTTGAATTTGATTCAAGTAGCACATCCCCAGTGCTAGAGGGTGGTACCTTGGGTTAACACATGAATGTATTCAGGGAAATACATTGGAGATCAGTATGAGACAACAATCTGTAATCTATATTATGTGTTGGTGTTTTATCGTCTCGTTGCAATAGCAATACGAATATCCTTAGACCTGAGATACTAGTTACCTTGTTCAGATGTTGATATACTTTGGATCATACCTATACATTCTATTGACTGGTGATATGGATGATTATGGGTATAGTTGATGTCTGTCCGTTGGAAAGCTGAGTAGTTAAGATGGAATCTATCACTCCATTATAGCAATATAAAGGAGATGTACTTTGGCCACTTGTTAGAAGTGACACACTCATAAACCTCTGATCGGAGTATGAGTTGATAAGATGAGATCCTAATTAACACATAGATATGGTTGAGTGATGTACTTTTGTAGCAAGACTAAATACTAGGGTAGCCATTAAGGCTGCTAGTGGACTAACACTTAAGCCGAGTCCTAGAAACCAGATGGTACTTAACCATTTATAGGAGTGAATTGTATTGATACTATTGTAGAACTAGGATTAAGTCATAATGCATGTGACGTTTTGAATATTGAGGGGTCATATACAGTATGCTAGAGAGCCAATATGGCCGATCAAAGTCATCGGTGTCCATAATGGTCTGAAGCTCCGAGCTAGTCAATTCCTAAAAGGAAATTGAGCTAGGTTAAACTTTGACGACTCGATACTACAGGATCCTACAAGGTCACACACTTTGACCTATAACCAAGCCATATAAAGAACCATTAGACTGGGTCTAATCTAGAGGAGCTAAAATATGGTTAGACTATAGTATTAGTTAGACCAATATTCACTGGTTGGACCAGTGAACCTGATAAATAATAAGTAGGTTAAAATAAATAAAAGGAATTAGGAATTGGAATTTAGCGGGATTTATAATATTAGATATTGTATAAATCTACGTAAGTGGGCCTACACATGTACTATAAGACAATACATAAGTGGGCCTGTGCATGGGCCACATGGAAACACTGATTGGAATAGTGATGCATATGGCCCAATAAGGGCACGCACAAGCGAGTTGTAAAATGGCAGCCCACAATGGCATTGCGCAAGCCCAAAAGGGCTGAGCAAGCACGTAGCCCTTATGTGCTTGCACTAGCGGCCACATCACGTAGGCAAAGGCCTGCGCACTTTGTGAAATGCAACCCACAAGGGGCTGTAAAAAAACCCGTGGATTTGTGCACCAGTACAGGCCCATACGCGCATGGCGTAGGCCGTGGGCCTATACAGGCCCACACGGATTACTGGCCGGTTGGCTAGAAGTCTCCCAGTCAAACTCGGACCTTGCTTCCTAAGCAAGCTCCCAGTATTTGAGTTATTTCCTAACTCTATTCTGGTTTTAAAATAACCTTTTTGCCCTTTTTGTTTTAATTCTGATTGGTTGAGGATTGAATTTAATTGTCCAACTAAATTTCCTAACCATTATAAATAGGGCATTCCTCCTTCATTATTTTTTATCCATAATCCTTTTCTTCTTTCTCTCTCTTATTCTCTTAGTTGTTCTAGTTCTCATAAGTAATCCATCGAAAGACGTGTTTACTTTATATAGAAAACTAACGGAATTTCTTCTAGAATAAATTCATAGGGAAGATCTAGCTATCTTTCGCTTATTTTTTGATACTCTCTTTCTAGAAGGTTTTGGTTGGTGGTGCTTGTGTGGATCAATTATAGAGGGCTTCTACTTTGGAGTCTGTGAACATAACTGAGGGGTCATTCTACAGACTTTGGCATTTACGGTTCAACTAGTTATACTGTCTATCATGCCATGCTTAGGAGATCCTTGGACTTAGATCCAATTTTGAATTTTCATCATGCATGCTGTATGTGAGGTGTCAATGACGTGTAGGTCTACCATTGGCACCTATCGCTGGGGCCCATTAGGGTGATTAGTTGATTAATTTAGGCATGATGAAACCTTTTTAGTTCAAGTTTGCACATTTTAACCAATTTTATGAGTAAAAGAATTGAGACCCAAATCTTGATAAAAATGACAGAGTTGCCACCCAAGTTATCTACTTGGGAAAGAGTTTTGGTAAGATTCCCATTGGGCAGGAGACTCATACCTTTTGAATCAGAGATTCGAGTATCAGATGAGTCACTTATTTCTCATTTAGTTAATTCAAAATTGCATTCACCACGTACAACCGTTTTATTTTCATCATTTGGGAATTATTATGGAAATCCTATTTTTCTACACTTTTTCACACTCAATTCATGCATTTACAATTTACAATATAGCACAAGAAATAACTGGGGGAGTAAAAATTACAACCGGAGGAAAATGGGGAAGTTGCAAAGGAACCTATACATTTATTCATAGTTATAAAACAAAATAAAATAAATTCCCCTACATCCATAAAGATTACTACAATTTATAGCACATCATAGGTCATCATTTTATTAGTAAAATGCGATTATGTTAGCATGGTGGTTTTACGATTGATAGTGCCCGGATGGCTTCTAGGATTGGAAAGAAATAACGGCTCTTCAGTGCATTTTATTGTGAAAACACATTTTAATTTTTTATGGGTTGATTTACTGGATTATTAGTGAAAATGATCGCATGGCAAATGGTGATGTTAGATTGATTTTACAGATTAAAAAGGGAATTTTGAGTTCTGCTTGAGGGCCAGTGCCTGTACGGGTGCTGGTGGGGACCCCGTAATGGTCCTATTTTGTCCAGACAGAATCTTAGTTTGCAAAATACGATAGATTTATATAGATGGAGTAGAATATGAGAAATAATGATAAAGTAAATGAGATGTGAGTCTCTTTGAAACTCAAGAGCATACCTTTGCGACGTGAATCCACTGTGAAGCGATCCTTATGTTGAGAGAGAGAGTCTAGCCAAAGTAGATGATGAAATGGTAATTTTAAGACTGTTTAGGTGAGTATTTGTGTGGACAGAACCTCCCCCAAATCCTAATAAACGAAGCTAAAAATGAATAAAATATGGACAAAACCTCAAGGAATGGGTTTTCTCCCTATTTTATACCTTGTATGCCTCAACTATACCCTTTCAATACCTATGAAAACTGCTAGAATTTCATTAACTATATGCTATAATTTCTTATATATCTTGTGCTCAATTGTTCTATATATGCTCCCCTTTGAAATGAGGTAAAAAGCCTCAATTTATATGGGGAAATCGAGTCTGAACGCAGTAAATTGCATTCATGACTTGATTTCTCCCAAAATGGACATGATTTGCATGCCAAAAAGCCTGTTTAAGCAAATAGAGGACCCGTACGAGTTCCTTCAAGGCGTATGCGAGATTTGACCCATACGGGTCCACCGATGGATCTATACCACCAAGCATGACCCATATGGGTCCCTAAGGGTAGATTAGGTCTCCAAACTCGGCCAGACTCAACTCTATAGCAGTAGGAACACATCTGATTGATAACACTTGTAAAAGATTGCATTATCTAGCTCTCATCATCGGTTTATGAGAAGGACTATTAAAATCCAGTGCTCACATACTGCCCCTCACAAGATCACTGCAGATACGAATATGTATGATCTCACAATGTGAGCGAGGGTTTAGAAATTATACCTGAGGTGATGACATGGTTGAGTTCCTTTCTTGAGGCAAACTCCTTTCCTGGGTGTCCCTTTCCTAAGACGGGTGACTTTCCTTTGCTGATGCGTATCCCTTTCTCGAGGCAGATGACTTTCCTTTGCCAATGCGTATCCCTAGTGACTCTACTGAGGAAGGTGTATCTTTATTGTGTGCATCCTTTTCTTAAGGCGGACGGCTTCTCCTCATATCCCTTTCTAAAGGTGGATAGAATTTCCTGAATGATATAACTCTTTCCTAAGGCAGATGACTCTCTTGCTGGTGTATCCCTTTCCTAAGGCGGATGACTTTCCTCATATCCCTTTCTTAAGGAGGATCAATTCTCCTACTAATGTATCCCTTTCCTAAGGCGGATGGCACTTTATTGAGGTAGGATCCATACGGGTAGAGGGGGACCTGCATAGGTGGCAATGAGGGTGGTTTAAAATAATGTAGACCCCTCCTCTTTCTGCTCTACCCAAAACTTCCAATTTTCTCTAAACTTCTAGTGATATTCCATTCAAGTTGACCAAAATGTACAAGAAGATTCCTAAGACTAGCTTCTTCTCCCTCAAGCACAAGAATTTACCTCAAGTAGGCAATTCGGAGCTTTAAGAATGCTCGGTTTTGGTTGGGTATGCTTTTTGTGAGGGTGATTCATTTCTTGAACTCACTCCCACTTCTGATATGCCCCTGGTTCCATCTCTTGCAACTCACTCCTCAAAAGTCCAAGTAAGTCGCTCGATTCTTCATTTTTTCCATTTTGTGATTTTTTGGATTTTTCCGATTTTAGCATTAATTAGGGTGTTTTGGAGCCTTGGATAGAGCCTAATGCATGTAACTTTAGTTTTGGATACTTTGAGGATAGTTTTGGATGACCTTTGGTTGGATTTGGATGATTTTAGCTTGTTTGGGAAACTTTGGTGAAGGAGACTATTCATAGGGACCTACACGGGTGGGGTAGAACCCATACTGGTCCTGTTTTTGGTACGGGAGGCCTAAGAATGTCCAATTCTTAGTATTCTATAACTTTTTCCCAATTTTTTACTTGTCCACTACATTCTAACCCTGTTGAACTATGTTTTCATTTTTATAGCTCCCATATAAGACTGTGAGAGCCTTGAGCTTTTGCAGGAAGTGGTATGAGGAGATCTGAATTATTGGGGACACTGAGCTGCTGAACTATATTAACTCATTTAGGTTCTCTGATATCGTCAAAGCCATTCCCTAGGCCCTAAAGATGCTAGCTTCTAGTGCTATATCGGCCTTGATAGAGAGATAGTCCGAGACAACACACACTTTCCACTTACCTATCGGAGAGGTCACCGTTACTCCCTCAGACGTGTATGCACTGACAAGATTGGATTAGAGTAGGGATGACATCCACTTCGATGTCAATGCTGATTGATGACACTCTCAGCCTAAGGTGATAGCCTACGTGGAGAGATAACTTGGGCTCCATCCCTCCACAGTTACTGGATCGGGCAACCAAGCCATATTGCTGCGGGGAGCAGGGACTAGTATGTCCGGTCTTTCCTACTGACCTTCCTCACCACTGTCTTCTTCCTAGTCTACTCGAGCAACCTTACCTACAATTTGCTCTCAGCCGTTGAGGATCTTGCGGCCGTGTCAGGCAAGAATTGGTGTCGGGCCATCCTAGCATAGTTATACTATGGGCTGGATGTTGGAGTTTAGGGCCAGTAGTCCAAGCTCGAGATCTACCATCTTATCTTACTAGTTAATCTGGAACTGATCTCTTATGCTTTAACCCTTTACTCTAACTGTTATGCAACTAACTAAACCTTGGTTTTCAGATTTAGGCCTTTGATCATCAATTTATCCCTAGGCCAGGTTTGCCCATGCAGCCTGAGACACCTCATATTATCTCTAAGTGGATGGGGCCTTGGTAAAATCAGGCCCTGACTGCAGCGGAGTATAGGGAGTTCCTTCGCCAGCTGTGCTCTGATCGGGTAAACTTCTTTCATGTTGAACCTGTCATATTTTGATAACCATTAGTAGAAATTGTATTTATAAAGTCATAATACTTACATTGTATTTACTTTGTGCATGTCGTTTGAGACCCATGGGAGAGGATGGTCATACATGGAGACATCGAGTGGATGCGGGCTAGCGTGGATGATCGCCTCTTTGTGCTGGAGTCCCCGCTCTCCCTAAAGTGGTATTTCGGTAAGAGGGTCCGAGACTAGAGGACCAGTGCTATTGTGGAGAGATTGATCCCTCCCCTAATCCTAATGGGAGTTTATTGGCTGCAGGAGATGCCTGGGAAGGACCAGGGGCTGTACCTGTCAGGTGAGGGGGCTCGAGTGATGTTAGTAGGGGCTCCTATGATACATTCATCAACTCTTGACTCCTTCCTCCTTGCGAGAGGATCCATTTCAAGGACATCCCCCTTGAGTTCCACTAGAGCAATATTGATGGTGATGATAATGATGATGATGATGACGACGAGGGTGGACCGAAGGGTGACAGTAAGGGTCCTTCCGTGGTTTGGAGTACTAAAGACCTAGCTAGGTCTACTACACCTCCTTCTTAGGTATCCTCCTAACTTAGCCTTTGTAAATACCTTATTATTTCTTGGAATTAACTGTGACCCTGAGTGCAACCGTTTATCATCATAGCCTCCCACCTCCATGTGGAAGAGGTTTGCTACTACTGCCCCTGCTGACCAAGAGCTGCTGATGAACCAGTCTCACACTTTGGGAAGTGTGAGAGAGGGGGTCCTCCGGGCATAGTTGGATACTTTCTTTTGACTCCTCCATCATTTGGGGAAGCTAGCTATCAAGGAGCTCGAGGAGTCGGTCCATCCCATCAGCTTTACCCCATCTAGCTCTACCCATGTGAGGAATTCTCTATTTTAATCTTATTTTATAATAACTATTTAGGATGTTCTTATTTTGATATGGTTTTCTCTTCCAAGTGACTGTATCTAAGGCAGAGAGGATTGCTAGGGGTTTCTTTTTCTGTCTGGGACCTATTGCTAGTTCAAGACGCACTAGCCTTGATAAGTTTCTTTTACCTGTAAAATTTAATAAATTATGCATGATGCATGCCATGATATTTATATATATGTACTAATCTTATGGTTTCCATTGCAGACTCTACTAGCTATAGAGCATGGTAAGGCCGCTCAGGATTTGGATGCCTATGAGGAGTGAATTAGGTTCCTGGAGGAGTAGTTGTGAGTGTCGACTACTGATGCCGACCGGGCAAGAGCGAAGACTACTTGGGTGAGGGCTGGGATCGAGATGCTGCGAGCCTAACTGGCATGGATGATCGAGGATAGACAAACACCTGAGCCACCTGATTCCCTTTTGGATGATGATAGCTCGGCATATTCAGTGGCACCGATGGTGACTCAGGCGGTTAGAGTTGAGGAGTGAGTATAGGAGACTGATACTGTTGTTAGGAGTGTAGCAGGAGCTTCAGAGGTCAGGGCTCCTAATCTGCTTTCTACAGATGCTAGTGGGGTAGAGGATCATGTGATGATAGACATGGACGATCTGCTGGCGGATACACAAGACCACACACATGAGGAGTGCCAAGGACAGGACCCCCCAGCAGCTTAGATTAGACTGCAGCTATTACTTTTCGGACATTTGATACTTTTGGCCCTGCGTGGCTTATTTTGATGTAAACCTGGATGCTATTTATAGACTGCTTTTAATACTTTGAACGTTATGCATGCTAAACTTTCTTTTTTCTGAACTGAAACATTAAATACTGCTGTCTACAAACCCTTGTTGCCCCTTTGACATAATTAACAATGAAGCCTATTTAGCGTGTACTATAAGCAAACAATTTAACCATTGAACACTCTAAGTTCCTGATCATAATGAACTAGCATAATGCAACTGACAAGGATTACCAAGGCTAGTTGGTTGAAGTTAGCACTTCTGGGGACATGCGCTATCCTATTATTTGACAATAGGAGAACTAAGTTCGAGGAATCCTAGTTATGAGATATGGTACTTACAAATGATTTTCTAATTATTAAAAATGTCAAGACTGATGCTTTTGAATTGAGTTCTAATTTTTGCATAGGCCCCTTGGTGTGAGATGACCTATTGAACATTTATCTTCATTCCTTTTTATCCTAATTTTTGCCTGAACTGCCCTTGACAGCTCAGTTCAGCTGACTTTTCTTTCCTTTAACTTTTTCCTAGACCTCCTTTTTCAAGTTTTCAATCCAGCAAGCTTCTTCATTCTTTTTCTTTCGTCTTAACTTTTGCCTGGACCACCCTTTCAGGTTTTCAATCCAGCAGACGTTTTCCAAATTTTGCATAGGTCCAATTTCTTTTGTGGCCTATTGGTATTTTTATCTTTTATTGAATACTGTATGTGCAGGAAAGATAATAACAAAATGCATAAATTACAGAGAAAATCTGATGTTCACATACCTGTGATTATTTCACCTACAGACATGCATGCATTCATAAGACCAAAATTCTTAGCAAATTATAACATGTTTAGTGATGAGATTAATTTGAGTACATAGGCAATGGTAACAATTTCCAATGGTTAACCCGTAATGCCTACTGGTCTTTTACGGATTTTCTAGAAAGCAGCTGACATTTTTCTCCCAATGCCCTAACTTTTGCCTAAGTCATTCTTTCGGGTTTTCAACTTAGTGGGCTTTATTTGTGTTGGAGTACCCTAACTATTGCCTGACCGGTTTATGGAACACATATCAGCGGGTTGCACCCTAATTTTTGCCCGAGCAGTAGAGGACCACTAGTCGGGTGATTTATTCATTATTTCTTTTATTCTTTATGCTGCTTTTCTGTGATTTAATTCTTTTGACATAGACATGATAACGCTTAAGCCTATCTCAATTCACTGGATTCACTAACTCATTTCCATCCATATCCATAAGCTTGATTCCTCCCATGTCTAGGACTTTCTTAACTACTAATGGTCCTTCCCAATTAGGCCTGAACTTTCCCTAGCATTAGTGTTGACTTAGCATAGTTATTTGAGAGCCAGATCACCCGCTTTAAGAGGCTGCTTTGGATATTTAACTCTATTGTTGTAAGCTTGAACCATGTGCTGTTGGTACATCTATATATGGTCAAGAGCCTTGAGCTGCTTCTCATCTATTGCATTCAACTGCTCATACCTAGCCCTTGCCCAATCTGACTCTTTTAGGCGAGCTTCAAGTGCTACTCATAGAGATCTTACTTCTGGTTTGATAGGCAACACGGCTTCCATCCCATATATCCAGGAAAAGGGTGTCTGATCAGTCGGTGTCCTTACACTGGTTGTATACCCCCAAACTACAAATGAAAGTTTATCAGCCTAATCCCTGTAGGTAGCCACTATCTTAGACATAATCCTCTTGATCGACTTATTGACATTAATGATGATCTTCCCTTTAGAGCTCCTGAGGGATTTGAGTATAGACTTGTAACCTAAGGTGTACTTTCCATTCTTTATAACTAGAGCCAGCATAATGTTAATGTTCTCATGAGGGGTTACTCCTTACTTCCCATTCTTCATAACCAGAGTCAGCTTGTTGTTGATGCTCTCATGAGTCTTTTTGGTCTTCTTTCTTGATGATGAGACACCCCTTTTCCCCCTTATGAAGAAAGACGAACCAAGACTAATTGTTATCATGTTTTCTAAGCACTTTTATCATCTCTCTTTTTGTTGGTAAGTTTTGACCATTGGATTTTTATGCTATTGCAATATACTCGAAGTCAGCTTCATTAATAAATATGGTGATACTTTTAAGAATGTTATTGTTATGAGTGCATGATGTCTTTAAAATAAGATACTCAAACAAGATGTGGATGAAAAATGCATCAATTTAATCATGATATGCCTCATAAGCGGCATTGTTTGCATAAAAAATGTTTGCAACATTAAAAATTACGTCATTCGAATCATCCTCCACAGGTGGAGGGCCTTTTTGGTCAGCCTTGGTAACGCTGGCAGCTAAACTAGTAGTCTCAGTGTGCAGGTTTGCATGAGTTTCTTCAGCCACTACTCTTACTAAGTTCTTGATAGCCTTGCTTATAGGGTTACCCTTCTCATACCCCTTCTAATTTTTCTTTATGAGTACGACCAGGGCCATGGTGATAGCTTCGACTGCTTTACTCATCTTATCCCCTTCATCCTTCCCACATACTTCCATAGAAATTGAGGTCTTAATCACGTAGCCATTCTTGAAGTCGTACACATCATTGAAGATCTCGAAGCCCGAGATCTTGTTTCCTCCTATCTTGACAGGTTCTTCCTTACTAATGAACACCTTGTTCTTGACCTCAACTCCTATCATAAGGTAGGAGTGGGGCTTGGATTTCTTTGCACCTGGGCGATTTCCTGAACAAGTCTCAAGGTCCATGGCACAGGCATAATGGGCTCCAACATGCCCTGAAGATTCTTTCCAAGCCCCTTTCCTTTCATATAACCCTACTTCATCATAATCTTTTCTATCTTAAGGGATATATATCCCTTAACTAAAAAATTCATACCCTGTTGAGCAACAACCACCCTAGATTCCTTCTCCTCAGCTTCTATGGCTGCTATAACTATTGGTTCATCGGCCTCGATGGTTACTAGCTTGCCATTGCGGATAAGCTTAACTTTCTAGTGGACTATAGAAAGGATGGCTCCTAATGCATGGACCCAAGGATGACCCAACAATAATGAGTACATGACAGGGATGTTAAGGATGGTGAACAAGGCTTTGGACTTCACTTCCCTAATTGTAACTTCAGCTTCGAACACTCTAATGACACTCCTTTTTGTATCATCATATGCCCTTATAACAGTATTGGATTTCTCCTACATGGATTCATCTAGCCCCAAGTAAGGAAGGATCTTAGCAGGGTAGAGATTAAGGGTGGAACCATCATCCACCATAATACACGTGATAGAACGATCAAAGATTTACAACTTCATGAAAAGTGCCTTGTTATACTTATTCCCTTCATTTGGAAGATCTGACGGATAAAACATAATGGGTTCAACCTTATTAGAAGAAGATCCTCCAATAACTGAAAACACCTCAACCAAGGTAGTGAAAGATGTGGCCTCCATGCTTAATAATTTTTCGATTAAACCCCTTCAATAATCCTCAGAGTCGATGAGAAGCTGCCAAATGCTGTACTTGGCAGGGGTGACTTGCAACTGCTGGATAAGAGGGGTGATCTTCAAATCTATCTTTCTAGTACTAAGCGGAGTTTGAGTCTCAACAACAGGTGTAAAGGTTGATCCCTGACTAGCACTTAGGGATGACTTGAATGTCAACATCTCTACCTCTTCTTCTTTTTGGGAGGACATTAGGGGTAAACCCCCCACTTTGAGTAACATGCAACACCCCATCTTTCATATAGATCCTCCCCTCGAAGGTTTCCACCAATAAGGTCGGCCCTTTGAGGTCATCATTCTCCAATACATAGGCATCAATATCAATTGGTTCAAGTTAAACCAACATAGTTTCCTCATCATAAGCACCTTCTAACTCATAAGCATCAATATCGATAGGGGCAGGTTCATCAGGTAAAGCCACTACCGAGTGAACCATAAGATTAGTTTGTGTAATCATATTAAAGACATGATGGGAGGGCAGTCCTGACTCAACAGCCACAACCTACTTCTCAAAATTTGGCAGGGAGTTATTCATGGTGCTAGGTTTAAGTTTGGGTTCTTGGATCTTCTTCTCCCTAATTAGGCCACGAATAGCCTTAAGTAAATCCCTATAGGCACCAGTGCGATGACCCTTGCTAACATGATAAGCACAAAATTGATCCCTATCCTTAGGCTTGGGCGAAATATAGGGCTTGACACTCTAGAGAAGGCCAAGCTCCCTCAACTTACTAAAGATGGTAGGCAGCGGTGCCTTCCAAAGGGAAATGCCATCCTCAATGGTACGGACAACAGGTACTTCCTCTTACACTGCAAAGACTTTGGGATCAAAACTAGACCTCAGCTGGAGCTAATGGGTCATTCTTCTTGAACTAAGGTTTGACCTTGCCTTCTCCAACTCCTCGATCCCTTCCCTTTTCTCAGCCTTTTCAAAGACCTCCACATAGCTAGAGAATTTATCCATACCTAGAACCTTACAGTAAGCGAGAAAGGCATTGTCCATCAACTTTATGATCATCTCGGTGAGACTCAGTCGATCTTTCAACAAGACTTAGGTAGCCATCCATCTTTCAAAATAGGGCTTAAATTTCTCATTAGGGGCTTGCTTGATAGCTTCCAAATTCTGTATGGTGGTCTTGATAGTGGCGTTGAAACCATGTTGTTCCATGAAAGCCTCAGATAAGGCCTTCTAATTTCCAGTCACCTTATCGGATAAAGTATTGTACCACTGGATAGCAGGGCCTTCCAAGTGCAAGGAAACATCTCGGCGAGTATTTTATCACTTAGGTTCCTTATCCTTATAACCCTCTGATAGGTGGTAATGTGAGATTTAGGTAGACCAGTTCCCTTATACTTTACTATGCTAGGTATAGTAAAGTTTTTGGGGATCCAATCCTCCTCCCTAGTGGCTTGAACTAATAGTGCTGATGGCTGAATGTTGGGATTAGTAGTAATTAGCTTCTACAATAGATCACAAAAGTCCACAGACAAAGATGATCCATTCGATTGAGTAATCGCACCCAAGGGCAAACCTGTTGATTAAGGAAAGGTTATCCCCTTAGGTGTGACTACAAAACTAGAGGTTGGGCCAGATGCCCTAAACTAAAATGCTGGTGGTATGAAAATTTAGCTAGGTTAAGCGAATTGACTGACGGCCAATGAAATAACTATACCCACTGACTATAATGGCTGGCTAACTGAATCAAATGGATCGACTGAACCCAACTAACCAAACTGATTGGAAAATTCTCCATGAATCCGAAGAGGTGGCATCTGAGATCAAGTGAGTGAATTGTGAGTAACCTTTGAAAGGAGGGGTTGCTCACTAAGCACTGCATGCACTACCGGAGCCCTGATGACTCCACTTTGAGAGATATTAGCCATTCTTTCTTTGGTCAAGATTTTCCAGATGGAAGCTAGCATCTTATCATTCATTCAATTGAGGAACTAATCACCTCCTAGATACTGTGATAGAACATTTACAATCTCTGACCTAATATCGGCCCTTGACACATTTGCCTCCTCTCCAATAATGACATCCTCAACCTCAATATCTATCTAGCCCTCTAGAGTCAGAATACGAGACATTTCTTTGAGTTGATGAGTAGTATCGAGATTGAATGAACTAAATTAACCACTTGATGTGTCACTCGGAGACAGAGGTGGAGTAACCCTTAACTGAATCGGAGGAGGAGGTGGTGGCGGAAAAGGAATTCGAATTGAACGGACTTGAGATCGTCACCAAGCTTTAACTCTTTGAACTTTGGCTGAGGTTGTAACCAAAAGATCAGTACATGCATGGGCTGGGATATGCATGAATGATGGACAACAATGCATGGTGAGGTTAATTACAAGGGAATATAACACAACACATGCGAAGTGATCAATTCTTCCCTTGTTTCTCCTGCCAATTCTAAGGGCATTCTTCCTTAGTCTAATCTCACACAAAAAAGGGTTGCCTCGCTAGAAGAAGAGCACATCTAGTTCTAGAGAGAGAAGGAGATAAGAAGATAGAGTGTCATAATTTTCCCAAATAATGAAAAAAAAATGGATTGAATTAAGTAAATGATTTTCAGTGCTCATCTTAATCTTAATATTTTAAGCTTTTAAAACAAACCAAAATTTTACAAGTTAAAAGATTATAACCCCAGTAGAGTCGCCACTGTGAGGTATCGATGACATGTGGGTCTCCCTTGGCGCCTACCAGTGGAGCCCACTGGGGTGATTGGTTGATTAATTTAGGCATGATGAAACCTTTTTAGTTTAAGTTTGCACATTCTAACCAATTTTATGAATAAAAGAATCGAGATCCAAATCTTCATACAAATGATAGAGTCACCACCCAAGTTTTAGTACGGTTCCTATTAGGCGGGAGACTCATACCTTTTGGATCAGAGATTAGGGTATTGGATGGGTCACTTATTTCTTATTTAGTTAATTCAAAATTACATTCGCCGCATGAAACCGTTTTATTTTCATCATTTAGGGAATTATTACAGAAATCCTACTTTTCTACACTCTTTCACACTCGATTCATGCGTTTACAATTTACAATAAAGGACAGGGAATAAAAATTACAATTGGGGTAACACATCTTAAGTCAGCATTTTATTAAGAAAATGTGATTATGTTAGCGTGGTGGTTTTGCGATCGATAGTGCCCGAATGGCTTCTAGGATTGGAAAGAAATAGCGGATCTTTAGTGCATTTTGTTGTGAAAACACATTTTAACTTTTTATGGGTTGTTTTAAAGGATTATTAGTGAAAATGATTTCATGGAAAATGGTGATGTTAGATTGATTTTATAGATTAAAAAGGATTTTAAGTTCTGCTTGGAGGCCAATGCCTGTACAGGTAGGGTGGCACCTGTATGGGTGCTGGTGGGGACTCGTATAGGTATGGGGGGACCTCTACGGGTCCTATCTAGTCTGGACAGAATCTTAGTTTGGCAAATACGACATATTTATACAGATGTAGTAGAATATGAGAAATAACGATAAATAAATGAGATGTGAGTCTCTTTGAAACTCAGGAGCGTACCTTTGCAATATGAATCCACTTTGAAGCAACCCTATGCTTAGAGAGAGTCGAGCCAAAGTAGATGATGAAATGGTGATTTTAAGACTGTTTAGATGAGTCTTTATATGGACGGAACCTCCCCCAAATCCTAATAAATGAAGCTAAAAATGAATGAAATATGGATAAAATAACTATACCCTTTCAATACCTATGAAAACTGCTGGAATTTCACAAACCATATGCTATAATTTCTTGTATATCTTGTCCTCAATTGTTCCATATATGTTCCCCTTTGAAATGAGGTAAAAAGCCTCAATTTATAGGGGTAAATCGAGTCTGAACACAATAAATTGCATTCATGACTTGATTTCTCCTGAAATGGACATGACCTACATGCCAAAAAGCCTGTTTAGGCAAATAGAGGACCCGTACCGGTCCCTCCTAGGTGTATGGGGAATTTGACCTGTACGGATCCACCGGTGGATCTGTACTACCAAGCATGACCCGTACGGGTCCTTAAGGGCAGATTAGGTCTCTATACTCGGCCAGACTCATCTCTACAGTAGTAGGAACACCTATGATGGATAACACTTATAAAAGATTGCATTATCTAGCTCTCATCATCATTTCGTAAGATGGACAGTTAAAATCCAATACTCATACTTTGCATGTTCAAACCCATGAATCTAGACCAACAAGTGGGAGACCAAATTTTTAATCTTTAGGTGATTTTAGCATTTTAATTATTTTTTGGTGATATTTAAGCACAATTTATGTTCAAAATCATCAAAAGGGAACTTTTCAAGCGTGTTTCAACCTGGAAAAATAGGACAACTGGCCAAGATAAGGCTAGAGCAATTTCCATCATTGTTCTGCAGGAGTGACCAAAAAACCCATGCTCACTATATGTCAAAATGAATTTTATACCATGTTGATATACATTAGATTGAAATCTGGTCGGACCGATAAAGAACTACTCAAGAAAACAAAGTGACATCATAGACCAAGTATCTTTCTTGTATGGATTGATTTTGATCTTGCACCATGTCAACCATATGCACCTATGTTCATAAGTAACTCATTTTAGTTGTTGTCCGCCAAATGAATGTGATCTAGCAAGTGCACTAGGTCGTGATCAATAGTAAGTGGCAAGTACAAGGTCGTATTCCATAGGGAGCAAGGGAAATACTTTAAATTAAAATGCAAATTAGTGAGTCTAAGTTCAATGTTAAATGAGCTGATTTAAATGGAAAAGCCAAAAAGTAAAGTAAAAGCGGGAAGGCAAAAATGATCACTATGAATGATTACTATCAACAATTTTATAATGAGGCAAGCATAACCAGTAAGCACGGAGTTACATGAATGATCACCACTCCTTTATTTTAACATATAGGCACCTAAGGATCTAGGTTTCTTGCATGTCTTATGTACAAGCCGTAGTTTCCCTTTGTCTAGTCTTTAAAGCCTACTTGTGTGAATTCTCCATACAAGTAAAAACTTAATCATTAAGACTCATACAAGCATCCTTTTCAAAGAAACTTCCTACCATATCTAATTCACCTTTCAGTTCCTCTTAGAGATGTGTTTTGTGTTTTAGTCAGTGTTACAATTCACCTTTCAGTTCCTCTTGTTACACTTTAACATAAATCAGGCCTTACTTATAAGAATCAAGTTCAACATAAAGCAATCCATAATAAATAATGTTAAAATAAAGGAGATGGAATGATCATAGCGTAAAATCTGCTAGCTTTACTGATTAGGCTTGCTAAGGACTTAGTTACTCATAAAAATGGAGAGAAAAACCAAATAAATTCTCTAGAAGATAAGCATAATGATATATAAAATAAGTAGTACTTTTATAGAGAAAAGTAGCCAATGGAATGGCTCCCTTCCAAAGATAGATGTCCGAAAAGTAAAAATCCAACCAATTATATAGTGCATGTAACATCCCATTTCATGCATTATATCTGTATTTGTGCACATATGTTACATGTTATAAAATTAGACAATATAATATTTTACATGTCATATTTATCAGAAATTGATTAGTTAAAATAATAGTTATTTGATTATATAAAATACGGTATTTTAATGACCAGTTACTGAATTATATAGCTATAGAATTTTAAGGATAGATATAAAGTGATTTAGATAATATAATATAATATAATTATATAGTTTATTAGTAGTATTAGTAATATTATTATTTTCGTATAAACGAAGATTATAAGGGGTACAGTTGGTATATAATGTTAAGAATAAATATTAATAAGAAAGGAGGTGGGATTAGGGTCAAAAATATTATCTTCATCAACCCTTAGATACGCAGAAGAGAGATAGAGAGAGGAGTAGGAGAAGAATCATGTATGTATATGATTTAGCAATACAAGTTTCTGCATTCTAGAGAAAGAATTAGGAGTTATAGTAAACTAGAGAATTGTTCATCTATGTCTTGGGAATACCTATGCAATATTTAGGGATTTTATAATTTGTAGGTTTATCTGTATGAATTTTAGAATCCAAACTATTCAATTAATGCTGTGATTTTATACTGATTTTATAATTTTGAAATTTTTATATGTCGTACCCTCATTTGTCTAGTTTAACCAGGAAAAAGAATCAGGTCAATTCATGTTGTACATAGAAAGTTATGGTCATTTTGCTAAGATCCTGTCCAGGTAAAATAGGATTGAAAAAGGGTGTGAATGTAAAATTCACTATAAATAGTACTAAGGTCTGAAAACTCTAAGGTTTTAATATATAATACCCTTGGGTGTTAGGAGTAAAATAAAATAGGAATCACTTCGTTTGGTTTAGTAATTCGGGAGTTATGAATTTGTAAGTGAAATAAGGTCAGAAGTACACATGCTAGAAATAGGATTTTGGTTAATGATGATTTTCTTATTAGAAATGAAATAAATCATATATACATTTGATATGTATTTATATCTATAGGAGCCCAAAAGTATGAAAGAATTCAGGAGAAAGGTCCAAGTCATTCTGAGAGAATTAGCTCGGATAATCTGTGGGTACAAACATAATATGAATTTGTATATGTGAAATGTGTTAATGTGTTAGTTGAACTGATAGATGATGTGTTGATTTGTATATGAATATGCTTGATATAAGTTGTATTTATATGTGATAGGTGTACATGTACGAAATTGCGAAATATGTTGTTATGTACTTGTATATATGTGAATTGTGGCGACAAGTGAATATTGGTGAACGGTTAATGTGAATTATTGGATAAGTATAAGTGAGTATAAACATGAAATGAATTCATGGGTGAAATGTTTTGATATGTGATATTTGAATACTTGGTGAATTGTTGTGGATTTGATGCAGATTATGTTGATATGTATTGTGTGATTATATTTGAAATAATGTGTAAGTTGTGTTGAGATGGTAATGATATGTGAATATGGCATCTTTGAATATCAAATTTGACAAGTGGATTTAATATGATATCTGTATTTGGAATAATTATTATTTGATATTATGATTCATATGACAAATGCATAAAGGTCAGATGGAATATAAAGGAGACGTTGTGACATATATGACCAAATATTGCAATACATGTTCTATTATTTGGACCTAAATGGTCAATCAATTGTCACATGAACCGAAAGGTAATGTTCTGTTATATGGACTGAAAAGTTGTTACATGAAATGAAAGGTCATGTTCTACTATATGGCTGGCCAGCAAATTAATTGTTATTTGTTACAAATGTTACATGTATCCCAGGGCAATAGTTTGGTCAAAAATGTCACAACAAATAAATAAAGGAATCATTCAATAGGATATATGAATGACTGTATGTTTATTTTGAGTGTGTGACTGTATGTGACTTGCTAAATTCATAGATTATTTATATTCACTGAGTTGCACCTCCTGTAAAGCACTAAATTTTTCAGATTCTTACTAGAAGCTTACTACCTGTAGATATTATTTGAGAGAGATTGGTTGGCTGTGTTCCATTTCATTCCCTCTCCTCACATGACAAGCATATAGAATAGAAGGTGGTGGGGTTTTGATTTTTCTTTGTATAAGATTATTTTATAAAAAGATATAATGTTACAAGTAATTATATATATAAATGAAGTATAAGTTTTAAAAAAAAGTTTATGCGTTCGGATTACGGTTTTTGACATTAATATATGGTATTGGGTTATTTCAGTTGGTATCAGAGCGGGGATATGATCATAGGGGCATCATATGCATACATATATAAAAGTTAATACGTGTTAGGATTGTATGTTTTTATCACCTTTATATAGGGGTGATGAAAATGTTAACCTGAGGAGAGAGGAACCAGCCAAAACGCACCTATAGGATCATATGTGCATTCACGTGCATCAAATGTACATCATGAGGCTTTGTGGTATAAGAGGCTCTATCATTTTCTTAAAGGGAAAGGATATTTGATAAATAGAAGAAGAAAGGTACATAATAATTTAAAGGAATTCTTTTAATTGAATTGATTGTTATAAATCAAATGTACAAAACTGTTCAATCTAATTAATAAAGCAATACTAGTTATTGATATGATTAGATGAAATATTAGAGATTTTTTTGTGATATTGGGTTTGAATTGGTTGATGAAGCAATGTGTCATTACCGATACTTTCACTAAAGAAGTTGATTTAGAGTCGTCAAGTCAATCACTAGCTGTTTCTGAACGTGAATGTAGTGCCTACTTGTTTGATTCTTCTAATAAGGGTTTTATAAGAACTAGGGTGTCTCCTTGGGGTGCTTAGTATTATTTGTTATAAGGAGGATAGTACTATTTGTTGGATATGATGTATGCACTTGAGGAAATTAGGGCGATATATCTTAATTATGTAATAGTACGAATAATTTGTTTAATCAATAAAGGCATTTGATCTTTTGTTTATATCAATGTGTTTGTATATATATTATGGCTGGTTAAATATATTTATTGGTGTATGTATACAAAAGTCCTTGATGTGTCATAGCATGAAGTTAGAGAAATTATAGTTGGACTATATTTGGTGGAATTTGCTTCATGTGCAATTATGATTATGTCTAAACTATCCCTAGTCATAGTTTCATCGATAAAGGATATTGACGAAGTAGAAAGACTAGCATGTGGTCAACTTTCTTGAAAAGGGTCCGAGCAGTTAATCTCCTAAGGACTGAAGGTGGTGCCTTAAGTTTGACGCATGGATATATATGGGAGATATATTGGAGACTGCAGTAAGATAAACATTTGGTATATATATCAATGTGTTAGTGTTTATCTTCATGCAATAAGCTTTGCGAATGTCCTCATACTTGAGATACTTGTTACCTTGTGTGGTACTATTGCTATACTTTAGGCCATTACTATACACTCATTAATTTAGGGTGTTACGGGTGATTACAGGTATAATGATGACAACACGTTTGTGAGCTGAGTAGTCGGAAAGAATCCATGGCTCCAAATATATTAAGGAGTTGTACCTGGCCACTTGTTGAAGTGATGATTGCCACAAACCTCTGATCATAGTATGTGTTTGATAGAAATGGTTTCTAGTCAAACATACTATGGTAAAAGGCAATATACTTTAGTAATAAGTAAATTACTGGGATAGCTTGGAGCAACCTAGCTATTAGTGGGTTAACACTTTAACCAACCCCTATAAACCAGATGGTACTAATATTAAAGAATGGAAGGAATTTATCGCACTGGATAACTATTGCATTAACCGAGATTAAGTCATAAGCATAAATGATGTTCCAAGTAATGGAGGATGGTAGACCCTTGCTAGAGGCGTACCACAGTCGTTTAAGGTAATCGAGTTCTATTCACGGTCTAGGGCATCGAGCCAATGGTTCTATTAGAACAAGGGTTGGTTAAGCCTTAACAGCTCAATACTTAGGGATCCTATAAGGTCACACACATTGGACCTTCATCGGACTAAGTAAAGAACTAATAGATTTATTCTATTATGAAAATATAACATAAATAATAATTGGATTGTTATTTGATTGGTTAAAATTGATTAGATCAATTTTGGATAGACCAAGGAATTTATTTTGACCGGTAACTAATTAATTAGAGTCATAAATAAATTATAATTGATTAGATCAATTTTGGTTGGACCAAGAAATTTTTTTTGACTAGTAACTAATTTATTAGGGTTGAAAATAAATATTTATTTGAAAGGATTAATTTGCATTCGCGAGTTAAAACTGAAAAGTATGAAATATTTTGTACAAGTTCGATTGCAGGGAGTACATCGAAAGGTGCGCGAACACTGTTAGGCAGTTTTCATGGCAGCCCACCGCAAGTTGGGCTCACGGTATGGGCCGCGAGGCCTAACTCACATGCAAGGCAAGCCCGCAAGGGCTTGCCTTGCAGTTGCCACATGCAGCGTGCGGGGTCATACACGGATCCTATGGATTCGCTAGTGCAACCCTCATGGGATGGATGTTTTAATCCCATTCCACTTTGCTTTTGGGGAGCAAAATTTTGCTCCCCGAGCCTATATATAGGCTTCCCTATGCTCCTTTCAAAGTGCACCATAGATCAGAGCATAAATCCTAAGCGAGATATTTTTCTCTCGGGTCTTTGAGCAAGTTCTTTTTGAGAAGCTTGAATTTGTTCGATCACCTTGAGTATATATTTTCTGGTGAGGCTTTAGGAGTGGTCTAGCAACTACTCGAGGCTTCTGAGTTCTTCCTCCTGGGGAGGTTTTGGTTGGTGGGGTTTGTGTGGATACTCATAGAGGCTATCCTACGCTTAGAGGCTTGTGCAAGAGGGTTCTGCTAAAGCACGCTTCAACTGGTAAGTTCCTTTTCTTTCTCTTTTATTATTGGGTCTTTTTCTTTAAGCGTTTTTAGACTTAATAATATGCTTAGGTTGTTTTGCATGCTTAGTTTATTTTATGCTGAGGTTATAACTTAGAGTTATAACATGCTTAGGTTATATCTTAGAGTTATAACATGCTTAGGTTATAGCTTAGAGTTATAACATGCTTAGCATAAAATATACATGCTAGGATATAATTTGAAATTATGAAATGCCTAGCCCTTTTGCATGCTAACCTAAGTAGAGAATTATTTAGTTAAGGCTTTATTTAATTTATATGCAACTAATAGGAGTTCCTGAGGACATGGACAAAATTTTGAATTTCTGCCATGCCTGTTATGCATGTTCAATCTGATTGTTAGTTCCCAACAGTGGTATCAGAGCCTACCTATTTAATGCACAATTAAGTTAGAAGCAAACTAAATGTTTTTTTTTGTATGAAATGATTTGTTTATTTAATTGTTTGGAACAATATATATAAACTTGTGCCCTTCATTTCAAGGTTAGAAAATGGTTATGAATTATTTTGAATAAGCCTGCTCAACTTAAATAATAAAAGTTTCAATAATTTATTTAAAAGTACATAGGTTATAGATGCTTTCAATTTACATGAGTTGAAAGAACGAAATTTATTAGTCCAAGAGAATCCATTGGTCTTTGAGTTCGTGCCCGTATTTGTTCTAGCTAAGGATTGGACATGGTATTTACTCCTCATAGGGCACCTCTCCTACGTAGGAATATATATCGGTACAGCTTGAATTGACCAGTCGGGGATTAAATATGGACTAATTTATTTCTAGTATATAAGATGGTGCTTATATATCTATTTCTATAACAAAGTAACAAATTAAATTTATTGAATAAAAGCTTAAAGGAAATGCAATATAGATTTAACAAATATAAGTGCTAATTATTTTGTATATAATCTAGGTTAATGGAATAATTATAATAATGATCTTGAACCCCCTTAAGGTTGGACCTAATAAATTAATTCTAAACTACCCTAAATTAATATAAGTTATTATAATTTTGTCCATATAATAAAATCCTAGATTGGGTGAGACGTTTAACACCAATAAAATCCCAAAGTAAATATATTAAGGCAAGTTATAGTCTTCCTTACTCAAATTTATAATACGGTCTCTTTGGGCTATAAAAGTGCTACGCAAAGCGTTCCTTCTAGTCCATATTGATTGGTTGTAAAGTTTAGGATAGGGTCTGCCTTAACGGAACTGGGGTAGTCCACCATAAAATTGGGGACTAGGCCCTGATATGAGACATATTCAAGGAGATGCTAACATAAGAGCACACGTCCCTTGGGATTACGGAACTTGAATGAATTAGCAATTGCATGAGATGCAAATGGAATGGGATTCCAACTATGACTCACTATTACGACTTGGCTCATAAAGTTGGGGGTTGTAATAGACTAGTTATAGATGCTACCTACTAGGAAATTTAGCTGGGATAAAATTCCCTAATTCAATAGAATGGGCTATTGTAAATTTTAAAGAAAATAGTAGAACAAATGTATTTAATTAAAAGACCTTATATTAAATGTATGTACTTAAACTAATATCTCAACATTTTTCATTTCTTATATCTTAGGTGAATATCACTTCCATTGCTAATCTCCGTATGTTACTTGACACCAAGTTAAATGGCTCAAACTTTTTAGATTGGTTTCAAGCTATGAGAATAGCTCTCAGATCCGAGGGAATTGGCTATGTTCTAAGTGAAATTTTCCCTGTAGAACCTGATGTTGAGGATCATATGGAACATGATGCCTGGCTAAAGCACAAGAAAGATCGTGAGACTGCCATGTGTATCATGTTGGGGTCCATGAATCATGAGCTTTAGAAATAACATGAGAACATGCCCTTGGAGAACATGGTTCTCCATCTTAAAGAACTCTTTTCAAAGAGGGAAAGGACAGAGAGTTGTGAGACCTCCAAGATCCTTTTTGGGACCAAGATGCAGGCTGGCACCTCTGCCTCTCAACATGTACTGAAACTCTTGGGATACCTTAAGAAGCTAAATCGATTGGGATTCAAGATGAATCATGACTTGAGCATTGACCTTGTGTTGATGTCCTTAACAGATAGTTACTCAGGCTTCGTGACTAACTATTACATGGGCAAGATTAATTCCACTATCTCTAAATTAATCAACATGTTGAAAATAGTAGAACCCTTCTAAGAAGAAGAAGCAGGCATAGGGTGCTAAGAAAAGAATTAGTAAGAAGAATAAAGAATAGAAGGCATCAAAGTATGTCTACTTACAATGTGAGAAACCAGGACATTGGAAGAGGGATTGCAAAGCTCCTGCTTCTGAGCATTTGAAGCAGAAGCCTACAGAGGCATCTACTTCAGGTATGTTTGTAATTGAAAATTTTGCTACTTTTCCGCGTGAATCCACTTGGGCATTAGATACTGGTTATGGTTCTCATATCTGTACTTTTGTGTAGGGACTAAGGAACTATAGAAAACTTGCAAAAGGGGAGATGGAACTACGCGTGGGAAATGGAGCCAAAGTTGCTACATTAGCTGTAGGGAGTTTTAGTCTTATTTTGCCAAGTGGACTTGTTTTAGTTTTGAATAATTGTTACCACATTCCAACTGTTACTAAGAATATTTCATCTGTTGCGTGTTTAGTAGTAGAGGGATTTGAAATTTTATTTTCGAATAATAATTGTTAGATTCGTTTGAATAATGTTCTTTGTGGTTATGGAATGTTGAAAGGTGTCATTTATGTTCTTGATAGTAAAACAAAAGTTTTCAATATAAACAATATGAAGAAAGTTAAATTAGATAATGAGAATTCCTAAGTTAAATTAGATAATGAGAATTCCTTCTATTTATAGCATTGTCATTTTGGCCATATAAACAAAGATCACTTAACCAAGTTGCATAAGCATGGAGACTTGGGCCCAATAGACTTGGAGTCTTATGGTGATTGCGAACCTTTTTTAAAAGGAAAAATGGCAAAGTTACCCTTTTAAGGAAAGGGTGAAACAGCCATGAGTACATTGGAACTTATACATACTGATGTGTGTGGTCCAATGAGTATTCAAGAACTAGGAGGATACTCCTACTTCATAACCATTATTGATGATTACTCACAATTTGGTTATTTATACTTGATGAAGTATAAGTCTGAAAGTTTTGAAAAGTTCAAACTATTTAGAGCTGAAGTAGAGGAACAACTTGAGAAAAGTATTATAACACTTTGATTAGATCGAGGTGGAAAATACTTAAGTCAGGAGTTTCAGGATTATCTAAAGGAAAATGGGATAGTTCCCCAGTGTACCCCTCCTTATACGCCCCAGCACAACAGAGTGTCAAAAAGGAGGAATCAGAATATATTAGATATGGTTCGGTCCATGATGAGCCATGCAGATCTCAGTAAATCATTTTAGGGATATGCACTAGAGAGTGCGGTTTATGTTTTAAACAGAGTGCCCTCTAAATCAGTTGATTTTACACCTTATGAAAGATGGCGTAATGAGTAGTCATCTCTAAGTCACTTAAAAGTATGGGGCTATCCTACTATGGTACAGAGGATAGCGTCAGATAAGCTGAATGCCGAGGCTGACAAATGTCTGTTCATTGGATATCCAAAGGAAACAATTGGATATTAGTTTTACCAACTCGAAGCACAAAAGGTATTTGTGTCTCAGAATGCTCACTTTTTGGAAAAGGAACGCTTACTTTTTGGAAAAGGAATGCTTACTTGCAAAAGTCAGTGGGAGTAATATTTAACTGGAAGTTCAAGAGGAGGAAACAGATGTTGGATATGATGCATGCCCTTAAGGCAATAAGGGCGATATATCTTAATTATATAATAGTACGAATAATTTGTTTAATCAATAAAGGCATTTGTTCTTTTGTTTATATCAATGTGTTTCTATGTATATATATTATCGTTGGTTAAATATTTTCATTGATGTATGTATACAAAAGTCCTTAACAAAACATAGCATGAAGTCAAAGAAATTATAGTTGGACTATATCTGATGGAACCTGCTTCATGTGCCATTATGATTATGTCTAAACTATCCGTAGCCATAGTTTCATCAAGAAAGGATATTGATGAAGCAGAAAGACTAGCATGTGGTCAACTTTCTTGGAAAGGGTCCAAGTAGTCAATCTCCTAAGGACTGAAGGTGGTGCCTTAAGTTTGACACATGGATATATCTGGGAGATATATTGGAGACTATAGTAAGATAAACACTTGGTACATAAATTAATGTGTTAGTGTTTATCTTTAAGCAATAAGCTTGGCGAATGTCCTCGTACTTGAGATGCTACTTACCTTGTATGGTACTATTGCTATACTTTGGGTCATTACTATACACTCATTAATTTATCGGGCTACATGTGATTACGGGTATAGTGATGACAACATGTTGGTAAGCTGAGTAGTCAGAAAGAATCCATTGCTTTGGATATGTTAAAGAGTTGTACCTGGCCACTTGTTGAAGTGATGATTGCCATAAACCGCTGATCAGAGTATGTGTTTAATAGAAATGTTTTCTAGTCAAACACACTATAGTAAAAGGCAATATACTTCAGTAATAAGTGAACTACTGGGATAGCTTGGAGCAACCTTGCTATTAGTGGGTTAACACTTTAACCGAACCCTATAAACTAGATGGTACTAATATTAAAGAATGGAAGGAATTTATGGCAATGGATAACTATTGCATTAACCGGGATTAAGTCATAAGCATAAATGACATTCCGAGTAATGGGGGATGGTAGACCCTTGCTAGAGGCATACTATAGTCGTTTAAGGTAATCGAGTTCTATTCACGGTCTGGAGTATCAAGCCAATGGTTCCAATAGAAGAAGCATTGGTAAAGCCTTAACAGCTCAATACTTCGGGATCCTATAAGGTCACACTCATTGGACCTTCATCGGACTAAGTAAAGAACTAATAGATTTATTCTATTACGAAAATATAACATAAATAATAATTGGATTATTATTTGATTGGTTAAAATTGATTAGATCAATTTTGGATAGACCAAGGAATTTATTTTGACTCGTAACTAATTAATTGGAGTCATAAATAAATTATAATTGATTAGATCAATTTTGGTTGGACCATGAAATTTATTTTGACTAGTAACTAATTTATTAGGGTTAAAATAAATATTTATTTGAAAAGAATTGAAAGGGGAATTTTGCATTGGCGAGTTAAAATCGAAAAGTATGAAATATTTTGTACAAGTTTGGTTGCATGTAGCATACCAAAAGGTGCGCGAACACTATTAGGTAGTGTTCGCGGCAGCCCATGTTCATGGGCTGCACAAAGGCAGCCTATAAAGGGCACAGCGAAATGGGCTCGCGGCATGGGTCGCGAGTCCCAGCTTGCATGCAAGGCAAACCCGCAAGGGCTTCCCTTGCAGCTAACACATGCAGCATGCTATGCACACTGCATGGCAGGCGGGTAGAACCCGCGGATCCATATGGATCAACGAGTCATACCCCCGTGGGATGTGCCAATATGCACATCCCACATTGCTTTTTAGGGAGCAAATTTTTGCTCTCCATGCCTATAAATAGACTGTCCCCTCCCCTTTTTAAAGTGCACCACAGCTCAAAGTATAAATCCTAAGCGAGATTCGAACAGAATAATCTCTCGGGTAATTGAGCAAGTTATTTTGAGGAGCCTGAATTTATTTGGGCACCTCTAGTTTATATTTTCAGGTGAGGCTTCTAGAGCAGTCTAGCAACTACTCGAGGCTTCTTAGTTCTTCCTCCTGGGGAGGTTTTGGTTGGTTGGGTTCGTGTGGATACTGATAGAGGCTATCCTATGATTGGAGGCTTGTACAAGAAGGTTCTGCAAAAAGTACGCTTCAACTGGTAAGTTCTTTTCTTTCTCTTCTAATTACTAGGTCTTTTTCTTTAAGCATTTTTAGACTTAATAATTATGTTTAGGTTATTTTGCATGCTTAGTTTATTTGATGCTTAGGTTATAGCTTAGAGTTATAACATGTGTAGGTTATAGTTTAGAGTTATAACATGCTTAGTATAAAATAAATGTGCTAGGATATAATTTGGAATTATGGTATGCCTAGTCCTTTTGCATGCTAACCTAGGTAGAGAATTATTTAGTTAAGGCTTTATTTAATTTATATGCAATTAATAGGAGTTCCTGGGGACAGGGACAAAATTTTAAATTTCTGCCATGACTGTTATGTATGTTCAATCTGACTATTAGTTCCCAACAGTGGTATGAGAGCCTGCCTATTTAGTGCATAATTAAGTTAGAAGTGAACTAAATATTATTTTTTATATGAAATGATTTGTTTATTTAATTATTTGGAACAATATATGTAAACTTGTGCCTTTCATTTCAAGGTTAGAAAATGGTTTTGAATAATTTTGAATAAGCCTGCTCAACTTACTCAAATTATACAAGTGTCAATAATTTATTTAAATTACATGAGTTATAGATGCTTCCAATTTACATGAATTAGAAGAACAAAATTTATTAGTTCGAGAGAATCCATTGGTCTTTAGGTTTGTGCCCGTATTTGTTCTTGCTAAGGATTGGACTTGGTGTCTACTCCTCATAAGGCACCTCTCCTACCTGAGAATCTATATCGGTGAAATTTGAATTGACCAATAATATGAACTAATTTATTTCTAGTATATAAGATGGTCCTTATATATGTTTCTGTAACAAAGTAAAAAATTAAATTTATTGAATAAAAGTTTAAAGGAAATGCAATATAAATATAACAAATAAAAGTGTTAATTATTTTACATATAATCTAGGTTGATGGGATAATTATAATAAAGAGCCTTATAAATTAATTCTATAATTCCCTGAGTTAATACAAGTTACTATAATTTTTTCCATTTGATAAAATCCTAAATTGGGTGAGACGTTTAACACCAACAAAATCCCAAAGTAAATATATTAAGGGAACTTATAGTCTTCCTTACTTAAATTTATAATACGGTCTCTTTGGGTTATCAAAGTGCTACGCAAAGCGTTCCTTCTAGTCCACATTGATTGGTTATAAAGTTTAGGATAGGGTCTGCCTTAATAGAGATGGGGTAGTCCACCATAAAATTGGGGGCTAGGCCCATATATGAGACATTCAAGGAGATGCTAATATAAGAGCACACGCCCCTTGGGATTAGGGAACTTGAATGAATTAGCAATTGCATGCGATACAAATGGAATGGGATTCCAGCTATGACTTACTGTTATGACTTGACTCATAAAATTGGGGGTTGTAATGGACTAGTTATAGATGCTACCTACTAGAAAATTTAACTGGGCTAAAATTCCCGAATTCAATAGAATGGGCTATTGTAAATTTTTAAGAAAATAGTAGGAAAATGTATTTAATTAAAAGTCCTTATGATAAATACATGTACATAAACTAATATCTAAAATCTTTTCTATTCTTATATCTTAGGTTGAAAATGACTTCCAATAGTAATCTCTGTATGTTACTTGATACCAAATTGAATGGCTCGAGTTTTTTTGATTGGTTCCAAGCTGTGAGAATAGTTATTAGATTCGAGGGAATTGCCTATGTTCTAAGTGAAATTTTCCCTATAGAACCTGATGTTGAGGATCATGTGGAACATGATAGTTGGAGCACAGGAAAGATCATGAGACTGCCATGTGTATTATGTTGGGGTCCATGAATCCTGAGCTTCAGAAACAACATGAGAACATGCCCTTAGATGACATGGTTCTCTATCTTGAAGAACTCTTTTTGGAGAGGGAAAGGACAGAGGGGTATGAGACTTCAAGCTTCTTTTCGGGACCAAGATGCAGGCTGGCACCTCTACCTCTCAGCATGTACTTAAACTCTTGGGATACCTTAAGAAGCTAAATCGATTGGGATTCAAGATGAATCATGACTTGAGCATTGACCTTGTGCTGATGTCCTTGACAGATAGTTACTCAGGCTTTGTGACTAACTGTTACATGAATAAGATTAATTCTACTATCCCTTAATTAATCAACAGGGTGAAAACAGTAGAACCTCAAATCAAGAAGGATTAGAAACCTCTACAGTTGGTTGAACAAGGCAAGGCTTCTAAGAAGAAGAAGCAAGCACTAGGTGCTAAGAAAAGAATCAGTAAGAAGAAGAAAGAAAAGAATTAGTAAGTATATCTACTTCCAATGTGGGAAATCGGGACATTAGAAGAGGAATTATAAAGCTCCTGCTTCTGAGCATTTGAAGAAGAAGCCTACAATGGCATCTACTTCAGGTATGTTTGTAATTGAAAATTTTGCTACTTTTCTGCATGAATCCACTTGGGTATTAGATACTGGTTGTGGTTCTCATATCTGTAATTCTATGCAGGGATAAAGGAATTGTAGAAAACTTGAAAAAGGGGAGATGGACCTACGCGTAGGTAGTGGAGCCAGAGTTGCTGCATTAGCCATAGGGAGCTTTAGTCTTGTTTTGCCAAGTGAACTTGTTTTAGTTTTGAATAATTGTTACTACATTCCAAGTGTTACTAAGAATATTGTATCTGTTGCGTGTTTAGTAGTAGAGGGATTTGAAATTTTATTTTTGAATAATAATTGTCAGATTCATTTGAATAATATTCTTTATGGTTATGGAATGTTAAAAGGTCGCATTTATGTTCTTGATACTAAAACAGAAGTTTTCAATATAAATAATGTGAAGAAACTTAAATTAGATAATGAGAATTCCTTCTACTTATGGCATTGTCATTTTGGCCACATAAACAAAGATCGCTTAACCAAGTTGCATAAGCGTGGAGACTTGGCCCCAATAGACTTTGAGTCTTATGATGATTGCGAACCTTGTTTAAAAGGAAAAATGACAAAGTTACCCTTTTAAGGAATGGGTGAGCGAGCCACAAGTACATTGGAACTTATACATACTGATGTGTGTGGTTCAATGAGTGTTCAGGCACTAGGAGGATACTCCTAATTCATAACCTTTATTGATGATTACTCGCAATATGGTTATTTATACTTGATGAAGCACAAGTCTCAAAGTTTTGAAAAGATCAAACTATTTAGAGCTGAAGTAGAGAAATAGCTTGAGAAAAGTATTAAAACACTTCGATCAGATAGAGGTGGAGAATACTTAAGTCAGAAGTTTTAGGATTATCTAAAGGAAAATGGGATAGTTCCCTAATGGACCCCTCCTTATATACCCCAACACAATAAAGTGTCCGAAAGGAGGAATCAGACTTTATTAGATATGGTCAGGTCCATGATAAGCCATACAAATCATAGTAAATCATTTTGGGAATATGCATTGGACAACGCATTTCATGTCTTAAACAGAGTGCCCTCTAAATCAGTTGATTTTACACCTTATGAAAGATGGTGTAACAAGAAGCCATCTTTAAGTCACTTAAGAGTATGGGGATGTCTTGCTATGGTAAAGAGGATAGCGTCAGATAAGCTGAATGCCAAGGCTGATAAATTTCTATTCATTGGATATCCAAAGGAAATAATTGGATATCTGTTTTACCAACCCGAAGCACAAAAGGTATTTGTGTCTTGGAATGCTCACTTTTTAGAAAAGGAACACTTACTTGCAAAAGTCAGTGGGAGCAATATTGAACTAGAAGTTCAAGAGCAAGAAATATAAAATCAACTGATTAACCCCATTCTAGATACACAAGAGAGTATGATCCAAGAACAACCTATCAAAACACAATCACTGTAAAGATCAGGTCGTGTTCATAAGGGTCCCAATAGATACGGGTTTATCATCACTGATGATAAGGAACTATATCTTATGGAGGATGATGAACCAAGGACATATGATGAGGCAATGAAAAGCTCAGATTCTGATAAATGGCTAAAAGCCATGAAATCAGAAATGGATTTAATGTACGAGAACCAAGTTTAGAATTTAGTTAATGCACCACAAGAGGTTAGACCAATTGGGTGTAAGTGGGTCTTCAAGAAGAAGACAGTCATGGATGGTAATGTAATTACCTATAAAGCAAGGTTGGTTGTGAAAGGTTATAGATAACGGGAAGGTATTGACTATGATGAAACCTTCTCATCAGTAGCCATGCTTAAATCTATAAGGATACTCCTTGCCATTACTGCTCATTACGATTATGAGATTTGGTAGATAGATGTAAAAACATCATTCCAAAATGGGGATTTAGGCTAGGATGTGTATATGAAACAACCTGAGGGTTTTACATCTTAGAATGGCTCGAAGGTATGCAAGCTACAAAGATCCATTTATGGACTTAAGCAGACATCCGGGAGTTGGAATATAAGGTTTGATTAGACAATCCGGGAACTAGATTTCTGCCCGAATGATAATAAGCCTTGTGTTTATAAGAAGGTTAGTGGGAGTGCAGTCATTTTTCTAGTATTGTATGTTGATGACATCTTGCTAAGAGGAAATGACATTTCTCTTCTTCAAAATGTTAAAGTGTGGTTGTCAAGAAAGTTCTCCATGAAAGACCTTGGTGAAGAAGCATTTATACTAGGTATAAAGATCTACAGGGATAGATTCAAGAGGCTGTTAGGTCTTTCTCAAAGTACATATATAGACAAGGTATTGAATAGGTTCAACCTTGAGCATTCTAAGAAAGGTTATCTCCTGATGACAAAGGGGATAAACCTATCTAAGGCTGTGTGTCCAAAGACAGCTTAGGAGAGAATGCACATGAAGGATATACCCTATGCATCCGTAATAGGATCCATCATATATGCTATGATATGTACTAGGCCGATGTCTCTGAGGCTTTGAGCTTTACAAGTAGATATCAGTCAGATCCAGGTGAAAAGCACTGGATGGCCGTCAAGGAAATCCTTAAGTACTTGAGAAGGACTAAGGATGAGTTCTTGATTTATAGAGAAGGTAACCTCATAATTAGAGGTTAAATTGATGTGAGTTTTCAATCTGACAAGGAATACTTTAAGTCTCAGTCAGGTTTTGTATATGTGCTAAATGGAGAGATGGTATGCTGGAGGAGTTCCAAGCAAGAAACTACTACTGATTCAACCACGGATTCTGAATACATTACTGCATGCAAAGCAACAAAAGAAGCTGTCTGGTTAAAGGGATTTATTGGTGATCTCGATGTGGTGCCTGAGGCTGTTGATCCAATTACTTTGTATTGTGATAACAATGGTGCCATAGCTTAGGCAAAGGAACCACGGTCTAATCAGAAAAAGAGACATGTATCCAGAAAGTATCATATAATCAGGGAGATTGTTGATTCTAAGATAATAAGATTAGAAAATGTACCTACAGATCAGAACCTCATGGATGGTTTGACAAAGCCATTGTCTCAAGTCAAACATGACCAACATGTTAAAGCATATGGATTAAGACATATGGCTAATTAGCCTTAGTGCAAGTGAGAGTTTGTTGGATATGATGTATGCCCTTAAGGCAATTAGGGCGATATATCTTAATTATATAATAATACGAATAATTTGTTTAATCAATAAAGGCATTTATTCTTTTGTTTATATCAATGTGATCCTATATATATATATATTATAGCTGGTTAATTCATTGATGTATGTATACAAAAGTCCTTGACATATCATAGTATGAAGTCAGAGAAATTATAGTTGGACTATATCTGGTGGAACTTGCTTCACGTACAATTATGATTATGTCTAAACTATCCCTAGTCATAGTTTCATCAAGAAAGGATATTGATGAAGCAGAAAGACTAGCATGTGGTCAACTTTCTTGGAAAGGGTCCAAGCAGTCAATCTTTTAAGGACTGAAGGTGGTGCCTTAAGTTTGACACATGGATTTATGTAGGAGATATATTGGAGACCGCAGCAAGATAAACAATTGGTATATATATAAATGTGTTAGAGTTTATCTTCATGCAATAAGCTTTGCAAATGTCCTCGTACTTGAGATGCTAGTTACCTTGTACGGTACTATTGCTATAATTTGGGTCATTACTATACACTCATTAATTTAGGGTGCTACGGGTGATTATGGGTATAGTGATGAAAACACGGTTGTAAGCTAAGTAGTTGAAAAGAATCCATCGCTCTGAATATATTAAGGAGTTGTACCTTGCCACTTATTGAAGTGATGATTGCCATAAACCTCTGATCAAAGTATGTGTTTGATAGAAATGGTTTCTAGTAAAACACACTATGGTAAAAGGCAATATACTTTGATAACAAGTAAACTACTGGGATAGTTTAGAGCAACCTTACTATTAGTGGGTTAGCACTTTAACTGAACCCTATAAACCAGATGGTACTAATATTAAAGAATGGAAGGAATTTATCACCTAGATAACTATTTCATTAACCGGGATTAAGTCATAAGCATAAATGACGTTCCGAGTAATGGGGGATGATAGACCCTTGCTAGAGGCGTACTACAGTCATTTAAGGTAATCGAGTTCTATTCACGGACTAGAGTATCGAGTCAATGGTTCCATTAGAACATAGGTTGGTAAAGCCTTAACAGCTCAATACTTTGGGATCCTATAAGGTCACACACATTGGACCTTCATCGAACTAAGTAAAGAACTAATGGATTTATTCTATTACAAAAATATAACTTAAATAATGATTGGATTATTATTTGATTGGTTAAAATTGATTAGATCAATTTTGGATAAACCAAGGAATTTATTTTGATCGGTAACTAATTAATTAGAGTCATAAATAAATTATAATTGTTAAATCAATTTTGGTTGGACCAAGAAATTTATTTTGACTGGTAACTAATTTATTGGAGTCAAAAAGAAATATTTATTTGAAGGGTTTAAAAAGGGAATTTTGCATTGGTGAGTCAAAATCGAAAAGTATGAAATATTTTGTACAAAGTTTGATTGCGCGGAGTACACCAAAAGGAGTGCAAAAACTGCTGGGCAGTGTTCGCGGTAGCCCATGTTCATGGACTGCACAAAAGCAGCCTATAAAGGGCACCATGAGCTAGGCTCGCGACATGGGCTGCAAGGCCTAGCTCGAGTGCAAGGCAAGCCTGCATGGGCCTTCCTTGCAGCTACCATATGCAGCGTGCATAGCACACTACATGGCAGGCGGGTAGAACCCGTGGATCCATATAGATCCGTGGGTCATACTCGTGTGGGATGTGCCAATGTGAATATCCCACATTACTTTTTGGGGAGCAAATTTTTGCTCCCTAGGCCTATAAAATAGGCTGTCCCCTCCCCTTTTCGAAGTGCACCACAGCTTAGAGTATAAATCCTAAGCGAGATTCGAAAAGAATAATCTCTCAGGTAATTGAGCAAGTTATTTTGAGGAGCCTGAATTTATTCGGGCACCTCTAGTTTATATTTTTGGGTGAGGCTTCTGGAGTGGTCTAGCAACTACTTGAGGCTTCTTAGTTCTTCCTCCCAGAGAGATTTTGGTTGGTGGGGTTCGTGTGGATACTGAAAGAGGCTATCCTATGATTGGAGGCTTGTGCAAGAAGGTTCTGCAAAAAGCACGCTTCAACTGATTAGTTCTTTTCTTTCCCTTTTAATGATTAGGTCTTTTTCTTTAAGCGTTTTTAGACTTAATAATTATGCTTAGGTTGTTTTACATGCTTAGTTTATTTCATGCTTAGGTTATAGCTTAGAGTTATAACATGCTTAGTATAAAATAAATGTGCTAGGATATAATTTGGAATTATGGTATGCCTAGTTCTTTTGCATGCTAACCTAGGTAGAGAATTATTTAGTTAAGGCTTTATTTAATTTATATTCAATTAATAGGAGTTCCTGGGGACATGGACCAAATTTTGAATTTCTGCCATGCTTATTATGCATGTTCAATCTGCTGTCAGTTCCCAAGAACAGACAATCAACTGATTGACCCTATTCTAGATACACAAGAAAGTGTGATCCAAGAACAAATTATCGAAACACTATCATTGTGAAGATCAGGTCGTGTTCATAAAGGTCACGATAGATATGGTTTTATCATTACAGATGATAAAGAACTATATCTCATGAAGGATGATGAACCAAGGACATATGATGAGGCAATGAAAAGCTTAGATTCTTATAAATTGCTAAAAGCCACGAAATCAGATATGGATTCCATGTACGGGAACCAAGTTTGGGATTTGGTTGATGCACCGTAAGAGGTTAGACCAATTGAGTGGGTCTTCAAGAAGAAGACAGACATGGATCGTAATGTAATTACCTATAAAGCAAGGTTGGTTACGAAAGGTTATAATCAATGGAAAGATATTGACTATGATGAAACTTTCTCACTAGAGAGCGCGGTTTATGTTTTGAACAGAGTGCCCTCTAAATCAGTTGATTTTTTCACCTTACGAAAGATGGTATAATAAAAAGCCATCTCTAAGTCACTTAAGAGTATAGGGCTGTCCTGCTATGGTTAAGAGGATAGCGTTAGATAAGCTGAACGCCAAGTCTAACAAAATGTCTGTTCATTGGATATCCAAAGGAAACAATCAGATATCTATTTTACCAACCCGAAGCACAAAAGTTATTTATGTCTCGAAATGCTCACTTTTTGGAAAAAGAACACTTACTTAAAAAGTCAGTGGGAGCAATATTGAACTGGAAGTTCAAGAGGAGGAAACAGACAATCAATTAATTGACCCGTTCTAGATACATAAGAAAGTGTGATCCTAGAACAACCTGTCGAAACACAGTTATTGCGAAGATCAGGTCTTATTCATAAAGGTCCCAATAGATATGGTTTTATCATCACCGATGACAAGGAACTATATCTTATGGAGGATGAAGAACCAAGGACTTATGATGAGCCAATAAAAAGCTCAGATTCTGATAAATGGCTAAGAGCCATGAAATTAGAAATGGATTCCATGTATGAGAACCAAGTTTAGAATTTGGTTGATGCACCGCAAGAGGTTAAACTAATTGGGTGAAAATGGGTCTTCAAGAAGAAGACCGATATGGACGATAATGTAATTACCTATAAAGCAAGGTTGGTTGCAAAAGGTTATAGCCAACGTGAAGGTATTAACTATGATGAAACTTTCTCACTGGTAGCCATGCTTAAATCCATAAAGATACTCCTCGCCTTTGCTGCTCATTACGATTATGAGATCTGGTAGATGGATGTAAAAACAACATTCCTGAATAGGGATTTAGACCGAGATGTGTATATGACACAGATTGAGGGTTTTACATCTCAGAATGGCTCGAAGGTATGCAAGCTACAAAGATCCATTTATAGACTTAAGCAGGCATCAAGGAGTTGGAATATACGGTTTGATCAGACAATTCGGGAACTGGATTTCTGCCCAAATGCTAATGAGCCTTGTGTTTACATGAAGGTTAGTGGGAGTGCATTTGTTTTTCTAGTATTGTATGTTGATGACATTCTGCTAATAGAAAATGACATTTCTCTTCTTTAAAATGTTAAGTATGGTTGTCAAGAAAGTTCTCCATGAAAGACCTTGGTGAAGCAGCATTTATACTAGGTATAAAGATCTATAGTGATAAATCCAAGAGGCTGTTGGGTCTTTCTCAAAGTACATATATTGACAAGGTATTGAATAGGTTCAACCTTGAGCATCCTAAGAAAGGTTGTCTCCCAATGATAAAGGGGATTAACCTATCTAAGACTGAGTCTCCGAAGACAGCTTAGGAGAGAATGCGCATGAAGGATATACCCTATGCATCCGCAATAGGATCCATCATGTATGCTATGATATGTAACAAGCTAGACGTCTCTTATGCTTTGAGCTTTACGAGTAGATATCAGTCAGATCTAGGTGAAAAGTACTGGATGGCCATAAAGGTAGTTCTTAAGTACTTGAGAAGGACTAATGATGAGTTCTTGATTTATGGAGAAGGTGACCTCACAATCAGAGGTTACACTATCGCGAGTTTTCAATCTGACAAGGATAACTTTAAGTCTTAGTCAGGTTTTGTGTATATGTTAAATGGAGGGACAATATGCTGGAAGAGTTCTAAGTAAGAAACTACTGCTAATTCAACCACAGAATCTGAATACATTGCTGCATGCAAAGCGACAAAAGAAGCTGTCTGGTTAAAGGGATTTATTGGTAATCTTGATGTGGTGCCTGAGGCTATTGATCCAATTACTTTGTATTATGATAATAATGGTGCCATAGCTCAGGCAAAAGAACCACGGTCTCAAAAAAAATGTATCCAGAAAGTATCATATAATCAGGGAGATTGTTGATGCAAAGATAATAAGATTAGAATATATACCCACTGATCTGAACCTCGTGGATGGTCTGACGAAGCCATTGACTCAAGTCAAAAATGACCAGCATGTTAAAGCATATGGATTAAGACATATGGCTGGTTAATTCATTGATATATGTATACAAAATTCCTTGACGTGTCATAGCATGAAGACAGAGAAATTATAGTTGGACTATATTTGGTGGAACCTGCTTTATGTGCAATTATGATTATGTCTAAACTATCCCTAGTCATAGTTTCATCGAGAAAGGATATTGATGAAGCAGAAAGAGTAGCATGTGGTCAACTTTATTGGAAAGGGTCCAAGTAGTTAATGTCCTAAGGACTGAAGGTGGTGCCTTAAGTTTGATGGATGGATATATCTGGGAGATATATTGGAGACCGCAGTAAGATAAACACTTGGTATATATATAAATGTGTTAATGTTTATCTTCATACAATAAGCTTTGTGAATGTCCTCATACTTGAGATACTAGTTACCTGATGTGGTACTATTGCTATACTTTAGGTCATTTTATGCACTCATTAATTTAGGGTGTTATGGGTGATTACGGGTATAATGATGACAACACATTGGTAAGCTGAGTAGTCAGAAAGAATCCATCACTTCGGATATATTAAGGAGTTGTACCTGGCCACTTATTGAAGTGATGATTGCTATAAACCTCTGATCAGAGTATCTGTTTGATAGAAATGGTTTCTAGTCAAACACACTATGGTAAAAGGTAATGTACTTCGGTAACTAGTAAACTACTGGGATAGCTTGGAGCAACCTCGCTATTAGTGGGTTAACACTTTAACCGGACCATATAAACCAGATGGTACTAATATTGAAGAATGGAAGGAATTTATCGCACTGGATAACTATTGTATTAACCGGGATTAAGTCATAAGCATAAATGACGTTCCGAGTAATGGGGGATGGTAGACCCTTACTAGAGGCGTACTACAGTCGTTTAAGGTAATCGAGTTCTATTCACGGTCTGGAGCATCGAGCCAATGGTTCCATTAGAACAAGGGTTGGTTAATCCTTAACAGCTCAATACTTTAGGATCCTATAAGGTCACATACATTGGACCTTCATCGGACTAAGTAAAGAACAAATAGATTTATTCTATTACGAAAATATAACATAAATAATAATTCGATTATTTTTTGATTGGTTAAAATTGATTAGATCAATTTTGGATAGACCAAGGAATTTATTTTGACCGGTAACTGATTAATTAGAGTCATAAATAAATTATAATTGATTAGATTAATTAGAGTCATAAATAAATTATAATTAGGGTTGAAAATAAATATTTATTTGAAAGGATTAGAAGGGGGATTTTGCATTGGCGAGTGAAAACTGAAAAGTATGAAATATTTTATACAAGTTCAGTTGCACGAAGTTCACCTAAAGGTGCGCGAACACTGCTGGGCAGTGTTCGCGGTAGTCCATGCTTATAGGCTGTACAAAGGCAGCCCATGAAGGGCACTATGAGCTGGGCTCGTAGCTTGGGCCACAAGTCCCAGCCCGCATGCAAGGCAAGCCTGCAATTGCTTGCCTTGCATGCTGCATGTGGATGGGTCACACGCGGATCCCTTGGATCTGCGTGTGTAAGCCGTGTGGGATGGGAGTTTTACTCCCATCCTACATTACTTTTGGGGAGCAAAACTTTGCTCCCCGAGCCTATATATAGGTTGCCCAATGATCCTTTCAAAGTGCACCATAGCTCAGAGCATAAATCTTAAGCGAGATATTTTTCTCTCGGGTCTTTGAGCAAGTTCGTTTTATAGAGCTTGAATTTATTCGAGCACCTTGAGCATATATTTTTGGGTGAGGCTTCAGGATTCGTCTAGCAACTACTCGAGGCTTCTTATTTCTTCCTCCTAGGGAGGTTTTGGTTGGTGGGGCTCGTGTGGATACTTATAGAGGCTATCCTATGCTTGGAGGCTTGTGTAAGAGGGTTCTACTAAAGCACGCTTCAACTGGTAAGTTCCTTTTCATTCTCTTTTGTTATTAGGTCTTTTTCTTTAAGCGTTTTTAGACTTAATAATATGCTTACATTATTTTGCATGCTTAGTTTATTTTATGCTTAGGTTATAGCTTAGAGTTATAACATGCTTAGGTTATAGCTTAGAGTTATAACATGCTTAGGTTAAAGCTTAGAGTTATAACATGCTTAGCATAAAATATACATACTAGGATATAATTTGGAATCATGACTTGCCTAGCCCTTTTGCATCCTAACCTAGGTAGAGAATTATTTAGTTAAGGACTTATTTAATATATACGCAACTAATAGGAGTTCCTAGGAACGTGGACAAAATTTTGAATTTCCACCATGCATGTTATACATGTTCAATCTGACTGTCAGTTCCCAACACTATTTGCACTGATTATAGGCAGTTGAATTGAGTTACTACGAAAAAACAAATATTCTTTACCTCATATTAGTGATTTATTTCATCAATTATAAGGAGCCAGAGTATTGAAAGGAAAATTCATTATACATCGTATGAGGATCTAAAAATTTTGAGGTTTTAGTATCTTATAGATTTCTGTATTAGGAACAGAAATAAATAAGAATCAGAGCATTTGAGTTAGTGAGTAGAAAGTTATGAATTTTAAAGTGAAGTAAGGCCATAAGGATATTGGTTCTAAGTACAGGGAAAACATCACAGAATCAGAGTTCAAAATATAAGATTCGTAACAAATGGAAAAGTATTCAGAAAATTATGAAATTTTGATATGCTATAAAGTTATGTTTTAAGAGTAAAATGAAACTGGAATCAGGTAACTAGCTGAACTTGTTATCCAATTTTCTTGATATTAGAGATAGAATTATGATTCAAAATATAAAAGAGAATTGTTCTTATATGTCTGAAGAAGCTATTTGTAAAATAGTTGGGAATTTTTAGATGAGTTAATAGGGAGTACGATTTTTGGTGGTGAAAGTGTTCAAAATAACGTGATCAGTGAGTTAGGGTAAAGTTTAAAATTGATTAGGGATTGTTTTACTGCTTAGAGTGCTCTAAAATTTTGATATATTTTGTTCAAGAGTATGTCCTCTGTACATAGCAAAAGAATCAAGTCATTTGAGGTTGTATAGAAAATGTTATAGTCGTTTTACTAGACCTTGTATATGTGAAATGGGATAGATTCGGGAAGTGAAAGAAAAATTCAGTGTAAATTGTATGCTAATCAGATGGTTACGAAATTCAAGTATGTTATAGTTATGTGTGTTACAAAGAGAACGAGATAAGAACTAGATCATTTGGTTTAGTAATGTAAGAGATATGAATATTTGAAGTCATAAAGGTAATGGAGAATATGAATCTGGATTAAGTATAGTTTTGAAAGAAATGAAAATTCATTATGGGATTAAGTATAGTTATCACCTTGGAAAGACATATTAAGATTTATAAAGAAGGGAAAGTTAAGTACACAATATATAGGACCTTATGAAATTCTTGAGAAATTTAGTCCATTTGCTTATTGATCGGCATTACCACAAAAATTAGCTCAAATTTACAATGTTTTTCATATTAGCATGTCCTATACATGTATTGGAGGATCAAGAATTAGGAATTGCACAAAATTTGAGTTATATAGAAGAACTAGTGAGATTATAGGATATAAGACCAAACAACTACGAAATAAGGAAATCCCATTGGTTAAAGTACTTTAAAAACGTCATTCAGAGGACGAAGCAACTTGAGAAATAGAGGAATGAATGAAATTTTTTATTAATATTGCATGATACAGGTATTTAATTTTGAGGACGAAATTCTTATAGAGGGAGAGAATTGTAACATCCCATTTCATGCATTATATCTGTATTTGTCCATATATGTTACATATTATAAAATTAGAATATATAATATTTTACATGTCATATTTATCAAAAATTGATTAGGTAAAATAATAGTTATTTGATTATGTAGAATATGATATTTTAATGACCAGTTACTGAATTATATAGCTATAGGATTTTAAGGAGTAAATGAGTATAGTTATATTATAGATATAAAGTGATTTAGATAATATACTATAATATAATTGTATAGTTTATTAGTAGTATTAGTAATATTATTGTTTTGGTATAAATGAAAATTATAAGGGGTATAGTTGGTATAGGATCTGAAGTACTATCTTCATCAACCCTTAGATACGTAGAAGAGAGAGAGAGAGAGAGAGAGAGAGAGAGAGAGAGAGAGAGAAGCAGTAGAAGAAGAATCAGGTATGTATATGATTTAGTAACGCGATTTTCTTCATTCTAGAGAAAGATTTATGACTTATAATAAACTAGAGAATTGTTTATCTATGTCTTAGGAATCCCTCTGCAATATTTGGGGATTTTATAATTGGTAGGTTTTTCTCTATGAATTTTAGAATCCAAACTATTTAGATTGTTAGGTCACTACAACAGAGCGAATTTCTAATTAACGCTGCGATTTTTATTTTGATTTTATAGTTCTTAAATTTTGATATGTCGTACCCCCATATGTCTAGTTTAACCAGGAAAAAGAATTAGGTCAATTCATGTTGTATATAGAAAGTTATGGTCATTTAGCTAAGATGTTGTCCAGGTAAAACGGGATTGAAACAGGGTGTGAATATAAAATTCACTATAAACAGTACTAAGGTCTGAAAACTCTAAGGTTTGAATATATAATACCCTTATGTGTTAGGAGTAAAATAAAATAGGAATCACTTCATTTGGTTTAGTAATTTGAGAGTTATGAATTGTAAGTGAAATAAGGTCAGAAGTACACATGCTAGAAACATGATTTTGGTTAATAATGATTTTCTTATTAGAAATGAAATAAATTATATATACATTTGATATGTGTTTATATCTATAGGAACCCAAAAGTATGAAAGAATTCTGGAGAAAGGTCCAGTCATTCCGAGAGAATTAGCTCGGATAAGCTGTGAGTATAAACATGATATGAATTTATATATGTGAAATGTGTTAGTTGAACTGATATATGATGTTTTGATTTGTATATGAATATGCTTGATGTAAGTTGTATTTATATGTGATATGTGTACATGTATGAATTTGCAAAATCTGTAGTTATGTACTTGTATATATGTGAATTGTGGCGACAAGTGAATATTGGTGAACGGTTAATGAGAATTATTGGTAAGTATAAGTGAGTATAAACATGAAATGAATTTATGGGTGAAATGTTTTGATATGTGATAATTGAATACTTGGTGAACTGTTGTGAATTTGATACAAATTATGTTGATATGTGTTGTGTGATTATATTTGAAATAATGTGTAAGTTGTGTTGAGATTGCAATGATATATGAATATGGCATCTTTGAATATCAAATTTGACATGTGTATTTGATATAATATCTGTACTTGGAATAATTGTTATTTGATATTGTAATTCATATGCAAAATGCATAAAGATCAGATGGAATATAAAGGAGACGTTGTGACAAATCTACCCAAATATTGCAATACATGTTCTATTATTTTGACCTAAATGGTCAATCAATTGTCACATGAACCGAAAGGTCATGTTCTGTTATATAGACTGAAAAGTTGTTACTTGAACCAAAAGGTCATGTTCTATTATATGGCTAGCCCGCAAATCAATTATTATCTATTACAAATGTTAAATGTATCACGGGCAATAGTTTGGTCGGAAATGTCACAACAAATAAATAAAGGAATCATTCAATAGCATATATGAATGACTGTATGTTTATTCTGAATGTGTGACCATATGTGATTTGCTAAATTCATAAATTGTTTATATTCACTGAGTTGTGCCTCATATAATGCGCTAAATTTATCAGATTCATACCACAAGCTTACTACCTGTAGATATTATTTGAGAGAGATTGGTTGGCTATGTTCCAACTCACTCCCTCTCCCCATATGACAAGCATATAGAATAGAAGGTGGTCGTGTTTTTATTTTGCTTTGTGTAAGATTGTGTTGTAAAAAGATATAATGTTACAAGTAATTATATATATAAATGAATTATAAGTTTTAAAAAAAAAGTTTATACGCTGGGATTACGGTTTTGGTTATTAATATATGGTATTGGGTTATTTTAGTGCAAGTTGGAAAGATCTAGATAGCCAACTTGCAAACCAAAAATAATCCCAAAATGCAATTCAACCAATCAAAACAAAACTTCTAGAAGATAAGAGTTAAGTAAATAATTAAACTCCAACTTTGGGAGGTGCTAGGTGTTGTGTGTGTCATAGCTCCACTGCCAAAAGATTCCTTCCACCGCCACCCACTTACACTACTACTTACTCAAGCAAAAGACCTTCTAGAAGGGTGATCATTTTTCCTCCACTTGTTGGGTTTGAGTGTCTTTGTCTTCAAGTGATCCATCTTTCTTCTCACTCTACTCAGCTTTCTACTCACTCTGCTCCATTTCCAGCTCTTTAGCAGTGATCATTGCTGTATCTAGTAGTGATCTAAAATTTCATCAAAAACAATAATAAATCGTACCAATCCACCACAATTATAGTGATATTAGGGTTGATTAACTAATGTTTACATGGTACAAATACCACTTGTCAAATCCCCCCACACTTAGTCAGTTGCTTGTCCTCAAGCAAAAACACAAGAACATAGAAAGAGAAATAAAACAAGTTAAAAAGAGAAGAAAAGAGAATAGAACAAAAACACAGGTGGCAATTAACAATCAATTCTACCTTAGGAAATTCAGTAGTCCATTCAAAATACAAAGTTTAAGGTTAATGATGAATAACCCCACAATTAGCATGTAACTTAATCTCAAAAATAGGTTAAGACACCAATTCAAAGCTAATTCATCAATAAATAATTTCGAAATCAACTTTCCTTACCAAAGATGTCACTCAATTCACTCTAAGTATTTAAAGGGTGAGTTTTGAGAAATCACTCATCAGCTACACATAGCAAACATTAAGTCCATAGGCTTGATTATCGGTCTCATCTCCACCACTAAAAAATATTGATCATAGTATAATCAAAAGGTCTTTTGATGGGTTGTAATGTAGGCTCAGGGTTGGGGGTGTGTTAAAAAGGCTTTTCGTGTGTGAAATGATTTTACCTAGTAAGCATGAATGATTATACAGCAAGAATGCATGATCACTAACTTGTGTTTGGAATTGATGTTCAGGTCCTAAAGGAATCAAAGGAAGAGTGGAGCAATCAACCTAGCAAGTACGGGCAATCATTCCAACATAGAAGATTGAGCAAATGAGCACAACAAGCATTCAAATGAGAGAATCAAGATAGTTTAGCTTGCTTTTGATCTGACTTCTTTTTTTTCTTTTTCTTTTTCTTTTTCTAAAAGTTCTTTTTGGTAATTAAAGCATGTGGTTGGAATATAATGTAGAAGAAAGCTCATTATAGTTCCCTTTGAGAAGAATTTTGAGAGAATAAGTTAGCAACTAGTAGTAGTTGAGTTGTTTTGGAAGATTCTTAGCAAAATCGAGGGTGAAATTTGAAGGGAAAGTAAAAAGAAAAGGGTTATGGGGTTTGTATTGTTGTGCGTATGAAAGAAAAGAGGATACTACTCAAAGAAGCTAACTAGGGGACAAATTATGTAAGGGTGGCTTTTTGGGTAAAGAGTATGTGATCCTAGTGCATCAATCATCTCATGTAATGATCAATAATGTGGTCTCAATAAGTACTATATCTAAATTCTCCCAAATCAAGCTCCAGCCTTAAGTTGCTATGTAAGCCCTCTCAACAAAGAAATTCAAAACATTTTACTTTAAGAGAGAATGTTTTCAAACTTTGATAATTCTAACATAATTCTTCCCTTGGGGTGTTTCTGACAAATTCAGGAATAGGGCTCAATCTTTCAGTTTCCATCCTTATCAACCTCCTCTCAACCTTATCCTTCTAATCAGGATAAGCATTTCTCTTCTCAACTAACTCATCAATGATAGGTAAGAGGGTTTACATAGATACGCTAACACACCTATCCAAGAACGCCATCTTTTCATCATCAACTAACTTCATCCCAATGCTAGCTACTGAAGTGATTTTCCTCTTTTTGGAAGCAAGAATAGGGGGTCTCTTCTTTCACAACTGTTCTTTTTGGCTTCTTAGCTTTTAAACCATCCACCTTATGCCACAACATCCACTTCTTGTTCCACAGCTTGCAAATCCCAAATTTGTTCTTGTTATTAAACTCCAATGGCTTATGGGGTAATCAACTTTTGTCAATCCATGAGCAGAGTAGGCTGTAAGCATGTTCTTGGCAATTTTACTGACATAAGACCCTACCAAAATATACTTGTTACCCTTGCTTAGAAGGCTAAGGATGTAATCTGCATAGAAGCTACCAATATTGATCTTTTCTCCTCTTTCCATGTAGTACAATACAAAAAGATCATCACCACTCAAGGTGGATGGATTGAAATGGCCAAATAAGGTGCTTGCCAAGAATTTGTGGATGATTTTGTGCTTGTATTTCATGAGATGCTTAGAACATTTTTCCTTCTCATATGACCTTCCAGTGAGCTCCATCCAAAATGCATCCTTGTCAAAATCTTCTAGAATTTTTCGGTGAACATTCTGATACTCATTGGTTAGCAAGGTCTCTTCTAGAACACCAAGGAATTTATTGAGATCATCAAGAGTCATCCCTCTTTTCAGCTAAATAGGCATATGGTGTACTTGTTAAAATCACCACTCTTCAAATCCCCCTCTTTCTCCTCAAGAGTACATAGAAACTTTATTGTCAGTTCCTTATAAACAGGTTCTTCATTCTTCACAAAATCCTCCATTCCAGCCCTTTTTAACATGAGCAATATCTCATTGGCCAATTTGAGTTCCTTTAGGCACTCCCAAATAAAAGCTCTTGAAGGATAGAATTCATCAGCTTTAAATAATGCATAGCGCTCTTGGTCATGTTTGTCTTCAAACTCCTTCATTTTCTATAATATCAGGTCAGAATTGGGCTGGGAAGTGTCATTAGAGATTTTAATTGATGTTGGTGGCAAAGATCTCACTAGAGTACTAGAAGAGGCTCGTTATTTACGGGTTGAAACCATCGTGATGTACAAACATTTGAGAGGAAGAAGATGATGAATAGTAGAGAGAGAAAAAAGGTGAGAGAGAATTTGATGAATTTGAAAGGTTTTTGTAGAAATCCACTTTTTCAAACCATTTCATGCACTTGAAGAGAGAGAAAATGGGTTAATTAATTTGGGTTGAGATTTTAAAAAGAATTGGAAACACCCAATAGGAATGCATGCAAGTGGTAAATAGTAATGATGGAAAAGTATTTTAACTTTTTAGGGTACATTGTATATCTTACTTATCACCATTGCTTTACACATCATTTATGCATGCAAAATCTCAATTTACTTGCTTTTATTTCTGTAGAAAAATCAGAGGAGAGAGAAAAAATAGCAGTGATCGAATGCCAAATACTCGAGGTGATCATTCTTAAAACCATTTTTTGAAAACTAAAATTTTTAAAAACATTCAGCAATATGACTTGGTTCCTTGGGAGATAAAATGACTATAAAGGAAAAGAATATCATAAAAAGAATAAGGTCTAAGTAGGACAAACAATAAGAAGGTAAATGAATGGTCACTTGGTGTTGCCTTTCCCTACTTAGTTAAATTAGTCCTCCAAAAAAGATACATAAAAACATTAAAAGGATCCATAATAAGAAATAGAAACAAAAATATTACAAGGTTAATAAATTGAGCTTATGCTTAATGGTTGCTCCAATTGATGTTTGGAGCAGACACCAAAAGTGATTGTCATCATGGTAGATGTAATTGCTGTGTTTCCACAGCAAAGCTTCCTCCAGGCAGGTAAGGTTTTAATCTTTGCCCACTAACTTTAGATATTTCCCCTGCTCGATTCATGATTTTCTACTGCACCATGGGGATAGACTTTGTGAACAACAATTGGGCCTGTCCATCTTTATTTTAGCTTTCCCGGGTATAATTTTAATCTTGAGTTGAACAAAAGCACTTGCTGCCCGGGTTCAAATTCCTTGTTTAGAATCCTTTGATCATGCCATTTCTTGGTCTTTTCTTTGTAGTTCATGGCATTCTCAAAGCTGAACAACTTGAATTCTTCCAATTCATGTAGTTGTAACCTACTTTGCTCTCCAACTGCATTCCTATCAAAATTTAACAAAGTTAGTGCCATAATGCCTTAAATTCCAATTCAACAGGTAGGTGGATATCTTTTCCATTGAGTAAAATAAATAGGGACATTCCTATGGGGGTCTTATAAGCAGTTCTATAAGCCCATAATGCATTGTCAAGCTTGTTTGTCCAATCCTTTCTATTATTATTGACAGTTTTCTCTAAGATTCTTTTGATTTCCCTATTAGAAATTTTAGCTTGCCCTCTTGCTTGTAGGTGGTAAGGAGTGGCAATTCTATGAGTTACCCCATATTTGTTAAGTAACCTTTCAAACTAATTATTACAAAAATAAGTTCCTTGGTCACTAATGATTGCCCTAGGTACTCCAAAATGAGTAAAAAGCTTTTTCAGAAATTTTACCACTACCCTAGCATCATTTGTGGGACTAGCAATGGCTTCTACCCATTTACTCAAATAATCAACAACAAAAATAATGTATTTATTACCTTATGAGTTTGGAAATGGGCCTATGAAATCAATGCCCCACACATAAAAAATTTCACACATAACAATGTTATTCAAAGACATAGCACTCTTAGCTGAGATATTACCTGTCCTTTGGCACTCAATACACTCCATAACAAACCTTTGGCAATATTCAAAGATGGTTGGCCAATAAAAGCCACATTCAAGCACCTTTGTTGCCATTCTGCTTGCTTCAAAATGTCCACATGCTTCCTTGCCATGACACATGGTTAAGATTGCTAGAACTTACTCCTCAAGAACACACCTTCTTATGATTTGATCTACATATAGCTTAAAAACAAATGGTTCTTCCCAAAAATAGTATTTTAGGTAAGTGAAGAACTTTTTCTTTTGAGCATAAGGTAAAGGAGGTTTAATACCACAAGCGAGAAAGTTAGCAAAATCAGCAAATAAAGGGAGTGATCTCACCGCGAGTAAATGCTCATCAGGAAAGGATTAAGTGATCTCTGCTTGCTCCGAATGATTGCCTTCAGGAATTCTTGACAAATGATCAACTACAACATTCTCGAAACCCTTTTTATCTTGGATATCTAAATCAAACTCTTGTAGGAGGAGTAACCATCTGATCAGCCTTGGTTTGTCATCTTTCTTTGCTAGCAAGTATTACAAGGCTGCATGATCAGTGAACACAGTGACTTTGGACAAGATCAAGTAGGATTTATACTTGTCAAAGGCATATACTACAACAAGTAGCTCATTTTCAATAACAATGTAGTTTTGTTGAGTTTCAATCAAGGTTTTGCTTGTATAGTATATGGGTCTGAAATGCTTGTCTATCCTTTGACCTAGAATAGGTCCAATACATGCATCGGTTGTATGACACATCAATTGAAAAGGTTTTTCCCAGTTAGGAGTGATCAAAATGGGTGCTTTGACTAATCTTGCCTCTAGTTCATTGAATGCCTTCATACATGTTTCATCCTATTTGAACTCAATATCTTTTATGGAGAAGTATTGTCAATGGCTGAGCTATCTTGGAAAAATCTTTGATGAATCCTCTATAAAATCCAGCATGTCCAAGAAAGCTTCTAACTTCTTTGACTGATTTGGGGGCAATAAGCTTCTCAATGATCTCCACCTTAGCTTGGTCTACTTCAATGCCCTTCTCTAAAATTTTATGGTCAAGCACAATGCCTTCATTGACCATAAATTGGCATTTTTCCTAATTCAAGACTAGATTGGTCTCCTTGCATCTTATCAAAATAGCTTTAAGTTTGCTTAGGCAAGAGTGAAAGGTTGCTCCATAGACAGAGAATCATCCATAAAGATCTCAATTATTTTCTCCACCATGTAATGAAAGATAGCCATCATGCATCTTTGGAAAGTTGCTGGAGCATTGCAAAGTCTGAATGGCATCCTCCTATAAGCAAAAACACCATAGGGGTAAGTGAAAGCTGTTTTCTCCTGATCCAAAGGATGGATCACAATTTGATTATACCCTGATTAACCATCAAGGAAACAATAGAACTTGTAACTAGTCAATCTCACCAACATTTGATCAATGAAAGGAAGTGGAAAGTGATCTTTTCTGGTTGCCTCATTTAGCTTGCGGTAATCAATGCAAACTCTCCACCCAGTCATTGTTCTTGTTAGAATGAGTTCATTCTTCTCATTGTGTACCACTATCATGCCTCTCTTCTTTTGAACCACTTGGACAGGACTTGTCCAAAAACTATCTGAAATGGGATAAATGATTCCTACATCAAGGAGCTTCATCACCTCCTTCCTAACCACCTCTTTCATGTTGGGATTAAGTCTCCTTTGTGGTTGAACCACTAGTTTGGGGTTCTCCTCCATTAGAATTTTGTGAACATAATTGAGGCATTGATCCTCTTTATATCAGTAATTATCCATGCCAATGCTTCTTTATTCTTCCTCAACATCTCAATCAATTCGAATTTTTGGTTAGGGGTGAGGTTGGAAGAGATTATCACAAGCAATTTGTTAGGTGGGTCAAGGAATGCATATTCCAAGTGAGGAGGTAACGGTTTTAGCTCAAGATTAAGGGGTTCTTTAAGGGATGTTTTGGGAGATAAGTTTGGTGTATTAGGTTGTTTTCTGTATGTAGGTTGTGGATAGTTTGGTTGATGCAGCTATTTTGGTCGCTCCTCTGGCAGGTTTGATTGCTGCAGCAAAATTTCCTCTAGTGTAATCAATTCTGCTTGCTCCGACAAACTTTCCTCTTCTTCCTCATGATCAAATTTTTCAAATTCCTACAAAATAAAAGGATTTAAGTGCAGATATGTGGTATCAAGAAAATAACATTGATCATCAAGTGAAGAAGGTTGTTTCATTGCTTCATTCATTTTAAATGTTACTTCCTCATCATGAACTTTTAAAATCAGTTTGCCATTATTCACATCAATCAATGCTCTTCCAGTAGCAAGGAATGGTCTACCTAAAATGATAGGAATATGAAAATCTTCATCCATATCCATGATAATGAAGTCAACAGGCAAAATAAACTTTCCAACTTTTACTAAAACATCTTTTACAATGCCTCTAGGATACCTAACAATTCTATCAACAAGTTATATAGACACTTTAGTTGGTTATGGTTCTCCTAAGCCTAGTTGCTTGTAAATATAATATGGCATTAGATTTATGCTAGCTCCTAAATCACAAAGTGCATTATCAATATTTAAGTTACCAATAGAGCAAGGAATAGAGAAGCTCCCTAGATCTTTTAGTTTCTTAGGCAAGAGTTGCCTATTTTGGAGAATGGAGGAGGAATCTCTATTCAATTGAACGATGGCCACATTTTCCAATTTCTTCTTGTTTGCCAGCAAGTCCTTCAAGAATTTCACACACATGGGCATCTATATAAGTGCTTCTGCAAAAGGAATGTTAATGTGAAGTTTCTTAAAGACTTCTAAAAATTTATCAAATTGCTTAGCCCATTTCATGTTTCTTGGCTCTTTAAGGATAGGGAATCCTTGGTTGGTAAGCTGGAATTGGTTGCTTTTCAGGAATGGACTCCTTAGTGGTTATCACAGGCTATTCCTTAGTAGTGATCACAGGCTCACTTTCTTTTGGTTGCTTTAGGTTGGGTATTGGTTGTGATTGCTGCTGGTTGGAGGCAGGTTGTGCTTGTTCTTTAATTTCAGTTTGGTCACTGCCTTCAACTTGATCTTCAGTGGTTTTGGCCACTTCATTCTTCTTACCTGCATATTTATTGACAACAACTATAGGGTAAGAATTTTCACAATTCTTACCACTTCTCAAGGTGACAGCTTTGCACTCCTCTCTTGGATTAGGTTCTATATTGCTTGGCATTACTCATTTGTTTTTAGGAGTGACAATGGTGGTAAGTTGCTGGAATTTTTTCTCCAAGTTCTTCTTAGAAGCCTGTGTTTGCTTCATAAATTACATCATCATATCCTTCATATCTTCAATCTCATATTTCTTTAATTGCTGAGATGGGTTTTATTGTTGTGCTGCTTAGTTTGGTTGCTGCTGTGAAAAATTGTTTTGTGGTTGCTGGTAAGGAATTTGCTTGTTTTGGTTACTCCATGAAAAGTTAGGATGGTTGCGCCAGCCAGGATTGTATGTCTTTGAAAATAGATGGATCCGGGGGTTGTTCCCAATGTAATCACACTACTCTTGGTCAAGAGGAGTATCACAATCAATATTTATGTGGTTGCTACCACAAAAATCACAAATAGCTTGTGTATTTGAGATTGCCGAAACATTTTGCTTGGCAAGTTGCTTTAAGATTAGGTCCATCTTCTCAGAGAGCTTTGTAACAGATTTTGACTCCTGACTCTTACTTCTTTCTTCTCGAACTGAGTGCTATTTATAGCTGGTGTTAACCAACCTTTCAATGAGCTCATGAAGCTCTTTGGGGGAAAGCTCTTCAGGATCACCATTTGCTGCAGATTCAATTTGGATCTTACGTTGATCATGTAATCCATTGTAGAAATTTTACATTTGCATCCATAGAGGGATTTGATGATTTTGGCACTCTTTTGAGTAGGTCCTTGTATCTTTCCCATACTTCGGACAAAGATTCATCTGGTGGCTGCGAGAAATGAGTCATCTCATTTCTAAGTTTGATTGCTTGCCTAGGTGGGAAGTACTTAGTAAGAAATGCTTATGCACAATGGTCCCATATTCTTATAGATCTAGGTTAAAGGTTTTTCAGCCAATTTTTAGCCTTATTCCTCAAAGAGAAAGGGAAAAGCTTAAGTCTAATCACATCATCCGAGATCGCTCTATTTGTGAGAAAGGCATAACATATAGTTAGAAACTCTTGGATGTGAGAATTTGGATCTTCTCTGGGCAAGCCTCCAAATTGAACAGCCACCTAGAGCATTTAGATTATAAAGGCTTTGATCTCAAAGAGGTTGTTCCCTTCATTGGGTATCACTATGCAAGAAGAGCGTCCATCAGTTGATGGTCTACTGTACTCCTTAAGTGTTTGCCTTGGTGGGGGCAAGTTAACCTGCCTTCTCCTTCTGGGGGTCCATTACCAACTTGGGGATTGGTTGCATCAGCCATCCTTTGTTGTCTATGCCTTCTTCTAGCTACGCCACTCAATCTACGGCAAGTCCTCTCTATTTCTGGATCTACTAGGATTAGGGGGCGACCAGCTCTACGCATACGACCATGGTTGCTACTAATACAAAAATTCCTTCACAATTGGTAACAAATAGATTGAATGCACCAATTTATAAGAAAAATTTAAATACTTCATGCTTTACTCCCTAAAAAAGGCACCAAAAACTTGTTGTCTGCCAAATGATTGTGATCTAGCACGTGCACTAGGTCGTGATCAATAGTAAGTGGAAAGTATAAGTTTGTATTCTACAGGGAGCAGGGGAAATACTTTAAATTAAAATGCATATCAGTGAGTCTAAGTTAAATGTTAAATGAGCTAATTTTAATGGAAAAGCTAAAGAGTAAAGTAAAAATGGGAAGGCAAAAATGATCACTATGAATGATTATTGTCAACAAATTTATAACAAGCAAAGCATAACCAGTAAGCATGCAATTACATGAATGATCGCCACTCCTTTATTTTAACATATAGGCACCTAAGGATCTAGGTTTCTTGCATGTCTTGTGTACTAGCCGTAGTTTCCCTGTGTCTGGTCTTTAAAGCCTACTTGTGTGATTTCTCCGTACAAGTAAAACCTTAAGCATTAAGACTCATGTAAGCATCCTTTTCAAAGAAACTTTCGAGCATATCTAATTCACCTTTTAGTTCCTCTTGGACATGTGTTTTGTGTTTTAATCAGTGTTATAATTCACCTTTCAGTTCCTCTTGCTACACTCTATATAAGCTAAACCTTACTTAGTTTTAGTGTACAATTCACCTTTCAATTTCTCTTGTTACACTTTAACATAAATTAGGCCTTACTTATAAGAATCAAGTTCAATACAAAGCAATCCACAATTAATAATGCTAAAATAATAGAGATGGAATGATCATACCATGAAATCTGCTAGCTTTACTGGTTAGGCTTGCTAAGGACTTAGTTACTCATAAAAATGGAGAGAAAACCAAAGGAATTCTCCAGAAGATAAACATAATGATATATAAAATAAGTAGTATTTTTACAGAGAAAAGTAGCCAATGGAACGGCTCCCTTCCAAAGATAGATGTCCAAAAAGTAAAAATCCAACAAATTATATAGTGCAAGTTGGAAAGATCTAGATAGCCAACTTGCAAACCAAAAATAATCCCAAAATGAAATTCAGCCAATTAAAATAAAGCTTCTAAAAGATAAGAGTTTAGTAAGTAATTAAACTCCAACTTTGGGAGGTGCTAGGTGGTGCTTGTGTCATTGCTCCACCGCCAGCAGATTCCTTCCACCGCCACCCATTTGCACTACTACTGGCTCAAGCAAAAGACCTTCTAGAAGGGTGATATTTCGGTCATTTTTTCTCCACTTGCTGGGTTTGAGTGCCTTTGTCTTTAAGTGATATAGCTTTCTGCTCACTCTGCTCCGTTTCCAGCTACTTAGCAATGACCATTGCTGCACCTAGTGGTGATGAATAATTTCATCAAAAACAACAACAAACCATACAAATCCACCACAATTATAGTGATATTAGGGCTGATCAACTAATATTTGCATGATATAAATACCACTTATCACTAGTCAATGACTAATTAATAGCTATCTTTTCTTCATTCAACGTACAAAGTCTTTTGCTCTTTATCATTCCTATAACTAGAATAAACATGGGATGATAGTATGATGCACTTGTGAGTGGACAAGGTTTTGACAAGAGGAATGCACGCAGGGTGCGTTGTGCGGGGCACGATTCGGTGTGGTTTAAGGAAACCGTGATGTTTGGTTTAGTTTGAGAAAATCTAGTTTGCTTAAATGCAGTGACTTATATAAGTCAAAAATGTGATTATATTGATAAATATATTTACACATTTTATTAGGGAAAGATATTTTTAAAATAAATCATTTTTACTTTATTTAAAAATAAAATAGAGTCGCCACCCGGTTCAGCTCCATCAGGAATTGTGGTATACTGATCAAAAATGAGATTTTTATACTGAAAAGAGAATCAGATTCTGAGTTTGGACATAATAGGTACTCATATTATTCAAATTGTTTGGGTTAATTTTTGAACTTTAGAATTTGTGGTAATTTTGGCATTACAATGACTTTATTTAAGAATTAAATTCGAGAAATAAAACGGGCATTATAATGGCATAATAAATTAATATTTTCTACCAAAATTTTGATAGAGTAACGGCAGCGTTTGGGTTTTGGCCCGAAAATCCGGATAGAGTTTCCTCACATTCTGGATGTTTCATCCGTACCTGCGAGCTTATTTACACATATTATAGTTAAAGTGGCTCTAGTGGCTCACTTAACTAGAGAAATGAAATGCAATATGTAATAATAAAGTAGTAAAAATGAATTTTAATGAACTTGAAAGTTGGGCTTAGAGCCAATTACCCTCAGTTTACCTTTTCGTCTGCCCAGGATGACTTGAGAGCCGGTGCTGGATCTTGATCTAAAAAGACCGAAAACTGAGTTTCTATCGAGTGTCGGTGATAAAGCTCGAATCTGGAAGTGTTTTGACAGAGTTTCTGGGCTTTTAGGACTCCCAGAGCTGAAAAAGAAACAAAGGTAATATTAGGAATTCTGAAAATTTGCATTTCCTCCGAAATGAGGGTGGGTGACCCGGTATTTATAATAGGGAGGTAATTAGCCGGTGGGCTAATTACATAGGTAAATAGCCAGTGGGCTTATTACCTATCTGACAAGATTTTACATCAAATCGGTAAGATTTTATTTTTTTACTGTAGATAGGTAATTACCCGGCAGAAGGATTACCTATGTTTGACCAAATTTTGACTTTTTGACTTTTCAGTAGAAAATGCTAAATCGGAGCTTCCTTGGAATGTGGATTTTTGAATTTCAGATTTTGGATGACAATTCAGTCCTTTTTGACTCTTTTATCTTATCACTGAACAAAATAGGTATTTATTCCTCATCGGGCCGGAACGGACCTATGCTAACAATTTGCGCCTCGCATACCTAAATTTCTTGCTAGAAATTTTGTCATATGCGAAACAAACAAAACAATGTGTGTGGAATGCAATGTGTTAAAATCTTTTTAATCGATAAATTTTGAAACAAAATATATTTTACCCCTTGATTAAAAATTTATTAATGAATTGCATGAGGTTAAAATTGACCGGGGGTCGAAATTAATATTTTTGGGTGCTTAATGCATGAGTGACTGTGTAAAAATAGCTTTTAGATCCGCTCGTTTTATAAATAATGCAAAAAAATGGATGAAAAATGCAAAATTGCAAAAAATTTCAAAATATACATAATTAGCCGGCGGGCTAATTACATATGTAATTAGTCGGCGCGCTAATTACCTATGGTCTATAAAAGCAGCAACTTGACTCCCATTTTCACCATATAAAAAAGATTCTCTCTTCTCTCTTTGCAATTTTGGCTCTTCTTTTTCAAAAATTCATGCCTCTGAGCCATTTTCGACAATGATTTCCTTCATCTTTTTCCCTTTTTTGCCCCTTCTTTTCAGATTTTGTAGGGTTTCCATGTGGTTCAAGCTTTACAATATCCGCTTAGATCTGCCTGCTGTTTAAGTGACTACTCGAAACAAGCTCATCGATGGGCAGCAAGTTGAATTATCCAAGGTTCCCGCTGATGCTTTGTGCGGGCTCCCACCGAATTGGATGTATCATGAGATTCGTCCAGGGAATTTTATTCCGCTTGCCTTGAAGCCTTCTGATTATCTTTCCCGGATTCTGGTAAGCCTTATCGCTGCTTTTATTTTGCACAATGACTTGTCCATTTTATTAGTTGTTTATTTTACGCAATGATTTATTTCATGCAATGACTTTTCGATAATTGGGTGATTTTATTGGGAACTGGTGTGTGACACGTGTGTATGCATTGAATTAGGTAACCAAGCATGAGGGTGCTAGCACTACCCACTTTTATAAGTGGTATAAGGTGCTATCTCTCGGTGCTAAGCCCATTGTTGATAAGACGTCTTTATGGAGGATGGTGAGGAATTGCAGGTACTCAAGATCTCGCAAGTACCCATATATCCCAGCCGGCACTTCTACCCACATTCTGAGTAGGTGGTCCAATACTACCCATATTTTCCTTTTCCGCTGTGGGGAATATACCATCACTCCACTAAATTACTGTGCCATTATAGGTCTTCCTTTCCACGGTAATGTGATCCACTTCAATGCTTGTTTTACTTACCATAACTTTAATGTGGAGACCATCCAAGCTTTGATTGGCTATTTTGGGGATAAGCCCGAGCGAATTTCTTACGAGAAACCCATGACCTTCTGGACTACTGGGATTAGAAGGCATTTGGCTTCTGCCTGTGAGGCTAGAGCTTCTATGGCCTCCACTCTATCATGGCTATATTTTCCCACTAGGGGTTTGATTGTGAACCTCCATATCATGCCGAATTTGATTGACCCATCTTATTTTGATGATTATTCCTAGCATCAAGCTGCATTGAGTCATCTGTATTGGGCCCTTGACCAGTGTGTGAGGAACAAGATTGGCATTGGGTCAAATCTTGCCTCCAGATTGTCTATGTAAGGACTTAGCTCTTTTTCTTCTTTATGAGCATTCTCGGTTTGTCTTTTGGCGCTCTGATTTCTTTTGTCTTTTCTTAGATCTGGTTCTTTGAGATGGGGATTCTCCCAGTGACCAAGATTGTGTGAGACGGTAGCTACCCATTTTGTCCTCGGCTGCCACATTATTGGCATGGTTGGAAGATAGAGTCTCAATCTATGCTTTCTACTCAACTTCTCAACCTGTCTTCGGAGAGGGTATATTTTAGGATTCCTTAACTTGCTTTGATTGCTATATCTGCTACAATCTTTGCATCATTGTTTGGTCTTTTCTTTCTACCAGATCAAGATGCAGCCCTGGGGTCATGCTCTTCACTAGCTATAGGTCATAAGGTGAGACAGGGAGTTTGTGAACACTTGACCAATCATAGAGACTCCTTTATCTCTATAGTGTTATTTGGGAGAGCGCATCCAGGGTTAGCATCTTCCTCCCAGGTCGCGTTCCATCCCTTCAGAGGTGCCTCGGTGGATTTTCTGGCTACATAGCTCTTCTGACTTTACGAGTTTGGCCTCTGGAGGTTTGGCCAGAGCTTTCCTTGAGCATGTTGGGAGATACGAGGAGTTTTTCCACTCGTAGCTGCTTGGATGGCCGGAGATGGACCCCTTTCTCATCGAGCCTAAGCCGGACATTTATAACCCTTCTAAGGGCGATGGCCCTTAAACTTCTGCCCCTATTGACCAGGCAGGATCGCTTGAGGCTATTCGGATGACGGTACCCCCTTTTCATCAGCTTGAATTTTTTGTTTATTGTTATTTTTTATTGTTGTGCTGATTTTATCTTATTGTTTTTGCAGGATCACTAAGGTAGGAAGAGACTTACGACTACTTCAGCTTACCTGGGTAGCTCTTCAGTGTCATCTATCCTGTCTCAGGGTCTGGCAATGGTAGAGGGATATCAAGGGTTTCAGTACCAACCACCCATGTCTTTGATGTATTGGCCTGACCTAAGTACCTATATTTTGGTGATTTTGCCTTATCTAGATCCCGAGCATCCGGTGGCCTTCCATTCGACTGATACCACTCATGTGAGTTCCCTTTGCCTTTTCTTCTATTTTTCTTTAGAATCTCAGATCGTAATGGTTCTAACTCATCCCCAATCTTTCATTCTTGTAGGAGCCCATTGCTGATAGCATCTCTAATTGGAGATATATTCAAGGGCAACAACGGTTCATGATGAACCAAAACTCTGATATGGCGGTATGTTCATTTTTTATCATTTTAATGATTGTGCATGGTATGTCATGAAATACATATGAATGATCTATGTTAAAATGTTATAGCTGGAGATCCGACGGGTTTGAGGTCTATTGGGGATGCTCCAGGTTGATGAACCACAGCAGCAGCCACAGCGGGGATAAGGCGATCCTCCCGGATTCTTTCCTCAGTAGTAGATAGGCTTTTCTTCTTTTATTTTTATTTTTTTCCTTCTTCGGGCCTTTCCCAGTGCCTTTTCTTATACGAACACATTTTTATATATGAATAAGAATTTTTTTTCTTTATTTCTTCATGATGTGCTTCCTTTTGTCATTGATCGAGTTTATCGAGGTAATCAGATATTGGCAGATTGCCCCCATAAACTACGTATAGCAGACTGCTACCCTTCTAAAAATTTTCAATGGAGGGTTATATCCGTTTCCGCGCGGATTTGAACATTTATCTGAAGAATTCCGATGGCTGGGAGCATCTTGAGGTCTACAGTCTCGTACATATGAAGGGATATAGTCACATCTTTATCAAGGATGACGTGATTTAAGCTACTATCAGGTTCTGGGATCCCGTTGACAATGTGTTCCGTTTTGGAGAGCATGAGTTATGCCCCTTGTATGAGGAATTTTGTGAGCTCCTGAGATCTTCGGCTGACATTCCCCCAGCCATTTTGATGTATCGTCTTGAGTTCTTTGATCTGCTAATAAATCATTTTCAGCTACAATGATTTGACAACCATCGATTGATTTGTGATGAAAGTTTGACGTTGGATGTGGCTTTTGACATAGTTAGGGGTCTTCCTCCTATTGAAGCAAGTTGGCCTCCGCTCATTTGCTTGCTCTTGTTAGGGGTCTTCCTTTGTGAGGTTCCCACTATGATTTACAGCTTTGCCTTCCTAACTGTCGTTGACCAGATGTTAGAGGGGAAATCTCCTATTGCGGTGAGTTTGGCTGAGACACTGATCTTTGAGCTTTCTTCCAGGAATGGGACTGAAGCTACTACTAGGGGGCAGCAGGCTTCTCCTTGAGGTAAATTTTATTTGAGCTTTTATTTTTACATGAACTGCCATTTCAGGTTTTTAATTCATCGGGCTTGCCTTAATTTTTGCCAAGACCACCTTTTTAGGTTTTTAATCCGGCATGCCATATTTTTTTTTCTTTCATTTTTAATTTTTATTTTTGCCTTTTCTCTTATGGCTTTGGCTTTATGACAAGTTTTCTATATTATCTGTTCCTACAAGCATGGATTATCATCTGAGGGCCTACTAGGCACGGGGCTCCATTCGCATCGGTAATTGTCCTTATAAAGATTTCACCATTGAGGAGTCGGTTGATTTTATCAGTAGCCGAGCTACTGAGGATATTCATTGGGTCTGCCCTTGGTGGGGGATCAAGCATGTAACTACAAATGTTGCTAGAGGTGGCATGGTCCTCATCGGCCTTTCCAAGGTTGTTACCTACTCTCCTGGTCGCTTGTGTAGGCAATACTGCCATTCTCAGGGGTTCCCTGTATCCTTGAGTACCCTAATTGGCCCGGAGCTTTCCTATACTCGGGTCTATCATTACGACATGAGGTGGATTCGTCGCACTCAGGTAGATGAACTACTCTATCCCCTTTAAAATCCATCCTTCTGAGGCTTATCACATCTGGGTTGCTAGTACTCGTGGGCTTCTTACCCTTAGAGAGAGGCTCATTGAGACACAGAGACTCAGTAGCTTCCTTGAGGGTACTTAAGCTCATCATCAGGTGTCTTTCATTCCCATGGGAGAATAAAGGTTTTAGGCCCCTTTGTTTGCCTTTATCGCTTTTATTTCCCATTTGTGATGTACTTTTAGTTGTAATGAAGATAAGATGATGTTATTTGAATGGTGTTTCATTAAACAATTCATAGTTTCCATTTAATGCACTCATCCAGCATTTTTAACATGAACTTGTTACTACTAATGATATTACTGAAATAGGAAGGGTAAATGGTATTTATTCCCAAGAAATGCCCTTCATTGCCTAAGGTTCCGAATGGATTTTAACTAAGGCATTGCTCTTTTATTTTAGGGTCTTTATTTTTGCCCAAGACCCCTCACTGGCTCTTGACAGACCTTTGTATTTTTTTACATACTTTTTTACCATTGTACTTTTTCTTACACGAGGTAGCACTTTAGCTTGTCGCGATTTATTGGATTCACAAACTCATTGCCATCTAGGTCTGAGATTTTCACTGCCCCTTTATTGAGAGTCTTTCTTACTACGTACAGACCTTCCCAATTCGGCTGGAACTTCCCTCAAGCATCTGTGTGTGTGTTTATGAGATTGTTTTAAGACCAGATCACCTGCTATTAGAGGTCAGTCTTTCCCCTTGATTTTTTAGTTGTAAGCCCTAGCCATGCGCTATTGGTACAACTGTAGATTTTTGAGTGCAGTTAATCATTTTTTGTTGATCAGAGTCAGTTCTTCGTGTCTTGCCCTTGCCTATTCATCTTTGAGAAGTCGGGCTTTGGGAGCCATGCACAAAGATTTGATTTCCATTTCAACGAGCAAAACTGCTTCCATCCCATAGACGAGAGAGAAAGGAGTTTAACCTATAGGGGTTTTGACACTAGTTTTGTACCCCCATAAGGCATAGGGCAAATGATTGGCCCAATTATGGTAGTTGGAGATCATCTTAGAGAGGATTTTCTTGATTGCCTTATTAGCCTCTTCTACAGCTCCATTGGCTTGAGAGCGATAGGGTGAAGAGCGGTGGTGCTTAATACCGTGCTTCCCAATAAGGTCGGTTGTTTCTCCTTGGTGCTATACGCCGTTGTCACTTACTATATGGTAAGGATTGCTATATCTGGCGAATATATGTTGCTGAATGAACCGGGCCATCTTCTTGGCCATGATGTTCATGTATGATTCTACTCCGACCCATTTGGAAAAGTAATCGACGGCCACTACAATAAAGTGATGGCCATTAGTCGAAGATGGTCTTATTTCGTTGATGATGTCGATGCCCCAGGCTGAGAATGGCTAAGGTGTTGTTAAGCTTTACAATATTATTAGGGGTAAGTGGCTCACATCTTCGTATATCTGACAAGCATAGTAGGTCTTCACTTCTTAAATACAATCAGCTATCATGGTTAACCAAAAGTATCCCATTCTTTAGATCTTCTTTGCCATCATGACACCGTTCATGTGTGGACCGCAGTCTCCTGAATGTACCTCTTTCATTACCCTTTCGGCTTCTTGTTGGGCTAGACATTTTAATAATAGGCCATCAGAGGACCTCTTGAACATATCCCCTTTAATTAGGCAGAATTGCAAAGCAAGCTTCCTCAGCTTATTTCTGTCAAAATTCGTAGCCTCGATGCGGAAATTCACCATTTTAAAGGAACTTAACAGTGTCTGAGTACTAGGGTACTTCCTTTCTCATGGCATCGCTTATTGTGTGGACTTAATATGGGGATTGATTTGTCTCCATAATGAGAGGCTTGATTGGCTGCTTTTGGGCCCTTCCCATATGGAGGCCAAAGTGGCCAACACGTCTACCATTTGATTTTCCTCGTAGGGCATATGGCAGAATTCTCATTCACTGAACATCGTGGATTTTCTCCATACAGCCTCCAACTAAGGCCTGAAGGATTCTTCCTTTAATTCCTAGTCGCCTATGATGTGCTTGATGACCAAAGTTAAATTGACAATGACTTTTACCTTGTCCGCTCTAAGAGCGATTAGTGCAGATATCCTAAATAAAAAAGCTTTATACTCTGCCTTATTATTGGTGGTGAAAAACTCTAGTCTCTTTGATAGAGGTATGAGTGCCCCATCAGGCGTTATGATGATGACCCCCAAACCTGCCCCTTGCTTATTAATAGCGCCATTGAAAAACATGGTCCATTTTCCAGGATTCTCCGTAATGGTTGCAAAACATTCATCAGGAAATTCTGGGTTTTCCTGTTCTCCTTCCTCGAGTGGTTGATTTGCTAGGAATTTGGTCACTACCCTTCCCTTGATGGTCTTCTTTGTTACGTACTCGATATCAAATTCTGACAGTAATAAGAGCCACCTAGCCAGTTTTCCAGTTAGTAAGGGAGCCTGGCATAAATACTTCATTGGATCCACTTTTATGACCGCTTGGATCTGTATGACTGGAAGTAATGCCTAAGCTTCTTGGTGACCCAGGCCATGGTGGAACAAGTTTTCTCCAAGACGGTGTTATATTCTAGCAATTTTTTACTGAGGTAATAAACCGCATGTTCCTTCTTATCTTCGTATTCTTAAACTAACATGGCTCCCACAAATGTCTCTTCTATTACCAAGTAGAGAATGAGTGGCTTGCTGAGAATTGGTGGCTTAAACACTGGAGGGTTCATTAGGTAAGCTTTAATTCTATCAAAGGCTTCCTAACACTAGTCATTCCATTCTATCAATTGCTGCTTCCTCAAGAGCTTGAAGATAGGCTCGCATGTGGTGGTCAACTGTGCTATAAAGTGACTGACGTACTATATGGAGCTCAAGAAAATTCTCACTTCTTTTTTGGTCTTTAGTACAGGCATTTCCTTGATAGCGTTAGCTTTATTAGGATCTATCTCTATGCCTCTTTTGCTAACCATATGCTCTAGTAACTTACCTGATGTGATGCCAAATATACATATCTTTGTGTTGAGACTAAGATTGTACTTCTCTATCCTTATGAGTAATAGTTCTAACACTACCGAGTGCTTTTCTAGCATGGCGGACTTTAGAAGCATGTCATCCATGTAGACTTCAACTTCTTTGTGGATCAGGTCAAGTAGCAATGTTGTGACTACTCATTGGTAAGTTACCCCTGTGTTTTTTAGTCCAAAATGCATTACCCTGAAACAGTAGGTCCCCCATTCTATGATGAACCTAGTCTTAAACTTGTCTATTATATTCATGAGGATCTGGTCATATCCCAAGAATCCATCGATAAAGGAATAAATGACTTCTCTTGTTGCGCTATCTACCAGAACATCGATGTGTGGTAGTGGGAAATCATTCTTAGGGGTGGCCTTATTCAAGTCTCAGAAGTCAATGCAGACTCAGAAGTCAAAGTTCTTCTTAGGTACAGGAACTACATTGGAAAGCCAAGTGGGATATTCGACAACCTCGACGTAATTGGCCTTGGTCTGTTTGGCTACTTCCGCTTTGACCTTTTCAGCCCATTTTGGGTGTATTCTTCTCATCTTTTGCTTCACCGGCTGAATTTCTAGGTCCGTGGGGATCTTGTGCTCGGTGATGTACCAATCAAGTCCTGGCATATCTTTGAGACCAAGTGAAGGCTAAAATGTGATTTTTCAATACTTTTATCAAGTCTTTCTCTTGTTTGATGACCATTTGATTGGAAATGTATACCATTTTGGGTCATCTTTCATATTTAAGTTAATTTCTTTTATAATATCATTATTAATATTAAAGATGCTAGATGAATGCTGGAATGGATGCATGAAATCATATTTAGAAACACAATCCAAATAAGCAAAGTTCTTTATCTTATTATCATCATCATAAAGTACATTATTCATTTCAAACAAACTAGAAACGGAAACAAAAGACTCATCTTGATCAGTAGGGTCTAGCTCTGTAGCGGATGATTCTCCTATAGAAGCCGGCTTTAATAGGATGTCCTCATCATCTTCCTCTTATACATTTGCCTTACCTCTCATGGTTGTAACCATGTCCATGATGGTTTGGCTCAAGTTGCCTCCCTTGTTCTTTGCTTCCCCCACTATCTTGAGTTGTGCTTGAAGGTGTTTGGCTAGGGTGTCGAGGATCTCCTCCTCCTTACTCAGCTTCTTGACCTTTTCGGGCACACCTATTTGTCAAGCTTGATCTGAACTAGGCCTGCCCTTGCATTTGGCTGACGACTTACTTCTTTCAACACACATGTTATCAAACTTCCACCATGCTTGCCGTAGCTGACTATGTCCGAGAAAATCTCAAATCCTGAAACTGTCTTTCCTTGGTGAGTAACAGGCTCGGGTGCCTCATTGTAGGGCTTTTACGATTTCTTTTGAAAGACCATTCTATGGGTGATTCTTCTAGGGCCTGTGTAACCAACTCCTGCAGGTTTCTACTCTCCTGCCCTTATATTAAAAGTCAGCATTCCATGTTCAATGGCACCTAGTCCCTTGCCAGTAGTGTGGTGTTTTTGCATGTATTCCTGCATCTATGGGCCTCGGTGCACCTCTGATTAGTTGTTTGATTCTTGCCTAATTGTGGCTATGGTAAATCCTATCATATGGCTTTCTTCCATTTTTAGTGTTGCCAGTACTGATGCCTCATCAACCTCTAGAGTGACGATCTTTCTGCGGAATGGGGTCTTAATCTTCTGATGAAGAGTGGATGGAACTCCTCCCAGACCATGGAGCTATGGTTGCCCGAGAAGTATAGAGAAGGTTACTGGGATATCTATGACCGTGAAAAGTACTATAGATAAGATTTTGCCAATGGTGACTTCAGCTTCAAACATGCCAATGACGGTCCTCTTGGAGTTATCATAGGCTTTGATGACCGTGTTGGATCTCTTCAAGTCCCTCACGGCTAGTCCTAGGATTGGTAGAATGTCTTTAGAATAGACATTCAGTGATGAACCATCGTCGACCATTATACAGGGCATGATGCGCCCGAAGACACTAGCCTTCAAGAAGAGAGCCTTATTATGGCAAATGCCTTCGTCGGGTAGATCCAAGCTTGAAAAGACAATATTGGGGATAACAGTGCTAGTCTCATTGTTAAGTAGTGAGCAGACCTATTCTGGTGATCCCAGGGGAGATGTTTCAATTTTCATCAACTTTTTGACGATAGCGAGCCTATGATCTTAAGAACTAAGGAGTAGGTCCCAGATACTCATCTTAGTTGCAGTGGCTTTCAACTGATCCAAAATCGGGCACTCTATCCATTTTGAGGGCTTAACAAAAGTAGGAGGTGCTAGGGGCTCAGCTCTTTGTACAGCAGGGGCTACAGATCTAGTGACTTTCCCTCCTCTAGTGATAGGGATAACAACCCAAGTTAGCGAGTTTATTGTTTCAAAGACCTCAAACTCATCGAAATCCTCATCGAGTAGTATCTCTCCCAAGTCAATTAGTTTGCTTGCAGAAGATGAGGTTTTAACAACAAAGGGCCATCGCATGAAGGGAACCTTTTCAGGCTATTTTTTTGAAATGATGGGGTTCTCTTAGAGGATTTGGCATAGGACAGGATTGGATTTCTATCTGATCATAGGGTTGGACGAGGAGGCTTTATCGATTGGTTTCCCTCTATCAAGCATATCTAGTACATCATCATAGGTGATCAGGTTGTCATTATATTTATTCATGTACCATGGGTATTCCCTAGTTGATTCTATTACCATCGGACAGATAGCGTTGGTTGCTTCCCACTCCTAGTATAGTAAGGGATTTCCATGCCTGTCTAACTCAGGGGTTGAGTTTTCTGGCAAATCAACCCATGTGAAGTAGTTGATGAATTGCTTAGCCAATACATTCCAGAATGATTTCTTGTAAAATGTCAGCCCTTCATACCAAATGATTGCATTTTCACGGAGAGTCCAGCGGAACATTTCAGGCTAATGGGCATATTGAATGTACCTATCGTTCATCATTTGTACAAACTCACAGATGTAGGGCTGTGGCCTTGTATTTCCGTCATAAAATATGGGATAAACTTCCCTCAATTCCGGACTCTAGATCTGACAACTGGCTCAAGCTAACTCATTCTTGCCACGGACCCTCTCCATGATGTACTGCCGATAGGGTTCTTGTCCCTCCTCTTGAATCATATTAACTATATGTTTGCCACCTGAGTCAAAGTCCATAAAGTCTCTGGAATTGTCACTTGCTGCAGACCATAAGAGGCCTAGGTAGTCATGCTCTAAAGATGAGGCGTAGCTCTCAGCACCATCGTAATCGACCATCATGCCATTGGGGAAGGGAGCCTCATACTCGAAATCTCCGGGTAAGTGATTTAGCTCATCATTTGAAAAGGTTTCTGATTCATACCCCAACTTATCTCACTTTCATCTTTATGATCTGATTCGCTGGAGTCCACAAATTCTTCTAATTCCTCATCCGAATCCTCAAAGGGCTGTGTCTCAAAGACCCAGTTTGGCGCATGCTGAGCTGGGATATTATTGTCAGAATCTTCTTCTGGATCCTCCTCAGGGTCTTCTTCTAGATATTCCCCAGGCCTGCCTCAAGTTCTTCCTCAGGATCTTCTTCAAGGTCTATTCTGGCCTCGACTCCTATGATGGCTATGCGGAATTCGGACATCATGGTTTATATGCTGGCAAATGTTTCCTCTACATGGGTACAATATGTTAAAATGTCGGCACGGATACCCCCGAACGGGTCTCGTGCACCCTTATCTAGATTCAGGCTGAGATACCTATGTTGGTCTTCGTGGTTGTTCCATGCCTGCTCAGGATCATATAGTTCTTGGGTTTCTGGACGTGCTTATTGGGAATTAACAGCCAAATTGAACATGCGTAACAGACATGGCGGAAATTCAAAATTATGTCCCTATCCCCAAGAACTCCTAATAGATGCATATAAATTAAATAAAGCCTTAACTAAATAATTCTCTACCTAGGTTAGCATGCATAGGGCTAGGCATACCATAATTCTAAACTATATCCTAGCACATATATTTTATACTAAGCATGATATAACTCTAAGCTATAACCTAAGCATGTTATAACTCTAAGCTATAACTGAAGCATAAAACAAACTAAGCATGCAAACCAACCTAAGCATAATTATTAAGTCTAAAAAGGCTTAAAGAAAAATACCTAATAATTAAAAGAGAAAGAAATAAAATTACCAGTTGAAGCGCGCTTTAGCAGAACCTCCTTGCACAAGCCTCCAAGCATAGGATAGCCTCTATGAGTATCCACACAAACCCCACCAACCAAAACCTCGCCCATAGGAAGAACTAAGGAGCCTCGAGTAGTTGCTAGACCACTCCAGAAGTCCCACCCAAAAATATAAACTAGAGGTGCTTGAATAAAATCAAGCTCCTCAAAAATAACTTGTTCAAGTAACCTTTATCGTAGGAATTATTCTTAAACTTGGTGCACATTAAAAGGGGAGAAGGGAAGCCTATTTATAGGCTTGGGGGAGCAAAATTGCTCCCCCAAAACCGAATTGGGATATGCTTAGTAGCACATCCCACGCGAGTTTGACCTGCGGATCCATCTGGATCCACAGGATATGCCCACGTGCACAGCGTGCTATGCACGCTGTGTGCCATCGTAAGCTTGGGCTTGCGGGCTTTCTCGCAAGCCCGGTGGATCTCGCACTGGTCTCCCTAATGTGAGATCTTCCAAGCCCATAATGCGAGCTCTCAAGCACGCTGCCCAACAGCATGCTACGAGCCCCGTAGTCCCCTTTTCCTGTTCGGTTCCCTTCTCTAAAATAAAATCTTCGGGTGATTTTAACTAGGTCCAATCTACTAAAATCTTTCCAATCCCTTTCAAATAAATTTTTATTTTATGACCCTCATAAATTAGTTACTGGTCAAAAATAAATTCCTTGGTCTATCTAAAAAATGATCTAATCATTTTTAACCAATTGGCTCGAGGTTCTAGACCGTGAATAGAACTCGATTACCTTAAACGACTATGGGTCTACAATCCACCATTACTCGGAACATCATTTATGCTTATGACTTAATCTCGGTTAATGCAATAGTTGTCCAATGCGATAAACTCCTTCCATTCTTTAATATTAGTACCATCTGGTTTATAGGGTTCGGTTAAAGTGTTAACCCACTAATAGCAAGGTTGCTCCAACCTATCTCAGTTATTAACTTATTACCGAAGTATATTGCCTTTTACAATAGTTTGCTTGACTAGAAACCATTTCTATCAAACACATACTCTGATAAGAGGTTTATGGCAATCATCACTTCAACAAGTGGCCAGGTACAACTCCTTAATATATTCGGAGCGATGGATTCTTTCTGAATACTCAGCTTACTAATGTATTGTCATCACTATACCCGTAATCACCCGCAACACTATAAATTAATGAGTGTGTAGAAATGACCCAAAGTATAGCAATAGTACCACATAAGGTAACTAGTATCTCAAGTATAAGGATATTTGCAAAGCTTATTGCATGAAGATAAACACTAACACATTGATATATACACCAAGTGTTTATCTTGCTGTGGTCTCCAATATATCTCCCAGATATATCCATGTGTCAAACTTAAGGCACCACCTTCAGTCCTTAGGAGATTGACTGCTTAGACCCTTTCCAAGAAAGTTGATCACATGCTAGTCTTACCGCTTCATCAATATCCTTTCTTGATGAAACTATGACTATGGATAGTTTAGACATAGTCATAAATGCACATGAAGCAGGTGTCACTAAATATAGTCTAACTATAACTTCTCTGACTTCATGCTATGATACGTCAAGGACTTTTGTATACATACATCAATGAATATATTTTAATTAGTTATAATATATATTTATAAACACATCGATATAAATAAAAGATTAAATGCCTTTATTGATTAAACAAAATATTTGTACTATTACATAGTTAAGATATATCGCCTTTATTGCCTTAGGGGCATACATCATATCCAACAAACTCCCACTTGCACTAAGGCCAATTAGCCATACGTCTTAATCCATATGATTTAACATGCTAGTCATGTTTCACTTGAGTCAATGGCTTCGTCAGACCATCCGAGAGGTTCTGATCAATGGGAACATATTCTAGTCTTATTATCTTAGCATCAACAATATCCCTGATTATATGATACTTTTTGGATACATGTCTGTTCTTCTGATGAGACCGTGGTTCCTTTGCCTGAGCTATAGCACCATTGTTATCACAATACAAAGTAATTGGATCAATAGACTCAGGCACCACACCAAGATCACCAATAAATCCCTTTAACCAAACAACTTCTTTTGCTGCTTCACATGCAGCAATGTATTCAGATTTCATGGTTGAATCAGCAGTAGTTTCTTACTTGGAACTCTTCCAGCATACCACCCCTTCATTTAACACATACGCAAAACCTGACTGAGACTTAAAGTCATCCTTGTCAGATTAAAAACTTGCATCAGTGTAACCTTTGATTGTGAGGTCACCTTCTCCAATCAAGAACTCATCTTTAGTTCTTCTCAAGTACTTAAGAATTGCCTTGATGACCATCCAGTGCTTTTCACCTGGATCTGACTGATATCTACTCGTAAAGCTCAAAGCCTTAGAGACATCTGACCTAGTACATATCATAGCATATGTAATGGATCCTATCATGGATGCATAGTGTATATCTTTCATATGCATTCTCTCCCATACTGGCAGCAGACATACTTAGATGTCTTCTTTTCTTTCTTCTTTTTACTGATTCTTTTCTTGGCACCCAGTTCTTGCTTCTTCTTCTTAGAAGCCTTGCCTTTCTCAACCAACAGTAGAGGTTTCTGATCTTTCTTGATATGAGGTTCTACTATTTTCAGCATGTTGATTAATTTAGGGATAGTATAATTAATCTTGTTCATGTATAACAGGTATGGAGGAAATTTTGAATTTTGTCCATGTTCCCAGGAACTAATAAATGCATATAAATTAAATAAAGCCTTAACTAAATAATTCTCTACCTAGGTTAGCATGCAAAGGGCTAGGCATACCATAATTCTAAACTACATTCTAGCACATATATTTTATACTAAGCATGTTATAACTCTAAGCTATAACCTAAGCATGTTATAACTCTAAGCTACAACCTAAGCATAAAATAAACTAAGCATGAAAAATAACCTAAGCATAATTATTAAGTCTAAAAACACTTAAAGAAAAAGACTAATAATTAAAAGAGAAAGAAAGAAAACTTACCAGTTGAAGCGTGCTTGAACAGAACCTCCTTGCACAAGCCTCCAAGTGTAGGATAGCCTTTATGAGTATCCACACAAACCCCACCAACCAAAACCTCTCTGAGAGGAAGAACTAAGGAGCCTTGAGTAGTTACGAGACCACTCTAGAAGCCCCACTCGAAAATATAAACTAGAGGTGCTCGAATAAAATCAAGCTCCTCAAAAATAACTTGTTCAAGTAACCGTTATCGTAGGAATTATTCTTGAACTTGGTGCACATTGAAAGGGGAGAAGTGAAGCCTTTTTATAGGCTTGGGGGAGCAAAGTTGCTCCTCTAAAACTGATGTGGGATGTGCTCACATGGGTTTAACCCACGGATCCATCTAGATTCGCGGGCTATGCCCACGTGCACAGCGTGCTATGTATGTTGTGCGCCATTGAAAGCTAGGGCTTGCGGGCTTTCTCGCAAGCCCAGCTTATGGTGGATCTTGTGCTAGGCTCCCCAGCGCGAGATCTTCTGAGCCCGAATTGTGGGCTCTCAAGCACGCTGTCCTGCAGCATCCTACAAGCTCGCAGTCCCCTTTGCTGTTCGGTTCCCTTCTCTGAAACAAAATCTTCGGGTGATTTTAACTAGTTCCAACCTAATAAAATATTTCCAATCCCTTTCAAATAAATATTTATTTTACGACCCTAATAAATTAGTTACTGGTCAAAAATAAATTCCTTGGTTTATCCCAAAAAATGATCTAATCATTTTTAACCAATTAAATAATAATCCAATTATTAAAATATTATATTTTCGTAATAGAATAAATCTATTAGTTCTTTACTTAGTCCGATGAGGGTCCAAAGTGTGTGACCTTATAGGATCCCGAAGTATTAAGCTGTTAAGGCTTAACCAACCCTCGTTCTAATGGAACCATTAGTTCGAGGTTCTAGACCGTGAATAGAACTCAATTACCTTAAACCACTATAGTACGCCTCTAGCAAGGGTCTACCATCCCCCATTACTCGGAATGCCATTTATGCTTATGACTTAATCCCGAGTAATGCAATAGTTGTCCAATGCGATGAACTCCTTCCATTCTTTAATATTAGTACCATATGGTTTATAGGGTTCGGTTAAAGTGTTAACCCACCAATAGCAAGGTTGCTCCAAGCTATCCCTGTTATTAACTTGTTACCGAAGTATATTGCCTTTTACCGTAGTGTGCTTGACTAGAAACCATTTCTATCAAACACATACTCTGATCAGAGGTTTATGGCAATCATTACTTCAACAAGTGGCCAAGTACAACTCCTTAATGTATCTGAAGCGATAGATTCTTTCTAACTACACAGCGTACCAATGTGTTGTCATCACTATATCTGTAATCACTCATAACAACCTAAATTAATGAGTGTGTAGGAATGACCTAAAGTATAGCAATAGTACCACACAAGGTAACTAGTATCTCAAGAATGAGGATATTCGTAAAGCTTATTGTATAAAGATAAACACTAACACATTAATATATACACCAAGTGTTTATCTTGCTGTTTCTCCAATATATCTCCCAGATATATCCATGTGTCAAACTTAAGGCAACACTTTCAGTCCTTAGGAGATTGACTGCTTAGACCCTTTCCAAGAAAGTTGACTATGTGCTTGTCTTACTACTTCATCAATATCCTTTCTTGATAAAACTATGACTATGGATAGTTTAGACATAGTTATAATTGCATATAAAGTAGGTCTCACTAAATATAGTCCAACTATAATTTCTCTGACTTCATGGTATGATACGTCATGGAGTTTTGTATACATACATTAATGAATATATTTTAACCAGCTATAATATATATTTGTAAACACATCATTATAAACAAAAGATTAAATGCCTCTATTGATTAAAAAAAGATTCGTACTATTATATAATTACGATATATCGCCCTAATTGCCTTAAGGGCATACACCATATCCAACAGTGCTACTCCGGAGGAGCTCCCAAATTCGAACAAACTTGTACCGACGTAGTTTGGACGCATGTAATCCGGGGGAGTGTACATAGGAGGTTATAGAGGAGGGATATCCTGCCAGCCGATATTATATCAGTCTACTTATGGTGCCAACCATGGCCAGAGTTCATCTAGGTATGGCTGAGATGCCCTAAAGTAGTGGAGGAAAGATCTATCCATAAAGTACCAATTCCAACGTCCTTCAAATAGCATCATATCGTACCACTCTATAGCTGGACCTTCTAATAATTTAGGGAATTGAGGTGTAAAACCTATCATAGCTATCCCCTGTTCATGCATAACTCGAAGGAATTCCTCCACATATTCATTTAGATTGGAGTCTCCTCGGTATACGAGGTGTGGTGGCACTTAGTATTGATACAGCACTTCTCTCCTCATTCTCAGGACGTACTGGTCAACCATTTAGATGATATCCATTTTATCAAAGATCATATTGTCCCCCCATCCTGGGTCATGCCAGAATTTATCTATTACATCGATACCGTATTCATCAGCCTCTACATAAATATCGATGGCGTTGTTCACTATAGCTTGAAAGTTTGGCAGAGGATTAGTCTGAGTGCTTGGTTTCTTCTCAGGCTCTTTCATTCTCTCGTCTACTATCATCTGCTGTAGATCTTTTTATAGCCGGGTGCATTCGTTGGTCTGATGCCCCTTGGTCATATGATAAGCACAGAAGTTGTCTATTTCTGCTATAACAGGCGGAGCGAATGGCTTGATGCTCTAGAGTTAGTTAGAATTTCTCAGCTTGGTGAATATCTATGACAGTGATTCCACCCATGGGGAGATAGATTAGTGATTTTGCACCTGAGTGGCCGCTACAACTTTGGCTAGAGCCTTTGGGGACTCCCAATTGCCTTGCTTGGAGGATCCACCCTTTTCCCAATATCGAGGTTTAGTATAAGCTTTCTGTTCTTGCTTCTTTGCTCGTTCTTGTTCCTCATACTTTTTAAGTCTCTTGGCATAGTCTACCACGCTGTTGAATGTGTGGAATCTTTTCATTTTCATTTTGTCCCAGTATTTTGGGCTAGAGCCTTTGACAAGCTTCACTATCAAGGCATCTTGGTCAGGTGCCCCGGTTATAAGTACACGAACAGCTATCCACCTCAGGTAAAATTCTTCAAAGGACTCATTTGGCCGTTGTTTGATTCTTTTAGGGTATTGCAGAGTAGTCTTGACCTTTAGATTGAAGGCATAATTCTCCAGGAATACCGAGCATAGCTTTCTCCAATTAGATTTCACATCCGTTAGCATCCCCATGTACCATTTAGAGGTAGGTCCTTGTAGAGTAGCTTGGAACAAGTTGACTATATCAACTTTGGGGATGTTCATGCTAGTCATAATCCAAAGATAACCCTCCATGTGCGTGTGAGGACATCCAGTACCAGCATATAGGGCTATATAAGGTATCACAAAGCTAGCTGAAAGGGCTTCTAACTCCTTTGGCGAGAATCGGTCTATATCCACATACTGCTCGACGGAGGGAGCAACAGATTTATCTTTAGCTAGGGACAGCTTCTCCATGTCTTCCATCTTCGCCTTTAATGCCGCTATTTTTGGTCTCTTGCTCTTGGGTTTTCTGATTATTAGTAGTGCTCGGCCTTTCCCAAATATCATGAAATTTCATAGCATCAAGAATCCTTCTAAGGGACTACCCAATTGTGTCATCATCTGCCATTGCGATTTTAAGTTCTAGATTAGAGAAAAATCCAGCCAGAGATTTGATTAGTGGTGGGGATATGACTTTTGGGCTTCCCATAATACGTCTTAGCCTCTTTTTCTCTCGCTTCCAACCTAAAAATGCAAAAGATTAGGTGTTAGTAAGTGCACCGGAGATGACTCTAAGCTTCACTTACCTCGGCCCATCGGGATGCATGAATGGATGAATGAATGAGTGAGAAAATGAATGTGTGAATATGTACAAATAATAAGGAGGTTAGGTATGTGGAGCAATTGGCAAAGATAGTTTGTAATATTCGTGGAACATCATAAACGTGCGGTTCAAAGGCCAAGAGCTCGAGTTAGATTAGAGTCAATAGCCCGGGAGCGAATTGGCTCATTGCTCAAAGGTGAGTTGACTCATTGGTCTAAGGGTGAGCTGACTCTAGGGTCACTCAGAGGGTTTTGACTCATTGGTCCAAGGGGTGAGCTGACTCTTTGGTCACTCGAAGGGTTTGACTCATTGGTCCAAGGGGTGAGCTGACTCGCTGGCCACTTGAAGGATTTTGACTCATTGGCCCAAGGGGAGCTAACTCACTTGTCACTCGAAAGGTTTTGACTCAATGGGCTAAGGGGTAAGCTGACTCGCTGGTCACTCGAAGGGTTTGACTCATTAGTCCAAGGGGTGAGCTAACTTGCTAGTCACTCGAAGGGTTTGACTCGTTGGTCTAAGGGGTGGGCTAACTCGCTGGTCACTCAAAAGGTTTTTTTATCTTTTAGCTCGCGGGTTGAGCCTTGGTGGACTCACTAGTCTTGGTTTATTTTGGCTCATGGGTTGAGCCTAGGTGGACTCACTAGTCTCGGCTATAAAATGAGATGCCGCACAAAAATGTTATGGCTGCATAAAGACGTGGTTGGTTTACACTCAATCATGATGTTTTATAATGTCTGTTTTTAGTTTATTTATATTTAATAAACCTACACATGTAGCACACTGTTAGATCACACCTACCGCCCTTTTGACTCCATTGGGTTACTCCGCTTCAAACCCAATGGGCGACTTAGTGGAGTATGCTCGCGTGCACTGGAGGTTTTTTGGGTAAACCTATGGGAAAGTATCTATGGTTCATCTGCATATGGGTTTTGGTCTCGAGATTGGTTGCGATTTGGGGTACCCTGCGCCTTTGTGTACTGAGTCCCAATGGCCCTAAGTGAACTAAAGGAAACTCTTCCACATGTAATATACGTAGGTAGTCTTGCCCTTAAGCGAACAAGGTCCTCATATGTTACTCAAGGGGTGTGATTGGATCTATACCCCTTAAGCCCTAAGTGAACTTGGAGATACTCCACCAAAAGACACCAAAATTGGTTTTGGGGTAAAGAATGCAGATGCTATGCAATCCTAAAATTTGTGTAATGCAGAAGTTATCACAAATTCCTTAGTTCCAAAATTTAATTTGAACAATATTTTAATTATTATGTCGAAAAGAATTTTTATAAAAATCGAATTTTTATAAAAATAATTTTTCCCCTGTAGAGTCGCCACTATGAGCTGGCGAGGTTCTGACAGGAGGAATTCACACAGGGTGCGGTGCGCGGGGCGTGACTGAGTTTGGTTTGAGGAAACAGCGGTGTTTGGTTTGGTTTGGTTTGGTTTGGTTTGAAAAAATCTAGTTTGCTTAAATGAAGTGACTTTATATAAGCCAAAAATGTGATTATATTGAAAAATATATTTACACATTTTATTGGGAAAATATATTTTTAAAATAAAGCATTTTTACTTTATTTAAAAATAAAAAAGAGTCACCACCTAGTTCATCTCCACCGGAAATTATGGTATACTGATCCAAAATGGGATTTTTATACCGAAAGATAATGAGATTCTGAGTTCGTACATAATAGGTACTCATATTGTTCAAATTGTTTGGGTCAATTTTAGAACTTTGGAATTTGTGATAATTTTGGCACTACAACGGCTTTATTTAAGAATTAAATTCAAGAAATAAAATAGACATTATAACGGCATAATAAATTGATATTTTCTACAGAAATTTTGGTAGAGTAATGGTAGCGTTTGGATTTTCGCCCGAAAATCTGGATAGAGTTTCCTCTCATTCTGGATGTTTCATCCATACCTGCGAGTTTATTTACACATATTATAGTTGAAGTGGCTCAAGTGGTTCATTTAACTAGAGAAATGAAATGCAATATGTAATAATAAAGCAGTAAAAATGAATTTTAAAGAACTTGAAAGTTGGGCTTAGAGCCAAATACCCTCAGTTTACCTTTTCGTCTGTCTAGGATGACTTGAGAGCCGGCGCGGGACCGAAGTTATCAGATAGTGTGATTTGGTTGGAAAATAGATTTAACCCAAGTTATGGCTATAATTTTGGATTATTTCTAAAGGAAATATGAAGTTTAAGTCATTTTTAGACCAAAAATCATTGTGAGATCTTGATCTAAAAAGACTAGAAACTGATTTTATATCGAGTGTCAGTGATAAAACACGAATCTAGAAGTGTTTTGACAGAATTTCGGGGCTTTTAGGACTCCCGGAACTGAAAAATGACACAAAGATAATTTTGGGAATTCTAAAAATTTGCGTCTCCTCCGAAATGAGGGGGTGACCTCGTATTTATAATAGGGAGGTAATTAGCCGGCGAGCTAATTATATAGGCTAATTACTTATCTGACAAGATTTTACATCAAATCCCGTAAAATCTTGTCAGATCTCGGTCAGATTTCATTTTTTTTACTGTAGATGGGTAATTACTCGGCTGGAGGATTACCTATGCTCGACCAAATTTCGACCTTTTGATTTTTCAATAGAAAATACTAAATCGGAGCTTCCCTGTAATGTGAATTTTTCAATTTCAGATTTTGAATGACAATTCGGTCTTTTTTAGCTCTTTTATCTGATCACTGAATGAAATATGCATTATTCTTCATCGGATCGAAACGGACATGTGCTAAGAGCACTCATAGTTAATTACTTTAACTTGCCTGAACCAATTTGCTATCAATCATTGCTTGACGAAAATTTATAAAATTTTACTTGAAGCATTACCTGCACCTATCACTTAGCGCCATCGGATCGGACCATTCGGTTGGACCAGATTTAACTGGAACGGATTCTTGATTCGGTCTGAATTGACTGAATTCTTGATATAATCAAGAATTGGTCAACAATCGGTTGAATCAGTCGGTTTAACCAAGAATCGGCCGATTCGATCGGTTTTTGATTCTCTTAAATCATATTTTTTTAAAAATTCTTGGTGGTGGGAATTGAACACAAAACCTCTAACAAATCTTTCAATACATGCTCTACCAATCAAGCTACCACACACGAGTAGTAATACTTTCTCCTTATATACTTTTATATTATATATTGTTGATTTTTAAATTGTTTTAATAATATTTTATTATAAAAAAACCATAATAAATATTTTTTTATTTTATATACTACGCATTTTATTAAATTTAAAATATTTCTTTCAATAACAGCTTTGAATATTTTTCATAACGAAATAACATGTAAATTTCTTAAATAACATTACTTTAAGTTTTTTGATTAAATTTATATTAAATGGATATATAATTTTTTTAGTTTACATATTGTGTATAAATTTTAATTCTTTTAATACGTAATTTTTATATATCATAAATCAAATTTATTAACTTTTTTATCCAATCTATACAATATAAAATTTGGTTTGCATTCTTTCATTAGATTATATTAGTTATTATCTTGTGTTTTATTTTTATTTGAAATATAACTTTAAATTATAGAATATTGTATTTAATATTATTAATTTTTATATGAGCATAACTTATATTATATGTTTAATATCAAATTATATAAAATATTTAGTATTTTTACATGTTTTAAGAAAATTCGGTTCGACCATCGATTTAATTTAGTTGAACCTTAAATTCATAAACCACTGTCTTTACCGATTCGGTGGCCGGTCCAGGTTTAAAAACCAAACTTAACACAATTAGGTGGATCAACTGAGTTTTAGACTTATCATGCATAACATTTCAATTCTCCATTCTTAATGTGTTACACGGAGCCTCATAAGACAATCCAATCAAAGATTTATCTCTTAATTTTTTTATTTGCTTTTGCGACAGGTATTTTGCCCATTAAGTAAATAATTTGGACTCTAGTATTATAGAGGTCCAATAAATATGGCGTCCCTCCTAACTTAATTCACTCCATACATATCTCTATAGTTCAAACCCATAATACTGCTTACAGAATTGAGTTTTTTTGTCTAACTCAATCAATTAATATTAGTATTTTATTTGTAATTTTGATTTGCATTGTATACTCTTATCTTTATCTACCTCAATCTTCACTTAAAATATATAAAAAAAATCTTAAAACTATAAATCATATATAAGGTATCCCGTTTGAGAGCAAGTTTTGGGTGGAATTATAAAGGAATGGATCATCCCATGCTTCGAAGGAAGGGATTGCACAATTTGATGGAATTGGGCTATAAATCATTTTCATCCATTTCCCTCCATTGCCCCAATTTTTGTTCCCTCTAAATTGGTGGAATCTGACTGGAGCAACATTTATCTTCCAACTTTAACCTTTTTACTTTTTTATAATACCAAACACATCCTACCCTTGTATAAATACGTTTCCCTTCTTCTAACCTCAAAATCTAACTCATTCCTTCAACTTATCTGAGAACGATGGACTTTATCTTTGCTCAATGTTTGGTCCAAACACTCTACTGAGGTGATTCTATCTGTTTTTACTCTGTTTTTTGTTGATTACAAGCAAGTTTATAGCATTAATTTTTGGAATTCCATTTTACAGGACATAATATCTTTCCACCCATTCTTCTTATTTTGGACTACTTTACTTCTTCTTTCAAGTATCATTTTGTGTTGATAATTTGATATTAAAGATGATTTGTGTATTAGGGTTTCCACATTGAGATTTTAATAATGTTGATGGTTATCTGTTTTAGTTCCTCTCTAGTTTTTATTAAACATATCTTTCAATTTTTTTATTTGTTGCAAGTGTGAGTGGTTCTTGTGGAATTATAATAGTAATACTGATAATTTTTTTTTCTCATACTTAAATTATTTCGATTTACTGTCAATGTGTTGCTGATGAAATTATTAGTAACTTGAGAAGAATTAAGCACTTCCCCCACAAATGAATTACTAATTCAGTGAGTGACCACAGCCGAATCAGCCCTATTATTTGACAGTTTATATAAACAACATGCTATCTTGAAAGGTTCATAGAATATGTACATTAATCAAAGAATTATCTTGCTAACTTGGCTTTTACTGTAATTTGGCAGAAATTCCCAGGGCCAAATCAAATGTTTTGGCACTATGTACTGTGATAGTACCATAAGGAATGGATGATGTACTTGTTAATCAAACAGGTGAAAATAATTATATGAATAGTAATTAATAGATTACCAAGATCGCAAGATGAAATACTATGAATGAAGATTAGTATATGAAAATTTTGGGACTTTGAAAATTACTGCTATAGCTTTGCAGTATATAATGGTTATTCCATTGTTTATTTATTAATTTATTTAGTATTTTCATTGTATATAGTTACCAAAATGAGAAAAAGGAAACTAAATGCAAGTTCTGAAGGAATGTAGCACCCAATGTTTCACTTAATTGGACACGAGTTATGGATGACACTCTCATTGATGTTTTTTTGCATCAACATAACATTGGTAATAGAGTTGGAGGAACTTTTACAACACATGCACTTGACAACATTGTGGGAGAGTTGAAAGAAAAGTTCCTGGAGAAGCCAACTGATAAGGAAAAGGTCCAAAATCGAATGAAAACCATGAATTTTTTTTGTAAATGCTATGATGTTTTCAAAACAGAATTGAGTGGCTTTGCAATTAAGCCGCATATTGATACATGGGATGCTGAACCCAAACTGTGGGCTGAACTTATTAAGGTGCATCTCTTAATTTTTCTTTTAATTTTTCTTGTAATTTTGTTTTCCTTTTATCATGTTTTTATGTCTATGTTTTAGGATATTAGCTTTATCAACTATTAGCTTCTAGTATGAACTTGAAAATCTTAGTTAAGTGTTTCGAACTCATTGTTATAATCTATGTTTTAGGTTTTGAAGATGACAAACAATTACTGAAACTAATATACACCTTTAATTTGTTATGGTGATTCTAGTATGATAGTACTTGTTATTTGGCTCTTTGTCTCCTTCTTTAGGCGCCTTTCCTTATTTGAACACATTTTAGAAAATATCTAAACTTTCATTAGCAATAATTTCTTTTATAGATATTTTGACTTACTTTGTCTTGAAATCTACAATGGTATTTTGAGTACTTTTTTTATAAAGTAGACAAAGAGCATATTTCCAAATATGGGAAGAATATATTGGAAGAAGAAACTGCACAAGGGACAAAGAAGAAAGCATCTTGCACAAGCATCAGCTCCTTAAGAAGACGAAAAGGAGAAGCCAATTACACAATACGATAAAAAGCGGAGTCAACCTTCAACAGGCTGTCAGCGTCAACACCAAATATGGCAATATTCTCAACACCTGCTGGAATCTTCCAATATTAGCTAAATGGCAACTTGATCATCAAATAAGACTTTCAAAGCAATCCATAAGAGTCGATTAACGGCAACTAATGGCTATTGAACTACTTGGAAATTGAAGCCAATCTCTCAACGGCTACTATAAGGAAGACAAGCATTTCAAAGGGCCATATTCTCATTGAAGCTTATATAAAGAAGCCAAACTCAAAGTAGAAGATTAAGAGCTTGAACTACAACTACAATTGCACTCATGAAGATTCATATTCAAGCCTTCAAAGATATTGAGCGATTACCATTCATACTTCTACTGAAATTCAGAAACAATCTAGCTAGAACTTCATTGTAAATATTTTCTAGAATAGCTATTGAAGAAAGAATTTTTTTCATTGCAATCCTTCTTCGCCAACATCCACTTCTCACTTGTTGTGGGCACACTACTTGGGTTTATAAGTAGTGGGGGTAACTTAGTTTGTATTGCGGACTTGTAAAGGAGGTTACTCTGACAAGTAAGGAATAGACAAAGTTGTACATAGGTTTGAATTCTACCTGTTGGAAAGAATTCTATTGTGGATTAAAGCACGATAGCCGAAGGCACGTGGACTGGAGGTAAGCACGGGGTTGCTGAACCAGGATATATCGATGAGTTTGATTTTCTATCCCTTAACTTATTTATCTTACTATGCTATTGAAGTATTCATTGTTGTGCTGTTGGTATTGAACTGTTTCTGATATTAAAGTACTAGTGTGCTATTATTGTTATCCTTGTTATACCTGCTTGGTAAGGATTCTGTTGTATATATGACTGTGTGTATGTTGAATACGGATAGTCAAACCCTCAACACTATCTCTTTTATACCTGCTATTGGTTAGTTCCGCTATTGAAACCTATTACTATTGAGTTCCTTTCTGCCTGTTGAACTGTTTATCTTTTATGGCTATTAAATCATTCTGTCTGTTGAAAGAGAAGTTTTTAAGTTTCTATTTATTCAATTCACCCCCTCTTGAATATATTAAACCATAACCGGGATCAACACTCATGTTATCCTTTTGTTTGTCATTTAGATATGTTCCATAATTGAAATATATAATAGTGTTTGGAACTCATGTTATTCTTACATGCATCTAATAATGCCCTTTACATGTTAAAATATTTATAAATTTCATATTTGTTGGAAAACTATGATCCGAAAGAACTAACTCAAGAACATATTTGAATCAGGTTTGAAGAAAACAAAAACATATAATCTCCTAAAGAAACAAATGAGCCCTAGTCAAGTCGTCCGGACACATATTGAAGACTCTAAACACCTAAGTACACAAGGAAATCATCTGGTTGAAGTTTGGAAAGGAAACCAACTTTCAACCTCTCAAAAGCAGCATATGGAAGAAAAGACAGATTGAAGAAGCATCCTGGATGTATTAAGTCTGATGACATCCGGAAGACTCAATTATCAAGACAAAGGGAAAAAGTTCAGATTCACCTTTTCCCTCCACATTTGGTCTGAAGTCAAAGATCCTTTTTTCTTGAAGATTGTAAAAGAGACAACTAGCACGCATTCCAGAAAAGGACAAAAGGGCTGACACAGGAAAGAGAAAAAGGTGACAACTTTTTCAACATAGACCAATGGGAATGGCGCATAGAGCTCACACAAAAGCAAACAACATAAAAGTTGGTGATTCACTAAAATACAAACAAAATGATCACTGACAACTTTTTAGCCTCGATCCCAAAAATTCAAATGGGACATTTATTCAGTCTAACGGATTGATCAATGGCTCCGGAACCGCCGCATAATACCTGATCAACGGTTAAGATTGAAGATCTACCTAAATGGTACTCAACGGCTACTTTTATGATCAAAGCCTATAAAAAGGAAGCTTCACAAGTTGAGAATGTGCTGGTTGATTTCACAAGAAGCTATTACAAAGATAATTTAAGCTAATTCAATCAATGAACAAAATCCTTTCAAGAACTAGAAAAATTTCAAATGTATTTTTGTAAGAATTCTCAAGTGAGTTATAAACTTGAAGAATTCAAAAACCAAATCCTCGAAAAATCAGTTGTAAGATCTCATACTTGGGTGAGTATTGAAATTGAGATCTAGTTTAGAGTTGGTGCTTTAAGTGGTATCTCCTTGTAGGACTCAGCTTAGGTTTGGGTAGAATCTAAGTTGTATATCCTACTAAAGAGAAAGTACTCAGCTAGGGGTTGGTACTTCTAGTGGTATATCCTACATTCGAAAGAGGGGTTACCGTTCGGAGATAAGCTCAAGAGGACTCAGCTAGGAGTTGGTGCTTCTAGTGATATATCCTACATCCGGAGGAGAATAAATCTCCGGAGATAATTGTAATGCTTAATTCCTGCTAGTTGGAAAGGAATTACACTAGTGGACAAAGCTCAGAGGAAGGAAACTTTGGGGATTGGAGTAGGCAGGGCCGAACCAGGATAAAATTATAGTTTTTGATTTTCTTTAACTTTTTACTTTATGGCATATTATTTCATACTTGCATCATCAGGATCCATTACATCCGGAACATTCAAACATGCTACACAAGACTTTTTAAAGTCTGTAAATTCCGTAAAAAAGGTCATTCACCCCCTCTGACCTTATAAACAAACGCATAGGGACTAACAATATTCAGTTTTGGAATGAGCTAAGGTTAGCCAGCATCAGTGTAAGTGGTCAGCTATTCTAGAAAAGGGTAATATCAGTTTTTTAATTCCCTATGCCAGTTAGTAGACCATGTTACCTTGTACTAGACCGTTAAACTATCCCCTACTTACCATTATATATATATATATATATAAACTATCTTATTCTCCCTACAATTAATCCTCTGTCTTAATCGTCCTGAATTCATATGCCACTTATCTTCTTATTAATGTCTCTCATGAACTCTTCTCTAAGTATGAAGCTATATTCTTGAACTTTTTTCTAATAATAACTTTTTACATAAGTTGTCACAGGCGCGCCTTAGGCTCTAGGCTCACCAGGCTCCAGCCTCATCGCCTAGGTGCCTAACAGGCTCCTCACATTTAACACTTGGAATAATTTATAAGTTTTTTTTAATTGGCGCGCCTAGAATGCGCCTTGTGCCTAGCGCATGCCCCTTGCGCCTAGGCTCTAGGACCTCTGGCGCATGGGATGCGCTTAATGCCTTGACTGTTTTGATTTTTGCAGTAACAACACTAAAGAATTATAAAGTTGAAATGAGAAAGATGGTCATGTGGAGTTAGATACTTCATACTTGTCTAGTGTAAACTTTGACCAGTAAGATGTATACTTTGACAAGTTTATCATGTATATGTTGCGATTTATATAAATATGTTTATTGTGTAGCATTATCCAGATGTTGAAGAACAGAGGACCAAGCCTTTGAAACATAGTGATGAGTTGGCTCAAATGCTTGGACCTGATGGGGAAAATGGAAATGATGCTCTGAATGTATTTGCTAGTAATATGAAGAAAAAAAAGCGACATTGAAAAGTCACCCACTGCTCCATTTGAAACAACTCATGATATTGACTTTATGGTTTCTCAAAACCATATTAATTTGGAGAACATTATTGAAAATGTCTATGTACCCACTCCAAATCAAAATGAGAAGGGAAGGGAATTTGTTTTGCCTACAAGAGCTACTCCTGGAGCACAACTTGAAGATTCATTTTCACATAAAGCTAAGAAAGGTAAGAAATCTGTTATTCAAGAAAGTACAATGACCTTGTCTCAAGCATTTGATAGAGTTGCTGATGTTCTAAAAGATTGTACCAAAGAGGTGGCAAATGCCTTACATCCGAATTATGATAGGGTTTACTTGAAGAAATAGGAGTTGAGGAAGAAATTATGGATGATGCTTTTGTGTTTCTTTCTGAAAATCCATCTATTATAGGGTCTTTAGTTAAGTGTCGTGTAGATCGTCGCAAAACTATTTTGATGTAGATCATGATTCGTGCATCAAGTTAGGAGTATATCTAAAGTGGAGCATTTTGAATATGTTGATTCATTTTGAATTCACCAACTTAGGTGTTAAGGTGCACGTGGTAATATTTTGGTTTTTTTTATGGTAAGTAGTCTCTTCTTGACATTGTGAATATGGTGATATTTGGATCAGCTACATATATGTCTAAAGTCATATTCATGACTTATTTTGTAAGTATTTAGGCCTGAAAGGTTTAAATATGTATGTAATAGACGGGGGAAATGGTTGTAGGACCAAAACATGCCATTTTTTGTAATACTTATATGTCAAAACTAAAATTCCTTATGATTATATGATAATCAACAATTTTCAGCTATATATTTCATGATTCGAATTCTTATTATTCATTTTTAGCCTTTATCTGTTACTAGAGATTATAACTTTTCAAAGCATTTTTTCTTCATGAAAATCTGTTGAAAAAGATATTAATATACGCCGGTGTGGAAAAATAGTTCTATCAAGTATTCAACATGCCAAATTTGAAGCAATTTAATTAAAATGCAATGCAAGAAAATAGTAATTAAAATTATAAATTTTACTACATCCAATTATAAATATGCATTCCGTCCTGTAGGATCCTACACAAATCGACTAAATTAGAGCTTATATAAATTGGATAAAAATTTTTAATTTGAGCACTCAATTTTACACTAAAACTGTTTTATCTTACTCTTAATTAATAGAGAGAAAGTGAAACAAATATTTTCAATTCACACGTTCAATTTTGAAATGAAAAGATTTTGCCAAATTTTATGTTAAAATTGATTTTAAATGCAAAGAATTCTTTTCCTGTAAAATTAGTACATGGAATGCATGCTGGAAGGGATATATTTAATTAACGGGAAATTCAGATAATCAATTTTATCACATGTCAGTTAACTAACTTTATTAGATTTAAAACTTACCTTTTTAGGTCTTATTTTATAGCTCAAATACGTTTTTAATGTATGATTTATTTAAATTATCCTATTTTGTAATGAAGTTATTCATTTTTCGCCAATTTGATATCCGACTTGTTTAATATTATCCTCTTATTTAGTGTATGGCCTACGGATAACAATGGATCCTGAACCTGATCCGGATCCGTTTTCACAAATTTGAATCCTAATTTTTGAACCATCGGATCCGGGTCCGGGTCCGGGTCCGGTTAAGGAAAAGGAGAAAGACTCCTATATGAAACATGGCAAGTTGGGGCACTGCAATAGTAAAACTACTCCTTTAATTTTTAAAAATAACAATTTGGTTTTCAATCCTTTGAATAAACAGTGTACTTCGTGTATTCTTGGCAAATTAACTAAACATGATTTACCACCTATTGTACGTAGTAGTATTGAACCCTTTCAAATTATTCATTCTGATGTTTGGGGTCCTGCTCCTGCGGAATCTTTTTTTGGTCATAAATATTTTGTTCTCTTTACTAATGAATTTACTCGTTTTACTCGGATTTGTTGACTACAATTTAAGAGTGATGTTTACAATATCTATCTTGAGTTTGAAGCAAGGATAAAACGTTGATTCAATGGTGTTATAAAACTCTGTGTCGGATTCTGGCCGTGAATTTACTAAACTAACTTCACATTTTAAACAAGAAGGAATAATCCATCACTTTTCTTGTCTTCACACTCATGACCAAAATGGTATTTCGGAAAGAAAAATACGGCATATTGTTGACACAACGCTCACATTGTTGGCTCATGTTAATCTTCCTTTTCGTTTTTGGAACTTAGCAACTCAGATCAGTGTACAATTGATTAATTGTTTACCTACACGTGTTTTAGCCAATGATTCAACATATTTTAAATTATTTCATAAGCATCCTAAATATTCTAATTTTATAATTTTTGGTTGTGCCGTTTTTCCACATATTCGTCCTTACAATAATGCCAAATTTGATATTCGTAGTAAATTGTGTGTTTATCTCGGCGTTTCTCCGCTTCATTCGGGCTTTATTTGTTTTCATCCGCCAACTGAACGTATTTATATAGCTAAACATGTAAAGTTCAATGAAAATATTTTTCCTTTCTCAGTGCATCCCCGTAATGTCTTTGATCCTACAAGTTCAACTACACCTTGGATGGAAACACATATTTTTTACTCCTGATCAATTTGGCATTTCAATAGGTAATTTTCCTAGTCCTATTCCTCTCCCTTAGTTAATTCTATCACCCCTAATTTTTCTCCACCAACCGCGCCACCACCTAGTCCACCTATATCTCATTCCTTACCTAAATCATCAAAATCCTCTTCCATATCTACTCCTTCACAAATTATTACTCACACCCCTTCCTCTTCTAACACCAATCTTCCAAATTCAACTCTATCTCCTGGATTAAAATTAGTTGTTGATCTTACCAAAAATGAAAATTCATCTCATGTTGATATCAAACCACGTCACACTCATTCAATGGTGCTTCGCCAACCTGCTTTACGCAAAGTACCTTCCAAATTTGCACTACTTAATAAAATTAAACCTCAAGACTTTCTCCTCACCGAATCAACTTCATATTCCCAAGCTCGTAACTTTCCTGTATGGTGAGAAGCTATGAACACTGAAATTAATGCACTATTATCCAACAACACTTGTCGACTTGTACCTAGTCCCCGTGAACAAAATATTATTGGATGTAAATGGTTATTTACGATTAAAAGAAATTTCGATGGTTCGGTTGATCGCTATAAAGCTCGTCTTGTGGCAAAGTGCATCACTCAAAAACAAGGAATTGATTATCAAGAAACATTCAGTCCGGTCATCAAAGCCACAATAATTCGAACCATTTTATCTTTAACGAGTTCAAATAATTGGCTTGTTCATCAAATTGATGTCACTAATTCCTTTCTACATGGGCATTTAAATGAAATTGTTTACATGAATCAGCCCCCAGGCTTTACAGATCACTCCCGTCAAGATCATGTTTCTTTATTACAACGTTCTATATATGGCCTTAAGCAAGCCCCAAGAGAATGGTTTCATCGCCTTCACCAATTTCTTCAGACTCATGGATTTTAAAAATATAAGGCAGACAACTCTTTGTTCATTAAACATGTGGACATTAACCATGTTTTTATTCTATGTTATGTAGATGATATTCTTGTAACAGTTAATTCGAGTACATTGATTCAGCAAACTATATCTTTACTGGAGAGTTAATTTCCAATTAGAGATCTTGGGCGCATATCATTGTTTTTGGGAATTGAGGTCCAACATCTCCCTACAGGCTTGTTGCTTAGTCCATCCAAATATGTAACAGATCTTCTTTCCAAAACAGAAATGGTGGAAGCAAAGGCTTGTCTCGCACCAATGGCTACCACAACAAATTTTTCTAAATCTATGGGCACCATTCTTCCTTCTGGTGACTTGTACCGCAAAACTGTGGGTGCTTTACAGTACCTTACTCTAACCCATCCAGATATTATCTTTTCCATGATAAGCTTTTTCAATTTATGCACTCGCCCACTGATATTCATTGGCAAGCCGTGAAATGACTTCTTCGTTACTTATGTGGCGCTCGCAATCATGGTATATTTTTGTCCAAAACTGCCTCATCCTCTCTTGATGGATTCTTATATGCCGATTGGGGTGGTTGCCCCGATGATCGCCGCTCAACTGGGGGTTATTGCATTTTTCTTGGTTGAAATTTAGTTTCATGGATATCTAAAAAGTAACCTACCATTGCAAAATCAAGTACCGAAGTAGAATACAAGTCTCTAGGCAACACTACTGCTGAAATTTTATGGCTTCATCACCTTCTCCAAGAAACTGGAATATCTATTCCTCATAAGTTGATCCTATGATGTGAAAACATTAGAGCAATTTACTTGTCTAAAAATCCAGTGTTTCATTCTCTCACAAAACATATTAAGCTTGATTATCATTTCGTTCGAGAATTGGTCACAAATGTTACATTGGACATTCGATTTCCATCTACCGATGGTCAACTAGTGGATATATTTACTAAGCCTTTGGGTTCTTCTCGTTTCATTTTTCTTCATGATAAAATTAATGTTCGAAGTCCCCAACGGCTTGAGGTGGGGTGTTAAGGAAAAGATATCCTTTTAGCATTTATCTTTTCATTGATTTCTTATTATTGTTTACCATGTTACATATTTATTGTATACCGTTTTGGTTCTTTATATTTTCCTATTATTCTTCTTTGTATTTATGTATTAGGATTTTGTCCTTAGAAATTTTTTGTTCTTATTTAGAGAATTGTCATTATATATATATGACTCTTGTAATGTTGATAATATCAATGGAAATTACTATCCTTTACAGGTCCAACATAACGGATACTGATCCAATATCAGATTTTAGTTGAGGACCCAGACCCAGACCCGAATCCGTATAATCATATAAATATTGTATAAAAAACCTGATTTATATTCCCAAATTCCACAATACCCACACCTACATCTCTCTTATCTCTGCGCCTCATCCCTCCTTTACTTAACTGCGCCCTTCAGCCCTAATTCAACCCATTTCATTGTCCCCTCTTCTCACTCTCATCCCATTTCAACCCTAATTTTAACCATTCCCTTGCCTTAATTATCTCTCCATCATTGTTGCAATTTTATTTTGGTGGGCGTATAGTTCAATCGGGCTCTCAACTCGGTCTCTCTCCATCATCTCTAGGCTTATTGTTCTTTCCCTTGCTAGGGCTTGCACCATTGTTAATCTCACTTATTTGTTTAATTAGGATCCTTTACTTCATGTACCTTTGAATAATTTATGTTTAGCATTTGTGATTGAAGTCTCATTTTGGAGTTTAGGGATGACAAGTTTGAACTTCTTTTACTAGTATTTCTTAAATTAGGTTATTGAGATGCTAAAGAAGAGATGAGTAGTTCATAATTGAAGCATCATTCTTTCAATTTTTGCTGATTTAAGCAGACCCATTTTCGGACCCGTTTTGGACCCGGATCTGTGGGATCTATTTTTCGGATATGGATTGTAAAATTACGAACCCGATGGGTCCGGGACGGATTCGGGTCTAGCATGTATAAACAGATCCAGATCGAGTCCAGCTTAGACCCGGTCCGAATCTGACCCTTTGCCATCCATAGTATGACCTATTTAATTTTAGTATATCAAGTGTCCATCTAACATCACAAAAAGTGAAATACATATATCATCATTTGGGATATGAATATATTTTATTGATCATGCATAGAATTATCGACCCTCAATAGTTCGTCAGGTTGTCGTATTAAAATTGAATATGACAGGTACCAAAATATGCAAAAAACTAAATACGTCATATACAAAATAGATAATTTCAAATGATCAAACATCAAAAGAGCATTTGAGTTATAAAACATAACCCAAAAAACTATTTAAGTCAATTTTATTAAGGTTCAATTTTATTTTTTATATGTTTTGATCAATAAATTTTTTATATTAACTCGCGTGCTTTATTCCATTTGCATTTTGCTTCTTTCCGCTCGCATATACCCCACTATTGATAATTTTGCCCCTCTCATAATTTCCACTCCTCTCGTTCTCTCTCTAGTTCTCAATTCTCTAATTTTTCCTTTTTCCTCTCTTACCAAACTGCGAGTTCTTTCCCTCTCTTATAAAATTTCACTTCCCCTTTATTCAGGCGGAAAATTTGCTTAAATTTAGCGCAACCATCTCAGGAATCATCCTTTCTCTTCTTCTAAATTCAAAAGTAAGGTATCTGTTCAAATGGCATCCAGGGAGGAAATAGATTGGGAAGACTTAATAGATTATAGCATTAGTCATAACGAATCATCCAGTTGATTTGGATCATTACTCAATGCTTTTGAAGGCGTTTGCAGGATTAGAACTAGAAAAAGATCCTCAACCAACCGATCATGACTCAACTCCAATGGAAATAACTGATTATAACTCCACTCTAATAGAATCAACCCACCATAACATAAGTTCAATGAATTGAACTGATTATAACTCAACTCCAACAGAAAACATAGGCGAGGGAGGCCAATGAAGACCGAACGACAACGGTGGTCCATCGGCTAGAAATAGGGTAAGAGTTAATTTTTCGAGTTATTAGTGTATACCGCATTCAGTTAATGCCTCTTACCAATGGTAAAGACTCAGAATAGATCCGGGCTATCCATTATGGGTGCAAAACTAGTGGACAACCCTAAGTCTCGTGCACCTCATTTTCCCGCCTAAAACTATACTAAATTTCCTGCCATATAAATAGGTCGCAGTCTCCTGAAAGTTTAAGGAGAGCAACCTAAATCAATAGATTAAAATGAGAGCGACCTAATTCTACTAAATCCCCATAATATTAATAGGTCGCACTCGATTGAATATGTCAAAAGAGCGACCAAAATCAACAAATAAAAGCCAAAGCAACAAGTTAAAATGATACTTTTACATTGTATTGAAGTAATTCTGGGAGACTAATATACATGATTTCACTTTGTTTATATACCATAAAATGTCGCGTAAAAATGAAGTGGATAATAAAGATCAAAATAGTTGCTCTTGTCTTATTAGCTAAGCTTATCATTGGAGTTGTAAATATAGCAATACAAAGTGACTCTCTGAATACAAACCATACAACATGTCTAACATCTATGAGCTTCATGCATGTGTAATGCATTGGATACAACCTCGGTGTAAAACACCATCACTCATACATTAACTCCTACAAAATATAATGACAAACACCTTCAATATTGCATAACCGCCCACCACAATCATTAAATTACATAGGTCGTGTTCGATTGAAGCTTTCTAGAGAGCCACTAGAACCATGGGTTGTAATGGATTTTTTTGACAACGAATTATTCTGCGATGAAAACTGTAATTAATGTTCAATGGGTCCTGCTAAACAAGTGAGTGATAGTACAGGTAAGAGTGGTAGAGTTTGAGGGCAATAGGATTGACTATAGCGGGAAGTTCGACTCCAACACTATTTTCAAGTCCGAAGAAGAGGCAGTTGGGTGGTCTAAACAAACTGGAATAAAAAATGGATCTAGTTATGTATTTCTTCACGTAAGGATGGACCTCATAAGAAGCTGCTCAAATGTATGTGTGGTGAAAGGGATAGAACGATCGACAAGATTCTAGCTGTGAGAAAGGCAAACATGACTAAAATGACCCGATGCAAATTCTTATTATATGTACTCCATGTATAAGGGTTTGACATTTAGGGTATCCGTCCACTTCGAGGACACAAGGGGGTGCATAATCATGTACTACAGGCGTGTGTAAAGTTCCCTAAACTTAGTCCCGAAGCCAAAGCAATTGTTTATGACATGACGGAGGCCCAAGCAAAGCCATGTTCTATTCGTGCGGCTATTGAGTCAAAATTAAAAGCTGCACATAAACTGAAATAAGTTTACAATTACAGGGATAAGATGCATAAGAAAAGTTTTACGAACAAGGATGTAGCGAGATAGTTGTTTCATTTATGTAAACAATACAAATATGTGATTTAGAAGGATTCTGACTCAGATTCAAATGTGCTGACCAATTTATTTTTTGCACACCTGGATTCTATTCGTTTAGGCCTAGACCCAACATACAAGACTAACAGGTATAAGATGTCCATGGTGGAGATGGTAGGAATGTCTCCATGCAAATCTAACTTTCGAATTACTTATGCACTTGTGACGGATGAGATTGTGGCGACCTACCATTGGGTATTGAATGAGTTGAGGATGTTGCTCGGTCCCGACCTCCATCCAACTGCCATTACGACTGATAGGGAGTTAGGTCTGATGAATCCAATAAATGAGATATTTCCACAAACAGTCCACTTGCTTTGTACTTGGCACATCAACAAGGATGTCGAAGATAAGGTTTATCATCTTTTCGAAAAGGACATGATATATGCTGTACATGTAAAAAAAAGGTTTTTAGTAGAATTTTGGAAGCTACAATTGAAGAGAAATTTGAACAAGCTATAGAGTTTATCAGAGACTCCCTGTCGAACCATCCTGCAGTGATGCCGTACATTGAGTCCACCTGGTTAGTCCATAAGGAGAAATTTGTTAGAGCTTGGACGAACAAGGTGCTGCACTTCGGCAACACCACGACATGCAGAGTCAAGAGTCAACATGCTGCACTAAAGCAATGGCTTAACTTATCTAAGGGTGCGGTAGATATAGTGTGGGAGAAAGCACACAAACAAATAGAATCACAAATAATTGAGATCAGGTACATATTTTATATTCTCGCATTTATAGTTGTTGTTAAATTATGAACCAACATGGTCAATTCGAATCAGATTGTTGTGTACATTAGGTGGGTCAATATGTTAATAACTACGTGTAAGACTCACAATGATAAAAATAAATATATGCATTATGCTATATGCTTCCCGCCTCCCATAAATTGAATTTTTCCAAAATGTTAAAGTTGCTTCAATTCGTTAAATAAGTTCCTAATTTGATTTACTTCCTATAAATGTCATCAATTACTATAAAGTCCAAGCTTAATAAATTAAAAAGCGGTAAATCTGCCTACTATAGTGGCTTTCCCTTTATGTTCCTTACCTGTCAAGTCTCCAAACATTGTTTGAAAGAGCTTAACGAAGAGCTGAGAAAGATGGGAGAATTAAGCTATAAAGTTAATTATCGTTGCAAATGCGTTTTGAAACACACCCTTCAGATTCCTTCTGCATGTGAACTAAAGAAAGCAGTTGACTCAAACACTCATATCATCATTCACCAAGTGCATTCCTTTTAGAGGACACTTCTAATCGATGATAAAGGCAAACCTAATGTTCATGCATACGAGGATATATTGACAGAGGAGCACCGCAATCTTGACACCCTCATTGAGAAGGTGAAAGCAAGCGATCCTACAAATTTGCGAAGAATATCCCTTTTAATACACAACAAAGTTAACCCCGAACAGAAAAATGTGCGTGAACCGGAGGTGAAGATGAATGTTAGAGGTTAACCGAAGGGTAGTAGATCCACGAAATGGGATCCTAGTGGTTTTGAGTATGATGAGCATGGGTAAGGGTGAGGGTTATGGTAAGGACGTGGGTGTGGGTATGGGCGTGGGCGTGGGCGTGGGCAGTCACCAAGTACACCATTTTCATGTGGGTCTACTCAGCCCCATACTCAGTCACTTGATCCTGCTGGTAAGTGTAACTTATGTCGGATTATTATAATTATGAAATAGATTTATCGTGAGAACTGGTTCAAAGTATTTTGTAGGCAAAGATATTACCGACTTCATTCAGGTCGGCAAAATAACACTGGTGATCCTGCCATTTATTGAGGGTTACATGAACCCTAAATATGATGGGAAATATGGGTTCTGCGTAGTCACGAGCTATGTACATGGTAATCAGGACAGCTGGCTGTATACAAGCAGTCCATTGCACATAAAATATTTGCAAACGGTGGTCTATACACGGAATTGTATAATCAAGATATCGGATAAGCAATCAATCGTATAATATGGGATGGAGGCGACTGCATGGAAAACCATTATATGGAAATTTTGGAAGACTTGTTCCCAATCGCTACATTTTACAATGCGGCCATCTTTTGTTTCACACCCAACCCTATGATGTGCCTAACTATCCTGCCATTAATAGCACCCTCAACTTCAACACGGCCGGAGGTTGATATAGTGATTTATCACTTAGCAGAGTTAAAACACTATATATGCCTGAACTTGACTAAAGATTTTCCAGTGCTGTCTATAGCACATTACTAGCATAAAAATCACAGACCTAGTGTTGGTGAGCAATTAATTAAATTTTTGCCTCCTATATAATCTGAATTATATATCCATATTGACATGCACATGTGTATTAGTGACAGGAACATCTCTAGCGTAGAACCAATATTGGTGGAAGATTGATTCATCGACATTGCCGCCCGAGTTGTCAATGGTATAAGTTTTGGCTTGTCTAGTTTGTTGTAAAATGAATCCATAATCTTGACAGTGCAAGACAGACAACAATAAACAATTTAAACTTGCATTGTATTAAATTATTGCCCACTATTCTTTTTTATTAAAGTTGTGCGTACATGTAACCGTCAGGGTTAGGAATAATTCTCAACTTTACCATGTCCTGGTAGCGATCCCTCCATTATTGACATTCATCAGTTGTATATCCAATCTATCGATGATATAGGCATGCTTTGTCAAGATTCTGCTGTCAAAGGGGATAATGCCTGTGGTCTGGAGCAATAGGCAGCACTTTGCCTCTAAGCGATAATTCTCTGTACATGACACTTAGCGCATGGCCTGGGTCTGAATATTTACATCCCTCCAATTCACTTGGAAGATAACAATAGCCTTTTTGTCATAGTCGTCTAACATCACAATTATATTCTGGATCATTCATGGGAACGTGGTGTTCTTCCTCGTGTAGACATTCCTCAAGGTATTGCTTATGAGGAAGACGAAGAATTACAATAGGAAATGGACATGGAGAAGATATTATTTTTTATTACTAATCTCAAACTTCGATTTTTATTATGGATTATGGATTAAGGTCGGTTATATAGGGGGAAAGTTATGCACAACACTAATAATATAAACCACGCCCATTCACTATTAAGCAACTCTTCATTTCCCAACCAATAATCATGCCCTGTAAGCACCTCTTCGAATTCTAACCAGCCTTTTAAATGTATGCATTTAAACTGATGAAGTGTTGGAACATGTGACCTCGCAAATGTGTTGGAATATGTTACAAGATTTTGTTTTTATGTAAGTAATAGATTTAGGTTTACTGATGAAGTGTAATATTACGAACTACTTATAAAGTATATTTTGCAAATACTGCGCAAGTTGATAATTTCAGATGAATTTGTTTGGGAGTGCAGAAGCCTACGAACTTGTAGAAAACTAGCATGCCGATATAGTTAGTGTGACTTAACTCGACAAAAATTTGTTACAAATTTGTCTCGTTTGGGATGGGATGCAGTTAATAGGTCCAATGCATTTGTTAATGTGTTGGGAATCCAAGTCATCTCGGCGAACCCAGTACGATTAAAATCAAATCAACCTACAGTGAAGTACGGTTTCCTTAATTTGTTTCTAAACTCACATAGCCGGGCTATCGTTCTTAAATCTATTAGAGTACGGAAAGTGGCTGCTTAAAAATCAACCCAATGCCACTTAGCACCACACAAAGCCCCCCACTTAAAAATATTATCAATTGGGTACGGATGCATTTTATTTGTCATCTAGGTTTGTGAATGTGTTAAAAAAAAGGTCATCTCACAGAGTTGGCATATCTTGCTCAACTACATTAGGATTCAAAACAATTACGAAAAAGAATCCAATTAGTGCGATTAAATTGAGCAAATTATTTTATATATCTTCTCAATTAGGCTAGAATGAGGCTAGCTTAATTTGTCATATGGGTGTCTTAATATTCTTACACAACAAGTCATTTTAAAAAGTTCGCCTATCGGGCTCAAATCCAATAATGCTATATGTCGCATAGGAATTGATTCACGAAGTCCACATATACCCCCCCTATTGAGAATTTTGCTCCTATAGTTTCCATGCATTTCCAGCAATACTCTCATATGCTCTAAACTCCTACCATTAATGTGCTTCGAAACCCACTTGACTAAATGCAACTTCACAATGCTCAAACTATATTAAAAGTTCCCATAACTGGGTTGCAATGTGGGTAATATGGGGTAATATGGAATATGTTGCAAAATTGAGTCATTTCGCAAAGTTGGGCTATTGGGCTCAAGATTTTTTAACCTAATAGAATAAACCAAAGATGGGTAGCATTGATTGGCTAGTCCTTACATGACCTAAGGGTTACGTGTTCGATTCCAGAAAATGCAAATCAATTCTTTCCCAAACTACATTCCAAACGACGTCGTTGTTACTTCTCCCACATGTAAGTATATATAAACGTTAACCCTCACCACCTTGTAGACAAATCCCTAATTTCAAATTTCAAAATTCATATGAGTGTTGAGGTGGTTTACGTTCCATCAAGTTCATTCAGTAATTATGAGTTCGCAATCATTAAGTTCTAGGTATATTACACCTTCCGGACTAAAACTCGAGTGTGCGTGTCATTTACCATCACCTTCTAGGACTTCATGTATAGTAGACAATATCGGGAGACGATTCTATGGCTATGGGAGATTCGGTGCACTAGGGGAATGCAACTTTTTTAAATGGATCAGCCGGAAACTTTGCCCGAGGGGAAGAGAATATGCACTCGAACTTTCAGAGAAACTGAAGATGTATGAAAATGAACAAGTCCATCGCTGTATATTGAAAGTGGAGGCAGAGATAAGGTACGTCGTGTGTTCAATCTAGCAGATGAAAGAAAGGAATGAAGAATTACGTAAGGAATTAGAAGCCAAAAGAAAAAACTTGAAATTAATTGGTATGTCGTTGAAGACCTGTGTTTTTCTTATTTTTGTTATTTGGATTATATGTAGCCTGTAGGTACAACAGTACCAGTATCGTTAACAATGGTATTATCTTACTGTGATCGGTGTGCTAATTAACTCCAACCCACTCCAACTAATTTTCACTTTAAGATCTATAATTTGAAGTTGCCACAGTATTTATTTTCAAACCCGTCACTTTAAATTTCTACTTTAAAATAAAAATGTTATTATTTTATTCAAATCTACTTAACTCAAAACAACAAACAACCAATTAAAACTAAAAGAAAAGAAAATAAAAAGCAAAAATTAGAAAAATAATTAAGTTATGCTTGAAGTGGTACTATTCATAATTCAAAATTTGAAGCTGGAAATGAAGTGGGTTAGAGATGCTCAAATAACAGATAAAATGACATATATTATCGCTGAGAATTTATATTTTAGATTCAACTGAAAAAATACATATCACTACTACTTATTACTTAAACAGAAACTAATAACTTAGTTACATTGACCTTTTCAATGTGACCGTTCAAGCACTGTTTAGGTCCTTAATCATTTTAGAATCCACCAACCTCTGGTAGTGATCTTTCCATGTAACACAATCATTAGTGTCGTGTCCAATTTATTCATGAAAAAGACAAGCTTTACGCACTCTCTTGACAAATGGGATACAGTCTATAGTCTAGAGCAATTGGAGTTGCACTTACATGACTACATAATAGATAGAACTCCCAACTCCATGCATGGCTGGGGTCACTGTACTTGCATGACCATTGGTACCCCATAAGAGGTCTTCTACTACGAGTGCATTTTTGTCGATCTGCGTAAACTCTCGGGCACCATTATATAACTCGATGGACCTTGTTCATGAGACATGCCTTGACATAGTAAAGGTCTGGTTTCCGAACATATACAATGAGAATATCAAGAAGTCAATCCACTGACAATGCTTCACAGATGTTAGATGAAGTGGCTTTTAAGGAAGAAGACATCTTTATGTGTTCTAGCAATGATAGAGATGAAGCACTTTACATGGGCAGTGTTTGAGTGTGTTAACTAGGCAGTAACCTAAAGAGTCACACCCATTAATGTTAAAAACAACTGTTCCTCTCAACCAATTGAACTGAGCCGCTATTAATGTATTTCATTAATGCATTTTGTGTCTACTAGTAACTCGGAGCAACCTACACCAACAGTGAGAGATTTATATACTATTACTTTCTACTCAACTTGTTACTTGAAAAAACTAGCATTTTATCTTTATGAGAATTACCATAGAATCAAGGTTATGATTTGTGCTGCCACTGTAATTATAGTTTTCAAATTTATACTTGAAGGAGTCAATGTAGTAAAGATAAAATGAAGCCACTCCAACACACAAAGAGAAATTCTAATTACCCAGTAGTACTATTTAACTTGTAACTTGAAGAAAATGGAATTTAATCAGTGTTATGAGGGTTAGGAGCCTAAGTCAGTGCACTGCATCTATTATATTATGTTAGAGTCAATCTACAGGAAATAATATATCATGTCGTACCGACTTAAACCCACAAACCTATTCAATTTATCAATATCATTAATTTCAACTCGTATTAGTGTTTGCCAGAACTCAGAGATTACTTTATTGCAAAATTTATGACACCACATCATCTAATTTAAACAACTCGCAATTTATATGGTGTTTCATATGCATTAAATGATGGCCTCTTACGCCCACTACAGAATAGGGTATAACAAACTTAAGAACAAACATAAGATTGAGATCAAAATTCAAGAGTTAGTACCTGTAATATGTTACAATCTATTCGAGCACAGACTTGGACTTTTTCTCAAAAGTCATGATTTGGTTCATGCAAGATGGTACAATCAACTTAAGCATGCACAAACATCTACTTCATATTAGAATTAAATATTTGGTTCATGGCATAGGGTAAAAAAACTAACTTAAGCACAAACATAGGCTTGATATCAAAATTCAAGAGTTGGTTCCTACATCCTGCAATATGGTACAATCCATTCCCACACAAAGGTACACTTATTATCAAAACTCAAGAGTTGGTCCCTGCAGATCTTTGATCATGCTGCCCATAACTAGTCTAATAAATAATGATCATTCATTATCTAATTCATCCATACTGTAATAAATACCAGATTAATCAAGTTACCACGAGTAATAAGAATGGGCAAGATTAATTACCATATATTTCATAATGCCCTAGATAGTCATATATATATCATCATTGAATTGTATGCATTCACAACCACATTATACATAAGAACTGCTGAATTGAAAATGACATACTATTGAATATTAAAATACCATCATAAATGCGAAAACAGACCAGTAACATAAATATTATAGTAGCAAAATGAATATTCACATATTAAATTGTCCATACATAAGGTACCATGATAATAAAAAGAATGAAAGTACTAGAAGTCCATACTCTAACAAGCAGTTTATGATAGGTATAAAGAGCGGTAGTTTGTTTATTCTGGCCCATTTGATGGTGATGGGAAGGACCGATAAAGCTGGTTTGTCATTCATTGCAATCCATCAACTATCTTAATAAGATAATCAACTTCAGCTTTAATTCAGTGCTGATTGTCAGCCATTCGTTCCCTTAAAGTCAAAATCAATCTGTGCACTTCATCGATTAGCCTTTGAAGTTCAGATTGCTGCAGCTGAAGACTAAAAATGTATCTCTTCAGCTCTGCAATGGACTGTGGGATAAGTTTTACATGACATGATGGCATTAAGACATCACAGAGCTTCTCCAAACTGGTATGTCGAATTTTGGAGGACATTACCACTTGCTTCTATGAAACTCTGGGCAATATGGTTTAGATTGAGGGTTGGTGTTCCACATTGTGTTTGTTCTTCATTGTCCCCAAATAAGACATGGGGGGATCCAGACTCATTGGTATGGCTGCTCATCCTTAGAATTGAGAGGCAAAGGGTTCAGGAGGTATGGAGAAAATTGTTTGAGGGAATGGTTTGAAGGAGATGAGGGTTATCCAAGGTAGATTTTGATTATCTATAGTTGGGTAGTGGTAGAGTTGTACAATTAAGATAATCACAACCCTCCATTAAGTCCTAGTCATTAAGTCTCAACCATTAGGATTAAGTGAATGGATGGGATTGAATGAAATGTACAACTTCACTATTTTTATACTTTAGTGAATCCAATCCATATGTTTCATGTTGAGCCATTAGTTTTAGATGTGCGGTCATTTCAGTTTCAGTAGTAGAGTCTACTTTTAGTCATAGAGGCCTATTTTGCCCTCACATGGAAGGATATTTGAAAATTTCATGATGTACTCCAGCCACTTGTCAACTAATTATTCTTGCCCTTCACCTCCTTATTATTGCACATCTGCCCCTGAAAGCATGAACACATTTCGGATTATAGGATCAAAAAGTTTGGATTAGTACATTATTTTTGAATTCAATACTTCTATCATATGTTTAATTCTTAATTGCATTTAATTTCATTCACCTTACCTAATTTTGTTAACAGTGATTGCTATAATATAGGCAAATCATAATAGATAAAGTCATATAATAATTAAACTTCACATTTTAAAACATATAATATATCGATAACATGAACTAGAAACTTGGAATTAGATGATTTATAAGATTTCATTCATGGAACCAATATGATCCAAGTAATGAAATCTTTTAGTGGTAATGCATAATTCTCAATGGTAGATCCATTATTGTGCTTGTTGGAATAGGCACAGTCGATTTCTATCCCCATTCTAATACGGTGTGACTCAAACTGACTTCATCCGACTTAGATTATTACACTAGATAATTTGCAATTGGTCCCTCCCAGTATCGTTTAATTAAGAGGTTTAGCGGAGGGAATTGATTAATTGAGCATGTTGGAAAACAATGATCCGGATAATAAATTATGCATCCGGATCAAGTTTTAAAGAAATAAAAATGAATGTAAGTGATTCTCTTAAATCCAAATGGAAGCATCCGGACAAAGCCAAGACCATTTATTAAGACAAATTCAGAAACCTAAGCAAAGGAGAAAATTAAGGACAAACGACTATTCCCCAAGACTTGCATCCGGAAGAACTGATTGAAGCCATATCCGGAAGGAAGATCCGAAATAAATAAATCCAAAGGACATCCGGATGAATCATCCGGAAGACCTATATCTAAAAGCTAAGGAAAGTATAAAACATATCTTTCCTTCATCCTTTTTGGTCTATTAAAGTCAAAAAATACTTCTCCTAAGAAACAAGTACAAAAAGACAGCTTGCACAAATCAGGGAAAAGTCAAAAGGTTCCGACACAGGATAGAGAAAGTGTAACTACCTTTTCTATTAGACAAATAAAGGTGCGCGTGGAGCTTACAACATATGACAATTGGTATGAAAGTTGGTGTATCACATAATGACAAACAAAATGATCACCGACAACTGTCCAGCATCAATCCCAAGAATTCAAACGGATCAAAACATAGTCTAACAGACTGATCAATGGATCTGGAAGCTCCACATCACAAACTAATCAAGGGTGAAGATTGAATGTAAGCTTACCAACTACAAACATCTGCATTTATGATCAAAGCCTATAAAGAGAGCTCTTCACCAACTGAGAATAGTAACTGATTGACTTACAAAAGCAAGCAACAAAGCAATACACATTCAATCAGTCAAGATAATCCCTCCAAGAACCTTTGATTCAAAATCTGTTTATAAGGATTCCCAAGTGAAACTATAAACTTAAGGAACTCCAATAATCAACCTTTGTTATACACAAAAGAGTTAGAATCTCCAACTTGGGTGAGTTGGAAGATTGGAATAGAACTTGAAGTAGGTGCTTTGAGTGACATCTCCCTGTAGGACTCAACTTAGATTTAAAGTAGAAGGCTAAGTGGTGTATCATACTAAAGATAACATGACTCAGCTAGGAGTTAGTGCTTCAAGTAGTATATGCTACTTTTGGAAGGGGTCATCATCCGGTGACAAATCTGTAAGGCTTGATTCCTGCCAGTTGAAAAGGAATGCGTTAATGGATAAGCTCACAAGAAGGAACCTCTGGGGACTAGACGTAGGCAGGGCTGAGCCAGTATAAAACATCTGTGTTTGATTTACTTTTACTTTGCTATATTTCACTCATTTGCATTATCTAGATTCATTCTCCGAATTATACGCATTATTTGGAACCATCTTTCGGATCATAATCAAACACACTACACTAAGACTTTCTCTAAGTCTATTAATTCCGTAAAAAAGGGCCATTCACCCCCCTCTGCCCTTATAATTACTCTCACAGGGACCAACAAGTGGTATCAGAGCTAGTGCTCAAACTAGAGATCTAACAATCTTGAGCGAAAGTCCACATATTTTGATTTATAAATCAAAATGAGTTTCCACAACTCACAACTTCTTCCCAAGGGTATGTCTATTACCCATCCTCCACTCTTCACCGGTAAACACTACACGTTCTAAAAAAACTAGATGAAGAACTTCATCCAATTATAAAGTATACAAGCATGGTTAGTTATTAAAGATGTTCCATACGAACCTACTTACAAAGTAGAGGGTATGACTACCCGAAAGCCAACAAGTTTGTGGGATGATAATGACTTTAAAAAATTATGTGAAAATGCAAATGCTATTAACATGCTTCATTATGCTCTTAGTGCAGCAAAATTCAAAAGGATATCCGGATGTGAAACTGTAAAAGTGATATGGGAGAAGCTGGAAGTAACCTTGAAGGAACTACCAAAGTAAGAGAGGCCAAACTTGATCTACTCCAGCAAAAGTTTGAATCTTTTAAAATGGAGCCTAAAGAATCAATTAGCAACATGAACACTAGATACACAAATCTAGTGAATGAAATGAAGAGACTAGGGAAGGAGATTCCAGAAATAGATATGATCAAGAAAGTGCTCCGGAGTCTCACCAAGGAATGGGACAATAAAAAGACTGCCATTTAGGAAGCTCATGACTTAAATTTCTACAGTTATGATGAACTCATTGGTAATCTTCTAACTCAAGAACTATCCTTGGAAAGATAGAGCCAATAAGAAAAGAAACCTAAAGAGCGAAAGAAGGCCATTGCTCTTAAGGCAGAATCCATCGGATTAGGCTCATCCGAAGAGGAAGAGCAAATAGATGAGTTAATGAGTACTAAAGATCAACTCGCTCTATTAACCAAAAGGCTAAATCAATTCATACAAAAGAAGGATAGAAGAAGATAAAAAAGATATGAATCTCGGAGACCAAGAGAAGGCACCTCCAGAAGAAGTAAGCACAGAAGGAATCCGGAAGAAAAGAAAGATTCGGAGAAAGATGTTGCCTATTTCAAATGTGGTGAAAAAGGCCATTTCAGGAAAAAATGTCCCAAACTCAAGAAAGCTAAGAAATTTAAAAGGAAGGCAATGGTCGCTACATGGAGCAACAGTGAAGAAAGCAGCAGTTCATCTTCAACAAAAGAAGAGAAAATAACTAACTATGCATTCATGGCTCTAACTGAACCAGAAGCAGAATAATCCAGAAGGAACGACTCGAGGTAAGAAATAGTACAAATTGAAGAAATAAATTTGACAAACACTGAGGTAAATTCTTACTCTAACTCTACCTCTAACTTTGATCTTGCAAAAGCTCTTTCTATTGTTATCAATGGAGTGAAAAAGAATGCGAAAGCCATCAAGTCTATGAAAAGAGCGATACTAGAATTGGCTAGGGATGCTGAGGTGATGGCACAAGACATCAATTTGGTTAGAGCAACCAAGTATATTGATGTGGTAGAACAAAACTTTCTAAGAAATCAAGTCTAGATTCTGAATGCAAATGTGATGGGACTAGATAGAGAAGTCAACCTACTTAAAGAAGCATCCCGAAAGAAACCTGAAACAAAGAATCCAAGAAGAGATAATCCCTCTCCTCCTCAGAACAAGATTTAAAGAAACTCATATCAAAGGACAAATAAAGTAAGAAGACAACCACAAGTTCAAAGATTCACTGCTACTCAGAAAGGAAAGGCTAAGGTAGCTAATAACCAACTACCTATCAAGCAAAGAAAAAATTACAGAGACGAAATTGCTCCACCAACCAACTTCCAGAATTATAACGGACCATCCACAGTGTGCACGAAGCTGGGCTTAAAGGCAACTATGGAAGGGAGGATCTGAAGAATATTAGCAAGAAGCAAAAGCAAAATATACCTATTTCAGGGTGCAGGTTTTGTGGGAAAAATAACCATATAACTAAATCATGTATATTAAAGAATGGCTATTATGATGATTATCCTTGTCCTGAGATAGTTATTAACCCGAGAGGACCCAAATCTGATTGGGTACCCAAACCCACTTGATCTATTTTGTAGGTATGCCTTAAATCCACAATAGATTAGCACACTTGGTACATTGATAGTGGATGCTCAAGACACGTGACAGGTGATGAGAAGGCCTTAATCATATTAACCCGAAAGAAGGGAGGCAAAGTGAGCTTTGGAGATAATCAAAAGGGTCAGATCACTGGACATGGAACCATTGGATCTAGATTAAAGATTAAAGATGTCTCACTAGTTGATGAACTGCAATTCAACCTACGAAGTGTAGCTCAATTATGTGACAAAGGAAGAAAAGTCACATTTAACTCTGAAGGCTGCTCAATTTATGACAGTAAGTCCAATCAACTTATTCTTTATGCACCTAGAGTAAATAATGTCTATTCTGTAAATATAAAAAATGACAAGAAAAATATATGCCTGGTGTCTAAAGAAGAAGAGTCATGGCTATAGCGCCGGAGATTGGGACATGTAAGCATGGATCTCCTGTCCAAATTAGCCAAAAAGGAATTAGTTGAGGGTTTGCCTAAGGTTGCTTTTGATAAGGATTATCTATGCACCGCATGTGAATTAGGTAAACAACATAAGAAAAGTTTCACTTCCATATCATACATTCCTTCCAAAAGAGTACTTGAGCTCTTACACATTGATCTTTTTGGTCCAATTAAGCCACTAAGCTTAGGTAAAAGAGAATATAACATGGTCATTGTAGACGACTATTCTCGATATACCTGGGTTGTCCTGCTAACAAGCAAGGATGAAGCATTTGACCAATTCTCCAAAACATTCATCCGGATAGAAGTAGAACAGGGCATACACATTGCATGTATCCGGAGCGATAATGGTAGGGAGTTCAAAAACAAGCATTTTGCTAACTTTTGCGACTCTAAGGGCGTTGAACATAACTTCTCTACTGCTCACACTCCTCAACAAAAAGGAGTGGTAGAAAGAAAAAATATGACCCTAGTAGAAATGGCTAGAATAATGCTAAGTGAAAATCGTTTGCCAAACTATTTCTAGGGTGAGGCTGTAAGCACAGCATGCTACATCTTAAATAGAGCTCTCATTAGAAAGACTATAGAAAAGACCCCATATGAAATCTGAAAGGGAAGAAAACCAAAAATTGGATACTTCAAAGCATTTGGATGTAAATGCTACATTCTTAATGATATAGAGCAATTAGGAAAATTTGATCCTAAATCTAATGAAGCAATTTTCCTCGACTACTCAACACATAGCAAGGCTTATAGAGTCTTCAATAAACAAAGTCAAACTATAGTAGAATCTATACATGTAGATTTTGATGAGACTAGTACTACAGGAAAGAAAGGCTGTCCTCCGGAAGACCAAATTCCGGAAGCTGAAGGATCTGAAGAAAGAAAGAAAAGAGAAATTCCTGACTCATTTCAAATCAAGAAGTACAAACAGGAAGATGAAGGAGTGACCTTTGATCCAGAAATACAACAAGTCAATCTTAATCAACAAGGAATTGACTTCAATGAAGGAGTAGATGAAGTTCAAGTGGAACAAGATCAAAATGAAGGCCTAGAAAGGGAGATCCGAACCCAAGAGATCATTCTATAGAGAATATTCTAGATGATGTTTAAAATCCATTTAGGACCAGAGGTCAGCTCAATCGGATGATGAGCCATGCCACTTTTGTCTCTCTCATAGAGCTAAAGAAATTTTAAGAAGCTGAAGGGGATAAAAGCTGGATGTTGGCGATGCAGGAAGAGCTAGATCAATTCACTAGGAAAGATGTATGAGATCTTGTTCCCTCTCCTAAAAGAAAGTCAATTATAGGCATTAAATGGGTGTTTCGGAATAAACTTGATGAATCTAGAGCAGTAGTAAGAAATAAGGCGAGACTAGTTGCTCAAGGCTACAATCAGCAAGAATGAATTGATTTCGAAGAAACATTCGCTCCTGTAGCAAGACTGGAAGCAATCCGGATCCTATGTGCTTTTATATCATTTATGGGGTTCACATTATACCAAATGGATGTCAAAAGTGCATTTCTGAATGGTGTCATTCAAGAAGAAGTGTATGTTAAGCAACCACCTGGATTTGAAGATCTGAAGCATCCTGATCATGTCTACAGACTAAAGAAAGCTCTCTATGGATTAAAGCAGGCACCAAGAGCCTGGTATAAAAGATTGACCTCATTCCTGATATCCAAGGAATATACTAGAGGCAGAGAAGATACCACACTCTTCATCCAGAAGAAGAAAAATGATATTATTCTAGTCCAGAACTATGTAGATGATATCATTTTTTATGCCACTGATGAAAGGATGTGCAAAGAATTTAGATTTTAAATGCAGAAAGAATTTGAGATATCCATGATAGGAGAGTTCAACTTTTTCCTTGGTCTATAAATCAAACAAAGCCCAGATGGGATTTTCATAAATCAATCAAAATACACCAAGGGGATCCTGAAAAAGTTTGAAATGGATAGCAATAAACCAATGTCTACTCCAATGAGTTCAGATACAATCTTATCCAGTGATTGTGGAGGAGAAGATGTTAACCAAAAGCTATATAGAGGAATGATTGGCTCACTCCTATACTTAACAGTAAGCAAACCTGAAATACACTATGTAGTATGCTACTGTGCAAGATATCAGGCTAATCCAAAGGATTCTCATCTCAAAGCTGTCAAGAGGATATTGAGATATCTCCTTGGAACCAATGAAGTTGGGTTATAGTATCCTAGTAATGGAGACTTTACTCTCTAGGGGTTTACGGATGCAGACTATGGCAGAGATACTCTTGAGAGAAAAAGTACATCTAGAGGATGTCATTTCTTGGAGACTGCTTAGTCTCATGGTATAGCAAGAAATAAACTTCAGTTGCCTTATCCACCACAGAAGCCGAATATATGGTAGCTGGAAGTTGTGTTGCTCAACTCCTATAGATCAAACAACAACTTGAAGATTATAGAGTGAAATCCGGATGTGTGGATATATTGTGTGACAACAAAAGTGCTATTGATGTGTCAAAGAATCTGGTGCTTCATAGCCAGATGAAGCATGTCAACATAAGGTATCACTTCATCCGGGATCATATGATGAAAAAGGATGTTGCACTGGTATATATCCCAACAAATGAACAAAGAGCTGATATATTTAGCAAACCCTTAACTAAAGATCAATTTGGAAAGCTGAGAGAATCAATTGGAATGTCAAATACAATCTAGAAAAACTCTAGAATATAGTATCTAATCAAGTCGGATCTTGAGATAAAATTCTCACTCTGGAAGAAAAGAACAGTTGGAAAAGTATACTCCGGAAGATTGCCACGTCAACCCACAAACAGTGACACATGGCAGTAAAAGCCCATCAAGGTAACTATTACTTTTTGAATTTTAAAAGTCCAATAGCTGTTAGACGCGCCGTAAATATAGCAGTTAATTCAAAAATAAACCATTCCCATTCTCCAATTAAACTAAATTCACCTCTCTCCTAAAAATCCAACTGCCATGTCATCAATCCAGTCAAAAACACCGGAGTCCGGATTATAGTTATACCCTCACTTTAAAAAATCTATATGAACTCCCTCAAAATCCCTTCTCTTCTTCACACGAGTAACGATCTCACTATTACTCTATAAAAATTCAAACCTAAAACACCATCTCAAATACTTAAAAACGGCAGCAAAAAACACCTCAAACAACCTCGAAATCCTACCAAGCAAAAACCTCTTTCAATTGTCTGACTTGAAAGAAGCAGATCTTGAACCCTTAAATCTTAAAACCTCCAATTTCATCATCCCTACTGATCATCTAGGAGATGACTATCTATTCAAAACACCACCCTTCTTCACCCTAAATGAAGATTAAAATTTAGGTGATCTTCTCAAAATAAACTGCCTAACCTATCCCAAACTGGTGAAAGAGTTCTACTCAAATCTAAGTGCGCATACTCACTTTTATGCCCTACGCACTGAGGTACAAGGAAAGATTATCTTCATAACACCAGAATTCTTTAAGAAGAATCCAAATATGAAAAATTTAGGAGTACTGTTAAGAAAAGATGGGGATGAGATCGGAATTGAGTATGACTCTAAGTTGTGGCTCCACCAGAACTACTTCGGGGATAAATTCTCAACATACTTCCCCAGAGCGCCCAGATTCCTATAGCATTCTCTAGCAAAGGTCATCCTAATAAGGAGGGGGTCATTGACTACAGTCTCTTCCCTCAAGCGCTGCATTTTGCAGCACTGGGTTGGTAGCATAGAAGTAAACTGGCTAGTCTTGATTATCCATTATCTCAAGACCTATGTCAACTCATATGATGCCTTGATCACGAGGATCCTTCAAGCAGAAGGAGTGGATCTTACTGGATTTAAGGGGATTTATGGCAAACCCATCTTAAAGAAGAATTTCCTAAACCTCTGCTTCAATGAAGAATGGGATGAAGAAAAGGCAAAGCTAAAAAGAGATGAACAAAAAGTTAAATCCAGAAAGGCAGCTGATCCGGAAGCTGAAGCCCCAGTTCCCAAAAGGCCTAGAACCACAAAAGCCAAAGCCAAAAGACAAGTGGAACTAGTTGATGAGGATACTCTTTCTCTCACTCAAATCCTAGGCTCTGAATAGCCAAGACCCAGAGGCAGATTGATTAAAGTAGCAGCCTAGAAGGGACTGCATGGGCTTACTGTGGGTCTATCTAAAATCACAACAAAGGTGATTAAGGTTAAAAGAAAGAAAGCCAAGAGAACTTTGGATGAGATGAAGGAAGAAGATGATGATTAGGAAACGGAGGATGAGGCTCCTCCTTAAAAGCGGCTCCAAAGAAAAGGGCTAACATTTGATGAAGCCCTTGCTGCTAAAAAAAAGAGCTAGTGAAGGCAGAAGGCTTGCTGGGATAGTGTTAAATGAAGAGGCCAAGCAGTATAGAGAGAAGGCTGTATTGGAAATGGCTAAGTCTAGCAAAGGAAAGAATATTCATGGAGCAATGGAAATTATAGGCAAGATGACAATCAATTGGATGTCATTCAAGCAGTAATCAAGGAAAACAAGAAAATCAATAGAGAAAGAACTGAAGGTCCTAGAGATTCCTCACAGATTCCTCCTATTCTTGTTGATTCACATGCCCTAGATGCCATGTCCGAAATCCCGAAAGCAGCTGAGTTCATCTTTGCTAAAAGAACAGATCCACTTTCGGAGAATCTGATTGGACCAAACATGAGGTCATAAACCTTAAAATTCCTGAAAAGGCATTGCAGAAGGCTGTTGAAGGAAAATGCCAACATGCTAGAGGAAGAAAGTCCTGAAAAGGCATCTGCTAAAATGGTTGAGGACAATTCCAGCCATCCAAAGGAAGGGCCGGAAGAAGAAAGAAGGGATAAGGATCAGACACAACAAACCATTGAGGTAACCCCTAATCTTCTTCATCCCTCTTCTGATACTGAAAAGCACAACTTAGCTACATTCTCTCAAGATGTAGCTAAGGATATAGTGCCAAACCCAGATGCAATAACTATGGAGGTGGGAGAAAGTCTGAGTTCCAATGGACACACTTTTGATATGGATCCTACAGGCGAGGCTAATCTGGAGGAAAGGGAAATCAGCAAAAGTGAAGTAGAAAGAGTAGTTGGAGGCTCACGATTGCCAAATAATAGCCCATTTGGAAGCAGTTCAAGCTTCAAAAGTGAATCAAGCTCATCCGGTAGTGAATCATCCTGACCCTCTAACAAACACTTCCCTCCTCACACCAAATTAGTAACTCTTCCTAATGAGAACTCCATAGAATCCAAAGTCAGTGCAGCTCTTAAACATCATCAAGAAGGCTTTATCAAAAAGAGCCTCCTAACCATCTGCACACATCTTAAAGCTGTGGAGAAGGAACTTCTTAGGTGGATGTTGAATTAAGAGGTCTGCAAGGACTTAGGTGAAATCAAAGAATTGCTGAACTGTCTCCCTAGAATTGAGCAACAAGTCATGAACTTCCCAACACCTGGAGCTCTGGCGACAGCTTCCCCCTCTAAGATTAAGCCTCTCTTAAATGAAATAAAGGAAAGCACCTCTGAATCAAACCACAACGCCAGTCAAGCCAATACCTTGGCCTCTGATAACTCTGCAATAGTGCTGCAAAGAGTCTCCTCCTCCACGACAGACCTATCCATAGAGCTCAAAGACTACATAGATACCAAGTTTGAAAACTTGTCAAAATTCATGGAGGATAGGGATTTAAAATGAACTCTGCTCAACATGGAGACTGATCAGCAAGTCACTCAGGAGATGCTTGCAAATTTTATAGACAAAATCCTCCCCCAACTGAAAGAGAAGATTCTTGATGATATGGGTGATGAAATGCAAGCAAGGAATCAACAAATGAGTGAAAGAAAACTATCTTCAAAGAGATTAAAGATCAGACAGAATCTATCCACAATATCCGAAAGGGTCTTAGTGATAAAATCACCCTTCTTCAAACTAGAATAAACAAATTATCTATCTCTGGACCCTCCTCTTCTCTGGATACTCCAGAATGTCAGCTCATTCCAATCCTACATGATCTAGTTCAGTCCATAGGGGATTCAATGTTTATGAGCCAAAAAGGCTTGACTATACTCATTAAGGCCATGTTCCCTTGCTTTGATCCGAAGGACCAAGAACAGATTCTACGTATCCTCCCTCAAATTTCATAATCATATGATAAGCTCCGGAGGGTCCTTCATCCTTACTACCTGACTCCGCCTATTGTCAATCAAATTATTGATGAGTGAGCTAAAGGTAACAAAGACTACTCTATCTACTCCTCTGCATGGCAGAAATCTTAGGATAAATGCACCTATATGGTCATTGACCCCCTTGATGGAAGCAAAAATGGGGAGGAAGAAGATAATCAGCAAAGAGATGGAAGCGGGAAAGGAAAAACATTGCAAGTCCGAAAAAGTGGTCCGTTCAGAGAAATAGTTAAGCTAGCTAGATAAAATTGTAATAGCTAGATTCTCTTTATATGTATTTTTGTATCTTGTAACACTGAACTTCATGATGTTAACTATTGTTAACAGCAGAAGTATATATAAAGGGAAAAATTCTTAACTATCAAAACAAACACTTCTAAAGTACAATCTATAATTATACTATAATAAACTTAGAAGCATAAGTCATAAAATTATGAGGGAGCATGGATACTAAAATCTTGGGTGAGTATCTTAAAAATCTTAAGTTTTTGTTTCCATCAAATGGGAGAGATTGTTGGAAAACAATGATCCGGATAATAAATTATGCATCCGGATAAAGTTTGAAAGAAACAAAATCTAATGTAAGTGATTCTCTTAAATCCAAATGGAAGCATTCGGATAAAGCCAAGACCATTTATAGACAAATTCAAAAACCTAAGCAAAGGAAAAAATTAAGGACAAATGACTATTCCCCAAGACTTGCATCCGGAAGAACTGATTGAAGCCATAGCCGGAAGGAAGATCCGGAATAAATAAATCCAAAGGACATCCGGATGACTCATCCGGAAGACCTATATCTAAAAGCTAAGGAAAGTATAAAACATATCTTTCCTTCTGCCTTTTTGGTCTACTAAAGTCAAAAATTACTTCTCCCCAGAAACAAGTACAAAAAGACAGCTTGCACAAATCAGGGAAAAGTCAAAAGGTTCCGATAAAGGACAGAGAAAGTGTAACTTCCTTTTCTATTAGACCAATAAAGGCGCATGTGGAGCTCACAGCAAATGACAATTGGTATGAAAGTTAGTGTATCACATAATGATAAACAAAATGATCACTGACAACTGTGCAACATCAATCCCAAGAATTCAAACGGATCAAAACACAGTCTAATGGACTGATCAATGGATCCAAAAGCACCACATCACAAACTGATCAAGGGTGAAGATTGAATGTAAGCTTACCAACCACAAACGGCTACATTTATGATCAAAGCCTATAAAGAGAGCTCTTCGCCAACTGAGAAGAGTAACTGATTGGCTTATAAAAGCAAGTAACAAAGCAATACACATTCAATCAGTCAAGATAATCCCTCCAATAACCATTGATTCAAAATCTATTTTTAAGGATTCCCATGTGAAACTATAAACTTAAGGAACTCTAAAAATCAACCTTTGATATACATAAAAGAGTTAGAATCTCCAACTTGGGTGAGTAAGGAGATTGGGATAGAACTTGAAGTAGGTGCTTTGAGTGACATCTCCCTGTGGGACTCAGCTTAGATTCAAAGTAGAAGGCTAAGTGGTATATCCTACTAAAGATAAGAGGACTCAGCTAGGAGTTGGTGCTTCTAGTAGTATATCCTACTTTCGAAAGGGTTCGCCATCTGGAGATAAATCTATAAGGCTTGATTCCTACTAGTTGAAAAGGAATCCACTAGTGGATAAGCTCGAAATAAGGAAACTCCGGGGACTGGACGTAGGAGGGGCTGAACCAGTATAAAACATCTGTGTTTGATTTACTTTTACTTTGCTATATTTCACTCATTTGCATTATCCAGATTCATTCTCCGGATTATACTCATTATTCGAAACCATATTCTAGATCATAATTAAACACGCTACACTAAGACTTTCTCTACGTCTATTAATTCCGCGAAAAAGGGCCATTCTAACAAAGCATGCTAGTTACATTATTTGGGATCATTGGCAAAGTCGGGATGATTTTAAAACCAATTCTATGGTCGTGGGACTTTGAGCCACTTAGGTTGAGCAATGCCTAACACTAAATAATTTCATTACTTGGATCGGAATTCTTTTTATTTTTTCTTTTAGTGGTGAAGGAATGCATAATTCTGAATAGTAAATCCATTATTGTGCTAGTTGGAATAGTTCTAGTGGATTTCTATCCCCATTCTAATACGGTGCGACTCGCACTGACTTCATCCAACTTAGAGCATTATACTAGATAATTTGCCATAGGTCACTCCCAATAACATCTAATTAAGAGGTTGAACGGAGGGAATTGATTAATTAAGCATACTAGTTATATTATTAGGACTCGTGGGAGGAGTCGGGATGTTTTTGGAAGCAATTCTATGGTCGTGGGACTTGGAGCCACTTAGGTCGAGCAATGCCTAACACTAAATAATTTCTTTATGTGGATCGTAATTCTTTTAATTTTTTCTTTTAGTGGTGAAGCAATGCATAATTCTGATTGGTAGATCCATTATTGTGCATGTTGGAATATGTCCAGTTGATTTCCATCCCCATTCTAATACGGTGCGACTCGAATTAAATTCATCCAACTTAGAGCATTATACTAGATATTATACAATTGGTCCATCCAAATATCGTTTAATTAAGAGGTTCAATGGAGGGGATTGATTAATTGAGCATACTAGTGAGATTATTTAGGCTCGTGGGCAGAGTCGGGATGATTTTGGAAGCAATTTTATGACCGTGGCACTTGGTGCCACTTAGGTGGACAAATGCCAAACACTAAATAATTTTATTACTTAGATCATAATTATTTTTATTTTTTCTTTTAGTGGAGAAGGAATGCATAATTCTAAACCTTAAATCCGTTATTATGCTTATTAGAATGGGTCCAGTCGATTTCTATCCCCATTCTAATACGGTGAGACTCGAACTGACTTCATCCCACTTAAGGGATTAAATTAGATAATTTGCAATAGGTCCCTCCCAATACCATTTAATTTTAAGGTTTAGAGGAGGGAATTGATTAATGGAGTATGCTTGTTACATTATTTGAGGCTTGTGGGCGGAGTTGGGATGATTTTGGAAGCAATTTTATGGTCGTTGCACTTGGTGCCACTTAGATTGAGCAATGCCTAACACTAATTAATTTCATTACTTGGATTGTAATTCTTTTTATTTTTTCTTTTAGTGGTGAAGGAATGCATAATTCTGAACAGTAGATCCATGATTGTGCTTATTGAAATGGGTCTAGTTTTTCTATCCTCATTCTAAAACAGTACGACTCAAACTGACTTCATCTGACTTAGAGCATTACACTAGATAATTTAAAATTGTTCCCTCCCAATATCATTTGGTTTTTCGGTTTAGCGGAGGGAATTGATTAATTGAGCATGCTAGTTACATTATTCAGGCTCGTGGGCGGAGTTAGGATGATTTTGGAAGCAATTTTATGGTCGTGGCACTTGGTGCCACTTAGGTCGACCAATGCCTAACACTAAATATATTCATTACTTGGATCATAATTATTTTTATTTTTTCTTTTAATGTTGAAGGAATGCATAATTCTGAACGGTAGATCCACTATTGTTATTGTTGGAATGAGTCCAGTCAATTTCTATCCCTATTCTAATACAGTGTGACTCAAATTGACTTCATCCGACTTAAGGGATCATACTAGAAAATTTGCAAATTATCCCACTCAATATTGTTTAATTAAGAGGTTGAGTGGAGGGAATTGATTAATTGAACATGCGAGTACATTATTCTGGCTTGTGGGCGGAGTCGGGATGATTTTGAAAGAAATTCTATGGTCATGGGACTTGGTGCCACTTAGGTCAACAGACGCCTAACACTAAATAATTTCATTACATGGATCGAAATTCTTTTTATTTATTCTTTTAGTGGAGAAGGAATGCATAATTCTGAACGGTAGATCCATTGTTGTGCTTATTGGAATGGGTCTAGTCGATTTCTATCCCCATTCTAATACCACGCGACTCGAACTGACTTCATTAGACTTAAGGGATTAAACTAAATAATTGGCAGTAGGTCCCTCCCAATATCATTTGGTTTTAAGGTTTAGCTGAGGGAATTGATTAATTGAGCATGCTAGTTACATTATTCGGGCTCGTGGGCGGAGTTGGGAGGATTTTGAATAAAAACTATGGTCGTGGGACTTGGTGCCACTTAGGTCGACCGACACCTAACACTAAAAATTTCTTTACGTGGATCATAATTCTTTTTATTTTTTTAGTGGTGTAGGAAGGCATAATTTTTAATGGTAGATCCATTATTGTGCTTGTTGGAATGGGACTAGTCAATTTCTATACCTATTATAATATGGTGTGACTCGAACTGACTTCATGCGACTAAGAGAATTACACTAGATAATTTTCAATTAGTCCCTCCTAATATCATTTAATTTTTAGGTTTATTAGAGGGAATTGATTAATTAAGCATGCTTGTTACATTATTCGGGCTCGTCGGCGGAGTTGGGATGATTTTGGAAGCAATTTTATGGTCGTGGCACTTGTTGCCACTTAGGTTGACCAACGCCTAACACTAAATAATTTCATTACTGGTATCATAATTCTTTTTATTTTTTCATTTAGCAGTGAAGGAATGCATAATTCTTAACGGTAGATCCATTATTGTGCTTGTTGAAATGGGTCCAGTCGATTTCTATCCCCATTGTAATACGATGCGACTCGAACTGACTTCATCCGAGTTAAGGGATTACACTAGATAATTTGAAATTGGTCCCTCCCAATATCATGCAATTTTCAGGTAAGCGGAGGGAATTGATTAATTGAGAATGCTAGTTACATTATTTATGCTCGTGGGCGGAGTTGGGATGATTTTGGAAGCAGTTCTACGGTAATGGGACTTGGTGCCACTTAGGTCGAGCAACACCTAACATTAAATAATTACTCATTTCTTGGATCCTAATTCTTTTTATTTTTTCTTTTAGTGGTGATAGAATGCATAATTCTGAATTGTAGATCCCCATTTTGATACGGTTGACTCGAACTGACTTCATCCGACTCAGAGCATTACACTAGATAATTTGCAATATGTCCCTCCCAATAGCATTTAATTTTCAGGTTAAGCAGAGGAAATTGATTAGTTGAGCTTGCTAGTTACGTTATTCAGGCTTGTGGGCAGAATCAGGATGGTTTTGAAAGCAATTCCATGGTCTTGGGACTTAGTGCAACTTAGGTCGACCAATGCCTAAGACTAAATAATTTCATTACATGGATCATTTTTATTTTTTTTTCTTTTAGGGGTTGAGGAATGCATAATTCAAAATGGTAGATACATTATTATGCTTGTTGGAATGGGTCCAGTCGATTTCTATCCACATTCTAATACGGTGCGACTCGAACTAACTTCATCCGACTTAGAGCATTACACTAGATAATTTGCAATTGGTCCCTCCTAATATCATTTGATTCACAAGTTTAGCAGATGGAATCGATTAATTGAGCATGCTAATTACCTATTTCGGGCTCGTGGGCGGAGTCGGGATGATTTTGAAAAAAATCTATGGTCATAGGACTTGGTGCCACTTAGATCGACCAATGCCTAACGCTAAGTAATTTCATTAAATGGATCCTAATTCTTTTTATTTCTTCTTTTAGTGGTGAAGGAATGCATTATTCTGAATGGTAGATCCATTATTGTACTTATTGGAACGGGTCCAGTTGATTTCTATCATCATGCTAATACGGTGCGACTCGAACTAACTTCATCCAACTTAGAGAATCACTATAGATAATTTGCAATTAGCCCCTCCCAATATTGATTAATTTTTAGGTGTAGCAGAGGGAATTGATTAATTGAGCATGATAGTTACATTATTTGGGCTCATGGGAGGAGTCAGGATGATTTGAGGAGCAATTTTATGGTCGTGGCACTTGGCGCCACTTGGGTGGACAACTCCTAACACTATTTAATTCCATTACTTGGGTCATAATTCTTTTTATTTTTTCTTTTAGTGGTGAAGGAATGCATAATTCTGAACTGTAGATCCATTATTGTGCTTGTTGGAACGGGTCCAGTCGACTCAAACTGACTTCATCCGACATAAGGCATTGCACTAGATAATTTGCAATTGGCCCCTCCCAATATCGTTTAATTAAGAGTTTAAGTAGAGGGAATTGAATAATTGAGCATGATAATTACATTATTCGGGCTCATGGGTGGAGTTGGGATGCTTTTGAAAGAAATTCTATGATCGTGGGACTTGGTGCCCCTTAGGTCGACCAACGCCTAACACTAAATAGTTTTATTACATGGATTTAAAATCTTTTTATTTGTTCTTTTAATGTTGAAGGAATGATTAATTCCGAACTATAGATCCATTATTGTGCTTGTTGGAAAGGGTCTAGTCCAATTTTATACCCATTCCAATATGGTGCGACTCGAACTGACTTCATCCGACTTAGAGCATTACACTTGATAATTTGCAATTGGTCCCAATATCATTTAATTCTTAGGTTTAGCAGATCGAATTAATTAATTGAGCATGCTAGTTACATTATTCGGGCTCGTTGGCAAAGTCGGGATTATTTTGAAAGAAAATCTATGGGCTTGGGACTCGGTGCCACTTATGTCGACCAACGACTAACACAAAATAATATCTTTACGTAGATCATAATTCTTTTTTATTTTTTCTTTTAGTAGTATAGGAAGGAATAATTCTGAACAGTAGATGCATTATTGTGCTTGTTGGAATGGATCATGTCAGTTTCTATCCCCATTCTAATATGGGGCTACTCGAATTGACTTCATCTGACTATGAGAATTGCACTAGATAATTTTCTATTGGTCCCTTCCAATATTGCTTAATTTTAGTTTTATCGGAGGGAATTGATTAATTAATCATGCTAGTTACATTCTTCGGCTTCGTGGGAGGAGTGGGGATGATTTTGGAAGTAATTTTATGGTAGTGGTACTTGGTGCCACTTAGGTCGACCAACGCCTAACACTAAATAATTTCAGTACTTGGATCGTAACTCTTTTTATTTTTTCTTTTAGTGGTGAAGGAATGTATAATTTTGAACTGTAGACCCATTATTGTGCTTATTGGAACGGGTCCAGTCAATTTCTATCCCCATTGTAATATGGTGTGACTCAAACTGACTTCATCCGGCTTCAGGGATTACACCAGATAATTTGCAATTGGTCCCTCTAAATACCGTTTAATTTTTAGGTTAAACAGAGGAAATTGATTAATTGTGCACTAGTTACATTATTCGGGCTTGTGGGCGGAGTCGGGATGATTTTGGAAGTAATTCTATGGTCGTGGGACTTGGTGCCACTTAGGTCAACCAACGCCTAACACTAAAAAATTATTCATTACTTGGATTGTAGTTCTTTTTATTTTTTGTTTTAGTGGTGAAGGAATGCATTATTCTAAACAGTAGATCCATTATTTTGCTTGTTAGAATGGGTCTAGTTGATTTCTATCCCCTTTTTAATTTTATGCGACTCGAGCTGACTTCATACGACTTAGAGCATTACAATAGATAATTTGCAATTGGTCCCTTCCATTATCGTTTAATTTCCAGGTTTAGTAGAGGGAATTGATGAATTGAGCATGATAGTTACATTATTCGGGCTCGCGGGAGTAGTCGGGATTATTTTGGGAGCAATTTTATGGTCGTGGCACTTGGTGCCACTTGGGTTGACTAACGCCTAACACTAAATAATTTCATTACTTGGATCGTAATAATTTTTCTTTTTTCTTTTAGAGGTGAAGGTAGGCCTAATTCTGAATGGTAGATCCGTTATTATGCTTGTTGGAACCGGTCCAATTGATATCTATCCCCATTCTAATATAGTGCAACTCAAACTGACTTCATTCGACTTAGAGCATTACACTCGATAATTTGTAATTGGTTCCTCCCAATATGGTTTAATTAAGCAGTTAACTAGAGGGTGTTTATTAATTGAGCATTGAAGCTACATTATTTGGGCCAGTGTGTGGAGTCGGGATTTTTTTGAAAGAAATTCTATGGTCGTGGGACTTGGTGCCACTTAGGTCGACCAATGCCTAACACTAAATAATTTCACTACTTGGATCATAATTCTTTTTATTTTTTCTTTTAGTGATGATGGAATGCATAATTCTTAACGGTAGATCCATTATTGTGCTTGTTGGAGCTGGTCCAGTCGATTCCTATCCCCATTCTAATACGGTGCTACTCGAACTGACTTTATCCAACTTAGAGTATAACACTAGATAATTTGAAATTGGTCCCTCCCAATATCGTTCAATTTTAATGTTTAATGGAAGGAATTGATTAATTGAGCATGCTAGTTAAATTATTCGGGCTCATGGGCGGAGTCGGATGATGTTGGAAGCAATTTTATGGTCGTGGCACTTGATGCCACTTAGGTCGACCAATGCCTAACACTAAATAATTTCATTCATTGGATCATAGTTCTCTTTATTTTTTCTTTTAGTTGTGAAGGAATGCATAATTCTGAATGGTAGATCCATTATTATGCCTGTTGGAACGGGTCCAGTCGATTTCTATCCCCATTGTAATACAGTGTGACTCTAACTGACTTCATCCGACTTGAGGGATTACAATAGATAATTTCCAATTGGTCCTACCTAATATCTTTTAATTTTCAGGCTAAGTGGAGGGAATTAATTAATTGAGCATGCTAGTTACTTTATTTGGGCTCTTGGGCAGAGTCGGGATAATTTTAGAAGCAATTCTATGGTCATGGGACTTCGTGCCACATAGGTCGACCACCGCCTAACACTAAATAATTATTCATTACTTAGATCATAATTCTTATTATATTTTTCTTTAGTGGTGAAGGAATGCATAATTCTAAATGGTAGATCCAATATTGTGCTTGTTGGAACGGGTCCATTCGATTTCTATACCAATTTCAATACGGTGCGACTCAAACTGACTTCATCCGACTTAGAGCATTACACTAGATAATTTGCAATTTGTCCCAACATCATTTATTGCATAGTTTGATTGGATGGAATTGATTAGTCGAGCATGATAGTTACATTATTTAAGCTCGTAGGTGAAGTCGGGATGATTTTGAAAGAAAATCTATGGTCGTGGGACTTTGTACCACTTAGGTCGACCAATGCCCAACACTAAATAATTTCACTACGTGGATCATAATTATTTTTATTTTTTCTTTTAGTTGTGAAGGAGTATGTAATTCTCAATGGTAGATCCAATATTGTGCTTTCTTGAACAGGTCCAGTCGATTTCTATCCCCATTCTAATACAGTGCAACTTGAACTAACTTCATCCGACTTAGAGCATTACACTAGATAATTTACAAATGGTCCCTCCTGATTCATTTAATTTTTAGGTTTACCAAATGGAATTTATTAATTAAGCATGCTATTTACATTATTCGGGCTCGTGGGAGGAGTCGGGAAGATTTTGGAAGTAATTTTACGGTTGTGGAACTTGGTGCCACTTAGGTCGACCAACGCCTAATACTAAATAATATCATTACTTGGATCGTAATTCTTTTTATTTTTTCTTTTAGTGGTGTAGGAATGGATAATTCTTAACAGTAGATCCATTATTGTGCTTGTTGGAACAGGTCCAATTGATTTCTATCCCCATTGTAATACGGTGCAACTCAAGCTGACATCATCTGACTTAAGGCATTACACTAAATATTTTGCAACTGATCCCTCCCAATATCATTTAATTTTTAGGTTAAGTGGAGGGAATTGATTAATTGAGCATGCTAGTTACATTATTCGGACTCGTGGGCGGAGTTGAGATGATTTTGGAAGCAACTCCATGGTCGTCGGACTTGGTGCCACTCAGGTCGAGCAACGCCTTAACACTAAATAATTAATCATTACTTAGAGTGTGATTCTTTTTATTGTCACTTTTAGTGGTGAAGGAATGCATAATTTTGAAAGGTAGATCCATTATTGTGCTTGTTGGAATGGGTCTCCTCGATTTCTATCCCCAATGAAATACAATATGACTCGAACTAACTTCATCTGACTTAAGGGATTACACAAGATAATTTGCAAATGGCCCCTCCTAATATCATTTAATTTTGAATAATTGAGCATGCTAGTTACATTATTCGGGCTCATGGGCGGAGTTGGGTTGCTTTTGAAAGAAATTCTATAGTCGTGGGACTTGGTGCCCCTTAGGTCAACCAACGCCTAACACTAAATAATTTCATCACATGGATTTAAATTCTTTTTATTTATTCTTTTAATGGTGAAGGCATGCATAATTCCAAACTATAGATCTATTATTGTGCTTGTTGGAATGGGTCCAGTCCATTTCTATACCAATTCTAATATGGTGCGACTCGAACTGACTTCATCTGACTTAGAGCATTACACTTGATAATTTGCAGTTGGTCCCAATATCATTTAATTCACAGGTTTAGTAGATGGAATTAATTAATTGAGCATGCTAGTTACATTATTCGGGCTCGTTGGCAGAGTCGGGAGTATTTTGAAAGAAAATCTACAGCCGTGGGACTCAGTGCCACTTGTGTCGACCAACGACTAACACTAAATAATTTCTTTACGTAGATCGTAATTCTTTTTTACTTTTTCTTTTAGTAGTATAGGAAGTAATAATTCTAAATAGTAGATCCATTATTGTGCTTGTTGGAATGGATCTAGTCAGTTTCTATCCCCATTCTAATATGGGGCTACTCGAATTGACTTCATCCGACTATGAGAATTACACTAGTTAATTTTCTATTGGCCCCTCCCAATATTGCTTAATTTTAGGTTTATTGGAGGGAATTGATTAATTAAGCATGCTAGTTACATTCTTCGGCCTTGTGGGCGGAGTGGGGATGATTTTGGAAGCAGTTTTATGGTAGTGGCACTTGGTGCCACTTAGGTCGACCAACGCCTAACACTAAATAATTTCAGTACTTGGATCGTAACTCTTTTTATTTTTTCTTTTACTGGTGAAGGAATGCATAATTTTGAACTGTAGACCCATTATTGTGCTTGTTAGAATGGGTCCAGTCAATTTCTATCCCCATTGTAATACGGTGTGACACCAACTGACCTCATCCGGCTTAAGGGATTACACGAGATAATTTGCAAGTGGTCCCTCCCAATACCATTTAATTTTTAGGTTAAATAGAGGAAATTGATTAATTGAGCATTCTGGTTACATTATTCGGGCTTGTGGGCGGAGTCGAGATGATTTTGGAAGTAATTCTATGGTCATGGGACTTGGTGCCACTTAGGTCGACCAATGCCTAACACTAAAAAATTGTTCATTACTTGGATCGTAGTTCTTTTTATTTTTTCTTTTAGTGGTGAAGGAATGCATTATTCTAAACGGTAGATCCATTATTTTGCTTGTTGGAATGGGTCTAGTCGATTTCTATCCCCTTTTAATTTTGTGCGACTCAAACTGACTTCATCCGACTTAGAGCATTACAATAGATAATTTGCAATTGGTCCTTCCCATTATCATTTAATTTCTAGGTTTAGTGGAGGGAATTGATGAATTGAGCATGATGGTTACATTATTCGGGCTCGTGGGAGTAGTCGGGATTATTCTGGGAGCAATTTTATGGTCGTGCCACTTGGGTTGACTAACGCCTAACACTAAATAATTTCATTACTTGGATCGTAATAATTTTTATTTTTTCTTTTAGGGGTGAAGGTAGGCCTAATTCTGAATGTTAGATCCATTACTGTCCTTGTTGGAACCAGTCTAGTTGATTTCTATCCCCATTCTAATATGGTGCGACTCAAACTGACTTCATTCGACTTAGAGCATTACACTCGATAATTTGTAATTGGTTCCTCCCAATATCATTTAATTAAGTGGTTAAGCAGAGGGTGTTTATTAATTGAACATGGAAGTTACATTATTTGGGCTCTGTGTGGAGTCGGGATTATTTTGAAAAAAATTCTATGGTCGCTGGACTTGATGCCATTTGGTTTGACCAATGCCTAACACCAAATAATTTAATTAATTGGATCTTAATTCATTTTATTTTTTCTTTTAGTGGTGAAGGAACGTATAATTCTGAATGGCAGATCCATTATTGTGCTTGTTGGAACGGGTCCAGTCGATTTCTATCCCCATTCTAATATGGTTCGACTCGAACTGAATTCATTCGGCTTAGAGCATTATACTAGATAATTTGCAATTAGTCCATCCCAATATTATTTAATTTTTAGGTTTAGCGGAGGGAATTGATTAATAGAGCATGCTAGTTATGTTATTCGGGCTCTTGGGTGGAGTCGAGATGATTTGGAAGAAATTTTATGGTTGTGGAACTTGGTGCCACTTAGGTTAACCAACACCCAAAACTAAATAATTTCATTACTTGTATCATAATTCTTTTTAATTTTTCTTTTAGTGGTGAAGGAATGCATAATTCTGAATGATAGATACATTATTGTCCTTATTGGAATGGGTCCAGTCGATTTCTATCCCCATTGTAATATGGTGCGACTCGAACTGACTTCATCCGACTTAAGGGACTACACTACATAATTTGCAATTGGTCCCTTCCAATATCATTTAATTTTTAAGTTAAGCGAAGGGAATTGATTAATTGAGCATGCTAGTTACATTATTCAAGCTCGTAGGCGGAGTTAGGATGATTTTGGAAGTAATTCTATGGTCGTGGGACTTTTTGCCACTTATTTCGTGCAACGCCTAACACTAAATAAATATTCATTACTAGGATAGTAATTCTTTTTATTTTTTCTTTTAGTGGTGAAGGAATACATAATTTTTAATGATAGATCCATTACTATTCTTATTGGAACGGGTCCAGCCGATTTCTATCCCCATTTTAATACATTGCGAATCGATTTGACTTTATTTGGCTTAGAACATTACACTAGATAATTTGCAATTGGTCTCTGCCAATATTATTTAGTTAAGAGGCTTAGTGGAGGGAATTGATTAATTAAGAATACTAGTTACATCATTCGGGCTCGTGGGCGGTGTCGGGATGATTTTGGAAGCAATTCTATGGTCATGGGACTTGGTGCCACTTATGTCAAGCAACGCCTAACACTAAATAATTCATTACTTAGATCACAATTCTTTTTATTTTTTCTTTTAGTGGTGAAGGAATGTATAATTCTATACGGTAGATCCGTTATTGTGCTTGTTGGAATGGGTCCAGTCGATTTCTATCCCCATTCTAGTATGGTCCAACTCGAACTTACTTCATCCGACTTAGAGCATCTGACAAGATAATTTGCAATTTGTCCCAATATCGTTTAATTCATAGGTTTAGCAGATAGAATTGATTAATTGATCATGGTAGTTATATAATTCGGGTTCGTGAGCAAAGTCGGGATGATTTTGAAAGAAAAGCTATGGTCGTCGGTCTTAGTGCTACTTAGGTCGACCAACGCCTAACACTAAATAATTACGTTATATGAATCCTAATTCTTTTTATTTTTTCTTTTAGTCGTGAAGGAATGCATTATTATGAATAGTAGATCCATTATTGTGCTTGTTGGAGTGGGTCTAGATGATTTCTATCCGTATTCTAATACGGTGCAACTCAAACTGACTTCGTCTGACTTAGAGCATTACACTAGATAATTCGCAATTGGTCCTCCAATTATCGTTTACTTTTTAGGTTTTGCGGAGGGAATTGATTAATTGAGCATGCTAGTTACATTATTCAGGCTCGTGGACGGAGTCGGGGTAATTTTTGAAGCAATTTTATGGTCGTGGGACTTGGTGCCACTTAGGTCGACCAACGCCTTACACTAGATAATTTCATTACTTGGATCGTAATTCTTTTTATTTTTTCATTTAGTTGTGAAGGAATGCATATTTTTGAACAGTAGATCCATTATTGTGCTTGTTGGAATGGGTCTAGTCGATTTCTATCCCTGTTCTAATACGGTGGGACTCGAATCTACTTCATCCAACTTAAGGGATTACACTAGATAATTTGCAATTGTTCCCTCCCAATATCGTTTAATTTTCATGTTAAGTGGAGGGAATTGAGTAATTGAGCATGTTAGTTATATTATTCAGGCTTGTGGGAGGAGTCAGGATGATTTTTGAAGCAATTCTATGGTCGTGGGACTTGGTGCCCTTTAAGTGGACTAGTAACTAACACTAAATAATTTCATTACTCAGATCGTAATTTCTTTTTATTTTTTCTTTTAGTGGTGAAGGAATATATAATTCTGAATAGCAAATCCACTATTGTGCTTTTTGGAATAGGTCCAGTCAATTTCTATCCCCATTTTGATACGGTTCGAGTCAAACTGACTTCATCCGACTTTAGGGATTACACTAGATAATTTGCAATTTGTCTCTCCCAATCTTGTTCAATTTTTAGGTTAACCAGAGGGAATTGATTTGTTGAGCATGCTAGATACATTATTCGGGCTAATGGACGGAGTCGGGATGATTTTGGAAGCAATTCTATGGTCGTGGGACTTGGTGCCACTTAGGTCGACCAACACTTAACACTAAATAGATTCATTACTTGCATCGTAATTCTTTTTATTTTTTCTTTTAGTGGGGAAGGAATGCATAATTCTGAGCGATAGATCCATTATTGCGCTTTTTGAAATTGGTTCAGTCGATTTCTATCCCCATTCTAATACGGTGTGACTCAAACTGACTTTATCCGACTTAAGGGATTACACTAGATAATTTACAATAGGTCCCTCCCAATATCATTTAATTTTAAGGTTTAGAAGAAAGAATTTATTAATTGAGCATGCTAGTTACATTATTCAGTCTCATGGGCGGAGTCAGGATGATTTTGGAAGCAATTTTATTGTCATGGCACTTGGTGCCACTTTGGTCGATCAACGCCTAACATGAATTAATTTCATTACTTGGATGGTAATAATTTTTATTTTTCCTTTTAGTGGTCAAGGGATGCATAATTCTGAATGGTAGATCAATGATTGTGCTTGTTGAAATGGGTCCAGTCGATTTGTATCCCCATTCTAATACGGTACCACTCGAAATGACTTCATCCAACCTAGAGCATTAAACTAGATAATTTGCAATTGGTCCATCCCAATATCATTTAATTTTCAAGTTTAACATAGGGAACTGATTAATTAAGCATGCTAGTTACACTATTCAGGATCGTGGGTGGAGTTGGGATTGTTTTTGAAGCAATTTTATGGTTGTGGCACTTGGTGCCACTTGGGTCGACCAACGCCAAACACTAAATAACTTCTTTACGTTGATCATAATTCTTTTTATTTTTTTCTTTTAGGGGTGAAGAAAGGCATAATTCTGAATGGTAGATCCATTAATGTGCTTGTTGGAACCGGTCCAGTCAATTTCTATCCTCATTCTGATGTGGTGTGACTCGAACTGACTTCATCTGACTTATATCATAACACTAGATATTAAGTGGTTAGGTGGAGGGAATTGAATATTTGAGCATGCTAGTTACATTATTCTGGCTCGTGGTCGGAGTCAGGATTATTTTGAAAGAAATTCTATGGTCGTGGGACTGGGTGCAACTAAGGTCGACCAATGCCTAGCACTAAATAATTTCACTACTTGGATCATAATTCTTTTTATTTTTTCTTTTAGTGATGATGGAATGCATAATTCTTAACGGTAGATCCATTATTGTGCTTGTTAGAACTGGTCCAGTTGATTCCTATCCCCATTCTATACGGTGCTACTCGAAGTGACTGCATCCAACTTAGAGCATAACACTAGATAATTTGAAATTGGTCCCTCCTAATATTGTTGAATTTTAATTTTTAACGGAAGGAATTGATTAATTGATTATGCTAGTTAAATTATTCGGGCTCATGGGCGGAGTCAGATGATTTTGGAAGCAATTTTATGGTCGTGGCACTTGGTGCCACTTAGGTCAACCAATGCCTAACACTAAATAATTTCATTAATTGGATCATAATTCTCTTTATTTTTTCTTTTAGTTGTGAAAGAATGCATAGTTCTGAATGGTAGATCCATTATTGTGCCTATTGGAATGGGTCCAGTCGATTTCTATCCCCATTATAATACAGCGTGACTCTAACTGACTTCATTTGACTTAAGGGATTACAATAGATAATTTCCAATTGGTCCCACCTAATATCATTTAATTTTTAGGCTAAGTGGAGGGAATTAATTAATTGAGCATGCTAGTTACTTTATTTGGGCTCTTGGGCGGAGTCGGGATGATTTTAGAAGCAATTCTATGGTCGTGGGACTTAGTGCCACATAGGTCGACCAACACCTAACACTAAATAATTATTCATTACTTGGATCATAATTCTTTTTATTTTTTCTGTAGTGGTGAAGGAATGCATAATTCTGAACGGTAGATCCATTATTGTGCTTATTGGAACAGGTCCAGTTGATTTCTATACCAATTTCAATACGGTGTGACTCGAACAGACTTCATCCGACTTAGAGCATTACATTAGATAATTTGCAATTTGTCCCAACATTGTTTAATTCATAGGTTCATTAGATGGAATTGATTAGTCGAGCATGATAGTTACATTATTTAGGCTCGTAGGCGAAGTCGGGATGATTTTGAAAGAAAATCTATGGTCGTGGGACCTGGTGCCACTTAGGTTGACCAATGCCCAACACTAAATAATTTCATTATGTGGATCATAATTCTTTTTATTTTTTCTTTTAGTGGTGAAGGAATACATAATTCTAAACGGTAGATCCAATATTGTGCTTTCTTGAACAAGTCCAGTCGATTTCTATCCCCATTTTAATACAGTGTAACTTGAACTGACTTCATCCGACTTAGAGCATTACACTAGATAATTTGCAAATGGTCCCTCCTGATATCATTTAATTTTTAGGTTTAGCGGAGGGAATTTATAATTGAGCATGCTAGTTACATTATTCGGGCTCGTGGGAGGAGTCGGGATGATTTTGGAAGTAATTTTACGGTTGTGGAACTTGGTGCCACTTAGGTCAATTAATGCTTAATACAAAATAATATCATTACTTGGATCATAATTCTTTTTATTTTTTCTTTCAGTGGTGAAGGAATGTATAATTCTTAACAGTAGATCCATTATTATGCTTGTTGGAACGGGTCCAGTTGATTTCTATCCCCATTGTAATACGGTGCGACTCGAACTGACTTCATCTGACTTAAGGCATTACACTAAATATTTTGCAATTGGTCCCTCCCAATATCATTTAATTTTCAGGTTAAGTAGAGGGAATTGATTAATTGAGCATGCTAGTTACATTATTTAGACTCGTGGGCGGAGTTGAGATGATTTTGGAAGCAACTCTATGGTCGTCCGACTTGGTGCCCCTCAGGTCGAGCAACGCCTAACACTAAATAATTATTCAGTACTTAGAGCATAATTCTTTTTATTTTCACTTTTAGTGGTGAAGGAATGCATAATTCTGAACGCTAGATCCATTATTGTGCTTGTTGGAACGGGTCTCGTCGATTTCTATCCCCATTGAAATACAGTACGACTCGAACTAACTTCATCCGACTTAAGGGATTACACTAGATAATTTGCTATTGGCCCCTCCCAATATCATTTAATTTTGAGGTTAAGCGAAGGGAATTGATTAATTGAGCATGCTAGTTACATTATTCGGGCTCGTGGGAGGAGTTGGGATCGTTTTGGAAGCAATTCTTTGGTCATGGGACTTGGTGCCCCTTAGGTCGACGAATGGCCTAACACTGAATAATTATTCATTACTTGGATGGTAATTATTTTTATATTTTCTTTTAGTGGTGAAGGAATGCATAATTCTAAATGGTAGATCCATTATTGTGCTTGTTGGAATGGGTCCAGTCAATTTCTATCCCCATACTATTACGATGCGGCTAGAACTGACTTCATCCAACTTAAGGGATTACACTAAATAATTTGCAATTGGTCCCTCCCAATAACTTTTAATTTTCAGGTTAAGCAGAGGGAATTGATTAATTGAGCAGGCTACTTACATTATTTGGGCTTGTGGGTGGAGTCGGTATGATTTTGGAATCAATTCTATGGTCGTGGGACTTGGTGCCACTCATGTCGAGGAACACCTAACACTAAAGAATTTATTACTTGGATCGTAATTCTTTTTATTTTTTTATTGGGTGGTGAAGCAATGCATAATTCGAAATGGTAGATCCATTATTATAGTTGTTGGAACAGGTCCAGTCAATTTCTATCCCCGTTCTAGTATGGTGTGATCCGAACAGAGTTAATGTGACAGCTGCGGCGGCGAAGACACTGATGCTAGCGAGCTCAAAAAAAGCCTGAAAGATGTCGTCTTGAATGATCTTTTGCACTGAATATGATTTTCCTATCGAAATTCAGTTCTGAGTTGATCTAAATGCTAAAAATTGGATTTCTTTGCTTGGTTTGAGTACTTAGCTTCCAATTCTGCTCCTTCAGAACTAATTTCTGATGTTTAACATTATTGTAGACCCAACATTGCAAGACCATGGGTTCCATGAGACGTTGTGCCAGATGGTGGGCGAAGATAAAGGTAAGAGCACGATCGAGTCTAGATTCCTCTCTTGTCTAGGCGATTACTGCTACCAGACTCATATAGTTAATCAAGGCTTTGCTGATGGTGCACAAGCCAATGAGCTAGATAGGATTGCGTGCTTAATCAAGCGGTGGAGTGAGACCACCCATACCTTTCATTTACAAGTCTAGGAGATGACTATTGCCCCTTCGAATATCATGGTGATGACAGGCTTTTGGTAGGAGGGTCGAGTGATCCATTTCGAATTGTATCTCGACTGGTTCTATGATCAGCCGACCTCTCGAGCTCAGATAGAGGCACTTCTTGGGTTTCTTCCTCCATCGAAGGAAAAGGTCAAGTATACTGCCCTCAAGGATTATTGGACCCAGGAGACTGACATTAGGGGATACAGGTTAACTCAGTATCTCTAGTCCTTTGCCATTACACTGCTTACTACCCTATTTTTCCTTCTTCCTTGAGCGCGCTCTCTATGGAATTGCTTAGTGTTCTAGAGGATATGACCATTTTTTGAGGGTGGAACTGGCCTCAGGCTATACTCGACCAGATGTATTATGCTCTTGATTGTTCGACTTGCGAAGACATTGGCGAGTTTAAGACCAGGCCTCTCTTAAATCAAGTGATTAATCCTACCTAAAAGAAATCTTGAATTAATTATGATTGATGATACACTGACTTTGTCATTCTTTTCATGGGTGTGGGCATACGTGCATTGGATTATTCCTGCTTGCGGGTTAGACGACCATCCCCTAAATGATTCTCACTACATAATCCAGTGGATGTTAGGATGGAAGGACAAGGACACCCGCGGGCAAGCTTGGTATAGGGAATAACTGAGGCAGCTTTGCCGACATTAGGTAATAGAATCTTTTCCTGTACATTTGTATTAAACCATTAGTTCAAAAATGTATGGGCAACAGGAGAAATTCTTATAGTGATTTTTTGTCATTTTTCATCTTATTGCATAGCGGTACAGAGGACTACTATATTATGATCATATTAAGGAGATTCTGAGGGGAGTAGATGGCCGACGAGGAGTGGACAGCTGTCATTTTGTACTCGAGTACCCCTGGAGTTAGGAGTGGTACTTTAGGGAGCGCATTCGAAGGTGGAGGACTAGCGTTACCCTTCAGAGGAGAGTTCTGCCTGACATGCCAGTGGGTACCTTGTGGCCTTACCTTATATCTATGAGAGACCAAGCATGATATATGGATGATTACCAACCGAGAGTGCCATCGGTCGGGCGAGTTATGCCGCCCATTTAAACCATCTCATTCCTGCTTACTGGAGATTGACCTCATTTAACAAGCCCCAAAATTTTAGAGATGACGATATGGTGACTGAGGTATGGCGGCAATGATGATGATGATGATGATGAGCCCCCCTCGGATGGTGAGGGTGGTGGCTCAACCATGGATCAAGATTGCATGCCTTTCGATGCTGAGGACTTTACCAGCCCTGAAGTTTTCTTACCTCGACAGATGAAGGTAACAACTCAACTACTAAAGATTGATTCTACTTTCTGGTGACAACTGTTATTACGTTACTGATTTGATTGACATTCATTTTATCCTTTTCTTTCAAGCTTTCAATAAGAAGAGGAGAGGAGCTAGTGGTGCTAGTTGTAGCAAGCTAGGGGATACATCATGGGGACCACAGGTTGGGCCCAAGACTGTTCCTATTTAGAGTCCACATACTCAGGGGATTCTACCTTACAGATTCATCCAAGGAGTCATGGGGAATGCCATGGAGAAAGAGCTCTGAGTTCTAAGCTGACTAGGGGTGCATGAGGTTAAATGCATCAAGGAGACTATCGTGCCCATGTTTTTCACTCATCACAATACCATATATGTACGTATCTTTTTGATTATGACTAATCAATGTCTGGTCATGGTGATCGCCTTGATACTGCTTTTGATATGCAAGTGCTGGTTTTCAAGGCCAATCGTATAGCCCGAGGATTTTTTTATAAGAGATATGGTTTTAGTACAGGACTCTATATCCAGGTAATTGCTTTCTTTCACATTTCCTGCCAAAAGGATAGATGACAACATATATATATATATATATATATATATATATATATATATATATATATATATATATATATTATGAATGTATGCATGATGCATGATTTATTGGGCTGATCATATTTTTGCGTCCATTAATGCATGTAGGCCTTCATCGCACTAGAGTAGGACTGAGCCCGGATGAGTGAGGATGGTTAGGTATATGCTGAGAGGGAGCTGGCAGATTACCAGAACCAGATGGCATTTGAGAGGGCTCAGTATGCAGATGAGAGAGTTATATACGCTCGAGAGGTGGCGCAGCTCAATAATCAAGATCAGAGATTGCGGATTCAGAGAGATGATTTTGAAGCCCAGCTCAGGGAGCAAGATTGAGGCTGAGGGGCGGATGTTAGAGGTGATGATCAGGGGTTCATGGCTGACATAAGGAGATTTAGATCTTTGTGTCCTTCCCATGGTTTGACGGGGACAAGGAAGCTACTCTTCATGAGGTCTGCAGCTCACCCCAAGCTAGTATCCGAGTAGACATCATCTCGTAAACTTGCAGTAGATGCAACCAGGGGTGAGGAGAGCAAGGATGACGATGTGACGTGGTACATCTGATCCAATTATAATGAGGAGGAATGATGATTGTGGCAACTGCATCATTCGATCAATATACTTTCTGCACTTATTTGCTAACTTTTAGACATCTTGATGGCTTGATACCTTAGTTGTTTTATTTTAGCATGACTGATGTGATTGCTTGCTTGATTGCGTTGCTGATTGCTTTGTTTGCTTGTTAGATGGATGATAGGCATGGTAAATGCTTGACTAGGAATAAACTGATTAATCTGTATAACCATCCAAATTGAGAATAGTGTAATCTTATTTGTTAGGAGATTAGCAGATAGAGATCACTGATGGCAACATACAATGCTCGATTGAGGCACTACTTGTGCACTTTAGGTAGCTCCAATTAGGATAGGTTGGAGGTTTTCTAACTAGTAGGGCTCCGGTACATTGCTATCAGGCTAGTGAATGTGGCCTTCCTTCATGTGGCATTCTCCTATTAGAACTTGATGGATCATATGTTTTGCTTCACAGATTTCGAGCTATGTCTAATGGTGGAGGAGTTTCATGCTATTCTCGGAGTGACTTCTTCTCATGGGATGCGATTTGCCATGTCGGAGGTGCATTTTAGGGCCGAGGATCTATTAATCAGGTTATAGAACCTGGATGCCCCTAATACATTCCTTTCACAGATTCTTGGATCACCGGGGAATGATCTTAGTAGGGCGCTTGACTGGTACTAAATCTAAAACAGAATCTGAACCTGAACTTGAATCTAAAATTGAATATGAAACTGAAACTGATACTGATGTGAATCTAAAATTGAATCAGAATCTGAAAATAAATCTGAAACTAATACTAAATCTGAAACTGAAACTAAAACTAAATCTGAATCTGCTATGCAGGTTTGGCTTTTTGAGAAGCTAACCTTGATTTAGGATCCTCAGGGTGATCCGAGAAGATATTAGCCTAGGAATTACCTTGGGAGGACTCATGTCTTTGCTAGCCATGACACCCTAACATTTAATGCTTGGACATAGAACATAGAGGGGTGAGCCGATATGGATATTCACTGGGTCTATCACTGGTGGAGGATCACCGATGTTCTAGTTGATACTAGCAGTGTTAAAGTTCAGCTCATAGAATATGCTAGTTTTCCTATTACTCACCTTATCGTTTGTGCCAACAGTGGGGACGATGACAGAGAGTCCCACTCCATCTAGATGACTTCACACCCAAGCCATTCTCCGCTAATCTTCTTAATCATGCTAGAGAGGTATGGGGATGCCGAGAGAGATATGACATGCTGGATTATGATAGACTAAATAGGATCACTACTGATGGTACCTCCCGAGGATGGCTTCATTGTGTTTAGAGGTAGTGGAGTTGGCCAGAGCGCCTGCGTGCATGGATTGATTGGAGGCGGAGGCAGGAGGGACTCGAGCCTTATCCTTTAACAGTGAAAGAGAGGATGGTTCGAGCTTTTGATTCCGACTATGATGATGATAATGACGAGGGCCCAGGCATCTCGGAGTGATTGATAATGATCATACTTTACTTTCATTTGTCTTTACTTTTGCATAGACCCAAACATAGTGTTAGGCCCATCAGACTTTTATTTATTCCTTTTATGTCCTAACTTTTGCCTAGACCGCCCTTTTCGGGTTTTCAATCCAGTAGACTTTCCACCTTTTGCATAGACATGGAGGTTTTCAGCCTATCAGAAGTTATGCCTCTTTATTATTATATATTCTTTTTATATTTTCATCATCATTTTTTTATTTGGTGTGAAATTATTTGAACTAAAAGGCATCCCGAAATTAACTTATTTACAACATTTCGCCTTTAGAGCCTAATATATTCATTTGTACACAAACATAAGAGCTCAGTAAAAGTGAAATTTCCATTAATTGAATTAAGCCTAAGTACATAATGATGATAACCATTTCTATCAACTCAAACTCTGGTGTTAACTAGCATATGAAGGTTTTCTAGCCAACATACTCTCGTAGCTCCCTTTTACCCTAACTTTTGCCTAGATCATCCTTTTGGGATTTTCAGTTTAGCGAGTATTCTTGCACCCTAACTTTTGCCTGAATGGTTTGTAGAACACCAAACAGCGGGGTACATCCTAATTTTTTCTTGAGCAGTAGAGGACCACTAGTCGGGTGATTTATTTTATTAATTTTTTATGTGATTCTTTTCTGGATTTGATTCTTTTGATTTAGATATGATAACGATTCAACCAATCCCGATTGATGGGGTTCATGAACTCATTACCATCCATATCTATGATTTTCATTCTGCCTTTACCGAGAAATTTCTTAATCACATAAGGTCCTTCCCAATTTGGCCGAAACTTCCCCCTTGGATTAGTGTTGGTAGGCTTTACTTGCTTTAAAGCCATGTCACCAGCTTTCAACGGATATCTGTGATGCTTGACCTGACTATTGTAAGCTCTTGCCATGCGCTGGTGATACATTTGGAGGCTATCTAAGGCTTTTATGCATTGCTCGTCCATGGTATTTAATTGTTGGAACCTTTCCCTTTTCCATTCAGTCTCTTCTAGTTTAGACTTGAGTGCCACCCAAAGAGACTTCATCTCAATCTCAACTGGTAGGACTGCTTCCATGCCGTAAATCAAGGAGAAAGGGGTCTAACTTTTAGGAGTCCTGATGCTTGTTCGGTATCCCCAAAGAGCGAATGGTAACTTATCAGCCCAATCTCGGTAACTAGTGATGGTTTTGGATAAGATCTTCTTAATTGACTTGTTAGCTACTTCCGCCACATCGCTGGCCTGAGAACAGTAAGGTGAAGACCTATAATGCTCAATACCATATTTCTCAATTTAATCCATAGTTGCCCCTTGGAATTGAACCCCATTATTTGATACGATATGATGTGGTAGACCATATCGAGCGAAGATGTGTTTCTCAATGAACTTAGCCATTTTCTTGGCGGTAATACTGGTGAACTATTCTGCTTCTACCCATTTTGAGAAATAATCCATCGCCATAATGATGAAGTGGTGACCGTTAGTCAATGACGGCCCAATTTCACCAATTATATTTATCCTCCATGCCGAGAATGGCCAATAAATAGATAAACTATGAAGCTCGATAGGTGGAAGATGCTGAATATCTCCGTAAATTTGACATTGATGACACTTTTAACCTTGGAGACACAATTGGCGACCAGAGTTAACCAAAAGTACCCCATTCATTGAATCTTCTTGGCTAAAGCCATAACATTCATGTGTGGTCCACAATCACCCATATGAACCTCACTCGCAACCCGATGGGCCTCAGATTCAGTCAAGCATCGGATCAACAAACCGTTTGAAGTTCGCTTGAAGAGATCTTTGCCAATGATTCTGAATTGAAAGGCCAACTTGTATAGAGTAGTTTGATCAAAATTGGTAGCATTCTCGGGATATTGACCATGATGGAGAAAGTGCATAATGTTAGAGTACCAGCAGGGTTCATCGCTGATGGTGAAGACTTAGGCAATGTCGTGCGAATGGTAAGGTACCTTCGCAGAAACTAAGATCAGAGGGAAAATGTGTTGGTGCTGAGGACCTTCCCACATTGAAGCCAGCAAAGCAACGAATCAGCCATCTGATTTTCATCTTGAGGAACATGTTGAAAGAGACATGTCTTAAACTGAGCTGATAAATCCCACACGGCATTGAAATAAGGATGGAGGGACTCTTCCTTGATATCCCAATCCCCCATAACTTGATGGATGACCAAAGCCAAATCCCTAATTACAGAGACATGCTTTGCCCCTATGACAAGAAGGGTTTCAAGACCAAATAGGCAAGCTTCATACTTAGCCCTATTATTAGTAGTGGGAAAGTCCAATCGCTTAGATAGAGGGATGACTTCATTGTCGGGTGAATCTGTTTATAGCACCATCAAAATAAATAGTCCACATGGGTTTTGCTATATCAATCATTTCTAACTGCTTGTTAGGAAAGTCCAAGTTCTCAACATAATTAGATTCGGGAGCTTGGTTTGCCAAAAATTATACAACTGCTCTACCCTTGATAACCTTCTTGGTGATATACTCAATATCGAATTTAGAAAGCAACAGTAACCATCTTGATAGCTTTCCGGCTAAAGTTGGCGACTGACAAAGATATTTCATTAGGTCAACCTTAGAAATGGCTTGAACTTTGTATAATTGGAAGAAGTGGCACAACTTTCTAGTTAATAAAATCATAGTAGTATACATCTTTTCAATAAATGAATAAAGAGTTTTGTAATCCAAAAGTTTTTTACTTCAGTAGTACAGTGCGTGTTCCTGCTTAATGTCATCTTCCTGAACCAACATTGCTCCTATAGTAGAATCATCAGTTGCTAAGTAGAAGATCAATGGCTTGCCGAGGGTGGGAGCTCAAAGGATGGGTGGGTAGAGACGATAGGCCTTGATTTTGTCGAAGGTGATCTAACAATGTTCATCCCACAGAATTGGCTGACATTTCTGTAGTAGCTTGAAGATAGGCTCACAAATGGTAGTGAGGTGAGAAATGAACCTACTGTCATACTAAATAGAATCGAGGAAGGATCAAACTTCTTTTTCTGTCTTCAGAATAGGCATATCCTTGATCACTTTAATCTTGTCTGGATCCATTTCAATCCCTCTCTGACTGACTACATGACCCAAAAGCTTTCCCAATGTAACTCCAAAAATTAAATTTCTTCGGGTTAAAGTGTAAGTTATATTTCTCGATGCGAGTCGTAAAATTATCCAAAACTGAGGGATGCTCTTCTATGGTAAGACACTTAATGAACAGGTCATCCACGTAAACTTCTACTTCTTTGTGGATCATGTCATGCAAGAGAGTGGTGACAGGTCACTTGTGAGCACAGGCTTTTCAGTGACTCGCGGAACGATGATGACTTTTTGCTCTAACCTTTTATGGACTAGTTGTTATATTCTTTGAGAGTTGAATCACATTTGGCAAGTACCTTTTTTTTATGATTTTGGACCTTTAACCGCGCTTAAAAATCATTAAAATGCATTTAAAAATTAATCGTTATCTTCCTCTCCCATGCAGTAATTTGTTTCATAGTTTTCTCTTAAACTCAATCATTTTCAGTGAGTCCCATTATTTTTATTGGATTCTAGACTCTCCGAGGTTTCTGGAATGTTAAGAAGTGCTTAAGTCGGATAACTGTGGTAAAAGTTATGCTCATATAAAGTTTTCAGCCCCGATAGCCCCCTTCACCGTGCTCTTTGCGCGTGAAACGCGCTAGGGGTGTGGCGTGCCCGTACGTCAACCATGCTGCATGTGAGCAAGATGTGCTAAGAGCGCAGTGAGATAAGCTCCCTGCATGTGAGATGTGGCAGGAGCGCGGTGGACGCTGTGCCTGGAGCGTCTCGCATACCAGGGAGCGCGGCTGATGTGCCATGGGTGCGTTTGAGCCGTTTCCCCCCCTTTTTTAGTTTTAACCCATTTTTATCATAAAAGCTTATTTTTTGAGAGACTAATTGAGTTATTTACACCTAATTAAGTCTATATAAACCCTTAAAATCATCATTTTTTAGACTTTTGGCTAATTTTAATCAGATTAAAAAAAACTCATTTTAGTGAAAAATCTTAAGAACTAGAAAGAAAAAAGCTTAATAAAGGCTAAAGAATTTCTCCAAATCAATTTCTTAGGTCTTTATCTTGTTTAATCTCTTAGATTTAAACTAAAATTAGTTAGAAATCTTAGGTTAAAAATGGATTAAATACGTTTTTAGTGACTTTTTCCTCAAAAACACTACCCAAATCTTCAAACTCATAAAAAAGGATTCCATCAAGGGTTGATTCGAGTCTCCAAATAGTAGATTCATGGCCTAGAGGTAACAAATATGAGTTCCAATCTATTTTTAATTATTTTCTATATTATTTGGATGCTTTTGAGGTGATTTTCCCTTTGTTTTCGATAATTTTACAAATATCTTCACCGGTATTTTTTAGCCCGTCTTTTATCCCGAAATAAAAAAATCAAAGTTATTTTTGTCATTTTAAGTCCAGATCTACTGAAAAATTGTGGGGATCGGCTTAAAATTCCAGTAACCTTGAATTTTCGGGTGTAAAAATACTGATTTCAGACTTCTTAACGTTTTTTCAGGCCAGATGTTCCGGTGAGTCTTGAGATGCTTTGGCGTAGCTTGAGATGCTGCAACGGCAGTGTCTCAGGATACCACTATAGCGTATGAAGCCCCACTACAGCATCTAGACTAGTAAAAATGCCAAAAGCCCCTGTTTTGTGTTATTGGTCATTTTTTATCATTTTCTTGCGTTTTTTACCCCGATTTTTACCTGAAAAATTCCCGAAAGATTTTATATAACCTGTAATTAATTTTAAAATAATTTTTAATCTATTTTCTATTTTTTATTAATTATTTAACTGGCTAAATCATCATTTAATGGCTTAAAAATGGGGTTTTCACAAAATAAATCTAAATAAAACTTTTTATAATAACTAAAAATCCTAAAATAGTTTCTGTAATTTTAGTTTATTATTTTAGGTTGCTTACTTCATTTTATAGATTATTAGATTGTTTAGATGTTCATTTAAATGCCCGAAAATTGTGTTTTAGTCCCGAAAAATCCAAAAATATGTTTTCTCCATGATTAGGTGTTTATTTTTTGCCATTTTTATTTATTTATGCTTTATTTGTGATTATTCTCGTATATATTTTGCCTTGTTTAGAGTCGGGTCCGAGTTGGTAAGTTCGTTTAAGGCCCGATTTTGCCCATTTATTTATTTATCTATTTTATTTATTTTTCTGCACTCGAAAAATGTATAGGTATTTATAAAGCCCTATAATAATTATTTATTTGCTTTATTTACCGATTTTGTGTGATGTATGGCATATAAACCAAAAATTCCAAACACTAACCGGATTTAAATTATATAAGAACTAAAGTCGCGCTTATTTAAGTATAAATGTTTTTGATTTAATAAATGAAAAGTAAGCAACATCATCCGAACTTGGAATCTCTGTTTTAAGGTAAGGTCCAACCACCCGATGGGAATATCGTACCCAAATTGCCAATTGAGCTTAAACGGGTGGTGACCCTATCTTAAAATACGGGATTTCATGTCTCGTATCCCTTAACATGTAAATTAGACTAAAATTCAACATCAACATCACTTTCACAAACGTTTTCCTCACACGCTAAAATGAGGATCAATCCCTTTAGCACGCTTTACATCGCTCATTATTTCCCCCCGTGCTACGCATCTCACATAGTCATTATGGGAAAATGGTCGTCCCCTCATAGTGGTGACTCTGCTGGGGATCGAACCCAGAATCACACGGGAAAAAATTATTTTTGTTTCACAAAATCAATTGAGGATTAAAAATGCAACTTATATCATTTACTAATGCTTTAAATTTTCTTTGATAGATACACCATGTGGCAACACTGGTGGATAACCAATCTGATGAATCCTAAAATCAGAACTCAGATTTTCTACTAGGAGCACCTTAATGAAAATACCCGGGTTCACCTTGATGTAATCATCAGGCGCATCCCGACATATTTTTTAAACTGCTTTCAAAGATAAAGAATCCAAGGGACATATCAGCTAGACCAGATGAATGCCTCTACAGTTTCTCCGGACTCTCAAAAATCCTGACTCAACTTTATTTCACTCTTCCATTTAAATTGCTTAATTGAAGGGGAAAAAATATTTTTTGTTCCACAAAATCAATTAAGCAATTAAATTGCAACTCATATAAATTACTAATATCTCAAAACTTCCTCGACAAGAATGTCGTACAACAATTTTGATGGACGATCGAACCAAAGATCCAGAATCTAAAATTCAAAAAATCCTTTTGAGGCACCTCCATGTAGCTTTAAATCCTTTAGGGACACCGCAATGCAGCTTTCGGCCCTCTAAAGGCATCTCAATACAACCATTACAAAATAATGACTTTCCCGGGCTTCCCGGAATCTTTCTAATCTCATTTTTTCTCAATATTCCATTTTTATTTCTTAATTGAAGGAGCAAAATTTTTTGTCTTGACAAGGTCAATTAAGCAATTAAAAATGCATTTTAAAACTAATAACTTCTCAAGTTTCTATTCTCGATAGGTCGATTTATGGTGTGTTCCCAAACCACCAGTAGACAACCGATTTAGATTTGCCTTCTCGATAGGTCCGTTGATGGAACCACCAGTAGACAACCGATTCAGCTTCAACTTCTCAATAGGTTCGTTGACGGTGCATCCTCAAACCACCAATACACAACCGATTTAGCTTCGCCTTCTCGATAGGTCCGTTGATGGTGCATACTCAAACCAACAGTAGACATCTAAACTCAGTTTTGCCTTCTTAATAGGTTTGTTGATGGTGCATCCCTAAGCAACCAATAGACAACCAACCCAGGTGTTTGACTTTAATAGGTCTATTGATGATGCGTCCCTCAACCGTCCGCAGACATCCGACTCAAAGAATTTCCTACCTTCGATAGGTCTGTTGATGATGCATCCATCACCGTTCATAGACAACTGACTCAAGGTTCCTTCAACTCAGGTTTAACCCTTCTAACCCTTGCTCTTTTGCAAGATCACATTTGACCCATCAAATGATAATCTCACGAGGGGCAGCATATGAGCACGGGCTTTTAGGTGACCCGCGAAACGATGATGACTTTTTACTCTAACCTTTTACAAACTAGTTGTTATATTCTTTGAGAGTTGAATCACGTTTGGAAAGTACCTATTTTGATGTTTTTGGACCTTTTACTGCAGTTAAAAATCATTAAAATGCTTTTAAAAATTAACTGTTATCTTCCTCTCACATGCAGTAATTTGTTTTGTAGTTTTCTCTTAAACCCAATGATTTTTAGCAAGTCTTGTAATTTGTATTGAATTCTAGACTCCCTAAGGTTTTTGGAATGTTAAGAATCGCTTAAATCGGATAACCATGGTGAAAGTTATGCTCGTTTAAAGTTTTCAGCCCCAATAGCCCCCTTCGCCGCGCTCCCTCGCATGAAATGCGCCAGGAGCAGTTGTGCCCGCACGTTAGCCACACTCCCTTTAGGCAAGACAGGGCAAGAGCACGGTGATGCTACACCTGGAGCATCTCGCACACTACAGAGCGCGGCTGATGTGCCACGGGCTCGTTTGAGCTGTTTTCCCCCTTTTTCAGTTTTTTACCCGTTTTTAGCATAAAATCTGATTTTTTAGGGACTAATTGAGTTATTTACACCTAATTAAGTCTATATAAACCCTTAAAATCATCTTTTTCTAGACTTTTGGCTAAATTTTATCAGATTAAAAAAAACTCATTTTAGTGAAAAAGCTTAATTACTAGAGAGAAAAAAAAGCTTGATAAAGGCTAAAGAATTTCTCGAAATCAATTTCTTAGGTCTTTATCTTGTTTAATCTATTAGATTTAAATTAAAATCAATTAGAAATCTTAGGTTAAAAATGGATTAAATAGGTTTTTAGTGACTTTTTTCTCAAAAACGCAACGCGAATCTTCAAAATCATCAAAAAGGATTCCACCAAGGGTTGATTCAAGTCTCCAAAGATTAGATTCACGGCCTAGAGGTAACAAATCTAAGTTCCAATCTATTTTTAATTATTTTCCATATTATTTAGCTGCTTTTGTGGTGATTTTCCCTTTATTTTTGATATTTTTACAAATATCTTCACCGATTTTTTTGGGTCCGTCTTTTTTCCCAGAATCAAAAAATTTAACTTATTTTGTCATTTTAAGTCCAGATCTATTGAAAAACTGTGGGAATCGGCTTAAAATTTTAATAACCTTGAATTCTCTGGTGTAAGAATACCAATTTCGGACTTCTTGACGTTTTTCTGGGACAAATGCTCCCGTGAGTCTTTAGATGCACCGACGTAGCTTGAGATTCAGCAACGGCAACATCTCAAGCTACCACTGTAGCATCTCAAGTCCCATTACAGCATCTGGACTGGTGAAAATACCAAAAAGCCTTTGTTTTGTGTTTTTGGTCATATTTATCATTTTCTTGCATTTTTTACCCCCATTTCTACCCCAAAAATTGCCAATAGATTTTATATGACCTGTATTTAATTTTAAATTAATTTTTAACATGTTTTCGATTTTTTTAATAATTATTTAACTGGCTAAATATTCATTTAATGACTTAAAAATGGGGTTTTCATCAAATAAATCTAAATAAATCTTTTTATAACAACTAAATAGTTTCTATAATTTTAGTTTATTATTTTAGGTTGCTTACTTCATTTTATTGATTATTAGGTTGTTTAGATGTTCATTTAAATGCCCGAAAATTATGTTTTAGTCCTGAAAAATCTAAAAATATGTTTTCTCCATGATTAGGTGCTTATTTTCTATCATTTATTTATCTATACTTTATTTGTAATTATTCTCGTATATATTTTGCCTTGTTTGGAGCCGAGTCCGAGTTGGTAAGTTTGTTTAAGGCCTGATTTCGCCCTTTTATTTATTTATCTGATTTATTTATTTTTCTGTGCTAGAAAACTGTATAGGAATTTGTAAAGCCCTATAATAATTATTTATTTGCTTTATTTACCGATTTTGTGTGATATATGGCATATAAACCAAAAATTCCAAACACTAACCGGATTTAAATCACATAAGAACTAAAGTCGCACTTATTTAAATATAAATTTTTTTGATTTAATAAATGAAAAGTAAGCAACATCATCCAAACTTGGAATCTCTGTTTTAAGGTACGGTCCAACCACCCGATGGGAATATCGTACCCAAATTCCCAATGGAGCTTAACCGGGTGGCGACTCTATCTTAAAATACAGAATTTCAAGTCTCGTATCCCTTAACATACAAATTGGAAAAAAATTCAAAATAAACATCACTTTGATAAATTTTTCCTCACACGCTAAAATGAGGATCAAACCCTTTAGCATGCTTCACAGTGCTCATTATTTCCCCCCGTGCTACGCAACTTACGCGGTCCTTGTAGAAAAAAGGTAGTCTGCTCATAGTGGCGACTCTGCTTAGGATTGAACCCAGAATCATAGGGGCAAAAATTATTTTTGTTTCACAAAATCAATTGAGGATCAAAAACGCAACTTATATCATTTACTAATGCTTTGGAATTTCCTTGACAGGTACACCATGTGGCAACCCTGGTGGACAATCAATCTGATGAATCCTAAAATCAGAACTCAGATTTTCTCCCAGGAGCATCTTGATGCAAATACCAGGGGCACCTCGATGTAATCATTAGGTGCATCCTGACATATTTTCTAAACTGCTTTCAAAGATAAAGAATCCAAGGGACACATCAGCTAGACCCGATGAACGCCTCGATAGTTTCTCTGGACTCCCAGAAATCCTAACTCAACTTTTATTTCACTCTTCCATTTAAATTGATTACTAATATCTCAAAACAACCTCAATAGGAACTCCATACATCAATTTCGATGGACGATCGATCTGAATATCTAGAATCCAAAATTCAGAAAATCCTTTCGAGGCACCTCCATGCAGATTTTAATCCTTCAGGGATACCGCAATGCAACTTTCGGCCCCCTAAAGGCATCTTGATACAACCATCGTAAAATAATGACTTTCTCGGGCTTTCTGGAATCTTTCTAAACTCATTTTTCTCAATATTCCATTTTTATTTCTTAATTGAAGGGGCAAAAACTTTTATCTCGACAAGGTCAATTAAGCAATTAAAAATGCAATTTACAACTAATAACTTCTCAAGTTTCTATTCTCGATAAGTCCTTTGATGGTGCGTTTCCAAACCACTAGTAGACAATTAATTTAGATTGGCCTTCTCGACAGGTCCGTTGATGGTGCGTCCTCAAACCACCAGTAGACAAGCAATTTAGCTTTGCCTACTCGATAGGTCCATTGATGGTGCATCCTCAAACCACCAGTAGATAACCAATTCAGCTTCACCTTCTCAATAGGTCTATTGATGGTGCGTCCTTATACCACCAGTAGACAACCGATTCAGCTTTGTAATCTCGATAGGTCCGTTGATAGTGCATCCTCAAACCACTAGTAGACAATCAATTCAGTTTTGCCTTCTCAATAGGTTCATTGATTGTGCATCCCCAAGCCCCCAGTAGACAACCAACCAAGGTCTTTGACTTTGATAGGTTTGTTGATGATGGATCCCCAGACCATCCGTAGACAACCGATCCAAAGAATTTCCTACCTCTAATAGGTCCGTTGATGATGCGTCCATCACCGTCCGTAGACAACTAACTTGAGGTTCCTTCAACTCAGGTATAACCCTTCTAACCCTTGCTCTTTCGCAAGATCACATTTGACCCATCAAATGATAATCTCACGAGGGGCTGCCTATGAGCACGGGCTTTTCGTGACCCACGGAATGATGATGAATTTTTGCTCTAACCTTGTACAGACTAGTTGTTATATTCTTTGAGAGTCGAATCACGTTTGGCAAGTACCTTTTTTGATGATTTTGTACCTTTGACCGCGCTTAAAAATCATTAAAATGTGTTTAAAAATTAACCGTTATCTTTCTATTAAAACTGATCATTTTTAGCAAGTCTCGTTGTTTTTATTGAATTCTAGACTCTCCGAGGTTTTCGGAATGTTAAGAATCGCTTAAATCAGATAGCCTTGGTGAAAGTTGTGCTCGTTTAAAGTTTTTAGCCCCTATAGCCCCCTTCGCACCGCTCCCTATACATGAAACGCGCCAGGGGCACGGCGTGCCCATGCATCAACCACGCTCCCTACGCCCAAGATGTGCCAGGAGCGTGGTGGACGCTGCACTTAGAGCGTCTCGCACACCAAGGAGCGCGGCTGAAGTGCCATGGGCTCTTTCGAGCCAGTTTCCCCCCTTTTTTTGTTTTTTTACCCGTTTTTATCATAAAACCTAATTTTTTGAGGGACTAATTGAGTTATTTACATTCAATTAAGTCTATATAAACCCTTAAAATCATCGTTTTTTAGACTTTTGGCTAATTTTTATCAGATTACAAAAAACTCATTTTAGTGAAAAAACTTAAGAACTAGAGAGAGAAAAAAGCTTGATAAAGGCTAAAAAATTTCTCCAAATCATTTTCTTTGGTCTGTATCATGTTTAATCTCTTAGATTTGAACTAAAATCAGTTAGAAATCTTAGGTTAAAAATGGATTAAATAGGTTTTTAGTGACTTCTCCTAAAAAACACTACCAAAATCTTCAAAATCATTAAAAAGGATTCCACCAAGGGTTGATTCGAGTCTCCAAAGAGTAGATTCATGGCCTAGAGGTAACAAATCTGAGTTTCAATCTATTTTTAATTATTTACCATATTATTTGGCTGCTTTTTGGGGTGATTTTCCCTTTGTTTTTGATATTTTTACAAATATCTTCACTGGTATTTTTGGGTCCGTCTTTTAACCGAAAATCAAAAAATCAAAGTTATTTTGTCATTTTAAGTCCAAATCTATTGAAAAATTGTGGGAATCGGCTTAAAATTTCAGTAACCTTGAATTTTTGGACGTAAAAATACCTATTTCGGACTTCTTGACATTTTTTCGGGCCAGATGCTCCGGTGAGTCTTGAGATGCTCCAGCTTAGCTTGATATGCTTCAATGGTAGCATTTCAGGCTACCACTGTAGCATCTCAAGTCCAACAGGAACTTCTGGACTGGCAAAAATGCCAAAAAGCTCATATTTTGTGTTTTTGGTCCTTTATAATCATTTGTTTTTACCCTGATTTCTACCTGAAAGATTTTGTATAACCTGTAATTAATTTTCAATTAATTTTTAACCTGTTTTCGGTTTTTTTATTAATTATTTAATCGGCTAAATCTTCATTTGATGGCTTAAAAATGAGTTTTTCTCGAAATAAATCTATATAAATCTTTTTATAATAACTAAAAATCATAAAATAGTGTCTGTATTTTTAGTTTATTATTTTAGGTTGCTTAGCTCATTTTATTGATTATTAGGTATTTAGATGTTCATTTAAATACCTGAAAATTGTGTTTTAGTCCCGAAAAATCTAAAAATATGTTTTATTCATGATTAGGTGTTTATTTTCTGCCATTTATTTATTTATGCTTTATTTGTGATTATTCTCGAATATATTTTACCTTGTTTGGAGCCGGTTCCGAGTTGGTAAGTTCGTTTAAGGCCCAATTTCGTCCTTTTATTTATCTATCTGCTTTATTTATTTTTCCTCATTAGAAAAATGTTTAAGTATTCGTAAAAGCCCTGTAATAATTATTTATTTGCTTTATTTACCGATTTTGTGTGATGTATGGCATATAAACCGAAAATTCCAAACACTAACCAGATTCAAATCACATAAGAACTAAAGTCGCACTTATTTAAATATAAATGTTTTTTATTTAATAAATGAAAACTAAGCATTATCATCCGAACTAGGAATCTCGGTTTTAAGGTACGGTCCAACCACCCGGTGGGAATATCGTACCAAAATTCCTGATAGAGCTTAATCGAGTGGTGACTCTATCCTAAAATACGGGATTTCAAGTCTCGTACTACTTAACATGAAAAATGGACTAAAATTCAACATAAACATCACTTTTATAAACATTTTCCTCACACGCTAAAATGAGGATCAATCCCTTTAGCACGCTTCGTAGCGCTCGTTACTTCCCCCCGTGCTACGAATCGCAAGCGGTCCTTGAGGGAAAAAGTTCGTCCGCTCAAAGTGGCGGCTCTGCTGGGGATCGAACACAAAATCATAGGGGTAAAAATTATTTTTGTTTCAAAAAATCAATTGAGCAATAAAAATGCAACTTATAGCATTTACTAATGCTTTAAAATTTCCTTGACAGTTACACCATGTAGCAAACCTGGTGGAAAACCAATATGATGAATCCTAAAATCAGAATTCAGATTTTCTCCCAGGAGCACCTTGATGCAAATACCCGGGGGCACCTCGATGCAATCATCACGTGCATCCTGACATATTTTCTAAATTGCTTTCAAAGATAAAGAATCCAAGGGACATATCAGCTAGACCCGATGAACGCCTCGACAGTTTCTCTGGACTCCCGAAAATCCTGATGCAACTTTTGTTTCACTATTCTGTTTCAATTGCTTAATTGAAGGGGCAAAAATATTTTTTGTTCCACAAAATCAATTAAGCAATTAAAATGTAACTCATATCAATTACTAATATCTCAAAACTTCCTCGATAGGAACACCGTATGATAATTCCGATGGACGATCGATCCAAAGATCCAGAATCCAAAATTCAAAAAATCCTTTCGAGGCACCTCCATGTAGCATTCAATCCTTCAGGGACACCGCGATTCAGCTTTCAGCCTCCTAAAGGCATCTCGATACAACCATCGCAAAATAATGACTTTCTCGGGCTTCCTGGAATCTTTCTAAACTCGTTTTTTCTCAATATTCCAATTTATTGCTTAATTAAAGGGGCAAAATTTTTTTGTCTCAATAAGGTCAATTAAGCAATTAAAAATGCAATTTGCAACTATTAACTTCTCAAGTTGTTTTTCTCGATAAGTCCGCTGATGGTGCATTCCAAAACCACCAGTAGACAATCGATTTTGATTTGCCTTCTTGATAGGTCCATTAATGGTGCATCCTTAAACCACATGTAAATAACTGATTTAGCTTTGCCTTCTTGATAGGTTCGTTGATGGTGCATCCTCAAACCACCAGTAGACAACCGATTTAGCTTTGCCTTCTTGATAGGTCTGTTGATGGTGCATCCTCAAACCACCAGTAAATAACCGATTCTATTTTGCCTTCTTGATAGGTCTATTGATGATCCATCCCTAAGCCACCAGTAGACAACCATCCCAAGTCTTTGACTTTGATAGGTCTGTTGATGATGGATCCCCCATAGACAGTCGACTCAAAGAATTTCCTAGCTCCGATAGGTCCGTTGATGTTGCATCCATCACCGTCCATAGTCAGCAGAATCAAGGTACCTTTAACTCTGGTATAACCCTTCTAACCCTTGCTCTTTTGTGAGATCACATTTGACTCGTCAAATGATAATCACTTGAGGGGCAGCCTGTAAGCATGGGCTTTTCGGTGACCCGCGGAATGATGATGAGTTTTTGCTCTAACCTTTTATGGACTAGTTATTATATTCTTTAAGAGTTGAATTACATTTGGCAAGTACCTTTTTTTTATGACTTTGGACCTTTGACTGCACTTAAAAATCATTAAAATGCATTTAAAAATTAACCATTATCTTCCTCTCACATGCAGTAATTTGTTTCACAGTTTTCTCTTAAACCTAATCATTTTTAGCAAGTCGTATTATTTTTATTGAATTTTAGACTCTTTGAGGTTTCTGGAATGTTAAGAATCACTTAAATCAGATAACTGTGGTGAAAGTTATGCCTGTTTAAAGTTTTCCACCCCGATAGCCCCCTACACCGCGCTCCCTGCGCGTGAAATACGCCAGGGGCGCGGGGTGCGCACTTGTCAATCAAGCTCCCTACACACAAGATATGACAGGAGCGTGGTGGACACTGGACCTGTAGCGTCTCACGTACCAAGGTGCATGACTAATGTGCATTGGGCACATTTTAACCATTTTCCCCCTTTTTCGGGTTTTTACCCATTTTTATCATAAAAACTGATTTTTTAAGGGACTAATTGAGTTATTTACACCTAATTAAGTCTATATAAACCCTTAACATAATCTTTTTCTAGACTTTTGGCTAATTTTTATCAGATTAAAAAAACTCATTTTAGTGAAAAAGCTTAAGAACTAGCAAGAAATAAAAGCTTCATAAGGGCTAAAGAATTTCTCGAAATCAATTTCTTAAGTCTTTATCTTGTTTAATCTCTTAGATTTAAACTAAAATTAGTTAAGAATCTTAGGTTAAAAATGGATTAAATAGGTTTTTTTTGTGACTTTTCCTCAATAACACTACCCAAATCTTCAAAATCATCAAAAAGGATTCCACCAAGGTTGATTCGAGTCTCCAAAGAGTAGATTCACAGCCTAGAGGTAACAAATTTGAGTTCTAATCTATTTTAAATTATTTTCCATATTATTTGGCTCCTTGTGTGGTGATTTTCCCTTTATTTTTGTTATTTTTACAAATATCTTCACTGGTATTTTTGGGTCCGTCTTTTATCCCAAAATAAAAAAATCAAAGTTATTTTGTCATTTTAAGTCCAGATCTACTGAAAAATTATGAGAATCGGCTTAAAATTCCGGTAACCTTGAATTTTCTGGTGTAAAAATACCGATTTCGGACTTTTTGACGTTTTTCCGGGCCAGATGCTCCGGTGACTCTTGAGATTCTCCAATGTAACTTGAGATGTTGCAATGGCAGCGTCTTAGGCTACCACTGTAGCATCTCAAGTCCCTTTTTTTTTTATCATTTTCTTGCATTTTTTACCCCAATTTCTACCCGAAAAATTCCTCGAAACATATTATATAACCTGTAATTAATTTTCAATTAATTTTTAACCTCTTTTTGGGTTTTTTTATGAATTATTTAAGTGGTTAAATCTTCATTTAATGGCTTAAAAATTAGTTTTCACCAAATAAATCTAAATAAATCTTTTTATAATAACTAAAAATCGTAAAATAGTTTCTGCAATTTTAGTTTATTATTTTAAAAATCCTAAAATAGTTTAAGCAAGTTTATTTTATTATATTAGTTTGCTTAGTTCATTTTATTGATTATTAGGTTATTTAGATGTTCATTTAAATGCCCGAAAATTGTGTTTTAGTCCCGAAAAATCCAAAAATATGTTTTCTCCATGATTATGTGTTTATTTTCTGCCATTTATTTATTTATGCTTTTTTTGTGATTATTCTCGTATATATTTTGCCTTGTTTGGAGCTGGGTTTGAATTGGTAAGTTCGTTTAACCCCCGGTTTCACCCTTTTTATTTATTTATCTGCTTTATTTATTTTTCCGCACTAGAAAAATGTTTAGGTATTTGGAAAGTCCTGTAATAATTATTTATTTGCTTTATTTACCGATTTTGTGTGATGTATGGCATATAAACCGAAAATTCCAAACACTAACCGAATTTAAATCACATAAGAACTAAAGTCGCGCTTATTTAAGTATAAATGTTTTTTATTTAATAAATGAAAAGTAAGCAACATCATCCGAACTTGAAATCTCTGTTTTAAGGAACGGTCCAACCACCTAGTGGGAATATCGTAATAAATTCCTCGTGGAGCTTAATTGGGTGGCAACTCTATCTTAAAATATGGGATTTCTAGTCTCGTATCCCTTAACATGCAAATTGGACTAAAATTCAACATCAACATCACTTTTATAAACGTTTTCCTCACACACTAAAATGAGGATCAATCCCTTTAGCACGCTTCACAACGCTCATTATTTTCCCTAGTGCTATGCATCTCACGCAGTCCTTGCAGGAAAAAGGTCGTCTGCTCACAGTGCTGATAGCTTGCCCTGGCATTCTTAAGACCAAACGACATTTCTCGATAGCGGAAGACTCCCCATTCTGTGATGAAAGCCATCTTAACCTTATCAATTATGTTTAATAGAATCTGATTGTACCCTAAGAATCCGTCCACAAATGAGTACATTACAGCCCTAGCAGCGCTGTTAATTAGCGCATCGATATGGGGCAAAGGGAAGTCATCTTTCAGTGAAGCCTTGTTAAGATATCGATAACCTACATGAACCCTTACGCTTCCATCTTTCTTTGGAACTGGCACAATGTTTAATAGCCAGGTCAGATACTCAACGACTTTAACATGCATAGCTTCAATCATATTAGCAACATCTGCTTCAACCTTGTCAGCCCACTCCGGTCTCATTCTTTGGAATTTCTGCTTGATGGGATGGAATCTAGGATCTGTTAGAATGCGATGCTCAGTGATATGGAGATCGACACCAGGCATGTCCATATGCGATAAAGCAAAAGCGTTAACATGATCTTTCAGCACTTTAATTATATCTCTTTTTATCTCAAGGGTCAAGTCATTAGAAATGGTTACCATCTGTACTCAAGTTTGTTTTAGTTAAAGAAATGTCATGAATACTAAACACATTATGCTTATGATTAAATGAATGCAAGGGCCCATCAGGCGAAACATCAAGCAAATAAGCGAAATCAGAATCTTTCATTGAATTAAAGGCCCTATAGGATACATTGTCATCATAAAAAACACTGGAAATATTAAAAGTTACATCATCATAGATAGAGTAATCCTCCACATGTGGAGGGTCTTAAGTAGCAGCATTAGCAAAGTTGACATCCTTGGTAGGTTCCACGAGTAGGTCGTCCAGGTCAAGACCTAGAGCTTTCTCTTATTCGGCTGTAAGCATGTCTCCTTCAGTAGCAAGAGATTAGGCAAGCTTCTGCATGGCTTTGGCCAGAGGATTGGCTTTATCATTCTTCTTCCACTTCTTCTTAAGCAGAACAGACATGACTTTAGATATAGCAGCCACCGCATCATCAATCTCTTGATCAACATGCTTCTCTTCATCTAAATTAGGATACAGATTCCCTTTATCTTTCTCATCAGATGCAATAACAGATACAAGCTTGATCGGGTTCTCCTCCTCCTCAATAAATCTGCCCCTCTCAAAGTCATACACATCTCTAAAGATCTCGAAACCTGGCTAAATCTGACCACCATATTCGACGGGTTTAGGTTCCCCCTTGTAGGATCACTTTCTTTGAACCTTATAAACATTGATCACACCATAGTACATGGGGTGAAGATGCCTGTAAATCTTCTTTTAGGTGTATCTAGAACTAGCTCGTTTCGGATGCTTCTTGATTAGGATAGGATCAACCATTCCTCCATGGCCTTTGCCTAACCCTTGACCTAGCACGTGGCCATTCTTTTCATCATTTTTCTAGCAGTAGATGAGAAGCAATTATAGCAAGGGACTTGAGGTTTATCACTACGGATAACAGCTACTGAGAACCCAGACTTCTCTTCGGCCTCCATAATGGCCATCACAGATGCTTGGTTGGCTTTAATGACAAAGAGCCTTCCATCATTATTTTTCAGTTTGAAATTCTAGTGGAGCATCAAAGAAATTGCTCCTAAAGTATGGATCCATGGATGACCCAAGAGCAATGAATAAGTAATAGGAATGTCTAAGATAGTAAATTGTACCTTGCTAGTGACTTCCCAAGCGGTCACCTCGGCTTCGAATACATCAGTCATACCTCTCTTTGAATCATTATAAGTGTGGATGATGGTGTTAGATTTTTCTAGCATTCATTTGGATAAACCCAAGTGAGGCAGTACTTTCAATGGGTAGAGGTTCAAAGCGGATCCATAATCAACCATGACACATGGAATGGTTCAGTCCAAAATCTGAACACAGATGGATATAGCATGATTATGGTCAATCCCGTTGGGTGGGAGATCCATCCAGGAAAACACAACACCCTACTCACTTCTCGAAACTAGGATCCATACTCCCATCATAATGCACATTTGGATTGTTGAAGCAGAAGGCTTTGCTTTAATTTCCAAAAGCCTTTTGATAAGATCTCGGCAGTATTTATTGGAACCAAGGACTAGTTATTATATACTAAAATAGGCTTGTGTAGTCTTTAATTGAGTGATAAGCGGATCGATGTCTGGGCTTGTCTTGACCTGAGGAGGCAGCGTCGTCAGCCTAGCTACGGTCTTGACGGGATTTCGGACGGAATCATCCTCGAGATGGAGATGATTGTCCTTAGGCTGATACACTCGACCACTATTGGTGGCATTCAGAATTCCATCAATTAACACGCTTTTGGTGGTCGAGGTTTTAAACGGATAGGGCGGCTCATCATAAGCCAATGATGAATCTTAAAGCTCATACTCATCCACATTGAAAGCTTGAACTCTTCATTAGAATACTCCCCTTTCAGAACATAATCGTTAATATTAAATGGTGTCTTTTTAACTATGTCCACACTTTCGATCTTGGTCTCATCTTCTTGCCCCATTTCCTGAATTTTCATGGAGCTTATTATAGGGTTAGACTATTGGATTACATCAAATACAAAGCTCAAAGGGAGACCAGAGTCAATAACCATTACAAAATCCTTAGAGAACATCTTCAAGATGAATTCTTCCTTAAAACTGGGGTTGATCATAGAGACCTTGCCCCCAAAGTTAAGTAGAGGGTTTTCCATAGTGCTTGGCTTCCTAGCTGGCTCATCCACCTTCCCTTCCCTGACCATACAAGCGATAGTGGAAGCTAGAGTTCTGCACTGGTCAGTTTGATGCCCCTTCTGTATATAGAACTTGTAGAAGTTTCCTTTTCGATTCGGTTGAGGAGCCCTATAATCACATAGAGGTTTTAACTGGCATGCTTCATACATTTTAGCAAAATATGACTCCAAGGGGTAGTTTCCATGGAGATACAAATGGTTGCTGAGAAAGGGTGATTTGAACTGCGGTTTACACCGCAGGCGACTTACCTTTAGTAGGAGCTGGTGCGATTTCATTTGACTCATTCTTCTTATACCATGGCAAGTTCGCACTCGGCTTGTTTGCCTTCTCTTTCTCCTCATGATGCTCAATTTTCTCAACTTTTTCAAAAACCTTTTGATAGGATTCAAAAGAGTCGGTTTCCAATTCCTTATAGAGAATTAAGAGAGCCCCGTCGAGCAGCTTCGGGATCATTTCCCTCAAACTGAGCTTCTGCTTCAATAAAAGTTGAGTGGCCATCTACCGATTAAAGTAGAACTTGACAGATTCACCTTATTTTTCTTAATGCCCTCGAGATGCTCGATAGTCATTTCCATGGTCGAATTGAAACCATAGTGACCAATTAAGGCTTCTGAATAGAGTTTCTAATCTAGGATTATCGACTCCGGGAGAGTATTATACCATTTGAGGGCTGGCCCTAATAGAGTATATAAAAATAACTTAGCAAGAACTTTGTCCTTAATTTTCTGAACATACGTAATTTGCTCATCCATCACGATGTGGGATTTGGGAGGTCCCTCACCATAGTAGGCTTCCATTTTAGGCACCAAAAAGTTCTTGGGGATCTAATCTTCATCCCTCACTTCTTCCTTCTCTTCATTCTTATTTAGAAGCTGCTTAAAGAATGCCACCATTTTGGGTGTCATGCCCGGAGGCTGCGTAACCTAGTCGATTGGTGTCACACCCGAAGGCTATATGACCTGGTCGCTATGCACTGAAGAGGCTCTGAATTAAAATGGTGGAGGAGTTGAGATCTCAATCTAAGGGCAAGGGAAGGGGTTTTAATGGTAAGAAGTTCTGCATGGAGAACCACAAAATTAGGAGGTGATGGTGCAAAAGTGTGGGCGGTGTCGGAGAGACAACAAAATTGCTAGAGGAAACTGCCATTTATGAAGTAAAACACCCTGAGAAAGCAGGAAAGATGGGAGCCTGAGTGGTAGGTCTCAATGGTATAGGAGGAGGAAAGGTAAATATCGGTGGAGTAAAAGATGGGGGAGGCTGAACTGAGGTCTGATCGAACTGAAACTAAATCGGTCAGATAGGGGGGAGTGGTGGGGCTAAAAATTAATGCTGAATGGGAGGAGCCTGACTAGATCCACTCTAAGCAATCTCTATCTGTCCTTGAGCTTGAAATATGGGCCCTGCTGGCCTCTGGCCATCTCTCTCTTCCCTTAGAGCCGATCGGACTTGCTCTTGGATGGTAACACAAAATAGATTAGATTGCAAAAATATAGCCATAGCATTAGCTAGCTCGGTGCCTAACTATGATTGATTTTGATCTATTAGAGGAGGAGTACCCTTGGACGGAATCCCACTAACTGGCAAAATATCAAACTTGCAGATAAAGTAGATTCTGAAACTAAAAGCACTGACCGGCGAACCAAACGATGATCGAGTTGGAGCTAAAGAGGACTATGAAGGTGAAGACATCTCGACGTAACTGAGAAACCAAAAGATGATCGGCCTAAATTGAACCATGATTGAAATGAATTATTATATAATTATTCGAGTGATGAATTCTGTATAGGGGTGGTTTAGAGGGATAGAGAGTAGAAGAGCTTACGGTGCAAAGCTTAACCCTAAAATACGTGAGATGTGCGAACCCCTTGCCATGCCTAGTGAACTAGATAGGGGTTGTTGGGACTAAAAAAATCTCAGGAATTTTGTTAAATTTCCCCTTCAAGCAAGGGGAGAGTAGAGGTAAGCGAAAGAAGAAAATAAAAGTTTGCCACAGGCGCCTTTCCATGAGGTACATATGCATGATGACAACACAAATAGCACACAAAAAGTGAATAAATCTCCTCTAACCTTATGACTCCCGCGCAATGTCCATCAAAAGATCTAGGGCTTAACTCAAACACCAACAAATGACAGATGAGTATGCTACCTAAATCTAAATTGTTTTGGTGAACCTATAGGGGAGTTGCTATTGCTAGATTTACCGCGGTGCATAGTCTCAAACTGCTGGTATCATGGAGCGATACTATAGAAGGGTCTCATTTACCTTGATTCCATGTAACTCAACCACTCCTCAAATGAGTGCTACTGCAAGAATTACACATTGGATGAAACGAGTGATCCACCTACAAATATACCTAATTCCTGGCTAGAATGAGGTATACAAGTGAGCTTCATGGGGGTTAAATAATAGCACCTTAACCTAGTATCTAACTACGCGATGGATTAAAAAGGCATAAGAAATAAAGTGTTGATTTAAAAATGATTTTAGCGCATCATTAAAAGCCTTTAACCAAATTTTTAAAAAAGAAAGCGATTTTAAAATTTTAAGCTAAGAGGAAATCCCCAGTGGAGTCACCACTATGAGCGGACAACCTTTTTTTGGTTCCTTAAAGAGGCCAGAAAAATATGCACGGCGAAGAGAGCTGGAGGATTGATCCTCATTTTAGCGTGATGAAAAGATAGATAGATAAAAGTGATGTCGATGTTGATTTTTAGTCCAATTTAGATGTTAAGAGATATGAGACTTGAAATCCTGCATTTTAAGACAGAGTCACCACTCGGTTTAGCTCTACCGGGAATTTTTGTACGATATTCCCACTGGGAGGTTGGACTGTACCTTAAAACAGAGATCCCAAGTTCAGATGATGTTGCTTATTTTTCATTTATTAAATCAAGGCATTTACATTTCAATAAGTGCGACAAAAATTCTTATGCGATTTAAATCCAATCAACATTTAGAGTTTTTGGTTTATATAGCCATACATCATACAAAAGTAATAAATAAAGCAAATAAATTAGTTATTACATGGCTTTACAAATACCTGTAAATTTTTTTAATGCGGGAACGCAAATAAAGCGGATAAATAAATAAAAGGGCAAAACCGGGTCCTTACAGAGTGTTGGTTGCCAAATGAGAGTGTGTAGCAAGTGTACTAGTTCGTGGTTAGTAGCACAAGGCAAGTACAAGTGTCATTTCCTAAGGGAGCACGGGAGTTACTAAATCCAATTGTAAATTAGTGAGTTCTTACAGTCACACAATTAAAAGGGGTTGATTTATAATGAAAGAAGACTAAAATACACAACTATAAAGTAAACAGACAGTTTTGATTGCTTTGTTTAACTACTGCTAACAATATTATTAAGAAGTAGGCAAGTCTAGTATTCATACAGACACAGTTTAAATTCTCCCTTTTATTTCTAATCTTTCTCGGCACCAAAGATCTAGATCCCCTTACTTAAGGTTTTCTAGGCTCAGGCACCACATTTTGCCTATACTTCTTTGAAGTTTTAACTTTGGGAACCTCCTCTTACAAGTTAATCTCCAAGCATTAACAATAAAGTAAGCTTCCTATTATACTCTAACCAGAATTCCTAGCATTTCTAGTTAATAACTATTTTTTTCCAGAAATGAGTTATGTGTTTAGATCCGTGTTATAATTACTTGTTTACACTAATTATAAGTTTGGCGGAACTTAATAAGATTCTAACACAACACATAATAATCTTTCCTATTGAATTTAGAGATAAAAGAGAGAGAGAGAGAGAGAGAGAGAGAGAGAGAGAGAGAGAGAGAGAGAGAGAGAGAGTTTAGACGGTGTTTACCTATCCTCCTTGCTAGCTTTGCCTACCAATGCTTTAGTTGCTCATAATTAAAGTAAAACAGCAAGGGATAAAAATAGAAATGAACATAATTGACATAATATTAATACTGAAAATTTTTACAAAAAATAAGTAAAGTGAAGCCAATTAAAAGCTTGTTTCAAAACAATGACCAATGGTCGAATTTATAGTGGTGAGAAGAATAGTCTAGATGTCCACTTACAAAATGAAGATAATAAAGATATTGTTCTGAAAAGAACAGAGATTCTAGAAGGTGAATTCAGCTTCAATAAGTCTTGTCCAAGTGGGTATTATAATATTACAAAAAGAAACCCACTAACTCCACCATTTGAGGCATCCTTGGCAAGCTATAAGAGGTCTTCTAGAAGCTTCACGAAATCATATTTTCAGGTATTTCACTTATCCACGTCATCTTGGCCACCACCTCCTTCTTCGATCAATTAATTCTGCTTGCTTGGGCTACTTTCCTGCTTGCTCTACTGCACATCCAGCTTGCCTTGCTGCTCTTCATGGTTACTTTGCTGCTCTTATGGAATATCCTTACTTTTCATCAATTGTACAGCTTTAAGGAAGTATCTGAAATATTTACAAAAAGCACCTATGAATCCCTTGTAATCACTTCAAATGGGCTATTTTTTAGGCTAAATCATTAGTATTTTCATGGTATAAATTGAACTTAGCAAATTCCCGCACACTTAAGCATTTGCTTGTCCTCAAGCAAAAGATAAAAAAAAGAACAGTTAAAAAGAGAAGAGAAGAGAATAAAACAAAAGAGGTAATCACATGTATCCTTTTCCTTAGGAAAGCGAATAGTCTATTTAAAATAAAAGAGTTGAAGGTGAGGGATCAACATCCCCATATTTAACAAAAAAACTTGTTCTAAAAAAATGCCAAAACCACAAATTAAAGCTATTTTTACAATAAACCTTCCTACAATGAACCAACTTCCTCACCAATGGATTTCACTCATTTCGCTCAATTTTTCTAGGGTGAATTTTGAGAAATCACTCAGTAGCTTATACATGGCATTCAAAAGTCCATAGGCTTGATCCTAGGTCCTATCTCTACCACTAAAAAAATCTGATCACAAACACAATCAAAAGGACTTTCATCCGAGTTATAATGTTGGCTAAGGGCAGGGTGTGTTAATTGAAGGCTTTTTGTGTGTGGAGTGAATCTACCAAGATATCATTAGAGAGAGTACAACAAGCAACTTGTCAGGATACTAATTCAGAGATAATTTTATGCTTAAGGATAATTAAATGAGGAATAGAGCAATCAAAATTTTCAGAATTGAAGAGATTTTTTAGTAAGAAGGCAATATGCTATTTTCAACACTGGACAAGGAAGTTAAATTTGGATTTTAGAAGATTTGTGTTTGAGGATTCTTTTCTCCTTGTTTCTTTTGTTTTTCTTTTCTTCTTTGCTATTTTTCTTTCTTTTTGCTCTTTTTTCAATTTTCTTTTCTTTTTGCTTTTGATGAAGGGCATAGGTTGGAATAAGTTTGAAAAATAAGCCCACAAGTTCCCCCTGAAAAGATGTATTTTTAAAACAACCCAGAATATGAAAGCTTGCTGTTTTATGAAAATTTCCTTGGTAAAATCAAGGTTGAAAAGAAGGAAAAATAAAAAGGCTTATGAGTTTTATGTGTGTGTTATGAAAGAAAATGGTTATAAGGCTCAAAGGGGCTCACTAGGGGATATTATTGTCAAGGGTGGCTTTTTGGTTGAAAAGAGTGTGTAATCCTAATGACTTTATCATGTTATGTAGGTGATCGATGAATGTGGTCTTGACAAGTGCCCTGAATCAAGTTCTAGCCCTAGTATGCATGTGTAAGGCCTCTCAGAAAAAATTAAAATAGTGAGTTTATTGAGAGAAAGATGATTTCATAATTTTAATGATTTATAAAAGATAAGTTTGGAAATTTAAGCACTATTGTGACAAACAATGTTTGAGCGTTTAAGAACATAAAAGGAAGAAAGATTTTTGAAAATTTAAGAACATGAAGAGAAGAATTGATTTAGTGATTCAGTTAGAGAAATTTTGAAAAATTTTGGTTCAAATCCTCACTAAATAAGGGTTAATTTTCAGTTGGTTCATTCTAGTTGAGTTCATTGAAAAACAGTTCACCTTTCTAGTTTATACTTGCTTAATTGATCAACTTTACTTGCTAAATGTAAGCCTATCATTACTAACCTAACTCGAGCATTTTATACAGACTATTTGTTCTCAAAAGAGCAAAGTTTCCATGTTAATTTCCTAAAATTAGATTTGAAGCTTTTTAAAAGAGAAGCGAGATAAAACCATATAATTACATATTACTAGAGAAGTGAAGCTGAAAAACAGAAGTTAAAGCTTAAAATAGACAAAGAAACTCAAAACAGGACACAAAAAACTAAAAACATTAATCAAAAGCCTAAGTTCAAGCAAACTTTTTAAGTGGGGTGACTATCGAAGGCAAAATAATCCATTGAATATCAATAATCAGCAAGGGCATGTCAACAAAATAACTAGCAGCAGTTAAAACTTTCAGCAGCAATTAGCAATAATCAGTAGTAGTTAAAAGCAGCAACCAAGCAATCAACATTTAAACTATATAACTACCTCCCCCACACTTAAACACTACTTTGTCCTCAAAGCATAGCAAAAATTATCCCAAAAGCAGCAATTGCAAAATTTTACCTACACATGGCATTTTGACAGAAAAATAAAGAGTAAAGGTAAGAAAGTTACTCTTCACGGCTGGAGGGGATTTATCCCTCATCTTTTTTTCTGGAAGTTCCTTACTCTTGGATTAATGCTCTGATTCCTGAGCGGATGAGGCTGATGGGACATGGCTTGGACTGAATTTTCCTTCCATTTCTCTAGTAGGTGTGCTTTTGATGTAGCTAGGAAGGTTCAGATTTAGATTATCATCCTCCAACCTCTTGATTCTGCTATCAACCCATATCTTGAAGGATAGATAGTCCTCCTTTGCTTCCCACAACTGCTCCACAACTCCCAACAGTTCCCTAAAGTTCATAGTCCGGCACTTCTCTAGAAATTCAGATTTTTCTGCCACTTTCTTCCCTTTGCTGACGGTAGTAGTTTTGGGCCCCACTTTCCACCTTTTAGAAATAGGAGTGGCTCTCTTTTTAGCTGTCTTCCTTTGCTCATCCAACATGGCCTTGGCAATGTGCTCCAAGTAGTACACTTCATCTACCTTCCTGCATACTCCAAATTTTCTCAAGTTATATAGCTCAATGACTTTAGGGTAGCATACATGAGTGAGGCCATTAGTGGAGAAGGTTGTGATTAAGGACCGAGCAATTTTTGTGACAAAAGACCCAACCATGATCTTCTTGTTGTTCTTGTTTGCTAGCTTGAGGATATAGTTGGCAAAGAAGCTACCCACATTGATTTTTATCCCATTCTCCGTACAATAGAGGATAAAAATATCATTTTCTAGAATAGTGGACTCTTTACCTCATGCAAAGAGAGTGGAAGCAATCAATTTTTGGGCTATCTTGTGTCTGTACTCCCTTAGTTGGCTGGCTACTTGTTGGTCTTTATAATCATTCTTCCTAGTAATTTCTAGCCAAAATTCCGCCACATCAAAGTCAGAAGGTCTTTCCTTAGGGGCTAATGCATACTCCTCAATTTCCATCTACTCCATTGAAATTCCCAGGCACTTGTTTAGCTTATTCAATGAAATAGACTTTTTTATACCAAATAATTGGAACAAATACCTCCTAGGTTATCGATGGCTTCAATTTCCTTATTTTTCAGAGAAGGTGCAGAGAAACTCCATGGTGAGTTCCTTAAGGGCTGGATCTGGGGCATCCACAAACTCAAATAATCCACCAGCCTTAAAAAATGTTTCAAATTCCTCCTGCAACCCTAAGCATGTCACAGCCTCCCAATTAAGGATTCTGGATTGGAGAAACTCGTGGCTTGAAAATAGGTTAAACCTGTCCATTTCATACCCTTCCTTAAATGTTTGCATTTTTTGCAAAATAGAAGTAGAAATGGTTGAGAATATTCCATCGGAAACAGAACTCGACGGAGGAGTGGATTTGGCCGGAGTGGATTTAGTAAGTATGGCTCTTGACAATTTTCTACTGTTCACCATAGTTGATTACGCGATGGAAGTGGTGTGAGTTTGAAAGAGAAGGATGGACAATGGCGGTGGTGTTTTTCATTGGAGAAAAGGGAGAGAGAGAGAGAAAAATTGTTGGGGTGAAAAATGGAAAAGTGAGAGAGGCTTTTGGGTTTCTTTTTGGTTTAGAAAATCGTAGCATTTTGTGTAGGTAGAGTTTGGGACGTGGTTAAGTGCATGTAAGAGAGAGAGAAGGGCTATAGGCTATGATTAAGGGTTAGCGAGAAAAGAGAGGAAAACCCAATTTGATCTTCCCTATGCATTTATCAACTGCCACCTATCCCTATACACGCCACCTCACCCCTTTTTCTTTTCTTTCTCTAATAAACTTCCCCATAAAAATCATTATTAAATTTTTGGGGGTTAAATAATTGGGGCAATCAAATGAAGCAGTCAAAATAAAGCTTCTAAATGCGAGGTAGAAATTTTACTCCTTTGATTTTTGCAAAGTTGGTGATTTATCCAAGATATCCGAAATGGCCAGCGAAGAAGAAAACATTCTGTAAGAATTACCAAGTGTATGTCACAACATGATGATTAAATCTTGATGTTGCAATTCACACTTAGTCCATGAGTTCCTACAAAATAAAAAGAGATACAGAGATACATAGATACCTAAAATATAAATAAAACAAAAGTATATACAGATTTTAGAAAATGAGCTTGTGCTCAACAAAATTGCTCCAATTGGTGTTTGGAGCGGACACCATTGTCTTGTTTTGTGTTAGGGAGGATACAATTGTCGTTCAACCACAGCAATTTTTGCTTCTTCATTTGTCAAGTATGGCTTGAGTCTATGACCATTAACCTTGTAAATTTTTCCCAAACTGTTCATGATTTCTAAGGCTCCATGAGGGAAAATTTTATGGATTGTGTATGGCCCAGTCCATCTTGACTTGAGTTTGCCCAGAAATAGCTTCAATCTTGAGTTAAATAGGAGTACTTGTTGCCCGGGGTAAAACTCCTTCTTTTGAATCCTCTAATTATGCCATTTCTTGGTCGTTTCTTTGTAATTCATGGCATTTTCATAGCTGAATAATCTAAACTCTTCTAATTCATTCAATTGCAATTTCCGTTGTTCTTCTGTTGCATTCCTTTCAAAATTAAGCAAAGTTAGTGCCCATAAAGCTTTAAATTCTAACTCAACATGTAAATGGCAAGCTTTTCCATATGGTAATCTAAATGGGGACATTCCAATGGGGGTTTTGAATGCTATTCTATAGGCCCATAAAGCATTATCAAGTTTGATTGCCTAATCTTTTCTAGAGTTGTTAATAGTTTTTTCTAAGATTCTTTTAACTTCCCTATTTGAAATTTCTTCTTGCCCACTTATTTGTGGGTGATAGGGAGTGGCAATTCTATGTGTGTCCCCATATTTATTTAATAACTTTTCAAACTGGTTGTTAAAAAAATGAGTCCCTTGATCACTTATGATTGCTCTAGGTACCCCAAATCGGGTAAAAAGCTTTTTTAGAAATTTTATAACCACCTTGGCATCATTTGTTAGGCTAGTAATAGCTCTAACCAATTTACTAACATAATCAATAGCTAAGGGTATGTACCTATTACCATGTGAGTTAAGAAATGGTCCCATGAAGTCAATTTCCCAAACATCAAAGATTTCACATACCACAATGTTGTTTAGAGGTATAGCATTTTTGGCAGAGATGTTACCTGTTATTTGACATTCATTGCACTCTGCAACATACCTTTGACAGTCCTTAAAGATAGTTGGCCAGTAAAAGCCACATTTAAGCACTTTTGCTGTAGTTCTGCTTGCTCCAAAGTGTCCACCAGCTTCCTTGCTATGACACTTGTTTAGAATAGCTGGATTTTCTTCCTCGGGAACACATCTCCTTATAATCTGATCTGCACATACTTTAAAAAGGAAAGGTTCCTCCCAAAAGTAATACTTCAAGTCAGCAAAGAATTTTTTCTTTTATGCATAAGGCAAAAGAGGTTTAACTCCACATGCAAGGTAATTAGCAAAGTCAGCAAACCAAGGGAAAGATCTCACCATGAAAAGTTGCTCATGTGGAAATGTATTAGTAATTTCTGGTTGCTCCACCTGATTGCCTTCTAGAATTCTAGATAGATTATCAGCTGCTATGTTTTCTGAGCCCTTCTTGTCTTGAATCTCCAAATCAAACTCTTAAAGAAGCAATTGCCACCTAATTAGTCTTGGTTTTGCATCCTTTTTTGCTAATAAGTATTTCAAAGCTGCATGATCAGTAAAGACAGTGACTTTTAATAGCACTAAGTATGATCTAAACTTATCAAAGGCATATACCACAACAAGCAATTCTTTTTTATTCACTGTGTAGTTTTGTTGTGTTTTAGTGAGAGTTTTGCTTGCATAATAGATAGGCTTAAAAATGCTTGTCGATTCTTTAGCCTAAAATAGATCCAATGCAAGTATCACTTGTATCACATATAAGTTCAAAGCGGTGCTCCCAATCTGGAGCAATCAGAATGGGTGCATTGATAAGTTTTGCTTTTAACTCATCAAATGCCTTCAAGCAAGCATCATCAAACATGAATTCAGTGTCCTTATAGAGTAGGGCCATTAATGGTTGGGAAATCTTTGATGAACCTTCTATAGAATCCTGCCTATCGAAAAAAGATTCTGACTTCTTTGACTAATTTTAGGGCAGTAAAATTTGCAATAATCTCCACTTTTGCTTGATCAACTTCAATCCCCTTCTCTAAAATCTTATGGCCAAGAACAATGCCTTCACTTACCATGAAATGGAACTTTTCCCAATTTTGAACAAGATTGGTCTCCTAGCAACAAAGTAAAACAACTTCAAGATTGTTCAACCAAGACTGGAAGGTTGCTCCATAGAATGAGAAATCATCCATGAAAATTTCCACTATTTTCTCCACCATACCATGGAAAATGGATATCATACACCTCTGAAACGTGGCTGGAGCATTGCATAGTCAAAATGGTATCCTTCTATAAGCAGAGACACCATAGGGGCTAGTAGAAGTTATCTTCTCTTGATCCAAGGGGTGGATCATAATCTGATTGTACCCTGAACAGCCATCAAGAAAATAATAGAATTTATAACCAGATAATCTCTCCAGCATTTAATCAATGAAAAGGAGTGAAAAGTGATCCTTTTTAGTTGCTTCATTCAGTTTACAGTAGTCAATGCAAACTCTCCACCCTGTGACTATTCTTATGGGAATGAGCTAATTTTTCTCCTTAGTCACTATTGTCATTCCTCTCTTCTTTGGCACAACTTGGACTGGACTAGTCCAAATACTATCTGAAATGGGGTAGATGATTCCAGCATCAGGAAGTTTGATTACTTCCTTTCTCACAACTTTTTTTCATGTTGGGATTTAGTCTTCTTTAGGGCTGCACCACTGGCTTATGGTTTTCCTCCATGAGAATTCGGTGCACACAAATGGAAGCACTAATTCCTTTGATATCAACAATTGTCCATGCTAGAGCCTTCTTGTTTTTCCTCAATACACCAATCAATTGGCCTTTTTGGTCAAGGGTTACTTTTGAGGAAATAATCACAGGAAGCTTGTCAGGGGGGTCAAGGAAAGTATATTCAAGGTGAGGAGGGAAAGGTTTCAGGTCAAGAGTTGGAGGTTCTTCAAGTGAAGTTTTTGGAGAAAGATTTGGTGTGTGATTTAGTGGCTTAACTAGTTTTTTTCTGTATATGGATGGTTAACAGTTTGATTGCTCCACTTTTTATTTTGCCTGCTCCGCAGTTTTTGCTTCCTCCACAGTTTATAGGTTAGTCAAATCTTTCTCTTCAAAATCATTTTCTTCTAAATCTTGCATTAGGAAGGGGTTTAAATTCACATCAGTAGCATCAAGAAAGTAGCATTGATCATAAAAAGTAGATGGATACTTCATTGCCTCATTCATTTTAATACTACTTCTTTATCATGTATTTTTAGAATCAAATTTCCATCATTTACATCAATTAAAGCTTTTCCAGTAGCAAGGAATGGTCTACCTAAAATGATGGGCACATGAAAATATTCATCCATATCCATTATAATGAAATCAATAGGCAAGATAAACTTTCCAACTTTAACTAAAAAATCTTCTACAATGCCTCTAGGGTACCTAACAGTTCTATCAGCAAGTTGTATAGTACTTTGGTTGGTTGGGGTTCACTTAAGCCTAATTTTTTATAAATGTAATATGGCACAGATTTATGCTTGCTCCTAAATCACAAAGTGCATTATCAATGTTTAAGCAACTAATAGAGCAAGGTATAAAGAAACTCCCTGGATGTTTGAGTTTCTTAGGAAAAGGTTGCCTGCTTTGAAGGATAGAGGAGCAATCTCTATTTAGTGTACCATGGCCACATTCTCCAACTTCTTCTTATTTGCCAGCAAGCCTTTCAAAAACTTCACATACATAGGCATTTGTGTAAGTGCTTCTACAAAAGGAATTTTAATATGAAGTTTCTTAAAGACTTCTAAAAACTTATCAAATTTCTTAGCCATTTCGTACTGTTTTGCTCTTTAAGGATATGGAATCCTTGGTTGGTAGGCTAGAATTGGTTGCTTTTCAGTATTGGGATCCTTTTTAGCAGACATGGATGGATTTTGTTGTGCTTGCTCTAGGTCAAAAACTGGTTCTGCTTGCTTTATTGGATTTTTTGACTACTCTACTGGATTTTGGTTACCTAGTGCATTTCGACTTCTAAAATGTTTCTCTTCCTCCTCAGTTCCCTTTCCTGCATTTTCACCAATAACAATAGACCTTTTAGCTATAAAATTATCACAAGTCTTACAACACCTTAGATTCACTACTTTGCATTCCTCCCTTAGGTTGGTTCTAGTGTTGCTTGGCACTGCCCCTTTATTTTTGGGAGTCACAGTGGTGGTATGTTGTTGGAACTGAGTTTCTAGTTTCTTCATGGATGCTTGAATTTGTTTCATGAATTACATCATCATTTCCTTCATTCCTTCCATCTTAGACTTCTTTGGTTGTTGAGATGGTCTAGCTTGCTGCATATTCTACTGTGGTTGTTGAGAAAAACTATTTTGAGGCTGCTGGTAGGGAACCTACTTGTTTTGGTTACTCCAGGAAAAATTTGGATGGTTACGCTAGCCTGGATTATAGGTATTTGAGAAAGGATTGTTCCTCTAGTTGTTCCCAGCATAATAAAACTATTCTTGAGTGAGAGGAGTGCCACAATCAATAGTTCTATGGTTGCCACCATATAAATCACAAGTTGCTTGCACATTTAAGATTGTTGAGACATTTTACTTGGCAAGTTGCTTAAAAATCAGGTCCATCTTCTCAAAAAGCTTTATAATAGATTCCTACTCCTTACTCTTGCATCTTTCTTCCCAAACTGAGCGCCATTTTATAGCTGGTGTTAACCAACCTTTCAATGAGCTCAAAAAGTTCTTCAGGGGCAAGTTCTTCTGGATCTCCATTCGCGGTAGACTCGATCTAAATTTTGGGTTGATCATGCAAACCATTCTAGAAATTTTGCATTTGCATCCATAGTGGGATTTAATGATCTGGCACCCTTCTTAACAATTCCTTATATCTTTACCATGCTTTAGCAAGAGATTCATCTGGTTGCTACATAAAATGAGTTACCTCATTTTTGAGTTTGATTGCTTGCCTCAGTGGAAAGTATTTTATGAGAAAAGCTTGGGCCATTTGTTCCCAAGTTCTTATGGATCCGGACTGAAGGTTTTTCAGCCAATTTTTAGCCTTATCCTATAGAGAAAAGGGAAAATGCTTTAGTCTAATGACATCATCTGAGATTGCATGATTTGTACGAAAGGTATCATGTATAGTGATGAACTCTTGGATGTGAGCATTAGGATCTTCTCCTAAAAAACATCCAAATTGAACGGCTACCTGGAGCATTTGAATCATAAAGGCCTTGATCTCAAAGAGGTTGCTCCCCTCATTAGGTATCACAATGGAGGAAGAGTGTCCCTCGGTTGAAGGTCTACTGTATTTCTGAGAGTTTGCCTTGGTGGAGGTGGATTAATATAACCCACACCTTATTGTCCATTGGCATTTTGGGGATTACTTTGATCGGCCATTCTTAGTTGCCTGCGCCTGCTTCTAGTTAGTCCACTTAATCTATGAAAAGTTCTTACAATCTTAGGATCTATTGGAATAAGGGGCAATCCAGCTCTTCACATACAATAACAAAAACAGCTTCAAAAATAAGAAATCTTACAAAATGTCAAAAAACGGATTAAACGCACCAATTTACAAACAAAATTTAAAAACTTCACACATTGCTCCCCTGCAACGACGCCAAAAACTTGTTGGTTGCTAAATGAGAGTGTCTAGCAAGTGTACTAAGTCGTGGTTAGTAGCATAAGGCAAGTACAAGTGTCATTTCCTCAGGGAGAAAGGGAGTTGCTAAATCCAGTTGTAAATCAGTGAGTTTTTACAGTCATACAATTAAAAAGGGTTGATTTATATTGAAAGAAGACTAAAATACACAACTGTAAAGTAAGCAGACATTTTTTATTGCTTTACTTAATTGCCGCTAATAATATTATTAGGAAGCAGGCAAGTCTAGCATTTAGGTAGACACAGTTTAACTTCTCCCTTTTATTTCTAATCTTTTTAAGCACCAAAGATCTAGATCCACTTACTTAAGGTTTTCTATTCTTAGCCACCACTTTTTGCCTATACTTCTTTGAAGTTTTAACTTCAGGAACCTCCTCTTGCAAGTTAATCTCCAAGAATTAAGAATAAAGTAAGCTTCCTATTATACTCTAACAGGAATTCCTAGCATTTCCAGTTAACAGCTGTTTTTTCTAGAAATGAGTTATGTGTTTAGATCCGTGTTATAATTACTTGTTTACACTAATTATAAGTTTGGCCGAACTTAATAAGATTTTAGCACAACACATAACAATCTTTCCTAGAGAATTTAGAGATAAAAGAGAGAGAGTTCAGACCATGTTTATCTATCCTCCTTGCTAGCTTTGCCTACCAATGCTTTAGTTGCTCATAATTAAAGTAAAACCCCAAGGGACAAAAATAGAAATGAACATAATTGACATAATATTAATATCAGAAATTTTTACAGAAAATAAGTAAAGTGAAGCCAATAAAAGCTTGTTTTAAAACAATGGCCAATGGTCGAATTTATAGTGGTGAGAAGAATAGTCTAGATGCACCACTTGCAAAATAAAGATATTATTCTGAAAAGAAAAGAGCTTCTAGAAGGTAAATTCAGCTCCAATAAGTCTTGTCCGAGTAGGTATTATAATATTAAAAAAAGAAACCCACTAACTCCACAGCTTTAGGCATCCTTGGTAAGCTATAAGAGGTCTTCTAGAAGCTTCTCAAAATCATGTTTTCAGGTATTTCACTTGGCCACGTCATCTTGGCTACCACCTCCTTCTTCGGTCACTTCATTTTGCTTGCTTGGGCTACTTTCTTGCTTACTCTATTGCACATCCTACTTGCCTTGCTGCTCTTCGTGGTTACTTTGCTGCTCATCTTGGTTACTTGCTTTTGGAATATCCTTGCTTTGCTTCAACTGAACAGCTTCAAGGAAGTATCTAAAATATTTATAAAAAGCACTTGTAAATCCCTTGTATTCACTTTAGATGGGTTATTTCCAAGGCCAAGTCATTGGTGTTTTCATGGTACAAATTGCACTTATCACCAAGCTTACCAACAAGGACCCGACTCCAAACGAGATAAAATATCCAAAAAATGCAAATAAACGAGGCATAACACAATAAAACGAGATAACATCAACAAGAAAGAATTTAAAAAGATCTTTAGGTGATAAAAATGATTTTAGGCCAAATTGGATGTCTTAATCAATTTCATTAGCCAAATAAATGATTAAACATGTTAAATAAATTTAAAATAAATTCCAGATTATAGGAAAAGCATTTACAGATCAAAAGGCATGAAGAAAAACTCAAAAAAGGATTGAAAATGGGCTCAAAACCAAGTTCAGACGACCGAGGCTATAAAGATAGCCTTGGCCGCCACCGCTATAGCGATCACCGCTATAGTGTTCACCGCTATATAGATGGTGGTGTCGGCTAAGGCTATGTTTATAGCCTTGGCATCGATCTTTGATTTCAGGAGCATAAATTGGCATTTTTACATCCATAAGTTCAAAATCATTGAAGTTTTAAGTCATAATCAACCATATATCGACAGATCCGGATTTAAAACACACAAATAATGTTGATTCCATGGATTTGGGATAGAAAACACCTAAAAATTGCAAAAAAATAACAGGACCTCTATAGGGGTAGAGTTCACCACTATAGCTATAGCCTTCACCTCTATAGGAGTAGCGGCCGAGGCTATAGGGGTAGTGGTGAAGGCTATCCATATAGAGGTCGGGCTATTTTTTGACTATTTCGCAAGAACACCAAAGAAACGAAAGCAAAATCACCAAGAACATCGGCAAAGCTCAGCAAAAAGGATTAAATTAATAAGGGAACTTAGTTTTGTTACCTCTAGGCCGTGAATCTATCTTTGGAGACTCAAACCAACCCTTGGTGAAATCCCTTCGATGACTTTGTGATGAAAATCGACGGAATTAGTGACGAAATTAGGGATAGATTAGTGACAGAATTTTAGATGGTATTTGAGAAAAAGTCTCTAGAAACCTATTTAATCCATTTTAACCTATGATTTCTAATTGATTTTAATAATTAAGCTACTAAATTAAGCCTAAGAACAACTAAGAATCGAGATTAGAAGGAATTAACTACTTTTCTTAAGCTTTCTCTCTCTAGTTCTTAACTTCATTCTAAATCTTATTATTTCTTCCAATTTCAGCCAAAAAGTCTCAGATCTCTCTCCTAAATGGGTTTAAATAATCCCACACTCAAAAGTACACCGACCTTGGTAAAATTTTGGTGGAAACGTGGCTTAAGGAGAGGAGAGAGAGGCAACGAATTGGCATGACCTGAAGTAGGCCATGCCATGGTGGCTGCTATCGATGTAGCAGCCACCGCTACCGCTGCAGCTGTCATTGCCATAATAGCGGTGGCAACGGCTACCATGATAGCGAGGACGCTATCATGGTAGTGGGGATGGTCACAATGGGGGGTGACCACCCCGCGCCACAGAGACCGCGACAGCGGCTACGGTCGCCACCACCACAAGTGGCGGCAATCGCCACCACAAAGATGGTGGCAACCATCGTCGCCGGCAGTGACGGCAACGGCAGCAGCTCCGGCGGGCAAAGGGGGACCACAGAAAAAAGGCTGGAAAAAAAAAATGCAGATTTAAAACACTTTAGGCAATTAAAAGGCATTTAAATTAGATTTAAGCTCGTTTAAGTCCGAAAGTCATTAAAGGGAGTATCTCCAAATGCAGTTCAAATCCGGACAAAATAAATTGCTAGAACCGGACAAGGACGGAGGAAAAAGTAATCATCATTCTAAGGCACCCAAAAAGCCCATGCTCACACATACCGTATGACTCAGAGGGGTCAAACCTTCCGATATTCCATTAATGAACATGCTTTGGCTACTAATCAGGAATAGGACTCGGATTATTTCACTCATATTCCGTGTTTATTTCCCATGTGGGATATCACCAACATATCCAACAAACTCTACACAAGGGAGGACATGATAAGTTGATCTTGATAGGAGGGAGGACGTAATGGACCGGTGTCTACCAAAGATCAAGGTGTCACCTAATCCGTCGTCCTCTCTTAAATTATTCTTCTCTAGGCTGAGTCTACTCCTTTATTTTGTACCTTTTTTGGAGTAGATTCAGCCTATTTTTTTTAATTTCTGTAGATCGAAGTAGTCATGTAAAATTAGGGTACGGTTAATGAATTTAGAAAAGTTGAACAAAAAATCACAATCTGAACATATAGACCATTGATTATGCCCATGCATTGACGTAGCTGTAGTTTGAATAGCCTGTTTGGTTGAAGGCAAAAACTAGATTATTCAAGATCTGTAGAACTAGTTAGTTTTATAGAGTAGGATGGTGTTCTTATGGTGGTGGATTCTCCATTATGTTTGCTTGAGGATACAGAAAATATATGTTGAAGGAGTATTTTTTGTATGCAATTTTCTTTTTGTCTTCCTCTTGCTCTTGTGAAATGTTTATTCCCATCTCCAATGAAATTAAATTTTTTATGATGTTGGTACAATATTTTTTTTATATCAATTTTATACTCCAAAAAATATCATTAATTGATGTTTTCTTGAAATAGTTTTTCCCTCCTAGCGAGAAATTCCAGCAAACTAGCTATTAATTATTTGGTTTTAACCGTTAGTCCACCTCAGTGACACCAAGTCCCACGACCATAGAATGGCTTCAAAAATCATTCCAACTCTGCCGACGAGCCCGAAAATTTAAACTCACACACTCTATTAAAAACATTGCTCTCCTTAACTTGAGAATAGAACGACATTACAAACAATTCCAAATTATCTTATATAACTCATTAAGTAGGATAAAGTGTCTTTAATTAGCTCCGTAATAGAATTGCTTCCAAAATCATCTTGACTCTGCCCACGACCCCAAAAAATGTACCTAGGATGCTAAATTAATCAATTCACTCCAATATTGGGAGGGACCTACTATAAATTATCTAGTGTAATGTTCTAAGTGGGGTAAAGTCAGTCCGAGTCGAACCGTATTGGAATGGGGATAGAAATTGACTGGACCGGTTCCAACAAGCACAATAATGGATTTACCGATTAGAATAATGCATTCCTTCACCACTAAAAGAAAAAAATAAAAAGAATTAGGATCCATGTAATGAAATTATTTAGTGTTAGGCATTGGTCGACCTAAGTGGCACCAAGTCCCATGACCATAGAATTTCTTTCAAAATAATCCTGACTCTGCCCACGAGCTTGAATAATGTAACTAGCACGCTCAATTAATCAATTCCCTTCGCTTAACTTAAAAATTAAACGATATTGGGAGAGACCAATTGCACATTATCTAGTGTAATGCTATAAGTTGGATGAAGTTCTTTCGAGTAGCACCGTATTAGAATGGGGATAGAAATCTGCTAGACCGGTTCAAACAAGTACAATAATGGATCTACCGTTCAGAATTATAACTTCCTTCCCCACTAAAATAAAAAATAAAAAGAATTATTATCCAAGTAATGAATAATTATTTAGTGTTAGGCATTGGTCAACCTAAGTGGCACCAAGTCCCATGACCGTAGAATTGCTTCAAAAATCATCCCAACTCCACCCACGAGCCCAAATAATGTAATTAAATGGCTCAATTAATCAATTCCCTCCGTTTAACCTGAAAATTAAATGATATTGGGAGGGACCAATTGCAAGTACCTAGTGTAATCCCTTAAGTCGAATGAAGTTAGTTCGAGTTACACCGTATTACAATGGGGATATAGATCGACTGGACCCATTCCAACAAGCACGATAATGGATCTACCATTCAGAATTATGTATTCCTTCACCACTAAAAGAAAAAATAAAAAGAATTACGAACCCAGTAATGAAATTATGTAGTGTTAGGCATTGGTCGAGCTACGTGGCACCAAGTCCCATGACCATAGAATTTCTTTCAAAATAATCCTGACTCCTCCCACGAGCCCGAATAATGTAACTAGAATGCTCAATTAATCAATTCCCTCTGCTTAATCTCTTAATTAAACGATATTGGGAGGGACCAATTGCAAATTATCTAGTGTAATGATATGAGTTTAATGAAGTCAATTCGAGTCGCATCATATTAGAATGGGGATAGAAATTGACTGGACCCGTTCCAACAAGCACAATAATGGATCTACCATTTAGAATTATTTAGTGTTAGGCGTTGGTCTACCCAAGTGGCCCCAAGTGCCATGACCATTAAAATTGTTCCCAAAATCAAATCGACTCCTTCCAAGAGCCCGAATAATATAACTATCATGCTCAATGAATCAATTCCCTCCATTAAACCTGAAAGTTAAATGATATTAGGAGGGACTAATTGCAAATTCTCTAGTGTAATGCTCTAAGTCGGATGAAGTCATTTCGAGTCGCACAGTATTAAAATGGGGATAAAAATTGACTGGACCTATTCCAACAAGCACAATAATGGATCTACCGTTCAGAAGTATGCACTCCTTCACCACTAAAAGAAAAAATAAAAAGAATTACGATCCAAGTAATTAATAATTATTTAGTGTTAGGCATTGGTCGACCTAAATGGCACCAAGTCCCATGACCATAGAATTGGTTCCAAAATCATCCCGACTCCACCCACGAGCTTGAATAATGTAACTAACATGCTCAATTAATCAATTCCCTCTACTTAACCTAAAAATTAAAAGATATTGAGAGGGATCAATTGCAAGTTATCTAGTGTAATCCCTTAAGTCGGATAAAGTCAGTTCGAGTCGCACCGTATTACAATGGCGATAGAAATTGACTGCACCCATTCCAACAAGCACAATAATGGATCTAACATTAAGAATTATGCATTCTTTCACCACTAAAAGATAAAATAAAAATAATTAAAATCCAAGTAATGAAATTATTTACTGTTAGGCATTGGTCGACCTAAGTGGCACCAAGTGCCATGACCATAAAATTGCTTCCAAATCATCCCAACTTTGTCCAAGAGCCAGAATAATGTAACTAGCATGCTAATTTAATTAATTCCCACCACTAAGCCTGAAAATTAAACAATATTGGGAGGGACCAATTGCAAAGTAACTAGTGAAATGCTCTAAGTCGGATGAAGTCAGTTTGAAACGGACCATATTAAATGGGGATAGAAATCAACTGGACCTGTTCAACCAAGCACAATAATGGATCTACCGTTCAGAATTATACATTCCTTCACCACTAAAAGAAAAAATAAAAATAATTATGATCCAAGTAACGAATAATTATTTAGTGTTAGGCATTGGTCGACCTTACTGGCACAAGGTCCCAAGACCACAGAATTGCTTCTAAAATCATCCCGACTTCACCCATAAGCCCGAATAATGTAACTAGCTTGCTCAATTAATCAATTCCCTCTGATCAACCTACAAATTAAACAATATTGGGAGGGACCAATTGCAAGTTATCTAGTCTAATCCCCTAAGTAGGATGAAGTCAGTTCGAGTCGCACCATATTAGATGGGGATAGAAATCGACTGGACCCGTTCCAACAAGCACAATAATGGATCTACTGTTCAGAATTATCCATTCCTTCACCACTAAAAGAAGAAATAAAAAGAATTACGATCCAAGTAATGAAATTATTTAGTGTTAGGCATTGGTTGACCTAAGTGGCACCAAGTCCGATGACCATAGAATTTCTTTCAAAATAATCCTGACTCCACCCACGAGCCCGAATAATGTAACTATCATGCTCAATTAATCAATACCCTTTGCTTAACCTCTAAATTAAATGATATTGGGAGGGACCAATTGTAAATTATCTAGTGTAATGCTCTAAGTTGGATGAAGTCAGTTTGAGTCACACCGTATTACGATGTGGATAGAAATCGACTAGACCCGTTCTAACAAGCACAATATTGGATCTACCATTTAGAATTATGCATTCCTTCACCACTAAAAGAATAAATAAAAAGAATTACGATCCAAGTAATGAATAATTATTTAGTGTTAGGCGTTGCTCGACCTAACTGGCACCAAGTCCACCGACCATAGAGTTGCTTCCAATTTATCTTGAATCAGCCCACGAGCCAGAATAATGTAACTAGCATGCTCAATTAATCAATTCCCTCATCTTAACTTGAAATTTAAATGATATTGGAAGGGACTAATTGCAAATATCTGGTGTAATCCCTTAAGTCGGATGAGGTCAATTAGAGTCGCACCTTATTACAATAGGGATAGAAATTGACTGGACCCGTTCCAATAAGTACAATAATGGATCTACCATTCAGAATTATGCATTCCTTCAAAACTAAAAGAAAAATAAAAAAGAATTACGATCCAAGTAATGAAGTTATTTAGTGTTAGGCAATGATTGACCTAAGTGGTACTAAGTTCCACGTCCATAAAATTGCTTCCAAAATCATCCTGATTCCACCCACAGGTCCGAATAATGTAAATAGCATGATCAATTAATCAATTCCCTCCGCTAAACATGAAAATTAAACAACATTGGAATGGACCAATTGCAAATTATCTGGTATAATGCTTTAAGTCGGATGAAGTCAGTCCGAGTCGCACCGTATTAGAAGGGGGTAAAAATTGACTTAACCTGTTCCAACAAGCAGTATAATGGATCTACCATTCATGCATTCCTTCGCCACTAATAAAAAGAATTATGATCCAAGTAATGAAATTATTTAGTGTTAGGCGTTGGTCAACCTAAGTTGCACCAAGTCCCACGACCATAGAATTTCTTTCAAAATTATCCCAACTCCGCCCACGAGCCTGAATAAGGTAACTATGATGTTCAATTAATCAATTTCCTCCTCTTACCCTCTTAATTAAATGATATTAGGAGGGACCAATTGAAAATTATCTAGCTCTAAGTCGGATGAAGTCCATTCGAGTCGCACCGTATTACAATGTGAATAGAAATCAACTGGACCCATTCCAACAAGCACAATAATGGATACATCATTCAGAATTATGCATTCCTTCACCACTAAAAGAAAAAAATAAAAAGAATTACGATCCAAGTAATCAATAATTATTTAGTGTTAGGCATTGCTCGACCTAAGGGGCACCAAGTCCCACGTCTATAGAATTGCTTCCAAAATCATCCCGACTCCACCCATGAGCCCGAATAATATAATTGCATGCTCAATTAATTAATTTCCTCTGCTTAACCTAAAAATTAAACGATAATGAGAGGGGCCAATTGCGAACTATCAAGTGTAATCCCTTAAGTCGGATGAGGTTATTTGAGTCATACGTATTACAATAGGGATAGAAATCGACTGGACTCGTTCCAGCAAGAATAATAATGGATCAACCGTTCAGAATTATGCATTTCTTCACAACTAAAAGAAAAAATAAAAAGAATTACAATCCAAGTAATGAAATTATTTAGTGTTAGGCATTGGTCAACCTTCATGGCACCAAGTGCCACAACATTAAAACTTGCTTCCAAAATCATCCCGACTCCTCCCACGAGCCCGAATAATGTAACTAGCATGCTCAGTTATATAATTCCCTCTACTAAACTAGAAAATTAAATGATATTGGTGGGGATCAATTGCAAATTATCTAGTGTAATGCTCTAAGTCAGATGAAGTCAGTTTGTGTCGCACCGTATTATAATGTGGATAGAAATCAACACTACCCATTCTAAGATGCACAATATTGGATCTACCGTTCAGAATTATGCATTCCTTCACCCCTGGAAAAAAAGAATTACAATCTAGGTAATGAAATTATTTAGTTTTAAGCGTTGGTCGACCCAAGTGGCACCAAGTGCCACGACAAATATAATCTCTTCCAAAATCATTCGGACTCCTCCTAAGAGCCCGAATAATGTAACTGTCATACTCAATTAATCAATTCCCTCTGTTTAACCTCTTAATTTGGGAGGGATAAATTGCAAATTATCTAGTGTAATGTTCTAAGTTGGATGAAGTCAGTTCGAGTCGCACCGTATTAAAATGGGGATCAAAATCGACTTGACCTATTCCAATAAGCACAATAATGGATCCACCGTTCAGAATTATGCATTCCATCACCACTAAAAAAACAAAAAGAATTACGATCCAAGTAATGAATCTATTTAGTGTTAGGCGTTGGTCGATCTATGTGGCACTATGAGCGCTGGATTTTAATGATCCTTCTGATAAAACGATGATGAGAGCTATAAGATGCATTCTCTTGTAGGTGTTATCCATCAGAGGTGTTCCTACTGCTGTAGATGGATTCTCTAGTCCACCCTTAGGTACCCGTACGGGTGCTGCCTAGTGGTATGGATCCACTAGCGGACCCATATAGGTCATTCATTTGGTACGTCTGTGGAGGACCCGTATGGGTCCTCTTGTTGACTGATAGGGATCTTTTGGAAGGGAATCCTTTCCTATTTTGGGAAAAGGCTGGTCATGAACGCGATTTATTGCATACAGACCTCCTTTCCCCTATAAATTGGCCCCTTTTCTTCAATTTTGACACATGACTCATATACAAAAATAGTTAGTATACTTTACACAAATTCTAGCAGTTTCTATAGGTATAGAAAGGTTATAGTGGAGGTATAGGAGGTATAAAATAGGGAGAAACCCATTCCTTGAGGTTTTGTCCACATTCTATTCATTCCTAGCTTTCTTTATTAGGATTTAGGGGAGGTTCTGTCACACAAACACTTGCCTAAATAGTCATGTTTCATCTACTTTGGCTAGACTCTCTCAATAGCAAAGGGATTACCTGAAAGTGGATTCATGCCGCAAAGGTAACACTCCTAAGTTTCAAAGAGACTCATATCTCAATTATTTTATTGTTACTATTCTTCGCCTCCTCTATTATATCTGCCCTCTTTATTTCCTGTTTCGAGTGTGGTCCTAACTTGTATGGGCCTAGTTGGCACCTTGTGTCCTTAGGGATATTAAATTGGTGCGCTATACTTATAAGGAAGGAAATCCCTCTTTCAATTTTTTTTTCATCCATTAATCTAGGTATTAAATCGAACAAAGTTTCTACCTGGGACCAGACAGGCCCGTATGGGTATCCCATACCGGCATCGGTCCTCCCTAGTAGCGGTACGGGTCCCAGCCATCCATATGGGTACTAGCCCCAGGCAAAATCTAGAATTCATCTTTCAATCAGTTAAAATCAATCCATCACACCATTTGCCATGTGATCATTTTCACTAATAATCTAGTAAATTAACCTACAAAAGTTAAAATGGGTTTTCATAACAAAATCTATTGAAGAATCATTATTTCTCTCTGATCCTAGAAGCCGCCCAGGCACTATCCATCGTAGAACCACCATGCTAATATAATCACGTTTTTCCTAATGAAGTGCTGACTTATGATGTGCTATAAACTGTGCTAATCTTTATGGATGTAGGAGAATTTATTTTTATTTTGTTTTATAACTTAGAACAAATGTATAGGTTCTCTTGCATTTCCCCCATTTTTCCCCTAGTTGTATTTTTTATTCCCCCATTTATTGCTTGTGCTTTATTGTAATAAGTAAACTCATGTAACGAGTGTGAAAGAGTGTAGAAAAATAGGATTTTTGTGATAATTCCCCAAAGGGTGAAAACAAAAAATAGTTTTACGTGATGAATGTAATTTTGAATCAACTAAATGAGAAATACATGACTCATCTGATACCCAAATCTCTGATCTAATAGGTATGCGTCTCCCATCCATTGGGAACCATACCAAAACTCTTTGATAAGTAGACAACTTGGTTGGCAACTCTATCAATTGTATCAAGATTTGGGTCTCGATTCTTTTATTCATTAAAATTGGTTATTTATGCAAATTTGAAATAAAAAGGTTTTGTCACGCCTAAATCCAACCAACCCCCAAGTGGGCCCAGCCTCTCACACAGGCACCAAGAGAGACCCACACGTCATTAACACCTCATAGTGGTGACTCTGCTGGGGATGTAATCTTTTAACTTGTAAAATTTTGGTTTATTTCAAAAGCTTAAAAGATTAAGATGAGCACCAAAAATCATTTACTTGATTCAACCCATTTTCTTTTTCGTCATTTGGGAAAATTATCACACTCTGTCTTCTCATCTCCTTCTCCCTTTAGTTAGATGCACTCTTCTTCTAGCGCTAGGTTAAGGTGCCCTATTATTTCCGTAAAACTTACGAAAGTGTCACCCATGCGCGCCAGGAATTGGGGACACTCTATTGAGTGGAGCACTCATTGCTATCTCCCTCCAAAAGAGGCTTGATAAGATAAGAACCTTCTACATCAAACATTCGATATGTCCCTATGCCATTCTTATCAAAAGCTTTAGAATTTTACCTTCTAGGTACCCATTTCTATATGAGATTAGACTAAGGAAGATTACCTTCAGAACTGGTTAGAGAAATAAGGACGGAATCAATCGCTTCGCATGTGTTGTGTTACGTTCCCCTATAATTAACCCAGCCATGCATGGTTATAATTTGTGCATGCATAATGCATCCTATGCATGTACAGATCTTTTTGTTACCACCTCAGTTCAAGATTAGACAAGTTTCCTCCCTCTCAAGCTCATCCAAGGCTCAACTCTGTCGGTCTATTCAGCCAGCAAACCCAACGCTCCTCACAGCTAGTAATGAGTTCCATCTGGTTTGTAAAGAGTCCATATTGTAAGTTCACCGTAGTAAGGATCTGAGTTAGTTACCCAACTTCATGGTTATGCCAAAGGGGACAATCCTCCCTTAATTCATCGGTTTACCCTATGTTATGACTCATAACCAAAAGGTTTATCCTATGACTCTCGAAGACATCTCACCTTAGGGTACTCCTCTTTTAAGCCTCTTCAAGAAACTGAAGAAGTACAAGTTGATTGATCATCTCCAACCATATATCTAGCTAAAGCCTGAGGAGAGGGGTAATTTCTGAATGTATCATGTTAGTTCTGGTCACCGGACTAAAGTACATGAGGATCTCCTCAAAGCTATCGTTGTACTCATTGACAAAGGCAAAGTTTGTGAACCCTAGAGAAGAGGGGAGGAAGTAGACATGATCAATTCAGGATCAGAAGAAGATAAGGTCAGGTAGCGCATTATAGAAGCCAAGAAAGCAAGTGAAGAACCATCCATATTTGACCTTATGGCAATTAGGTAATGGAGTGGGGAACTTGTCCATGATTAATTTAAGAGATGGTTGACAGTCTTGGTAGCTATTAGGAGTAAACCTCATGAGAAAGAATTAGCTGATTGATTCATCTTTAGGTTATCTCCTCACCTCCATAAGATGGCATTTATGGAATCTTACAAGACCATTTTTGAGAGTTACAAAGTCACCATAGAAGCGGAAAAATGTTTCAAGAAAATGAAAGATAATGACCCATCAAAGATTAAAGTGGACAAAGCAATAGATACCCTCAGTACTTCGATATACACCATATTATGCTTGGGGGATAAGAAGAAGACACCTATTCAGGAAGCCTTGAAGAAATTGGCCTAAGTCACAAGAGAAACCGTAGATGACGTATTGATAGAGAAGCAGTAGCAAGATTTGGATCACGACCTGACTCACATGTTGATGAGGGACCAAGAAGACCCTCCATCTGTGGAGGATAATAATGCAATAACATATAATGAAAATGATGTAGCCTTCGGGCAACTTGATAATAATGATAATGATTTTGCTTACTTATTTGATGTTTTTCCTGACGGCAACATGTATTCATCTGACTACACGCATAACATTTTTAGCATCCATGATACTTCATTACATCACATTAATTTGGGAACTAAAGAAAATCCAAAAATGGTAACAATATCCTATGACTTAACCCCTATCAAAAAAAAGAGAGATGATAAGAGTGCTTAGAAAACATGTTAACGCTTTCGCCTGGTCTGACAAGGACATGCTCGGGTAGATTGCCAAATCGCTAAGCATCGTATCCCAACAGACCCCAGGTTCAAACCAGTCAAATAAAAGTTAAGAAGACTGTGTTCAGAATGGGCAGATAAAATCAAAGCTAAAGTTGCTAGATTATTAGAGGCTAAATTCATCAAAGTAATTGAGTATCCGACATGGTTAGCAAACGTTGTCCCAGTCCCCAAGAAATATGGAAAAGTCAAAATGTGTGTCGACTTTCATGACTTAAATATGGCCTCCCTAAAAGATGATTTCCCATTGGCTCATATCAATGTACTAGTAGATAGTCCTGCAAGGGCTGCAATTTACTCATTCTTAGATGGGTTTTCTGGGTACAATCGGATCTTAATGGACATCATCGATAAGGTCAATACAGCCTTCATCATAGAATGGGGGGTGTATTGTTATAAGGTAATGCCTTTTGGGTTGAAGAATGCATGGGGAACTTATCAAAGAGCTGTGATAGCTTTGCTATATGACATGATCCACAAACAAGTGGAGGTTTATGTAAATGATATGTTAGTAAATTCAAACACTAGGGAAGAGCACCCTGAGATCTTGGAAAGGTTCCTGACTAGAATTGAGAAGTACAACCTGCGCTTGAATCTGAAGAAATGTGTATTTAGAGTGACTTTTGGGAAACTCCTAGGCTATATCATTAATCAATGGGGGATCGAGGTTGACCCTGATAAAGTTAAAGCCATTCAAGAAATGCGTATTCCTAGAGCTGAAAGGGAAGTCATGTAATTTCTTGGATGACTTCAGTATGTGATTCATTTTATCGCTAATCTTTAAGTTGTTGAGAAAGAAACAGCTGATAGAATGGAATGAGCAATGTTAGGTAGCCTTCGATGAGATAAAGGCTTATCTCATGAACCCTTCAATTTTGAAGCCCCCGATGCCCGATAAGCCGCTGATTCTCTATTTAGCCATAGAGAAGTCATCTACAGGGGCAATGTTGGTCCAAGAGAAAGAGGATAAAAGCAAACATGCCATCTATTATTTGCATAAGAAGTTGTTAGAATATGATAGTAGAGAAGGCATGCACATCAATGGTGTGGCTACCCAAGAAGATGAGGCATTACTTCCAGTCCTACAAAATCAAAGCAGTTGTAAAAGTGGACCCAATAAAGTATCTTTATCAATCCCCCACATTGTTAGGGAAGCTCTCTCGTTGGCTTCTATTATTATATGAATTTGATATCGAGTATGTCATAAAAACGGTCATTAAGGGGAGAGCAGTGGCTAAAATTTTGGCATGTCAATCTATAGAGTCTGATTATATTGAAAATTGGGATTTCCCTGATGAGCAGTTAACAACAGTAAAGGTGGAGAAGGCCGAATGTATCATGTTTTTTGATGGGGCTTTGAATCGAAAAGGTGCTGGTCTTGGGGTAATCATCATCACACCACAAGGTGAGGTTATCCCACTGAGCAAGCGATTGGAGTTTGCAGTCACCAATAACGGGGCTGAATATGAAGCTTGTCTCTTTGGTCTTGATGCTCTCTTCAAAGTAGGGGCAAGGGAAGTTAGGGTTATAGGAGATTCCGTGCTAGTGATAACGTATATCGTGGGAGAGTGGGAAATCAGAGAAGAGTCACTTAGGCCATATGTGGAAGCAGTTTGGGACTTCTCAACATAGTTCAGTCAATGGTTCTTCCAATATATGCTGAGGGATGAGAATCAGATGACCGATTCTTTAGCTACCTTGGCCTCAATGTTAGAGGGAATAGAGGCTCAACCCATCCTTCTACTTATAATGGAAATGACTCGTTCTCCATTTCATGAGAAGGTTCAAGTTATGGTTGTCGAGGAACAAAGGGTTTGTTGGTCCGATGACATTAAGAGGATTTTGAAAGAAGCGAAATGTCCCAAAGGGTCTTCCGGTTCAGATTGCCTAACTCTCAAAAGGTTAGCGAATCATTTGAGACTAGTTAACAAGGATCACTTTAAGAGGATGACTGAAGGGTTATTATTGTGATGTTTAATAGAAGGGGATGCAGAAAGGGTAATGGCCCAGGTACATTCAGGGGATTACGGCTCGCATATGAATGGGATGGCTTTAGCTAGAAAATTCAGATAATGGGGTACTTCTGGACCACAATGACCCCTAACTGCGTCGACAAGGTTAGGAAATGTCTTGAGTGCTAGATTTATGGGGATATATAGCATTTACCCCCATCTGAACTTCATAATTTATCTACTCCTTAGCCATTCCTGTCATGGGGGATAGATATAATTAGTGAAATTCTGTCATCATCAACCAATGGACACCGATTCATCATAGTCGTAGTTGATTATTTTTCAAAATGGGTAGAGGCCGAATCCTACACCAGTATCACTGCAAAGAAAATGGTCAAGTTCATAGAGAAGCATATTTCTACTCGAAATGGGGTTTCGCATCATATGGTGTCCGATAACGGGGTTCAATTTCAAGGGGTCACAATGAAATTATTCTAGAAGTTCAATATCTAGCATCATATATCTTCTCCATATAGGCCACAAGTTAACGGTGCAACTGAGGCTACCAATAAATCAATCAAGAGGATTATGTCCAAAATAGCGGCTACTTACAGGGACTGGGCTGATAATCCTTTTGCGATTTAGGGGTATAAAACCAGTATAAGAACTCCCACTAATCAAACACCATTCTCCTTGGTATATGGAATGGAAGTTGTTTTACCAGTTGAAACAGAAGTAAGATCTTTAAGAGAGGCACTCGAAGCTTAGTTAAAAGATTCAGATTGGGCAAGGTCTAGATATAAGCAGTTAAATGCAATAGATGAAAAGCGACTCAAAGCACTTGACCACCTACAGATGTACTAAAAATGTATGGCTCGAGCTTACAAGAACAGAGTTAGATACCTAAAACAACCTCTTAAAGTGGGTGATCTAGTTCTCAAGCAGCTATGCCCAGTCAACACGAATGCTAGGGCAAGTCCAAGCCTAATTGGGAAGGACCGTTCCTAGTTAAAAAAGTTCTTGTCAATTGAGGAATCAAGCTTATGGATATGGATGAAAATGAGTTTGTGAATCTAGTAAATCAAGATAGGATTAAGCGGTCTAGGTCAAAAGATTTAAATCATAAAAAAGCAGCACAAAGAATAAAAGAAATAAAGAATAAATCACTCGACGAGTGGTCCTCTATTGCTCGAGCAAAAATTAGGGTGCAGCCCGTTGATCGGTATTCCGTAAAGTGGTCAGGCAAAAATTAGGGCACTCCAATGCAAATAAAGCCCGCTAAGTTGAAACATGCATGTCTTTAGGTGATATAATCGCAGGTGTGTGGACATCAATTTTCTCTGCATGCTATGCATCATTGTTGTTCTTTTCACTATACGTGTAATCCAACAGAGATAAAAGTACCAAAGAAATCAGACATATGCAAAATTGAAAAAAAGTCTGTTAGATTGAGCCGTCAAGGACAATTCAAAAAAAAATTAAGATAGCCTGTAGGGTCAAAAACCTAAAGGGCGGTCCCGACAAAAATTAAGGCAAAAGAAAAGAAAGAAAAGCCTATTGGATTGAAAGCCTGAAAGGGTGGTCCAGGAGAAAATTAAGGCAAAAAATAAAGAAAAAGCTTGCTAGATTGAAAACCCAAAAGGGTAGTCTAGGCAAAAGTTAAAGCTAGAAAAAAAAAGTCCGCTGGACTGAGCCTTCAAAAACCATTCAGACAAAAATTAGGACATCACCCCGGTCCCCTTGCTACGAAATCACTAGATAGAAGTAATACGGGTTCACAAAGCAGCAATACTTAATGATATCAATTCTGAAAAAGAAAAATCAGCATGCATAAAAGTTTAATGTCAAAAGTACTAATCCAAGTTTACATTCAAAATAAGCCACGCACGGTCCAAAAGTATTGATAGTTCATAAGGTAATGAAAGAACATCATAATCTATGCTGTTGGGGGATCCTATCCCTGGCAACCCTCTAGTGTCTGATCCTGTGTATCCGCCAGTAGATAATCCACATCTATATCATGTGATCATCGGCTTCACCAATACCAGCAGCCGGCTGGGCAGGGACCCTAGTCTTTGATGTCCCTGTAGCAGCCCTAGCAGCATTAGCTCCCTCAACATGTTGAACTCCACCTGCAAAAGGAATCCAAAGCAGGCCATGTCACATCAGTGCCCAGTATGCCCCCCTCGATTGCTAACCACTAATATCTTGGAATCAGAATTATTAATAAGAATGGGAAGAGAAAGAGCATTAATGAAGAAAAATGAAGTATGAAAAATGACCGAAGAAACTCATACTAATATTTTGCTGCAAAATGCTCGTGGAAGTGCATGGAAGATGATAATTGAAATGTAAAGAATTATCCCCATTTTATAGCACATATCGAGTTAATGTTCTCATTCAGATTTGTATTCTGTATATTTTGGAATTGGTGGGGGTTAAATTACATTTAATCTCAGCGATCCAATAAATTATAGTCGTTGCAATTTAAGTAGTTCTCTTTTCATGAGTTGTCTATTTAGATTATTAATACCCTTTTTACCAACATGCCACTTTACCTTATTTGCCCTTGTACTAATACCATTGTATAGGAGTGAAAGTTGTCACAAAATAAAGTAAATCATCAAATTGAATGATTGTTAATATCCGAATGAAATGTTTTTTCTTCTGTGAACCAGGCTGCATATTTGCTAGCTAAAGCACCTGGTTCCTCGACTAATAGGGGGACAATGTTATGTTCTTATCCACCTTTGATTAAAACTATGATTGCCTCTGATTCAATCTAATATGACATATTCTTCAGTAAAAAAAATTAAATAGAATATAATTAGATCATAGAAGTATTATTGAATTAAAAAATAGTATTATTATAACCTGCTCGATCTTATTGTCTGAAATCTGTTAATGTAACTAGGGGCAAATGAGCAATAATAAGATGTCGATGGGCTAGCAAAATAACTTAACAATGGGCAGGAATAAGTCCTGAAAATTTATAATACCCATGCATGTGGCAGGAAAATAGACCCTTACGACTGAAAGGACACTCAATTACTGTAACCAAATGACTGCACTTCTCATATCGATGTCTACACATGAAACCTCTGTAGGGTAGCCCTCGTGTCCTTCAAGCCTGTATCTCAAACACTTGTTTCCATACCTTTGCAACCCTTTTGCGTTTTCTAGGGATGAGTACACTCTACTACAGAAACTGATATGACCGCACATCTCAAACTAATGGTTGTATATTAGAGTATAAAAAAAGTATCTAATGGCTGGTTGTACATGCAACGTAAGGGGGATTTAGATTCTGTAAAGTTTAAAATTGGTAAAGTTGTAAATTTTAGTCAATCTCAACCATTCATTGAGTATCAACGGTTGATATTGAAATTAACTGCAATTGTAATACTTTACCATTTTCCAGCTTTATACTTTAGAATCGAAAACGATTATATAAAGTTGGGAAGTGATAAAGTTGCACTACAAGTTTCATTGAATCCCAACCATCCACTGAGTGTTAGTAAATGTTTAAGTCCAACAGAATTCAAATCCAATGAATGGCTGGGATTGACTTAATTGTACAACTTACACACAACCCATCTTTAGAATGGCTATAAAATCCATCTACATTCGTCCCTAAAACCCATAAACATAGCTTAGCACGATTAATAATTTCTTTTCCAACCCTCAAACAAAAATCTAAAAAAAATTAGGAACCAAGTTATGATATACTATACGATTTAATTTTAACCATGAGTCGACTTATAAGGGTCATCAAGTCCCACGACCATAGAGTTGCTTTAGAATAAGATGATATTGGTCCCAATTATAAATTATGTAATGTAGTTCATTTTTTTGGGAAAACCCCTTGAAGAACAGCGTGTCCCTCTAGAAGGAAAAAAGTTCGGCGCTGGGAAAAATTTTGGGGCGGACGTTCTAGCTAGTTAAGCATTCTCGCTTGCCTACAAAATACCAACCCCTTTTTCATTAATAAAAAGATCTCTAGTCGAGATCAAGTACAATGTCGATTACAAATTAGTAAGAATTATGTAAAAGTAAATTCGAATTATTAATAATATCCGAAACCCCAAAACCCACCCCATGTCTCTTACATTTACAAAGGAATCAACATGGGTAAATACTCGAAAAGATATGATCTTCTGAGTCAATAAGACCATCAAAGACAAATGTGTTGCGTCTCTTCCAAAGCATCCATGAAATAACAAACCAAATGGAAGTACTAAAGCCATTGCATTTTCCTAGTTTAAAATAAGATTTCTAAGACAATAGAAATTAGTAACCCATTCTCGGCATGGTAAATAGAATTCCAAATATTCGAAACAACTGTCCCCGGACCTTATGGCTCCCTAAATAATGGAATAAAGTATGATCCGCAGTTTCTATCTTATCGCAGAAAGGACATCTCGAATTAATCAAACTCGGGCAACCCCTATCAAGAAGAAACTTCTTTGTAGGTAAACGATTGTGAAATAACATTCACCCAAAGAATCTCACCTGTGGGAGCAAGCAAGCTCTCTAAACCAACATGAAGTTAACACTCGGCCTTGGCCAACTAGTGGACCAATAGTACAAAAGTATGAATTAGAATTGCCACCCTCCCATTGAAATTTATCAATTTCAGCCCCAAAAGATGTCACAACTTGTTGGTCCAAGGAAGGCAGTAAAATAGCCCCCCTACAAGAGATGGGTTCATTTGCGCAATCCAATTTCAAAGCAATACGCATCTTTGTCGGATCGCCATTCTAAGAGATCGTTTCCAAAATGGCTGAGAGAATGAATTACTTTCAAACAATGCTTCAACACCTTGCAAAACCGAGCAATTCTTATTGTTACAATAAGCAAAAATATCAGGGAATAGTTCCGACAGTGGTTTATTGGTCGTCCAATTATCAAACCAAAAAGAACCATCTCTTCCATCCCCAATTCTTACATTAATATTTGATTTGAACACTTCCCATCCTTTACTATTCTTAACACAACATGAAAAGATTCCTTTCCAAATAATTGATACTCTCCTAACTTCAATTCCTTCAAACAAAGCCCATGAATTCAAGCCATATTCACGTACACATATTTCATACCACAATTAATTTCTATTTGACTCTCTAAGCTTCCACACCCATTTTAAAAGAAGGCTACAATTCACCACTCTAAGATCATGAATGTATAGTCCCCCAAGATCCTTAGGAAGCATAATCGTATCCCAACTAACCTTACTAATTCCTCTCGTATTAGCGTCACCCTTCTAAAGGAAAGTTGTCATTAACTGAGTTAATTTCACATTTACCGAACTAGGCAACTTATGCAAAGAAATCAAATAAATTATCAAAGAAGCAAGAACCGATTTGATAAGCACGACCCTCCCACCATAAGAAAGACATTGCCATTTCCAACTAGATAGATGGTTTTGAAACTTACAAATCAAAGAATTCCAATAAGATGTCGGGACACGCTCAGTGCTTAAAGGAGAGCCCAAGTATGACATAGGAAAACTCTCAACCCGGCTCCCAAGGTAAGTCATACAAGATTGTAAAAAAGACTCCTCAACATTAACCTCCAACATAGAACTCTTATGATAATTGATATGTAATCCGAAAATCAATTCAAACAATGTAAAAATTGATCAAATATAGGTAGAAGGGACTCATCTGCAGGGAGGAAGCATAAGGTATCATCGGCAAACTATAGCAAGGAAACATCCACCGTTGAGTCCTATACCCAAAATCCAGGTAATATCCCAGTCCTAATCCCTGCATTGATTAGTTGCTTCAAGCCTTCAATTGCAAGAACAAAGATGAATGGAGAAATTGGATCCCCTTGTTTGACCCCTTTCTTCAATTCTATTTGATCGCTAAGAGAGCCATTAACAAGAATAGATGTTACTAAATTCACCCTACAATTTGCCAACCAATTTACCCATTTCTCATCAAATCCTATTCTCCTACACACTACATCTATATAACCCCACGACACACTATTAAATGATTTATGGAAGTCCAATTTTAAAACCAAGCAAGAGCGCCTTCTAACATGAATCTACTGAATAATTTCTGATGCAATAAAAAACATTCGTGAATACTTCTCATTTTGATAAACCCAAACTGATTCCAGGATATCAACTCTGGAAGTAAAGGTTGAAGACGGTTAGCAAGAACCTTTGACACTTACTTATAAATATCGTGGACAAGATCAATTAGCCTAAAATTATTCAGCAACGATGAACCTAGAATTTTTGGGATAAGAACTGTATACGACGATTTAGTGGTGTTTGGTAGAAAGCCGGTTTTGCAAAAGTGATTGAATAGCTCAAGCATATCTTCCTTCATCTCCCCCAAAAACCTCTTATAAAAATAATAATTAAAACCACCCAGACCCGGAGATTTCCCTTCATTACATGAGCACAAAGAATCACTCTCCCTAAATGGCACAGTTAATTTTTCATTTTTACTCCTACAAACTGGCCAAAAATCTAATCCCTCTAAAGAGAATGGCACACTTTGCGCCCCCGAGAACAAGTCTATATAATATTCCCTAATCTTAGAGACAATTAAATTCGGTTTCAAAATCATCACCCCATCAACTTCCAATTCTAAAATTCTGTTCCCTCTAAATCTAGCAGATGCCACTCTATGAAAGAATGCTAAATTTTCATCACCAAGCATCATCCGTGCCACACAAGATTGTTGGTGTCTCACTTTATCCAATCTTTGCCCATTTTCCTCTAAAAGAGCCCTTATTACTTGCAAATCTAACCCGAAAGACACATCCACTAGCCTACTCACACTTGAGGAAGATAACTCAATGACCTTAGTCTCCAGATCTTTAATCCTATTCTCCAGACTCCTAAAATTCAACGAGTGCCAAGATCTAATGGAGTCCCTCAATCTACATAACTTAAAATTGATATTTCTCCCACCCAATCTCACATTAATACACTGCCATTTCATCTTGACAAAGACCGATAACTCATCATGGTCCCACTAACAATTTAGCGATTAAAAAGGAAGAGGTCCCATAGTAGCAGATATTTTCAAATTAAAAATTATTGGAAAGTGATCCGATAATGAGGAGTCAATGGTAGAGATATTTAGCAAGGGCCACATATTAAGAATGTAGCAAGAGATAAACACTCGGTCAATTCTTGAATATGCTTGACTATTTGACCATGTGTAGTGCCTCCCACTTAAAGGAAGATCAAGAAGCACAGAAGCGTACACAAAGTCTCTAAATTGCATCATAGAAATAGGTAAACCACTCCCTAATCTGTATGAGCTATGTAACACTTCATTAAAGTCACCACATATAATGACTTTCTGAAAGCTTCGAATTATCTGCACCAATTCCTCCCATATAGCCAGTCTGTCAGTGCAACTTGTAGGCCCATAAACACACACCACAAAAATATCCACTGTATTTGATACCCCGTGCAAAACACACCATCTACTCGACGATTGAATTATAGACCCCTGAAGTAATGCCAAATTCTAAGAAACAACAAGGCCACCCGATAACCCTTGAGATGGAATACAATGAAAAGAGAAATCATTTTGTCCCCATTATCTATGGATAGCATGTTCCGACACCCCACTTACTTTTGTTTCAATAAGTACAAAAAATTGCAAGCACCATTTTCAAATATTCGTACGAACCAAGAGCTGTTTAGCTCCATTATTAAGCCCTCCCCCCCCCCGATAATTCCAAGACAAAAACTCAATGATATAATCATAATATCACAAACCTCGACACTATACCATTCTAACACGATCTACCCTTTAAGGCCTCTATGATCACCTCTCTATTAGATTCCTTAAATAATCTGACACCCTTACCTATCCAAAAGGTCAACATTTCCTCACTCGGCCTTGCTACTGCTCCCACTAATTTAATCAAAACTCTATTCATGTTCTGAATGTCTGGACCTAAAGATTATGATGATTCCTAAATAGGAATAGATTCCCTTGATAGATTCCTATAAGGACTCCTTTCATCCATGTTTTCACCCATACGACCTCCTAAAATCTGTTCCAAATTATCATTAACAATTACAGTAATCAGTTCCATCTCCATTGACTCCAAAACCACGGTCAGCCTAGTCTCAGTGTCTCAATCTCCCCCCAAATTAAACCCTAGACTCTTCTCACTCTCGAACTGTCCCATATCTTGCTCACGAAAATTAGAGAACTTACAACTCTCAGAGGATCCAAAGTTGATCCCCCCCTCAACATCTGAATCACTATACTTTTCACATTTGCAATGCTCACATCCCACACCTTTTCTAAACTTATAGAAAACCGTGATATCCTTAGATCCAATAGCCAATTTTGAGGGTCTACACTTGTTAGGAAATAAAGATCCGAAAATCAAACAATCCGGATCAGGTTTAAAGTAAACAAAAAGCCTAAGTATAAAAATACCTAAGTCACTAATCCGGACTCATATCCAAAAACATCCAAAGTCCAAGACAAGTGAAGATAATTACCTAATCATAAATAGAACCATCCAGTTAAAGTGTAGAAAGGAAAAAAACTTTGAACTACCCAATATAATATCTAGAAGAACTAAATGCAGAAGCATCTAGCAGAAGACAAATCTGGATATATTAAGTCTAAAGACATCCGAAAGACTTAATACTTCAGCCAAAGGGAATAATTCAAAAATTACATTACCTCCATTCTTTTGGTCTCCAAGTCAAAGATCCTTTTCCCTAAAGCAAGACAAAAATGACAACTTTTTCATATAGACTAATAAGAAGGCGCGTGGAGTGCACACTAAAATGCTATAGGTATAAAAGTTAGTGCATCACTAAAATACAAGGAAAACGACCACTGACAACTTTTCAGCCTCAATCCCAAGGATTCAAACGGGTCAAAATCTCTATCTAATAGATTGATCAATAGCTCTAGAAGCTCCACATCTTACCTGATCAATGGTGAAGATTTAATTATAGCTCACCAACCTAAAACGGCTACATTTATGATCAAAGCCTATAAAAGGGAAGATTCACATGTTGAGAAGGTGCTGTTTATTTTGAGAAAACAATTAACATGAGAATTTGCTAAAGCAATCAGAAACTCATCCCTCCAAGAATGAAATATTTCCATATCTATTGTAAGGATTCCCAAGTAAGTTATAAACTTAAGGAAGTCCAAAACTAAAACCCTTTGAGAAAATAAAGTGTAAAGATCTCCAACTTGGGTTCCCAAGTAAGTTATAAACTTGAGGAACTCTAAAACCAAAACCTTTGAGAAAAATAAAGTGTAAAATCTCATACTTGGGAGAGTACTGAGATTGGGATATAGCTTAAAGTAGGTGCTTCGAGTGGGATCTCCCTATAGGACTCGGCTTAGGTTTGGGTAGAAATCTAAGTGGTATATCAAGCTAAAGATAAGAGGACTCAGCTAGGTGTTGTGCTTCTAGTGGTATATCCTACATCCGGAAGGGGTTACCATCCGGAGATAATCTGTAATGCTTGATTCTTGCCAGTTAAAAAGGAATCCACTAGTGGATAAGCTCGGAGGATGGAAACCTTAGGGACTGAATGTAGGCAGGGCTGAACTAGTATAAATCGTTGTGTTTGATTTTCTTACTTTTATTTACTACATTATATTGTCATAATTGCATCATCCGAATCCATCCTCCGGATCATAATCTAACATGCTATAATAAGACTTTTTAAGGTCTATTAATTCCGTAAAAAAGTTCACCCCCCTCTAATGTTATTAACATAAGCACAGGGACCAACAAGTGGTATCAGAGCAAGTGCTCAAAAACTAGAGATCTAATAATCTTGAGCTAAAGGTCCAAAATTTTGAATCAAATATCGAAATGAGTTTCTAAAACTCACAACTCCTTCCCAAGGGTATGTCTATTACCCATCCTCCCCTCTTCACCGGTGAACACTACATGTTCTGGAAAAATTGGATGAAGAACTTCATTCAAGCACAAAGCATGCAAGTATGGTTGGTCATTAACGATGGCCCGTATGAGCCTACTCATGAAGTAGTGGGTATGATCACCCGAAACCCTCACATTTATGGGATGAGAATGATTTTAGAAAGTTGCGTGAAAATGCAAATGCTATCAATATGCTTCACTATACTCTTAGTGCAATAAAATTTAATAGAATATCCAGATATGAGACTGTATAGGAAATTTGGCAGAAGCTGGAGGTAATCTATGAAGGAACAAATAAAGTGAAAGAAGCCAAGATTGATCTACTCCAGCAAAAACTTGAATCCTTTAAGATGGAGCCAAAAGAGTCTATCAGTAGCATGAACACTAGATATACCAATCTAGTGAATGAGATGAAAAGGATCAGAAAGGAAGTCTCTAAAGTAGTGACGGTGAAGAAGGTGCTCTGAAGTCTCACTAAGGAGTGGGATAGCAAGAAGACTACCATTGAGGAAGCTCATGACTTAAACATCTATAGTTATGATGAGCTCATTGATAATCTTTTAACTCAAGATATATCCTTGGAGAGATACAGCTAATAAGAGAAGAAGCCAAAAGAAAGGAAGAAGGCCATTGCTCTTAAGGCAGACTTTGTCGAATCAGCTTCTTCCGGATTAAAAAAGTGTCCAAAAGAATCATAGTATAGTGAATAAGATATGGCTATGCTAGCTAAATACTTTGATAAATTCCTAAAGAAAAAGGATAAAAGAAGATCCAGAAGATTCAAATCAAGAAGGCCTAAGGAAGGCACCTCAAGAAGGGATAAGCCAAGAAGGGATAAGCCAAGAAGGGATAAGCCAAGAAGGGATAAGCCAAGAAGGGCTCCGGAAGAAAAGAAAGATCCAGGAAAGGATGGTGCCTGCTTCAAATGCTGGGAAAAGGGGCACTTTAGAACCAAATGCCCCAAGCTATGAAAAGAAAAAGAAGTGCAAGAAGAAAGCTATGGTGGCCACGTAGAGCAATAGTGAAGAAAGCAGTAGCTCATCTTTAATAGAGGAAGAAGAGACTGCTCATTATGCATTCATGGCATGGACAGATCCGGAGCAAGAGCAATTCAAAAGAAAGTAATCCAAGTAAGATACTGAGCAAATTAGGGATTTAGAATCAGAATCAACAAACACTGAGGTATGCCTTAGATCCACAGTAGATCAACACACTTAGTACATTGATAGTGTATGCTCAAGGCACATGATAGGTGATGAGAAGGCCTTCATCACTTTAACTCAGAAAAAGGGAGGCAAAATAAGCTTTGGAGACAGTAAAAAAGGATAGATGATTGGATAGGGAGCCATTGGATCTGACTTAAAGATAGAAGATGTCTCACTGGTTGATGGACTAAAGTTTAACTTGCTAAGTGTAGCCCAACTTTGCGATAAAGGAAGAAGAGTCTCCTTTGACTGCGAAGTCTGCTTAATTTATGATAGTAAGTCTAATCAACTCATTCTTTATGCACCTAGACTAAATATCGTCTACTCTGTCAACATTAAAAATGAGAAAAAGAATATCTGCTTGGTTTCTAAGGAAGAAGAATCATGGCTATGGCACCGGAGGTTGTGACATGTTAGCATGAACCTCCTATCCAAATTAGCCAAAAAGGATTAGTTATGGTTTTGCCTAAGGTTGCTTTTGATAAAGATCATCAATGCACTGTATGTCAACTAGGTAAACAACATAAGAAAAGTTTCCCTTCCATCTCTTACATTCCTTCCAAACGAGTACTCGAGCTCTTGCATATTGATTTCTTTGGTCTAATCAAACCATTGAGTTTAGGTATAAGAGAATACACCATGGTCATTATGGATGATTATTCTCACTATACCTGGGTTCTCTTGCTAGCAAGCAAAGATGAAGCCTTTGACCAATTCTCAAAAAATTCATCCGGATAGAAGTAGAACAGGCCATAAGCATTGTACACATCCCAAGTAATAATGGTGGTGAGTTAAAAAACAAGCACTTTGCTGAATTTTGTGACTCCAAGGGGATTAAACATAAGTTCTCTGCCCCCTTCCCCCATACTCCTCAACAGAATGGGGTAGTTGAGAGAAAAAATTGGACCATAGTTGAAATGGCTAGAACAAGGCTAAATGAGAATTATTTGCCAAAATATTTTTGGGGTGAGGCTATAGATACAACATGTTATATTTCGAATAGAGCTCTCATTAGAAAGACCATTGAAAAGGCCCCCTATGAAATTTGGAAGGGAAGAAAACCCAAAATTAGGTACTTTAAGGCATTTGGATGTAAATGCTACATCTTAAATGATAGAGAGCAACTAGGAAAATTTGATCCTATGTTTGATGAAGCAATTTTCCTTAGCTACTCAACTCATAGTAAGGCTTATAGAGTCTTGAACAAACAAACCCAAACTGTGGTTGAATCTATACATGTAGATTTCGATTAGACTAACCATGTAGGCAAAAGAAGCTCCACTCTAAAAGATCCAATTTTAGAAGCTAAATCTCCTCATTTATTCTAAATCAAGAAGTACAAGGAAGAAGATGAAAGAATATCTTTTGATCTAAAAGTACAACAAGTTGTTCTCAAACCACAAGAGATAGACTTCAATGAAGGCTAAGAAGGAGTAGTTAAGACAGAAGTGGAACAAGCTCTAATCCAACATGAAGATCTACCAAGGGAAGCCCAGACTCACAGAGATCATCCAGTTATAGCTATTTTGGACAATCTCCAAAATCCGGTAAGAACCAGAGGTCAACTTAATCAGATGATGAGTCATGCTTCCTTTATCTCACTCATTGAGGCAAAGAAATTCCAAGATGTAGAAGGAGATAAAAGCTAGATGATGGCCATACAAGAGGAGCTAGATCAATTCACCGGGAATGATGTATGGGATCTAGTGGCAACTCCAAAAGGAATGTCAATTATTGGCACCAAATTGGTATTCCGAAACAAGCAGGATGAATCTAGAGTAGTGGTGAGAAACAAGGAAAGACTGGTTGCCCAAGGCTACAATCAACAAGAAGGGATTGACTTTAAAGAAACATTTCCCCTGTGCCAAGATTGGAGGCAATCTGGATTCTATGTGCTTTTGCATCATTCATGGGATTCACATTGTTCCAAATGGATGTCAAAAGTGTATTTCTCAATGGAGTTATCTAGGAAGACGTATATGTGAAGCTACCACCTAGATTTGAAGACTCAAAAAATCCGGATCATGACAACAAATTGAAGAAAGCCCTCTATGGATTGAAGCAAGCACCAAGAGCTTGGTATGAGAGACTTACTACTTTCCTCATATCCAAGGGATATATCTGGGGCAAAGTAGATATAACTCTTTTCATCAAGAAAAAGAAGAATAATATCATTCTAGTCCAAATATATGTGGATGACATCATATTTGGAGCAACGGATGAAAAGACGTGTGAAGAATTCGGCTCTCAAATGCAGAAGGAGTTTAAGATGTCTATGATGGGAGAACTGAATTTCTTCCTTCGTCTACAAATCAAGCAAATTCCGGATGGGATTTTCATTAATTAGTCCAAATATACCAAGGAAATCTTGAAGAAGTTTGAGATGGACAAGAGCAAGCCAATGTCTACTCCAATAGGATCAGATACAGTCCTATCCAAGGATTGTGAAGGGGAAGATGTTGATCAAAAGCTATATAGAGGAATGATTAGATCACTCCTATACTTGACTGCTAGTAGGTCTGACATACGCTATGCAGTTTGATACTATGCTAGATGTCAATCCAATCCTAAGGACTCTCATCTTAAGGCAGTTGAGAGGATCCTTAGATATCTCCTAGGAACCACCGAAGCTGGTTTGTGGTATCCTAATAATGGAGATTTCACACTTCGAGGCTTTACTAACATAGACTGTGGCAGAGATACTCTTGAGAGAAAGAGTGCATCTGAAGGTTGCCATTTCCTTGGAGACTTCTTAGTAACATGGTACAATAAGAAGCAAACTTCAGTTGCCTTATCTACTATAGAAGCAGAATATATGGCTACTGGAAGTTGTGTAGCTCAGCTCCTCTGGATCAAGCAACAATTAGAAGATTATGAAGTTTAATCTGAATGTGTGAATGTTATCTATGACAACAAAAGTACCATTGATGTATCCAAGAATCCAGTACTCCACAGCAGGATGAAACATGTTAATATAAGGCATCACTTCATCTGGGATCATGTGATGAAAAAGGATGTTGCATTAGTGTACATTCCAACCAATGAACAAAGAGCAGATATATTTACTAAGCCATTGAGTGAAGATCAATTTGGGAAGCTAAGGCAGTCAATTGAGATGTCCAATCCAATTTAAAGAAAATTTCGAAGACAGTCCAAAGTTAATTTGGATCCTTGGCAAGATAAGGAATCCAGAAGAGAAGAAGAATTGAAGAAAGCTCAACTCTAAAAGGAATATTACCACATCAGTAGACAGAAATGACGAATGGCAGGAAAAGCGCTAAAAAGTAACTAAACACGTTTTGAATTTGAAACGTCTATTGGGTGCTGCATGCGTGGTAAAGTTAAATGGTTGTTTCCAAAATAAACCATTCCCATTCTCTGATTAAACACCATTTCTCTCTCTCTCTCTTAAATATTTAACTACCATGCCATCAACACAGTTAAACTAAGTGGAATCCGGATTACCAAATTACCCTCACTCTGGAAATTCTATATAAACCTCCCAAAAATACCTTTCTTCCTCACGCAAGAAATTATCTACTATTACTCCATAAAAATCAAAACTAAAAACCCTAAATCCCTATCCAAACCTTCAAATGGCACCCATAAAATCTCAACCCAAAGTCATCCTTCACTCAAAGAATGTCTTCAAAATGGAGGACCTTGTTGACTATGATTTCATTCTGGTAAAGAAAACCTCCTCAGAAATAGTCGTCCCTTTAGAATTTTCTAGGAGACAACTACTTATTCTCAATTGACCCATTCAACCAGCTTCTCAGGAATCACGGATTGGAAACCTTCCTCACTATGCATAATCCCACCTATCCAATGTTCGTAAAGCAGTTTTACGACAATCTCTCGGTTCATAACTACTATGATGCCCTCCGAACCATTGGGGATGGAAAGGTAATTACTCTAACTCCGGAGTTCTTTGTCACTCCTCTCAAGATGAAGAATGATGGAGTAATATTGAGATTAGATGGAGACAAGCAGAAAGTTAAGTATGAGCCATTGGAGTGGCTTCCACCAAGGTACTTTAGAGACAAATGCTCCACCTATTGGCCAAAGATCCCAAGATATCTGCAATTTGTACTAGCAAAGTTTGTGCTCATCTGGAAGGGATCCCTCACTACAGTCTGCTAATTTCAACACTGTGTTCTCTAGCACTAGATTGATAACATAACAGTCAACATACCAGTGCTTATGATTCATTTCATTAGGTAGCACCAATATAGCCATGGAGGACTTATTACTAAGATTTTGGAGGAAAATGGGATTGATGTCTCCAAGGAAGAATCCGTGGATGGGAAGGCTATTTTTGAGAAAACTTCAAGAGCCTATCTTTTGGAGAAAAGCGTGATGAGCAAAAGGTAATTAGACAAAGGGATGAGAAGAAGCAGAAAGGCAAGGCTAGAAAGGGCAAAGCTGAAAAACAACTAGAAGCTAAGAAACCAAGACTCACAAAGCCGAGAGTTTAAAATAAACTCAACATCCAGCCAGAAGTTAAGGAGTAAAATGAGGATACCTTATCCTCAACCCAGATATTAGCCAAATCTCCAGCCAAAAAGCCAAGAGGAAGGCTAATTAAAGCCGCTAATAAGCTAAAAAAACTAGTATGTGAGCTGGAAGCAATAGAAACTATTGCATTATTTGCTACTACAATTAGAGAAGGCTATAAGAAGGAGTAGAAAAGGAGCATAAGAGATATGTTGCTAAAGGAGCATGGGTCTGATAGTGAAGAGATCAGAGATGGGGAACTAGCCCCCAAAAGGCAACTTCGGAAGAGGGGGTTAACATTCAGAGAAGCTGTCAAGGCTGAGAAAGCAAGAGCCAAACTCTCCATCAAGAATCCTGCTGTCGGTATAACCATTAGGGAACCAACTCCCAAAATCGCCGCTCCAGTTGAATCCGAGAAAGGGAAGGAAATTGTGTTATTCACCCAAAGGCCAACACCTGAAGACAATATAACCAATAGATCAATCGTTTGACCAAAGAGGCACCGGAGGCTTATCCAGTGCAGTAGAATCAAATAGCCCACGAATCCTTATAGCACCAAAGGATCTAAAGCTTCTTAAAGAAGCCAAGTACCAGGATGAGGACTTATTTAATTTTCAAGCTAGATCAGGACCTCTTCCAGATAATATGCTAAATGTTGATCTAGAAGTGGTGGAGTCAGAGAGTCCTAAAAAGGAAATTGGAGGGAATGGTGAGGATAATTCCACCATTTTAGGATAAGAAATGATCATGGTTGCAAGTCCTTTACAGGCATTAGGAGCAGATACTGAGGACAGTACCAGTCTGTCGGATGGAGAGGTACCGAAGTCAAATGAGGATGCAAATATCAATCCTCAAACTAATAATTAGGTAATCATTCTTCAACCTATCCCTTTTGTTGATGATATTTTGACTGGTGATGCCGTTGAAATACAGGACAACTTGGATGCACACACCTAAACTGTATCCGAGGATAACTGGTCTAACACGAAATATAAAGTTCCAAAGGAGGGACATAGTCTAGGTTCCTAAGAGCACACTCCTAGAGTGGACTCAATGGGTGAGGATACTCTAGGAGAACGGTTGGATGAAGAGAAGGAAGATAAAGAAGAGGAATCAATTGAAATAGAAAATTCAGATCCGATGACACTAGTAGCAACTCTGGATCTAAAACCCTACTTGGAGGCCTAATTTGAATACCAACTTCTACTGTCAATCCAGCTAGAGCCAATAAAATCTCCACTGAACTTAAAATCCTACATGAAGGTACTGATGAGGAACATGAGGAGAGCTATATTAAATAGAGTCTCAGGAATATATGCAAACACTTGAAATCCATGGAAAAAGTACTCCTTGATGAACGCTTGCCTCTAGATTTGAAGGGAGAACTTGGGGAGATTAAGGTCAATGTTAAGAAAATTGAGGAGAAAATGGAAGACTTTTCCACTGCTGATTTGGTAGCAGAAGTTTCTCTTGTCAAGGTAAAGCCAATCCTTGAGCAAATAAACACGAGCATCGCTCGAGCTAACAGATATACAGATCAAGCTAACATAGTAGCCACAAATAACTGTGCTATAGTGTTGAACAAGATCACTTCCTCTTCCATAGAGCTTAAGGAGCACATTGATAACAAGTTTGCAAGCTTGGAAAAATTCATTCGGAAGCTGTTACCAAAGGTGAAAAGGATATTGCTTCTACGCCTAAACTGCTAAATGAGGAACATTAAGCTGCATAAGAAATGCTCATAAATTTCCTTAATAAGGCTCTTCTAAATCTTTTAAAGAAGCAGGTGGATGAAATAAGTGATGACAGTGGATGCCATTCATCCGCAATAAATGACTGGATTAAAGCTCTTCAAGAGGCTTTCCACAAAGATCTCACTATGCTCAACACCAGTATCCATAATGTCAGGAGAGATATCTGCCATGATATTGAAGCTTTAAAGATAAGCATGGCTAATCTATCACTCTTCTCATCCGGATCTTCCTCCTCAACCCAGAATAGTCTTGACATTCTAGTTGTCAATGATCTTATCAAACACATAGGCGACAATAAATTCTTTGGGTACAAGTGCAGTTTAACTCTTCTCAAGTGCATGTTTCCCTATTTTGATAAATAAGATCAAGCCCATGCACTAAGGATGATTTTGGATATGATAAAATCCTATAAATAGCTCCGGGCCTTTCTAAAGCCCTATCAACTCCTTCCAGCCACTGTTGAAACCATATTTAAGAAGCTCTCACAAGGAAATGTAGACTATTCTATCTACTTAAAAGCGTGGTAGAAGAGCTTGGACAAGTGCTTATATATGGTAATTGACCCCCAATCAGATGAAAACAATATGGGGGAGAAGAGCATAACCAACAAAGGAGGGGAGGATATGGAAGTAGATAGGTAAATGTGTAGTTAGCGATTGATGGTAAAATATACAAATCTTATAATAGCTAGCTTTGAAAAATTTCACTTATATGTACTCTATATATGTAATCCAGCACTTCATTGATGTTAACCATTGTTAACAGTAGAAGTATATATAGTGAACCACATTTACATAAAAATGCCTCTAAGTACAATCTGTAATTATACTTCAAAAATATAGAAGCCAAAAATGCAAAAATATTGGAGGAGTAAGGATGCTTAGATTATAGGGGAGTAGATGTTGTAAATGACTAAGTATCAAACATTATACTTACATCATATTCCCTTTTTGCTGAAGTGTGCTTAGTTTTTGTTTCCATCAAATAGGGGAGATTGTTGGGAAACAATGATCCAGAACTCAAACAATCCGGATCAGGTTTGAAGTAAACAAAAAACCTAGGTATAAAAAGACCTAAGTCACTAATCCGGACTTACATCTAAAAACATCCAAAGTCCAAGACAAGTGAAGATAATTACCTAATCATAAACAGAAGCATTCGATTAAAGTTTGGAAAGGAAACAAACTTTGAACTACACAATATAGTATCTGGAAGAACTGATTGCAGAAGCATCCCGAAGAAGACAAATCTAGATATATTAAGTCTAAAGATATTTGGAGGACTTAATACTTCAGATAAAGGGAATAATTCAAAAATTACATTCCCTCCATTCTTTTGTTCTCCAAGTCAAAGATCCTTTTCGTTAAAGCAAGACAAAAATGACAGCTAGCGCTTTTTAGCAAAAGGACAAAGGACAGACACCGGACAGAGAAAGAGGTAACAACCTTTTTCACAGTAAAAAATAAGAAGGCGCATGGAGCTCACACCAAAATGCTATCGGTATAAAAGTTAGTGCATCACTAAAATACAAGGAAAACGATCACTGACAACTTTTCAGCCTCAATCCCAAGGATTCAAAACGGGTCAAAATCACTATTTAACAGATTGATCAATGGCTCCAGAAGCTTCACATCTTACCTAATCAATGGTGAAGATTTAATTATAGCTCACCAACCCACGACAGCTACAATTATGATCAAAGCCAATGAAAGGGAAGCTTCACTTGTTGAGAAGGTGCTAGCTGATTTTGAGAAAACAATTAACATGAGAATTTGCTAAAGCAATCAGAAACTCATCCCTCCAAGAATCAAACATTTCCAAATCTGTTGTAAGGATTCCCAAGTAAGTTATAAACTTGAGGAAATCCAAAACCAAAACCCTTTGAGAAAACAAAGTGTAAAGATCTCCAACTTAGGTGAGTTGTGAGATTGGGATATGGCTTAAAGTAGGTGCTTTAAGTGGGATCCCCTTGTAGGACTCAGGTTAGGTTTAGGTAGAAATCTGAGTGGTATATCTTGCTAAAGACATGAGGACTCAGCTAGGAGTTTGTGCTTCTAGTAGTATATCCTACATCCGGAAAGGGTTACCATCCGAAGACAATCTGTAAGGCTTAATTCCTGCCAGTTGAAAAGGAATCCACTAGGGGATAAGCTCGGAGGAATTGAACTCCGGGTATTGGACATAGGCAGGGCCAAACCAGTATAAATCGTTGTGTTTAATTTTCTTACTTTTTATTTATTGCATTATATTGTCATAATTGCATCATCCGGATCCATCCTCCCGATCATAATCAAACACGCTACACCAATGCTTTTTAAAGTCTATTAATTCTATAAAAAGGTCATTCACTCCCTCTTTGACCTTATTAACATAAGCACAGGGACCAACAACACTCAGTTCCCAATGGTATCGAAATCAGACATGAAACCATATCTAATCTATCCGGTCTTAAGACATCATAATGTAAAGAAATCATGCAACTAAATCTAGCAGCAAGCTTTCTAATCAACAATTCGCAAATCAATAGTGGGGGAATGCCCGTTAAATCAAGATAAATAATACTTCTTATAGGGATAAAGTCATTAGTGAGTCGAACTACCACAACAATAATATGTTGCATAGTCTTCTAATTTCCACACATAAACTCATCAACTGCTTTATTGCTTGTAAAAGCCACGATAACACAGTCGCCCCTACTGGAGCTGCAAAATCCACTTCAAAGCCACGATTAGAAAATAATTGCATAATATTCTTAGTATGCGTTAAATTAAGCAGTTTAACACAACATGCCCTTGACTTCCATGGCACAGATTTAATTATTAATTGGGATTCCTTGAATTCCTGATTGCTTGCACAATACGCATGAGTCCCCCCTTCAATGGCTCTCCACTATTTCCAGTATCACTCCCTGCAATAGCAGCCTTATCCCCTTCCTTCTCTCTTAACACAAAGCTTGCATAGGATCTACTATCCTGCAGTGACTCACAGAAAATTTTTTGAACTGTAGGCTTGGTTACCCGCTGTTTAGTCAATTGGGGAGCCTCATAGGGTTTTAAAAATATTGCTTTAAATGCCCTTAGTATAATAGTCCCAATACACACAATATTCAGCCTTAAAATCTCCTCTTACAGTGGGATGGAACCATTACATGTGAGAAAGCCAAAATTCAAATTTCTCCTATTTTTTTCCTTGCAAAATACACATATCCCGTCACACAATATTTGCTGGATATCCTCTTCACAGCCTCCCCGTCATACGCATTTAGAAAGTTCTTAAAGTATATTTTATTCGAATGGGCATGGTTATTCTGACGAGGGAGATAAGGGTTTTAGGATTGCTGGAAATAATGACAGACAAAGGGATGGTGGCTGAGGAAAGGAGTTTTGGTTGGAGCTACGGCTAGGCTTAGGAATCGCCATCAATCATACTCACCATTGAGATTTCCTGATTCAAATAAAAATTGTAATATAGTTCATCAAAATGGATAAAGTGACTCTAGATCGCTCCTTATTAGATTGGCTATAGGAATCAACCTGACCCGTTCCCATAAGCACATAAAAAATGGTAGCACCATTCAAACATAATCATTCTTTCACTCTTCAATTTGAAAAAAAAGGAAGGCTAAATCAAAAAATACCTTGTGCTTTCACTCATTTGCGAAATGGGGTGTGTGGATTAAAATATTTTGCAAAAGGGTGGCCTATAGATTTAGAATAGTTGCATTGTGATAAAATAATTAATAAGTCTGATCGGTAGTTCCTTTTTTATCGTTGTGAGAATGGGCCGAGTTGATTTCTCTAGCCATTCTATTATGGAGCTACCTGAAGTCAGTTTATCCATTTTAAAGAACTACATTACATAATTTTCAATTAGGAACAATATCATTTTATTATTAGTTTAAGGTGAGGAACTTGATTACTTGAGAGTTCTAGTTTCATTTTTCACCTCGCGGGCATAGTCGGGATGATTTTTAAAAATATTTTATGGTCGTAGGACTTGGTGTAACATAGGTTGACTAAGGGTTAAAAGTATATGATGAATAGATTGGATCATGATTCTGTTTCCTTTTTATTATAAGAATGAAAGAATGAATAATTCTGATCTGTAGTTCAGTTATTGTGGTTGGGGGAACGGCCGGAGTTGATTTCTTTAGCAATTATATTGCGGAGGGACTTGAAGACACCTTATCCAACTTAATGCATTATACAAGATAATTTGCATCTGGTCCTAATATTGTTTTACTTATAGGTCAAGGGGAGAAAATTGATTAATTTAAGCATTCTAGTTTCATTTTTTGGGCTCGTGGGCAGAGTCAGGATGATCTTTGAAGAAATTCTATGGTTGTAGGACTTAGTGTCACTTGGGTTGACTAATGGTTTAAGGTTAATAATTAGTAGCTTGGATCTTGATTCTATTTCTTTTTTATTTTATGAATGATATAATTAAGAAGTCTGATCAGTAGTACCGTTATTTTGGCTGGGGGAACGGGGCGAGTTGATTTCTACAGCAATTCTGTTACAGCGCAACTTGAAGTCACTTCATCCGACTTATTACATTACAATATAAGATTTGCATCTTGTCCCAATATTGTTTTATTTTTAGGTTAAGGGGAGCAAATTGATTCTTTGGCGTGCTAGTTTCATTTTTCGGGCTCATTGGCATAGTCGGGATGATTTTTAAAGCATTTCAATGGTCGTGGGAGTTGGTGTCACTTAGGTTGACTAATAACTAATAGCTTGGATCCTGATTCTATTTCCTTTTTTTAGGAATGAAATAATTAATAAGTCTGATCGGTAGTTCCTTTTTTGTCATTGTGAGAATGGGCCGAGTTGATTTCTCTAGCCATTCTATTACGGAGCGATCTGAAGTCACTTTATTCGTTTTAAAGAACTACATTACATAATTTGCAATTAGGAACAATATCATTTTATTCTCAGTTTAAGGGAGGAACTTGATTACTTGAGAGTGCTAGTTTCATTTTTCATGTCACGGGCATAGTCGGGATGATTTTTAAAAATATTTAATGGTTGTGTTACTTGATGTAGCTTAGGTCGACTAACGGTTAAAAGAAAATAATGAATAGATTTTATTCTAATTCTATTTCTTTTGTCCTTTAAGAATGACAGAATGAATAAGTCTGATCTATAGTTCTATTTTTGTGGTTGGAGGAACGACCTGAGTTTATTTGTATTATGGATCGACTTGAAGTCATCTTATCCGACCTAATACATTACAGTAGATAGTTTGCATTTGGTCCCAATATCATTTTATTTTCAGGTTAAGCAGATGAAATTTAATACTTGTGCATGCAAGTTCCATTTTTCGGGCTCGTGGGTAGAGTCGGGATGATCTTTGAGGCAATTATATTATCGTGGGATTTGGTGTCACATAGTTCGACCAATGGTTAAAACTAAATAATTAATAGCTTGGATCATGATTCATTTTATTTTCAAAGGGACATAAGGAATAAGGTTGATCGATATATCCATTATTGGGCCTCCAGGGAGAAGGAAATTGGTGGCTGTTGGCAGTTAACTTAACATATTTGAAAGTATGTCGCACATTTTCAAGCGAATGAAAAATGGGTTATGAATTCACACTTATTCCATCCCATAAGCCTATAATTAGTTCTAGTAGTTTAAATTAGTGCTAGCACTTTGAATTAGACAATTTTCACTCTTCATTGTCACAACAATAACAAAATCAGGGAACCAAAATAAAACAATAAGTATGTTCAAGTCGCAAACTGTCACACAAGATTCAAATGGATTTAAAATTAAATGTGAGTAATTCAAACCCAAGATCCCATAAAATCGTGCAGTCACGATTATTTGAAAATACAAAGAATTGGGGCAGTTGGCGGTGAATCCACATAAAGCAGTACATATGTTTACCTCAAAAATGGTCGTGGTACATTCAGAAATATGTAAAATTAATTGCATTAAACATACTTAATCAGAAATTATTCACTCCATTTGCAATGAATTAAAATAAATACTTAAGTTTAATATATGGAATTTAAAATACATTACAAACGATACAATAAGTTGCACAATGTCATTACACATTCAATTAGGTATTAAATTACAAATTTTTTTTGGCTGATTGCATACAACAACCATATAGATAAGAAAATAACACATGCAACAAGGGATAGAGGAAGACCACAGAAAATTGAGAGAAGAATACAGAAAGAGGAGACACAAGGCCCGCCAATTAAATGCTTAGGGTGCGACATCAATTCCCCCTAGGAAGCAAAAATAGAATCACATCGCATCCTAGGCATTATGATGTAACAATAACACCCTGGGAAGAGGCAAGACCATTACGTTCCCCCTAGGAGAAGCCCAATTCATTACGTCCACCCCAAGGTGATGAGAGGTCCCAATTTTGGGTCAATTGAGTAACAAAAAATTGATAGCCGACATAATCATAAAAGACGTGCGAATATTATCAAATAAGCACCATTGAAGGCAACTACAAACATGATCAGAAATACGACAAGATAAATGGCAAGGGCGGGATATAAATCTAATTCCCATGATAAAGCAGTAAATTCTTCAATATCACTCGTTCTATAAGGATACATTTTTAGACAAATTGGAGTAGTAGAGAAGGTATATAGAATTGATGTTCAAGAAGAGGACTAGCCTGCCTTTTATAGGTGGGAAAAATAAAATAACTCCCCTATTTAATGGAAGAGAGAATTAAGACATTGTGAACACGCGTCATGCGGGCAACGGTTCCCAAGCCATCGTGAATAGTGGAGTAATTGCTCCTTAATCCTTGCATAAATGATAGTGACCCCAAAAATTGAACAAAATAATAAAAGAAATACTAGTAGTATAAAGTAGTTCCTGGGACACTTGTCATTCGTGCAAGGATTAAGGAGAACATTTGAGTTGTTTTGAACCATTGGTCACAAAATGAATGGTTGAGAATTTTCTATCATTTGTTAACACTAGAAGAAATTTTTTATTTTCTATCTCACTCTCTCTCCTACTATACTCTACATTTAATGTATAGAATCCGTTTCCTAGAGAGAGCTTGGAAATTGTCAATCTCAACCTCCCATTGAAATACAAAACTAAACTGATGGTTGAGATTGAGTAACTTTTCTGTTTCCAATATAGGTAGTAATTCAGGGGTCAGTTGCAATAAATGAAAATAAATTTCATCCAGTCGTACAAACTTCTTCGGTCCCTATTGGATGACTACCAAATAACCCATTCTCATATAGTAATGTATGAATGACTACGTGTCAATAATCCAATGGGAAGATAATTAAATACCTGGACTCACTTGAGGGAATTTACCCCAGTCTTTAGTGTCATTAATCACTCCCCAATTTTAGTTATTCTCCCCAATTTTGAGTTTAAAAATCAAATTAATTACTGAAATAGAGATTAATTGACGAAATAAGATCGTTAAATTCGTATACTAATTAATTATGAGATATTGTTTGTACAATTGTGCAGGAATGTAGTTAATTATCAAAAAGATGTGAGCGATAGCAACATGGGATGCAAGTTCGGAGTAAGTAGAAAAAAATGGGTACTAAATTAATACAACCCAACCCAGAAAATGAAGGCAACTAACATAATTGAAATTTATTCAATCCGTATTATAATAGTAAAATGATTAGGGGCCATTTTTTCATATCATCAAGATAAATAAATAACTAGGTCTAAGTCACAAAAAGTCTGTCTACTACGAAATGGGACTTTAATTCACCCTCATTAGGGGTAACCAAACAAAAATAGTAAAGTTATCACCTCTTCATATTCCAACCAACCCCGGTACTAAAAAGAAAAAAAGAGTTATGATTTGAGCTCCCACTCATGTCTTGGAATATGGGATTGTCACACGCGCGACATCGTGCGAGTCTCGTAAAGAAGTGCTAGTAAATGTTTGTGGTTGGACGCGACTATTTGCATTCAAAACTCCTCAATTTTTGGGACTATATAACAATTTGGGATAATTATATTTCTTACTTCATGTATGTTTACAAACTATTTCTCATTTTTTTGGTATTAAGTCATATATGGAGAAACTCCTTTAGAAGTTCTATCGACCCCCACTTAATTATCTTGTAAAATGATGGTGGCACCCCTCTTTATTTAAATATTTATACTTCATTCTATTTTTACCGAAATTGATTAGTAGATTTTACATAATTATGAAAGTTCCCAAAATAATAAAAAAAAATTGATTCATTTAAAATAAATAATTATGTGTTGTTTAATCAAATACATTAATCATGTATATTCTATAATTAACGTTTGTTACAATTATACAGAAAGTATCAATTCGAAAATTTAAATTTCATGATTAATAAAATATTTTTGGTGTAATATATTGATTGAAAATGTGTGACAAAATTATTTAAGGGTGGAAATAGATAGAAAAATTTTGGAATTATTTTTCATCACAATTTAAATCTCCAAAAAAAATTATTATTAGAACTATCATTTAAAAAAAAATTTATGTGCATAATACTAAATTATTAATACTATACAATTATACAGAAAGTTTCATTTTGAAAAAGTAAAATTCATGATTACTCAATTTTTTTTCATGTGTTAATTTAAAATGTGGTTAAGGGTGGAAATAGCTAGATGAAATTTAGAATTATTTTTCATTACATGTGAAATCTTGGGAAAATTTCATTAGAATTATCATTAAAAAATTTTTATGTGCATAATACTATATTAACTATCATTTACACTCATAAATATTCTAACTATTTAAACTCGTAAATAATACTTGTAATTTAAGTATACAATATAGAAGATTGTTTTCCATAATTCATTTATAATGTAAAGGACCATTGCTTTAAAGTAATTCTAAATGCTTTCTGCCTTCTCAATATTTACAGAAATTACTACACATTTTTTCTAACAATTAGAACTCGCATTTTTTTTGCAAGATTTCACTTAATATGAAAATGGTTCTGCTAGTATTTTTCTAACTATTTACCCTAAATATCCTATTACATTCCACTTAACAATTTAACCTAACATAACACACACAAAAGTTATGAATTGTTATTTTTTATATTTGATATTTTTAGCTTTAATGTTAATTATAGAGTATTTGAGATTAGTGTAGTGGAGTAATTATTAGGTAATTATCTAGTTCTATTGAAACAAATGGCTTTTAGTATTTTACATTCACAGTGGTTCAGTGACTACACTCAAAAAAACTTAAGATAGCCCGATAAATTGCATATTGGTCCCTCAAAATATATAACTAAAATTATAAGTTGCTTTAAGCCCCAATATGTCCGTACATAGTTTTATTCTAAGAATAAGGAGGGGAAAATAATTAATTAAGCATGCTAGTTTCATTTTTTGGGCTAGCGGGCATAGTCGGGGGGTTTTTTTCAGCAATTCTAAGGTTGTAGGACTTAGGGCGACTTAGGTCTACTAACGGTTAAAACTGAATAATTCATAAATTGGACCCTACTACTTTATATTCTTTCTATTAGTAATGAAAGAATGAATAACTTTGAACGATAGATCCATAATTAGGCTCTTGTAAGGCTGATTTGATTTCTATATCCATTCTAATATGAAGCGACTTAATGTCACTATATCCAACTTAATGCATTAAATTAGATAATTTGCATTTGCTCACAATATTGTTCTATTCTCATATTACGGAGAGGAAAGTGATTAATTGAGCATGCTAGTTTCATTATTTCGGCTCGCAGAAAGAGCCAGGATGAATTTTAAAGCAATTCCAACTTTGTGGGACTTGGTGTGACTTAAGTAGACACTCGGATTTGGATTACCTACAGTTTATGGTATGTAAAGTTGTACTCCATTTCAGTTAATCTCAACCATTCATTGAGTTTTATCGGTCCAGATTCAGTTCTATTGGGTGGTAGGGTCCACATTGCATAACATATCGAACATGGCAGTCAATGGACGATTGGGATTGGGGAAATGTACAACTTTTGAGAATTATTTCCAACTCACTTTGTGCCTATAAAGGGCGGATAATTCTTCATATTTTGGTACTCATCTTCCCCACACCTCCACTATTGGTTACCAACAAAACATTTAGAGTTGTGTTTGTTGTCCATGGTATTTTTATTTTTATTCTTGCATTGTTCTTCATTTTGGGATTCCGTCGTTTTGCGATCGAGGGACACTTTCTTTGTTGTTGTGTGCCATGGCCTCCTTTGGATTCTTGTTGTGGTCCATACCTCCGGATATTCATTAAATGAACATTCTTCGCCCTTTTGCAGGTCATACCATTCCTTACTAGTCATTAACTTCAAAGAATCTAACCTCAACACCACACAAGGGAGGACGTAATGGGCTGATCACCGCACAAGGGAGGATGTAACAATCATGTGTCTACCGGAGATAAGGTGTCATCAACTATTGATGTAGCGACTTTAAATTCTCGGTCGATGACCTCGTCGGTGCTACTTGATCTGTTTATCCCCTCTTAATGTTAAAAAATCAAATTCTTCTTCTTCTAGATGAGTCTGCTCCTTTTTTGGAACATTCTCCTTATTTCGTTCCTACCCTATTTTTTTGAAATTTCTTAAGCTTGGAGCAATCATGCGAGTTGAATCAAAAATAAGAATCGAAACTCGAGACTATTGATTATGCCAACATTATAACATAATTCCATTTCCAATAGCTTCTTTTGTTGAAGGCAAAAATGAGATTATTCCTGGTTTGCAAAACTGGTTGGTGTTATGTAGTACAATGGAGTTCTTTTAGGGTTGTGGATTCTCATTATGTAAGGTTCAGGCTAAAGAAAGTATATGTTAAAGAAGTACTAAAGAATTCTTAAGTTCCTGTCGCAAGTTTGTTCATATCTTACATTTGGTTAGGTTATTTGTTTTCCTGATACTGGTAGGATGATTTGTGTACCAGTCATATGTACTCCAAATATCAGTAATTAGTGTTTTCTTGAATCACATTTTACCTCCTAGTGAAAAATATAATTAATATTCATGCTAGATCTCATTTCAGTGCTTGGGGTAGTGTGTTGAGATTGATTTTACAGCCATCCCCATTGTTTTTCCCCAAAAACTATATCATTCCATAAGTTGAAGCAGCTACAGTGTTTATTCTCCAACCCTACACTTTAAATGTTTACTTCAAAATAAAATATTATTATTATATTCCTCTCTACCTAACTTTTTATTATTATTATTATTATTATTATTATTATTATATTATCTAACTAATATAAATAAACATACAAAAGAAAAAAAATAATGTAAAAATGGACCCTTATTTTTGAGGCAAAGAATGAAACCATCAATTTGATATGTGCCATCAGTTCGGTTTCAGTAATATAGTCTACTTTCATTCTTAGAGGTCTACTTTGCCGCCACATGCAACGATGCTTCAAAATTTCATAACATAATATCGCCAGCTATAAACTAATTATAATTGCCCTTCACCTTCTTATTATTGCATATATGCCCTTGAAAACTTAACTAATGTCGGATGATAGGATCAGAAAGTTAAGATGAATCCATTAATTTAGAATTCAATACTCCTCTCATACATTTCATTGTTAATTGGATTTTATTTCATCACTTAATTAATTTTTTTTGGTAATATTATTCTCTTTTGAGAATTTATGAAGTCAACAATGGATATAGTAAATATATATAAAAATCATGAAACAGAAACATGGAATTACATGATTTATCGAAACAAAAAATTATTACACCTAAAAAGTACTTACTATAGTTGCTTTAATTAAATGTATCACTTACCTCGTTTTACCAATAAACATGAATTTTAAAACCATGCTGATGTAGAGGGACCTAACGTTACATAAGTCGACTAATGGTTAGCTTAAATAATTTGAACTTGGATATAGTCGTTTAATTTTTTTTACCTAGGAGGGACAGAATCATTGATTATCCACTGTAGTTTAATGAAAAAGAAGTCTGTAGCGCCACTTTACTACTATATCAAAAATGTTGCTATAAAATAATTTTTTTTGCAAAAAAAAAGTTCCGTTGTTCCAACATTTTTTCAGTAGAAAAATTATTGCTGCCAAAAGCAGCGATTTGACTGGCCAAAAGCGTCACTGTAAGGCAACGCTTTGACTAAGTCAAAACATTGCTTTTGTAGCCAATGAGACATCTCTGTGTACAACAATGTTTTGGCTTCCAAAAGCAACGATTGACTAGTCAAAAACATTGCTAAAGAGATGTTTTTGACCAAGTAAAAATGTCCCATTTGACTGTCAAATGTAAGTGAGGCGGGCCCCATTTTGTGAAAGAAAAAACGTTGCAACGGTGCAATGCTTTTGTACAAATACAAAATACATATCACTGTAGAAATGTTTTTACCCATGGTTAAAGTGATGCTATAGTACAGAATTCTTTTTAATGTCACTGGCAATGTTATGGTGCTTTGTTGTCTCATGGGAATTATTTAGGGCATAAATCCATAACTATTTACACTACAATAATATTTAGTATCTCCCATACTTTGACGGTTTAAAAAAACTATCACTTGATAACGATGCAACTTGTAAGTTCATCAATGTCTTAATGCAGTAATTATTTTAAGTTCCACATTGCAATAGCTTCACAGCCAGCAAACGACGTTGCTACTGTCCGTTGTTCAGTTCATAACCTTATAATAAATACATATGATATTTTCAGTTATCTTTCTATGGGTTTCTTATTCAGCCATAAAGGGATGGTACGTGTCTAAATAAAATCTAAAAACAGACCGCATAAAATAATCAAACACTTAGGTAAATAGTATGTTCAAACGACATGCGAAAGGCCATACAACAAACACCAAACCCAGTTCATTCATCCAGATTCATTAATAACAAGCAAACATAAAAACATAATTACATAGAATCAGAAATACGACGCACTATGAGATGAAGAAATAGCTGATCCAAAACATTGGTTAAATTCTTTTTCAATTTGACAGACGGTGTGTACTAGATCATCCTTTTCCAAACACAGTTGCTTAAGTTCATCAGACATGGAAACCTGCACGGCAATTATTTGACTCACCACCTCTTCCATTGTAGCCATCACTTTAATTTGGCGCATTTTAACTCTATTCTGTGGGGCTTGTATAGCAACTTGCTCCCTTCGAACAACATCTACCTTCTTCTACATATCCTGAAGGGCTTCTAGAACCACCTTGAAAGTTTTTCTTTCTACGAGAGACCTTGCTGTCGTCAATGCCTTCTCAACCTGAAGATTGATATTAATTCATTTAAAGATTGGCCAACCATTATTATATGATGTTTGATTAAATATGAATGTAGTGGTAAGAAGGAAGAGGGGTGGTTTTGAGTAAAAAATGAAATGGTTTATATAGAGAAGTTAGTATGGTGGTTTAAATGGGGATTTCTAGCGGAAGGTGGTTCCTCACATGTGTTGTCTTTTCCAATTCAGGCCTAGTCTGTACATGATGTTTAGTTAGTGTGCATCATGGCAAGTATTCTAGCAAAAAATAATACCGAACTTTAATTTGCGCCAAATTGGCCATGTTGGTAGGATAATTATTCCCCCCAATTAAGACACCGTCCCGGTTATATTCTTTTTTCTTGGATCGTAAGGAGTCTAATGGCAATTCAAAAGTATGATGGACTTTATGAGACATATAATACCACTTCTGGAGCAATTTCCATTACTTGCAAATGGACCGTAAATTAATATACAATTATGTTATAAAGACTGAAAAAAACTTTATTACGTAACGTGAATTTAATTTTTGGGCATGTGGTCCAGAATATTGGAAACAATGATCCGGAAGAATTAATTCTAGAATAATCCGGATCAAGTTTGAAGAAAACAAAAACTAGAAACAAAAGATTAAGGAACAAATCTTGTAATCCCCTTAATCCAAAATGGAAGCATCAGGTCTAAATCAATTCATCAGAACATTCGTTAAAGACTACAAGTACATTAGCACATAATGGAAGCCTCCGGTTAAAGTTTGGAAAGGAAACAAACTTTGAACCTCCCAAAATAGCATCCGGGAGAAGATCAATTGTATAGCATCCAGATTCATCAAGACTAAAGACATTCGAAAGATACAATTAAAAAGAAAAAGGGAAAAGTTTCAAAAATACTTTTCCCTCCGCCTATTTGGTCAGAAAGTCAAAGATACTTTCTCCTTATGAAAGACAAAAATAACAGCTAGCACTTTTCAAAAAATGATAGAAGGACTGACATGGGAAAGAGAAAAAGGTAACAACCTTTTTTACCTAGACCAATATGAATGGAGCGAGAAGATCACAATTTCGGACCTCTGGCAAAAAGTTGGTGAAACACTAAAATCCAAGGAAAATGATCACTAATAACTTTTAAGCCCCAATCCCAAGGATTCAAACGGGTCAAAATCTAAGTCTAACGGAATGATCAATGGCTTCGGGGGTGCTACATTTTACCTGATCAATGGTGAAGATTTAATTCAACATCAACAACTTATAGCGGTAACATTTATGATGCAAGCCTGTAAAAGGAAAGCTATATATGTTGAGATTGTGCTGGTTGTTTTAAGAAAGCATAAACAAGAGAATCTGCTATTACAATTACTTACATAATCCCTCCAAGAATCAAACAATTTCAAATTAGTTTGTAAGGATTCCCAAGTAAGTTATAAACTTGAGGAACTCTAAAACCAAAACCTTTGAGAAAAATAAAGTGTAAAATCTCATACTTGGGAGAGTACTGAGATTGGGATATAGCTTGAAGTTGGTGCTTTGAGTAGGATCTCCCTGTAGGACTTAGCTTAGGTTTGGGTAGAAATCTAAGTGGTATATCCTGCTAAAGACTAGAGGACTCAACTAGGAGTTAGTGCTTCAAGTGGTATATCCTACATCCAGAAGGGGTTACCATCCGAAGATAAATTATAAGGCTTGATTCCTGCCAGTTGGAAAGGAATCCACTAGTGGAAAAGCTCGAGGGAAGGAAACTCCGATGACTAGAGCAGGCAGGGTCAAACCAGGATAAAACGCTGTGTTTAATTTTCTTACTCTTTATTTATTTGCATTATAATTCATATTTGCATCATCTGGATCCATCATATCTGGAACATAATCAAACACTCTACACTCAGACTTTTCAAAGTCTATTAATTCAACGAAAAATGGTCATTCACCCCCCCTCTAACCTTATTTAGACCCTCACGGGATCAACAAGTGGTATTAGAGCTAGTGCTTAAACTAGAGATCTAATAATCTCGAGCTAAAGGTCCATATTTTGATCCAAGAATCAAAATGAGTTTCTAAAACTCATAACTCCTTTCTAAGGTTATGTCTAGTACCCATGCTCTACCCTTCACCCGTGAACACTACACGTTTTGGAAGAACCAGATGAAGAACTTTATATAAGTACAAAGCATGATGGCATTGATGGCCATTAAAGATGGCCCATATGAGTATGTTCAAGAAGTAGAGGGTATGACTACCCGAAAGCCCCCAGGTGTATGGGATGATAATGATTATAAAAGATTGCGTGAAAATGCAAATGCTATTAATATGCTTCATTATGCTCTTAGTGCAGCTAAATTCAACAGAATATCCGAATACGAGACTGCACAAGAAATTTGGTAGAAGCTGGAAGTGACCTATAAAGGAACAAACAAAATAAAAAACACCAAAATCGACGTACTACAATAAAAGCTAGAGTCCTTCAAGATGAAGCCCAAGGAATGAATCATCAGCATGAATACTAGCTACACCAATCTAGTAAACAAAATGAATAGGCTTGGGAAGGAAGTCTCAGAGGTAGATATGGTCAAGAAAATACTCCGGAGTCTCACCAAGGAATGGGACAACAAGAAGATTGCCATTGAGGAAGCTCGTGACTTAAACTTCTATAATAATGATGAACTCGTTGGTAATCTCCTAACTCAAGAGCTATCCTTGGAGAGATATAGCCACCAGGAGAAAAAACCTCAAGAAAGGAAGAAGGCCATTGCACTCAAGGCAGATTCAGCTAAATTAGCCTCCTCTAGATCAGATAAACTACCAAAGGAATCTAATTACAGTAAAGAAGATATGGCTATATTGGCCAGGTATTTTGATAGATTCCTAAAGAAGAAGGATAGGAGTAGATCTAGGAGGTATGAATCAGAAAGATCAAAAGAAGGCACTTCAAAAAGGGATAAGCCATGAAAGGCTCTGGAAGAGAAAGAAGATCCGGAGAAAGATGCTGCCTGCTTTAAATGTTGAGAAAAAGGGCACTTTAGAACCAAATGCCCTAAGCTCAAAAGAGAAAAGAAATACAAGAAGAAAGCTATGGTGGCCACATGGAGCAACAGTGAAGAGAGTAGCAGCTCATCTTCCACAAAGGAAAAAGAAACAACTAATTATGCATTCATGGCACTGACAGATCCGGAAGAAGATCAATCTAGAAGAAATCCATCTAAGCAAGATACTGAGAAAATTGAGGATTCAGAATTAGAGAAAGCCAATACTGAGGTAAACTCTCACTCTAATTTTGTTTCTAACCTTGATCTTGCTAGAGCTTTAGGGGAGGTGATCCATAATGTGAGGAAGAACACCAAACCCATAAAATCCTTACAAAGACAAGTCCTGGAGCTAGTTGAAGATGCTGAAGCAATTTTATAAGACATCAATCTGATAAGAACCACCAAGCATATGGATATGGTGGAAGAGAATTTTCTGAGAAGTCAAGTGCAGATCTTAAGTGCTAAATTGATAGGGCTAGATAGGGAACTAACCCTGATAAAGGAGGCATCCAGAAGAAAATTAAATCATTCACAAAGTAGGAAAGATCAAAGGCAAGCAGCACCAAGAAATCCTAATCAAAAGAATTTGATTTCTACAAATCTAAAGGAAAGAAAAGTTAGTATGCAACTTCAAGCAGGGAGATTCATATCTACTCAAAAGGGAAAATATAAAGCTGTATCAAATGAGCAACTTGCCAAGCAAAGAAAGAATCATAAAGCAGAAATTGCACCTCCAACCAGCTTCTAGATACACATCGGACATACAAGTATACAAGAAGCTGGATATATTGTAAACTATAGAAAGGAGAATCTAAAGAAGATCCAGAAGAAGCATGAGCAGAGCAAACACATCTCAAGGTGTAGGTTTTATGGGGAAAGCAATCATATTACTAAATTATGTAGATTAAAAAATGGTTATTATGATGTTTTTCCTTGGCTTTGAAATGGTTGATAACCCGAGAGGACCCAAATCTAATTAGGTACCCAAACCTGCTTGATCTGTTTTACAGGTATGCCTTAGATCCATAGAAGATCAACATAAATGGTACATTGATAGTGGATGCTCAAAGTACATGACTGGTGATGAGAAGGCCTTCATCACTTTGATTCGAAAGAAAGGTGAAAAAGTAAGCTTTGAAGACAACCAAAAGGGACAGATCATTGGACATGGAACCATTGGATCTGAAATAAAAATAGAAGATGTCTCAATAGATGATGGACTGAAGTTCAACTTGCTAAGTGTAGCATAACTCTGTGATAAAGGAAGAAAAGTCACCTTTGACTCCGGAGGATACTCAATCTATGATAGTAAGTCAAACTAACTCATTCTTCATGCACCTAAAGTAAATATTATTTATTGTGTTAACATTAAAAATGAGAAAAAGAATATATTCTTGGTGTCTAAAGAAGAAGTATAATGGCTATGGCACTGGAGGTTGGGACATGTAAGCATGAACCTCCTATCCTAATTAGCCAAAAAGGAATTGGTTGGGGCTTTCCCTAAGGTAGCTTTTGATAAGGTTCACATATACACTTCATGCCAACTAGGTAAAAAGCATAGAAAAAGCTTCCCTTCTATCTCATACATACCCTCTAAGAGAGCTCTTGAACTCTTGCATATCGATCCCTTTGGTCCAATCAAACCAATGAGTTTAGATAGAAGAGAATACACCATAGTCATTATGGATGATTATTCTCACTATACCTGGGTTGCTTTGCTAGCTAGCAAAGATGAAGTCTTTGACCAATTCTCAAAAATATTCATCTGGATAGAAGTAGAACATGGCATAATCATTGCACACATCCGGAGTGATAGTGGAGGTAAGTTCAAAAATAAGCACTTTGCTGAATTTTATGACTCTAAGGGCATTGAGCATAACTTCTTTGCTCCTCACACACCCCAATAAAATGAGGTTGATGAAAGGAAAAATAGAACCGTAGTTGAGATGGCCCAAACAATGCTAAGTGAGAACAATCTGCCTAAGTATATCTGGGGTGAGGCTGTAAACACAGCATGCTACATCATAAATAAAGCTCTCATTAGAAAGACTATCGAAAATACTCCATATGAGATATGGAAGGGAAGGAAACCCAAAATTGGGTATTTTAAAGCCTTTGGATGTAAATGCTACAACCTGAATGGTAGAGAGCAATTAGGAATATTTGATCCTAAGTCTAATGAAGCAATTTTCCTTGCCTACTTAACACGTAGCAAAGCTTACAGAGTCTATAACAAAGGATCCCAAACTATGGTAGAGTCAATACATGTAGATTTCGATGAGACTGAGAAGAAGTTCAAATTCAAAAGATTTAACTCCGTAAGCTGAAAACACTGGAGAAAAAGAACAAGTGCAGATTTCAGATACCTTCCAAATTAAGAAGTACATGGAAGAAGATGAAGGAATTACTCTCAACTCAAAAGTCCCACTAGGTTATCTTAATCATCATAAGATAAACTTTATGGATAATCAAGAAGAAGTTGAAGCACATAAGGAATAAGCTCCAGACCAGCATGCAGATCTTCAAAGAGAAATCCGGACTCACAGAAATCATCTAGTAGAAGCCATTTTGGATGATGTCCAAAATTTGTTAGAAGCAGAGGATAACTCAATCGGATGATGAGCCATGCTGATTTTAACTCTCTCATTGAACCAAAGAAATTTCAAGATGCTGACGAAGATGAAAGTTAGATGTTAGCAATGCAAGAAGAGCTAGACCAGTTCACCAGAAAAATGATGTTTAGGATCTAGTGTCACCACCAAAGGGAAAGTCAATCATTAGCACCAAATGGGTATTCTAGAATAAGCTAGATGAATCCGGAGTGGTGGTAAGAAACAATTCAAGATTGGTTACCCAAGGCTATAACCAACATGAAGGCATTGACTTTGAAGAAACTTTTGCACCAATAGCAAGATTGGAGGCAATCCAGATTCTATGTGCTTTTGCATCATTCATGGGATTCATATTGTTCCAAATGAATGTCAAAAGTGCATTCCTAAATGGAGTCATTCGAGAAGAAGTCAATGTCAAGCAGCCACCTGGGTTTGAAGACTCAAAGCATCCGGATCATGTATACAAGCTGAAGAAAGCCCTCTATGGATTGAAGCAAGCACCAAGAGCTTGGTATGAGAGACTCACTATATTTCTCATATCCAAGGGTATATCTGGCGTAAGCAAATATAACTCTTTTCATCAAGAAGAAGAAGAGTGATATGATTTTAGTCTAAATTTATGTTGATGACATCATCTTTAGAGCAATAGATGAAAAATTGTGTGAAGAATTTAGCACTCAAATGCAGAAGGAGTTTAAGATGTCAATGATGGGAGAACTCAATTTCTTCCTTGGTTTGCAAATCAAGCAAAGTCCGGATGGGATTTTCATCAATCCGTCCAAGTACACTAAGGAGATTCTAAACAAGTTTCAAATGGACAAAAGGAAGACAATGTCCACCCCCATGAGATCAGATATAGTCCTATCAAAGGATTGTGAAGGGGAAGAAGTAGATCAAAAGCTCTACAAAGGAATAATTGGATCACTATTATACTTGATAACTAGCCAAACTGACATACATTATACAGTTTGCTACTGTGCAAGATATCAATCCAATTCTAAAGATTCACATCTTAAAGCAGTAAAGAGAATCCTTAGATATCTCCTAGGAACCACTAAAGTTGGGATTATAGTATCCTAGTAATAGGAGTTTCACACTCCAAGGCTTCACTGATGCAGATTATGGCATAGACACTCTTGAAAGAAAGAGCACATTCGGAGGATGTCACTTTCTTGGAGATTGCTTGTTATCATGGTATAGCAAGAATCAAACTTCAGTTGCCTTATCAACCACAGAAGCAGAATATATGGCAGCTGGAACTTGTGTGCTTAATTCTTATTGATCAAGCAATAGTTAGAAGATTATGGAGTTCAATCCAGATGTGTTGAAGTGATGTATGACAACAAAAATGCTATTAATGTGTCAAAGAATCTAGTGTTCTATAGCAGGATGAAGCATGTAAACATTAGGCATCATTTTTATCCAGGATCATGTAATGAAGAAGGGTGTTGCATTGGTCTACATTCCAACCAATGAGCAAAGAGCAGACATCTTTACTAAGCCATTAAATAAAGATTAATTAAACAAGCTAAGGGAGTCAATTGGAATGTCCAACCCTATCTGAAGAAGAATCCGGAAGATAATGAAGTCAGGAAAAAGAGAAGAAGTAAAACTAATTCTGGATTCGGAGCAAAGACTGCCAGCTCAGCAGACAAAAAAGACAAATGGCAGTAAAACCGCTAAAAAGTAACTATACATGTTTTGAATTTCAAACGTTTACTGGGCATCCCACGCGCGATAAAAGCAACAGTTATTTTAGAAAATAAATTGTTCCATTTCTCTAGCTAAATGGCATTTACCTCTCTCATCAATTTTTACCTAGCACATCATCAATCCAGTTAAAACTAACGGTGTCTAGATTAAAATTTTACCCTCACTTTGGGAATTCTACAAAAACCCCTAAAAAATCGCTCTTCTTTTTCATGCAAGTAATTTTCTACTGTTACTCTGCAAAATTTTCTTTAGAAACCCTAAACACTTCTAATCCTTTCCGAAATTCTCAAATTGCCTCAAATCAAACCACTCCACCTCCTCCTAGATATATCTTTAATGATTTTAATCTTAAGGATGCAGATTTCACTCTTCTCAAAGGGAAAAACCCAGATTCCATTATACTAACAAACTACTTAGGGGACAATTTTCTGTTCACCATAGAACCTTATTCATAGCTAATCAAGGACTAATGCCTTCAAGCCTTCCTAAAAATCAACTATCCTATCCAGATTTGGTTCGAGAATTCTATGATAATTTACGAGTTCACTCTTACTATAATGCTCTTAGAACCAAAGTTCAAGGGAAGGTGATCACTGTCACACCGGATTTCTTTATCAAGAATCTCAATATGAAGAATGATAGAGTTCAACTAAGGAATGATGGGCATAAACTCCTAGTGAAATACTACCCAAAGAAATGGCTTCCAACTAACTATTTTAGAGATAAATTCTCTACATACTGGCCAGAAACACCCAGATTCCTTCAATATGTCCTGGTAAAGCTGGTCCTTATCCAAAAAGGATACATAACCACTGCCTAATTGTTTTAACATTGTGTCTTATAGCACTTGGTAGAAAGAAGGGCTATGAATATTCCTGTGCTAATCATTCACTTTCTAAGGTAGCAAAGAAACTCCTATGGCGCCCCCCATCACCAGAATCTCTTACCAAATGAAATTAATTTATTCAGAGCCTAATCCATCCAAGGGAATGAGATTCTAGAAAAGAACTTTAGAAAGTTAAGTTTTGGAGAGACATAGGATGAAGATAAGGTAATCCGGCTTAGGGAAGAAAGAAAAGAAAAGACAATGGTCAGGAAAGCAGGAACTGATATTGCTTCAGAGGTAAAGAGAGCTAGAACAACAAAGATAAAGGCTCAAAGAAACATAAATTTAAAGCTTGTTGCAAAAGATAATAATGAGGACAAAATTTCTCTCATACAATTGATGAAAACCATACCAGAACAGCCTAAGAAGCCAAGAGGAAGGCTTATTAAAGCTGCTAATAAAATGAAGAAGCCAGTTTGTGAACTGGAAGCAAGAGAAAACATTGCAATAGCTATTACTACAATCAGGGAGGGATATTCGAAGGGGCAAAAATGTAGCATTAAAGATATCCTAACAGAAGAGAATCGGTCTGACAGTGAGGAAACTCGAAAAGGGGAACTCAAACCAAAAAGGAAACTCCAGAAAAGTGGGTTAACCTTTCATGAAGCTTTAAAGGCAGAGAGAGCAAAGCTTCTAATCAAGAAGCCCACTGCTAGAATAACAATTAGAGAACCATCTCCTATAGTAGCCACACCAGTGAACTTGAGTAAGGGAAAAGAATTAGTTATCTTCTCTAAGAACCCAGTTCTTCAAGATAATATCTTTCCAAAAGATCCTTAGTTTGCTGAAACGATGTCAGTACTCTAGGACAATGAAAAGATAAATCTATTGACTAAGGAAGGACCTAGAGGCTCATTCAGAGTAGCAGCCATATATAGCCCACCTATCCTCTTAGCTCCAAAGGATCTAGCACTTCTCAAAGAAGCCAAGTATCAAGATGAGGATTTATTCTTTCAAGCCAGTTTAGGGCCGCTTCCGAATAATATGCTAATTATGGATCCTGAATTAGTGGAGATTGAAAGTCCTGAAAAGGCAACCCGGAGGGGATGGTGAGGATAATTCCACTGTTTCAAGAAATAAGATGATTATGGTTGCAAGTCCTATACAAGTAATCATAGGGAAGACTGAGGATAGTTCCAGTCTCTCAAATGTTGGGTCAGCCGAACAAAATGAAGCAGAACAAGTAGATACACAACAGATAAATAAGGTAATCATTCTTCCAAATATTCCCAATGCTGATGAAATTCTGGCTGCTGAAGCCATGGAAATAGAGGACAACTTAGGTGCGGACACTCAAAATGCATATAAGGACAACCAGTCCTCCTAGAACACACTATTTCAGAGGAGGAAAATGGTCTGAGATCCTATAAGCATGCTTCTGAAGCAGACTCAAAGGGTGAGGCCATCCTAGAGGCTAGTGTGAGCTAATGACCCCCGATCCCCACACTCGTACGATAAGCTGTAATGCTCTTCGGCTTGGGGTGGAGAAACAACGGGCGCTGTGAAGCGTGCTAAGGGATATTCCTTATTTTAGCTTAATGAAAACTATAATGGAAAATGATGTTAATGTTGAATTTAAGTCAAATGTAGGTGTTAAGGGATACGAGATTTAGAATCCCATATTTTAAGATAGACTCGCCACCCAGTTAAGCTCCACTGGGAATTTGGGTACAATATTCTCACCGGGTGGTTGAACCGTACCTTAAAACAAAGATTCTAGGTTTGGATGATGTTGCTTACTTTTTAGTTTTTAAATCAAGCCGATTATATTATAATAAACATGACCTTAGTTTTTATGCGATTTAATTCGATTATTGTTTGGTGTTTTCGGTTTAATATGCCACGCATCACACGGAAAGCGATAAATAAACAAAGCAAGAAAATAAAATTATTATAAGGCTTTACGAATACCTATACATTTTTCTAATGCGGGAAAATAAATAAAGCGATAATTAAATAAACGGGCGAAACAGAGTTTTAACCAAGCTTACCGACTCGAACCTAGCTCCAAACGAGGCAATGGATATACGAGAATAATCAGAAATAAAGCATAAGTAAATAAATGCCGAAAATAAACACATAGTGTGAAGAAAAAATGTATTTTTGGATTTTTTGGGATAAAAATATAATTTTTGGGGATTAGTTAATTATCCAAGCAACCTAAAAAAGGTGAGATAAATTAACTAAACATCCTAAAGTCTAATTTAATATATTCAGAATATATTTTTAGTTTGTGGAAAATGATTTATTTACATTAATTTAGTAAAAACACTATTTTTAAGCCATTAAAATGCATATTAAACCAAATAAAAATAAAAATAAAATCTAAAAATAGGAAACAAATTAAATAAAAATAGTTTCAGATTATTTGTAATTTTTAGGGATTTTTTGGGTTAAAATTGGGACTGAAAATGCATTAAAATGACTAAAACCGGGTCAAAAATGATAGAAATATGGCAAAAAAATAACAGAATAAAGCAAATAGGAACCATTTAGACATTTTTACTAGTAGGACGACTTAGTGAGGTGGTAGGTCGACTTAGCAACATGGTAGGTTGACTCAATGAGGTGGCCTAGATGACACTCAGTCGACCTTCGTCCCACTGAAGTGGCCTGCCAGAAAAAAAGTTTTTAAACAAGTCGGAATCGACCTTTTTATGCCTGAAAACCCAAGATTACTATAAATTTTAAGTCATTTCATACATTGTTACAGTATATTCGGACTTAAAATGCTTAAATAATTTTTGTTTTTGAGTTTAGGGGGAAAAGAACCCAGAAAATCTGACAAAACAATGATTGATAGCTTGAGCGACCCGTTGGCCGATTGAACAAAGTGGTAGGCCGACTCAACGAGGTGGCCTAGGTTACGTTTAGTCAGATTGACATTCGCCGAAATAGTCAGTTGGAGTTTTGGCAGAAAATCACAAAAAGGACAAAGAAAAGGGCCAAACGCCCGAAAAAAACAACTAAAAGCACATCAGCAGAAATAAATAACAAAAGAAATAGATTGGAACTCAGAAAGTTACCTAAATGCCGTGAATCCACTCTCAAGACTCGAACTGGATGTTTGGCAAGCTTTGTGACAGATTTAAGATGAAAACCCGACAAAACAATGATTTAGCAAGGGATTTAGTGATTTTTGAGGAAAAATAGTCCCTAAATCCTATTTAAACCAATTTTTTACCTAAGATTTCTAATAGATTTTAATGATTTAACCTAAGAGATTAAGTCTAATAAGATTTAGGAGTTAAGAACCAAGTATATTGGCTTAGATTTTCCCAATATTATTAAACTTTTTCTCCCTAAGCCTTAGAAATCCTAAGAATCTAATTTTCTTCAAAATCAGCCAAAAAGTCCCCAAATCTAATTTTTGATGGCTATTTATAGACTTCCCAAGTGTAAAATCCGGGAATTAATCCCCCAAAATGCCAATATTTGACGAAAAAACCCCAAAAGCTGACTTGGTGGCCAAGAAAAAAAAATCAGTCTGTAGGTCTCCCCGTGCGATGGTCACGTCACTGATACGGTCGGGATGAGGCTGCATCACTTGACGCAGCCCAGACCAAGCCGCGCTTGCAGTGTGGTCCATGCGGCCCGGCGCGTGGACCATATGGCCCCGCTCTCCGGAGGGGATGTCGGTCACTGCCGTTGGACCGGGGACACCGGGAGGAAAAAGGCAAAAAAGGGGCAATCCTTGTCACTCGGAAAGCTTAGGGAGCTAAGGATCCAACGATGCAAATGAGACTCGCTGAAAAATGACCAAATTTTTTAAGGAAAAAGTCGCGAAACAATTTAGTACGCGCGAGGGGAAAGGAAGCAGTTAACATATTAAAAGTGATCCAATTATTTTTAATCGGGGTCAGAGATCTTAAAATCATCAACAAAGAACTTGCCAAATGTGATTTGATTCTAAAATAATGGAACAACCAGACCATAATAGGTTAGAGCAAAGAGTCATCATCATTCTGAGAGTCACTGAAAAGCCCATGCTCACAGGCTGCCCTCCGTGAGATTATCATTTGACGGGTCAAATGTGATCTCACGAAAGAGCAAGGGATAAGAGGTTATACCTGACTTGCGAATTCCTGAGCTGATTGTCTACTAGGGTTGCCATCGATAGATCTTTCAGAAGGAGCAAGACAGACCTAGAAGCGAAACTCTGAAACAGTTGTTTATGGATAGTACATGGATGCATCATCAACAGACCTTTTAGAGCTGAGAATCTTGAACCGGTTGTTTACTGGCGGCTTTAGGAATGCACCATTGACAGACCAGTCCAGATGAAAATTTTCTGGGTGTAGGAATTCTGAATTAGTTTTTTGTTGGGTACGCCATTGACAGACCTATCAAAAATTGAATTTGAGAAATTAGCATGCGATAAATATGCCCTTTTTTATTGCTTAATTGATTTTGTGAAATAAAAATTTTTTCCCCTTCAATTAACAATAAAAAAGGGAATGAGAATAAAACAGAGATTGGAGTTGTTCGAAAGGCGGAAAGAAATAACCAATCGAATGATTTTGCCCCTTGCTGAAAGGAATATTCCCTTGCACTAGAAGACAGAAAGGAATATATTACTTTTACTTTTCTACATAGATTTCCTTTCTTTATCCCATTTCTACACTTCTTCATTCCATTTGATTTCTTTCTTTTCCTTTATATTCCATTTCATTTTACTTTCTTTCTTTCCTCTCTAGATAATATCCTGAGACACTCCCTTTTTTTTAGCTCGAGGAAGGATGTACTGCAAGAAAGGGCTCAAGAGGTCCCACAATCTTGACCATGAAACGCTACTACGAGGGGATGATGGCCGACGGATTTGCCCTCTTTAGTGGGCATACGACTCTAACACATACATGGGATATACACCAACTTCTCAGGTCACGATATTCACAAACTTGGCCGGACATGCTTCTAACCTTCAAGTAAACCAATAAGACCCATTTTTCGCCAAAGTTTCCATAAAATGCCATGAACTTGATTTAGATTTTTAGGATGATTTAGGCTTGAAATTAGGTCAAAATAGGTTGAGGAAAGATGTTTAGGATGCATTTAGATAAGTTTTGGGGCTGATTTGGATGAACCTGTACTGAAATTGGGCCTAAAAAGGCAGAAAATAGACTTTTTTGGGGACATGCCGCCGGCGGTCGGGCCGAATCGATGAAGCAGCGTACCACCTTGACCAGCCGGCTGGCCATCTTAGCTAAGCGGCTTAGCCACATCGAGTGACCTCCGGCCACCGATCGCCGGCGACGACTGCCGGTGGCCACATGAAAGAAAAAAAAGGATCTTTTTTAGGAAATCGAGGGGCCTATCCAGACCAATTTTTTGTGCTAAGTCCGATTTTGCAGTCGAAATTCAGATCTGAAGTAGGCTAGATGCTAAAAATTTGATTTATTGCTAATTTTGCACACTTTAAGTGCAAGTACTAATGCCTGACATTAATTTTTTGCAGCCACATGGTCTCAAGACAATGGGATCCTTACAGAGATGTGCCAAGTGGTGGAATCAGATTAAAGGCCAAGCTGACAACTCATTGGACGTGGCCATTTAGGGCATAGGGCTTGAGCGGATGCTAGATTCTCTAACCATGTCATACCGTCTGATGAGCCCGAACATACTAGGATGTTTAGTGGAGCGATGGAGCGAGGTTATGCATACTTTCCATTTTTCGGTTGGCGAGATGACAATCACCCCTTCCGATATATGTGCCATGATAGAGATGCGATGGGAGGGCTTCCCTATAGTATTCAACGTCTATCCTAATCACTTTTGCCATGAGCTGGAGGCCCACGCAGGGGTTATGGCACTTCTGGGGGTCCCGATGCCGACTGACGGCAAGCTAAGATACGCGGATCTGTATAAGCATTGGGTCGCGGTGACCGACCTTAGCGGGGAGCACTTTGACCAGTACCTTTGGTCGTTCCTCCTAACCATACTAACATACCTTTTCTTTCCTTGCTCGTCGAGTAGGGCCTCACTTGAGTTACTAGCGCCCTCGAGGATTTGGGTAGCTTTACTACGTGGAACTAGCTGAGGGCCATTCTTAGCCAGATTTAATATGCTCTTGACTGCTTAGTTCTGAATCCCCTTTGACTGACATCTTTAACATACACTTTTGCTTTTGGATGCTTTTTGAGCTTTTTATTTATTGCATTTACAGATGTGGGCTTTTGAGTACCGGATTATCTGTCCCCCTGACTTAGAGGGTCAGCCACCACCTGAGTCACATGCCATTACCCAGTAGAATGTTAGCTGGTCGAATGTTGACTGAGCAGGTAGACCATGCTGGTATCGAGAGTATTTGAGGTAGCTGTACTATCACCAAGTAACCTCACTTTTTGCCCATTTAGTTTAAACATTAGTTCGAAACCGTATTTATAAAAGAGTATTGATAACTGATGTGGTTTTCTTTATTCTTATTTGGCATATCGTTTCCAACCCTTGGAAGAAGTTGGTTAATTATCAGCTTGTGAAGGAAGTCCGGGGGACAGTAGATAGGTGTCGATTCATATTAGAGCGCCTATTCAGTATGGAGTGGTACTTTGGTGAGAGGGTCCACCGATGGAGGACTAGCACCATGGCTCAGAGGAGCGCCCCCCTGATGTACCTGTCGGTATCATTTGGCCTCACCTTATATTACCGGATGACCAGACTCGATTTAGGGGAGGAGATTAGGTCTGGGTGGCCACAATTGGTAGAGATTGTAATGGTCATCTGACGTGACTGATTCCTTCTTACCCTAGGAGGGCTTGAGATGATATGGTGCGGAACTTTAAGTTTGACAAAGATGGCATTCAGACAAATGGTAGCACCGAACTTGATAGGGTGGATGACGATGCCGACGACGTCCTTTCTGAGGCTGATGATGAGATGGCTAATATAGACCCGAATGAGATTCTTTCGGTCGATGCTGAGTGGGGGATTGAGCCACCTGCCCCTAGGCAGGGGCGCCGAGGGGTAGGTCTCTCAAACTTCTAACAAACTTTCTCCATATATGCTAGAATTATTATATTACTCTAATTCTGCCTTAAATGACCAATTTGTTCTTGTTTTGATCTTAGGGTACCTGGAGAGATAGGAGGGGAGCCCCCGTGTTCAATACAGGAGCATATGCAGGGCCTTTACACCAGAATACGACCGATCTAAAGATTACTTCCGCTGGGCTAGTTCTTCCTACTCAGAGATCATTCCCACCGAGATTCATCGAGGGAGTGTTGGTAAACTAGTTGGATACCTTTTTATGCCTGATGACTTATCCAAGAGTTTGAGAGCGTAGGTGCATCGAGGAGTATATTGCGCCTTTGACCTTTGCTCTACTAGAGGCCACACATGTAAGACTCTAACTCATGCTTTACTTTATCGATTCTTATAGCCTGGTGTCGCCTAACCATGGTGATTAGTTAGCTCAGCCTTTGATCACGCAGGTACCCATCTCAGAGGCTGAGCGCTTGGCCTAGGGTTGCTTTTGCATGAGGGACATGGTCATTGCACAGGATTTCATAGGCTGGGTGAGATTCTGTCTTACTACCTGTTAATTATTAAAACAAGAAAAACATATAGGATATTTGCTAGTTTTATGTACGAATGTTATGAATGCATGAATTGTCAGGCAGCTCATTAATATTTGTAGCTCTTGGTCAGGATGGAGCAAGACAAGTATCAGAGTTAACTAGAAGAGTTGATCTAGCTCGAGTTTGCGGATTATCGGAGTCAGCTAGATCGAGAAAGGATAGATTACGAGGGTCAGCTAGCTTGAGAGAGGGTAGATTATGAGGGTTGGCTAGCTTAGGAGGCAGTAGACTATGAGGGGCGACTAGCTAAGCAGAGGAAGAAGTATACCCGAGAGATGGAGACGTTACAGAGCTATATTGAGAGGGTGGAGGTGCGGCGAGACAAATTGGATAGGAAGGTTGAGGCTCATGAGGGCAGCAATAGCGATAAGGGAGAGAAGACTGAGGTCACTATGATCGATATGAGCTAGTCTGTGCACTTTTGGGCTACCTTGGAGACAATGGGTTTTCCCAGGATACAGCCTATGGGTCTAGCTTTTCCTCTTGGATTTAGCATGGGTAGAGCTTCGAGGCCGGTGCCTCAAAGGGGAGGTCTTGGGGTCTCCTTGGATGAGCCCTTACTCTCATGCATCTTTATTTTTTGTTGATGTACTGGTGACTTTGATGGAGGATTTAATTGCGAGATGCTTGACTTGTTTGCCAGATTGATTATGTTGCTTGCTCGCTAGATGAATGCTAGGCGGGATAGATGCTTGACTAGGAATGAACTAATTAACTATTACAATCATCCGAATTAATGAATGTAACCTTATTTGGCAGGCGATTATTAGATAGAGATCACTGATGGAGACGTACAATGCTAGGCTGAGGCAGTTCTTGTGCACTTGAGCGAGCTCTGACTGGGAAATACTAGAGGTTTTTGGATTAGTGGATATATTGCTAGCAAGCCGGTGAACGTGGCCTTCCTCCATGCAGCATTCTTTTATTGGGACCCAATGGATCATGTATTTTGCTTCTCTGGCTTTGAGATCTACCCGATGGTGAAGGAGTATCACACTATTCTCGGGATGATCTGTAGTCGCGGGATGCGCTTTACAATGCCGGAGGTGCATTTTAGGGCTGAGGATCAGCTGACTAGGTTGTGGAACCCGGATGCCCCTACTACTTTCCTTTCTCGGATTCCTAGATCATCAGGATTTGATCTCGGCTGAGTACACGACTGGTGTATAGCCACTCCCAGGTCGTATACATCTTATCCTTTGATGGTGGCTTTATTGCTTATAGCTGAGTTTATCAACGGGGTTATTGCCCCATTCCGGCTAGTTTCAATCATTAGACATGCCTCAGTGGGCATATCTCCAGGGTTATTTCTAGGGTTAGCTAAGACCTATTCAATTTGGATAGAGCTGCCGGTGATCCCGATCGTATTAGAGACCACTTCTCCATACTAGAGGTATTTCCTTTTACTGACTCTAAACCTGAAATTGATACTGAACAGAGACTGAAACTGAATCTTAATCTAAATCCAAATCTAAATCTAAATCCAAATCTGAATCTGAATCTAAAACTGAATCTAAATCTGAATCTAAAATTGAATCTTAATCTGCAGGTTTAGCTCTTAGAGAAGCTAGCTTTGCTCCAGAATCCTTAAGGCAATCTGAGATGATATAGGCCAAGGAATTATCATGGCAGGGCTTATGTCACTGCTGGCCATGATGATCTAACGACTAGCGATTGGGCATCGATCATGGAGGGGCTATCCGACATAGACATCCACTATGTCTGCCGCTGGTGGGAGATTTCTGATGTTCTGATGGACATCGGTGGAGGCAAGGTTCAACTTGTAGAGTTACGGCACTTTAAGCATTACTTGCCTTATTGCTTGTATCGATAGTGGGGGCGACGATAGAGGGTCCCATTACAATTGGGTGATTTTGAGGCCGGGCCATTCTCAGCCCATCTTCTTAGCCATGCCAAAGAGGTATGGGCTCACCGAGCAAGCTACGAGACCTTAGACTACAATCGGCTGGATGCCACTACTACTGATGGATTCTACCGAGGGTGGCTTCGACAGGTTGGGAGATCATAGTGCTGGAAGAAGCGCCTACGCTCGTGGCTCGAGTGGAGCGATAGGCAGGCGGGACTCAATCCCTTATCAATAAAGGAGAAGCTGGTTTAAGTTTTTGACTTTGATTATGACGATGATGATGATGATGATGATGATGACGAGGGTGTGGGGCCTTCTGGGTGATTGATGATTGCGCTATCCTTACTTTTGTTTGTCTTTACTTTTGCATGGGCTTGAACATTGCGTTAGTCCCATCAGACTTCTATTTGTTGCTTTTATGTCCTAACTTTTGCCTGGACCACACTTTTCAGGTTTTCAATCCAGCGAACCTTCGGGATTTTGCATAGGCCTAGATGCTTTCAGCCTATCAAAATTTATGCCTCTTTCTATTTCTTATGATTTCCATTTTATTCAGCGTGCAAGAATTTGAGTTAAGTGACATCCTAAACTCGACTTATCTACAACATTTTGCCTTTAGGGCCCAGTATATTCATTTGCACACAAAGATAAGAGCTCAATAAGAGTGACATTTCTAGTAATTAAAGTAACCTTGAGTACATAATGATGATAACCATTTCTATCAACTCAAACCCTTGCATTTACTAGCGTAAGAAGGTTTTCTAGTCAACACTCTAATGGCTAACTTTTGCCTAGGCCGTCCTTTTTGGGTTTTCTGCCTAGCAGGTCATTTTTGCACCCTAACTTTTTCCCAAATGGTTTGTAGAATACCAAACAGCAGGATACACCTTAATTTTTGCTCGAATTGTAAAGGATCACTCGCCAGGTGATTTGATTTTATTTATTTTTTAGATGTGCTGCTTTTCTGGATTTTATTCTTTTAATTTAGATATGATAACGCTTTAACCGATACTGATTGATAGGATTCATAAACTCATTGCCATCCATATCCATGATCCTCTTTCCACCCTTACCGAGAACCTTCTTAATCACATAAGGTCCTTCCTAATTTGGCTGAAACTTCCCCCTTGGATCGGTGGTGGAAGGCTTTATTTGCTTTAGGACTAAGTCACCGACTTTCATCGGGTACTTATGGTGCTTGATCTGGCTATTGTAGGCTCTTGCCATACATTACTGATACATTTGAAGGCTATCCAAGGCTTTCAGGCATTGCTCATCCAGAGTATTCAGTTGTTCAAACCTTGCTTTTGCCCATTTAGTCTCTTTGAGCGTAGATTCGAGCGCCACTCGCAAAGACTTCATCTCAACCTCAATAGGTAAAATGGCTTCCATACCATAAACCAAGGAAAAGGGGTTTTAACTTGTGGGAGTTCTGATGCTTGTTCGATACCCCCAAAGAGCAAACGATAACTTATCAGCCTAATCTCGATAGCCGACTATGGTCTTAGAAAGGATTTTCTTAACATACTTGTTGGCTGCCTCTACTGCACCGTTGGCTGGAGGACGATAGGGGGAAGATCTATGATGCTCTATACCATACTTCTCAATCAACTCCGCGGTTGCCCCCTGGAACTGAACCCCATTATCTGAGACAATATGAAGAGGTAGGCCATACCGAGCGAAAATGTGCTTCTCAATGAATTTGGCCATCTTCTTGGCGGTAATACTAGTGTACGATTCAGCTTCCATCCATTTTGAGAAATAATCCTCTACCACAATGATGAAGTGGTGACCATTAGTTGATGATGGTAGAATCTCACCAATTATATCTATCCCCTACGCTGGGAATGGCCAACGTGTAGATAAACTGTGAAGTTCGATGAGTGGAAGATGCTGAATCCATAAATCTGACACTACTGACATCGCTTAACCTTGAAAACACAACCAGCAATCAGAGTTAACCAAAAATACCCCTTCCACTGAATTTTCTTGGCTAAGGTCAGGCCATTCATGTGAGGTCCACAATCACCCACATGAACCTCTCCCACAACCCGATGAGCTTCTGATTCAGTCAGGCATCAGCATAGCAACCCATCGGATGTGCACTTGAAGAGATCACTGTCCATAATCCTGAACTAAAAGGCCAACTTTTAAAGTGTAGCATGATCAGAGTCGGTAGCATTGTTGGGATATTGATCGTCTCAGAGAAATTGTACAATGTCCGAATACCAGCAGGGTTCGTCACTGATGGTGAGAACATGGGCAATATTGAGCAAATGGTAGGGAACCTTTGCCGAAACTAAGATCAGAGGGCAGATGGGTTGGTGCTAGGGACCTTCCCACATCGAAGCTAGTGTAGCTAATGAATCAGCCATCTGATTTTCATCTCGGGGGACATGGTGATAAAGACACATCTCAAACTTAGCTGACAAATCCCAAATGGCATGGACTTAAGGACGGAGAGACTCTTTCTTGATTTCCAAATCTTCCACGACTTGACGGATAACCAAGGCTGAATCTCCAATCACGAAAACGTGCTTCGCCCCTACAAGTAAAAGGGCTTCAATACCAAATAGACAAGCTTCATATTCGGCCCCTTTATTAGTAGTGGGAAACTCCAAACACTTAGATAGAGGGATAAATTCAATGTCGGGTGTGAATAAGATGACTCCAAGGCCTGCTCCAAATCTGTACACAACACCATTGAAATACATGGTCTATATGGGCTGGGTGATTGCAATCATAACCAATTGATCATCGGGAAAGTCTAAGTTCTCGACATAATCGGAGTTGAGATCTTGGTTTGCCAAAAATTCTATAACTACTCTTCCTTTGATAACTTTTGTTGTGCGATACTCAATATCGAATTCAAAAAGCAACAGTAACCATCTTGATAACTTGCCTGATAAGGTGGGCGACTGATAAAGATATTTCATAGGGCCAACCTTAGCAACAGCCTGAACTTTGTATGGCTGGAAGCGGTGGTGCAATTTCTTATTTAGCCAAACTGTGGCAGCACACGTCTTTTTGACAATCGATTAACAAGTCGCATAATCCAATAGCTTCTTACTTAAGTAGTATACGACATGCTCCCTCTTATCGTCATCTTCTTGAACTAACATTGTCCCTATGGCGGAGTCATTGATTGCTAAGTACAAGATCAATGGCTTGCCTAGGGTGGGCGGACAAAGGACAGGTGGGTGAAGGAGATAGGCCTTGATTTTGTTGAAAGCAATTTGACAATGCTCATCCCACATAATTAGTTGACGCTTCCTTAATAGCTCAAAGATTAGCTCACAAATGGTAGTGAGGCGAGAAATGAACCTATTGTCATATTGGATGGAACCAAGGAAAGACCGGACTTCTTTTTCTATCTTCAGAGTGGTCATATCCCTGATCACTTTATTCTTATTTGGATCCATTTCAATCCCCCTTTGACTGACCACGTAGCCTAAAAGCTTTCCCAATATAACCTCGAATATGCACTTCTTCGGATTAAGGCATAAGTTATACTTCTCAATGCGAGTCATAAACTTATCCAAAATTGTGGGGTGCTCTTCTCTGGTAGCAGACTTAACTAAGATGTCATCCACATAGACCTCTACTTCCTTATGGATCATGTCATGCAAGAGAGTGGTGACAGTGCGCTGATAGGTTGCTCTAGCATTCTTCAGACCAAATGGCATTAACCGATAACAGAATAGTCCCCATTCTATAATGAAAGCTGTCTTAACCTTATCGATTATGTCCAACAGAATTTGATTGTACCCTGAGAACCCATCGATGAAAGAGTACATTGTGGCCCTGGCAGTGCTGTCGATTAGCACATCGATGTGAGGTAGAGGAAAGTCGTTTTTTGGTGAAGCTTTGTTCAGATCTCGGTAATCTACACAAACCCTTTCCCTTCCATCCTTCTTTGGAATCAGGACAATATTGAATAACCAGGTCGGATATTCGACGACTTTGACATGCTTAGCCTCAATCATGTTAGCAACCTCCGCTCTGACCTTTTCGGCCCACTTCGGTCTCATCCTTTGGAACTTCTGCTTGATAGGATAGAATCTAGGATCAGTTGGAATGTGATGTTTGGCGATATGGCAATTGACACCAGGCATGTCCATATATGACCAAGTGAAAGCGTTAATATGATCTTTCAGCATTTAATTATCTCACTTTTTATCTCATGTGTTAAGTCATTAGAAAGGGTTACCATTTTAGGGTTATCATTTTTACTCAAGTTTATTTCAGTTAAAGAAATGTCATGAATACTAAACACATTATGCTTATGATTAAATGAATGCATGGGCCCATCGAGTAAAACATCAAGCAAATAAGTGAAATCAGAATCTTTCATTGAATTAAAGGCCTTATAGGCCACATTGTTCTCATAAAAAACATCAGAAATATTAAAAGTTACATCATTATAGCCAGAGTCATCCTCCACAGGCGGAGGGTCTTAAGTAGCGGCTTCGGTAGAGTTGACACCTTTGGTAGGTTCCATAAGCAGGTCATCCATATCGTGATCCAGGGCTTTCACTTGATCGGCAGACAATATACCTTCTTTAGTAGCAAGATATTGGGCAAGCTTCTTCATGGCTTCGGCCAGAGGATTGGCTTCATCATTCTTCTTCCACTTCTTCTTAAGCAGAATAGACATGGCCTTAGACATAGTAGTAACTACAACTTCAATTTTTGGGTCCACCAGCTTTTCGTCATTTGAATCAGAAAATAGCTTTCCCTTGTCCTTCTCGGACGCAATAGCAGACATTGGCTCAATCAGGCTCTCCCTCTTTTTAATAAAGCAATTCTTCTCAAAATCATACACATCCTTGAAAATCTCAAAACCTGGCCAGACTTGACTATCATGCTCAACATGCTCGAATTCTCCTTTGTAGACACCCTTCCCTTGAACCTCACAAATAGTCACTATGTTGCAGTAGAATAGATTAACACACCTGTAAACCTTCTTTGGAGCATACCCGAAACCAGCTCGCTTGAGATACTTCTTGATTGGAAGAGGATTGATAATCCCTCTAAGGTGATTCCCTAAACATTGACCCCGCTCATGACCATGCTTCTTCATCAACTTCCTCGCTACAGGTGAGTAGCTCTTATAGTAAGGGGCCTTAGGCTTCTCATTACTAATAATGGCCATTCAAAATCCGGATTCCTCCTTCGCTTTCATAATGGCCATGACCGAGGCATGATCAACTTCAATTACCTTAATCTTCCTGTCTTTCCCCACGGCTTTGATTTTTTTATGGAGTGTCGATGAGACTACTTCCACAGAGTCAAGCTAAGGTTGGCCTAAGAGCAAGGAATAGGTGATGGGAATATTGATGATAGTAAATAGAACCTTAGCAAAAATTTCCCCGTAGTTACTTCAGCTTCGAAAACCCCAATCACATCTCTCTTAGAATCTTCATAGGCACGGATGATAGTGTTGGATTTCTCGAGCATTTCCCCGGATAAACCTAGATGTGGAAAAACTTTCAGAGGACACAGATTTAGAGAAGAACCATCATCAACCATAACTCATAGGATAATTCTATTGAGGACCTAGGCACGGATGAATAAGGCTCGGTTATGAGAGCGCCCTTCAGGTGGAAGGTCCTAATTAGAGAACATTATCGGATCATCCTCTCTCGGGAGTGGTATTCCTTTTCCTGCCATGTATCATATCTCAACAATAGAAGTAGTAGGCTTCACTTCAAGCTCTAGAAGCCTCTTAAGAGCCCTACGGTAATCATCAGAACCAAGAACTAATTGCTAAATACTGAAATAGGCTTGGTTCATCTTTAACTGAGTAATGAGAGGATCAGTATCAAGACTCGCTTCAACCTGCAGAGGTGGTGCCAATGGCTTAGCTACATTCTTGACGGGGTTTGGGATTAGATCATTCTCAATATTGAGACGATTGTGCTTAGGTTGGCACACTCGACCGCTGTGGGTGATATGCAGAATCCTATCAATCAATACGCTTTTTATGGTCAGGGTTTCAAATGGATACGGTGGTTTCTGATATACCAATGATGAATCCCAAAGCTCATACTCATCCATATTGAAAGCCTGAAACTCTTCATCAGAATACTCTCCCTTCAGAACAAAATCATCAACCCTAAACAGAGCCGGTTCAACCATTTCCACATCTTCGATTTTGGTCCCCTCTTCTTGCCCCATTTCTTCAATTTCCATGGAGCTCACGATAGGATTAGATTGTGAGATCATATCAAATACAAAGCCCAAAGAGAGACCAGAGCCGATAACCATTACGAAGTCCTCGAATATTACCTCTAGAATATACTCTTCCTTAATACCTGAATTGATCATAGAGACCTTGCCTCCAAAATTAGGCAAAGGGTTTTCTATAGTGCTCGGCTTTCTGGCCGGCTCAGCCAGTTTTCCTTCTTTGACCATACGGGCGATAGTGGAAGCTAGAGCCTTACATTGATCAGTTTGGTGCCCCTTTTGCACATGAAACTTGCATAAATTCCCCTTTTCATCTAGTCAAGGAGCTCGGACATCGCAAAGAGGCTTTAACTAGCCCGCTTCATACATCCGAGCAAAAATGACACCGAGCGGTAACTTCCACGAGGACACAAACGGTTGTTGAGAAGGAGGAGAAACTTGAATTGCTGATACTTCTTCTTGGGCCACGGTTTGCACGCAGGCGACTTACCCTTAGCAGGAGCTGGCATAATTTCACTCAATTCATTCTTTTTAAACCACGGTCGATTCCTACTTGATTCGGCAACCCTGTCTTTCTCCTCCTTATACTCAATTTTTTTAGCTTTTTTAAAAACTTTCTGATAGGACTCGAAAGAGTCAGTCTCCATTTATTTTTAGAGCATCAAGAGAGCCCTGTCAAGCAACTTTGGGATCATTTCTTTTAGGCTGAGCTTTTGCTTTAAGAAAACCTGAGTGGCCATCCCTTTGTTGAAATATGACTTGAAGGATTCACCTGGCCTTTGCTTGACTACCTCAAGATGCTGGATGGTAGTCTCCATTATGGAATTAAATCTATAGTGGGAAACTAAAACTTTAGATAGGAGTTTCCAATCCTGGATTGTGGACTTTAGAAGAGTATTGTACCACTCAAGAGCAGGGCCTGAAAGGGTACACGAGAATAACTTAGCCAACACCTTATCCTCGATCTTTTGGACGCGCATGATTCCCTCATACATGACTATACGGGACTTGGGGGGTCCTTCACTTCAATAAGCCTTCATTCAGGGCATTAAGAAATTTTTAGGCACCCAATCATCATCTCTTACTTCTTCCTTATCCTTACCTCAATTCAAAAATTTCCTAAAGAAGGTCGCCATTTCGGACGTCATGCCAGGAGGCTACATGACCTAGTTACATGGAGATGACCCGAACTAGAAAGGTGGAGGAGTCGGGGTTTCAACCTGAGGGTGAGAGAAAGGATTCTGAGGGTGAGTGGCCTCTCGAGGAGTGACCACAAAGCTAGGGGGTGTGAAAATAGTCAATCACACTTAAGGAACAACAAAGCCACTCGAGGGGATTATCATCTGAGGAGTAAATCCCCTTGAGAAAGCGGGGAGAATATGAGACTGGGGAATAGGCCACGAGTGCACAGGGGGATAAAAACCAAAGATTGGTGGAGTAGATGATAAGGATGGCTAAGAAGAGCTCTGACCAAACTGAAATTGGCTTTGCTAGATAGGACAAACAGGAGGGAGCGGTGGTGCCGAAAACTGATTCTAAACTGGCGGAGACTGGACTATCTCTCTTGGAGCTTGAAATATAGGCCCTACTGGCCTCTAAGACTCTCTTTCCTCCCTGAGAGCGGATCTAACTTGCTCTTAAATAATGGCCGAAAACATATCCGATTGTAGGAATATAGCCATAGCATTAGCCAATTCGAAACCTAACAGAGATTGCCCTTGATCAATCGGTGGAGAAGAGATTGGTAGAGGAGTGCCCTCGGCTGGAAATCTGCTAGATAGATGAATGTCAGACAAGGCAGGAATAACTGATTTTGATACTGATTGACGAACTAATTGGCGGTCGAGTCGCAACCAAAGAGGACTTCGGCAGCGAGGACGTCTTGACCTAACTGATTAAATAGGAAGATTATCATCCCAAATCGAACCATGAATAAGATGGATGATAACACAAATATTCGAGTGGTGAATGCCATATATATGAGTGGTTTAGAGAGGTAGAGTGTAGAAGAGCGTATGATGCAAAGATTAACCCCAAAATACGTGAGACATATGAATTCCTCGCTATGCCTAGCGAACTAGGTATAGGTCATCGGGATTCAAATGATCTCAGGCATTTTGTGAAATTCCCCCTTGAATTGAGGGGAGAGTAGAGGTAAGAGAAAATAGAAAATAAAGGTCGGCCACAGGTGGCCTATGCGTGAGTTTTGCATAAATGAGCACAACACAAGTAGCACACGAAAGCAAATAGACCTCTTCCAACCTTATGGCTCCCACGTAACACTAACTTGTATCTGGGGTTAACTCTAGCGCTAGGAAACGGCAAGAGAGAATGCGACCTAAATCTATATTATTTCTGTGAACCTAAAGGGAAGATGCTATGGCTAGTTTTATTGCGGTTCATAATCATAAACTGCTGGTGTCGTGAATGACACTGTAGAAGGGTCTCGTTTACCTTGATTCCATGTAACTCAACCACTCCTCAAATGAGTACGATCGCGGGAATTACGGGTTGGTTGAAACGAGTGTTCCACCCATAAATATCCCCAATTCCTGGCGAGCATGAGGTATATAAGTGAGCTTCACGGGGGTGATAAAAATGGCACTGTAAAACTTAGAATCTAACTAAGCGGTGGATCAAAAGGCATATGAAATAAAGTGTTGATTTAAAAATGATTTAGGCACATCATCAAAATCCTTTAACCAAAGTTTGAAAATGAGAGCGATTTGTCAAGTTTGAAGTCAAAGGAAGATCCCCAGCAACGTCGCCATTGTGAGTCGATGACCCCCAATCCCCCCACCCACACTGTAAGATTTAATGCTCTTCGGCGTGGGGCGGAGAAATAATGGGCACTATGAAGCATGCTAAGGGATATTGCTTATTTTAGCGTGATGAAAACGATAATGGAAAATGATGTTAATGTTGAATTTAAGTCCAATTTAGGTGTTAAGGGATACGAGATTTGGAATCCCATATTTTAAGATAGAGACGCCACCCGGTTAAGATCAACCGAGAATTTGGGTACGATATTCCCACCGGGTGGTTGCACCGTGCCTTAAATTAGAGATTCTAGGTTCGGATGATGTTGCTTACTTTTCGGTTTTTAAATTAAGCCGATTATATTTCAATAAACGTGACCTTAGTTCTTATGCAATTTAATCCGATTATTGTTTGGTGTTTTTAGTTTAATATGCCACACATCAAACGGAAAGTGATAAATAAACGAAGCAAGAAAATAAATTATTACAAGGCTTTACGAATACCTATACATTTTTCTAATGAGGGAAAATAAATAAAGCGATAAATAAATAAACGGGCGAAACTGGATTTTAACCGAGCTTACTAACTCGGACCTGGCTCCAAACGAGGCAATGTATATACGGGAATAATCACAAATAAAGCATGAGTAAATAAATAGAAAAAATAAACATACAGTATGAAGCAAAAACGTATTTTTGGATTTTTTGGGACAAAATATAATTTTTGGGCATTAGTTAATTATCTAAGTAGCCTAAAAAAGGTCAGATAAATTAACTAAACATCCTAAAATCAGATTTAATATATTCGGAATATTTTTGGGATTTTTAGTTGGTGGAAAGCGATTTATTTAGATTTATTTAGTAAAAACACTATTTTTAAGCCATTAAAATGCATATTAAATCAAATAAAAATAAAAATAAAATCTAAAAATAGAAAAAGAAATTAAATAAAAATAGTTTCAGATTATTTGTGATTTTTAGGGATTTTTTGGGTTGAAATCGGGACTGAAAATGCATTAAAATGATTAAAACAGGGTCAAGAACGACAGAAATAGGGCAAAAAATAATAGAATAAAGCAAACAGGGACCATCTAGACATTTTTACCAGTTGGCCAACTCACTGAGGTGGTAGGCCGACTTAGCGACATTGTAGGCCAACTTAACGAGGTGGCCTAGATGACACTCAGTCGGCCTTCGTCCCACTGAAGTGGCCTGCCAGAAAAAAAGTGTCTAAACAAGCCGGAATTGACCCTTTTGTGCTTGAAAACCCAAGATTACTAAAATTTTAAGTCATTTCCTACACTGTTACAGTAGATTCGAACTTAAAATGCTTAAATAATTATGTTTTTTCAGTTTAGGGGAAAAGAACCCAGAAACTCCGATAAAACAACGATTGGCCGCTTGAGCGACCCGTAGGCTGACTGAACGAAGTGGTAGGCTGACTCAACGAGGTGGCCTAGGTGACGTTCAATTGGCCTGATGTTCGCCGAAACAGTCGACCGGAGTTTTGGCAGAAAATCACAGAAAGGACAAAGAAAAGGGCCAAACGCCCGAAAAATAACTAAAAGCACAGCAGTAGAAATAAATAACAAAAGAAATAGATTGGAACTCAGAAAGTTACATAAAGGCCGTGAATCCACTCTTGAGACTCGAACTGGATGTTTGGCAGGCTTTGTGACGAATATGAGATGAAAACCCAACGAAACAACAATTTAGCAAGGGATCTAGTGATTTTTGGGGAAAAAGAGTCCTAAATCCTATTTAAATCAATTTTTTACCTACGATTTCTAATAGATTTCAATGATTTAACCTAAGAGATTAAGTCTAATAAGATCTAGGAATCAAGAACCAAGTATATAAGCTTAGATTTTGCCAATATTATTAAACTTTTTCTCCGTAAGCCTTAGAAATCCTAAGAATTTGATTTTCTTCAAAATCAGCCAAAAAGTCCCTAAATCTGATTTTTTATGGGTATTTATAGACTTTCCAAGTGTAAAATCCGGGAATTAATCCCCCAAATGCCAATATTTGATGGAAAAGCCCCAAAACCCAACTTTGTGGCCAAGAAAACCCAAAAAAAATCTGTCTGTAGGTCTTCCCATGCGAAGGCTGCGTCACGTGACGCGGCCTGCGGCGTGGTCCGTACGGCTCAGCGCGTGGACCACGCAGCCCTGACCTTTGGCAACGATGTCAGCCGCCTCCACTGAACTGGGGACACCAGGGGTCAAAAAGGCAAAGAAGGGGTGATCTTTGTCACCTTGAAAGCTCGGGGAGCTAAGGATCCAACGATGGAAACGCGGCTGACTGAAAAATGACGAGATTTTTTAAGGAAAAAGTTGCAAAACAATTTACTGTATGTGAGGGGAAAGGAAGTGGTTAACATATTGAAAGCGATCCAATTATTTTTAATCGGGGTCAAAGATCTTAAAATTATCAATAAAGAACTTGCCAAACGCAATTCGATTCTAAAATAATGGAACAACTAGACCGTAATAGGTTAGAGCAAAGAGTCATCATAGTTCCAAGGGTCACCAAAAAGCTCGTGCTCACTGCTAGGTTGGAACAGAAGGAGAAAGAGGAGAAATATGCTGGTAAAGAATCAAGTGAAAAGGATACATCCGGCTCAAAAGAAATAGAAACCAGCTCTGGATCAGAGGAAACTTCCTCCTCTGAGGATACACCTAAATAGCTAACTCCGAAGCACAATCCTATAAGAGCTGACAAACTGATGACAACTCTCAAAATGATTCGATAGGTTGTAGTAGAAAGGCATGAAGAAAGCTAAGTTAAGAGAACTCTTCAAAGCATCTGCTCTCAGCTTAAGTCCATGGAGAGCATCATTAATGACAAATCATTAGCTCTAGATTTGAAGTCTGAATTAGGGGAAATCAAGGGATGGGTTCAAAATATTGAAAGAAAGGATCAAGGGTAACCCTTAACTGAATAAATCATAGAATCTTCATTATCCAAGATCACTCATGTGCTCAATCAAATCAATACTCAAGCAGTCACCGGAGGTGACAACAATTGTGCCACATTAATGGACAAAATCACCTCTTCCTCTATAGAGACAACCAATGAGCTTAAAGAATATATGGATTGGAAGTTTGAAATCTTGGAAAAATTTATTCTGGGAGTGATTGTAGAAGAAGGAAAAGGGATAACATCTACACTTATAGAACTTAATGAGGAGCATCAAGTTGTACAAGAAATGCTCACTAATTTTCTTGATGAAGGCCTCCCCGAATTGCTGAAGAAGCAAATGGATGAAATTAGTGATGACTGTGGCAGCCATATATCCGGAGCTAATGATTTGATAAAAAATCTTCAAGAGTCTTTTCACAAGGATCTCACTATGCTCAATACTAGTATCCACAACATCTGAGAGATATTTGCCAGGATATTGATCTTCTAAAGTCAGGTATGGCTAATTTATTAATCTCCTCCACCGGATCCTCATCTCTTACTCCGTCTTCTCATACCCATGGTCAATGACTTATTGAAGCATATAGGCGACAATGGTTTCTTTGGCTATAAGTGCAGTCTGACTCTCCTTAAGTGCATGTTTCCATATTTTGATAAGAATGACCAAGCTCATGCCTTGAAGATGATCCCTTCCATGACTAAATCCTGTAAGGAGCTCCAGAATTCTCTAAGGCCACTCCATCTTCTTTCGATAATGGTTGACACCATCATTAAAAAGCGCCTACAGGGTAATATGGACTATTTTATCTACTCTAAAGCTTGGCAAAAGAGCTGGGATGGAAAATCTTACCTGATCATAGACCCCTAATCTGATGCAAACCAAAAGGGGAGAAAAGTAAAGGAGGCAAAGGAAAAGGTAAAGACGGGGAGCCATCCATAAGTGGAAATAAATGAAAAGATAATCCCTTTAGAATAGCTAATTTTTTCCAATGTAAAAATCTGTAATAGCTAGTTCTATTTTCACTTATATATTTCTATAATTGTAATTCTGAAACTTCATAAGGTTACCCGTTGTTAACAATAGAAGTATATATAGTGAAAAAATTATACTCAAAATTGCTTCTAAGTACAATTTGTAATTGTACTTCAAAAACTTAGAAGCTAGAATTCAAAAATATTGGGGGGAGCTAGGATGCTCAGATTATTGGGGAGTAATACTTGTAAATGACAAAGTATCAAGAATCATACTTAGCTCATAAAAGCCCTTTTCCTTGTGCTCAGCTTTTGTTTCCATCAAATGGGGGAGATTGTTGGAAATAATGATCCGGAAGAATTAATTCTAGAACAATTCGGATCAAGTTTGAAGAAAATAAAAACTAGAAACAAAAGATTAAGGAACAAATCTTGTAATCTCCTTAATCTAAAATTGAAGCATTAGGTCCAAATCAATTCATCAGGACATTCATTAAGGACAACAAGTAGATTAGCACAAAATGGAAGCCTCCAGTTAAAGTTTGGAAAGGAAACAAGCTTTAAACCGCCCAAAATAGCATCCAGAAGAAAATTGATTGTATAGCATCCGAATACATCAAGACTAAAGGCATCTAGAAGATACAGTTAAAAGGAAAAAGGGAAAAGTTTCAGAAATCACTTTTCCCTACACCTATTTGGTCAGAACGTCAAAGATCCTTTCCCCTTATGAAAGACAAAAATGACAGCTAGCACTTTTTAGAAAAGGACAGAAGGACTGACATGGGAAAGAGAAAAAGGTAACAACCTTTTCACCTAGACCAATAGGAATGGCATCTGCAGATCACAATTTCGGACCTCTAGCATAAAAGGTGGTGAAACACTAAAATCCAAGGAAAATAACCACTGACAACTTTTTAGCCCCAATCCCAAGGTTTTAAACGGGTCAAAATCTAAGTCTAATGGATTGATCAATGGCTTCAAAGGCACCACATTTTACTTGATCAAAGGTGAAGATTTAATTCAACATCAACAACTCATAAAGGATACATTTATGATGCAAGCCTATAAAAGGAAAGCTTCATATACTGAGAAGGTGTGGTTGTTTTGAGAAAGCATAAATAAGAGAATCTGCTATTGCAATTAGTTACATAATCCCTCCAAGAATCAAACAATTTCAAATAAGTTTGTGAAGATTCCCAAGTAAGTTATAAACTTAAGGAACTCCAAAACCAAAACCTTTGAGAAAAACAAAGTGTGAAATCTCATACTTGGGTGAGTAGTGAGAATGGGATATATCTTGAAGTTGGTGCTTTAAGTGGGATCTCCCTGTAGGACTCAGCTTAGGTTTGGGTAGAAATCTAAGTGGTATATCCTACTAAAGACAAGAGGACTCAGCTAGGAGTTGGTGCTTCTAGTGGTATATCCTACATCTGGAAGGGGTTACCATACGGAGACAAATTGTAAGGCTTGATTCCTGCCAGTTGGAAAGGAATCTACTAGTGTAAAAGCTTAAAGGAAGGAAACTTTGGGGACTGGAGTGGGCAGGGCCGAGTCAGGATAAAACTCTATGTTTGATTTTCTTACTCTTTATTTATTTGTATTACAATTCATATTTGCATCATCAGGATCCATCATATCCAGAACATAATCAAACACACTACACTAAGACTTTTCTAAGTCTGTTAATTCCGTAAAAAAAGGTCATTCACCCCTCCTCTGACCTCATTTAGACCCTTATAGGGACCAATAAAGAAATGAATTGAACACCAATTGGAATCTAGAGGGACTTAGTATAAGTGAATGCGACTTATTAAGTAAATTGCATAAATTGAAAATTGTCATTTTATTTTAGCATTAGGGACTAAAACATGATTAATTATGGTAAATTTCATAAGTTTTGACTAGTGGAAACCAATCTATATGAATTTTTCAGCTATTCTAATATAGAGGGACTTGGTGTCACTTAATCCCTCTACAATTTAATTTAAAACCATATCAAAGTTCAAGATTTGTTACCTACAATATGGCACAATCCATTTAAGAACACAAGTGTAATTGATATCAACAGTTAATAGTTGGTTGTAGGATGATATAATTATTAAAAGAACAAACATCTCCTCCATGTCAAAATTCAACATTTGGTTCATGGAAAATGGTATAACTAACTGAAGCTTAAAGATATGGTAAAACCTACTTAATCTCAAACATATACTTCCTATCAAAACTCAAGAGATGTTTCCTGCAATTCTTTGATCATGATGCCCATTACCAGTACCATTGATATTGTTATTTCATTAGCAAATTCATATTAAATGAAATAACTACAGGATCATTTACATAACCACACATGATTGGTGCATAGGTAAGATGACTTAGCATCTATTTTGTAAATGCCCTATACAACAACATTACCCCAATGCCGTACAAGGCTCCCACATAAGTGGGTTAAGGGGGGTCCCTATTAGTATATAGAGGTTGTTTCCAATTGAACCTTAAGTGGAATCCTATATCAGTCATCATGGAATCGTATGCATTCTAAATCAAATTATACATAAGAATGGCTAAATTGTAAACAACATGAAAAATATTAAAATAGCAACATATATATTAACATACTACCAATAAAAAAGACAAATACATAATACTAGTAATATATTAAATGGTCTAGAGTCTAGTTACCAAAATATATAATATTCCATACTTCAACATACTGTTTATTACTATAGGTAGAAAGAGCTGTAAAATGTTTACTCTGGCCTTCTGGATGATGATAGGAAGGATTGGCAAAACTAGTTAATAATCCCTTACAATCCATCCACTATCCGAATAAGATGTTCCAGTTCCCCAGTCATTTCATGTAGATATTCATCCATTCGTTCCCATAAAAGCACAATCTTTTCAAGCACATCAACTATTTGCCTTTGCTGATCAACTTGCTATCTTTAAATCATGTGAATGGTCTCATGTAGCTCTGTAATGGCATTTGGCACCAAAGTGTAAGTTTTGGATGACATGAGAGCAGTCACAAATCAAAGAACTTGTCAAAACTGGTATGTGGAATTTTGAAGGACACTGGCATTTGTGTTAATGAAACTCTGTGCAATATCATTTAGATAGAGATTTTGGGTTCCAATTTGTGTCTTTTCTTCGTCATTCCCAGATAAGACACGGGGGGATTCTCTGTTGTAGTTACTCATCACTCGAATTTAGGGTATAAGGGTTGCACGGGTGTGGGAAAAAATTGTTTAAGAGAACGAATTAAAGGGGATGAGGGTTATCCAATAGAGGTTGAGTATATGGAATTCGGTTTAGGAAGCGCAGTCATTTCGGTTTATGTAATTGAGCGTCCTTTCAGTCACAGAGGTCTATTTTCCTGCCATATGCAAGGGTATTAATGGCTTATTACCGCCAATTATCAAGTTATTCTTCTAGCCCAATGGCATATTAATATTGCACAATTGCCCCTTATTACATGGATCAGTTTTTCCCTTCCAGTTGGAAATTCCAACAAAGAAGCTATTTTTATTCACATCTTTATTTTATTTTCCATATATGATGTGGTTGTTTATCTTTTTATTTACCTACCATTAAAAGTCAATGGTGATTGAGATTGTATAAAATGATCAGTACAACGAATGTTTGTTCTAGATGGCACTAAGTCAGTCTGCACTCAATATGTGAAATGCTATTTACTATGGAAAATTGTAATAAACAAATACTAAAGGATTCAACCACCAAGATATTATTGGAAATCTAACCTACCGGGTGTGCATGAGTATATTGCAATATTGCATTAACTTGTATTCACTTTAATGAGCTATTATCATTCCACATCTCCAACACTACACCATTTTTCACTTCAAATTCACCATCACTCCATAATTTAAAGTTGCTACGGTGTCAAATTATCCAAACCCACTTCAAATACATTCTTCAATTTAGCTAAATCTATAAAATTATAATTGTGTAGAATCACTGTATATAAAACTTAAATTTTTTATTTAAGGGAATAGTATTTCAATAGTCCATAAACATTTAAGGTGATGACCGGTGCCACTTCTAATACCAAGTGACATTATTAACCACCTCAAAATTTGAAATGGAGTCTTAAGTTGGGTTGGAAAGAATTTCCATCCCACACACACATTTCGAAATGCGGTTGAAGATGGGTCACTTATTATAGTGGGAAGTTCCCGCAACCAAGCTATTTTTATTGACGCTTTCATTCGTTTTCGTTTTTGTTGTACGTGGTTGTTTTTCATTTCTTTACCATTAAAAGTCTACGGGTGGATGAGAATGAGATTGTCTTGATTGAATACTACTAAATAAATTAGGTTAGTCATATGACTATCTTAGGTGGCAATAAGTCTGTCTCCACTTAATATGTGATGTCCAAATAATCATACTCATGTGGAGCACTAACAGTGGGTACATTGAAAAAATGTACTCCCTCCATCCCTATATCTAATATTAACAGACGTTTTAGCTTAATGAGAAAATTAATAATTAATTTTCATTTTATGTTCTCTGTGGATAACATGAATTTTATTCCCAACAATACCCCTATTAATTATAAGTTATTTTTATATAGTTAGTGGAAAAATTTCAATCAAGTCAAATATTTGAAATTGAAATAGGAAGAGTGATTAGGGGTAAAATAGTATTAAATCATGATAACTAATGTTTTCTTCACTCGTGTGGTGTAGTCTAAACCGTACATTACTATTGTACTAGTAGGGGTGCCAAATACTTAGTGATTTGATTTGGACTCGAGCCAACAACCAAGATAACAAACAAGTGAAGCAACTATTGTAGTACAAGATTTGGAGTAGTATTTAAGTGGAAATCCAACCTATCGGGTATGCATTTTCCATTTATGAGTATTTAAATCAATTTTAATTCTGGACATGACCTAAAATTATGATGGGAAAGGATTCTCTGCAGTTGATGCAGAGAAAGTTAGTGAGAGAGTGACACATTCGTTTTAAAAATTACTTTTATTTATTTAATGCTCATTTTATCTCATCCATACATTTTCAAATTGATGGCTATGATAGCTTGAACTTTTCTTTGTAGTTTATTTTCAACTATAGAGAATCCTTTCCCAACTATGATGTGGGATTTCACTCAACCACCAAGATACTCAATAGATATAGATATATACCCCTACTAATGAAGCAAAAATCCAAACTACATGATATGCATTAAAATTCCCATATTCCAAGATGTGAGTTTTTTAAATTTATTGAAGTTGGTATTTTGGGTGGAATACGATGAGGTAAATACATGGCTGTGTTGTTGGTATACTGAAAGGGATTCATTTTCGTGTATATACTAAAATAGTAATGGATAATTTATACAATTTCTCGTACAACAATCTTTACTATATACTACTATACTAGTATCCCATAACATGACATAAGGGCTGCAGTTTGATATACTGTATTCAAAACCATTTCTTTACGTTATTATTCAGCAACAAAGGGATACTAGCAGTCGTGAGGAAATTAATGCACAAAGGCAAAAGTAATAAGGAACTTATATATTTAAGTAGTACGAGTAATACATTTATATCTTTGAAAAGGTTACAAAAAAGATACATCCAAACACCAAACCCCATTCATAAACATTAGTATACCAAAAACAACATAGAAGCACATAGGAACATTAAATCAGACTTAGGCAGGCCTTTGAGTTGAAGATAGAGATGATCTAGAGCTTTGACTGACCTGATTTTGAATTTGGCGGACTGTTTCTAACATATTCTCCATATCTAAAGACATGGAGGCTAGTTCAAGAGTCATGGACACCTGCACGTCAATAATTTGGTCCACAACCTCATCCGTGTCAGCCATGATTTTAGTTTGGCGAGCTTCGATCTCCATCTACTGCTTCTGTAAGGTGGTTTGCTCTTCCTGAGTAGCCACCACACTCAGTCGCAATTCTTCAAGGATTTTTAGAAAAACATTGTAACTCTCACCTTCAATCAGAGAAATAGCTTTGGACAATGCATGTTCTTGTTCAACACATACATTATATTCATTTATCGGCTGTTGTTGTGATGATTGGCCAACCATTTTACCAAAAGAGTTTAAAAACAAGAATTCAGAATATGCGAGGGACAAGTGGTGGTTCTGAGTTAAATGCTAACGATTTAAATAGAAACATTATGGTGGTTTAAATGAGGATTTTCAAGTAGAAGACAGTTTCCCATTTGTGATGCCTTTTCCAATTCAGGCCTAGTTAATAGGCATTATATACCATATAATCCCTCATAAATGTTGCCCGTGAGGAAATTTGGCCTCTTAGTATTATTGTTGTCATATTTAGTAGATTGCAGGGTCTAGAGCAAATCCAACCATTCAAATTGATGACGTGGTAAAATATGCAAGACCTTTTTTACTTTAAGAGGTTACCATACCCATTTAACCCTTTAATATTACTGTACTACATTTGTCAAAATAAAAATTTAAAAAAATTAAATAATTCAATTATGCAAGCTTGTATATGATTTGATTGGCAACATGTAGAGGATCAAATAGACACCTTGCGCATAAAATATCTCGACATTCTCATAATTCTCATTATGCGTCAGATATGAGTAAGTTTCATAGATTTACATTTTTTTGTACATTTTTATAGAGTGTTTATCATCATTTTTCAATTAAAAAAATTTCCATTATTAAACAATTTAAAAAATTATCAAGTGATTATTTTAATATGGACCTTAATTTGTTTTTACGTAATATATTAATCAGTGATACAATTTATATTATAGCATAATGTCTTTAATTTGTTTTTCTATGCTTGAATAGAAGTGAAATTAACACACATTTGAATTTAGACGGACCTTTTAGTACTTAAAAGCAACGTGTGGGTTTAGTTATAGAAAAATATAGAATATAATCTTATTTGTATCATTTACAAGTTAGTTGTGTGATCAATTAATAGTTTCCCATGCTCTCTTAAGCTTTTTGGTCGGGTATTTTCACTGAATCACAGTGAATTTAAGTGCCATTTTATATATGAATAACATGATACAAAAACTTTGATTGTTCCCCTTACTATTCATAGCAATCAAACAAATGGAGTATCTTTATTACTGTACCAACTTGGGAGCATGTAATTCCTTCAATAGATGACACTGTAAAAATAAAGAATAGGAATGTATTTTACTCCAGAATAAGAGAGAATATTTACACAATACAAACCTAAGTGCGACATACGCGCAACGGTTGATGGGCATTGAGGGCTATAAAAAATCGAGGAGTTTTGAATTCGAACAGTCACGTCCAACCACAAAAATTTACTAGCACCTCTTTTCGAGACTCACACGATGTCGCGTTTGTGACAATCCTAAGTTCCCGACTACCGGATATGCATATACTCAATTCCATATTCCAAGACATGGGTGGGAGCGCAAATCATAACTCCTTACTCTTTTTCTTTTTAGTTTTTACCTAATGTAGGGGGTTGGGTGGAATATGAATAGGTGATATCTTTACTCTGAGCTTGGATGCCATATTGATGTCACTCACATAACAATTTAATACCATTTATTTAATTACTCCGAGCTTACTTGCCATATTGTTGTCAGTCACATATCTTCGAGAATTAACTGCATTCCTAAACAATTGCACAAATAATATCTCCTAATTATATAAATTGACCGATCTTATTGCGTCAATTAATGTTTATTTGAAATTATTTTAGTAAGTAATTTAATTTCATAACTCAAAATTGGGGAGTATATGAAAAAACTGGGGAGTGATTAATGACCTTAAAGACTGCAGTAAATTCCCACCAGTGGGTCTGGGTATTTAAGTATATTCCTGATAGAATATTGACACGTAGTCACTTTATAAATTACTTTATGAGAATGGGGTACGTGGCAGTCATCCAACGGGACTGAAGAAGTTTGTACGACTAAATCTCTCTTCTGATTAATTCATCCCATCCGGTCAAATGGATTAAATTTATTTTCAGTTATTACAGCTGAAACCAACATTACTCCCGTATTGGAAGTGGAAAAGTTATTCAGTCAATCTCAGCCACCCGTTTAGATTCAATGATTGATATTGTGTTTCAATCGAAGGTTAGGATTGACCGAAAAGTACTAATAATTTCAATGCTCTATCTTTTAGGCATGATGGAGTTGGAACTGTTATTTTATTTTCACCACCTACAAAAGGCAGGCTTTTCCTATTTTGGAATCGCATTTCTTTCTACCACTTCTATTTCAAAATTTTAACCTTTTTGAACAAGCGATGTTAAAGAATTGGCGGTTTATCACGAGAATCCAATTTACTTCATGCCTTCCCCAAACCACCCGTGATAGTGTTCGTAGTTTCCTTCAATGCTTCCTACTTGACAAGATTACTATAGATAAGAGAGATTAAGTCGGTGATCAAAGTTTTGTTGGTCAATTGACCCAAATCTGGGACCTCTGATTGCCTGGAGGTGGACATATTATATGGGGCTTCGTCCATGGAAGACTTAATGTTCTTATCTGTGCGTCAATTGTGGTGTCCATTTCATATATCCTTCCTATAATGCTATATGGTTATTATGTTTTTTTGCTTCAATAACTTCTCCGAGTATTACTTTTTCATATGGACATTCTTGGTGTTTAGTACAACGGTATGTCGGCCGTAGATGTTCGTTTATTTAACATAACTACTCGTGAAATCGAATATCCATTACATGAAAAAGATAACAAACAAAGATGACCTTTTGTTGTCATTTTGTATCTTATCTTTTTCATGTAATGGATATTCAATTTTCACGAGTAGTTATGTTAAATATACGAACATCTAAGGCCAGCATACCGGTGTACTAAACACCAAGAAATGTCCATAAGAAGAAGTAATACCTGGAGAAGTCATTGAAGCATAAAAACATAATCATCATATAGCATTATAAGAAGTATATATGAAATGGAAACCACAATTGAGGCACAGACAAGAACATTATGTGCCCCCTAACTAAGCCCCATACATTACGTCCATTGCCAGTTGATGAAAGGTCCCAGATTTCGGTCAATTGACCAAAACAAAAATTAGATCACCGGCATAATCTCTCTCATCCATAGTAATCTTATTAAACTGGAATCATTGATGACATTATAATTTTTTACTTTCTAACTAACGCTAATAGGCTAAATTATATTACCTAGTATGTATATGTGTATATATTCACGTAACCATTTACTTATTCATTCCAATAAAAAATTGAACAAATTAGTATACAAGTTCAAATTATTTAAGTTTATCAACAAGTGACATGAAGTCCCTCAATAATAGAATGGCTGAGTTGGGATGACTTTGAAAGCAATTCTATTATCATGGGACTTGGAGCCACTTAGGTCGACCAATGCCTAACACTAAATAATTCATTACATGGATTGTAAATTCTTTTTATTTTTTCTTTTTGTGGTGAAGGAATGCACAATTCTCAACGGTAGATCTATTATTGTGCTTGTTCGAATGGGTCCAATTGATTTCTATCCCCTTTCTAATACGGTGCGACTCGAACTAACTTCATCCGATTTAGAGCATTACACAAGATAATTTGCAATTTGTCCCTCCCAATGTAGTTTAATTTACAGGTTTAGCAGATGGAATTGATTAATTGATCATGCTAGTTACGTAATTCGGGCTCGTGGGCGGAGTCGGGATAATTTTGAAAGAAACTCTACGGTCGTGGGAGTTGGTGCCTCTTAGGTCGACCAACGCCTAACACTAAATAATTTTGTTACATGGATCATAATTATTTTTATTTTTTCTTTTAGTGGTGGAGGAATGCATTATTCTGAACGGTAGATCCATTATTGTGCTTATTGGAATGGGTCTAGTAGATTTCTATACCCATTCCAATATGGTGCGACTCGAACTGACTTCATTCGACTTAGAGCATTAGACTAGATAATTTGCAATTGTTCCCAATATCGTTTAATTCATAGGTTTAGCGGATGGAATTGATTAATTGAGCATGCAAGTTACATAATTCAAGCTCGTGGGCAAAGTCAGGATGATTTTGAAATCAATTCTATGGTCGTGGGACTTGGTGCCACTTTCATCGACCAATGCCTAAAACTAAATAATTTCTTCACTTGGATCATAATTCTTTTTATTTTTCTTTTAGTGGAGAAGGAATGCTTAATTCTAAATGGTAGATCCATTATTGTGCTTGTTGGAATGGGTCTAGTCGATTTCTATCCCCATTCTAATATGGTGCGACTCGAACTCACTTCATCCGATTTAGGGCATTACATAAGATAAATTAAAATCGGCCCCTCCCAATATCATTTAATTCACAGGTTTAGCAGATGGAATTGATTAATTGAGCATGCTAGCTATATAATTTGAGCTCGTGGGAAGAGTCAGGATGATTTTGAAAAAAAATTTATGGTCGTGGGACTTGGTGCCACTTAGGTCGATCAATGCCTAACACTAAATAATTTCGTTACATGGATTGTAATTCTTTTTCATTTTTCTTTTAGTGGTGGAGGAATGTATTATTCTAAATGGTAGATCCATTATTGTGCTTGTTGAAACTGGTCCAGTCGATTTCTATACCTATTCTAATACGGCACGACTCGAACTGACTTCATTTGACTTAGAGCATTACACTAGATAATTTGCAATTGGTCCCAATATCATTTAATTCATAGGTTTAGCGGATGGAATTGATTAACTGAGCATGCAAGTTACATAAATCAGGCTCGTGGGTAGAGTCCAAATGATTTTAAAATCAATTCTCTGGTAGTGGGACTTGGTGCAACTTAGGTCGACAATGCCTAAATAATTTCTTCACTTGGATCGTAGTTCTTTTTATTTTTTCTTTTGGTGGTGAAGGAATGCATAATTCTGAACAATAGATCCATTATTGTGATTTTTGGAACGGGTCCAGTCAATTTCTACCCCTATTCTAATACGGTGCGACTCAAACTGACTTCATCCAATTTAGAGCATTACAGAAGATAATTGGAAATTGGCCCCTCCCAATATCATTTAATTCACAAGTTTAGTGGATGGAATTGATTAATTGAGCATGCTAGTTATGTAATTCAAGCTTGTGGGAGGAGTCAGGATGATTTTGAAAGAAAATCTATGGTCGTGGGACTTGGTGCCACTTTGGTCGACCAATGCCTAACACTAAACAATTTGGTTACATAGATCATAATTTTTTTAATTTTTCTTTTAGTGGTGGAGGAATGCATTATTCTAAACGGTAGATCCATTATTGTGCTTGTTGGAACTGGTCCAGTCAATTTCTATACCCATTCCAATATGGTGCGACTCGAACTGACTTCATTCAACTCAGAGCATTACACTAGATAATTTGCAATTGGTCTCAATATCATTTAACTCACAGGTTTAGTGGATGGAATTCATTAATTGAGCATGCTAGTTAAGTAATTCGGGCTCGTGGGCGGGGTGGGATGATTTTGAAATCAATTCTATGGTCATAGGACTTGCTGCCACTTAGGTAGACCAACGCCTAACACGGAATATTTTATTTACTTGGATCGTATTTCTTTTTATTTTTTCTTTTAGTGGTGAAGGAATGCATAATTCTAATGGTAGATGCATTATTTTGCTTGTTGCAACGGGTCTAGTCGATTTCTATCCCTATGCTAATATGGTGTGACTCGAACTGACTTCATCCAACTTAGAGCATTACACTAATTGGTCCCTCCCAATATCATTTATTTAAGAGGTTTAGTGGAGGGAATTGATTAATTGAGCATGCTAGTTATGTGATTCGGGCTCGTTGGAGGGGTCAAGATGATTTTGGAAGCAATTCCATGGTCGTAGGACTTGGTGCCACTTAGGTCGAGCAACGCCTAACACTAAATAATTCATTAATTGGATCTTAATTCTTTGTATTGTTTCTTTTAGTGGTGGAGGAATGCATAATTCTGAATGGTAGATCGATTATTGTGCTTGTTGGAACGGGTCTAGTCGATTTCTATCCCCATTCTAATACAATGTGACTCGAATTAGCTTCATCCGATTTAGAGCATTACACTGGATAATTTGCAATTGGTCCCTCCCAATATCTTTTAATTAAGAGTAAGTGGAGGGAATTGATTAATTAAGCATGCTAGTTACATTATTCGGGCTTGTGGGTGGAGTCAGGATTATTTTAAAAGCAATTCTATGGTCGTGGGACTTGGTTCCACTTAGGTCGACCAATGCCTAACACTAAATAATTTCATTACTTGGATTGTAATTCTTTTTAAATTATTTCATATCCATTCAAATAAAAAATTGAACGAATTAGTATACAAGTTCAAATTATTTAAGTTTATCAACAAGTGACATGAAGTTCCTCAACAATAGATGGCTACAAATTTCATCCCGCGCTTGCTCACAATCCCAAAATAGGAAATAGCATGCTCGATCAATCATTTTTTTCTACTCAATATAAGAATCAAACGAAATAGGGTACAAACGAGAATTATCTAATTTAATTTCTGGGTCGGATTAAGTTGCGTCGAGTAACTCTATATTACTAAATCTATATGATTCCCTCGGCCCGTCCCCACAAGCACAAAAATTAAACTACCATAATTGACACCAAGTCCCATGATGAATGAACTGCTACAATTCATTCCGACTCTAACCAAGAGCCTGAAAAGTGATACTAGCATTCTCAAGTAATCACTTTCCTCTCCTTAGACTGAAAATATTATTATGTTTTGACCAACTGCAAATTATCGAATGTAGTGCATTAAGTCGGATAAAGTGAATTCAAGTCGCTCCGTATATAATGGCTATAGAAATCAACTCGGGTTGCTGTTCCCACAAGCACAAAAATTGAGCTACCGTTCAGACTTATTCATTCTCTCACTCCTAAAAGAAAAGATAAAATGAATTAGATCCAAGTTATGAATTATTTGGTTTCAACCAATAGTCAACCTAAGTGACACCAAGCCCCACGACCATATAATTTATTTATAAATCATTCGTTCGCTACCCACGAGCCCAAAAAAATTAAACTAGCATTCTCAATTAATCACTTTCCTATCCTTAACGTTAGAATAAAACTATATTAGGACCAATTTCAAATTGTCTAATGTAATTCATTAATTCAGATAAAGTTGACTTCAAGTTGCTACGTAAGAGAAATTCCTTGTGGGCAGTTGTTATCAACAAAAAGATGTACATCTCCATAGCTTCTCGAACCCCACACTCATTATTTCACACTAAAAACCTTTATCTTCTATAATTTTTGGAGAGATAAATGATTTAATGAACCAAGCCATGCGTGAACAGCTCGGTGTTCGCCTCGATGAAAGCTTGACTCGACTCTATTGATAAATGAATAGTTCAGGAACATGATTTTATGGTTAGAATTATAGATTAACCGAACATGAACGGAATTTCGAGATCAAATGCGAGCTCGGCTTGGATTGTGATCGATTAAAAGTTAATCAAACGATAACGAATGGGCCAAAACTCAGCTCGGCTCTTCCACAACCCTAATTTACATTGCGTTGATACAGTGCCTACATCTCCAACCAGTCACTCATCAAAATTTATACACCAAACTATGATATTAAAATGCATAATTATATTGCCATCCTTCCCTTTGAGGCTCCTACAAATTGGCGATCGGGGATTAGTCTGGACGTGGAGATGGCTTAATAGTGCTATAAGCATGGGCTTTTCGGTGACCTACGGAATGATGATGATGTTTTTCTCTGACCTATTTATGGGCCTGTTGTTCTATTCTTTCAGAGTCAAATCGCATTTGGCAAGTATTTTCATTACGACATTGGGACTTTAATCGCGTTGTATCCTTTGACCGGTTAATTAATATAAAAACATAAAAAATAAAAAATGGTCTCCACCTTGCCAGCGCCGCCATTGTCAAAGCGGTGAGACCCTCCAGCGTGTTGTGAGGTGCCCCACGAGTGCGGCGAGGCCTGCCCTCATGCGCGTCTCACCGCGCTCTCCTGCGTCTCGGCGTGCATGGCCACAGTATGCCAACATCGCCAAGATGCTGCAGTGGCACGGCGAGACGCTCCCCTGTATGTGTCTCAGCGTATAGTGCAGCATCTTGCCATGCACCTAAGGCATCTCGCCGCACTCTCATGCGGTGAGATGCAGCCAATGCAGCGTTTCAGTTTGAAACGCTGCACGGGTTCCCAAATTCATCACCAGTCCATCATTTTCTCTCTCTAAATCGGATAAGCTCAATTTTTTTCGTGAAATTTAACATTTTTAGGGACTAACAGGGTTGTTTGGAGTGATTAAACCCATATAAACTGATTAAATCATTTAATTCAGGACTTTTGCCAAATTTAAAGCTTAATTGCACATTTTAGGGGCTTTCGAGAGAGAAAGCTTCCTAAAGCTAAGGAAACTTAATTAATTCGTGTTCTAGAGCATTATTAGGCTTAATATTTTAGTCCAATATTCAAAATCAAGTAGAAATCATAGGTTAAAATGAGCTTAGATTGGATTTAGAGACTTTTTCTCACAAAATCACTAAAATCCTTCACTAAGTTCGTCGCCTTTTTTATCACTGTTTCGTCGGATTTCATCATAAATTCGTCACCAAGCTTGCCAAACGACCGGTTCGAGTCTCAAAATGTGGATTCAAGGCCTCTCAGTAACAAAACTGAGTTGCAATCTATTTTAATTAATTTATTATATTGATTGACTGCCTTTGGTTGATTGTTTGTGGTGGTTCTTCCTTTTTCTTTCGGTATTTCTACAAACATATTTACCGGTGTTTTTGGGTTCGTGTTTTATCCTAAAGTCAAAAAATCAAAGTTATTTTGTCATTTACAGCCTAGATCTACTGAAATATCATGGGTATCGGCTTCAAATTTCGAAAATTTTGAGTTTTTGGGGGAAAAAAATACCGATTTTGGTCTATTTGGCATTTTTCCGGTCGAAATGCTCTGGTGGGCATCCCAATTGCTCCGGTGTAGTGCCAAATGATGCAACGGCAATGGCTGAACTGCCACGGCAGCATCTCAGATGCTCACTCTAGCATTTGGACTGGCAAAAATGCCAAAAGGGCCCTATTTTGTGTTTTTGCCCCTTTTTTTTATCATTTTCTTGCGTTTTCTACCCTGATTTTTGCCTTAAAAATTTCCAAAATTTTTTCATATAATCTAGAATTTAATAATCTAATTTTCAATCTATTTTTGTTATTTTATTAATTATTTAATTGGTTAAATCTTCATTTAATGGCTTAAAAATAGGTGTTCGACTAAATAAATCTTTAATAAATATTTCTACCATAAAATCCCAAAAAATATTCTATAATTTCCTCAATTAATTTTAGGCTGATTAGTTTAATTTTTAGGTTGTTTAAATAATTAATAAATGTCCAAAAGATGTGTTTTTAACCACAAAAAATCCTAAAAATGTGTTTTCTTCCTTTTTTGATTTATTTTCTGCCTTTTTATTATTTATGCATTATTTGTAATTATTCGTCCGTGATTTGTCGTTTCTTGGAGCTATTTCAGGATTGGTAAGCCCAGTTGAGACCCGGCCTCGATCTCGCTTTATTTGCTTTATTTATTCGCCTTTACTTTTTTGCATTAGAAAAATGTATAGGTATTTGTAAAGCCATGTAATAATTATTTTATCTACTTTATTTACTGCTTTCTGCATGCTGCGGTGTGTGATGTATGGATATTATAATTGAAAACTCTAATTAGGTGGATTTAAATTGCACAAGAACTAAAGCCGCGTTTATTAAAATGTAAATGGCTTGATTTAATAAATGAAAAGTAAGCAACGTAATCCAAACTCGGAATCTCTGTTTTAAGGTACGGTCTAACCACTCGGTGGAAATATCATACCCAAATTCCCGGTAGAGCTAAATGAGGTGTTGACTCTGTCTTAAAATACGATATTTTGGGTCTTATATCTTTTAACGCTTAAATTGGACTAAAACATCAACTTGAACATTGATTTTATCAATCTATCATTTCATCACGCTAAAATGAGGATCAATCCACCAGCTCGCTTCACCGCGCTTGTTATCCCGCATACTCAAATCTCACGTGGGTTTGTACAAAAAAAGGTATTCCGCTCACAGGTGCTGACTATAGTTTGGACCCATCTAGGACCACCTCGTGGTGAAAACAAAAAAATTATAACACATAATATTATTACTTTCCACCTAACTCTAATTATTATTATATCCCCTTATATATATATATATATATATATATATATATATATATATATATATATATATATATATATATATAACCAACAAGGTGTAGCCCACTTGGCAATGCAGGCTGAGCAAGTTGGAAGAAGACAATGTTCGAATCCCACTAAATACACTTGTTGGGAGGGGTGAGGAGCCTTAATTGTGACTAAGCCCCGAATAAGATTATCTCAATGAAGATACTTGTAAATATTACCATATATATATATATATATATATATATATATATATATATATATATATATAGTTTACTAAATTAATAAATGAAGGAAATTCTAGATTTAATAAAAACTAAAATGTGAAAAGATTACAATACAAAATCCATCGGCTTGAAATATCCATTAGATTTGGCAAGGTTCATAAACAACATAACAAACTAGCATTAACATGTGAAGAAACTACAGAAAAGTACCACAAGATACTAATAAGATATAACTATAAAACATAAACGTAGAACAAAAAACAACAATACGTAATTGAAATACAAAAATTAAGATGCAACAACCTAATATCAAGATATTATTATAAACATAAATGTAAATAAAAAGTATACTTTTGTACTAATTTAGACAAAAAACATATATTACACATACAAAAAATACAAAATATACTAAACCAACCCTAACCAAACAAAATTCATAATAAAAAACTGCAATTAATACATTCAAATGAATTTAGATGATCAAACGTGATCCGGGTCAGGGATCATTCGCATATCAATCAAATCCTAGTATCGATCCCTCCACGCATCACATTCATTTATAGTATGTTCAATCATTTTATGATACAAACACGCCTTATTCACATTCCCAGGTTGAATAGGATACAGTAAATAGTTTACAGTGACTGGCATAATTTGATGAGTATGGTAGTGAAGACGATAGAATTCAAACCCTAATGCATGACTAGGATCAGTGGAAGCACCTCCCCATGGTTGATCAGTAAGAGGACGAAGACCTCGGAATCGACGCCGCTTATTTTCATTAAACCAAGGATCTAAATCACGAACATGAAGATACTCAAACTGAAGCTGTTGATGGACAAACTCTGTTGCTAGAAGGTAAACGGTTTCTGTAGGGCAAGGCCGAGGATCTTCAACTTTTGATTCTGAGGAAGACATTTTTTCTACATTGAAAAGAGGAGAGTTTATGTTTGCAGTGTGCAGAATGGATTTATGCAGGGACAACTCACTAATATATACGTTTAATAGTGGTGGGGGATCCAAATAAATACAGCGTTTCACAAATAAGTACATAACACCTCTTCATATACCTACCAATCGGCATAAAGCAGCTCACATAATCAATTTAATGGATTGGGATTCTCTAGAGGTGGGATCCCAAAGGCATATATAAATTCCCTGAAATCAGACCAATCTAATTTTAAAATGGATGGCTGATGGCTCTGATATTAAAATGGAGTATTTGTAGTAATTGAGTTAAATGATTTTTACCATTACCGAAGAAAAAATAGTATTTTTTTACAAGTAAAAGTAAATGCACAACTACCATCAAAATCAAGTGAATTATATACCCACATGTCAAGAAATTCGTGTAATTCTATAATGGAGTATCTCTGAGTTATTCTTCCATCAAAAAAGGAATTAATAAACTTTGAATATTCACATTCATATAACTATATGGTAAATAATAGTCAGCTGAAAAAATAGGCTAAATACATGAGGTTTGCACTAATACACAACTACGTCCCTATGTTTTGTAAATACAACTTATACCTCCTTATTTGTAAAAATAGTTTTTTTACAAGTAAATGAACAACTACCAACATATTTTGATGGAATTATATACCCATATGTGAATAAATTCGTATAATACTATAAGTAACTCTAATTTATTCTCTGAATTGTGCACATTCGTATAGCTATAGGGTAAATAATTTACATTTTAAAAATAGGTTAAATACATGAAGTTTGCACTAATACACATCTAGCTCCCTATGTTTTGTAAATACAATGTATACCTCTTTACTTGTATTTTGTATCCATCCAACCGTAACATCACTGCGGTATATTTTGTCACTTTTCCCCCAAATCATAGTGCAGTTGACAAATTTCCTCTAAATTGTCCCTTGTAATCATTTTTTAGTTGCCCATCTGGTTCAATAGAGGTTTGCTCCGACTACATCCAGATAGATTCGACCCGGGTAGCGCACATGGATTGGTAGGCGAATCTCTAAAAAAGGATTTTCTGCATTCAATAGGACTCAAAATCGAGACCTTGCTTAAGCGATACCAAGTTGCTTACCACTTAGACCAACCCTTATTAGTTCATTCTTTGTCAATGTATGTATTTTTATAGCAATATTTTTATCACTGTGTCATTTTTTATCAAATTGTTTTTGTTTATAGGTACACATGTATTATTATATTCAGAATTTGGTCATGTATTTCTTTTACTCGACCCTCGGTAGTTATCTAGGTTCCAAAAATGACTCCTCGATCATATCCATGGACTGCAGAACCAATTTGGAGTTCTCATATACTTCAACAAATTTGATTTACATACATTGACCTCCCAGTCCAGTATTCAGTCAAATAGAAATATGTGTTCGAGACTAATTATTAATTATATGAGATCATTTGGATGTATCACAGTTAATTTATTAATTGTTACTATAATTAATAACTACAAATATTTGATTGTGGTTCAACAAATTTAACAAAACCATATCAAAATATATAATACAAAATGAAATAATTACTGAAAAAGGGTCAAAGAAAGGGGAAATGATATAATGGATCGGGTCCTATGGTTACTATTTTTATCAATGGCATATCCTATGGTTACTTTATTTAACCAGTATTTTGGCTTTTTTACCATTAGATTAAAATAACCACCACTCATTATTTGGTGGAAAAGTGCAAAGTAATGGGTACTGCGTAAAAAATGAAGTAACCATAAAGTAGTTTTTGTGACATTTTTCATTCATGCAGGGAGAAGGGACCAAAGGAAGAAGCTAAGGGTCTTGAGTTCGAGTCTTAGGTTCCTCAAAAATTAAATGTTCCTACTTCTTCAAAGAAAAAAAAGAAAAAAAACTAGAAAAAAATTGCATATGTGTATATTTAAGTTTTTTCCTCAGAAATCAATACAGTCATAACTTTTCACCCTCCCTGCCTATAGAAGTGCGTGTACATCGGTTAACCTAGATTTACGTCTTACACACATTTTGAATTCTCCTCTACTTGAAAGAAAAACACCCAAAAAATGAATCTCGAGGATGATGGAGCCGTTGTTATTTATAACGAATACCTCATTCAGGCAGTAATGTGGCCATTAGAACGATATATGCATGAACTGATATATGCTAAGAGAGATCGATTAGGGCAATTGAACCCTGCAAATGGCCTAAAATTAAGACATCCGATCCCGGGGTGCAATGCACTACCTGGTTACCCAGAGTGGTCATTATTCTTGGACCTTGGACATAAAATGAGTTGGGAGTTCATAATCTTATCTTGGTATGAAGCGAGGTGCTCAGGGTTATAATATGTATCCCGTAGAGCACGAAAATGATAAGGTTGCATTGCCTCTATCATTAGCAGATAGGACATAACATCGACGAGTGTAGGACATGGAGGTATTTATGTCAAACTATGATGTATACTGGCATGATTCCTAATCCAGATGGTATGTGATAATTTTTTGCTTTTAATGTCTTTTTTATACAAAATTGTTGCATGTGCTAAAGTTATTGGCTATAATAATTCTAAACAGTAGTTTAGATACACTTTTAACTGCTTGCACAAATTTGTTACTGATTTATAAACACTATAAATCGATTTAGTTGCACAATAAGGAGATCAAAATGTTAAACTCATACTACCATAATTGATTTTATTGGTACTTTTTGCCCCAATCAAAACTATTTAGGCTTTCGGCCTCGAAACAATACCTATCTTCAATCTATTTTAATGTATAAAGACAATATGAGACTTCAGAAAACAAATGGATTTATTTACGTATTTTTCCAATGGGCCCTGATTAGTTATATTTTCACATTAGGGAGTGGAAAATGCTTGATCAATCATGGTAGCACTAATTATTTAGGCTTTCGGGCTCTAAACAGTACGAACCTTCGATCCGTTTTAGTGTTCAGCGACAAAATATTATTAAACATACATTTGGAATTATCTAGCTACTTTTCCAATGGGACCTGAGTAGTTGTATTTTTAGAATAGGGTGTGAAAAATGCTGATTGATCATTCTAGCACAGATTATGTAGGCCTTCAGACTCGAAACAAAACGAATCTTACAACCATTGAATTTACAGCGATAAAATTCGACTTAAGCATACATATGGATTTATTTATGTGTTTTTCCAATGGTCCCTGATAAGTTGTATGTTCACATTAGGGAGTGGAAAATGTTTGAGTAATCGTGGTAGCACTAATTATTTAGGCCATCGAGCTCGAAACAGTATGAATCTTCTATCCCATTTAATGTACAGTGACAAAATACGACTTAACCATACATTTCAAATTATGTAGGTACTTTTCTAATGGGCCCCGTGTAGTTGTATTTTGACACTAGGGTGTGAAAAATGTCTGATTGATCGTGCTAGCACTAATTATTTAGGCATTTGGGCTCAATACAAAACAAATCTTATAGCCGTTTGAATTTAAGGCGACAAAATGTGACTTAAGCTTGCGTACAGAATTTATATATGCGCTTTTCTAATAGGCCTTGACTAGTATATTTCCACATTAGGGAGTGGAAAATGTTTGATAAATCGCGGTAGCACTAATTATTTAGGCCTTCGAGCTTGAAAACGAAAGGAATCTTATGTCTGTTTGAATTTATCATGGAAAAAGGGGACTTATTCATACATATGGAAGTATATTGGTTCTTTTACAATAGACCTCGATTAGTTTTATTTTCACATTAGGGAGCGGAAAATGTCTACATGATTGATCGTTCTAACACTAATTTTTTAGGCCTTTGGGCTCAGAACAAAGCGAATCTTACACCCGTTTGAATTTACAGCGACAAAATGAGACCTAAACATACATATGGATTTTTATTGGTTCCTTTCCAATGGACATTGATTATTTTTATTTTCACGTTGAGGAGGGGAAAATGTCTGAATAATCGTGCTAGCACTAATTTTTTAGGCCTTTTGGTTGTAAACAAAGCGAATCTTACAACCGTATGAATTTACTATGACAGAATAATTAAACATACATATGGATTGAGGGCAAACTTGAAAAAAGTACCTTGTTGTTTCACTCATTTGCAAAATGGGGTCTAGGGGAAATTTTGTTTTTGCAAAATTGGGTTTGTGGTTTCAATTATTTGCAGAATGCGACATATGCATTAATAATAGTGGTATTACATTGAATATTTTTAATAGTTCAATAGTCGAATAATTTAACCTTCTGTTTAAAAATTATACGACATGATTTGAGTAATTTTCAAGTTTTTTATTTTATTTTGTATGATGTTTTAAAGTTTATTATCATAATTTAATTCATTAAAACATTATCATGATGAAAAAATTATCAAAATATTTCACCGATGTATATTGTATTTTTAATAACTTGAACAATATAACTCATTTCCGTGGCATTATTTTATATAACCATCTTGCATAAATTCAGTAAAACATCGATAAAGTAATATTCGTTAAAATAAAATTCTCGCTAAATAAAGATTTATCTCCGGTACGGACTTGGGCAAGTTATATTAAAATAATATTCTAAATAAATGCATTAGATAATAATTAAATCAAGTATTAAAGGACCCAAAAAAATGTAATATACAATTACTAGAATAAATCAAGAATTTTACATATATTTATAAACCAACAATACAAGGCCAATGATTAATTCTTTTTAAAATATGGATCTATGTATGATTTTTTTATGCCTGCCAAATGACGAGAAGACATTATCTTGGATTATGTTTTTTAAATATCTAGCATTTTTCTTTTAGAGTTAACATAAAACCTATATTCTATATACATGAGTAAAATTACGTGGAAATATTAAACTTCGTTAATTCTTTTACCTTTCCTAGATTTGATTAATAAGTAAGCAAAGACTACACCTTCTATTTTCTATGTATATGCATGAACTCATTAATTTTCTTTAAAATTTTTAAAATTTGTAATTCAAGTTTTTTTTTTCTTTACTAGATTGAGTGAGTACTACAAAATACTCTCTAAAATAATAAATATGTATTTATCATTAATGAATGTATTATGCATTTATAGATAAATTAATAATCTCGATAAATGAATATTTGTTCCCGGTCCCAATCATATGCATTTATAGATGTTTTACTGTACTGAGAATCCTCTATTCGCAAATTTTTGGAAATCGCAGGCCTTATTTTGAAAAAAAAATTCATCAAGCCCCGTTTTGTAAAAGAGTATAACCGCATGACACTTTTTTAAAGCATACCTTATTATTTAGTTTCCTTTACCGTGGGGCCTGAGTAGTTTTATTTTCACATTAGGGAGTTAACGCAAATGACACCGGAAATAGTACTCCTCTAGGAAATGGTAAGGTGTTAATTCTCATGAAATTTCAACTATCCAATGAGATGTTTCAATCGGATAATCTTCTTCATTTCAATACATCATTGATAATGATTTTAATTATCTAGAGTTGGGAGCCAGGAAGGATGTACATTTTTAATTGTTATTTTAGGGTGTACATTTCACATAATTCTCAACCATTAAAATGCAGTGGGTGGTTGAGATTGACTGAGAATTTATTGTGGTGACCTAGCTACCATGGGCTCGAATACAAAAAGACACCATAATCGGTATGTTGCCATTGCCTTTAAACTCATACGACTATATATACATAGCTCTCTCTCAAATATAACTCTCACCTCCACTCCTCTTTACCTCTCAAACTCATTCTTCCATATTTTCTAGCTAATCTACCAAATCACAGTATGGATGAAATCCTTAACTTCCTAGCTGCATGATAGGCACACTAGAACCCTTCATATATGTTCATACATTAGAACCCCGTGACCTTGTCCCTAAACACCGATTTAACCCCTAGACTTTAAAAAGTTCCAAAGAACCGCTTGAGCTTGCAAAAGAGTGCCAAATAACCACCTAAACTTGTAAAAAGGGAACTCATTTGCCCCCTCAATGCCACGTGTCTTCTTCTGAGTGAAGAGAGGAAAATGACATTTTTCTGAAGTCAGACAAAAAAAAATCTGATGCGTGACATTGAAGGTTCAAATGAGGTCACTTTTTACAAGTTCAGGTGGTTATTTGGAATTTTTTTGCAAGCTCAAGCAGTTATTTGGAACTTTTTATAGTCCAGGGGTTAAGTCTGTGTTTAGGGACAAGTTCAAGGGGGTCTTGTTGTATTAAGCCTGCAACTGATGGTTGATAAATAATTTGGATGGGTGTTAAGGATTCAAAATTTATCTTGATATTTCAAAAGCTTGATTTAAACCGTAGCAAAGTTCTCATGAATGTGATAATGTATTTGAAATTCAGATTCAAATGCATGTATATGAAGTAGTGGTTGTGACCCTGTCTTCTAGAAAGGGTTTTGATGTTTGGAAATTTCTTCAGCCATGCCTCATTTGTTAGGCGGTAAATATTTTTCTACTTTTGTAATGTTATTGTTATGAGAAATGATTCTAGGTTGATTGACATATCGAATTAGTTAACGAGAAAGATGGGTTAGATGGGTTAGATGGGTAATGTCTAATTATTTGCACTTTCTAAAAATATGTACATAGATTTTGTTATTTTGACATTGTGTCTCTCTTTTTTGTTATACCTTTCAATGGTGGATTTCGTGTCACTGTCCATGAATTGTACTATCATGTATTTTGTTTAATTTGACATGTCCAATAAAATCCCAACATGTGCATATATTACTCCCTCCATCTATTTTTTATTGCCCGTTTACCCGAATTATCAATACCAATAAAATATTTATTATATCATTAAAATGACTAACTTATCCCCTACTTTTTTATATAAATATTCTCTTTCTTCTTAACTACTTATAATTTTCATTCATACACAATCTCTCTCATCATTATTACAAGGGTAATTTACAGAAAAAGTGGTTAAAATGCATTGATAATATAAATTGACAACTAAAAAGAGAACTAAAAAAGAGCTAAAAAGAGAATGAAAACCTGACGGAGGGAGTAATAGATACTCAAAGGATTTAAAATTTCAAATATACTGTCAGGAGAAATTTTTTTTGATATTATGTATAACACGTTTTTAATAGGGAGCGTATATGACTACAGTTTTTTTAGTAACGTAACAGATCATATTGGTTTTCCATGTAACACAATCTTATTCTACTTAATATTATATTACACGCCAATTTTAGTAGTACATCTTTCATAAATTTCAATTTCATAAAATATGTGGCATAAAGCAGGCTACTTAAGTATTCTACGTTTGAAGTCGGTTTGTGGGCTGGAAACATAATGGCGGTTGGCCGGTTGCGCATTTGAATTTAGACATACATTTATTTTACTTACATTATTTACCATTCATAGTTTGTTTACTATTCTCATTAAATGGGGAGAAATGTTTAATTGGTGATGTCTGGGTTGTTGGTTCAATCAATTCGAACCACTTACGGTGTTGCAAGAAGCTGTATTTTCCCTAATCATCTTTTGTTTGAAATAGTATTTTCGTATGATGTGCTGAAAAACAAAGAATTGATCACCTTTGTAATTCATCGAGAAGTTAACTGTTTTGATCTGTTGGGAAATGAGGTTAGGGTGAGCAAATCTGCATACAGGGTATTCATACTTGGATTGTTTTTTATTTCCACCAGCTTAGTTTGTGGACTGATTGTTTTTACTATTATGCATTTAGGAGTCATAATTATGGTTGAGTTTTATTAGGAATAGAATAATTGGGATCCAGGCTATGAATTACTTAGTTTCCACCGTTAGTTGGCCTAAGTGACACTAATTACTATAAACATAATAGCCTGAAAAATCATCCTCACTCTGCCAACGGGCCTAAAAAATGACACCAGCATGCTCGATGATCATTGTCCTCTTTTACCCTGAGAATAAAACGAAATTGGGACCAATCATTAGTTATCTTATGCAACTCATTAAGTCGAATATGGATACTTCAAGTCGCTGCTTAATAGAATGTCTATAGCAATCAACTCGGTCCGATCTAAGAAGCGCCATAATGGATCTACCGTTCAAACTTATTCATTCTCTCTCTCTCTCCCTCTTTAGAGAAAAAATATATAGAATTTGGATTGAAGTTATTAATTACTCCGTTTTAATCGTTAGTGGACCTAAGCAACACCAAGTCCCCCGACCACAAAATTGCTTTAAAAATAATCTCGTCCTTGCCTAAGAGACCGAAAAAATGAATCTAACATCATCAATTAATAATTTTACTCTGCTTAACCTGAGAATAAAATGATATTTTGACAAATTGCTAATTATCTTATGTACTTCATTATGTCGCTCTGTAATAGAATGACTATAGGGTTTAACAGGACCCATTCCAACAAGCACTACAATGTATCTACCATTAAGACTATTTCATTCTTTCACTCCTAAAGGAAATAAAAAAATTTATTAGGATCCTAGATATAAAGTACTCAGTTTTAACTATTAGTCGACCAAAGTGACTCCAAGTCGCGTGACCATAGAATTGCTTTCAAATTCATCCCGACTCTGCCCACGACTTGAAAAATGGTACTGTCATGCTAGAATAATCATATTTCTCCCTTAACCTTTGAGTTAAGCTATATTGGAGGAAATTGAAAGTTATCTAGTGTAACGCCCTAAGACGGATGAAGTGACTTCATCTCTGTTCGTAACAGAATGGCTGTAGAAATCAAGTCAGCCCATTCTCGCGACCACACCAATGGATATAGAAAACTAAAATGAATTAGGATACAAGCTATAAATTACTTAGTTTCAATCATTAGTCAACCTTAGTGACACTGAGTCCCATGACCATGGAATTGCTTTAAAAACCATCCCGATCTACCTGTAGGCCCGAAAGATGATAATGGCATGCTCGAGTAATCAATGTCTTCTCCTTAACCTAAGAGTAAAACAATAATTTGACTAATTTCAAACTGTCTTATGTTATTCTTTATGTCGGACAGAGTTACTTTAAGTCGCTTCTGAATAGAATGGCTATAGAAATCAACATGACCCGTTCCAACAACCACAATAATGGATCTACGGTTCCGACTATTTTAAACTTATTCATTCTTTACCTCATTGGAAAAAATAAAAATAATTAGAATCTAAGCTATGAATTACTTAGTTTCCACTATTACTCGACCTGAGTGACACTAAGTCCCACGAACATAGAATAGCTTGAAAAATCATCTCGACTTTACACATGAGCCCAAAAAATGACACTATAATGCTCAGTGAATCATTGTCCTCTTTTAAGCTGTGAATAAAACAAAATTGGGACCAATTGCAAATTATCTTATGTAATTCATTAAGTTGGATAAGGTTACATTAAGTCGCTCCTTAATAGAATGTCTATAGAAATCAACTCAGCCCGATCCAAGAAGCGCCATAATGGATCTACCGTTCAAACTTATTCATTCTCTCTCTCCTTAGAGAAAAAATATATAGAAAGAGGATAGAAGCTATTAATTATTACTTAGTTTTAACCGTTAGACGACCAAAGTGACACCAAGTCCCACGACCAAAAAATTGCTTTCAAAATAATCTCATCGCTGCCCACGAGACCAAAAAAATTAATCTAGCATCCTCATTTAATAATTTTACTCTCCTTAACCTGATAATGAGATGGTATTTTGACCTATTGCTAATTATCTTATGTAATTCATTAAGTCGGATAAAGTTAAATCAAGTCACTCCGTATTAGAATGGCTATAGAAATCAACTAGTCCAGATCCTACATTCCCAAAAATGGATCTACCCATTCCTTAGAGAGATAACAAAAAAGAATTAGAATGCAAGTTATGAATTATTTAGGTTTAACCATTACTGGACCTTGATGACATCAGGTACCATGACCGTAGAATTCATTAAAAATCAATCCGACTCTTCCCACGAGCCCAAAAAATGACAGTAGCATGCTCAATGAATCATTGTCCTCTTTTAACCTAAGAATAAAATGAAATTGGAACCAATCGCAAATTATCTTATGTAATTCATTAAGTCGGATAAGGTTACTTCAAGTTGCTCCCTAATAGAATGTCTATAGAAATCACACCGGCCCAATCCAAGAAGCACCATAATGTATCTACCATTCAAACTTATTCATTCTGTCTCTCATCATAGAAAAAATATATAGAATTAGGGTCGAAGCTATTAATTACTTAGTTTTAACCTTTAGTGGACCTAAGTGACACCAAGTCCTATGACCACAAAATTTATTCAAAAATAATCCTGACCCTGCCTACAAGACCAAAAAATGAATCTAGAATCCAAAATTAATAATTTTACTCTCCTTAACCTGAGAATAAGATGATATTTTGACCAATTTATAATTATCTTATGTAATTCATTAAGTCGGATAAAGTTACTTCAAGTCGCTCGGTATTAGAATTGCTATAGAAATCCACTAGTGTCGATCCTACATTAACAATAATGGATCTACCATTCCTCAGAGAGATAAAAAAAGAATTAGGACGCAAGTTATGAATTATTTAGGTTTAACCGCTAGTGGGCCTTAGTGACATCAAGTCTCATGACCTTAGAATTGCATTAAAAATCAATCCCACTCTTCCCACGGGCCCGAAAATGAAACCAGCATTCTTAGTTAATCATTTTGCTCTCCTTCACGTGAGAATAAAATGATATTCAGACCAATTGTAGATTGTCTTATGTAAGTCATTAAGTTAGATAAGGTTACTTCATGTCGCTCCCTAATAAATATCTATAGAAATTAACTCGACCCAATACCACAACCACAATAATGGATATACGGTTTGAGTCTCACACATTCAAGAAAAATAAAATGAATTAGGGGCTAAGCTATTAATTATTTAGTTTCAATCGTTAGTCGACCTCACTGACACTGAGTCCCACAGCCATAGAATTACTTAAAAAACCATCAGGACTTTGAGAGGACGATGTTTTAGGGATCGGCTGTGAAGCCAAGCTGGGTAACCGATCTCTTAAAAAATATGCTGTAATGGTGATTATGAAAATGGTTTTGCATAATCTTATGTTCAAAAGATACGAGATCGAAATCCCATACTTAAAATAGAGTCGCCACCCGATTCAGCTCAACCGAGAAATTTTGGTACAATTTTCCCACCAGGTCGTAGACCATACCTTAAGTAGAGATTCCAAGTTTGGATGATGTTATCTATTTTACATTAGGCCAAGTTAAAAGATTTCATTCTTTCTTAATCGATTTTAATCCATCCTATTTATTGTGTTTTCGGTTTATATGTTATTATCACGCTATTTAGCAAGCGGGAAATAAATAATTATTACAGTCATCCAACAAGTAAAAATGTGAAAAATAAATAATAATTACATAGTTTTTCAAATCCTATACATTTTTCTGTACAATAAATAAAATACCCGAAGGCCTAGCATAAATCTATCCTAAATCAACCTGCACAATACGGTTAGCACAAATATGGCACGTATATAGGGTATATAACACAAAGCGGGATCCCCGACAGTGGGGTCGAGGGACAGTAGGCCCTCGTGGGGGTCTGGAGGCAATGCCCTTGATGGCGGGGTCTAAGGGGCATCGCCCATTGCGGGGTCGAGGGGCGGTAGCCCCTCATGGGGTCTCTAGGCAGCGCCCCGGGCGGGGTCTGGGGGCAGAGCCCCATGCTGGGATCGAGCTACTAGGTTAGCTCAAATTTTTTTTTGATTTTTAAATATAATTTCCCATTGAAAAATTCATTTTCCTAACAAATTTTAGGGAAAGGTCCATTTTGGACATGGTTATTATTTTAACCAAATTATTAGTGAAAATGCCACATGTTATAGGGTTTGGACCGTTTTTAGGGAATTCTAGGTTCCCGTCGTGATACTATACACCCTAGCTTCCGAAATTAGACTAGGTCAAAGATAAATGAAAAATAAACTGTTGTCTAGAACTCCATGCCGCTGGTGGTATGACTGAGGCCGCCAGCGGCATCACTGATTTCACCGGCAATCTCAATTATACAAGCAGGTTGTATGACATCTTGGATACCATAAAGAAAGGGTCCCATGAGAAAATAAGGCTGTTGGGGGGCAAATGAGGCTGTGGGGTATCAATGATGCCGCTAGCGGCATGGTTGATACCGCCAGCAGATTCAAATGCCTCCGGCGGCTTTAGTTTCTTACAGTAGATTTTTTGGCCAAAAAGCAACCAAAAACCCAAAACTAAACACAAACAGTAACTAAAGCACAAAGAGCTATGAGACTTAGAATTTTTACCCCGGGATCTTGAATCCACCTCTTTGTGATCCGAATGACACCTCTAGGGAGCTCAAATGATGATTTAGGTAGTGAATGGGGTATTCAAGGATCTAAAACGTATTAAATTGATTTTTATTCCAAAAGTCAACTGATTTTAAGTTAATATTAGAGAGTTCAATGAACAAAAACCAAGAAAAGATGGAGTGATTCCTCTTTTCTTACCTTTACTTCACCTTATCCCACTAAAACTAATCAAAATCTCCCTATAATTCAAGTGTGTAATTGCTAACCCTTTCAACACCTTAGAAATGGTCTTTATATAGGCTAAAATCTAGTGGAAATTTACTTGGATCAATTATTCGATGGATATCAAGCAAAAAGTCACACAGCTGTTCTGCAGCAGAAATGCATGCTGCCGTCGGTATGGATGATACCACCGGCGGCCTTGCTCTACTAACACGTCTCAAAAGAAAGCATGAATCATGACCGAAATCAAGGAAAAAGCATTAAGATCTGGCCAAAAGTAAATTAAATGGGAAAACTGAATTATTAGGGGTTTATTTAACTTTATCTGGGTATTTTGGATTGGATTATTTTTTGGGTGCAAATCATTATTCTCAGCTACCACCGGACGCTTTACCAGACACACTAACCTGAATTTTTTTGAAAATATAGAGAATTTTATATCGGTAATAAAAATTCCAAAAAAGAATTTTTATTATGAGGAATAAAATTAGGCATACATCATCATCATCTTGCGAGTGGGACAGTAAATCCCGTGCTCACAGGCTGCCTCTTGGGGGACCACTATTGCCACATGTCAGTATGATCGCACAAAAGAGCAAGGGTTAGAAATTGTACCTGATGGATGATAAGGTTTAGATTCCTCCCATACCTCCATTTGGTGACTTGTTTGCCCCTTGGTCGGGGCTTGAGCTTTGTAGATTGGTTTGCCCCTTAGTCGGGCTTGTGCTTTAAGGAGTGGTTTGCCCCTTGGTCTAGCTTAAGCTTCGTAGAGTGGTTTGCCCTTTGGTTGAGCTTGAGCTTTGTAAATTGGTTTGCCCGTTGGTCGGGGTTGGGCTTAGACGAGATCTTGCCAAGAAGGGTCCAAAGAGCCAGATCGGTCTTGCGCCAAGAAGGGTCCAAAAAGCCAGGTTGGTCTTTCTCCGAAAGGGTCTTACGAGCCAGGTCGGTCTTTTATATAGAGAGTTTGCCACAGGGCCCCAAAGAGCCAGATTGGTCTTTTGCCAAGAAGGGTCCAAAGAGCCAGGTTGGTCTTTCACCGAAAGGGTCTTATGAGCCAGGTCGGTCTTTTATGGAGAGAGTTTGCCAAGGGGGTCAAAAGAGCCGGATTGGTCTTTTGCCAAGAAGGGTCTGAAGAGCCAGGTTGGTCTTTCACTAAAAGGGTCTAATGAGCCAGGTCGTTCTTTTCTAGAAAGAGTTTACCAAGGGGGTTCAAAGAGCTGGATTGGTGTTTTGCCAAGAAGGTTCGAAGAGCCAGGTTGGTCTTTTGCTGAAAGGGTCTTACGAGCCAGTCGGTCTTTTATGGAGAGAGTTTTTATTGGTCTTTCATAAACGGAGCCAGGTTGGTCTTTCGACTAAAGGGTCTTATGAGCTAGGTTAGTCTTTTATGGAGAGAGTTTGCTAAGAGGGTCCAAAGAGCTAGATTGGTCTTTCGCTACGAAGGGTCCGAAGAGCCAGGTTAGTCTTTCACTGAAAGGGACTTGTGAGCTAGGTCGATATTTTGTGGAGAGAGTTTACTAAGGGGGTCCAAAGAGCTGGATTGGTCTTTTGCCAAGAACGGTTTGAAGAACCAAGTTGGTCTTTCGCCAAAAGGGTCTTATGAGTCAGGTCGATCTTTAGTTCAGGGGGTTTTCACCGGTAATCGGCAGCAAGCGCCTTTGGTTTTGCAACAAGTGTCATTTGAGTAGCAAGCATTACTTGTTTTGCATTTTGCATCAACTGTCATTTGTAGATTGCATGAGGTGCCCCTGTATAAGAATTAGAGACACTCGAGTTACTCAAAGGATAAGTGATGTTTTTACTGCTTGATCGATTTTATGAAACAAAAATATTTTTGCCCCTTTGATCAACAGTAAAAACACAAGTGTAAACTGTAAATTAAGTTAGGAGTTTTTGAGGGGTCTAGAGGACTCATTGCGGAGGTTTGACGGGTTATCTGAACCATCTTAAGCATGCCTCTTGAGGTTTATTTTAGATCGGTAGATGACTCCGAGCAATTGGAGAGAACGTTGCCTCTTCTAAATGCTTCTTGTGATTTGTAGGTGAACTCAAGCGGTTGGAGGAAATAGTGCCCCTTCTAAATAGCCCTTGTTGATCGGTGGATGTTGGATAATTGGTTAGTGGAGAGATCGACATGCTCGGGATATTGCCCCTAGCCTTCGTGCCTTGATGGTTTTCTTTTGGATATTCTAGGAAACAGAGATTGCAAGAGTGTTGTCATGACTAGGTAGGACCATGTGACAGGAGTGAAGTTCTTGAAGGACGATTATGATGAAGGGCTTAGACCCGAGTTTGCATTCGATTTGAGGCTAAACCTTCTTGTGGGGAGGGGGAAAGATGTTTGTCTTTCTCCCAATGATGGCATACCTTTGCTTTTCTTGATTATTTTTATTTTGGTTCTAAATTTTGCATAGACTGCCCCTAGGGGTTTTCAATCTATCGAACCTTGTCTTAACTTTTCCCTAGACCGCCCTTTCAGGTTTTCAATCCAGCAGACATATTTCTTGCATAGATGGTCCCTTTCAGATTTTCAGCCTATCTTTTCTCTTCTTTTTTTTATTTTTTTACTATTATATTTTTTAGTCTTTATTTTTGTCTGGACCACCCTTTTCAGGTTTTCAATCCATCAGACTTATTTCTCTCTTTTGCATAGACCTGGATGTTTTCAGTTAATCCGGATTTGTTTGTCTTTTTCATGTTGAATTATTATTTACTTGTATGAATTAGCTCTGAGTACCCTTCCTTTACTTTACTCGTGATGTTTTCACCATTTGGCTGGCATGCATTCATACAATCACAAGCATATAGATTTCAGTAAGAAAGACACTTTCAGTGAATGAATTTAATCAGAGTGCAAGGTGTTAATAACCATTTCCATTAATCAAACTCCTGGCATTAACCAGTCTTTACAGATTTTCAAGTTAACATCTTAATGTTTTTCTCTTGTGGCCCTAATTTTTTCCTGAACCACCCTTTTCAGGTTTTCAGTTTAGCTGGTGACTTTGTGAAGAGATACCCTAATTTTTGCCCTGCTAGTTTGTAGAATACCAACCGTCGGGTGTCACCCTAATTTATTATATATATATATATATATATATATATTATTGTGCCACTTTTTTGATTTATTTCTTTTGTTTTAGATCTGATAATGCTAAAGCCCGTCCTGGTCGATTAGGTCGATGAACTTGCTTTTGCCCATGCTTATGATCTTGATAGTCTCGTTTATCGAGTACTTTCTTGATCGTATAAGGGCATCATTCTGACTTTGATTGGTAATACCGCGAGAATTTGGTTCATGGGAGTTTTGATGCTTATGAAGCACCTTCCTAATTGGCTTGTTCGCCATTTTGACTCTTTCTTAAACATTGTTTGTACGGAGGGGGTTGTGCTCAATTGCACATCTCTCGATTAATTTAGAAGGTGCCCCCTTAAAAATGACGAGGTATATTGCGTCAAACAAAGAGATGTTTATCCCGTTCGATTTGGGAGTCCCCTTGAAATTGGATTTTGTTGTGTGAGGTCATGTGACGAGATGCGTTGGACCGAGCCAAGACATGTTCCTTTACGAATTTGGCCGTCTTTTTGATCCGTGGACTAGTGTAAGATTCGACTTTTATCTACATTAAGAAGTATTGCGTGACCATTTTGGTGAGCTTGTATCCAAGGCTTGATGATGGCTAAATCTTATCCATCATATTCATCCTTCATGTCAAAAACTGCTAAAGAGTAGAGAGACTGTGAAGCCCAATAGGACCAAGGTGTTAGACATTCTCATGAACCTATTATTGAAGGTGCCTTTTTGTCTTGGCAATGCAATTACAATTTAGGTTGTGCAAGGTATAAACCACTTGCTGAATCTTCTTTTTGAGATAGTCGTTATGGCAGTTGTAAATGGTGAGGCTTCCTTTTGATTGGCTAGCACACGGTACCCTTGGGGATGGGATTCTTGGAAATTCGGTAGCCTATTCTGAGCATATCTTTATATGATCAGGCGTAAGCGTTATCACGATTTTAAAGTAGTTTTATTATCTCACATTTGTTTTATTAGGAGTTAAATTGTTGGAAATGGTTACCATTTAGGAGATTCCGTTTGAACTCGAATTAATTCCATGCTTATGAAGTATCTCGAATATTGAAAACGTTATGCATATGTTCATATGAATGCGTGGACCAACTAGGCAAAACAAAACACAATTAAACGAAACAAAATTGTTCACCGAATTAAAAGTTTTAATAGTGGAATTGTTCAAAAAGCTAACGAAAGTTACATATTTAAATAGTCATCCTCCACATGCGGATTTTAAGGTCACACCTTCGGGCATGTTAGAATCGACATCGCTACTTGCCACCAAATTATAGTAGGGGGTTATTCATGTTGCTGGGTGCCTTCTTGGGTTCAGCAATCTTCCTCTCCCTTACTAGATGATGTATGGTGTTGAGTAGGTTTTTAGAGTTATTGGTGTAATGGCCTATCTGAACATCATAATCGCAAAAGTTGTACTCATTCTTAAGATTAGGTGGCTTATACTCATGGTGGGACATGAGAAAACCAACCTCCCACAACCTAGTGAAGATTGTTCTGAGTGGCACTTTATAGGGATTCACCAAGACAAACAAGTTGGCACCAGGTTGGACCATAGCGACTATTAGCGGCGTCTGACTAACCACCTGCACCATAGCAGGAGCCTTAGGCCCAGTAGGTGTAGGGCTCATGATAGGGGTATCATTAATCTTCCTATACCATGGTTTTCTAGCCCTTACAGCTTTTTCGTGCTCTACCTCACACTCAATTTTCTCGGACTTTTCAAATACCGCCTTGTACGAGGGGAACGAGTCGGTAGCCATCTCTGTGCAGAAAATTGGAAGAGACCTTCGAGGAATTTCAGAATCATCTTCTCAAGGCTCAACTTAGATTTCATCAAGACTTGAGATGACATCCATCTATTAAAGTACTGCTTGAAGGTTTCACTGGGTAGCTGGTGGACCCCTTTAAGGTGCTGGAGAGTTGTTTCCATCATGGTGTTGAAACCATAGTGCACTGTCAAAGCTTGGGATAGGAGCTTCCAATCAGTGATAATGTGTTAAGGCAGAGTGTAATACCAGTCGAGAGTAGGGCCCCATAGAGAGCACGGAAACATTTTAGCAAGGACCTTATCACTTAACTTCTTCACCATCATGACCATTTCATATATAATGATATGAGAAGCAAGGGCTCCATACCTATCATAGGGTGCCATATTGGGCATAGTGAAGTTATTGGGGACCCAATCCTCATTTCGTTTAGATTTTTTAGTAGCCAAGAGTTGACGGATATAAGCTTGAATCTTGGGTGTCACACCCGGAGGTTGTATGACCTGATCGTTGATTGGCTGATGGGTGAAAGCTATGGCCTCAGGTGTCATGCTTAGAGATTGCGTGACCTGGTGGTTCAGAACTGGTGGAGATGGTGGAGGAATGTCCAAGCGGGGAAGAGCGATTAGCTAGCTACTAAAAGGGTTTTGGGGGTAGTTGGTGCCCCTAGGAGTTCCCCCAAACTGAGGAGGAGTAAAAGATGGCAAAGGATGGATTAGCCTGCTGGAAGAAGCTAAAAACTAATGAGTGAATGCTGGAGGGACCGAGCTCCTAGCCAAAGGTCTCGGATGGTAAGGGATAATCAACTGGGTTGCTAAGGTTTGCAGAAAAGCAAAGATTTGCCCGAACTAAAATGGGCTTACCACAGGTTGAGTTAAGGGTGTTGGGTGAAAAATAGGTGCAATGGGTCTTATCTCTATCGGACTGACCAACATCTGTGCTAAACCATTTTGGGCTGTCATATCAGACTCAAAGACCTGGTCTGAATTCCTATCCTTAAGGGCTTGCTTGACGGCTGCTTGTACAGTTATGAGCGGGCGAGCTTTTTTATGGTTTCTTTTATATTGGCATGGCTAACGGGGGACTCCCAGGTTTTAATGTGGGGAGTCGCTGCTAGAGCGCGGGGCTCATTATATGTGTGAACATACTTCACATATCCGACCTGACAAAAGGGGTCGAGGACTCCTTTAGCGATTGGCCTTTTATATTGTGGAGCAGGGTCCCTATTGTATACAATACTAGAGTCGCCACTTGGATCAGCTCTTCTAGTAAATTGATGGTATAACAGATCTGAGCAGGATTCCTATATCGATAAAAGAGAGATTCTAGTTTTGGATGAAATAGTTACTTGCCATTTGAATTTGGATGAAGCACATTTTCAAAAAAGAATCTTTTGTTATTTAGATAAGCAAAAGAGATGAGTTAGAGAGATACGACCTTTGCGGGCCTAGCCCTTGGAGCTTGGGCACGGTGTGATTGGATTACCTCATGGGTTAGTTTAGAATGCATGATTGAAAATAATACTTCGACCCTCAGTTACCTTTTGTTTGTTGCAGGATGATTGGAAGGCCCGGTACTAACTAGGACTGCTTTTGCTTTATATTTCTTCAAGATTTCTATGGAGATAACCTCAGGGAAATTTGCAGTGGGCTTATTTGAGTGTTTGGGAATGAATGGGTAGCTTTCTAGCTAAAAGCTATTTCAAGGAAGGGTTTTTATACCTTGGTATAGTTTTGGGATAGTTTTGGTATGGGCTCTTTACAACGAGGGATTTCCAAAGAAGGATTGCTCGAGAATAACTTATCTCTTTCTCTACGGATGATTGAATGTCCTGGAAATATCGGGGGAAGTTTCCTTTTATAGAATTTTTAGGAGCGTCGATTGACATAATTGCAGTGTTAATTGATGCAATAGGTGTCAGAGTAGCTTTAATGCATCATTGGCCTAGATTCCCCTACGAGTGTCGATCGATACGATAGGGAAGCATTGATTGACGCAACTTGGGCAATGATAGCTTTGTTGAGTCATTTTTGTAGGTTTGATGAGTCAACAAAGGAATCGATGTGTAGCACTATCAATCGTCACAATGTAATAGCATCGATCGACGTAATGCAGGGTATGACATGTGTTGATCGACCCTAATCTTCAAGGTGTCAGAATCTTGTTTCCTAGGAGTGGTTTTTAGTTTGGGGTGAAACATGGTCTTTGTCAATACCGGCTTGTCTTTTCCTGAAAAGGTCTTCTACATCATTAGGCCTAGACAGACAGTGCTCACAGGTTGTCCCTCACGTACAACAACTTATACCGCGGAGGTAAAGTTTTTGCATACGCAAAGTGAGTGCGGTGAGTAAAAAAGTGCGCGTGATTTTGAGAGAATTTAGTCAATGTTATTTGATCAACTAAATTTTTGAAATCAATTAATGTTTAACGGGTTTTGGAAATATTTTAGGAAATTCATTTGGATTCTTGCAGTGTTTGTTTGAAAATACTGGGTCCGCCAGTATTTTTGAAAATGATTTTCTTGCTAGAAAATGCAATTTTCAAAACTAGGATTTAATTGGCACTGCAACTCCATCCTGAAAAGATAGAAAATGGTAATTTTTTAATATGCGTCGATCGACACATAGGGGTTGTGTCGATCGACACAACCCTTTGAATTTCGAAAGGCATTTCAAGGATTTCATTGATCAACACACATGGATTGTGTCAATCGATGCAATTGGGAATTCTATAAATTCTGTAATTTTTCTAAAAATAGAAGACTCTTCACACAAAAACCCTTTCTTTCGGCATTTTCTTTGTACAACAGAAGCTATATTAGGGCTTTTCGCACTCTCTTTTCTTCTGATCTTTATTCGATTTTCGTCCATAATGATGTGGACAAAAATCATGTTGTCTAGAGGCCGAACTCGCGCCCCTACCTTAGTGCTAGAGGTAACTATTCATGGCAAGGTGGTCCATTTTCCATTCATCACCAAGGAGGACAATTATAGGCTTCCTATGAGGAAGATTTTTCATGTCGTGGATAGAGTCAATGCTATCCCCCTCAATCTCAAACCTGAACAACACCTCTCTCGTGTTCTGGTAAATCAATAACTTTTCCTCTTTTTCTTTTTTAGAATCGGCATCCTTTTAGGAAATTTGTTGATAATACATGCTCTATTGAATTTGCTACTGGTTCTGTACTATTTTAAACTACCTGTATGACATTCTATAATTTTGAAATTTTAGGCTCAGCATCGATCGACGCTTCTAATTTTTCAGAATGCGTCGATCGACGCTCCTTAGTGTCGATCGACACTTGTCTTTTAAAAGCTTTTTTTATGCCTTTGAGTATTTGGCATCTTTCTATAGTTCTGGAAAAATAATCTGTGATGTTTTGCCTGTGCATATGCTGTTGTGTGCATGGAATTCAGAAACTTTTTAGGGTAACTTAATGACTATAAGCCTTGTGATGCCTTGGAATTCCCTTATTTGATCATAACTTAGTAACTATAAGCTTGTCTTGGTCATTAGTGCTTAATGGCTATAAGAGCGATTTTGGTGACGATTTTATCCTTAATAGTTATAAGGAATGACTTTTAGGTAGCTTGATGAATTTTTGCTTAATGAGTATAAGCGGATACATATTTTTTGTGAACTTTGGTGACTTGTGCTCAATAACTATAAGCATGACTTTAGGTGAAGGATTTTTATATGCTTAATTACTATAAGCGACTTTTTGATTTGGTTATGTTTGCTTTGCAGAAATTCGAACATTGGGGTATGGGCAACTTCTTGGATCTTACCACTTGGTGGGGAGTTCTTTCTCCTGAAGTGAAGAGGATTTTAGAAGATGCGGGTTTTAGTGCATTCATCAAAAGATTCATTCCAGTGAAGCTCGTTCGATATTCTCGTGTGGTCTTACAATTGATTTTGAGGAGATGGTCTTACTCGACCCATACTTTCCATTTATCGTGTGGGGAGTATACCATTACACCATTGGATTTTACCGCCATCACCGGTTTGCATTTTGATGGGGGTATTATTCACTTTAATTGCACCATGAACATGGGCAACTATAATCCCGCACTCGTGCTGAGATTGTTGGGGTTTACTAGTGTTAGTAAGGAAATTCCTGACAATGATTTATACACTTTTTGGTTGGCCTAGGGAAATAGGGCCCCTGTTAGTGCTGAGGCTCGAGAGCAATGTGCTCGTTCTTTAATGTTATATGCCCTAACCAATACTATATTCCCTATTGGTAATTTGGCCCTTAATTTGGATCTCTTAGGTTCTTTGGTAGATTTGAGAAAGTTTAACAAAATGGCATGGGGTAGAGTTGTATTAGGGCAACTATACTTGGCCCTGGATCACTGTGCGAGGAAGGACACTTTGGAGCTAAAATCCTCGAAACTTGTTATTGAGGTAATCTGTTGGGAAATTTATTACGTATGTGTTTGTGTCACGCATTGACTTATGCTTATCCTTCTTCTTTTGCAAATTTAGGGTTTTGAGAAGGGGATCCTTTCTTAGCCAAAGAAGGCCAAGATTTGAAAAGATATCCCTCACTTTCCTCGTCTTCCTTCTTGGTTGGTGGCTTGGGGGAATCTAGATGCCACTGAAGCTGAAAAGAGGAACAAGAACCTTACCTTTAATGAGGTGAGTCTTTGTATCTAATATTTGTATTTTTTTATTTTCGGTGTTTACTAATGATACTTGCTTATAGGTTATTCATTCTTTATGGGAGAATGAATCTAACTAGAGCAGAGTTATGAGAATGAATCTAACTAGAGCAGAGTTATGATGGCCGCCGGGGAGATGGTGCCAAAATGCTGATCCTGGAAAGCCATTTTTCCCTTGAGTGGTATCTAGGGGAATAGGTGGTGCAATATGACAAGTCTTCGGAGGAGAGACTGGTGCCCCCTGATCTCCCGAGGTGGTTATTCTGACCAAAGCTGGTTGAGGAGGCTCTTGATATCCTAAAGGGAGAAGGCGAGATGGTGGAGTTATATGGCGAGGCCAGCCTATATCCTAATTTCATGACGGAGTGTTTACTTGGCTAGCCTCTAGAGGATCAGGTCGCATCCTAAAGGGTGTGTCTCTGTCTTTTAATGATAATTTTTATGTCTTTTAAGTCCTAATTCTACTTTTTTTTGTAGGGCAAAAGGATAAAGGGACCATATACATCGGGTGAGGCCACTACTCACGTCACAGGGCATCGAGACTACCAGGTCCCTATAGGGTTGCACATCTACCAGCCTGACCTGTCCGTCCATTTCCCTCCCTTTGGAGCGAGTGACTCAACTAGGGTGGGCATGGCTTTTACGCCTCCTCATGCAACTCATGTGAGCTTATCACTCATATTATGATCATCTATTTTCTTTTTGGTTTGTGTTAATTTTACAAGTGTCGAGAGAGGTTAGAGAGAGAGGCGGTTAAATTCTCTTTGATTTTAAGAATATCTTGTTGGGGAATAACTTTGTGATGGCAGTAAGACCTAACAAGCTTATTTTCCACTAGGTATGTATGGACGCGTGCTTATGTATGCATGAAATGTTTGCAAGGTAAGATTCAGGCACTGAACTCATATATGGATCAACTTAGAGCTGGTTACACGGCACCTCCACTGATGGGACCTTCGGGGTATGGCCACTACGGATAGGCTCCATCGGCAAAATATGCATAACATTCCTCTAGCTATAGAGCGCAGGGTTACATACCTGATTATTCGGCCCAGGCTGGCTTTGTAGGGACGTCTTCATAGTTTCCACCAACTCCTCCGTTTGTGCCGACGTCTCCCCTTGTACAGCCTCTCTAACTCTTGTCGAGTCTAGGGGGCCAAGAGGGAGTTAGAGATAGTAGTGAGGTACCATAGGCGAACTTGGAGGCCCCTATTTATCAGGCAATTTAGGATATGATAGTTAGGCCTTAGCTTGGCATATATATTTTTTTATGGTCCATGCGTGACAATTTTATCCAGTACATTTGATGGTTGGATTGGATGTGTTTTTACCCCTTTATTATTTTCTTTTTGTGGATTGGTAGGTCCTTTGAGGCATTGTTTATTTTTGGATGGATGATTTATTTTACTATCTTGGCATGCCAGCTTCATTGCTTTAATGTTCTTTCTCTAAAGATGATCTTCTTCTGGTTCAGTTGGTATTGATCTTATGATCAATCATTGCCTTTATTGTGAAATGGTCAAATTGACATCGATACGTTCAAGACCTGACTGACAAAATATCTTCAGATTCTGAGTCCGGCTAATTAGAATCAGCTTCAGGCTAGGTGCCTTTTAAACATGTGGCATTATTACAACATCATTCTGGATGATACGTTTCTATGAAGTGCAATAAGTTTATGGGATCCACTTGACCACCTGTTTCCCTTCAATAACCAAGAGTTGTGTCCACTTTATGAAGAGTTCTGTGCCATAATGGACATTTCTTGCAACCAAAAAGTTATGGTGCCCAATTACGATGTTGTTATGGAGTAGTATGATGTGGATTTCCTAAAACTTTCTAATCGTCAGAGGAATAGAATCTTGTCTACCAACCCTGAGCAAGCCGAATTGATTTTAGGGGTGGCTTTCGAAATATACTCTTCCATTCCTTCCAATCACTAGAGTTGGGTTCCTCTCATGGTCGTATAATTGATGGGAAGTTTTCTATGTGAATCCGACATTGAGGTCTATAGTCCTCGGTTGGTGTCTATGATCTGAAAAACCCTAGAGGGATCATCACCAATGATTGTGGTCGTAGTCGAGAACTTCATTTATATGGACCCCATTCATCAAGATGTGGATGTGATGGTGCGAGGGAGAAGGATCCTCCTTCAGGTAGATTTCATTGTTATTGTCATTGACTTTTACTGGTAGTGGCTTGGTGACAGTTTTTTGCATCATTGCAGATATGGCTAATGGAGCATAAGAAGGTCATCGGAGTACTAGCTAGATTGGCAGATTCCTATGCCCCTAAGGAATTTTGGGATTGAGGAATGCAACCTGGGTATCGTAGGAATCAACCCTCACATGAATGGGTGTATTTCCTACAGAGGCTAACTAAGAGGGACATTAGGTGGACTTGCCCTTGGTGGAAAATTGATGAGGTGACCACCCGAACTTTTCCTTAGGGCATTCTGTTTTTGGGCCTGGAGAAGATATCATACTACTTTCTAGAATGCGTGAGTCGATAATATGGTCATCCTTAGTATACGCTTGAATACATTCACGCCCCACCTGTGAGACCCTGGGGGCCTTTGTGGCCGGCCCACATTCGTACCAAGTAGGAGAGTCGCACATTGGTCATCATGAACTATGAGCGGCCATTTAACAAGTTGCTTGATGAGATCTATTTAGGATGGCTATTTTCCATCAAGGTAGCGCCTACAATTTATCGCCGCTAAGTTATGTTTTTGAGTTTTTTTAATAAAGCCTCGACTTTGTTTTGGGCATATGTGCTATGTATGTGTGCTTCTCTTTAATGTATTTCGTACTTTTAATGTTCACGACTTTAGGAAGATGATGAATTTTCAACGTGATTTTCCTCTGTCTCGAACTGGTCTTTCAAACGTAATATGCTTTGAGCTTGTCCCGATTGATGGGATTTATGAACTCATTTCCGTCCATATCCATGATTTTTCGGCTCCTTTACTAAGAACTCGTTTTACCACATATGGACCTCTCCAATTTGGACGAAATTGACCTCTGGGGTTAATATGAGTGGCTTTGACCTATTTCAACACTGGGTCACCGGCCTTAAGGGGCATATCGACCCTCGTTACCCGATTATTGTAGGCCCAGACCGTTCATTGTTGGTACATTCTCAAACTATTAAGGGCTTCTAGGCGCCTTTAATCGACAGTGTTAAGCATTTCGTAACACAAATTTTCCCACTCGTCTTCACGTAATTTTCGCTCGAGTGCCATACGGAGTGACTTGACTTTGATTTCTATAAGAAGAACTGCTTCCATCCCATATACCAAAGAGAATGGCATCTATCCTTTTGGGGTTTTGATGCTAGTTTGATAGCTATAGAGGGCATAAGGGAGATGATCGGCCCAATCACGATGGGTAACTACCATTTTGGACAGAACCTTCTTCACAGCTTTATTGGCCACTTCTATCGCCCCATTGGCTTGAGTATGGTATGGCAATGATCAATGATGTTCAATGTTGTGTCATTCCAGTAGGTCCGCAGTCTCCCCTTCAAATTACACTCTATTATTGGATGCCATATGATGAGGTATGCGTATCAGGCAAAGATGTGCTTTTGAATGAATTCTGCATTTTTCTTAGTAGTGATCCTAGTGTAAGATTCAGCTTCAACCCATTTCGAGAAGTAGTCCATAGCTACTATGATGAACTTATGGCCATTGGTTGATGATGGTCTGATTTCTCCCATGATGTTGATGCCCCAAGCTGAGAAAGGCCATGGAGTGGCTAGGTGCTGCAGCTCGATTGGAGGTAAGTGACTGATGTTACTAAAAATTTGGCATTCATGGCACTTATTGACTAGGCGCGTGCAGTCAACTGTCATGGTCACCTAGAATTAACCCATTTGTTGTATCTTCTTAGCTAGCATCACTCCGTTCATATGAAGACCACATATTCCTACGTACGGTTCATGCATGACCTTGTCAGCTTCCACTTGTCCCAGGAATTTAAGGAGGATTCCGTCGGAGGATATCCAAAATAATTTCCCCTTGATAGGCCTAAAATGAACTACCAACTTCTATGGGGTGGTCTTGTCGGCATCTGTAGCTTCTGTTGGAAAGGTCCTACTTTTGAGGTACTAAAATATATCACCGTACCAGGTTTCTTGTTTTGTGGAGATTTGCATGACCGAAGCAAGGTAGTGTGAAGCATGTACAACTTCTACTGCTATTGGTTTCATGCATTGTTGTTCAGAGTTTTCCCATATGGAAGCCAAGGTGGCTAGTGAGTTTGCCATCTGATTTTCCTCCTTCAACACATGTTGAAATTTGCATTTCCCGAAGAGGGATGCCTTTATCCATACAGATTCAAGGTACGGTCAGAGTGATTCTTCCTTTACTTCCCAATCGCCTATCACTTGCTTGATGACAAGAGCGGAGTCTCCCATAACTTCTGCTTATTTCGCCCCTAATGTGAGCAGCGAGCTCAGGCCAAATAGACACGCCTCATATTAGGTGCCATTATTAGTTATCGGGAACCCTAATCTTTTGGAAAGAGGGATCAATCCTCCTTCAGGGGATATAATTATGACTCCCAGACCAGCTCCCTTGTGGTTCACCGCCCCTTCGAAGAACATGGTCTACCTGCAGGGTTCATTTGCTATCATAGCTAACTATTCATCTGAGAATTTAAGTTTCTCAATGTAATCAGATTCCAAAGCTTGGTTGGCCAGAAATTCTGCCACGGCCCATCCTTTCATCACTTTTCTAGTGACGTAATCAATCATTGAACTCTGATAGGAGTAACAACCATTAGGATAATTTTTTAGCCAAGGAGGGTGCTTGATAAAGGTATTTTATGGGATCTACCTTTGTAACTACCTAGATTTTGTAGGACTGGAAGTAATGTCTGAGATTCTTGGTTAACCACACCATGGCGGCACAGGTTATCCCAACTATGGTGTATCGGGTTTTGTACTCTAAGAGCTTTTTACTAAGGTAATGAATGATATATTCTTTCTTTTCTTCGTGTTCTTATACCAGCATTGCCCCTACAGAAATTTTTTCAATGGCTAGGTATAGGGTAAGAGGTTTACGCGACATAGGCGGCTTTAGTACTGGCAGATTAGACAAGTATGCTTTGATCTTTTTGAAGGCTTCGTGGCATTGCGGATTCTAAACAGCCGGTCGCTGCTTCTTGAGGAGTTTGAATATGGGTTTACAGACATTGGTCAGTCTTGTAATAAACCTGCTGATGTACCATAGGGATAAAATAAAAGTTCAAACTTCTTTCTCGGTCTTAGGCGGAGGTATATCGAGGATCGCCTTCACCTTATCGGGGTCAATTTCTATGCCTCGTTGGCTAACAATGTGACTGTGAGCACTGGATTTCAATAGTCCATCTCACAAAACTATGATGAGAGCTAGATAATGCATTCTTTTACAGGTGTTATCCATTAGAGGTTTTCTGTTGCTATAGAGTTGAGTTTGCACATAACACGGAGACCTAAACTAACCTTAGGTGCCCCGTATGGATGCTGCCTAGTGGTACAAATCCACTGGCAGACCCGTATAGGTGATAGCTTTAGTACACTTGGAGGGGACCTGTATAGGTCCCCTGGTACAAATACGGGCGGGGCCCTACCCGTACAGGTACCCTAGTTGCCTAAATAGGCTATTTCGGAAGCCATCTCTTGCTTTTTTCAGGAAAAGCCAGGTTTTAAATACGTTTATTGCATTTAGACCTAACTTTCACCCTATAAATAGGGCCTTTTCCCCACCATTTCACAAGATACAATTCCTAAGCAAAATTACTATAGAAAAATTATAGTTCTGGCAATCTCCATAGGGATAGTTGAGGTATAAGAGGTATAAAATAGGGAGAAAACCCATTCATTGAGGTTTTGTCCACATTTTATTCGTTCCTAGCTTCATTTACTAGGTTTTAGGGGAGATTCTATCCACTCAAATACTCTCCTAAGCATTCCTAACTATTCACATACTTTGGCCGAACTCTCTCTACAGCAAAGGGATCTCCTCAAAGTGGATTCACATCGTAAAGTTAACGCTCTTGAGTTTCAAAGAGACTAACATCTCCAATTTATTATTATTATCAGTTTATTCTATATTGACTGTTCTTTCAATTCTTATTTTGGGTCAGATCCTGATTAATGCAGGCTTTATTGGTACCTAATATATCATTTTGGTGATTGTACTGGTGCGCCAGACTCCTATAAAGGGAACACCCGCATCTATTTTATCTCCTATATAATCAATATGTTGCTATAAACTGAACACTAGTTTTGTCGAATCTGACAGGACCCATACGAGTCCCCCAAACCTGTATGGGTCCTCCTCGATAGCCGTACAGGTCCCACCTACTCGTACGGGTATCAGCCTCTAGACAGAACCCAAACTTCCTTTTTTGGTTAAATAAAAAACAGCGAACTCACCATTTGCCATGTAGTCATTTTCACTAATAATCCGGTAAATCAACCCACAAAAGCTAAAATATGGTTTTACGACATAAATCGCATTTTCCTCTCTAAAATGTTGATTTATGTCGTGCTATAGACTACGTTAACATTTGTGGATGCAAGGGGAATTTACTTTCATTTTGTTTTATAACTTAGAACAAATGTATAGGATCTCTTTGTAATTTCCCCCATTTCTCCTTGGTTGTAATTTTTATTCCCCTATTTATTGCTTGTGCTTTATTGTAATATGTAAACGCACGTAACGAGTGTGAAAGAGTGTAGAAATAGGATTTCTATGATAATTCCCCAAATGATGAAAGCTAAAATGGTTTTATGAGGTGAATTTAATTTTGAATCAACTAAATGAGAAATAAGTGACTCATCCGATACCTGAATCTCTGATCTAATAGGTATGAGTCTCCCACCCGGAGGGAACTGTACTAAAACTCTTTCCCAAGTAGACAACTTAGGTGGTGACTCTATCAATTGTATCGGGATTTGGGTCTTGATTTGTTTATTCGTTAAAATTGGCTTATTGTGCAAACTTTAACTAAAAATGTTTTGTCACGCCTAAATAAAACAAAACCCCCAGTGGTCCCCGCCTCTCACATAGGATCAAGGGAGACTCACACGTCGTGGACATCTCACAGTGACCTATCAATTTCCTAAAAGTTACTTCAAAGACACATTTCTTTATGTTGAGTCATAGATTGTACTTCTCTACCCGGGTGAGGAAGCGATTGAGCACAACCGGGTGCTCTTCGGGGGTTGGTGATTTTACCAACATATCATCCATATATAATTTGACCTCTTTATGGATTAGGTAGTAGAGTAAAGTGTTGACTGCCCTTTGGTAGGTTGTCCCTGCATTCTTGAGTCTAAACGGCATGACTTTATAGCAGTAGATTCTCCATTCCGTGTTGAAAGCCGTCTTAAACTTGTCGATAACATCATCAATATCTGGTTATATCCCAAAAAGCCATCCATGAAGGAATACATGGCCGCCCATGCTGTACTATTGATTAGTACATCTATGTGGGGTAGGGGAAAGTCATCCTTTTATGAAGCTTTGTTGAGATCACGGAACTCGACACAGACTCAGACTCTCCCATCCTTCTTTGCCACTGGTACTATATTGGCCAACCATTTTGGGTATTCCACGACTTCTAGGAACTTAGCTTTGATTTGCTTGGTTAGGTCTTCCGTGACCTTTTCTGCCCACTCAGGTCTCAATCTTCATAGTTTTTGTTTAATCGGCTAGGTGGGTGGGAATTTTGTGTTCTGTAATGGCTCTATCGACTCCATGCATGTCATCATAGGACCAAGCGAATGCTTTTACGTGCAATTTGAGCACTCTTACTAATTCTGTTTCAAGTTACGGAGCAAGGTCATTAGAAATTGATATCATCTTGGGGTCATTTTGAGTTCCTAAATTTATTTCTTTTGTAAGAGCGTCATGAAATCAAAAGCATCACACAACTAAGCGAAGTCGTACATTTTATTATCATTGACACTTTCACAATATAAGTTGTTAAGCTCAAAGACATCAGAAATTAAAGCATTATTATCGACTTTTGGGATGGTAGTTTCCTCATTTGGAATCTCTGTGCTGCTGCTGTCGATCATGACTTTGACCTTGGACTTTCCCTTGATCATGAGTTAGGCCAGCCCAGTAATTATTTTGTCCATTCCTTAGTCTGCAGGTTCTCCTTTTTGTGATTTTGACTCGGCCTTCTTGTCGTCAAGGTGGGCTTTTATTAGCTTAGCTAACTTTATTACTAGTTCTTTGACACTTGACTGGTTTGTCATCTTTTACCTCTTGAGGGCTTCTTCCTTGGATGAGGTCGTACTATTCTCAGTTTACTTCTTATAATTAGTCGAGCAAATGGGGCCTTTGAAGCCTGTGATGTCTAAGAATATCTCAAAGTCGGGCACTTCTTCTTCTTCGATCTTGACTGGCTCGGGCTTGCCTTGGTAAAGGATTTCCCCAGGATGAACAAAGATTTCTAACATTTGGCACCTCCTTGACCAAGCCCTTTGTCGGTTCCTACCCTTGTATCTAAGTCTAGAGGGGCTATGAGAGCCTGTAGCGAATTTAAATTCTAGGCGGTCTTGTTCTTGCTCTCCGAGGCCAGCCCTAGGGTTAAGCGCTGATCCATGTAGTTTCTTACCCATTTGGACCATTGGGTTGGTTTTTCATCATTTCCCATGGTGGCTGTTAGAAATCTGCCTACATATTCTGGGGTTACACATATGGCAGCTATGGAAGATTCCTTGTCGGCCTTGAGGAGTACTATCTTCCCTTTTTAGGTGATTTTCACCTTTTGGTGCAAGGTGGAAGGGACACCCCTCCAGCACATGAAACCATGGTCAATCGAGTAGCAGGGAGAATGTGATCGGGATGTTGATGACGGTGAAAGTTGTAAGGGACTTACCTTCGCCTGCCTTCATGCTTGCCTCAAAAGTTCCCAGGACAGACCTTTTTGTGTTGTCATATGCTTTGATAACCATTACAGACTTCTTGAGCATCCTTTCGTTCAGTTCCAGGATTGGTAAAATATTTAGGGGGTAGAGCTTAAGTGCAGAGCCATTGTCCACTATAACATATGGCATTACTCGATCTAGTATCTCAATCTTCAGGTACAAAGCCCTATTGGGTTGTAGCCCATCATTTGGCAGATCTACCTTATAGAAAACAATGTCGAGGGATTCGGCATGGGTATTGCATCCAATTAAGGCACATACTTTCGTCGGCAAGGCTAGTGATGGTGCCTCCATTTCCATCAAGTTTTCCATGATAGCCATCCTGTGTTTTTGGGATCCCTATAAGAGATCCCATATACTCATCTTGACAGGGGTGTTTATTAATTGCTCGACTATAGGAACATCGACTCCCTCAGTCAGGTCATCCGCTGGTGGAATCTTTGCAGGGCTAGGATTAACTTAGACCTGAGGCTAATAAATTCTCCGGCTTTTGGTAACATGATTGATGTGCTCCTATCGTTCTTGGGGAGTACCCTCGGGCTCGAACACTACGAACTCATTGAAATCTTCTTCTAGGGGAATGTCGTTTAGTCGTATGGGCCTATCAATGCATAGAGCCGGGCCTTTGTGGCTTTTGCCTCATAGTGTACATCCGTTAGTAATGCTATGGCGGGGTTTTCTCGGAGGATCTCGTCTATCACGTATACTTGCGGTTTAATCCACTTGATCATGTTAACAATATTAGAGCGAGCCAAGACCAATCCCTCCAGTATCTCTACTATTTTTGGATGGGATACCGTTGTGAAGAATGGATAAGCTCAGGCTGCTGGCCCATCCCTTAGGTAAGGTTCCATTCTAGGAGGGTCTCCCCTCGATCCCTCATCTAGCTCTTCCATGGTAAAATAGTATAGGAAAGCTTGGCTTTGAATGCCCCAGAAGCAGCAGTAGTGATGCGCGGTTGGATTGTTCCAAGTTCTATTGTACCGTTCCAATGCCCTCCCACTAAGAGTGGTACTAAAGATTTTGGGCTAGAGGTGATAATGCTCATTCATTGAGTTCATTACTTCAGTAAATATAGCAAGGTAGATCCGAGGATGTTCGCTTCTATCATACTTAAGTTCTGGTGGTAACTTAGGGAAGAGCATGGTTCTGTGAGTGGCCTCCGAAGCGACCTCCAATTGATAGATTGCATCGAGCCTTCTGTAAAACCTTTGGTCATCTTATAGGCTCGTGAATACCATCGGGTTAATTGAAGTATTGGGTTAATGTCTTCTTGGTCGCTCTGTTGGATTCTCTAGAAAACTAGTCTTTCAATAAGGCATCCAACCCCGATTGAATTGATTTCTATAGGTGATCCATCCATGATTCCCTATAACTCTTCTCTTATTAATTGAGAGTTTAGTGACTCAGGGATAGGCAACATTTGAGGATCCGTAATCCCTTTCGGTGGCAGATCCTAGAAGCGTACCAGCTCTGCTGTCCATAATTGAGGATTAGCAGGGATTGTCCTAACATACCCATTTATCACTGTGCACACATTATCACTTGGATAATCAAGACCGTCGTCCCATCGAGATTCCCTGGTAGTCATGCTATATGACGTTGGTCTACTTAGCATAAAGTTAGGGCATGCCATATCCTTTAGTCCGAGGGCTAATTCATTGTTGCTTAAGATGCCCCTAAACTCCATTCCCCTTACAAGGTATGGGGCCGATTGGGCATGCCCTCTCAGAGCATGAGTGGACTCTTTATTGCTTGAGTATCCATGGTCACCTTAATGCCAAGGACGGGTATACTGAGGTGGCTTTGGGGGTGCTACTTTGCTCGAAGGGCCTCCTCTGTGGGGGTTCCTACTGCTTTCCCCTATATCAAAGTGAGGGTTTAGGTGACGTGCTTATTCCCTGAATCTGTGAGGGCTTGACATCTCCACACATCATATGAGGGTGGTGATGGTAGTGCGATGGATCATATGTACAGTTCCATCATCAGGCATGCGTCTTTATCTTTAGTAAATGAGCCTGAGGCGTATGCACTCTAAGGAAGGGGGAAGGACCCAAGAGTAGGACCCGTCATCATTCCTGAAGAACTGCATGTGAGGAACGAATGCTTGGATGAATTTTTGACACATTAATTGCCAATCCCATCGTCGGTGGGTTAAGATTCAGAAATACCAAGCTAGGGCCTGACTGGTTAAAAATCAAGGGAATAGGGTTGGTGCCCCTAGGACACTGATGTTATATAGCTCTAGGGTTAGGAGGAACCATCTCAGGGATTTGATGGGATCAGAGTTTCCTGAAAACCTATTCTCATTCCCTTCCCAATTGGCTATGTAAAGGAGACCTCATGATCTGTTTTCTTCTTCATAAGCTGATACTCTTTCAATCATATGCATCTCATCGAATATAGGGTTATCATCAAAGCAAGGATCCTCATCCTAGTTATCCAGTCCCCGCTCTTCTATCTTGTCAAGCAAAATGGCGTTGATGAATAATGTTTCACAGAAGTTTGATTCTGCTTTATCTTCCTAATGGTGAGATATAGTTGTACTTTTAGTGGTTGACTCCTAACTTAGCAGTAAGTTTGAGGAATCATGTCTTATAAAAGTACACAAGCTAGCGCTTACAGTTAAAATATCCCAGTACCATTCGACAGGCAGCCCATTATACCAGTTATAAACTTTTTCATTGAGGAATGTGGCCAGTAGGGCTGGGGCCATTGTGCTACTGAGCTACCAAAATGAACTGAGCAGGCTAACTAGATTAGGTCCTACTTCAATCACATCCTCCTCAATACCTATGAGTCCCATGGCTCTTAAGTCTGTCGAGCACATTGGGGTGTCATCTGATTACCACCATTTAGGTGGAGCCTCCTTATGCTCGATAAGATATACTGCCTGATTGCCCTCATTAAGGGACTCTTGGAGTATTCTAAGTCTGTCGCTAGGGAAGGTTTCTAAGAACTAGTCTTCTAGCTCTACCCAGTCCCATAATTACCTAGGCGATATGGAAAGGTACCAATCCATTGCATCCCCCGTGAGGAGTATGGGAAATATGGTGACCATACCGTAGGGTGGGATATTGTATTTTGCTAGGAGGTCATAGAATTACTCCAAGAAAGTGACTACATCTGTGTCCCCTTCGTACTGGAGTTTTTCCATTGCCAAAGCCATGAGTTTTCCTGACTCAGACAACTCTTTCGCACAGGTGTCAACCCTGTCTATTTCTATGAGTTGCCACCCGATATCATTCATCCGGAAGCAAGGATACAACTGGGCGGTTGTTTCTCCCACCGTTATTGTCTTCATAGAGAAGGATAGCATTGATATGGGATTTGAAGCTCAAAAGTGGCTTATTTTGGGTGCTCAGCTTCCACTCCGACTCTTCTAAATTCTCTTCTTAGATCATCTTTTGTAGATCCCGTAGTAGTCGAACACATTCGTTAGTTCTGTGCCTATTTACCACTTGATACACATAAAAGTTATCTCTGTCAGCCGGGGATGGTGGCACAAAGGGTTTTAAGATTTGCATGCACCCAAATTTTCTCAGCTTGGTGAATATCTGAGATAGTGACTCAGCCATGGTGAGATTTATTGTGGCGGTGCCAGAGCGATTGCAGCACTGGCGGCCTTAGTTTTCTTCTCTTCCCTCTTGGTATAGGAAGGTTTTGGTTTGTAGGATTTTAGGGGAGCCACCCCATAATACGGCTTATTTTTAGACAATAGGCTGCCTCTTCCTGCCTGATGCACTCTTCCTCATCATACTTCTCGATTCTTTTGGCATATTCCACAACATCACTAAAAGTATAGAATTTCTTCATTTTCATTTCTTCGCAAAACTTGGGATTAGACCCCTTCACCAGTTTGATAACTAGGGCATCCATCTTCAGGGCACCATCCACCACTGATTAAACTGCGACCCATCTGTGGTAATAGGCTTCGAAGGGTTCCTTAATATGATGTCGGACCCTTTCTAGGTCCTGCAAGGTCATTTCTACTCTAACATCATAGGCATAGTTCTCAATGAAGGCAGTACCGAGCAATTTCATGCTCAACTTCACTTGGCTAGACATTCTCATATACCAGTTAGTAGCTGGACCTCTTAGGGTGATTTGGAATAAGTTCACCTAATCGACTTTAGGAATGCCCATACTCATCATGATGTGGAGGTACCCCTCAATGTGGGCTTCGGGGGAACCCATGCCATCAAATGGCGGAACTTAGGCCATGAAAAAATTAGCAGGTAGCAGCTCTAGGATCGAGAGCTCAAACTTTTGCGGATCTATGTATTTAGTGCTGGAAGGTCCCGTAATGCGCTTCAACTTAGGGACCATCTCTTCAAAATCAAAGAATTTCTTCTCAATCTCCATAACTTTATCACCTGGATCAAAACCCAAAATTTTGGTGGCTCTCATGTTACTAATGAAGGCCTCAAATTTCTTTAAAAAATCCTCAGAAAGGATTATATCTTATATGGCTTCTAGCAATGCCTTGTGGTTATCGGCCATTTTATCGCTTTGTTCTGCAAGAGTAGGATCATCAGAATCTGCCTCCTCAGGGGCTCTTCTCTAAGGCTTTTTCTTTTTAGGTGCCAGCGCAAGCAATTTTCGGTGAGCTGAAACATAAATGGGTGAGTATTTGATCGTGCGCATGATGTACAAGCCTGTGGTCGTTTCTAGCATGGTTTTTATGGTGCATGCATATTTATGCGATGTATGCATATTGCCTTTGATGTAAGGTGGTGTTATTTTTTGAATCGCTTAATACCAAGGGTATACATGATGGTAGGTGTGCTCTAGGAGTGGCTTTTCTATAGTCGTGTTGCTTAATAATAGGGGTATAGTCATATCGCTTAATACGAAGGGTATGTGCGATGGTGCGCTCTAGGAGCAGCTTTTCTATGGTTGTATCACTTAATACCAAGGGTATGCACGACGGTGCACTCTAGGAGTGGCTTTTCTATGGTCATATCACTTAATACCAAGGGTATGCACGATGGTACGCTCAAGGAGTGGCTTTCCTTTGGTCATATCGCTTAATACCAAGGGTATGCATAATGGTGCGCTCTAAGAGCGGCTTTTCCTATGGTTGTATCGCTTAATACCAAGGGTATGCATGATGGTGAGCTCTAGAAGCAGCTTTTTCTATAGTTGTATCGCTTAATACCAAGGTATGCATGATGGTGCATTCTAGGAGTGGCTTTTCTATGGTCGTATCGCTTAATTCCAAGGGTATGGGTGATGGTGCGCTCTAGGAGCGGCTTTTCCTAGGCTGCATCGCTTAATAGCAGGGGTATGCGAGATGGTGCACTTGCATGGTATGATTATTTCATTTCATGGTTGCACGTAAATCGTGGTTAGTGGTTATATGTGACGAAATGTTTAAGTAGGACAACATGTACTTTTTAAACTCTCCCTTCCAATCTTATTACTCCATCGTGGTGAGTATCTTCACTAGGTGGGGGGCTTTTTCCTCTATTACCAACCTGGGGTAGACAAGGACATACTCTCTTTTATGATTTTGAAAAACTTGGGGTGCCCCTAGGGGAAGTTTTTAGGGTTATATTTGCTATATGCTGGGCTAAATCTGACAGGGTTACAGTTAATGGTAAACATGCATTATGTACTTAAACCTAAGAATCCTAATCGAATTTGAGAGCCTGTTTTCCACGTTAATATACTCAAACCTAGTGACCTTAATCAAGTTGACTGGATTATATTATACTACATACGGCTGGTGTGTCCTAACTTCATGTCCCTATACGAACATCAGATGAGTTCTAGAGACAAGAACACCGGGGTTCTGGGTGTAGACAAATGCAGATGCTATGCAGTAAACCCTAATAATTCCAAATTCAAATTGCTTTCACTATTTCATCTTAAATTGATTTTGTGGAAAATCAATTATAAAAGAGTATCACCCCCAGCAAGGTTACCACTGTGAGCGAGCGAGCTTTTTCATGGTTTCTTTTGGATTGGCACGGCCAATGCGGGACCCCCGAGTTTTATTGTGGGGAGTAGCCACTAGAGCGTGGGGCTCGTTGTATATGTGAACATACTTGGCATATCCGGCTGAACAAAAGGGGTTGACTACTCCTTTAGGGATTGGCCTTTTATATTGGGGAGCAGGGTCCCTATTTTATACAATATTAGAGTCGCCACCCAGATCAGCTCTTACGAGAAATTGATGGTATAGCTGATCCGAGTAGGATTCTTATACCATTAAAAGCAAGATACTGGTTCCAGATGAAATAGTTACTTGCCATTTGAATTTGGATGAAGCATATTTTTAAAAAAGAATCTTTTGTTATTTAAATAAGCAAAAGAGATGAGTTAGGGAGATAGGACTTTCGCGGGCCTAGCCCTCGGAGTGTGGTCTCGGCATGATTGCATTACCTCATGGGGTGGTTAATAATGCATGATTGAAAATAACACTTTGACCCTCAGTTACCTTTTTCTTATTACAGGATGACTGGAAGGCCCAGTAGTGATTAGGACTGCGTTTGCTTTAGATTTCTTCAAGAAGACTGTGGAGATGACCTTGAGGAATTTTGCAGTGGGTTTATTTGAGTGTTTGGGAATGAGTGGGTAGCTTTTTAGCTAAAAGCTATTCCAAAGAAGGGTTTCTATACCTTGGTATAGTTTTGGGATAGTTTTGGTATGGGCTCGATACCACGAGGTATTTCCAAAGAAGGATTGCTCGAGAATAACTTATCTTTTTCTCTTCGGATGATTGAATGTGCTAGAAATGCCAGGGGGAGTTTCCTTTTATAGAATTTTTAGGAGCATCGATCGACACAATTGGCAGTGTCGATCGACACAATAGGTGTCAGAGTAGCTTTGCTGCGTCATTGGCCTAGATTCCCCTATAAGCATCGATCGACACAATAGGGAAGTGTCGATTGATGCAACTTGGGTGGTGATAGCTTTGCTGATTCATGTTTGTAGGTTTGATGAGTCAGTAGAGGAATTAATACGTGGCACCGTCAATTGTCATAATGTAATAGTGTCGATCGATGTAATGCAGGGTATGACATGTGTACATCGACACTGATCTTCAGGGTGTCAGAATCTTATTTTGTTAGAGGGGCTTGTAGTTTGGGGGTGAAACATGGTCTTTGTCAGTATCGGCTTATCATTTCCTAAAAAGGTCTTGGACATCATCAGGCCTGGGACGGATCGTGCTCATAATAGTGGTTAATATAGAGGCTTGGAATGCATTTGAGTTCAGAAACTGAGCCATTGCACTGGTAAAATCAAAACCCGAGGGTGACTGTGATCCTTCTCCCGAGGTGGGAGTAGGGCCTACTTGTTCCTCAGACGGTGGGGGTTTCCATCATTGTTCGGGAATCACATGGCTAGCCGAGAGGAATTCTGGTGCAACTGAATCTGATCTGAATTTGACTCCCAACTGGAATCAGTATACGGAACCCCTTCAACTTCTGTAGTGACTACTGGGGTGAGAGAACGATGAATCAAATGGTGCTCTAGCCTTCTCCAAACCGGGGTATGACGATAACTTTGCCTCCTCCTAGTTGATAGATGGCGAGTAGCGAATTAGATCATGCGTGAAATGTGTAATGCCATATGTGGTATGAATGATTTTATCTTTCAAAGCAATACAAGATATGCTCACGAGGATGGCTGTGATTTTTGGGGGTAATATCATGATGAGACGTCTTATCCCTCCAACATATGTGGGACATTTGTATCTCACATCACACATAGTGATATGTAGTGATGCAATGGAGTTACAAAAGAAGTCCTACGCATATTGCTAAACTTCTTCCACGAGTAGAAGTAGTAAGGGCAAGTTGGTTTATCTTAGCCCTTGAAGCCGATGCATGGTCGATGCATGAGTACGTAGCACATAGCACACAAAAATTCCCTCTTCCAACCATATGACTCCTTCGTAATGCCTCATTAAAATGGATGGAGGTCAAACTCTTCATCGACTTTTTCTAGCACGACTTTGGTATAGGGTTGTTGATGTAGAAGGTTCTCGTTTACCTTGATTCCACGTTACTCAACCACTCCCTAAATAGTTGCAATTGTAGGAGTTTATGTGTTGGTTAAAACGAGTGATCCACCCACTAGGCATCCTCAATTCTAAATAGGGCATGAGTGATACTTTCATAAGCTTTTCGGGTAAAATAGGGCACCTAATATTACCAAACCATCTACATGCGTAAGGATAAAACCTCATGAAAAAGAATGAAGTTTTAATTTGGCCAATGATTTCAATACATCATCAAAATCTTCTAAACTTACTGGAAATTTTTAAGTTCAAGTTTAAAGAGATAAATTCCCAGCAAAGTCGCCACTATGGGCAGGCAACGTTTTACGGACGGGCTGCAAAGCCGAGCCGGTTGACCGGTCTCCCAAAAAATATGGCATGATGGTGATTATAAAAATGGTTTTGCATATTCTTATGTTCAGAAGATACGAGATCAAAATCACGTACTTAAAATAGAGTCGTAACCCGATTTAGCTCAGCCGGGGAAATTTTGGTACAATTTTCCCACCAGGTGGTGGACTATACCTTAAGTAGAGATTCCGAGTTCGGATGATGTTATCTATTTTACAGTAGGCCAAGTCAAAAGATTTTATTCTTTCTTACGATTTTAATCTACCCTATTTATTGTGTTTTCGGTTTATATGTTATTAGCGCTATTTAGCAAGCGGGAAATAAATAATTATTATAGTTCTCCAAACAGTACAAATTCAAAAAATAAATAATAATTACATGGCTTTCCAAATTCTATACATTTTTATATACAATAAATAAAATACCCAAAGTCCTTACATACATCTAACCTAAATCTACCTGCACAAAATGGTTAGCACAGATACGGCACGTATACAGGGTATATCACACAAAGCAGCATCCCCGGCGGCAAGGTCAAGGGGTGGTAGCCCCTTGAGGAAGTCTGGGGGTAGTGCCCCCGGTGGTGGGGTCCCGGGCCAGCGCCCCAAGCGGGGTCTCGGGGCAGAGCCCCAAGCTGGGGTCGAGCTACTAGTTTAGTACAAAATTTTTTCATTTTTGAATATAAGTTCTCTTTGAAAAATTCATTTTCCGAACGAATTTTAGGGAATGGTCCATTTTGGACACGGTTATTATTTTAACCAAATTATTAGTGAAAATGCCACACGTTATGGGGTTTAGACCGCTTTCGGCGAATTGTGGATTCCCATCATGATAATGTACATCCTACCTTCAGAATTTAAACTAGGTTGAAAATAAATGAAAAATAAACAGCTGTCCAGAACTCCATGCCACAGGTGGTATGACTGAGGCCTCTGGCAGCATTACTAATGTCGCTGGCGATCTCAATTATATAGGTAGGCTGTACGATATTCTAGATACCATAAAGAAAGGGTCCTATAAGAAAATGAGGTCATTTGGGGCAAATGAGGCCACTGGCGGTATCAACGATGCCGTTGGCGGCATGGTTTATACCGCCGGCGGCTTTAGTTTCTTGCCGTAACTGTTTTTGGCCGGAAATCGAACAAAAACCCAAAACTAAGCATATACAGCAACTAAAACACATGAAACAAGTAAAATGAAAGCCAAAGTGCTATGGGACTCATAATTTTTACCTCGAGGTCGTGAATCTATCTCTTCGTGATCCGAATGACACCTCTGGGGAGCTCAAATGATGATTTGGGTAGTGAATGGGGGTATTTAAGGCTCAAAAACCTATTCATTGATTTTTAATCCTAAAGTCTATTGATTTTAAGTTAATATCAGAGAGTTCAATGAACAAAAACCAAGAAAAGATGGAGTGATTCCTCTTTTCTTACCTTTTCTTCACCTTATCCCACTAAAACTAATCAAAATCTCCCCAAAATTCAAGTGTGTAATTGCCAACCCTTTCATCAGCTCGAAAATGGTCTTTATATAGGCTAAAATCCGGTGGAAATTGACTTGGACCAATTATCTAACAGATATTGAGGAAAAAGGCACACACTAGTTCTGCAGCAGAAAGTCATGTCGCCGGCAGTATCGATGAGGCTGCTGGCGGTATCGATCTCGTGACAGGTCTGAAAAGCAAGCATGAATCATGCCCAAAATCAAGGAAAAAGCAATAAAATCCAGCTAAAAGCAAATTCAACCGGAAAACTGAATTATTGGGGGTTTATTTGACTTTATATGGGTATTTTAGACTTGATTATTTTGTGGGTGCAAATCATCGGTCTGAGCTACCACCGGAAGCATTATCGGACACGCCGAACTTAATTTTTCCACAAATAAAATTCATAGAGAATTTTATATCGGTAATAAAAATTTTAAAAAAGAATTTTTATTATAAGGAATAAAATTGGGTATATGTCATCATCGTCTCATGAGAGGGATTGTAAAATCGTGTTGTCACACTTACTCTACCCACGAGCCCCAAAAATTTAACTATCATGCTCAAATAATCATTTTCCTCTCCTTAACTTGAGAATAAAATGAAATACTGGCCAATCTCAAATTATCCAATGTAATACATTAAGTCTGATAAACTGACTTCAAGTCGCTCCACAATAGCATGGCTATAGAAATCAACTCGTCCCTTTCCCACAACCTCAATAATGGATCTATCGCTCAAATTTATTTATTGAAAAATAAATATAATTAGGCTCCAAGTTATGAATTACTTAGTTTCCACCATTAGTCGACCTAAGTCACATCAAGTCCTACAGCCATAGAATTGCTTGAAATTCATCTCGACCCTGCCCACGAGCCCAAAAGTTGACAGTAGCATGCTAGAATAATCGATTTCCTCTCCTTAACCTGAGTGTAAAATGATGTTTTGACCAATTTCAAAGTATCTTATGTAATTCTTCATCTCGGATACGGTTACTTCAAGTTGCTCCGTAATAGAATGGATATATGAATCAATAGGACCTGTTCCAATAAGCACAATAATGGATCTACCATTCAGACTGTTTCATTCTTTCACTCCTAATGGAAAAAATAAAATTTATTAGGATCCATGCTATGAAGTAGTTAGTTTTAACCTAATCGACCTAAGTGACTCCAAGTCGCACGACCATAGAATTGCTTTCAAATTCATCCCGACTCTGCCCACGAGCCTGAAAAATGGTACTATCATGCTAGAATAATCAATTTCCTCTCGTAACCTGTGAATAAGGCAATATTGGATAAAATTGAAAATTATCGAGTGTAATGCATTATGTCAGATGGAGTGACTTCATGTCTCTCTGTAATAGAGTGGCTATAGAAATCAACTCGTCCCGTTCCCGTAGCTACAATGATGGATCTACCATTAAAACTTATTCATTCTCACAATCATTAGAGATAGGGTAAATTTCATAAACATAACCTTTGGTTTCGACCATTTTCAAAAAGAGGATCATAAATTTTTTGTTTTCGAAACGAGGATTGTTGTTCTAAAAGTTAGCAAACAAAGGAAAAAATTTACAAAATGTCTATTCTCCAATAATACAAAAGGTATTTTAATTAATTTAACATCCCTATAATTTAACCATATTATTTATGAATTATATATCAAGATTTGAATAAGTTTTGGTGATTTTTCAGTTTGTTACGATTTTTCAAAATTATTATCGTCTTTTAATTAAAAAAATTATTTAAACCTGTCAAAAAATTTCAACATTTAACACTAAGGTGTACTGTATTTTTATTCACCAACCTACAAAATTTAAGTTCAAAATGGACAAGATTATCCTTTTTCATGATATATTTTCAAATTGAGGATCCTTTTTGTCATTTGTTTGCTAACTTTTAAAACCACTATTGTGAGTACTAGATTTTAACGATACTTCTCATGAAATGATGATGAGAGATATATGATGCATTCTCTAGTAGGTGTTATCCGTCAGAGATGTTCCTACTATTGTAGAGTTGAGTTTGGCCAAAGTTTGGAGACCTAGTCTACCCTTAGGGACCCGTATGGGTGCTACTTGACGGTACGGATCCACTAGTAGACCCGTATGGGTCATTCCTTCCGTACGCCTGGGGGGGACCTATACAAGTCCTCTTGTTGACTAATTAGGCTCTTTTGGAAGGAAATCCTTTCCTATTTTGGGAAAAGGTAGGTCATGAAAGTGAATTTTCGCATTCGTACCTCCTTTCACCCTATAAATAGGGCCCTTTCCTCACATTTTCATAAAAAAACACCACACATATACAACATAAGTCATGAAGGATGAAGGCATTGTGAAGATAATAAACTCACTTGAAAGACCCATCAAGGGAGTTGCCAAAGGTGTGTCCGTACGAAATGACTCATGGAGTGGTAGACCAGACTTCACCATCATACCAATGGACAACCAAAAGATCATTTTGGGGCTCACATTCTTCTACAAGGTGAACACACTCCTTTCATTTGCCTCAAGTTCCTTAATTATACTTGATGGAAAGAAGCCATGTAACGTTTCATTGAAGAAAAAGATGAGATCCACACCAATGATCTCCATAATGGAATTCAATGCAAACACTACGGTCAAGAATTCTAATAACCTTAAGGAACAAGCTGAGGTTAAAGAGATGGGTAAATTGAAATGTGATGCTATGATGAAAAGGCATCACAAACAAAGTCGTGACAAGAGTCCACTCACGACGAGGACACCGCGAAATTAAGTGGGGGAGGATGTCACGGGTCGCCAATCTTTCCCCGTGACATGCCGTTGTCCTTGTGCAATGGCATTCGCGTATAAGAATTCTCCCAAGGCATGTTGTGAGAAACCATGCAAAAAGGATTAAAGGAGACATGCTACGTCGGCAAAAGATGGATGCCATCGAGTAGAAAAGTGCGTGGGAATGTTCGGGAGAGGTGTGGCGTGCATTCGGCAAAGTCTTGTGTGAGAAAATATTAAAAGGGCTCAAGAAAATGTATGTGGACATGTATTTTGGTAGAAATATTATCCTAAAGATAGCCCAGCCCTAAACAGCCCGCTATGGGCCTATCCAAGGTGCATAAAGCGCTATAAGGCCCAATTCCATTGCTAAATCTGTTGGAAGTTTCCAGTAATGTCGCCAGAAGTTCGAAAAGCATTGCTACAGACCAAGAAGGGCGACGAAAGATCCATAAAGGGTTGTCAAAGCACTTGGACAGAATAGAAACATCTCAAATGGCATTAAATAATTCAGGGAAGCTTCTAACTGACCTAATATGATATCTTAGAGATTTCTAGGCTAGAATATTCCTAGAATATGCCTAATAAATTTTAGCCACATGTTTAGGAGGTGGAGTTAGTATAAATAGGCATCTCCACTCCATCTTTATGTATGCTATGCAAATGCTAAATACTTGTAAGCATCAAGTGTTATATGTGTAAGCTCTTTTTTGTATAATACAATTTAGTATTCACAAACCCTCTTGTTCTCCCCAAACTTCTCCTTGCTCAAGTGCATTCCCATTCCTTCGAAACACACCTTTATGGTTGTCTTAAAGGCTTACTTAGCGCATGAAGTTCGCAAGGTTACGCGAGAGTGTCTAAGTGCTGACAAGGATAAACTACAACCTCGTTGTAGGTGTATACTATACACAAATTCTAGTAGTTTCCATAGGGATAGAAAGGTTATAGTTGAGGTATAAGAGGTATAAAATAGGGAGAAAACCCATCTTTTGAGATTTTGTCCACATTTTATTCATTCTTAGCTTCGTTTATTACGATTTAGGGGAGGTTCTGTCCACACAAATACTTGCCTAAATAGTCCTATTTCATTAACTTTGGGTAGACTCTCTCAACAGCAAAGGGATCACCTCAAAGTGGATTCATGCCATAAAGGTAACGCTCCTGAGTTTCAAAGAGACTCACATCTTAGTTATTTTATTGTTATTCTCTACTTCTTATATTATATTTGTTCTTTTATTTCTACTTTGGGTCTGGTTCTAACCCATATGAGCCTTGTTGTCACCATATATCCTTAGGGATATTAAATCGGTGTTCCATACTCATACGGAAGGAAATCTAATTTTTATTTCATTTCTCCTCCATTAATCTGTCTATTTCAAACTTAGTTTCTGCCTGGGACCAGACAAGACCCGTATGGGTCCCCTATACCCAAATTGGTCCTCCCCGATACATGTGCGGGTCCCACCCACCTGTACAGGTACTAACCCCAAGCAGAACTAATAATTCATTTTAATTCGGTTAAAAAGCAATCTAACTCACCATTTGCCATGCGATCATTTTCTCTATTAATCTGGTAAATCAACTAACAAAAGCTAAAATGTGTTTTTATAACAAAATACATTGAAGACTCATTATTTCTCTCCGATCCTAGAAGCCACTCGGGTACTATCGATCGTAAAACCACCACACTAACATAATCACATTTTTCCTAACAGAATGCTGACTTATCATGTGCTATAAACTATGCTAATCTTTGTAGATGCAAGGGAATTTTTTTTATTTCATAACTTAGAACAAATGTATAGGTTCTCTTGCAATTCCCCCATTGCGAGCTGGTGACCAATTTCTCACACCCGAGGACCACATGAGATGCGTGGCACGGGGGTGGAAAAACAATGAGCGATGTGAAGTGTGCTAAGGGTGAATCCTTATTTTAGGCATGACGAATATAATAATGAAAATGATGTTGATGTTGAGTTTTTATCCAATTTAGGTGTTCAGGGCTACGAGACTTGAAATCCCATATTTTAAGATAGAGTCGCCACCCGGTTAAGCTCTAATAGGAATTTGGGTACGATATTCCCATCGGGTGGTTGGATCGTACCTTAAAACAGAGATTCCGAGTCCGGATGATGTTGCTTACTTTTCAATTTTTAAATCAAATCGTTTACATTTTAATAAACATGACTTTAGTTCTTATGCGATTTAAATCTGGTTATTGTTTGGAGTTTTCGGTTTATATGCCATACATCACACAAAAGTGGTAAATAAAGCAAGTAAATAAATTATTACAAGGCTTTACAAATAATGTAAAAATAATTAAAGACAGAAAATAAAATTCTATTATGGAGAAAAACATTTTTTGAGAATTTTTAGAGTTAAAAAGGCATTTTTAGGCATTTTTTAACCATTTAATAAATTAAATAATTAAATAAATCAGATTAAAAATAAAATTAATTTATTCCCAAATTTTGTGATTTTTAGAAAATATTTTGGGCGAAAATCGGTGAGAAAAACGCAAAAAATGAATGAAAAATGAATCAAAAGGAGCTAAAAGCAAACTCAAACAGACAATGCTATAGTGACAGCCTTCGCCGCTATCGCTATAAAGGTCACCGCTACAGCTATAGAGGTCACCGCTATATGATGATCGCCAAGGCTATAACTATAGCCTTGTCATTAAAATTCATTTTTAAGGGGGAAATAGGGTGTTTTTGCATCCATAAACTCGGAATCATTGAAGTTTTAAGTCATAATCAACTATATTTCAACATATCTAGACTTAAAACACTCAAATAATGTTGATTTTGTGGATTTGGGTAAGAAAATACCCAAAAATTGTAAGAAATAACGAGACCTCTGTAGGGGTGGAGTTCACCTCTATAGCTGTAGCCTTCACCGCTATAAAGTAGCAGCCAAGGCTATAGGGATAGAGGTGAAGGCTATCCCTATAGAGGTCGGATTATTTTCCGATGGTTTTCCAAGAACACAAAGGAAAAGCCAAGAAACAACACCAAAAGCAGCAAGAACAGCAATAATAAAGCGATAAAATGAAGTAAAAGAATAAGGGAACTTAGTTTTGTTATCTCTAGGTCGTGAATCTAACTCGGGAGACTCGAATCGGACGTTTGGCAAGCTTTTGATGATTTTCTAACGAAATGGCAATGGAATTGGCGATGAAAATAGTGACAAATTATTTGGGACATATTTAATGAATAGTCTCTAAAACCCTATTTAATCCATTTTAACCTATGATTTCTAATTGATTTTAGTGTTTAAGCTACGAGATTAAGCCTAAGAACAACTAAGAATAGAGATTAGAATGGATTAAACCCGGATTCTATGCTTTTCTTAAGCTTTCTCTCTCTAGTTCTTCCCATTCTCTCTCATATTTTTCATCTTCACTCTAAAAATGATTTCTAAATCTAAATTCAAAGTCCTCCAATCTCTCTCTTGGATTGGCTTAAATACCCTCACACATAAAAATCCACTGACTTAGGTGAATTTTTGGGAAAAAATATGTGGCAAAATCGTAAGAGGAGAGAGAGAACGAAGTGGTATAGCCAAAAAATGGCAGTGCCAACTCAACCACCATCGTCACGGTAGTGGCCGCCATAGGAGCAGTGGCCACCACCGATATAGGAGCGGTGGCCACCACCGTGACAACAGTAGCCACAGCCACAAGGATGGCGGTAACCGCTGCCATGGTGATGGCGGATCCACTATGGAGGTGGCCACAATGGGGGGTGGCCACCTAGTGGGTTTCACCACCACAAAGAGTGGCAGTGACTGCCACCATGGTGGCAGTGGCTACCACACTAATGGCAGTCACCGCCACCGGAGGGCAAGCCACCGCCATCGCCACCGCCGACGGTGGCGGCAACAAAGGGAGCAAGGGGTTTGGATCGAGATATTAGGGTTAGGGTTTCTAGGGTTTTGCTTTGGTAATTAGGGTTTTAGGTTAATTAGGTTAGGGTTTCTGGTAAGGTTTTGGTAATTAGGGCTAGCTAGGTTTTCTGATTAGGGTTTAGGCAATTACGGCAGATTAGGGTTTATACTTCCGATGCCTATAACTTTTGCTATAGTTATCCAATTAAGGTGATTCTTGACATTTTGGAAAGCTCAAAGAGTCTCAAATCCAATGATATAAACAAGAGTTGCCGAAAATGTTTGAATCTTATGGAAAATTGTGAAATAAATTACTACACATGAGCGAAAGAAAATGGATAATTCTAAATGCATGCAGATGATATATAAGCGCCGCCAAAGGTCCAAAATCTTCAAAAAGGTACTTGAAAAATGTGATTCGACCTTCAAAGAATAGAACAACTAGACCATACGAGGTTAGAGCAATAAGTCATCATCATTCTAAGGGTCACCGAAAAGCCCATGCTCATAGAAGACTACCACTTGGAGGGCAAAGTGTGATCTCATGAAAGAGAAAGGGATAGAAGGTTATACCTGAGGTGCACATTCTTGAACTGATTGTCTACTGGGGTTGCCATCAATAGACTTATCCAGAATGAAGTTTTAACTTGGATATTTAGATTCTATATCACCTTTAATTTCCTCCAAACAGTTTTAGGATGGATTATTGGATAGTGTACTTATCAAGAGAGTTTTAAGAGTCACCAAGTGCGGGCTTAGGCTTTTGAGGGTTGCTAAGCACGGGCTTGGGCTTTTAAGGGTTTGCCAAGCATGGGCATGGACTTTTGAGGGTTGCCAAGTGCGGGCTTGGGCTTTTTAGGGTTTCAAAGCATGATTTAGGCCTTTGAGGGTTCCCAAGCACGGGCTTGGGCTTTTGAGGGTTTGCCAAGTGCATGTTTAGGCTTTTAAGGGTTGCCAAGCATAGGCTTGGGCTTTTGAGGGTTTTCTAAGCACAAGCTTGGGCCTTTTGGGGTTTACCAAGCATGAGCTTGGGCTTTTAAGGGTTGCCAAGCATGGGCTTGGGCTTTTGAGGGTTTGCCAAGTGCGGGCTTAGGCTTTTGAGGGTTGCCAAGAGCGAGCTTGGGCTTTTGAGGTTTGCCAAGTGTGGGCTTAGGCTTTTGAGGTTCGCTAAGCATGGGCTTGGGCTTTTGAGAGTTTGCCAAGCGTGGGCTTGGGCTTTTGAGGGTTACCAAGCACAGGCTTAGGGTTTTGAGGTTTGCTAAGCGCGGGCTTGGGCTTTTGAGGGTTACCAAGCATGGGCTTTGGCTTTTGAGGGTTGTCAAGTGCGAGCTTAGGGTTTTTTAGGTTTGCCTAGCACAGGCTTGGGCTTTTGAATTTTGGATTCTCGAATTGCTAAGTTGCATCTAGGTGCCCCTAGAGATTAAGAAGGTTCCAGCGAAGTGCCCTAAGGAGAGACTTGGAGTTCTTATTATAAGATTCGTGGGCTAGTTGTCCATTTACGAATGCCAAATGGTGTACCTATAAAGGTAGTTTTGAAGCATTAGTAAATGATATAAGTGGCATTTTTGTTGCTTAATTGATTTTGTGGAACAAAAATTTTTGCCCCTTCAATTAAGCAATAGAAATGGAGGAATGAAATATAAATTGAGTTTAGGTATATCCGGGGTTCGGAAAGAAATAACCGGTTGACGGGCTCTGCCCCTTGGATCGAAGGGAATATTTGGAAGTACATTCCAAAGCACTAAGTGACAAAAGGGTACATATTCCTTTTTTACTTTGAAGCAAAGCACTTTTCCTTTTCTTTCCTTCCATATTCATATCTTTCTGTATCCTTTTTTCATCTTATTTCCATTCTTCTTTTTTTCTTTCTTCTTCCTCTTTCATTCTCTTTTTATACAACTATAAATGGGTTTGATTTCCTTTGATTTGTTGTTCCAAAATGATCAAGAGGGGATCCGGTGGGATTGACCGTAGTTCTTGCAAGTGACCAGCCACGGTTTGCATGCCCTCTCGGTCATCCAAGCTTTTGGACTTCACCGAGAAGACAAGTATTTGAGGTATACTCCTCACTTGTAACCCTGGATGTACATGGATTTGCATGGGCATGCCTCCTCTCTTCAGGTAATCTACTGAAACCCAACCAAAACCTTTGAATTTTGCACTTTATGCTAAGGCCTAATTTTGAATTTTTAGGCATTTAGGCTTGGATTTTTGGTGAAATTGTTGATAAATAGGGTTTAGAATTCCTTTAGGATTATTTTACAACTGATTTAGGTGGATTTGGACTGGGATTCGGCTAAAAAAATTGGATTTTTTAGGAGGGAACGCCAGGAGATGGCTTGGGCCGACGCAACCACCATCGCCACCGTCACCGCCACTGCTACCGCTATAGGGGCAATGGTCACCACCGCCGCTATAGCAGTGGATGCCATCACGGTGGCGGTGAACGCTGCCATGATGGCGGCGGCAACGGCGGCGGCAAAACTGACACCAAGGAGCCCAAAAAAAACTTAGGGGGCTACCCTGGCTGATTTCTCATCCTGAATCCATTTTGCATAATTAACTTCTGCTCTTTTTTCTTTCAATACTAACCCTTGATATTTGACATTTTGCAGACCTATCATTGCAAAACCATGGGGTCCACAAGCAGTTGTACCAAATGGTGGATAAAGATGAAGGCTAGGGCATGGTCAACCCAAGATTTCTTATTGGTTGAGGCGATTACAGAAACGGGCTTGGTCCCATTGCTTGAGGATTTACTTATAGGGCACAATCCTATGAGCTAGACAGTCATGGCATCCCTAGTATAGAGGTGGAGCGAGACCACCCATACATTTCATTTACCGATTGGGGAGCTGACTATCACCCCATCTAATGTGGCGACGATGATGGGATTCTGATGAGAAGGGTGAGTGATCCATTTTGACTTGTATCTTGACCGCTTTCACGACCTACCGGCCTCTCGAGCTCGAGTAGAGGCACTCCTTGGGGTTCCTCCCCTAAGGAAAGATGGGCCCAAGTGTGCCACTCTTGAGACATATTGGACCTAAGAAACCGACATTAGTGGTGATAGGTTGACCTAGTATTTGGGATCTTTCATCATCATATTGCTCACTACCCTGTTCTTTCCCACTTCATCAAGCATGGTTACCATGGGCTTACTTAGCGCTCTTGAGGACATGACTATTTCTTAAGAGTGGAATTGGCCTCGGGCTATACTTGGACAAATGTATTTTTCTCTTGATTGCTCGGATAGCGTGGACATCGGCGAGTTTAAGGCTGGGGCCATCTGGATTTCGGTTAGGAATCCCACCTATCGAAAAATCTAAAATAATTATGCTGCCTGTGCACTGACTTTATCATTCTTTTTATAGGTATGGGACTATGCATATGGAGTTGTCCCGCCGCCTGGGTTAGACGGCCAGCCTCCATACGGTTCTCATTACATAGCTCGGTGGATGGTAGGGTGGAAGGATAAAGATACCTATAGTCATGCTTGGTATAGGGATTACTTGAGGCAGCTTCGCCAATAATGGGTAATAAAATTTGTTACTGCACATTTATTTTAAGCCGTTAGTCTGAAACTGTATGAACAAAATGAGAGATACTTATAGTGATTTGTTGTTATTTTTTATCTTACTGCAGAGCCATGGAGAGGACTGACTTCTTATAACTATATCAGAGAGATCCAAAGAGAAGCTGATGGCCGATGAGGGGTTGATGACTGCCAATTTGTACTAGAGTGCCCTAGAGTGAAGAGTGGTTTTTCGGGGAGTGCATCCGGAGGTAGAGGACCAGAGTTACCCTTTAGAGGAGAGTCCCGCCTGATGTGCCTGTGGGTACATTCTGGCCCTACTTTATGCCTGTGAGAGATCAAGTGAGGTATATGGATGGTGATCAGGAGAGAGTTTCATCACTCAGACGAGATTATACTGCTCACCTTGATCGGCTTATTTTTGCTTATCAGAGTTTGACCCTAACTGATAAGCACGAGGATTTCGGAGATGACGGTATGGTGATCGAGGATAGCGATGGGTATGGCAGAGATGATGATGATAACGATCCCCCTTCGGATAGCAAGGGTGGTGGCATAGCCATAGATCAGGATGGAGTGCTTTTTGATGCTGAGGATCTTGCCGGTCCTGGAGTTTTCCTACCCCGACAGAAGAAGGTATAACTTGACTATCGAGGATGCATTCTAACTTTCTGATGACAATTGTTATCGTTCACTGCTTAGACTGATATTTAATTTACTCTTGTTCAGGCTTCCCGTAAGAAGAGGAGAGGGACCAGCGGCCCCAGCTGTAGCGACCCAGGAGACACTTCACAAGGGCCACAGCTCCAGCCTAAGATAGCTTCCACGGATATTCCTCATGCTAGAGGGATTCCATCTCATAGATTTCTCCTGGATGTCCTGGGGAATGGTATGGAGTGATAGCTACGAGTTCTGAGTTGGCCAGGGGTGCGCGAGGTTAAGCGCATTAAGGAGGCTACCATGCCCATTTTCTTCGCTCCCAATACCACACATGTAAGTACTTTTCTGATTATGATAGACTATTGTCCAGCCGTGGTGATAGGTCTAATTTTGCTTCCAACTTACAGGTGCTTACTTCTGAGGCCGAGTGCATAGCTCGAGGTTATTTTTTAGTGAGAGACATGGTCTTAGCCCAGGATTTCATTTCTCGAGTAATTGATTTCCTTCATCATTTCCTGTAAGAAACAAATATGATAACATATATGAATATTATGATTGTATGCATGATGCATGATTTGTTGGGGCTTATCATTTCTGTGGTTGTTGATATGCGTAGGTTTTCATTGCTATGAAGTAAGATTAGGTTTGGACCAGCGAGGAGGATCGAGTGCAAGCTGAGCAGGAGCTAGCGAAATATCAGAGCTAGATGGCATTTGAGAGAGATAAGTATCCGGAGGAGAGGGCCATGCATACCCAGGAGGTGGCACAGCTTAGTGACCAGGCTAGGAGATTGCGAATTCAGAGGGATAATTTTGAGGCCCAGCCCAGGGGGCAAGGTCAAGGCATAAATGCTGGAGGCGATGGTCGAGGCTTTATGGCTGATGCGAGGTGATTCAGATCCTCAGGACTTACTTACGATGCTATAGGGATGAGAAGGGTATTTTTCATGAGGTCTGCAGTTTGCCCTGAGTCTTCTTTTAATCTCATATCATCTACCACTCTCGCAAGGGACACCATGGAGAGTGAGGGGAGCGAGGATGATAATAGGATAGGATACATCTGATCCAATTATGACAGGGAGGATTGACAGCTGTGGCAACCGCACTACTAGATTGATACACTTCTACACTATCTTGCTACCCTTCAGCTATCGTGATGACTATCTCTTCTTTATCTCGCTATATTTTGGCATTCACCTGATACATTGGTGACTTGATACTTTAGTTTTTTTATTTGGTTTGACTGATGTGATTGCTTGCGTTGTTAATTGCTTTACCTGCTTGCTAGATGGATGTTAGGTACGGTAGATGCTTGACCAGGGAAGAGAATATACCAAAATGCCTTACAGTATGGACAAAACAAGAATGTCCCTGGCAGAGAATTATCATTTTATACACACCCTCTCGCTTGTATGAACGATTGTTTAATTGAGCAAATCAGAGACAGGTGGGAGCATGAAGCAAAGTTCAAGGCTTCGAATGACGAATGGCTGGACGCTATCACTACCAATGAATTCTACTAAGGATGGTTTTGGAAGATTAGGATGCTGTGGAATCAAGATGCTCAGTCATGGTCAAGATCTGAGTGGACACGTGCAGAGGATGAATTTGAGCCTTTTAAATCCATTAGACTGGAGAATGCATTCTGGCTTGCTGGTGCTGATGATGATAATGTAGATATCCTGATGTGATCCATGGCAGGTTTATCATTGTTTTAATTGTCTTAATTTTTGCATAAACTTGAACATTGTGTTGAGCCCATCAGACTTGTTCATTTTACTTTTATGTCCTATTTTTCCCTAGACCGCCCTTTTTGGGTTTTTAATCTAGCGGACCATCCCGACTTTTGCATAAACCTTGATTCTTTTCAGTCTATCTACATCTTTTGCCTTTTGTTATCTTTGCTTTTAAGGAAATGGGTTAACTGCACGGACGCTTCGTTCGACGTACTTGCAACATTTCTCCCTTAGGGCCCAATATATTCATTCAAGCACAAACATAAAGACATTTCCTTTAAATGAAGTAAGTTTGCATACACAATGATGATAACCATTTCTATTGACTCAAATTCTGTTGTTAAATAGCCTAGGTTTTCTAGCCAACATGCTATACTTAGCTCACTTTACCCTAAATTTTGCCTAGATCGCCCTTTTTCGGGTTTTCAGTCTAACGGGTTATTTTGCACCCTAACTTTTGCCTAATCGGTTTGCAGAATACCGATCAACGGGATACCCCCTAATTTTTGCCCAACCAGTAGAGGACCACTCGATGGGTGTTTGAATCTATTTATTTTTTTTGTGTGCCGCTTTTCTGGATTTAATTCTTTTTAGGTTAGATATGATAATGCTTCGACCTACTTTGATTGGTGGAGCTTATGAACTCATTACCGTTAATAACTTACCCTTGGATCGAGTGCTTTTCTGAATACGCGAAGTCTTACCTAATCTGGACAGAATTTCCCCCATGGGTCGGTGCAGGAAGGCTTCACTTGCTTCAAAATCAGATCATTGGCCTTTGATGGATACTCCTGATGCTTGATGCAGTTGTTATTCTACCTCGTTATGAGCTGTTGGTATACCTAAAGACTACTTAGGCTATTCGAACCGCACTTTAGTCCATGGGGGTCTCTTTGACTGTGACTCTTAAGGACTTCACCTCAGTTTTGGTTAGTAGCCCGATTTTTATTTCATAGGCAAAGAAAACAGGTGTTCGATTTGCAAGAATTCTAACATTTGTTTGACCTCTTCGAAGGGTGAGTGATATCTCATCGGCACAATCTTTGATCATTGCGGTGGTCTTGGAAATGAACTTCTTGATAAGGTGGCTTGAGGTTTCAATTACCCCATTACCTCGTGGTCGGTACAGTGAAGACCTGTGGTGCCCAAACCCAAATTTCTTGATTGATCAAGGGTTTCCTCTTGGGACTAAGATCTATTATCCGAAATGATATGAAGAGGTAGGCCAAACCAAGCGAAGAGGCATTTTTTGATGAACTTGGCCATCTTCTTGTCGGTAATGTTTGTGAAAGGATCTGCTTCCCCCTATTTTGAGAAGTAACCTGCCCCTACGATGATGAAGCAGTGTTCATTTTTGATAAGGGTTGAATCTCACCGTTCATACGTGTCCCACTATAAGCTGACGACCAATTTCCCACCCGTGAGGACCGCGTGAGATGCGTAGCATGGGGGCGAAAAAATAATGAGCGCTGTGAAGCATCCTAAGGGAGAATCCTTTTTTTAGGTGTGATGAAAATAATAATGAAAATGTTGTTGATGTTGAGTTTTAGTCCAATTTAGGTGTTAAGGGATACGAGACTTGTATTTTAAGATAGAACCGCCACCCAATTAAGCTCCACTGGGAATTTAGGTATGATATTCCCACCAGGTGGTTGGACCGTACCTTAAAATAGAGATTTCGAGTCCGAATGATGTTGCTTACTTTCCAATTTTTTAAATCAAACCGTTTACATTTTAATAAACATGACTTTAGTTCTTACGCGATTTAAATCCGGTTATTGTTTGGAGTTTTCGGTTTATATGCATACATCACACAAAAGCGGTAAATAAAGCAAGTAAATAAATTATTACAAGGCTTTACAAATATCCATACATTTTTCTAATGCGGAAAAATGAATAAAGCAGATAAATAAAGCGAATAAAGAGGCACCAAAATTGGGCCTTAACCGAACTTACCAATACCGATAAATAAATCACCAATAATAACAAATAATGCAAATTTAATTAAGGGCAGAAAATAAAATTTTATTATGGAGAAAAACATTTTTTTTGAATTTTTAGAAATAAAAAGGCATTTTCAGCTATTTAATCAATTAAATAATTAAATAATTAAATAAATCAAATTAAAAATAAAATTAATTTATTCCAGAATTTTCTGATTTTTAGAAAATATTTTGGGTGAAAATAGGTGCAACAAATAAGAAAAACGACTGAAAAACGAACCGAAAAGGAGCTAAAAGCAAACTCAGACAAACAATGCTTTAGTGACAGCCTTCGCCGCTATCGCTATAGAGGTCACCGCTATAGCTATAGAGTGATAGCCCGTGTATTAGTATATAAATAAAATCTACATTTATTTTCATAATAATACACGGGGTATTACAGAGGTCACGCTATAGCGATGGCGGCCAAGGCTATAACTATAGCCTTGTCCTCAAAATTCGCTTTTAAGGGGTAAATTCGGTGTTTTTGCACCCATAAACTAGAAATCTTTGAAGTTTTAAGTCATAATTAACTATATTTCAAAAGAGCTAGACTTAAAACACTCAAATAATGTTGATTTTAGGGATTTGGGTAAGAAAATACCCAAAAATTGTAAGAAATAATGAGATCTCTGTAGGGGTGGAGTTCACCTCCATAGCTATAGCCTTCACCGCTATAACAGTAGCGGCTAAGGCTATCCCTATAGAGGTCGGATTATTTTCCTACGATTTTCCAAGAACACCAAAAGCAGCAAGAACAACAACAATAAAGCAATAAATGAAGTAAAAGATTAAGGGAACTCAGTTTTATTACCTCTAGGCCGTGAATCTAACTCGGGAGACTCGAATCGGACGTTTAGCAAGCTTTTGATGATTTTCTGACAAAATGGCGATGGAATCGGCGATGAAAATAGTGACGAATTATTTGCATCGTATTTGAGGAAAAGTCTCTAAAACTCTATTTAATCTGTTTTGACCTAAGATTTCTAATTGTTTTAGTGTTTAAGCTAGGAGATTAAGCCTAAGAACAACTAAGAATCGAGATTAGAATGGATTAAACCCAGGTTCTATGCTTTTCTTAAGCTTTCTGTCTCTAGTTCTTCCCTTTCTCTCTTATGTTCTTCATTTTCACTCCAGAAATGATTTCTAAATCTAAATTCTAGAGAAAAGTCCTCCAATCTCTCTCTTGGATTGGCTTAAATACTCTCACACACAAAAATCCACCGACTTAGGTGAATTTTGGGGAAACATACGTGGCAAAATCGCAAGAGGTGAGAGAGAACGAAGTGGCACGGCCAGAAAATGGTCATGCTAACTCCATCACCGCCGTCACGGCGATGGCCGCCATACGAGCGATGGCTACCACCATGACAAAAGCAGCCATTGTTATAAAGGTGGCGGTGGCCGCTGTCATGGTGGCGGCCGAGCCATTAAGGAGGTGGGGGTAGCCGCAATATAGGTGGCCACCCTGATAGCGTTCACCACTATAAAGAGTGGCAGTGATAGCCACCATGGCGGCTGTGGCTGCCACATTGGTGGTGTTCACCGTCGGCGGAGGGCAAGCCGCTGCCGCTAGCGCTAGCGGTGGTGGTAGCAAAGGGAGCAAGGGGTTTGGATTGAGATATTAGGGTTAGGGTTTCTAGGGTTTTAGGTTCTTTTGGTTAGGGTTTCTGGTAGGGTTATTGTAATTAGGGCTAGCTAGGGTTTTTGATTAGGGTTTAGGCAATTACGGCAGATTAGGGTTTATGCTTCCGATGCCTATAACTTTCACTATGATTATCCGAAGGTGATTCTTGACTTTACAGAAACCTCAGAGAGTCTAGAATCCAACGATATAATTAAGACTTGCTAAAAATTTTCGTACCTTACAAATAATTGCGAAACAAATTACTGCACGTGAGAAAAGGAAAAAGGTTAATTTGAAATGCATGCGGATGATATACAAGCGCCGCCAAAGGTCCAAAATCATCAAAAAGGTACTTGCTAAACTTGATTTGACCTTCAAAGAATAGAACAACCAAACCGTATGAGGTCAGAGCAATAAGTCATCATCGTTCCAAGAGTCACCGAAAAAGCCCATGCTCATAGACTGCCCCTCAGGAGATTACCACTTGGCGGGCCAAGTGTGATCTCATGAAAGAGTAAGGAATAGAAGATTATACCTGAGGTGCGGGTTCTTAAAATGGTTGTCTACTGGGGTTGCCATCAACAGACTTATCAAGAACGAATTTCTAACTTTGATATTTTGATTCGGTAACTCCTTCGATTCCCTTAAAATGGTTTTGGGATGGATTATTTAATGGTGTACGTGTCAAGAGAGTTTTGACAGTTACCAAGTGCGGGATTTGGCTTTTAAGGGTTGCCAAGCGTGGGCTTTGGCTTTTAAGGGTTGCCAAGCCCGTGCTTGGGCTTTTGAGGGTTGCCAAGCGCGTGCTTAGGCTTTTAAGGGTAACCAAGCACGGGCTTGGGCTTTTGAGGGTTTTCCAAGCGCGGGCTTAGGCTTTTAAGGGTTGCCATGCTCAGGCTTAGGCTTTTAAGGGTTTGCCAAGCATGGGTTTGGGCTTTTAAGGGTTGCTAAGTGTGGGCTTGGGCTTTTGAGGGTTTGCTAAGAATGGGCTTGGGCCTTTAAGGGTGTGCCAAGCTCAGGCTTGGGCTTTTGAAGTTTACCAAGGACAGGCTTGGGATTTTAAGGGTTTACCAAGTGCAGGCTTAGGCTTTTGATGATTGCCAAGCACGGGCTTGGGCTTTTGAGGGTTTGCCAAGTGCAGGCTTGAGCTTTTGAGGGTTTGGCAAGCGCGAGCTTATGCTTTTAAGGGTTGCCAAGCATGAGCTTAGGGTTTTGAGGCTTTCCAAGAGCGAGCTTGGGCTTTTGAGTGTTGCCAAGCACGGACTTGGGCTTTTGAGGGTTGCTAAATGCGGGCTTGGGCTTTTGAGGTATGCCAAGCGCAGGCTTGGGCTTTTGAATTTTGGATTCTCGGATTGGTAAGTTGCATCGTGGTGCCCCTGGAGATTCGGAAGGTTGCGGTGAAGTGCCCCTGGGAGAGACTTTGAGTTCTTATTTTAGGATCCATGGGCTTCTTGTCCATTGGGGAATGCTACATGGTGTACCTATCAAAGTTGTTTTGAAGCTTTATTAAATGATATAAGTGGCATTTTTATTGCTTAACTGATTTTGTGGAATAAAAATGTTTGCCCCTTCAATTAAGCAATAAAAATGGAGGAATGAAATATAAATTGAGTTTAGGGATATCCGGGGTTCGAAAAGAAATAACCGGTTAGCGGGCTCTGCACCTTGGACCGAAGGGAACATTTGGAAGTACAATCCAAAGCACTAAGTGAAAAAAGGGCACATATTCCTTTTTTAGTTTGAAGCAAAGCACTTTTCCTTTTCCTTCCTTCCATATTCACTTCTTTCTTTATCCTTCTTTCATCTTATTTTCATTCTTCTTTTTTTTTTCTTTCTTCTCCCTCTTTCATTCTCATTTTATATGACTATAAACGGATTCAGTTTCCTTTGATTTGTCATTCAAAAATGATCAAGAGGGGATCCGGTGGAATTGACTATAGTTCCTTGGACTTGACCAGCCACGATTTACGTGCCCTCTCAGTTGCCCAAGGGTATAGACTTCACCGAGAAGACAAGTATTTGGGGTATACTCCTTACTCACAACCCCGAATGTACACGGATTTGCATGGGCATGCCTTGTCTCTTCAGGTAATCTACCAAAACCCGGCCAAAAATTTTGAATTTTGCACTTCATGTAATGGCCTATTTTTGAATTTTTAGGCATCTATGCTTGGATTTTTGGTGAAATTGTTGATAAAGAGGGTTTAGAATTGCTTTAGGATTGTTTAAGAACTGATTTGGGTGGATTTGGATCAGAATTCGGCTAAAAAATTAGATTTTTTAGGAGGGGATGCTAGGAGATGGCTTAGGCTGACGCCGCCACCATCACTATAGGTGCAGCGATCACTGCTGCTGCTATAGCGGTAGATGCCATCACGGTGGCGGTGAATGCCGTCGTGAAGGCGGTGGCAAAGCCATCACCGGCGAGCCCAAAAAAAAATTGGGAGGCTACCCTGGCTGATTTCTCATCCTAAATCTGATTTTGATGTCGAAGTTCAGTTCTGAGGTGATCTAGGTAATGAAAATTGGCTTTCTTTATCTAATTTACATAATTAACTTTAACTCTTTTTTCTTTTGGTACTAACCCTCAATATTTGACATTTTGTAGACCCATCATTGCAAAACCATAGGGTCCATGAGTCGTTATGCCAAATGGTGGATAAAGATAAAGGCTAGGGCGCGGTCAACCCGAGATTTCTCATTAGTTGAGGCGATTATAGACACGGGCTTGGTGCTAATGCTTGAGGCTTTAGCTACGGGGTACAAGCCTATGAGCCAGATAGTCATGGCATGCCTGGTAGAGAGGTGGAGCGAAACCACCCATACATTTCATTTACCGGTTGGGGAGCTGACTATCACCCCTTTCGATGTGGCTGCGATGACATGATTTCGATGGGGAGGGTGAGTGATCCATTTCGACTTATATCTTGTTCGCTTTCACGACCAGCCGGCTTCTTGGGCTCGAGTAGAGGCGCTCCTTGGGGTTCCTCCCCCAAGGAAAGTTAGGCTCAAGTATGCCACTCTTGAAACATATTGGACCTAAGAGACCGACATTAGTGGTGATAGGTTGACCCAGTATTTATGATCTTTTGTCATCACATTGCTCATTACCTGTTCTTTCCCACTTCCTCGAGCGTGGTTACCATGGGCTTGCTTAGTGCTCTTAAGGACATGACTTTTTTTGGGAGTAGGATTCGCCTTGGGCCATACTTGGATAGATGTATTTTGCCCTTGATTGCTCGGCCTGTGGAGACATCAGTGAGTTCAAGGTCGGGGCCTTCTGGATTCAGGTTAGGAATCCCATCAATCAGAAAAACTTAAATAATTATACTGACTGTGCATTGACTTTATCATTCTTTCTATAGGTATAGGCGTATAGGTATAGAGTTGTCCCGCCCCCTAGGTTAGACGGTCAGCCTTTGAACGGTTCTCATTCCATAGCCTGGTAGATGGTAGGGTGGAAGGATAACAATACCCATGGGCATGCTTGGAGTAGGGATTACCTGAGGCAGCTTTGCCAACTTTGGGTAATATAATCTATTCCTATACATTTATTTTAATTCGTTAGTCTGAAACTGTATGAACAAAAGGAGAGACACTTAAAGTGATTTGTTTTTATTTTTCAGATTATCACAGAGCCATGGAGAGGATTGATGTATTATGATCATATCAGAGAGATCCAGAGAAGAGCTGATGGCCGACGAGGGGTTGATGGCTGCCGATTCATACTATAGTACCCCCGCAGTTAAGAGTGGTATTTCAGGGAGCACATCGGAGGTTGAGGACCAGCGTTACCCTTTGGAGGAGATTCCCACCTGATGTGCCAGTGGGTACATTCTGGCCCCACTTTATGCCCTCGAGAGATTGAGCTAGGTATATTGATGGTGATTACGAGAGTGTGTCATCACTCGGACGAGATTATGCTACTAACCTTGATCGGCTTATTCCTACTTATCGGAGATTGACCCTAGCTGATAAGTACATGGATTTCGGAGATGACAGTATAGTGACTGAGGGTAGCGATGGGTATGGCAGAGATGATGATGATGACGAGCCCCCTTTGGATGGCGAGGGTGGTGGCATAGCCATGGATCAGGATGAAGTGCCTTTCGATGCTGAGGATCTTGCCGGTCCTAGAGTTTCCTACCTCATAGAAGAAGGTATAACTTGACTATCGAGGATGCATTCTGACTTTTTGATGACAATTGTTATCGTTCACTGCTTAGACTGACATTTGATTTACTCTTTTTTAGGCTTCCTGAAAGAAGAGGAGAGGGACCAGCGGCGCTAGCTGTAGCAGCCTAGGAGACACTTTATAGGGGCTACAGCTTCATTCCAAGAAGACTTCCATGGAGATTCCTCATGCTATGGGGATTTAATCCCATAAATTTGTCTAGGGGTGCTGGGGAATGCCATGGAGTAAGAGCTACGAGTTCTGAGTTGGCTAGGGGTTTGCAAGGTTAAGCGCATCGAGGTGACTACCATGCCCATTTTCTTCACTCCACCCAATACCACACATGTAAGTACTTTTCTGATTATGATAGATTGATGTCCGGCCGTGGTGATCATTCTAATTTTGCTTCCAACTTGTAGGTGCTTACTTCTAAGGCCGAGTGCATAGCTCGAGGATATTTTTTGGTGAGAGACATGGTCTTAGCCCTGGATTCCATTTCCGGGGTAATTGATTTCCCTCATCATTTCCTACAAGAAACAAATATGATAATATATATGAATGTATCCATGATGCATGATTTACTGTGGCTGATCATTTTTGTGATTGTTGATATGCGTAGGTTTTCATCGCTATGGTACAAGAACGGGTTTAGACTAACGAGGAGGGTCGAGTGCGCGCTGAGCGGGAGCTAGAGGAATATCAGAGCCAGATGGCATTTGAGAGAGCTAAGTATGTGGAGGAGGCCCGGCTCAGTGACCAGGCTCAGTGGTTGCAGATTTAGAGGGACAATTTTGAGGCCCAACTCAGGGGGCAAGCTCGAGGTGTGGATGCTAGAGGTGATGGTCAGGGCTTTATGGCTGATGCAAGGTGATTTGGATCTTCGAGACTTACTTACTGTGTTATAGGGATGAGGAAGGTATCTTTCATAAGGTCTATAGTTCACCCTGAGCCATTATCCGAGCGCGTATCATCTCGCAGTGAAGGGAGTGAGGATGACAATGGGAAAGGATACATCTGATCCCATTATGATGGGGAGGATTGATAGCTGTGGCAACCGCGCTGCTAGATTGATACACTTCTGCACTATCTTGCTACCCTTCAGATATCTTGATGACTGTCTCTTCTTTTTCTTGCTGTATTTTGGTGTTCACTAGCTACATTAGTGACTCGATACTTTGGTTATTTTATTTAGTTTGACTGATGTGATTGCTTGCTTGCCCGTGAGATAGCACAGCTCAGCGACCAGGCTCAGTGGTTGCAGATTTAGAGGGACAATTTTGAGGCCCAACTCAGGGGACAAGCTGGAGGTGTGGATGCTGGAGGTGATGATCAGGGCTTTATGGCTGATGCAAGGTGATTCGGATCCTCGAGACTTACTTACGGTGTTATAGGGATGAGGAAAGTATCTTTCATAAGGTCTATAGTTCACCCTGAGCCATCATCCGAGCGCGTATCATCTCGCAGTGAAGGGAGTGAGGATGACAATGGGAAAGGATACATCTGAGCCTATTATGATGGGGAGGATTGATAGCTGTGGCAACCGCGCTGCTAGATTGATACACTTCTGCACTATCTTGCTACCCTTCAGATATCTTAATGACTATCTCTTCTTTTTCTTGCTGTATTTTGGTGTTCACTAGATACATTAGTGACTTGATACTTTGGTTGTTTTATTTAGTTTGACTGATGTGATTGCTTGCTTGCATTTTTAATTACTTTACCTGCTTGCTATATGAATGTTAGGTGTGGTAGATGTTTGACTAGGGAAGAGAATATACCGAAATGCCTTGCGATATGGATAAAACAAGAATGCCCCTGGTAGAGGATTATCATTTTCTACACACCCTCTCACTTGCATGAACGATTGTTGAATTGAGCGAATCGGAGACAGGTGGGAGCATGAAGCAAAGTTCAAGCCTTCGGATGACGAATGGCTGGATGCTATCACTACCAACGAATTCTACCAAGGATGGTTTTAGAAGATTAGGATGTTGTGGAATCGAGATGCTCAGTTGTGGTCAAGATCTGAGTGCACAAGTGCAGAGGACGAATTTGAGCCCTTCAAATCCATTAGACCAGAGAATGCATTCTGGCACACTGAAGCTGATGACGAAAATGTAGATATCTCGATGAGATCGATGGCAGGTTTATCTTTGTTCTAATTATGTTAATTTTTACATAGACCTGAATATTGTGTTAGGTCCATCAGACTTGTTCATTTTGCTTTTCTATCCTAATTTTTGCCTGGACCGCCATTTTCAGGTTTTCAATCCAGCGAACCATCCTGGATTTTGCATAGACCTTGATTCTTTTCAGTCTATCAGGAATTTGGCCTTTTGTTATCTTTGCTTTTGAGGAAACAGGTTGACTGTACTGACCCTGCATTTGACTTACTTACATTTCTCCCTTACGGCCCAATATATTCATTCAAGCACAAATATAAAGGATTTAAAAAAAGGACATTTCCATTAAATGAAGTAAGTTTGAGTACATAATGATGATAACCATTTCTATTTACTCAAACTCTGGTGTTAACTAGCCTATACAGGTTTTCTAGCCAACACGCTATACTTAGCTCACTTTAGCCTAAATTTTGCCTAGACAACCCTTCTTTGGGTTTTTAGTCTAGCGGGTTATTTTTCACCCTAACTTTTACAATACTGATTTACAGAATACCGATCAACGAGATACACCCTAATTTATGCCCGAGCAGTAGAGGACCACTCAACGGGTGTTTGATTCTATTTATTTTTTTATGCCACTTTTCTAGATTTAATTCTTTTTGGGTTAGATATGATAACGTATCAACCTACTTTGATTTGTGGGGCTTACGAACTCATTACCGTTGATAATCTTGCCCTTTAGATTGAGTGCTTTTCTGAATACGTGAAGTCTTACCCAATCTGGATAGAATTTCCCCTTTAGGTCGGTGTGGGCAGGCTTCACTTGCTTTAAAATCAGATCATTACCCTTTCACAAATACTCCTGATGCTTGACACTGTTATTGTTTGGCCTTGCTACGCACTGTCGGTATACTTGAAGGACTGTGACTCTTAAGGACTTCACCTCGGTTTTAGTTGGTAGCATGATTTCCATTTCATAGGCAAAGGAAAGAGGTATTCAATTTGCAAGAATTCTAACATTTGTTTGACATCTTTGAAGGGTGAATGATATCTCATCGGCTTAATCATTGATCTTTGCGATGGTCTTGGAAATGAACTTCTAGATAAGTTGGCTTGCGGTTTTGGTTACCCCATTACCTTGTGGTCGGTGTGGTGAGGACCTGCGGTGCTTAAACCCAAATTTCTTTATCAATCAAGGGTTTCCTCTTAGGACTGAGATCTATTGTCCAAAATGATGTGAAAAGGTAGGCCACACCAAGTGAAGAGGCATTTTTTGATGAACTTGGCCATCTTCTTGGCTGTAATGTTGGTGAAAGGATCGTCTTCCCCCTATTTTGAGAAGTAACCTACCCCTACGATGATGAAGCAGCATTTATTTATTCATGAGGGTCAAATCTCACCGATCATATGTATCCTCCTCAACGAGAATGGCCAAGGAGGAGCGAAATGAGGAAGGGTTGTGGAGTTAGAATGCATTGGGATAACGGTAAGAATAAAAGGTTTATCGTGGGTGGGGATTTGGAGAATGGGTGGGCGAATAAAAGTTAGGCCTTGATTCTATCGAAGATGATATGGCGATGCTCTTTCTCCATAATTGGCCTTAAAAATAGGGTCTATCAAAGGAAGGACTGAGATTCTTTTTATATTCTGGGTATCTGGAAGATGATGCTCGATTTTCTAGTGAAGAACCCTAAGTGTGGCTAGGTGTGACCAGGCAAAAGCGTTATTATGATCCTTAACCACTTGTTATCTATCATTTTCTTTCAGAGGGTAGGTCATTAGAAAATGGTTACCATTTTAGGTTATCATCTGTACTCAAGGTTATTTCAGTTAAGGAAGCATCATGAATACTAAACACATTATGCTTATGATAAAATGAATGCATAGGCCCATCGAGCGAAACATTAAACAGATAAGCAAGAAGAGAGCCTTTGATTGAATTAAAAAATGCTTAAAAGCAGAGTCATTCACATCTAAAATACTATAAAAAGAAAATTACATAATAGATAGTCGCCCTCCATAGGCGGAGGGTCTTATGTTGCAGCGCTGGTAGATTAGGCATCCTTGGTAGCCTTCATTAGTGCATCGTCCAGGACGATATCCGGACCTTTCTCTTGCTCGGTTGATGACTTGTATCCTTCATTCGCTAGAGACCTCGCGAGATTCTTGCCTTTGGAAAAGATGGCTCTAATGAGATCTTGTGGACCGCTAACTCCTTCTGGTGAGCCAAAAAGCGGGGGTGTCTCCTGATTGTTAAATACTCTTTCAGGCTCAATTATCTTTCCATCCCTCACTAAATAGTGGATGTCTTAAATCAATTTATAACGGTCATCAGTGCGGTGGCCTCTTTTGATGTGGTACGCACAAAAGTTATGCTTGAATTAGTTTCTAGATCCCCTGATTCCTTCTGACCTTCAAAGTTACATCGGGTAACCATGCCACATTGAGGGAGTTTAGTTTGTGGGAGTTTTGTTGCTCAAACGTGCCTTCTTGATTAGTTCAATTGCTTCTCTTCATTGCTGTTCTGATTGCTCCTTCAGTCTGCGGTTTGTACAGTCCTTCCTAATTAGGCCCGAATTTGCCCCTTGCACCAATGATGGAGGGTTTCAACTGTATCTTGTTTCCATAAACTAAGTGATGTTTGGTTCGGGGTCTTTTACTTGGTGCCTTCGAAAGGATGAATGGTAGCTTGTTTAGCTGGTTTGGTTTACAGTCTATTTTATGACTTCGGTTGTGTGATTGGCCAGTGACTTATGGGATAAAGATACTTGCTCTCATACTTTATGCTCTTGACGGTGGTGGCCCTCTTAGGACTGATCTTTGTTGCTTAAGGGGTTTGATGTGGGTCAACTTGTGCTAGGTGAAGATGTGTTTCTCTACGAGTTTGGTCATTTCCTTGGCACTGACATTGGTGTAAGGTTCAACGACGGTGATGGAGGTCGGGGTTCACCAATCATTTATGCCCTACGCCAAGGATGGCCATTGAGCTGAGAAGTTTTGGATAGGGTTTAAAAAGGGGAAGGGGTGGGCAAAAATGTGTGCCATGGTTTTTTCATTTCAAGGAACCAGTTAACACTACTTTGATGCATCGTTGCAAGGTTGTTGAGTTAATTCTGGAAGAGACCCGAGATGTTCAACAATCTAACCAAGAAAAGCATTATCACGATTTTTAAGCACTTTATTATCTCACATGTGTTTGACAGGAGTTAAATTATTGGAAATTATTACCACTTGAGAGCCTTCATTTGTACTTGAACTAATGTTATACAGTAAAATATCCTGAATATTGGAAGCATCATGCATATGTTCATATGAATGCTTGGATCAAATGGTAAAAACATGACATAAGTAACAAAATAGCAGTTGTTCATGGAGCTTAAGGTTTGGTACATGAAAATGTTCAACAAAACAAAGCAAACAAATCTAAAGATTACAAATTAAGGCTTTTCATCCTCCACAGGCAGAGGGTCTTCGGTATTGATGTCGGTGGCGAGCTGAGTATCATTCTTCTTGGTATTGGGCGAGGTGTCTCTCACTTGATTTGACTCCCCGGTGAGGACCTCAGTGAACTGCCTTATGGCCTTGATCATCGGGTTCTTTGCTTTGTTTTGACCATGCTTCTTTGCTAAAACTATCATGGCTTTAATCATGGTGGCCATAACCTCCTTTGCCTCTTCATCGATTGACTCCTTGTCCTTATCATCGAAGTATGATTTTTCTCTGCTCTTGGAATAGATGGCCTTGATGAGTTCCTGTGGCCCATTCCCTTGTTTACGTAAACCAGGATTAATCACCGCAGTTTGGTCGTCAAACTTTGGCAGTGGGGAATTCGCATTGCTAGACGCCCTTTTGGGTTCTATGAACTTCTTATCCCTTACCAAACACTGTATGGCATTGAGAAGGGCCTTACATTCATTGGTGCAGGTGACCTGGCAAGACATGATATCCATAAAGTTTTTCCTTTCATCTCTCGTAGGTGGTTTGTACTCACGGATAGATCCGAGAAGCCCAGCCTTTCTTAGGTTGGCAAATATTGCATTGAGAGGTAAAATCCATAAGTTTATGCTACCTGCAGGACTATTACTCAACTGGGTAGCGAAAGTTAAGGCTGGATTTTAAGAGGCCTTTTTGCCTACCCCGACCCAGGAGGAGGGTGCGCTTGTTTCACCACTGCCAGTTAATTGGCGCATGCCAGAGTTCTTTGAAACCTGCTCTTTCTGGTTATAATTAGCTGCCATTAGCTGATCTAAGAGGGTCTCAACCTCGGGTGTCATGCCCAGAGACTGCATAAGCTGGTCGTACTGAGGAGGTGTTCGAGCTGTGGATAGCACAAATTACGATGGAGTGACCAACATTGGAGGCGAGATGCTAGAGAATGATGGAGGAGTTGGACTCTGGGCTCCTTCCCTTTTCCCAGGGTAAGCGGATGGTGGTGTTGATAAGAGTTTTTCCCCATTGGGTGTCATGCTCGGAGATTGCATGACCTGGTCACTGGTTCGGAGGATGGATGACTGTTGTAGGATAGTCATAGCTGTGGGTGTCACGCCTAGAGATCGCGTGACCTGGTCAGAGTTTTAGTATTCTAGGGCTTGCTTGACGGACATTTGTACAGCTATCTAAATCAGTTCTCGATTGGTGTTTTGGAATTGATCCGAGCTTAGAAACTGGATGATAGCGGTGGCAATTTTCGTGCTAAGAGATAGTGGAGGAACTGCTCCCATGGTAGGGGCGGAACTAGCTTGGTCCTCGATCAGGGCAAGGTCATCATCATGAGGCAGAACCATTGTTGGTGCTGAAGGTCCGGACTTGGGAGGAAGACTGTTTAGGATCATGAACCATGGATCAAACCATGAATAGGTCGTAAATCATATGGATGCTATGCATGCTTTTTATTTTTGGGAAGCGGTGTATGACATGTATGGCTGTACGTAGATGTGGTTAGTGATGATGCAACAGCTTATCCCTCCAACATATGTGGGACATTTGTATCTCGTGCCACATATAGTGATATATGGTGACGTAACGGAGGCACAAAAAGAAGTCCTACGCATGTTGCTAAACTTCTTCCATGGGTGGAAGTACTAAGGGTAAGTTGATTTAATTTTTTGGCCCTTGAGGCCAATGCATGGTTAATGCATGAGCACGTAGCATATAGCACACAAAAACATCCCTCTTCCAACCTTATGACTCATGCGTAATGCCTCTTTGGAAGGATGGAGTTTGGCTTCTTCACCCGTAATGGCGAAAGAAGTGCGTCCTAATTGTTTTTTTTGTTCTGGTAGTCCTAAAGGAATAAAGTGCTAAGGCTTTTTCTAGCATGGCTTTGGTATAAGGTTGTTGATGTAGAAGGTTCTCGTTTACCTTGATTCCACATTACTCAACCACTCCCCAAATAGGTGCGATCGTAGGAGTTTACGTGTAGGTTAAAATGAGTGATCCACCTGCTAGGCATCCTCAATTCCAGACAGGGCATGAGTGATACTTTCACGAGCTTCTTGGGTAAAATGGGGCACCTAAAAATTACCGAACTATCTACACTCGTGTTTAAGGATAAAACGTTATAAAAAAGAATGAAGTTTTAATTTGGCCAATGATTTCAATGCATCATCAAAATCCTTTAAACTTATTGAAAATTTAAGTTCAAGTTTAAAGAGACCAATCCCTAACGGAGTTGCCACTGTGAGCGGATGACCTTTTTCTCGCCCGTGAGGACCGCGTGAGATTCATCGCACGGGGGCGGAAAAAATAACAAGGAGCTATGAAGTGTGTCGAGGGATTGATCCTCATTTTTTAGCATGATCAAAGCACTGATGTTATTGATGTTGAATTTAAGTCCAATTTAGGTGTTAAAGGATACGAGATCGAATTCTCGTACTTAAAATAGATTCGCCACCCGATTTAGCTCAATCGGGAAATTTTGGTACGATTTTCCCATAAGGTGGTAGACCATATCTTAAGTAGAGATTCTGAGTTCGGATGATGTTATCTATTTTTCATTAGGCCAAGTTAAAATATTCCATTCTTTCTTAATCGGTTTTAAGCCACCCTATTTATTGGTGTTTTTAGTTTTATATGTTATTTTTTGCGTTTATCAAGCAATCAAAGCAATAAATAAATTATTATAGTCATCCAAAACTAAATGCAGAAATTGAAATTATTACAAGGCTTTCAAATCCTATACATTTTCTATGCAATAAATAAAATACCCGAAGGCCTAACATACATCTAACCTAAATCTACCTATAAAAAATACATATACGGCACGTTGTACGAGGTGTATCACTTAGCATGCATAGTTAATGGATAAAAAAGACTCAAGTTAGCGTGAACATGGCATATTCATTTGTTATGTTATAAAGCCCAGTTGCATGGCTAAAAATGAGATTTGAACGGCGTTTGCGGGAAAATTCCGTTTTAACCAATTTTTAGACTTAATTGTTGTTTTAACCGGATTATTAGTGAAAATGCCACATGGTATAGGGTGGGGTCTATTTTCAGAAGGTTTTGGACCTTCGTTATTGCACTGTACACCCTAGCTTCGAGAACATAACTAGGTCAAAAATAAACAAAAAGGAAACAGCTGTCCAGAAAGTCATGTCACCGGCAGCATTATTAATACCATCGGTGGCATCAGTGATATCGCTAGTGGTATCTGTCAGACAAGCAGGTTACATGATTATATGGATACTATAAAGAAAGGGTCCTACAAGAAGATGAGGCCACTGGGGGAAGTGATGTCACTAGCGGTATCAACGATGACACTAGCGGCATGGTTGATACCACCGACGATATCAAATGCCTCCCGCGGGTTTAGCTTCTAGTAGCAGTAGTAGGTAACGGTCAAAAACAAACAAGAATAATGCCAAAGAGCTTTGAGACTCAGAATTTTTACCTTAGGGGCGTGAATCCACCTCTTCATGAACCAAGGAACACCTCCGGGGAGCTTAAAATGGTGATTTTGGTAGTAAATTTAAGAGTTTATATCTCTAAATTCCAATTAAGTTGATTTTAATCATGAAGTCTACTGATTTTAAGTTTTAGCTAAGAGAATCGAAGAAGTAAAACCAAGAAAAATGGATTAGAATCCCTTTTCTTACCTTTTCTCCCCCTTATCTCTCTAAAAATGAGCTTTCTCACTCTAAAACTACAAGTTAAGTTTCAAATATGTGTTGTTGTTCTTTTCTTTTTGAAACCCTAAGGTGTGTTTTTATAGGCAAATATGGGTCGTCTTCGAGACCTTTCAGCCATTTTCACCGAAATTGCAAAAAAGAGTCTGTCCAAGGAAGAAGAAGAAAGCATTCTGCAGAAGCCCAATTGTGCCATGTCGTCGGTAATATGGTGATATCGCTGGCGGCATGAGCGATGCCACCGGCGATATCAGCTACCTACAGGCTAACTGACAGAGGGCCCACAAGCCTAAAAAGCTACCACATGGGTCAAAAAGTGGGTCAAAAGGCATCTTTTTGAATTTTAATGATATTTTAATGGGTATTTAGAGATTAATTTAGTTTTGGGTGCAAATCATCGGTTCAAGCTCCTACCGAACGTGTTATCGAACACGCCAAACTGGATTCTTACGAGAAATAAAATTTGTGGGGAATTTTATATCGGTAATAAAAACTCCAAATAATTTTTATTATGAGGAATAAAATCGGGAATACGTCATCATCATCTTACGAGAGGGACTGCAAAATCCCGTGCTCACATCCCTTTTTTGGGTTTTCAGTCTAGCTGGTTATTTTGCACCCTAACTTTTACTGGACCAATTTATAGAATACTGATCAATGAGATACACCCTAATTTTTGCCCCAACAATAGAGGACCACTCGACAGGTGTTTGATTCATTTTTTTTATGTGCCGCTTTTATGGATTTAATTCTTTTTGGGTTGGATATGATAATGCTTTGACCTGCTTTGATTGGTGGGGCTGACGAACTCATTACTGTTGATAATCTTACCCTTTGGATTGAGTGCTTTTTTGGATACACAAAGTCTTACCTAATCTTGATAGAATTTCCCCCTTGGGTTAGTGTGGACAGGCTTCACTTGCATCCAAATTAGATCATTGGCCTTTGACGGATACTCCTGATGCTTGACGTAGTTGTTGTTTGGGCTCGCTACGTGCGGTTGGTATAGCTGAAGACTTCTTAGACAGTTCGGACCACGCTTTAATCCACGGGGGTCTCTTTGAGTACGACTCTTAAGGACTTCACCTCAATTTTTGTTGGTAGAATGATTTTCATTTTGTAGGCAAAGGAAAGAGGTTTTTCGATTTGCAAGAATTCTAACATTTGTTTGACATCTTCGAAGGGTGAATGATATCTTATCGGCTGAATCTTTGATCTTTGCAGTGGTCATGGAACTGAACTCCTTAATAAGCTGGCTTGTAGTTTCGGTTACCCTATTACCTTATAGTTGGTGCGGTAAGGACTTGCGGTGCTCAAACCTAAATTTCTTGATTGATCAAGGGTTTCCTCTTGGGACTGAGATCTATTGTCTGAAATGATGTGAAGAGGTAGGCTATACCGAGTGAAGAGGCATTTTTTTATAAACTTGGCCATCTTTTTTGCGGTAATGTTGGTGAAAGGTCTTCCCCCTATTTTAAGAAGTAACCTGCCCCTACGATGATGAAGCAGTGTTCATTTATTGATGAGGGTCAGATCTAACCAATCATATGTGTCCCCCTCATCGAGAATGGTGAATGAGGAGCAAAATGGGGAAGGGTTCCGGAGTTGGAATGCATTGAGATACAGGTAAGAATAAAAGGTTTATTGGGGGTGGGGATTTGGAGAATGGGTGGGCGAATAGAAGTTAGGCCTTGATTCTATCGAAGATGATATGGCGATGCTCTTTCTCTGTAATTGGCCTTGAAAATTGGGTCTATCCAAGGAAGGACTGACTTTTCTTTTTCTATCTGGGTGTCTGGAAGGTGATGCTCTATTTTCTGGCAAAGAACCCTAAGTAAGGCTAGGTGTGACCAGGCGAAAGCGTTATCATGATCCTTAAGCACTTGGTATCTCTCATTTTCTTTCAAAGGTTAGGTCATTAGAAAATGGTGACCATTTTAGGTTATCATATGTACTCAAGGTTATTTCAGTTAAAGAAACATCATGAATACTGAACACATTATGCTTATGATAAAATGAATGCATGGGCCCATCGGGTGAAACATCAAATAGATAAGCAAAAAGAGAGGCTTTGATTGAATTAAAAAATGCCTTAAAGGCAGAGTCATTCACATCTAAAATAATATAAAAAGAAAATTACATAATAGATAATCGCTCTCCACAGGAGGAGAGTCTTGAGTTGCAGCGCTGGTAGATTAGGCATCCTCGGTAGCCTTCATTAGTGCGTCATCCAGGATGAGATCCAGACCTTTCTCTTGCTCGATTGATGACTTGTCTCTTTCATTTGCTAGAGACCTCGTAAGATTCTTGCCTTTGGAAAAGATGGCTCTAATGAGATCTTGCGGACTACTATCTCCTTTTGGTGAGCCAGAAAGCGGGGGTGTCTCTTGATGGTTAAATGCTCTTTCAACCTCAACTATCTTTCCTTCCTTCACCAAACGGTAGATCTCTTAAATCAATTTCTTATATTCATCAGTGCGGTGGCCTCTTTTGATGTGGTACGGACAAAAGTTATACTTCTCCTCTTCCTTAGGGGGCCATTCTTGTGAAGGGTTCTAAGGAGGCCGCGCTCCCTTAACGCAGTTAAGATTGCACTGAGGGATAATTCCTATGGACTTGTAATATTGTTGGGGTTATTCCCAAGACCAGTGCCTAAGTGATAGTCCAAACCTGAGTTATGGCACTAGTCTGAGAAAGCTTCTCCTTCACCTCGGCCGGAGATAGGAAAGCCTGAGGTCCTTCACTCTCTTTGAGCTTCACTTTCTGACTTCCTTTAAAACAAAAGCGTAGGAACTTATACAGTAGAGCCTCCATTTTAGGTGTCATGCCCAGAGATTGCATGACCTGGTCGTCAGATGAAAGAGTCGCTAATTGATGCACGAGAGCTTCAATTTCAGGTGTCATGCCCGGAGATATGATGACCTTATCGCTAGAGAGATAGGGTGTGCCACATTGGAATGGTGAAAGTAAGAAATGAGGTCTCAACCCATGGATTAGTATTGCAGGGGTTTTACGGGTAAGCGGCCCCTCTTAGGGCAACTGCAAATTGTGCAGGAGTAGGGGAAAAGGACTTTGGAGGAATTTGAGGTTGAACTAAATTTTGATCCAGTTGGAATAGACTGGATTGGGACTGGACGGGTGAAATTGATCGAGCAGGCTGAAACTGATCTTGGGTTATTGGGGTCATCGGAAGCTGGCTCATATTGGTGAGAAAATTAAGCTTGAAGGGGTGGGTTGGAGTCTGGGTTGGATAAGCGAATACGGGTGACTAAGATCATATGATATCATGACTAAACTAAAATGGGATATGCGAAGTTTGAATAGGCTGTTGCACTCACTGAATCAGTTGAATTAGCTGAACAAAAGACTGAGCCTGAAATAACGGAACCTGAACTGACCCATTCTGAGCGATCTCTGGTTATCTCAAATCTTGAATACCAATCATTGGAATCCTTTGGACACTTCTTTTCTCTTCCAAAACTATACGAACTGAATCTTAGACCTGCCTCTGAATTGTATCTTAGAACTGATCGGATCAGAGAAACACTTACAAAGCATTGGCAATTTTAGAACTCAATTAAGATTGGCCCTAGTCAGGCAGAGGGAGAGAAAGAGAAGAAGTACCCTCAGATGGAAACCTATCCACTATCGGTAAATCAGATAGTAGAAAAACTAGATTCCAAAACTGAGCTTGAAACTGAATTCGGACCCATAGAATAGTGAATTGGAGGATGATCGAGTCTGGCGGTAGCGGTGCTTTGGTCTCACTAAAAAACCGGAAGATGATCAACCCGAATCAAACCATGAATGAAATGGATGATCATATAATAATCTGAATGATGAATGCCATATATATGGGGGTGATTTAGAAAGGTAGAGAGTAGAAGAGCTTATGATGTGAGGCTTAACCCTAAAATATGTGAGACGTGCGAATCCTTTGCTATGCCTAGCGAACTAGATACAGGTCGTCGGGACTAAAACATTCTCTAGCATTTTGTCAAATTCCCCCTTCAAGCGAGGAGAGAATAGAGGTATGTGAAAATCGAAAATAAAGGTTGGCTAAAGGTGGTCTATACATGAAGTGCGTATGCATGAGCGTAACACAAGTAGTACACGAAAGCAAATAGACCTCTTCCAACCTTATGACTCCTGCGCAATGCCAATTTGGATTCTGGGGTTAACTCTAGCACTAGGGAATGGCAAGAGAGTATGCAACCTAAATCTAAATTGTTTTGGTGAACCTACGGGGAAGTTGCTATGGCTAGATTTATCACGGTTCATAGTCTCAGACTGCTGGTATTGGGGAAAGATACTGTAGAAAGGTCTCGTTTACCTTGATTCCGTGTAACTCAATGACTCCTCAAATATGTGCGACCGTGGGAATTACATGTTGGTTGAAATGAGTGTTCCACCCACAACTATCCCCAATTCCTGGCGAGCATGAGGTATACAAGTGAGTTTCACAGGGGTGAAGTAATGGCACCTTAAGACTTAGAATCAAATTAAGTGGTGGATTCAAAAGGCATAAGAAATAAAGCGTTGATGTAAAAAATGAATTAGGCACGCTTCAATTTTCAAGTTTTAAGTTTAAAAGGAAATCCCCAGCAGAGTCACCACTGTGAGCTGACGACCAATTTCCCACCTGCAAGGACAGCATGAGATGCATAGCATGGGAGCGAAAAAGCAACGAGCGATGTGAAGCGTGCTAAGGGAGAATCCTTATTTTAGGCATGATGAAAATAATAATGAAAATGATGTTGAAGTTGAGTTTTAGTCCAATTTAGGTGTTAAGGGATACGAGACTTGAAATTCCGTATTTTAAGATAGAGTCGCCACATGGTTAAGCTCCATCGGGAATTTGGGTACGATATTCCCACCAGAGTGGTTGGACCGTACCTTAAAACAGAGATTCCGAGGGTGGATGATGTTGCTTACTTTTCAATTTTTTAAATCAAACCGTTTACATTTTAATAAACACGACTTTAGTTCTTATGCGATTTAAATCCGGTTATTGTTTGGAATTTTCGGTTTATATGCCATACATCACACAAAAGCGGTAAATAAAGCAAGTAAATAAATTATTATAAGGCTTTACAAATACCTATACATTTTTCTAATGCGGAAAAATAAATAAAGTAGATAAATAAAGCGAATAAAGATGGACCAAAATCAGGCCTTAACCAAACTTACCAATACTGATAAATAAAATACCAATAATCACAAATAATGGAAAAATAATTAAAGGCAGAAAATAAAATTTTATCATGGAGAAAAACTTTTTTTGGGAATTTTCAGAGTTAAAAAGGCATTTTTTAGCTATTTAATTAATTAAATAATTAAACAATTAAATAAATCAGATTAAAAGTAAAATTCATTTATTCCAGAATTTTGTGATTTTTAGAAAATATTTTGGGTGAAAATTAGTGAGAAAAACGTGAAAAACGACTGAAAAACGAACCGAAAAGGAGCTAAAAGCAAACTCAAACAGACAATGCTATAGTGACAGCCTTCGCCGCTATCGCTACAGAGGTTACTGCTATAGCAATGGCGGTCGCTACAGAGGTCACCGCTATAGCTATAGAGGTCACTGCTATAGCGATGGCGGCCAAGGCTATAACTATAGCCTTGTCATCAAAATTCGCTTTTAAGGGGAAACCTGGTGTTTTTGCATCTATAAACTCAAAATCATTGAACTTTTAAGTCATAATCAACTATATTTCAACAGATCTAAACTTAAAACACTCAAATAATGTTGATTTTATAGATTTGGGTAATAAAATACCCAAAAATCGTAAGAAGTAATGGGACCTCTGTAGGGGTGGAGTTCAGCTCTATAGCTATAGCCTTCACTGCTATAATAGTAGCGGCTAATGCTATAGGGATAGAGGTGAAGGCTATCCCTATAGAGGTCAGATTATTTTCCGACGGTTTTCCAAGAACACCAATGAAAAGCCAAGAAACAACACCAAAAGCAACAAGAACAACAACAATAAAGCAATAAAATGAAGTAAAAGATTAAAGGAACTCAGTTTTGTTACCTCTAAGCTGTGAATCTAACGCGAGAGACTCAAATCGGACGTTTGACAAGCTTTTGATGATTTTCTGATGGAATGGTGATAGAATCGGCGATGAAAATAGTGACAAATTATTTGGGTCGTATTTGAGGAAAAGTCTCTAAAACCCTATTTAATCCGTTTTAACCTATGATTTCTAATTGATTTAAGTGTTTAAGCTACGAGATTAAGCCTAAGAACAACTAAGAATTGAGATTAGAATGGATTAAACCCGGATTCTATGCTTTTCTTAAGCTTTCTCTCTCTAGTTCTTCCCTTTCTCTCTCATGTTCGTCATTTTCACTCCAAATATGATTTCTAAATCTAAATTCTAGAGAAAAGTCCTCCAATCTCTCTCTTGGATTGGTTTAAATACTCACACACAAAAATTCACATACTTAGGTAAATTTTTGGGAAAAATACAAGGTAAAATCGCAAGAGGAGAGAGAGAACGAAGTGACACGGCCAAAAAATGGACGTGCCAACTCCACCACTGCCATCACGGTGGTGGCCGCCATAGGAGCGGCGGCCACCGCCATGACAACAGTAGCCACCGCCACAAGGGTGGTGGTGGCTGCTTCCATGCTTGTGGCAGAGCCACTATAGAGGCAGGGGTGGCCACAATGGGGGTGGCCACCTCGGTGGCATTCACCGCCACTAAGAGTGGTGGTGACCTCCACTGCGGCGGTGGTGGTTGCCACATCGGTGGTGGTCACAGCCGCAGGAGGGCAAGCCGCCGCTGCCCCCAGCGGGGGTAGCAGTAAAAGGAGAAGGGGTTTGGATCGAGATTTTAGGGTTAAGGTTTCTAGGGTTTTGCTTTGGTGATTAGGGTTTTAGGTTAATTAGGTTAGGGTTTCTCGTAGGGTTCTGGTAATTAGGGCTAGCTAGGGTTTCTAACTAGAGTTTAGGCAATTACGGCTGATTAGGGTTTACACTTCCAATGTCCATAACTTTCACTATAGTTATCCGCTTAAGGTGATTATTAACATTCTAAAAATCTTAGAAAGTCTAGAATCCAACGATATAAATGAGACTCACTAAAAATTTTTGAATCTTATAGAAAATTTTACAACAAATTACTGCACTCGAGCGTAAGAAAATAGTTAATTCTAAATGCATGTGGATGATATATAAGCACTGCCAGAGGTCCAAAATCATAAAAAGGTACTTTCCAAACGTGATTCGAGCTTTAAATAATAGAACAACTAGACCATACGAGGTCAGAGCAACAAGTCATCATCATTCTAAGGGTAACCAAAAAGCCCATGCTCACTCGCATTTTCCCCTGGTTATAATTTTTATTCCTCCATTTATTTTTTGTGCTTTATTGTAATCTTTAAATGCATGTAACAAGTGTGAAAGAGAGTAGAAAAATAGGATATCTGTGATAATTCCGCAAATGATGAAAACAGAAAATGGTTTTATGCACTGAATGTAATTTTGAATTAACTAAATGAGAAATAAGTGACTCATCCGATACCCGAATCTCTGATCCAATAGGTATGAGTCTCCCACCCAATGGAAACTGTACCAAAACTCTTTCTTAAGTAGGCAACTTGGGTGGCGACTCTATCATTTGTATCAAGATTTGGGCCTCGATTCTTTTATTCATTAAAATTGGTTATTTTCGCAAACTTGAACTAAAAAGGTTTTATCACGCCTAAATCCAACCAATCCCTATGGGCCCGCCTCTCACCCAGGCACCAAGGGAGACCAACACGTCATTGACACCTCACAGTGGAGGCTCTGCTGGGGATATAATCTTTTAACTTGTAAAATTTTGGTTCTTTTTAAAAGCTTAAAAGATTAAGATGAACACCGAAAATCATTTACTTAATTCAACATATTTTCTTTTTCATCATTTGGGAAAATTATCACACTCTATCTCCTCGTATCCTTCTCTCTTTAGTTAGATGTGCTCTTCTTCTAGCGCAAGGTTAAGATGCCCTATTATTTCTGCGAAACTTATGAAGGTGTTAACCATGCCCACCAAGAATTGCGGACACTCTAGTGGGTGGAGCACTCATTACTATCTCCCTCCGAAAGAGGCTTGATACGGTGGAAACCTTCTACATCAAACTTCTGATATGTCCCTACACCATTCTTATGGAAAGCCTTAGAATTTTTCCCTTCTAGGTACTCACTTTTGTGTGAGATTAGACTAATGAAGTATACCCTCAAAATCGGCGGGAGAAATAAGGACGGAAATGATCGATTCGCATGTGTTGTCTTATGTTCCCCTATAATTAACCCAGCCATACATCATTGTAGTTTTTGTATGCATAACACATCCCATGCATGTAATAATCTTTTGGTTACCACCTCAGTTCAAGATTCAACAAGTTTCCTCGCCCTCAGTTCATCTATGGCTCAATTTAGTCTGTCTATTCAGCCAGTGAACCCAACTCTCCTCACAACCAGTAATGGATCTCTGCTTTGCCAAGAGGCGATATTGCATGTTCACCATAGCAAGGATATGAGTCAGTTACCCGACTTTGGTGTTATGCCAAAGGGGACAATCCTCCCTTATTTCATGGGTTTACCCTTTGGTATGACTCACGACTAGAAGGTTTATCCTATGACTCTTGATAACATCTCACCTTAGGGTAGTCCTCTTCTGAGCCTCTTCAAGAAACTAAAAAAGTACAAGTTGATTGATCATCTCCGACCATATGTCCAGCCAAAGCCTAAGGAGAGGGGCAATTTCTGTAAATATCGTGTCAGATCTGATCATCCGACTAAAGTATGTGAGGATCTCCTCAAAGCCACTATGGTACTCATTGACAAAGGCAAAGTTTGTGAACTCAGGAGAAGAGGGAGGAAGTAGACATGATCAATTTAGGATTAGAAGAGGATGAGGTCTGGAAGCGCATAATAGAAGCCAAGAAAGCAAGAGAAGAACCATCCATATTTGACCTTATAGAAATCAGGCAATGAAGTGAAGAACCTGTCCATGATTACTTTAGGAGATGGTTAACAGTCTTGGTAGCTATTAAGAGGAAATGAGAAAGAGTTGCCAGATCGATTCATCTTCAGGCTATCTCCTCACCTTTGTAAAATGGCATTTAAGAAACCTTACAAGACCATTTCTGAGAGCTATGAAGTCAACATAGAAGCGGAAAAATATTTCAAGAAAATGGAAGACAGAGACCCATCAAAGATTGAAGTGGACAAAGCTATGGATACCCTCACTACTTTAATATACACCATATTATGCTTAGGGGATAAGAAGAAGACACCTATTCAGGAAGCCTTGAAGAACCTAGCCCAAGTCACAAGAGAAACCATGGATAGCATATTGATAGAGAAGCAGTTGCAAGACCTGGATCGCGACCTGACCCATATATTGATGAGTAACCAAAAAGACCGCCTGTGGGGGATGATAATGCAATAATATGTAATAAAATGATGTATCCTTCAGGCATCTTGACAGTAGTGATAGTGATTTTGCTTACTTGTTTGATGTTTTGCCTGACGGCACCACGCAATCATCTAACCATACGCATAACATTTTTACCATTCATGATACTTAATTGTATGACATTAACTTGGGAACTAAAGAAAATCCAAAAATGGTAACAATATCCAATGACTTAACTCCTATTGAAAAAAGAGAGATGATAAAAGTGCTTAGAAAACATGTTAACGCTTTCACCTGGTCCTACGAAGACATGCCCAGGGTAGATCGCCAAATCACTGAGCATCATATCCCAACCTAGCCTAGGTTCAAACCAGTCAAAGAAAAGTTAAAAAGACTACATCTAGGATGGATAGATAAAATAAAAGCTGAAGTTGCCAGGTTATCAGAAGCTAAATTCATTGAAGTAATTGAGTATCCGAGATGGTTTGCAAATGTTGTCCTAGTCCTCAAGAAAGATGGAAAAGTCATAATGTGTGTCAACTTTCACGTTTTAAATATGGCCTCCCCAAAAGATTATTTCCCATTGCCTTATATCGATGTGTTGGTAGATAGTACTATCAGGGTTGCACTGTACTCATTCTTAGATGGGTTTTCTGGGTACAATTATGATTTTAATGGACATCATCGACAAGGTCAAGATAGCCTTCATCACAGAATGAGGGGTGTATTGTTATAACGTAATGCCTTTTGGGTTAAAGAATGCAGAGGTAACTAATCAAAGAGTCGTGATAGATTTGCTATATGACATGATCCATAAAGAGGTTGAGGTTTATATAGATTATATGTTAGTAAAGTCAAACACTAAAGAAGAGCATCTTGAGATTTTGGAAAAGTTCTTGACTAGAATTGAGAAGTACAACCTGCGTTTGAATCAAAAGAAGTGTGTATTTGGAGTGACTTCAGGGAAACTCCTAGGACATATCGTTAGTCAATGGGGGATCGAGGTTAACCTTGACAAAGTTAAAGCCATTCAAGAAATGCATATTCCTAGAACTGAAAGGGAATTCATGTCATTTCTTGGATCACTTCAGTATGTGAGCCATTTCATCGCCAAGTTAATGATAGTGTGTGAGCAAATCTTTAAGTTATTGAGAAAGAAACAGCCGGTAACATCGAATGAGCAATGCCAGATAACCTTCAATAAGATAAAGGCTTATCTCATGAACCATCCAGTTTTGAAACCCCTAATGCCCAGTAAGCCGTTGATTCTCTATTTAGCTATAGAGGAGTCGTCTATAGGGGCAATATTGGTCTAAGAGCAAGATGATAAAAGTGAGCATGCTATCTACTATGTGAGTAAGAAGTTGTTAGAATATGAGACAAAATACACAGTAGTAGAGAAGACGTGTACATCTATGGTATGGTTAACTAAGAAGGTGAGGCATTACTTCCAGTCCTATAAACTCCAAGCAGTTGCAAAAGTGGACCCAATGAAGTATCTTTGTCAATCCCCCACATCGGCAGGGAAGCTCTCTTGTTGGCTCCTATTACTATCTGAATTTGATATCGAGTATGTCATAAAGAAGGTCATTAAGGCGAGAGCAGTGGCTGAATTTTTGGCAAGTCAACCTATAGAATCTAATTATGTTATAAATCTGGACTTTCGCAATGAGCAGTTAGTAATAGTAGAAGTGGAGAAGGCCAAATGGATCATGTATTTCGATGGAGCTATATATCGAAAGGATGTTAGTCTCGGGGTAATCATCATCACACTGCAAGGTGAGGTTATCCTACTGAGTAGGTGATTGGAATTTATAGTCACTAATAATGGGGCCGAATATGAGGCTTGTCTCTTTAGTCTTGATGCCCTTTTAAAAGTAGGTGAAAAGGAAGTCAAGGTGATGAGAGATTCAGCACTGATAATAAAGCATGTTATAGGGGAATGGGAAATCAAGGAAGAGTAGCTCAGGCCATATGTGGAAGTAGTATGGGACTTATAAGTGCAATTCAGTCAATGCTTCTTCCAATATATACCGAGGAATGAGAACTAGATGGCAGATTCTTTGGCTACTTTGGCCTCGATGTGGGAGGGAGAAGAGGCTCAACCCATCCATCCACTTATTATAGAAGCAGCTCATTCCCCATTTTACGAGAAGTTTCAAGTTATGACCATCGAGGGGCAAAAGTTTTGTTGGCATGATGACATCAAAAGAATTCAGAAAGAAGGGAAATGCCCTGAAAGGTCATCGAGTTTAGATAACCTAACTCTCAAAAGATTAGCAACATAATTTAGATTAGTTGATGAGGATCTCTTCAAAAGGACGGTTGAAGGATTTTTGTTGAGATGTTTAACGGAAGAGGAAGCAGAAAGGGTAATGACTCAGGTACACTCAAGGGATTGCGGCCTGCATATGAATGGGATGGCTTTAGCTAGAAAAATTCGGAGAATGGGGTATTTCTGTATCACAATGAACACCGACTGCGTTGACAAGGTTAGGAAATGTCATAAGTGCCAGATTTATGGGGATATACAGCATTTACCCCGTCTGAACTTCACAATTTATCTACTCCTTGGCCTTTCTCGGCGTGGGGGATAGATATAATTAGTGAAATTCGGCCATCATCAACCAATGGGCGCCGATTCATCATGGTCGCAATTGATTATTTTTCAGGCCAAATCCTACACCAATATCACCACCAAGAAAATGGCCAAGGTTATAGAGAAACATATTTTTGCTCGGTATGGGGTTCCACATCATGTGGTATTCGATAATGGGGTTCAGTTTCAAGGGGCCATGATGTAATTATTTAAGAAGTTCAATGTCGAGCATCATAGATCTTCTCCGTATAGGCCACAAGCTAATGGGGTAGTTGGGGCTGCCAATAAATCAATCAAGAAAATCTTGTCAAAGACAGTGGCTACTTATAGGGATTGGGCTAATAAGCTTCCTTTCGCAATTCAGGAGTATAAAACCAGTATAAGAACTCCAATCGATCAGACACCTTTCTCCTTGGTATATAGAATGGAAGCTGTATTACTTGTTGAAATAGAAGTAAGATCTTTAAGAGTGGCACTCGAGGCCTAATTAGAAGAGTCAGATTGGGCAAGGGCTAGGTATGAGTAATTAAATGCAATAGATGAAAAGCAGCTCAAAGCACTTGACCATCTATAAATGTACCAGCAGCGTATGGCTGGAGCTTACAACAATAGAGTCAGATACCCAAAACAACCTCTCAAAGCAGGTGATCTAGTTCTTAAATAGCTACGCCATGTCAACACTAACGCTAGGGGCAAGTTCAGGCCTAATTGGGAAGGATCGTTTGTAGTTAAGAAATTCCTTGACAAAGGAGGAATCAAGCTTATGGATATGGATAGAAATGAGTTTGTGAATCCAGTAAATCAAGATAGGCTTAAGAGTTATCATGTCTAGGTCAAAAGAATTAAATCATAAAAAAGTAGCATGAAGAATAAAAGAAATAAAGAATAAATCACCCGACGAGTGGTCCTCTACTGCTCAGGGCAAAAATTAGGGTGCAGCCGCTAGTCGGTATCACGCAAATTGGGCGGGCAAAAATTAGGGCACTCCAACGCAAATGCAGCCCTCTAAGTTAAAAACTTAAAAAGGGCGACTTAGGTAAAAATTAGGGCATTGAGAGAAAAATGCCAGTTGCTTTATGGAAAATCTTTAATGGACCAGTTGGCAGTAGGGGTTAACCATTAGAAATTGTTACCATTGCCTATGTACTCAAATTAATCTCATCAATGAACATGTTATGTTTTTGCTAAGAATCTTGGTCTTATGAATGCATGCATGTATATAGGTGAAATAATTGCAGGTGTGTGAACATCAATTATTTTACTACATGTTATGCATCATTATTATCCCTTTCACTATACATGTAATCCAACAGATATAAAAGTACCAAAGAAATCAGGCATATACTAAGTTCAAAAAAAAGTTTGCTGGATTGAGCCGCCAAGGACAATCCAGGCAAAAATTAAGATAGTCTGCTGAATTGAAAACCTGAAAGGACGATCTCAGCAAAAATTAAGGCAAAGAAAAAAGAAAGAAAAACATGCTAGATTGAAAACCTAAAACGGCAGTCCAGGCAAAAATTAAGGCGAAAAATAAAGAAAAAGCTTGCTAGATTGGGAACTCGAAAGGGCGATCTAGGAAAAAGTTAAAGCTAAAAAGACAAAGTCTGGTGGACTGAGACGTCAAGGGCAATTTAGGCAAAAATTAGGAAAAAAATATAGAAAGAAATAAAGGTTTGATAGGTCATCTCACTTTGAATGGCCTATGAAAAATTTAGAATGTCACTTAGTCCCCTCGCTACGAAATCACTATATAAAAGTAATATGGGTTCACAAAGCAGCAATACTCAATGATATCAGTTTAGAAAAAAAGAAAAATTAGCACACATAAAATTCAAAAGTACCAATCCAAATTCTACACCAAAATAAGCCACATAGGGCCTAAAAGTATTAACAGTTCAGAAAGTAATGAAAGCACGTCATGATCTAAGTTGCTGGGGGATCCTATACTTGACGATCCTTTGAGGTCTTATCTTGTGTATCTGCCAACAGATAACCCACATCTATCATAGCATGATCCTCAGCTTCACTAGTACAAGAAGCTAGCAGAGCAGGGGCCCTAGTCTTTGAAGTCCCTACAGCTGCCCTAGTAGCATCAACTCCCTCAACATGCTCAGCTCCACCCCTCTGAGTCACTACCGGTGCTACTCGATAGGCAGTAAGATCATCCTTGAACTTAGAATTTAATGGAATAGGTGTTTGTCTATCCTCAATCCTCGCCCAAGCAGCCTCAACAGTGGCTGCTGGTAGCTGCTCCTCTAAGAAATTAGCTCTCTCCTCAAAAGCATCCAAGTCCCAACCAGACTTAATACACTCCACAGCCAGTAGAGCGTGCAATAGAATCATAAGATCAGTGCATATATGAATTTCATGGAATTCGTTATGCATATGTAGGTAAAACTTATCGAGGCTAGCATCCTGGGTTAGTAGCATATCTCACACGGAGAAGTAGCCCATGGCAATCCTCTCAGCCTCAAAAATGGTCTCCTAAAAGAGAAAGTCACATTAGAATAGGACATTCTAAGCAGTCACTATGAAGGGTAAAATTAAAGCAGACAATTCCTTACATGGGTAGAGCTGGAAGGCGTGAAACCAATAGGATGGACTAACTCCTCAAGCTCCTTGACAGCTCACTTCCCCGAATGATCGAGGAGCCAAAAGAAAGTATTTAGGTATGCTTAGAGGACTCCCTCTCTCACGGAGCTAGAAGTGCGAGACCGATTTATCAGCGGCTCAGCAGCAGCAGCAACAGCAGCAGGCCTCTTCCATGTGGAATAAAAGATTGTAGTTAGGATCACAATCAATTTTCGGAAATAGCAAGGTATTCACAAGGGTTAAGTTTAGAAAATACCTCAAAAGAAGGGGTAGCAGACCTAGCAAAACCCTCAGTCCCCTAAATTATGGATGGACCCCCACAGTCGTCCCTCGATCCATTCTCATTGTCATCATCATCCTCATCATCCTCACTATCACTCTAGTGGAACTCAAGAGGGACATCCTTATGGTGAATCCTCTCGTAAGGAGGAAGGAGCAGAGAATCAATGAACTCAGTATATGAGCCCTCTATTGATAGCACTCGAGCTCCCTCGCCTAGTAAGTACATCCCCTGGTCGGTCCACGACATAAGGTATGGCCAGAAGATGCTTGCTAGGATCGGGGGAGGGATCGATCTCTCTACCATGGTATTAGTCCTTCACCCTTGGACCCGCTCACCAAAATACAACTTGAAGGAGAGTGATGACTCCAGGATGAAGCGGTGCTCATCTACACTAACCCGCATCCGCTCAATAGCTTCATGTATATCCAACCTCTCCCACGAGTCTCGAATAACTTGCATAAAATAAATTCATTATAAGTATCACAACCTCATAAATACAGTTTCTACTAATGGTTTGTTGAAATATAAAATACAGGTTTAGTAGGGAAGAAGTCTACTAGATTGGAGCGAAGCTGGCAAAGGAACTCCCTAAACTGTGTTATAGTTAGGGCTTGACCCTGCCAAAGCCCTATCCACCTGGATATAATGTGCGGTGTCTCAGGCTGCATGCGAAAACCTGGCCTAGGGATAAACCGGTGCTCAAAGGCCCAAATCTGCAAGATAAAATAAGTATTAGTCGCAACACAATTTGAACAAAAGGCTAAAGCAGAAGAGATTAGTCCAAGATGTACCAGTAGAATTAGGTGGAAAATCTTAAGCTTGAACTGCTGACCCCAAACACCAACATCCAATCCATAATATAGCTGAGCTAGAATGGCCCAGCGCCAATTTTTGCCTAGCATAGCGGCAAGATTCTCTACAGTAGAGAGCAAACCATAATTGATGTTGCTCGAATAGACTGAGAAAAAGACCGTAGTAAGGAATATCAGTAGGAAGGATAGGGCATACCGATCCCTCCTATCCGTAGCAAAGGGACTCGGCTGCCTGATCCAATGAGTATGCAAGTCCCCATACTCGAGATTATTCATTCCCCCCTAAGATGGAGCCCAAGTAATCTTGCAATATAGGCCTTCACCTTAGGCCGAGAATGCCACCTGTCAGTATAGACATCAAAATGGATAAGGTCTCCTCTCCAGTCCAGGCCCGTTAGGGCGCACATGTCCGAGGCAGTAATGGTGACCTCCCCAATTGATAGATAGAATGTGTGGGTCGTCTCCGACCACCTCTTTGTAAGAGCTAAAATTGCACCCGAGTCCAACATCTTTGGAGCCTGAGGGATGGCCCTAATAATTTCACTGAACCCAAAAGAATTAACGCAGGCCAGTAACTCAGTATCCCCCGTAATGCAGATCTCCTCGTACCACTTCCTAAAGAAGCTCAGAGCTCCTATGGTCTTATATTGAAACTACAAAGACAAAATTACAGCTCATGAGGGTTAGGATACAGCAAATAAATTAGAACTAAAAAAATAAGTGCAAAAATCAGAAAACTCAACATCATGTCCCTGAGGATAGGACCCGTACGAGACTTCCCCAACCATACAGGTCCACAAGCGGCTCCCATACCAAGAATGGGACTCGTATGGGTGCCCCCTCACTCGTACGGGTCCCCTACAAACAGTCCCCACGTGAAAACTTCCCAAAAAATCCAAAATCATCCAAATGCACCCAAAGCTCATCCAAAATTATCCTAAAAGCATCCTAAACTAAAGTTGCATGCATCAGGCTCTATTGCAAGGTCTATAACACCCTAATTCATGCCAAAATTTGAGAAATTCTCAAAGAGTTCATAAATGGAAAATGGAGAATCAAGAAAAATTACCTAAACTTTGGAAGCATGAGTATTTGAAGAAGGGATCAGGGGCACTTCAGAGATAGGAGTGAGCCCTATAAATGAGTCCTCTTCGTGAAAGGCGTACCCGACAAAAATCGAGCATTCTTAAAGCCCTGAATCACCCACCACGAGCAAATCCTCATGTCTAACAAAGAAATGGCCAATCTTTGAGGTCTTTTTATACATTTTGATCGGTTCTAGGAAGAAAATCGCCAAAGAATGCAAAATGGGAAGATTTTGTACAAGGCGGGATATGAGGAGTCTGATCAGATTTTAAAACCCCCGACGGGGACACGTATGGGTCCCACCTCACTCGTACCGGTCCGAACTTCTAAGGACTCCACCCGTACGGGTTTTGGCCCACTCGTACGGGCCTTCTCTTCCTATCTAGGGGCAGAGTTTGAACCAGTAATTCAAAAAGCACCAAAAATTCATCCAGTTTTAGTTCGGGGCCAACCCCACTTCTCCTCAACCCTATATTTCAGTTATATTCGAGGCAAGCCCCGTAGCTCACCTTGATCCTTGATTGAAGGGGCAAAAATATTTTTGTTTTCACAAAAGTCAATCAAGAATCAAGGTAAGCCATACTCAAATTGATCACTAACAAGGATGATTTTTGTGTATAGGTCCATCCTAGCACAAGAATTCTTCCCCAGCAAAATAGGTTTTACCAAAGAATATTCTATAGTAGTAGAGTCAACCAAGGGGCATCTCCCCACCAATCCAGGGGAATCCCCTATCTCCTAGTAATGGAATCAGCTAATCCAGGGGTATCCCTCGCCCCTCGTTCCCCAGCAGTGGAATCAGTCAAGGGGCATGCCCTCATTATCAAAGGCCCTAAGGGCACCCACCCTAGGGGCATTCCCTAGCAGTAGAACCAATCAAGGGGCATTCCCTCGAGAGGCACTCTTTAGGGGCATTCCATCCCTAAAGCAATCGGGCCAAACCCAACATTTCTCGCACTTAGTTTTCAATTTATTTTAGGGGCTAACCCCCGTCCACACATCTTTATTCTTAATTGAAGAGGCAAAAATATTTTTGTCACCATAAAGTCAATCAATAATAAAGATGTGTCTACTCAAACAATGAATAACTCAGTGTTTGATTGGTGCCTCTTTTGAGGTCATTTGAAATCCCTATTTAGAAGAGTCATCCACCTTAGGAAAGGGATACACCATAAGCCAGGAAAGTCAATCCACCTTAGGAAAGGGATACATCACCAGTTAGGAAAGTCGATCCACCTCAAGAAAGGGATACATCAATCAGGAGTCATCCGCCTTAGGAAAGGGACACACAATTAGCTAGGAAACTTGATCCATCTTAAGAAATGGATATATCACCAGTTAGAAAAGTCGATCCACCTTAAGAAAGGGATACATCAGCCAGGAGAGTCATCTGCCTTAGGAAAGGGATACACCATTAACCTGGAGAGTTGATCTACCTAATGAGAGAGATACACACACCTTCCCTAGTTGAGTCACTAGGGATGCATAGTAGAAAAGGAAAGTCATCTGCCTCAAGAAAAGGATATGCATCGGTAAAGGAAAGTCATCCTTCTTAAGAAAAGGATATGCATCACAAACAAAAGTCATCCGCCTTAAGAAAGAGATGCACATTGGTAAAGTAAATTCATCCCCCTCAAGCAAGGGATACGCATTGACAAGGAAGGTCATTTGCCTCAAGAAAGGGATACGCATTGGTAAGGAAACTCATTCACCTCAAAAAAAGGAACACCTAGGAAAGAAGTTTGCCTCATGAAAGGAACTCACCCACATCATCACCTCAGGTATGATTTCTAAAACCTCACTCAGATCGTGAGATCATACAGGTCCATATCTTTAGTGATCCCACGAGGGGCAGTCTGTGAGCACTGGATTTTAATGATCCTTCTCACGAAATGATGATGAGAGATATATGATGCATTCTCTTATAGGTGTTATCAATCATAGGTGTTCCTACTGCTGTAGAGTTGAGTTTGGCTAAAGTTTGGAGACCTAGTCTGTCCTTAGGGACCCTTACGGGTGCTGCTTGGTGGTATGGATCCACTGGCAGACCCGTATGATTCATTCCTTCTGTACACCTCGGGAGGACCCATATGAGTCCCCTAGGACCCTGTACGGGTGGGGCCCTACCTATACGGGTCCTCTTGTTGCCTTACCCGTATGGATCCTCTTGTTGCCTGATCAGGCTCTTTTAAAAGGAAATCTTTTCCTATTTCGGGAAAAGGCAGGTCATGAACACAATTTATTGTGTTCAGACCTCCTTTCACCCTATAAATAAGGACCTTTCCTCACATTTTCATAAAAAAACACACAAAACTCATATACAACACAGTAAGTGTACTATACATAAATTCTAGTAGTTTCTATAGGGATAGAAAGGTTATAGTTAAGGTATAGGAGGTATAAAATAGGGAGAAAACCCATCTATTGAGGTTTTGTCCACATTTTATTCATTCCTAGCTTCGTTTATTAGGATTTAGGGGAGGTTCTGTCCACACAAATACTCGCCTAAATAGTGCTATTTCATCTACTTTGGCTAGACTCTCTCAACAGTAAAGGGATCGCCTCAAAGTGGATTCACGCCGTAAAGGTAACGCTCCTAAGTTTCAAAGAGACTCACATCTCAGTTATTTTATTGTTATTCTCTGCCTCCTTTATAATATCTATTCTTTTATTTCTGCTTTGGGTCTGGTCATAACCCATAAGAGCCTTGTTGGCACCATATGTCCTTAGGGATATTAAATCGGTGCACCATACTCATACGGAAGGAAATCCCATTTTTATTTCATTTCTCCTCCATTAACTGTTTATTTTAAACTTAGTTTATGCCTGGGACCAGACAGGACCTGTACGAGTCCCCCATACCCGTATCGGTCCTCCCCGATACCCGTATGGTCCTACCCACCCGTACGGGTACCGACCCCCACGAAGAACCCAGAATTCATTTCAATTTGGTTAAAAATCAATCCAAGTCACCATTTGCCATGCAATCATTTTCACTAATAATCTAGTAAATCAACCCACAAAAGTTAAAATGTGTTTTCATAGCAAAATACATTGAAGACTCATTATTTCTCTCCGATCCTACAAGCCGCCCGGGCACTATCGGTCGTAAAACCGCCAAGCCAACATAATCACATTTTTCCTAATGAAATGATTACTTATGACGTGCTATAAACTGTGCTAATCTTTATGGATGCAGGGGAATTTATTTTTATATTGGTTTATAACTTAGAACAAATGTATAGGTTCTCTTGTAATTCCCCCATTTTCCTCCGATTGTAATTTTTATTCCCCCATTTATTGCAGGTGCTTTATTGTAATATGTAAACGCATATAGCGAGTGTGAAAGAGTGTGGCAAAATAGGATTTCTGTGATAATTCCCCAAATGATGAAAACAAAAAATGATTTTACTCGGTGAATGTAATTTTGAATTAACTAAATGAGAAATAAGTGACTCATCTGATACCCGAATCTCTGATCTAATAGGTATGAGTCTCCTACCTAATGGGAACCGTACCGAAATTCTTTCCTAAGTAGACAACTTGGGTGGTGACTCTATCATTTATATCGAGATTTGGGTCTCGATTCTTTTATTCATTAAAATGGGCCATTTGTGCAAACTTGAACTAAAAAGGTTTTGTCACGCCTAAATCCAACCAACCCCCAGTGAACCCCGCCCCTCACCCAGGCGCCAAGGGAGACCCACACATCATCGACACCTCACAACTGTCCTGATTTTGAAAACAAAAAGTTTATTATCCTCTTTTTGATAATGGCCGAAACCACATGGTATGTTTTTTGAAACTTACCCTTAGAGAAAATAAAACAATTTAGGATCCAAGCTATGAATTACTTAGTTTCAATCATTAGTCAACCTTAGGGACACCAAGTCCCACGACCATGGAATTACTTTAAAAACCATCCTGACTCTACCCACAAGCCCGAAAGATAACCCCAGCAAGCTCAAATAATCAATTTTCTCCCCTTAACCTGAGAGTAAAATGATATTTTGACTAATTGTAAACTATCTTCTGTAATTCTTTATGTCAGACTTGGGTTACTTCAAGCGACTCCTTAATAGAATGGCTATAGAAATCAATAGGATGTCCAAGTGTTGGGAAACAATGATCCAGAAAAATAGACAAGTATCTATCCGGATCAAGTTTGAAGAAAATGAAAACTTGCAAGAAGATGTAATCACCTAAATTCCATTGGAAGCATCTGATCTAAGATAAGCCTAAGCACACATTGGAAGCATCCGATTAAAGTTTGGAAAGGAAACAAACTTTGAACCGCTCAAAATCAGAATTCAGAAGAATTGATTGTATTTCTATCCGAAAGAAGATAGATCCGGAGATATTAAGTCTGAAGACATCTGGAAGACTTAAATACCTAGATAAAGGGAATAATTCAAAAATTACATTCCCTCCATTCTTTTGGTCTCCAAGTCAAAATCCTTTCCCCATAAGCAAGACAAAAATGATAGATAGAGTTTTTCAAAAAAAGGACAAAGGATTGACACACGAAAGAGAAAAGGTAATAACCTTTTGTACCTAGACTAATAAGAAAAGCGCGTAGCACACACACACCGGACTACTAGCATAAAAGTTGGTGAGTCATTAAAATACAAGGAAAACGATCACTGACAACTTTTCAGCCTCAATCCTAAGGATTCAAATGGGTCAAAATCTCTGTCTAATGGATTGATCAACAGTTCCAGAATCACCTCATATTATCTAATCATCAGTGAAGTTTAAATTCAGTTTTAACAACCCATAACCGCTACATTTATGATGCAAGCCTATAAAAGGGAAGCTTCACAAGTTGAGAAGGTGTTGGTTGTTTCAAGAAAGCACACACAAGAGAATTCGCTATAGCAACCAGTTACTTAATCCCTCCAAGAATCAATCCATTCTAAATATTTTAGTAAGGATTCCTAAGTAAGTCATAAACTTGAGGAACTCCAAAACCAAAACCTTTGAGAAACAAAGAGTAAAAATTCTCACACTCGGGAGAGTGGTGAGATTGGGATATAGGTTAGAGTTGGTGCAGTAAGTAGGAACTCCCTATAGGACTCAGCTTAAATTTAGGGTAGAAATCTAAGTGGTATATCCTGCTAAAGATAAGAGGACTCGGCTAGGAGTTAGTGCTTCTAGTGGTATATCCTACATCCGAAATGGGTTACCATCCGGAGATAAATTGTAAGGCTTGATTCCTACCAGTTGGAAAGGAATCCACTAGTGGAAAAGCTTGGAGGAAGGAAACTCTAGTGATTGGAGTAAGCGGGGCCGGACCAGGATAAAACTCTGTGTTTAATTTTCTTACTCTTCACTTATTTGCATCATAATTCATACTTGCATCATCCAGATCCATCGCATCCAGAACATAATCAAACACACTACACTAAGACTTTTTAAAGTTTGTTAATTCCATAAAAAAGGGGCATTCACCCCCCTCTAACCTTATTTAGACCCTTATAGGGACCAACAAGTGGTATCAAAGTAAGTGCTAAAAACTAGAGATCTAACAATCTTGAGTTAAAGGTCTAGATTTTGATTCAAGAATCAAAATGATTTTCCAAAACTCATAACTCCTTCCTGAGGGTATGCAAATTACCCATCCTCCACTCTTTACCGGTGAACACTACATGTTCTGGAAAAATCAAATGAAGAACTTCATACAAGCACAAAGCATGATGGCGTGGATGGGGATTGAAGATAGCGTATATGAACCTGTTCATGAAGTAGAGGGTATGACTACCCAAAAACCCTCAAGTGTATGGGATGATAATGATTATAAAAGATTGCATGAAAATGCAAATGCTATTAACATGCTTCATTGTGCTCTTAGTGTAGCAGAATTTAACAGGATATCTAGATGCGAGACTGCACAAGAAATTTAGCAGAAGCTGAAAGTGACCTATGAAGGAACAAATAAAGTCAAAGAAGCCAAAATTCACCTGCTACGACAAAAGCTAGAATCCTTCAAAATGCAACCAAAGGAATCAATCAGCAGCATGAATACTAGATACTCCAATCTCGTAAATGAAATGAAGAGGCTGGGGAAGGAGATCTCAGAAGTGGATATGGTCAAGAAAATACTCCGGTGTGTGACCAAGGAATGGTATAACAAGAAGACTGCCATTGAGGAAGCTCATGACTTAAACTTCTATTGTTATGATGAACTCATTTATAATCTTTTAACTCAATAATTATCCTTGGAAAGATATAGCCAATAAGAGAAAAAGCCTGAAGAAAGAAAGACGGCCATTGCACTCAAGGCAGATTAGCTGGATCAGACAAGCTACTAAAGGAATCTTGCTACAGCAAAGAAGATATGGCTATGCTGGCCAGATATTTTGATAGATTCCTAAAGAAGAAAGATAGGAGGATATCCAGAAGATATGAATCAAAAAGGTAAAAGGAAGGTACCTCAGGCCAAGAAAATCTCTGAAAGAAAAGAAGGATCTAGAGAAAGAAGGTGCTTGTTTCAAATGTGGAGAAAAAGGCCACTTCAGAACCAAATGCCCCAAGCATAAAAAGGATAAGAAACATAAGAAGAAGGAAATGGTGGCCACTTGGAGCAATAGTGAAAAAAGCAGTTGCTCATCTTTAACAAAAGAAGAAGAAATTGCCAAATGTGCATTCATGGCACTAATTAATCCGGAAGATACTATGAAAATTGAAGAATCAGAATCAGGGATATCCAGTACTAAGGTAAACTCTCACTCTAACTCTATTTCTAACTTTAAACTTGCTAGAACTTTAGGGATTGTGATCAAGAATGTGAGGCAGAACTTAAAAACTATCAAATCCTTATGTAGACAAGTAACGGAGCTTGCTGAAGATGGTGAAGCATTGGCACAAGATGTCAATTTGATAAGAGCTACTAAACACATCGATGTAGTTAAAGAAAACTTCCTGACAAATCAAGTGCAAATCTTAAGTGCTAACTTGATGGGGTTAGATAGGGAGCTAACTCTGATGAAGGAAGCATCCGGAAGGAAACTAGGTCCTCATTAACAAAGAAAGAATCTATTACCATCAAATAAAAAAGAGAGGAAACATTAGAGGCAACCTCAAGCACAAAGATTCACAGCTGCTCAAAAGGGAAAAGCTAAGGTTGTATCAAATGAGCAACCTGCCAAGCAAAGAAAGAATTACTGAGCAGAAGTAGCACCTCCAACCAGCTTCCGGATACACTCTATACAGATAAGTATACCAGAAGCTAGATATATTAGAAATTATGGAAAGGAGGATCTCAAGAAGATCCATAAGAACCATGTGCAAAGCAGACCCATCTCAGGGTGCAGGTTATGTGGAAAATACAATCATATTTCTAAATTATGTAGATTAAAAAATGGTTATTATGATGTTTATCCTTGGCCTAAAACGGTTGATAACCCGAGAGGACCCAAATCTGATTGGGTACCCAAACCCACTTGATATGTTTTGTAGGTATGCCTTAGATCTATAGTAGATTAACATATATGGTACATTGATAGTGGATGCTCAAGGCACATGACTGGTGATAAGAAAGCTTTCATCACTTTAATCTAGAAGAAAGGTGGAAAAGTAAGCTTCGAAGACAATATAAAAGGATATATCATTGGGCATGGAACCATTGGATCTGAAATAAAGATAGAAGATGTCTCTCTAGTTGATGGATAAAAGTTCAACTTGCTTAGCGTAGCATAACTTTGTGATAAAGGAAGAAAAGTCACCTTTGACTCCGGAGGATGCTCATTCTACGATAGTAAGTCATATCAACTCATTCTTTATGCACCTAGAGTTAATAATTTTTATTGTGTTAACATTAAAAATGGGAAAAAGAATATGTGCTTGGTGTCTAAAGAATAAGAATCATGGCTACGGCACCGGAGGTTGGGACATGTAATCATGAACCTCCTATCCAAATTAGCCAAAAAGGAATTGGTTGTGGGTTTGCCTAAGGTAGCTTTTGATAAGCATCACATTTGCATTGCAGGCTAATTAGGTAAACAGCGTAAGAAAAGCTTTCCTTCCATCTCATACATACCTTCCAAGAGAGTTCTTGAACTCTTGCATACTGATCTCTTTGGTCTATTCAAACCATTGAGTTTAGGTAGAAGAGAATATATGATGGTCATTGTGGATGACTATTCTTGCTATACCTGGGTTGCTTTGCTAGCTAGAAAATATGAATCCTTTGAGCAATTCTCAAAATATTCATTTGGATAGAAGTATAACAGGGTATAAGCATTACACGCATCCGGAGTGATAATGGTGGTGAATTCAAAAGTAAGCACTTTGCTGAATTTTGTGACTCCAAGGGCATTGAGCATAACTTTTCTGCTCCTCAAACTCCTCAACAAAATGGGGTTGTTGAAAGGAAAAATACAACCTTAGTTTAAATGGCCCAGACAATGCTAAGTGAGAACAATCTGCCTAGATATTTTTGGGTTGAGGCTGTAAACACAGCATGCTACATCATAAATAGAGCTCTCATTAGAAAAACCTTAGAAAAGATCCCATATGAAATATGGAAGGGAAAGAAACACAAAATTAGGTATTTCAAAGCCTTTGGATGTAAATGCTACATCCTGAATGATAGAGAGAATTTAGGAAAATTTGATCCTAAGTCTGATGAAGCAATTTTTCTTGGCTACTCAACACATAGCAAAGCTTTCAAAGTATATAACAAATGAACCCAGACTGTAGTAGAGTCAATACATGTGGATTTCGATGAGACTAACCATGCAGGAAGAAGAAGTTCAAATCCGGAAGATTTGACTCCGAAAGCTGAAAACACTAGAGAAAAAGAACAAGTGCAGATTCCAGATTCCTTCTAGATCATAAAATATAAGGAAGAAGATGAAGGAATTAATCTTAACTCAGAAGTTCCACAATTATCTTAATCACCATGAGATAAACTTTATGAATAATCAAAAAGAAATTGAAGCAGTTGAGGAACAAGCTCCAGGCCAGCATGTAGATCTTCAAAGAGAAATCTAGACTCACAGAAATCATCCGGTAGAAGCAATCTTGGATGATGTCTAAAATCCAATTAGAACCAAAGGATAACTCAATAGTATGATGAGCCACGTTGATTTTATCTCTCTCATTGAGCCAAAGAAATTCCAAGATGCAGAAGGAGATGAAAGTTAGATGATGGCCATGCAAGAAGAACTAGATCAATTCACCAGGAAAGATATGCGGGATCTAGTGGCTCTACCAAAGGGAAAGTCAATCAATGGCACCAAGTGGGTATTCCAGAACAAGCTAGATGAATTCAGAGTAGTGGTGAGAAATGAGGTAAGATGGTTTCCCAAGGCTACAATCAGCAGAAAGGCATTGAATTTGAAGAAACCTTTTCTCCTATAGCAAGATTGGAGGCAATCTGGATTCTATGTACTTTTGCATCATTCAAGGGATTTACACTATTCGAAATGGATGTCAAAAGTACATTCCTAAATGGAGTTATCCAAGAAGAAATCTATGTCAAGTAACCACCAGGATTTGAAGACTCAAAGCATCTGAATCATGTATACGATCTGAAGAAAGCCCTTTATGGAATGAAGCAAGCACCAAGAGCTTGGTATGAGAGACTCACTACATTTCTTGTATCTAAGGGGTATATCTGGGGCAAGGCAGATACAACTCTTTTCATCAAGAAGAAGAAGGATGATGTCATTCTAGTCCAAATTTATATTGATGACATCATTTATAGAGCAACAGATGAAAAGATGTGTGAAGAATTTAGCACTCAAATGCAGAAAGAGTTTGAGATATCTATGATGGGAGAACTCAATTTCTTCCTAAGATTACAGATCAAACAAAGTCCGTATTGGATCTTTATAAATCAATCCACGTAAACCAAGGAGATTCTAAAGAAGTTTCAAATGGATAAAAATAAGCCAATGTCCACTCCCATGGGATTAGTTATGGTCCTATCGAAGGATTGAGAAGGAGAAGAAGTAGATCAGAAGCTCTAAGAGGAATGATTGGATCACGGTTATACTTGACAGCTAGTAGGCTTGACATACACTATGCAGTTTGCTATTATACAAGATATCAATCCAATCCTAAGGATTCACATCTCAGAGCAGTAAAGAGAATCCTTAGATATCTCCTAGGAACCACTGAAGTTGGGTTATGGTATCGTAGTAATGGAAATTTCACGCTCCAAGGCTTCACTAATGCAGATTACGACAGAGATACTCTTAAGAGGAAGAGTACATCCGGAGGCTGTCACTTTCTTTGAGATTGCTTGGTATCTTAGTATAGCAATAAGCAAACCTCAGTTGCCTTATCAACCACAAAAGCAGAATATATGGGAGCAAGAAGTTGTGTAGCTCAACTCCTATGGATCAAGCAATAATTGGAAGATTATGGAGCTCAATCAAGATGTGTTGAGATAATGTGTGACAACAAAAGTAACATTGATATGTCTAAGAATCCAGTGCTCCATAGTAGGATAAAGTACGTAAATATTAGGTATCATTTTATCCGGGATCATGTGATGAAGAAGGATGTTGCATTGGTGTACATTCCAACTAATGAGGAAAGAGTAGATATCTTTACTAAGCCACTAAGTAAAGATCAATTCAATAACCTAAGGGAATCAATTAGAATGTCCAATCCAATTTGAAGAAAATTCCGGAAGCAAATCAGGGATTACTTTGGACTTTTTCAAGTCAAAAGTCAAGAAGAAAAGAAGAAGGAATTTTAACTCAGGGCCTGGAAGAGAATAATGCCAACTCAGCAGACAGGAGTGAAATATGGCTGTAAAAGAGCATAAAGGTAACTATCCACTTTTTGAATTTCAAACATTTATTGGGCATTTAAGGTTAAATTATTCCCATTCTATGGTTAAACGCCATTTACCTCTCTCCTAAATATTTAACTACCACATCATCAATCCAGCTAAACTTGCCAGAATCCAGATTACAAAATAACCCCCACTCTAAAAATTCTATATAAACCCCCCAAAATTTCCTTTCTTCTCCACATAAGTAATTCTCTACTGTTACTCTACAAAATTTAATTCTCAGAACCCAAAATCCCTAATTTCTTTCAAATGGCATCCAACCAAATCACTGCTCCTCCTTCCAAGTACATCTTTAATGAGGCTAATCATAAGATGAAGATTTCTCCCCTCTCAAATGGAAACACCAGGACTCTGTTATCCCAACTGATTATCTAGGGGATAATTTGTTGTTCACTACGGAACCCTATGCTAGATTAATCAACAATCAAGGGCTTGAAGACTTCCTCAAGATCAATTGTCCCACCTATCCGGAATTGGTAAAAGAGTTCTACGACAATTTACGAGTTCACTCATACTTTGATGCCCTAAGAGCCAAAGTTCAAGGGAAAGTGATCATTGTCACACCAGAATTCTTTGTCACACTTATAAATATGAAGAATGATGGGGTACATATGCAAAATAATAGGGATGAAGTCTGGGTAAAGTACTATCTAGGGAAGTGGCTCCCTGCTCGTTACTTTAGAGATAAATTCTCCACCTACTGAACTCCAACATGTTCTGGCTAAATTAGTCCTCATCAGGAAAGGATCCATAACCACTACTTCTTCATTCCAACACTGCATTTTGCAATACTAGGTTAAAAGAAGAGTGGTAAATAAGCCCGTCTTAGTCATCCATTTTCTGAGGCAGCACAGAAATTCCCTGGTGCCCTTATAACCAGAATTTTCCTAGCAAATGGAGTCAACTTATTCGGAGCCTAGTCCATACAAGGAAAGGAAATTCTGGAAAATAATTTTAGAAAATTAAGCTTCGGAGAGACATGGGATAAAACAAAAGTAATCCGGATAAGGGAAGAAAAGAAGGAGAAAACTAGATCCCAAAAGGCAGGAACTGACATTGCTCCATAAACCAAGAAAACCAGAACTACAAAACCCAAGGCTCAAAGAAAGGTCAACTTGAAGTCAGTAGTAGAGGAAGATGATGATGAAGATAGAATTCCTCTCACACAGCTGATGAAGACTACACCTGTGAGCACGAGACTTTACAGTCCCTCTCGCGAGACGATGATGACGTATGCCTGATTTTATTCCTCATAATAAAAAAATTTTTTGGAATTTTTATTACCGATATAAAATTCTCTATGAATTTTATTTTTGAAAAAATTCAGTTTCGCGTGTTCAGTAATGCATCCGATGGTAGCTCAAACCGATGATTTACACCCAAAAAAATAATCTAGTCCAAAATACACATTAAAATAAAAAAAATAAGCCTAATATCTGAGTTTTTCTGTCAAAATCACCTTTTATCGAATTTTCTCTCCTTTCCCCAATTTCAGGCATGAATAGTGCTACTTTTCAGACCTGTCAGGAAGGTGAGGCCATCGGCGGTATCATCCGTGCCGCCGTCGGCATCATTTCCTCTCTAGATAGCTGTACGCCTTTTCGCTTGATATCTGATGGATAATTGATCCAAGGCAATTTCCAATGAACTTTAGCCTATATAAAGGCCATTTCTCAGCAATTTCAACGATTCCACTCTCCCCCAACTCAAAATTTCAAGCAAATTTTGAGTATCTTAGCTAGCTTTAGTGGGATAAAGTTTAGAAAAGGTAAGAAAAGAGGATTCAATTCATCTTTTCTTGGTTTTTCTCTACTAAACTCTTTGATATCTAGGTGCATTTTAAGTATAGAAATCACTAAAATTAGGATTTAAAGGCCAAATCACCCCTTACTTCCCAAAATCATCATTTGAGCTCCCCGGAGGTGTCATACAGATCACGAAGAGGTGGATTCACGGCCCCAAGGTAAAAATTCTGAGTCTCATAGCTCTTTGGCTTCCATTTTATTTATTTGTTATGTTTTGGTTGCTGTTAGTGCTTAGTTTTAGGGTTTTGGTCGCTTTTCGGCCAAAAACAGCTACTACAAGAAATCGAAGCCACCGAAGTCATTTAAAGCTATTGGATGCATTTGAAGCCACCGGCGGTATCAACCATGCCTCCAGCAGCATCATTGATACAGCCAGTGGCCTCATTTGCCCCCAGTGGCCTCATTTTCTTGTAGGACCCTTTCTTTATGGTATCCGAAAAGTCATGTAGCCTACATGTATAACTGATACCGCTAGCGGTATCAATGATGCGGCCGGCGGCCTCAGTCATGCCGCCGGCAGCATGGCCTTCTGGACAACCATTTCATTTCTTTTATTTTTTGACCTAGTTTAAATTTCCAAAGCTAGGATGTACAGTGCAATAATGAAGGTCTAGAGCCTTCTGAAAACAGACCCCACCCCATACCATGTGGCATTTTTCACTAATAATCAGTTAAAATAACAATCGAGTCTAAAATATAAAAACAACGGAATTTTACCCCAAACACTGATTAAATCCCATTTTTAGCCATCCAACTGGGCTCTATAAATTGTAAATAAAATATGCCATGTTCATGCTAACTCGGGTCTTGTTTTGTTTACTAACTATCCATGTTTTGTGATATATCTCGTACAACGTACTGTATTTGTGCTAACCATTTTATGCAGGTAGATTTAAGTTAGATGAATGCTAGGCCTTTGGGTATTTTATTTATCATATAGAAAAATGTATAGAATTTGGAAAGCCATGTAATTATTATTTTATATTCTGCATTTATTTTTTGGATAGCTGTAATAATTACTTATTTACCGCTTTGAATGCCTGATAAATGCGGTAACAACATATAAAACCAAAAACATAATAAATAGGGTGGATTAAAACCAATTAAGAAGGAATGAAATCTTTTAACTTGGCCTAATGTAAAATAGACAACATTATCCAAACTTGGAATCTCTGTTTTAAGGTCCGGTCTAACCACCTGATGGGGATATCGTACTAAAAATTTCCCGATTGAGCTTACTCGGGTGACGACTCTATTTTAAAATACGGGATTTCAAGTCTCGTATCCTTTAACATGCAAATTAAACTTAAATTTAACATCAACATCAATTATTTTATCACGCTAAAATAAGGATCAATCCCTTAGCTCACTTTACGGCGCCTGTTATTTCCCCTCGTGTTGCGCATCTCATGCGGTCCTTGAGGGAAAAAGGTCATCTGCTCACAGTGGTGACAATGCTGGCGACTCTATTTTAAAATATAGGATTTCAAGTCTCGTATCCTTTAATATACAAATTGGACTTAAATTCAATAAACATCAATTCTTTTATCACGGTAAAATAAGGATCAATCCCCCGGCTCGCTTTACGGCGCTTGGTATATCTCCTCGTGCTATGCATCTCACGTGGTCCTTGCAGGAAAAAGGTTTTCTGATCACAACACTGAAACAGCGTAAGAAGCCAAGAGAAAGGCTAATAAAGGCAGCTGATAAAAGAAAAAGGCTGGTATGTGATCTGGAAGAGGAAATAGAGGAAGAAGAGCCTACTCCTAAAAGGCAGCACTGGAGAAGAGGGTTGACTTTCAGTGAGGCATTAAAGGCTGAGAGAGCTAAGCTTCCAATCAATAAGCATGCTGCAGGAATTTCAATTAGAGAGCCATCCCCCAAAGCAGCCACTCCGGTTAACTTAAGTAAAGGAAAGAAGCTAGTAGTATTCATTGAAAGACTAGTTCTCCAAGATAACATATTCCTGGAAGACCCCCAATATGCTAAATTAATGTCTGCAGTCCGGGACAACCAAAAGATAAATCAAATGTCTAAGGAAGGACCCAAAGGCTTATTTGGAGTAGCTACAGATAGCCCACCAACCCTCTTGGCTCCCAAAGATCTTGCTCTTCTCAAGGAGGCCAAGTATTAGGATGAGAATCTATTCAATTTCAAGGCCAGATCAGGGCCTCTTCCAGAGAACTTGCTAAATGTAGATATAGAGGTTGTGGAGATAGAAAGTCCTACAAAGGCAATAGAAGGGAATGGTGAGGACAATTCCACCATTCCAGGAAATGCAATGATCATAGTGGCAAGTCCTCTATAGGCGATGGAAGGGAATAAAGAGGAAAATGCCATCATTCTGGATATATAAGAGGGAGTGATAAGTCCTACAAAGGCAAAGCATCGGAAGACTGAGGATAGTTCCAGTCTTCCAGATATTAGGAGAGAGAATCAGAATGAAGAAGAACAGGCAGACTTTTAGCAATATAATCAGGTAATTCTTCTTCCAAATAGTCCTAGTACTGATGAAACTCCGGCTGATGATGCCATTGAGATTGATGATAACTTAGGTACAGACACCTAAACTGCCTAAGAATAATTAGTCCATTCCAGAACAAAATATTCTGGAGGAGGGAACTGGTTTGAGACCCAATGAGAACACTTCTAAAGTGGACTTAACGGAAGAGGCCATTCAAGAGGAAAGGGAGGAAGAGAGAGATATTATGCGAAGGGCTGAAGAAAAGGGAGATGATGTAGAGCCATCCGTATCTAGGAGCAGTTCAAGTTCTAGAGAAACTTCATCCTCCTCTTCTAGTGAACTGACAAGCCTAAAACTGTAAATCTAAAGCCAACTAGGTGTGAAAAACTAAGAGTGGCTCTTAGACTGGTAGAAGAAGCTACTGTTGAGGGACACAGGGAAGACAATATTTCCAAAGCTCTCCGGGAAGTTATCACCACTCTTAAATTTATGGAGAAATTAATAACTGATCAATCACTATCTCCAAATTTACAATTAGATGTTGGGGAAATAAAAGGTAGTATGCAGAGAATAGCAAAGAAAGTAGAAGATTTCCCAACTATAGAACTAGTGGCAGAAGTATCCTTGGCCAAATTTACTCCGGTTCTAGAGCAAATGAATTCAAATATAGCAGAGGCAAATCATTTTGCTAATTAAGTTCTCACCGGAGGGGATAATTACTGTGCAACTCTCATGGGCCAAATTACTTCAATAACTACAGAACTCTCCACTGAGCTTAAAGAGTACATGGACCGGAAGTTTGAAAACCTTGACAAATCTCTTCCAGGGGCTATTTCAAAAGGAGGAAAGGATACTATCTCTGGACTCAAATTGCTTAGTGAGGAACATTAAGCAGCACAAGAAATGCTCACAAACTTTCTTGATGAAGGCCTCCCTGAATTATTGAAAAAGCAAATGGATAAGTTTAGTGATGACTGTGGGAGCCATATATCCGGAACAAATGACTTGAACAAAAATTTTCAAGAGGCTTTCCACAAGGATCTTACTATGCTCAATTTCAGTATCCTTAATGTCTAGAAAGATATATGCTAGGATATTGAATCCTTAAAGTCAAGTATGGCTAATCTATCAATCTCTTCTTCCGGACCTTTAGCCTCAACCTAGGACAGTCTTCTCCTTCTAGTGGTCAATGATCTTGTCAAATATATAGGCAGCAAAGATTTTCTAGCTACAAATGCAGTCTAACTCTCCTCAAGTGCATGTTTTCATATTTTGATAAGGATGATCAAGCCCATGCACTGAGGATGATTTCGGATATGACTAGATCTTATAAAGAACTCCAGACTCTACTAAGGTTATATCAACTCCTTCCTGCCACAGTTGAAATAATTTTTGAAAAGCGCTCCCAAGGAAATGTAGACTATTCTGTTTACTCTGAGGCATGGCAGAAAAGCTGGGAAAAGCACACATATATGGTAATAGAACCCCAATCAGATGAAAACAATAAGGGGGAGAAGAGCACATATAGTAAGGGAGATGATGATATGGAAATAGATAGGTAAATCTTTAGTTAGCTATTGTTATCATGTAAAAATCTTGTAATAGCTAGCTTTGAAAATTTTCACTTATATGTACTCTGTATCTGTAATCCAGAACTTCATTGATGTTAGCCATTGTCAACAGCAGAAGTATATATAGTGAAAAACATTTACACAAAAAGGCTTCTAAGTATAATCTGTAATTGTACTTCAAAAATATAGAAGCTAAAGATGAAAAAATATTGGGGGAGTTAGGATGCTTTGACAATGGGGGAGTAAATCTTGTCAATGACTAAGTATCAATCATACTTAGATCATATCCCCTTATGCTTAGTTGTGCTTAGTTTTTGTTTCCATCAAATGGGAGAGATTGTTGGGAAATAATGATCTGGAAAAACAAACAAGTATCTATTCGAATCAAGTTTGAAGAAAATAAAAACTTGTAAGAATATGTAATCTTCTAAATCTAAATGGAAGCATCTGATCTAAGATAAGCCTAATCACACATTGGAAGCATCCAATTAAAGTTTGAAAAGGAAACAAACTTTGAACCGCTCAAAATTAGCATTCAGAAGAACTGATTGTATTAGCATCTGGAAGAAGACAGATCTAGAGATATTAAGTCTGAAGACATCCGAAAGACTTAAATACCTAAACAAAGGGAATAATTCAAAAATTACACTCCCTCCATTCTTTTGGTCTCCAAGTCAAAGATCCTTTCCCCATAAGCAAGACAAAAATGACAGATAGCATTTTTCAAAAAAAGGACAAAGGAATGACACATGAAACAGAAAAGGTAACAACCTTTTGTACCTAGACCAATAAGAAAAGTGTGTGGCACACACATATAGGATTTACTACGTAAAAGTTGGTGAGTCACTAAAATACAAGGAAAATTATTACTGACAACTTTTCAGCCTCAATCCCAAGGATTCAAATGGGTTAAAATCTCTGTCTAACGGATTGATCAACGGTTCTAAAAGTGCCACATATTTCTTGATAAATGGTGAAGATTAAATTCAGTTTCAACTACCCGTAATGGCTATATTTATGATGCAAGCCTATAAAAGGGAAGCTTCACAAGTTGAGAAGGTGTTGGTTGTTTCAAGAAAGCATACACAAGAGAATTTGCTATAGCAATCAGTTACTTAATCCCTCCAAGAAATCCATTCTAAATCTGTTTGTAAGGATTCCCAAGTAAGTTATAAACTTGAGGAACTTCAAAACCAAAACCTTTGAGAAATAAAGTGTAAAAATTCTCACATCTGGGAGAGTGGTGAGATTAGGATATAGCTTAGAGTTGGTGATTTAATTAGGATCTCCCTGTAGGACTCAACTTAGATTTGGGATAGAAATCTAAGTGGTATATCCTGCTAAAGACAATAGGACTCAGCTAGGAGTCCGTGCTTCTAGTGGTATATCCTTCATCCGGAAGGGGTTACCATCTGGAGATAAATTGTGAGGCTTGATTCGTACCAGTTGCAAAGGAATCCACTAGTGGAAAAGCTCAGAGGAAGGAAACTCTAGGGACTGGAGTAGACAGGGCCAAACCAGGATAAAACTCTGTGTTTAATTTTCTTACTCTTTACTTATTTGCATTATAATTCATACTTGCTTCATCCAGATCCATCGCATCTAGAACATAATGAAACACGCTACACTAAGAATTTTTAAAGTTTGTTAATTTCGCGAAAAAGGGGCATTCACCCCCCTCTGACCTTATTTAGACCCTCATAGGGACCAGCACCAAGAAGTGTAATAATGGATCTATAGTTCTGACTATTTCAAACTTATTCATTCTTTCCCTCATTGAAAAAGTAAAAACAATTGGGATCCAAGATATGAACTACTTAGTTTCCACCGTTAGTCGACATAAGTGACACCAAGTCCCATGAACATATAATAGCTTGAAAAATCATCCTGACAAATTTAGTTATAGGGTATTATTTGGCCTATGTTGATGTATATTTTGATTCAAATTTTTAAGTTTATAGATCCGTATACATTTTTATCTAGGAATTTTTCCCATGTGAATGGTATGCCGATTGTCTGACCTATGTTCATGCATTGTACTTCATGTATTTTTTTTATTCCTTATCTCTAATAAATTTATACAACATGCATATATTACTATAGACGCAAATGACTTAATATTTCAAAGTTGTTATGCAAAGAATATTCTTTTACTTATGTGGAAAAAGTTTTTAAATAGTAATAGATGACTGCAATTTTTATATAATGGAGAAAATGTGATTTGTCTTTCCATGTTGCACAATTTTATGTATTATGCGATATTATAATTTAATCCAATTGTAGGAATATCGGATGCCTAAATTTAATTTGTAAAAAACATGCAGCGTAACTATTCGACTTTTTTATAGGGCTTGTGGGCTGGAAACAAAATAATGAAACACACATTTGATTTTAATGTCACTTAATATCACTTATTGTTTTATGTGCATTGTTTGTCAACCCTTTTTTGATTACTTATCTCACCAAAAAGGGAGAAATGAAAGGTTTGAATAATGACGTTAGTTTGTTTGTATTCAAAGAAAGGAATAGTAGATGAAGATCCCATTCAAACCACTAACTCCAATGCAAAAAAAGCCATTTTATCTGTAATCATCTTTTGTTTTGAAGTAGTATTTCACATGCTTTGCTGAAAACAAAGAGGCCATTACTCCTATAAATCTTTGGGAACTCAAATGTATTTGTCAGGAGGGAAAAATACTTGGAGCGGTCAAAACTACTTGCAATATATTTGCATTTTGATTGTTTTTTATTATGCACACTGGTTTATTTTATGGTATATTAGGAATAAGCATTATCCAATTAGGAATTTTAATTATGTTTGAGTTTAATATGATTAGTATCTATGGCATACAAAGGGCATTTCATGTAATAGGTTTTTGCAGTTATTAGTGTAATGATAGTTTGGGACTGATTTCTTTTTAAATTGCATGTAAAAAACATCCCACATTGACAACTAAAGGAGTTGGTGTTGGGATTATATCCATAATGTGGTCTCTCACAAACTGGACATTACATGGAAAAGCAGACCACAATCAAGTCAGGTTTTCCATGTAACGGTTTGTTTTTACTTTTTACATGACTGGGCTTCGTCGTAGTTATCATAAATGATTATCAACCATTCTAACAAGTATGTTAAAGTGGTATTTGAACATATTTCTCATCCAACTTAATCAGCTTGTGTTTTGTTAATGGTGATAACACGGTTTGTTACTTATTGTTCTAGTTATTGTGAGTTGCAGAAATACTAGTTATCAAAATTTCTATCATTTAGCCAGCAAGCTCAATGTCCATTTGTACTTATAACACATTTGAATTTTGACACAAATTGTCACCTAAACAATTGGTGTTATTTACATTGTCTGGGCAGACCATTTTGCGTACTTTTCTCACTAAACAAGGCAAAATGCTTGATTAATAATGCTATGTTCAGAATTATGGTATGCAATATTCACCCCTAAATTTTGTTTTATTTATTTAAATAAAAATGGTCCCATTAAAACCATTTTCATTTAAATAAATAAAACCAAAATTAGGGGTGAATACATTTTGATTTTTATTTAATGCAATTCTTTGAGTTTGTAGTTAAGAGAGCTACTAAGGGTACCAACCTAGTTGGGATGCTTGGCCTCTTTTGCTACATTCTCATGTATCTTATCAAAAAAATGAAAATGGTCCCATACTTGATGTTATTTCTACTTAAGGAGGGAATGTTTTTCCATAATTACAAATACTGAGCATAGTCAAACAAAAAGTTCTGATATAATCGTTGGTTAAAAGGATGGGTTAAATTGATCGAAAAATAATTTAAGGTACAAAGTATATAAACTTTGTTTGAGAGTAAATTTGAAAGAAGAGTGGTTACGAATTTCAGTATGATAAAACTACAATATTGATTCACCATATTCATGCACTTAATTGCCATCCTAGTTAAAGATGGAAGCAACTTACAAACTATACTGATGTTGTCGTCCGCCGCCCTCCTGTCTGCACAATCGTTTATTTTGTTTACGTTAGCAATTAAGGTTTAATAGAATTACTTCAACTAAAATAAGTTTGGAACCAGCATTGAAGATTGCAAAATGATTATTACACTATAAAAATTTTAGGGCAGCATCGGTCCTTCATTCATACGCCTTTGAGACTCCAAGTAGGAATTGAACTTGTGGAGAATGAGGTCAATCTGGTACCTATCCTTCTTCCTTTCATCATTCAGAGCATTTACCAAATCTCTAAGCATATTCGGCTTGGAGTGAACTAGGGGTACATTCTCGCTGTCCTCTATCTCAATACCAGGATCAGCAACCTTCATCCTATTCATCGCCTCCACTAATTCAGCCTTAGAAGATATAACTTCTGAAATGATTGTAGCCTTTGTGCTACCATGTGCTAAGCCATTCTTCTCTTCCATTTCTGTACTAGTTGCTTCATGTCTTCATTTATAGCATTCAAGATTGAGTCCAGCTTGTCAGAATTTGCATCTATTTTCCTTGAGATTGAATCTAGCGAAGTTGCAAATTTCTTCATCTCATCCAACTGACCATCAAACTTTTTTATAAGCCCTTTGTGCACCTTATCTTCTTGCTCCTTAAGTCTAGCCTATTCAGCACTGAAGTTAAAGAAAAGTCCATGGAGTTCTCTGATGCATTTGTCCACGGAGCTAGCTTTCCTTGCTGCTTGATCCACATATAGCCTGAGATCTTCCAAGACAATAATCTTTAGAGATGCTGTTATTGGTAGTCTAAGCATAATGCTAATGTTGTTAAGTTGTTCAACTGTGTCAAACACACCTATCTAAGTAGAGCAATCTTTTAGACAATGCTATTTAGAGATCTGAAAGTTATTAGTATAGTCTCTCTGCTCTTTCCTACTCCCCTCCGTACATCCTTAGATAGTAATGGGCTGCCCAAACCAGAGTCAATTTCACTATCTTTCTTCAGACCTGGAAACCTCAATCTAGCAATATGTCTGATCTTCCGCATTATAGCGTCATCATCGATCTCAGATTCTTTGTCTTCATCATCATAAAAAATATCCATAAGTGAGGGTCCTTCCTTTGCAGGGATTGATTCACCGGAATACATTCTCTTCCTTTTCTTAAACTTCTTCGCCAGGGGGATATTATCATCTTCATCTTCATCTTCATCATTCCAATTCACATCTTTTGTATGCTTCAGCCTTCTTGGTCCATCTTCAATAAATAGACTCTTTCTTAATTTATGGGTATTTGCAGATGAACTCGCCATTACCGAAATTAGGCAAAAATTAAAGAGTATGTGAGGGTTACGGTTAGGGTTCTTCAGAAAACAATTGTAATTCTAAAAGCGTAACTTCTATCTTCTTATACTTTGCTTAATATTAAGTGGTAAATTTTGAATTTGGTTTATTGGTATATTTAATTTCTCTCTCCAGATTACCACTTAAAAGTGCTCTCTCTCTAGGGTCAATTGGAAGGTCATGTAATTTTGACGAAAGGATATTTCAATCCACGTCACCAAATTTGTAGTTTACAAGATGACATGGCTAGGGTTATAATTATAGCCTCATTTTTCAGCTATTTGAAGCCAAAAATATCCCAGACTACGCATTTCAACTTACTTCTCTTCACAATTATGGGGACTCTGTCTTCTAAGCTAGAAATCCAACCTAAAGCAAAAGCTTAATAAGGTAAGCACCAATCTCTCATTAATCTATCCATGAACTTATGTCTTCACTGTACTTGTTCAAAAGCGTAGTCTAGTTTTGTGCATTTCCTGATTTGAAGAAAATTCTATCAAATCCAGCTGCTTTCATACCATTTATGGTAAAGTTAATAATTAGACATTCAATTTAGGTGATTTCATGGTCGTTAGATGCTCTCGGCATTTGTACTCAATCTAGGGTTTTTTTTGTCCCTGTATCTGATGATATTCTCATTAAAATTTATTTCTATTTCAAATGATTTGTGAGCCTGTTTCTGAATTTTGAATGTTTTTCTATACTTTGATATTATTTGTAAGTTTATTTGTTTTTGTTTATTTTCCTCATTAGTGTGGACATGGGTGATCTTATGTTAATGATACACCACAGTGGTCGATGGTCTACTGAATGGGGTGGCAATAAAGATGAAATAGAATATCTAGGGGGTGAAGTGACTGTGTTCAAGCCGAATCCAGACAAATTTGGTTATTACTATTTACAATATGGAGCTACAAAATTAGGATATGGGAGGATGTCAAATGTGGTATAAAATTAGGAGGATTTCTGGTTATTGTGGCTATGACGAAGTAAATGTTGATGACAATTTAACTAAGATGAGGTATTTCAATAACGATTGTGAGCGAATGACCTTTTTCCTCCCGCGAGGACCGCGTGAGATGCATAGCACGGGGGGTGGATAATAACGAGTGCTATGAAGGATGCTAAGGGCGAATCCTTATTTTAGGCGTGATGAAAATAATAATGAAAAAGTGAAGTTAATGTTGAATTTAAGTCCAATCTACATGTTAAGGGATACGAGACTTGAAATCTAGTATTTTAAAATAGAGTAGCCACCCGGTCAAGATCCACCAGGAATTTGGGTACGATATTCTCATCGGGTGGTTAGACCGTACCTTAAAACACAGATTCCAAGTCCGGATGATGTTTCTTACTTTTTAATTGAGCACGGGCTTTTTGGTGACCCGAAGAATGATGATGACTTTTTGGTCTAACCTTTTATGGATCAGTCGTTCTATCTTTTGGAGTTGAATCACATTTGGAAAGCTTCTTTTGATGAATTTGTGCCTCTAACCGCGATTAAAAATAATTAACATGCATTTATAATTAATCATTATCCTTCCCTCGTACGCAGCAATTTGTTTCACGATTTTCTTTAAGATTAAAATATTTTTAGTGAGTCTCAATTATATCATTGGATTCTAGACTCTCTGAGATTTCCGGAATGTCAAGAATCGCCTTAATCGGATGAATGAAGTGTTAGTATTGAGCGTTTGAAGTCCGACCTTTGATTGGACCCCTTTCCTCTCCCCGCCGATGCCCCTACTCTGGTGATGGCGGTCGGCGCTGTCGCCTGACAAGAGGGCTGCATGGTCCATGTGATGGGCTGCATAAGCCACGCAGTGGGCCGCGTGGCTCACGCGGCCTAGTACGGTCTCCCATGCATGGGAGACCGTGCCTGGCCTGTTCTAGACTGCATTATATGATGTGGTCTAGATCTGGCGGAGTCGTATGACGTGGCCTAGGGCTCGCCGCGTCACCGACGCAGCCTTAGCTCGGCCTGACCCATCCCCTGCATTTTTTTATGTTTTTCTTGCCCTGCAAGTTGGGTTTTATGATTTTTCCATCAAATCCAAATATTTGGAGGATTAATTGTGGAATTTATGCTTGAGAGGGTCTATAAAAACCCCAAGAAATTTAGATTTAAGGACTTTTGCTCATTTTGATATAGAAATTCAGATTTTAGCAATCTTCTTAGGCTTTTAGAAAGAACAAGCTTTAGAAAGCATTGGAAATTCAAATAATCTAGTTTTCCTAAGCTTTATTAGTCTTAATCTTTTAACTTAAATATTAAAATCAAGTAGAAATCTTAAGTAAAAACTGATTTAAATAGGATTTAGGGACTTTTTCCTCACAAATCACTAAATCCCTTGCTAAATCGATAACTATTCATCATTATTTCCGTCACAAATTTGTCAAAAGCTCGCCAAAGGTTGATTCGAGTCTCAATAGTGGATTCATGGCCTTTAGGTAATTTTCTGAGTTCCAATCTATTTCATTATGTTATTTATTGCTTGTTGCTATGTTTTTGGTTGATTTTCCAGGCGTTTAGCCCTTATTTTTGGCTTTTGTGACTTTTCGGTGAGGTTCTGGCTGACCGATCTAGCGACCAACAGGCCGCCTGAACGACATGGCTGGTCGACTCAATGAGTCGGCCTACCATGTCGCTCAGTAGGCCTACGTGTCGCTCAAGCTGCTAATCACTATTTCACTAGATTTCCTTGGTTCTTTTCCTCCAAGCTCAAAAATAAAAGTTATTTCAATGTTTTCAGTCTGAATCTACTGGAATAACATAGGAAATGGCTTGAAATATCAATAACCTTAGGTTTTCGAGCACAAAAATGTCATTTCTGGTCTGTTTAGACACTTTTTCCGGTTGGCCGCTTCAGTGTGTATCAGGTCGACTGAGTTACGCCTAGGGCAACTCACTGAGTCGGCCTACCGTGTCATTCAAGCGGCCTACCACCTCACTGAGTCGGCCTACCAGTAAAAAATGTCTAAATGGCCCCTGTTTGTGTTATTTTGTGTGTTTTAGCCCTATTTTATCATTTTCTTGCGTTTTTAACCCTATTTTATCGTTTTAATATATTTTCGACCCTAATTTTCACCCAAAAAATTTCCAATAAATCACATCTAATATATAATGTCATAATATATTTTTTAATTTGTTTTTCATGAATTATTAAATATTCAATGGATTAAATCTCCTTTTAATGGCTTAAAAATGGTGTTTTTAACTAAATAAATTCCAATAAGTCTTTTTACCATCATATAGAATTCCAAAAATATATTCTGCCATTTTCATTTATTATTTTAGGTTATTTAGTTTATTTCGATAATTTTTAGGTTGCTTATAATTAATAAATGCCCAAAATTGTGTTTTTGTCCCGCAAAATCCAAAAATATGTTATTTTCTCTTGTTTGATTTTATTTACTGCTTTTATTTATTATTGCATTATTTATGATTGCTGGTATATATTTTGCCTCATTTGAAGCCGGGTTTGAGTTGGTAAGCTCTGTTAGGACCCAGTTTCGCCCTTTTGTTTATTTATCTACTTTATTCATTTTCCCGCATTAGAAAAATGTATAGGTATTTGTAAAGCCTTGTAATAATTATTTATTTACTTTATTTACCGCTTTTGTGTGATGTATGGTATATAAACCAAAAACTCCAAACTATAACCGGATTTAAATCACATAAGAAATAAAGTCGCGTTTATTAAAATATAAATGGTTTGATTTAAAAATTGAAAAGTAAGCAACATCATCTGAACTTTGAATCTCTATTTTAAGGTACGGTCCAACCACCCGGTGGGAATATCGTACCCAAATTCCCGGTGGAGCTAAACCAAGTGGCGACTTAATCTTAAAATACGGGATTTCAAGTCTCGTATCCCTTAACACGCAAATTGGGCTTAAATTCAACAACAACATCATTTTCATTATCTTTTTCTCACACAAAAATAAGGATTCTCCCTAACCACGCTTCACAGCGCTCGTTATTTTCCACCCCCGTGATACGCATCTCACGCGGTCCTTGCAGGTGGAAAAAGTTCATCCGCTCACAATGGCGACTCTGTTATGGATTCCTTTTAACTTAAAGTTTGGAAAATCGCTTTCATTTTCAAAAATTTGGTTAAAGGATTTTGATGATATGCCTAAATCGCTTTTTAAATCAACGCTTTATTTCTTATGTCCTCTGAATCCATGCTTAGTTAGTTTCTAAGTTTTAAGGTGCCATTATTTCACCCCATAAAGCTCACTTGTATACCTCATGCCCGCTAGGAATTGGGGATATTTGTGGTTGGAACACTCATTTCAACCAACGTATAATTCCTGTGGTCGCACTCATATGAGGAGTGGTTGAGTTACATGGAATCAAAGTAAACGAGACCCTTCTACAGTGTCGTTCCATAACACCAGTAGTTTGAGACTTTGAACCGTGATAAATATAGCCATAGCGAATTCCTCTTAGGTTCACCAAAATAATTTAGAACTAGGTTGCATACTCTCTTGTTGTTTCCTAGCGCTAGAGTCAACCCCAGATTCCAAATTGGCATTGTGCAGGAGTCATAAGGTTGGAAGAGATTTACTCGCTTTTATGTGCTACTTGTGTTATGCTCATACATCCGCACTTCATGTAAAGGCCGCCTATGGCCAACTTTTAATTTTGGTTTTCGCTTACCTCTACTCTCCCCTCGCTTGAAGGGGGAATTTAATAAAATGCCTGAGATTATTTGAGTCTCAACAACCTGTATCTAGTTCCCTAGGCACGGCGAGGAATTCATACATCTCACATATTTTGGGGTTAAGCTTCTCATCATTAGCTCTTCTACTCTCTACCACTCTAAACCACCCTCATATATATGGCATTCATCACTTAGATTATTACGTAATCATTCATCTCATTCATCGTTCAATTCAGGCTAATCATCTTCCAATTTCTTCAGTTAGGTCGAGACATCATTGCAGTCCTCTTTGGTTACGACTTAATCACCGATTGATTCACCGTCTAGTGATTTTAGTACCTGAATCGGTTCTTTCTACCATGTCTGATATTCCCTAGCTAGTGGGGTCCCATCCAAGTTTCTTATCCTTCAACTGATCAAGGGCAATCCCAGTTGGATTCTAAATTCGCTAATGCCATGGCTATGTTCTTAAAATTGGATCTGTTTTTGGTCACTATTTAGGAGCAAGTCCTATCAGCTCTTAGGGAAGAAAGAGAAATTTAGAGGCCAGTTGGCCTATTATTCAAGCTCAGGGAGAGATTGCTTAGAATATGTCTAGTCAGTCTCCGCCAGTTTAGAATCAATTTTTAGTTTCATCGCTCCCGCCTATTCGACCGGTTCAGTTTGGTCAAAGCTCCTCAGTTCAGCCTACCCCAGCTTTTTCTCCACCGATGTTTACTTTTCCTCCCCTGATACCTTTTAGACCTATCATGCAGGCTCCTATATTCCCCTCTTTCTCAGGGGGTTTTACTCCATAAATGGTTGTTCCTTCCAGTGGTTTTATCATCTCTTCAACGCCGCCCACACCTTTTGCTCTATACCTCCTAATTTCATGGTTACTCCATGCGAGACCTCTTACCCCCAGAATCCATTTGCTCACCCTGAGATCGAGATCCCTGCTCCTCCACCATTCTAGTTTAAACAATCCTTAGTGCATAATAACTAGGTCATGCAGCCTCCAGGAGTGACACCATACAACCAGGTCACGCAGCCTCTAGGCATGACCCCTGTGTTGTGTTCATTAAGCAGCTATTGGGTAAGAACAAAGATAAGGAAGAGGCGAGAAATGAAGATTGGGTACCCAAGAATTTTTCAATGCCCGGAATGGAAGCGTACTCTGTTGAAGGACCTCCTAAATCCCACATCATGATGTACGAGTGGATTATGCATGTCCAAAAGATTAAGGACAAAGTTCTGGCTAAGTTATTCCCGTGTACCCTATCAGGACCTACTCTCGAGTGGTACAATACTCTCCCGAAGTCAACAATCCTAGATTGGAAACTCCTGTCCAAAGCTTTAATTACCCACTATGGTTTCAATTCCACAAAGCAAACTACCATCCAGCACCTTGAAGCCATTAAACAAAAGCCAAGCAAGCCCTTTAAGCCATATTTCAATAGGTGGATGGCCACTTAAGTTCTGTTAAAGCAAAAGCTCAGTTTGAAAGAAATGATTCCAAAGTTACTCGATGGGGCTCTCCTAATGCTCCGAAAAGAAATGGAAACTGACTCTTTTAAATCTTATCAGAAGGTTTTTGAGAAAGCCGAGAAAATTGAGCGTCGGGAGGAGAAAGAGAAGGCAAGCAAGTCAAGTGGGAACCAATCGTGGTTTAAGAAGAATGAATCAAGTGAAATTGCACTAGCTCCTATTAAAGGTAAATCATCTACAGTGCAAACTGTAGCTTAGGAGGAAGTATCCACAGTTTAAGTCACTCCTCCCCCTCCTTCTCAGCAATTGTTTGTGTCCCTCTGGAAATTGCCCCTTGAGTCATATTTGCTAAGATGTATGAAATGAGCCAGTTAAAGCCTCTATGTGATGTCAGGGCTCCTCGACCAGATGAAAGAGGAAACTTTTGCAAGTTCCATGTATAAAAGGGGCATTAAACTAATCAGTATAGGACTCTAGCTTCCATTATCGCTTGTGTAGTCAAGGAAGGAAAGATGGCTTGCCTAATTTTAAAGGCAAGGTCTCTATGATTAGTTCTAGCATTAAGGAAGAATATATTCTGGAAATGATATCCGAGGTGTTTGGGATGGTTATCAGCTTTGGTCTCCCTTCAAACTTCATATTTTATATGATCTTACAGTCTAATCCTGTGGTAAGCTCCATGGAAATTGACGAAATGGGGCAAGAAGATGAGACTAAGGCTGAAGATGTGGAAATGGTTAAAACGGCATTGTTCAATGTCGACGACTATGTTTTGAAGGGAGAATATTTTGATGAAGAGTTTTAAGCTTTCAATGTGGATGAGTATGAACTTTAGGACTCGTCATTGGTTTATAAGGAACCGCCCTATCCATTTGAAAACCCAGCCACCAAAAGTGTGTTAATCAATGGGATTCTGAATATCACCTGTAGCGGCCTGGTGTACAAGCCCAAGGACACCCGTCTCCATATTGTGAATGATCCAGTCCCTACCCCTATTAAGGATGTAGCTAAGCTGACAGTGTCGTCTCCTCAAGTTAAAACAAGTCCTGATATTGATCCTCTGATTACTCAGTTAAAGACGACTTAAGCCTATTTCAGCATTTGGCAGTTAGTTTTAGGTTCAGATGATTACCGCAGGGCTCTGACTAAGAGGCTTCTGGAACTTGACATAAAGCCTATAACTTCTATTGTTGATATGTGCAACCTGGTAGGGAAAGGGATACCACTCCTAAGAGGGGATGATCTGATAATATCCTCCAATCAAGACCTTCCACCCGAGGGATGCAGTCATAACTAAGCATTATTCATCTGTGCTCAAGTCCTCGATAGAACTATCTCATGCATTATGGTTGATGATGGTTCTTCCCTAAATCTGTGCCCTCTAAAAGTTCTTCCACATTTGGGCCTATTCGGGGAGATGCTCGAGAAATCTAATACTAGCATCTGAGCCTATGATGATTCAAAGAGGGATGTGATTGGGGTTTTTAAAGCTGAAGTGACTACAAGGGAAATTTCTACCAAGGTCTAGTTCAGTATTATTGATATTCCTGTCACTTACTTTTTGCTCCTAGGTCGACCTTGGCTTCATTCAGTGGGAGCGGTCTCATCGACACTCCATCAAAAGATCAAAGCCATGTGAAAAGACTGAAAGGTTAAGGTTATTAAAGCTAATCATGCCTCGATCATGGCCATTTTGAAAGCCAAGGAGGAGTCTAAATTTTGAATGGCTGTTGTTGGTAATGAGAAACCTAAGGCCCCTTGCTATAAGCGTTACTCGTTTATGGCAAGGAAGATGATGAAGAATCATGGCCATGTGTCGGGTCAGTGTCTAAGCAAGCACTTTGGTGGAATAGTTGATCCAATCCCAATCAAGAAGCATCCAAAGCTAGCTAGCTTCGGATACACTCCAAAGAAAGTTTACAGGCACGTTCATCCAGCATACTACAACATGGTGACTATTTATGAGGTTCAAGGGAAGAGTGTCTATAAAGGGGAAACTGAGCCTATTGAGCATGATGGTTAGTTTTGGCTAGGTTTTGAGATCTTTAAGGATGTGTAAGAGTTTGAGAAGAACAACTTTATTGAAAAGGGGGAGAACCCGGTCAAGCCTCTGTCTATTGTTGCATTTGATGAGAAAGGCAAGGGGCAGCTATTTTCTGATTTAGATGAAGAGAAGCATGTGGACCCAGAAATTGAAGATGATGTGGCTGCTATGTCGAAAGCTATGTCTATTCTACTTAAGAAGAAGTGGAAGAAGAATGATAAAGCCAATCCTCTAGCTAAAGCCGTGAAGAAGCTTGCCCGATCTCTTGCTACTGAAGAAGGTATGCTGTCTGCTGATCAATTGAAAGCTCTAGATCATGATCTAGATGACCTGCTTATGGTACCTACTAAGGGTGTCAACTCTGCTGATGCCGCTACTCAAGACCCTCTGCCTGTGGAGGATAACTCTAGCTATGATAATGTAACTTTTAATATTTCCAGTGTTTTTTATGAGAATAATGTAGCCTATAAGGCCTTTAATTCAGTGAAAGATTCTGATTTTGCTTATTTGCTTGATGTTTCACCCGATGGAGCATTCATTTAATCATAAGCATAATGTGTTCAGTATTCATGATGTTTCTTTAACTAAAATAAACTTGAGTACAGATGACAACCCTAAAATGGTAACCCTTTCAAATGACTTAACCCCAGAGATAAAAAGTGAAATATTTAAAGTGCTAAAAGATCATGTTAACGCTTTTGCTTGGTCATATATGGACATGCCTGGTGTCAATCGCCATATCGCCGAGCATCACATCCCAACCGATCCTAGATTCCATCTTGTTAAGTAGAAATTCTGAAGAATAAGACTGAAGTGGGCCGACAAGGTTAGGGTGGAGGTTGCTAACATGATTGATGCTAAACATGTTAAAGTCATTGAGTATCCGACATTGTTATCCAATATTGTCCTAGTTCTGAATAAAGATGGAAGAGTAAGGGTATGTGTGGATTATCGAGATCTAAACAAGGCTTCACCGAAAGATGACTTTACCCTGCCTCACATTGATGTACTGATTAATAGCGCTGCCAGAGCTACAATGTACTCATTCATGGACGAATTCTCAGGATACAACTGGATTCTGTTGGATATAATCGATAAAGTTAAGATAGCTTTCATCATGGAATGAGGAGTCTATTATTATTGAGTTATGCCCTTTGGTCTGAAGAATACCAGGGCAACCTATCAGCATGTCGTTACCAATCTCTTGCATGACATGATCCACAAAGAAGTAGAGGTCTATATGGATGACATGTTAGTTAATTTCGCTACTAGAGAAGAGTACCATGCGGTGTTGGATATGTTCATGATTCGCATTGAGAAATATAACTTATGCCTTAATCCGAAGAAGTGCATATTTGGAGTTATATCAGGGAAGCTTTTGGGTCATGTGGTGAGTCAAAGAGGGATTGAAATGGATCTAAACAAGATTAAAGCGATCAGGGATATGCCCGCTCTAAAGACAGAAAAAGAAGTCTGGTCTTTCCTTGGGTCTATTCAGTATGTTAGTAGGTTCATTTTTCACCTCACAACCATTTATGAGCCAATTTTTAAGCTGTTAAGGAAGCGCCAGCTGATTGTGTAGGATGAGAATTGTCAGATTGCCTCCGACAAGATCAAGGCCTACCTTCTTCACCCACCCATCCTTTAACCCCCTTGACCCGGCAAGCTGTTGATCTTGTACTTAGCGATCGATGACTCCACCATAGGGGCAATGTTGGTTTAGGAAGATGATAGTAAGTGTGAGCACACAGTGTACTACTTGAGTAAGAAACTTTTAGATTACGAAACTTGGTATTTAATTATTGAAAAGACGTGTGCTACCATGGTTTGGTTAACTAAAAAATTGCACCACTACTTCCAGTCATATAAAGTTTAGGTTGTTGCTAAGGTTGATCCAATGAAATATTCTTTGCCAGTCGCCATCGTTAGCCGGGAACTTGTCAAGATGGTTACTATTGCTTTTCGAGTTCGATATTGAGTATGTCACGAGGAAGGTTATCAAAGGTAGAGCAGTTGTAGAATTTTTGGCAAATCAAGCTCTCGATTCTGATTATGTCAAGAATTTGGACTTTCAGTAATTAGCTATGATTGATGTCGCAAAACCCATATGGACTATGTATTTTAATGGTGTCGTAAACAGATTCGGAGCGGGCCTCGGAGTTATCTTGTTTACACCTGACAATGAAGTCATCCCTCTATCTAAGCAATTGGAGTTTCCCACTACTAATAATGGGGCAGTATATGAAGCTTGTCTATTTGGTCTTGAAGCCCTATTGCTTGTAGGGGCAAAGTATGTTTCAGTGATTAGGGATTTGGCTTTGGAAATCTGTCAAGTTGTGGGGGATTGGGATATCAATGAAGAGTCTCTTCATCCTTATATCAATGCAATTTGGGATTTATCAGCTAGGTTAGAGGCATGTCTATATCAGCATGTCCCTCAAGATGAAAATCAAATGGCCGATTCGTTAGCTACACTGGCTTTAATATGGGAAGGTCCTCAGCGCCAACCCATTTGCCCTCTAATATTAGTTTCTGTGAAGGTGCCTTACCATTCGCGCAGCATTGCCCAAGTTTTCACCATCAGTGATGAACCCTACTAGTACTCAGACATTATGCAATTTCTCTGGCATGGCTAATATCCTGAGAATGCTATGAAATCCTATCAAACTAATCTTCAAAAGTTGGCCTTTCAATTCTGAATCATTGACAATGATATCTTCAAGCAGACCTCCAATGGTTTGTTACTCCAATGCTTGACTAAATCTGAAGCCCGTCGGGTTGTGGGGGAAGTTCATGCGGCCAATTATGGACCGCACATGAATGGCCTGGCCTTAGCTAAGAAGATTTAGCAATTGAGGTACTTTTGGTTTACTCTAATCACCGATTGTGTCTTCGAGGTTAAGCGGTGTCACCAATGTTAGATTTATGGTGATATCCAACACCTCCCCCCTACCGAGCTTCACAGTTTATCTACCCCTTGGCCATTCTCGGCATGGGGGGATAGATATAATTGGTGAGATTTGGCCATCGTCAACTAATGGTCACCGCTTTATTATTGTGGCAGTGGATTATTTCTCAAGTGGGTGGAAGCCGAATTGTTCACCAATATTATCACCAAGAAAATGGCCAAGTTTATTGAGGAACATATTTTTGCTCGGTATGGTCTACCTTACCATATTATATCAGATAATGGGGTTCCGTTCCAAGGGGTAACCATGGAATTGATTGAGAAATATGGTATTGATCATCATAGGTCTTCACCCTACCGCTCTTAGGCCAACGGTGCAGTAGAAGCGGCTAACACGTCTATAAAGAATATCCTTTCTAAAACCATCACTAGTTGCCTAGATTAGGCCGATAAGTTACCATTCGCACTCTAGGGGTACAAAATAAGACTCAGAACTCCTACAAGTCAAACCCCTTCTCTTTAGTTTATGGTATGGAAGTAGTTTTACTAGTTGAGATTGAGATGCAGTCTCTATGAGTGGAGCTCAAATCTAACCTTGAAGAGACTGAATGGACAAGAGCAAGGTTTGAACAACTGAATATAAAGGACGAGTAGCGCTTAAGAGCCTTGGATAGCCCCTAAATGTATCAGCAGCATATGGCAAGAGCTTACAATAATCGGGTCAAGCACCATAGGTATCCACTGAAAGCCAGCAACTTGGTCCTGAAGCAAGTGAAGACTACCAACACTGATCTAAGGGGGAAATTTTGGCCGAATTGAGAAGGACCTTTTGTGATTAAGAAAGTTCTCGGTAAAGGTGGAATGAAAATCTTGGATATGGATGGTAATGAGTTAATGAACCCTATCAATCAGGATTAGTTAAAGAGTTATCATATCTGAATCAAAAGAATCAAATCGCACACAAAAAAATAAATAAATAAATCACTTTGCGAGCGGTCTTCTACTGTCGGGCAAAAATTAGGTTGTATACCACTGTTTGGTATTCTACAAACCAAGCAGGCAAAAGTAAGGTTGAAAGAATGGCCCGCTAAACTGAAAATCCAAAAAGGATGGTCTAGGCAAAAATTAGGGTAAAAGTGAGCTACGAGAGTTTGTTGGCTTGAAAACCTTCATAGGCTAGTTAACACTTGAGTTTGAGTCGGTAGAAATGGTTATCATCATTATGTACCCAAGCTTAATTCAATTAATGGAAATGTCACTTTTACTGAGCTCTTATGTTTGTGTACAAATGAATATATTAGGCCCTAAAGGCAAAATGTTGCAGATGAGTTGAATTTGGGATGCCACTTAACTCAAATGCTTGCACGCCACATACAACCAGATATAAAAAAAATAATATTATAATAGAGGCATAAATTCCAATAGGCTAAAAACATATAGGTCTATGCAAAACCCTAGAAAGTACACTGGATTGAAAACCCAAAAGGGCGGTCCAAGCAAAAGTTAGGACATAAAAGAAATAAATAGAAGTCTGATGGGCCTAACACAATGTTCAAGCCTATAAAAAAGTGAAGACAAATGAAAATAAAGATAGTGTGATCATCAATCACCCAGAGGGGTCTGCGCCCTCATCATCATCATCATCATCATCATTTTCATCATCATCGTCATCATCATCATCATAGTCAGAATCAAAAGCTTGAACCAACTTCTCATCAGCTAATAAAGGATTGTGTCCCGCCTGCCTGTCTCTCCACTTAAACCACGAGCGCAGGCACTTTGCCTGACTCCACAATCTCCTTACATGTCGAAGCCATCCTTGGTAGAATCCATCAGTGGTGATAGCATCCAATCAATCATAATCCAGGGTCTTGTAGCCCACTTGGAGTGCCCAAACCTCTCTAGCATGAGTAAGAAATGGGCTGAGAATGGCCCACCCACAAAGTCATCCAAATACAGTGGGACCCTTTGTCGTCGTCCCCACTGTCGGCATAGGCGATAAGGCAAGTAATGCACGAATTACCATAGCCCTACAAGCTAAACCTTGTCGCCGCCAGTATCCACCAGAACATCAGAAATCTCCCACCAGAGGTATACGCAATGAATGTCTGCATCGGATAAACCCCTAATGATCGTCATCCAATTGTCAACTATGATACTAGCCCTACCATGATAATTCCTAGGCCCGTATTTTCTCATATCACCCCGAGAATCCTAGAGCAGAGCTAGCTTCTCTAAGATCCAAACCTATACATCAGTTTTAGATTCAGAGTCAGTTTCAGTTTCAAAATCAGAGTAAGTTTCAGTTTCAGATTCAGAGTCAGTTTTAGAGTTAGTTTCAGATTTAGATTCAGTTTTGGATTCAGTTTTAGATTCAAATTCAAATTCAGTTTAAAATTCAGAGCCAATTTCAGTTTTAGATTCAGAGTCAGTTTTAGTTTTAGATTTAGATTTAGTTTTGAATTCAGTTTCAGATTCAGATTCTATTTTAGATTTAGTATCAGTTTTGGGTTTAGAATTAGTTAGAAGAATACCTATAGTACAGAGAAGTGATCCCCGATGAGGTCTAGATTATCGGCAGCTCTATCTAGATGTAATAGGGTCTCATCTAGCCCTATGAATAATGGAGAGATGCCCATCGAGGCCTATCCAATGACTGAAACTAGCCAAAATAGGGAAACGGTGCTAACTCCGTAGATAAACTCGGCCATAAGCAGTAGAGCTAACATGAAAGGGTATGAAATGTGTGATCTAGGAGTGGCTATATACCAGTCAATTACCCTGCTAAGATCAAATCCCGGTGATCTAGGAGTCTGAGAAAGAAAAGTAGTTGGGGCATCCAGGTTCCATAACCCGGTCAATTGATCCTCAGCCCCAAAATACACCTCTGGCATAGCAAATTGCATCCCGTGTGTACAGATCACCCCGAGAATAGCATAATACTCCTCCACCATTAGGCACAGCTCAAAACTTGAGAAGCAAAACACATGGTCAATCAGGTCCCAATAGAGGAATGCTGCATGAAGAAAGGCCACGTTCATCAGCCTGCTAGCAATATATCAAAGACCTACCAGTCCAAAAACCTCCAATCTCTCCTAATCAAAGCTCTTTAAAGTGCATAAAAACTGTCTCAACCGTGTATTATGCTCTGCCATTATTAATCTCTATCTGCTAGTCGCCTGGCAAATAAGATCCCACTATCGTTAAATTCGGATAGTTGTAGAGATTAATCAGTTTGTTCCTAGTCAAGCATCTACCGCACCTAGAATTCATCTAGCGAGCAAACAATGCAGCCAAATAAATAAACAAGCCATACATCACACAATCAAATCATCCACAAGTTCACCAGATAGCAAGATAAATCAAAAAGAATAAAAGTAAGTGATCATCTGAATGGGCCCTCAAAGATCTGCATTGCCCTCATCTATGAGGCAGTCCTCGAGCCTCCCCTCTGAGGTGATGTACCTCAAATCTCCTCCCACGCTAGGTCTAGGTGGGGTAGTCAGACCCATAGGCTGCATCCTTAGAAAACCCATCTTCTCCAAGGTAGACTGAAAGTGTACATACTGGCTTGCATTAATCGTGGTGATCTCGGTATCGTCTCCGTCATCGCTATGGCTGCCATCGCGATCTGCTGGCTCCTTCTCTAGTTGGTTTTGCCGCTCCTCCACCTTCTCAACATAGCCCCCTAATGTCTCTATTTCTCGCATATACTACTCCTTCGACTGAGCTAGCTGCCTCTCATAACCTACTACCTCCCGAGCTAGCCGGCCCTTATAATCTGCTACCTCTCGATCATGCTGGCTCCAGTAATCCGCGTACTCACGCTCAATCCACATCCGCTGCTCCCACTTACTCCAATACTTATCTTGCTCTACCCTGACTAAGAGCTATAAATATCAGTGATCAACCCAATAATTCATGCATTCATAACATACATGCATAAAGCTAACAAATATCCTATATGCTCTTCTTATTTTAAATCTCAATAGGTTATAAGACAGAATCTTACCCAGCTTACGGTATCCTATGCAATGACCAAATCCCTCATGCTAAAACATCCTTGGGCTAAATGCTCAGCCTCTGAAATAAGTACCTACATAATCCAAAGTGGAACCAACCAATCACCATGGTTGGATGACGGCATCATATAAGAATTGACAAAGTAAAGTACGAGTAAGATTCTTATGTGTGTGGTCTCTAGCGGGCCAAAGGTCAAAGGTGCGGTATACTCCTCAGCATGCATGGCCTCTCAGACCCCCGGGCGACTCATCAAGCATAAAGAGGTATCCAGTTGATTTACCAACACTCCCTTAATAAATCTCGATAGGAATGCTCTTCGAGCAGGAGGAATTAGTCCAACAGAAGTTATCTCAGGGTCAGTCGTATACTGATGTGAAGGCCCCAAGCATGCTCTAGCATTGAGCACAGGAGCTCCCCTCCTATCTCTCCGGGTCCCCTGAAATTAAGAGAAAAGGAATATCGGTTAGTCGAATCAGAATCAAAATAATATAGTGGTTTCAACAAGTATGGTGAAAATTTTCCAGAAGTTTGAGAGATATACCCCTCTGCGTAACCCACACCTAGGGGCAGGTGGCTCAACACCTGACCTAGCATCGCCAAAAAACATCTCGCCTGGGTCCATATCAGCCATCCCAAATCATCCACAGAAGGAACATAATCGATATTATTGTCAATCCCGTCGAGTCCGGTGCTACCCTCCATCTAAATGCCATCATCACTGAACTTAAAGTTCCTCTCCACGTCATCTCATGATCTCCTAGGGCAAGAGAGAATCAATCACCTCATGTGGGTGTCATAATCTCTACCAATCGAGGCCACTCGGACCTGGTCACCTCCCCTAACCAAGCCTGGTCCTCTAATGACATGAAGTGAGGCTAAAAGATACCGACGTGAACATCGAAGGGGACTCTCCTCCAACTAGTGATATTGGTCCTCCATCGATGGAACCGCTCACCAAAGTACCACTTAAGGCTAAACATGCACTCTAACACAAATTGACAACCTTCTATAATACCCCAAACTTCCTTTATGTGCTCATAGTTCAACAACTTCTTCCACGGTTTAGAAATGATCTACAAAATAAATAAAAATAAAGAAAACCGCATCAATGGCGAATGTAAGTATTCTTGCTCTTTTTGTAAATACATTTTTGAACTAATGTTTAAACTAAATGCGCAGAAAGTAAGGTTACCCGATGGCGATGAAGCTATCTCAAATACTCTCTGTACCTACATGGTCTACCCTCTCAATCAACATTAGACCTACCAACCATCTATCGGGCAATGGCATGTGACCCGGGTGGTGGCTGACCCTCCAAATCAGGGGGATAGATAATACAGTACTCGAAAGCCTACATTTCCAAGTATAGTGAAACCAAAGAAACTCAAAAAAACCTTGAAAAGAATAATAACATATGTTAAGGGTTTCAATCAGAGGCGATCCATTACCAAGACCTATAGTTGCCCGACCTTGAACTCGGTGACTTTCCCTCGCGCCGAGCTGTCAAGAGTATAGTATATCTGACCGAGGATAGCCTTGGGCCAATTCCATAACCTGAAGCTGCTCAAATCCTCCAGAGCATATAGTAATCCTAATAAAGCCTTACTCAAGGAAGGGGGGAGAATAAACATGTCAATATGGTCAGGCAAAATGACTGAAGGTACTGATTGAAGGGCACCCCACTGTTGTCAATCACCCGCCCAATACTCATGTAGCTCCACGTATCTCAATTTGTCGTTGGCCGGCATCGAAACCCCCAAAAGTGCCAACACCAGGACATAAGCCTCCGGTTCATTGCAAAAGCAATTGGGATAGACATCGAACATCGTCGTGTGACCCTCCCATCACATCTCGGTCATAGCACATATATCGGATGGGGTGATGGTCATCTCACAGACTGATAGGTGAAATGTGTGTGTGGACTCGCTCCAGCGCTCGATCAAACACCCTAATATCTCCGCACTCATCTAACGACGTAAAACTGTTAGCGAATCAAGCATCTGCTCTAACCCCATGCCTCGAATAGCCACAACTAGCGAATTGTCAGCCCGGTCTTTAATCTAACCCCACCACCTAGCACATCTCTATAATGAACCCATAATCTTAAGACCCTTTGGCTGTAAAAATTAATGTTAAGCATCAGAGCTAGCAGTTAAAGTGTACAAAATTTGAAAGAAATCAAGTTTTTAGCATCTAGCCTATCTCAGAACTAAAATTCTACTGCAAAATCAGACTCAGCATAAAAAACTGTTCAGGATAGGCCCCTTAAAGTTTATTTTCCCGGAGCATTTCCCCTTTTTTTGGCCACCAGCAGTCATCTTCGGCGATCGGTGGTCGAAAGCCACCTCGCGGTGGCCAAGCCGCCTCAGACTTGAGGATTTGTCCTTGGTTAGCGATTCGAGGCTTTGGGAACGCCCGGTTTCTGTTGGGTATGCTTTTTGCCAGAGAGACTCATTTTTGGGGCTTACTCCCACTTCTTAGGTCCCTTTGATCCCTTCTCCTAAGACCCACGTCTCAAAACTCCAGGTAATTCTATTCGATTCTTCATTTTCCAATTTTGAAATTTTGGAAATCCCTTGGATTTTGGCATGATTTAGGGTGTTTTAAACCTTAGAATAGAGCCTGATGCATGTAACTTTAGCTTAGGATGCTTTTAGGATAGTTTTGGATGAACTTTGGTTGAGATTGTGCGATTTTGGATTTTTGGGGAGTTTGCCCGTATAGGGACTGCTTGTAGGGGATGCGTAGGTGAGGAAGGACCAGTACGGGGGTCTCGATTTTGATACAAGTCTAGTATACATACCTATATGGGTGGGGCTTACCTGTACGGGTTTTGCCCTCAGGGATAGAATCTTATTTCCTTTGATTTCTGCTATCCTTTTCTGATTTCTGATTTTTCTACTGTATTTTAACCCTATTAAACTATAATTTTGTCTTTATAGTTCCCTTACAAAATTGTGGGGGCTTTGAGTTTTTACAGGAAGTGGTAGGAAGAGATTCATACCACAAGAGGCATAAAGCTACTGGCTTGCATAGATTCCTTTGAGTTTAGTGACATCATCAGGGCCATCCCTCAGGCCCCCAAGACATTGGCCCCAAGTACTATCTCAAATGACAGAGAGATGGTCAGAGATGACCCATACCTTCTATTTACCTATATGGGAGGTCGTCATTTCTCCTACGGATGTGTGGGCTACCACATGCTTGGCATGGAGCAGGGACGTGGTCCATTTTGATGTATATGCCGACCGGTGGCACTCTCGGCCTGAGGTGAAGGTCTATATTACTAGATTACTTAGGTTTAGTTCGGGCGGGATGAACAACCTCAAGTATAGGGACTTGCATGCTTACTGGATCAAGCAGCCGAGTCATGTTGCAGCCGATAAGAGGGACCAGTACACTCAGTCTTTCCTGCTAGCATTCTTTACCACTGTCTTCTTTCCCATCTACTTGGGTAATCTCAACTATGGTCTACTCTCTACCATGGAGGATCTTGCAGTTGTGCCTCGCAAGAACTAGTGTCGAGCCATTCTAGCACATCTGTATTATGGATTAGACGTAGGGGTCTGGGGTAAGCAGTTTGAGCTAAAAATCTGCCATCTGATACTACTGGTAAATTCTTAACTGATCTCTTATGCTTTAATCCTTTATCTAGGTTGCTTTGCAATTAATCCTTACTTTGTTTTGCAGATTTGGGCCTTTGAGCACCGGCTGATACCTAGACCAGGTTTGTCCATGTAGCTTGAGATGCCATATATCATTTCTAGATGGATGGGGCTTTGGCAAAATCAGCCCTTGACTATGGCATAGTATTGAGAGTTCTTACGCCAGCTACGCTCGGATCGGGTAATCTTCTTCCCTATTGAACCTACATTGTACATTTCGAAAAACCATTAGTAGAAATTGTGTTCACTAGGTCATGATACTCACAGTGTATTCATTATATGCAGGTTATCTGAGATCCGTAGGAGAGATTGGCCAGCTATAGAGCCATCGAGCGGATGCGGGCTGGTGTGGACGACCGCCGCTTTGTGCTAGAGTCCCCGCTCTCCCTAGAGTGGTACTTTGATGAGTGGGTCTAAGGGTGGAGGACTAGTGCTATAGTGAGAGACTGATCCCTCCTTCCATCCTGACAGGCATCTTCTAGCCTCATCTCATACCGAGGACTGATCAGGGGTTGTACTTCCTGGGCGAGGGGGCTCGAGTGTTATCTATTGAGGGCTCCTATGCTAAGTTTATTGATTCTTCCCTCTTGCCACCTTGTGATAGAATCCATCATGACGATGAGCCCCTAGAGTTTCACTAGAGCGATAGCAATGATGATGATGATGAGGAGGAGGAGGAGGAGGGCAGACCGAGGGGTGGCTGTGGGGGTCCATCTATAGCTTAGAGCACCAGAGGGTCTGTTAGGTCTGCTACTCCTTCTTCCCAGGTATACTTTTAACTTAGTCTTTGTGAATGCCTTACTACTTTCAGTAATTGACTGTGGTCTGGAATCTGATTCATCATTATTTATAGCCTCCCATTTCTACATGGTGGTCTACTATTGCCGCTGCTAAAGCTGCTCCTGAGCCTCTAGTGAAGTGGTCTCGAGCCTCTTGGTCTGTGAGGGAGGGCATCCTCTAAGCTAAGTTGGATACTTTCTTCCAGCTCCTCAACCATTCATGGAATCAAGTTATCAAGAAGCTTGAGGAGTCGGTCCAGCCTATCGATTTCACTTCTTCTAGCTCTACCCATGTAAGGAATCCTTTTTCAAATTTGTTCATTACTATTTAAGATGCCTTGTTCTGATGTGACCCTTTCTTTTCAGGTGACCATTTCTGAGGCTGAGAGGATAACCCGAGGTTATTTTTCAGTGCAGGATCTACTATTAGCCCAGGACGCACTAGCTTCAATAAGTTTCTTTTACCTGTAAAATTTCAATAAACTATGCATGCATGCCATGACATTTGTATATGTGTATTGATCTTATAATTTCTATTATAGACTTTACTTGCCATTGAGAGGAGCAGATCTGCCTAGGACTTGGATGCTTTTGAGGAGAGAGCCAGATTTTTAGAGGAGCAGCTGTGAGTAGCCATTGCTGAGGCTGATCGGGCTAGGGCTGAGACCGCTCGGGCGAGGGCTAAGATTGAGACACTAAGGGATCAGCTAGCGAGGATGACTAAAGAGTGGTAGACACTGGTCCCTTCTGATGACGAGTCTGAGGATGATCTTTCCGCATATCTAGTGACTCAAAGAGGCGTGGATCAGCATATTGAGGGGAGTGATACTGCTAGGGCTGCTACAGGGACCTTGGAGACCAAGGCCCCCGCCCAGCCGGGTACCGGTGCTGATGACGCTGAGGACCATATGACCATAGGCATGGGTGACCTGCTGGCGAATACTCAAGGCCAGACTCAAGAGGGCCACTAGGGGTAAGACCCTTCAACTACTTAGGCTATGATTGCCTTTCGGATCGTTTAATACTTTTGGGCCCTACGTGGCTTATTTTGACTGTCAACTTTTGAATTAGTACTTTTGATATTTCTTTCTGTGCATATGGATTTTTCTTGAATTGAGACTGTTTGAAAATTTTTGCTTTGAGAGCCTGTATTCTGTCCAACGATTTTGCAGCGAGGGGATTGGGTTAAGTTCTAACTTTTGCATAGGCCATTCAATGTGAGATGACCTATCAAACATTTTATTTATTTTCTTTTCTTTTTGTCCTAATTTTTGCATAGGCCATCCTTGATGGCTTAGCCCAGCGGACCTTTTTCTTTTTAGCTTTAACTTTTGCTTAGACCGCCCTTTTGGGTTTTCAACCTAGCAAGCTTTTGCCTTAATTTTTGCCGAGACCGCCTTTTTAAGTTTTCAATCCCGCAGGCTATCTGAATTTTTGCCTAAATTGTCCTTGATGGCTCAACCCAGCAGACTTTTCTTTTTGCCTTAACTTTTGCCTAGAATGCCCTTTTGGGGTTTTCAATCCAATAGGCTTTTCTAAATATTGCAAATGTGTGACTAAGATGAATACAATGATAATACGTAGAGAAACATTGATGTTCATATACCAGCAACTATTTCACTTAAAGACATGCATGCATTCATAATACCAAGATTCTTAGCAAAATCATAACATGTTCACTGATGAGATTAATTTAAGTACATAGGCAATGGTAACAATTTCCAATGGTTAACCCCTACTGCCTACTGGTCTTTTACAGATTTTCTAGAAAGTAACCAACATTTTTCTCTCGATGTCATAACTTTTACCTAAGCCGCCCTTTTTGGGTTTTCAGCCTAGCGAGCTCTATTGCATTGGAGTGCCCTAATTTTTGCCTGACTGGTTTATGAAATACCGATCAGCAGGCTAAACCCTAATTTTTAGCCAAGCAGTAGATGACCTCTCGTCGGGTGCTTTATTCTTTATTTCTTTTATTCTTTGTGCTACTTTTTTATGATATAATTCTTTTGACCTAGACATGATAACACTTAAGCCTATCTTGATTCACTGGATTCACGAACTCATTTCCATCCATATCCATAAGATTGATCCCTCCTCTACCAAGGGCTTTCTTTGCGATGAATGGCCCTTCCCAGTTAGGCCTGAACTTGCCCCAAACGTCGGTGTTGACCTGGCATAGTAGCTTGAGGACCAGATCACCTGCTTTGAGAGGTTGTTTCGGGTATCTGATTCTGTTGTTATAAGCTCGTGCCATGCACTGTTGGTACATCTGGAGATGGTCGAGTGCCTTGAGTCACTTTTCATCTATTGCATTCAACTATTCATACCTGGCCCTTGCCCAATCTGATTCTTTTAACTGTGATTCTAGTCCCACTCTTAGGGATCTTACTTCTATTTCAACCGATAACATAGCTTCCATTCCATATACCAAGGAGAAAGGTGTTTGATCGGTGGGGGTCCTTACACTGATTCTATACTCCTAAACTGTGAATGGAAGTTTATCAGCCCAATCCTTGTAGGTAGCTACTGTCTTCAACAAAATCTTTTTGATTGACTTATTGGCAGCTTTGACTGCCCTATTAGCTTATGGCCTGTATGGAAAAGATCTATGATGCTAAATGTTGAATTTCTCAAATAATTCAGTCGTGGCCCCTTAAAATTGAACCCCGTTGTCAGAAACTACATGGTGCGGAATCCTAGTATCTTGCAAAAATATGCCTTCCTATGAACTTGGTCATTTTCTTGGCAGTAATATTGGTGTAAGATTCGGCCTCTACCCATTTTGAGAAATAATCAATTACGACTATGATGATCGGTGACCGTTGGTTGATGATGGCCGAATTTCACCAATTATATCTATCCCCTACGCTGAGAAAGGCCAAGGGGTAGATAAATTATGAAGTTCGGAGGAAGGGAGATGTTGTATCTCCCCGTGGATCTGACATTCATGACATTTCCTGACCTTGTCGATGTAGTCGGCATTCATTGTGGTCCAGTAGTATCCCATTCTCTGAATTTTTCTAGCCAGAGCCATCCCATTCATATACGGACTGCAATCCCCCGAATGCACCTAAGTCATTACCCTATCCACTTCTTCTTTTGTCAAGCATTTCAACAATTGGGTTGCCAATCTCTTGAGAGTTGCCGGTCTGACCCTGATGAGTCCTCAGGGCACTTACCCCCTTTAAGAATTCTCTTAATGTCAGTATACCAATAGGCCTTTTGCTCCTCTACAATCATAATCTGAACCTTCTCATGAAATGGCAAACGAGCCATTTCTACTATAAGTGAATGGATGGGTTGAGCCTCTTCTCCTCCCCACATAGAAGCTAGGGTAGCCAAGGAATCTACCATCTAATTTGCATCCCTCGGTATATACTAGAAGAGACATTAGCTGAACTGCGCTGATAAATCCCATACTGCTTCCACATACGGTCAAAGTGACTCTTCTCTGATTTCCCATTCTCCCATGACATGCTTTATTACTAACGCGGAGTCTGCCATCACCCTGACTTCCTTTGCCCCTATCTTTGAGAGAGCATCAAGACCAAAGAGACAAGCTTCATACTCGGCCCTATTATTAGTTACTAAAAATTCCAACCATTTGCTTAGTGGGATAGCCTCACCTTGCGGTGTGATGATGACTACCCCAAGACCAGTGCCCTTTTAATTTATAGCTCCATCAAAATACATAGTCCATTCAGCCTCCTCAGCTTTCACATATGCTAACTGCTCATCGGGGAAATATAGATTTTCAACATAGTTAGATTCTAGGGGCTGACTAGTAAAAAACTTAGCCACTGCTCTCCCCTTAGTGACCTTCTTCGTGACATACTCGATATCAAACTCAGATAGTAACAGGAGCTAACGAGAGAGTTTCCCTGCCAATGTGGGGGATTGACAAAGATACTTCATCGGATCAACCTCTACAACTGCTAGGATTTTGTAGGACTGGAAGTAATGCCTTAACTTCTTAGTCAACTAGACCATCGTCATACAGGTCTTTTCTACCACTGTGTACTTTATCTCATATTCCAATAACTTCTGGCTTAAATAATATATGGCATGCTTGCTCTTATCCTCTTATTCCTGGACCAACATTGCCCTTATAGATGACTCTTCTATGGCCAAGTATAGAATGAGTGGCTTACCAGGCATTGGAGGCTTCAAAACTGGGGGGCTTACGAGATAAGCCTTTATTTTGTCAAATGCTATATGGCATTGTTCATTCCATTCTATTGGTTGTTTCCTTCTCAACAACTTAAAGATTGGTTCACACACGATTGTTAGCTTGGCAATGAAATGACTCATGTACTGGAGCAATCCAAGGAATGATCTGACTTCCCTTTCAGTTCTAGGAATAGGCATTTCTTGAATAGCTCTAACCTTATCAGGGACGATTTCGATTCTCCTCTGACTGACAATGTGTCCTAAGAGTTTTCCTAATATATCCCCAAACACACACTTCTTTGGATTCAAGCGTAGGTTGTAATTCTCAATTCTAGCCAAGAACCTTTCCAAAATCTCAAGTTGCTCTTCCCTCGTATTAGACTTTACTAGCATGTCGTCTACATAAACCTCGACCTCTTTGTGGATCATGTCGTGTAATAAGGCTATCACTGCTCTCTGATAAGTTGCCCCTATATTCTTCAGTCCAAAAGGCATTACCTTATAACAATACACTCCCTATTCTATGATGAAGGTCTTCTTGACCTAGTCGATGATGTCCATCAAGATCTAATTATACCTAGAGAACCCATCTAGGAATGAATACATTGCGGCCATGGCGGTGCTGTCCACCAATACATCAATGTGTGGTAATGGAAAGCTATCTTTGGGGGACGCTTTATTCAAATCACGAAAGTCAACACACATTCTGACATTTCCATCTTTCTTAGGGATCGGGACGACATTAGCCAACCACGTCGGGTACTCAATTACTTCAATGAACTTGGCTTCCAGTAACCTAGCAACTTTAGCTTTGATTTTATCAGCCTATTCAGGTTACAACCTTCGCAACCTTTGTTTGACTAGTTTAAACCGGGGATCTATTGTGTTAGAAACTGACAGTTAGATTGAACATGCATAAGAGCATAAGAGGCATGGCGGAAATTCAAAATTTTGTCCTTGTCCCCAGGAACTCCTATTAGTTGCATATAAATTAAATAAAGCCTTAACTAAATAATTCTCTACCTAGGTTAGCATGCTAAAGGACTAGGCATACCATAATTCCAAATTATATCCTAGCATATTTAGTTTATACTAGTTATGTTATAAATCTAAGTTATAACATAAGCATAAAATAAACTAAGCATGCAAAAATAACCTAAGCATAATTATTAAGTCTAAAAACACTTAAAGAAAAAGACTTAATAATTAAAAGAGAAAGAAAAAGAACTTACTAGTTGAAGCGTGCTTTTGCAGAACCTTCTTGCACAGGCCTCCAATAGTAGGATAGCCTCTATTAGTATCCATACGAACCCCACCAGCCAAAACCTCCCCAGGAGGAAGAACTAAGAAGCCTCGAGTAGTTGCTAGACCACTCTAGAAGCCTCACACAAAAATATAAACTAGCGGTGCCCGAATAAATTCAGGCTCCACAAAAATAACTCGCTCAATTACCCGAGAGATTAATTATCTTGCTTAGGATTTATGCTTTGAGCTTGGTACAATTTGAAAGGGAAGGGGACAACCTATATATAGGCTTGGGGGAGCAAAATTGCTCCCCTTTAGGCGATGTAGGATGGGAGTAAATACTCCCATCCCCATGTGCACATAGCGTGCATGCTGTGTGCTAGCAAGGCAAAGCCCTTTTGTGGGCTTTGCCTTGCTTGCATGTGCAGCCCATTTTCATGGGCTGCCGTGAGCAATGCCCAGCATTGCTCGCACACCTTTCGGTGTACTCCCGTGCACTTGAACCTATACAAAATACTTTTGAACTCTCGCTCCAATTAAACTCACCAATGCAAAATTTCCCTTTTAATCCTTTTTCAAACATTTATTTTCTGACCCTAATAAATTAGTCACCAGTCAAAATAAATTTCTTGGTCTAACCAAAATTGATCTAATCAATTATAATTTATTTATGACTCTAATTAATTAGTTACCAATCAAAATAAATACTTTGGTTTATCCAAAATTGATCTAATCAACTTTAACCAATCAAATAATAATCCAATTATTATTTAAGTTATATTTTGTAATAGAATAAATCTATTAGTTCTTTACTTAGTCCGATGAAGGTCCAATGTGTGTGACCTTATAGGATCCCGAAGTATTGAACTGTTAAGGCTTAACTAACCCTTGTTCTAATGAAACCATTGGCTGCTCTAGACCGTGAATAGAACTCGATTACCTTAAACGACTATAGTACGCCTCTAGCAAGGGTATACCATCCCTCATTACTCGGAACATCATTTATGCTTATGACTTAATCCCGGTTAATGCAATAGTTATCTAGTGCGATAAATTCCTTGCATTCTTTAATATTAGTACCATCTGGTTTATTGGGTTTGGTTAAAGTGTTAACCCACTAATAGCGAGGTTGCTCCAAGCTATCCCAGTTATTTACTTATTACCGAAGTATATTGCCTTTTACCATAGTGTGTTTGACTAGAAACCATTTCTATCAAACACATACTCTGATCAGAGGTTTATGGCAATCATCACTTTCACAAGTGGCTAGGTACAACTCCTTAATATATCTGAAGCGATGGATTTTTTCCGACTACTCAGCCTACCAACATACTGTCATCACTATACCTATAATCACCTGTAGCACCCCAAATTAATGAGTGCATAATAATGACCCAAAGTATATCAATAGTACCATACAAGGTAGCTAACATCTCAAGTATGAGGACATTCGCAAAACTTATTGCATGAAGATAAACACTAACACATTGATATATATACCAAGTGTTTATATTGCTGCGGTCTCCAATACATCTCCCAGATATATCCATGTGTCAAACTTAAAGCACCACCTTCAGTCTTTAGGAGATTAACTGCTTGGACCCTTTCCAAGAAAGTTGACTACATGCTAGTCTTTCCGTTTCATCAATATCATTTCTTGATGAAACTATGACTAGGGATAGTTTAGACATAATCATAATTGCACATGAAGTAGGTTCCATCAAATATAGTCTATTTAGACATAATCATAATTGTACATGAAGTAGGTTCCATCAAATATAGTCTAACTATAATTTCTCTGACTTCATGCTATGATATGTTAAGGACTTTTGCATACATTAATGAATATATATTTAACCAGCTTTAATATATATATATATATATATATATATATATATATATATATATATATATATATATATATATACAAGCATATTGATATAAACAAAAGATTAAATGCCTTTATTGATTAAACAAATTATTCGTACTATTACATAATTAAGATATATCGCCCTAATTGCCTTAAGGGTATACATCATATCCAATATATTGGGATGTGATGCTCTGCAATTTGGCAATCTACCCCAGGCATGTCTTCATAGGACCAGGAGCGCTAACATGTTTTCTAAGCACTTTTATTATCTCTCTTTTTTAGATAGGGGTCAAACCACTAGAAATAGTTACCATTTTTGGATTTTCCTCAATACCCAAATTAATGTCATGGAATGAAGCATCATGAATGCTCAAAATGCTATACGTATGGTTAGATGAATGCAAAGTGCCGTTAGGCAAAACATCAAACAAGTAAGCAAAGTCATTATCATTATCATTAGAATGCCCGAAGGCTATATCATTTTCGTTACATAAAATTGCATTATCATCCTCCACATGCAGAGGGTCTTCTTGGTCATTCATTAAAATGTGGGTCAAGTCATGATCCAGGTCTTGCAACTATTTCTCGGTCAACACATCATTCAAAGCTTCCCTTGTGGCTTGAGCCAGGTTTCTCAAGGCTTCCTGAATCGGTGTCTTCTTCTTATCCCCCAAGCTTAAGATAGTGTATACCAAAGTGGTCAGGGTATCAATGACTTTGTCTACTTCGATCTTCAATGGGTCACTGTCTTCCATTTGTTTGGCATATTTTTCTACTTCCATGGCCACTTCATAGCTCTCAGGAATGGTTTTGTATGCATTCATAAATGCTATCTTACAGAGGTGAGGAGATAACCCAAAGATGAATGGGTCAGCCAGTTCTTTCTCCTAAGCTTTCCATTTGAGGGCTACCGTGATTGCTAACCACCTCTGAAAGTAGTCGTGGACAGGTTCCCCACTCCACTATCTGATGGCTATAAGGTCAAGCATGGACGGTTCTTCTCTTTCTTTTTTGGTCTCCATTTTCTTCCAATCCTGAGTTAATCATAGCTACTTCATCCCCTCTCTTTCGAGGCTCATAAACTTTTCCTTTGTTGATTAGTGTTGTGATGGCTTTGAGGAGATCCTCACATGTCCTAGTTGGGAGGTCAGGACTGACATGATATATGCAGAAGTTGCCCCTCTCCTCAGGCTTTAGTGGAACATATGGTCAAAGATGATCAATCAATCGGTATTCCTTTAGCTTCTTAAAAAGGTTCAACAGAGGAGTACACCAAGGTGAGATATCATTAAGAGTCCTAGGATGAATCACCTGGTTGTGGGTCACGCCATAGGGTAATCCTATGAAATAAGGGAGGATTGTACCCTTTGGGATAACCACAAAGTCTAGCAGTTGACTCAATTCCTCGCTGCGGTAGAATTGCAGAATAGCCTCTTAATAGAGTGAATGATCCCCACTACTGACTATGCAGAGCGCTGGATTCGCTGTTTGGATTGACTGACCAAGCTAAGCCATTATGGGGATGTGGGCAAAGCCTGGGTGAAACTGTTGATTTTTGTCATAGCCTGAGGGAGTAACAAAGAGATCATTACATGCATGAGATGTGGTATGCATTTGTAAATTACAACGATGTATGGGGGGTTAATCACAACACATGTAAAGTGATCGATTCTATCCTTATTTCTCCCACCAAGTCTGCGAATATTCTTTCTTAGTCTAATCTTACACAGAAATCAAGGTACCTAAAAGGTAAAATTCTATGGCTTTTCGATAATAATGGTGTAGGGACATATCAGAAGTTGATGTAGAAGGTTCCCGTTGCATCAAGCAACTTTTGGAGGGAGATGGCAATGAGTGCCCCACCCACTAAGGTGTACCCAATATCCCTAGCGGTCATAAGTATCACCATCGCGAGTGTAGTGAAAATAATAGGGCACCTTATCCTAGCGCTAGAAGAAGAGCGCATCTAACTAAAGAGAGAAGGAGATGAGAAGATAGAGTGTGATAATTTTCCCAAATGATGAAAACAAAAGTAGGTTGAATGAATTAAATGATTTTTGGTGCTCATCTTAATCTTTTAAGCTTTTAAAATAGACCAACATTTTGTAAGTTAAAAGATTATCTCCCTAGAAGAGTCACCACTGTAAGGTGTTGATGACATGTGGGTCTCCCTTGGTGCTTGTGTGATAGGTGGGGCCCACTAGAGGTTTGGTTGGATTTAGGCGTGACAAAACATTTTTAGTTAAAGTTCGCACAATAAGCCAATTTTAATGAATAAAAGAATCGAGACCCAGTTCTCAATACAATTGATAGAGTCACCACCCAAGTTGTCTACTTGGGAAAGAGTTTTGGTATGGTTCCCTTTGGGCGGGAGACTCATACCTATTGGATCAGAGATTTAGGTATCAGATGAGTCACTTATTTTTCATTTAGTTGATTCAAGATTACATTCACAGCGTAAAACTGTTTTAGTTTTCATCATTTATAGAATTATCACAGAAATCCTATTTCTACACTCTTTCACACTCGTTACATGCGTTTGTATATTACAATAAAGCACAAATAATAAATGGGGGTTAAAAATTACAACCGAGGAAAAATGGGGGAAATTGCAAAGAGAACCTATACATTTGTTCTAAGTTATAAAACAAAATGAAAATAAATTCCCTTGCATCTACAAATGTTAGCACAGTTTATAGCACACCATAAATCAGCACTTTAACACATTTTGTTATGAAAACACATTTTAACTTTTGTGGGTTGATTTATCGAATTATTAGTGAAAATGATCGCATGGTAAATGGTCAGTTGGGTTAATTTTAACTGATAAAAAATGAGTTTGGGGTTCTGTCTGGGGGCTAGTACTAGTAAGGATGGGGAGTACCCGTACGGGTACCAGGGAGGATCGGTGCGGGTATGGGGGTACCCCGTACGAGTCTTGTCTGGTCTCAGACAGAAACTTAGTTCAAATAAGTTACAGATTACAGTTCAGAATATTGGTGATAAAAAAGTAAAATAAAAAGGGATTTCCTTCCGTATGAGTATGGCGCACCAAATTGATATCCTTGAGGATATATGGTGCCAACAAGACTCATACGAGTTAGGACCATACCCGAAACAAGAAATGAAAGCAACAGATATAATAGAAGCAACAAGCGATAATAATAAGGAAATAACTAAGATGTGAGTCTCTTTGAAACTCAGGAGCATTACCTTTTCGACGTGAATCCACTTTGAGGTGATCCCTTTACTATTGAGAGAGCCCAACCAAAGTAGATAGGATAGGACTATTTAGAAGAGTATTTGTGTGGGCAGAATATCCTCTAAACCCTAATAAAAGAAGCTAGGAATGAATAAAATGTGGACAAAACCTCAAATGAAGGGTTTTCTCCCTATTTTATACCTCCTAACCCCCACTATACCTTTTCAATGCCTATAGAAACTGCTAGAATTTTAGTATAATTCTTTCTGTATCGAGAGTGTGTGTAAAATCTGAAGGAAAGGCCCCTTTTTATAGGGGAAAGGAGGTCTAAACGCAATAAATCGCATTCATGACCTGCCTTTTCCCAAAATAGGTAAGAAAATCCTTCCAAAAGAGCCTGTTTAGATAACAAAGGTACCCGTACAGATAGGGCCCCACCCGTACGGGTACTAGGGGACCCATACGGGTCCCTTCCCAGTCATATGGAGGGAATGAGGCATACGGGTCTGCCAGTGGATCCGTACCACTGAGCAGCACCCGTACGGGTCCTTAAGGGCAGACTAGGTCTCCAAACTTTGGCCAAACTCAACTCTATAGTAGTAGGAACATCTTTGATGGACAACACTTGAATGCCATTGCATTAAATAGCTCTCATCATAATTTCGTGAGAAGGATCATTAAAATCCAGTGTTTACAGGAATAAAATGGAAGTAGGAATGTTTCAATGACGCTATATAAACTTGCTGATCTAAGTTGTTGTATTTAGGAATCACATACTTAATTTATGTTGTAATGTCGAGAAATGAATTATTTGCCATTTTTTATTATTATTAATGGGTTGTATGAAACAATTGTTAAAGTGTAAGTCAAACTTAATTTGATGAAAAAGATGATAGAAAAGGGACGTGAGTTAAAAGAGTAAGAGATAGAGGTGAGTTAAAAGAATAAGAGATAGAGGTGAGTTATGTAGTCTCCTTCATAAGGACACCCATATTGAGCTATGAGGTATGTAAGTGTATTTTTATGTATGGGTGTTGTGTTACTCTTTAATAGAATTCTTATAATCGTGATTTAATGTTATTTATGTTTCAATCAAGAATTAGTCAAAATGTAGTCCGTTTACGATTTTCCAACAACAACGCACTAAAGCAATTGCAAATTTAAAATGTTGAATGTAATGTCAAGCTAAAAGTGGCACCAACATGAAGCAAGCAACTGCTAATACTGAATAGGGTATCGGATCATGAAGCAATGAAATGACTTAAGGCCACCACATAATAGGGTCTAGAAGAAGCACACCATAAAAATGACATCATTTAGATATAGGACAGATAACGCTACTTAAGTTGACTATAGTTGAATGATACAATGAAGTGCATGTTTTCCTCCATTACACCGGATTGGAATTTCTACACTCATTCCAGCTCCCGTATAAGCCTCGTCCCTTATACAATCTTTCTTCATCGGCTGTAATGGCCAGATTAAAGAAGAACCTATCGGTGAAATTCAGATCAGGAGAAGAAGCCACGAAGGAACACAAATGTAAGGTACAACTAGCTCTCAATTGGTTCAATTGATCAATTTATCCTAACAACTGATTTTTCTTCAACCCTAGGCTAAGGATTCAAAAGGTTGAGATTCAGAAAATGTGCGGGAGGAAGGACCAGCTACTAAAAGAAGATGGGTACATTCTTGACCGCACTGTATACGACCAAGAAGTAACCCATTTTTTGCATTTGTGTATTAAATTGCTTTACCTTATTTGCTTGTACCAAGTAAGCTACAAAGTGAGATTTATCTTGAAATTGATAGCACCCTCATGGTGTTTGGTTTACAGAATAGTTATTCCATGCAATAGGAGAAAAATGAATTGGGGGACATGTGAAAGCTTGCATAATTTGGTGTTTTTAGAAGACTTAGACTTTGTTGTATGAAACATAGAATTTGTATTTTACAAAGTCTAAAGTACTACGTAGCACTATTAGATGTCATGAAGTTAGTTTATTGATATGCCTATAAAAGGCAATTGTAATCTACTGGATAACTGTGTAAGAGAAAAATGTAAGAGGTTAGGAGGAATAAGAGAGTAAGAGAGTGAGAAATAATAAGAATATATGAGTGAATTGTTAGTTTATACTTACTCTTGTTTAATGTGAGTTATAATTGAGTTTATAAATTTTGGTGTGTTTTCACATTTTGATAGCCTACCAGTGCAGCAGCAATAGGAAGGGGAAGAAAAAAGGAATCTTCAATGCATGATGAGGCTACTACTTGCGCCAGGGCCTCAACCACAGAAAAGTCAATGCATGATGAGGTAGGAACTCAATTCTGTGTAAGATTATTATCAGTTGTCAGAACTTACAATTTAAGTAAGCTGTAAAGTGAGATTTATCTTGAAATTGAAAGCACCTTTGTGGCGTTTGGTTCGCAGAATAGTTATTCCATGCAATAGAAGAATCATGAATGACAAAATTTTGGTGTATTTTTTCATTTTGACAGCCTGCCAGTGCAACTGCAACGGGAAGGGGAAGAACTAAGGAATCATCATTGGATGATGAGGTTGTTACTTGTGCCAGGGCCTCAACCACAGAAACGTCATTGCGTGATGAGGTATAAACTCAATCATATATGAGATTGTTATCAGTTATCTGAAATTATAGTTTTTGGAATGGGTTGCAGCAATCAGAAGACCCAGGAGGAAGATGCACATAGCTGAATAACCCTGCTTTCAAGTACCCGAGGGCTATAAGTGGAGGGCCACTACAGGTGTCTATGTGATTCAATAATAAATTCCATGAGTTAATAGAGTGTAGTTTGTCCACAAAGCAGAGGAAACTTTTCAAAGAATTGTGCTTTGGACAATTCTTGAATGTCAGTTTCTCCACATTTTCAGGCCCCATTTCCCACTCCGTACTCTTAAGAGAAATCAAGAAGGACAATGCCAACCAAAGGGAGCTTTGGTTCAATATTGGAGGAGCAGAGGTCAAGATTGGAGATTGGGAGTTTGGACTACTTACTAGGTTACAGTTTGGAGACAAGGAACTATTTATTCAAAACTTGTCCAAGCTACCGAAGAAGGATACGTTCAAAAAAGGTATTTTCCCAGGCTGAAACACATCTCCCACAGAGATGTAGAGAGAGTTTTTGCTTAACAGATGTAGGGTCCTTGTGATGATGAAGATGACATATTGATGGCTAAGTTATTATTTGTAACTGGGAATCTAATTGAGAAAAGCAACAAACGCATCGTCAAGGATTGTATTATGGCCCTTGCAAAATATTCAAAGCTTTTCGAGGAGTTTCCTTGGGGTTTGGCGGCTTGGGAGCAGACTCATAGGAGGTTGAGTGTTTCTATAAATGGGAGAGGAGAGAAGGTTGAGGAATTTTCCTCAGGTAAGAAGGTAAGAGGTAAGCGTGTGGGCTCTAATTATATGGACTTGCAATAGTATTTTAGGTATGTTATCAGCTGTGCATGTGCATGGCAATTGGTTACGTAATCTATTTTCATCTCTCTAACTTAGAAATGAACACATAGGCATGGATATTGGAGATCTAGCCTGTAGTTTGCACATTTTTCACACATGCTGGAAACTATATACAGCTGCGCATGTATAGATGGAATTACAAGGGAAAGCGTGTCTCAACCAAATTTTTAGAATCTATGCTCCAGGTAAGTGCATTATCCTTTGGTTCAAACATATGTATATTATTATAATTCCAATGCATTCTGTTTTCCACAACGGGTTTCACCTCGATCTACAGTTGCTCTTCAAGCCAAGGATTGTATGAAGGAGTGTGATTGGTATATCCGTCTTCAAAACCATGTGGAGGGGAAACATGAAGATCTGGATGCTTTATTCAAAGTTTATGAAAGGGTAGAAGCTAGATAACATGAAGAGGCAAATTGCGAATAAGAACAAAATGAGGGTATTTCACATAGCTCTCATGGTTTGGACGGTGATGTGGAGGGAGGGTATGGTTCTGTCATGCACCGTGGGAAGATGCTTATGAGGTTGGACATGGTTGACGAGATAAAGAAATTATGCAACGACAAATTTAATTGGCTTCTATTGCCTCATTTGTCTGCAATTAACCAAAGAATATCTGCATTGGAGGACGAAGTTAAAAAATTTTGTAGATCAGTATCTCTTTACATGAAGATCAGTCATGTTTGATTTGATGAAGATGGAGGAAATGATGATGGAGAAGAAGATGCAAATCGTGGACGTGTTGATTTAAATCAACATCCAATTAGTAGCAGGACAGGAGATGTTGCAGTATGTCGTGGTTTCGTTGCATTTACTTCTTACAATTTATGATTGATAAAATGTAATGTAACTTTACTGATTTCGTGTTTGGTGGTCTTATAACAGCCCAAGGATTAGGAGCACATGGATGAAGTATATTGTGAAGCAGCTGGATCTATTGAAATGAGAATGCATTGGAAAGAGCCTGTTTTGGATACTGAACCTATTGAAGTAAATGCCGCTCAGTTTAAGGTATTTATTCTAGCTCTTTCTTAATGGACCTCAAAAAGGAAGTCACATAATGTATTTGTCTTGTAATGTTTAAATCTCTGTAGACAAGAATCGAGGAAGAGGATGTCAATGTAGTAAACATTGGATTAGAAGTTGTTGCTTCGACAGATGGCATTAATGATAATGAGGTACCAATAATGTTAATTGTGGCTGCTGAAAATGTGTATGTCCCTAGGCTATCCAAAGTTCACTGATTAAATATGTCATGACATGCTACAAAGGAAGAACTAGTGGATGTTGATGTAGGTGGTGGTGGGTCAATGAATTATGTTTATGTATATTTGTTAGCTAATGTATTAATATGTCCTTGGTCGTTGCATCAATATGGTCTAAATCTTGTTGCTTCATTATGTGAACTAGATAAGGAGGTGCATAGTAATGCCTTAGAACTGTATTTAACTAAGTTTTGCATGAATTTTGTCCAAGCTGAGACAATCTCAATTGAACACTATCAAGAGAGCAGTCACAAGACCATCGCAGCACGGCCGAAGAGAAAAATAGGTAAAGGCAAGTATAAAAGGTCTCCTTGGACAGAGCAAGGGAAAAAACACTAGCACATACGGAAGCAAGAGGCCCAAGGGATGCATTTGAAGGAATACATGGGTTTGCAAGGCGCATACAATGAATGGAAGAATACGTCCAACCCTGGATCCTATAGGTCCGTGTATGGTTCTCTAGAAGAAGTCGGCTTGGGTTGGTTTGAAAAAATTGAGAAATTTGGCCAATATATTGAAAATGATGTAAGTCAAAATGTTTTACATTTTTTCATTTTCATCCGAAAATGCTTTCATTTTGGATGATGCTTTCAACCATGTTCTTCGAATAGCATATCGCATCCTGGTTCGCTCTTATGATGAAGTATTTCACTGAAATGGCTCCTACTATTGATTGGACACCCATAGATGTAGAGTTCATCGGCATTCTCAATATTGAAAATTATCTGAATGATAGTAGATAACTTGAATGGAAAGAACGAAGTTTTTTTATGGAATGAGTTGATGGAACGCTAGACCACATGCGATCGTGGTGGGAAGTCTCAAAAGTATTGATTCCTGTGAATATAGCCAACGAGCAGCACTAGGTTCTCGGTGTTCTCGAGCTCAAGGAGATGCATCTATATTTGTATGACAGCCTCACCGAAAATATGTCTGAGCAGAGACTTGGAAGTTGGATACAGCCCCGTCTTGAATGCATTAGTACAGCAATGGAACTAGCTGGATACTTCAAGGGTACGAATACAAATGCTGAGAAGAGTGTAATATCTTGGTCTAAGGTTATTGGTGTCCCCAATAGGACGTTGGTTCAAGTGATTGTGGAGCACTCATATGTTTATTCGCACATTCTTCAACGCACTAAACATACATCTATCATCGCACTCCCCCCGAGTTTGGCCTAGAAAAACGCAGCGGTATTTGGCTCCACCAAAGAGTTGAATGCGAGTTATTTCACAGCCGCTATTTTAGCAAAATAATGCAGTGATGTAGTGTATGCGTGTTGAAAGAATAAACTTAATCATTGAACATGTCTGTTATGCAGAGTTCAATGTATTAGAAATTACAATCAACTAAACGGTCTCAGGTTACATAATTATGTGTCTTTAAGTAGCATTTAGTTTTGTAATACAAAAGTAAATATGTAATGCTATAAGTATTCAATAAGAGCGCCATGACCGACTTACAACACCAGTGAGCGACAAGAGAGAGACAAATGAAAAAATTCTGAATGTATTCACTAAGAGCGCCAGTGAGCGACTTAAAATAACTCAGAGTGACAAATGAAATGATTCTGAATCATGATGAACAACATGATTAAATTTACCCAATAAAGTGGTATCAGAGCACCAGGGAGTGACTAAGAGCGCTAGTGAGCGAAAGAGAGCAACTTAGGGAAACAAACAAAAAAATTCTGAATTATGATGGATAACATGATTCAATTTTCCCAAGAAAGTGGTATCACTGTATCAGAGCGGCAAGGAGTGACTAAGAGCACCAATGGGCGATAGAGAGTGACTTAGGGCGGTAAACGAAAAAATTTTGAATCATCATGAACAACATGATTCAGGGAGCAAATCAGAGCGCCAGTGAGCAACTTAAGACACCAGTGAGCGACTTAGACCGACATACAAAAAAGTTTAGAATCGACACATTAGAATGGCATGGCGGAACTAAAAAAAGGACCATTCTGAATATGGCCACAAGTATGTTGAAGAGTAAAGCTATGCTAAAGGAGTTTTGAGCAGAAGTTATGGCATGTGCTCTATATTTGACAATAGGAGTCCAGCGAATAAGTTGTTGAACGTGAACCCTCAATTGAGAAATACCGGCTTGTTTAGTCTTAAAAACCATTTTTACGAGTGTTTGTTTTTAGGTATAACTGGGGCTTATTCCATTAAATTTTTTAAGCCTCTCAAAGTTGGGGCCAAATCATTTCCCACCCATGAAAGATGGGATGGATAATACATGAGCCATGAGCCACTTGAGCAAGCCTAGAACAAAGAGATTTTCTTAACTTAAGCTTAAGAAAATTTGGAGATTGAGTTATGCAACCACAATGAAGATAGGCATATAAATAGGCATGTAGGAAAGCATGGTTAGCAAACCCAAGTATATGAGTTTGTTGTTGGGAGAGAATATGGAGAGAGCGTATTTAGAAGAGAAAATAATGGCTAAATAATACTTGTCACTTATTAAACTCAATGAAAAGTTACATATTTATACTAAAGTAATGAGACTATTCAAATATCATAATAAATACGAAATTAACTAAGAAAGTAAATGACTCTTAATAACCATCATAACTCTTGTAACCATTATGACTCTTGAGACTTGTAACCATCGTATGCATTGAACCTGTTGTAACTCCTCATAATGCTAACATTAAGTTTATTTTCAACACCCCCTCTTAGACTTATGTCTTCATAACTCCCAAGAGCGATCTCAATCGACTAAAATCAACAAACTTTAAGGCCTTTGTGAAAATGTCTGCAACTTGGTCTTTGGACAACACATGCTTCAACTCAACTTCCCTATTATTGACACATTCCCGGATGTAATGATACTTCATATCAATGTGCTTGCTCCTCTCGTGAAAGATCAGATTCTTTGCTAATGCAATTGCAGATTTGCTATAAACAAACACTTCCATAGCTTTCTCTTGAGCATAATTAAGACTTTTTAATAATCTCCTCAACCATATAGCATGACACACATAAGATGATGCTACCACATACTTAGCTTCACATGTATACATTGTGATAATTGCTTATTTCTTTGAACTCCAAGCAAAAACTAAATTTCCAATAAAGAACACAAAACCAGTTGCGCTTTTTCGATCATCAATATCTCCTCCCCAATTACTATCACTGAATCCATATAGCTTGCTATTTTTTTGAGATGAATAGAACAAACCATAAGAAACAGTACCTTTAACATAACGGAGGATTCTCATCGCAGCATTCATGTAACTCAATGTTGGACACTCCATATAACAACTAACAAGTCCAACTCCATACAAGATATCTAGTCTTGTACATGTCAAAAAATGCAACCTTCCAACCAATCTTCTGAACATGTCAAGATACGACGATTCAATGGTTTTCTTTGAATCTCCGCTATAAGACAGCAATAATGGTGCATTCTCACCATCTTCAGCCTCCACCAAGTTTTCCTGATCACCATGGTTACCATCAAAATTGCATTCAGCTGTATAATGCCCATATCCTTCATAATTATTGCATTGAACATTGGTTTTATCACGACCACCAAATCTGCCTCCTCTGCCCCATCGTCTAGAATTCCATAGAGGGTTTCTGCCTCCTCGACCTCTAGTTGAGTTTTGTTGTACCCAACCAGTACCTCTACCTCTTCCTTGTGACCAACCTCGACCACCACGACCACAGCCTCTTCTTCCACCGCGTCCTTTACTACTTTTCTCTTGGGCAACTTGCGACTTCTCTTCTTTATCAGACAATTTCAACTTTGCCTATAACATCTGAGTGATTGGCTCTTCCCTCTTCTTCATCCTTTCCTCATGGGCTTGTAGAGAACCCAAGAGTTGATCTAACATCATAGTCTCCAAGTCTTTCGACTCTTCGATTGCAGCCACCATATTATCAAATTTTGCCATTAAGGAATGCAAAATTTTCTCAATCACTCAAAAATCTTCCAGCATCTCTCCATATCTTTTCATTTGATTAACAATCAATTGAAATCTATTAAAGAATTCCTCAATTGATTCAGAATCTTTCATCTTTAGATTCTCATAATCACTCCTCAGAGTTTGCAAACAAACTTTGATCAGCTTATCTTTCCCTTTGAAGGCATTCTCCAGGATCTTCCATGCTTCTTTTGTCTTAGAATAAGTAGCAAATTTCACAAACATATTCTCATCCAAACACATATGAATGAGAGAGAGTGTTTGCTGGTCTTTCTTCTTCGTCTTCTTCAAAGACTCCATCTGTTGAGCATTCAATTGCTCCTCATTCTCAAGCTATTCATAGCCTCTCTCGACCATATCCCAAACATCTTGGGAACCAAGCAATGCCTTCACTCTGACGCACCAAGCATCATAATTATCTTTGGTAAGTTAGGGAAATTTAATCATGTTGTTGATCATGATTCTGAATTTTTTTATTTGTCGCTCTAAGTCGCAGTCTGTCACTCACTGGTTTTTTTAAGATGCTCGTTGGCGCTCTTAGTTGCTCCCTAACACTTTGATACCATTTTGTTGGGAGATAATATAGGGAGAGCGTATTTAGAAGAGAGAATAATGGCTGAATAATACTTGTCTCTTATTAAACTCAATGAAAGGTTACATATTTATATTAAAGCAATAAGACTATTCAACGTCAGAATAAATACGAAATTAACTAAGAAAGTAAATGACTCTTAATAACCATCATAACTCTTATAACTGTTGTGACTCTTGGGACTTGTAACCATCGAATGCATTGAACCTGCTATAACTCCTCATAATGCTGACATTAAGTTTATTTTCAACATTTGTTACTTTAGTAAATGAACAATGCACGACGAGTGAATTAGTGTCCTGCACAAAAGCTAGTCGTGATGACATTAGTCATGTCTCATTTTTTGTGCGCACAAATCAAACTCCTAATGAAACACATTGCTTAGGAGTAGAAAATGTGAAATAACAAGCAACCACCACTCAAATACACAGAGATTTGTGTACATGTTTTAAGCAAACTTCTCGTTCTTTTGGTGTTGACACTGATAAATCTAAGCAAGTTTCCGAGTTGTGTCATGTTCAAACTTTGGTACACATTGATTCCAATATTGACTTCTACAAGCATGTGTACATGCTTTTTCACCTTTTTCATTTTTATATACGTACAATTGTCTATAATCATTGTATTAAATGTGCTATGATACTGAACTTATGTTGTACTTTGTTCATGCAGAATTCAAGTATAAGAGAAGAAATAAGGTTGTTGAAGTCTTAGTAGAGTAATTAATGGTTTTAATTGCTAATAATGATGTGTTTGGTATTTTATGACTAATAATCAAGCAACATGTATTACTCCCTCTAGTACAAAATGTATGTCATTTTAAGATTATTACTAAAATCAATAAAGCATTTATTACATTATTAAAATAACTAATTTATCCATTCACTTTAATATAAAATTCTCTTCTTCTTAATTATTACATTATAACTTTTATACTTAATCTCTTTCCTAATTAATACAGATGTAAATCATTATTAACAACAGAGAGCGGCAGATAACGAGAATTATAATTTTCTTCCTTCCTTTGAATGCTACATTTGCTGACAGACAAAATTCGACTTATGACGGACAGGTACGACATAATGCGACTTATGACGAACAAAATGGTATAGATGTGGCTTCGCTCTTCTAAAATATTTCAGCCACAATATATCTTGTTGATATATGACTTTTGAAGCTGTTTGTTTAGATAATATGCAAATAATAATATTACTTATTATTAGATTTGATTAGATTAGCTTTGAATTATTTGTAACAATTAGAGATTTTGTTTAGAATTAAAATTTAAAGTTTTATCCTATAGTTTTATATTAGTTATCCTTGTAAGCCTATAAATAGGCATCTATATTCATAATAAAATTGCGCTCATATGTGCCACATGCATATTAGTTTCAGGATACTACATCTGTAGTATTGCTTGGCCATAACCTATATTCATAGAGATATCATGATTATAACTATATCTATATTCTTATATACAATTTCACAACTTCAAAGTCAAGGAGGAGTGTTATAATTTGACTTTTGAAATTAACGAATAACAAGGCCGGCCCAATAGAAGGTGAACAAAGTGCGACCGCCTAGGGCCCATAGTCGGGAGGGGCCCAAAAATATTTTTTTTGTTTAAGCATTTAGAAGTTAAAGTGAGGAGTGTAAATATAAACATCAATTAATGTTAACTTGGTTGGTAAAGTACTAATGAATATAACCCAAAGGTCATGTGTTCAAATCCCCACAAATGCACTTTTTTTATCAAAAGGCCTATTTTATTATTTTTATATAATTTTGCCTAGGGCCCCCATATTGTCAGGACCGGGCTTGACGAATAATGATAAGTTAGGATTTTATATTGCTATTTGATATCAAATGTGAGTATCCTATCATGTATTGTCTACATATAGTGGGTTCTCAATAAAATTATAAATCACATTTTCCTCTCAATTTCTTTTATACTCTTATGCTCTATATTTTACAACATCTCTATTCTAAAATACGCTCTCTCCATATTCTATCCCAACAGTGTGGAACAATTTATTGTGTATCTTGTATCTAATATCATACCTAAGCAAATAAAGAGTGACTCTTCAAATTACGACTCAATGACCTGACCTTTAAAGGCTACATAGCTATTGTAAGTTGTGACTCATGACTCTTCGAAACTATAACCGTAGGAACATTGAATCCCTTGTATCAACTCACCATAATTATGTGTGTTTGGATGTAATAAAATTCTACATGAAACTATTGTATTATTCTTGAATGTATTAAAAAAAAGAATAGATGTTACAATTCTTTCTTGAGTGAACATTCATAAAATACATCAATTGGTCGAATGCCAATCCTTCATGTACTCTGCAATCGCCGTTGCATTTTGTGATGCCTTTTCCTGACTCAAATCCTTGAGCATTTTTTGACTAGTGTTATCCAAGAGACTCACCCACTACAAATAATGCAATAACTAAGTATGTTCAGTGTACGTATTAAGAACGTGAATTGGGCGATTTAGGGCGAATGATCATGTATAATAATCGTAGAACTTACATATTCACTATTAGATCGAGGTGGCATCGCTGATTCAACCATATCATCATCCAGAAGCCGAGGATGTGAATATGTTATGTACCAGTCAGTGTACTTCTCATCACATGCAGCTGGATCTTCATGAGCATATCGGTGATGACTAACAAGCAGGATATATGCATCGGTAAACTGTGCCTAGGCATCCACTGTAATAACTATCGCATGCTCAACCTTATAACTGTTCCATTTCCAGCACCGTACAGCATGCAATGGTTTGTGCACATTGGGTGGAATAGACTGCACAAAGCCCAGCTGATGTAACCATCATCCGGCCATGTATGGCTTGATCACATCCCGGTAATGTACCCAACTTGTGAAGATGGTCCTTGGCACAAAACAAGCTGGTTCACAACCGTAGGGCAACCATGTCACCTGCACCACAAATAAGAAATGCATTATATCCACCATCGTGAACCTAATAATCGCATACACTTTCAATTCATAGTTGTTAATGTAAATACATAGATACCTCAGATACAGTCAATTTGTCGAGGAGACAATGAATTGAGTGTAGCCGGGTGATGGATTTATCTGTCGGTCCATTAGCCCAAATACAAGCTCAACTTAACTTGTCGTCTACCACATTACATTCTCGTTGAGGCCAGAATGCTAGAAAATACTCGTATATCCATGCTTGCAATAGGGTCAGGCAACCAGTGACATCGTGACAATCCCCTCTGCTAGCAATACCTAGTTGGCGGTAGAGATAAGCTAAAGCAGACGAGCCCTAAGAATATGTTTTAACTCCATCTAATCCCTCCTTCAATTCACGCAGCAAGGACGGGTTGACTCGATTATCGCTCTTATCGATAAATAAGGTCAAACCTAGTAGAATCGATAGCCATGCAGTTGCCTAGGCCTTAGCAATCCTGCCCTTCTCACATGATTTGAAGATCGAATCAGTCATGACCCCGCCACGATCGTAGTGTTTGTCTGCAAGCTCTTTCTGATTAACTCGCATTAGCTCCATACAAGAATTCTACATTTCATTCGTACTAGAATCATCACAGATCATCCGTCCCTCAACTGGAATACGCAAAATATGCCACACATCGTGCATCATGTTTGTCATCTCACCAAATAACATGTGAAAACTGTTTGTATCCGGCTGCTAACGCTCTATGAATGCACTAACCAATGTGACATCCACATGAACGAACATTGTATAACTAAGATGTGATAACCCAGTATGGTCAATAAGTGTTCGCGCGTCCTGCAGATTCTCCGACATTCTTTTGTACCATGCTCTCAGCCTCTTGCAAATAGCTCATCTGTTTTGGCACCTTAGGACCCCTCTCTTCTCCTCATCCCTCATTTTAGAGGCTACATGCCCTAGATAGCTTGGAATTAGGTTGCCATCCATCGGACCACCGGGCAATGACCCCCTTACTATCCAATTATCATCTACAACTGACCTGGCTCATTTTCTATTCCCTTCAATAACATTCTACTGTAGAATGTCAATAACACAAATTTACTAAGAGACCAAACATCAAGATATATGTTGCTTGTTGTACCTGGCGGGGATAGAGTTCTAACAAAATGACCACCTGCACCTTTCTTAACCCGGCATAGGATTACGGACTTAGATTCATCTGAATTAGAGTCAGATTGCTCTGAGCAAGCCTCACCACTATCAGGTGTCTACTAAAGCCCAAAATATATTGAGTACTGATCCTTCTCCTTGCCCGCAGTCGTCTTACATTTTTCCGGGGTCATTCCCATGTTCAACTGTCTAGCAGCAGCAAGAGGGCCTGACTTTCCATGTCCTCAACCTTTCTGCATTTATTACATAAACCCAAATCCATATACTGGAACTAATTAAGAGCATCTTAAGTAGTTTATCTATTCCCATAATAGTCTTGACAAATATGCAAAAATAGATAATCATGTAAAAAATAGCTGTACACTAGCTCCTCTATTTTCTCTTTCCTACATGATGTGGCACCATATATATTGAACATTATCTTATTGATCTTCTACATGTAGAAAATCAAATAGAAAGCCAAGTCATCAAATTTATTAATATTTTAATGGTTAATTTAAAATTCAATTGTTGGTTAGTTGTTAAAGATATAATTTAGTAATAACCAATTGATTCTCTTTCTAATGCAATTCACTATGAAATAGATAATCTGCTGTAGCTAGTTCATTGAAATATATTGCTTATTTTCAAAATCATTGACATGCCATCAATGTGGGTGTCCATTTCACATGCAACATAATCCTCGAATCCACGTTATCTACTAAATTCTAAAGATGCTCTAAATATATATAATAGTGTATCAAACTTCTTCTATAACATCAACTCAACTTGATTATATTATGCCAATGAGGTTGTAGTCTATATTAAGAAGCAAAACATACAAACTAAGTTAAGTTGATCTAAGTCGCATTTGCAAGCTGTTGGGAACTGACAGTCAAATTGAACATGCATAAGAGGCATGACGGAAATTCAAAATTTTGTCCCTGTCCCAGGAACTCCTATTAGTTGCATATAAATTAAATAAAGCTTAACTAAATAATTCTCTACCTAGGTTAGCATGCTAAAGGACTAGGTATACCATAATTCCAAATTATATCCTAGCATATTTATTTTATACTAAGCATGTTATAACTCTAAGTTATAACCTAAGCATAAAATAAACTAAGCATGCAAAAATAACCTAAGCATAATTATCAAGTCTAAAAACACTTAAAGAAAAAGACTTAATAATTAAAAGAGAAAGAAAAAGAACTTACCAGTTGAAGCGTGCTTTTATAGGACCTTCTTGCACAAGCCTCCAATCGTAGGATAGCCTCTATCAGTATCCACACGAACCCCACCGACCAAAACCTCCCCAGGAGGAAGAACTAAGAAGCCTCGAGTAGTTCCTAGACCACTCTAGAAGCCTCACCCAAAATATAAACTAGTGGTGCCCGAATAAATTCAGGCTCCACAAAAATAACTTGCTCAAGTACCCGAGAGATTAATTATCTCACTTAGGATTTATGCTTTGAGCTTGGTACAATTTGAAAGGAAAGGAAATAGCCTATATATAGGCTTGGGGGCGTAAAAATCCTCCCCCTTTCATCAATGTGGGATGGGAGTACATTAATTAATTAATTAATTAATATATATATATATATATATAATAAACACACAGCCGTCCCTTTTCATGGGCTGCCTTTGTGCAGCCCATGAATAAGGGTTGCGCATTTTTCGGGTAACCAAACTTTGTACAAAATATTTCATACTTTTCGGTTTCAACTTTCCAATGCAAAATCCCTTTTAAATCCTTTCAAATAAATTTTTATTTTTGACTCTAATAAATTAGTTACCAGTCAAAATAAATAATTTTGGTCCAACCAAAATTGATCTAATCAATTATAATTTATTTATGACTCTAATTAATTAGTTATCGGTTAAAATAAATTCCTTGGTCTATCCAAAATTGATCTAATCAATTTTAACCAATCAAATAATAATCCAATTATTATTTATGTTATATTTTTTAATAGAATAAATCTATTAGTTCTTTACTTAGTCCGATGAAGGTCCAATGTGTGTGACCTTATAGGATCCTGAAGTATTGAGCTGTTAAGGCTTAACCAACCCTTGTTCTAATGGAACCATTGGCTCGATGTTCTAGATCGTAAATAGAACTTGATTACCTTAAACGACTGTAGTACTCCTCTAGCAAGGGTCTACCATCCCCTATTACTGGGAACGTCATTTATGCTTATGACTTAATCCCGGTTAATGCAATAGTTATCCAGTGCAATAAATTCCTTCCATTCTTTAATATTAGTACCATCTGGTTTATTGGGTTCGGTTAAAGTGTTAAGCCACTAATAGCGAGGTTGCTCCAAGCTATCCCAGTTATTTACTTGTTACCGAAGTATATTGCCTTTTACCATAGTGTGTTTGACTAGAAACTATTTCTATCAAACATATACTCTGATCGGATGTTTATGGCAATCATCACTTCAACAAGTGGCTAGGTACAACTCCTTAATATTTCCAAAGCGATGGATTCTTTCCGACTACTCATCCTACCAACGTGTTGTCATCACTATACCCGTAATCACCTGTAGCACCCTAAGTTAATGAGTGCATAGTAATGACCCAAAGTATAGCAATAGTACCATACAAGGTAGCTAGCATCTCAAGTATGAGGGCATTCGCAAAGCTTATTGCATAAAGATAAACACTAACACATTGATATATATATATATACCAAGTGTTTATCTTGCTGCGGTCTCCAATATATCTCCCAGATATATCCATGTGTCAAACTTAAGCCACCACCTTCAGTCCTTAGGAGATTGACTGCTTGGACCCTTTCCAAGAAAGTTGACCACATGCTAGTCTTTCTGTTTCATCAATATCCTTTCTTGATGAAACAATGACTAGGGATAGTTTAGACATAATCATAATTTCACATGAAGCAGGTTCCACCAAATATAGTCCAACTATAATTTCTCTGACTTCATGCTATGATATGTCAAGGACTTTTGTATACATACATCAATGAATATATTTTAACCAGCTATAATATATATGTATAGAAACACATTGATATAAATAAAAGAACAAATGCCTTTATTGATTAAATAAATTATTCGTACTATTACATAATTAAGATATATCGCCCTAATTGCCTTAAGGGCATACATCATATCCAACAAACTCCCACTTGCACTAAGGCCAATTAGCCATATGTTTTAATCCATATGCTTTAACATGCTGGTCATGTTTGACTTGAGTCAATGGCTTTCTCAGACCATCCGCGAGGTTCTGATCAGTAGGTACATATTCTAATCTTATTATCTTAGCATTAATAATCTCCCTGATTATATGATACTTTCTGGATACATGTCTGTTTTTCTTATGAGACCGTGGTTCCTTTGCCTGAGCTATGGCACCATTGTTATCACAATATAAAGTAATTGGATCAATAGCCTCAGTCACCACACCGAGATCACCAAAAAATCCCTTTAACCAGACAGCTTCTTTTGCTGCTTCGCATATAGCAATGTATTCAGATTCTGCAGTTGAATCAGCAGTAGTTTCTTACTTGGAACTCTTCCAACACACTGCCCCTCCATTTAACATATACACAAAACCTAACTGAGACTTAAAGTCATCCTTGTCAGATTTAAAGCTTGCGTTAGTGTAACCTTTAATAGTGAGATCACCTTCTCCATAAATCATGAACTCATCCTTAGTCCTTCTCAAGTACTTAAGGATTGCCTTAACGGCCATCCAATGCTTTTCACCTAGATCTAACTGATATCTGCTCGTAAAGCTCAAAGCCTGAGAGACATCCGGCCTAGTACATATCATAGCATACATGATGGACCCTATCGCGGATGCATAGGGTATATCCTTCATGCGCATTCTCTCTTGAGCTGTCTTCAGACACTCAGCTTCAGATAGGTTAATCCCCTTTGTCATCGGGAGATAACCTTTCTTAGAATGCTCAAGGTTGAACCTATTCAACACCTTGTCTATATATGTACTTTGAGAAAGACCTAACAGCCTCTTGGATCTATCCCTGTATATCTTTATACCTAGTATAAATGCTACCTCACCAAGGTCTTTCATGGAGAACTTTCTTGACAACCATACTTTAACGTTTTGAAGAAGAGAAATGTCATTTCCTATTAGAAGAATGCCATCAACATACAATACTAGAAAAACTACTAGACTCCCACTTACCTTTTTGTAAACACAAGGCTCATTTGTATTTGGGAAGAAATCCAGTTCTCGGATTGTCTGATCAAACCTTATATTCCAACTCCTGGATGCCTGCTTAAGTCCATAAATGGATCTTTATATCTTGCATACCTTCGAGCCATCCTGAGATGTAAAACCCTCAGGTTGTGTCATATACACATCCCGGTCTAAATCCCCATTCAGGAATGCTGTTTTTACATCCATCTGCCAGATCTCATAATCGTAATGAGCAGCAATGGCAAGGAGTATCCTTATGGATTTGAGCATGGCTACCCGTGAGAAGGTTTCATCATAGTCAATACCTTCCCGTTGACTATAACCTTTCGCAACCAACCTTGATTTATAGGTAATTATATTACCGTCCATGTTTGTCTTCTTCTTGAAGACCCATTTGCACCCAATTGGTCTAACCTCTTGCGGTGCATCAACTAAATTCCAAACTTGGTTCTCGTACATGGAATCCATTTCTGATTTCATGGCCTTTTGCCATTTATCAGAATCTGAGCTTTTCATTGCCTCATCATATGTCCTTGGTTCATCATCCTCTATAAGATATAGTTCCTTATCATTAGTGACGATAAACCCATATCTATCAGGACCCTTATAAATACGACCTGATCTTCGTAATGATTGTGTTTTGACAGTTTGTTCTTGGATCACACTCTCTTGTGTATCTAGAACGGGGTCAATCAATTGATCGTCTGTTTCTTCCTCTTGAACTTCTAGTTCTATATTGCTCCCACTGACCTTTTTAAGTAAGTGTTCTTTTTCCAAAAAGTGAGCATTCCGAGACACAAATACCTTTTGTGCTTTGGGTTGGTAAAACAGATATCCAATTATTTCCTATGGATATCCAATGAACAGACATTTGTCAGCCTTGACATTTAGCTTATCTGATGCTATCCTCTTTACCATAGCAAGATAACCCCATACTCTTAAGTGATTTAGAGATGGCTTTTTGTTACACCATCTTTCATAAGGTGTAAAATCAACTGATTTAGAGGGCACTCTGTTTAAGACATAAACCGCGCTCTCAAGTGCATATTCCCAAATGGATTTAATAAGAACTGCATGGCTCATCATGGACTTGACCATATCTAATAAAGTCCGATTCCTCCTTTCTGACACTCCATTGTGTTGGGGTGTATAAGGAGGGGTCCACTAAGGAACTATCCCATTTTTCTTTAGATAATCCTGAAACTCCTGACTTAAGTATTCTCCACCTTGATCCGATTGAAGTATTTTAATACTTTTCTCAAGCTGTTTCTCTACTTCAGCTCTGAGTAGTTTGAATTTTTTAAAACTTTCAGACTTGTGCTTCATCAAGTACAAATAATCGTATCGTGAGTAATCATCAATAAAGGTTATGAAGTAGGTGTATCCTCCTAGTGCCTGAACACTCATTGGACCACACACATTAGTGTGTATAAGTTCCAATGTACTCGTGGCTCGTTCACCCTTTCCTTTAAAGGGTAACTTTGTCATCTTCCCTTTTAAACAAGGTTCGCAATCACCATAAGACTCTAAGTCGAGCCCAAGTCTCCACGCTTATGCAACTTGGTTAAGCGATCTTTGTTTATGTGGCCTAAACGGCAATGCCATAAGTAAAAGGAATTCTCATTATCTAATTTAACTTTCTTCACATTGTTTATATTGAAAACTTCTATTTTAGTATCAAGAATATAAATGCCACCTTTCAACATTCCATAACCATAAAGAATATTATTCAAACGAATCTGACAATTATTATTCAAGAATAAAATTTCAAATCCCTCTATTGCTGAACATGCAACAGATACAATATTCTTAGTAACACTTGGAATGTAATAACAATTATTCAAAACTAAAACAAGTCCACTTGGCAAAATAAGACTAAAGCCCCCTACGGCTAATGCAGCAACTCTGGCTCCATTTCCCACACGTAGGTCCATCTCCCCTTTTGCAAGTTTTCTACAGTTCCTTAGTCCCTGCACAGAAGTATAGATATGAGAACCACAACCAGTATCTAATACCTAAGTGGATTCTTGCGGAAAAGTAGCAAAGTTTTCAATTACAAATATACCTGAAGTAGATGCCTCTGTAGGCTTCTTCTTCAAATGCTCAGAAGCAGGAGCTTTGCAATCCCACTTCCAATGTCCCTGTTTCCCACATTAGAAGCAGACATACTTAGATGCCTTCTTTTCATTCTTCTTCTTACTGATTCTTTTCTTGGCACCCAGTGCCTGCTTTTTCTTCTTAGAAGCCTTGCCTTTTTCAACCAACAATAGAGGTTTCTGATCTTTCTTGATCTGAGGTTCTACTGTTTTTAGCATGTTAATTAATTCAGGGATAGTTGAATTAATCCTGTTCATGTAATAGTTAGTTACGAAGCCTGAGTAACTATCTGTTAAGGACATCAACACAAGGTCAATGCTCAAGTCATGATTCATCTCGAATCCCAATCGATTCAGCTTCTCAAGGTATCCCAAGAGTTTTAGTACATGCTGAGAGGCAGAGGTGCCAGCCTGCATCTTGGTCCCGAAAAGGAGCCTAGAGGTCTCATACCTCTCTGTCCTCTCCCACTTCGAAAAGAGTTCTTCAAGATGGAGAATCATATCCTCCAAGGGCATGTTCTCATGTTGTTTCTGAAGCTCAGGATTCATGGACCCCAACATAATACACATGGCTGTCTCACGATCTTTCCTATGCTTCAACCAGGCATCATGTTCCACATTATCCTCAACATCAGGTTCTACAGGGAAAATTTCACTTAGGACATAGGCAATTCCCTCAGATCTGAGAACTATTCTCACTGCTCGGAACCAATCAGAAAAGCTTGAGCCTTTCAATTTGGTGTCAAGTAACATACGGAGATTAAAATTGGAAGCCATTTTCAACCTAAGACATAAGAAAAGAAAAGTGTTTAGATATTAGTTTAAGTACATGTATTTAATATGAGGACTTTTAATTAAATACATTTTCCTACTATTTTCTTCGAAATTTACAATAGTCCATTTTATTGAATTCGTAATTTTAGCCCAGCTAAATTTCCTAGTAGGTAGCATCTATAACTAGTCTATTACAACCCCCAATTTTATGAGTCAAGTCATAATAGTCAGTCATAGTTAGAATCTCATTCCATTTGCATCGCATGCAATTGCTAATTCATTCAAGTTCCCTAATCCCAAGGGACGTGTGCTCTTATATTAGCATCTCCTTGAATATGTATCAGATCTGGGCCTAGCCACCCAATTTTATGGTGGACTACCCCAGCTCTGTTAAGGCAGACCCTATCTCAAACTTTACAACCAATCAATGTGGACTAGAAGGAACGCTTTGCGTAGCACTTTGATAGCCCAAAAAGACTGTATTATAAATTTGAGTAAGGAAGACTATAACTTGCCTTAATATATTTACTTTGGGATTTTATTGGTGTTAAACGTCTCACCCAATCTAGGATTTCATCAGATGGACAAAATTGTAATGACTTGTATTAATTCAGGGAATTTTAGAATTAATTTATAAGGTCTAACCTTAGGTGGGTTCAGCTCTTTATTATAATTATTCCATCAACCTAGATTATATGCAAAATAAATAACACTTTTATTTGTTATATTTATATTGCATTTCCTTTAAGCTTTTATTCAATAATTTTGATTTTTTACTTTGTTATAGAAACATATATAAGCGCCATCTTATATACTAAAAATAAATTAGTTCATATTAACCCCCCGATTAGTCAATTCAAATTGCACCGATATAGGTTCCCAGGTAGGAGAGGTGCCCTATGAGGAGTAGACACCAAGTCCAATCCTTAGCCAGAACAAATACGGGCACAAACTTGAAGACCAATGGATTCTCTTGAACTAATAAATTTCGTTCTTCCAATTCATGTAAATTTAGAGCATCTATAACCCATGTAATTTAAATAAATTATTGACACTTGTATAATTTGAGTAATTTGAGCAGGCTTATTCAAAATTATTCATAACCAATTTCTAACCTTGAAATGAAAGGCAGAAGTTTATATATATTGTTCCAAACAATTAAATAAACAAATCATTTCATTTAGAAAATAATATTTAGTTTGCTTCTAACTTAATTATGCACCAAATAGGCAGGCTCTGATACCACTGTTGGGAACTGACAGTCAAATTGAACATGCATAAGAGGCATCTCGGAAATTCAAAATTTTGCCCCTGTCCCAGGAACTCCTATTAGTTGCATATAAATTAAATAAAGCCTTAACTAAATAATTCTCTACCTAGGTTAGCATGCTAAAGGACTAGGTATACCATAATTCTAAATTATATCCTAGCATATTTATTTTATACTAAGCATGTTATAACTCTAAGTTATAACCTAAGCATAAAATATACTAAGTATGCAAAAATAACCTAAGCATAATTATTAAGTCTAAAAACACTTAAAGTAACAGACTTAATAATTAAAAGAGAAAGAAAAAAGAACTTACCAGTTGAAGTGTGCTTTTGCAGGACCTTCTTGCACAAGCCTCCAATCGTAGGATAGCCTCTATCAGTATCCACACGAACCCCACCAACCAAAACCTCCCCAGGAGGAAGAACTAAGAAGCCTCGAGTAGTTGCTAGACCACTCTAGAAGCCTCACCCAAAATATAAACTAGCGGTGCCCGAATAAATTCAGGCTCCACAAAAATAACTTGCTCAAGTACCCGAGAGATTAATTATCTCACTTAAGATTTATGCTTTGAGCTTGGTACAATTTGAAAGGAAAGGAAATAGCCTATATATAGGCTTGGGGGAGCAAAAATGCTCCCCCTTTCATCGATGTGGGATGGGAGTACTCCCATCCCATTAATTAATTAATATATATATATATATATATATATATATAATAAACACACAGCCGTCCCTTTTCATGGGCCGTCTTTGTGCAGCCCATGAATAAGGGCTGCGCATTTTTCGGGCAACCGAACTTTGTACAAAATATTTCGTACTTTTCGGTTTCAACTTGTCAATGTAAAATCCCTTTTAAATCCTTTCAAATAAATTTTTATTTTTGACTCTAATAAATTAGTTTCCAGTCAAAATAAATAATTTTAGTCCAACCAAAATTGATCTAATCAATTATAATTTATTTATGACTCTAATTAATTAGTTATCGGTCAAAATAAATTCCTTGGTCTATCCAAAATTGATCTAATCAATTTTAACCAATCAAATAATAATCCAATTATTATTTATGTTACATTTTGTGATAGAATAAATCTATTAGTTCTTTACTTAGTCCGATGAAGGTCCAATGTGTGTGACCTTATAGGATCCCGAAGTATTGAGCTGTTAAGGCTTAACAAACCCTTGTTCTAATGGAACCATTGGCTCGATGTTCTAGACCGTGAATAGAACTTGATTAGCTTAAATGACTGTAGTACGCCTCTAGCAAGGGTCTACCATCCCCCATTACTCGGAACGTCATTTATCCTTATGACTTAATCCCGGTTAATGGAATAGTTATCCAGTGCGATAAATGTTAGGAACTGACAGTCAAATTGAACATGCATAAGAGGCATGACGGAAATTCAAAATTTTGTCCCTGTCCCAGGAACTCCTATTAGTTGCATATAAATTAAATAAAGCCTTAACTAAATAATTCTCTACCTAGGTTAGCATGCTAAAGGACTAGGCATACCATAATTCCAAATTATATCCTAGCATATTTATTTTATACTAAGCATGTTATAACTCTAAGTTATAACCTAAGCATAAAATAAACTAAGCATGCAAAAATAACCTAAGCATAATTATTAAGTCTAAAAACACTTAAAGAAAAAGACTTAATAATTAAAAGAGAAAGAAAAAGAACTTACCAGTTGAAGCGTGCTTTTGCAGGACCTTCTTGCACAAGCCTCCAGTCGTAGGATAGCCTCTATCAGTATCCATATGAACCCCACCAACCAAAACCTCCCTAGGAGGAAGAACTAAGAAGCCTCGAGTAGTTGCTAGACCACTCTAGAAGCCTCACCCAAAAATATAAACTAGCGGTGCCCGAATAAATTCAGGCTCCACAAAAATAACTTGCTCAAGTACCCGAGAGATTAATTATCTCGCTTAGGATTTATGCTTTGAGCTTGGTACATTTTGAAAGGAGAAGGGACAGCCTATATATAGGCTTGGGGAGCAAAAATTTGCTCCCCAATTAACGATGTGGGATGGGAGTAAAACTCCCATCCCATGAATACCACATGCACGTGTTGCATGTGGTATTCATGGGCTGCCTTTGTGCAGCCCATGAATATGGGCCACCACGAACACCGCCCAGCAATGTTCGCGCACCTTTTGGTGTATTTCGCGCAACCGAATATTTGTACAAAATATTTTATACTTTTCGGTTTTAACTCGCCAATGCAAAATCCCCTTTAAATCCTTTCAAATAAATATTTATTTTTGACTCTAATAAATTAGTTATCAGTCAAAATAAATTTCTTGGTCCAACCAAAATTGATCTAATCAATTACAATTTATTTATGACTCTAATTAATTAGTTACCGGTCAAAATAAATTCCTTGGTCTATCAAAAATTGATTTAATCAATTTTAACCAATCAAATAATAATCCAACTATTATTTATGTTATATTCTTGTAATAGAATAAATCTATTAGTTCTTTACTTAGTCCGATGAAGGTCCAATGTGTGTGTCCTTATAGGATCCTGAAGTATTGAGCTGTTAAGGCTTAACCAACCCTTGTTCTAATGGAACCATTGGCTCGATGCTCTAGACCGTAAATAGAACTCGATTACCTTAAACGACTGTAGTACGCCTCTAGCAAGGGTCTACCTTCCCCCATTACTTTGAACGTCATTTATGCTTATGACTTAATCCCGGTTAATGCAATAGTTATCCAGTGCGATAAATTCCTTCCATTCTTTAATATTAGTACCATCTGGTTTATTGGGTTCGGTTAAAGTGTTAACCCACTAATAGCAAGGTTGCTCCAAGCTATCCGAGTTATTTACTTGTCACCGAAGTATATTACCTTTTACCATAGTGTGTTTGACTAGAAACCATTTCTATCAAACACATACTCTGATCAGAGGTTTATGGCAATCATCACTTCAACAAGTGGCCAGGTACAACTCCTTAATATATCCGGAGCGATGGATTCTTTCCGACTACTCAGTCTACCAACGTGTTGTTATCACTATACCCGTAATCACCCGTAGCACCCTAAATTAATGAGTGCATAGCAATGACCCAAAGTATAGCAATAGTACCACACAAGGCAACTAGCATCTTAAGTATGAGGACATTCGCAAAGCTTATTGCATGAAGATAAACACTAACACATTGATATTTATACCAAGTGTTTATCTTGCTGCGGTCTCCAATATATCTCCCAGATATATCCATGTGTCAAGCTTAAGGCACCACCTTCAGTATTTAGGAGATTAACTGCTTGGACCCTTTCCAAGAAAGTTGACCACATGCTAGTCTTTCCGTTTCATCAATATCCTTTCTTGATGACACTGTGACTAGGGATAGTTTAGACATAATCATAATTGTACATGAAGTAGGTTCCACCAAATATAGTCCAACTATAATTCCTCTGACTTCATGCTATGATATGTCAAGGACTTTTGTATACATACATCAATGAATATATTTTAACCAGCTATAATATATATGTATAAAAACACATTGATATAAACAAAAGAACAAATGCCTTTATTGATTAAACAAATTATTCGTACTATGACATAATTAAGATATATCGCCCTAATTGCCTTAAGGGCATACATCATATCCAATAAACTCCCACTTGCACTAAGGCCAATTAGCCATATGTTTTAATCCATATGCTTTAACATGTTGGTCATGTTTGACTTGAGTCAATGGTTTTGTCAGACCATCTGCGAGGTTCTGATCAGTGGGTACATATTCTAATCTTATTATCTTAGCATCAACAATCTCCCTGATTATATGATACTTTCTGGATACATGTCTATTTTTCTGATGAGACCGTGGTTCCTTTGCCTGAGCTATGGCACCATTGTTATCATAATATAAAGTAATTGGATCAATAGCCTCAGGCACCACACCGAGATGACCAATAAATCCCTTTAACCAGACAGCTTATTTTGCTGCTTCACATGCAGTAATGTATTCAGATTCCATGGTTGAATCAGCAGTAGTTTCTTGCTTGGAACTCTTCCAGCATACTGCCCCTCCATTTAACACATATACAAAACCTGACTGAGACTTAAAGTCATCCTTGTCAGATTGAAAGCTTGCGTCAGTGTAACCTTTGATAGTGAGATCACCTTCTCCATAAATCAAGAACTCATCCTTAGTCTGTCTCAAGTACTTAAGGATTGCCTTGATGGCCATCCAGTGCTTTTCACCTGGATCTGACTGATATCTGCTCGTAAAGCTCAAAGCTTGAGAGACATCCGGCCTAGTACATATCATAGCATACATGATGGATCCTATCGCGGATGCATAGGGTATATCCTTCATGCGCATTCTCTCTTGAGCTGTCTTCGGACACTCAGCTTTAGATAGGTTAGTCCCCTTTGTCATTGGGAGATAACCTTTCTTAGAATGCTCAAGGTTGAACCTATTCAACACCTTGTCTATATATGTACTTTGAGAAAGACCTAACAGCCTCTTGGATCTATCCCTGTAGATCTTTATACCTAGTATAAATGCTGCTTCACCAAGGTCTTTCATGGAGAACTTTCTTGACTACCATACTTTAACGTTTTGAAGAAGAGAAATGTCATTTCCTATTAGCAGAATGTCATCAACATAAAATACTAGAAAAACGACTGCACTCCCACTAACCTTCTTGTAAACACAAGGCTCATTTGCATTTGGGCAGAAATCCAGTTCCCGGATTGTCTGATCAAACCTTATATTCCAACTCCTTGATGCCTGCTTAAGTCCATAAATGGATCTTTGTAGCTTGCATACCTTCGAGCCATTCTGAGATGTAAAACCCTCAGGTTGTGTCATATACACATCTCGATCTAAATCCCCATTCAGGAATGCTATTTTTACATCCATCTGCCAGATCTCATAATTGTCATGAGCAACAATGGCGAGGAGTATCCTTATGGATTTGAGCATGGCTACCGGTGAGAAGGTTTCATCATAGTCAATACCTTCCCGTTGACTATAGCCTTTCGCAACCAACCTTGCTTTATAGGTAATTACATTACCATCCATGTCTGTTTCTTCTTGAAGACCCATTTGCACCCAATTGGTCTAACCTCTTGCGGTGCATCAACCAAATTCCAAACTTGGCTCTTGTACATGGAATCCATTTCTGATTTTATGGCCTTTTGCCATTTATCAGAATCTGAGCCTTTTATTGCCTCATCATATGTCCTTGGTTCATCATCCTCCACAAGATATAGTTCCTTATCATTAGTGATAATAAACCCATATCTATCGGGACCCTTATGAACATGACTTGATCTTTGCAATGATTGTGTTTCGATAGTTTGTTCTTGGATCACACTCTCTTGTGTATCTAGAACGGGGTCAATCAGTTGATCATCTGTTTCTTCCTCTTGAACTTCCAGTTCAATATTGCTCCCACTGACCTTTTCAAGTAAGTGTTCCTTTTCCAAAAAGTGAGCATTCCGAGACACAAATACCTTTTGTGCTTCGGGTTGGTAAAATAGATATCCAATTGTTTCCTTTAGATATCCAATGAACAGATATTTGTCAGCCTTGGCATTTAGCTTATCTGACGCTATCCTCTTCACCATAGCAGGACAACCCCATACTCTTAAGTGATTTAGAGATGGCTTTTTATTACACCATCTTTCATAAGGTGTAAAATCAACTGATTTAGAGGGCACTCTGTTTAAGACATAAACCGCGCTCTCAAGTGCATATCCCTAAAAGGATTTACTAAGAACTGCATGGCTCATCATAGACCTGACCATATCTAATAAAGTCCGATTCCTCCTTTCTGACACTCCATTGTGTTGGGGTGTATAAGGAGGGGTCCACTGGGGAACTATCCCATTTTCCTTTAGATAATCCTAAAACTCCTGACTTAAGTATTCTCCACCTCGATCCGATCGAAGTGTTTTAATACTTTTCTCAAGCTGTTTCTCTACTTCAGCTCTAAATAGTTTGAATTTTTCAAAACTTTCAGACTTGTGCTTCATCAAGTACAAATAATCGTATCGTGAGTAATCATCAATAAAGGTTATGAAGTAGGAGTATCCTCCTAGTGCCTGAACACTCATTGGACCACACACATCAGTGTGTATAAGTTCCAATGTACTCGTGGCACGTTCACCCTTTCCTTTAAAGGGTAACTTTGTCATTTTTCCTTTTAAACAAGGTTCGCAATCACCATAAGACTCCAAGTCTATTGGGCCCAAGTCTCCACACTTATGCAACTTGGTTAAGCGATCTTTATTTATGTGGCCTAAACGGCAATGCCATAAGTAGAAGGAATTCTCATTACCTAATTTAACTTTCTTCACATTATTTATATTGAAAACTTCTATTTTAGTATCAAGAATATAAATGCCACCTTTCAACATTCCATAACCATAAAGAATATTATTCAAACGAATCTGACAATTATTATTCGAAAATAAAATTTCAAATCCCTCTGTTGCTAAACACGCAACAGATACAATATTCTTAGTAACACTTGGAATGTAATAACAACTATTCAAAACTAAAACAAGTCCACTTGGCAAAACAAGACTAAAGCTCCCTACGGCTAATGCAGCAACTCTAGCTCCATTTCCCACGCGTAGGTCCATCTCCCCTTTTACAAGTTTTCTACAGTTCCTTAGTCCCTGCACAGAAGTACAGATATGAGAACCACAACCAGTATCTAATACCCAAGTGGATTCTTGCAGAAAAGTAGCAAAGTTTTCAATTACAAATATACCTGAAGTAGATGCCTCTGTAGGCTTCTTCTTCAAATGCTCAGAAGCAGGAGCTTTGCAATCCCTCTTCCAATGTCCCGATTTCCCACATTGGAAGCAGACATACTTAGATGCCTTCTTTTCATTCTTCTTCTTACTGATTCTTTTCTTGGCACCCAGTGCCTGCTTCTTCTTCTTAGAAGCCTTGCCTTTTTCAACCAACAGTAGAGGTTTCTGATCTTTCTTAATCTGAGGTTCTACTGTTTTCAGCATGTTAATTAATTTAGGGATAGCTGAATTAATCATGTTCATGTAATAGTTAGTTACGAAGCCTGAGTAACTATCTGTCAAGGACATCAACACAAGGTCAATGCTCAAGTCATGATTCATCTCGAATCCCAATCGATTCAGCTTCTCAAGGTATCCCAAGAGTTTTAGTACATGCTGAGAGGCAGAGGTGCCAGCCTGCATCTTGGTCCCGAAAAGGAGCTTAGAGGTCTCATACCTCTCTGTCCTCTTCCTCTCCGAAAAGAGTTCTTCAAGATGGAGAACCATATCCTCCAAGGCCATGTTCTCATGTTGTTTCTGAAGCTCAGAATTCATGGACCCCAATATAATACACATGGCAGTCTCACGATCTTTCCTGTGCTTCAACCAGGCATCATGTTCCACATGATCCTCAACATCAGGTTCTACAGGGAAAATTTCACTTAGGACATAGGGAATTCCCTCAGATCTGAGAACTATTCTCACTGCTCGGAACCAATCAGAAAAGTTCGAGCCATTCAATTTGGTGTCAAGTAACATACAGAGATTAAAATTGGAAGCCATTTTCAACCTAAGACATAAGAAAAGAAAAGTGTTTAGATATTATTTTAAGTACATGTATTTAATATGAGGACTTTTAATTAAATACATTTTCCTACTATTTTCTTCGAAATTTACAATAGCCCATTCTATTGAATTCGTGAATTTTAGCCCAGCTAAATTTCCTAGTAGGTAGCATCTATAACTAGTCTATTAGAACCCCCAATTTTATGAGTCAAGTCATAATAGTTAGTCATAGTTGGAATCCAATTCCATTTGCATCGCATGCAATTGCTAATTCATTCAGGTTCCCTAATCCCAAGGGACGTGTGCTCTTATGTTAGCATCTCCTCAAATATGTCTCAGATCTGGGCCTAGCCCCTAATTTTATGGTGGACTACCCCAGCTCTGTTAAGGCAGACCCTATCTCAAACTTTACAACCAATCAATGTGGACTAGAAGGAACGCTTTGCGTAGCACTTTGATAGCCCAAAAAGACCGTATTATAAATTTGAGTAAGGAAGACTATAACTTGCCTTAATATATTTACTTTGGGATTTTATTGGTGTTAAACGTCTCACCCAATCTAGGATTTTATCAGATGGACAAAATTATAATTACTTGTATTAATTCAGGGAATTTTAGAATTAATTTATAAGGTCTAACCTTAGGTGGGTTCAGCTCTTTATTATAATTATTCCATCAACCTAGATTATATGCAAAATAATTAACGCTTTAATTTGTTATATTTATATTGCATTTCCTTTAAGCTTTTATTCAATAATTTTAATTTTTTACTTTGTTATAGAAACACATATAAGCACCATCTTATATACTAGAAATAAATTAGTTCATATTAATCCCCCGATTGGTCAATTCAAATTGCACCGATATAGGTTCCCAGGTAGTAGAGGTGCCCTATGAGGAGTAGACACCAAGTCCAATCCTTAGCCAGAACAAATACGGGCACAAACTTGAAGACCAATGGATTCTCTTGAACTAATAAATTTCGTTCTTCCAATTCATGTAAATTGGGAGCATCTATAACCCATGAAATTTAAATAAATTATTGACACTTGTATAATTTGAGTAAGTTGAGCAAGCTTATTCAAAATTATTCATAACTAATTTCTAACCTTGAAATGAAAGACAGAAGTTTATATATATTGTTCCAAACAATTAAATAAACAAATCATTTCATTTAGAAAATAATATTTAGTTTGCTTCTAACTTAATTATGCACTAAATAGGCAGGCTCTGATACCACTGTTGGGAACTGACAGTCAAATTGAACATGCATAAGAGGCATGACGGAAATTCAAAATTTTGTCCCTGTCCCAGGAACTCCTATTAGTTGCATATAAATTAAATAAAGCCTTAACTAAATAATTCTCTACCTAGGTTAGCATGCTAAAGGACTAGGCATACCATAATTCCAAATTATATCCTAGCATATTTATTTTATACTAAGCATGTTATAACTCTAAGTTATAACCTAAGCATAAAATAAACTAAGCATGCAAAAATAACCTAAGCATAATTATTAAGTCTAAAAATACTTAAAGAAAAAGACTTAATAATTAAAAGAGAAAGAAAAAGAACTTACCAGTTGAAGCGTGCTTTTGCAGGACCTTCTTGCACAAGCCTCTAGTAGTAGGATAGCCTCTATCAGTATCCACACGAACCCCACCAACCAAAACCTCCCCATGAGGTTGAACTAAGAAGCCTCGAGTAGTTGCTAGACCACTCTAGAAGCCTCACCCAAAAATATAAACTAGCGGTGCCCGAATAAATTCAGGCTCCACAAAAATAACTTGCTCAAGTACCCGAGAGATTAATTATCTCGCTTAGGATTTTTTCTTTGAGCTTGGTACATTTTGAAAGGAGAAGGGACAGCCTATATATAGGCTTGGGGAGCAAAAATTTGCTCCCCAATTAACGATGTGGGATGGGAGTAAAACTCCCATCCCACACATACCACATGCACGTGCTGCATGTGGTATTCATGGGCTGCCTTTGTGCAGCCCATGAATGTGGGCCACCGCGAACACCACCCAGCAATGTTCGCGCACCTTTTGGTGTATTTCGCGCAACCGAATATTTGTACAAAATATTTTATACTTTTCGGTTTTAACTCGCCAATGCAAAATCCCCTTTAAATTCTTTCAAATAAATATTTATTTTTGACTCTAATAAATTAGTTATCAGTCAAAATAAATTTCTTGGTCCAACCAAAATTGATCTAATCAATTATAATTTATTTATGACTCTAATTAATTAGTTACCGGTCAAAATAAATTCCTTGGTCTATCAAAAATTGATTTAATCAATTTTAACCAATCAAATAATAATCCAACTATTATTTATGTTATATTCTTGTAATAGAATAAATCTATTAGTTCTTTACTTAGTCCGATGAAGGTCCAATGTGTGTGACCTTATAGGATCCGGAAGTATTGAGCTGTTAAGGCTTAACCAACCCTTGTTCTAATGGAACCATTGGCTCGATGCTCTAGACCGTAAATAGAACTCGATTACCTTAAACGACTGTAGTACGCCTCTAGCAAGGGTCTACCATCCCCCATTACTTGGAACGTCATTTATGCTTATGACTTAATCTCGGTTAATGCAATAGTTATCCAGTGCGATAAATTCCTTCCATTCTTTAATATTAGTACCATCTGGTTAATTGGGTTCGGTTAAAGTGTTAACCCACTAATAGCAAGGTTGCTCCAAGCTATCCCAGTTATTTACTTGTTACCGAAGTATATTGCCTTTTACCATAGTGTGTTTGACTAGAAACCATTTCTATCAAACACATACTCTGATCAGAGGTTTATGGCAATCATCACTTCAACAAGTGGCCAGGTACAACTCCTTAATATATCCGGAGCGATGGATTCTTTCCGACTACTCAGTCTACCAATGTGTTGTTATCACTATACCCGTAATCACCTGTAGCACCCTAAATTAATGAGTGCATAGCAATGACCCAAAGTATAGCAATAGTACCACACAAGGCAACTAGCATCTTAAGTATGAGGACATTCGCAAAGCTTATTGCATGAAGATAAACACTAACACATTGATATTTATACCAAGTGTTTATCTTGCTGCAGTCTCCAATATATCTCCCAGATATATCCATGTGTCAAGCTTAAGGCACCACCTTCAGTATTTAGGAGATTAACTGCTTGGACCCTTTCCAAGAAAGTTGACCACATGCTAGTCTTTCTGTTTCATCAATATCCTTTCTTGATGACACTGTGACTAGGGATAGTTTAGACATAATCATAATTGCACATGAAGTAGGTTCCACCAAATATAGTCTAACTATAATTCCTCTGACTTCATGCTATGATATGTCAAGGACTTTTGTATACATACATCAATGAATATATTTTAACCAGCTATAATATATATGTATAAAAACACATTGATATAAACAAAAGAACAAATGCCTTTATTGATTAAACAAATTATTCATACTATTACATAATTAAGATATATCGCCCTAATTGCCTTAAGGGCATACATCATATCCAACAATAAATTCCTTCCATTCTTTAATATTAGTACCATCTGGTTTATTGGGTTCGGTTAAAGTGTTAACCCACTAATAGCGAGGTTGCTCCAAGCTATCCCAGTTATTTACTTGTTACCGAAGTATATTGCCTTTTACCATAGTGTGTTTGACTAGAAAGCATTTCTATCAAACACGTACTCTGATCAGAGGTTTATGGCAATCATCACTTCAACAAGTGGCCAGGTACAACTCCTTAATATATCCGGAGCGATGGATTCTTTCCGACTACTCAGCCTACCAACGTGCTGTCATCACTATACCCGTAATCACCCGTAGCACCCTAAGTTAATGAGTGCATGGTAATGACCCAAAGTATAGCAATAGTACCATACAAGGTAGCTAGCATCTCAAGTATGAGGACATTCGCAAAGCTTATTGCATGAAGATAAACACTAACACATTGATATATATGCCAAGTGTTTATCTTGCTGCGGTCTCCAATATATCTCCCAGATATATCCATGTGTCAAACTTAAGGCACCACCTTCAGTCCTTAGGAGATTGACTGCTTGGACCCTTTCCAAGAAAGTTGACCACATGCTAGTCTTTCCATTTCATCAATATCCTTTCTTAATGAAACTATGACTAGGGATAGTTTAGACATAATCATAATTTCACATGAAGCAGGTTCCACCAAATATAGTCCAACTATAGTTTCTCTGACTTCATGCTATGATATGTCAAGGACTTTTGTATACATACATCAATGAATATATTTTAACCAGCTATAATATATATGTATAGAAACACATTGATATAAACAAAAGAACAAATGCCTTTATTGATTAAATAAATTATTCGTACTATTACATAATTAAGATATATCACCCTAATTGCCTTAAGAGCATACATCATATCCAACACAAGCCGCATATGAAACATGGCTATCCGTTGGCAGTACCGTATAAAGTTGCATCATCACCAGTGGATGACCGCATAATTATAGAACGGCTGACCACCGGGAAGGAATCAATTTGCGTACGGCACCCTGGATTTTACAGAATGTCGCCAAATCTCATTTTATTCATCTCTATGTACCACCAATAAACACATTTTTCTTCGAATTGACAATCAATAACATACATGGACTCCATTCGCTGCCTTTCGCGTCTCCCTTTATCCCTCCGCCATGCTATTTCGTGAATTGATCGTAGCACCTCGCAATTTTAGGTTAGGGGGATGGAGGGATGAATGCTGCAGTTTTGGATATAAGGTTCTATTGCAACTCTCAAGATTGGGGTAGAGGGGTGAAAGTTGCAGTTTCGAGGTCAAGTTTTTGTTGCTGCTAGCAAGGTTAGGGTAGAGGGAGGAATGTTGTAGATTCGAAGCTAAAGATTGTGCGATAAGCTGAAGTTTACAGACGGTAAGTTAATAGAAGTAGAATAGGAGAGGATAATAATTGTAAGAGTTAAGAGCGTTTGATAGTATTACTAGTAGGAGTAGAAATTATGATAGGGATAAAATTATTTAGCGAAAAGAAGAAATTTGGGGGGAGGAATAAAGCATTAGTCTAAATTAATTGAGTGAGATACATCAAGATAATTTATTACATCAATATGAATTGCATTATATAAATATGATATTATTTGTTTAGAAGAAATTTAATCAATTGAATTCAAATTACATAGTTTGAACTATATTATAAGATTATATTATACATGTAATGAAAGTCCAGTGTGATCACATCTATTATTAACCAAAAATATATGTAATCGGAATTACATAAATAGAAAAAACTCTAACCTGTAAAAAAAATCGACAAGTTCCCTCTTGCTCCCATATTTGCCGAATTTCTCTTGTGAAAAACTCCTTCCCGATTCTTCCACTAGCAAGGGTTCATGAGTTGCTCCGCACGTGATTACGGAGATCATTTTCTTTAACGTTCCTTTAACAACTGATAAATTGGTGTGGTGGTGACCTTATTTACTCACAAATTTTTATTTTACTGTAATCTTTGGTTATTTGACAACAGTATACTAATATTGAATTAAAAAAATTTTAAATTGGCAATTTCAATGGCTTTCATTTATTTTTCCGAACTAATTTCAATAGGCACTCAGGACTCGTTTGATTCGGGAAAATGTTATTCTATGGAATAGGAGAAAAATGAATGAAACAGTGTTAAAAATGGTAGTTCGATGGCGGATTATAGACAAAAACTCCATCATTTTTAACACTTCTTTATTCATTGATGGCGCATTATATACAAAAACTCTAGCATTTTTAACACTTCTTTATTCATTTTTCTCATATTCCATAAAATAGCATTTTCACAAACCGAACGTCACCTCATTATTTTGATATAACAAACTACTGTATATGATTGTAGATTCTATTATTAATGTGTGTATGATAATAAGAATTACGACTGTTGTTTCACAAAATTGAAAAAGCATGTTTTCCATCCAACAACACTTCTAACATATGTACCACTTACCCTAATTGTAATGTTATTTCTCTTCAGCTAATCGTTCATTTTAATTTGAGTTTTTCTCCCGTGATTTTGTAAATATTAAAGTAATAATTATGAATAACATTAAAACACACCCTTTTGTTTTATTTTCTTATTAGTGAAAATGAGAAATATCACAGATTATTAACATAGTGAAGAACATGTTACAAGAGGGCCGGTAAGGGTTGACTTCCACTCTTCCCATTTATCCATTTGTTAGGTCAAAAATTAAAAAAAATGACTAATAAAAAAATGAGAAATATACGCCACACTTTATACAAATTTTTATTTATTTATTCTCATTTCTTTTATCCTTCATATTTGTTATATATTAAGATTTCATTTGTTGTTTTACCCCTTTTTTTCAGGAGCTTATGGTTCATTGAACACAACCTTCTTTCTCCTAATTCATTTGATTTTTATAACTTCAAACGATTATATTTTACAAATCGTTAATTTTTTTGACATGAGCCTTTAGTATATTTTATTTATCTTATTTTTATCAGTAAAACGAAATCTATATTGAATATTTTTGGAAAAAAAAATTTACAGTCTTATACCAATTTTTTACTACCTTTATACTAGGTATAAGAGTTTTTTTGCTTTAAAAAGAACAATATTGCTAATTTTTTATGTTATCTACTGGAAATAAATGGAAAACTTGTGCTATAAAGACATTATACCAATCTTATACCAGGTATAAGAGTTTACGAAATATTAGTAAAAGCTGGTATAAGATGCAAAAAAATTTTGCTAAAAAATATTCAATATTTTATCTTAAAGATAAAAATAAAATGAACAAAATATTCTAAAGGCCCGTGTCGAAAAATTTAACGGTTTGTGAAATATAATCATTTTTAAGTTATAAAAATTAAATTAATTAGGAGAAATAAAATTATTACAATGAGGTTCTAATAATACTTGTCACGTTAGGGATATTTTAAAAATTTTAAAATTTCTTTAAAATATTTAATTAAAGTAAATATTTAAATTAGGCGATTAAACAAACAAGAGCTTGCATTTTACAATTTCCAAAACCCACGTTAAGCCGTCCAAAATGCCCTAAAAATATCTAGTATAGTTAGAATTTGTAAGTCTATTATACAGGAGCTCCCATATGATCACTAGTCAATAATTATTTTTTGTTCTTGCCAAATACAAATGTTATTTATATATTTTTCTATGTATTGATTTATTCAAATAAAAAATGAAAAATATAGATTTATAGCAATTAAAATTAGTACTAAACTAAAATTGGAAATTGACAATATTGCAAATTGGAAATTCATTAATATCATTAATAATATGTTTATCCAAGATTGCAAAGTCAATTTAAAATAGTTAAATTCAACATCAAATGACAAGAAAAGAAAAGGCAAAATATTAAAATATCTATTTTAGTTTTAGATTTAAGGTATAACTAATAGTTTGAAGGAAAAAATATACAACTTGATTAATATAAATATATTAAATAGGATTTATGGGACTCCTGATAGATACAAAACTCAGCTTTTGAAATTAAAATAAATGAATATTGGGGGTTGAGTTTTCAAAATTAGTTTGCATGATCCTTTAATGTATAATATCAAAACCACAGCTTGTGATAATAATCCAAAATAATATCGAAAGCCCAACTTTCAATATTAGCAACAAAAAAATCTTGAGTACAAATAAAATAATTTTTTTATCTCTTAATATCAAAGAGTTTCCAATATCATTTCGCATTATAATATCAGAAGCTGAACTTTTAATATCACATTATTAAAAAACTCTGAAAGCCAATCTCAAAAATTCAGTCTCAATTGATTCATTTTAATATCAAAATCTGAGTTTACAATTCTCTGATGAGTCAAACTCGCCCTATTTAAATACATTTATAGTAATAAGATATTATAATCGTATATTTTTTCATTCAAAATATTATTTTTGCCCCGAATCCTTTTGGTTTTACAGTAGCGTGTCAAGCTACAGAAGAACAGATCAACTTTAGGGAAATTTTTACATGTGTCCCACTATATTAGCTTCATATATTAATTAATATACGTTCTATTATATAAAAAAAATAAATACAATAAATATGTGTCGATTAATGTATGAAGCAGTATTTTTTTATGTCAGAATGCCTATATAAGAATACTAACTTTAGTTGACACGTGGGAGTGGGACCGGCGGCGTCAGTCAATTCAGTGTCTCACCTTTCCTTCCGTCAGTTAACTCTGATTGAAATGTTTCTCTCACCTTTTCCAAAACCACCACCACCGTCTCCCTTCCTCCCTCCTCCGCCGCTCCATCGTACAATCTGATTGCATTTTTCCGTTCAAATAATCCTTATCCAAACTCCACTTGTTTTCTGCTTTTCTTCGTTTCACACTTTACACTACGATCACCGCGGTTTACAAACGAATCCCAACTTAGAGAAATGTCTTAAATTCCGCTGTTTAGTTCACCTCTTTGTTTCTGGTTCCCTGGATTGTGAAAAATGTCTGTTGCGGAGCTAAAGGCGCGCCACGTTACGGCAACGGAGACGGTGAATACTCTTAGAGAACGGTTGAAGCAGAAGCGGCTGTTGCTTCTCGATACCGATGGTATTGTTTTGCTATATGACGATTTAATTAATTCTTTGTCTTGTGAATGGATATTTGTGTTTTTTTTGCTACTCTAGATCTGATTGAGCTTTGTGGCAGTTGCGGGATATGCTAGGGCGCAGGGCAAGTCTCCGGTGAGCTTTGGGTCCACTGATCTGGTGTGCTGCAGGACGCTCCAAGGACATACTGGAAAGGTCAACACTCAGCATAACTGTTCATTTAGCTGTAAATTTTATTCTAAATTTCCGTATTCAGAATTTTGTTTTCTATTTGATTTTTTTTGGCAATTTTTGTATTGCGTTTGGTCAATGGTGCAGTAGTTACTATCCGTATGCTATTTTTTTCCTTACATGTTAACTGAAAGGATTAGGCTATTCTTCGCTGATGTTAGTTGTTCATTACAGAACTGAGGAGAAAAGTGGGAGAATGTGTATTAATGTTTATAGATTGAAAAAGAAATGTAGGACCACCGAGTCTAGTTTGAGAGGCATAGTTGTTACGGGCGCGCCTCGGGCTCCGGGCTCTCAAGGCTCAAGGTCCAGCGCCTCACAAAGGGTCAGGCGAGGCGAGGTTCATGAGGCGCTCGCCTTTTGCGCCTAGGCGCGCCTCTCGGCTCGCACCTTTTGCGCCTCGGGCACGCCTCAGTGCATAAAGAAGGTTTTTAACTATTGTTTAGCATTGTGTCACATATATGATATTGACTGTTATAGTAGAATAATATACTTGTTAAAAATGAAAGAAAAATAAGACTAAAGAAGCAATATCTATTTCATTAGATATGATATCGTCAATCAGACTTTTCATAACGAAAAGAAAGAAATCAACTCATTCAAATTAAAATTTCATCATTTCTTATAGTGCTAAAGGAGTAACGGGAAATGATAAAATAGTATTATCTAGTGTTGAAAATGTTGCTTCATTCTCTCTAAATGATGATGAAGAAAATGATAGCTTTGAGGTGGATGAGTTTGAAGATGATGAGAATGAAATGTTGGATATGAGATTAACAATTAGAATATAGTTCAACTTTATGTTTTAGTTTATCTATGGAGTCTACGATCTAAATTAAAAGTATTATTTGGTAACTTTTGTAGTTTGATTGAACTTTTTATTTAGATTTTTCATTAATAAGGGTTTGATTTGATTAAGGGTAGTTAGATTGAGAGTGATTATGGTTAGTCATATTGAATGTGATTTAGTATGCTTTTTTACTATTTATTGCATTTTATGTTTGTTATGGCTAGTAATTAATACTTTACTGCCTCTTTTTTCAGTATGCGCCTCAAGTTCCCTGGGCGTGCGCCTCGGCGCGCCTGACCCCTTAGCGCATCAGTGCGCCTTGCGCCCGTAAAAACTATGTTGAGAGGACATAATATAAATTGAAAATTCATTTGGAACTTGAGTGTGACTGTCATTATAAAAGGATAAAGTCATCTTGCTGTAAGCGTTAATTTGATGATCTTATATTTAAGGGTTTCTGTCAGATTCATTTTTTTTAGGATGCACATTGAACGCAGAGTGAACGAAAAAAAGAAGGTAAAAAATGAAGATGTTTTAAATATATGTCCTAATTCAGTACCTTTCTTATTCTGACTAGCAACTAGACAATATTACATTTGTGTCATTGTGGCATCTGGTTGTCTAATTCTTGTTCAGCAAGTTCTTGGAAAGAGTTGTGATTAAGAGAGAGCTTGATGCATATCTTGTGTGGAAAAGAAGCATGCGTATCTTCCCTAGGCTTATGAAGAAATATTACTAGAACTTCTTTGATTTATTCATAAAATGGGATGTAGTCATCCCTACAGGTTTAATTACGAAGTATTATAGATTGAGAATAGTTGGTAAGGAACATAATAAGTACTCATCTCTAGGTATTAGGTAACTAGGTATTATGATAAATTTTTAAGTACTCTTCAACATCCTCATTTGATGCACTAAGATGTGGAAACTCTTACAGATTTAGTAAATAAGCTTGCTAAATTCATTTTTAGAGTGAATTGCATTTTTTACTTGATAACATTATTTATAACCATATGGGTGCAAGATCTTGATGGATTATGGCGAGAGTGATGTTATTGATACCAAAATGAAAGTTAAATGACATTATTAGCACAAATTATATTTAGTGACTATGAGTACAAACCCCATATTCAGTGATTTTTGGTGTTTTTTTACCCCCATAAATAGTGGCTAAGCATTTTCCATGTGTTGGCTGAACCATTAATCTGTGGTTAATCACAACTGTTTAGCTGAATGATTCAAATGGTAACTCAGGCTACTCAACGGAAAAAAGTTGTCCTTTGGGTACCAATTTTGTGGTTAAATTTTACTTTGTCATTTCCAACTGCCTCAACCAATTTGGTAGTTTACATCTAGAACAGGTCCTCAAATTCTGTGATGCTGATATTTATGTTATTATTACTGATGCATTTATCCTCCTACTATCTCTATCTCTCATTAGCACATTTGCTTTCTGATTTAATGACCTCATTTAGTTTCTACTTTCACTCTGTCATTGCTTTGAGGCAGTTTTGGTTAACCATGCTTTGATACACTGCCTGCCTTTATAATTACTGGCCATGTTACAATAGAATCGTTTATGATGACAAAGCTTCAGGGAAGCCTTAAAATTGAAATTGACTTCAGTTCACTATGTTTTTAATTGACATTTAAAGTAGGAAATGGTGATTAATATTTTGTTAACTTCATTTGCCATTCTTTTGTGAAAGTTTAATATCTTTTTCTTCCTCAGTGTCTCTCCTGCTGCCTTTCTTGCATTTTGGCACTTCTGTTGCACTCTTCTTATTATTATATGGATTGACCTTTGTTACTTGTGTAAGTAAAGCTTGTTCAGGTACTGAAATGCTTGAAAGCACATGGGCGCAATTAAATTGGTGCCTATCTGTATCGGTACAGCTGGATTTGTAGTCCTATTGCCTTTATTTCTTTAGTGGTTGTATTGTATGGCATATCACTGATGTATTGTCATAAATGATTACCTCGGGTCTGTCATAAATTTAATTTGTATGACAGATGTGTTATTAATTAGCATATGTTTTTTGAATACAAATAAAGAAAACATGAAAGTCCCGTTACTTTAAATTAAATTAGAATTATCATTTTCGCCATACATCATGAACATAGTTGTCAAATCGGGATTCGAATCGAGAATCGAAATCTAAATTTTTTGAATCGGGAATCGTGAATCGAATCGAATCGTAAGATTCGGTTCATGTTCGTGAAATTGTAAAAACAAAACATTTAAAATGTTTAACTTAAAAAATAATCTTAAATTTTAGACTAGATACACAAGTTTAATGCTAAATGAATTATGTAAATAAATAAGTACTCAAAATTCAAACCTAATGCATATATAATCCTAATAAAAATTTTAGTCTAGAGGATTATATTCTTAGTTTAGCTTCCATTTTTCTGTTAAATGATCTAGAATTTGAAAAGTTGATGTTGAACATGAATTATTGTTTAATAAGATCTTTTTCAATTAGTATTCAAAGAGGCTTTATTTCCACTTTTCCTAAATTTAGAGACTAGTTATAAAGCAAAACATAGATGTGACACACTTCAGTGCATAACAGCTCCACCGTTTAGTCATAGTCGCCCGACGTTGGGTTCCTCCTTGCTTCGGCGACTAATTGGTCGAGCAATCTTTCGCTACCTTGAGTCAAATCTTTAATTTCATCATTTTCAAAATAATACGCTTCTACGATGCTTTAGTTTATATAGAGATCATGAATCGAACGAATCGGTGGAATCGTAAGATTCGGCCGATTCGGTAGCGAATCAGTATTGAATCGTAAGATTCAGATGAATTTAGATTCACCCCAAAGATTTGAATCGATTTGGGGTTGAATCGAATCGAATTATAAGATTCGTATTGAGAATCTTAAGATTCTGATAACAATGATCATGGACATAATAAAGTAAATTTTGATATGAACCTTCAAGGCACTTGAATTTGAGATACATATGGTAAATGCAAATGAAATTTGAATCATATAAAGATTTGTAGGTGCATTCATTGACAAAAAAAATAGTTTTAGAAGAAACAAACATTTATATTTTCTTAGAATTTTAAGTGTCCTTTTTTACATCCATTATGACTAGTATAAAGTTAATTTTGATATGGTATTATCTACCTTCAATGCACCATGAGGAAAAAACTGATCTTGAGATGAAATTAATTATAACTATGAAATTGAATCTGAGATTCTGAATCTTTTAGAACATGGCAGGTGTATTCTTTTGATTGGACTGCTGAAAAGAATCGAATTGTCAGTGCATCTCAAGATGGGCGGTTGATAGTTTGGAATGCTCTAACGAGTCAGAAAACTCATGCCATAAAGCTACCATGTGCATGGGTTATGACTTGTGCCTTCTCTCCAACTGGTCAATCTGTTGCCTGTGGTGGTCTTGATAGTGTGTGTTCAATTTTCAATTTGAATTCACCAACTGATAAAGATGGGAATATAGCAGTATCAAAGATGCTTAGTGGACACAGGGGCTATATCTCCTCCTGTCAGTATGTACCGGATGAGGACACACGTTTAATTACAAGTTCCGGAGATCAGACTTGTGTTTTGTGGGACATTACAACCGGCCTTAGAACTTCTGTTTTTGGAGGAGAATTTCAGTCTGGTCACACAGCTGATGTGCAAAGGTATGCTAATTAATGTTTTCAAAAAACTGGATACTTGTTCATTTTCCATCCTCTACATGATGGATATTATGTGAAAGAAATTATCATTCCTTTAGGTTCCATAGTCATGCATCAGTATGAATGACAAACAATCAAGAGTTAATTTTTTCAAAATAGGACTAATTGCCACATACATTCAAGGGACTTTGCTTTCTGTAAACAAATATTCACCCTTCAATCTCAAGATCATTTAGACTTGTTAAGTTCCTGTTCACATAAATTTCATTGATATTGAGAATTGGACAACATGGCAAGATAAACAACAATATAGAAAGCGACATTATGTTAAATTGCGGACAGCAGAAAAGAAAATCGAGAAATATACTTTCTTGAAGGCTATTATTGAAATCCGATGATATTCTTCATTTCAGCATTTCAGTCAATGGATCAAACTCAAGAATGTTTGTATCTGGTTCCTGTGACTCAACTGCACGATTGTGGGACACACGTGTTGCAAGTCGAGCCGTGCGAACTTTTCATGGGCACGAGGGAGATGTTAATACCGTGAAGTTCTTTCCAGATGGCAATAGATTTGGAACAGGCTCAGACGATGGAACTTGTAGGTTGTACGACATTAGAACTGGGCACCAACTACAAGTATATTATCAAGAGCATGGTGACAATGATGTTCCACATGTGACCTCAATGGCATTCTCCATATCAGGAAGACTTCTCTTTGCTGCATATTCAAATGGGGATTGCTATGTCTGGGATACTTTATTGGCTCAGGTATGTACCTTTACTGCAAGGGAGTGCATTTTCTCTTGTTTTTTAAGCCCGCAGGGAAATGAATTCTCTTCTCATGTTGTTTGTATCATTTTCTCTGGTCTAAATAAGGATGTCATGTTAATTTCTGATCATCCGCATCGTTTGTACTTTATTTTATATAAGAAAAATTTCCTCCTTATTTTACCTTTTTATAAATTTCCTTCGGGGTTGAGGTACTTGAATTCTCATTGTGGTTCCTCTTGATGGGGTGCCAACAGCTGCAAAATATATGCATATGGGGTAAGCTCATACTCATATCCCACACTATGAGTGTGGATTATATGTGTGCCGTAATTAGTTTTCAGCTATTAAATCTGGCTTTTCTTCTTCGGAGAAAACAAATTTTCTGTTAAGTTCCGAAACCTGTTTGAAATTTGCTCCGTTGCATATGTATATTTGCATCAGTTGTGTTGTGTCTCATCATAGATGAATTGGATCAGTTGAGTTGAATTATAATCTTCAATTTCGTTCATTTGCAGGTTGTTTTGGACTTGGGATCTCTGCAGAATTCACATGAAAGCAGGATAAGCTGTTTGGGCTTGTCTGCAGATGGAAGTGCCTTGTGTACAGGAAGTTACGATACCAACTTAAAGGTTAGTCTGCAAACGATTCCCACTTTCTTTCAATGCCATGTAAGTTTACTTTTTATCCTCTCCCCATCCAGCACATGTAATATAAAAGAAACCCTGCTATAGTCTACAACTTAAAGATTTGCGCGTCCCATTAATACTCTGATTTTTGGTTGCTTGCCAAATTAAGGTATAGACTGGACTAGGAATTCGTATTTTTCACTATCAAACTATACATATTACCATGAAATGGGGGTTCTTTTGCCCCTTGGGGCGGCTGGACATTAGCTACATATAATATGCCCACTAACAAACATGTACACATTAATTTTACTGCAGAATCCTAAACCAGAACATATTATCTTTATGCCCCGGGTATTACTTCAGGGTCGGATTGTTATATTTAAAGTCACTGGAACCATTTTAGGTACTATTGGCTCATGTAAGATGAGCATGTGTACTTTAAATACACCTTAAATTTGGATGTAATATGCCCGAGTTGGGAGCTACAAAATCTTTTCCTGTGTTGGGTAGTTTCTATCAAAAATATTGTGGTTGTAAATTGTGATGCAAGTAAATAAATAATTGTACCTACTATAAATTTTATGCAAGTGGCACTAATCAGGAGTCAGCATGTTGGTGTCGTGTTTTTATCTTGCAGATTTGGGCATTCGGAGGCCATAGAAAGTAATTTGTAGATAAAAAATGGAAGAATGTGTGCAACTGGAAATGCTATTCGTCTCGAGTGGATTTCTGCTTCCCCACGATTGCTCCGCCCATGTGAAGAAACGTCATAGTTTATGCATTACAAATATAGTTAAATTGGAACATCCAATTCTGAATGCTGTTACTGTACAGAATTTGTGCAAAATGCATTTTTGAGATCCGGAACTTTTATTTTGTTAAAATTTTTGGAACTTGAAATGGACTATCTATTAAAAATTCTGCTTCCACAGCTGAAATTAAATCGCTAGACTTGATTTAATGGCTATAACTTCCTCCTGAAGTCGAGAAAAAACCCATGTTTTTCAAAAAACTAAATGTTCCTCCTTGTTAAAAAAAAATTGTATCTGACGAATTGGCTGGATAACCAAATTTATATAAAGATGTTATCTACGAAGCCATGCATCACAATCCTTTTAACAGAAAACGAAATCAATGCCTCAAATTTCATACAATATTTCAATCTCAGATGTCAAACAAGTTTGCCACATAATCCCACGTTAAAGGAAAAAAAATGAAATTAATTAGAACAAAAATTTAACGTCCCTCGTTAGGATCTGATTCGTTGGATGATACAGAATAGAGAATAATGAAAATCGCTCAATCGCCCAAGCAAGTCCAAAAAGGCATACAAGGATTCTTCCTATAACAAGTACAAGGAACAACGCAACAATTACTGCACAGAGATGGACGGACCACTTAGCCGCTTGCCACAATCTCATGGATGGCATCACTAACCGATTCATCTTCAGATCTAACAGCCAATTTCATAGCAACTTCCTTGGGACCATCTACCCCAAACTGCAACCTCACTAGAACCTTCACATTCCCAATAAACACACCTGATAGTAGGCATGAATGTGACCTTGAATTGTTTGGAACCACCTCTGTGCCCTAGTGGACAACCCCAGCAAATACATAACACAATGTGAGCATGCTAACAATAACAAGATGTTGCATATTAAACGCGGATTCTCTAAATACATTGAGAGAAGTGCGAAAGGAAATAATAGGCAAAAAGAACTTTTTGGTCCCTGTGCTATACACGCTTTGCCTCTTAGGTCCTTGCGATATACGCATTACCTATTTGATCCAAAATATTACCTTTTTGGTCCCCTTGTTATTCAATCATTTACCCATATGGCCCTTGTGCTATGCAACTTGCTATCTTTTTAGACCGTAGACTTTATTAGTGAAATTTCACGTAATCCGCACTAAAGGTAACAAATTGAATACCACAGGGACCAAAACATGTATAGCACAAGGACCAAAAAAACACATGGCCTAAAAAGGTCTTTCTTCCAGAAATTATATGAAAACGCCTATTTTTGCATCCCTAGAGATTAATCATCTCGACAATCTCGTAACAAAATGTCAAAAACTAACCTCACAAGGTTGCATGCCGAGAAGGTTGATGACAGCACTAACAGCTTCGGCCAAACTCTCTCTGGGGCCAAGGCCGTACTCATCCACTCGCTCAAAATCAGGGCCCATTTTTTCCCATTCATTCCTGAAATTGGGCACACCAACTTTCTTCATGTAATCAGCTGAAGTAACCTCCAAGTCCTCAAGTTGGTATTCATCTTCAACACCATCTTCATCTGCTTCACCTGTGCTTGGATCAACCTGGAACAGCCACCCCATCATTTAGATAAACCTATATTATAAGCTATGAATCATTTGTGCTAGTACAATTTCATTCAGAAGTTTTTACAAGACAATCCACTACACATTATTTCAAAAGTTAATCCAGAAGAGTGCCAAAATCAGTTTCCACTTGTCTTAATTAATGACCAAATTGTGATGTTTGGAATAGTGAAGTCCAAGGATTTACCTCTTTAACAATGAATCTCAACATATTTGAAAACTTGCCAATTGCTGGGACCCCCTCTGGCTTCTCAAATGCCACAAAGATCTGTCCAGGTGAATCATAAGGAAGAGATCTTAAGGGTTTTGATTCCACCTCTGCAAAATCTTCTGCTTCTGAAGTATCCACAACAACAATGACCTGCCAGCAGTTGGAAACACCATAAACATGATGGATGTATATAGCCTTGCAAAAGATGAATTAATTGGTTTTCACTGATTAGTCATTACATTTTCCAGTAATTGCTCTGGTATTGTATTAGTGCAGTTGTACTGGAACACAACACGCCCATCAAAAATGTGTTTCACAACATTAACAGCATATTCTGTCTCTGCTTCTGTAAGCTCCACAGGTGCTGAAGACTGTCAAAAATAACAAAAAAAAGGGTGTAAAGTGTTCATCAAAAACAAACTGTAACTAACATATGAACCCAAATACTAGTTACTAAATAACAACTACAAAATAAATCTTGGCTAAGAACCTTGAAAAGCTTCCCAAAGCTTGAAAATTCTGGAATGGAGGAAAGTAGCCGTTTGTAAGCATCCACAGTGGACGGAGGACCAGATGGAGGAGCAGCAATACCAGTGGGCTTCTTTCCCGGGGCTTTCTTTTCAGCAAGTGGCTGAGATTTAACTTCCCTTGGCACAGAATGAATATCAAATGACTCTTCTGAAGCCTCCTGTAATAACAATGCATGCATCATATATTATAATCCAATGCATAGATCTCATAAAAGGGACACCCCAGCTCCCACAGACTGGTAATTATAATGAAAATATTCTTTGAACCAAATTAGCTCATACAGTTAATGTTTTCCTGCACATCCAACCAACCATATATCTACTTCATAAGTTCAGTCATAATCTATATATGGTCAAGGTATATCAATAATCAGTAACCAGTTGGTTCTAAGTCAAAACAATGACATGGTGAGCCAATATTCTCATTCTGTGAGATTGAGATATAGCAGGACTCTCCTGCTTTAGAAAAGAATATACTGAGCATTTAACCACTAGTCATGTAAGCCTGATGAGAAGATTTAGTGGCCAGCAATAGCCTAATGATTTCCCCTTTAAAATGGAAAAACTAAGGGCAAGTCCAATGGTACTCTATAAATAGAGTAAATGCCATATTTGGAGTAGGGTTGAAGTCCAACCCTGCTTCAAATCCTTACTCCAAATATGGAGTAGGGTATGGGTTACTCTAAATTTGGAGTAACCCATACCCTATTCTATATTTGGTGTTGATTATTTTAATATTACTTTTTGTTTTTTGTTATTTAATTATAATAATTTATTTGATGAAAGGTTTAAAAAATTGATATAATAATAATAAAATATTGTTGGATGTAAAGATTCTTTTTTTTAGAGTAGAGAAATAGAGTAATGGGTTGGAGTGAATTTACAGTCGCAACTGTATAAATAGAGTAAATACTATAAAAATAGAGTTTAGAGTAGAGGATATAGAGTAAAGGGTGGTTGGACTTGGCCTAACCTCACTATTACAAATTGTAGGATATCCCCTAATCCCTACATTTCTCAAACCTTAAGCATTGGCCACTAATAAGAGATTATGGGTTAATAGGGATCAACGCCGATTTCAGATGCAAAACAGTAATCAAAGCCATTAGTTTAATCACATTATTTGCCCAGCAAATTTGGGAAAACAATCATTAGTTCGTAACATGAGGAAGACTTACATAATTTTTCAAACTCGTCTCCAGATTAACTAATGGAATATCCAGTGGACCAAAAAGAAAATCTTGCACTTCCTTTTCAGTTTCAACAACTTCGCCATCACCTCCAAGTGTATTAAGATAAAGAGTTGCCCGATCACGGACCTGTAAAACATGTAAATACAGATAAAATCTCAACAGCAATACAAAAAACAGGCAGGTAACACAATATTTCATCACCATAAAGAAGCTCACCTCATCATCACTGTCAAAGACGCAGCGCCTCAATAGAACAAAAATGCGTGGCTAGAGGAGAACAGAGAAAAGATTAACCAATAGTCAGCAGCCAATAAATCACCATGATTAATTGAATAAAATATCATTCAGAAATGTGCAAACACCTTCAATGAATCCACCAAAGCACCAAATTTTGCCATTGTGCTCACAGCCGCAGCTCGAACAGTAGCATTTTCAAGATGAACACGGTTGTAGATGTAACGTATATATTTGCTGGGATCTGAGGTCTTTGGTCCTTCAATGCCCAGAAAATGGAGAATCTAATTCAAGAAGAAAGATGATAAATTAACAAAAAGATACATCAACTTTAAGAAACCTTTAACAAAAAAAAAAAACCTTAAATTGTTTCACAATGCAAGTTTCAAAAGGTCACCTGTGTCGAAAGATATGTGAATTCACAATCTTCAATAAACTCACATAAATGAAGCAGCCCACTTTCCTTTGCATCAGGAATATCTCTGATGAGTATCACAATGGAATCTACAATTGCTTTTTTATACTCAAATCCACCTTCTTCTCGGAGGATGTTGCTTAAGAAATTCATCCTTCAAACACAGGAAAAGAGCATTAATTCATGTTTCCTAGTAAGATGTATAATAACAAAGGCAGGAAAAAAAACTCACAGTGATCTGTACTTCAAGGGAAACTTCAAACATAGTGACCTTATAGCTTCCACTACTACAATTTTGAACTCATCAGCAATATCAGACATAAAATTTGTTATTTGCTTCATGAGGCGGTCCACGCTTGATTCATTCCCAGTCTTCAGAAGTGTTGTGATTGCAAGTGTAGCAATACTTCTGTTCTGGTCAGAAATTAAACTCTCCATATCAATGTTGCAGTTAGTAACAGCCATTGGATGAGTCATAGCCACCTGAAAATCAGCAGAAATTCATATATTTAGACTATTTAGTACATAATCCCCCAACTTCTTTGAATTTACGAGAGTAACAATCACCATACCCAACAAAGATAATTCCTAACAGAAAGCATTCAAAAGAGTGGTGATAGATTAAGAGAAACAGCCTGTTTTAGAAAAGAAAATCAAGCCAACCTTGTTCAAAGTGCGGACAGCTGCAAATCTTAGAATAGGTTTGGAAGAGCTCAAGAAGAGCTGGAGAACAGTGATTGCTGGGGTCAATTCTCGGCTTGTTACACCACTAAGCTCAGTTATAGCTCTGGCAGCCTCAAAAATTACCACCTCAGCCTTATGGCGAAGACAACCCTCAAGAAAATCATAGAAAGGACGGTCCCCTGTTTGTGTGTTAGCAGCAGACTCCCAAATAACCTGTATATCATAATAAAAACTGCAAATCAGATTTTGACAAAGCAAAAACACTTTCAGCTTTCAAGCATAACACCCACCTGACTAGCATAGCGTATCAAGAGGCACTGGGCCAGAGGCGAGCGAACAGCCCCCCTGGTCAAACTGGTAACTAACTTGCTAACAGCTAGTCGATCATTCTGCCTTATCTGTAAGTTTAAACATGACAAGCATCCTTAGTCCATTTATTTATCCATTTAAATCCACATATAAGCACTCCAACCACTTCCCCAGCAGCCATTCAACCAACATAGCAGGCAATCAAGCCATCATGAAAGCCTAATTGTCGCACAAAATAAATATGCAAATGATGAAAAAATACAGAAACTTCCATCTAACCTCCTGATGAACAGCACGGCAAAATTTACCTTGCATTCTTCCAAAATTATAAATGGAACATGAATAGTTGTATATCAAATACTTCAAATACAAAAACCAATTATATGAACCACAGTGTTGCTACCTCATTGAAACAACTAAATTTCAATTGATACTAGAAAATAGGTATGGAACATAAGAAAAGATGATCAGACTAAAGGCCCTAAAGCTTTTGGAACATTAAGAAAATCGGTATGGTTTGTAAGAAAAAAGCCAGCAGGTGCATATTAAACCAAAGGCGTACAAGGAGATACATGACACAAGCCACACAACAAAGCAACAAACAATACGTAAGTATAAACTATTGAACAATGCCACAACCATCAGAATACTTGTACTTCAGGCTTAAAATAAAGAAAATTCCGATAGTTGGTAATGGAAACACTAACATAGCAACTTAAGCACGAATAAAAAATTCATCGCACCTGATGGAGCAAACCCAGTGCATGAAATTGTACAAGGGCAGCTCTTGACTGCACAGCCTCCTGAACCTCATTACTCCATCTTTTAACTATCTCTGGATTGGTCTGAAAAATTTGTCAGACTTAAGTTCTTGAAGAAAAAAAATGAGATTCAAAAGACTTCAGTATTTACCTGGAGCAAGTGGATTCCACTAACCAAGGCTGCACTAGCAACCACAGGATTCTTGTCAACAATAGCTTGTTTCAAATACCGCTCAATCTGGATTAGTAAGGTACCATCTGTTATCCGACAAAGCACGCGAATAGCATTTGCACGGTACATATCAGTCTTGCTATTCATGTCTTTCATAAGGGAGCTTGTCACAATAATGACCTTTCAAAACGGACATAATTCGTCAGTATCTATACTCACATGCCATAAGTTTTATTGACTTGACAAACAGATGATGATCGTTAAAAGTTCAAAACATAATGTATAACCTCATCCGATGACGGAGATAATTCCTTAATCATCAAATAGACCATTCTCCTCAAACCTATATCTTTTGACTGAAAGAGTTTTGTCACAGCAAAGAAAACTTCCGTGGCTTCGACCTGTAAGAACAATGCAGAAACACACAATTCAAACAAGTTCACATTATTATACAAGTATTCATACAAATAATATGTAATAGCAATTTAACAAAGTATTGATGGATGGCCCATGAGGTCATTAAAGTATAATTTCATGAATAGAAAAACTTCACCTTAGTGAATGAGTCTCCTTGATTAAGAAGATATAGAAGCTTTGTGATGACCTGCAAACATAACACCAAACCAAATCATAAGCACCAAAAATATACATTGTCTGACTTGCACACTCTTTTTCCTTGGATAGGCCAAGGGAGGTTTGACACCACAAATAGAGAACGAGGCAAGAATAAAAAAAGACCTGAGAGCATTTTCGTGGGTCAAGTTGAGGATCATTAAAAACTCTAGCTTCTTGAAGAACAGCACCCTTCTCAAGCCCCAAATAAGGAGAATACTCCGCTGTAAAAAATGAACAAAACAGAAGCATTTGGTTATTTCATGACATCAACCAATTATTATTTCAGAAATAAATATTAAAGAATCTTGCACGATATCAGTAATTCAATCAAAGGAAGATATGATTGTTAACACACTTGTCATTGCAGTGCATCACTACAAAAGTTAAAAGAACAAGATCAACGGACAATCCAAAATCCAAATCCAAATCCAAATTAGCCAATTTAGTAGGAGCATATAGTGAGAAGTTCCAAACAGAAATGGCGCCATTCAATCAATTCACTTGTCAATGAAGTGTAGCATTATCAACTAAAATCAAATCTCCTGTCACGGGTTAATCAAGAACATATGTTACGTATTAAGAACTGATTTTGGCAAGCCTTCAAACAATGCACATTTCAATGTTGACGCGAGATTTACAAAGAAAAAAGCAAAATCCAAATTCCCATTTATGTTAGAAAGCTGTTGCCGATCCCAACGTTGTATAGGAGGAGAACCAGAGATCAGATCAACTAAAACTATAACTAACAATTCAAAATAAGGGCACAAGTTCTAAATAATTCGACCCGAACAGTTCCGATCGATTAAATTCACAAGAGTGTGCAGAAACATCCCAGATGAAACAGATCTCGAAGCTAACAACTGATCCAACACTGGCAACCAATGATTATGCTAATTGAGTCCCGAATTAAGCATAGAAAACAAACCGAAGCAAAAAGAGAAATAAATAAAGAAAACGGAACGGGCGACGCAGATAAAAACTGATAAAACTACCTTCATCGTCACGGTCGTCGTCTTTCTTTATGAGAGGCTGAGCCATTGCTAAGCAGTGTCAATCAATCCTAAAGTAAAGATCTGAAATCGTGCTTACAAATGCACAAATCTGTATCTCGATTCCGCTAGGGGTGTGAGGTCTCTATCTGACGCTCTCCTTCCCTCTATTTCAATTAACGCAGCAGAGGAAATATTTCGACGACGATGAGAGATCTCAACTTCGAGTTTCTTTTATCTTTTTATTTTTAATCTTTTTATTGCCTGTTAGCGCTTGTTACTTGTTATCTCTAGTCCTCTCATCCAATTTTTCTCCGAAAAATCTGTAACTTAAAGTAATTATAGTATTTATTTTTTAATTTTACACTCTAAAATTTTACTTTAAAATATAAATATTATTATAATAAATATTAACTTACCTAAATAAAATATAAAAAAACAAAAGTAAAAAATATATAATAATATAAAAATATTTAGGGGTAAATTGCTCCCCTTATTTTTTTAAGAAAATAGGTTAGAGATGCCCTTATAAGCAAAGGTTGAATGCATAAAGACCCTGAAATGGGCTCTAGTTGGATACTTTAAACTTTCAGCTGTGATACTTTATCCTTTAAAGTTTATAAAATTGATACACTTCGCCCCCTAAATACTAAGTACAGTTTTTGGTTTTGTTTAACTTTTCAAACATAAAATTTTTCTAACTTTTTTCTCTCCAATTAGAAGTTGACACGTAATATTGAGGGGCAAACTGTATTAGTTTTGCCAACTTTAGGGAGTAAGTGTTACACTTGAAAGTTTAGGATGGTCGATGGCGGTTAAAGCCAACTTCAGGGGGTCCGTATGTATTAGACTCAGGAAAATAATATTTCGCCGACTGCCTTTCAATTTTTTCCCCAGTTCTGTCTTAAAAAGTACACATGCAAGCCTACTCAACTTCACAAATGTGCATTTATTAGACCCGCAAATGCAACTAAATCACTTTCACTTCAATATACTCACGTGAAAAATAAAAAAAATTCTATAATAATTTTAATTAACTCCAATTTATTTTTTAATTATTACAAATATTCATAAATTTTAGAAAAGCAATCATAAAATCTTGAACAAATGATATACTTCTTTTCGTAAACTCTTTAATTTTTTTTACGGAAAAGGATTGCATTATGATTAAATGAGATAGGCAACACAAGTGGAAGGAGAATCAATTCAAACTTATGTTACCTCATCAAAGAAAACAGCTCTAGTAAGAGAATGAGCAACAATGTTTGATTCCCGCCTAGTCTAAGAAAATAAATAAGAGACAAGGTGTCAGGAAATAAACTTACAATCCTGAACAATGGACGAAAAATAAGAAAAAATCAACGTCAGACTTGTCAAAAAATCAAATAAAACCTTATTATCAGTTTCCACAATAATATGAGAGAAGCCAAGATCTTTAATCCACGTCAAAGCCTCTCTGACCGAGAGGGCTTCCGCCTCAAGGATAGAGACATAAAGGCGTTAGGTAGCCCGACTTAGCACCCACAAAACAACCACCACAATTACGGTTAATGGCACCATAGCAGATTGAGTTTCCGTCATTAAAAATAGTTGAGTCCACATTGCACTTTAGGTGCGGAACGCCATAATAGGTTGATGCGAAGCTGGGCTATTGACCGTAATGCTGCCATCGACGTCCAGGGCAGGTTCAACATCAACGGGCAGCGTTCCCCATAGGATTCGCCATTATAGCTCTGTATCATACTGTTGCACCAGCTTGAGTGTTGACATTTTGAAAAATACGTTTATTCCTGGCATTCCAGAGAGACCACAAAAGACAACAAACACGTTGAGCATAGTTCACAGAAGATCGACGGAAGAAGCCTGCAAGGAAATCATGAACCATAAAGGAGAGAGTATTATCAAGCAAAAACCACACATCACGAGCATAAGAGCAATGGAAGAAAATATGAGCAATATATTCCACGCCTAAAAAACAAGATTGGCAATAGTCATCCTCAACACAATGCCTATTCAACAAGGCTCTACGAGTAGGAATAATATCATTTAATAAATGCACATAAAGACCCGAATTTTTTTATGATATTTTTAGTCCCCAAACGAAAGACTACATAGTATGGTTTACCGGATTTGCATTGTCCAGTAGGGCCGCTAATGCACAGTACGCAGGTTTAACAAAGTAAAATCCGCCTATTTCGAAAGGCCAATGGGTCGAATCAGCCCTAGGGGTAGTTGGTAAAGGTGTGCGAGTAATAAGGTCTCCCTCAACACCATCAAAAAATGTATGAATCATAGAGACATTCCAAGCATGGTCATGGATAAAGTCAACCACCCGTAAACGGTCCAAGGAAATGCCAGCCTTTCTCAAAAAAAATAATCGATTGTTCACAATTGACCTAAGCTCTATTCACAACATAAATAGCCTCACGTTACCCACCCTCCATCGAATTGAATCTTTAAAAAAAGACATAGCAGAGAAGACATTCCGCCAGATATAGCTAGGGGAATCAGAGAGGACAGCAGATAAAACATCCCCATTCTTAAAATAACATGACTGAAAAACACGAGCAACCAGGCTATTAGGATGGGTCAGAAAGCGCCAAACCTGCTTCACCATAATCATGTACATAAATCACTTCCATAAAATTTCAAACAAATTCTACCCAATTTTAGTGTTGACGAATTGTTTAACATTTAGAATCTTTTAAGATTTTGAGTGCTAAATTCAAAATTCTTTTATAGCAGATTCCACATTCATTGCTTTTGTATCAAGGGACTTTGTGAAGCTCATTTTTGGGAAACCATTAGGGGAGAAGAATATATAATTGAAATATAGTATGAGCAAATTCACGATCCAATATGATATTTTAACATTGAGGAAAAAGCTAGGCTTATTAGGATAGATGTGACATCCCAGTACATACATTATAATTGCATTTGTTAACGTCCATTGCATCTCATGAAATTAGACTATTTAATATTTTACATGTTAAATTATAAGAAATTGATTAGTTAAGTTAATAATTATTCGGTGATACGAAATACGATATTTTATTGTCTAGGCACCAATCCATAGAAGAATACAATTTTAAGAAATAAGTAGAGTATAGTTATATTATAGATATAAAGTGGTTTATTGGATAAGATATTTGTATTGTTTAATATCAGTATTGTTATTAGTATTATTGGTTTAATATTAAGAAAGAATATAAAGGTATAGTTAGTGTATATATAATGTATGTATATAAAAATGTATTAGATAGACAAGAAATATTTTAATAAGTAATTATAATTATTACTATTACTATTACTATTATTATTTTTGCAATAGTTGTGTATTAGTGAGGGTATATTTGGTATATATTATTAAAGAATATATATATATATATAAGAAAGTAGGTAAGATGAGGATAAAAAATATGATCTCTATAACCTCTAGAAAGATCGGAATTATTCCACAGAAGAGAAGGAAGCATAAGGAAGAAGAGAAGAAGAGAGCTAGAAGGAAGGAATAAGGTATTTTAGTAACTTTGTAGTGCAATTTTTGTTAGGTTAAAGTTAGAATTAGAAGTTTTGGTAAGAAGATGAATTGTTCCTATTTGTGTCAAGGTTCATCTTGCAAAATTTGGGAATTTTTAGACATGTATATCAATAGTTATGATTTTTATAAGATGAAGTGTGCAGAATTGGATGATCAAAGAGATAGGGTGAGTTTCAAAATTAATCTGGGATTGTTATACTGCTTATAAAATTTTAATTTTTAGATATGTTATTCCCTTATGTGTATAGTTTAAGTAGGAAAAAGAATCAGGTCGATTCATGTCGTGTAGAGAGAGTTATACTCATTTTATTATGTTACTGTCCAGGTAAAGCGGGACTGAAATAGGTTTTGATGGGAAATTCCTTATAAATCGTATAAGGCTTTGAAAATTTTGAGGATTTATTATGTTATGGAATTGTGTAATAGGAATTGAACAAAAGAAGAATTATCACATTTGAGTAAGTGAGTTGAAAGTTATGAATTTTGAAGTGAAGTGAGGTCATAAGAACACTAGTTCTAAGTGCAGAAAACATGACAGATTTAGAGTTTAAAATACAAAATTCATAACAAATGGAAAAGTGATCAGAAAATTACGAAATTTTGATATGTTATAAAACTATGAGTTAAGAGTAAAATGAAACTAGAATCAGATCATTTGGTTGAGTACTTTGAGAGATATGATTGATTAAAGTCAGTAAGGTCATATAGATAGAAATTCTAGTTTATGTTAATCTTTATATATATACAAAAAAGAAATAAGATGTATATGTATGTTTATATTTGACATGAATTTATGTTATAGGAGCTCAAAACCGTGAAGGGATTCTAGAGGAATGTCCAAGTTATTTCCGAGAGAATTAGCTGGGATAATAAGTGAGTATAAACATGATATGAAATTCTGATTGTGAATTGTGTTGATATGTGACTATATATGTGAGTGGAACTTGATATATATGAAGTGTGTTGACATTATTTTTTTTAAAATAAATTGTATTGGAAATATATTGTTATGTGAATATAAACTTGATTTGAATTTTTAAGTGAATCATGTGCATATAAGTTTATAATGAGAATTGTATTTGATAAAGCTGAAATTATATGATATATGTTTGTGGAATATATGCTAAAATTCTATTGCACTAGTATATGCTAATTGTAAGTTCAATGGTTCGTATAACAAACATTTGCACATGAATATATGAAAAGTATAAGAAACGTTGTGACATAGCCGATCAAATATTGCAATACATGTTCTGTTATCTGGACCTATATGGTTAACCAATTGTTTATTTAGACCGAAAGGTCAACCAATTGTTACATAGCTGGCTAGCAAATCAATTGACAATTGTTATAAATGTTACATGTATCCCGGGGCAATAGTTTGGCTGGAAATGTCACAATAATTAAATGACCAGTTCATTCATTCTCATATAAGTTTGACTGTATATTGAATTTGTTAATGTATATATGTAATTTGCTATTGAATTTGTAATGTGTGTACATATGTGATTTGCTAAATTCATAAATTGTTTATATTCACTGAGTTGCGCCTCATATAAAGTGCTAAATTTTTTAGAGCTAATAAAGTTTGTAGAAGCTTATTACCCGTAGATATCATGGACGAAAGATTGTTGGCTGTGTTCCATCTCACTCCCTCTAATCACAAAACAAGCATATAGAATAGAAGGTGGTCAGGTTTTGATTTTGCTTTGTATAATATTGTTTTGTAAAAAGATATAATGTCACAAGTGATTATATATATAAATGAAGTATAAGTACAAAAAAATTTATATGTTGTGATTACGATTTTGGTGATTTAGTATAAGGTATAGGTTGTTTCAGATAGTATCAGAGCAGGGATATGATCACAGGGGCATCATATGCATATTTACATAAAAGTTAATAAATGTTAGGATTGTGCATGATATCACCTTTATGTTAACCCGAGGAGAGAGGAACCAGCCAAAGCTCGGCTTATATGATCATATGTACATTTACGTGTATCAAATGTATGTCAAGAGGCTTTGTGATACAAGGGCCTCCACTGTTTGCTCAAAGGGAAATGGTACTTGATGAATAGTAGAAGAATGATATAATATGATTCAAAGAAATTCTTTTAAGTGAATTGGTTGTTATAAATCAAGTGTACGAAATTGTTCACTCTAATTGATAAAGCAGTGTTAGTTGCTAATCTGATTAGATGAAATATTAAAGACTTTTTTTTATGTAATATTGAGTTTGAATTGGTTGATGAAGCAACGTGCAGTACCGATTGTTTCACCAAAGAAGTTAATTTAGAGTCGCCAAGTCAGTCACGAGTTATTTTCAAGGTGAACGTAAGGTAGTGCCTACTTGTTTGATTCTAGCAATGAGGGTTTTATCAGAACCAATGTGTCTACTTTGAGTTAGGATTTATGAGAATAGAGATCAAAGTTGATGTAAGTTGAAATTAATATAAATTAAGCTCTAGTAATAGATTTTACAGTTAAGTAAGGTATTTTTTATTGAATCAAATATGGTTATGGAAGAGGGTACTAGTGAAAGTCATAGAAGGCGAAAAGAGATAGAAGAAAGCAAGTGGAAGGGATAGAGGCTTGTGTACAGTCAATTTATTTCATTGTTTGCTGGAAATTTTTAGATTTGAGCACTCTTTGCTGTTTTTGTGTTTTCTCGAGTTTTACAAGTTCAATTTGAGTAATTCTTGTTCATATAATTTCATAAGACATGAATATTTTACAACTAGAAAATTTTGTCGAATTCCTTTGTTTATGGGTTCAAAAGTTTGATTTAAGTTGATGAACAAACTTTGTTTATGTGGATTTCCAGATTTAAACACTTTTAGTAATTATGAGTTATCTTTTAATTTATGGATTGGATTTGAGAAATTCCAAGTCTTGTGAGTTTTGAAGACATTGATGAAACTGAGTAAGAGAAAGTCTTGTCAAATTATATCGTTTAGTCATTTGAAAATTTGGTTAAAGTTGAGTAATACATTCTATTTTGCTGAAATTATCCAGATTCACCATTGTTTATTATTTATGGGTTTCCTCTTGATCTATAAGCTCTTTCTGGGAAATTTTTAACTAAGTGGATTTATACGACACATATGAAGCTATGTTTAGAATAAAGTATTTCCAAATTTGTACATTTACTAATTCAAAGTCAGTTGAAATAGGGTCATAAAATCAGTGTTCTGAAAATTTCAGATTGAGTACTACTGAATATTGAAATTGTACTATTCTTCCATTGTTAGAAAGCTAAGATATATCTAATTATAAATAAAATATTGTTTTGTCAAAACCCCATGTTTCTATTTCTAAATTACAGTTGAAATGAGATGGCGAATCTAATTTCTGAAAATGAAGTTACTGAGCTTCCTGTGGTTATGTTGTTTTACCTTGATGTGAAATACTTGAAAATCTAGTACTTAAGTTATCTTTATATGTGATGCATATGGAAGCTTGTTGATGATATAAGTGGTAATTCTGATAAAGTTTTGCTAAAAATGTGAACTTATTGTTTATTTGAAATTGAAGTATTTATATTGCCTATAGTAACTGAGTAGAATATGGATTCGAGTAGATTGGTGAAAAAGGGGGGGGGTGCATTACTACATAAACAGTTGAAGCTTTAACTTCGGGCTTGGTCGTTATTGTGAGATCGAGATGATTGATATTATTGTTGGTATTAAAGCTTCGGCTTGATTATAGGCAGTTGAATTGAGTCACTGTGAAAAACAAATATTCTTTACTTCGTATTGGTAATTTATTTGATCAATTAAAAGAAGCTAGGGTATTTTATATGATTAATTTGAGAGATAAGATAGATGGAAAACATGATATTAAACTCTTCAAAACCTCTGGAAGTTCCAGAAAATGTATAGCAGGAACAAGAATAATAAACGAAGAGATCGGTAAGTAGAAGTAATTAGGTAACTAATTGAACTTGTTATCCAATTTTCTTGATATTAGAGATAGAATTATGGTTCAAAATATAAAAGAGAATTGTAATCAGGCCATTTGAGGTTATATAGAAAAAGTTGTAGTCGTTTAACTAGGCGCTGTACATGTGAAATGGGACAGATTCAGGAAGTGAAAGAAAAATTTAGTATAAATTATATGCTAATCAGATGGTTACGAAATTTAAGTATGTTATAGTCATGAGTGTTACACAGAAAACGAGATAAGAACCATACCATTTGGTTTAGTATTGTAAGAGATATGAATTTTCGAAGTCATTAAGGTAATGAAGAATATGAATCTGGATTAAGTATAGTTTTGAAAGAATTGAAAAATTCACTATAGGATTAAGTATAGTTATGTTATCACCTTGAAAAGGCATATTAAGATTCGTAAAGAAGGAAAAGTTAGTACACAGTATACCGGACCTTATGAAATTCGTGAGAAAGTTAGTCCATTTGTTTATGCATCAGCATTACTGCAAGAATTAGCTCAAATTCACAACGTTGTTCATATTAGCATATTAAGGAAGTATCGATAAGACCCTACACATGTACTGAAGGATTAAGAATTAGATATTGCACATAATTTGAGTTATGTAGAGGAACCAGTGGAGATTATAGGGATATAAAGAACAAACAACTACGAAACAAAAGAACTAACATTCGTCAAAGTACATTGGAGATGTCATTTAGTGGAAGAAACTACTTGAGAAACAGAAGAACGAATGAGAAAGGATTACCCTTATTTATTTTTTGGATACATGTATTTAAATTTCGAGGACGAAATGCTTTAAGAGGGGGAGAATTGTGACATCTCAGTACATACATTATAATTGCATTTGTTAACATCCATTACATCTCATGAAATTAGACTATTTAATATTTTACATGTTAAATTATAAGAAATTGATTAGTTAAGTTAATAATTATTCGGTGATACGAAATACGATATTTTATTGTCTAGGCACCAATCTGTTGAAGAATATAATTTTAAGAAATAAGTAGAGTATAGTTATATTATAGATATAAAGTGGGTTATTGGATAAGATATTTGTATTGTTTAATATCAGTATTGTTATTACCATTATTGTTTTAGTATTAAGAAAGAATATAGAGGTATAGTTAGTGTATATATAATGTATGTATATAAAAATGTATTAGATAGACAAGAAATATTTTAATAAGTAATTATAATCATTACTATTACTATTATTATTTTGTAATAGTTGTGTATTAGTGAGGGTATATTTGGTATATATTATTAAAGAATATATTTATAAGAAAGTAGGTAAGATGAGAATAAAAAATCTGATCTCTAAAACCTCTAGAAAGATCAGAATTGTTCCATAGAAGAGAAGAAAGCATAAGGAAGAAGAGAAGAAGAGAGCTAGAAGGAAGGAATCATGTATTTTAGTAACTTTATAGTGCGATTTTTGTTAGGTTAAAGTTAGAATTAGAAGTTTTGGTAAGAATATGAATAGTTCCTCTTTATGTCAAGGTTCATCCTGGAAAATTTGGGAATTTTTAGACAAGTAGATCAATAGTTATGAGTTTTATAAGATGAAGTGTGCAGAATTGGATGATCAAAGAGATAGGGCGAGTTTCAAAATTAATCTGGGATTGTTATACTACTTAGAAAATTATAATTTTTGGATATGTTATTCCCTTATGTGTATAGTTTAAGTAGGAAAAAGAATCAGGTCGATTCATGTTATGTAGAGAGAGTTATACTCATTTTATTACGTTGTTGTCCAGGTAAAGCGGGACTGAAACAGGTTTTGATGGGAAATTCCCTATAAATCGTATAAGGCTTTGAAAAATTTGATGATTTAGTATGTTATGGATTTGTGTAATAGTAATTGAACAAAAGAAGAATCATCACATTTGAGTAAGTGAGTTGAAAGTTATGAATTTTAAAGTGAAGTGAGGTCATAAGAACACTAGTTCTAAGTGCAGAAAATAGGACAGATTTAAAGTTTAAAATACAAAATTCATAACAAATGGAAAAGTGATCAGAAAATTACGAAATTTTGGTATGTTATAAAACTATGAGTTAAGAGTAAAATGAAACTAGAATCAGATCATTTGGTTGAGTACTTTGAGAGATATGATTGATTAAAGTCAGTAAGGTCATATAGATAGAAATTCTAGTTTATGTTACTCTTTATATATATATACAAAAAAGAAATAAGATGTATATGTATGTTTATATCTGACATGAATTTATGTTATAGGAGCTCAAAACCGTGAAGGGATTCCAGAAGAATGTTGTTATTTCCGAGAGAATTAGCTGGGATAATAAGTGAGTATAAACATGATATGAAATTGTGATTGTGAATTGTGTTGATATGTGACTATATATGTGAGTGGAACTTGATATATATGAAGTGTGTTGACATTATTTTTTTTTAAAAAATTGTATTGGAAATGTATTGTTATGTGAATATAAACTTGATTTGAATTGTTAAGTGAATCATGTGCATATAAGTTTATAATGAGAATTGTATTTGATAAAGCCGAAATTATATGATATATGTTTGTGGAATATATGCTAAAATTCAACTGCACTGTATATGCTAATTGTAAGTTCATTGGTTCGTATAATAAACATTTGCGGTTGAATATATGAAAAGTATAAGAAACGTTGTGACATAGCCGATCAAACATTGCAATACATGTTCTGTTATATAGACCTATATGGTCAACCAATTGTTTATTTGGACCGAAAGGTCAACCAATTGTTACATAGCTGGCCAGCAAATCAATTGACAATTGTTACAAATGTTACATGTTTCCCGGGGCAATAGTTTTGCTGGAAATGTCACAACAATTAAATAACCGGTTCATTCATTCTCATATAAGTGTGACTGTATATTGAATTTGTTAATGTATATATGTAATTTGTTATTGAATTTGTAATGTGTGTATATATGTGATTTGCTAAATTCATAAATTGTTTATATTCACTGAGTTGCGCCTCATATAAAGCGCTAAATTTTTCAGAGCTAATAAAGTTTGTAAAAGCTCATTACCCGTAGATATCATGGATGAAAGATTGTTGGCTGTGTTCCATCTCTCCCTCTCCTCACAAAACAAGCATATAGAATAGAAGGTGGTCGGGTTTTGATTTTGCTGTGTATAATATTATTTTGTAAAAAGATATAATGTTACAAGTGATTATATATATAAATGAATTATAAGTATAAAAAAAATTTTATATGTTGTGATTACGATTTTAGTATTTTAGTATAAGGTATAGGTTGTTTCAATAGAAGAGAAGTCTTAAATTAGTTTTTAATTTGGCACATGTTTTCGCAAAGGCCAAATGCATACGTTTCCCCCTAAATTTGGGTTTCATCGCCCTTGGTCATCCCGAACTTTCAAGTATGATACTTTACCCCCTAAAATTGGCAAAACAAATACAATTTTCTCTCTAAATGCCACATGTTAGCTTTTGATTGGAGAGAAAAAATCAGAAAAATGATATTTTTGAAAAGTCAAACCAACCAGAAGCTGATACGTGACATTGACGGGACAAGCTGTATCAGTTTTTCCAACTTTAGGGTGATAAAGAGTCACAATTGAAAGTTTGGGATGGCTAAGGGCGATTTTGGGTCGGCAATATATGCATTTGGCCTTTCATAAAAAAACATATGATTTTGTATGTGCGTACAATAAAATAAGTTGTATATGTAAAATATATGGCTAATAATGTTCTATTAGATACCAATAAGGGTTAGTCCAAGTGATAAGCGACTTGGTTGTCTTAAGCAAGTTCTTAAGTTCGAGTCCTAGTGAATGTAGGAAATGCTTATTGGGAGACTCACCCAGTACAGCCAGGTGCACGAACAGGTTGGATCTAGATGTAGGGAATGATATGACTTGATAATTTAAAATGGGTAAACTTCAAAAGGTACCATGAGGTTTCGCTCATTTGCAAAACGGGGCATGAGAATTTTTTTTTAAGAAATGGAGTTTATGGTTTAAACAATTGGCAAAAAGAGGGGAAAATTATTTTTTTTAGAATAGTTATGTTACAGAAAATATTTTAATCAATTAAACATTCTCATAATTTTACCTTATTCCTTAAAAATATACGTCACGATTTGAATAAATTTCGAAGATTTTTTTCATTTTTATAATTTTTTAAAGTTTATCATTGTATTTTAATTAAAAAAAATATTTGCATTATTAAAAAAATTTCAAAAATTATCACTGATGTGTATTGCATTTTTTATTCATCAATCTACAAAATTACGCATAAAAACGAACAAAATTACTCATTGTCGTGACATAATTTGATATTGAGAATCATCTTTTTCAATTTTTTGAAGCGCAAACCCCATTGTATAAAAAAATATTCCGAGACCCCGGTTTGCAAATGAGTGAAACCATATGATATATTTTTTAAATTTGCCATTTAAAAAGGTAGAGAAACTTAAAGTAAGTCAAGATGTTACATATCAATTTTTTTCGCACTAATGATCTTTGTGCATATTGAAGTTGTGTATACATGAGCTTACACATGAACACACTACAAAATTAGGACAATATAAGCATCTTTTGGCCACATGTATATTAAATCAATTGTGCATATTTTACAAGAGCCCCGTCAATAAAAACCATGAACATGTATGCAAGATTAGAAAGCAGAAAAATATAGATTGCAACATTCCTAAAATTTTGATTGAGATCAATTAATTGTTGATGCAAGTTAGCTATGAGTCTAAACAATAAATATTAGCTAAGAGACGTGAATGGCTAACTAGCTAGCTAGAAAATAACAGACTATAGTTAATTCTAATGTAGCCATGTAGAGAATTATCTTGTATATATGTTCAAGGGTTAGGTCTTCTACTAGCCATGTCACCATATTTGGTTGCCTCCTCACCACTTGAAAAGGAACGAGTGAGCCAATATTCACTTGCCATGCATGTATTCGCTGCTTGTATATTCACTACTATCCAGAACCGCCTTTGTGAACTTCTTCATGTCAGCACTATACATCGAACTCTCATAATCAGTACTGCCTGAAGTTGCACTACGTGGCTTTGCATCCTCTAGTTGATCTAATGATGCATCTCCTTCCAATGCTCTAACAATCTTTATTTCATGTTAAAAACAATTCAAAACACTATACCACACTATTAAGTTAAGCATATGATTTGTATCATGTGTCCAATTTTTACAACACATGTCGTTTAGACTATTTTAACACCGAATAAAATCGACATTAGTGATTGATATCTTAATTCGTTTCAGGAAATTTCTTATGCAAGTTAACAAAAAGTTAAGCTTATATTTACAAATTTACAATATTGGTGATAAAACAGTTTCTTACTTGACTCATCTTTGGTCGTCTTCTAGCTGAATGTCTAATGGATGCACTTGCAGATGCCACCATACGTGCCAACTCCGCTGAGTCATAGTTACCTTCCAAAAGAGGATCAACCAATCCTTTGAAGTTTCCGGTCTCCATTGCACTTGAACATAAAGGTCTAGCCTATTATGGATAAACCATTTAAATAATTAGTTTGAAAAAGTAATCTGTATATAATTATTTTCCTCTAAGGGGAAAAATATTTTAACTTAAGGTATTTACCCAATCAACCAAACTCTCATCCATATCCGAATCTAAATCCACTGGTCGATGCCCTGTTATTAATTCTAATAACATGACACCAAAGGAGAAAACATCTGATTTTTCTGTAAGCTTGCCACTTGATGCATACTCTGGAGCCAAGTACCTACATTCAAAATCAACATAATTATCTTTATTTTGCATTTCATATATTACCATGAATAAGCAACTAAAAAATAATCATTATAGTTTTCTCACCCAAAAGTTCCCATGACACGAGTTGAAACATGAGTATTATTGTCCGAAGATAGCTTGGCCAACCCAAAATCCGCCACCTGAACAAGTCATAACATAATGTTTAATATATGAATAATATGATCATGAAAAATGAACAAATTGGATCAAGTAAACTGTATATTGATCTAGTTAAAAGTACATATTAATTGATTGATGTTTAACAATGGACATACCTTAGTTTCAAAGTTGAAATCAAGCAAAATATTTGCAGTTTTAATGTCTCGGTGGATGATGCGGGGATGACCTGTAGTTATACGAATTAGAGGCAAATAAATCATAGCCTTAAATTAATTTAACAATAAATTTTATATATGTGTGTTGATATATAATAAATGACTTACAATCTTCATGTAAGTAAGCGAGTCCTTTAGCTGACCCAAGGGCAATTTTCATTCTAACGGACCAATCCACAACAGGGCAATCCTTTCCTGTAAAAATTAAATATACTTATTTCATACAAGAAAACTATCCACTAACCTTAGTAAAATTTAATAACGAGTTCTGTGATTGTTCTAATCAAAATTATTAGAATTTCAAAAAAAAGATTTCTCATCAAATTACGTGACATTTGGTTCGCATAATGTAATAATATATGATGAAATAAAACAAGTATTTCTTATGAAATACACAGTGGCCGAAGGAGGGCAGGTGTCGATGACTCACAAGCCATTGAAAGCTCCCCTATATGCAACCTATATATCTGTCGGTCTACGATTTGCTGAGCTAATTGGGTAAAAAACTATAATTATTTTCCCACTTGATTCAAAATTTTGACTTAACTAGTGGAATACTTATTTTATTTTTTCATATTTTCTTTCATTCCACGAAGGCAAACAATGGAAAAAAAACTAAATGAAACTAAAAATGCAAAATGTACTATATTATAAAAATTACCATGAAGGTGGAACTCAAGAGTAGAATTAGGCATAAACTCATATACAAGGAGCCGTTGACAGTCAGAAATGCAATATCCAACAAGTGACACAAGATGGCGATGATGGACTCGGCTAATAATCTCAACTTTAGCTTGAAATTCACGGTCTCCTTGTCCACTTCCAGCTTTAAGACTTTTAACTGCAATCTCCTTTCCATTAGGTAATACCCCTTTGTGCACATAACCGAACCCACCTTGCCCTTTGTGCGAACCCATTTGTGGCTAGGGCTAGCTCTTCATAACTGAAACTGTTCTGTGTGAGCCCAAGAGCCATAGTTGGATGAGGGGGAGGGAGGAGTGGACCATGTGGCCCTAAATAGTTTGAGCTCATTTCACTGCTATTTAGCATTTCTGTACTGAATTGGTGTGATGGAGGTGGAGGCGGTGGCAATGGCCAAGATCCGTATGTGCCAGGCGGCGCCGGTAAGCCACCCATCTTGTTAAAACCACCCCCCATTTTATCAGTGTTATATTGGTTGCTATTTTGCCAATTATTGTCATGTGTTGGAGTGTTATAATAATTGTCACCTGAAAGATTGTCCATCTATAAATAACCAGTTTAACCTTTTATAAAATGAAATAATATAATTTCTCCATTAATTTTTTTAATATGTCAATCAAATTGATTATTGATATTTTTTATTCACTATTTTTCCTTTTTACATTGAAAAAAAATATTTATAAATACACATACGCATTAGGCCTCTAACACAAAAAAAAAAAGTATTTCATTATCAAATTAAACTAAAAAACGTGTCTTTTCTGCAGTAATATCTTAGTGTTGAGACTTTTTTGGTAATTGGGGACCCTATGGGTTGAGCACATATGGTGGGTGGAAATTTTACTTAAGTGTGATTGCAAATTTTTTTTAAAAAAATTAACTTAAAAATGTTTTTCGTTTGATACTTCAACAATCTTATGTTAAACTATAAAAAAATGGCAATTCCAAAGGTAAATGATAAAATAAACATTTTCAATCAAACTAATGTTTGTAAAGGAGCTCAATGCATAGAATTGTAAATTACTAAATGTCACAATGAAATATCATAAGCTTAAACCAGTGTTTTAAAAATCGGGCTAGGCGGGCGTCTAGGCTGAATTTTTCATAACACCGTCGCAATTTTAGGTAGTCGGGCGGTCCTAGGCGGTTGACCGATCTAGGCGGTGCTAGGCGGTTCAAGGCGGTCCTAGGCGGGGTTTTTTGTTTTAAAAATCGGCCTAGGCGGACTGTTTAGGCGGTGTCTAGGCGGGATTTTTCAAAACACTATTATTAAAATATGTTTTAAATTATAATTTTTTATATTTTATATTATTATAATTTATTTTTTAATTGAATTTATATTTTTATATATTAAAAAATAAAAAATACAAATCCGCCTAGATCCCGCCTAGGTTCCGCCTAAGCCCCGTCCAGGCCCCGTCTAGACGTTTTAAAGCCTCGACCTTCCGACTAGCGTCTAGCGCTTTTTAAAACATTGGCTTAAACAATAAAAACCGATGCCACAAAATACATTGTGTGTTTTATAGATTACCTAAGCATTTTTATACATTCAACTTATAAATAAACAAACTTCTATTCAATTATTTAAAAGTCATTATTGCCATTTTTATGATAAAAATGACCATAAAAAAGTTAAAATGTTTTTTCATATAGAATTCAAAAGGAGAGATGCAAAAGTTTAAATCAAAACTTTAATAATTGGTTTCTAATCAATTTATTGATGAATAAGTTGGTGAAATGATTAATTTCCTTAATGATACGGCTTACTATGTGGTCATATAAATCGAGGATTTAAAAAATTAGAAAAAAATTAACAAATATTTTTGAAACAAATATGAACGAGAATGTAAAACATACTAGTGGATGGAGGGGCCTCTGCGTAATAACCATAATCTTCTCTTTTCTTTTTCTTTCTTGTACATAAACATGCAATTATCCCAAGCAATATCAGTATTACCACCCCAGCTCCAATTCCGATTGCAATGGGTAAGATGTTTATTTCATTTCCATTTTCATTGGATGATTTTGATTTAGATCCCACTGATCGATGCGGAGATGGTGAATATTTTGTCCGTGATGACGGTGGAGGAGGCGGCGGCGAAAAACTTTCATCGTTATTATTTTTTGAAGATGGTGGAGGTGGTGAGTTTTCATCCGAAGAAGTGGGTGGTGGTGGTGATGAAGATTCTGAGTCACCACTTGGTGGGGGCGGTGAAGAATTTGAGCTGTCGCTGGATGGTGGGGGTGGTGAAGTTGGTGGTGGTGAAGATGAAGAATTGTCAGATGGCAGTGGTGGTGGTGGTGAATCTATTGACGGAGGAGGAGATGAAGAATTACTTGGCGGTGGGGCGGAAGACATGATGGGAGGATCCGGCGGATATTGCCCTTAATAGTGCCGGATAGACCCCACCGCTCTTCCTACTACAATTAGATTGATTTCTCAAATGGTGGAAAGAAAAGCATACATGATAATAGTTACTTGAAAATAGATGGACAATGCTTTTATTTCCGATAATATGGGAAACTCTTGCCTTTAAGACATCATTTGATCTCTCTTCCCCTACTTTTACGCTATACCCTCTACAATTAACAAAGCCTGCTTTGTATTCATACATGCACCTTTTTCAATTTTTTTGATAAAATTTGTCAATTTGCATTGGTCCTGTTGATTGGTGTCCCTTTAAATGTGGGACCCACTGAAATTAAAAAAAAGAAAAAAGAAGAAAAATACAAATCGAATTCGGTGGTGATTGGTGGCCAATTAAAGGAATTGAAAGACAGCATTTCACGCGTCTTTCAATTCCTATAAATAGAGAGGCATTCTGCCTCATTTCAGCCAGAGATTGAAAAACTCAGATATAAGAATATAATCTGTGGATATAAACTTAGGAAAGAGGTTCCTAAGAGTTGGGTAAGAGAGAAAATAGTGAGGTTTTGGGAAACACTTGTGTGCCACTATTTTGTAATCTCATGGTGTACCTACTATTATTTTATAGTGGAGAATTATTCGGAGTTTGTCCCGTGATTTTTCCCTAATTCATTTGGGGTTTCCACATAAAAATCTTTGTGTCTTTTTATTCTGCTGCTATTATCTTTTCTCGTAATCTATTATTGGGCCTAACAAGTGGTACCAGAGCCGAAGGTTGTTTTATTAGTAAAATCCATGGACATATTTTTCAAAAATAAATATACCACGACGACGAGAAAATTACGATAAATTTGGTGGCGCAACCCGTTCGAAAAACCGTCGCAGATACACAATTTAAGTGACTAGTAAAATAGTAACTTGAGTAATAGTATTCATATATAATACTATTCATATCGGCCATCTTTTATGAAAAGTTTTATTTAAGTATATGGGAGGCATACTGTTACCATTCCAATATACAAGTATTAGTTGGGTATACGGTATTATTCACATATACAGTCACTATTTATGTAAATAGTGAAATTCGTGAATAGTAAAATTTTGCCATTCTTAAATTTTCGACATGGCGAATGACGGTGTAATGATCAAATTGACGGATACAAATTATTCAATGTGGAAATCCAGAATGGAGGACTACCTCAATTGCAAAGATTTGTATGATCCAATTGAGGGTGACGACGCAAAGCCGAAGGATATGAAAGATCAGTAGTGGATAAAGTTGAAGAAGCAGACATTGGGTACAGTACGCTAATGGATAGATGCTAGCCTGTACAACCACGTGAGGAATGAAACAGATCCCAAAGTTCTCTGGAAGAAGCTAGAGGATATGTACGAGGCTAAAAATGCTCAAGAAAAAGTGTTCATGATTCACAAAGTCATGAACTTGAAATTGACAGAGGGATGATCAATTACACAACAGCTGAACGACTTTGAAGGATTCATAAGTGAGTTAGCAGTCACCGATATGTCCTTGGATGATGAGATGCAAGCATGTCTTTTGATGGGAACTCTACTAGATAGCTGGGATACTCTTGTTGTATCACTGAGTAACTCAGCTCCAAATGGTGTGGTAACAATGTCTATGGTAAAGAATAGCCTTCTTAATGAAGAACTTCGTAGAAGAGACGTTGCCAGTACCAGTTCACAAGCCCTTGTCACGAAAAACAGGGGTCGAAGCAAGAGTAGAGGTCGTGGGAATGGAAAATCGAAAGATAGATCCAAGTCTCGGGAGAAGAGGTCATGCTATCACTGTGGAAAGCAGGGCAGGGCCATCTCAAAAGGAACTGCCGTTTCTTTAAACAAGAGAATGCAAATCGAAGTCATGATAGTGACAAAAATACATCTGCTACAACCACAAAAGAAGATGGAGAGGTGGCTTTAGTATCTCATGATGCAGATTGTTGTCATGTTGAAGATGCAGATACCGAGTGGATTGTAGATTCTGGTGCCTCATACCACTGTGTTCCAAAAAGGGAATACTTCTCAACATATAAAGCATGCGTTTATGGTACTATTAAAATGGGAAATAATAGTGTCTCACAAATGGTGGGAATCGGTGATATCTGCGTGAAGACAAGTGTCAGATGCACATTAACACTTAAAAATGTGCGACACATTCCAGATCTTCGGTTGAACCTGTTGTCTGTTAGTGTATTGGACAAGGAAGGTTATCACAATCATATAGGCAATGAAAATTGGAAACTTACCAAAGGATCGTTGGTGGTGGCGAAAGGAAGATTGTGTTGCTCGCTATACAAAATGCACGCAACAATATATGCGGGTCAACTGAATACAGTTGGAGATGATGCTTCACCGAATTTGTGGCATAGGCGACTGGCGCATGTTAGTGAGAAAGGGTTGAATATACTGGCTAAGAAGTCCCTCATCCCATTAGCCAAAGGAAAAATTAACCCGTGTGATCACTATTTATTTAGGAAGCAACATCGAGTTTCATTTCAGAAAAGCTCTAGAAGGAGAAATAATAAGTTAGAGCTGGTACACTCTGACGTTTGTGGTCCCATGGATACAGAATCTATTAGAGGAAGAAGATACTTTCTTACCTTCATTGATGATTTCTCAAGGAAGACATAGATTTATTTGCTGCGCACAAAGGATGAAGTATTCAAGCACTTTCAGCAATTCCATGCAATGGTGGAAAGGGAGACTGGAGTGCCATTGAAGTGTTTATGCACAGATAATGGTGGTGAGTATATCTCCAAGGAGTTCAAGGATTACTATAGCCAACATGGTATCAGGCATGAAAAGACAGTTCCTGATACACCTCAACAAAATGGCATTGCTAAACGAATGAAAAATACCATTGTCAAAATAGTTAGATCCATGCTCAAAATGGCTACCTTACCTAAGTCATTTTGGGGAGAAGCTGTCAATACTGCTGTCTATCTTATCAACCGACTACCTTTAGCATCTTTGGATTTTGATATTCCAGAGAGGGTCTGGACAGGTAGAAATATCTCATACTCTCACTTGAGGGTATTTGGCTGCAAGGCATTTGTGCATGTTCCTAAAGAGCAAAGGCTAAAGCTTGATGATAAATCAGTTCCTTGCACTTTTGTCGGTTATAGAGATGAAGAGTTCGGCTACAGATTATGGGATCTAGTGAAAAAGAAAATTGTACGGAGCTGAGATGTTGTATTTCACGAGAATGATATCATCGGTGAAAGATCTACAAGTGACGGTGTTATCAATATAACCCCAAAGAGCATTCTATCAGATGATGCCACAGAAAAAAGAATGCACCAATCAGAACAAGATGGAGAAGAAGAGCCAGTTATGAGGGATCAAGATGTGATTATGGAGAAGAAGAGCCAGTTGTGAGGGATTAAGATGCGATTGTAGGTGAAGATACGAATGAAGAAGGTATTGAGCAGGGGGAGCCAGAGAACCCCATTCTACCAGAAGAAGAACCTCAACTAAGGAGGTCAGTCAGAGAACGCCAACCATCTACAAAATACTCCAGTTCTGATTATATTTTAATCACTGATGAGGGGGAGCCTAAAAGCTTCCAAGATGTGCAATCTTGTAAAGATAAAGATTGTTGGATGAAGGCCATATAGGAGGAGATGAATTCTTTAAAGAAGAATGATACGTACGAGCTGGTAAAACTTCCTAAAGGGAAGAGAACACTCAAGAACAAAAAGGTGTACAAGCTGAAGAAAGATGATGGACACCTAGTGAGATTCAAAGCTCGATTGGTTGTCAAAGGCTTTACTCAAAAGAAAGGTATCGACTTTGACGAGGTCTTTTCACCAGTTGTGAAAATGAGTTCCATTCGAGTTGTGCTAGGTCTTGTAGCCAGCTTGAACCTTGAGTTAGAACAGCTTGATGTAAAGACCGCGTTCTTGCATGGGGATTTAGAAGAAGAAATTTATATGGAACAACCAGAAGGTTTCAAGGTCAAGGGAAAGGAGGACATGGTGTGTCGCTTGAAGAAAAGTTTGTATGGGCTAAAACAAGCCCCGCGGCAATGGCATAAAAAGTTTGATTCCTTCATGGTGAATCAAGGATACAAGAGGACAGAAGCTGATCCATGTGTATATGTCCAGAAATTCCCTGATGGAAAATCATGTGTATATGTCCAGAAATTCCCTGATGGAAAATTTATCATTCTTCTCATATATGTTGATGATATGCTAGTCGTTGGGCCAGATGCCAAAATGATTAGTAAGTTGAAGTGTGATTTGTCTAAGGCGTTTAACATGAAGGATTTGGGACCGACAAGGCGAATTCTTGGAATGGAGATTATCCAAGATCGGAGGTCCAGCAGGCTGTGGTTATCGCAAGAAAAATATATTGAACGGGTACTAGAAAGGTTCAATATGAAGAATGCTAAACCAGTTAGCACTCCACTTGCCGCTCATTTCAAGTTGAGTAAGAAATCCTACCCTTCAACAGATAAAAATAGAGAAGATATGTCAAATGTTCCATATTCTTCAGCGGTCGGCAGTTTAATGTATGCAATGGTGTGTACAAGACCAGACATCGCTCATGTAGTTGGTGTTGTGAGTAGATTTCTGTTAAATCCCCAGAAGACACATTGGGAAGCAGTTAAATGGATCTTTAGATACCTGAGAGGAACTTCAAAGTTATGTTTAACCTTTGGAGGTGGAAAGCCAGCACTTGTTGGTTACACAGATACGGATATGGCTGGTGACCTTGATGAAATAAAATCTACATCAGGTTACTTATTTACATTCTCAGGGGGAGCTATTTCATGGCAGTCACGGTTATAAAAGTGTGTTTCATTATCAACAACTGAAGCAGAGTACGTTGCAGCAACAAAAGCAGGAAAGGAAATGCTTTGGTTAAAGCGATTCTTTCAAGAATTGGGTGTGCAAGAACAAGACTACATAGTTTATTATGATAGTCAAAGTGCACTAGACTTGAGCAAGAATACTATGTATCATGCGCGGACAAAACATATTGACGTAAGGTATCATTGGCTCAGACTTGCCATTGAAGGAAAAGAGTTCAAGTTGCAGAAGATTCATACAAACAACAATGCTGCCGATATGCTGACAAAGGTCGTTCCAAAAGAAAAGTTTGATCAGTGTGTCAAAGCAACCGGGATGGAGAGTCCCACAATGTAGTCGGGAGGGGGAGATTTGTTGAGTGGTGTCCCTTCAAATGTGGGACCCACTGAAATTAAAAAAAAAAGAAAAACGAAGAAAAATACAAACCGAATTCGGTAGTGATTGGTGGCCAATTAAAGGAATTGAAAGACAGCATTTCACGCGTCTTTCAATTCCTATAAATAGAGAGGCATTCTGCCTCATTTCAGCCAGAGATTGAAAAACTCAGATATAAGAATATAATCTGTGGATATAAACTTAGGAAAGAGGTTCCTAAGAGTTGGGTAAGAGAGAAAATAGTGAGGTTTTAGGAAACACTTGTGTGCCACTATTTTGTAATCTCATGGTGTACCTACTATTATTTTATAGTGGAGAATTATTCGGAGTTTGTCCCGTGATTTTTTCCTAATTCATTTGGGGTTTCCACGTAAAAATCTTTGTGTCTTTTTATTCTGCTGCTATTATCCTTTCTCGTAATCTATTATTGGGCCTAACACGTCCGTTCTCAAACGAACTCAAATAACGATTAACTAAGTCCAACTACATCCACTTTTTTTTAATAACAAATCATTCTAAAAAGGAGTATAATAGAAATTTAATCAAGACTATCATCTTTTTTTAAAAAAAAATTGCCTCATGGGGTTTACGATAATAACAAAGAAAAACATACATCACCACCCGCCCATATATTGACTTGAACCTGTGACTTCTAGGATTATAACTTCAAGGCTCAATCACTAGACCAAGCACTGTCAGCTTTCGGTTCGTTTTGTTTACAAATTATGACCAAATTAACAATGTTGAGTTCAATAGATATTTTCTGACGTTCAAATGATCCCCTAAGTAATTTATGTTATTTATTTGAATGATTGGATCTTAACTTTATTATTATAATTGAAGAATGATGGAATGAATTTGTTATAATGGAAATATGATCAGCTTATATATTTTTTTTATATATGTATAGTTTTATTCAATTTCAATGTGTTTGAACGACTTAATGGTAAAATCAAACCAAAACTGATAAAAGAATATCTCTAAAACCTTTGTCAAATTTTCATAAAATTTTTTTTGTCGGATTAAACTAAATAAAATTTGGTAATCCATCAAAATCTTTTTTCAATTTGGTATCGGTTCAATTTTCAGTTAGATCCAAATTATGATCAGTCCTACATAAATACTCACATATAATAATAATGAAGAATCTATTTTCAATATTATGGACAGTTAAAATTAAAAAACACAAAAATAGAGCATCCGTCTAGAATGTAAACTATGTATAAACATTTAAAAATGATGTATTTTCTAAGAATTTCATAATCATTAATGTTTTAACTAACCCTTTTTATTATTAAATTGTTAAATTTCAATGATGTTACTAATATATTATTAAATATATTAATTGAATGTCTAATTACCGTATTTTTTTAAGAAACTGGAATATTATTAATTCATTAAACCTTCAATACAAGAGGGGGAGGGCCGGATATCCATTCACCCATCACCGACTCGAAATAAATTGCTCGTGCTAACGAGTGAGCAACATGATTTTTAGTTCTGGTCACAGAACTAAATAAACAAGACACAAAGGTTCTAGATAGTTTTTTCTAGACTTATTGGAATATAATTGGGGATGATATCTTTTTGTGTTTATCTGATGTGTTGATGACTAGTTGTATGTCTGATTTCTTACAAAAAAACTAATATTGTCTTAACCCCTAAAATATCAAACCCTAGGCATATTTCGGATTATAGACCTATTGCCTTATGCAATGTCCTTTACTGAATTTTGTCTAAGGTTTTGGCTAACAGACTAAAGGGGTGCTTAATAATGTGGTGTCTGAGTCTCAAAGTGCTTTTCTTCCTGGTCGTTTGATTACTAATATTGTGTTGATTGCCTATGAAGTGGGACATTACTTACATCGTAAGAAGAAGGGGGTAAAGGTTCTAGTTGCTTTAAAATTAGACATGGCTAAGGCGTATGATAGAATAGAGTGGCAATATGTAAGAGCTGTCTTGGTTCAGATGGGCTTTTCATCTGTATAGGTGAATTGGATGTTGATGTGCATATCCTCGACTCGCTACTCCTTTTTAACTAGTGGTCGTCTATTTGGTGATGTTTTACTTGAGAGAGGTTTGAGGCAAGGTGACCCCTTGTTGCCTTATCTTTTCATTCTTTGTGTGCAGGGCCTCTCTGCTGTTCTATCTCATCTTCAGAGTAGAGGTCTTATTCATGGGGGTAAGGTAGCACAAAATGCTCCTCCGGTTTCTCATTTATTTTTTTTGCTGATGATAGTTACCTCTTCTTTCGGGCTACCCTTGATGAGTGTAATAATATCAAGAGTTGCCTCTTTGATTACGAAAAGGCAGCTGGTCAAAAAGTGAACTTTCAAAAATCTTAAGTTTCCTTCAGTGCCAATCTATGCAGATTATTTGCGACTTTTTTAATGTGCCCTTAACAGCTTCTTCAACAAAATATTTAGGCATGCCTATGCAAATAGGGAGGAGTAAAATTAGTTCATTTGGCTTCTTAAGAGATCATATTTGGAAGAAGATCAATTTATAGAGGTCCAAATGTTTAAGTTGGGGTGGACGGGAAGTGTTAATTAAATTAGTGTTGCAATCATTACCTGCATACATAATGTCTCTCTTCTGCATTCCACTTGGTTTATGTGGTGCTATTCATAAGTTATTGAACTCCTTTTGGTGGGCTTCTAGCAATGGCGATAGGAGAGGCATTAGATGGCAACGATGGGAGCTCCTATGTAGGCCAAAAAGTAAAGGAGGAATGGGGTTTAGAAATCTAGTGGATTTTAATACGGCCTTGTTAGGAAAACAAATTTGAAGATTTTTGTTATACCTAAATTCCCTAGTATGTAGAATATTCTAATCGAGATAATTTATGAACCAATCGGTTCTGCATGCCCACCTTTCGGAATCCCCTAGTTATGTTTGGCGTAGCATATTCTCCAGCTTGGAGTATGTTAAAGCTAATATTTGGTGGTGAATAGGAAACAACCTAAACATTTCTATTTTGAACAACGTATGGGTTAATCATGTGGAGCGAATTAGGTTATCGGGTAATAATGTGCAGGATATTCATGATCGGAGTGTAGCTTGGTTGATTAGGAGTGGTTCTTGGGATATTTTAAAAATTAATGAATCGTTTGATGCAAGAGAGGTGAGTTTTATCTTACATACGCCTCTCCCTTCGCATTCTCGACTTGACACTCCTTTTTGGCATCTCGAGGCTTCAGGGCAGTATTTTGGAAAGAGTGCCTATCGAGCGTTATCTTTTACTCAGGATTTACCAGAACCGATTCTAAATTACCCATGGAATATTCTATGGAAATTACATCTGCCGTCAAAGATTAAATTATTTATTTGGCTATTATTGAATAATGTCTTACCGGTTCAAATGCGCCTTGTTCATCGTGGGGTATTGGATGACGGATATTGCCGATTATATTTCTTGTCTGTTGAGGATGAAACACATTTATTTCTTCGTTGTAGTCTTGCTAGACAAGTGTGGTCTATGTTCAACAGTAGTATGAATTTTCCTAGTGATATGGATATTGTGACTTTATTATGTTGTTGGTTGAAAGGCAAATCAAATGCTTTTCTTAATCTGATTTGTTGCATATTATGGTCTTTGTGGAATGCTAGAAATAATGCAATTAGGAATGTGGTATTGCCTCAAGCTATGGCTGTCTTGCGGCTTGCATAATCTATTAAAGGACAATGGGAGGAGGCTGCAAATGGGGCCAAGTTTGATGGTGGATCGGACAGAACTTCAAGGGGGTTCCAAGATACAGCTGCTGCTTCAGATAGGTTACAGGTTGAGGTGGATTTGTCAAGTGCAACTCATACTCACTCACAACAACAATTGGGTTTACAACAGCCCCAATCTCACTCTTCCCATCAAGACAGGACCAATTTGGAGCTTTGGATACCTCCTTTAGTCCCATTTCTAAAGTGTAATGATACGGCAATATTCCGAGATGGTAATACTATTTATTATGGCCTAGTACTTCACAACTCTTGTGGTGAATTTGTGGCTGCAAAGTCTGGTATGATAGTTCTGAAGCAGAAGCACTTTTCGTTCGAGAGGCTTTGACATGGCTGAAGAACTTTCAGTACACACATATTATTTTGGAAGTTGATTTTAGGATCTTGTTTGATTCTATTACATCATGTGACATAGGTTACTCTTGCTACTTTTCTATTAAAGACTAATTGCCATATTAATTCCTATAATAAATGACTTTTCAATTCCCTCTCATGTGCCTATAAATTAAGGCATTATGTTCTTTATTGTATGAATAATGAATATGAGTTTACATATGACTTTCTTTCTCTCCATACATTCTCTAATTGTGCACTTTTCTATTATTCATATTATTTATACTCATATTATTTACAACACGTTATCAACACGATTTGCTCTTCCAATCAATACCAATAAGAATATCATTTAGTTAATGTGATTAAAATATGTATGGTGATGGCTATCACGAAGACACCAAGAATTTGATCGATAGGGAAGCTTTACTTTTGTTTGAAAATTTATTATTACTGTTAATTTTATTATTATTATTATTATTTCTTCGTAATTATCTTTTTCATTCTTTGATATACTTTTATTGATAGATTTTATCTATACGAGGGAGGTGTACCGTTCAACGACGAATTACAATCTACCCAATGAATTTCATCAAAACTTTTGATAAAAGTATATTTTGATTTCTATTTGTATTGCTTATTATATTAAATTTTTTAGTTACAAATGATATATCAAACAATTTTAAATATTAGTATTCCTGAAGAATATATATATATATATATATATATATATATATATATATATATATATATATATATATATATATATATAGAATTTTATCCCTGAAGAATATAATGAATAATTTTAAATATTTATATTTCTAATGAAAATATATATGTAATTTTATCCTTGAAGGATATAATGATTTTAAATATTTATATTCCTGAAGATATATATATATATATATATATATATATATATATATATATATATATATGAAATCATATCCCTGAAGGGTATAAGAATATTTTAATTTATGTATTTTTGAAGAATATTTATGTATTTATGTCCCTGAAAGAGATAACAAATAATTTCAATTTTTATATTCTGGAGGAATATATATGTAATTATATTCCTGAAGGCTATAAGCTAGAATTTGTAATCCTTGATATTTCTGAAAAAAATTATTTGCCATGGGTACTTGATGCTGGAATTCATTTAAATTTCATGAATCTTGGAGATTCTATTAAAGAATGAAATGAAGCATCCCTGTAGGATCACTCAAAAGCAAAGATTTTTATTTGGCATTATTTACACGAAGAGTTGAAAAATTGAGTATCTCAGTTTGAAAGATCCATTAATTCTTTGAAATTCCCTGAAGGAATGATTTGAACACCGAAGACGTGTTTAGTGGATAGTAGGACTACCCTTACAATGTGATTAGAGCTTATTTATTTATTTTTATTATTTGCATGATTATATTTATTTAATTTATAAGGCAATATGTAGGTGGTGTTTATTTTGACTTTATTCAATTATTTATTTATTTATTTTTATTTTTTATATTATTATATTTAAGTTATAAAATAAAAGGTATTATAATCAAACAGTCGACTATTAAAGATCCTGCAGATCTTTTGAAAATGTTCAAAGGAAATATATTACCATTTACTAGCAATTTTCACCAGAAGTGAAAAAATTAAGATTGATGAAAATTTTCACCCGAAGTGAAAATTAAAATTGATAAGAAATTTCACTTGAAATGAAATTAAAATTGATGAATACTTTTTCCCAAGACGTGGAAAAGTAAAAGTAATGTATAATTTCTACCAGAAATGGAAAAGTAAAATTGAGGCCCAATAACTACCAAAAGTGGAAAATCGAATTGAATTATTTTGATAAAAGGAAATAAATTCTTTCTGATATTAATTGACGTCAAGAGTAGTGAAGTAATTGTAAAAAGCTTTAGAAGAGTCGATATATAATACTTTGATAATGAAAGAAACAAAATGTTACGAAATATATTGTATTAAGGGGAAACACATTTTGTAAATGCTCTAGAAGAGTCAGAATTAGTGTCTCAAGGGGATAAAATTTGTTCAATACTCCAGAAGAGCTAGTATTAAGGTACTAAAGAAATAAAAAAAAAATTATTGAATGCTTCAGAAGAACTAATATTATGTGTTAAGGGGACAAATAAATTATTGAATGCTCCGAAAAACCAAACGTTAATCTACCAATGAGATGATTATTATGAATAATGCATTATATTCCCCAATTTCTCAAATATTTTTATTGAGTTTAAAATATTCGCAGAAATGAATATTATTGAAAATGTGAGTGAAGTAATTAAAAAATGTATTTATGGTACATATATTTTCTGGCCAGTTTAACTATAAAATTAAAGTTTATATGCTGAGATAAATTTATATATATGAATGAAAATATGTTACCATGATATTGGGCAACCAAGAATATTGTTGAATGCTCCAGAAGAGCCAATATTAATGTAATAAGGGGAAATAAATTTTAAATACTCCAGAATAGCCAACATAATGTACCAAGAGAGAAAAACTGTTGAATGTTCCAAAAAGAGTAAGTATTGATGATGTATTAAAGGAAAAAGTTGGATGGCCTAGAAGAGCCCATATGAGTATTTCAAATGGGACAGAGATAATTATAAATAATACATTATTTCTCTCTAATCCTCACAAAAGATTATTAAAAGTTAAAAATATTCGCGAATTAAATATTATATTAAAATTGTGAGTGAGGACATTAGAATGTCCTGATGGTACAAACATATTTACTAGTTAATTTAATTATAAACTTGAAGTTTATATATTGAGATACTTATAGTATTTGGCACGATCAACTATCTAATTATAATTTGATAATGATGAGAAAAATTTATAAAAATGTATATGGACGTCTATTAAAAGAACCAAAAGTTCAATGTAATTTCTGTTGCTTATTCGCAAGGAAAATTGATAATAAAACCTTCTAGAAGTAAGGTCAGAATTGAATCTCTAATATTTAAGCGCATATATTGTGATATATATGGACCAATTCTTCCATGATTAAACCATTTAGTTTTTAATGCAGTCACTCCCTGAAGAAGTACAAGAACCTGAAGTTGATGTTTAACTAAATGGTCACATGTATGTTTTTGTATATTAATTAAGATTAAAGTTGAACATCATGTAGTATATGTTCATACTCAAAATGGTAGGCTAAAACCATTTAACAAATTTCAATATAAGTGTAGAGATACGTAACATTGCAAACAATTATTTTTTTATGACCAATAAGTTATTTTATTGTTTCTCCTATAATTAGCTATGGTCCTGATCCAAATTTTCTTATCTAAGCGTTTTATGGTTATGCAGTTTATCTGCCTATGGCTTCATTAAAACAAACCAAAATGGGTCCTTAAAGGAGATTATGAAATTTTATTGGATGTGAACTTCCATCAATAATTAAGTATCTCGAGCCTTTAAAAATAATGTGACTACTACAAGATTTGCAGATTATAATTTTGATGAAAGCATTTTTTCAAAATTAGGGGAAGAAAGTAGAGAGACAATTTTGGAAAAGAAAAATTTATGGAATTCTTCATCTTTAATTTTTATGAATCCTAAATCAATTCGTATTGAAATTTTCGAAGAATAAATTAAAATAGCGCTATAACACGCTTGAAGCGTGAATGACCAATTGGTTTAAATGAAAAAAGTCTAGCGAAAGAAAAATTATTGACAATAAATATAATCTCATTAAGAATAAGTGTACTAATATAAATACACTTCTGGCAGAAGTATTAGCACCGAAGTGCAAGCACTGAAGTGCAAACAACCGAAGTTGTTAAAAATGAGGAAATTGAAATAAATTATACTAGTACAAGTAAAGGATGTAATAACGATAAAATAGTTATATACCATATTTTGCCTATATATGTGGCAACAAATATTGAGAATGTGACTATGGATCATGGACTATAAACTGTTCGAGAAATGTCAAAAGATATTGACAAATTGGAAATTAAGATACAAGTCAAAAAGAAGAAAATTTCATACTATCTATTTTGTCAATATCTTTTTCTTATACTTATATTTATTTATTTTTATATTTATATTATGTTAAGACATTCTAATGTGGTGGAGTTATATTTTTATATCTTATTAATTTTTCAGTGTAAGAAAAATTTAAAGTACATTTGATTGATGTTGTTATAACTAATATATATGGTTCACATGATAACGATGTTTACATGAAAATTTTGAAGGTTTAAAATTGGAGGAAAAATGTTTCAAGTGAAAACATTGTTCGATTAAGATACAAACATCTATACCTGGATTATGCCAATTTAGACTCAGGTAGTACATCAATAGCTAAAGACGAGACCTGAAGAAAACTTATGAAGATAATATCAACTGAATTGCTTAATCGAAGGAAAGCTACACAAAAGGAGATAGAATCTAATATAATCTTGATCTCATGAAGAATGGTCAAGTGATATCTGCAAAGTTAATTAGATCAAGTAAAAATCCAGCAGATCTTTTCACTAAGTTACAATCTGCTTCTACTTTCAAAAGACATGTCCATAATACTGGGATGCGTCAGCTCATGGATATGTCTTGACCATTGTACTTTTGAGGGGAAGTAAAGCTGCATATGAATATTGTACTCTTTTTCCTTCGCTAAGTTTTTATCCCACTAGGTTTTTCTTAGCAAGATTTTAATGAGGCATATTCATATTGTATAGTCATCCAAAGGGGAAGTGTTATGAATATATTATTAAATAATTTAATTGGATGACTAATTGCCATATTAATTCCTATAACATATGACTTTTCAATCCCCTCTTATATACCTATAAATTAAGGAATTATGTTCTTATTTATATGAATAATGAATATGAGTTTACATATTACTTTCTTTCTCTCCATACATTCTCTAATTTTATACTTTTCTATTATTCATATTATTTCTACTTATATTATTTACAACAAATGAATCTATTTTGTATTATTCAATAAAAACTATATAAACATTTTGTGACAATCTGTTCATTTGCTTTGTACGTGAACTTAATTAGTTTGTAATCACCTTAATAACAAAATCTTATTAAAGCTATCAATTTAATTTACAGTCAAATTTGTAGTCACATGATCTCATAAGCATAAAATTACACTGTATTGAAGACAAAAATTTTAATTTCGAATCATTTTCTTTGAATAACATTATAAATGCCAAAATTTTGGTATAATTCACATTTTTAAGATAGATTTGATCTTATCATATTCATAATGTTTTGCAAAATGCATATAAAATCCTTTAATAATTTATGAAAGTTACAATTGATCACGATCAATTTCTATTTTCAACACATCGAACGTATTACTATTTTTCAAATTTTGTGTTATTGTAATTCTTAGGTGTAGAACTATGAGATAAACAGTAGTAAGTGCAAGTCCAACCATTCCCTATTTTAGGGTAATAGAAAACGAATATAAAGAATGGTCCTAAAATAGGGTTCTCGATATATAAGGAACCTTATTTTAGAGGATGACTATTAAATTATTATTTATTTTTACTTTTTTTTTTAAAAATTATTTTATTGGTTAATTAGAATAGAATTGATATAAAGGAATCAATATAATAATAAAAAATATTATTATTTTTAGGAAATGTAACATGTGGAATGAAAAATAGGGAACATGGTTGGAGGAAAAATACTTTTGATCTTGTAAAATAGAGTTTGAGGAATAGAAAATAAGGAATATAGCTGGACTTGCTAGTAATTAAGAGATGCAACATTTTCAACAACATATTTTCCCATCAGACTAGACCTGTTCGTCGGGTGGGCGAGGCCGGGCTTGGTCGGGCTTTCAATTAAAACATTAACCCAAGCCCGACCCAAGCCTATAATTTAAAACTTCAAGCTCGGGTCGGGCTTACTAAGCATTTTCAAGCTTGGCCCATGGCCTATAGATAATGTGAGCATGGGATTTTGCAGTCCCTCTCGCGAGACGATGATGATGTGTACCCCGATTTTAATACCTCAAAATAAAAGTTCTCTTTAGAATTTTTATTACCAAAATAATATTCTTCACGAATTTTATATTTGGTAGAATACAGTTCGGCGTGGCCGATAACGCGTCTGGTGGGAGCTTAAACCGATGATTGGCACCCAAATAATAAATACCCATTTAAATATTATTAAAAGTCAAAAAGATGCCTTTCCACCCACTATTAAACCACTTTTTCCTACTTTTTTGGCTTTTGGACCAGTTAGCTATCGGTATGCTGGAGGCCGATGCCACGAACGGCATCGGCCATGCCGCCGGCGTCATCACAATACCGCCGGCGGCATGGCCCGAAAAGGGTCCCTCCATAGACAGCCTTTCGGCCACTTTCGGCGGAATTGGTCAAAAAGGCCTCAAAAAGCACCCCATTTCACTAATAGAAGCACACATTGAGCTGTATTTTAGGAGGAGGAATAAGAGGGAATTTGGAGGTTAGGATTTTTTAATGTGGGAATAGATTTTAGTGAGATAAGAACTAGATAAAACAGAAAAAAGGATTCCGATCCATTTTTCCTGGTTTTTCTTCTTTGAATTCTCTGATTGTGAGTTTGAAATTAGAAAGTCTCTAAGTTAAAATCAACTTGATTGAATTTAGAAACCAAAAGCACTTAAATTTACTGCAAAATCGTCGTAACAAGCTCCCCGGAGGTGTTTCTTTCGGTTCACGAAGAGGTGGATTCACGACCTCGAGGTAAAAATCCTGAGTCTCATAGCTCTTTGGCATTAATATTACTGATTTGTGTTCATTTTTGGGTTTTTGGTCATTTTTTACTGCCACTACTGCTGCCTACAAGATGATATCGCCGGTGACATAACTGATGTCGCCGGCGGCATCAGCCACGTTGCCGGCGGCATCAGCCACGTCGCCGGCGGCATCAGCCACGTCGCCGGCGACATCAGCCACGTCGCCGACGGCATCAATTATATCGTCGGCGATATGACTTTCTGGACAACAGTTTTATTTTCATTTATTCCCGGATTAGCTTATTTTCCAAAGTTAGAACATATAATGTAACGAAGAAGTCCAAAATCTCTTGCAAACATACCCCATCTCGTAATGTGTGGGTATTTTCATTTATAATCCGGTTAAAGTAATGATTGAGCCCTAAATTTGATTAAAAATGGAATTTCCCCGAAAACGCCGTCCAAATCTCATTTTAACCACCCGACCGGTCTTTATAATATCGTAAATAAAATATGCTATACCCGTGCTAATAATTTTCTGAAGGCGGACGTATATCGGATATTCAGGTATTTTATTTATTGCATAGAAAAATGTATAGGACTTGAAAACCTTGTAATAATTTTACTTTCCGCACTCTTTTTTTATGGCTGTAAATATTTTATTCATTGCTTCAATTGCTTGATAAACGCGAAAACAACAAAATAACTAAAAATACAAATAAATAGGATGGATTAAACCGATTAAGAAAGAATAAAGTATCTTAACTTGGCCTAATGAAAAATAGATAACATCATCCGAAATCGGAATCTCTACTTAAGGTATGGTCCAACCATCCGGTGGGAAAATCGTACCGAAAATTTCCCGGTTGAGCTGAACCAGGTGGCGACTCTATTTTAAGTACGGGATTTTGATCTCGTATCTTTTGAGTACTAAAATATGTAAAATCATTTTCCAAACACTTTACGCGCATCCCCCCCGTCATTCAGGAGGCTGGCCCGACCGGGCCTGGCCCTGCTGTCGTCGCGCGAAATGTCGTCCGCTCACAGTGGCGACTCTGCTGGGGAGTACTATTTAAACTTGAACTTCCTTTCATAAAGTTTAAAAGATTTTGATGATGTATTAAAATCATTGGCCAAATTAAAAATTCATTCCTTCTTATAGTGTTTTATCCTCACTCGTGTAGATAGTTCGGTAATTTTAGATGCCCCATTTTACCCGAGAAACTCGTGAAGTATCACTCATGCCCTGTTGGAATTGAGGATGCTAGTGGGTGGATCAATATTTTTAACCAACACGTGAACTCCTACGATCGCGCCCATTTGGGTAGTGATTGAGTAACGTGAAATCAAGGTAAACGAGAACCTTCTACGTCAACAACCCTATACCAAAGCCGTGCTAGAAAAAAGCCTTAGCACATCATTCCCCTTAGGATTAACCAAAATAAATAAAACAATTAGGACGCACTTCTTTTGCCATTACCGGTGAAGAGGCCAAATTCCATCCTTTCAAAGAGGCGTTACGCGGGAGTCATAAGGTTAGAAGAGGGACGATTTACGTGTTATGTGCTCTATGATCATACACCCCCATGCATCGACTTTAAGAGCCAAAAACAAATCCACTTACCCTTACCACTTCCACCTGTGGAAGAGGTTTAGCAACATACATAGGACTTCTCTTGTACCTCCGTTGTGTCACCACATATCGCTATGTATGACGTAAAGTACAAACGTCCCACGTATGTTGGAGGGATAAGCCATCACGTCATCTCTAACTACATCTACGTGCAGCCATGCACATTACACATCATTCCCAAGGAACAAAAGGCATGTATACCATGCATACCATTCACCAATCCATTCATGGTCTGATCCACTGTCTACTATTTCAGCTTAGAGGAGGTGCACTGACCGTCGCATCCTGGCTTGGAAAAGGATAGAGCATCGCCTGATACATCATCCTCTGACCCTGGTTGTCACCACAGAAGTCGAAGGAATTCCCTACATCGATTCCAGCAAGGAATCAGATTCAGAATAAGTTTAGTTGAGCCAAAGTCCCTCTCGACCAGCCATGTCTTTTCCAAGAAATGAAAGGACCCCTCCTCCAGAAGAGCCCTTTGGCCCCACTTCCAGCTCGGGAACAGGATCCCAACCACCACTTGGTTTCGACTTTACCAGTGCTATGATGCAATTCCTAACTCGGACGCTTTCCAAGCTTCTATCCAAACTACGGTTCAGGCAGCCGTTAAGCGAGCTCTTGAAGACACGAATTCCGATCAAGTATCGGCATCTAACATTCAGGCCTCGAATGGTTCAACATAAATATTGACCAGTCTGGTAGAGGCGAGACCTGTCGCACCTGTATTTCAATCAACCCAACCTTTGGCGAGTCCATTCCAGTTTATGCAGGCTTTAGCTTTCTTGTCAACTTTGACCATTCCATCGGTTGTACCTTTCAATCCAAGACCCTTCGCCTAAAGCCCCACTCCTCCAATATTCACTCACCAAAGCCCAGTTTCTCGGGCACTACCCTTCTTCACGCCCCCGTAGTTCATCGTGACTCCTAAAGGCACCACCAACCCCTAAAATCCATTTGCCAGCCATCTGACCATTCGCCCTCAGCTACCTCCGACACTAAACGACCACGTCACACAACCTCCGAGAGTGACACCTGAGGTAGCCGCCTTTGTTCGGTAAATGATAGCTTCTCAAACTATCAACGACCAGGTCACACATTCTCCAGGCGCGACACCTGAACCCCCGACTATCTCTCACAAGCCTGTCAGCGACCAGGTTGCGCAGCCTCTGGGCATGGTGCCCGAGATCTAAGCTTACATCAACCGCCTTATCACTGATAAGAAACCTGAAAGGGATGAGGATTGGATCCCCGATAATTTTACTATACCAAACATGGTACATTATGATGGATCAGGAGCACCTACCTCTCATATTATAATGTACGAAAGAGTGATGCGCATAAAGAAGTTGAGTGATAAGGCGCTTGCTAAAATGTTTCCCTACTCCCTTCGGGGTCCTGCCCTCGAATGGTATCATACTTTGCCACAACATATCGTAGCCGACTGGACTCTCTTATCCGAGGCATTGAAAGTGCACTATAGTTTCAATACTATGATGGAGATGACCCTCTAGCATCTTGAGAGGGTCCGTTAAATGCCCAATGAAACCTTTAAGCAATACTTCAATAGGTTGATGTCGACTCAGGTCTTGATGAAGTCCAAGCTCAGCCTTGAGGAAATGATTGTCAAACTCCTCGAAGATCTCTCCCCCTATTACGCAAGGAAATGGCTACAGATTCCTTTCTTTCTTACAAGGTTGTGTTCGAAAAAGCTGAGAAAATAGAGCGAGAGGTAGAGTGTGAGAAGGCCAAGAGAGCAGGGAAACCATGGTTCAGGAAGAATGAAGCTCAACCCTCACCCCTGGCGCCGGCTATGCCAAAAACATCGGCAGTAATTTAAGCCATTTCTCACAACCCCTGCTACACCACTTACAGCCAATCCAGCTCCATCAACAATTGCCACAATCCAACCTCCTCGTCCCTCTTTTGTTTTAACCAACCCCTATAAGTTGCCCCTGTGGGTCATCTTCCAGCGCTTGATGGAAGCAGGTTTCATACAGTCATTTTAGGAATATAAGCCACCTAGACCTGAAGATAAGAATAACTTCTGTAATTATCACGTTCAGGTGGGACACCAAACCAACAACTCTAAGGCCCTACTCTCAGCAATTCAACGGTTGGTTAGCGAAGCAAAGATCGCTGATCCGGATAAGGTCCCAAGCACTATGAATAATCCTTTATCGAACTTCAGAAGTAAGGTCGGCATGGTCCAATCTGGTTTATCCAAAGCGACAGTCTTTGATCTCCTTGCCTGGGGGCCAGACAGTAGTAACTCTATCCTGGTCATCGATTCGGGTCTACCAGCTTACTCGATTTTTGACCTTATCAATCAAGCCAACCCGGGGGTCAACTCCATTCAGGGAATGGAAATTGATCCAAACCAACCAAAGCAAGAGAGCTGTAGGTCTAAACCATTTATGGCAAAAAGAAAGAAAGCTGAGGGGAAAGCACTATTATGAGCGGACAATGCCTCACGCGGCTGCGGCGGGGCCGGGCCCGGTCGGGCCGGCCCGTTTTGGTGTGTCGGGGAGATGAGTGTGATATATTAAAAAAATGATTTTTGCATATTTTAATGCTCAAAAGATACGAGATCAAAATCCCGTACTTAAAATAGAGTCGCCACCCGGTTCAGCTCAACCGAGAAATTTTTGGTACAATTTTCCCACCGGGTGGTTGGACCATACCTTAAGTAGAGATTCCGAGTTCGGATGATGTTATCTACTTTTCATTAGGCCAAGTTAAGATACTTCATTCTTTCTTAATCGGTTTAATCCACCCTATTTATTTGTATTTCCAGTTATTTTGTTGTTTTTGCGTTTATCAAGCAATTGAAACGATAAATAAAATATTTATGACTGTAAAAGAAAAGTAAGTACAGAAAGTAAAATCATTACAAGGTTTTCAAATCCTATACATTTCTCTATGTAATAAATAAAGTACCTGAGTATCCAATCTACGTCCGCCTGCAGAAGGTTGTTAGCACAGGTACAACATATTTTATTTACAGTATTATAGAGCCCGGTCAGATGGCTAAAATGGGAGTTAAACGGTGTTTTCCGAGAAAATTCCATTTTTAAGTAATTTTTAGTCTCAATTATTTTTTTAACCGGATTATAAATGAAAAGTAAAACTGCTGTCTGGAAAGTCATATCGCTGACGGTATAATTGATGCCGCCGGCGACATGCCTGATGTCGCTGGCGACATCAATTACGTCACCGGCAGTATCAGCTTGTGGGCAGCAGCGGTGGCAGTAAGACTGATCAAAAACAAAAAAATGAATATAAATTGACAAAAGTTAACACAAGTCAGGAGTATTAATGCCAAAGAGCTATGAGACTCAGGATTTTTTACCTCGAGGTCGTGAATCCACCTCTTCGTGAACCGAATAAAACACCTCCGGGGAGCTTGTTACGATGATTTAACAATAATTTTAAGTGCTTTTTGGTTTCTAAGTTCAATTAAGCTGATTTTAACTTAAAGGCTTATCGATTTCAACTCACAATCAGAGAGTTCATAGAAGAAAAAACCAGGAAAAATGGGTTGGAATCCCTTTTTTTCTGTTTTATCTAATTCTTATCTCACTATAATCTATTCCCACCTTAAAATCTTCACCAATTCTTTTCCTCTTCTCTAAAATGCAGCTCAAGGTGTGCTTTTATAGGTGAAATGGGGTGCTTTTTGGGGCCTTTTTTAATAATTCCACCGAAAGTAGCCGAAAAGGCTGTCTATGAAGGGACCCGTTTTGAATCATGGCGCCGGTGATATGGTGATGTCGTCGGTAGTATGACCGATGTTGCCGGCGGTATGGTGATACCGCCGGCGGCATGGGTGATGCCTTTGGCGGCATCAGCCTTTAGCATACCGACAGTTAGTGGGTCAAAAAGCCTAAAAAGTCGGGGAAAGTGGTTTAATAGTGGGTAAAAAGGCATCTTTTTAAATTTTAATTATATTTTAATGGGTATTGTTTAATTTGGGTGTAAATCATCGGTTCAAGCTCCTACCGGACGCGTTATTGGCCACACCGAACTGGATTCTACCAATTATAAAATTCACAAGGAATATTATTTTGGTAATAAAAATTCTAAAGAGAACTTTTATTTCGAGGTATTAAAATCGGGTACACGTCATCATCATCTCGCGAGAGGGACTACAAAATCTCGTGCTCACAGGCTGCCCCTCGGGGGATCACTACTGCCACAGGTCAGTATGATCACACGAAAGAGCAAGGGATAGGAATGATACCTGAGGGATGACTGGTTTGTCCCTTGGTCGGACTTACGCTTTGTAGATTGGTTGTCCCTTGGTCGGACTTACGCTTTGTAGATGGTTGCCCCTCGGTCGGACTTACGCTTTATTGGTTGCCCCTCGGTCGGACTTGCACATTGTAGATTGTCCCTTGGTCGGACTTACGCTTTATAGATTGTCCCTTGGTCAGACTTATGCTTTGCAGATTATCCCTTAGTCGGACTTACGTTTTATAGATTGTCCCTTGGTTGGACTTACGCTTTGTAGATTGTCCCTTGGTCGGACTTTCGCTTTGTAGATTGTCCCTTGGTCGGACTTATGTTTTGTAGATTGTCCTTTGGTCGGACTTACATTTTGTAGATTATCCCTTGGTCGGACTTACGTTTTGTAGATTGTCCCTTGGTCGGACTTACGCTTTGTAGATTGTCCCTTGGTCGGACTTACGCTTTATGGATTATCCCTTGGTCGGACTTGCGCTTTGTGGATTATCCCTTGGTCGGACTTGCGCTTTGTGGATTATCCCTTAGTCGGACTTGTGCATTGTGGAGAATTTGTCCTTTGGTCGGACTTGTGCTTTATGGAGAATTTGTCCCTTGGTCGGACTTGTGCTTTATGGAGAATTTTTCCTTTGGTCTGACTTGTACGTTGCGAAGAATTTGTCCTTTGGTCGGACTTGTGTGTTGCAGAGAATTTGTCCTTTGGTCGGACTTGTGCGTTGCAGAGAATTTGTCCTTTGGTCGAACTTGTGCTTTGTAGAGAATTGTCCCTTGGTCGAACTTGAGCTTTGTAGAGATTGTCCCTTGGTCGAACTTGTGTAAAAATCTGATTGGGAGGAACGATGTCGCCGGTAGCATGACTTATATCTCTGGCGGTATGGATTGATACCGCCGGCGGTATGAGTGCCACGTGGCAGCTTTGGTTGGTCAGATAATTTCAAAATTTGAACTAAAAGAGGCGATGTCGCCGGCAACATGAGTGATATCACTGATGGTATGAGTTGATGTCGCTGATGGCATGGACGAATAGTTTCAGATAAATTAAGACTCCTCGAATTCCGTGCGGCAGTTTAAAAAGGGATAGAACTTCCCTTCTTCCTCACTATTCAAAAACCGCATCCCCCTCTCTTCTTCTCCAAAGCTTTTTGATTTCTTCCTTTGTTTTTGAAATCATGAAGAGAATCAACAAGGCTTTCAGGGGCAAATCCAAGGCTAGGGAGAGCCTACCCGATTCTTCCGTTGAGGGATTGAAAATCTTCTCCGTTCCTACTGCATATGGCCTGAAGGAGATGGCCAAAATGTATGGCTATGGCATTAACTCTCCTATCACCAATCTGACTCCGGAGAAGGAGAAACACCTCTATTATGTCCAGGTAATCTCACAAAAAAACCCGAATCTCTTCCTTTTGGGTTCGATTTGATTTGGCTTTTGATTTGAAATCATGCCATGATAGGGGTTTAAATGTGAAATAGACTAGTCATATTGCATGCTTTAGGATCAATTTTTGCCTTTTTTTGGGATTATTATTCGATTGATTGTGATTTTTGTGATTTTGGCACGATGGGTGCGATTTTGGGAGAAAACTGGTTCTGCCCGCTTGTAGTGATGTCGCCGACGACATGAGTGATGTCGCTGGTGGCATCAGTCCTTGCAAAAGGGCTGATGGGAGTCTGATGTCGCTTCTGCTTAAGGTGGTATGGTTCATACCGCCGGCGACATCGCTTCCAACAGAGGCGACATCAGCAGCTTTTCTGATAAAAAATAAGCAGGACTGATCCATTTTATTTTTAATTTTACAGCCATATGAACTGACTTACACAGGGGGGATGGGCACCATCGGTGAATGGTGGCACCATATCTCAGAGAATGATCCCGAGCTCGCGCTTGCGATTAACGAGATAGGGTTTGGGGATTTGGTGCGGATAATACCTATGCTAATGCCTAAGCTTCCTCATTCTACAGTAACGGCCCTAATTGAAAGGTGGTCCGAGACCACTCATACCTTCCATTTCTCTTTCGGGGAAGCTACAATTACCCCCTCTGATGTGGTAGCCATGACTGGCCTTCCTTGGACGGATGAGGTCATACATTTTAATGCTTACATGGATAAGTACCATGTTGAGAGCCCCGTGGTGAGGCGGGTAAAGGAGTTGTTCGGTCTGAAGCCCGTTTCTGGGCGGCTGTCCTATGGTGAGTTGTACCATCACTAGACCCGGGTGAACGTGGTGCCTGAGGAGGAGAGGGAGGCTTATGTCCGTTCCTTCGTGATTTCTCTACTCACTGTGCTTTCCTTCCCAATCTCGGGGAGTAAGATCAACTACGTGCTTATAACCGCAGTGGAAGATGTACCGGGAATCAGGAGGAAGAATTGGCCGAGGGCCATCTTGGCCCAGTTGTACCACGGACTGGATGTGGGAGCCCGGAAGAAGGAGAAAGCCCTTCGCCTTTGCCACCTGCTACTTCGGGTATAACTTTTTGTAAATAATTCCTTTGATAGCATGTGTTCTCATTTATTGCATGATGTTTTTTGAATTGATCGGTCGTCATTTGTGCAGGTCTGGGCCTTCGAGCATCAGATCCTCCCGCCGGTGGAGTTTAAGAAGGTTATGCCGCTAGGCTCTCATTTCCTTGCTCGCTGGTACGGGGGCATCGGTGGGAAGGCCAAGTACCCTACGCAGTATAGGGAGGTCCTAAGGAGCGTGCGGTTGAGCTCGGTATGCAAATTTTTTATTTTTTATTTTTTTCGTCTATGGACTTATATTAGTTGTTTTGATGTAGCTTGTCTTGGACCCATTCGATGAGATAGAGAACGTGGCCGAGGTTGCAAGGGTCCGGAGGGAGGTAAATGACCGCCGGTTCGTGATCGAGTGCCCTCTGTCCCAGCAGTAGTATCTAGGCGAGCGCGTCTGGGGCTGGAGGTCCGTCCTTGTGGCTGCTAGACCGGTGACTGCCGATCCTCCTAGGGTCTTATGGTGGCCCCATTTGGTGATCTCTTCTGAGGCCGACAAAGATGATTATATTGAAGGGAACAGTCGAGTGATCCCTAGCATTCTTGGCCTCTACGAGCAGCTTCTACAGCGTCTACTCCCTGTGTGTCCTCGCATCCATGGAAATGATACAATTGAGTATCACAATGAGCAACGGTTGGAGGATGAGAAGAGGCACCTCAAAGGCGTTGTGGACGTTGATGAGGAGGATGATGATGAGGATGAGATGCTTGAAGGGGACGTTGCGGTCGACCTTGAGGGGGAGGATGAGGTGGGTACGGATGTAGCTGGCGGGAGCATGCCGATGTTCCAAGGGGAGCAACATTCTTTTGAGGTATGATTGTACTTGTGAGTATGATTTTGAAGTCGTTTAGGGATGTTGTTGACGTATGACTTTCATGTTTTGTAGGAACCAGCGAGAAAGAGGCCGGGATAACCAAAGTGGGACCCAGCACTATGGTGTGCTGTAGGGCATAAACTTTGTGGAGGGGCGTTTGGTCATTCCGTTGGAAACCACCTTCCTATTGATGAACTCCCGAGGCGAATTCTCCTATAGGAATGTTGGCTCGAGTCGGCAAGCTCCGATTTTCATGCTTGAAAATACTACTTATGTAAGTCCTAATAATTATTTTCTTATTAAGCCATGGATGCGGTTGTCTGAGGATTTGCCTTTTGGATTTTCCAGGTGGCGCAGAGTCACGTGGAGCAACTCGCAGAGAACAATTTTGTTCTCCGGGATACCCTTATTGGACAGTCGCTCCTCGTTCAGGTATTTTATGCACATATTAAGATGGGATGTATGTATGGATGTTATGCATGATATGCACTGCTGATATTTTCCCTGGTTTGTAGGATTTCTTTCCTCTTTCTTTGTCTGATGCTGACGCAGCCTGGCAGTGGTATGAGGAGGAGACTGCGGTCTTACGGCGTCGTATGAGCGATCTCGAGGGTCAGCTGGCAGCCACCGCTCAGGAATGGAGAAGTAAACAAAACCTGGACCATATGCACCCTGGGGGCACCAGTCGTAGGGGGATCAAGATGTCCACCGGTCGACATGCGTTTACCGCGGCTGAGGAGCCCAGTAGTGTTCCTATGATGGAGGGAAGGGAGGAAGACGATGTTGACGATTGGCTCGCAAGTCCTGATGACATTTCATCCCGCCCAGCTGGTAGTGGCGGGCATGCTTAGTTTTATTTTTCATTTTCATTTTGCCTTTGAGTTCTTGGTTTGTACCCTCAATACATTGGGGTTTGGATAATTTGGTTCTATTGTAGGCTAGATGTTTTGGTACAATTTGAGTGATTTGCGCCTCCGGGCTTTTATTTTGAATACAAAAATGAATTGCTGTTTGATAAGGCATTGGAAATATAGCATAAGATTATTTACAGGCTTTGTACAGGTCTGAAATGGAAGAAATGCTTCTGATGCTGTCGAAAAATTCACTCCATGTTGTCGGCGGCATGACTCATATCGCCCAAATTGATCGAGCCAAAATAATATATACAGGGCTGTCTGAAAGTCCATATCGCCGGCGGTATCATCTGATAACGCCCAAATTGGCCCTATATTACCGGCGGCATCAATTACATCGCCGACGGCTTCACTCATATCGCCGGCGGCTTCACCCACATCGCCGGTGGCATCAATTTTCCAGCAATTTGATTTCAACCATTCTGTCCATTTCTGTCATGGCGACCCATAATCAAAAACTACGGGGTTTTCTGCAGAGTTTAGGGAATGCCGACTGGAAGAGGCTCAAAAAATTCAGGCTTTGGGGGTTTCGATATGTCGCGGCGTAGCCCATAAGCCACGAATTCCTTCGAGCAGCACTGTCCTTTTGGGATCCAATGGACCATGTTTTCCGATTTTCATCGTTCGAGCTTTGCCCCTTGCTCGAAGAATTCCATGTTATTTTAGGGACACCGTGTCCTAAACATGTTTTACTGGCGTTGCCGGACTTTCATTTTGGCATAGATGGAATTCCACGAGGGATATAGAATTTAGATTCTGTCGACCCATTTCTGTCTCAGTTGCCTAACAGACCTGGTTTTCAGCTCGAAGCAGTTCTGGAGTGGTGTCATAGAGTGCCCCGATCCCATCCTGCTTGGCCATTTATGATGGCATTACTATTTATGGTAGAGTTTATGTGAGGAGTGAGCCTGATTGCTCCGCTCAAGCTAATTTCCCTCATCTGTCCTATGTCGACAGGGGCTTCCCCCGTGGCTGTAGGGTTGGCCGATGTTTTGTTAAACGTGGATGCTACTTCTGTTGACTCGTCACTCATTAGAGGATCAATTCACATTATTATAGGTATCTCTTGTTCTTTCTGATCCAAACATTTCTTTCTCCCATCCTTACCCGAGTTTTGCATTATAGGTTTGGCTGATGGAGAAGCTAAAGCTGAGGGAGGCACCCCGAGGGAATCCGAACAAGTATCTTCCCGTCCATCTGAGGGAGAGAGGGCTTATGCGGGCCAATTTTGATGAGTTGACATATGACGATTGGGTGCCTATCTTGAGGGGGTATACTGACACGCAGGCTCAGTGGGTTAGTCCATGGTGGAGAATTCAGGATGTGGTCGTAGAATCTTGGGGAGCATGTGTTCAATTGATAGGTCTGGAGAAATCTTCATTTTATATCCCCTACCAGCTATGTCGTCAGTATGGTAAAAGGCAGAGAGTCTCGATCAAATTGCCCTATAATTAGATCGGAGTTTACAAAGCTAGGTGGGTCAACCATATACAGGAGAAGTGGTCCAGGGAGGCTGTGTTTGAGTCTGGATTATGATCAACTAGAAACCACTGAAACTGACACATACTACAGAGGATGGCTTGCCAAGACAAGAGGTTTGCCGACCCGTTGGAAGCGGTCATAGGCCCATTTTGAGGGGGAATGTGCGGAGCGGGGGGAAGATCCCTCTTCTACTAGCACACCGAGGCGGATCTCTAGGTACCGAGACGATGATGCAGGAAGTTCATTTTGAGTCTTGCTTTTATTGGAACCATCAAGTTTTTTTTTGTATTTTATTTTATTCAAATACTCTAAAATGGAACAAAATGAACCCTGTTCAAAGCTTGTCAAATTTGTCTTAAACTTATGAATATAGGATTCACATAAGCATAAGCATTTAGATTTTAACAAAAGAGAACTTTTATTAATTGAGATAAAATAAAGTACATGATGTTTGGTTGACATTTCCATTGATTTAACTCCCAGTGCTGACTAGCCGAGATCAGTTTTCTAGAAGGCACTCGCTCTTTACTCACGTACCCTAACTTTTGCCTAGATTGCCCTTCTCGGGTTTTCGATCTAGCGGGTTTGTCTTATCCCTTAATTTTTGCACGGTTGGTTCGCAGAATACCAAGCATCGGGCATTACCCTAATTTTCTCCCGATCAGTAAAAGACTGAAAGGCGAGCGATTATTACGTATGTATTTTTTAGTGTGCTGCTTTTCTAGTTTGTTTCTTTTAAATTAAACATGATAACGCTTAAGCCTGTCTTGGTTTACGGGATTTACGAACTCATTCCCATCCATGTCCATAAGTTTATCTGCCCATTTGCTAAGCAGGTTCTTTATCATATATGGTCCTTCCCAGTTTGGCCTGAATTTACCCCTCGCATCAGTGGTGGAGTGTTTCAAATGCTTGAGGACCAGATCACCGACCTTTAAGGGGAACTTTTGATGTTTTACTCGACTGTTATATGCCCGAGCCATATGTTGTTGGTACATCTGGAGGTTATCGAGGGCCTTTAATCTTTGTTCATCCATCATGTTCAACTGTTCAAATCTTGCCCGAGTCCATTCGGATTCTTCTAACTTAGCCTCCAGAGCAACTCTTAATGAGGTCACCTGAGTTTCAACTGGCAAGACTGTTTCCATCCTGTAGACCAGGGAAAATGGAGTTTAGCCTGTCGGGGTACGTATACTGGTGCGATATGCCCAAATAGCAAAGTGCAACTTATCCGCCTAATCTCTGTAACCGGCTATCATCTTAGAAAGAATCGTCTTTACCGATTTATTGGCTGCCTCAATAGCTCCATTCGCTTGTGGTCTGTATGGAAAAGACCTATGGTGCTCGATTCCATACTTCTCAATCAGTGAAGCAGTTGCTCCTTGAAACTGTACCCCATTATTTGAGACTATATGATGTGGGAGCCCATACCGAGCAAAGATGTGCTTTTCCATAAACTTGGCCATCTGCCTGGCAGTGACATTGGTGAAGGATTCGGCTTCCACCCATTTTGAAAAGTAATCTACTACCACCATAATAAATTTGTGGCCATTCATTGAGGAGGGACGGATTTCACCAATTATATCTATACCCCATACCGAGAATGGCCAAAGGGTGGATAAGTGATGGAGCTCGATCGGTGGCAGATGCCGCATATCTCCGTAAACCTGGCATTGGTGGCATCGTTTGACCTAGGTGATATAATCGACTGTGAGAGTGAGCCAAAAATACCCTAGTCGCTGGACCTTCTTTGCGAGGGCAAGACCATTCATATGAGGGCCACTCGCTGGCATGGACCTGGATCATTACGTTCTGAGCCTCAGAATCAGTGAGGCAACGGAGAAGTAGGCCATCGCTGGTGCACTTGAATAGGTCATTATCTATAATATGAAATTGGGTAGCAAGCCACCGTAGGGTGGTACGGTCCGAGTTGAAAGAATCTGTGGGGTATTGGCCGGTCTGAAGAAATAGGACTATGTCAGAATACCAACAAGGTTCGGATGAAATGGCGAGAATTGGAGGATTCGATTGAACATGATATGGGGTCTTGGTGGATAGCAAAACCAACGGGCGGATAGGTTGCTGTTGGGGTCCTTCCCATAAGGATGCGAGAGTGGCGAGAGCATCTGTCATTTGATTCTCATCTCGAGGGACATGGCGGTACAAGTATGAGGTAAATTTCTCAGATAATTTGCGGACAGCCTCAATATAAGGACAGAGGGATTCTTCTTTAACTTCCTAATCTGTAGTGACCTGACGAACAACCAGAGCCGAATCTCCAATAACAGATATATGGCGGGCCTGAACTTGAAGAAGAGCCTCAAGGCCGAACATGCAAGCTTCGTATTCAGCGCCGTTGTTGGTGACATCGAATTCTAAACGTTTAGACAATAGGATTATATCATTATCTGGTGTGACGATGATGACCCCGAGGCCTGCTCCTCGGCAGTTCACAGCGTCGTCAAAGTACATTATCCAATTATCGTCAAGGGTTGTAACGGAGGTGAGCTATTTATCAGGGAACTCTAAACTTCCCCTATAGTCGGAGCTGAGGGGTTGATTAGCTAGGAATTCAGCTATAGCCTGCCCCTTAATGACCTTTTGGGTTATATATTCAATGTCAAACTCAGATAGGAGAAGTAGCCATCAGGATAATTTACCGGCTAGAGTAGGGGATTGACAAAGAAACTTCATTGGATTAATTTTAGCTACGGCCTGGACGCGATAGGATTGGAAATAATGTCATAACTTCTTAGTGAGCCAAACTATGGTAGCACAAGTCTTCTCTATAATCGAATATCGGGTTTCATAATCTAACAGCTTCTTACTCAGGTAGTAGATGGCATGCTCGCGCTTATCGTCATGTTCTTGGACAAGCATGGCTCCAATGGACGTTTCTTCAATGGCCAGATGGGGGGCGTCAAGATGGGTGGATTGACAAGGTATGCCTTGATTCTGTCGAACGCGACTTGGCAGTGATTGTTCTATACCACGGGTTGCTGTTTCTTTAACAACTTAAAGATGGGTTTGCAGACAATAGCGAGGCTAGCAATTAATCGACTAACATACTGCAAGGACCCTAAAAATGATTGGAACTCTTTCTCCGTCTTAGGGGGAGGCATATCCCTGATGGCTTTGGCTTTGTCCGGATCCATTTCAATCCCTTTTTGGCTAACCATGTGTCCTAACAACTTGCCAGAGGTAACTCCAAATACGCATTTCTTTGGATTCAGATGAAGATTATACTTTTCAATGCGAGTCATGAACTTGTCAAGAACAGCAGGGTATTCCTCTCGAGTGGCGGATTTCACAGTCATGTCGTCCATATACACTTCCACTTCTTTATGGATCATGTCGTATAGAAGGGCAGTTATAGCTCGCTGATAAGTGGCTCTGGCATTTTTCAACCCGAATGGCATTACCTTGTAGCAATACACCCTCTACTCAGTGATGAATGCTATTTTGACTTTATCGGCAATATTAACCAGAATCTGATTGTATCCTGAGACCCCATCCATGAACGAACATATAGCCGCCCTGGCAGCACTGTCAATTAGGACATCGATGTGTGGGAGAGGGAAGTCGTCCTTTATTGAGGTCTCAGAAGTCCACGCAGACTCGGACCCTACCATCCTTCTTTAGTACCAGGACGATGTTGGACAACCAAGTTGGGTATTCTACTACTTCTATGAATCGAGCTTCGATAAACCTCGAAACTTCAGTCTTAACTTGTTTTGCCCATTCAGGTCTCAACCGGCGGAGCTTCTGTTTAATAGGTTGGAATTTAGGATCAGTTGGGATCCTGTGTTCGGCGATTTATCGGTCAACCCCAGGCATGTCTTCGTACGACCAGGCAAAAGCGTTAACATGATTTTTAAGCACTTTTATAATCTCACTTCTTTCCTCGGGAGTTAAATCTTTGGAAATGGTTACCATTTTGGGATTGTCATCCGTACTTAGGTTTATTTCACTTAATAGCGTTTCACTAATTCCAAAAACATTATGCATATCATTATGTGAATGCATAGACCCATCAGGAAAGACATCAAACAAGTAAGCCGAATGGGAGTTATTCATTGCTTAAAAAGCCTCATAAGCGGCATTGTTTATATCAAAAACATCAGAAATATTAAAAATTACATCATCCATATCCTCCTCCACAGGCGGAGGGGTTTCAATGGCAGCATCAATAGGAGAGGCATTCTCTGTATCATCTGTCAGGGTGGTGCTTAGGTTGTGCTTCAAAGTGGTCTTTTGGGTAGTGGTGAGCGACGGCTCTTCAGACAAGTCAGCCTTTTTGGTTAGAGCCCTGGCGAGCTTTTCCACTATGGCCGTCATGGCATCTTCTTTCCCGTTACCCTTCCAGCCTTTCTTCATCAGCAGTGCCATAGCTTTTGTCACGGTCGCCACGGCATCCTCAATTTCTAGATCAATAGGCTCATGTTTAGGATACATCTTGTCTTTCCCCTTATCCTTATCAGAAATCATATTGACAGGCGCATCAGACTCAGTAGGCTCAGGTTCAGCTGAAACTATCATGTGACCAGCCTCAAAGTCATAGACATCCTTAAAGATATCAAAGCCGGGCCACATTTTCACGCCATGCTCGATTGGTTCGGGCTCCCCTTTATAAGACCTCTTTCCCTGGATTTCACAAGCAGTGACCATGCGGCAATAATCGTAAGGGACGCGACGATAGGCTTTTCTAGGCTTATATCCTAGTCCAACTCCATGGATGAGGATTTTTGGTTCCAATGCCTCAATAATTCCCTGCTCGTGTATTCCTCCACCCCTGCCAGGCCTGTAACCAGACTTCTTCATTAGTTTGCCCATACCCGCGTGGAGGTAGTTGTGCCAAAGGGGAGGGGGTTTTTGAGCTTTACTAATCATGGCAATCTGGAGGCCCTTTTCTAGATTAGCTTCGGGTTCCATAACGGCCATGACGGAAGCAGGATCAGCCTCTATAGTTACCATTCTACCACTATGGATTACCTTGATTTTTTAGTGTAGTATGGAGGGTACTGCGCCCAAAGCATGGAGCCATGGCCGGCCAAGCAATAGAGAATAGGTAACAGGAATGTCAAGGACGGTGAAATGTACATTGCTGGTGATACCCTCGACAGTGACTCCTGCCTCAAAGGTCCCAATTACATTATGCTTTGAATCGTCGAAAGCTCTAATAACTGTGCTGGACCTTTCAAGCATGCCCTTTGACAGTCCCAGATGAGGAAGGATCTTTAGAGGGCATAGGTTTAGGGCGGAGCCATCATCCACCATGACGCCCGGGATGACCTTATCTAGAATTTGAATCCGGATGAATAAGGCCCTATTGTGATCCATTCCTTCAAGTGCAAGATCAAAACTATCAAACACGATCTGAGGCCATTTTCTCAGGGGAATAGCTTCTCCTATCATGGCGCACATCTCAACGACCGAGGTGGTCGGATTAGCTTCCAGATTAAGGAGCCGTTTGATCAAACCCTTGTGATGCCTTTCAGAGTCAATTACTAGTTGCCAGATGCTGTATCGGGCTTGGGTGTTTTTCAACTGGGTAATAAGGGGGTCAAGCTCAAGACTGATAGGGACAGGCGGAGGTGGAGAAGGGGGCCTTGCAGTAGTTCCTACCCTGCCAGGAATCGGGTCTTTGTTTAGACGGAGATACTGGTCTTCCGGTTGATATACGCGACCACTCCGGGTGATAATGAGGACATTATCGAGTAAGGTGCTCTTAATGGCTCACGTCTCAAATAGGTACTGTTGCTCTTCAGAGTCCAAGTTTGGGTCTTATAGTTCATATTTATCCACATTAAAAAGGTCATGGTGGTCGACCTTGAATAAGTTGGTACTTATGGCCTTAGATTCCCGAGCCATTTCCCCATCCTTATCAGAATAGTTCTCCTTTGAAACAATAGAATCTATGCTGAATAGTGCCTTCCCCTCAGCTTTCTTTCTCTTTGCCACAAATGGTTTAGGTCTGCGACTCTCTTGCTTTGGTTGGCTTGGATTAATTTCCATTCCCTGAATGGAGTTGACTCCTGGGTTGGCCTGATTGATAAGGTCAAAAACTAAGCAAGATGGTAGACCTGAACCAATGACCAGGACGGAGTTACTACTGCCCGAACCTCGAGCAAAGAGATCGAAGACTGTGGCTTTGGGTAAACCAGATTGGACCATCCCGACCTTACTTCCGAAGTTTGGTAAAGGGTTATTCATGGTGCTCTAGGCTTTATCTGGTTCAGCAATCTTTGCCTCGCTAACTAACCGCTGAATAGCTGAGAGCAGGGCCTTGTAGTTGTTGGTTTGGTGCCCCACCTGAACATGATAATTATAGAAGTTATTCTTATCTTCAGGTCTGGGTGGCTTGTATTCCTGAAGGGACTGTATAAAAGCTGCTTCCCTCAAGCGTTGGAAGATGACTCGCAGGGGCAATTTATAGAGGTTGGTCAAAACAAAAGGGGGGCGAGGAGGCTGGACTGTGGCAATCGTTGATGGAGCCGGATTGGTTGTAAGTGGCATAGCGGGGGCGTGAGAAATGGCTTATATAACAGTCGGTGTTTTTAGCTTAGCCGGCGCTAGGGCCGAGGGTTGAGTTTCGTTCTTCCTGAACCATGGTTTACCCGCTCTCTCGGCCTTTTCACGATCTGCGTCGTGCTCGATTTTCTCAGCTTTCTCAAACATAGCCTTGTAAGAAAGAAAGGAATCTGTAGCCATTTCCTTGCGGAACAGGGGGAGAGATCCTTCGAGGAGTTTGACAATCATTTCCTCAAGGCTAAGCTTGGACTTCATCAAGACCTGGGTTGACATCCACCTATTGAAGTACTGCTTAAAGGTTTCGTTGGGCATTTGACAGACCCTCTCAAGATGTTGGAGGGTCATCTCCATCATAGTATTGAAACCATAATGCACTTTCAATGCCTCAGATAAGAGAGTCCAGTCGGCGATAATATACTGCGGCAAAGTGTGGTACCACTCGAGTGCAGGTCCCCGAAGAGAACAAGGAAATATCTCAGCTAGCACCTTATCACTTAGCTTCTTTATGCACATCACCCTTTCGTACATTATGATGTGAGAGGCGGGTGCTCCTGAGCCAACATAATGAGCCATTTTTAGCATAGTAAAATTATCGGGGACCTAATCCTCGTCCCTTTCAAGTTTTTTTTATTAATGAAGAGGCAGTTGATGTAAGCTTGGATCTCTGGTGTCACGCCCAAAGGTTGCGTGACCTGGTCGCTGACCGGTTCGCGAGAGATGGTTGGGGCTTTAAGTGTCGCGCTTGGAGAATGCGTGACCTGGTCATTGACGGTTTGAGAAGCTATCATTTGCCAAACAAAAGCGGCTACCTCAGGTGTCACGCCCGGAGGTTGCGTGACCTGGTCGTTGAATGTCGGAGGTAGCATAGGGCGGACAGTCAGATGGCTGGCAAATGGATTTTAGGGGTAGGTGGTGCCTTTAGGAGTTACGACAAACTATGAAGGCGTGAATGAGGGTAGTGGCCGAGATACCGAGCTTTGGTGATTGAATGTCAGAGGAGTGGAGTTTTGGGCGAAGGGTCTCGGGTTGAAAGGCACAACTAGTGGAGTGGTTGAAGCCGATAAGAGAGCTGAAGTTTGCCCAAACTGGAATGGACTCATCAAGGGTTGGGTTGATTGAAACATAGGTGCGATGGGTCTCACCTCTACTAAGCTGGTTAATATTTGTATTAAACTGTTTGGGGCCTGGATGTCAGATGCCGATACTCGATCGGAATTCCTGTCTTCCAGAGCTCGCTTAACTGCTGCCTGGACCGCAGTTTGGATAGAGGCTTGGAAAGCATCTAAGTTTAAGAATTGCATCATAGCACTGGTAAAGTCAAAACCAGGGGGTGGTTGGGATCCTGTTCCCGAGCTGGAAGTGGGACCAAAGGGCTCTTCCGGAGGAGGGGTCCCTTTATTTCTTGGGAAAGACATGGTTGGTCGAGAGCGACTTTGGCTCAACTGAACTTGTTTTGAATCTGATTCCTCGCTGGAATCGGTATGGGGAATTCCTTTGACTTCCGTGGTGGCAATCGGGGACAGTGGATGACATATCAGGTGATGTTCTATCCTTTTCTAGGCCAGGATGCGATGGTCAGTGCACCTTCTCCTAGCTGAAATAGTAGGCAGTGGATCAGACCACGAATGGATTGGTGAATGGTATGCGTGGTATGCATGCCTTTCGTGCCTTGGGGATGATGTGTAATGCGCATGGCTGTACATAGATGTGGTTAGAGATGATGTGATAGCTTATCCCTCCAACATACGTGAGATGTCTGTACTTCATGTCATATATAGCGATATGTGGTGATGCAACGGAGGTACGAGAGAAGTCCTACGTATGTTGCTAAACCTCTTCCATAGGTGGAAGTGTAAGGGTAAGCGGATTCATTGTCGGCTCTTAGAGCCGATGCATGGGGGGTGCATGATTATAGATTACATGGCACGTGAATCGTCCCTCTTCCAACCTTATGACTCCCGCGCAACGCCTCTTTGGAAGGATGGAGTTTGGCCTCTTCACCGGTAATGGCGAAAAAAACGCGTCCCAATTGTTTTATTTGTTTTGGTTAATCCTAAGGGGAACGATGTGCTAACGCTTTTTCTAGCGCGGCTTTGGTATAGGGTTGTTGATGTAGAAGGTTCTCGTTTACCTTGATTCCATGTTACTCGACCACTACCTAAATAGGTGCGCTCGTAGGAGTTTATGTGTTGGTTAAAACGAGTGATCCACCCACTAGGCATCCTCAATTCCAACAAGGCATGAGTGATACTTCGCGAGCTTCTCGGATGAAATAGGGTACCTATAATTACCGAAATATCTACACGCGTGAGGATAAAACGTTATAAGAAAAGAATGAAGTTTTAATTTGGCCAATGATTTCAATACATCATCAAAATCTTTTAAACTATATAAGAAGATTCAAGTTTAAAAAAAAAGTCCCCAGCAGAGTCACCACTGTGAGCGGATGACGCCTCGCGCGAATGCCCAAAAGATACGAGATCGAAATCCCATACTTAAAATAGAGTCGCCACCCGGGTCAGCTCAACCGAGAAATTTTTGGTACGATTTTCCCACCGGGTGGTTGGATCATACCTTAAGTAGAGATTCCGAGTTCGCATGATGTTATCTACTTTTCATTAGCCAAGTTAAGATACTTCATTCTTTCTTAATCGGTTTAATCTACCTTATTTATTTGTATTTCCAGCTATTTTATTGTTTTCGCATTTATCAAGCAATTGAAACGATAAATAAAATATTTACGACTATAAAAGAAAAGTACAAAAAGTAAAATCATTACAAGATTTTCAAATCCTATACATTTCTCTATGCAATAAATAAAGTACCTGAGTATCCAATCTACGTCCGCCTGCAGAAGGTTATTAGCACAGGTACAACATATTTTATTTACTGTATTATAGAGCCCGGTCAGATGGCTAAAATAGGAGTTGAACGGTGTTTTCCGAGAAAATTCCATTTTTAAGTAATTTTTAGTCTCAATCATTATTTTAACCGGATTATAAATGAAAAGTAAAACTGCTGTCCGGAAAGTCATATTGCCGACGGTATAACTGATGCCACTGGCGACATGGGTGATGCCGCCGACGACATCAATTACATCACTGGCGGTATCAGCTTGTGGGCAGCAGCGGTGGCAGTAAGACTGACCGAAAACCCAAAAAAGAATATAAATTGACAAAAATTAACACAAGTCAGGAGTATTAATGCTAAAGAGCTATGAGACTCGGGATTTTTTACCTCGAGGTCGTGAATCCACCTCTTCGTGAATCGAATAAAACACCTCCGGGGAGCTTGTTATGACGATTTAACAATAATTTTAAGTGCTTTTTGGTTTCTAAGTTCAATTAAGCTGATTTTAACTTAAAAGCTTGTCGATTTCAACCACAATTAGAGAGTTCAAAGAAGAAAAACCAAGAAAAATGGGTCGGAATCCCTTTTTTTTCTGTTTTATCTAATTCTTATCTCACTATAATCTATTCCCACCTTAAAATCTTCACCAATTCTTTTTCTCTTCTCTAAAATGCAGCTCAAGGTGTGCTTTTATAGGTGAAATGGGGTGCTTTTTGGGGCCTTTTTTAATAATTCCATCGAAAGTGGCCGAAAAGGCTGTCTGTGAAGGGACCCATTTTGGGTCATGCCGCCGGCGACATGGTGATGTGCCGGCGGTATGGTGATACCGCCGGCAGCATGGGTGATGCCTTTGGCGACATCAGCCTTCAGCATACCGATAGTTAGTGGGTCAAAAAGCTAAAAAAGTCGGGAAAAGTGGTTTAATAATGGGTAAAAAGGCATCTTTTTGAATTTTAATCATATTTTACTGGGTATTGTTTAATTTAGGTGTAAATCATCGGTTCAAGCTCCTACCGGACCCGTTATCGGCCACACCGAACTGGATTCTACCAATTATAAAATTCACAAGGAATATTATTTTGGTAATAAAAATTCCAAAGAGAACTTTTATTTCGAGGTATTAAAATCGGGTACACGTCATCATCGTCTCGTGAGAGGGACTGCAAAATCCTGTGCTCACAACTATTCAGCGTAGATTCCTTTATTTTGAAGGAGAACTATTCTGATGAGGATGGGGAGATGGCTCGAGAGACCAAGGCCATAAGCACTAACTTGTTTAAGGTTGATCACCATGACCTTTTTAGCGTGGACGAGTATGAGCTATAAGGCTCGGATTTAGACTCCGAAGTGCAACAATACCTATTTGAAACGCGAGCCACCAAGAGTGTCTTGCTCGATAATGTCCTCAATATTACCCAGAGTGGCCGTTTATATCAGCTGATATCTTCGCCTAAAAAAAGCCCTGATTCTTGGTAGAGTCGGAACTACTGCAAGATCCCTTTCTCCACCTCCACCTGTCCCTACCAGTCTTGAGGTTGACCCCCTTATTACCCAGTTGAAAAACACCCAAGCTCGATACAGCATCTGGCAACTAGTAATTGACTTTGAAAGGCACCGCAAGGGTTTGATCAAATGGCTCCTTGATTTAGAAGCTAATCCGACCACCTCGGTCGTTGAGATGAGCACCACAATAGGAGAAGGCATTCCCCCGAGAAAAGGGCCTCAGATTGTGTTTGATAGTTTTAATCTTACGCTTGAGGGAAGGGATCACAATAGGGCCTTATTCATCCGGATCCAAATTGTAGATAAGGTCATCCCGTGCGTCATGGTGGATGATGGCCCTGCCCTAAACCTATGCCCTCTAAAAATCCTTCCTCATCTGGGGCTGTCAGAGGACATACTTGAAAGGTCTAGCATGGTTATTAAAGCTTACAATGATTCAAAGTGCAATGTAATTGGGATTTTTGAGGCAAAAGTCACTGTCGAAGGTGTGGCAAGCAATGTGCGTTTCACAGTACTTGACATTCTTGTTACTTATTCTCTATTGCTTGGTCGACCATGGCTCTATGGTTTAGGCGTAGCTCCCTCCACACTACACTAAAAAATCAAGCTAATTCATGATGGCAAAGTGGTGACTATAGTGGCTGATCCCACTTCCATTATGGCTGTTATAAAAGCTGAAGCTAATCTAGAAAAGGGCCTTCAGATTGCCATAATTAGAAAAGCTCAGAAGCCTCCTCCCCTTTGGCATAGCTACCTCCACACGGGTATGGGCAAACTAATGAAGAAATCTAGTTATAGGCCTGACAGAGGTGGAGGAATACACAAACAGGGAATTATTGAGGCATTGGAGCTAAAGATCCTTATTTATAGAGCTGGATTGGGATATAAGCCTAGGAAAGCCTATCGCCGCGTCCCTTCTTGCTATTGTCGCATGGTCACTGTTTGTAAGATCCAAGGCAAGAGGCCTTATAAGGGGGAGGCTGAGCCAATCGAGTATGGCGGGAAAATATGGCCCATCTTTGAGATCATTAAAGATGTCTATGACTTTGAGACTGGTCACATGATAGTCTCAGCTGAACCCAAGCCTACTAAGCCTGATGCACCTGTCAATGTTGTTTCTGATAAGGCTAAAGGGAAAGGTAAGATGTATCCTGAGGATGAGCCTGAGAGAAATAATAAAGAGTCTATCAATCTAAAAATTGAGAATGCTGTGGCAACCGTGACAAAAGCTATGGCGCTACTGATGAGGAAAGGCTGGAAGGGTACTGGGGAAGAAGACGCTATGACAGCCATAGTAGAAAAGCTCGCCACTGCTCTCACTAAAAAGGTTAACCTGTCTGAAGGGCCATCACTCACCATTGCCTAAAAGACCGCTCTAGAGCATGACCTAAATGCCATTTTGATAGACGATACAGAGGACACCTCTCCTGTCGACGTTGCTACTGAAGCCCCTTCGCCTGTGGAGGAGGATATGGATGATGTAATTTTTAATATTTCTGATGTTTTTGATACTAACAATGCCGCTTATGAGGCTTTTAATGCAATGAATAACTCCTGTTCTACTTACTTATTTGCTGTCTTTCCTGATGGATCCATGCATTCACATAACAATACGTATAATGTTTTTGGCATTAGTGATACATAATTAAGTGAAATAAACCTAAGTATAGATGACAATCCCAAAATGGTAACCATTTCTAAAGATTTAACTCCCGAGGAAAGAAGTGAGATCATAAAAGTGCTTAAAAATCATGTTAACGCTTTTGCCTGGTCGTACGAAGACATGCCTGGGGTTGACCGACAAATCACCGAACATAGAATCCCAACTGATCCTAAATTTTGACCTGTCAAGCAGAAGCTCTGCCGGTTGAGACCTGAATGGGCAGAACAGGTTAAGACAGAGGTTTCAAGGTTAATCGAAGCTCGATTCATAGAAGTGGTAGAATACCCGACTTGGTTGTCCAACATCATCCCAGTACTGAAGAAGGATGGTAGGGTCCGAGTCTGGGTAGATTTCCGAGACCTCAAAGCCTCACCAAAAGATGACTTCCCTCTCCCACACATCGATGTTTTAATTGATAGCACCGCTAGGGCGGCTATGTATTCATTCATGGATGGGTTCTCAGGGTACAATCAGATTCTGGTTAATATTGTCGACAAAGTCAAAATAGCATTCATCACTGAACGGGGGGTGCATTGCTATAAGGTAATGCCGTTCGGATTGAAAAATGCTAGGGCTATTTATCAGTGAGCTGTAACTGCCCTCCTACACGACATGATCCATAAAGAAGTGGAAGTGTATGTGGATGACATGATTGTGAAGTCCGCCACCTGAGAGGAGCACCTTGCTATTCTCGATAAGTTTATGACTCGCATTGAAAAGTATAATCTTCGCCTAAATCCAAAGAAATGCGTATTTGGAGTTATCTCCGGCAAGCTATTGGGACACGTGGTTAGCCAAAAGGGGATTGAAATGGATCCAGACAAAGCCAAGGCCATCAGGGATATGCCTCCCCCTAAGACAGAGAAGGAGGTCCGATCATTTTTAGGGTCCTTGCAGTATGTTAGTTGGTTCATTTCTCGCCTCACTATTGTTTGCGAACCCATCTTTAAACTATTAAGGAAACAGTAAACCGTGGTATGGAACGATCACTGCCAAGTAGCGTTTGATAGAATCAAGGCATATCTTGTCGATCCACCTATCTTGACACCCCCCATCCCAGGGAAACCACTCATCCTGTATCTGGCCATTGAGGAAACTTCCGTCAGGGCCATGCTTGTCCAGGAACATGATGATAAGCATGAACATGCCATCTGTTATTTGAGCAAGAAGTTGTTAGATTATGAAACCCGGTATTCAATTATGGAAAAGGCCAGTACTACCATGGTTTGGCTCACTAAGAAGTTACGACATTATTTCCAATCTTATCGCATCCAAGCCGTAGCCAAGATTGATCCAATAAAGTTTCTTTGTCAATCCTCCACTCTAGCGGATAAATTATCCCGATGGCTGCTTCTCCTATCTGAATTTGACATTGAATATATAACTCGGACGGTCATCAAAGGGAGGGCCATAGCTGAATTCCTGGCTAATCAACCCCTCAGCTCCCACTATAAGGAAAATTTGGAGTTTCCTGATGAACAGCTCACCTCTGTTACAACACTTGATGATGATTGGACAATGTATTTTGACGGCGCTGTGAACTGCCGGGGAGTAGGTCTCAGGGTCATCATCGTCACGCCAGATAATGAGATATCCCATTGTCTAAACCTTTAGAATTCGCTATCACCAACAACAGAGCTGAATATGAAGCTTGCCTATTCGGCCTCGAGGCTCTTCTTTAGGTTCAGGCATGCTATATATCTGTCATCAGAGATTCAGCTCTGGTTTTTCGTCAGGTCATTAGAGATTAGGAAGTTAAAGAAGAGTCTCTCCGTCCTTATGTTGAGGCTATCCGTGAATTGTTTGAGAAATTTACCTCATACCTGTAATGCCATGTCCCTCTAGATGAGAATCAAATGGCATATGCTCTCGCCACTCTCGCGTCCATGTGGGAAGGACCCCAACAGTAACCTATCCGCCCTTTGGTTTTGCTGTCCACCAAGATCCTATATCATGTTCAATCAACTCCTTCAGTTCTCGCCATTTCATCCAAACCTTGTTGGTATTCTAACACCGTCCTATTTCTTCAGACCGGCTAATACCCCATAGATTCTTCTGACTCAGATCGTACCACCGTACGGCGGCTCGCTATCGAGTTTCGTATTGTGGATAATAATCTATTCAAGCACACCAGTGACGGCCTACTTCTCCATTGCCTCACTGATTCCGAGGCTCAGAATATAATGACCCAGGTCCATGCCGGTGACTGTGGGCCTCATATGAACGGTCTTGCTCTCGTAAAGAAAATCCAGCCACTGGGGTATTTTTGGCTCACTCTCACAGCCGATTGTATCGCCCAGGTCAAACGATGCCACCAATGCCAGGTTTATGGAGATATGCAGCATCTGCCACCCACCGAGCTCTATCACTTATCCACCCCTTGGCCATTCTCGGCATGGGGTATAGATATAATTGGTGAAATCTGTCCTTCCTCAATAAATGGCCATAAATTCATTATGGTAGCAGTAGATTACTTTTCGAAATGGGTGGAAGCCGAATCCTTCACCAATATCACTGCCAGGCAGATGGCCAAGTTCATAGAAAGGCACATCTTTGCTCGGTATGGGCTCCTGCACCATATAATCTCGGACAATAGAGTACAATTTTAAGGAGCAACTGCTTCTCTAATTGAGAAGTATAGGATCAAGCACTATAGATCTTCTCCCTACAGAACACAAGCCAATGGAGCTGTTGATGCAGCCAATAAATTGGTAAAGACGATTCTTTCTAAGATGATATCCAGTTATAGGGATTAGGCGGATAAGCTACATTTCTCTATCTGGGGATATTGCAAGAGCATACGCATCCCGACAGGCCAGACTTCATTCTCCCTGGTCTACATGATGGAAGCAGTCTTGCTAGTTAAGACTCAGGTGACCTCATTAAGAGTCACTCTCGAGGCTAAACTAGAAGAATCTGAATGGACTCCGGCCAGATTTGAACAGTTGAACATGATGGATGAACAGAGGTTGAAGGCCCTCGACAACCTCTAGATGTACTAACAATGTATGGCTCAAGCATATAACAGTCGGGTAAGATATAAAAAGTTCCCTCTGAAGACCAGTGATCTGGTCCTCAAGCAGTTGAAACACTCCACCACTGATGCGAGGGGTAAATTCAGGCCAAACTGGGAAGGACCATATGTAATAAAGAAGCTGCTTAGCAAAGGGGCAGCTAAACTTATAGACATGGATGGAAACGAGTTTGTAAATCCCGTAAACCAAGACAGGCTTAAGCGTTATCATGTTTAGTTCAAAAGAAATAAAACAGAAAAGCAGCACGCAAAAAAATATATACGTGATAATTACCCGCCTTTCAGTCTTTTACTGATCGGGCAAAAATTAGGGGATAAGACAAACCCGCTAGATCGAAAACCCGAACAGGGCAATCTAGGCAAAAGTTAGGGTATGTGAACAAAGAGCGAGTGCCTTCTAGAAAATCGATCTCGGCTAGTTGGCACCGGGGGTTAAATCAATGGGAATGTCAACCAAACATCATTTACTTTATTTTATCTCAATTAATAAAAGTTCTCTTTTGTTAAAATCTAAATGCTTATACTTATGTGGATCCTGTATTCATAAGATTAAGACAACTTTAGCAAGCCTCAAACAGAGTTGGTTTTATTTCATTTAAAAATATTTAAAAAAAAGGAAAAAAGAGAGACCTGATGGTTCTGACAAAAGCAAGACTCAAATCGAACTTCCCGCATCATCGTCATGGTACCTAGAGATCCGCCTCGGTGTGCTAGTAGAAAAGGGGTCCTCTCCCCGCTTCGCACGTTCCCCCTCAAAACTAGCCCATGACCGCTTCCGATGGGTCGGCAAGTCTCTTATCTCGGCAAGCCATCCCCTGTAGTGTGTCTCAGTTTTGACGGTTTCCATGTGATCATAATCCAGAATCTCAAATACAGCCTCCCTAGACTACTTCTCTCGAATATGATTGACCCACCTAGCTTTGTAAACTCTGATCTGGTTGTGGGGCAGTTTGATTAGGACTCTCTGCCTCTTGCCATACTGACGACACAGCCGGTAAGGGGTATAAAATGAAGATTTCTCCAGACCTATCAGTTGAACACATGCTCCCCAAGAATCTACAACCACATCCTGAATTCTCCACCATGGACTAACCCACTGAACCTGATCGTTAGTATACCCCCTTAAAATAGGCACCCAATCATCATATGTTAACTCATCGAAATCAGCCTGCATAAGCCCTCTCTCCCTCAGATGGATGGAAAGATTCGGATTCCCTCCCTCAACTTCAGCTTCTCCATCAGCCATACCTATAATTCAAAACTCAGGTAAGGATTGGGAAAGGAAATGTGCGGGATCAGAAAGAATAAAAGATACCTATAATAATATGAGTTGATCTCCGATAAGTGACGAGTCAACAGAAGCAGCATCCACATTCAGCAAAACATCGGCCAATCCCACAGCCACGGGGGAAGCCCCTGTCGACATAGGGCCGATAAGCGAAATCAGCCTGAGCAGAGCAATCGGGCTCACTCCGTACATAAACTCCACCATGCGTAGTAATGCCACCATGAATGGCCAAGCAGGATGGGATCGGGGCACTCCACGACACCGCTCTAGAACTATTCCAAGCTGAAACCCAGGTTTATCGGGCAATTGAGACAGAAATGGGTCTACAGAATCCAAATTCCATAACCATCGTGGAATTCTATCTATGCCAAAATGAAAGTCTGGCAACGCTAGTGAAATGCGTTTAGGAAACGGTGGCCCTAAAATAGCGTGGAATTCTTCCAGCAAGGGGCAAAGCTCGAATGATGAAAATCGGAAAATATGGTCCATTGGATCCTAAAAAGACAGTGCCACTCGAAGGAATTCACGGCTTACGGGCCACGCCACGACATAGCGAAATCCCTAAAGCCTAAAATTTTTAAGCCTGTTCCAGTCTGCATTCCTCAGACACTGCAGAAAACCCCGTAGCTTTTGATTGTGGGTTGCCATGATGGAAATGGACAGAATAGTCGAAAACAAATTATAGGAAAATTGATGCCGCCGGCAATATAAGTGATGCCGCCGGCGATGTAATTGATGCCGCCGGTGATATGGATCAATTTGGGCGATATCAAATGATGCCATCGGTGATATGGACTTTCAGATAGCCTTATATACATTATTTAGGCTGGATGAGTATGGGCGATATGGGTCGTGCCGCCAGTGACATGGAGTGAATTTTCTGGCGGCATTAGAAGCATTTCTTCCGTTTTAGACCTGTACAAAACCTGTAAACAATCCTATACTACGTTTCTAATGCCTTTCCAAATAGCGACCCATTCTTATTTAAAATAAAAAGCCCGAAGGCACAAACCATCCAAAAAATTCCGAATGTCTAAACCATGAAAGAAACAGAACCCAACAGAAAAAAACCAAATTATTCCAACCCCAATGTATCAAGGGTACAAACAAGCAAATAAAAAAAAGAGAGAGCAAAATAAACTAAGCATGCCCGCCACTGCCGGCTGGGCGGGATGAAATGTCATCAGGGCTTACGAGCTAATCTCCAACATCATCCTTATCTTCCTCCCTTCCCTCTGTCATGGGCACACTGCTAGACTCCTCGGCCACGGCAGGCAGGCGTCGACCGGCAGACATCTTGATCCCCCTATGACTGGTACTACTAGGGTATGCATGGTCCAGGTTTTGCTAACTTCTCCGTTCCTAAATGGTGGCTACCAGCTGACCCTCAAGGTCACTCACACGACACCGTAGGTCTGCGGTCTCCTCCTCGTACCATCACCAGGCTACATTAGTATCTGATAAGGAAAGGGCCAAGAAATCCTGCAAACTAGAGAAAATATCGACAATGCATATCCTTCATAACATCCATACATGCATCCCATCTTAAACATATGGATAAAATACCTGAGCAAGGAGCGACTGTCCGATGAGTGTATCCTGGAGAACAAAATTGTTCTCTGCAAGCTACTCTACATGGCTCCGTGCCACCTGGAAAATCCAAAAGGCAAATCATTAGACACTTGCATCCAAGGCTAAATGAGAAAATAATTATTAGGCCTTACGTAAGTAGTATTTTCGGGCATGAAAATTGGAGCTTGCCAGCTTGAGCCAATGTTCCTAGGGAGGAATTCGTCGGGAGTTCATCAGCAGGAATGTAGTTTCCAACAGATTGACCAGATGCCCCTCCATAAAGTTTATGCCCTCCGGCATACCATAGTGCCGAGTCCCACTCTGATTATCCCGGCCTCTCTTCCTCGTGGGTTCCTCAAAAACATGAAAGCCACACGTCAACAACGTTCCTAAACAATTTCAAAATCATACACATAAGCACAATCATACCTCAAAAGAACATTGCTCCTCTTAGGACATTGGCGCACTCCCGCCAGCTACATCCGTACCCACCTCATCCTCCCCCTCGGGGTCGATCGCAACATCCCCTTCAAGCGCCTCATCCTCATCATCATCTTCCTCCTCAACGTCCATAATGCCTTTGAGGCGCCTTTTCTCATCCTCTAACTGTTGTTCATTATGGTACTAAATCGTATCATTTCCGTGAATGTGAGGACACACAGGGAGTAGACATTGTAGAAGCTGCTCATAGAGGCTAGGGACCTAGGGATTACTGCCATTCCCCTCGATGTAATCAGCCTTGTCAGCCTCGAAGGTGATCACCAGATGGGGCCACCATAAGCCCCTAGAAGGAACAGCAGGCATCGATCTAGCAGCCACCGAGATGGACCTCCAGCCCCGGACGCGCTCACCTAGGTACCGTTGCTGGGACAGAGGGCACTCAATCACGAATCGGTGATCATCTACCTCCCTCCTGACCCTTACGACCTTTGCTAGATTCTCCATCCCATTGAAGGGATCCAGGACAAGCTACAACAAAACAACTAATATAAGTCCATAAGCGATTTTTGTTTTGTCTAAACGTAAAAATAAAGACTAAATAAAAAATTGCATACCGAGCTCAACCGCAGGCTCCTCAAGACCTCCCTATATTTCGTAGGGTACTTGGCCTTCCCACCTACACCCCCTCACTAGCGAGCAAGGAAGTGAGAGCCCATTGGAACAATCTTCTTAAACTCCACCAGTGGGAGGATTTGATGCTCGAAGGCCCAGGCCTGCATAAATAACGACCAATCAATTCAAAAAGCGTCATACAATAAATGAGAACATATACTATCAAGTAAAATACTTCCAAAGAGATGTACCTGGAGTAACAGGTGGCAAAGGTGAAGGGCTTTCTCCTTCTTCCGGGCTCCCACGTCCAGCCCATGGTACAATTGAGCCAAGAAGGCCCTCGGCCAATTTTTCCTCCTAATGCCCGGCATGTCTTTCACAGCAGTTATAAGTACATAATTGATCTTACTCCCCGAGATTAGGAAGAACAGCACAGTAAGTAGAGAAATCACGAAGGACCGGACACAATCCTCCCTCTCATCCTTGGGCACTACATCCACCCGGGTCCAGTGATGGTACAACTCTCCATAAGACAGCTGCCTAAAAATGGGCTTTAGACCAAACAACGCCTTCACCCGCCTTACCACGGGCCTCTCAACATGGTACTTATCCATGTAAGCATCAAAATGTATGAACTCATCCATCCAAGGGAGGCCGGTCATAGCTACAACATCAGAAGGTGTAATCGTAGCTTCCCTGAAAGAGAAGTGGAAAGTATGGGTGGTCTTGGACCACCTCTCGGTTAGGGCCATTACTGCTGAATGAGACAGCTTAGGGATCAACATTGGCATTATCCGGGCCAAGTCCCCGAACCCTGTGTCATTGATGGCAAGCACTAGCTCAGGATCGTTCTCTGAAATGTGATGCTACCATTCACCAATGGTGCCTATTCCCCCTGTAGAGGTCAGTTTATACAGCTATAAAATTAGAAGCAAAATATATCAATCCTGCTTATTTTTCATCAAAAAAGCTGCTGATGTCGCTTCTGTTAAAAGCGATGTCGCCGGGGGCATCACTCTATACCGTAAGCGGCATGGTTCATGCCGCCGGCGACATCACCTTAAATAGAAGTAACATCAGACTCCTATAAGCCTTTTCGCAAGGACTGATACTACCGGCGACATCGCTCATGTCACCGCTGACATCACTATAAGCGGGCAGAACCTATTTTTTTCCCCAGAATCGCACCCATCGTGCCAAAACCACAAAAATTGTAATTAATCAAACAATAAGCCCGAAAACGGTAAAAATTGATCCTAAACCATGCAATATGGTCAATCTATTTCACACTTAAACTCCTATCATGGCACAATTTCAAATCTAAAGCCAAATCAAACCGAACCCAAAAAGAAAAGATTCGGGTTTTGTGGGATTACCTGAACGTAGCAAAGATGCTTCTCCTTCTCTGGGGTCAGATTGGTGATAGGAGAATCGATCCTATAGCCATACATCTTGGCCGTCTCCTTCAGGCCATAAGCAGTAGGAATGGAGAGGATTTTCAATCCCTCAATTGAAGAGTCGGGCAAGTTCTCCCTAGCCTTGGTAGATTTGCCCCTAAAAGCCTTAGTAATTCTCTTCATGATTTGAAAGACAAAGGAAGAAATCAAAAAGCTTTGGAGAAGAGAAGAAGAGGAGGTACGGATTCTGAATAGTGACAAAGAAGAGAGTTTCAATTCCTTTTAAACTGCCGCACGGAATTTGAGGAGTTTTAATTTATCTGAAACTGTCCGTTCATGCCGCCGGCGGCATCACTCATGTCGCCAGCGACATCACTCATGTCGCCAGCGACATCGCCTCTTTCAATTCAAATTTTGAAATTGTCTGACCAGTCAAAGCTGCCATGTGGCACTCATATTGCTGGCGACATAGATTCATACCTTCGGCGATATCACCCATGCCGCCGACGACATCACTCCACCAATTCAGATTTTTGCATAAGTCCAACCAAAGGGCAACCAATCTACGAAACACAAAACCCGACCAAAGGACAATTTCCCAGCGAAGCATAAGTCCGACCAAAGGGCAACCAATCTACCAAACACAAAACCCGACCAAGGGATAATTTCCCTATAAAGCATAAGTCCGATCAAAGGGCAACCAATCTACCAAACACAAAACCCGACCAAGGGACAATTTCCCCGCGAAGCATAAGTTCGACAAAAGGGCAACCAATCTACAAAACATAAAACCCGACCAAGGGACAATTTCCCCGCAAAGCATAAGTCCGACCAAAGGGCAACCAATCTACCAAACACAAAACCCAACCAAGGGACAATTTCCCCGTGAAGCATAAGTCCGACCAAAGGGCAACCAATCTACCAAACACAAAACTCGACCAAGGGATAATTTCCCCGCGAAGCATAAGTCCGGCCAAAGGATAACCAATCTACAAAACACAAAACCCAACCAAGGGACAATTTCCCTGCGAAGCATAAGTCTGACCAAAGGGCAACCAATCTACCAAACACAAAACCCGACCAAGGGACAATTTCCCCGCGAAGCATAAGTCCAACCAAAGGGCAACCAATCTATAAAACACAAGACCCGACCAAGGGATAATTTCTCCATGAAGCATAAGTCCGACCAAAAGGCAACCAATCTACAAAACACAAAACCCGACCAAGGGACAATTTCTCCGCGAAGCACAAGCCCAACCAAAGGGCAACCAGTCTACAAAACGCAAAACCCGACCAAGGGATAATTCCTCCGTGAAGCATAAGTCTGACCAAAGCACAACCAATCTACAAAACACAAAATCCGACCAAGGGACAATTTCTCCGCAAAGCATAAGTCCGACCAAAGGGCGTTCTTTACACAAAGCTAAAGCCCGACCAAGGGACAACTCCTCCGTAAAGCTCAAGCCCGACCAAGGGGCAGTATCTCTACAAAGCACAAGGTCTGATCGAGGGTCAAACCGGTCACCCATCAGGTATTATTTCTATCCCTTGCTCTTTCGTGTGATCATACTGACCTGTGGCAGCAGTGATCCCCTGAGGGGCAGCCTGTGAGCATGGGATTTTGCAGTCCCTCTCGCGAGACGATGATGACGTGTACCCGATTTTAATACCTCAAAATAAAAGTTCTCTTTAGAATTTTTATTACCAAAATAATATTCCTCGCAAATTTTATATTTGGTAAAATACAGTTCGGTGTGGCCGATAATACGTCCGGTGAGAGCTTGAACCGATGATTGGCACCCAAATAATAAATACCCATTAAAATATTATTAAAAGTAAAAAAGATGCCTTTCCATCCACTATTAAACCACTTCTCCCAACTTTTTTAGCTTTTGGACCAGTTAGCTGTCGGTATGTTGGAGGCTGATACCACCAGCGGCATCGGCCATGCCGCCAGTGGCATCACCATACCACCGGTGACATCAGCCATACCGCCGATGGCATCACCATACCGCCAGTGGCATGGCCCGAAAAGGGTCCCTCCACAGACAGCTTTTCGGCCACTTTCGGCGGAATTGGTAAAAAAGGCCTAAAAAAGCACCCCATTTCACCTATAAAAGCACACCTTGAGCTGCATTTTTGGAGGAGGAACAAGAGGGAATTTGAGGTTAGGATTTTTTAACGTGGGAATAGATTTTAGTGAGATAAGAACTAGATAAAACAAAAAAAAGGATTCCTATCCATTTTTCCTAGTTTTTCTTCTTTGAATTCTCTGATTGTGAGTTTGAAATTAGAAAGTCTCTAAGTTAAAATCAACTTGATTAAATTTAGAAACCAAAAGCACTTAAATTTACTGTAAAATTGTCTTAACAAGCTCCCCGGAGGTGTTTCTTTCGGTTCACGAAGAGGTGGATTCACGATCTAGAGGTAAAAATCTTGAGTCTCATAGCTCTTTGGCATTAATATTACTGATTTGTGTTCATTTTTAGGTTTTCAGTCATTTTTTTACTGCCACTACTGCTGCCTACAAGCTGATATCACCGGTGACATAACTGATGTCGCCGGCGGCATCAGCCACGTCGCTAGCGGCATCAATTATATCGTCGGCGATATGACTTTCTGGACAACAGTTTTATTTTCATTTATTCTCGTATTAGCTTATTTTCCAAAGTTAGAACATATAATGTAACGAAGAAGTCCAAAATCTCTTGCAAACAGACCCCATCCCGTAATGTGTGGGTATTTTCATTTATAATCCGATTAAAGTAATGATTGAGCCCAAAATTTGATTAAAAATGGAATTTCCCCGAAAACGCCGTCCAAATCTCATTTCAACCACCCGCCCGGGCTTTATAATATCGTAAATAAAATATGCTATACCCGTGCTAACAATTTTCTACAGGCGGACGTATATCGGATATTCAAGTATTTTATTTATTGCATAGAAAAATGTATAGGACTTGAAAACCTTGTAATAATTTTACTTTTCACACTTTTTTTATGGCTGTAAATATTTTATTCATTGCTTCAATTGCTTGATAAACGCGAAAACAACAAAATAACTAAAAACACAAATAAAGAGGATGGATTAAACCGATTAAGAAAGAATGAAGTATCTTAACTTGGCCTAATGAAAAATAGATAACATCATCCGAACTCGGAATCTCTACTTAAGGTATGGTCCAACCATCCGGTGGGAAAATCGTACCGAAAATTTCTCGTTGAGCTGAACCGGATGGCGACTCTATTTTAAGTATGGGATTTCGATCTCGTATCTTTTGAGTACTAAAATATGGAAAATCATTTTCGAAACACTTTACGCACATCCCCCCGTCATTGAGGAGGCTGGCCCGACTGGGCCCGACCCCGCTACCGCCGCGCGAAACATTGTCCGCTCACAGATAATTTTTTTTAATATTTTGTAAATTAAATTGAAAAAAATTATTTCTATACAAATATATCTAAATTTGCATACAATTATTATATTTTCTAATAAAATTATTTTATATATAATTAAAAAGGTGGTAGGTTAAAATATGAAAATTTATAAAAATATTAAATATAATATTTTCTTTTAATAATACAGGATGAAAGCTACATAAAATAAAAAAAAGGGCTATACTAAGTTAAAAATAAGGCCCCTACACCATTGGGTAAGGCTACTCCAGAGACAGAGTTGGGGTTGATAAAAAATCTTTATCTCAAGTTATAGATTATATAATATAAAAATATAGAAGAATATAAGTTTTATTCGTCGGGCCAAGCTCGTGTATTTATATAAAAGGGAAAAGTACATAACTGGGCTAAAGCCCATAGATAATTTCCACAACTATTTTGGTCCACAACTTTTCTACCCAAACTAGGGCACCTCAACAAAACTCTCTAATTTCCTCTCCATTTCATCAAACTCCCTACAATCCACATTCACGCCGTCCGTTAACCTCCTTGCCGGATTTCTGTAACTGCCAATCTCCCTTTTTATCTCAACAAAATTGCACACTGCTCTCAATTTAATTTTTGAATTTGAAAAGAGAAGCAACAATAGCATCTGAAGTCAATCAATCAAGGAAGATAAACAAACTCGAATTATACTAGTAAACAAGTTTGAAATCTGCAAAGGTACGAAACTGATAAACAAGTTTGTGATTCATGTATTTGTATTTCAAAACCTAAGCTGACTGAAATTGTTAATAATGATAACAGAAATGGAACCAAAAAGTCAATCCAAACTCCTCCTTTTTCTTCAGAAGCAGCAAAAAGGCAAATAAAAACTAGCCAAACAGGAGGACATGAAGAACTTAGAGAAGATAGAATGGTTTCACATCAAAGAGATGTAAAAACAATATCAAACTACAATTGAATATGAAAATAAAATGTAAATATGATATTAATTTAGAATAAACAAAATAGAATAAAATGAAAATTGAAAAATGGTTTTGTTTAATAGCACATTGTAAAATGCTGGTATATTGCTTGTATAATGTACTATTTATGTGATTTGATTCATAAAATATGTGTTTAAGGTTTTGTTTGATCACACCTAGTAAAATGCTCGTATATTGCTTGTATAAATTATTTTTGGGTGATTTCTGTCATAATATATATGTTTAAGGTTTCATTTGATCACACATGGTAAAATGATGGTATATTACTTGTATAGTTTACTTTCTGTGTGATTTTTGTCATCATATAGATGTTTAAGGTTTTGTTTGAACGCACCAGGTAAAATGCTGGTATATTGCTTGTACAATGTACTTTTTGTGTGATTTTTGTCATAATATTGATGTTTAAGGTTTTGTTTGATCACATCTGGTAAAATGCTGGTATATTGCTTGTATAAGGCTATTTTTGATTAATTTCATTCATAAAATAGGTGTTTAAGGTTTTGTTTGATCACACCGGGTAAAATGCTGGTATATTGCTTGTATAAATTACTTTTGATGAGATTTCTGTCATAATATATATGTTTAAGGTTTTGTTTGATCTTACCTGGAAAAATGCTGGTATATTGCTTGTATAAAGCTATTTTTTTTATTAATTTCATTCATAAAATAAGTGTTTAAGGTTTTGTTTGATCACGTATGGTAAAATGCTGGTATATTGCTTGTATAAATTACTTTTTGTGAGATTTCTATCATAATTATAGATCTTTAAGGTTTTGTTTGATCACACTTGGTAAAATGCTGGTATATTGCTTGTATAAAGTTATTTTTGGTTAATTTCATCCATAAAATAGGTGTTTAAGGTTTTGCTTGATCGCACATGGTAAAATGCTAGTATATTGCTTGTATAAATTACTTTTTATGAGATTTCTATCATAATATAGATCCTTAAAGTCTTGTTTGATCACGCATGGTAAAATGGTGGTATATTGCTTCTATGTGATTTATATCATAATATAGATGTTTAAGGTTTTGTTTGATCACACTTGGTAAAATGCTGGTATATTGCTTTTATGTGATTTTTGTCATAATATAGATGTTTAAGGTTTCGTTCGATCACACCTGGTAAAATGTTGGTATATTGCTTGCATAAAGCTGATTTTTATTAATTTCATTCATAAAATATATGTTTAATTCTTTTGTTTAGTCACACCTTGTATAATTCTGGTATATCGCTTGTATAAAGTACTTTTTATGTGATTTCAATCATAAAATAGGTGTTTAAAGTTTTTTTTGATAACACATGGTAAAATGTTGGTATATTGCTTGTATAAAGTACCTTTTGTGTGGTTTCTGTCATAATATAGATGTGTAAGGTCTTGTTTGATCACACATGGTAAAATGATAGTATAATGCTTGTATAATATACTTTTTATCTAATTTTTATAATGAAATAAGTGTTTAAAGTTTTATTTGACATGGTAAAATGCTACTATATTGCTTGTATAAAGTACTTTTTGTGTGATTTTTGTTATAATATAGATGTTTAAGGTTTTGTTTGATCACACCTGGTAAAATGCTGGTATAATGGTTGTATAAAGCTGTTTCTATTTCATTTCATTCGTAAAATATGTACTTATATCATCATTATACCAGCATTATATCATATATAATTAACTAAAACTAAATATAACTATTTTGTGAATGAAAGAAATCAAAACAACATTTATACAACCATTATATCAGCAATATACCAGATATAAATAATTGAAACTATATGTATCAACTTTGTAAAAGAAATCAAATAAAAAACATCTATATAAACTACTATACAAGCAATATACTAGCATTATACCATATATAATCAACCAAAACTATATATATCTATTTCATAAAAGAAAACAAACAAAATAATATTTATACATGCATAATACAAGCATTATACTAGATGTAATTAGCCAAAACTATATATATCAATTTCGTAAGAGGAATCAAACAAAACAACATTTATACATGCATTATACAAGCAATATACCAGATGTAAATAACAAAAACTATATCTTATATTTCCTAAGAGGAATCAAATAAAATATGATTTATACATGAATTATATAAGCAAATTACCAGCAAATTTTGACCACTTTATAACCACCATATATGAAATTCTCTGTCCAGGATCCATTATAATGCACCAAAACATGAATATCTTTCATTGATGTTGATTTAGATCGCAGAATCACAGAAAGAATCACCCAATAGAAAGAAGAAGAAAAATAGAGATAATAAACATATTGAGAAGAGCGAAATAAAACTGATTAGAATCGTAAAAGCAAAACAAGAAGAAGAAATGAGAGCTAGAACTGATTGAAAAGAACGAAATCAATTGATTCTAATTTGAATCTCAGCAGAAAAATAGGAAAATCCCAAAGAGAGAATGAGGGAATTAACAAGAATTGGCGTTAGCAACAGCTTAGAGGAGCAACATATGGCTTCAAAAGAGAAAGTTTAAAAAATGACCAATTAGTTAATTAAAAAAGTAGAGGGTGGAGTGGTAAATATTTATCACAAACCCTACATTCCTTACAATTTCCCTATATAAAAACCAAGCCCGATCCATAGAACTCCAGCCGTTTATGGGCTCGAACCGACTTAGTAATAAAATGAGTGTCCAAGCTCAGCCTATTTGAGCGAGCTCGAGCTGGACCCGATGGGTAGCCCGAGCTGCGAATAGGTCTTCATCAAACAAATTTATAGAACATAGGTACTGTGCTGAAATATTGTTAATAACACAAGTGTAAAATAAAGGATAACTATCAAGAATAGTCATACTTGGTAAACTATTTACAAATTCACCATCAAGTCAAACTATTTACAAATACACATTCCCTTCAATTCTATTTACATACCATACAATCCACTTGTTTCTCCCCTTTTTTCTTTTAATTTTTTCCTTATTTTCATTTATCTCTCAAACCGTTTATTGTTTTGACATACCGCTCTAGAGTTTTTTGTTCGTCTTATTTTTATATTTGAAATGACATTCATTGTGACATTTTTGAATTTTTTGAACCAGTAGACATCTGATAGATGTCCAATAGACATGCGATAGAAGTCTGGTAGATATTAGTTTTTGATGGATTTTTTATGGAATCAATATATTAGTTTGTGCAAACCTTAAAATCAAACCACCAGCTAAATAGTGATAAATTAGTGGCAAAAATCAAACAAATAACAAGAAGGGAAGAGAATCGAGATACGATTTATAGATCAAAAGAAGAATGCAAGAGCAAATCCAATAGAGAGAAAGTACAGTATACATATCATAAGAGAACAAAAGGTTAATGAAAAAATAGATTCGACATATCTACCACACTTCTACCACATGTCTATCAGACTTCTATAACATGTCTACCAGACATCTACCACATGTCTATCAGTTGAAAAAGTTTGAAAAAGTTATAGTGGATGACGTTTTGAAGATAAAAAAAGAGACGAACAAAAAAATCTAAAGCGACATGTCGAAAAAATGAACGGTTTGAAAGATAAATGTAAAAGAAAATAAAGAAAATAAAAAAAAGTCATGAACAGTTGACGTGGAGGAGGGAGCGTATGGTTGGATTTTTTTTGATTTTGGTCCAAATTATTTTATGGAGAGGGGTTTTTTTTATAAAAGATAAAAAAAGAGACGAACAAAAAACTATAAAGCGACATGTCGAAAAAATGAACGGTTTAAAAGATAAATTCAAAAGAAAAATATTGAACAAAGCACAAGGTTAAGCTGACTCAATGGATGATTCAGTAGTGCTTAAGTTTTGATCATACCAATTAAGTTAAGTTTGAGTTAATTAAACCAGTAATGATGTTAAAATAAATAGTCTATGGTTATATGAGAGTTATTGAATTCGAGGGTAGAATTTCAAGTCTCCGCTGATCTGGCTATTTAGTTTTAACTTTAAGTTATTTTGGGCTGAGCTGTGTTATTAGCCGCTGACTAAGCACTGTTCAATCAGCGCTCAATATTTAGGTTGTGTTTCAGCTGAGTTATTTAGTTATTCATTTTGCCGAGTTGCTTCAATTTTCCAGAAACGCTGACCATTCCATTTAAGGAAAAATGGAATCTTGCTTTTTTGTCCAAGTACTTTTACAGACATTAATGAAAGACGTCATATAAAAGACAAAAGGAATTAATGACGAGATAAAGACAAAAGCTTAGCAAAGGTAAAGACAAAAGTTATTCGGAGAAAAGCTGCACAAAGACAAAGTCAAATTAGTTTGTTGTAGCGCGTATCTCCTACAAATGCGCGACTCTACAAGTATGTCAGATTGCCAAAAGCAATGGGGATATGACATGTAGCAAGTCAGCACAAGTTCTCTCTAATGGAAGACTGGCATCAAACATAAAGATTCAAATTTGGAGCTCTGATTCATTTTGTCTCTAATGGATTGATTTCTATTTCATAATGGTGTGTTTCTATCTCCTAACGGATTGATTTGAAGAAGCAATGGGTGAATAGCCGAGCTGTTAAATTGTAGAAGATGCCAAGGTAAGTTCAATGACTACATTCTTGATTTCAACTATAAAAGGAGCAAGAAAGCAAGCGTTATAACTTAGTGAGTACACCTGAATTTCTAAGAAGCACAACTCTGTCAATTTCCAAGATTTGAAGAAGTTCATTCAAGAAAGCATCTACTTAGCGAGAACCTGCTTCACAACAAGAGAGATTAAAATAGATCATTTAAACTGTAATATCAGATTATTTATAACCAGATCAACGTTTCTATAAGTTGAATCTAGCTCTTATATTGACTTTGTTGAGTTGCTGGTAGAAGAGGACATTTATGAGATGTTTCATATGCAACCCAAGGAGGACATTTTTAGCATGAACACTAGATTCATGAATATTGTCAATGAGTTGAAAAGACTTGGCAAGAACTTTACTGAAGAAGAGGCTGTCAAGAAAATTCTAAGAAGTTTGACACAGGATTGGGATGCAAAGAAGAGTTCTATTGAAGAATCTCATGATCTAAAGACTTACAAGTTTGATGAGCTGATGGGAACCTTTCTGACTCATGATATGTCACTAAGGCAGTATGAAGATGAGTCCAAGAAGTTCAAGCACGAGGAAAGAGAAAGTTCGAGCAGAGCTATTGTGCTTAAGGCTAATGAGGAGTCCTCAGAGGAAGAATATCCTGAGCATAGAAAAGAAGAGATAACACTAATGACTAAGAACTTCAATACGTTCTTGAGGAAAGATAAGAACTTTCAGAGATTCAGAAAGCCTAGCAAGTACAAAAAGGGAGCAGATGATAGACCATGTAATGAATTCAACAAAGAGCACAACAAAGACATCAAGTGCTTTGAATGTGGTGAAAAATGGCATATCCAGTCTAGCTATCCTAAAGCTAAGAAGGAGAGGTTCAAGAATAAAAGCGATAAGAAGCCTCTTGCTGCTACCTAGAGTGATTCTAAACAAGAGTCATCATCCTTAGATGAAGAGGCAAAAGATTAAACCAATGTGTGTCTCATGGAAAAGGATGATCAACCTCACTCAGAGTCAGCTGGTCAACCATCTACTTCCACTGCCAATCAATCAGCTGACCAGAGTAGAGACAAAGGAAAGAGAACTGAGGTAAATTCTGAACCCCTTTATCGTCAGATGAACTTGCTTTAATACTTAATGATGTTATTAATATGACCAAGAAGTCAACCAAATACATTAAAGTACTCCAGATGAGGTGTTATGATCTAGAAGATGTCAATTCTTCTACCTCATTTGACATCTTATGCCTTATAAAAAAAGCTGAGTACCACGATGGATATAGCAGCAAACTCACTAAGAAAATTGATGAGTTAGCTGCTAAATTAACAACTTTTAAAAAGGTGTGGGTCCCTCCTCAACCAAGCAAGAATACTCAGAGTAACCACACTCACCACTCTGAGAAGGTTTCTCAAAAGAGTAAAGTGAGCAGTCCCAATCCTAAGGCCGCATGTAAGTTTTATGGAAATTCAGGACATGCGATAGTCATATGTAGACACAAAAATGGTTACTATGATGAGTATGACTGGTCAAAGATGACCACTACTAATAAGGGAGGACCCAGCCAGAAAAAGGCATGGGTATCTAAGAAAACTTAATTGTTTTACAGGTGAGCTTGAGATCCTCTAATGACAGAAGATTGTGGTATTTGGATAGTGGATGCTCGAGGCATATGACAGGTGATGAAAAGCAATTCATCGCATTGGAGCGAAAGAGGAATGGAAGTGTTAGTTTTGGAGACAACCAAAAGGGAAAGATTGTTGGCAATGGCATTATTGGAGTCAAGCCTTTAATTGAAAATGTGTCTCTAGTGAAAGGCCTAAAGTTTAACTTGTTAAGCATTACTTAGCTGTGTGACAAAGGCAGGAAAGTGATTTTTGACTCAGTAGGCTACTCAGTCATTGATGATAACTCTGACCAAACTATTCTTTGTGCTCCTAGGATTAATAATGTTTATATGATTGATTTATCCGCTGGCTCCAATGATATATGCTTAGTTTCTAAGGAGGAAAATTAATGGCTATGGCACAGAAGGTTAGGACATATCAATATGACCAATTTGTCCAAATTAGCCAAAAATGAACTTATTGAGGGTTTACCAAATCTAACCTTTGAAAAAGATAGACTCTGCTCAACATGCCAACTTGGGAAACAATTTAGGAAGACCTTTAAATCATTAGTTGATATATCTTCTTCTCGTCCCCTTGATCTTTTACACATGGATTTGTTTGGGCCAGTTTTGCCAACAAGTCTAGGTGGAATGAAATACACCCTTGTGGTTGTATATGATCTGACTAGGTACACTTGGATTGTCTTGCTTTCAAGCAAAGATGAAAAATTTGAATCATTCTTTAGGTTGGCTACCCGGATCATGAATGAAAAAGGACTAAAAATTAATAGAATCCGCAGTGACCATGAAAGAGAATTCAAAAATAGGCAGTTTAAGGAATTCAGTTCTAAGTATGGTATTAAACATAATTTTTCCGCCCCTCATACACCTCAGCAAAATGGGGTTGTTAAGAGAAAGAATACTACTATTGCAGAGATGGGTCGTTCTATGCTGAGTGATAACAATCTGCCAAAGTATTTCTGGGGAAAAGTTGTTAAAACAACTTCTTATATTCTAAATAGGATTTTAATTCGCCCAATTTTGAACAAAACTCTTTATAAACTTTGGAAGGGGTGCAAGCCCAAGGTTGGTCATCTCAAGGCCTTTAGTTGTAAATGTTTCATATTAAATACTAAAGACCAATTGGCTAAATTTGACCCCAAGGCTGATGAAGGAATCTTTCTGGGTTACTTAACACATAGTAGGGCATACAAAGTGTATGTTAAGAGAACTGACACATTAGAGGAGTCCATGCATTTAGATTTCACTAAAACTTACAATGCAGGTAGAGAAGCCAGTGATGATGAAAAGGAAAGAGACCAAGTTAGCGTATCAGTTAATTACCCCATTATTATTTCTGATCCAATTCCAGAAAAAGAAGATTATGGAGTTGACTTGGACTAATCCATCAACGTTGGTGATGATAATGATGCTCAACCCATGTTTGTAGCTCAGGAAGCTGATCCTGATCTACAAAAGAAGTTAGAGTAAAGAGAGATCACCTAGTAGAGAACATCCTTAATAGTGTACAAAATCTAGTGCTGACCAGAGGTTAGCTAGATAGAATGATGAGTCATTCAACATTTGTCTCATTGATTGAACCCAAGAAGTTTGAAGATGCTGAGTTTAAGGACAATTGGATGATTGTAATGCAAGAGGAGCTAGACCAATTCATAAGAAATGAAGTTTGAGATTTGGTGGATAAACCCAGAGATAAGTCAATCATTGGCACCAAATGCATTTTTAAGAACAAGCTGGATGAAGGTGGTAATGTTGTTAGAAATAAGGCTAGTCTAGTTTCTCAAGGCTACAATCAATAAGAAGGCATAGACTATGGAGAAACATTTGCACTAGTAGCAAGACTTGAAGCCATAAGAATTCTCTGCGCTTTTGCATCTCATATGAAGTTTAAGTTATTTCACATGGATGTCAAGAGTGCATTTCTCAGTGGATATATTCTAGAAGAAGTCTATGTTAGATAGTCCCCAGGCTTTGAAGATCCAAAGTATCTAGACCATGTCTTTAAGTTGAAAAAGGCACTTTATGGATTGAAGCAAGCTCCAAGAGCTTGGTATGAGAGACTGTCTAACTTTTTACTTAGCAAAGGTTATGTCAAAGGAAAAGCAGATACAACCCTTTTCATCAAGAGGAAGCATCAAGATGTGTTGCTAGTCCAAATCTATATTGATGACATAATTTTTGAAGCAACTAATGAGAAGCTATACAAAGAATTCAGCCACCTGATGAAGAAAGAATTTGAAATGTCAATGATGGGAGAGCTAAATTCTTTCTTGCTTTGCAAATCAAGTAAGGAGATGATGGGATTTTCATCAGCCAAGCTAAGTATGCCAAGGAAGTACTCAAAAAGCTTGACATGGATAAAGCTAAGTCTATGTCAACACCCATGGCCACTGATACTTTTCTGAGTAAAGATGAGGAAGGTAAACCTATAAAGAGTAGGCTCTACAGAGGTATTATTTATTCTCTACTATACTTAACTGCTAGTAGGCCTGACATTCAATATGTTGTATGTTATTGTGCAAGATATCATGCTGATCCTAGAGAATCTCACTTAGCTGATGTTAAGAGAATTCTGAGGTATTTGCTAGGCTCTATTGGTGCAGGTTTATGGTATCCAAGTAATGTAGATTTAACTCTGAGAGGATACACTAATGCTAACTATGGAAGAGACAAATTATAAAGGAAAAAGCACCACTAGAGGATGTCATTTCCTTGGTGATTGTCTAGTAATATGGTATAGCAAGAAGCAAACTTCTGTGGCGCTGAGTACAGCTGAGGCTGAGTATATGGTTGTCGAAAGTTGTGTAGCACAATTGCTATATATTAAGCAGCAATTAGAGGATTATAGTTGTGAGCGGGTAAGCGTTTCGGGATGGATGCACGCGGGGTGCAGTGTGCGGGGCGCGATTCGGCTTGGTATAGTTTGAGGAAACCGTGATGTCATTCTTTCTAATAAAACGTTTGGTCTTATTAAAGAGAAAATGAATTTTATTTTTCTTCACGTAAACTTATTGAATGTGAGAAAAACATGGCTTTTTATCAGCAAAAAATGTGATTATATTTATAAATATATTTACACATTTTATTAAGAAAAGATATTTTTAAAATAAAGCATTTTTACTTTATTTAAAAATAGAATAGAGTCGCCACCCAGTTCAGCTTCACCTGGAATTGTGGTATAATGTTCCTAAATGGGATTTTTATACCAAAAAGATAGTGAGATTTTGAGTTCGGACACAATAGTTACTCATATTATTCAGATTATTTTAAGCTAAATTTGGAATTTTGGAATTTGTGGTAGTTTCTGCATTACAACGGCTTTATTTAAGAAATAAATTCAAGAAATAAAACAGACATTATAATGGCATAATAAATTGATATTTTCTACCGAAATTTTGGCAGAGCAACGACAACACTTAGGTTTTGGCCCGGAAACTCGGATAGAGTTTCCTTATATTCTGGATGTTTTATCCATACCTGCACGCTTATTTATACGTATTATAGTTTAAGTGGTACCAGTGGCTCACTTAACCAGAGAAATGAAATGCAATGTGCAATAACAAAAATGATATAAATGGATTCAAGTGAATTTAAAGGTGGGCTTAGAGCCAGTTACCCTCAGTTTACCTTTTCATTTGTCTAGGATTGCTTGAGAGCTGATGTAGGACTGAAGTTGTTAGAGATTGTGATTTGGTTGGAAAATAGGTATAACCCAAGTTATGGCTATAATCTTGGATTATTCCTAAGGAAAATGCAGGGTTTTTGAGAGATTAAGTCATTTTTAGACCGAAGATCACTATGAGATCTTGATGTACAAAGACGAAAAAATGAGTTTGTACCGAGTGTCGATGATAAATCTCGGATTTGGAAGTTTTCTAATGGGGTTTTGGGGCTTTTAGGACTCCCAGAACCAAAATGGCATGGATGAATTCTTTTCTTTTTTCGTCCATCCATCTTGAAAATGAGAGGGGAACTCTTCTATTTATAGAGGGGTGGTAATTATCCAGCGGGCTAATTACCTAGGTAATTAGATAGCGGGCTAATTACCTATCTGACAAAAGTTGATTCGGATCCCGTAAATTTTTGCCAGATCTTGGTAAGATTTAATTTTTTTTACTATAGACAGACGATTACTCGGCGGGATGATTACCTATGTTTGACCAAATTTTGACTTTTTGATTTTTCAGTAGAAAATGCTAAATTCGAAGCTTCCTGGAATGTGGATTTTTGAATTTCAGATTTTGGATGACAATTCGGTCCTCTTTTGCTCTTTTGTCTGATCACTGAATGAAATAGGCATTATTCCACATCGGGCCGGAACGGACCTGTGCTAACAGTTTGTCCCTCGCATACATAAATTTTGTTGTATGCGAAACAAATAAAATAGTGGGTGTAGAAGGGACTGAGTTAAAATATTTTTAATCGATAAATTTTAAAATAAAATATATTTTGCTCATTCGATTAAAACTTTATTAATGAATTGCATAAGAAAAATTGACCGGGGGTCGAAATAAATATTTTTGGGTGCTTAATGCATGAATGACTGTATAAAAACAGCTTTTAGGTCCGCTCGTTTTTTAAATAATGCAAAAAATGGATGAAATATGCAAAAATGCAAAAAAGTTAAAATACACTTCATTAGCCGGCAGGTTAATTACCTATATAACGATAACTTTTATAGCCGTTACGCGTTTACACGTTCAAAGCGTAAACACATGACAGCTTGCTAGGCGATTAGCCTGTCGGCTAATAACGCACGTAATTAGCCCGATGACTAATTACTAGTGGGCTATATATATAGCTCCTTGCCTTCATTTTTCTTCACACCGAAAAATCATCTCTTCTTCTCTTGCGATTTTCGCTTCTCCTTTCTGCAAATTTTCGCCTTTTTTAGCTATTCTCGACAACGATTTTTCTGATTTTCTTCCCTTTTCTACCCCGTCTCCGATTTTGTGGGCTCTCGATGTGGTACAAGCTTTATAATATCCGCTTGGATTTACCGGCCAACGAAGTGACCACGCGTAATGTGATTGTCGATGGTGAACAAGTGGAACTTTCCGAGGTTCCAGCGGAGGCATTGTGCAGGCTTCCACCGACTTGGAAATACTATGGGATTGCTCTTAAGGATTTTATTCTGCCTGCTTTGAAGCCTTCCAATCATCTTTCTTGGATCTTGGTAAGCTCTATAGCTATTTTCATATTTTTATTTATTCATTTATTATTATCATGTTATTTATTTATTTATTTATTATTATTATTATTATTATTTTGTGCTTTTTGTTTTAAATCATGTCATGAATTTATTGAATGCAATGACTTTCGATAATCATGTGATTTATCGAAAATTGGTGTGTGATTAGTGTGCATGTATTATTTTTGCAGGTCACTAGCCATGAGGGTGGCAATATTTCCCACTTTTACAAGTGGTACAAGGTACTTTCTCCTAGCGCTAAGGCCATTGTTGACGAGACGTCCCTGGGGAGGATGGTGAGGAATTACAAGTATATGAAGTCTAATTAGTATCCGTACATCCCGGCTGGTACCTCTACCCGTATCTTGAGCAGATGGTTTGATACTACCCACACATTCCATTTTCATTATGGGGAGTACACTATCACTCCGCTGGATTACTGTGCCATCACAGGTCTTCCCTTCCATGGTTATGTAATCCACTTCAACGCTTGTTTTACTTATGACAACTTTAATGTGGAGACCATTGAGGCTTTGATTGGCTATTCTGGATATAAGCCGGGTGAGTTTCTTACGAGAAACTCATGACCTTTAGGACTTCCGGGGATAGAGGGAACTTATCTTCTGCTTGCGAGGCTAGAGCCTTCATTGCCGCTACTTTGTCCTGGCAGTGTTTTCCCACTAGGGGTTCGATTGTGGCCCTTCACATTCTGCCTACATTGATTGACCCCACCCGCTTCAATGAGTATGCTTGGGGCCGAGCAGCATTGGGCCATTTGTATTGTGCTCTTGATTAGTGAGTGAGGAACAGGATCGACAAGTTCAAATCTTGTCTTCAGATTGTCTATGTAAGGATCCTACCCCATTTTCTTTCTCTATAAGCATTTTACCACTTTTTGGTGTTCTAACTTTTTCTGATTTTTGCAGATCTGGTTCTTCCAGATGGGGGTTCTTCTAAGGACCAAGTTGGTGTGGAACAATAGCTATCCGTTCTGTCCTCATTTGCCACATTACTGGCGTGGTAGGGAGATCGAGTCTCCTTCTTATCTTTCTATCTGCCTTCATTCTCTGACTTCAGAACAAGTATATTTTGTAGTGTCTTTGGTTTTTTTCCCTTTTTGCTATATCTGCTATAATCGTTGTACCAACACTTGGCTTCTTTTCCTTTCTTGAGATTAGGACTCAGCCTTGTGGGTATGAACTTCATTGGCCGGATGTTATGAGATTGGCTGGGGAGTTTGTGAACACCTAGTTGAGTTTAGAGACTCCCTTCTCCTTGGAGTGGTACCTCGAAGAGTGTATCCAAGGTTGGCATCTTCCTCCTAGGATGCATTCTATCCCTTATGATGTGCCTCGATGGATCTTCTGGCCTCGCAGTAAACTGGACTTTGCACGATTGGCTTCTAACGGTATATCTAGTGCTTTCTTAGAGTGACCCGGTGGGGTATGAGGTGTTTTGCCATTCATAGCTGCTCGGATCGCTAGAGACTGATCCTATTCCTGTCGAGCCTCAGCCAAACGTTCACAATCAATCCGAGGGTGATGGTCCTTCCACCTCTGCCCCTAGCGAGCGAGCTAGGTCGAGTTCACCTGGGGCTATTCGATTTATGATATCTCTTTTTCTTTGATTTAGATTTCCTTGTTGTTTTCCAATTCTTGTGCTCAGTTTGACTAATTTGCCCTTATTTCAATGTTCCTATTGGATCATCAAGGTAGAAAGAGGCATGCATATACTTCCACCCATGTTATGAGTTCTTAACTTTATAGGTTCCACCTCAGAGTCCCGTGATGATGGAGGGACATCAGGGATTCCAGTATCAGCCATCCATATTCCTGATGCACTGCCCTAACTTGAGTTCTTACACGCCGGTAATCCAACCCGACCTGGACCCTAACCACCTGGTGACTTTCCACCCGACTGGCACCACTCATGTGATCTTCTCCCCTTTTTTTCTTTCTTAAATTGCAACGGCCCTGACCCATTTTGATTTCCATTTTTTGTAGGTGCCCATTGCCGATAGCATCTCCGACTAGGGATATATCCAAGGATACCAGTGGTTCATGATGAACCAAAATTCTGACATGGCGGTATGTTTATTATTTATTTTTTTAATGATGATGCATGGCATGATATGTCATGAAATGTATATGAATGATTCTTGTTAAAATGTCACAACTAGAGATCCGACAACTCTGAGCTCAGTTAGGGATGGTCCAAGTGGATGACCAGCAGTAGCAGCCTCAGTAGGGATAGGGCTGCTTTCTTGATTCTTTCTGTAGGGTGGTTATCCTCCTCCTCTGTCGTCCTTCAATCCTAGCCGCTCGAGTTCGAGCGGCGGCCAGTAGACATGCTTTCTTTTTGTTGTTTCTTTTCTTTAGGCCAATTGTAGAGCCTTTTCTTGTATGAACACATTTTTTTATTTATGAAAGAATTTTACATCATTCCTGCACTTTGTGCTTTCTTCTTTTATAGACAATCGAGTTTATCGGGGTAATGTGCCAGATATTGGCAGATTGCCCCATAAACTACGTATAGAGAATTGCCATTCTTTGAAATTTTACCATAGAGAACTACATCCATTTTCGTGTAAATCTGAATGTTTATCTCAAGAACTCCAATGGTTGGGATCATCTCGGGGTCTATGGTTTTTCTCATATGAAGGAATACTGCCGTATTTTTGTTGAGGACAATGTGATTCAGGCTGTTGGCAGGTTCTGGGATCTTATTGACAACGTTTTCCATTTTAGAGATCATGAGCTGTGCCCCTTGTATGAAGAATTTTGTGGAATCTTGAGATCTTCAACTGATACACCTCCAGCTATTTCGATGCATCGTCCTGAGTTTTATAATCTGTTGATGAACCATTTCCAGTTACAGCGATTTGATAGGCATTAATTGATTTATAACGAGGGCTTGAGGTTCGACGTGGCTTTTGACATAGTTAGGAATCTTTCTCCTAACAATGTGAGCTAGCTTCTACTTACTTGTTTACTCTTGCTAGGAGTATTTCTTTGTGAGGCTCCAACCATGGTTTGCGGCTTTGCCTTCTTGACCATCGATGATAAGATGTTAGAGGGAAAATCTCCCATTATAGTGAGTTTAGCCGAGACTCTAATCTTTGTATGTTCTTCTCGAAATGGGACCGGAGCTACTACTAGGGGCAGCAAAATCCTTCTTCAGGTAAACTTTATTCTAGCCCTTCTTTTGCATGAACCGTCCTTTCAGGTTTTCAATTCATCAAGCTTGCCTTAATTTTTTTGCGTGGATTGCCTTCTCAGGTTTTCGATCCAGTAGCCTATTTTCTTTTCTTTTTCTTTTTTTATAGCTCTAGCTTTGGGATAAGATTTTTGAATTGTCTGTTCCTATGAGCATGTATTATCAACCGAAGGCCTATTAGGTACAGAGCTCCTTAGTTCGCATAGGCAACCGTTCCAATAGAGACTTCACTATCAAGGAGTGGGTTGAGTTCATTGGGATTCGAGCTGCTAAGGATATTTATTGGGTATACCCTTGGTGGGGAATCACACATATGACTTCTAATGTTGCTAGAGATGGCATAGTCCTTATTGGTCTTTTCGAGATTGTCACCTACTCTCCTGGTCTCTTATGCAGGCAGTATGGCCATCCTTAGGGGTTTCTGACATCCTTGTACACCCTCCTTGGCTTTGAACTTTCCTAAACTCGGGTCTATCATCATGATGTGAGGTGGAACAATCGCACTCAGGTAGAGGTGAAGTATTCTATGCCTTTCATCATCCATCCTACTGAGGCTGATCATATCTAGGTTGTGAGTATTCGTGGGCTTGCCAGTCTTGAGGAGAGGCTTACCGAGACTAAGAGACTCAATAGCTTCCTTGGAGATCATTGAGCTTATCATTGTGGGTCTTTCATTCCCATGGGAGAATAAAGGCTTCAAGCCTTTTTGTCTATCTTCTTCATTTCCACTTCCTATTTGTAATGCACTTTATGTGAAATAAAGATGAAAAATGCTATTTAAATGCGTTTCTTATTAAATAATTCACAGTTTCCATTCAATGCACTCATGTAGTATTTTTAACATGAATATGTTACTATAAAAGATATTATTTAAATAGGAATGATAAATGGTATTTAATTTTAAGAAATATCCATCGTTGCCTAAGGTTTCGAATGGATTTTACCCAAGGCCTTACTCTCTTATTTTGGTGTCTCTATTTTTGCTCGAGAGCCCTCACTGACTCTTGGCAGGCCTTTGTACACATTTTTTTACATGATCTTTTCATGATTTACAGGATTCACAAATTCGTTGCATCTAGATCTATGATTTTGACTGCCCCTTTACTGAGAGTCTTCTTTACTATGTATGGTCCTTCCCAACTTGGTTAGAACTTCCCTCGAGCATCCATGTGCATCTTACAAGATTGCTTTAAGACCAGATCACCCACTCTCAGAGGTTGATCTTGCCATTTGACTTTACGATTGTAAGCTCTGGCCATTCGCTGTTGGTATAACTGTAGATTCTCTAATGCGGCTAATCGTTTCTCATCGATCAAAGTCAATTCTTCGTGCCTTGCCTTCACCCATTCATCTTCAAGAAGTCTCACTTCAAGGGCTACATGCAAAGATTTGATCTCTATTTTAATGGGCAATACTACCTCTACCATAGACTAGAGAAAAAGGAGTTTGTCCTATAGGAGTCTTGACACTGGTTCTGTACCCGACAAGGCTTAAGGCAAATAATTGGCCCAATCTTAGTAAGTGACGATCATTTTAGAGAGGATCTTCTAAACTGCCTTATTAGCTGCTTCTATAGCTCCATTGGCTTACGGACGATAGGGTGAAGAGCGATGATGATCAATCCCATGCTTCTCAATAAGATCGGCTGTTTCTCCGTGGAACTACACACTGTTGTCATTTACTATATGATGAGGGATGTTGTATCTGGCAAATATATGTTACTGAATAAATTGAGCCATTTTCTTAGCCGCGATGCTTGTATATGACTCTACTTCAACCTATTTGGAAAAGTAGTCAATCGCAACTATAATAAAGCAATGGCCTTTGGTCAAAGAAAGTCTTATTTTGTGGATAATATCGATGCCCCAATCTGAGAATGGCCAAGGCGTTGTCAAGCTCTGTAATGTCATTGGGGGCAAATGGCTTACATCTCTGTAATTCTGACAGGCATGGCAAGTCTTTTCCTCTTGAATACAATTAGCCGGCATAGTTAGCTAAAAGTATCCCATCCTTTGAATTTTCTTTGCCATCATAAAGCTATTCATATGTAGACCACAGTCTCCTGAATGTACTTCTTTCATCACTCTCTCTGGTTCTTGTTGAGTTAAACATTTTAATAGCAAATAGTCAGCTAACCTTTTGAACAGATCTCCCTTAATCAAGAAGAACTGCACAACAAGCTTCCCTAGTGTATTCCTATCGAAATCCGCAGCTTTGGCCAGGAATTCACCATTTTCAAGGAATTTGACGACGTAAAAGTACCAAGGCTCTTCCTTATCCATGGCGCCTTTGATTTCAAGGAAGTAGTATGGAGATCGGGTTGTCTCCATAACAAGGGGGTTAATTGGTTGCTTCTGAGGCCCTTCCCACATAGAGGCTAAAGTCGCCAATACATCCGCCATTTGATTCTCTTCTCGGGGCATAGAATGAAATTCGAATTCACTGAACATTGCGGCTTTCCTCCATATAGCCTCTAGGTAAGGTTTGAGGGATTCCTCCTACAGTTCTTAGTCTCCCGTGACATGTTTGATGACTAAAGCCAAATCGCCAATAATCTTTACTTTATTTGCTCTAAGAGTGACTAGATCAGACATTCCGAATAAACAGGATTCGTATTTTGCTCCATTATTCATGGTGAGAAATTCTAATCTCTTTGACAGAGGTATGAGTGCTCCGTCGAGCATAATGATGATAACTCCCAAGCCAGCTCCTCGCTTGTTAACGACACCATCTAAGAACATGGTTCATTTTTTGGGATTCTCCGTTGTTGCTGTAAAACATTTGTTAGGGAACTCTAGGTTTTCCAGTTATCCCTCCCTGAGTGGTTGATTTGCTAGGAACTCAGCCACTACTCTTCCCTTAATGGTCTTCTTAGTGACATATTTAATATAGAATTTCGATAGGAATAAGAGTCACCTTGCCAGTTTTTTGGTTAGCGAAGGGGCCTAGAATAAATACTTCATTGGATCCACCATTGCAACTACTTGGATTTGGTAGGATTGGAAGTAATGTCTGAGCTTTTTGGTGAGCCAGACCATGGCGGCGTAGGTTTTCTCCATGATGGTGTAGCGAGTCTCGTATTCTAGCAATTTCTTGCTGAGATAATAAACTGCGTGTTCCTTCTTCTCTTCATACTCCTGAACTAGCATAGCCCCTATGGAAGTTTCTTCTATTGCCAAATAGAGAATTAGTGACTTTCTGAGAATTGGCAGCTTCACCACGAAGCTTTGATCCTATCAAAGGCTTCTTGACATTGATCATTCCATTCTATCATATGCTGCTTTCTCAAGATATTGAAGATAGGCTTGTATGTGGTAGTCAATCGAGCTATAAAGTGGCTGGCATACTGTATGGATCCCAAGAAAATCCTTATTTCTTTCACAGTCTTTGGTGCAGGCATTTCCCTAATGGCCTTGGCTTTATTAGGATCTATCTTTATGCCTCTGTTGCTAACCATGTGCCCTAGTAAATTGCCTAATATGACATTGAATATGCATTTCTTCAGATTAAGATGGAGATTGTAATTCTCAATCCTTGTGAGGAATCGCTCTAACACTACTGAATGCTCTTCTGGTGTAGCAGATTTCACTAGCATGTTATCCTTATAGACCTTAATTTCTTTGTGGATCAAATCAAGTAGTAATGCCGTGACTACTTACTGATAGGTTGCTCCTATGTTCTTGAGTCCAAAAGCATTACTCTAAAAAAATATGTTCCCATTTTGAGATGAATGCAGTTTTAAACTTGTCTATCACGTTCATGAGGATCAGGTGGTATCCGAAGAACCCATCCATAAAACAATACATGGTAGCCCTTGCAGTGCTATCTACCAGAACGTCAATGTGTGGCAATGAAAAATCATCCTTAGGGGTAGCCTTGTTCAAGTCCCTAAAGTTGACACAAACTCTGACATCGCAATTTTTCTTAGGCACAAGAACCGCATTAGATAGCCAAGTGGTATACTTGACAACTTCCACAAAATTAGCCTTGATCTGTTTGGCTACTTCTACTTTGACCTTTTCTGCCCATTCTGGACACATTCTCCTCATCTTTTGCTATACTAGATGAATCTTCGGGTCTGTGGGGATCTTATGCTCAGCAATGTGCCGGGCATGTCTTCGTGAGACCAAGCGAAGCCTAAAACATGATTTTTTTAGTACTTTTACCAATCCTCTCTCTTGCTCGATGGCCAATTGACTGAAAATTTATACCATTTTTGGATCATCTTTCATATTTAAGTTAATTTCTTTTATAATATCATTATTAATGTTAAAAATGCTAGATGGATGCTGGAATGGATGTATGGAATCATGATCAGAAATACAATCCAACGAAGCAAAGTTCTTCATCTTATTATTATTATAAAATACATTATTCATTTCTAACATATCAAAAATGGAAATAAGAGACTCATCCTGATTAGTAGGGATTTCTTCTGCAGCGGATGATTCTTCTATGGCAGTTGGCTTTAGCAGGATGTCCTCACCATCTTCCTCTTCTTCTTTTGCCTTGCCATTCATGACTTTGACCATGTCCATGATAGCTGGGCTTAAGCAACCTCCCTTACTCCTTGCTTCCTCCACTATCTTAAGTTGTGCTTGGAAGTGTTTGGTTAGAGTATAAGAATCTCTTCTTCTTTGCTCAGCTTCTTGATCTTCTTTGGATATACCTGCTAATCAGGCTTGGCCTAGTCCTGAGTTGCCCTAACATCTAGTTGATGATCTACTTTCTTCATCATATAAGCAACAACGCTTTTACTGTGCTTGCTATAGTCGACTACATCTGAGAAGATTTCAAATCCAGGAACCATCCTTCCCTAGTGTGTAATAGGTTTGGGGGTTCCGTTATAGAGTTACTCTGATTTCTTCTGAAAGATTGTCTTGCTATTGATTCTTTTAGTGCCTGTATAACCAAACCCTACAGGTTTTCATTCTCCTGCCCTAATATTGAAGGTTGGCATTCCTTACTCATGGGCACCTATTCCTTTTCCAGAAGTATGGCATTTCTGCATGTAACTTTGAATCCAAGGGCCCTAATGTACTTCTAGTTGCTTGTTTGACCCTTAACCGATAGTGGCTATGGTAAACCCCTTCATATGGCTCTCTTTTATTTTTAAAGCTGCCACGATTGATGCTTCATCGGCCTCCAGAGTGACAATCTTTCCCTGGAATGGAATTTTAACCTTTTAGTGAAGAGTAGATGGGACCCCTCCTAGAGCGTGGAACTATGGTCATCCGAGTAGCATGGAGAAGGTCTCTGGGATGTCTATTACTGTAAAAAGCACAATAGAAGAGATCTCCCTGTTAGTGACTTTGGCTTCAAATGTACCAATGATGGTTCTCTTGGAATTGTCATAGGCCTTAATAACTGTCATGGACTTCTTCAAGTCCTTCTCGGCTAACCCTAGGATTGGCCAAATATCCTTAGGATAGACATTCAAAGATGAGCCATCGTCAACTAATACACGTGGCATGATGCACCAAAAAACATTCACCTTCAAGTAGACAGCCTTATTATGATGAATGCCCTCGTCAAGAAAGTCTGAGCTAGAGAAAATAATGTCAGGGATGACAATGCATTTCCAGCGATGCCAGAGAAGATGTTTTGATATCCATCAACTTTTTCACAATGGCGAGCCTAAGGAGAAGATCTTAAATGCTTATCTTGGTAGTGCTGGCTTTTAGCTGATCCGCAATCGGGCTTTCTATGTATTATGAGGACTTAACAAAAGTAGGAGGTATCGAAGGCTCCATTCTCAGAATAGTAGGGGCTACTGACCTAGTGATTTTCCCTCCTTTGGTGACAGGACTGACAACTTGGGTAGGTAATTTTATTGTTTCGAAGACTTTGAATTTGACAAAATCTTCATCAAGCGGTATTTCTCCCAAGTCAATTGGTTTGTTTACTAAAGAAGGTGCTCTAGTGGTAAAGGGCCACTGCATAAAGGGGGCCTTTTTAGGCTATCTTTCCATGACAACGAGGTTCTTCTGTAGGATTTAGCATCGAATGGGATTGGAATCTTGACGAATCATGTGGATAAATGAGGAAGCTCTATTGGTCTCTCCCTAATCATCGTCATATATGACCGACTCTTCTGGCTTATCATAGTGCTTATTCATATACCGAGGGTATTCTTTAGCGGATTCCATTAATGTTGGGCATAAAATGTTCCATTGCTTTCCATTCCCAGTACAACAAGGGGTTTATGTGTTTGTCCACCTTAGGGATTGAGTCTTCTGATGGATCTACCCATGTGAAATAATCAATGAATTGCCTAGCCAAAGTGTTCCAAAATGACTTTTGGTAAAATGTTAGCCCTTCATACTAGACTATCGCCTTTTCTTAGAGAGTTAAGCGGAACCTTTCAAGCCAATGGGCATAGTGAATCTACCCATTGTTCATCGTTTGCACAAATTCAAGGATGTAAGGGCATGGTCTTGTATAACCATTGTAGAATATGAGATAGATTTCCCCCAAGTCTGGATTTTGGATTTGATAACTGGCTCGAGCCAATTCATTTTCTATTCGGATCCTCTCCATGATGTATTCCTAAGAAGGTTCTTGCCCCTCATCTCAGATCATGTTGATAAGGTGCTCACTGTTTGAGTCAAAGTCTGTAAAATCTCTAAAATCATCGCTCGTTGCAGACCATAAGTCACCTAGGGAATCATGCTCCAAGGATGAGGCATAACTTTCAACGCCTTCATAGTTGACCGTCATACCATTAGCAAATGGAGTCTTATACTCAAAATCCTCAGGCAAATTGTTCAACTCATCATCTGTGGAGATTTCAGATTCGTAGCCTAGATTATCCACTTTACTTTGGTCTTCATGATCTGACTCGTCGGAATCTTTGAATTCTTCTACTTCTTCATCTGAATCATTGAGAGGTTTTTGCCCATTTATTGGTTCAAAAATACAATTTGGCGCATGTTGAATCGGTGCATCATCATCAATTTCTTCATCAAAATCTTCCTCTGGATCCTCCTCTAGGTCCTCCTTAGGGTCTTCCTCAAGGTCTTCTTTAATTGCATTCTCCATCGCATTTACACCCCTTCATTAGCTATGCAAAAGTCGGAGATCATGCCTTGCATATTGGTGAATGTCTACTCCATGTGAGTGCCATATGCCATAATGTCTGCACAGATTCCTTTAAATGGGTCGTGCTGCTCGATGCTCACTTGGTTCCTTTAGTTCACTTCTGATGCCACATCTATACAGAGTTCGGTGAATAAGTCTTTCGTTACTCCATTTAGGTTTATGCCAAGATACCTTGGCCAGTCCTTGTGATTACTCTAGGCTTGTTTAGGATCGTGTAGCTTCTGACCTCCCAGGCGTGCCATCCCGAAAGAACTTCCAAATTCGAATAGATTTGTTCTAATATAGTTAAGACTTGTATAGTTAGGGCGAGTATATACAAGGGGTTGAGGAGGAGGAACATCTTGCCAACCAGCATTACGTTGATCTACTTGAGGTGCCAACCACCAGAAAAGTGCATTCGGGTGCGATTGAGAAGCCGTGAAGTAATTAATGAAGAATCTCTCCATATAGTACCTATTCCAATGATCTTCCATCGGCATTGCATTGTACCAATCCATAGCTAGACCTTCTAAGAAGCGGGGGAACTGAGATACAAAGCCCATTATAACAATCCCTTGTTCATGCATAAGTTGGAGGAATCCCTCCACATCCTCATTCAGATTAGAATCACCTCAGAATATGAGGTGTGGTGGTACCTGATACTAGTCTAGCCCTTCTCTCCTCATTCTCAAGACATATTGGTCAACCATGTAGATGATGTCCATATTATCGAAAATCATATTATCCCCCTATCCTGGGTCATTTCAGAAATTATCCATCACGTCAATGCTGTACTTGTCGGCTTCCACATAAATATTGATATCATTCACCATGGCTTCAAAGTTTGGCAAAGGATTAGTTTGCGTGCTTAGCTTCTTCTGGGGTTCCTTCATTCTCCCATAGGCTATCATTTGTTATAAATCTTTCAGTAACCAAGTACATTCATTAGTGTGATACCCCTTGGTCACATGATAGGCATAAAAGTTATCTCTATCTATCGCAATAGGTGGGACAAACGGTTTAATACTCTAAAGCTGGTCAGACTTCCTCAGTTTGGTAAATATTTGTGATAATGACTCCACCCATAGGGAGATGGATTGATGAGTTTGCACCTAAGTGGCTGCTATGACTTCAGACGAAGCTTTTAAGGACTCAAAGTGGCCTTGTTTGGAAGATCCCCCTTTTTCCCCAATATCTAGGCTTAGTGTAAGCCTGCTGTTCCTGTTTCTTCATTCGGTCTTCTTCATCATATTTCTTGAGCCTCTTGGCGTAGTCTTCTACATCATTAAAGCTATCAAACCTTTTCATTTTCATGTCGTCTCGGTATTTCTGGTAAGATCCTTTAATGAGTTTCACTATTAAGGCCTCCTGGTCAGGTGCCCCAGTCACAAGTACACGAACAACCATCCATCTTAAGTAATATTCTTTGAAGGACTCATTCGGGCGTTGCTTGACCCTTTCTTGATCTTGTAAAGTAGTTTTGACCTTCAGATTAAAAGTATAGTTCTCCAGGAATGTAGAACATATATTTTTCCAGTCAGATTTCACGTTCATCGGCATCCTTATATACCATTCAGAGGTCGGTCCACGCAGAATGGCTTGAAATAAGTTGACTATATGAACCTTAGGGATGTTCATGCTAGTCATGATCTTGATATAACTTTCAACATGCATATAAGGAGACCCAGTGCCAGTATATGGAGCTATATAAGGCATCATAAAGTTAGCCGAAAGGGCTTAGGATTCCATTGGCAAGAATCGGTCAATGTCCACATATTGCTCGATAGAGGGAGCAACAGACTTGTCTTTTATTGGGGATAGCTTTTCCATGTCTGGCGTCTTTGCCTTCAATACTGTTATCTCCGCATCTTGTTCTTGGGCTCTCTGAGAACTAGAAGCGCTCAATCTTTCCTAGACGTCACGAAACTCTAGAGTGTCTAGAATCCTTCTAAGGGACTATCCAACTGCATCATCGTTTGCCATCACGGTTTTATTGGTCCCTATGCTTAGTTATTTAGGGTCAGAGGGGTGTGAATTACCCTTTTTGTGGAATTTCCAGACTTTAAAAAGTCTTGTGTAGCGTGTTTGATTTTTTTTATCCGGATCTATAGGTTCCGAATAATGCAGATATAAAATAAAATGCACAAAAGTAAAGACTTAAGGTAAAGGAAATCAAACACAAGAGATTTTACACTGGTTTTGCCCTGCTTACATCCAGTCCCCAGAGGTTCCTTCCTCTGAGCTTGTCCACTAGTGTAATGCCTTTCCAACTAGTAGGAATTAAGCCTTACAATTTGTCTCCGGATGGTAACCTATCCTCCGAAAGAAGGATATACCACTAGAAGCACCAACTCCTAGATAAGTCCTTTCACTTTAGTATGATATACCACTAAAACTACCCAAGTCTAAGCTGAGTCCTACTGGGAGTACTGCTTAAAGCACCAACTCTAAGCTAAATCCCAATCTCAATACTTCACCCAAGTATGAGATCTTTTACTCATTATTTTCTCAAAGGTTTGCGGTTTTGAACTAATTAAGTTTATTATGTCACTTGAGAGCTCTTACAAACATATTTGACTATGTCTAGTTCTTGGGGGGATTTTTTTTCACTGATTGAATTAGCTTGAGTTCTCTTTTGTAATAGCTTTTTATAAAGTGAATTAGCTCCTTCTCAACTTGTGAAGCTTCCCTTTTATAGGCTTTGATCATAAATGTAGCCATTGTGAACTGTTGAGGTTGATCATGAATCTTCACCATTGATTAGGTATGATGTGGCGCATCCGAAGCCATTGATCAATTCATTAGACTAAATAAATGTCCCGTCTGAAATTTTGGGATTGAAGCTGAAAAGTTGTCAGTGATCGTTTTATTTGTATTTTAGTGAATCACTAACTTTTATGCCATTTTCTTTTTGTGTGAGATCTATGCACCATTTCCATTGGTCTATGTCAAAAAGGTTGTTACTTTTTCTCTTTCCTGTGTCAGACCTTTTGTCCGTTTCTAAAATTCGTGCTAGCTGTCTCTTTTTCAATCTTCAAGGTAAAAGGTACTTTGACTTCAGACCAAATATGGAGGGAAATGTGTTTTAAATAATTTTCCTTTGTCTTGATAATTGAGTCATCCGGATGTCTTCATAACTTAATTTATCCAAATTCTCTCCAATCAATCTTCATGTTCCGGGTGCTGTTTTAAGAGGTTAAAAGTTTGTTTCCTTTCCAAACTTTAACCAGATACTTTCCTTATGAACTTAGGTGTTTGAAAATCTTGAGTACTTATGGTTTTGACTTCCTCTTAGACTTAGAAGACTATCTCTTTGCTTTCTTCTTGGAATTAGGAGATTTTTGTTTTTTTCAAACCTAATCCAGATATTTCTTTGGATTGGTTCTTCTAGATCATTGTTTCCTAACAATCTCCCCCATTGGATGGAAATAAAAACCTAAGTACAGTTAAGTACAAGAAAAAGGGGTAATATAATCTAAGTATGATTCTTGATACTTAGTCATTTATAAATTTACTCCCCCATAATTCTAGCATCCTAACTCCCCCAACAGTTTTGCATTCTAGCTTCTAAATTTTTGAAGTACAATTGATAGTTGTACTTAGAAGCAATTTTTATAAGTATTTTTCACTATATATACTTCTACTGTTAACAATAGTTAACATCAATGAAGTTCCAGATTATAAATGACAGAGTATATATAAGTGAAAATATTATAGAGCTAGCTATTACAAATTTTTACAAGTATAAAAATACATATTCTATAAACTACTGCTTTCGAATGATTCACTTTTCTCGCTTTTGCTCGCCTCCCCCGGTTCTGCATCCTTTTCCCCCTTTTTGTTTACATCAATAGCTTGGGGGTCTATGACTATTTAAGACGTCTGATTCCAATTTTTCTGCTAAGCTCCAGAATAAATAAAATAGTCTACACCTTCAACAAATTTTTTAAGAATGGTGTTAATAGTGATAGGGATTAGATGTAGAGGTTTAATAAGCTTTCGGAGCTGGGAATAGGACTTGGATAGATCAGGATGCATTTTGTGTGCATAATCTCTGTCTTCTCGTTCAAAGAATGGGAAAAGGGCCTTGAGAAGGGTTAGATTGCATTTATAGCCAAAAAATCTAGTATCCCCAATATGTTGGACAAGATCCTGAATGATGGGCAAGAGAAGGCTTTCTAGAATCATAGAGGAGGATCTAGATAAGGAGAATGGAGTTAAGGATAAGTTAGTCATACCAGTTTGGAGTTTCTCCTTCTCCTGGACAATATCTCTTAAACAATTATGAAGACTTTTATTGAGAGTCTTGAGCTCTTTATTGACATATTCTTTGGTAAAGTTGATGAGCTCGTCAATTCCGAACATATGACATTGAAAATCAACACTCATATCACTCATGTGTTTCTCCAGGAGCTTTGGTAGAGCTTCATCTAAAAAATTACAAAGCATCTCCTGGGCTGCCTGGTGCTCTTCATTTAACATTGTGAGTCCGGATGTGATTTCCTTAGAGGATTCTGCGATGGCTCCGGGGATGAATTTTTCTAAGTTTTCAAACTTACCATCAATGTACTCCTTGAGCTCAGTTTTTAGATCCAATGAGGAGGAAGTTATTTGGCCCATGATCGTTGCATAGTTTTTTTCAGCTCCGATGATAGCCTGAGTTGTAGAGCAATTTGCTCCTGTAATATTTGAAGTCAACTAATTTAGCACCGGAGTGATCTTAGATAGTGAAGGTTCAGCAACAAGTTCTGCAGAGGGAAAGGCATCCACTTTTTGTTCAATGTGCTTGATTAAGCCATTGATTTCCCCTAATTATTCCTCAACCAAAGTCATGGATTTTTCCTTCATAAGACTCTCTAATGACCTTAATTGTGCACATATACCCCATAGCATTCTCTTTATCTCATCTTCCTTGTGCCCTTCAATAGTGGCTTGTTCTAATAGATTCATGGCAATTCTTATTTTTTTTGCTCTAGAGGGCTTTGGGTTGATGGTTGGATTTTTCAGCAGTCTCTTTAGAGTGGATTCTTCTTCAGATTCAGAGCTACTTTTGGTTTTCTCTAATCTGGATGATTCTTCCTTCTCACTACTTTCCTTATCTTCCTCTTGCTTGTCTTTATTCTCCTTCAACCTTTCTTTCGGAGAGGCCTCGCCCCTTGAGTTCACTTTAGAAGTGTTCTCAATAGGTCTCAGACTAACTCCCTCCTCTGGAGCATTTTGCTTTAGGATAGTCTTAATGTCATTAGATGCATTTGGGATGTCTGCATCTAAGTTGTCCTCATTATTCTGCGGTTCTGTAAGCTATGCTTGATCTTCCCTACTATCAGCTTCTGGAGGATTGGAATTATCCTTAATCCCCCCTACAAGTGCCTTGATAGGACTTATGGCTCTTACTTCCTCAACTTCCTTCTGAATGTTGGTACTGTCTTTAACATCCACTTTAGATTCCTTTACAGGACTTTCTACCTCAATTACTGCTTCTACTAGATCCAATAGATTATACAGAATTAGTTCTGTTCTAGCTTTGAATATATATAGGTCTTCCTTTGGATATACACTCTCCCTAAGAAGGCAAAGATCTTTTGAGGAAATGAGGATAGATGGACTATTATTTGATATGGTGTTAGAAGAGTTTCATGGTCCCTCCTTTATGAGTTGATTGGCTTTTAGGTTTTCTTTTACAACTTCCATCATCTCCGTGTACGGAGGATCTTCAGGATTAAGGTTGTCCGAAATGATGGGCTTTCTAGTAACCACGATTTCTTTCCCTTTTCTCATATCTGCTAATTTTGTAGCTTTGGGAATTGGCTCTTAAATCTGGATTTCAGTAGCATGCTTTCTTGGGGTTAATTTGGCTCTTTTTGCTTTAAGGGCCTCACTGAAGATGGGTCCTTTTCGGATGAACTGCTTTTTCTAGATAGGTTCTTCATCCTCAGTTTCTTCATTATCAGACTCATTATTTCCTTTTAGGACATCTTCAATCCCGGTTCTGGCACTCTTCAACCATCCCTCCCGGATTGGAGCAATAACTACGACATTTGTTTCAGTAGCTTCTAGTTCACAAACTAGCTTCTTTGTTTCAGCTTTTATTAGCCTACCTCTCCTTTTAGGCTTCTCTAGAGTAGTTTCCATTAGCTGTGTTAGGGAAAGTTTTTCCTCATCTACTTCCTTAACTGCTACATTATAGGCTTCAATTTTCTTTAGCTTCTAGACTTGGTAGTTCTAGCCCTTTTAGCTTTTGAAGTCGGTTCCACAGAATTGTCGGCCTTCTAGATTGGTCTTCTCAGCCCTTTCCTTTCTCTATTTCTTGGCTTTTTCTTCATCCCAGACCTCCCTAAAGGATAGCTTCCTAAAATTCTTCTAAAGGATTTCTTTTCCTTGGACAGATTAGGCTCCGGACAAACCAATTCCATTTCTATGAAGAATTTTAGAGATAAGTACGCCATGGGCTTTTTATGTTACTTTATAAAGTGGATGATAAGGACTGGCATGTTTACAACCCTGCTCTCCACCCAATGCTGCAAAATGTAGTGTTGAAAGGAGGATGTAGTGGCGCAAGGACCCTTTCAGATCAGGATGAATTTGGCCAAGAGAAATTGCAACAATCTAGGGGTTTCTAGCCAATAGGTTGAAAATTTATCTCCAAAGTATCGGATTAGGAGCCACATCTTTGGGTTGTACTTGACCTTAAGCTTATATCCATCATTCCTTAATGGAACCCCATCATTCTTCATCTCAAAGTAGGTCACAAAGAATTTCAGTGTGATGGTTATTACCTTCCCCTGCACCTTGGTCCGGAGGGCTTCATAATAAGAATGGATCATTAAGTTGTCATAGAATTCCCTGACAAGATCCGATTATGTTGGGTGGTTTATCTTAAGGAAGACCTCAAGATGTTGGTCTTTTAGGAGTTGTGAGTAGGGTTCAGTGTCGAATATGAACTTATCACCCAAATAGTCTGAGGGAACTACTGTATCAGGGGATTTAAGATTGAGAGGAATAAAATTTTCATTCTAGAGATCAGCTTCATTAAAGGTGTTTCTAGGAGGAGGAGGAGGAGTGGTTTAGTCTTGGGTGTTTTGCATTTGCGATTTTATGAAAGGAATTGATATTCTATGGTTTTGGAGAAAAAATTGTAGAGTAACAGTAAAGTAGTTGCTCATATAAAGATGAAGAGTGAATCTTAGGGCTTTTTATAGAATTTTCAGAATAAGGGTAATTTGGTAATCCGGATGTAGTTAAAGTTAACTAGATTAGTGACATGGTAGTCAAAATTTTGGAGAGGTAAATGGCATTTAAACCGAAGAATTAGAACGGTTAATGTTGTAAAGCAACTATTTCTTTTACCGTGCGTATACAGCCCAATAAACATTTAAAATTCAAAATGTGTACAATTACCTTTCTAAACTTTTACTGCTATGTGTCACTTCTTATCTGCTGAGCTTGAAATATTCTCTCTGGATCCATCAATGAATTCTGTTCTTTTGATTTCCTTGAGTTGCCAAGGATCTTAATAACTCCGAATTATCTTCTAGATTCTTCTTCAAATTGGATTTGGTATTCCAATTGCTTCTCTTAACTTATTGTACTGATCTTTACTTAATGGCTTAGTAAAATGTCTGCCCTTTGCTCATTTGTTGGAATATACACCAGGGTGACATCCTTCTTCATTACATGATCTCAGATGAAATGGTGCCTGATATTGACATGCTTCATTCTGCTATGTAGCACCAGATTTTTTGACACATCAATTGCACTTTTGTTCTCATATATAACATCTACATATCCTGCTTGAGCTTTATAATCCTCCAATTGTTGCTGATCCATAGGAGTTGAGCAACACTAATTCCAGCAGCCATATACTCTACTTTAGTGGTTGACAATGCTACTGAAGTTTGCTTCTTGATGTACCATAATACTAAGAAATCTCTAAGAAAATGACTGCCTTCAGATGTGCTTTTTCCCTGAAGTGTGTCTCTTCTATAATCTAAATCAGTGTATCCTTGCAAAGTGAAATTGCCATTGCCGGGATACCATAGTCCAACTTCAGTTATTCCCAGCAAATACCTGAGCCCCCTTTTTACTGCCTTGAGATGAGAATCTTTTGTATTTGCTTGATATCTTGCACTGTAGCAAACTGTATAGTGTATGTCAGGTCTACTAGCTATCAAGTATAGCAGTGATCCGATTTTTTCCATATCAAACTTCTTTAGAATCTCCTTGGTATATTGGGATTGATTTACGGAAATCCCATCTGGACTCTGTTTGATTTGAAGACCAAGGAAGAAGTTAAGTTCTCCGATCATTGACATCTCAAATTCCTTCTACATTTGAGAGCTGAATTCCTCACACAACCTTTCATCTGTTGCTCAAAAGATAATGTCATCCTTATAAATTTGGACAAGAATGACGTCACTCATCTTCTTCTTCTTGATGAATAGTATTGTGTATGCTTTTCCCCAGATGTAACCCTTGGATATGAGAAATGAACTTAGTTTCTCATACCAAGCTCTTAGTACTTACTTCAATCCATAGAGGGCCTTCCTTAGCTTGTACGCATGGTCCGGATGCTTTGAGTCTTTAAATCTAGGTGGTTGCTTGATATAGACTTCTTCCTAAATTACTCCATTTAGGAATGCACTTTTGACATCCATTTAGAACAATGTGAATCCCATGAATGATGCAAAAGCACATGGAATCCAGATTGCCTCTAATCTTGCTACAAGAGTAAAGGTTTCTTCAAAGTCAATGCCTTCTTATTGGTTGTAGCCATGGGCAACCTATCTTGCCTTATTTCTCACTACAACTCTGGATTCATCTAGCTTATTTCGAAATACCCATTTAGTGCCAATGATTATCTTTCCTTCAAGTGGTGGTACTAAATCCCAGACACCATTTCTGTTAAACTGATCTAATTCTTCTTGCATTTCATCATCCAACTTTCATCTTCTTTGGATCAATGAGAGAGACAAAAGCAGCATGGCTCATCATCTTATTGAGTTATCCTCTGGTTCTAACTAGATTTTGAACATTATCCAAAATGGCTTCAACCCGATGATCCCTGAGAGTTCGGATCTCTCTTTGAAGATCTGCATGTTGTACTGGAGTTTGTTCCTCATCCACTTCAACTCCTTCTTCTTGATCATCAATGAAGTTTATCTCATAATGTTAGAGATATCCTTGTGGTGCTTCTGATTTTAAGTTGATTCTTTCATCTTCTTCTTTGTACTTCTTGTTTTGAAAAGAATCCGGAATCTGTACTTCTTCCTTTTCTTCAGCATTCTTAGCTTCCGAAGTAAAGTCTTCCAGATTGGAACTTCTTTTTCCTACATGGTTAGTCTCATCAAAATCTACATGTATAGACTCTACCACAATTTAGGCTCATTTATTATAGACTCTGTAAGCTCTGCTATGTGTTGAGTAGCTAAGGAAAATTGCTTCATCAGATTTAGGATCAAATTTTCCTAGTTGCTCTCTATCATTTAGGATGTAGCATTTACATCCAAAAGCTTTGAAGCACCCAATTTTGGGTTTCATTCCCTTCCAGATTTCATAGGGGGTCTTGTCTATAGTCTTTCTAATAAGAGCTATATTTAAGATGTAGCATGCTGTGTCTACGACCTCTTCCCAAAAGTATTTAGGCAATCTATTCTCATTTAGTATTGTTCGAGCCATTTCAACTATTGTTCTATTTTTCCTTTCAAAAACCCCATTCTGTTGAGGTGTATAAGGAGCAGAAAAGTTGTGGCCAATGCCTTTGGATTCATAGATTTAACAAAATGCTTATTTTTGAATTCTCCTCCAAATTCACTCTGGATACGTGCAATGCTTATGCTCTGTTCTACTTCTATCCGGATGAATATTTTTGAGAAATTATCAAAGGCTTCATATTTGCTGGCTAGCAAAGCCACCCATATATAGCGAGAATAATCATCCACTATAACCATAGTGTATTCTCTTCTACCTAAACGTATTGGTTTGATTAGACCAAAGAGATCAATGTGCAAGAGTTCTAGAACTCTTTTAGAGGTTGTATAGGAGATGGAAGGGAAACTTTTTCTATGTTGTTTACCTAATTCACATGCAGTGCATATGTGATCCTTATCAAAAGCTACCTTAGGCAAACCCACAACTAATTCCTTTTTGGCCAATTTGGATAGGAGGTTCATGCTTACATGTCCCAACCTCCGGTGCCAAAGCTATGATTCTTCTTCTTTAGACACCAAGAATATATCCTTTTTCTCATTTTTAATGTTAATAGAATAGACATTGTTTACTCTAGGTGCATAAAAAATTAGTTGATTTCACTTATTATTAGTGATTGAGCATCCTCCGAAGTCAAAAGTGACTTTCCTCCCTTTATCACAGAGTTGTGCAACACTTAGCAGGTTGAACTTTAGTCCATCAACTAGTGAGTCATCTTCTATTTTTAATTCAGATCCAATAGTTCCATGCCCAATGATCTGTCCCTTTTGATTGTCTCCAAAGGTTACTTTTCCACCTTTCTTTCAGATTAAAGTGATGAAGGCTTTCTCATCACCAGTCATGTACCTTGAGCATCCACTATATATGTACCATGTTTGTTAATCTTCTATGGATCTAAGGCATACCTGCAAAATAGATCAAGCGGGTTTGGGTACCCAATCATATTTGGGTCCTCTCGGGTTATCAACCATTTCAGGCTAAGGATAAATATCATAATAACCATTTTTAAATCTATAAATTTTAGTTATGTGGTTATTTTCTGTACAAAACTAGCACCCGATGACTTATTTGTTCTGCTTAAGCTTCTCCTTAATCTTTTAGAGATCATTATTCCCATAATCTCCAGAATATCCTACTTTGGCAAGATCCGGACTAGCATCTTCTCTTTGAATTCGGTAGTTGGATGGAGGGGCAACTTCTGCTCTGTAGCTTTTCTTTTGCTTAGTGGGTTGCTAATCATAGACCACTTTAGCCTTCCCTTTTTGAGAACCTATGTATCTCTGAGGTTGATTCCGTTTTCTTGGTGGAGCATTATATTTTTGAGCTTGAGGTTGGTTCCAAGTTTTCTTTTGCTTTATAGGTTCTGGATTCCCTTTTTGATAAGGATTCTGGTTTCCTTCCGGATGCCTCCTTCATCAAAGCTAGTTCTCTGTCTAGCCCGGTTACATTTACACTTGATTTTGTAGGAAGTTTTCTTCAACCACATCAATGTGCTTTGTGGTTTTGATTGAGTTGATATCTTGTGCCATTCCTTCAGCATCCTTAGTAAGTTCCATTACTTATCTTAGGAGGGATTTGATGGCCTTTGTGTTCTTCCTCACTTTATTGATTACGATCTCTAAAGCTCTAGCAAGATCAAAGTTGGATACAAAATTTAATTGAGAATGTACCTTAGTACTTGCTGTCTTAGATTCTGACTCTTCAATCTGCTCAGTGACTGGCTTGGATGAATTTATTCTGGATGCTCTACTTCCGGATCAGATAGTGCCATAAATGCACCATTTACAGTTTCTTCTTCTTCTTCTGTTGAAGATGAACTACTACTTTCTTCACTATTGCTCTAAGTGGCCATCATTACCTTCTTCTTACATTTCTTGTCCCTTTTAGGTTTAGGACATTTAGTTCTAAAATGGCCTTTCTCTCTGCATTCAAAACACGCTGATTCTTTTTCCGGATCTTTCTTGTCTTCTAGAGCTCTTCTTGGCTTATCTCTTTTAGAGGTGTCTTCCTTCATTATTCTGGAATCATACTTTCTAGAGCTCCTTCTTTCTTTCCTTCTTAGGAATCTACTGAACTACTTGGCTAACATAGCCATTTCTTCTTTGTTGTGGTGAGGTTCCTTTAACTGCTTTTCTACTCCGGAGAAAACAGATTCGGATGAGTCTACTTTGAGTGCAATGGCTTTCTTCTTTTCTTTTAGCTTCTACTCTTATTGATTGTATCTTTCGAAGGATAGTTCTTGAGTCAAGAGATTACCAATAAGTTCATCATAACTATAAAAATTTAAGTCACCAGCTTCCTCAATGGAATCCTTTTGTTATCCCACTCCTTGGTGAGACTCCAGGGAACCTTCTTCACCATATCTACTTCAAAGATTTCCTTTTCAAGCCTCTTTATTTCATTGACCAGATTGGTGTATCTGATGTTTATGCTACTGATGGATTCCTTTGGTTCCATCTTGAAGGTTTTAAGCTTTTATTGAAGAAGTTCTATTTTTACTTCCTTGTCTTTATTAGTGCCTTCATAAGTTACTTTAAGTTTCTGCCATATCTCTTCCACAGTTTTACATCCTGAAATCCTATTAAATTCAGTTGCACTAAGAGCACAATGAAGCATGTTAATAGCATTTGCGTTTTCACATAACTTTTTATAATCATTTTCATCCCATAAATTTGAGGGCTTCCGGGTAGTTAAACCCTCTACTTCATAAGTAGGAATGTATAGGCCATCTTTAATGGCCATCCAGGCCAATATGCTTTGAGCCTAAATGAAATTCTTGATCCGGTTCTTCCAGAATATGTAGTGTTCATCGGTGGAGGACGGGTAATGGACATACCCTCCAGAAGGAGTTGTGAGTTATTGAAACTCATTTTGACTCTTAGATCAAAATATAAACCTTTAGCTCGAGATTTTTAGATCTCTAGTTTTGAGCACTTACTCTGATACCACTTATTTGTCCCTATGCTTAGTTATTTAGGGTCAGAGGGGGGTGAATGACCCTTTTCGTGGAATTTCTAGACTTTAAAAAGTCTTGTGTAGATTATTTGATTTTTGATCTGGATCTATAGGTTCTGGAAAATGTAGATGTAAAATGAAATGCACAATAGTAAAGACTTAAGGTAAAGGAAATAAAACACAAGAGATTTTAAACTAGTTCAGCCATGCCTACATCCAGTCCCCAAAGTTTCCTTCCTCTGAGCTTATCCACTGGTGTAATTCCTTTCTAACTGGCAGGACTTAAGCCTTACAATTTATCTCCAGATGGTAAACCCTCTTCCGAAAGTAGGATATACCACTAGAAGCACCAACTCCTACCTGAGTCCTTTCACTTTAGTAGGATATGCCACCTAAACTACCCAAGTCTAAGTTGAGTCCTACAGGGAGATACTGCTAAAAGCACCAACTCTAAGCTAAATCCTAATCTTAATACTTCACCCAAATATGAGATCTTTTACACCTTGTTTTCTCAAAGATTTGGGGTTTTGAACTCTTCAAGTTTATAATGTCACTTGAGAACTCTTACAAACAGATTTGAATATGTCTAGTTCTTGGGGGGATTTTTGTTCGCTGATTGAATTAGCTTGAGTTCTCTTTTGTAATAGCTTATTATGAAATCAACCAACACCTTCTTAACTTGTGAAAGCCGTTGTGAACTGTTGAGGTTGATATTGAATCTTCACTGTTGATTAAGTATGATGTGGCGCATCTGGAGCCATTGATCAATCTGTTAGACTAGATAAATGTCCTGTTTGAATTTTTGAGATTGTGGTGGAAAAGTTGTCAGTGATCATTTTGTTTGTATTTTAGTGAATCACCAACTTTTATACCATTTGCTTTTTTGTGACCTATACGCGCCATTCCCATTAGTCTATGTCAAAAAGGTTGTTACCTTTTTCTCTTTCCTGTGTCAGACCTTTTATCCGTTTCTGAAATTCATGCTAGCTATCTCTTTTTCAATCTTCAAGGAAAAAAGTACTTTGACTTTAGACTAAATGTGGAGGGAAATGCGATTATAAATAATTTCCCTTTGTCTTCATAATTGAGTCATTCGAATGTCTTCATAACTTAATTTATCCAGATTCTCTTCAATAAGTCTTCATGTTCCGAATTTTGTTTTGAGAGATCAAAAGTTTATTTCCTTTCCAAACTTTAACCAGATGCTTTCCTTGTAAGCTTATGTGTTTAAAAACCTTGAATACTTGTGATTTTGACTTTCTCTTGGACTTAGAAGACTATGTCTTTGCTTTTTTCTTGGACCTAGGAGATTTTTGTTTTCTTCAAACTTGATCCAGATATTTCTTTTGATTGGTTCTTCTGGATCATTATTTCCTAATAGGTTTCGAGTTCTGGATTAGAGAAGAACCCGACTAGAGATTTGACTGTTGGTGTGGGTCTGACTTTTGGGCTACCCGTGATACATCTTAACCTCCTTTTCTCTTGCTTCCAACCTGAAAATGCAAGAGATCAAGTGTTAGTAAGTGTATCAGGTGTGGCTCTGAGCTTTACTTACCTTCATTTATCGAAATGAATGAGTGAATGAATAAATGAATGAGTGAGTGAATTAATGGACAGATATATACAAATAGCAAGGAATCAGGTGTAGGCCAACTATTTAGGGAACAGTTAGCAAGGCTTGTGTCTAATATTCATGGAATATTGCAGACACGTAGCTCAAAGATCAGGGCCTTGAATCAAATTAGGTTTGACTTGATGGCCGATTGGATTCAGGATAACTTCAACAGCTACGTAGCTCATTGGCCAGGTTTAGTCATTTTGGTTGATTGAGCAAGTTGACACTATGGTCACTCGGAGCCCAACTTTATGGTCAAAGGTGAGTTGACTCGTTGGTCACTCGGGGCTGAGTTGACTCTATACTCAAAGGTGAGTTGACTCGTTGGTCACTCGGGGGTAAGTTGACTCTATGGTCAAAGGTGAGTTGACTTGCTAGCCACGGGTGAGTCGACTCACTAGTCACTCAAATGGTTGACTATATGGTCAAAGGTGAGTTGACTCGCTAGTCACTCAAGGGTTGACTCTATGGTCAAAGGTGAGTTGACTCGCTGGTCACTCAGGGGTTGACATAGTGGACAAAGGGTGAGTTGACTCTATGGTCAAAGGTGAGTTGACTCTATAGTCACTCGAGGGTTGACTCGGTGGTCAAAGGGTGAGTTCAGTCGCTGGTCACTCGGGGGTTGATTCGGTGGTCAAAGGGTGAGTTGACTCACTGGTCACTCGGGGGTTGACTCGGTGGTCAAAGGGTGAGTTGACTCTATAGTCAAAGGTGAGTTGACTCTATAGTCAAAGGTGAGTTGACTCTATGGTTAAAGGTGAGTTGACTCGCTGGTCACTCAGGGGTTGACTTGCTGGTCACTCGGAGATTGACTCGGTGGTAAAAGGGTGAGTTAACTCTATGGTCACTCAAAGGTTGACTCTATGGTCGAAGGTGAGTTGACTCGCTGGTCACTCGAGGGGTTCGTGCATTTTGGCTAATGGGCTGAGCCTAAATTGACTCACTGGTCTTGGTTTGCTTTGGGTTCCTATACCTAAGGAAATGGCATGGTACACATTAATGTCGTAGCTGCATAAAGATATGGTCAGTGTTCACATAATCGTGATGTTCATGATGTCCGTTTTCAGTTTGTTTATATTTAATAAACCTGTACATGAAATAAACGGTTTGATCGTGCCTACCGCCCTTTTAACTCCATTTGGTCACTTTGCTTTAAAGATAATGGGGGACTTGGCAAAATCTGCTCGCATGCACTCTAGGTTTTCGGGTAGACCTATGGGGAAGTGTCTATGGTTCATCTATATGCAGGTTTCGGTCTCAGGATTGGTTGCGATTCGGGTACCCTGCACCTTTGTGTACCGAGTCCTAGTGGCCCTAAGCGAACCAAAGGAAGCTTTTCCACATATAATATACTCGAGTAGTCTTGCCCTTAAGCGAGCAAGTCCCTTGTACGTTACGCAAGTGGTGTGATCGGATCCATAACCCCAAGCCCTAAGAGAACTTGCAGATACTTCACCGAAAGACACCTAAGTTAGTTTAGGGGTAAAGAATGCAGATGCTATGCAATCCTAAAATTTGTGTAGTGTCGAAATTACCATATATTCCACAATTCCAAGATTTAATTTGAACAATATTTTAATTATTGATTCAAAAAAAGAATTTTTTAATAAAAATTGGAGTTTTTATAAAAATAATAGATCCCTAGCAGAGTCGCCACTATAAGCGGGCGAGCATTTTGGGATGGATGCATGTGGGGTACGGGGCACGATTCGGTTTGAGGAAACTTCGGTGTTGTTCTTTTTAATAAAACGTTTGCACTTATTAAAGAGAAAATTAATTTTATTTTTCTTCACGTAAACTTATTGAATGTGAGAAAAACGTGGCTTTTTATAAACAAAAAATATGATTATATTTAGAAATATATTTACACATTTTTATTAAGAAAAGATATTTTTAAAATAAAGCATTTTTACTTTATTTAAAAATAGAATAGAGTTGCCTCCCAGTTCAGCTCCACCGGGAATTATGTTATACTAATCCTAAATGGGATTTTTATACAAAAAAGAAAGTGAGATTCTGAGTTTGAGCACAATAGTTGCTCGTATTGTTCAAATTGTTTAAGTTAATTTTGAAATTTTGGAATTTGTGGTAATTTCTGCATTACAACGGCTTTATTTAAGAAATAAATTCAAGAAATAAAAAGTATTATAGCGGCATAATAAATTGATATTTTCTACCAAAATTTCGGCAAAGCAACTGCAACACTTGATTTTTGGACCAGAAACTCGGATAGAGTTTCCTCACATTCTAGGTATTTTATTCGTACCTACACACTTATTTACATGTATTATAGTTCAAGTGACACCATTGGCTCACTTAACCAGAGAAATGAAATGCATTGTGCAATCATAAAAATGATTAAAATGGATTTAAGTGAATTTAAAGGTGTGCTTAGAGCCAATTACCCGCAGTTTACCTTTTCATCTGTCCAAGATGACTTGAGAGCCGGTGCAGGACCGAAGTTGTCAGAGATTGTGATTTGGTTGGGAAATAGGTTTAACCCAAGTTATGGCTATAATTTTGGATTATTCCTAAAGAAAATGTGGGGTTTTTAAGAGATTGAGTCATTTTTAGACCGAAGATCACTGTAAGATCTTGATATGAAAAGACGAAAAAACGAGTTTATACCGAGTTTCAGCAATAAATCTTGGATTTAGAAGTGTTTTGGCGGAGTTTCGGGGCTTTGTGGACTCCAAGAACCAAAATGGCATGAATGAATTCTTTTTATTTTTCGTCCCTCCGTCTTGAAAATTAAAGGGGAACTCCTCTATTTATAGAGGGGTGGTAATTAGCCGTCGGGCTAATTACCTATCTGACAAAAGTTTATTCGAATCCCATAAATTTTTGCCAGATCTCAATAAGATTTGATTTTTTTTACTGTAAACAGGCGATTACCCGATTGGATGATTACCTATGTTTGACCAAATTTTGACTTTTTGATTTTTTAGTAGAAAATGCTAAATCGAAGCTTCCTTGGAATGTGGATTTTTGAATTTCGGATTTTGGATGATAATTCGGTCCTCTTTGGCTCTTTTGTCTGATCATTGAACGAAATAGGCATTATTCCTCATCGGGCCGGAATGGACCTGTTCTAACAATGGTATAAATTCTAAGTACCTTGAAGTCATGTGTGATAACAAGAGTGCAATTGACCAATCCAAGAATCCAATTCAACATAGCAGGATGAAGCATGCCAATATTAGACATCACTTTATAAGGGATCATGTGCTAAAAGTTGAAGTCAAGCTCACATATATTTGTACTAAAGAACAGCGAGCTGACATAGCCTATTGGAAAGGATCAATTCAATGTCTTGAGAGAATTAATCAGAGGAAAAGCAGATACAACCCTTTTCATCAAGAGGAAGCATCAAGATGTGTTGCTAGTCCAAATCTATATTGATGACATCATTTTTGAAGCAACTGATGAGAAGCTATACAGAGGATTCAGCTAGCAGATGAAGAAAGAATTTGAAATGTCATTGATAGGAGAGCTTAATTTCTTTCTTGGTTTGCAAATCAAGTAAGGAGATGATAGGATTTTCATCAGCCAAGCTAAGTATGTCAAGGAAGTACTCCAGAAGTTTGACATAGATAAAGCTAAGCCTATGTCAACACCCATGGCCACTAATACTATTCTGAGTAAAGATGAGGAAGGTAAACCTATAGAGAGTAAGCTCTACAGAGGTATTATTTGTTCTCTACTTTACTTAACTGCTAGTAGGCCTGACATTCAATATGTTGTATGTTAGTGTGCAAGATATCAAGCTTACCCCAGAGAATCTAACTTAGCTGCTGTTAAGAGAATTCTCAGGTATTTTCTAGGCTCTATTGATGCAGGTTTATTGTATCCAAGTCATGCAGATTTCACTTTAAGAGGATACACTGATACTGACTATAGAAGAGACAAATTAGAAAGGAAAATCACCACTGGAGGATGTCGTTTCCTTGGTGATTGCCTAGTAACTTGGTATAGAAAAAAGCAAACTTTTATGACGCTAAGTACAGATGAGGCTGAGTATATGGCTGTAGGTAGTTGTATAGCATAACTTCTATGTATTAAGCAGCAATTGGAGGATTATAGTATAAAGTCTAAGTGCATTAAAGTCATGAGTGACAACAAGAGTTCAATTGACCTATCCAAGAATCCAATTCAACATAGCATGATGAAGCATGTTAATATTAGACATCACTTTATAAGGGATCATGTGCTAAAAGGTGAAGTCAAGCTCATATATATTCGTACTGAAGAACAACGAGCTAACATATTCATAAAGCCCATTGAAAAGGATCAATTCAATGTTTTGAGAGAATTAATCGGAATGTCCAATCCAATTTGAAGAAATAATTTCCCTGCTGACCTATTCTGGAGTTGACCTACGTTCCACTCTGAGCTCTTACGAATTAAGTTAAGTATTTCTTCTTCACGTTTGAATTTTGGACACTTCATTGAAATTGTCACTGGTTTATTTTTAAAATTAAACTTAATAGAAATGGTAGCAGGTTTGAAAATGATCCACATTCAATCGCTTTAACTCTGTGAATTATGTAATCATTTATTCCACAGTAACCATTAATTAATCTCACCGTTCAAATATGACCATTGCTTGTAAGTGGTACACGTAAGCTTTGCAAGTTAAATTGAAGAGTTTTTGCTATTTAAGGAGAGGCAAAGAAGAAAGAAAGTTTTTACTTTACCAAAATTTCTTCTACAATCTTCTTATTAAATCTCCAAATTCTCTATTTCTCTCAAAGCTAGTTCAATGGCGAGTTCTTCAAATCCATCAGCTATATCTTCTGAGCAAGGATCCTTATTTATTAGAAATAAGGAAGATACATGTTGGGTTACAACCGTAGACCATGTAGCTCAAGTGGCTATTGGTATCTTAGAAAGAGAAGATTTGTTTATTTCGGCAGGAACCACCTACTCTCCAACTGAGTGGTGTTTCAAAGAAGATAATATAGTAGAAGACCCAGTCACTATTTATATGCTGAGTTTTTCAAGCGATGAGTGCTTTGGAAAATGGACTTGCCAGCACCATTTGAGAGGATTTTTCAAACTTCTCAATGGCTGTTATGAGCAGATTGTTTAGAGATTCTTCCATGGCATCCATATGGTTGAAGGCTTTACTAATATGTTTGTGACTACTATGTTAGGGATAAAAGTCTATGTAACTCCTAAGATGATTGCTAATCTATTAGGGATGAGGCAAAGAGAACTGAAACTGAGACCAGTAAGAGATGAGTAGTACGTAGATGTTCCTGTTGATTATAAAGTCCCCGCTGACTACAAAGCTGGAGAACTAACAGCCTCCAAGTTCACAAAGAAGGGGAAGCAAGCCCATGAGCTAGTAACATAGGTACCGCTACCAAAGACTGCACCTACTGATAGTTGTTCAAAGTTTAAAAGGGTGTTTGTTTATTCCCTTACTAAAGGCAAGTGTATCAACTGGCCTTTGGCCATTCTTCACAGATTTCTGAAGGTGTCTAAGCACATGGTGTATGGGCACTTGGTCATAGAGATTTACAGGGCATATGAGCTAGACTTAGAAGGATGGGCTCTAAGGAATGCTATTGTTTAAAGGTTATTAAGTCTAGAGTACTCAGTAATGCTCATTTTTGTAACCTAAAGTGTGAGGAGAAGCCCAAGGTCATAAAGTATATTAGGCTGAAGAAAGGAGAGGTTAGAGTGAAGGACCCTAAGGCTACCATGCAATTGAAGCTTATTAAGCCTAAAGATGAAGATCAAACTCTAGCTGCCTTTATAGAAAAGGAGCTGGAGAGAATCACTAAACAAAGAGCAGAGAAAGGAGTAAAAGCTGAAGAAAGAAAGAAAGTAGAAAGGAGGTTAGGAGAAACTCCAAGAAAGAAAGCAAAAGGGTATGCTCACCCAGTTCTCATCCAGTGGATATCCCTATCCCCAAAAAGTCTAGATTTTCTAAGGGGACTAAGGATATGAAGCCAAGGGAGCTGACAGCTAAAGAGATAGAGGAGGAGAAAGCCGTTGAAGCTAAGTTGAAAGAAGATATGCCTTTAAAAAGGTTGAAAAAGGGAAAGGAAGATGATGCATGTATCAACTCCGAGAAGGCTGAAGTATAGGTAGCTACATCAGTACTTGTACCTAAAGTAGGACAACTTAGGAAAAAGTTTATAGCAAAGAAGCTGACTGGCTTAGTCCAGAATATGGAAGAAGCTGAGAAAGTTAAAGCAGTAGAGGCTGAAAGGTTGAAGAAGAAACGAGATGACCTTGAAGAAGAAATCAAGAGAAGAGCAGAGGAGTCAGTTGCTCAAGCTAAGGCTGAAGTTGATAAGGCCTATAAGAAGATGACAACAAACTTATCTGAGAAGTCAATCCTTGAAGCTGTGAGTGAGATAATAGGTGCTTTGGAAGGGATTGCGAGTGAAGTAGAGCAAGGAGATAAGGAAGGAGCTGATCAAGTAAACTCAGTAGAGTTTGATGTGAATAATGAAGAAGACTAGCAAATTATTGACTTGTCTGCTAAGGAAGGTAAGGAGGAAAGGAAGGAGAAGAAGAGGAGATTGTTCAAGAAGATGAAGCTAGTCTTTGATAAGGATGAAGGAGATTTAGAATACAAGGAGGAGCGAGAGATTATAGTTTAGCAAGAAGCTCAGCTGGCTGAGAAAACATCACTAGCTCAGGTCAGTGAGTAACTTGTTAAAGGTGCTGGAGAAAAGGAGGCTGAGGTGCGGCATGTGTTGGGAAACAATGATCCAAAAGAATAGATGTAGATCAACTTTAAAGAAGTTTAAAGAAAAGAAAAACATACAAATAAAAATAATCAGTCTCCTAATTGAAGAAAAGAAAAACATACAAATAAAAATAATCAGTCTCCTAAGTCCAAGACAAGTCATCCAGACACATATTGAAGACTATAAATACCCAAGCACACAATGGAAGCATCAGATTAAAGTTTGGAAAGGAAATAAACTTTAATCCTCTCAAAAGCAGCATATGGAAGAAGAACTGATTAAAATAGCATCCGGATATATTTTGATCTGAAGACATCTGGAAGATCCAAATATCAAGAAAAGGGAAAAGTTCAATTCTACCTTTTCCCTCTCTTTTTATTTTGAAGTAAAAGATCCTTTTACCTTGAAGAAAATAGCTAGCACGCACTCCTGAAAAGGACAAAAGGACTGACACGGGAAAGAGAAAAAGGTAATGACCTTTTTCACATAGACCAATAAGAATGGTGTGTGGAGCTCACATTAAAGCAAACTATATAAAAGTTGGTGGATCACTAAAATCCAAACAAAACGATCATTGACAACTTTTTGCCTCAATCCCAAGAATTCAAACCGGCCAAAATATATGCCTAACAGATTAATTAATGGCTATGGATGTGCCACATCATACCTAATCAAAGGTAAATACACAACGACTACATTAATGATAGAAGCCTATAAAAAGGAAGCTTCACAAGTTGAGAATGTGCTAGTTGTTTCGAGAAAGCTATTACAAGAGAATTCAAGCTATTGCAATTAGTAATCTAATCCCTCTAAGAACCAAACCATTCAAAATTAGTTTGTAAGAACTCTCAAGTAATGATTATAAACTTGAAGAGTTCAAAACCATCTCATACTTGGGTGAGTGTTGCGATTTGGATATAGCTTAGAGTTGGTACTTTAAGTGGGATCTTCCTATAGAACCCAACTTAGGTTTGGGTAGAAATCTAAGTGGTATATTATGCTAAATACAAGAGAAGTCAGCTAGGAGTTGGTGCTTCTAGTGGTATATCCTACATCCAGAAGGGGTTACCTTCTGGAGATAAATTGTAAGGCTTGATTTTTGCCAGTTGGAAAGAATCCACTACTGGAAAAAGCTCGAAGTAAGGACACTCGGGGGATTGGAGTAGGCGGGGCTGAACCAGGATAAAACTCTGTGTTTGATATTCTAACTCTTTACTTTATTTGCACAACATTTCATATTTGCATCAAATGGATCCAATATATCCGGAACATATCAAACACACTACAAAAGACTTTTTAAAGTCTGTTAATTTCGCGAAAAGGGTCATTCACCCCCCATGACCTTATATAGACCCTCACCGGGACCAACAAGTTATATAAGAGTAAGTGCTCACAACTAGAGATCTAACAATTTTGAGCTAAAGGTCCAATTCTGATCCAAGAATCAAAATGAGTTTCTAAAACTCACCCCTCCTTTATGAAGGTATGTCTATTACCCATCCTCCACTCGTCATCGGTGAACACTACACTTTCTAGGAAAACCAAATGAAGAATTTCATTCAGGCATAAAGCATAACGGCATGGATGGCCATTAAAGATGGCCCATATGATCCTACTCACGAAGTAGAGGGTATAACAACCCGGAAGCCCTCAAATCTATGGGATGAGAATGATTACAAAAGATTGTGTGAAAATGCAAATGCTATTAATATGCTTCATTGTGCTCTTAGTGCAGCTGAATTGAACATAATATCCAGATGTGAAACTGCACAAGAGATTTAGGAGAAGCTCAAAGTGACCTATGAAGGAACAAACAAGGTCAAGAAAGCCAAAATTGATCTCCTACAGCAAAAGCTAGAATCTTTTAAGATGGAGTCCAAAGAATCCATCAGTAGCATGAACACTACATACACCAATATAGTAAATGAGATGAAAAGGCTCGAAAAAGAGATCTCAGAAGTAGACATGGTTAAGAAAGTACTCTAGAGTCTCACAAAGGAATGGGACAACAAAAAGACTATTATGAGGTATCGATGATGTGTGGGTCTCCTTTGGCACTTATGTGAGAGGCGGGGCCAACTGGGGGTTTGTTGGATTTAGGCGTGATAAAACATTTTTAGTTAGAGTTTGCATAAATGGCCAATTTTAATGAATAAAAGAATCGAGACCCAAATATCAGTACAAATGATAAAGTCGCCACCCAAGTTGTCTACTTGGCAAAGAGTTTTGGTACGATTCCCATTGGGTGGAAGACTCATACCTATTAGATTAGAGATTCGGGTATCGGATGAGTCACTTATTTCTCATTTAGTTGATTCAAAATTACATTCACCGCATAAAACCATTTTTGTTTTCATCATTTGGGGAATTATCACAGAAATCCTATTTTTGTGCACTCTTTCACTCACATTACATGCATTTACAGATTTCAATAAAGAGCAAGCAATAAATGGGGGAATAAAAATTACAATCGAGGGAAAATGAGGGATTTGCAAGAGAACCTATACATTTGTTCTAAGTTATAAAACAAAATAAAAATAAATTCCCCTGCATCCATAAAGATTAGCACAGTTTATAGCACATCATAAGTCAGCATTTTATTGGGAAAAATATGATTATGTTAGCGTGACAGTTTTACGATTGATAGTGCCCGGAAGGCTTCTAGGATCGAAGAGAAATAGCTGGTCTTCAACGTATTTTGTTGTGAAAACACATTTTAACTTTGGTGGGTTGATTTACCAGATTATTAGTGAAACTGATTGCATAGCAAATGGTGAGTTGGATTGATTTTAACTGATTAAAAATGAGTTCTGGGTTCTGCCTGGGGGCCGATACCCGTACAGGTGGATGGGACCTGTATGTCTATCGGGGAGGACCGGTATGGGTATGGGGGACCCGTACAGGTCCTGTCTGGTCCCGGGGAGAAACTCTATCTATTTTATTTATTAGAATTATGAAGGAGAGATAAAATAAAAATGGGATTTCCTTTAGTATGAGTACGACACACCAGTTTAATATCCCTAAGGACATAAGGCGCCAACAAGGCTCATATGGGTTAGGACCAGACCCAAAATAAGAATAAACAGAATTAGCAGAATTAAATAGATGGAGAGCGATAAATAAATAATTGAGATGTGAGTCTCTTTGAAACTCAAGAACATTACCTTTGATGTGAATCCACTTTAGAGCGATTCCAATGCCGAATGGAAACTTTGTCAAAGTAGATGATGAAATGATGAATTTAGAATTTTTTAGGTGAGTATTTGAGTGAATAGAATCTCTCCCAATCCTAAATATGAAGTTAGAAAACCAATGTGGAATGGTTTTCCCCCTTTTTTTATAACTTCTATACCTCTTCTATGCCCTTGCTATAACCTCAAGAACTTTGCTAGAATAATTTTCTTTCTCTTATGCTTTTCTGTTGTGTATGTTGTGTGTTGAATAGGTGAGGAATGACCTCTATTTATAGGGGAAAATAGGTTTGAATGCATTAAATGGCTGATTTATGCGTTTATGGCAGATAATATTCTTTTATGTCAAATTATATTCATTTATGCCAAATTACATTTGTTTATGGCAAATTATATTTGCTTATGACAAATTATATTTACTATATCGAATTATATTCCGTTATGGCAGAATGTATTCACTTATGGTAAATTATACTTGCTATATGGTAAATTATATTTACTATATCGAATTATATTCTTTTATGGCAGAATATATACGCTTATGGCAAATTATATTTACTATATCAAATTATATTTTTTATAGCAGAATATATTCGATTATGGCAGATTTAGGCATTAAAATTGACTGTGTGGGCTCCTGGCCTAGGCCCGTACGGGTCCCGTTGGTACCTAATTGGGTAATTTAAGAAGTTTTCTGGTCGGTACAGATGAGATGGACCCGTATGGGGTCTAACCGGCGTATGGATCCGTATGGACCGGTATGGATTCGGGTCGGTTGGTACGGATCCGTACGGGCTGGTACAACCCATTTTACCTGAAACTTCCTAGAACTGCCTAAAATTGCCCAAAACTGATTGGTTTTGCCCATTTTAGACCATTTTAGAGCATTTTAGTCCTTTTAGGGCTTAGACGCTAGTTTTCTGAGGTTTAGGTTTGATAAAGCTTAACCAAACTACATTGAAATCACTCAAAGTAGATAACACGTGTAGAGGGATGCATTATATAGCTCTAATCATCATTTCATGAGATGGATCATTAAAATCTGTTGCTCACAGACTGCCCCTTATGGGATCACTGTAGATATGGATCTGTATGGTCTTATAATGTGAGCGAGGGTTTAGAAATTATACCTAAGGTGATGTCATGGGTGAGTTCCTTTCTCAAGGTGAACTCCTTTCCCTGGGGTCTCTTTCCTGTGGCAGATGACTTTCCTTTACTGATGCGTATCCCTTTCCTGAGGCGGATGACTTTCCTTTGCCAATGTGTGTCCCTTTCTTGAGACGAATGGCTTTCCTCTACTGATGTGTATCCTTTTCTTTAGGTGGATGACTTTCCTTGCTGATGCGTATCCCTTTCTTGAGGGGGAAGACTTTCCTTTACTGATGCGTATCCCTTTCTTGAGGCAGATGACTTTCCTTTGCTACTGTGCATCCCTAGTCACTTTACTGGGGAAGGTGCGTATATCCCTTTCTTAAGGCAGATCGACTTTCCTGGCTGATGTATCCCTTTCTTAAGGCAGATCGACTTTCCTGGCTGATGTATCCCTTTCTTAAGGCAGATCGACTTTCCTACTGGTGGTGTATCCCTTTCTTAAGGAGGATGACTTACCTACCGGAGAATTTGAATAACCTGAAAAGAGACAACAATCAAACACCGAATTAGTGATTGTCCAAGTAGACACATCTTTATTTATGATTGACTTTTGTGAAAACAAAAATATTTTTGCCCCTTCAATTAAGAATAAAGATGTATGGATGAGACAAACTGAAAACTATGTGGGGGAAATGTCGGGTTTATCCCCGATCGCTTTGGAATAAAATGTCCCTTGGAAGGGCGCCTCTCAAAGAATGCCCCTTAGAGGTCTTGACGATGGGGGCATACCCCTAGATTGACTGGTTCGTTACTGGGAAATGGGGGGATGCCCCTGGATTGAATGATTCCACTACTGGGAAAGAGGGGGATGCCCCTAGATTGACTCCTCGGTGAGGGAGTATAGTAATGCTCTTTTGGTGAATTCTTTTCTACTGGGGAAATCTCTTCTTGTAAGATTTTTTTGCTAGGGAAAATTTCTTGTGCTCGGGATGGACCTGTACATAAAAATCATCCTTATTAGTGATCAATTAAAAAATGGCTCGCCTTGATTCTTGATTGACTTTTGTGAAAACAAAAATATTTTTGCCCCTTCAATCAAGGATCAAGGTAAGCTAGGGTTTTGCCCCTAATTTAACTGTAATGATTGAGTGAAGAGATGTTGGGTTGGTCCCAACTTGACTTGGTGTGCCCCTAGCATGCCCCTTCTACTGGCCGACACTCCCTCCAGCTTGAAAATGGAAGTGAGCGCTCGTATGCTTACTGGGGACGGGCTTGAGTTAAGCCTAAGTCTGACTAGTTTGCCCATGTAAGGGACTTTTGCGATTGAGTGGGTTCCTTTCTTGAGGTGAATGCCTTTCCTTAGTGTCCTTTTCTTAAGGCGAACATCTCTCCTTTGCTGTGCGTATCCCTTTCTTAAGGCGGATGACCTTCCTTTAACTGATGTTGGTGTATCCCTTTCCTAAGGTGGATGACTTCTCCTTGTATCCCTTCCTTAAGGCAGATCTACTTTCCTGGTTGATATTACATCCCTTTCCTAAGGAGGATGATTCTCCTGCTGATGGTGTATCCTTTTCTTAAGGCGAATGACTTCTCCTCGTATCCTTTTCTTAAGGTGGATTGGCTTTCCTGCTGCTGGTGTACCCCTTTTGAAAGGCAGATGACTCTCCCACTGATGGTGTATCCCTTTCTTAAGGCGGATGACTTCTCCTCATATCCCTTTCTTAAGGCGGGTTGACTTTCCTACGGCTGGTGTATCCCTTTCCTAAGGTGGATGACTCTCCTGCTGATGGTGTTGAGCTACCTGCCAAAAAGACAATAAAAACATTGCGTTAGTTATTGTGTGAAATGATACATCTTAATTCTTGATTGACTTTGTGGTAAACAAAATTTTTTTTTCTTTCAATCAAGAATGAAAATGTGTGGATGGGGGTCAGCCCCTGAATAAACTGTAAACTGTGTTTAGAAATGTTGGGTTTGGACCAACACGACTCGGGGTGCCCCTGAGGAGCTGACTGCTGAGGAGATAGCTTCTGAATGACTAGTGTATATGGACTATTGGGGGATACTGCATAAGGGCAATTTCAATTATTTGGAGGAAGGTGTTCCTAGGACATCCTAGCTGTTGGGGAGTATCCTTGGAAACCACATTGAGAAAGCCTAACTAGTTGGAGGGAGTCCCTTGGATACTACTCTGACTGGGGGAATGGTTCCTTTAACCATCCGGTCATTGGGAATAGAGATTTGCTTCTTGTGGGTATAAGAGGTATGCCCCTTGAATGTTCCATCTGCTGGGGAATGAACTATCCTGGTATTTATGCTCTATTAGAGAAGAGGTGCCCCTTTGGTTGGAATTTAAGTTCTGTCTTGTCTGATATGCAGTGGAAAAAGGAGTTCTATCAGAATATCACCTGGAATGGTACATCTTAATTCTTGATTGATTTTGTGACAAACAAAAAAATTTTCACCTTCAAGTATTAAGATATACTGGGGTTCTGCCCCTAATTAATTGTAAAGAGTGAGTGAAGAGATGTGGGGTTGGTCCCAATCTTATTTTGGTATGCCCCTAGAGTGGCCTGACTACTAGGGGAAAATAGCCTGTGAGTGGCTTAATCTGCTTGGGAGCAAGTCTTCTAGATGATTTAGATTGCTAGAGGGGCCCCTAGAACCCCTTGAAAATTACATTAGGTGGCTTGACCGGTTGGGGGGATGCCCCTCAGATGGTCTGCTTGCTGGGGAAATGATCTCTCTAACAGTCTAGTTGCTGGGAATACTTCCTGGGAAGATGCCCCTTGGCTGGTACCCTCGGATGACACCTTTCTTGGGTATGTCCTTTGAATGATGCCTCTTAGGTAGCAGTGTGGATGGGGGGAATTCCTTCTTTTCCTATGGATACCTCCCCTTGGGATCCTGCACATCATAAAGGAACTGGTAAGTAAAACTTTGATATATGTGGGTCAGGACTTCCCCTGATCAAAAGAAAAGACTGAGTTTAGTGACGTTCGATTGGTTCTAACTTGAACAGGGGTGCCCCTAGTATGCCTCTTCTATTGGCTGGCATTGCTGGGGAGTGCACCTAGGGTGCTTGATGATAGGGGATACCCCTCAATTATGTCCCTTTGGGGAGTGCCCCTAGGGTGTTAGATGATGGGGGGATGCCCCTCGACTGTATCCACTGCTGGGGAATAGAGGGATGCCCCCAATTGATTTCTTTACTAGGGAGGTGTTTTCCTAGATGATTTTTTTGCTGGGATTTTCTTCTAGGATAATTGTTGCCCTTTAATGTTTTGACCGCTTGGGGATCCTCCCCTTGAATAAACTTGTACATGAAAAGTGTTCACGTTAGCAATTGTTTGGATATGGCTTACCTTGATTATTGATTGACTTTGTGTAAACAAAAAATTTTCTTCTTTAATCAAGGATCAAGGTGAGCTAGGGGTTTAACCCTTAATTAGCTAAAAGACTAGGGTTTGAGAAGTGGGGTTTCCCTTAAAATAGGAGGGAGGACCCGTATGGCTAGGTAGGAGCCGTATGCCTGATACTAACCCGCATGGCATAAGAAGCTGTTGGATGGGATGCTTGTGGCTGTTGGGGACCTGTATGGCTGAGGATGGGTTTAAGTGGAACCCAAGTTTGACCAGTGTGCCCCTATAATGGCATTTGTGACATTGTTGTGCTTCACCCTTGTGAGAACTTTGTCTTGAATCTGAAAAGAGGGTTCGTATGTCTTTCATGAACTCGCACAAGTATAGATGGATGGTGTATACCCAAATGAGGCTTATGCTTATTCCTGGTGTTGGATCTGATGTTGGTTCTAGATACCCTAGTGGTAAGTTCAAACCTATAAAACTCAAATCTAAACTATGAATGATGCATGATGTATGAACATTTGCATATGTGTACTGATCCCTTGGTTTTCGTTGTAGACTTTGTTGGCTATGGAGCATGGTAAGTTCGCTCAAGATGTGGATGCCTCTGAGGAGCGAGCTAGGTTCCTGGAGGAGCAGTTGTGAGTAGCCACTACCAAGGCTGACCGTGTTAGGCCATTGGAGGAGGAGTTGAAGAGGGCTAGAGCAAAGACTGCTCGGCCGAGGGCTAAGGTCGAGGTGTTGCGGGTCTAGCTGGCCCAAAGGACCGAGGGTAAGTAGATACCTAAGCCATCTGATTCTTTGTTGGAGATGGATAGTCCAACTTGCCGGGTGGAGCCGGTGGCCACTCAGGTGGTGAGAACTAAGCAGCGAGTAGAGGAGATCAAAATTGCCGCTTGTAGACCCGTATTACTGCTTGGTATAGCTAATAATGAAACCAAGTCTGGCTGATTTGAAATTAAAGCTCTTGGGGATACGTGTCATCAAGTGATTTTATAGTGAGAGGACTGATTGATATTCTAACTTTTGCATAGGCCATTTGATGTGAGATGACCTATCGAACATTTATTTTCATTTCTTTTTGTCCCAATTTTTTCCTGAACTGTCCTTGACGGCTCAGTTCAGCGGACCTTTTCATTTTTTCTTTGCTTTAACTTTTGCCTGGATAGCCCTTTCGGGTTTTCAATCCAGCAAGCTTTTTCTTTTATTTTTCTTTGCCTTAATTTTTCCTGAGACCGCCCTTTCGGGTTTTCAATCTAGCAGGCTCTTTATTTCTTTGGAGGAGCATAGTTTAACTTATCGGGTGGAGCCAGTTGCTACTCAGGTGGTGGAGTTGAGCAAGAGGTAGAGCAGCGAGTAGAGGAGATCAGTATTGCCACTGGGAGTATAGCAGAAGCTTCAGAGAAAGGTACCTGATCTACCTATTGTGGATGCTGGTGGGGTAGAGGATCATGTGATAATAGATAGGGATGACCTGCTGGCGGATGCACAGGACTAGACTCAGGATGAGTACCAGGGATAGGACCCCCTAGTAGCTTAGATTAGGCTGTGCGTTTCTTACTTGTATAGGTACCTAGTTGATCCTTTGCCTTGAGCATATTGTTGTCTTGTCCTTCTTTGATAAAGCCTTAAATTGATGGTGAATTAACTAGTAACCAAACTTTCCAAGCTCTAGATTACTGAGAGACTAGCCCGATTGAGACCGATGAGTACTTCCAAGATTTGGATGAGATACGTATGCCTGTTGTATGGCAAAATATATTCGCTTATGACAAATTATATTTGCTTATGGCAAATTATATTTACTATATCGAATTATATTCTCTTATGGCAGAATATATTAGCTTATGGCAAATTATATTTGCTTATGACAAATTATATTTATTATATTTATTATATTCTTTTATTGCAGAATATATTCGCTTATGGAAAATTATATCTGCTATATGGAAAATTATATTTGCTATATGGAAAATTATATTTACTATACCAAATTATATTCTTTTATGGCAGAATATATTCGTTTATGGCAGATTTGGGCATTAAAATCGACTGTGTGGGCATCTGGAGGATCGGTACAGGTGGCCTGGGCTCGCACTGGTACCGTTGGTACCTAATTGGGTAATTCAGGAAGTTTTCCGATAGGTACGGATGGGAAGGACCCGTATGGGTCCAACCGATCCACCCATACGGACCATTACTAATTTAGGTCAACCCGTACGCATCAGTCCAACCTATTTTGCCTGAAATTGCCCGAAACTGATCCATTTTGACTAGTTTTGACCGGTTTTGAGCATTTTAGACCTTTTAGGGCTTAGGCACTAGTTTTCTGAGGTTTATGTTTGACAAAGCTTGACCAAACTGCTTTGAAATCTCTCAAGTATATAACACCTGTAGAAGGATGCATTATATAGCTCTCATTATACTTTCGTGAGAAGGATCATTAAAATCCAGTGCTCACAACTGTCATTGAGGAAGCTCATAACTTAAACTTCTATAGTTTTGATGAACTCATTGATAATCTCCTAACTCAAGAACTATCCTTAGAGAGATATAGCCAACGGGAGAAAAATCCTGAAGAAAAGAATAAGGCCATTACGCTCAAGGTAGATTCTGCTCAATTAGCTTCCTCTGGATCAAACAAGCAACTAAAGGAACCTTATTATGGCAAAGAACAAATGGCTATGCTAGCCAAACAATTTGGGAAATTCCTGAGAAAGAAAGAAAGAAAAAGCTCTAGAAGATATGAGTCTAGAAAAATGAAGGAACCTCAAGGAGATATAAAACCAGAAAAGCTCTGGAAGACAAGAAAGATCCGGAAAAGGAATCAGATTGCTTCGAATGTGGTGACAAAGGACACTTCAGGTCTAAATGTCCCACGCTGAAGAAGGAAAAGAGATACAAAAAGAAGGCAATGGTGGCCACCTAGAGTAATAGTAAAGAAAGCAGTAGCTCATCTTTTGCAAAGGAAGAGGAAACTGCAAATTGTGCATTTATGACACTAACGGATCTTAAAGCTGAGCAATCCGGAAGAAATATATCAAAGTAGACCACTGAGCAAATCAATGATGAATCAGAATCAGAATCAACAAGTACAGAGGTAAACTCTAACACTACTCATGTACCTAACTTTGAACTTGCCAGGGCTTTAGGAATTGAAATCAATAATGTGAGAAAGAATAAAAAAGCCATAAAAGTGCTCCAAAGACAAGTGATGGAGCTTGCTGAAGATGCTGAAGCAATGGTACAAGATATTAATCTGATAAGGACCACAAAGCACATTGATGTGGTTGAAGAAAATTTCCTAAGGAGCCAAGTGCAGATTTTAAGCGCAAACTTAACAAGGCTAGATAGGGTGCTAACCCTAATGAAGGAGGCATCCAGAAGGAAATCAGATCCTTCACAAAGAAGAAGAAATCCAAGGCAAGCGGCACCAAGAAATCCAAACCAGAAAAATCCGGGGCCCCTAAATAAAAAAGGAAAGGAAGTTAGTAGGAAACCTCAAGCACGAAGATACACAGCTTCTTAAAAGGGAAAGGCTAAAATAGTCTATAATGTGCAACCTGTCAAGCAAAGAAAGAACCATAGAGCAGAGATTGCACCTCCAACCAGCTTCCAGATACACATCGGACAGATAAGTATACAAGAAGATAGATACATTGGAAATTATGGAAAGGAGGATCTTATGAAGATCTAGAAGAAGCATGAGCAGAAAAAACCCATCTTCGGGTGCATTTTTTGTAGGAAAAACAATTATATTACTAAATTATGTGGATTTCAAAATGGTTATTATGATGTTTATCCTTGGACTGAAATTATTGATAACCCTAGAGGACCCAAATCTGGTTGGGTACCCAAACCCACTTGATCTATTTTGCTGGTATGCCTTAGGTCCACATTAGATCAACATACATGGTACAATGATAGTGGATACTCAAGGCACGTGACTGGTGATGAGAAAGCCTTCATCACTTTAATCTGGCAGAAAGGTGGAAAAGTAAGCTTTGGAGACAACCAAAAGGGATAGATCATTGGACATGGAACCATTAGATCTGATGTAAAGATAGAAGATGTCTCACTAGATGATGGACTGAAGTTCAACTTGCTAAGTGTAGCACAACTCAGTGATAAAGGAAGGAAAGTCACCTTTTATTGCGGAGGCTGCTCAATCTTTATTAGTAAGTCAAATCAACTCATTATTTATGCACCTAGAGTAAATAATGTCTGTTGTGTTAACATTAAAAGTGAAGAATCATGGCTTTGGCTAATGTATGCTTGGTTTCTAAAGATGAAGAATCATGGCTTTGGCACCGGAGGTTGGGACATGTAAGCATGAACCTCCTGTCTAAATTAGCTAAAAAGGAATTGGTTGTGGGTTTGCCTAAGGTAGCTTTTGATAAGGATCACATATGCACTACATGTCAATTAGGTAAACAACATAGAAAAAGTTTCCCTTCCATCTCCTATATACCTTCCAAGAGAGTTCTTGAACTCTTACACATTGATCTCTTTGGTCCAATCAAACCAATGAGTTTAGGTAGAAGAGAATACACTATGGTCATAGTGGATGATTATTCTCGCTATACCTGGGTTGCTTTGCTAGGTAGCAAAGATGAAGCCTTTGACCAATTCTGGAAAATATTCATCCGGATAGAAGTAGAACAGGGCATAAGCATTGTACGCATCCGGAGTGATAATGGAGGAGATTTTAAAAATAAGAATTTTGCTGAATTTTATGACTCCAAGGGCATTAAGAACAACTTTTCTGGTCCTCATAAACCTCAACAAAATGGGGTTGTTGAAAGGAAAAAATAGAATAATAGTTGAGATGGCTCGAGCAATGCTAAGTGAGAACAATTTGCCTAAGTATTTTTAGGGTGAGGCTGTAAACATAACATGCTATATTTTGAATAGAGCTCTCATTAGAAAGACCCATATGAAATTTAGAAGGGAAGGAAACCTAAAATTGGGTACTTCAAAGCCTTTGGATGTATATGATAAATCCTGAATGATAGAGAGCAATTAGGAAAATTTGATCCTAAATCTGATGAAGCAATTTTCCTTGGCTACTCAACACATAGAAAAGTGTACATAGTCTATAACAAACGAACCCAAACTATGGTACAGTCTATACTTGTAGATTTTGATGAGACTAATAATGCAGGAAAAAGAAGTTCCAATCCAAAAGAATTAACTCCGGAAGATTAAACCTCTGGTGATAAGAAAGAATTGTAGATCCCGGATTCCTTTAAAATCAAGAAGTACAAAGAAGAAGATGAAGGAATCATTCTTGACTCAGAAGAACTGTAAGCTTATAGATAATCAAGAAGAAGTAGTTGAGGAAGTAGAGGAACAAGCTTCAATACAACATGAAGATCAGCAAAGAGAGATCCCGACTTATAGGGATCATCCAGTTGAAGCCATTTTGGACAATGTTCAAAATCTAGTCAGAACCACAGGATAACTCAATAGGGCGATGAGCCATGCTACTTTTGTCTCTCTTATTGAGCCAAAGAAATTTCAAGATGTAGAAGGAGATGAAAGTTAGATGATGGCAATGCAAGAAGAGCTAGATCAATTCACCAGAAATGATCTTTGGGATCTAGTGCCACTTCCAGAAGGAAAATCAATCATTGGCACTAAATGGGTATTCTAAAACAAACTAGATGAATCTGGAGTTATGGTGAGAAACAAGGCAAGATTGGTTGCCCAAGGCTAGAATCAATAAGAAAGCATTGACTTTGAAGAAACCTTTGCACTAGTAGTAAGATTAGAAGCAATTCAGCTTCTATGTGCTTTTGCATCATTCACGGGATTCACAGTGTTTCAAATGGATGTCAAAAGAGCATTTCTAAGTGGAGTTATTCAGGAAGAAGTCTATGTCAACCAGGCACCTAGATTTGAAGACTCAAAACATCCGGATCGTGTGTAAAAACTAAAGAATGACTTCTATGGATTGAAGCAAGCACCAAGAGCCTAGTATGAAAGACTTACTTCTTTCCTCATATCCAAAGGTTACATCCGGGGTAAAGCAGACACAACCCTCTACATCAAGAAGAAAAAGAGGGATGTTATTCTAGTCCAAATATATGTGGACGACATCATCATTAAAGCAATAGATGAGAAGATGTGTGAAGAATTTAGCACTCAAATGCAGAAGATGTCCATGATAGGAGAACTAAATTTCTTCCTTGGTCTACAAATCAATCGGAGTCTGATGGAATTTTCATTAATCAGTCTAAGTATACCAATGAGATTTTGAAGAAGTTTGAAATGGACAAGAGCAAGCCTATGTCTACTCCAATGGGATCAGATATAGCCCTTTCAAAGGATTGTGAAGGAGAAGATGTATATAAGAAGCTTTATGGAGGAATGATTGGTTTAGTTTTATACTTAATAGCTAGTAGACTTGACATACACTATACAATATTCTATTGTGCAAGATATCAAGCCAATCCAAAGGATTCACATCTCAAAATAGTGAAGAGAATTCTTAGATATCTTCTAGGAACCACTGCAGTTGGGCTATGGCATCCAAGTAATGGAGACTTCATATTACAGGGCTTCACTGATGCAGACTATGGCAGAGATACTCTTGAGAGAAAGAGTACATCCAGAGGCTGCCACTTTCTTGGAGATTGCTTGGTGTCATGGTATAGTAAGAAGCAAACTTTAGTTGCTTATCAACTATAGAAGCAGAGTATATACCAGCTGGAAGTTGTGTTGCTCAATTCTTATGGATTAAGCAACAGTTGGAAGACTATAGAGTTCAATCTGGATATGTGGATGTTATGTGTGACAACAAAAGTGTAATTGATGTATCAAAGAATCCAGTGCTACATAGCAGGATGAAGCATGTGTGAGATGTCGATGACACGTGAGTCTCCCTTAGCGTATGTGTGAGCGGTGGGGCCCACTAGGGGTTGGTTGAATTTAGGTGTGATAAAACCTTTTTAATTCAAATTTGCATAAATAACCAATTTTAATGAATAAAAGAATCGAGACCCAAATCTCAATACAAATGATAGAGTCGCCACCCAAGTTGTCTACTTGGGAAAGAGTTTTGGTACAGTTCCTATTGGGAGGGAGACTCATACCTATTAGATCAGAGATTTGGGTATCGGATGAGTCACTTATTTCTCATTTAGTTGATTTAAAATTACATTCACCGCTTAAAACGGTTTTTATTTTCATCATTTGGGGAATTATCACAAAAATCCTATTTTTCTATACTCTTTCACACTCATTACATGCGTTTACAGTTTACAATAAAGCGCAACCACTAAATGGGGGAATAAAAATTACAACCGGGGGAAAATGAGGGAATTGCAAGAGAATCTATACATTTGTTCTAAGTTATAAAACAAAATAAAAATAAATTCCCCTGCATCCATAAAGATTAGCACAATTTATAGCACGTCATAAGTCAGTGTTTCATTAGGAAAAATGTGATTATGTTAGCGTGGCAGTTTTATGATCGATAGTGCTCGGATGGCTTCTAGGATCGGACAGAAATAACAAGTCTTCAACGTATTTTGTTATGAAAACACATTTTAACTTTTGTGGGTTGATTTACCAGATTATTAGTGAAAATGATCACATGGAAAAAGGTGAGTTGGATTGATTTTTAGCCAAATTAAAATGAATTCTGGGTTCTGGCTGGGGGCTGGTACTCGTACTGGTGGGCGAGACCTGTACGAGTGCCGGGGAGTACATGTACAGGTATGGAGGACTCGTACGGGTCTTTCCTTCAGTATGAGTATGGCGCACCAATTTAATATCCCTAAGAACATATGGTGCCAACAAGGCTTATATAGGTTAGAACTAGACCCAAACCAAGACTAAAATAATAGATATATATTAGTGGACGCAGAGAATAATGATAAAATAACTGAGATGTGAGTCTCTTTAAAACTCATGAGCGTTACCTTTACGGCATGAATCCACTTTGAGGCAATCCCTTTGCTGTTGAGAGAGTCCAGCCAAAGCAGATGAAATAGGACTAATTAGGTGAGTGTTTGTGTGGACAGAACCTCCCCTAAATCCTAATAAACGAAGCTAGGAATGAATAAAATATGGACAAAACCTTAAGGAATGGGTTTCCTCCCTATTTTATACCTCATATACCTCCATTATACCCTTTCTATACCTATAGAAACTTCTAGAATTTATGTATAGTGTACTTACTATATTGTATATGAGTTGTGGGTGTGAAAATGCGAGGAAAAGGGCCCTATTTATAGGGGAAAGGAGGTCTAAATGGAATAAATTCCATTCATGACTTACCTTTTATCAAAATAGGAAAGGATTCCTTTCCAAAAGAGCTTGATCAGGCAACAAGAGGACCTGTACGAGTAGGGGCCCACCTATACAGGTCTTCTAGTGGATCCGTACCACCAGGCAGCACCCGTACGAGTCCCTATAGGCAGATTAAGTCTCCAAACTTTAGCTAAACTCAACTCTGAAGCAGTAGGAACACCTTTGATGGATAACACCTGCAAGAGAATTCATCATAAAGCTCTCATCATCATTATATGAGAAGGATCATTAAAATCTAGTGCTCACAGACTGCCTCTCGTAGGACCACTGCGGATAGAAATCTGTATGATCTCATGATGTGAGCGAGGGTTTAGAAATCATACCTGAGGTGATGATATGGGTGGGTTCCTTTCTTAAGGCGAACTTCTTTCTTGGGTGTCCCTTTCCTGAGGCAGACGACTTTCCTTTACCAATGTGTATCCCTTTCCTAAGGTGGATTGACTTTTCTAACTGATGGTGTATCCTTTTCCTAGGACAGATGACTCTCCTGACTGATGTATCCCTTTCTTGAAGTGGATCAACTTTCCTGATTGGTGTATCCTTATCTTGAGGCGGATCGACTTTCTTGACTGGTAGTGTATCCTTTTCCTAAGGCGGATGACTCTCCTAACTAATGTTGTATCCCTTTCCTAAGGCAGATGACTCTCCTGACTAATGTTATATCCCTTTACTAAGGTGGATGACTCTACTGCTAGAGAATTTGAATAACCTAAAAAGAGACAATAATCAAACACCTAGTTAGTCATTGTCCAAGCAGATGCATCTTTATTCTTGATTGACTTTATGATGACAAAAATATTTTTGCCCCTTTAATTAAGGATAAAGATGTGTGGATAGGGGTTAGCCCCTGAAATAAACTTAAAACTAAGTGCGAGAAATGTCGGGTTTGGCCCAATTGCTTTAGGGATGGAATGCCCCTTGATTGGTTCTATTACTCAAGATTACCCCTAGGGTGGGTGCCCCTAGGGTTTTTTATGATGGGGGTGTGCCACTTGACTGATTCTACCACTGGGGAATAGGGGGATGCCGTGGATTGGCTGATTTCACTTTTGGGAGATGGGGGGATGCCCCTGGATTGGTGGGGAGATGCCCCTTGGTTGACTTCGCTGCTGGGAGATGGGGAGATGCCCCTGGACTAGTGCGAGATGCCCTTTGGCTAACTCTGCTACTAGGGGATGGGGGGATGCCCCTTGGATTCGTGGGGAGATCCCCCTTGGTTGACTCCACTGCTGGAGATTAAAGTAATATCCTTTAGGTAAAACCTCTTCTACTGGGGTAGTCTTTCCTTGTAAGATTTGTTTTCTAGGGAAGAATTCCTGTGCTAGGATGAACTGTTACACAAAATCAACCTTGTTAGTGATCAACTCGAAAATGGCTTACCTTGATTCTTGAATGACTTTTATGAGAACAAAAATATTTTTGCCCCTTCAATGAAGGATCAACATGAGCTAAGAGGCTTGCTAGAATATAACTGCAATATAGGGTTGAGGAGAAGTGGGGTTGGCCCCGAACTCGGACTGGATGAATTTCTGATGCTTTCTGAAATACTGGTTCAAAATCTGCCCCTTGATGGTAAGAGAAGGCCTGTACGGGTGGGCCAGGACCCGTATGGGTGGGTACCTTCTCCATCAGGGGTTTTAAAAGATGATCAAGCTCCTCATATCCTGCCTTATACAAAATCTTCCCATTTTGTATTCTCTGGCGATTTTCTTCCTAGAACCGATCAAAATGTATAAAAGGATCCCAAAGACTGGTCGCTTTACGTTTGACGCCAGGATTTGTCCCTGGTGGGCAATTTGGGGCTTTGAGATTGCCCGATTTTTATTGGGTATGCCTTCCGGGAAGAGGACTCATTTCTCGGGCTCACTCCTATCTTTGAAGTGCCCCTAATCCCCTCTCCTAATACTCATGCTTCCAAAGTTCAGGTAACTTTGCTTGATTCTCTGTTTTCCATTTTTGAACTCTTTGAGAATTTCTCAAATTTTGGAATGAATTAGGGTGTTTTAGACCTTGAAATAGAGCTTGATGCATGTAACTTTAATCTAGGATGCTTTTAGGATAGTTTTGGATGAGCTTTGGTTGTATTTGGATGAATTGGATTTTTTAGGAAGTTTTTCGTGGAGGGACTGTTCATAGGGGACCCATACAGGTGAGGTTAGACCCATATGGGTCCTATTTTTGGTACGAGAGCCTCTTAAGGACTGTTATGGGTAGGACAGACCTATATGGGTCCTATCCTCAGGGACCGAATGTTGATTTCTTTGATTTCTATAATTCTTTTCTGATATCTGACTTGTCTACTGTATTTTAACCCTGTTGAGCTGTAATTTTATCTTTACAATTTCAATATAAGACTGTGGGAGCCCTGATGTGAGTGGGCAAACCTTTCAATTGACCCTTTTGGATCATCGGTTGCATTGGCACGGCTAATACGGGACTCCCGGGTTTTAATATAGGGAGTCGCCGCTAGAGCACGGGGGTCGTTATATGTATGAACATACTTGGCATTTCCAACTAGATAAAGGGGTTGAGGACTCCTTTGGGGATTATCCTTTTTGTTGCGGGAGCAGGGTCCCTATTTTATGCAATATTAGAGTTGCCACCCGAATCAGCTCTTCCGTGAAATTGGTGGTATAGCCGATCCGGGTAGGATTCCTATACCGATAAAAGAGAGATTCTAGTTCTGGATGAAATAGCTACTTGACATTTGAATTTAGATAAATCATATTTTAAAGAAATATTTTGTTACTTTAATAAGCAAAAGAGGTAGGTTAGGGAGATACGACCTTTGCGGGCCTAGCCCTTGGAGCGTGGGGCCGGCATGACCGGATTGCCTCATGCGGTAATTTAAGAATGCATGGTTAAAAATCACATTTTGACCCTCAGTTACCTTTTGCTCGTTGTAGGATGACCGAAAGGCCCAGTACTGACTAGAACCGGGTTTGCTTTTAGATTTCTTCAAGATTTCAATGGAGATAACCTCAAGGAATTTCTGTAGTGGGCTCGTTTGAGTGTTTGGGGATATGTGGACAGCTTTTTAGCTAAAAGCTAGTTTAACGAGGGGTGTCTATGCCTTGGTATAGTTTTGGGATATTTTTGGTATAGGCTCGATACTATCGACTTTTAAGGAGGAAATGTCTTGAATCATATTTCCTTTTTTAGACGATTGAATATTTTTTGTCATTGTTGTTGATCCAAATGGCTGGAGCGAGCTTTCCTTTAATAGGAATTTTGCGAGCGTCGATCGACACATATGGGAGTGTCGATCGATGCAATGGGTGTTAGAATAGCTTTGTTAAGCCATCAGTCCTAGATTCTTATAAGAGTCGATTGATACATATAGGTAGCGTCGGTCGATGCAATATTGGCGGTGGTAGCTTTGCTGAGTCACAGTTATAGGCTAGATGAGTCATCAGGTGAACTAACACGTGTCACCATCGATCATCGCAATGGGTTAGCGTCAATCAATGCAATATGGGGTATGATTAGTGTCGATCAACATTGATGCTTAGGACATCAGAATCCTGTTTCCTCATAGAGGTTTGTAGTTTGGGTGAAACATGGTCCTTAACAGTACCAGCTCGCCATTTCCTGAAAGGGTCTTGGACAACATCAGGCCTGGGATAGACCGTGCTCATAAGCTGCCCCTCGCGTATAACAACTTACACCGTGGAGGTAAAGTTTTTGCATACGTGAAGTGAGCGCGGTGAGTAAAAATGTGTGCATGATTTTGCAGGAATTTAGTCAACATTATTTGATCGACCAAATTTTTTAAAAAATATTTTTGCCCCTTCGATCAATTAATGTTTGACAGATTTTGAAAACATTTTAGGGATATCATTTGGATTCCCATGGTGTATCATTTTAAATTTTTGTATCGGGTCTGCTAGTATTTGAGAAAACAATTTTCATGATGAAAGATGCAATTTTCAAAATTAGGACTCAATTGGCACTACAATTTTATCCTGAAAAGGCAGAATAACACTCATTTTTTAATATGCATCGATAGACACATAAGAGTTTGTATCGATTGATGTAACCCTTTGGATTCCGAACGTTTGAATTCTAGCAGTTAAAGGCATTGTAAGGTGTGTCAAGGATTGTGTCTATCGACACATATGGATTGTGTCGATTGACGCAATGGGGAATACTATAAATTCCGCAACTTTTCTACAAATAGAACTTTCCTTATATTGAAACTTCTTCTTTCTGCGTTTTCTCTCAAAAAATAGAAGCAATGCTGGGGCTTTTTGCACTTTGTTTTCTTCTGATCCTTATCCAATTTTCGTCCGTTATGATGTAGATGAAAATCGTGATGTCCAGAGATCGTGTTCGTGCTCCTACATTGGTGATAGAGGTAGATATTCATGGGGAGATGATCCAAATCACGTTTGTTGGCACGGAAGATAATTACGGGCTTCCTGCGATGTGGATATTTCACAGCATAGGTAGAGGCACCGCTATCCCCCTTATTCTCAAGCCCGAGTGTCACCTCTCTCGGATATCGGTAAGTTCCTTGATGCTCCTTTTCCTTTTTCAAAATTTGGCATGCTTTTTAGAGTTTTATGATGATTTATGCTCTGTTGAATGTGCTGATGGTTCTGTATCACTGTAAATAGTCTGCATGATATTATGTAATTCTGGATTTTTATACTTAGCATCGATCGACGCTTCTAGATTTTTAGGATGCATTGATCGATGCTCCATATGTTGATCGACACATGCTCTTGAAAACTTACCTTTTGTGTCTTTTAGGAATCCTGGAACATACTATAGTTCATAAAATTTCCTATAATGCCCTATTTTGCGTGTATTGCTATCATTTGTATGGAACTCAGAATTTTACGTATAGCTTAGTGGCTATAAGCTCTTGGGTGCTTTGCATGTTTGAATGTTGAGTTTTGCTTAATAACTATATGCGGGTATTTTGGTGATTTTTATGCTTAATGACTATAAGCTTTGTGGAGTTCGCTTAATGACTATAAGCATGATTTTGGGCAGGAAGGCGAGCTTTAGGTGCTTAATGGCTATAAGTAATTTTTGACATGGTGTTGTGTCTGTTTTACAGAGGGTCGAGCACCAGGGCATGGGCAAATTTTTAGATCTTATCACTTGGTGGGGAGTCCTTTCTCCTGAAGTGAAGGGTATTTTGGAGCGCTCGGGTTTTAGCACATTCATTAAGAGATTTGTTCCACTGAAGCTTGTTCAACTTTCCCATGTAGTCTTGCCGTCGATTTGGAGGAGATGGTCGAATTCGACTGATACCTTCCATTTGTCGTATGGGGAATATACCATCACACCGCTAGATTTTGTCATCATTATGGGTTTACGCTTTGATGGGGAAATAATCCATTTCAACTGTACTATGAACATAGGCAATTTTGATTCTGCCCTTGTGCTAAAATAGTTGGGGTTTACTAGTGCGAGTAAAGAAATTCCTGCCAATGATTTGTACCAATTCTAGTTGGCTCTGGAAAATAGGGCCCCGATTAGCACCAAAGCCCAAGAGTAATGTGCTCATTCCTTTATGTTGCATGCCTTGACCAACACCATGTTGCTTATTGGTAATTCATCCCTTAATTTGAACCTTTTAGGATCTTTGGTTCAATTAGAGAAGTTTAAAGAGATGGCCTGGGGCCGAGCTACGCTGGGGCAGCTGTACTTAGCCCTAGATCATTGTTCGAGGAAGCATACTTTGGAGCTGAAATCTTCGAAACTTGTTCTTGAGGTAACTTGTTGAGAAATACTTACATATGTGTTCATGTCACTTGTTGAATTTTGGGGTTTCGAAAAAGGAATTCTTCCCTTGTCGAAGAAGGCAAGGTTTGAAAAGATATTTCTTACTTTCCCCGTCTCCCTGCCTGGTTGGTTGCCTGAGGGAACTTGGATTCTGCTGAAGCTGAAAAGAGGATTAAGAACCTCACTTTCAATGAGACAAGCCTTGCAATATTTTAGATTTTATCTCCTCCATACAGTGTTTACTAATAATGCATGTGTTCACAGCTTATTCACGCTCCCTGGGGGAACGCTTCCGGTTGGAATGAGGTCATGGCGGCTGAAGGAGAGTTGGGGCCAAAGCGGCTAATTCTGGAAAGCCCCTCCTCTCTTAAGTGGTATTTAGGGGAACGAGTAGTTCAATATGACAAACCTCCGGAGGAGAGATTGGTACCACCCGTGCTCTTGAGGTGGCTATTCTGGCCAGAGTTGGCCGAGAATCTTGACACTCTAAAGGGGGGTGGCGAGACTGTGGAGCTATTTGGCGAGGCCAGCCTGTATCCTAATTTTGTGATCGGGTGTTTACTTGGCTAGCCTTCGGAGGACCACACCGCATCTCAGGGGGTGCGTCTCTGTCTTTAAATATTCATTTTTTTTATTTTCTAAATGCTAATCCCCTTTCGTTTCCCAGGGCAAAAGGACAAGGGATCACTACCTCTACATCACGGGGCACCGACCTTACCAAGTCCACATGGGGTTACACATTTATTGGCCTGACCTGTCGCTCTACTTTCCCCCCTTCAGTACAGACGGCTCGACCAGGGTAGACATGACTTTTAAGCCTCCTGATGTGACTCATGTGAGTTTATTATGTGTATTGCTATTTTCCTTGGCTCATGCTAATGCGATTTGATTTTCATGTCAGGTGGCAAGAGAAGATAGCGAAAGGGACGAACGTTTGCTTTTTTATTTCTAAAATATCATGTTGGGGAACAACTTTGTGATGGCAATAAGATCGGACAAGTTCATTCATTCTTTTTCCTTAGTAGATACGCATGGATGAGTGCTTATGCATGTATGAAATATTTGCAGGGTAAGATTCTGGCACTGAACATAAAAGTGGACCAACTTAGAGTTGGTTACAAGGTGCCTCCACCGACAGGGCCTTCTGGCTATAGCCAGTATGGGTAGGCTCATCCGTCAGCATATGCTCAGTATCCATCTAGTTATGGAGCGTAGGGTTACATGCCTGGTTACTTAGCCCAGGCTGGCTTTGCAAGGGCGGCTTCACAGATTCTGGCGACTCCACCATTCACGTCGGTGGCTCCCCTTGCACAGCCCCTCCAGGTCCTACCGAGTCTAGGGGGCCAAGAGGGAGTTAGAGTTAGTAGTGAGGTACCGTGAATGGACTTTGATGCCCCCCTCCACTCGAGCGAATTAGGATATAATACTTAGGCCTTAGTTTAGCGTATATATTTTTTTGGGCCCTACATGGTAATTTTATCCAGTACATTCGATGATTGGATTGGGCGTGTTGTTTCCCCTTTATTATTTTCTTTTTGTGAATTGGTAGCTTCTTTGAGGCCCTGTTTACTTTTGGATGGATGATTTATTTTACTGTCTTGACATGCGAGCTTCATTATTTTGTTGCCCTTTTCTGAAAATAAGCTTCTTCTTATGCAGTTGGTATTGATCTTACTATCTATCATCGCCTTTGTTGAGAAACGATCGAATTGACATGGATAGCTTCAAGACACATCTGGTGGATTATCTTCAGACTCTGAGTCTGGCTGATTGGAATCAACTCTAAGTTGGGTGCCTTTTCAGCATGCGGTATTATCATAACGTCATTTTGGATGATACATTTCTGCGAAGCACAGTAAGTTTATGGGATCCACTTGACCATATGTTTACCTTCAACAACTAAGAGTTGTGTCCACTCTATGAAGAGTTCTGTGCCATAATGGACATTTCTTACAACCAGGACATTGTGGTGCCTTATTACGGTGCTACTATAGAGCAGCATGATGTGGGTTTCATAAGACTTTTTTTATCATTGGAGGAATAGAATTGTGTCTACCAACCCCGAGTAACCCAAATTGATTTTAGAAGTGGTTTTAGAAATATGTTCTTCCATTCCTACCAGTCACCGGAGCTGGGTACCTCTTATGCTAGTACTGTTGATGGGAAGTTTTCTATGTGAATCTGACAACAGGGTCTGTAGTCCTAGGTTAGTTTCCGTTATCTGAAAAACTCTAGAGGGATCATCACCCATGGCTGTAATCCTAGTTGAGACCTTTATTTATATGGACTCCATTCACCAAGATGAGGATGTAATGGTGAGAGGAAGCAGGCTCCTGCTTCAGGTATGCTAACCATTTTTTGTTATTATCATCATGGACTTTTATTGGCAATGACCCGATGATGGGTTTATCTCATAGCAGCTATGGCTGATGGAGCGTTTAAAGGTCATTAGGGCACCAACTGGATCACCAGATTCCTATGCCCCTAAGGACTTTTAGGTTTGAGGAATGCAACCTGGGTATCATAGAAATCAACCTTCGCGTGAATGGCTTTATTTTTTGCAAAGGTTAACTGAAAGCCACATTAAGTGGATCTACCCCTGGTAGAAATTTGATGAGGTGACCACTGAAACTGTACCCTAAGGCTTTCAGTTGCAAGGCCGGGAGTGAATATCATACTACTTTCTGAAACACATAAGGCAGTAATACGGCTGTCCTGAGTCCGTACCTAAATATTTTCATTTTGCGCCTGCGAGGGTCTTTATGGCCGGCCCATATTCGTACCAAGTGGGAGAATCGCACATTAGTTGTCATGAACTACGAGCTACCATTTAACAAGTTGCTTGATGAGACCTATTTGGGGTGGCTCTCTGCCATCAAGGTAGTGCCTATTGGAGCAAATAGTTTAGCAATTTCTCGCTGCTACAGCAATCATGTGGTCGGTCCTAGCCACTAAGTTATGTTTTTAAGATTTTGTAATAAAGCCTTAACTTTGTTTCAGGCATGAATGTAATGTATGCATGCTTCTCTTTAATGCATTTCGTTTCATCTTACAACTTTCACTTTTAATGTTCATAACCTTACAAAGATACAGAGTGTGGGATGATATCCATGCTTTTAATGGATTTTCAATGTGATTTTCTTTTATCTTGAACTGGTCTTTTAAATGTAATAGGCTTTGAGCTTATTCTGATTGATGGGATTTGTGAACTTGTTTCTATCCATATCCATGGTTTTGACGGCTCCTTTACTAAAAAGTCATTTTATTACATACAGACCTTCCCAATTTGGATAAAATTTACCTCTGGGTCGGTATTAGTGGCTTTGACCTATTTAAACATGAGGTCGCTAACTTTAAGAGGCGTGTAGATCTTCCTTACTCGGTTATTATAGGCCCGGGCCATTCATTGTTCGTACATCCTCAGGCTATCAAGGGCTTCTAGGCGCCTTTCATCGATGGTGTTAAGCATTTTGTAACGTGATCTGGCCCACTCGTCTTCACGTAATTTTGGCTCAAGTGCCACATGAAGTGACTTGGCTTTGATTTCTACAGGAAGAACTACTTTCATTCCATATATTAAAGAGAATGGTGTTTGCCCTATTGGGGTTTTGACGCCGGTTCGATAGCCCTAGAGAGCATAGGGGAGATGGTCGGCCCAATCTCTATGGGTAACTACCATCTTGGACAGAATCTTCTTCACGGCTTTATTGGCCGCTTCCACTGCCCCATTGGCTTGAGAATGATGTGGCTATGATCGATGATGTTCAATGTGGTGTCATTCTAGTAGATCTGCAGTTTCTCCCTAAAATTATACTTTATTGTCAGAAACTATGTGATTAGGCATACCTTATCGAGCAAAGATGTGCTTCTGAATGAATTTTACCATTTTCTTAGCAATGATCCCAGCATAGGATTCAGCTTCAGCCATTTTTGAAAAGTAATCCACAGCCACTATGATGCACTTATGGCTGTTGGTCAAGGATAGTTGAATTTCTCCTATGATGTCAATGCCTCAGGCCGAGAAAGGCTAGGGTGTGGCTAGGTGTTGCAGCTCGATCGGCGGCAGGTGACTGATGTTACCATGAATTTAACATTCATGGCATTTCTTGACTAGGCGCGTACAGTCAGCTATCATGGTTAGCCAGAAGAAACCCATATGTTGTATCTTCTTAACTAGATTACTCCATTCATATGAGGACCACATGTTCCCACATGTATTTCCCACATGAACTTGCCAGCTTCCGCTTATCCTAAGTACTTGAGAAGGATTTCGTCAGAGGATATCCGAAATAATTGCCCCTTGATGAGTCTAAAATGAACTGCCAACTTCCGTACGGTGGTCTTATCGGTGCCCGTAGGTTCTGTAGGGAAGGTCCCACTTTTGAGGTATTGAAATATATCGCTATACCAGGGCACTTGCTTGGTGGAGATTTGTGTGACCGAGGCGAGAAAGTATAGAGTGTTTGCAACTTCCACTATTATCAATTTCATGGGTTGTCATTCAGGGTTTTCCCACATGGAGGCCAAGGTGGCTAGTGAGTTTGCCATTTGATTTTCTTCCCTCAACACATGTCAGAATTTGCATTTCTCGAAGGGAGATTCCTTTATCCATACGGATTCAAGGTAGGGTTGAAGTGATTCAAGGTAGGCCTACTACCTGTCTGATGACAAGGGTGGAGTCTCCAATAATTTCTGCTTCTTCTGACCCTAGTGTGAGCAGTGAACTCAGGCCGAATAGACATGATTTGTACTCATCGCCATTATTAGTCACTGGGAATTCCAATCTTTTGGAGAGTGGGATCAATCCTTTCTCAGGGGATACAATTATGACACCTAGAACGGCTCCCTTGCGGTTCACCGCCCCTTAAAAAAATGGTCCATCTCCGGGGTTCATTTGATAACGTGGCTAGTTATTCATTGGGGAATTCAAGGTTCTCATTGTAATTGGATTTGAAAGGTTGGTTGGCCAGGAATTCTGCCATAGCCCATCCTTTTATCACTTTTCTGGTGATGTACTCGATATCGAACTCTAATAGGAGTAACAACCATCAAGATAATTTCCCACCGAAGGAGGGTGCTTGGGAAAGGTACTTCATGGGATCTACCTTTGTAACAGCTTGGATTTTATAGGACTAAAAGTAATGTCTGAGCTTCTTGGCTAACCATACTATGGCGGCACATGTTTTCTCAACTATAGTGTACCGGGTTTCGTACTCCAAGTGTTTCTTGCTGAAGTAGTAAATGGCATGTTCTTTCTTGTCCTCATGCTCTTATACCAGCATTGTTCCTACGGAGGTTTCTTCAATGGCTAGGTATAGGGTGAGAGGTTTACCTAGTGTATGTGGCTTCAATACCGGTGGGTTGGATAAGTACGCCTTGATCTTATCAAAGGCTTCCTGGCATTGTGGATTCTAAACAACCGGTTGTTATTTTTTGAGGAGCTTGAATGTGCTTGAATATGGGTTCATAGATAGTGGTTAATTTTACAATAAACTTGCTAACATACTTTAATGATCCGAGGAAACTTCAGACTTCCTTCTCGATCTTAGGCAGAGGCATATCGAGGATCACCTTCACTTAGTCTAGATCAATCTCTATGCATCATTGGCTAACGATATGACCTAGCAATTTTCCAGAGGTCATCGCAAAGACGCATTTCTTTGGGTTGAGTCATAGATTATACTTTTCTACCGGGTGAGGAAGCGATTGAGCACAGCCGGGTGCTCCTCTGGAGTTAGTGATTTAGCTAACATATCACCCATATATACTTTGACCTCTTTTTGGATTAGGTCATGGAGTAAAGTGGTGACTACCGTTTTATAGGTTACCCCTACACTCTTGAGTTCGAACGGCATGACTTTATAGTAGTAGATTCCCTATTCTATGATTAAGGCCATCTTAAATTTGTAGATAACATTCATCAATATCTGGTTATATCATGAGAAACTATCCATGAAGGAATATATGGCTGCCCTGGCTGTGCTGTCAATTAATACATCTATGTGAGGTAAGGGAAAGTCGTCTTTTGGTGAAGCGTTGTTGAGATCGCAGAAATCAACACAGACTCGCACTCTCCCGTTCTTTTTTGCAATTAGTACTATATTGGCTAACGATTCCGGTAATTCCACAACTTCCAGGAACTTAGCTTTGATTTGCTTGGTTAGGTCTTCCTTGACCTTCTCGGCCCAATCAGGTCTTTACCTTCACGGCTTTTATTTAACCAGCTGAATTTTGGGGTCGGTGGGAATTTTGTATTTTGTAGTGGTCCTGTCGACTCCGAGCATGTCGTTATAGGACCAAGCGAATGCCTATACATGTGATTTGAGTACTCTTACTAATTCTATCTCAAGTTTGGGACTAAGGTCATTAGAAATTGATATCATCTTGGGGTCATCTTCGGTTCACACATTTATTTCTTTTGTATGAGTATCATGAATACTAAAAATGCTTGATGTATGATGAGATGAATGAAATCGAAAGCACCGTACAAATAAGCGAAGTTATTCATTTTATTGTCGTTGGCATTCTCACAATACAAGTTGTTTAGCTCAAAGACATCAAAAATTGAAACATCATTATCGACTTTTGGGACAGGAGTTTCCCCGTTTGGAATATCTGTGCTGCTGGTAGCCGCATCTTCGACCTTGGACTTTCCTTTGATCATGTGCTAGGCCAATTCAGAGATTATCTTGTCCATTCCTTCCTCCGTAGGTCCTTCTTTTTACGATTTTAACTCGATCTTCTTGTCTTCAAGATGGGCTTCCATTAGTTTGGCTAACCTTACTACTAGTTCTTCGACACTTAAATGGCTCATCATCTTTTGACTCTTAGGGGCTTCTTCCTCGAACGAGGTCTTCCTTTTCTCAGTTTACTTCATATAATTGGTTGGGCGAGTAGGGCCTTTGAAGCCTGCGAGGTTAGAGAATATCTCAAAGCCAGGCACTTCTCCTTCTTTAGTTTTGATTATCTCAGGCTTACTCTAGTATAGGATTTCTCTGGAATGAAAGAAGATATCTGACATTTAGTGCCTTCTAGACCATGCCCTTTATCAGCTTCTACACCGGTAACCAAGCCCAGAGGGGCTATAGGAGCCTATTGCGAATTTAAACTCTGGGGGGCCTTGTTCTTGTGCTCAGAGGCCAGCTCCTGGGGTCAAGTGCTGGTCCATGTACTTCTTTACCCACTCGGATCATTGGGTTGGTCTTTTATCCTTCCCTATAGTGGTTATTAGAAATCCGCCTGCGTATTCTGGGGTAGTGCATATGGCAGCTTCGGTGGATTCCTCATCGGGCTCGCGAGTTACTATCCCCCCCTTGTAGGGGATCTTCACCTTTTAGTGCAAGGTAGAAGGGAAACCTCCCAGTGCATGAAACCACGGTCGACTGAGTAGTAAGGAAAATGTGACTGGAATGTCAATGATAGGGAAAGTTGTGAGGGACTCAACTTCCCCTGCCTTCACCGTCACTTTGAAAGTCCCCAGGACAGACCTCTTTGAGTTATCATATGCTTTAATAACCATTCCAGACTTCTTGAGCATCTCATCGTTTCGTCCAAGGATTGGTAGGATCTTTCATGGGTAGACATTGAGTGCAGAGCCATCGTTCACCATGACATAGGAAATTACTCGATCTAGTATCTCAATTTTCAAGTACAAAGCCCAATTGCGGCATAGTCTGTCATTTGGCAGGTTTGCATCAGAGAAGACAATATTGAGAGATTCGGTGGGGATCCCGTATCCGATCAAGGCACATACTTTTACCGGTGAGGCTAGGGATGGTACTTCCATTTCCATCAACTTTTTCATAACAGCCCTTCTATGTGTCTGGGAACCTCATAAGAGATCCTAAATAGTCTTTTTAATGGGCGTATTTATTAGTTGTGTAACTACAGGAATGTCGATTTCCTTTATCGGGCTGTCTATTGGTAGAGCATTGGCAGGGTTAGGATTAACTTTGATCTGAGGCTAGTAAACTCTCCCACTTTGGGTGACATTATTGATGTGTTCCTGTCGACCCTAGGAAGGGTCCTTGAGCTCGAACACCACAAACTCATTAAAACCCACCTCCAAGGGAATGTCTTTTAACTGTATGGGCTTAGCAATGCGTGGACTAAGGTTTTTTTGCCTTTTGGCTCGCAGTGCACGTCTTTTAGTAGAGCTATGATAGGGTTTGCTCGAAGGATTTCATCTATTAGTTATGCTTGCAACTCATTTCCTTTTATCATGTTAACGATATCAGAGCAAGCCAGGACCAACTTGTCTAGTATTTCTTGTTGGATTCTCTGTAAAACCAGTCTTTCGATAAGGCATCCAGCCTTGATAGCATTGATTTCTGTGGGGGGGCCCATCCATGATTCCCTATAATTCTTGTCTTATTGATTGAGAGTATGGGTATTCAGGGTCTGGTGATGTCTGGGGGTTTACAATCCCTTTCGGTGGCGGATCCCAGAAGCGTACCGGCTTTGGTGCCCATAATTGAGGATTAGTGGGGATCATCCTAACGTGTCTATTTATCATCATGCATTCATTATTGCTCGGATAATCAGGGTCGTCATCCCATCCCGATTCTATGGTAGTCATACCATATATCATCAGTCTACTTAGCATGAAGCTAAGGTGTGCCATGGTAGTCATACAATAAGTCATCGGTCTACTTGGCATGAAGCCAAGATGTGCCATGCCTACTGGTCCCCGAGATAATTCATCGTTACTTGAGGCATCCCTAAACTCTATTCCTCTTATAGGGGCCGACTGCGTGTGCCCTCTTAGAATGGGGGCGGACTCGCCAGGGTCACCTTCAGGTAGAGGATAGGTATACTGAGGTGGCTCGGGGGGTGTAGATTCTCAGTTTAAAGGACTTGCTTTGTTAGGATTCCCGCTGCTTTCCCCTACTTCAAAGTGAGGGTTCTAGTGGGAAGCATGCTCTCTAAATTCATGCGGATCCAGCATTTGCTCATATCTCATGAGCGTGGTGATGGTGGTTCAATAGATCATGTGTATCATTCCATCTTTAGGCATTCTTATATACCTTTCGTATACGGGTCCAAAACATATGCACTCAGGGGAGGGTGGAAGGACCCAAGAGTAGGATCGATCATCATTTCTGAAGAATGACATGTGAGGAGCGAATGTCTGGATGAGCTTCTGACACATTAGCGGCTAGTCCCATCGCCAGTGGGGAAAGATTTGGAAATACCAAGATTAGGCTTGACAGACCAAGGATGTAGGAAATAAGGCTGGTGCTCCTAGGATGCTAATGTCGTATAATTTCAAAGTTCGGAGGAACCACCTCAAGAATTTAATTAGGTCAGAGTCCCGAGAAAACCTGATTTCATTCCCCACCCAATTCACTATATTAAGGAGTTTGCGCACCCTAAGCTCGTCTTCGTAGGCTAAGACTCTCTCAATCATATGCATCTCATCAAATATGGGATTATCGTCGAAGTAGGGATCCTCATCTTGGTTGTCCAATCTCCATTCTTCTTCTTTGTCAAGCGAAATGGCATTGATGAATAGCACCTCACAGAGATCTGACTTGGCTTCATCTTCCTAGGGCTGACATATAGCTATACCCTTAATAGCTAACTCCCGGGTTAATAATAGGTTTAAAGAGTCACGACTTGTAAAGGTACGCACTAGGCTTGCATTTACAACGGAGAGATCCCAATAACATTCGATTAGCAGCTCGTTGTACCAACCAGAAACCTTATCATCAAGGAATTTGGCTGGCAAAGGTGAGGTTGTGGTGCTTCTGAGCTTTCGGAATAAATCAAGAAGGCTAACCAGATCAGGTCCTACCTCGATCCCATCATCTTCGATACTTATGAGGCCGACAGCCTTTAAGTCTTCTAGTCGAACTGTGGCATTGCTTGATTGCCACCACTCGGGCATGGGGGCCTCTTTATATTCTATAAGATATATTGCCTAATTGTTAGCATCAAGGGATTCTTGGAGTATTCTAAGTCTGTTGTTAGGGAAGGTTTCCAAGAATTGGTGTTCTAGCTCTACCCAGTCCTACAATTATCTAGGTAACATGGAAAGGTATTAATCCATTGTATCTCCTGTGAGAAATATGAGCCATGCGGTGACTATACCATAGGGTGGAACTTCGTATTTTGCTACGAGGTCATAGAATTTCTCTAAGAATGTGACCACGTCAGTGTCCCCTTCATATTGGAGCCCTTCTATCACCAAAGCTGTGAGTTTCCCTTACTCAGACAACTCTTTTGTATAGTTGTCAACCCTATCTATTTCTATGATTTCCCACTCAATATCATTTATCCTGAAACTAGGATTGAACTGGGTGTTGTTTCTCCTACCGTTATTGTCCTCATGGAGAAGGATAGCATTGACAAGGGATTCGAAGCTTAGAAGCGAGTTATTTTGGGTACTCAACTTCCATTCTGGCTCCTCTAAATTCCCTTCCTGAATCATCTTTTGTAGATCCCATAGTAGTCGAACACTATGGGATAGAGGCACAAAGGTTTTTAAGCTTTACATACCTCCGGTTTTCCATAGCTTAGTGAATATCTGAGATAATGACTCCATCCATGGCAAGATTGGTTGAGGCGGTGTTAGAGTGATTACGGCGATGACAGCCTCAATTTTCTTTTCTTCCCTTTTGGTATAGGAAGACTTTGGCTGGTAAGATTTTAGGGGAGCCACCCTATCATACGGCTTATTTCTTGCATAGTAGGCTGCCACTTCCTACCTGATGCGATCTTCTTCATCATACTTCTCGATTCTTTTGGCATGTTCCACAACGCCACCAAAAGTGTAGAACTTCTTCATCTTCAATTCTTCTCAAAATTCGGGATTACACCCCTCCACTAGTTTGATAACAAGAGCATCCATTTTTGGGGCACCACCTATGAGTGATTAAACTGCGACCCATCTATGATAATAGGCTTTGAAGGGCTCTTTAATACCTTGTCGGACCCTTTCCAGGTCTTGTAAGACTGTTTCTACTCTGACGTTGTAGGTGTAGTTTTCTATGAAGGTGGTACTGAGCAACTTCCAGCTCGTCTTTACTTGGCTGGACATTCTCATATACCAATCGGTAGCTAGACCTCGCAATGTTGTTTGAAACAAGTTTACCCAATGGACTTCATGAATGCCCATACTCATCATAATGCATAGGTATCACTCAATGTGGGCTGCGAAGGAGCCTGTGTCGTCAAACGGCAGGACGTGGGGCATGAAAAAATTAGTAGGTATGGCTCTGGAATCGAGAGCTCAAACTTTTACGAATTTGTGTATTTAGCACTGGATGGTCCCATAATGCACTTCAGTTTAGGGAGCATTTCTTTAAAATCATAGAATTTCTTTTTGATCTTTGTGACTTTATCACCTGAATTGGAACCCAAAATTCTGGCGGCTCTCAAATTTTTTATGACGGCTTTAAACTCTTAATGAAATCCTTAGAAAGGATCATGTCCTATATGGCTTCGAGCATTGCCTTATGGTTATCGTCCATTTCATCTCTTTGTTCTATGAGAGAGGGACCGTTGGTATCTACCTCCTTAGGGGCTCTTCTCTGAGGCTGTTTCTTCTTGGGTGCTAGCGTAGGCAATTTTTGGTGAGCTAAAACAAAAATGGGTGAGTAAATGATCGTGCGCATGATGTACGAACCTTTGGGTGCCTCTAGCATGATTAATGAGGTGTATGCGAATTTATGCAATGTATGTGTATTGCCTATGATGCAGGGTGGTGTTTTTTTCTTTTTCTTTTTTTTTATTTTTTTGGGCGTATCGCTTAATACTAGGGGTATGCGCGATGGTGCACTCTAAGAGCAGTTTTTCTAGGGTTGTATCGCTTAATACCAAGGGTATACGCGATGGTGAGCTCTAGGAGTGGCTTTTCTATGGTTGTATCACTTAATACCAGGGGTACGCATTATGGTGCACTCTAAGAGCGGCTTCTCTATGGTCATATTGCTTAGTACCAGGGGTACGTACGATGGTGCACTCTAGGAGCGGCTTCTCTATGGTTATATCGCTTAATACCAGGGGTACGTGTGATGGTGTGCTCTAGGAGCGGCTTTCTTATACTTGTATCGCTTAATACTAGGGGTATACGTGATGGTGCACTCTAGGAGCGGCTTCTCTATCGTTGTATCGCTTAATACCAGGGGTACGCGTGATGGTGCGCTCTTGGAGTGGCTTTCTTATGCTTGTATCACTTAATACTAGGGGTATACGTAATAGTATGATTATCTCATGTTATGGCTGCACATAAATCGTGGTTAGCGGTGCATGTATGATGCAATGTTTGAGTAGGCAAACTTGTACTTTTTTAATTCTCCCTTCCAACCTTATTACTCCATCGTGGTGAGTATCTTTCCTAGGTGGGGGGCTTTTTCCTCTATTACTAACCTAGGGTAGGCGACGACTTACTCTCCTTTTATAATTTTTGAGAAATTCATTGGGTGTTCTGAAGGGAAGTTTCTAGGGCTGCATTACTATATGCTGGGCTAAGCCTGACAGGGTTTCAGTTGATGATAACCGTTCATTATGTACTTAAGCCCAAGAACCCTAATCGAGTTTGGGAGCCCATTTTCCACGTTTGATATACTCAAACCTAGTGACCTTAATCAAGCTGACTAGATTATGTTGTACTCTGCATAGCTGGTGTGTCCCAACTTCGTGCCCCTGCACGAACTCGAGTCAAGTTTTAGAGACACGTCATTGAGAACACCGGGGTCCTATGTGTAGATATATGCAGATGCTATGCAGTAAACCCTAATAATTCCAAATTCAAATGACTTTCATTATTTCATCTTCGATTGATTTTGGGAAAAACCAATTATAAAAAGAGTGTATCCCCAGCAGAGTCGCCACTTTAAGCGAGCAAACCTTTCGATTGACTCTTTTTGGATCATCAGTTGGATTGGCATGGCTAATATAAGACTCCCAGGTTTTAGTGTGGGGAGTGGCCGCTAGAGCATGGGGCTCGTTGTATTTGTGAACATACTTGTCATTTCCAACTAGACAAAGGGGTCGAGGACTCCTTTGGTGATTAGCCTTTTATTGCAGGAGCAGGGTCCCCATTTTATGCAATATTAGAGTTGCCACTCGGATCAGCGCTTTTGTGAAATTGGTGGTATAGCCGATCCGGGTAGGATTCCTATACAGATAAAAGAGAGATTTCGGTTTCGGATGAAATAGCTACTTGCCATTTGAATTTGGATAAATCTTACTTTTGAGAAATCTTTTGTTACTTTAATAAGCAAAAGAGGTGGGTTAGGGATATACTACCTCTGCAGGCCTAGCCCTTGGAGCGTGGGCCCGCATGACTGGATTACCTCGTGCGGTAATTTACCTCATGCGGTAATTTAAGAATGCATGGTTGAAAATAACATTTTAACCCTTAGTTACCTTTTGCTTGTTGCAGAATGATTAGAAGGCCCAGTACTGACTAAAACGTTGTTTGCTTTTAGATTTCTTCAAGATTTCAGTGGAGATCACCTCAAGGAATTATAGTGGGCTCGTTTGAGTGTTTGGGGAAAGATTTTTAGCTAAAAGCTAGTTTAAGGAGGGGTGTCTATACCTTGGTATAGTTTTGGGATATTTTTTGTATAGGCTTGGTACTACGAGGGACTTTTAAGGAGGAAATGGCTTGAATCATCTTTCCTTTTTCAAACAATTGAATATTTTTCATCGCTGTTGTTGTTCCTAATGGCCAGAGCATGCTTTCCTTTTATAGGAATTTTGGGAGTGTCGATCGATACATATAGGAGTGTCGATCGACGCAATGGGTGTTAGAATAGCTTTGCTGAGTCATCAGGCCTAGATTCCCTATGAGCGTTGATCGACACATATAGGTAGCATTGATCGATGTAATGTAGGTGGTGGTAGCTTTGCTGAGTCACAATTATAGGCTAGATGAGTCATCAGGTGAATTGACACATGTCACCATTGATCGTCACAATGGGATAGCATCGATCGACGCAATATGAGGTATAATTAGTGTCGATCGACACTGATGCTTAGGATGTCAGAATCCTGTTTCCTTGAAGGGGTTTGTAGTGTTGGTAAAACATGGTCCTTGTCAGTACCAGCTTGCCATTTCTTCAAAAGCTCTTAGACATCATCAGGCTTGGGATGGACCGTGCTCACACTTGAGCTTCTTTAGGAAGTCGTACGAGGTGATCCGTACCTAGGGGGGCCGAGTTGCTGGCCTGCATTGATTCTTTTAGCTTCAGTGACATTATCAGGGCCATCCCTCAGGCTCTGAAGATGCTGGCCCCGGGTGCTATTTCAGCCTTGGCGGAGAGGTGGTCAGAGATGACCCATACTTTTCATTTGTCGATTGGGGAGGTCACTATCACTCCCTCAGATGTGTGTGCTTCAACAGGATTGGACTAGAGCGGGAATATCGTCCATTTCAATGTTTATGCGGATAGGTGGCATTCCCGACTGAGGTGAAGGCCCATATTGAGAGATAACTTGGGCTCCGTCCGGGCAGAGAGAACAAGCTCAAGTACAGAGACCTGCATACTTATTGGATCGGGCAACCGAGTCCTGTTATGGCGGATAGGAGAGATTAGTATACCCAATCTTTCCTACTGTCATTCCTTTCTACCATTTTTTCCCGGTCTATTCAAGCAACCTCAATTATAGTTTGCTCTCTGCTGTAAAGGTTCTTGCCATTGTGCCGGGAAAGAACTGGTGTCGGGCCATCCTGGCATAGTTATATTATAGATTAGATGTCGGAGTTCGGGGTGAGCAGTCCAAGCTCAAGATCTGCCTCTACTGGTAAATCCTAGACTGATCTCTTGTGCTTTAACCTTTCATTCAACTTGTGCTACGACTAATCCTTATTTTGTCTTGCAGATTTGGGACTTTGAGCATCGGTTTATCCCTAGGTCAGGCTTGCCTATGCAGCCTGAGACACAACACATCATTTCTAGGTGGATGGGGCTTTGGTAGGGTCAGCCCTTAACCACAATGCAGTACAGAGAGTTCCTTCGCTAGCTGCGCTCAGATCTGGTAAACTTCTACCCTACTAAACCTGCATTTTACATTTCACCAAACCATTAGTAGAAATTGTATTTACGAGGTTGTGATACTTACAGTGCATTTATTTTATGTAGGTTATACGAGACCCGTAGGAGAGATTGGATATATATGGGGCTATTGAGCGGATGAGGGCTGATATGGATGATCGTCGCTTTATCCTGGAGTCACCACTCTCCTTTGAGTGGAATTTCGGATAGCGGGTACGAGGGTGGAGGACCAGTGCTATGGTAGAGAGATCGATACCTCCCCCGATCCCAGCAGGCATCTTCCAGCCGCATCTGATGACGGGTACTGACTAGGGGTTGTACTTATTGGGCGAGGGGGTTTGCATGCTATCTGTAGAGGGCTCCTATACTGAGCTCATTGATTCCTTGCTTCTTCCTCCTTACAAGAGAATTCACTATAAGGACGTCCCTCTCGAGTTCCACTAAGTGGCAGTGAGGATGATGATGATGATGACGACAATGAGGGTGGACCGAGGGGTGACCGTGGAGGTCCATCTATAGTTCAGGGTACCAAGGTCTCGGCTAGGTTTGCTCCCCTTCTTCTTAGGTATTTTCTTAACTTAACCTTTGTGAATACCTTGTTGTTTCCTGAAATTGATTGTTATCTAGGTATGATCCTTTATTGCTATAGCCTTCCACTTCCCCTCGGAAGAGGCCCATCGCCGCTGCTGCTGCTGCCCCTGAGCCTCTGGCGAAGCGGTCTTGCCCTTCGGGGACCTTGAGGGAGGGAGTCCTCTGAGTAGAGCTAGATACTTTCTTTTGGCTCCTCGACCATTCGGGGAAGCGAGCTATCAAGATCCTTGAGGAGTTGGTCCATCCCATCGGTTTCACTCCTTCCAACTCTACCCATGTAAGGAATTGTCTACTTTAATTTTAGCCTTCTTATTGACTGCTTAGAATGTCCTATCCTGATGTGATTTTCTATTTTAGGTGACCATTTCTGAGGCTGAGAGGATTGCCAGAGGCTATTTGTCCTGCGGGATCTGCTACTAGCCCAGTATGCGCTAGCCTCAATAGGAGAAGCTACAGGAAGCCACTAGTGAGGCTGACCAGGGTAGGGCTAAGACTACTTAGGTGAGGGCCGAGATTGAGATGCTGAGGGGTCAGTTGGCGTGGATGATTGAGGATAGGCAGATGCTGGATCTATCTAATTTTGAGTCTAAGGATGATCTCTCTGCCTACCGAGTGACTTAAAAGGGTGGAGATCAGCATGCTGAGGGAGCTGATGCTACTAGGGCTGCTGTAGGGACATCAGAGACTAGGGCACCTGCCCAGCCAGCTGTTGGTATTGGTGAAGCTAAGGATCATATGACGATAGATGTGAATTATCTGCATGTCTTGTTTTGAAAGAAAACTTGGATTGGTACTTTTGACATGTCAAATTTTATGCATGATGATTTTTCTTTTTCTGAACTGAGATCATTGAGTATTGCTGCTTTGTCATATTACTTCCATCTAGTGATTTCGTAGCGAGGGGACAAAGTGATGTTCTAACTTTTGCATAGGCCATTTGATGTGAGATGACCTATCGAACCTTTATTTTTTCTCTCTTTTTGTCCTAATTTTTACCTGAACTGTCCTTGACGGCTCAGTCCAGCGGACTTTTCTTTTTAGCTTTAACTTTTGCCTAGACCGCCATTTTAGGTTTTCAATCTAGCAAGCTTTTTCTTTATTTTTCGCCTTAATTTTTGCCTGGACCGCCCTTTAAGGTTTTCAATCATGCAGGCTTTTCTTTATTTTCCTTTGTCTTAATTTTTGCCAGGATCACCCTTTCGAGTTTTTGACCCCGCAAGCTTTTTCTTTTCCTTCTGTTTCGTCTTAACTTTTGCCTGGATCTCCCTTTCGGGTTTTCAATCCAACAGACTATCTTAATTTTTGCCTAAATTGTCCTTGGCGGCTCAATCCAGCAAACTTTTTCTAATTTTTGCATATGCTTGATTTCTTTGGTACTTTTATCTCTGTTGGATTACATGTATAGTGAAAGGAATGACAATGATGCATAACATGTAGAGAAAAGTTGATGTTTACACACCTGCGATTATTTCACCTAAAGACATGCATACATTCATAAGACCAAGATTCTTAGCAAAATCATAACATGTTCATTGATGAGATTAATTTAAGTACATAGGAAATGGTAACAATTTCCAATGGTTAACCCTTACTGCCTACTGGTCTTTTACAGATTTCCCAGAAAGCAACTGACATTTTTCTCTCGATGACCTAACTTTTTCCTAAGCCACCCTTTTCGGGTTTTCAGCTTAGCAAGCTTTATTTACGTTGGAGTGCCCTAATTTTTGCCTGACAGGTTCGCGGAATACCGATCAATGGGTTGTACCCTAATTTTTGCTCGAGCAGTAGAGGACCACTCATCAGGTGATTTATTCTTTATTTCTTTTATTCTTTGTGCTGCTTTTTTATGATTTAATTCTTTTGACCTAGACATGATAACGCTTAAGCCTATCTTGATTTACTGGATTCAGTAACTCATTTCTATCAATATCCATAAGCTTGATTCCTCCTTTGCCAAGGACTTTCTTAACTACAAACGATCCTTCCTAATTAGGCCTGAACTTGCCCCTAGCGTCAGTGTTGACCTGGCGTTGCTGCTTGAGAACCAGATCACCCACTTTGAGAGGTTATTTCAGGTATCTGATTCTATTATTGTAAGCTTGAGCTATACATTGTTGGTACATCTATAGGTGGTCAAGCGCTTTGAGTCACTTTTCATCTATTGTATTTAACTGCTCATACCTAGCCTTTGTCCAATCTAACTCTTTTAACTGAGCTTCGAGTACCACTCTTAGAGACCTTACTTCTATTTCAACCAGTACCACAGCTTCCATCACATATACTAAGGAGAAAGGTGTCTGATCAGTGGGAGTTCTTATACTAGTTCTATACCCCCAAATCACAAAAGGAAGTTTATTAGCCCAGTCCATGTAAGTAGCCACTGTCTTGGACAAAATCCTCTTCATTGACTTATTAGCATTAATGATTAGCTTCCCTTTAGAGTCTCTGAAGGGTTTTGGGCATCTTTTTGTGACCCAAGATGTTCTTTCCCTTTTTTATAACCAGAGCCCGCCTGCTGTTGATGCTCCCATGAGTCTTCTTGGTCTTGTTTCTTGATGATGCGTACACTTGTAACCATTTTCCACTTCATGAAGAAAGATGGACCAAGATTCATTGTTATCATGTTTGCTAAGCACTTTTATTATCTCTCTTTTATTTGGCTATAGGTTTTAACCATTGGACATTTATACCGTTACGATGTATTCAAAGTCAACTTCATTAATGAACATGATGATGTTTTTAAAAATGTTGTTGTTATAAGTGCATGGTGTTATTAGAATGGAATATTCAGGTGAAATGTAAATGAGAGATGCATCAATTTATTCATGACATGCTTTAAAAAGTAATGATGTTACAACTTATCCATGATATGCCTTATAAGCGGCACCATTTGCATCAAAAATATTTGCAACATTAAAAATTACATCATTTAAATCATCCTCCACAGGCGAAGGGCCTTGTTGATCAACTTTGGCAATATTGACAGTTGAACTGGTAGCTCTAGTGTGCAGGTTTCCTGTGTTTCTTTGGCCACTACTCTTGCTAAATTTCTGACAACCTTACTGATGGGATTTCCCTTCTCACTTCCCTTCCAATTCTTCCTCATAAGTACTGCTAGTGCCTTGGTGATGGACTCGATTGCTTCATTCATTTCATCTTCTTCAGCATTCCTACATACTTCCTGTGAGCACTGGATTTTAACGACCTTCTCACGAAACTATAATGAGAGCTATATGATGCAATATCTTTCAGGTGTTGTCCATCAGAGGTGTTCCTACTACTGCAGAGTTAAGTTTGGCCGAAGTCCGGAGACCTAGTCTGCCCTTAGGTACCCCATATGAGTGTTGTCTGGTGGTAATGGATCCACTGGCAAACTTGTACTGGCAGATTCCTTCCATACGCATGAAGGAGACCCGTATAGGTCCTCTAGTACCCATACGGGTGAGGCCCCACCCGTACAGGTCCTCTAATTTCCTAATCAGTCTCTTTCGGAAGCTATCTCTTACCATTTTTAGGAAAATGCAGGTCTTGAATGCGGTTTACTGCATTCAGACCTGACTCTTACCCTATAAATAGGGCCCTTTCCCCTCATTTCATGACACACATCTCATATGAAAATTATACTAAAACTCTAGCAATTTCTATATGTATAGAAAAGGTATAGTGGGGGTATAGGAGGTATAAAATAGGGAGAAAACCCATTCTTTGAGGTTTTGTCCACATTTCATTCATTCTTAGCTTCGTTTATTAGGATTTAGGGGAGGTTCTGTCCACACAAATACTCACCTAAATAGTCCTATTCCATCATCTACTTTGGCTGAACTCTCTCAAAGGTAAAGGGATTATCTCAAAGTGGATTCACGCCGCAAAGGTAATGCTCTTGAGTTTCAAAGAGACTCACATCTTAGTTATTTCATTATTATTATTCTTATTATATTTGTTGCTTTCATTTCCTGTTTTTGGTCTATTCCTAACCCATATGAGCCTTGTTGACACCATATATCCCTAAAGATATCAAATCAAGACGCCATACTCATACGGAGAGAAATCCCTTTTATCATATTTTCGTGCCATTAATCTGTTTATCTATAAACTGAACTGAACTGAGTTTCTGCTTGCAACCAGATAGGACCCGTATAGGTCCCCCTACACCCGTATGGGCCCTCCTGGTACCCGTATGGGTACCCTCCATCCATACAGTTACCAGCCCCCAGACAGAACCCAGAATTCACTTTTAATTGGTTAAAAATCAATCCAACTCACCATATACCATGCAATCATTTTCACTAATAACCTGGTGAATCAACCCATAAAAATTAAAATGTGTTTTCACAACAAAATACGTTGAAGACCCGTTATTTCTCTTCGACCTAGAAGCCGCCCGGGTACTATCGATCATAAAACCACCACGCTGATATAATCACATTTTTCTCAATGAAATGTTGACTTATGATGTGCTATAAACTATACTAACGTCTATGGATGCAGGGGAATTTATTTTTATTTTGCTTTATAACTTAGAACAAATGTATAGGTCCTCTTTGCAATTTTCCCTATTTTTCCCCGGTTGTAATTTTTATTCCCCCATTTATTATATGTGCTTTATTGTAATATTTAAACGCATGTAACGAGTGTGAAAGAGTGTAGAAATAGGATTTCTGTGATAATTCCCTAAATGATGAAAACTAAAACGGTTTTACGCGGTGAATGTAATTTTGAATCAACTAAATGAGAAATAAGTGACTCATTCGATACTCGAATCTCTGATCCAATAGGTATAAGTCTCCTACCCGGAGAGAACCGTACCAAAACTCTTTCCCAAGTAGACAACTTGGGTAGTGACTCAATCAATTGTATCGAGATTTGGGTCTTGATTCTTTTAGTCATTAAAATTGTTTTATTGTGCAAACTTGAACTAAAAAATGCTTTGTCACGCCTAAATCCAACCAAAGCCCCAGTAGGCCCCGCCTCTCACACAGGCGCCAAGCGAGACCCACACATCATTGACACCTCATAGTAGCGACTCCGCTTGAGACATATCTTTTAACTTGCAAAATGTTGGTCTATTTTAAAAGCTTGAAAGATTAAGATAGCACTAAAAATCATTTATTTGATTCAACCCACTTTTGTTTTCATCATTTGGAAAAAATTATCATGCTCTATCTTCTCATCTCCTTCTCTCTTTAGCTAGATGCGCTCTTCTTCTAGCACTAGGTTAGGGTGCCCTATTATTTCTGCGACACTCACAAAGGCGTTACCCATGACCGCCAAGAATATTAGGGACAAGCACTCATTGCCATCTCCCTCTAAATGAGGCTTGATGCTATGGGAACCTTCTACATTAACTTCCAATATGTCCCTACACCATTCTTATTGAAAGCCATAGAATTTTACCCTCTAGGTACCTGATTTCTGTATAAGATTAGACTAAGGAAGAATATCCCCAGACTCGGTGGGAGAAATAAGGACGGAATCAATCACTTCGCATGTGTTGTATTACATACCCTTGTGACTAACGCCACCATGCATCGTTGTAATTTATGCATGCATACCACATCCCATGCATGTACTGATCTCTTGGTTACTGCCTCAGTTCAAGAAAAAAAGTTGGAAATCCCATACTCATCCCGGACACTATCATGGCTCAGCTTGGTCAGTCAGTTCAACTAGTGAACCCAATGCTCAGCACAGTTAGTAGTGAGACTCATTCGCTCTATTAAGAGGTTAATTTGCAATTTCACTACAGCAAGGATCTGAGTCGGTTGCTGGACTTTGTGGTTATGCTAAAAGGGACAATACTCCCTTATTTCATGGGTTTACCCTATGGCATGACCCACGACCTAGTGGTTCATCCTATGACTATAGATGACATCTCACCTTGGGATACTCCTCTTTCGAACATCTTTAAGAAGCTGAAGAAATACCAGTTGATTGATCATCTCCAACTGTATGTTCCACCAAAACCTGAGGAGAGGGGCAATTTCTGCATATATCATGTCAATCCTGATCATCCGACTAGGGTATGCAAAGATCTCCTTGAAGCTATCACGGCACTAATTAATAAGAGAAAAGTCTGTGAACCCCGAAGAAAAGGGGATAAAGTAGCCATGATCAACTTAGGATTAGAAGAAAGCAAGGTGTTGAAATATATCATGGAGACCAAGAAAGCAAGAGAAGAACCATCCATGTTTGACCTTATAGCTATCAGATTATGGAGTGGGGAACCTGTCTATGACTATTTTCAGAGGTGGTTAACGATCATGGTAGCCCTTAAAAGGAAACCTCAGGAGAAGGAATTAGCAGACCGATTCATCTTTGGGTTATCTCCTCACCTCCGCAAGAGAGCATTTATGAGTGCATATAAAACTATCCCTGAGATCTATAAAGCAGCTATAGAAGTAGAAAAGTGTGCCAAACAAATGGAAGACAGTGACCCATCAAAGATTGAACTAGACAAAGCTATTGATACTCTTACCACTTCAATATACACTATCTTATGCTTGAGGGATAAGAAGAAGACACAGATTTAGGAAGCCTTGAGAAACCTGGCCTAAGCCACAAGGGAAGCTGTGGATAATGTGTTGACCAAGAAACAGTTGGAAGACCTGGATCGCGACCTGACTCATATTCTGATGAGTGACCAAGAAGGCCCTCTACCTATAGAGCATGATAACGCAATTATATGTAATGAAAATGATATAGCCTTTAGGCATCCTAATGATAATAATAGTGATTTTGCTTACTTGTTTGATGTCTCGCCTGACAGCACCATGCATTCATCTGACCATACGCATAACATGTTTAGCATTCATGAAACTTCAATACATGTCATTAACTTGGGTACTAAGTAAAATCCAAAAATAGTAACCATATCCAATGGTTTAACCCCTCTCAAAAAAATAGAGATAATAAAAGTGCTTAGAAAACATGTTAACGCCTTCGCTTGGTCCTACGAAGGCATGCCCGGGGTAGATCACTAAATTACCGAGCCTCATATCCCAACTAATCCTAGGTTTAAACCAGTCAAACAAAAGTTAAGAAGGTTATGTCCAGAATGGGCCAATAAGATCAAAGGTGAAGTTACTAGATTACTAGAAGCCAAATTCATTGAAGTAATTGAGTACCTGATATGGTTAGCAAATGTTGTCCCGATTCCTAAGAAAGATGGAAGGGTCGGAATATGTGTCAACTTTCATGATTTGAACAAGGCATCTTCCAAAGATGACTTCCCATTACCGCACATCAATGTGTTGGTAGACATCGCCACCAGGGGTGCAATGTACTAATTCTTAAATGGGTTCTCTGGGTATATTCAGATTCTAATGGACATCATCGACAAGGTCAAGACGGCCTTCATCACAGAATAGGGAGTATACTGTTATAAGGTAATGCCTTTTGGGTTAAAGATTGTAGGGGAAACTTATCAAAGAGCCCTGACAGCTTTGCTGCACGATATGATCCATAAAGAGGTCAAGGTTGATGTAGACGACATGCTAGTAAAGTCTAATACGAGGGAAGAGCACCTAAGATTTTGGAAAGGTTCTTGACTAGAATTGATAAGTACAGTCTGCACTTGAATCTAAAGAAGTGTGTGTTTGGAGTTACGTCAGGATAACTCTTAGGCCACATCATCACTCAGAGAGGAATCAAGGTTGACCCTAATAAGGTTAGAGCTATTCAAGAAATGCCTATTCCTAGAACCAAAAGGGAAGTCATGTCATTCCTTAGATCGCTCCAATACTTGAGTCGTTTTATTGCCAAGTTAACAGCCGTGTGTGAGCTAATATTTAAGTTATTGAGAAGGAAGCAGCCGATAGAATGAGCAATGCAAGATAGCATTTGACAAGATAAAGGCTTATCTTATGAGCCCCCCAATTTTAAAGCCTCTGATGCCTGGTAAGCCGCTAATTCTCTAATTAACCATTGAAGAGTCGTCTGCAGGGGCAATTTTGGTTCAATAACAAGAGGATAAGTGCGAGCATGTTGTCTACTACTTAATCAAGAAGTTATAGGAATATGAGACAAAATACACGGTAGTAGAAAAGACATGCACAACGATGGTATGGTTGACTAAGAAGTTGAGTTATTACTTCTAATCCTACAAAATTCAAGCAGTTGCGAAGGTTAATCCAATGAAGTATCTTTATCAATCCCCTATATTAGCAGGGAAACTCTCTCGTTGGCTCCTGTTACTATCTGAATTTGATATTGAGTATGTCACAAAGAAGGTCATTAAGGGAAGAGCAGTGGCTGAATTTTTCGCAAATCAACCCCTAAAGTCTGATTATGTTAAAAATCTGGATTTCCCTGATGAGCATTTAGCGGAAGTGAAGACTGAGAAGGCTAAATGGATCATGTATTTTGATGGAGCTATTAATCAAAAGGGCGCTAGTCTTGGAGTAGTCATCATCACGCCATAAGGTAAGGTTATTCCGCTAAGTAAATGGTTAAAGTTTTCAGTCACCCATAATGGGGCCGAGTATGAAGGTTGTCTTTTTGGTCTTGATGCTCTCTTAAAGATAGGGGCAAGGGAAGTCAGGGTGATAGAAGATTCCGCGTTAGTGATGAGAGTGGGAAATCAGAATAGAGTCGCTCATGCCATATGTAGAAGCAGTTTAGGACTTGTTGGCATAGTTTAGGCAATGCTTCTTCTAACATATACCAAGGGATGAGAATCAAACGGCCAATTCTTTAGCTACCTTAGCCTCGATGTGGGAGGGAGAAGAGACTCAACCCATCAGTCCGCTTATAGTAGAAATGGCTCATTCTCCATTTCGTGAAAAAGCTTAGGTTATTGTTGTAGAAGAGCAAAAGATCTGTTGGTACAATGACATTAAAAGGATCCTGAAAAAAGGGAAGTGCCCCGAAGGATCATCAAGTTTAGAACGTATAACTCTGAAAAGTTTGGCAACTCAGTTCAGACTAGTCGGCAAATATCTCTTTAAAAGGACAGCTGAAGGTTTATTGTTAAGATGTTTAACAAAGGAAGAAGTAGAAAGGGTAACGACTCAGGTGTATTCAGGAGATTGCAATCCGGGTATGAATGGGATGGCTTTAGCTAGAAAGATTCAGAGAATGGGGTACTACTAGAACACGATGAATGCCGACTGTGCCGACAAGGTTAGAAAATGTCAAGAGTGTAAGATTCACGGGGAGATACAACACCTACCTTCGTCCGAACTTCATAATTTGTTTACTCCTTGGCCTTTTTTGGCATGGGGGATAGATATAATCGGTGAAATTCGGGCATCATCAACTAATGGCCATCGATTCATCACAGTTACAGTCGATTAATTTTCAAAATAGGTAGAGGCTGAATCTTACACCAACATTACCACCAAGAAAATGGCCAAGTTCATAGAGAGGCATATTTTTGCAAGATATGGAATTTCGCACCATATAGTTTTGAATAATAGGGTTCAGTTTCAAGGGGCCACGGCTGAATTATTTGAGAGGTTCAATATTGAGCATCATAGATCTTCTCCATATAGGCCATAAGATAACGGGGCAGTTGACGATGCCAATAAGTCAATTAAGAAGATTTTATCCAAGATAGTAGCTACATATGGAGACTGGGCTGATAAACTTCCATTCGTAGTTTGGGGGTATAGAACCAGTGTAAGAACTCCCACCGATCAAACACCTTTCTCCCTGGTATATGGAATGGAAGCCGTGTTACTGTTTGAAACAAAAGTAAGATCTCCGAGGGTGGCACTTGAAGTACAGCCAAAAGAATCAGATTGGGCAAGAGCCAGGTATGAACAGTTAAATGCAATAGATAAAAAGTGGGTCAAGGCACTTGACCATCTACAGACATACCAACAGCACATGGCTCGACCTTACAACAATAGAATCAGATACCTGAAACAACCTCTTAAAGCAGGTGATCTAGTCCTCAAGTACCTACACCATATCAATACTGACGCTAGGGGCAAGTTTAGGCCCAATTGGGAAGGACCATTCATCGTAAAGAAAGTCCTTGGTAAAGGAGGAATCAAGCTTATGGATATGGATGTAAATGAGTTCATGAATCCAGTAAATCAAGGTAGGCTCAAGCGTTATCATGTCTAGGTCAAAAGAATTAAATCCTAAGAAAGCAGCACAGAGAATAAAAGAAATAAAGAATAAAACACCCAGCGATCGGTCCTCTACTGCTCAGGTAAAAATTAGGGTACAGGCCGCTGATTGGTATCCCACAAACCTGTCAGGCAAAAATTAGGGCGCTCCAACCCAAATAAAGCCAACTAAGCTAAAAACCCAAAAAGTGTGGCTTAGGCAAAAGTTAGGGCATCAAGAGAAAAATGTCAGTTGCTTTCTCAAAAATCTGTAAAAGGCCAGTAGGCAGCAGGGGTTAACCATTGGAAGTTGTAACCATTGCCTATGTACTCAAATTAATCTCATCGATGAACATGTTATGATTTTGCTAAGAATCTTGGTCTTATGAATGCATGCATGTCTTTAGGTGAAATAATCGCTGGTATGTGAACACCAATTTTTCTCCACATGTTATGCATCATTGTATTCATCTTTATCGCACATTCGCAATATTCAGAAAAGTTTGCTGGATTAAAAACCCCAAAGGGCGGTTCAGCAAAAGTTAAGATAGAACAAGAAAGAAATAGAAAAAAAGACCTTCAGGGTCAAAAACCCAAAAGGGCGATCCCGGAAAAAATTAAGGCGAAAAATAAAGAAAAAGCTTGCTAGGTTGAAGACCTAAAAGGGCAGTCTAGGAAAAAGTTAAAGCTAAAAAAAGAGTCCGCTGGGCTAAGCCGTCAAGGATAGCTCAGGCAAAAATTAGGATAAAAAGAAAGAAAAATAAAGGTTTGATAGGTCACCTCACATCGAGTGGCCTATGCAAAAGTTAGAACATCACTTGGTCCCCCCGCTACAAAATCGCTAGATAAAAGTATTCAATGATCTCAGTTCAAGAAAAATCCATAAGCATAAAAGAAGTATCAAAAGTACCAATCTAAAGTTCATAATCAAAAGCAAGCCACGCAGGGCCCAAAAGTATTAGACAGTTCTGAAAAATAATCATAACCTAAGCTGCCGGGGGATCTTATCCCCGGTGACCCTCTTGAGTCTGATCCTGAGTATCCGCCAGTAGATAATCCACATCTATTGTCACATAGTCCTCGGTGTCGCCAGCAACAGTAGTTGGTTGGGTGGGGTCCTTAATCTCTAAAGTCCCTACAGCAGTCCTAGTAGCATTAGTTCCCTCAGCATGTTAGTCTATGCCCCTCTAAGTCACTTGGTATACAGAAAGATCATCCTTGGACTCATCATCAGAAGAAACCATTTCCTACCTATCCTCAGTGATCCTCGCTAGCTAACCCCTCAGCGTCTCAATCTCAGCCCTCGCCCGAGCAGTCTCGGCCCTAGCCTAATCAGCCTCAGTAGTGGCTGCCCGCAGCTGCTCCTCTAAAAATCTGGCTCTTTCCTCAAAAGCATCCATATCCTAGGCAAACCTGCTTCGCTCCATGGCCAGCAAAGTCTGCAATAGAAACCATAAGATTAGTACACATGTATAAATGTCATAGCATACATCATGCATAGTTTATTGAAATTTCGCAGGTAAAAGAAACTTACTGAAGCTAATGCATCCTGGGCCAATAGTAGATCCCTAGAAAGAAAAATAAGCCCTCGCTATCCTCTCAGCCTCGAAAATGGTCACCTGAAAGGAAAGGGTCACATCAGGATAAGACATCCTAAGTAATTACAGCAATGGATAAAGTTAAAGGCAAAGGATTCCTTACATGAGTAGAGCTGGAAGGAGTAAAACCGATAGGCTGAACGGACTCCTCGAGCTCCTTGATGATTGGCTTCCCTAAATGCTTGAGGAGTCGAAAGAAAGTATATAGCTCAGCTCGAAGGATGCCCTCCCTCACAGATTTGAAAGCTCGAGACCGCTTCGCCTGCAGCTTAGGGGCAGCAGTAGTGGCAAACCTCTTTCACGTGGTAATGGGAGACTGTAAAAGGAATCAGACTCGAGATCACAATCAATTTCAGGAAATAATAAAGTATTCATATAGGCTATATTAGAAGCATACCTAAGAAGAAGGGGTAGCAAACCTGGCCAAGTCCTCAAAACTCGAACTATAGATGGACCCCTGCGGTTGCCCCTCGGTCTACCCTCCTCATTATTATCATCATAATCCTCACTATCACTCCAGTGAAACTCCATAGGCTTGTCCTCGTGATGAATCCTCTTATACGGTGAAAGAAGGGAGGAATCAACAAACTAAACATAAGGGCCCTCTACAGACAGCACGCAAGCTCCCTTACCCAACAAGTACAGCCCCTAATCGATACTCAATATAAGATAAGGCCAGAAGATGCCCGCCAGGATTGGAGGAGGAATCAGTCTCTCCACCATGGCACTGGTCCTCCATCGCCAGACCCGCTCACCAAAATACCACTCATAGAAGAGTGGTGACTCCAGGACAAAGCGGCGGTCATCCTCGTCAGCCCGCATCCGCTTGATAGCTCTATATCTGACCAATCTCTCCCACGGGTCTCGAATAACCTGCACAAAATAAATGCACTATGAGTATCACAACTTAGTAAATAGAGTTAGTACTAATGGTTTGTGGAAATGTAAAATGCAGGTTTAGTAGGAAAGAAGTTTACTCCATCTGAACACACCTGGCGTAAGAACTCTTGATAATGCGCTATGGCTAAGGGATGATTCTACAAAAGCCCCATCCATCTAGATATGATGTGCGGTGTCTCAGGCTGTAGGGGAAAACTTGGTCTAGGTATCAATCGGTGCTTGAAAACCTAAATCTGCAAGATAAAGTAGGGATTAGTTGCGACACAAATTCAGACAAAAGTTAAAGCATAAGAGATCAGTTTAGGATTTACCAGTAGTATCAGATGGTAGATCTTGAGCTCAGACTGCTACACCAGTCTATAGTATAAATGTGCCAAAATGGCCCGGCACCAGTTCTTGCAGGGCACAGCTGCAAGATCCTCCACAGCAGAGAGCAAACCATAGTTGAGGTTGCTCGAGTAGACAGGAAAGAAGACAGTGGTAAGAAACATTAGCAGGAAAGATCGAGTGTACTAATCCCTCTTATCAGCCATAATAGGACTAGGTTATTCAATCTAGCGAGCATGTATGCCCCCATACTTGAACTTATTCATCCCGCCTAGACAGAGCCCAAGGAATCTAGCAATGTGGGCCTTCACCTCAGGCTGAGAGTACCACCGGTCAGCATAAACATCGAAGTGGACCACGTCCCTGCTCCACTTTAGGCCTATCATGGTGCACATATTCGAGGGAGTAATAGTGACCTCCCCAATGGGCAAGTGGAATGTATGGGTCGCCTCCGACCACCTCTCAGGGCCAGTGTCTTAGGAGCCTGAGGGATGGCCCTAATAATGTCGCTGAACCCAAAGGAATCAATGAGGGTCAATAACACCGTATCCCCCGCGGCTCGGATCTCCTCATACCACTTTATGCAGAAGCTCAAGGCTCCCACAATCTTATATTAAAACTGCAAAGATAGAATTACAGTTTAATAGGTTAGAACATAGCAGAAAAGTCGAAAATCAAAAAAGGATTATAGAAAGCAAAGTAGCAAACATTCTGTTCCTGAGGACAGGAACTGCACGGGTAAGCTCCACCTATACGGGTCCCCGAGGAGTACCTGTACTAAAAATAGGACCCGTACAGGTCCCCTGCAAGCAGTCCCTTTATGAAAAATCTCCTAAAAATCCAAAATCATCCAATCTCAACCAAAGTTCATCCAAAGCTATCCTAAAAGCATCCTAGGCTAAAGTTACAAGCATTAGGCTCTATTCCAAGGTCGAAAACACCTTAATTCATGCCAAAATTTGAGAAATTGCCAAAGTTTCAAAATTGGAAAATGGAGAATCAAACGAAGTTACCTAAAGTTTTGAAGTGTGGGTCTCAGGAGAAGGGATCAGTGGCACTTTAGAGACAGGAGTAAGCCCCAGAAATGAGTCTCCTCCATGAAATAGATACCTAATGGAAACCGAGCATTCTCGAAGCCCGGAATCACCCATTGAGGGTGAGTCCTTGAGTCTAAGGGAGAAACGGCCGGTCTTTGGGATCTTTTTGTACATGTTTGATTGATTCTAGGAGAAAAATTGCTGGAATTACAACATGGGAAGTTTTGGTATGAGGCGGGATATAAGGGGACTCATCTGCCTTTTAAAACCCCTGTCGGGGACCGTACGGGTCCTACCTCACTCGTACGGGTCCTAATGTTCAGGAACCATACCTGTATGGGCCAGGCCTACCTATACGGGCCTTCTCTTGCCATCCAGGGGTAGATTTTTGAACCAGTGTTTCAGCAAGCACCACAAATTCATCCAGTCCAAGTCCACCCTAGCATAGGAGTTCTTCCTCAATAAACGAGTCTTACAAAGAAGGCCCTCCCTAGCAAAAGAGGCTCTACTTAAAGGATATCACTTTCCTCCCTAGCAGCGGGATCAAGTCAATGGGGCGAACCCCCATCCTTAAAAGCCTTTAGGGCACCTCACCCTAGGGTCATTCCCCAGCAGAGGAATCAGGTCTCAGGGGCATCCCCCCACTAACTTAGGGGCACCTACCCCCATTCCCCAGCAGCAGAATCAAGTCCCAGGGGCATCCAAGGGCATCCCCCCATTTCCCAATAGTAGAATTATCATACCTTAAGGGCACCCACCTTAGAGGACATTCCCAGCAGCAAAATAAGCAGCGATCGGGCCAAACCCAACATTTCCCACACATAGTTTTCAGTTTATCCTATCCGCACATCTTTATTCTTAATTGAAGGGCAAAAATATTTTTTGTTTTCAAAAAAGTCAATTAAGAATAAAGAGGTATCTACTTAAATAATGACTCACTCAGTGTTTGGTTGTTGTCTCTTTTCAGGTTATTCAAAATTCCCCAGCAAGAAAGTCGATCCGCCTTAAGAAAGGGATACGAGGAGAAGTCATCCACCTTAAGAAAGGGATATACCATCAACCAGAAAAGTCGATCCGCCTTAATAAAGGGATACAAGGAGAAGTCATCCGCCTAAAGAAAGGGATACACCATCAACCAGGAAAGTCGGTCCGTCTTAAGAAAGGGATACTAGGAGAAGTCATCCGCCTTACGAAAGGGATACACTATCGGCCAGGAAAGTCGATCCACCTTAAGAAAGGGATACACACACCCTCCCCAATTTAGTCACTAGGGCTATGCCCAGTAGCAAGAGGAAAGGCATCTGCCTCAAGAAAGGGATATGCACAGTAGCAAGAGGAAAGACATCCGCCTCAAGAAAGGGATATGCATGGTAGCAAAAGGAAAGTCATCCGCCTCATGAAAGGGATAAGCAAGTCAAGAAAGTCAATCCACCTCAGGAAAGGGGTACACATTCCCCAATAGAGTTACAAGGGATGCACATCAGCAAAGTAAAGAAGTTTGCCTCAAGAAAGGAACTCACCCCTATCATCTCCTCATGTATGATTTCTAACCCTTCGCTCACATCATGAGATCATACAGATCTGTATCTGTGATGATCCCACGAGGGGCACTGTATTACACTGGATTTTAATGATCCTTCTCAGGAAACTATGATGAGAGCTATGTGATGTAATATCTTTCAGGTGTTGTCCATCAGAGGTGTTCCTACTACTACAGAGCTGAGTTTGGCTAAAGTCCGGAGACTTAGTCTATCCTTAGGTGCCTGTACGGGTGCTGTCTAGTGCTATAGATCCACTGCCAGACCCATACGGGTAGATTACTTCCATAAATATGAAAGGGACCCGTACGGGTCCCCTAGTGCCGGTATAGGTGGGGCCCTACCCCGTACAAGTCCTCTGATTTTATAATTAGCCTCTTTTAGAAGCTATCGCTTACCATTTTCAGGAAAAGGCAGGTCTTGAATGCGGTTTATTGCATTCAAACCTAACTCTCACCCAATAAATAGGGCCCTTTCCCCTCATTTCACGACACACATCTCATATGAAAATTATACTAAAACTCTAGCAATTTCTATAGGTATAGAAAAGGTATAGTGGGGTATAAGAGGTACAAAATAGGGAGAAAACCCATTCTTTGAGGTTTTATCCACATTTTATTCATTCTTAGCTTCGTTCATTAGGATTTAGGGGAGGTTCTGTCCACACAAATACTTACCTAAATAGTCCTATTCCATCATCTACTTTAGCCGAACTCTCTCAACAGTAAATGGATCATCTCAAAGTGGATTCACGCAATAAAAGTAACACTCCTGAGTTTCAAAGAGACTCATATCTCAGTTATTTCATTATTATTATTCTCTATTTCTTCTATTATATCTGTTGCTTTCATTTCCAGTTTTGGGTTTGGTCCTAACCTATATGAGCCTTTTGGCACCATATATCCCCAAAAATATCAAATCGGTGCGCCATACTCATACGGAGGGAAATCCCTTTTATTTTATTTTCATGCCATTAACCTATTAATCTATAAACTGAACTAAACTGAGTTTCTGCCAGGGACTAGATAGGACCCGTATAGGTCCCCCTACACCCGTACTAGTCCTCCCTACTACCTGTATGGGTACCCTTAATCCGTACGGGGTACCAGCCCTCAGACAGAACCTAGATCTCACTTTTAATCGATTAAAAATTAATCCAACTCACCATATTCCATGCAATCATTTTCACTAATAACCTGGTAAATCAACCCACAAAAGTTAAAATGTATTTTCATAACAAAATACGTTGAAGACCCGTCATTTCTCTCCGATCCTAGACGTCGCCCGGGTACTATCGATAATGAAACCGCCATGCTGACATAATCACATTTTTTTCAATAAAATGCTAACTTATGATGTGCTATAAACTGTGCTAACGTCTGTGGATGCAAGGGAATTTATTTTCATTTTGTTTTATAACTTAGAACAAATGTATGGGTCCTCTTTGCAATTTCCCCCATTTTTCCCCGGTTGTAATTTTTACTCCCCCATTTATTATTTGTACTTTATTGTAATATGTAAACGCATGTAACGAGTGTGAAAGAGTGTAGAAATAGGATTTCTGAGATAATTCCCTAAATGATGAAAACTAAAACGGTTTTACGCGGTGAATGTAATTTTGAATCAACTAAATGAGAAATAAGTGACTCATCCGATACCCGAATATCTGATCCAATAGGTATGAGTCTCCTGCCTAGAAGGAACCGTACCAAAACTCTTTCCCAAGTAGACAACTTGGGTGGTCACTCAATCAATTGTATTGAGATTTGGGTCTCGATTCTTTTATTCATTAAAATTGGCTTATTGTGCAAACTTTAACTAAAAAATGCTTTGTCACTCATAAATCCAACCAAACCCCCAGTGGGCCCCGCCTCTCACACATGCGCCAAGGGAGACCCACATATCATCGACACCTCACACTTCTACAAAAACTGAGGTTTCAATCATGCAGCCTTTCTTGAAATCATATACATCATTGAAGATCTCAAAACTAGGGACCTTTTTGCTCCTTACTTCAACAGGTTCTTCCTCACCCGTGAATGTCTTTTGCTTGACCTCAGCCCCTATCATGAGGCAGGATTAGGGTTTAGACTTCTTGACACCTGGGCAATTCCCCAAACTAAGTCTCAATGGCCATGGAAGAGGCAAAATGGGTTCCAGCATTCCATGCAGATTCTTTCTGAGCCCATTTCCTTTCACATAACCTTGCTTCATTATGATCTTTTCAATTATAAGCGATATATACCCCTTAACCAAAAACTTTGTACCCTGGTGAGCTACAGCCACCCTAGATTCCTTTTCTTCAGCCTCCATAGCTACTATAATAGATGGTTCATTGGCTTCAACAGCCATTAGCTTGCCATTATGAATAAGCTTAACTTTCTGATGGACTGTGGAAGGGACGTCCCATAATGCATGGGGCCAAGGTTGACCGAACAATAATGAGTAGGTAATGGGAATGTCGAGGACAGTGAATAAGACTTTAGACTTCACTCCCTTAACTGTAACTTCAGCTTCAAAGACCCCAATGACACTTCTCTTCATATCATCATATGCCCTTATAATAGTATTGGACTTCTCCTACATGGATTCATCTAGCCCTAAGCGAGGAAGGATCTTGGCAGGGTAAAGATTAAAGGCGGAACCAATATCCACTATAACACATGGGATAGAACGATCAAAGATTTACACCTTAATGAAAAGTGCCTTGTTATGCTTATTTCCTTCAGTTGGAACGTATGATGGATAAAACATAATGGGTTTATCTTGACTAGGAGGAGATCCCCCAATAACTGAAAACACTTCAACCAAAGTAGTAGACTGTGTAGCCTCTATGCTTAACAATTTTTCTATCAGACCCTTGCGATGATCTTTAGAGTCAATGAGAAGCTGCCAAAGGATGTACTTGGCAGGGTAACTTGCAATTGCTGGATAAGAGGGGTGACTTTTAAGTCTTTATTTTTAGTACCTACCGGGGTTTGAGTCTCAATAGTAGGCATAAAGGACGGACCCTGATTGATATTTAGAATGACCTGGATATCTACATCTCTGCCCCTTCTTCTTTTTGGGAGAGGATCTAGAGGAACTCTTCCACTTCGGGTAACATGCAACACCCTATTTTTTACATAACTTCTCCCCTCAGAAGTTTCCACCAATAAGGTTGGCCCTTCGAGTTCATTATTCTCCAACACATAAGCATCGATATCAATTGGTTTTGGCTGAACCAACATAGCCTCCTTATCATAAGTTCCTTCTAACTCGTATGCATCAATGTCAATGGGGATTAGTTCATCTAGTAAAGCCACCACTGAGTGAACTATGGGATTAGCTTGCGAGATCATATTAAAGACATGGTAGGAGGGCAACCCTGGCTCGACAGCTGTAACCTGTTTCTCAAAATTTGGCAGGGGGTTATTCATGTTGCTGGGCTTAAGCTTGGGTTCATGTATCTTCTTTTCCCTAGTCAAACCACGAATAGCCTCAAGTAGATCTCTACAGGCACCAGTGCGATGACCCTTAGTGACGTGATAAGTACAAAATTGATCCTTATCTTTAGGTTCAGGCGGGAAATAGGGCTTGATACTCTGAAGAAGACCAAATGCCCTCAACTTAGTAAAGATGGCAGGCAGAGATGCTTTCTAAGGGGAAAAGTCATCTTTAATGGTGCGGACTATAGCCACTTCTTCTTGCACTACCGCTGCTTTAGGATCAGAGCCAAACTTTGGCTTAGAAGCCTAGGCTACAGCTGAAGGGTCATTCTTTTTGAACCAAGGTTTGGCCGGCACACTCACCTTCTTCAATTCCTCGATTCTTTCCCATTTCTCAGCTTTTTCAAAGACCTCAACGTAGCTAGAGAATTTATCCATACCAAGAACCTTACGATAAGCAAGCAGGGCACCACCCATGAACTTTATGATTATCTCAAGAGACTTAGTCTATCTTTTAATTAAACCTGAGTGGCCATCCACCTTTCATAATAGGGCTTGAATTTCTCATCAGGGGGCTGCTTGATTGCCTCCAAATTCTGTATGGTAGTTTTAATTGTGGCATTAAAACCATACTACTCAATGAAAGTTTCATATAAAGCTTTCCATTTTTTGGTCACCTCATTTGATAGAGTATTATACCACTCGATAGCAGGACCTTCCAGGGTGAAAGGGAACATTTCGGCTAGGACTTTATAACTTAACTTTCTAATTATCAAAACCCTCTAATAGGTGGTGATATAGGATTGAGGTGGACCAGTTCCCTCATACTTCACTATGCTAGGCATACTAAAGTTTTCAAGGACCTAATCCTCCTCTCTAGTTGTTTGGACTAATAGTGATGATGGCTGAGAGCTGGGTTTGGTAGCAAGCAATCACGCAATTCCACAGACAAGGATGATCCATCCGATTGGGTATCGCACTCAAGGGTAAACTTATTGACTGAGGGAAGGTCGTCCCCTTAGGTGTGACCACAAAATTAGGGGTTGGGCCAGATGCCCCAAACTGAAATGAAGGCGGTACAAACCCTTAACTAGGCTGAGCAAACTGACTGATGGTTGGTGGAACCATTATACCCACTAACTGGAATGACTAGCTAACTAAACCAAATGGAGCAATAGAACCCAACTAGCTAAATTGACTGGAAGAATCCCCGCAAGTTCGAACAGGTGGCAACTGAAATTGAGTGAATGGATTATGAGTAACTCTTGATACTTGCTCACTAATCACTACATTCACTGCTGGAGCACTGACAAGTGCGCTATGAGAAGCATTGACCATTCTCTCTTTGGCCAAGATTGCCCTAATGGAAGCTAACATCTTATCACTCATTCGACTCAAGAACTCATCACTTCCTAAGTACTGTAAGATGGCATTTGCAATCTCCGACCTACCTCGGCCCTTGAAGCATTTGCCTCCTCACCAGTAGCAACATTCTCAACCTCAACATCAATCAAGCCTTCTGGAGTCAGGACACAAGACATTTCCTTGGGATGATAGGCATAAAGATCAACCGGACTAAACTAGCTGCTGGATAAAATACCCATAGACGGAAGTAGAGCAACCCTCAACTAAGCTGGAAGAGGAGAGGAGGAGGAGGAGCCGGAATTTGTGTCAAATGGACCTAAGAAAATTTGCCAAGTTTTAACCCTTTGAGCTTTGGTTGAGGTGATAACCAAAAGATCAGTACATGCATGGAATACGTTATGCATACATAAATTACAACGATGCATGGCTGGGTTAATTACAGGGGAAATTAACACAATACATGAAAAGCAATTGATTTCGTCCTTATTTCTCCTGCCAGTTCTGAGGATATTCTTCCTTAGTCTAATCTCACACAGAAAAAGGGTACCTAGAAGGTAAAATTCTAAGGCTTTTGATAAGAATGGCATAAGGACATATCGAAAGTTTGATGTAGAACATTCCCATTGCATCAAGCCTCTTTTGGAGGGAGATGGCAATGAGTGCTCCATCCACTAGAGTGCCTCCAATTCCTGGCGAGCATGGGTTACACTTTCGTAAGTTTTGTGGAAATAATGGGGCACCTTAACCTAGTGCTAGAAGAAGAGCACATCTAACTAAAGAGAGAATGAGGTGAGAAGATAGAGTGTGCTAATTTTCCCAAATGATGAAAAAGAAAATGGGTTGAATTAAGTAATTGATTTTCGGTGCTCATTTTAATCTTTTAAGCTTTTAAAACAAACCAAAATTTTGCAAGTTAAAAGATTATTCCTGAGCAAAGTCGCCATTGTGAGGTGTCGATGACATGTGAGTCTCCCTTGGCGCCTGTGTGAGAGGCGCACCCACTGGGGGTTGGTTAAATTTAGGCGTGAAAAAACCTTTTCAGTTCAACTTTGCACAAATAACCAATTTTAATGAATAAAAGAATCGAGACCCAAATCTCAATACAAATGATAGAGTCACCACCCAAGTTGTCTACTTAGGAAAGAGTTTTGGTACGGTTCCTATTGGGTGGGAGACTCATACCTATTGGATCAGAGATTTGGGTATCAGATGATTCACTTATTTCTCATTTAGTTGATTTAAAATTACATTCACCGTGTAAAATCATTTTTGTTTTCATCATTTGGGGAATTATCACAGAAATCCTATTTTTTACACTCTTTGACACTCGTTACATGCATTTACAGATTAGAATAAAGCACAAGCAATAAATGGGGGAATAAAAATTACAATCGGGGGAAAATAGGGGAATTGTAAGAGAACCTATACATTTGTTCTAAGTTATAAAACAAAATAAAAATAAATTCCCCTGCATCCACAAAGATTAGCACAGTTTATAGCACGTCTTAAGTCAGCAGTTCATTAGGAAAATTGTGATTATGTTAGCATGGTAGTTTTACGAGTGATAGTGCCCGGAAGGCTTCTAGGATTGGAGAGAAATAACAAGTCTTCAACGTAATTTGTTATGAAAACACATTTTAACTTTTGTAGGTTGATTTACCAGATTATTAGTGAAAATGATCGCATGGCAAATGGTGAGTTGGATTAATTTTTAAACACGTTAAAATGAATTCTGGGTTCTGCCTGGGGGTTGGTACCCGTACGAATGGGTAGGACTCGTACGAGTATCGATGAGGACCAATACAGGTATGGGGGACCCGTACGGGTCTTATCTGGTCCCAGGCAAAACTCAATTCAAAATAGACAAATCAATAGAGGAGAAATAAAATAAAAATGGGATTTCCTTCTGTATGAGTATGGTGCACCGATTTAATATCCCTAAGGACATATGGTGCCAACAAGGCTCATATAGGTTAGGACTACACCTAAAGCAAGAATAAAAGAACAGATATATAATAGAGGAGGCAGAGAATAATGATAAAATAACTGAGATGTGTGTCTCTTTAAAACTCAGGAGCATTACCTTTACGGCGTGAATCAACTTTGAGGCGATCCCTTTGCTGTTGAGAGAGTCTAGCCAAAGCAGATGAAATAGGACTATTTAGGCGAGTGTTTGTGCAGACAAAACATGCCCTAAATCCTAATAAATGAAGCTAGGAATGAATAAAAAGTGGACAAAACCTCAAGGAATGGGTTTTCTCCCTATTTTATACCTCCACTATACCCGTTCTATACCTAAAGAAACTGCTAGAATTTGTGTGTACTATACTAACTATATTGTATATGAGTTATGTGTTATGAAAATATGAGGAAAAGGGCTCTATTTATAGGGGAAAGGAGGTCTGAACGCAATAAATCGCGTTCATGACCTGCCTTTTCCCGAAATAGGAAATGATTACCTTCCAAAAGAGCCTGATCAGGCAACAAGATGACCCATACGTATGGGGCCCCACCCGTACAAAACCTGAGGGACTTGTACCCCCTAGGAGTATGGAAGGAATGACCCGTACGGGTCTGCCAGTGGATCCGTACAACCAGGCAGCACCCGTACGGATCCCTAAGGGCAGACTAGGTCTCCAAACTTTGGCCAAACTCAACTCTGCAGTAGTACAAACACCTCTGATGTATAACACCTGCAAGAGAATGCATCATATAGCTCTCATCATCATTTCATGAGAAGGATCGTTAAAATCCAGTGCTCACTGCATGTCAACATCAGACACTATTTCATCCAAGGTCATGTAATGAAGAAAGATATTGCACTGATCTACATTCCAACAAATGAGTAAAGGGTAGTTATTTTTACCAAGCCATTAAGTAAAGATAAATTCAACAAGCTAAGAGAGTCAATTGGAATGTCTATTCCAATTTGAATAAGAATCTGGAAGACATTCTGAAGTTAACTTGGTCTTCTAAGGAATCCGAAAGAAAGAGGAAGTAAAATTAACTCTAGATATAGAGAGAATATTGCCAGCTCAGCAGACAATAATGACAAATGGCAATTGTGAGCACGGTATTTTGCGATCCCTCTCACGAGACGATAATGACGTATACTCGATTTTTATTCCTCATAAGAAAAATTCTTTTTGGAATTTTTTTTGCCAATATAAAATTCTCCACGAATTTTGTTTTCAGAGAAATTCAGTTCGACATGTCCGGTAACGCATCCGGTGGTAGCTCAGACGGATGATTTGCACCCAAAAATAATTTAATCCTAAATACCCATTAAAATATCTTCAAAATTCAAAAAAGATACCTTTTAACCCCTTTTGTTAGCTTTTTGGGCTTGTGGGCCCACTGGTATTCAGCTTGCAGGAAGCTAATGCCACCGGCGGTATCATTCATGCCGCCGACGGCATAGCCCAAAATGAGGTTCTGTGCAGACAGCTTCTTCTTCTTCCTTTGACTAGCTATTTTTTGCCATTTCGGTGAAACTAGCTAAAAGAAACAGAAGACCACCCATTTTTGCTTATAAAAACATGCATTAGGGTTTCTAAGAGGAGAACAATAGCTAAAATTTGAATTTGAGAGGTTTTAGAGTGAGAAAATTTATTCTAGTGAGATAAAGAGTAGAAAAGGGATTCCAATCCACTTTTCTTGGTTTTTCTTCTTTGATCCTCTTAGTAAAAGCTTAAAATCGGTAGAATTTAGGTTAAAATCAACTTAATAGGAATTTAGGGACGCAAATCTTTAAATTTACTACCCAAATCATCATTTTGAGCTCCCCGAAGGTGTCATTTGGATCACAAAGAGGTGGATTCACGGCCCCAAGGTAAAAATTTTAAGTCTCATAGCTCTTTGGCTTCCTTTTTTACTTGTTTGTGCTGTTGTTTGCTGTTTTCTGCCTGGTTTCGGGTTTTTGGTCATTTTTTGATCGTTAACTGCTACTGCTGCAAGAAAGTGAAGCCGTCGGAGGCAATTGAAGCTGCCGACTGTATCACCCATATCGTCATACCGCTAGGGACTTCATTTGTCCCCAACGGCTCTATTTTCTTGTAGGACCCTCTCTTTGTGGTATCTAGAAAGTCATGCAGTCTGCCTATGTAACTGATACTGCTAGCGGCATCATTGATGCCGCCAGCGGCCTTAGTCATGCCACCGATAGCATGGCCCTTTGGACAGTAGTCCCATTTTCGTTTATTTTCCAACCTAATTTAAACTTCCGAACCTAGGACGTATAGTGCAATGACGAAGGCCCAGAACCTTCTGATAACATACCACACCCCATACCATATGGCATTTTTATTAATAATCCAGTTAAAATAACAAACGAGTCTAAAATATGGACATAATGGAATTGTCCCACAAACCCCGTTTAAATCTCATTTTTAGCCATCCAACCTGGCTCCGTAAATTTTAAATAAATATGCCATGTTCACGCTAACTCGAGTCTTGTTTTGTTCACTAACTATGCATGTTGCATGATATGTCTTGTACAACATGTCGTATTTATGCTAACCATTTTGTGCAGGTAGATTAGGTTAGATGAATGTTAGGCCTTTGGGTATTTCATTTATCGTATAGAAAAATGTATAGGATTTGGAAGGCCATGTAATTATTATTTCACTTTCTGCATATATTTTCGGAAAACTGTAATAATTATTTACTTAACACTTTGAATGCTTGATAAAAGCGAAAACAACATATAAACCGAAAACACAATAACATGGTGGATTAAAACCGATTAAGAAAGAATAAAATATTTTAACTTGGCCTAATGTAAAACAGATAACATCATCCGAACTTGGAATCTCTATTTTAAGGTGCAGTCTAACCACCTGGGGGAATATCGTACCAAATATTTCCCGATGGAGCTTAACCAGGTGACGATTCTATTTTAAAATACAGGGATTTTAAGTCTCGTATCCCTTAACATGCAAATTGGACTTAAACATCAACATCAATTCTTTTATCACGCTAAAATAAAGGATCAAGTCCTTCATTCGCTTCTCAACACTTGTTATATTTCCACCCCTCGGGCTATGCATCTCACGCGGTCCCCGTGGGTCAAAAAATGTCGTCCGCTCACAGTGGCGACTCTGCCGGGGAGCTATTTCTTTAAACTTGAACTTAAAATTTTCTATAAGTTTAAAGGATTTTGATGATGTATTGAAATCATTGGCCAAATTAACACTTTATTCTTTTTCATGACGTTTTATCCCTAAGCGTGTAGATAGTTCGGTAATTTTTAAGTGCCCCATTTTACCCGAGAAGCTCACGAAAGTATCACTCATGCCCTATTTTAAATTAAGGATGACTAGCGGGTGGATCAATTATTTTAAGCAGCACGTAAACTCCTGTGATCGCACCTATTTGGGGAGTGGTTGAGTAATGTGGAATCAAGGTAAACGAGAACCTTCTACATCAATAACTCTATATCAAAGTCGCGCTAGGAAAAGCCTTAGCACTTCATCCCCCTAAGATTACCAAAACAATAATTGGGATGCACTTCTTTCGCCATTACCAGTGAAGAGGTCAAACTCCAACCTTCCAAAGAGGTGTTACGTGGGAGTCATAAGGTCGGAAGAGGGATGCCTTGTGTGTTATATGCTATGTGCTCATGCATCAGCTTCAAGAGCCAAAATTCAACTTACCCTTACCAATCTCCATTCATGGATGAGGTTTAGCAACATCCGTAGGACTTCTTTTGTACCCCCATTAAGTCACGATAAGTCACTATACGAGGCGACGGGTACGAACATCCCATAGATGTTGGAGGGATAAGCCGCCGCATCATCGATAACCACATCCAGTGTAGTCATACATGCCATGCATCGGTTATTAAATAAAAACCATTCATCCCATCCATGGCATCACTCTGTCCATGCATTATCTGATCCACTACATACTATTTCAGCTAGGAGGAGGCAAAATTATCGTCACACCCCGATTTGGAAAAGGCCAGATCACCATCTGATTCGCCATTCTCTCACACCTATTGTCACCACAAAAGTTGAGGGGGTTCTATATATTGATTCAATTAGGGAGTCAGATTCAGATCAGGATCAGTTGGGTCAGGATTTCTCCCAGTCAGCTATGTCTTTTCTGACCAATGATGGAAACCATCCTCCGCCTGAGGAGCGAGTCAGCCCTACTCCCACCTCAGGAGAAGTGTCTTAGCACCCTCCTGGTTTTGATTTCGCCAGTTCTATGGCACAACTTCTAAATTCGGATGCATTCCAAGCTTCTATCTAAAACACTATCCAAGTAGCTGTTAAACAAGCCCTTGAGGATAGAAATTCCAATCGGGTTTCTGAGTCCGATATGTAAGCCCAGAATGGTTCGGCATAGATGTTGGCCTATTTGATAGGGACAAGACCCATTGCACCAATTTTTCAATTAGTTCCCTTGACACAGCCTATAGTAAGCCCATTTCATTTTGGGCAAACCTTTATTGCTCCGTCGATTGTTTCTTTTAACCCGAGACCTTTTGCTTGAAGCTCGGTTCCTCCAATGTTCACTCATCAGTTGTCAGCTTCATCTAGTAAGTTAATCTAGCTACCCTCCTTTACTCCTCCTCAATTCATTGTAGCTCCTAAGGGTACCACCTTCCCTTAGAATCCTTTCAACAGCCAGATGGTCCTTTATCCTCCACCATCTCCTTCAGTCAATGACCAGGTCAAGTAACCTCCGGGCGTGACACCTGAAGTAACTGCTTTTGTTCCCCAAATGATGGCCTCTCAACTAACAACCAGGTCGCGCATTCTCTAGGTGTGACACCCGAGGCAGTAGCTCTCTCTTAACAGATCAATGACCAGGTCATGCAGCCTTAAGGCGTGATACCAGAAATTCAAGCCTATATCAACCGTCTTATAGCTGCTAAAGAACCCGAGAAGAATGATGAATGGTTCCCTGATAATTTTAACATGCTGAATATGGCTCATTATGATGGTTCTGGTGCACCTGCTTTCCACATTATAATGTATGAAAGAGTTATATGTATAAAGAAATTAAGTGATAAAGTGCTTGCTGAAATGTTTCCTTGTTCCCTCGGGGCCCTGCTCTTGAATGGTATCATACTTTACCGCGGCATATTATCACGGACTAGAAACTTCTTTCTGAGGCTCTGAAAGTGCATTATGGTTTCAATACTATGATGGAAACAACCCTCCAACACCTCAAGGGAGTTTGCCAAATGCCCAATGAAACCTTTAAATAGTACTTTAATCGGTGAATGTTGACCCAAGTTCTGATGAAATCTAAGCTAAGCCTCGAGGAGATGATTGTTAAGCTCCTAGAAGGCTCTCTCCCTCTTTTCTGTAAAGAGATGGCTACTGATTAATTCCTCTCTTATAAGGCTATGTTTGAAAAAGTCAAGAAAATTGAGCATAAGGCAGAGCGCGAAAAGGCAAAAAAAGTAGGGAAACCCTAGTTTAGAAAGAATAACGATGCTCAGCCCTTAGCTCCAGCACCTGCTAAGCCTAAAGCCCCGGCTGTAATCTAGGCAATTTCTCAAGCCCCTGTTGCACCCCTGGTAATTGCTCTAGCTCCACTGGTAGTTATCGTAGTTTATCCTTCTCATCCTCCATTCATTTTAGCTAATCCGTACAAGTTGCATCTTCGGGTCATTTTTAAGCATTTAAGGGAAGCAGGTTTCATCCAGTCCCTTTAAGAGTACAAACCGCCTAAACTTGAAGATAAAAATAATTTTTGTAATTACCACGTTCAGGTGGGACACTAAACCAACAATTGCAAAGCCCTACTCTCGGATATTCAGTGCCTGGTTAGTTAAGGAAACATTGTTGAACCCGATAAAACCCCAACCACCATGAATAACCCTTTGCCTAATTTCAGGAACGAGGTAGGAATGATCTAGTCTGGCTTATCCAAAGCCACAATCTTTGAACTAGTCACCTAGGGTCCGGGTAATAGTAACTCTATTATGGTCATCGGTTTCGGTCTCCCATCCAACTTAGTTTTTGATCTCATCAGTCAAGCTAATCTGAGGGTCAATTTAGTTCAGGGTATAGATGTCGACCCGAACCCTCCTAACCACGAAAATCGTAGGGCTCAGCCGTTTGTGGCCAAGAGAATAATAGTTGAGGAAAAGCCATTATTTAGTGTAGATTCCTTTATTTTGAAGGACGACTACTTCGACAAAGATGAGGGAGTAGTCGAGGTAGCCAAGGCTGTAAGTACTAAACTATTTAGGGTTGATTTGCCCATTAATGAAAAGCTAAAGGGATTATTCAAGGTTGATCAGAATGAGCCTTTCAATATGGATGCATATGAGTTGTAAGACCTAGATTCAGACTCTAAGGAATAGTAGTATCTAATTGAAACACGAGCCTCTAAGAGTGTCTTGCTCGTTAATGTTCTCAACATTACTCAGAGTGGCCGTGTGTATCAGCCTGAAGACCAATAGCTCTGCTTGAACAAGGACCTTGTCCCTAATAGGGTAGGAACTATCCCAAGCCGCCCTTCTCCACCTTCGGTCGTTCCAACCAGTCTTGAGGTTGATCCTCTCATCACTTAGCTAAAAATCACTCAAGCCTGTTACAGTATATGGTAGTGGGTAATTGATTCTGACAGGCATCGTAAGGGATTGATTAAGCGATTGCTCGATTTGGAAGCTACTACGACCACTTCGGTTGTGGAGATGTGCGCTAGGGTTGAAGAAGGAATTCCTCTAAAGAAGGGACCTCAGATTGTATTTGACCGTTTTGATCTTCTGCTTGAGGGTCGGGACCACAACCGGGCCTTGTTCATCCACATTCAGATCCTCGATAAGGTAATCCCCTGTGTTATGGTGGACGATGGCTCCACTCTTAATCTGTGCCCTCTGAAAGTTCTTCCTTACCTAGGACTCTTAGAGGAAATGCTAGAGAAAACTAGTACTATTATCAGAGCTTATAACAAATCAAAACGCAGTGTAATTAGGGCCTTTGAGGTGGAATTCACTATAGAAGGTGTTATAAGTAACGTGCGCTTTATTGTGCTTGATATCCCTGCTACTTACTCTTTGTTGCTCGATTGAATATGGCTTCATATCTTATGCGCAGTTCCCTCCACTCTTCACTAGAAAATCGAGCTCATTCACGAGGATAAACTGGTAACTATTGAGGCTAACCCCGCTTCCATTGTGGTAGTTATGGAAGCCAAGGCTAAATTGGAAGAAGCTCTTCGTATTGCTGTGATTAGTAAGACTAAAAAGCCACCTCCCATTTGGCACAGTTACCTCCACACTAGTATGGGAAAACTGATGAAGAAATCTGGGTATAAGCCTTGTAAAGGCTACAAAATGTTTAAGTAAGGGATTATTGAGGCTTTAGAACCAAAAGTGCTGGTTTGTCCGGCTGGATTGGGGTACAAGCCTAGGAAATCTTATTGTCATGTTCCTTCCCGCTACTGTCGTATGATTACTATATATGAAATCCAAGGCAAGAGGCCTTATAAAGGAGAACCCAAACCGGTCAAGCATGATGGAAAAATATGGCATGGCTTTGAGATCATTGAGGATGTCTACGACTTTGAAGCCGGCTGCATGGTTATCTCCACTAAACCCAAAAATATCGAGCCTGTTGCACCTATAAACATTATTTCTAATTAGGCTAAAGGGAAGGCTAAGATGTATCCTGAAAATGAGTCTGGGGGAAGTAATGAAGAGCCTGCTGATCTAGAGATTGAAGATGTTATGGCAACCATGACCAGGGTTATAGAATTTCTGATGAAGAAAGGTTAGAGGGGTGAGAGAAATAGGGAAGAGGATGCCATGACAGAGGTTGTAAGGATGCTCGCTAGGGCCCTAGCTGAGAAAGCCAACCTATCCGAGGAACCATCACTCACCACTGTGCAGAAAGCTACTCTAAAACATGACTTGGATACCATTCTGATAGAGACTATAGAGGATGCTCCTCCTGTTGCTGCTATCGCTACTGAAGCCCCTCCGCCTGTGGAGGAGGATGATATGGATGATGTAATTTTCAATATTTCTGATGTTTTCTATGCGAACAATATTGCCTACAAGGCTTTTAATGCAATGAATGACTCTAGTTTTTCTTACCTGTTTGATTTTTTACTAATGGATCTGTGCATTCACATAACAATATGCATAATGGTTTTGGTATTAGCGATACATCTTTAACTGTAATAAACCTAAGTATAGATGATAATCCCAAAATGGTAACCATTTCCAATGATTTAACTCCCAAGGAAAAAAGTGAGATAATAAAAGTGCTTAAAGATCATGTTAACGCTTTTGCTTAAAGATCATTGTACGAAGATATGCCCTGGGTTGATCGTCAAATCACCGAGCACAGGATTCCAACCGATCCTAGGTTTAGGCCTATCAAGCAGAAGCTCCATCGGTTATGACCAGAATAGGCTTATCAGGTTAAGGTAGAGGTTTCAAGGTTGATTGAAGCTCAATTCATCGAAGTCGTGGAATATCCAACTTGGTTGTCCAACATAGTCTCGGTTTTGAAGAAAGATGGTAGGGTCTGAGTTTGTGTTGACTTCTGAGATCTCAACAAGGCTTCGCCTAAGGACGATTTCCCACTTCCTCACATCGATGTCCTGATTAATAGTACCACCAGGGTAGCTATATACTCATTCATAGATGATTTCTCGGGTTATAATTAGATTATAGTAGACATCATTGATAAGGTTAAAATAGCATTTATCACCGAATGGGGGGTCTACTGCTATAAGGTAATGCCGTTTGGGTTAAAGAATGCTAGGGCCACTTATCAAAGAGCCATAACTGCCCTCCTGCATGACATGATCCATAAAGAAGTGGAGGTATATGTGGACAATATAATTGTAAAGTCTACTACCTGAGAGGAGTACCCCGCTATTCTCAACAGATTTATGACTCGTATTGAAAAGTATAATCTTTGCCTGAATCCAAAGAAGTGCATGTTTGGGGTCACTTCAGGCAAGTTATTAGGATATATGGTTAGTCAGAAAGGAATTGAGATGGATCCTGACAAGGCCAAAGCCATCAGGGATATGCCTCCGCCTAAGATAGAGAAAGAAGTCCGATCATTTCTGAGTCCTTGCAGTATGTCAGTCGGTTTATTACCTGCCTTACTACCATGTGCGAACCCATCTTTAAACTATTGAGAAAACAACAACTTGTGGTATGGAATGATTAGTGCCAAGTGGCATTTGATAGAATCAAGGCTTATCTTATTGACCCACCCGTTCTGAAACCCCCCATCCCTAGAAAACGTTGGTCCTTTACTTGGCTATTGAGGAGTATTCCATAGGGGCCATGCTCATCCAGGAGCATGATGATAAATGATAGTACGTTATCTACTACTTGAGTAAAAAGTTATTGGATTACAAAACCTGATATTCGATGATGGAGAAGACTTGCACCACCATGGTTTGGGACACTAAGAAGTTGCGCCATTATTTCCAATCCTATCGAGTCCAAGCCATGGCTAAGATTGACCCAATAAAGTATCTTTATCAATCCCCTACTCTAGCCGGTAAACTATCTCAATGGTTGCTGCTTCTATCTGAGTTTGATATTAAATATATGACACGAAAGGTTATTAAGGGGCTGGCAGTAGCTAAATTCCTGGCTAATTAACCCCTTGACTCTGATTATGTTAAAAACCTAGAGTTTCCTGATAATCAGCTCACCTCTGTTACAATCCTCGAGCATGTGTGGACTATGTACTTCGACGGTGCTAGGAACTGATTAGGAGCGGGCCTCGGGGTTATTATAGTCACACCAAATAAAGAAATCATCTCACTATCCAAATGCTTAGAATTCACAGTCACAATAATGGAGCTAAATATGAAGCTTGTCTGTTCAGCCTCGAGGCGCTTCTCCAAGTTGGGGCTCGTATGGTATCTATAATTAGGGATTCAGCTCTTGTAATCCATCAGGTTATCGAGGAGTGGGAAATCAAGGAAGAATCTCTCTATCCTTATGTTGAAGCTATTCAAGGCTTATCCGAGAAGTTCTCCTCTTGCTTATATCGCCATGTCCCCCGGGATGAGAATTAAATGGTTAATTCCCTGGCTACCTTAGCCTCTTTATAGGAAGAACCCCAGCAGCAGCCCATCTATCCCTTGGTTTTTCCACTAAGATCTCTTACCCCGCTCAGCTGGTTAAACAGGTCCTTGCCATCTCAACCGAGCCCTGTTGGTATTCTAACATTGTCCTATTTCTCCAAATCGGCCAATGACCCCAGATTCCCCTAACTTAGACTGCACCACCATAAGATGGCTCACTGTCCAGTTCCAAATTGTCGATCATGATCTATTCAACCGCATCAGTGACGGTTTACTGCTTCATTACCTAACTGAATCTAAGGCTCTAAACGTAATGGATCAGGTCCATGCTGGTAATTGTGGCCCTCATATGAATGGGCTCACTCTCGCAAAGAAAATTCAGTGATTGGGATACTTTTAGCTCACCCTAACGGTCGATTGCATCACCCAAGTCAAATAGTGCCACCAATGCCAAGTTTATGGGGATATGCAGCACCTGCCACCCACCGAGCTATATCATTTATCTACTCCTTGGCCATTCTCGGCGTGGGGGATAGACATAATTAGTGAAATTTATCCTTCATCAACAAATGGATATAGATCATCGTGGTAGCAGTGGATTATTTCTTGAAATGGTTAGAGGCCGAATCCTACACTAATGTCACTGCCAAGAAGATGGCCAAGTTCATAGAAAAGCATATCTTCACTCGGTATGGACTTCTGCATAATATAGTCATAGATAACGGGGTGTAGTTTCAAGGAGCAACCGTCGATCTGATTAAGAAATACGGGATTGAGCACCATAGATCTTCTCCATACAGGCTGCAAGCCAATGGTCCTGTTGAGGCAGCTAATAAGTCAGTAAAGAAGATTTTGTCTAAGATGATAGCCGATTATAGGGATTAGGTGGACAAGCTACCTTTCGCTATTTGGGGATATCGCACAAGCATCCGTACCCCCAACCAATCAAACTCCATTCTCTCTGGTCTACGGAATAGAAGCAGTTTTGCCAGTTGAAACTCAGGTAACCTTACTGAGAGTCACTTTAGAAGCCAAGCTGAAAGAATCTAAATGGACTCAGGCAAGGTTTGAACAACTAAACATGATGGATGAGCAGAGATTAAGGGCCCTGGATAATCTCCAGATGTACCAGCAATATATGGCTCAGGCATATCACAGTCGGGTAAGACATCAGCAGTTTCCCCTAAAAGCTGGAGATCTAGTTCACGAGAAGCTGAAGCCTTCCACCACCGACTCAAGGGGCAAATTCAGGCCAAACTAGGAAGGGTCATACGTCATAAAGAAGATGCTTAGCAAAGGAGCGGTTAAGCTTATGGATACGGACGGGAACGAGTTTGTGAACCCCATAAATCAGGACAAGGTTAAGCATTACCACATCTAAATCAAAAGAAATAAATAAGAAAAAAGCAGTATGCAAAAAAATAGATAAAATAATCACCCGCCATTCGGTCTTTTACTGATCGGGCAAAAATTAGGGTGACACCTGATGGTCAGTATTCTACAAACTGGCCATGCAAAAATTAGGGGATGAGTCAAACCCGCTAGATAAAAGCCCGAAAGGGCGATCTAGGCAAAAATTAGTATAAGTAAGCAAAGAGAGAGTGCCTTCTAGAAAACTAATTTAGGCTAGTTGGCACCGGGAGTTAAATCAATGGAAATATTAACCAAACATCAGGTACTTTGTTTTAATTCAATTAATGAAAGTATCTCTTTTGTCGAATTCTAAATGCTTATGTTTATGTGAATTTTGTATCCATACAGACAAAATAGCTCAAGTAAGCCTAATGCAAAGTCCACGTTATCAAATGCGTAATAAATAAAAATCATTCTGATAGACTGAAAAGAGCAAGGTCTATGCAAAAGTCAGAATAAGTCTGCTGGATTGAAAACCCGAAAAGGGCAATCCGGGTAAAAATTAAGACAAGGTTCGATAGATTGAAAACCCCAAGGGGCAGTTTATGCAAAAATTAGAACCAAATAAAAGACATATAATAAATAAAGTTTGATAGGTATGTCGCCCTGACTGGTCTATGCAAAAGATAGAACTAAAAGAAAGTGCATCTCAAGCTAAGCTCCCCACATCCTTGTCATAATATCGAGAAATCCTCCGCAAGGTAGTAGTAGAAAAGGGCTTGTGTCCCTGCTCTGCTCACTCTCCCTCAAAGTAGGCCCATGATTGCTCAAATCGAGTCTCCGTACCTCTAATCTCAGCAAGCCACCCTCTGTAGTGGATATCGGTCTCAATGGCCTCCACGTGGTTGTAACCCAGAGTCTCAAATAGGGTCTCCCTGACCCACTTATCCTGGATATGGTTTACCCATCTGGCTTTATAGACTCCGATTTGGTTATGAGGTAGCTTGGTCGGGACCCTCTATCATTTGCCATACTGACGACACAACCGGTAGGGAGTGTAGAACGAAGATCTCTCTAGGCCTATCAGCTGAACACAGGATCTCCAAAACTTCATAACCACATCTCGGATCCTCCACCATAGGCTAACCCACTAAATCTGTGACTCTGTATTCCCCCTCAAAATAGGCATCTAGCTGTCGAATGTCAACTGGTCGAAATCAGCTCGCATAAGCCCCCTCTCTCTTAGATGAACGGGTAAGTACTTCTACGGGTCCTGCTATGGGGCCTCTTTCAGCTTCAGTTTCTCCATCAGCTATACCTGTAAGTCAATTCCAGATAAGGGCAGAAAGAGGAAAATAATTTGTGAAATGGGAAAATAGATACCTGCAGTAGTATGAGATGGTCACCGATAAGAGTCGGGTCGATAGAAGCAGCGTATGTATTGAGCAGGACCTCAGCTAGTCCTACAGATATAGGAAAAGCCCCTGTCGACATAGGACCAATAAGTGAAATTAGCCTAAATAGAGCAACTGGGCCCACTCCACATATAAACTCCGCCATAAGTAATCGGGCCACCATAGACGGCCAAGCAAGATGAGATCTAGGCGCTCCGCGATACCACTCTAAAACTATGCTAAATTGAAATCCAGGTTTGTCAGGTAGTTGGGACAGAAATGGGTAAATAGAATCCAAGTTCTATAGCTCTTGGGGAATGCCGTCAGTACCGAAATGAAACTCCGGGAGTGCCAGGGGCACGCGCTTGGAGTATGGAACCCCTAATATGGCATGAAACTCTTCAAGCAAGGGGCATAGCTCGAATAAAGAAAATTGAAATACATGGTCCATTCGATCCCAAAAAGCTAATGTTGAAAGAAGGAATCGGGACTAACGGGCTACGCCGCGATATATCGAAAGCCCTATAGCCCAAATTTTCTAGCTTCTTCCAATCTGTATTTCCCAGGCTTTACAGAAAGCCTCGTAGCTGCTGGTTGTGGTTTGCAATAGCTGAATTGGAAAAGATGGCCAAATTTGGATGTTTGGCAAAGTGAGGCTGCCGGTGGTATGAGTGATGTCGCCGGTGGTATGGACCAGGTCACCGGCGGTATGACTTTGCTGGCAGTGTTGTCCATATTAGTTAGCAAATTAAAATTTCATGCAAAGGGCAATATCAGCGATGCAGCCGGCAGTAAGGCCCTATTTTCTATGAATTTTAGAACTTCTTCAACCAATTTTAGCCTGTAAATAACCTGTAAAAACCCTATAATCTGTTTCCAAAAGATATGTAAGTATAAAATTCAAATCTTATTTAATTAAAAGGCCCGAAGGCACAAACCATCCAAATCTCCAAACACTAACCCTAAATAACACCAAAACAATCCAAAATCCAAAATCAATCATCAAACCCAATGTATTAAAGGCACAAAAATCAAAACCCATGTTCAAGATCATCATAAATAAATTTCAAAGCAAAAAGAAATTAGATCGTGCGAATAGATCTAGGGTTGATTACCACCGGCAGGCGGGTGAGACGAGACATCCTCCTCACCAAGAAGATAGGTATCGACAGCATCTTCCTCGGTCCTTGAGATGCTCCAAGAGCTCACAGGAGTAACTCCATGGCAGCGCTCGGCCGCCACCTTCTTTCCCCTTCGACTCTGCTCACCCGGGGTCGCACGATCCATATTGTGCTTGCTCCTCCACTTATGTAAGGTAGCATCCAATTGGTTCTCCAGCTCGCTCATGTAGTGTCAAAGTGCTGTATTCTCCAACTCGTACCTCTGTCGGGCTGCATTGGCATCCGACAGTGAAAGGGCCAAGAAATCCTGCAGTCAAAGGAGACAAAAATAAGCTACATCATTCATAACATCCATACATGCATTTCATTTTTACTATATCATATTGCTATAGGAAGTATGCCTGAACAAGCAAAGACTAGCAAACAAGAGTGTCCCTAAGGTCAAAGGCATTGCCCGCCAATCGCTCTGCCTTAGCATGAGGAACCTGAAAAATCCAAAAGACAATAAAAAGGCATTCATGGAAGGCTTATCACATGATTTGTTCACATTTGTGCAAAGACTTACATAAATGGTATTCTCTAGTACAAAGCTCAATGAATGAATGCTCGAGCATATCTCCCTAAGCCGAAAATCGCCCCTCGAGTTCATAAGTTAGAATCAGGTCTCTAAGGCAGTCGAGAGGCACCCTCGACAAAGTAGACACCCTCGAGTATGGCATAATATCCCCCGCCACTATCATCAGCTCGGCCTCTCTTCTTGAAGGGAACCTGAAAAATCCAAAAAGCAAACATAATGAACTATTTTGATCAAAGTATACAATATATATAAGCATAAAAAGGGGTGCGATCTCACATTAAAAGAATGATGCTACTCGTGAGCCATTAGTGAGTCCTATCCAATCTCTCCTTGCTCCTCGGGATGGCCCTCGCTGCCGCCGCTCCCTTCCTCGTTATCGTGCTCAGCCATAATACTACGCCTCTGCCATTTCAGCTCCTTCTCCTTCTTCCTATGGAAGGATATAGTATCATTCTTGTGAATGTGGGGGCACAGAGGAAGTAAGCGTGATATGTGACCATTGTAAGGATTGAGACACTCCGCACCACTCGACCATTCCCCTCTAAATAATCAGCCTTATCGACCTCCCCGGTGATAGTCAAATAAGGCAACCAAAGGCCCGTAGAGGGACCACAAGAATAGGACTGGTAGCAAGCATGAACTCTCTCTAGCCTCGAAATCTCTCCCCAAGTACCAGGGTAAGGCTAGGGGGCACTCCATGATAAAGCAGCGGTCATCCACCTCCCATCGGTCAGTAAGAACATCAGCTTGGTTGGACGCCTCCTCAAAAGGGTCCCGCATAACCTAGTCAATCAATCAAAAGCAAACAATCAATGTAACCATGATGTGGATTCATAATGCATTTTATCTACTAATGTTTTGCTTAAGTGTGAAATAGGGCAAAAAGTCAAAAAGGCAATACTGAGCTGATATGTAGGCACCGCAATGCCTCCCTATAAGCGGTAGAGTATTTGTCGAGTCCCCCGACGCTCCAGCACCATCGGGCGAGGAAGAACCCGGCTCAATTGTAGTACCAAACTGGACTGGGGGAAGGATTTGATGTTCGAAAGCCCACACCTGTGCAATTAACAGCCAATCAATCCAAAAGGTCAACATGCCAAGAAGAAAGATAAAAAAAAAGCTAGCCATGATAATAAGACGTTACTCAAACGGGACGTACCTAAAGTAGAAAGTGAATCAGGAGAAGGCCCTTCTTCGTCTTTTGGGTGCCTACGTCCAGCCCATAATACATTTGTGCTAAAATGGCCCTGGACCAATTCTTGTCTTTGATGGTCCTGACATCCTCAACCACCGAAATCAAGCCATAATTAACCTTGTTGCCGGAAACCGGGAAGAACAACACGGTCAATAAACAAATAACAAAGGACCAGGCATAGGCATCCCAATTAGTCTCGGGGACCACTCTGACCCCCTTCCAGTATTTGTACAGCTCCCCATATCACAGCCTCTCTGTTTTGGGCTTTAGCCCAAACAACTCAGTCACTCTCTTCACCACCGGCCCCCTGAGGTGCTTCTTCTCCATGTACACATTAAAATGGATCACTTCCTTCTTCCATGGTAGCCCGGTCATCGCTACCATGTGTAAGGAGTAATGGTGACCTCCCCAATCTAAAAGTGAAAAGTGTGTGTGGTCTTGGACCACTTCTCAACCAAGGCGATCAAGGCTGAATAAGAAAGCTTTGGTATCAAAAGGGGAATGGTTTGAGCTAATCCTCGAACCCCGTATCATCCATCGCGGTCGCAAGCGCTGAGTCTTTCTGTGCTATATGTTGCCACCACTGGCCCATGGTCCCCATGCCCCTAGTGCAAGTGTGAGTATGTGGCTGTAAAATCAGAAAGGACTAAGTCAGTTAAGCTCTTCATTTTTTTCTATGCCATTTTTCTTTTGGAAAGCTACTGATCCCGCTGCTGCGGCAGTGATGCCACCGGTGACATCGCTCAATCTAGTAGTGATAGGGCCTATTTTCCCATCTTTTATGGTTTAAAGCCACTGGCGACATTAGTGATGCCGCCGGCAGCATCGCTTCTACGGGCAGAATGCAGATTTTGCCTAAAATTGCATGAATCACCCAAAATCAAAATTGATTAATTTCAAGGCGTAAAAACAGCATAAATTAAGCCTATATCATGCATCCTAACATGTATCAATTTTTTTAATCCTTAATATACAAATTTTCGAGTCTAAAACCAAAATCTTCAAATCAAAACGAAAAGGGTTTGAGTTTTGTAGGATTACCTGGATATTCGAGATATAATTCTTCTTATTTGGGATGAGATTGTCAATTGGAGCCGATATCCCGTACCCAAAAATGATATCGGACTCCTTAAAGTCATATCCCATATGAACCAAGTAGAGTTTCAGCCCCTCTATGGAAGAATCAGGCAGTTCTTCAGACCTAGAAGTGCTAGATTTTAGTCCAAAAATCTTCTTCATAGTGAAAATGGAAAAGAAAGAGAAGGATGTGAGCTTGTTTGAAGGGGAGAAGAAGAGAGAAGAGTTTTTCGGCTTTCTGTATGGTGAAATAGGAGAAAATAAGAGTTTAATCCCGTATTAAATAACCGCGCAGAATTTGAGGAGTTTAAATAAATCTGAAACTTCCAATCCATGCTGCTGGCGGCATCAATTCAAACCGCCAGTGACTTCATCCATGCCGCCGACGACCTCAACTTACCAAATTTGAAATTTGGATTATTTTAACCCGTCAAAGATGCCACGTGGCTCCCATATCGGTGGGGGTATCACTCCAGATCGCCAGCAGCATCAGCCAGGCTGCCAGTAACATCAAAATTTCCCCCCGCTTTTTTCATCAAATTCGATGGAATCCCAGCTCCAGCCTTGAAATCCCAAGACTTCTGAAACCATTATACTTTTAACTATTACGTTTTTACTGTTAATCAAAGGGGCAAAAAAAGTTTTTCACAAAATCGATCAAGCAATAAAAAATCATTTAAGAATCAGTCTAATCTTTTACTTATGGCTTGTCGCAGGGACAACACTGTACGATCTCAAAGCCCAAGTCCGCTTGGCAAATCTTCAAAACATAAGCCCGACTAAGGGGCAAACCTCTCCACAAAAAATAAGCCCAACCAAGGGGCAACCTCTCCAAGAAGCATAAGCCCGACCAAGGGGCATACCTCTCTGTGAAGCTCAAGCCCGACCAAGGGGCAACCAAATCTACAAAGCATAAGCCTGAACAAGGGGCAAACCTCTTCACAAAGCTCAAGCCCGACCAAAGGGCAACCAAATCTACAAAGCATAAACTCGACCAAGAGGTAAACCTCTCTGCAAAGCTCAAGCCCGACCAAAAGGTAACCAAGTCTATAAATCATAAGCCCGACCAAGGGGCAAACCTCTCCGTGAAGCTCAAGCCCGACTAAGAGGCAACTCAATCTTCAAAGCTCAGGCCCGACCAAATGGCAAACCAGCCATCCATCAGGTATCATTCCTAACCCTTGCTCTTTCATGTGACCATACTAACAAGTGGCAGCAGTGATCCCCCGAGGGGCAGCCTATGAGCACGGGATTTTATGGTCCTTCTTGCGAGACGATGATGACGTATACCTAATTTTTATTCCTCATAATAAAAAAATCTTTTTGGAATTTTTATTGCTGATATAAAATTCTCTATGAATTTTATTTTCAGAGAAATTCAGTTCGACGTGTCCTGTAATGCATCCGATGATAGCTCAGACGGATGATTTGCACCCAAAAATAATTTAATCCTAAATACCCATCAAAATATCTTTAAAATTCAAAAAAGATACATTTTGACCTTTTGACAGCTTTTTAGGCTTGTGGGCCCGCTAGCAGTCAGCTTGCAGGAAGTTGATGCTGCCGGGGGCATCACGCATACCGCCAGTGGTATCATTCATGCCGCGCTGGCATAGCCCAAACCAGGCTTCTACGCAGACAGCTTCTTCTTCTTTTGACTAGCTCTTTTTTACCATTTCAGTGAAACTGGCTAAAAGACATTGAAGACCACCCATTTTTGCCTATAAAAACATGCATTAGGGTTTCTAAGAGGAGAACAACAGCTGAAATTTGAATTTGAGAGGTTTTAGAATGAGAAAATCTATTCTAGTGAGATAGAGAGTAGAAAAGGTAAGAAAATGGATTCCAATCCACTTTTCTTGGTTTTTCTTCTTTGATGCTCTTAGTTAAAGCTTAAAATTAGTAGACTTTAGGTTAAAATCAACTTAAAAGGAATTTAGAGACGCAAATCTTTAAATTTACTACCCAAATTATCATTTTAAGATCCCCGGAGGTGTCATTTGGATCACGAAGAGGTGGATTCACGGCCCTGAGGTAAAAATTCTGAGTCTCATAGCTCTTTGGCTTCCTTTTTAACTTGTTCATGTTGTTGTTTGCTATTTTATGCTTAGTTTAGGGTTTTCGATCATTTTTCGACCGTTAACTGCTGCTGCTATAAGAAAGTGAAGCCGCAGGCGATATCACCCATATCGCCAGTGACATCAATGATACCTCTAGGGGCTTCATTTATCCCCAACGGCTCTATTTTCTTGCGGGACCCTCTCTTTATGGTATCCAAAAAGTCATGTAGTCTACCTGTGTAACTGATACCGCCAGCAGCATCATTGATGCCGCTGGCGGCCTCGGTCATGCCGCCGGCGGCATGGCCCTTTAGACAGCAGTCCTATTTTCATTTATTTTCCAACCTAGTTTAAATTTTCGAATCTAGGATGTACAGTGCAACGATAAAGGCCCAGAACCTTCTAAAAACAGACCATACCCCATACCATGTGGCATTTTCATTAATAATCCGGTTAAAATAACAAATAAGTCTAAAATATGGACATTACAGAATTTTCCCACAAATGCCGTTTAAATCTCATTTTTAGCCATCCAACCGGGCTCCGTAAATTTTAAATAAATATGCCATGTTCATGCTAACTCGAGTCTTGTTTTGTTCACTAACTATGCATGTTGCATGATATATCTCGTACAACGTGTCGTATTTTGTGTTAACCGTTTTGTGCAGGAAGATTAGGTTAGATGAATGTTAGGCCTTCGGGTATTTCATTTATCATGCAGAAAAATGTATAGGATTTGGAAGGCCATGTGATTATTATTTCACTTCCCGTATTTATTTTCAGATAATTGTAATAATTATTTATTTACCGCTTTGAATGCTTGATAAACGTGAAAATAACATTTAAACCGAAAACACAATAACAGGGTGGATTAAAACCGATTAAGAAAGAATGAAATCTTTTAACTTAGCCTAATGTAAAATAGATAACATCATCCGAACTTGGAATCTTTGTTTTAAGGTGCAGTCTAACCACTCGGGAGGAATATCGTACTAAAAATTTCCCAGTAGAGCTTAACCGGGTGGTGACTCTATTTTAAAATATGGGATTTCAAGTCTCATATCCCGTAATATGCAAATTGAACTTAAACATCAACATCAACTCTTTTATTGTGTAAAAATAAAGGATCAAGTACTCAGCTCGCTCACAGCGCTTGTTATATTTCCACCCCCGTGCTATGCATATCACGCGGTCCTTGCGGGTGGGAAAATGTCATTCGCTCACAGAGGTAAAAGCACAAAAAGGTAACTGTACACGTTTTGAATTTCAAAAGTTCATTGGGTAGCTCACGCGCTTTAAAAGCAACAGTTATTTTACAAATTAAAACGTTCCAATTCTCCGATTTAAACGTCATTTACCTCTCTCCTTAAATTTAACTGCCACCTCACTAATCCAGTCAACTTTAACAAAATCCAGATTACCAAACTACCCTTACTTTAGGAATTCTATAAAAACCCCCCCAAAATCCCTCTTCATCTTTACGCGAGCGACTACTCTACTGTTACTCTGCAAATTTCATTCCAGAAACCCTAAATTCCCAAATTCCTTTCATCAATTCTCAAATGGCATCTAATCAAACCACTCCACCACCTCCAAGATACATCTTTAAAGAATCTGATCTTAAAGATGAAGACTTTACCCCTCTAAAGCTCAAAAGCCCCGATTTAGTCATTCCCGCAAATTATTTGGGAGATAACTTTTTATTCAAAACTGAACCCTACTCACAACTCTTAAAGGATCAACACCGTGAAGACTTCCTAAAAATAAACTATCCGACCTATCCGGACCTCATCAGAGAATTCTATGATAACTTGATGATCCATTCCTATTATAATGCCATCTGAACCAAAGTCCAAGGAAAAGTAATCACAATCATACCGGAATTCTTTGTAACGCATTTCAAAATGAAGAATGATGGGGTTTTGTTATGAAATGATAGTGATGAGCTCCTAGTCAAGTATCATCCTAGGATGTGGCTCCCAATCCGGTACTTTAGAGATAAATTCTCCACCTACTGGCCAGAAACTCCCAGAATACTCTAACACATGCTAGCCAAATTCATCCTAATCCGGAAGGGCTCTCTCACCACAGTGTCCTCATTTCAACACTGTGTCTTACAACATTAGGTGGAAAGCAGAGTTATGAATATGCCAGTCCTGATCATACATTTCATGAGGCAACACAGAAACTCCCACATCGCTCTTATTATAAAAATTCTTCATGAAAATAGAGTTAATCTATCCCGAACTCAGTCCACCCAAGGAAAGGAGATTTTGGAAAAGAACTTCAAAAAGCTAAGTTTTGGAGAAATATGGGATGAGGCAAAAGCCATAAGACAGAAAGAGGAAAAGAAAGAAAAGAGCAGACTCTGGAAGGCCAGAAGCATTGATGAAATTGCTCCGGAGGTAAAGAAGGCCAGAACCACAAAGCTAAGAGCACAGCACAATATCATCCTCAAGCCTGTAGTAGAGGATAAAGATGATGATCCAATGACCATCACTCACCTCTTTAAAACTACACCGGACAAGCCTAAGAAAAGAGGCAGGCTAATCAAAGCTACTACGAAGAAGCATGTCTACTAATTGGAAGCAATTGAGAAAATAGTAGTAGCTACTGCTACTATTATGAAAGGCTGAAAGAAGGGGGAGAAGAGAACAGTTGAGGAAATCCTGAAGCAGGAGGATGATTCCAATAGTGAAGAGACTAGGGATGGGGAGCATGTCCCAAAGAAGCAGTTCATCCGGAAGGGATCCACTTTTGATGAGGCACTGAAGGCTAGAAGGGCTAAATTATTTATGAAAAGAACTGTTGTTGGCATCAATATCAAGGAGCCAAGTCCCAAAAGCACATAAACTACAGATTTAAGTAAGGGCAAGGAGATAGTAGTTATTGGAAAGCCCATCCTTACGGACAATATGAATCCGGAGGATCCCCAATTCAATAACATGATGGCTGCATTTAAAGCTAATATGAAAACAAACTAACTGACCAAAGAGGGACCTAGAGGCTCTTCCGGAATAGCTACTAGTTCAAACCCTGCCATCCTCGTTGACTCAACAGATCTAGCACTCCTTTAGGAAAGCGAGTATCCAAAGGAAGATTTATTTCTATTTAAGGCCAGATCTAAACCCCTTCTAGAAAATTTGTTGAATCTAGCAGCAACTGTAATAGGGTTAGTTGAGGTAAAAAGTCCTGAAAAGACAACTTGAGGGGATGGTGAGGACAATTTTAGCATTTCGGGTCAAGAAGAAGGAGAAAGAGCTGAAAATCTTGCAAAGGCAACTGAAGAGGATACTGAGACAGATCCAGCCTTCCGAATGATGGGGTAGAAGAATAGATAGAAATAGAGCATACTGAGATTCAACAATCAAATGAGGTAATCCCCATCTCTAATGCTACTAATAATCTGCCTGGTAATACCATTGAGGACAACTTAGGTGCAGAAATCCAAACTGCATCTAAGGATATTCATTCTATCTCGGACCTCAAAGCTCTAGAGGAAGGGACTGGTTTGGGACTCATTGAGCATACTTCTAAGGTGGACTCTAGGAGCGAGGCCATTCCGAAGGTAAGGGTGGTTGAAGGGAGAGAAGAACAAAGGCAGGATGAGAAAAGTGAATCTGAATCTTTGAAATCTGGAAAATCTGTAAGCAGCTTTGGGTCAGAAGAAATTTCATAATATGAAAGCACTCCTAAACGTCCAACTTCCAAGATAAATCTAGGCAGAGTTGACAAGCTAACCACTGCACTTAAACTAATACAAGAAGTTTCAGTTGAAAGGCATGAAGAGAGCTACATCAAAAGGTATCTCCTAAGTATTTATGATTAGCTTAAATTCATGGAGAATCTTGTGGAAGATAAATCATTAAATCCGGATCTTAAAGTTGAATTGGGAGAAATAAAGGAGTCAGTGCAGACAATTGAAAAGAAGTTAGAAGGATTCCCCTCAGCTGACTTAATTACAGAAGCTTCCCACTCCAAAATCACTCCGGTGCTAGAACAGCTAAATTCCAATATTGCAGGAGCAAATCGCTCTATAGATCAAGCACTAACTGAAGCTGACAATAATTGTGCAACAGTCATGGGTCAGATCACCTCATCCTCCACTGATCTAGCAACTGAGCTGAAAGAGCATCCTGATTGCAAGTTTGAAAGCTTGGAATAATTCATCCTCGGAGTAGTAGTTGAAGCCGGAAAAAGCACCACAACTAGGCTTACAGAGTTAAATGAAGAACAACAAGCTGCTCAGGAAATGCTATGTAATTTCCTTGATGAAAGAATGCCAAAACTTTTAAAGAATCATATAGATGACATCAGTGAGGATTTTACAAGTCATCTATCCGAAATAGATAAGCACATAAAGGATCTGAAGGAGGTATTTCATAAGGATATGACAACTTTTAACTCCATCCTTCACAACGTCCAGAGAGATATCATTGAGGAAATTAAGCTCATAAAGTCAGGTATGGCTAATCTTTCTCTTAATGCTCCTTCTACATCATCCGGATCATCACCTACTAATCCGGACAGCCTTCAACCCCCCATCTATTAGAACCTTGTCCAATCAATTAAGGACACAGGATTCTTTAGGTATAAGTGTAGCTTGACCCTTCTCAAGGCACTTTTCCCATTTTTTGAGGAAGTAGACCTGAAGGATGCGCTAAATATGATTCCAGATTTGGTCAAGTCTTACAAGCACCTCAGAGAACAAATCAAGCCACTCTATCTCCTTTTGGATACTGTTGAAACCATATTGGAAAAGCGCCTAGAAGGAAATGTTGATTATTTAGTCTACTCAGAGGCATGGTAGAAGAGTTAGGACAAAAGAACATATATGTTAATTGGCCCCCAATCTAATGCAAATAATAAGGGGGAGAAGAGCACAAGCAAAGAAGGGGAAGGTGATACTATGGAAGAGTATAATAGTTCAGTTATAGAATAGCTAGTTTCCATTGTAAAATCTTGTAATAGCTAGTTCTATAATCTTTCACTTATATATTTCTGTACTTGTAATCCAGAACTTCATGAGATTAAGTATTGTTAATAACTAAAGTATATAATGAAATATTCCACTCAAAAGTTGCTTCTAAGTACAATCCAAAATCATTCTTAAAAAACTTAGAAGCTAGAATGCAAAAATTATGGGGGAGTAAAATTATAAATGACTAAGTATCAAGAATCATACTTAGCTCATAAAACCCCTTTTACTTATACTCATATGTGCTTAGGTTTTTGTTTCCATCAAATAGGGGAGATTGTTGGGAAATAATGATCTGGAAGAACAAATCCAAGAATAGATCCAGATCAAGTTTGAATAAGTTTGAAGAAAACAAAAACATATAAACAAAAATAATCAGTCTCCTAAGTCCAAGACACGTCATCTGGAAACATATTGAAGGCTATAAATACCCAAGCACATAATGAAAACATCCGGTTAAAGTTTGGAAAGGAAAAAAAGTTTAATCCTCTCAAAAGCAGCATCCGAAAGAGGAACTAATTAAAATAGCACCCAAATATATTTTGATCTGAAACGAAAGATCCAAATATCAAGAAAAGGGAAAAGTTCAATTCTACCTTTTCCCTCTCTTTTTGGTCTGAAGTCAAAGATCATTTTGCCTTGAAGAAAACAGCTAGCATGCACTCCTTAAAAGGACAAAAGGACTGATATAGGTTAGAGAAAAAGGTAACAAACTTTCACATAGACCAATAAGAATGGTGTGCGGAGCTCACATTAAAGCAAACGGCATAAAAGTTGGTGGATCACTAAAATCCAAACAAAACGATCACTGACAACTTTTTGGCTCAATCCCAAGAATTCAAACAGGTCAAAATCTGTGCCTAACAGATTAATCAATGGCTCCAGATGCGCCACATCATACTTAATCAATGGTGAAGATTCAATTCAACCTCAATGATACACAATGGCTATATTAATGAGAGAAGCCTATAAAAAGGAAGATTCACAAGTTGAGAAGGTGCTGGTTGTTTTGAGAAAGCTATTATAAGAGAATTCAAGCTATTGCAATCAGTAATCTATTCCCTCTAAGAACCAAACCATTCAAAATCAATTTGTAAGAACTCACAAGTAAAGATTATAAACTTGAAGAGTTCAAAACCATTTCAAAAGAAAAATCAGTTGTAAAAATCTCATACTTGGGTAAGTATTGAGATTGGGATATAGCTTAGAGTTGGTACTTTAAATGGGATCTCCCTGTAGGACTCAACTTAGGTTTAGGTAGAAATCTAAGTGGTATATCATGCTAAAGGCAATAGGACTCAGCTAAGAGTTGGTGCTTCTAGTGGTATATCCTACATCCGGAAGGGGTTACCATTCAGAGAAAATTGTAGGCTTGATTTCTTCCAGTTAGAAAGCAATCCACTAGTGCAAAAAGCTCGGAGTAAGGACACTCCGGGGACTGGAGTAGGCAGAGCCAAACCAGGATAAAACTTTGTGTTTGATATTCTAACTCTTTACTTTATTTGCACAACATTTCATATTTGTATCATCCGGATCCAATATATCTGGAACATATCAAACACACTACACAAGACTTTTTAAAGTCTGTTAATTCCGCAAAAGGGTCATTCACCCCCCCTCTGACCTTATATAGACCCTCACAGGGACCAACATCATGAGGAACCATTTTTATTTCCCAACCTTTCTATAGAAACACCCCTTTCACCTACACCCTTGTCCATGCAACCCTTAACCATCTTAGAAAATCAATCACTATCCACTTACAACTCTGACCAAACAAACACATCAACCTCTGACCAAACAGCCTACCCAACCATCATTCCACTTCTTTCACCCATTGGATCTCCTATGCATGAACCTTTGATGATAAAAGGACCAGTTCTTAGAGGTTTAACTATTGAGGAGATCAACAATGAACAACCACCACCTCCACCAAATCAACCCCAACCCCAATTCAACCCACAAGCTGAAGTTTTGGGAGATATAAGGAGATTAGGAAGAGAGAGATATCCAGCACTGAGGATAGAGGAAGAAATTGATGCTGCTATAGCTAAATCATTGCTATCTGAGGAAGTGTTGAGGAGAATTGCTAAGGCTAGTGAGCCAGTGCAAGGATTTATGGAGGCAATGGAGGAGATGAAAGCCCACTTCAAGTCAGTTCCTACCCTATTCTTATTGGTGAAGGCTATAGTATCCCATACTTTGCCCATTTTATCTATTGCATGTAGGAAGGCTGATTACTTGAAGATAGAGGTTGCTGAACTTAAGTAGAAGATTGAGAAGATTTATGAAACCAGCAACAGAGTTGTGAATGAAGAGAGAGAGTTCAGGAACCCTCTGATTGACAAATTTAATCTAGTCTTGCAGGGATTACAAGCTTTGCTTAATAGGTATAGCATTCTGAGCAAGGAGAATGACACCAACACATCAAAACTGGATATAGTAATTGGTGCTGTGAATGGGCTGTAAACTGATTTCAAGAAAAATCAAGGCGACGCCAATGAGCTTAGGCATATGAAGGAATAGCTATTGGAGGGATTTAATGCCTCTGAACAGGGAATTTTGAATGTGCTGAAAAGACTTAATATATCTGACGCTCTGAGCAGTGACATTGTGATATCAGAGGCTGAACAAGAACCATTTCGTCATCAGAAGTTTGGTCACATTCATGATCAAATCAAAGTTGTTCATGCCGATATGTTCAATGATGGTCAAGCTCTTGATCAGATACACAAGCAAGTTTCATCCCACATTCGTAGCACCCTAGTTCTTGAGAGGGTGTTGCGTGAAAATAGCAAGATAGAGCGATATCAACCTTAACTCAAATCTCTATGGAAGGACTGAATGCACAATTTAGAGTCAATCAAGCGCAGTCCCTTGCTCTATTCGCTTGCTTAAGGGAATAGGACTTCATTTCTCAAATAGTTTATGAGTCTCAGGTCAAGAACTTTTTAGCTAATATATGTGGTGATCTGACCACATTCGAGGGAGTTCTTAACTCATTTGATATTCAAACTCAGACCATTTTAGGTTCAATGGAAATGGGGGAGAAGGATCGCAAGAAGCCTGAGCAAGCAGAAAAGGAGAGTGAAACAAGGATTGCTAAATTCAATTATGAGCTGTCCCAGACTCTGATGCGCATTGAAAGGGAATACTCTGAGCTTAGGAAGAGGAAAGGAAAGGATCCAATACCGCCGAAGCAAAAGCAATCAAGATGGGATCAAGAGGCTTATGAAAGGGACGCTGCTAACTTGTAAGGGCCAGTGCTACTTGATAAGTTATAGATTAGAATAGAAGAAGTTGTAATCTTTAGCGCTAATTGTAAACTTGGTATAGGTTAACTTTTTGTTGATCTGTACTTAATGATTCATAAATGAAAAGATTACTCATTCTATTCCAAGTTAAGAACTTCTTAACTTCTTATATTTTCTACTATACATCTACCGCTGACTTTGTAGGAAAATATGAGAAGTATTGTGGAATGCTGACAAGAGGAATCAAGGATTATGGGGGAGTTAGCATTCACTCTGAGTAAAATGAAGACGTTGAACAATGATACATCAAGCATTCTTGTGAGGTAACTCTGATCTAAATATCTTATTAATTTAATTCTCGCTTAGTTAATTGCCACTGATCAAAATAGGGGAGAATGTTGAACCAAGCACAAGGTTAGGCTGACTTAGTGGATGACTCAGTAGTGCTTAAATTTTGATCATACTAATTAAGTTAAGTTTGAATTAATTAAACCAATAATGATGTTAAAATAAATAGTCTATGGTTATAAGCGAGTTATTGAATTCGAGGGTAGAATTTTAAGTCTCAACTGATCTAGCTATTTAGTTTTAACTCTGAGTTGTTTTGGGCTGAGCTGTGTTATTAGTCGCTGACTAAGCACTGTTCACTCAGCGCTCGATATATAGATTGTGTTTCAGCTGAGTTATTTAGTTATTCATTTCGCCGAGTTGCTTTAGTTTTCCAGAAATGCTGACCATTCCATTTAAGGAAAAATGGAATCTTGCTTTTTGTTCAGTTACTTTTGCAGAAATTAATGGAAGACATCATACAAAAGATAAAAGGAATTAATGACACGATAAAGACAAAAACTCAGCGTAGATAAAGACAAAAGTTGTCAAGAGAAAAGCTGCACGAAGACAAAGTCAAATTGTTTTGTTGTAGTGCGTATCTCTAGCAGATGTGCGACTCTGCATGTATGTTAGATTGCTAGAAGGAATGGGAAGATGACACGTAACAAGTCAGTGCAAGTTCTCTCTAACGGAAGACTGGCATCAAACGACAAAGATTCAAATTTGGGGCTCTGATTCGATCTGTCTCTAATGGATTGATTTCTATTTCACAACGGTGTGATTCTATCTCCTAACGGATCAATTTGAAGAAGCAATGAGTAAATAGCTGAGCTGTCAAATTGCAGAAGATGCCAAGGCAAGTTCAACGGCTATATTCTTGATTTCAGCTATAAAAGGAGCAAGAAAGCAAGCGTTAGAACTTGGTGAATACACCTGAATTTCTAAGAAGCAAAACTCTGTCTATTTCCAAACTTTAAAGAAGTTCATTTAAGAAAGCATCTACTCAGCGAGAATCTGCTTCGCAACAAGAGATATTAGAATAGATCATTTGAACTGTAATATCAGATTATTTGTAACTAGATCAACGTTTCTATAAGTTGAATCTAGCTCTTGTTTTTACTCTATTGAGTTGCTGGTAGAAGAGGGTATTTTACTCAGTGGGTGAGTGATTACAATTTGGAGGGTACTTTCTGTAATTGGGACACTCTTGTGAAAGGCTTCTCCGTCTAGGGTAAAGGAGTTGAGATTAGTGGATTAAAGCCAAGACACTCTCTTGGGACTGGATGTAAGCACATGTTGCTTAACTAGTATAAAATCTCCGTGTTCTTTACTTTATCGTTGAAGTTTTACTCAGACTATGTTCAGCTCGCTGACCAGCTCAGCTCAGTTTGTTTAATCACGAAAAAGTTACCTGTTTTATTCTAGCCAATCATTCACCCAACTCTAACTCACTGAGTGTACGACCAACAAAAATAAAGAAAATTAAAAAAAAGTCATGAACAATTGACGTGGAGGGGGAGCATATGGTTGGAATTTTTTATATATTTTAGTCCAAATTATTTTATAAAGAGGAGTGTTTTTTTAAAAGTCCCTAAAATAAAATAATCAAGGGTATGTTTTACTCATTTATAATATAATTTTTTGTGCACAGCAAAGGAAATAAAATAGTTATTGGCCCTTCATACACCGACAAGTCACTCAAGAAATTCCAAATCAAATTAGAATTTTGATATTTTAAATAGGAATATTATAGACAATGAAAAATGAAATTACAGGTGAGTACCAGCTTTGCATATGCGAGCAGTATCCAAACACTTCTCAAGCTAGAAAAGTAAAAAAAATCAAACAGCTCGTCTTCGTCTCGTAGAACAAAATTCACTCGTGTTTCCGTATACTCTGATATACAGGAAGCGAGACGGCAACGAAGACCCCTAACAGATCGATCGAATTTGCGTCTCTGTTATCGAATCATCATGCCTTCTCGACGAAGAACTCTTTTGAAGGTCATCATCCTCGGCGATAGCGGGTCAGTAAAACCTATTCATGCACGAATAATTTCTGTATGTTTAATTCTTAAAAACGAATGAAGTCAATTGTATATATTGATTGGACGGATCTTTCGAGATCGTATGTCTTTTGAGCCCTGTTACTTTATTTTGCTTCTTTTTTTATCCGACTGTTGATTTGCTTGGCTTGAAATTATGGGGCGGTCCATTCCTTACATCTGAGTCGCGGTTCCTTCTTCTCGTTTTACATTGCGATTTTTCAATTGGAGCATGACTCTGAGGATTAAACTGCTTTAGTTATTGCTAGCCTTCTTTTTTCCCCATACTATTTGATTTTGTTGTTGCAAATTGTGTATCTATGAGATTATCTGGATGAATGATTGTTTATGTTAGGTAAATCATAAGAAGCTCTTATTATTGTGATTACCTTATCTTGGGTGGTTCTCGTCAAAAGGTTCATCTAATGGTTTGCATTTAATTCGTTTGTGCAGGGTGGGCAAGACCTCTTTGATGAATCAGTATCCTTCAGTTATTGATAATGTGTTTTGTGATTTTGTGATAGTTTAATTTGGCGGATGAAATTCCTTGCTTAAACAAGTTGAGTATTGCAACTTTGTCCTTAACTTTAATTTTAGATATGTAAATAAGAAGTTTAGCAATCAATATAAGGCAACAATTGGAGCTGATTTCTTGACTAAGGAAGTGCAGTTTGAAGATAGACTGTTCACTTTACAGGTTAGTAGTAGTACTTGGCTTACTCTATTCACAACAGTGCCATATGCATTCATTATAAGTTCTTGAGTTTTGGTGCATTGTTCAGGTACAGATCTTCCGGTGTTATCTTATTAATTTGGAAGACTAAATTGTGCATTTTGGAATTTATAGTGTGAGTTTGTTAGTGGCCAGAAAAGAGTTGTTTAGATGTTTGAATATTTTCTTGCTTTTTGCAGCAAAACAGTGTCATTTTGTATCTTTGCATTAGTCTTTTTTTCTTAATTTATGTGATTGAGGTATCTGGTATCATGACAAATCAGAGTGACTGTGACAAGATGATAGAATATTGAAGGTAGTGACGAAGAGGGACCAATGAGTCAATGGCTAATAACTTATCTAACTTTATTTGGCTGAGGGATTATATTTGTGGTATATCTTATTTAGTGGGTGGATCAGTTTTAGCCAGTTCAAAATCAATTACGGCACTTATTGCTATGGACTGTCGACAAGCCATTAGAACCGGTCTACTAAATGTCATTGGAAATCTCCAGGTTTATGGTTACAGTTCAAGAAGTTCCACGCTGAAGAATCAGGCTGCTCTAGGACTTGATTTTGTTGGAAATTTTGAGGTTTTATTTGTGTGGTGATACAGGGGAATACCCTATGTATAATCTTCCTGGTCCCTCTTTATTTCATCTTTTGGCAACTGATTGGACCTTACTCATCTAATGAACAATTTTTCACAGTTGTTTTCCGTAGTTTCTAACAATTTTGTTATCCAGTTGTTGAGTTTTTTTATGTATTTATATTACGAGTACATAGTTTGAAACATAAGCAAACAGTGTCTGAGTTAGGTATAGCTAAGATGAGTAACTTAACCTACGTTTAGGTTATTGAAATTTACTTTCAATTATTCGACTTTCTGAGGATCTTACAATGAACAAGAGTAATCAGGGAAAAAGAGTCGTCTAGCTGTTTAACTAGTTGAAAATTCATGGTTGGTGTGTTGATGATCTAAACTTGTAATCAAACAATGTCAAAATAGTGTCATAATCACTTTGCCTAATATCGTTTACAGTTATCCAACAACATTTATACGTTTTTGCATTTACTCTTTTACGTCCTAGATTTTTTGGGGTTATAATGATAATATTTATCCAAAATAACTAAAAACGATGGCCATAGCGAGGTACTGCTAACAAAATGTTTCTTAAGGCTATTTTTATTATGTTGGATAATGCATATATCCTTGTATAGGCCTTCTGGTTATTCTTAGTAATATCTTTAAATGCTAGTTTATTTTATTTTAAACCCTACATGATATGATTTGCCTCTTGAAATTTGTTCACTTGCTCCTACTTTGGCATGGTCATATGCTTATTTATTTCAATCCAAAGTGGGAAGTTGGTCACTGAGTAATCGGAGGTCTTTCATCTCCCTGATGTCAGGTTCTAAGTTGGTTGTTGATAGTGTTGTGAGCTAATTTATATTTTCCAATTCTACTTGTACCATTGCACAACTATAATTAGAACTTTTGGGGATAATATTATACACTTGATTTCTTTTGTGATTATTAGCAATTGGTACTGCATCAGCTAATGTTTGTTTAGAACTTTATATATAGTATTTTTTTATGATGTAAATGGTGAATAGGAATAAAATTGTGTAATACTTTTCAAATTGTGGCTTCTCAAATATGCCATTTGACAACTTTTAGCTCCTTTTCTACAGATTTGGGACACAGCTGGCCAGGAGAGATTCCAAAGCCTTGGAGTTGCTTTTTACCGTGGTGCAGATTGCTGTGTTCTGGTATATGATGTTAATTCAATGAAGTCATTTGATAACCTTAATAACTGGAGGGAAGAGTTCCTTATTCAGGTAATCCTTTCTTAGAACTGCGAAGTTCTTGATTAGAATCGACATTTTAGTCACTTGTTAATGCTGATGATTTGAATCTGGAAATTTTTTTGTATCCTCAGGCAAGTCCTTCAGATCCCGAGAATTTCCCGTTTGTTGTCCTTGGTAATAAGGTTGATGTGGATGGTGGAAATAGTAGAGTGGTATGTAATTTGAATTTGCTAACTGTATATTAACGCACGCTTTTGCATATTCGTATATGTAGTATATATACCTCCAATTCTTTTCTGCTTCAGGTTTCGGAGAAAAAGGCACGAGCATGGTGTGCCTCCAAAGGTAACATACCATACTTCGAAACTTCTGCTAAAGAGGGCATCAATGTTGAAGAAGCTTTCCAATGCATAGCAAAGAATGCCTTGAAGAGTGGGGAAGAGGAAGAGATGTAAGTTGATTCACGATGATTATGTTCATTTTAATATATAGGCTAAATGCATGATTAGTCCCGAACTTGACACTTTCTGCTAGATGCTGCCCCCAACTTTAAAAAATCCCTACCAGCCCCCTAAACATGGGCTAAACATGGCAAAGTGCACTCGCGGCCCTTCACATTCATTGGAGAGAAATAAAAAATTTGACATCTTTGAAGAGTCAAAAAAATCAAAAGGCGACACGTGGCACTAAGGGGGCTTGCAAGTGCACTTTTGCCACGTTTAGCGTGCTGGTAGAGACTTTTCAAAATTAAGGGCGGAATTAGTAAAAAGTGCCATGTTCGAGAGTGGCTAACTATGCATTTGGCCTACTATAATCATAAAACATTTGTCTATACTCTACACTTAAATACCGTTGCATTTTTAGTTCTGAACGATAATAAAACTTTTGATTGATGGGAGTAGTTGAACTTTTATTTGGACAATCAAAGTTTTGTGAATGGAACAGTGGAACTAATATTTGCTTCTTGGGCTGTGCAGATACTTGCCAGACACCATTGATGTGGGTACAAGCAGTCAGCCTAGGTCAACTGGATGTGAATGCTAAACAGCTGGCTCGATTCATCGGTATTAATGATATGTTTACAAGTGTTCTAAATGTGATAAGCACCCTTGTGTTTGCCATTCTATTGATATGTGAGGTTAGTGTACATTATGGTTCCTCGGTGTAAAACTGCTGTGATTTCATTTTAGGCACTATATTGTCATTGTTGTTGGCAAGTCAAAAAAAAATGTCTATTGGTTCGTTAAAATTTCCAAGATGTTTTGAATTATTTCATTCAAAGTGTGCTATGAGCTGTACTGATTATTAACATTTTATATGTAAAGCTCGTTTAAACTTTGGGATATTGCGGAGTGTTGGTAGTGCACATGTATATTATTGTTTCAATTCACTATTCAAACGAGTTAATTGCACACGGAAAGTTGGAAGTGGTTGTGGCCTGTGGGTCCTTAACTATCAGTATCAATGACTAGCCATATAGTCTCTCCATCTAGATATAATGCTTATTTTATACCTTTTTTCACATCTCTTTTTAGTTATTGTTTTTTATTTTCTATGTGCTTTTGTTACATTTTTTCAATCCTACCTTTATTAATTGTAGTAGTTGAGAATATGTTTTTTATTTTAATCATTAATGAAAAGCTTTGAAAATAAAGTAGAACATTGATTAAAGGATAAATAAGTAAATTATATCAATTAGTTAATTATCTTAAAAAATATGAATTAGTTAAAATGATGATTAGTTTTAGACGGTGTGAGTAATTGTTATTGGTTGAGAAAAAAACAAGAAAGGACCCACTTCGAAAGTTATCAAGAGTCTGAATCGTAGCTGGGAGCAACAATTTTCTTGTTTTTTTTTGTTCTACTTTTTGACAAGCATAGTTGGAGTGAGCTAACCGTCTGCCCGAGGTGAAGATGGGTGGCAGAGGATTTGATCTAGAGATTGAGCCTGAAGTTGTATTCCTCTAGAGAAGTTGAGATTTTTCTTTATTATTATTAAAAGTTCAACGGGGAGACTAATGCTCCTTAACATTAAATTTAGTTTAATTCATTTTATGTAGATGATAAATTTTCTATATAATCAATCAATTAACCAAATTTTAAACCCACGCCGGCGGCTAAATTTAGCTTCTGATGACATAAAGTTCTATAAAAGCCAAATAAATTAAATTCCTTTCAAAATTAAGATTTCAATATATTTAACAACAAATAGCATTATTTTGTGAACTTGGCAACTAGTACTCCACAAAGAAGACAACGCTACTAGCTAATTGCCATATAATAAAGGTTGTGCGACTGTGCAAATCACATAAGGAAATTAGTTGTAAACTTTGCTAAAATGCCTCCTGGTAACACGTCTCCTCCCTGCAGCACAAAGGAAAAAGGAAATAGTTGTCATCTTTGCTTTAAAGAAGTTAGCTGTCCGTCGCAGTTGCAGACCAAATTCATTTTATTTGGTTTTTACTCAAGTACATAATCTTTAATTGGATAAACCAATTTGTAACTAATTTTCCAGACACTTTTTGCTCCATGTACTATCTTTTGGTGCCTTCAGTAATAAATTATGACGCAAAGCACTTCCGAAGATCAGCAACTGAGAAAGGAAAATAGAATAACATAAAGGAAAAGGGGGCAGAGCAAACATTTGTGTAAATCCCAAATTCCAAATATGTAACAACTAACTGTCCGCCAACGAATTTGGAGCAGCAACAAATAAATATTAGGGATCATTACAGACTACACGACACTACATAATCTAAATCTCACAAAGATCACAACCATCACAGTAGGTTACCATGACATAAGTTAAATTCATCCCCAAACTCCCTAGGGAACATACGCCAAATGTTGCTGTACTCCATGTCCATGCTTTTAGCTACAAGTCAAACCAATAGTTCTTCATTTCGGAAGATGCCACATAATTCCTTCTCTACTAATTTACCAAATAAATGTACATGCCTTCTTCAGATCACTGGTTCTGATGCTCAAGTTAAACCGTGCCTCAAAACCTACCTTACAGTTAAATATTAACCAAGTTTAAGAAAAAATTGCATCAGCTAATGTTTTTCGTTCTCTATTCTAATAAGCTCTCAATGCAATAATCGAAGTGTGCAGCTTTGGCAAAAACAATTCAGTGACGCATATAGATTAATACAATACATCCGGAAACAACAGTAATTTTGACCATTGGAACATGCCTGGATCAAAAAATTGTCATACATTGTTCCAGAAAAGGTATCTCCAACTGAAAGTGTGAATACCCTTTGGAACGAAACATTTGGACTTAAAATGATGTACATTTTTGGTTGAGGAGGTATACTGAAACAAAAAGAACATGCATTAAAGTAGTTGCTAGGTTGATTAGGCCTTTCTGCTTGGAAATTTAAACATCCATCCTCTCAAGGGCGAGCCCCGATGAACTCTAATTCAGATTCAGTTTCTCAGTTACTCATGTTTCAATGTTCCTCCAATTATTTCACACCGTACCCTTCATTTAGTTTTATCAGTTAAGCCAAAGGTTAAGAAGGTTGTAAGCAGTCAGTGAATTTCAATTTCACATCACAATAGCACCTCAAAACTTTGTCAGTTTATAATATAATAACTAAAAAGCACAGAAAGGAAACCTACTTGGTAAAATGGTGTTGACTGACTGGCGTGCAAAAATCAATAGACTTTGTTCACATGTCACCTGAAGAAAGCTCACTTAGTCTCCTGGCCAGAAGGCCGAACTGGATTTCCTGTTGACACAAGAGGGTTTGCTGAGGTTGGCGGCATTGCCCCCATAGGCCTCGAAACTGGTGGCCTTTGGGAAGGTATGCTCATAGGAGGCCTAGGAATTGAGTTTGCCAAGTTCCCCGCAATTTTGTTAGTGGGCAGTGTTGGTGGCATTGCTCTAGATGACGATGGTGGTAACCCAAGTCGAGCTGCAATTATCTGTGCTCTCTCATGATACAACTTCTGCCTTGACCGGTCAAGTTGCTCTCTGACCCTCATTATTACATGATCCATTTCATTGAAGAATGCTAGTTTTGTTTCCAGCTTATGCAACTGAAACAAAAACACCTATTAGAGATGTTGAATTTCTATAATCAATGTTAAGATACGAAAAAATGAGAGCCCTCTAGCATATGAAACTACCTGTTTTTCTATTAATGATGCAGCAAGTTGTCTAATTTGGTCCTCTTCCTGATTTGCAAGAACTTCTGCCTTTACAGCTGCTGCTGACAGAGCAGAAACTGCAGCACGCTTTACTTTATGAATGTTATGATCATCTTTAAGATCCTTACAATCAGGTTTCTCGCTCTTATCAACTTCTATGCCTTCAGGTGCAAACAATAACGAGAATAAGGATATCAATTTGACCGGGAGAAAAGAAACTCAGACTAAGAATCTTGAAATTAATTGAGGTCATACTAGTCCAAATAAATCAATTTTTTTAAAAAAAAATGGGCAATTGCGCTTATATTAAATACAAAGACAAACCCACCCACCCCTGGTGTGACTCCAACCTGAGACCTCTAAAGGTCACAGCTTCAGTCTTAACCACTAGGCTAAGACATACGCCACAAATAAATCAAATTTCTTGGTTGTAGTATTTCGAGTTCCATCATCAACACTACGACTTGATCCTACACCATACCCCATAAACAAGAAAGAGAGAGAGAATATACCTTTAATTGCTCCATTTACAATCACTGGATCTTGTGCAACTGGTTGCCGAGGCTCTTTTTCTTCTGAAGGCAGCGAAGATGTCATGTCTACATCTATCTGTGTCTCAGTTGGCTGCGAGTGGTCCGCTGAATCTGGTCTAATTGGTTCCTGTTCCTCATTCTTCTCTGCAGGCAGGGGATTGGACACCATGTCAACTGTATCTTTTGATGCTTTGGCATCTTGAGAGGGCTCTTTAACTGAAATTGATGGAACCGATTGACGAGCCTCAGTCTTTCGTGAAGATTTTGAATCAGAGACCATATCCACATCCTTAGAGACAAGATTAGGCTGAGAATGAACGGATTTGGCAGATCCTTCAGTGTTCATAGCACTTGGTGCACACTCAGACAGGGAGGACTTCTCATTTGATTCTTTATTAGTACATGACTGGGGGTCTTTTAGCAGATCTGGCTCATTAGACTCCTTAACTTCACCGTGTTTGACTTCCTCAGTAGTAACAGCAATGCCTGCTTCATTTTCTGTATTTACTTTCTTGATGACATCGTCATTTGAAGAATCTGCTTGCAGCTTTTTCTCTGAAGTAGAATTTTCATCTTTCTTAGTATGATCATTTGATATATCTCCACCATCTGCAACTGAGGTCGAGAAATCTCCTTGCTGCGTTTGGCTATCTTTCAGAGCATCTTGAGCCATTGCAGTGGTGCTGCAGCACGTATCTCGTTAAGTAAGACAAATACGAAAAGGAAAAAAATGAAAGAGTGTAGAAAGGCCCTTGTGTACCCATCAAGTCCAGCTGGTTCCTTCTGGTCATCAGGTGGATCTTCCAAAACAAAGCAATGCCTTGTCGCCAGCTGCATGCCAGGAGAATCACTGCTTAAGGATTTCAAAGAGGTCAATGTTGATGCAGTAGCAACTTCACTTCCTACCAGATTTCCCAAAAAAGTTGCCTGGAGAAGAGTGATAACATGTGAGTTTAAAGAAGAAAACAACACACGGCAATTTACAAGTGGTATGGAAAGAATGGTTTTACTGCTTGCAGATTTAGTAGTATGTATCATAACCTTTCCCATGTTCAGAGAAGAAATGCATGCAAGGAGAGAGGTAAGAAGAAGATGGGCAGGAAGGATTTTCCAATTGTTGATTAAACCATGGATTCAAAGGATGACACATATAAAACACAGACACAGTTTGCTTTGCGCTAGCACAATGAACATTTCAAAAGAAACTTAATTATTACTACTCACTAATTATTCGATACAACTCTTAATGTTTCATAAAATATTTGCAACAGGAACTTCTGTTTCTTTTGTTACTTAGTATACCTCAAGATGCGTTAGAAAAAAATGTTCCAATTTTTAGCTGAAGCAGGAGAGAACTTACCAAAGCCATGACTGGGTTTCCTACTTCAGCAAATACAAATCTGTTTTCAGAGGTAGGTAGATAACCAACAGCTTCAAATGCTTCTCTAAGTGCTTTAAGTGCAACTTCCTCACTTGTTTCTTGGGCAGCCTTTACTTCATTTTTATCTTTTACCTTTTCCTCATCAATTATTGCTTCACGCGCACTGTCAGATTTTACATTTTCCTGATGACCATCACTTGCATGTTCAAGTTTAGGAGCTTCAACAGTATAAGTGTGGGATTGATCGTCCTTAGCAGCAGTTTTATCATCCCTAATTTCTGTCTCATCTCTAGTAACTGCCGATGAGTCATCAACTGCTGTAGGTGGATCTGTGCTTTCTTTTGAAGATACAACTAAATCACCATCTTCATAAAAAAAAACATCCTCAATTGGCATCTGAAGAAAGTGCAATATACATTGAGCTTTGGTTTTGGTTGCAACATGCTCTGCAATCTCATTCCAATTTTCTTTATAAAGCTCCAATGCTTCAAGGAGAAGGAGGGTCTCCTGATCTGTCCATTTTCCACTGCTTTGACCAGGAGCTTCAGCAGGCTCCATGAGAATAAAATCTGATGAAGACATGTTCGAGGCAAACTTGCGGTTACTAAAGCATTCAGCACATAAATCATAATCTGCCTGTGAAACAAGAACGCAATCAGAATTAAAGGTCATGATGGAAGTAAAATATTTACAAACTTATTCCTTTATCACCACCTCACTATCAGTGCCAGTAAGTTGTCAATCATGGCATTGCTTGTTCAAAATAACAAACAGGATCATTCAACTAATCTTCATTGGTATTTGCCAATGTTGCATGGATTATATTATCGAAACTAAATACAAAAAGTAATTAACAACCACACAAGCATATAATTATGATCTCTTGGTTTTTTTTGCTACATAAGTTAATCATATGGTGAAGATGAGGCATTTCTGCTCCAATCTAAAGAGTATGTCATTCTCAGAAACTTCTGCTCAAGTAAACAAATAGTCCCTCCGGTTCCTTTTGTTTGTCATTCTAGAGTTTTTCACAGATTTTAAGAATTCATTAATTAAGGATACAAGATTACTATATTACCATTAAATAAAATTAAAGGACTAATGATTTGTCTAATGTATCTTGGGAATGTGTTGTTATATATATGGGCAAAATTGGGAGAAAGAGGGAAATTAGGGAAATTAATTATTGGGAAGAGAGAATGACAATCAAAAGGGAAAATAAAATGTTGAGTAAAATGACAAACAAGAGGAACCGGAGGGAGTATTAAACAAAAATTGGATGTATCAACTATAAATGGCATTCCTACTTTCCTAAATTAGAGACTGATTTTAAAGAAAAGTATAGACGCGACTCGCTTCAATGCACAACTGCTCCACCGCTTAGTCGTTGCACGAAGTCCATTGGGTTCCTTCTCCATCCGACGACTAATTGGTTGGGCAATCAACTTCGGCTAACTTGAATAACTTTATCATCTTCAAAATAGTATGCTTCTACAGTGCTTTAATTTATCATAGTAAATGAATCGGTAGAATCGTAAGATTCGACCAATTCGCCACTGAATCCTATTGAATCATAATGGGTGAATTTAGATAAACCCCATAGATTTGAATCGGTTTGGGGTTGAATGAAATTGAATCGTAAGATTCGTATCGAGAATCGTAAGATTCTGACAACTATGCTCATAAGTCATAAGAAAGTAGCAGATAAGTTCCGGGAAGCAACAAACCTGCTTTTGGCAATGGTAACGCTTGCGAGAGCAATCAGCTGAACAAGAATTACAATGGTACTCAACTGATGGTCCCTCAGGCTGCAAAGATTCTTCTGCAACTGAAGACTCCGGGAAAAACCTAGATGTCATGACTGGAGTTGAGAGGTTAGGCTTTGAAACAACAGGTATAGATGGTTTAATGTTTTCAAAGCGGAACAATTTCTCAAGTAACAACTCCTTCTCTGCCACTCCATGATCATCATTACTGGCAGTAGAATCTCCTTGTGGGAATGGATGGAAATTAATCAATCCCCAATAGTCCAGGAATTCTAGAACCTCTTGCCTTGCATCTACATCAGCTACTTCAAGCTCTAACAAATCTTTCAACTCAATCTGTACATTTGGGTTTTTATGAAATTTTTTCACAATCCAATTACGTATCTCCATATATGTATCTGGGGTCCGAGTCTGAGACTTGCCGTTAAAGAATGAAGGCAATGTCCGCTCTTCAAGGGAGTGAATTTTTGTCCATGAAAACCAACCTGGAATTGAAACAAAGCAACACGGCTTAATTATGTAACGTTTCAGATCATTACTTAAACTATTGCTTTGACACCAATCTCAACTAAAATGCATGAAATTTGAGTTTCCAAACAAGATTTTAGTGAACTAAGTATTCGTAAGTAACCCACGGGGTTAACTCAGTAGGTAAAACCACTGGGCATCAAGGTGTTCCTACTAGGAAGTATGCTCTCAGCTGTACTGTACAGACCTAATTGGAAACAAGAATTATCACATCTAACAAGCCAGAGATCTCATGTGAGGCACCAGCCGAGTAAAATCATATAGAAGGTACACTGTAATTAGTTATCTGTCCCGACAAAGATGGTAGAAAACATCAAAACATAAATCAAAAGACTACATCCTAGATATTTTTTTTGGTAAAGAAAATTGTGGGATAAATTGTTCTCACAATTCCGACCCGGGAATGGTTAAGGCCAAAGGTCTCCCAAAGAGTCCAAGGATCAAACTTTCGACCTTTGCGGTTCAACTAGCCATTTTTTACCACTACATCCAAGATATAACTATATTCTTATAAGAAATACATAGAAGACGAAGAAAACAAAGTTGATACCACGTATTGAAAGGGTGTCATGTAACAGTCATAATAAGGGAAGTAAACTTCCTGCCTAGCATAATCCCATTTGGTAAAAAACCAGTAAATTTCAAACAAAGTAATGCATTCACAAATCTAGTTCCAACGCCATTAAAAGCCACTCCAATTCCATCAGAATGCACAATTAAGGAAGTTCCATAAGACAGAATAATTTTTTGATTTCATAAATGGAAGACCAAAGTTAGATTGAACTCAATTTAGCAACCATACTGAAGTGCGAGACTTTAGCTTCCTCAGCAACCAACACAAAAGACAATTTTCAACAACTACAAAGAGAAATTCGAACTTCCAAGACAACACTCACCACAATGGTTGGGCACAACATGAACATTAGATTCTCGAGATCTAATAACCTCAAACTCGGCCTCAATTGATGCTTTCAACTCCTCCAACTTAATCAATTCCTCCTTCGCGGCTGCCACTGATGCAGACTCCTGTGCGGCCGAAGCCAACTTCTCCTGAAGCTTATATCCAGCAGCAGCAGAGGAAGCTGGAGACGCCAAATTGCTGGGGCTCTGTCGCGCTCTAGTTAAAGGACCGCCGTTGTGGATCGGAGAGTGAGAGATCGCAGCCTTCTCGCGCGTTAGCCGCTTCGACGGCGTTGATGAATTACTGGACGTTGAAAGTGCGTTTGCTTTCCTCTTATTCCCTCCAGCTCGACGCCGTGAAGAGGCGGGCTCAGCTGATGCCGGTGAGTCCGAACTCGCCGTAGCTAAGCTACCGGCCGGTTTCTCCTCCATTGGATGAATTCGCAGAGGGTTTTGGGTCTAAGGAGCGTATGAGCTATGTACCATTTCTGGATTGTCTAGTAGATGTGAATTTATGTTTTGGGAAATTCACCCATTTTGCAACGATTAGACCAGAAAATATAGCTTTTCTTTTTTTAAAAAAAAGTCCCCATGCTAGTGGAAAAAATTTGTATTAGACCCGTCCCAATTGATGTTAGTGTTAATCCAACACAAAGAACGACTTCTACCTGTAATTACAGGTATGAATAGATCATAAATGAAAATAATTGATTTGAATTTGTATTTTTTCGTGTTAAAAGATCGAAGAACACCGTAATGAATATTAAGGCGAGGTTGAATTACGATTTGTTAAATATCAATCAATTTCGGCGGGATTGAATCACGATTTGTTGAATATCAATCAATTTTCACTACTTCTGTAATGTCACAAGATTAATAACGTAGGTTTATAGAATTCTTCGCTATGGGGAAAATTCGGGAGAGGGAAAAGTTGGAGTGAGTGATCGATTTTTCATCGATTTAAAATGTTTCATATAAACATCTAGTGAGAAAAGCAGATAAATATCATGTGTTGGCCCTTCTGGAGAAAAATATTTACACTTAAGTTTATATATTTTCAATTAGGTATTTAAACTTGTTGATTCTTCGAACAAGTTCAATAACCCAAATTCGATCCAATCTTTTGATTCAATTGACCCATTCATGAATGGACTGATTATTTTGAACAAGTGTAGAAGGGAAGTGTTTATATAGGTGATAAGAAGGCTATGATTAAATAGATGCACGACCATTAAATTTAAGATCGATTGAAACATGACCACCTTTTATTCATTGGAAGATGGACTGGGTCATGAAAACTGGTTGTGGTTTACCGCTTGAAAAATTATTGAGATCAATCAAGTTTGGCGATCGTGATCGTTGGGTCATAGTTTATGAATTACAACTAGGAGTAGGAGCCGATCATGGGCTTGGAGGGCAAGAGATATGATATTGTTGGTCCCCATGCATACATTCAATGAGTCAAAGGGGGGGTAAATGACTCACTCAAGAACTTATGAAACGTTTTCGCAATAAACAAATGCTCCGCTGAGTGAGGTCAACCGGCTGAGTGAAATTCTGAAAAATGCAGAAAAGTAAAGAACATTAAGATTTTTATCCTGGTTCGACAACCTGTGCTTACATCCAATCTCGAGAGAGTGTATCGATTTTAATTCACTAATCTCAACTCCTTTACCCTAGGCGGAGAAGCCTTTCACAAATTTCCCAATTACAGTAAGTACTCGCCAAACTGCAATCAATCACCCGCTGAGTAGAATACCCTCTTCTATCAGCAACTCTCTAAGAGTTTAAACAAGAGCTGGATTCAACTTATAAAATGTTGATCCAGTTACAATAATCAGATATTACAATTGAATGATATATTCTATTCTCTCTTATTCTAAAGAAGATTCTCACTGAGTTGTGCTTTCTTGCTTGAACTTCTTTAAAGCTTGTATTTTGACAGAGATTTTGCTTCTGAGAGATTCAGGTGTAATCACCAAGTTCAAACGCTTGCCTTCTTACTCCTTTTATAGTTGGATTGAGAAAGTAGCCGTTGAACTTACTTTGGCATCTTCTGAAACTGACAGCTCATCTATCTACCCGTTGCTTCTTCAAATCAATCCATTAAGGAATAGAATTGCACCGTTGTGAGATAGAAAATGAATCCGTTAGATTGAGATTCAAGCTTCAATTTGAATCCTTTATCATTTGATACTAGTCTTCCGTTAGAGAGAACTCATGCTAACTTGCTACGTGTCATCCTCCCATTCCTTCTAGTATTCTGACATTTGACAGAGCGCGCGATACTAGGTTGGTAGATCTGCAGAATTGCCCAAAATGGCAAATGACTTTTTACAGCTTTGCATTGGAAGACTTTGTCATTTTCTTCATAATTCTCAATTGTGCAAGGCATTAATTCTTTTTATCTTTGTCTCATTAATGTCATGCAAAAAGCAACACTAAAAGCAAATATCCCTTTTTACCATAAATGGTAAAGTCAGCAGCTTTGACATACTTAAAGTAACTCAGCTAAAAATATAATCGTAAAGCACAGAACTGAAATAAAATCTAAATATCAAGTGCTGAGTGAATATTACTAAGTCAGTGACTAACGTAGATACTCACCTAGGTCACTCAGAGTTAAACTAAATAGCTAGGTCAGCGGAGACTCAAAATTCTACCCTCGAATTTACTAACTCCTCAAACAACCATAGAATATTTATTTTAACATCATTATTTATTTAATTAACTCAAACTGAACTTAATTGTTATGATCAAAACTTAAGCACTACTAAGTCAGTCCACTGAGTCAATGAAACTCGTGCTTGGTTCAACAATCTCCCCCATTATGATCAAAACAGGGAATTGGGGAATCCCCGATTTGGAAACGGGGAAAAACTTTTCCCCGAATCCTTAATATGAATGGGGATGGGAAAAAAATTTTCCCCGAAACCTTAATAGGGATGGCCCCGATAAGCCCCACTTTCAACCCTAGTAGAACAGATAAATTGAAAAAAAATAAAATAATAATAAAAATAAATTCGTGATAACTTTAAATGAGAGACATGAAAGGGACAACAAATTTATTTCCGCGGGTGCAAGTCCTATTATAACTTGGTCTTCTTGAAAAACCATATAAAGAAGAGTTTCAGTGTGCATATATTCTCTGCAATTTTACATTTTTTGCTCTAATTCCTATATTGACTTACTTATTGAGAAATCTATTATACACCTAGTTAGGGTTAAAAGTAGGGTTAATGGGGTGGGGAATTTATTCCCCATCTCGATTAAGGTCTTGGAGAAAATATTTTCCTCATCCCTATTAAGAATTAAGAAAAAAAATTTCTCCGTTCCGCATCGGGGGTTTCCCATTTTCCATTGTGTATTTCCCAAATTTTTTTTTTATCAAAATAACATATGATTAAAGTTATTTCATATTGAAGTAACATATAATTAAAGTTATTTTATATTGATCTTCGAAAAAATTAATATAACATATATAATTAGTGAAAATAATTAAATAAATTAAAAATAATTTAATTTATATCAATTGTAAAAGCTATTTAATAATTAATAAATAATTAAATGGTGTTAAATATTATTTTTTTAAGTACGTTACTACCTTTTAATACATACTAATATATAGAATTGACAAATATAAGTATTATATCATTACATTTTAGAATAAATTGTTTATGTTTCTATAATAATTTTTATAAAGTTAAATGTTAATACTTATTATAATTAACATTAATTTTTTTATCAGGTTCAAGAATTTTTCAGGTTGGGAATGATGTCCCCACCTTCATTAAGTATTCCGAGAATGAAATATCTACATCCTCGTGTTAAAGATTCCCCGTTCCCATCTAATGGATCCCCGTAGAATTTAGTCCGCCCCATTTTTAACTCTACACCCAGTGTTTAACATCCTTATTATTATTGCAAGTAATCGACATTACCGAATCCAGGGCTTTGGCTTTGAATAATTCAACTATACCTATTCCACATTTGGGCTTAGTTAAATACAAGCCCACCTTTACCATTCAAGGAGGGAAAATACCATAACTGTTCAAAAAGGGCTTTTTTTTTGTGTATGGTATATAATGAGTTTGTACCATAGGCCAAAATTACTAAATACAAATTTAAAGTTCTCGGTTCCATCTTCATTCTTTACACTCTAAATTGGTTTTGTACACTTAACCGCTTAATCAGATACTAATTTGGAGAAAACGCATATCATTCCAAACCAAAAAGAACGCACCATTTTCACCAATCAACGCACGATCTGCACTCCCATCTTCGGTATTTCGTCGTTCAAAGAGATAAATATCACGTCACCCAAATTTTTGAAACCATATTCGTTGTACTTTAATCCTAGAATATTGATTCATTACATAAGAATAGATGAGAAAGAGGAACTTCATGGCTAAAGGAATCAAAACTCATAAATCGGAGGTAAATTATTACATGCATTTTGTTAGTTTACAATCTCTATCATTTTCTTTCAGAGGATTAAAGAAAAAATTGTGCCACTACTTTATACTATTTATAATTATGTACTTTTTTCAAACTATTTCTAATTTTATGACTCAATGAAATAGTCAGCTTTTGACAAAAGCGTCCTTCAAATCCTTTGTTTTAAATCAATTTTTCCTTTTTTTTTCTCTCCCCTTTCTCATTTTCTTATTCTTTCAACAAAGTAATCACCATTCTTCAATATATTTCTTTTATGCCAAAAAATATCGCTTCTAAAAATATAGGTTTGGAAAAACAGGGAAACATATAAATAACGGAAACAGATGAGTATATAAATATGCATTTTTATGATTTTAATCTTTCTAAAAGAAAAAAAAATTACATTATAATTGAAATAAACATATATTTACGTTATTTACATGTTTCCTTATAGTTGACGATCTTATACTAGTGCATACTCTTTCCATAAATACTAATTCCTTTGTTCGTCCTTTTAACCAATGTGGTATTTTTCTTCGATTTTGCAATCTATTTTTCGAAAATAATGTAAGCTAATGTTAATTATAAGAGTAAAAGAATGTTAATTAGAGAGAAGATTTACCGTGGGAGGTAGATTTATAATTATGAAACTTAAAATTTGTATTCATGTTATGGTCGAAAACTTTAGTGTAGAAATATAACTCATTTTTGTAAATTGCCCTATAAATTTGGGTTTAGGAGGTCCATTCTATGATTGTATCATTTTTTCAAAAAGAAAAGGAGATAAAGTCTCTTGAATGTGGAGTTAGATAAAATTGCCCAACCCATGTGATGATGTAAATACTTTGCAATGTTGTTTATTAAAGTATTTGGTGCATAGCAAAAAGGAATGTTGGGTCACCATGTATCAAGGGAATTGATTAATTCTTCAACTCGAGTATCCAGTCCTGATAACTGATGTGCAGTGATACGTAAAATTAAATGCCAAGGGAATAACACAGTAATATGTACATTTTAATATTTGTGTTTTTTTTTCATTTCCAAGAGAATAAAATCACGTAAATGCATATTTATAATTTTTTGTAGATTTAAATATATCCACATCTTTTTGTATTTTTATAAAATGGTACTATTTTCGGGAGAAAGGATTCTCTAAGGTAACTTTAGAGTAAAGTTAGAGAGAGATAGAGATAAATGAAGTGAGAGATGAATTTTTTTGGGAGTTGTGTGATCAATCTTAGCCGTTTAAAATGTGATCAATGATTGAATATTGCTCAACTTTACTCTAAAGCTGTTTTTCAACTTTAGAGAATCCTAATCCCCTCTGATATATGTTTTTGCTTCGGTTCTCGTGTTATGTCAATTAGTATTTTTTTATGTGAATTATAGAAGGTAATTACTAGTATTTTTAGGTGAGTATTTATTCTTAATTGAATGTGGAAAGAGGTGAAAGAAATATGTTGAGAAATGGTTATTAATTTGTTCAAAGAATAAGAAATATTTTTATTTGGAGAAAAGTGAAAGGGGAGAGGAAACATGGAAAATTTGATTTAAAATAAATGATTGAAGTGTGCTTTTGCCAAAGGTGAGAATCACCATAAACTTAAAAATAATTGAAAAGATGCATAAATTGATAAATAGTATAAAATAGTGCTACAATTTTTTCTTTAATCCTCTTTTAAAATTATGCATTAGATAAACCTAAACTTATATCTCATGAAAAGTATAATTCAGACTCCACTAACCATTGTGATGAACTAAAACTTTAATTTCATCCATTGTTTAAAATGAAAAATCAAAGAAAAATAAATAAAATGAAAATGCTGAATAAAAGAAGTGACAAAAAACGATAAACACCATCACGTACAGAGATAATTTGGAGAGTAGGTAATAAATTTAAGTTTTAAAAAGAAAATATAATAAATAAAATTACCTAATGTTGTATTTAATAAACTGGAAACTTGGCTTATTATAAAAGAGACAATTTCCCTTTTCTGACTAGTGGACTTATTAATTTAGATAAAATATAAAATTTTGAAGTTTCTATGTGTTCAATAATTAATCTACTGTCAATTTAGTTTAAGTTTTAACTACCTTTTATTATGTAAAATTCATTGATATTAATGTTAATATAATATAAAGCACACAAATTGTTATTAAAGGTTAATGCATCACTGACTAATTTTTTTAGATTTTTATTTTCTTAAAGATCAGAGTATAATCATATAGTAAAAGGTAAATAAATTTAGTTATTTGGTTACAATATTTAGGTTTATTTTTTTTTAATACTAGTATTGAAATTTGTACGTTCTGTTTTTAATTTATTTTAAATAATGTAATTGTGTTGTATTTTATTTATTAAATGAATTAATGGAAAATTTTGTTACTAAATCAAGAAATTTTTTATATAAACTTTAAAATTATATCAAATAGTAATGTCATACCTATTATAATAAAAAGTGTGAAAACAACTCGTAGTAAAATAGGAGTTTGATAAAAGTGAGCCTCCGAAAAACGTGTTACTGAATTCTTTACAAAAAAAGAAAGTAATCTTCAAATATGTTTATCATGAACTGAACACCTTTTTTTTTTTTTTCTGAATTATCTATCTCACTTTCAATTCAAATAGCAAAAACAAGCTTTTAATTAAAAAACCAAACGGACTTAATGCTACCCTCTATTAATTTTGCAGGAATTACAAATAATAATATATACCAAATGGTTCTTAATAAAGCGATCAATCCCAACACTAATTAATACAACAACACTACTTAATCAATCAACATTTTACAAACAAAAACCCCAATAATTATAAACTAATTACTGTATAATCAATATATTATGTGTATAATCAATTATGATTATTTTCAGCAGTATCTTTTTCGCCATTGAGTTTCTGGTCCTTGGTCCGGTATATGACAGCAATGGATCGGGTATCAAATTCTTTAACAAATTGGCTCTTTTTTACAGCATCTGAATCTTCAACAAATAGACCTTTTATTGCCTCTGGCATAGCTTGATTTTTGACCACTTTGTTCCAGTAATCCTCTGGTGTATTTCTTGCATAGTTCACATTCACAAGCTGCGAAATTAATAAGATAAATATTGCTTAATTAATTATGAGATAAATAAAACAAAGGTTTTTTTTTTTATTTTAATTGGTCCTGAAAACGAGCTAATTAATTATATGAAGAATAATTTTGAAGAAATTAGTAGACTCACCAGGAGAAGAGAGAAGAGAAGGAAGAAACAAAATGTGGGCTTCATGTTGTTTTGATTGGTAATTGTAATTTGGTTTGTGTGTGTTGGTGCTTAATTTATAGGCCAAATACAACTAATAGTGATTATATTTTATAATTAAATTAATTGATCTGACTTTAACGTAATATATTAATTAATTGAAAGGGTGTAGTTTGTGAGCAGTCAACTCAATCGATGGCTTTGGAGAATAAAAGAGAACATGAAAGTTGCTTGGACGTCGGTGCGGTGGTGGTGTGCTATTACTTACATATCCCAATTCTTGTTGGTTGTATTATATCTATTGAAATTTCAATTTGAAACTAAATGAGAATTTAATATGTTTTTTTTTTTGTATGCTCTATTTTTTTTATCATCTGAAATTTGGTCCGTGGGCCACTGGTCGAATAATTTAGATCGGGTACAGAGGCTATATAAGGGTCGACTCTAGTTTATAAAATATCATAATTTACTAATATTTGACAAGTCATATCAAAAGATCTCACTCGTCATTTGTCAGAAAATCAATGGTGGAGTGCGGTGGGAGCCGGTAGAGCCGCTGTCTTATCACTATCGGCCACTAAAAACCACTCTTATATGAGAATATTTCATCGGCCTAGTATCCGAGCAAAAATTATTTTATTCAATAGAGCCGCAGTAGGGTGCAATAATACTTTTTTGCTAAAGTGTTACAAATAATTGAGAGTTGAAGGGGTTCTTATAATTAGGTTTTCGGCATTCGTGGAGGAGCGGACCCATAATTATTTCGAAAGCCAAAAAGTAAAAGGAGAGAAATAAAAGTACCAAAATTGAGAAAGATAACCGGAGAAAAAGAGATTGCTAAGGTCAAGACCTAGCACCTGTTGTGCTCATGATACACATGCATCACCACCTTATCTAACAATTTCCATTTACTTATTACTAGTAATAATTTCTATATTCTAAAATTTGTAGGGGGCTTGGGGCACCTTTGAGCCTCATGTAGGTCTGCCCATGGCTGCGAGGCACTCACCTCTACCTCTTTCCGCTATTGCGTTAGCCGATGATATGTAGAGCTTCAAGAGAAATGTATAAACACGCTTCACTAGATTTGAAATTCTGACTCCAACATGATAAAACACCAAAACATTTGAGTTGTAAAAAAGTAAAAAGAAAGAAAAATAATATAGAAAATTTCAATAATGAAAAAACTTGAGTATTGAAAAGTTGAATAGGGAAAAGTAATACCAAGTTGGTATTGTACAGCTAGTGATCCACTAGAACAGCCACCTGGGTAAAATTTTCGAGCAATAAAAATAATCAAAATTTTTTTTTTTTTTTTGAAGATAGGGGAAGCCGGAGATACTGTTACTGTTATTTCGAGTAAATTGACACCTCCAAAACACACATTCAAGCCAACCACTTAGAGCTATAAACTGAAAAATATTAAAAATTAATACAATTAAATCTGATAAAACGTAAAATTAAATTAGTATAAACAACAACTTCAATATTAATACAAATTGTTCACAATAGCTGTTGTATAATTTATTGTTGCTATGAAAAACATTAAAGTTATTATGCAACAAAATACTTTATAATTACTTTTTGGGAAAAATAATTAGAAAACTAGTATAATTATATTTAGGAATAATTACTTTAACTATTTCTTGTTTTCGTAGCATTTAAATTTGAAATGGATATACACTTGACGTTTATTTATATTTAGGAGTATTTGGTTTGATAGAATCAATGCATAACAATAAATGAAAAGTAAAAGTTAAAAATATCATTTATTACGACTGTACTTTTCCTCTTTCCCATGCTAAAAGGTAAAAATAAAGATTACTATTTACTCTTTCTTCTTCGTTGTGATGTTTCTTTATTCTTTAATTCTCTGGTTTTTCTTTTTACCTCCCATGGCCGACCACTTCTCCTCTATCTCTTCATCTTCAGTTGATCTGATCTCACATCCAATCTCTGTTCATCTCTTATTTTATCATTTAACAGCTTGCAGGGGCAGTAAGTATTGTCTTGGGGAGGTAATATTGCCGGAAAACACCATATCTGTGGGATTTTCCGGCGACTGGGTGGGCATTTACCTCTGCAAGCCCATCCCTAACTCCGCCCCTGGCTACCTCCTAATTTAATAATCGAATGGGAAGCTACAAGAACTCAAATTTATAATATTCATTATCTTATCTTCTGTAATTGGTTGTATTTTAATTTATTCCTTCTTAATTTGTGAGTTGCTACAGTTGTAAGAAAACAAAATATTGGTTATACATATTAAATAGACGCGACAAGTATAACATGAACTCACTTGTTAAAATCAAGGATTCTTTGCCGTTGACTTGATTTTTTATATATACAAGTAGTACTATATATGTGGGGATTCTACTGCAATCCTTAATTAAATTTATTTTTTTAAGTTAAAAGTTATTTTTACTCTTTATTACCCTTAAACGGGTGAGAATAAAATTCAATCTAATAAGAATAAAGATAAAATAAGAAAAAAATAAAATTACCGTAAAATGATCATTATCAAATATGCAAAAATATCAAAATATTTAAAATTTTTTGATACCTATCCTATTCTTAAATATATGATTCCTCAAAGAGAGTTAAGAAAAATTTCAGTTATATGTTTCATACTGAATCTCTAATCAACACATTGAATCGAAGAATGTCAGTTATATGATAAGTATGGAATCCAAGGATGTCACAAATAGTAAAATACTTAGTAGGAGAGAAGTATAAAACTTATCGACCAACACATATAATATGTGGTTTTTGAGAGCGTTGGATTCGATAGATAAGTGAATATATAAGTAGAGTTGAGCTCATATAACACAAAATTAATTAGTTTGTTTTAAAGTCCAATCTACTCCATTTATATACCACTCATAATTCTAATATATTTGTAACGTGGGATATCACCTCACTTCTCCAACATTATTCGAGTACTCAACATTTATTTTTGCCGGTTCAACATTATATACTATCTTTAAAATTGAGTTATTTTATCATTTTCTTTTCCAAGATTCTGAAATTTTCAAACTTGTATCTACACCAATCATTTTGGATTAATCAAAATCAGCAAATCGTGAGAGTTCTTACATTTTCAGCAATAAACATAAAACACCATTTTATTGCACTTATAACCCATTGGATGGTGAACAAACAGTCCCTTGCAAAAGAAACTACTTAAAATATATCAATGCATTTATAAAACTAATCTAATATAAAACTCACTTTTCTGACCACTTGATTAAATTTAATAATCTTTATTATATCAATTGGAGAGGTTTTACCACAATATTCTTGAAAATGCCTACAATGAAAAATTTCTAACTTCTTTTTTTCTTTTATTATGGAGCTCGTTTTCAACCTTATTGCGGGGGCTACTATTTAATGTGATGATGAACTAAGTAAGCACCCAATAAATGACAATTAAGAAAGATATATATGTTAATTAATTTAACTGATATTTCTGCCATGGAACCCCGAAACCCTAGCCGATGTGCATCGCCGGCGACTATCCACTACCACCAGACCTTCCCCTGCAGCCCGTACCGACCCTTTCGACCTCTCAGACCCCGTTTCAAGTTCCTAAAAACCGAGCACAACCGGATCACCACCAAACACCAAACCCTAATCCCCTAAAAATTTACTTCGAGAATTTCCCTAATAGCCATGATTCTATGGCGATGAAACTAGTATTTAAGAGGTATGGTGTATCAGGTTGGGTGTTTGTCTCATCGAGAAGGAACTCGAGAAACCTCAATTTCGGGTTTCTTGACCTTGACGGAACCTTACCGCTTGAGGAGGCACTTTTCAGATTGAACTCAGTGATCATTGGAGTTGTGAAGCTTCGTGCTTATCGTGCTAGGTATTCGAGACATGCAGTTAGTATTTTAGTGTAATTGAATTGACTAGTTGACCAATACGATAGTGACATTTCATCGAACAAGTCGGGAGAGTGTGGAGTGCACACTTGTTCGGGTTCTGTTACGATCTGAGGGGTCTGGGGGCAGCGCCCTCGGGTGCGGGGTCCAGGGGCAGCGCCCTGGGCTGGGGTCGAGCTGACTTGGCAGCTCAAAAATTTTTTATTCATGGAAGAACACATCCTTTGAAAAAATTCATCTGAAGATGAATTTCTGACCCGAAATAGCATGTCTTTTAGACACAGCTAAAACTCAAAAAAGCATGTCTTTTAGACATGGCTGCTACCCGAAATAACATGTCTTTTAGACATGTCTATTGACATTTTGGTTATTTATATCACCAAAACGAAATTGGCAGATATACTGAAAATTTGGTTGGTATTTTCACAGCAAATAAAATTCTTGTTCTAGATTCAATTTCTGATTTTATCCGATTGAAAGTTTGGTGAACCGACCAAATAAATTTCAATCTGACAGCGTATTCGCAACTTTAGAAACATCCAAGTAATCCCCGAAATCCAACACAGGCTGCTGTACCCGCGCCCAAACTGATGGTGAAGCCTAGTAGTAAAACAAAGCATGTTTTTAGAAATTCACCTCGTGATAATAAATCGGTTGTGGAAGTCGTAGCTAATTCTAATGGGAGTGGTAAGGTTTCTCCAAAAGAACCTGATAGAGATACGCGTATCCCGAATAATGATGTCAATGAGAAGCCCAACGTGGAGATGGAGGTGCAGTGTGTTCCTTGGAAAGATAAGTCATGCATGGTCCATCTTAAGAATATTTCTCATTTAGGAATATTAGTGATTTGTCATATGAATATGGTTTCGTATTTAACTTTGCCACACCTATTGCTGGCGATTGTGTAATCGTATATGTTAAAATGGTGCTTGCTTTACACAGCTTTATGCATAGGGATTGGAAAGTGATGCAACATATTGTTTCTTCTATGCAGATGTTAACGACTGATTTTATTCCATCTGAATCAATTATGTATCTGGATTTTATGGGGCTTCCACCGACTATTGTATATATATCCCTCATTCGATTTCTAGCAAGAAGAATGTTTGATCGTGTTGTTGCAATGGATACTGATTTTGAAAGGCCGGATTGACTTGATGTGGTTTCTTGATAGTATCGTTTCTATTAGGGACTACGGATAAGAAGTTTAAATTATTGCTGGGATCTAGCGAATTGATCATTTATGCTAGTCTACGCTAGGGTGTTGGTTGCCAGCTTTATTAGGAGAACTTTTCAGATAGCTCGAGTGATTTAGAGGAGGAGGAGTCGGTAGGGAGGATTCGGTCCCCTTAGATAATTCTATGGAAGAAGATGTAGCTGAGGATATCGATGGTGTTAGTCATGGGAATCAAATGGCACTCATTCCACAAGTTAGCAAGAGTGCGAGCCTAAGATTAGAAAATGTGAATGCAGATTCGGTGGGGGTCTCTAGTTCTTCTAGGCCTAATATTTCTAATAGGAATAGAGTAATCCTTCGAGCGGAGAATAGTGTGCCACTAGAAAGTGAAGAAATGATGGTGTTTAGGGTTGGAGAGAAGCTTGAGTTGTTCAATATCCAACACGTAGAGAAGATCATGGGAGCATTGAAGGCTCAGTGGCACTGATCAAGTCATGTTGTCCAGGTTTTGCGATCTTATTTTATGTTGTTAAACTTATTATGTTGGAATTGCCGTGGAGGGCTTCTGAATGGTGCAAAGCAATTTTTTATTAGGAAGTGTATCCGTGATTTCTACTTGCATCTTATTATTTTGGTTGAAACAAAGGCTACATCTATTTCGAATCATGCTGTTCGAAAATTTTGGGGTCATAACGACTTACTATTCCATTGTATTCCTACGTTAAGTCTTTTAGGGGGGTTGTGGTTTTTTGGAATGCACAGTTGGTTCAGGGGACGATTATATTTTCGGTAGATAGGTATTGCATGGTTTAGACTTTTGTAAACCAAGTTAGGTTCATGTGGTTTACTTGTACGACCCTACTAATAGTGTAGAGTGAAACTAGTTGTGGCTTGATTTTTTGCCCTACATTCAGGGTAGCGATACTATGATAGTGTGTGGTGATTTTAATGAGATTCTGCATTGCTCGAAAAGATCAGGGGGAGGAACTATCTCGAGCTCTATGGTGAACTTTGAAGAGTTTGTTAATGATTGTGTTCTTTATGATGTACCACTCTTTGGCAGGGACTACACTTGATTTAATAGTCAATTGTGTTTGAAGATTGATAGAGTGTTGGTTTCTTGTGATATTCTTGACTGGTGGCCAGATCTAAACCTGATGATGGTGGATTCGGCTTTGCCTGATCATCTCCGATTGTTTTTCAGTCCCACGTAGTGAGTCAAGGAAGGGGAAAGATTTTTCGCTCATCAAATTATTGGTGGGACAACGAGGGATTCTTTCCATTCATCAAATCAAAATAGAATGAAATTGGTAGAGAATTTTTGAGCAGCAATATTGATTATAAATTGAGACGTTTATGAGATTTTATTCGATCATGGCATTCTAGAAATTTTGGTGGTTTAGATTGCAGTATCAAGGAGTTGAAGGATAAAGTATTAGCTTTGACTTCTAGTGGGGTGGTACGGCCTGTCAATGTTACCACTAGGTTGGAATTACAAATTGCACGTTCTTCTTTATTTGAGTGTAGGAGGAGTTTAGAGAAGATTCGGCATCAGCAGTCTCGGGTCACTTGGGTTGCGTTAGGAGATGATAACATGACTTATTTCCATGAATGGCGTCCGCTAGATCCAAGTGGGAATAGGATTACTCAACTCAAAGTGGATGAGGATGTGACTTATGATTTGAGTGTGATTACTGAAAAAATTAGAGGTTATTATCCGAGCCTGTTTTCAGGACCCGTTGAGGTACCGTTTGATTTGAGAGAGCTACAGTTTAGTTTGGTTGATGATGATGCAAATTTGAAGCTTGTCCAACCCTTCTCTAAGGTGGAAATATTGGCGGCAATAAAGGATTGCGGTGAGGGGAAATCTTCTGGGCCGGATGGATTTAATTTATTCTTTTATAAGCATTTTTGGAGCGAGATGAAGGCGAATATTGTGGAATTGTTTAATAATTTTTATACCACATATCGGTTACCTAATTCTATAAAAACCTCCTACACTGTTTTGATCTCGAAAGTCCTAGGTTCTTCTTTGTTGAGTAATTATAGGCCCATCGCTCTCATTCATGGTAATTATAAAATTGTATCCAAAGTACTTGCTAACTGATTGCAACCTTTGTTGTCTGGGTTGATTTCGGTAAATCAATTTGTTTTTGTAAAAGGTCATAGTATTCATGAATGTTCTTTCATAGTTTCTGAGGTGATTCACTCAATTCAAGAGAGACACCAATCTTGTTTGGTGCTTAAGCTTGATTTTTACAAAGCTTACGATTGTGTCTTATAGGGTTACATTGATGTAGTACTTAGAAGGATGGGATTCGATGAGATGGATTGGTTAGGTAGCTGATTGCCGTAAGAATTCGGCTGCTTCAATTCTTATGAACGGTTGCCCGAGTGCACTGATTCCATTGGGAAGAGGAGTCAAACAGGGCGATCCTATGCCACCATTTATTTTTATCTTGGCTATTGAAGGATTGAAATAGCTCATTGATTCTAGTGTTCGAAAGGGACTCCTGCTGGAGTTTACTATTAAAGGATTTGATTCGGATATATCTCTCCTTCAGTTTGTAGATGACACGATGTGCTTTTTACCTTTAGATAAGTCTCTTTTACCTTTTTTTGTGAATTTTACGCTGTTTTGAGTTGATTTATGGGTTGCGTATTAATTATAATTAGATTTCCATTATCGGTGTTAACATGCAGGATTCGATGCTGCATTCATGTGGAGAGTTTTTAGGATGTAAAATTGAGAAATTCTTGATCACTTACCTTCGGGCTCCATTGAGTGTGAGACGCATTTCAGTGTCTTATTGGGACACGTTGATCAATAAGTTTCATAACTGATTATTTGGATGGAAAGGGCATAGTCTTTCTTATGCGGGTTGGGTGGTTCTCTTGAAGTCAATTTTGTCGTCATTGCCGATTCATCTATTATCATTGAATAAAATTGTTGGAGATGTGTGGGTTATCCCATATGGGAAATTAACAAAGACTATGAGTGGTATATAAGCCATGTAGATTGGGCCTTAACACAAGCTAATTGGTTTTGTATTAGATGGGCTCAACCCCACTTGTATGCTCACTCAAGCTATTGAGTCCAACACTCTCCAGGCCCACAGATTCTGTACATGGTATCAAAGCGGAGAAAGGCCTGTCAGCCAAAAAGATCCTGGGTTCGTATTTAAATTCCTGGTGGAGTTTGGGCTAGCAGAGAAAGGCTAGACCTGGTGTTGACCTTGAGCCTCGGAGATGATAGACCAAGGAATGTTGACAAGTGGGAACTGGTCCAGGCCCAGTTGCACTTGAGGGGAAGTGTTGGAGATGTGTGGGTTATCCCACATGGGAAATTAACAAAGACTATGAGTGGTATACAAGTGGTGTAGATTGGGCCTTAACACAAGCCAATTGGTTTTGTGTTAGATGGGCTCAACCCCACTTGTATGCTCACTCAAGCTATTGAGTCCAACACTCTCTAGGCTTATGGATTCTCTATAAAAATGCCATCTTCGGTGAATGACAAGCGTATTAGTCATATGCGTAATTTCTTATGGAGGGGCAATTCAAACTCGAGGGGATTATGTCGGGTGAGTTGGAATTCTATAACTTTACCTAAGAATTTGGGTGGGTTATTCATTAGGGACTTTAAGCATGTTAATTGAAGTTTATTGTTGAAATGGATTTGGAAGATTCGTGTTGGGGGATCAGGGGTCCCTATGGTATGAAATTTGCATTCAAAAATATGGGTTTTCTTCATGGCAGTCATTAGAAAATTACGATGTTAGACATTTATCGGTTGTGTGGCGGGATACTATTGCGTGTTGTGCCAAGAATGAGTCATTTTGGGGCTTCTTCCTTACTAATGTTCGTGTGGAGATTGGTGATGGGGTTAGTTGCTCTTTTTGGCATGATAATTGGACTGCGAACCTAAATCTGGTGAATCTGTTCCCCGACCTTTACACAATTTATAATAGGAAGGGGTGCTCGGTGCAAGAGAGATGTGTATTTATCTTTGGCAATGCTGGGTTTTCTAGAACATTTTGGAAGAGGAATTTAAGGGTTTCGTACCGTGAGAGGTGTAGCCAACTTTAAAATTGGCTAGTCCAATGTTGTCCTTCTTTATTCGCTGAGGCTAGTGGTGGCCTTACTGGGGCCAGCAACGTTAGGTTGCTTTTTTAGAGGGGACCGATCGGTTTCTTTGGGAGTTGGGTGAGCAAAGACGTTTCTCAGCTTCTTCCTTCTGTCGTGGTTTTTATAAAAATTGGCCTAAACCTAAAGTTGATTTTATGGTTATATGGAATGCTTGTATTTTGCCAAAAGTGCAATTTTTTGGGTGGACTGTTTTTCATGGGCGGTTACCAACCAGAGCGTTTCTTTTTCATCATCATTGTCAAGCGGTTTTGGATGGGAGATGCCCATTTTATGATGAGGAGGAATCTACGGAACATGCGTTATTTCATTGTGTTGAAAGTTATAAGGTTTGGGCTCAAGCCTTTAGACTTTTTGGAATCTCGATTATAATGCCATATTCGGGGTACGATTTCATACAGCTATGGAGAGGTTTCTTCAATACTGGTCTAAGCAGAGATTTTAGGCTGTCATTGTGGTTCTTGAAGACTATCAAGGCGTATCAAAGAAGAAACGTATCTTCCGCAATCAAGCTCAAATCCACTTGCAACAACTCACGTGAAGATAAATACTAAAAGGAAATTTATAGAAAAAACCAGGCTTTTGGTACCCTTCTCTCATCTAATGGTTGAGAATTGATGAACACTTAATTAAATATTCTCTCCTATTAATTAAATCTCCTCTCATCAATTCTCAACCATTGGATGAGAGAATGGTACAAAAGGCTGACTTTTTCTATAAATTCCCCGTACTAAAAATAGGCTCTTACTTTTTATGATCCAAAAAGATAGGTGATTTGTCTTCCATAAAAAGTTGTAAGAAACATTTTCAAAAAGTGAGTTGACAACGAGAGAAGAAACACTTTTAGCCACCTAACAAGCTGACACAAGCAAGCTGTATGTGAGTAAAAGGTGTACAAGACTGAAAATTGCAGAAAGTTGATAGAGTTGACTTCCGCCAATGTGCATAATGGAAAGGAATCTAACGGAAGATCCAACGGCTATAAAGCAAAATAGTTGTTGTGAGACAATAACCAAGATTGAGACTTTGTGGAATAGTCACATCAGGAAGATTGTGAAGATTACCTATAAAAAGGCCCTTAACGGCAAAAAGAAAAAATGTCGAAGCTTTCATTAACAATTGCAATATCTCATTCTAATATGCAAAAATCTAAAAAGCAAACAACTCTCTCAAACTAGTTTGTCATCATCCAGAAAGCTTTGTACAATCTATTTCCAATATATTGTAAAAGTGATTCTTGATAACATACAAGATCATTAAAATCTTTTTCAATCCACAACTAAACAAGGTGCTTGCTGAGGTCTTATATTGTAACCTAAATACAACTTGGGGATAAGTTGTGATTTAGAAGAATTTAAGACGAGCGTATCCTAATCACCCTCTAGGACCAACAATAATCTTTTAACTTTATTTTAAATAACTTATAAGCACTTAAATAATTATGAATTCATCAAATAAAATACAAATATATACACGGCATATTATTTTATATATACAGTGCTTTATCTATATGTTCTTTTTAGTTGTTTAAGAATATTTACAACTTTACAAAATACTATAGTTGTCAATAACTTATTAGTTATTTTTTAACTGCTTATACATTCATAATACTATATAAGAAATAAGTTAAAAAACTGACAAACACCTCTTTTTTTTTAAAGAACGAGAAACACCACTTAAAAACATGTATTTGTAGTCCTTGTTATCTTATTTTATAAATCTCAGCTTGTTTGTTTTGTAGTAATGGCATAGAGAACAAAGTTAGTACTATCAATTAGTTTGAAGTTGAGTTTAGCAAATCAAGATGCTCCATGCAATAAAAACACATTATGTATGGAAATTATAAAAGAAGAGGGAAACTTTACAGATTGATTTGTGTATTTTGAATTGATAGAATTACAATTAATATTCGTGGAGGACAAGAAAATACTGTAGATGTAGTCATCATGATAACAATTTCAATCTGAACTTCACCAATTATTTTTTTTTTATTATTGAACTTCACCAATTAAACATTAAAATTTCAATTAATTTAAATAGCTAGATAATATAAAATCTAAAATAAAAGAAAAAATATATCATCGTAAAAGTCAACGTTGTATACCATTATAGTCCAAAACAATTATCTCACACGTACGTATAACATTATAATATTTGTAATAATTCTGTCTGGTGACACAATATTCAATTACAAATAATGGTTGTTTTTTTTTTTCTAAGATGGCTTAACAGTTGTAAATTAGACTGGCCCATATTGGAAAATGTAACTGATTGATACACTAATAGACTAAAGAATAGTGAACAATTTTGGTGGATATTAAGGCATTGACTTGAGAAAAGATTGAAAATTAAACGACCACTGTGGATGTTGAAAGTAAATAGTATAGGTTGGCACACTTTCTATAAAGGTCAACTAGAAATTTGAATCCATGACATTATATATATATATATATATATATATATATATATATATATATATATATATATAAAATATGGTGTTGAATTAATAAAAAAATAATATTTTATTTTATATTTTTTTATTTTTAATTCTTTTACTTTGTAAGTGCTAGTATTAATTTTTTTTGGTCAAAAGTTGTAGGCCACATTTTAATTAATTAATTTTTGTTTTTGAAATTTGAAGAATTGTTTATCAATGTTGGATTCGGCAATTTGGCTGGCTCTGTCTACTGGTCAACTTCAGTTTTGCATCTCTTGTGAACGGTCTAGTTTTTTCCCCTTTTTCGTATTTCGTATAAATTTTACAGAAAAATATAATTTCTTGTGTTTTCTTTTTTTTTTTCTTGTATTTTAATTTTATCCATTTTTCTTGTGTTTTCTTTGTGCTTAATGAAAATATCGTATATAAATCTGTTATTTTAGAATTGATTTAGCACGAACTATCTTGAACTTATGAATTAATTTCAATAAAATAATACACGCACTTGGGGGTAATCGGTGGTTATCTCGTGGGGGATCCTCCGATGCTTAAGTCAGTAAAGGGTTTTGAGGAATATTATGAAAGTATGTGTGAGAAAGTGGATGTACTTGTTTGAACTGACCTAAGGCCCTATTTATAGGCAATAGAGACATCCCAATTAGATTGGGAGTGAGAGTCTTAGTTGTGATAGTATTGGGACTCCACTGATGCATATCCGATTCTTGAATCCCAAGTAGATAAGGATATGGACAAGGAGAGAATATAGGGACCAGGGTCAGACTTGGATTCTCCTTCCTTGTAGGACACGGAGGTGCCTTTGAGCCGGTCATGGACCGCCTCGAGATTGTGACTATCTAAGGTGCCAAAGCGTTGTACGCGGCTATCAGGGTTTGTGGGCTTTCCGGCTGGATTGCGATATTAGCCTATGTCATGAGTCAGTTCCACTTGACCATCCCAATATAATAGATGAGACGAGTGGGACGGCTCCTTGTTGACCCAGTCTCTCGGTCCGAGATGGGCGAGGTATATTTAGTAAGTTATCAGACTCCCCCCATAAGTGTGAGAAGTTCTTTAGGGCTTCTGGCAGTTAGCCCCAGCTCAGATTTTGAGTAGATAAGAGCTAGGGCTACATGGCAAACTATCAGCCATGCATTCTCGAAGCTTCCTTAAGAAGCTTGAGTCTTTTCACATTCTTCGGCGGTAATTAGCATTTTTGAAATTCGAAACTAGCCAAAGTCCTCTTGATACGTGGCGTTTTTCTCTGCAATTCAATGATTGTGAGTCTTTAGTTCATATTTGTCTCCTTATTTATCCTTGAAATTCATTTTACTACTTTGGTTTCTCTGGGATTTTCCACCCCATTCCGACGACATCAGCTCTTTTGATTCACAAGGTCATTACTCCAGTGATTCTTGCTTCCTTAAGGCTCCCCATTTCTAACAAGTAAGTACTCTCTTTCTTCTTTATTTCTTATGAAATTCTCGTTCATTGCTGCTGTGCTTCTTGATTGTATACCATTATAGCCTGAGTTCTATGTTTGGAATCTCGTTTCATCGAGTTTCGCTAGATCGTATTATGCCATGATATATCTGGAATTTTTAGGCGAGGGTCCTTTGAGTCTTGAATTTTGTGCTTTAAATGCGTTCCTTTAATTTTGGAAAAAATGACCTTGACTGTGATTTGGCCGGAATCTGGGTTATAGTTGTCGGATTCTAGGTTTTGTTTAAACATATGCATGAGTCTGACGAACGTGATGAACATAATGAACACGATGAACACGCTAATGTCTAGGATCCCTTCCAGCTGAATTTTGACCATAGATCTCTTTAGGATAGCTTATTTTGTTTTCTGACTTGCTCTAGGGTTTTGAACCTGTTTTTTTATTTTTTTATGCGGTCATGTCTTCTTCATCGCTAAGTGGCAGTTCAAGTGACAGCCCATTAACTGTTTTATGTAAAGAACTTCCTGATTTAGTTTCACATACTTTTATTAACATGGACCGGTCTAATTTTCATCCCAACCCTAGGATTAAGAAGATAGCCGGGTGGATGGAAGTCAACCAATCGGCTGCTGAAGCAACCATAGTACCGGCTCCCAGGGAATAGCGAATGAAAAGAGCCGCCAAGAGACCGTCCAACGCCAAGGGCAAGGCAAAAATTGACAACCCAAAGCCGACTAAAAAGAAGGAACGCAAGATGACTCATAGAATTGAGAATATGGTCTCCATTATCGACCCGGTGGATTTGGAGTTTGAGATGGTAGTTTTCAAATGGATGCGAAGGTGTGATATTATGATGCAGTCCCAATCACACCGTGTTTTTGCTCCGCCTGAGGGTTGGTTCAATATTTACCGGGACCAAATTTGGTATGGATTTGTTACACCCTTCCAGTCGGTATTTGCGATTTGCTAAAATTTTGGGACGTTTACCCTGCTCAGATCCATCCTTTATGCTGGGGTGACATAGTGGGACATTACCGCCTATGCTCTGATTTAGCGTTTGACCCTGACTTCTCCAAGTGGATAGCGTCTTGTAAACTTAATAAAGGGGAGGATCATCTCCATTTTGCCTCTAGGAATGGGTTTTATCGATTTTTCAACCGCCCCGATTCTCTGAAGAATTTTAAGCATTTTTTTTATCTATATAAAATTAGAGGAGGGAGCTCCCTCATTTCTGACTCGCTGGTCGCTAAAGGTCCCACCCCCCTTTTCGGCCCCTAAGGACGATTACAATTTTAGAGTTGAAGTTGTTGGTAGCTTGCCGGATAGGATTTGGTCTCTAGCCAACGCGGCATATGAGTTTACGAATAACGTGCAAATTTTGAAAATTGACCCATTACTTGAGGAAAACTATGTTTTTTACCCCGACTCAAAACTTCCGGGTAAGCCTCTTATTTCCTTACTTTGTTTTTCCTTGTTTTTAGCATGTCTGAAGTAGCCGATTTCCTATCTAGCCTTTTAGAAAAAAGATCCAGGAACTTCACAAAGGAAAACACTCGTGTTGAGCCTATGACGGTTCGTGGAGGTGCTGACCCGTCTGCCGATGCAATTTTGCTTGGCAAAGGTGACGGATCAAAGAAGAGGAAGAAGAAGACTGACCCCAAAGGGGTGACAAGTGAGCCCCCGGCCTAGAAAGCCAAAGATAATGAGGTAATTTCTTCCCTTCTTTGTTTTGTTCACTAATCATGCCTTTTAGCTCCCTTTTTAGATGGCTATGGAGAAAGCGGCCCCCCTGTTGGACTCGTTTTCATCCGTGCAAAGTGTGGAATTTACTCCATCGGGACTGAAGGAGCAGCCAATCAGTTTGGTAGGAAAAAATGGCTCGATTTCTAGGGTCCCAATTCTAGAAGCTTTACATCTAGCTCTGCCTCTCCCTCGTGAGGCCGCCAAGTATAGGAGTGAAAAGTTTCGTCAGGCGGCCAATCTTCTATTCATGAGGCGATGGAGGAGAATGCCTTGGCTCAAACCTGGATCAAGTTGCTATTAGAGGAAAGTATAGCACTTGAGGTCAAAGATAAAAAAGCTCAAGCGGATGTGAAGAAGGCCGAAGAAGAAATTCGTCCCCTTCAGCAGGCACGAGACGAGGCACTTGAGAAGAGCCGTCAAACTAAGGAAGAGCTTATCAAAGTTAAGGAAGCATTGGTGGCTATCCAAAATAGTTTGAGTATTTAAGAATGCCGTAGCCATACACTAAACATGGGACTTGCTTACAGCCGGCGGGTATACAATGCTTGTTTGGCTAGCCATCCAGATTTGTCAGCCGGTCTCCTAGCTATCATCCCATATCCCCAATTGGGTGAGCCGCTTCCCAAGTTAGATTAGGAAAAGTCACCTCAAAGCAAAGACGATGTTAAAGAGGTGAAGGAATACGGTCAAGTCACTGGAGAGGTTGATCCTTCCAAGGAGGCTTTGGACAAGGGGGAGAGCGGATCCAACCTGCCTTAAGACTCAGTTGTTCCTCATGTTTGATTTTTGTAATTATTTAACCGTTAGCCAATTTTTTGTACGTACAATTATTATTTTCTATTTAAAGCCTTTGAGGCGCCTTTCATCTCTAAAGGTCTTATTTCTATGCCTTTGTGGATTCTTACATGCATGCTTTTGAATCGGTCCTACATTTTATTGCCGATTCGATGAATGTTTTAGGTCTTAAGTTTGAATCTTTTATTTATCCCGGTCTTACATTGTCAGTCAGTTGCTTATGTATGGCTTATCTAATGACTTAGAAAAGTTACTACTGCATTATCCACAAAGTTTCTACCGGTCTTATTTTTATGCCGTTTGTTCATGTTTTAGGGGTAATTGTTGCCTGAAAACATCTTGTCTATAATTTTAACTAAGTACTAAGCGCAAGACATTTTAAATTAGGACCGGTCTTATGATATATCGGGAGCATGATATAAAGTGTAATCAATACTTATTGAGGCAAATTAAAGAGTGCTATTATGGACAGTAAATTAAATACAAGTCCGGGAATTCTACGAATCCGGACAACTACTTGAGGGGAGCCGCCTCATGAAAAACTTCCTTAAGGGAAAACCCCATGGGAAAAAATCCTTAAGGAAGGAAAAAGAGTATGACTGCTAGAATCCCTAAGTGTTTATTGTATAGTAGGGCTTAAGATTAGCAATGTTCCACGTACGAGGAAGCTCTTTGCCTTTTATAGTCCCTAACTTGTATGTAGCCGGCCCGCTGCCTTTGATGATCTTGTAGGGGCCTTCCCAATTAGCGTACATCTTCCCTTTGCCTTCTCAAGCCTGTGAAGCTGCTGAGTCTCTAAGAACTAGATCTTCTTCTTTGACCCGTATTTCTCACACTCTCCTATCATGGTATCTTGCAATTTTTGCTTTGTAAGCCGCCATGAGGATCCAGGATCATTCTCTTCTTTCATCCAAGTTATCTAGGTGGTATTTCATGTTAATGGCATTATCTTTCTTTGTGTAATAAGCCACCCTGTCTGATGGTGATCCAATTTTGACCGGTATAACTACCTCAACTCCATATACGAGGAAGTAAGGGGTATGTTTGGTAGTTCCATAAGGAGTGGTTCTATAGGACCACAAGACTTTGATTAGTTCATCTGGCCATCTTCCCTTCTGATCTAGTACCCTTTTCTTCAATCCTTCTCCCAGGGTATGATTGGTAGCTTCCGTCTGGCTGTTCATTTGTGGATGTGCTACGGATGAGTAATGATTCTCGATCTTCTAGTGTTCGCAAAAATCTTTAAATTTTTTGAAGATAAATTGTGATCTGTTATCCACTATTATTCTCTTGGGCACTCCAAATCATGTGATTATATGCCTCCAGATGAAGTCAATGATTCTCTCGGATGTGACCGAGCTAAGTGCTTCCGCCTCGACCCACTTAGAAAAGTGGTAGTATCCATTTCTTCTGCCCCAATGCTTCTAGTATTGGGCCATCAATATTGATTCCCTAAGATGCAAATGGCCAATCGGTTATGATGGGTTTTTGATTTGCCCTAGGAATGTATTATTTTCTAGAATGGATTTAGCATTGGTGGCAAGTTCTTATGTATTCTTTAGTGTCGGGTTTGATCGTTTCCCAGTAGTATCCGGTCAGTGTGATTCTCCTAAGTAAAGTATGGGCCGCCTGGTGGGATCCACAATCTCCTTCAAGGATTTCTTCTATGACGAGCTTTCCTAGCTCCGGAGTGACACATTTAAGCTATGTGTCCTAGTAGGATTTTCTATATAATTCGTCGCCCAGCAAGGTGATTCGCATGGATTTTCTTGTTATCTTATCTACCTCAATCTTGTCGTTGGGTAACTTATCGCAAGCCAAGTAGTCATACAAAGGTTGCATCCATCCGAGTGACTTGCTCTTTGCATATTGGCCGGGTCAAGACTTTATACGGGCAACTTAGCTCTTTTCAATAGTCTTTTCCCGACGCTCTTTGGCTAACTCATCTACCACCTGGCTTTGTGTCTGGAAGATGTATTCGGTTTTTAATTTGGCCCCCTTGGCTTCTAGCCTTTCTAATAATGTTCCAACTTTGGCCAAATATTTGACCATCTCTACTCGCTTATTCCTATACATCCAATTGATTTGATTTGCAACCAATTTAGAGCCACTCTTGAGGATGATAAAGTCTGGTGCTATTTTGTTGGCTATCTCTAGCCCTTTGAGCACCGCTTCATATTTAGCTGCATTGTTGATAGAAGGAGAGGCCAACTTTGAGGCGTATGACAGCCTGATTTGTTCTGGCCTCGGGCATAAATAGTAACACCGACTCTGTCTGTGCAAGAGGAGCCATCCACATATATTGTCCAAGTTTCAGATCGTATTACCTTTTCTGGCTCAATGCGAGCGAATTCTACTATGAAGTCTACCAGTACTTGCGCTTTCAAGGCTTTCCTGGCTTTGAACCTTATATCATACTCCCTAAGTCTAATAGCCCACTCCGTTAGGCGACCTGATGTATGAGGTCTTTATAGCACTTTCTTAAGAGGAACACTGGTTCTTACTATGATCGTGTATGCCTGGAAGTATGGTCTCAGCCGGCTTGTTGAGTGGACTAGTGCTTGGGCTAATTTTTTGATCTTGGGTTACCTCAACTCTGTGTTCCTCAACACTTTACTTGTGTAATAGACGTGGTATTGCTCTTGTTCATCCACTCGAATTAGGACGGTTCCCACTGCCTCATCTGTTACCGATAAGTAAAGGTAAAGCGTGTCACCAACATTAGGGTGACTCATGAGTGGGGGCTTTGCCAAGAAGTCTTTCATTAGATTAAATGATTCTTGGTAGTCCTTATCCTATTTAAACTCCTATTCCTTCTTAATTGCCTTATAGAACGACATGCATCTTTTTGCTGAAAATGAGATAAACCGTCTGAGGACGTTGATTCTCCTATTAAGGCATTGTACTTCGTTCATCGTTTGAGAGAGCTCCATTCGGATAATTTCTTCTATTTTCTCTAGATTGGCCTCGATTCCTCTTTCAAAAATCATGAATCCCAAATATTTTCTGCTCTTGACACCAAAGACACATTTCTCTAGGTTGAGCTTTAGTTGGTAGGCTTGTAAGGTTTTGAATACCTTCTCTAAGTCATCCGTATGTGATTCTTCACTCTTGTTTTTTTAATTATATCGTCCACATAAACTTTTCCCTTCTCTTCAATCATGTCCTTGAACATTCTATTGACCAATCGTTGGTAAGTTGCTACTGCACTACTAAGGCTGCTTACGGGTTAAGGTCGAGGCTGTGTTGTATGATTTCAGGTCGGACTCCTAACAAGTCATCGTGATTCCAAGAAAATGAATATTGTTGTCCAACCAGGACTGTATTGGTGCTAGCTTTGGTATTAGTTTTCAAGTCTTTGGCTACTTTCAACGCTCTTCCCGATCCCACCATAAGTACTTCTTGCTCACAAACTGGCTCGGCAATTGATCTGCTTTCATTTGGGCTAAAGTCATCTTGATTTGCACTATACTCCTCTAATTTTTCTTTTTGAGCCAGTTTTTTTTATCTTTTCTTAATGCAACTACGTATGATTCATGAGCGACTGAGGGGTTCCCTATTGCTACTGCCATCCCTCTTTTAGTTGGTATTTGTAATACGAAGTAAACATGAGAGATTGAAGCGAAAGATTTACATAAGAAGGGACGTCCCAAGATGATGTTGAATCCGACTAAAATTTTGACAATAGTGAAGTCAGCCTCAGCTCGATACACGTGCTCTCTGTCACTGATTTCTACATTCAGATTGACTTTTCCTAAGGAGACGGTGGAGTGCTCGCTTAGATCTGATAATGTAGCGTACCCTAGATGGACGTAGCGGATGTTTAATTCAAGTTGTTCAAATGTTGACCTTGTAATTAAATTTACTGACCTTATTGTATCGACGAGCATACGATATACCGTGCTATTTTCTACCACCACCTCAATAATAAGTGGGTCCGTATGGGGCTTGGTTACCATGGTTGCTTTTCTGTAATTCTTATTAACTTCCGAGTCATTACTCAGTGTAAGTGACCGACTAGAAGAATACTTTGTCCTCTTGGGAGCTGGTTCTTTATCCTCGCCACCATTTATAACCAAGACTTTCTTTCCTCTTCCTTCGTCGATTTTCTTTTGATCTTTCGGTTTTTCCTTTGAGTCGTCTGAGTCCTCTCTCCATTTTGGATTTCCTTGTCACGCCTTTAACAAATTGGCTAAATTTTTCCACTTTTATAAGGGCGTGAACTTCTTTTGCTAGGACCCTATAGTCATCCGTATGGTGTCCCCTTGTTTTATAAAAGTCGCAATACTTGTCATAATCCCTTCCCAACATTTTCCCTTCTGGGACATTTGGAAACTAGACCTTCTTCCTTTTTGGTCCATTCTTTATTGCAACCAAAATTTGGGTTAAAGTGGCGTTCAATTTTGGTTTATCTTCTTCACGATCGTATCGGCTGTAGCCACGACTGCTGCTACCTCTACTCTTCTTTCCTCTCTTCTTATCCCGTCTGGACCAATCGTTGTCCTTTGAGCTTCGTTTATTGGGGCAGCTTACCTCATCAACTTCCACTAAATTTTGAGCCATCCCAATCATTTAGGGAAATTGAGTTGGTTTCCTGGTGATTATCTCCTGCTTAAGTCAGTCATTCTGAGTTCCTTTGATTAGGGCTTCTTTGGCCGTCCTTGAAGTCTAGGTCGACAATGCCTACACAAGCCTCATTAAACCTTTTGAGAAAATCTCGCAAAGACTCATCCAGTTTTTGTACAATGCTGTGGAGGTCCTGGGTAACACTATCTAGTTGGGCTGATCCTGAGAAATGCTTTACGAATTTTCCCCTTAGCATTTCAAAATCTTTTATTGAGTTAGGGGCTATCGGGAGAAACCACTGCTTAGCAGCCCCGGTTAGGGTAGTAGGGAAGTATTTGCATCGGTATGCCTTGGGCGCATTAATTAGGTCTATCCGGTCCATGTAGTCCATCAAATGCATTCTAGGATCGTCCTTTCCTATGTATTTGTCTACAATGGGTAGGAAGACGTACTCTGGAAGATGTTGTCTTAGAATATTTTTCTTGAAAGGGGAGAGAGTTTTTTTCGCTAATAAGCTCCTGGAATAAAATAGTGTATTTTTTCAAGCATCTCTTGAACTTAGTGTCAAAATCTTTCGAGCTCTCTGAATCGGATTGGGAACCGAATGAGGAGGATGCAGAAGGAGGAGTTGGAGACTTGTGTTTCTTGCTTTTATAGTTCCTTCCCTTTGACTTACGATGGGACCTAGAATTATTCTTTTCAGCCGCCTTGGTGGCCCTGATCGTTGAGTCGGTTGCCACTCCTTGTTTCTTGTTGAGCATTGAAACTCCATCCGAAATTTCTTTTCCTTCCTGTGCCATCATTAATAGTCCTCACAATGTAGCGAGGTCTGAATCCGTGAACCCGCTCAGATAAATTAAAGTAGGCATCTCTGTCATGGGGGTGACCGGATGTACTGATACCAGTTGGGAGATCGTTAAATTTTAGAGTCCCTCTGTCACCTTGGAGATGAACATTGATATCCCAGTGATAGAATTAAATTGGGGGAGGAGGTTCCGATTCACACCTATCTCAGGCGGAATGGCTATATCTTTATGAATCTCTCATCCGAGTTGATCTATCGCCACAAAGTGATTGTAAGCGGACCTCATCATCTAGCATTGTTGTTTAGGGGTGAGAGCCGCAAGGCAAGCAATTTTGATGCAGGGATCCAACTAACTAGGTAGACAGGAGGACTGTTCCTCCATCTCTTTAGTTCTTGACCTGCCTGCCATCATCGGCGCCTTCTCCGTAGCATCCGAGCTACTTGCCATGAACAACGTTTTTCCAGTTGTGATGGTGTTTCCTGCATCACCTTGGGTTTTTTCCATGCCGGAATTGATGATTGAATCTGAATTTTGTGGGACATGTTTGCACAGTAAAACTCAGAATTATCTAAAAAGGGATGTGTTCTTTAATGAACTACAATTCTTGCCTGAGAAAGTAAACGAAGTCCACGCTTACCTCACCACTGAAAATATTGTACCTGAGTCTGATATTTCAGAATTGATCTACTATAAACTATCTTGAACCTATGAACTAATTCCTGCAGAACAGGGCGATCGATGGTTAACCCGTCGGGGACCCTCCAATGCTTAAGTTAGTAAAGGGTTCTCGGGAATATTATGAAAGTATTTGTGAGAAAGTGGTGGATGTACTTGTTTGAACTGACCTAAGGCCCTATTTATAGGCAATAGAGACATCCTAATTAGATTGGTAGTGGGAGTCTTAGTTGTGATAGAATTGGGACTCCACTGAGATATATCCGATTCTTGAATCCCAAGTGGATAAGGATATGGATAAGGAGAGAATATAGGGACTAGGGTCAGATCTGGATTCTCCTTCCTTGTAGGACACAGAGGTGCCTTTGAGCCGGTCGTGGACTGCCTTGAGATTATGACTATTTAAGGTGACAACGCATTGTACGCGGCTATCGGGTTTGTGTGCTTTCCGGCTGGATTGCGATATCAGCCGATGTCATGTGTTAAGTCCGCTTAAGCATCCCAATATAATAGATGAGATGAGTGGGACAGGTCCTTGTTGACTTGGTCTCTCGGTCTGAGATGGGTAAGGTATATTTAGTAAATTATCACTTAATCAAAACACTAAATTAATTTGATTGGTTGTAATGAGTTTCCTAGTTAGAGTTACACAAAGAAATGTTAAAAGTTAGAATCTCCTTTAAACTATATATTACACCTAAATTTGAGAATTAGGTGTACTTGTATCTATATATTGTGAGTATTAACAAAATTGTCGACAATCTTATTAAGGACTTGAGGACCAAGTAATTTTTTTTAATTAAAGGCGGAGGCTAGAAAATCAGGCTCAATTTTATTAAATAAAAGAAAAGAAAAAGAAGAAAAAAGCAAAAAATAAAATTAGTCAAACAAGCATATAGGCAGTAAAAGAGTACTATCAACTAAGGAGAGTACATCTGAGGAGGTTTGGGCTCCCGTTTAGATTGTTCCCTGCGCTCCAACTTAGCTTGAATAAATTAACTTTTGTTTTTGTGGATATCGTGAGATAGTGTCTCCCTCGTCTACGTCACGCCAAAAGCTTTTGTCGTAAGAAGAGAATAAATACTCTCGCCTATCAAGTGTTAACTGTATGGCTTTATTTTTTAGTCTTGCCTCTTCTCTTTCTGCAAAATCCACCTAAGAGCACGGAATACCTCTCTTTGTTTGAGAATAATCTGAATCAGAACCCAAGAAGGCATCCTCTTCTTGCAAATCAACTCCATCAACTCCTTGTTCAGCCTCTAGGCTAGGCTGAGGCAAATTGTGCTCTGGCAAAGAAAAATCTGATGTTTAGTTCCCATCCCGGGTAACTTTTTCTTATAGACGAGCGAGAAAAACTACCTTAACTATAGTCTCCTTTGACAAAACCCCAGTTTGTGTGCTATCTTTTGAAGGCGATACAAAAGGCAGATTTAGGTTAGCTCCTTCAGAAATCTTACTTGATACAACACTGTCAGCTCTTTTGGGCACAATAATATGTTGTTCAATGGGAAGCTTATGTACTAACTCAAGGTCATCAACCACAATTACTTCCTCTAGAGGGTTGCATAGACTTGAGTTCAATCTAAGGAAAACTTGTTTCGTTGGCACTAAATCACAATTAGTTGTATTTTTTTCGAATCTGTTTTGCAAACGGTGTTGCCATAAATGACCTCTTGATGAAGACCTGCCTCTCTTATTATCTGTTGCTGATTTTTTCTACAAAGTTTCTATTGGCCTTGCTTGCATAATAATGTTTTTTCTGCAATTTATTGTTGTATGGCCAACTGAATAGAATGAGCTGCCTAAGGCAGGCAGATTTTCGTATTCGATAGCAACCCACATTTTATTTGTATCAATGTCTACACGAACTTGGTTTTGCAATGGTTGAGCTTGTTGGTCCGTGTGAGGGCCTGAGTTTGGTCAAGGGGGGGGGTGAATGAACCTTTTTTGCGGAATTAGCAGACTTTAAAAAGTCTTTAGTGTAGCATGTTTGATTATGATCCGGGGGATGGATACAGATGATGCAAATGTATATAAATAATTATAAAAGTAAGTAAAGAGTAAGAAAATCAAACACAAGTATTTTATCCTGCTTCAGCCCCGCCTACTCCAGTCCCCAGAGTTTCCTTCCTCCGATTTTTCCACTAGTGGATTCCTTTCCAACTGGAAAGAATCAAGCCTTACAATTTGTCTTCGAATGGTAACCCTTCTGGATGTAGGATATACCACTAGAAATCCCAATTCCTAGCTGAGTCCTTTAGTCTTTAGTAGGATATACCACTTAGATTTCTACCCAAACCTAAGCTGAGTCCTACAGGGAGATGCCACTTAAAGCACCTACTTCAAGTTGTATCCTACTCTCACAACTCACCCAAGTTGGAGATCTTTACATTTTGGTTTTCTCAAAGGTTTTGGTTTTGGACTTCCTCAAGTTTATAATTTCACTTGGGAATCCATACAACAGATTTGGAAATGTTTGATTCTTGAAGGGATGTGTTTTATGATTGCTTTAGCGAATTCTCTTGTTAATTGCTTTCTCAAATCAACCAGCACCTTCTCAACTTGTGAAGCTTCCTTTTATAGGCTTCCATCATAAATGTAGCCGTTGTAGGTTGTTGAACTTGTATTTAATCTTCACCATTGATCAGGTAATATGTGGCGCTTCTAGAGCCGTTGATCAATCCGTTAGATAGAGATTTTGACCCATTTGAATCCTTGGTATTGAGGCTGAAAAATTTGTCAGTGATCGTTTTCTTGTATTTTAGTATCTTGCCAACTTTTATGCTAATGGCTTTTTGATGTGAGCTCTACACTCCTTATTGGTCTAAGTGAAAAAGGTTGTTACCTTTTTCCTGTCCACTAGCAGTCCTTCTGTCCTTTTATGAAAAGTGCTAGCTGTCTTCTTTTGTCTTGCTCATAGGAAAAGGATCTTTGACTTGATAGAACAAAAGAATGGACGAAATGGAATTCTGAATCATTCCCTTTATCTTAGATATTAAGGTCTTTCGGATATCTTTAGACATAATATCACCGGATTTGTCTTATTTCGGATGCTTCTGCAATCAGTTCTTCTGGATGCTGTTTTGGGCGGGTCCAAGTTTGTTTCCTTTCCAAACTTTAACCGGATGCTTCCATATATGCTTAGGTAATTTGTCTTCACTTATCTTGGTTATATGTCCGTATGCAACGACTTAGGTCTTCTTATATTTAGGTGTTTTGTTTACTTCAAACCTGATCTAAATTATTTGTTGATCTGGATCATTGTTTCCAACAATCTCCCCCATTTGATGGAAACAAAAACCTAAGGCATGTAAGCGTAAGGAAAGGGGTTTTTATGATCTAAGTATGATTCTTGATACTTAGTTATTTTCAATTTTTACTCCCCGATAATTCTTGCATCCCCTAACTCCCCCAATAGTTTTCAATTTTAGCTTCTAATATTTTTGTAGTACAATAACAGATTATACTGTAGAAGCAATTTTTTAAGAGATTTAGATTTTCACTATATATACTTCAGCTATTAACAATAGTTAACATCAATGAAGCTTTTGGATTACAAGATAAAGAAATATATAAGTGAATCTAGCTATTACATTTGTTTAGAAAATATAGCTAGTCTAATTCCTTCCGGATGCACCAGATGCTTCTCCTTCCTTTTCTTTACCTTTCTCCCTCTTTGCATGTTTCTCCCCCTTTTTATTTCCAGCTTGGGGGTTGATTACCATATATGTTTTGCCGTCCCATTTTTCCTACTAGGCCTTGGAATATATTGAGTAGTCCAAGTTACCTTATCTTCTCTGCTCTAAGAAGTGGTCCACAGTGGCTGGAGATAGATGCAGAGGGCGAAAGAGGTTTCAGAGCTGGGTGTAAGAGCCTATGATGTAGGGATGCATCTTTAGTACACATTCTCTATCCTTCTCATAAAAATAAGGAAATAATTGGCTTGAGGAGAGTGGTTATGCCCTTATGACCAAACAATCCTGTGTCCCCAATGTGCTGGACAAGGTCTTAGAAGACTAGAAGTAATTAGCTTTCTAGGATAGATGGAGAGGAGGAGGTTCCGGAGATGTTGTGGATGCTGGGGTTAACTGTTATCAGGTCATTATGAATATCACCCTTTATTCTTTCAATGACTGCGTCCTAGCTATTGGATTGTCTAGCAAGTTCTTCTCCAATGTTGGCTAGTTGTTTGGCAAGCAGCTTTGGTAGATCTTCCTCTATGAACTTTGTAAGCTTATTCAAGATTGCCTTTTGCTGTTCATTTAGATTTGGGAGAGCAGTTTTTTCTTCTCTTTCAGTGATGAATTTTGTCAAGCTTTACAGATTAGTGGAAGAAGAAGTGATTTTGTCCAAAAGTGTAGCGCAGTTATTTATAGCTACAGTATTTGCCTGATCTGCAGAACGGTTAGCGCCGATAATGCTGGTATTGATCTGTTCTAGGATTGGTTTTACCTTAGTAAGGGAGACCTCTGCTACTAGATCTGCAGTTGGAAAGCCCTCCACTTTCTGCTCTATTCTCTGCACACATCCCTTTAACTCTATAGTTTTATCTTTCAAGTCTGAAGGCGAGAATCATTCAATCAGTACCTTCTCAACATATTTGAGATGCTTGCAGATGTTTCGAAGGATTTGTTTGATGTAACTCTCCTCTTGCCCCTTATGGGTAGCCTCTTATAGGATTTTTAGGGCGGTTGTGATCTTTTTGGCTCTCATTTGACTGACACTTGAGGTTGGGATTTTAATTAGACTTGCAAGGGGAGTGTCTGATCCAGAGCTGCTTCCGTTTTCATCAAATCTAAAGGATTCTGCTTTAGAGGATTCTTCTTTGTCCTCCCCTTTCTTTTCTTCCATCCGTTCCCTCGGACTAGCCTTACCCCTTGAGTCCACTCTAGGAGTGTGCCCTTGGGAACCCAGACTTTGTCCTTCCTTTAGAATGGAGTCTTCCGGGTCGGACTCCTATTCCTTAGATACACTTGGAGTTTATGTATCTAAGTTGTCCTCAAATTTATATGCTATGTCAACAGCAGCAGTAGAAGGGTCAACATTAACATTAAATGATACAGAGTCAGGACTTACCTCAATGATTTGTGCTTGATCCTGAGTAGTTTCTTCCTCTCTTCTTTCTGCATCAACCTCCATAACCCCCGGATGACTGGAAATGTCCTTAGTCATCCCTAAAAATGCCTTTTCAGGACTTTTAATTGCTTCCCCAGGCGCATTGGTACTGTTCTTAATGCCCTCTCCTTGTGCCTTTACAGGACTTTGATCAATGGCAATTTCAGCTTCCACATTCAGCAGATTTTCAAGAAGTGGTCCAGTTTTGGGCTGAAAGAAGGATAGGTCTGCTTTTGAAACTTGGGCTATAGTAGCCATGTCCACTATATCAACAAGGATTTGTTGAGCACTGGAAGACCCTCCAGGTCCTTCTATGGTCTGCTTGTTGATTCGATCATTGTCCTTCATAGCCTCTTTCATTATATCGTACTGAAGGTCATTCGGATGAACTTCCTCATTGGATCCAGGCACATTCTTCCCCTTTGTTATCTTAGCTTTGGCTAGTTCGGCTTCCTTAACCCTTTTAGCAGTGTCCTTATCTATCATAATACCAGCAGGCTTCTTCGGTTTCTGGGCTTCAACTGCCTCATCAAAGGTGCACCCTATTCTAGTAAACTGCTTCTTAGGTACTAGAGCTTCATCTCCTATTTCCTCTTCACCCACCATCAGTTCTGTAACTTTTCCAATTTCCTCTTTTTATCTGCAGCTTTAATTAACCTTCCCCTCGGCTTAGGTTTGGGCATCCTCATTAATTTCTTCTATCAAAACTATTAGAAGATACGGTTGTGCTCTTAGCTTGGTGGTTCTAGCCCTTTTTTAGTACCAGAGCTTCTTAAATTGGATCAAGTGCCTTCCGAGTCTTGCTCGATTTCTCATCCCTTAACTTCTTGGCTTTCTTTTCATTCCATTTTTCACCGAAGGTTAGCTTTCTAAAATTTTTCTCTAGGATTTCCTTTCCATTTATAGCCTGGAACCCGGATACATTCACTTCATTTGCAATTAGAATCCGGGTGATAAGGGCGACGTGGGAATTTCTGTGCTACCTTAGGTAGTGGATGATCAGCACCGACATGTTTACTACTCTGCTCTCTACTCAGTGCTATAGTATGCAATGCTAGAAGGATGATATTGTGGTGAGAGAGCCCTTCCAGATTAGAACCAACTTAGCAAGTGCTTGTTGGAGGAATCTTGGCACTTCTAGAAAGTATGTTGAGAATTTTTCCCCAAAGTAGTTCAAATACAACCACATCTTGGGTTCGTATTTCACTTGCTGTTCATCCCTATCAACTCTCAGTTGGACCCCGTCATTCTTTATATTCAAGAATTTTTCAAAGAATTCCGGCGTAATCATGATCACTTTTCCCCGAACTTTGGTTCTTAGAGCGTCGTGGAAGGAGTGAACTTGCAGATTATCATAGAATTCGTGGACTAGGTCCGGATAGGCTGGGCATTTGATTTTGAGAAAGTCGAGCAAATTCTGATCCTCAATGAGGTTAGAGTAAGGATTAGTTTCGAATAAGAAGTTATCTCCCAGATAGTCCGTGGGAACTACTGAGTTTGAGGGCTTAAAGTTGATATTGAGAGTAATTTCTTCAATGAGGTTCTTTTGAGGAAGCATTTTAATTCCTTTGCTTGCCATGATGGCAGCCATTTTAGAATATTTGAAAGGATTAGGGTTTGAGTTTTGAAAATTGTAGAGTAATAGTAGATAATTATTGCTCGTGTGAAGAAGACAGGTATTTTGGGGGGTATTCTTGTATGATTTCCAAAGTGAGGGTATTTTGGTAATCCAGAAACCGTTAACTTTGGCTGGATTGATGACATGGCAGGTTAGATTTTAGGAGAGAGGTAAATTCCTTTTAACAAAAGAATGGGAACGGTTCTTTTTAAAACAGTTATCGTATTAACCGCACGTGAGACGTTTGAAATTCAAAAAGGAACAGTTACTTTTCAGTGCCTTTACTGCCATGTGTCCATTTTGTCTGCTAATGTGGCAATATTCCCTCCGGAGCTGAGCTAACTTTATTTGTGCTTCTCTTTCGGATTCCTTATCCTGCCAAAAATTCAAGTTGACTTTGTACAGTCTTCCGGATTTTCTTCAAATTGGATTAGACATTCCAATTGACTCCCTTAGCTTTCCAAATTGATCTTTACTTAATGGTTTAGTGAAGATATCTGCTCTTTGTTCATTGGTTGGAATGTATACCAGTGCGACATCTTTCTTCATCACATAATCCCGTTTATATTGACATGTTTCATCCTGCTGTGGAGTACTGGATTCTTTGACACATCAATGGCACTTTTGTTGTTCCACATTACATCCATACATCCGTATTTAGCTCCATAATCTTCTTGTTTTTGCTTGATCTAAAGGAGTTGAGCTACACAACTTCCAGCTGCCATATATTCTACTTCTGTTATAGATAAAGCAACTAAAATTTGCTTCTTGCTGTGGCATAATACTAATAAATCTCTAAGAAAGTGGCAACCTCTGAATGTACTCTTCCTCTCAAGAATATCTCTGCTATAATCTGCATCAGTGAAGCCTTGGAATGTGAAATCTCCATTACTAGGATACCATAATCCAACTTCAGTGGTTCCTAGAAGATATCCAAGGATTCTCTTTACCGCCTTTAGATGTGAATCCTTAGGATTGACTTGATATCTTGCACAGTAGCAAATTGCGTAGTGTATGTCAGGTTTGCTAGCTGTCAAGTGTAGAAGTGATCCAATCATTCCTATGTATAGCTTCTGATCAACTTCTTCTCCTTTACAATCCTTGGATAGGACTGTATCTGAACCCATTGGAGTGGACATTGGCATGCTTTTGTCCATTTCAAACTTCTTCAGAATCTCCTTGGTGTACTTGGATTGATTGATGGAAATTCCATCCAGACTTTGCTTGACCTGCAAACCAAGGAAGAAATTAAATTTTCCCATCATGGACATCTCAAATTCCTTCTGCATTTGAGTGCTGAATTCTTCACACATATTCTCATTTGTTGCTCCAAAGATGATGTCATCAACATAAATTTGGACTAGGATGATATCATCCTCCTTCTTTTTAATGAAAAGAGTTGTGTCTGCCTTTCCTCAGATATACCCATTGGATATGAGAAATGTAGTGAGTCTCTCATACTAAGCTCTAGGTGCTTGCTTTAATCCACAGAGGGCTTTCTTTAGCTTGTATACGTGATCCGGATGCTTTAGGTCTTCAAATCCAGGTGGCTGCTTCACATACACTTCTTTCTGGATAACTCCATTGAGAAATGCACTTTTGACATCCATTTAGAATAATGTAAATCTCTTAAATGTTGCAAAAGCACAAAGAATCTGCATTACCTCTAATCTTGCTATAGGGGCAAATATTTCTTCAAAGTCAATCCCTTCCTGTTGATTGTAGCCTTGGGCAACTAATCTTGCTTGTTTCTCACTACTACTCTAGATTCATCTAGCTTGTTCTGGAATACCCATTTTGTGCCAATGATTGACTTTCCTTTTGGAGGTGCCACTAGATCCCATACATCATTCCTGGTGAACTGATATAGGTTTTCTTGCATGGCCATTATCCAACTTTCATCTCCTTCAGCATCTTGAAATTTCTTTGGCTCAATAAGAGAGACAAAAGTAGCATGGCTCATCATCCTATTAAGTTGTCGTCTGATTCAGACTGGATTTTAGACATTATCTAAAATGGCTTCAACTGGATGATCTCTGTGAATTCGGACTTCCATTGTTATATCTTTATGTTGGACTAGAACTTGTTCCACTTCTGCTTCAACTTCATCTTCTTAACCATCATTGAAGTTTATCTCATATGGATTGAGATAAACTTGTGGTACTTCTAGATCAAAAGGTATTCCTTCATCTTCTTCTCTTTATTTCTTGATTTAGAAGAATTAGGAACTTTGGCTTCCTTCTCTTCTCCAGAGTTTTCAGCTTATGGAATTGGATCTTCCGGAGTGGAACTTCTTTTGCCTGCATGGTTAGTATCATCGAAATCTACATGTATAGATTCTACTACGATTTGAGTTCTTTTGTTATATACTCTGTAAGCTTTACTATGTATGGAGTAGTTAAGGAAAATCGCTTCATCAGATTTAGGATCAGATTTTCCTAGTTGCTCTCTATCATTTGGGATGTAGCACTTACATCCAAATGCTTTAAAATACCTAATCTTGGGTTTCCTTCCCTTCCAGATTTCATAAGGGGTCTTTTTTTATGGTCTTTCTAATAAGAGCTCTATTTAGAATGTAGCAGGCTGTGTTTATGGCCTCACCCCAAAAATGTTTTGGTAAATAATTTTGAATAAGCATTGTTCTAGCCATCTCAACTATGGTCCTATTTTTTCTCTTAACAGCCCCATTCTGTTGAGGAGTATGAGGGGCAGAGAAGTTGTGTTTAATGCCTTTGGAGTCTCAAAATTCAGCAAAGTGCTTATTTTTTAACTTACCGCCATTATCACTCCGAATACGTGCAATGCTTATTCCCTGTTCTACTTCTATCCGGATGAATGTTTTTTATAATTGGTCAAATGCTTCATCTTTGCTTGCTAGCAAGAGAACCCAGGTATTGCGAGAATAATCTTCCACAATGGCCATGGTGTATTCTCTTCTACCTAAACTCAATTGTTTGATTGGACCAAAGAGATCAATATGCAAGAGCTCAAGTACCCTTTTGAAAGGAATGTAGGAGATGGAAGGGAAACTTTTCTTATGCTATTTACCTAATTGGCATGCAGTGCATAGATTATCCTTATCATAAGCAACCTTAGGCAAACCCACTACTAATTCCTTTTTAGCTAGTTTGGATAGGAGGTTCATGCTAACATGTCCCAACCTTCGGTGCCATAGCCATGATTCTTCTTTTTTAGACACCAAGCATATATTCTTTTTTTATCATTTTTAATGTTAACACAGTAAACATTATTTACTCTAGGTGCATAAAGAATAAGTTGATTAGACTTACTATCATAGATTGAGCATCCTCCAGAGTCAAAGGTGACTTTTCTTCCTTTGTCACAGAGTTGTGCTACACTGAGTAAGTTAAACTTCAGTCCATCAACTAGAGAGACATCTTCTATTTTTATTTCAAATCCAATGGTTCCATGCATAATGATATGTCCCTTTTGATTGTCTCCAAAGCTAACTTTGCCTCCTTTCTTCAGGATTAGAGTGATAAAGGCCTTCTCATCACCTGTCATGTGCCTTGAGCATCCACTATTAATGTACCATGTATATTGATCTTCTGTGGATCTAAGGCATACTTGTAAAATAAATCAAGTGGGTTTGGGTACCCAATCAGATTTAGGTCCTCTCGAGTTATCAACCATTTCAGGCCAAGGATAAATATCATAGTAATGATTTTTTAATCTACATAATTTAGTAACATGGTTATTTTTCCCATAAAACTGACACCCTAAAATGGGTCTATTCTACTCTTCTTCTTCTTGATCTTCTCAAGATCATCCTTCCCATAGTTTCCTCTATATCCAACTTCTTGCCCACTAGTTATTGATCCGGTGTGTATCCGAAAGCTTGTTGCAGGTGCAACTTCTACTGCATAATTCCTTCTTTGTTTGGCAGGTTGCTGATTGTAAACCACCTTAGCCTTTCCTTTCTATGCTGCAGTGTATCTTTAGGGTTGAGGTTGCCTGCTAACCTCCTTCTCCTTTTGGTTGGAAGGCTCTAAATTTTTCTTGGTAACTTGCCTTGTATTTCTTCTTGGTTGTGAAGGACCTGATTTCCTTCTGGATGCTTCTTTCATCAAAGTTAGCTCCCTATCTAACCTTGTCAAGTTAGCAGTTAAGATCTAAACTTGACTTTTCAGGAAGTTTTCTTCCACCACATCCATATGCTTTGTGGTCCTCATCAAGTTGATGTCTTATGACATTGCTTCAACATCTTCAGCTAATTCCAGAATTTATCGTTGTATGAATTTTGTGGCTTTGGTGTTCTTTCTCACATTATTGATCACCACCTTTAAAGCTCTAGCAAGATCAATGTTAGATATAGAATTAGAATAAGAGTTTACCTTAGTATTTTCTATTTTTGATTCTGAATCCCCAATTTGTTCAGTGTCTTGCTTAGATGATTTTCTTCCGAATTGCTCTGCTTCCGGATCTGCTAGTGCCATGAATGCACAATGAGCAGTCTCTTTTTCTTCTTCTGTTGAAGATGAACTACTGCCTTCTTCACTATTGCTCCAAGTAGCCACCATAGTTTTCTTCTTATAATTCTTTTCCTTTCTCTGCTTGGGGCATTTGGTTTTGAAGTGCCCTTTTTCCCCGCATTCAAAATAGCAACATCCTTTTCCGGATCCTTCTTTTCTTCCAGAGCCTTTCTTGGCCTATCCCTTCTTGATGTGCATTCCTTAGGACTTCGATTCGAATCTTCTGGACCTCTTTTTATCCTTTTTCTTTAGAAATTTATCAAAGTACTTGGCTAACATAGCCATATCTTCTTCACTGTACTTTGATTCTTTTGGCTGCTTTTCTGATCTGGATGAGGCTGATCCGATAGAGTCTGCCTTAAGTGCAATGGCTTTCTTTTTCTCTTCAGGATTCTTCTCTTATTGGCTATATATTTCTAGGGAAAGCTCTTGAGTTAAGAGATTACCAATGAGCTCATCATGATTATAGAAGTTTAAATCATGAGCTTCCTCAATAGCTGTCTTCTTGTTATCCCACTCTTTGGTGAGACTCAAGATCATCTTCTTGACCATATCTACTTTTGAAATTTCCTTCCCTAGCCTCTTCAATTCATTTACTAGATTAGTGTATCTAGTGTTCATGCTACTAATGGATTCTTTGGGCTCCATCTTGAAGGATTCAAGCTTTTGTTGTAGTAGATCAATCTTAGATTCCTTGACCTCGCTTGTTCCTTCATAGGTCACTTCTAGCTTCTTCCATATTTCTTATACAGTCTCACATCCGAATATTCTGTTAAATTTTGCTCTACTAAGAGCACAATGAAGCATGTTAATAGCATTTGCGTTTTCACGTAATTTTTTAAAATCATTCTCTTCCCATAATATTGAGGGCTTTCGGGTAAGACCCTCTACTTCATGAGTAGGCTCATAAGGTCCATCCTTGATGACCAACCATTCTTGCATGCTTTACGCTTGAATGAAATAATTCATCCAGCTTTTCTAGAACATGTAGTTTTCACTAGTGAAGAGTGGAGGAAGGGTAATAGACATACCCTCCGGAAGGACCTGTGAGTTTTGGAAACTCATTTTGATTCTTGAATCAAAATATATGGACCTTTAGCTCAACATTGTTAGATCTCTAGTTTAAGAACTTGCTCTGATACCACTTGTTAGTCCCTGTGAGGGTCCGAGTTTGGTCAAGGGGGGGGGGGTGAATGACCCTTTTTCATGGAATTAGCAGACTTTAAAAAGTCTTTAGTGTAGCGTGTTTTATTATGATCCGGGGGATGGATCCGGTTGATGCAAATGTATATAAATAATTATGCAAGTAAGTAAAGAGTAAGAAAATTAAACACAAGCATTTTACCATGGTTCGGCCCTGCCTACTCTAGTGACCGAATTTTCCTTCCTCCAAGCTTTTCCACAAGTGGATTCCTTTCCAACTGGCAGGAATTAAGCCTTACAGTTTATCTCCAGATGGTAGCCCCTTCCGGATGTAGGATATATCACTAGAAATCCCAATTCCTAGCTAAGTCCTTCAGTCTTTAGTAGGATATACCCCTTAGATTTCTAAGCAAACCTAAGATGAGTCCTACAGGGAGATGCCACTTAAAGCACCTACTTCAAGCTGTATCCCACTCTCACAACTCAACCAAGTTGAAGATCTTTACACTTTGGTTTCTCAAAGGTTTTGGTTTTGGACTTCCTCAAGTTTATAATTTCACTTGGGAATCTTTACAACAGATTTGGAAATGTTTGATTCTTGGAGGGATGTGTTTTCTGATTGCTTTAGCGAATTCTCTTGTTAATTGCTTTCTCAAATCAACAAGCACTTTCTCAACTAGTGAAGCTTCCCTTTTATAGGTTCCATTATAAATTTAACCATTGTGGGTTGTTGAACTTGTATTTAATCTTCACCATTGATCAGGTAATATGTGGCACTTTCGGAGCCGTTGATCAATCCATTCGATAGAGATTTTGACCTGTTTGAATCCCTGGGATTAAGGCTGAAAAATTTGTTAGTGATCGTTTTCTTGTATTTTAGTATCTTGCTAACTTTTATACCAGTGGCTTTTTGATGTGAGCTCCACGCGCCTTCTTATTGGTCTAGGTGAAAAAGTTTGTTACCTTTTTCCTATCCGCTGTCAGTCCTTCTGTCCTTTTCTGGAAAGTGCTAACTGTCTTCTTTTATCTTGCTCATTGGAAAAGGATCTTTGACTTGATAGACCAAAAGAATGGAGGGAATGGAATTTTGAATGATTCCCTTTGTCTTAGATATTAAAGTCTTCCGGATGTCTTCAGACTTAATATCACTGGATCTATCTTGTTCCAGATGCTTCTGCAATCAGTTCTTCCGGATGCTGTTTTGGGCGGGTCAAATTTTGTTTTCTTTCCAAACTTTAACCGGATGCTTCCATATATGCTTAAGTAATTTATCTTCACTTGTCTTGGATATATGTCCTGATGCAATGACTTAGGTCTTCTTATACTTAGATGTTTTGTTTACTTCAAACCTGATCCAGATTATTTGTTGTTCTGGATCATTGTTTCCAACAGAGCCAAGTCTATATCCACAGGATACACACAAAGTGTCTAAATTCACCTTCAATGGTATTTCTGTCAAAGCGTGGGGGGACTCCAGTGCCTCTAGCTATGCCCGACATGATTCATTTATCCCAAAATTCCTAAGGTAGGTTCTATAATCTGATCCGGACTTGAGCAGTGGTGTTTTTTGTGGCTGGTTACATCAAACTTAGGTTTCCAAACTTTGATTCATGGCTGAAGATTATGATTTCCTCGCTGCCAAACTTTGTTAACAGCCAATTTCGACGGCATAATAATATGATAATATCCCTTTCAAATGGAAATTAGTTTCCAATAAATCTTTAAATCCCAAGTAGAAGATAATTTAATCTTGAGATCAGAGTATTTCCAAGGAGAATTACCCTTGGATAATGAGAGTCTCACTATTACAAAGAATCTGCAGGCCACAATTCTTTCTTCATAAAGGGTTTGATATACTTTTATGCTTTTTACTCACCGCAGTTGTTTGAGACATGGCTAGAGAGCATATAATCAAATAAGGGATTGGGGCTTGAGCAAACCACAACCGCAAATGATGGCTTGAAAGACAAGATCGTCTATTTCTTTGGTGTAACAACAGTGTCCTTTCGAGGACCATAGAGCTCAGAGAGACTGAAGTAATTTTCTAGGTTGGAAGGCCGGCCATCTCGTGGCCACTGGCCGGTGGCGGTCAGGAGGCTATTTTGGTTAAAGGCGCTCTAGGGTTTTTCAAGTGTCGTCGTGACTAAGTAATTTGCTCAACAAGTAAACTATATATATATATGATTATGATTTTGCAATAATTAGATTACCATTTTGTGTTTTAGGTATTTATTATTTTTGGTGAAGAAGTATATGCGCACCTATAAATACTTGTAAATATTAGTGAGAAATACAACATCTCATTCACAATTTCTATTCTTATCAATTTTCACAATTTATACATTCATCCTTTTGTTCATAAACAAATTTCACATGTACACCCCTCATTGGGCTTACCATAATGGCAAAGAAAAACCTTATCCCACCCTGCTCTTATGTGGACTCTAACCTGTGACCTCTAAGATCACAACTTCAAGGCTCAACCTCTAGACCAAGCCTTTGCCACAAATTTCACATGTACACAATTTGATAAATTTGTTCAAAAGATTCAATCTGATAATGGTCATGAGAGAAACTCCAACCATTTTCCCCATTTTTCATTCCCCAAATGCCATTTTGGGGAATCTACAATGGTTTTGCTCCAACCATCTTCCTCATTTTCTATTCCCCATATTAGATTCCCTAAAAATAATAATACTTTATTATTATTATTATTATATTAATTTCTTTACATAATTTCTATTCTACTCAACTAACAAAACAATAAAAAAATCGAAACAAAAAATATAATAATAAAATAATAGTATTCCCTAAAATGGGGTTCGTCATATTTGGGGAACCCCATTTTGGGAACATACCACCATATGTAGAATGGTTGGACTCAACTATTCCTATATGTGTCCCCATTTTTGGGAATTCTCTAAAATGGGGAATCATTAAAGTTGCCTTGAGCTCCAATTTTTTTGAAGGAAAAGGTATCGAGTGTTTACACATCTTGAATGAAAACACCATCATATCATTACTCTCACTCATTCCTTATTGTTCCAATTAGGTTTACACTTCAATGTTGGGGAGAAAGTGTTTTCACCGTAGTACACCACATTAATAGGTTACCCACATTTCTTCTTTCTGGCAGAACTCCCTATGACCATTTGCATAATAAGCTTCCCTTATTTGACCATCTTCGAGTATTTGGGTGTCTATGTTATTTCACTGTTGTACAACATAAAAAAAAGTTTGACCCCAGAGCTCGTCAATGCATCTTTCTTGGTTATCCATCTACTCATAAAGGCTATAAGTTATATGACCTTGCTTTTTCCACTTTCTTCATCAGTCAAGATGTTATTTTTCATGAAACTATATTCCCATATCAGTATCATCTTCCTTCACTTACATCTCCACTTTTACCAAATTTAGCTCTTGATCTTTCTCCTTCACCCATACTACTAAATTTGGCCCTTGATCTTTCTCCTTCACCAAATCTAAATAATGAGCCAAAATTAGAAAATTATTTGCCCTCAACTGAGTTACATTCTATCAATCTGCCGCATAATGTCAAGCAGTCACACCATATTGATTAGTCACAACCTATTGGCTAGTCATATCCTGTCAATCTTCCCAAAGTCAGCTTCCTTCTCCACATTCAATTCGACAATCTTCCCAAAATTGTCAAGCTCTAGTGTAAAGACTACTTTGTTCATACTCAAGCCAATCATTCCATCGTCGTTCCATTGTACTTTAAAGGTATAAAATATCCCTTTCTCACTTTTTATCATGTTCAAATTTTTCATCTACACAACGCACTTTTTTTACTAACATCACAGTTCAAAAGAACCCGCTTATTATGAACATGTCAACCTTGATCCTCACTGGCAAAAAGCCATGACTACAGAATTAAATGCATTAGAATAGAACAATGCTTGGAGCATTATGTCACTTCCTGTAGGTCACAAGCCTATTACATGTTGATGGGTCTATAAAATCAAGTATAATTCTGATGAGAGTAGTGAGTCCAATAAGGCGCAAATAGTTGACAAAGGATATACGCAAATTGAGGGTCTTGATTATCATGAAACATTCTCTCCAGCTGCCAAACTTACTACATTGTGGTGTCTCTTGACTGTCGCCGCTACTCCTAATTGGTTCACATACTAATTAAATGTCCAAAATTCATTTTTACATGGTGACTTATATAAGGTTATTTACATGGACCTTCCTCCCGGACTTCACCGACCGGGGGAGAATCAAGTGTTTCGGCTCAATAGATCTTTATACGGATTGAAACATGCATCTAGAAGTTGTTTTAGCATGTTTTCTCATGTTATTCAATAATATGGCTATCAAAAATCCAAAGCTGACTATATTCTCTTCACTAAAATAGTTGGTACATCTTTTACTGCCATCCTTCTATATGTGGACGATATTCTCCTAACTAGTAATGATGATCACGTTCTCAGAGAATCCATACTTTGACATTTTTAGATTAAGGATTTAGGGCAACTTAAATAATTTCTTGGGATAGAGTTTTCATGGTCGAAAATGGAATCTTTATGTCCAAACGAAAATATGCATTGGATATTTTCGAAAGTGTTGGACTCACTAGCTTAAAACCTGATATATTTTCGATGCGCAACACTCAAAGTTAAATTTATGGTGACTTGCTTGACAATCCAACTAAATACAAACGAATGGTTGGTAGACTAATTTATCTCACTGTTACGAGAAATGATATAGTTTACTTAATACGAACATTGAGTCAGTTCATGCAAGCACCACGAAAGCCTTACTAGAACGCAGTTGTGAGCACTGGATTTTAACGGTCCTTCTCATGAAATGATGATGAGTGCTAGATAATGCTTTCCTTCACAGGTGTTATCCATTTAGAGGTGTTCCTACTACAGCAAAGAGAAGTTTGGCCAAGTTGGTAGGGACCTGTATGGGTCATACCCTATAGTATAGGTCCACCGATTGACCTGTATAGGTCAAACCCCCCACACACCTAAGAGGGACCCATACGGGTCCTATACTTGCCTAAATTGGCTTTATGGCAGGTGATCCATGCCATTTTAGGAGGAAATCAGTCATGAATGCAATTTATTGTGTTTAGACCCGATTTCCCCCTATAAATAAAGCCTTTTACTCCTCATCTCAAACAGAGGAAATTAGAAAAGAAACTAGACCATATAAAATATGAAGATCCAGCAGTTTTTATAAGCATTAGCAAGGGTATAGTTAAGGTATAGAAGGTATAAATAGGGAGAAAACCCATTTCTCGAGGTTTTGTCCACATTTTATTCATTTCTAGCTTCGTTTATTAGGATTTAGGGGAGATTCTTGTTGGTCTAGATTAAGGGTTTTAGCAAGTAAAGCAGGTGCATTGGAAAATCAAAAATTTAATATAGAGTCCAAGATCTCCTAAGCATGGCATGATTGATAATAATACTAGTCATATATTATTCTAGGTCATAAACACTTATTAAAAGGACCTAATAATAATTTAACCACTTACCAGTTGAAGCGTGAATCCCATAGTCAGTAGAAAGGCCCCTCAGCTGTGTGCACAGACACCAAAGTAGAAGCCCTCTATAAATAGTCCACATGAGCACCACTCACCAAAATCTTCTAAAAAGGGAGTACCGATATATAAGCAAAATACAGCTAGATCTGCTCTGCTAATTTATTCTAGAAGAAATTCCCTTAGTTTTCTATTCTAAGTAAATAAGTCTTTCGACGGATTACTTTTAGGAACTAGTACAACTAATAGAATAAGAGAGCAAGAGAAGGAGTATGAAATCAAGGATGAAAAATAATGAAGGATAGTGGTTAGGAAATATTCAAAGGACAAATTAATCCCTAACCTCAACCAATTATAATTAAACTAAAAGGGGCAACTAAGACTTTTAATACCAAAATAGAGTTTGGAACCAACTCTATTTGGGAGCTTGCTTGTGAAGCAAGCTCCCCATTCCAAACCAAACACTGCTGGCCTAAATACTAGCAGTGGCATGCTGGGCCTGCGCACGTATGTAGGCCTAAAGCCCTCAGCAGCATAACCTTGTAGGATGTGGTACAGAACGTCATGCGCTGGCCTATTAGACTGTGCACCTGTGCAACTTAACAAGCTACGCATGGCGCGTCGTGCGCTTGTTGGGCGGCCCCACCAGTACAGCCTACCAAGCTCTGCAGTGGGTATCCTTTGTTGGGTCGCTCACCAGTACAGCCCAGCAGGCCGTCCACTATGCGTAGTGGGCTGCCTTTGGTAGTCCACCAAATCCCAAGGCCCTAATGCTGGCCTTGAGCAGTGTTGTTTACAGACAACACTGCTTTGGCCCCCACGTAGATCCAACTCCAAAATTGTCCAACAATTTTCTTACCGATCCACTCGCACCAATTCAAGCAATACCTAGTATTCATTAATTATGCTATTTGGTTCTTAATTCCCTTTATTTGATTTAACCTCCTTATTATTTAACAGGTTCAATAGTCCAACCATTGAATATTGGTCTAACCAATGTTATTGTCCAACCATATATTATGGTCTAACCATATTTCCTTGCTCTTCTAGATTATACCCAGTCTAACGGTTCTTTACATGGCTTGGTTGTAACTCAAAGTGTGTGACTTTACAGGATCCTGTAGTATCAAGTCGTCATAAGTTTAACCTAGATCAATTCCTTTTAAGAATTTACTAGCTTGGAGCTCCAGACCGTTGTGGACTCTGATTACTTTGATCGGTCGTAGTGGCTCTCTAGCTTAGGCCATATGACCCCCTCAATATACGAAATGTCACGTGCATTGTGACTTAATCCCGGTTCTACAATAGTATCAATACAATTCACTCCTTCTACTATTAAGTACCATCTAGTTTCTAGGACTTGGTTTAAGTGTCAGTCCACTAACAGCTTTAATAGCTACCCCTGTATTTAGTCTTGCTATAGAAATACACCACTTAACGATTTAATATGTTGACCAGAATCTCATCCTATCAACTCATACTCTGATAAGAGGTTTACGAGTGTGTCACTTCCAACAAGTGGCCATGGTACATCTTTCTTATATTGCTATAATGGAGTAATAGATTACATCTTGGCTACTTAGCTTACCAAAGACAAACATCAACTATACCCGTAATCATCTGTATTACCCAGTCTGTAGAATGCTTAGGTATGACCTAAAGTATAGAAACATCTGTACAAGGTAACTTGTATCTCAGGTCTAAGGATATTAGTATTGATATTGCAATGAGACGATTAAACACCAACACATAATAGAGATTACCAAGTGTTGTCTCATAGCGGTCTCCAAATGTATCTCTCTTAATACATTCATGTGTTAACCCAAGGTACCACCCTCTAGCACTGAAGATATGCTACTCTGAATCAAATTTAACAGGTATGAAGACACATGCTAGTCTATCCAAATCATCAATGTCCAGTCTTGATGATACTATGACTAGGGATATTTAGACAAATCATAATTGCACAAGAACCAGTTCTCATCAACATAGTCCACTATGCCCTTACAATATGTGCTACGATTATTTCATGGACTTTTGCAAAAACATCAATGATTATATTCTAAATAAGTCATAATATATTTTTACAGTCATTGATATAACAAAAGAATGCCATTAATATAACTCTATTCGTACAAATAAAACTAAGATATATTGCCCTAATTACCTCTAGGGCATACATCATATCTAACAATCTCCCACTTGCACTAGAGCTAATTAGCTATGTGTCGTAAGCCATAACTATTAACATGTTGGTCATGCTTAATCTGTGTCAAAGGCCTGGTAAGGCCATCTACCAGGTTCTGATCTATGGGTACATATTCTATATGTATATCCTTATGCCTTATCATATCTTAAACTATATGATATTTTCTGTGTACACGTCCATTTTTTTTACGAGACCGTGGTTGTTTTTATTGAGGAATAGCCCTAAAGTTATCACAATACAATACTATTAGATCCTCATTGTTAGACACCACACCGAGATCACCAATAAATCTCCATATCCAGACAGCTTGTTTTGCTACTTTTGAAGCAGTAATGTACTCAAATTCAGTGGTTGAATCTGCAGTTGTATCCCATTTGGGACCTTTCCATACAACCGCTCCACCATTTAACATAAATAGGTAATGTGGCTGTGACTTATAGTCATCATTATTAGATTGAAAACTCGCATCAGTGAATCCCTTTACTATGAGATCACCTCCTCCATATATCAAGAACATTTCCTTTGTCCTTCTCAAGTACTTAATGATTTTCTTAACTGCCATCTAGAGCTTATCACCTAGATCAGATTGAAATCTGCTTATGATGCTAAATGCGTGTAAGACATCTGGCCTTGTACATACCATAGCATACATGATAGATCCTACTGCAGATGCATAGGGGATTCTACTAATGCGCAATCTCTCCTCTTGTGTCCGCAGACACTCAGATTTAGAAAGGTTAATTCCATGAGACATTAGAAGATAACCCTTTCTTGATTGCTCAAGGTTGAACCTAGTCAATACCTCATCTATATATGTATCTTGTGAAAGACCTAGCAGCCTCTTGGATCAAACTCTGTAGATCTTTATACCTAGTATAAATGTTGCTTCTCCAAGGTCTTTCATGGAGAACTTTCTTGACAACCACGACTTAAGCATTTAAAGAAGAGAAACGTCATTTCCTATTAGTAGTATGTCATAAACATATAGCACAAGAAAAATGACTGCACTCTCACTAATGTTTTTGTACACACAAGGCACATAAGTATTTGATATAAAATCTAACTCTTTGATCGTACCATTAAACCTTATATTCCAACTCCTGGATGCCTGCTTAAGTCCATAAACGGATCTTTGTAGCTTGCATGCCTTCGAGCCATTTTCAGATGTAAAACCCTTAGGTTGTATCATGTATACATCCCAATCCAAGTTTCCATTTAGGAAAGCAATTTTTACATCCATCTGCCAGATCTCATAATCATAATGAGCAACAATGGCCAAGAGTATCCTTATGGATTTAAGCATGGCTATAGGTGAAAAGGTTTCATCATAGTCAATACCTTCTCTTTGACTATAACCTTTTACCACCAACCTTGCCTTATAGGTAATTATGTTACCATCCATGTCAATTTTCTTATTGAAAACCCCTTTTGCAACCTATGGGTCTAACCTAATCAGGTGCATCTACCAATTCCCAAACTTGGTTTTCATACATGGAATCCATTTCTGATTTCATGGCTTTTAAACCATTTATCAGAGTTTGAGCACTCCATTGCTTCCTTGTAGGTCTTAGATTCATCATCCTAAATTAGAAAGATTTGTTTGTCATCTGTGATGAAAAATCCATATCTTTCAGGAGCGTTGGGAACCCTACTAGATCTACGCAATGGTTGTTGTGTAACAGGTTGTTCCTCGATCACACTTTATTATGTATTAGGCATAGGAATCATCAATTGATCATCTTGTTTGCCTAACTGAACCTTAAGCTCAAGGTTGATCCCACTAGCTTTTGCAAGGAAGTCATCGTTCTCAAGGAACTGAGACTAGAAATAAAAACCTTTTGTTCCTCGGGATTATAAAACGTATATCCTACTATCTCTTTAGGATAATCTATGAACAAGTATTTGTCAGCCCTAGCTCTTAACTTGTCTGACATTTTCCTTTTAACATAGGCAGGACATCCCCGAATTCTTAGGTGAGAAAGAGAGGGCTTCTTACCATACCACCTTTTGTATGGTGTTGTATCAACTAATTTTAAGGGCACACGGTTTAATATATAAACTAGGCTCTCAAGTGTGTATCCACAAAAGGATTTACTGAGACTTGCTTAGCTCATTATGGACCAAACCATGTCTAACAAAGTTTTATTCCTTTTCTCAGACACATCATTATGCTGAGGAGTATATGGAGGGGTCTATTGGGGTAATATTCCATTATCCCTTAGATAATCTTGAAATTCTTGGCTTAAATATTTTTCACCTTGGTCAGACCGTAGTGCCTTAATATTTTTCCAACTTTTTTCTCAACTTCATTCCTATAGTCTTTGGATCTTTTAAAACTATCTGATTTATGCCTCATAAGGTACAAATACCCATATCGTGAGTAATCATCAGTAAAAGATTTGTAGTAGATGAATCCTCCATGCGTTTGCACATTTATTGGACCATATACATCTGTGTGTATTATTTCTAATGTACTTATGGCACATTGCCCTTTACCTTTGAAGGGTTTCTTTGTCATTTTGCGTAATAAACAAGGTTCGCATGTCCCATAAGACTCCTAGTCTATTGGGCCTAAGTCACCACCTTTCAGTAACTTCGTTAAGTGGGTTTCGTTTATATGGCCTAAACGATAATGCAATAAGTAGGATAATTTATCTTTATCTAATTTCAATCCGTTAGCATCATTCATATTAAAAATTTAAGCTTTAGTATTTAAAACATATATGCCCTCAAACAAAATTCCATTACCATAAAGAATACTATTTTTACGAATTTGACAATCTTTATTATTAAAAAAAACTTCAAATCTTTTTGCTACAAAACACATAATAGAAATATTATTCTTAGTAACAACTGGAATATAATAGCATTTATTTAATTCTAAAGCTAGGCCACTTGGCAACTTGAGACTATATGTTCCTATGGTTGATGCAGCAACCTGTGCTCCAATTCCAACTCTTAGGTCTAACTCTCCTTTAGCCAGCCTTCCATAGTTTCGCAACCCCTGCACAGAAGTACAGATATGAGTACCACATCATTTATCTAATACCCATGTAGACTCATAAGGGACTATAGTGAAATTTTCAATCATACCTGAAGTATAAGCATCTTTCAGCTTTGTCTTCTCATGCTCAGAAAATGTAGCCGTATGCCATTCCACTCTCACTTCAGAGAAGGACTTAGGCTCAACATGATTTCTCTTACATTTTTCCTCCTTCATGAGTTTTCTTTTGACCTTTAAACCCCTTATCCTTTTGACCTTAAGGTCTTCAGCAATAGGTCGATCTTCTAATTCATTTCGAAATTGAATATCAACCAGCTTAAGCATATCAATCATTTGAGATAACCCACAATCACGACTCTTAAAGGTAAATTCTGATTTAAATGCATCATACCTCTCAGACAGACCTTTTAAAACTATTCCTTTTAACTCATCCAAACTATAGTCAATTCTAAATTTCTTTGGCTCCTCTGAAGTGTCATACACGCGTATAACAAGTTTAGCTACTGAAGAGTCTTTTCCCATTCCCATATAATGCATGCAACATTCTAGTTTACCAAGTTTTGTGAGATTCCGAAGCAATGACTCCAAGTCTACTTCTAAGTACAAATCCTAATATTTAGGTAGCATACCATTGACTATCAAGTATTTTACTAACTTACAGTCACTTTGATGCCTCCTATGATCATCAATTTTGCAAGCGAAAGCATTTGTACCGGGATTTTCAAGGCTTGGGTTATTAAGAACATAACTCAAAGCATTGTTCTTAAGAACCACCTTTACCACCTCGAACGACTCCATCAAGTTCCAGCCTTTAAATTTGATTTTATCAAGCAGATGGTTATTGATTGTTTTGTTAAGAGGATACATATTCAATCTAGATATAAGAAAAGAATTATTTCTTTAGACTTAGTTCTTGTACATGCATTTAATTTAAGGTCTTTTAATTAAATACATATTCCGACTATTTTTATTAAGGTTTATTTGAAGACGTAATAGCCCCTTCTTTTATCTTCGGGAAACTTGGTCCAACCATTCTCCTTAGTAGGTAGCATCTATCACTCATTTAAGCTAACCCCTGCTATCATGAGTCAAGCTAACTCAAACAACTATAGGAGGATCTAGTCCATTTACATCTAATGCAATTGCAAATCCATTTGAGTTCTAACTAATGGATGTGCATAACCAATTATATGACTCCTTAAATGATGCCTCCATCCCGGCATTAGCTCTGATATTACAGATAACTAAACCAGTCCGGTTAAGACTTAACCCTAATTTGAATCATATGACAGATGATGTTAAAATAAGAAAGCACACTGTGCATGCGCAATTCATTCAGTAAAAATGCCTAGAATCTAGGATTCATTCAGTAATTTTGTCTTAATATTTTAATGGAGATTTATTGGTGCAACAGGTCTCGCCTAATCTAGGACTTATATATGCACATGATTATGAAACTATGACTAATTTTGGGCTAAAAAGAATTAGTAGGTCCAACCTAGGCTCATGCTCAAATGGTAATTCATAATCGTTCCATCATGTCAAGACTCCACATAGCATGCAAAATAAATAAGGGGGTTCATTGTTCAAGTTCTTACACCTATGTCTATAAGTTTTAATCTAACAATTTAAACTTTCATTTGTAAAACCATATAATGAATCCAATTCATTATACTAGAAACTAACTAATTCAAAACAACCCCTTTGGTAATTAGAATCTAGAACCGATGAAAATTCCCAGGTAGGAGAGGCCCCCTTGAAGTAAATGAGCAGCCTTGTCCAATCTTTGCAAGAACAAACACGGGTACTTTTGACTCAATTAACCATAGACTAATGAAATTAAAGATTTCGTTCTTTTATAATTTAAGAATTATTCCACTTAATTCAAAAATTAAAGCAAATACAATTTTAAGTAAAACATTGTTACTCTTTAGTTAACTACCCTGACTAAGTTTGAGCAACACTTAATTTAGTTATCACAGCATTTTTTATTACAAGAAATAAATTCCTAGGCATGACATAGCATACTCGAAAATATTTTATAGAAAATCAGACCTAGCATATTTCTAATCAATCATACAATCGCATTAGGCGGGCTCTAATACCACTGTTGATCTAGATTAAGGGTTTTAGCAAGTGAAACAGGTGCAGCAGAAAATTAAAAATTTAATCTAGAGTCCAAGATCTCCTAAGCATGGCATGATTGATAATAATACTAGTCAAAAATTATTATAGGTCATAAACACTTATTAAAAGGACCTAATAATCATTTAACCACTTACCCATTCAAGCGTGAATCTCATAGTCAGTAGAAAGACCCCTCAGCTATGTGCACAGACTCCAAAGTAGAAGCCCTCTATAAATTGTCCACACGAGCACCACCGACCAAAACCTTCTAAAAAGGGATTACCGATAAATAAGCGGAAGATAACTAGATTTTCCCTACTAATTTATTCTAGAAGAAATTCCCTTAGTTTTATATTCTAAGTAAATACGCCTTTCAAAGGATTACTTTTAGGAACTAGAACAACTAAGAGAATCAGAGAGCAAGAGAAGAAGTATGAAATCAAGGATGAAAAATAATGAAGTAGGAGTCTTCTATTTATAGTGGTTAGGAAATATTCAAAGGAGAAGTTAATCCCTAACCACAACCAATTAGAATTAAAATAAAAGGGGCAATTAAGACTTTAAATACCAAAATAGAGTTTGGAACCAACTCTATTTGGGAGCTTGCTTGGGGAGAAATCTCCCCATTCCAAACTAAACACTACTGGCCAAAAGGCCAATAGTGGCGTGCTAGGCCTATGCAGGCGCACAGCCCCAAAGCCAGCAGCAACATAGCCCTTACGAGCTATGCTGCACAGCGCCATGGGCTGGCATGTTAGGCCGCACACGCAGTGCGACTGTTGGGCCGCGCACCAGCGCAATATAGTAGGCTACGCATTAATTGTCCAAAGGCAGCCCACCAAATCCCAAGGCCCTAATGTAAGCCTTGAGCAGTGTTGTTTACACACAACATTGCTTTGGCCCACACGTGAATCTAAAACCATAATTGTTCAACAATTTTCTTACCAATCCACTCACACCAATTCAAGCAATACCTAGTATTCATTAATTGTGCTGATTAGTTCTTAATTCCCTTTATTTGTTTTAACCTCCTTATTATTTAACAGGTTCATTGGTCCAACCAATGAATATTTATCTAACCAATATCATGGTCCAACCATATATTATGGTCTAACCATATTTCCTTGCTCTTCTAGATTAGACCTAGTCTAACGGTTCTTTACATGGCTAGATCATGACTCAAAGTGTTTGACTTTATAGGATCCCATAATATTGAGCCGTCATAAGTTTAACCTATCTCAATTCCTTTTAGGAATTGACAGGCTTGGAGCTCCAGATCGTTGTGGACTCCGATTACTTTGATTGGTTATTATGGTTCTCTAGCATAGGGCATATGACCCCTCAATATTCGAAACGTCACGTGCATTATGACTTAATCCCGATTCTACAATAGTATCAATACAATTCACTCCTTCTACTGTTAAGTACCATCTAGTTTCTAGGACTCGGTTTAAGTGTCAATCCACTAGTAGCTTTAATAGCTACCCCAATATTTAATCTTGCTATAGAAATACACCACTCAACCATTTAATGTGTTGATCAGGATCTCATCCTATCAACTCACACTCTGATCATAGGTTTACGAGTGTGTCACTACCAACAAGTTGCCAAGGTACATCTCCCTTATATTGCTATAATGGAGTGATAGATTCCATCTTAACTACTTAGCTTTCCAACGGACAGACATCAACTATACCCGTAATCATCCGTACCACCCAATCTATAGAATGCTTAGGTATGACCTAAAGTATAACAACATCTGAATAAGGTAACTAGTATCTCAGGTTTAAGGATATTCATATTGCTATTGCAATGACACGATTAAACACCAACATATAATATAGATTACCGAGTGTTGTCTCATAGCGGTCTCTAAATGTATCTCTCTGAATACATTCATGTGTAAACCCAAGGTACCACCCTCTAGCACTAGAGATATGCTACTCTGAATCAAATTCAAAAGGTATGACGAAACATGCTAGTCTATCCGTATCATCAATTTCTAGTCTTGATGATACTATGACTATGGATATTTAGACAAATCATAATTACACACAAACCAGTTCTCACCAAAATAGTCCCACTATGCCCTTACAATACGTGCTATGATTATATCATGGACTTTTGCAAATAAATCAATGAATATATTATAAACCAGTCATAATATATTTTCACAGTCATTGATATAACAAAAGAATGTCATTATTAATATAACTCCATTTGTACAAATAAAACTAACTAAGATATATCGCCCTATTTGCCTCTGGGGCATACATCATATCTAACAATTCTGTCCACACAAATACTCTCCTAAATGGTCCTAAAACCACCATTCCATCATCTACTTTGGCTATACTTTCTCTCGGCATAGCGATTGCTTCAAAGTGGATTCGCGTCGTAAAGGTACACTTCTGAGTTTCAAAGAGACTCGCATCTCATTTATTTTATTGTTATTCCTCATATTCTACTCCATCTACATAAATTTTTTGTCTTCATCGAATTGAAATTTTGTTTGGGACCAGATGGGACCTGTACGGGTCTCCCCATACTCGTACGGGTCCCCACTAGCACCTGTACGGGTCCCACCCCACCCGTACGAGTACTGGCCCCTAGGAAGAACCCAAAGTTCCTCCTTTAATCAGTAAAATAAACTAACATTACCATTTGTCATGCAATCAGTTTTATTAATAATCCGGTAAATTAACCCACAAAAGCTAAAATGTGTTTTCATAATAAAATATGCTGAGGAACCACTATTTCTCTCCGATCCTAGAAGCCGCTCGGGCACTATCGAATGCAAAACAACGACAAACATAATCACATTTTTCCTAACAAAATGCTGACTTATGATGTGCTATAAACTGTGTTAATCTTTGTGGATGCAGGGGATTTAATTTTATTTTGTTTTATAACTTAGAACAAATGTATAGGTTCTTTTGCAATCCCCTTATTTCCCCTGGTTGTAATTTTTATTCCCCCATTTATTGCTTGTGCTTTATTGTATGTTGTAAATGCATGAATCGAGTGTGAGAGAGTTTAGAAAAATAGGATTTCTCTAATAATTCCCTAAATGATGAAAAGAAAACGATTTTAGGCGGCGAATGTAATTTTGAATTAACTAAATGAGAAATAAGTGACTCATCTGATACCCTAATCTCTGATCCAAAAGGTATAAGTCTCCTGCCCAATGGAAACCGTACCAAAATTATTTCCCAAGTAGACAACTTGGGTGGCGACTATCAATTATATCAAGATTTAGGTCTCGATTCTTTTATTCATTAAAATCAGTTAAAATGTGTAAACATGAACTAAATGGTTTTCATCACGCCTAAATCAACAAACTGCCCTAGTGGACCCCGCCGCAAGGCGCCAAGGGAGATCCACATATCATCGTCATGTCATAGCAGCCATGTGTATCTTGAAGTACATCAAAGCCATGGGATTCGCTCACTAACTTGAGGGGGAGTATTAAGAACTTGATGACCAAGTGTTAGATATGATGTATGCCCTTAAGGCAATTAGGGCAATATATCTTAATTATGTAATGGTACGAATAATTCATTTTATTAATAAAGGAATTTAATCTTTTGTTTATATCAATGTGTCCATATATATTATGACTGGTTAAAATATATTCATTGATATATGTATACAAAATTCCTTGACATATATCATAGCATGAAGTGAGAGATCATAGTTGGACTATGCTTAGAGAGATCTACTTCATGTGCAATTATGATTATGTCAAAATTATTCCTAGTCATAGTTTCATCAAGAAAGGATATTGATGAAGCAGTAAGACTAGCATATGGTCAACTTTCTTGGAATGAGTCTAAGCAGTTAATCTCCTATGACTGAAGGTGGTGCCTTACGATTGGCACATGGATATATCTGGTGGATATATTGGAGACCAAAATATATATATATGTGTGTGTGTGTGTGTGTGTGTGCAGTAGCTTTGTAAATATCCTCATACTTGAGATACTAGTTACCTTGTGTGTACTATCGCTGTACTTTGGGTCATTCATATGCACTCATTAATTTAGGGTGTCACGGGTGATTAAGGGTATAGTGATGACAACACGTTGGTAAGCTATATAGTCAGAAAGAATCCATCGCTTGTGGGATGTGCTTTTTGCACATCCCACATCTGAAATGGGGGAGCAATTTTGCTCCCCGAGCCTATAAATAGGCTTCGCCCCACCCCTTTTTAAATTGCACCATAGCTCTTTCTAAGTCTTGACTTGAGATTCCAACGTGCTATCTCTTGAGTTGACTTAAGAGCGAGTTATTTTTGAGGTGTTTGAATTCATTCGAGCACCTCTAGTTGATATTTTCGGGTGGGCTTTTGGAGTGGTCTAGCAACTACTCAAAGCTCTGCAGTTCTTCCTTATTGGAAGGTTTTGGTTGGTGGAGTTCGTGTGGATACTCATAGAGGCTATCCCACACTTGGAGGCTTGTGGAAGGAGGTTCTGCTAAAGCACGCTTCAACCGGTAAGTGTCCTTTCTTTCTCTTTTAATCATTAGGTCTTTTTCTTTAAGTGTTTTTGGACTTAATAATTATTATGCTTATGTTGTTTTAAATGCTTAGTTTATTTTATGCTTAGGTTATGGTTTAGAATTATAACATGCTTAGTATAAAATATATTTATGCTAGGATATAATTTAGGATAATGGTATGCCTAGCCTATGCATGCTAACCTAGGTAGAGAATTAATTTAGTTAAGGCTTTAATTAATTTATATATAACTGATAGGAGTTCCTAGGGATAAGGGACCAAATTTTGAATTTCCACCATACATGTTATGCATGTTCTAAGTGACTGTCAGTTTCCAACACCAAGTAATTTGCTCAACAAGTAAACTACATATATGGTTATGATTTTGTAATAGTTAAGTTACCATTTTGTGTTTTATTTATTTATTACTTTTGGTGAACAAGTACATCTCCACCTATTAATACTTGTAAATATTAGTGAGAAATACAACATCTCATTCTCCATTTCTATTCTTATAGATTTTCACATTTTATACATTCATCCTTTTGTTCATAAACAAATTTCACAAATCTAACATTGTACTCATGAATTCATTAAAATTTAAATATAATTTGAAAATGTTTTCTCTTGGTAACTTAACTTGAAACTACCAAATAAAATTATGAAATGTATATAATAAAATTTTATATATAAAATGACTTGAAATATATTAATTCTAATAAAAATAATATTTCATATACAACGTAATTTTTTTTGCAACTCCCTGTGGGCCAAATCACACATATATTGACTTATGAGATTTCTATAAGTCTCCTATAACTTTGCTTGTATTGCAGAAATTCTTTGAATTACATCAATATTAGTGAATGAGGTCCAACTAATACTGACAAAAATAAAATAGGCACTAAATGAGATCTATGGTTGAAAAGAGGGTTGCAAAGATTATAAAATAACACCGAGCAAGACATTGAAGAGTGTTTCTCACTTTGAACATGTATAACAGGCATGGTGGAACTTTAAAAATTTATCTATTGTCCCTAGGAACTCCTACTAGTTGCATATAAATCAATCAAAGCCTTAACTAAATAAATTCTTTACCTATGTTAGCATGCATAGGTTAGGCATACCATAATTTTAAATTTTATCATAGCATAAATATTTTATACTAAACATGTTATAACTCTAAGTTATAACCTAAGCATAAAATAAACTAAGCATGCAAAACAACCTAAGCATAATAATTATTAAGTTTAAAAACGCTTAAGGAAAAAGACCTAATGATTAAAGACAAAAAGAAAACTTACCAGTTGAAGCATGCTTTGGCTGAACCCTCTTGCACAAGCCTCTAAATGTAGGATAGCCTATATGAGTATCTACACAAACCCCACCAACCAAAACCTCTCTATGAGGAAGAACTACAGAGCCTTGGGTAGCTGCTAGACCACTCCAAAGGCCCACCCGAAAATATTAACTAAAGGTTCCTCAAAATATTTGAGGCTCCTCAAAAATATTCTTCTAAGTCAACTCAAGAATGCTCAAGTCAAGACTTAGAATAGAATATTGGTGTGTTTGAAAGGGGGTGGGTGAAGCCTGTTATAGGCTTAGGGAAGCCAAATGGCTTCCCCATTTCCGATGTGGGATGTGCTAAGAGCAAATCCCACACGCGAGTTTGACCCACGAGGCCTAGAGCCCAGCAGGTTGGCCCGTACGAACAGCGTGTGCGGCACAGTGTGCATCTCACAAGCCGGGCTTGCAATATTTCTCGCAAGCTTAGCTTGCGAGGAATCCCGCGCTGGGCTTCCAATTCTGCTATGGCAGCACTAGCGAGCTCAGTCTCGCGGGCCTCCGCAAGTGCCGCACTGCATCACTTGCGAGCCCATAATGCAGGATTTCGCGCACTTTGCGTGTTGCGAATCCCGCACACCATTTTGCAGTACAAGAAGTCCAATATCTTCTGGGTCCAACCCGTTCAAAAAAATGTCCTTTTAATCCTTTTCAAATAATTATATTTTATTTATGACCCTAATAAATTAGTCCGGTCAAAATAAAATCTTTGGTCTAACAAGGTGATGGTCCAACCATTCAACATTTAATATTCTCGTAATAGATCAAGTCTATTAATTCTTTACTCAATCCGATGAAAGTCCAATGTGCATGACCTTATAGCATCCTAAAGTATTGAGCTGTTAAGGCTTAACCAATCCTTGTTCCATAGGAACTATTGACTCGAGGTTCTAGACCGTGATTAAACCTCGATTACCTTAAAGAATGTAGTACGCCTCTAGCAAGGGTCCACCATCCCCCATTACTCAGAACATCATTTGTGCTTATGACTTAATCCTAGTTAAATGCAATAGTTTCCCAATGCGATGAACTCCTTCCATTCTTTAATATTAGTACCATTGGTTTATTGGGTTCGGCTAAAGTGTTAACCCACAAATAACGAGGTTGCTCCAAGCTATCCCAGTTATTTACTTGTTAAAGTATATTGCTTTCTACTATAATGTGTTTGACTAGAAGCTATTTCTATCAAACACATACTCTGATCAGAGGTTTATAGCAATTATCACTTCAACAAGAGGCCTAGTACAACTCCTTAATATATCTGGAGTGATGGATTCTTTCCGACTATATAGCTTACCAATGTACTGTCATCACTATACCCATAATCATTCGTGACACCCTTAATTAATGAGTGTATCTGTATGAGCCAAAACATAGTGACAGTACCACACAAGGCAACTAGTATCTCAAGAATGAGGATATTCGCAAAGCTACTGCATAAAGATAAACACTAACACTTTGATATATATACCAAGTGTTTTTCTTATTGCGATCTCTAATATATCATCCAGATATATCCATGTGTGAAACTCAAGGCACCACCTTCAGTCTTGAGATGCTGTAGTGGGACTTGAGATGCTTCAGTGGTAATTTGAGATGTTGCAGTTGGAGCATCTCAAGTGACGCCGCAGCATCTGGCTCGAAAAAACATCAAGAAGCCCAAAATAATAACCAAGAACAGTCAAATAACGAACAATAATGAATAAAAAGTAGATTAGAACTCAGTTTTGTAACCTAAAGGCCGTGAATCCACATTTTGAGACTCGAACTCGTCATTTGGGAAGCTTTGTGACGAATTTGTGATGAAATCTTATGAAACAGTGACAAAAAATAGTGGCGAACTTAGTGATTTTTGGGGAAAAAGTCTCTAAATCCTATTTAAGCTCATTTTAACTTAAGATTTCTAATTAATTTTTGTGACTAATCTAAAAGATTAAGCAAAATAATCCTTAAGAATTTGGATTAACTAGATTTCTCAAGTTTTAAATGGCTTTCTCTCTTAAGCCTAAAAAACTCTAAATGTTAAATTAAGTTTTTAATTTGGCAAAAACTCCTTTAACATATGATTTAATGGGTTTATATAGGCATAACTAACTCCAAATAGCTCAATTAGTCCCTAGAAATCGAAAGATTCTCGGAAAAATCGAGAAAATTTGGACTTAGAGAGAGAAAGATAGACTGGCGATGGACAGCCAGAGCCCATACAGCGTCTCAGCTCGAGATGCTGTAATGGCAGTGCTTGGCAGCGCCATAGCGCGTCTCGGTGACATGGCCACCCCGTGGCCATGCGAGCTGAGACGAGGGAGCGGGCACTAGACACGCAAAGGGGCACATCTCGTGCTCCCCCGCCGCTTCCCGTCCCCCCGCCAGGTGTCTCGGCACTTCGGCGGTGGCACCGGCGAGGGTAGAGCAGATTTATTTTTTTTTCTTATTTATTTTTCTAAAATTATTTTTAAGGCATTTATCTTTTCGGTTAAAAAGGGATCGCGTGGTTAAAATCCCAACCTTGTCACTGGAATATTTGCAAAACGCAGTTCGACTCTAAAATAATAGAATAACAGGCCAATTGTTAGGTCCGTGTAACTGTCATCATCATTCCACGGGTCACCAAAAAGTCCGTGCTCACAGGCTGCCCCTCATGAGATTATCATTTGACGGGTCGAATTTGATTTCACGAAAGAGCGAGGAATTGAGTCGTGAATTCCTGAGTTGATTATCTACTGGGATTGCCATCAACAGATCTTTCAGAAGGAATAAAACAGGGATAACGGGTATTCTCGGCATGGTTATCTATGGATGGTACAAGGACGCAACATCAACGGACTAGTCGAGAATAGGAAATTCTTTGAGTCGATTGTCTATGGACGGTACGGGGACACGTCATCAACGGACCTCTCAAAGTCAAAAATCTTAAGTTAGTTGTTTACTGGCAATTTAAGAATGTACCACCAATAGACTTATCAGGACGGAATTTTCCTGAGTTGTGAAATTCTGAATCGGTTATTTTTTGGGCTTGCCATCGACAGACCTATCAAGTATAAAAATTAAGAAGTTAGCATTTGATAAATATGGTCACCTTTTTATTGCTTAATTGATTTTATTGAAACAAAAATTTTTGCCCCTTCAATTAACAATAAAAAGGGTGAAATATAAATAATTGAGGTTTAGAGGTATCCGGGAGCCGGGAGCCGAAAAGAAATAACCGATCGGAGGGTTTTGCCCCTTGCTGAAAGGAGTATTCTAGAGATTATGCCAAAGCAAAAGAATATATTCGTCTCCTTTCTTTCTATATGTTTTTTTCCTTTCTTCTTCTTATCCATTCCACATTTCACCAAAGGGAAGAAGTATGCTAAGAGAGGAGACAGAAAGCCTTATAGGATTGCCCATGATTCACTACTAGGCGGTCGACATGGATTACGAGCCTGCACTGTCCCTTGGGCATACGGCCTTAGAGACACCGATACTTTCATGGGTTACACAATGAGGAAAACACGCTTATGTGTGCCAGGTAAACCATCAAAACTTGAGACTATCTTCATTTTTTTCTTGAAAAATAATCATTATGCCATAAAACCCGAACTTGTATTTTGGATTTTGGAGGCTCGAATATTTGGTGAAATCGGGTGTATAAATATGCGTAGAACATGTTAATTGGTGTTTTAGAACTGAATTGGTTGGATTTTGGGTTGAATTTGAACCGAAGGGGGCAAAAATGCATTTTTTTAAAAAAATTGGATTTTAGGGACAAAGTCCAACCACCGGTGTCGGCCGGAGTGGCGAGACACCATAGTGGCCAGTGAGACGCTGCAGTGGCATCTCAGATGCTGCCACCGGGGCGTCTCACGTTCGGCGGCGGTGGCCAAACACCTTGGAGGCTAGGAAAAAAAACAGGGGAGAGCATTCCCACTCTGTTATTTCCGCTAATTCCAAATTTGCTGTTGAAAATTGCATCTGAGACTGTTTACATGCTGAAATGTGAATTTTTTCTAATTTTGCAAGCTTTAACCGATAGAAATTCTTTTTTAGACTTATTTTGCAGCCGACCGAGGTTAAACTATGGGGGTCGCTTCATCGATGCACCGATTGGTGGTGCGACATTAAAACCCAAGCCATGGCTCTACACGATGATTTAATTGTTCAAGCCATTCGGGACTTAGGATTAGACCGGATGTTGGATGCACTGCCGATGAATAATTGGTCGATAAGCCCTACTATTCTAGCTAGTTTGGTCAAGCGCTAGAGCGAGACCTCGTACACTTTTCATTTAACAGTGGGCGAGCTGACGACCACTCCATCAGATATAGTTGCTATGACCGAGCTACCTTAGAAGGGTCGAGTCATACACTTTCAAGTCTACTTAGAGTGGTTTCGGATGGAGCTAGCTTCCCTTACCTGGATATCGAGCTTGCTTGGGGTCCCCGTGGCTGCTGACAGTGTGGTGAGGTAAATTCAGCTGTATGATCATTGGATTAAGGCGACTGACATTAGCGGGGACTATTTTGATCAGTATTTACGGTCATTCCTTATGACATTACTGACATGCCTCTTCTTTCCTTCCTGCTCGAGTCAAGTCACTCTATGATTGCTATATGCTTTGGAGAGATCGATTGATTTCAAGATGTGGAACTGGCCGAGAGCCATCCTCAGGCAGATACAGTATGCGCTTGACTGCTCGGCCTGCGGGGAGCCTAATGCTTTCAAGGCCTCACAGCTATGGGTCTTGGTGAGCGGCTTTACTTTTTGATATTAGACACACTTCTTAATTGGCTTACTGATGCTTTCATTTTCATGTCTTTGTAAATGTGGGCATTTGAGCATATGATAGTTCCTCCCCCTAGACTCGACGCACGACCGCCCCCGAGGTCACATGCTATCTCCCTCTGGATGTGCGGGTGGTCCGATGTGGAGCTAGTAGATGCACGTGCATGGTATCGGGAGTATTTGCGGCAGCTCAGACTCCATCGGGTAACATTATTTCTTGTGAATCTTTACCCATTAGTTCAAACTGTATGGTCAAATGAGAGGATACTTATTGTGATTTATTGTGATGTTTCTTGCAACTTATTGCAGAACCATGGAAGAGATTGCCCTACTATCAAGATATCAAGTATATCCGATGCATAGTGGATGGATGCTGGTTCATCTTAGAGTGCCCCTCCTCCCAGGAGTGGTATTTTAGGAAGCGAGTTTATTGGTGGAGGACAAGCTCGACGGCTCGGAGTAGGGTTCTTGTTGTTGTGCTAGTTGGAGTTTTCTAGCCCCATCTCATGCCCGTAGGTATACGAGCCTAATTTCTAGATGGCGGCAGGTATATGGTGCCTTCATTTAGCCGAGATTATACTAATTTTTTGAGACACCTCATTCTGAAATGCCCGAGGAAGTCCAGGACCAACGTTCCTTGGACTTCAAATTCGAGGATAATGATGCTGTGATCGAGGGTAGTGAGGGATTCGACAGTGGTAATGATGATGACGATGAGCTTCCCTCAGAGGATGATGGGGGGGAGGGGCTGCGAGACACGATGATGTCTGAGACAATGATTTAGGTTTGGATCCGAATGTCCTTTACCAGGGGCGATGGAGTACGGTAATCCCTTAAATCCCCTGTAAACACAGCAAATAACTCTTCAATTTCTGAGCCACCTAGCTTATCTGATGCCATATTTGCTTTTTGTAATTTTAGGGAGCCCGCAAGAAGAGGAGGGGAGGTCCCGTTGCCAGCACGGAGGGACTTGGAGAGCCTCCCTAATGATGCACTACCGATCCCGAGATCATTTCCATGGAGTCGGTCCTGCCTACTCGAGTAGCTCCTTTGCTAGGTAGAGTTGACAGGATCATGATGAATTAGCTGGAGACCTCATGCTCACTAATGTGTCGGTCAGGGGTCCGCGGGGAGATACATATCAGGGAATCGAGGGTGCCCCTGTACTATGTTCCTTAGGACACTACACATGTAAGAATGCTAACTTATACACTTTACTGGAACTTGCTTGCTGATGTCTGATCAGTTGTTTCTGCCTTTATATGAGATCGCACAGGTACCCATTTCTGAGATCGAGCGTATGGCTCGGGGATATTATGGCATGAGGGATCTGCTGCTTGCATAGGATTCTATGAACTGGGTAATGACTATCTTTTCCCTCCTACACAAAATAGAGAATGATATGCGAAATATTGGTTAGAATTATGCATTTATGAATGAATGCATGGCTTATCGGGCTGATTCTCCTTTTGATTGTCCATTTTTGTAGGCTTTTATCGTGATGGAGCAGGAAAGATACCGTGGTGAGCATAAGGAACTAGTGAGGGTGGAGCATGAGCTAGCAGATGACCGGAGCTAAATAGCCGGCTTCTAGAGCTGGAGAGTCTAGGATGAGGTGCGACTCACAGCCCTGACTGAAGACATAGATAGCTTATGCGATTGCCTTCATGTCATAGAAAGCCAGAGGGATGGATTTCAGGCCCAGCTCTGGGATTATGAGTGCGGGAGGGGTAGAGGTACACCTGAGCTTGATGATATCTTAGGTGATAAGGGAGTCACTGAGCCCTTCAGACCTACAGCCGCCATGCTGGCGGATTCTAAGGAGCAGCTTGCGGGGGTAATCTTCCTACCAGCGCCAGGCATTAGGAGATTTCCCACTCCTCTACGCGGCAAGGAGGTGGAGGATGATGTCAGCTATTATTTCAATACCAAGAACGGAGACCTGACCTGATGATCATTATCTCATCTTGCCTTACTTTGCCCATCTGCTTTATTTTGCTGACTTTGATCATTATCTGATGCATGATTTGACACTTTGGCTATTTATCTAATATGATTGGTTTAATTGCTTTGCTTTGTGTACTCACTAGATAGATGCTAAGCCCGATAGATGCTTGACTAGGAACAAACTGATTAGTGCTTACAATCATCTGAATTAACGATAGAGACCCTATTTAACAGGCAATTAGTAGATACAAGTTACTGATGGAGACACATAATGCTATATTAAGGTAGTTTTGGCACACTTTATGATTGGGAGAGGATGGAGGGTTTTGGATTAGCGGGGCTTTGATATATCGCTAGCAGGCTGGTGAACGTGGCCTTCCTTTATGCAGCATTCCTCCACTGGGGCCTGATAGACCATGTGTTTCGCTTCTCAGGCTATGAGCTATGCCCGATGATGGAGGAGTATCATGCTATTCTCAGGGTGATCTACACTCGCGGAATGCGATTTACTATGTCAATGGTGCACTTTGGGGTCGAGGACCAGCTGACCAGGTTATGGAACCTAGATGCCCCTACTACTTTTCTTTCCCAGACTCCTGGATCACCAAGGTTTGATCTCTGTCAGGTTTTTGATTGGTGTATGACCACACCCAGATCACATATTTCATATCCTTTCATGGTAGCTCTATTGGTTATGGCTGAGTTTATCTACGGGGTCGGCGACGTTGCCCCATTCCGGCTAGTTTTGGCCATTAGACAGGCCTCGGTGGGAATCTCTCCATTATTCATAGGGTTAGCTGGGACATTATTTCATTTAGATAGGGCTGCTGGTGATCATCATCTTATCAGGGATCGTTTCTCCGTACTACAGGTATTCCTCTAACTGACTCTAAACCTAAAACTAAATCTGAATCCGAATCTAAAACTGAACTAGAATCTAAATTTGAAACTAAAACTGAATTAGAATCTGAAACTGAATCTGAATCAGAAATTGAAACTAAATCTGAAACTACAACAGAAACTGAATCTAAATCTGAATCTGAAACTGAATTTGAATACGAATCTGAATTTAAATCTGAATCTGAATCTGCTGTTGTAGGTTTGGCTCCTAGAGAAGCTAGCTTTGCTCCAAGATCCTCGGGGCGATCTGAGATGATACGGGCCTGGGAATTATCATGGGAGGGCTCGCATTCCTGATAACCATGATGACCTGACAGCTGGTTATTGGATGGAGATTATGGAGGGTCTATCCAATGCAGACATTCACTGGGTCTGCCGCTGGTGGGAGATCTCTAATGTTCTGGTGGACACTGGCGGAGGTAAGGTTCAACTCATAAGGTTGCAGCACTTCGTACATTAATCACCTTATCACTTACGCCGACAGTGGGGATGACATTCGGATGACTTTAAGGCCGCGCCATTCTCAGCCTATCTTCTTGATCATGCTAGAGACCTTTGGGCCCGTCAAACAAGCTACGAGACCCTAGATTACGACTGGCTGGATGCGATTACTACTAATGGATTCTACTGAGGATGGCTTCGATAGGTTGGGAGATTTTGGAGTCCGACGAAGTACCTGCACTGGTGGTTTAAGTGGAGAGACATGCAGGCGGGACACGATCCTTTATCAGGGGAGGAGAAGCTAGTTGAGCTTTTGACTCAGACTATGATGATGATGATGATGATGATGATGATGATGATGATGATAATGAGGGTGCAGGCCCCTCCGGGTGATTGATGATCACGCTATCTTTATTTTTATTTGTCTTTACTTTTGCATGGGCCCGAACATTGTATTAGGCCCATTGGACTTTTATTTATTTCTTTTATGTCCTAATTTTTTGCCTTGATGGCTCTTTCGGGTTTTCAATCCAGCGGACCTTCCGGCTTTTGCATAAACTTAGATGTTTTCAGCCTATCAGAATTTATGCCTCTTTATTATCTTATATTTCTTTTTATGGTTGTGCGAGCATTTGAACTAAATGGCATCCCAAATTCAACTTATCTACAACATTTCGCCTTTACGGCCCAATATATTCATTTGCACACAGACATAAGAGTTTAGTAAAAGTGATATTTCCAATAATTGAATTAAGCTTGAGTACATAATGATGACAAACATTCCTACCGACTCAAACTCTGGTGTTAACTAGCCTATGAAGGTTTTCTAGCCAACAAACTCTCGCAGCTCACTTTTACCCTAATTTTTGCCTAGACCATCCTTTTCGGATTTTCAGTCTAGTGGGCCATTCTTTCACCCTAACTTTTCCCTGAATGGTTTGCTATACACCAAACAGCGGGGAACACCCTAATTTTTGCTCGAGCAGTAGAAGACCGCTCGTTGGGTGATTTATTTATTTATTTATTATGTTCCGCTTTTCTGGATTTGATTCTTTTAATTTAGATATGATAACGCTTTAACCGATCCTGATTGATAGGGTTCGTGAATTCATGACCATCCATATCTATGATTTTCATTCCGCCTTCACTGAGAATGTTCTAAATCATATAAGTTCCTTCCCAATTCGGCCGAAACTTCCCCTTCGGATCGTGTTGGTAGGCTTCACTTGCTTCAGAACCAAGTCGTCGGCTTTTAATGGATACCTATGGTGGTTGACCCGACTGTTGTAAGCTCTTGCCATATGCTGCTGATACATTAAGAGGCTATCTAAGGCTCTTAAGCGGTGCTTGTCCATTGTATTCAGTTGTTCGAACCTTGCTCTTGTCCATTCGGTCTTTTTGAGTTTAGATTCGAGCGCCACTTATAGAGGCTTCATCTCAATCTCAACTGGTAACACTACTTCCATACCGTAAACCAAAGAGAAGGGGGTTTGCCTTGTAGGTGTTCTGATGCTTGTTCTGTACCCCTAAAGAGCAAATGGTAACTCATTGACCCAGTCATGATAACCAAAAATGGTCTTAGAAAGGATTTTCTTAATGGACTTGTTAGCCGCTTCTACTGCACCGTTGGCCTGAGGACGGTAGGGTGAAGATCTATGATGCTCAATACCATATTTCTCAATCAATTTTATGTTGCCCCTTAGAACTGAACCCCGTTATCTGACACAATGTGATGAGGCAGACCGTACCGAGCGAAAATGAGTTTCTCGATAAACTTGGCCATTTTCTTGGCGGTAATACTAGTGTACGATTCGGCTTCCACCCGTTTTGAGAAATAATCCACTGCCACAATGATGAAGTGGTGACCGTTAGTTAACGATGGTCGAATCTCACCAATTATATCTATCCCCTACGCTAAGAATGGCCAAGGAGTAGATAAACTGTGAAGTTCGGTGGGTGGAAGATGCTGAATATCCCCATAAATCTGACATTGGTGACACCTCTTAACTTCGGAGACACAATCGGGGATCAGAGTTAACCAAAAGTACCCTAGTCACTGAATCTTCTTAGCTAAGGCCAGGCCATTCATTTGCGGTCCACAATCACCCGCATGAACTTCTCCTACAACCAAATGGGCTTCGGATTCAGTCAAGCACCGGAGTAACAAACCATCGGAGATCCTCTTAAAGAGATCATTGTTGATGATTCAGAATTGAAAGGCTAACTTTTATAGTGTAGTGCAATCAAAATTAGTAGCATTCTCGGCATACTGACCATGACGGAGGAACTGCACAATGTCTAAGTACCAGCAGGGGTCATCACTGATGGTGAAGACTTGGGTAATGCTGCGCGAATGGTAAGGAACCTTCACTGAAACTAAGATTAGAGGGCAAATGGGTCGGCGCTGAGGACCTTCCCACATCAAAGCCAGTGTAGCTAACGAATTGGCTATATAATTTTTGTCTTGAGGGACATGTTGATATAGAGATGTCTCGAATTTAGTTAATAAATCCCAAACTGCATCGACATAAGGGCGAAGAGACTCTTCTTTAATATCCTAATCCCCCACAACCTGACGGATTACCAAAGCCGAACCCCCAATCACCGAAACATGCTTTGCCCCTACAAGCAATAGGGCTTCAAGACCAAATAGGAATGCCTTGTATTCCGCCCCATTATTAGTAGTGGGAAACTCTAATCATTTAGACAAAGGGATAACTTCATTATAGGGTGTTAATAAGATAACTCTGAGGCCCGCTCCAAATTTGTTCACGGCACCATCGAAATACGTAGTCCACATGGGCTTTGCTATATCAACCATGGCTAATTGCTTGTCAGGAAAGTCTAAGTTCTCGATATAATCAGATTTGAAAGCTTAGTTTGCCGAAAATTCTGCAATCGCTCTACCTTTGATAACCTTCCTTGTGACATACTCAATATCAAACTCGAAAAGCTATAGTAACCATCTTGAGAACTTCCTAGCTAACGATGGCAACTGACAAAGATATTTCATTAGATCAACCTTAGCAACGGCCTGAACTTTATATGAGTGGATGTAGTGGCGCAATTTCTTAGTTAACCGTACCATAGCTGCACACGTCTTTTCAACAATCGAATACCGAGTTTCGTACTCCAAAAGTTTCTTACTTAAGTAGTATACTGCATGCTCACGCTTACTGTTATCTTCTTAAACTAACATCACCCCTATAGCAGAGCCATCGATTGCCAAGTACAAGATCAAGGGCTTGTTGGGGTCGGGGGTCGAAGGACGGGTGGGTGAAGGAGGTAGGCCTTGATCTTAATGAAGGCAATCTGATAACGTTCATCCCATAAAATCAGCTGGTGCTTCCTTAATAGCTTAAAAATTGGCTCACAAATGGTTGCGAGGTGAGAAATGAACCTGTTGACATACTGAATAGACCCAAGGAAAGACCGAACTTCTTTTTTTATCTTTGGAACGGGCATATCCCTGATCGCTTTAATCTTGTCTGGGTCGATTTCAATCCCTCTCTGACTGACCACATAACCTAAAAGCTATCCTATTGTAACCTTAAATATGCACTTCTTCGGATTAAGGTGTAAGTTATATTTCTCAATGTGAGTTATAAACTTATCCAAAACTGCGGGGTGCTCTTCTCTGGTAGCAGACTTAACCAGCATGTCATCCATATAAACCTCTACTTCTTTGTGGATCATGTCATAAAAGAGAGTGGTGACAGCGCGCTGATAGGTTGCTCCGGCATTCTTCAGACCAAACAGCATAACTCGATAGCAGAATACCCCCCATTTTGTGAAGAAAGCCGTCTTAACCTTATCGATTATATCCAATAGAATCTGGTTGTACCACAAGAATCCATCCATAAATGAGTACATTGCGGCCTGGCAGCACTGTCAATCAGTACATCGATGTGAGGAAAGGGAAAGTTGTCTTTCGATGAAGCCTTATTCAGATCCCGATAATCCATAAAAACCCTTACTCTTCCATCTTTCTTCAGAACTGGGACAATATTGGATAACCAGGTCAGATACTCAACGACTTCAACATGCTTAGCCTCAATCATGTTAGCAACTTCCTCCCGAACCCTGTCGGCCTACGTCGATCTCATTCTCTAGAATTTTTGTTGGACAAGATGGAATCTTGGATCGGTTGGGATGCAATGCTCGGTGATATGGCGATCGACGCCAGGCATGTCCATATGCGACCAAGAAAAAGAGCTAACTTGATCTTTTAGAACTTTAATTATCTCACTTTTTATCTCAGAGGTTAAGTCATTAGAAAGGGTTACCATTTTAGGGTTGGCATTTGTACTCAAGTTTATTTTAGTTAAAGAAACATCATGAATACTGAACACATTATGCTTATGATTAAATGAATGCATGGGCTCGTCAGGCAAAACATCAAGCAAATAAGCGAAATCAGAATCTTGCATAGAATTAAAGGCCTTATAGGCTACATTGTTCTCATTAAAAACACTGGAAATATTAAAAGTTACATCATCATAGATAGAGTCATCCTCCACAGGAGGAGGGTCTTGAGCAGTGGCATCAGCAGAGTTGACCTTGGTAGGCTCCAAGAGTATGTCGTCCAGATCATGATCTTGGGCTTTCACTTAATCGGTAGACAACATACCTTCTTCTGTAGTAAGAGATCAGGCAAGCTTCTTCACGGCTTCGGCCAGAGGATTGGCTTCATCATTCTTCCTCCACTTCTTCTTAAGAAGAATGAATATAGCTTTTGATATAGCAGCCACAACATCTTCAATTTCTGGGTCAACGGGCTTCTCTTCACCTAAATCAGAATATAGATGTGCCTTGCCTTTCTCATCAGATGTGATAGCAGATAGAGGCTTGACGGGGTTCTCCCCCTTCTCAATAAAGTAGTTCTTTTTGAAGTCATACATATCCTTGAAGATCTCAAAACTTGGCCAAAACTGACCATCATGCTCAACAGGCTCGGTTTCCCCTTTGTAGACACTCTTTCCTTAAACCTCATAAATGGTCACCATATTATATTATATCGGGTGAACACATCTGTAAACTTTATTTGGAGTGTATTCAAAGCTAGCTTACTTTGGATGCTTCTTATTTGGGATAGGATCAACTATTCCCCCAATGCACTTGCCTAAACATTGACCCAACACATTCCCTTGCTTCTTCATCTTAGTAAATATGACTCCAAGGGGCAATTTCCATAGGGACACAAATGATTGTTGAGAGGGAGGAGGAGGAGTGGCTTGAATTGTGGATACTTCCTCTTGAGCCACGGTTTGCAATGTAGGCGACTTACCCTTAGCATAAGCTGGCGTAATTTCACTTGATTCATTCTTCTTAAACCACGGCAGGTTCCCACTCAGCTTGCTTGCCTTCTCTTTCTCCTCAAGACACTCGATTTTCTCGGCTTTCTTAAAATACTTTCTGATAAGATTCAAAAGAGTTTGTTTCCATTTCTTTCTAGAGCATCGAGAGAGCCCCGTTAAGCAACTTTTGGATCATCTCTTTCATATTGAGCTTTTACTTTAAAAGAACTTGATTAGCCATCCACCTATTGAAATACGACTTAAAGGATTCACCTTGCTTTTGCTTGACTGCTTCAAAATGCTGAATGGTGGTTTCCATTATGGAATTGAAACCATAATGGGCAATTAAACTTTAGACAAGAGTTTCTAATCTAGGATTGTTGACTCCAGGAGAGTATAGTACCACTCAAGAGCAGGTCCTGATAGGGTACACAGGGAATAATTTAGCCAGAACTTTGTCCCCAATCTTCTGGACTTGCATAATCTGCTTATACATCATGATGTGGGACTTGGAAGGTCCCTCACCTGAGTACGCTTCCATTCGGGGCATTGATAAATACTTGGATACCCAATCTTCATCTCTCACCTCTTCTTTACCTTCTCTCTTATTCAAAAACTGCCTAAAGAATGCCACCATTTTGGGAGTCACGCCCGGAGGCTGTGTAACCTGGTCGTATGGTGTCACCCCAGGAGGCTACGTGACTCGGTCGTTGTGCACTAAGGATGTTCGAACTAAAACGGAAAAGGTGCAGGGATCTCGATCTGAGGGTGAGCAAAAGGATTCTGGGGGTAAGAGGTCTCCCTTGGGGAGATAATAAAACTAGGAGGCGACGGAGCAAAAGGTGTAGGCGGCATTGAAGAGATGACAAAACCGTTTTAAGGAACAACCATTTATAGAGTAAAACCCCTGTGAGAAAGCGGGGAATATAGGAGCTTGGCTGATAGGCCTGAAAGATACAGGAGGAGGAAAGACAAATACTGAAGGAGCAAAAGACGGAGAAGGTTAAATGGAGAAACTCTGACCAAACTGACCCTGAACCGGCCGAACAGGCGGAAACGGTGGTACTAAAAATTGATTCTGAGCTGGTGGAGACTGACTAGACACATTTCGAGGGATCTCTCCCCGAGCTTGAATTACAGGCCCTGCTGGCCTTTGAATCTCTTTCTCCTCTCTAAGAGCCAATCAGACTTGCTCTTAAATAGTGACCCAAAATAGATCCGATTGTAAGAACATCGTCATCGCATTAGCCAATTTAGAACCTAATTGGGATTGCCCTTGATCAGACTGAGGCGAAGAAATTGGAGGAGGAGAAACCTCGGATGGAACCCCACTAATTGGAGGAATATCAGACATGGTTGAAAAAATAGATTCTGACACTGAACTCACTGGCCGGGGAAACAAACAGTGATCTAGTCATAACCAAAGAGGACTGCGGCGACGTCTCGTCCTAGCTAGAGAAACCAAAAGATAATCGGCCCAAATCAAACCATGAATGAAATGAATGATTATGTAATAATTCGAGTGATGAATGCCATTTATACGGGGGTGGTTTAGAGAGGTAGAGAGTAGAAGAGCTAATGATGCGGAGCTTAACCCTAAAATAAGTGAGACATATGAATTCCTCGCTATACCTAGCGAACTAGATACGGGTTGTTGGAACTCGGACGATCTTAGGCATTTTGTTAAATTCCCCCTTCAAGCGAGGGGAGAGTATAGGTAAGCAAAAACTGATATTAAAAGTCAGCCACAGGCGGCCTATGGATGAAGTGCGTTTGTATGAGCATAACACAAGTAGCACACAAAAGTGAATAAATCTCTTCCAACCTTGTGACTCCCGTGCAATGCCAATTCAGAATCTGGGGTTGACTCTAGTGCCAGAAAACAGTAAGAGAGTATGCGACCTAGTTCTAAATTATTTTGGTAATCCTAAGGGGAAGTTGCTAGGGTTATATTTATCGTGGTTCATAGTCTCAAACTGCTAGTATCGTGGAACGATACTGTAGAAGGATCTCATTTATCTTGATTCCGTGTAACTCAACCACTCCTCAAATGAGAACTACTGTAGGAATTACACGTTGGTTAAAACAAGTGTTCCACCCACAAATATCCCCAATTCCTGGCGGGCATGAGATATACAAGTGAGCTTCACGGGGGTGAAATAATGGCACCTTAAAACTTGGAAACTAACTAAGTGGTGGATAAAAAAGGCATAAGAAATAAAGCTTTGATTTAAAAACGATTTAGGCACATCATTAAAATCCTTTAACTAATTTAAAAATGAAATCGATTTTTCAAATATTAAGTTAAAAGGAAATCCCCAGCTGAGTCGCCACTGTGAGCGAATGACCTTTTCCTACCCACAAGGACCGCGCGAGATGCATGGCATGGGGGGTGGAAAACAACGAGCATTATGAAGCGTGCTAAGGGAGAATCCTTATTTTAGCGTGAGAAAAAGATAACGAAAATGATGTTGATGTTGAATTTAAGTCCAATTTAGATGTTAAGGGATACGAGACTTGAAATCTCATATTTAAAATAGAGTCGCCACCCAGTTTAGCTCCACCGGGAATTTGGGGTACGATATTCCCACTGGGTGGTTAGATCGTACCTTAAAACAAAGATTCCAAGTTTGGATGATGTTGCTTACTTTTTAATTTTTAAATCAAACTGTTTATATTTTAATAAATGCGGCTTCAGTTCTTATGCGATTTAAATCCGGTTAATGTTTGGAGTTTTCGGTTTATATGTCATACATCACAAAAGCGGTAAATAAAGCAAATAAATAAATAATTATTACAGGATTTTACGAATACCTATACATTTTTCTAGTGCGGAAAAATAAATAAAGCAGATAAATAAATAAAAGGGCGAAACTGGGTCTTAACCGTACTTACCAACTCGAATCTGACTCCAAGCAAGGCAAAATATATGCGAGAATAATCATAAATAAAGCATAAATATGTAAATGGCATAAAATAAACACCTAATCATGGAGAAGACATATTTTTGGATTTTTCGGGACCAAAACACAATTTTTGGGTATTTAAATGAGCATCTAAACAACCTAATAATCAATAAAATAAACTAAACAACCTAAAATAAATAAAGAAAATTACAGAAAATATATTGAGATTTTTAATTATAATAAAAAGATTTATTTAAATTTATTTGATTAAAAAAACTATTTTTAAGCCATTAAAAGGTGATTTAATTAATTAAATAATTAATAAAATCTAAAATAGGTTAAAAATTAATTAAAAAAAAGAGTCACATATTATGTAGAAATTTTTGGGAGAAAATCGGGGTAAAAAATGCAAGAAAACGATAAAATGGACCAAAAACACAAAGCATGGGCTTTTTGGCATTTTTACCCATCGAGATGGTGTAGTGGGACTTAAGATGCTTCAGTGGTAATTTGAGATGCTGCAGTTGCAGCATCTCAAGTTACGCCGGAGCATCTCAAGGCTCACCGGGGCATCTGGCTCGGAAAAACATCAAGAAGCCCGAAATAATAACTAAGAACAGTCAAATAACGAACAATAATGAATAAAAAGTATATTGGAACTCAGTTTTATTACCCAGAGGCCGTTAATCCACATTTTGAGACTCGAACCGATCGTTTGGCAAGCTTTGTGATGAATTTGTGACAAAATCATCTGAAATATTGACGAAAATAGCGACGAACTTAGCGACGAAATTTAGTGATTTTAGGAGAAAAAGTCTCTAAATCCTATTTAAGCTCGTTTTAACTTAAGATTTCTAACTAATTTTTGTGATTAAGTTAAAAGATTAAGCTAAATAATCCTTAAGAATCCGGATTAATCAGATTTCTCAAGTTTTAAATGGCTTTCTCTCTCTAAAGCCTAAAGAATTCTAAATGTTAAATTAAGTTTTCCATTTGGCAAAAAGTCATTTAGTAGATGATTTGATGGGTTTATATAGGCATAACTAACTCCAAATAACTCAATTAGTCACTAAAAATCCAAATATTCTCGAAAAAATGGAGAAAATTTGGACTTAGAGAGAGAAAGACGGACTAGAGACGAACAACCATAGCCCGTGCAGCGCCTCAACCCGAGACGCTGCAACGGCAGCGTTTGGCACGATGAGACACCGCGCCCCACCGCAAGATGCTGCAAGCGCAGCATCTCTTGGTGCCATGGCACATCTCGGTGCCATGGCCAATCCATGGCCACGTTCACCGCGATGCAAGGGCACATCGCGAGACGCTCAAGGGGGCCCGTCTAGCGCACCCCCGCCGCGTCTCGCCCCCCCCCCCATCGGGGCGTCTTGGCGTAAGGCATTTATCTAGTCGGTTAAAAAGGGATTGTGTGCTTAAAATCCCAACCTTGTCACGGGAATACTTGCCAAACGCAGTTCGACTCCGAAATAATAGAATAACAGGCTAATTGTTAGGTCCGAGCAAAATGTCATCATCATTCTGCGGGTCACTGAAAAGCCCGTGCTCACATTGATATAAACAAAAGATTAAATGCTTTTACTAATAAAATGAATTGTTAGTACCATTACATAATTAAGATATATCGCCCTAATTACCTTAAAGGCATACATCATATCTAACAAACTCCTACTTGAACTAAGGCCAATTAGCCATATGTCTTAATTCATATGCTTTAACATGCTAGCCATGTTTGGCTTGCTTCAATGGCTTCGTCATACCATCCACAAGGTTCTCATTAGGGGGAACATATTCTAGTCTTATCATCTTAGCATCAACAATCTACCTGATTATACGATACTTTCTGGATACATGTCTATTTTTCTGGTGAGATCATGGTTCTTTTGCCTGAGCTATAGTACCATTATTATCGCAATACAAAGTAATTGGATTAACAATCCCAGGCACCACATCGAGATCACTAATGAATCCTTTTAACCAAACAACTTCTTTTGCTTCTTCACAGGCATCAATGTATTTAGATTCCGTGGTTGAATCAGCAGTAGTTTCTTGCTTGGAACTTTTCTAGAGTACTGTCCCTCCATTTAATAAATACACAAAACCTGACTGAGACTTAAAGTCATCCTTGTCAGATTGGAAACTCGCATCTGTGTAACCTCTAATTGTGAGGTCACCATCACCATATATCAAGAACTCATCTTTAGTCCTTCTTAAGTACTTAAGAATTGCCTTGATGGCCATCCAGTGCTTTTCACCTTGATCTAATTCATATCTACTCACAAAGCTCATATCTTGAGAGACATCTAGCCTAGTACATATCATAGCATACATGACGGATCTTATTGTGGATGCATAGGGTACATTCTTTATGCGTATTCTTTCCTGACCTGTCTTCAGACACTCAGCTTTAGATGGGTTAACCCCCTTTATCATCGGGAGATAACATTTCTACGAATGCTAAAGGTTGAACCTATTCAATACCTTGTCTATATATGTACTTTGAGAAAGACCTAATAGCATCTTGGATCTATCTCTATAGATCTTTATACCTAGTATAAATGCTGCTTCTCTAAGGTCTTTCATGGAGAACTTTCTTGACTGACATATTTTAATACTTTGAAGAAGAGAAATGTTGTTTCCTATTAGTAGAATTTCATCGACATACAATACTAAGAAAATGACTGCATTCCCACTAACCTTCTTGGAAACACAAGGCTCATTAATGTTTGGACAGAGATCTAGTTCACGGATTCTCTGATAAAACCTTATATTCCAACTCCTGGATGCTTGCTTAAGTCCATAAATAGACTTTTGCAATTTGTATACCTTCGAGCCACTCTAAAATGTAAAACCCTCAGGTTGTGCCATATACACATCCCTGTTTAAATCCCCATTCAGGAATGTTGTTTTAACATCCATGTGCAAGATCTCTTAATCATAATGAGCAGCATTGGCTAAGATTATTCTATGGAGTTAAGCATGGCTACCGATGAGAAAGTTTCATCATAGTCAATACCTTCATGTTGATTATAACCTTTCTAGGTAATCACATTACCATCCATGTCAGTCTTCTTCTTAAAGACCCATTTACACCCAATAAGTCTAACCTCTTCCGGTGCATCGACCAAATTCCAAACTTGGTTTTCGTATATGGAATCCATTTCTGATTTCATGGCTTTAAGCCATTTATCAAAACATGAGCTCTTCACTGATTTATCGTAGGTTCTTGGTTCATCATCCTCCATGAGATATAGTTCCCTATCATGAGTGATGATAAAACTATATCTCTCGGGACCTTTATGAACACGACCAGATCTTTGCAATGATTATGTTTTGACAGGTTGTTCTTGGATCACACCTTCTTATATATCTAGAACGGGGTTTATTAGCTGATTATCTGTTCCTTCCTCTTGAACATCCAATTCAAGATTGCTCCCACTAACTTTTGCAAGTAAGTGTTCTTTTTTAAGAAAGTGAGCGCTATGAGACACAAATACCTTCTGTGCTTTGGGTTGGTAAAACAAATATCCAATAGTTTCCTTTAGATATCCAATGAACAGACACTTGTCAGACTCGGCATCTAGCTTATCAGATGCTATCCTCTTTACCATGGTAGGATAGGCCCATACTCTTAGGTGACATAGAGATGGCCTTTTATTACACCATCTTTCGTAAGGCGTAAAATCAACTGATTTAGATGGCATATCCCCAAAAGGATTTACTGAGATCTGTTTGGCTCATCATGGATTGAACCATATGTAATAAATTTTGATTCCTCCTTTCAGACACTCCATTGTGTTAGGGGTGCATAAGGAGGGGTCCACTAGGGAACTATCCTCTTGTCTTTTAAATAATCATAAAAGTCTTGACTTAAGTACTCTCCACCTCGATCTGATCAAAGTGTCTTAATACTTTTCTCAAGTTGTTTCTCTACTTCATTTCTGAATATCTTGAACTTTTCAAAACTTTCAGACTTGTGCTTCATTAAGTACAGATAAATGTATCGTGAATAACCATCAATGAAGGTTATGAAGTAGGAGTATCCTCCTACTGTTTGAACACTCATTGGACCACATACATTTGTATGTATTAGCTCCAATGTACCCGTGGCTCGTTCACCCTTTCTGCTGAAGGGTAACTTCATCATTATTCCTTTTAAATAAGGTTCGTAATCACCATAAGACTCCACGTCTATTGGGCCCAAGCCTCCACATATGGCCTAAACAACAATGCCATAAGTAGAAAGATTTGTCATTGACTAATTTAACTTTCTTCACATTGTTCACACTTCTGTTTCAGTGTCAAGAACATAAATGCCACCATTCAACACTTCATAGCCATAAAGAACATTATTTAAATGAATCTGGCAATTATTATTTGAAAATAAAATTTCAAATCCCTCTGCTGCTAAACATGCTATAGAGATAATATTCTTAGTAACATTCGAAATATAGTAGCAATTACTCAAAACTAAAACTAGGCCACTCGACAAAATAAGATTAAAGCTCCCTACGGCTAATACAGCAACTGTTGCTCCATTTCCCACATGTAGGTCTATCTCCCCTTTTGCTAGCCTCCTACTGTTCCTTAGTCCTTGCACAGAAGTACAAATGTGAGAACCATAACCAGTATCCAATACCCAAGTTGACTCTTAAGGAAAAGTAGCATAATTTCAATTACAAACATACCTGAAGTACATGTCTCTGCAGGCTTCTTCTTCAAATGTTCAGAAGTGGGAGCTTTGCAATCCCTCTTCCAATGTCCCAGTTTCCCACATTAGAAGCAGACATATTTAGATGTCTTCCTCTCTTTCTTCTTCTTACTGATTCTGTTCTTGGCTCCCAATGCCTTCTTCTTTTTATTAGAAGTTTTGCCCTTCTCGAGCAATAGTAGTGTCTTCAGATCTTTTATGATCTGAGGTTCTACTGTCTTCATCATGTTGATTAATTCTGGAATTGTAGAATCAATCTTGTTCATGTTATAGTTAGTCACAAAATTTGACTAACTATCTGTTAAGGCCATCAACACAAGGTTAAAACCTAACTCATGATTCATTCAAATCCCAATCAATTCAGCTTCTCAAGGTATCCCAAGAGTTTTAGTACATGCTGAGAGGCAGAGGTGCTAGCCTGCATCTTAGTTCCAAAAAGGATTCTTGAGGTCTCATACCTCTCTGTACTTCCTAGCTCAATAAAGAGCTCCTCAAGAGGGAGAACCATGTTCTCTAAGTCTATGTTCTCATGTTGTTTCTGAAGCCCAGGATTCATGGACCCCAACATTATGCATGTTGCAGCCTCACGATCTTTCCTGTGCTTCAACTAGGCATCATGTTCCACTTGATCCCCAACATCAGGTTCTACGGGGAAAAGCTCATCTAGAACATAGACAATTCCCTCGAATCTGAGAACTATTCTCACTGCTCGAAACCAATCAGAAAAGTTTGAGCCATTTAGTTTGGTATCAAGTAACGGATGGAGATTAATATTGGAAGTCATGTTCAACCTAAGATGTAAAAAAAGAAAAAAAAATTTAGACTTTAGTATATAGTACATGTATTTAATATAAGGACTTTTAATTAAATACATTTGTCCTACTATTTTTTGAAATTTATAATAGCTCATTCTATAGAATTCAGGAAGTTTAGCCTAGCTAAATTTCCAAGTAGGTAGCATCTACAACTAGTCTAATACGACCCCCAATTTTATGAGTCAAGCCAGTTGTAGTTGGAATCTCATTCAATTTGCATCGTATACAATTGCTAATTTATTCAAGTTCCCTAATTCCAAGGGACGTGTACTCTTATATTAGCATCTCCTTGAATATGTCTCAGTCCTGCAGCTAGCCCCCAATTTTATGGTGAACTACCCCAGTCCTGTTAAGGCAGACCCTATCTCAATTTTTATAACCGATCGATGTAGAAAAAAGAATGCTTTGCGCAACACTTTATGGCCGAAAAAGACCATATTATAAATTTGAGTAAGGAAGACTTATAACTTGCGTTAATATATTTACTTTAGGATTTTATTGGTGTTAAACGTCTCACCCAATCTAGGGTTTTATCATATGGACATATTTACAATAATTTATATTAATTCAAGGAATTTTAGAATTAATTTATAAGGTCTAACCTTAGGTGGGTTCAAGCTCTTTATTATAATTACTCGATCAACCTAGATTATATGCAAAATTATTAACATTCTTTATTTGTTATATATTTTGCATTTCCATTAAGCTTTTATTCAATAATTTAATATTTACTTTGTTATAGAAACATATATAAGAACCATCTTATATACTAGAAATAAATCAGTCCATATTTAATCCCCTCTTGGTTAATTCAAGCTGCATCGATATAGGTTCCGAGGTAGGAGAGGTGCCCTATGAGAAGTAGACGCCAAGTCCAATTCTTTCCAGAACAAACACGGGCACAAACTCGAAGACCATGGATCCTCATGGACTAATAAATTTCGTTCTTTCAATTCATGTAAATTGAAAGTATCTATAACCCTTGTAACTTATATAAGTTATTGAGTTTTTGATAATTTTTGAGTAAGTTAAGCAGGCTTATTCGAAATTATCTATATCTATTTTCTAACCTTGAAATAAAAGCCTAAATTCATCTATCATTCTAAACAATTTAATAAACTTCAAATCATTGCACATAGAAAATAAAATTTAGTTTTCTTCTAACTTAATTATGCACTAAATAGGCAGGCTCTGATACCACTGATGGGAACTGACAGTCACTTTGAACACGCATAACACGCATGGCGAAACTTTAAAATTTTGTCTTATCCCTAGGAACTCCTATTAGTTGCATATAAATCAATTAAAGCCTTAACTAAATAAACTCTATACCTAGGTTAGCATGCATAGGCTAGGCATACCATAATTCTAAATTATATCCTAGCATAAATATTTTATACTAAGCATGTTATAACTCTAAGTTATAACCTAAGCATAAAATAAACTAAGCATGCAAAACAACCTAAGCATAATAATTATTAAGTCTAATAATGCTTAAAGAAAAAGACCTAATAATCAAAAGAGAAAAAGAAAACTTACCAGTTTAAGCATGCTTTGTTTGAACCCTCTTACAAAAGCCTCCAAATGTAGGATAGCCTCTATGACTATCCACAAGGACCCCACCAACTAAAACCTCTCAATGAGGAAGAACTATAGATCCTTGAGTAACTGCTAGACCACTCCAAAGGCCCATCCGAAAATATTAACTAGAGGTGCCTCAATATATTCGAGGCTCCTCATAAATATTCTTCTAAGCCAACTCAAGAATGCTCAAGTCAATACTTAGAATAGAATATTGGTGTGTTTGAAAAGGGGTGGGGTGAAGCCTATTTATAGGCTTAGGGAAGCTAAATGGTTTTCCCATTTCCGATAAAGCACATCCCACACGCGGGTTTAACCCGCGAGGCATGGAGCCTCGTGGGTTGGCATGCGTGCACAGCGTACGGGGCATGATGTGCATCTCACAAGTTGAGCTTGCGAGATTTCTCGCAAGCCCATCTTGCAAGGAATCCCGTGTTGGGCTTCCAAGGCTGCTATAGCAGCACTGAGCGCTGGGGAGCCTAGTCTCGCGAACCTCCGCAAGTGCCGCACTGCAGCACTTGCAAGCCCATTGTGCGAGATTTTACTCACTTTGCGTGTCGCGAATACCGCATCCCATTTTACTGTCCAAGATTTCCAATATCTTCTAGGTCCAACCCGTTCAAAAAAATTCCCTTTTGATCCTTTTCAAATAATTATATTTTGTTAACCCTAATAAATTAGTTGTCACTCAAAATAAAATCTCTAGTCTAACCACGTAATGGTCCAACCATTCAACATTTAATAGTCTCGTAATAGATCAAGTCTATTAATTCTTCATTCAGTCCGATGAAATTCCAATGTGTGTGACCTTATAGGATCCTGAAGTATTGAGTTGTTTAGGCTTAACCAATCCTTGTTCTATAGGAACTATTGGCTCAAGGTTCTAGACCGTGATTAAAACTCGATTACCTTAAACGACTGTAGTACGCCTCTAGCAAGGGTCCACCATCCCCCATTACTCGAAATGTCATTTGTGCTTATAAATTAATCCTGGTTAAATGCAATAGTTATCCGGTGCGATGAACTCCTTCCATTCTTTAATATTAGTACCATCTAGTTTATTGGGTTCGGTTAAAGTTTTAACCCACTAATAGCGAGGTTGCTCCAAGCTATCCCAGTTATTTACTTGTTACTGAAGCATATTACTTACTACCATAATGTGTTTGACTAGAAACTATTTCTATCAAACACATACTCTAATCAGAGGTTTATAGCAATCATCACTTCAATAAGTGGCCAGGTATAACTCCTTAATATATCCGGAGCAATGGATTCTTTCCGACTACATAGCTTACCAATGTGCTATCATCGCTATACCCGTAATCATCTATGACACCCTAAATTATTGAGTGTATAGGTATGAGCCAAAACATAGTGACACTACCACACAAGGCAACTAGTGTCTCAAGTATCTGATATTCGCAAAGCTACTGCATAAAGATAAACACTAACACTTTGATATATATACCAAGTGTTTCTCTTATTGCGGTCTCCAATATGTCTTCCAGATATATCCATGTCTCAAACCCAAGGCACCACCTTCAGTTTGAGGAGGTTAACTACTTTAACCCTTTCCAAGAAAATTGACCACATGCTAGTCTTGTTGTTTCATCAATATCCTTTTCTTGGTGAAACTATGACTAGGGATAGTTTAGACATAATCATAATTTCACATTTAGCAGATCTCACTAAACATAGTCCAACTATGATATCTCTGACTTCATGCTATGTTTATGTCAAGGACTTTCATACATAGATATCAATGAATATATTTTAACCAGTCATAATATATATGAACATATCGATATAAATGAAAGATTAAATGCCTTTATTAATTAAACAAATTATTTTTTCTAATATATAATTAAGATATATCGCCCTAATTGCCTTAAGGGCATACATCATTGTAAGCGGACGACATTTCGAATGGGCTGCGAAGTTGGGCCGGAGGACTGGTCTCCTGAAAATATATGGTGATATCGTGATGGTAGAAAATTGGTTTTGCATATTTTAATATTCAAAAAGTATGAGTACTTAAAATAGAGTAGCCACCCGGTTCAGCTCAACCAGGAAATTTTAGTATGATTTTTCCATCGGGTGGTAGACCATGCCTTAAGTAGAAATTATGAGTTCAGATGATGTTATCTATTTTACATTGACCAAGTTAAAAGTTTCATTCTTTCTTAATCGATTTAATCCAGCCTATCTATTGTGTTTTTGATTTATATGTTATGTTCGCGCGTTTTAGCAAGCAATCAAAGCGATAAATAAATTATTACAGTCATCCAAAAATAAATGCGGAAACTAAAATTATTACAAGGCTTTCAAATCCTATACATTTGTCTAAAAAAATACCCGAAGGCCTAACATACATCTATCCTAAATCTACCAGTATAAAAGGGTTAGCACAGATACGACAAGTTGTACGAGGTCAAGGGGTCAAGGGGTCAAGAAGCAGTAGCCCCTCGCGGGGTTTCGGGGCAGCGCCCTGGACAGGGTCTGGGGACAGAGCTCCGAACGAATTTTAGGGAAAAGTCCATTTTAAACAAGATTATTATTTTAACCAAATTATTAGTGAAAATGCCACATGTTATGGGGTATGGGCCGCTTTCGGGGAATTCTGGATTCTTGTCGTTGTACTGTACATCCTAGATGAAAAATGAAACTAGGTCGAAAATGAAACAAAAATAAACATGCTTTCTAAAACTCATACCGCCGGCGGTATGAATAAAGCCGTCGGCGGCATCAATGATGCCTATGGCGATTTCATCTACACAGGCAGGCGGGATGACATTCAGGATACCATTAAGAAGGGGTCCTAAAAGAAAATAGATCTTTTAGGGACAAAGGAAGCCCCTGGAGGTATCATTGATGTTGCTGGCGACATGAGTGATACCGCCGACGGCTTCAAGCTTCTCCGGCGGCTTCACCTTCTTACAGCAGCAGCAGCAGCAGTTAACGGTCGAAAAGCGACCAAAAACCCAAAATTAAGCACAAAACTTCAAGTAAACACAACAAACAAGTAAAATGAAAGCTAAAGAGCTATAAGACTCAGAATTTTTACCTCGAGGTCGTGAATTTACCTCTTCGTGAGCCAAATGACACCTCCGAGGAGCTCAAAATAATGATTTGGGTAGTAAGTGTGGGGTTTAAGGCTCTAAATCCTATTATGTTGATTTTAAACCTAAAGTTTACTGATTTTAAGTTAAATATCAAAGAGTTCAATGAAGAAAAACCAAGAAAATATGGAGTAATTCCTCTTTTCTTACCTTTTATACACTTTATGTTGGTCTAGATTAAGGGTTTTAGCAAGTAAAACAAGTGCAGCGGAAATTTTAAAAATTTTAATCAAGTTCCTTGGATCTCCTAAGCATGGCATGATTGATAATAGTGTTAGTCTTAAATTATTCTAGGTCATAAACACTTATTAAAATGACCTAATAATAATTTAACCACTTACCAGTTAAAGCGTGAATCCACTAGTCGGTAGAAAGATCCCTTAGTTACGTTCATATACACCAAAGTAGAAGCCCTCTATAAATAGTCCACCGAGCACCACCGACCAAAACCTTCTAGAAAGGAAGAACCGATAAAAGAGCGGAAGATAGCTAGACATTCCCTACTAATTTATTCTAGAAGAAATTCCCTTAGTTTTCTATTCTAAGTAAATACGTCTTTTGATGGATTTCTTTTAGGAATCAGAACAACTAAGAGAATAAGAGAGCAAGAGAGGGATTATAAAATTCAGGACAAAAAATAATGAATAAGGAGGCTTCTAATTATAGTGTTTAGGAAATATTCAAAGGAAACTAAAGACCCTATCCTCAACCAATCAGAATTAAAATAAAAAGGGAAATTAAGTATATTTAATTAAAACCAGAAATAGAGTCTAACACAAACACTGGGGAGCTTCCTTGGGGAGCAAGCTCCCCAATTAAACCCTAACACTGCTGGCGGTCTGCCAGCAGTGTGGCTGGGCTTGCGCTCTTGCTAGGGCTGTGGCCTAAGTAGGAGCGCAGGCGACGCGGGCTTGTGTAGCCCACTAGTGGGTCGCACTATACGAGACACACATGCCTAAGGCCTACGCGTCCCGTGGTGCATGCCACGCAAGCCCTTGTGGGCTGCGCGCATGCGCATGCACCCGCGGGCTGCCAAAGGCACCCCACTCACACAAGACCTATGGGCTTTTGTGCACTTATGCACTGGCCTGCGTGCAGATCTTGTGCATGTAGTGTCCAATAGTACATGTGCAAATCCACTCGCGCAGGTTCCCCGAACCCCGCTCTGTTTATGTTTCTACTTCCTCTTCTCATTATTTATCAGGCTCATTGGTCCAACCAATATGTTATGGTCTAACCATATTTCCTTGCTCTTCTAGATAAGACCTAGCCTAATAGTTCTTTACGTAGCTCAGTCGTAACTCAAAGTGTGTGACCTTATAGGATCCTGAAATATCGAGCTACCAAAAGTTTAGCCTGGCCCAATCCCTTTTAGGAATTTATTGGCTCGGAGCTTCAGACCGTTTATAGACTCTAATTATTTTGATCGGTCATAGTGGCACTCTAGCAAAGGCATATGACCCCTCAATATTAGGAACGTCATGTGCATTGTTACTTAATCCTGGTTCTGCAATAGTTTTAATACAAATCACTCCTTCTATCAACTGTTAAGTACCATCTGGTTTCTAAGACTCAGTTTAAGTGTTAGTCCACTAGTAGCTACAATAGCTACCCCAGTAGTTTAGTCTTCTGCCAAAGTACACTACTCAACCATTTAATGTGTTGATCAGGATCTCATCCTATCAACTCATACTCTAATCAAAGGTTTACCAGTGTGTCACTTCTAACAAGTGGCCAAGGTACATCTCCCTTATATTGCTATAGTGGAGTGATAGATTCCATCTTGACTACTCAGCTTACCAACAGACAGACATCAACTATACCCGTAATTATTCGTATCATCCAATCTATAGAATGTATAAAAATAATCTAAAGTATAGCAACATCTGAACAAGGTAACTAGTATCTCAGGTCTAAGGATATTTGTATTGCTATTGCAATGAGAAGATTAAAACACCGACACATAATATAGATTACCGAGTGTTGTCTCATAGCGGTCTCTAATGTATCTCCCTGAATACATTCATATGTTAACCCAAAGTACCACCCTCTAGCACTGGAGATATGCTACTCTAAATCAAATTCAAGAGGTATGATGACACATGCTAGTCTATCCGCATTCATCAATGTCTAGTCTTGATGATACTATGACTAGGGATATTTAGACAAATCATAATTGCACACGAATCATTTCTCACCAATATAGTCTCATTATGCCCTAGCAAAACGTGCTATGATTATGTCATGGACTTTTTCAAACACGTCAATGAAAATATTCTAAATCAGTCATAATATATTTTCAGTCATTGATATAATAAAAGAATGTCTTTATTAATATAACTTTGTTCATACAAATAAAACTAACTAAGATATATCGCCCTAATTACCTCTAGGACATAAATCATATCTAACAATCTCCTACTTGCACTAGAGCCAATTAGCTACGTGTCGTAAGCCATAACTATTAACACGCTTATCATGCTTAATTTGTGTCAAAGGCTTGGTAAGACCATCCGCTAGGTTCTGATCTGTGGGTACATATTCCATTTTTATATCCTTATCCCTTATCATATCTTGAACTATATGATATTTTATGTGTACATGTTCGTTTCTCTGACGAGACCGTGGTTCATTTTCCTAAGCAATGGCCCCAGTGTTATCGCAGTATATTACTATTAGATCCTTACTATTAGACACCACACTGAGATCACCAATATCTCTTTATCTAGATAGCTTGTTTTGCTGCTTCTAAAGCAGCAATGTACTCAGATTCAGTTGTTGAATCGGTAGTCGTATCCTATTTGGAACTCTTCCAAACAATTGCCCCTCCATTTAACATAAACAGGTAAACTGATTGTGACTTGTAGTCATCTCTATCAGATGGAAAACTCACATCAGTGAATCCCTTTACTATAAGATCACCTCCTCTATATACTAAGAACATTTCCTTAGTCCTCAAGTACTTAAGGATATTCTTAACGACCTTCCAGTGCTTCTCACATGGATCAGATTGAAATCTGCTTATGATGCTCAACATGTGTAAGACATCAGGCCATGTACATACCATAGCATACATGATAGATCCTATTATGGATGTATATGGTATTTCATTCATGTGCAATCTCTCCTCTTGTTTCCCCGGACACTCAGATTTATAAAGGTTAATTTCGTGAGACATTGGAAGATAACCCTTTCTTGATTGCTCAAGGTTGAACCTAGACAATACATTATCTATGTATGTGTCTTGTGAAAGACCTAGCAGGCTCTTAGATCTATCTCTATAGATCTTTATACCTAGTAAAAATCCTGCTTCTCCAAGGTCTTTCATGGAGAACTTTCTTGATAACCACTACTTAACCATTTGAAGAAGAGAAATGTCATTTCCTATTAGTAGTATGTCATCAACATATAGCACAAGGAAAATGACTGCACTCCTATTAACTTTCTTGTATACACAAGGCTCATACGCGTTTGATATAAAATCTAACTCCTTGATCGTATCATCAAACCTTATATTCCAACTCCTAGATGCCTGCTTAAGTCCAGAAATGGATCTTTGAAGCTTGCATACCTTCGAGCCATTATGAGATGCAAAACCCTCAGGTTGTATAATATACATATCCCGATACAAGTTTCCATTTAGGAAAGCAGTTTTAACATCCATCTTCCAGATCTCATAATCATAATGAGCAGCAATGGCCAAGAGTATCCTTATGGATTTAAGCATGGCTACTGGTGAAAAGGTTTCAACATAGTCAATTCCTTCTCTTTGACTATAGCCCTTTGACACCAACCTTGCCTTATAGGTAATCATATTACCATCCATGTCGGTTTTCTTCTTGAAAATCTATTTGTAACCTATGGGTCTAACCTCATCAGGTGCATTGACCAATTCCCATTCTTGGTTTTCATACATGGAGTCCATTTCTAATTTCATGGCTTTTAACCATTTATCAAAATCTGGGCACTCCATTGCTTCCTTGTAGGTCTTAGGTTCATCATCCTCCATTAGAAAGATTTGTTTGTAATCCGTGATGGAAAAATCCATATATTTCAGGAGTGTTGGGAACCCTACCAAATCTATGCAACCGTTGTTGTGTAATAGGTTGTTCTTTAATCATACTCTGTTGTGTATCAAGCATAGGAATTATCAGTTGATCATCTTGTTTGCATACTTGAACCTCAAATTCAAGGTCGCTCCTACTAGCTTTTGCAAGCATGTGTTCCTTCTTAAGGAACTGAGCGGTCTTAGAAACAAACACCTTTTGTTCCTTAGGATCATAAAAGGTATATCCTACAGTCTCTTTAGGATAACCTATGAACAAGCATTTATCAGCCCTAGCTCCTAGCTTGTCTGATATTGTCCTTTTAACATAGGCAGGACATCCCCAAACTCTCAAGTGAGATAGAGAGGGTTTCTTTCCATACCACCTTTCGTATGGTGTTGTATCAATTAATTTTGAGGGCACACGGTTTAATATATAAACTGTGCTCTTAAGTGAGTATCCCCAAAAGGATTTGCTAAGACTTGCTTGGCTCATCATGGACCGAACCATGTCTAGCAAAGTTTTATTCCTCCTCTCAGACACACCATTGTGCTGAGGAGTATAAGGAGGGGTCCATTGGGGTAATATTCCATTACCCCTTAGATAATCTTGAAACTCTTGGATTAAATATCCTCCACCTCGATCTGACCGTAGTGCCTTAATATTCTTTCAAAGTTGTTTCTCAACTTTATTCTTATAGTTTTTGAACTTTTCAAAACTATCGGATTTGTGCCTCATAAGGTATAAATACCCATATCGTGAGTAATCATCGATAAAAGATATGAAGTAGACGTATCCTCCATGTGCTTGCACATTTATTGGACAACATACATCTATGTGTATTATTTCCAATGTACTTACGGCACGTTGCCCTTTACCTTTAAAAGGTTTCGTTGTCATTTTGCCTAATAAACAAGGTTCGCATGCCCCATAAGACGCCCAGTCTATTGGGCCTAAGTCACCTCCTTTATGTAACTTAGTTAAGCGGGTTTCGTTTATATGGCCTAAACGACAAAGCCATAAGTAGGATGATTTGTCTTTATCTAATTTAAATCTCTTAGCATCATTCATATCAAAAATTTCAGCTTTAGTATTTAAAACATATATGCCATCAATCAAAACACCATTGCCATAAAGAACACTATTTTTACGAATTTGATGATCTTTATTATTAAATAAAATTTCAAATCCTTCTGTTGTTAAACACGCAATAGAAATAATATTCTTAATAACAACCAGAATTTAATATCATTTATTTAATTCTAAAAATAGGCCACTTGGCAATTAGAGACTATATGTTCGTATAGCTGATGTAGAAACCCGTGCTCCATTTCCAACTCGTAGGTCCAACTCTTCTTTAGCCAGCCTTCTATGGTTCCATAACCCCTGCACAGAAGTACAGATATGAGTACCATATCCATCATCTAATACCCATATAGACTCATAAGGAGCTGTAGTGAAGTATAAGCATCTTTTAGCTTTGTCCTCTCATGCTTAGAAAATGCAGCCATCAGCCGTTCCACTCTCACTTTAGAGAAGGACTTAAGCTCAACATGATTTCTATTACATTATGCCTCCTTCATGGGTTTTATTTTGACTTTTAAACCTCTCATCCTTTTGATCTTGAGGTCTTTAGCAACAAGTCGATCCTCCAAATCATTTTGATATTGAATATCAACCAGCTCGAACATATCTATCATTTGAGATAACCCACAGTCGCGACTCTCAAAGGCAAATTCTAATTTAAATGCATCATTCCTTTTAAGTCATCCAGACTATAGTTAATTCCATATTTCTTTAGCTCCTCTGAAGTGTCATACACGCATACAACAAGTTCAGCTGCTAAAGAGTCTTTTCCCATTCCCACATAATGCATGAAACTTTCCAGTTAACCAAGTTTTGGGAGATTCCGAAGCAATGACTCTAAGTCTGCTTCTAAGTACAAATTCTGATATTTAGGTAGCATTCCATCGACCATCAAGTATTTCACTAACTTACAGTCTCTTTGATGCTTCCTATAATCATCAATTTTATAAGTGAAAGCATTTGCACCGGGATGTCCAGGGCGTGGGTTATTAAAAACATAACTTAAAGCATTATTTTCGAGAACTACCTTTATCACCTCGAACCACTCCATGAAGTTCCAGCCTTTAAATTTGATTTTGTCAAGCGGATGATTATTGATTCTTTTGTTAAGAGGATACATATTCAACCTAGATATAAGAAAAGAATTATTGCTTTAGACTTAGTTCTTGTACATGCATTTAATTTAAGATCTTTTGATTAAATACACATTCCTACTATTTCATCAAGGTTCAATTCGAAAGCATAATAGCCCCTTCTATTGTCTTTTAGGAAACATGGTCTAACCATTCTCCTTAGTAGGTAGCATATGTAACTCATTTAAGCTAACCCGTGCTATCACAAGTCAAGCTAACTTAAATAGCTATAGGAGGATCTAGTCCATTTGCATCTAATGCAATTGACAATCCATTTAAGTTCCAACCAATGGAGGTGCATAACCAATTATATGACTCCTCAAATGATGCCTCCAGCCCAGTATTAGCTCCGATTTTATGGACAACTAACCTAGTCCGATTAAGACTTAACCCTAACTCGAATCATGTGAATAGACAATGTTAAAGAAGAAGGCATGCTTTGTGTGAGTAATTCATTCAAATAAAAGGCCTAGAATCACACTTAGATTTTTAGGAAGGCTAATTTTGTCCTAATATTATAATGGGGATTTATTGGTGCAACCGGTCTCGCCTAATCTAGGACTTATAAATGGACATGATTATGAAACTATGACTAATTCCGGGCTAAAAGGAATTAGTAGGTCCAACCTAGGGGTCATGCTCAACTGGTAATTCATAATCATTCCATCATGCCAAGACTCCACATAGCATGCAAAACAAACAAGGGAGTTCATTGTTCAAGTTCTTGCACCTATGTCTATAAGTTTAAATTTAACAATTTAAACTTTCATTTGTAAAACCATATAATGAATCCAATTCATTATACTAGAAATCAAGTGAAAAAGCCCCTTTGGTAATTAGAATCTAAAACCGATGAGAATTCTCAGGTAGGAGAGGTCCCCTTGAAGTGAATGAGCAGCCAAGTCCAATCCTTGCTAGAATAAACAAGGGCCCTTCTGACTCAGTTATCCATAGACTAATTAAATTAAAGATTTCGTTCTTTACTAATTTAAGAATTATTCCAAATAATTTAAAAATTAAAGCATTTAAAATTATAAGTAAAGCATTGTTAATTCTTTAATAACTACCCTGACAAAGTTTAAGTAACACTTAATCTAGTTATCACAGCATTTTCTATTGCAAGAAATAAATTCCTTGGCATGGCACAGCATACTCGAAAATATTTCATAGAAAATTAGACCTAGCATATTTCTAGACAATCATACAATCGTATTATGCAGGCTCTGATACCACTGTTGGTCTAGATTAAGGGTTTTAGCAAGTAAAACAGGTGCAGTGGAAATTTAAAAAAATTTATTCTAGTTCCCTGGATCTCCTAAGCATGGCATGATTTATAATAGTGCTAGTCTTAAATTATTCTAGGTCATAAACACTTATTAAAAGGACTTAATAATAATTTAACCACTTACCAGTTGAAGCGCGAATCCTGTACTCGATAGAAAGACCCCTCAACTACGTCCACAGACTCCAAAGTAGAAGCCCTCTACACCACTGACCAAAACCTTCTAGAAAGGAAGAACCGATAAAAGAGCGGAATATAGCTAGACCTTCCCTATTAATTTATTCTAGAAGAAATTCCCTTAGTATTCTATTCTAAGTAAATACATCTTTCGATGGATTACTTTTAGGAATTAGAACAACTAAGAGAATAAGAGAGAAAGAGATGGATTATGAAATTCAGGACAAAAAATAATGAAGGACGAGGCTTCTATTTATAATCGTTAGGAAATATTCAAAGGACGATAAAGTCTCTATCCTCAACCAATCAAAATTAAAATAAAAAGGGCAATTAAGTATATTTAATTAAAACCAGAAGTAGAGTCTAACACAAATATTCGGGAGCTTGCTTGGGAGCAAGCTCCCCAATTAAACCCTAACACTGATGGCCGGCGGCCGGCAGTGTGGCTGGGCGTGCACTGGAGCACAGGCCAGCCCGCTAGTGGGCCAAGTCCTGCCCGTCCAGCGCAGCCCGTACAAGCCCTCATGGGCTGCGCGCCTGCGCAGCCCGTGCACTTATGCACTGACCCGCACGTAGATCTTGCACATGTACTATCCAACAGTACATGTGCAAATCCACTCGCCCAGGTTCCCCGAACCCCGCTCTGTTTGTGTTTCTACTTCCCTTTTTTACTATTTTAACCTCCTTATTATTTATCAGGCTCATTGTTCCAACCAATGAATATTGGTCTAACCATATTTCCTTGCTCTTCTAGATTAGACCTAGTCTAATGGTTCTTTACATAGCTCGGTCATAACTCAAAGTGTGTGAACTTATAGGATCCCGTAATATCGAGCAGCCAAAAGTTTAACCTGGCTCAATCCCTTTTAGGAATTGATAGGCTCGGAGCTCTAGTTACTTTAATCGGTCATAGTAGCATTCTAGCAAAGGCATATGACCCCTCAATATTCGGAACATCACGTGCATTGTGACTTAATCTCGATTCTACAATAGTTTCAATACAATTAACTCCTTTTATCAACTGTTAAGTACCATCTGGTTTCTAGGACTCAGTTTAAGTGTTAGTCCACTAGTAGCTATAATAGCTACCCCAGTAGTTCAGTCTTGCTGCCAAAGTACACTACTCAACCATTTAATGTGTTTATTAAGATCCCATACTATCAACTCATACTTTGATCAGAGGTTTACGAGTGTGTCACTTCTAACAAGTGGACAAGGTACATCTCCCTTATATTGCAATAGTGGAGTGATAGATTCCATCTTGACTACTTAGCTTACCAACGGACAGACATCAACTATACCCGTAATATCATCCAATCTATAGAATGTATAGGTATAATCCAAAGTATAGCAACATCTGAACAAGGTAACTAGTATCTCAGGTCTAAGGATATTTGTATTGGTATTGCAATGAGACGATTAAAACACCAGCACATAATATTGATTACCGAGTGTTGTCTCATAGCGGTCTCTAATGTATCTCCCTGAATACATTCATGTGTTAACCCAAGGTACCACCCTCTAGCACTAGAGATATGCTACTCTGAATCAAATTCAAGATGTATGATGACATATGCATATCTGCATTCATCAATGTCTAGTGTTGATGATACTACTACTAGGGATCTTTAGACAAATCATAATTGCACACGAACCAGTTCTCACCAACATAGTCTCACTATGCCCTTGCAATACGTGCTATGATTATGTCATAGACTTTTGCAAACACATCAATGAATATATTTTAAACTAGTCATAATATATTTTCACTGTCATTGATATAACAAAAGAATGCTTTTATTAATATAACTTTGTTCGTACAAATAAAACTAACTAAGATACATCGCCCTAATTGCCTCTAGGGCATATATCATATCTAACACTTTATCCCACTAAAACTAATCAAAATCGCCCTGAGATTTCAAGTGTGTAATTGCCTCCATTTTTCAGCTGTAAATGGCTCGTTATATAGGCTAAAATTCGGTGGAAATTGACTTTGATCAATTATTCAGCGGGTATCGAGCAAGCATGGCAAAAAGTTGTCTGGTCCAAAAATTCATGTCGCTAGCGGCATGGATGATACCGCCGGCCGTATCGCTGAAGCCGTCGGCGGCTTCAACTTCTACCAGGTCTGAAAAGTAAGCATGACCTAGCTTAAAAAGGTGAAAAGGTGCCATAATCCGCCTAAAAGGTGTTTTAGCGGAAATTTTTGAGTAATTAGGGTTATTTTTGAATTTTTAAGGATATTTAGGACTAAATTATTTTTTAGGTGCAAATCATCGGTTCGAGCTCCCACCGGACGCATTATCAGACACGCCGAACTGAATTTTTCTTAAAATAAAATTCCAATAAAAAAATTTTATCATGAGAAATAAAATCGAATATACAGCATCATTATCTCGCGAGAGAGACTGTAAAATCTCGTGTTTACAATATATCTAACATATTATAGGTAGATTTCTATGTAACTCTTGATTTCTATGTAACTCTTTTGTAACTCTTGTATAAGAAAACTCAACCTGTATATATATCTATGTAATCTCATTATAATAATTTAAGTGCTCAACAAGAAAAGCTATTGTTTTCCTGGATTTTCTTTTCTTTTTTTTATTTTTCATTATTTGCTTTTGTTCCTTTATTTTATAGCATTGTTTCGGACCTCCATATTTTTCATTGATATTTGTTCCACATTCCACACAACATTTTTTAGTCAAGTGCACTATTGGCCACCACATTCCTCAGTTACGTTGCTTCCTCTAGTGTTTATTACGTAGCTAATTATTTAGCTCATCGGGTACTATTATCAATTTTGGAGATGTGCTACGGCTATTGAATCTCAACCTCTCCAACAGAGTTTTATCTACATATACTGTTGTAAGTATGGTTTTCAGACTCGAATCGATCACTAAACCGATAAAGAAAAAAGGTCACTAATTTTAAATTAAATCGAATTTAATTCGAATTAAAATAAATTTTATAAATTAGATAAAATATTTTAATTAATTTTAATTATAGCGTATAGTTTACACTTTTTTAAAAAATTTGTAAAATAAACATTTTCAAATACAATAAAATTTCATATTTAAATTAGAAGTAAAAACACATGTCTCCCCTTTTTCTCTAAAAATCAAAATCCTAGACGCCATTGATTTGAGAATTCTCGCCTAGTTCATTTATATGTTTATTTGGTAGGGAGGTAGAAAAAGTCTTATTAGGCTTTAACTCCCTCTTATCATTTATTTTCTTGTCTTGCTTTTTCTTCATTTTTACTTTCAGTGTTTTTTGTGAGAATAATCTGCATCAACTATTTTTAATCGTCCACACGATTATTCTCTTCATACATAGATCTCTTGCTACACATCTCAATCTTGATAGTTTTGCAATTGAATTGGACTTCATCAGCTTTTAGACTAGATACTTGTTAATCTTTCACAGTAGACACTAGATCTATCTATGTACAACAAGATTATTTCAAATTAGCACTACTGGTTGATGTTATGGTGTAAGCAAGTATTCTTATGCTTGTGGATATTCAAGATGGTTAATTAGTTGGGGGTTGAAATTTTTGATTGTTGTGTTTTATCTTTTGTTTTCAGATTAAGTCTTACCTTAGGGCATGTTTGTTTTGCGATAATAGCAAATTTAGTTTGTTTGTATTTAGTTATGTTATGTCCCATGTTTTAATTTTTGTTAACTACTTTTCGTATTTTAGATTAGTCTATGTTTATCAGTCTGTGAATCACACTACACGATTGTTAGATTGAGTAGTTGATTCTTCAATATATAAGAAAATTTTATTTTATATTTATCCACATTTAATTATGACTGATTATTTCTAATTTCATATAATAAACTATATTATTCAGAAAAAAAACTCATTTTGGAAAATATTGTTAATTAACGTTATAATTGGTAGTATTTATTTTCATTTCCAAAGCAATATATTCAAAACTAATTCCATATCTTATTAATAATTTATCCATTTCAAAAATACTTTATAGTTGCGAGTAGCGTGGCGTAGGAGTAAATACGATTTGTTAAGAAGCATATAAAAAGTCTTTGTCCGCGTAATTTTGACTATCCAAAACCGGGTTTAGATTGAACCGGATAGTTTTTTCAATTAATCGACCGGTTCAATAAGTTATAGATCGGGTTTTCACTTAATACAAAACCGTTAAGATACCGATCGAACCTCTCTCCAGTTCCAGTCCAACTTGCCGGTGCGGTTCAGTTTTCACAACTATGGTTGTAAGTTTCGTTGACCAATGTACTTCAGTGTTTCGTCAACGTTAGTTGTTGTCAATTAGGGTATTTCGATAAGAGTATGGTTGAGTTCTAATCTACTGAATATTCAAAGAGGGTTGTCGAATCTCAACCTCTCTACAGTGTTCCATCGCCGTCAGTTGTTGTCGGTCTCGTCGATAAGAGTACAGATTCTGTAATTCTCGTTGATTTGGGTATTTTGGTCAGAGTACGATTGCGCTTACAAACTATTGAATATATAGCGAGCTAACGGTGATATCATCCCTCATATATGCTAGCTAAGTGTATTTTTTATAAGTTGGTTCTTTAGAGTTATATATGGATGAAGTAGATTTCTTTTTCATTTGTGATCGGATTTCTAACGAATTACTTAACATTCGTTGTGTTAAATTGATTGATTCAAAATTGAATTTAAGATTTTGTTTAGGTTTTGAATTAGTCTAGATTTGAAAATTGAGTATTGATATGCTCAAGATTTTATGGCATTTTTTTAGCCTTTTAGCCTATATAACTAGCTTTGTTCATATGATAAAATCAACTCAATAAATAAACGAGCTTGAGTTCAAAGTCTTCCATTTTATTTTGCTAAAAGATCCTACAATTGGCATCGAGCCTATTTGTTCTTGAGGAACCTCTGAGTTGTGAGATAAAAAAAAATATGCCAAGTAGCAATTCTTCTCCTCCTCCAATCTTTAATGGGGAAAATTATCAAGTTTGTGCTATTAAAATAAAAACTCATTTGAGGGGTTTAGTATTATGGCAATAGGTTGAAGCTGAGAGGGAAATTTCACCTCTCGAAAACAACCCAACGTTAAATCAAATAATAGCTTATGAAGATGAACTCAAATTAGAACTTACGAAGACGAACAAGCTAAGGCACCAAGAGCCTTATCTCAAATTCATGTTGTTGTTACCGACTTGATCTTCCCAAGAATTATGGGTTGTGAAACTGACAAAGAAGCTTGGGATACCTTGAAAGAACTCTATTATGGAAATGATAGAATAAGGAGGATGCAATTGCTCAATCTGAAAAGGAATTTCGAGATGATAATGATGGAAAAGAAGGAGACTGTTAGAGTTTTCTAATACGATAATAACGGTGATCAACAAAATCAGGTAGATGGGAGAAGATCTATCTAATAGCAGGATCGCAGAAAAGGTGCTTGTGAGTTTGCCTGAAAGGTTTGAGTCAAAAATTTCGTCTTTAGAAGATTCTAGAGATTTTACTCAAATTTCATTTTCTAAATTTATTAATGTTTTTCATACGCTTGAGCAAAGGCGTAAGTTCAGAAAAGAGGGAACTCAACAAGTTGTTAAAAGGGCTTAAATAGCAAAGGTTTCATCTTCAGAAAATGTTCCATCCAAATGTGGCATTTGCGGGAAGTTTAACCACAAGGAAGAAAATTGTTGGTGCAACAGAAAGACCCAATGTTACAAATGCAAGAAATTTGGACACATAAAAAAGAATTATCGAATGGACACCGAAGAAAATATTAATCTGACACAAACAGTCCAAGAAGAAGAATTATTGTTTTAAATTGATGACATATGAGAAAAGACTTGATCCAAATGTTCGATAGTGGGAATGTACATCATCAGATTTAATGGTGGGATGGTACATCATAAAGGTTCGATGATGGGATGGTACATCATTAAAGATTTGAATCAAGAGAGAATGTTGAATTGATTGATTCAAAATTGAATTTAAGATTTTGTTGTTTTTGTTAGCAAATAATAAAGGTTTTGAATTAGTCTAGATTTGAAAATTAAGTATTGATATGCTCAAGATTTTATGGCATTTTATTAGCCTTTTAGTCAATATAACTAGCATTATTCATATGATAAAATTAATTCAATAAATATACAAATTTAAGTTTAAAGTCTTCCATTTTATTATGCTAAAAATTTCTACACGTTGTACTCCAACTCAAGATGAGACTAATCGAGTTCTCACTACAGCTTTGAATAAAGATCAATTTTTTAAATGCAAGTCGAACATTTGGTCAAATTCTTGAATTGTATATATTTCCTATATTAGGTAGAATTCATGTATTATGTGTACTCTTATATGGTTTTGAAGTCTTCCTCTTTTGTAACTCTTTTATAGTCAAACTCTGTGTGTATATCCATGTAATCTCATCACAATAGTTTAAATATTCAACTATTGAGTTTTAAAACCGAGTGAGAGTTGAGAGAAAAGATGATAAACTCTAATAAATTTTGATTTAATAATCTAAACTCAAATGGAAATTACACCTTAAAATACTATTTATAGTATTCCTTACAAGGATCTAGAATACAACTCAAATGAATATAAAATAAAAAAAATACAGTTGAAAGTAGGGCTTATTCGGATGAGGCTTACATTTTTCATCCCCATCTCTATCAATCGGGAAAATAATTATCCACATCCCTATACCCATTAAGAATTTTGAAAAAAAATTTCCTCATTCCCCATCAAGAGAATCCCCAATTTCCCACTAAATAAAAAAAATGTAAATTTTTTGTTAAAGTAACATATAACTATAAACATTTCATATTGATACGTAAACAAATCAATGCAACATAACTATTTAGTGAAAATAATTAAATAAACTAAAAATTTTACAAGATTATTAATATTAATTTAATTGTAAAATAATATAATAATTAATAAAAAGTTAAATAGGATCAAATATAATTTTTCAGGTGAACTGCTATTAATATATAGAAATTAGGAATTAGAAGTATTATATTATTATATTTTATAATAAATTGTTTATGATTATTATGAAATTTTGAAAAATTAAATGTTAGTATTGATTATAAATTATAAACTAGTTTTTCTTATTGATTTTGGGGATTTTTTGGATTGAGGAATAGTATTCCTATCCCTATTAAGATGTTGGTCCCTTTGAGGCTTAAACTTAATCAGAGGGAGTTAATGAATCTTTTCGTGAAATTGTAAAATCTTTTACAATGCTAAGTAGCAGTTTGAAGAAGATAAACTGTAAAGTAAATTAACACAAGGATTTTATTCTAGTTGAGCAACTTTAACTCACTAGTATTTAACTCCTTTACTCTAAGTGAATGAGCCTTTACAAATTTTCTCGATTATAGAATGTACATCTATAGTCTAACCACTCTGAGTAGGATATCCTCTTCTACCCATATTCACTCAGATTTCTAACAAAGAGATTGAGAAAATCAACTTATAGAAATGTTGTTCCTTCTTACAATGAGATTTACAATGAATTGACTAAAAATTACTCTCTCTCTCTCTCTCTAAAACATAAAAACGGAGTAGAATAGAATAGTTGCTTTCTCTTGGGATTGAATTTCCTTTTAGCTTTGAATTTGACATAGTTTCAGCTTGAGAGAAATTCAATGTTTAATCACCAATTTCAAATGTACTGCTCCTTGCTCCTTTATAAGCAAATGCATGAAGTAGCCGTTATGAACTTGCTTTGACATCTTTTGTAAATATCTTCAATCTTCAGCCCGTTGTAATTTGAATCTTCCCGTTGTAAGATATAATAACGGCTGTGAGATGAAAATTGCCCCGTTTTGAGATATGATTAATTTGTTGTGAGACAAAATTAATCCGTTGAAGATTTTCTGTACATCTTGTCTGCTCTGGTGCTAATTCTGTTAGAGAGATAGAGGTGCGATGAGTGTTACATGTCATCTTCCTGTTTCTCTGGTACTCTGACGCAATCAGGTGTGGGTTGTTGCAGGAGAAGCGTGTAACTTTTCAGCCCTTTGACTTTATCGACTCTTCTTTTTCTCCCAAAAACTTTTTAAGTGGTCCACTGTAGTTTTTTGTGATTACTTTATGTTATTCTCTTTTCCCATATTGCCCTTTTTGTTCACGTATGAATTTAAACATCAATTTATGCAAAAGAGGACTAGAAGAGAATATTCTACTCTAGATCCATGGTCAAGGTTCAGTAAATGTATATTTACACAATATAAGATATAACTTTAATTAAAACTGAGCATAAGTAACTCATGCCGATTAATTGTTGAATCTAGTATAAGTTGGACTGACTCAGTGGATAATTCAGTAGTGTTTAAGATTTTGACCATGTTATATTATCTTAGTTTAAGATAATTAAATCATTAATGATGTTAGGTCAGTCAAACTAAGTGGTTAAGCTAAGTATATTGACTCAAGGAAAGAGACAAATATCTTGGCTTACTTAGTTCAATGATTTAACCCAATGTGTGTCTTGAGCTGACTTGGTACTTGTGTCTTTGGAATGAGTATTGTTCATCCAGCCTACGTTATTTGGATATTTTATCATCTGTGCTTATCTATTTATATTCTTGACTGAGTTAACTGTTTTTGTGATTTCGCCGACCTTTCCATTTGAGGAAAAATGGAATATTCTTGTTTGTCTCACCTTTTACAAAAACTAATGTTACACATCATATGAAAGACAAAAAGAATTAATTACGCGATAAAGGCCAAAAGCGCAACACAACACAACAAAAGTTGTCTGGAGAAAAGCTGCAAGAAGACAAGGTCAAAACGGATCTTTGCAGCGCACTTCTCCTGCCTTCGCCCGCCACTATAAAAGCGTCAGAGTATCAGAGGGAATGGGAAGATGAAACATAGCAAGGCAGTGCCAGTTTCTCTCAAAATGGATTTCCGGCATCAAGAGACAAGAAATTTAAATTCGCAGCACAGATTCAATCCCTCTCACAGCGGATTGTTTACTATATCACAACAGTGTGGTTCTATCGCCAAATAGATTGATTTGAAGAAGCAATGGGTGGATAGCTGAGCTGGCGAATTGTAGAAGATGCCAAGTCAGGCTCAACGGCTACTTTCTTGATTTCAACTATAAAAATAGCAAGAAGGAAAGCGTTAGAACTTGGTGAATACATCTGGAATTTTTACTAAGCTGAATCTTTGTCAAAATCACAGCATTAAAGAAATTCATTCAAAGAGAGCAACTACTCAGCCAAAATCTGCTTTATTTTGAAAGAGAGAACAAAATAGATCAATTTCTTTGTAAATCTGATAATTGACACTAGATCAACGTTTATATAAGTTAAATCCAGTTCTTTGTTTGAACTCTGTGAGTTACTGATATAAGAGGGTATTCTAGTCAGTGGGTGAGTGATTACAGTTTCGAGGGTACTTTTTGTAATTGGAAAATTTGATAAAGGCTCCTTGGCCTAAGATAAAGGATGAGATTAGAGAATTACAGCCAAGACACTCTCTTGAAACTGGATATAAGCATATGTTGCTGAACCAGTATAAATCTTTGTGTTCTTTACTTAGCTGTTGAAGTTTTTCTGTGTTTCTACTCAGTCGATCGACCTACTCAGCGGAGCTTCTCTTAATCGCGAAAAATTTCCCTATTTTAATCTAGTGAGTCATTCTCCCCCTTCTAACTTATTATTTTACACACGTAAAAACCAACAGTAACCATAGAAAAATTTCTAAGTAAGACTACTCAAGATATACTCAATAAACTTAATAGTCAACATGGTTCAGCATTACTCATTAACTCTACCCGCGAGCTTTCTTAGTAGGCTGAGTAACTTAATTACTATATTAGACTCACTATTGAGTTAATGTTTTCAATCCTGGTAGTTTGCGATGATCAAAATATTTTAACTCAAGATGATTAATTCATACTTAAGTTGGATCCACTAAAGGGTTTGGATATTAAAAGATCTTCATCCCCGCTTTATAAGGTTTTTATCGGGGGTTTTTCGTTCCCATCGAATTTAAGAATTTTCGCCCCACTTTCAACCCTAATAAAAAAAATCTAACATGTCTAGATATCATATATTGTAGGGATGAGGTTGTGGATCTCTCTCCTACCGTTGCCTGCACGGTTACTCCAGACAATCCTAACTCTATAATATATGATATTGCAATATTTTACTCTATTTAATTTACTTTAAAATTTTTATGCAACATGATTTAGTTACTAGAATAATACTTATGTGTTCGAATTCTGTGGGAGAAACTGATTGATAATGCTTTATGTATGGTTTTAATGTGTTACATAAACTTTGAAACACATGCATGTACCAAACAAGTCAAAATCAACTAATTTATATTCCTAATATAATATTAATGTATGGTAAAAAGACAACAACTTTAGTTGGGTAGCTAGCTAGCTATTTGTAGTTCATACTTTATGTTTGCGATCAATGGCATGCATTTGAACTTGTTTTAAAGTTGATACCACTATAACATATCTACAATTTAAAAATGATATAATGTCATATATATCCATAATCTTTTGAATTTATTTACTATAATCATTACTATAAGGAATTTAAAGTCAAAAGGTTGGCACCACTATTTCATAGTTTCAAATTTTAATACTTTTTCCCCATATTAACTTCTTTTTTGCATTAGTGGAGTTCCTGAAATCACGTGTTTGGTCTAAACAAGAAACATTTAAGCAAATTTAATTTTCAAAAATTATTTTACAAAATCAATTAGATATGGATGAATTAGATTTACGAGACATTTTTTTTTTTTAAAAAGAACAATGTTCAATTAGAAAGACCATTAAGGAATGGTTTAATAGATACCATACTACTGTTTTTGGCCCCATATTAACTTCTTTTTTTGCTTTGGTGGAGCTCCTGAAATCACGTGTTTGGTCTAAACAAGAAATATAAAAGCAAATTTAATTTTCTAAAATTCTTTTTAAAGAAATCAATTAAATATGGATGACACAGATTTACAAGACATTTTTAAAAAATAAAAAAGAACAATCTTCACATTAAGGAATGGTTTAATAGATACTACAACTTTTTTAGGCATGGGCTCAGCCGGCTTCCGACCGAACATATTTGGTTTTCATCTAAAATATTCATCTCTAATTTATCCCAGTACATCTAAAATTTATTCGTGTTTTGACTCAAGTTGAGTTCCAATTTTATTTCAGATTTATTCAAAGTATTTATACAATATCACCAAAATAAATTTATATTTAGATTTTATTAAAAAATTGACCAAACTGTAAATACTTTATATATATATATATATATATATATATATATATATATATATATATATGTAATTCGGTGGCTAGGGTTCTCCCTTCAACTCTAATAGTCTCAATTTTTTTCACCTGTGATTGGCCGGTTGCTGTTTGGTAATTCGGAGGTGACTTCTGGCCGCCCAGATTGTTTCACCAGCGCTTGGCCGGGTTCTAGTTCTTGCGTTCGACAGGATGACGATTGATGGTTCGGCTTAGTGGCCCTAACTTCCCACCGGCGTCCGGCCGGCTTTCACACAGCAGTAGCCTCTCATCAGGGGCGCGAGGGTTGGCCGGTGTCTCATCTAAGGATTGTTGGCCGTCTTTGGTTTTCTTTTAATCGGCTTTGTTCCGGCTGTTATAACCCTCTCTCATCGGCGTTTGGCCGACAGCTTTCATCATGGGGATCGCTCTCGCATCTCTTCCTCCGAGCTTTCACCGGCGGAGTTCAACTGACTATGGCATTTCATCGGGAAGTTTTCCTTCCTTGGACGGCTGCCTTCTTATCGACTTGGATCTCGGTTTCAACCTGAGTCGACGGTTAGATGTCTTTGCTTTGATTACGATGATCTTATCATCACCGCTGCTGTCCGAACTTATCATCTCTGCCTTCTAGCCGGGACTGACTATGGTACATCACGTAGAACCTTTTCCCACCGTTCATTTTTGCTAGGACTGTTAGATCATTTGGATCACACTATGTTGTGATTGGAACTTGTAGTCCATTATTATTGCATTAGTTTGCAATTAGCTTTAGTTACATCTTAGGGATGTTCTTTTTTCTTTTCTTTTTTCTTTTTTGGTTGTTTTCTTTTTCTTTTAATAAATAGAGCTTGTTTTTGCCTTGCTCAACATATATATATTTGAAACCCTAGTCGCTTCCTCTCCTTATAGAAAATTTAATTTGAGAATCCTCGCCTTATCTGCTTATAAGTTTGTTTGTTAGCAGGGGTGGCACCAGGGGGAGGCTTATGGCGGCTGCTGCCCACCCGAACGCGGGGAATCTCCATGTACATGTAATATTCCGGCAAAACTTGCCTCCACAGAAAATCTGTAGAAATTGTAGGTAGAAAAAGACGAACAGATGATGTATTTTTTTTGCCCTTAGAACTGGTTTCTAACTATTTAGAATAGCTAACAAAGCGACTTCATTTTCGCCCTTTAATTAAAAGAGCCACACGACGTCATTTTCTACCCTCAAAAGTATTAAATTTCAAAATTATATATGTTTTATTTGGGAACTAGAGCATAACAGATTTTCAATTATCCTTGATTTTTGCCGCCATTACACATTCCTTCTCATTGTCGTCACGTTTCTGGCTCGACGATTAGTTGTCTAAGCCATTGCATCCCCACATCAGTAACTATTAAGGTCAGTTTTACAATTGACATGTTCAATTTCTAATTTATTTTAATTTTTTTTGGAAGTTCGAAATTACTAATTTAATTTTAGATTTTAAATTATAATCCTAGTTTGATTGAAATTTCTAGTTTAATTAAAACCCTTACTTTGTTACTTGATTATTTTAAGGTAATTGAAATTGAATGACAAATTGGATATTCTGTTGATAGAATTATTGATGCTAGAATTCTAGGGATTGATACAATTATTTACTATAATTTAAGATTCATTTATAATTTTATATGGGTTAATTGTGTTGATATAATTATTTGTGTGATAATTTTAGTGATTTTGGAATATTAGAAGCTTGTTGTTAGACAGACTATCATTAAGGTAGTGTGAAAAGAGCTTTTGTTGGATATTATTTTTGTCGGCAGGAGATTATTTTTGTTGGTAAGTCTTAGCCAAAATTTGCCCACCCAACTAGAAATCCTGACACCGCTTGTTAGGGAGGGAGAAAAAAGTTAACAAGTCTTTTCTCCCTCGTGTCCTTTATTTTTTTTGTCTTTCTTTTTCTTTCTTTTTAATTTTATTATATTTTATGAGAAAAATCTGCATCAAATACTTATTTATCGTCCATTACACAATCGTCTTCTTCATACATATATGTTGCTGCATAGGTCGATGTTGATAGTTTTACAATTTAGTTGGACCCCATCCTCCTTTAGATAAGATACTTGTTGATATTTCACAGTAGACACTCAAATCTATCTTCGTACAACAAGAGTGTTTCAGATTTACAATACTAATTGATGTTATAGCGTAGGTAGGTATACTTATGGTTGTTGACATTCAAAATCGTTAGTTGGGGGTTAAGAAAACATAAGTTGCAACGTTTATCTTTTTTTTAAGATTAAGTCTTGAACAGGGGCATCTTTATCTTGCAGTAAAAGCAAGTTTAGTATGTTTGTGCTCTGTGATATATTTTGTTTGGCGTTTTAACTCCGGTAAATAGCTTTAAGTATTTTTGACTTATATATTTTCGTCAGTCTAAGAATCATGATACATAATTGTTCGCTAGAACAATTGATTATTCGACATATAAGAGAACTTTATGTTTATCCACATTTTATTAAAGTTGTTACGTTATTGCTTCTAATAATAAATTATATTATTCGACCAAAAATATCACACACACATATATATATATATATATATATATATATATATATATATATATATATATATAATAACCTAATAATAATAATACATCAAACTGATACTACTAATACATTTTTCTAACTAGTAATATTTGAACTCAACAATTATAAAATATTACATTATATATAAAAATAATTTCATAAAAAAAGCGATCTGGGTCGATCTATGTGATGAGTGTCCAATCCACAAAAAATAATTTATATTACTCTATTAAATAAATTTTGTAGTTTATGTATAAGTAGTGTCGAATTCACAGAAACCTATATTGAAGTTAATGGCCAATAAAATTACAATTAAAATAAAAGAGGGGTTTTGAGATTGATTGATAAACAAAGAAAATAAAAGTGCGTCTTCCAGTGAAATCATTTCTTTGGCTTACATTGGATTAATCGGGGATAAAAAGATAATCTTATCTTAAAATTAATTGGTTTAACTGTATCTATTCATCAATTACAATTAAGTATCTTTTTCTAAGTTAAATTAAAAACACCAAACATGCAATTAATCCCTCAACTGTTTGATAACCCTATACCCAACACATAAGATTTAACCACAAAATTAGCATTATGATTTGAAGATCCAATTCCTACCAAATTATAATCACCCGGCATGAAATAATTCGTTAGACTCAACTACAACCACGAATCCCAACAATCCATTTGTTACTACAAATCAATTATAAAAATACCAACGAGTTTATAAAAAAATAATAATATATTAATCAAGAAATATAATTCAAGGGGCCCAACTCGAAACTAAAACTCAAATAATAATGAAAACAAAATAGATTGAGAAATTAAGAATCGAAGATAAGAAAAATTAAAACAAGTCTCATGATCCAACTATAGCCTTGAAATCGACTTCACCGAAAGATGAGAAAATTAGTTAATCATAATAAAAGAAAAACAAACTAATTTTGAAGAATTTTTGCAGGAGCTAAGGTTTGATCCCTGGTCATCCCCATCCAAACTAGTGGATGTACCACTTGAGAAAAATAAACTAATTATCATTGAAAATAAGAGTTCAACATTGGTCACGAGGACCAAACAAGAGATGCCTCCAAAAATTTCTCTCCTATTTATGTTAAAAATAAATCCTAAAATAAAAAGGAAAGAGATCTTCTAATTAAATAGAAAAACTAAACAATAAATTGAGTTTTTCTAAATAAATAAAAAGGTAAAGATAAAATAAGGAATAAGAAATTATTTAAATTTGGAATTCTTTTTTTTGTCTTTAGTTACAATATATCATCACTTTAATTTTAATTTTGCTCCAAAATCTGGAATTTCCAACTCTTCCAAAACAACATCAAAATAGTTTCAATAGTCTCCAAACTTGCCAAATCAGCCCAACACCTCTTTATTTTTAAATAAGCACAAATTACTCACAAATTAGTAATATACTATTCAAATTCTTAATCAAAGTAATACTAAAATATGTGGAAAATACGTGTCATAAAATTCCCTCACACTTGCCTTTTGCTTGTCCTCAAGCAAACAATAAACAATCAAAAGAAGGAACTAAATTAAATAAAAGACCCTAAATATCTTCGCAAGAACTAATTTATTTTCGCTAAGATTTTGATAGAGAACCTTTTTAAGCTACAGTAGTCCAACTGATAGATTTCTTTTTAGAAAGCTTATGTCCTTGCTCGAAAACTTAACCCGAAGAATTTTTACCAATTATAAACGTAAAGATGCAACTAGTTGCTCTTTACGTTTATAATTGGTGATGCAACTAGTTGCTCTTAAAGTAAAGTTCTTTGTAACCATGAGAAGACTTATTTTGATCTTATATTGAAGTTATTGTATATTTTACTTGGTGGGGTCTATAGACACTAACCATAATATTTTTTCTTTTTTTTCTTCTTTTTTTCTTTTCCACATCAAACTTTTTTTTTACTTTTTCTGTTGCCTATTTTTTATTAAAACACATAGCCTATTTTCTCTCTTTTTTTTCTCTCTATGAAAGAGACTTTACCCTGTTGTTAACCGCATAAGGCTCGTTTCGTTTATTTTCGAAACTTACTAACATAAAATAACCACCAAGATCAATGATAGAGATAATGTAAGGTCAAAATAAAGCTTCCATGTTACAAAAAAAAATATAAGCTAAGTCCAGGTCAAGCACATGCAAATTATATAATCATGTTTCGCTTTTCAATATTCAATCAAGGCTAAACATCTTACAAAGCAACTTTCAGGTTTCAGTCAATTGGGCATCCGTTTCTTAAATTGTTCTTGATATCAATACATAGTTGTACTAGTTTAACTAGCCAAATTATGTGACATCCCTTTTACTCGAGTTGCGTTTACATAGGATAATCAAAATGAAAACCAATTTTAAAAACAAATGTCAAAAATTCAAAAATATTTAGTAAAAATCCCCTCCCCCATACTTAAAATCATAAATGTCCTTATTTATGTCAAAAAAAGGAAAGTGAAAAGCAAAGAACAAGGAAAGAATATACCTGAAAGTGAGGGAGGTGCGACGAGGCAGCCTATGGGTGCTATTGTTTGGGCTGAAAAAGCTAACAGATGGTGGAGATGAGAGTAAAACCAAACTTGAAGACAACTGAAATATTACACTTATACCCTTTGAAACATAAAAAAACTAAAAAATAAAAAATAAAAATAAAATTTTGGGTTGCCTCCCAAAAAGCGCCTTTGTTTAACGTCGTTTAGCTCGACGCCTATTTCGTTCAACCGATGTCCCATGGTAATTTTTCTGAGCCAAGTTCTTCAATGCTTAATCCCTTAACAGTTTCCTTCAGCTCACAATTCAATAAAAGATTAGAATCCATAGTATCAGTTTCTTCACATAAAATTATCCCTAAACGAATAAGCAACGAATCTTTCACAATATTGTCCATCACATCAGAAAATTATTTAAAAGAATCAATAAATGGGTCATCAACCTCAACATCCAAAAATATGTTCTTTAGCTCACCATATTCCTATTCTTTTTTGGTTTTACAAACTTTCTTGAAAAGGAATTTGGTGGACTACAAATTTCGTAATTTTCAATTTTGATTCATTAATTCTTATCTGGTCATCTGAATCAACTTTTAAACTCGAGTCCAAGTTATCATAGATGCTTACCCTGAACTCCAGGTTAACAGTTTTGTTTTTGAATTCATCCTGAGATTGAAACTTACCTTGATTCTCCAACTTAATCAGTGAGGTGACAATCTAACTCATTTGGCTTTCTAAGTTTTGAATCCTTATATCATTCATTTGTTGATATTGGAGCGTGTTTTCTACCATCAACATCAACATCAACATCAACATCAACATGGTCATCAAAATATATAAACAAACTAGTATTAGTCCCCGGCAACGACGCCAAAATTTGATGGGTGTCGAATCCACCAAAGGTAATTTCTATTACTCTATTAAATGGATTTTGTAATTTATGAGTAAGTAGGATCAAATCCACAAAGACTAATAAAATCAATTCTATTCAAGTTAATGACCAATAAAATTACAATTAAAATAAAAGAGGGGGTTTTGAGATTGATTGATAAAGAGAATAAAAATGTGAAAAATAATGATAAAAAGTCTTCCAGTAATATTGCTTCTTCGGCTTACGTTGGATTGATCACGGACAAAAAGATAATCTAATTTTACAATACCAATTATCTTTTTCTAAGTTAGATTAAAAATACTCAACATGCAATTAATCCCTCAACTGTGTGATAACCCTATAACCAACATATAAGATTTAACCACAAAATAGCATTATGATTTGAAGATCTAATTCCTATCAAATTATAATCACCCGGCATGAAATAATTCGTTAGACTCAACTACAACCATGAATCCCAACAATCTGTTTGTTACCATAAATCAATTACAAAAACACCAATGAGTTTATAAAAGAATAACGATATATTAATCAAGAAATATAATTCAAGGGGCCCAACTCAAAACTAAAACTCGAATAATAATGAAAATAAAATAGATTGAGAAGTTGAGAATCGAAGATAGGAACAATTAAAATAAGTCTCACGATCTAACTATAGCCTTGAAATCAACTTCATCGAAAGATGAGAAAATTAGTTAATCATAATAAAATAAAAACAAACTAAATTTATGATTGAAAATAAGAGTTCAACATTGGTCAGGGGGACCAAAGAAGAGATGCTTCAAAAATTGAGATTTCTCCCCTATTTACTCAAAATAAATCCTAAAATAAGTAGGAAAGATATCTCCTAATTAAATAAAAAACTAAACAAGAAATTGAGTTTTCCTAAATAACTAAAAAGGTAAATACTCCCTCCATCTTTTTAAAATAGGCATTCTAGCCTAAAATGGATTACCAAAATACTTGTCATTTGCTCTATTTTTGGTACTTTTTTCATTATTCTTCCAACTATATCCTTGGCATTAATTGTACTTGGGTTGAAAAATTAAGGCATTAATTGAAATACAAGGGTAAAATAGTATTTTCATATCATTAATAAATGAGTTTATTAAAAAGTGTGAAACTTGAAAAAAGACAAGTAAAAAAATATGGAGGGAGTATTATATAAGGAATAAGATTTCATTCAAATTTGGAATTTTTTGTTTACCTTCAATTAGAATATATCAGCTCTTTAATTCCAATTTTACTCCAAAATCCGGAATTGCCAACTCTTCAAAACAACTCTAAAATAGCTCCGAAATAGCATCAATAGTCTCCAAACTTGCCAAATTAGCCCAACACCTCTTTATCTCTTAAATAAGCACAAATTAATCACAAATTGGTAGTATACTATTCAAATGCTCAATCAAAGTAATACTAAAATGTATAGAAAATACGTGTCATCACTATGATATTTTAGACTAATCTCAAACTCATCGCATATATTTGGTGGGCTTTAATGGGTTCGAACCGAGTTGGATAAAATTCAAAAAATTATATGCGCTCTGTTCATCATTTTTTTTAATTTTTTGTTTTGTTTTTCATTTATCTCTTAAATGGTTTATTTTTTTGCAATGTTGCTTAGAGTTTTTTGTTCGTCTTATTTTTATCTTCGAAATGATACCCAAAGTGAATTTTGAACTTTTAAACCAATAGACATATAGTAGATATCCAATAGATAAGATATATCTTAGTTTTGACAGATTTTTTTATGAATTCGTTATGTTAGTTTGTGTTGTTGTTTCTTTAACTAGATCTATTGCTGCTATGGGTTTGGATGTGAGATTTTGCTCTCTTTGTTGCTCAAATTGAGACGTTTTGATCGTTGTTGCTCTATGTACAGATTGTATGTCATAGACATCTACCAGACATCTATTGGAAATCTACCAGACATCTACTAGATTTTTATCAGAAAATCTATTTTGAAGTTGATATTAAACATCTGGAAAAGTCTATTTTAAAGTTCTCATCTATTAATAATCTATCTAGTGTTTGGAATCCAAGTTATTCTAGTTTTACTGATTTTTATTGGACTTCTATTAGATATATATTAGATATCTGACAGCTAAAAAAATTTGAAAAAAAATTATCACATTAAATATTATTTCGAATATACAAAAGAGACGAATAAAAAACTTTAAAGTGACATGTCAAAAAAATGAACGAATTGAGAGATAAATGCAAGAAAAAAATCAAAAGAAATTAAAAAATAAACATGCTCATTGCATGTGGGGGGAGTTGAAGAAATATACGGAAGGCAACGCATGTTTGGAATTTTTTTGTCTTGACATTTGACCCAAATTATTTTATGTCTTAAGACTTTTCATGTAAAAAGTCTAAACTATTTTTCAAGTGCTACCCCCAAATTGCTTCTTACCGCCCATATATAACCTTCCTATTTCCTTTTTTGCGCCTCTCATAATTTATTTCTCTCCCATTTTTCATTTCCTCCCTTTTTCAGACTCTCTCAAATCCCCACTTTCAATCATTTCAAACCCCAATCTTTCAACAAAATCGACAATGAAATCATGAGAAAGCAACATAACCAGAACGGAAAAACTACCGATTGTTCTCAGTTAAGGTTTTATTTTCGAAATTCCATGTAAAATGAATCGAAAACCCTAATCCTTATAAATCTTGACATTTCAACCAAATCAATCTAAAAATTCATTATAGATGAAAACAATGAAGGAAGAAAGCACAAATGAGACTTAATTCATGTTAAATTTAAAAAATTATGAAAAAAGAAACAATTTCATAAACTTAGATTAAATGGAATCCCCTCAAATCCCCTTCTGGGTTTAAGATTATAATTTTCAACTCGCTAAAATCCCCTTAGCGAGTTGAAAATTAATTCTCAAACCCTTATGGTTATGTTGTTTTAACATGATTTTGTGATCGATTTTATGGAATCCTCTTAAATCCCCTCAAATCTCCTTCTGAGTTTAAGATCGTAATTTTAAACTCGTTAAGGGGATTCCCACTAAATCCCCTTGGTGAGTTGAAAATAAATGTTGGAAATTTTGTTTATTTTATTTTAAAAGAAAGTAAAAAATTGTTACAATTTTATTATCAAGTTATTTTATGAGTTTGCAACACTTTTAATTATATATATTCTATTAAAAATAATTATTCACCCGTTGAATGCTATTGGAGAATGGGTTGAATGCTTTTATGTTTTTCAATTCTAATTTAAGGGTTTTTGTAATTACTATTGAACATTTGAAATAGTAAAATGTTTTGAATAATTATTGATTTCATAACTCATTTACATTTTCTACCATGCTATTATAATGAGTAAACAATTTTTTAATTGTATTTAAGGCTGATGTTATTGCAATATAACAGCTCGTTTTGAAACTCTATAAAATAGTCATTTTGTTTTGTGTTTTGGGTACAACTTATGAACATATTTTTAATTTCTTATTTGGGACTCCTCTCCTATTAAGCTATTTAATCTTGAAAGGAATTACAAGTATTTTTTTAAGGACATTACTCTGCACGACTCTGTTTATCGGTGTTTACTTTCCTTTAACTTATTTATAAATTTCAACAATATTATTTCTACATTATTTCTATTGATTATATTTATTTATTTAGTGTAAGGTGAGGACCTGAATCTTTATAAGATGATCATATCAACTAAGTGGGTGTGAAATAACTATATAAGGCAAATATTTCGACGAAATTGGCACTCCTATATTGGAATAGAGAAAACCAAGGTTGAAGATTTATTTGTATTTATTTATTTTGTAGTTGTTTTCCAACAATCTTAAAGGATATTTTGTATTTCTCCTATACTAAATCAAAAAATATTTGGATACAATATAATTTTTAAAAGAGTTATTTTAAACTCCAAAAATTTTAAAAGTGTGGGAATTTTTTATTAAAATTATTCTTTCCCCTTTTTAAGGGCCGATTAACTTTTTTTGTTTTGAGAAAAGAAAATTGTGATATCATTATTTTAAGACAAATTAATCTGATGCTCTTTTTAATGTATTGTAAGCTTTGTAATAACTATTTGTAAAAGGCATCTTCGATATGTACTCTGAGAAAAGTGTGAAAGAGAAATAAAATAAAGAGAATAAATGAAGAAGATATGTTATTTTGAAATGAGAATTATAAGGATGAATATGTTGGGAAATTTTTAAAGAAGTTTGTATTTTATGATATTAATCATATGAGTATTTCTTATGATATCAAATATTTAATTAAAGAGATATATGATGATGCATTGTTATTGTAAGACTTGTGAAATACTTGAGAGATATAATGAATTGTGTAATTATATATTGTGGATATCCACTGTACTAAATTGGTACACTGATGTTGAATGAATCTCTAATTCAAATGACACAATATTTACTAGTGGTTATGTTTCATTCTTAGTGGCCAAACAATAACATAAAAGTCAACTAAGCAAATTATAATTAAAGATAGTTGCTTTTAAGTTGACATATATTGAGGCTAAGTGATTGAAAAATTCTTAGCATATATTTCTTTAGAAATAAAACTACCACCTTTGGTGATTGTGCATTGTGATTGCCAATAAGCAATATCTATCTCTAAAAATAAGATAGATATTTTTTGAGATAATATATATAGTGAAATGATTACTTAAAAAATGGACTTATCAATCCATTTAATATTTGAGTCGATAGTGATTTCGGCCAAATCATCTAACTATATTTTCGAGAAATATATTGGAAACATTAGAGAGGATGAGACTTAAGCCATTTGAAATTAGCAAAGGTGGGACCCCAACCTATATGAGTCGAGATCCCACGGAATAGGTTTATATGGGTAATAACAAGCCTTTGTTAGTTCTGTTAGCACTAAATTAATGTCTCGATCCTAAATGTGAGGAAGTGCTATATTACATATTTTGAGAGGTTGAGCTAAAGAATACACTTAATGAAATCACCTATGTAAGTGTGAAGTGGTGTCGCTTTCATGAGATATTGGCACTATCTCTAGAGCACTTATGAAAGACCAGGCACGCGCATGGCCTAATGTGGCGCACCACGGCGTTGTTCAGAAATGTACTTGGTATAATGCGATATGATAATATCCCTATTCCATAGTAGCGCTTATTTGTTCATAGAAATTATATGTTTCACCAAATATTTTTTGGATTAAATTTTGTCTATAAAATATTGGTTCATAGTCCAAAAGACATCAATATTATGTATTATATGTCAAACTTAAGATATTCAGAAAATTATTTTATCTAAAGTTCTTTTAAAATAAGTAGGGGATTGTTGAAAATTTTATTTATTTTATTTCAATTGAAAGTAAATAATTGTTACAATTCTATTATCAAGTTATTTTATGAGTTTGAAACAGTTTTAATAATATATATTCTATTAAAATTAATTAATGCTTTTATGTTTTTCAATTCTAATTAAGGGTTTTTGTAATTACTGTTGAAAATAATTAGAGACATTTGAAATAGTAAAACGTTTGTAATGACTATTGATTTCATAACTCATTTACGTTTTCTACCATGCTATTAGAATGAGTAAACAATTTTTTTAATTGTATTTAAGGCTTGTGTTATTGTAATATAACAGCTCATTTTGAAACTCTATAAAATAGCCATTTTGTTTTGTGTTTTGGGTACAACTTATGAACATATTTTTTAATTTCTTATTTAGGACTCTTCTTCTATTTCTTTTACATTATTACTCTCAGTGTTCTGAAAATGTACCGTATTTTTATTTTTGGTCTAACCAATCGATTGAAGAAGTTGTTTACGCCTGAAAGTAATCATAAATATCCTTTAAGGATAATGCCCTGCACGATTTAGTTTATCAGTGTTCACTTTTTTTTAACTTGTTTATAAATTTCTACAATATTATTTCTATTGATTATATTTATTTATTTGGTGCAAGATGAAAATCGTAAACTTTATAAGGTGATCATATCAACTAAGTGGAGGTGGAATATCTCTATAAGGCAGACGTTCAGACGAGATTGGCACTTCCATATTAGAATAGAGATGACCGAGATTGAAGATTTATTTGTATTTATTTAATAATTGTTTTTTAACAATCTTAAAGAATATTTCATATTTCTCCTTTGACGTTTTCCAATTTTAAAAAGTTGATATTTATGATAAATTAAAAAATATTTGGACATAATATAATTTTTAAAAGAGTTATTTCTAAACTCTAAAAATTTTAAAAGTGTGAGATCTTTTGAGAAAATTGTTCTTTCCGTTTTTTTAAGGGTTGATGAACTTCTTCCTTTTGTTTTGAGAAAAAAAAATTCTGATATTATTATTTTAAGAATTTGATGCTCTTTTTAATGTGTTGTTTTGTAACTATTTATGAAAGGCATTTTCATTATGTACTATAAAAAAAATGACGAAAGAGAAGTGAAATAAAGAGAATAAATAAAAAAAATATATTATTTTTAAACAAAAATCATGATGAATATGTTAGAAAATTTTTATAAAAGTTTATATTTTATGACATTAATCATATGCTTACACCTTATGATATCAAATATTTAATTAAACAGATATCTGATCAGGAATGACTTTGGGCCCCAAAAATACAAGGGGCCCCAAATTATTTGTTATCTTCTTTTACTTCTCAAACATTTCATTCCTATTTTCATTTTGCTACCGTTTGTTTTCTTCTTTTTTTTTTTTAAATTCAAACCTTTGATTACCTTTTTTGAAAATAATCAGACTAATTAATCATTAAATGACGAATAATTAAGAATTGATCTTTTCTTTTTTTAGAAAAATCAAATGACACAATAGTGGATGTTTTTATATTTTTTCTTAATTAATTTTTTATTTATAATTTTTAAACCTATACATATATACTTTTCTGACTTATAAAGCTGAAAGTTAACGATAAAGAATTATAACCTCCCAGATTTATAGTAATATATTACTATTTTTTTATATTTTTTTTAATAGTATTTATACTTTTATACGATTTATTTTTATCCAACTATTATCTCTTTCTGTTAGATTTTTTACTTTTTCAGATAATTAATATTTTTGATAAAATTACTCTTATATTATTCTTTATATATTTATTTTATCTTTACAACATATTTTTACCCTTTGATTACTTTCAATCTCTTTCCTTACATTTTACCTCTGTCTGTCTTTTAAGTTGACCTCCTCACCTATTTTATGATTCGTGACTCTTTAATTAATTACATAAAATGTATTAATATTTGAAATTATGATATAAACACAAATATTTTAGCTTATTTATGTTGGATTGTATATACATTAAAAATTAAAAAAAAAATCAAACTAAAAGGTTTACTGTGTGTTTCATGATATCCCTCCTTCATCTTCTCAACAAAATCAAAAATTAAGAATAGAGCTCCAAATTTCTTAATTATTGTTAATTGTAACAAACTTTTCGACCAAAATATCAATCTTTCCTACTGCACGAGTATACAAATAATTTATATTTAAATTTAAAATACTGCGCCGTAAATTACTTACGTCCGCCCACAAAAATGATAATTTTACCCTTAAATAACAAAACCCTCTCTTTTCTTCATTTTTTTCTCAATTTGTTGAGGCGTTTAAAATAGAACTAAAGCAGAGTATTCATGGTATTTTCCCTCTCATTCCACAAACCTTCAAATCCCTAACGCTGGAAGAACTGATCTTGCTCCACTAGTAACCATAGCTCGCCGCTCTTTTCTCTAACCACCCCGAATAATCCTACAAAATAGAAACCGAAATTAAAATTTTAGGAATCAAAATCCACGATAGATTAAGTGCAATAATCCAAGCCTATTTAAAAATATTATTTATTTTCATGTAAATGATAAAAGAATCACAAACCTTTAAAATAGGTAAAGAGGGCCAATTTAAAAAAATTAGATAGAGAAATAAAGTATGAAACATAAAGAAAGGGATTGTATATTTAATATATAAAGATTAAATTAAGGGTAATTTTATTAAAAATGTCAATTATTTGGATGGAAAAGTAAAAAATCTAATAGAAGAATATAATAGTTGGAAGGAAATCAAACATAGGGAGATATTAATTATATTGAAAAAATATATGAAGGTAGTATTGTATTATTGCAAATCTTAGAGAGGTTATAATTATTTATCCTAAATGTTATAGAGTAAAAACAAAGCATTTTGAGTTTTAATTTTGTTCTACCATTTATTTCATTTTCTTTCATAGTGCTCTTCAATTTTTCTTACATTGTCTACAAAATCAGGAGATATTCTTTCATTATATTCTATCTTTTATTTATGTATTATTTCATTCTAATTTTAAGAGTGACTAGAAAACATGAATCAGGATATGAAAAAGGAAAAAAAGAAAATATAAAAGATCATCGGCATATGTACTTTTCGCTTAGGGCTCTAAATTTTGTAAGGCCGGCTCTGTATATGAGCATGAGTTGTTATTGTAAGACTTGTGAAATACTTGAGAGATATAATGAATTGTGTTATTATATATTGTGGATATCTATTGTACTAAATTGGCACAATAATGTTAAATGAATCTCTAATTCAAATGAGACAATATTTACTAGTGGTTATGTTTCATTTCAGCGGTGGAATAATAACATGAAAGTCAACTAAGCAAACTATAATTAAGGATAATTGCTTTTAAGTTGACATATATTGAGGCTAAGTGATTGAAAAATTCTTAGCATATATTCCTTTAGGAATAAAACTATCACCTTTGGTGATTGTGCATTGTGATTGCCAATAGGCAATATCTATCTCTAAAATAAGATAGGTATTTTTTGAGACTATATATATATAGTGAAATGATTACTTAAAAAATGGACTTGATCAATCCATTTAATATTTGAGTCAAGAGTGATTTTGGTCAAATCATCTGACTATATTTTTGAGAAATATATCAAAAACATTAAATAGGATGATATTTAAGCCATTTGAAATTAGCAAAGGTGAAAACCCAACCTACATGAGTGGGGATCCCATGAAATAGTTTCATATAAGAAGCCTTTGTTAGTTCGGCTAGCACTAAAATAGTGTTTCAGTCATAGATGTGAGGAAGTGCTATATTGCATATTTTGAGAGGTTGAGTTAAAGAACTCTTAATGAATTTCATAGTTCTTATGAGTGGTATATAAAGTGCAATATACACTTGATGGAATCACTTACGTAAGTGTGAAGTGGTGCAGCTTACATGATATATTAGCACTATCTCTAGAGCACTTATAAAAGACACGCTCATGGCCTAATGTGGCGCACCACGGCGATGTTCAGAAATGTACTTGGTATAATGCGATATGGTAAAATCTCTATTCCACAGTCGAGCTTATTTGGTTTATAGAAAATATATGTTTCACCAAATATTCCGTGGATTAAATTTTATCTATCGAGTATTGGTTCATAGTCTGAAAGACACCAATACCGTACATTATATGTCAAACTTGAGATATCCAAAAAATTATTTTATCTAAAGTTCTTTTTTAGAATTGTTGGATTTTTTTTATTTTATTTCAAAAGAAAGTAAATAATTGTTACAATTTTATTTTCAAGTTATTTTATGAGTTTCCGACGGTTTTAATTATATATATTCTATTAAAATTAATTATTCACCCCGTTGAATGCTATTGGAGAATGGGTTGAATGCTTTTATGTTTTTCAACTCTAATTAAGGGTTTTTGTAATTACTGTTGAAAATAATTAGAGACATTTGAAATAGTAAAACATTTTCAATGACTATTGATTTCATAACTCAGTTACGTTTTCTATCATGCTATTGTAATGAGTAAACAATTTTTTTAATTGTATTTAAGGCTGATGTTATTGCAATATAACAGCTCCTTTTGAAACTCTATAAAATAGTCATTTTGTTTGGTGTTTTGGGTACAACTTATGAACATATTTTTAATTTCTTATTTGGGACTCTTTTTCTATTTCTTTTATATTATTACTCTCTTCCCTTCTTCGTGTTCACGGCATTTCTGTTTCTGACTCAATCAATCGGTTGAAGAAGTTATTTAATTTTAGAAGAAAGTACAAGTATTCTTTAAGGACAATGCTCTGTACGACTCAATTTATTGGTGTTTACTTTCCTTTAATTTATTTATAAATTTCTACAATATTATTTCTATTGATTATATTTATTTGTTTGGTGCAAGGTGAGGACCAAAAACTTTATAAGATGATCATATCAACTAAGTGGAGGTAAAATAACTCTATAAGGTAGACATTCCGACGAGATTGGCACTCCCATATTGGAATAGAGAAAATCGAGATTAAAGATTTATTTGTATTTATTTATTTTATAATTATTTTCCAACAGTTAATTCTCAAACCCTTATGGTTATGTTGTTTCAACACGATTTGGGGTCGATCTTATGGAATCCCCTCAAATCTCCTTCTGGGTTTGAGATCGTAAATTTCAATTCGCTAAATCCCTTTAGCGATTTGAAAATTAATTCTCAAACCCTTATACTCATGTTATTCTAACATAATTTTGTAGTCTATTTTGTTGAAAGGTTGTGGTTTAAAATGATTGAAAGTGAGAATTTAGAAAGAGAAGTTGAGAGCTTGAGAGAATATGAGAGGTTGAGAGAGAAAAACTCAAAATTATGAAAGGGTAATATAATAAAAGGAACTATTTAAAAAAGACGGTTGGAAGCAATAATAGAGGTATCATAAAGTATTACCCTATATTACACGTCAGCGAGCATAGGCCCGCAAGTATAATATAAAAGTGAGAGAAACTCATTAAAAATTGAACCGTTTTAAACCAAAATTAATCAGAAATAAAACAGAAATCTGAACAAAAACTAACTATAAAATGACTTAATTTGGTCTAATTTTACGTAAGACTTTACAAAATTGTTTTTGAAAAAAATTAAAATAAATAATTATTAAATACAGTATATATTATAGTATCTCACCCGTTTGATGTTGCTGTTTAATATACTATTAAAATAAGGGATTTAAATTTATTGTCCTAATTATTATGTCTCGTTCAATATCTCCCACTCAAGTATCCATTTTCTTCATTTCATTTACTTAAAATTTAAACTTAACTTTTATATTAACATATGTATAATTAATGTTCACATGACAAATATTAAGTGAAGACATAATAATGAGGATAACAAATTTTAATCCTAAAATAAATTACTCTAATAAACTTTTAATGAAATTACATATCTTAACCTTAAATAATACATTTTAATTCTTTATATTAATTAATTAAAAATTCCTTAATTTATTTTTTTTAAAATAAAATTTATTATTCCTTGAAAAAGCTTCATAAGAATTACTAAAAAAAGCTTAGCTAAGGCGGATAATAATTGACAGATTAGCTTTTCCATTATATCTTTTCTATATTCATTTACTGCTCGAATTGTTTTACAATAGGTCATCAATCTTAAAATTCATCTACGGTCAAACATGTTTTGACATTGGAGTTTTTCTCAATTAGTCACCCAAAAGAAGAATGACATTGTACTAATAGAATGCATCAAATTTTTTAAGGTCCTTTTTAATTTTATGGTTGTGTGGTAGTATTGTGCTCATGGGCGGTATAGAAGAATTATATAGAAAATCAGATATTTTATATCATTTCTGTTGGATGATTGAAACGTAATCATTTTTTATATTATAATAATAAAAAGTGTCTATATATCAATCATCAAACGAAAAAGGTATAAAATATTGGTTGTCCGGTATAAAATCCGGGGATAAGGGGGTAGGGTGGTGCTAAAGGCTGTCGAAAAATAGAAAACTTTGTTTAGATTTATATGAAAAACTAAATTTAATTAAAAGAAACCATCTATATAGACAATATTGTGTGTATATTTATATATGCTAAAATGAATTGATAGATGAATATAAGATATGGTAGATATAAAGCAATTATTTTAATATAAAGATATGGTACGTAGATGGTGATGTCAATTATTGTGTGCAAACGAAAATGTCAAACTCCACTATATCTGTAGTTCTACTCCTCCTGCAACTTTCTATGTTCGACTTCTATGCAAAGTTGAAGTTGATTGGCGCACTCATACTTTTCCACTTACCCAATTTAACCACAACAATGCAATATTATTCTGCATTCTTAATCAATTTTACTAAATTCAGGAAAAAAAAAGTTTTGTTCAACCATGATTAATATAAAATACTACGATTGGATCTTATCCAATAACTTAAGTTTTTTGGTAAAACGGTTCCATGACGACATGGTATTAGAGCAGCTGTCAGGATTAATATAAATATTAGGCCTGACGACCTTTTTGAGTCATGTGCTATAGAGAGTTCATCCTTTTGATCTCTATGCTATACACGTTACCCTTTTAGTCCTTGTCCTATTAGTTCTGTTACCCAAATGGTCCCTTTTTAACGGAATTGCAACTCTCACGCCACATGGCGAAATTATCGATGATGTAGAGCCATATCATTTTATAATAAAAAAAAAAGTAATTGAGAGGACTACATATTCATTTAAAATATGTAAATATCTCATCTTTAAACTTCTTCTGCCTCACGAACTACCTCAAATAAAATCCTAAAAATCTCAAACTTAAAAATTTTTCAAAATTAAAAGAAAAGAAGACGTCTATTTTCCTATATAACTAGAAATGCTATAATTCAAGTTCTAAATAACTTAGTGAAGGCATATGATGGCAAATCAGCTTATGCACTTTGTGTAATTTCATTTGCCTTTATCCAAAAATAATAGTATATTTTTAGTAAATTTAGATACTGTAATTCTTGTCACTTTTACAAAATAAAAATGTTTTCCGGTTATTGAATGTTGTATATCAAATTTAAAATTTTAATGAAATGTGTTTCTTTCTCTCTTTTTTTTTTTTTAAGGGTGAGATAGTTCATTTTCTAAAATTTTATAGAAATGCCCAAGGAAGAGAAGGAGAGTCTAGAACTATTATAGGGCTCTAGAAGTAGTGAAATCTAATTTTGTCGAAGGAGAGTCTTTGAGATAGAAGAGGCAGTAAATGAGACCAAGTAAAAGGACCTTGGTATATTTTGTTGAAAATAGACGCATCATTTCCTTTTAATTTTAGAAAATTTCCAAGTTCAAAATTTTTAGGATTTGGTTTAAGATAGTTCGTGAGGGAGAAGAAGTTTAAAGATGAAATATTTTACACATTTTAAATTAATATATAGTCCTTTCAATTACTTTTTTTAATTATTATAAAATAACGTGACTCCACGTCATTAATAATTTCGTCATATATATATATATATATGTATATATATATATATATATATATATATATACATATATATATATATGTCTATCACCAAATTAATTAATTGTAAACAGGTAATAAGGTTAGAACTAGTTGTGCGCTCGAAACTATTGGTATATAAAATCGAGAGCATAATGCATCTCTAAAAATACCATTATATTATCTCGATGGATTAAATTAAATTACTTCTGGATTAAATTGGATTGTATTTTCTTTTATCAAAAAAAAAATTGGATTGTATTTTCTACACTATTTATATAACAGCGACGAGTGCTCATATCATGATGAGTAAATATTCAAAGAGCCAATTCAGTTCGAGTACTTGTCCAGCTCCAACACTTTAATTAGACTACAACTTTCTGACATATATAAAAATATACAGTTTGACTTCTGATATAAAATTATAATTTAATTATTAAAATACTACAGTTGCAAATAAATTTCATTAATAAAACATAAATACCAAGTGCTTTTGATTTTTATAATAAATCTGAAAAAGTTGACTCCGACATGGACACTGATTGCCAATGCACAGGCACAGCATCAGCCAGCTATATTTAGAAATACTCGAATTAAAATACTCAATATTAATACTTTGCTTAGTGCTTTATAAATAAATCATCCTCAAGCCAAAGAAATTAAACACCATGGCTCTCCATTTTTCATCCTGCAGAATTATTCTCTGTATTATTCTCGTATTACTGGTAATTAATTTCTTTAATCTCCAAGAAACTGGCCTAATCTTTCATAATTAATCATTAATTCTTGATTTATAATTTTGTAAATTTCTCTTGCAGTTTGTTAAAGGCTTCAATTCCAGGAGGATAAATGGCAACAATATGGGTCATATGGATCCATCCCTCAGTGTATTTTTCACAATAAATGATCTAAAAATAGGAAATAAAATCCCAATTTATTTCCCGAACAAGAACAATTCAAATTCTCCCCATCTCCTCTCTAGAGAAAAAACCAATTCAATCCCTTTCTCGACAACTAACCTCTCTTACCTTCTAAGATTCTTCTCATTCTCCAAAGATTCCCCTCAAGCCGTAGGCATGGAATATACCCTAACTCAATGTGAAACGCGGCCCATTGAAGGAGAGACAAAAACATGCGTGACTTCATTAGAATCCATGCTTGATTTCGTACGTGTCACGTTCGGATTGGACACCCAGTTCAAAGCGTTGACTACAAACTACTTGAAGGCTAAGGCAGTGAAAGAATTGCAGGAGTATATGATAATGAAAAGGCCAAAAGAAGTAGAGGCAAAAAGAATGGTGAGCTGTCATGTAATGCCGTATCCATATGTGGTGTACTATTGTCACGGTAGAGAAGGGGAGAATAGAGTTTATGAGATAGTGTTGAGGGGTGAAAATAGCAACGAAATTGAAGCGGTCGCTATTTGTCATATGGATACTTCTCAGTGGGATGTTAATCACGTGGCGTTTCGTTTGCTGAAATTGAAACCTGGGTCTTCTGCTGTTTGTCATTTTTTGCCTATGGATAATATCGTTTGGGTGCCTGTGTCTGCTAATTGATGATTTAGTTAAGGTTAATTGTTGTAATACTTGGTATTTTGTAAATATGTTAGTACGTGCCTAATCTAATTTTGAGGTTGTTGTTGCATATGGATTATTCTCGAATCTTTCAGTTTTTGTTAGCTAAAACGTTTCAATTTGATAAAGGATTTATTACACCACAAGGATGGAAAGATAACAAATTGCATATAGAAAAGACTAGTAATGAATAACATAATACTAATTCAACCAATCACACACACAGGGTAAAACAAGTCCATTTTTCCATGATTGTGACTCAAATGTGCTATGGAACGAACTCCAAAATTGTCGTTTCATGTTAGTCGTCCGATTAACACATTTAGACTGTATAGATTAGTTTCTGTTTTACTAGTAAATTGAATATTGTGTTCACCGATTTTATCTAGGGAATTTGTTATAATGGGATACTTTTTTTTAAAATAATTACAGATTTATTAAAATATCTATAAGATTATTATGCTTGTTAAATATATTTTAACTTTCTATTTTTTTTAATTTTATTCACACAATTGTCATGTTGCTTTTTTATTTTATTTTTTCATTCATCTCTCAAACCGTTTATTTTTTCAACATGTCGTTGTAGAGTTTTTTGTTCGTCTTATTTTTATCTTTGAAATGACATCCAGTTTGACTTTTTGACCTTTTTTTTTATCTAATAGCTTTCCAATAGATCATTGATAAATATCCAATATATTACTGAAAATTTCGTTGTATTCATCATTAATTTTTTACAAGTATAATTTAGGAGTCCTGTACCTTTTACCATTGGACATTCATGTGTTATTTAATTTATTTCGATTCAAGAATTTGGGCAAATTGACTGTATAGATTTGAATTACGAGTAGACTTTCAAAAGATTTTTTTGCAATTGATCTCCTGTTTCCTCTCTTTATCTTTGTATGTTGCGTTTATGAGATCAATTAGTTGTTTAACTTTTATTTTCTCATCTACAAGACATCTTTTGGTCATCTATCAGAAATCTATTGGACATCTATTAGGAAATCTAGTTTGAAGTTGATATTTAGACATCTGCAAACGTCTGTTCTAAAGTTATGATCTATTAAAATCTATCTAGTATATTGAATCTAAGGTCTTCTAGTTTTACTGATTTATATTCGACTTCTATTTGAAATCTATTGGTTATCTGACAGTTAAAAAAAACTCGATAAAAGTATATCATCATGGATCTATTTTCGAAGATAAAAAAGAGACAAACAAAAAAACTCTGAAGCGACATGTCGAAAAAATGAACGGTTTGAAAGATATAAGTAAAACAGATCAACAAATTAAAAAAAAGGAAACATGCCCGTGGTGGGGGGTGGGGAAGAGGGGTACTTTGCAAGGATGACATACTTGAAATTATTTTACCTTTTTATGGCACTTGAACCAAATTATTTTATCTTTTTAGCCCATTACAGTTCGAGCCGGGGTTCTGCGCTCTTTCTTTCTGTGTGGAACGATGCCGTGGAGAGAAGGGAATGCGTAGAGGCGGCCAACAACAAGAAGACAACTACATTTCATTTTGGCTTTTCCCTCCATGAGATGAGCCCAGTGCATTGGACCGATGGATAACAAAACTGAGCTGGCCCAAAAAGCGCTTAGGCGCTCTACGTACTATGTTTATATAAAAGCCCCTTTTATCTCTCTATCTATAAAGCCCAAAATTACCAGGTATTAGATTTCTTAGAGCCTTGCCATCATTGATCCTATCTATAACTCTTTGGGCCCGACGACATAGGGCTAACCAAAGGTCAACATGATCCATAAAAATGAAGTAACTTTAATGCTAGAAGAAATTTTTTCATCTAATTCTTATCCGAGATATGAATAAAGAATGCATTCATCGTCCGATGAACCGTTTATCACTAAATAATGTACAATGCCAGCAGATTTTAGTGGCATCTTCCGCACTCCTCGGGGATTTCCCCATGGCTATTTTGCGGGGAGAATAGGTTCGGCATACGCATTTGAAGGCTAAGTTAATGGCCGTCATTTATGCTATTGATAAGGCTTTATGATTCGGGATGAAGAAACTTGTGGATTGAATTTGACTCGGTTTATGTGGTTTACATATCAAAGGGAGAGCGCTTCAAGTGCCATGGTCATTGTGAGTTAGATGAGAGGCTTCAGTACAAAAGATGCAATATATGACCATTATAGCTTCACGTATTTATCGCTAAAGCAATAGAGCAACAGACGCGCTTGCACAATTCGGGGTCTTACATGGAGATTCGTGGTGGCATTCACACCCGGAGTTTATCAATCCTTTCATATCTGATGACTTTGTTTCGAGAATGATGTATAGTTTTGATTCTTAATTTCCTTTTTTTTGTATAACCTTTTCTTTTTTATTAATAATATTTGAGCCCTTTAATAAGGAGTTCCAACTTTCAACAGGTATCAACTTAATGGGAGTATATTAGTGTATTAAAATAGTAGGCCTTCATTTTAAAAAAAAACTAACAATGAATATAGAGAGTGTTTTATTATTTCAATCAAGGAATAACCCATATAAATGTACACACCATCGGTGTAACTGTACATTTTACAATGAATTTTTAGTGTACCATTATTTTGCTGAAACTATAATAAAGATTAAAAGATCAATTGAAGATAACAGATTTTCTTCTTTTTCATTTATGTACCATTATATTTTATATTAAAACTAAAGCCTTTCAATATGAAATTATAAATGCATATTCTCAAGATTTTAGCAGATAAGAAATAAGCATTGTACATTTGTATGTAATTTTTAAAATGATTTTTTAACATTAACAATTTAAAATTGTCGTTATTTTATTAGTTGCAAAAATTAAGATAGGGTTATAATTTAAAAAAGAAAGAAGTAAACAGAACAAAGAATACAGTGATTTTTTTATGCATCCTTGGCAAATTGCAGGTTCTCTAGCAATCGTCAAGCTTGAGCTGTAGCTCTAGCAGCACAGTTAGCGCCTTAGAGCTTCAAAGGTCCTTACTTCATGTTTCCCCTCTCTTGTTCGGAAAAAATGGTTGCTTCAGCTTTTTCAACGCCTCTTGCTTTTCCTATTTCTTGTCGGGGTAGAAACCCTTCCTTATCTCACAGGTATTTATACATACTCTATCAATGTTTACTTGTTAGGCTTCATGTTATGCTGTCCTTAATCCTTTCTCTTTTAATTGCAGAAATTCGCCGAGTTTTATTGTTTCATCCTCGCGCCCTCCCTATAGCAACTTCTCACATGATGGTAATTTTGTTGTTCTCTGCTATGAATGCCATGAAATTCCCTGTAATTACTAATTGGCCTAGTTTGAACTGCATGCGAAATCGAGCATAATGTTCTTATTTTGATTTCTTAGCTCAGTTCCTAGTTGGACTTGTTCATTGCTGTTGCGCATGATTATAAATTAATCTTTCATGTCTTCCCATCATTTATTCGTTTACTATTGATTTTCTCCGTTGAACTACATTTTCACTTGTTTAGGAATAAAAAAAATATCTCTGTGCATAGGATTGTGTGGATGTATATTTTTTCTTAGATTATTGAGTGCTTCCAGCTAGAAGCGATTCATGACAAGATATAGGCAGATATTGTGGTGTATATAGTTTAATAATTTTGGACAAATTAGTTTTGAGTTACAGTGGATTTTTTGGTTTTGAGTTTCAGGACTATCAAGTAAAACTACCGAAATACCTGTAAGAATCAATGAGAAAGACTCCCGTAATGCTAATCAAAGGTTCATTGCTTTCACCTATCCCTCTAAAATATTCTAGTTCCCTTCTAATTTATTTTTCTTGATTTCTTTCTTCTGTATTGCAGTATTTGTTTAGATTGTATATTGTTTCTATCTATGTTACATGGACTAGTGTAGGAGTATCCGATACGGGTACAGATCCGAGTATCCAGTACGGCAAGTGGGAAAAATTTGGACACGCGGACCCTGTCCTAAATTCGGACTTGGGTACGGGGACACGGAAAACTCAAAAAAATACTTGTATATATGTATGTATATATGCCACTTTTTGTTGCAAGAAAGCCAATAATAGTGAATACAGTAGAAGAAAAGTGAATCTATAGATAAGACTAGTGAATGTAGATAAGAAAATTGAACACAAAACAAGATCCACAAATAGAGAAGAAAGAAGAATGTTTAGGTATTATGATTATTTAGGAACTCTAAATATATAAGATGAATATTAATTAATAATTTATATTTAATGCAAGTTTAGATGTTTAGGGAATTTAACTATTTAGATACTCTAAATATATAGAAAGTTTGCTTTATTTTTTTTTGGAATGATTATAGTTATCATTTACATACATATTTTTGAAGTGTCCGAGAGTTTTTTGGAGTGTTCGACACATTCCATGTCAGTGTCCACAGGATACGTGTCGGACACGGGTACGGCTCCTAATTTGAAGAGTCCGAGTATCATAGGTTTCTATCTCCTCTCTTCTCAATCTACTGCTTAGGGATTTAAGGATGACATGTGCAGACACTGTTTTAAAATATAATTAGTATCTCCTGTGTTTACTTAGCTACACTTGGTAGAAAAGGCTTTTTTTTCTTTTCCCTTCATGCTTCTGATGAATTTTGTTTTGATATCTGCAAAATTTGAATTTATAATTTGAAACTGCAAAATTGTTATAAGCACTTCCTTTGAGCCTATGAAGCATGGGCACTCCAAAACCTGGAGTGTCCCCGTGTCGGACACGTATCAAGACACCGACACTCTCCGGACACTCGTCGGACATGTGTCCGACTCTCCAAATTTCGAATGGACACTCCACGTAGGATGGACACTTCCTGGACACACCTCGGACACTCCATGTAGAAGTTAATGAATCTCCTTTGTGGAAATATGTGATAAAAAACGTAGTGTGGGTGGGGTAATACGGCATTTAAATGCAACAACGTGGGCATGAAAAGTAAAGGTCATACACTAGAGTTAAAGTACATTTGTTGCACATAGCTGGTAAAGGTATTGACATGTGTAATAAAGTCACAAGACATGACATATAACTATTTTGGATATGTTTTTTTGTTGCTTTGTAATTGATCAAATGACTATGGGTGATATGGATTTTATTATATATGAATATTTATGCTTGACAATTTATTTTAGTGCTGTGTCCTAGCTGTTTCCATATGCATATTTTTTCCAAATTACCGTGTACGTATCCGTGTCGTGTCAGACACTCGGGGCGTGTCCATGCAACCTAGCTTTGAGCTGTTGGATTTTACTATTGTTCCATAGAAACTTCATATGAGGGAAAATGTGGTTTCTTTCCATCGTATCCAATTATGTTGCAGATTAGAGGTTGAAAGTTTTACATAGTAATGTAGTATGCCTATGTATGATAATTGTGGTAAAAAATAGATTTTGAATCTGTTGATTAAGGATTTCAAAACTTCACTTGGTGAGACAGAATGATAACAAGTGATCTCAGTGATGAAACAAGCCTTTTGAGAGGATAATAATGCTTCTCATGAACTTGGTAAATTACTCTGGTCAGGTGGAGATACTAGTATGGCACTCCCAGATAGTTTCTCTGGGAGCGTCTGCCTGTCTATGTCACATGGACTCATCTACAAGTATAGAACACGGGTGCAGATCCGCCTGTCTAGTACGGTAAGTTCAAAAATTTAGGACACACGGACACTGTCCTAAATTTGGACATGGGTGCGGGGACACGGCAATATATATATATTGCAAAACCCAATCCAACTGTATTATAGCGCAGAATAGAGAACTGAATATTGTTAGAGGAGATGAAAAGACGAAAGAGCAAAAAAGAGTTACAGCAGATAGCAGATATTGATGAGTTGATAATTTGATTGAGAAACTAAATACTATTTAGTAAATAGTGATTAATTAGTGGTAATTCATAGACATAAGACGTTTCAAAAAAGTCTTTTTCATTAAAATCTAATTCAGAAAAAGAGAATTAATTAATAAAATAGGAAAATTGGAAAAATCACTCACGTAATTAGTTGGGAATATGAAGAATCAATCAAGCAAGATAATTTAATATTTTGATTATATCTTATTAATTAGATAAATACTTAATTAGGAAGATTATCTAAAAGATTGATTCCTATTTGAAAGCTCTAAATTTGATTTCATTATTAATTAAAGTCTATTGAAAATTTTAATTTAAAAAATAAATTTTGCACCTGATATTGATGTGTGCGAGAGCCATCTGCCAGATCGGACACGGATTATGCGTCCGTGTACCGGACACGGGTGCGGCTACTCTTTTGGAGAGTCCATGTGACATAGCTGCCAGTTAACTTCCTTTAAGTTCATATTCATGTATACACATATATAAACATGCATGGGGACCTTTTCTTTCTCAAGATCCTTGAAAGAAGGGGTCAGCTCCATCACTGACTTTGAAGAAATAGTTCTTTGCACTTATTGCAGAGATGATCTTTTTGGAATGAGTGTTTGTTCCTTGTACAAGATCAACAATAATGAAAAAAAAAATCAATAGGATTATTATACATGTATGAAGTCAACTACAATGATGTAACTGAAAGGCAACATCTTTTGTAAGCATGGAGGATCAAGAACATTGTAGCACATTTTCATGGGAATATGCTTGATCTGCTATGCTTCCTTGTAGTGATTCTGAGAGTATTTGCGTGTTATGGTTAGCTATTTAATGAATTAAATTCTGAACAAACAGAAAAATTTAGTTGTACATAAAGTGGGTGTTATGATAAATATAAATCAATAGGGACGGGACGACATGAAATAAATGAGAAGAATAGCTGTTATGCTAAATTTGGGTTGTGCGACAATGTAATTGTTGTTTCCCGGTGAATCGGTGATGCATCATGAATTGGTTTGTGATTCACAGGTTTTTCTCTTTGTTTTTTTTGTTTTTTTTAATATAAGATGCTGAACATACAGTTCATTAAATCTTTTTTTAATACAGTCATATTACAATCAAAGCCGAAAAAGGAAATCCACCCATTATGCCAGCAGTTATGACCCCAGGAGGGCCTTTGGATCTTTCATCTGTGTTATTTAGGAACCGCATTATCTTCATTGGGCAGGCAATCAATTCACAGGTGGCTCAGCGAGTTATATCCCAGCTTGTAACTCTAGCAACAGTTGATGAGAAAGCAGATATTTTGGTAGTCATTTTGCTCACAATTTTGTGTTTCACTTCTGTGTCAGCTCGTAAGGTGCTCCTGGAACTAAATATTGCAATTTTATTGTGTATGACTGTTCTGAATCTTGTCAGATATATCTGAACTGCCCTGGTGGAAGCACATACTCTGTGTTGGCGATATATGATTGCATGTCCTGGGTAATTTATTATTTGATTTCTTACTCCTTTCTTTCTCCTATGATATTCGAGCATTGAATACATTGGCATATTAGAAATTTGAATAAACGATGAACTTACAGAAGATAAGCATTTACTATCTGAGAAAGTCACGGGAGTGAATTTTGTATGTGAACCTTAAGAGCATCTGGTGTCAGTCATTTAACATTAGAAAAGATAGCTTGAAGATTAATGTTCATATGCATAATTGCACAATGAATTTTTTGTATCTGCATAGCTTTCATTGCTCTTATGTCCTTTTCATTCGAGTGCTGCAAGAATTAACAGCTCTTGATAATTCTCTCAGATAAAGCCAAAAGTTGGCACCGTATGTTTTGGTGTAGCTGCAAGCCAAGGAGCACTGCTTCTTGCTGCTGGTGAGAAGGGAATGCGGTATGCAATGCCTAATTCGCGTATCATGATTCATCAACCACAAGGTGGCTGTGGGGTAATATCTACTTCCACATTAATTTACTTTTAAGAAAATAGAGTGTTGGTGTCACTGAGACCATTTAAGAATCTGATAAGCCTCTTACTGCACTACTGTAGAAATACAATAACTAATGTGACAAGTTTCTACGTTTTGAAGAATTTTATATGATTCCTTTCATTGGGATTTATTGTTTCAATCGTTTCTTGGATGGAGTAGAACTCCATGACAGCATTGAACTATGATATCTCTTCCCTCCGCTTCTAAAATATAAATTAAACCAAATTCTGCTGGAAAAGGTAGTATTAAGTGATTTATGTTTTTTTAGTAATGTGTAATGACTTGGTTGATTTACCGTGAATTGTGTCAGGTTTCGAGAGTAGCCATTAGTCTATTAGCAGTTTATATATCGCATTAAGGTACTTTAGTTTAGTCTTTTCCTAAGGCTGTGGAGCCATGGTAGCCTTATGTGGCAGGTTGTTAGGATGTTTATTAGGCCTTATTGGCAGCTAGGGGGGCAATTTTGCATAGACAGTTAGAATTACTGCTATATATAGACTATTACTGCAATATAAGGAAATCAATGAATCCGAATATTTCTGAATCTCTATCTTCTGCTATACTCTCTTTACACTATAATAATCTCTATTCTTAATCTCTTCTTCGATCGTCCCTATCACTCTTCTCTTTTCTCCTAATCCTATATCTGTTCCATTTAATTCTAAAACTGAAGATAAAAGTCAGATTCACAAACCTGACAAATTGGTAGGTCTATTATATAGCCGACTGACCCCACTTAGCGTGAGATTTAAAGCTTTGGTTATTATGTTAAGAGAAGATAATTTTTCACATTGAAATGTTGATTAATAATTTATGTATGTGTGACTAGACGTTAGCTGACGTGGGTTGTTGTATCATTAAGAAATAATCTCTCTTGTTCATTATTGGATGTTGGGGTCATAAAAAACATGCGTTGACTAGTTTTTTTACACTTAACATGGGAAATTTCTGCAATAGCTACAATTCCATTCCATTTGTTTTGTTATTCAGGGGACTTTGAGAAAAATATCTTTTTGCATTAGAATGTAACACTCAAACGTGCTGCATGTGTACTGTTCATGATTGAAATTGATTTTGAGAAAAGAGAAATTATCGCCATCATGTCCCACATGAGGTGGTCTACATATTTATAAATGAAAAATAATGCTAATCTGAAAATTTTTGTATGTAGGGCCATGTTGAGGATGTGAGACGCCAAGTGAATGAAGCAGTTCAATCTCGCCACGTCAGTCTCTTTCTCATTTATCCTAATTGCAATCTTTTTAGCTGAAATTAATCAACGGGCTGTTTCTGTTCACTTGATAATCTGGTTGAAACAGCTGAATTTTATAGGTCTTTTTAGTTGATTTTAGCCTGCTCAATTATTCCAACATGGAATAGATAATGCTTAGCTCCTTTCTTGATTCTTGTATTTGCTTTTTTGTCCTTTTGGGGTTAAAATGTGTATAACTGATTATTGTCGTGATTCGGGTGGAGGATACACATTTTGGTGCTGTATTTTGACGCGGAACTTTATTGCAGAAAATTGATAGAATGTACTCTGCATTTACTGGGCAGCCTCTTGAGAAAGTGCAAGTCTTTACTGAAAGGGATCGTTTCTTATCTACCTCAGAGGTATCTGAACTTGACTTGTTTTACTGTATTATTGAACTGATTTTTCACACCAATTTTTTTGTTCTTCATCTGCAAATTTCTATGAGAATCATTCTCATTATTTGAATAAATTATAAATTTTGAGCTTAAAAAATCCATCTCCAGCCATCCATGATAAGTATAGCTGTAAACTGCTGTGCCAGTAACGGTTGTTATTTTACATTCAACTGTGTGCAATTTAGTATACATAATGAGAATGAGGCTGCCATATTCATTGCAGGCAATGGAGTTTGGGCTGATTGATGGAATTCTGGAAACAGAATACTGAACATTGACTTGTTTTAGTGATACAAATTAGAGTGTAATCACATTTTTTCCTTTAATAAATTAAAATTACCACCTTTTTGAATTACATTTTCATCTTACTGTCTCATTCATTTAGACCTGCCCAGCTGAATTTTTTTGAGGTTATTATGTATTACGTATACAAGAATATGATTTATCAAAATAATCTGTTTCAAATTCATACAACTAAATTAGAAAGTGAAGTTCTAAATTGCATCAATGGTTTTTAGTAGTTTATTATGTGGATGCAAAATGAAATGAGTGTTTGGAGTTATGAACATGAATTGCATTATATTATATTCAAAAGTACTGACACGATAAACGAAAATAAGAAGAAATACAAAAAGCATAAAACGTATTATAACCAATTCAGACAAAACTGAGGAATCAACCCAGCTTGACTGAAATGAGTTTGACAAGATAATGCTTACAATATGTATACCACAATTCTACTGTGAGATTTTTAACCTAGATCTCTCTGGACCAGCGGCTTTCCACTACATTATTCTTTCCACTTCTGTTGACTCATTTACCTGTAAAAGGAAAACATTTATCATCCGAAGTTAGATTATCAGCTCAATGATTCAAAACAACAACTGTAATATCAATCAAAGCTTACCGTAGTTTTGGCGAACTGTGGTGAACTTGTAAATGGCCTTTATCAGCGCACCATATTTCTTCGACTCCAAGGGCCCCATGTGTCTGAATAGATAAACAGAGCTTTTTTAAAAAAAAAAACGCGAGCAAGGAAGTTGACTTCACCGGCCATTGAATTAGAACACTTACACTATCTCAGTGTATCGAAGTCTCCAAGCTGGAAAACCAAGGTGGCATCTTACAGGACCATAAACTAAGAGCAGATCAGGTTCTGGCGCTTTGTAGCCTATTAGTATCAAGGTTAATTACATTTATGCCCAAAATCAAGAACTAAAAAGACATAATTTTCTTCAATCATCCAAATGAGCTAAGAAAATAAACGAACCTAGTTCTTTGATGGCCTCATCTAACAGAGCCTCGGTGAAAGATTGGTCTTCAGGCTGTGTGCCATTGTTTTGCTTCATGAATTTCATAAGGAGAAGGTTAGCTGCCTTAGTTATTGCTTCCTTTCCATCAGTAAGAGAAGCAAATTCAATAGTCATACATTTTTCAATTTCAGACAATTTTTTATCAACTGATTCCTGCATTACCAGACAGCAAACGATTTAGGTAATTTCGCTCATATTCACTGAAATAATCAAACCCAAATTATTGTATCATTATGCGTGAAAGATCACTATTTCTAACAGGTACACTCGTGCCAATAGAAAAGAATATGAAAGGAAGAATGCGTATATCATCTAATTGAAGATTAGAACTATGCCCAGGCGCCAGGGGTCTTGGAGCCTAGGCGCTTGGTGCACCAATTAAAAGACTTATAAATTATGCCACGTGTTAAAACCATGAAAAAAAAATAAAAGGTTCATCAATTTGTATTTTCTTATGTGTTCAAGTCAATTGAAATGATGATTTTTACAAAGATGGAGTGATCATTTCATCATTAATAATAATATTATTACTATTTTTTTTATCATTTACTCATCATTTAGGAGAGAAGCTTTCATGAGTTCTTCCAAAATTTCTATTTCTAAATTTCTTCTCTATCCTAAACTCCAAACTTACCTAAATCATTACATTGCGTATAAAAAAACCTAATTTTGGTATCAGGCGCGCCTGGAGCCTAGAGTCGGATGCATCCACGCACTCGCCTTTTGAAAGTGAGGAGCCTGATAGGCGATGAGGCTGGAGCCTAAGGCGCCCCTGTGACAACTATGAACAAAGGCTTTACTGGATTCATGAGAAGACACTACCTCAAATGATATGGCGTTTTTCAAGTTCCCTACGATGAATTTCTCGCATTGCTTGAGAATTCCTATAAGTAAAAAAACATGTAATTTGGTTAAGAGTTAAAACACAAAGTCCATAAAACTCACGAAAATATGTCCTCGCCAAAATTATTAGGTGTTGAAAATCGTTACCTTGTGAATCATAGAGACATAGATTTTTGACACCAATAGCTTTTAGCCACTGCAAAAGCTGCATAACTTCAGAAAGTTTATGAGCATCCTCGCTTTCTATCACAATGGCAAGGTACTTAAGCTTCGAGACATCAAAGGTTTTGTAGCGTCTCAATATTCCAGTAGAGATTAGATAGCTTTCAACCACTTTAACTAAACCAACTGCATAGTTCCATATGCTGACAAGAAAATGAAGAAAAAGCCACAGAATTCGAAGCCCAGCATCACAAATCTGCACAAACTTTCAATAACTCGGTGAATTCGATTTGCCAAAACAAAAGAATATGACATGAATAATCAATCACATTGCAGTTTTATATCTTCACAGCGAGAGAGAATAAGCAATAGAACATTGATTTCCTCAACAGCAAGCATATTCTCCCTTTTCAATTAAGTTAAACAGACGGCAAATAAATCCTAATCAACAATTTAATTAAATAAAATCTCAAAGTATAGCTTAAACAAGTCAGTTTTCCATTGAAACAAGCAGAAATGGAAGAACAGAACTGGAAATCATAATATTAAAACAGGTATAAGAAAATGAAAAACCCAATTCGTTAATCAGCGATCTCATGTAAATAACCCCAATCGTCCTACATGAGTAATACAAAATGAAAACATATTTTAAGTAGAAATCAATATAATTAGGCCAATTATAGAATTAACAAGGAACTACGCCAAAAAAATACAAAAAATAGCGCAAGAACTCACCTGGTGAATCCGACAGGGAGCTCTCTGAGCTACACATGTTACATCCATTACTCTACCGAGAAAAAGGAAAGAGTACAGTAATGAAATATCAAAATCAAGACAAAGGAGAGGGAAACCAAACCCCTCAATTTAATTAAAGATTAGTTTAGGGTATTGGGGTTTCAGCGATGAAGAACCAGGGATTAAAAAGGGGTAAAAAGGACTAAACTTTCATATGATTAAAATGAAAAAGAAAGGGAAAAAAAATAATAGAAAGAAAGTAGAAAAAAGAACTTTAATCTTATTATAATGTTTAATCTGTACCTGTAATGGGTCTTATATTGTGTTGTGTAGAAGAGAGCTGCTAATGAAGGCGTTCTTGCCGAAAGTGAAACTGTAAATTAGGAATGTCCTGTAGTATAAAGGGGTGTGCCGTAATTTCTCCTCAAACGACCACACTAATTACAGCGACTTATATACTCTATTGTATTGTATTTAAGTAAAAAAAAAAAAACTCTTGTATTTGTTAAACTGCTGGTACGGAATTCCCGACCACGGTCGGGTCGGTCTTTGTTGGGGTTTTATTACTAAAACTCTAGACGCAAGTTTAATATGATTCACACTTTGCAGTTTTGAATTTGGACTTGACTCCGGTCAGAATTACAAGAAATTCTCAATACAGGCTATAAATTATAATAATTTTTTTAAAAAATATCAAGTGGAGGGATAGAAATGAAATGCCAAACTTTATACAAATATACTTAAGTTTTACCTACAATTATATTCTTTGCTTAAATTCGTTAATATATGGTAGTATTTATTGTAGTTAAAATAAAAAATTCAGTATATTAAATCTAAAAATTCTAAACAATTATTAATATAATATGTAAATATATAATAAATATAATTATCATTTGCCGGTCTAGGTTTGGGTCGAGCTTGAATATTCATATTAAATCAGGTCCGTCTCATGAAACTTTGGGTTCTACAGGTAGGGTGAGAGCCAAAACCAAACAACCCGAACCAAACTGAGATACCGATCAAACCAACATGAATCAAAAGCGGATCAAATTAATTTTAAATTATTTAATAATTTATTAGATTTTAATTTGTTTATTTTTTTAGTTTAATTTACATTTATTTTTTTTAATAATTACAAGTATCTTCATTGATATAATCTTGTTCAGGGCTTAAGAACACTTAAGGCTCCTCACCCCTCCCAGCAAGTGTATTTAGTGGGATTCGAACCTTATTCTCCTCCGAGCAAGTGTATTTACATTTATACTTGATAACAAAGTTTTTCTTTTCAAATTAATAGTAATTTATTTATGTTTAAAGTTACATATGTTAATTTTTAGTCATTATATATATTAAATTTACATTTAAAAATTAAAATATTTATAAAAATTCCAGTTCAGTTAAAATCAAATCGAACTAAAATAATTCAGTTCACATATTTTCCTCATTTGATTTTCAGTTCAATTCAATTTGATATTTGAACTGAATCAATATCTGCTCTCCCCTGTCTATAGGTTCGCGTCAGACATAATAAAAATAAAAGTGTTCAAACCCAATTCATAGGAGCATGCTAGTGTTGTATAACTAATTTAGTGGACACCTTATTAAAATTATCTACTAAGGTTTGTTGTATTCAATTTTTATCTATTTGGCAATGATTGGACCGGATATCGAACTTGTGAAGGCAATAGTTTACGGTTTTAGCGGTTCAACGGTGGTTCAATTGGATTCAACCGTGGTTTAATAGTGGTTTTTTCATTGAACCGGCCGGTTCGGTTCGATTTTAATAACATTGCTATTTTTTGACTGAAGAATATTGTCAATTAAATAAAATCAGAACTAATTACAGCTCTAATCAAAGGTGGACAAACATAAAGTTAGGCCCTCCTACATGTCGAAGAAGCAACTACTCAAGCTAACAATAGTGCAGAATGATTCGCAGATCGATAAACATAGACAAACCTAAAAATACTAAAAACAATCTACCGGAGTTAAAAATACCGGACAAAACACATAAACATAACACAAACAAACTAAACTTGTTATTACTGCAAGACAAATACTTGCATTAGGCAAGACTTAATTTGAAAACAAAAACAAAAAAATGCTGCAACATATATTTCCTTAAACCCCAACTAATGACTTCATCCACAACCATAAACTACTTATGCTATAACATTAACCAGTAGTCCAGATTTGAAACGATCTTATTCGGAGATAGGTCTGGGTGTCTTCTGTGAAAGATCAACAAGTATCTTGTCTAAAGGCGGATGTAGTCCAACCCAGTTGTAAAACTATCAAGATTGAGGTATGTAGTAACAAATTCGTATTTGAAGAAGATGATCGTATAATGGATGATAAGAAAGTAGTTGATGTAGATTATTCTCAGAAAAAAACCCCGAAATTAAAGAAAAAGAAAGACAAGAAAACAAAGAATAGGAGGGAGAAAAAGCCTAATTAGACTTTTTCTCTCTCCCTAGCAAACAAACTTACAAGTGGGGAAGGCGAAGATTCTTAAATCAATGGCGGCTAGGGTTTTGGATTTTGGAGAGAAAACCTAGAGAGTAAACAAACTTACCATATTTCAATTTAATAACATTGCTATTTAGTTATATTCAATTTTTATTTCTTTCGGTCCTTAAACTATTCAATTTCAGTATATTAAGTGTCTATTTAATAATGGCACAAAAAATGTGAAATATCAATATTGTCATATGTGTTATGCTCAAGTACTAATGTGGAAGCGTCACACCCATAAGATCAAAGTCAAGACTCAATCAAAATATGACTCAACCAATAGCAACGCAAAAATGAAAATCAAACCAAGCAACACAAGAATTTTTACGTGGAAACCTCTTCAGTGTGAAGAGTAAATCCAGGAGACCTTTAATATAGTCCACCCCTACTTCTCTTATTTATAATTGAGTATAAACAACTCAATACAATCCCGAATGAGTATGCTATCCACCAACGACACCACAATACAAGAGAAGCTAAATAAAATGAGAAATACAAAGGATCCTCAAGTGAGCAATAATCTTCCTAATATTCTACCCGCGATGAAATTCGATCCAATGGTCTGATCAGCAATTGCAACGGGGAAAAAAGGATCCATGTGTCAAGAATGTTGTCACAAAATTTCAAGATGATCCAATGGTCCGATCTCTGGTAATCAGCGATGGAATAGAGGCTTGTCAGAATAGAAAGAAGCTAGAATTTTTGCTCTCACTCTCTTCTTTTCTCGCTCCCAAAAAACTACTTCCCCCTCTCATGACCCTAATACCAACCAAAAAAGAGGCTTTAAATATTCCTCCAATTCTTGGTGAACCAGCCAAGACTCTTGGACTTGTGGGGAAAGACTTTAACTTTTACTTTGCACCAATTTAGGCAAGAAACCCCAACAAGCTCCTCCTCGAGCCCAAATCGGGGAAGATAGGGAAGCATCAACATCATCAAAATGACATCCTAGAGAGCTTGCAATAAAGCTCTAACTAGCTTTCTATCAGCGGATGACCTTTTTCCCAACCGCGAGGACCGCGTGAGATGCATTGCACAGGGGGCGGAAAAGTAACAATGCGCCGTGAAGCGAGCCAAGGGATTGACCCTTATTATAGCGTGATAAAAGAACTGATATTGATGTTGAATTTTAAGTCCAATTTAGGTGTTAAAGGATACGAGATCGAAATCCCGTACTTAAAATAGAGTCACCACCCGGTTTAGCTCAATCGGGAAATTTTGGTATGATTTTCACCATTACTTAAGTAGAGATTCCAAGTTCGGATGATGTTATCTATTTTTCATTCGGACAAGTTAAAATATTTCATTCTTTCTTAATCAGTTTTAATCCACCCTATTTATTGGTGTTTTCAGTTTTATATGTTGTTTTCGCGTTTATCAAGCAATAAAAGCGATAAATAAATTATTACAGTCATCCAAAAATAAATACAGAAATTGAAATTATTACAAGGCTTTCAAATCCTATGCATTTTCTATGCGATAAGTAAAATACCCAAAGGCCTAACATACATCTAACCTAAATCTACCTGCAGAAGACGGTTAGCACAGATACGGCACGTCGTACGGGGTGTACCACTTAGCATGCATAGTTAGTGGACAAGACAAGACTCGAGTTAGCGTGAACATGGCATATTCATTTGTTATGAAGCCCGATTGGATGGCTAAAAATGAGATTTGGACTACGTTTGTGGGAAAGTTTCATTTTGACCAAATTTTAGACTCGATCGTTGTTTTAACCGGATTATTAGTGAAAATGCCACATGGTATGAGGTGGGGTCTATTTTTAGAAGGTTTTGGACCTTCGTTGTTGCATTGTACACCCTAGCTTCAGGAATATAACTATGTCAGAAATAAACGAAATAAAACAGTTGTCTAAAAGGCCATATCGCCGGCGGTGTGGTTGATACCGCTGGCGACATCAGTGATGTTGCTAGCCGTATCAGTCATACAGGCAGGCTATATGACTTTCTGAATACCATAAAGAAAGGGTCCTATAAGAAGATGAGGCCTCTAGAGGTAAGTGATGTCGCTAGCGGTATCAATGATGCCGCTGGTGGCATGGTTGATACCTCCGGTGACTTCACTTTCCTCCGGCGGCTTCAACTTCTTGCAACAGCAGCAGGTAATAATAAAAAACAATTGAAAACCCGAAACAAAATAGCACAGACAAGAAAGAATGAAGCCAAAGAGCTATGAGACTCAGAATTTTACCTCGGGGCCGTGAATTCACCTCTTCGTGATCTTAGGAAAACCTCCGGGGAGCTTGCAAAGATGATTTGGGTAGTAAATTTAGGGATTTATATCTCTAAATTCCTATTAAATTGATTTTAACCTAAAGTCTACTGATTTTAAGCATTAATTAAGAGAATTCAAAGAAGAAAAACTAAGAAAAATGGATTGGAATCGCTTTTCTTACCTTTTTTACTTCTTATCTCACTAAAATTGATTTTCTCACTCTAAAATTCTCAAGTAAAATTCAGATGTGTTGTTGTTGTTGTGTTTTGGAACCCGAAGGTGTGTTTTTATGGGCAAATATGGGTGGTCTTCAAGACCTTTCAGCCAATTTCACCGAAATGACAAAAAAGAGTCTGCCCAAGGAAAAAGAAGAAAGCATTATGCAGAAGCCCAATTTGGCCATGTCGTCGGCGACATGGTGATATCGTCGGCGTCATGAGTGATACCGCCGGTGGCATCAGGTTTATGCAGGTTGACTGCCAGCGGGCCCTTAAGCCTAAAAAGCTGCCAATGGGTCAAAAAGCAGTTCAAAAGGCATCTTTTTGAATTTTAATGATATTTTAATGAATATTTAGAGATTAATTTAGTTTTGGGTGCAAATCATTGGTTTAAGCTCCTATCGGACGCGTTATCAGACACACCGAACTGAATTCTTACGAGAAATAAAATTTGCAGGGAATTTTATATCGGTAATAAAAACTCCAAAGAATTTTTATTATGAGGAATAAAATCGGGAACACGTCATCATCGACTCGCGAGAGGGACTGTGAAATCCCCTGCTCACAGGCTACCCCTGGGGGATTACTACTGCCACATGTCAGTATGATCAGACGAAAGAGCAAGGGATAGGAATGATACCTGATGGATGGCTGGTTTGCCCCTTGGTCAGACTTGTTCTTTGTGGAATGGATGCCCATTGGTCGGACTTGTGCTTTATAGATTGGTTGACCCTTGGTCGGAGTTATGCTTTACGGAGAGGTTGCCCCTTGGTCGAACTTACTCTTTATGGAATGGTTACCCCTTGGTTGGACTTGTGCTTTGTGGATTGGTTGCCCCTTGGTCGGACTTGTGCTTCACGGAGAGATTGCCCTTTGGTCGGACTTATGCTTTATGGAATGGTTGCCCCTTGGTCAGACTTGTCCTTTGCAGATTGGTTGCCCCTTGGTCGGACTTGAGCTTTGCAGATTGGTTGCCCCTTGGTCGGACTTGAGCTTCGCGGAGAGATTGCCCCTTGGTCGGACTTATGCTTTGTGGATTGGTTGCCCCTTGGTTGGACTTATGCTTTGTGGATTGGTTGCCCTTGGTTGGACTTATGCTTTATAGATTCGGTGGAGTGTAGTTCTTGCAACAAGCGACAAGTTAAAAGATTAGACCGATTCTTAAATGACATTTTTACTGCTTGATCGATTTTGTGAAACAAAAATATTTTTGCCCCTTTAATCAGCAGTAAAAACATAATAATAAAAACTATAAGAGTTTCAGAAGTCTTGGATGATAGGTTAGCGGTTGAAACTGAAAGTGGCATGTACAGGGTCACGCTGCGATCTCAGAGGGGTAAACCCAAAGGCGACATGTATGGGGTCATGCCAGAACCTTCAGTTGGACTTCCAAGGGTGAACCCGAAGATTGATATGTACTGAGTCATGCCATAATCTTCAGTTGGCGTATAGAATGAGCATATTGGGTTTGTGGTTATACCTGTAAGGAGTAGTATGAGAACAAGATTAGACAGATTTTTAAATGACGTTTTTACTGCTTGATCAATTTTTGAAACAAAAAAATATTTTTACCCCTTCAATCAATAGTAAAAAATGTAAAAAGTACAAGGGTTTCAGAAGTCCTGGGATGTCGGGGCTAGAGCCGGGATTTCACCAAAAATGGTTGAAAAGTGTAGGGAGAGGAGTTGATATCGCCAGTGACATGGGTTATACCGCTGGCAATTTGATTTGATGCCGCCAGCAATATGAGTGCCATGTGGCAGCTTTGACCGGTCAAACAAATTCAAAATTCAAATTGGCAGAGGCGATGTCGCGGGCAGCATGAGTAATGTCATTGGCGGTTTGAGCTGATGCCACCGGCGGCATAGATGGGCAGTTTCAGATAAATTAAAACTCCTCAAATTCCGCACGGGGGTTTTAAAAGAGTAAAACTCTTTTTCTTCCCCCATTCTGCAGATAGAATTGCCGACCCCCTCCATCTTCTCCTCTCATTCTTTTCTCTTTGAAAATCAAATCTCTTGTTCTCTTTCGACCCTAATCATGAAGAGAATTGCTAAGGCTGTCAAAGGGAAGTCGGCTACCAAGGCGAGGGAAAACTTGCTCGACTCTACCATCGATGGGTTAAAACTTCTCCCAGTTCCCGTTGCTTATGGTTTGAAGGAGATGGCCAAGATGTATGGCTATAGGATCAATTCCCCTATCACTGACATGACCTTGAATAAGGAGAAACATCTTTGCTACGTCTAGGTAATCCTACAAAACTCAAAATTCCTTTTTTAGGTTAAGTTTCGATTCTGGCCTTAGGCTCGAAATCGTGCTATGATAGGAGTTATAAGTGTGAAATAGATTAATTATAAACTGATATTGTATGTTTTGAATTCAGTTTTTACTATTTTTCGGCTTAGGATTTGATTAATTGTGAGTTTTTAATTTTGGTGCGATTAGTTCGATTTTTAGGGCAAAACTGAGTTTTGCCCGCAGGTTATGATGTCGCTGACGACATCGAGCCTCGTAAAAAGGCCTAAGAAGATGCGATGCCATTTCTGCTTAAGGTGATGCCGCCAGTAATATCATCCATACCGCCAGCGGTATGGATGATGTCATCGGCGACATGACTTCTAGCAGAAGCGACATCAGCAGCCTTCCGACAGATGACAGAGATGTGAAAATAAACCAGGACTTATCTGATTGCTTCTAATTTTTATAGCCACACTGACTGACATACACCGAGGGTATAGGTATAATCAGTGAGTGGTGGCACTACATAGCAGAGAAGGATCCCCAAACTTACGCTGGCCACTAACGTGAAAGGTTTTAGAGACTTAGCCCGAATTGTGCCTATGCTAATACCAAAGCTTTCCCACCCAGTCGTGACGGCGCTTATGGAGAAGTGGTCCGAAACCACCCATACCTTTCACTTTTCATTTGGGGAGGTGACTATCATACCTTCCGATGTTGTGGCTATGACTGGGCTCCCATGGATGGATGAGGTCATTCATTTTGATGCATATATGGACAAGTATCATACCGAGAAGCCTATGGTGAGGTGAGTGAAGCAGTTATTTGGCATGAAGCCCGTCTTAAGGTGGCTATCCTATGGCAAGCTGTACCAATATCAGACTAGAAAGAATCTAGTGCCCAAGGATGATAGAGACGCTTGAGTTTGCTCTTTCATGATTTCCTTACTTGCTATGTTGTTCTTCGTGGTCTCGGGGAGCAAGATCAACTGTGGGCTGATATCCGCTGTTGAGGATGTAGTGAGCATCAGTAAGAATAATTGGCCGAGGGCCGTCCCCGACACAGATGTACCATGGACTGAATATAGGTGCTCAGAAGATGGGGAAGGCCCTCTGCCTCAGCCACTTGCTATTACAGGTATACCTTCCTTGAAAGCATTTTGCTTGATTTTCTTGGTTTGATGTGCGTGCTTCAATTACTATGGATGTTTTGGATTGAATAATTGTTTACTTGTGCATGCTTGGGCCTTTAAGCATCAGATCCTCCCACCGGTTGAGTTCAAGGCTACCGTGCCACTGAGTTTTCACTTTCTTGCCTAGTGGTATGGTGGCATCGGTGGGAAAGCCAAGTATTCTACGAGCTACGGGGAGTCTTTGAGAACCGTGTGATTGAGCTCGATAAGCAATCTTTTGACTTAGTCCCTATTTCATACTTAAAACAAAACATTAGTAGACAAAAAGAGTTTATGAATTTACATTATGCTTACATCGGTTGCTTGCTTGGTTGTTGGTTCAGGTTATTCTCGATTCCTTCGATGGGGTAGAGAACATGATTAGAGGTGGCCAGGGTCCGAAAAGAGGTAGACGATTGCCGATTTATGATGGAGTGCCCTTTATCACTGCAGTGGTACCTGGAGAAGCGTGTTTAGAGCTGGAGGTTCATCGCTGCTGCTGCAAGATCGGTGACCGCCGATCCTCCTAAAGGCTTATGGTGGCCTCACTTAGTGATCACATCTATGGCTGATAAAGCCGATTACATTGAGGGGAATGGTAGGGTCATCCTAAGCATTCTAGGCTCCTATGAGTAGCATCAGCAACGCTTACTCCCCATTTGCCCTCGCATTAAACAGAATGACACGATCGAGTATCACAATAAGCAAAAGATGGAGGAGGAGAAAAGGTGGCTCAAGGGCATAGTGGATGATGCTGAGGAGGAAGAAGAAGAGGAGGAGGAGGGAGAAGAAAAAACTGAGAATGAACCCAAGGCAGAGGGCAAGGTAGGTGAGGACGCGGCTGTCGGGAATGTATCGACGTCTCATGAGGAGCGCCGTTCTTTTGGGGTATGGTTATGTTTATGTACATGTATTGATAATTATTTGGGTTGAAAATGGTTTTTTATGCTTTCCTTTTATGCTTTTCAGGAACCCCCAAGAGAGGCCAAGATGATTATAGCGGGACACGGCACTATAGCGTACCCGAGGGTGTTGATTTTATGGAGGGGCACCTGTCCAATCCTCTAGAGACCTAGTTCATACTAATGAATTCAAGGGGCGAGTTTTTCCCAAAGATATAGGCCCAAGCCGGCATGCATCGACCTTCATACTAGAAAATACCACCTATGTAAGCTTTGCATAATTCTGAACATATTCCTGGGATAACCCTTTTGTGGAGTTCTTCTGATTGCCCCTTTGGATTTCGTAGGTTGCTCAGAGCAAGGCAAAGCGGTTGGCCGGGCGTGCCTTCGCTCTTAGGGACACTCTCATAGGTCAATCCTTGCTCGTTCAAGTATATTCCCTGTTATGATATGTTAAAATAAGATAAGATGCATGTATGGATGCTATGAATGATATGCATTATTGTTGTTTCTCCTATCTGCAGGATTTCTTGGCCCTTTCACTATCGGATGTCGATGCGGCTCGACCAAGATATGAGAAGGAGACTGTAGCACTCCGACATCGTATGAGCGACCTTGAGGGTCAATTGGAGGCTACTGTACGTGAGAGGAGGAGCAAGCAAAATTTAGATTGCGTGCACCCCGGTAGTACTAGCCGCAGAGGAGTGAAGATATCGGTCGGCCGGCGCCCGCCTACTATGCATAAGGAGTCCAGTAGCATTTTGATGACAAAGGATAGGGACGAGGATGAAGATGTGGCTAACCGATGGCTCGTGGATGACCCGAATGTCTCCTCTCATCCATTCGGTGGCGATGGGATGGTTTAGATAGCTGTTTAGCTCTTTTTCTTTTCTCTTTGGTTTGTATGCCCTTGATACATTAGGTTTGAATAATTTGGATTATCGCTTGATTTTGATTTTATTAGGCTAGGCGTTTAGGATGTTTGGATGGCTTGCGCCTTCGGGCTTTTATTTTGAATAAAATGGATTTGCGTTTGATCAGGTTTTTAAAATGGGTTACTTGGCTGTTTACAGGTTTTTGCATAGGTCATAATTAGTGAAGATGGTTCTGATGTCGTCGGGAAATTCTCCCATGTTGCCAGCGATATTACTGATGTCGCTAGCGACATCACCCTATTAAACAAAGCTGCCCACACTCCATACCGCCGGCGGCATCAAGTGATATCGCCCCATTCCTATTCCATATCGCCGGCGGCATCGTCAACATTGGCGGCGACATCATTTGCTTGGAAATCCAATTTCAGACATTTTGCCAAATTTAGCCATGGCAAGCCATAACCAGCAACTACGGGGTTTTCTATAAAGCCTGGGGAACGCGAACTAGAAGAAACTAGAAAAGTTCGGGCTTCTCTTTTTGCTATCTTTATTCCTATTTATTTTTATTATTTTTTCTTGTCTTTTTTACTCTAACTTTTGCATAGACTGCCCTAAGGGGTTTTCAATCTATTGAGTCTTGTCTTAATTTTTGCCTGGGCTGCCCTTTTCGGATTTTCAATCCAGCAGACTTATTTTGACTTTTGCATAGACCTAGATGTTTTTAGTCTATCCGGATTTTTAAAAGGAAATACTGATGAGCTCGGAGCATCTTCAACTAAGCTTACTTGTGATGCCTCCTTCCCTTTTTTGCCAGGCATTCACACAATCACAAGTATAGAGATTTCAGTGCAAAAGACGCTTTTATTGAATGAATTTAATTTGAGTACAAGATGTTGGTAACCATTTCCATTAATCAAACTCCTGGTGTTAACCAGTATTTACAGATTTTCAGGTTAACATCTCAGTGTTTTTCTCTCATGCCCTATTTTTTGCTTAAACTGCCCTTTTTGGTTTTTCAGTTCAGCGGGCCATATTGACTCATCTCCTAATTTTTACACGACCAGTTTGCAGAATACCGATCGTCAGGTGTCACCCTAATTTTTGCCCTATTAGTAAAGGACCGAAAGGCGGGTGATTATCATATTTTTTTTTGTTGTGCCACTTTTTCTGATTTATTTCTTTTGATTAGGTGTGATAACACTTAAGCCTATCCTGGTTGACTTGGTCGATGAACTCACTCTCATTCATGCTCATGACTTTGATTGCCTTGCTCATTCAGTACCACCTTTAGCAATACGGCAGCCTTTTCAATTTGATCTGAACTCCTTCTTAATGCCGGTGTTGGAAGGTTCCATATGCCTCAATGTTAGGTCTATGACTTTTGGCGAGGGTATTAGGCATCTGACTTGCTATTGTGTGCTCAGTCATGCTTTTGCAGATTCTCTAAGGTTTTTAGTATCCGTTCGGTTATCACACTAAATCACCCGATTCATTCTGACCTTCAAAGTTACATCAAGTAACCTTGCCTATTGCAAGGGGTTTAGTTTGTGGGAGTTTTAGTGCTCGCAACGCGCCTTCTTGATTGGTTCGATTGTTCTTCTGATTGCTCCTTCAGTTTGAGGTTTGTACAGTCCTTCCTGATTAGGCCCAAATTTTCCCCTTACACCGATGGTGGAGGGTTTTAAATGTATCTTATTTCTATAAACCAAGTGACGTTTGGTTTAGGGGCTTTTTTTCTTGGTGCCTTCGAAAGGGTGAATGGTAGCTTGTTTAGTTGGTTTGCTTGATAGGCTATTTTATGACTTCAGTTGTGTGATTGGCCCATGACTTATGTGGTAAATATACTTGCTCTCATACTTTATGCTCTTGATGGTGGTTGCCCCTTTGGGGCTGATCTTTATTGTTTGAGGGGTTTGATGTGGGTTAATTTGTGCTAAGTGAAGATGTGTTTCTCTGCAAGTTTGGTCATTTCCTTGGCAATGACATTGGTGTAAGATTTGACTATGGTGTTAGAGGTCGGGGTTCACCAATCATTTATGCCCTCACGCCAAGGATGGCTAAGGAGCAGAGAAGTTTTGGACAAGGTTTGAGAAGGGAAAGGGGTGGGTGGGCAAAAATGTATGCCGTGATTTTTTCATTTCAGGGAACTAGTTAACACTACTTTGGTAGCTCAAGGGTGTACCATTGCAAGGTTATTGAGTTAATTCTGGAAGGGAACTATGGTGTTCAACAATCTAGCTATTGATCTAGGGATCAAGCAAAGGAGTTATCACGGTTTTTAAGCACTTTATTATCTCACATATGTTTGACAGGAGTTAAATTATTGGAAATGATTACCACTTGAGAGCCTTCATTTGTACTCAAATTAATTTCATACAATAAAATATCCTTAATACTGGAAGCATCATGCGTATGTTCATATGAATGCATGGATCAAATGGTAAAAACATGATATAAGTAACAAAATAGCAGTTGCTCATGGAGCTGAAAGTTTCAAACATGAAATTGTTTAAACTGAAAGCATAAAGAAATCTAAAGATTACAAATCAAGGCTTTTAATCGTCCACAGGCGGAGGGTCTTTGGTGTTGATGTCGGTGGTGAGCTGAGACTCATTCTGCTTGGTACTAGGTGAGGTGTCTCTCACCTGACTCGATTCGGTGAGGACCTCAATGAACTACCTCATGGGCTTGATCATTGGGTTCTTTGCTTTACTTTGCTTTGACCTTGCTTCTTTGCTAAAATTGTCATGGCTTTGATCATAGTGGCCATAACCTCCTTGGCCTCTTCATCAATTGTCTCCTCATCAGCGCTGTCGGAGCGAAACTTTCCCTTACCATTGGAGCAGATGGCCTTGATGAGATCCTACGACCCATTTCTTTATTTAGGAAAGCTGGGATTGATCATCTGTGTCTGTTTGCCAAACTCCGGCAAGGGGCTAGATTCTCTTTCAGGGTCAACGATCTTCTTATCCCTTACCAGACGTTGGATGACACGAACCAAAGTCTTACATTGATTGGTATGATGACCTGACATCATGTGATATCTGCAAAAGCTTTTTCCCTCTTCTCTCGTGGGAGGTTTGTAATTGCGAAGGGGTTTGAGAAGGCCAGCTTCCCTCAATTCGGTGAAGATTACATTAAGCGACAGTTTTCATGGATTCGTGCTACCCTTAAGACTGCTGTTTGGCTGAATAGTGGCACCTTGTGTAAATTTCTGAGAGGTCTCTTAGCCCATCATGATTTGAGGTGGGTGTATGCATGAGTTAGTGTTCTGGAAGACCTGATCTCTTTTTGGGCTCTTTCCTTTTTTTGATCGCAGTCAGCTGTCACCAACTGATGCAAGAAGGCTTCAACTTCAGGTGTCATGCCCAGAGTTTGCATGACCTGGTTGTACTGAGGAGGCATCGGGTCTGCGGATAGCATAAATTGCGATGGAGTGACTAACATTGGAGGTGAGGTGCTAGAGAATGATGAAGGAAATGGACTCTGGGCTCCTTCCCTTTGCTCGGGGTAAGCGGATGGTAGTGATTGCAAGAGTGTTTCACCATTGTGTGTTATGCCCAGAGATTGCATGACCTGGTCCCTGGTTCGGATGATGGATGACTGTTACAGGATAGTCGCGGCTGTGGGTGTCACACCCGGAGATTATATGACCTGGTTGGAGTTTTGGTTTGCTAAGGCTTGCTTGATGTATGCTTGCACAGCTGTCCGAATTAGTTCCCGAATGATGTTTTGAAATTGATCTGAGCCTAGAAACTGGATGATGGCAGCGGTGATTTCTGAACCAAGAGATGGAGGGTGAACTGCTGCCGAGGTAGGAGTAGGGCCGGTTTGTTCCTTGGGTAGGGCGATGATGTCATTATGAGACATGGCTGGCGACGAAGGTCCAGATTTGGGAGGAAGACTATTTAGGATCATGAATCGTGGGTCAGACCATGAATGGGTTGTAAATGGTTATGGATGGTATGCATGCTTCTTGTTTTTGGGAAGTGATGCATGATATGTGTGGCTACACGTATATGTGGTTAGCATTGATGCAACGGCTTATCCCTCCAACATACGTGGGACTTTTGTATCTCGCGCCACATATAGTGATATGTGGTGACATAGTAGAGGTACAAAAAAAAGTCCTACGCATGTTGCTAAACTTTTTCTACAGGTGGAAGTAGTAAGGGTAAGTTGATTTATTTTTGGCCCTCGAGGCCGATGTGTGGTGGATGCATGAGCCCGTAGCACATAGCACACAAAATGTCCCTCTTCCAACTTTATGACTCCAGCGTAACGCCTTTTTAGAAGGATGTAGTTTAGCTTCTTCACCGGAGATGGCGAGAGAAGCGCTTCCCAATTATTTTTTATTGTTTTGGTAATCCTAAAGGGATGAAGTGCTAAGGCTTTTTCTAACACGGCTTTGGTATAGGGTTGTTGATGTAGAAGGTTCTCGTTTACCTTGATTCCATGTTACTCAACCACTCCCCAAATAGGTACGATCGCGGGAGTTTACGTGTTGGTTAAAATGAGTGATCCAGCCGCTAGGCATCCTCAATTCCAAACAGGGCATGAGTGATACTTTCGCAAGCTTCTCGGGTAAAATGGGGGAACCTAAAAATTACCAAACTATCTACACGCGTGTTTAAGGATCAAACGTTATAAAAAAGAATGAAGTTTTAATTTGGCCAATGATTTCAATACATCATCAAAATCCTTTAAACTTATTGAAAATTTAAGTTCAAGTTTAAAGAGACAGATCCCCAGTAGAGTCGCCACTATGAGCGGATGTCATTTTTCCCGACCGCGAGGACCGCCTGAGATGCGTCGCACTGGGGGCGAAAAAGTAATAATGCACCGTGAAGCGAGCTGAGGGATTGACCCTTATTTTAGCATGATAAAAGAACTGATGTTGATGTTGAGTTTTAAGTCTAATTTAGGTGTTAAAGGATACAAGATCAAAATCCCGTACTTAAAAAAGAGTCGCCACCCGGTTCAGCTCAACCAGAAAATTTTGGTACGATTTTCCCACAGGTGGTAGACCGTACCTTAAGTAGAGATTCTGAGTTCGGATGATGTTATCTATTTTTCATTAGGCCAAGTTAAAATATTTCATTCTTTCTTAATCAATTTTAATCCACCCTATTTATTGGTGTTTTCAGTTTTATATGTTGTTTTTGCATTTATCAAGCAATCGAAGCGATAAATAAATTATTACAGTCATCCAAAAATAAATGTAGAAATTGAAATTATTACAAGGCTTTAAAATCCTATGCATTTTCTATGCGATAAGTAAAATACCCGAAGGCCTAACATACATCTAACCTAAATCTTCCTGCAAAAGATGGTTAGCACAGATACGACACGTCGTACGAGGTTTACCACTTAGCATGCATAGTTAGTGGACAAAACAAGACTCGAGTTAGCGTGAACATGGCCTATTTAGTTGTTATGAAGCCCAGTTGGATGGCTAAAAATGAGATTTGGACAATATTTGTGGGAAAATTCTGTTTTGACCAAATTTTAGACTCGATCATTGTTTTAATCGGATTATTAGTGAAAATGCCACATGGTATGAGGTGGGGTCTGTTTTCAGGAGGTTTTGGACCTTCGTTGTTGCATTGCACACCCTAGCTTCGGGAATATAACTAGGTCGGAAATAAACGAAATAAAATAGCTGTCCAGAATACCATATCGCCGACGTCATGGTTGATACCACCGACGACATCAGTGATGTTGCTAGCGGTATCAGTCATACAGGTAGGCTGCATGAATTTTTGGATACCATAAAGAAAGGGTCCTACAAGAAGATGAGGCCTCTAGAGGTAAGTGATGTCGCAAGCGGTGTCAAAGATGCTGCTGGTGGCATAGTTTATACCACCGGTGACTTCACTTTCCTCCGGCGGCTTCAGCTTCTTGCAGCAGCAGCAGGTAATGGTAAAAAATGACCAAAAACCCGAAAACAAGCACAAAACAGGACAAACAATAAAGAATGAAGCCAAAGAGCTATGAGACTCAGAATTTTACCCCGGGGCCATGAATCCACCTCTTCGTGATCCAAGGAACACCTCCGGGGAACTTGCAAAGATGATTTGGGTAGTAAATTTAAGGATTTATGTCTCTAAATTCCTATTATATTGATTTTAACCTAAAGTCTACTGATTTTAAGCATTAACTAAGAGAATTCAAAGAAGAAAAATCAAGAAAAATGGATTGGAATCCCTTTTCTTACTTTTTCTACTTCTTATCTTACTAAAATTGATTTTCTCACTCTAAAATTCTCAAGTAAAATTCAGATGTGTTGTTGTTGCTGTGTTTTGGAACCCTAAGGTGTGTTTTTATAGGCAAATATGGGTGGTCTTTGAGACCTTTCAGCCATTTTCACCGAAATGGCAAAAAAGAGTCTGCCCAAGGAGAAAGAAGAAAGCATTCTGCAAAAGCCCGATTTAGTCATGTCGCCGGCGGCATGAGCGATACCGCCAGTGGCATCAGCTTCCTGCAGGCTGACTGCCATCGGGCCCATAAGCCCAAAAAGCTGCCAAAGGGGTCAAAAAGAGTTTCAAAAGGCATCTTTTTGAATTTTAATGATATTTTAATGAATATGTAGAGATTAATTTAGTTTTGGGTGCAAATCATCAGTTCAAGCTCCTATCGAACGCGTTATTGGACACACCGAACTGAATTCTTACGAGAAATAAAATTCACGACGAATTTTATATCAGTAATAAAAACTCCAAAGAATTTTTATTATGAGGAATAAAATCGGGAACACGTCATCATCATCTCGTGAGAGGGACTGTAAAATCCCCGTGCTCACACTTCCGAGAACAATCTTTGTCAACATGTTTGCTCCATTCTTATCGGTGTGGACTTTCCTCAATACCAACTCTTTCTCCTTGATCACATTTTGCAACCAATGATGTCTAACATCAATGTGCTTCGTTCGAGAATGATACATGGTATTCTGACTCATTTTTATTGCACTATGACTATCACTGAATAATACATACTCTCTTTGCTTCAAACCCATCTCTCGAAGGAATCTCTTTAGCTAAATCGGCTCTTTACATGCTTCTATAGTTGGTACATACTCTGCCTCAGTAGTAGATAATGCTACACACTTTTTAAGTTTAGATTGCCAAGAAATAGCTCCTCCTACAAAAGTAAACACAAAACCTATGGTAGACTTTCTGCCATCCAAATCACTAGCCATGTCTGCATTCGTAAGCCCTCCAAGAATCGACTTTCCACATCCAAAACACAAATTGAGCTTTGAAGTACCATACAAGTTTCTAAATATCCAATTCACTACTTCTTAGTGAACTTTACCAGGATTGGACAAAAAAGACTTACTAATCCAACAGATTGGGCAATATTTGGCCTAGTACAAACCATAACATACATCAAAGAACCAACAATAGAGGAATAATGAACAAGCAACATACTTTCTCCTCATGCTTTTTTGGATAAGTTCTTCTACTCAACCTAAAATGAGTCACTAATGGTTGACTAACTTGCTTGACATCTTTCATATTGAACCTTTCAAACACCCTTCAATATACTTTTCCTGTGACAGCCACAACTTGCCAGCCTTTTTATCATGAACTATCTCCATGCCCAAAATATGCTTAGCTGGACCCAAATCTTTTTATTGCAAATGATTATGACAAACTTTTCTTAAAGTCATAAATTATATCTGCATCCTGTCCAACAATCAACATATAATCTACATATAACAAAAAGATAATGAATTTACCATTCGAGAACTACCTGAAATACACACAAGGATCGACCAATATCCTCTTATAACCATTGGTTGTCATGAAAGAATAAAAATTTTGATACTACTGCCTTAGTGCTTGCTTCAACCCATAAAGCCTCTTCTTTAGTTTGCAAACAAACTTTTCTTTTCCCTTTTCCTCAAATCCTTTTGGTTTCTCCATGTTGATAATCTCTTACAAATCACCATACAAGAAAGATGTCTTCACATCAAGTTGTTCTAACTCCAAATCAAGACCAACAACTAAACCCAAAACAATCTGATAGAAGTCATCTTCACCACAAGAGAGAAAATCTCATCAAAATTAATCCCTTTTTTTTATTGCATCCCTTGACCACCAATCTAGCTTTCCGCTTTACACTCTAATTGCCATTTTTCTTATCCTTTAAAATCTACATGTTTTTCAAGACTTTCTTTTTTTTGGATGCTTCACCAACTCCTAATTCTCATTATTATTCAAAGAATCCATCTCTTTTTTCATAGAATTCAACCAAGACCTTTTGTTTTCACTAGGTAATGCTTCCTAAAAGATTTCTGGCTCTCCATCTTCTATGACAAGAATGAATTCTAAGCTTGGATATCTTGTAGATGACCTTCTTTCTCTAGATGATCTTTGAACTTATGTTTGTTCAGCCTATGGGGATGATGGCTCCCCCCGCTCATGAATTTCTTCATCTTGAGCATCATAAAATCTAAACATTCTAATCATCATGCATATCATCATCATCAAGTTTCGGTGCATCATCAACACCATTTTGTTGGTCCTCAATAGCGTTAGGTCTTGCTTCAACATTCTCACCTACTGGCTGCTCAACATAAGAAGGACTAGACACAAGAGGAACATCAGTAATATCAAAAGAAGATTTTGTGGTAGAATTATACCTTTTACTTAGAAACTCAGCACCTCTCTCGTGCTCAAAGAATACTACAACCCCCCTTCGCACTACTTCCTTCTTCCCCAAATCATAAACTTTATAGCCATACTCTTTATACCATATCCAACAAAAATGCATGGTTTAGTCTTGGAATCAAGCTTTGATTGCTCCTCTTTTGGCACATGCATAAATGCCTTGCATTCAAATACTCTCAAATGTACATAAGTAGGATTGCTACCACTCCATTCCCTTTATGGAATGTCAAGACCAAGACGAATAGATGGAGATAAATTAATCAAATAAGCCATTATGTTAATTGCTCTAACCTAGAATGTATTAGGAATAAGACATTTACAGCAAGCACCTTACCCTCTCCATAATGGTTCTATTCATTCTTTCAGCTACACCATTGTGTTATGGAGTACCCAGAACTTTCCTCACATGTCTAAAGCCATATTATGATCAATAACCCTTAAAAGCATATGAGGTTTACTTACAATCATTGTATGATCGGAGACCTTTCAACTTTCTACCAGTCTCCCTTTCCACTATGACTTGAAAATTCTAAAAAGTCTCAAACACTTGACTTTTCTACTCAACAAGTAGACCCAAGTCTTTCGAGTTGCATCATCAATAAATTTGACAAAATACCTATTGCCACCAATAGACCCTACATCTAACGAACCACAAACATCCCAGTGAACCAACTCCAACTTCCCTTCCTTCCTTGTAGACTATCCCACAAATGAAGACCTATGTTGCTTTCTTGCTAAGCAATGCTCATAAAGGTTAGTAGAAACTGATTTATCCATAAGAATGAGGACTTTACCTGCCAGGTGCTTTATCCCTTTGTCCATCATATATCTCAATCTTTGATGCCATAAGTTAGGAGAATTCTTATCTTCAGCTGCATAAATGTCACCATAACATACTCTAAAGCATGTCTTATACAATGAGCAACACAACTTGCCTCGAGCAACTATTAGTGAACCCTTGGACAACTTCCATTTTCCATCACCAAAGGTATGGCTGAAACCTTCATGATCAAGAACACTTGCTGCTAGTAAATTCAAGTGCAAGTCCGAAATACGGCAAACATTCTTTAATGTCATCATGCATCTAACACTAGTCTTTACACGAATATCTCCCATACTAATAATGCTTATTGAGCTCTTATTTCCTATTTTGACATTACCAAATTCTCCAGCTTTGTAGTTCAAGAAATATTCCTTCCGAGGAACACAATGATAAGAAGCTCCAGTATCAACAAGCCTCTCTAAAGCTGAATCATCAACCTGATGACTTCATAAACTGAACAAAGTCTACTGGTATTATCAACAGTCTTTATAATGGTTGCTGTAGTACCACTGTCATCTTCCTGATTGGGAATCTGGTTTCTTATTTTGCTCATGCTTCCATTTGAAACAATTCTTCTTGATATGACCGGGCTTATCACAATAATGGCATGTTTTGGTCTCCTTCCCTTCCTGTGGACTTGCCCTTTGAGCTGCAGCAACGCTTTAGACCTCTACTCTTGTCTCTTCCTTTGTTCTCAACGCAAAGGCCTATGAATTATCAACTCCATCTCCTTTCTTCTTAAATATTCATTGAACATACTTTCTTTGATCACATTCAATGAAAGAACACCATCTACAGCCAAGTTACTAATAGTTACCACAGGAGTTCCCCAACTATCGAGCAAAGAACTCAACAAGAACAAAGCTTGAAACTCATCATCAAGAACAATCTTCATAGTGGTAAGTTTGTTCATACCATCCTAAAAGTCACTTAATTGCTTTGCCACTGACTTTCCACCTTTCAGCTTTAAATTAACAAGCTTCTAAATCAGCGATGCCTTGTTGTGACCAGTCTTCCTCTTATAAAGCCCTTCTAGCTTATTCCATAAGTCGAATGGATCGAACTCCTTAGAAACATGGTTGTAGATGCTTATGTCAATACACTATCTGATAGTTCCTAAAGTTTTTTTGTTCAACTTCTCCCATTCTCTATCATCCATTTTCTCAAGTTTGCCTAGTTTAGAACTACCAAGCTCGGCCGTACTTACATCTATTGGATATAAATCTTTGCAAAAGAGAAAATCCTCCATCATTGGTCTCTATATGAAATAATTGGTTGATGTCAACTTGATAATGTAACTATTGCTCCTAGACTCAATTATAACCCCGAACTGATCTTAACAGCTCTAATACCACTTATTGTGCCTAAATACTAGTGCGGAAGAAGCACGCCCACAAGATCAAAGTCAAGACTCAACCAATAGCAATTAAAAAATGAAAATCAAACGAAGCAACACAAGAATTATTACTTGGAAACCTCTTCGGTGTGAAGAGTAAAACCACAGGACTTTTAACGGAGTCCACCCCTACTTCTCTTATTGATAATTAATGATAAACAACTCAATACAATCCCAAATGAGTATAATACCCACCAACAACACCACAATAAAAGAGAAGCCAAATAAAATGAGAAATACAAAGGAACTTCAAGTGAGCAACAATCTGCCTAATATTCTGTTTGTGAAAAATTTTTATCCAACATTCTGATCAATAATTACAACTATCAAAGGAAAGATCCACGTGTCAAAAATGTTGTGCCAAAAATTTATGGTGATCCAACGGTCCGATCTCCGACGATCGGCATCAACAAAGACTGATCGTAATAGAAAGAAGCTGGAATTTTTGCTCCCACTCCCTGCTTTTCTCCTCCCAAAAAAATGGCTTCCCCCTCTCATAACCCTAATACTAGCCACAAAAGAGGCTTTAAATAGGCCTCCAAGTCTTGGCTTGTTCACCAAGACTTGGGATTTTCGCTCGCACTCTCTTCTTTTCTCCTCCCAAAAAAATGGATTCCCCCTCTCATAACCCTAATACTAGCCACAAAAGAGGCTTTAAATAAGCCTCCATGTCTTGGTGAACAAGCCAAAACTCTTTGACTTGTAGGTCAAGACTTTAACTTTTACTTTGCACTAATTTGGGTTAGAAACCCCAATAATATGGAACATGAATAGCTTACATGAAATTGTTACATCTCAATAGTTTGTTAAACTGTCGTACTAAATAGGCAAAAAAAAAGCACTAAACACCAAATATGTAATTTGGTTGAGTTTGATGTAACATAACAATAACTATTTAATTCATGTATTTTTTTTATCACTAAATAGTCTTATATTCAATATGCTAAAACAACCATGTCCTTACAAGTACAAGAATTAACAGAGGCGGGAACCTCTTCAATGATAATGACATGAACTATCTGAAGCACCCTATTTTACTATAGCATGAGCTGACTCATTTGCTTGGCGCCTTTCAAAGACGAATTTAATCTCGATAAATTCACATGCCAATCTCCTAATGTCCCTTACAACAGTTTCAGTATACAATCAACCAACTAAGCCTTAAATCTTACGCGAGGTGGGTTGGCAAACGATTCCAGTATAATCAGCATAAAACAGATTACCATTACATGCATTGATAGCAGATGCATTATCAAAAACTGAAGATAAAAATGCCCCTTTGTCTATATATACAAAAGAGTTTTGACTTTTACTTGATAAAAATTTCATTCGCAACAAAAGAGTTTTGACTTTTAATTGATAAAAATTTCATTCGCAAATTACGGTTTTGAATATATACTCAATAGATTGTTAACAGTTTTGTTACTGAAAATTTCATTTGAAAAATTATTTTTGTGTTTCATCTCTTTAACAATTTATTTTTTTTCCTAACAATTTATTTTTTTTCCTAAAAATTTTCTAAATCATTTTTTTGGGAGTTCAGCCCTAATTGGGATGTCATGCTTGAAGTCCTCCCATCTTTACTATAAAAAACTTTTACTTTTGTGCTGCAAATTATTTTATTATTCTATTGATCGTTTATTCTAAAGTTTTCACATATAAAAGTGATATGATGATAAATAATATACCAAAGTAAATACTTTTAATTTTATTTTATTAAGATATAATATTTGATAACTTACTAAATATATTCCACCCATCTCGGGCTAGGAGACCGGATCAACGTGAGCCGCCTAACTCGCCACATGGAAAAGTACAACGGATAATAAGCCTTGCATTAGGAAGCCAGCTATATCAGTATCCAGGCGGTGACAAAGACGCCTGCTGAGCCCTCTGGACAAGACTGTTCCCTAAATGGGTAGAATCTCGAGCTAGTCCTATACTGGCTTAAGAGCATCTTTGTATCGCACAAGTAGGAGAGAATCTAAGTCTGATCCTTATCCCTATATTCTCTCCACTTGTCATTATCTTAATCAACTTAGGATCTTATCATCATCTCCTCATCAAGGAATAACTCAAATGTAATAGAGTGCTTAACCAACAAGGATCCCCTCATGAGGGAATATTAGTTCTATATCAATTAGAACTCTTCTCATGCCTATATATAGGCCCCTTGGGTCAGTTTAAAAGGTACATTCACTTTTTCACAAACACTCTCATAATATTCCTCAGAACCCTTTACTGACTTAAGCATCGGAGGATCCCCACGGGGTAACCACTGATCGCCCCTAAGTTCATGTGTTGTTTTGCAGGAATTCTTTCGTAGATTCAAGCTAGTTTGTAGAAGGTCAATTCTGAAATATCGGTATTCAGGTATGATATTTTCAATGGTGCGGTGAGCGTGGACTTCATTTGCTTGCTCAGGAGAGAATTGTAGTTCATTAAGAAGAACACAGATCCCTTTGATTTTTCAAGTTTTCACTGTAAAACATGTCACTCGAAAACTCTGATCCAATCATCAAGTCTGGCGTGGAGAACACCCAAGGTGGTACTAAAAATGCCAACACTTTAGTAAAAGCATTGGCTATAGTAGGTAGCTCATATGCTACAGAGAAGACATCGCAAACAACCGTAAGCTCAAGAACTGCGGAAGAGGGGGAACGTTCCTCCTGTCCTTTCAATCAACTGGACCCATTCATTGAAATCGCTCGGCAGGCTACTCTCACGCAGAAGCAGCAAAGTCAAATGATGAGGTCCGCCTACAATCACTTTGTAGCCATGGGCCGGCTCGGAGGAGAAATTTATGAAGATATGGTAGTTCCGCTTGAGATAGTCATCAATTGAAATCTCCTCCCCAATTCAACTTGGCCACCAACACATCAGCGTCATTGCCGATGGTGACGATGGGGCTCCAAAATTTGATAATCTTTCAGCCGATGTCAGCCTTGCTGGTCACTCCTATGACGATAGTAACAACATCAAATCAGCCGCCTCCTGGTGGATTCACAAACTCAAACCTCGCTATATTGTGGGGATTATTGATGATGGTTGTTGGTTGCCTAGCAAGTATAATAGATCGTAATCAGTAGCACATGGTAAGTACAAGTGTCATTCCCACAAGGAGTAAGGGAAATTATTTAAACCAAGTTGCAGATTAGTGAGTTTAAGTTTACAGAATGATGAAAGTTGATTTATAATAAAGAAAATGCTGAAAATCAAAATTGCAATGAAAATAGAAAGTTTGGTTGCTTTTAACAAATTTATACTGGAGCAGGCAGACAGACACAGTTTAACTTCTCTCTTATTTCTAACAAGTTAAAGTTCATAGATCTAGGTTCCTCACTCTAAATGTACTAAACATAGCTCTCGCGTCATGTTTAGCTTCTTTATAGTTTAACTTATAGGTTTCCCTTCGTAAGTTATTCCTTAAGCATTAAGTCCTAGTAAGTATTCTATTTATTAGAATTCCTAGCACTCCTAGGCACCTCTCAGTTCGTTCTAGAAGTGTGTCTTGTGTTTAGATCCATGTTAGTCATAATACCTTTTAGTTTATTTTGTTAACATTCAGTATAAGTTTGGCCTAACTTATTTTAAATCTAAGCTCAACACAAGAACAATTAGTATTAAAAATGGTGTTAGAAATAAATAGAGAGAGTTACAAACCGTGGTTAACCCATCTGCCTAGCTAGCTTTACCCGCCGATGGATTTAGTTAGCCATAAACATGATTAACATGAAATATTAATAATAAACATTAACATACTTAATATATATTAATAAAGTTGAAAGAGAAATACAGAAATAGAGTTAGAAGGAAGCCAATACCAAGCTTGTCTAAAATGGAGGCCATTAGCAGAAATATATAGTGGTGTTAGAATGGTCTAGATGCACCACTTACACAAATAAAATAATCCTAGATAAGGAGCTTACATCAGTTGAGGTTCTTCTAGAAGATAAAGAAGTGGTCCAATAGGAATTCACCAAAGTGGTTATTAAAATAAACTAACAAGTCCACTAACTCCACTTGCAAAAGCATCTCCAATAAGCTCCCAAAAGTCTTCTAAAAGCAAAATAATGAGACTTTCTCTGGTATTTTATTCTGCCAAGTCATCATAGTTACCTCCTTGTTTTTATGTCTGCTCATTCTGCTTGCTCTAATTATCTTTCTGCTTGCTCTGCTTACCATTCTGCCCGCTCTACTATTTTTTTGATTGCTTGATTCCGTTTTCTCTTCATTCTCTACATATTCTACTACTTTGAAGAGAAACCTGAAATATTAACAAAAACCACCAATAAATCTCACATTTTAGCTCCGAATTCGATGATTTCAAGGTTAAATTAGTAATATTTTTATGGTGTAAATTGCACTTATCAAATTCCCCAACACTTAAGCATTTGCTTGTCCTCAAGCAAATATAGAACAAAGAACAGATAAAAAGAGAAGAAAAGAGAACAAAACGAGAAAGGCAATCAACATTTTTCTTTTTCCTCAGAAAAGCAAAATAGTCTACTTAAAATACAAGAATTGAAGGTAAGAGATGAATACCCTCACACTTAACAAGAAACTTGTTCTCAGAAACATGCCCAAAACTACAAATTAAAGCTATTTTGTCAATAAACCTTTCTATAGTGAACCAACTTCCTCACCAATGGATTTCACTCAATTCACTCAATTCGCTCAATTTTTCAAGGGTGAGTTTTGAGAAATTGCTCGGCAGCTTATACATGGCATGCTTAAGTCCATAGGCTTGATTATTGGTCTCATCTGTACCACTTAAAATATTGATCATAAACACAATCAAAAGGACATTTATCCAGGTTGTAATGTTGGCTAAGGGTAGGGTGTGTCAAGAGAAAAGGGCTTTTTGTGTGTAAAGTGATTTTACCAAAGTAAGCATTAGTGACTGTACAGCGAGATGTATGGTTACTAGCCTTATGCATCAAAATAGATTTTCAAACTCAAGGATAACCAATGGAAGAAGAGAGCAATCAAAATTTCAGAATAGGGCAATCAGTCCAACAAGAAGAGTTCATGAAGATAAACATAACAAGCTTTTAAAATTTGATCAAGAAGTCTTGGCTTGCCTTTTCAGATGAAGAAACTTTTTCTTTTGTTACATATATACAATTTTTTTTCTTTTTCTTCTTTTCTTATACTAATGAAGTACATAGGCTAGAATGAGTTTGTAGATAGTTTTCCTTGAAAAGATTTGTGTTGAAAGCAACCCAAAATGTTGTAAGGACTTGCTGTTTTGTTAAAATTGCCTTGGTAAAATTAGGGGTGAATAGAAAGGTAAGTAAAATGAAAAGGGTTGTGGGTTCTAGTTGATGAGTGTGTAATGAAAGAAAAGGTTAAAAGGCTTAAAGAGGCTTACTAGAGATAAATCATGTTTTAGGGTGGCTTTTGGTTGAAAAAGTGTGTAATCCTAATGCCTTTATCATGTTGTATAAGTGATCAATGATTGGTCTCGACAAGTACTATATCTACGTTCTCTCAAATCAAGTTCTAGCTTAAGCATGCATGTGTAAGCCATCTCTAAAAGAATGAAAACAATGAATTTATAGAGAGAGAGATGACTTCAAAATTTTAATCATTCATGCAAGAAAGATTTAGAAATTTAAGTACTAATATGACAAAAGATGTTTGGAAGTTTGAGAGCATAAAGAAGAACTGATTTAGTGATTAAATAGTAAATTTTTTTGGCTCAAGTCCTCACTAAATATGGGTTAACTTTCAGTTGGTTCATTCTAGTTGAGTTTATTGAAAAAGAGTTCACCTTTGTAGTTTTTACTTACTTAATTGATCAACTTTACTTACTAATTGTAAGTCTATCATCACTAACCTAACTCAAGCATTTTACACAGATTGTTTTGTTCTCAAAAGGGTCAAAGTTTTCATGTTGATTGCTTAAAAACAAATATAAAAACTTTTTCAAAAGAGAAGAGAGATAAAAACACATATATACAGTTTAAAAGAGAAGAGAAGCTGAAAAATAGAGGATAAAACTCAAAACAGAAACAAAAGCTAAAAACAGACATAACAACTTAAGTTCAAGCAAAATTTTTAAGTGGCGTGATTGTAAAGGAAAAATAATCCATTGAATACCAGTAATCAATAAGGTCAAGTCACACGAAATAACTAAAAGCAGTCAAAATTTCTAGCAGTAATCAGCAACAATCAGTAGCAGTTAAAAACAATAATCAAGCAATCAACAGTAAAGTATAACCACCCCCCACACTTACACATTATTTTGTCCCCAATGTAAGGAACAAAATTAAGTGATATCGATCGAAAACAATAGTAACGAGGGTAAGTGGAAATTACCTTTTAATGGCATTGTTTTTTAGCAAAAGTGGAAGTGAAATATCAGGAAGTGGGAGATGCAGATTATCCTAATTTAGGAAGTGACCAATCAAAAATCAAACTGTAAGTGTATGGAACATAAAAAATGATTGAGGTCTTGGTGTTTCCTCCCACACTTAATTCTTTAGCTCCTACAAAAGATAAAAAGGAAACATTGAAGAGATAAAAAAAATAGAATAAAGGAAACAAATATTTACAGGGATAGAAATTGGAGCGGACACCACTTGTCTTGGTTGCTTCAAGGAGGATGTAACTGCTTCATTTCAGCAGTAATTTTTGCAGTTCATTTGAAGAGTAAGGTGTAAGCCTTTGGCCATTAACTTTAAAAATTTGCCCATTTTTAGTAGTGATTTCTACGGCTCCATGGGGAAAAACTTTATGAACTGTATATGGGCCTGACCATCTTGACTTCGATTTGCCCGGAGATAGTCTCAATCTTGATTCATATAAAAGTACTTGTTGTCCGGGTTGGAACTCCTTCTTCTGAATCTTTTGATCATGCCATTTTTTTTGTATTTTCTTTGTAACTCATGGCATTCTCATAACTAAATAACCTGAGTTCTTCCAACTCATTGAGTTGTAACCTTCTCTGCTCTCCTACTGCATTCCTATCAAAATTCAACAAAGTTAGTGCCCATAAAGCTTTAAACTCTAACTCAACAGGTAAATGGCAAGCTTTTCCATAGAGCAATCCAGATGGGGACATTCCAATGGGGGTTTTTATAGGCTGTTCTATAAGCCCATAGTGCAATATCAAGTTTAATTGCCCAATCTTTCCTAGAGTTACTAACAGTTTTCTCAAGAATTCTCTTGATATCCCTATTCGAAATTTTTGCTTGCCCACTTGTTTGTGGGTGATAAGGAGTGGCTATCCTATGTGTTACCCTATATTTGTTAAGCAATTTTTCAAACTGATTGTTGCAAAAATGTATCCCTTGATCACTTATTATTGCTCTAGGCACCCCAAAGCGGGTAAAAAGCTTTTTCAGAAATTTAACAACTACCCTAGCATTAATTGTTGGGCTAGCAATGGTTTTAACCCATTTACTGACATAATTAATGTGAGGTGTCGATGACGTGTGGGTCTCCCTTGGCGCCGTTATTAGAGAGGCGGGGCCCATCGGGGGTTTAGTTGGATTTAGGCGTGACAAAACATTCTTTAGTTAAAGTTTGCACAATAAGCCAATTTCAATGAATAAAAGAATTGAAACCCAAATCTCGATACAATTAATAGAGTCGCCACGTAAGTTGTCTACTTGGGAAAGAGTTTTGGTACGATTTCCTCTGGGATGGAGACTTATATCTATTGGATCAGAGGTTCGGGTATCGGATGAGTCACTTATTTCTTATTTAGTTGATTCAAAATTACATTCACCGTATAAAACTATTTTAGTTTTCATCATTTAGGGAATTATCACAGAAATCCTATTTCTATACTCTTTCACTCTCGTTACACGTGTTTATATAGTATAATAAAGCACAAGCGATAAATGGGGGATAAAAATTACAACCGGGGGAAAAAATGGGGGAAATTGCAAAGAGATCCTATACATTTATTCTAAGATATAAAATTAAAATGAAAATAAATTCCCCTGCATCCACAGACGTTAGCACAGTTTATAGCACATAATAAATCAGCATTTTAGTGAAAATGACCACATGGCAAAAGGTGAGTTGGTTGATTTTTATCTAACAAAAAAAAGAACTCTGGATTTTGTTTGGAGGCCAGTACACGTACGGATAGGTGGGACCCATACGGCTACCGGAGAGGACCCGTACGGGTATGGAGGACCCGCACAGGTCCTGTCAGATCCGACAGAACCAGTGTTTAATTTATTCAACATGTTAATTATAGAGGAGACAAAATAGAAGCGGGAATTCCCTTTATACGAGTCTGGCGCACCAATACAATCATCGAAATAATATATTAGGTACCAACAAAGCCCATATTAATTAGGATCGGACCACCCAAAATGAGAATTGAAATAACAGTCGATATAGAATAAACTAGAAATAACAATATAATGGAGATGTGAGTCTCTTTGAAACTTAGGAGCGTTACCTTTACGATGTGAATCCACTTTGAGGCAATCCCTTTACTATAGAGAGAGTCCGACCAAAGTATATGCTTAGTTAGGACTATTGGGAGAGTGTTTGAGCTGACATAATCTCCCATAAACCCTAATAAATGAAGCTAGGAATGAATAAAATGTGGGCAAAACCTCAATGAATGGGTTTTCTCCCTATTTTATACCTCCTATACCTCAACTATACCTATGGAGATTGCTAGAACTATAATTTTTCTATAGTAATTTTGCTTATAAATTGTGTCCTTTAAAAATGAGAGGAGAAGGCCCCTTTTATAGGGTGAAAGTAGGTTAGAATTTGGTGACCCGAATTCAATACCTGCCTTTTCCTGAAATGGTAAGAGACTACTTCCGAATTGGCCTAAACAGGAAACAAGCATACCCGTACGGGTGGGGCCCCACCTGTATCGGTACTAGGGGACCCGTACGGGTCCTCCCAGGCGTATGGAAGGTAGTCACCCGTACGGGTACCTAAGGTCAGTCTAGGTCTCCGTGTCATGGCCAAACTCAACTCTACAGCAGTGGGAACACCTCTAATGGATAACACCTATAAAAGAATGCATTATCAAGCTCTCATCATCGTTTTGAGAGATAAATCACTAAAATCCAGTGCTCACAGACTGCCCCTCATAAGATCATTATAGATAGGGATCTGTATGATCTCATGATATGAGCAAGGGTTTGGAAATTATACCTGAGTTGGTGATGGTGATTTGATCCTTTCCTTGGGGCAAACTCTTTCCCCGGGTGGTGCTTTTTTCAAAGGCGCATGGCTTTTCCTCGTATCCCTTTCCTAAGGTGGATCGAATTTCCTGACTGATGTATCCCTTTTCTAAGGTGGATGACTTCTCCTCGTATCCCTTTCTTTAGGCAGATTGACTTTCCTGGCTGATGTATCTCTTTTCTAAGGTGGATGACTTCTCCTCGTATCCCGGCCCTTGAATAAACTATAAACTGAGTGTGAGAAATGTCGGGTTTGTCCCGATTATTCTAGATTAAAGTGCCCCTTGGAAGGGTGTCTCCCAAAGAATGCCCCTAGAAGGGCTGGACTATAGGGGGGTGCCCCTAGATTGACTGATTCCGCTGTTAAGGAATGGGGGGATCCCTTGGATCTGATTCTACCATTGGAGGGGATGCCCCTGGATGATTCTGCTAGGGCATCAAAAGGTGACCCTTGGCTTGTTCCACTACTGGGGAATGGAACGACATCTTTAGGTAGGTTGCTTGCTACGAGAAAAGTCCCTCTTTGCAATACTAGTTTGTTGGAGCCAGACCTGCACATGAAAATTGCATTAGTTAGTAGCCAACTCATAAATAGTCCAATTTCATTCTCAAGAATCAAGAATCGAAGCGAATTAGGGGTTTTGCCCCTAGTTTAGTTGAAATAAAGAGTTAAGAGAAGCGGGGTTGGCCCCGAATTCAAAAAGGATGAGTCCTAGGTGCTGTTTGAAATACTAGTTCGAAGACCTGCCCTTGGATAGCAAGAGATGACCCATACGGGTAGGGGTCCTAGAAGATTGGGACTCGTACGGGTGGGGTAGGACCTATACGGGTCCCCATCGGGGGTTTTAAAATTGAAACCGACCCCTCACATACCGCCTTACACCAAATCTTCCTGTACTAAAAATTCCGAAGATTTTTCCCCAAAACTCGATCAAGATGTATAAAAAGATCCTAAAGATTGGTCGTTTCTCCCTTAGGCTCGAAGATTTACCCCCGGTGGGTGATTTGGGGCTCCTAGAATGCCCGGTTACCATCGGTATGCTTTCCGTGAAGGGGATTCATTTCTGGGGCTCACATTGGTCTCCGAAGTGCTCCTAATCCCTTCACCTGATACTTATGCTTCTCAATCCCAGGTAATTTCACCCGATTTTCCATTTTCCATTTTTGATCCCTTTGAGAGTTTCTCGAATTTCGGCATAAATTAGGGTGTTTCAGACCTTAGGGTAGAGCCTAATGGATGTAACTTAGCCTAGGATGCTTTTAGGATAGTTTTGGATGGGCTTTGGTCGAGATTCACACAATTTGGATTTTTAGGAGAATTCCTCCGTAGGAACTGCTTACAAGGGACCCATACGGGTGAAGGGGACTCATACGAGTCCCAACCTTGATACGGGTATCGACGGTGTACCCGTACGGGTCCTGTCCCAGGGATAGAATGTCCACTTCCTTGATTTCTGCCATGTTTTTCTGATTTCTGACATGTTTGTTGTATTCTAACCCTGTATTCTAACCGCTGTAGAGGATCTTGCTGCCGTCCCCGGCAAGAACTAGTGCCGGGCTAAATTGGCATAGTTATATTATGGGCTAGATGTTGGAGTTTAGGGCCAGCAGTCTGAGCTCAAGATCTGCCACCTGATCTTGCTGGTAAAGCTGAAAGCTCATCTCTAGTGTTTTATCTCTTCATTCAAACTATGTTGCGATTAATCCTGGTTTTACTTTTCAGATTTAGGCTTTCGAGCACCGGTTCATCCCTAGGCTGGAGGTGGCCTATACAGCTCCAGACACCACATATCATCTCCTAATGGATGGGATTTTGGCAGGACCAGCCCCTGAGTATAGCGCAGTATAAAGAGTTCCTATGCTAGCTGCGCTCGAATTTGTTAAACTTTTTCCCTACCGGCATTTTACATTTTAACAAAGCATTAGTAGAAACTATATTTACTAGGTTATGATACTCACAGTGCACTTATACCGTGCAAGTTATTCGAGACCCGTAGGAGAGATTAGCCAGGTATGGGGCCATTGAGCGGATGTGAGCTAATGTTGATGATTGCACTTATCTTAGAGTCACCACTCTCCTATGAGTGGTATTTTGGTGAGCGGGTCCGAGAGTGGAGGACCAACGCAGTGGTGGAGAGATTGATTCCTCCCTCAGTCCCAGCAGAATTTTTTTGGCCTCATCTCATGCCAGGGACTGACTAGGGGCTCTATTTGTTAGGCAAGGGGGATCGAGTGCTATCTGTGGAGGGTTCTTATAGAGACTTCATCAATTCCTCGCTTCTCCCTCCTTGCTAGAGGATTCATCATGAGGACATCCCCTTTAAGTTTCACTGGAGTGATGATGAGGAAAACGACGATGATGATGATGGTGAGGATGGGTCGGGGGGTGACCATAGGGGCCCATTTGTGGCTCGGGGTATTGGGGGCTCAGCTAGGTCTGCTACCCTTCTTTCCAGGTATTTTCTTGACTTGAAGCCTTGTGAATACTTTATGATTTCTTGTAATTGCTCAGTATTCTAAGTATGATGTCTTATTATTATAGCCTCCTGCCCCTACACGGACGAGACCTGCTACCACTGCTGCTGTTGCCCCTGAGCCATGGTAAAGCGGTCTCTCGCTTCGGGATTCGTGAGTGAGGGGATCCTCCAAGCTTAGCTAGATACCTTCATCCGACTCCTCGATCATTTGGGGAAGTGAGCCATCAAGGAGCTCAAGGAGTCGATCCAGCCCATTGGTTTCACTCCTTCCAGTTCTACCCATGTAAGGAGTTTCTCGCTTTTAACCTTGTCCATTATAGTGATTGCCTAAAATGTTCCATCCTGATATGACCTTTTATTTCCAGGTGACTATTGTTGAGGCAAAGAGGATTGCTAGGGGGTACTTTTCTGTGAGAGAGCTGCTACTGGAGTAGGATGCACTAGCTAAGTTTTACCTATAAAATTTAATAAACTATGCATAATGCATGCCATGACATATATGTATATTGATCTCGTGATTCTAATGCAGACCCTGTTGGCCATGGAGTGTAGTAGATTCGCCCGGGACTTGGATGCTATAGAGGAGAGGGCTAGATTCCTAAAGGAGCAACTGAGGGTAGCTACTACTAAGGCTGATCAGGCTAGGGCCAAGACTGCTTAAGCGAGGGCCGAGATAGAGATGCTGAGGGGCCAGCTGGCGATGATGACTAAGGAGAGGCAAACGCACAGCCCCTTCCGATTTTGGGTCTGAGGATGATCTTTCTGCATATCGAGTGACTCAGAGGGGAAGAGGTTAACCTGCTGAGGGTGAGGATGCTGCTATAGGTGCGGAGGCATCAGGGATTAGGGACTCTGTTCAGCTAGCCACTGATGCTGATGGGGCCGAGGAGCACATGACCATAGATGTGGATGACCTGCTAGTGGACACCCAAGCTCAAGATCAGGAGGGTGGCCAGGGACGGGATCCCCCGGCGTCTTAGAGTTGATTACTCAGATAGCCTTTTGATACTTTTGGGCCCTGCGTGGCTTGTTTTGAATGTGAACTTTGAACTGCAACTCTTGACTTTTAACTTTTATGCATGTGAACTTTTCTAAACTGAGACCATTGAATATTGTCGTTTTGTGAACCTAAGTAACTTCTTCCTGATGATTCTGTAGTGAAGGGATTAGGTGGTGTTCTAATTTTTGCCTAGGCCATTCGATGTGAGATGGCCTACCGAACATTCATTTTTTGTGTCCTAATTTTTTTTTCTAGGCTGTACTTGATGGCTTAGCCCAACAGACTTTTTCTTTTGCCTTAATTTTTGCTTAGACCTCCCTTTCGGGTTTTCAATTCAACATGCTTTTTGCCTTAACTTTTGCCTGGGCTGCCCTTTCATTTTTTCAGCCCAGCAGGCTTTTTTGACTTTTGCATGGGTCTAATTTCTTTTGTGACCCCTCGGTATTTTTTGTCTTTTACTGAATGGTGCACGCAGTATAAAGAATTTTAACAAAGATGCATAACATGATACCGAAAAAATTGATGTTCACATACCTGTGATTATTTCACCTAAAGACATGCATGCATTCATAAGATCAAGATTCTTAGCAATTCATAACATGTTTATTGATGAGATTAATTTGAGTACATAGGCAATAGTAACAATTTCCAATGGTCCTACTGCCTACTAGTCTTTTACAGATTTTCTAGAAAGTAACTGACATTTTTCTCTTGATGCCCCTAACTTTTGCCTAAGCCACCCTTTTCGGGTTTCCAATTTAGGGGGCTTTATCTTGAGTTCCCTAACTTTTGCTTGACCGATTTGCAGAATACCGATCAACGGGTTACACCCTAATTTTTTCCCAAGTAGTAGAGGACCACTTGTCGGATGTTTTATTTATTTATTTTATTCTTTGTGCTACTTTTTTGTGATTTATTTCTTTTGACCTAGACATGATAGCGCTTGAGCCTGTCTTGATTATAGGATTCACGAACTCATTTCCATCCATATCCATAAGCTTGATTCCTCCTTTGCTAAGGACTTTCTTAACTACGAACAGTCCTTCCCAGTTAGGCCTGAACTTACCCCAAACATCAGTGTTGACTTGGCATAGTTTTTTGAGCACTAGATCACCCGCTTTTAGAGGTTGCTTTGGGTGTCTGACTCTATTATTGTAAGCTCGAGCCATACGCTGCTAGTACATCTGTAAGTGGTCGAGTGACTTAAGCCGTTTCTCATCTATCTTATTCAACTGTTCATACATAGCCTTTTCCTAATCTGACTCTTTCAACTAAGCTTCGAGTGCTACACGTAGTGATCTTACTTCTGTTTTAACAGGTAATACTACTTCCATCCTATATACCAAAGAGAAAGGTGTCTGGCCAGTAGGCATCCTCACACTAGTTCTATTCCCTCAAACTACAAATGGAAGTTCGTCAGCCCAATCCCTATAAGTGGCTACTGTCTAAGATAAGATTTTCTTAATCGACTTGTTAGCAGCTTCTACTGCCCCATTAGCTTATGGCCTGTATGGAGAAGATCTGTGATGTTCAACATGAAACTTCTCAAATAACTCACTGGTTGCCCCTTGGAACTAAACCCCGTTGTCGGAGACCATATGATGCGGAACCCTGTATCGAGCAAAAATATGTCTCTTTATGAACTTGGCCATCTTCTTGATGGAGATATTGGTGTACGATTCAGCCTCTAACCATTTTAAAAAATAATCGACCGTGACTATGATGAATCGATGTCCGTTGGTTGATGATGGCTGAATTTCACCAATTATATCCATCCCTCACGCCGAGAAAGGCCAAGGAGCAGACAAATTGTGAAATTTGGATAGAGGTAGATGCTGTATTTCCCCATGAATCTGGCACTCATGACATTTCCTAACCCTGTTCACACAATCAACATTCATCGTGGTCCAGAAGTACCCTAATCTCTGAATTTTCCTTGCTAAAGCCATACCATTCATATGCGGGCCGCAATCCCCTGAATGTACCTGGGTCATCACCTTTTCTACTTCTTCTGATAAACACCTCAATAGTTACCCCTTAGCTATCGTTTTAAAGAGATCTTCATTAACTAGTCTGAATTGTGTGGCTAACCTTTTAAGAGTTAAGCGATCTGAACTTGATGATCATTTGGGGCATTTCCCTTCCCTCAGGATCCTTTTAATGTCATTGAACCATCAAATCTTTTGCTCCCCCATAATCATGACTTGAGTCTTCTCGTAAAACGGGGAGCGAGCCATCTCTATTATGAGTGGGCGGATGGGCTGCACTTCTTCTCCTTCCCACATTGAGGCTAGGGTAGCTAAAAAATCAGCCATTCGATTCTCATCTCTTGGTATATATTGGAAGAAGCATTGATTGAATTATGCCGCCAAGTCCCAAACTGCCTCTACGTATGGTTTGAGCGATCCTTCTCTGATTTCCCATTCCCCAACAACCTATTTTATTACCAAAGTGGAATCTCCCATCACCTTGATATCCTTTGCTTCTTCTTTCAATAGGACATCAAGACCAAAGAGACAAGCCTCATATTCGGCTTCATTATTGGTGACTAGGAATTCCAATCGTTTGCTCAGTGGGATAACTTTGTTTTATGGTGTGATGATGATTACCCCAAGACCGGCACACTTTCTATTTATAGCCCTATCAAATACATAATCCATTCAGTCCTCTCTACTTCCACTACTGCTAACTATTCGTAGGGAAAATCCAGGTTCTCTACATAATCAGATTCTATAGGTTGACTTGCCAGAAATTCAACCGCCGCTCTCCCCTTGATGACCTTCTTCGTGAAATACTCAATATCAAACTTGGATAACAACAGGAGCCAACAAGAGAGTTTTCCTGCCAATGTAGGGGATTGACAAAGATACTTCATTAGATCTACTTTCGCAATTGCCTGGATTCTATAAGGCTGGATGTAATGCCTCAACTTCTTGGTTAGCCACACCATGGTAGTACATGTCTTTTAAACTATAATGTACTTCGTTTCATAATCTAACAACTTCTTACTCAATTAGTAGACGACGTGTTCACTCTTATCTTCCTATTCTTGGACCAACATCGCACCTACAAATGACTCCTCTATGGCCAAGTAGAGTATCAATGGTTTACCAGGCATCGGAGGTTTCAAAACTGAAGGATTCACCTGGTATGCCTTTATCTTATCGAAGGCAATCTGACATTGATCGTTCCATTCTATCCATTGCTTTCTTTTTAACAACTTAAAGATAGGCTCACAAACTATGGTTACCTTGGCAATGAAACGGATTACATACTGAAGCGAGCCTGGAAATGACCTAACTTCCTTTTTCATTTTAGGAATAGGCATTTCTCAAATGGCCTTAACCTTATCATGATTAACCTTGATTCCTTTCTGATTGACCACGTGCCCAAGAAGCTTCCCTGATGTAACTCTAAACACACACTTCTTTAGGTTCAACCGGAGGTTGTACTTCTCAATCCTTGTAAAGAACTTTTCCAAGATCTCAGGATGTTCTTCTCTCGTGTTGGACTTAACTAGCATGTCGTCCACATAAACCTCAACCTCTTTGTGGATCATGTTATGTAGCAATGCTGTTACGGCTCTCTGGTAAGTTTACCCTACATTCTTCAGTCCAAAAGGCATTACCTTATAACAATATATCCCCCACTCAGTGATAAAAGTTGTCTTAACCTTATCTATGACGTCCATTAGAATATGATTGTATCCAGAAAACCCATCTAAGAAAGAGTACATTGTAGCTCTAGTGTTGCCGTCTATTAGCACATCAATATATGGTAACCGGAAATCGTCTTTGGGAGAATTTAAATCGCGAAAGTCGACGCACATTCTGACCTTTTCATCTTTCTTAGGAACCGGGACAACATTGGCTAACCATGTTGGATACTCAATTACTTTGATGTACTTAGCTTCAAGTAACCTAGCAACTTCAGCTTTGATTTTATCAGCCCATTCTGGACGCAATCTTCTTAATTTTTGTTTAACTAGTTTGAACTTAGGGTCAGTAGGGATATGACGCTCAGCTATCTGGCGATCTACCCCAGGCATGTCTTCGTAGGACCATGCGAAAGCGCTAACATGTTTTCTAAGCACTTTTATTATCGCTCTTTTTTTATAGGGGTTAAGTCATTGGAAATGGTCACCATTTTTGGAGTTTCCTTTGTACCCAAATTGATGTCATGCAATGAAACGTCATGAATGCTAAAAATGTTATGCATATGGTCAGATGAATGCATGGTGCTGTTAGGAAAAACATCAAACAAGTAAGCAAAATCACTACTATTATCATCAAGATGCCCGAAGGCTACATCATTTTCATTACATAAAATTGCATTGTCATCCTCTACAGGCGAAGGGTCTTCTTGGTCATTCATTAGAATGTGAGTCAAGTCACGATCCAGATCTTGCAACTGTTTCTCGGTCAACACATCATTCATGGCTTCCCCATTGACTTGGGCCAGGTTTCTCAGTGATTCCTGAATAGGTGTCTTCTTCTTATCCCCCAGTTGTAAAATAGTGTATATTGAAGTGGTGAGAGTATCGACGGCTTTGTCTACTTCAATTCTTGATGGGTCCTCATCCCCTATAATGTTAGAGAGTCTCTCAGCTTCTATAGCGGCTTCGTAACTTTCAGGGATAGACTTATAGGCCTTTGCGAACATCATCTTGTGAAGTTGAGGTGATAATCCAAAGATGAACCGGTCAGCTAATTCCATTTCCTGAGGTTTTCTTTTAAGGGCTACCGCGATTATTAACCACCTTCGAAAGTAGTCATAGACGGGCTCTCCACTCCACTGTTTGATAGCTATGAGAGCAAATATGGATGGTTCTTCTCTTACTTTCTTAGCTTTCATAATGCTTTTCCATAACTTGTTTTCTTCTAATCCTGAATTAATCATAGCTATTTCCTCCCCTCTTCTACGGGTTTCACAAACTTTGCCTTTATTGATCAATGTAGTGATAGCTTTGAGGAAATCTTCGCATATTTTACTCGGATAACCAGGACTGATATGATGTACACAAAAATTGCCCCTTTTTTCAGGCTTTGGTTGAACATATGGCCGTAGGTGATCGATCAATCTGTATTCCTTCAGCTTCCTTAAGATGACTAAAAAGGGAGTATCCAAAGGTGAGATGTCATGAAGGGCCATAGAATGAGCCATTTAGTCCTGGGTTACGCCGGTAGACCCATGAAATAAGGAAGGATCATCCCCTTTGGCATAACCATAAAGTCCAATGACTGCCTTGGGTCCTTACTACAGTGAAACTATAGAATAGCCTCTTGGCCGAGCAAATGAGTCCCATTACTGACCGTACGGAGCATTGGGTTCGCTGATTGAACTGACCGACAGAGCTGAACCATGATAGTGACCGGGATGACTGTTGGACGGGATTACTGGCTCTTGAGCTGAGTTAGTAACCAAGAGATCAGTACATGCATGGGATATGATATGCATGCATAAATTATAGTGATGCATGGTAGGGTTAAATACAAGAGTAGGTACCACAATACATGCAAAGTGATCGATTCCGTCCTTATTTCTCCCCGCTGAGTCTGAGGGCATTCTTCCTTAGTCTAATCTCACCAGAAAAAAGGTACCCTAGAGGATAAAATTCTATGGCTTTTGATAAGATTGGCATAGGGATATATCGAAAGTTTGATGTAGAAGGTTCCCATTGTATCATGCCTCTTTTAGAGGGAGATAGCAATGAGTGCTCCACCCACTAGAGTGTCCCCAATTCTTGGTGAGCATGGGTAATACTTTTGTGAGTGTCGCAGAAATAATAGGGCACCCTAACCTAGTGCTAGAAGAAGAGCGCATCTAGCTAGAGAGAAGGAGGTGAGAAGATATAGTGTGATAATTTCCCCAAATGATGAAAACAAAAAAAGGGTTGAATCAAGTAAATGATTTTCGGTGCTCATCTTAATCTTTTAAGCTTTTAAAACAAACTAACATTTTACAAGTTAAAAGATTATGTCCCCAGCAGAGTCACCATTGTAAGGTGTTGATGACGTGTGGGTCTCCCTTGGCGCCTTTGTGAGAGAGGCGGGGCCCATTAGGGGTTTAGTTGGATTTAGGCATGATAAAACATTCTTTAGTTAAAGTTTGCACTATAAGTCAATTTCAATGAATAAAAGAATCGAGACCCAAATCTCGATACAATTGATAGAGTCGCCACCCAAGTTGTCTACTCGGGAAAGAGTTTTGGTACGGTTCCCTCTGGGCGGGAGACTCATACCTATTGGATGAGAGATTCGAGTATCAGATGAGTCACTTATTTCTCATTTAGTTGATTCAAAATTACATTCACCGCGTAAAACCGTTTTAGTTTTCATCATTTAGGAAATTATCATAGAAATCCTATTTCTATACTCTTTCACACTCGTTACATGCGTTTATATAGTATAATAAAGCACAAGCAATAAATGGGGGGTAAAAATTACAACCGAGGGAAAAATGGGGAAATTGTAAAGAGATCCTATACATTTGTTCTAAGTTATAAAACAAAAATGAAAATAAATTCCCCTGCATCCACAGATGTTAACACAGTTTATAGCATATAACAAATCAGCATTTTATTGAGAAAAATGTGATTATGTTGTAAAGCCGTATTTTAACTTTTGTGGGTTGATTTACCGGATTATTAGTGAAAATGATCGCATGACAAAAGGTGAGTTGGTTGATTTTTATTTAACCAAAAAAAGAAATCTGGGTTCTGTCTGGAGGTCGGTACCCGTATTGGTGGGTGTGACCCGTACGACTATCGGGGAGGACTCGTATGGGTATGGGGGACATGTAAGGTCCTGTCGGATCTGACAGAACCAGTATTTAATTTATTCAACATGTTAATTATAGAGGAGACAAAATAGAAGCAGGAATTCCCTTTATACGAGTCTGGCGCACTAGTACAATCACCGAAATGATATATTAGGTACCAACAAAGTCCGTATTAATCAGGATCGGACCCAAATTGTGAATTGAAATAATAGTTGATAAAAAATAAACTGACAATAATAATATAATGGAGATGTAAGTCTCTTTAAAACTCAGGAGCGTTACCTTTATAATGTGAATCCACTTTGAGGCGATCCCTTTACTGTAGAGATGGTCCGGCGAAAGTATGTCCTTAGTTAGGAGTATTTAGGAGAGTATTTGAGTGGACAGAATCTCCCTTAAAACCTAATAAACGAAGCTAGGAATTAATAAAATGTGGACAAAACCTCAATGAATAGGTTTTCTCCCTATTTTATACCTCCTATACCCCAACTATACCTATGGAGATTGCTAGAACTATAATTGTTCTAGTGGTTTTGCTTATGAATTGTGTGCTTTAAAAATAAGAGGAGAAGGCCCCTTTTATAGGCTGAAATTAGGTCAGAATTTGGTGATCCCGAATTCAATACCTGCCTTTTCCTGAAATGGTAAGAGACTACTTCCGAATTGGCCTGAACCGGAAATAAGCGTACCCGTATGGGTGGGCGTACGGAAGGTATTCACCCATACGGGTCTACTAGTGGATCTGTAACACTAGGCAGCACCTGTATGAGTACCTAAGGTCAGTCTAGGTCTCCATGTCATGGCCAAACTCAACTCTACAGTAGTAGGAACACCTCTGATGGATAACACCTATAAAAGAATGCATTATCTAGCTCTTATCATCATTTTGCAGGATGGATTGCTGAAATCCAGTGCTCACAATCAACAACTAAGAGTATGTATTTATTACCATGTGAGCTTGGAAATGGGCCAGATATGAAGTCAATGCCCCAAACATCAAAGATTTCATATACCACAATGTTGTTTAGAGGCATGGCATTTTTGGCAGAGATGTTACCTGTTCTTTGGCACTCATTGCACTCTATAACAAACCTTTGGCAGTCCTTTAAGATTGTAGGCTAATAAAAACCACATTCTAGCACATTTGCTCAGTTTTGCTTGCTCCAAAGTGTCCACCTGCTTCTTTGCTATGACAAATGTTTAGAATGGCTGGAATCTCTTCCTAAGGAATGCATCTTCTTATAATCTGATCTGCACATAATTTAAACAGAAAAGGTTCCTCCTAAAAGTAATAGTTCAGGTCAGCAAAGAATTTTTTATTTTGTGCATAAGGCAAAAGAGGTTTAGCACCACATGCAAGGTAATTAGCAAAGTCAGTAAACCGATGGAAAGATCTCACCATGAAAAGTTGCTCATCTGGAAATGTATTAGTAATTTCTGGTTGCTCCGCTTGATTTCCTTCTGGAATTCGGGATAAATGATCAGCTGCTATGTTTTATGAGCCCTTCTTGTCTTGAATCTCCAAATCAAACTCTTGAAGCAGCAATATAAGTACTTCAAAGCAGCGTGGTTAGTAAAGATAGTGACTTTTGATAGCACCAAGTATGATCTAAACTTGTCAAAGGCATACACCACAACAAGCAACTCTTTTTCAATCACTGTATAGTTTTGTTATGTTTCAGTGAGAGTTTTGCTTGCATAATAGATAGGCCAAAAATGCTTGTCAATTCTTTAGCCCAAAACAACTCCAATGCATGTATCACTTGCATCACACATAAGTTCAAATGGTTGCTCCCAATCTAGAGCAATCAGAATGGGTGCATTGACAAGTTTTGCTTTTAGCTCATCAAATGCCTTCAAGAAAGCATCATCAAGCTTAAATTCAGTGTCTTTGTAGAGTAGGGCTGTCAATGGCTGGGCAATCTTTGAGAAATCTTTGATGAATCTTCTATAGAATCCTGCATGCCCAAGAAAGCTTCTAACTTCTTTGACTAATTTTGGGCAGTCAAATTTTCAATAATCTCCACTTTTGCTTGATCAACTTTAATCCCCTTCTCTGAAATCTTGTGGCCAAGAACAATGCCTTCATTGACCATGAAATGGCACTTTTCCCAGTTTAGAACAAGATTGGTCTCCTTATAACGAAGTAAAACATCTTTAAGATTATTCAACCAAGATTGGAAGGTTTCTCCATAGACTGAGAAATCATTCATGAAAATTTCCACTGTGTTCTCCACATGGAAAATGGACATGGAAATTGGATATCATACACCTCTAAAACATGGCTGAAGCATTGCAAAGTCCAAATGGCATCCTTCTATAAGAAAAGACACCATAGGGGCAAGTAAAAGTTATCTTCTCTTGATCCAAGGGGTGGATCACAATCTGATTATACCCTGAATAGCCATCAAGGAAATAATAGAGTTTATAACCAGCCAATCTCTCTAGCATTTGATCAACAAAAGGGAGTGGAAAGTGAGCATTTCTGGTCGTTTCATTCAGTTTGCAGTAGTCAATGCAAACTCTCCACCCTATAACTGTTCTTGTAGGAATGAGCTCATTTTTATCATTAGTCACTATTGTCATTCCTCCCTTCTTTGTCACAACTTGGACTAGACTAGTCCAAATTCTATCTGAAATGGGGTAGATGATTCCAGCATCAAGAAGTTTGATTACTTCCTTTCTCATAACTTCTTTTATGTTGGGATTAAGTCTTCTTTAGGGCTGCACCACTAGCTTGTGGTTTTCCTCTAAGAGAATTTGGTGCACACAAATGGAAGCACTATTCCTTTGATATCAACAATTGTCCATGCTAGGGCCTCCTTGTTCTTCCTTAGCATTTCAAGTAGTTAGGATTTTTGGTCAAGGGTTATTTTGGAGGAAATGATTACCGACAGTTTGTTTAGAGGGTCAAGGAAAGCATATTCTAAGTGAGAGGGCAGAGGTTTCAAGATAAGGGGGTTCTTCAAGTGAGGTTTTGGGAGACAGGTTTGGTGTGTGGTTTAAGGGTTCAACATACTATTTTCTGTACATGGGGGGTTGATAGTTTGGTTACTGCACTACCTATTTTGCTTGCTCTATTATTTCTGCCTCCTCCATAGTTTCTGGAGCAATCAAATCTTCCTCTTCAAAGTAATTTTCTTCCAACTCCTGCATCAGAAAAGGGTTCAAATTTACATCAGTAGCATCAAGGAAATAGCATTTATCACCAAAATTAGATGGATACTTCATTGCCCCATTCATTTGAAATACTACTTCTTCATCACGTATTTTTGGAATCAAATTCCCATCATTTACATCAATTAAAGCTCTTCCAATAGCAAGGAAGGGTCTACCTAAAATGATGGGCACGTGAAAATCTTCATCCATATCCATTATAATAAAGTCAACAAGCAAAATAAACTTTCCAACTTTAACTAATACATCTTCTACAATGCCTCTAGCATATCTAATAGTTCTATCAGCAAGTTGTATAGATACTTTAGTTGGTTGAGGTTCACCTAAGCCTAATTGCTTATAAATGTAATATGGCATCATATTTATGCTTGCTCCTAAATCACAAAGTGCATTATCAATGTTTAAGCTACCAATAGAGCAAGGTATCGAAAAACTTCTTGGATCTTTAAGTTTCTTAGGCAAAGGTTGCCTACTTTGAAGGATAGAGGAGCAATCTCTATTTGGTTGCACTATGGCCACATTCCCCAACTTCTTCTTGTTTGCCAATAATTCTTTCAAGAACTTCACATACATAGGCATTTGTGCAAGTGCTTCTGCAAAAGGAATGTTGATATGAAGTTTCTTAAAGACTACTAAATATTTATCAAATTGCTTAGCCATTTTATGTTGTTTTGATCTTTCAGGATATGGAATCCTTGGTTGGTAGGCCGAAATTGGTTGCTTTTCAGGGATGAGATTAGTTTGAACAAGATTATGTTCTGCTTGCTTTGAATCAGAAACAGCCTGCTCCACTGGATTTGGTTACCTAGTGCATTTTGACTTCTAGAATGTTGTTCTTCTTCCTCAATCTCCTTACCTGCACTTTTATCAACAACAATGGACTTTTTAGGTTTAAAATTATCACAAGTCTTACCACACCTTAGAGTTACTACTTTACATTCTTCCCTTGGGTTGGTTTCAGTGTTGCTTGGCATCACTCCTTTGTTTTTAGGAGTCATAATGGTGGTAAGGTTCTAAAACTGAGTTTCCAGATTCTTCATGGATGATTGAGTTTCCTTCATGAATTGCATCATCATTTCCTTCATTTCTTCAATCTCAGAGTTCTTTGGTTGTTGAAATGGTCCTACTTGCTACATAATCTTTTATGGTTGTTGAGAAAAACTGTTTTGAGGCTGCTGGTAGGGAACCTGCTTATTTTGGTTGCTCCAATAAAAATTTGGATGGTTGCGCCAGCCTGGATTGTAGGTATTTGAGAAAGGATTGTTCCACTGGTTGTTCCCAACATAGTCACACTGTTCTTAAGTAAGAGGAGTATCACAATAAATATTTCTATGGTTGCCACCTTAGAAATCACATATTGCTTGCACATTTGATACTGCCGAGACATTTTACATTGGTGAGTTGCTTCAAAATCAGGTCCATCTTCTTGGAGAGCTTTGTAGCAGATTCTGACACCTTACTCTTACTTTTTTTCTTCTCAAATGGAGTGCCATTTATAGCTGGTTTTAACCAAACTTTCAATGAGTTCATAGGGCTCTTCGAGGGCAAGTTCCTCTAGATCTCCATTTGCAGCAGATTCAATTTGGATCTTGTGTTGGTCATGCAATCCATTGTAAGAGTTTTGCATTTGCATCTATAATGGGATTTGATGATTTGGAACCCTTCTTAACAGCTCCTTGTATCTTTCCCATGCTTTGGCAAGAGATTCATCTGGTTGTTGCATGAAATGAGTTATCTCATTTCTGAGTTTGATTGCTTGCCTTGGTGGAAAGTATTTTGTGAGAAAGGCTTATGCCATTTGATCCCAAGTTCTTATGGATTCGGGCTGAAGATTTTTCAGCCAATTTTTAGCCTTATCCTATAGAGAAAAGGGAAAAAGCTTGAGTCTAATGATATCATCTGAGATTGCATGATTTGTACGGAAAGTATCATACATAGTGATGAATTCTTGGGTGTGTGCATTAGGATCTTCTCCCGGCAAACCTCCAAATTGAACGGCTGCCTGGAGCATTTGAATCATGTAGGCCTTGATCTCAAAGAGGTTGTTCCCCTCATTAGGTATCATAATGGAGGAAGAGTGTCTCTCGCTTGAAGGTCTACTATACTCTCTGAGAGTTTGCCTTGGTAGAGGTGGATTGATTTCACCCACACCTTCTTGTTGTAAATTGACATTTATGGGACTAGCTTGATCAACCATTCTTAGTTGCCTGCGCCTTCTTCTGGCTGCTCCACTCAATCTATGGCAAGTTCTTTCAATGTTAGGGTCTATTGGAATTAAGGGCAGTCCAGTTCTTCGCATGCAATAAAAAGATAGTTTCAAAATAGAATAATTCCTACAAAATGATAACAAACAGATTAAATGCGCCAATTTACAAACAAAATCTAAAAACTTCACACGTTGCTTCCCGGCAACGGCGCAAAAAACTTGTTGGTTGCCTAGCAAGTATACTAGGTTGTAATCAGTAGTACATGGCAAGTACAAGTGTCATTCCCATGAGGAGCAAGGAAAATATTTAAACCAAGTTGCAGATTAGTGAGTTTAAGTTTACAGAATGATAAAAGTTGATTTGTAACAAAGAAAATGTTGAAAATAAAAATTGCAATGAAAACAAAAACTTTGGTTGCTCTGGTTTGGTTGCTTCTAACAAATTTATACTGGAGCAGGCAAGTCTAGTAGACAGATAGATGTAATTTAACTTCTTTCTTATTTCTAACAAGTTAAAGTTCATAGATCCAGGTTCCTTGCTCTAAATGTACTAAACATAGCTCTCACTTAGTGCTTAGCTTCTTTAAAGTTTAACTTATAGGTTTCCCGTTGTAAGTTATTCCTTAAGCATTAACTCCGAATAGGTATTCTATTTATTAGAATTCCTAGCACTCCTAGGCACCTCTCGGTTCATTTTAGAAGTGTGTCTTGTGTTTATATCCATGTTAGCAATAATACCTTTTGGTTCATTTTGTTAACATTAAGTATAAGTTTTGCCTAACTTATTTTAAATCTAAGCTCAACACAAGAACAATCAGTATTAAAAATGGTGTTAGAAATAAAGAGAGAGAGTTGAAAACCATGGCTAACCCATCTGCCTAGATAGCTTTACCCGCCGATGGATTTAGTTAGCCATAAACATGATTAAACACAAAATATTAATAATAAACATAAACATACTTAATATATATTAATAAACTTGAAAGAGAAATAGAGAAATAGAGTTAGAAGGAAGTCAATACCAAGCTTGTCTAAAATGGAGGCCATTGGCCGAAATATATAGTGGTGTTAGAATGGTCTAGATGCACCACTTGCACAAATAAAATAATCCTAGATAAGGAGCTTACGTCAGCTTATCTAAAGGTTCTTCTAAAAGATAAAGAAGTGGTCCAATAGGAATTCACCAAAGTGGTTATTAAAATAAACTAACAAGTCCACTAGCTCCACTTACAAAAGCGTCTCCAACAAGCTCCCAAAAGTCTTCTAGAAGCAAAATAATGGGACTTTCTCTGGTATTTTATTCTATCACGTCATTATAGCTACCTCTATATTTTTATGTCTGCTCATTCTGCTTGCTTTGCTTACCATTCTGCCTGCTCTACTATTTTCTTGACTGCTTGATTCCATTTTCTCTTCATTCTCTATATATTCTACTACTTTGAAGAGAAACCTGAAATATTAACAAAAAGCATTAATAAATCTCACATTTTAGCTCTGAATTGGATGATTTCAAGGTTAAATTACTAATATTTTCATGGTATAAATTGCACTTATCAATGGCATAAGCTGGTCAAGTACAGGCCGGAATGGCGATGCTTAATTGGACCTCCGAGCCAAAACAAGGAGTTGCGACCAACTCAACAGTTATTGCCACTGAGGTGGTAGGTAAAACTAATTAGGGGTCTCGTCCCAAGTCTAAAGGAAAAAAGTCCAAAGGAAGTAGACGACATAAATCCCCTACTTTCCGCCCATCTTCCTCTTCTCCATATGGCTTAGGAAGCTCAGAGGACAGTGATACAAAGTTTAAGTGGCACCTTAAGAAGTATGCTATTTCTTATCAAGAACCAATCAGTGAGAAGACTTTATCTCTGTTTAAGAAGAATATTTTAAGCTAAAAGCTACTTGAATATGTCTTCCCACCCGTCTTGGATAAATACACTGGTAAAGACAACCCAAGAATGCATTTGACTGATTACACTAACCAGATGGATTTTATTAATGCTCCGGAAGCCTACTGATGCAGTAACTTCCCAACCACTCTAACTGGAGCAGCCAAGTAGTGGTTTCTCCGACCGCTACCCAACTCGATCAAAGACTTTGAACAATTATCGGGGAGATTCATAAAGGATTTTTTGAGATCGGCCCAGCCAGCTAATGTTAGCCAAAACCTCCATAGCATAGTCTAAAGATTGGATGAGTCCCTGCGAGATTTCCTTAAAAGATTTAATGAGACTTATGTAGGGGTTGCCAATTTGGATTTTGGAACAGCTAAGGAAGCCCTGATAAAGGGAACTTGAAACGATAGACTCAAGCAAGAAATCATCACCAGAAAGCCGACTCAATTCTCACAGCTGATTGGGATGGCCCAAAACTTGGTGGAAGTAGATGAGATTAGCCGCTATGGAAAAAGAAATTTAGAAGAATATGACCATTCTAGACTAGATGATAAGAGAGGAAAAAAGAGCAGAGGTAGCGGAAGTCACAGTTTCAGCCGGTTTAACTGGGATGAAGAAGATAAGCCAAAGTTGAACACCTCATTAAGTAAAATTTTAGTAGCAATCAAGAATGGACTTGAGAGGAAAAATGTTAGGTTTCCAAGCATCCCAAAAGTCAAGACCTTGGGACGAGACTATGAAAAATACTGTGATTTTTATAAAACTAGGGGACATCACACAAACGACTGTACAGTCCTTGCGAAATAAGTTCACACCCTCATAAAAGTAGGGAAATTCAGCTAATTTGTTGAGCGTGTGATAAGAAGATCTAATGGGAAATCAGACATGAAAGATGACTCCGATAAGAGAAAAGCCAATAGACAAAAAGAAGGGTGACGAGCAAAGATCAGGAAAGGTCTTGGTAATATATGGCGGTGTGGATAAGGAACCGCCTCATAAGAAGGCAAGACATTCGTCTAGCCAATCGCTTACGTTAAGGGACGGCTTCAAGGATAACAAGGCGTATAGGAAGGCAACCATGGTGACCAAGCCATACACTGATCCACTTATCATAGAAGCAGTGGTAGAGAATTACTCTATACATCGGCAATTAGTAGATACAACAAGCTTCATTAATTTGATAACTAAAGCGGCATTTGAACAATTAAAAGTAAATAATCGTCGTGTCTAGCCGGGTTATGCCACTTTGTTTGATCTAAGCGGGCACTCCATAATCTCCCTAGGGGAAGTGAAGTTAGAAGTTGAAATTGGTGACAAAGAGCATGTATACCGAGCGAAAGTTGACTTTACTATCGCTGAAATTTCTATCGATTTCAATATCATCTTGGGACACCCTTCTTTTGTGAATCGTGCGCTCCAATCTCTCGTGTTTACTTGGTATTACATATACCAACTAAAAGGGGGATGACAGTTGTAATAGGGAGACCCTCGATCGCTCACAAAATGTATGTAGCCGCGCTCAGAAAAGGAAAGGAACCGACTGGAAGAGAGAATTCATAGGATCGCGATGAAGATCATGATAGTTTTAGCCCGCATAAAAGTAGCCCGATAGCCGAGGCAGTTGGTGACCAACAAGTACTTATGGTGGGCCGGGCAAAAGTAACTGGGCAAAAGAAATGGATATCTTTAGAATCAACCACTTTTCCAAGTGGTTCGAGGCAGAAGCCGTCAGTTTGGTCACGGCTGAGAGAATCATCAAATTTGTCTGGAAGCACATAATCACTCAGTTTGAAGTACCCAAGGGAATCATAGCAGATAATGGAGCACAATTTATATCAGAAAAGTACAAAGATTTTTGCAAATAGTGGAGGATTGAGAATCATTTCTCATCCGTAGCTCACCCACAAATGAATGGCCAAATAGAAGTTACCCATTGCACCCTAGAAGAAGGGTTGGAGAAAAGGGTTCTAGATCAGTAAGGAAGATGGTTGGATGAATTAATCAAAGTTTTGTGGCCTTACAGAACCATACCTTAGGGGACGACTGGAGAAACCCCTTATTCCCTTGTCTATGGGGTTGAGTCGGTCATACCAATTGAAATCAAACCACCATCAGACCGAGTGGTTTACTGTACAGGAAAAGATAATGGCATCAATATAAAATACAACATAGGCAACTTGGACAAAAGAAGAGAGAGAGCCTGGATCCTTATGGCGGCATATAAAGAGAAGGTTGCAAGATACCATGATAGGCGAGTACAAGAAATATGGCTCAAGGAAGGATACCTAGTACTCAAAGACTTAGCCTCCTCACAGGCTTGAGAAGGCAAAGGAAAGATGGGGGCCAACTGGGAAGGCCCTTACAAGATCATCAAAGCAATCAGGCCGACCACTTATAAATTGGGCACTACGAAAGGCAAAGAGCTTCCTCGCACTTGGAACATTGCTAATCTTAGGCCCTATTATGTAGTAGATACTTAGGGACTCTAGCAGCCACACTCTTTTTCCTTCCTTAAGGCTTTTTCCCACTGGTTTTCCCTTAAGGAAGTTTTTAACGAGGTGGCTCCCCTCAAGTAGTTATCCGGACGCGTAGAATTCCCGGACTTGTATTTTATTTCTTTCAATAAAAGCATCATTTATTTCAAATTATCTACCTTGAATAGAAGTCTTAATCAAACTTTAAGGCACCAGTAAAATGGCATAACATAAGATCGTATTAAAAATTTACGATATTTGAAACTTCTTAATGAAAACTAGGGTACTAAAATAAACAAGAGCTATGTAAGCACAAAAACACAAAAACTACCGGCAGAATAATCAAAACTCCTTAGTTAAAACTAAGGTACAAATTTTTTCAAGCGGCAATAGGACTTGTATATTCATATTAGCAACTGGTTAAGAAATAAAGTTTCGCGTAGAATGTTAAACACCCATTTAGGCGGCAATAAAGTGTTTAGACCGCCCATAAATTAAAGCATTCATGAAAATGTTAAGGCATGGAAATAAGACCTTCAAAAAATACGCCTCAAAGGGTTAAAATAAAATAAAATAAAATAAAATAAAATTGTACGAACAAAACAAGCCAAAAAATGGCCAAATATAAAAATTACAAATAATCCTAAACAACGGGAGGAATGGAGTCATCATTAACGCTCTTGTATGGATCCAACTCTTTCTCTTCATCATCTCGACTGCCACTTCCAGAGTTTTCTCCCAAACCATCACTAGCACTATCCTCAGCAGCCTTTTCTCCTCCCGCCTTGATACCCAGATATTTAATAGAGCGCATCAAGTCCTCGAGGCGGTTCGAGTCGAGCTGCTTGCAGGAACTAAAAACATGTCATCCAACTCATAGCCATCATCCACCATTCTCACAATGGACTGGATGATTTTTGTTAAGTCCTCTTTTTAGCTCGTGATGGCTTGAATTTCCTCCTGGGTGGAAGCAAGATCCAACTCGCCCTTGGTGAGATTTTTGGAGGCAGTTTTGTAAGACACCTGAAGAAGCTCTACTCTTCCCTTAACTTTCGTAAGTCTTCCTACAAAGTTCCACATCCTTCCCCCGAGCTTTTAGCTTTCGACACATATCTATAGCCTCTTGCAGTTTCTCGGTATTGGTTTTTTCAGCATCCACCCGATGGTATATATCGATCGCCCGATATAGGGACTAGGATAACCACCAAATGAACTCATGATTGAATTAAAACATACCTGGGTGATAGACTTGAATAAAAGAGCGGCAGTTGTATGAAAGTCCTCCTTCTCATAACAGAGATTCTCTTGCTCTAGGGGGAATGCCTCGCGAAGAGACCTTGGGCCACTAGGGAAGATACGGAAGACATCTCACCAGCCACCCGAGTTAATGCCTCTCTTACCAAAGAAGGGGAAGCGGGTGAATCCTGGCCAGGTGCAACTTCCACCTCCGCGGCCGCATTAGCAGTTTCCTAGCAGTAAAAGGGCGATTAGAATTACGAATGCAATAATGAGGCTGGAAGTAAAAGACAAATATACACCTCTGCAGTGACTTTTGATTTCTTTTTACGATCTTTTACGGAAGCCTCTACTGCATTCGGGTTTCCTTGCTTCGCTCCCTTCTTGGGCGCCTTCTCTCCATTATTTCCTAACAAAATTGTAGCAACAATTTTTTTAGTAGCTCCATCAAGTATCTCTGGAGCCTGGCGGTCGTTCACATGTTACAAATTTTTCACCGGCTTGGCTAGGGGTGAGCAAATGTCATTTCGGTTCAAAAACCAAACTGAACCGAACCGAGAATTGAATAAGGATTTTCTAAAAACTGAATACCAAACTGAATATAATTCGATTAGGTCCAAACCAAATCGAATTATTTTGGTTCGATTTAAACTAATTTATTTTTTATTAATATTTTTTTAAAAATATGAATTTAATATGTAAAATTACTAAAAATCAACATAAATATCTTTCAACACAAATAAATCATTGTTAATTTGAAAAGAAAAGCTTTATTGTCAAGTATAAAATGTAAATTCAACTAAAAAACAGAAATAAATTAACATTTAATAAATTAAAAAATGTATTAAAACTAATTTGATCGGTTTTTGGTTTGTTCGATTAAAAAACCAAATAAACTGAACCGAAACAAAAACTGAATATGGCAAAATATGTAATCCAAAAACCAAACCGAATTACTTCGGTTTGGTACGTGTCAGTTTGATTTGGTTTCTCAATTGGGTTTGGTTTATTCGGTTTTTGCTCACCCCTACGCTTGGCTATGGCATTGGAAACCGCATCTTTAACACATGACATGACTAAGAAATAATACATAACATAAGTAGAGACATAGAAGCTCTCCCGGAAGTTGAAGACCGGCGTAATAGTCAAAGCCATCATCCGAGTCCAAGTTATAATCAATTGCTCTATAATTATGTGTGAAGGCATATCAAATTTTCACTAAAGGCCAGACCCCTCTCTTTAATCTCCCTAATAACTCCACCCAGATGTTGGGATCATTTTTGGGTATCTTGAAAGCAGGCGGTACACCAAACAACCACCTAGTGGGGAATGTGGGAGCCCCCTCCTTAATTTCTATATAAACAAAGAATTGTTTAAAATTCTTCACCGAGTCTAACCTATGGGTGAAGGAGTAAAACCCATTCTTATGGAAAAAATGCAAATGATCTTCACCCTTATTCATCTTGCAAGATGCAACCCGCTTGAAGAAATTCGAATCAAACCCTAGGCCCAAATTTTCTCAAATATGGTAATAGCCCACTATATCACCCCAACAGTTGGGATGAATTTGGGTCGGGCATACTTTCTAATAGTTTAACAAGTTGCATATGCCTTGGGGTAGAGGGTAGACAAAACCAAACCAAATCTACTCCAAGTAAATACTGAACCATACTTCAGGTGAGCGATGGAAGCGTTGACTTTCAAACGGCAGCATAACTCGGCATCCCTACATCCAGGGAAAGGTAGCCCTCTCAAAATCTATGTCCACTACATGGGTTGTGAATACCATGTCCGTAATTCGAGGAGTCAACTTCTTCTCCTGTCCAGCTTTTTCTTCAGCCGGCTTCATAGAGCTGACTTTAGCCTTCCCTTTTGGTAGCGGCTCTCTTCTATATCCATCCTTTTGGCATTGGTTCTGGGAGAACCTCAATAGTTGGCTGATTAATTTCTTGATCATCATCATTCCCCACCCAAGCTAGATCAGAGGAATGAATTTGTGAGCTAGAGGCGGCCTTGCCAAAGGCCACCCTCTCTTTGTCCGAATTACTCTCTATACAGTCCATCCTCCCGACTGTCTTTTTAATCCTAGGGTTATGAGGAAAGTTAGAGTGGTCTATGTTAATGTAAGAGCGAGAAACTAAATCGAGCAAATCTCTACACAAGATGGTGAAAAGACTATCACTCAAGCTACTACTTATGGAAGACGATGATATAGTCGCCTAGAAAGACAATAAAAAACCCTAAAACAAATCAGAATCCAAATAAACTATCCTAGAGGATCTATGGTTACTTTCTAGTTGGGAGGAATCCTACTCTTATTAATGTTCATCTACCTTATGAAAAGCATATTTATGTTCATCGCAAACCCAGATTTCAGCCAATAAAACCCAAATCAATAAAACGTATTCAATATACCATTTTGCAAAGAAGAAAGCATACCAAAACATGATTAGGGGAAGTGCAAATATAAACGATCCTAGCCTAAGGATTTAATTCATAGAAAACATAATCACGGGGGCCTAGCATGATGATTAATATTGTAATAAGAGGAAGATGGGAAAGCGAAACTTACTTGCTAAATGGAGAAGTGTAGGAGCAGATGTCGCCGGAGAAACAACTCCAAGAATAGGGAAAAGCAGAAATCATCGGAAAAATAGAGAGAAGTTTAGAAAGAGTGAAAATGATAAAATGGGTTTTGATGACGTTTAAATAGGGAAAGAAATTAAACCAAACAGTCGCAATGATGGTTGACAGTGGTAAAAGGCCACACGTCATTACATGGTAGGACAACTCAAAATTCAAAAATTTCGAGTTTACCACTAGAGAAGACGAGGAGACTCAAGCTTCTCCAAGAAGCTTTGAGGATTTATGGGTAATATTTTTCCACATCACCCTAATTTTAAATCGCTCAAAGGTTGAGCTAGGAAAGGACGGTTGAAGCCCTAAAGAGCTTTCCGCACTTGTGGGGGGGCTTCTAATAACTTACTAAATATATTCCACCCATCTTGCGCTAGGAGATCAGGTCAACGTGAGCTACCACTACAAGAAATTTAGCATTTTATGACGCACCAAAATCGTCATGAAAACACATTTTTTCGTCACCATAGATAATAGGTGACGAAAAATCATCGTCGTAAGCTTAGTCGCAGTATGTCCGTCGTATTTTGTTCTTATGACAATTTTCCACTTCGTCATAAATTTTTTGATTTTATATGACAAAACATACAGGTGTCATTGTAATTTTTTTTGTTTTGTGACAATTATTTTGTCATTATATTAATATTTTGTTGTCATCTTATAGTAACTTTCGTCACTAAAGTTTATAATTTATATGACAAATTTACATTTTGTCATCTAAAATGTCAATTATGGTGACGAACTCTAAATGAATAGTAAACATATAAAGTTTTAGTGACACTTCTATTGTCATAAATAAAGCCCAAGTTTGTCCCTATAGCATATAAGTTGTCACAATAAAGTAATAATATGTGACAACTTGAACTCGTCATGGTATGCATATTTTTTGTGACGTTTTTATATATCATTAAATATATAATATTATCATAATAGGTACATAATTCTTGACATTTTTTTATCGTCACATGTGATTACCTTGGATGACAACATGCCTATCGTCATTAAATAATAATAATATGACAAAGTATTGCGTCGTCTAATAGATAATATAATGACAGTCTTAAATAATATTACTGACTAAATTATAATTGTTAAAAATAGTTATAAATTTTTGTGACAACGATAACTCATCATTGTATTAATATTTGTTGCTATGTTTTTATGCATCATTAAATATATAATATTATTGTGATAGGTATAAAAGGCGCATTATATCAAAAATAAATAATAAGAAACAACCATGTTTTTTCTAATAAAATGTTTAACAATAAACGTGAAAATAAACTTCTAAAAACTAAAATAATAAACAAAGTCTAGTAAAGATCATCTTCATTCTGCTTCTCTAGTTCTATCAACACGCACCTTGTAAATCAAGTATCTGTATGAAAATTAATAAGAGTTTAGCTTTATTAAAACATAAAAAAATCAAAGCAGGTCTATCTTTTGCATGTTCCAATTATTTGAAAACAAAAAGTATCTACCATTATGAAGATTGTTCACCTGATTTTGAAGTCCCAATAAGCCTTTCTCAATCTGTAAATCATAATAAGCCATAACTTGAGAGAATATATGAATTTATTTTCTCATTTTTGTAGATCTTATGCCACCATAACCTATTAATTCTCTACAATTCAAAGAAAATATGTTAATTCATTATCTGAATAAGGATCCAATTGGTTTTTTAAAATAGTTGAAGAGAGCAAGAGTTAATCATTTTACATAACATAAAATTACTATGAAAAGTAGACAAATCAAATGATTTTCATACCGAATAGTTCGTTTATGGGAACCCACCAACTTTGAGAATACAAGGAATATATGAATTTGACATAAGAATTTTAGAAATGAGAAAAAAGTACTTGAAAAAAATTAAAACGGAGTTGTGAGATCCTAATGTTTTTCATAAGAATATCTAATAGAAATTGAGATGGATTAGTGCCACTAAAGGAAAGATATCATAACTATTATTATTGCATTACAATTCATTATTTCTCGTACTCCTATTTAGTTATTGTTTCCAAGTTATCCTTTAACGTAAAGGAAATATATCCTAACTATTATTATTACACTACAAATCATTATTTCCCATACTCCTATTTAGTCATTGTTTCCAATTCATCGTTGTATTCCTATTGAGTATTGTTTATTAGTTAGAATATTTTTAGGAAAATTTGTTACATTCTTTTTCTTGCAGTGTACTATCTCATTATCTAGCAGAATTTGGGAAGTTACCCAACTTAAAAATCTTAAAGTAATATAACAGTTTTTAGTAGAGAAAAGCCCCCGTGAATTTTATATAGGGTTGCTTTTCAAAATAAAAAGAATTCAAATGCATTGTAATTAAATTATTTGAGGTTTTAATGCTCCATAATATTTTTTCACATTAGTTAGTTTTTCGGCCTTTATTTTCTCAGTATAAGCTCTATTTTTTATATCAAAAAGTTTTTTTTGTTTACGTCATTAATGAATAAAAATCAAAACAATACATCATTATATAGACCAAAAAAGATTAAAAAAATATGGACTTATTAATTTAAATATATTAAGAATGATATTAAGGCAAGTTATCTTTATTTTATGATGAACATATACTATCCTAAAATTTTAAAAATTGAATTCATATGACAAATCAAATTTACTATGTTCTTTTCATTAAATAATGTCATATCATAAAAGTTATTATAAAAATTGACAATTCACAGTCGTCACCAATACAAATAATCGTGATACTTATATATCGTCACCCAATATATAACAAATATACATGACCAAGTTAAAGTTGTCATGGTGTTTTTAATAAAATCATGGCACATATATTATCAAAAAAAAGATATAACTAATGACAAAATTCATTAACATTGTAGTGAGACATGTTATATTTTGTCATAATATATACCAAAAATCTTTGACAAAATCTAAATGCCGTCACTTAAAATAAAATATATGACAAAATAAATTATTATTTTTTTTGTTAAACGATGATATAAAAAATAGTCATAACAACATTGTATATAATGACGGTTTAAAATCATCATTAATATAATTGTGACAAATATTATATATCGTCATAACAATGCATAACAATATATGATAGGAACTTAATAATGTCACTATAAAATAAATTATGTGACAAATTTAATATGTCGTATTATTGTTTCTCAAACTATGATGAATATGAAACGTCATAAAACATACTTTTACAATGACGGTGAAGTTGTCACTAATTGACTTTACTTTAGCACGGTAAATATTTCCCTCCAAATTTTTTTCACGAGTTTTTACCTCCAAAATTATATATGACGATATTTCTTTTATCGTCACAAAATAATGAAATTGGTGACAATAATGCATATTAATGGTGACAATGAATTAATTTGTCATATAAAATTTAAAATAATGACCATTTGTATTTTTTGTCACAGTAAAGCTACTTGCTATGACAAAATCATGTGCATCACAAAATAAATTGTCATAATATGCAGGATTTATTGTAGTACCTAACTCGCCACATGGAAGAGTACAACGGACTTGCATTAGGAAGCCGGCTGGATCAATATCCAGGCAGTGACAAAGACGCCTACTGAGCCCTCTGTGCAGGACTATTCCTTAAACGGGTAGGATCTCGAGACGCTCCTATACCGGCTTAAGAGCATCTTCGTATCGCACAAGTAGGAGAGAATCTAAGTCTAATCCTTACCCCTGGATTCTCTCCACTTATCATTATTCTAATCAAGTGAGGATCTTATCATTATCTCCTCAAATCAATGAATAACTCAAAAGTAATAGAGTCTTTAACCGACAAGGATCCTCTCATGAGGGAATATTAGTTCTATATCAATTAGAACTCTTCTCGGACCTATATATAGGCCCCTTGGATTAGTTCAAAAGGTACATTTACTTTCTCACAAACACTCTCATAATATTCCTCAGAATCCTTTATTAACTTAAGTATCGGAGGGTCCCCCATAGAGTAACCATCGATCGCCACCAAGTTCATGTGTTGTTTTGCAGGAATCCATTTATAGATTCAAGCTAGTTTATAGAAGGTCAATTCTGAAATATCGATAATCAGGTACGATATTTTCAACGTTGAGGATTACTTTTTATACGTGTAGAATCCCTAAAATTAGAATGTCTCACGGAATGATAGTACATTTTTCATTTATGGAAATACAAAAAATTATTAGAAATTTGGTACATAATAATCTCATACAGCAATATTATAGATGCCATTAATGAATAAAAACAAAAAAGAATTTGTTCTGCTAAAATTTAGCATGCAATGAAGATAAAAATTGCTGATGTTATCTGAAGAGAATCTGTGATATTGGAGAGTGTTGGATTTGATAATTTAAGTGAGGTTGAGCCCATCTTATAAAAAATTAATTATCTTATGTTAAGGTTTAATCTATACAACTTATATGCCACTCTTTGTCAGTATTTGTTTCTCATGTGGGATATCTCTAACACTCTCCTTCAAGTGCAACTGGGCCTGGATCAGTTGTCACTTGTCAAATATTCCTTGGCATATCTCCTTTGAGGCTCAAGGTCAATAACGGGTCTAGTCTTCTTTGCTAGCCCAACTATAGAACTTTAAACACGAACCTAGGTTCATTAGTTTTTTGCCTTTTTTCACTCTGATACCATACAGAGAATCTGTGGGCCTGGAGAGTGTTGGGCTTGATAATTTAAGTAAGCATATAAGTGAAGTTGAATCCATCTAACACAAAACTAATTAACTTATATTAAGGTCTAATCTACACCAATTATTTGCCACCCTCTATCAATATTTATTTCTCTTGTAGCATATCTTGAACATTACCTTTGCTCCATACAAAAAAAAAATTAAAATAAAGTATTATGCCAAATGTTTTAAAGGTGTAATTGCGATTGTTTTGTTTTTTTTTACTTATGGTTTATATTAATTTTTTTAATTTATAATGATCTTAAAAAGGTTGAATACATCGTCATCTTTCTGAACTTGTTCCTAATCGTCCTTTATCCATCTGAACTTTAAAAAGTCACTCTCGCCCCCTTGAACTTGTCTGAAGTTCTTTTTGCCCCCTGAACTTGTCTAAATTGTACCCCATGACCTCTTTCAACTGAAGTGGCATTGACTTTTCAAGCATTGTTAAATGACCTGCGACGTCAGCTGAAAGGGGTCATGAGGTACACTTTGGACAAGTTCAGAGGGACGAGAGGAAGTTTAAAAAAGTTTAGGGGGGCGAGAGGAACTTTTGAAAGTTTGGGAGGGCAAATGGCGATCAGGGATAAGTTCAGGGGGGTTCTTGATGCATTAGGCATTTCAAAAATGAGTTAAACTGTTTCTTAAAGCAAACTTATAAGCAACTTATGAGTTGTTGAAGTGTTTGATAAAAAAAACTTATATATGGTAGAAACTATTATCTTATTATTAAAAAAAAGATATGTAAGTTTATATTTTACTTGATTAAATTTCAAGTGTTTATAGGATATTTAAAAATAAGTAGTAAAAACTAAATAAAAAGTTGCTTATAAGTCATTAGTAACACGTCACAATACTATTTCTAAGTAAAAATGTTGTGAATAATGGGTTTTTTACATGGTACCAGGTGTTTAATATCATCTATGTTGGATGATTGTCACGTAGTCACTTTTTATTGTTATAATATATAAAGTGGCTACATATCAAGACCCCGTTTGATACAGCTGTTAGCTGTTGCTGATAGCTATTGCAGTTAGCTGCTTTCTGTTGCGGTTTGTAGTTAGCTGTTGCTGTTCGTTGTTCGAAACTACATATTTGTATTTTAGTGTTTAATAAAACTGTAAGGTGTTGTTGCCGATATAATATAAAATGACACATTTAGATATAAATTAAATTAATTAATAAATTAAAAAAATTACTAGTATAACACTTATTCAAATTAATATATGTGATCCATACACAAACAATTCTTTCATTTTAAAATTCAATTTTTTGCTCTTTATAGACTCTGAAAAATTCTCTCTCTTATAGGTCATTACAATAAATTTATCATTTCATCTGTATTAGTATCAAATTGAAATTTTTGTCCAAATATAAGTTGAAAAAAAGCATAAAAAGATTGTATTAATAGTTTATTTTAATGTTATGTTAAAATTAAATGTTCAATTTGTTTTGATTCATCTAAAAAATAAAAAAAAACTAAATTACGTATATAGTGTAAGGGGTAGAGATATTATTTTAATTTCACAAAATAATAAAATTGTAAAAAATAGATAGCAACTAAAAAGTACTGAGTGCTGCTTTTCTATCTACTGTTTTTCAGGCACCTATCTACAGTAGTTTGCCTTTTCTAAAATCTTAACTAAACACAAGTTTTATAGCTGTTGAGGTTCTATCTGCTGATCGCAACAGATAATATGATAAACAAACACCCCTCAATTATTCAAGCAGAAAGGGTATTAAATACGCGGTGCCATGTAAAATTCTCATGTATAAGATATTTTGAAGAGTTTATGAGCAATGAAAAACACGCTCTATTACACAATTTCTGTATTTTCCATTGATTTGTGTTTGGAACCATAATTTTGTAGGAAATTCAATTTAATTCATGTAGAAATTTGAATTCCCTAAAAAATATTATGGTTACAATGTGGAGAAAAGTAAATTTACAGTGACCACTTGACACTATGAACAAGTCAAATGACTAGAATTTCAAAAAATTGAAAATTTGAGGAATCAGTTGAAAAACACAGGTGAATATAATGTGATGAATTTTCAGTTTACATTTTTGTATCAGTTAATGTATTTTCATGGTTTTTCAATCTCATTAGAGTTTTTTTTTTAAATTTGTCTTGATAGAGTTACAATAATAATAAAAAAAAAAGACTTTTACATAAATGAGCTAAAAATTTAAAAAATTTGAAAAAAAAAATTGGTATGGGCAAAATAATTCTAAACTTGCGTCCCTTGCATAAACTTCAACTAATTAGACAGCTTTCCTTTAAATGCGTGGAATGCATGTTTTTTTTTTTAATTTTTAACTTTCCATTTATCTCTTAAATAATTTATTTTTTTAAATATTACTTTATAATTTTTTATTTATCTCTTTTTTATCTTTAAAATAATATTTACTATGATATTTTTTTTTATATTTTTTTAGACTGTCAGATATCCAATAGATTTTTAATAGAAGTCCAATAAAAATCAGTAAAACTTAAAGAAATTGGATTCAGAACACCAGATAGATTTTTAACTATTCAAAACTTTTAAATAGATTTTTACAGATGTCTACTGTCAACTTCAAAATATATTTTCTGATAGAATTCTAGTAGATGTCCGATAGATATCCAATCGCTCATGGCTTGAATTGCTAAATTTCTAAATAAATATACACCAATATTGTATGATGTTTTGCAATTGGTTTGCTTCATATTATCAATGATTAGTGCAGAATCTTCATCAATAGATAATTTAAAGCTAAACTTGGAATGCGCAAATGAAAAGCAACAATCAAAACCCTCTCATTTGAGCAACAGATAGAGCAAAATCCTACACCTAAATCCCAAAGCAGCACTAGATACAGTCAAAAGAAACAGCAACACAAACTAACACAATAATTCCATAAAAATGTCAAAACTAAGATATATACAAGATGTCTATCGGATATCTATCAGATGTCTAACAGATTCTAAACCAACATGATTATAATTTAGATCACCAACCAACAACTATCTCAGGCTTAATTTGGAATACAAGAACATCTTTAAACATCAAAATTGCTTGCTCCACTAGCAGCCAAATTAAATTGGTCATTAATAACAAAACAACAATCTTAGCATTTTTTTGTCAAAACCAAGATGTACCAACTATCTATTGGATATCTCTCATATATCTAAAAGATTCCAAACCAACAAGATTATAATTTAGGTCACTAACCAACAATGATCTAAACCTTAATTTGGAATACAAGCAAGCACATCTTTTAACACTAAAATTGATTGCTCAATCAGCAGCCCAGTTAAATTGGTCATTAATAACTAAAATAACTATCTTAACATTTTATCAAACACATGGTGTGCACTCAATTTCAACAAATTGAATGTCAAAAAATGTAGAATGAACTACAAATCCTCTATTAGAGACAAGATAATGAACTACAAATCTCGAAATCAAACAAATCAGCTAAAACGAAAACATAAAATCACAAAACAACTTGAATTTAGGATTCAAACAACAAAAAAAAACAGAGACACAAATAGCAAAAGTAACGATCAACAATGCCGGAAATAAAAAAGAAGATGAATTGGACCATGTTCTTTTCAACTGATAAGTAGGTGTACTGAACTGAACTGAACTGATTGGTACTGAACTGAACTGAACTGAACTGTACTGAAACTGAAATGAATGGTACTGAAACTGAATTATAATTAATAATATAAATAATATTTTTAAAATATTAAAATACATAATAATTAATATTTTTAAAATATTAAAATACATAATAATTAATAACACTTTAAATAATATTATATATTCTAATAAAATTTATTAATTGTTGCATATAATAATAATTAAATATATCATTATAAATTATTATTATTATTATTATTATTATTATTGTTGTTGTTGTTATTGTTGTTGTTGTTGGTGGTGATGGTGGTGGTGGTGCAATTATTGTTATGAATATTACATTATTATTTTAATTGTTATCAATATTTATGAAATACTATTACTTTTATTTATTTATTTATTTATTTCTCCTACAAAATTATTTATCTTAGAAATAATAATTAATAATTTTGAAAATAATATTTTTGATTATTACTGATATTAATTAATAATATTTATATAATGTATAAATAAAAATAAACTGAAATTGAAATTGAAATTATATTATCATTAATTTTGATTGCTTTTTAATATTTATTAATAATAATATATATTAATAATATTGATATAATGCATAAACTGAAACTTAATACTGAATGATGAATGCTGAATACTGAATACTGAATACTGAAACTGAAACTGAATATTGAATACTGAATACTGAATACTGAAACTGAACTGAACTGAACTGAACTGAATGGTACTGAATTGAATTGATTGGTACTGAACTGAAGTGAACTAAATAGAAAATAAGTTGAAAAAAACGTGGCCTTGGTCCAAATAAAATTTCAAACAGGTGATGTCTGATTTTGTATAATACTACTCGGATCTACTCTAGTATTAGATTCAGATGTTGAGCTGGAGATAGAATCTTGATTTGAGATTTGGCAAGGATCGAATACAGGAAGGGATAGGCTTAATTAGAAATTGGTATTGAGATGGAAACAGAAGGTGCGATGGAATATCTGATGAACAAATTCAAATCAGGTTCCTGATGCATGTGTTCGTAATTAATGACAGTAATATTGTAATTAGGTTTTAGAAAAAATATAAAAGCCTTAATAATTACCCTGTTATGTTATTACTGTAAATAGTTTGAAAATAAACACTATACTCGACAATTAGCCAAAGAAAAACCTCATCCCATTCCAGGTGGACTCAAATATGTAACCTCTAAGTCATAGTTTTAAGGCTCAATCACTAAAATAAGCTCTTGTCCGAGTGTCATCAGAGCTAAATAAAAATATATTTTGTCATTTTAGTTTTACTGATCGGATATCTTAAATATTTATGGGTTTTATCTAAATTGTGTGAAAAGGCAAAAAGGCACTTGCTGTTACGTACCAAACTGTATTTTAGTTTAGGAATTCACTCCACAAGTTGAGCCAAATAGGAAACTAAAATGGTACATTTTTCAGCCAAAATTCAACATAAAAAATGTATGTGGCATGCTTTACTAAATTACTAGTCTGTCAAGGAGGAATAACTGATTTAATTTCTTACAAGAATCAAATTTCAATTCCAGTAGTGATTTTTTAGTAACCAAGATATAGAGAAACAAAATTCAACGCTATTTCCTTTAATTTCCGTGAGCTGCACTAAATTAAATTAAATTTATTTTAATATAAATTTATAATCATATAAAAAATTGAATTTAACTGGTTTTAATTCAAAGAAAAATGATCTATTTCGCATTGTGTTGTCTATTTTCACCTAACCATACGCTTCCCAAATATGAAACATGTTCTCATCGTGTATCATAATAGTCTATTCATGTTCTCATTGTGTTCTCATGTGTCTCATTTCTGTGGTTTAATGAACTCTCCAAAGTAACTAACTGTTTTCTTCAATCATTTTGCTCAAAGTTCCTTTTCTTTTCAACTCATTATAAACAAAATAATTCAAACTATAAAGTTGAAATAATTGAACAAAGAGAGCCAAACTAACATAATTATTGGAATTTATTGGATCTGAACCGAGCTGAATATATTAAAATTTAAGCTCATATTGAACACGAACTAAACTGAAATTGTTGGAACTTATTTGACATAAATTGAACTTATTTTTCTGATTACAAATCCAAGACGACATAATGTAAAATACTGAGATACCAAAACTAATAATTCAGAAAAAGTTTTTGCATTATTTTGTGTAGTATCTCTTTAAAAAAAACCTATACACACGTGATTTCTAGAATTTTCGATTACTTTAAGCAATTTCTAGTGTTCAACCTGTAAAATAATTGGAAATACACCAAAACATATAAGAATAAGAATTTTTTATACGTACATGTTTTTAGTTTATTTAATCTCTTTTCCTACTCTTTTTTCCTTTTTCGTTTTATTCTTACAATTTCTTCTCTTTTTTTGGATTTTTTTTTTACCTAAAATCAATTTTATCTCATAAATTTTTTTAATATGCTAGAGTTGTCTTTGTGTGTTTATTAATTTTAAAACAAGATTCATATTGATAATTTTTTTTCAAATGTTTTCTCGCACACTTTTTTTGGGCATTAACAATACTATAAAGCACACGAGAATGCGTGCTTTATCATTCTTATATGAGCGTGAAATGTGCACTTTATACCGCTCTTATATAAGGTGTGGAGCACACAAATTCTTCCGTGCTTGTTTGTGCAAAATTCTTATCCTTGAAATCGCCGTACAAGAGAGATATAAAGTGCGTAATTTGCACATTATACCGCCATTATACCAAATACAAAGTACGCGTATGTCTATTCACATATAAAAGTGCACATCTAATAGTGTCTGATGTACTTTATACCAGCCGTATAAGGTGTAAGTGTGCAAAATATACATATTTTAAAGAAAAAAAAATGGAGTCCAAATAAAATGAATAAAATATTATAAAGACCATAAAAAATAAATAATTTAAAAGATAAATTTATTTTAGATCAAAAATTCAAACTACATACAAGAGAATGAGTGTTTAAAGAGCAAATAATTTATGGTGTATGTTTTAGGCTACTGGTTAAGATTTAAGCTATAACCTTTAAAGATCTCAGATTCAAGTCACATCCAGGTGAGATGAACATTATCCTTCGTATTTAATTTTATAGCAATTGTGCAAATTTTCATTTTAAATAAAAAGAATATTTTGAAATTTAAAATAGAGGATTGCAATACCGTTTCCGAAGAAGGGGTTTCTGTAATGCCCCTAAAACTGCAAAGTGTTTACGTAAAATCATTCGGAACCTAGCAACCACTCTCTCTATGCGTGTATACCCAGAAAAATTAATTGTTATATTCAAAAATAAAAAAATTATATTGAAATCAAACTAAAAATAAATTAGAAAATGGTAAATTAGCTTCCAGCTAGTTTGAGATTGTTGTTCTCATGTTTTTTTTCCAAACCTTCACAAAAAGTATGTGTAGTGCGGAAAGCAATCGAGCAATTGAATTGGTTATTACTTATATTTGGACAAGCCAAATCAAACTTGTATTTGGTTTCACAACCTAGTGAAAGTTTTTAAGAGATAAGCACAATAAATACATATGAGCTACACATCATTCAGTCGATGCATTATCTAAGCACATATGGTAAAACTTAACAGGGACACAAAAAGGTAGCAAGAAAAGTAGGCAAAAAGACCTTTCTGAGCCCTGATCAATTTGTCCATTTGGTTCTTGTGCTATATAATATGTTATCTATTTCATTCCTTTATAATAACACAATTTTGCTAAAACAGTATCTACCATATAGGGCCAAAAAAATTTAATAAATTGCATATAACAATGGCCAAATGGGTAACCAATACACAACACAAGGACCAAAAAGGTAACAACCTACATAGCACAAGGCCCAAATGGATAACATGTATTCCAAATGGACAAACAACCAATACCACATGGCCGACAAACTGAAAAACACATAGTTGTCAAGGAACTAAGCGGTAGCCTGAGGTACGCTGCGCACACAGAAATTCCAAAAGATAATTGCTTGAAAAGTGGTCTTAAAACAACAACAGTAACAAAAAAGAACTAAGAGAATTCTTTGATGTACATATATATGTAAAATTTTCATATTGCACTAGGAATATCTAGTCTTCAATTGATCTAGCCATAATAGGATTGAATTTATCTAGCCATAATAGGAATTGAATAGAAAATATCTAGCCTTGAATTACTATTACAACTTCTAAAAACAGACGAACAACGCATTCAAAAGCAAACTAGTACCCTAAAAAAAGTGTCCCTGAGGCGGATGACCCCACGCCCTACGTAGGGCGCGCCTTTAATAACACTGGTTTCTGCCAAGAAAAGTATAGTTGTAAACCTTTGAAAGTTCAAGCAACAAGAATGTAGAAATATAGTAGCTTGTGGCACTAAAACTGAAAAAAAAATTTCTGTTCTTTTGCCTACTAATAATTTATTGCATTCTATCATAGAATAAGCATCTATATGCAAAATTGGAAAATTTTCAAATCCATCTCTTTGTTTGTAGACAAATCATGTTTCTAAGGATCCTATCATCACAAGTATGTAGCAAATTCCTTAGATGCCTAAGATATATGAAGTAGTAGTTCCACATAACAAAGGATGACAGAAAAAACTAAATGTAGCTGCCTGCACACATAAATTCTGAATATAACTTGTACAGGCAGCACCACTTTTCACTTCACTGACATCCTCATACTATACAATCAAGGAATATATGAAACAAAAGCATAGAAATACAATTGCTATATGAAGACCAACATACCTATTGGCATAGTTGTCAAGGCGCTAGGTGTAGCCCAGACGCATGCCTGAGGTAATCTAGGCGCAAAAAATTCGCAAAAAATATTTGCTTGAAAAGTGAAGTTAAATGCAACACCAGTACTAGATAAAGAACTAAGAGAATTGTTAGATGTACATACATATGTAAAATTTACATATTCCATTAGGAGTATCTAGCCTTGAATCAATCTAGCATAATAGGAATTGAATTAGGATTATCTAGATTCTAGCCTTTATATTATTGTTAAGACTCTTAAAAATAGATGAACAACACATATTAACGTAAGTTCAAGCCTTGAAAAAAAGTGCCCCGAGTCGCAAATCCAAAGGCGCGCCTAGGTACGGGACCCAGGCACGCCTTTAACAACACATACCTATTGAGGCGCATCCTCAGAAAAGCGAGCATCGAAAGGTGCAGAAGAGTGGGCATGTCCAGCTGCTCCAGAACCGTGTTGTAGCTCAATAACAAGCCATCGAACAGCTTTACTCATCTGCTCCAATCGAACTGCACTTATAGGTGGGAGGCCTGTAGATGACTTTCCTGTAACAGATCCAGTGGCTTCATCTACTAAACACTCTGATCCTATCCTTTGTTTCACAGATTCAACAAATTCCTCAGCTTGATCACATGCCATCCTAAACAACTCCCATTTCTGCTTAAAGTTATCCAATGCAGTATCTGTGGCTCCTGTTTTCTGAGCACCAGCAACATCCTTGGCCTCAATCACACCAGCTGATGCAACTACAAACTCTTGATATGCATTGTTTAAAGATTCTACAATGTTTTCCATCACAACCAACTTATGCCCTATAATAAAAAATGAACAACTGAGACATGGAAATAACTGACATGAGATCCAAAAGAATTGTTTGAAGAATCTAGGGTGTAACTGACGCCTACTTGTGATTCTAATAAATCGTTGCATGATTGCATTCAACTCAAATCTAATAAAACATTAGAAGAACAAAATGTTAATGTCTCTCTATAGAAACAATCAAAGAAGCGAAGATTAAAATAGAATTTCCCTGATCTTGGGAAGTTCATCCAACAGTGTGAGTTGATTGTATTCTACACAACATAAAATATATAGATACAACATAATCCTTCCTTAGCTAAATAACATATAATCTAAGTACCTATGAAGATAGCAAAGTTTTGAGAGTAATATTATTAAGGATTGGTGATGTTCCACTATGCTAAATTTGCAAGTATATGAAGGGCTAGAGAAGACGATGCTAAGAATGGAAACGAAAACCCCATGTTCATTCTGTAGGGTAAATATCTCCAGACTTAGAATTGTAGACCACAAATTTCTGAAAATTAATACTTATTTCAAAAAGTAAATTTTATTGTTGAGACATTCTTTTTACATATTTCAAAATACTTACTCAATTCCGAATAAATAGAAATATCTTTTGGTTGATAAGCATTAATGCAGATGCTTCAAACCTCCAATTTTACAATTAAGAAAAGATATGCCAACAACAAATCGTTCATGGAGAATTATGCTCATATTATTGGTCAACTGATAGCAAAGAACACAAAAATTTCGTAATGCTATTCGTTCCATCATAATCCCCATCAAAGAATTGGTCCAGATGTAGAGCAGTTACTCACAAAGATTCAAATGGCACATCTAAACATAAATATTTTCTCAAGGGTCATGCAGCACAGCTAATTCCTTTCTTACAATGAAAACAATCAATTGAAACGAATGCTAAATTAATTTCGCAGATAAATAACGAACCAGATACAATCCAATTGTCAATTCAGTAACTCAAGCGAAGAAGCAAACCTAGTGAGACTGCGAGGGGCGAGCGAGCACAGGTCGATGGACTGGCTATGGCAGCCCGGACAGCGGTCGGATGGCGGAGGTGGTGAGAGAAGAGAGAATCTGGGGAATTAGGGTTCACAGGAATCTGGGGAACCTGAGAATTGTTTTCGCCTATTTCTTTACCATTGCGCATCTAGCGTATATAAAATTTAGAAACATAAACCATAGTTTTTTAGCGTATATAAAATTTAGAAACATAAACCATAGTTTTTTTTAAAAAAAAAATTAAGTGTGTTTATAATAATAATAAAAAAATTTATATTTTATTTCGTTTAATTGTGAATTTGAATTTGCAACCTATAGAATTACAGCTCCAAAGCTCAATCACTGGACCAAGCCTTTATCGCGAAACATGAACCGTGGTTAAAAAAAAGGATTTCAAATTTCAAATTATGTAAAAAAAGTAATTTTATCTATTTTTAAGTAAAAATTTGCTACTTAGTTGTGAAAATACATAATCTTATTAATAAAATTTAGAATTTGTTTAAAAGTATAAATATATATTTTTTAATTAAAATGATAACTTAATAAAATGACTGTTTTTAAATTACTCAAAATTTTATACGGTTAGTCTACAAAATTATTATTTTTAATGAAAAAAATATTATTTTATTTTTTTACTAACTTTTAAAACTACATGCACTATTTAAAAAAAAAAATTCTCTAAGCGCCTTTTTAAAAAACATTCAAGCCATATGACATTTTTTTAAAGTTTACTTTTTTTATAAATAACACGTATCTTTGTTATCATTTTCAGTTTGTTCACTCACTGGCCTTACGATATTATGTTATCATTTTCGCTTCTTCTCTACTTGTTATTTTGCTTTTTTTTTGTTAGTATTTCATTTCTGGCCATATTTTGCATGTTCCTGTCTCAAACCTATTACCTATTTATAATCCCTGCATCAACTATTCATGATTTTTTCGAGTTCTATTCTATCAACGTTTGCCCACTAGATGAAAGTGGTATATCATTTCAAATGCTTCTAGCGGTGGTGGTGTAGATCTAGAGATCTACATATTTTCATAACAATATTTTCATATCTAAGTGTTGAGAAGGTTTTCTGGAAGATATTTTGTTTAGTTTATATAAATTTTATAATTTGGGCAATTTTTTTTGGATAAATGTTATTCGGTTCAAGAGCTATGACTTGTTATCCTTTGTGTTTGTTTGTTTTGCTACCATTTTGATAGACCTTGTTTGCTTTTTATGGTCCTTATATTGCCCTTATATGGACTTATCCACCTATTGGATTTATGTATATGTTTGGCTTTGTCCCTTGCTTTGCTCTTGATGTACTAATGTTTATCATAATGTAATGAAAGATGACACTTTATTATTGTTGAACTCAACATGAGATGAGTTGACTCAACTTATGTTAAAAAGTTTTGATCGTGGCAAATATGTTTAGTTATAGTTTATTAAATCAATACTAATTTATCTTATGAGGTAACTTAGTTTAGTTTGTCATGAGTTGTTATTGCTGGAAAATATTCCAAGTATAAGTTACTCAGCAAGAGTTATTTATAAGATTGCTCACCGTACTTTAATGTGTTACTTTATTTGCTGAGTTATTTGTTCACTGCAAGCGCTGACCAATTGTTTGAAGAAAAATGGAATATCCTCTTGAGTTGTCTTTTTTTGTAAAAATTAATGCAAGAAAAAAGGGTAACACTGGAAAACAGAATAACAGAAGACAAAAACAAAAAGCTGTAGGGAACAATTCTTAAATTTTAAAGAGAAAAGCTGCAACGGGTTAAAGTCACCGTACAAAAAGTTGCACGTCTCTACTGCATCAGCGCGCACCCTGTGATGTTATAGTATAAGAGGAATGGGAAGAAGACACATAGTTGAAGCGTGCCTTTCTTTCTAATGGAAATCTCACTGCCGGTAAACAAGAAGTACAAATTTCACAACAGACTGATTTTGTCTCATAAGAAACAATTCTAGGTCATAACAGATCAATTTGAAATCTCTAATGGTGGCATGATTCTTTCTCATAATAGGGAGATTCAAATCGCAATAGGCATAAATTGAAGAAGAAGACAAACAAGTTAATAGTGGCTACCTACCCGCTTATAAAAGGAGCAAGAAAGAGACATTTAGAAATTTGTGATTACACCTGAAAATCTCAAGCTAAAACTCTGGAAATTTCTTAGCTCAACAAATTTCAAATTCTCAAGGAAAGAACCTCATTTCATATCAACTTTCAACTGTGTTAGAGAGGACCAGTTACATAGATCATTCAAATTGTAACTCTGATTGTAAGTGGAATCAACATCTTATAAGTTGAGTTCTATAAAATTAATTTTGGGAAAATTTGAGTGACTGGGTGGAAGAGGTGTGAGCACTGGATTTTAATGATCCTTCTCGTGAAATGATGATGAGAGCTAGATAATGCAATCTTTTATAGGTTTTATCCACTAGAGGTGTTTTTACTGCTACAAAGTTGACTTTGGCCAAGTTTCGAAGACCTAGGCTACCTTTAGAGACTCGTAAGGATCACACCTGGGGATACGAGTCTATGGGTTGACCCGTACTGCCCCACCTCCATCGTACACCCTGAAGGGACTCATACGGGTCCCACCTAGACCTGTACGGGTCCTCTCCACCCATATGGGTGCCACCTTTGGCCAATCAGGCCATACTGATTGCAATCATACCTTATTTGATTAAAATCAACCATAAATGGGATTTATTGTGTTCAAACACGCAATTTTCCTATAAATAGATGCATTTTGCCTCACTTTCAAAGAGAGACAATAGGAGCCAATTCAAGAAATATACATACACTACACTTTATGATTTTTCCAGCATTTTTCTAAGTAATAGAAAGGGTATAGAAGGGATATAGAAGTGATGAAATGGGGAGAAAACTATTCCTCTTTGGTTTTGTCCACATTTTATTTCTTTTTAGCTTCATATTAGGATTCGTGGAGGTTCTTTCCACACAAACACTTACCAAAATAGTCCTAAAATCACCATTTCCTCATCTACTTTGGCTAGACTCTCTCTCGGCATTGGGATCACTTCAAAATGGATTCACGGCATAAAGTTGCGCTCCTGAGTTTCAAAGAGACTCACTTTCTATTTATTTTATTGTCATTTTAATTTTTTTGGTTTGATCTATCCTTTGATCTGTTTTGGGTCTGGTCTTGACCCATATGAGCCTTGTTGGCACCTATATGCCCCTATGGTGGCAAAACTAGTGTGCCATACCTATATGGAAGGAAATCCCATTTTATTCTATTCTTTTTCTATAAATCTGTTTCATTTAAACTAAAAATGAGGTTCTATTTGGGTCCAAACATGACCCGTACGAGTCCCCCATACCCGTATGAGGTTCCCTTAGTAGCTATACAGGTACTTCCCACCCTTATGGGTACTGGCCCCCAGGCAGAATATCATTTCCCATTAACCTGTAAAACGAACCTAACATCACCATTTTCCATGCGATCATTTTCACTCATAATCTGGTAAATCAACCCACGAAAAGTTAAAATGTGTTTTCATAACAAAATACATTGAAGACCCGTTACTTCTTTTCGATCCTAGAAGCCGCCGGAGTACTATAGATCACAAAATCGCCACGCTAACATAATCACATTTTTTTCTAACAAAATGCTGACTTCTGATGTACAGTAGTTGTGCTAATGTTCCATGCAGGCCAATTTATTTATTTTTGTTTTATAACTTAGAACAAAAGTATAGGATCCCTTGTAATTCCCTCATTTTTCCCCGATCTCAATTTTATTCCCCCTTTATTGCTTGTGCTTTTTATAAACTGTTGAACGCATGAATCGTGTATGAAAGAGTATAGAAAAATAGGATTTCTGTAATAGTTCCCCAAATGATGAAACGAAAATGGTTTTATGCGGCGAATTTAATTTTGAATTAATTAAATGAGAAATAAGTGACTCACCTGATATCCGAGTCTCTGATCCAAAAGGTATGAGTCTCTTGCCCAATGGGAACTATACCAAAACTCTTTCCCAAGTAGACATCTTGGGTGGCGACTCTATCATTTGTATCAAGATTTAGGTCTCGATTCTTTTAGTCATAAAAATTGGGTAAATGAGCAAAATTAAACTAATTGATTTCATCACACTTAAATAAACAAATCCTAAGTAGACCCCGCCGTAAGGTGCCAAGGAAATCCATATATTTTTGCCCTAACACTTCACAGTGGTAACTCCACTAGGGATATAATCTTTAACTTGCAAAATTTTGGTTTGTAGTTTTTGAAAGACTTAAAAGACTGAGAGAAGCACCGAAAATCATTTAGTTAATTCAACCCGCTTTCTTTTTCATCATTTGGGAAAATTATTACACTCTATCTTCTCACCTCCTTCTATGTAGCTAGATGCGCTCTTCTTTTAGCGCTAGGATAAGGTGACCTATCATTCTGTGAAGCTTGCAAAGGTGTCACTCGTGCCTGCCAGGAATTGAGGACACCCTAGTGGGTAGAACACTCATTGTCACCTCTATAAGGCTTGGTGTGATGTGACTTACTACATTAACTTCCATTACATCCTTACACCCTTCTTATCGAAAGCCTTAGAATTTTACCCTTTAGGTACCCTTTTCTTGTGAGATTAGATTAGGTCGCCCTTTGTTATCCTCGCGGTAATCAAAGGAAAATACCTTTAGAATTGGTGGGAGGAATAAGGTTGGAAGAAAATGCTTCACATGTGTTGTGTTGTATTCCCTTGTATATTGACCTCACCATGCATTATTGTACATGACTCATGCATAACTAAACCCATACATGTACTGATCTTTTTGTCATTACTAAAGTTCGAGACAAGATTTGGCAACCTCAGTCGATCAGTACACTAGTCCTCACTCCAGTTCACCCAATGGCTCAGTTTGGTCAGGCAGTTCAGCCAGCAAATCCAATGCTCCTCACAGCTAGTGGTGGGTCTCATTTGCTCCATCGAGAGGCCATTCCACAAGTTCACCGCAGTAAGGGCCGAAGTCGGTTTTTTGACTTCGTGGTTATGCCAAAGGGGACAACCCTCCCTTACTCATCTAGTTTACCATATGGTATGACTCACGACTAAAAGGTTCACCCTATGACTCTCGATGATATCTCACCTTGGGAAACTCCTCTTGTGAAGCTTTTCAAGAAGTTAAAAAAGTACGGGTTGATTGAGCACCTCCAGCCATTTATACCATCGAAGCCTAAAGAAAGGGGACACTTTTGTGTTTACTATGTTAGCCCTGACTAGCCGATGAAGGCTTGTAAAGACCTCCTCAAAGCCATTACAGTCTCAATCGATGAGACAAAGATATGTGAGCTTAAGCTGAGAGGGGAGGAAGTAGCCATGATCAACTCAGGTTTAGAAGAAGATGAGGTATCGCAGCGCATATTAGAAATCAAGAAGGCTAAGGAAGAACCGTCAATAATGGATTTGATGGCTATCAAATAGTGGAATAGGGAGCCCATCCATGATTATTTCCAATGGTGGTTAACTGTCTTAGTAGCTCTTAAAAGAAGGCCTTACGAGAAAGAATTAGCCGACTGATTCATCTTTGGGCTACGCCCTTGCCTCCTCATGATAGCATTCGTACAAATATACAAGACCATTCTTGAGTGTTACAAAGCAGCCATAGAAGCAAAAAAGCATTTTGAGATAGTGAAAGCCAGTAACCCATCAAAGATCAAAGTAGACAAAGCCATCGATACCCTTACCACTTCAATGTATACCATCCTATGTTTGGGGGATGAGAAGAAGACCACTATCCAAGAAGCCTTGAGAAACCTAGCCCAAGTCACAAGAGTCACCATGGATAATGTGTTGACTGAAGAACAGTTGCAAGTTCTAGATCGCGACCTGACCCACCTCTTAATAAGTGACCACAAAGACCCTCTGCCTATGGAGGATGACAATGCAATTATATATAATGAAAATGATATAGCCTTCGAGCACCCTAATAATAATAATGGCAATTATTTTGCTTGCTTGTTTGATGTTTCGCCTGATGGCACCATGCATTCATCGGACCATACACATAATGTTTTTATCATTCATGATGTTTCATTGCATGACATTAACTTGGGTACTACAGAAAATCCAAAAATGGTAACAATAACCAATGACTTAACCCCTATAGAGAAAAGAGAAATGATAAAAGTGCCTAGAAAACATGTTAACGCTTTCTCCTAGTCCTACGAAGACATGCCTAGGGTAGATCGTCAAACCACCGATCATCGTATCCCAACCGATCATAAGTTCAAACCAGTCAAGCAAAAGTTATGAAGGCTACGTCTAGAATGGGCCAACAAAGTAAAGGCCAAGATTGCCAAGTAACTCGAGGCCAAGTTCCTTAAGGTAGTTGAGTATCCAACATGGTTAGAAAATATGGTCTCGATTTCGAAGAAGGATGGAAAGGTCAGGGTGCATGTTGACTTCCATGACTTAAATAAGACATCTCTAAAGGATGACTTCCCATTGCCTCATATCGATGTGTTAATAGACAGCACCACCAGGGCCGCAATGTATTCATTCTTAGATGGTTTCTTTGGGTATAATCAGATCTTAATGGATATTATCGATAAGGTAAAGGCAGATTTCATCATAAAGTGGGGAGTATACTGTTACAAGGTAATGCCCTTTGGGTTGAAGAACATTTGGAAACTTATTAGAGAGCCGTGATCACCCTACTTCATGATATGATCCATAAAGAGGTTAAGGTTTATGTTAATGGCATGCTAGTGAAATCTAACTCGAGGGAGGACCATCCAAAAATCTTAAACATGTTCTTATTAAGGATTGAGAAGTACAACCTCCGTTTGAATCTGAAGAAGTGTGTGTTTAGGGTGACATCGGGAAAACTCTTAGGCCACATCGTTGTGAGCATAGGATTTTACAGTCCCTCTTGCGAGACAATGACGACGTATATTCGTATTTTTAATAGTTAAAAATTCTTTTCAAATTTTTATTATGGAAAAATTCACTTTGACATGTCCGACTACGGATCCAGTGGAAGCTCAAATCGTGATTTGCACCGAAAAATAAATTTAGTCCTAAGTACCCTAAAAAATGCAAAATAACCAAAATTAACTGTAAAATCCCACTTAAATCACTTTTTGGGCAGAGTTGACCTTTATGCACCTTTTTAGGCTAGGCCATACTTCTCTTTTTAGACTTGGCAGAGCCTTGAAGCCGCCAGTAGCTTCAGTGATACGCTAGCAGTATCATCCATATTATCGGTAGTCTGACTTTTGCAGGCAGACAACGTTTTACCATGTCTTTGCTCGATATCAATCGGATAATCGAGAAAAGTCATTTTCTTCAGGATTTTAGCCTATAAAAGGCCCCTTTCTAGACAAAAATAGGAGTTGGCATCTCTTAACTTAAATTTGAGAGATAATTTTAGTGAGATAAGAGTAATTTTAGTGAGATAAGGTGAAGAAAAGGTAAGAAAAGGGGAACTACTCCATCTTTTCTTGGTTTTTCTTTATTGATTCTCTTAGAATTAACTTAAAATCAGTAGAACTTAGTTTAAAATCAATCTAGGATTTAGAGACTTAAATATTTAGTTCACTACCCAAATCATCATTTTTAAGCACCCCCCCCCCCCGAGGTGTCATTTGGATCACGAAGAGGTGGATTCACGGCCCTGAGGTAAAATCCCGAGTCTCATAGCTCTTTGGCATTTTTTCTTATTGTTTGTTATTGTTATTTGGTGTTTTGTGCTTAGTTTTAGGTTTTCGGTCTTTTTTCAACCGTTAACTGCTGTTGCTGCAAGAAAGTGAAACCACTATTGACAAATAAAGCTGCTAGCGGTATCATTCATGTCACCAACGACATCAATGATACCACTAGGAGAACCCTTTGTCACCAATGGCTTTGTTTTCTTATGGGATCCTTTCTTTATGGTACCCAAAATGTCCGTCTGCAAGCCTGTGTAAGTAAAAACGCTAGTGGCATCAATGATGTCACCGACAAATTCACTCGTACCGCCGGCGGTATGACATTCTAGACAATAGATTTATTTTCCTTTTTCATTTAGACCAAGTTTAATTTCTGAAGCTAGGATGAACAGTGCAATGATAGGTATCCAGATTACCCTAAAAACAGTCCTCACCCCATAACATGTTGCATTTTCACTAATAAACCAGTTAAAACAACAATTGAGACTAAATGAAAAATGAGGTTTCTCCACAACGGTGTTCAAGAATCATTTTTTGCCATCCAATCGGACTCCACAATTTATGCCATGATCACACTACCCCGAGTCTTATTTTGTTCACTATTTATGCATGCTATATGTGATATATCTTGTATACGTGTTGTATCTGTGCTAACCTTTTTCGTGTAGGTAGATTTAGGTTAGATGTATGTTAGGACTTTGGAACTTTTATTTTTCGCTTTATAAAAATGTATATGATTTTGAAAGCCTTGTAATTATTATTTTAATTTCCGCATTTTTATTTGTTTGATGACTGTAATAATTTATTTATCACTTTAAATGCTTGCTATAATGCGCTAACAAAAATATAAATCGAAAGCACTACAATAGGGTGGATTAAAACCGATTAAGAAAGAATGACACTTTTAAATTGGCCAACGTAGAATAGATAACATCATCCGAACTCGGAATCTCTATTTAGGGTATGGTCTACCATCCGGTGGGAAAATCGTACCAAAATTTCTCATTTGAGCTGAACCGAGTGGCGACTCTATCTTAAATACAGGATTTTGATCTCGTGTCTTTTGAGCAGTAAAATATGCAAAACCATTTTCTACCATCACATCCCACGTACACTCATTTTTTAGAGGTCGGTCCTCCGACCCACTTTGCAGCCGTCCGAAATGTCGTCCGATCACAGTGGTGACTCTGCTAGGGATCAATCTCTTTAAACTTGAAACTTAAAATTTTCAATTTGTTTAAAAGATTTAGATAATGTATTGAAATCATTGGCCAAATTAAAACTTCTGTTGGGAAACAATGATCCCGAAGAACAAATTGAAGACAGATTGAATCTAGTTTGAAGAAAACAAAAACAAGAAAACAAATACTCAAGGAACAAAAACATGTAATCTCCTTAATCCAAAAATGGAAGCATAAAGTCCAAAGCAAGTCATTAGGACAAACATTGAAGACTACAAGTACCTAAGTATATAATAGAAGCATCCGATTAAAGTTTGGAAAGGAAACAAACTTTAAACCGCTCAAGATCAACATCCGGGAGAAGACTGATTGAATAGCATCCAGATACATCATGATAAAAGTCATCTGAAAGATAAAGTTAAAAAGATAAAAGGAAAAGTTTCAAGAATACCTTTTCGCTCCTTTTTTGGTCTAAGAGTCAAAGATCCTTTTCCCATATGCAAGATAAAATATAGCTAGCAAGCTTTTTAGAAAAGGACAGAAGGACTGACACAGGAAAGAGAAAAGGTAACAACCTTTTCTACCTAAACCAATAGGAAAGGTGCGTGAAGCTCACACTCTGGATTACATGCATAAAAGTTACAGAATTGCTAAAATACAAGGAAAGCAATCACTGACAATTTTTTAATCTCAATCCCAAGAATTCAATAGGACAATTACTCAGTCTAATGGATTAATCAACGGATCCGGATATGCCACATATTACCTGATTAATGGTGAAGATTTAATTCAACATCAACAACTCACAATGGCTACATTTATGATAGAAGCCTATAAAAGAGAAGCTTGACAAGTTGAGAAGGTGTTGGTTGTTCTAAGAAAAACATATACAAAAGAATCTGCTATTACAATCAATGTCAGAATTGCTCCAAGAAGTAAATCATTCCAAATTAGTTTGTAAGAATTCTCAAGTAAGTATAAACTTGAAGAATTCAAAAACAAAACACTTGAGAAAAACAAGTTGTAAAAATCTCATACTTGGGTAAGTATTGAGATTGGGATATAGCTTAGAGTTGGTGCTTTAAGTGGGATCTCCCTGTAGGACTCATCTTAGGTTTGGGTAGAAATCTAAGTGGTATATCCTGCTAAAGATAACAGGACTCAGCTAGGAGTTGGTGCTTCTAGTGGTATATCCTACATCCAAAACGGGTAACCATCTGGAGATAAATTGTAAGGCTTGATTCCTGTCAGTTAGAAAGGAATCCACTAGTGGAAAAACCTTGGAGTAAGGACACTTTGGGGACTGGAGTAGGCGGGGCCAAATTAGGATAAAAATATGTGTTTGATTTTCTAACCCTTTACTTTATTTGCATAACATTGCATATTTGCATCATCCAGATCAAATATATCTAGATCATATGAAACAAGCTACACAAGACTTTCTAAAGTCTAATTAATTCCATAAAAAAGGGTCATTCACCCCCCCTTTGACCTTATGTAGACCATCACAAGAACCAACAAATGGTATAAGATCAAGTGCTCATAACTAGAGATCTAACAATCTCAAGTTAAAGGTCCAATTTTGATCTAAGAACCAAAACGAGTTTCCAAAACTCATAACTCCTTCATGAGGGTATGTCCCTTACCTATCCTCCACTCTTCACCGATGAACACTACACAATTTAGGAAAATCGGATGAAGAATTTCATTCAGGCAAAAAGCATGATGGCATGGATGGCCATTGAAGATGGCCCATATGATCCTACTCACGAAGTAGAGGGTATAACTACCCAAAACCCTCAAGTTTATGGGATGAGAATGATCTTAAAAGATTGCGTGAAAATATAAATGATATTAATATGCTTCATTATGCTCTTAGTGTAGCTGAATTCAATAGAATATCTGGATGTAAAACTGGGCAAGAAATCTGGCAAAAGCTTGAAGTAACCTATGAAGGAACAAATAAGGTCAAGGGAACCAACATTGGTCTACTACAGCAAAATCTAGAATTCTTTAAGATGGAACCCAAAGAATCTATTAGTAACATGAATCCTAGATACACCAATCTAGTAAATGGAATGAAAAGGATCGGAAAGGAGATCTGAAAAGTAGATATGGTCAAGAAAATACTCCAGAGTCTCACTAAGGAATGGGATAACAAAAAGACTGCCATTGAGGATGCTCATGACTTAAACTTCTGTAGTTATGATGAACCTACTGGTAATCTCCTAACTCAAGAGTTATCCTTGGAGAGATATAGCTAATAGGAGAAAAAGCCTGAAGAAAAGAAGAAGGCTATTGCACTCAAGGCAAATTCAGTTGGATTAGCTTCCTCCGGATCAGACAAGCAACTAAAGGAATCTCACTACAGTAAAGAAGATATGGCTATACTAGCCAGATATTTTGATAGATTCCGAAAGAAGAAAGATAGAAGGAGATCTAGAAGGTATGAGTCCAACAGATCAAATGAAGGCACTTCAAGAAGGGACAAGCCAAGAAAGGCTTCGGAAGAAACGAAAGATCTGGAAAAAGATGCTGCCTACTTTGAATATGGAGAAAAGGCCAATTCAGAACCAAATGCCCTAAGCTCAAAAGAGACAAGAAATATAAGAAGAAGGCCATGGTGGTCACATGGACCGATAGTGAAGAAAACAATAGTTCATCTTCCACAGAGGAAGAAGAAACTGCTGTGCATTCATGGCACTGACAGATCCAGAAGGAGAACAATCTCGAAGAAATCCATCTAAGAAAGACACTGAGCAAATTGAGGAATTAGAATCAGATACGGCCACCACTGAGGTAAAATCTCACTCAAACTCTGTTTCTAAGCTTGATCTTGCTAGAGCTTTAGGGGTTGTGATCCACAATGTAAGGAAAAACACCAACGTAATCAAATCCCTACAAACATAAGTGCTAGAGCTTGCTAAAGATGCTGAAGCAATGACTCAAGATATAAATTTGATAAGGGCCACAAAGTACATTGATGTGGTTGAGGAGAATTTCCTAAGGAGTTAGGTGTAGATCTTGAGTACAAACTTTACAAGGCTAGATAGGGAACTAACCCTAATGAAGGAGGCATCCGGAAGGAAATCAAGTCCTTCACAAAGAAGAAGGAATCCAAGGCAAGCTGCACTAAGAAATCCAAATCAAAAGAATCCAGTACCACCAATCAAAAAGAAAAGAAAGTTAGAAGGAAACCTCAAGTACAAAGATTCATAGTTGCTTAAAAGGGAAATGCTAATATAATGTATGATGAGCAACCTATCAAGCAAAGAAAGAACCATAGAGCAGAGATTGCACCTCCAACCAGCTTTCGGATACACACTGGACAAACAAGTATATAAGAAGCCAGATACATTGGAAATTATGGAAAAGAGGATCTTAAAAAGATCCTGAATAAGCATGAGTAGAGCAGACCCAACTTTGGGTTTAGGTTTTGTGGGAAAAACAATCATATTACTAAATTATATAGATTGAAAAATGGTTATCATGATGTTTATCCTAATCTTGAAATGGTTCATAACCCGTGAGGACCCAAATCTGCTTGGGTACTCAAACCCACTTGATCTATTTTGTAGGTATGCCTTAGGTCTACAGTAGATCAACATACGTAGTACATTAATAGTGGATGCTTAAGGCACATGACTAGTGATAAGAAAGCCTTCATCAGTTTAATCCGGAAGAGAGGTGAAAAAGTAAGCTTTGGAGACAACCAAAAGGGACAGATCATTAAATATGGTGCCATTGGATCTGAAATAAAGATAGAAGATGTCTCACTAGTTGATGGACTGAAGTTCAACTTGCTGAGTGTAGCAAAACTTTGTGATTAAGGTAGGAAAGTCACCTTTGATTTCGGAGGATGGTCAATCTTTGATAGTAAGTCAAATCAACTCATTCTTTATGAAATTAGAGTAAATAATGTTTATTGTGTCAACATTAAAAATTAGAAAAAGAATATATGGTTGGTGTCTAAAGAAGAAGAATCATGGCTATGACACCGAAGGTTGGGACATGTAAGCATGAAACTCCTATCCAAATTGGCCAAAAAGGAATTGGTTATGGGTTTGCCTAAAGTAGCTTTTGATAAGGATTATATATGCATTGCATGTCAATTAGGTAAAAAAACATAGAAAAAGCTTCCATTCCATCTCATACATACCTTCCAAAAGAGTTCTTGAACTCTTACACATTGATTTCTTTGGTACAATCAAACCAATGAGTTTAGGTAGAAGAGAATGCACCATGGTCATAGTGGATGATTATTCTCGCTATACCTGGGTTGCTTTGCTAGCTAGCAAAGATGAAGCCTTTGACTAGTTCTTAAAAATATTCATCAGGATAGAAGTAGAACAGGGCATAAGCACTTCACGCATTCGGAGTGATAATGGAGGTGAGTTCAAAAATAAGCACTTTGCTGAATTTTATGACCCCAAGGGCATTGATCATAGCTTTTCTGCCCCTCAGACACCTCAATAAAATGGGGTTGTTGAAAGTAAAAATAGAACATTAGTTGAGATAGCACGGACAATGCTAATTGAGAACCATTTCCCTAAGTATTTTTGGGGTGAGGCCGTAAACACAGCATGCTACATCTTAAATAGAGCTCTTATTAGAAAGACCATAGAAAATCTGGAAGGGAAGGAAACCCAAAATTAGGTACTTCAAAGCCTTTGGAAGTAAATGCTACATCCTGAATGATAGAGAGCAACTAGAAAAATTTGATCCTAAATCTAATGAAGCAATTTTCCTTGGCTACTCAACACATAGCAAAGCTTACAGAGTCTATAACAAATGAACCCAAACTGTGGTATAGTCAATACATGTGGATTTTTATGAGACTAACCATGCAGGGAAAAGAAGCTCCAATCCGAAAGACTTAACTCTGAAAGTTGAAAATACTGAAGAAAAAGAGGAAGTACAGATTCCAGATTCCTTTCAAATCAATAAATACAAGGAAGAAGATATAGGAATCAAATTCAATACAGGAGCATCGCAAGTGAATCTCAATCAACGTGAGATTACTTTCATGGATGATCAAGAAGTGGAAATTTGAGCAGAAGAGGAACAAGCTGTAATACAACATGAAGATCTGCAAAGAGAGTTCCAGACTCACATGTTTCATCCAGTTGAAGCCATTTTGGATAATGTTCTAAATCCTATAAGAACTAGAGGACAATTGAATAGGATGATGAGCCATGCTGCTTTTATATCTCTCATTGAGCCAAAGAAATTTCAAGATATAGAAGAAGATGAAAGTTGGATGACGGTAATGCAAGAAGAGCTAGATCAATTTACTAGAAATGATGTCTGGGATCTAGTGCCACTTCCAGAAGGTAAATCAATCATTGGTACCAAATGGGTATTCTAGAATAAGCTAGATGAATTCGGAGTGGTGGTGAGAAACAAGGCAAGATTGGTTGCTCTAGGCTACAATCAATAAGAAGGCTTTTACTTTGAAGAAACCTTTGCCCCGGTAGTAAGATTAGAGGAAATCCGGATTCTATGTGCTTTTGCATCATTCACATTGTTCTAAATGCACGTCAAAAGTGCATTTCTCAATGGAGTTATTCAGGAAGAGGTCTATGTCAAGTAGCCACCTAGATTTGAAGACTCAAAACATCCGAATCATGTATACAAGTTGAAGAAAGCCCTTTATGGGTCGAAGCAAGCACCAAGAGCCTGGGATGAAAGACTCACTTCATTCCTCATATCCTAGAGTTACATCCGGGTTAAAGCAGACACAACCCTTTTCATCAAGAAGAAAAAGGGGGATGTCTTTCTAGTCTAGATCTATGTGGATGACATCATCTTTGGAGCAATAGATGAAAAGATGTGTGAAGAATTCAACACTGAAATGCAGAAGGGATTTGAGATGTCCATGTTAGGAGAATTGAATTTCTTCCTTGGTTTACAAATCAAGCAAAGTCCGTATGGAATTTTCATCAATAAGTCCAAGTATACCAAGGAAATTCTAAAAAAGTTTGAAATGGACAAGAGCATATCTATGTCCACTCCAATGGGATCAGATACAGTCCTTTCAAAGGATTTTGAAGAAGAAAATATGGATCAGAAACTCTACAGAGGAATGATTAGTTCACTTTTATACTTGATAGCTAGTAGACCTGACATACACTATATAGTTTGCTACTGTGTAAGACATCAGTCCAATCCTAAGGATTCACATCTCAAGGTAGTAAAGAGAATCCTTAGATATCTACTGGGAACAATAGAAGTTGGGTTATGGTATCCTAGTAATGGAGACTTCACACTACATGGCTTCACAGATGCAGACCATGGCAGAGATACTATTGAAATAAAGAGTACATCCGGTGGCTACCACTTCCTTAGAGATTGCTTGGTTTCATGGTATAGTAATAAGCAAATTTCAGTTGCCTTATCCACCACAGAAGTAAAGTATATGATAGCCGAAAGTTGTGTTGCTCAACTCCTATAGATCAAGCAATAGTTGGAAGACTGTGGAGTTCAATCCGGATGTGTGGATGTTATGTGTGATAACAAAAGTGCAATTGATGCATAAAAGAATCTAGTGCTGCATATCAGGATGAAGCATGTTAACATCAGACACCATTTCATCCGGGATCATGTAATGAAGAAGGATGTTACACCGGTCTACATTCCAACAAATGAGCAAAGGGCAGATATCTTCACTACGCCATTAAGTAAAGATCAATACAACAAGCTAAGAGAGTCAATTGGAATGCGTAATCTGATTTAAAGAAGAATCTGGAAGACGATCTGGGATTAATTTGGACTTTTATGAATCAAAGAATCAGGAAGAGAAGAAGAAGTAAAAGCTGACTTTGGATCTGGAAGAAGATTGCTAGCTTAGTAGTCAGAAAAGACAAATAGTAGTAAAAGTGGAGGAAAAGTAACTGTACACGTTTTGAATTTTAAATGTTTATTGGGCATTACACGCGTGGCAAAAGCAATTGTCATTTTACAAAATAAACCAATCCAATTCTCCGATTTAAACGCCATTTACCTCTTTCCTTAAAATTAACTGCCATCTCATCAATTTAGTTAAATTTAACTGCATCTAGATTACCATTATACCCTCACTTTAGAAATTCTATAAAAACCCCCAAAATCCTTCTCCTTCTTCACGCAAGTAATACTCCTAATACTCTGCAAATTTCATTTCTCAAAACCCTAAATTCCCAAAAAACTCTTTCAAAATTCCCAAATGGCAACTCAAAATCTCAAACTCAAGTCACCCTTCCCTCAAATAACATTTTTAAGATGGAAGATCTTAAGGATTCTGACTTCATTCTGGTAAAGAAAGCTACAACAGACACTATCATCCCATGAGATTTTATGGGAGATGATTATCTCTTTTCAACAGACCCAATCAATCATCTCCTTAGAGGCCAAGGATTAGAAACCTTCCTTAAAATGCACAACCTAACCTATCTAGTGTTTGTAAAGCAATTTTAAGATAATCTCAAAGCCCATAATTATTATGATGCCCTCTTAACGACCGTAGATGGCAAAGAGATCACTCTAACTCTAGAGTTCTTTGTAACTCATCTCAACATGAAGAATGAGGGAGTGGTATTAAGGATGGATGGAGATGAACATAAGGTGAAGTACAAACCATTGAAGTGGCTTCTAAAGAGATATTTTTGAGATAAGTTCTCCACGTACTGGCCAAAGACTCCCAAATTCCTATAGTTCGTAGTGGCAAAATTTGTGCTAATCTGGAAGGCATCTCGCACCATAGTTTCCTCATTCCAGCACTGTGTGATTTAGCACTGGATATAGAGTATGGTAATCAACATGCCTATACTCCTAATTCATTTCATCAGGTAGCACAAATACACTCATAGATTCCTCATAACTCAAATCCTGATTGAAAATGGGATTGATGTCACGAAGGAGGAATTGGTGGATTGGAAGGCTACATTGGAGAAAATTTTCAAGAATCTGTCCTTTGGGGAAGAATGGGATGAAGAGAAGGCAATTAGACTAAGGGAAGAAAGAAAAGAGAAGAGTAAGGTCCAAAAGGCCAGAGTTGAAATTGCTCCGAAAGCCAAGAGAGCCAGAACAACTAAGTCAAACGCTCAAAGAAAAAGTAAATCCCAAGCCCATTGTTGAGGAAATAGATGAGGACAAACTTCCCCTTACTTAACTAATGAAAAGCACTCCTGAAAGGCCTAAGAACAAAGGAAGGCTCATCGAGACAACTGATAAGAAAATAAAACCAGTTTGCAAACTAGAAGCAAATGAGACAATTATAGTGGCAGCTGCTATAATCCGGAGGGGATGGAAACAAGGGGAAAAGATAACCATCACTGATATCTTGGAAGTAGAGGATGGCTCCAATAGTGAAGAGACCAGGGATGGGGAGCCAATGCCAAAGAGTCAATTGATTCAGAAAGGATCTACCTTTGATGAAATAGTAAAATCCAAGAGAATAAACTGGGTATTAAAAAGCCAACTGCTGGAATTACAATTAAAGAACCGACACCAAAAACTCTAACACCAGTAGATTTAAGCAAAGGCAAAGAATTGGTTATTTTTACTAAGAAACTAGTCATTTCGGATAACATCCATCTGGAGGATCCTTAGTATGAGGGAATGATGTCAGTTGTCCGAGACAACTTTAAAGAGAATAGACTGACAAAGGAGGGACTTGGAGGATCATCTGGAGTGGTAACCACTGGCAGTCCGTCAATCGTAATAGCCTCAAAAGATCTAGTGCTTCTCAAAGAGGCTAAGTATCCGGATGAAGACTTGTTCCTATTTAAAGCCAGAATAGAGCCTCTTCAGGATAAATTATTAAACACAGAAGGGGAGATGATTGAGTTAGAAAGACCTAAAGAGGTAATTAAAGGGAATGGTAAGGATAATGCCATCATTCCAGACATTGAAGAGGAAGTGATTGCTATAAGTCCTGTTAAGGCAATAGGAGGAAAGACTGAGGACATTTTCAGTCTTCTGGAATTTGGAGTAGAAAAGCCATCAGATAATCCAGAGCAAACCATTGAGGTAATCCCGAACTCAATCTCTTTTACATACAATACTAATGTGCCTATAATTGATAATACAAAAAAAAGATGATAATGGCAACTTAGATACTGAAACCTAAATGGTATCTAAGGATGACATGCCTAACCCGGAGCAGAATAACTCGGAGGAGGGACATGGTCTGGGATCCAATGATCACACTTCTGAAGTGGACTCAAAGGGTGAGGCCATTCTAAAGGAAAGGAAGGAAGAAGAGAAAGAGAACAAGGAGGAAAAAGAGAGCAGTTAAAAGGAAGAAGAAGTATCCTCAAGCTCTGAGGAATCCGAAAGTAGCTCCGGATCAGAAGAATCATCTTCCTCCGGTAAGAAAAAGAAGCCAGTTAAGCCTAAACCATTCCTAGACTATAATGTCTCAAGAAATGAGAAAATCCACATGGGATTAACATTACTGGAATAAGCTGGACTGGAAGGGCAAAAGGATGATGAATTCAAGCTTTTGCTCCAGAACATTTGGCGCAATTAATATCGATTGAAAGCCTAATGAAAAACCAATCAATGACTTCGAATCTTAAAGAAGAGCTGGGAGAAATTAAGAACACCGTGAAAAGCATTGAGATAAAGGTTGAAAAATTTCCAACAGCTAATCAGGTCACTGAAACCTCCCTGTCAAATATCAATCCAGAATTAACCCCATTCTCCACTACAATTACATCAGGCAACATGATAGCCACTCAAGCAGCAATCGGATTAGACAAAAACTATGCTACTATATCGGGTCACATAACTTCCTCATCAATAGAGCTAAAAACTAAGATCAAGGAATACATTGACAACAAGTTTGAAAACTTAGAAAAATTCATTCCTGGAGCTATAGTTGAAGGTAGAAAGGAAATCACATCCGGATTGACATATCTCAATGAAGAACATCAAGTAGCATAAGAAATGCTTACAAACTTTCTGGATGAGGGGTTACCCAAGCTATTAGCTAAGCACATGGACTATGTCAGTGAAGACTTCCAAAGCGCTCTTTCTGGAACTGAGAAAATCATCCAAGAATGGAAGACCAACTTCAATAAAGAAATATGAGATCTAAATACAACTGTCCATAACTGTAGAAGAGACATAGTTAAATAATTTTCTCATCTCAAATCTGGTATGAATCAATTTTTTATCTTACCTCCCTTTACATTCGGATCTGCCATTCCGGAAAGTCTTCTCCTCCCAATTCTTCAAGACCTAGTCCAGCACATTGGGGACACATGATTCTTCGGATACAAGAGCAATATCACTCTTCTCAAGGCTCTATTTCCCTTATTTGATGAAAAAGATAGAGAGAATGTTATGTAAATCACTCCGGATATGATCAAGTCCTACAAACAGCTCAAGAAGCTTATCCGACTACTTTATCTCACTTCTGCCACAGTGTACACTATCACTGAGAATAGAGAGTAAGGCAACATAGACTACTCTATCTACTCTAGTGCATGGTAAAAGAGCTGGGATTGCAGAAACTATATGGTTATTGACCCCCAAGTTAATGAAAACCAAAAAGGGGAGCAGGGCAAAGGCAAAGAGGGAGAGTCATCTAAGAAAGTGGGGAAATGAATAGCAGCTGATTATTTTAGAATAGCTATATTTTCAATGTACAAATATGTAATAGCTAGTTCTATTTTCACTTATATATATTTCTGTAATTGTAATCCGAAACTTACTTGATGTTGACTATTGTTAACAGCAGGAGTATATATAGTGAAAAATAATTACAAAATTGCTTCTAAGTACAACTGTCAATTGTACTTTAAAAACTTAGAAGCTAGTATGCAAAAATGTTGGGGGAGTTAGGATGCTTAGATTATGGGGGAGTAAATGTGTAAATGACTAAGTATCAAGAATCATACTTAGCTTATAAAAACCCTCATTTCCTTATGCTTATATGTGCTTAGTTTTTATTTTCATCAAATGGGGGAGATTGGTGGGAAACAACGATCCGAAAGAATAAATTGAAAACAGATTCGGATCAAGTTTGAAGAAAACAAAAACACAAAAACAAATACTCAAGGAACAAAAACATGTAATCTCCTTAATCCAAAAATGGAAGCATAAAGTCCAAAGCAAGTCATCAGGATAAATATTGAAGACTATAAGTACCTAAGCACATAATAGAAGCATCTGATTAAAGTTTGGAAAGGAAACAAAATTTAAATCGCTCAAGATTAGCATCCAGAAGAAGACTGATTGAATAGCATTCGGACACATCAAGACAGAAGTCATCCGCAAGATAAACTAAAAAGATAAAAGGAAAATTTTCAAGAATACCTTTTCCCTCCCTTTATGGTCTAAGAGTCAAAGATCATTTTCCCATATGCAAGATAAAATACAGCTAGCAAGCTTTTCAGAAAAGGATAGAAGGACTGATACAGGTGTGAGCACGGAGATTTTACATTCCCTCTCGAGAGATGATGATGACGTATACCCGATTTTATTCCCCATGATAAAAATTTTTTTTTGGAATTTTTATTACCGATATAAAATTCTCTAAGAACTGTATTTTCGAAAAAATTTAGTTCAGCGTATCCGGTAACGCGTTCGGTGGTAGCTCAGATCGATGATTTGCACCCAAAAAATAATTTAGTCCAAAATACCCATGAAAAGTAAAAAAAGATCCCAATAATTCAGTTCTTCCCGATGAAATTTGCTTTTGGCCGGATTTTCTTGGTTTTTCCCGAATTTTGGGTACGATTCGTGCTTACTTTTCAGACCTCTTAGAAGAGTGAGGCCGCCGGCGGCCTCATCCATACCGCCGGCGGTATCATCCATGCCAGCAGCATCATGGATTTCTGCTACAGAACAACTGTGTGCCTTTTTGCTCGATATCCATCGAATAATTGATCAAAGGCAATTTCCACCTGATTTTAGCCTATATAAAGACAATTTCTTAGCTGATGAAAGGGTTGGTAATTACGCATAATTTCTTGGTTTTTGTTCATTGAAATCTCTGATATTAACTTAAAAATCAATTTAATAGGGTTTAGAGCCTTGATTACCCTATTTACTACCCAAATCATCATTTGAGCTCCCTAGAGGTGTCATTGGATCACGAAGTGGTGGATTCACAGCCCTGAGGTAAAAATTTTGAGTCTCATAGCTCTTTGGCTTTCATTTTACTTGTTTGTTGTGTTTTTTTGCTATTTTTTGCTTAGTTTTGGGTTTTCAGTCGCTTTCCGGCCAAAAACAATTGCTGCAAGAAACTGAAGTCGCCAGAGGCATTTAAAGCCGCCGCCGGTATTAACCATGCCTCCAGCGGCATTGTTGATACCGCCAGTGGCCTCATTTTCCCCCGATGACCTTATTTTCTTGCAGGACCCTTTCTTTATGGTATCCAGAATGTCATTCAACCTGCTTGTGGGCGGTATGAAGTTTTGGACAACAGTTTCATTTTTGTTTTATTTCCAACCTAGTTTAATTTCCCAAAGCTAGGATGTACAGTGCAACGACGGGAGTATAGAATTCTCCAAGAATAGTCCAAACCCCATAACATGTGCCATTTTCACTAATAATTTAGTTAAAATAATGATCATGTCCAAAATGGACTTTTCCCTAAAATTCATTCAAAAAATGAATTTTTCAAAGGGAACTTATATTCTAAAATAAAAAATTTTCGAGCTAAAATGGTAGCTCAAACCCAGCCCGGGGCTCTGCCCCCGGACCCTGCTTGGGGTGATGCCCCGTGACCCCTCGAGGGGCTATCGCCCCTCAACCCCGCAAGGGGTGCTACCCGTTGGACCCCGCACGTGGCTGCCGCCCCCCGACCTCACTGCCGGGGATGCCGTTTTGTGTGTTATACCCTGTATATGTGCCGTATATGTGCTAACTATTTTGTGCTGGTAGATTTAGGTTAGATGTATGTTAGGCCTTCGGGTATTTTATTTATTCTATAGAAAAATGTTTAGGATTTGAAAAGCCTTGTCATTATTATTTTATTTTCCGCATTTTATTGGAATGACTGTAATAATTTATTTATTTGCCTCTTTGAATGCTTGATGACGCGATAATAATATATAAATTGAAAACACAAGAAATAGGGTGGATTAAAACCGATTAAGAAAGAATGAAATCTTTTAACTTGGCCAATGCAAAATAGATAACATCATCCAAACTCAGAATCTCCCGATTGAGCTAAACGGGGTAGCGACTCTATTTTAAGTACTGGGATTTCGATCTCGTATCTTTTAAACATTAAAAATATGCAAAACATTTTCACAATCACAATCATCGTGCATTATTTTTGAGGGATCGATCCACCGACCCGGCCTTGCAGCTCGCCTGAAATGTCTTCCGCTCACAGTGGCGTCTCTGCCGGGGATTAATCTCTTTAAACTTTAACTTAAAAATTTCAATAAGTTTAAAAAGATTTTAATGATGTATTGAAATCAATTGCCAAATTAAAACTTCATTCTTTTTCATGACGTTTTATCCTTGCACTTGTAGATAGTTCAGTAATATTAGGTGCCCTATTTTACCCGAGAAACTCGCGAAAGTATCACTCATGCCCTATTTGGAATTGAGGATGCCTAGTGGGTGGATCACTTGTTTTAACCAATACATAAACTCCTGTGATCGCACCTATTTGGGGAGTGGTTGAGTACTAGAAAAAGCTGCGCTGGAAAAAGCCTTAGCACTTTATTCCTTTAGGACTACCAAAACAAACAAAATACTTGGGATGCACTTCTTTTGCCATTTCTAGTAAAGAAGCTAACCTCCATCCTTTCTAAAGAGGCATTATGCGGGAGTCATAAGGTCGAAAGAGGGACGCTTTATGTGCTATATGCTACGTGCTCATGCATCACCCATGCATCGGCTTCAAGTGTCATCCCAATTAGCTTACCTTTACCAATCTCCACTGGCGGAAGAGGTTTAGCAACATCTGTAGGACTTCTTTTGTATCTCCATTAAGTCACAATAAATCACCGTGTGTGATGAGAGGTGTGAACGTCCTCCGTATGTTGGAGGGATAAGCCTTCGCATCATCGCTAACCATATTTACATGTAGCCATATGAGTAAGCATATCACGCATTGATTATTAGGCAAGATTCATTCACACCATCCATGGCATTACATAATCCACGCATAACCTAAACCGCTACCTGCAACTTCAGCTAGAGTAGGTGAAGCTATTGTTGCACCACGGTTTGGAGAATGCCCAAACACCGTTTTATCCATCGTTCTCTCACCCTGATAATCACTATAGAGACTAAAGGATTTTTGCATAGGGATTCCAGTGGGGAGTTAGATTCAAAGTATATTCAGGTGGGTTTAAAATTCTCTCACCTATGAATGCCTTTCCCGAACAATGAAGAGAACATCCTTCCACCAGAGGATCAGTTATGCCCTACTCTCACCTCGGGAGTAGGATCTCAACTGCCCCCTGGATTTGATTTTGGTAGTGTCATGGCTCAATTCCTCCGATCGAATTTATTTTACAACACTATCCAAGAGCAAGTCCAGGCATCTGTCATGTAGGACCTAAAAGATAAGAACTTAGACCGGGTTTCCGAATCAGACATGAAAGCTTAGAGTGGCTCGGCTCAGAACCCTTCGAGCCCTGTTAGGGTAAGGCCTGTTCAGCAAATCTTTCAAGCAGCCCCATCAGCTACTGCTCAAACAGTACCAAACCCATTCCAATTTAGCAAGGCCTCTGCTTTCCTACAAACTTCGGCGCCTTCACCAATTATCCCCTTTGTGCCCTAGAATCTGAGGCCCTTAGCTCAGAGCTCAATTCCACATATGTTCACCAACCAATATCCTACTTCCTCCAATGGATTATCCCAACCTCTGCCATCTTTCAGCCTTCCCTAATTTGTCGTGATACTTAGGGGAATGACTTACCCCCAGAATCTTTTCAACAGCCAGCTGATCACCTGTCCTCACTTGGACATACCTCCACCATCTCCACTTATTCCGAACCATGACCAGGTCAAGCAACCTCCAGGCATGACACCCAAAGTAGCTGCCTTTGTAAGTTAGATAATGGCCTCCTGAACCAATGACTAGGCTACGCAATCTCCAGGCGTGGCACCTAAAGCTGAAGCTCTCATCCGTCAGCCAATCAACGACCAGGTCACATACCTCTAGGCGTGACACTTGAGATTCAAGCCTATATCCATCAAGTGCTGACTACTAACTCAAGCCAAGGCAACGAACCCAAGCAAGGCAAATATTGGGTCCTTGATAATTTCACCATGCCTAGTATGGCATATTATGATGGTTCAGATGCCCCTGCCTCCTATATCATTATGTATGAGCATGTAATGCGAGTAAAGAAGTTGAGTGGTAAAATACTTGCCGAAATGTTCCCGTGCTCTCTTCGGGGTCCTGCTCTTGAATGGTATCATACCTTTCCTTATCACATTATCACCAATTGGAAACTTCTCTCAAAAGCTCTAATTGAGCATTATGGCTTTAACACCATGATGGAAACAACCATTCAACACCTTGAAGGAGTCCACCAATTACCTAGTGAAACATTCAAGCAGTGTATCAATCATTGGGTGGCAACCCAGGCTCTAATGAAGTCCAAGCTCAGCCTCGAGGAAATGATTGTCAAACTCTTAGAAGGGGCACTCCCCATTTTCTGAAAGGAAATGGCCACTGACTCCTTCCTGTCTTATAAGGCTGTTTATGAGAAAGTTGAGATATTTAAGTGCAAGATTGAGTGCGAGCGAGCCAAGAAGGTAAGGAAACCCTGGTAGAAAAAGAACAATGATGCTCTGACTGCAGACCTTGCTCTTGCCAAACCTAAAGCTCTAGCTGCGATTTAGGCCGTCGCTCAAGCCTCTCATGAAGCCCCGGTAGTCACTCCGGCCGCACTAGTGGTTGCCGAGGTCCAACCACCTCATCCTCCTTTTATCTTGGACAACCCATGCAAGTTGCCGCTCAGGATCATCTACAATCGCCTGAGGGAGGCCGGTTATATCCAATCCCTTCATGAATATAAACCATCCAAGCTCGAGGACAAAGGTAATTTTTGCTCGTATCACATTCAAGTAAGTCAAAAAACCAATGAATGTAAAACCCTACTTTCAGCCATCCAACATTTGGTAAGTGAAGGGAAGATCGCTGAACCAAAAAAGGCCCCAAGCACCATGACTAATCCCTTACAGAATTTTAGGAATAAGGTGGGCGCGATCAATTCTAGCTTACTCGAAGTGGTAAGGAAAAGGTGACTCAATTTTTGTCATCGATTCCGGTATCCCATCCATCTCAGTCTTTGACCTAATTACCTAAGCCAACCTAGGGGTTAACTCAATTCAGAGCATGTAAGTAGACCCAACTCTACCTAAGAAAGAAAGCCAACGAGCTCAACCTATCATGGTTTAAAGAATGAAAACCATGAAAGAACCACTCTTCAGCATCGATACCTTTGTTCCGAAAGGGGATTATTTCGATGAGTAGGATGGAGTGATCGGGGAGGCCAAGGCGGTGGACGCCAAATTATTTAAAGTGGATGCGCCTTTAGTCGAGAAGCCGACTGAACTATTTAAAGTCGATCAAGATGAGTCTTTCAGTGTGGACAAGTATGTGCTATAAGACCCAGCTTCATATTTTGATGAACCTCTCTGTCTTTTTGAAACACAAGCCACTCATAGCGTCCTACTCGATAATGTCCTCAACATCACCAGGAGTGGCCGCGTATACCATCCCGAGGACCGTTATCTTTGCTTGAATAAGGACCCGATCCCTAAGAGGGTAGGCACCTCTGTGAGGCCTCCCTCTCCTCCTTCACCTATTCTGACAAGCCTTGAGGTCGATCCCCTTATTACCCAGCTCAAGAACACCTAGGCCCGCTATAGCATCTAGCAGTTGGTCATTAATTCAGATGGGCATCACAAGGGTCTGATAAAGTGACTGCTCAACCTGAAAGCCACTCTAACCACCTCTTTGTCAAAATGTGTGCCAAGGTTGGAGAGGCTATCCATCCAAAGAAAGAATAGTAGATCGTATTCAATCGATTTAATCTTCCAGTTGAGGGTAAGGATCATAATAGGGCTCAATTTATCTGAATGCAACTACTTAATAAGACCATACCCTGTGTAATGGTGGATGATGGCTTTGCCTTGAATCTCTGCCCCTTGAAAGTCCTTCCTCATCTAGGCCTGTCATAGGAAATGCTAGAAAAATCCAACACTGTAATCCGGGCTTACGATGACTTAAAGCGTGGTGTGATTGGGGTCTTTAAAGCAGAAGTTACTATCGAAGGGGTTACAAGCATAGTACAGTTCACCGTGCCCGACATTTCGGTCACCTACTCACTGTTGCTTAGTTGGCCTTGGCTCCATGCCCTAGGGGCAGTGCCCTCTACCCTCCACTAGAAGGTTAAGTTTATACATGAGAATAAGCTTGTGATAATTGAGGCTTACACTGCTTCTGTTGTGGCTATCATGGAAGCCAAGGCTAAGTTTGATGAAGGCCTCCATGTTGCTGTGATTCGTAAAGATGAAAGATCAACCCCTATTTGGCACGACTATCTCTACCCTACTACTAGGAAATTGATGAAGCGAGCTGGGTTTAAGCCTGGAAAGGGCAGTGGAATGTATGAACAAGGGATTATCGAGGCCCTGGAACCAAAGGTGCTTGTCCGCCTCATAGGATAAGGGTACAAGCCTAAGAAAACCTACCACTCTATTCCCATTGGTTACTGTCGCATGGTGACTATCTGCGAAATCCAAAGCAAGAGGCCTTACAAGGGGTAACTTGAGCCTGTCGAGCATAGTGGGAGAATGTGGCTTGGTTTTAAGATCTTTAAGGATGTCTGTAATTTTGAAGTTAGCTGTATGGTCGTTTCTACTGAACTCGAACCCACCAAACTCATTGCACCTATGAATGTCATTCCTGATATGGTTAAGGGAAAGGGGAAAATGTATCATGAGAATGATGCTAGGGGAAGTGATGAAGAACCCGTGGATCAGGAATTTAAAGATACCGCGACTGCTATGACTAAGGCTATGGCATTTCTGATGAAGAAAGGCTGGAAGGATGAGAGAACAGAAGAAGGGGACTCCATGACTGAGATCGTGAAGAAGCTCGCTAGGGCCCTGACTAAGAAAGCCAATCTGTCAAAGGAATCACCACTCACCGTCGAATAGGAGACAACTCTAGAATGTGGCCTGGACTCCATTCTGATGAAGATTACAGAGGATGATCTACCTACTGCTGACATTACCACTAAAGCCCCTTAGCCCGTGGAGGAGGAAAATATGGATGATATAATTTTTAATATTTCTGATGTATTTGATGCAAAAAATGTCTCCTATTAGGCTTTCATTTCAATGAATGACTCTCATTTTGCTTACTTGTTTGATGTTTTACCTGATGGATCCATGCATTCACATAACCACTCGCATAATGTTTTCGATATTAGCGATACTTTTCTAAATGAAATAAATCAAAGTACTGATGACAACCCTAAAATGGTAATCGTTTCCAACGACTTAACTTCCAAAGAAAAAAGTGAGATAATAAAAGTGCTTAAAAGACATGTTAACGCTTTCGCCTGGTCATACAAAGACATTCCTAGGGTCGACCGTCATATTGTCTAGCATAGAATTCCAACCGATCTTAAGTTCAAACCCCGTTTAGCAGAAGCTCTGTTGGTTAAGGCCAGAATGGGTAGAATGAGTTAAGGCAGAGGTTTGAGGTTTATTAAGGCTCGTTTCTTCAAAGTAGTGGAATACCCGACATGGTTGTCTGACATCATTCCGGTCTTAAAAATGGATGGTAGAGTCCGAGTTTGTGTTAACTTTTGGGATCTCAATAGAGTTTTACCCAAGGATGACTTCCTGCTTCCCCACATTGATGTCTGATGTCCTAATTGACAGTGCCGCCAGGGCAGCCATGTACTCATTCATGGATGGGTTCTTGGGTTATAATCAGATCTTGGTTAACATCATCGATAAGGTTAAGACATCATTCATTACCGAATAGGGGGTTTATTGCTACAAAGTAATGCCGTTTGGGTTGAAATATGTAGGGGCTACTTACTAATGCACCGTAACTTCTCTCTTACATGACATGATCCATAAGGAGGTAGAATTATATATGGATGATATGATCATAAAGTCTAGTGCCCGAGAAGAGCACCCCGTTATTCTTGACAGATTCATGACTCATATTGAGAAGTACAATCTCTACCTGAATTCAAAAAAGTGTGTGTTCGGGGTCACTTCAAGTAAACTGCTAGGATATATGGTCAGCTAGAAAGGAATTGAAATGGATCCCAATAAGGCCAAAGCTATCAAGGATATGCCTTGACCAAAAATAGAGAAAGAATTTCAATTATTTCTAGGTTCCTTATAGTATGTCAATCGATTCATTACTCGTCTCACTACTGTGTGAGAGCCTATCTTCAAGCTATTAAGGAAGTAGCAACCGGTTGTATGGAATAGCCAATGATAAGTAGTGTTTGATAGAATCAAGGCCTACCTTTTTGACCCACCCATTCTAAAACTACCCATCCCTGGGAAGCCCTTGATCTTGTAGTTGGCCATCGAGGACTCTTCTTTGGGAGCAATGCTTATCCAGGAGCATGATGATAAACTAGAACACGTAGTCTACTACTTGAGCAAGAAGTTGTCGGATTATAAAACCCGATACTTGATCATGGAGAAAACTTTCACCACTATGGTTTGGCTCATAAAGAAGTTACGCCACTACTTTCAACCCTATTGAGTTTAAGTAGTGGCTAAGATTGACCCGATGAAGTACCTTTGTCAGTCATCCACCTTGGCCTACAAGCTCTCTTGCTGGTTGTTGCTTCTTTTAGAATTCAACATTAAATATGTAATGAAGAAGATTTTTAAGGACGCACCGTTGCTGAATTATTGGCCAATTAAGCTCTTGACTCCGATTATGTTGAGAACTTAGAATTTCCTGACGATCAACTTGCTGCCGTCACCACCCCCAAGCATGTGTGGACTATATACTTTGATGGCATTATGAATTGCCGAGGAGTGGGTCTTAGAATCATCATAGTCACACCAATAATGAAATCATTCCTTGTCCAAATGCTTAGAGTTTGCTGTTACTAGTAAAGTCGCTCAGTATAAGGCTTGCTTGTTCGGTCTTGAAGCTCTCCTCTATGTCAGAGCCAAAATTGTCTGTAATTAGGGATTTAGCTCTTGTAATCCCCCAGGTTGTTGGTGACTGGGTAATCAAGGAGGACTCTCTTTGCCCTTACATCGATGCTGTCCGAAGCTTATCTGAGTGATTCGAATCTTGTTTGTATCATCATGTACCTCGAGATGAGAACCAGATGGCTAACTCTTTTGCCATCATAGCTTCCTTAAAATAAGGGCCTTAACAACAACCCGTCCATTCGTTGGCTCCTATTTTCAACCAAACTCCCCTACCATGCTCAACATATTCAACAAGTCCTCACCATTTCATCCAAACCCTATTAGTACTCTGACATTGTCCTATTTCTCCAACATGAATATTATCCTCCGGATTCCTCTGACTTGGATGGTACCACCCTGCGGTGGCTTTCTCCAATTCTGAATAGTCAATAATGATCTCTTAAAGTGCACCAATAAGGGGTTACTACTTCGTTGCTTAACAGAGACAAAGGCTCAACCGGTGATTGATCAAGTCCATACCAGCGATTGTGGCCCTCACATGAATGGTCTCACCCTCATAAAGAAGATAGAACAATTAGGGTATTTTTGGCTCACCTTAACGGCTGATGTCATCGCCCAAGTCAAATGGTGCAACCAATGCCAGATTTATGGGGATATGTAACACCTACCACCCATCGAGCTCTATCACTTATCCACTCCTTGGCCATTCTCAGCGTGGGGGATAGACATAATTGGTGAGATTCGCCCTTCATCGATAAACATACACAAGTTCATTATTGTGGCTGTGGACTGCTTCTCTAAATGGGTAGTGGCCGAATCCTACACCAATTTCACCGCCAAAAAGATGGCCAATTTCATAGAAAAGTATATATTCCCTTGGTATGAGCTTCTGCATCATATAATCTCAGACAATGGGGTACAGTTTTAAGGGGCAACAGCTGAATTAATTGAAAAGTATGGAATTAAGCACCATAAATCTTTTTTATACAGACTGCAAGCCAATGGTGTTATCGAAGCTACAAATAAATAAGTGAAGAAGATCCTCTCTAAGATGATATTGGGGCTATAGAGATTGGGACGATAAGCTAGCTTTTGCCATTTAGGGTTATCGCATGAGTATCCAAACCTAGATTGGTCAAACCCCGTTCTCCTTCGTTTGTGAAATGGAAGCGGTACTGCCAATCAAGACTCAAGTAAGTTTGTTAAGGGTCACGTTAGAAGTCAAGCTAGAAGAGTCCGAATGGACTAAGGCGAGGTTCGAATAGCTGAACATGATGGATGAACAGAGGCTAAGGGTTTCAGATAATCTCTAAATGTATCAGCAATGCATGGCTCAAGCCTACAACACCAGGGTTAAACACCAGAAACTCCCGCTAAAGGCCGGAGATCTAGTCGTTAAGTAGTTGAAACCTTCCACCACAGATGTGAGGGGCAAGTTAAGGTCTAATTGGGAAGGACCATATGTGATAAAATAGATGCTTAGTAAGAGGGCGGTAAAGCTTATGGATATGGATGGAAATGAGTTTGTGATCCCCATGAACCAAGATAGGCTTAAGCATTACCATATCTAACCAAAAGAAATAAATTAGAAAAAGTAAAATAAGAAAAATATGTAATAAATCACCTGCCTTTCGGTCCTTTACCGATCAGGCAAAAATTAGGGTGATACCCAACGGTTGGTATTCTACAAAGTAGCCATGCAAAAGTTAGGGGATATGATAACCCGCTAGATCAAAAACCCAAAAAGGGTGATCTAGGCAAAATTCAAGGTAAGTGAGAAAAGAGAGAGTGCTTTCTAGAAAACTAGTCTAGGCTAGTTAGCACCGGCAGTTAAATCAATGGGAATGGTTACCAACATCATGTACTTTGTTTTTGCTTCATCTAATAAAAGTATCTTTTTACTGAATTATGAATGCTTATGTTTATGCGAATGCTCGTATTCAAAACAACTCAAGTAAACAGAATGCAGAATTCATGTTGTCATAATCAATGTGCAAATAAAAAAAAGGAAAGGTAGTAAATAAAAAGACAAATAATTCTGATAGACTAAAAAGAGCAAGGCCTATGCAAAAGTCAGAATAAGTCTGGATGATTGAAAACCCGAAAAGGGCAGTCCAGGAAAAAGTTAAGACAAGGTTCAATAGATTGAAAACCCCTAGGGGCAGTTTATGCAAAAGTAAGAACCAAATAAAATAAATAAAATAAGTTCGATAGGTCTATCACCATGACCACCCTATGCAAAAGATAGAACTGAAGAAAGCGCATCTCACATTGAACTCCCCACATCATCATCATAGTACCTTGCAATCCTCCGTAAAGTGGTTGTATGAAAAAGGCTCAAATCCCTACCCAGCTTGCTCCCCCTCCAAGCGGGACCACGATCGCTCAGCTCGAGTCGACAGGCATCTGGTCTTAGTAAGCCATCCCCTGTAGTGCTCATCAATCTTAGTGGTCTCCGCATGGTCATGATCTAGAACCTCACTTCTCCCGAATGTGGTCCACCCAATTAACCTTGTAGACACCGCTATGTTCTTTAGATAGCTTGTACAAAACCCTCTATCGTCCACCATACTGATGACAAAGATGGTATGAGGTGAAGAAAGTAATCCTATATAAGCCCAACAGCTAAACATAAGATCTCTAACTCTCCACAACCACGTCTCAGATCCTCCACCAAGGGCTAATCCACTGTATCTGTAAGTCTTTATATCCCCTCATGATTGACACCCAAATATCTGCCATCAACTGATCAAAGTCTCCCCGCATAATCCCCTCTCCCTAAGGTAGATGGGCAAGTATTTCTTCAGGGTTCCCCCGTGGTTCTTATTTCAGCATAAGCTTTTCTATCAGCCACACCTGTAAATTGGTTTCAGATGAGAGCAAGAGAAATTGAATACCTAAAGCTGATGAGAAAAGGTACCTATAAAAGTGATCACTAATAAGGTTTGGGTCGACAGAAGTGGCGTCCGTATTGAGTAAAGTCTCTGCTAGCCCCACGACTAAGGGAGAGGTCCCTGCCGACATAGGCCCAACAATAAAAATTAACCGAAATGGTGCAATAGTCCCCACACCACAAATGGATTCATACATGAATAATAGGGCAACCATGGAAGGCTAGAGGAGATGAGATCTGGAGTCCCCCTGGCACCACTCTAATACCATGCCAAGCTGAAATCTAGGTTGATCAAGTAGTCGGGATAGAAAGGAGAAAAGAATATTATGAGTTGTCTTCAACTCCAATAAGAGAAAAAAACAAAAATAAAATTATTCATAAAAATTTACGCTATGTTTCCGATGGAAACTGGGTTCATGAATTATGGGCAACAAACCATACGAGCCGCAAGGTACATTAGTCAAAGTTTCATGATTACCTTATCTCATGGAAATCATTTACTTGTAACTATTCAATATCCTTATGAAAAATTAATCATATCGGAGAATTTTCATAGTCGAATCCATTTTGAAGTCTACCAAATCCAAATTCCACAACCCATTTAGCACGCCATTCGTATCAAAATGGAACTCTGGCATTGCCAAAGGCACAATCTTGGGGCATGGGATCCTCAAGATGGCATAAAACTCCTCAAACAAGGGGCATAGCTCAAACAAAGAGAAGTAAAACACGTGATCCATCTAGTCCCAAAAATTTAATACCGCTATGAGCGGACAACCTTCTCCCTCCCGTGGAGGCTGCGTGAGATGCGCCGCACGGGGTGAACGACAACTGGCACTGTGAAGCATGCCTAAGGATTGATCCTCATTTTAAGTAGGATGAAAGCATTGATGTCGAAGTTGGGTTTAAGTCCAAATTAGGTATTTAAAGAATACGAGATTGAAATCGTGTACTTAAAATAGAGTTGCCACCCGATTAAGCTCAATCGGGAAATTTTGGTACAATTTTCCCACCAGGTGGTAGACCGTACCTTAAGTAGAGATTCCAAGTTTGGATGATGTTATCTATTTTTCATTAGGCCAAGTTAAAATATTTTATTCTTTCTTAATCAATTTAATCTATCCTATTTATTTGTGTTTTCGGTTATTATGTTGTTATCGCGTTTATCAAGCATCGAATAAATTATTACAGTCATCCAAAAGTAAATGCAGAAATTGAAATTATTATAGGGCTTTCAAATCGTATACATCCTCTATGCGATAAATTAAATACCCGAAGGTCTAACATACATCTACTTGCAGAAGATGGTTGGTACGGATACGGCACATCGTACGAGATATATCAAGAATCATGTGTAGTTAGCAAACCAAACAAGACCCGAGTTAGCGTGAACGTGGCATAAACATTTATATCGTTATGAAGCCTGGTTGGATGGCTAAAATGAGATTTGAACGGTGTTTGAGGAAAATTCCATTTTAACCAAAATTTAGACTCGATTGTTATTTTATCCAAATTATTAGTGAAAATGCCCCATGGTATGTGGTAGGGTATGCTTTCAGAAGGTTTTGGATCTCCATCGTAGCACTGTGTATCCTAGCTTCAAAAAATAAACTAGGTCGGAAAAGAAAGAAATAAAGTAGCTGTCCAGAAGGCCATGCCACCGGCGACATTGATGATGCCGCCGGCGACATCAGTGATGTCGCTAGAGGCATCAATCTATAGGCAGGTTGCATGGCTTTTTGAGTACCATAAAGAAAGGGTCCTATAAGAAAGTGAGGCCTCTAGGGAATGTGATGTCACTAGCGGTATCAGCGATGTCTCTAGTGACATGAGTGATACCGCCGATGACATCACATGTCTCCGGTGACTTCAATTTCTTGCAGCAGCAGCAGGTAACGGTCGAAAAATGACCAAAAGCCAAAAAAGAACAAAAATAACAAGAATCCGCACAAACCAGCAATATTAATGCCAAAGAGCTTTGAGACTCAGGATTTTTACCTCGGGGCCGTGAATCCACCTCTTTGTGATCCAATGAACACCTTCGGGGAGCTTGTAATGATGATTTGGTGGTAAATAGGGTACTTGGATCTCTAAATTCCTATTTAGATTGATTTTAATCTAATGTCTACTAATTTTAAACTCACAATCAGAGAGTTCAAAGAAGAAAAATCAGGAAAAATGGATTCATATCCTTTTTCCTACCTTTTCTAATTCTTATCTCACTAAAATATATTTTCTCACTCTAGAATTCTGTAAACTCCAATTTCAGATCCATCTCCTTTTTTTCCTAAGGTGTGTTTTTATAGGCAAATTGGGGTGGTCTTCGAGACCTTTCAGCCATTTTCACCAAAATGGCAAAAAAGAGACTGTCCTAAGGAGGAAGAAGAAAGCTGTCTACAGAGCTCGATTTGGCCATGCCGTTGGGGCGATGTCGCCGGCGGTATCAGCTTTTAAAAAGCTGACTGCCAGTGGCCCATAAGCTTGATAAGTTGCCAAACACGGGTCGAAGGGGTCAAAGCAGGATTTTTTAATTTTAATGATATTTTAATGGGTATTTTGAGATTTATTTTAGTTTGGGTGTAAATCATTGGTTCAAGCTCCTACGGGACACGTTATCGGCCACGTCGTACGGGATCCTACCAAGAATAAAGTTCGTAAGGAACATTATATTGGTAATAAAAATTCTACACAGAACTTTTATTTTGAGGCATTAAAATCGGGTACACGTCATCATCATCTCACGAGAGGGACTGTAAAATCTCGTGCTCACAGGCTGCCCTTTAAGGGATCACTGCTGCTATATGTAAGTATGATCACACGAAAGAGCAAGGGATAGGAATGTTACTTGATGAATGACTGGTTTACCCCTTGATCAGACTTGTGCTTTGTGTACAGGATGCCCCTTGGTCGGACTTGATCCTTACGGAGAGATTGCCCCTTGGTCGGACTTATGCTTTATAGATTGGTTGCCCTTTGGTCAGACTTATACTTTGTAGATTAGTTGCCTTTTGGTCGGACTTATACTTTGTGGATTGGTTGCCCCTTGGTCGAACTTATGCTTTATGGATTGGTTGTCCCTTAGTCGGACTTATGCTTTGTGGAGTGGTTGCCCCTTGGTCGGACTTATGCTTTGTGAATTGGTTGCCCCTTGGTTGGACTTATGCTTCACAGAGAGATTGCCGCTTGGTCATACTTATGCTTTGTGAAATGGTTGCCCCCTGGTCGGACTTATGCTTCGCGGAGAGATTGCCCCTTAGTCGGACTTATGCTTTGTGAATTGGTTGCCCATTGGTCGGACTTATGCTTTATGGATTGGCTGCCTCTTCGTCGGACTTATGCTTTATGGAGTGGTTACCCCTTGGTCGGAGTTATACTTTATGAATTAGTTGCCCCTTAGTTGGACTTATGTTTCATGGAGAGATTGCCCCTTGGTCGGACTTATGCTTTATGAATTGGTTGCCCCTTGGTCGTACTTATGCTTCACGGAGAGATTACCCCTTGGTCAGACTCATGCTTTGCGGATTGGTGCCCCTTGGTCGGACTTATGCTTCGCAAATTGGTTGCCCCTTGGTCGGACTTATGCTTTGCTGAGAGATTGCCCTTTAGTCGGACTTATCATTTGTGGATTGGTGCTCCTTGGACAAGCTTATTATTCACGGAGAGATTGCCCCTTGGTCGGACTTATGCTTTATGGATTGGTGCCCCTTGGTCGGGCTTATGCTTTGTGGATTGGTGCCCCTTGGTCGGGCTTATACTTTATGGATTGGTGCCCCTTGGTCGGGCTTATGCTTTGCAAAGAGATTGCCCCTTGGTCGGACTTATGCTTTGTGGATTGGTTGTCCTTTGGTTGGACTTATGCTTTGTAGATTGGTTGCCCTTTGGTCGGACTTATGCTTTGCGGAGGGATTGCCCCTTGGTCAGGCTTATGCATTATGGATTGGTTGAGTGTAATTCAGAGACTGTATCAGGGACTTTCAGTTGGCGTTTGAAGGGCGAACCCGAAGATTGACATGTAGCGAGTCATGCCAGGACCTTTGGGTAGCGTACAAAATGAGCATATTGGGTTTGCTTTTATGGATTGTACTTGTGAATAGTAGAGTGAGAACAAGATTAGACAGATTTTAGATGACATTTTTACTGCTTGATCGATTTTGTGAAACAAAAATATTTTTGCCCATTCGATCAATAGTAAAAATGTAATAACAAGAAATACAAGGGTTTAGAAGTCTGGGGATGCCGGGGCTAGAGTAGGGATTTCACCGAGGATGGCTAAAAAAAAGCATGGAGAGAGATGATATCGCCAGTGAAATGAATGATGTCGCTGGCGATTTCAGATGATGTCATCAGTGACATGAGTGCCACATGGCAGCTTTAATTGGTCAAACAAATTCAAAATTCAAATCGGATGAGGCGATGTCGCTGGCGGTATGGAATGATGCCGCTGGTGGTATGAATCGGGCAGTTTTAGATAAATTAAAACTCCTCGAATTCCACACGGCTGTTTAAAAGGAAGTAAAAGACTCCTCCTCCCTCATTCTACAAAAACCGTACCCTCACTTCTCTATTCTTCTCCAAATCTTTTACTTTCTTTGTTATTCCAATCATGAAGAGGATTGCCAAGGCTTTCAAGGGAAAATCCGCTAAGGCCAGGGAGACCCTGCCTGATTCCTCCATCGAGGGGCTGAAACTTCTCTCGGTTCCTATTGCTTATGGCTTGAAGGAGAGAGCCAAGATGTATGGGCATGGGATCAATTCCCCCATCACCAGTCTGACCCTTGAGAAGGAAAAACATCTTTCCTATATCTAGGTAATCCTGCAAACTTGAAATTCTTCTTTTTAGGTTAAGTTTTGATTCGCCCTTAGGCTCGAAATCATGCCATGATAAGCGTGAAAAAGGTCGATTACAAACTGATATTGCATGTTTTAGGTTTGATTTTTTATTGTTTTTAGGCTTATGGTTTGATTAATCATGATTTTTATGGTTTTTGCATGATGGGTGCAATTTTTGGGGCAAAATAGGTTCTGCTCGCATGTTGTGATGTTGCTAGCAACATGAGCGATGTTGCTAGTGGCATCAGGCCTTGTAAAAAGGCCTAGGAAGGTGCGATGCCGATTTTACTTAAGGTAATGCTGCCAACAATATCATCCATATCGCCAGTGGTATGGATGATGTTGCCGATGACATCGTTTCTAGCAGAAGCGACATAGCAGCCATCCAGCAGGTATCAGCGATGAGAAAATAAACAAGGACTTATCTATTTTGCTTCTAATTTTTGTAGCAGCATGGAATGACTTATACTGGAGGTATGGGCACCATTGGTGAGTGATGGCACCATATTTTGGAAAAGGATCCTGAACTTGTGCTAGCCATCAATGAGACGGGCTTCGGGGACTTAGCCCGAATCCTGTCGATGTTAATGCCAAAGCTCTACCATCTGGCTGTGACGGCTCTTATAGAGAGGTGGTCTGAAACCACCTATACCTTTCACTTCTTGTTTGGGGAAGTGATAGTCACACCCTCTGATGTTGTAGCTATAACTGGGCTCCCCTGGATGGACGAGGTCATTCACTTTGACGCCTACATGGATAAATATCACATTGAGAGGCTCGTGGTGAGGCGAGTGAAGGAGTTATTTGGTTTGAAGCCCGTCTCAGGGCGGCTATCTTATGGTGAGCTGCACCAACACTAGACTAAAGTGGATGTGGTATCAGAAGATGATAGGGATGCATGCATCCGCTCCTTCATGATTTCCTTGCTTATTGTGCTGTTTTTCTCAATTTTAGGGAGCAAGATCAATTACAGGCTGATATCCACCTTGGAGGATGTGGCGGGCATCAGGAAGAAGAACTGGCTGCGGGCAATCCTGGCGCAGATGTGTCATGAGCTGGATGCGAGAGCCCAGAAGAAGGTAAAGGCTCTCCGTCTCTGCCATCTACTGCTTTAGGTATACCTTCCTTGGAAGCATTTTACTTGATTTTCCCTATTTGGTATGAATACTTTATCTACAATGGCTATTTTGGACTGATTGGTTGTTTACTTATGTAGGCTTGGGCATTCGAGCATCAAATCCTCCCACTGGTCGGGTTTTTGACTATAGTGGCACCGGGCTCTTATTTCTTGCCCGCTGGTGCGGGGGTATTGGCGGGAAGGCCAAGTACCCCACAAAGTATAGGGAGATCCTGAGGAGTGCGCGATTAAGCTCGGTATGCAATCTTTTGAATTAGTCTCTATTTTACACTTAGAACAAAACATTAGTAAGTAAAAAGCATTTATGGATTTACATTATACTTACATCGATTGTTTTAGTTGATTTTTGGTGTAGGTTATCCTGGACCCGTTTGATGGGGTGGAGAACCTGCTGGAAGTTGTGAGGGTCAGGAGCGAGATGGATGACAGCGGTTTATCGTAGAGTGCCCCTTATCCCAACAGTGGTACTTAGGGGAGCGCATCCAGGGCTAGAGTTTTATCCCCATTACTAATAGACCGGTGCCCACCGATCCTTCTAAAGGCCTATGATGGCCCCATCTGGTGATCAAGTCCGCGGCTGACCAATCTGATTATGTTAAGGGGAATGTCCGGGTCATTCCGAGCATCCTGGGCTCTTATGAGTAGCACTAGCAGCACCTACTCCCCCTATGCCCCCACATCCATAGGAATGATACAATTGAGTACTATAATGAGCAAAGGCTGGAGGAGGAGAAGAGGCGGCTCAAAGGTATTATGGATGTCGAAGAGGAGGAAGAAGAAGAAGAAGAGGAGGCTGAGATAGAGGTTAAAGATAACATTGCTATCAAGCCTGAGGGGGAGGATGAGATAGGTGTGGATGTAGCTGGCGGGAGTGTACCGATGTCCCAGGGGGGGCAGCACTCTTTCAATATGTGTATATGATTTGTAATTATTTGGGTTTAGGAATATCGCTTATATGTGTTTTTTGTGCTTTTCAGGAACCTGTGAGGAAGAGAGGTTGGGACAACCAGAGTGGGATGCAGTACTATGGTGTACCAGAGGGTATAAATTTTATGGAAGGGCATCTAGTTAACCCAATGGAAACTCGGTTCCTACTGATGAACTCTAGAGGTGAGTTCTAACCTAAGAACATAGGTCCGAGCCGGCATGCTCCAATCTTTATGCTAGAGAGCACTACTTATGTAATGCTTGAGAACGCGATAATAGCCCTCTTGCTTACCATTGGATGCTAGTGCTTATTGATTTGCATTTTGGATTTTTCAGGTTGCACGGAGCCATGTAGAGCAACTGGCAGAGAATAACTTTGCTCTCCGAGATACACTTATTAGGAAATCGTTGCTTGTTCAGGTACATTCCCTGTTATGACATATCTAAATAAATGTATGTATGGATGCTATGAATGTAGTGCATTATTGATGTTTTCCCCGGTTTACAGGATTTCTTGGCCCTCTCCCTATCGGATGTCAATATGGCCGGATGGAGATATGAGGAGGAGACTACAGAACTCTGATATTGCATGAGCAACCTTGAGGGTCAGCAGGAGGCTACTGTTTAGGAGTGGAGGAGCAAGCAAAACTTGGATCGCACGCATCTCGGTAGCACCAATCGCAGAGGAGTGAAGATGTCCATCAACTAACATACATTTGTCGCGATTGAGGAGTCAAGCAGCATGCCTATGACAGAAGGCAGGGAGAAGGATGAGGATGAGGTTGATGATTGGCTAGTGAGCCCTAAGGACGTTTCATCTTCCCACTCGGTAGTGGCGAGCATGCTTAGATTTGTACCTTCATTTTGCTTTTTATTTCGGATTTTGGCTTGTACCCTCGATACATTAGGGTTTGAATAATTTGGATTATTGTTTGGTTTTGGTTTGGTAGGTTAGATATTCGAAATATTTGAATGGTTTGCGCCCTTAGGCTTCTTACTTTGAATAAAATGGATTGTAGTTGAACATGGATTGGAAATGGATTACATGATTATTTATAGGTTTTGTATAGGTCTGAAATGATGAAATTGCTTCTGATGCCGTAAAAAAAATTAATTCCATGCCGCTGGCGGCATCATTCATATCGCCGAATGCATCACCTCAAAACCGCCCATACCCATGCCGCTAACGGCATCAACTGACATTGCTCAAGTTACCCTTATCGCTGGCGGCATCGCCATATCGCCGGCGGCGTCAACTTCCCAAAAACATAGTTTCGGCCATTTCTTCAAATTTTGCTATGGCAAGCCACTCCCAATAGCTATGGGGCTTTTTGCAAAGTCTGGGAAATGCAGATTTGGAAGGAGCTGGAGAAATCAGACCTCTTCTTCTTTTTTTACTCTAACTTTTGCATAGACTGCCCCAAGGGTTTTTCAATCTATCGAGCCTTGTCTTAATTTTTGCCTGGACCGCCCTTTCGGGTTTTCAACCCTGCAGAATTATTCTGACTTTTGCATAGACCTAGATGTTTTCAGTCTATCCAGATTTTTGAATTGAAACACTGATGAGCTCGGAGCATCTTCGATTAAGCTTACTTGCGATGCTTCCTTCACTTGGTCACCAGGCATTCATACAATCACAAGCATAGAGATTTCAGTATGAAAGACACTTTTATCGAGTGAATTTAATTTGAGTACAAGATGTTGGCAATCATTTCCATTAATCAAACTCTTAGTGTTAACCAGCCTTTACAGATTTTCAAGTTAACATCTCAATGTTTTTCTCTCATGCCCTAATTTTTTATCTGAACCGCCCTTTTCAGGTTTTCAGTTCAGTGGGCGACATTAAATTATCCCCTAATTTTTGCATGGCCGATTTGTAGGATACCGACCATTGGGTGTCACCCTATTTTTTGTCCAATCAGTAAAAGACCGAAAGGCGGGTGATTATCATATATATTTTTTAGTGTGCCACTTTTCTAAGTTGTTTCTTTTGTTTAAACCTGATAACGCTTAAGTCTATCCTAGTTGACTAGGTCGATGAACTTGCTCTTATCCGTGCTCATGACTTTGATAGCCCTGCTCATTCGGTATCATGTTTGGCCACATGACAACCTTCTTAATTTGATTTGAACTTTTTCTTTAACGTTGGTGTCAGAGGGTTCCAGATGCTTCAATGCCGTGTCTATGATTTTTGGCGAGGGTATTAGGTATCTGACTTGCTGTTGTGCATTCGATCGTGCCTTTACAGATTCTCTAAGGTTTTTAGTATCCGTTCGGTTTCCCTTGGATCACCGAATTCATTCTGACCTTCAAAGTTACATAGGGTAACCTTATTTTAACCTTGCAAGGAGTTTCATTTGCGGGAGCTTTGGCGCTTACACAGAGCCTTCTTAGTTGGTTTGATTACCATCCTGATTGCTATTCTGATTGCTCCTTCAATCTATGATTTGCACAGCCTTTCCTGGTTAGCTTGTATTTTCCCATTGTACTGATGGTGGAGGGTTTTGACCAAGTGACATTTGGTTCAGGGGCCTTTTACTTGGTGCCTTTGAAAGGTAAAATTGTAGCTTGTTTTACTAGTTTACTTAGCAAGGTGATCACGACTTCCGTTGTGCGCTTATCTTTGTGGTTTGTGGGGGTAAAGGTGCTTGCTCTCATACTTTATGCTCTTGGCGGTGGTTGCCCCCTTGGGACTGATCTTTGTTGCCTGAGGGGTTTGATGTGGGTTAATTTGTGTTAGGTGAAGATGTGTTTCTCTGTGAGTTTGGTCATTTCCTTGGCGGTGTAAGATTCGGCTATAAGATTCTGCTATGGAGGTTAGGTTTCATCAATCATGTATGCCTCCACGCCAAGGATGGCCAAGGAGCGGAGAAGTATTGGATAAGGTTTTAAAAAGGGAAAGGGGGGGGGGTGGGTGAAAATGTATGCTGTGATTTTCCATTTCAAGGAACCAGTTGATACTTCTTTGATAGCTTGAAGGTGTACCATTGCGGGGTTGCTGAGTTAATTCTGGAAGAGACCCGTGGTGTTCAACAATCTGACTATTGATCTGGGGACCATGCAAAAGCATTATCAGGGTCTTTAAGCACTTTGTCATCTCACGTGTGTTTGACAGGAGTTAAGTTATTGGATTTGATTATCAAATAAGAATCTTAATGTGTACTCAAACTAATTTCATACAGTAAAATATCCTGAATATTGGAAGCATCATGCATATGCTCATATGAATGCGTGGATCAAATGGTAGAAACATGACATAAGTTAGAAAAATAGAAGTTGCTCATGGAGCTTAAAGTTTGGTACATGAAAAGGTCAATAAAACAAAGCAAATAAATCTAACAATTACATATGAAAAATCATCAACCTCAACAGGTGGAGGGTCTTGCAAGATCATGCCTTCGGGCGGGAATTGATCGGGAGTGAAGTGTAGGAGGCCTTCTCTGGGGCAAAAGGAGGGTGGCTAGACGGAGCTACAACCACTGTCAGAAAAGCTTGGGTGGCCGCTGCCTGGACATCATCGTCTTTTCTAAGCCATACATTTTCCATCCTCCCAGCTTGCTTAAATCTGGCCCTTCTAGCTTCATTATCAAGGTACATTTTCCTTTTTCCACTGGCCTTATCCCTAGAACCGATAACCCCAGTGAGCTTATATGGCCCATTTGCTCGATTAGGCGTACCAAAAATAGTTATACTTGCTTAGTTGACGAGCTTTGTGACCCTAGGCATTCTATCTGGCTCGACTATCTTTCCTTCCTTCACCAGACGATGTATAGCTCGGGCTAAGGTTTGGCACTCATTCGTGTGATGTCCCCACTAGATATGATACCCACAAAAGTTTCCCTCCTCCTCTTTCATTGGGTTGTTGTACTTACAAAGGGGTTCAATGAGACCATCCTTTCTTAATCTGGTGAAAATCACATTGAGGGGTAAAACCTAAGGGTTTATATTGGCAGTTGGGATAGGTTCTTGAGAGGCTTTTCGGCTCCTCTCAGCCCGAGATGGCAATCATCTTGACCCATTATAGCCTTCTACCAGGTGTATACTAGAACCCTTGAAGACCCGATCGCTATTTCCTTGAGGTTCCCTGTCCCTTTAACATGCTGGCACTAGCTGGTGCAAAAAAGATTCCACCTCATGTGTAATGCCCCGAGGCTGCACGAGCTGGCCATTGGCTGGCTGATGCATGGCTTTAGGTGTTATGCCTGGAGATTGCGTGACCTAGTCGTGGCTTCTGAGCTGATTGTAGGAATAAGGAGTGGATTGATCAAGTCAGGGACCAGCCGTCAGATCATCGCCAAAAAGGTTTGGCTGGTAGGTCATCCCTAGAGGTGTCATGTCAAAAGGTGGTGGCAGCATTGCTAGTCGGGCCGATCCCCTAGAGAGGACTGAGATTTTCTGGGTAAGTTCATCAGGGAATGGGAGAAGGATTGAGTTTTGGGCCATATGCCTTGGGCTTGGAGGTAAGAAAGAGAAAGTTGGCTGATTCACGGAAGTCTGGTTGAGTCGCAATAGACTAGGCTGGGGCCGAGTGTGAACTGACTGGATAGGAAGCTAAGTGAACCGAGCTGGCTGTGCCCCTAGTGGGCTACCTAGAATGAGCCATCCCAAATGAAACTACTCTGATACTATAACTGATAGCCTGATTCTGAAATCCAACTAGCGTTCTTATTTACTAGGGCTTGCCTGATAAATAACTACCTATTGCCTGGATTTGTTCCTGAATAGTGTTGTGGAAGATATCTGAACAAATAAATTGGGTCATGGTGGTGGTGATTTCCGTGCTGAGAGATGGCAGAAGAACTGGTCCCACGGTAGGGGTGGAACTAGTTTGGTCCTTGATCAGGGCAAGGTCATCATCATAAGGGAGAGTCATGGCTTGTTGCCAAGATCTTGGGAGGAAGACTATTTAGGATCATGAACCGTGGGTCAGACCGTGAATGGGTTGTAAATGGTATGGATGGTATGCATGCTTTTTGTCTTTTTGGAAGCGGTGCATGATATATATGGCTGTACGTAGATGTGGTTAGATATGATATGATGGCTTATCCCTCCAACATACGTAAGATATTTGTATCTCATGTCATACATAGTGATATGTGGTGATGCAACGGAGGCACAAGAGAAGTCCTACATATGTTGCTAAGCTTCTTCCCTGGGCGGAAGTAGTAAGGGTAAGTTGATTCATTTTTTAGCTTTTAAAGTTGATGCATGGAGGTGCATGATCATGGAGCATATAGCACGTAAATCGTCCATGTTCCAACCTTATGACTTCCGCGCAACACCTTTTTAGAAGGATGAAGTTTGACTTCTTCACCGGTAATGGAGAGAGAAGTGCATCCTAAATGTTTTATTTGTTCTAGTGATCCTAGAGGAATGATGTGCTAAGGCTTTTTCTAGCGCGGTTTTAGTATAGGGTTGTTGATGTATAAGGTTCTCGTTTACCTTGATTCCAGGTTACTCAACCACTCCCTAAATAGGTGCGATCGCATGAGTTTACATGTTGGTTAAAATGAGTGATCCACCCACTAGACATCCTCAATTCCAATAGGGCATAAGTGATACTTTTGTGAGTTTCTTGGGTAAAATAGGGCACCTAAAAATTATTGAACTATCTACACGCTTGTTTAAGGATAAAACGTTGTAAAAAAAGAATGAAGTTTTAATTTGGCCAATGGTTTCAATACATCATCAAAATCCTTAAAACTTGTTGAAAATTTTAAGTTTCAAGTTTGAAGAGGTTCGATCCCCAGCAGAGTCGCCACTGTGAGCGGACGACCTTTAACCACCTACGGGGGCCGCGTGAGATGCGCCACATGGGGGGAATGACAACTGGTGCTATGAAGCGTGCCGAGGGATTGATCCTCATTTTAAGCAAGATGAAAGCACTGATGTCGAAGTTGGGTTTAAGTCCAAATTGGGTGTTTAAAGAATACAAGATTGAATTACCGTACTAGTCACCACCCGATTCAGCTCAACCGAGAAATTTTGGTACAATTTTCCCCCCAGGTGGTAGACCGTACCTTAAGTAGAGATTCCGAGTTCGGATGATGTTATCTATTTTTTATTAGGCCAAGTTAAAACATTTCATTCTTTCTTAATTAGTTTAATCCATCATATTTATTTATGTTTTCGGTTATTAGGTTGTTATCACGTTTATCAAGCATCGAATAAATTATTACAATCATCCAAAAGTAATTGCAGAAATCAAAATTATTACAGGGCTTTCAAATCCTATAAATCCTCTATGTGATAAATAAAATACCTGAAGGCCTAACATACATCTACCTGCAGAAGATGGTTAGAACAGATATGGCATGCCGTACAAGATATATCACGAATCATGTGTATTTAGCAAACCAAACAAGACCCTAGTTAGCGTGAACATGGAGTAAACATTTATATCGTTATGAAGCTTGGTTGGATGGATAAAATGAGATTTAAATGGCGTTTGAGGAAAATTCCATTTTTAACCAAATTTTAGACTCGATTGGTATTTTATCCGGATTATTAGTGAAAATGCCACATGGTATGTGATGGGGTCTGCTTTCAGAAGGTTTTGGACCTCCATCCTTGCACTATATATCCTAGCTTCGAAAAATAAACTAGGTCGAAAAAGAAAGAAATAAAGCAGCTATCCAGAAGGCCATGCCACCGACGACATTGATGATGCCGTCGGCGATATCAGTGATATCGCTAGAGGCATCAGTCTGTAGGCAGGTTGCATGGCCTTCTGAGTACCATAAAGAAAGCGTCCTACAAGAAAGTGAGGCCTCTGGGGAATTTAATGTCACTAGCGGTATCAGCGATGTCTCTAGCGACACGAGTGATACCGCTGGCGACATCACATGTCTCCGATGACTTCAATTGCTTACAGCAGCAGCAGGTAACGGTTGAAAAATGACCAAAAGCTTGAAAAGAACATAAATCAACACGAATTAGCACAAACCAGCAATATTAATGCCAAAGAGCTTTGAGACTCAGGATTTTTACCTCGGGGCCGTGAATCCACCTCTTCGTGAACCAAGAAACAACTCCGGGGAGCTTGTAATGATGATTTGGTGGTAAATGAGCTACTTGGGTCTCCAAATTCCTATTTAGATTGATTTTAATCTAATGTCTACTGATTTTAAACTCACAATCAGAGAGTTCAAAGAAGAAAAACCAGGAAAAATGGATTCAAATCCTTTTTCCTACCTTTTCTAATTCTTATCTCACTAAAATATATTTTCTCACTCTAGAATTCTGTAAACTCCAATTTTAGATCCATCTCCTTTTTTTCCTAAGGTGTGTTTTTATAGGTAAATTGGGGCGGTCTTCGAGACCTTTCAGCCATTTTCACCAAAATCGCAAAAAAGAGACTGTCTCAAGGAGGAAGAAGAAAGCTGTCTGTAGAGCCCGATTTGGCCATGCCACCGACGACATGGGTGATACCGCCGGCCGCATGGGGCGATGCCGCTGGCGGCATTAGCTTTTAAAAAGCTGTCTGCCAGCGGGCCCATAAGCCTGAAAAGCTGCCAAACACGGGTCAAAGGCGTCAAAGAGGATTTTTGAATTGTAATGATATTTTAATGGGTATTTAGAGATTTATTTTAGTTTGGTTGTAAATCATCGGTTCAAGCTCCTACTGAATGCGTTATCGGCCACGTCGAACGGGATCTTACCAAGAATAAAGTTCGCAAGGAACATTATATTGGCAATAAAAATTCTAAAGAGAACTTTTATTTTGAGGCATTAAAATCGAGTACACATCATGATCGTCTTGTGAGAGGGACTGCAAAATCCCATTCACAGCCGCACGTAGAAACTTGGGGCTAACTGGCCACGAAGTCACGTAGTAAAACCCCCAAAGCCCAAACCTTTGCAATTTCTTCCGATCTGCTTCCCCTAAGGTTTTCAGAAATCTCCTTAGCTGCTAGTTATGGATTGCCATGACTGAATCTAAAAAATGGCCGAAAATCTATAAATCTAGAAGTAAAGCCATCGACGATATGGATGAAGCCACTGACGATATCGTTGAAATCAGTGGCAGTATGGGAGTTGAAGACTCCGACGGTATGAATTGTAGGCAATGTTGTCTATATTAGTTAGCAAATTGAAATTCTTACACAGATGGTGATATAGATGAAGCTACCGGTGGCATGGCATCATTTCCTGTAAATTTTAGGACTATTTTGGCTAGTTTAGACCTGTTGATAACCTATAAAAATCCTGTAATCTATCGTCAAACATAATGCAAACCAAAAACATCCATTTATTCTAAATCCAAAAGCACGAAGGCACAAATGTTCCATACATCCTATGCTAAATATAGTCAAATCCAACCAAACAAATCCAAGCAAATCCAAATAATCCAAAACCCCAATGTATCAATGGTACAAAACCACACATCAATAGAAAATAAAAATCAAAGGTAATCGGCCTAGGACTGATCACCACCATCAATTGGGTGGGACAAGATCTCCATGTCATCAGCAAAGTAGTGGCTTATATCATCATCCGTGACTCTCCCCTCAGTCAACGGTATGCTCTACGTATCATTAGGGTCGATGGTAGGGTGTCGACCAGCAACTACCTTCTTTCCCTTGCGGCTAGGCTCGGCCGAGGGTGTGCGATTCAAGTTATGCTTGCTCCTCCTCTCGTGCAGCGTAGCATCCAACTGTTGCTCTAACTCGCTCACCTGGCATCAAAATTCTTGGTTTGCAACCACTTCCTCCTAGTATCTTACCTGGGCCTGATTAGCATCAGAGAGGGACAATGCCATGAACTCCTACAAGGATATAAACAATAACCATCATATCATTCATAACATTCATGCATCATCCATCATAAAATTTTAGCATTTCATAACAAGAGATTTACCTTGGCAAATAAAGTATGGGAGACAAGGGTGTCCTTGAGAGCTAAGGCATTCCCAGCTAGCCGCTCTGCCTCCCTGCGTGAAACCTGAAAAATCCAAAAAGGAAGGCAATCAAAAATCATACAAATTATCCCAAAGGAGAGATTACATGTAGAAAAGAATGAATTCACATTTTTAAAAGACTTACATGAGTAGTATTTGGAGGCATGAAGCTCAGTGAGTGGCTACTCGGAGTTATCTTTCCCACCCAAAAGTCGCCCTTGGACCCAGAAGAAGAAAAGAATCTTCCAAAGCCATCAAGAGGTGCCCCTCTACTATGCCAACCTCCTTGAGTCTACCCCGGCCTCGTACTCCGCTAGACTTAGGGTTGGTCCTCTTCCTAATAGGTACCTGACAAATACAAAAATAAAGCAATATAAAAAGACAAGCGTGAGCGACAATCTTGGACAAAATAAAATTGAAAGTGTGAAAGATAACGATCTTACATTGGAAGAGTAATGCTCCTTGAGAACCATCGACACCTTCTTGCCTGCCTCATTTCCCCTCTCGCCACCCTCCTCGCCATCACCCTCCTCTTCCTCCTCCTCTTCGCTACTAGTCTCACTGCCGCTGACTTGTTTCTTCAGTGCCTCCTTCCTCTTCTTCACATGAAAAGAGACTAGTCATTATGATGAATGTGATGACACATAGGGAGCAGCCGTGACATATACCCGTTGTAAGGATCAAGAACACTTGCCTCCATGCGACCATTCCCCTCCAGATATTGGCCTTCTCGGCCTCATTAGTGATAGTCAAGTAAGGAAACTAAAGACCCATAGGAGGTGCCGAAGGCACTAGTTTAGCAGGGGGCATGACATCTCTCTAGCTACGCACTCTCTCCCCTAAGTACCACTCCAAAGACAAGGGGCACTCCATTATAAATCTATGGTCATTCACATCCTTCCGAATCCTAAGGACTTCTGCACGGTTAGGCACTATGTCGAAAGGATCCCTAAAAATCTACACAAGAAATTAAGTAGAAAACCAATGTAAGCAGAATTTAAATTCATACATGCATTTTTTATTAATGGTTTGTTTAGCAGGAAACCATTGGACAAGAGCCAAAGTTACATACCGAGCCAATCTACAAAGTCCTTAGAGCCCCCATGTAGCCGGTAGAATATCTGCAGAATCCCCCATCACTCCTGCACCATCGGGTAAGGAAGTACGAATTTGGCAGCACTTTCGTCTTAAACTTCACAGAAGGGAGAATCTGATGCTCGAAAGCCCAAGCCTGCACAATTGACATCCAATTAGTCCAAAAACCAAGACAAAAGGATAAAAAGCGAAAACGCAAAGAAAAAAAAGTAATAAAGCACTCTTTAAACGGCATACCTAAAGAAGCAGATGGCTAAGTCAGAGAACTTTGTCCTTTTTCAAGCCCCTAAATCAACCCATAGTTCATCTTATTGCTTAAAATTGGAAAGAACAACACATACAACGAAGAAATGACAAAGGAATAGACGTAGGCATCCCGCTGAGCTTTGAGAACCACCTCGACTGCCGTCCAAGCTTCCCATAAGATAGCCGCCCATCACAAGGCTTCAATCCAAATAGCTCAGTCACCCTCTTTACCACAGGCTTCCTAATATGGTACTTCTCCATATAGACGTCAAAGTGGATGACATTATCAGTCCATGAAAGCCCGGTCATCGTCACCATATCCAAAGGAGTGTTGGTCACCTCTCCAATCGTTAGGTGAAAAGTGTAAGTAGTCTCCGACCACTTCTTAGCTATGGCAGTCAAAGCTGAGTGGGAGAGCTTCGACATCCTTATAGGCAAGATCCTAGCCAAGTTCCCAAAGCCTGTGGTGTCGATAGCTGCTCGAAGCTTGAGATCTTTTACATCAATGTGCTTCTACCATTCACCGATGGTCCCCATTCCCCTAGTGTAAGTAACCCCATTTGACTGCAAAATAAAAAAGAAAGTGAATCACATAAGTAATCTGCATTTTCCATGTCAAAGCTATTGGGACCTTGCTGATATTGCTGCTAAAGCAGTGATGTCACCGGCGACATCAATGTTGGTGCTAGCAATATCACTGATATCAGCAACAATATAGCTTTGTTTAGGCCCTTTTGGAGAGGCCTAAAGCTACTGGCGATATGGATGTTGTCGTTGGTGGCATCATTCTTTGCAGACTGAATTGCAGATTTGCAATGAATCAGACCAAAATCACCAAAAATGCAATAAATCAATTCCAAGGCATAAAATCAGGCAAAATGACCCGATAGCATGCATATCTCTTTTTAAATACTCTTATGTTCTTATTTTTGATCCCAATCATGGCATATTTTAAGTCTAAAACCGAAATCATAATAACAAAATGAAAGGGTTCAAGTTTTGTAGGATTACTTGGACGGAGGAGAGATGCTCGTTCTTCTTCGAGACCAGATTATCAATCAGGGCAGCAATCCCATATCCGAACATGATGTTGGAATCCTTCAAACTGTAGGCCACATGAATTGGGCAAATTTTCAGTCCTTCAATAGAAGACTTGGGTAAATCATCAAACTTCATACCGGCGGGTTTGCGTTTGAGCACTTTCTTCAACATTGGAATTCAAGAAGGAAGAAAGTAGATGAAATATATGGAGAGAAGAAGTATGTTTTTGCTACTTCCATTTAGAATAGAAGAAAATAGAGTTTTAATTGGTACAAAGCACCCTCTCAGAAATTGAGGGATTTAATTAAATTGAAAACTGTAGCTCCATACCGCAGGCGGTATCATGCCACCAGTAGCTTCATCCTCACTAAGGGCAGTTTTTGAATTTCTTTGACTAGTCAAAGATGCCATGTGGCACCTTATATCGCCGGAGGCTTCAACCAAGCCGCTAGCGGCACTAAATCTTCCAAAGCTATTTCAAAAGCCTTTTCAAGAATTCAATGGGATCTCAACATGAGCCCTCGGCATTCTAGGACTTCTAAAACCCTAGTAATTTTAACTACCATGTTTTTACTATTGATTGAAGGGAAAAAAATATTTTTATTTCACAAAATCGATCAAGCAGTAAGAACATCATTTAAAAGCATATCTAATCTCATTTTACTTACCACTCTTTGTAGGTACAACCGCAAGGGGCAAATAAAATATCATCATCCTTTAGGTCAACACCTATCCAAAATCAATTGAAGGTCGTGATGGAGTCTGTGAACATATCATCCTTTGGGTCAGTGCCCATCCAGAATCAATTGAATATCGTGATAGAGTCTATGAACACATCATCTTTTGGGTCAACACCTATCTAGAATCAATTGAAGGTCAAAATGGAGTCTGTGAACACATCATCCTTTAGTCTAGAATCGACTGAAGGTCGTGAAGGAGTCTGTGAACACATCGTCCTTTGGGCCAACACCCTCCAGAATTAATTGAAGGTTGTGATGGAGTTAGGGTACACATCATCCTTTGGGTTAACACCCTTCTAGAATCAATTGAAGGTCATGATAGAGTCTGTGAACATATCATCCTTTGGGTCAATACCCATCTAGAATCAATTGAAGGTCATGATGGAGTCAAGGAACACATCATCCTTTGGGTCAACACCCATCTAGAATCAACTAGAAGCCATGATGTAGTAAGTGTACGCGTCACCCTTTGGGTCAACAACCGTTGATGGTCAATAGAATTTCATGATGGAGTCAGTGTACGCGTCATCTTTTGGGTCTATACCAGCTCAAAATCAACCAAAGGTCACGACGGAGTTAGTACACTCGCCATCCTTTGGGTTTCCACCTACCGGACATTGATCAAAGTCCGCAATGGAGTTAAAGTACCCATTATTCCTTGAGTTTGACACACCACCCTCAGGTACAATCTCTAAATCCTTGCTCTTTTCATGAGGACGTACTGATTAGTGTCAGTAGTGACCTCCCGAGGGGCAGCCTGTGAGCACATGATTTTGCAGTCCCTCTCGCGAGATGATGATGATGTATATTCCTATTTTGAATCCTCGCTAAAAATTCTTTTCAAATTTTTATTACAAAAAAATTCAGTTCGGTGTGTCCAAATATGCGTCCAGTGGAAGCTCAAATTGATGATTTGCACCCAAAAATAAATTTAGTCCTAAAAAAAAGTACCCTAAAAAATGCAAAACAACCCTAATTAACTCAAAAATCCTGCTTAAATCACTTTTTAGGTAGAGTTGACCCCTCAACACCTTCTTAGGCCAGTCCATGCCTCTCTTTTCAGACCTGGTAGAGCCTTGAAGAAGGCAGTGGCTTCAGTGATACCATCGGTGGTATCATCCATGCCACCGATGGTCTGACTTTTGCAAGCAAATAGCTTTTTACCATGCCTTTGCTTAATACCAGCTGGATAATATAGAAAAGTCATTTTCTTCTGGATTTTAGCCTATAAAAGGCCCCTTTCCGGATGAAAATAGGGGTTGGCATCTCTTAACTTGAATTTGAGAGAGAATTTTAGTGAGATAGAGTAATTTTAGTGAGATAAGGTAAAGAAAAGGTAAGAAAAGGGGAACTACTCTATCTTTTATTGTTTTTCTTTATTGGTTCTCTTAGAATTAACTTAAAATTAGTAGAACTTAGGTTTAAAATCAATCTAATAGGATTTAGAGACTTAAATCTTTAGTTCACTACCCAAATCATCATTTTTGAGCTCCCCAAAAGTGTCATTTGGATCACGAAGAGGTGGATTCACGGCCCCGAGGTAAAATCCTGAGTCTCATGGCTCTTTGGCATTTATTCTTACTGTTTGTTGTGGTTATTTGGTGCTTTGTGTTTAGTTTTGGGTTTTTGGTCATTTTTTGACCATTAACTGCTGCTGCTGCAAGAAAGTGAAAGCACTGGTGATAAATGAAGCTGCTACCCGTATCATTCATGTCGCCGGCGACATCAATGATACCGCTAGTAAGCTCCCTTTGCCATCAACAACTTTATTTTCTTATGGGACCCTTTCTTTATTGTACCTAAAATGTCAGTCTGCGTGCCCTTGTAAGTGAAACAACCAGTGACATCAATGATGTCATCAGTGACTTCACTCATACCGCCGACGGTATGACATTCTAGACAACATATTTATTTTTCTTTTTCATTCCGACATAGTTTAATTTCCAAAGCTAAGATGAACAGTGCAATGACGAGTATCCAGATTACCTCGAAAATAGTCCTCACCCCATAACATGTGGCATTTTCACTAATAAACAGGTTAAAAAAACAATCGAGTCAAAATGAAAAATGGGGTTTATCCACAACGCCGTTCAAGAATCAGTTTTCGCCATCCAATAGGTATGCCATGATCACGCTAACCCGAGTCTTGTTTTATTCACTAATTCTGCATGCTATATGTGATATATCTTGTAAACGTGCCGTATCTGTGCAACCTTTTTTTGCAGGTAGATTTAGGTTAGATTTATGTTAGGCCTTTGGGTATTTTATTTTTCGTTTTAGAAAAATGTACAGGATTTTTTAAGCCTTGTATTATTATTATTTTAATTTTCACATTTTTATTTACTAGATGACTATAATAATTTATTTATCACTTTGAATGCTTGCTATAATGCGCTAATAAAAATATAAATTAAAAACACTAAAATAGGGTGGATTAAAACCAAATAAGAAAGAATGATACTTTTAAATTGGCAAATGTAGAATAGATAACATCATCCAAACTCGGAATCTCTATTAAAGGTATGGTCTACCATCCAGTGTGAAAATTGTACCAAAATTTCCCGGTTGAGCTAAACCGGGTGGCGACTCTTTCTTAAATTCGGGTGTCTTTTGAGCATTAAAATATGCAAAACCATTTTCTACTATCACATCCCACACACACTCATTTTTTAGAGGTCGGTCCTCCGGCCTTCTTTGGAGCAGTTTGAAATGTTGTCCACACATAATAGTTGGCTAGAGAGGAATCGAAGTTGAGCCCAACAAGGTCAGAGCTATTTAAGAAATGCCTATTCCCAAAATCGAGAGGGAAGTCAGGTCGTATCTTGGGTCACTTCTGTACATGAGCCGATTTATTGCCAAGTTAATGAAAGTTTGTGAGCCGATCTTTAAGTTATTAAGAAAGAAGCAACCGATATAGTGGGATGAATAGTGCCAGGTAGCTTTTGACATAATAAAAGGCTTATCTTATGAGCCCTCCAGTCTTGAAACCCCTAATGCTCGGTAAACTGCTTGCTCTCTATCTGGCCATAGAAGAATCATCTATGGGTGCAATGTTAGTTCAAGAACAAGACGATAAGAGCGAACACACTATTTACTACATGATCAAGAAGTTGTTAGAGTATGAGATGCGATACACTATTGTGGATAAGATGTGTACTGTGATGGTATCGTTGACTAAGAAGATAAGGCATTACTTCCAGTCATATAGAATTCAAGCAGTTGCTAAGGTCAATCCAATGAAGTATCTCTATCAATCCCCCACATTGGCAGGGAAGCTCTCTCGGTGGCTTCTTTTGTTGTATGAGTTTGATATCGAATTCATCATAAAAAAAGTAATCAAGGGGAGAGCAGTGGCTAAGTTCTTAGTAAGCCAATCCATGGAGTCTGATTACATGGAGAATCTGGATTTTCTTGATAAGCAATTAGTGGCAATAGAAGCAAAAAAGGTTGAATGGATTATGTACTTTAATGGGGCTGTGAACCAAAGGGGTGCTAGTCTTACGGTGATCATCATTACATCTCAGGGTGAGGTTATCCCATTAAGCAAACACCTAGAGTTCCCAGTCACGAACAATAGAGCCGAGTATGAAGCCTACCTCTTTAGACTCGATGCCCTATTGAAGATAGGGGCAAAGAAGCAAAGGTAATTAGTGATTCTACGCTAGTGATAAAACATGTCATAGGGGAGTGGGAAATCAAAGAAGAGCCGCTAAGGCCGTATATGGAAGCAATTTGGAATTTATCAATGTAGTTTATTCAGTGTTTCATTTAGCATATGCCGAGGGATGAGAACCTGATGGCCAATTCTTTGGCTACCTTAGCTTCTATATGGGAAGAAGAAGAGGTACGACCCATCCATCCTTTGATACTGGAAACTGCTCGTTCCCTATTTCATGAGAAAGTTCTAGTTATGACTATAGAAGAGCATAAAGCTTGTTGGTACGACAATATTAAGAAGTTCTTGAGAGAGGGAGGATTGTCCGGGGGATTATCAAGTTTAGATCATATGACTATTAGGAGATTAGTAGTATAGTTCAGGCCAATAGATAAAGATCTCTTCATGAGGACCGCCGAGGGGTTACTATTGAGATGTTTGACTGAAGAAGAGGTAGAAAAGATGATGAACCAAATGCACTCAGGAGATTGCAGTCCACACATGAATAGGATGGGTTTGGTCAATGAAATTTTGAGAATGGAGTATTTTTGGACCACAATGATTGCCGATTGCATTGAAAAAGTTAAGAAATGTCACGAATGTCAGATTTATGGGGATATAAAGCATTTACCCCCATCCAAACTTCACAGTTTGTCTACTCGGCCTTTCTCGGCATAGGGGATAGATACAATTGGTGAAATTCAGCCATCATTGACTAACGGGCACCGATTCATCATAGTCAGAGTCGATTATTTTTCAAAGTGTGTAGAAGCCAAATCCTACGCTAGTATCACCGCCAAGAAGATGGCCAAGTTCATAGAGAGGCACATTTTTGCTTGATACAGGATCCCATACTATGTGTTTTTTGATAATGGAGTTGAGTTTCAAGGGGCTACTACTGAATTATTTGAAAAGTTAAACATCGAGCATCAAAGATCTTCTCTATATAGACCATAAGCTAATGGGGCAGTCAAAGCTGCCAAAATTCAATCAAGAGAATTCTATCCAAGACAGTGGCTACCTATAGGGATTAGGCCGATAAACTTCCATTTACAGTTTGGGGGTATTGAACCAGTGTAAGGACTCCCACTAATCAGACATCTTTCTCCTAGGTATATGGAATGGAAGCCGTGCTACCTGTTAAAACCGAAGTAAGATCTCTACTAGTAGCACTTGAAGCCCAGTTAAAAGAGTCAGATTTGGCAAGGACTAGGTATGAATAGTTGAATGCGATAGATGTAAAGCAGCTCAAAGCACTTGACCACCTATAAATGTACTAGCAACACATGCCGGAGCCTACAACAATAGAGTTAGATACCCAAAGTAACATCTCAAAGTGGTTGATGTGGTTCTCAAACAGCTATGCCAGGTCAACACCAATGGTAGGGGCAAGTTCAGATCTAATTGGGAAGGACCATTCGTGATTAAGAAAGTCCTTAGCAAAGAAGGAATCAAGCTCATGGATATGGATGGTAATGAGGTCGTCAATCCAGTGAATCAGGACAGGCTTAAGCGTTATCATGTCTAGGTCAAAAGAAATAAATCACAAAAAAGCAACACATAAAAAATATAATAAAATACCCATCGGTTGGCGATCCTTTTGTCAGGCGGACAAAAATTAGGGTACCCCAACGCAAAATAAAGCATGCTAAGTTAAAAACCCCAAAAGGGCGGCTTAGGCAAATATTAGGGCATCGAGAGAAAAATGTCAATTGATTTCAGGAAAATCTATAAAAGGACCAGTAGGCAGTATGGGTTAACCATTGGAAATTGCCACCATTGCCTATGTACTTAAATTAATCTCATCAATGAACTTGTTATGATTTGTTAATAATCTTGATCTTATGAATTCATGCTTGTCTTTAGGTGAAGTAATCGCAAGTATGTGAACATCTGTTTTTTTTCTCTACATTTTGTGCACTTTATTGTTATTATTAATGCACGTGTATTATTCAACGAAAGATAAAAATACCGATAAGCCACAAAAGAAATAAGGTTTATGCACAAATCAAAAAAAGTCCATTAGATTGAGCCGCCACGGTCAATTCAGGCAAAAATTAGGATAAAAAGAAAAGAAAAGATAAGAAAAGAAAAGAAAAAGTAATAAAGAAAAAGAAAAACAAAAGTAAATGTTCGATAGGTCATCTCACACTGAATGGCGCTTATGCAAAAATTAGAACTCAATTCAAAAATGCTAGTATTCTACTCTTATTTTCGTGGCATCATTTGTCTTATGCACTTTACAGCTAGGATCCCTTGAACTCTGTTCCCCCACTATGTAGTCATACGATAGCACACATCATCTGAAGTGCTAAATCTTAACCAACCAGCCTTGGTAATACTTGTCAATCTAAATTGGGCCAGTTTTTTGTGATCAGGAACTCCGAATGTTGAACAGTTAACCCACTTACCCATGATGTGCTCTCATTAGTCTATCATGAAGTTCATCTAATTGTGTCATATATGTTTATGCCATCCCTAGTCACCATTAGGGTTCTGTGATGTCAGTTTTTCATTAAATACACCAAAGGACAACATGAATCAAGCAACAACCATGTTCAGTAATTTCAGTACGGAAAGGAAACTTCAGACATGTATAAAGTGAAGCAGTAGTATTTGTGTACATAACATCCATGTTTGTACAAGAATAAGCCTCGTAGGGCTGGAAATGTCCAAAAATGAAAGCAAAAAAAGTCCTAGTCTAAGCTGCCTGGGGATCCTGATCTGAGGCAAGCCTTGGGTCTGGTCTTGAGCATCCAAGAATAGGGTCAAGACGTCAAACATCATTAGGTCCTTCGCCCTAGTAGTACCCTTAGTAGTCATAGCACCGGCCACCTCAGCATCAGTAGTCGGAATAGCTAAACCAGCACCATTAGCCTAAACCCCAGCTAGATCCTCAGTATGCTCCCTAGTAGGATCCACTACCAACAGACCCTCCACATCTCTAGCCTACCCCTCTACCTGCTGCTCGACCTCATCCTCATTTGCTCTAACTACCCAAGCCCCAGCTGGCATCACCCGATATGTAGAACTATTATCCTCTAAGGTGGAATCAGATGGCTCCAGTGTTGCCCTACTCTCTATAAGCCGGGTCAGCTGTGCCTGCAGCACCTTAGCCTTGACCCTCACTCTGGAAGTCTCCGCTCTTGGCCTCTCCAGCTCCTCCTGCAAGGGCCTGACCCGCTCAGCCTCAATGGTGACCCTATGTTGCTGCTCCTTTAAGAACTTGGCTCGCTCCTTAGATGCATCCAAATCTTAGACAGATCTATCTTGCTCCATGTCAAACAGAGTCTGCAATGAAAATCAAAAGATTAGTGCACATATGTAAATGTTATGGCATGTATCATGTATACTTTGTTAAATTTTATAGATAATGGAAACTCACCGAAGCTAGAGCATCTTACACCAGTAGCAGGTCCCTAATAGAGAAGAAGCCCCTTGCAATCCTCTCTGCCTTAGCCACGATCACCTAAAAAGTAAATCACATCAGTACAAGCCAAACATTTTAGGCAATCAATGTAAAGAAGCAAGTTTAAGAGTTGAGTTTTTCTTACATGAGTGGAGTTGGATGGAGTAAAGCAAATGGTATGGACCGACTTCTCAAGTTCCCTAGGAGATTGCTTCCCTGAGTAGTCGAGGAGATGGGAGGTGGACTCAAGGTCCGTACTGAGGACCCCTTCTTGAATCTTTCTAGAAGCACAAGACTGCTTTGCTGGCGTCTTTGGAACAACGGGGGTAGCATGCCTCTTCCGTGTGGAAGCGAAAGGCTACAACAATAGTCATTCATGCTCAAATTCACAATAAATTTTAGAAAGCAATAAAGTAATTCACAAAGACTGAGTTAAAGAAATACCTGGGAAGATGAAGTGGCAGGCCTAACCAGGCCCTTATTACCCCGAACCATAAAGGGACCCCCACGATCCCTCCTTGATCCGTCATCATCATCGTCCTCCCTATCACTGTCCCTATAGTGGAACTCAAGGGCAGCGTCCTCGAAATGGATCCTATCATAAGGGGAAGGAGTGAAGACTCGATGAAATCTACATAGGAGCCATCAACCGACTCCACTTGGGCCCCCTCACCTAGCAGATACATGGCTTGGTCCACCTTGGGCATCAGGTAAGGCCAGTAGACCCCTACAAGTATAGATGGTGGGATAGGCCTCTCCACAACAGCACTGGTCTGCTAGCCCTGGACTTGCTCCTGAAAGTACCACTCAAATGAGAGCGATGACTCTAGAATGAAGCGGTTGCCATCCACCCCTGCCTGTAGCTCCTCAATGTCATTATGGATGACCATCCTTTCCCTCGGGTCACAAACAATCTGTAAAAGGCAATGAGCTGTAAGTATCCTGATTTTGTAAATACGATTTTCTACTAATGAGCTATTCAAATGAAATGTGCAGGTTTAAGATATGAAAGCTTACCTAATCAGAGCGTAGCTACTAGAAGAACTCCTTATACATAGCTATAGTCCCTAGCATTTGATGCCAGGGTCCCATCCATCTAGATATGTTATGGGGAGTCTCGAGCTGACCAAATAAGCCTAGTTTAGGGATGAACTGGTGCTCGAAAGCCCAACTTTGCAAAAAAATCAAAGTTAGTTGCCAAACAAGCTCAAACGAAGAATTAAAGCATAAAGGGAAAGGTTCAGGAGTTACTAGAAGGATCAGGTGGCAGAGCTTGAGCTCAGAATGCTGGCCTCAAACCCCAATGACATGCCCATATTATAGCCATGCGGGATCATCCGGCACCTGTCCTTACCTGGTGCAACGCTAAGATCCTCAACAGTTAAGAATAAGCCATAGCTGAGGCTGCTCGAGTTCATATGGAATAAGATGGTGGTGATGAAGGCCAATAAGAAGTACCGGGCATACTGGTCCCTCCTCTCCTCTGTGATAGGGCTCGGTTGTCCAATCAAGTAGTCATGTAGCTTCCCATACTTGAGCTTGTCCTTTCCTTTAGGATGAAGCCCAAGCAACCTCTCTATATACACCTTCACCTCAGGTCAGGAGTGCCATCGGTTAGCGTAAACATCAAAGTGAAGTACAACTTCCCTCCAGCTCAGCCCAATGAGTGCTCACATATCCGAGGGAGTAACGGTGACCTCTACTATTGATAGATGGAAGGTGTGTATTGTCTCTGACCACCTCTTAGTCAAAGGCAATATAGTAGTAGGGACCAGGTTCTTTGGCGCCTCTAGTATGGCTCGAACAATATCTGTAAACTCGAATGAATTGATGCGGGCCAATAACTCAGTATCCCCTATAGTGTGTATCTCCTCGCACCATCTCCTATAGAAGCAAAGAGCCCCCACAGTCTTGTACGAAAACTACAAGGAAAAAACAATAGTTTAACATGGTTAAAATACAGTGGGCCAGTAAAAAATTAGAAAAGAATTGCAGACAAAAGAGTTTTAGACATTCTGTCTTAGGAAGGAGAACCCGTATGGGTACCCCAGACCTGTATGGGTGCTCCAAGTCCACCCGTATGAAAAATGGGATCCGTATGGGTCCTTCCCACCCGTACGGGTCACCTGCACATAGTTTGTCTCACAAAAAATTCCCAAATCATCCAAAATCATCCTAATTTTACCAAAGCTCAATACAAAATATCCTAAAAGAATCCTAGACTAAAGTTACATGTAGTAGGCTCTACTGAAGGCTCTAAAACAACCTAAATCATACCAAAATTGAAGAAATTCAAAAAATTAAAAAATGAAGAAAATGGAGAGATCGAGCCACTTACTTGGAATTTTGAAGCATGAGAAGAAGGCGAAGGCTCCTGGGAAACTTTTAAGGTAGGAGTATGTCCAAGAAGTGAGTCCCAAGCCTGAAAAGAATGTCTGACCAAAATCGGGCATTCCTAGAGTTTCAAATTACCCACTGGGGGAAAATCCACGCACTTGAGGGAGAAACGACCAGTCTTACGGATCTTTTTTATACATCTTGATTGAGTTGGTGAAAAAATTACTAGAAATTTGAGAGAAAATTGGAAATTTTGGTAAAGCGGGAAGGAGAGGAGTTTGCCATTTTTAAGGGGAACCCCCGATACCACCCATACGGGTAGTCCTTGGTCAAGTACCCACCCGTATGGGTCCTACCTAGGCGTATGGGTCCCCCTTTATCATTTTAGGACAGTTTTCAAATAAAAGCGAAGGTCCTCAGCAGTAAGGGCATATCAAATCTAAATTGGGGCCAACCCCACTTCTCTTAAACTCCTTATTTTAGTTAATCAAGGGCAAAACCCCTAGCTCACCTTGATCCTTGATTGAAGGGGAAAAAAATATTATTTACACGAAGTCAATCAAGAATAAAGGTAAGCAATCTCAAAATAATTACTAACATGGGTAATCTTTATGTACAGGTTTACCCAAGCATGGAAAATTTCCCCAGGAGACGAACCATCCAAGAAGACACTTCCCCTAGCAAGAAAATGTGTCGAGGGACACCCCCTCATTCCCCAGCAGTTGAATTAGTCAAAGGGCATCCCCCCATCTTCGATCCATCCTAGAGGCATCCATCCTAGGGGCATTCATCATATGGGCACTCCCTAAGGGGCACCCACCAAGGGGCATTCCATCCTGAAATAATTAGGCCATGCCCAACATATCCAAACCCAGCTTACAGTTCATTCAAGGGGCAACCTTGTCCACACATCTTTAGTCTTGACTGAAGGGGCGATAATTTTTGTACACCACAAAGTCAATCAAGAATCAAAATGTGTCATTCAAGGCAAAAACTAACATAACATTTTTATTGTCTTTTGACAGATAACTCAAAATCACTAGCAGGAGAGTCATCCACCTTATGAAAGGGATGCGGCACCATTCAGGAAAGTTTATCCATCTTAAGAAAGGGATATGAGGAGAAGTCATCTGCCTTAGGAAAAGGATACACCATTAGTAGGAAAGTCAATCCGCCTTAAGAAAGGGGTACTAGGAGAAGTCATCCGCCTTAAGAAAGGGATACACCAGCATCAGTCAAAGGAAAGTCATTCGCCTCAAGAAAGGGATATACTCAGTAAAGGAAAGCGGTTCACCTGGGTAAAGGAATGCGAAGGAAGGATATTCACCTCAAGAAAGGAACACAAAGGAAAGCTGTCCAACTCAAGAAAGGGACACCAAGGAAAGGAGTTTGCCTCAAGAAAGGAATCCACCTATATCATCACCTCAGGTATAATTTTTGAACCCTCGCTCATATTATGAGATCATACAAATCTGTATCTGTAGTGATCCCATGAGGGGTAGTTTGTGAGCACTGGATTTTAATGATCCTTCTCACAAAATGATGATGAGAGCTAGATAATGCAATCTTTTATAGGTGTTATCCACTAGAGGTGTTCTACTATTATAGAATTGAGTTTGGCTAAGTTTTAGAGACTTAGGCTGCCTTTAAGGACCCATACGGGTCACACTTGGGGGTACGGGTCCATGGGTTGAACCCTACAGCCCCACCTCTATTGTACACCCTGGAGGGACCCGTACAGGTCCTCTCCACCCGTACGGGCACCACCTACGGCCAATTAGGCCAGACTGATTGCAATCATACCATATTTGATTAAAATCAGCCATAAATCGAATTTATTGCGTTCAGACACTCGATTTTCCTATAAATAGAGTTATTTTGCCTCACTTACAAAGATAGACAATGGGAGCCAATTCAAGAAATATACATGCACTACACTTTATGATTTTTCCAAAATTTTTGTAAGTAATAGAAATGGTATATAAGGGGTATAGAAGTGATGAAATAGGGAGAAAACCATTCCTCTTTGGTTTTGTCCACATTTTATTTCTTTCTATTTTCATAATAGGATTGGGGGAGGTTCTATCCACACAAACACTCACCAAAATAGTCCTAAAATAACCATTTCCTCATCTACTTTGGCTAGACTCTCTCTCAACATTGGGATCACTCTAAAGTGGATTCACGGCATAAAGGTACACTCTTGAGTTTCAAATAGACTCACTTTCTATTTATTTCATTGTCATTGTCATTGTCATTTATTTGTTTAATCTATCCTTTGATCTATTTTAGGTCTGGTCTTGACCCATATAGGCCTTATTGGCACTTATATGCCCCTATAGTGGCAAAGCTGGTGCTCCATACCTATATGAAAGGAAATCCCATTTTATCTGTTCTTTTTCTATAAATCTATTTCAATTAAAATAAAAATGAGGTTCTGTAGAATATCATTTTCCCATTAACCTGTAAAAGGAACCTAACGTCACCATTTGCCATGCAATCATTTTCATTAATAATCTGGTAAATCAACCCATATAAAGTTAAAATGTGTCTTCATAACAAAATACGTTGACGATTCGTTATTTGTTTTTGATCCTAGAATCCGCCCGTGTACCATGAATCACAAAACTGTCACGCTAACATAATCACATTCTACCTAACAAAATGCTGGCTTGTGATATGCCGTAGTTGTGCTAACGTTTTCATGTAGGCAAATTTTTTTTTGTTTTATAACTTAGAACAAGTGTATAGGTTCCCTTGCAATTGCCTCATTTTCCCCGGTTGGAATTTCTATTCCCCCTTTATTACTTGTTGTTTATTATAAACTGTTAAACGTATGAATCATGTGCAAAAGAGTGTAGGAAAATAGGATTTCTATATTATTTCCCCAAATAATGAAAAGAAAATAGTTTTATGCGGTAAATGTAATTTTGAATTAACTAAATGAGAAATAAGTGAATCATCCAATACCAAAATCTATGATCCAAAAGGTATGAGTCTCCCACCCAATGAGAACTGTACCAAAACTCTTTCCCAAGTAGACAACTTGGGTGGGGACTATCATTTGTATCTAGATTTGGGTCTTGATTCTTTTATTCATAAAATTGGTTAAATGTGCAAACTTAAACTAATTGATTTCATCACGGTTATATAAACAAATCCTGAGTGGACCTCGCCGCAAGGCGCTAAGGGAAATCCATATATTTTTGCCCCGACACTTCATAAGAGGATATTTTACTCAGCGAGGTTAGATCATTGAAGAAGAGGGTACTCTTTATAATTGGTAACCAATTGTGAAAGGCTTCTCTGCCTAGGGTAAATGAGTTGAGATTACTAAATTAAAGCCAAGACACTCTCTTGGGACTGGAGGTAGGCACATATTGCTGAACCAGGATAAAATTGTTGTCATTTACTTTAAAGTGCTCATCTTTCATAGTTTTCACTCTTTCGCTGACCTACTCAATGAAGAACTATTTTTCCTAGTCAATCTCTAAAAAAAGAACAAGTGAGTCATTCACTCCCTGGCTCAATGAGTTCAACACAAAGGGGATAACAAATGGTATCAGAGTACTCATCTAAATTTAACAATCTTGAGTTAAAGACCATGACATTTAACACTATCAGAGATGCAACTGGAAAAGTTCAGACCCAGCTTCTTCCCGAGGGAATATATGTTAACAGACCAACTTTGTTTCATGCAGAACATTATACATACTAGAATAACCAAATGAATAACTTTATTCAATAACAAAGTATGTCAGCTTGGCTTGCTATAGTCAGAAGTCTAAATGTTCTAACTATTCTTAGAGAAAGTGCATGTGTACATAAGCCTGTTGAAGATTGGGACACCAATGATCTTGCTAAGCTAAAGGAGTATGTTGCTCCCATTAATAATCTCCATTGTGCTCTAGATGCTACAGAGTTCAATAGAATCTCTGGTTGTGAAACTCCTAAAGAAATATGGGAGAAGTTAGAAATGACTTATGAAGGAACTAATAAAGTGAAGAAGACCAAAATCAATAAGATGATAAGAGAATATGAGCTATTCTAAATGGAGCGTACTGAAGGGATTCAGAGCATGAACAATTGTTTCATGAATGTCATTAATGGATGGCTTAATGCATATCTAGCTACCTGAACTTGTCCCAAAAAACTTGCCCCCCTGAACTTTCAAAGTGACCCTTTAGCTCCCTCAACTTTCAAAAAGTGTACCAATTTGCTCCCTAAACGGCACATGTTAGTTTTGGATAGATTTGACTTTTCCAAGATGTCATTTTTTTGATTTTTTTTCTCTCCAATCAGAATCTTACACGTGGTATTTAGGGAGCTAAATGGAGCACTTTTTGAAAGTTGAGGGAGCTCCAGGGTCACTTTAAAAGTTTGGGGGGAGGGGGGCAGTAGGTTTTTTAGGGCAAGTTTAGGTAGCTAGATATGCATTAGGCCTTAATTAATTGAAGAGGCTTAGAAAGAATTTCACTGAGGAAGAAACAATGAAAAAGATCTTGAGAAGTCATATAGTTGAGTGAGTTGCTAATTAAAGAAGCTCATGATTTAAAAACCCACAAGTATGATGAGCTTATTGGTACATTTCTTACTCATGAAATATCCCTCAAAAAGCATGAGGATGATTCAAATAAAAAGGGCAAGAGAAAGAGCACAGAGCCATTGTTCTTAAGGCTAATTCCTTTGATGAAGACTCTGAAATTAATGAGCAAGTTATGCTGAGTACTAGAAGATTCAAGCGCTACCTTAAGAAAACTAAGAAGTACATTAAGTTCTGTTCAAAGAATGTTGGCCAGTACAAAAAATAGAATGAAGATAAGTCACAAAAAAGATTTTAGCAAAGACATCAAGTGCTTTGAATGTGGTGAGAAAGGCCATATCCAATCTAGATGTCCTAAGCTCAAGAAGGACAAATGAAAGAAGAAGCAAGACGAGAAGGCTCTTGTTGCTACCTCTACCTGGAGTGACTCAAAGATAGAGTCGTCATCATCATCAGATGAGAAAGCATAGGACTCAACCAATGTCTACTTAATGGCGATTGGAGCTCAAGTCAGCGAGAACTTAGAGTCAGCATCTAAAGCAACAACTTTCGCTGCCAATCAAAAAGCTGACCAAGAGAAGAATATATGTAAGCAACCTGAGCTAAATTCTAAACCTCCTTTGTCTTCTGATGAACTCACTAAGGTACATTTTGATGTAATTGAAGTGACTAAGAAGTCTGCCAAACACATCAAACTGCTAGAGAGGTGATGTGATGACTTAGAAGATTGTAATGCTTCTATCTCACTTGATATTTGCTACCTCATGGAGAAGGGTGAGCACCATGATGGTTATAACAACAAGTTCATCAAGCAAATGAATGAGTTTTCTGCTTAACTAACAACCTTAAAGCAAGTGCGGGTACCTCCTCCAAACAACATGAATACTCAGAGTAACTATACTCAAAACTTTGAGAAGAATTCTCAAAAGAGAAAAACGAGCAGGCCTGAACCTATGGCCGTGTGTAGCTTTTGTAGGAAAGCTAGTCATGCCATAATTTTCTATAGGCATAAAAATGGTTAGTATGATGAGTATGACTAGTCTAAGGTTACCCTCACTAACAAGGGAGGACCCAACTAAAAGACATGGGTACCTAAGAAAACTTAATTGTTTTACAGATGAGCCTAAGATCCGCTGATAACAAGAAAAATGTGGTACTTGGATAGTGGATGCTTGAGGCATATGAGAGGTGATGAGAAGCAGTTTATCACATTGGAGCACAAAAGAGATGGAAGCATCAGTTTTGGAGGTAATAAAAAAGGAAGATTATTGACAATGTTATAATGGGTGTCAAGCCTTAAATTGATAATGAGTCTCTCGTGAAAGGCTTAAAGTTCAATATGCTCAACATAGCTCGAATTTGTGACAAAGACATAAAAGTTTTTTTTGACTCAGCAAGCTCTTCAGTAATTGATGGTAACTCTGGCCAAACTACTTTTTTGCTCCTAGAATTAATAATGTTTATACGTTTGATGTATCCCATGGCTCTAATGACATATGCCTTGTTTTGAGGGAGGATAATTCATGGCTATAGCACATAAGGTTAGGACGTATCAATATGACCAATCTGCCCAAATTAGTTGGAAAGAAACTTGTTGAGGGATTACCCAGTATTGCCTTTAAATAGGGAAGTAGTTCTGGAAGACCTTTAAATATTTATCGAACATCTCTTCTACTCGCCCACTTGATTTTCTACAAATGGACTTATTTGGTCCTATACATCCAATGAGTCATGGAGGAAAGTGTTTCTCCCTTGTTGTTCACTTGGGTTATCCTACTAGGAAGTAAGGATGAAACATTTGAATCATTCTATGGGTTGACTATCCAAATTATAAATGATAAAGGAACTAGAATCAATAGAATCCATAGTGATCGTGGGAGACCGTCGAGAACTCTTAGTTTGAGGAATTCTGCTCTGAACATTTTAACCACAATTGCTATACTCCTCATACTACTCAGCGGAATGGAGTTATTGAGAGGAAGAATCGAATGACAGTCCATGTTGAGTGATAACAACCTACTAAAATATTTCTTAGGATATGTTGTTAACATAACATGTTATATTCTAAATAAGGTTTTAATTCACCCAGTTTTAGAAAAATGCCCGTATAAGCTTTGGCGAGGGCGTAAGCCCAAGGTTGGTCATCTAAGAGTATTTGGGTTATAAATTATTCATTCCTAATACCTGATAGCATTTATATATTTTCTATATTGTCTATATTGCATTACAAAATAGCATAGTATGTATTTGCATATTTAGTTAGGGTTTACTTTGTAATTTATGTATAAAACCCTAATCCTATTTATAACTATATACAATTACTCATCTCACTCACATTGAGTTGAGATTTGCCTAGATTGTTATTTCGTATTTCATGGTATCAAGAGCCCTAGGCTAGCCGCCACTTCACCTGTGATTTTTTTCTAATCTCACCATGTCCTTCGGTACCGATTCCAAGGCAGTGGTTACTGCCATCGACTCCACTACTTCTCCTGTCGTCGCCTCAGCCGTTCCTATGTACTCTCATCAAGTACCCATTAAATTTGAATCGCATAACTATGTGCTTTGGAAAATGATTATCAGCCCAATGCTTGCGGGTTGTTTAATCGGCCATGTTAATGGCACATCAACCGCATCACTTGAAAGACTATCGTCTAATGCCCCAAATCCTGAGTTTGATTCATGGTTTCACAAGGATCAACAAGTTTTATCATGGCTATTCACATTGATCTCCATATCCCTTATCGCTCAAATTATCGGAGTACGCACAGTAAGAGAGGCTTGGCCCAAACTCGAGTTAGCCTATACGTCGGGTTCCAAAGCCCAATATCATGAGTTAAAACAACAACTTAACACTTTAATTAAATATGATTCAGAATTGATTGCTAAATATATGTAGAGATCAAAATAGCTCTCAGACCGTATGTCATTATTGGGAAAAGCGGTCTCAGAGGATGATCTTGTTGATGGAATTCTCGACAGCATTCAGGGACCTCTTCGGGATACTTATTGCACATTTGCAACTCACAAGACTAGGTTTGATGATCTACTAGGGGTTCTAATGACCGAAGAGAGGCACTTAAAGAGAGAAAAATCTATTGTTGATGACCTTAAAGCCCCATTGGTGCACTATACAGTGAAATCCTAAATCGGCAGCTCTAGTGGATGGGGTCATAGTCGTTGAATAGCCCGTCAACCATCTAAATTTTTTTGCTAGTGGAGGCAGGAACCCTTTGTCCCGTGTCCTCCAGCCCCTACTTAAAATTATCGAACCGGCCACCAATCAACATTTGTTTCTATTGACATCGCCCCTTTTGAATGTCACAGTTGCCAAGGATATGGTCACATGGCAAAACAATGTCCTACTCCGAGATCTAATCCCTACCGCCAACCAGCCGCAAATCATACTACCTTAACCACCACCGAACCCAATTGGCTCGTGGATAGTGGAGCAACACATCACTTGCTTTGGAATTGGGAAACTTGGATTTCATTTTGAGTATTCGGGCCCCAAGGAAGTCCATTTAGGTAATGACATAACTCTCTCTATTAAAAATGTCAGGTCTTCAATTTTTTTTACTTGTCAAAAATCATTAAAATTATCAAATATCTTTTATGTCCCCAAATCTCGTTCTAAGTTACTGTCTATTAGTGCTTTAACTAACATTAATGATGCTTCCATGGAATTTTTTGATAAATTTTTTTATTGTGAAGGACCTCAATTCCAAACATGTGACTCTTCACGGCCTGAATAGGAATGGACTTTACACTCTTTAGCCTGATGTTCATGCTCTAGTTTGTTGTCATCTCACCTCATTGTCCACTTGGCATGAGAGGGTTGGTCATCCTACTTCTCCAGTCGTTAGTCATCTTATAAATAGTCAAAATATTAGTTTTTGTCCAATAAAAGTGATGCACACTCCATTTGTTCTAGTTATGCTGTAAGTAGGAGTCACAAACTGCCATTTTCTTTGTTTGAGTCTGTTGTTTGTGAACCTCTTGAACTTATTTGTTTTGATTTATGGGGACTTGCTTCAGTTATTTTGCACGATGGTTATTCCTATTATTCATTACTTTTTGATGCATTTAGCAAATATAATAGGATTTATTTTCTACGATACAAATCTAAAGTGCTTAATGTGTTTATTCAATTTTGTACAATGGTTGAGAAATATTTTGGTCGTCCTATTAAACTATTTTAATCTGATAGGGGGTGGGGGTGAATTCCTTTCTATGCAAAAATATTTATCTACCACTGGTATTCATCATCGAATGTCATCTCCTAATACTCCTAAACAAAATGGGTCAGCTGAACAGAAACATCGTCATATTGTTGAAACGGGTTTGGCATTTTTAAATCGAGCTTGTTTGCCCATGAATTTTTGGTCCAATGCTTTCGACACTACTACTTATCTTATTTATCATATGCTATGTCACTCCCTTGATAATTCATCCCCTTTTGTCAATTATTCAAAACAAATCTAGATTATGCGTCCTTACGTGTCTTTGGTTGCTTATGTTACCCATGGTTATATCCTTATTCATTGAGTAAGCTTAATTATCGGTCTTGTAGATGTGTCTACTTGGGATATAGCAAGGTTCACAAAGGTTACTGCTATTATGATCCAATTTTTATGAAATTTTTTATCTCACATCATGTCATTTTTTATGAAAAGGTTTTCTCATTACCAATATTGAGTGATCTTGTTGCACCATAGTCTTTGGAAAATTTCACCAACCTACCTATCATTCACCTACAACTAATGCCACTCCCTCAACCGCAAACTACAAACATACAGCCTCAATAACAAATCGCCACTGAATAGTCCCCACTTGAAGCGCCATCACCAAATGCATAACCAGTTGACCCAAAACCATTGACACCATAACTTATACTCATACCGCCCCCTCATCTCAACCAGGGATCTCTCTTATTATTGATTCACAAAATTATAATCAGCCTAATAATCCACTGAAACCACCTCAAAAATCCAAACCACCTCCTTTGGCTAAAATAATGCTTACTAGACAATCTTTAGGCAAATTATAGAAACCAAAATCAAACAATACCGTGGTTGTTCCTAGTGAGCCCTTGTGTTTCACTGAAGCTATTAAACACAAGTGTTGGCATCAAGCAATGTTGGATGAATACAATGCTTTACTCACCAACAGGGCATGGGAATTGGTGTCGCCCTCATTAGCTTCTAATGACATTGGCTGTAAATGGGTTTTTAAAACTAAACTCAACCCAGATGGTTCTATCGAGTGTTATAAGGCAAGGTTGGTTGCTAAAGGATTTCACCAATGACCTAGATTGGACTTCCATGATACTTTTAGCCCTCTTATAAAACTAACCACAATTCGACTACTCTTATCCTTGGCCTGCTCATTTTGTTGGTCTATTACTCACTTGGATGTTTCCAATGCTTTCCTTCATGGTGATTTGGATACACAAGTTTTTATGTCTCAACCATCGGGTTTTGTCATTAAGGAGCATCCAACGTTTATTTATCATTTGTGGAAGTCACTATATGACCTCAAGCAGTCGCCAAGAATGTGGTACCATAAGCTCACAAACATCCTCATTAATCTTGGGTTTCGGCCATCCAAGGCTGATATTTCTTTATATCATATATGGTGAGGTGACTCTGTTTTATTTTGTCTCATTTATGTTGATGATTTATTAGTTTTAAGTAACAATTCTATAGTTTAGAGGGATCTTATTCAATTCCTATAGTCCAAGTTTGCAATAAAAAATCTTGAACCGGCTCGGTATTTTCTAGGAGTTAAACTTCATCGTTGAAAGGGAAATTTTTTTCTTAACCAACGTAAATATGCACTGGATATTCTTACTAAAGTTGCTATATTGGATTAAAAGGGGATCTCTATACCGGCTAGGCCAATGGCTAAGCTATCAGTTGATGGGAGTAAATTATTCTCTGGTCAACTTTGTATGGGACTCTTGTGGGGGACTTCAATATTTAACTATTACTAGTCCTAACATTGCTTTTGCGGTTCATAAAGTGGCATAATACATGCATTCACCAACCAAAATTTATTGGCAAGCACTTCAAAAAATTCTTTGATATCTTCGAGCTACATCATCATCAGGTCTTCGTTACATAAGTCAGTCGACACTCACACTTAATGGCTTCTCAGATTTGAATTAGGCTAGGGACCCTGATGATAGACGCTCTATATCAGGTTTTGCAGTTTTTGATGGCACAAATTTGATCTCTTGGGCTGCACATTAGTAGCGCATTATTTCTCGTTTGTCTACTGAATAAAAGTACAGGGCACTTGCAACAACAACTTCAAAACTCTCATGGTTAGACATGTTACTTCAAGATATTTGTTTCCCTTTGACAGCTTCACCTACATTATGGTTTGATAATTTGAGTTCCACTTATCTCACTACCAACCTGATATTCCATAGTCATACTAAATACCTTGAGCTAGATTTCCACTTTGTTCGGGAGAGGGTGGCATCCAAACAACTACTGGTACGATACATCCTAACTGATGATCAGATTGCGGATATCATGATGAAACCTTTGGCTACTTCTCGATTTTGCAATTTATGTGACAAGTTGGCTTTGGTTTCCACCCCTGCTCAACTTAAGGGGGGATGATAGCATTTATATATTTTATATATTATCTATATGTATTACAAAATAGCATAACATGTATTTACCTATTTAGTTAGGGTTTGCTTTGTAATTTATGTATAAAACCCTAATCCTATATATATAAAATTACTCATCTCACTCGCATTGAGTTGAGATTTCCCCAGATTGTTATTTCGGCTTTCAATACCAAGGACCAAGTAGGGAATTTGACCCTAAGGCAGATAAAGGAATCTTTATGGGTTACTAAAATATAGTATAGTAAATAGAGTGTATATCAAGAGATCTGACATTTTAGAAGAGTATATAGATATAGTTTTAAATGAAACTAACAATGTAGGTAGACAAGATAATAATACTAATGAAGAAAGAAATCTAGTTAGTGAAGCCATAAGTCAGCATGACTCAGCATAAATACATCAAACAAAGTGTGAAGATCAATTCACTGACCAAGATCGTTCAATCAACTTTGATAAAAAAGAACCAAGTCAACCTCAAAGTATGGAGATCCAAAGAACTGACTCGTATATAATAAGAGAAGTCAGAATTAGAAGGGATCATCCACTAGAAAATATCCTTGATGATGTGCAAAATCCAAATCTAACTAGAGGTTAGCTCAATAGAGTGATAAATCACTCATCATTTATCTCACTAATTGAACTAAAGAAGTTTGAAGATGCTGAATTTAATGACAATTGGATGATTGCAATGCAAGAAGAGCTAGATCAATTCAGAAGGAATTAAGTATGGGATTTGGTGCCTAAACCAAAAGAAAAGTCAATTATTGGTACTAAATGAGTATTGAGGAACAAGCTGGATGAAAGAGGAATTGTCATAAATAAGGCCAGACTTGTTGCTCAAGGCTATAATCAACAAGAAGGAATTGATTATGGTGAAACATTTGCACCAGTAGAAAGATTGAAAGCCATCAGAATTTTATGTGCTCCTGCATCTTATATGAATTTCAAACTATATCAAATTGATGTAAAGAGTGCATTCTTGAATGGTTATATCCAACAAGTTTATGTGCACTGGCCACCTGTTTTTGAAGATCCAAAGTACCCTGATCATGTATTCAAATTGAATAAAGCTATAAATAGATTGAAGCAAGATCCAAGAGCTTGGTATGAAAGGCTGACTAGCTTTTTAATCAACAAAGGCTATGTCAGAGGAAAGGTAGATACAACTCTTTTTATTAGGCGCAAGAAACAAGATGTGTTGTTAGTCTAAATATATGTTGATGATATAATATTTTGAGAAACTGAAGAAAGACTTTACAAGGAGTTCATCAATCAAACGAAGAATGAGTTTGAAATGTCAATGATAGGAGAGCTCAATTTCTTCCTTAGACTGCAAATCAAGTAAGGGAATGATGAAATTTTTATCAATTAAACCAAGTATGCGAAGGAAGTGCTCAAAAAGTTTGACATGGAGAAAGCCAAGTCGATTTCAACACCTATGGCAACTGATACAATTCCGAGTAAAGATAAGGAAGATAAACTTGTAGAGAGTAAGCCCTACATAAGTATTATTGGCTCTTTACTTTACTTAACTGCTAGTAGGCTCAAATTCAATATGTTGTATGCTATTGCGCTCGTTATCAAGATAACCCCAGAGAATCTAACTTAGCAATTGTTTCGACAATTCTCAGGTATTTGAAAGGTTATATTCATGCAGGTTTATGGTATCCACGTAATTCATATTTCACTCTAAGAGGATACACTGATCCTGATTATAGAAGAGACACGTCAGAAAGAAAAAGCACCACTAGAGGATGTCAATTTCTTGGAGACTCTCTAAATACATGGTACAACAAGAAGCAAACTTCTAAAGCATTGAGTACATCTCAGGCTGAGTACATGGTCGCATGAAGTTGCTATGGATTAAGCAACAATTGGAGGATTATGGTATAAAGTTTAAGTAGCTTGAAGTCATGTATAACAACATGAGTGAAATTGACCTATCCAAGAATCCAATTCAACATAGCATGATGAGGCTTGTAATTATTAGACATCACTTCATAAGAGATCACGTGCGTAAAGGGGAAGTTAAATTGGCGTATATTCCCACTAAGAAACATCTAGCTGACATATCCACAAAGCCACTACACAAATACCAATTCAATACACTAAGAGAATCAAATGGAATGTCAAATCCAATTTAGAGAAGAATTGTCACGCCGATCAATTCTAGAGCTGGCCACTTAGGTTATATTTTTATAACTTTTGTTCTTTTTGAATTTAGATGTGTCATTGCCATTTTGACCTGTTACTTTCAAAATAAAACTTGAAAGAAGCGGTAACAAGTTATAAAATGTTCTATATTCAATCGTCATTACTCCATTTATTTCTCCATGATTAATATTATGATTATTGTTATTCATTCTCACTATTTATTTCTAATCTATGATTTTAAGCTCTACATGTAGCATTGTACAAGTTGCAGATTTCAAATTTTCTATTTCAATAAGAATTTAGAAGACAAAGGTTACACATTCTAAATTGCAAACATTTTTCAAGCGAACCCTAAATTCAAATTCCCCCAAAATCTTTCTAATTTTTCTTAAATGGCGAGTTCATTTACAAGGAAAGTAGAGTCATACCTAGTACTTGTTTGTAAAGAGAAATAGAAGACAACCAGAGATATGGTCAAGAGGATTGCTTATGGATTTTGTAAATTAGAGCTTATAAAATTTGAGAAGGACACAATATATGAGGAATCTGAGTGGATGAACCAATCAGATGTTGTAGTTGATTCTCCTACTACTGTAGAATTTCAAAGTTCGTTGGCCATCCATTTTTCGATAAATGGACAAGGGAGCAGAACTTTAGAGCATTTTTCAATATACCTGATGGATGCTATTAAGAGATTGTCAAAGAATTCTTTGGGAATCTTTGCAAATTAGAAGGTGAAGACGAGATGATAAGAACCTCAATAATAAGGAGGTCAATCTATATTACTTCCCAGGTAATCAACAATATTTTAGAGATGCCAATGAAGTGAGTTGAAATGAGGAAGCCTGGAGATGAGTACTTTATTCTAGTCCTAGTAGACTTTGAAGTTCCTCTGAATTATGCTACTAGAAAACTTGAGGACACTAGTCTTAGTCCAAAAGGAAGACAAGCCCATGAGCTGCTGACCAAAACTATCCTTCCAAAGAGAGGAAGTGTTGGTAGCTACTTAAAGTTTGAAAGAGTGCTGGTGTATTACATCACAAATGGAATGCAAGCCAATATGATATGAGGTGTCGATGACGGGTGGATCTCCCTTAGCGCCTGTGTGAGAGGAGGGGCCCACTGAGGGTTGGTTGGATTTAGGCGTGACAAAACCTTTTTTAGTTCAAGTTTGCATAAAAAGCCAATTTTAATGAATAAAAGAATCGAGATCCCAAATCTCGATACAAATAATAGAGTCACCACCCAAGTTGTCTACTTGGGAAAGAGTTTTGGTATGGTTCCCATTGGGCGGGGGACTCATACCTATTGGATCAGAGATTTGGGTATCGGATGAGTCACTTATTTCTCAATTAGTTGATTCAAAATTACATTCGCCGCGTAAAACTGTTTTGTTTTCATCATTTGAGGAATTATCAAGGAAATCCTAGTTTTCTACACTCTTTCACACTTGTTACATACATTTACAGATTATAATAAAACACAAGCAAAAAATGGGGGAATAAAAATTTACAACCGGGGGAAAATGGGGGAATTGCAAGAGAAACTATACATTTGTTCTAAATGATAAAACTAGATAAAAATAAATTCCCCTACATCCACAAAGATTAGCATAGTTTATAGCACGTCATAAGTCAGCATTTCATTAGGAAAAATGTGATTATATTAGCGTGGCAGTTTTACGATTGATAGTGTTCGGGCGGCTTCTAGGATCAGAGAGAAATAATGAGTCTTTAATGTATTTTGTTATAAAAACACATTTTAACTTTTGTGGGTTGATTTACCAGATTATTAGTGAAAATGATCGCATGAAAAATAGTGAGTTGGATTGATTTTTAACCAAATTAAAATGAATTCTAGATTCTACCAGGGGTTGGTACCCATACAGGTGGGTGGGACCGGTATGAGTACGGTGTACTCGTACAGGTCATGTCTGGTCCAAGCAGAAGTTTTGTTCAATTCTAATGCATAGATTAATGGATGAAAAATAAATTAAAAATGGGATTTCCTTCCGTATGAGTATGGTGCACTAATTCAATATCCCCAAGGACACAAGGTGCCAACAAGGCTCATACGGGTTAGGACCAGACCTGAAACAGGAAATAAAAAGAGCAGATATAATAGAGGAGGCAGAGAATAATAACAATAAAATAACTTAAATGTGAGTCTCTTTGAAACTCAGGAGCGTTACCTTTGCGGCGTGAATCCACTTTGAGGTGATCCCTTTACTGTTGAGAGACTCTAGCCAAAGTAGATGAAACATGACTATTTAGGTGAGTGTTTGTGTGGATAGAACCTCTCCTAAATCCTAATAAACGAGGCTAGGAATGACTAAAATGTGGATAAAACCACAAGAAATGGATTTCCCCCTATTTTATACCTCCTATACCTCAACTATAACCTATCTATCCTTATAGAAATTACTAGAACTTATGTATAGTATACTAACTATTTTTGTATATGAGTTTTGTGTTTTAAACTATGAAGAAAAGGGCCCTAATTATAGGGGAAAGGAGGTTTGAACACAACAAATTGCATTCATTACCTGCCTTTTCCCGAGATAGGATAGGATTCCCTTCCAAAAGAGCATGATCAGGCAATAAGAGGACCTGTACTGGTAGGGCCCCACCCGTATAGGTCCCCCCTAGGTGTACGAAAGGAATGACCTATACGGGTTCGCCTGTGGATTTGTACCACCAGGTAGCATCTATACGGGTCCCTATAGGTAGACTAGGTCTTCAAACTTTAGCCAAACTTAACTCTATAGCTGTAGGAACACCTTTGATGGATAACACCTGCAAGAGAATACATCATATATGTCTCATCATTGTTTCAGGAGAAGGATCATTAAAATCCAATGCTCTTAAACTTGCCCTTATGGGATCACTGCAGATTCGAATCTGTATGATCTCACGATGTGAGCGAGGGTTTAGAAATCATACCTGAGATGATGATATGGGTTAGTTCCTTTCTTGAGGCGAACTTCTTTCCTGGGTGCCCCATGCTTGAGGTGGACAACTTTCCTTTACCAATGCGTATCCCTTTCCTGAGGCAGATGACTTTCCTTACCAATGCATATCCCTTTTATGAGGTGGATGACTTTCCTTGCCAATGCGTATCCCTTTCCTGAGGTGGATGACTTTCCTTGCTAATGCATATCCCTTTTTTGAGGCAGATGACTTTCCTTTGCTGATGCGTATCCCTTTCTTGAGGTAGATGTCTTTCCTTGCCAATGCATATCCCTTTCCGGAGGCGGATGACTTTACTTTGCTGATGCGTATCCCTTTCTTAAGTAGTATTACTTTCCTTTGCTACTGCGTATCCCTTTCTTAAGGCGGATGACTTGCCTTTGCTAATGCGTATCCCTTTCTTGAGGCGGATGACTTTCCTTTGCTACTATACATCCATAGTGACTCTACTGGGTAAGGTGTGTATCCTTTTCTTAAGGCAGATCAACTCTCCTGGCTGATGGCGTATCCCTTTCCTATGGCAGATGGACTTTCCTACTAGTGGTGTATCCCTTTCCTTAGGAGGATTGACTTTCTTGCTGGTAGTGTATCCCTTTCCTAAGGTGGATCGACTTTCCTGCTGGTGGTGTATCCCTTTCCTAAGGCAGATGACTCTCCTAACTGATATTGTATCCCTTTCCTAAGGCAGAGGACTCTCCTAACTGATGGCATAGCCCTTTCCTAAGGCGGATGACTCTCCTGCTAGTGGTGTATACCTTTCCTAAGGTAGATGACTCTCCTGATTGATGTTGTATCCCTTTCCTAAGGCGGATCGACTTTCCTGCTAGTGGTGTATCACTTTCCTAAGGTGGATGACTCTCCTGACTGATGGTGTATCCCTTTCCTAAGGTGGATGACTCTCCTGCTGGGGAATTTGAATAACCTGAAAAGAGACAACAATCAAACACCAAGTTAGTCATTGTCTAAGCAGACACATCTTTGTTCTTAATTAACTTTTATGAAAACAAAAATATTTTTGCCCCTTCAATTAAGAATAAAGATGTGTGGATGGAGCTTGGGCCCCGAAATAAACTAAAAGCTAAGTGCAGGAAATGTCAGGTTTTAGATCGATTGCTTTAGGGATGGAATGCCCCTTGATTGGTTCCACTATTGAGGAGTGCCCCTAGGGTGGGTGCCCTCAGGGCTCTTGATGATAAGGATATGCCCCTTTGTGATTCCACTTCTGGGGAGTGCCTCTAGGGCCATTGATGATGGGGATATGCCCCTAATGTGGGTGCCCCTAGGGCTATTAATGATGGGGATATGCCCCTTACTGATTTCACTATTGGGAGATAGGGGGTACCCCTTGGATTGGTGGGGAGCTGACCCTTGGTTGACTCCGATGCTGGGAGATAGGAGGATGCCTCTAGATTGGCTTTTGCTGCTAGAAGATGACGGGATGCCCCTTGGATGACTCCACTGCTGGGGAGTAAAGTAATATCCTTTGGTAAAACCTCTTCTGCTATAGAAGAATTCTTGTGCTAGGATGGACCTGTACACTAAAATTATCCTTGTTAGTGATCAATTCAAAAATGGCTTACCTTAATTCTTGATTGACATTTGTTAAAATAAAAATATTTTTGCCTCTTCAATCAAGGATCAAGGTGAGCTAGGGGGTTTGCCCCAAATTTAACTGTAATGATTGAGTGAAGAGATGTTGGGTTGAGAAGAACTGGGGTTGGCCCCAAACTTGGACTGGATGAATACCTGGTGCTTTCTGAAATACTGGTTCAAAATCTGCCTCTAGATGGCAAGAAAAGGCCTATACAGGTGGGCCAGGACCCGCACATGTAAGGTCTTTGAGAGTTGGGACCGGTACGGGTAGGGTGGGACCCGTAAGGGTCCCTGTCGGGGTTTTAAAAGGCTGATCAAACTCTTTATATCTTGCCTTATACAAAATCTTCCCATTTTGCATTTTTTTATTGATTTTCTTCCTAGAGCAGATCAAAATGTATAAAAATATCCTAAAGACTGGTCGTTTCTCCGTTAGATTCGAGGATTTGCCCTAGTGGGTGATTCAGGGCTTCAAGAATACCTGGTTTTGGTCGAGTATGCTTTTTGCGAGAGGGACTCATTTCTGGGACTCTCTCCTACTTCTAAAGTGCCTCTAATCCCTTCTCCTGATACCCACGTTACAAAACTCTAGGTAATTTTGCTTGATTCTCCATTTTCCATTTTCAAACTCTCTGAGAATTCCTTGAATTTTAGTATGAATTAGGGTGTTTTAGACCTTAGAATAGAGCCTGATGCATGTAACTTTAGTCTAGGATGCTTTTAGGATAGTTTTGGATGAGCTTTGGTTGCATTTGGAAGATTTTGGATTTTTGGGGAAAGTTTTTGTGTAACGACTATTTACAGGGGACCCGTACAGGTAAGGGGGACCCTTACGGGTCCCATTTTGGCACTGGCACCACGGGTGGGGCAGCCCGTACGGGTCCTATCCTCGGGGATATAATGTTGATATCTTTGATTTCTACAATTCTTTTCTGATTTTTAACTTGTATGTTGTATTCTAAACCTTATTGAGCTGTAATTTTGCCTTTACAATTTCAATATAAGACAGTGGAAGCCCTAAGCTTCTTTAGGAAATGGTAAGAGGAGATCCATACCATGGGAGATACTGAGTTGCTGGCCTGCATTGATTCTTTTGGCTTCAACGACATTATTGGGGCCATCCCTCAGGCTCCATAGACGCTGCTTCGAGTGCCATTTTAGCCTTAGTAGAGAGATGGTCGGAGATGACCCATACCTTCCATCTACCGATTGGGAAGGTGACTATCACTCCCTCAGACGTGTGTGCCATGATGGGGTTGGACTAGAGCGGGTATATCGTCCATTTGATGTTTGTGCCGATAGGTGGCATTCCTGGCCTAAGGTGAAGGCCTATATTGCTAGATTACCTAGGCTTCGTCTAGCCGGGATGAACAAACTCAAGTACAAGGACTTGCATGCTTACTAGATCCGGTAGTCGAGTCCTATTACGGCTGATAGGAGGGATCAGTACGCCCGATCTTTCCTACTGATGTTCCTTACCACCGTCTTCTTTTTGGTTTATTCGAGCAACCTCAACTATGGTTTGCTCTCTACTGTGGAGGATGTTGCTGCTGTGCCAGGTAAGAACTGGTGCTGGGCCATCGTGGTATAGTTATATTATGGATTAGATGTCGTAGCTTAGGGTGAGCAGTCCGAGCTCAAGATCTGCCACTTGATACTAGTGGTAAATCTTGAACTGGTCATTTGTGCTTTAACTATTTATTCTAATTGTGCTGCGAATAATCCTTATTTTATCTTGCAGATTTGGGCCTTCGAGCACCAGTTTATCCCTAGGTCGAGTTTGTCCATGCAGCCTGAGACACCGCATATTATATCCAGATGGATGGGGCTTTGGTGGGGTTAGCCCTTAACCACAACGTAGTATAGAGAGTTCCTTTGCCAGGTTTGCTCTGATTGGGTAAACTTCTTCCCTACTAAACCTGCATTTCCCATTTTAACAAACCATTAGTAAAAACTGTATTTACTAGGTTGTGATACTCATAGTGCATTTTTTTTGTGCAGGTCATCTGAGACCCGTGGGCAAGATTGGATATCTATAGGGCTATTACCGCCGCTTTATCCTGGAGACACCACTCTCCTTTGAGTGGTATTTTGGTGAGCAGGTTTGAGGGTGGAGGACCAGTGCTGTGGTTGAGAGACCGATCCTTCCCCCGATCCCAGCGGGCATCTTCTAGCCACATCTGATGCCGGGTACTGACCGGGGGTTATATCTGTTGGATGAGGGGGCTCATGTGCTATCTGTAGATGGCTCCTATACTAAGTTCATCGACTCCTTGCTTCTTCCTCCCTGTGAGAGGATTCACCATAAGGATGTCCCTCTCGAGTTCCACTGGAGCGACAGTGAGGATGATGATGATGACAACGATGAGGGTGGACCAAGGGTCGATCATGGGGGTCCATCCATAGTTTAGGGCACCGAGGGCTCGGCTAGATTTGCTACCCCTTCTTCTCAGGTATTTTCTTAACTTAACCTTTGTAAAAACCTTGCTATTTCCTGAAATTGATTGTAATCCTGACTATGATCCTTTATTTCTATAGCCTTCCACTTCCACACGGAAGAGGCCTGCCGTCGCTGCTGCTACTGCCCTTGAGCCACCGGCAAAGCAGTCTTGCCCTTCTAGGTCCGTGAGAGAGGGAGTCCTCCGAGATGAGTTAGATACTTTCTTTTAGCTCCTCGATCATTCGGGGAAGTGAGCTATTAAGGAGCTGGAGGAGTCAGTCCAGCCCATCGGTTCCGCTCCTTCCAGCTCTACTCATGTAAGGAATCCCTTGATTTTATCCTTGTCTGTTGTAGTGATTACTTAGAATGTCATATCCTAATACGACTTTCCCTTCTAGGTGACCATATCTGAGGTTGAGAGGATTGCCAGGGGCTATTTCTTCATGCGAGATCTGCTACTGTCCTAGGACACGGTAGCCTCGATAAGTTTCTTTTACCTAAAAAATTTAATAAACTATGAATGATACATGCCATATATTTATGAATGTGTACTAATCTTCTGATTCTATTACAGACCCTACTGGCAACGGAGTGCGGTAAGTCTGCCCGGGACTTGGATGCTTCAGAGGAGAGAGCTAGATTGTTGGAGGAGCAGCTGCGGATAGCCACTAGTGAGGCTGACTAGGATAGGGCTGGGACTACTCAGGAAAGGGCCGAGATTAAGATGCTGAGGGTTCAGTTGGGGCGGATGACTGATGATAGATATACGGCCGATCCATCTGATGCTGAGTCCGAGGATGATCTTTCTGCATACTGTGTAACTTAAAGGTAGGTCGAGATCAGCATGTTGAGGGAGTTGATGCTGCTGTAGGACATCATAGATTAGGGCCCCTGCCTAGCTAGCTGCTGCTACCAGTGAAGCCAAGGATCATATGACGATAGATGTGGATTATCTGTTGGCGGACACACAGGATTTGGCTCCAGATGGTCGCCAGGGACAGGATCCCCCGGAAGCTTAGATTATGATTACTTTTTGAACTTTTTGGGCCCTATGTGCCTTGTTTTGAGTGTAAACTTGGATTAGTACTTTTGACATTCAACTTTTATGCGTACTGATTTTTTTCTTTTTCTGAACTGAGATTGTAGAGTGTTGCTACTTTGCGAACCCGTAGTACTTCTATCCAACAATTTTGTAGCAAGGGGACCAAGTGGTGTTCTAAATTTTGCATAGGCCATTCGATGTGAGATGACCTATCAAACCTTTATTTTTCTTTCTTTTTGTCCTAATTTTTTCCTGAACTGTTCTTGACGGCTCAGTCCAGCGGACTTTTTTTCTTTTTAGCTTTAACTTTTGCGTAGATCGCACTTTTAGGTTTTCAATCTAGCAAGCTTTATCTTTATTTTTTGCCTTAATTTTTGCCTACTCCGCCCTTTTGGGTTTTCAATCCAGCAGGCTTTTCTTTCTTTTCTTTTTGCCTTAATTTTTACTGAGATCGCCCTTTCAGGTTTTTGGCCCCATAGGCTTTTTGTTTTCCTTTTGATTTGTCTTAACTTTTTCCCGGATCGCCCTTTCGGCTTTTCAATCCAGCAGACTGTCTTAATTTTTGCCTGAATTGTCCTTGATGGCTCAATCCAACAGAATTTTTTTATAAACTTTCCATATGTCTGATTTCTTTGGTACTTTTATCTCTATTGGATTACATGTATAATGAAAGGAATAAAAATGATGCATAACATGTAGAGAAAAATTGATGTTCACATACCTGTGATTATTTCACCCAAAGACATGCATTCATTCATAAGACCTAGATTCTTAGCAAAATTATAACATGTTCATTGATGAGATTAATTTGAGTACATAGGCAATACTAACAATTTCTGATGGTTAACCCCTACAGCTTACTGGTCTTTTACAAATTTTCCAGAAAGAAACTGACATTTTTCTCTCGATGCACTAACTTTTTCCTAAGTCACCCTTTTCAAGTTTTCAACTTAGCGGGCTTTATTTGTGTTGGAGTGCCCTAATTTTTACCTGACTGATTTGCGGAATATCGACCAGAGGACTGCACCCTAATTTTTGCCCGTGTAGTAGAGGACCACTCGTCGGGTGATTTATTCTTTATTTCTTTTATTCTTTATGCTATTTTTTATGATTTAATTCTTTTAACCTAGACATGATAACACTTAAGCCTATCTGGATTTACTGGATTCACAAACTCATTTCCATCCATATCCACAAGCTTGATTCCTCCTTTGCTATGGGCTTTTTTTACTATGAACGGTCCTTCCTAATTAGGCATGAACTTACCCCTAGCATCAGTGTTTACTTGACGTAGCTGCGTGAGAACCAGATCACCAGATTTGAGATGTTATTTTGGGTATCTTACTCTGTTGTTATAAGCTCAATCCAAACGTTGTTGGTACATTTGTAGGTGGTCAAGGTGGTCAAGTGTTTTGAGCCACTTTTCATCTATTGCATTTAATTGCTCATATCTAGCTCTTGCCTATTCTGACTCTTTTAGCTGAGCTTTGAGTGCTACTCTTAGAGTCTTAATTCTGTTTCAATTGGTAACATAGCTTCTATTCTATATACTAAGGAGAAAGGTGTCTGATCAGTGGGGATTCTTATACTGGTTCTATATCCCCAAATCGCTAAAGGAAGTTTGTCAGCCTAATCCCTGTAAGTAGCTACTGTTTTTAACAAGATCTTTTTGATTGGGTTATTAGCAATAATGATCAGCTTCCCCTTAGAGTTTCTAAAGAATTTTGGGCATCTTTTTTATGATCGATGATGTTCTTTCCATTTTCTATAACCAGAGCCAGCCTGTTGTTGATGCTTTCTTGGTCTTCTTTCTTAACGATGCGTACCCTTATACCCTTTCCCCCTCCGTAAAGAAAGATGGATCAAGATTCACTCTTATCATGTTTGCCAAACACTTTTATCGTCTCTCTTTTGGTGATAGGTTTTAACCATTGGACATTTATACCATTGCAATGTATTCAAAGTCAACTTCATTAATGAATATGATGATATTTTTAAGAATGTTGTTATTATGAGTGTATGGTGTCATTAGAATGGAATACTCGAGTGAAATGTGAATGAGTGATACATCAATTTATTTATGGCATGCTATAAAAGTACCGATTTTACAACTTATCCATGATATGCCTTATAAATGACATTGTTTGCATCAAAAATATTTGCAACATAAAAAATTACATCATTTAAACCATCTTTCATAGGTGGAGGGCCATGTTGATTGATAACTGAACTGGTAGTTCCAGTATGTAGGTTTGCATACGCTTCTTTGACCACTACTCTTGCTAAGTTTTTGACAGCCTTGCTGATGGGATTTCCTTTCTCACTTCCCTTCCAATTCTTCCTCATAAGTACTGCTATTGCCTTGGTGATGGACTCGATTACTTCCTTCATTTCATCTTCTTCGGCATTCCCATATACTTCCATGAAAACTGAGGTTTCAATCATGCAGCCTTTCTTGAAATCATATACATCATTGAAGATCTCAAAACCAGGGCCCTTTTTGCCCCTTACTTCAATAGGTTCTTCCCCACCCGTGAATATCTATTGCTTGACTTCAACCCCAATCATGAAGTAGGATTGGGGTTTGTACTTTTTGGCATCTAAATGGAAGAGGCAAAATGGGTTCCAGCATACCCTGAAGATTCTTTTTGAGCCCCTTACCTTTCGCATAACCTTGCTTCATTAGGATTTTTTCAATTTTAAGTGGTATGTACCCCTTAACTTAAACCTTCGTAGCCTGGTGAGCTACAGCCACCCTAGATTCCTTTCCTTCGACCTTCATAGCTGCTATAACCGAAGGTTCATCAGCTTCAATGGTCATTAGCTTGCCATTATGGATGAGATTAACTTTCTAATGGACTGTGGAAGGGATGCCTTAATGCATGGAGCCAAGGTTGACCCAAAAATAAAGAGTAGGAGACGGGAATGTCGAGGATAGTGAATAGGACTTTAAACTTCACTCCCCCAACTGTAACTTCATCTTCAAAGACCTCAATGACACTTCTCTTTGTATCATCATATTCCCTTATAACATTGTTAGACTTCTCCAATATAGATTCATCCAGCCCTAAGTGAGGAAGAATCTTGGCATGGCAGAGATTAAGGGTGGAACCATCATCCACCATAACTCATGGGATAGAATGATCAAAGATTTGAACCTTAATGAAAAGTGCCTTGTTATGCTTATTCCCTTTGGCCGTAAGATCTGACAGATAAAACTTAATGGGTTCATCTTGACTTGGAGGAAGTCCCCCAATAACTGAAAACACTTCAACCAAAGTAATAGACGGTGTAGCCTCCATGCTTAACAACTTTTCTATCAGACCCTCGTGATGATCTTCAGAGTCAATGAGAAGCTGCCAAATGCTATACTTGGTAGGGGTAACTTGCAATTGCTGGATAAGAGGGGTGACTTTTAAATCTTTCTTTTCAGTACCAACCAAAGTTTAAGTCTCAATAGCAGGTGTAAAGTTTGGACCCTGACTGACATTTGGAATGACCTAGATATCTACACCTCTTCCCCTTCTTCTTTTTAGGAGAGGATCAGGAGGAATCCTTCCACTTCGGGTAACATTCAACACCCCATTCTTTATGTAACTTCTCCCCTTTGAAGTTTCCACTAACAAGGTTAGTCCTCCAAGCTCATAATTCTCCAATGCATAAGCATCGATATCAATTGGTTATGGTTTAACTAACATAGCCTTCTCATCATGACTTCCTTTTAACTCGGATGCGTCAATGTCAAGGGGCACTGATTCATCAAGTAAAGCCACTACTAAGTGACCATAGGATTAGCTTGCGAGAACATATTAAAGACATGGTAGGAGGGTAACCCTGACTCCACAGCTGCAACTTATTTCTCAAAATTTAGCAGGGGGTTGTCCATAGTGTTGGGCTCAAGCTCGGGTTTGTGAACCTTCTTTTCCCTAATCAAACCATAAATAGCCTCAAGTAGATAGTGCGATGACCCTTACTGACGTCATAAGCATAAAACTGATCCTTGGCTTTAGGTTTAGGTAGGGACATAGGGCTTGATACTCTGAAGAACACGAAGTGCCCTCAACTTAGTCAAGATGGCAGGCAGAGATGATTTCCAAGGGGAAATGTCGTCTTCGATTATGCGAACTATGGGCACTTCTTCTTGCACTATCGCTGCTTTGGGATTGGAGCCAAACTTTGGCTTAGAAGCTTGGGCTAAGGCTGAAGGGTCGTTCTTTTTGAACCAAGGTTTGGCCGGCGCACTTACCTTCTCTAATTCCTTGATTCTTTCCCATTTCTCAGCTTTTTTGAAGACCTCAACATAGCTAGAGAATTTATTCATACTAAGAACCTTACGATAAGCAGGTAGGGGACCATCTATCAACTTTACGATCATCTTAGGGAGACTTAGTCTATCTTTTAATAAAACTTGCGTGGCCATCAATCTTTCGAAATAGGGCTTGAATTTATCATTGGGGGCCTTCTTAATTGCCTCCAAATTCAGTAGGGTAATTTTAATGGTGGAATTGAAACCATATTGCGCAATGAAAGCCTTAGATAAAGCTTTCCAATTTCAGATCACCTCATCCAATACGGTATTGTACCACTCGATAGTTGGACCTTCCAGGGTGCAAGGGAACATTTCTGCTAGGACTTTATCACTTAACTTTCTGATTCTTATAACCCTCTAATAGTTGATGATATAGGATTGAGGTGGACCACTTCCCTTATACTTCGCTATGCTAGGCATACTAAAGTTTTCAGGGACCCAATCCTCCTCTCTAGCGGTTTAAACTGATAGTGGCAATGGCTGAGAGGTGGGATCGGTAGCAAGCAATTTCTGAACTAGATCACGCAATTCCATGCACAAGGATTATCCCTCTGATTAAGTAATCCCACCGAAGGGTAAACCTATTGATTGAGGGAAGGTCGTCCCCTTAGGTGTGACCATAAAGTTTGGGGTTGGGTCAGATGCCCCAAAATGAAATGGAGGTCGTACAAACCCTTGACTAGGTTGAGCGAACTAACTGATAGCTGGTAGAACCATAGTACCCACTGACTGCAACGGCTGGCTAACTGAACTAAATGGACCAATAAAACCCAACTGACCAAACTAACTGGAAGAATCCCCATGAGTCTGCATAGGTGGCAACTAAAACTGAGTGAATGGATTGTGAGTAACTCTTGATACCTGCTCACTAATCACTGCATTCACTATTGGAGTATTGACATGTGCGCTATGAGAAGCATTGACCATTCTCTCTTCGGCTAAGATTGCCATGATGGAATTTAATATCTTATCATTCATTTAGTCCAAGAACTGATCACTTCCTAAGTACTACAAGATGATATTTGCAATCTCTGACCTAACCTCGGCCCTCGATGCATTTGACTCCTCAATATCAATCTTGCCCTCTGGAGTTAGGATACAAGACATTTCCCTAAGATGATAGGCAGAATCAAGATTAACCATACCAAACAGACCGTTGGACAAAATACCCATAGACGGAGATGGAGCAACACTTAACTAAGTTGGAAGAGGAGGAGGAGGAGGAGCTGGAATTCGAGTCAAACGGACCTAAGAACGTCGTTAAGTATTAACCCTTTGAGCTTTAGCTGAGGTGATAAACAAAAGATCAATGCATGCAGTGGATGTTTTATGCATGCATAAATTACAATGATGCATGGCTGGGTTAATTATAGGGGAATGTAAGACAACACATGCGAAGTGATTAATTCTGTCCTTATTTCTCCCTCCATTTTTAAGGGTATTCTTCCTTAGTCTAATATCACATAGAAAGGGGTACCTAGAAGTTAAAATTCTAAGGCTTTTGATAAGAATGGCATAGTGACATATCAGAAGTTTGATGTAGAAGGTTCCTATTGAATCAAGCCTCTTTTGGAGGGAGATAGCAATGAGTGCTCCACCCACTAGGGTGTCCCCAATTCCTGGCAGACATGGGTGACACTTTCATAAGTTTTATGGAAATAATAGCGCACCTTAACCTAGAGCTAGAAGTAGAGCGCATCTAACCAAAGAGAGAAGGAGATGAGAAGATAGAGTGTGATAATTTTCCCAAATGATGAAAAAGAAAATGGGTTGAATCAAGTAAACGATTTTCGGTGCTCATCTTAAACTTTTAAGCTTTTAAAAAAACCTAAATTTTGCAAGTTAAAAGATTTACTCCCCAGCAGAGTCACCATTATGAGGTGTCAATGACGTGTGGGTCTTCCTTGGCGCCTATGTGAGAGGCAGGGCCTACTAGGGGTTGGTTGGATTTAGGCGTGATAAAACCTTTTTTAGTTCAAGTTTACACAAATAGCTAATTTTAATGAATAAAAGAATTGAGACCCCAAATCTCGATACAAATGATAGAGTTGCCACCCAAGTTTTCTACTTAGGAAAGAGTTTTAGTGCGGTTCCCATTGGGCGGGAGACTCATACCTATTGGATCAGAGATTTGGGTATCGGATGAGTCACTTATTTCTCATTCAGTTGATTCAAAATTACATTCGCCGCGTAAAACCATTTGATTTTCATCATTTGAGGAATTATCACAGGAATCCTATTTTTCTACACTCTTCCACAGTTATTACATGCGTTTACAGATTACAATAAAGCACAAGCAATAAATGGGGGAATAAAAATTACAACCGGGGGAAAATGTAGGAATTACAAGAGAACCTATACATTTGTTGTAAGTTGGAAAACAATATAAAAATAAATTCTCCTGCATTCACAAAGAATAGCATAGTTTATATCACGTCATAAGTCAGCATTTTATTAGGGAAAATGTGATTACATTAGCATGGAGGTTTTACAATCGATAGTGCCTGGGCAGCTTTTAGGATCGGAGAGAAGTAACGGGTCTTCGACGTATTTTGTTATAAGAACACATTTTAACTTTTGTGGGTTGATTTACCAGATTATTAGTAAAAATGGTCACATGGCAAATAATGAGTTGGATTGATTTTTAACCAAATTAAAATGAATTCTGGATTCTGCCTGGGGCTGGTACCTGTATAGATGATTGGGGCCCGTACGGCTACCAGTGAGGACCCGTACGGGTATGGTGTACCCATATGGGTACTGTCTGGTCCATGCAGAAGCTTTGTTCAGTTCTAATGCACAGATTAATGGATGAAAAATAAATTAAAAATGGGATTTCCTTTCGTATGAGTATGGCGCACAAATTTAATATCCCCAAGGACACAAGGTGCCAACAAGGCTCATATGGGGTTAGGACCAGACTTAAAATAGGAAATAAAAAGAAAAGATATAATAGAGGAGGCAGTTGCAGTAAAATAACTGAAATATGAGTCTCTTCGAAACTCAAGAGTGTTACCTTTGCGGCGTGAATCCACTTTGAGGCAATCCCTTTACTGTTGAGAGAGTCTAGCTAAAGTGGATGAAACAGGACTATTTAGGTGAGTGTTTGTGTGGACGGAACCTTCCCTAAATCCTAGTAAACAAAGCTAGGAATGAATAAAATGTGGACAAAACCTCAAGGAATGGGTTTTCTCCCTATTTTATACCTCCTATACCTCAACTATAATCTTCTATCCCAATAGAAACTACTAGAATTTGTGTATAGTATACTAACTATTTTTGTATATGAGTTATGTGTTTTAAAATGTGAAGAAAAGGGAACTATTTATAGGGAAAGGAGGTCTAAACGCAATATATCGCGTTCATTACCTGCCTTTTCTCGAAATAGGAAAGGATTCCCTTCTAAAAGAGCATGATCAGGCAACAAGAGGACCTGTATGGGTGGGGCCCTACCTATACGGGTCTTGGGGGACCCTTATGGGTCCCCCCTGGGCGTACGTAAGGAATGACTTGTACAGGTCCGCCAGTGGATTTATACCACCAGGAAGCACCCGTACGAGTCCCTAAGGACAAACTAGGTCTCTAAACTTTAGCCAAACTCAACTCTGCAGCAGTAGGAACACCTCTAATGGGTAACATCTGCAAGAGAATGCATCATATAGCTCTCATCATAATTTTGTGTGAAGGATCATTAAAATCTAGTGCTCACACATGTCTATCACAATTTATCATCAATTCTTGAAGGCTAACAACCATATTATGGTCATCTGATCATGGAAATTCTCAGAGCCTATAAAGTTTATATCTTAAGTCACACGGATAAGTTTTGCTTTGTGAAGACTAAGGTATACTATAATGCTCACTTCACTACCTTGTATCATGGTGCTAAATTGGTTAATTATAAGAAGTTGAGGCCTGGAAATAAGGGGGCACAGAACCCTAAAGCTTATATAGTGTTCATAAAAGTGAGGCCAGAGGATGAGGAATAAAAGCTTGCTAGGATTCTTGAAAAGAAGGTATCATCCCAGGAGCTGTTGGAAAGGAAAGAGATGAACCTAATCATGTGAGGAAGGTGAGATCATTAACTCATCGAAGGGGAGTTGTTAAAGTCAAGAAGAAGAGCCCAAGGGATAGAATGAGGAGACAAAGGAAGAGAGTGATGATGAGGATTATGTTCCTCTGCTAAAGTTAAGAAAGAGAAAAGTCTTAGAGGAGTCATCTATTCCTCAGGTTGAGCATCCTAGGAAGAAATTCATTATAAAGAAAGAAACTAAGGTGACCCAAAATCTCAATGAAGCTTTGATAGCTCAAATTGAGGAAGAAGGCAGGTGAATGTGAAAAATCTAAGGAGAAACTAGACAAGTTAAAGGCAGAAGCGAATGGTATTATGGCTAGGAAGAAGGTAGAAAAGGAAGTAGCTAAGAAGGTTATACCTACTGGTGAGCAGGGTACTAATTGAGAGGAACTTAAGAAGCCTAAAAATATTCCCTTCAAGAAGATGAAGGTTGTATCAGTTGATGAGAAAGTGGAGGAGGTCATAGAGAAGAAGTAGGAAGGAGAAGAGTAGATAACTTAGCCTACTAAATGAATAACAAAAGCTCGGGATGTTAAGTTAAATGTTTAAGGTGTTACAGTAGTGGCTGAGGAGCAACAGGTTCATGATAATGAACTAGTCCTGGATTAGCAAACCACCATAACAACCCAACTACGTTCACCTGTCCAGGTATCCACTGACCCTTTACTACCATCTTCTTCTACCCCTTAATCTGACTAACAACCTAAACAATCACCACCTAAAACCAAAAACTCCCCACCAAAACTACAATCATCATCACCAAAACCTCAACCTTCTTGAATGAAATCACCAAGCATCCCTCTCTACAAAAATCACCTTCTAAATTACCCTTAGCACAAAACGTCACCTACCCCATCACCATCACCATCTCCATAAAAAACCAAACCCATCTTAGCCATACCATCCACCCAAAACCAAGCTAGTCCAAAGTCAACCAAAAGAGGGACAACTATTAAAAGAAATTCCTACTAACGAATAAGGTCAACAAGCACCTCCGTAGTTAAACCAAGAGATGCTACCTTGATTCATTCAGTCAGAGAATTGGCAAGAGATATATATCCAACACTAAGGATAAATGAGGAACTAGATGTTATAATAGCCAACAACCTCATGTCCGTGGAAGTCTTGAAGAGGATTGCAAGGGCTAGGGAGCCAGTGCAAGGTTTGTTTGATGCAATTACGGAGCTAAAAATGTCGATGCGAGGATAACCAAAAACTAATTCTATTAAGCAAGCTATTATGGCAGAGCTCAAACCATTTATTAATGCTGTTGGAGCTAGAGTAGAGGATTTAGAGGATCAGTTAAAGGTGCTCTAAGGGTTATTTCGCACCTTTGGGAATGAGGAAACCAAGATCAAGAACTCAGATAACAATGCTCATAAGAAACTATTTAACAGGTTCAATGATCAACTGAAGGCTATGTAACTACTCCTTGAAGGATTAGAAATGGTTCTTAAGGATGTAGGATTAATATCTTACAAGCTGGATAAATTGGTTAATGTTGTTATTGAGGATATTAACCTAGTAAATCTGTCCATAGAGGAGAAGCTCAACGCAATGTCTAATAGAATAAAGGCTGAACCTTTGAAGGGACTTGGAGCAACTCAAGATGAGCTATTGGGAGCTATAAGGAGGCTGAATATCTCAGATGATGTAGTTATAGGGGATACTATTCAAGAGGCATCACTTTAGTCTAAGCTGACTTAGATCACAAATTTTGTAAGCGATGTGCAGTCAGATCTAAAGAATGATGAAGAAGCTTTAGACCTCATTTATAGATAGGTTTCTTCCAACATAAGTAGAACAAGTTGTATCTACCTTGTTCAAGCTAACTAAAGAAGGACTTCGCTCCTAATTTGAATCCAATCTCTAGAAATCTCATGCCCATGCAACAATCTTATATGTGATTAGTTATCAGGAATATGTTTCTGCTGCCCTCCTTAACTCATTATTCTGAGATTTGGAGCCTGGTTTAGTTGGGGATTTGAATAAGTTTTAGGAAGATACTAGCTCGTTTACCCATGGTATGTAGTCCATTCTTGAGTCAATGGCAATGGGGGAGAATGAGCCAGAAGAAAGGGAAAGAAGAGAGTAGGAGGAAAGGGAAATATTGTAGGAGCATTCACGCAAGTTATTTTTTGAACTTGATCAAATGGAGAAATAATATCATCAAGCCAGGATGCGCAAGGGAAAGAATATTTAGGTTGATGGTGGAAATAAGAAGAGGAAGTTGAGATGGGACAATGAGGATGTAGATCCAGAGGAGCTATCAAGGAGAATTAAATCCGACAAGAGCGCTAGACCAGTTAAGGCCAACAAGAGCGCTAGGCCCAACCTTTAGATTAGAATTTTGTAATCCTTAGTTCTTAATTGTAAACTTAGTATAGATTTAGCTATCTATTCAACTATGTCGAGTTATATACAAAGGATGCAATACTTGATCTGGATTAAGATCTTCTTAACTTATTTTTATCAATAAGATTTTGAGTATATGTTTGCAGGAGACAATAAGTAACTCAGTGGATGCTGACCTCAAGATTAATTGAAGGGTTTACACATTATGGGGGAGTTGTTCATCTATACTAAGGATTATGATATGTAAATAACTTGCTAATTTAATTACTATCGATCTGTGATTTGCCATTGATCAAAATGGGGGATATTGTTGAACTAAGCTTGAGATGAGTTGGCTCAGCTTATGTTAAAAGTTTTAATCATGCCAAATATGCTTAGTTATAGTTCAATAAATTAGTACTAATGTTAAGTTACTAAGCATAAGTTAGTCAGCATGTTGCTTAGATACTCAAGGATAGAGTTACTCAGGATGATTGATTTATCTTATGAGGCAACTTAGCTTAGTTTGTTATGAGTAGTTACTACTAGAAAATATTTCAAGTATAAGTTGCTCAGCAAGAGTTGTTTATAAGAATGCTCAACGTACTTTATTGTGTTACTTTATTTGCTAAGTTATTTATTCACTGCACTCACTGACCAATTTTTTGGAGAAAAATAGAATATCTGCTTGAGTTGTATTTTTTCAGAAATTAACGTAAGATAAAAAGGGTAACTGTTGAACCCATCACATGGTTGGACTGAATCAGTGGATGACTCAGTAATGCTTAAAGTTTTGATTATGACAATTAAGCTCAATTTAAGTTAATTAAATCAATAATGATGTTAAATAAGTTAGACTATGGTCTTGGTTGAATATTTTAATTCAAGAGTCGAATTAATGATCTCCGCTGACCTAGTTCTATGATTTAACTCTGAGTTGTTTTTGAGCTGAGCTGTGTTTTAAGTCCACTAACTAAGTACTGTTCACTCAGCACTCGATATTTAGATTTTGTTTCATCTATGCTTATTAGTTTATATCTTTGCTGAGTTATCATGATTTATCAATTGCGTTGACCTTTCCATTTAAGGAAAAAAGAAATCTTGCTTTTTGGTCTAACACTTTTATAGGCATTAATGAAAGACATCATACAAAAGATAAAAGGAATTAATGACGCGATAAAGATAAAAAGCGTAGCGCTGATGAGGACGCAAATTGTCCAGAGAAGAGCTAAAAGAAGACGAAGTCAAATTGAATTGAAGCAGCGCCTATCTTCTATAAATGCGTAATTCTGCAAATTGGTCAGATTATTAGTAGAAATGGGAAGATGACACGTAGCAAGTCAATGCAGTTTCTCTCTAACGGATTTCCGGCATTAAACAGACAAGAATTCAAAATTGAAGCTCTGATTTAATCTTTCTCGTAACTAATTGATTTCTATATCACAATGGTGTCATTCTATCTCCAAGCGAAATGATTTGAAGAACGGGTGGATAGCTGAGCTGTCAAATTGCAAAAGATGCCAAAGCAAGTTCAACGGCTACATTCTTGAATTGAACTCTAAAAGGAGCAAGAAGGCAAGAGTTAGAACTTGCTGAATACACCTGAATTTCTACTAAGCTAAATCTCTATCAAAATCACACCACTTAAAGAAATTCAAATAAGAAAGCTACTCAGTGAGAACCTGCTTTAGTGTAAGAGAGAATAGAATAGATCATTCCATTTATCATATCTGATTATTGTAACTGGATCAACATTTCTATAAGTTGAATCCAGATCTTGCTTAAACTCTATTGAGTTATTGATAGAAGAGGGTATTATAGTCAATGAGTGAGCGATTATAGTGAGTAGGGTACTCAGTTGTAATTGGGAAATTTTGTGAAAGGCTTCTCTGCCTAGGGTAAAGTAGTTGAGATTAGTGGCTCAAAGCCAAGACACTCTCTTGGGACTTGATGTACGCACATGTTGCTAAACTAGTATAAAATCTATGTGTTCTTTACTTTACTGCTAAAGTCTTACTATTTTTTACTCAGTTAGCTTACCTACTCAGCGGAGTTTTATTGATCCCAAAAAAGTATTCTATTTTAATCAAGCAAGTTGCTCACCCCCTTTGACTCATTGAGTTATACACAAAGGGACCAACAAGTGGTATTAAAAAAGTTCTCATTCTAAATATTTCACAATCTTGAGAGAAAGATTATGGCGTATAAAGGAGGAGGATCCAGTGGAAGAACTCAACCGTATATTATTCCTAAAGGAATGTATGTTACTAGGCCTCCAATGTTTAATGGAGAGCACTATACCTACTGGAAGAATAAAATGAAGAATTTTATTTAGTCGTAAAGTATGGTTGCCTGGTTGGCTATTGAAGATGGGCTTTATATTCCCACCATTATCAAGAATGGAATAATTGTGGAAAAATACTCCAGTGAATGGGATACTACTGGCCTTATCAAGTTTAAACAGAATGTTGCTGCTATCAACTATCTTCACTGTGCTCATAATGCAACTGGGTTCAACAGAATCTCAAGGTGCAAAACCACTAAAGAGATCTAGAAGAAGTTGGAGGTGACCTATGAATAAACTAACAATGTCAAGGAATCCAAAATCAACATCTTGATGAGAGACTATGAGATGTTTACTAAGCAACAAAGGAAGGTGTCTCAAATATGAACACTAGATTCATGAACATTGTTAATGAATTCAAGAGACTTGGCAAGAACTTTATCGAAGAAGAAAATGTTAAGAAGATCTTGAGAATTCTGAATTTTGAATGGGATGCAAAGAAGAGTGCTATTGAAGAAGCTCATGATCATAAAAGGTGCAAGTTTGATGAGCTGATAGGAACCTTGCTGACTCATGAGATGTCTTTGAAGAAATATGATGATGAGTCCAAGAAGAACATGAGTAAGGATAAAGAAAGCTCTAGCAGAGATGTTGTTCTCCAAGCCGATGATTCCTCTAAAGAAGAGTATCTAGAGGATATGAACGATCAAATGGCGCTGATCACTAGGAACTTCAAAAGATTTACAAAGAAGGATGGAAATTATCATAAGTTCAGTAGTAGAAAGCCCAACCAATATAAGAAGGGTGCTGATGAAAGGAAATACAAGGATCATAGCAAGGAAATGAATGTGGTGAGAAAGGGCATATCCGGTCTAGCTGTCCCACAACCAAGAAGGACAAGTATAAGAAGAAGAGAGACAAGAAAGCTCTTACTGCTACTTGGAGTGATTCTGAGCATGAGTCATCTTCTTCTGATGGAGAGCCATAGGACTCAACCAATGTGTGTCTTATGGCTATTAATGATCAACCCTGTGGAAATGCAGAATCAACTGACCAACCATCTACTTCTGCTGCTAATTGGTCAGCTAATATGAGGAAAGGCAAGGGAAAGAAACCTGAGGTAAATTCTGAACCCTTTTTATCTACTGATGAACTTACTGCAATATTTAATGATGTTTTTAAAATGACTAAAAAGTCAACCAAGTACCTCAAAGTACTCTAGAGGAGGTGTGATGAACTAGAGGACTGTAATTCCTCTATGTCACTTGACATCCTATACCTTATGGAAAAAGCTAAATCTCATGATGGATATAACAATAAGCTCACCAAATAGATGAATGAGTTAACTGCAGAGTTAACAGCTTTGAAAAAGGTGCGGGTCCCTCCTTAAACCAACTTGAATACTCAGAGTAACTACACTCACCACTCTCAGAAGGTTTCTTAAAAGAGTAAAGTGAGCAGGCCTAATTCTAATGTCACATATAGTTTTTGTGGAAAAGATGGACATGCCACAGTCATGTGTAGATACAAAAATGGTTACTATTATAAGTATGACTGGTCTAGGATGACCGCCACTAATAAAGAGGGACCCAGCCAATGAAAGGCATGTGTACCTAAGAAAACTTAATTATTTTTTAAGTGAGCATGAGATCCACTGATGACAGCAGAATATGGTATTTGGATAGTGGATGATCGAGGCATATGGCTGGTGATGAAATTCAATTCATCACATTGGAGAGCAAAAGGAATGGAAGTGTCAATTTTGGAGACAACAAAAAGGCAATATTGTTGTCAATGGCACTGTAGGAGTCAAGACTTTAATTGAGAATGTGTCTCTCGTGAAAGGCCAAATGTTCAATTTTCTAAGCATTGCTTAGCTTTGTGATAAAGGCAGGAAAGTGATATTCAACTCAGCAGGCTGCTCAGTCATTGATGATAACTCTGACCAAACTATTGTTTGTGCTCCTAGATTTAATAATGTTTATATGATTGATTTATCCCCTGACTCCAATAATACATGCTTAGTTTCTAAGGAGGAGACTTTGCAGAGGGCCCATCCATATACTGTACTCATGCGTTTTCCAAATCGTTAGGCACTTGCACTTTTTGTGGTCCTCATCTACATATTATAAGTAAACTAAAAAACAAATAAATAATGTAGACAAAAACACTTTCTAGAAGAAGCAAAAGGTTTGGGAAAAGAAGAAAGAAAAGGGTTGATTCAATTTGACTAAAAATGGAGGAATTGGAAGGGTTAACGCGTTGAACAAGTATAGGGGTGCAGGAATAAAAATAAATAGGCATGCAAAATAACATATAGTGTCTTGATAATGACAAGTTTGGTCTGACAGTTTTTGTTCCTTTGGAGAAAACTGACGGGGGTTTCTTCTATGATTCTATGATTAATCATTCTTTACCAATCATCAACTATGAGTTTAATCAATGTGGAGGAATTACAAGATGCCTATGAGAAGTTAGTAGTGGAAGAAGTGGAAGGCATAATTATTGCAGATGTCAAAAATTGTAACCCTAATGCAAATAACACACCAAAGGAGTATAGGTTCGTGGGCTAATTTTTTGCAGACAGGGATGTAAAAGTTTTAATCATGCAATGTATGTTATCAAGCCTATGGATCCCAAAATTTGGTGTTAACATCAAGAAAAAAGGGGAGCACAAATTCTTATTTAAATTTTTCCATATTGTGGATTTCAACAGAGGTCTCAGGGTGTGCCCTAGTCTTTCAATAACAAGCTACTTGCATTAAAGAAGTTACAGGATGGAGAGGATCCTATATTGGTGGTTATTGATTCTACACCTATCTGGGTTAAGGTTTTTAGGGAGCCTAAGGGATTTGTTTCCGAGCAATTATATGACCTATCTGAGGCGGAGGGTTTTGATTCCAATTAACAGACCATTGAAGAAAAAGATGGCTATGAGAATGGGTTTGAACAAGATATTTTATATTGAATTCAAATACGAGTGTCTTCCATTGTTTTGTTACTATGGTGGCTGTTTGGGGCATGTTGAATTAGTTTGACCTTTATTGTATGTTAAGCAGAATTTACAAAGGATGTTCGATCAATCCATTAGAGCGAATTTTTGACGATTCATGGTAACGGATGACGATAGATTTTTGAGGGATCTAGATGGTAATAGTTTTCCCTTAAATGGATGTATTGAGTTGTTTGACAATACAAAGCATCATGTGGCTAATTCAGAAATGGAGATTGAAGGCAGATTAAATGAGAATATGATATGACAGATGCTAAGCGTAAAAGGGGTGGAGAAATGTTGGGTCAAGGTGTTTATGTTTCTAATTCATCAAATGCTATGAAGGATTCATTTACATCTTCCAATTCTTTAGAGGCGGTTTCGGATGCTGAACCGACCTACAGCCATGAAAATCTTAAGTTAGAACTACCGTGATTTAGGCCACCTACGGACAGTTAATGAATTGAAGGATATGATATCATCCTTTAAGGGTAGTGTGGTGTTTTTGATAGAGGTTAAAGTCCGTCTGAGTGTGGTGGAGGCTATCAGAGTTAAGAAGAATTGTGACTGTTTGTTCTATGTCCCACATAGAAATCATGGTAGGGGTCTAGCCTTGTTATGGAAGGAGTAGAAGATGGTAGAATTGTTAAGATTTGGGCAAACTTATATTGATGTTAAAATTTCCATGGAAGATTATCCTCCTTGAAGGTTAACAAGGTATTACGATTTTCCCAAAAGTGGTAGAAGAAGAGCTTCATGGGATCTATTGCTGTATTCGTCAGAGTTAGAGGCGTTACTGTGGTATATTTAGGCGATTTTAATGATTTTATGCATACTCAAGAAAAAGTTGGCAGAGTTGTGAATCCAAGGTACAAACTTATGGGGTTTTTGACTGTAGTGCATAACTGTGGTCCTCAAGATACTGGGATGTTAGGATACCTATTCACTTGGAAATGTAGTAGGGGGGACGTCTAACTATGTAGTAGAGAGGCTGGATAGGGTTCTATTGAATGAATATTGGGTGGCACTATTCTTTACGGCCTGGGTGGAAAATGTAGCAACTTCACATTCAGATCATTCTATGCTTCTTAAGTATTACAACATGGCTGAAATTCTACATAGTTTCCTTTTTCAATTTAAAAGCTCATGGAGTAAGATCACTGAATTTCATGACATAGTAGCAGTATGTTAGTCATCTAACGGCTCAGTCTTGTGTAAGATGGATTTATGTGCACAACGTCTACAAGAGTGGGGCAGGTTGTATCGTGACTCTTTTAGGTGAGAAATAAGCCATTGTAGAAGATAAATGGAGTTACTTTGCTTCAATTCAGGGTGGAATAATTCCAATAGATATCTTGCAAATAAGGCTTGTTTGGGTGATCTTATTACTCAACGTGATGCGTACTAGAGGCAACGAGCAAAGAAGTACTTGATGGAGGGTGCTGACCAAAACACTAAATATTTCTTGCTACAACCCGAAGATGGAAAAAATCATTCAAATGGCTTTTTGATGATGAGAATAATTTGTATATGTTGGTTCAAGGTTTAGAAGAAGATATACAAGGCTATTTTATAGATATTTTTAAATCTCATAATCCCTCTTATGATGAGGTCATTTCCTTGATTCAACCGAAGGTAAATTTAGAACAAGCTGAATTCTTATTGTCTCCCTTCAGAGAGGAGGATATCAAGGAGGCCATTTTCTCTATGCATCCTAATAGAGCTCCTGGTCCAGATGGTTTTAATCCAGGTTTTTTCAAGCTTTTTGGGATATTGTAGGAAACAATGTCACTAGTTTCTTCTCGCAATGTTTACATTATGGTTCTTTACCTGTAGGCTTGAATGATACTAATCTTGTCTTAATTCCTAAAACTAAAAACCCTCAAACCATTAAACAATTGAGACCAATCTCACTATGTAATGTTATCTATAAGATCATGTGCAAAGTTATGGCTAAGCGGTTGAATGGTGTTTTGGATAGTATAATCTCCCTAGAACAAAGTGCTTTTATTCCTAATAGGCTTACTATTGATAATCTGCTTATTGCCTTTGAATGTGGCCATTATATTCGGCATAGAAGGGTTAGTAGGAAAGGGTTTTGTGCTCTAAAAGTTGATATATTTAAGGCCTATGATAGAGTTGAGTGGGGATATTTGAGGGCTATATTGCTAAATCTAGGTTTTCCTTGTTCCTTTGTTAATTTGATGATGAAATTTACCACAACTGTTAGATATCATATTTATCATGAAGGAAGGAGTTTTGAAAAATTTATTCATGAGTGTGGTTTAAGACAAGGGGACCCATTATCAACGTTTCTTTTTATGGTATGTGCTGAAGGTTTATCTACTATTTTACATGACCGAATTAATAGAGGTGTGCTCTATGGTTCTAGAATTGGTAGTACAGCTCCTGAAATCTCCCATTTATTGTTTGCAGATGATAGTTATTTTTTCTTCTGAGCTTGTTCAGAGGAAGCTGCTATTTTACATAGTCCTTTTGACCTTTATGTGATTGATTCATGGCAACAAATCAATTATGAAAAGTCCTTATTTTTCAGCCCTAATGTCTAGTTCTAGAAGAGACACAATATTGCATACTATGGGTGTTAGAGAAGTGATAGACCATGGAATTTATTTAGGCCTCCCTTCGATGGTCGGTTGTTCAAAGTAGATGGTTTTCAATTTTATTAAGGAGAAAGCTATGACTAGAATATCCGGATGGAACCGGAAGAAGATGCCTCGGAGTGGAAAGGAAGCTTTAATAAAATTAATTGCACAAGCCCTTCCAAATCATGCTATGATTATCTTCCTCTTGCTTAAATACTTTATATCCGCCCTCCACAGAATGTATGCTGATTTTTGGTAGGGAGGGGGGAGGGTAAAGAGAAGATACACTGGATGAGTTAGAGCAGATTATGTCAAAGGAAGGATTAGGGTGGAGTCAACTTTCGTAGACTTCATGAATTTAATTTGGCACTCATTGGCAAGCAAGTGTGGCGTATGTTGTCATGCCTGGAATCGCTTGTGGCAAGGATTTTTAAAGTAAAGTACTTTCCGAGAAATACTTTCCAAGAAACTACTTTCGGGGTAAAATGATAGTTACGTATGGAGGGGCTTTTTGGCTACAAAGTATCTTATCCGGAAAGACTTAATGTGGCGCATTGGAGATGGGAAGGATGTCCATATATAGAATGACAATTGGTGCCAGATTAAATCACCTGTGACCAGTTTTAGGAATTGTTGAAGGATTTAAAGATGGAAATGTCAACATGTTGCTTTCTAGTGACAATAAACAATGGAACCATGAATTTATCAATTTCCTTTTTGAGGATAGGGATCGAGAACCTATCAAAATAATTCCTCTTAGCTTATAGCCTTTGAAGGATGATATCTTTTGGGATTTTGAGATGAGTGGGATGTGTTCAGTTAAAATGGCTTATTACCAATTAACGGAGGAAGTGTCAAACAACATGATGTCAAACATGTTGACTACAAACTGGAGTAACTTATGGAAACTACATATCCTAACAAGAATGAAGTCATTTCTTTGAAAATATGTAGTCAATATTGTACTAAACAAACAAGATTACTTGAAAAATTTGCGCAAATTCAAGATGATTTATGCAACTTATATAGAGAGGAACATGAGACGAGTTTCTATGCTTTTATGGGTTGTAGTTATGCTCGTGATGTCTGGGACCTTTATCTCGTAGAAGGCTGGCCTACTTCTATTTCCAAAATGGAACAATGGTGGACATAGGTGTGGTCTTATCCTGAGCAAAATAAGGAATGTATAACATCTCTTGACTGGGAGATATGGGCTCATCGCAATCATTCCATTTGGAATGGGTGTTTGAGGCCAATTTATCAAGTATACAACCACAAGATTTGGTTTCTGAATGAGTGGAAATTTACTTAAAATAGGCTTCCATGTAAAAATTCATCAGGGGAAACAGGGACTATAATGGATAGACCATTTCAGTCAACGATGCTTCAGTCAATGAGTGATGCTTTGGAGCAGAACAGTTTCATTTGTTGTGTTGATGCTAGCTGTTTTGACAATGGTAATATACTTGGGCATAATATGGTTTTGTGGAATAATGTAGGTGCATTTATTGGAGTAAGAAGTGCTTTATTACGGGAAGCTAGCAAGCTCTAAGCTGTAGAGTGGCCTTAAGCTGGTTAAAACGAAAGGGCATTAAGAATGTGGTTTTGAAGCGGGATGCTATTAATATAGTTACTTATTTAAACAATTCTATTAGATTCATATCTCCCTTGGGTCCCATTTTGAATGATTTTCTTAGACTTGCTAGTGGTTTTAGGCAAATTTCCTTTGTGTATGTGAATAGGTCTGAGAATCAGTATGCTAACAAGCTAGCTCAAGCCATGGGTTCATTGACACATGGAGGCGAATGAGACCATCTACCCACATCTCGTAGCTGTATTTATTTTATGATATTACTTTCTAGTCAAAAAAAGGAGGAAAATTCATGGCTATGGCACAGAGGGTTAGGACATATCAGTATGGCCAATCTGTCCAAATTAGCTAGAAAGGAACTTTTTGAGGGTTTACACAACCTAGCCTTGCATAAAGATAGACTCTGCTACGCATGCCAACTTGGGAAACAATTTAGGAATACCTTTAGTTTGTTAACCAATATATCTTCTTCTCGTCCCCTTGATCTTCTACAGATGGATTTGTTTAGGCCTATGTTGCCAACAATTCTTGGTGGTATGAAATACACCATAGTTGTTGTAGATGATCTGACCAAGTTCACTTGGGTTATCTTTCTTGCAAGAAAAGATGAAACATTTGAATCATTCTCTAGGTTGGCTACTCGGATCATGAATGAAAAAGACCTTAAAATTAATAGAATCCGTAGTGACCATGGAAGAGAATTAAAAAATAGGCAGTTCGAGTAAATTCTATTCTAAGCATGGTATTGACCACAATTTTTCTGCCCCCTCACACACCTTAGCAGAATGGGGTTGTTGAGAGAAAGAATCACACTATCGTAGAGATGGGTCATTCTATTCTGAGTGATAACAACCTACCAAAGTATTTCTAGGGAGAAGTTGTTGATATAGCTTGCTACATTCTAAACAAGGTTTTAGTTCACACAATTTTGAATAAAACTCCTTATAAACTTTGGAAGGGGCGCAAGCCTAAGGTTGGTCATCTTAAGGCCTTCGGTTGTAAATGCTTCATACTAAATACTAAAGACCAATTGGCTAAATTTGATCCCAAGGCTGGTGAAGGAATCTTTCTGGGCTACTCAATACACATTGAGGCATACAGAGTGTATGTCAAGAGAACTGACACTTTAGAGGAGTCTATGCATGTAGATTCGATGAAACTAACAATATAGGTAAAAAAGCTAGTTATGGTTAAGAATAACTAACTCCAGTCAGTGGATTAGTTAGTCAGCCCATTGTAATTCCTGATCCAACACCATTGAAGGATGATTATGAAGTTGATCAATCTATCAACTTTTGTGATGATGAGGATGCTCAACCACTTTCTATAGCTCAACGAGTTAATCCTAATCGACCTAAAGAAGTCAGAGCAAGGAGAGATCATCCAGTTGAAAAGATCCTTGATAGTGTGTAAAATCCAGTGCTGACTAGGGAATAGCTGAACCAAATGATGAGTCATTTAAAATTTATCTCATTAATTGAACTAAGAAGTTTGAAGATGCTGGGTTTGATGACAACTGGATGATTGCAATGCAAGAAGAGCAAGATCAATTTAGGAAAATGAAGTAGGGGATCTGGTGGAGAAACCCAAGGGCAAGTCAATCATTGGCACCAATTGGGTTTTCAAGAACATGTTGGATGAAGATAGAAATGTTATAAAAAAAGAAGCCAGCCTTATTGGTCAAGGCTAAAATCAACAAGAAGTCATTGACTATGCTGAAATATTTGCACCAGTAGCTTGACTTGAAGTCACATGGATTCTATGTGCTTTTGCATCTCATATGAATTTTAAATTATTTCAAATGGATGTTAAGAGTGCATTCCTTGATGGTTATATTCAAGAGGAAGTCTATGTCAAATAACCCTCAACCTTTGTAGATCCAAAGTTCCTAGATCATGTCTTCAAGTTGAAAAAGGCTCTTAATGGCTTGAAGCAAGCCCCAAGAGCTTAGTATTAAAGACTGACTGACTTTTTACTCCGCAACCATTATGTCAAAGGAAAGGCAGACACAACCCTTTTCATCAAGAGAAAGCATCAAGATGTCTTGCTAATCCACATATATGTTGATGAAATTATTTTTAGAGCAACTGATGAGAAGCTATGTAAGGAGTTTAGCCAGCAGTTGAAGAATGAATTGGAAATGTCAATGATAGGAGAGCTTAACTTCTTTCTTGGAATACAAATCAAGCAAGGTGATGATGGAATCTTCATCAGCCAAGCCAGGTATGACAAAGAAGTACTCAAGAAGTTTGACATGGATAGAGCAAAGCCAATGTCAACATCCATGGCCACTGACACCATTTTGAGTAAAGATAAGGAAGGAAAACTTGTAGAGAGTAAGCTCTATAGAGGTATCATTGGTTCTCTACTTTACTTATCTACTAGTAGGCTTGACATTCAATATACTATATGTTATTGTGCAAGATATCAAGCCGACCCCAGAGAATATCACTTAGCTGTTGTTAAGAGAAATCTTAGGTATTTTCTAGGCTCTATTGATGTAGGTTTACGGTATCCAAGTAATGAAGATTTCACTCTAAGAGGATACACTAATGCTGACTATGGAAGAGACAAGCTAGAAAGGAAAAGCATCACTGGTGAATGTCATTTCCTTGGTGACTATCTTGTAACATGGTATAGCTGTGAGTGGACGACCTTTTTCCCACCCGCAAGGACCGCATAAGATGCGTAGCATAGGGGGTGGAAAATAATGAGGGTTGTGAAGCGTGTTGAGGGACTGATCCTTATTTTAGCGTGATAAAAAGGTTGATTGGTTGATGTTGAATAGTTAGTCCAATTTATGTGTTAAAGGATACGAGATTCAAATCCCGTACTTAAAATAGAGTCGCCACCTAGTTCAGCTCAATTGGGAAATTTTAGTATGATTTTCCCACCAGGTGGTAGATCATACCTTAAGTAGAGATTCCGAGTTCGGATGATGTCATCTATTTTTCATCAGGCCAAGTTAAAATATTTCATTCTTTCTTAATCGGTTTTAATCCAACCTATTTACTGTGTTTTCGGTTTATATATTGCTTTTGCGTTTATCAAGCATTCAAAGCGGTAAATAAATAATTATTATAGTTATCCAAAAATAAGTGCGGAAAATAAAATAATAATTATATAGCTTTCCAAATCCTGTAGCTTTTCTATTCAATAAGTAAAATACCCGAAGGCCTAGCATTCATCTAACCTAAATCTACCTGCACATAACAATTAGCAAAAATACGGCATATTATATGGGGTATATTACATAACATGCATAATTAATGAACAAAACAAAAATCGAGTTAGCGTGAACATGGCATGTTTTATTTACAATTTAGGGAGCTCAATTGGATGGCTAAAAATTAGATTTAGTCGGCGTTTGCGGGGAAAATTCTGTTATGCCCATATTTTAGACTCGATTCTTATTTTAATAAGATTATTAGTGAAAATGCCACATGGTATGGGGTGGGGTCTATTTTTAAAAGGTTCTGGACCTTTGTCGTTGCACTACATCTTAGCTTCAAAAATTTAAACTAGGTCAGAAAATAAATGAAATGAAACTACTATCTAGAAGGTCATGGCGGCGGCGGCGGCGGCGTGGCTGAGGCCTCTAGCGGCATCAATGATGCTGCTGGCAGTATCAATCACATAGGCAGGCTGTATGACTTTCTAGATACTACAAAGAAAGGGTCCTATAAGAAAATGCGGGCCACTGGGGGCAAGTGAGGCCACTAGCGGTATCAATAATGCCGCTGGCGGTATGGTTGATACCGCTGGCAGCTTTAAATACCTCTGGCGGCTTCAATTTCTTGCAGCAGTTGTTTTTAGCTGGAAAGCAACCAAAAACCCAAAACTAAGCACAAACAGTAACCAAAAACACAACAAATAAGTAGAATAGAAGCCAAAGAGCTATGAGACTTAGAATTTTTACCTCGGGGCCATGAATCCACCTCTTCGTGATCCGTATGACACCTCCAAGGAGCTCAAACGATGATTTTGGGAAGTAAGGGGTGATTTAGTCTCTAAATCCTAATTTTGGTGATTTCTAAACTTAGAATGCACCTAAATATCAGAGAGTTCAGTAGAGGAAAACTAAGAAAAGATGAATTAAATCCTCTTTTCTTACATTTTCTAAACTTTATCGCACTAAAACTAGCTAAAATACTCAAAATTTACTTAAAATTTTGAGTTGCGAAGGATTGGAACCCTTGAAATGGCTGGAAAATCTTGTTTATATAAGCTAAAATTCGTTGAAAATTGGCTTTGATCGATTATCCTTCAGATATCGAGCAAAAACTGCACACAACTGTCTGTAGAAGAAATGATGCCACCGGCGACATGGATGATACTGCTGACGGTATCAGTGAGGCTGCTGGTGGCCTCATTCCTCTATTAGGTCTAAAAAGTTGCATGATTCGTGCCCAAAATTTAGGAAAAGGATAGGAAATCCAGAAAAGGTTGATATTGACTGTAAAACTCAGATATTGAGGGAATTTTTTATTTTTAATGGGTATTTTGGACTAAATTATTTCTTGGGTGTAAATCATCGGTCTGAGCTACCACCGAATGCGTTATCGGACACGCCAAACTAAATTTTTTCCTAAAATAAAATCCCAAAAATAATTTTTATTATGAGGAATAAAATCGGGCATACGTCATCATCATCTCGTGAGAGAGACTATAAAATCCCGTGCTTGTAGGCTGACCCTCGGGGGATCATTACTGCCACAGGTTAGTATGATCATACGAAAGAGCAAGGGTTAGGAATGATACCTGATGGATGGCTGGTTTAACCATTGGTCAGGCTTGAGCTTTGAAGATTGGTTGCTCCTTGGTCGGGCTTATGCTTTATAGAGAGGTTTGCCCCTTGGTTGGGCTTATGCTATGTAGAGAGGCTTGCCTCTTAGTCAGGCTTATGCTTTGTAGATTTGGTTGCCCCTTGGTCGGGCTCTGGCTTTGTAGAGTGGTTTGCCCCTTGGTCGAGCATGGGCTTTGAGGATTGGTTTGGTTGCCCATTGGTCAGGCTTATGCTTTATAGATTAATTGCCCCTTAGTCAGGCTTATGCTTTGTAGACAGGTTTTCCCCTTGGTCGGGCTTATGCTTTGTAGATTTGGTTGCCCCTTGGTCGGGCTTATGCTTTGTAGAGAGGTTTGCCCCTTGGTTGGGCTTACGCTTTGTGGATTTGGTTGCCCCTTGGTTGGGCTTGAGCTTTGTAGATTTGGTTGCCCCTTGGTTGGGCTTGTGCTTTGTGATTCACCAAGCAAACTTGGGCTTTGAGATTTGTTTGAGGTGGGGCTTGTCGTTCATGCAATAAGCGAAAAGCAGGATTAGACTGATTTTTAGATAACATTTTTACTGCTTGATAGATTTTGTAAAATAAAAGAAAGTTTTGCCCCTTCGATCAACAGTAAAAATATAATAATTAAAGGCATAAGGGTTTTAGAAGTCCTGGGATGTCGGGGTTGGAGATGGGATTCCACTAGATTTACTGAAAAAGGCAGGGGGAAGTCTTGATGTCATCGGCAGCCTAGTTAATGCTGTCGGCGATCTAGGTCAATGCAGGCCGGTGATATGGATCCCATGTGGCATCTTTATTGGTCAAAATAATTCAAAATTCAAATCAAGAAACCTGAGGCCACTGGCGGCATGGGCGATGTCGCTGGCTGTTTCAAGCGATGCCCGTGGCGGCACGGATGGGCAGTTTTAGATTTAATTCAAACTCCTCAAATTTGGTGCAGGTGTTTTAAAAGGGGAAAACTCTCTTCTTTTTCTCTTCCTTGCATTTACAGAAGCCGCAAACCCTTGTCTATTTTCTCTCTACTTTTCTCAAACTCAAATCTTCCTACTTTCTTTTGATTCCCGACCATGAAGAAGATTTTTGGGCTCAAATCTAGCAGTTCTAAGTCTGTTGAACTGCTCGATTCTTCCATTGAGGGGCGGAGACTCTGCCTGGTTCATGTGGGATATAGTTTTAAGGAGACTGATATCGTCTTTGGATATGGGATAGCGGCTTTAATTGTCAATCTTGTTCTGGATAAGGATAATCACATCTCTAGCATTTAGCTAAACCTACAAAACTCGAACCTCTATGTTAAGTTTTGATTTCGGCCTCAGGCTTAAAATCTTGCCACGATGGGGGTTAAAAATAATTGATACATGTTAGAATGCATGCTATAGGCTTAGTTTTATGTGATTTATGTTGTTCTTATTCCTTGAAATCGGTTGATTTTGATTTTGGGTGATTCACGCGATTTTGGGAAGAAATCTACATTTTGCCCGTAGAAGCCATGCCGCCGGTGGCATCACTAATGTCACCAGCGGCTGCAAGCCACTAAAAGAGGGAAAGCATGCCATCACGCTACTAGATTCAGCGATGTCACCGGCCACATCATCCATAACGCTGGCAGTATGGGTGATGCTGCCGGTATCACTACCTCAGTTGCGGCATCAACAGCTTTCTAGAAGAAAAAAGACATAGAAAATGAATAACTTAACTAATTTGATCCTTTCTGATTTTACAGCCGCATACTCATACTTGAATTGGAGGTATTGGAACCATGGGCGAGTGGTGGAAACACATAGAAGAGAAAGACTCAGCACTTGTGGATGCGATCGGTGATACGGGATCCGGGGATCTAGCCCAAACCATGCCCTTACTGATGCCAAAGCTTTCTCATTCAGCCTTGACCACCTTGGTCGAAAAGTGGTCTAAGACCACTCACACATTTCACTTCCAGATTGGGGAGGTTACGATTACTACTTCTAATATGGTGGCAATGATAGGGTTGCCATGGACAAAGGAAGTGATTCACTTCGATGTGTACATGGAGAAGAACCACCTTAAAGGACCGGTGGTGAAGTGGGTGATCGAGCTATTCGGGTCGTAGCCTAAGGCAGGGGGATTATGTTATGGGGAGCTACATGAATATTGGAAGGGAATGGGAGTGGTCACTGAGGATGATCGGGATGCTTGTGTCCGGTCCTTTGTTATTTCTTTATTGACCATGTTGTTCTTCCTGGTCTGGGCAGTAAGGTCAATTATGTGCTGATTTTAGCAATTGAGTATGTCAAAACTATTAAGGAGAAGAATTGGCCTAGGGCCATTTTGGCATAGATGTACTATAGGCTAGATGTTGGAGCCCAAAAGAAGGAGAAGGTCCTTCGCTTGAGCCACTTTCCACTACAGGTATGCCCTTTTGAATGGCACCTTATTATCATGGTTAGCTGCTTTTCTATTTTTGGTGTGTTGTTCTTTTGGACTAATTGGTTTTCAATAGTACAGATGTGGGCTTTTGAACACCAAATTCTCCCCCTATTCAATTTGGTACTACAGTGGAGTCGAGTTCCCACTTCCTCACCCAGTGGTGCGGGAGCATTGTGGGACTCGGTAAGTACTCCACCGCTTATAGGGAGGCTTTACGGTGCCTACAGATCAACTCAGTATGTTACTTTGACTTTTGCATGTCTTACATTCAGCAAACCATTAGTCAACAAAACATATTTATGAATTTAAGTTGCTTACATTGATTTTTTTTTCTTGATTGGTTGGCCAGGTTGTGTGAGACCCTTTAGAGGGGGTGTCTAACCGAGTTGATGTGCTTATTGTCCGGCGAGAGGTGAACGACTGCCGATTTCTCATAGAATGCCCCCTAGCCTTACTCTGGTACCTAGGGGATATAGCTCGAGGTTAGAGAGAGCTTATGCCCGCTGTCAGGCTCATACCTACAGATCCTCCTTCTAGCCTCTGGTGGCCTTATTTGACCTTTACCGGGGAGGCCAATAAGGCTGATTACTTAAAGGGGAACTGTAAAGTGTGTGGAGTGTCCCCAGTCCTTACAATGATCATATATCACGCTTGCTCTGCGCTATTATGGCTGAGGATGATAATGAAGAAGAGAGTGGTGGCGGAAAGGACCATCCCGAGGGGGAGAGTGAGGTCGGCCAGGATATACCAATGGTTCACGAGGAGCGCCATTCTTTTGATGTGACATCGTACCCTTTCTCTTTATGATTATTTGTGCAATATGCATGGGTCAAAATAGTTGCTTATGTTTGCTTTTTAGATTTTTCAGGTACCCTTGAGGAAGAGAGGCTGGGCTGATGATAGTGGGATGCGATATCATGGCATGCCTGAGGGTGTTGATTTTGTTGAGGGGCACCACTCAATTGCCCTGGAGACCCAGTTCTTACAAATAAATTCGAGGGATGACTTTCGGAGCAGGGAGATATCCTCCAGCAGCCACTAGCTGAACTTCATGCCAGAAAACACCACTTATGTAAGCCTTGTGTGGTCAAATCCATATGACTAGCCCTTTATGAACTCCTTTTGATTGCTCTTTAGATTTTTCAGGTTTCTCATGCCGAGGCAGAGTGATTGGCGGGGAATGCTTTTGCTCTTAGGGATACCCTAGTTTCCCAGAGTCTTCTTGCTCAGGTATATTCCCTGTGGAAACATGATATTAAAAAATTGCATGAATGGATGATATGAATGATACGGATTGATTATTGTTTCTTTGTCTGCCGGATTTTCTGGCCTTACACAGTTATCAACAAAAGACGAGTGCACTTCAGTGTCGAGTGAGCGAGCTGGAGAACCACTTGGATGCCATATTATAAGAGAGGCAGAGCAAACACAATATGGAGCGTGTTGCCCTGAGTGAACCGGGCTGGAGGGGAAGGAAGGTGATATTTGGGCACTGCCATAGTGGTGCCCCTGCGAGCTCTTGGAGCATCTCGGGGATCAAAGAGGATGTTGCTGGCACTTATCTTCTCAGCGACGAGGATGTTTCATCTCATCCACCCGGCGCTGGCAACCAGGCTTAGGCTCACCTACTAATCTGATTTTTCTTTATTTCAGCCTTTATTTTTATTGATCTTGGTTTTGTATGCCTTTGATACAATGGGCTCTTGATTTTGCTTTGGCTGCGGATTTCGATGATTTTTGTTTTATTCAGGCTTAGCGATTGGATATTTGGATTGTTGTGCCTTCAGGCTTTTGGTTTGAATAAGATTTGAATTTCATGCTTGTGTTTCTTTCAGAAATAGGTTATAAGGTTTTTTACAGGCTATTTATAGGTTTAAACTGATTAAAACAGATCTAAAACTCGAAGGAAAAATGGGCATGCCATCGGCGGTATGGCTGATATCGCCCTCTGCATGAAATTTTGACTTACTAAATAATATAGACAAAACTGCCCGCAAACCTATACCGCCGGTGACCTGGTCCATACTGCCGGCAACCTGTCTCATACCACAGGCAGCATCACCTTGCCAGAAAACCAAATTCAGAAATTTTCTCTAATTTATCCATGGTAAACCATAACCAACAGCGATGGGGTTTTCTGTAAAGCCTGGGAAATGCAGACTAGAAGAAGCTAAAAATTTTGGGCTATGGGGCTTTCGATATGTTGCAGTGTGGCCTATAAGTCCCAACTTCCTTCGTGCGGCATTATCTTTTTGGGATTGGATGGACTATGTATTCCGATTTTCCTCATTCAAGTTGTGCCCCTTGCTTGAAGAGTTTTATGCCATATTAGGGGTTCCATGCCCCAAGTAAGTGCCCCTAGCACTTTTGGAGTTTCACTTTGGCACGGACGGCATTCCTCGAGGGCTATGGAATTTAGATCATGTAGACCCCTTTTTGTCCCGATTCCCTGACAAACCTAGATTTCAGCTCAGTGCAGTTTTGGAGTGGTGCCATGGGGTGCTTAGGTCTCACCTTAGTTGGCCATCCATGATGGCACTATTGCTTATGGCGGAGTTTACGTACAGAGTGGGCCTGGTTGCTCTGCTTGGATTGATTTTATAAATTGGTCCTATGTCGACAGGGGCTTCTCCCATATTTATGGGACTAGCTGAGGTTCTGCTTAATACAGACGCTGCTTCCACTGATCCGACTCTTATCGACGATCATCTCATATTGCTGTAGGTATTCGCTTTCCCATTTTACAAATTAATCACTTCTTTTTGCTCTCGTCTGAAATTGACTTATAGGTATGGCTGATGGAGAAACTAAAGCTGAAGGAGGCACCATGGAGGAACCTGAAGAAGTACCTACCCATTCATCTGAGGGAGAGGGGGCTTATGCAAGCTGATTTTGATCAGTTGACATTCGACAGCTGGATGCCTATTCTAAAGGGGTATACGGATTCACAAATTCAGTGGGTTAGCCTATGGTGGAGGATCCGCGATGTGGTTGTGGAGTCCTGTGGATCCTGTGTTTAGCTGATAGGCCTAGAGAGATCTTCATTCTATACTCCCTACCGATTGTACCATCAGTACGACAAGTGACAGAGAGTCTCGACTAAGTTACCTCAAAACCAAATCGGAGTCTACAAAGCTAGGTGGGTGAACTATATCCGGGAGAAGTGGGCTAGGGAGGCCATATTTAAGACTCTGGATTACGACCATATGAAGACCATTAAGACCGATATACACTACAGAGGATGGCTTGCTGAGATTAGACATACAATGACTCGGTCCGAGCGATCATAGGCCCACTTTGAGGGAGAGCGAGCAAAGCACGAGCATGAGACCTTTTCTACTACCACCTTGCGGAGGATTCCTCGATATTATTACAAGGATGCGGGGAGTTTGGCTTGAGACGCGCTTTCTTTTAGTTCTATCTTTTGCATAGGCTGGTCAGGGTGACAAACCTATCTAACTTTATCTATTATATGTCTTTTATTTGGTTCTAATTTTTGCATAGACTACCCCTTGGGGTTTTTAATCTATCAAACCTTGTCTTAATTTTTGCTTAGACTGCCCTTTTTGGGTTTTCAATCCATCAGACTTATTCTAACTTTTGCATAGACCTTGCTCTTTTCAGTCTATCAAAATGATTTTTATTTATTGCACATTTCATTTGGAATAACGTGAACTTTATATTAGGCTTACTTGAGCTGTTTTTACCGTATGGATAAAAATTCACATAAGCATAAGTATTCAGAATTTAACAAAAGAGATACTTTCATTAAATGAAGTAAAACAAAGTAGATGATGTTTGGTTAACATTTGCATTGATTTAACTCCCGATGCCAACTAGCCTAGATCGGTTTTCTAGAAGGCACTCTCTCTTTGCTTAGTTACCATAACTTTTACCTAGATTGCCCTTTTTGGGTTTTCGATCTAGCGGGTTTGACTCATCCCCTAATTTTTGCACGGCCAGTTTGCAGAATATCGACTGTCAGTTGTCACCCTAATTTTTGCCCAATTGGTAAAAGACCGAAAGGTGCGTCATTTATTTAATCTAATTTTTTTGCTGTTTTTCTGATTTAGTTCTTTTGAATTAGATGTGATAACACTTAAGCCTATCATGGTTTACAGGGTTCACAAACTCATTCCCGGCCATATACATAAGCTTAACCTCCCCTTTATTAAGCATCTTCTTTATCACATAGGGCCCTTCCCAGTTTGGTCTAAATTTACCCCTCGCATCGGTGGTGGAAGGTTCCAGCTGCTTAAGGACCAGATCACTAGCTTTTAAAGGGAAGTTCTGGTAACTTACCCGACTGTTATAGGCTCGAGCCATGCACTGCTAATACATTGCAAGATTATCTTGGGCCTTTAATCTCTGTTTATCCATCATATTTAGCTATTCAAACCTCATCTGAGTCCATTCAAATTCTTTCAGCTTGGCTTCTAAAGCGACTCTTAGTGAGGTAACTCGAGTTTCAACTAGCAAAACCGCTTTTATTCCGTAGACCAGGGAGAACGGGGTTTGACCGATTGGGGTACGGATGCTTATGCGATATCCATAAATAGCAAAGGGTAGGTTATCTGCCTAATCCCTATAACCGGCTATCATCTTAGAAATGTTCTTCTTTACCGATTTATTAGCTGCCTCAGTAACACCATTAGCTTATGGTTTGTACAGAGTAAATCTATGGTGCTCAATCCCATATTTCTCAATCAAATCGGTGGTTGCTCCTAGAAATTGTACCCCGTTATCTGAGACTATGTGATGTGGAAGTCCATACCTAGCGAAGATATGCTTTTCTATGAACTTGGCCATCTTCTTGGCGGTGACATTGGTGAAGGATTCGGCCTCTACCCATTTTGAGAAATAATCCATTGCTACCATGACGAATCTGTGCCCGTTTGTTGATGAGGGATGAATTTCACCGATTATGTCTATCCTTCATGCCAAGAATGGCCAAGGAGTGGATAGGTGATGGAGCTCAGTGGGTGGTAAATGTTGCATATCCCCGTAAATCTAGCATTGGTGGCACCTTTTAACTTGGGTGATGCAATCAGCCGTTAGGGTGAGCTAAATCCAAACCGCTGAATTTTCTTCGAGAGAGTGAGACCATTCATGTGAGGGCCACAATCACCGGCATGGACCTAATTGATGACTTTCTGAGCCTTGAATTCAGTAAGTAACGAAGCAGTAACCCATCACTAGTGCGCTTAAATAGATCATTATCGATAATTCAAAACTGAATAGCGAGCTGCTTAAGAGTGGTATAGTCCAAGTCAGAGGAATCTGGGGGATATTTGCCGATTCAGAGAAACATGATAATGTCAAAATACCATCAGGGTTTGGTGGAGATGGCGAGGACTTGTTAAATCACCTGGGCATAGTAGGGGGTTTTAGTTGACAACTGAACCAAGGGGCGGATAGGCTACTGTTGGGGTCCTTCTTATAAAGAGGCCAAGGTAGCTAGAGGGTCAGCCATTTAATTCTCGTCCTGGGGGATGTGGCGATACAAATAGGAGGAGAACTTTTCAGATAAGCCTCAGACTGCCTCTACATAAGGACGGAGAGATTCTTCTTTGATTTCCCAATCCCCAACAACCTGACGGATCATAAGGGCTGAATCCCTGATGACAGACACCATGTGGGCCCCGACCTAGAGGAGGGCTTCAAGATCGAATAGATAAGCTTCATACTTAGAGCCATTGTTGGTAACAGTGAACTACAAATGGCATTACTTTGTAGCAATAGACCCCCCATTCGATAATGAGTGTCGTTTTGACTTTATCGATGATATCCATCGGGATCTGATTATAACCCCAGAATCCATCCATAAATGAGTACATGGCTACCCTGGTGGCGCTATCGATCAAGACATCTATGTAAGGAAGTGGGAAATTGTCCTTAGGCAAAGCCTTGTTGAGATCTTGGAAGTCAACACAAACTCGGACGCTACCATCTTTCTTTAGAACCAAAACTATGTTGGACAACCAAGTCGGATATTCCAAAACTTCGATGAATCGAGCTTCAATCAACCACAAAACCTCTGCCTTAACTTGATCTGCCCATTCTAGTCTCAATCGATGAAGGTTCTGCTTAACAGGTCTGAACTTAGGATCGATTAGGATTCTGTGGTCGGTAATTTAACAATTAACCCCAGGCATATCTTCATATGACTATACAAAAGCGTTAACATGATCTTTAAGCACTTTTATTATCTCTCTTTTTTCCTCGGGGGTTAAATCGTTGGAAATGGTTACCATTTTAGGATTATCATCTGTACTTAGGTTTATTTCACTTAAATATGTATCGGTAATGCTAAAAACTTTATGCATATTATTATGTGAATGCATGGATCCATCAGGAAAAATATCAAACAAGTAAGCAAAAAAAGAGGCATTCATTGCAATAAAAACCTTGTAGCCAACATTATTTATGTCAAATACTTTAGAAATGTTAAAAATTACACCATCCATTTCCTCCTCCACAGGTGGAGGGCTTTAGTAACAATAGCAACAACAGGAGGAACATCCTCTATAGTCTCTGCCAGAATGGTGTCCAGGTCATGTTCTAGAGCAACTTTCTGGGCAGCGGTGAGGGATGGCTCTTTAAATAGGTTGAATTTCTCGGCTAGGGCCTTGTCAAGCTTTCTTACAATCTCTGCCATGGCATTCTCTTCCCCAATTCTCTCACCCCTCCAACCTTTCTTTATTATCAATGCCATAGATTTGGTCATAGTAGCCACAACATCTTCAATTTCTGGATCAACGATTCTTCATTGCTTCCCCCAGACTCATTCTCAGGATACATGTTAGCCTTTCCCTTAGCCTTATCCAAAACAAGGTTGAAAAGTGCAATAGGCTCAGCAGGTATGGGTTCAGTGGACACAACCATGCAGCCGGCTTCAAAGTCGTAAACATCTTTGAAGATCTTAAAACTAGGCCACATTTACCCATCATGTTCAATAGGCTCAGGCTCTCCCTTGTAAGGCCTCTTGCCTTTGATTTCATAAATAGTGACCATGCGCAGTAATAGGAGGGAACACGGTGATATGCTTTTCTGGGCTTGTACCCCAATCCAACTTGGTGGGCTAATACCTTCGGCTCCAAGGCCTCGATAATTCCTTGCTCATACATCCCACCACCTCTGCCAGGCTTATACCTAGATTTCTTCATTAGTTTTCCCATACTAAAGTGGAGATAACTATGCCAAAGGGGAGGAGATTTCTCAGTCTTACTAACCACCGCAATCTGAAGACCTTTCGCCAATTTAGCTTTGGCTTCTGTAACAGCCATAACGAAAGCAGGATCGGCCTTGATTATTACTAGCTTGTCCTCATGAATGAGCTTGATTTTTTTGTGGATAGTGGAGGGAATTGTGCCCAAGGCAGGGATCCAAGTTCGGCCGAGCAATAAAGAATAAGTAAAAGGAATGTCAAGTACAGTGAAACACACATTGCTCGTAACACCTTCCATAGTGACTTCTGCCTCAAAGGCCCTAATTACGCTACGTTTCAAATCATCATAAGCCCTGATAATAGTATTGGATTTCTCAAGCATTTCCTCCGACAGTCCTAGGTGAGGGAGGACTTTTAGAGGACACAGATTCAAGGCGGAGCCATCTTCCACTATAATAAAGGGGATAACCTTATCGAGGATCTAAACATGGATGAACAAGGCCTTATTATGGTCCCTACCATCAAGTGGAAGATCAAAACGGTCAAATACAATCTGAGGTCCCTTTCTTAGAGGAATTCCCTATACAACCCTGGCACACATCTCCACAACCAAAGTGGTCAGAGTAGCTTCCAAATCGATAAGTCACTTAATCAATCCCTTGCGATGCCTATTAGAATCAATCACCAACTGCCATATACTATAACAGGCTTGCATGTTTTTTAGCTAAGTAATGAGAGGATCAACCTTGAGACTAGTGGGAATAGGCAGAGGAGGAGAATACCCTATTAGGGACCGGGTCCTTGTTTAGGCTGATACATACGGCCACTCTGATTAATGTTGAGAACATTATCGAGCAAGACACTCTTAGTGGCTTGTGTTTCAAATAGATACTACTATTCCTCAGAGTCTAAATTTAGGTCTTGCAACTTATATGCATCCATATTAAAAAGCTCATTCTGATCAACCTTGAATAATCCCTTCGGCTTCTCATTAATGGGTGAATCAACCCTAAATAGTTCAGTACTTATAGCCTTGGCTACCTCGACTACTCCCTCATCTTCATCGGAATAGTCGTCCTTTAAAAAAGGAATCTACACTGAATAGTGTCTTTTTCTTAACTTTTATTCTCTTAGCCCCAAACGACTGAGCCCTGCAACTTTCTTGCTCAGGCAGATTTGGGTCAACTTCCATACCATGAACCGAATTGACTCCCGAATTAGCTTGACTAAGGAGATCAAACACCGAGTTGGGCGAGAGACCGAAATCAATAACCATGATAGAGATACTATTATCTGGACTCCAGGTGATTAGTTCAAAGATTATGGCTTTAGACAAGCTGAACTGGATCATTCCTACCTTATTCCTGAAATTAGGAAAAGGGTTATTCATGGTAGTTGGGGTTTTATTGAGTTCAGCAATCTTTCCTTCACTAACTAGACGCTGAATAGCCAAGATCATGGCCTTACAATTATTGGTTTGGTGTCCCACCTAAATGTGGTAGTTGTAGAAATTCTTCTTATCTTCGGGTTTGGGCAGTTTATACTCTTGAAGGAACTGGATGAAACCCGCTTCCCTTAAATGCTGAAAGATAACCCCAAAGAGGCAACTTGTACGGATTGGCCAAAACAAAAGAAGGGCAAGGAGGTTGGACTACGGCGACTGCCGGTAGACCTAGAGCAACTGCCAGGGGTGTAGTAGGGTCTTGAGAAATAGCCTGAACTACAGCTGGGGCTTTAAGCTTAGCAGGTGTTGGAGTAGAGGGCTGAGCATCATTATTCTTTCTAAACCAGGGTTTCCACGCCTTTTCTGCCTTTTTGCGCTCTGCCTCGCGCTCAATTTTCTTGGCTTTTTTGAAAACAGCCTTATAAGATAGGAATGAATCAGTCACCATTTCTTTATGAAACAGGGGAAGAGATCCCTCTAGGAATTTCACAATCATCTCCTTGAGGCTTAGCTTAGATTTCATCAGAACCTAGGTCAGCATCCATCGGTTAAAATATTGCTTAAAGGTTTCTTTGGGCATTTGGCAAACTCCCTCGAGATGTTGAAGGGTTGTTTCCATTATAGTATTAAAATCATAATGCACTTTTAGAGCCTCTGAAAGATGTTTCCAATCAGTGATAATATGCTGTAGCAAAGTATGATACCATTCAAGAATAGGGCCCCAAAGGGAACAAGGAAACATTTCAGCAAGCACTTTATCACTTAATTTCTTTACATGCATAACTCTTTCATACATTATAATGTGGGAAGCAGGTGCACCAGAACCATTATAATGAGCTATATTTAGTATAGTAAAATTATTAAGGACCCAATCTTCATTTCTTTTGGGTTCTTTGGTGGCTATAGGACATTTGATGTAGGCCTGAATTTCTGGTGTCATGCCCAAAGGCTGCATTGATCAGCTGAGAGAGAGCTGTAGCCTCGTGTGTCAGGCTCGGAGAATGCGTAACTTAGTCTTTAAGCTGAGAGGCCATCATTTAGCGAATAAAAGTAGTTGTTTTAGGTGTCACACCCACAGGCTGCATGACCTAGTCGTTGACTGGAGGAGATGGTAGAGGACGAGGGACCATCCAGCTGCTAAAGGGACTCTAAGGGTAGGTGATATCCTTGGGAGTTATAATGAACTGAGGAGGAGCAAAGGATGGCTGTTAGATTAACCCGCTGGAAGAAGCTAGTAACTGACGAGTGAACACTGGAGGAGTTGAGCTTTGAGCAAAAGGTCTCGGGTTGAAAGGGACAATCGATAGAGTAGTCGAGGTTAGCAGGAAAGTAGAGGTCTGCCCAAACTAAAATGGGCTTACTGTAGGCTGAGTCGAGGGGATTGGGTTAAAAATAGGTGCAATGGGTCTTGGCCCTACCGGATCATCTAACATTTATGATGAACCGTTCTGGACTTGCATATCGGACTCCGATAACCGCTTGGGATTCTTATCCTTGTGGGCTTGCTTAATAGCTACTTGGACAGTGGATTGGATAGAGGCTTGGAATGCATCCGAATTCTGGAATTAAGCTATAGCATTGGCAAAATCAAACCTAGGTGGGGGTTGAGATGTTTCTCCTGAGGTGGGAGTAGGGCCTACTTGCTCTTCGAGTGGAGGATGCTTTCCATCATTGCTCGAAAAAGACATAGCTGACTGAAAGAAATCCTGACCTAACTGAACCTGATCTGAATCTGACTCCCCATTGGAATCAGTATATTGAACCCCCTCGACTTTTGTAGTGACAACTGGGGTGAGAGAATGATGAATCAGATGATGACCTAGCCTTTTCCAAAATGGGGTGCGATGATTATTCCGCCTCCTCCTAGCTAAAATGGTAGGTATCAGATCAGAGCATGCATAGATTGTATGATGCCATGGGTGGGATGAATGGTCTTTATCTAATAACTAATGAGTGGTATGTATGGTTGTATGTAAACATGGCTAGCAATGATGCGGTGGCTTATCCCTCCAACATTCATGGGATGTTCGTACCCATCATCACGCATAGTGATATGTTGTGACTTAATGAAGGTACAAAAGAAGTCCTACAGATTTTGTTAAACCTCTTCCATGAATGGAGGTCGGTAAGGGTAAGTTGATTGATTTAGCTCTTGAAGCCGACGCATGGGGGATGCATAAGCACGTAGCACATAGCACACAAAGTGCCCCTCTTCCAACCTTATGACTCCCGCATAACACCTTTTTGGAAGGATGGAGGTTAGCCTCTTCACCAGAAATGGCAAAAGAAGTTCATCCCAATTTATTTTCATTGTTTTGGTAGTCTTAGAGGATTGAAGTGCTAAGGCTTTTTCCAAGGCGACTTTGGTATGGTTCTTTATGTAGAAGGTTCTCGTTTACCTTGATTCTACATTACTAAACCACTCCATAAATAAGAGCAATCGTAAAAGTTTACGTGTTGGTTAAAATGAGTGATCAACCCACTAGGCATCCTCAATTCCAAATAGGGCATGAGTTATGCTTTTGCGAGCTTCTCGGGTAAAATGAGGCACCTAAAATTATCATACTATCTACATGTGTAAGGATAAAATGTCATAAAAAAAAGAATGAAGTTTAAATTTGGCCAATAATTTTAATACATCATCAAAATCCTTTAAACTTATTGAAAATTTTGAATACAAGTTTAAAGAGATCAATCCCCAGCAGAGTCGCCACTGTGAGCGGACGACCTATTTCCCACCTGCAAGAACTAAGTGAGATGCGTAGCATGGGGGGTGGAAAATAACGAGAATTATAAAGCCTTCTGAGGGACTAATCCTTATTTTAGCGTGATGAAAAGGTTGATTGGTTGATGTTGAATTTTAAGTCCAATTTATATGTTAAAGGATACTAGATCAAAATCCCGTACTTAAAATAGAGTCGCCACCTAGTTCAGCTCAATCGAGAAATTTTAGAATGATTTTCCCACCGGGTGGTAGACCATACCTGAAGTAGAAATTCTGAGTTCGGATGATGTTATCTATTTTTCATTAGGCCAAGTTAAAATATTTCATTCTTTCTTAATTGGTTTTAATCCAACCTATTTATTGTGTTTTCGGTTTATATATTGCTTTCGCATTTATCAAGCATTCGAAGAGGTAAATAAATAATTATTAGAGTTATCCAAAAATAAGTGTGGAAAATAAATAATAATTACATGGCTTTCCAAATCCTATACACTTTTCTATGCAATAAGTAAAATACCCGAAGGCCTAGCTTTCATCTAACCTAAATCTACCTAGACAGAACGATTAGCATAAATACGGCACATTGTACGGGGTATATCACATAACATGCATAATTAATGAACAAAACACGACTCGAGTCAGCATGAACATGGCATGTTTTATTTAAAATTCATGGAGCCTGGTTGGATGGCTAAAATGAGATTTAGTCGGCGTTTGCGGGAAAATTTCGTTATATCCATATTTTAGACTCGATTGTTATTTTAACCGGATAATTAGTGCAAATGCCACATGGTATGGGGTAGGGTTTGTTTTCAGAAGGTCCTGGACCTTCATCATTGCACTATACATCCTAGCTTCAGAAATTTAAACTATGTCGGAAAATAAATGAAACAAAACTGTTGTCTAGAAGGTCATGCCACCGCCGGAGTGACTGAGGCCTCCAGGGGCATCAATGATGCCGCTGGTGGTATCAGTCATACATGTAGGCTGTATGACTTTCTGGATACCATATAGAAAGGGTCCTACAAGAAAATGGGGGCCACTGGGGGTAAGTGATGCCACTCGCGGTATCAATGATGCCGCTGGCAGCATGGTTGATACCGCCAGCGGCTTCAAATGCTTTTGACGGTTTCAGTTTCTTGCAGCAGATGTTTTTGGCCAGAAAGCAACTAAAAACCTAAAACTAACCACAAACAGTAATTAAAAACATAACAAATAAGTAGAACAGAAGCTAAAGAACTATGAGACTCAGAATTTTTACCTCGGGGCTGTGAATCCACCTCTTCTTGATCCATATGACACCTCCGAGGAGCTCAAATGATGATTTTGGGAAGTAAGGGGTGATTTAGTCTCTAAATCCTAGTTTTGGTGATTTCTAAACTTAGAATGCACCTAAATAACAGAGACTTCTGTAGAGAAAAACAAAGAAAAGATGAATTGAATCCTCTTTTCTTATCATTTCTAAACTTTATCCCACTAAAGCTAGCTAAATTACTCAAAATTTACTTGAAATTTTGAGTTAGGAGGGATTGGAACCCTTGAAATGGCTGGAAAATCTTGTTTATATAGGCTAAAATCCAATGGAAATTTCCTTTGATAGATTATCTGTTGGATATCAAGCGAAAAGTGCACACAGATGTCTGCGGAAGAAATGATGCCACTGGCGGCATGGATGATGCTGCCGGCAGTATCAGTGAGGCCGCCGGCGACCTCGCTCCTTTTACACATCTGAAAAGTTGCACGATTCATGCCCGAAATTGGGGGAAAGGAGAGGAAATCTGGAAAAGGTTTATATCGATAGAAAAACTCAGATATTGGGGGGGATTTTTCATTTTTAATTGGTATTTTGGACTAAATTATTTCTTGGGTGTAAATCATTGGCCTGAGCTACCATCGGACATGTTATCAGATATGTCGAACTGAATTTTTTTCAAAAATAAATTTCATAGAGAATTTTATATCGGTAATAAAAATCCTAAAAAGAATTTTTGCTATAAGGAATAAAATCGGGCATATGTCATCATCATCTCGCGAGAGGGACTGTAAAATCTCATGCTCACATTAGCAAGAAGCAAACTTCTATAGCACTGAGTACAATGAGGCTAAGTAAGTGGCTACAAGAAGTTGTGTTGCACAACTGGTATGGATTAATCAGCAATTGGAAGATTATGGTCTAAATTCTAAGTGCCTTGAAGTCATGTGTGATAACAAGAGTGCGATTGACCTAATCAAAAATCCAATTCGACCTACTAGGTTGAAGCATGTCAACATTAGACATCACTTCATTAGGGATCATGTGCTAAAGGGAGAAGTCAAGATAACCTATATCCCCATTGAAGAACAGTGAGCTGACATATTCATAAAGCCTATTGGAAAGGATCAATTCAATATTCTAAGAGAATTAATTGGAATTTCTAATCTAATTTAAAGTTCAAGTTTCCTTGTTGACCTATTCTAGAGCTGACCTACATTCCTACTCTGAGCTCCTGTGAATTAGGTTAAGTGTTTCTTCTTTGTGCTTGAGTTTTGGACACGTCATTAAAACTTTCACCTGTTTCCTTTTAAATTTAAACTTGATAGAAATGGTAGCAAGTTATAAAATGTTCCACAATCATACGTTTTCACTCCGTGATTTTAGCCATCATTAACTTGACGGTAACCATTGATCAATCTTACCTTTGAATTTCGTTCGCAGTATGTGAGTCATCCATGTAGCTTTGCAGGTATAATTCGAAGAGTTTTTTCTATTTAAGAAGAAAAATAGAAGAAAAGAAGCTTTATGCGTACTAAAATTTGTTCAGCAATTTGTATCTTAAATCCCTAATTCTTAAATTACTTCAAAGTTATTTCAATGGCGAGTTTTTCTGGCCAATCCTTGAAATCTGCTTCTCAAGAGAAATTGTTTGTGAAAAATGAGAAGGAAAAAACATGGTACACTACCCAAGACCACCGGGCTAAGTTTGTCTATGGTTTTAAAGAAAGTGAAGATTGTGGTCATCCTTGCTAGAACTGTCTACATGATAACTGAGTGGATGACAAAGGAAGGCTCTGTTGTTGATGAGCCTAGCACTGTAGATATGATGAGTTTTGCAAGTGATGATCATTTTGGAAAATGGAGGTGCTAACACAATCTAAGAGGATTTTTTTAGCTTCCTGGTGGCTACTATGAGCAGATAGTAAAAAGGTTTTTCAAAGGCATTCATCTCATTGAGGGATTTAATGATGTCTTTGTCACTCTGTTGATGGGAAGAAGGTATATGTGACTCCCAAACTGATAGCAAACTTGTTGGGAATGAAGTTAAGAGGGATAAAGATGAGAGTAATCGGGGATGAAGATTATGTGGAGATCCCCCTCAATTATAAAGTCCCTGCTGACTACAAAGAAGGAGAGCTTTCTACTTCTATATTCACAAAAAGAGGTAAGAAAGCTCATAAACTTGTTATTAAAGTTCTACTTCCTAAAACTGCTTCAATAGGGAGTTGCTCCAAGTTTGAGAGGGTATTTATCTAAGCCATTACTGAGGGCATGTCCATCAACTGGCCTATAGCCATATTTCATAGGTTCATGAAAGTTTCAAAGCATATGGTCTATGGTCATCTAGTTATGGAAATTACAGGCTTATGAGTTGAACTTAGAAGGATATGGCGTCCAGTAGAATATTTAGAACAAGGTGATTGAATCCAGGGTCCTTAACAATGCTCACTTTCACAATCTTCATTGTGAAGATAAGTCCAAGCTTAGAAAGTATATCAAGTTAAAACTAAGAGAGGTGAGGACTCAAGGTCCCAAGGTGCAATTACAGTTGAAGTCTATTGATCCCGGAGATGCAGATCAATCCTTGGAAGTTTTTGTTCGTACTAAAAGAATTACCCAAAATCAGCAAGCTGAGAGAGAACAAGGAACGAAATCCTAAGTCTAAGAAGGAGGTCAAGAAAAACTCCAAGAAAGAAGGAAAGAGAGCAAAGTCAGTCAGTTCTCATTCAGCTGATGTCCCAATTCTTAAAAGAACCAAAGTTTACAAAGGGACTAAGTCTGTGAGTTCCAATCAGCTGACTCCTGAGGAAATTGAGGAGGATAAGGTTGTATTAGCTGAGATGAAAGAGGATGTTCCTCTTGTTAGGTTGAAGAAGAGGATGGCTGATGATGTAGGATTAGAACAAGGAAAGGCTGAAGGACAAGTGACTACATCAATGCATGTGTCTGTTGTTGGTTAGCCTAGGAAAAAGCTTGCTATAAAGAAAGTAACATATATCACACAAGATCTCAAGGAAGCTGAGGTCGTGAGAGTTGCGAGAGGCTGAAAGAATAAGAAAGAAACAGGAGGAGTAGGAGGCTGATATCAGGAGAAGAGCTAAAAAGAATGTTGCTAAAGCCAAGGCTGATATGGAGGCAGCCATAGAAAATGCTAAGGCTAGTTTGGTTGAAAATCTTTTCCTAAAGTTGTAAGTAAGATGATTGGAGCTCTTTAAGGGATATAGAGTGAAGAAGAACAAGTGGAGCATATAGAAGAAAGGACTATTAACTCAATCGATTTTTCTATAGACATGGAGGGAGAAGAAGACCAGCAGGTTATTAAAGTGACTGCTGAGGAAGCTAAGGAGGAAAGGAAAGAAAAGAAGATGAAGACCTTTAAGAGTATGAAAGTAATAATTGATGAAGATGAGGAAGATCTAGAGGATAAGGATGAAGAAGTTTTTGTAGTTGAGCACGGAGCTCAGCTAGCTGAGTCATTCCTTTTCCCTACCTCTTCCACCCAAAAACCCCTTTCACCTAAACCTATCTCTATATAACCCTTTATCATTCCTGACCAAACACCATCTATATCTAACTCTCACTCTGACCAACCACACACTTCTCACTCGGACTAAATAGGCATTCTAAACATCATTCCCTTCTTTTCCCAGTTGGATCTCCCACTCACTCACCTTTTCTATAGGAAGGGCTATCTTACAAGGGTGCAACCATTGAAGAGATCCATACTGAATAACCACAACTAGAACCATAACCTCAACAACCTCAACCATAATTTAATCCATCTACTGAGCTGCTTAGAGAGATAAGGAGGCTAGGAAGAGAGAAGTTTCCAGCACTTAGGATGGAGGAAGAAGTTGATGCTGCTATAGCCAAGTCTCTTTTATCTGATGAGGTGCTAAGGAGGATTGCAAAGGCTAATGAGCCAGTGCAAGGATTTATGGGGGTAGTGGGAGAAGTGAAGGAGCACATGAAGTCTGTACCTACTGCATTTTTGCTCAAAGCAATTATATCACATGTGGAAATTATTTTAAATATTGCAGGCAGAAAGGCTGATTACTTGAAGATGGTAGTCTCTGAGTTGAAAGAACAAATGTTGAAGATCTATCAAACTCAGAGTAAAGTTGTCAAAGATGAGAGAGATCTTGGAAATTCTATGATTGACAAGTTTAATCCAATTTTGCAAAGCTTATAGGCTGGTCTTGATGGATACAACATTTTGAGGAAGGAAAATGAAGCAAACTCAGACAAGCTAGAGTTATAGGTAAAAGCTGTAGATAGCCTAACCTCTACTATTAAGTGAAATCAAGGCAACTCTAAGGAGCTCAGTTGGGTTAAAGATGAGCTGTTAGGGGGATTTAAGGCCTCTAAAGATGGAATTTTGAGTGCATTGAAGAAAATGAACATTTCTGATGCGCTGGATAGTTACATTGTAATGTCAGATGCTGAGCAAGAGCCCTCTTTTCACAAAAAGCTTGATCACATTCATGATCAAATCAACTCTGCTCGTACTAATGTTGTCAATGATGGCAAGGCACTTGACTTGATTCACAAGCAAGTGTCTTCCAATATGCGCAACTCTAACATGCTAGAGAAGCTTCTGAGAGAGAACATCCAGGCAAAGGCCCTATCTAGCTTGATTTAAATCTCTCAAGAAGGATTAGGCACCTAATTCAGAGTCAATCAATTGCGGACCAGGACTATTGTAGCCTTATTTTCTTTTCTCAGGGAACAAGATTTCCTCCCTGATGAAACTCATACAAATCTAGTCAAGAACTTTAAAGCACACATCTTTGGTGATCTGACCCCTTTTAATATGTCCCTGGAGTCCTTTGATCTTCAAACCCAAGAAATTTTGGAGTTAATGGAAATAGCGAGAAGGATTACGAGATAAGAGAGAAAGAGGAAAAGGAAAAGGAGTGTTCTGCCAGAATTGCTGAAGCTAGTTTTGAGATGTCTAAAGAGCTGGAGCAGATAGAATAAGATTTCAATGAGCTGAGAAGGAAGAAGGGCAAGGATCCCATGCCACCTAAGTAAAGAAAGTCGAGATGGGATGAGAAAGAATTCTAAAGGAAGTCTGCATCACTCCAAGGGCCAATTCTACCATAGAAATTATGATTTGAATAGACTCTGATGTCATCTTTAGTGCTCATTGTAAAACTTAGTATAGGTTAACTATCTATTGATCTGTACTCATGTTATTTATATATAAAAAGATTACTGATTTCTACTCTAAGTTAAGATCTTCTTAACTTCTTATATTGTCTTCAATATATGCTTATCGCTGACCTTGTGTGAGTCGGCGAGGCTTTCCAAGTCGAGTCGATTGGGTTGAGTTTAGGTCAAAGATACTTGTGGGTCATAAATCGAGGCATTATGATCCACTGGGGTTTTTTTTATTTTATGAAATCAATTTTAAAAAGATCCAAGAACCTAAATCCTTGGATTATAACTTAGATTCCCACTTGGATTAGCTCTTTCCAAGAAATTGGTATAGCATCATCTCCAAGAAAACAACACTAAACCATAATACAGAAATTTAGGTCCACACAAACCATTTATTCATTACTTAATCGATTAAACACATGTTCCACTACCAACTTTAATTTATTCAATAACGGTTATTGCCTATGATTGATTTAAAGAAAGGGGATGAGAAAGAGAATTTATTTAATGCAAAACATACCGCCTCAATGCAATCATGGAATCACAAAGATATAATTTAAACATGTTGTACATAGCATAAAATATTCTAGCATATATTATAGATAGTTCTGGGAATAGAATACATATTCAAACCTGCAAATAAATGCATTAGGACAAAATGCAAGATTTCGGGTATTCTATCTAGAAATCGTTCACGGCACCGTTACAGGGATCACGGTACTATGATCGAAAACATATATCACTGAAATATAATAAACATGCAATTTTCAAGTTTGGTAAAATAAAAGTAGAAGTTTCAGAAAGTGTACCTAAGTGCCTGCTTTCCAATCACCACAAAAGAGCTCTTACCCGCTCAAAATATAATGAATTGACAAAAATTAACTTTAAATAAGTTTTAGTCTCAGGTTATTGCCTTCTGGAGTAGGATTCTTGTTTTTTAGTTTAGGAGCAATCTTGAAGAAGAGAACCTCGAAGAATCGTGAAGAATGAAAAGGAACTCTTAAACATCTGTAAATAACAAAAAGATAAATTGAGCAAGTCAATTCCTCTCATTGTTATAAACTAGAATGAATAAAAGTAGAAAACTTGGCAGAACTTTCCTCATTCACCAAGCAATTTTAAGAGTATTTTTAGAATATTGAGTTGTAATTTTTTTTGGTGTTTTGGGGCTCTATTTATAGAGTTCTTGCTAGTAAAAATGGGTAAAAAAACCAAATCTCAACTAAAGAGGAAAAGGGATTTAATTTAGAAAATATTTTTCTTGATGAGTTGGTCATGGTACCATGATAGGAATCACGGTGCTATGATTCATGGGCTTTAGAACAGGAAATTTGGCTTTGAGGCAGTGAACTAAATTGGGAAAGAATCGATCACGATACCCCAATCATAGATCACGCTCACGATACCCCAATCAATTAGGGTAAAGTGAAAAAAACTCACTTTTTGGCTCTTTAATTGGGATAGAATTTTCATTTGTCACGTCCCACTTCCATAGATTAACTCATGAATCTAAAAAGTAAGAATATCTAAGGTAAAATATAAACCTTTCGTCATCGACTAATAGGTTATCAAAATTCTGTGCTAACATACTACCCCTCGCAAGATACAAAGACCAAGGTCTTAAATGTTCGTGTGACCAGAATGCGAAAAATAGAGATAAGGAATACTTACCTATTGATTTGAAACAAAATCATTCCTTAATTGACTTTTGTCGGAAACAAAAATTTTTGCCCCTTCAATTAAGAATGATTATGTGAAGAAGAACTCCTGGCTGCCTAAACTTCTTTGACTTGCTCGGAATGGTTGAAATCTTATTTACCTTAGGGTGATCTAGGTCACTTCGTCGTGATAAACAATTCTGGTCAACGACTCTACTGGAGATAGTTAGGCCACTAAAGCTAATATTGACTTCTATGAGAGATATCTGCTTCACAGCAAAGAAATATGGTGCTTAAGATTTTTTTATCTTAAACTGGTTTTGATGCTCAAGATTATCTCATCTCAAACTGGTCTTGATGCTCAAGATCATCTCATCTCAAACTAGTCTTGATGCTCAAGATATCTCATCTCAAACTGGTCTCGATGCTCAAAATAATTCATCTTGAATTGGTTTTAGTGCTCAAGATTATCTCATCTTGAATTGGTTTTGGTTTCCCAAGAGTGATGTCTACTGCATCATGAAGGAATGAGGAGATCGGGATTATTTCATCTCGAATTGGTTTTGGTTTCCTAAGAGAATATCTGCTCTACTATGAAGGAATGAGAAGCTCGGTATTATTTCATCTTGAATTAGTTTTAGTTTCCTAATAGTGATGTCTGCTCCACTACGAAGGAATGAGAATCTCAGAAATATTTCATCTCGAATTGGTTTTGGTTTCCCAAGAGTGACGTCTGCTCCACCATAAAGGAATGAGAAGCTTGGGATTATTTCATCTCGAATTGATTTTGGTTTCCTAAGAGTGATGTTTGCTCTGCAGCGAAGGAATGAGAAGCTCAGGATTATTCCATCTCGAATTAGTTTTAGTGCTCAAGAGAATTGCATCCTGAACGGGTTTAGGTTTTCTGATGGGGAAAAAGTGATTATTAAAGTATCTATTGGGGAGACCAGATTATTGGTAGAATTTGATCATCTTCCGGGGATTGATCAAGATTTTTGGTTTATTGGTTTCTTTTGACGGAAAGGATTGGATTATTTGCTGGTCATAAAACAATCGTCAAGACATTTTTTTTTAAATATCTTGTTGAGGAATCTTCTGGTCTAGATAAGTGAGCTTTGTTGTGTCACCCCTTTATATAGAAGGGCAAAAAATTACTTTGGTAAAATGAATTACAGTACCATGATTGAGATAACTGTACCGGTTGCAATGATCACAATACCGTGATCGATGAAATCTCAAAACCTATGAAAGGCCTTCTTTCCTGATTTTAAATGCACACTCTTCAAAATCGCAAATCATAGCTCTTTTCCACCCTTTTTCCAATTTCAATCAATTTTGACCTAAATTTCACCATGTTACATAAAGCTGCACGTGAGAACACATGGGCCATTATCCAAGCCAAGTTGACTCTGATTCTGCAAACTCATCGATTTTGATTGGACGTCAGAAAAGCTTATTGTTTGGACTCCGACGAAAGTCACTTGGAGCTCAATAGGGGCCAGGAGCTGAGTCTTAGTCACTGCCATCTACATCATGCTTCTCATAGATCGGTTAGTGTTCTCATATCACCTTATTTTCGATATCGATTTTGATTTTGAATGGTCTATGCCTCAGAAATTGAAAATTCATGATTGGTTAGATTTTAGGTTTTGGAAGGTTCCCGATTAGTTGAAAATACCTAGATAACATGTATTAGGCTTGGGATCCTAGATTTTAGGTTATATTTTGGATTTTAGGGAGAATTGAAATTTAAACTGTCTTTTTGGCACTGTACCATAACCGGTTACGGTATCATGATCATGATTGCGGTACTGTGATCCTAATTGAGGTACCCTGATCCATTGATCACAATACCGCAATGCGGATGGTAGAAATGCCATTTCATGCTTTTTCAGGCTTTCGATGTTTTTTGTGATTTCTAAGTACCGTAACATGATTATAAACTATATTTTAATCAATTTAATTCCGTATATGCATGAACATTTGAAATTAAGATACTTATCGTGGTTTTTTGTTGATTTTCTTCTTGTAAGAGCTCTTGATGATGACTTTAGGATCTATTTCCATTAGTTGGACCTGATAGGATGACATTACTGATGCTGGTGTCTGTCGACGGATCCATGATGCACAGATCCATGATGCTTGATTTGAGGATCCCATCCTTAGCTTGAGGGCAAGGGCCCTAAGACTTTGATTGGGGCTCTCGCTATGCTAGTTGAGCGGTGGAGTGACATGACTCATACTTTCCACCTCCCAATGGGCGAGAAGATGATCACTCCATCGACATGGTGGCTATGACGGGGCCACCTTTCATTGGGTCTACCGTATATGTTGATGTGTATGCAGATAGGTTCCATTCTGATAACCATGTTCGAGCTTACGTGGAGCGATTACTAGGGTGAGGCCGGATGTTACCCACCTCAAATATGAGAAGCCGGAGAAGTTTAGGCTAGACCAGAGGGATTTGACTGACAATCAGCATGATCAGTACTTCTAGGCTTTTATTCTCACACTCCTGAATCTTGCCCTCTTCCCGTGGGGATCTAGTGGTATGCATTATGGCCTACTTTCAGCTTTTAAGGACTTAGCTCAAGTCATAAAGTTGAACTAGTAAAGAGTTGCTCTTGGTTAGCTATACTTTGGGCTGGATGTCTGTGCCTAAGGAGATGAGACGGAGGTGAAGGCAAGTCACCTCTTCATTCAAGTACATTCATTGCTTCGTTGCTTTTTTGTTTAAATTTCTTGTTCCTTTCTTTCTTCTCCAAACCATCTTTGACTAATGGTTTATTTTCTTTTGTATTTGTTATACTTTAATGTAGATATGGGCTTTTGAGCAAGGCCTTCTTCCTATGCCTACGAAGACGGGGAATGCTGATAAGGATGCTCACGTACTCAGCAACTGGACATAGAGTTGGTCTGTGATGACTAGGAGGTCGTCTAACTGGAGGCAGATCTTAAGGAGCCTCACCTTTAAGGAGGTATATTTTTTCTTGTGCTTTATTAGAAACTGTATTTACATGAGTTAAGTGATTTGCACAAATTATGATTTCATTTCAGCTTTATCGTGATCCCTGGGAGGGCACTGCTCACTTGGCTGAGGTCTAGGTTGCTCGGACTGCTTATGATAATAAGCACTTCCTCTTAGAGTACCCCCTCTACATTGAGTGGTATCTTGGAGAGAGGGTGCAAGGCTTTCAAACTGTGGCCACGCTGGCTTTGAGGTTGGTTCCCCCTTCTCCTATGGTGGATCTTTTCTATCCATATCTCTTACCGATGTCTGAGAAGCCTATTATTGCTGATGGGATGGATATGTAGCTGATTCAGTTGAGGGCTCATATCTTGAGTTCATGGGCCAGCTGATCCCCTATCCTGCTCCTCCGATCGGTCTAACTGGGCCTTTTCAAGTTCTCTTCTGGCTTTTACCTTTGAATTTATAGTGGTTTCCAAGCTTAGTTCTTATCTTTGAGTTTTGAATTTTAGGACCTCTCTTACAAGAGGAGACAATAGGCCTTGGGCGATAGTGTGGGTGTCATGGTGGAGGCCACAACGACTGCTACAGCTCTGGCAGCTCTAGCACAGGCACCGGCTCAGCCAGCAGGCTTTATGGAGGGCCACTAGTAGACCGCTCTTGATACTACTTTTGTCATCATGATGGGAGTTGGTAGGCGAGTGAATCACCACCTGACCCCTTTTATCCATCAACTGGACTTTGCCCCAACTAACACTACTCATGTGAGTTTTTTTTTATTTCTTTTGCCTTTTCTCTTTTAAATGGTTGGGATTGTTGCTTTCTGAATGAAGCTTCACATTCGCAGATTCCTCAAGCTAAGGTAGAGCAAATTGCTAGGGGATATCGGTCTCTTGGTGATCTTTTGAGGGCTCAGATGATTCTCATGGAGGTATGTACATGTCTTGTGTGATTTATACATATATAATGCATGTGATGTAAATGCCCCTAGTTAAAAAATTAAGAACTAGTGCACAAAGTATGTTTATGCAGACTGCTTTATGGGAGCTTGAGGATCAACGGGTAGCTGCTGAGGATCGAGCCGCAGTAGGAACTATGAGAGTTATGTCGGCCGAGGCAAAGGCTTAGGATGGCATCATTCGGGCTGAGAGGGTGGAAGCTGAGGTGATAAGGCTGAAAGAGTCGTGCTCTAAGTGGAGGAATGAGCAAGGATTACTAGAGGTGTCAAAGTTCTCGTCGAGTAGCTTAGGGACCAATGATGAGATGGAGGGCACAATGATCGCCTTGATTTAGGTTAGGATTTTACTTTCTTCTTTCTTGTTGAACATTTGAATAAGTTTTGACTTGTTAAATATACATTTTTACTATATATTATAAATTGTGCCTTTGATTTGTCACTTTATTGACGAATTTCTTGATTTTCTGCTCAAAATCAATTGACTTTTGAACTAATCATGGTACCCCAATCGATTGGCCATGAACTAAAGGGTATAGAAAATAGGGAGCAAGAATTGATCACAATACTGTTTTCTGGATCACGGTACCGTTATCCCCTGCTATTTGCAGCTTTTTGCTTTCCTTTCTCTTCTATTTTGTAGATTATGGCTTCATTTAGTGATAGGCTTTGAGACTTTCTAATTTATCTGAGGAAGGAAGACTGGTGCAAGCTGAAACCTTTCTGATTATGGAACTTGAATTTTTACATCAATCACCAAGTAAACATCCTATTGGTTAGAGCTGCTTGTACTTTATAGGATCCCATTGATTGAGTGTTTTGCTTCAAGAATATAGAATTATGCTTGTTGTTTGAGGAGTTTAAGGCCATCCTAGGAGTGACATCCATGAAGCGTACGGAGATAGCTATCCCTACCTTCATTTCCCAGCATGTTGCAGATTTGACAATATTTTTAGGCTTGGATTTAGTTGATGGATTTCTGACCCATGCCCCTAGGGTATCCAGATTTCATCTGGATAGAGTGATGGCGTGGTGTATAAGTACCTCTAGGACTCACTTGGTATGGCCTTCGATGGTAGTTGTACTACTGATGGGCTAGTATATATGCGGGGTGGAGCACGATGTTGCATCTTTTTGCCTACTCTCAGTTATTGATAAGTTAGCTAGGGAATCATCACCAGTTGCCATTGCACTAGCGGAGAGCCTCCTTCACTTAGATGCTGCTTCTTAGGATATGGACTTGATCGGAGATCATTTCACACTTCTTAGGTAATGGAATGACCTGTTGTTTCTTTGTTTCGACCAAACAAACTATATTGACATATTGTTTCAGGTGTGGATTATGGAGAAGTGGGCATTAATTGATCCCCCTACGAATATTAGTTGAATGGACCAGGATCCTGTAGGCATATTTTGAGAGTCAGATCTGCTGGGTTTGCCCTCTAGTGGAAGATTTCTGATATGATAAAATGAGATATGGTCTGGTGGAGTGCAATTACTCAGATTATGGATGGTGACTTCTTATTCGCCTTCCAGATTATGCAGGCAATACGGGGATACCCAGTACATTCCTACTTGTTTTTGTGTTACTGAGCCTGTTGTGTATCCATCTAAGTAGCCTTCCACTATTACTGAGAAATGGGCTGAGACTGACGAGTTTTACAGCGGATGGATCATTGCTATATGAGTCTTGCCTACTTGCAGCGAGCGATAAACTACTAACGTAGAATGGAGCCATCGCTCAAGATGAGCTAGATCTATTCTTTTTGAGGGGAAAATGAGATGCTTATCCTAATGATGTAATGGTACGGATTGAGCATTTGAGTTCTTACTTTTGCATAGGGAGTTATATATAGATATTTTCTCAACCTATCGAACTTTTAAGTCTTAATTTTTACCTGGTCCTCCCTTTTCGGGTTTTCTATCTAGCAGACTATATATTTTTGTTATTTCTGGCTTTTGCATAGACCTATATGTTTTCAATCTATCGGAATATTTTGCCTTTTTCTTGCTCAATGAATTTTTCCAAAATTTTTTAAATTGATTGCTCATGAGAAAAGGAAACAAATGTATCTTACATACTTGTATGTCTGTCACGCATTCAGGCAACACACATTCATAAGACATATAACATAAGATTTAGCAAAAATGATGCTTTTATTGATTGATTTTAAATTGATACAACTGTGGTATATATTGCAACTGAAATATCTCTTCTAGCTACCCTGTGAAGGTTTTATAGCTAACGACTCTCATTTATATTAAGTCTTAATTTTTGCCCAAAACCCTCACATAGGTTCAACAGGCTTCATTCATGCCTTAGCATTTGCTACACCTGCCCTTTTCGGGTTTTCAAATTGACAGGCTGCCCTAATTTTTGCCCAATCCGCCCTTTTTGGGTTTTCGAATTGGCGAGCTTTATTTTTTATTTTCCAATATATTTTTTACACGTGGTAGCGCTTGAACTTGTCCTGATTGATGGGGTTTACAAACTCGTTGCCATCCATTTCCATGATCTTTACTGCTCCTTTCCCTAGGATCTTCTTGATTATATAGGGACCTTCTCAATTCGGACGGAACTTACCCCTAGCGTCGGTGTTGACTTGTCTTAGCTGTTTAAGGACTAAATATCATGCTTTGAGTGGTTCTTTTGGCTGTCTGACTCGGTTATTATAAGCTCTACCCATATGATACTAATACATCTATAAGTGATCCAGGCTTTTTAATCGGGCTTCATCAACTGTGTTCAACTACTCAAATCTGGCTTGGACCCAATCTGTCTCTTTCAATTGTGGTTCTAAAACAACTCTTAGTGACTTGATTTCAATCTCAACTAGAAGAGTTGCGTCCATTCCATATACTAACGAGAACGGACTCTAATCAGTTAGAGTACGGACATTAGATCGGTAAACCCAAATTATGAAAGGGAGTTTATTGACCCAATCTCTGTAAGTGACAACCCTCTTGGAAAGTATCTTTTTTACTTCTTTGTTGACTGCTTTAACTGCACCGCTTCCTTGTGATCAATAAGAGATGAAGTTTGATGCTCAATGCTATATTTTTCAATCAAATCTACCATTTCTGCTCAGAATTGAACTTCATTACCAGATACGATGTGATGAGGAATCCTATATTGAGCAAAAATTTAGTGCTCAATGAACTTGGCCATCTTCTTGGCGGTTATATTAGTGAAGGATTCAGCCTCAACTCACTTAGATAAGTAATCTACTACCACGACGATGTATCTATGCCCATTTATTGAGGATGATCGGATCTCGAAAATTTTGTCTGTACCCTATGCAGAGAATGGCCAAGGAGTTGACAAGCTGTGAAGCTCTATCGATGGTAAATGTGAGATTTGTCCATATATTTGGCCTTCACGACACTTCTTTACTTCTTTTATATAGTCGACTATTATCGTAGTCCAAAAATATCCCTGGCATTGAAGCTTCTTTGCCAAGGCTACTCAATTCATGTGTAGTTCTCATTCTCCAGAATAAAATTTCCTCATATCCTAGGTAGCTTCTTCTATAGTTAGACATTTAAGAAGCAGACCATTGCTAGCTCTTTTGAACAAATCATCCTCTACTAGTATGAACTAAGCAGCCAATCTTCTCAATGTCATGCGATCTGACTGAGATGCTCCTTGTGGAAATTGACCACTTTTCAAGAATTGAACAATGCCTATATACCACGGATCTTCTGAGATTTTTCCGACCACCAAAATCTCTTTGTTGAAGAAGGGAGTGTATGAGGACTTCATGATTAATGGTCTCATGGGTCTTTCTTGAGGGTTTTCCCACATAGATGCTATTGTTGCTAAGGAATCAGCCATTTGGTTCTCTTCCCTACGTACATGCTGAAATAGGCATTATCAGAACTTGGCTGACTGAACCTAGACTACTTCAAGAGAGGGAAGAAGTGATTCTTCTTTGATCTCCCAATCTCCTACTACTTGGCGGATTACTAAAGTCAAATCTCCCAATACTTACATATGGGTTGCCCCTATCGTGAGAAGAGCTTCCAATCCAAATAAACAAGCTTCATATTTTGTCCCATTATTGGTAACTGAGAACTCTAGGAATTTTTACATTAGTATTATCTCATTATGAGGAGTGATGATGATAACGCTAAGACTGGCGCCTCATCGATTAATCGTACCATCAAAATACGTGAACCATGAGGGCTTCACTTCTTCTACCATGGCTAACTGCTCATCAGGTAATGTTAAGTCTTCTACATAATCTAATTCTATTGGATGGCCTATAAGGAATACAGCCACCGCCCTTCCCTTTATCACTTTACAGGTAATGCACTCTATGTCAAACTTGGAGAGCAAGAGCAACCACCTTGATAACTTTCCTGCTAAAGTAGGTGACTCACACAGGTACTTCATAGGATCAATCTTTGAAACTTCTTAGATTCTATACGACTAGAAGTAGTGCCTTAACTACTTTGCCAGCCAAACCATAGCGGCGCAGGTTTTCCCTACTATCATGCATTGACTTTTACACTCCAACAACTTTTTACTGTGACTGTTTATGACACGCTATTTCTTGTCTTCATCTTCTTGAACCAACATTGCCCCTACTGACTTTTCTTCTATTGCTAGATAGAGTATCAAGGGCTTACCGGGAACTGGTGGTTATAATACTAATGGACTGGTGAGGTAAGCCTTGATTCTATCAAAAGCAATTTGACATTGTTCATTCCATTCCAACAACTGCTTCTTCCTAAGGAGTTTGCAAATAGGCTCAGAAATAGTAGTAAGTTGAGAGATAAACCTACTAACATATTGTAATGATCCTAGGGATTATCGAAGCTCCTTCTCAGTCTTTTGTACTGGCATGTCATGGATAGCTTTGATCATGTCAAGATCCACTTTTATGCCCCTTTAACTAACAACGTGGCCTAATAGCTTTCCTATTGTGACTCAAAATATGCATTTCTTCGGATTCAACCGTAAGTTATACTTCTCAATTCTTGATGTCGTACAGGAATGCTATTACTACTCTTTGGTAGGTGTCTCCCACATCCTTCAACCTAAATGGCATGACTTTGTAGCAGTAAACCCCTCATTCGGTAATGGAGGTTGTCTTTACTTTATTGATAATATTCATCATGATATGATTGTAGCCTAAAACTCCATCCATAAATGAGTACATGGCTGCCTTAGCTATGCTATCGACTAGAACATTGATCTGAGGTAGTGGGAAGTCATCTTTAGGCGATGCTTTAGTAAGATCTCAGTAGTCCACACAAACTCAAACCCTTCTATCTTTCTTTGGTACTAGGAGGATATTGGCTAACCAAGTTAGATACTCAACCACTTCTATAAATTTGGCTTCAATCAACTTAGAAACCTTGGCTTTCACTTGCTCAGACAATTCTAGTCTTATGCAGTGGAGTTTCTACTTGACAGGCCTGAATTTAGGATAGGTCGGGTTTCAGTGTTCGGCTATCTCCCGATCCACTCTTAGCATATCTTCGTAGGACCAAGCGAATGCTACCATGTGCTTTTTTAGAATTTTTATCATCTCATTTTTCTTGATGGGAGATAAATCATTTGAAGTATATACCATTTTAGGGTTTTCAGTTGTATTCAAGTTAATTTCAATCATAGAAGCACCATGCAAGCCAAAACATTATGAATGTGATCAAAATCATGCACATTGCTGTTAGGCAAAACATCACACAAGTGAGTAAAATTATTATATTTCATCAATAAATTGGCTTCATGAGCCTTATTGTTTACATCAAAAAGACCAGGAACTGAAACTAGAACATCATCCTCATCCTTAAATGTTGCCATTAAACTTTGGCATCCCAGGGAAACCTTTCATGAATGAGTAGACTGGCATGTCCTCTTCTTCATCATCTATGTCATAACCTTCATCATCATCACGAAGATTGATTGAACTAGAACCTTTCTCCTAAAGTATACTGACAAAGTTCCCCTCTTGAAGTGGCAGCTCTTCATTCCAAGGAGTATCTTCTTTCAAAGGCCATGTTAGTGGGGGAGGAGAATCCGAAGAGAAGTAAGAGATGAAAGCTTTCTTCAACTTGTCTTAAAACAGGCTTTGGTCTTAATGTAGATCTGCATGCCAAGTTAGAGCTTTTTCCCTAAGAGTCATGGAGAACAAACTAGGATAATGAGTAGGGTGCAAGTTGAAGAACTTTACGAGACTTGCATACCTATAGATGTGTAAGAGGGGCGGAGTGGTCCCATCAAAGAGAAATTCTCTAGGGATCTCAATAACCCTAGCCGGATGATTAGCTAGCTCATAAGACTCAGCTTCTTTATTCTCTAAGTAAATCCTCTTCCATGTTTCATCTTTGCAAGCTTGCGCTTTCACTGGGATAATCTGCCGAAAGTTATGATCTTGAGGGGAACCAGAATCCACCACTACGATTGAATCTTCCACAACTCATTTCCCTTTTTTAATGTAGATGATCCAAAAGAGAGGATATCATTTTTTAGCATGAGATGTGAAATTCTTCCATCATTTTTGAGTTTCTTGATGGTTTCAAAGACTGCTTTGCACTTATTAGTGCGATGCCCCAAAGCAACATGGAATGAACAGAAGTCTTTGAAAAGGCTAGGCTTGGGAGCAACATATGTAAGAGTATTGTCAATCAGCCAGACTTTTCTCATTTTATGGAGAAGGACTTAGAGGTTATCCTTCTAGGGCAAAATCCCGTGATCTTCTTCTTGCATTTTGGAACCTCTTTCCATCATTAGTGCTCTGTCATACACATTCTTGAATTCCTCAAAATCTTTGAGTATGAGCCCTCTCTTGAGTTTAGGTAGGGCCCCACTTATTAGTATCTCAATGAGATCCTTCTTACTAGGTTGTGGTTGTAACAACACATTAATCCCCATACAGCTCTTGTAGTACTGGTGAAATTCTTCATTCTCCCTTTGTTTGCAATGGATCACATCCTTGAGGTTGATTCGAGGGCTTATGTTGCAAGAGAATGTTGCCTTGAAAGCTTTTGACAAGGGCAACCAGATACACTTCACATCCTCAGGTTGATTAAGGTACCATTCAGCAGTAAGCTCTTTCAAGGTGTATGGGAACATTAACGCCAGTTGATTATGAGATAGGTTTTTCATTTTCATGAAACTCTCATAGCAAGACACGTGCAGGATTGGTGCTTCAAACCCACGGTAAGGAGTGATAGCCGGCATGATGAATCCCGGGGGAAGGAACTCAATAGCAGGCTTAGCTTCTTTCTTGTCGATTGTTTTTACTAGTTTTTACATGACCCATCCAGCATCTTATGGACAATTTCATTCATAGCATTCTTGAACTGGTCAGATTCCAAAAAGTTAGTAATGGCATCATTCACCCTTTGTACGATGATCTCAACACTAGAGACAAAATCCATTTTAGTGGTCTCGGGATAACTTTGAATAAACACAGAACTAAGTTTCTCGGACTTCTCAGAACTTGACTCGGATCCTAAAATCAGAATGGAACTCACAATGATTTCACCCTCTTGATAAGAGAACTCAATAGTGCAGATTATAAGATCATCACCCCTCTTCCAAGCTTGCAGTAGAACCACAATCGGATTAGTCCATGCACGGGCTTAAGTATGGATACGGGATGATGTAGGCAATGGGATTTATATTTGGGCATATGCATGCGAATATGGTTGCAAACAATGTGGTTAATATGCGTGACCTTACACAGACTCGTGTGTGCGGTGTGCTTAGAAAGGAAATATGTTAGTTCATCAAATTAAAACAAGATTATCTCCCAAGATTCCTATGAGAGACAAGGGTAGACTAGACACAAGGCATGACCTAGTCTATAGATTCTGACAAAGGTTAGACATCTAGACGGGTAGGTTTCACATGGCTAAGGTGATGGGGTGTCCCTTATGCCTTGGCAAGCGGGACTAAGACATGGGTTGGATATGATATGTGTGACATCGATGGGGCATCGCGGAATAAGGCTTTATACTCTTGCTAAGGTTTGAGCTATCCTATGGTTTGGACATGACTCAGGTAGGGTAAAAGACTGGCTCGGCTAATGCATGACATGGTTGATTGAGAAATCGATGTAACACTTCTAGAGTTTGGATGGTATAGGTATTTAACCCATAGGTGAAGGTTGAGCAGACGACGGTTGGATACCTCTAAATGCAAACGGCATAATGGCGTATTAAGGTGACTCTTCTAGGGGTCAATGGTAGTTGATACATTGATTTAACATCTCTAGGGGTTGACGGCATAATAGTGTATCAGGGGTACAAAGGGATAACGGGTAATAGAGACATCAAAGTAATATCTCTAAAGGCAGATGGCATAACGATCTAGAGATAATATCAGGGATATTATCTCAATAGGGTAAAGATAATCGAGATATCGAGGTGACATCTCTAAAGGTCGATGACATAATGGCTTGGAGATATTATCGGGGATATTTTCTCAAAAGGGGAATGACACCTAAGGATAGCTGAGGGAAGTCTTATAGAAATCTTGAGGGAATAAAGACTCAACATAAAGACAAGATCATGAAGCAAGTAGCATGTAGCATGGTAACATATAGCATGGCAAAACGTATCATGGCAAAATAATGGGGTTAGTTAACAAATATGTGGCAAACAAATCTTTCAACCTTATACCTCTCATCTCCTTATTACTCTGCATGAAGGGTAAAGCTTCTAAATCTCTGCTTGGCTCTAAACCTTGAAATCCATAGTAGACAACAAGGTGCGACCTATTCTACTAAATTTGAGTTGGGTAAGTACTAAAGGAAAGTTTCCACGGTTTACTATATGCAGGCTCATAGTCGGGTTGCTGATGTAGAAGTTTCTCACAGCACTGGGTGCATCCCGGTCCTATAGAGGATTACGAAAATATGATATGGTTGTGAGTGGTACCCACTAGGTGCCTCTAGGTCCCAGTGAGAATGTTAGAAGACACTTTCATGAAGCAACCGACTGATAATAGGGCATCCTTTCCTAAAATGCAAAACAATCTAACTACTGCACATGAATAATCATATTTAAACAAATTAATGTTGGATAATGGCTAAGCACTTTCAATGTTCATTGAATCTTTTTAAAACCTTTTTGAAAATAAGATTTTTGAAAAAATAAGATTCCCCAGCAGAGTTGCCACTGTGAGCGGACGAGGATTTTTGAGTTGGGTCGATCGGGTCGAGTTCGGGTCAAAGCTACTTGTGTATCATAAATCGAGACATTACAATCCACTTGGGTTTTTATTATTTTATGAAAACAATTTTAAAAAGATCAAAGAATCTAAATCCTTGGATTATAACTCAGAGTCGCCACCTAGATTAGCTCTTTCCAGAAATTTGGAATAACATCGTCTCCCAGAAAACAACAATAAACCATAATACAGAGATTCGGGTCCGGACAAACCATTTATTCATTACTTAGCCGATTAGACACATGTTCCACTTCCAACTTTAATTTATTTAATAACGATTATTATATGTGATTGATTTGAAGAAAGGGGATGAGAAAGAGAATTTATTTAATGCAAAATATACCGGCTAAATGGGATCATGGCATCACAAAAATATAATTTAAACATGTTGTACATAGCATAAAATATTACATAATATATTACAGATAGTTCTGGGAATAGAATACCCATTCGGACCTGCAAATAAACGCGTTAGGACAAAATATGAGATTTCGGGTATTCTGTCTAGAAATCGATCACGACACCGTTAAAGGGATTAAGGTACTATGATCTGTCAATCTCGGTACCGTGATCGAAAAACACAAATCATATAAACAGAATAAACAGACAATTTTCAAGTTTGATAAAATAGAACGAGAAGTTTTAGAAAGCGTACTTGAGTGCCTACTTTCCAACCACCACAAAACAGCTCTTACCCGCTCAAAATATAATGAATTGAAAAAAAAATTGAATTTAAATAAGTTTTAGTCTCATGTTATTACCTTGTGGAGTAGGATTCTTGTTTTTTGGTTTAGGAGAGCAATCTTGAAGAAGAGAACCTCGAAGAATCGGGAAGAAAGAAAAGGAACTCTTAAACATCTGTAAATAACAAAAAGATAAATCGAGCAAGTCGATTCCTCTCATTGTTATAAACTAGAATGAATAAAACTAGAAAACTCGATAGAACTTTGCTAATTCACCAAGGAATTTTGAGAGTATTTTTAGAATGTTGAGTTGTATTTTTTCTGGTGTTTTGGGGCTCTATTTATAGAGTTCTTGACACTAAAAAGGGGTAAAAAATCATATCTCAACTAAAGAGGAAAAGAGATTTAATTCAAAAAATATTTTTCCTGATGAGTCGATAATGGTACCATTATAGGAAGCACGGTGTCATGATTCTTGGGCTTTAGAATAGGAAATTTGGCTTTGAGGTGGTGAACTAAATTGGGAAATAATCGATCATGGTACCCCAATCGATTGGGGTAAAGTGAAAAAACTCACTTTTTAGCTCTTTAACTAGAATAGGATTTTCGTTCTTCGAGGCCCACTTTCGTAGATTAACTCATGAACCTATAATGTAAGAATATCCAAGGTAAAATATAAACATTTCATCATCGACTAACGAGTCATCGAAATTCTGTGCTAACACCTTGGAGTAATATATTAGAAGTTCTGATGAATGCTGATTCAAAGAGAAGTCAGCCATTATGGGGGAGTTAGCATTCACTCTGAGTTCAAAGGTAGCTAAATCATAGGGGAGCAAGCATCAGTTCTGAGGTAACTCTGATCTAAATATCTCATTGATTTAATTTCTCACTTAGTTAATTTCCCTGTATAAAAATGGGGGAGATTATTGGACTAACTCAGTGGATGACTCAGTAATGCTTAAAGTTTTGATCATGACAATTAAGCTCAGTTTAAGTTAATTAAATCAATAATGATGTTAAATCAGTTAGACTATGGTCTTGGTTGAATATCTTAATTCAAGGGTAGAATTAATGATCTCCGCTGACCTAGTTCTATAATTTAACTGTGAGTTTTTTTTATCTGAGTTGTGTTCTTAGTCCACTAACTAAGTACTTTTCACTCAGTGCTCGATATTTAGATTTAGTTTTAGTTATATCTTTGCTCAGTTATCATGATTTATCAATTGCACTAACCTTTCCATTTAAGGAAAAATTGAATCATGCTTTTTGGGGTGACACCTTTACATGAATGAATGAAAGACGTCATATAAAAGACAAATAGAATTAATGGCGCGACAAAGATAAAAAGCCCAACGCTGATGAAGACAAAAATTGTCCGGAGAAAATTTGCAAGAAGACAAAGTCAAATTAGATTGAAGTCGCACGTATCTTCTGGAATTGCGCGGCTCTGCAAATTGGTCAGATTACAAGAAGAAATGGGAAGATGACATGTAGAAGTTAGCGCAGTTTCCCTCTAACAGATTTTCGGTATCAAACAGACAAGATTTCAAAATTGAAGCTCTGATTCAATCTATCTCACAATGGATTGATTTTTATCTCACAATGTGTCATTCTATCTCCCAACGAATCAATTTGAAGAAGCAACGGGTGGATAGCTGAGCTGTCAAACTGCAGACGATGCCAAAGTAAGTTCAGCAACTACATTCTTGATTTCAACTATAAAAGGATAAAGAAGAAAAGCGTAAGAACTTGATGAATACACCTGAATTTCTACTAAGCTGAATCTCTATCAAAATCATAGCACTTAAAGAAATTCAATCAAGAAAGCCACTCAACAAGAATCTGGTTTAGCATAAGAGAGAATAGAATAGATCATTCGATCTGTAATATCTTGTTATTGTAACTGGATTAATGTTTCTATAAGTTGGATCCTGCTCTTGCTTGAACTCTGTTGAGTTGCTGATAGAAGAGGGTATTCTAGTTAACGGGCGAGCGATTATAGTGAGGAGGGTACACAGTTGTAATTGGGAAATTCTGTGAAAGTCTTCTCTACCTATGGTAAAGGAGTTAAGATTAGTGGAGTAAAGCCAAGACACTCTCTTGGGACTAGATGTATGTTTTTTACTCAACCGGCTGACCTAATCGGCGGAGTTTTATTCATCCCAAAAGAGCATTTTGTTTTAATCAAGCGAGTCATTCACCCCCTCTGACTCATTGAGTTATATGCATAGGGACCAACAGTAACATTGGAAAAGGGAATAACATAAGACAAAAACAAAAAGCTACAGGGAACAATTCCTAAATTGTCGGGAGAAAAGCTACAACGCGACAAAGTCAATAGACAAAAAGTCGCATGTCTCTCCTAGACCAGCGTACACCCTGTGATGTTAAAGTACCAGAGGAATGGGAAGAAGACACATAACTGGAGCGCGCCCTTTCTCTCCAACAATAATCTCATTATCGGTAGATGAGAAGTACAAATTTCACAATGTATTGATTTTGTCTCACAATGAATCAATTCAAGGCCCTAACGGATCAATTCAAAATCTCTAACGATGGACATTTGTCTCACAATGACATGATTCTTTCTCACAATGACAAGATTCAAATCGCAACAAGCAAAAATTGAAGAAGAAGAAGACACACAAGTAAACAAGTACTACTTCGAAGCTACCTGCCCATAAAAGGAGTAAGAAAGAGACGTTTAGAACTTGGTGATTACACCTACAATTATCAAGCTAAAACTCCGTCAATTTCTTGGCTCGACATATTTCAAATTCTCAAGGAAAGCAACTCATTTCAAATCTGTTTTCAACTGTGTTAGAGAGAACCAGTTAGATAGATCATTCAAATTGTAATTCTGATAGTAAGTAGAATCAACATCTTATAAGTTGAGTTCTACAAAGTTCCTTTTGGGAAAATTCGAGTGACTGGGTAGAAGAGAGTATTTTACTCAGCGAGGTTAGATTACAGAAGAGGAGGGTACTCTTTGTAATTGGGAACCAATTATGAAAGGCTTCTATGCCTAGGATAAATGAGTTGGGACTGAAGGTAGGGGTGTGGAGAACCGAACCGGAACCGAATAAAAACAATCAAACTGAACTGAACCAAATTTATTTCGATTCGATTTCGGTTTTTAAAATTCTTAAAATTCGGGTTTCGTTTCAGTTTTCTCAATAAAACCGAAATAAAATCGAACCGAACTGAATAAATTAATAAATATTAAATTTTAATATATATTCATATTATATCTAATATCCTAATCAATATTGGTGATATACAATACACTAATTAGTAAACAATAATATCAAATATGAGATTTTAACTTAAGTAATCCTAATTTGGAAAGAATTGTTTTACTTTATAACTTTAGAAATATGACTCAGTCAATAATTCATTATATGCATGTCACACAACTTGAATTAATATTTTTTATGTATCAATATTTATATTTATTATTGTAAATGTATTTTCAAAGTCTAAATACTATCAAATTTAACACATATCGAAATGAAATTACTTTAAGTCTCTCTCATATAACCGTAAAACGAAAAAATAAATTACAAATTATTTTATAAATTGTAGAGTTTGAGCAATTTGGTGATAACCGAACCGAATTATTTGGCTCGATTTCGGTTCTTATATTTTTACTAATTCGGGAACCGAACCGACATTTGCTCACCCCTTACTGGAGGTAGGCACAAGTTGCTATACCAGGATAAAATTATTGTCCTTTACTTTAAAATGCTCATCTTTTACAGTTTTCACTCTCTCGCTGACCTACTCAGTGAAGAACTTTTTTTCCCAGTCAATCTCTTGAAAAAGAAACTAGATTTAATCAAGTGAGTCATTCACTCCCTCTGACTTAGTAAGTTCGATGGATAGGGAATAATAATTATAAAAAATGTTTTATATGGTTGTTGTTAGTTAACATGAATTAGGTGCTTTAAAAGCAACAAATAACGGGACTTTTCCTCGAAAATGTATTTGTTAGTTGTAAGTTTTACAAAGTCAGGTTTAAGACTATTGGGAATATAGTGTTATAAAAGCATGTCTAAGGTCTCCCGTTTGGAGGATTTGGCAAAACGGAGAATGTACACTTGGAATGTGGTAATACAAACCCGGTCATATAGTAACCCAAAATGGAATTTCCTATATTTGGAGAAATCCATTTTATGGAATGCATTACTTTTTTGTTTTGTATTTATTTTTTAATTTTTGCTTTATTATTATTTTATTAGTTTATAAAAAATTAATATAATAATAACAAAATATAATTATTTTAAGAGAATTTAGTCTGGGGAATAAAAAATGTGGAGGATTGTTGAAGAAAGAGGAATATAAATTCTATAAAATGAAGTTTATAAATTAAAAAATAAGGAATATAATTGAACTTATTTATTGGACTCTAAAGGAGGCATTGTGAGACCGTAGGCCTACATTAACACTTTTTCCTATTTTCAAGCATATATTATAGTTACTCTTATTAGATAACAAAAAAAATTGAAAAAGAGAGAAATCACAACTACAAGATCGAGAGAGTCAATTCATAAACTATAATATATTACTTTATAAATTAAAAAAAATTAAAGACATACAATTTATTTATGTTGAAACTAATCAAATTTCAATGTACAATATTCTCAGAAAGGTGATTGAAATTGGAAGAATCAGAAATTGGAGGGACAACATCAGCAGCAGCGTTGCGGCATTGATCCATACAGTGATAGTAACATGATGGAGCTATATGTCCAACTCCACATTGATCTTTAATACACTTGTCAAAGCACTGCCTATTTAAACCTTTCACAAAGTTTTGATTACCTGAACTCATCAATATCATCATTATCATTCCTAATACAAAAACTGACTTAATTATACCTCTAAACTCCATTTATATTTCTCTTTCCCCTTTAATTTATATGTTCTTGAGTTTGCTTAGTTTTACCTTCTTTTTATAGACCAACTATCATAAATTGGGTTTATACTAGATATTATTTTTATCCAAAGGATTTCCAAAGTTTCTCTATTATCTACTATTTTTGGGAGGTTTTATTCATTTTTTAGCCAAACATGTATATTTTCTTACTTAAGTTTGATTTTATGGAATATCCACATATGTACATATGGCAATACTATCTTATTTGTGTATTCATAGCAACAACGGCTGCTTAGAGTGTTAAAGAGTTATTTTATAACAAAGTTTCGAGTATGTACATTGTAAGTGAAAAAGTTGTTCGCATCTCTAATAGATTTTCTATTTCAATAATTGTCTTTACACATAAGCAAAAATAGATAATTTACTAAAAAAATAGTTTTACACCAGCTCTTATATTTTATATTTCCTATATGATGTGACACAATAAATATTGAACATTGCTTATTTAATCTTCTACATGTAGACAATTAAATGGATTGCTAACACATCAAATTAATTAATATTTTAATGTTAAACATAGAAATACTTTGTAATTAAGTCTTTTTTATTATTTAATTATACAATTTAAAATGAAATAGACAATCTAGTGTGACTATCTTTTAAAAAGACACTGTCTATTTTTAAAATTATTGACATGTCATCTAAGGCAATTAGGACGATGTATCTTAGTTAGTTTTATTTGTACAAACAAGTTATATTAATAAAGGCATTCTTTTGTTATATCAATTACTGTAAAAATATATTATGACTAGTTAAGAATATATTCATTGATGTGTTTGCAAAAGTCCTTGAAAAAATCATAGCACGGATTGCAAGGGCATAGTGGGACTATGTAGGGTGAGAACTGGTTCGTGTGCAATTATGATTTGTCTAAATTTCCCTAGTCATAGTATCATCAAGATTGGACATTGATGAATACAGATAAACTAGCATGTGTCATCTTACTCCTTGAATCTGATTCAAGTAGCATATCTCCACTGCTAGAGGGTGGTACCTTGGGTTAACACATAGACGTATTCAGGGAAATACATTGGAGACCACTATGAGACAGCACTCGGTAATCTATATTATATGTTGGCGTTTCATCTCATTGCAACAGCAATACGAGTATCCTCATACCTGAGGTAATAGTTACTTTGTTCAGATGTTACTGTATTTTGGATCATACTTAAGCACTCTATAGATTGGATGATACGGGTGATTACTAGTATAGTTGATATCTGTCCGCTGGTAAGCCGAGTAGTCAAGATGAAATCTATCACTCCATTATAGCAATATAAGGGAGATGTACCTTGGCTAATTGTTGGAAGTCACACACTCGTAAAACCTCTTATCAGAGTATGAATTGATGAGATGAGATCCTAGTCAACACATTAACTTGGTAGAGTAGTGTACTTCTATAGCAAGACTAAATACTGGGGTAGCCATTAAGGCTACTAGTGGACTAACACTTAAGTCATGTCCTAGAAACCAGATTGTGCTTAACCATTGATAGACGGAGTGGATTATATTAATACTATTGTAGAACCGGGATTAAGTCACATGCACGTAATGTTCCAAATATCAGGGGGTCATATGCCCTATGCTAAAGAGCCACTATGACCGATCAAAGTCATTAAAGTCCATAACGGTTTGGAGCTCCGACCAAGTCAATTCCCAGAAAAAGGAATTGAGCTAGGTCAAGCTTTGACGGCTAGATATTATGGGATCCTATAAGGTCACACACTTTGAATAACGACCGAGCCATATAAAGAACCGTTAGACTGGGTCTAATATAGAAGAGTTAATTAATGTTTGGATTGTTTTATTGGTTAGACCAATATTGCTAGTCAAACTAGCAAGCTGGAAATATGATAGGAGGTTTATAAAAAGGGGAAGTAGAAACAAAGACAATTAGTAGGGTTCAAGAAACCAATGAGAGTAGACTTGCACGTGTACTGTTGGATAGTACATGCGCAAAATCTGTGTGCGGGCAAAGGCAGCACTACTTGTGCAGTGTTGCGCATAGGCCTGCAGGCATAACGCAAAAGGGCTGCCAAAGGCAGCCCATTGCATGCACTGCACAAGCCCATAGTGGGTTGCACAGGTGCGCTGCCCATAGTGGGTTGCACAGGTGCGCAGCCCATTGGGCCTGGGCATCATGCAGAGTGTAGCCCACTAGCAGGATGCACACACAGCAAGAGGCCTGCACATACGCGCAGGCCCAATCAGCAATGTTAGGGTTGGACTGGAGACCTTGCTCCCTAAGCAACCAATCCTTGAGTCTATTTCTACTTCTATTTCAAAGTTTCTTGGTTAGGGATTGGATTTAATTATCCAACTGAAATTCCTTAACCACTATAAATAGAGCCCTCCTCCTTCATTATTTTTCGTTCATTCTTTTTCTCTTTATTCTTCTCTTAGTTGTTCTAATTCTTATAAGTAATCCATCGAAAGACTTATTTACTTCGAATAGAAAACTAAGGGAATTCTTCTAGAAATAATTTGTTAAGAAGATCTAGTTGTCTTCCACTTATTTTTTGGTACTCCCTTTCTAGAAGGACGTGGTCGATGGTGCTCATGTGAATCAACTATAGAGGGCTTCTACTTTAAAGTTTATGCAGTAGTTGAGGGGTTATTCTGCTATCTTTGGGATTCATGCTTCAACTTGTATGTGGTTAAAGTTTAAGACCTAGAATAATTTTAGACTAGCTATATTGTCGATCATGCTATGCTTAGGAGATCCTTGGACTTAGATTAAATTTTGAAACTCCATTATGCCTGCTTTGCATGTTCAAACTTATGAATCGAGACCAACAATGGTATAATGAGCCTGTCTTATGCTATCGTATGATTGACTAGAAATATGCTAGGTCTAATTTTCTATGAAATATTTTTGCGTATGCTATGCCATGCGTAGGAATTTATTTCTCGCAATAGAAAACGTTGTGATAACTAGATTAAGTCATGCTCAAACTTTGCCAAGATAGTTATCTAATAATCAACAATGTTTTACTTGATATTGTAAATGCTTTGATTTTCGAATTAAGTGGATTAATTCTTAAATTAGAAAAGAATGAAATCTTTGATTTAAAGAGTCTATGGTTAGCTGAGTCAAAAGGGCCTGTGGTTGTTCTAGCAAGGATTGGACTTGGCTGCTCATTTACTTCAAGGGGGCGTCTCCTACCTGGAAATCTCCATCTATTCTAGATTCTAATTACCCAAGGGACTATTATGAATTAGTTCATTTTTAGTATAATGAATTGGATTCATTATATAGTTTTACAATGAAAGTTTAAATTGTTAAATTAAAACTTACAGACATAGGTGCAAGAGCTTGAATAATGAACACCCTTGTTTGTTATGCATGTTATGTGGAGTCTTGGCATGATGGAATAATTATGAATTACCAGTTGAGCATGACTCCTAGGATAGACCTACTAATTCTTTATATCCCTAAATTAGTTATGGTTTCATAATCATATCCATGTATAAGTCCTAGATTAGGCGAGACCTATTGCACCAGTAAATCCTCATAAAAATACTAAGGCAGAACAAGTCTTCCTAAATAATCGAATATATGTTTTATGGACCTTTTCATCAAATGAATTGTTGATGCACCGCGTGCATTCTTCTTTAACATCGTATGTTCATATGATTCAAATTAGGGTTAAGTCTTAACCGAACTAGGTTAGCTGTCCGTAATATTAAAGCTAATGTTGGGGATGGGGCCATCATTTAAGGAGTCATATAATTGGTTAAGCACGTCCATTGGTTGAAACTCAAATGGATTAACAATTGCATTAGATGCAAATGGACAAGATTCAACCATAACCATTTAAGTTAGCTTGACTCATGATAGCGGGGGTTAGCTTAAATGAGTTATGGATGCTACCCACTAAGGAGAATTGTTAGACCATGTTTCCCAAAGACAATAGAAGAGGCTATTATATTTTTGAATAAACCTTACTAAAAAATAGTAGGAAAGTGTATTTAATTAAAAGACCTTAAATTAGATACATGTACAAGAACTAAGTCTAAAGAAATAATTCTTTTCTTATATCTAGGTTAAATATGTATCCTCTAGACAATACAATCAATAATCATCCGCTTGACAAAATCAAATTTAACGGCTGGAACTTCGTGGAGTGGTTTGAGGTAGTGAAGGTGAGTCTCGAGAATAATGCTTTGTGTTATGTACTAAGTAACCCATGCCCTGAACATCTCGGTACAAATGCCTTCTCTTGTGAAATTAATTATTATATGAGGCATCAGAAAGAATGTAAGTTAGTGAAGAACTTGACAGTCGATGATATGCTACCTAAATAACAAGATTTGTACTTAGGAGTAGACTAAGAGTCAATGCTTCTGAATCTCCCTGTACTTGGTGAACTATAAAGTTTCATGCATTATGTGGGAATGGGAAAGGACTCCTCAGCGGTTGAACTTGTTATATGTGTATATAACACTCCAGATGAGCTAAGAAAATTTGGAATTAACTATGGTCTAGATGACTGAAAAGGAGTAGTTTTGAAAGGTCTGCCAGAGAGGTATGGTGTATTCAAATCATAATTTGCCTTTAAAAGTCGTGACTATGGACTATCTCAAATGATTGACTTGCTCGAACAAGTTGATATTCAATATCGAAATAATTTGAAGGATCAACTCATTGTTGAAGACCTCAAAATAAAAAGGATGAGAGGTTTAAAGCTCAAAAGAAGACTCAAGAGAAATCATGTTGAGGCTAAATCTTTCTCTGGAATGAGAGTAGAACAGCTGATGGCTACATTTTCTAAGCATAATACTTCAGTTATGTTCATGATTGAAAATTTCACTTTAGTTCCTTATGAGTCTACATGAGTATTAGATACTGGATGTGGTACTCATATTTGTATTTCTATGTAGGGATTGCATTCCATTGTCTGTTGGCTTGCTTCAACCCATAAAGTGACTTTTGTAACCTACAAACTGGATTGGTGTTATGCTTGTTACTCCTTGTGGTAGTTTTATGTAGATTTATTCATCTAAACTCCCATGTAGAAATGCATTATTGATGTATAATTGCTCCAAATGCCATCCTTTCTTTGTTGCTAGACTTAGTAAGACCCTTATTATGGTGATTTTTGCAACTGGTAAAAAAGTCTTGAGGTAGTCAATTCCATTTTATTGTGCGTAGCCTTTGGCAATTGGTCTTGCTTTAAATCTTTCTATTATGCCATCTGCTTTTCTTCTAATCTTGTATACCCATTTGCAACCAATGGGAACTTTTCCTTCTGATAGAGTGACAATGTCCCATGTTTTGTTGTTGTAGAGTGCATCTAACTCTGTCTTCATAGCTTCAGTCCATTCTTTGCTTTGTTCTGCAATTTTGTATGACTTTGGCTTAACTTCAATAAGGAAATAGAGAAAGCCATATGTGTTTTTGATGGTTTATTATAGGATAATACATTAGATAAAGGATATAACTTCCCTTCCCCTAGTGTTTCTGTGTTGACACCTTTGGATAATGAATAATAATAATCTTGTAGGTATGATGGTTGTCTGTGCTTTCTCTTTGACTTGTCTGTATTATGATCTAGATTGTTTTATTGATCTGTAACATTTTCTTCTTGTTCTTCATGAGCTATTGAGTCTTCTCTGTTTATGTCATTTTCTTCTGAGTATGGAAATATACGCTTAAAAAACTTTACATCTCTTGAGATGACAATTTGCTTGAATTGAGGAATGGAGATTTTGTAACCCTTCATTCCCTTTTCAAATCCCAAAAGTACTCCTTTTTTAGATCTATTATAGAACTTTGTCCTGTTTCTTGAAAGTGTGTTTACAAAAACTAAACATCCAAAAAGTTTTTAGTTTACTATAATCAAGCAAGGTATTATATAATATTTTAAATGTACTTTTCTCTTGCAATAATGATGTTGGCATTCTGTTAATAATATGAATTGCATAAGCAATAAAATAAGTCTAAAAATTGACAAGATGCTTACTTTGCATTTTTAAGCATCTTGCTACATTAGAGATGTGTGGATGCTTTCTTTTCACAATGCCATTTGTTATGGTGTTTCTACACATGATCTTTGATGTGTTATGCCATTGTTTGCATAGAAATTCTTGAGACTGAACTCTAGTCCATTGTCACTTCTTATTATTTTAATTGTTCTCTCAAACTAATTTTTAACCATGCTGTGTACCTAGGGTATCAATTCAGTCACCTCACCTTTATTCTTCATTGGAATTGTCCATGTAAATCTAGAATAGTCATCTATAATTGTTAGTATGTGTTTGTGTCCATCTAAGGAGACTGCAGTTGGTCCCCAAATGTCAGTGTGAATTAGATCAAAGGATTTACAAGAACATGAATTAGAATTAGGAAAAGGTAACCTTTTTAATTTTGATTGATAGCAAACATCACATATATGATCAGTAGGTATATTAATGTCAGGAAAATATTTATGTATAATAGACATGATATTTCTAGAAGGATGCCCGAATCTAAAATGCCATATGTCATCTTTGTCACATTGAATAGAATTCACTATACAATCACTATTTCAAATTTATTTATCTATACTGTATTTAGAAGATGGAGTCCTTTGTAAACCTTAGTTGAACCAATCCTCTTCTTGGTCCTTGTATCCTAAATCATACAACATTTTGATGAGAAGGTTACTTGGAAATCTAAAGAAGCACATAGTTTAGTTACGGATAATAGATTAAAACTAAAAGAAGGAAAAAATAGTACATCTTTTAAAACCAATTCCTCATTGAAGATTATATCACCTTGATGTGTAGCTTGTAATTTCTCATTGTTAGGTAACACCATATTCCAGTTATTAATAGCTTTTTGTTGCTCCCTGGTGAGAGTTAACTAGTGTCAGAGGGGAGTGAATGACCCTTTTTGCAGAATTTTTAGATTTTAAAAGGTCCTTTGTGTAGCATTATATGAATGAACTTGAAGCTGGCTGGTGTAAGCTCCGAATAATGCAAATATTTAATATAAATGTCCTTGAATGTAAATTTTAGAGTTAGAGAGATCAAACATAGATATTTTTATATTGGTTCGGCCCTGCCTACCACGAGTCCCTGGAGTTTCCTCCTCTGAGCTTAAATCCATTAGTGATTGATTTCTTTCACAGGCTAAAACCAAGCCTTTACAATTTGTCTCCGGAGATTTATTATCCTCCGGATGTAGGATATACCAATAAAGGCACCAATATTTAGTTGAGTCCTTTGTGTGCTGTCTCCAGAAGATGACCTCTCTTCCATATGTTGGATATATACCACCAAAAACACCAATCTTTGGCTGAGTCCTCTTCTTTAGCAGGATATACCACTCAAACTCTACCCATGTTTAAGCTGAGTCCCATAAGAATATACCACTTAAACTTTCCTAGTTTAAGCTAAGTCCCAATCTCAATACTCAGCCAAGTATGATTTTGAATTCTTTAATTTTATAGATTTACTTGAGAATTCTTACAAAATAGATTAGAGTGTTTGGTTCTTAGATGGATTGAGTTCACTGATTGATTAGCTTGAAATGTAATAGCTCTTTACAAAATCAACTAGCAACTTCTCAATTTGTGAAGCTTCCCTTTTATAGGCTTGCATCATAAATGTAGTCGTTGGTTGAGGTTGAATCTTCACCATTGATCAGATATGAGATGGCACTTTTGGAGACGTTGATCTGTTCGTTAGACCCAATAAATATCTGTTTGAATTTGTTGGGATTGATATGGCAAAGCATCAGTTGGCGTTTATTTATATTTTTGTGCACTACCAACTTTTATGCAGATTTTTCTTTTATATGGACTCCACGGGCCATGCTATTGGTCTAGGTTAAAAAGGTTGTAACCTTTTTCTCTTTCCATGTCATTCCTTTTGTCTTTTTCTGAATTGCATGTAAGCTGTCACTTTTTTATTCTTCAAGGAAAAAGGTTGTTTGACTTCAGACCAATACGGAGGGAATTTGAATATTTGAATATTCCCTTTAATCTTAAGAGTTTAGTCTTCCGGATGTCTTCAGGCTCAATCTTAACCAGATGCTCTTCAATAGTGATCTATTCCAGATGCTATCTTTTACGAGTTAGAAATCTATTTCCTTTCTAGACTTTAACCAGATGCTTTCTTCTTAGACTTAGGGATTTGTTATCTTCAATATCTTGTCCGAATCCATTCTTCTTAGACTTAAGAATTTTGTTTTCTTCAAACACTAATCCGAATGATTGGTTTGAGTTGTCTTCTTCAGGATTATTGTTTCCCAATAATCTCCCCCATTTGATGGAAACAAAAACCTAAGTACAGTGATCATTTAAATAGGTCATATGAACTAAGTATGATTTTTGATACTTAGTCATTTACAAATTAACTCCCCCATAATCTAGCATCCTAACCCCCCCAATATTTTTGCATATATAGCTTCCAAGTTTTTGATGTAAAAGTGACAGTTGTACATAGAAGCAAAATTTTTGTAAATGATTTTCACCATATATTACTTCTGTTGTTAACAATAGTTAACATCAATGAAGTTTAGGTTAGAAATGATTACAGAAGAATATAAGTGAAAATAAAGATACATAGCTAGCTATTACAAATTGTACAAATTGAAAGATATCTAGCTAGCTATTCCTCCATTACCTCCTGCTCTTCTATAGCTTACTTCTCCCCCTTCTTGTTTGCATCTTCCAGAGGGTCAGTTACCATGTAGGTCCTCTTATCCCACTTCTTTTGCCAAGACTCTAATAGAATGGTGTAATCTTCATTTCCTGCTAGGCATTGCTCAATGACTTTGTCCACTGTAGCAAGAATGAGATGAACTGGCTTTATTAGCTTTCGGAGCTGAGCATAGGATTTTGTCAAATTTAGGTATAAGGAGAGGGCATAAGTTTGATCCTCCTCTTCAAAGAAAGGAAATGTCCCTTTGAACAAGGTAAGCATGCACTAGTAGCCATTGAATCCAGTGTCCCCTATGTTTTGAATTAGATGTTGGATTAGGGGAAGTAATAAGCTCTCCGAAATAGCTAGAGGGGAAGTGCTTGAAGAAGGAAGAGCAGTGATGCTAGGTTGGGACATTGAAGAAACGGGTTTTTGGATTTCTTCCTTGAGTGCTTTACCATTGTTGTGAGGGGATTCATTCAAATGTCATAGCTCAATATTAAATGTCTCGCACCAATTCCCAATATTTGTATCTATAATGGAGAGACCAGTTTGGCAATCACTCCCTATATCTTCTTATGCTTTTTTCTAGGAGAGAAGGCAAGTCAATTTTGAGAAAATTATCTAGCTGCTCCTTAAATGTTGTTTGTTCTGTTGTGAGATCAGAGAGTCCGGAGGTTATTGCACTTCCTCCTTGAGTAATAGCAGTGGGAATGGAGGTTACTAGCTCCTAAAACTTTTGATCTGTTAAACCAATCACGAGTTTGGACTGATTCAGTGGATGACTCAGTAGTGCTCAAGTTTTAATAGTAACAATTAAGTTCAGTTTGAGTTAATTAAATCAATAATGATGATAAAATAAATAGTCTATGGTTGTAAGAGAGTTAGTAAATTCAAGGGTAGAATTTCGAGTCTCCGCTAACCTAGATATTTAGTTTAACTCTAAGTGGTTTCTGGGCAAAGTATCTACTTAGTCGCTGACTTAGTAATATTCACTCAGCGCTTGATATTTAGATTGTTTGCGATTTATCATTTTAGTTGAGTTACTTTATGTCTGTCAACGTTGTTGATCTTACCTTTTAAGGGAAAAAGGTATCTTTGCTTTTAGTGTTGCTTTTTGTAGGAACATTAATAAGATAAAGACAAAAAGCATTAGTGTCTTGACAAGACATAGAATTATGAAGAAAATGACAAAGTCTTCCAATGCAAAGTTGTAACAAGTCAATTGCCACTTCGGGTAATTCTGCAGATCTACCAACCTTGTATCGCACACTCTGTAACATGTCAGAATACCAGAGGTAATGGGATAAAGACATATGGCACATCAGCGCGAGTTCTCTCTAATGGAAGACTGGCATCAAATGACAAAGAATTCAAATTAGAGCTCAAATTTCAATCTAACGGATTGAAATGTATTTCACAACGGTGCAATTCTATCACTTAACGGATCGATTTAAAGAAGCAACAGGTGAATTACTGAGCTATCAATTTTAGAAGATGCCAAGATAAGTTCAATGGCTACTTTCTCAATCCAACTAGAAAAGGAGCAACAAGACAAGTGTTAGAACTTGGTGATTAAACCTAAATTTCTCAAGAAGCTAAACTCTGTCAAAATACAAGCTTTAAAGGAGTTCAAGTGAAATCACAACCAGCTAGAATCTGCTTTAGAATAAGAGAGAATAGATCAGATCAATCAATTGTAATATTAGATCATTTATAACTGGATCAATGTTTTTATAAGTTGAGTCTAACTCTTGTTTAGACTCATTGTAAGTTGCAGATAGAAGAGAGTATTCTAGTCAGCGGGTCAGTGATTGCAGTTTGGAGGTTACTTACTGTAATTAGGGAATTTATGAAAGGCTTCTCTGCCTAGGGTAAAGGATTTGAGATTAGTGGATTAAAGTGAAGACGCTCTCTCAGGACTAGATGTAAGCACAGGTTGCCAAACTAGTATAAAATCTCTGTGTTCTTTACTCAATCACATTTTCCAGTTATTTCACTCACCTAGCTCACCTCACTCCACAGAGGAATTAATTATCGGGAAAAAGTTTTATAAGTTCGTGACTGAGTCATTCACCCCCTCCACTGACTCAGTAAGTGTATGCATAGGGACCAACAAGTGGTATCAGAGCAATTCTCATTTTATAGATTTCACAATCTTTAAGACAAAGACCATGGCGTATAAAGGAGAATCCAGTGGAAGGGCTCAAGCTTATATTCTGCTAGAAGGCATGTTAGTCACCAGGCCTCCAATGTTCAATGGAGAGCATTATACTTATTGAAAGAATAGAATGACTAATTTCATTCAGTCTCAGAGTATACAGGCTTGGATGGCTATTGTAGAAGGGAAATATGTTCCATCACATGTAAAGAATAGAGTACGAGTTGACAAGTACTCTACTAAATGGGATAATCAGGACTTAGCTAGACTAAAAGAAAATGCTGCTGCTATCAACTATCTTCATTGTGCTCTTGATGCTACTGAGTTTAATCACATTTCTGGATGCGAGACAGCAAAAGAGATTTGGAAGAAGTTGGAAGTAACTTATGAAGGCACTGACAAGGTGAAAGAGTCCAAAATTAATATCCTTATGAAGAATTATGAATGGTTTCACATGAAGCCCAAGGAGGACATTTCTAACATGAACATCGGGTTCATGAATATAGTTAAAGAGCTGAAAAGACTTGGCAAGACCTTTACAAAAGAAGAGACTGTCAAGAAGATCTTTTGACTCAAGATTGGGAAGCCAAGAAGAGTGCTATTGGAGAGGCTCATGATTTAAAGACCAATAAGTTTAATAAGCTGATTGGAACTCTACTAACTCGTAAGATGTCTTTGAAGCAATATGAAGATGAGTCCAAGAAGCACGGGTCCAAAGAAAAAGAGAACTCAAGCAGACCTGTTGCTCTAAAAGTTGATGATGATGAAGAAGATGATTCCTCTGAGGAAGGATATCTAGAGGATAAAGAAGAAGAAATAGCTCTAATGACTAAGAATTTCAGAAGGTATCTTGGAAAAGATAAGAACTTTCACAATTCAGAAAGACAGGCAAGTATAAGAAGGGAGCAATTGATAGACCACAAAAGGAATTCAATAAAGAGCATAACAAAGACATCAAATACTTTGAATATGGTGAGAAGGGGCATATTCAGTCGAGCTATCCTAAGTCGAAGAAGGATAAGTTCAAGAAGAAGAAGAGTAAGAAATCCCTTGCTACTACCTAGAGTGACTCCGAACAAGAATCATCATCCTTAAATAAAGAGGTATAAGATTTTTCCAATGTGTGTCTCATGGCTAAGGATGATCTAGTTCACTCAGAGTCAGCTGACCATCCAACTACTTCCACTGCCAGACAATCAGCAGACCAAAGCAAAGACAAAGAAAATCACTCTGAGGTAAATTCTAAACCCCCTTTATCTTCAGATGATCTTGTCGTAGTACTTAATGATTTTATTAATGTGACTAAGAAGTCAACCAAATACATCAAAGTACTTTAGAGGAGGTGTGATGATCTAGAAGATACTAATTCTTTTACCTCACTTGGGTAATCCTGGCTCCAATGATATATGCTTAGTTTCTAAGGAGGAGAACTCTTGGTTACGGCATAGAAGGTTAGGGCATATTAATATGACCAATCTATCCAAATTAGCCAAAAATGAACTTGTTGAGGGATTACCCAATCTAGCCTTTAAAAAAGATAGACTTTGCTCAGCATGCTAACTTGGGAAACAATTTAGGGAGACCTTTAAATCATTAGCTGATATATCTTCTTCTCGTCCCTTTGATCTTCTACACATGGATTTGTTTGGGCCTGTTGTGCCAACTAGTATAGGTGGAATGAAATACACCCTTATGGTTGTAGATAATCTAACCAGGTTCAGTTGGATTGTCTTGCTAGCAAGCAAAGATGAAACATTTGAATCAATCTCTAGGTTGGCTACCCAGATCATGAATGAAAAAGACCTTAAAATTAATAGAATCTGTAGTGACCATGGAAGAGAATTCAAAAATAGGCAGTTTGAGGAATTCTATTCCAAGCATATTATTGATCACAATTTTTCTGCCCCTCATACACCTCGGCTAAATTAGGTTGTTAAGAAAAAGAATCGCACTATTATAGAGATGGTTCATTCTATGCTGAGTGATAACAATCTGCCAAAGTACTTCTGGGGAGAGCTAGACCAATTCAGAAGAAATGAAGTTTGGGATTTGGGGGAGAAACCTAAAGGAAAAGTCAATCATAGGCCCCAAATGGTTTTCAAGAACATGTTAGATAAAGCTAGTATTGTTATTAAAAATAAAGTCAGACTGGTTGCTCAAGGCTACAATCAACAAGAAGGCATTGATTATGGAGAAACATTTGCACTAGTAGCAAGACTTGAAGCCATAAGAATTCTCTGTGGTTTTGCATCTCATATGAACTTCAAACTATTTTAAATGGATGTTAAGAGTGCATTTCTTATTGGTTATATTCAAGAGGAAGTCTATGTCAAATAGCCCCTAGGCTTTGAAGATCCAAAGTTTCCAGATCATGTCTTCAAGCTGAAGAAAGCTCTATATGGACTAAAACAGGCTCCAAGAGCTTGGTATGAGAGACTGACTAGCTTTTTAATCAGCAAAGGTTGTGTTAGAGGAAAAGCATATACAACTCTGTTTATCAAGAAGAAGCATCAAGATGTGTTGCTAGTCTAAATATATGTTGATGATATCATATTTAGAGAAACTAATGAAAAGCTATGCAAAGAGTTTAGTCAGCAGATGAAGAAGGAATTTAAAATGTCAATGATGGGAGAACTTAATTTCTTTCTTGGTTTGCAAATCAAGCAAGGCAAAGATGGAATCTTCATCAGCCAAGCTAAGTATGCCAAGGAAGTACTCAAGAAGTTTGACATGGATAAATCTAAGCCAATGTCAACCCCATGGCCACTGATACAATTCTAAGTAAAGATGAGGAAGGAAAACCTGTAGAGAGTAAGCTCTACAAAGATATTATTGGATCTCTACTTTAGTTAACTGCTAGTAGGCCTGACATTCAATACGATGTATGTTATTATGAAAGATTTCAAGCTGACCCCAGAGAACATCACTTAGCAGCTGTTAAGAGAATTCTCAGGTATTTTTTAGGCTCTATTGATGCAGGTTTGTGGTATCTAAGTAATGCAAATTTCACTCTAAGAGGATACATAAATGCTAACTATGAAAGAGACAAACTTGAAAGGAAAAGCCTTATAGGAGGTTATCATTTCATTAGTGATTGTCTAGTTACATGGTATAGCAAGAAGCAGACTTCTGTGGCTCTGAGTACAGCTGAGGCTGAGTACATGGCTGAAGGAAGTTATGTAGAACAACAGCTATGGATCAAGCAACAACTGGAGGATTATGGTATAAAGTCGAATTATCTTGAAGTCATGTGTGACAATAAGAGTGCAATTGACCTATCCAAGAACCCAGTTCAACATGGCTGGATAAAGCATGTCAATATTAGACATCACTTAGTAAGGGATCATGTGCTCAAGGAAGAAGTCAAGCTCACCTACATTCCTACTGAAGAATAGCGAGCTGACATATTCACAAAGCCTATTGGAAATGATCAATTCAACACACTAAGACAGCTGATCAGAATGTCCAATCTAATTTCAAGAGATACATCTCACTCTGACCTATTCTAGAGCTAACAAAATTAGGGCACACTCCGAGCTTCAGTAAATTAGGTTAAGTATTTATTTTGTCGCTTGATTTTTGGACACGTCATTAATTGTCGCCAGTTATCTTTCAAATTTAAACTTGATGGAAATGGTAGCAAGTTATGAAATGATCCACATTCAGTAGCAGTTATCCCATGTTTATCATGATCATTTATCCTACAGTATATGTTATGCAATCTAACCATTGAATCTTAAGACCATGGATTATGAGTTGTACACGTAGCTTTGTAGTTTTAAGCTAAGAGATTTTTGCTATTCAAGGAGAAATTCAGAAAGAGGAAAGGTTACTTTTACCAAAATTTCCTTTTCTGCAATCTTTGTCTTAAATCCTAAAAATATCTACTCTCGTTAAAGCAATCTTTAATGGCGAGTTCATCAAGAAGAGCTTTAAAACCCAGTTCTGATAATCCGCTTTTCATTTGGGCTAAGGATGAAGCCTGTTGGATAACCACCGTAGATCATTGGGCTCAAGAAGCCATTAACATCAAAGATACAGAGGATATATTCATTCCAGTAGGAACTCAATTCACTCTAACTGAGTAGGAATCCATGGAAGGAACAGCAGTGGATAACCTAACAACTGTTGATATTCTCAGTTTCTCAAGTGACGATCGATTTGGGAAGTATACGCTCCAACACCATCTTCGAGGATTCTTTGAGTTACCGAGTGGCTACTATGAATAGATTATCAAGCGCTTCTACAAAGGAATTCATATGGTGGAAGGTTTTCAAGACATGTTTGTAACCACCATGATGGGAAGGAAGGTATATATAACCCCAAAGCTTCTTGCTGGGTTACTAGGTATGCGAGAAAGAGGGCTTAGAATGCACGATGTTAAGGACAAGGATGAGGATTATGTAGACATCCCTATTGATTATGAATTTCCCTCTGACTACAAGGCAGGTGAACTAATTGCATCTATGTTCACAAAGGAAGGAAATCAGGCTCATGATCTTGTAACTAAAGTATTGCTGCCCAAGACTGCATTTATAGGGAGTTGTTCAAAATTTGAAAGAGGGTTTGTTTACACTATGACTCAAGGAATGTGCATTAACTGGCCTCTGGCTATTCTGCACAGATTTTTAAAGGTGTCCAAGCATATGGTCTAAGGGCATCTAGTTATAGAGATATGTAGGGCCTATGAGGTAGATATGGAGGGATGGGCACAGAAGAGCAAAATCACACTAAAAGTAATCGAATCGAGAATTCTGAGGAACACTCATTTTCATGGAGTGAAGTGTGAAGAAAAGCCCAAGAATACAAAGTATTTCAAGCTAAAGAGAGGTGAGGTCAGAATGAAGGATCCCAAGGCTATTATACCAATAAGGAAAATCAAACCTGATGAGGAAGATCAGACTCTTGATGCCTTTGTGGTAAGTGAGCTGGAAAGAATAACCAAGCACAGAGCTGAAAAGGGAGAGGAAGAAAAGAAAGATAGTAAGAAAGAGGTCAGGAAGGACTCCAAGAAAGAAAAGCAAGGGAGCTCGGCGAGCTTAATTCCTATAGTTGCCCAAGCACCCAAAAAGATAAGATCATCTTAGGGGACTAAGGAAGAAAAGTCTCGTGAGCTGACTTCTAAGGAGATAGAGGAAGAAAAGAGAGCTTAGGATGAGTTAAGGGAAGAAATGCCCTTGAAGAGGGAAAATAAAAGGAAGATAGATGTTGCTCAGCTGGATGAGGTGACTACTAAAGGAAAGGAAGCTACATCAGTTCCTATTCCTTAAGTAGGTCAGCCTATGAAAACGTTGATGGTGAAGAGAGGGATAAGAGTTGTCCAAGATATTGAGGAAGCTAAATGATTGAAAGCTGTTGAGGAAGAGAGAATCAGAAAGAAGTAGGAGGAAATCGAAGCTACTATCAAGAGAAAGGCTGAGGAAGCAACAGCAGCAGTTAAGGCTAAGGCTAGCACTGACCAAATTTTGCAGAACGCTATAGCTAGCTTGGCTGAGAAGGAAGTCTCAAAGGTAGTAGAGGAGATGATAGGAGCTCTTGAGGGAATTGAAAATCAAGATGAGCAGGAGGAAGAAGATAATGTTGTAGAAGTTGAGGCTATAGAATTTGATGTACAAAACACTGACCAGTAGTTCACGCTGACTACTGAGGAAGCCAAGGAAACTAGGAAGGAAAGGAAGAGGAGTTTATTGAAGAGAATGAAGATAGTGATAGATGAGGATGAAGGAGACCTCGAAGATAAGGAGGAAGAGGAGAATGTAGTTGAGCACGGAGCTCAGCTAACTGAGGATTTGCAAACTCAGGTTAGCGTAGCTGCTGTGGAAGGTGTTGTGGAAGAGAAGAAAGCTGAAGGACCCTTTGCTTTCCCAAACACATCCACCAAAACACCACTCTCACCTACACCAACCTCTGCCTTACCCCTACCAGAAAGCTAAACACCATCCACATCCACATCTATCTTTGACCAAAATAACCCAAACTCTGACCAAACAGCCATAATCCCATATCTTTCCCCTATAGGATCTCCAGTTCATGAAAATCTATATTTGGAAGGACCTCCACTAGTTAGAGGACCTCCAATTATTGAGGAGATTCCTGAACAACAACAACCACAACAACCATAACCCCAATTCAACCCAAATGTTGAACTAGTGGGAGATATAAAGAGGTACAGGAGAGTAAGGTTTCAAGGACTGAGGATTGATGCTGAGATTGATGCTGAAATTGCAAAATCACTACTATCTGAAGAAGTCTTGAGGAGGATTGCAAAGGCTATGGAGCCAGTGCAAGGTATTGTGGAAGCAGTTGAAGAGATGAAAGCCCACATCAGATCTATACCTACCCAATTTTCTTTAGTCAAGGCAAATGTATCCCATGAATTGCCCTTGTTATCTATTGTAGGCAGGCAGGCTAGTGGATTAAAGTTAGAAGTTGCAGAGCTTAAAAAGCAGATGGAGAAGATATATGAAAGCAACTTCAAAGTGCTTAATAATGAAACGGATTTTAGGAACTCGATGACAAGTAAGTTTAATCCCTTACTTGAAGTAATGGTGAAGGTACTTGATGGGTATAGCACACTCAGCAAGGAGAATGAAGACAACAGAGCTATTTTGAATGTTGCTTTTGATGGCCTTAATGCTCTGATAATAGTGATAACCAAGCATCATAGGTTACACACTAAGCTAAGAACAGTCAAGGAGGAGATGCTGAAAGGAGTCAAGGACTCAAAGGGAGCTATGCTTAATGCCTTAAAGAGACTCAATATTTCAGATGCTCTGAGCAGTGACATAGTTATAGCAGATGCTAAACTAGAGCCTTCTCTTCATTAGAAACTTGGTCATATCAGAGACCAAATAAAGCAAGTTCAAGCAAATGTCAATAACAATGGAGAAGCCATTGATAAGATTCATGAGGAAGTCACTACTCACATCAGGAGCACTCCCATGCTGGAGCGGATTCTGAGGGAAAATAATCAAGCTAAGGCTTTGGCCAGTCTCACCTAGATTGCCAAAGAAGGTTTAAGCGCACAATATCAAGTCAATCTCTCTCAATCCCGCACTTTAGTAGGCCTATTTACCTTTCTCAGAGAATAAGATGCGATTTCACAAGAAATTTATGAGCTGCTTGTACAGAATTTTTCATCTAATGTGTATGGTCAGCTAGAAACTTTTGAGAAGTCTATGAGCTTGTTTATTCATCAAGCCCAAGCCATTTTGGATGCAATAGAAATGGGGGAGAAGGGTCATGAGCAGCATGAAAAGGAGGAAAAGGAAAGAGAGCAGAGGATTGCTGAATTTTCGTACAACCTATCCAAGGATCTAGAGCGCATTCAAAGAGAATGTCATGAGACCAGAAAAAGGAAAGGGAAGGCGATTGCTCTGCCAAAGGAAAAGAAATCCAGATGGGATCAACAAGCTTATGAAGAAAGGAGAGCAAATTTGGAAGCCCCGCCAATGCCAAAATATTAGAATAGAATTCTTGTAATTGTTAGTGCTCAATGTAAAACTTAGTATAGACTAACTCATTGTTATCTGTACATAAGTTATTATTAATGAAAGATTATATTTTCTATTCTAATTTAAGATCTTCTAAACTTCATATATTCTATATATATATATATATATATATATATATATATATATATATATACGCTCTAATCTCTTGTAGAAATATATGAGAAGTACTGAGGGATGCTAAACTCAGAAGATTCAAGAATTATGGGGGGGATTTAGCATTCACTCTGAGCAGATTGAAGATGCTGAACAAAAGTCATATCAAGCATAAGTATAAGGCAACTCTGATCTAAATATCTTATTGATTTGATTCTCGCTTAATTAATTGCCATCGATCAAAATGGGAGAGATTGTTGAACTAAGCATGAGTTTGGACTGACTCAGTGAATGACTCAGTAGTGCTCAAGTTTTTATCATAACAATTAAATTCAGTTTGAGTTAATTAAATTAATAATGATGTTAAAATAAATAGTCTATGGTTGTAAGAGAGTTAGTAAATTTAAGGGTAGAATTTTGAGTCTCCTCTAACCTAGATATTTAGTTTAACTCTGAGTGGTTTCTGGGCTGAGTATCTACTTAGTCGCTGACTTAGTAATATTCACTCAGCGCTTGATATTTAGACTTTATTTCTGCTGTGTGCTCTGAGATTTATCATTTCAGCTGAGTTACTTTATGTCTGTCAACGCTGCTGATCTTACCTTTTAAGGTAAAAAGGTATCTTTGCTTTTAGTCTTGCTTTTTACAGGAACATTAATGAGACAAAGATAAAAAGAATTAATGCCTTGACAAGACACATAATTATGAAGAAAATGACAAAGTCTTCCAATGCAAAGTTGCAACAAGTCAATTGCCACTTCGGGTAATTCTGCAGATCTACCAACCTTGTATCGTGCACTCTGCAACATGTCAGAATACCAGAGGTAATAGGATGAAGACACGTGGCAAGTCAGTGCAAGTTCTCTCTAATGAATGACTAGCATCAAACGACAAAGAATTCAAATTGGAGCTCAAATTTCAGTCTAATGGATTGAAATGTATTTCCCAACGGTGCAATTCTATCTCTTAACAGATCAATTTGAAGAAGCAATGGGTGAATTACTGAGCTGTCAATTTCAAAAGATGCCAAGATAAGTTCAATGGCTAATTTCTCAATCCAACTTTAAAAGGAGCAAGAAGGCAACCATTAGAACTTTGTGATTACACCTGAATTTCTCAAGAAGCTAAACTCTATCAAAATACAAGATTTAAAGGAGTTCAATCAAGAAAGCACAACCCAGCTAGAATCTGCTTTAGAACAAGAGAGAATAGATTAGATCAATTAATTGTAATATTAGATCATTTATAACTGGATCAATGTTTTTATAAGTTGTGTCCAGCTCTTGTTTATACTCTCTAAGAGTTACTGATAGAAGAGGGTATTCTAGTCAGCGGGTGAGCGGTTGTAGTTTGGAGAGTACTTACTGTAATTGGGGAATTTGTGAAAGGCTTCTCCACCAAAGGTAAAGGAGTTAAGATTAGTGGATTAAAGCCGAGACACTCTCTCGGGACTGGATGTAAGCATAGGTTGCTTAACCAGTATAAAATCTCTATGTTCTTTACTCAATCGCATTTTCCAGTTATTTCACTCAGCCAGCTGACCTCACTCGGCGAAGGAATTAATTATCAAGAAAAAGTTTTATAAGTTCATGAGTGAGTCATTCACCCCCCCCCCTCTGACTTAGTAAGTGTATGCATAGGGACCAACATGATCCATATACTCCTTCAGCTCTATTTTGAGATCAGTGGAGGAAGAAGTGACATGCCCTATAATTATTGCACAACTATTATCAGCTCCGATTGTAGCTTGAGTAGTAGAGCAGTTTACCGCTGTAATTTCTGATGTAAGTTATTGCAGAGCTGGAGTGATTTTGGACAATGATGTTTTAGAAACTTGTCTGCGTTAGGAATTGATTAAACCTTTCCTCAATACTGATGATTTTGGTCTTTATATCCTCTAACCTAGTCTTCAACTCCAGAGAGATGGATCGGTTTTTGACCAGTTTTTCAGCAGCAATGAATCGTTCACAAATTTCTCGGAGCAAAGGCTAGAGGGTATTATCATCCTTCTTCCCCTCTAAAGCAGCTTTTTCAAAGCGCTTCAAAGCCATTCTCACTTTCCCAATTCTTGTGGGTTTTGGAGCCATTGGTTTCTTTTCCTCTTCACTCAAATCTCATCTTCGGATCCAGAGCTACTTACACTTTCAAATGTTTCAGAACTGGATGATTATTTTCCCTGATTTTCACCCTTCTTTTCTTTCGTATCTTTAACCCTTTTCTCCAAATTCTTCTCTCCCCCATTTTGGGCATCACAAGCATTTGCACTTTTCTCTCCAGTACTTTCTTGGACTTCTTTCTCATTCACTTGATCCTTCAGAATGACTTCGTCCATTGAGGTAGCCAATGTGACATCCTCACTAAAACTCATATCAGTTCCCTCCTTGGTGCAATGAGCACCAGGCTAGGCTCAACTACCTTGGATGCAACTTGAGATTCACTTGCATCCAAGTTGTCTTGTTTTTCCAGAACCTCATAATTTTCAGTAATAATGGCATTAAGATCAAGGCTTACCACTTCCTGTTATTGTTTTGGATGGTTTTCTCCCTCATTAATTGCTTTTACCGATTGGATCTCTGGAAGATTGGTAACATCCTCAACCTCCTCTACATGTGCCTTTTTAGGACTTTTCTCCCTTACTTCCTCTATATGTGCCTTTTCATGACTTTTAGGTTCTATCACTTCAACATTCGCAACTTCAAGATTTAGAAGGGATTTTTGAAGGAGTTGTGTTCATGGTTGGAGATTTAGATGGCTTAATTCTTCATCATTGTATTCTTCTCTGAGGTGCTGGAGGTCTAATGGTGATATAAGCATTAGGAGAGTGGTAGCTACCTTAGAGACTGTTTGACTTGTTGCTCCGAATGAGCCTCTAGGTCCATCAATGGATGGAGCTAGCATATTTATCTTCCAGTTTTCTTCTATAGCTGCCATCATGTGATCATATTCCGAATCCTCTTAAGGCATAGTTTTGGCAGTTAGCTCCGTATTCTTCCCTTTATCACTTTGGGATTTGGCTAGTATTTCTACTCTAGTTTGCTTAGAAGTAGGTTCTCTAATTGTTATACCAGCAGCACGCTTTTGTGGGGTTATTTTCGCTCTCTTTGCCTGTAGAGCCTGGGTAAAAGTTGGACCTTTCTTTAGCAACCTTTTCTTTGAGATAGGTTCATCTTCCTCTATAGCACTACTAGATGCACTTGCTTGCTCAATTATTCCCTCTAAAGTTTGACCAGCACCCCTCTTTAATCCCTCTCTAATTGTAGTAGCAACTACTACAATCTTCTCACTTGCCTCCAAATCCTCAACATTCTTCCCCTTCTCGGCCGCAGCCTTTACTAGCCTTCTTCTAGTCTTAGGATGTTCCAGAGTCTGTTTAATAATCTGGGTGAGAGTCATTCGGTCCTCATTTACTTCCTCCTCCACCACAGGCTCCAAATCAATCTTTCTCCAAGCCTTAGGTCTAGTGGCTCTTGGTTTCTTCACTACCTGAGCTTGCTCCATAGTGCCTCCGACCTTCTTTACTCTGTTCTTTTCATGCTTCCCCTTCTTCTATTTCAAGGCCTTTACCTCATCCCATTTCTCATCGTTGGTCAACTTTAGAAAATTTTTCTCCAGGATGGCTTTTTCCCACCACTGATTCTGCTCCAATGAGATTAATGGTGTTTGTAGTGAGAATTTTCATGATGAGGGCTCCATGGGAATATTTATGTTGCCTGATATAGTGGAGAAGTAGGACAGGCATGTTGAGGACTCTACTTTCCACTTAATGCTAGAGAACACAGTGTTGGAAGGCTGAAGCTATGTTAAGGGAGCAATTTCTAATCAAAATGAACTTGGCAAGAACAAACTGGAGCAGTCTTGGAGTTTCTAGCCAGTGAATGGAGCATTTGTTTCTAAAATATCTCTCCAAAAGCTATAACTTTGGATCATACTTCACAGTCTACTCGTCGCCATCATATCTTAACAATACTCCTTCATTTTTCATATTAAAGTGTGTCACAAAGAATTCCGGAGTGACAGTAATTACTTTCCCTTGCACTTTTGTTCTGAGTGCATCAAAGTAAATATGGGCTTTTAGGTTTTCATAAAATTCTTTGACCAAAACTGGGTAGGTGGGTTTTTTAATCTAGAGGAAGACCTCAAGATGTTGGTCTTTTAAAAGTTAGGAGTAGGGTTCGGTGGCGAAGATAAAGTTATCACCCGAGTGATCGGAGGGTATTATGGTGTCTGAACTTTTGAACTTTAGAGGAAAAATCCTTATCCTAGAGATTTGCTTCCTTGAATATATTCCTTGGAGGAGGAGGAGTGGAAGTTTGATTTGTAGTGTTGGCCATTTGAGATTTTGGGAGAATAAAAGTTTGAGAATTTAGGGTTTTTAGAGAAAAATTTGCAGAGTAACAGAAGTAGACTACTTGAGTGAAGAAGAAGGATTTTGGGGGCTTTTTATAGAGCTTTCAAGGTGAGGGTTATATGAGAATCCGAAAGTAGTTAAATTTAAATGGATTGATGACTTGGCAGTTAAATATGAAGAGAGAGGTCAATGGCATGATCACCAGAGAATGGGAATGGTTTATGCCACTGATAACTGTTGTAAGTTATCGTGCGTGGACTGCCCAATAAACATTTGAGATTCAAAAACTTGCATAGTTACTTTTCACACTTTTACTACCATTTTTCCCTCTTGTCTGCTGAGCTAACAATATTTTTCTTCCGGATCCGAAATTAATACACTTCTCTTTCTTCTTGATTCCTTGATTATTTGAGACCTGAATAGTTGTATATTTATCTCCTGGAACTCTCGTCAAATTGGATTTAACATTCCAATTTCTTCCCTGGGCTTGTTGAATTGATCTCTACTTAGAGGTTTAGTAAAGATATATGCCCTTTACTCATTTGTTGGAATGTAGACCAAAACTACATCCCTCTTCATCACATGATCCAGGATAAAATGATGCCTAATGTTGACATGCTTCATCCTGCGATGTAGCACAGGATTCTTTGATACATTTATTGCACTTTTTATAGTCACACATTACAGCAACACAACCTTCTTGAACTCGATAATCTTCTAGCTATTGTTTGATCCATAGGAGTTGAGTAACACAGCTTTTGGTAGCTATATATTAAGCTTTAGTAGTTGATAGGGCCACTGATGTTTGCTTCTTACTGTACTATGATACTAACCAATCTCCAAGAAAATGGTAGCCTCCGGATGTGCTTTTTATCTCAAGCATATCTCTGCCATAATCAGCTTTAGTGTACCCTTGCAAAGTGAAATTTCCATTACTAGGATACAATAGCCCAACTTCAGTTGTTCCTAGCAAGTATCTTAGTACCCTCTTAACTGCTTTAAGATGTGAATCCTTTGGATTGGCTTGGTGTCTTGCACAATAGCAAACTGCATAGTGAATATCTAGTCTACTAGTGGTTAAGTATAGAAGAGATCCAATCATCCCTCTATACAGCTTATGGTCTATTTCTTCTCCATCACAATCCTTTGGAAGGATTGTATTTAATCCCATAGGAGTTGACATTGGCTTGCTTTTATCCATGTCAAACTTGTTTAGAATTTCCTTGGTATATTTGGATTGGTTGATGAAGATCCCATCTGAGCTCTGCTTGATTTGAAGGCCAAATAAGAAATTAATTTCTCCCATCATTGATATTTCAAATTCCTTCTTCATTTGATTGTTGAACTCTTCACACATCGTTTCATCAGTAGCTCCAAAGATGATATCATCTACATAGATTTGGACAAGAATGACATCACCCTTATTCTTCTTAATAAAGAGTGTAGTATCAGCTTTTCCCCGAATGTATCCCTTGGATATGAGAAATGAGGTGAGCCACTCATACCAAGCTCTTAGTGCTTGCCTCAATCCATAGAGGGCTTTCTTTAGCTTGTAAACATGCTCCGGATGCTTTGAATCTTTAAATTCTGGTGGCTGCTTCAAATAGACTTCTTCTTGAATGACTCCATTTAAGAAATCACTTTTGACATCCATTTCAAATAGGGTGAAGCCCATATAGGATGCAAAAGCACACAATATTCTGATTTCCTCTAGCCATGCTATTGGAGCAAAGTTTTCTTCAAAGTCTATGCCTTCTTATTGGTTGTAGCCCTGAGCAACTAGTCTAGCTTTATTTCTCACTATCACTTTGGATTTTATTCTGGAACACCCACTTTATGCCAATGATAGATTTTCCTTTTAGCAATGGCACTAGATCCCAGACATCATTCCTTGTGAACTAATCTAGCTCCTCTTGCATAGCCATCATCCAGCTTTTATCTCCTTCTACATCCTGGAACTTCTTTGGTTCAATAAGTGAGACAAAATTAGCATAGCTCATCATCCTATTTAGTTGTCCTTTGGTTCTGACTTGATTTTGGACATTATCCAAAATGGCTTCTACTAGATGATTCTTCTAAGTTCTGGTTTCCCTTTGTAGGTCCCCATGTTGCACTGGAATTTGTTCCTCTTCAGCTTCAACACCTTCATTTGATTCTTCTCCATCATTGAATTTGATTTCAGCACCATGGGGATTTTCTGGTGGTGTATCATCGTTGAAACTCATTCCTTCTTCTTTGTCTTTGTATTTCTTTATTCAGCTGTCACTGGTTCTGCTTCATCCGAAACTATGTCATTCGGATCTTGACTTTTCTTTCCTACATGGTTAGTCTCATCGAAATCTACATGTATAAACTCTACCATAGTTTGATTTCTTTTGTTATACACTGTGTAAGCTTTGCTATTTATTGAGTAGCCAAGAAAAATTGCTTCATTAGATTAGGATCAAATTTTCCTAGTTGCTCTCTATCATTTAGGATGTAGCATTTACATCTAAAGGCTCTAAAGTACCCAATTTTGGGTTTATTTCCCTTCCATATTTCATATAGGATCTTATCCATAATTTTTATAATGAGAGCTCTATTTAGAATATAACATGCAGTGTTAATGGCCTCTCCCCAAAAGTACTTAGGCAATCTATTCTCATTTAGCATTGTTTGAGCCATTTAAACTATGGTTCTATTTTTTATTTCTACAAGTGCATTCTGTTGAGGTGTATGAGGAGCAGAAAGGTTGTGCTCAATGCCTTTGGATTCACAGAATATAGCAAAATGCTTATTTTTGAATTCTTCTCCATTATCACTCCGGATGCGTGCAATGCTTATGCCCTATTCTACTTCTATCATAATGAATATCTTGGAGAAATGGTCAAAGGATTCATCTTTTCTAGCTAGCAATGCAGCCCATGTATAGCGAGAATAATCATGCACTGTAACCATAGTGTATTCTCTTCTACCCAAACTCATTGGCTTGATTGGACCAAAGAGATCAATATGCAAGAGTTTAAGAACTCTCTTGGAAGGTATATAGTAGATGGAAGGGAAAATTTTTCTAGTTTGTTTACCTAGTTGACATGCAGTACATATATGATCCTTATCAAAAGCAACCTTAGGCAAACCCACAACCAATTCCTTTTTGGCTAGTTTGGATAGGAGATTCATGCTAACATGTCCCAACCTCCGGTGCCATAGCCATGATTCTTCTTCTTCAGACACCAAGCATATATTATTCTTTTTCACATTTTTAATGTTAATAGAATAAACATTATTTACTCTAGGTTCATAAAGAATGAGTTGATTAGACTTACTATCAATGATTAAGCAACCATTGAAATCAAAGTTCGCCTTTCTTCCTTTGTCACATAGTTATGCTACACTTAGTAGGTTGAACTTCAGTCCTTCAACTAGGGAGACATCTTCTATCTTTAATTCAGATCCAATGGTCCCTTGTCCAATGATATGTCCCTTTTGATTGTCTCCAAAGCTCACTTTTCCACCTTTCTTCGGGGTCAAAGTGTTGAAGGCTTTTTCATCACCAGTAATGTTCCTTGAGCATCAACTATTAATGTACCATGTTTGTTGATCTTCAGTGTACCTAAGGCATACCTGCAAAACAAATCAAGTGGGTTTGGGTACCTAATCAGATTTGGGTCCTCTTGGGTTAATAATCATTTCAGGTCATGCATTGACATTGTAATAACCATTTTTAAATCTACACATTTTAGTGATATGGTTATTAGCTCCACAAAACCTACACTCGGTAACTAATTTATTCTACTTAAGCTTCTCTTCAATCTTTTAAAGATCCTTCTTCCCATAGTCTTCGGAGTACTCTACTTTGGATATATCCAGACTTGAGTGCTTGGTTTGGATCCGGTAGTTGACTGGGGGAGCTATTTCCACTTTGTGATTCTTTCTTCTCTTGAGTGGTTGCTGATCATAGATCACTACAGCTTTTCCCTTTTAGACAGTTGTATACTTTTATGTTTGAGGTTTTCCATTTTGAGGCGCTATGTGCTTTTGTGCTTGAGGCTACTTCTAGACTTTCCTTGGTTTTGGAGGTTCTGGATTCCTTCTTTGATTTGAGGGTCCAAGTTCTCTTCCAGGAGCTGGCTTTGGATTTCTTCTGGTAGCTTCCTTCATTAAGGTTAGTTCTCTATCTAACTCAAAAACATTTGCACTCAGTATTTAGACTTGATTCTTAAGGAAGTTCTCTTCAACAGTGTCCATATGCTTTATAACTCTTATGAGATTGATATCTTGTGCCATTGCTTTAGCATCTTCTGTTAGCTCCATCACTTGTCTTTGAAGAGATTTGATAGCCTTGGTTTTCTTTCTTTCATTGTTAATTACAATCTCTAGAGCTCTAGCAAGATCATTGTTACAAATATGATTAGAGTGAGAGTTTACCTCAGTCTTGGCTGACTCTGACTCTAATTTACTAATTTTCTTAATGATCTTCTCAGTTGTTCCTCTTTCGGATGGTTCTACCTTCGGCTTTGTAAGTGCCACAAATGCATAGTTAGCAGTCTCTTCCTCTTCTTCTGTGGAGGATGAACTGCTGCTTTCATCACTATTTCTCCATGTGGTCACCATTGCCTCCTTCTTGTATTTCTTATCCTTCTTGAGCTTGGGGCATTTGATTTTCATATGCCCTTTTTCTCCATATTTGAAATAGTACATCTCTTTTTCCAGATCTTTCTTTTCCTCCGGACCCTTTTTGTACTTGTCCTTCTTAGAGTTGCCTTCTCTCCTTTTTCCTGAGTTATACTTTCTAAAACTCCTACTTGATCTTCTTTCTTCCTTTTTTAGTAATTTGTTGAATTGTTTGGCCAGCATAGCCATTTTCTTCATTCTTGTAAGAAGATCTTTTGGACTGTTTTTCTGTTCCAGAGGAATCTGTTCCAGAGGAGTCTGCTTTGAGAGCAATAGCTTTCTTTTTCTCTTCAGGCTTCTTTTCTTGCTGACTGTATCTCTCTAAGGATAGTTCCTAGGTTAATAGATTACTAATGAGCTCATAGTAACTGTAGAATTTTAAGTCATGAGCTTCCTCAATGGCAGTCTTCTTATTGTCCCATTCTTTTGTATGACCCCGTAGGATATTCTTTACCATATCCTCTTCTATGGTCTCCTTTCCCAGCCTCTTCATTTTATTTACCAGATTAGTGTATCTGGTATTCATACTACTAATGGATTCTTTTAGCTCCATCTTGAAGTTCTCTAGTTTTTACTGGATGAGATCAATCTTGGCTTCTTTGACCTTATTGGTTCCTTCATACGTCACTTCAAGTTTTGTTTAGATATCTTGTGCGGTTTTGTAGCCTGATATTCTGTAGAATTATGCTGCACTAAGAGCACAATGAAGCATGTTAATAGCATTTGCATTTTCACATAATTTCTTATAATCATTTTCATCCCATTGATTAGAGGGTTTCCTAGTGGTGATTCCCTCAACTTCATAGGTAGGGATATATGGGCCATCTTTAATGGCCATCCATACTAGCATGCTTTAGGCTTGATTGAAATTCTTTATATAGTTTTTTCAGAATGTGTAGTGTTCACCGATGAAGAGTGGATGACGAGTAATGGACATACCCTCCGAAAGAAGTTATGAGTTATTATAACTCATTTTGATTTTTGAATGAAAAATGGACCTTTAGCGAGATTGTTACAACTCTAATTGTGAGCACTCGCTCTGATACCTCTTGTTGGTCCCTTGTGAGTGTTAACTAGTGTCAGAGGGGGGTGAATGACCCTTTTTGCAAAAAAAGAGACTTTATAAAGTCCTTTGTGTAGCGGGATATGAATGAACCGGAAGTTGACTGGTATAAGCTCCGGATAATGCAAATGTTTAATATAAATGTACTTGAATGTAAAGTTTAGAGTTAGGGAGATCAAACACAGATCTTTTTATACTGGTTCGGCCCTACTTACCTCCAGTCCCTGGAGTTTCCTCCTCCGAGCTTAAATCCACTAGTGATTGATTTCTTTTACAGATAGAAACCAAGCCTTTATAATTTGTCTTCAGAGGTATATTCTCCTGCGGATGTAGGATATACCACCAAAGACACCAATCTTTACCTGACGTGTTGTCTCCAAGAGATGACCTTACTTTCGGACGTAGGATATACCACCAAAAACACCAATCTTTGGCTGAGTCCTCTTCTTTAGCAGGATATATCACTCAAACTCTACACAAGTTTAAGCTGAGTCCCACAAGAATATACCACTTAAACTTTCCTAGTTTAAGCTAAGTCACAATCTCAATACTCACCCAAGTATGAGATTTTACACTTTTTGTTTTAACAAAGTTTTGGTTTTGAATTCTTCAAGTTTATAGATTTACTTAAGAATCCTTACAAAACAAATTAGAGTGTTTGGTTCTTGGAGGGATTAAGTTCACTGATTGAATAACTTAAAATCTCAATGTAATAGCTTTTTACAAAATCAACCAGCATCTTCTCTATTTATGAAGCTTCACTTTTATAGGCTTGGATCATAAATGTAGCAGTGGTTGAGGTTGAATCTTCACCATTCATAAAATATGAGAAGGCGCTTCCGGAGCCATCGATCTATCCGTTAGACCCAATAAATATCTATTTGAATTTATTATATTGATGTGGCAAAGTTATCAGTTGGCGTTTATTTGGCTTTTGTGCATTGCTAACTTTTATGCAGATTTGTCTTTTAAATGGACTCCACGCGCCATGCTATTGGTCTAGGTTAAAAAGGTTGTTACGTTTTTCTCTTTCCATGTTAGTCCTCTTGCCCTTTTCTGAATTGCATGCAAGCTGTCACTTTTTCACTCTTCAACATAAAAGGTTGTTTGACTTCAGACCAATATGGAGGGAATTTGAATATTTGAATATTCCCTTTAATCTTGAGAGTTTAGTCTTTCGGATGTCTTCAGGCTCAATATTAACCGGATGCTCTTCAATAGTGATCTATTTCGGATGCTATCTTTTAGGATTTAGAAGTCTGTTTCCTTTCCAGACTTTAACCAGAAGCTTTCTTCTTGGACTCAGGGATTTGTTATCTTCAATATATTGTCTAGATCCATTCTTCTTGGACTTAGGAATTTTGTTTTCTTCAAACACTAATCCGGATGTTTGGTTTGAGTTATCTTCTACAGGCTTATTATTTCCCAACACTTTTATACTTATAAAATTTTGACTGAGTTAGCTATATTTGAACTGGCTCTAGTGTCAACTATCCATGAGTTTCTTGTTAGAAAGATTTTAACTAATTCGATTGAGATGACAAAATCTATTTGAGGCATGTGTTCTATTCTAGCAGCTACTACATTGGCACTTTTTGCATTATCAATGCCATTTATACTAATTGTTGAGCTTGCATATTAATCAATTGAGATAATTGATTTAGTTGCCCTAGAGTGAAAATATTTCCACTGTTTGAATTGTTGTTCTTTGTTGTGCCGAAGTTACCATTTGAACATGTAGGCATCTCATTTATGTTGTAGTTAGTTACTAGATTATATTGTAGTATGTCATTGTCCAAGCCATCTTGATCAATCATTTCAAGTCCTTCACATTCTTCACTATCTCCAACTGCATTTATTCTTCTGAATCTTGATTTAAAATGTGGGGGATAACCATTTTTCTTCCAGCAATTCACAACTAAGTGACTTCCTTTGCAGAAAGAGCACACAGTTTTCCTATCATCTTGAAAGTTTTATTGCCTCTTGAACCTGTTTTGATATCAAGTGCTTGTATTTCCATAATTTTGATTATTTTGAGTAAAATTATTATTGTTGTTACCTTGGTAATCATTAGCACCATTGAATCTTTTTCTTACCTTAAAAGCCATATCCTGTAACCTTGTTTCCTTTTCAAGAGTAGCAAATTCCCTCTCATATTGATTGACTAAAGAAAATACCTTGTTCATTCCTGGTAGTTGATCCATTGCCATAATCTGTGATTTTACATGAGAGAATGCCCCATTTATCCCTTTCAAGAAGCAAATAACAAGATTGATTTCTAGCTTCTTTCTTATTGTTTCTGCAATATTACAGTAACAACCTTCACAAACACAAGCCGTTAAAGGATTCAAACTATTGAATTCATCCCAAAGAACTTGCGGCACCATAAAATAATCTGTAACACTCCCATTGCCTTACAAAATCATAAAGATTTTAGTCTGTAAGTCAGCCATTCGGTAAATATCAGATTGCGCGAACCTTTCCTTTAAATTTTTCCAGAGTTGCTCTATAGTTTCAAAGGCCATGTAAGTTTGCACAATCGAAGGGCTTAAAGAGCTAATAAGCCATGAAAGAACCATATTGTTGCATCTTTGCTAGTAACTGTAAGTAACTTCTTCTTGATTTAGCTTTTCAATGGTACTATCGATGAATTCAAGCTTATTTTTTGACATTAATGCCATTTTCATGTTTCTTACCTAGGGATGATAATTGGTTCTACCTAGTAAGGGTAAAACAACAACGAGAGATGGGTTTTCTCCATGGTGAAGGTAAAAGATATTGTTTTCATCAATTTTGTTCTAATTTTTTTACGGCCATTATTGTATCTTGAAGAAAAATCGAAGAACTGGTTTTGAAAAATATAAAAGAAATAACATATTTGCAAACGGAAGACTAGAAAATTAGAAAGAAATTGAACGAAATAAGCTCAGATTACGCTCTGATACCATGTAAAGTGAAAGACTGAGTTGATAGAGAGAGATAGAGAAATTGAAATTCATTAATCATAGAAAAGTCAAATTATAGAGATGATGAAGCTAACTATTTTTATACTAAGCTTTACAATGGCTAACTTGAACGTACAAAATGATTAAACTACCCTTAGACATAACAGCTAGTTTTCTAATTAAACATGTGTATTTGTTAGGTCGAGTAATAGATTTGGATATGATTAAGATGATCTAATCCATTAAGTCAATTGGATTTAACATCTTACACACTTACCCTTACTACATACTACATATCCAATTATCCATAAAAACTTTTATTTAACAAATAAACCTAAAGCCACACCCCAAGCACATCATGATAAAATAAAATTATATATTATAATATTAAAACATAAGAAATTAGTTACTATATATATTATATATAAAAATTATAGGAGCTTGTTTGCAAACTTTGAAGCCAAACCTCAGGAGGCTCGGTTTGGCAATACAAAAAAATAGACTTTTGGGGACAACTAAAATTGTCCTCAAAAGTATCAAAAATCGTCCCCTAAACTTTAGGAGACGACTTTTTCATCTTCATCTGTGTCTGATACCTCCGTACCCGAAAGTATAGAGGATGGAAAATAAGATGTCCTTGTTTTAAGGACAATATCCGTCTTTGTGAATATGGACGAGTTTCGTCTCTAATATTATGGACGATTGTCGTCTCTATTATTAGAAGATAACTTTTGTCCATACTTTTAAAGACAATATTTGTCCTCAAAAAATTAGGACAATTTTTCGTCTTTATATTAAGAAGACAACTTGCGTCCCCACATTCGAAGACGGTTATTTGTCTCCAAATAAAAAGACGGGTTTTGTCCTTATGAATAGGGATGACTTTTTGTCCCTACATAACATAATTATTTTTATTTTTATGACAATTTCAATGATAAATTAAAATGAAACATATTTGGATCGAAGGGAGCTACTGAATTATTAATATATCAGCTATGTAAAAGCAAAAGCATATTGATTAAACAACACAACTTAATGCATAAGTAAAAGGTAAATCAATATGCTCAATTTTTATGCCACTTCTACATAGTTAGATATACAATGGTCTTGATGTTTATAACATACCATAAAGTGGAAGAACTTTGTATATATGGCGTATTAGTATGTTGATGACTTGTTAAATTAGCCAACCCCTCAATATCAATAATGCATGAATCTAAGTGAAAATGCTCAAATCTTAAAGCCATAAATAAGGAGATATAGAAAATTCAAGACCTCTGTTGAATTAGTGCTAGCAGTGTTGTCCTCACATCCCATGGTGAGTGTTCTGCACCTGTTAAAGTTTGGAAGAAAAATAGAAATGAACAATCCAGACTCCTAGTTAAATAAAAATTCAATATGCAATAGAAAGCTAATTGTCATCAACTCTACTTTACAACTTCATGAGCAGTAATTTGTAATTGTACATTCACAAACACCTTTCTGCTTTTCCGAGTTGCATCCTATGCACAAAATTAAAAACAATATTTGAAAGAAACTACTCAAAATGCATATGTATCAATAAAGGTTACATACTTCTGTAAGAACCCAACTACTCACAATACTAGGAGCAAAAATGTTACTCCGTATTTGGAAAATGAATTAACTCTTATCTTTGATCTCCAGTATCTGTCCTATCTTAACCAACTATATGTTTCATTTATAGATGATCAATCTACTAGTATAGTGCCAAATTCTATCAATTGATAATTCTACATATATAGCGAAATACTTTTAACTAACTAAGTCACTATGTGTTACTAACAGCTCTATTAGACACCATAAATCTATAAACAAATGCTTATAGTTGAATTTTGAAAGATCATTAAACATCAATTAATAAGTTTATGGTCATATGAGGGATACAATTAATAAGTTTGAGGTCATATGAGGGATACCAACTCTTTCAGCAAAATATTACAACAGACCCGCATAGAAGTATTAAGTTAATGCGCACTTTCAACTTAGTACACTATGATGTCCATAAAACGCATGAGCAAATAATAATCTAAAACAAATGCCTAACAAGTTTGAATAAAGAAAATATGTGATAAGATGACGAAGAGCTTCACCACTTCATTGAATATGAAAATGCCTAGATAGCTGGAAACAAACAAATTTTTATTATTCCATTAAAGCTCAATTTGTCCAAACTTTTTGCAGGTAGAAGGGTCTTGATGTTAAGAACTAAAAGACAAAGATTAAGACTTAATATGAGATATTTCTTCCACCTTTACTAAAAACTCAATTTATTATAAAAAAATAACATAAAATAAAATTTATTTATTTAAAAATAAATTCTTTCAGGTAATCAATCAACTAATTCTCAATTAGTTTTTGTGATTGACGATTGAACCTAAATAGTTTAGGAGACAACATCGGCAATGCAGCAGGAGGGTGACCATGGCGTTGGCAATAATAAAAACAAAACAGGTAGCATTCTTCGGTTCGATGACCAGCGTGGTCACAATGTTCTTTCACACAATTTTTGAAACAATTCGCTTCGTCGCCCTTCACAACAATAATACTAGGGTGGCTTAATCCCATTATAATCATAATTAACATCCCTATTACACTAATTGACCTAACACCTCTCGTCTTCATTATGTCTCTTTCAATCCATGATTGTGATGCTTCTGTTTTTTTTATACACGAAACTGTGTTTATTATTTGTACAACAGTTGGATACTGTTCGGAATCCAAGGATATGAAATTTTGTTCATTATTTGCTAGTTTTATTTAATTTTATTCCTTTTTACGTTAGTTTTGATTGCTCTCGAATCTAGGGCAATGAATGCTATCGTGGCAAGATTCAAAAGTTATAGTCCTTCCCGTTTCAAACACTAGTTATTCTACACACTTTTTCTTTGCTCATTTTACTTGTCATTCTTTATTTTCAATGTAAGCTTTTACTCATTTCTCCCTATTATACCCTTATTAATTGTAGATCGATCACAATACACATATTACTCAATTAATGCTAATTTAATGGTAAACAAGTAATTGTATACCTTTCATTAACTGCTTCTTAAAATTTGTGAATTTCTCTAAAGCGACTAGTTTTCAGAACCGAAGGGATTATAACTTTTTACTTTTATAAATTTCTTACTGTTTGACCTCAATGAATTTTATGTATTTTAAATTACAGGGTGGAAGAAAATAAATTTATTCTATTGTATTTAGTATACAGGTAATAAATCGATTAGCCAATTAAATAAGTTCTCTTGAATATAGATTTTTCACGGTGATTTTGTTTCTTTTTTCTTGCCTATGTTGTCACTATTATCATGGTTAAATCAATTATACACCACTAATTCAATGGTGATGAAGGATAAAATAACTTTTATTTAACAAAAACAAAGTAATCATATCATTCACCGTTAAATGCCTATTGTGAGCATGGTCCATCTAACTCTTCTTTAAAAAAAATTTGTACAAATGTGCTTACATTAAATATAAAGAAAACCCTAACCCACCCCTGATATGACTCGAACCTGAAATCTCTAGAGGCCACGACTACAGATTTAACCACTAAGTTAAAACATTCGCCACATGGTCCGTCTAACTCAATTATATCAATTTCAAGTTTCAAATGGTTCACTTCTAAATTCCATGTAAGGGACATGAAAGAAAAAAACAAATTAACTTTTGTTTTTGTAGTACTTTGCAAGTTTATTGTTAGTTTGCTTTGATACATATGTTACATGTCTCTTTTCAAGATTTATCAATTTTTTTATTATTGTTACTTCAGTTTTTTAATTTTTGAAATTGTGTTTCGCAACATTTTTTTAAAAATAGATGTCTTTTGAAAAGAGACTAGTCTCTTTTGCATAATTGATCTTGAGTTACTTGATTGATTCTAATTTTTTTTTTCGAAATTACCCAAATGAGGGGAAAGGTAAGTGGAAAAGGTTTTCACCACTGTTAAAAACCTTCACCAAGGTAAGACATTCTAAAAAGTAAAATCATTTATCTCAAGACGAGATCAAATTAAGTTCAGTTACAAGAGAGTAATATGTTCGGGTTATTAAAAACATCCGACACAAAAAAATGTAAATGATGCCTCTTATGTCTAAAAACAAACTAACATAGGTAAATACAAGAGTAAAGATGATCTTTGCAGCTCAACAAACCCTCGAAAACGACCTTGTTTCTCCTCTTCCAAAATGCCAATGCAATCAAGAACCACAACGACGTCCCAAAATCATGACTTGGACCTGAACCGAAATAGCCCTGCCAAACTTGTAAAAAATAGAACCTCGAAAGTGGCATGGCTAACGAAATTCCAAAAAGTCTAAATGTCTGATTCCATACCCCGTAGCTTCCGATGCAATGAAATAGGGCATGGTTCGTCGATTCCTCTTCGTCACAGAACGGACACTTCCCATCCGCAACAGCCATGCAACGGCGATTAAATAGAAACAATGATGGCAGCCATATTGTAATGATGTGAATAAAGGAAAACCAACTATAGGTCATGGAAATGATGAAGATAAGGAACTTAAGAAAAAACATCTTTTACATATTCCATTTACAAGTTCTAAGTCAAAGAGTATTCAATATGCTTCAATTGGGCTAAACGAGGAGATTTCAATGATTCATTGTTCAAGTAAAGTTTCAACAAATTCTAATAATGCGTGCTTGATCAATGACGAAGAATTTATGATGCTGAGAGAACTATGGAAGAAAAGTTCAAGATTTGGTCTGCTTAGTATTAGCTTAAGTGAGCTTTGGACACGCATGTGTTTGACACGTGCTAACCCATTGGGATCTTGGCTAGTTCTTATTAGATCAATTACTTGATGGAAGATAATATGGCTGCCATTATATTAGCATTTGATTTAATTTAATTAAGTTTATTTATTATTTTCTTATTTGAGATATTTTATTTCCTAGTTAGTTTGTAATTTCTATTCAAGTAGGATTTCTTTTTTGATTCTTTGAGGACTTCTCTTAAGAATCTGATTAGGACTTTAGTATTTTATTCATAGTCAAATTATTATGTTGATTTCGTACATTAGGGTTAGGAGTATTATATATAGATAGGTTTTATGTATTCTAGACACAAATTTGATAATAATAAAATTCAGATTTTTCCTTTGTGAAAATTCAGCTTTCTTTGAGGGCGAGTGATCGGAATCTTGTTCTTGAAGTATGATTTTGATTGTGATCAATTGTTGTGGCTAGACAATTAAGAATCAACCCCATAACAGGCTCTTTCATCCAATTCGAAAGGTTGCGTTAACTATATGCTAACGTGATTGTTCGTTTTATTTACTAGAATTGGTTATGCTATTGCCATCTATTCTATTATAATTCATTTTCTAACTCATAAATTTATTATCTTTATGTCTCATAAATCTCAATTCATGGTCCGGGAAAATTCTTGAGTTCGGATTGAGCTTCGCGTACCCGAATTCACATCAGTTGGTATCAGAGTACAGTTTAAGTTGAGGTTTGATTTCTGTCCAGGTTTCTTCTTTTTGTCATAACTTTCTCTATATAAATCGGATTCTAGCGATTCCAAAACTATTGGATTTTTAAGAAAAAGGTTTAAAATTCTTTAGAGGACTTTACTTCAAAATTCATTTTACAACTATTTGAAAAACAGGTTCGAAATTCGGTAATCTAGATTGTTAAAATTAATTTTTTTTGTTGTTTTTGTTCATTGAGTCCAACTCTTTTTCATCTAGATTGATCAGGTTCTTAAGTGTTGTTTTTATTTCTTTTTATCTAAATAAATTTTTATTCCTTCATTATTTTTTTTGTTTTTTATATTTTTTTTTGTTTTCACATCGTTTACCCAATTTTTTTCCTTTGTTCATATTGTGTTTTGTCTCATTTTTTTGTCTCATAGTGTTTTAGTTTCTCCTGTCCTATTTTTATTTTTCCTTTTTTTATCTCTGGTTATTTAATATAGTTTCGCTTGATTAATTGAGCTCAATCAACATAATACCAAAGAGTGTGGATCACTTGTGAGTATTTCTATTTCTTGCTTTTCGCATCAAGTTTTTGTATTTTTGTCCATCTAACCATGTGCCACAAGGATAAGAACTCTTTTGAGGTTGATCAAAAAGAGCTAAGAAAAGCTATTGCAGTAATGAATAGATTGCCGAAACAATTTTTTAAGCTTCCAGATATGTTGAAATTATTAGATGATATAACCATGCACAAAAGGCATTACCATCCCAAGTGACAGAAAGACTTCGAGAATGATTCTAAGTTTGACAGTTCGACCATTGGTAATGGAAAATCCAATAAAATCACCCTAATTAAGGAAGGAAAACGTCACACCTAGTTACCTTTAACACCATAACAAAATTACTAAGATCAACTTTATTTACGAAATTCATTATGTAAGGAAGAGGTTTCGGTTAAGGAGAGAGAAAACAAGTGTGATAAAATCAGTAGGGGTGTGAAGAGAGAAGATGTGAGAGAAAAGGCTAATGACTTGAGTGAAAGAGATGTGAGGAGAGAAGAAAGTAAGGGTGCTGTAAAAGTCAATGATCATACAATATACTCCAAAATGAGATATTTAATGCAAGCTGAAAATATCTATTTGAAAATTAATTTAATTAAATTGCAAAGGTTTTAGCTTGTCTCTAACAATATCTAATACTATTACTCTTCCTAGTTTGGTTCATTCTTTTTTGTAGAAATTTGATTATCTGTTGCTGATTGGGCTACCTCCTATTCGAAGGATTGACCATGAGTTTTCTTATGTACTTGGAGCATCTTCCGAGGAGACGAAGGAAACCCAAAAGGAGGTTGAGAATCTGATGTCGATGAGTTTGATACGTGGAAATATGAGTGCTAGGGTTGATTCAATCAACTTAGTACCACAAAATAAAGGGACACATAGAACTTGCTTCACGATGACACTGATTCAAGGACGAATCTTTTTTAATGAGGGAGGGAATGATGTGAATAGAGGAACACCAACTATAGAGCAAGGAAATGATGAAGATAAGGAGCTTAAGAAAAAACATCTTTTACATATTCCATTTACAAGTTCTAAGCCAAAGAGTGTTCAGTGTGCTTCAATTGGGCTAAACAACTCTAATAATGCATGCTTGATCAAGGATGAAGAATTTATAATGCTGAGAGAAGTATGGAAGAAATATTCAAGATTTGGTCTACTTAGTATTAGCTTAAGTGAGCTTTGGACACGCATGTGTTTGACACGTGTTAACCTATTGGGTTCTTGGCTAGTTCTTATTGGATCAGTTACTTGATGGAAGACAATATGGTTGCCATTATATTAGCATTTGATTTAATTTAATTAGGTTTATTTATTATTTTCTTATTTGAGATATTTTATTTCCTAGTTAGTTTGTGATTTTCTATTCAAATAGGATTTCTTTTCTAATTCTTTGAGGACTTCTCTTAAGAATCTAATTAGGACTTTAGTATCATATTCTTAATCAAATTATGATGTTAATTTCGTGCATTAGGGTTAGGAGTATATTATATACATAGGTTTTATGTATTCTAGACATAGATTTGATAATAATAAAATTCAGATTTTTCTTTTGCAAAAATTCAGATTTCTTTGAGGGCGAGTGATTAGGATCTTGTTCTTGAAGTATGATTTTGATTGTGATCAATTGTTGTGGCTAGACAATTGAGAATCAACCCCATAACAGGTCTTTCATCCAATTTGAAAGATTGCGTTAGCTATATGCTAAGGTGATTGCTCGTTTTATTTGCTAGGATTGGTTGTGCTATTGCCATTTATCTATTATAATTCGTTTTCTAACTCATAAATTTATTTTCTTTGTGACTCATAAATCTCAATTCACGGTCCGGGAAAATTCTTGGGTTCAGATTGCGCTTCGCTTATCGGGATTCACATCAGTTGGTATCAGAGTACAGTTTAAGTTGAGGTTTGATTTCTGTCCAAGTTTCTTCTTTTCGTCATAACTTTCTCTATATAAATCGGATTCTTGCAATTCCATAACCATGGATTTTTAAGAAAAAGGTTTAAAATTCTTTACAAGACTTTACTTCAAAATTTATTTTACAATTATTTGAAAAACAGGTTCGAAATTCAGTAATCTAGATTGTTAAAATTTATTTATTTATTGTTGTTTTTGTTCATTAAGTCCAACTCTTTTTGATCTAGATTGATCAGGTTCTTAAGTGTTGTTTTTATTTCCTTTTATCTAAATAAATTTGTATTCCTTCATTATTATTTTTTTTATATTTTTTCCCCATCGTTTACCCAATTTTTTTTCCTTCATTCATATTGTGTCTTGTCTCATTATGTCTCGTAGTGTTTTAGTTTTCTCTTGTCCTATTTTTCTTTTTCCTTTTTTTTTGTCTCTGGTTATTTAACATTATTTTGCTTGATTAATTAGGCTCAATCAACATAATACCAAAGAGCGTGGATCACTTGTGAGTATTTCTATTTCTTGCTTTTCACATCTAGTTTTTCTTTTTCTATCCATCTAACCATGTGCCACAAGGATAAGAACTCTTTTGAGGTTGATCAAAAAGAGTTAAGAAAAGCTATTGCAGTAATGAATATTGCAGAAACAATTTTTTAAGCTTCAAGATATGTTGAAATTATTAGATGATATAACCATGCGCAAAAAGCATTACCATCCCAAGCGACATAAAGACCTCGAGAATGATTCTAAGTTTGACAGTTCGGCCATTGGTAATGGCAAATCGAATAAAATCACCCTAATTAAGGAAGTAAAACTTCACACCTTGTTACCTTTAACACCAGAACAAAATTACCAAGATCACCTTTATTTACAAAATTCATTATGTAAGGAAGAGGTTTTGGTTAAGCAGAGAGAAAACAAGTGTGATAAAATTAGTAAGGTTGAGAAGAGAGAAGAGGAGAGAGAAAAGGCTAATGAGTTGAGTGAAAGAGATGTGAGGAGAGAAGAAAGTAAGGGTGCTGTAAAAGCCAATGATCATACAATATACGCCAAAATGAGAGATTTAGTGCAAGCTAAAAATATCTATTTGGAAATTCTTTTATTCAATTACAAAGATTTTAGCTTGCTATTCCTAGTTTGGTTCATTCTTTTTTGCAGAAATTTAATTATCTATTGCTGATTGGGCTACCTCCTATTCGAAGGATTGACCATGAGTTTTCTTATGTACTTGGAGCATCTTCCGAGGAGACAAATGAAACCCAAAAGGAGGTTGAGAATCTAATGTCGACGAGTTTGATACGTGGAAATATGAGTGCTATGGTTGATTCAATCAACTTAGTACCTCAAAAGAAAGGGATGCATAGAACTTGCTTCACGGTGACACCGATTCGAGGACGAATCTTTTTTAAAGAGGGAGGGAATGATGTGAATGAGGAACACCAACTATAGAGCATGGAAATGATGAAGATGAGGAACTTAAGAAAAAACATCTTTTACATATTCCATTTACAAGTTCTAAGTCAAAGAGTGTTCAATATGCTTCAATTGGGCTAAACTAGGAGATTTCGCTGATTCATTGTTCAAGTAAAGTTTCAACAGATTCTAATAATGTGTGCTTGATCAAGGATGAAGAATTTATAATGCTAAGAGAAGTATGGAAGAAATATTCAGGATTTGGTCTACTTAGTATTAGCTTAAGTGAGCTTTGGACAAGCATGTGTTTAACACATGTTAACCTATTGGGATCTTGGCTAGTTCTTATTGGATCAATTGCTTGATGAAAGACAATATGCCTGCCATTATATTAGCATTTGATTTAATTTAATTAGGTTTATTTATTATTTTCTTGTTTGAGATATTTTATTTCCTAGTTAGTTTGTGATTTCTATTCAAGTAGGATTTCTTTTCTGATTCTTTAAGGACTTCTCTTAAGAATCTGATTAGGACTTTAGTATTTTATTCTTCGTCAAATTATGATGTTAATTTCATGCATTAGGGTTATGAGGATTATATATAAATAGTTTTTATGTATTCTAGACACAAATTTGATAATAATAAAATTCAAATTTTTCCTTTGCGAAAATTCAACTTTCTTTGAGGGCGAGTGATCGAAATCTTATTCTTGAAGTATGATTTTGATTGTGATCAATTGTTGTGGCTAAACAATCGAGAATCAACCCCATAACAGGTTCTTTCATCCAATTGGAAAGGTTGCATTAGCTATATGCTAACGCGATTGTTCGTTTTATTTGCTAGGATTGGTTGTGCTATTGCCATCTATTCTATTATAATTCGTTTTCTAACTCATAAGTTTATTTTCTTTGTGTCTCATAAATATCAATTCACGGTCCGGGAAAATTCTTCAGTTCGGATTGTGCTTCACGTACCCGGATTCACATCAAACAACTTTGTCAATAAACACCCATGAAAGACAGTCCACCCAAAGAATTGCAGCTTGGGCAAAAGGCATGCGTTCCAAATTAGCGTAAGGTCTACTTTAGGTATAGGCCAATGTTTATAGAATCCTATACAAAAAGATATGTTGAGTACCTTTTATTATCACCTAACTCCCATAAAACCCATCAGACCTATCTGTGAACTGATCCCGACGTTGTTGTCCCCCTACAGACATATCACTGAACTCCTGGAGTAATGATGAGCAACTCTATACTAACCAAGTGTGAAGCTAGTTGCACCTCTCTCGATATGAAACCCTTAAACTCCTTTTCCAAAATGGTCTAGAAAATGCAGCATTGTCAAAAATAGAAACACACCCCTCTTGCACCAAACAACTCTTCTTATTGCAAATCATATAAAGATCAGGAAAAAGAAAGGCTAAATTTAAACTCGCAGACCAATTGTCGTACCAAAATGAACTACCAACCCCATTGCCTACTTCAGCACACACATTAGAAATAAAATATTTCCAAAAGGACTCATTCTTAATACAACCCGAGACAATATCACGCCACACAAACGACAAATGCCTACTCTCAAATTTTTCTAACATCTATCATGAAGTAAAACCATACTGCCTAACACAGATTTCATACCACAAAGACCCTTGCCCCGCACTTCGGATTTTCCAAATCCATTTGATCAATAAACTACAATCGGCTATCTTAAAATCTCTAATATATAGCCCACCCAAATTTTTAGGTAAAGTTATAGTTTCCCAACTCACCCTACTCATACCCCTAGAATTTGAGTCACCTCTCCATAAAAAATTTCGCATAAGCCCGACAAGCTTGTCACTCACCAAAGATGGCATTTCATTCAACGAAAGTAAATAAATCGGTAAGGAGGAAAGGACCGACTTTAAAAGAACCACTCGACCAACATAAGATAAACTATGTCCTTTCCAACTAGACAAGCGGTTTTGGAACTTACCAATCAACGAGTTCCAATAAGACACCGGAATGCATCTCAGGCTAAGGGGAGCACCAAGATGTGTAATAGGGAATTCCTCAACTTTACATCCCAGCATATTCCCACGTGATTGCACTATCGAATCCTGAACATGAACACCCATAATAGAACTTTTATTATAATTAATACGCAAGCCAATAATCAACTCAAAACAACGTAAAATGCGCATAAAATAGGTAAAAGAGACCCATCTGCGGGTAGAAAGCACATCGTATCATCAGCAAATTGTATAAGAGAAATATCTTATTGTAATTTTAATGTCGCCAATATCTTTTTTAGATAAGGATGGAACAAAAAAGAAAGACGATTGATTTAGGGAGATCTAAAAGAGCAAGTCCAATCATATTCCCCATTTTTCATTCCTCAAACTCCATTTTACAGGATTCACGGTGTTTTACTTCAAACATCTTCCCCAGTTTTCATTCTACATATTAGATTCCCTAAATAATAATAATAATAATAATAATAATAATAATAATAATAATAATAATAATAATAATAATATATTAATTCTTTTACATTATTTCTATTCTAAACAACCAACAAAATAATAAAAATTAAAAACAAATAACAATTTAATAACTTAATACTCATTTGGTAAAATAGGGTTCCCTATATTTGGAAACTCTATTAGGGATATATTATATAGGGAATGATCTCCATATTCAATCCCTATGTTAGGGTATTCCCTAAAATAGGAAATTGTTGGAATTGCTCTCAAATTTCTTTTTTTTTAAGAGAAGAAATTTGATTTTAGCATACTAAACAAAAACTCAATTTCTACATAACCCAATTGTTATTATTAATAATTAATACAATTTGTTTCAAGTTGGTTCCTATCGATTTAACATTTACGGAACCCAATTGGTTCTTTGAACAATTTCCTTTTTCATTTATGTTGTCTTCAAAACTACTTGTTTTGGTAAAAATCCACACAAAGTTGTTCGACACAGTACTGTGCATCACTGACGAACAAGTCATCCACGCTTCTTGGAAACTGTACAAATCATTCTATTACTTTCACGTTTGTCTCTATAATCTAGCAAGAAGAGTCGATCGACTTTGTTATCCCTAGAAGAACAGTCAACCAATTGTTTTTTGTGCCCATTTTATGTTTCTTGTTGTTTCTAAATTCTAATATGTTTGCATCCAAAAGTTGTACTTTCACAAAAGATAGATTTCTGAGAAGAACTTACATCTAATCCTATATACAAATTTTTATCCCAACTAATCAACCCTCTTTTGCGCATTTTCTTTTTCATTCATATTTGTTGCATCTTAATGATTTCATTGATCCTATAATTGTTTTACATCAATAAACAACTTTAATATGGTCTCTGATCAAGTCTCAATGCATGATCTATCCAAGGCAGAACAAAAACATATTTCATTATCACATGTGACAATGCAATGATGTAAATCACTCGGTCAACGAAATAATGTGACTGTCGTATTTATGAATAATATATTTTTATCTTTTGATAAAAAAAGATTATAATGTAAGATTTTCTAAATAAAATCTTTATGGCTCATGTGTATTATGGATTCTCGATTTAATGATTATATGTAGCTTCGTGTGATGGTTGCAAGCTTTATAGATATTAAATCGGACGAGGTTTAAATTCTCTTCCATCTACGTATAAACTGGCATAAAAGTCAAATGACTGGATTAAATTAGGCTTTCTTTGCGATTAACTCACGTTTACTTGTTATGTATAATAAATGTATATATATGTAAGAAGAATAATAAAAGAAAAATGTCAGTTAAAGATAAAATATATATATATATATATATATATATATATATATATATATATATAAAAGAATAATTAGAAAGTGAAAACGGTTATAATATGTAACTGTTTTAAGTTAAATATTCCATATATATATATATATATATATATATATATATATATATATATATATATATATATCAAAGCAAAGCAAATGAAAGAGTTGGACATTTATGAATATTAAAAGACAAAATTGAAACAGAATAGAATTAAGAAATTGCTTTCAATTAAGTAACTGGCTATTTTGTTTTCAATATAAATTTGTTTTTGATGGACAAGAACAATGGTTGAGTCGCAATCGTGTGAAAGTAATAAGCAGGTAAGCGATCATTTGATTTCTCTTGAATTGTTTCAATTTTTGTTCCTACAATAAGTTCTTCCAATCCAATTTAAATCTCTTATCATCAAGAGACCGATCGTGAAAAGTGGAGGAGAAAGAACGGTTCATTTTCTTGACTATGATTCAATATGTATTAAGGTACCTTTCGCTTAAGAGCCAATTTACCATATTTATCAATCAATTCTAGATAAGTTAGCCTTGGGTATTATCCCGATTAAAGTTTATGGCTTACAGTTTATACAGATTTCATCATCGAAATTGTTACAGGATTATAAAATTGCTTACAATTGTATTATAGCGACCTTGTCTTTGAATTGTTTGTGATCATAGATTATTTTCTTACATTTTTTGTGTTAGAGTTTATGAGAATATTTTGGTATTCCCTTGGAAAAACATAAAAGAAAGTATAATTGGCCACAATGAAGAAACTAAAAGTTATGAAAGAATAAGAAAGGAAATTGTGATAAATGAAACACAATCACCGATTTTCTTTTCTTAATTAATAATGTATTTTTTTGTCCAAATAAATGTTTGGAGAATTTGTGATACATATCACACATGAGAGTTTTGTTTTTCCATATTGTGGTTCATAATAAATTCTGGGTATTTCCAAAATAGAATTGATTCTCATAAAATTAAAGTCATGAATTTGAACCCTACAATTGAGTTGGGGTGTTTTCAATCATAAGGTTAAAGTAATAGGTTGAATTTTTTCTTATGAGCTTAAAGTAATCTATAATAGATATATTTAAATGTCAAACATGGAACTGTTTATGGCTGTTCCAAGTAAAGATGTTATATTATGGGTTGGAAAGTGGTTCTAATTAAGCAAATTGGCATGTGAACATTCAGAGATAGGCTAAGTAATTGTCTTTTTTTTTCATCTGGTTCGCCAGAATTTGCTCCGATTTCGTTCAGATCCGATTCGAGTCGTGCACCTAGCTGTGGTGGGTGAGTTTCTCAATAAGGATTTTCTACGTTCACTAGGACTCGAACTCGAGACTTTGCTTAAGCGATATCAAGTTGCTCACTACTTGGACCAACCCTTATTGATGCTATGTACTTGTCTTTGATGGCAATTCTGATGGACAATAATTGTTAGGATTAAATATGCACAAGATTATAATGGTTAATCAAATGTATATTAAACATGATTACGGTTTTATTCAATTAAGAAAATAATAGAAGTTTTTTTATCTTGATATTAGGACATGTTTTTATTCATTTGATATAAAAAAAATCTAATTGTGTTGTATGGAATGACTGTGCATAAATCCCGGTTTAAATTTTTATGGTAAAAAGGTTCGGATTAAAAGGATAATGCCTAAAGGACAAACATTAATAAAGTTATTTGTTATAATAACTAATTAATGGTAAGTGTTGTTTCCTATTCTTATTGGTTAATTAACAATAACGTGTTTTGTTAATTAATTAGGACAAAATGAAAGTAAAGATGGGAAACAGACATTGAATAGAATTGAAAGAATGAATGTTAATTAAGGAGATGAATGTTGAAACCAAAATAAAAGTAAAATGAATGATTTTCTATGTTCTAGTTGCTTTGCTTCCATTTCGTACACTAAAAAGAAAGGGAACAGATTACTTGATGACCAAAAATAATGGAGGGGTTTGTTTTCTTTAAGAATTCAATCATTTATTTTTGTTTCAATAAATAGAAAAATGGGTGGTTCTGTTTCATTAAATAATGGTTATGCTATCTTTTATCCAATTAAGCATTTAAATGAATAAAATTAAGAAGATTAAAGAAAGAAATATATGATAGGGGTTTCACCCTACCTATTCTTAATATGCACAGAAGGCCTATCACTTCTAATCCAGGACCGTATCCAGAAAGGCCTTCTGCGTGGATGCAAGATCAACTCTTCGGCTCCATCCATTTCTCATTTGTTTTTTTTTTTTTTTTTTTTTTTTTTTTTTTTTTTTTGCAGATGATAGCCTATTGTTTTTCAAGGCTAATTTGGAGGAAGCGGGTGCTATAAGGCAACTTCTCTACATTTATGAGAAAGCTTCAGGACAACAGGTGAACTTTAATAAATCCTCCATTGTTTATAGCTCTAATGTTGATGGTGCACTTCGATGCTCTCTCTCACAATTTCTGGGTGTTTCACAAGTTGAAGATCATGGTCTTTACTTGGGACTCCCATCAATGACTGGTCGCTCAAAAAAGCAAATATTTGATTATTTGATTGAAAAAGCTCACAAACGGGTGCAGGGTTGGAAACGCAAGGAGGTAAAGAAGTTCTTCTAAAGTCGGTAGTACAAGCCTTACCGAAGGTCTTCCTTCTACCCGCCCATGTGATTGCCAATCTTGAAAAGATATTCGCAAATTTCTGGTACATTGGATGAGATGGGAGCGTTTGTGTCTTTCGAAGGAACGAGGGGATTGAACTTTAAATGCTTCAGATCTTTCAACATTGCTTTATTGGCAAAACAAGCATGGAGTCTTATTTCAGAACCGAATAAACTGCTGTGCAGAATTTTTAGGAGCAAATATTGTCCGAGATGTCATTTTTGGAAAGCTACAGCTGCCTCAAACGCTAGCTTTGTATGGCGTAGTCTACTTGCAACTAAAGAGATCATACATCAAGGCATGGGAGTTAGAGTTGGTATTGGTCATTCAATTTCTGTATGGGGCAGTAGATGGCTGTAAGTCTAGAATATTGTTATTTACATAACCAGCATAATGCTCTAAACCCCCCCCCCCCCCCCACCCCCGCTAGTTGGGTGGGGTTGTGAACCACAGCCAACTTGTTACGTAACAGTATGAACCGATGACGAGACAATGGTTTGGTGAATATATCCGCAGCTTGGTCTTTAGTCGAGATATGTCGAACAAGAAGGGCCTTCGAGGCTATCCTTTCACGCACAAAATGAAAATCTAACTCTAAATGTTTAGTCCGGGAATGAAAGATGGGGTTGGCTGTGAGATAAGTCGTACTCAAATTATCGCACCAAAGTGTCGGGGGGCCATTAGCCGGAAACCCAATCTCTCGCAAAAGAAGCTCTATCCATGCCAACTCAGAGGTAGTGTTAGCAACTGCCCGATACTCAGCCTCTGTGGAGGACCCAGAAACTGTACGTTGCTTTTTCGATGTCCATGAGATCAAATTAGTACCATGATAAATACCATAACATGTCGTTGAATGACGATCTATAGCATTACCACCCCAATCGAAATCAGAAAAACCATGTAAGTGAATGCCCGATTGTTGACAATAACGCAAGCCAAAATCAATGGTGCCTTGTAGGTAAATCAAAATTCGTTTTAAAGCTTGCCAACTAGAAATAGTGGGTGAGTTCATAGATTGTGCCGCCTTTGTAACCGAGAATGCCACATCAGGACGAGTAATTGTGAGATACTGAAGACCACCCACCAAACTACGATAATGGGTAACATCAATGTATTCACTAGAGTCAATATCCACAAGCTTCACATGAGTGGCCGGAGTAGAAACCGATTTAGCCAAGGACATATTTGCTCGAGTTAAAAGATCTTGCGTGTACTTACGTTGAGATAAAAATAATTGGCCATTTTTTCTTGATAATTCAATACCCAAAAAATTATTGACCGGTCCCAAATTCTTAATTGCAAATCGAGATTGCAAGAAAGAAAATAAATGTGAGGCCTGTTTTGAATCATTCCCAAGCACAAGAAGATCATCAACATAAATCAAGCAAAATAAAACACATGAACCCCCGACGATAAAAGTAAAGATAAACATCAGCTCGTGAGCTGTGAAAACCATACTCCTGAAGGGACTGAGTGAGTTTATGATGCCACATACGTGGCGATTGTTTGAGACCATAAAGTGATTTCCTTAATTTACAGACATGAGTAGGGCAATGAGGGTCGATAAAACCAGTTGGTTGGACCATATAGACTGGTGTATCAAGATCACCATGCAAAAAAGCATTTGAAACATCAAAATGATTGATAAGCCACGAGTGACTTACAGCCAATGATAAAAGTAGCCGAATAGTGACTAGTTTAATAACAGGACTGAAAGTTTCGGAGAAGTCCATACCAGGTCGTTGATGAAAACCCTTCACTACGAGGCGGGCTTTATAGCGTTCAACTGTACCATCGGCACGTAATTTTGTATTAAAAACACATTTGCACCCAGTAACATTTGTAGCTTCATGAGGTGGTACAAGCTCCCAAGTGCCATTATAAATAAGTGCTGAAAATTCATCAGACATGGCAGCCCGCCAATGTGAAATTTTTATAGCCTCTGTGTGACACGTGGGATCAACAGGAGTAGTGCTTGTATACATAGCTCGTGGTCCATGTTTTCTGACCTCAGCACGCGAGAGACGACGTGCCGAGTGAGACGCCGTAGACTTGGGTATGTCCATTACAAGGGAAAGACCCGGGGTGGAAGGTTCAGTTTGGGCATAAAGTTGTGAAATAGTCATGGTTTTTCGAGGTGGAGAGGGTGAGGAATCAGGTTGTGGTGATTGTTGCGGTTCAGGTTGAGGAGAAGCTGGTGGCGGGTCAGGCTGAGGAGAAGCTGGTGGCGGGTCAGGTTGAGGAGAAGCTACGGGTGAAGTAGGTGGTGTCCTGGTGTATATGGTAATGGTTGGTAGTGAGTTTTGGATCATTGGATCATGCAAAGCAGGCTTCAAAAGGTCCGAATATGGGAAAACCTGCTCATCAAACAAGACATGACGTGAGACAAAAAATTTATTCGAAAAAGGATCAAAACACCGATAACCTTTATGAACACGACTATAGCCAACAAAAACACAACGACGTGAACGATAGTCAAGTTTATTTGAAGCATAAGGACACAACCACGGATAACACAAACAACCAAATACTCGCAGAAATTATTAATCAGGAGACTCTTGAAATAGGCGATGAAAAGGACTATCAAAATTAATGACACTAGAAGGCATTCAATTAATCAGAAAAGCAGCAGTATGAAATGCATAGGACCAAAATTGCATAGGTAACCCAGCACGATGTAGTAATGCAAGACCAGTTTCAACCACATAGCGATGTTTCCTTTCAGCATTACCATTTTGTTCAGGGGTATATGTGCACGACATACGAGATTGAATGCCATGTTGTTGAAGGTATTTTTGAATTGGTTTGAATTCCCCTCCCCCATCAAATTGGAAGCATTTAATAGATCGGTTAAAAAACTTTTCAACTGTAGTGCGAAATTGAATAAAAATAGATAGTCCATCAGACTTATGTTCCATAAAGTAAATCCAACAGTATTTGCTGAAATGGTCATAAAATAAAATGTAATATGAAAAACCATCATATGATTGGATTGGGGCCGGTCCCCATACATCAGAACAAATTAAATCCAAAGGTCCAGAAACAATAGACTCTGAAATAGAAAAAGGCAAATGATGACTCTTACTAACTGAACAATCCGGACACAACTGACACCTAGATGACTTATCTAAAAATTGGATATTATTTTCACGAAGAACCCAGCTGACAACTAGAAAGGAAGGATGCCTAAGTCGTTCATGCCACGTAGTCAATGAAGTAGCATGCAAGCGAACTAGAGCACGGGACGAAGACGCCAACTGATAAAGACCATCCTTATTCTGGCCTCGAAGTATCACCTATTTAGAAAGAAGGTCCTACACAACAAAACAGTCATTAAAAAATTCAACTGAAACATCGTTAGCTTTAGTAAGTGCACCAACAGAAATTAAATTTGAATTCGAATGAGGAACATGTAAAACTTGGTGCAATTTTAACGACGTATTAGGAACATGGGAAGAACCAACATGATGTATAGGAAGTTTAGAACCATTACCTAAAAGGATTTCTTCGGGACCGGAATACTCAGAATGAAGATGGAGATTTCCCAAATCGGAAGTAAGGTGATGTGTAGCACCGCTATCCATGATCCAAGACTGGTTAGTAGGATTTACGATGGTAAAGTTTGATGAGGACGGTGATGGGTATTTAGTCGAGGTGAAGGACATTGTCTCGAGTAGTGGCCCATTCCCTTATAGTTATGACAGACCAAAGTTGAAGCATCTTTAGGTGCCTCTTGTGTGATCGAAGTATAGGCTGGTGGTGGAGGAAGAAGGCCCAAACTAGACGGTTGGTGGCCGTAAGACTGCTGCCCGTAGTTCTAAAAATTCTGACCCTACTGACCGTAAGGAGAAAACTGAGCGGGGCTGTCAAATTATCCTTGTTGACGGCGATAAGGCCAAAATTGATGCCTACCGCGGCCTCGACCTGGCCCACTTGGATTTTGAGGACGAGTGTAGTGTGCTGACACATGATTAAGATCCTCAACGGGGCTTTTATCCTTACTTAATTGGCGTTCCTCGGTCAATAATAAACCAAACAAATCATCATAAGAAACAGTGGTCATACGTGCTTCTAACGATCTACAAAAATCACGATAAGGGCTATTTGTACTACTCAACCCATCCAAAATAGCATCAACTAAATCCTCATTCGAAACAGCATGATTAAGTGAACTCAGTCTATCAAAAATTAGTTTGGCACGTTGCATATAGGCTGAAATTGTTTTGTTACCTTTCTTGAGGTGATGAAGCTGTTGTTTAAGGTCACGAGCTTGGGCACGGGAACCTGAAGCATATGCACATTCAAGTTTGACCCAGGCTTCACGGGCTGATTGTACACCAACGACTTGTGGTAATACTGATGGCGAAATAGAATTCAACACCCAGCTTAGAACTTGTTGATCCTGACGCCTCCATAATAAAAACGTAGGATTAGGATTATTGTCTGCCAAAACTTCAGCTGGAATTGGAGCTGTGCCGTCTCTATATTTGACGATATCGCATCCCGTAAGCATTGGAATAATCAAGGTTTTCCAAAGCACATAATTACCGGAATCCCATTTTAACGGTAATTGATGTGAGATGGATGGGGTAATTGCAGCACTACTTTCAGAAGTAGCAGATGAAACCAAGGCTCCTGTTGACGATGAAAGAGCAGCACCTGATGTGGCCATAATATCAAGTCTGATCGGGGGAAAAAAACGAACAAGGAAGGACAGGAAAATAATCGGCAGTGACTGTAACTCAGCCGACTGCAGTTTTGCCTTATCAAGCTCTGAATACCATGTAAGTCTGGAATATTGTCGAGGAAATTCACACACACAAATGTGTGTAGAGTTCTATATTAATAATAGCAATTACAAAATAGGAAGAGTATGTGTATGGTACAACTTTACAATATAGGAAAATACATAAGAGGAAAATAATAAACATAATATTATTTACATAACCAGCATAATGCTATCAATGGCTACCGTCAAATGATCACCCTAACATTAGATCAATTCCTCTAGATGGATATGAAAGCAGCACAGTTAATATGTTGTTTGCGTCAGATGGTAAAAGTTGGGATAATGAATTATTACAGCTACTATTTAGTCAAGATGAGCAAGAATTGATTAAGAAAATCCAACTTCCATGGGGCCCGAAACCAGATTCTATGTATTGAAGGCTTGAGAACTCGGGTTCGTTCTCTGTCAAGTCTTGTTATTATGCAATTATGCAGCAACATAGCTCGACATTCTTGGCATCGAACTGGTTGGATTCAAAATGGCAGAATATTTGGCAGCTAAAAATCCCCCCGAGAATTGCGATTTTCATCTGGAAACTGGCTACTAATTCCCTCCCTACCTTGGTACGATTGTTGGAATTAAAAACTCAAATGAACAACTTTTATTAAACTCAAAAATATTACAAGAACACTCACACTCAAAATACAATACTACAACTCACTCTTTACTTCTTTTCTCTCTAAAGAAGTTCTTATTTTTGTTGATGCATAAACAACTAAACACTCACCTATTTATAGGTGAATATGTATCATAATACAAGGCTTATAAAGTAGCCAAGTCACCTAAATAATACAACCACAAAATACTAACCACATTTTACAACTAACACATTACTAACCACAACTTTCAACTAACCTTCCACATATCACACTTACTTACCACAAATTCTAACTAACTCTCCACATTTCACACTTTCTAACCATTCATCAAACCTAACACAACTTTTTAACACATCATATATTTTCCATCCACAAAATAAAATCTACTTACTTAAAAATATCTAAATAATTTACTACAATTTGGATTTGTGGGCTTGGATTCATTTTTATTTGGTTTGGGTTTCTTGAGTTTTTTTTAACTTGGATCAAGTTTATGATCCAACACCCCCTCTTAAACTTGATCTTGTCATCCCAAGTGAACTTCTTAGTCTGATGAAGTTTTCACTTGTCAGTGGTTTAGTAAAGATATCCGCAACTTGATCTTGTGTCATGACATATTCAACTTGTACTTCCTTTCTTGCAACACACTCTCTTATATAATGGTAGCGGATGTCGATGTGCTTGCTTCGATCATGGAATACAGGATTCTTTATTAAGGCAATAGATGATTTGTTGTCAACACGGATCTCAGTCAGCTCTTCTTGGGTCAAGCCGATCTCCTTCAATAAGTTTCTGAGCCAAATTGCATGACAAACACACGAGGTTGCTGCAACATATTCAGCTTCACATGTAGACAAAGTTACAATTGTTGTTTCTTTGACATCCATGTGAAAGCAGTATCTCCTATAAAAAACATAAATCCACTAGTGCTCCTGCGATTATCTGCGTCTCCACCCCAATCGCTGTCGCTATATCCAACAAGTTTGTAATCATTAGAAACCGAATAGAACAAGCCAAAATCGATTGTACCTTTTAAATAGCGAAGAATTCTCTTAGCAGCTTTGAAATGGGTAGTTGTTGGTGATTCCATGTAGCGGCTAACTAACCCGACTGCATGAAGGATATCTGGCCTCGTGCAGGTAAGATAGCGTAGACTTCCAACTAAACTTTTGAAAAGTGTTGGATCTACACTCTCACCTTCTTCATGTTTGGACATCTTAATCCCGTACTCCACTGGTGTGCTTATCGGCTTACAATTCTCCATCTTGAACTTTTTTAAGATCTCCTGGGCATAGCTTTCTTGTGAAATGAAAATTCCATCCTTTTGTTGCTTTACTTCTATACCAAGGTAGTGCGCCATGAGCCCCATGTCTGTCATCTAAAACTCCTTCGTCATCACTTTCTTGAATTCATAGAACATCCTTTGGTTGCTTCCAGTGAATATCAAATCATCCACGTAGAGGCACACGATCAAAATATCTCCATCTTTGATCTTGATGTACAAAGCGTGCTCAAAGGGGCATTTGTTGAAGCCATTTTCTTGGAAGTACTTGTCAATTCTGCTATTCTATGCCCTTGGTGCTTGTTTCAGCCCATAAAGAGCCTTGTTCAGTTTTAACACCTTGTCTTCATGGCCTTTGACTTTATAACCTGGTGGTTGCTGGATGTAAACTTCCCCTTCAAGAAATCCATTTAGGAACGCCGATTTTACATCCATTTGATGAATTCTCCACTTGTTTTGAGCCACTAAAGAAATTATTAGTCTGACAGTTTCCAATCGAGCAACTGGAGCGAATACCTCATCGTAGTCAATTCCAGCCTTTTGACAATAGCCTTTTGCAACAAGCCTTGCCTTGTGTCTTTTGATCTCTCCCTTGGCATTCCGCTTTGTTTTGTACACCCATTTGCCACCTATCGCCTTGTGTCCTTTGGGAAGTGAAGTGAGTTCCCATGTATCATTCTTCTCAATGGCCTTGATTTCTTCGTCCATTGCACCTCTCCACTTTTTCTCTTTTGCAGCTTCTTGAAATGTCACTGGCTCGCAGTCAACAAATAGACAAAATAATGTAAGATTGTTTAGTTGTTCAGTCACCTCATAGAGTTCTCGGAGACTTCTCGTACGATGCACTTCTCTTTCATCTTCAGTCTCGGTTGAGCATGGAGATGATGATGATGATGATGATGATGATGATGATGATGAATCATCTCTATGAATAGGAGAATTTGGTGGAGTTGTGAGGCCTTGTTGAAGTTGTCTTGGTTGCTCAAGTGTTGTCGGCTCATCTTCCTCAAATGGAGAAAAATTGAAGTCTTCCATTTGAGAATCAAAGTTCCATTCTCCTTCTTCATCAAATATCACATCTCGGCTGATCATAAATTTCTTCTCATTCGGATTGTATAGCTTATAGCCTTTTGAGCTTAAGTCATAACCGATGAAAATAAAAATTTTGCTTTTATCATCAAGCTTGGTTCGATTCTCATCTGGTATATGAACATGAGCTACACTCCCGAAGACTCGAAGATGGGAAATTCCAGGCTTTCTTCCGCTCCATGCTTCTTGTGGTGTCTTACCCCACACGTTTCTTGTAGGAGAACGATTTAATAGGTAGACTGCACATGCCACTGCTTCCGTCCAAAACTCCTTGGGTAGTTTCTTGCTTTTAAGCATACTCCGTGCCATGTCAAGAATTGTTCTATTCTTCCTTTCTGCTACACCATTTTGTTGGGGGGATCTAGGGACCGTTAAGGGTCGACGGATTCCATGTGCTGCACAAAACTCATTGAATTCATTGGATGTGAATTCTCCTCCTCGATCAGATCTCATGGCTTTGATCTTATGACCACTCTCCTTTTCCACGACTGCTTTGAACTTCTGAAACACTCCAAAGACTTCTGATTTCTGCTTCAAGAAATACACCCAAGTTTTTCTTGAATAATCGTCAATAAAGAGAAGGAAGTAGTTACTATTAGCGAGAGAACTTGGCTTAATAGGACCACACACATCGGTATGGATGAGCTCGAGCGGTATCTTGGCTCTATAGTCTGACTCCTTTGGAAAGCTTCTTCTGAATTGCTTCCCTTGTAGACATCCTTCGCACAATTGATCAAGATTATTGATACATGGTAAACCTCTAACCATTCCCTTCTTGGATAACAACTCCAATCCTCCAAAGTTGAGATGACCAAATCGAAGATGCCATAGCCACGATGCGTCTTTGTAACACGCCTTCAAACACTTCGCAACATCGTGTTGAATGTTCAAAGGAAACATTCTAATCTTTGACATTTGTACTTTAGCAATCAGATCTCCTTTGCCATCTCTTATTAAAAGACTACAATCTTTCATGTGAATATCATAGCCTTTTTCTAAGAGTTGGCCCAAACTTAGAATGTTGCACTTCATATTAGGCACATAGTAGACATTTGAAATTAATTGGTGACTACCATCTTTAGCATGAAAGAGGATGTTACCTTTCCCCTTCACCGATATCTTGCTGTCATCTCCAAATGAGACATCACCAGTTACTTCTTCAGTCAGCTCCACGAATAAGCTTCTTTTTCCGCACATGTGGTTGCTTGCACCGGTGTCGAGATACCATGTGTTGTCTTGATGATCACTGTTGTTGTTGTATGCTAATAATAGCGTTTCTTTCTCCTCGATCTTCTCCTCCACAAAATTTGCCTTCTCTACAACTTGATCATTTCGAGCTCTACATTCTGAAGCGTAATGCCCAAACTTTTGACAATTATAGCATCGGACTTTAGATTTGTCATACCTAGAGTTCGAATTTCCTTTTACACGACCTTGTGTGGAGCTTTCTCCTTTCTCATAGTTGTTGGAATTGTTGTTATAATTCCAACTCCGTCCACGGCCACGGCTTCCTCCTCGTCCGCGGCCTCGTCCTCTGCCTCTGCCTCTGCCATGGTTGTTTCTACCATTGCCTTGGCCTTCACTCGTATCCTTAAGTTGTAACTTGAGGAGTTGCTCAGAGATACCTTGCTTCTTCTTATGCTTTTCTTCATAGGCTTATAGTGATCCCTGGAGTTCTTCAATCGTCATCTCCTCCAAGTCTTTGATTTCTTCAATCGTCACCACAATGTGCTCAAATTTGGGATCCAACGAGCGGAGTATCTTCTCTATTATTCTTACATCTTCTAACTTCTCACCGTTTCTTTTCAATTGATTAGAAACGACTGCTACTCTTGAAAAGTAATCGGAGATAGACTCGGATGGTTTCATGTGCAAGGATTCAAACTCACCTCTTAGTGTTTGGAGACGGACCTTCTTCACCTTTTCGGCTCCTTTGTAAGAGGTTTGTAGCTTCTCCCATGCTTGCTTGGCGGAAGTTGCACTTGAAATCTTTTCAAAACCGTCATCATCTAATGCTTGATAGATGAGGAAGAGAGCTTTCTTGTCTCTCTTTCGAGAATCCTTCAAAGTTGTAGCTTGATCTCGTGTGAGAGAGGCTTCATTTTCGGGCTCCTTGAATCCTTTCTCTACGATATCCCAAACATCATGAGCACCGAGAAGAGCCTTCATCTTGATACTCCAATTGTCGTAGTTGTTGTTGTTGAGTGTTGGAACTTGAAAGGATGTCACGTTATTCGCCATCTTACTCAAATAGCTTTTCTAGACGTATAGGAGCTCTTGCGACACTCTCTGGAGTGTGATGCGACACTTTCTGGAGTCTGCCGCGACACTTCTAGTCTCTGCTGCGACACTTCTGGAGTCTTTTGCAACACACTGGACGTATTGCAACACTTTTGGCAGTCTACTGCGACACTTTCTGGGTTTTTTAGCTACTGCAACGCCTGGGCAGTTTCAATTTGATTTTTCCGCACTCGGGAAAAAAAATTCTTTTCGGGAGGAGGACTCGAGCTTTCAACCTAGCTCTGGTACCACTTTGTTGGAATTAAAAACTCAAATGAACAACTTTTATTAAACTCAAAAATATTACAAGAACACTCACACTCAAAATACAATACTACAACTCACTCTTTACTTCTTTTCTCTCTAAAGAAGTTCTTATTTTTGTTGATGCATAAACAACTAAGCACTCACCTATTTATAGGTGAATATGTATCATAATACAAGGCTTATAAATTAGCCAAGTCACCTAAATAATACAACCACAAAATACTAACCACATTTTACAACTAACACATTACTAACCACAACTTTCAACTAACCTTCCACATATCACACTTACTTACCACAAATTCCAACTAACTCTCCACATTTCACACTTTCTAACCATTCATCAAACCTAACACAACTTTTTAACACATCATACATTTTCCATCCACAAAATAAAATCTACACACTTAAAAATATCTAAATAATTTACTACAATTTGGATTTGTGGGCTTGGATTCATTTTTATTTGGTTTGGGTTTCTTGAGTTTTTTTTAACTTGGATCAAGTTTATGATCCAACAACGATCACAACAAAGGCACATTGACGTTGACAATCTATGCCCGCTTTGTGGAGACTCGTCTGAGGACGCATACCATGCTTTGATCAACTGTTGTTTTGCGTTTCCTGTTTGGGCTGAAGTGCTTGGCGAAGGTTGGCCAATAACAATTACAGACTTAACGAGTTGGGTGCTGGTTGTCAGGTAGAGAGGCTGCAGACATGGAAAAGGCTGTGTGTGTTATGTGGGCTCTTTGGGCAAGGCGAAATCATTGGGTGTGGAATCAAAAATTTAGACCCGCAACACAGGTGATACGTAATGGGCTCGGTTACTTATCTGAATGGGCAGTAGCTAATTCTCAGCAAAAGGTAGATACGGCAACAAGAACAATAACGAAGTGGAGGAAACCACCGCAACATTGGATCAAATGCAATATAGATGGGAGCGTTTTTGAAAATGGGAGGCGACTTGGCCATGGATGTGTAATCCGAGACGCTAGAGGAACGGTTACTGCAGCTAGAGCAGATTTATTACCAGGTGGTGGTGATGCTTTTGTAGTTGCAGCTATGAGTTGCAAAAAAGCCTTGAGCTGGTTGAAGTCAAGAAATCTTGATCGTATCATTCTTGAAATGGACGCTCTCACCGTGGTCAATGCGTTAAATAATAATTCTCAATTTCATGCTCCTGTAGGACTGATTTTAGAAGACTGTAAAACTTTGTTGAATTCCTTTTGTCTTATTCGTTTGGTTTATGTTTCACGGTCCGCGAATCAGGCTGCACATAGACTTTCTAAGTCAGCCGATTCTTCGACAGGGAGGGGGACATGGGTGAACATATGTCCATCTTTAATTAGAGCTGTAATACCTTCTGATTCATATTAATGACTATTTTCATCTTCAGTCAAAAAAAATTAACTAATTAATAGTTACATTAGTTTTCAACTTGTTAATTAGCATAACAGTTTGTTAATTAACTTTCATATACATTAATATGATAATGGTATCTAATATACAACAAAAGAAAAAAAATGCATTCTGTTTTATCTGATTAAGGTTTCACCTTTATGGTTTGCCAAATTAAAATTTTCTTTATAAATGAAAGTTATGCACAAATATAGAAAACACAATTTAAGGTTATGAATAAAATGTGTATTTAATATAATTATGGTTTGATTAAAATAAAAAATGACAGAAATTTTTTTATTTTAATATGATGGCATTTTATATGCATTTGATGGAAAGAAAGACTCTGATTGTATTGTAGTTGTTTGTGTATAAATTAAGGCGTACTTGTAATTTATGACATGTTAGAAAGACATTAACAAGTATTATGGAATAAATTACATAAAAAAATTATTTATATTTACATGAAATGAAAAGTAATCAGTTAGAAGATTGAACAAAAGAAAATAACAGAAAACGTGGAAAAGGAAACCATAAAGGGATGTGTTCTCCTTAATTAATGAGAGTCGTTTTATGTATAAATTTTTGTTTTGTTCTAATAAATAAAATCATGTAAAGGAAGAATGAAAAGGTGAGAAAACTGAAACTCTTATTCCCGATATGGGAAATTGTTTTCTATATTCTAAATGTTTATTTTTCTTAATAAGAATAATGATGTCTCAAAGGAAATTGACAATAAAAGTAATTGCCACGTTGCATAAATCAAATGTTTAATTGTATAATTTTTACTCGTATAGAAAGTATTTTAATCACTAAAGTGACATTGCTTAATTTATTTAAATATTTATATATGCAATATTAATGGTCATGTATAATAGATTAAAACTAAGATTATATGACAATATAAGATTTAACTTATAAATGTTATATGCATGGAGGGCATGTAAGTCACCAAAGTGGTCTTGCTCAATTTTATTAAACATTTTATAAGGGTTATTGCATATTTAAACGTTTATTGAATAAAGAACATGTTAGTCATTAAAGTGGCCTTGTTCGCTGTAAATAAAAGTTTAAATATTATTGGTTTAATTGTCTTAGTGGGAAGTATGTTCAATTACAGTTAAAAATTTACACTAAATAATTAAGATCATTAATCACAACGCTAGAAGATGACCTAAAGGTAGATCATTGCTAGTGGTTAATGACATTATAGGATTTTGTTGTTGTTTATGATTAGCATGTATATTCTGCCCAAAGGTGTTTGACATGTTAATCGGCTGGTAATGAATAAAATCGATTATTTGACTACAGATAAAGCATCAATAACAGTTTAGGTTATGTATTTAATTTTCTGCCCAAATATGATGTTAAATACATAAAATGAAAGTCAAAGCATTAGAGAAATAATTTATGTATGTAAATTATTGAGGTCAATATATAAACTAAAACAAACTTCCCTACAATGGTACCTTAAGTTTAACAATACCATGACATACTTCTTGTCACTTATGTGATGCAAAGACTTTACTCTCCTATGAAGAAAATGGACGAGGTACATGGAAAAGTGAGAGCAAGTTGTCATTACTACTTCCACTATACAAATGTTGAAATTGTGGCATGCTTTGAGTGTTGGAAACTGACAATCAGATTGAACATGCATAACAGGCATGGCGGAAATTCAAAATTCTGTCCATGTCCCCAGGAACTCCTATTAGTTGCATATAAATTAAATAAGGCCTTAACTAAATAATTCTCTACCTAGATTAGCATGCAAAAGGGCTAGGCATACCATAATTCTAAATTATATCCTAGCATGTATATTTTATGCTAAGCATGTTATAACTCTAAGCTATAACCTAAGCATGTTATAACTCTAAGCTATAACCTAAGCATGTTATAACTCTAAGTTATAACATAAGCATAAAATAAACTAAGCATGCAAAACAACATAAGCATATTATTAAATCTAAAAAAAGCTTAAAGAAAAAGACCTAATAATAAAAGAGAAAGAAAGAAAACTTACCAGTTGAAGCGTGCTTTAGCAAAACCCTCTTGCATAAGCCTCCAAGCGTAGGATAGCCTCTATAAGTATCCACACGAACCCCAATAACCAAAACCTCCCCGGGAGGAAGAACCAAGAAGCCTCGACTAGTTGCTAGACCACTCCAGAAGCCTCACCCGAAAATATAAACTAGAGGTGCCCAAATAAATTCAGGCTCCTAAAAAAGAACTGTGCTCAATACCCGAGAGATTTATCTTTGAGAATCTCGCTTAGGATTTATAATACCCGAGAGATTTATCTTTGAGAATCTCGCTTAGGATTTATACTTTGAGCTTAAGGTGCAATTTGAAAAGGAGCATGGGAGAGCCTATATATAGGCTTGGGGGAGCAAAAATGCTCCCCTTACAACCGATGTGCGCGGGTTATGCCCGCGGGTCACCATGACCCGCGAGCACAGCCCGCTGCACACATCGTGTGTGCAGCAGCTCGTGGCGCACCGTGATGGGCTGCGCATGTGCTACCCATTTTCATGGGCTGCCGCGAGCAATGCCTAGCATTGCTCGCGCACCTTTCGGTGCACTCCTGCACACCCGAGCTTGTAAAAAAAATACTTTTGTACTCTCGGTACTCGCCCTGGCAAAACTTCCCTTTTAATCGTTTACAAATAAATATTTATTTTCTGACCCTAATAAATTAGTTACTGGTCAAAGATAAATTCCTTGGCTTATAAAATTGATATAATCAATCTAGCCAATTTATTTATGACCCTAATTAAATTAGTCACATGTCAAAAATAAATCATTGGTCTAACCAAATAATAATCTAATTATTATCATGTTATATTTTTGTAATAGAATAATTCTATTAGTTTTTTACTTAGTCCGATGAAGGTCCTGTGTGTGTAACCTTATAGGATCCCGAAGTATTGACCTGTTACGGCTTAACCAATCCTTCTTCTAATGGAACCATTGGCTCGAGGTTCTAGACCGTGAATAGAACCCGATTACCTTAAACGACTATAGTACGCCTCTAGCAAACGTCATTTATGCTTATGACTTTATCCCGGTTGATGCAATAGTTATCTAGTGCGATAAATTCCTTCCATTCTTTAATATTAGTACCATCTGGTTTGTAGGGTTCGGTTAAAGTGTTAACCCACTAATAGCAAGGTTGCTCCAAGCTATCCCAGTAGTTTACTTGTTACCGAAGTATATTGCCTTTTATCATAGTGTGTTTGACTAGAAACCATTTCTATCAAACACATACTCTGATCAGAGGTTTATGGCAATCATCACTTCAACAAGTGGCCAGGTACAACTCCTTACTTTATCCGGAGCGATGGATTCTTTCCGACGACTCAGCTTACCAACGTGTTGTCATCACTATACCCGTAATCATCTGTAACACCCTAAATTAATGAGGACATAGTAATGACCCAAAGTATAGCAACAGTACCACATAAGGTAACTAGTATCTCTAGTATGAGGACATTCGAAAAGCTTATTGCATGAAGATAAACACTAATACATTGATATATATACCAATTATTTATCTTATTACGATCTCCAATATATCTCCTAGATACATCCATGTGTCAAACTTAAGGCACCACCTTCAGTCCTTAGGAGATTAACTGCTTGGACCCTTTCCAAGAAATTTGACCACATGTTAGTCTTTCAGCTTCATCAATATCCTTTCTTGATGAAACTATGACTAGGGATAGTTTGGACATAATCATAATTGCACATGAAGCAGGTTCCACCAAATATAGTCAAACTATAATTTCTCTGACTTCATGCTATGATACATCAAAGACTTTTGCATACATATATCAATGAATATATTTAACCAGTCATAATATATTTATAAACACATTGATATAAATAAAAGATTAAATGTCTTTATTGATTAAACAAAAATTTGTATTATTACATAATGAAGATATATCGCTCTAATTGCCTTAAGGGCATACATCATATCTAACATTGAGGTCATGTTTCAATGTTTGTGGTTGTGGAATTTTGTCCCAAGTAAGGATTAGTTGATATTATAGTTAAATGGTTGAGAAGTAATTGTGATATTTCCGCGATGTTCTTCTTTTGAAAGAATGACAAGTACTATAGGGGTGTGAAAAACATGAATGTCAAGTACTTTTTTTGGTAATACAAAAGAAACATAAAATAGAAGAAAACAAGCTAGGCTACAGTGGCAAAAGAGCTAGCTCTAGGTATGGCCACCCCACACAAGTCATTACGCAAAAATTGCAACACATCAGGAGGTGGCTGATCAAGAATTTTTCAGATTGTCAGACAAAGATGAAGCCATTTTAGCCAAATAATTAGCTACCCCATTGGCTTTCCTAAAAATATGCTTCACTTGCACCTGAGAGAATAAGGAATAGGACTGGCGGATGCTGCATAAATTATTCCACAGTGGGTGGCCCGAAGCAACAGCTTATAAATCATTCAGGAGGTTGACTAAATCAAGAGAGCCGGATTCAATGATAACATTATGAAAGTTCCTTGGCTTAGTGACTTGCAATCCCGAGAGCACCGCCCATGCTTCAGCCAATAGAGGATTCCCTTTACCAATGTTACAGATGAATCCAACTTGCCATGATCCATTATGGTCCCGTATAGTTCGTCTAACCCCAATTCTGCTGGATGCCTATTCACAAGCGCCATCAACACTAATTGATACCCATTCGTAGGGAGGTTTACACCAATTAACCCAACCATGAGATCTATTTTCGCCCAAAATCAGCACTCTTGGTGTCTAGTTCTTTTTGCAAGTTTCTAAAAAGTTCATAATAGTTGCGATCTTGTTCATAGGAACTTCATTCTCGCTTTGGAAAATTCTCTGATTCCGCCACTTCCAAATAAACCAAGTAGCACAGCAGAAGTTAATGTTCCATTGATCATTTCATTTACCTTTCTTGAGGCAATTAAGATTAAGCTTCCACCAATCCTCCATTGGGCAAGTGAAGAAATTTGGCACCATACTACTAGCATCAAGATTGTACTAGATATGCAGACTGTATCTATAGTCTCTTAGGGTGTGCAATATAGATTCTGACTCTGAGGGACAGAAAGAGCATTGTGAGTACTCTATTAGGTGGCGATGATTTCTCTCATCATTAGTTAAGAGCTTATTTTGGAGGGCTAGCCAAACAAAATGTTGGATGCCATGAGGTAGCTATAATTTCCAAACTTTTTTCCATATAGGGTCAGCAATTGACACTTCTGTGGTGAAAGCATTTGATAAGCTGACTTTGTAGAGAAATGGCCTGAAGGTGATCTCCAAACCATAACATCCCTTTCATTTGGATCAACATTGAGTATGAAGGCCGCTAATTATAGTAACACATCTTAGGGGAGCAACTGTTCAAGCGAGTCCAGTCCCAAGATCCCGAGGGTAACATATATTCCAAGACTTTCCTATTGATATGATCTAGTAGGATTGAATTGGCAAGCTCATAGAGTGGTGTCTCCATCAACCAAATATCTCTCTAGAAGGAAACATTAGCCCCATTTTTAGGATCCCATTTAACTCCTTTTTAAAACTCCGGCAGTACATATAGAATGCTCCTCCATAGATGAGACTTCCTGTTTTTACTTCCCTCGAGGTTAAAGATGTCCTGGTCCCCCATGTATTTACCACGTAGGAGTTTAACCCACAACGCATCAGGTTCCTTAAAAAAGGGCCAAATTAGTTTTAGGAGAAGGGCTTGGTTGTGAGGCATGAATCTATGAATGCCCAGGCCTCCTATCTTACAAGTTTTGCAAACATTGTCCCAAGGGACCAAGTGGACTTTCTTCTTTCCTAATTCCTTGCCCCAGAGGGACTGACGATTAGCTTTATCTAATGTTTGAATAGTAGAGACGGGTAATAAGTTAGTTTTCATCATATGATTGGAAATGGAACTTGTTACCGACTTGATAAGAGTAGCTCGACTTGCCAGAGATAGAGCCGAGGCTTTCCATCCATATAGCTTGGAATAGACTTTATCAACTACTTCAGAGAAAGTCGACTTAGTTACCCTTGTATCAAGCAGAGGGACTCCAAGATGTTTTCCAAGACAAGATGTGAGGGTTATACTCGCGTGTCTGCTCATAGCTCTTGCAAGGGCTTGATTCACATTTTTTGAGAGACAACTTCTTGACTTGGTTAGTTTGACCCGCTGCCCTAATATATCCGAAAAAGAGTCCAGGCAAGCTTTCATGGTATCAATCTGATCCATCGGGGCTTCCCCAAAAAGGAACAAATCATCCACAAAAAATAGGTGTGAGATAACTGTATTATTCTTCGAGCATCTGATACCCTTCCAAGAACCTTCCTCAACCTTAGTTTGTATAATGTGTCCAAGTCACCCCATACAGAGAACAAAAAGATAAGGAGATATAGGGTCTCCTTGTCTGATGCCACATGCAGGGAGGAACTTGTCTGTCATATTGCCATTGAATAAGATCCGCATAGATGAAGAAGAAATACACTTGGAGATAATGTCTATCAGGCAACCCGGTGTAATTTAAAGTATCAATGACAAAGTCCCAATTAAGGCGATCATAAGCCTTTTCCAAGTCAATTTTGATAGCAATAAAGCCTTTTTTCCCCTTCCAAATGTGCATTGAGTGAATGATCTCTTGAGCAATGATAATATTATCACTTATATTTCTTCCCGGGACAAAACTGCTTTGGTTCGGACCGATAAGGAGGGGCATAATAGCTTTCAAGCATCCAGCAATAATTTTGTGATAGCCTTATAAATCTTAGTGCATAAGTTAATTGGTCTGAACTGAGATATGCTTTCAGGTTTAACTTTGGAATTAGGACCAGTAGCATTTTGTTGATAGTAGAAAGATCAGTTTTGCCCTTAAATGCTCCCAATATAAACTCCACGACACCGATACTCACTGTATTCTAGTGTTTCTAAAAAAATCCGGCAGGTAGTCCATCTATCTCAGGAGCTTTCAGAGCTCCCATGTTGAATATAGAATTTTTCACATCTATAGCGGAAACTGGGCGGAAGGTTTCAGCAATCAAGTTAGGCTCTAAACAAGGAAAGTTGGCAGGTTCATTGAATGAAATGCTCTAATGAGGATCAGTCGAGAAGAGGTCTTGGAAGAATTGGACCGTATGATTCTTTATACCGTCTTGATCTTCAATCCAACTTCCATCACTCGATTTCAGTTTGACAATTCTGTTTCGCTTCCTTCTTGAGATAGTAGACACATGGAAATAAAGAGTGTTTCTATCCCCATCCGTAAGCCACTTTTGTCTCAATTTCTGAAACCAGAGTAGTTCCTCTTGTTTTAGCACATCTACTAACTCAGCTTGTAGAGAGGATTCAAACCAAAACAAATCATCTGACCATCCCCTTTCCAGCTCCCTATTAACACCTACTAGTTGGGCTAGCAGTTTTTTCTTTTTCTACTTGATATGCCCAAAGACATGTTTGTTCCATTTTACCACCTCTTTTTTGAAATTTGTTGCAGCAAGGAAGACATTAGATTGAGGATTCCAATTTCGTGCCACAAACTCTCTGAAGCCATTATGTGTCTCTTAAGCAATTTCGTAACGAAAAGGTCTATTTGCATTATCATACCTAGGCCCTTTGGTTTTAAGAAGAATTGGACAATGGTCAGAGTGACGAAATGGCAGGTTAGTTACCGAAGCCTGAGGAAACGTAAGTCTTCCTATCATGTTCATATAACATCTATCCTACCAGACACGAAGTCAATTCCTATGCCAAGTGAATCTGTTCCCTGAGGCTCCCAAGTCTATGAGAGTAGCGGAGTTGATTTGTCCCTCGTGAGTCACACATCTATTCATATACTGTTGAGAACCACCCTTTTCGTCAGACATATTAGTAATATCATTAAAATCACCAGCCACTATCCAAGCTACATTAGGGTTAATATTCAGGTCCGATATCTTATTCTACATAGTAATTCTGGTAGAGGCTACAGTACTGGCATAAATAAGGGTGATGATACAAGGCAGGGACCCCATATGATTCAAACGAAATGCAGGAAGTACCTATCTCCATGAACAACATCAATCTGCATATAATTTCTTTTCCAAAACAACCAGATTCCCCCTGATAGACCCGTAGGTTCAATGCAATAATAGTCCAAGTTCCTAAATATAGTCCTAAATTCTCTAGCTCTACCAATGCCAACTATGGTCTCAAGAAGCCCAAAACAATTCAAATTATGAAATCGAATTAAATCTTGAACATGTAGGAATCGTTTATTACTACCACATCCTTTGATATTCCGGAACAAAAAAATCATAGGAAAATAATAATAATCACCATAAAGAACACAGAACCAAGGCACACTTACTAGTATGCACGGCGGTCCACTTTTCCTTCACTAGCACTTGATTTAGCTTTCCCTTTCGATTGTGATTTCCTCATCATTTTACCCATCACAGAATCAGCGGAATGGGAGGGGGGATGTTCTCTGGACCAGGATCCTCTAGCACATTCGAACTAGACTCAACTTGCTGACCTGAATTCTCAGTCATCTCCTCAGCGGTGAAACTTGTAGATAGAACTCTAGGTTTCAAGATTAGAACTTGATTAGAAGGGTTGGGTGGTGATGAGCTCGTTAACAATGGGGGTATAGGTTGCTCTTTAGAAAAAGGGGTGGGACACGTAGGAGTTTCACTGGACTTAAATGTCAAAATAGGCTCTACTTTGGGCTTCTTACATAAATGTCCATAAATCCCAAATTAATTAGGTCAAGTTGAAAAATATTTACACACACGTGAAATTAATTACAAACTTACACCCCTCTCCAAACAATTAACATGAAACCCTTCCTCCTTATCCATGGTTGTTACTGTTTATGCTTTTTTTTAATTATTTTGCATTTATCTTTCAAACCATTCATTTTTTTGACATGCCGCTTTAGAGTTTTTCATTCGTCTTATTTTTATCTTTGAGATGATACCCACTGTGACATTTTCGAACTTTTTCATCTAGTAGACGTCTAGTAGGCATCTAGTAGACATCTGGTAGATGTCTAGTAGAAATCTGGTAGATGTTCGGTAGATGTCTAGTAGATGTCCAATCGCCTAAGGCTACAATTGCTAAATTTCCAAAATAAATATACGATGATATTTTATGATCTTCTGCAACCGGTTTGCTTCAAATTATCAAGGATATAGCAGAATCTTCATCAGCATAAGATTTAGAGCTAAACTTGCAAAACCCAAATGAAGAATAACAAATCAAAATTAGTATTTTGAGCAACAAATAGAGCAAAATCTCACCTGAAACCCAAAGCATCACTAGATACAATCAAAGAAACAACATCGCAAACTAACATAATAATTCCATAAAAAAAACTGTCAAAACTTAGATATATTAGATATCTACTAGATGTCTACCAGATGTCTACCAGTTGAAAAAGTTCGAAAATGTCATAATGGGTATCATTTTAAAGATAAAAATAAGACGAACAAAAAGCTCTAAAATGACATGTCGAAAAAATCAACAGTTTGAGAGATAAATGAAAAATAAGAAAGAAAATCAAAAGAAAATGGGGAGAAACAAGTGGATGACATGGTATGTAAATAGAATTGAAGGGAGGGCATGCTTAAGAATAGTTTGACTTGATGGTGAATTTGTAAATATTTTAGTAAGGTATGAACAATTTTGATAATTTCCCCTCTACTTTAGAAACTTGGGTTTGGTTGGTAGTTGGGCTTTTTTAGGTAATGTGGCCTTAGAGTGTGCTTTAGGTGGTCTTTGGGGTCTTAACTATAAAGGCCCATTAGCTTTCCCATGGTCCTCATCTGAATTTGAGGGGGGCAAGGGTCTGACATCATTAGATTTTTTATCCAAAGGATTATGCGGCTTATCCTCTACAGAGTTCCCCTCTTTTAATAAGACTTCAAATCTGCTTCTTGAGGTAGCTGTGTCAGATCTAACACCATTAGGCTTGTCAGATTTTACACTGGGCTCGATAACCATCTCCACCTTTGAATTGAATTTTGCCATCCCCCTACTTTGGTTTTCCGGTAAGCAAGTTCCTGGTTTTGCAGCTCGCCGACGGACGATTTTTTTTTTGCTACCATTACAGATGACAGTGGATTTTGCATCCATCCATGTCCTTTAATCCAAATCCATTTTATAGAATTTATATCCTTTTATTTTTAAAACTATTGGATTTGGATTGGATTTGTGTGCAATAAAAATGGATTTGGATATGGATATGATATCCACTTGGATTTGTACTTGGTTTAGCTATACAAAATTTAATTACTTTGAGTAATATATTTTGATCTGTCTATACCACATTTATTTTTAGCTTAATGCTTTTATACCCCCAACTTTAAAAGATCCTCCGAACTACCCAATTTCCAAAAAGGGTGTCTCCGTGCTACCTATTTTCACTCACCCAGACGCAGCTTGGAAAGTGTATTACACTCGCTCCCAAATTTCAAAAAAAATCATTGACAAAACTTCTTTTAAGTCCCTGTAATTTTAATTCAACCAAAAAATTCCAAAAATTTGGAAATATCCAGAAAATAAAGAATTTCATAGGAAAATAAAAAGTCAAAAAATTTGAAAAAATTATAAAAAATCCGGAAAATGAAGAAAATAAATTTGGTGCAAGAATTTTTCAGAAAATGCGTCTGGAAGGGCTCGAAAATGTATAAATACGTTTCGGGGCACGATTTCGTAAAAAATTAAAAAAATTCCAAAAAATTATGAAATATCCGGAGAATAGATAAAATAAATTTGATGCAAGAATTTTTCAAACAATGTTTCCAGAAGGGCACGAAAATGTGAAAATACGTTTCGGGGCCCGGTTTCGTAAAAAATCGAAAAATCCCATAAAATTATGAAATATCCGAAAAATATAGAAAATAAATTTGGTGCAAGAATTTTTCAAAAAATGTTTCCGGAATGGCACGAAAATGTAAAAATACGTTTCGGGGCCCGATTTTGTAAAAAATCGAAAAATCCCAAAAAATTATGAAATATCCGAAAAATATAGAAAATAAATTTGGTGCAAGAATTTTTCAAAAAATGTTTCCGAAAGGGCACGAAAATGTAATAATACGTTTCGGGGCCAGATTTCGTAAAAAATCAAAAAATGCCAAAAAATTATGAAATTTCCGGAAAATATAGAATATAAATTTGGCGAAAGAATTTTTCAGAGAATGTTTCCGTAATGGCACGAAAATTTGAAAATACGTTTCGGGTTCGGTTTCGTAAAAAAATTAAAAAATCCCAAAATATTATTAAATATCCGAAAAATATAGAAAATACATTTGGTGCAAGAATTTTTCAGAAAATTTTTATAGAAGGGCCCGGAAATGTGAATATACGTTTCGGTGCCCGATTTTGTAAAAAATCGAAAACTCCAAAAATTAATTATGAAATATCCGGAAAAGAAAGAAAATAAATTTGGTGCGAGAATTTTTCAGAAAATGTGAGCTTTCTAAACACACCCTAAAGGAGGAAGAGGGTCATTTTGCAAGTTGAGGTAGTTCGGAGGACCTTTTAAAAGTTGGAGGTATGTAAGCTGTTTTAGCTCAAGTTGGGGGGTGTGGAAAAACATTAAGCCTTTTCTTTGTTTTCCATAATTTTTTGGACTTTTCAACTTTTCACGAAATCGGTCCCTGAAACTTATTTTCACATTTTTGGGTCATTCCAAAAACATTTTCTGAAAATTTCTTGCACCATATTTATTTTCTCTGTTTTCTGAATTTTTCATAATTTTTTGAGATTTTTTGATTTTTTATGAAACTGGTCCCTGAAACGTATTTTCACATTTCCGATCCATTCCAAAAATATTTTTTGAAAATTTCTTGCAACACATTTATTTTCTCTATTTTACGGATTTTCCATAATTTTTTGGGATTTTTTGATTTTTTACGAAACCGGTCCCTGAAACTTATTTTCACATTTCCGACCCATTCCAAAAATATTTTTTTTAAATTTCTTGCACCACATTTATTTTCCTGATTTTCAATAAATTTTTATGATTTTTCAATTTTTTATGAAACCGATCCTTGAAATGTATTTTCACATTTCCGAGCCATTCCAGAAACATTTTCTGTAAATTTCTTGCACCACATTTATTTTCATTATTTTTTGGATTTTCCATAATTTTATGGTAGTTTTTGATTTTTTACAAAACTGGGCCCCGGAATGTATTTTCACATTTCCGGTCCCTTCCAAAAAAAATTTCTGAAAATTTCTTGCACGACATTTATTTTCTTAATTTTCTTGATTTTCCATAATTTTTTGGGATTTTTCGATTTTTTACAAAACCGGGCCTCAGAACGTATTTTCACATTTGGGATAGAACTTGGGTATAGCAGCACTGATTTTGTTTAAATATAGATATTTAAACATCGGCTAAAATTTATTATTGAATACAATAGAGATATTTTAAACGTGGGCTAATTAGAAATCATTTGGACAACACAGCTGAATTACATTATTTGGTCTAAAAATATAAAATTCATTTATAGTCCATATCCAAATCCATATCTTAAGATATGGATATAGATTTTAAGATTTAAAATCCATTGGATATGGATTGGATATGGATAAATTCATTTAAAATGGATTTTAAAATTTATCTGTATCAAATCCATATACAATCCATTGTCATCCCTGGCTACCATCCATGGCCCAAATTCTTTAAAGACTTCAGGTCTAACGTTCCGTATTTTTTCGTCCCTCTTGTTCTTCTGTTGCATTTGAATCATCTCCATTATTAATTTCGTTCGAGGGACATTGCTCTTTACTATGCCCAAACAAGCCACAATTGATACATATATTGTGCAATCCTTCATAATTTATTCGATATATACGATTTTTCAATCGGTATTTCGACAAGTGAGTTTTGCTTAAGTCGTTTTCCACGCAAACTCTTGCATACTTGCCTCTGTTGGCATTGAGGGTGGTTCGATCAACATATAAGGCCTTCCCTATCAACGATCCCAGTTTCATGAGGGCTTGAAATTTTTAGTATTTGATTGGTACCCTCCGGGAAGCGAACCCAAGCCGTAATCTTTGAAATTTGGACATCGTATGGATCGAAATGTGGCTGCCACTTCACCACAGACACTAAATGATCCGCAATCATTCATGGTCCACCTTTGAGGGCTGAAGTGTAGTCCTCTTTGTTTGAAAATCTAGCCAGATACACATCATTAGACAAGTCTATCAGCTCTATAGTTCCTGTCTTTTGCCAGAAATTATACTACTTTGAGGATAAAAAGTTGAAGCCGACTCTTTTGCCAAGCACTTTGACAATGATTGAGTGTTCCCAAGGCTGCCATGCGGAAAATCGAACTCGAGGGCAACGTTCATCATCGTCACCATTATCTTCGCTGTCAGAAATGGGCTCAAAGTCATCATCCGAGTTATATATCAAAGCAAATGAAAGAGTTTGACATTTATGAATATTAAAAGACAAAATTGAAACAGAATAGAATTAAGGAATTGCTTCCAATTAATTAATTGGCTATTTTGGTTTCAATATAAATTTGTTTTTTATGGACAAAAACAATGGTTGAGTTGCAATCGTGAAAGTAATAAGCAGATAAGGGATCATTTGGTTTCTCTTGAATTGTTTCAATTTTTGTTCCAACAATAAGTTTTTCCAATCCAATCTAAATTTCTTACCATCAAGAGGCCTATTGTGAAAAGTAGAAGAGAAAGAACGGTTCATTCTCTTGACTATGATTCAATATGTATTAAGGTACACTTCCGCTTAATAGCCAATTTACTATATTTATCAATCAATTCTATATAAGTTGGTATTGGAGTTTTATCCCGATTAAAGTTTATGGCTTACAGTTGTTACATATTTCATCATCGAAATTGTTACGGTATTATAAAATTGCTTACACATAAAACTAATCAAGCAAAAACGCAATACAAGTAGGAGGATTTATTGTTCATTGCCCCATTATAAACTCGAGATGAACAACCCTTGCTAAAGTATGAGCAACAATATTATGAGATCTACCCACACGACTAAATAAACAAGACGCAAAAGTATACGAAATATTCTTATACTCTTGAACAATAGAAGAGAAATAAGATAAACCAAAGTCGTAGGAAGTGAGTGCCTCGTATAAGATATCACAGTTAGACTTCAAAATATATGAGTAAATGGGAGTGCTTTCATCCATGATAACGCCTCAATAACCGACAAGGCCCTGGCTTCTAAAATAGACACATGAGATGCCAACAGTGTTGGGAAACAATGATCCGAAAGAACTAATTCAAGAACATATCTAGATCAGGTTTGAAGAAAACAAAAACATATAATCTCCTAAGTCCAAGAAGAAAACAAAAACATAAGAGTCCAAGATAAGTCATCCGGACACATATTGAAGACTTCAAACACCTAAGTCTACAAGGAAAGCATCCGGTTAAAGTTTGGAAAGGAAACAAACTTTTAACCTCTCAAAAACAGCATCCGAAAGAAGAAGACTGATTGAAGAGCATCCGGATAAATTGAATCTGGAGAACATCCGAATAAGTTGAGTCTGAACTAAAAGACTCAATTATCAAGACAAAGGAAAATTATTTGAAAATTATATTTCCCTCCACTTTTGGTCTAAAGTCAAAGATCCTTTTGTCTTGAAGAATGAAAAAGTGACAGCTTGCACGCATCTCACAAAAGGACAAATATCTGACTTGGAAAGAGAAAAAGGCAACCACCTTTTTAACCTATACCAATTGGATGGCGCGTGGAGCTCACACAACTGACAAAGCCCGCCTAGAATTTGGTAGTGCGCAAAAAGCCAAACAAATGACTACTGATAGCTTTTTGCATCAATCCTAAAAATTCAAATGGGTCATATTATGTCTCTAACGGATTGATTAATGGCTCCAGAAGCGCCACATCATACCTGATCAACGGTGAAGATTCAAGATCAACCTCAATGGTACACAACGGCTATATTTATGATTAAAGCCTATAAAAAGGAAGCTTCACACATTGAGAAGGTGCTGGTTGATTTCAGAAGAAGCTATTACATTAAGAACTCAGACTATTTCAATCAGAAATCAAAATCCCTCCAAGAACCAACCACTCAAATCTTTTGTAAAAATTATCAAGTGAGTTATAAACTTGAAGAATTCAAAACCCAAACCATTTGATAAAGCAAGTGTGTAATATCTCATACTTGGGTGAGTATTGAGATAAGGGATTAGCTTATACTAGAGAGTTTAAGTGGAACATCCCAAGGAAGAGGACTCAGCTAAGGTTGGTGCCTCAGTGGTATATCCTACATCCTGAGAAGATTTTCTGGAGACAAGTTGAAGAGGACTCAGCTAGGGTTGGTGCCTTAGTGGTATATCCTACATCCGAAAGGACTCAGCCAGAGTAGTTAGCTTGGTGGTATATCCTGTAATCCGAAGACAATTGTAAAGGCTTGATTCCTGCCCGTTGAAAGGAATCTCACTAGTGGACTTAAGCTCGGAGTAGGTAACTCCAGGGAATGGACGTATGAGGGGCCAAACCAGTATAAATTCCCTGTGTTTGATTTTAATTATGCATTTTACTTTATTACATTACACTTCATAACTGCATCATCCAGAACCATCAACTCTGGACCAAAATCAAACACGCTACACAAGACTTTTTATAAGTCTGTAAATTCCATAAAAGAGGGTCATTCATCCCCTCTGACCCTAAATACCTAAGCACAGAGACCAACAAACACACCTAATTTTACAGCGATAAAAGCACCATTTGTGGAAAAATAAGGTGATATGGAAAGGATCAAGGTGATATGAAAAGAATCAAGGTGTAAAAGGAATCAAGATGAAAAAGACAATGTATCAAGGAGGAAATGACAGGGGATTTTATTATTTTTCCATATGTCACAAGATTTGTATTATTACTTTTCCATATTGTAGATATTTACATATTTGTAATACTAGTATAAATAAGGCACAGTGTAACCTTTGTTATTCAAGTAATAGGAATATAATTTTTATCTTCCAAATATCTATTTTTACATGGTACCAGAGCTTAAGTAATATTACTATTCATTAATGTCTTCAGCTAAAAAACCTCCTCAAGTTGATTTTAGCTTTGGAGCAGCCATGAGAGCAAAAGAGAAGATGGAGATGTCAGCTACTGATGCAGGAGGTAATGGGTTAGGAAATAGAAACCCTAACCATAAAAAATTTTCAATTATTCCAATTCTAACCCTGCCAGTTTACCTAAATTGAATTTAACCCCAATAAATTCTATTAATGATGTATTTAGCGCTTATACTTTTGATTTTTGCACATTAAATCAAAAATCTAAAACTAGTTCTGAAATCACCCTTGATAATGTTAATTGCAACTCTAATATTCATCATGCACAAGCTCTTCACGTAACAAAAGATAAACAGGGTCGTGATCCATGATGGATATTTAATTGCGGGGCTACAGATACAACGACCTTTGATTTAAATGACATCATTCTTTCCACCATACCAAATAAAAATTTTGTGTCCAATGCAACTGGAGGATTATATCCTGTTCAAGGTGGGGTAATATTCAATTAACTAAAAAATTACATGTCTAGAATTGCCTTTATGTTTCTGATCTTTCCTGCAGACTACTCTCTATTAGTCAAGTTACAAAATAATTGAATTATGTTGTACTCATTTATCCCACTTTTTGTTTATTACACGACATTCAAACGCAGGAAATAATTGGGCGTGGTTCTGAAGAGCGGGGTTGTACTACATAGAAGATGTACGTGCAGCGGGACAAGCGTACTTAGCTCATGATTCCTCTGAGTACTAAATTTGTCTTTGGCATCGTCGATTAGGTCACCCTTCATTTCAATATCTTAGTACCTTATTCCCTAATCTAGCTCAAAATAAATCACAACTTACTTGTGAATCATGTGTTATCAAAATCCATTAAAACACTTACAAACCTTCATTTAATAAATCTGTTGAACCTTTGACACTTATTCATTCTGATGTATGGGGTCCCGCACTGAATACTGTCGCCTCAAAATTTAAGTAGTTTGTAACATTTATTGATGATTATATTAGAGTCATTTTTTGAATCACAAGTCTAAATTTGGAAAAAAGTTTGTTTTGTTTTATAATATGATACACACCTAGTTTGGTAAAAATATTAAGATTCTAAGATCTGATAATGGAGGGGAATTTGTGAATGCCAACCTTAACCATTTTTTTGTCAACCATGGTATAATCCACCAAACCTCATGTGCTCATATTGCCTAACAAAACAGAGTTGCCGAACAAAAAAACCGTCACCTTCTTGAAACATGTCATGCTCTAATTTTAGAAGCACATGTCCCATCCCGTTTCTGGCCTGAGGCTATATCAACATTAGTCTACCTTATTAACCGTCTTCCATCTCGAATCCTCAACCATTAGTCACCACTTCGAACCCTATCCCAACATCACATTATCCCTTCTCACCTTACCCTTGAAGCAAAAGTGTTTGGCTATGTAGTGTATGTTAATATACCCCATCCGCAATGAACCAAATTTGACCCAAGTGCTCGCCGTTGTATCTTTACCGGCTATGGCATCAACCAAAAAGGATATCGGTGTTTTAACCCTCAAACCAACCAAATTCATGGTACCCTTGATTGTACCTTTAATGAGACCACATATTTTTATTCTGAACCCCAACTCCGGTCCCAGGGGGAGAATAATATAGAAAGGTCCCACAGTTGGCTTATTCTAAATCAAGACAAAGTTGAGGATGAAATAGTAACATGTGATCTTCTAGTAGTACAAAACTCCAGCTTGGAAGAACTAGTCCCCGCTATGAATGTTCCTGAGGTAAACTCTACCCTCAAAAATGACTCTGAACCCACTTCTCCCTCTTAAGTTTCTATTCTAAATATTTTTAGCCTAACTCTATTGCACCTCATAATCTTATTTTAGAACTAAGTAATGAGTAAAACACATTACTTGAAAATATTAGGTTTCATTTGATTCAGGTGAACCTAGCTAAGGTTCAGAGGAGGAATACACATTACGTGCTCGTCACAATCGAGGAATCCCCCCCCCAAAGATTCTCTCTGAAACATATACCTTGAAGGTCTAGATACCCAGTAGCCAATATGGTGGAGAGTGAAAATGTAACGGAGTCAGTAAGGAGACTACAACATAACTTGTATAGTGAACCAGTTCCTAGAACGGTACAAGAAGCTAAGAAGCATGAGAAGTGGGTTGATGCAATGAAAGTTGAAATGGATGCTCTTCTGAAAAACCATACATGGGAAAAATGTCAGTTGCCACTGGGAAAGAAACCATTATGATGTAGATGGTTATTCACTGTAAAATATAAGGTAGATGGAAATGTTGAAAGATATAAAGCACGAATGGTAGCGAAAGGGTACACTCAAACCTATGGCATGGATTATTCAGAAACCTCTCACAGGTTGCAAAGTTAGATACAATTAGAGTTTTATTCTCCATAACAGCAAACAAAGATTGACCATTTAACAAGTTCAACATAAAGAATGCATTCCTGCATGGTGATTTGTCAGAATAAGTTTACATGGAAGCTCCACCAGGATACATAAAAAATTTTAAACATGGGGAGGCGTGTAAACTAAAGAAGGCATTGTACGGACTTAAACAATCCCCTCATGCATGGTTTTGGAGATTTTCTCTGGCCATGAAATGATATGGATATGCTCAGAGTAACTCTGACCACTCTATTCTTGAAGAAAAAAGAGGGAAAGATAGCATGCCTTATAATATATATATGGATGACACGATCATAACAGGGGATGACACAGAAGAAATTGAAGAGCTTGAGAAAAACTTGTTCTCAGAATTCGACATGAAAGATTTGGGTGGTCTGAAATACTTTCTCAGAATTGAAGTGCTAAGGTCACAAAAGGGCATCTTCATAACATAAAATAAGTATATCCTAGACTTACTAGCAGAGATAGGTTTGATGGACTGCAAACCAGCAAAGGTACCTGTAATACAAAATCATGGGTTAGATGTGGAAGATAGCTCTGGGCCTACAAATCAAGAGCGATATCAAAGGCTAGTTGGGAAGCTAATATACTTGTCTCACACTAGGCATGATATAGCATATGCAGTCAGCCTAATAAGTCAATACATGCACAATCCCAAAGAAAAATATATGGAGGTTGCACTTCAGATTGTACGATACTTGAAGTCCAATGTAGGAAAAGGCATTCTTTTTTGAAAAAATGGACATTTATGGGTAGAAGGATTTACAGATGCATATTAGGCAGGGTGCAAAAAGGATAGAAGATCCGCTTCTGGGTATTTCACATTTGTTGGAGGAAACCTGGTAACATGGAGAAGTAAGAAGCAACAGGTAGTGGCACTATCAAGTGCAGAAGCAGAATTCTGAGGGATCACTAAAGGGATAATAGAACTACTATGGCTTCAAAAATTGATGACTGAAATTGGTTTTCCTCCATCAAGAGCAACGAGACTATGGTGCGACAATAAAGCTGCTATTCGTATCTCAGATTACCTAGTCCAAAATGATAGAACAAAACACCTTGAGATTAATCGACACTTCATTAAGGAGAAATTGGAAAAGGAAATTGTCACTATTCCATTCACTCGATCAGAGGATCAGATGGCCAACATTCTGACAAAGGCAGTAGCGAGAACAATTTTTTACAGACATCTTGACAAGTTGGGAAAATGGAGTTTACATTCTGCAACTTGAGGGGAAGTGTGGAAAAAATCAAGGTGATATAGAAAGGATAAAGGTGATATAAAAAGAATCAAGGTGTAAAAGGAATCAAGAAGAAAAGGGCAACATATCAAGGAGGAGATGACAACATATTCGGGGATTTTATTATCTTTCCATATGTCATAAGATTTGTATTATTACTTTTCCATATTGTAGATATTCATATATTTGTAATACTAGTATACATATGGCACAGTGTAACCTTTGTTATTCAAGTAATAGAAATATAATTTTTATCTTCCAAATATCTATTTTTACACATTTGAAATGTGAATCACTAATCCATAGCACGTCCTTTCTCCTTCTTGGAAAATTGCGGCATCGGAATTGCACTTTATGAATGGAACCAATGGTCAAAACCATTGGTTAATCCTATAATATTGTTGAGCATGATCCTCGATAGTCACTTGTGTAGTCTGTTGCATTAATTCCTGCCTCAAATGTCCCTGGTGTTCTTCAACCTGCTCCTCAGCATAATTAAGAGCTACTACTCCTACATGGTATGGACTCCCTAACGCTCGTTATCTTTGTTGTTCCATTGCATTTGTCACGACACAACCATTTACCTGTAAGTTATTATTGAAGATGCCTACTAGAGCTGTTGCCATCAGATGTTCATGTTGCCCAATTGAAACCCATTGGGCTTTTGTAGCCATTACAAGCGAAATAATAGCTATTTGTGAGGGTGAGACATTTTGCCATACTGCTTTGTTTCGGGCATTTTATAAGGCCCATAGAATACAATAGACCTACTGAACAAATTTTTGGAACCATTCTTCAATAACTCGCATAATAAAGATACAACATCCAAAGTAGGGAATAGGAGAAAATGACTATTTAACAAGCCCCACACATGTTTAGCTAAATTGCAACGTAGAAAAAAATGGTTTTCATCTTCCGATGAGACAGAAGATAAAGCTGACAATAGCCTTCATCAAGAATGACCCTTCAAACAAGGTTCATCCTTAATGGTAGCACTCTATACATCAAACGCCATATAAATATGTGAATTTTTGAAGGTAGACATGTATTCCAAATTTTCTACCATGGATAATTGAGGATTGGTTCCTAAAATTCCCGAGAAAAGGATGTAGCTCGATAAGCACTCTTCACATAATACCGACCTGAAGCTTCAAGTTGTCAAAATGGAGTATCACCTCGGGAATAAGAGGGAAGTGGAGTATTAACAATGATACTCGCCTCTCTACTATCAAATAAATCATTGATTTTATCAAGATCCCATGAATCATCACGAATAATCCACGATACACATTTATCCTCCAATACATTTCCATCTCTAGCAACCAAGTTTTGGAGATCAACATGACTTAGCCACACATCTTTTAGAATGGAGATTGTTGTCCCATTCCCCACTCGCCATCTAATATGTGATTTAACCATCCAAGCTAGAAAAAATGTTTTGCCACACATAACAAGGTGAGTTAGATAATTGGGTCGACAATATAGATTGATTAGTAAAACATCTAGACCGTAATACTCTACGTACAAGGGAATTCAGGTATAACAAGAATCTCTAAACTTGTTTCCCCAATAAGGCCATGTTAAAATCAATAAGATTCCTAAAACCCATCCCTCCCTGAGACTTTAGCCTACATAATAACTCCCACCTTTTCCATATAATACCCCTCCTATCTCCATTATTTGAAGCCCACCAATAGGAATTTAATAGCTTACAAATAGCCTCGTACAAACTATTCAGAACACAAAATAGAGACACAGTATATGATGGAATATATTGTAACCCTAATTTGATTAAAACATCCCTTCCACCCCAACTCAGACACGTGGATCTCTATGAATTAATTTTCTTCCAAATACGATCTTTTAGAAAACTGAAAGAACTCATCCTACTACGATAAACCCACATAGGCATGCCTAGGTATTTTTAAGTACTAACCGTAAGTGGAATATTGAAGAAATAAGATATTAGTTGTTTATAGAACTCATCTAAATTGGCACTGAAAGAAACAGAGGACTTGTGAAAATTCACCATTTGTCCATATGCTTTTTCATAAGCCTATAGGGACTCCTCAATGTGATAACATTCATCAAGAGAAGCACGGAAAAATAAGTAGCTATCATCAGTAAAAAACAAATGGGAGACATGTGAGGAGGATTGTGCCACCTTACACCCATGAATAAGCCCCCTGCGTTCTAGATGAGTTAATGCCGTAGATAATCCATGTGCACATAGAATGAAAATATATGGGGATAACGGATCCCCTTGTCTTGACCCCCGTTCAGGAATAATCTTCCCAAATTTATGGCCACTAGTTGTAAAGGAATACTAAATTGATGAAATACATATCAACATCCAATTTACTCAGACTTAAGAAAAGCCCATATGTCTCAATATTTCTCTAACATACTCCCACTCAACTCGATCATAAGCTTTTACCATATCTAACTTTAGTTCCACTGTCCCCTTAAACCCACTCTTCTTCCTATAAAGAGCATGCCCTACTTCATAAGCAATAAGGATGTTATCTGTAATCAATCTACCAAATAAGAAAGCACTTTGAGACTCAGACACTACATCATCTAATACACTCTTTAATCTATTATCCAACACTTAATCTAGAATACGGTAAAGAACATTGCACAATGCTATTGGCCGAAAGTCATTACTACAGGTAGTGCTAGTAGATTTGGGGATCAAAACAATATTTGTATAATGCAGATAATTATGTAAGGTACCAGATTGTAACACATCACAAAGGCACTGAAAAATATCATCACCAATAATACTCTAGTAAGTTAGGTAAAAACTTGGATTAAAGCCATTAGGGTCGGGCGATTTGTCTGGGTGTGTAGCAAACACAACAATCGTTACTTCCTCCTTGGTTAAATCATAAAAAAGCTCCATATTCTGATTAGGATAGACATAACCCAAAATATGTTGGATAAAAGAGAGGTCCAATTAGTTAGACTTAGTAAAGAGTCGTTGGTAAAAATCTGTGACATGTTGTTCCAAACCATCACGCCAGGTAAGTTTTCATCCTTATTCAACTATCAGAGATTAAATTAAATTCTTTCGCTTCTTGGAAGAAGCGTATGAATGAAAGAATTTATTGTTGCTATCTCCACTCTGTAACCACTGTATCTTAGAGCGTTGCTTACAGTAAATCTCTTTTTCATGATATAGTGCAACTGATGTTCCTTGAGCCTCGAGATACTCGGCATCCGAACCCCCTAAGCCATTCTGAAACTAATGTATAATGGTCTTACAATATGTTATCCTCTGCTGAAATTTATCTTTATCAATTCAATACCATCATTGTAAATTTCTAGCCACTGTGTTAAGCTTCTCTACTACCCGGTTGCCACTCCCTGTCCAACAACTTTGAAGGATTAGGTCACGATATTCATCTCTTTTTCTCCACTCATTATTGAAGTAGTAGCGCATCATGGTCACTAGTGGCCATACTCACATATCGAATGATATGGTTCAGAAATTGCTGAAACCATCTCTCACTAGCCAATCCCCTATTAAGTATTTACCTCAAGATTACTTTACCATTGTAAGTGCGCTACCATGTGAATGGAAAGCCCACGAAACCTATATCCAATAATCTACTCTCATCGATAGTCTCTTGGAATGCATTAATATCGGCCATGGAAGGTGCAGCTCTTCCTTGCTTCTCACGAACATGAAGTAGTTCATTAAAGTCTCCTAGTATAGTCCAAGGAACCTCAACGTTACACGCAAGTAATTTTAATAGAGACCACGATAATTGTCTAAGGTGTCTCCTCGGCTGACCATAGAAACCCATAAAATACCATGACATGGAACCTATGATAATATCAGTATTAATATGGAATACATCATAAGTTTCAAGATGCACTGAGCATGAAGAATCCCACAACAAAGCAACACCAGCTCCTAAAATTGTACCTCTAACATGAAAAGAACGAGAGAACCTCATTTTTTCGCAAACATACTCAATACGGGAAAAAGAACATCTAACCTCCATCAAGAAAATTAGTTTATGTCATAATTGGGCCCCTAATTCCTTCAATTCTCGAACTGCTGCAGCTCGACCCAAACCACGATAGTTCCAACAAAGGAGATTCATAACTCCTGGTGGTTTTGCTCCTCTACAGAACCCGCCTCTAGTAATAAAAAAGATCCACTAACCATCGCATATGGACTTCAAAAATCAGCAAATGATGAACCACTTAAATCCACCCTTCTCCTTTTGAGTTCGGTGAGAACCTCCGTTTCTTCCATATGAACAACCGCTTTTGCCTCCATTGACCTCAAAAGAGATGTAAAGTTTTTTATACATTTGGGGTCATAAAATCACTACTTTTCTCTTTCCAAAGATTTTGTGATCCCCCTGATAATGAACACAAAGGTTGTTGTCCCCTATTATTTGCTAATGAGTCTACCAGCACTCCCTTCTTACCTTCATTCACTACCCCGCAGTCCCCCATTATAATCAATTTAGACCTAACACATGTATCACGAGTCTATGAATTATAATCCCCTACGTCAGCCTTCTCTTAATTTTCTTGTGGCCCTATAATACCAGCAAAGTACCTCAGCCACCTATCTCCCTGCTTCGATACAACAGGCCGAGTCACTGCCCGAATTGATAAATCAAACTTCAAGTCTCGTTTGTCCGAATTAGCATCAAACATTTGCTCATAAAACTTATTAGAATGGCTAATTATCCCACAAAGAAAACAAAAATTTGGAAGTCTCTCATACTTGAATGTAATGAGATTCCATTTACCACCTGGTTTTTAATCTTCATTGTCATTCACAGTGGTTTTCTGATATCAATTGAGACTCGAATATGCAAAAACAATTTCCAAAAACCATCTAAAGATTTAGCATCTGATTTAACAAACTTCCCTACATAATTTCCTATATTTCGTGCCATTTTCTTAGTCAAGAAACAAGACTGCAAGTCAAACACTTATAGCCAAAAATCTGTCTTAAACATCGGTACAGTCTTCGGGGTCATTCTAAGGTCGAAGTTCTTGATTACAACTAATCTTTGTTCAAAGGACCAAGGGCCTTCATTGAGAATTCTATCTACATCCAGAATATGGAAAAGTCATAAGCAATAGATTGTCAGTTCAATTTCCCGGATGTTAATCCCCTTTATTAGACGCCAAACGCCTGCCATGGTACTGTGAAACACACTCATATTGAATGATCTATCTGATATAACTTTGGCTAATAATAATAAATGAGATTCACTCCCATTTTCACAGGCATCATCCTCTGCACAAATGTCAAGTATGGATTTTTTACAGTGATAATTAAGAATAAAGTAGCTAGATTAGAGAGAAATGGGGAGAGAAAACAGAAGAAGATGATGAGAAAAGAGAGGAAATAGATGAGAGAAGAATATTTGAGAGAGAATAATATCTGATATTTTCATTGATTGCCCGATATAACTGATAACAATGGTTTAAAAAGGAATAATTCTACCGGCCATAAGGATAACTCAAACAACAGTCCAAAATTGCTAAACTAATTCTATCCATAAAGGCTCCTATTATACTATGGCTGTTGCCTTACGGAAAATAACAACACACTATAATTAAAACTAATTACTATTAATAATATTCATTCCTAATAATCTTTATACGTGATAATACTCCCCCTTAAGAAAGTCTTGTCCTCAAGACTTAGACAAGAGTTGATCGACCATAGGACCTCTTTCTTTTAGTACATCGAACATTTTTACCATATTAGCCTTAACTCCCCTCCTTGCTTCCATATTTTCTGCAAGCCTCCCTTTGGTATCCCTTCTAACCATTTTCCATTCAAGGTACAAATCAACATGTGTTCTGGGATGCAGCCTTGCTTTCGATATGTCCAATTCAACCCCCTTCGACAATTGCTTTTCTCGATGCCCATATTTCTTGATCTCCTCTTTAAATTCAGGTTGTAAGTCATCATACTCAGCCCTTCCTTCTTCATTTACTTTAAGCTTATCCAGGTGTGAAGACCCAAAGTTTAGGAATCAGGTGTTGCAATTCATCCTAATTTTTCTCTTTGAAAACTGCACCTTCAATTTCTCTACCACTATCAATAAGAAACTCACATTCCCTAGCTATAGTTTTAATAATGTTGATATTGTCTTTGGTAAGCATTTGCACAGTAAGATTAGCTGAAGGACGCTAGGAAGTAAATCCAGAAGCTAGAACAGGATCATCGGGAAAAATTCCAATTTCTATGCCCATGTAGACAATACATAGCAGGTAGTCTAAACTTTCTTCAACATGAGAATTTGTTCTCTTATCCCCAGTCTCATATAGAAAACCATGAGTTGATTGATTAATGGAATCATATGCTTGTAGGAGGCCTTGAGTTTAGTGGTTATATTGTCACTCCAAGCCAACACTATTTCTGAAGCACCTTTAAAATGGGCACGTAGGCCTACTTCAAGAAGTTCTACCACTACTCCAATTCCCTTGGACTCAAAATGATCATCCTTCACAAGCTTGACTGCTTCTCATTTAGTATGAAAATCTCCACTCGAGCCAAGGAAATATCCAATCTAGCAACACCCTCAATTGGAGCTCCTAATATGTCTCATTTTCCTCTTGTACTAACCATAACTTCACCACTAGTGCTGATAAATATGGATTATCGCAGGATTTTTATAGAAGAATCAGGTAGTTTAGAGCACAAACTTGAATTATTATCGGGTTGGCCTAATTCTTTGACATTTAGGCGAATACCTGAATTTACAAGTATCATAAGATAATTTGTTAAAGTACCAGCTTTGTAACTAAAGATAATTATTGTTGATCCCATTGTCTCACAAGCTGCCAAATGTTTCATCATCTTCTTTATGGTAAGGGCAAGCCTTAAGGTCACAGCAAGAGAAAAGCTTAAGGAAAAGATAAAATCATCACCCTAATAGCTTAGTAAGTGCCCAACAAAATGTGTAAAGAATTTCAGCAGCAATAACACGAAAAAAGCACAATTAAGATTTTCCCCTTTAACCATTACAATCTCAACAATTATTCCAATATCAGTTCAACCTGATATATGGGTATAGTAAAATCTTATCCTTTATCCAATTATTAACATCTACAGTAGTAATCTCATCCACCATTGGAGGATTTCCATTGAAACCATTGCTAAGGTTTGCAAAAGAATTCAACAAACTTAGCCGTAACAAGGCCGAGTGTAGGGCCAAATGGAAAATATTGAGAAAGTAAGTCCATGGATCACAGGGAAAATTTACAAGTAGAGTAGATGAATTTAAGATAAAAACCTGATTGGAGGAATCTTGCATCCGAGAATGAAAACCACTAGCCATTTGAGCTTGGTTATATAGCTGAATTTCTTCTTTTGAATTAAGAAGACAAAAGAGCTCCTTGACTGAAAGTTTCATGGGCCGTTGTGTCCTTTTCAAGCTATCCTTGGGCCACGGTCTATTTTTCAATAAATCCTAACCTTACTCCTATACTTAAAGCCTAAACTTATAGCAGTCATCTTCCCCCTTTTTCTAATTTTTATGCGCCTCTTTCTCCTCCGTACAAGCGCTACCACTCTCCCACTATATTTTTCGACAATGAACGATTCTTCACCAGGTCTACCGTTATAAATGCTTCTCCTTTCTTTTCTGTCTCGTACTAGTGTGCAAGCTCCACCTTTTCTGCGTCTTTTTCTCCAATTTTGTCTTAGTCCGCCTACACATCATCCTCTATAACTTCCTTGTTTAATCAACACTTTTTCCTGCTCCAGTTTCTCTTTGTCTCCCACTATCGAAATTACAGATTTCAGCTCCATTACTTGTTCTTTGAAGCCACTACCTTTGGTTCATGTTTCAACCTAGTACTATCAATTTCATCTATCAGCAGGTCACTAGTAATTGCTTTTACAATCTCCATATCCTTTTCTGGCTTTTCTTTGAACAATGGAACTCCAACTTGAGGAACTGAAGCATTTTAAAGATCTTTAGGCTTGAGTTCTTCACACTAATTCCTTTCATTCTCTGGGTATTTTTCTGTGAATATTTCCTTTTACATGTCATACTCATTCTAAGTGTCATCCATTCTTTAATCGAGCTAGGTTTTCTTCGATTTTTATAGCATTGTTTCAAAAATATGGGTCTCCTGAGGCAGGTGCAAGAATCGAGGCTTTGATACCATTGTCAAGTATGGACTTTTGACAATGATAATTAAGAATAGAGCAGCTAGATTAGAGAGAAAAGGGGTGAGAAAATAGAAGAAGATTATGAGAAAATAGAGGAAATAGATGAGAGAATAATATTTGATATTTTTATTAATTATCTACAATGGTTTAAATAGGAATAATTCTACTGGCTATAAGGAAAGCTCACACAATTGTCAAAAATTGCTAAACTAATTCTATCCATAAAGGCTCATATTGTACTATGGTTGTTGTTGCCTTAGGGAGAATAACAACACACTGTAATTAAAATTAATTATAATTAATAATCTACTTTCCTAATAATCTCTATACGTGACAACAAACAAATCCGTCATCATTGTCTTTGCTTTCCAAAGTCACTTTCTCACAGGCTCTCGATTTCCTTAGTAGCCATAATAATGTAGTCCAAACGCACACAATCTCTAAATGAAAAGAAAATTCTGATTAGAAAAGATACAAAAGAAACAAGCAAGGAGAAAAACTGTCAATGGCAGTTACATAACCGCCACAATGAGTATCTCAGAGCGTTGATGATGTAAAATTATGAGAAACTCCAACATGGACAAAGTAAAAAGTTGACTCAACTAAATTGGTGGCTTAATTAATTAGATGGCAAAATTTGTGTATAAATAGACCTATGATCTTTGCTAATTCTTCATCCCAAAATCAAATGTCTTCCTATTCTTAAGGCTTTATTCTTCTTTCTCTTCTCCATTGTAATATTTCTTTAAGTGAAATATTAATTTGGTAGTGTCCGAGGACGTAGTCAAAAATTAGCTGAGCCTCATTAAATTGTTGTTGTTCTCTCAATTTTATTTTGGTTTTAGCGGTAATTTTAATTTGCTAGTCGTTTCAATAACAATATGTACCAGAGCGTTGGTTTTAGAAGAAATTAGTATGCTCTGTGCGCCGTAGGTGTACTACGGTCGACACATCAGAAAGTTTTTTCTACTTCTGATCCTATTATCTAATTGACATTTAGCAAATTTAAAATTATTATTAAAACAATTTTTGGTAAAATCTAGAATAATAATAGTATATTGTCTCAAGTAAATCGAAAAAATTCTGTCACCAAGCGATAAGAGCCTAAGGAAATTAGTGTGCAATTGAGACCGTTTGTGACTCGACCAATTGCCCGGGAATTTTTTCTAGCACACTTGAGTAATATTATTATTTATGATTTTACGGTTTGGCTGAAATGGAGAATCCATTTGCAATGAAGGCATCCACATCAAATACTTCAAGTATTTTTCATAGAGTTACTAGAGTAAATTTGAGTGTGGTGGTGGAAATCTTTGATGGTAGCGGTCATTTTGGCATGTGGCAAAGTGAGGTTCAGGACACCTTATTTCAACAGGGTCTTGACATTGCACTTGAAAGAGAGAAACCAGATGAACTAGGAGAAGGAGATTGGAGTACCCTCAATTGGTTGGCTTGTGGTACAATTTGGTCGTGCTTATCTAGAGAGCATAAGTATGCATTTTGCAAAGAGACTTTAGCTATTAGATTAATGATGGCATTAAAGGAGAAGTTCTTAAAGAAGAGCAGTCAGAATAAGCTTTACATGAAGAAAAGGTTGTCCCAATTTACGTTCACTCCTGGTACCACAATGAACGATCACATCACTAGTTTTAATCAGTTGGTTGCTGATTTGTTGAACTTGGATGTGATATTTGGAGATGAGGATCTTGCCTTAATGTTGTTGGGATCCCTTCCGGAGGAGTTTGAGTTCCTAGAAACCACTCTACTTTATGGGAAGGCTGCTGTAACTCTCAGTGAAGTCTGTGGAGCTTTTTATAGCTATGAATTGAGGAGGAAGGATAAATTGGATGGCTCAAACGGAGGGACTAAAGCCTTAATAGTTAGAGGACACCTAAGGAACCAGGCAAAAGGAAAGAGGGATGATCAAAGGCAATGTCGAAGTTGAGCAAAGATGAATGCGCCTTTTGTAGAGAAAAAGGGCATTGGAAAAATGAGTGTCCTAAGTTAAAGGAGAGAGGCCAATCTGACAAAGTCAAGACTGTTGCGGTGGCTGAGTATGATATAGACTCAGATTGTTCACTTGTTGTATCGAGTATTACCAGCTCTTCTAGTGTTTGGCTTCTTGATTCCGAATGCAGTTATCATATGTGTCCTAATCGAGAATGGTTTTATCATTTTGAAAAACTAGAAGATGGAGTAGTATATGCAGCAAATGATATTTCTATTACCACACATGGGATTGGTCCCATACGATTGAAAAATCAAGATGGATCAATCAAAACTTTGAAGAAAGTTCGCTATGTACCATATTTATCAAAGAATCTCATTTCTGTGGGAGCCTTAGAAGAAGAAGGTTTCATCGTACGAGCAGATGGTGGAGTTATGAGGATAATTTCTGGTGCACTGGTGGTGTTGGAGGGAGTTAGAAAGAGTAACAGGTTGTATCATTATCAGGGTACTACTGTTATTAAAACTGCTAAATTGGCTTCTAATAATGAGGTGTTGGAAGCAGTCGGATTATGGAAGATGCGCTTGGGACAAGTTGGTTTGGTGTATCAGCAAGATAAAGATGGTGATATGGATAAACATCGATCAAATACTGGTTATGTGTTCACTTTGGCAGAAGGACCGGTGTGTTACAAGTCTACTTTACAGTTACCAGATGCTTTGTTTATGACAGAAGCAGATATGGCATGCACAGAGGTTGTAAAAGAAGCAATCTGGCTTCAAGGGTTGCTTGATGAGTTGGGGATTCGGCATAATCACGTGAAGGTGCATTGTGATAGTCAGAGAGCTATTGTGTTGGCTAAGAATCAAGATCATCATTCAAGGACGAAGCATATTGATGTTCATTACCACTTTATACGAGATGTTCTCAAAGAAGGTGGAGTTGCAATTCGAAACACAGAGAATCTAGCTGGTATTTTGGTAAATATTGTAAGCTTTGTCAAGTTCCAATGTTATTTGGACTTGATTAATGCTATTAGAAATTGAAGACCGCATTGGAAAACATTACACAAGATAAGAGATTGAAGATGTGGACTTTGTCAAGGTGGAGATTTGTAGAAATTGTGACAAAGTCCAAAATGAATAAAGTAAAAAGTCGACTCAACTAAATTGGTGGCTTAATTAAACTGGAGGCTACATTAATTAGGTGGCTAAATATGGTTGAAAGATGGCAAAATTTGTGTATAAATAGACCTATGATCTTTGCTAATTCATCATCGCAAAATCAAATGTCTTTCTATTCTTAAGGCTTTATTCTTGTTTCTCTTCTCTATTGTAATATTTCTTGGAGTGAAATATTAATTTGGTAGTGTCCGGGGAACGTAAGCAAAAATTGGCCGAACCTCATTAAATTGTTGGTGTTCTCTCTATTTTATTTTGGTTTTAGCGATAATTTTAACTTGCTAGTCGTTTCAGCAACAGATGAAACAATCCAAACAGGAAACCAATCACACAGGGAAGCATTAAATAATCTGTCGATGATAATTAATCACTGGAAAAATCAAGAGACAAACCCTACGGCATCAAACCAAGGGAGAATAGAAACCTAGCGGAGAGAACCCTGGGAAAATCAACGATATGCAAATTTTAAGTTTGAAATAGGTGCACATATGGCTGATCCAGTGAGTGGATAGCATATAACTGAACCATATATTCAAATATATGAACCGTGATGATATCTCTGTTGAAGTATCTAGCAACATGCAAAGCCTCGCATAAATTCTTATGACCCCAAATTATGACTTAAAATTAAATTATTTCTCCTACTTGTTCTACCGTAAACATAATTTATTTAGAAAAATATAAAATAAAATATATTTGTTTATTTATTTATTAAAAAAAATTTCTGACAATCAATCAACTAATCCTGATCATTTTTCTGTGATTGATGATCAAACCTAAATAATTTAGGAGATAGGAGCATGAAAATGGGTGCAATAAATCCGGCAAGACATATAGCATTCTTCACTTCGATTTCCACAATGTTCTCTTGTGCATTACCCTTCACACTTATAATATTTGGATGGATTAATCCCATTATTATCATAACTAACACCCATATTACATTAATTGAAGTATTCACACCTCTCATCTCCATCATGCCTCTTTTATTCAATGATTTGTATGCTTCTAATTTTAGGTAAATTTCTCCCCCTCTTTATACACCAAACTGTGTTGATAAATTTTTCACAAGTTGGATACTCTTCAAATCGCCAAGGATATGAGTGTTGTTAACTATATGCTAGTTTTATTCCCAATTTTATTAATATTGCCAGTTTTCAAATATTAGTTTTGATTGCTTTAGAATCCATGGCAAGAAATTTAAAAGTTCAAACATTTTTACTTTTATTAATTTCTTATTGGAATCCTATCAATTTTCGTATTTCAAATTACTCCAGATGTAGAAAATAAATTCATTTTGCGAAATAAGTGAAATATAAAAAGTTGTTTAGCCAATTAAATCAAATCTCTAGAAATGCCTATCATTAGCAAGACCCGTCCTGATATTTTGAGTGCCCTAAGCGAAATAAGAAATATGCTAACTTAAAAAAAAGTCTAAATTTAAATTTTCACTTAAAACAAAGTTTTAGGTCATGACATAAACACAATTTTTAAGTTTGGTATAAATACAAATATGCATTCCAACAATTAGTTTTTTATTTTTATTTTTTTAACTTATTGTTCATTTATCTCTCGAACAATTAGTTTTTTACATGTCACTTCAGATTTTTACGTTTGCCTCTATTTTCTCTTTGAAACAACATTCATTATAATTTATATTTTTCAAAATTTTTTTGAACTGTTAGATATTTATTAGATCCGTAGAAATCAGTAAAATAAGAAGATTTTGAATATAAAATACTAGATAAATTTTTAATAGATGTTTAATGAATTTATAAGGAATCAAAACTTGAAGAAAAGATTGTTAACAAATGTCTAATACATTTCTAATATTATCGTAACTTCAAAATAGATGTACGACAGATCAGAAATTGAAATAGATTTTTAATAGTTTTCTAATTGTAATAAATCATTCCAAATGAAGCTACTGGAAATGAGGTGGACAACCCACAATTACCGCAATTGCCTGTCTATTGGACTGAAACGTCCTATTCTCTTTTCCAGCAACGGTGCTCTTCGAATCTTCTTATTATTTTATTTTCCAGACAAATCCATCTTCTTTGGTCAATCAAATCTAACGGCCATATCACTTGTTCAATCCATCTTCTTTTTAGTAACCAACACATTACTATTTCATTTCTTCAAAGATTTTCCTTTCTTTGATTTTTGGCAATTAACAGTAACATTGGGTAACCGCCATAATTTTTACTATAAAAGGCTCTACTCTAGCTCTTCTTTATTCAATTCTCTATTTTCTTTTTAAGTGTTCTCCTATTCTGAATATATACATTTGTTGGAAAAATTTTAGAGTCATTTCCAAAGGATCTTTTTATATTTATATACTAGTAAATAATATTTTAAGAAAATTACTTTTAATAGTTAATGTTATTAAAATTCGTTATGTTGTTTAAATTTAAAATATAATTTTTATTAGACTTGCCGCTTTATAACTGGTTCAATGAGTTTTTAATGGATTTTAAATTAAAAAATAGAAGATAAACTATCAAGAATAGTAGTAAATTATTTATACATTCATCATCAAGTTAAACTATTTACAAAGACACATTCCCTTCAATTCTATTTACATACCATGTCATCCACTTGTTCAACCTATTTACATACCATGCTTGTTTCTCCCCTTTATCTTTTAATTTTTTTTCTTATTTCTCATTTATCTCTCAAACCATTTATTTTTATGACATATCGCTTTAGAGTTTTTTGTTCGTCTTACTTTTATCTTCGAAATGACATCCATTGTGACATTTTCGAATTTTTTGAACTAATAGACATCTGATAGATGTCTAATAGACATGTGATAGAAGTCTGGTAAACATATGGTAGATATTAGTTTTTTATGGTTGTTTATGGAATCATTATGTTAGTTTGTGTAAATCTTGAAATCAAACCACCAGCTAAACAATGATAAATTAGTGGCGAAAATAAAATAAATAACAAGAAGAGAAGAGAATCGAGATACGATTTATAGATCAAGAAAAGAACGCAAGAACAAATCCAATAGAGAGAAAGTACAAAATACATATAATAAGAGAAAAAAGGCTAATGAAAAAAATAGATTTCACACATTTACCAAACTTCTACCACATGTCTATCAGACTTCTATAACATATCTACCAGACATCTACCACATGTCTATCAGTTGAAAAAGTTCAAAAAAGTCACGGTGGATGTCATTTCAAAGATAAAAAAGGAGACGAACAAAAAACTCTAAAGCGGCATGTCGAAAAAATCAACGGTTTGAAAGATAAATGTAAAAGTAAATAAAATAAAAAAAAAGTTATGAGTGTAGTTGTAAATATTTTATTTTTTCCAAATTATTTTATGAAGAGGGGTGTTTTTTGCGAGAGCCCCAAATAGAAACAAAAATATGAGTTTTATATATGTCTCAAATGAGGAACCATTTGTGTTGTAACGTGGAATTTATAGAAAAAGCCAGGTTTTTTATACTCTTCTCTCATCCAATGGTTGATAATTGATGAGCATTTAATCAATTCTCAACCATTCGATGAGGGAAAGGTATAAAAAGCTTGACTTTTTCTATAAATTTCCGTTTTAACGAGTTTTTTTAGTGCTAGCTTATGTACTCTCTATAAATAGGGGCTCTTTATATTAATGGGCTAAAAAAATAAAGATATTTGGTCAAAAAAATAACAAAAATAAAAGAAATAGGGAAAAATATTCTCATCTTTACATTACAGTGGAAACAAATCCACACAATCTCTTCCACTTCCTCTCCCTCTCCCTCTAGCACGATTTCACAGCCAAAACGTAATTCAAAAAACCTCTGATCAGCTCGATTCTTCGACTCTCAAGGTACCCATTGATTTGAAGTTCTACTTTCACTCGGTTGAGAATCGCTATTTCAATTTTCTAATTTATCTTTTCAATTAAAAACTATACATTTTTCCTGCAGGTTATCTTGTGATTGAATCATTTGCAGAAACGCATGAAATCGATGGCATGATAAAGAGAATGGATTGATTAGTTTGACTGTAACTCCACGGCCTCAATTTTCTCCACCAAAAATCAAGTGCATACCAAAATTTGTTTTGTATAAATTCAATTTTGAGTTTTCGCTTACATATGGCCGATGAGGTAATAAATCTTTGCTTCTTCCATTGTTTACATAGAGCTGTTGTTGAGAGGAGTAACTATTTTCCCCCAATTCTGTTCTGAATTATATCTTGCAAATGTGTAGATTAAGTGTTTATAGAAATGCCTGAATGAAGTTTAATTAATGAATATTTAATTTACATTAGATGTCTATATGATTTATATTGGATGTATGTTGGATTTCTATCAATTCTAACATATTATTAATTACATGTCAGATTCTATAGTTGAGGGTAGTAAGTGTGGATTGTATTATTCTTTTTGTTGAATAGGTGGAAGAGTCTTTTCTCCTTCTTTGGTCCCTAGCATGCAATGGAGACCTAGAAGTTCACCCCAAAATCAAAATGAGCCGGTATCTTATCTATCTCATGCATATGCATTTTCTGTATAGTGACTGGGGTTGATACAATTAGTAATTGGAGGAATTTTAGCGTAGGGAAAAATATACTTCAATAAATCATAATAAGGTTATACAGTAGCATGACACTACAAGCCACTAACTTAGTATCTTGAAGCTTATATTTGTTCAATTCATCATCATACGTGCTACCAAATGTCAATATTACAAGCCAATGAGGAGCAAATTGCAGAATTAGAGAAAGGAAAACCATATCCTATATCATCAGTCTTATCTTATAACAAGATGCACATGATTTTTTCTATGCAAATTTCTGCAGATAAAGAACCTCATAGTTACACTAAAGCATCCAAAACCAAGTACTGGAAAGAAGCTATGCAAACAGAAACAGATGCTTTAAATGAAAATAAGACATGGAGTATAGTTACTTTACATGATGGAAAAACTCCAATTAGTTGTAAGTGGGTCTACAAGGTGAAAAGGAAAAGTGATGGAAGTGTAGAAAGATATAAGGCAACGCTAGTAGCTAAAGGGTACACACAATAAAATGGAATAGACTATTTGGAGACCTTTTCCCCAGTTGCCAAAATAACAATAGTTAGGGTGCCACTTGTGAGCACGGGCTTTTCAGTGACCCACGAAACGATGATGATGTTTTGCTCTAACCTATTTATGAGCCTGTTGTTCTATTCCTTCATAGTCGAATCGCATTTGGCAAGTATTTTCGTGATGAGATTGGGACTTTAATCGCGTCGGTTTCCTTGACCGGTTAATTAATATGGTTTCATTAAAATAAATATAAGAAAATAATAATATAATAATAATAAAAAAATAAAAATAAAAAAACAAAAAGTGGTCTGCCCTCGGCGGCGCCACCATCCACGGCGCCGCCATTGTCGGAGAAGCGAGACGCACCCCTCGTGTGGTGAGCACCGCCCCCGTGCGCGTCTCGCCGCGCTCTCCCGTGTCTCGGCGGAATTGGCCATAATGTGCCACGTCGCCAGACGTGCCCCCGTGCGCATTTCACAGCATGCTGCGGCGTCTTGCCTTGCACCTGGGGCGGCCGTTGCAGTGTTTGGGTTTCAAAAGCTACACGGGCTCCCGGGTTTGTCGCCAGTTCATTGTTTTCACTCTCTAAGTCGGGATAAACTTAATTTTTTTGGAAAATTTATATTTTCTAGGGACTAACTGAGTTATTTAGAGTGAGAATCGCCTATATAAACTGATTTAATCATCTAATTCAAAAAAATTTGCCAATTAAAATCTTGAATTTCACATTTAGGGTTCTTAAGGCTTTTAGAGGGAGTAAGCTTCATAAAACTGAGGAAACTTGATTAATAGGCTTAATCTTTCAGTATAATCTCTAAAATGAAGTAGAAATCACAGGTTAAACGAGTTTAAATGGGATTTAGAGACTTTTTTCACAAAATTACTAAAATCCGTCACTAAGTTCATACCCTTTTTCGACACAGTTTCGTCGGATTTCGTCACAAATTCGTCACAAAGCTTGTCAAACATCCGGTTTGAGTCTGAAAACTTGGATTCACGGCCTAGAGGTAACAAAACTGAGTTTCATTCTATTTTAATTAATTTACTTAATTATTTTGCTGGCCTTGGTTGTTTTGGGGTCTTCTACCAGTTTTTTTCGGTATTTTTACAAATACCATTCCCGGTGTTGTTGGTTTCCTTTTTGTCTCAAAGCCAAAAAATTAAAGTTATTTTATCATTTTAAGTCCAGATCTACTGAAATATCGTGGGAATCGACTTAAAATTTCGGTAATCTTGAGTTTTCGGGTGTAAAAATACTGATTTTGGTCCGTTTGGCATTTTTCTGTTCCAAATACTCCAGCGGGCATCCAAATGCTCTAGCAACCTGTCAAACGCTGCAACGGCAGCATTTGGAGTGTCACGACAGCGCTTCAAATACCGTCCCAGTGTTTGGACTGTCCCTGTTTTTGGCCCTTTTATCGTTTTATTTCATTTTTTACCCCGATTTTTATCCGAAAAATTTCTGAAAAATCTCATATATTCTAGAATTAAATAATATTATTTTTAATCTTCTTTTATTTATTTATTAATTATTTAATTGGTTAAATCTTCATTTAATGGCTTAAAAATGGTTTTTCACCTAATAAATCCTTAATAAATATTTCTACCATAACATAAAATCCCAAAAATATTCTGTGATTTTCTTAATTAATTTTAGACTGTTTGGTTTATTTAATTAATTTTTAAGTTATTTAGATAATTAATAAATGCCCAAAAAGATGTGTTTTTAACCCTGAAAAATCTTAAAAATATTTTTTCCTCCATGTGTGATTTTATTTCCGCGTATTAGTATTTGTGTGTCATTTGTGATTATTTGTGTGTGATTTATTATATTTGGAACTATTTCGGTGTTGGCAAGTTCGGTTGAAACCTAAATTCGGTCTCTCGGTACTTATTTTCCCGCACTAGAAAATGTATAAGATATGTAAAACCATGTAATAATTATTTATTTGCATTATCTATGGCTTTATCGCATGATTCGCCGCATGATGTATGAATTATTTTAACCGAAAGTTCTAATTAAGAGGATTCAAATCGCATAAGAACTAAAGTCACGTTTATTAACCTGTAAATGGTTTGATTTAATAAATGAAAAGTAAGCAACATCATTTGAACTCGGAATCTCTATTTTAAGGTACGGTCTAACCACCTGGTGGGAATATCGTACCCAAATTTCCAATAGAGCTAAACTGGGTGGCAACTCTGTCTTAAAATACGGGATTCCGTGTCTCGTATCTCTTAACACTTAAATTGGACTAAAACATCAACTTCAACATCGATTTCATCAGTCTATATTTTCATCATACTAAAATGAGGATCAATCTCCCGGTTCGCTTCATCGCGCTCGTTATGTCCCTTCCCACCTCTCACACGGGTCGAGGGGAAAAGGTCGTCTGCTTATAGTGGCGACTTTGCTGGAGATTTCCTCTTAACTTAAAACTTGAAAATCACTCTCATTTTAAAAATTTAGTTAAAGGATTTTGATGATGTGCCAAAATCATTTTTAAATCAAAGCTTTAATTCTTATGCCTTTTGAATCCATCGCGTAGTTAGATACTAGGCTAAGGTGTCATTATCTCACTCCCATGAAGCTCACTTGTATACCTTATGCACGCCAGGAATTTGGGATATATGTGGATGGATCACTCGTTTCAACCAACGCATAATTCCCGCGATAACACTCATTTGAGGAGTGGTCGAGTTACGCGGAACTAAGGTAAATAAGACCCTTCTACAGTATCGTTCTACGATACCAGCAGTTTGAGACCATAAACCGTGTTAGATAAAGCCATAGCAACTTCCCCTTAAGAAATCACCAAAACACGCATGTTTTAGATTTAGGTCGCATAATCATCTACAGTTAGTTGGCATTTGAGTTAAGCCTCAGATTTTTTGAATGGCGTTGCGCGGGGGTCATAAGGTTGGAAGAAGTTCGCTTTTCGCATGCAATTTATGTTGTGCTCATGCATACTCACCTCATGTATAGACTGCCTATGGCCGACTTTTATTTTGATCTTTCGCTTACCTCTACCCTCCCCTCGCTTGAAGGGGGAATTTAACAAAATGCCTGAGATCATTCAAGCCCCAAGGAACCATATCTAGTTTGCTCGGCATAGCAAGGGGTTCGCACGTCTCATGTATTTTGGGGTTAAGCTTCGCATCATAAGCTTTTCTTCTCTCTACCTCTCTAAACCACCCTTGTATATACCGCATTCATCACTCGAATAATTATGTAACCATTCACTTCATCCATGGTTTGATTCGGGCTGATCATCTTATGGTTTCAGAGAGAGTAAGACTGAGGCACCGCTACCGTCTCAATCAAGTTTTGAGCTCAGTTCTAGAATCCTACTCTTCTACTATGTCTGATTTACTTCCAGTTAGTGGGGTACTGTCTAAGGGTACTTCTTTTCCTCCTCTCCCTTCCCCTGATCAGAGTTAGACTCCGTTGAATACCGAGATCACCAATGTTATGGCTATATTTCTTCAGTCTTACTTGTTCCGAGCTTCTATCCAAGAGCAAGTCTGTTCAGTGTTAAAAGAAGAGAGGAATGATCAGAGGCCATCAAGGTTGGTAATTCAAGCTCAAAGATAGATAGAGGTCATTTAGAATGGGTTAGGTCATGTTCTATCGATTGCGACGCCAGCTTTAGTTCCCTTTGATTCCGCCTTTACTACCTATTTAGCCAAATTAGTTTTAATTTAGGCAGGCTTCAGTTCCGCCGCTTCCATCCTTTACTCCCCCGACCTTTGATTTTCCTTCTCTGAATTCGATGCTTATGTCACAAGCTACTATTTTCCCCACTTTCTCAAGGGGATTTACTCCACAAATGACTGTACCTTTAAGTGGTTTTACCCTTCCTCCGACACTCCCGATATCATTTTCACCCTTTCCTCTAGTCTCATGATCTCTCCAAGGGGGACTGTTTATCCTCCAAACCCTTTCGCACCTAACTTGCAAGTTTATACTTGAGTTGAGACCCCTTATCGTCCACCTTTTCAGTTTAGCATTGCTTCTGCTCCGAGCTATCAGGTCACACATTCTTCAGGTGTGACACCAAATTATTAGGTCATGCAATCTCCGAGCATGACACCCAAAGTTGAGGCACTCCTTCATCAGCTATTGGCTGTAAACAAGAAGAAGGAAGAAGAGAAGGATAAGGATTGGGTCCCAAAGAAATTCTCGATGCTAATGATGGAAGCCTACACCGGTGAAGGTCCCCCCAAGTCCCACATTTTCATGTACGAGCGAATCATGTGAGTTCAAAAGATCGGTGATATAGTCCTTACAAACTTATTTCCACGTACTTTGGCCGGACCAGCGCTTGAATGGTACAATACTCTCCCGGAGTCGATGATCCTTGATTGAAAACTCATGTCTGAGGCTCTAATTGGTCACTATGGTTTCAATTTGACAATGGAAACCACCATTCAGCATCTTGAGGCAGTTAAGCAAAAGCAAGGCAAGACATTTAAGTCCTACTTCAATCAGTGGATGGCCACTCAGGTCCTATTAAAGCAAAAGCTCAGCCTTAACGAAATGATCCTGAAGCTTCTCGATGGGGCTCTTCAGGTTCTTTATAAGGAAATGGAAACCGATTGTTTCAAATCTTACACAAAGGTATTTGAGAAGGCGAGAAAATTAAACGCCGAGAAGAAAAAGAGAAGGCGAATAAGCCAAACAACAAACCCTGGTTTAATAAGAACAACAATTCTGGAGCTTTTAAAGTTGCTCCTATACCGGCCAAGGAGAAGACATCCACAGTTCAACCCATCGCTCAAGAGAATGTCTCTATAATTCAAGCTACACCATTTTAGAAGCCTGCTTAGAAAGCGTTCATATCTCCGTGGAAACTACCTCTTAGTATCCTTTTTGCCAAGCTGCGAGAGAAGGGCGTGCTTAACTCTCTTCATGATCCTATGCCCCGGGGAAAAAGGGAATCTTTATCGCTATCATGTTCAAGTAGGGCATAAAATATATCAATGCAAACCTATGGGCAGGACCATTTGGCGCTTAGTGAGAGAGGGAAAAATGGAACAGCTGGCAAGGAAAACTAGTACTGAGGAGAAGCCATCACCGAGCTCGAGCAATGAGGTAGGTGCGATCGATTCCGGTCTCCCTGAAGAAATTGTGTTGGCCATGGTCTTCTCCGGTTCAGCCGACACCATTATGGAAGCTAATTCTACTACCAAAGTTAACAAGAATCTCGTGAGGTCTCTAGTGAATGAAGGAGACAAGTCATCAGCAGAACAAGTGAAAGTTCTGGATCTCGTCCTGGACGACGCACCAATGAAAGCTACCGAGGATGCCTAATCTACCAGCACCGCAACTCAATTCCCTCCACCTGTGGAGGATGACTATCTATTTATGTAATTTTCTTTTTTAGTACTTTGATGTGAACAATTTTGCCTTTTAGGCACTTTATTTCAATGAAGACCTTGCTTTTGCTTATTTGTTTGATGGTTCGCCCGATGGGTCCATGCATTCATTTTACCATAAGCATAATATGTTCAGTATTCATGACTTTTCTTTAACTGAAATAAATTTGAGTACATGTGACAACCTAAATGGTAACCATTTTTAATGACCTAACCTCTGAGAGAAAAAGAGAGATAGTAAAAGTGCTCAAAAAGATCGTGATAACGCTTTCGCCTGAGCATACATAGTTGTACCCAGGGTTCATCGCCAAAATCGGGCATTGCATCTTCACGCCTAAAATAGAGAAAGAAGCTCAGTTCTTCCTCGGATAGGTTTAATATGTCAATCGGTTCATCGCATGCCACTATGTGCTAACCTATTTTTAAACTACCGAAGAAGTGCCAGCCGATGGTGGAGAAGGAGCATCGCCGGGTCATCTTTGACAGAATTAAAGCTTACCATTTCTTCGCCCACCCATTCTCCAAATTCCCTCCCCCGATACACCATTAGTCCTTCACAACATCCAATCCTTTACGACCACAAACCTTTACTATTTCTCTCCTCATTGGCCATTATCGGCGAGGGGGATATATATATATAATCGGTGAGATTTCGACCCTCATCAATAAATAAACACTACTTCATCATAGTAGGGGTAGTTTACTTCTCAAAATGGGAGAAAGCTGAGCCTTGCACCATCATTACCTCTGAGAGGATGGCCAAGTTCATCGAGAAACACATCTTTGCTCAGTAAAGCCTACCTCGCCACATCATACCAGATAATGGGGTTTCTATTTCAAGGGGCATTGACCGATTTAATAAAGGAATATGAGATCAAGCGTCACAGGGTTTCACCTCACATGCCACGAGCTAATGGGGTAACTAAAATCGTAAACTAGTCTATCAAGAAGTTCCTTCCACAAGATACATAGATTGAGCTGATGAGCTACCATTCACCCTTCAAAGATGTCAAACAAGTGTAAGAACTCCCACAAATTGAGCACCTTTCTCCTTTGTTTATGGAATGGAAGTCGTGCTACCGATTAGAACGGAGATGAAATCTTTAAGAGCCACGCTGGAATCCAAATTAGAAGAATCTGTATGGATAAAAGCAATGTTCAAACAGCCTAGAACCTCGACTGTCCCTCTGGAAGCCTCAAGAGCATGAATCAACAGCAATTGAGTCAAGCATCAGAGGTACCCGTCAAAGGCCAATGATCTGATTCTAAAGAAAGTGAAGCCTACCATCGCCGATCCAAGGGGGAAGTTCCAACCAGATTGGGAAAGAGTTTGCATATTCAAAAAGATGATCGATATAAGGGGCATAAAGATTTTGGACGGTAACGAGTTTGTAAGCCCTATCAATAAAAACAGGTCAAAGCGTTATCATAATCTAACCAAAAAGAATCAAATCTAGAAAAGTAATACATAAAAAATAAATAAAATCAATCACCCGGTGAGCGGTCCTCTATCACTCAGGCAAAAATCAGGGTGTATCCCGCTGATCGATATTCTTCAAAATGGTCAAGCAAAAGTTAAGGTGCAAAATAACCCGCTAGGCTGAAAATACAAAAAAGACGGTCTAGGCAAAGGTTAGGGTAAAGTGACCAACGAGAGTGTGTTGGCTAGAAAACCTTTATAGGCTAGTTAACACCAGAGTTTGGGTCAATAGAAATGGTTATCATCATCGTGCACTCAAACTTACTTCATTTAATGGAAATGTCATTTTACTGAAATCTTTATGTTTGTGCTTGAATGAATATATTGGGCCCTAAAGGCAAAATGTTGCAAGTAAGTCGAATGAAGAGTTTCGTGCAGTCAACCCTATTACTCGAAAGAAAAAGATAAAATGATAACAAAAGGTAAAAATCCTGATAGACTGAAAAGAAGTGATGTTTATGCAAAAGCCGGTATAGTCCGCTGGATTGAAAACCTGAAAAGGGCGGTCCACGCAAAAATTAGGACATAAAAACAAAATGGTAAACAAAGTTTGATAGGCCCATCTCAATGTTCGGGTCTATACAACAATTAAGACAACCAAAACAAAGATAAATGACTCCCATCGATTATATCAAGATATCTGCATTATCGTCATCATTATTAGAGTGCCAGAATATCCTCTGCAATTTCATGGATTCGAAGGGCACAAATCCGTTCTCTGCGCATGTCCACTCCAATCTCGACCACGATCGAGCATCTCGAGTCCGCAACGTCATAATTTTTTTAACTCAGCCTTGGTAGAATTCATTGGTAGTGATAGCGTCCAGCCATTCATCATCCAAAATCTTAAACTTCGCTTCGTGCTCCCTCTTGTCTTCAATACGCTCAATACAACAATCGTTTATGCAGTTGACTTGCCTTCTTGGACAACAAGCGAGAGGGTGTGTAGAAAATGACAATCCGCAACCTAAATATCCGGCCACACGAGCCTCGCGTATACGCCTCAACTTCCCTAATTCTCCACCAGGGGCATTCCCACCTAATTTGTACGACATCCCTGATCTTCTGCCAAAGGTATTTTTGCCTAGTTTGTACCTAATGTAATTCAATATATTCTCTCTCCTAGCAAGCAACTGAACTAAGAAAAATTGATCAGGCAAGTAGTCATGTAGATTAGATGTAGAGGATGATCAATCTGAGCAGCTCATGCATTCATACATCCATGCATAATATTCATAAATGTCATGTCTATACTGAATTCTATAGGGAATGGAGCACAGAAAAGTCCCCTCAAGCTGTCGATCAACCTCAACAATCTCTCCGGACCCCCCCCCCCCCCCCCCCGAAAATCTTAACTCAGCTTATAATTCATTCTTCAATTTTTATTACTTAATTAAAATGGCAAAAAAAAAATTTGTTTACACAAAGTCAATTAAGAAATAAAAATGCAACTCATATCCCTTAGCAATGTCTCAAAACTTTCTTAATAGGTATGCCATAAGGCAATCCCGGTGGTCATCCGATAAGAGACTTCAGAATTCAGATCCCGACTCTCCAGGGGCACCTCAATGCAACCTCCCAATCCTCTAGGGGCACCTTGATGCAACATTTCCGTCTCTTTAGGGGCACCTTGATGCTACTTACTGGTCCGAGAATCCAAAATTCAAAATCCAAGATCCAAAACTCAACCTCAGAATTCAAAACCTTTAAGCCCGAGCCCTTGCTTGGCAAGCCCAAGCTCGAGCTTGGCAAACCTCAAAAGCCCAAGCCCGCGCTTGGTAAACCTCAAAGCCCCATGTCTGCGCTTGGCAAGCCTCAAAAGCCCAAGCTCGTGCTTGGCAAATCCTCAAAAGCCCAAGCCCGTGCTTGGTAAACCTCAAAAGCCCATGCTTGTGTTTGGCAAACCTCAAAGCCCAAGCCCGCATTTGGCAAACCATTTAAGCCCAAGCTCGTACTTGGCAAACCATATAAGCCCAAGCCCTCACTTGGCAAACCCTCAAATTTAAGCTGGGGATCAACACGCTGAGCTGTTTATCCTGTCGCAAATCGCAAGTTGCAGTCCACTGTGCAAAATTATCAACTTGTGCGAATCGCAAGCCGTCTATCAATCGAATGGGGCAAAATCAACCGAGCATTGAATTCTTCCGACTCCCAGATATTTCTAACCTCAGTTTTATTTAATATTCTGCATTTTTTATTGTTAATTGAAGGGAAAAAAATTTGTCTCAAAAAATCAATTAAGCAATAAAAAAGCGGACGTGTTCAATTATGCTAACTGCTTAAAATTTCATTCTTGGTAGGCTTGTTGATGGCACTCCCAAAAAAGCAACCAGTCCAGAATTTCTCGATTCAAAGTTTGATCTTGATCGGTCCATTGATGGTGCATCCCTGAACCACCAGCAGACAACTGACCTAGGTCTTTGACTTTCATAGGTCAGTTGAGATGCATCTCCCGACCATCCATAGACAACAGATTCAAAGAATTCTCTACCTCTGATAGGTCCGTTGATGATGCGTCTCATGACCGTCCGTAGACAACTGACTCAAGGTTCCAATGTCTCAGGTATACCTCTTATCCCTCGCTCTTTCGTGAAATCACATTTGACCTGTCAAATGATAATCTCACGAGGGGTAGCTTGTGAGCAAGGGCTCTTCGGTGACCCGCGGAACGATGATGATGTTTTGCTCTGACCTATTTATGGGCCTGTTGTTCTATTCTTTCGGAGTCAAATCTCGTTTGGGAAGTATTTTCGTGACGAGATTGGGACTTCAATCGCGTCGGTTTCCTTGACTTGCTAATTAATATGGTTTCATTAAAATATATACATAAAAATAAAAATAATAACAATATGATAATAATAAAATAAATAAAAAGTGGTCTGCCTTTGTCGGCACGGTGAGACGCGCCCCGTACGTTGCGGCGTCTCGCCGTGCACCTGGGGCATTTCACCGCGTTCTCGCACGGTGAAACGCGGCTGTTGCAGCGTTTGGTTTTCAAACACTGCACAGGCTCCCGGGTTCGTCGCTAGTTCGTTGTTTTCTCTCTCTAAATCGGGATAAACTTGATTTTTCTAGAAAATTTACGTTTTCTAGGGACTAGCTGAGTTATTTAGAGTGAGAATTGCCTATATAAACCGATTTAATCATCAAATTCAGAACTTTTTGCCAATTAAAATCTTGAATTTCACATTTAGGGTTCTTAAGGCTTTTAGAGAGAGTAAGCTTCATAAAACTGAGGAAACTTGATTAATTCGAGTTCCAAAATGTTATTAGGCTTAATCTTTTAGTCTAATCTCTAAAATGAAGTAGAAATTATTGGTTAAAACGAGCTTAAATAGAATTTAGAGACTTTTTCTCACAAAATCACTAAGTTTGTTGCCTTTTTCGTCACTGTTTCGTCGGACTTCGTCACAAATTCGTCACAAAGCTTGCCAAACGTCTGGTTCGAGTCTCAAAACGTGGAATCACGGCTTAGAGGTAACCAAACTGAGTTTCATTCTATTTTAATTAATTTACTTAATTATTTTGCTGCTCTTGGTTGTTCTCGGGGTCTTATACCCGTTTTCTTTCGGTATTTTTGCAAATACCATTCCCGGTGATGTTGGTTTCCTTTTTGTCCCAAAGCCAGAAAATCAAAGTTATTTTGTCATTTTAAATCCAGATCTACCGAAATATCGTGGAAATCGGCTTAAAATTTCCGTAATCTTGAGTTTTCGGGTGTAAAAATACCGATTTTAGTCTGTTTGGCATTTTTTTTGTCCAAATGCTCCGGTGGGTATCCAAACGCTCCAGCGACATGTCAAACACTGCAACGGCACCGTTTGGAGTGTCACGGCAGCGTTTCAGATGCTGTCCCAGCATTTGGACTGCCAAAAATATCAAAAGGTCCCTATTTCTGTTTTTGGCCATTTTTATCGTTTTATTGCGTTTTTTACCCTGATTTTCACCCGAAAAATTTCTGAAAAATCTCATATAATCTGGAATTAAATAATATTATTTTTAATCTACTTTTATTTATTTATTAATTATTTAATTGGTTAAATTTTTATTTAATGGCTTAAAAATGATTTTTCACTAAATAAATCCTTAATAAATATTTCTACCATAACATAAAATCTCAAAAATATTCTGTAATTTTCTTAATTAATTTTAGGTTGTTTAGTTTATTTAATTAATTTTTAGGTTGTTTAGATAGTTAATAAATGCCCAAAAAGATATGTTTTTAACCCCGAAAAATCTTTAAAATATGTTTTCCTCCTTGTGTGATTTTATTTCTGCCCTATTAGTATTTGTGTGTCATTTGTGATTATTTGTGTGTGATTTATTATATTTGGAACTATTTCGGTGTTGGTAAGTTCGGTTGAAACCCGATTTCGGTATCTCGATATTTATTTTCCCGCACTAGAAAAATGTATAGGATTTGTAAAGCCATGTAATAATTATATATATGCTTTATGTATCGCTTTATCGCATGATTCGCTGCATGATGTATGGATTATTTTAACCGAAAGCTATAATTAAGAGGATTTAAATCGCATAAGAACTAAAGTCATGTTTATTAAAATGTAAATGGTTTGATTTAATAAATGAAGAGTAGGCAGCATAATCCGAACTCGGAATCTCTGTTTTAAGGTGTGGTCTAACCACCCGGTGGGAATATCGTGCCCAAATTCCCGGTAGAGCTAAACCGGGCGGCGACTTTGTCTTAAAATACGGTATTTCGGGTCTCGTATCTCTTAACACTTAAATTGGAGTAAAACATCAACTTCAACATCGATTTCACCAGTCTATCTTTTCATCACGCTAAAATGAGGATCAATCCTCCGGCTCGCTTCACCGCGCTCGTTATTTCCCTTCCCGCCTCTCATGCAGGTCAGGGGAAAAAGGTCATTCGCTCACACTACTTGCCTTAACAGCAAAGAGAAATTGGATTTTGGAGCAGCAGGATATAAACAATGCTTTCCTCCATAGGGAGCTAGAAGAAGTAATCTACATAAAACTGCCTCAAGGTATTAATTTAAACATCCCTAATGATGTTTGTAAATTACAAAATTCCTTGTTTGGCTTGAAACAGGCAAGTAGACAATGGAACACAAAATTGACAGCAGTTTTGAAAGACAAAGGATTCAAATAGTCAATAGCAGGTCCCTCACTTTTTATCAAGGAAGGTAACAATTCTTTTACTGCCCTCACTGTTGATGATATCATTATAGTTAGTGATTGTCAAAATGAAATAAATGAGATTAAGAAATATCTAAATTTTTTGAAAAACTAAGAAACATCTAAATGAAACATTCAGTATAAAAGATCTAGGAAAGCTTAAATTCATCTTAGGATTAGAAGTTGCCAGAAACAGAAATGGGATTCATTTATATCAAAGAAAGTATACACTTAACCTTCTTACTGAGTATGGTTTTTTAGATTGCAAGCCTTGTACAACAGCTATTTATATGGATCAACAAGATTACAGGTTGACAAAAAGATTGGAAGACAACATAGGCTACAAGAAATTAATTGGCAAATTACTGTATCTAACAAATACAAGGCCAGACATATCTTTTGCTTTTCAACAGTTATCACAGTACCTTGACAAGCCACATCAATATCATCTAGTAGCAGCTCATTGAATCCTAAGATATTTAAAAGGGAAGCCAAGTCATGGACTTTTTTACTTAGCAGACAAAGTCACACAACTCAAGGGATTTACATATTCAGATTGGTTAAACTGTAAAGATACAAGTCAATCACCGATTTTTGCATCTTCATGGGAGAACCTTTAGGCCCTGTTTAGTTTCAAAAAATCATTTTCATTTTCATTTTTTAATTTTCTTTTCATTTTTCAGATTTTCTAATTTTCAGTTTTCTATTTGCATAACTTAAGAATAGAAAACATGTTTATTTTTTTTAGTTTCTATTTACCTTTTTGAACAATATTAATAATTTTAGTTTTACTAGTTTAAAACAACAATTTATATAATTTATCACTGATAAATCTTAAGAGTTTTAAAATTTCTTCTAATTTAAAACAACAATTTATTTTGTTTCGTTTTAATATTAAAAATATATCAAATTGAATTTTTTTTCACTACTGTATGTATAACATTAATTAACATATTAGATTTGTATATGACACTACTGCATCTGTATTCATCAGATAAAAATGGAAATGCATGAACTCTTCTTTTTTATGGAATTTTGGTTTAAATATATAGAACAAAAATGTTACTAATTGATCTTTGTTTTGAGCTTGAAATTATAAAATAATGCCCATAGAGAAATTTATCAGAGAAACAAGATAATTAAAGTACAAAAGTTAGCCACTATAAATTATTAAAATATTTGTCAGCTGATGTGAAATTTAGAGTTAAAAAAAATAATTAAAAAATAGTAAATGGCTTGTGAGTTGTGAAGGAGTTAGTGGTACACTATTGAATTAAAAGGAAATAAAAATAAAGTTAGTCGGTTCGATTTAACGTTAAAAAAACAGCAAAAAAATATGCTTCTATTGGTTTTTGAAATGAAGATCCGTAGACGGGAATATTTGGTGTATTTTAGAAAACGTATAAATCCTGTTTTCATAATATGGCATATTTGCTTATGTTTTGAAAAACCCTTTTCTCATTCTTAAATTAGAAAATTTCAACGACTGAAACAATAAACTCCATTTTCCAATATTTTTGAAAAAAATTTCTAAAAAACAGCTATATTTTTCTTCAACTAAACCGGGCCTTAGTGTCTTGAAAGTCCAAAAAGCATAGCTGTGTGTCAAGAAGCTCAACAGAAGTAGAATATAGGGCTATCGCGGCCACAACATCAGAAATCCAATGGTTGCACTACTTAATGAGAGATTTGGAAGTTGAAACAAGGGGCTCTTATCTAATGTTCTATGACAACATATCAGCAACACACATTGCAAATAACAATGTGTTTATGAGAGAACTAAGCACTTGAACATAGATTGTCACTTTGTGTGATCAAAAGTGCAAGATGGGTTGATTCACTTGATGACAGTGTCAAGTCATAGTCAATTAGCAGATGAATTTACAAAACCGCTTCATTCTCCAGAATTTCAAAGACAAATCAATAACTTGAAGATGATGAACATTCAATAAGCAAGGTTTCAAGATTCACAATTGACCATGTTCATGATGTCAAAGATATAATAGCTTACATGGTAAAGTTGTTAAGTTGTAGTTAGTTGATAGCCGTTACTTATCAGAGGTACTTTTGTAATTCCACCTAATCTAGCCGTTGTATATAAACAGCTAGCCCTATTCCCCTTTTCCATTAACTCTGTAACTTTCTCTTCTCTGATTGTATTTTTCTAAAGTTAGCTCCAATGGAGTTTTGTTCATAAACTTGAGATGATGGATCCACTAATGATAAGGAACAAAGTTATGTTTACTTTGTTATAAACAAAGTAGGCATAGAAAACACCGACACCGACACCAACACCAAGTAAAGCTATTTGAGCTACAAAAGAAATTCTGGTTTCATATTCATTCATCATCAATTTGCCAATGTCAACTACTAGAGTTTATTTTGTGTGTTTAATTACTAGCAGTTATAAAAAAATTACTAATCGTTTGTGTGTTTTTCCCCTCTCTAGTCTCTTCAAGATCAGTCTTGTGGGTGACTCTACAAGTCAGAGACAACTAAAAGGAGCAAAATCCCTTGTCGGGAAATGATAAGAGATTTTTAACTCGTACATCCATTTGTTAACCGCACGTCCAGTAGTCCAAAACAATTGAACCTTAATTTAACTGTAAGAACATACAATTCAAAACCAACAGAGAGCTGATTTACTCAACATCCTTTAAAGAAAGGCCGTAGTTTCGGTTCATGTTGCTTATATTGATGATGAAACATTACGGGTTATGAGTGCAAAAAAAAAAGCTTTCACTAAAACTATGATACAGTAATGATACCAAACTTTGTTCGGATTACAACACAATCGCAGTAAGAAACACTGTAGAAAAATACAGCACATAATATCATGCAGAAAATTCCAGTAATTGATTAAACCCGAGAAACTAAAAAATGAGAATAACCAATAGCAGGAAAACTGCGTATGTTGTAGAAAGCAAAAGAATAAATAAAATGACAAAAAGGGGGAAACCTGACTGATTAACCTCCAGAATGAGAGACTGGGGTAGTTTCAAAGTGGCCATCCTTGTAAGTATGAATATACTGCTGTGGCAAGGCATGCTCCACCTGCAAAACGTAGTCGAATACACTCAGTATTTTAATTCAAATACACGAACAATGCATACTCCTATACAACAATGATAGCATTTATGTAGGAAATCCCGACCTATCTTTTGATAGATGTACGGCGTAAATTGGGACCATGTCCAATCGGTATGATCTCGAATCTAATTTCTATGCAGGTCTTTGGATACAAGAAGCACCTTCACAAGGTTTCCTTGAGATACATTGCAATTGTACAAAAATTTACTATCTATCCACTATCCTTCTAATGTAAAGAGTGCGAACTGTTTTAAAAATCCTCGCCTATGCGCTATTTTGGAGCTTGCCACCCGACTTTTTGTTCTTAGGGCGCTATCAGCCGATTTATTTCGGCCTAGAAGCCTAGTCCGACTTTCTCCGCCTAGGTGCCGCCTAAACTCATTTTTTTAAGATACCAGTATTTATAATAATTATAGTTTACATTTTTTTACCCACAAAAAGTAGGTTAGTTGGTATCTCTTAATACAATTATTGTTTTGAGTCTCAAATCGATAAACAATGTGCTATACCACAAATAAGGAGACCTCTACTATCCGACTAGCACCTAACGATTTTTAAAACATTACGTAAATTATGTTTTTAATATTTTATCATATTATAATTTATTTTTTAGTAAAATTTATATTTTAATATATTAAGAAATATTAAAACAAAAAACAAATCCGCCCATGCCCCGCCTAGGCCTCAGAAGCCCCGGCAGCCCAACTAGCTCCTCATGCTTTTTAAAACATTAATATATAAATGTACTTGAAGTAGTCCGTTAAAATTGGAGTGAAGCCTATGCTAAATTCAAATTTGTGTTATCTCATTGATAAATGATGCCAAAAGTAAAATATACAGTATGATTCATAGATAAGTAAAGTGCATTCGACACCAAAGTGTAAATTTATTTATCTCATTAATAACTGATGCGTGAGCATTAATTTTGGAGTTTTAATTGATTAGTAAAGCCTATGTTATTAAAGTGTCTGCTGCAGCCATTGAGAAAGAACATTCATGGGAACCATAGGTGTTACGTGCGCACCTTGTGCGCCCCGCGCCTCACACCTCAATGCAAAATGAAGGTTTTTTTTCTATTTTTTTTAGTATTGTCACATGTATGATATTGTCCATTGCAATATAATAATTTATTAGTAAAAGAATATAAAAATAAATAAAACTAAAGAAGCAATATTTATGTCATTAGATATGATATCATCAATCAAAATTTTCTTAATGAAAAGGAAAGAAATCAACCAACTCAAATCAGAATTTTATCGTTTCTTCTAGTGCTAAAGGAGTAATGGGGAAATGATAAAGTAGTATTATCTAGCTAGTGTTGACATGTTGGTTCATTCTCTCCAAATAATGACGAAGAAATAATGATGAAGAAGAGGAAGACTTTGAGGATCAGTATAAAGATGATGTTGGATATAAAATTTGCGCTGATACTGATTAGCAATTAAAATTAAGTTTAAAATTTGCCCTGATAGTGATTAGCAATTTAAAATTATGTTTTAGTTTATTTATGGAGTCTAGTACTATTTGGTACCTTTTGTAGTTTGATTGAACTTTTTTTCCACAAAAAAAAAAATTGCCTCATATGGGCTTACAATAATAAGAAAGGAAAACCTTATCCCACCCAGCCCGAGTGTGGACTCGAACCTGTGACCTCTAGGCTCACAGCTTCAAGGCTCAACTACTAGAACAAGCCTTTGCCATGACACTTCTCATCTATAGATTGAACTTATTTTCTAGATTTTTCATTTATAAGGGTTTGATTATGGGTAGCTATATTGAGTGTGATTATAGTTAGTCAACTTAGGTATGATTTAGTTTTTTTTTTAACTATTTATTGAATTTTAGGTTTGTTTGTGGTAGTAACTAATAGTTTATTGCACTTTTGTCTATATGGGCCTCAAGTCCCTCGGGTGCGCGCCTAGGCGCGCCTGACCCCTGGCGCCTCAGTGCGCCTTGCACCCCGTAAAAACTAGTATGGGAACAACCGTCATACAATGTGCACAACAATCAATACAGCAAGCATGCATACAAGAAACTAAGATACATTATAGATTTTTGGTAATATTTACAAGTATCTTCATTGTGATAATCTTGTTCAGGGCTAAGTAACAGTTAAGGGTCCAACAAGTGTATTTAGTGGGATTAGAAACTAAGATGCATTATAGATTTAGCATATCCTAAAAAGCATTAGCATGCCAGTCACTTTAACCAATAGCATACAACCAAATATATAGGAGTTCACAGTAGACTACATCACTATGAGATCCAGGAACATTAGAAGACCAACCAGCCAGTATAGGAAAACATTAATCTGTATGTATCGGATTTCAGGAGTTAAACATATGCACAGATAGCACAAACTAGGAGTATCAACTTAGCTGTTTGCTCAAATAGAACCCCCAATATCCATTCAAACAAGAAATGACTTGGAAAATCATAAACCACTTCAATTCCACAAAATTAATCCCTATTGTTGACATATACCAACTAACCAAGCTTTAATCCCATCTAACTAGGGTCCGCTACTATTGTTGACATACATAAAAAAAATGGTTTTCACACTGGCGCAAGATGTGTTGATCTCTGCATGGGTAAAGTGCCAAAAAGGCACATCCCAGTCATATATTTCAAACATAGAGATATGTATTACGTTGTGAGATGACATAAACTACAGGTACCAAGGAATCTCTAATACTTCTATTATCCAAATGGATATAATGTTTTGAGTCAACATCATCCACATGTATGCTTAAATTAGCATACAAGATGTCCAAAATGAGGTGCACTCCCAAGAGTAGTATTAATGCACCAAGGGATCTTTCAATATTAAGAGCATTTTCCTCGCAAACTTTCTCAGTGTTCTAGAATGTTCAGTATCCAGCAGAAACAATTAAAGAACATGAATTTGATAAAATTGCTGCCTAAAAAATGTAAGGAGATTCATAATTAATCCAATCAACTCATCCACACACAATGACATCTTCATAAGAACAGTAAATCAAAATTTAGAAATGAGAAGGGAAAGGAAGTAAATAGATTCTTGAGAAGTTAAGACACTGAAAGGATTTGAAACTTACCAAATCGCCATTAGGCTCCGAACCAGGTACCAAAACATTGATCTCACTAGACTTGGCAGTAGTTATAGATGCTCCCAAAGAATACTGGCTCAAATATAACTGGCAACCTGATGTGTTATCCACAGAAATTGTTGGAGCTGAACCCTGAAATGCAGCACCAAATTTTTAGCTCTTAGTACTTCGTATAGGCATAAACTAAGAAAATTGCCTATTTATTTGAGAATCATCAATAGCAATAACCATATGCAATTTGATATCCTAGAACCTAGTTGTATTATCATCTTAAAATATTGCTGCATAACAACTGAAATCAATTCATACCTGGCATTGCACCTCAACTCCATTGCAATTTACAATCTCACAAGCAGCCACAACATCCTGTTTATTTTAAAATTTTAGAATGGTATCAGGTGAATTCTACAAAAGAAGCAAAGTACTTCCGTTGCCATATATTTTCTTTTTGTGTTTCTAGTTTCTACATATTCCACACTAACCTCAAATACAACACCCATCTTTGTGCATTTGTCAACTGTTATATTGTTCACTTTCCCTGCAAATTGTTAAAATCATATTTAGGTTATTACAGATCAAAGCACAGCAGATGTTAACCTTACATATTTCACTGCTCCCCCAACAAGCATTAATGAAGGCAAGTCCTTGCCCATGTTGGAGAAAAGGGCCTCTGAAAAATTATCTATTCATGGTAGCAAACTTGAAAACCAACTTTTGTAATTTGCAATTGCTAATTAGGATACTTTAAATTTTTGAACAAGCATGGCCATTAGTTTTCATGTTCATTTTTCCATATTACGTTGTTGCATTCAAAGTCTATTTATTTGGTTAAATTTTGATCATCCTAGAGTAGAAGTTCTGGGTTCTACATTATTATATAAGCTTACTAGCTTAGAATGACTAGATAAAGAAATATAAAGCGTGCTTATTAGTTATTAATAGGTTACCTTGAATTTGCAAAACAGAATCTTTGCATCCAAAAATATACACAGACTGTTTTGCATCGCAGTCTTCAATTACTAAACTCTTTCTTCCAACTTGATTCTCAACAATCCACCTACAAGAAAACATATGCAAAACACAAACCCAATACCACATGAATTCAACAGCTCAAAAGGAAATTAGACCAGAACACAAACATGGTTAATTCTCACTTGCGACCCATTTGAAGCTCAAGTTTTGGAGGTCCAGACTTGGAAAAGGCAGCTGAAGCAGAGTGCCCTTCCTTTCCACTGGCACCCACAACACCAGTTCTATCAGCACGGTTCTTGGTCTTCATATCAGCTGTGACCTTTTTTAGACCTAGGAAACAAGAAAGGGACATCAGAACATCCCACAATACATCTGGGTACAAAATGGAAGGACTTTGTTTGATATGAAAAAGAATCTACCTGCAGTCGCAGACTTTGAGTTGATTTCTTGGAAAACAGCAGCCATCCCTTCTTTCGGTTTTGATGATGAGGGTTTAGAAGATTCAGCACTAAAGAGAGAAGCTGATGGAGGAGGTGGAGGAGAACGAGCACTTGGTCCAGCAGCTTTAGATGGAGCAGAAGTTGGTGCTTTACCAGCAACACCCCATGTAAGACCCAAGGGGAAATGACCCTTAACATAATCCCTCAAACCTGGTAGATAAAGCTCCTTCAAGGCTTTGGCCCACTCAACATGATTCGGGTCTATGCTTCTGTACTCCACAAGAATCTGAACATTGCAATTCATAGTGTCAGCAATAATAAAATAGCCTTAGTCCACTATGTAGAGGGCATAGCAATAGATATCTTGAATTACCACACACTACTTGAATCTTGAGTCCTTGACTAATTCGAGTTTTAACTTAAAAATACCAACATTGAATATAATCTTTCTCAAGTTTTTTTCCCTAAACTTCTACGCTATGAAGCATGGACACTCCAAAACCTGGAGTGTCCCCGTGTCGGACACGTATCGGGCACTCGTCGGACACGTGTCCGACACTCCAAATTTCAAACGGACACTCCACGTAGGATGGACACTTCCCTGACACTCCATGGACACACATCGGACACTTCACGTAGAAGTTGATGAATCCCCTTTGTGGAAATATGTGACAAAAATAGAAAAACGTAGTGGAGGTGGGCTAATACGGCATATAAATGCAACAATCTGGGCAAGTAAAGTAAGGGCCATACACTAGAGTTAAAGCACATTTGTTGCACAAAACTGGTAAAGGTATTGACAGTGCAATAAAGTAAAAAGACATGACGTAGCAAACATTTGGGATTTGTTTTTTTTGTTGTTTTGTAATTGATCGAATGACTATTGATGATATGGATTTTATTATATATGAATATTTATGTTTGAAAAATTATTTTAGTTGCCGTGTCCGAATGCATATTTTTTTCCGAATGCATATTTTTTTCCTAATTGACGTGTCCGCATGTCCGTGTCCGTGCAACCTAGCTTCTACATTTCTTCCCCATGCAAAGAATATAACATCAGGATTGACATTTGTTCAAAGATTTTACTTAGTATGACGATCATAGTTCTGCTTTCATTGTCTAAAGTGAAACCAATATCAACTAATCAACAAATATAAAATTGTTGGGTTACACGTAAAGAACCTTATTGTTGTAAAATTCAGCCATTTGCCAACTTTCTTCAACATGTGCAATGGGCATGCTCATACCTAAGATAAGAATAATTCAACTGAGACAAAACCACAGATTCAAGAAGTACATGCTGCCATTTGAATGTAAAAATATCCACCAAATTTCCTTACCACAATCTTTTCCTGTGTAGGCAATCCATGCCAAAGCTGACAGGCCGTCAGCAGCAGACTTCAAGTGGTTAAAAAAATCAGATCTCCTTCCCTCTGTCATTGCATTGGCTTTCACTATCACATTGTTCAGTGGCTTGAGAAATTCCGCAAGCCCCGCAATATCAGGTTTCTACACCATCAAAATTTAACAGGTTAACATCCAAACTTCATTTTTCAAAACAAAAATGGTGCTGCAAACAAGGGAATGAAAAGAAGTGAAAAGAAAATGTAAGACCAAAGCCAAATCTAGTTTTATTATGCACCCGTATACTTCATCTTATATTCTTGAACAGTAACTAGAACATCAATTTGCAGCTAGGACTTAGATGTGCAAAGTGCGAGACCGAGGCAATTCCATACCTCCAGAAAGAGAGATAGAAATAAGATTTTGTCAACCTATATATGACATGACTTTGCTTTCAAACATAAAATTTCCTAAACTGGCTAAACTATTTAAAATCAAGACTTCAAAAATACATCACATCTAAAGAAAGGAAACTTAATCCTATGTGCTAAAGTTCTAAATACATTTCCATATCTCAAGTACGGAATAATTTTCACCACGAACATAGAAACAGAAGACGTCAGACCATACGCATAGACAAACATATACACACGTAAGAATCTAGAACATTGTGCAACCCAGGCAAATCAATTTCATTTTAAGTTTCATCTATGTCTACATGCACTAATATCGTGGACCTAATCGCCCACAGCCTCATAATTAATGTGGAATCCATCTAAATTTATAATGATATTACACAAATTTACATAGTCTCCGTAATCTAGTGAGGCAGTTTCCTTATCTCTTCACAGCTTATAACCTAACCTAAATTAGACCAAGCATACGACAATGTAATGTTTGATATATATAATTTCGCAGTCAAAAGGATGCGTCAAATTCATGAACTATTCCTCCTCAAAATGAAAGGAACATTAAAGTCGAAGCTCAACAGCAAGAATCCAGAAATCAGAAACGAGTACCTAAATAAAGAAAACAGTACCTGAGTTTGCTTAGCCTTAATCAAAAGCTCCTTGAGAGCGTTAAAAGCTTCTTGGACAATATTAGTGACATCCAAAACCTGACCTCCAATCTTCTGAGCAGCAGTGGAAACCCTACTAAAGTACTCCGTCATGAGACCGTCGAACGCAATAATCGCGGGATCCGATGAAGCTGCAGCGGCATCATTTCCGGAAAAACCCAGCACATCACGCGGGGTGATCCCCGATGTGGATAGCGCCTCCAATCGTGCCACCGCAGATTCCAACCTGCAAATCAGCTTCTCCTCCATGGATTCACCTCGAATCCCTGCCACCGTTCCTCTGTGAGCGAGAAAAGAGAGGATTTGATGTGAAGAATGTATTGGTTTTCTCTGATTGAGCTGTTATGGCCGAAAGCGAAAAGAAGGGGGAGAGTGAGATTTGGATGTCTAGTTCTGTAATTTAGGACTTTTGGCGGGTCACTTTTACAGGCCCTCAAAGCAAGGATAGATAAATAGATAGATAGTAAATGGAGGCAACTCTTTATTCTGATAACATAATTGCCAAATTTGCTTCATCTTAATAATTTCTAGCATTCAATTAACCAATTTTTATCCCTATGTAAGTAGGGGTTTATAATTAAGAACGGTAAAGAACACAGTAAAAGATTTTACTCCAAATTCCTAATTTGATTCTATTTCTTTACTTAAATATAATTTTTGTTGGACCTATCTTAAAAGAAGTGTCTCCGAAGCTAAGACATTGATACAGCGAAAGCTACTTGAAACCGAAAATGAATAAAATAAATACCTGAATTCTCATCTTTATTCGTTTTATTTCTTCATTCTACACTAGAAAGCTCGAAGCTAAAGTTTTGAAGATAACAAAAAGATAAAAACTGTGTTGCATGCTTAGAAGACAGATAAGAGCTAAAAAAACAAAAAAGATCGTAAGTACCCCATAGATACGATAAAGATTAGATAAAGAAAATATCTATTGAACCAACAAAAAGCTAAAATCTATCAGAGTTATACAAATCACTGATCAGACTCACCTTGCCATAAGACAATCAAAAGCATCTCTCCAAAGGCATAAGCTAAACTCTCAGAAGAAGGATTAACAAGAAAATGAAAACAGCGCTATCAAGCGAATGTCATCCAGAAAATATTCAGCTCACCAGTAAAATCAATCTCCTATCCAATACAAGCATCTAAAGATAAGAAAAATCTAGCCTAACTCCAAGAGAACCCAACACTCACAAGTTAGAAGCATGAAGGGAAGTTCAATGTTAAGAACATCAAATATCTTAACATTTGAAGTATCACACCAAAGACAATCACCATGATTAAAGAAATCAGCCAGAAGAGAAAATTCCCAAAAGAAAGCATAAGAAAATAACTCCAAAGAGAAACAATATTCTCTCATATTCAAATGTGCTAGAAGGATCATGTCTTGGAGGCTATCTCTCACAACTTAAGAGTAGTCAAGCCAAGAAGGACAACACTCTGAGACATTAAAGTGCTCGAGCATCAAGTTTCCCATGAGCATCAAATATTTATGAGAAATTGAAGATCCTTAGCGGATTCTACTTTTTCAGGAGTATTGTCTCGATCTTTGTAATCCTAAAAAGATGGATGTCTTACTTTCACTAAAAGAGATTAGACACCACCAAGAGAGTTAGTTGACAAGCAGGGGCAAAAGTTTACTTTTAGCCATCTGACACGCGAAAAGTGAAAGTACCAAAAATGTGTAACTGCTAAAAGTCAAATATCAGAGGATAGCAAGCACGCAGTCATGACAATAACTTTCTCGTTATATTTTAGCATGTTAAACTTAAGGATCTAGGTTATCTTGCATGTATAATTACTAGTCGTGGTTTCCTTTTGTCCAATTTCTTTAAAGCTTACTACATGGTTTTCCTTTATAAGTTACACTTTAAGCATTAAGGTTTATGCAAGCATTCTATCAAGTAAAAACTTCCTAGCACAATCTAATCACCTTTTTGGATTTCTTAGAAGTGTGTTTTATGTTTTAGTCACAGTTACAATTCACTTTTCAATTCTTCTTGTTACACTAAACATAAGTTAGGCCTCACCTATAGGAAATAAGCATAACACAAAATAATCCATACAAAATAACGCTAAAACAAAAGAGGGAAATAAATCAAACCATGTTTACTCTGCCATGCATGTTGGTTATATTTGCTTCGGCTTAATTAATGAGAAAGTAAATCATAAAAGATAAATAAAACATAAAATGAAATATTATATTAAAAAAAATTAGAGTTCGAACATAGAGAGAAAGTAAGACAATGGAGACTTTTAGCCAACCAAAACTAAATCACAAAATGAGGGAAGTTCCATATTTGTAGTGGCAAGTGGACCATTTTAGATGTGCCACTTGCACTATGAAATATTCTAAAATAATTATCAGCCATGCAAAAAAATCTTTTTACAAGGTGGAAGCTTGTAAGAGTGGTTAACCAATTTATTTAATAATTTATTACAAAAAGATAAACTCCACCGCCCACAAGTTGGTATTCCACCGTCCATAAGTTGGTGGTTCTTCACCAGCTCAAGTAAAGGTCTTCTAGAAGGTGGATTTTCTCCAATAAACTATGCTCACTTGCCATAAAGTAAAATAATATCTACTGCTCAAAAGTGACATTCTTGACAAGCCGTAGGACTTTTCCATCTTTCTAGGGTATAATGGTCAACTTCACTTCCAAAATATCTAATTAATTCGGTTTGAGTGTCTTCCCTCTTTGTTAGGCCGAAATCGTGATTGCTCCGCCCAGTTTTCTCCTTACTCTGGGTTTTTGCAGCAACCACTAAGGGCAAGCATGAGCAATCTACAATATTAGAGAAACATATATAATTTCCACATTTTAACTCCAAATTAAATTATTCCAAATCTAATTTACTTAAATTTTAGAGGTACATTTTTCCCTCATCACCAATTAGGAAAGAAGAGAAGAACCTTATTTATATATTTATATTCAATAAGATTTCAACAGTGCAAATTCAGCTTGTTTCATAAAAAAATATTGATTGATTAACTTCTTTATAATTCTTATAATTTTGGAGGAACATGGTTTAGAGTCATAATTTAGAAAACTTGTGGACTCTTTCCCAATCCATCTTTTGATGGATTGCATTATGCTGCTCCAATTCTTTTCTAAGGTCCATTCAATATTTCAAATGAAGTTCTCAAACAACTGGTACATTTAACTTACGGTATATTTTTTCCATTAAATACGTGGATTTATTACTCTCTTCTTTTTTATTAGTATGTTTACAACTTTTATCTTGGAAGTACACACATATCCACAAGATATGAAAAATTTTAGAGCAAAACGACATTATTTAAGATCTCAAGATGTGAAAATACAGATGAAACCTACGGAGAAGTGACACGTGGTAAAGCCACAGCCTTCCACGAGGCATCCAAATAGGTGCCACGTGGTAGTCATCCGTTGGCCGATCAACCCCATATGAGTTTACCAGATGCCACGTGGCATAATCTTATTGCACCACGTGTCAGGGCATTGGTGGATCTTATCCACTTGACAAGTAGCACGTTCTAGCCATGCCACGTGTCCTGGTAGTTATAGCTACATGCTCCTTGTAGCCGGTGCATGTCCCCTGGCCGCCCGTTAGCAACGCGTGCACTTCACGAATCACCTTTTGATCATTTTCCGACGATCGGACTTTAACAATTTTAGGTTTTTCGACGTCATGAGTTCATCGGCGCATTCCGTTTTGCAAGAAAATGAATAGATTTGTGTTGTTTACACAAAATGATACGAAAAACGAAACTATTACTACGGAAAACAATGTTAAATGCCCAAAACCAAACATAATTGAATGAACAATGACTTGGAATATTGAAATATAAAAAATTTCGCTATCTTGTCCACCATTACACAAAATTATGGTCAAAACACTCCAAAATATGCGATAATTCCTACAATTTTATACATTACCGTAAATTCATGAACCCCAAATTCCTGAATAATAATAAGAAGAAGAATTCAAACACAAAACACAGAAGACCATCGCAAAAAAAAGAGGCTCTAATATCAATGACAGAAATCAAATGAGAAACGGATTCGAATTATACCTTTTTTGCACACGAGATTGAAGAACGTGAATTGAATACCACTTGTATGTTAAATCAAGATTGTCTGACGGTATGTCGGAGAACAATCGTATTTCCATGAATTTTACAACATTTGAAGATGGATAATTGAATTTTCCGCTGTAGGAAAATTCTCTGAGAGAGAAATCAAATTTTCCATCAACTACGAACGTCTGTTAATAGAGGGAAAAAATGGCAAAATGTCATTTTGATACCAATGGGCTAAATATTTATATTTAAGTCTTAATATTTTCATTTAAGACCATAAACTAATTTATTCTCCAATTTAGTCCTAATAACTAAATTAGATCAGATCATTCCCCTGTTTGACCCGCTCACGGATGAATCGATTATTTCCAACATGTATAAATATCTATCTATTTAAATTCTAAGGAATTTATAGAAAAACAATATTTTCAAAATTTGTATTTTCAATTTCACATTCCTAAAATTTGTTTTTCATTCTTTTATTTTATTTTGTATTTATCTTAATAATCATTATTTTTTTAACATGAGAATTTTGTTCGTCTTTTTTTAATCTCTTCAAAACAATATCAATGTAAATACATTTTTTTCAAGTTTTTTGCAGTGTATTTTCAAATGTAATTAGAAGTTAACTATAAGGTAATTAACTATAAAAAATTTTAAGCTAACTATAAGATGAAAAATTTGTATTTGCAAATGTAAGGTAATAAAATAAAAGGTAATTATTTATCTGGTAACTATAAAGTAAATACAAGGTAAATCTAGTTTTCTTTTGCATCGTATATATATTTGAGTTTCTTTTATGAAGATGGAGTCCTCTACTCTAATACACAAGTCTTGCAGCACATATAATATTTTTTATTAAATTTACCTGGAAAATGACACTCCTAGTAATTTCAGTGTTTGGTTGGGCCTATATTTGTGTAAAACTGAGGCTAACCTCTTATGGATCTCTTAGAAAGAGAGTTGGTTGTACTGCAAGCGTGTAATGTTGTCGTTTACATAGTTACTTATATTGAATTTCATTTGTTTTGACATTAATAATAAAACAAAAAAGACTTTCCAGTGAAATAAATGCCATTGTATTTATTTATAGGCATCGAATGCACAAAACTATGGCAGCACAGCTAACCAATTGATGCACATGCACACTCCTCATCTGACCTCTATTAATTCCAGTAATGTAAAAGGAATGGGTAAATAAATTGCTGTAATTTCAAATTTAAATTTGAATGAAAGCAACTGATTTGCTAACAAGAGGCTTGACGAAAATTGAAAAAGTAACTGAATTTTGAAGGGTTTTCTTATTTCTTTCACCTTTTAGTTTGTCCCTTTATAATTCAGCCATCTCTTTATGTTTGTTTGCAACTTCTACCATAAGCAATGCTGTGTCCTGTCACAGCTGAAGCTACCAAATCTCTCATTTTGTCTCCAAAGAGGAGTGACCCATAAGATGTATATCCGAATCACTTTCACTAGTTAATTCAAGACTCGACTCTCTTTAGTTAAAATTTCAAATTTGGGTTGTAATTTATGTGAATTTTTTTTAATGGGAGATCGTCACATGAACTATTGAAGTATTCATTCATTTTGCCTATATATATTTAAAAATTGAGAGCTAGGATGAATCGTCATTCGTCACACACATGAATTTGTCCGTGTAAGTTGCATTTTAACAAGGCCTAATACATTTGGACCCCTCGATAATTGTCTCTAAAAACCCTTTAGCTCCTTAAACTTACATAAGTTCTACATAACCCCATGAACTTGTTAACGTGGACTTTTATAGCCCCTTGAACTTTTTAAGGTGGACCTTATAGCCCCTTAAACTTGGTAAAAGTGAACCTCATAGCCACTTGATGCTAGCATGCCCAATTTTGTTCCACCAAATCAATCTTCCATTCAATCTTTAACGAAACAATCTTAGATTCAATCTCTAAAAAAATAATATTAATTGGCATATCACCATCAAGAGGATATGAAATTCACTTTTAACAAGTTCAGGGGCTATAAGATCTACTTTAACCAATTAAAAGGGTTATGTAGAACTTCTGCAAGTTTAGGGTAGGGATGAAAACGGGGCGGGTATTCTCTGAACCCGATGGAATCCGCCCCGATAGGGATGGGGAATTCCCCCCGTGGGGTGGGATGAGGAATTTTTCATCCCCGAATCCTTAATGGGGATGGGGATGAGGAATGCATTCTCCACCCCGAAAATTCCCCGAATCCGACCCCGATAATTCTCATTGGGGAATCCCCGGATATTCCCCACAACACCAAATAATTTATAATATTTTTTATAATAAGCATTTGTTAATATGAATTATTTATTCAATGTTGGATATATAGGTTATTTTTTATAATTATTTATTTAATGTTGGATATAAGTATTTAAATTTTAGTATTGAAATATTGAAACAAATTTGGCTTGATTTTATATTTTTTCTTTTGAAGTTTTGAAATAATTTTTTTGGTTGAATAGAACTTTAAAATGGGGAATTGAGAAATCTCCGATAATTTTCCGATAGAAAATGGGAAAAAAAATCCCCGAAACCTTAATGGGGATGAGGAAATGTACTCCACCCCGATAAGTCCACTTTCAACCCTAATTTAAGGGCTAAGAAATTTTTAGAAACAATTATAAAATCCAAATGTATTAGACCTTTTAACATCAACAATCCGTAACTTTATTTTTTTTATTCCCATTTGCCAATAGCAAAATCAACTATATGCATTGTAAAAGGTTATTGTGATTGTTTTGTCCACAAAAGCTCCATTTAACAAAGTTTTTAGTGCAGGTAGGGACTGACAAAATTTGGCCAAGTACAAGGACCACAAATATTGTTTTGTCACCCTAAATGTTGAAATATTTTTCATAACAATTAATTTGAAATAATTATTTTCCCATTAATTTGAGATCTCACACACTACATATGATCAATCTGCAATTACAAGGCTCATTTTTGGGTTATGTATGTTGATTTGTACTAAAAGGTTGGATGACTATAACATATACACAAGGAACATTTTGTAATATTACTTGATAAATGGAAGAGCTATAAATATGCTACAAAATAATTCCAATCTAGAAAATATAGATATCTTCAAACTTGAAATAATCATCGTCTCCTCGATCTTTCTACATCGTTAACCCCTGCATTTTTGCTTTGAACTTTGTTGGAAATAGTTGTAGGAAAAGGCGGGAGATCTCTCTCTTTAACCAATCTAACTTCCTGTAAAAGATCACATGAATAACATAAACCGCGTATGCAAACAATATAGCTCGAAATTATGCATAAGAAACTAGAGGCACATAACATTTACCGAACGAAAAGGAAAGTCATCCGCTTCGAGCATATGAACAACTTGCCCCATTTTCGGCCGTTTATTGGAATCCAAATCTATACATCGAAGACAAACCAATAACGCTCTTTTCAATGATCTCGAAGGAGGGTGAACCGCAATTAGTGGGTCCACGGTCTCTTCTCCTCGACGACTAGCTACCATACCTTTGAACCAGTCAACCAAATTCATCTGAAATGAAATCAACGAAAAACATAAATAACAGTGGCTTCTCCTAACCTAGGCTGCCCTGAGCATCGGTCAAGAGTGCAACGGCCTAGGACCCACGGTCGAAAGGGGCCAAATTTTATAACTATGTGTGTGTATATATAGAAGTTTTAAAAATTTTATGAATTTATGAAATGTAAAGGATTTAAATTATACGATAAAAAAAATTTAAAATTGTACTTTCTATTTAATATTTATTAGGAATTATTTCAATTCTACAGTAAAAAAAAAATTTAATCGAATGGGCCCTCATTTCTTATTTTGCCTAGGGCCCTCAAACTGTTACGCCAGCTCGGATAAAAAACCCAAAAATTACCTCTCCAGCTGGCCTAGAGTAATCAATAGGGCTTCTTCCCGTTATCATCTCCATAAGAAGAATTCCGAAGCTATACACATCGCTACCCTCATTGAGCATACCGGTGCTTGCATAATCAGGAGAAACGTATCTGCAACAAATCGGCGATACATTGATAAGTCATTATAGTTCACAAATGAAAAATAATTCAGAAAATATTAGAAAGTAGTACAAACCCGAAAGTTCCCATAACTCGAGTGGTAACATAGGTGGCTTCCGAGCCTAAAAGCTTGGCGAGTCCAAAATCCGAGACCTTTGCGTTCCATTTTTTGTCGAGAAGTATGTTGCTCGATTTTACATCTCGATGAACAACTTTCGGTTCTAAACCTTCGTGTAAATACGCCAACCTAGAGCACAGATAGGATCGTAAAATCACGAAATTGAGAAGAGATAAAAAGAAGAGGAATCTAGTTTACCCTTTTGCTGTGCCAATGGCGATTTTCATTCTTATATCCCATGTTAGGGGGCTAATAGGCCCAACATCACCATGTAACCATTGCTCTAAATTGCCATTGTCAACATATTCATAAACAAGCATCCTATACACCAAAATGTAACTGTTTGTTTTAAAAAACAAAATTAGTGGATTATAAATTGTTGAAAAATAGAATAAATACCTCCGAGCTCCTTCAGCGCAATAACCAATTAGACCCACCAAGTTTTTGTGTCTCACTTTTCCAATGGCTTCTACTTCTACCCTGAATTCCTTCTCTGCCTGGCCTCTGCAACAAATTCAAACCATTTTGAATTTTTATCAATTATTAAAGATTATTTCTTTTGAGGTATAAGCGCCATTAAAAAAAAAACTTAAAAAACTCGGAGATAATGTTAAAAAGAAAAAGGAAAAGATGAAAAAGGCAGGATAAATGGTAAAAAAAGAACAACAAAAGAGAAAAGAAGCTGTCACCGACAGAGGGACACCAATATCTACTCAGATCAGTGCTTGATAGGAGTATTTTGTGCGTTGTGATAGCATTGACTAATTAAATAAATAGAGAAAAAAGCCATTTGCCAACTGATTAATCAATGCCACGATTCTCTAATTTTCCCGAGAAACAAACAGACAAGGACAAATTCTTACTTGTTGTTAAGCAGATTTTTGACGGCAACAACGGAACCATCCTCCAAAACGCCTCTGAAAACGACGCCGTATCCTCCTTCGCCGATGACATTCTCGTCGGAAAATCCACGAGTGGCAGCCTCCAGCTCCTTCAAGCTGTACCACCGGCCCCACCCAATATTCTGCTGCATCTCGACGGACGACACATCACTACTCGCGCTACAGGACGCGTCGTCTGTACTCTCTCCGCTCTTCTTTTTCTTCTTATTCTTCTCTTCTTTTCCGTCCAATTCTCCGATCTTAACATCAATCACATTAACACCCTCAATTTCAACCCCAGTCTCATTCTTCTTCACTAAATTGTTCGCATTTCCAGTTTTGACCTCGTCTTTCCGATCTACAGCTTTAATTTCTAAAATTTCTTTTGAAACTAGTGGGATCAGGCCGGAGCTCCGTTTCACCAGCATTTTCTTGCGTTTCCGGCGATGTAAACGGATGCAGAGGAAAACGATGAGGGAAAGTAAAACTAGGCATATTAGTATAATTGCGATTACAATATAGAGATTCAGATTGAGGAAGGTTGTTTTTGAGGTGAGTTTATGTGAGAGAGAATTGGTGGTGGTGTTGGTGTCGTCCGAGCCGGAAACCGACATGAGTGGTTCGCCGGCGACTGGGGGGAAAGAGAAGGAAATGTGTCTGGTTGGCGAGAAAGTTGGAAATTGAGAAGTGAAAGATAACAGCAGAAGCGTAGAAAAACAGAGTGTTCTTAACGGATACAAAGTAAAAGCAAAAGCTTAACTAGGAGAAGAAGACAAGTTGAAAACGTTGTTATTTTAACGTTGCGTTGCGAGTTCTTATCTTTTGGGTCTGTACATTGCAGTATATTGCGAGATTGCCACTGAATTTTTCACTGCTTCTCCTAACTATTTACGGAAAGTACTTTCAACTCTTACCAATGAAAAAAATCCATTTGTGTTACATTTCCTCCGCTCACTATTTGATATTTAATTTTTTTTATATATATATTTATTTTTTATATTTTTTTTCTTACTTATATATAATTTATATGTCAAATATTAAGTGGAGGATAGAAATAACAGATTCTTAGGATATCAATTTAGTCTCGTACTCATTTTATTTTAATTTCAAGCAAAATGGTCCCTGTTATGATGACTTAAAGTGATGCATTAGAGAGAAAAATAAAAAAATATACTTCCATTTTCACAAAATGTATTTATAATTTGTCTCATATAATTATCTGAATTGGTCCCCAAATTGCGAACCGAGCACTGTCATTAATTTTTTTTCCTATACATAAGAAAGGTGGAATGGGATATAAATACTAATGGGATAATACATTTTAATTTTGACATTGACGTTTGTGCTGGACATTTTAATACCTTATTATAAGAGATGGAAAAAGAATTATACTAGTTGTTCATAAAACTAAAATATTAATTACAGGCATAATTTATAATCTCTAGTTGTTATCCATTGCATGGAGTATTTTAATCAAAATTACAGTATATATACAAGGACCAAATTAGTGATTTTAGAAATAAGGAGGCTCAATTCGTTTCAACATTTGGTAAACTTAAAAAATATGCACGTGATTTGATTATTTTATAAAAAATTATTTGTAAATTTTTTTTAAAAGGGTGCATGTAGTTTTAAAAAATTTTAAAAGGATGCCCGTGGTTTGATGCTACTCCAGTTATTTCAATAAATTCAACATTCCTATATTTTAACTTTATTATTTAAAAATTATATATCAAGATTTGAGTAAGATTCGAAAATTTTTATTTTATTTTGATTTTTTAAAGTTATAATCAAATTTTAGTTAAAAAATATTAATACTTCTCAAAAAATTTTAAAATTTATCACAAATGTGTCTTTTATTTTCATTAACTAAGCTACAAAATTTCACTTCAAAATGGACAGGATTACCCTTTAAAATGTGGTTTTAAAATTTTGAAAATCCTCCTTTTGTAAACTTTTAAAACCACAAGCAACCGTTTGAAGAAAAAAAATTTCACAAGCACATTTTTAGAAAATGATCAAACCATAAGGTACGTTTTTAAAGTTTACCCTTCAACATTCAAATTAGGGGCTAATTGGGGTTTACCCCTTTGGTGATACGGTAAATTTTACTTTCACGTACGCCTCAAAGTTTAAATTTTGGATTTTTTTATATAAATATACTAAAATTAAAGTTTACTTTCACCCCAATATTTGGCTCTTAACTTTCTCTGACCAAACAAATTTTAAAATATCCAGGCATACGTTCTAAATCAAACCTTTCACCTCCCTTGCTTTCCCCTTTAATAAATCGTTCAATCACTCCGCTTAATGGCAGTTAACATCTCAAATTCCATATCTCTTCATATTTCTATCGATTTCGCTCTGCACGATCTTTCATTTGTGTACTATTGAAGAATCTTAAGACGATAACTTCATTAATTCCGTGACCGATTTCTACAAAAATAAGTAAGATTTTTGAAAATAAAAAAGTTTTGGTGTTTCATTAGGTTTTTCTCTAGTTTTGAATTTGATTTGATTTTCGTTTTGAATATCTGATTTAATTCGGTTATCTGGATCAAGTTATTTTTAATTTCAGATTTGTTGGATAAAAAGTTAAAACTTTGATTTGATTCGGTTATCTTTGATTTGTTTCTAGATTTGAACTCTGTTGGATACAAAGAGTTTGCACATAAGGTGTTTGATGAATTGTCTGAGTGTGGTGAGATTGTTGGATATAAAATGTTAGAGTTTTACTTACAAGTTCATCAAGCTTTGATTTTATTCGCAACTTATTTATTTGATAAGAGCTTTTGAATTTATGTTTTGAATGATAAAAATCAAAGATATTGATGTGTTTTTATCAGATTTGTATTTGATTTTGCATATTCATTTATCTGCATATCTGGTAGTTATCTGGTATTTATCTGGTAAGAAACTGATAGTTTTCTAAGTTCACAATTTTCATCAAGCTTGGATATTACGAGTTTTCTAAATTTATTGTGTTTTATTGGTTACAAGTTAGGTTTCATTAGAAAAATTTTTCTTATTAGATATCTACCACTTACTTACTAGTTTCCTACTTGTTCATTACTTAATTTTTTTTCCATTTGGTGATTTTGAATTTATTGCAAATTATTTTACATTCCCTACTAGATACTTACCATGTACCTACCAGATATATTCAATAACTTTTTTCAATTGTTGAGTTAAAAACGGATACTTACCGGATATCTACCAAATTCTTTTGAATTAAAAACAGAAATTAAAAACATATGAAAATACAATTCTTACTAGTTACTTACCAGATACCTACCAGGTTCTGTTGAATTAAAAACATATGAAAATACGATTCTTACCAGTTACCTACAAGTTACTTACCAGATATCTACCGGATTCTTTTGAATTAAAAACAGAAATTAAAAACATATGAAAATACAATTCTTACCAATTACTAACCAGATACCTATCAGATTCTATTGAAATAAAAACGTATGAAAATACGATTTTTACCAGTTACCTACCAGTTACTTACCAGATACCTACTAGATTCTGTTGAATTAAAAACAGAAATTAAAAATATGAAAATGCGATTCTTACCAGTTACTTATTAAATACTTATTAGATTCTGTTGAATTAAAAACAGAAATTCAAATATATGAAAATACGATTGTTACCAAGTATCTACCAGTTACTTACCATATATCGAACAATCGAAAAATAAATTTGAAAAAGTATATCACAATGGATGACGTTTCGAAGATAAAAATGAGACGAACAAAAAACTCTAAAGCAATATGTCAAAAAAATGAATAATTTGAAAGATAATGTCAAAATAAGATGAAAAAATGAATAGTGCATGAACAGTAGCTTAAACCATGGTTTTGAAAATCGGACCGGACTGGCTAGTTGGACCGGGTTCGACCTGAATCGGTGCCTGTTCCGGTCCGGTTTGACTGGATTCTTGACATAGTCAAGAATCGGTCAACGATCGGTTGAACCGGGAACCGGCCAATTCAACCAATGACCGGTTTTTGGTTCTCTTAAATCATATTTTTTTAAAAATTGTTGGTGGTGGGAATTGAACACAAAACCTCCAACATATGTTTCAATACATGCTCTACCAACTGAGCTACCACACACAAGTGATAACAATTTCTCCTTATATACTTTTATATTATATATTGTTAATTTTTAAATTATTTTAATAATATTTTATTATAAAAAATTATAATAAATATTTTTTTATTTCATATACTACACGTTTTATTAAATTTAAAATATTTTCCTTTCAATAACAGCTTTGAATGTTTTCATAACGAAATAACATATAAATTTTTTAAATAACGTCACTCTAAGTTTTTTGATCAAATTTATATTAAATGGATATATAATTTTTTTATTTTACATATTGTGTATAAATTTTAATTCTTTTAATGCGTAATTTTTATATATCATAAATCGAATTTATTAACTTTTTTTATCCAATCTATACAATATAGAATTCGGTTTGAATTCTTTCATTAGATTATACTCCCTCCATCTTTTTAAAATAGGCATTCTAGCCACTTTTTCAAATATGTTTTTTACTTGTCATTCTCAAATATCTAGACACTTTTTGGGTTATTTTTTTAATTATACTCCTATTTGTCTTATTATCATTAAGTGTAATGAAGTGAAAAACTAAACATTAATTAGAGGGTAAAATAGTATTTTTCTGACTTAATTAATTGATTCCTTAAAAAGTGTGAAATGTGTTAGAAAACAAGTAAAAAAAGATGGAGGGAGTATTAGTCATTATCTTATGTTTTATTTTTATTTGAAATATAACTTTAAATTATAGAATATTTTATTTAATATTATTAATTTTTATATGAGTATAACTTATATTACATGTTTAATATCAAATTATATAAAATATTTAATATTTTTATATATTTTAAGAAAATCCGGTTCGACCACCGATTTAATCCGATTAAACCTTAAATCCATAAACTACTACCTTTATCGATTTAATGGTCGATCCAATTCTAAAAACCATAATTTAAACAGTAATGAAATATATTTGATAATATAAAAATTTAAAATTAATAAAAAAATATAAAAAATATAAAAAATTAATTTAATAAAAATAAAATTTAAACCACGTATTTTTTACTATACTCGTGAATTTCAGCGAATAATTTACTCACAAATGTTGAAAATAGAAATGAATTCAAAATTAGTGGCGCGGTGGACAGAATTTCAGACCAATAGATACCATGTCCAAACAGTTAAGGACTTAATTCTCATAAAGTGTTGACAGAACTCTATTGGTAGCAAATTTTCACCTAGTCACGTATTGATATAAACTGTAAAGTTTTCTCTATTAACTAATCTATTTGATGTGAAATTTGTGAATGCAATAATTAATAACTAATGTTTTAGAAAGTGTTAGGCGGCTAATGCTTCTAACGTTTGGATAGGGCCTATAAGGATTTGTAAGTTTTTTTAGTTTAATATTTTTAATAGATTAAAGTATAAATTTAATTAAAAAATAAATTATAATATAATAATATATTAGAAAAATATAGTTTAGTATATGAAAATCAATTCTTAGATGAAAGTACATTAACATTAAGATCAATTCATAAAAAATACGTACCCTCACAAATTTTTTGTGATTTGTAGTGCACTATTTCTTGATTTGAGATAAAAAATGAGAATTATATGGTGATAATATTTTGATGTATATAAGTTTTACCAACCGAGCTACCTTTTTTTAATTGAAAAAGTAGAACTATAATTATTATAAGTATCAGTATATAAAAAATTGAGAACAAAATCAAACTACCCGATGCCTAGGAGGAAAAAATCAAATCATGCAGTGCCTAGTCGGCAATATATCGGACCAACACCTGATAGCGCTCAAAGAATAAAAAAGTCAGATGATAAGTCCCAAAATATCTCATATGCGGAGATTTTTAAAATAATGGCAATAACTAATTACTAAGAATTTATAAACAATGTTGAAATCTCTTTTGTGGTAAAGGCTTGGTCTAGTGGTTGAGCTTGAAAGCTGTGATCTTAGAGGTCGCAGGTTCGAGTCCACACGTAGGCAGGGTGGGATAAGGAAATCCTTTGTTATTATTGTAAGCCCATATAGAATAAATTTTTTATAAAAAAATGTTAAAATCTCTTTTTTAAGATATTAAATATAATATATTATTTATCTAAAATTTGTGATCAGATGAAATAATTATTTTTAATTATTATACATCTCATGAAATGGATATTCGTTCAAATGTATTATAATTAGAAATAGCTATTTTATCTGAAAATTTAGATAAATGATGTTTATATTTGACATATTTTCATTAATTTCTATTTTATTCTATAAAATAGGCATTCCTCGAACCAAATGTTAAAAAAATATTTGGATTTAAACATTTGGATATTTATTTATCACCATCAAGCGTATCAATATTCTTATGGAAATGGATTATTTGAAGTTCTATTTATCAAACAAGCATGAAACTTATGGTTGCATATTTGATTACAAATCAAATCACATATATAATTACCAGAATAACTTTTGAAAACTCTGGATTAAGTATTTGTTCCAAATTAAATCCTTATTCATTTGAATGGCATTGTGTCCAAATAATTTTCAAAAGTGTACTTAAATTAAATTGTAATCTAAAAATGTATCAAATTATACAAATACGTAAACAAGGTCCAGATTCAATAGTTATTTCTCTCTCTTGCCTCGTAATATTTCAATTCTATTTATCTAATATATTGCAATTTATGGAGTAATAAGTTTAAAATAATTGATAAGAGATGGCACATTACGAAACTAATTGTCATTTAAAAAATAATAAATAGATACAAATTTCTTTTTTCGTGAGGTTCTTGCTTGCATTTATGCTTGTAAAGTCTGTAAATATTCGTATTTTTCTAATTTTTTCTTTATTTGATTGTTTCTGATTGTATTACATCTCTTTTGCAGATGTGCATCTTGAACTAACGTATTAATTTTAAGATTGTAAACGTAAAAATGTATGGTTAATTGTCTAACATTTTGGTGTTTACACTATTCTTTTTATAAGAGGTCAAGACTTAATCCTATTTTGTGATTGAGGTGTTGGCCTAGTGGTTAACATTGAAGCTATAACCTCTAGAGGTCCTAGATTCGAATCACATCAGAGGTGGGTTGGAGATTTTTCTTTCCATTTAATGTAAGTCCATATGAGGCTATTTTTTGAATGACTAGCAACCCACTAATTTGCTAGTATTGTTTATATATATATATATATAAAAGATATAATTTTTTCTGTTCTGAGATGTTTATGGAGCAACCTTAAATCTTAGGGTCAGTCATCATACCCTTCGAAAAAAAGTGGCCTTACACTAAGGCGATCGCTTAGGGCCTCATAAAATTAAGGCCCCAATAAATTTTTATCTTTAGAAAGTCATTAACATATTTTTTATATTTGCAATAAAATATATCACCACACACAAGAAACATGTTTTTTTATTAACATTTACCAATTAATTTTAATTGATTATAAAAATTATTAAAGTCAATTTTTTGCCTAGGGCCCTGTAATTTGTAAGGCCGGTCCTGCCTTCGAGGCACCCATAAATTGATGATCGGAAATTAATCTGAATATGAACAAGATTTAAACGTGCCTCCTACAATTGGAATCCATCCAAAATCACTTCGTGATGACACAAAAAATATAATTTTCTTTTTAACGTAAGGTTCTTGTTCATTTCAATTTTTTCTATTTTTGCATTGTTGGTCAGAACAACATTTAAACCCCACGTGAAGTTTAATGAAGTTTACTTGTGGTAATTAGCTACTATATAATATAGTATTCCTTTCACTTATGATCGATATATACCCCCATGCTATCGATATATACCCCCATGCTATTATAATACTATACATAGTATGTTTTTCAAAAAAAGTACAAAACTAACTATATACTATACGTAGTATGTCTTTCTTTTTTTAAAAAGTACAAATTAATATGGTATATATTCTAGATCTGTGTTCTTCTATAACTAATTAATGCGTTATATTGTATTATGCTATACAATATATAACTAAATTAACTTATGCTATTGATAAATTTTTGTCAGTTGACACCAAAGTTTTGAATATTTTTTTTGAGTAAAGTTGGGAACGGTAATCCGAGGCCGAATATTATTTAAGAGAAAAGAAAAGGTGTTAATGAAAAAGAAAAAAAAAATAAAGATGAAGCTTACAAAAACTTAAAACAAGAAAATGCTTACAAGAAGTAAAATCATAAAACACAAAGCTTGAAAAAGCTTTGGGTGATGATCTTGTGAATCAATGGCCTAACTCACCCCAAAAGGTACCTATCAGGGTAAGGATTGCCTCACACATATAAGGAGCAACATTGTTCAGGCCATAACTAATGTGAGATATTGAACACACCTCCCTCACGCCCAAATCTATTTAAAGCGTAGAGCTACATAACGAATTAATCGGGATATGATGTCAAATGGCCTAACTTGTTTTCCTTTTTAACAGTATACTCATAATCGGGAGCTATATACATTAAACTCTTTTTTCCTTTTTTATTTTAAAAAACTAGAGCCTGATTTTCCACCTTCATCTCATTAAAAAATATCTAGCGATTGCTTACATTACAATTTTCACTTTTTGAACACACCTTTTTTTTTAATATTTCGTAGAGCACAAATTTAGGACGACATATTAAAAAAACGTAACAACAACAATGATAAATATATGAAATAAAAATATTAAATTAAAATGCGATTGGCTGGTGCTAACCAACGAGTAAACCAGTTTGAACATAAATGTCATAGTAATCTTCCACCTAATTTCTGTGTCATTATTTGCCTAAACAACAGTATTACAGTGATATTATTATATTCTTGAAAAAAAAGGTAAACTTAAAAAATATGGGATGTAATTTGATAATTTTTTAAAAAATTATTGAGAAATTTTTTTCTTTAAATTGGTGCTTGTGATTTTAAAAATTTATAAAAGAAGAATTTCTAAAATTTTAAAACCATATTTTAAAGGGTAATCTTGTCCATTTTAAAGTGAAATTTTACATTTTTATTAATAAAAATACTGTACAGTTTAGTAATAAATTTTAGAATTTTTTTGAAAGTATAAGAATTTTTTTAATTAGAAATTGATTATAACTTAAAAAATTCATAACAAAATGAAAAATTTCGGAAACTTACTCAAATCTTGATATATAATTTTTAAATAATATAGTTAAAATATATGAATGTTGAATTTATTAAAATAATTGGTATAACATTAACAAAAAAACATAATTTTCAAAAACAGACCTTGTATTTTTCCTTTGTTAACTTTTGAAACCACAAGCACACATTTAAAAAAATTGCACAAGGGCCTTTTTACAAAATGGTCAAACCAAATAGCATGTTTTTGAAGTTGTTGGAAGTCAATCATCCGGAAGCCTTTGCCAAAACACAAGAAGACAACATCCAGACAGGGCCAGTTCTAGGCATAGGCCAAGGGTACGACGGCCTAGGGCCCATGATCAAAATGAGCTAAATTTATTTTTTTATGTAGTAAATATATATAACCTTTAAAAAACTTTTCTAATTTATCCAATGTGGATGAGTTAGACTACTGAGTAAAATAAAAAAAAAAAAATTATATTTTTTATTTAATATTAATTATTAAATATCAGTTTTAAATAAAAAATTTCGATTGAAGAGGCCCAATTTTTTTATTTTGCCTAAGGCCTCTGAAATGTCAGGACCAGCCCCTGCATCCGGATTAAGGTTTTGAAGAAAATAAAATCTCAAGTCTAAAAAGATCATCTGGTTTGTGCCTTGAAGGAAACAAAGTCACTAAGTCCAACAATAAGTTGCATCCGGTCTCAAGAACAGAAGAAAAGATCTCCTATATCTAAGAAGACAACATCCGGAGATAATCACTGATTGAAAGGGCATCTGGGTATAGTTTGAGTCTGAAGACATCCGGAAGACTCAACTTTCAAGACAAAAGGAATATTTTCAAAAACATTTTCCTCTATATTGGTCTAAAGTCAAAATCCCTTTTGCCTTGGTATATGAAAAAGTGAGTTTGCGCGCATTTCAGAAAAGGACAAAAGACTGACTTGGAAAGAGAAAAAAGGTAACAACGTTTTTAACCTAGACCAATGGCATGGCACGTGGAGCTCAAACAACTAACAAAGCTGCGTAAAATTTGCCTACGCACAAAATGCCAAATAAACGCCAATTGACAACTTTGTTGCATCAGTCCCAACAATTCAAACGGGGTCAATCAATGAGTCTAACGGACTAATCAACGGCTCCGGAAGCGCCACTTCATATCTGATCAATGGTGAAGATTCAAGATCATACCAACGATACACAACGGCTACATTTATGATCCAAAGCTTATAAAAGGGAAGCTTCACATATTGAGAAATTCGCTATTCAATCAGTTGTGAAAATCCCTCCAAGAACCAAACAATTCGAAATCAGTTTGTAAGAACTCCCAAGTGAAAAATATAAACTTGAAGAATTCAAAAACCTTCTTTGAAAAAGATACTTGTAAAATCTCATACTTGGGTGAGTATTGAGATTGGGACTTAAATTAAACTAGGAAGATTTAACTGGTATATCCCTATGAGATTTAGCTTGAACTTGGGTAGAGTTTGAGTGGTTTATCCTATTAAAGAAGAGGACTCGGCCAGAAGTTACTGCTTTTGATGGTATATCCTACATCCAGAAGAGAGGTCCTCATCCGGAGACAATAAGAAAGGTAAGCTGAAGATTGGTGTTTTTGGTGGTATATCCTACATTCGGAGGAAAAAACATCTCCAGAGACAATTGTAAAGGCTTGAATTCCTGCCATTAAAAGGAATTCCACTAGTGGACTTAAGCTCGGAGGAGGAAACTCTAGGGACTGGACGTAGGCAGAGCCAAATCATTATAAACTCCTTGTGTTTGATTTTCTTTAATCTTTTACTTTATTGCATTATATTTCATATCTGTATCATCCGGACTCATTAACTCCGGACTAAAATCAAACACGCTACACAAGACTTTTTATAAGTTTATAAATTCCGTGAAAAAGGGTCATTCACCCCCCTCTGACTCAACAGAAGTTTCCCCTAAAAAATAGTGGCTATACATAAAAAGTATATAGCTTAACATAGACCTATTCACGGGATTTGTTTTGTCCAGCCTGAGTTCGCTAAAATGGGTCGAATTTGAACACTCATTTTTCTACAAAGTCTGGTCCAAATTCGAAATCACTAAAATCTAAAATTTTATGAGCCAGATTTAGTTTTTATATGAATACTCAATATGATGAATAATAATTTTTTATTCAATATTTATAAATTATATATAATAGTTGTCTTTAATTTTTATATTTAAATCTATTAAAGTTTTACCGTACATCTTACATTTTATTATTATTATTTAAGAAAAAAATGTAAGTATATATAAGATTTGAACATATTTATATAAAATTTATTTTATTTAATTGTTTTAAATTATACCAAAAAAAATTAGGGAAATTGTTGTACTTGGTGTATGTGTGTACATGTATATATATATGTGCGCAAAATAAATATCAAAACAATTTAAGATGGAAATTCTTGCTTTTAATCATTTTAAGTTTCCTTTTGAACTTTTTTTTACCTTTTTACGCTAATGAACATGCCCATGCGACTGGGTAGTTTTTTTTTACTTTTATTTGCATTTATTTCTCAAACGGTTAATTTTTTTGACATGCCTCTTTAGAGTTTTTTGTTCGTCTCATTTTTATCTTCGAAACATTATCCATTATTATATTTTTTTTCAAAATTTATTTCAACCAGTTAAATTGTATTAGATTTATAACAAACTTATATTACATCTATATCAGATATAGTAGGTATATAATAGTTTAGGGTAAACTTAAAAAACATGCCATGTAGTTTGGCCGTTTTACAAAAAGGTCATTGTGGAATTTTTTTTTCAAAAGGGTGCCAGTGGTTTCAAAAGTTAGCAAAAATATGCTTCTCAAAATTTTGAAACCACATTTGGAAGGGTAATTCAGTTATTTCATAAAATTTAATATTTCTCTATTTCAACTATATTATTTATGAATTATTTATTAAGATTTGAGTAAATTTCGAAAACTTTTCATTTTGTTATGATTTTTTAAAGTTATCATCAATTTTTAATTAATATAAATATTTGTACTATTAAAAAAGTTCTAAAATTTATCACTAATGTGTATTGTATTTTTATAAATAAAGCTGCAAAATTTCACTTCAAAATGGATAAGATTACCCTTCCAAATGTAGTTTCAAACTTCTGAGAAACATATTTTTGCTAACTTTTCAAACCACAACCACCCTTTTGAAACAAAATATTCCACAAGGACCTTTCTGCAAAACGACCAAACCATAAGGCATGTTTTTGAAGTTTACCCAATAGTTTAATGAGCATTGCAAATACAAATAGACTTATATTAGATTTATAACTGATTTATAGTAGATATATAGTAGATATATAACATTTCAATGAGCATTACAAATATAAAGAGACTTATACTAGACTTATAACAAACTTATGACAAATATATATTTGATATATAGTAGAGATATAATAGTTCAATGAGCATTGCAAATACAAAGAGGCATATATTAAACTTGTATTAAACTTATAACATATGCATATTAAATAATGTGATAGTTCAATAAGCATTACAAATAAAAAGAGACTTATATTAGACTTACTTTAAACTTATAACACATATATATTATATATAGTAGATATATAATAGTTAAATGAGCATTGCAAATATAAAGAGACTTATATTAGACTTATAACATATATAATTTAGATATATTGTAGATAAATAAAAGTTAAATGAGCATTGTAAATATAAAGAGACTTATAACGGATTTATATTAGGTATGTAGTAAGTCAAATTTTTTTTGGGAAAAATATATCACAATGGATAGCATTTTGAAGATAAAAATGAGATGAACAAAAAACTCTAAAGACATGTCATAAAAATGAAAGTTTTAATGCAAAATAAGCCAAAAAATGAACTTCCTAATCGCATGTGAGCGTAAAAAGGTAAAAGGAAAAGTAATCAAGTTTGTGACATTTTTGATAGAATGTATGTTGGTATTTGATAAAAGTTTGACATTTAATTATTTTACAAATCTAGCCCATTAGGTAAGAATCCCAAAAATTTACAAGAAAATTAATATGGTCCTTGGCCCGAGCTTGGGGATGACCTGTTAAGCACGTCCCAAGTCTAGCCCGATCCCTAAGCTTTAATGTGCGCTTGGAGCAAACTTGGATTGATGTTTTTTAATTAGAAGTCCGATGAGGCCCGAATCAAACCCCGATGTGACCCACCCGAGTAACATGTCTTGTTTAGCATATGTATTCAAGTGGAAATATCTAAGGAAAATTGTAAGGAATATAGGGGTTGGCTAAAATATTTACCTCTTTACCCTATACTTTTATGAATAACTGTTTGGTTAGGTTTTAAACTTTTTCTTTTCAGTTTATACGTTCCTCCTCTCCTGCCTTCCTTCTATTCCTTTAAACACTGTTAATTCAAAGTCCCTTTACTGATTGGATTTCTGTTTCATGATCAAATTCTCTCATCTCAATTGATTTGCGATTTGCGTTTCTTCTTTCATCTTTTGTTTTTTTAATTTTGATTCGATCCTCTTTTTCTCTGTTTTTGTTCTTCTTTTGATTTAAGATTTTTTCTGCGATTTTTGAGCGATATCAATGGACGACATTCCTATTTTGGTTCATTATAATGGTTCTTGGACATAGGATTGTAAATATGTTGGTTATAAGGTGGCTGGGGTTGTGCTTTCTGTTTCCATATGTTTTTTGGATTGTAAGCAGATTTTGATGGGGAGTTTGAAGATCGATGAGATGTTTGAAGATGTTATCATTCAATTCTAGGCTACTCCTGGACATCCTGCAATGGATATCAATTGCGATATATTTCTGAGATATTTCATGGTAGTAAAATATCACAATTTGATGATGAACGAGTATCCTCTTTGCGTTACTAAGTTTCCTCTTGTTCTTGTAATTGATCAAGGTAATCTTTGTTTTGTTCATGTTTTTTGAATTCTCAATTTTAGTTTCCTCTGATCTGATAGATATCTGATATATTGCTTGTATATTGGCTGTATAAATACTATTTAGTTTGATTTATTTTACAAAATAGATATATCTAGTACAATGTTGGTATATTGCTGGTATTATAGTTGTTTTGATGTTATTTTGTTTGATTACTTATATATTGGATATCTATTAGATCAGAAGAAACTAAATGCTGGAATGTTGCTTGTATTTATGGTTGTTTGGATGTTGTTTTGTTTGTTTTCTTTCACATGGTACATTGCTGGTAAAATGCTGATATTTATGGTTGTTTGGATGTTTTGTTTGATTTCTTTCACATGGTACATTACTCGTGAAATTCTGGTATTAAGTGGATTTTGGTTGTTGATTACTTACATATAACTCATGCTTATGTTTTTTTTGTCCTTTTGGTATAATGGTGGTATTATGTTGGTATACATTCTTATGTTGATTTATTTTTTCTAACTAGTCCAATTTATTTTTTTATTTCATCTCACCTAGTATATATCTGGTATAATTCTGGTATAAATAATGTTTTTGACTGATTTGTTCTTAAATAGGTACTGTCATTATGTTTTATGATCAGTGCATATCATAAAAACTGATTTTTTTACTTTTCTTATGTTTTATTAGGTTCGGCAGTAGAAGAAGAACTTAAAACTCCTGTCGTAGATGTTGAGTAGATCGACTCTCATCTTGAACTAGAAGTTGATCCTTCAAGCTCAATTTTCTTACAATCATTTGAGGATGATCATTTTGCTTATGTTCAAAATATTACGAATATTACAATGGATGAGATCAATAACTTTGAAGATCAAGAGTTGATCGATTATGCATTAGAAGACAATAAGATTTTTGATCCTAGGATTGATTACATAAAGGTTGGTCAAGTTTTCCAGGACAGAATTATATTGAAGCGTGCAATGAGCTTGTATGTGATAAAGAAGAACTTTAATTTCAAGGTTCAGAAATCATGTCCAAAGCAGTTCTACTTGCATTGCGTTGATTCAAAATGTTCTTGGTTCTTTAGATCTTCAAAGCGATAGTATGGTGGTTCTTTTGTTGTGCGTAAGTTTTGTCCGGATCATACATATGATATTGATGTGAGGCATGCTGAGAAGAGGCACACAACGAAAAATGTAGTTGCACAATTTATTAAGAATTCGTTCTTGAGGGTGAAGAAGATACATACTCCTCTGGATATTGTACCTGATGTGAAGGAAGCATTCGGTGCAGATATAAACTACCAAAAAGCATGGTGTGCAAAAGAACAGGCACTGAGGATTATTCACGGAACTCCAGCTAAATCTTACAGTATGCTACCAAAAATGTTGTATATGATTAGGAAAACAAATCCTGGCTTTGTTTTAAATCTCGCAATGGATGGAACTAGGTTTAAGTACCTATTTATGGCATTGTATGCTTGTATTCAAGGTTGGAAACATTGCAGGCCTGTTGTTGTGGTTGATGGTTCATTCCTGAAGACATGTTACAAGGGGACACTATTATGTGCTTGTGGTTATGATGCAGTAGGTAACATATTCATTTTTTTCCTTTTTGGTTTTTAAATTCTATTTTTTTGTTTCATTTTATAATGCTTGTATAATTGCACTTTTTTATTGATTTTTTTCTTATTTTTAGTTAGTTAAGGTTTTGTTTATGCTATATGGTACAATGCTGATATCAATGCAGTTTTTGATTGATTTTTTCACAAGTTAGTCATTAAAGGTTTTGTTTACGCTTATCTGGTACAATGCTGGTACAATTCTGGTATAAATGCATTTTTTGATTTATTTTTTCACATGTTAGTTATTTAAGGATTTGTTTTATGCTCATCTGCTATAGTGTTGGTACAATTATGATATTTTGTTATTATAAAAGGTTTTATTATTTGTTTTATTAAGGTAGTTTGTACCTTTTTTCCAAGTATTCAAACAATACCGCTCTTATACCAACATTTTACCAGCATTATACCATGTTTGATGAAACAAAAACTATAATCAATTTTTTATGTTAACAAACAAATAAAAACATAATTACACCAACATTACACCAGCATATTACGAGGTATGAAGAATCAATATTGGAAGCATCTGTTTTAAAAATACTTTTGTTTATTATGCGTGCTTGCTTTGAATTCTTGCAGAAATGCTTTATCCTCTCGCCTTTGCTGTTGTCGATAGTGAGAATGATGCATCTTGGGAATGGTTCTTCTGTCAATTTAAGGCTGCTTTTAGGGTTAGAGAGGACATGGTTGTTGTTTCATATCACAATCCTAGTATGGAAAAAGGTTGTTTACAGGTGTTCCCTGATGTGATGCACGATATATTTATGTATCATCTGCTTTAAAATCTTAAGCAGAAATATAGGACTAACGTGTCTGCGATGTCAAAGTACTTTCGACGCATTTACTATTCATACATAATTTATGGTTTAGAAAAGAACATGTCTCATCTTGCAAGTATCAACAGTGGTATTCCAAATTATTTGGTTTGTGCCAGTTTGAATAAATGGAGTCGAGCACATTCAACCCGTAACAGATACTCTGCGATGACATTAAACAATGCCGAGGCACTTAACTCGATGACTAAGGCAGCAAAAATCCTTCCTATATCAACTCTAGTCGAGTACTTGAGGAATTTGTTGCAATTGAGGTTCTATAATAACAAAAATATTGTTGTTAATACTGTTATTAATCTGACTAAGAAGTATCACAAAAAAGTGTTAGAACAGTATGACATGGCTTCTAGAATGGAGGTTAGTTTTTTTTACTACTGCTTTTTGTCTAATGTTGATTTGTTTTTTACTGCTTATTTTTTTTGCTATTGAGGTGTGATTCTACTTTTTTTCTTTTTTTTTATTTGTTTTTAGGTGGTTCCATCGGCAAATCATTTAGTTTCTGTCATGCACCACGGTATCGAGTATGTTGTGAATTTGCAAGAGAGGAAATGTACATGTCAACGGTTTCATATCGACGAGATACTATATGCTCATGCTCTTGCATGTGTAAAGAAGTTTAGATTGAAGTCAATTGATTACTGTTCACCCTATTTCACAAAGGAGATATTTCTTACAGCTTATGGAGAAACGATAAACCCCGTTCCTTCAAAACATTTTTAGATTATACCTCAGGATGTTATGGATTATGTTGTGCATCCGCCTCAAGCGGTTGTTAAAGTTGGTAGGCCAAGAAAACATAGATTGAGGTCTAGTTGGGAGTTAAAAAGGAGGAAGTTCAAAGTACGTTGCAGTGTCTATTCTATTTTTGGACATAACAGGAAAACATGCACCGAGCAAAGTGATTTTTTCATGTTTTCTTTATTTCAAACATACAAGTATTTGAATTTCATTTCGAAACTACGAGTTAACTTTTTTTTGATGGGAAATATATATCTGTATTCAACCAAAACCATATGTACAGTACAATGGCCTTAAAGCCATTGCATAGCTCTTTCAAATAACTCCCAGTCGGCTAAAGATTTTAATCTCTTTCTATACAATGACATGCAACATTTAACTACTGTTTGTATATGTTTAAACAAGTAGTAAGTAGTAAGACTAACTCTAGAAAAAATGCAAGAGTTCCTATTAATCTAAATAGAGTAAACAACAGCTTGGATAGCAGTAAGATGCGCCATATCAGTAAATGAGCTCCTCAAGGATAAAAGTTTATTATGCCAATTGAAAAATAGCAGGGGTGCAACATCCAACCACCCATAAATCTTAGACACCAGGCTTCTCGAGAAATGACAGTGAAAAAATAAGTGAGCTTGAGACTCAGGTTCCTCATCACACACAGGGCAAAAAACATTCAAACCAGGCATAAATCGCAACAGATTGTAACGATGCTTTAGAAGTGCCATAGGGTACCACACTTGCCTATAGGGTCCAAACTTTGAATATGGACCAGTAAGGTACAAGTAGCATTTAGATAATCGAAAAGGGCCATTCACAGTGCATTGATGCAACACCGACTCAGTAATCACAGATCACAAATTAAGAATTTTACGCCAATACCAACTAGTATCACCTCGCATAGAGTCAGTCCAAAAATCCATAGTTTTAATGTAGATGCTATGAATCAACCTAAGCTAAAGGGAATCTTGTTTAAACTCGATAGCCCATAAAAATCTACCAAGCATGGCCTTATTTAGTTTCACACCCTCTCTAAATCCAATGCCGCCAAGAGATTTAGGCATATATAACTTCTCCCATGAAAGAGCATGAAATCTCCGTTTGCCATCCTCATCCCCCCATAGATATTATCTACAAAGTTGATCAAATGCCTTAATCACCTATTGAGGAAGAAGGAATGACACTCATCCAATAAGCTCGGATTCCAAAAAGAACTGAGGAGACTAATTGAGCACGCCCTGCAAAAGAGAGATGTCTAGTGCCCCAACATGATATGATCTTCCTAGCTTTCTCAATAATGCAATCGTATTCAAACTTGTTCCACTTAGTAGGGTTAAGAGGAACACCAAGATATTTCATTGGAAAACTTCCTTTCTCAACACCGGCAATATCTATCGGCCTGCCATATCGACCGAGACTCCACTAGCATATAAACACGACTTCCTCTTATTCAAGGTGAGGCCAGTGGTGTCAGAGAACACCTGAAAACCCATGAGAAGCACACCGAGCACATTTCGTTAGCCTTTCACATTAGAATAAGATCGTAGCCAAAACAAAGTGCGTTAAGCCTAAGGTTTTTACATCCAGGATGAAACCTAAAATTAGAGTTGAAAGAGAACCATCATAAGACCCAAGTAAGATATTCCATTACCATGACAAATAATAGAGGGGACATCGGGTCACCCTGTCGCAACCCTTTCTCCCCTTTGAATTCCCCCTGAACTCTTCCATTTAGAAGTAGAGTATAATGGGCACTACAAAGACTTGCCATGACCCAAGCAATAAACTTAGATGGGAACACTAAAGTTTACAAAAGATCATGAATGAAATCCCAAGAGACTGTATCATAAGCCTCGCTCATGTCAACCTTGAGCATACATCGAGGAGAAACGTGGGAACGACTATAACATCGTAATAAGTCCTGGACAATTAACATGTTATGCGCTAGCTTGCTTCCTTTAATAAATGGCCCTTGGTTACTATCTACAATCGAGGGCAAGATTTGACTAAGCCTCATACACACTAACTTAGAAATACAGTTATAAATGGTGCTACAACATGATATAGGCCAATAATCACATGCGTTCGAAGGATTTTTGACTTTTGGGATAAGCACAAGAATGGCAGACATGAAAAACTTAGGCATGTTAAGAGTAAAAAAAAATTCATTAACAACCGCACAACATCATGCCCAATAACATCCCACGAGGCTTTGAAAAACCCCACACCCAATCCATCTAAACCGGCTCTTGTTGCTATCAATAGCAAACAAAGCCTCCTTAATTTCTTTCCTCGTAAAAGGCGAGTTAACTTTTTTCTCCTTTTTTCTTGTACAAAATGAGAAACCATTTGATTGTATGGTATACTTGATATTTTTGATATGTAAGATGTTACATTTTAATTTGTTTGTAATTTTGTTTAGACTTTAAATATTTGAGTTCTTATTTTTTTTATCTTATACAAGGTTTATACCATATGTCATCTATTTTTGTTTTTACACTTGACATTTGGTTTTGAGAATTCTAGGTTCATATTAGGTTTATACCAGCATTATACCGGGATTTTTTTTTCTGTATTTTATATTTGGTTTATACTAGCATTATACCAGCTTTATACCAAGTTGCGTTTTTATGCTTTATACAAGCTTTTTACATGCAATATACCAGGTTTGAATAGAAGCATTTTATCCCAAAAATGAAAATAAAATTACTTTTATATATGCATTTTACCAGCAGTATACTAGGTTGTGTTTTTATCTTTTTGGACAAGCTATTTACAAGTTTTTTCTACCAGGTTTGAAGATACCATTTTTATATCAAAGAAATCAAATTAATACCATTTTTATGCAGGCATTATACCACGTGTGTGTTACCAATTTTTTACAAGCATTTTACCACCTTTTTACCAGGTTTAATGAATCAAATCTTGAAGAATATTTTATTAAAGTACTTAAACATATACCACTTTTATGCAAGCATTATACTAACCTTATACAAGCATTGTGCTATGTAATAAGTAAATCAAAAATAGTTTTGTACCAAATTTTGACCAGCAAAATATTAGATATAGAGGACCAAAACTTTCAACGAAGTAATTTTTGAAAAAAATGGAAGTAAAATTGAATTTTACCAGCATTATACTAGATATGATGAAAGAGAAAAAGTTTTTATCTAAATGCCCACTCTATGTTTTACTTTTAATTTAAAACCGCCTCTTCAAAGACCATTTAATCGCATTCTTCATTCTTCTTCTTGAAAACTCCGCTCATTCATTTTCCAAGAACACTGAAATCCTCACTGATTTTATTTTTGATATTGAAAATTGAGTAAAATTAGTTTTGACTCATTTCATTTTCCAGGAACAGTGAAATCGTCACTCACTCACTCATTTCATTCTTCTTTTGAGTGACTACTGCAATAACGTAAACGAGAAGTAGCCTAACGGAACAACGCAAATGGAAGAAGCTAGGTATGTTATTGTTTTCATTATTGTATTTAGGTTTTTTGTTCTTTCGAATATTCCAAAAATTTACATCCAAACAATTTTAAAACAGAGAATAAGTTCTTCAAGAAAAAGGAGCAGATCAACCATCGGAAAGAACAAAAGATCAGGTACTTTGTGCGAATCTTCATTTTAAGAAAAAACATAAATCGTTTGATATTTTCTGTATTTTTACGTATAATTTTAACATGAATGCAGAAAATATTGTCACATTTTGGATCTGCATGACTAATAATATGACAACTTGATGACAGATTTTTAAAAATGTTAACAAAAATTAAGATTAATAAATTAAGTAAGAATGATAACTTTTAGATGAAAAATAGAACACAGTAACACAGAACTTCCTTCAATTTTACATGATCTTCAGAAACAAAAAGAATAAAATGCATTATATCATTAACATACCTGGTATAAGGACTATGAAAACAATATAAATCATATCTACATCATATAATAAATCTATTATAGCCGGTATAAGACCTTATGATTTATGACTTGAATTTGGAATTCAGAGTAAAATTTGGAACCACCTTGTAAATGAGCTTGTATACCTTATTGGCATCTCTTATACCATATATAAGACTGTTGAGTTTTGACAATTAGGAAATGCTGGTAAAATACTGGTATTAGGTGGATTTTGGTTGTTGATTACTTACATAAAGCTCATGCTTATGGTTTTTTTTATCATACTTGGTATAATGCTTTTATAATGTTGTATTAACTTGTATTCTTTGAAGAAATTGATTATTATAACTTTGTTTACTTATAAGTGGTATAATGCTGGTATATTGCTGGTATTATGGTTGTTTGGATGTTCTGTTCAATTTCTTTGACATGGTACATTGCTGGTAAAATGCTGGTATTAAGTGGATTTTGGTTTATTACTTACATAAAACTCATGCTTATGGTTGTTTTTTCATCACACCGGGTATAATGCTTGTAGAATGTTGTTTTAAATTGAATTCTTTCACGATATTGATTATTATAACTTCGTTTACTTATAACTGGTACAGTACTGGTATATTGCTGGTAAAATGGAACATTATACATTAAATTTTCAGTAAACTTTACTTTATTTCTAAACTAATAAGAACATTAATTAGAAAATTGATTAAAACCATACTTTTTATTTTTATAGGAATTGCAGCCAATATTCACACCAAAATAATATTGGACTACCAAAGTGATGGCAACATCAAACTACAAAGTCACTGAGAAATTGAAAGAATGCATGCCATAAACTATCATAACAAAGTTGAAGGAGACATGCTTTGGGTACTTTTTTTAAGATCCAAAACTAAGAGTATCTAAACAACTGATACATTCACTGATTATGAGAGAATTGAAGAATAGTGAAGAACCTTGCATGTACATAAAGGTTGCAGGAACAAAACTGCATTTCGGTTTGGAACAATTCCTGTTAATATTTGGAATGAAACTACCTGGAGACAATATTCCTGAATTCCGAGAATAAAAAATGACAGATGCATTCATAGCAAAATACTTCAAAGGGAAAAACAGAGTAGTGGAAAAGAGGCACATGGAGAAGGTGATGAAAACTAAAGTGACAACTGATGAAGATAGACTGACTATATCTCTAGTCTACTTCATAACGTACTTGATAAGAGTAATTTATGCCAAGAAAATATTAGTCATTTCACCTAGAAAACATTACTTTTATGGACTAAATTGTGGAATTCATTAGTGTTTCAGTGCAATCTCAGGTTGCTCCTCTCTACTACCGAGCTTGTTGTGAAGGAGGTGGAATCCAAGGGAGAAGGGCAATAAACTGGGCTTGATGAGGAAAAGGAGGCCCAAACCCAAGAAAAATGACCAGAAATGGAAAGCCTCTAGAAGATACCTTGCTTAACCTTGTGAAAAACCCACTTGTAGAAACAGTGGAGCTTGTCTTTTTGTGCATCATGACTTAGCAAGTTGGGTTAACCACTTTTGATCAATTTCTATCTTCTAGAATTGTTTTTACGTGTTAATTAGTATTTTTGGACAATTATTGTAGGCAAGTGGCATTTCTAGAATGATCCACTTGCCATTATATATATGGTAGAAGACTCTTCGTAAGAGAGAACTTTTGGGATTGGCTACTTTAACAATATTCTCTGTAAAAAGTTACTCTTATTATTATTATCTATGAAGTTCATCATTTCTAGAATTTGTATGGGTCTGATATCCACCTTTATGAGTAACTAAGCCTTTAGCAGGCATAACCAGTAAGTATGACAGTCTATGTGGTATGGTTTCTCTCTTCCTTTTATTTTATCATCGTCTAGTGTGGATTGTTTAGTATTGAGCTTAAAATATCATAAGTAAGGCCAAACTTATGCTTAAGTGGACAAGAACTTATGAAAAGTGACTTGTAACCGGATCCAAATACTAAACACACATCTAAAATATCTGAAAAGTGATTAGATTATGCTAGAGGTTTCTAACTTATTAGAATGCTTGCATAAGACTGAAAGCTTAAGGTGTAACTACAATGGGTATCTACGTAGTGAAGCTTTTAAGGAACTAGACAATGGGTATCTACGGCTAGTAACAATAGATCTAAGAAACCTAGATCCTTAAGTACTAAACTTGATAAAATAAAGAAAGTAAATCATTCACAAGTCTGTCTGCTTGTTGGGAGTGCTTGCCCCATTATAAAATTTGTTAGGAGTAACCATTTAGAGCAACCACTTTCTTTTTTACAACAACTATTTATTTTCTTTTAGATCTCTATTTTTAAATCTTTTAATATTAAACTTGGACTCACTATTTACATCTTAGTTTGAATTATTTCCCTTGCTCCCTGAGAAATACAACCTTGTGCTTACCCCGTACTACAAACCATGACCTAGTGCACTTGCTAGATCGCTTTTTAGGCGACCAACAGTACTACATAATGGGGTTGCATGAGCAGACCAGAGTTCCAAGAAAATACTTTGATTGTGTGTTGAATGGAGATTACAAAAATATAGAATTGGGGGATATTTCTTATGAAAAAACTTTGACATCATTGAGGTAATGTGGATTAGAGGAAAAGAGGCCAAGCTCGTACATCTTGGAAGGGTGCCCCCTTATTTTTCAGATATGGTTTTATAAAGTTTGTGGTGCATGCCAAGTAGTGATGTGTGCTAGAAATCCAATACTACCGGGTATCCACCGACCAAGGCTGTTCAGATGGAGGACATTTTAACTGAAAATTTCACAAAGCTTCTTGGAGGCAAGCATCTTCAACAGAGATACACAAGAGGTACAATCAAACAACATTTTGAATTTTAATTCTACAAACAACTAAGAAACAAATAAAAAGAATTACTTCATTAATTAAACTTTTTCTTTAAATTATAGTTGAACTTTAGGAAAATAAAAGCTGATGAAGGAGTGATAGAACAAATGGGACTAGAAACATTCAACCCAGCTTATGACCCATTCAACATTGAATTACATTACTTAACACAAGAAGATGAAACCACACCAAGTGTAGAGACAAAAAAACACAGAGAGCCAAGACATAGATATAGAAGAAAAGGATACTCAAGAAGATACAAACATGGCAGAAGAAAAGATGCAAGATAAGGAAAATCATGGACATAAAAAAAGAACAAACCGATTCTATCCTGTCTAAAATACAAAAGTTGAGAGAGTAGATTCAATCATTTATAGTGAAAATGGATGAAGGACTCAGAAACATCAATAACAAGATCGAGAATGCAGAGAAAAAGCTCAATAGTATTGACAAGAAGCTGAAGAATTTAACCCAGAAGGTAAGGTTACTTGACTAGTTTTATTTTCTTACTTTCCATATAACATAATTAATGAACAACTTGTATGAGAAAATAGACATATATGGTATAATGCCAGTATATTGCTGGTATTATATTTTTTTGGATCTTGTTTTGGTTGATTTCTTTTACAAATTAGACTTTCATTGTTCTGTTGAATACTTTCTGGTATAATGCTGGTATTATGGTTGTTTGGATGTTGTTTTGGTTCATTTCTTTTTACAAATTAGACTGTTATTGCTCTGTTGAATAATGTTGTTTTGGTTAAATGCTGTTATATTTCTTGTATTCTATTTTTTCGGATGTTGTTTTGTTTGATTTCTTTCACATGGTACATTGCTAGTAAAATGCTAGTATTGAGTGGATTTTGGTTGGTTACTTACATAAAACTCTTGGTTATGGTTTTTTTCATCACACCTAGTTTAATGCTTATATAATGGTGGTATAATGTTGTTTTAAATTGAATTCTTTCACGAAATTGATTATTATAGCTTTGTTTAATTAATGAACAAATTATATAAAAAATTGAAGTAGCTGACAAAATATTTCTAATACATATTGATCTGATGTTCCAGGAGAGAACGGATGGAGATGATAGTGGTATCAAAAAGAAGAGGAAGCTAGAAGCACAACATGAAGAATTAGAAAAAAAAAAACAAAAAGTTGAGTAACCAGTTGATGTAAATAAAGAGGGGGATAGAAAGAATGAAAAAGAGACAAAGGCATATCAAAAGGCACCAAACAAGAAGGAAGCACCAAACTTTAGACTCTTTCAAGAAGAAGGGCCCGAAGTCTCTTCCCTTGGATACATAAAATAAAGTTCACAAGAATCCCAAGATAAGAATGAGATTGAAGATAAAGAAACAGACCAACAGATGGACTTAGAAGAAAATAAAGATGACGGAGCAGGAAATGGTGATAAAAAACAAACTAAAAATGAGGTTGAGGAAAAACAAGTAGCTGAAATGGTAAAAAATGTCCAAAGATTCAATCTATCATTTACTTCTATTTTCTGCAACCAAAAAACTTGAATATACTTTGATAAACTAATCATGAAACATACTTCAAATCAGGAAGAATTAATGACATTTATAGAGTCTCTTGATCCAAATGAATTTGATGCAATTGAAGATCTTTACGATGAAAGTGCAAAAGATTTTTACAATGTGCGTATAATACATCCAATAAAAACAAGAAAAAAAATAGTAAACATTATTTATTATAAAATCCTTAAGTTATAAAGCACATTGAAAAAAACAATGATGATTTTGTAACAAACTTTTTACTAAACTCAACATAACAAATAATATAATGTTTCATCTTGCAGGATTAGGAAGACAGTACAGGTGAAGCAGATATTGAAATAATATCATGAGCGTAGATGTTTCCAAAAATGCCAAGGAGAAAAAGGAAAGCAATTAGAGCAACTTCACATTACACAACTGATTCCGGAACTGTTGAAGCAAAAAGAAAAGTAGCACAGAAATATGTTTTAGATGATTGGGCAGAATTAGGTGTTAACTATTGGATATGATGTATGCCCTTAAGGCAATTAGGGCGATATATCTTAATTATGTAATAGTACGAATAATTTGTTTAATCAATAAAGGCATTTGTTCTTTTATTTATATCAATGTGTTTCTACGTATATATGGCTGGTTAAATATATTCATTAATGTATGTATACAAAAGTCCTTGACATATCATAGCATGAAGTCAGAGAAATTATAGTTGGACTATATCTGGTGGAACTTGCTTCATGTGCAATTATGATTATGTCTAAACTATCCCTAGTCATAGTTTCATCAAGAAAGGATATTGATGAAGCGAAAAGACTATCATATGGTCAACTTTCTTCAAAAGGGTCCAAGCAGTCAATCTCATAAAGACTGAAGGTGGTGCCTTAAGTTTGACACATGGATATATCTGGTATATTAGAGACCGTAGTAACATAAATACTTGGTATATATATCAATGTGTTAATGTTTATCTTCATGCAATAAGCTTTATGAATGTCCTCGTACTTGAGATGCTAGTTACCTTGTGTCATACTATTGCTATACTTTGGGTCATTACTATGTACTCATTAATTTAGGGTGTTACGGGTGATTACAGGTATGGTGATGATAGCACGTTGGTAAGTTGAGTAGTCAGAAAGAATCCATCGCTCCGGATATATTAAGAAGTTGTACCTGGCCACTTGTTGAAGTGATGATTGCCATAAACCTCTGATCAGAGTATGTGTTTGATAGAAATAGTTTCTAGTTAAACACACTATGGTAAAAGGCAATATACTTCGGTAACAAGCAAACTACTGGGATAGCTTAGAGCAACCTCGCTATTAGTGGGTTAACACTTTAACCAAACCCTATAAACTAGATGGTACTAATATTAAATAATGGAAGGAATTTATCAAACTAGATAACTATTGCATTAACCGGGATTAAGTCATAAGCATAAATGACGTTCCAAGTAATGGGGGATGGTAGACCCTTGCTAGAGGCATACTACAATCGTTTAAGGTAATCGAGTTCTATTTACGGTCTAGAGCATCGAGCCAATGGTTCCATTAGAACAAGGGTTGGTTAAGCCTTAACAGCTCAATACTTCGGGATCCTATAAGGTCACACACATTGGACCTTCATTGGATTAAGTAAAGAACTAATAGATTTATTCTATTACGAAAATATAACTTAAATAATAATTGCATTCTTATTTGATTGGTTAAAATTGATTATATCAATTTTGGATAAACCAAGGAATTTGTTTTGATCGGTAACTAATTAATTAGAGTCATAAATAAATTACAATTGATTAGATCAATTTTAGTTTGACCAAGAAATTTATTTTGACTGGTAACTAATTTATTAGAGTCAAAAATAAATATTTATTTGAAAGGATTTAAGGGGAATTTTGTATTGACGAGTTAAAACCGAAAAGTATGAAATATTCTGTATAAAGTTTGGTTGTGCGGAGTACACCAAAAGGTGCGCGAACATTGTTAGGCAGTGTTCGCGGAAGCCCATGTTCATGGGCTGCACAAAGGCAGCCCATGAAAGGGCACCACGAGCTAGGCTAGTGGCATGGGCCGCGAGGCCCAACTTGCGTGTAAGCCAAGCCCACTAGGGCTTGCCTTGCCACATGCAGCTTGCATAGCATGCTGCATGTGTACGGGTCATACGTGGAGCCATTAGCAATGTGGCATTGGAGTAAAACTCCCATCCCACATTGCTGATGGGGAGCAAAATTTTTCTTCCCAAGACTATATATAGGATGTCCCCTCTCCTTTCAATGTACACAGTGTGCACCACAGCTCAGAGTACAAATCCTAAGCGAGATTCGAAAAGAATAATCTCTCGGGTAATTGAGCAAGTTATTTTTGAGAAGCCTGAATTTATTCGGGCACCTCTAGTTTATATTTTTTGGGTGAGGCTTCTGGAGTGGTCTAGCAACTACTCGAGGCTTCTTAGTTCTTCCTCCCAGGGAGGTTTTGGTTGGTGGGGTTTGTGTGGATACTGATAGAGGCTATCCTACGATTAGAGGCATGTGCAAGAAGGTTCTGCAAAAGCACGCTTCAACTGGTAAGTTCTTTTTCTCTCTTTTAATTATTAGGTCTTTTTCTTTAAGCGTTTTTAGACTTAATAATTATGCTTAGTTTGTTTTGCATGCTTAGTTTATTTTATGCTTAGGTTATAGCTTGGAGTTATAACTTGCTTAGTTTAAAATAAATGCGCTAGGATATAATTTGGTATTATGGTATGCCTAGTCCTTTTACATGCTAACCTATGTAGAGAATTATTTAGTTAATGCTTTATTTAATTTATATGCAACTAATAAGAGTTCCTGGGGACATGGACAAAATTTTGAATTCTCGCCATGCTTGTTATGCATGTTCAATCTGACTATCAGTTCCCAATAGTGGTATCAGAGCCTGCCTATTTAGTGCATAATTAAGTTAGAAGTGAACTAAATATTATTTTCTATATGAAATGATTTATTTATTTAATTATTTGGAACAATATATATGAACTTGTGCCTTTCATTTCAAGGTTAGAAAATAGTTATGAATAATTTTGAATAAGCCTGTTCAACTTACTCAAATTATACAAGTGTCAATAATTTATTTAAATTACATGGGTTATAGATGCTTCCAATTTACATAAATTGAAAGAACAAAATTTATTAGTTCAAGAGAATCCATTGGTCTTCAGGTTTGTGCCCGTATTTGTTCTGGCTAAGGATTAGACTTGGTGTCCACTCCTTATAGGGCACCTCTCCTACCTGGGAACCTATATCGGTGAAATTTGAATTGACCATCGGGGATTAATATGAACTAATTTATTTCTAGTATATAAGATGACGCTTATATATTTTTCTGTAACAAAGTCAAAAATTAAATTTATTGGATAAAAGCTTAAAGGAAATGCGATATAAATATAACAAATCGTGTTAATTATTTTGCATATAATCTAGGTTGATAGAATAATTATAATAAAGAGCTGAACCCACCTAAGGTTAGACCTTATAAATTAATTCTAAAATTCCCTGAATTAATACAAGTTATTATAATTTTGTCCATCTGATAAAATCCTAGATTGGGTGAGATGTTTAACACCAATAAAATCCCAAAGTAAATATATTAAGGCCAGTTGTAGTCTTCCTTACTCAAATTTATAATACGGTCTCTTTGGGCTATCAAAGTGCTACGTAAAGCGTTCCTTCTAGTCCACATTGATTGGTTGTAAAGTTTGGGATAGGGTCTGCCTTAATAGAGCTTGGGTAGTCCACCATAAAATTGGGGGCTAGGCCCAGATCTGAGACATATTCAAGGAGATGCTAATATAAGAGCACACGTCCCTTGGGATTAGGGAACTTAAATGAATTAGCAATTGCATGCGATGCAAATGGAATGGGATTCCAACTATGACTTACTGTTATGACTTAACCCATAAAATTGGGGTTTGTAGACTAGTTATAGATGCTACCTACTAGGAAATTTAGCTGGGCTAAAATTTCTAAATTCAATAGAATGGGCTATTGTAAATTTCGAAGAAAATAGTATGAAAATGTATTTAATTAAAAGTCCTTATATTAAATACATGTACTTAAACTAATATCTAAACTCTTTTCTTTTCTTATATCTTAGGTTGAAAATGACTTCCAATGTTAATTTTCATATGCTACTTGACACTAAATTGAATGGCTCAAACTTTTCTAATTGGTTTCGAGCTGTGAGAATAGTTCTCTGATCCAAGGGAATTACCTGTGTTCTAAGTGAAATTTTCCCTGTAGAACCTGATGTTAAGGATCATATGGAACATGATCCCTGGTTGAAGCACAGGAAAGATCGTAAGACTGCCATGTGTATTATGTTAGGGTCCATGAATCCTGAGCTTCAGAAACAACATGAAAACATGCCCTTGGAGGACATGGTTCTCCATCTTGAAGAACTGTTTTCGGAGAGGGCAAGCTCCTTTTCGGGACCAAGTTGCAGGCTGTCACCTCTACCTTTCAACATGTACTGAAACTTTTAGGATGCCTTAAGAAGCTGAATCGATTGGGATTCGAGATGAATCATGACTTGAGCATTGACCTTGTATTGATGTCCTTGACAGATAGTTACTCAGGCTTTGTGACTAACAATTATATGAATAAGATTAATTCTACTATCCCTGAATTAATCAACATGCTGAAAATAGTAGAAACTCAGATCAGGAAGGATAAAAAACCTCTACTGTTGGTTGAAAAAGGCAAAGATTCTAAGAAGAAGAAGTAGGCACTGGGTGCTAAGAAAAGAATTAGTAAGAAGAAGAAAGAAAAGAAGGCATCTAAGTATGTCTACTTCCAAAGTGGGAAACTGGGACATTGGAAGAGGGATCGCAAAGCTCTTGCTTCTGAGCATTTGAAGAAGAAGCCTACAGAGGCATCTTCTTCAGGTATGTTTGTAATTGAAAACTTTGCTACTTTTTCGCGTGAATCCACTTAGGTATTAGATACTGGTTATGGTTCTCATATCTATACTTCTGTGCAGGGACTAAGGAATTATAGAAAACTTGCAAAAGGAGATATGGACTTACGCGTAGGAAATGAAGCCAGAGTTGCTGCATTAGCCGTAGGGAGCTTTAGTCTTTTTTTTCCAAGTGGACTAGTTTTAGTTTTGAATAATTGTTACTACATTCCAAGTGTTACTAAGAATATTGTATCTGTTGCGTGTTTAGCAGTAGAGGGATTTAAAATTTTATTTTTGAATAATAATTGTAAGATTCATTTGAATAATATTCTTTATGGTTATGGAATGTTAAAAGGTGGCATTTATGTTCTTGATACTAAAATAGAAGTTTTTAATATAAACAATGTGAAGAAAGTTAAATTAGTTAATGAAAATACCTTCTACTTATGACATTGTCGTTTAGGCCACATAAACAAAGATCGCTTAACCAAGTTGCATAAGCATGGAGACTTGGGCCTAATAGACTTGGAGTCTTATGGTGATTGCGAACCTTATTTAAAAGGAAAAATGACAAAGTTACCCTTTCAAGGAAACAGTGAGTAGGCCGCGAGTACATTGGAACTTATATATAGTGATGTGTGTGGTCCAATGAGTGTTCAAGCACTAGGAGGATACTCCTACTTTATAACCTTTATTGATGATTACTCACGATATGGTTATTTGTACTTGATAAAGTACAAGTTTGAAAGTTTTGAAAAGTTCAAACTATTCAGAGCTAAAGCAGAGAAACATCTTGAGAAAAGTATTAAAACACTTCAATCGGATCGAGGTGGAGAATACTTAAGTCAGGAGTTTCAGGATTATCTAAAGGAAAATGGGATAGTTCCTTAGTGGACCCCTCCTTATACACCCCAACATAATGGAGTGTCAGAAACGAGGATTTAAACTTTGTTAGATATGGCCAGGTCCATGATGAGCCATGCAGATCTTAGTAAATCCTTTTGGGGATATGCACTGGAGAGCACAGTTTATATTTTGAATAGAGTGCCCTCTAAATCAATTGATTTTACACCTTATGAAAGATGGTATAACAAGAAGCCATCTCTAAGTCACTTAAGAGTATGGGGCTGTCCTGCTATAGTAAAGAGGATAGTATCAGATAAGCTGAATGCTAAGGCTGACAAATGTCTGTTCATTGGATATCCAAAGGAAACAATTGGATATCTGTTTTACCAACCCGAAGCATAAAAGGTATTTGTGTCACTTTTTAGAAAAGGAACACTTACTTGCAAAAGTCAGTGGGAGCCATATTAAACTGGAAGTTCAAGAGGTAGAAACAGACAATCAACTGATTGACCCGTTCTAGATACATAAGAGAGTGTCATCCAAGAATAACCTATCGAAACACAATCATTGCGAAGATCAGGTCGTGTTCATAAAGGTCCCGATAGATATGGGTTTATCATCACTGATGATAAGGAACTATATCTTATGGAGAATGATGAACCAAGGACATATGATGTGGCAATAAAAAGATCAAATTCTGATAAATGGCTAAAAGCCATGAAATAAGAAATGGATTCTATATACGAGAACCAAGTTTGGAATTTGGTTGATGCACCATAGGAGGTTAGACTAATTGGGTACAAGTGGGTCTTCAAGAAGAAGACAGACATGAACGGTAATGTAATCACCTATAAAGCAAGGTTAGTAGCGAAAGGTTATAGTCAACGAGAAGATATTGACTATGATGAAACCTTCTCACCATTAGCCATGCTTAAATCCATAAGGATACTCCTCACCATTACTGCTCATTATGATTATGAGATCTGGCAGATGGATGTAAAAACATCATTCCTGAATGGGGATTTAGACCGGGATGTGTATATGACACAACCTGAGGGTTTTACATCTCTGAATGGCTCAAAGGTATGCAAGCTACAAAGATCCATTTATGGACTTAAGCAGGCATTCAGGAGTTAGAATATAAGGTTTGTTTAGACAATCCGGGAACTGGATTTCTGCCCAAATGCAAATGAGCCTTGTGTTTACAAGAAGGTTAGTGGGAGTGCAGTCATTTTTCTAGTATTGTATGTTGATAACATTCTGCTAATAGGAAACGACATTTCTCTTCTTCAAAATGTTAAAGTGTGGTTGTCAAGAAAGTTCTCCATGAAAGACCTTGGTGAAGCAGCATTTATACTAGGTATAAAGATCTATAGGGATAGATCTAAGAGGCTATTAGGTCTTTCTCAAAGTACATATATAGACAAGGTATTGAATAGGTTCAACCTTGAGCATTCTAAGAAAGGTTATCTCCCGATGACAAAGGGGATAAACCTATCTAAGGCTGAGTGTCCGAAGATAGCTCAGAAGAGAATGCACATGAAGGATATACCCTATGCATCCACAATAGGATCCATCATGTATGCTATAATATGTACTAGGCTGGATGTCTCTCAGGCTTTGAGCTTTACGAGCAGATATCAGTCAGATTAAGGTGAAAAGTACTGGATGGCCGTTAAGGCAATCCTTAAGTACTTGAGAAGGACTAAGGATGAATTCTTGATTTATGGAGAAGGTCATCTCATGATTAGAGGTTACACTGACACGAGTTTTCAATTTGACAAGGATGACTTTAAGTCTCAGTCAGGTTTTGTGTATATGTTGAATGGAGGAGCGGTATGCTGGAAGAGTTCCAAGCAAGAAACTACTGCTGATTCAACCAGAGAATCTGAATACATTGCTGCATGCGAAGCAACAAACGAAGCTGTCTACTTAAAGGGATTTATTGGTAATCTCAATGTGGTGCTTGAGGCTATTGATCTAATTACTTTGTATTGTGATAACAATGGTGCCATAGCTTAGGCAAAGGAACCACGGTCTCATCAGAAAAACAGACATGCATCCAAAAAGTACCATATAATCAGGGAGATTGTTGATGCTAAGATAATTAGATTAGAACATGTACCCATTGATCAGAACCTCGCGGATGGTCTGATAAAGCCATTAACTCAAGTTAAACATGACCAACATGTTAAAGCATATGGATTAAGACAAATGGCTAATTGGCCTTAGTGCAAGTGGGAGTTTGTTGGATATGATGTATGCCCTTAAGGCAATTAGGGTGATATATCTTAATTATGTAATAGTACGAATAAGTTGTTTAATCAATAAAGGCATTTGTTCTTTTATTTATATCAATTTGTTTCTATGTATATATGGCTGGTTGAATATATTCATTGATGTATGTATACAAAAGTCCTTGACATATCATAGCATGAAGTCAGAGAAATTATAGTTGGACTATATCTGGTGGAACCTGCTTCATATGCAATTATGATTATATCTAAACTATCCCTAGTCATAGTTTCATCAAGAAAGGATATTGATGAAGCGGAAAGACTAGCATGTGGTCAACTTTCTTGGAAAGGGTCCAAGCAGTCAATCTCCTAAGGACTGAAGGTGGTACCTTAAGTTTGACACATGGATATATCTGGGAGATATATTAGAGACCGCAGTAACATAAACACTTGGTATATATATCAATGTGTTACTGTTTATCTTCATGCAATAAGCTTTGTGAATGTCCTCGTACTTGAGATGCAAGTTACCTTGTGTGGTACTATTGCTATACTTTGGGTCATTACTACGCACTCATTAATTTAGGGTGTTACGGGTGATTACTGGTATGGTGATGACAACACATTAGTAAGCTGAGTAGTCAGAAAGAATCCATCGCTTCAGATATATTAAGGAGTTATACCTAGCCACTTGTTGAAGTGATGATTGCCATAAACCTCTGATCAAAGTATGTGTTTGATAGAAATGGTTTCTAGTCAAACACACTATAGTAAAAGGCAATATACTTTGGTAACAAGTAAACTACTGGGATAGCTTGGAGCAACCTCGCTATTAGTGGGTTAACACTTTAACCGAACCCTATAAACTAAATGGTACTAATATTAAAGAATGGAAGGAATTTATCGCACTGGATAAATATTGCATTAACCGGGATGAAGTCATAAGCATAAATAATGTTCCGAGTAATGGGGGATGGTAGACACTTCCTACAGGCATACTACAGTCGTTTAAGGTAATCGAATTCTATTCACGGTCTAGAGCATTGAGCCAATGATTCCATTAGAACAAGGGTTGGTTAAGCCTTAACAACTCAATACTTCAGGATCCTATAAGGTCATACACATTGGACCTTCATCGGACTAAGTAAAGAACTAATAGATTTATTCTATTACTAAAATATAACTTAAATAATAATTGGATTATTATTTGAGTGGTTAAATTGATTAGATCAATTTTGGATAAACCAAGGAATATATTTTGATCGGTAACTAATTAATTAGAGTCATAAATAAATTATAATTGATTAGATCAATTTTGGTTTGATCAAGAAATTTATTTTGACTAGTAACTAATTTATTAGAATAAAAAATAAATATTTATTTAAAAGGATTTAAAGGGAATTTTGCATTGGCGAGTTAAAACCGAAAAGTATGAAATATTTTATATAAAGTTCGGTTGTGTGAAGTACATCGAAAGGTGCACAAACACTGCTAGGGAGTGTTCGCGGCAGCCAATGTTGATGGGCTGCACAAAGGCAGCCTATGAAAGAGCGCCACGAGCTGGGCCTGCGGCATGGGCCGCGAGGCCCAGCTCGCGTGCATAGCACGTTGCATGTGAACGGGTCACACGCGGATCCTTTAGATCCGCGTGTGCAACCTGTTTGGGATGGGAGTTATTTTGCTCCCCAAACCTATATATAGGCTGTCCCCTCTCCTTTCAAAGTACACAGTGTGCGCCACAGCTCAGAGTATAAATCCTAAGCGAGATTCGAAAAGAATAATCTCTCGGGTAATTGAGCAAGTTATTTTTGAGGAGCATGAATTTATTCGGGCACCACTAGTTTATATTTTTTGGGTGAGGCTTCTGGAGTGGTCTAACAACTACTCGAGGCTTCTTAGTTCTTCCTCCCGGGGAGGTTTTGGTTGGTGGGGTTTGTGTGGATACTGATAGAGGCTATCCTATGATTGGAGGCTTGTGCAAGAAGGTTCTACAAAAGCACGCTTCAGCTGGTAAGTTCTTTTTCTTTCTCTTTTAATTATTAGGTCTTTTTCTTTAAGCGTTTTTAGACTTAATAATTATGCTTAGGTTATTTTGCATGCTTAGTTTATTTTATACTTAGGTTATAGCTTAGAGTTATAACATGCTTAGGTTATAGCTTAGAGTTATAACATGCTTAGTATAAAATAAATGAGCTAGGATACAATTTGATATTATAGTATGCCTAGTCCTTTTGCATGCTAACCTAGGTAGAGAATTATTTAGTTAAGGCTTTATTTAATTTATATACAACTAATAAGAGTTCCTAGGGATAGGGACGGGGATAAAATTTTAAATTTCCGCCATGCCTGTTATGCATGTTCAATATGACTGTCAGTTCCCAACATTAACATCACAGATTCAGAACTGCTGAAGCCGTTCAATGAGATGATAAACAAAGACATGTTGAAGAGAAGAAAGTAAGTATACCGGATATTTAATAAGTTTACTTCAAGCTCATTTTTTATTGACAATAAGTAATTTTTATTGTCAATCGGTGGTTCAATGAAAGGAATGAACTACTGCCACAACCTCTTGTCTTCCACATTACTGAGGTATCAAGAAAGAGCTACTTTGTTCATCAACTGAAAATTGATGAGTTCCTTGGAGATGAGGTAAAACTTAAAATCATGTTCTTTTTTTGTCCTATTATACTATTGTGGAAACTCTTATACCATGTATAAGAGATAAAAATACAATGGATAACAATTGGCAAGTATAATGACTCTTATACCAAGTATAAGAAATCTTATACCAAATCATTATCTCCGAAAAACTTATGAAGAAATCACTTAAAAAGTTATTAACGAACTTTTTCAATTTCCAGCACATCAATCTAATTTTATACTACATCAGAAAGAAAGGAATATATTGTAGAAGAATTAAGTACAACTTCACAACAACTGACGTGAGGTTTCAGGGAAGAGTGGATAACTTGTACACAAAGATCATGAGCTTGACAGGAAAAGAAGAATTGACTGATGTCCTAGAAGCTAGCGATGTAGTGTAAGCGCAGATGTGTGGTATATCATTGCGTTTCAAAACAAAATGGTCTAAAGTGGACCATGTCTTTTTCCCAATGATGATAAATGGAAATCATTGGTTGATTGGAAGGTTTGCTATAAAGGAAAGAAAGTTTTATGTCTATGACTCTCGCCTAGGCAGAAAAAGTCATACTCCAACAATGAATGCTGGCAAACGATATGCTACTGTCATACCATATTTCCTACATGCCTACAGCGTGTTACATTCAAATGAAGAGTTGATGAAATCAGACGTATATGCAAAAGGAGACCCTCTCAAGCCACTAGATGTGGAAGTAGTGAAAGACATTCCGCAACAAACTACCTGGTACGTTTCCTGATTTAATACAAAGTAATTTTTACTTTAAACAAGCCAACATATCATAAAACAGTTTACAAGTTCTTAATTTAAAAATATTAATAATTGATTAGTCATTTTGAATAATTCTTGTACAGTGATTGTGGAATTTTCTCAATGAGCTATATAGAGTACTTGATTGAAGAAAAACCTTTCCTTGAACGTTTTGAGGTACAAGCTCACAGGACTAGGCTTGCTTTCAGCTTATTCATGCATGGTATGCAAAAATTAGAGAACAATCTCGAAAGCGATGATGAATATGACTATGACCTTTAAAGAATTGTGAAAAAAGTTCTGTTTGTGTTTGGTGTTATGTTTGGATTGCAATATATTTAGTCAAATTTGTTTTGGATTGGATTTTTTTTACTTTTGTTTAATGGATTGAAATATTTGTGTTTGGATTGGATTCTTTAAAGCTGTGGTGTTTTAATTGAATGTTAAGATTTTGTCAGATGAATTTTGTAAACTTTTGTTATTTTGTGATCAGGTGCGCCTAGGCGCACGGCTTTAGTGCCTGGAGACTAGCATTCAAGCGCTGGCCCTTTTGTTTTGAATGTGAGTAGCCTGGTAGACACCTATGCAATGAGGTTATATCTATTAGCTTTGGATATTATTAAGAAAAATAAAGCTAGAAATAAACATAAATGTTGACATTTATGTTTGGGAGTTAATATTTTCATTTTTTCTTTCTTTTATCCTATAGTTGACATTTTCGATATTTAAGTTGTTACATTTCAATTTGTTTGAGATTTTGTTGACATTTTATACATTTAAGTGCTTTTTTTTATTTATACCAAGTTTATACCAGATGTTATCTCTTTCTATTTTTGCACTTGGTTTATAGTTTATAATAGGTTTATACCATTTTTATACCAGTTATGTATCAGTTGTGCAGAAGAAAACCATAAGGATTCATTTTATTAAAGAAATTAAACCAAAACAACTTGTTATGATAAAATTCATAAAAAATAACCTTATACCAGCATTTTACCAAGTTTTAACCACCATTTTTACCATGTGTGATCAAATAAAATATTAAACATCTATTTTATGATAGAATTCACACAAAAACAATCTTATACCAGCATTTTACTAGGTGTGAAAAACAAAATCTAACTTGAGCATCTATTTCTGTGAATGAAATCAAACCAAAACCAGTTTTACCACCATTTTACCATGTGTGATCAACAAAACATTAAACATCTATTTTATGATAGAATTCACACAAAACCAACCCTATACCAGCATTTTACCAAGTGTGAAAAACAAAATCTAACTTAAGCAACTATTTTTGTGAAGGAAATCAAAGAAAAACCAGTTTTTAGCACCATTTTTCCAAGTTTTTACCACCTATTTACCACCATTTTTTCCATGTGTGATAAAAAAAACATTAAACATCTATTTTATCATAGAATTCACACAAAACCAACTTTATACCATCATTCTATCAGGTGTGAAAAATAAAATCTAACTTGAACATCTATTTCTGTGAATGAAATCTGAAACACCCAAGGTTTGACCGACTGCCCCCACAAACCAACACGAGTCTTTTCAGTGAGCTTTGTCCTCACTCGCTCACTTCCTGGAAATTACTTCCCAGGAGGTCATCCATCCCGAGATTACTCCAAGTCAAGCACGCTCAACTTTGGAGTTCTCTTGAGTAGGCTCCCGAAAAAAAGGTGCACCTTGTTGGTATAAGTAGTACTAATCATATCTCTTAAGTCTCTCTCAATTGTAATGTCCTATACCATTATAATCTCGAAACCCTTAACCGTTCTCAATTCTTCTATCCCATACTAGAGCAATCTCGAAACCCTCTCTTTCAGGTATGGACTCGGTTCATTCCTGTCCCCATCGACATTCTTTATGGCAGCTCTTTGCTCAGGTCTTCTACCCCGGCGCCACCCCTCTTAGGACCGAGTCATTATAGGCCCACCAGCTTCCACTTTGTTTGTCCCTGAACCACACCATACTGGGAGAGAGCTGGCTCTAATACCAAACTTCTTATAGCGACCCGGTCCTAAGAGGGGTGGCACCGAGGTAGAAGACCTGAGCAAAGAGTGGCCATGAAGGATATCGATGGGGACAGGAATGAGCCAACTCCATACCTAAAAGAGAGGGTTTCGAGATTGTGCTGGTATGGGATAGCAGAATTGAGAACGGTTAAGGATTTTGAGATTGTAATAGTATGGGACATTATAATTGAGAGATTTAAGAGATTTGATTGGTACTACCTATACCAATAAGGTGCACCTTCTCTTCGGAAGCCTACTCGGGAGAACTCCAAAGTTGAGTGTGCTTGACTTAGAGCAATCTCAAGATGGGTGACCTCCTAGGAAGTAATTTCCAGGAAGTGAGCGAGTGAGGATAAAGCTCACTAGAAAGACTCGTTTTGGTTTGTGGGGGTAGTCGGTCAAACCCGGGGTGTTACAGTTTGGTATTAGAGTGAGGTTTAGGCGATTCTAGGACTAAGATGTACATGCCATTTAGGATATAATGTGATATGTTAGTTGATGATCCACTTTGGTCCAATTTTCAAGAATAAGTAATGGCTAGTAGTAGTCACAGCCAGAATGAGGAAGAGGATGCTAAGAATACAGTCTGTATTGGACATGGGGATAAACAAAGACATGAACCTCCACCAGTTCATGGCTTTCCCAAATAACCTACTCCAGCACAAGCTTCTTTACTTCAGTATATGACTACTAAAGTAATCATATAAGTACTTCGAAACATACCAGTCCCTCAAGTTCCTATAGTACCTCACGTTGAAAGAAGAGAGGAGAGAGCTCCTCTTGAAAGAATCAAGAAGCTTTCGGTTGATGACTTCAAAGGGCATACAGTGAATCCTGCATTTGCAGAATATTAGCTTGATCATACTAAATGGTGTATGACCAGCTTCATTTTATACATGAAGAAAGATTAGAATGTGTATAAGGTTTACTCAAAGAACAAGCAAGGAGGTGGTGGGATAACATTATGAGAGAAAGGTGCCCCGAAGAAATCACTTGGAGTCTTTTCTTGGAACAATTTGACTAGAAGTACGTTAGCGAATGATTCAAAGATGAGTCAAGGAAATTGTTGTTATCCTTGAGACAAGGACGAATGACCGTATTAGAATATGAAGCTCAATTCCTGAAACTCGAAAGGTATGCTCGTGATATTGTAGATAGTGAAGTAAAGCGGTGTAAGAGACTTGCACAAAAGATTATGGTGTTCAATGACTTGATTGATGCTGTTATGGGCATTAAGAAGATCAATTCAGGTAGGAAATAGAAAATGGCTAAAAGATCTGGATTTTAAAAAGGGTCACAAGGTCCAGCTAATTTGGAATCCCCAAGTAAGAATGGAAGGCAACATCAGAACAGATAAAATCTCATTTTAGAGGGTTTCCACAAAAACAAACCACAAGTTATAGATCTATTACAAATGCCCCTTTCAATGGAGGTAGAGGGGATATTCCACCATGTCCTCATTATGGAAGAAAACATGTAGGAGAGTGTTGGGGACTAACAAAGTCATGTTTCAAATGTGGCTCGAAGGATCATTTTGTTGTAAATTGTCCTCAAGGAAGAAAGAGTACATTTGTTCCTGCTGCAGTTCCTACTTCTATAATGCAAAGTGGTCGAGGTAAAGGAAGAGAAAATGTTAGTAGGGCAAGTGGAGATGAGGTGGCTCCACAAGCACAACAAAGTGGTAGACCAGGAGGAGTGGCACGAAGCTATGCTATTCAAGGACCTAAAACTAGGGATCCAGAGGAAGCAACGAGGACTCAATATCCATATTTATATACTTCAGGTAATTTTCGGGACGAAAATTTATAAGAGGGGGAGAATTGTAAGGACCCGAAATTTCAAAATTCAATATATAATAAGTTATGATGGAATAAATTATAAAGATATTTATAATTAGCATGAATAATACAAATAATGAGTTGAAATATGGTAAAAGAGAGTGTATTTATTGAGAAAAGATTATATTCATGAAATAGTGAGTTTAAGTTTGTATGCGGTGTTAAGGCGAAGGAATTCAAATTTGACCAATGGTCAACCTTTTTCCCGAACTTTTAAAAAAGCTAGACTCGATTTTTATTAGGTTTACTAATGTAGTTGTATAATAGAAGTTATCATAAGAATTGTAATAGTTAATATATATTTATATTTCTTTATAAAGTTAAAATGTGATAAAGAGAGTAAATTAGATTTGAAAGACGTGATATTATAATTTTATTATTCTCTAGGGGTAGGACTGAAATTTTTACCTAAAACTCCACAAAACTCATGATACTTCCAGAGGTTCTCATTTTTCTAACTTAGTTCTTCAACCCTGTGCATCACTATCATCTTTATCTTTCTTTCAAAAATCGATAATCCTTTGGAAAACTATATCTGTTTGAATCAAATGCCAAGAGAAACCAATATATGAGTTTATTAGCTCATCAATTTTAGTGGATCAAGACTAGAAGAAGAGGATTTTAGTTTCTAGGGTTTAGATGAATAGTAACCCGAATTTGAGGTAAGTGATTTTTGATGAAATTAAAGCTTAATTAGTAGAATTCATGGTAGATTAAGCATATTTATGGTATTAGAAAGTTTATTTATACAATATCTTGATAGAATTATTACATGGCTATTGTAGAGGAAACTAATAATAGTAAAGGACAAGGGAAAGAGGTGGAAGAGAACTAGAACGAGTTTAGAAAAAAGTTTGTGTCTCTAATTTTGATTTCACGGTTTTTCGGAAAATTTCTAGATTTGTATCCCTATTTTGTTTTAATGTTTTCTCTCGTTATATAAATTCGATTTGAATGATTTTTGATTTTATTGATATCTTCAGAAACTAAGGAATATAAGTTCAGAAGAAACCTTGTTGTATTTCATTTGTTTTCAATGTGAAATTTCCGTTTAAAGTTGAGTCATGAAATCTATTTTTGAAAAATCTCAGCTTTGTATACTGTTTAGTATTTTGATCATAACTTTGGTTATACAATTTGGATTTCTGTGATTCTTGCGGATTTAGAAATCTGAGACATGTGGCTAATTATGTTTAGAAGAAATTTTTTCAATTTGATAATGTTTTAATTGATAAACATGCAGAGGAAGTCAGGTCACGAAATCTGGAAATTTCTGAGAAATATGAAGGTTAATTTTTATTGTGTTTCAAATGAAGTTTGATATTTTTTTTAATAAGGGTTTAAGTCCCTTGATTACGAAGGTATTTTGTATTATGTTTGATGGTTTATAGTGGAACTTTTAAGATGTTAATTTGATTTATTGCCCTTAATAAACGAGTAGGAAATGAATCCTGGTAGATTGGCGCTAATAAAGGGGGGTTCAGTACTGTACAAATAATTGAAGCTTTGACTTCGGGCTTCGGCCGGTATTTTGATAAAAATATATTGATATTGAAGCTTCGACTTCGGGCTTGACTGAGATATTGATATTGAAGCTTTGGCTTTGGGCTTAGTGCCGCCCCCGTATCCAATACTATTATCACTGCTTAGTTTACTTTGGGCAAATGAAGAATAATGTGATACTGTTTAAGTAAATTGAATGACGGATTTATTTGTTAAAATGTGTGTATTTGAATTTCATATATTTGGTTTTAAAATATGCTTTTATGATATTTTTTTAGCACAAGTAAATGTATATTGTGTTATAAATCTTTATGAAATCGAAATTACTGTACACCACTAAGCAAATTGCTCAGCAAATTGCTTAGCGTGTAGTTGTTCTTCTACACAAAGATTTGGTGGAGATTTGTATATAGTTTGGATCAAAGTGGTATAAGTGGATCATCTTGAAGAGCATATAAGGAAAGACTCGAGGCGGATTTGTATTTTAATGTAATATTATGATTTGTAGAATAATGGCATGTATCAGATAGTGTGAGAAGTGTAAAGTGTATATTGTTGATATTTAGAGTTATAACTTCTAGCGTGTATTTATGAATGTTAAAGTTTTGGAATTAACATATATAAGTATTGAGAGTGAATTTGTTTAAGTACTAATGTGAAACTTACTGAATTAGTAAATAAGATATTGGAGGTTATCGTTACTGTGACACTCCGAATAATGGGCGTGTACAAAATCAAACCAGTTTTTACCATCACTTTACTTCCATTTTACCACCGTTTTACCACCATTTTATCATGTGTGATCAAACAAAACATTAAACATCTATTTTACGATAGAATTCACACAAAAATAACCTTATACCAACATTTTACCAGGTGTAATTAAATTTAACATTTAACTTTTATTTTATGAAAGAAACCAAACTTAAACCACTTTATATCATCATTTTACCAGCATTATACCAATTGTGATTAAACTCACATTAAACATCCATTTTAAGAAAGAAACTGTAAAAAACAGCTTTATACCAGCATTTTACCAACATTTTATCAGTTGTATAATACAAAATAAAACATAAGTATATATTTTGTTAACGAAATCATACCAAAACCAGTTTTTACCACCATTTTACTATGTGTGATCAAACAAAACATTAAACATCTATTTTATGATAGAATTCACACAAAAAGAGCTTTATACCAGCATTTTACCAGGTGTGAAAAACAAAATCTAACTTAAGCATCTATTTTTGTGAAGGAAATCAAATAAAAACCACTTTATTCCAGCATTTTACCAAGTTTTTACCAGCATTTTACCAGCATTTTTATCATTTGTGATCAAACAAAACATTAAACATCTATTTTATGATAGAATTCACACAAAAACAATCTTATACTAGCATTTTACCAGGTGTGAAAAACAAAATCTAACTTGAGCATCTATTTTGTGAATGAAATCAAATCAAAACCAGTTTTTACCACCATTTTACCATGTGTGATCAAACAAAACATTAACATCTATTTTATGATAGAATTCATATAAAAACAACCTTATACCAGCATTTTACCAGGTGTGAAAAATAAAATCTAACTTAAGCATCTATTTTTGTGAAGGAAATTAAATAAAAACCACATTATACCAGCATTTTACCAAGTTTTTACCACCATTTTTACCATGTGTGATCAAACAAAACATTAAACATATATTTTATCATAGAATTCACACAAAAACAACCTTATGCTAGCATTTTACTAGCATTTTATCATGTGTGAAAAATAAAATCTAATTTGAGCATCTATTTCATTGAATGAAATCAAACCAAAATCAAACCAAAACCAGTTTTTACCACCATTTTACCATGTGTGATCAAACAAAACAATAAACATATATTTTATGATAGAATTCAAACAAAAATAATCTTATACCAACATTTTACCAGGTGTGATTAAATTTAACAGTTAACTTTTATTTTATTATTTTATATAAAAAACTTCTATTTTATGAAAGAAACCAAACTTAAACCACTTTATACCAGCATTATACCAATTGTGATTAAACTCACATTAAATGTCCATTTTAAGAAAGAAACTGTAAAAAAAATAGCTGTATACCAGCATTATACCAGTAGTTATCAAACATAACCTTAAATTTCTATTTCACCAGTTGTGATCAAACAAAGGCTTTATACCAGGTTCATACAAGAAACTTACCAGATTTGAAGGATCAAAACTTTCAACTAATTTATGAAAAAAAATTCAAACAAATACTAAATATTACAGGCATTATACATGGATTATACCAGATATGATGAACAGAAACTTTGCTTTACATTTTTATCAAAGAATGGAATCAATGCTTTGTACATCATGTGTATTTTCTTGTTAATGAAACAAAACTTGGTCTGAAATATATAAAATGATTTCCAAATACACAATTCTAAATCTATTATATACTTTCTTCTTCACTTTTGATTTTTTTATCTTCTTTATACATCCTGTAATGGTATAAGGCGAGACTCAGCCGTTTTCTCTGTTTGTTAATGTCAAATAGCCTCGGTATTTTCTTCCCCTCAATCTCATATTCCATATATGTCAATATGTATACACCATAGTTGCTACAAAATATTTAATGAAGTTTGTGTTAGCATTTTACTTATATCTTATGTAAATAAAAGATCACTGTGTGCGACGGTTTTTGTTTACGAGCATACTTTTTCTTTTGCTGCGGTAGGTATGGTACCATTTTTATGTCCAGCTTGCTTTGGGGGGCTTTTCTTTTGTATGTCAGAGATTGAAGGCTTTCCGGGGAGTCCTTGAACACGTTGAATTTATGTAGGTAGTAAGGTATGACCAATGCATATCTGTTCGCTATAATTTCAGTGTCTTCTTTGCTTGGCCTTTGATTATAAGAGTCATACATGTGCAGCTCCCTTTTCTTTACATCAAATCTTCCCATAATCCAGTGCTCAGTTGGTGTCAATATTGGTATATGCACATGATCAACCTTAGACCATGGCTTTGTGCAGTAGATCCACTTTCCAAACATCTATGAAGCTATCATATCAATTTCCTTATCACCCAAACTTGCTTTCAACAATTCATCAATAACAAATGAATGAAAATTGGTATTAATTGTCATGAAGTTGTATGTAACATTCCTGCAGTACTTTCCTTTCTTCCTCAAGTAGTACAATATTATGTCGATACGCTGTAAATAATAAAGCAAACTCTACTTTATACCAGCAACATACCAGATGTTATGGACAAAAAATGCAATTATCTATTTCATGAAAGAATCCAAGTTAAAATTATTTTATACAGTCATTTTCCAAGCATTATAGCATGTATGATGAAATAAAATCATAAGCATATGTTTTATGTAAGTAATGAAGCAAAGTCAACTTTATACCAACATTGTACAAGGAACATTCCAGATGTTATTCATGAATTCATGTTAATATAAATTTGCACCACTGCTTTACAAGGTTATTATGGAAACCATAAGCATGTGTTTTATATAAGTATTAAATAGAAGACCACTTTATAGTATCATTTTAATAACAGTATACCAGGTATGACTGACCAAAAATATTTTAATCCATTTTACCAAATAAATCAAATAAAAATCACATGAAACCAATATTTTACTAGCATTATACCAGGTCCTATTCAGAAAAACCATAAGTATTTCTTTAAGTTATTATATATGTTTACCTCGTTGTAAAGGTATTCACTGGGAAGGAACAGGTTGGCAAAAAATTTCTTGCTGTTGATCATTACAACATTGTAATCCATCCTCGGTATCTTGTCAAGATCCCCTTTTACCACTAATCATTCCTGTCAATAGTTTTTAGTGGACAGCATACTTAGATCATGTATTTTTATTTTGAATTAAAAGAATTGAATATTGGTAAGAACAGTTAGTCTTTACTCCTTTTTTCTATGTTTTATCACGATTGTTGTCATTTCTCGAACTGTTGCCTAATCAATGAGCTTGTCTCCAATAGGTCTAAAGCTATCCAATATATGTTAGTCCCTGTGAGAGTATTTATAAGGGCAGAGGGGGGGTGAATGGCCCTTTTTCGCAGAATTAGCAGACTTTAAAAAGTCTTTAGTGTAGCGTGTTTGATTATGATCCAGAAAATGGATCTGGATGATGCAAATGTATGCAATTAAGTAAAAGAGAAAGAAAATTAAACACAAGTATTTTATACTAGTTTGGCCCTACCTACGTCCAGTCCCTAGAGTTTCCTTCCTCCGAGCTTGTCCACTAGTGGATTCCTTTCCAACTTGCAGGAATCAAGCCTTACAAATTTGTCTCTGGATGGTAACCCATTCCGGAAGTAGGATATACCACTAGAAGCACCAACTCCTAGCTGAGTCCTCTTATCTTTAGTAGGATATACCACTTAGCCTTCTACCTTAAATCTAAGCTGAGTCCTACAGGGAGATCTCACTCAAAGCACCTACTTCAAGCTATATCCCAATCTCTCAACTTACCCAAGTTGGAGATTCTTACACTTTAATTTTTAACAAATGGTTGGATTTTGGAGTTCCTCAAGTTTATAGTTTCACTTAGGAATCCTTACAAATAGATTTCAAATCAAGGTTCTTGGAGGGATTATATAAACTGATTGTATATGTGCTGCTTTGTTACTTGCTTTTTATAGATTAATCAGTTAACCTTCTTATTTGGTGAAGAGCTCCTTATATAGGCGTTGATCATACATGTGTTGGTCCCTATGAGAGTATTCATAAGGGCAGAGGGGGGGGGGTGAATGTCCCTTTTTTGTGGAATTTATAGACTGAGAATGAGTCTAGGTGTAGCGTGTTTGATTATGATCCGAAAGATGGATCTAGATGATAATTACGATCCAGATGATAGTTCTGGATGATGCAAATAAGTGTAATAAAATAAAAGCAAAAGAAAATCATACACAATTATTTTATACTGGTTCGGCCCTGCCTACGTCTAGTCCCGGAATTTCCTTCTTTCGAGCTTATCCACTAGTGGATTCCTTTTCAACAGGTAGGAATCAAGCCTTACAGATTTTTCTCCGGATGATGACCCCTTCCAAAAGTAGAATATACCACTAGAAGCACCAACTCCTAGCTGAGTCCTCTTATCTTTAGTAGGATATACCACTTAGCCTTCTCCCTTGAATCTAAGCTGAGTCCTACATGGAGATCTTACTCAAAGCACCTACTTCAAGTTATATCCCAATCTCCCAACTCACCTAAGTTGGAGATTCTTACTCTTTTGTTTATAACAAAGGGTTGGTTTTTGGAGTTCCACAAGTTTATCATTTCACTTGGGAATCCTTACAAACAGGTTTTGAATCAAGGGTTCTTGGAGGGATTATCTTGGCTGATTGAGTGTGTGTTGCTTTATTATTTACTTTTGTAAGTCAATCAGTTCACCTTATCTTTTGGTGAAGAGCTCTTGTTATAGGCTTTGATTATGAATGTAGCTATTTATGGTTGGTAAGCTTTCATTCAATCTTCACCCTTGATCAGGTTGTGATGTAGAGCTTTCAGATCCGTTGATCAGTCTATTAGACTATATTTTAATCCGTTTGAATTCTTAGGATTGATGCTGAAAAGTTGTCAGTGATCGTTTTATTTGTCATTTTATGATACACTAACTTTCATACCAATTGTCATATACTATGAGCTCCACGCGTGCCTTCATTGGCCTAGTAGAAAAACTAGGTTACTTTTCTCTATCCGGTGTTAGCCCCTTTTGACTTTTCTCTAAACTGTACAAGCTGTCTTTTTATCCTTGTCTTGGGAAATGAATCTTTGACTTTTGTAGACCAAAGAGGCAAAAGGAATGGTATGTTTCAGTTTTTCCTTAGTTTTTAAATATAGGTCTTCCCGGATGTCTTTTGGACCTATATGCTTTGGATCTTTCTTCTAGAGATAGCTTCAATCAGTTCTTCTGGATGTAAGTCTTGGGGGATGAAAGTTTGTTTCCTTTCCAAACTTTGTCTAGATGATTTCCTCCATTGGTTAGGTTTCTGATTTTGTCCAATAAGTGTTCTTAGCTTTGTCCGGATGCTTCCATTTAGATTTAAGAGAATTACTTACATTTGTTTTTGTTTCTTTCATAATTGATCCAGATGGATCTTAGATTTTATTATCCGGATCATTATTTCCAATAATCTCCCCCATTTGATGGAAACAAAAACTTAAGACATTTAAATTTAAAGGTACTCCCCCATGATTTTAGTATCCGGGCTCCCCCATAATTGTATGACTTCTGCTTTTAAGTTTGTTGTAGTACAATTATAGATTGTACTTTAGAAGTAATTATTTTGATAGTTAAGAATTTTTCCCTTTATATATACTTATGCTATTAACAATGGTTAACATCATGAAGTTCAGTGTTACAAGATACAGAAATACATATAAAGAGAATCTAGCTATTATAATTTTATCTAGCTAGCTTAACTATTTCTCCGGATGGACCACTCTTCCGGACTTGCAGTGTTTTTCCTTTCCCCTTTCCATCTCCTTACTGGCTTTAATCTTCTTCCTCCCCCTTTTTGCTTCCATCAAGGTGGTCAATGACCATATAGGTACCTTTATCCCAAGATTTCTGTCAAGCAGAGGAGTAGATAGAGTAGTCTTTGTTACCTTTGGCTCGCTCATTAATGATGTGATTTACAATAGGTTGAGTCAAGTAGTAAGGACGAAGGGCCCTCCGGAGCTGATCATATGATTATAAGACTTGAGGGAGGATGCACAGAATCTGCTCTTGATCCTTGGGATCAAAATAAGGGAACATGGCCTTGGTGAGTATAGTCAAACCTTTTTGGCTCATGAACCCTGAATCCCCTATAGCCTAAACCAAATCGTGTAGGATAGGAATGAGCTGGCATTCTGGAGTATCCGGAGAAGAGGAGGATCTGGAGATGGATAATTTGTTTATTCCGATATAAAGAGTGGTGATTTCATCACTGAGGCCCTTTCAGATGTTGTGGAGAGACTCCGTCTGATCTTTAATCTCTTTGAAGACGGTTTTCTTCCACTCAGTTATTGCCTGTTCAATACTGGAGTTCCTTGCTTGCATCTCATCACCCATATCATCAAGGATCTTCTCTTTCAATTGGGGGATGGTTTTGTCGATGAAGTTTGCAAGCATTTCTTGAGTAACTTGCTGATCAGTCTCCATATTCAACAGAGTCAGTTTTAAATCCCTATCCTCCATGAATTTTGACAAGTTTTCAAACTTGGTGTCAATGTAGTCCTTGAGTTCTATGGATAGGTCAGTGGCGGAGGAGGACATTCTTTCGAGCACTGTTGCACAGTTATTAAAGGCCAAGGTATTGGCTTGACTGGTGTTGTAATTTAATTCAGAGATGCTTTCCTTTATCTCATTTAAGAGAGGCTTAATCTCAGAAAGGGAAGCTGCCGCCAGAGCTCCGGGTGTTGGGAACTTTATGACATATTGCTCAATTTTGGGGAGGCATCTTTACCTTTCTTTGATTTTACCTAAATCCTTGTAGACCTCTTGATTTGACTTTTGCCTGATTAATTCTTTCTCTATAGCTTTAAGATGGGTGTAGATGGTTAGGAGGCTCATCTTGATAAAACCCTCTTCATGATGCTCAAGAGTTGCCTCCTGAAGGAGTTTGAGAGCGAAACTGACTTTGGATTCTTTAGAGTTTTCATCAGGGATAGTCACTAATTTTTTATGAGGAGGGAAGTGTGGAGAGGTTCCGGATGAGCTTTATTTATCTTCGAAGCTTGAACTGCTTCCGAAGGGTCTGTCATCTTCCGAACGGGGCCTCTAATTGCTCTTTTCTCATTTCCACCCTTGCTCATTTCCCTCTCCTCTGGAGTAGCCTCGCCTATAGGATCCACTTTAGAAGTGTGCCCTTTGGAACTCAAACTTTCTCCCTCTTCTAGAGCTATTGCATCCAGGTTTGGCACTATATCCTTAGCTACATTTGGAGAGCTTATAGCTAAGTTGTGCTTCTCATTATCAGAAGAGAGATGAAGAAGATTGGGGTTTACCTCAGTGGTTTGAAGCTTCTGATCCTCATCCCTTCTTTCTTCTTCCGACCTTTCCTCCGAACGATTGGAACTGTCCTCAACCATCCCTACAGTGCCTTTTCAGGACTTTCTTTTTCTCTTTCAGACATGTTGGTATTTTCCTCAATAATCTTCTCTAACACCTTTTTAGGACTTTCAAGATTAGTAACTGCATTGCTGGATCCAAGCAGATTCTCCGAAATTGGATCTCCTCTCAGCAAATATGAACTCATCTACTTCTAGGATTTTGGAGAGGGCATCCATAGCTTGTGAATCTATAAGAATAGTAGGAACTTGTGATGAGTCTCCAGGACCTTCAGTTCTCTCCCGATTGATTTTGTAGTTGTCCTTGATTACTGCTTGAATGACGTCAAATTGATCGTCATCTTGCCCCACAATTTCTGTTGCTCCGGGAACATTTTTCCCTTTGCTGGACTTGGCTTTTTCCAACGCAGCTTTCTCCCGATACAACTTGGCCTCTTCATTTAGTATGATCCTAGCAAGCTCCTGCCTTCACTAGCTCTCTTTTCTTGAGCAGCGAGAGCTTTATTAAATGTTAGCCCTTTTCTCTGGGGCTGCTTTTGAGGAGGAGGATCATCCTCTGTTTCCTTATCATCAGCCTCTTCTTCCAGCCTCAATAGCCTTTGTAGCAATTTTAGGTAGACCCGCAGTAAGCCCATGCTGTCTCTTTTTAGCTGCAGCTTTGATTAGTCTGCCCCTGGGTCTTGGCTGTTCGGAGCCTAGGATTTGAGTGAGGGGTAGAGTGCCCTCATCAATCTCTTCCAACACCATTTCCACTTGCCTTTTAGCCTTGGCTTTGGTGGTTCTATGCCTTTTAGGAACAGGTGCCTCTGCTTTCGGATCAATTACTTTTCTAGATTTAACTTTGCGCTCATCCCTTTTTAGCTTTGCCTTCTTTTCATCTCATTCTTCATCAAAGCAGAGATTTAGGAAATTCTTCTCGAGCATAGGCTTTCCATAAATTCCTTCAAAGCCTATGAGATCTACTTCCGTCGCTTGAAGAATTTTAGTGATCAAGGCACCATGTGAGTTTACATGGGTCTTGAGATAATGGATGATTAAGACTGGCCAGTTTACTTCCATATTGCTAACCCAGTGCTATAGAATGCAGTGCTAGAGGGAGGAAACTATAGTCAATGACCCTTCCTTACCAGGATAAGCTTTGCTAGAGCATGCTGCAGGAATCTAGGCATTCTGGGGAAGTGCATTGAGAATTTATCGCCGAAGTAGTTCTGGTGAAACATTACCTTGGATTCATACTTAACTCCAGTCTTATCCCCATCTTTCCTTAACAGTACTCTGGAGTTTTTCATGTTCAGATTCTTCTCAAAGAATTTTAGAGTTAGAAGAATGGTTTTCCCTTGTACCTCAGTGCGTAGGGCATCAAAATGATTGTGCGCACTAAGATTTGAGAAGAACTCTTTCACCAGCTTGGGATACGTTAGGCAGCTTACCTTCAGGAGATCACCCTGATTTTGATCTTCAATTAGGGTGAAGAAGGGTGTAGTTTTGAATAGATAGTCATCTCCTAGATGATCAGTAGGGATGACAAAATCGGAAGTTTTGAGATTTAAGGGTTCAAAATCCGCATCTTTCAAGTTAGATACTTGGAAGAGGTTTTTGCTTGGTAGGATTTCGAGGGTGTTTGAGGTGTTTTTGGCTGTGATTTTTAAGAAATGGTGTTTTAGGTTTGAATTTTTGCAGAGCAATAGTGAGATTGTTGCTCGTGTGAAGAAGAGAAGGGATTTTGAAGGGGTTTATATAGAATTTTTAACATGAGGGTATATTTGTAATCCAAACTCCAGTGGTTTTGACTGGATTGATGACATGGCTGTCGGATCTTTTAGGAGAGAGGTAAATTTAGTTTAACCAGAGAAGAGGAACGGTTTATTTTTGAATTAATTGTTGTATTTACTGCGCGTGTAACAGCCAATGGACTTTTGAAATTAAAAAAAAATAATAGTTACCTTTATGGGCTTTTACTGCCATAGATCATTGTTGTCATCTGACGTGGCAATCTTCTAGAATATACCTTTCCAACTTTTCTTTTCTTCCGGAGTTAGAATTTTACATTAGGATCCGGCTTGGTTTTAGATGCTAGCTTCCGGAGTTTTTCTAAATTGGATTTGATATTCCAATTGATTCCCTTAGTTTCCCAAATTGATCTTTACTTAGAGGTTTAGTAAAGATATCAGCTCTCTGTTCATTGGTTGGAATATATACCAATGCAACATCCTTTTTCATTACATGATCCCGAATGAAGTGATGCCTTATGTTGACATTCTTCATTCTGCCGTGAAGCACCGGATTCTTTGACACATCAATAGCACTTTTAGTGTCACACTACATCCACACATCCTGATTGCACTCCATAATCTTTAAGTTATTGTTTTATCCATAGGAGTTGAGCAACACAACTTCAAGCTGCCATATATTCTGCTTTTGTGGTAGATAAGGCAACTAAAGTTTATTTCTTGCTATACCATGAGACTAAGCAGTCCCCAAGGAAATGACATCCTCCAGATGTACTCTTTCTCTCAAGAGTATCTCTGCCATAGTCTGCATCTGTGAATCCCTAGACTGTGAAGTCTCCATTTTTAGGTTACCACAACCTAACTTCAGTGGGTCCTAGGAGATATCTAAGTATCCTTTTGATAGCCTTGAGATGAGAATCCTTGGGATTGGCTTGATACCTTGCACAGTAGCATACTGCATAGTGTATGTCAGGTCTGCTGGCTGTTAAGTATAGGAGTGAGCTAATCATACCCCTATACAGCTTCTGATCAACATCTTCTCCAGCACAGTCCTTGGATAAGACTGTGTCTGAACTTATTGGAGTAGATATTGGTTTGCTGTTGTCCATCTCAAACTTTTTCAGGATCTCCTTGGTGTATTTTGATTGATTTATGAAAGTCCCATCTGGACTTTATTTGATTTTTAGACCAGGGAAGAAGTTGAGCTCTCCCATCATGGACATCTCAAATTCTTTCTGCATTTGAGAGCTAAATTCTTTGCACATTTTTTCATCAGTGGCGCCAAAAATGATATCATCCACATAGATCTGGACTAGAATACTATCATTTTTCTTCTTCTTGATGAAGGGTGTGGTATCTGCCCTGCCTGTAGTATATTTCTTGGATATAAGGAATGAGGTTAATCTTTCATACTAGGCTCTTGGTGCCCGCTTTAATCCATAGGGAGCTTTCTTTAGTCTGTAGACATGATTCGGATGCTTTGGATCTTCAAATCCGGGTGGTTGCTTGACATATACTTCTTCTTGAATGACACCATTTAGAAATGCACTTTTGACATCCATTTATTATAAGGTGAACCCCATGAATGATGCAAAATCATATAGGATCCGGATTGCTTCTAGTCTTGCTATAGCATCGAATGTTTCTTTGAAATCAATTCCTTCTTGCTGATTGTAGCCTTGAGCGACTAGTCTTGCCTTATTTCTTACTATTGCTCTAATTCATCAAGTTTATTCCGAAACACCCTTTTAGTGCCTATCATTGACTTTCCTTTAGGAGAGGGCACAAGATCCCATACATCATTCTTGGTGAATTGATCTAGCTCTTCCTGCATCGCTATCATCCAGCTTTCATCCCTTTCAGCTTCTTGTAATTTCTTCGGCTCTATGAGAGAGACAAAAGTAGTATGGCACATCATCTGGTTGAGCTGACCTCTAGTTCTAACTGGATTGTAAACATCATCTAGAATATTTTCTATATAATGATCTCTATGGGTCCGAATCTCCCTTTCTAGGCCTTCATATTGAATTTGAACTTGCTCCACTTCAGTTTTATCTACTCTTTCATTAAAGTCAAATCCTTGTTGATTAAGATTGACTTGTTGTATTTCTGGATCAAAAGACATTCCTTCATCTTCCTCTTTGTAACTCTTAATTTGAAATGAGTTAGGAATTCCTCTTTTCTTCTTTTCTTTAGATCGTTCAGCTTCTGGAACTTGATCTTTCACAGTGTAGCTTTTCTTTCCTGCAGTGTTAGTCTCATCAAAATCTAGATGTATGGATTCTACTACAGTTTGGGTTCATTTATTGAAGACTCTATAAGCCTTACTATGTATTGAGTAGCCGAGGAAAATTGCTTCATCAGATTTAGGATCAAATTTTCCTAATTGCTCTCTATCATTGAGGATGTAGCATTTACATCCAAATGCTTTCAAGTATCCAATTTTTGGTTTTCTTCCCTTCCAGATTTCATATGGGGTCTTTTCTATAGTTTCTCTAATGTGAGGTCTATTTAAGATATAGCATGTTGTGTTTACAGCCTCACCCCAGAAATATTTTAGCAAATGATTTTCACTTAGCATCGTTCCAGCCATTTCTACTATGGTCCTATTCTTTCTCTCAACCACTCCATTCTGTTGAGGAGTGTGAGTGGTAGAGAAGTTGTGTTCAATGCCCTTGGAGTCGCAATAATTAGCAAAATGCTTATTTTTGAATTCTCCACCATTATTGCTCCTGATGCGTACATTGTGTATGCCCTATTCTACTTCTATCCGGATGAATGTTTTAGAGAATTGATCAAATGCTTCGTCCTTGCTTATTAGCAGGAGAACCCAGGTATATCGAGAATAGTCATCTACATTGACCATGGTGTATTCTCTTCTACCTAAGCTTAGTGGCTTAATTGGACCAAAAAGATCAATGTGTAAGAGCTCAAGTACTCTTTTGGAAGGAATGTATGATATGGAAGGGAAACTTTTCTTATGTTGTTTACCTAGTTGATATGCGGTGCATAGATGATCCTTATCAAAAGCAACCTTAGGCAAACCCTCAACTAATTCCTTTTTAGCTAATTTGGACAGGAGGTTCATGCTTACGTGTCCCAACCTCCGGTGCCATAGCCATGATTCTTCTTCTTTAGACACCAGGCATATATTCTTCTTATCATTTTTAATGTTTATAGAATAGACATTATTTACTCTAGGTGCATAAAGAATAAGTTGATTGGATTACTGTCATAAATTGAGTAGCCTCCGGAGTCAAATGTGACTTTTCTTCCTTTGTCACATAATTAAGCCACACTTAGTAGGTTGAATTGCAGTCCATCAACAAGTGAGAGATCTTCAATCTTTAATCCATATCCAATGGTTCTATGACCAATAATCTGACCCTTTTGATTATCTCCAAAGCTCACTTTTCCTCCCTTCTTCCGGGTTAGTGTGATGAAGGCCTTCTCATCACCTGTCATGTGCCTTAAGCATCCACTATCAATGTACCAAGTGTGCTGATCTATTATATATTTAAGGCATACCTGCAAAATAGATCAAGTGGGTTTGGGTACCCAATCAGATTTGGGTCCTCTCGGGTTAATAACCATCTTAAGCTAAGGATAATCATCGTAGTAGCCATTTTTCAATCTACATGATTTAGTTATATGATTATTTTTCCCACAAAACCTGCACCCTAAAATAGGTATGTTTTGCTTTTACTTCTTGCTGATCTTCTCCAAATCCTCCCTTCCGTAGTTGCCTTTATACCCAGCTTCGTGCACACTAGTGGATGGTCCGGTATAATTCCAGAAGTTGGTTGAAGGTGCAATTTTAGCTCTGTAATTTTTTTTGCTTGATAGGTAGTTGGTTATAAGCTACCTTAGCCTTTGCCTTCTGAGCAGCAGTAAATCTTTGAGCTTGTGGCTGTCTTCTTACATCATTTTTCCTTTGATTTGAGTTCCTTTGAATCCTGTTATGAGGAGGAGGGGGATTATCTCTTTTTGGATTCCTTACTTTAGGTTTCTTTCTAGATGCTTCCTTTAATAGATTAACTTCTCTATCCAGTCCTGTTACATTTGCATTCAGAACCTGGACTTGATTTCTCAAAAAATTTTCTTCTACTGCATCAATATGTTTGGTTGCTCTAACCAAATTGATGTCTTATGCCATCACCTCAGCATCTTCAGCCAATTCTAGTATCGCTCTTTTCAGAGACTTGATGGCTTTCGCGTTCTTCTTCACTCCCTTGATAATAATAGAAAGAGCTTTTGCAAGATCAAAGTTAGAGGTAGAATTAGAGCAAGAGTTTACCTTAGTGTTTGCTAAATATGATTTTGATTCTTCAATTTGCACTGTTTCTTGCCTCAAGGTGTTCTGCTTCTAGTTCAGTTAGAGCTATGAATGCACAGTTAGTAGTTTTCTCTTCTTTTGTTGAAGTTGAGCTGGTGCTTTCTTCAGTGTTGCTCCATATAGCGACCATTGCCTTCTTTTTGAATTTCTTAGCTTTCTTGAGCTTGGGACATTTTGTTCTGAAGTGACCTTTTTCGCCACATTCGAAACAGGGGGCATCTTTTTCCGGATCTTTCTTTTCTTCTGAATTCCTTCTATGCTTACTTCTTTCGGAGGTGCCTTCTCTTGGTCTCTGAGATTCATACTTTTTTTTATTTCCTTCTATCCTTCTTTTTTATGAATCAATTTAGCCTTTTGGTTAATAGAGCGAGTTGATTTTTAGTACTCATTGACTCATCTATTTGCTCTTCCTCTCCGGATGAGCCCGATTCAGTGGATTCTGCCTTAAGAGTAATGGCCTTCTTTCAATCCTCAGGTTTCTTCTCTTGTTGGTTATATCTCTCCAAGGACAATTCTTGAGTTAGAAGATTACTAATGAGTTCATCATAACTGTAAAAATTTAAGTCATGAGCTTCCTCAATAGCAGTCTTTTTATTGTCCCATTCCTTGGTGAGACTCCAGAGCACTTTCTTGACCATTTCTACTTCTAGAATCTCCTTCCCTAGCCTCTTCATTTCATTTACTAGATTTTTGTATCTTGTGTTCATACTGCTGATTGATTCTTTAGGCTCCATTTTAAAAGATTTAAACTTTTGTTAGAGTAGATCAAGTTTAGCCTCTCTTACTTTGGTAGTTCCTTCATAGGTGACTTCCAGCTTCTCCCATATCTCTTTTACAGTCTCACATTCGGATATCCTATTGAATTCCACTGCACTAAGAGCATAATGTAGCATGTTAATAGCATTTGCATTTTCAGGCAATTTGTTAAAGTCATTATCATCCCACATACTTGATGGCTTTCGAGTAGTCATACCCTCTACTTCGTAAGTAAGTTCATACGGGCCATCTTTAATAACTAACCATGCTTGCATACTTTATGACTGGATGAAGTTCTTCATCCAGTTTTTTCAGAACGTGTAGTGTTCATCGGTGAAGAGTGGAGGATAGGTAACAGACATATCCTCGGGAAGGAGTTGCGAGTTATGGAAACTCATTTTGATTTATGAATCAAACTATGTGGACCTTTAGCTCAAGATTGTTAGATCTCTAGTTTGAGCACTTGCTCTGATACCAGTTGTTGGTCCCTGTAAGAGTATTTGTAAGGGCAGAGGGGGGTGAATGGCCCTTTTTTTGTGGAATTTATAGACTTAGAAAGAGTCTAGGTGTAACGTGTTTGATTATGATCCGGAAGATGGATCCGGATGATAATTATGATCCGGATGATAGTTCTGGATGATGCAAATAAGTGTAACAAAATAAAAGCAAAAGAAAATCAAACACAAGTATTTTATACTAGTTCGGCTCTGCCTACATCCAGTCCCCAAAATTTCCTTCTTCCAAGCTTATTCAATAGTGGATTCCTTTTCAACTGGCAGGAATCAAGCCTTACAGATTTGTCTCCGGATGATGACCCTTTCGAAAGTAGAATATACCACTAGAAGCACCAACTCCTAGCTGAGTCCTCTTATCTTTAGTAGGATATACCACTTAGCCTTCTCCCTTAAATCTAAGCTGAGTCCTACAGGGAGATCTCACTCAAAGCACCTACTTCAAATTATATCCCAATCTCCCAACTCACCTACGTTGGAGATTCTTACTCTTTTAGTTTATAATAAAGGGTTGGTTTTTAGAGTTCCTCAAGTTTATCATTTCACTTGGGAATCCTTACAAACATATTTTGAATCAAGGGTTCTTGGAGGGATTATCTTGGCTGATTGCGTGTGTGTTGCTTTGTTATTTGCTTTTGTAAGTCAATCAGTTCACCTTCTCTTTTGGTGAAGAGCTCTTTTTATAGGCTTTGATTATGAATGTAGCCGTTTGTGGTTGGTAAGCTTTCATTCAATCTTCACCCTTGATCAGGTTGTGATGTGGAGCTTTCGGATTCGTTGATCAGTCCGTTAGACTATATTTTGATTCGTTTGAATTCTTGGGATTAATGCTGAAAAGTTGTTAGTGATCGTTTTGTTTGTCTTTATGATACACTAACTTTTATACCAATTGTCATATACTGTGAGCTCCACGCGCGCCTTCAGTGGTCTAGGAGAAAAAGTAGGTTATTTTTCTCTATCCAGTGTCAGACCCTTTTGACTTTTCTCTGAACTGTGCAAGCTGTCTTTTTGTCTTTGTCTTAGGAAAGGAATCTTTGACTTTTGTAGACCAAAGAGGCAAAAGGAAAGGTATGTTTTAGTCTTTCCTTAGTTTTTAAATATAGGTCTTCTCGGATGTCTTTTGGACCTATATGCTCCGGATCTTTTTTTCGAAGATAGCTTCAATCCGTTCTACCTGATGTAAGTCTTGGGGGACGGAAGTTTATTTCCTTTCCAAACTTTGTCCAGATGATTTCCTCCATTGCTTAGGTTTCTGATTTTGTCCAATAAGTGTTCTTAGCTTTGTCCGAATGCTTCCATTTGGATTTAAGAGAATTACTTACATTTGTTTTTGTTTCTTTCAAAATTGATCCGGATGGATTTTAGATTTTATTATCCGGATCATTGTTTTCCAACAAAATGTAGCCTTTGCTTGTTAGTGAGCTTTTATTTAATCTTCACCCTTGATTAGGTTATGATGTGGAGCTTCTAGATCCGTTGATCAATCCGTTAGACTGTATTTTGATCCATTTGAATTCTTGGGATTGAGGCTAGAAAGTTATCTGTGATCGTTTTGCTTGTCATTTTGTGATACACCAACTTTCATGCCAATTGCTTTATGATGTGTGCTCCACGCGCGCCTTTATTGGTCTAGGAGAAAAAGTACATAGCTTTTATCTGTTTGGTGTCAGACCTTTTTGACTTTTTCTATAATGTACAAGTTGTCATTTTATCTTTGTCTTGGGGAGAGGATCTTTGACTTTCATAGACCAAAAAGGTAAAAGGAAAGTTATATTTGAGACTTTCCTTAGATTTCAGATATAGGTCTTTTGGATGTCTTTTGGACCTATATGGTCCGGATCGTTCTTCCGGAGATAACTTCAATCAGTTCTTCCTGATGCTGGTCTTGAGGGTTAGAAGTTTGTTTCCTTTCCAAACTCTGTCCGGATGATTTCCCTTAGTACTTAGGTTTTTAATTTGTTCAGTGGATAATTTGTGTTTTAATCTTTTTCTGGATATTTCCATTTGGATATTATTTTTGTTTCTTTCAAACTTGATCCAGATTTAGATTTTTTTTATCTGGATCATTGTTTCCCAGCAATCTCCCCCATTTGATGGAAACAAAAACCTAAGGCATCTAAGTATGGGTGTATTTATTAATTGTAATTTTTGTTACTTAGTCTTTTATAATGCTCCCCCATAATTTTAGCATCCTAAATCCCCCCATAATTTTATGATTCCTGCTTCTAAGTTTATTTTAGTACAATTATAGATTGTACTTTAGAAGCGATTGTTTTGATAGTTAAGAATTTTTCACTTTATATATACTTCTGCTGTTAACAATGGTTAACATCATGAAGTTCAGTATTACAAGTTACAGAAATACATATAAAGTGAATCTAGCTATTATATAAGTATTACAAGATTATCTAGCTAGCTTAACTATCTCTTCGGAAGGACCAGTCTTCCGGACTTGCAGCGTCTTTCCTTTCCCACTTCCTTCTCCTTGATGACTCTAATCTTCCTCCCTCTTTTTGCTTCCATTAAGGGGATCAATAACCATATAGTTCCGCTTGTCCCATGATTGCTGCTAGGTAGAGGAGTAGATCGAGTAGTCTTTGTTGCCTTTTGCATGCTCATCAATAATATGGTCCTCTATGGGCAAAGTCAAATAATAAGGGTGAAGGGATCTCCGGCATTGAATGCGCAGAATATGCTCCTAGTCCTTAGGATCAAAACAGGGAAACATTGCCTTGATTAGAGTAGTCAACCCTTTTTGGCTCATGAACCCTGAGTCCCCTATAGCTTGAATAAGATTGTGTAGGACAAGAATGAGCTGACTGTCTGGAATGATCGGAGACGAGGAAGATTCAGAGATAGATAACTTATTTATATCGGCTTGAAGGAGAGTGATTTCTTCACTGATGCCCTTTCGGATATTGTGGATAGACTCTGTTTGATCCTTTAGCTCTTTGGAGATAGTCTTCTTCTAGTCATTTATTGTTTGCTCAATACCGGAGTTGGGAGCTTGCATTTCAACCCATATCATCTAAGATTTTTCTTTTAGCTTGGGGATGGTTTTGTCTATGAAGTTGACAAGCATTTCTTAAGTTACTAGCTGATCAGTTTCTAGGCTCAGCAGATTAGGTTTCAGGTCTCTGTCCTCCATGAATTATGTCAAGTTTTCAAACTTGGAGTTAATGTAATCCTTGATCTCTGTGGATAGATCAGTGGCGGAGGAGGACATTCTATCCAGTATAGTTGTACAGTTATCAGAGGCCAAAGTATTGGCTTGACTGGCATTGCGATTTGCTGTGGAGGAGCTTTCCTTTAGCTCATTTAAAAAAGGCTTGATCTCAAAAAGGGAAGCTGCCGTTAGAGCTTTGGGAGTTGGGAAGTTCATGACTTGTTCCTCAATTTTGGGGAGGCACTTCAACCTTTCTTTGATATCACCCAAATCCTTTCAGACAACTTTATTAGACTTTTACCTGAGCAACTCCTTCTCCATAGCTTTTAGATGAGTGCATATTGTTAGGAGACTCTTCTTGATGAATCCCTCTTCATGATGCTCAAGAGTTGCCTCCTGAAGGAGTTTAAGAGCAACACTGACTTTGGATTCTTTGGAGTTTTCATCAGGAAGAGTCACTGATTTTGTGCAAGGGGGAAAATTTTTACTGGAGGGTCCGAATGAGTCATCATCGGATGAGCTGGATTCATCTTCGGAGCTTGAACTACTTTTGGAGGGGCTATCATCTTCCGAACTAGAGCCTCCAACTACTTCTTTCTCTTCTCCACCCTTGTTCATTTCCCTTTCCTCCGGAGTAGCCTCGCCCGCAGGATCCAATTTAGAAGTGTACCCTTTGGAACTCAGACTTTCTCCCTCCTTCGGAGTTGTTGCATCCAGGTTTGGCACTATATCCTTAGCTAAATTATGAGAGATTATAGCTAAGTTATGCTCTTCATGATTAGAATTGAGATGAGGGAGATTAGGGGTTACCTCAGTGGTTAGTAGCATCTGATCCTCATCCTTCTGTACCTCTTCCAGCCTTGCCTCCGGATGGTTGGAACTGTCCTCAACCACCCCTACAGTTGCCTTTTCAGGACTTTATTTTTCTCCCTCAGGCATATTGGTATTTTCCTCAACAGCCTTCTCCAATGCCTTTTCAGGACTTTCAAGATCAATGACTTCATTACCGGATCCAAGCAGATTCTCCGAAAGTGGTCCTGTTCTATCAGCAAATATGAATTCATCTGCTTTCAAAATCTTTGACAGAGCATCCATATCCTTTGGATCTATGAGAATTAGGGGGGAACTAGAGATGATTCTCCAAGTCCTTCAGTTGTTCTCCTCTAATTTATTTGATTGTTTTCTTTTATTTCTACTTGAATGTCGTTGTATTGCTCATCATCTTACCCTACTAATTCTGTTGCACCGGGAACATTTTTTCCTTTGCTGGAATTTGATTTCTCTAAAGTGGATCTCTCCCTATACTGCCTTACTTCCTCATTCAGGATTATTCGAACGAGCCTCCTGCCTTCACTGGCCTTCTTTTCTTGGGCAGTGAGGGCTTCATAAAAAGTAAGTCCTTTTCTCCTGAGCTACTTTTGAGGAGGAGCCTCATCCTCTATCTCCTCATCATCTACCTCTTCTTCCATCTCAGCCAATGTTCTTTTGGCTTTTCTCCTTCTGGCCTCAATTATTTTTATAGTAATTTAAGGTAGACCCACAGCAAGAGCAAGCTGTCCCTTCTTAGTTGTAGCTTTAATCAGTCTGCCCCTGGGTCTTGGCTTTTCGGAGCTCATGATTTGGGTGAGGGGCAGAGTGTCCTCATCAATTTCTTTCAGAACCATTTCAACTTGCTTTTTGGCCTTGGCTTTGGTGGTTCTGGGAACATGAGCCTCCTCTTTCGGATCCACTATCTTTTAGGATTTAATTTTTCGCTCATCCCTCTTTAGTTTTGCCTTTTCTTCATCCCATTCCTCATCAAAGCAGAGATTGAGGAAATTCTTCTCTAGGATGGGCTTTCCATAAATCCCTTCAAAACCGGTCAGATCTACTTTTGTCGCTTGGAGAATTCTTATGATCAAGGCGCCATACGAGTTTACATGGGTCTTGAGATAGTGAATGATCAAGGCTGGCCAGTTTACTTCCACACTGCCAACCCAGTGCTGCAGAATGCAGTGCTGGAAAGAAGAAACTAGAGTCAATGACCCCTTCCTTATTACGATGAGCTTGGCCAGAGCGTGCTGCAAGAGTCTAGGCATTCCGAGGAAGTACGTTAAGAATTTATCGCCGAAGTAGTTCTTGTGGAGCCATAGTTTGGACTCATACTTAACTCCAGTCTCATCCCCATCTTTCTTCAATATTATTCTGAAGTACTTTATGTTTAGATTCTTCTCAAAGAATTCTGGAGTGAGAATTATGACTTTCCCCTGTACCTCAATGCGTAAGGCATCCAAATGATTGTGAGCACTGAGATTTGAGAAGAACTCTTTCACCAGCTTGGGGTATATTGGGAAATTTATCTTTAGAAGATCACCCATATTTTGATCTTCAATTAGGGTGAAGAAAGTAGGGGTTCTAAATAGGTAATCATCACCTAAGTGATCAGTGGGTATGACAGAGTCGGAGGTTTTGAGATTTAGGAGTTCAAAATCAGTATCCTTCAAGTCAAATACTTGAAAGATATTTCTACTTGGGAGGATTTTGAGGGTGTTGGAGGTGTTTGTGGCTGCCATTTTAAAGAGATTTTGAAAGGTAGAGTTCTGGGTTTGAATTTTTGTAGAGTAACAGTATAGTAGTTGCTCGCTTGAAGAAGAGAAGGGATTTTGAGGGGTTTATATAGAATTTCTGAAGTGAGGGTATATTGGGGGTCCGGACTCTGGCTGTTTTGACTAGATTGATGACATGTCAGGTAGATTTTTAGGAGAGAGGTGAATTCAGTTTAACCAGAGAATGGGAACGGTTTATTTTTGAATTAACTGATGTATTTACCGCTCGTGTAACAACCAATGGACTTTTGAAATTCAAAAAGTGACAGTTACCTTTATGAGCTTTTACTGCCATACGTCATTATTGCCAATTGACGTGGCAATCTTCTGGAATAGATCTTCCCAATTCTTCTTCTCTTTCGGAGTGAGTTTCTATCTCAGGATCTGGCTTGATTTAAAACTAACTTCCAGATTTTTTCTAAATTGGATTTGACATCCCAATTGATTCTCTTAGTTTCCCAAATTGATCTTTACTTAGTGGTTTAGTAAAGATATCAGCTCTCTATTCATTGGTTGGAAATATACCAATGCAACATCCTTCCTCATTACATGATCCCGGATGAAGCGATGCCTTATGTTGACATGCTTCATCCTGCTATGAAGCACCGGATTCTTTGACACATTAATAGCACTTTTGTTGTCACACAATGCATCCACACATCCGGATTGCACTCCATACTTTTCAAGTTGTTGTTTGATCCATAGAAGTTGAGTAACATGACTTCCAGCTGCCATATATTCTGCTTCTGTGGTAGATAAGGCAACTAAATTTGCTTCTTCCTATACCATAAGACTAAAATCCCCAAGGAAATGGCATCCTCCAGATGTACTTTTTCTCTCAAGAGTATCTCTACCTTAGTTTTCATCTGTGAACCCCTGGAGTGTGAAGTCTCCATTACTAGGATACCACAACCCAACTTCAGTGGTTCTTAGGAGATATCTAAGTATCCTTTTAACAGCCTTGAGATGAGAATCCTTGGGATTAGCTTGATACCTTATATAGTAGCATATTGCATAGAGTATGTCAGGTTTGCTAGCTGTTAAGTATAGGATTAAGCCAATCATTCCTCTATATATCTTATGATCAACATCTTCTCCTTCACAGTCCCTGGATAAGATTGTGTTTGAACCTATTGGAGTGGACATTGGTTTGCTGTTGTCCATTTTAAACTTCTTTAGGATTTCCTTAGTGTATTTTGATTGATTGATGAAGATCCCATCTAGACTTTGCTTGATTTGTAGACCAAGGAAAAAGTTGAGCTCTCCCATCATGGACATCTCAAATTCCTTCTGCATTTGAGAGCTAAATTCTTTGCACATTTTCTCATCGGTGGCACTAAAAATGATATCATCCACATAGATCTGGACTAGAATAATATCATTTTTTATCTTTTTAATGAAGAGTGTGGTATCTGCCCTTCCTCTGGTACATTCCTTGGAATGAGGTTAATCTTTCATACCAGGCTCTTGGTGCTTGCTTTAATCCATAGAGAGCTTTCTTCAGCGGGTATACATGGTCCAGATGCTTTGGATCTTCAAATCCGGGTGGTTGCTTAACATATACTTCTTCTTGAATGACACCATTTTGAAATGCACTTTTGACATCCATTTGGTATAATGTGAACCCCATGAATGATGCAAAAGCACATAGGACCAGAATTGCTTCCAGTCTTACTACAGGAGCGAATGTTTCTTCGAAATCAATTCCTTCTTGCTGATTGTAGCCTTGAGCGACTAGTCTTGCCTTATTTCTTACTACTGCTCCGAATTCATCAAGTTTATTCCAGAACACCCAATTAGTGCTTATAATTGACTTTCCTTTAGGAGAGGGCACAAGATCCCATACATCGTTCCTAGTGAATTGATGTAGCTCTTCCTATATCGCCATCATCCAGCTTTTATCCCCTTCAGCTTCTTGAAATTTCTTTAGCTCTATGAGAGAGATAAAAGCAGCATAGCTCATTATCTAGTTGAGCTAACCTCTAGTTCTAACTGGATTCTGAACATCATCCAGAATATTTTTGATGGAATGATCTCTGTGGGTCTGGATCTCCTTTTCCAGGCGTTCATGTTGAACTTGGACTTGCGCTACTTCAGTTTCAACTTCTCCTTCATTAAATTGAATCCCTTGTGGATTAAGATTGACTTGTTGTATTTCTGGATCAAAGGATATTCCTTCATCTTCTTCTTTGTACTTCTTGATTTGAAATGAATTAGGAATTCCTACTTCCTCCCTTTCTCCATATTTTTTAGCTTTCGGAACTAGATCTTCTGAAGTGTAACTTTTCTTTCCTACAGTGTTAGTCTTATTCAAATCTACATTTATAAACTCAACCACAGTTTGAGTTTGTTTATTGAAGACTTTGTAAGCCTTACTATGTGTTGAGTAGCCGAGGAAAACTGCTTCATCAGATTTAGGATCAAATTTTCCTAATTGCTCTCTATCATTAAGGATGTAGCATTTACACCCGAATGCTTTGAAGTACCCAATTTTGGGTTTTCTTCCCTTCTAGATTTCATATAGGGTCTTTCCTATGGTCTTTCTAATAAGAGCTCTATTTAAGATGTACCATGCTGTGTTTACGGCCTCTCCCCAGAAATATTTTGGCAAGCAATTTTCACTATGCATTGTTCTAGCCATTTCTACAATAGTCCTATTCTTTCTGTCAACTACTCCATTCTTTTGAGGAGTGTGGGGGGGCAGAGAAGTTATGTTCAATGCCCTTGGAGTCACAAAAGTTCGCAAAATGCTTATTTTTTAACTCTCCACCATTATCACTCTGGATGCATGCAATGTGTATGCCTTATTCTACTTCTATCTGAATGAATGTTTTGGAGAATTAGTTAAAAGCTTCATCCTTGATTGTTAGCAGGAGAACCCAGGTATATCGAGAATAGTCATCTACAATGACCATAGTGTATTCTCTTCTACCTAAACTCGGTGGCTTAATTGGACCTAAGAGATCAATATGTAATAGCTCAAGTACTCTTTTAGAAGGAATGTATGAGAAGGAAGAGAAACTTTTCTTATACTATTTTCCTAGTTGACATGCAGTGCATAGATGATCCTTATCAAAAGTAATCTTAGGAAAACCCACAACTAATTCCTTTTTGGCTAGTTTGGACAGGAGGTTCATGCTTACATGTCCCAACCTCCGGTGCCATAGCCATGACTCTTCTTCTTTAGACACCAAGCATATATTCTTCTTATCATTTTTAATGGTTATAGAATAGACATTGTTTACTCTAGGTGCATAAAGAATAAGTTGTTCAGACTTACTGTCATATATTGAGCAGACTCCAGAGTCAAATGTGACTTTTCTTCCTTTGTCACATAATTGGGCTACACTTAGCAGGTTGAACTTTAGTCCATCAACCAGTGAGACATCTTCAATCTTGAATCCAGATCCAATGATTCCATGACCAATGATCTGACCCTTTTGATTGTCTCTAAAGCTCACTTTGCCTCCCTTCTTCTGGGTTAGTGTGATGAAGGCCTTCTTATCACCTATCATGTGCCTTGAGCATCCACTATCAATGTACCAGGTGCGTTGATCTACTGTGGATCTATGGCATACCTACAAAATAGATGTGGGTTTGGGTACCCAATCAGGTTTGGGTCCTCTCGGGTTAATAACCATTTCAGGCCAAGGATAACATCATAGTATCCATTTTTTAATCTGCATGATTTATTCATATGATTATTTTTCCTACAAAACATACACCCTGAAATAGGTATGTTTTGCCTTTGCTTCTTACTGATCTTCTCCAGATCCTCCCTTCCATAGTTGCCTTTATATCCAGCTTCTTGCACACTAGTAGATGGTCTGATATAACTCCAGAAGTTGGTTAGAGGTGCAACTTCAGCTCTGTAATTTCTTCTTTGCTTGATAGGTTGTTGGTTATAAGCTGTCTTAGCCTTTCCTTTCTGAGCAGCAGTATATCTTTGAGCTTATAGTTGTCTGCTTAATCCATTTGTCCTTTGATTTGAGTTCCTTTGAACCCTATTTTGAGGAGGAGGAGTATTATCTCTTCTTGGATTCTTCATTTCAGGTTTCTTCCTAGATGCTTCCTTTAATAGATTGACTTCTCTATTTAGTCCTGTTACATTTGCATTCAGAATATGGACTTGATTTCTCAAGAATTTTTCTTCTACTACATCAATAGGCTTGGTTGCTCTAACCAAATTGATATCTTGTACCATTACCTCAGCATCTTCAGCCTATTCTAGTATTGCTCTTTTCAGAGACTTGATGGCTTTCGCATTCTTCTTTACTCCCTTGATAACAATAGAAAGAGATTTTGTAAGATCAAAGTTAGAGGTAGAATTAGAACCAGAGTTTACCTCAGTGTTTGCTGTATTTGATTCTAATTCTTTGATTTGCACTATTTCTTACTTGGATGCATCCCTTTCGGATTGCTCTATTTCCAGTTCAATCAGAGCCATAAACGAACAATTAGCAGTCTCCTCTCCTTCTGTTAAAGATGAGCTACTACTTTCTTCACTATTGCTTCAGGTAGCAACCATTGCCTTCTTTTTAAACTTCTTGGTTCTTTTGAGTTTGGGACACTTTGTTCTGAAGTGGCCTTTTTCACCACATTCGAAACAGGCAGCGTCTTTCGTCGGATCCTTCTTTTCTTCAGGATTCCTTCTAGGCTTACTTCCTCTAGAGGTGCCTTCTCTTGTCCTCCGAGATTCATATTTTTTTGATTTCCATCTATCTTTCTTTTATATGAATCGATTTAGCCTTCTGGTCAGTAAAGCAAGTTGATCTTTCGTACTAATTGACACATCGATTTGCTCTTCTTCCCCAGATGAGGCTGATCTGGTGGATTCTGCCTTAAGGGCAATGGCCTTATTTTTCTCCTCAGGTTTTTTTTCTTGTTGGTTGTATTCTCTAATGACAATTCTTGGTTTAGAAGATTGCCAATGAGTTCATCATAACTATAAAAATTTAAGTCATGAGCTTCCTCAATGGTAGTCTTTTTATTATCTCATTCCTTGGTAAGACTCTGGAGCTCTTTCTTGACCATTTCTACTTCTGGAATCTCCTTTCCCAACCTCTTCATTTCATTCACTAGATTTGTGTATCTAGTGTTCATGCTATTGATTGATTCTTTAGGCTCCATCTTAAAGGATTCAAGCTTCTGTTGAAGTAGATCAAGCTTGGCCTCGCTCACTTTGAAAGTTCCTTCATAGGTTACTTCCAGCTTCTCCTATATCTCTTTTGCAGTCTCACATTCGGATGTCCTATTGAATTCAGCTGCACTAAGAGCACAATGAAGCATATTAATAGCATTTGCATTTTCAAGCAATTTTTTAAAGTCATTGTCATCCCATATGCTTGATGGCTTTCGGGTAGTCATACCCTCTACTTCGTAAGTAGGTTCATATGGGCCATCTTTAATAACTAACCATGCTTGCATACTTTATGACTGTATGAAGTTCTTCATTCAATTTTTTCAGAATGTGTAGTGTTCACCGGTGAAGAGTGGAGGACGGGTAACAAACATACCCTCGGGAAGAAGTTGTGAGTTTTGGAAAGTCATTTTGATATGTGAATCAAAATATGGACCTTTAGCTCAAGATTATTAGATCTTTAGTTTGAGCACACGCTCTGATTCCACTTGTTGGTCCCTGTGAGAGTATTTATAAGGGCAGAGGGGTGTGAATGGCCCTTTTTCACGGAATTAGCAGACTTGAAAAAGTCTTTAGTGTAGCATATTTGATTATGATCCGGAAGATGGATCCAGATGATGCAAATGTGTGCAATTAAGTAAAAGAGAAAGAAAATCAAACATAAGTATTTTATACTGGTTCCGGCCCGCCTACGTCTAGTCCCCAGAGTTTCCTTCCTCAGAGCTTGTCCACTAGTGGATTCCTTTCCAACTGGCAGGAATCAAGCCTTACAAATTTTTCTCTGGATGGTTATACCTTCCGAAAGTAGGACATACCACTAGAAGCACCAACTCCTAGCTGAGTCCTCTTATCTTTAGTAGGATATACCACTTAGCCTTCTACCTTGAATCTAAGCTGAGTTTTATAGGGAGATCTCACTCAAAGCACCTACTTCAAGCTATATCCCAATCTCTCAACTTACCCAAGTTGGAGATTCTTACACTTTGGTTTTTAATAAAGGGTTGGATTTTGGAGTTCCTCAAGTTTATAGTTTCACTTGGGAATCCTTACAAACAGATTTCGAATCAAGGGTTCTTGGAGGGATTATATCAACTGATTGTATATATGTTGCTTTTTTACTTGCTTTTTATAGATTAATCAGTTAACCTTCACATTTGGCGAAGATCTCCTTATATAGGCTTTGATCATAAATGTAGCCGTTTGTGGTTGGTGAGCTTTTATTCAATCTTCACCCTTGATTAGGTTGTGATGTGGAGCTTTCGGATCCGTTGATCAATCTGTTAGACTCTATTTTAATCAGTTTGAATTCTTGGGATTGAGGCCAGAAAGTTGATAGTGATCATTTTGCTTGTCATTTTGTGATACACCAACTTTCATACCAATTACTTTATGAGATGTGCTCCACGAGCGCCTTTATTGGTCTAGGAGAAAAAGTAGTTAGCTTTTCTCTGTTCGGTGTCAGACCTTTTTGACTTTTTCTGAAATGTATAAGCTATCATTTTGTCTTTGTCTTGGGGAGAGGATCTTTGACTTTCATAGACCAAAAAGGTAAAAGGAAAGTTATATTTGAGACTTTCCTTAGATTTCAGATATATGTCTTTCGGATGTCTTTTGGACCTATATGCTCCAGATTGTTCTTCTGGAGATAGCTTCAATCAGTTCTTCCGGATGCTGGTCTTGAGGGTCAGAAGTTTGTTTCCTTTCCAAACTCTGTCTGGATGATTTCCCTAAGTACTTAGGTTTTTAATTTGTTCAATGGATAACATGTGCCTTGATCTTTGTCTAGATATTTCCATTTGGATTTGGGAGAATTACATACATTATTTTTATTTCTTTCAAACTTGATCCATATTTAGATTTTTTTATCCGGATCATTGTTTCCCAACAATATATAATTACCTTTTACTTTTCTTGTTTCCGCCACCGACCCAAACTTATCTGTGTAGGGCGAAAGTAATTTGTTCGTTGGTTTCCAGATCCTTTTGTCTTTATGTGCATCTTCCTATTCGATTTCTGGCCTATCTGTCGTCCTAACTCGGTCCCTTTTCGCATCCTCTTTATTTCCCCTGTTTTTGCATCAAAATAGAAACAATATAAAAATGATTTAATTTTCTTGTTTTTTATTCTAGTTTTTCCATCGATTTGAAGATTTGGACATCATCATCATCATCATCATCATCATAATAATAATAATAATAATAATAATAATAATAATAATAATAATAACAACAACAACAACAACAATGTACGCACTTGTTCTTATTTACTGGCATTTTTATTGTAATATTCGGCCTCTATTTTATCAATATCAGCAGGTTGAATAGAGTCAAAAATTCAGGAGACGCAATCTGATCAAGTTGTCGAATTTAAAGTTGTCAGATTATTTCTAATATTGTTTTGCTCTAGTCTTATGTTTCTGTTAGTTTCTATTTCCCCTTCTCCTCGTCTACTTGTTTAGGAGCAGCCTATACTTCTGTTACATCATCATCACTCTGATTATTGTGTCTCATTACCCTCTTTGCTGTTGTTTTTTATCTTATCTTTCGTTTGTATGTTCTTTGCAAATTGGGCCCTTTATCTGCTTGTCCTATCTCCTTTTCTATACTTATCTCTGCTTCTACTTCTTTTGCAATTCGAGCTATCATTTCAAAATGTCTTTGGTTCAAGCTGATTGGTTTTCTAATAATCTTTTCCTCTACTTGTTCCTGAACCTTTGAGCTTATTGGTGCATTTCTTGGCTCCTTTTCAATATTTGACCCTTTTCTTGCATTGGATCATTAATAGTCTCATTTTTCCCATCTTCCTTTTACGTGTCAGCACCACCTTCTCCTTAAGTCTCTGAACTTATGGGTGCTATTTCTGGTTTTTTCTAAGTTATTGACATTTTTATCTCCATTGGAGCAGCATTTTCATCTTTTTCCCCTTGTTCTTGAATCTCAGCACCACCTTCTCTTTGAGTTTCCAAACTTATGGGTGCTATTGCTTGTTCTTTCTTAGTTTCTGACAGTTTTGTTTCCATTGGAGTAGCAGTTTCATCTTTTTCTTCTTGTTCTTGCATTTCAGCCACATCTTCCTTCTCGGTTCCAATTACTTGTATCCTTTCACTTTGTTCTGGTTCCATTTGGGCAGTATGAACATTGCCTTCTTCCTCAATATCAGCCCCATCTTCTTTGTCATTTCCATTTTCTTTATTCAATACTCCATCACCATCCTTTGGTTCCTCGCTTGCAATGAATTCTATCTCACTAGTTGGTTCCTTGTCATTTCCATTGTATTTAATTTGTTCTGAAGCACTATCCGTTTGTTGCTAGCTTTGAATTGGATTTACATCAGTATAGTCATCCAGATTTTTCAACAGTTCCTCTTGTTGTTGATTGCTCCCCACTGTTACCTGCTCATTATTTCCCAACGTCATTGTCGCAATAATCTCATCTTCTCCTTGTCTGCTCTGATATTCTTCATTTTTTTGCTGACATTCCTAAGAAAGATGATTTGTTTCATGTTATATCACTAGAAATTCATATATTATTATGACATTGTTAAACGTCTAACAAACATTATACCAGCATTATACTAGGTCTGGAAAACAAAAATTAGTCATAATACCAACGTACTACCAGCATTATACCAAGTGTAGAAATGAAAGCACATTCATCCATTTTATGAAAAGAAATCACACAAAAACTTATTTATACCAATATTATACCAGCATTTTACCATGTATGAAGAATTAAAACTGTAATTATCTTTCTAATTAAGGAAATCATGTAATAACTACTTTATACGAGTATTATACCAGCATTATAATACATGTCAAGAATCATAACCATAATCATATATTTTAAGAAAGAAAGATAACATAAAAACCATTTTATACCAGCTTTATACATATATTATACGAGGTGGTATTTTTTCATCAATGAATAAAGACCTTAGACATTTGTTTTATACCTCTTGTGCTTTCGGTGTCTCGTCTATCTCTTCTGTTGTTTGCATTGTTGCTATCACTTGTGTCTTTTGCGTTTGTGTGTCCTGTTTGCATAATACTTAGTTTTATTAGTTTTTTGTTGTTTATGAGAATATAGGACTACCTGATATAGAGGATAATACCAGCATTATATCAAGTGTCTTGAATACAAAACTTATCTATGTCATAAAACTAAAACTACAGACATATGCCAACATTACACCGAAATTGTACCATGTGTGAAGAATAAACACCATAAATATCCATTTTACGAAAGAAATCAATAAAAAACAACTTTATACCAGCATTGTACCATGTGCGAAGCAATAAAATCACAATCATTCATTTTATTAAACAAATCATGCAGTTTACCAGCATTATACCAGCATTTTACCAAGCATGAAGAATTAAAACTGTAATTATCTTTTCTATTAAGGAAATCATGTAATAACTACTTTATACGAATATTATACCAGCATTATACTACATGTCAAGAATCATAACCATAATGATATATTTTCAGAAATAAAGATAACATAAAAACATTCTATACCAGCTTTATACATGCATTATACCAGGTGGTATTTTTTCATTAATGAATAACGACCTAATGCATTTGTTTCATACCTCTTGTGCTTTCGGTGTCTCGTCTATCTCTTCCGCTATTTGCACTGTTGCTATCATTTGTGTCTTTTGCATTTGTGCGTTCTGTTTACATAATAGTTAGTTTTATTAGTTTTTTTGGTTGTTGATCAGAATATAAGACTTATATATACACGCTTCAATTTTTGTATTTTGAAATGTTTAATATAGCTGCATTTTTATACTTACATCAAACTCATCCAAATCTAGCTTCATCAATTCAACAGACTGAATCTCCATTGTATACACGGTGTCTTTAACAAACTTGTCTTCTTCAATTTTAGCTTTTTCACCCTTTTTTACATCCGTGGTTGGTATCTCTAATGTCTCGTCTATTTCTAAAACTATTTATATATCATCCACATCCTCCTTTTCTGCATTTTCTTTTTGTTGCCCTTCTTCATCCTCATTTCTCTCTTCTTCTTCATCCTCACTGCTCTCTTCTTCTTCTCTAGGTGTTGAAACTTCCGGGATGCTTGAGTGAGTTGACTTGGTATCATTGCTTTCTTCTTCATCACTCAATCCCATGACATCTTCAGCTTTCTTTCCCAGGTTGTTATTCAATAGAATCCATTGCATCTCTTTGATTTGCTCTTTCATTTTCTTATTTTCTTTTTCCACCACCTCTAGCCTGCCTCTTATTTCCCTAAAACCTTCTTCCATTGTCACTCTCAGTCTGTTCATCATGTCTAACATTATAGTCTAACTATTTATCTATGACTGGGAATTGGTCAGTTCGGTGGAGGGAATGGATTATTCTAGCTGCAGATGTCTGATCTACTCCTCCGTTGGCTCAATCTTTTGAATTTTTAGCTGTATGTCAATGCAAATAAAGATCGTAAGTATTAGAATTTCGTAGCTCAACTTTGTAAACAAATTATTGACATCATTGTGTGATTAAACAAAACATTAAACATCCATTTTATTTTGGAATCCATACAAAAACAAACTTATACCAGCATTTTACAAGCATTTTACCAAGTGGAAAAATAAAATCTAACTTAAGCATCTATTTTGCGAATGAAATCAAACAAAAACCAGTTTTTACTACTATTTTACCATGTGGGATCAAACACAACATTAAACATCTATTTTATGATAGAATTCACACAAAAACAACATTTTACCAGCATTTTACCAGGTGTGAAGAACAAAATCTAATTTGAGCATCTATTTTTGTGAATGAAATTCACTCAAAACCAGTTTTTACCACGATTTTACCATGTCAGATTAAACAAAACATTAAACATTTATTTTATCATAGAATTCACACAAAAACAACCTTATACCAGCATTTTACCATGTATGAAAAATAAAATCTAACTTAAGCATCTATTTTGTGAATAGAATCAAAATAAAACCAGTTTTTACCACCATTTACCATGTGTGATCAAACAAAACATTAAACATCTATTTTATGACAGAATTCACATAAAAACAATCTTATACCAGCATTTTACTAGGTGTAAAAAATAAAATCTAACTTAAGCATTTATTTTATGAATGGAATTCACACAAAAATAGCTTTATACCAGCATTTTACGATCATTTTATCAGGTATGACAAAAATAAAATTAAACATAAGCATCTATTTTAGTTTCGGTCTATTTACCATCTTCACTAGCTTGTCGAAGATTTCTCTATTCAATTTAATTGCCTTGAAATCTCTGTCATATGGGTTCCAATTGAAGAATCTAGGCGTGAATCCATCATTTTCATCAACTCTGCTGCATAATGTCCCTTCACACAAGTCGCATACCTCATACAACCAGATCTAGAATACAAGAGGGCATCCTTTTAGTATATATGATTGTGGTCTTACAGCTCTCTTTCTATTGTTTTCTAGTCCTTGTATTGTCTTTGCGAAGGATATTTCTCCCCATGATGCTTCTGGGTAGTCTCCCGTGACCACAATGTCAAAGTATTTTGTTAGGATATTGTTTAAATGATTCAGACTGATGATCTAGTAAACAATGAAGAACACCATATCATCACTCTCAATCTCAATTGGTTTTTTCCCTAATTTCTTTTTACTTTTCTTTTTACTCTCTCTTTGATTCTCTTTCGTCTCAATTTGTTCATATATTTGTTCATTCGTAATGTTGTCTCATTTTTTCTTGAAGTGTTTCTCACGCAATTCTTTGAAATCTTCAGTTTTCAACACTTTGTAGCCGTTAACCCCGTTTTCTCTCAAGCCAGATATTAGCACAAATTATTTTAGACCAAATAACAGAGCTTTCTCTCCAACATCTATCCATATTTCATTGTTATTTGGCTGATAGATTTCCTCATTAGCAAGCTATGGATGACGATCCGTTAGGCCTTTATTGTTGTTCTTTTAAGGAATTCACCGAAAAATGACTCCCCTAATCTTTTCATCACATTTGCTAGAGCATTATTTTGTAGGAATGTGATTACATTGAAGTTTGATGTTTTGTGAACACTAGTTGGCCAGTTGCATTGGTATATGGGCTTATATAGCTGCATTGGTATTAAGCAAATAGTTAAGAAAAGATCATTCAAAAATATCATCAATTTTATGTGTGATTAAATAATACCTTAAACATCCATTTTATGAGAGAAGCCAAACAAAAACAACATTATACAAACATTTTACTAGCAATATATAAGGTGCAATTAAACAAAATATTAAGCATTCATTTTATGAAAGAAACTTAACAAAAACCACATTATACCATTATTTTACCAGAAACACACCAGGTGTGATTAAAGAATAACTTAAGTGACCATTTTATGAGAGAAACCAAACAAAAATAATATTATACCAACATTTTACCAGCAATACCAGATCTGATTAAACATAACATTTAACTTTTTTTTAGAAAAGAAATCAAACAAAAACAGCTCCATACCAGCATTATACCAGATTTATACAAGGTGTGATCAAATAAAGCCTTAAACATTAAGTTTATAAAAAAATTCAAATAAAAGCCATATCATACCAAAATTTTACCAGCAACATACTAGGTTTGGTTAAAAATAACAGTAAACATCTGTTTTAGGAAAGAAATCACATAAAAACCACTTTATACCAGCATTTTATCAGCGTTATACCAGGTGTGATAAAACAAAACATTAAACACCTGTTTTATTACTAAAATCAAGAAAAAAACAGTTTCATACCAGCATTTTGCAACTATTATACAAGTTGTAAATTCACTAAACCTTAAGCTTCTGCCTTATGATATAAATTAAATAAAACCTATTTTACATCAGCATCATACAAGTATTAGAGAAATACGAATCAATAAAAGTTATCTAGTTGTGGTTTATACCTCTCTTTATTGTGAAACATTTGTTTCTTCAACGGTCTCTTCTTGTTCTGCATTTTGGCTTGTGACTGTTCGTCTCTTTGTTGTTTTTGATTGAGAAGGTGAAGAATTTTGGTTTCCTTTTTTCTTTGGTGTCATTTTCTTCACATTATCAACAATTTGAAACAGTTAAGATTTAGAATTCAATTACAATAATTATATAGTTGTTTGTCAGTTATGTACCTTTAATTTGCTTATTATATTCTTCTATTTCACAACTTCCAATCCTGTTTATGCTTCTCTTCTGGTTTTCGAAACTAAATTTGACAATGATTTGTGGCTTTAAATATAATTTATGACTCTCTTCTCACTTTCAAAACTGAAATGTAGAGTGATATGTGATTTTTGAAGGTTTTGAATCTGATTTGAACGTTGGTAGAAATCGCTTTGACGGAGAAGACGGACGTTTCGACTGCTGCAACGTAAGAAAGTTATTCTTTAGGCTGGAACGTATGAAAGTTGTTGGGAGCCCTGGTTTTGGTCAAAAAAGTTGTGGCCCAAAATTCTTCTGAATATTCCTAATGGGTTTTAGCCCAATTATGTGCTTTTCCCAATATTGAAGTTGTACATTTTGGTAAACTAACTAGTCCTAAGTCTCCGTACTGTTATTTTCAATTTATAATTGATTCATTTCATTACATTTCATAAATAAATAATTATAAATTTATATTAAAATAAGTTCAGTTTAATATAAATACATTTAAATTTTACATATAATTACATTATTTACCAGAATTTTTAATATATAATTATCAACTTTAGAAGGTCAATACACTAAAATATATAAATGCAATACAATTGGCAAATATAATACGTGAATATATAATAAATAGAATTCTTATTCGTCGGAATCAGAGCTCGGATATTTATTTTGAAACCTAATCCAACCCATAAATATTCGTCGACTGGACTAAGTGGGTATCCCAGCATGGACATGTCTAATGAGGAATGTGAACTACTAGAAAAAATAAAATAACAAATAATCATGAAATGTTACATGCTCAAATATTTGACCAAAATTCAAATAATATATCTCAACTTTTTGTTAATACTGTAAGAAGTTGAAATTAATAACTGGAACTTTATTTGATCCGTTGATTTACTAGACAGCGAAGTCTTTATGTTGACAACCCAATTACCCAACGAACCAAAAATGGCATAATGGCATTGTAGTATTTAAAAATCTGAAATTATATTTTGTTTATATTATTTGATTTATTTTAAGTGTTTTTATTTGAAAATTTTAAAATAGAATTAGTGCATCTATATATGCGTATGAAAACAAGGGAGAAAAAAATGCATGAGAGTATAAATTCCCAATAAATGCAAATACGAGTACGATACCAACTGGTATTTTGTGAATTATTGGACAAAATGAGGTCATTTGGATATTGAACAATAGGGTCCTACCCCCCAACAAATGGGTACCTTGTCCTTCGCTCCTCAAACAAACACTGACCTATATCTTAAGGACATCGAAATGTAGGGTCCATTTTCAAAACCCATCCCTGAGTAAATTATTTTTCTTTTATTATTATGAATCCATCAAAACTATATTACTATATTTTAAGATTTCATTACAAATTTGACGATTGAATAGTAAATTTCTTCTTTAATTAATTAAATACATGAGAGGATAGATGTAAGGTAGGGCCATGACATGAGTGGTATTGATTATAAAATGATGAAAATCGTGAGGATTAGTGAGTGGACTAATAATAATAATAATAATAATAATAATAATAATAATAATAATAATAATAATAATAATAATAATAGTATAAAGAATGGAAGGAGCTTCTATATATCAAGTACTCCATTAACACTATGCTTATAAACTCATATTATACCATATTGCCCATTTATACAAGTTCTACACCTCTATTGTACGAGAAAGTATACAACACATGCCATATTCTCCACTTTTTATTCCTAAAACTTTATTTTATAAGATGTGTGCAACTTTTTTCCTCATACTATCTTTTTCATTACCCATTCCTAGATTAAAATCCTTTATATATATATATATATATATATATATATATATATATATATATATATATATATATATATATATGCACGGACAGACCCAGTTAATGGGGTTTGGTGGCTCAAGCCCCCTTGAATTTTAAGTTGTTAGTATTGAATGTGTAATACTATCAATTGTTTCTAGATGAATTGGTTGAGTGATTATCGAGCACCCTTTGAATGCATGAGTTCAAAATCTAGTATTAACATTTTTTTTTAATTCGTCCAATTCCAAAAAATAAATCAATTCTATAAAATGCAACAGAGAAAATTGAACCAGCATGTTTGGCTCAAGAGCACCAGCTCATCCATTGAACTGTGACTACAAAAACTTCTCTTTATCAATTTTGTTGTTAATATTGTTTAAAGTCTTAACCCTCTGAAATATATGTTAGACCCAATTACGAGAAAAATAATAGCAGCAGAATAAAAAATACGCAGATTTTTACGTGGAAATCCCAAATGAATTAGGGAAAAACTACGGGACCAACTCCGAATAATTCTTCTACTATGAAAATAATAGTAGGTACACCAAGAGATTATAAAATAGTGGCACACAAGTGTTTCCCAAAACCTCATTATTTTTCTCTCTTACCCAACTCTTAGGAATCCTTTTCCTGAGGCTCTCTACACAGATTACATTTTTATCTGTATTTTCTCTCTCTTGCTCTCTTCTGCTCTCTTCTTGGTCTGCTCTTAAATTGAACAAAACTTCCTCTGTTTATAGGAGATTTAAACACGTATGACCGAATTATGCACAGTAATTTTACTGTGTACTTTTTAAAAAATGCATTCCATCAACATGCCTCCTTTTTCTTTTTTCTTTTTTTTTATTCAGTGAACAATATTTAAATGTATATGTACTAATTTTATTTAATGGTAAAAATATGTATTATTATTACATGTTTTAAAACTTGCCAAAATTCAAGTATGATTAGAACTAATCAGATATACCAATTAGGTATAACTCATTTGATATATCTTTAAAAAAAAGAGGTGGAAGGTATTATTTCAATACTCAACCTCCTTAAAATTCATATTAAAAAAAAAAGAAATAATCACACATATCAATATTTAAAAAATTGTTATTTAGTTGTCATTGTAAAATTGATTAATTTAAATTAATCTTTGTTCTTGTATTTCATTTATAAATTTGGAAGCTTTTCTTTCGATCTAATGTATGCGTAATTGCGCAAAACTGATAAAAAAGTCAAAACTGATAAAAAAAAGTTTATAATATATATGTATATAATTTTTTAAAATTTTGACATATTAATTTTTAACCCCTCCAATCTATAATCTTGTGTCCGCCCCTCTATATATGTAAAGCATAAAGTAATATTTTTAATGCATTCCTTAAAACGGGGACCTTCATATATAAAGAGGAATAAAATTTATCATTCCCATATTAAAGAATACCCCAAAATGTATTAACCATTAAAATTGTTCTCAGAAATTTTTCTAATACTTCAATAGTATTAAGTTGATTATATTTTACTAGAAATAATGCATCAATATATAGAATGGACCTAAAAAGAAGCTATCATTAATATGGGTTGAAAAGCCAATTAATTGAAAAATGTGTTATTACCTGCCACTCATTAATTGAAAAATAGAAGATAGTCTATTTAAAGAGGCTCTATCAACTCTAATAAACTAAGAATAAATCTTCGTAGATATCAAAAAAATCAGCTGTTTTAATTAATTTATACAATTTATTACATGTCTACTTAAGAACGTGTATATTATGTAGTACGGTTTGTTTCGCTCCAAATGTGTAATTTTTGTTATATGTGTATAACGGAAGAGATTAAGGGATTAGCTAAAGCCTCTTTCAATTAGGGATGACAATGGATTAAATATGGATATCCTACAATATATTTTATAATATATTCTACAATATATTGCATACAAGTATATGGATATAGATATGGATATCCATATCCAATTCATTGTCATCCCTACTTCCAATGCCTATGTTGTGATTGCCCATTTGATTCACCAACTACATCAAGATCCGACCCAAGTTGCGCACCTGGCTGTGATGGGTGAGTCTTCTGATAAAGATTTTTTACATTCACTAGGACTCAAACTCAAAACCTTACTTAAATAATATAAAGCAGCTTACCACTTGAACCAATCCTTATCGGTCTTCCAATGCCTTTGGTAGTAAACCGTAGAGTGAGAGAATTGGACGAGTATGAAAGAGAGGATCCGGTGTCTATTCTTCCCTTATGTGTTAGGTTGTCCCACCCTTTATAGAGATCTAGGTGTGGTAAGTAGGCCTTTGGGCCTCATCTGTGAAGTGGACTGGGCTTCTATATTACTAGGCCTTTACCATTGTCCATTGATTTTTCCAAGCTTAAACTGCAGAAGACAATTAATGCCTCTTCTTCTTCGAAATCCTGTCAGAAGTTGTTCCTACTTTTAAGGTATCTATTGGTCTCTAGAATAATTTTGATATTTTTTTACTTGTCTTCTTATAAGTTTCACTCGTTTTAATAAACTCATTTATTAAGGATATAAAAATAATAATTTAATACTTTAATTTTTTAACCTAAATGCAATTAATATTAAGAACATTGTTGGAAATATAATGAAAAAACTACCTAAAAAATATAAATGATAAATATTTTGATAACCTAATTTTAGGCTAGAATGCCTATTTTAAAAAGATGGAGGGAGAATATAACATTGACAACAGCCAAAATTTTCAAAGGCGAAGCAAAATTGAAAAGCTGAAAATTTAATATTTATTATTTATACATGTTACAACATTTAATTTAGCTGTTAAGGAGATTTTGAACAGTTTCACTTCTTTTGATGCTTAAAATACTGTGAAATAAAGTTCTCATTTCTAATAAAACTTCATTTTAACTGCATAAAACATAAAATAATCAATCAAATTTTTTGCTATGTAACTTAGCAATTACCTGTTTTGAACTTATTATTTTGATTTTTGGTTTGTGATTGTGTGATGGACTGATTGTAGATAATCAGATTGGTGGTGATTTAATATTTATTTGTTTTGTTTATCTGACTTCTGTTGCATATAATGATTAGTAATTGCTTTGGATGTTTTGAACTCACAGTTTGCAATTGAAGCGCTTCCATGTCTAATTGCAGTGCTTAATTGCTACAGATTTTTCACGTTTCTGCTCTAAAAATATGATTTCGAGCTCTATAAAGAGGAAGACATCAAAGAAGAAGAAATTGCTCTCTTACTTTGCTCTTAAAACGTCACGCAAACTTGTTTCATCCGTTTGGGACAATTTTTTTAAAAAAAATCTGCGCAATTGCGACATTAAATAAAAAGAAAAATCTCACTCACCCTAGATGTGGTTTGAACTTGGGACCTCTAGAGGATTAATAAGGAGGGGATTGGAGAAATTACCAAAACTTTAAAAAATAAGTTTTCCTAACACATGGTTCGTCTCTTAAGAGTTGTAAGGTAGAAAGCACAAAATCAATTCCTCCTTAGTGTAATTATAGAGTCAAACCTCTGACTGTTACTCTCTTTGAAAATACAACAGTTGATCTCACTCACCCACGCTTATTAAAAGCTTCCATTTCCCTGTCCTAACCAGAGACCAGAAAAGCTATTGATTATAAAACGAGAAAGCGAGGATGGCATTTCTAATCTATGCAAGGGCACAAAAGCAGCAACTGAAACTAGTACTTAATCAACAACACTCTTATAACAAGAAACCAAAACCAATACCAATCAATTCCACACTGTCAAAGAGGAAACTGGCCAGCTTTACACTACCTGTAGCATCTCATCTCATCTGTCTGTATGTGTTAACTTCTATGAACACCCATCATCAACAAGGAAAAACCATCTACTTCGCAATCAAACAGTACATCTAATCTTTTACCAATGGCTCAATGCATCTTTAGGTACCTGAACTTGTCCAAGAAAACCTACTATCCCCTGAACTTACACCACGTGTCAGCTTCTGGTTGGTTTCATTTCTCTGAATTTCTCTCTCCAATCAGAAGCTGACACGTGGCGGTCAACGAGCAGACAGTTTGAAAGTTGAGGGAGCTACAAGGTTGAAAGTTCAGGGACAGCATGTTTTTTTGGGACAAGTTCAGATGCCCGGAGATGCATTAAGCCTTTTTCAATTGTAGATGAATTGCTCAACCAGCAACACCCTACAACTTTGTACAGTGCCCGCACCTAGATGCACTTATGCAATCATATCCTTATTCACAATCAAAATTTGTTAGAAAATACCCCTTTATATCTAGTCTTTACTTACTATAGCCTCCTCCTGAAGTTGCGAGTGGTGCCTTGGTATGCCTGAACGAGTAACCCCACACCAATCCCAACCCCAAGACAAACGCTTAACCCAATTCCGACACCGACTCTAACACCCGCATTGAACCACGAGAGTTCCCCGTCTTCCCCTTCCATGTATTCTCTCCCCGAGTACATGTGGTAGTAGTCTTCCCTTTCTGCCTTCTGGTTTCTGTATCCTAATAACTGCATAATGGGGGCATTTTTATGTGACAAGTTCAAACCTTAGTCTCTTACAGAAATGACAAAATGCAATCTTATATCACTCAATATAAAACACACAAGACCTAATTGTACTAATTGCAAATAGTAATCATGTTTCCAAAAAAATCCACGGTAAGTTACAGGCTTATAGAGACTACTTGAAATATGATGGCCTGATACACCTAGACCCCCTTATAGTTGTCCTTAAGCACTCATATACACCGAGTGCTTTCGAACTTGGGAAAAAATGCACCAATTTGCCTCTGAAAGCCATGTGTCATCTTTTCGTTGGTTTGACTTTTCAAAGAGGTCATTTTCTTCATTTTCCATGGGGTTATGAAATGTGCTTTAACAAGTTTGGGGGAAATGAGCGTTTACGGACAACTATAGGGGTTCCCATGTATCAGGCCTTAAAATATAGAAAAAAATATAGAGATATATAGTTGAGATAAAAAAATTGAAGGCCAAATACATCAATAACCCGAACTTGGCCCAAACGGTCTATTGTCCCCTTGAACTTTCACTTTTTTCTATTAATTCTTTGAACTTGGCAAAATTACAACAATTTTCCCTTAATGCCATGTGTCAGCCTTTGGTTGGTTTGACTTCTCCAAGATGTCATTTTTCTGAATTTTCTCTAAAAACATTAAAAATTCCAAGGGGCAGTAGACCATTTTGGCCAAGTTTCGGCCAAAGTTCAAAGCATAACAGTTAAGTTCACTTGTTATTCTAATATTGGACAAAGGTATTATACCTGTAAAGAATTTGGAGAAGAGACATAGTCATTGCTCCGAGCATCCTCATACTCCGGTATAGTTTGCAACATTCCTTTTCTCATTTGCATTTTAAGGCCAAACCGCAAAGTCTTAGTCAAAATAGTCGGATTGCCTGAGAATGATCCAGCAACATAGACCTCGACTATAGGCGAAACAGACTCGAGACTCATATGTTGCTTTGCCTTAAGGAAACTTGTCCCCAAACCTATATCCGACTCACAATTCATGCTCCATTTCTGACCATGGTTTTTCAATTCACCCGTAAAACCATTGCTGTTATTACACAGTTCAAGAACCCCAGACAACACAAGAACATCCTTATCGAAAACCTCGAACTTCACACTCCCTGTAATCCTTATACTATCAGTGCTAACAAATGTGGCTTCTTCTGATTTTTTATCCAGCCTATCTCTTCTAAGAAGGGTTGATGGCCTGTCCTTGTCTGAGTTAATACAAGTTCTAATACCGTTTACTTCTAGAAGTGTATCCGGGTGTAATGGCATGTGGTTTACTGTGAGGTACTCGGGTGTTGAGTCGTTTATCTCACATTTGCTAACTCGGACATAGAAAACTCTAATATCTAGCCAAGGTAATGATGATGCCTGTTGTTGCCTTGTAATGTTTTGCCCGTTTTCAAGCAATCCATTTCCATTGAATGTGACATATGAATTCACCATTGTTCAAACTTTGCAAATTATAACCTAAGATTCAGACATTCAGCTTCGAGAATGAATTCATTTTACCTGCAGCAAGATCACTATTCAAATCTGTAACAGTTTAGGCAAAATCTCAGTTTATTGAGAGAGATAAGAGGTCTAAATAAAAAAAATAATCAAGCAATCAGAGTATACTAACTATACAGCTAAGATTTAGGGAAATCAGAGAGTGATTAAGGGAAAAACAAAAGGATACAAAAACAGTTAAATGAAATGAGGTTGAAATGAGCAACTGAAACAATAAATCTGAGAAATAAGAAGCTAACATGATGATGATAGGAAGGAAACAAAACTGTAATAGCAGAAGCAGACACAAAAAGATAAAGTGATAAGATGAGAAAACAAACTCAACAAAAGTACAAAATTCCAATTCAAATCCAATAAATGACATAAACACACTCACTCTCTCTCCTTTTATAATTAAAAATCAAATGGGCAAAAACAAAAATTAACAAAGAACACTTGAACAATCAGCATCTGTCCAAATCCCAATTGAAAAAAACTCCTAAATTCTCTATGTAATGAGATGGCAGAAGCCAAATTCGATCAATTAATCACTTATACCCAATAGTCAAGTTAACGAGAAGGAATCAGTATGAATTTGCAATCTGAAAAAATAAAGAAATCAAATGAAAGAAATAGTTCATACCAGCTATAGCAGAGAAATCCAGCTAAAGAAGAGCATTTACACTGATTAAAACCCCCTGAAATGGAGAAATAAACAAACTTCACGAATTCCAATAATGTAATCATAGAAGAATACAAATTACACGTGTCCAAATTTCAGGCAGTTCTCTTTCTTTTCTCTTCCTCGGTGTCTCTCTGTGTGCGTAATTAATAATCAAATCAAACAAAAGGAGATTTAACAACTAAAAGAACTCACCACACAAATTTCTGAATTTTGAATCTCTTATTGGGGCCTGCCTGCCACTATCAAATTTGGGGTCTTCGTTTAACGTAGGGTCTCCTTCAATGGAGAAGAAGAAGACAGTTGTTTTGATTCTGTAAATAATAAACTTGTCGAAATCAAAAGCACAAAGCTCGCGAACTTCTTCTTGTTTAGAAGATGGATATAAAGCAGTCGAGAGAACCAATCCAATTCAGCAAATTACAGAATCATTAAAAAGAATTGAATTTTACAAAAAAAAAGATACAATTATAGGGGTGAAGTGGGGTATAATCAATCGTACAATATACAGATCTTATCCAGTTTTCCATAGCCAATGGAATTATAAAGACTTTCATTGCATTTCTTATTCTGATTTTTTAATTATATATAAGCATTTTTTTTAAGTATATTTCAATGATAATCTTCACTATAAATATAAATAAATAGTCAATTAAAAAATGATTTTTTTTATATAATGTGGCACAATAAATATTAAATATGATCTATTTAATTTTTTACATGTAAATAATTAAATAAAAAGTTAAGTTATCAATTTTATTAATATTTTAATATTTAATTTAAAATTTACGTTCATTAATTAAAAAAAAGATATAATTAATTATTTTTTTAATAAAATACATTATAAAATATATAATTTAATGTAGCTAATTTATTAAAATATATTATCTATTTTTAAAATTATTAACATATAATTAATATAATTATCTATTCCGCGTGTGTCAGGTATAATATTACCCTTCTTTCGTTTCTTAATTCATCCACTTTTTCACAAAAAAAATAGTAACTTATAATTATAATTATAATGCAGCTCAAAAAGTAACTTATAATTATAATGAACCAAAGATAAAAAGTAACTTATAATTATAATGCAGCTCAAAAAGTTCTATGAGCACTCGAGTTCCAATCTATACTTTCAAAATTCGATCAATCATACAAAAAACCTAAATTAACCACATAAGAGTAGCCGACGCAATTTAGATCGGAGGTAGATATTTTAATGCGAATAAATTCAGTAAAAAAATTAACAAAAAAATTCAAAATTTACCTTTATAAATTATTATGATTCTTTGTCAGATAAAATGAGTGACGGATAAAGAAATAAATTTATAAATACCACTTTTTTTTAATTCTCGAGAGATTTTATTTTAGTTTATATTAGTTTATAAAGGAAGGTCAAAGTTATATTTACGATTGTTGCTTAACATGATTTGTTAAGTGATTGAATAAGATATTTTCAAATAATACAATAATTGGATCATTTTTTCTTGAAAAGTCTAAAACCTATCTCAATTAACATGTTTTCTTATCTAAAAAGTTTTTATATTGGTGTAATAGAGTGTACGACCCATTTGCAAAATGAATATTAAGCTTGCAGATGTTAAATTAGAATAAATAAGCTTTTACCAGATATGTATTTATAAAAGATGATGTAATTAAGTTCTACCAAATGTCGAAAAGGACTACTATTGTTCCCTCAAGGAATTTGGATATTATAGAAATTGGCCAAATTACATGTTTCAGTATATAACTGATAAATTTTTAATTAGTGCCATAATCTTATGTCAACACATAATTTTACCCCAATTTTCATGTTACGGGGCGAAACTAATACAAACTATATATATCATGAAAAATTATCTCTCACTATGCAGGTGTAGATAATTAGCTTAAACTTAATTTGGATTAATATGAGCCAAATTTGTCCCACATTCCACTTGCAACTCTTACTTGCTCACAACTATCATGCTTTATCCTTTATTATATATTTAGCCATTAAAAAAAACTAAGCAAATAGCATACGAAAGTTTCAGAAATATTTAAAGGAACCAAAAAAACACGTTAAAAATACTAGTATCAATTTGGCATATGTATAACAAAAAGGTATACGATATCTAAATAATAAACTAATAACTCATATATACCAACTATGTATTAGTGGTATATTAAAAAATAATTTGGTTACTAAAAGCTAACAAAATCACTATGTCACTCAAGGAAAATATCCCTACTTCATATCGCCCATGTCTTCTTTCCCTTGTACTCGAACACATAAAAATAAAGGGCCAATCGAAATTTAACAATAATTCACCAATATTAAACGAGTACTTTATTATGTATGATTTCACAATCTGCAAGCTAATAGAACCACATATTGCCAAAAAAATAAAGCACTTAAATTAAGTTGTTATCTCAATAAGTTGCTCTTACAAAATTTTGATATAAATAGCTTTTAACAACACATTTTGATCCTTTAAATTAATTAATTAACAACTGTCTGATTAGTTTTTTTTCTAAAATCACATCTGATGTTTATAAGAAAAGATTAAAAATAAAGATTCTCAAAAAAGCAACTATAAAAGCTCACCCAAACTAGTCCTTAAAAACTTTTCTGGGTATTGTTTTACAATTCAATTATATTTTTTGATATTTTATAAAAAAAATTATATTTTTTTTATATCTAACCTGAAATAGACTTTTTGAAAAAAAAAATTAAATATTCCTGATTTGGTGTCCCCTTTTATATACTCCATTCATTTTTTTTACAAGTGACAATATTTATTATTTTTTAAATTTATTTTCCTACTTTTCATCACATCTCTCCCACAAACTTATCATATATTAAAAAATAAATAAGAGACGATGAAGGTAACGTTAAATTAGGGATATGTGATTTTTTTACATTTTGGGTGCCTATTACATATTAGGTGTTTGAGGTATCAATTTTCATTGGGATAACTTAACGTACTATTCAGGATATACAAGTTTGTGCATAGTGAAGAAAACACGTGGATGCTGCAAATGATAATATGGTATTTCATGTTAAATGGACACTTAAAAGAAATGAAATTTTTTAGGCTAAATGTATCCTTACCCTCCTAAATTTGGTATAAAAAATTTATTGTCTCCTGAATTTTTAAAAGGCCTCTCTCAGCCCCCTGAATTTGGCATAAATGTGTCAGTTTGTTCCCTGAACTTGACAAAAGTGTATCAGTTTGGCCATAAATGTCACGTGTCATGTTCTGATTGATTTGACTTTTCAAATGTGTTTTTTTCTCTTTTCAATCAAAAGCTGACAAGTGGCATTCAAGGGGCAAAATGATACACTTTTGTCAAGTTTAGGGGCAAACTTATACATTTATGCAAAGTTCGGAGGACTGAGAGAACTTTTTAAAAGTTCAGGGGGCAATAAACTTTTTGTGGCAAGTTTAGGGGGCAAAGATGAATTTGGCCTTTTTTTATAACCACTTAAAGAAATAAATTAGTCATGCACTAAGGCTCTGTTATTTTCAACTTATATTCAATCCAGTTCGGTTCAGTACTGCATATATATAAATTTATACTGAAATAAGTTCAGTTCAATACTGCTACTTATAAGTTGAAAAGAATAGAGCCTAAATAAGTAAAAATTGGATAGGACAAAGTAGCCAAAAAATGAATATGCTAGAAATCAAATAAGCAATTCAATATCAAACACGAAAAGGGCATTTAACTTAAAAAGACGACTTAAGGAGTCAGTTAAGTCCTTCTAAACAACAAACTAATGCTTGTTATAAACAATTATGATTTAGGACCTTAGGTTGAGGGCAAACATTCAGTCATCTTTTTATTTAGGCTCTACAAGTTGACATTAACCATCGTGATAATAAAGAATCCAACCACATCAGATTCAATTAGAAAGCAAATAATATCAAATGGCCCTGCCCTGCCCTGCCCTGCCCTGCATTGGATAAGCTGGCATGCTTCCATCAATGCTTGCCAAAAGCATATACATAGCTGGTTGCCGCTAAGAAACTACACAAAGATTATCACTTTCTATTTAGTTTCCAATAAAGTGGCACTCAACCCATAATGGACCCACAATTTGTTGAGTGGTATCAGCATTCGGTAGGCAAAAATAAGTTGCCTTTAATCTGATAATGAATTCTATTTATGTAGCGTGCTGCTCTGGCACAGGCTCAATGCGTATCATGTGTTCGTATAACAAGAAACACCATTATCTGTTTGACTCAGAGGATGCATATAAATATGCCAGAAAAAATAAAGTCATCAAATTTTTTGCTTGTTTATTGTGTAAGAATCAAATCCACCCCAAAAAAGAAAAAAAAAGAAGAGCCTGACATCAAGAGTGTGTGAAAGAAAGTTCAGGAATTTTTGAAAATGGAAAGGATATCCTACCTTGAGGGGACAAAAAACAAAGTTCCCAATATCTTATACCAAGAAATAATCCCAACTGAAAGATGACATGTGAAGAAAATAGCCATAGTGCAATTTTACTGAGGTTGAGGAACAGCAAAGCAACTCAGATTTGTTTTGAAATGACTCAAATCTTTGTCACCAGGAAACTGCAAAATCTAGGCAATGAGAGTGTAAATCAGTCACTGGGAGAAGTTGAAATTATTTGGCTAAGTTTAAAGCATGTTGAATAAGGAAAGTGAAACACACAAGATTGCAAGTTAAATAGGAAAGTTCCGAGGACCATTAGTACTCAGTATTCGAGCCAAACAAAATGTGCGAAACCATAATTGACACTGCTATCGATTCCCATATATCTTTCATCTCCTAAGTTCTGCTGCAAGAATTTCAATCATTTAGATGATTACTGCTCCTATGAGAATTTATAGTTTGACGCCCTCAAGATCATACAAAGTAGTGAAGCGCTATATAGAAGTTTGTTTCGTAGAGAGACAGCACTTCTTCAAGCATCTACAAACTTTGCCACTGGACCAAACTTTTAAAATACAAATTGCGATCAAGGAATCATAAATAATACATGAATTTGTTCATTTCAGAAAGAAGTCCCAAAATATTTGCCTTCGATATTGAGACACTCAAGAGTGGAAGTTTCTGACTTAGTGCACGATCTTTTGATAACATTATTTATCAATCAGGGACACTCTTAGGATTCAAATTGTATCTCAACTATTAAGCATCTTTACCCGCCTAAATTTACTGCTCCTCTGAACTTTAAAAAGTTTCTCTCAGCCCCTTGAACTTGGCATAAGTGTATCAGTTGGCCCCCTAAACTTGGCAAAAGTGTATCATTTTGCCCCTTGAATGCCAAATGTCAGCTTTTGATTGGAAAGAGAAAAAGACATCTTTGAAAAGTCAAACCAATCAAAACCTAACACGTGGCATTCAGGGGGCAAACTGACACACTTTTGCCAAGTTTAGGGTGCCAATTGATACACTTATGCCAAGTTTAGGGGGTTGAGATAAACTTTTAAAAATTTAGGAAGGCAGTAGACTTTTTGTGCCAAATATAAGCGGCTTGCGATGTATTTGGCCTACTAGAAACTTCATTTGAAAAAATAGCATTCCCAAGTTCAATTATTCTAATTTCACAAATCTTCAATCTTGGATCTAAGAAAACCTTTAGTGCATAAGTCATGCTGACTGCCAAAAGTAAGAGGCCAGATCAAGCAATCCTTGGTTCACATCCGGGGTATATATAGTTAAAGTACTCCAGTTTCAAACCATTTGGCACCCCATCAAACCTTAGTTCACATCTGGGCTAGCTATATATATTTCCAGAACCCAAATTTCACTAGCAACAAGCATGGCGTATATTTGGTCAAAGAAGCTTAAAATAAGGAACTGAAAATAAGACTTGGTAAGGTTTATTTCCTCAAACATCCGACAAAGGCCCAGCAGGCTGTCACAATGGTGTTGCAAGTCCTATCGTATGAAGTAGAAATAATAAGTCAGAAACGACTCTCGTTAAAGGATAATTTGAAGCATCAAATCCATAAAATAAATGCATGACAAAAATAATTATATGCAGAAGTTGGTCATTTCTGTTCGTCTCCAATTGAGAAATAAAGAGTGATTCCAGCAAAGAATTTAGTTTCATTTTCTTGTTATGTCCTGTTGAATTCCGAATTTGTTAAATCCGGATATTTTATGGACCAAACTTGATTTTTCTATAAATACTCAAATCCGACCCGAGCCCGACCCAATGAATTATATTTTAATTAATTATATATATATATATAATAATAATAATTATTTTCAACTTTTAAATTTTATATTAATGAATTTTTAAATTTAAATATAATAAGCTCTATGTTATATTAACAACTTCAAATATATAATGTATTTATACATAATTTTATCAATTTATTTTTTTAAAATTCATAAAAAATTATTAAAAAATTATCGAGCCTTGAGCCGGGCTTTAAAATGACCTCGTAAGCCCGAACCCGACTAAATCCGGAATTCTAAAGTGTAGGTTGGGCCAAACTTGAGTTGATACTTTTAATCAAAATTTCGATCAAGCCCGGCCCGAAACCAGCCCGCTCCTCCTGATAAACAGGTCTAGTTGTGACTAGCCCAATACTACTACTGGGCTTATACTGAGTCCAGCCCTGGAACGGAGAATCACATCAAAACGAGGAGGTTAGAGTAAAACGACATCAAAGAAAACGTTGTACCGAGTACTGACGACCAAATATACCCAATTTTTCAGGCGGTTTCTGTAGTATCTGGTTCTCTCAGATAGCTCGCGTAGAAGACGAGCAATTGCCTCACAATCGTCTTCGCCACTTTTTCTACCACACCAATGGCTGCGATTGTAGCTCGCAAATCTCTCTCGGCGCTTCGCGCTCGTCAGCTTGTGAGTTCATTTTGCCCTAATATGTTTCTCTCCTTTCACTCCGCTTGCTGGTGTTGTGATGATGAAATCTAGGAAAGTTTGATTTCGAAAGGTGTTATTCTGGGAAACTTGATTGTGACGGTCATTTTTTGTTTTCATTGTTTCTGTATAACTTTTCTGTTTGGTGGCCTGATCCATTTGTTCTGGATTGTTTCCTAATTTCAAATTATCTTAAATGTTCTGGAATTTATCGGTTTCAATTTGTTTTTAATCATGCAATGTGAAGATTATTATAGGAAGAATCTGAATTGATGTGTTACTAAAACGAAGCAGTTGAATTTCTTGTTGCGAGCACCTGGCATCTCTAAATCATGGTTTTTTAGTGCACTGCCATCGGTTTTTATTCTGACTGTCCATTATTTCGATGGGGCCAAAGATTCATCATTCTTTGGCTCTAGATCATAATGGAATAAAGTCAAATTACTCATTAAACTGTCCGAGCTTCTTTTATTGTGAAGTCACGGATAGCTGTTGCAACTCCACTTCAGCGTCAATTGGAAACAACCTTTTCTGTAATTACAGGGGTAAGGCTGCGTACACCCGACCCCCCTTTACCCTGCTTGTGCGGGAGTCTTGTTAGGCATTTGGGGTAATGTTGTTGTTGTTGTTGTTGTTGTTGTCGTTGTTGTTCTTTGATTTCTTGTTGTAGTTTAGTTCTATGTTGAATTAGTTCCCTGAGTGGGGAGAGTGATGCTTAACTTCTTGCTTTGATTATTTATTCTTAAATTTGTATGATTCTTATAAGATGTTAGACCCATATATGCCAGTGCAACCTAGCTCTTCTGGTTGTGGTTCTGGTTCAGGCAAATGGTGGTTGTAATGTCATACTGACTTATTCACTATCATAATCTTTTGTGTGAAAGAACAAAAACATTACAGAAAGGTTGATGGTGATTGTAACCATAGTTGTCGAGAGCGCAAAGCGCACCCGTAGAGAAAGGGTCTCGCTTCTAGCTTCATCGCAAAGTGCTCACTTCGGAAAAAAGTGCTTTATTATAAATTACAAAAAATATTATAGGTTTAGAAAATTCATAAAATATAAACTAATATATTTTAGAAATATCACATGTTACAATAGTCCACAACAAGAAACAAGTCTTTAAAATCCAAAACTCATTAAAAATATCACATGTTGCGCTTTTTTTCATGAGCACACGCTTGTTGCGCTTTGCGCACCCCTGTGCTATTTTTTCAACAAAAGCGCACAGGGTGCGCTTCAAGTGCAAAAGCAAGTGCTGTTGACAACTGATAGAGAACATGGTCAGATTTTGGACCAAACCAGCAAAGGCCAACGAATTTGGCAAGTCTATTCTAGAAGAGACAAAGAAAATGCTGCTACTATGGGCAGCAAATCAGGGGGCATGGGATCCTTCAGTTTCTATTTTCCTCTGTCTTTTAAGTGTTTCTCATTCTCTTCAGTTGCTAACAACAACTATGATTGTAACCATTCTCTTACTAGGCAATGTGCTTGATTCATGGGATTATCTGTTTCCTTATGTGTATTGCTAGGAAACTTTTATGTTTGAACTGTTTCATATTTTCTCTTAGAAGCTACAGATATTAAATTATTAATGCAATATTCGTAACATAATTGCGCTTGTTTGCTTTCTTGTGTTTTTCCCAAAGATCATTGTATAAAAGATCACCCTTGCTTAATTATTTTTGCATTGCAATTTTCCTGTAAATTAATTACTGATATCATGTAGTAGAGGTGTTATAATCATGGTTTGATTCATAGGCTGTATCAAGGCATGTGGTGCAGGCTTCAGACCAACATGTGATGCAATCTAGTGCACATTCATATTCCACAAAAAGGTCTGATTTTCTGATTCATCTTGCATCTGAAAAATATTTTGCTCCATTCTGTAGAATTTATGAGAAAGGAATTAGAAGGCTAGAAAATTATAAAGGATACAAATGAAAAAGCAGGGATACTTCATCTTGTTTCACTTATTCCTCTGTTATCTTTTCTTACATTTTAGAGTTCATAGTAACATGGATTCTTATGGACTGAATAGTTTCTATCTTCTGAGAATTCGGGATTACAATGAATATTATTTAAGGAAAATTTTCATGTTTAAAATGTTTTCCTTTTTCCCAAAATGAAGAAGATTTGGCCTAATAGTTTGACGAGGTATTTGCAACTGGTTAGTGGAGGGTTACATAAAAATTATGACAGAAGAATCTGAGGAATTTAATAAAAGATGCTTTGTTAGACTAGTGGTATTAGCAAAACCGAACATTATATCATATGGTTTTCCATATAATATATCCTGGAGAAACTGCATAATATTGGCTATTATTATCCATTTGCAGATGTGTATAATTCATGAATATCAAGCCCTATATCATTATATTTTCACTCTATTACATTGTAAAGGGAGAGGATTGAAATATGCATGAACTTAGATTCTTTAATGTACTCTATCATAGTCAAATGTTCTGGAAGTTTACCTATACAGAAATTGGAAATACCATGCTGATTTGATTTTCTTTCTACTGGACTGTATTTATTTATTTATGTAATCCTGTATTGCTTGCTGAGTGCAGAGGATGAAGAAAGAGAGCAACTTGCTAAGGAGCTTTCCAAGGATTGGAGTTCCGGTAATTCTTTTGAGCTTATTTTTTTATTGTTTTATATTTCCCAACTTCATTTCCCAATTAAATTCATGCGATGAGTAGTTTATGACATTTGTTCCTACTATCAGTCTTTGAGAGAAGCATTAATACTCTGTTCCTCACTGAAATGGTTCGTGGTTTGAGTTTAACGCTGAAGTATTTCTTCGAAAGAAAAGTTATTGTAAGTCATTGTAAATTAGATGCTGGCTAGATTACTTATACTGTGATACACCATATTAGTGGATCACCATGTCAATTACATCTTCTGTTTTTCAGATCAACTATCCATTTGAGAAGGGTCCTTTGAGCCCCCGGTTCCGTGGGGAACATGCTCTTCGAAGATATCCAACTGGAGAAGAGCGCTGCATCGCTTGCAAACTCTATGAAGCTGTAAGAAATTTAATTTTGTATCTACTCTACTTAGCTTCTTACCCCTACATATTATGCTCGTAAGAAGTAAACCACGCAATGTGCTAGTTCCGAGTCATATGCATTTTGTACTGACGTTATAAAAGTTTGAGGCGTTCATATAAAGTTAAATGTGTTGGATCACAGCCAGGTTTGGTGAATAAATGTTCCTATTGTTGTGAGGATGCTGGAAGAATTCACAGAACAATAGAATAATCTAAACTTTGTGCTTGTGTATGATTTATGATAGTTTCCTTTCTACTTGTGGTATCCACTGTTTGCCATTTCGCTTTTCTGATTTTCATTTGTAGAAATGTATATCATTCAAGCGCACTGAAATGTTCTTTTTAATTTCTTAAAATATTGAACTTGTGAATAGCTTAAATATCTTTTTGGTTCTATTATATGACCCAAATGCATTTTTTGGTGTCTAACCTATTGAAATTGCCTATTTGGCACTTGACCTGTCCAATTTTCGTCTGTTTGGTGTTTGGGTTATCCAATTTTAGTACCACAACTTAATGGAACATTTAGGGTTCACTTGTTCATGAACAGTGAGCATGATCCGTTCAGGCTCTAAATGGTGATATTTTGGTATACACGTTTTTGTTGTTGTTAGATGTACACTTAATGTACCAAAATTTAATAGGTCATGTACAACAACAACAACAACAACAACAACAAATTGGATAGGTCAAACACCAGTTTGGCAATAATTGAATATGCCAGACACCTAATAGGCAATTTCAATAGGTCATGCACCAATGGGCATTTGATCATTTGATGTTTTATTTTGAATTTTTTTGACCATTAACCTGTTTCAATTTTGGGTTTCCAAATTGTATAAACGTGTGTATCTGTGCTCAATGCATGGTATCGTTTAAATTACAGTTGTAGTATAGTTAGAAAAGAATTATCTTGTCATTTGCATTTGTACCCTCACAGTATTACAATCTGTGTGAGGTATAATTTGCCATGTATAATGCCTTAATAGTTGTGTGTAGCAGTTATCTAATGGAACTTCTTGTTTTGCTTTGGCAGGTATGCCCTGCCCAAGCCATCACTATAGAGGCAGAAGAACGGGAAGATGGAAGTCGTAGGACAACTAGGTAAACAGTTTTTTTTTTCTATTCTCACTTTCCACTTCATGTTTCCCTAAAAGTCACATACAAAAGCATGATCTGGCAGATATGATATAGACATGACAAAGTGCATCTACTGTGGATTTTGCCAAGAAGCTTGCCCTGTTGATGCCATTGTTGAGGGACCTAACTTTGAGTTTGCAACAGAGACTCATGAGGTTAGTTAGTTAGTTAGTTAGTAGCACTACCATTAACCTATTTCGCTGGATTACAAATTCCTACAAGAGTGAGAACTTGTTTTTTTTTTAACTTATAAGCAGCTTATTAGCTAAAATAAAAGTAAAAAAGCTGGGTTTTGTTGCTTTTTTTAAGCAGCTTAGAAGCACTTGAGTTTTGACCAAGTAAAAGACATATATACCCCTATTTAACTTTATACTTACTTATTAGACTCATTTTTTAAGCTCCCTATAAGCTTAGAAGTGCTTATAAGCAATAAGCTAAGAAGCAAACACTGAGAAACACCCCAAATAAAGGCGAGATATTTGTATATGTTGCAGGAGCTTCTGTATGATAAGGAGAAGCTACTGGAAAATGGGGATCGTTGGGAAACTGAGATTGCAGAGAATTTGAGATTCGAGAGCCTCTACTGCTGATTGCTTATTGCTAGTTAGTGCACAAGTTTTTGAATATAATTAAAAGATGTGTTTATGAATCTTGAAGACATGCATTAGCAGTTTTATGGTTTCAAATAATTTGTTGTTAAATTTGCGGTTAGAAGAAATGGTGTTAAACCTAAGAATCAAGATTTTCATTTGATGTCATTGAGGTTTGGAATTGCTGCATGTTGCAAACATGAACATGCATAATAATCAAGCAAAGTAATCAACCTATATGTACTTTCTTTTTTTCTTTTTTTACTATCCATTGTTTTGTAAGATACAATGTCTTTTTTTCTGGAATTTTAACTGTTTTGGGATAGTATCATGTGATTTGTACCGAGCAATATTACTAATAATTTATTATTAGTATAATGGAAAATCCAGCTCTCTGATATGTTTGTTACATATAAACTGTAGACTGTTTAGCGTAAAAGAAACAAAATCTTGACATTATAAAATATGATTGAAAGATAATTCTGCTTCCTAATCAATAAATCAATTTTTACCGGTCAATAAATATTTTATTTTAAATAAATGTTTGCTTTTATGCCATCTTATATTTTGGTCTTCAAATGATGACTGTAATTTGTATTCAAGCCTAAAATTGGGAAATACAATACCGGGAGTCCTATTTGACCAACTCTTTTTTCCTTTTTTATTTTCCATTTTTTTAAATCACTTTTTATTTTACGGTTTTTTCTCTCAACTGTTTTCCTCTTCTATTTTCTTCCTATTTTGTTTCTTCGCTCTTCAATTTTTGTTTTCATGTCGTTCGTATCTGATTCATCTTAATTTCTTCTTGTTGGTTTTGTTTTTCTTCTACCGTCATTCTAATTCTTCGATTTCTTTGATTTTTCAACCTGCGATTTCATGATTTTGTTCTTCCTTTATTCTCGATTTTTCTGCCATCAATTTGTTCTGGTTTTTGAATTTTCAAATTTTAAGATCTCTTCTAAACTTCTAATCGCGATGGAGGAAATTTTTGTTTTGGTTCAGTATTGTGGAGTTTGGAGTGAGGATTTTAGGATTATAGACTTTCAAGCTTGTGGTGTGATCGTGTCTAGCTCTATCAGTTTCACCGATTTTAAGAAAATTGTAGTTGACAATATAAAGAAGAAGATTCGTATTGATAATCTAAGCTTTAAGTTTGAGTTTTAGATATCATCATCTTATCGTCCGAAGTTTGCGATGATGTATCGCTTCGTTTCTTTTTCCATACAAGGACTTCTTCTAAGAGTCTTGTTGATTGTCTTATTTGTGTTATTACCTTTGAGAAAGCAGCTGAGATTAATGAAGATATGGTTTTATGCTTTTGTTTAGTTTTTGCTTTTGTAATTGGTATCAGAGCAATTCTCATTTCACAGATTTCATAATCTTTGAGACAAAAACTATGGCGTACAAAGGAGAATCTAGTGGAAGGGCCCAAGCTTATATTATGCCTGAAGGCATGTAAGTTACCAGGCCTCCTTTGTTTAGTGGAGAGCATTATACTTATTGGAAAAACAGGATGAAAAATTTCATCCAGTCGTAGAGCGTGCTCGCTTGGATGGGCTATTATAGAAGGGCCATATGTTCCCACCACCGTGAAGAATGGAGTGAAGGTTGATAAGTACTCTGATGAATGGGACAGTCAGGACTTGATCAGACTGAAAGAAAATGCAGCTGCTATCAACTATCTTCACTGTGCTCTTGATGCTGCTGAGTTCAATCGTGTTTTAGGATGTGAGACAGCCACAAAGATATGGAAGAAGTTGGAAGTAACTTATGAAGGTACTGACAAGGTGAAAGAGTCCAAGATCAATATCCTTATAAGGGATTATGAATGGTTCCACATGAAACCTAAGGAGGATATTTCCAATATGAACACCAGGTTCATGAATATAATCAATGAGCCAAAAAGACTTGGTAAGACCTTCACAGAAGAAGAGATTGTCAAGAAGATCCTTAGAAGCTTGACTCAAGAATGGGAAGCAAAGAAGAGTGCTATTGAAGAAGCTCATGATTTGAAGACCTATAAGTTTGATGAGCTAATAGGAACCTTGCTGACTTATGAGATGTCTTTAAAGCAATATGAAGATGAGTCTAAGAAGCACAGGCACAAGGAGAAAGAAAGCTCTAGCAGAGCTGTTGTTCTGAGAGCTAATGATGATGATGAAGAAGATTCCTCTGAGGAAGGATATCCAGAGGACAGAAAAGAAGAAATAGCTCTAATGACCAAGAATTTGTAGAGATGCTTGGAAAAAGATAAGAACTTTTAAAAGTTCAGAAAGACAGGCAAGTATAAGAAGGGAGTAGATGATAGACCACGAAAGGAGTATAACAAAGAGCATAAAAAAGATATTAAGTGCTTTAAATATGGTGAGAAGGGGTATATTAGTCGAGTTGTCCTAAAGCCAAGAAGGACAAGTTCAAGAAAAAGAAGAGTAAGAAAGCCCTTGCTGCTACTTGGAGTCACTCTGAATAAGAGTCATCATCCTCAGATGAAGAGGCACAAGATTCTGCCAATGTGTGTCTCATGGCTAAGGATGATCTAGCTCACTCAGAGTCAGCTGACCAACTAACTACTTCCACTGCCATAAAATCAGCTGACTAGAGCAGAGATAAAGGAAACCACATTGAGGTAAAAGCTGAACCCCCTTTGTCTTTAGATGAGCTTACCGCAGTACTTAATGATGTTATTAATATGACTAAGAAGTCAACCAAATACATCAAAGTACTTCAGAGGAGGTGTGATGATATAGAAGATGTCAACTCTTCTACTTCACTTGACATCTTATATCTGATTGAAAAAGTTGAGTACTAAAATGGATATAACAGCAAACTCTCTAAGAAATTAGATGAGCTAGTTGTTGAATTAACAGCTTTGAAAAAGGTACGGGTCCCTCCTCAACCTAGTAGGAATACTCAGAGTAACCGCACTTACCACTCTGAGAAGGTTTCTCAAAAGAGTAAAGTGAGCAGGCCTAATCCTAAGGCCGCTTGTAGTTTTTATGGTAAGCCAGGATATGCAACAGTCATGTGTAGGCATAAAAATGGTTACTATGATGAGTATGACTGATCAAGGATAACCATGACTAACAAGGGAGGACCTAGCCAGAAAAAGGCATGGGCACCCAAGAAAACTTAATTGTTTTGCAGGTGAGCCTGAGATCCACTAATGATATAATAATGTGGTATTTGGATAGTGGATGCTCGGGCATATGATAGGTGATGAAAAGCAATTCATCACATTGGAGTGAAGAAGAAATGGAAGTGCCAGTTTTGGAGACAAGAAAAAGGGAAAGATTGTTGGCAATGGCACTATAGGAGTGAAGCCTTCAATTGATAATATGCCTTTGGTGAAAGGCCTAAAGTTAAACTTGCCAAGCATTGCTCTGCTGTGTGACAAAGGTAGGAAAGTGATATTTGACTCAGCGGGCTGCTTAGTTATTGATGGTAACTCTGACCAAACTATTCTTTATGCTCCTAGGATTAATAATGTTTATATGTTTGATTTATCCCTAGCACCAATGATATATGCTTAGTTTCTTAGGAGGAAAACTCATGGCTATGCCATAGAAGGTTAGGGTATATCAATATGACCAATCTGTCCAAATTAACCAGAAATAAACTTGTTGAGGGTTTACCCAATCTAGCCTTTCAAAAAGATAGACTCTGCTCAGCATGCCAACTTAAGAAATAATTTATGAAGACCTTTAAATCATTACCTGATATATCTTCTTCTCGTCCCCTTGATCTTCTACACATGGATTTGTTTGGGCCTGTTGTGCCAACAAGTCTAGGTGGAATGAATACACCCTTGTGGTTGTAGATGATCTGACCAGGTTCACTTGGATTGTCTTGCTAGCAAGCAAAGATGAAACATTTGAATCATTCTCTAGGTTTGCTACCCGGATCATGAATGAAAAGACCTTAAAATTATACAATCCACAGTGACCATGGAAGAGAATTCAAAAACAGGCAGTTTGAGGAGTTCTATTCTAAGCATGGTATTGACCACAATTTTTCTGCCCCTCATACACCTCAGCAGAATGGGGTTGTTGAGAGAAAGAATCACACTATTGCAGAGATGGGTCATTCTATGCTGAGTGATAACAATCTGCCAAAGTATTTCTGGGGAGAGGCTGTTAACATAGCTTGTTATATTCTAAATAGGGTTTTAATTCGCCCAGTTTTGAACAAAACTCCTTATGAACTTCGGAAGGGGCGCAAGCCCAAGGTTAGTCATCTCAAGGCCTTTGGTTGTAAATGCTTCATATTAAATACAAAAGACCAATTGGCTATATTTGACCCCAAGGCTGATGAAGGAATCTTTTTGGGGATGAAGGAATCTTTTTGGGTTACTTAACACACAATAGGGCATACAGAGTGTATGTCAAGAGAACTGGTATCTTAGAGGAGTCCATGCATGTAGATTTCGATGAAACTAACAATGTAAGAAAAAAAGCCAGTGATGATTAAAGAGAAAAGGAACAAGTCAGCGGATCAGTCAGTCAGCCCATTATTATTCCTGATCCAGTATAAGAAAAAGAAGAAGATGAAGTTGACTTAGACCGATCAATCAACTTTGGTGATGATGTAGATGCTTCACTAATGATAGTAGCTCAGCGAGCTGATCCTAATCTACCAAAAGAAGTCAGAGCAAGGAGAGATCACCCAGTTGAGAAGATTCTTGATAGTGTGCAAAATCTAGTGCTGACTAGAGTTCAGCTGAATAGAATGATGAGCCATTCAGCATTTGTTTTATTGATTAAACCAAAGAAGTTTAAAGATGCTGAGTTTGTTGATAATTGGATGATTGCAAGGCAAGAAGAGCTAGACCAATTCAAAAGAAATGAAGTTTGGGATTTGGTGGAGAAACCTAAAGGAAAGTCAATCATAGGCACCAAATGGGTTTTCTAGAATAAGCTAGATGAAGCTGGAAATGTTGTCAGAAATAAGGCCAGACTAGTTGCTCAAGGCTACAATCAACAAGAAGGCATTGACTATGGAGAAACATATGCATCAGTAGCAAGACTTGAAGCCATAAGAATTCTCTGTGCTTTTGCATCCCATATGAACTTCAAATTATTTTAGATGGATGTTAAGAGTGCATTTCTTAATGGTTATATTCAAGAGAAAGTCTATGTCAGATAGCCCCCAGGCTTTGAAGATCCAAAGTTTTCAGATCATGTCTTCAAGCTGAAGAAAGCTTTATATGGATTAAAATAGGCTCCAAGAGCTTGGTTTGAGAGACTGACTAACTTTTTAATCAGCAAAGGTTATGTCAGAGGAAAAGCAGATACAACTCTGTTTATCAAGAAGAAGCATCAAGATGTGTTGCTAGTCTAAATATATGTTGATGATATCATATTTAGAGCAACTGATGAAAAGTGTGGTCCCTATACGTACACTCACTGAGTCAGAGGGGGGGGGGTGAATGACTCACTCAAGAACTAGTGAAACTTTTTCGCGATAAAAACTAGCTCCGCTGAGTAAGGTCAGCTCGCTGAATGAAAACTTTGAAAATGTGATTAAGTGAAGGACAAGAGATTTTTATACTAGTTCGGTAACCTGTGCTTACATCCAGTCCCGAGAGAGTGTCTCGGCTTTAATCCACTAATCTCAACTCCTTTACCCTAGGCATTGAAGCCTTTCACAAATTCCCCAATTACAATAAGTACCCTTCAAACTGCAATCGCTCACCCACTGACTAGAATGCCCTCTTCTATTAGTAACTCAAAAAGAGTCTAAACAAGAGCTGGATTCAACTTATAAAAATGTTGATCCAGTTACGAATGATCTAATATTACAATTGATTGATCTAATCTATTCTCTCTTGTTCTAAAGCAGATTCTAGCTGAGTTATGCTTTCTTGCTTGAACTCCTTTAATTCTTGTAAATTGATGAAGTTTTTGCTTCTAGGAAATTCAGGTGTAATCACCATGTTCTAACGCTTGTCTTCTTGCTCCTTTTATACTTGGATTGAGAAAGTAGCCGTTGAACTTATCTTGGCATCTTCTGAAGTTGACAGCTCAGTAATTCTCCCATTGCTTCTTTAAATCGATCCGTTAAGAGATAGAATTGCACCGTTGTGAAATACATTTCAATCCGTTAGATTGAAATTCAAGATCTAATTTGAATTCTTTGTCGTTTGATGCCATTCTTCTGTTAGAGAGAACTCGAGATGACTTGCCACTTGTCTTCATCCCATTCCCTCTAGTATTCTGACATGTTGCAGAGTGAGCGATACAAGGTTGGTAGATCTGCAGAATTACCCAAAGTGGTAATTGACTTGTTACAGCTTTGCATTGGAAGATTTTGTTATTTTCTTTATAATTTTGATTCTTGTCAACACATTAATTCTTTTTGTCTTTGTCTCATTAATGTTCCTGCAAAAAGCAACCCTAAAAGCAAAGATACCTTTTTACCTTAAATGGTAAAGTTAGCAGCATTGACAGACTTAAAGTAACTCAGCTGAAATGATAAAATGTAAAACACTCTGTTGAAGCAAAATCTAAATATCAAGTGCTGAGTGAATATTACTAATTCAGCGACTAAGTAGATACTCAGCCTAGAAACAACTCAGAGTTAAACTAAATAGCTAGGTCAATGGAGACTTGAAATTCTTCCCTTGAATTTACGAACTCCCTTACAACCATAGACTATTTATTTTAACATCATTATTGATTTAATTATCCCATTCTTAACTTAATTGTTATGATCAAAACTTAAGGACAATTGAGTCATCTACTGAGTCAGTCCAAACTCATGCTCGGTTCAACAAATGGCAATTAACTAAGTGAGAATTAAATCAATAAGATATTTAGATCAGAGTAACCTAATACTTATGCTTGATATGTCTTTGTTCAACATCTTCAATCTGCTCAGAGTGAATGCTAACTCCCCCATAATTCTTGAATCTTCTAAGTTCAGCATTCCTCAATACTTCTCATATATTTCTACAAAGGATCAGAGCATATATATATAGCAGAGAATATATGAAGTTAAGAAGATCTTAACTTAGAACAGAAACTATAATCTTTCATTAATTAATAACTTGAGTATATATAACAAAGAGTTAATCTATACTAAGTTTTACATTGAGCTCTAATGATTACAAATATTCTATTCTAATCTTTTGGCATAGGCGAAACTCCCAAATTCGCTCTCCTTTCTTCATAAGCCTGCTAATCCCATCTAGTCTTCTTTCTCCTTTGGCAGCACAATCTCCTTGCCTTTCCTCTTCCTTATCCCATGATATTCTCTTTGTATGCGCTCTAGATCCTTGGATAGGTTGTAGGAAAATTTAGCAATCCTCTGCTCTCATTCTTTTTCTTCTATCTCACGCTTCTCGCAATCCTTCTCCCCTATTGCCATTGCATCCAAAATGGCTAGAGCTTCAAGATCAAACGAGCTCTAACTTCTCAAAAGTATCAAGCTGTCCATAGACATTGGATGAAAAATGGTGCATAAGTAGCTCATATATTTCCTGTGAAATCGCATCTTATTCTCTAAGAAAGGTGAATAATCCTACTAAATCATGAGATTGAGAGAGATTGACTTAATGTGGAGCGCTCAGTCCTTCCTTGGATATCTGGATGAGATTGGCCAGTGCCTTGGCCTGATTATTTTCTCTCAGAATCCTTTCCAGGATGGGAGTGCTCCTGATATGAGTAGTGACTTTATCATGGATCTTATGAATTGCTTCCCTATCATTGATGACATTTGCTTGAACTTGCTTGATTTGGTCTCTGATATGACCAAGTTTCTGTGAAGTGTAGGCTCCAATTTAGCATCTGCCATTACTATGTCACTGCTCAGAGCATCTAAAATATTTAGCATGTTTAAGGCATTTATCATAGCTCCCTCTGAGTCTTTAAATCCTTTTAGCATCTCCTCCTTCATAGTCCTTAATTTAGTGTGTAACCCATGATGCTTGGTTACCACTATGATCAGAGCATTTAGGCCATCAACAACAACATTCAAAATACTGTGATGTCTTCATTCTCTTTGTTGAGTATGCTATATCCATCAAGTACCTTCACCATTGATTCGAATAAGGGATTAAACTTGCTTATCATTGAGTTTCTGAAATCCCTTTTATCATTAAGCACCTTGTAGTTGCTCTCATAGATTTTTGCCATCTGCTTCTTTAGCTTTGTAAGTTCTAGCTTCAATCTACCATCTTGCATACCTGTAATAGATAATAAAGGCAGCACATGCCACATAATTGCATTTACCAGTGAGAACTGAGTAGGTATAGATTTGACGTGAGCTTTCATTTCCTCAACAGCTTCCATAAATCCTTGCACTGTCTCTACAGCCTTTGCAATCCTCCTCAGGACTTCCTTAGACATTAATGATTTTGCTATCTCAGCATCAATTTCTTCATCTATCCTCAGTCCTAGAAATCTTATTCTCCCCATTCTCCTTATGTCTCCCAGTAACTCAGCTTGAGGGTTGAATTAGGTTGTGATTGAGGTTGCTGAGGTTGTTGTTGTTATTGTTGTTCAGGAATCTCTTCAATAATTGGAGGCCCTATGACAATTGGGGGTCCTTCTAAAAGTAAAGGTTCATGTGATGGAGATCCTACGGGTGAAAGATAGGGGATGATGGCTATTTGGTCAGAGTATGGGTTATTTTGGTCAGAGGCTTGGTTGTTTTGGTTTGATTTGGATATAGATGGTGTTTGGCTTTCTGGTAGGGGTAAGGCAGAGATTGGTGTAGGTGAGAGTGGTGTTTCAGAGGATGTGTTTGGGAAAGTAAAAGGTTCCATGGTTTCTTCCTACTTCTCTTCCATAGCACCTTCAATAGCGGACTGCTGGCCTGAGTTAGTGAATCCTCAGTCAGCTGAGCTCCGTGTTCAACTACAACATCCTCTTCCTCCTTATCTTCCAGGTCTCCTTCATCCTCATCTATCACTACCTTTATTCTTTTCAGCAAACCCCTCTTCCTTTCCTTTTTGGCTTCCTTGGCTTCCTCAATAGTCAGAGTGACCTACTGGTCAAAGTCATGAACATTGAATTTTACAGCCTCAACCTCTACAACTTCATCTTCCTCCTTCTGCTCTTCTTGATTTTTGATTCCCTCAAGAGCTCCTATCATCTCTTCTACTACCTCAGGCACTTTTTTCTCAGCCAGGCTAGCTATAATACTCTGCAAAATCTATTTAGTGCTAGCCTTAGTTCTAGCTGCTACTTCCTCAGCCTTCCTTCTGATAATAGCTTCAATTTCCTCCTGCTTCTTCCTAATTCTTTCTTCTTCTGTAGCTTTCACTCTCTCAGCTTCCTCAACATCTTGGGCTACTCCAGTCCCTCTTTTCACCATTAGGTTCTTCTTTAGCTGACCTACTTGGGGAATAGGAACTGATGTAGCCTCCTTTCCCTTTGTAGTCACTTCATCTAGCTGATCAACATCTACCTTACTCTTCTTCTCCCTCTTTAAGGGCATCTCTTCCCTTAATTCTTGCTCAGCCAGCTTCTCCTCCTCTATTTCTTTTCTAGTTAGTTCTCTGTCTTTCTCCTCCTTAGTTCCCTTTCTAGATCTTGTCTTCTTAGGAACTTGGGCAACTATAGGAACAGAGGTTGCTGAGCTCCCTTTCTTGGCCTTCTTGGGATCCCTCTTCACCTCCTTCTTTCCTCCCTGCTTTTTAGCAACTTCTTCTCCCTTCTCAGCTCTAAGCTTGGTAATTCGCTCAAGTTCGCTAGCCATAAAAGAATCCAAAGTTTGATCTTCTTCATGGGGCTGGATAAGCCTTATTTCCATGATTGCTTTGGGATCCTTGACTCTAACCTCCCCTCTTTTCAACTTTATGTACTTTATGTTGAAGGGTCTCTCATCTGCTTTGAGTCCATGAAAGTGGGTATTGCTGAGAACCCTAGACTCAATTATCTTCAGTTGAATATTGTTCTTTGCTGCCCATCCTTCCATGTCAAGCTCATAGGCTCTGCAGATTTCCATTACAAGCTGCCTATATACTAAATGCTTGGTAACCTTCAAAAATCTATACAAAATGGCTAGAAGCCAATCGATACTCATCCCATGTGTTAAGGCATATACAAACACCCTTTCAAATTTTGAACAGCTCCCTATAGAGCCTATTTTAGGCAACAGAACTTTGGTAACAAGCTCATGGGGTTGCTTCCCTTCCTTTATAAACATTGAGGTAATAAGTTCACTAGCTTTGTAATTTTCTGGGACCTCATAATCTATAGGAATATCTACATGTTCGGCGTCCTTTATCATCCTCAGCCTGATTCCTCTTTCGCGCATCCCTAATGGCCCAGTAATCAGCTTGGGAGTAACATATACTTTCCTTCCCATCATGGTAGTCATGAAGAGATCCTTCTGACCTTCGACTATGTGGATTCCATGGAAGAATCTCAAGACAATTTCTTCATGGCAGCCATTTGGAAGTTCAAAGAAACCTCTCAAGTGGTGCTGGCGCCCCCACTTCCTAAAACTTTCATCACTACAAAAGCTCAACATAGCTTTAACCATTGGACTGCCCACTTATGTTTTCTCCATAGAACACCATTTCGTATGGATATATTTCATCCCAGTGGGGATATGTAGATTCTCTCTTTTATTGAATCCAATTGCTACTTGAGCAATATGATCTTGTGTTGTAATCCAGCAAGTATCCTTCTTGTTCCTTATATAGAGATCAGATTTCCTTCCTGATGAACTCGTCATTGAATTTGCTTTGAAAGAAATTAGAGAATTAGGGATTTAGAGAGGAAATTGCAGAGAAGGAATTTCGGTAAGGTAACCTTTCCTCTTTCTCTATTTCTCCTTAAATAGCCAAAAACTCTTCGCTTAAACCTGCAAAGCTACGTGTACGACTCACAATCCATGGTATTAAGATTCAACAGTTTGATTGTATAACATATACTATAGGATTAATGAACGTGAGAAACATGGGAAACCTGCTACTGAATATGGATAATTTCATAACTTGCTACCATTTCTATCAAGTTTAAATTTGAAAGATAACAGGTGACAATTAATGACATGTCCAAAATTCAAGCAGCAAACGAAATACTTAACCTAATTCGCTGAAGCTTAGAGTGTGCCCTAATTTGGTCAGCTCCAGAATAGGTCAGAGTGGAATGTATTTCATTAAATTGGATTGGACATTCCGATTAGCTGTCTGAGCGTGTTTAATTGATCCTTTCCAATAGGCTTTGTGAATATATCAACTCGCTATTCTTCAGTAGGAATGTAGGTGAGCTTGACTTCTCCTTTTAGCACCTGATCCCTTATGAAGTGATGTCTAATATTGACATGCTTCATCCTGCCATGTTGAACTGGATTCTTGGATAGGTCAATTGCACTCTTATTGTCACACATGACTTTAAGACACTTAGACTTTATACGATAATCCTCTAGTTGCTGCTTGATCCACAGCAGTTGTGCTACACAACTTCCTGCAGCCATGTACTCAGCCTCAGCTGTACTCAGAGCCCTAGAAGCCTGCTTCTTCCTATACCATGTAACTAGACAATCACCAAGGAAATGACATCCTCCTACAGTGCTTTTTCTTTCAAGTTTGTCTCTCCCATAGTCAGCAACTGTGTGTCCTCTCAGAGTGAAGTCTGCATTACTTGGATACCACAAACCTGCATCAATAGAGCCTAACAAATACCTAAGAATTCTCTTAATAGTAGCTAAGTGAGATTCTCTGGGGTCAGCTTGATATCTTGCACAATAATATGCAACATATTGAATGTCAGGCCTATTAGCAGCTAAGTAAAGTAGAGAACCAATAATACCTCTATAGAGCTTACTCTCTACAGGTTTACCTTCCTTATCTTTACCCAAAATAGTATTAGTGGCCATGGGTGTTGACCTTGGCTTGGCTTTATCCATGTCAAACTTATTGAGTACTTCCTTGGAATACTTAGCTTGGCTGATGAAGATCCCATCATCACCTTGCTTGATTTGCAAACCAAGAAAGAAATTAAGCTCTCCCATCATTGACATTTTAAATTCTTTCTTCATCTACTGACTGAATTCTTTGCATAGCTTCTCATCAGTTGCTTCAAATATAATATCATCAACATATATTTGGACTAGTAATACATCTTGATGCTTCTTCTTGATAAACATAGTTGTATATACTTTTCCTCTGATATAGCCTTTGCTGATTAAAAAGTTAGTCAGTCTTTCACACTAAGCTCTTGGAGCCTGTTTCAGTACATATAGAGCTTTCTTCAGCTTGAAGACATGATATGGATACTTGGGGTCTTCAAAGCCTGGGGGTTGTCTGACATAGACTTCCTCTTGAATATAACCATTATGAAATCCACTCTTAACATCCATCTAAAATAACTTGAAGTTCATATGGGGTGCAAAAGCATAGAGAATTCTTATGGCTTCAAGTCTTTCTATTGGTGCAGATGTTTCTCTATAGTCAATGCCTTCTTATTAATTATAACCTTGAGCAACTAGTCTGGCCTTATTTCTTACAACATTTCCAGCTTCATCTAGCTAGTTCTTGAAAACCCATTTGGTGCCTATGATTGACTTTCCTTTGGGTTTCTCCACCAAATCCCAAACTTCATTTCTTCTAAATTGGTCTAGCTCTTCTTGCATTGCAACTATCCAGTTGCCATCAAACTCAGCATCTTCAAACTTCTTTGGTTTAATCAATGAAACAAATGTTGAATAGTAGATCAGGGTGATCAAGAATCTTCTCAACTAGGTGATCTCTCCTTGCTTTGACTTATTTTAGTAGATCAGGATCAGCTTGCTGAGCTACTGTCATTGGTTGAGCATCTACTTCATCACCAAAGTTGATTGATTAGTCCAAGTCAGCTTCTCCATCTTCTTTTTTCTGGTACTGGATTAGGAATAATAACGGGCTGACTGACTGATCTGTTAACTTGTTCCTTTTCTCTTTCATCATCACTGGCTTCTCTACCTGTATTGTTAGTTTCATCAAAATCTACATGCATGGACTCCTCTAAGATGCCAGTCCTCTTGACATACACTCTGTATGCCCTACTGTGTGTTGAGTAACCCAAAAAGATTCCTTCATCAGCCTTAGGGTCAAATTTAGCCAATTGATCTTTAGTGTTTAATATAAAGCATTTATAACCAAAGGCCTTGAGATGACCAACCTTGGGCTTGAGCCCCTTCCAAAGTTCATAAGGAGTGTTTACAAAACAGGGTGAATTAGAACCCTACTCAGAATGTAACAAGCTTTGTTAATAGCCTTTCCCCGGAAATACTTTGGCAGATTATTATGACTCAGCATAGAATGACCCATCTCTGTAATAGTGCAGTTCTTTCTCTTAATAACCCCATTCTACTGAGGAGTATGAGGGGCAGAAAAATCGTGGTCAATACCATGATTGGGACAGAATTCCTTAAACTGCCTGTTTTCGAATTCTCTTCCATGGTCACTGCGGATTCTACTAATTTTAAGGTCTTTTTCATTCATGATCCGGGTAGCCAACCTAGAGAATGATTCAAATGTTTCATCTTGTCTTGCTAGCAAGATAATCTAAGTGAACCTGGTCAGATCATCTACAACCACAAGGGTGTATTTCATTCCACCTAGACTTGTTGGCAAAACAGGCCCAAACAAATCCATGTGTAGAAGATCAAGGGGACGAGAAGAAGATATATCAGCTAATGATTTAAGTGTCTTCCTAAATTGTTTCCCAAGTTGGCATACTGAGTAGAGTCTATCTTTTTCAAATGCTAGATTGGGTAATCCCTCAACAAGTTAATTTCTGGCTAATTTGGATAGAATTGTCATATTGATATGTCCTAAACTTCTGTGCCATAGCCATGAGTTTTCCTCCTTAGAAACTAAGCATATATCATTGGAGTAGGGGGATATATCAATCGTATAAACATTATTAATTCTAGGAGCATAAAGAATAGTTTGGTTAGAGTTACCATCAATGACTGAGCAACCCGTTGAGTTAAGTATCACTTTCCTGCCTTTACCATATAGCTGAGCAATGCTTACTAAGTTGAACTTTAGGCCTTTCACCAGAGATACATTATCAATTGAATGCTTGACCCCCACTGTGCCATTGCCAACAATCTTTCCCTTTTTGTTTTCTCCAACACTAACACTTCCATTTCTTCTTTGCTCCAATGTGATGAATTGCTTTTTATCACCTGTCATATGCCTCGAGCATCCACTATCGAAATACCATATTCTTCTATCATCAGTGGATCTTAGGCTTACCTACAAAATAATTAAGTTTTATTAGGTACCCATGCCTTTTTCTGGCTGGGTCCTCCCTTGTTAGTGGTGGTCATCCTTGTCCAGTGATACTCAATATAGTAACCATTTTTATGCAGACACATGATTGTTGCATGTCCTAGCTTACCATAAAAATTACAAGCGGCCGTAGGATTAGGCATGCTCACTTTACTCTTTTGAGAAACATTCTTAGAGTGGTGAGTGTGGTTACTCTGAGTATTTCTGCTAGGTTGAGGAGGGACTCGCACCTTTTTTGAAGCTGTTAGTTCAGTAGCTAGCTCATCCAATCTCTTAATGAGTTTGCAGTTATATCCATTTTGGTACTCAGCTTTTTCCATTAGGTATAGGATATCAAGTAAGGTAGACAAATTAACATCTTCTAGATCATCACACCTCCTCTAAAGTACTTTGATGTATTTGGTTGACTTTTTAGTCACATTAATAGCATCATTAAGTACTGCAGAAAGCTCATCTGAAGGCAAAGGGGGTTTATAATTTACTTTAAGGTGATTTCCTGTCTCTGATTTGGTCAGCTGATTATCTGGCAGTAGAAGTAGTTGGTTGGTTAGCTGACTCTGAATGAACTAGATCATCCATAGCCATGAGACACACATTGACAGAATTTTGTGCCTCTTCATATGAGGATGATGACTCTTGTTCAGAGTCACTCTAGGTAGCAGCAAGGGCTTTGTTATTCTTCTTCTTCTTGAACTTATCCTTCTTAGCCTTAGAACAGCTCGACTGGATATGCCCCTTCTCACCACATTCAAAGCATTTGATATCTTTATTATGCTCTTTGTTATATTCCTTTCGTGGTCTATCATCTGCTCCCTTCTTATACTTGCCTATCTTTTTAAACGTTTGAAAGTTCTTATCTTTTCCTAAATATCTCCTAAAATTGTTGATCATTAGAGCTATCTCTTCTTTTCTATCCTCTAGATATCCTTCCTCAGAGGAATCTTCTTCATCATCATCATCAGCTCTCAAAACAACGGCTCTGCTAGAGCTCTCTTTCTGCTTGGACATGTGCTTCTTGGACTCATCTTCATACTACTTTAAAGACATTTCCTGAGTCAATAGAGTTCTAATCAGCTCATCAAATTTATAGGTATTTAAATCATGAGCCTTTTCAATAGAACTCTTCTTGACTTCCCAATCTTGAGTGAAGCTTCTAAGGATCTTCATGGCAGTCTCTTCTTCTGTGAAGGTGTTGCCAAGTCTTTACAGCTTATTGACTATGTTTATGAACCTGGTGTTCATATTGGAAATATCCTCCTTGGGCTTCATGTGAAACCACTCATAGTCCCTCATAAGGATATTGATTTTGGACTCTTTTACCTTGTTAGTACCTTTATAAGTCACTTCTAACTTCTTCCATATCTCTTTGGCAATCTCGCATCCAAAAATGTGATTGAACTTAGTAGCATCAGGAGCACAGTGAAGATAATTGATAGCAGCTACATTCTCTTTTAGTCTGGCTAAGTCCTGATTATCCCATTCAATAGAGTACTTATCAACTCGTACTCCATTCTTCACATGTAATGGAAAATATGGCCCTTCTAAGATAGCTATCCAAACATGCATACTCTGGGACTGAATGAAGTTAGTCATTCTGTTCTTCCAATAAGTATAATGCTCTCCATTGAACATTGGAAGCCTGGTGACAAACATGCCTTCAGGCAGAATATAAGCTTGAGCCCTTCCACTAGATTCTCCTTTGTACGCTATGGTATTTGTCTTAATGATTATAAAATCTGTGAAATAAAAACTGGCTCTGATACCACTTATTGATCCCTATACGTACACTTAGTGAGTCAGAGGGGGTGAATAAGTCACTCAAGAACTAGTGAAACTTTTTCACGATAAAAACTAGCTCCGTTGAGTAAGGTCAGGTCGTTGAGTGAAAACTTGGAAAATGTGATTAAGTAAAGGACACAGAGATTTTTATACTAGTTCGGCAACCTGTGCTTACATCCAGTCCCAAGAGAGTGTCTCGGCTTTAATCCACTAATATCAACTCCTTTACCCAAGATGGAGCAGCCTTTCACAAATTCCCCAATTACAGTAAGCACCCTCCAAACTACAATCGCTCACTCGCTGACTAGAATACCCTCTTCTATCAGCGACTCATAAAACTGGATTCAACTTATAAAAATGTTGATCTAGTTACAAATGGTCTAATATTATAATTGATTGATCTAATCTATTCTCTCTTGTTCTAAAGTAGATTCTAGCAGAGTTGTGCTTTCTTGTTTGAACTCCTTTAAAGCTTGAAAATTGACAGAGTTTTGGCTTCTAGGAAATTCAGGTGCAATCACCAAGTTCTAACGCTTGCCTTCTTGCTCCTTTTATAGTTGGACTGATAAAGTAGCCATTGAACTTATCTTGGCATCTTCTGAAGTTGATAGCTCAGTGATTCATCAATTGCTTCTTCAAATCGACCCGTTAAGAGATAGAATTACACCGTTGTGAAATACATTTCAATCCGTTAGATTGAAATTAGAGCTCTAATTTGAATTCTTTATCTTTTGATGCTAGTCTTTCATTAGAGAGAACTTGCACTGACTTACCACGTGTCTTCATCCCATTTCCTCTGGTATTCTAAAATGTTACAGAGTGCGCGATACAAGGTTGGTAGATCTGCAGAATTGCCCAAAGTGGTAATTGACTTGTTGTAGCTTTGCATTAGAAGACTTTGTCATTTTCTTTATAATTTTGAGTCTTGTCAAGGCATTAATTCTTTTTGTCTGTGTCTCATTAATGTTCCTGCAAAAAGCAACACTAAAAGCAAAGATACCTTTTTAGCTTAAATGGTATAGTTAGCAACATTGACAGACTTAAAGTGACTCAGCTGAAATGATGAAATGTAAAACACACAGCTGAAATAAAATCTTCATCAGCCAAGCTAAGTATGCCAAGGAAGTTCTCAAGAAGTTTGACATTGATAAAGCCAAGCCAATGTCAAACCCCATGGTCACTGATACAATTCTGAGTAAAGATGAGGAAGGTAAACCTATAGAGAGTAAGCTCACTTAGGCCTGACATTCAATATGATGTATGTTATTGTGCAAGATATCAAGCTGAAACCAGAGAATCTCACTTAACTGCTGTTAAAAGAATTCTCAGGTATTCGCTAGGCTCTATTAATGTAGGATTATGGTATCTAAGTAATGCAGATTTTAGTCTGAGAGGATACATAGATGCGACTTTGGAAGAGATAAACTTGAAAGGAAAAGCACCATAGGAGGTTGTCATTTCCTTAGTGATTGTCTAGTTACATGGTATAGCAAGAAGCTGACTTCTGTGGGTTTGAGTACAACTAAGGCTGAGTACATAGCTATAGTAAGTTGTGTAGCACAACTGCTATAGATCTAGCAGCAACTAGAGGATTATGGTATAAAGTCTAAGTGCCTTAAAGTCATGTGTGACAAAAAGAGTGCAATTGACCTATCCAAGAATCTAGTTCAACATGGTAGGATGAAGCATGTCAATATTAGACATCACTTCATAAGGGATCATGTCCTGAAAGGAGAAGTCAAGCTCACCTACATTCCTACTGTATAACAGCGAGCTGACATATTTACAAAGCCCATTGGAAAGGATCAATTCAATACTCTGAGACAGCTGATCGGAATGTCCAATCCAATTTGAAGAAATACTTTCCACTCTAACCTATTCTAGAGCTGACCAAATTAGGGCACACTTTGAGCTTCTACAAATTAGGTTAAATATTTCTTTTGCCGCTTGAATTTTGGAAACGTCATTAATTGTCATCGGTTATCTTTCAAATTTAAACATCATAAAATGGTAGCAAGTTATGAAACGATCCATATTCAGTAGCAATTATCCTGTGTTTCTCGTCTTTATTAATCCTATGGTATACGTTATGCAATCTCACTATTGAATCTTAAGACCATAAATTGTGAGTAGCATACGTAGCTTTGCAGGTTTATCGAAGAGTTTTTGGCTATTTAAAGGGAATTTCAGAAAGAGGAACGGTTACTTTACCAAATTTCTCTTCTGCAATCTTCTTCTCTAAATCCCTAATTCTCTAATTCATTTCAAAGCAATCTTCGATGACTAGCACATCAGGAAGGATATATGATCTTTTTGTGAGGAATAAGAAGGATACTTGTTGAGGTCAGAGGGGGGTGAATGACCTTTTTCGCGGAAATAATAGACTTTTTAAAAAGTCGTGTGTAGCATGTTTGCATGTTTCGGATATTTTGGGTCCGGATGATGCAAGTAAAATAAATTGCAATAAATTAAAGACAGAGTGAAAATTAAAACCAAGAGATTTATATTGGTTCGGCCCCCCCTACGTCCACTCCCGAAAGGTTCCTTCCTTAGAGCTTTTCCACTAGTGTGATTTCTTTCAAATTGGCAGAAATCAAGCCTTACAGTTTATCTCCGGATAGTACCCCCTTCCGGATGTAGGATATACAACTAGAAACCCCAATTCCTAGCTGAGTCCTTTCATCTTTAGTAGGATATACCACCTAGATTTCTACCCAAACCTAAGCTGATTCCTACAAGGAGATCCTACTCAAAGTACCTACTTCAAGCTATATCCCAATCTCACAACTCACCCAAGTTGGAGATCCTTGCACTTTGGTTTTATCAAAGGTTTTGGTTTGGACTTCCTCAAGTTTATAATTTCACTTGGGAATCCTTAAAACTGATTTAGAAGTATTTGATTCTTAGAGGGATGTGTTTTCTGATTGCTTTAGTGAATCTTGTTAATTGCTTTCTCAAAAATCAACCAGCATCTTCTCAACTTGTGAAGCTTCCCTTTTATAGGCTTTAATCATAAATATAGCTGTTGTGGGTTGTTGAACTTGTATTTAATCTTCACCGTTGATCAGGTAATATGTGGCGCTTTTAAAGCTATTGATCAATCCGTTAGATAGAGATTTTGACCTGTTTGAATCTTTAAGATTGAGACTGAAAAGTTGTCAGTGATCGTTTTCATTGTATTTTAGTGACTCACCAACTTTTACGCCAGTGGCTTATTGGTGTGAGCTCCATGTGCCTTCTTATTGGTCTAGGTGAAAAAAGTTATTACCTTTTTCCTGTCCGTTGTAAGTCCTTCTGTCCTTTTCTAAAAAGTGCTAGCTATCTTCTTTTGTCTTGCTTAAGGGAAAAGGATCTTTGACTTGGAGACCAAAAGAATGGAGGGAATGGAGTTTTTGAATCATTGCCTTTGTCTAAGATATTAAAGCCTTCCAGATGTCTTCAGACTTTAATATCTTCAGATTTGTCTTCTTTTGGATGCTTGTGCAATCAGTTCTTTCGGATGTTGTTTTGGGTGGTTTAAGGTTTGTTTCCTTTCCAAACTTCAATCGGATGCTTCCATTTATGCTTAGGTGATTTTCTTTACTTGTCTTGGACTTTGGATGTTTTGGATATGTGTCCGGATAAGTGACTTAGGCCTTTTATTTACTTCAAACCTAATCCGGATTGTTTGTGTTCTGGATCCTTGTTTCCTAACAATCTCCCCCATTTGATGGAAATAAAAACCTAAGATATCTAAGCATAAGGAAAGGAGTTTTTATGAACTAAGTATGATTCTTGATACTTAGTCATTTACAATTTTTACTCCCCCATAATTATAGCATCCCTTGACCCCCCAACAGATTTCAATTCTAGCTTCTAATATTTTTGTAGTACAATAGCAGATTGTACTTTAGAAGTAATTTTTTTAATGGAATTAGATTTTCATTATATATACTTCTGCTTTTAATAATAGTTAACATCAATGAAGCTTTAGGATTACAAGATACAGTATAAGAGAATCTAACTATTATAAATTTTTTTTACAAATATAGCTAGTCTAATTCCTGCCGGATGCACCAGATGCCCCTCCTTCCTTTTCCTTGCCTTTTTACCTCTTTATATTTTTCTCCCCCTTTTTGTTTCCAGCTGAAGGGTTTATCACCATATAAGTTTTTCCATCCCATTTTTCTTGCCAGGGCTTGGAATAGATGGAGTAGTCCAAGTTTCCTTCCCTTCTCTGCTCTAGGATGTGATCTATAGTTGCCGAAGATAGATGTAAAGGGCAGAAGAGGTTCCAAAGTTGGGTGTAAGATCCAGTGATGTAGGGATGCATCTTTAAGACATACTCCATATCCTTCTCATCAAAATATGGAAAAAGAGCTTTGAGAAGAGTAGTGATGCCTTTATGTCCAAAGAATCATGTGTCCTTAATATGCTGGACTAGGTCTTGGAAGACTGGAATTAGTTGGCTTTCTGGCATGGATGGAGAGGAAGAGGATCCGGAGATTGATAAATTTGACAGTCCGAACTGAAGTTTCTCAAGGTCTTTGCCCAGATCCTTGCGGATATTATGGATGCTTGAGTTAACTGTGGTCAGGTCCTTGCGAAGATCATCCCTTATTCTTTCAATGACTGAATCCTGGCCATTGAACTGTCCAACAAGTTCTTCTCCAATGTCGGCAATTTGTTTGACAAGCAGCTTTGGTAGATCTTCCTTCATGAACTTGGTCAGCTTATTTAACATTGCCTGTTAATTTTCATTGATTTTGGGGAGAGCTGCCTTTTCTTCTTTTTCTGTGATGAATTTTGACAAGTTTTCAAACTTGGTTTCAATGTACTCCTTTATTTCTATGGACAGCTCCGAAGAGGATGATGTGATCTTGTCCAAGATGGTTGCGCAGTTATTTATTGCTTCGGTGTTGGCCTGTTCAGCAGAGTGATTTGCTTCTGTAACACTTGTTTTCAGCTCATATAATACCGGAGTAACCTTGGCTAGTGATACCTCAGCCACTAAGTCTGCAGTAGGGAAGTCCTCCACTTTTTCTTCTATTTTCTTGACTCTCCCTTTTAGCTCCCTAATTTCATATTTTAAGTTCAGAGGAGAGAATTGTTCAAGTAGTACTTTCTCCACGGATTTTAGATGTTTGCATATATTCTGGAGGCTTTATTTAATGTAGCTCTCCTCATGTTCCTCATGAGTGGCTTTTTGAAGGATTTTGAGTGCTATGGAGATCTTCTTTGCTCTAGTTGGATTGATGTTAGAGGACGGTATTCTGACTGGGCACACAAGTAGAGCTTCTGATCTTGAGCTACTGCTGGTTTCATCAGATCCTGATGATTCTGCTTCAACGGATTACTCTTCTTCCTCCTCTTTCTCTTCTTCCAACCATTCCCCTAGACTAGCCTTGCCCCTTGAGTCCACTCTAGGAGTATGCCCTTGGGAACCCAGACTGTGTCCCTCCTCTGAAATGGTGTCTTCCGAGTTGGACTCCTGTGCCTTAGATACACTTGGAGTATGTGTATCTAAGTTGTCCATATTTTCAACTGCTATTTAATCAGTAGCAGAAGAAGAATTAGCATTAACATCAAATGAAACAATATCCGGAATTACCTTATTTGTTGGTGTTATGGTATTATTTTCAGCTGCTTTTTCTTCCTCCAACTCTATAACCCCAGATGAAAGAAAATGTCCTCTGTCATCCCTATAGTCGCCTTTATAGGACTTTTAATTTTTCTCCCAGGTGCATTGGTAGTGTCCTCAATGCCCTCTCCAGTTGCCTTTACTGCCATGTGTCCTTTCTATCTGATGATGTGGCAATATTCCCTCCAAAGCAGAGCTAACTTCATTTCTTCTACTTTTCTGGATTCCTTGACTTGCTAAAACTCTAAGTTAACTTTGAACTGTCTTCTGGATTTTCTTCAAATTGGATTAGACATTCCAATTGACTGTCTTAGCTTGCCAAATTGATATTTACCTAATGGTTTAGTAAAGATATCTGCTCTTTGTTCATTGGTTGGAATGTATACCAATGCAACATCCTTCTTTATCACATGATCTAGGATAAAATGATGCCTTATGTTGACATGTTTCATCCTGCTATGGAGTACTGGATTCTTTGACACATCTATGGCACTCTTGTTGCCACACATTACATCCACACATCCGGATTGAACTCCATAATCTTCTAGTTATTGCTTGATCCATAGGAGTTGAGTTACATAACTTCCAGCTGCCATATATTCTGCTTCTATAGTTAATAAGGCAACAGAAGTTTGCTTCTTGCTATACCATGATACTAAGTAATCTCCAAGGAAATGGCAACCTCTGGATGTACTCTTTCTCTCAAGAGTATCTCTCCTACAATCTTTATTAGTGAAGCCTTGAAGTGTGAAATCTCCATTACTAGGATACCACAACCCAACTTTAGTGGTTCCTAGAAGGTATCTAAGGATCCTTTTAACTGCCGTTAGATGTGAATCCTTAGGATTGGCTTGATATCTTACACAATAGAAGATTGCATCTATGCCAAGTCTACTAGCTGTCAAGTATAGAAGTGATCCAATCATTCCTCTATATAGCTTCTGATCAACATCTTCTCCTTTATAATCCTTGGATAGGACTATATCTAAACCCATTGGAGTGGACATTGGCTTGCTTTTATCCATTTCAAACTTCTTGAGAATTTCCTTGGTATATTTGGACTGGTTGATGAAAATTCCATCCGGACTCTACTTGATTTGCAAACCAAGGAAGAAATTGAGTTCTCCCATCATGGACATTTCAAACTCCTTCTATATTTGAGAGCTAAATTCCTCACACATCTTCTCATCTGTTGCTCTGAATATGATGTCATCCATACAGATTTGGACTAGAATGATATCATCATTCTTCTTCTTGATGAAAAGAGTTATATTTACTTTGCCACGGATATATCCCTTGGATATGAGAAATGTAGTGAGTCTCTCATACCAAGCTCTTGGTGCTTGCTTCAATCCATAGAGGGCTTTATTCAGTTTATGGACATGATCCGGATGTTTTGAGTCTTCAAATCCAGGTGGGTGCTTCACATAGACTTCTTCCTAGATAACTCCATTGAGAAATGCATTTTTGACATCCATTTGGAATAATGTGAATCCCATGAATGATGCAAAAGCACATAGAATCCGGATTGCCTCCAATCTTGCTACATGGGCAAATTTTTCTTTAAAATTAATCCCTTCCTATTGATTGTAGCCTTGGGCAACCAGTCTTGCCTTGTTTCTCACCACTATTTTGGATTCATCTAGCTTGTTTCGGAATACCCATTTGGTGCCAATGATTGACTTAGAATTTCTTTGGCTCAATAAGAGAGATAAAGGGAGCATGGCTCATCGTCCTATTGAGTTATCCTCTGGTTCTGATTGGATTTTGGACACCATCCAAAATGGCTGCGACCGGATGATCCCCATGAGTCCAGACTTCTCTTGATAAATCTTCATGCTAGATTGGAGCTTGTTCCATTTCAGCTTCAACTTCTTCTTCTTAACCATCATTTAAGTTTATCTTATGTGGGTTGAATCAACAGGTGGCACTTCTGGAACAAAAGATATTCCTTCATCTTCTTCTTTGTATTTTTTGACTTGGAAGGAATCGAGAATTTTGGCTTCCTTTTCTTCTCCAGAGTTTACAGCTTCCGGAATTAGATCTTCCAGAGAAGAATTTCTCTTACCTGCATGGTTAGTCTCATCAAAATCTTCATGTATAGACTCAACCACAGTTTGGGTTCGTTTGTTAAAGACTCTGTAAGCCTTGCTATGTGTTGAGTAGGTAAGGAAAATTGCTTCATCAGATTTGGGATCAAATTTTCCTAGTTGCTCTCTATTATTAAGGATGTAGCATTTACATACAAAGGCTTTAAAATACCCAATTTTGGGTTTTCTTCCCTTCCAGCTTTCATAGGGGGTCTTTTCTAAGGTCTTTCTAATGAGAGCTCTATTCAAGATATAACATGTTATGTTTACGGCCTCACCCCAGAAATATTTTGGCAAACAATTCTCACTTAGCATTGTTCTAGCCATCTCAACTATGATCCTATTTTTCCTTTCAATAACTCCATATTGTTAAGGAGTATGAGGGGCAGAAAAGTTATGTTCAATTCCCTTGGAATCATAAAATTCAGCAAAGTGCTTATTTTTGAACTCACTACCATTATCACTCTAGATGAATGCAATGCTTATGCCATGTTCTACTTATATTCGGATGAATGTTTTTGAGAATTGGTCAAAGGCTTCATCTTTTCTAGCTAGCAAGAGAACCCAAGTATAGTGAGAATAATCATCCACAATGACCATGGTGTATTCTCTTCTACCTAAACTCAATGGTTTGATTGGACCAAAGAGATCAATATGCAAGAGCTTAAGTACTCTTTTGGAAGGATTGTAGGAGATGGAAGGGAAACTTTTCTTATATTGTTTACCTAATTGACATGCAGTGCATAGATGATCTTTATCAAAAGCAACCTTAGGCAAACCCACTACCAATTTCTTTTTTGCTAGTTTGGACAAGAGGTTCATGCAGACATATCCCAACCTCCGGTGCTATAGCCATGATTCTTCTTCTTTAGACACCAAGCAAATATTATTTTTCTAATTTTTAATATTAACAGATTAGACATTGCTTACTCTAGGTGCATAAAGAATGAGTTGATTAGACATACTGACACGTCTTCTATCTTTAATTTAGATCCAATGGTTCCATGTCTAATGATCTGTCCTTTTTTATTATCTCCAAAGCTTACTTTGCCTCCCTACTTCCTGGTTAATATGATGAAGACCTTTTCATCACCTGTCATGTGCCTTAAGCATCCACTATCAATGTACCAAGTGTGTTGATCTACTATAGATCTAAGGCATACCTGCAAAATAGATCAAGTGGGTTTGGGTACCCAATTGGATTTGGGTCCTCTCGGGTTATCAACCATTTCAGGTCAAGGATAAATATCATAATAACCATTTTTTTTAATCTACATAATTTAGTAACATGGTTGTTCTTGCCACAAAACTTGCACCCTGAGATGGGTTTGTTCTGCTCTTGCTTATTCTTGATCTTCTTAAGATCATCCTTTCTATAGTACCCTTTATATCCAACTTCTTGCACACTTATTGTTGATTCGGTGTGTATCCGGAAGCTGGTTAGGGTGTAACTTCTACTGTATAATTCCTTCTTTGTTTGGCAGGTTGCTGAGTGTGCACTGCCTTAGCCTTTCCTTTTTATGCAGCAGTGTATCTTTGAGCTTGAGGTTGTCTACTAACCTCCTTCTCCTTCTGGTTGGAAGGCTTTGGATTTTTTTTGACAGGTTGCCTTGTATTTCCTCTTGGTTGTGAAGGACTTGATTTTCTTTCGGATGCTTCCTTCATCAGAGTTAGCTCCCTATCTAACCCTGTCAAGTTGGCACTTAAGATCTAAATTTGACTTCTCAGAAAGTTTTCCTCCACTAAATCCATATGCTTTGTGGTCCTTATCAAATTGATGTCTTATGACATCACTTCAGCATCTTCAGCCAATTCTAGAATTCGTCATTATATGGATTTTATGGCTTTGGTGTTCTTTCTCACATTGTGGATCACCACCTTTGAAGCTCTAGCAAGATTAATGTTAGAAACAAAATTAGAATGAGAGTTTACCTCAGTATTTGCTGATTCTGATTCTAAATCCCCAATTAGCTCAGTGTCTTGCTTGGATGGCTTTCTTTTAGATTGTTCTACTTTCAGATCCGTCAGTGCCATAAATGCACAGTGAGTAGTCTCTTCTTCTTTTGTTGAAGATGAACTGCTGCTTTCTTCACTGTTGCTTCATGTGGCCACCATAGTTTTCTTCCTTTAGTTATTTTCTTTCCTTAGCTTGGGGCATTTAGTTCTAAAGTTCCCTTTTTCCCCGCATTGAAAGCAGGCAGCCTCCTTCTCCAGATCTTTCTTTTCTTCTAGAGCCTTTCTTGGCTTATCCCTTCTTGAGGTGCCTTCCTTAGGCCTTCTAGATTCGAATCTTCTGGATCTTCTTCTACCTTTTTCTTTAGGAATTTGTTAAAGTACTTGGCTATGATAGCCATATCTTCTTCACTATACTTTAATTCTTTTGGCTACTTTTCTAATCCGGAAGAGGCTGATCCGACAGAGTCTGCCTGAAGTGTAATGGCCTTCTTCTTTTCTTCTGACCTTCTTTCTTGTTGACTGTATCTCTCTAAGGATAATTCTTGAGTCAAGATATTACCAATGAGCTCATCATAACTATAGAAGTTTAAGTCGTGAGCTTCCTCAATGGCGGTCTTCTTATTGTCCCATTCCTTGGTAAGACTCCGGAGTATTTTCTTGACCATGTCAACTTCTGAGATTTCCTTTCCTAGCCTCTTCAATTCATTTACTAGATTGGTATATCTAGTATTTATACTGCTGATGGATTCTTTGGGCTCCATCTTGAAGGATTCAAGCTTCTAGTGTAATAGGTCAATTTTGGCATCTTTGACCTTATTTGTTCCTTCATAGGTCACTTCTAGCTTCTGCCATATTTCTTGTACAATTTTGCATCCAGATATCCTGTTAAATTCTGCTATAGTAAGAGCACAATGAAGTATATTAATAGCATTTGCATTTTCATGCAATCTTTTATAATCATTCTCATCCCATAAGCTCGAGGGCTTGCGGGTGGTTAAACCATCTACCTCATGAGTAGGCTGATATAGACCATCTTTAATGGCCATCCATGCCATCATACTTTGAGTCTGAATGAAATTCTTAATTCGATTTCTCCAGAACGTGTCGTGTTTACTGGTGAAGAGTGGAGGTCGGGTAATAGACATACCCTTCGGAAGGAGCTGTGAGTTTTGGAAACTCATTTTGATTCTTGAATCAAAATATATCGACCTTTAGCTCGAGATTGTTAGATCTCTAGTTTAAGCACTTGTTCTAATACCACTTATTGATCCTTGTGCTTAAGTTAATAAGGTCAGAGGGGGGGTGAATGACCTTTTTCACAAAAATAATAGACTTTTTAAAAAAGTCTTGTGTAGCTTGTTTGAATGTTTCTGATATTTTGGGTCCGGATGATGCAAGTAATATAAATTGCAATAAATTAAAGACAAAGTAAAGAAAATTCAAACACAAGAGATTTATACTAGTTCAGCCCCACCTATGTCCAATCCCTAAAGGTTCCTTCCTTTGAGGTTTACCACTAGTGTGATTTCTTTCCAACTGGCAAAAATCAAGGCTTACAGTTTATCTCCGGATGGTACCCCCTTCCAGATGTAGGATATACCACTAAAAATCCCAATTCCTAGCTGAGTCCTTATGTCTTTAGTAGGATATACCACTTAGATTTCTAAGCAAACCTAAGCTGAGTCCTACACGGAGTTCCCACTCAAAGTACCTACTTCAAGCTATATCTCAATCTCACAACTCAACCAAGTTGGAGATCCTTACACTTTCGTTTTATCAAAGGTTTTGGTTTTATACTTCCTCAAGTTTATAATTTTACTTGGGAATCCTTACAACTGATTTGGAAGTATTTGATTCTTGGAGGGATGTGTTTTCTGATTGCTTTAGCGGATTCTCTTATTAATTGCTTTCTAAAAAATCAACCAGCATCTTCTCAACTTGTGAAGCTTCCCTTTTATAGGCTTTGATCATAAATATAGCCGTTGTGGGTTGTTAAACTTGTATTTAACATCCATCATTGATCAGGTAATATGTAGCACTTGCGGAGCCGTTGAACAATCGGTTTGATACAGATTTTGACTCATTTGAATCTTTGGGATTGAGGCTAAAAAGTTATCAGTGATCGTTTTTCTCGTATTTTAGTGACTCACAAACTTTTACGCCAGTGGCTTTTTAGTGTGAGCTCCACCTGCCTTCTTATTGGTCTAGGTGAAAAAGGTTGTTACCTTTTTCCTGTCCAATATCAGTCCTTATGTCCTTTTCTGAAAAGTGCTACCTGTCTTCTTTTGTCTTACTTAAGGGAAAAAGATCTTTGACTTGGAGAACAAAAGAATGGAGGGAATGGAGTTTTTGAATCATTCCCTTTGTCTAAGATATTAAAGCCTTCCGGATGTCTTTAGACTTTAATATCTCCAGATCTGTCTTCTCCTGGATGCTAGTGCAATCAGTTCTTCCAAATGCTATTTTGGGCGTTTTAAGGTTTGTTTCCTTTCCAAACTTCAACCGAATGCTTCCAATTATGCTTAGGTGATTTTCTTTACTTGTCTTGGACTTTGGATGTTTTAGATATGTGTCCGGATAAGTAACTTACATCTTTTTATACTTAGGTCTTTTGTTCACTTTAAACCTGATCTAGATTGTTTGTGTTTTGGATCCTTGTTTTCCAACAATACTCACTGGGTAACCATAAGAGATCATGTTGCTCAAATGGCGATTAGTATTGACAAAATTGAAGAACTGAGAATCCCAGTTGGAACAAAATATATTTCGACAAGATGATGTTTCATGGAGAAAATAGAAGTGGAGAAGTAGAACACCGTAAATAAGCTCAGTTTTTCAAGCGATGAGCGATTTGGGAAATGGACGCGCCAGTACCACTTGAGATAATTTTTTTAGATGCCAAGTTACTGCTGCGAGCAAATTGTTGAGAGATTCTACCATGGAATTCATATGGTGGAAGGTCAGAAGGATCTTTTTGTGATAACTATAATGGGGAGGAAAGTCTATATTACCCCCAAATTGATTACAGGTCTGTTGGGAATGAGAGAAAGAGGACTCAGGCTGTGAGTGATAAATGATGAAGATCATGTCGATATTCTAATAGACTATAAGGTTCCAGAAGATTACAAGGCAGGGGAACTCATAGCCTTTATATTCACAAAGGAAGGGAAGAAAGCCCATAAACTTGTTACTAAAGTACTTTTGCCCAAAACATGCTCAACTAGAAGTTGTTCCAAGTTTGAGAGAGTTTCCATCTATGCGCTGACCCATGGCATAAGCATAAATTGGCCCATGGCCATCTTACATTGATTCTTAAAAGTCTCCAAGCACATGGTGTATGGGCAGTTGGTGATGGAGATTTACAGGGCGTATGAGCTAGATTTAGAAGATTGGACTTAGAGCAAACATTCAGCTGAAAGTAATTAAGTCCAGGATCCTGAGTAATGATCACTTTCATGGACTTAGAGCAAATGAAAGTCCTGCCAACACCAAATCTATCAAGCTAAAGCTAGGAGAAGTGAGAGTAAAGGATCCTAAAGAGATAATGGAGATGAAGCCAATTCAGGCCTATGAAGAGGATCAGACCTTAGATGCCTTTATAGCAAGTGAGCTTGAGAGGATTACCAAGCTCAGAGTGAAAAAGGGAGAAGAAGTGCCTAAAAAGAAGGGAGGTAAGAAGGAGATATAGAAGAACTCCAAAAAGGCCAAGAAAGGGAGCTCAGCGACCTCTATTCCTGTAGTTGCCCCAGTTCCTAAGAAGATAAGATCTAAAAAGGGAATTAAGGACGAGAAGATCAAAGAGCTTACTCCAAAGGAGATAGAGGAGTAGAAATAGGCTGAGGAAGAACTAAGAGAATAAATGCCCCTAAAGAGGGAGAGAAAGAGGAAAGTAGAGGCTGCTTAGTTAAATGAGGTGACTACAAAGGGAAATGAAGCTACATCAGTTCCTATTCCCCAAGTAGGTCAGCCAAAGAAGAAGCTTATGGTGAAGAGAGGGACTGGAGTAATGTGAGCACTGAATTTTAATGACCCTTCTCATGAAACTACGATGAGAGCTATATGATGTAATTTATTTTAGGTTTTATCCATCAGAGGTGTTTCTACTACTGCAGAGATGAGTTTGGCCAAAGTTTGGAGACCTAGTCTGCCCTTAGGGACCCGTATGGGTGCTGTCTGGTGGTACAAATCTATCGGCAGACCTATACGGGTCATTCCTTCCATACGCTTGAGGGGGACCTATACGGGTCCCCTAAGAGCCGTATGGGTGGGCCCCACCTGTACGGGTCCTCTTGTTTCCTAAATAGGCTCTTTTAGAAGGGAATCCTTTCCTATTTCGGGAAAAGACAGGTCATGAATGCGATTTATTGCATTCAGACCTCCTTTCCCTATAAATAGGGCCCCTCTCTTCACATTTTAGAAAGACACATCTTATATGATAAGTATACTAAAACTCTAGCAATTTCTATAGGTATAGAAAAGTTATAGTGGGGGTAGAGGAAGTATAAAATAGGGAGAAAACCCTTCCTTTGAGGTTTTGTCCACATTTTATTCATTCCTAGATTCTTTTATTAGGATTTAGGGGAGGTTATGTCCATACCAATACTCACCTAAATAATCCTATTTCACCATCTACTTTGGCCGGGCTCTCTCAACAGTAAAGGGGTAATCTCAAAGTGGATTCACGCCTCAAAGGTAACGCTCCTGAGTTTCAAAGAGACTCACATCTCAGTTATTTCATTATTATTGTTCTCTACTCCGGTCCTAACACGTTGGCACCATATATCCCTAAAGATATCAATTTGGTGCGCCGTACTCATACGGAAGGAAATCCCTTTTTATTTTATTTTCCTGCCACTAATCTGTTAATCTGTTAAATCTGTAACTAAACTGAGTTTCTACCTGGGACCAAACAAGACCGGTACGGGTCCCCCTATACCCGTACCGGTCCTCCCTAGTACCCCGTACAAGTGTCCCCCCATCCGTATGGGTACCAGCCCCAGGCAGATTCCAGAACTCATTTAAACTGGTTAAAAATCAATCCAATTCGCCATTTGCCATGCACTTATTTTCACTAATAATCTGATAAATCAACCCACAAAAATTAAAATGTGCTTTCATAACAAAATACGCTGAAGTGCTGATTTATGATGTGCTATAAACTGTGCTAACATATCTGGATGTAGGGAAATTTATTTTCATTTTGTTTTATAACTTAGAACAAATGTATAGGTTCTCTTTGCAATTTCCCCCATTCCCCCGGTTGTAATTTTTATTCCCCCATTTATTGCTTGTGCTTTATTGTAATATGTAAACGCTTGTAACGAGTGTGAAAGAGTGTAGAAATAGGATTTCTATGATAATTCACTAAATGATGAAAACTAAAACGGTTTTACGCGGTGAATGTAATTTTGAATCAACTAAATGAGAAATAAGTGACTCATCTCCTGCCCAGAGGGAACCGTACCAAAACTCTTCCCAAGTAGACAACTTGGGTGACGACTCTATCAATTGTATCGAGATTTGGGTCTCGATTCTTTTATTCATTAAAATTGGCTTATTATGCAAACTTTAACTAAAAATGTTTTGTCATGCCTAAATCCAACCAAACCCCCAGTAGGCCCCACCTCTCACACAGACGCCAAGGGAGACCCACACATCATCGATACCTCACAGTGGCGACTCCACTGGGGAATAATCTTTTAACTTGCAAAATGTTGGTTTGTTTTAAAAGCTTAAAAGATTAAGGTGAGCACTGAAAATCATTAACTTAATTCAACCCGCTTTTATTTTCATCATTTGGGAAAATTATCACACTCTATCTTCTCATCTCCTTCTCTCTTTAATTAGTTGCGCTCTTCTTCTGATGCTAGGTTAGGGTGCCCTAGTATTTTCATGACACTCACAACGGTGATATCCATGACCGCCAGGGATATTAGGGACACCTTAGTGTGTGGAGCACTCATTGCCATCTCCCTCCAAAGGAGGCTTGATACGATGGGAACCTTCTACATCAACTTTCGATATGTCCCTATAACATTCTTATCGAAAGCCACAGAATTTTGCCCTCTAGGTACCCTAATTTTTGTATGAGATTAGATTAAGGAAGAATACCCTTAGACTCGGTGGGAGAAATAAGGACGGAATTGATCACTTCACATGTGTTGTGTTACATACCCTTGTGATTAACCCCTCCATGCATCGTTGTAATTTATGCATGCATACCACATCCCATTGATCTCTTGGTTATAACCTCAGCCAAAACTAAACCTCAAAGGGAAAAAGCTTGGTGACGATCTCAAGTCCATTTGACTCACATTCTGGCTCCTCCAGTTCAGTTAAGGGTTGCTCTGTCTCTATCTAAGAGTATTCCATCTAGTAGTCAGTTTAGTCTGGTTGATCTTTCTGCCTATCATCCTAAGGAGTTGTCTCGTATCCTAACTCCAGATGGCTAGATTGATGTTGAGGCTGAGGATGTTACTACTGGTGAGGAGGCAAATGCATCAAGGGCTGAGGTTAGGTCGGAGATTGTAAATGTCATCTCACAGTACTTTAGAAGTGATCAGTTCTTAGATCAAATGAATGATAAGATGTTGGCTTCTATCAGGGAAATCATGGCAGAAAAGAGAATGGCCAATTCTCCTTGCAGCACGCTTGTCAGTGCTCCAGCGGTGAATGCAGTGATCATTTAGCAAGTATCAGGGGTTACTCATAATCTGTTCACTCAATTTTGATTACCGCCAATGCAAACTCATGGGGATTCTTCCAGTCAGTTTGGTCAGTTAGGTTCTATTGGTCCATTCGATTCAGTTAGCTTGCCTTTCCAATTAGTAGGTATAGTGGCTCCGTCGATCGTCAATCAGCCTACTCAGCCTAGTTAGGGGTTTGTGCCACCACCATTTTAGTTTGGGGCATCCGATCCAATCCCAAATTTTATGGTCACACCTAAGGGGATGACCTTTCCTCAATCAATAAGTTTACCCTTATTTATTCTCAGAATTGTGTGACCTACTTCAAAAATTGCTTGCTGTTAATTCTGACTTACAGCCATCATCACTATTCATCCAAGCAACTAGAGAGGAGGATTGGGTCCCTAAAAACTTTAGTATACCTAGCATAGCAAAGTATAAGGGAACTGGTCCGCCTCAATCCCACATCACCACCTATCAAAGGGTTATGAGAATTAAAAAGTTTAGTGATAAGGTCCTAGCTGAAATGTTCCCTTGCACCCTGGAAGGTCCTGCTATCGAATGGTACAACACTCTACCAGACAAAGTGACCAGAAACTGGAAAGCTTTATCGGAGGCTTTTATTGAGCAGTATGGTTTCACTGCCACCATTAAAACTACCATACAAAATTTGGAGGCCATCAAGCAGGCCCCCAATGAGACATTCAAACCTTACTTTAAAAGATGGATGGCCACTCAAGTTCTATTGAAGGATAGGCTAAGTCTCTCAAAGATGATCGTAAAATTAATGGATGGTGCACTACCTGCTTATCAAAAGGTCCTTGGAATGGATAAATTCTCTAGCTATGTTGAGGTCTTTGAAAAAGCTGAGAAGTGGTAAAGGATTGAGGATTTGGAGAAGGCAAGTGTACAGGCCAAACCTTGGTTTAAAAAGAATGACCCTTCAGCCCCAGCCCAGGTTTCTAAGTCAAAATCCAGCTTCGATCCTAAAACAGCAGTAGTGCAAGAAGAAGTGGCCTCAGTCTGCTCCATTGAAGATGGTATTTCCCCTGGAAAGCATCTCTGCCCGCCATCTTCACTAAGTTGAGAGCATGCGGTCTTCTTCAGAGTATCAAGCCCTATGTCCCATCCAAACCTAAAGACAGAGATCAGTTTTGTGCTTATCACATCAGTAAGGGGCATTACATTGGTGCCTGTAGGGATCTTCTTGAGGCCATTTAAGGTTTGATTAGGGATAAGTAGATTTAGGAACCTGCGTTTAAACCCAGTACCATGAATAACTCCCTACCAAATTTTGAGAAACAGGTTATAGATGTCAAATCAGGCTTACTCTCCTCCCATGTCTTCAATATGATCTCACAAGATAATCCCATAGTTCACTCGGTCGTGGCTTTTCCAAATGAGCCAATCCCCATTGATATCGATGCATTCAAGTTAGAAGGAGTGTATGACAAGGAGGCTATGTTAGTTCAACCTGTACCTACTGATATCGATGCTTATGTATTGAAGAATGATGAGCTCGAAGGACTGGCCTCATTGGTGGAAACTTCCGAAGGGAGAAGTTATATGAAAGATGGAGTGTTGCATGTCACCCGAAGTAGAAGGATTCCTCTTGATCCTCTCCAAAAAAGTAAAAGGGGCAGAGATGTAGGTATCCAGGTCATTCCAAGAGTCAATCAAGCTCCAATCTTTACTCCTGCTTCAGTCAGCAATGAAAAGAAAGATCCGATAGTCACCCCTCTCATCCAGCAATTGCAAAATACCCGGCTAAGTACAGTGTTTGGCAGCTTCTCATTGAGTCTGAGGATCATCGCAAGGGTCTGATAGAAAAGTTATTGAGTATGGAAGCTACACTGTCTACTACTCTGGTTGAGGTATTCTCAGTTATCTGGGGATCACAGCTGATCAGATTAAACCCATCAAGTTCTATCCGTCAGACCTCCTAGCCGAAGGGAATAAGCATAACAAGGCACTCTTCATTAGGGTGCAAAGCTTTGATCATTCTATCCCTTGTGTTATAGTGGATGACTGTTCCACCCTTAACCTCTATCTTATCAAGATCCTTCCTCACTTAGGGCTAGATGAATCCATGTTGGAAAAGTCCAATACTGTTAGAAGGGTATATGATGATACAAAGAGAAGTGTTATCGGGGTCTTTGAAGCTGAAGTAATAGTTGGGGGGGTGAAGTGCAAGGTCCTATTCATTGTCCGTGAAATTCCCGTCACCTACTCATTATTGTTAGGTCAACCTTGGCTCCATGCATTAGGGTTTGTCCCTTCCATAGTCCATCAGAAAGTCAAGCTCATCCATAATGGAAAACTAGTAATCATTAATGTAGATGATCCATCTATCATAGCGGCTATGGAGGCCAAGGAAAAGGAATCTAGGGCGGCTGTAGCTCACCAAGGTACGAAGTTTTTGGTTAAGGGGTACATATCCCTTAAAATCGAGAAGATTATGATGAAGCAGGGTTAAGTGAAAGGTAAAGGGCTCAGAAAGAATCTTCATGGCATGCTAGAACCTCTTTTACCCCTTCCATGGCCATTTAGACTTAGTTTAGGGAACCTCCCAGGTGCCAAAAAGTCCAAACCTCAGTTCTACCTTATGCTAGGAGCTGAAGTTAAACAAAGGGAATTCACAAGTAAAGAAGAACATGTCGAAGTAAGTGGCAAGAAGGTACCTAGTTTTGAGATTTTCAATGATGTATATGATTTCAGGAAAGGCTGCCTAATTGAAAGCTCAGGTTCTGTGGAAGTATATGGGAATGCTGAAGAAGATGAAATGAATGAGGCATTCGAGTCCATCATTAAAGCACTAGCGGTACTTATGAGGAAGAATTGAAAAGAAATAAGAAAGGGAACCCCATCGGCAAGGCTGTCAAGAACTTAGCAAAAGCAGTGGTCGAAGAAACACAAGTAAACTTGCACACCAGGGCTACCAATTCAGCTGTCAATCAATAAGGTCCTCCGCCTATGGAGGATGATTCAAATGATGTAATTTTTAATGTTGCAAACATTTTTTATGCAAACAAGGTTGCTTATAAGGCATATCATGAATAAGTTGTAAGCATCAGTATCTTTATTTTTAACATGTCATCAATAAATTAATGCACCTATCATTCACATTTCACTCGAGTATTTCATTCTAATAAGTTCATGCACTTATAACAACAACATTCTTAAAATATCATCATATTCATTAATGAAGTTGACTTTAAGTATAACACAATGCTATAAACGTCCAATGATTAAAACCTATCATCAAAAGAGAGACAATGAAAGGTACTTAGCAAACATGATAATAATTAGCCTAGGTCCTTCTTTCTTCATGAGGGGAAAAAGCGTAGAAGAGCACACATCATCAAGAAATAAGACCAAGAAGCACCAGCAGCAAACCGACTCTGGTCATAAAAAATGGAAAGAGCATCTTAAGTCATAAAGTGACCATCTCTAGAGCTCTAAAAAGGAAACTGATGAGTTAAGAAGATTTGTCAAAGATGGTGGCTACCTACAGAGATTAGGCTGATAAACTTCCATTCGCAGTTTGGGGGTATAGAGCCAGTAAGGACTCCCATCAATCAAACACCTTTCTCCTAGTTATATGGAATGGAAGCCATGTTACCGGTTGAAACAGAAGTAAGATCTCTAGGAGTGGCACTTGAACCATAGTTAAAAGAATCAAATTGGGCAAGTGCCAGGTATGAATGGTTGAATGTGATAGATGAAAAGTGGTTCAAGGCACTTAACCATCTCCAGATGCACCAACAGTGCATGGCGCGAGCTTATAAGAATAGAATAAGATACCCAAAACAACCTCTCAAAGCGAGTGATTTGGTCCTCAAGCAGCTGCACCAGGCCAACACCGACGCTATGGGAAAGTTTAGGCCTAATTGGGAAGGACCATTCATCGTGAAGAAAGTCCTTGATAAAGGAGGAATCAAGCTTATGGACATGAATGGAAATGAGTTCGTGAATCTGGTGAATCAATACAGGCTTAAGCGCTATCATGTTTAGGTTAAAAGCAAAAAATCACAAAAAAGCAACACAAAGAATAAAAAGAAATAAAGAATAAATCACCCGACAAGTGGTCCTCTACTACTTAGGCAAAAATTAGGGTACAGCCCGCTAATCGATATCTCACAAATCGGTCAGGCAAAAATTAGGGCACTCCAACCCAAATAAAGCCTGCTAAGCTGAAAACCCAAAAAGGGCGGCTTAGGCAAAAGTTAGGGCATCGAGAGAAAATTGTTAGTTGCTTTCTAGAAAATCTGTGAAAGACCAGTAGGCAGTAGGACTTAACCATTGGAAATTGTTACCATTGCCTATGTACTCAAATTAATCTCATCAATGAACATGTTATGATTTTGCTAAGAATCTTGGTCTTATGAATGCATGCATGTCTTTGGGTGAAATAATCGCTGGTATGTGAATATCAATTTTTCACTACATGTTATGCATCATTGTATTCTCTTTTACCATACATTTGCAATGTTCAAAAAAGCTTGCTGGATTGAAAACCCGAAAGGGTGGTCCAGGCAAAAGTTAAGGCAAAAAAAGAAAAGTCTGCTGAATTGAACTCAAGCAAAAATTAAGACAACCTGCGGAATTGAAAACCTGAAAGGGCGGTCTCGGCAAAAATTAAGGCAAAAAGAAAGAGAAAAGCTTGCTAGGTTGAAAACCCAAATCAATTATCAAAAGTACTAATCCAAAAGTTTATAATCAAAATAAGCCACGCAGGGCCCCAAAAAGTACCAGCAAGTTCAGAAGAAATAATCATAACCTAAGCTGTCGGAGGATCTTGTCCCTGGTGAGCCTCCTGAGTCTGATCCTGAGTGTCCGCCAATAGACAGTCTATGTCTATGGTCATATGGTCTTCGATCTCACTAGTAATAGTGGCCGGCTGGGTGGGGTCCCTAATCTCTAAAGTCCCCGTAGCAGTCCTAGCAGCATCAGCTCCCTCAACACACTAATCTACACCCCTCTAAGTCACTCGATATGCAGAAAGATCACCCTCGGACTTATCATCAGAAGGAACCAGTGCCTGCCTATCCTTAGTCATCCTTATTAGCTAACCCCTCAGCGTCTCAATCTTAGCCTTAGCCCGAGTAGCCTCGGCCCTAGCCTGATCAACCTCAGCAGTGGCTGCCCGTAGCTGCTCCTCTAAAAATCTGGCTCTCTCCTCGGAAGCGTCCAAATCTTGGGCGGACCTGCTCCACTCCATGTCCAGTAAAGTCTGCAATAGAAACCATAAGATCAATACACATATATAAATGGCATAGCATATATCATGCATAGTTTATTGAAATTTTACAGGTAAAAGAAACTTATTGAAGCTAGTACGTCTTAGACCAACAACAGATCCTAGACAGAAAAATAATCCTTGGCTATCCTCTCAGCCTCCAAAGTGGTCACCTGAAAAGAAATGGTCACATCAGGATAAGACATCCTAAGTAATTACAGTAACGGACAGAGTCAAAGATAAAGGACTCCTTGCATAAGTGGAGCTAGAAGGAGTGAAACCAATAGGCTGGACCAACTCCTCGAGCTTCTTGACAGCTTGATTCCCTAAATGGTTGAGGAGCCAGAAGAAAGTATCCAATGCAGCTTGGAGGATGCCCTCACAGATCCAGAAGCCCGAGACTCTTCACCAGCAGCTCAGGGGCAATAACAGCAGTAGGGGTAGATCTCTTTCGCGTGGAAGCGGGAGGCTGAAGTAATAAAGAATCAAGACTCAAAACCACAGTCAATTTCAAAAAAAGCAATAAAGTATTCACAAAGGCCAAGTTAGATACCTAAGAAGAAGGGGTAGCAGACCTTGCCGAGGCTCTAGTGACCTGAACTATAGATGGACCCCCACGATCACCCCTCGGTCCACCCTCCTCCTCCTCATCATCATCATCCTCACTGTCACTCTAGTGAAACTCCAGAGGCTCATCCTCGTGTTGAATCCTATTGCAGGGAGGAAGGAGGGAGGAATTAACAAACTCAGTATAAGAGCCCCCTACAGATAAAACATAAGCTCTCTCACCCAACAAATACAGCCCTTGATTGGTCCTCAGCATGAGATGAGGATAGAAAAAGCCCGTCGGGATTGGTGGAGGGATCAGTCTCTCCATAATGGCACTGGTCCTCCACCCCCGGACTTGCTCACCAAAATACCACTCATAAGAGAGTGGTGACTCCAAGATAAAGCGGTGGTCATCCACGCCTGCCCGCTTCCGCTTAATAGCTCCATATATGACCAATTTCTCCCACGGGTCTCAAATAACCTTTACAAAATAGATGCACCATGAGTATCACAACCTAGTGAATACAGTTTCTACTAATGGTTTGTTGAAATGTAAAAAACATGTTTAGTAGGGAAGAAGTTTACCCAATCTGAGCGCAGCTGGCATAAGAACTCTTGATACTGCGTTATGGTCAAGGGCTGATTCTGCCAAAGCCCCATCTATCTAGATATGATATGCATCATCTCAAGCTGAATGGGCAAGTATGGCCTAGGAATCAACCAGTAGTTGCAGCACAGTTCAGACAAAAGGTTAAAGCATATGAGATCAGTTTAGGATTTACCAGTAGTATTAGATGGCAAGTCTTGAGCTCTAATTACTCACCCCGGACCCTGATGTACAGTCTATAGTATAGCTATACCAGACTAGCCCAACACTAGTTCTTGTAGGGCACTAATACAAGGTCCTCCACGATAGAGAGGAAACCATAATTGAGGTTGCTCGAGTAGACTGGGAAGAAGATGGTGGTAAGAAATGTCAGTAGAAAGACCGAGAGTATTGGTTCTTATTGTCAGCCTGGTTGCCTAATCTAGTAAGCATGCAAATCCCCATGCTTGTGCTTGTTCATCCCGCCTGGATGAAGCCCAAGTAATCTAACAATATAGGCCATCACCTCAGGCCGAGAATGCCACCGATCGGTATAAATATCAAAGTAGACCACATCCCCGCTCCACTCCAGGCCCATCATGGCAGTCATATCTGAGGGAGTGATAGTGACCTCCCCTATATATAAATGGAAAGTATAGGTCGTCTCTGACCATCTCTCCATCAGATTTGAAACATCACTGGGGGCCAATGTCTTAGGGGCCTGAGGGATGGCCCTAATAATGTCGCTGAAGCTGAAGGAATCAATGTGAGTCAGCAGCTCTGTATCCCCCACGGCATGAATCTCGTAGTATTTCCTATAAAAGCTCAAGGCTCCCATAGTCTTACATTGGAACTACAAAGACAGAATTATAGATTAACAGGGTCAGAACATAGCAGAAAAGTTAGAAATTGGGAAAAGATTATAGATAGCAAAGAAGCCAGCATTCTGTCCCTGTGGATAGGACCCCATACGCGTAAGCTCCACCTATACGGGTCCCAGAGAAGCACCTGTATCAAAAATAGGACCTGTACGGGTCCCCTCTCACTCGTACTGATCCATCTACAAACAATCTCCCAAAAAATCCAAAATTATCCAATTTCAACGAAAGTTCATCCAAATCTATCACAAAAAATCCAAAATTATCCAATTTTAACCAAAGTTCATCCAAAACTATCCTAAAAGCTTCCTAGGCTAAAGTTATATACATCAAGCTCTATTCCAAGGTCTAAAACACCCTAATTCATGCCAAAATTCAAGAAATCTCCAAAAGTTCAAAATTGAAAAATGGAGAATCAAGCAAAATGACCAAGAGTTTTGAAGTGTGGGTCTTAGGAGAAGGGATCAGTGGCACTTCAGAGGCAGGAGTGAGCCCCAGGAACAAGTCTCCCTCGGGAAACACATACTCGATAAAAATCGAGCATTCTCGAAGCCCCAAATCATCCACTAGGGGCAAGTCCTCAAGTTTAAGGGAGAAACGGCCAGTCTTAAGGATCATTTTGTACATGTTTTGTTGATTTTAGGAGAAAAATCACCGAAAACACAAAATGGGAAGTTTTGGTGTGAGGCAGGATACAAGGGGGCTCATCTGCCTTTTAAAACCACATCGGGGACCTGTACGGGTCCCACCCCACCAGTATGTGTCCCCACTTTTGAAAACCTTACCCATATGAGTTTGGGCCACCCATACGGGGTCCTATCTTGCCATCCAAGGGCAGATTTTTGCATCAGTGTTTCTGCAAGCACCAGAAATTCATCCAGTCGAAGTTCGGGACCAACCCCACTCTCGCTCAACCTTATATTTTCATTATGTTTGGGATAAGTCCCTATGCTCACCTTGATCCTTGATTGAAGGGGCAAAAATATTTTTTGTTTTCACAGAAGTCAATCAAGAATCAAGGTACATTTTTTAGTTGATCACTGATCAGGAAATTTTGTGTACAGGCCCATCCTAGCATCGGAGTTCTTCCCCAACAAATGAATTTTACAAGAAAGGGCCTCCCCAATAGAAGAATTTACTCAAAGGATATCACTTCCCTCCCCAGCTGAGGAATCACTCAAAGGGCATACCCCCCATCATCAAGAACCCTAGGGGTGCCCCACTCTAGGGTCATTCCCCAGCAGAGGAATCAGATCCAGGGACATCCCCCACCAATCTAGGGGCATTCCCCCTCCAATCTAGGGGCATCCCCCTACTCCTAGTACTGAAATCAGATTTAAGGTTATCCTCCCACTTCCTAGTAGCAGAATCATATCCAAGGGCATCCCCCCATCAGATACAGGGGCATCCCCCCTTCCTTCAACAGTTGAATCAGTCAGGCTAAGGGCATCCCCCTATAGTCCAGCCTTCCTAGGGGCATTCTTTGAGTGGCACCCCTCCAAGGGGCACTTCATTTTAGAGCGATCGGGCTAAACCCGACATTTCTCACATATAATTTTCAGTTTATCGCATCCACACTTCTTTATTCTTAATTGAACGGGCAACAAAATTTTTATTCCACAAAAGTCAATTAAGAATAAAGAGGTGTCTGCTTGAACAATGACTAACTTGGTGTTTGATTAATGTCTCTTTTAAGGTTATTCAAATTACCCAGCAGGAGAGTCATCCGTCTTAGGAAAAAGATACATCACCAGTCAAGAAAATCAATCCGCCTTAAGAAAGGGATACATACATCTTCCCCAGGAGAGTCATCCGCCTTAGGAAAAGGATACATCACCAGTCAGGAGAGTCATTCGCCTTAGGAAAGGGATATATCACCAGCCAGGAAAGTCGATCTACCATAGGAAAGGGATACATCAACAGTCAGGAAAGTCGATCCACCTTAGGAAAGGGATATATCACCAGTCAGGAAAGTCAATCCGCCTTAGGAAAGGGATACACACATCTTCCCCAGAGAAGTCATCAATAAAAGGAGAGTCATCCGCCTTAGGATATGGATATATCGTCAGTCAGGAGAGTCATCCGCCTTAGGAAAGGGATACACCATCATTATCAAAGAAAGTCAATCCGCCTTAAGAAAGGGATACACACACATTCCCTAGTAGAGTTACAAGGGTTACACATTGGCAAAGGAAAGTCATCCGCCTCAAGAAAGGGATACACATCAGCAAAGGAAAGTCATCCACCTCAGGAAAGAGACCGAGAAAGAAGTTAACCTCAAGAAAGGAACTTGCCCATGCCATCACCTTAGGTATAATTTCTAAACCCTTGCTCACATAGTGGGATCATACAGATCCATATCTGCGATGATCCCACAAGGGGCAGTCTGTGAGCACTAGATTTTAACGATCCTTCTCACAAAACTGTGATGAAAGCTATATGATGCAATGTCTTTCAAGTGTTTTCCATTAGAGGTGTTCCTACTACTGCAGAGTTGAGTTTGGTCAAAGTTTGGAGACCTAGTCTGCCCTTAGGAAGCTGCCTGGTGGTACGAATCCACGGGCAGACCCGTATGGGTAATTCCTTCCATATGCCTGGGGGGACCCATATAGGTCCCCTAGGACCCATATGGCCCACCTGTACGGGTCCTCTTGTTGCCTAAACAGGCTCTTTTGGAAGGGAATCCTTTCCTATTTCGGGAAAAGGCAGGTCATGAATGCGATTTATTACATTCAGACCTCCTTTCCCATATAAATAGGGCCCTTCTCTTCACATTTTAGACAGACACATCTTATATGAAATATATATTAAAACTTTAGCAATTTCTATAGGCATATGAAAGGTATAGTGGGGGTATAAGAAGTATAAAATAGGGAGAAAACCCTTCCTTTGAGGTTTTGTCCACATTTTATTCATTCCTAGCTTCTTTTATTAGGATTTATGGGAGGTTTTGTCCACACAAATACTCATCTAAATAATACTATTTCACCATCTACTTTGATCGGGCTCTCTCAACAGTAAAGGGATCATCTCAAAGTGGATTCACGCCGTAAAGGTAATGCTCCTGAGTTTCAAAGAGAATCACATCTTAGTTATTTTATTATTATTGTTCTTTGTTCCTTCTATTATATCTGTTACTTTCATTTCTTATTTTGGGTTTGGTCCTAACCCGTATAAGCCTTGTTGGCACCATATATCCCCAAAGATATCAATTCGGTGAGCCATACTCATACGGAAGGAAATCCCTTTTTATTTTATTTTCATGCCACCAATCTGTTAATTTGTTAAATCTATAACTAAATTGAGTTTCTGCATGGGACCAGACAGGACCTGTACGGGCCCCCCTATACCCTTACCGGTCCTCCTTGGTACCCGTATGGGTGTCCCCCATCTGTACGGGTACTAGCCCCAGGCAGATTCTAGAACTCATTTAAACTAGTTAAAAATCAATCCAACTCACCATGGTTCATGCGATCATTTTCACTAATAATCTGGTAAATCAACCCACAAAAGTTAAAATGTTCTTTCACAATAAAATACGGTGAAGTGCTGATTTATGATGTGCTATAAACTATGCTAACATCTGTGGATGTAGGGGAATTTATTTTCATCTTGTTTTATAACTTAGGACAAATGTATAGGTTCTCTTTGCAATCTCCGCCATTTCCCCCGGTTGTAATTTTTATTCCCCGATTGATTGCTTGTGGCCAATTGTAATATGTAAACGCATGTAACGAGTGTGAAAGAGTGTAGATATAGGATTTTTCTGATAATTCCCTAAATAATGAAAACTAAAACGGTTTTATGCGGTGAATGTAATTTTGAATCAACTAAATAAGAAATAAGTGACTCATCTGATACCCGAATCTCTAATCCAATAGGTATGAGTCTCCCGCCCAGAGGAAACCATACCAAAACTCTTTCCCAAGTAGACAACTTGGGTGATGACTCTATCAATTGTATTGAGATTTGGGTCTCGATTCTTTTATTCATTAAAATTGGCTTATTGTGCAAACTTTAACTAAAAATGTTTTATCATGCCTAAATCTAACCAAACCCCTAGTGGGCCCCACCTCTCACACAGGTGCTAAAGAAGACCCACATGTCATCGACACCTCACAAGTAGTCCAAGATCTTGAAGAAGCTGAGAGAGTGAAGGCTGCAGAGGAAGAAAGAATTAGAAAGAAGTAGGAGGGGATAGGGGCTTAAATTAGAATGAAGGCTGAGGAAGCAGCAGCTAGAGTTAAGATTGATACTCAGAAGATTTTATAGTCTGCTGGCTCTAGCCTAGTTGAGAAAGAAGTGCTAGAAGTGGTTGAAGAGATGATAGGGGCTCTTAAAGGAATTGAGAATTAGGAAGAGCAGGAAGGAGAGGAAGATGATGTTGTAGATGTAGAAGCTATGGAATTTGATGTTCTTGAATCTGACCAGCAGGTCACTTTGACTGCTGAGGAAGCTAGGAAGGAGAGGAAGAGAGGGTTATTGAAGAGGATGAAGATTGTTATAGATGAAGATAAGGATGACCTAAAAGATAAGGATGACCTAGAAGATAAGGAGGATGAAGTAGTTGAGCACGGAGCTCAGCAGACTTAGGAAGCTCAAACTCAAGTCAGCTAGTCCGTTATTGAAGGTGCTGATAGAGAGGAGGAAGAAAACCAAGAACCATTTGCTTCCCAAAAACTTCACCTGAAACACCACTCTCGCCTACACCCATTTCTGCCTTACCCTTACCTGAAACCCAAACACCATCCACATCCACATCCACCACTAACCAAACCAACACCACAAATTTCTACCAAACAGCCATCATCCCATATCTATCCCCCATAAGATCTCCAATGCATGAACTGTTACTCTTGGAAGGACCCCCAATTGTTAGAGGGCCTCCAATTATTGAAGAGATTCCTGAACAACCACAACAAAAACCACCTCAACAACCTTAACCACAACCCCATTTCAACCCCCAAGCCTCTTTCTTAGGAGATATAAGGAGAATGAGGAGAGAAAGGTTTCTAGGACTTAGGAAAGATGCTATGATTGATGCTGAGATAGCAAAATCATTACTATCTGAGGATGTTTAGAGGATGATTACAAAGGCTATGGAGCTAGTGAAAGGACTTCTTGAAGCTGTAGAGGAGATGAAGGCTCACTCTAAATTAGTACCTACCCAATTTTAATTAGTAAAGGCCATAGTATCCCATATGTTGCCTTTATTATCTATTATAGGTAGGCAGGCTGGGGGTTTGAAGTTGGAAGTTACAGACCTCAAGAAACAGATGGCAAAAATCTATGAGAGTAACTGTAAAGTGTTGAATGATGAGAGGGACTTCAGGAATTCACTGATTGATATATTTAACCCTCTGTTGCAAGCTATGCTGAAGGTACTTGATGGGTACAGTATACTGAGCAAGGAGAATGAAGATAACACAACGTGCTTGAATGTTGTTGTTGATGGGATAAATGCCCTGATCATAGTGGTAACTACACTCTGAGTTGAGGACTATGAAGGATGAGATGTTGAAGGGAGTCAAGGACTCAGAGGGAGCTGTGCTTAATGCCTTAAAGAGGCTTAATATTTTTGATGCTCTAAATAGTGACATAGTCATGGCAGATGCTGAACTGGAGCCTACACTTCACCAAAAACTTGGTCACATCAAAGATCAAATCAAGCAAGTTCAAGCAAATGTCATCAATGATGGAGAAGCTATTGATAAGATTCATGATGAAGTCACTACTCATATAAGGAGCACTCCCATGCTAGAGCACATTCTGAGAGAAAATAATCAAGCAAGGGCTCTGGCAAGTCTCACCCAGATATCCAAGGAAGGACTGAGCGCTCAATATCAAGTTAATCTGTCTCAATCCTGCACTTTGGTAGGCTTATTTGCCTTCCTCAAAGAACAAGATGCTATATCACAGGAAATCTATGAGCTGCTCATGCAACATTTTTCATCCAATGTCTATGGACAGGTTGAAACCTTTGAAGAGTCTCTGAGCTCGTTTGATCATCGAACCCAAGCCATTTTGGATGCAATGGCATTGGAGGAGAAGGATCGCAAGAAGCTTGAGCAGCAGGAAAGTGTTGGAAAACAATGATCCGGAATCTCAATTAAACTAAAATATTCGGATCAAGTTTGAAAGAAACAAAAACTTAAACCAAGTATCTCCTAGATCCAAATGGAAGCATCCGGTCAAGATCTAGATATAAGGACATCCATTGAAGAACACAATTACCTAAGCATATATTGGAATCATTTAGTTAAAGTTTGGAAAGGAAACAAACTTTAACCCTCCAAGACTAGCATCTAGAAGAACTGATTGCTAAGCATCCGGATAAAGACAGATCCGGTGATACTGAGTCTAAAGACATCCGAAAGACTCAGATATCAAGACAATGGGAAAAGCTTCAAAGATAACGTTTCCCTCCACCTTTTTGGTCTACAAAGTCAAAGATCCTTTCCCCATGTGCAAGATAAAGGAGACAGCTCACACTTTTTAGAAAAAGGACAAAAGGACTGACACCGGACAGAAAAAGGGGACAACCTTTTTCACCTAGACCAATAAGGAAGCACGTGGAACTCACACCAAAAAGCTACTGGTATAAAAGTTGTTGTGACACTAAAAAATAAGGAAAATGATCACTAACATCTTTTCAGCCTCAATTCTAAGGATTTAAATGGGTTAAATTACTGTCTAATAGATTGATCAATGGCTCATGAAGCGCTACATTTCACCTGATCAATGATGAAGAATAATTACAACTTACCAACCTACAATGACTACATTTATGATGAAAGCCTATAAAAGGGAAGCTTCACAAGTTGAGAAGGTGGTGGTTGATTTTATAAAAAGCACATACAAGAGAACTTACTAGAAAGCAATCAGATTTAAAAATCCCTCCAAGAACCAAAACACTAAAAATCAGTTTGTAAGGATTCCTAAGTAAGTTATAAACTGAAGGAAGTCCAAAACTAGAAAACCTTTGATAGAAACTAAAGTATAAAATATCTCCTACTTGGGTGAGTAGTGAGATTGGGATATAGCTTAAAGTAGGAGCTTTGAGTGGGATCTCCCTGTAGGACTCAGCTTAGATCCGGGGTAGAAGTCTAAGTGGTATATCCTACTAAAGAAAAAAGGACTTAGCTAGGAGTTGGTGCTTCTAGTGGTATATCCTACATCCGAAAGGGGGTACCATCCAAATATAAACTGTAAGACTTGATTTATGCCAGTTGGAAAGAAATCACACTAATGGAAAAGCTCTAAGGAAGGAACCTTTTGGGACTGGACGTAGGCGAGCCCGAACCAGTATAAATCATCGTGTTTGATTTTCTCTAACTCTTTATTATATTTGCATTATATCTTATATTTGCATCATCCGGATCCATAACATCCGAAAGCCATCAACACGCTACACAAGACTTTTTAAAGTCTATTAATTCTGTGGAAAAAGGGTCATTCACCCCCCCTCTGACCTTATATAGACCCTTACTGGGACCAACAAGTGGTATCAGATCAAGTGCTCAAACTAGAGATCTAACCATCTCAAGCTAAAGGTCCACATATTTTGATCTAAGAATCAAAATGAGTTTCCAAAACTCACAGCTCCTTCCGAAGGGTATGTCTATTAACTGTCCTCCAGTCTTCATTGGTGAACACTATGAGTTCTGGAAAAAACGGATGAAGAATTTCATTCAGGCTCAAAGCATGATGGCATGGATGGCCATTAAAGATGGTCCATTTGAGCCTACGCATGAGGTAGATGGTTTTACCACCCGCAAGCCCTCGAGCTTATGGGATGAAAATGATTATAAAAGACTGTGTGAAAATGCAAATGCTATTAACATGCTTCATTGTGCTCTTACTGTAATAGAATTTAACAGGATATCTGGATGTAAAACTATGCAAGAAATTTGGCAGAATCTGGAAGTCACCTATGAAGGAACCAACAAAGTAAGAGAGGCCAAACTTGATCTATTCTAGCAGAAACTTGAGACCTTCAAGATGGAGCCAAGAGAATCAATCAGTAGTATGAACACTAGATACATAAATCTAGTGAATGAAATGAAGAGGCTTGGAAAAGAAATTCCTGAAGTAGATATGGTCAAGAAAGTACTCCGGAGTCTCACTAAGGAGTGGGATAACAAGAAGACTTCCATTGAGGAAGCTCATAATCTAAACTTCTATAGTTATGATGAGCTCATTGACAATCTCTTGACTCAAGAGCTATCTCTGGAGAGATATAGTCAATAGGAGAAGAAGCCTGAAGAGAAGCAGAAAGCTATTACACTTAAGGCAGAATCCACTAGATCAGCTACATCCGGAGAAGAAGAGCTAGTCATAAAATCTCTAAGTGCTAAGGAGAAACTAGCTTTATTGACTAGATAGCTCAATAGGTTCATTCAAAAGAAAGAAAGGAGAAAGTCTAGAAAATATGAATCCTGAAGACCAAAGGAAGGCACATCCAGAAGAGACAGGCCTAGAAAGAATCCAGATGAAAAGAAGGATCCAGAAAAAGAAGCTGCCTATTTTGAATTAAGGGAGAAAGGCCACTTCAGAACAAAATGCCCTACGATTAGAAGAACTAAGAAGCAAAAAAAGAAGGCAATGGTAGCCACCTGGAGCAACAGTGAGGAAAGTATCAGCTTATCTTTAATAGAAGAAGAAGAAACTGCCAACTGTGCATTCATGGCACTAACTGATGTGAAAGCAGAGCAATCCTTTATTGAATGTGTCTAACCAAGACATAATGCAAATTGAAGAATCAGAATCACAAACAGAAAATATTGAGGTAATCTCTTATTCTAATTCTGCTTCTAACTTTTAACTTACTAGAGCTTTAGCTATTGTGATCAAGAGTATGAAGAAGAACACCAAAGCGATCAAATCCTTAAGAAGACAAGTGTTGTAAATCGCTAAGGATAATGAAGCATTGGCACAAGATGTCAATTTGATAAGAACAACAAAGCACATTGATGAAGTTGAGGAGAACTACCTGAAGAATCAAGTGCAAATGCTAAGTGCCAATCTGATTCGGTTGGATAGAGAAATAGCCCTGATAAAGGAGGCATCCGGATGGAGAACTAATCCTCTGTAAAAAGGGAGAATTCAAAGGCAAGCTGTTAGAAGAAATCCCAATCCACCCAATCAAAAAGTGAAGGAAGTCAGTAGGCGATCCCAAGCTCAAAGATACACTGCTGCATAAAAAGGAAAAGCTAAGGCAGTCTAGAATCAACAACCTGCCAAACAAAGAAGGAATTGTGTAGTAGAGGATGCACCCCCAACCAGCTTTCGGATACATACCGGACCATCTATAAGTATACAAGAAGCTGGATATAGAGGAAACTATAGGAAGGAAGATCTTGAAAAGATAAAAAAGAAGCAGGAGCAGAACAGATCCATTATAGGGTGCAGGTTTTGTGGGAAAAATAATCACATTACTAAATTATGTAGATTAAAAAATGGTTTTTATGATTTTAATCCTTGGACTGAGATGGTTATTAACCAGAGAGGACCTAAATCTAATTGGGTACCCAAACCCACTTGATCTGTTTTGCAGGTATGCCTTAGAGCCACAGTAGATCAACACACTTGGTACATTGATAGTGGATGCTTAAGGCACATGACAGGTGATAAGAAGGCCTTCATTACCTTAAACCGGAAGAAAGGAGGCAAAGTAAGCTTTGGAGATAATAAAAAAGGACAGATCATTGGGCATGAAACCATTAGATCTGAATTAAAAATAGAAGATGTCTCACTGGTTGATGGACTGAAGTTCAACTATCTAAGTGTAGCGCAACTCTGTTACAAAGGAAGAAAAGTCACATTTGATTCCGGAGGCTGCTCAATCTATGATAGTAAGTCTAATCAACTTATTCTTCAAGAAACTAGAGTAAATAATGTCTATTCTATTAACATTACAAATGAGAAAAAGAATATATGCCTAGTGTCTAAAGAAGAAGAATCATGGCTATGGCACCGGAGGTTGGGACATGTTTGCATCAACCTCCTGTCTAAACTAGCCAAAAAGGAATAGGTAGTGGGTTTGCCTAAGGTTGATTTTGATAAGGATCATCTATGCACTGCATATCAATTAGGTAAACATCATAAGAAAAGTTTTCCTTCCATCTCCTACATTCCTTCCAATAGAGTACTTGAGCTCTTGTATATTGATCTCTTTGGATCAATTAAACCATTGAGTTTAGGTAGAAGAGAATAAACCATGGTCATTGTGGATGATTATTCTCAATATACCTGGGTTCTCTTGCTAGCAAGCAAAGATGAAGGCTTTGACCAATTCTCAAAAACATTCATCCGGATAGAAGTAGAACAGTGCATACACGCATCCAGAGTGATAATGGTGGTGAGTACAAAAATAAGCATTTTGCTGAATTTTATGACTCCAAGGGCATTGAGCATAACTTCTCTACCCCTCACACCCGTCAATAAAATAGAGTTGTTGAGAGAAATAATAGGACCATAGTTAAAATGGCTAGAACAATGCTAAATGAGAATTATTTGCTAAAATATTTTTGGGTTGAGGCCATAAATACAACATGCTATATTTTGAATAGAGCTCTAATTAGAAAGACTATAGAAAAGACCCCCTATGAAATTTGGAAGGGAAGAAAACCCAAAATTGGGTACTTTAAGGCTTTTGGATGTAAATGCTACATCCTAAATGATAGAGAGCAACTAGGAAAATTTGATCCTAAATCTGATTAAGCAATTTTCCTTGGCTACTCAAGACATAGTAAGGCTTACAAAGTCTTCAACAAACTAACCCAAACTATGGTAGAGTCTATACATGTAGATTTTGATGAGACTAACCATGTAGGTAAGAGAATTTCCACTCCAGAAGATCCAATTTCAGAAGCTGAAAAATTTGGAGAAAAGGAGGAAGCTGAAATTCTTGATTCATTATAAATTAAGAAGTACATAGAAGAAGATGAAGGAATATCCTTTGATCCAAAAGTATAATAAGTTAATGTCAACCCACAAGAGATTAACTTCAATGAAGGTCAAGAAGAAGTAGTTGAGATAAAGGTGGAACAAGCTCCAATCCAACATGAAGGCTTACAAAGGGAAATTCGGACTCACAGAAATCATCTGATAGAAGCTATTTTGGATAATATCCAAAATCTAGTCATAACTAGAGGATAACTCAATAAGATGATAAGCCATGCTTCTTTTGTCTCTCTCATTGAGCCAAAGAAATTTCAAGATGCTAAAGGTGATGAAAGCTGGATGATGGCAATACAAGAAGAACTAGATCAATTCACCAGGAATGATCTAGTGGCACCTCCAAAGCAGAAATCAATCATTAGCACCAAATGGGTATTCTGAAATAAGCTAGATGAATCTGGAGTCATGATAAGAAATAAGGCAAGATTGGTTGCCCAAGGCTATAATCAATAGGAAGGGATTGATTTTGAAGAAACATTTGCCCCTGTAGCAATACTGGAGGCAATCCAGATTTTATGTGCTTTTGCATCATTCATAGATTCACATTATTCCAAATGGATGTCAAAAGTGCATTTCTCAATAGAGTTATCCAGGAAAAAGTCTATGTGAAGCAGCCACCTGGATTTGAAGATTCAAAGCATTCGGATCATGTCTACATGTTGAAGAAGGCCCTCTATGGATTAAAGCAAGCACCTAAGGCTTGGTATGAGAGACTCACAACCTATCCAAGGGATATATCGGGGGCAAAGCAGATATAACCCTCTTCATCAAGAAAAAGAAGAATGATGTTATTCTGGTCCAAATTTATGTGGATGATATCATATTTAGGGCAATAGATGAAAGGATGTGTGAAGAATTCAATTCTCAAATGCAGAAAGAATTTGAGATATCTATGATGGGAGAACTCAATTTTGTCCTTGGTTTACAAATCAAGCAAAGTGCGGATGTGATTTTCATTAACCAGTCAAAGTATACCAAGGAGATATTGAAGATGTTTGAAATGGACAAGAGCAAGCCAATGTCTACTCCAATAGGATCAGCTACAGTCATATCCAAGGATTGTGAAGGAGAGGGCATTAAGGACATTACTTATGTTCCTGGAGGAGAAACTAAAAGTCCTAAAAAGGCATTTGTAGGGGTGACAAAGGACATTTCCTGTCATCTAGGGGTTAAGGTGGAAATGAATGAAGAAAAAAGAGAAGCTGAAGCTGTACAGAATCAAACGCCAATTCATGAGGTAACTCCTGACACTGTCTCATTCAATATTAATGATAATACCTCTACTACTACTATTGAAATAGCGAAGGATAACTTGGATAAACAATCTTAAAGTGCATCTAAGGAAAACCAGTCCAACCCTGAAGACACCATTCTGGAGGAGGGACTTGGTCTGGGTTCCCAAGAGCACGCTCCTAGAGTGGACTCAAGGGGCGAGGCCAGTCCGGAGGATCAGTTGGAAGAAGAGAAGGAAGAAGAAAATGAGGAATCTGTTGAGGCAGAATCTTCTGAATCAACTGATACTAGCAGCAGCTCCGGATAGGAGACTCCACTAACTGGCCCAATCCAAATCCTAAGTACAAATGTTAATCCTGCAAGAGCCAAGAGAATATCCACTATATTTAAAATCATTCACGAGGCTACTCATGAGGAACATGAGGAGAGCTATATCAAGTAGAGCCTACGAAACATCTGCAAACATTTAAAGGCTGTGGAAAAGGTACTACTTGATGAATTCCAGCCTCTGGATTTAAAGGGAGAACTTAGGATAATTAAGGGGAGTGTACAGAAAATTGAAGAAAAGGTAGAAGACTTTCCAACTACTGATCTCGTAGTGGAAGTCTCTCTAGCCAAAGTTACTCTAGTCCTTTGTGAGCTCAAAGCCAGCATAACAGAAGCAAACCATTCTGCAGATCAAGCCAACATAGGGGCTACTATTAACTACACAACACTTATGGATAAAATAACTTCCTCATCTCCTGACATGTCCACTGAAATAAAGGAGTATATAGATACAAAGTTTGAAAACTTGACAAAATTCATGGGTAAAAAGGAAGAGAAATCCCCTCTCCCAAGTCTTATGAAAAGCAGCAAACTATCCTAAATAAGCTGACCAAGTTCATGGAGGATGACTTGCCAAAGTTGTTTATCCAACAAATAGCTGCTATTAAAAAAGAACTTGCGGGGCAATTCAATGGCCAGGATGCTGTCATTGAGAGAATAAAAGGCGATATTCACACGGATATAATGACAGTGAACTCCAGCATTCATAATATCCACAAGGATTTAGGTGCAGAAATTAACAAGTTGTAATCCAGACTATCAAGCTTATACATCTCCGAATCCTCCTCCTCTCCATCAGTCCTGGAAAGCCAACTGATTCCTGTCTTCCAAGACCTAGTCTAACATATTAGGGACACAGGATTCTTCAGACACAAGGGCATAACTACTCTTCTCAAAGCCTTATTTCCCTATTTTGATGAGAAAGATAGAGATTATGTTCTCCAGATGCATCCCTACATCACCAAATCGTACAAACATCTCTGGAATCTCTTCCGCCCACTACATTTATCTCCAGCCACTGTGGACCATATCTAAGCACAGAGAAAGTAAGGCAACTTGGACTACTCAATCTATTAAATGACTTGGTAAAAGAAATGGGACGGTAAGACATATATGGTGACTCCCCTGATGCAAACAAAAAGGGGGAGAAAGGAAAGGGAAAAGGAAAGGAAAAAGGAGCATCCGGTAGGAATTAGACTAGCTTGGATTTTCAACGTAAAATTATATATTCCTGTAATTGTAATCATGCACTTCATTGATGTTAACTATTGTTTGTTGGATATGATGTATGCCCTTAAGGCAATTAGGGCAATATATCTTAATTATGTAATAGTACGAATAATTTATTTAATCAATAAAGGCATTTGTTCTTTTGTTTATATCAATGTGTTTTTATACATATATATTATAGCTCGTTAAAATATATTCATTGATGTATGTATACAAAAGTCCTTGACATATCATAGCATGAAGTCAGAGAAATTATAGTTGGACTATATTTGGTGGAACCTGCTTCATGTGCAATTATGATTATGTCTAAACTATCCCTAGTCACAGTTTCATCAAGAAAGGATACTGATAAAACGGAAAGACTAGCATGTGGCCAACTTTCTTAGAAAGGGTCCAAGCAGTTAATCTCCTAAAGACTGAAGGTGGTGCCTTAAGCTTGACACATGGATATATCTAGGAGATATATTGGAGACCGCAGCAAGATAAACACTTGGTATAAATATCAATGTGTTAGTGTTTATCTTCATGCAATAAGCTTTGCGAATGTCCTCATACTTGAGATGCTAGTTACCTTGTGTGGTACTATTGCTATACTTTGGGTCATTACTATGCACTCATTAATTTAGGGTGCTACGGGTGATTACGGGTATAGTGATGACAGCACATTGGTAGGCAGAGTAGTCAGAAAGAATCCATTGCTCCGAATATATTAAGGAGTTGTACCTGGCCACTTATTTAAGTGATGATTGCCATAAACCTCTGATCAGAGTATGTGTTTGATAGAAATGGTTTCTAGTCAAACACACTAAGGTAACAGGCAATATACTTAGATAACAAGTAAATAACTGGGATAGCTTGGAGCAACCTCGCTATTAGTGGGTTAACACTTTAACCAAACCCAATAAACCAGATGGTAGTAATATTAAAGAATGGAAGTAATTTATCGTATTGGATAACTATTGCATTAACCGGGGATTAAGTCATAAGCATAAATGACGTTCCGAGTAATTGGGGATGGTAGACCCTTGCTAGAGGCATACTACAGTCATTTAAGGTAATCAAGTTCTATTCACGGTCTAGAGCATCGAGCCAATGGTTCCATTAGAACAAGGGTTGGTTAAGCCTTAACAACTCAATACTTCGGGATCCTATAAGGTCACACACATTGGACCTTCATCGGACTAAGTAAAGAACTAATAGATTTATTCTATTACAAAAATATAACATGAATAATAATTGGATTGTTATTTGATTGGTTAAAATTATTTAGATCAATTTTGGATAGACCAAGGAATTTATTTTGACTTGTAACTATTTAATTAGAGTCATAAATAAATTATAATTGATTAGATAAATTTTGGTTGGACCAAGAAATTTATTTTGAATGATGACTAATTTATTAGGGTCAGAAAATAAATATTTAAAAAAGATTAAAAAGAGGAATTTTGCATTGGCAAGTTTAATTGAACCGAGAGTATAAAAGTATTTTGTACAGACTCGAGTGCGCGGGAGTACACCGAAAGGTGTGCGAGCAATGTTGGGCATTGCTCGCGGCAGCCCACAAGCAAGGCAAAGCCCACAAGGGCTTTGCCTTGCCATGTGCACAGCGTGTGTGCACATGGGATGGGAGTAATTACTCCCATCCCACATCGTTTAAAAGGGGGAGCAAAATGCTCCCCCAAGCCTATATATAGGCTATTCCCTTTCCTTTCAAATTGTACCAAACTCAAAGCATAAATCCTAAGCGAGATAATTAATCTCTCGGGTACTTGAGCAAGTTATTTTTGTAGAGCCTGAATTTATTCGGGCACCGCTAGTTTATATTTTTGGGTGAGGCTTCTAGAGTGGTCTAGCAACTACTCGAGGCTTCTTAGTTCTTCCTCCAGGGGAGGTTTTGGTTGGTGGGGTTCGTGTGGATACTGATAGAGGTTATCCTACGATTGGAGGCTTGTGCAAGAAGGTCCTGCAAAAGCACACATCAACTGGTAAGTTCTTTTTCTTTCTTTTTTAATTATTAAGTCTTTTTTCTTTAAGTGTTTTTAGACTTAATAATTATGCTTAGGTTATTTTTGCATGCTTAGTTTATTTTATGGTTAGGTTTTAACTTAGAGTTATAACATGTTTAGTATAAAATAAATATGCTAGGATATAATTTGGAATTATAGTATGCCTAGTCCTTTAGCATGCTAACCTAGGTAGAGAATTATTTAGTTAAGGCTTTATTTAATTTATATGCAACTAATAGGAGTTCCTGGGACAGGGATAAAATTTTGAATTTCTGTCATGCCTCTTATGCATGTTCAATTTGACTATCAGTTCCCAACATTGTTAATAGCAGAAGTATATAGTGAATATCTAATTCCTTACAAAATTGCTTCTAAAGTACAATCTGTAATTGTACTATAAAAACATTAGAAGCTAGAATTCAAAAATATTAGGGGAGTTAGGATGCTAGAATTATGGGGGAGTAAAAATTGTAAATGACTAAGTATCAAGAATCATACTTAGTTCATATAACTCCTTTTATCATATGCTTAGTTTTTGTTTCCATCAAATGGGGGGGATTGTTAGAAAATAATGATCCGAAATCTCAATTAAACTAAAATATCTGGATCAAGTTTGAAAGAAACAAAAACTTAAACCAAGTATCTCCTAAATCTAAATGGAAGCATCCGGTCAAGATCCAGATACAAGGACATCCATTGAAGACCAAAATTACCTAAGCATATACTGGAATCATTTGGTTAAAGTTTGGAAAGGAAACAAACTTTAAACTTCCAAGACTAGCATCTAGAAGAACTGATTGCTAAGAGTCTAAAGACATCTGGAAGACTCAGATATCAAGACAATGGGAAAAGCTTCAAAGATAACTTTTCCCTCCACCTTTTTGGTCTACAAAGTCAAAGATCCTTTCCCTATGAGCAAGACAAAGGAGACACCTTGCACTTTTCAGAAAAAGGATAAAAGGACTGACACCGGACAGAAAAAGGGGGCAACCTTTTTCACCTAGACTAATAAGGAAGTGCGTAGGGCTCACACCAGAAAGCTACTGGTATAAAAGTTGCTGTGACACTAAACAATAAGGAAAATGATCACTAACATCTTTTCAGGCTCAATCCTAAGGATTCAAACGAGTTAAATTACTGTCTAACGGATTGATCAACGATGAAGATTAATTATAGCTTACCAACCCACAACGGCTACATTTATGATGAAAGCCTATAAAAGGGAAGCTTCACAAGTTGAGAAGGTGCTGATTGATTTCATAAAAAGCACATACAAGAGAACTTGCTAGAAAGCAATCAGATTCAAAAATCCCTCCAAGAAATAAAACACTGAAAATCAGTTTATAAGGATTCCTAAGTAAGTTATAAACTTAAGGAAGTCCAAAATATAAAAAACCTTTGATAGAAACCAAAGTGTAAAATATCTACTACTTAGGTGAGTAGTGAGATTGGGATATAGCTTGAAGTAGGTGCTTTGAGTAGGATCTCCCTATAGGACTCACCTTAGATTCGGGGTAGAAGTCTAAGTGGTATATCCTACTAAAGATAAAAGGAATCAGCTAGGAGTTGGTGCTTCTAGTGGTATATCCTACATCCGAAAGGGGGTACCATCCAGAGACAAACTGTAAGGCTTGATTTATGCCAGTTGGAAAGAAATCACACTAGTGCAAAAGCTCAAAGGAAGGAACCTTTGGGGACTAGACGTAGGCGGGGCCAAACCAGTATAAATCATCGTGTTTGATTTTCTCTAAATCTTTATTTATATTTGCATTATATCTTATATTTGCATCATCCGGATCCGTAACATCTGGAAGCCATCAAAAACGCTACACAATATTTTTTAAAGTCTATTAATTCCGCAAAAAAGGGTCATTCACCCCCTCTGACCTTATATAGACCCTCACAGGGACCAACAGAAAGGGAAAGAGAGCAGAGGATAGCTGAATTTTCCTACAATCTATCCAAGGATCTGGAGCGCATACAAAGGGAATATCATAAGAGGAAAGGCAAGGAGAATGTGTTGCCCAAGGAAAAGAAGTAAAGACGGGATTATCAAGTTTTTGAAGAAAGGAGAGAAAATTTGGGAGCCCCGCTTATGCCTAAAGAATAGAATAGAATTCCTATGTAATCGTTAGAGCTCATTGTAAAACTTAGTATAGATTAACTCATCGTTGTCTGTACTCAAGTTATTATTTAATGAAAGATTACATTTTCTATTCTAAGTTAAGATATGCTTAACTTCATATGTTTTCTGCAGTATACATATGCATTGATCTTTTGCAGAAATATATGAGAAGTGTTGAGGAATGCTGAACTCAGAAGATTCAAGAATTATGGGGGAGTTTGCATTCACTCTGAGCAAATTGAAGATGTTGAACAAAGACATATCAAGCATGAGTATAAGGTAACTCTGATCTAGATATTTTATTGATTTAATTCTCGCTCAAGTTAATTGTCATTGATTAAAATGGGGGAGATTATTGAACCAAGCACGAGTTTGACTGACTCAGTGGACTAACTCAGTAGTGCTTAAGTTTTTATCATAACAATTAAGTTCAGTTTAAGTTATATAAATCAATAATGATGTTAAAATAAATAGTCTATGGTTGGTTGAGGAGTTAGCAAATTCAAGGGTAGAATTTCGAGTCTCTGCTGAACTAGCTATTTAGTTTAACTCTGAGTTGTCTCTGGATAAGTATCTACTTAGTCACTGACTTAGTAATATTCATTCAGCGCTTGATATTTAGATTTTGTTTCAGCTGTGTGCTTTACAATATATCATTTCCACTGAGTTACTTTTGGTCTGTTAACGCTTATGACTTTACCATTTAAGATAAAAAGGTATCTTTGCTTTTAGGGTTGCTTTTTGCAGGAACATTAATGAGATAAAGACAAAAAGAATTAACGCCTTGACAAGACTCAGAATTATGAAGAAAATGAAAAAGTCTTCCAAAGCAAAGCTGCAAAAAGTCATTTACCAATTTAGGCAATTCTGCAAATCTACCAACCTTGTATCGCGCACTCTACAACATGTCAGAATAACAGAGGGAATAGGATGAAGACACGTGGCAAGTCAGCGTGAGTTCTCTCTGACGGAAGACTGGCATCAAACGACAAAGCATTCAAATTCAAGCTCGAATCTTAATCTAATAGATTGATTTTCTATCTCACAATGGTGCAATTCTATCTCTTAACGGATTGATTTGAAGAAGTAACAGGTGGATAGATGAGCTGTCAATTTCAGAAGAAGCCAAGATAAGTTCAACGGCTACTTTCTCAATCCAACTATAAAAGGAGCAAGAATGCAAGCGATAGAACTTGGTGATTACACCTGAATTTCTCAGAAGCTAAGACTCTGCCAAATTACAAGCTTTAAAGAAGTTTAAGCTAGAAAGCACAACTCAGCGAGAATCTGCTTTAGGCCAAGAGAGAATAGAATAGATCAATCTATTGTTATACTTGATTATTGTAACTAGATCAACGTCTCTATAAGTTAAATTCAGCTCTTATTTAGACTTTGTGAGTTGCTGATAGAATAGGGTATTCTAGTCAGCGGGTGAGCGATTACATTTTAGAGGGTGCGTATGAAAATGACACTTATACTAGTATTATACTTGGTATAAGAGTCACGCATTCTCTATTAACGAATTTAATCTTTTTAGTTTTTTATTTTTTGTTTTTTCATAATATTTGATAATCAGTCTTACTCCTGTTTGTGTGATTTTATACATGCATATTTTTGTATACTAGCTTTGTACAATGTTTTCATTTCTATGAAGTTATAATAACATTATACTTTATAAACTCCATTTTCATTATAACATTGTAGTCTTTATTTACTTCAAATCAATCATGGTATTCTCAAATTATTTCAAAATATAGTATAAATATAAAGTTTTTTGGCATCAAATTTAAAGTATTCAGTTCTGACATTCATAGGTTCCCAAATTCCAACACAATCCAAACTTGTAAATCCAAATTAAAGTGATTAGAATCTAGTCAAACCTAGAGAACACATAACAAAGTAATCTGAATCAATTCTAATCCAAATATTGAATCAAATACATCTGAACCAAGTTTATCGGTGATGCAAATTATCCAAGTCAGTCAACTATTCATCACCACTTTCCACGCCATTTTCTAGTTTTTGCATCACATATTTGTACAAGCTAAAAGCTAGCCTCGTCCCATGAGCTTAAACATCAAAAGGTTATGGAAATGGTTTTTCCTCAATTATATACTTTACAAAATTCATCGCGAAAATACCGCAGTTACAAGAGAAATAAAAAATTACTAATTTAACAGTTGAGTCAAACAAAATTTAAGTTTTAATTATTCTTAAATACAAGAAGCTTATTTTACAATAATGTTGTCAAATCGGTCGTAACATAATATAACTATTTATGTTTTTTTATGACATTATGTAGTAAATTTTTTATCCGGGAATGATTTATTGTATCTATGCCTTGCTCCTGCCCTTCGCTATCAAATTCATCTTGGAGTTTCATCAACCTGTTTTACACAATTGATTACAACTTTGTTATAATAGTTTTATTAATGCCTAACGCATCAATTTCCCCCTGAAGTGACATATTTTGTCATATGCTATCCCCAACTTTCATTAGTGTCACTTTATCCCTTGAATTGGCAAAACTCTGTAACATAACCCTCTGAGACTAATGGCGGATGACGTGGCGATGTTTGACTTTTAAGAGGGTAAGTTATGTAACGTGACTAAAAATTAAATTAAAAAATTGTTAATTTAACTAAAAAAAATTAAAAAATATTTAATAATATCTCTCTCTCCAGTATTCAATCTGCCATGGGAGCACCTGATCTAACCCAAGCTCCATTCCACCATTTTGAAATTTGAATGAGTCAAATTAATACCCATCTCTCTCTCTCTCCTCTCTCTTAGTATCAATTCCGCCATTGGAGCACCTGAGACTTTCACAGTTTTAATGTCATGTATTAATCCTTTCAAATACCATTTCGTTCTTTCAAATTTTAATTAAAATCACAACCTGCTACAGTTTACTGAGGAATTCTGTTAACTACTAAATAAAATGGACTGCTAATTACAATCTAATTGCAGATTTAACACTCTTCATCTTCTCTGATTCTTCCTTATTGTTTCTTGCTTTTAAACCATTCAATACCCCGAGCAACAGATATTGCATCCTTGAAACTCTTCATCTCACCACCGAACAATTTCCTCAATTTTTTGATTTCATCAGTTAGCTCGCTTAGGAATTGTATCAGACACAGATCCTACGCTAGATCGCGAATCTTAGCTGCAATCATCTTGAATTTCTCTAGATACTCGTTCACCGTTAATCCTTGCTACTTCAGTTCTACTCGTTCACCATTATTTTGGCGAGGAAGGTACTGACATCGCCAGAAGATCGGAATGCCCATAGATTTTGTGTGTGATGTTTTAGGGTTTATGTATTTTGTGTTTATGATTTTGAAGATGGCAAAATTGAAATGAATATTTTCAGTAGGGATTTAACTGAACTTGTTTCAAGGACTTTTTTGAAACTTTTAATGTCTATGAAACAACATATTCCTTATACTATATCACTAAAATCGTAATCACAACATATAATTTTTTTGTACTTATACTTCATTTATATATATAATATACTAACAAAACTTAACATTCGGTTTATAATACTTATAGCATTATATCCTATTACAACAAATGTGTACAAAAAAAAACCAAAACCCGACCACTTTCTATACTATATGCTTGTCATGTGAGGAGAGGGAGCGTGATGGAACAGAACCAACCAATCTTTCGTCCATGATATCTACAGATAATGAGCTTTTAATACAAACTTTATCAGCTCTGAAAAATTTAGCGCTTTATATGAGGCGCAACTCAGTGAATATAAACAATCTATGAATTTAGCAAATCACATATATACATTAACAAATTCAATAAACAGTCACACTTACATGAGAATGAATGAACCGGTTATTTAATTGTTGTAACATTTCCAGCCAAACTCTTGCCCCGAGATACATATTACATTTGTAACAATTGTCAACTGATTTGCTGGCCAGCTATGTAACAATTGGTTGACCTTTCGGTCCAGATAAACAATTGGTTGACCTTTCGGTTCATTTTTCAGATATTGCAATTGGTTGACCATATAGGTCCAGATGAACAGAACATGTATTGCAATGTTTGATCGGCTATGTCACAACGTCTCTTATATTTTTCATATATTCAAGTGCAAATGTTTGTTTTACGAACCATTGAACTTATTATTAGCATATATTAACACAAATGAACATATATTCCACATACATATATCATATAAATCCAGCTTATCAAATACAATTTTCATTATAAACGTATCCAATAATTCATATATGCACCAATTCACTTGACTTAAGAATTCAATCCATTATCATATTCAAATGACACATATCAACATATTTCTCATACAATTCATATCACATTCACATATTCATACAATTAACACATCAACACATTTCACTCATATATTCATATCATGTTTATACTCACTTATACTTATCGAATAATTCACATTAATCGTTCACAAATATTCACTTATCGCCACAATTCACATATTCATACAATTAACATATCAACACATTTCACCCATAAATTCATATCATGTTTATACTCACTTATACTTATCCAATAATTCACATTAATCGTTCACAAATATTCACTTATTGCCACAATTCACATATTACAATTAACACATCAACACATTTCACCCATAAATTCATATCATGTTTATACTCACTTATACTTATCCAATAATTCACATTAATCGTTCACAAATATTCACTTATCGCCACAATTCACATATTCATACAATTAACACATCAACACATTTCACCCATAAATTCATATCATGTTTATACTCACTTATTATCCGAGCTAATTCTCTCGAAAACGACTTGGACATTCCTCTGGAATCTTTTCACTGTTTTGAGCTCCTATAACATAAATTCATATAAAATATAAACATATACATCGTATTTGCTTTTGTATATGTAAAAAGATTGACATAAACTAGAATAGAATTACTATCTCCGTGACCTTACTGAGTATAACCGATCATATCTCTCAAAGTACTCAACCAAATGACTGATTCCATTTTCATTTTACTCTTAACACATAGCTTTATAACATATCAAAAATTTCATAATTTATGATTACTTTTCCATTTATTGTGAATTTGATATTTTGAACTCCAATTCTGTCCTGCTTTTCCTGAACTTAGAACCACTATCCTTGTGACCTCACTTCACTTAAAAATTCATAACTTTCAACTCACTAACTCAATTGCTCTAATTCTTCTTTTGTTCAATTCCTAATACACAATTCCATAACATAATAAAACCTCAAAATTTTCAAAGCCTTATACGATTTATAGTGAATCTTCCTTCAATGGCCTGTTTCAACCCGTTCTACCTGGACAACATCGTAATAAAACGAGTATAACTCTCTCTACACAACATGAATCGACCTAATTCTTTTTCCTACTTAAACTATACACATAAGGGAATAACATATCAAAAAATCAGAATTCTCTAAGCATTATAACAATCCCATATTAATTTTGAAACTCACCCTATCTCTTTGATCATTCAATTCTGCATACTGCATCTTATAAAAATCATACCTATTGATCTACTCATCTAAAAATCCCCAAATTTTACAGAAGAAATTTAGAGATGTAGAGAATCAATTCATATTTTTGTCATAACCTCAAATTCTATCTCTAAAATCTCAAAAATCATATTACAAAATCATATACATACCTGATTCTTCCTCTCTCTTTGTTCTTCTTCTTCTCTTCTACGCCCACCCTTTCATATTCTGAGTTTTTCTTTATTTCATGGTTGATTTCAGATACTTATTACTTCCACAATTATCTATAGGCTAAAATGACCATTTTGCCCCTTTTTTCATTATATAATACTTACACTTATACTATACTTATACTTATACCAATAATAAACAACTCAAGTACTAATTTAATTACCAACTATAATTTCTACTTTTATCTTCACAAAATTTCAAATCCCTTTTATATATTTAAGTGTGTGTGTGTGTGTGTGTGTGTATATATATATATTATAATTTTTCTTATCCTAATCTTTACATAGACTATCTTATACACGATAATAGAATGGCCGTTATAACAAAAGACTATATAAGTTTTAGTTTCAATAATTTTTCTATTCCAATTGCTCCTAAAACTTTTTCAGACAAGAGAGAAAGGTTAGAAAATAGAAATAAACCACCAATACATAAACAGAAATATACTGATGAAGATTATCTGGAAAAACAACCAGATTTCTATGAAATAGAATCAGATTATATTTATTCAAATCAATTGAATAATATAATTCTGGACGATGAGACTTTACAATACCAATCTAATTGGGAAAGACAAAAATAAACTTTTTAGGAGTTATAATAGGAGAAGGACAAATAGAATTACAACCTCATATAACTACTAAAATACTAGATTTTCTAGAAAATATAAAAGATAAGAAGAAACTTCAACAATTCTTAGGATTGTTGAATTATGCTAGACCTTTTATAAAAGACTTATCTAAATACTTAAAACCATTATATCTAAAGACTGGTAAAGAAGTATTTGAGAAATTAAATTATAAAGATCACGAAATAATTAGAAATCTAAAAGAAAAGGTAAAAAATTTACCAAAATTAGAAATCCCTTTAGACACAGACTATTTAATAATAGAAACAGATGGATCAGCATCAGGATGGGGAGCTGTTTTAATAAGCAAGCCCCATGATCCAATTATAAAGAATTCAAATGATTCTAAAGTATAATATATTGCTAACAATTCTGAATCTATAGTATTAATTTCTCCTTTTTCCTTAAAGGATCTTAAGATATTCTTGATTATTTTTAGTATGAGACTTAATAAGAGTTGTTAATAATTCTATTATAACTTTATCAGTTTTATGTAAATTTTCTGATAAATTTATAATTATATCTACAACAGTATTTAACTGGTATGCTAATGTATTTTCTTCAGTATTATGATAAATATGACGATATAGTGTATTAAAATTACAAGTATTAAGAGTATGTATTTTATCTGGTATTTCTAAATTTAAGTATTCTAATTTTCTATGCTTATCCAGTGTATCTACTTCCGATGCTCGATATAACAATTATAACACTGAACTCTTAATTCTATGACTGGGTATAAATGACATTTATAACATATATATATATATATATGTAATATATTTTAAACTAAATATACCAAAATTAATATATTTATTATATATTTATACTTCAGCTAATAATTTCTAATATGTATGCATTAATGACTAAAATGATGCGCTAAATGGGATGTTACAATTCTCTCCTCCTTAAAGAATTTCGTCCTCTAAATTAAATACTTGTATCTGAAAAATATGAATAGTCTTTTCTCATCTGTTCTTCTATTTCTCAAGTAGCTTCTTCCACTAAATGACTTCTCCAAAGTACTTTGACAAATTGTATTTCTTTGTTTCGTAGTTGTTTGGTCTTTATATCCCTATAATCTCCACGGGTTCCTCTACATAACTCAAATTATGTGAAATTTCTAATTCTTGATCATCGAGTACATGTTTAGGGTCTTATCGATACTTCCTTAACATGCTAACACGAAAAATATTGTGTATTATAGCTAATTCTTAAGGTAATGCCGATCTATAAACAAATAGAATAACTTTCTCAAGAATTTCATAAGGTTCTATATACTGTGTACTTAGCTTTCCCTTCTTTATGAATCTCAATATGTCTTTCCAAGGTGATAGCTATACTTGATCCTATAGTGAATTTTTCAATTGTTTCAAAACTATACTTAATCCAGGTTCATATTCTTCATTACCTTACTGACTTTGAAAATTCATATCGCTTACAATACAAAACCAAATGATTTCGTTCTTATCTCGTTTTCTTTGTAACACACATGACTATAACATACTTAAATTTCGCAACCATCTGATTAGCATACAATTTATACTGAATTTTTCTTTCACTTCCTGAATCTGTCCCATTTCACATGTACAACGCCTAGTAAAATGACTACAACTTTTTCTATATAACCTCAAATGACCTAATTACAATTCTCTTTCATATTTTGAACCATAATTCTATCTCTAATATCAAGAAAATCGTATAACAAGTTCAATTAGTTACCTGATTCCTTCTACTTCCCTATCTCTTCGTTTGCTATTCTTGTTCCTCAAATACGTTTTCTGGAACTTGTAAAGGTTTTGTGGAGTTTAATATCAGGTTTTCCATCTATCTTATCTCTCAAATTAATCTTATAAAATACCCTGGCTCCTTGTAATTGATCAAATAAATCACCAATATGAGGTAAAGAATATTTGTTTTTCATAGTGCCTTAATTCAACTTCCTATAATCAATGCGAATAGTACTATCCTTCTTATTGACAAATAATACTGAAGCACCCCAAGGAGACACATTGGTTCTTATAAAACCCTTATTGCAAGAATCAAACAAGTAGGCACTACCTTACATTCAGCTTGAAAAAATAGCTCATGACTAACTTGACGACTCTAAATTCACTGCTTTGGTGAAACAATTGATAACGACATGTTGCTTCATCAGCCAATGCAAACCTAATATCACATAAAAATCTCTAATATTTCATCTAATCATATCAACAATTAGTACTGCTTTATCAATTAGATTGAACAGTTTCGTACACTAAATCTATAACAATCAATTCGCTTAGAAGAACTCCTTTGAATCATTCTCTTTCTAGTTATCAAGTACCATTTCCCTTTGAGCAATTGGTGGAGGCTCTTGTACCATAGAGCCTCTTGACGTACTTTTGATTCACATGAATGCACAAGTGATCCTATAGGTGGCATTTTGGCTGGTTCCTCTCTCCTCGGATTAAAATTTTCATCAACCCTATGTAAAGGTGATAAAATGTACAATCGTAACATATATGAACTTCCATATATGTATGCATATGATGCCCTTGTGATCATATCCCCGCTCTGATACCAACTGAAACAACCTATTCCTCATACTAAATCACCAAAATCGTAATCATAATATATAATTTTTTTTCTCTACTTATACTTCATTTATATATAATATACTAACAAAACTTAACATTCGGTTTATAATACTTATAGCATCATATTCTATTACAACAAATGTGTACAAAACAAAAACCAAAATCCGACCACTTTCTATACTATATGCTTGTCATGTGAGGAGAGGGAGCGAGATGGAACACAGCCAACCAATCTTTCGTCCATGATATCTACAGATAATGAGCTTCTAGCACAAACTTTATCAGCTCTGAAAAATTTAGCGCTTTATATGAGGTGCAACTCAGTGAATATAAACAATCTATGAATTTAGCAAATCACATATATACATTAACAAATTCAATATACAGTCAAACTTATATGAGAATGAATGAACCGATTATTTAATTATTGTGACATTTCCAGCCAAACTCTTGCCCCGGGATAATGTAACATTTGTAACAACTGTCAATTGATTTGCTGGCCAGCTATGTAACAATTGGTTGACCTTTCGGTCCATTTATCAGATATTGCAATTGGTTGACCATATAGGTCCTGATGAACAGAACATGTATTGCAATGTTTGATCGGCTATGTCACAACGTCTCTTATACTTTTTATATATTCAAGTGCAAATGTTTGTTTTACGAACCATTGAACTTACAATTAGCATATATTAACACAAATGAACATATATTCCACATACATATATCATATAAATCCAGCTTATCAAATACAATTCTCATTATAAACGTATCCAATAATTCAAATATGCACCAATTCACTTCACTTAAGAATTCAATCCATTATCATATTCAAATGACACATATCAACATATTTCTCATACAATTCATATCACATTCACATATTCATACAATTAACACATCAACATATTTCACTCATATATTCATATCATGTTCATACTCACTTATACTTATCCAATAATTCACATTAATCATTCACAAATTGTCACTTATCGCCACAATTCACATATTCTTACAATTTACATATCAACACATTTCACCCATAAATTCATATCATGTTTATACTCACTTATACTTATCCAATAATTCACATTAATCGTTCACAAATATTCATTTATCGCCACAATTCATATATTCATACAATTAACACATCAACACATTTCACCCATAAATTCATATCATGTTTATACTCACTTATTATCCGAGCTAATTCTCTCGAAAACGACTTGGACATTCCTCTAGAATCCCTTCACTATTTTGAGCTCCTATAACATAAATTCATATAAAATATAAACATATTCATCTTATATGCTTTTGTATATGTAAAAAGATTGACATAAACTAGAATAGAATTACTATCTTCTTGACCTTACTGAGTATAACCGATCATATCTCTCAAAGTACTCAACCAAATGACTTGATTCTAGTTTCATTTTACTCTTAACACATAGCTTTATAACATATTAAAATTTCATAATTTTCTGATTACTTTTCCATTTATTGTGAATTTGATATTTTGAACTCCAATTCTGTCATGTTTTTCCTGAACTTAGAACCAGTATCCTTGTGACCTCACTTCACTTAAAAATTCATAACTTTGAACTCACTAAATCAATTGCTCTGATTCTTCTTTTTTTCCATTCCTAACACAGAATTCCATAACATACTAAAACCTCAAAATTTTCAAAGCCTTATATGATTTATAATGAATTTTCCTTCAACGCCCTCTTTCAACCCGTTCTACCTGGACAACATTGTAATAAAATAAATATAACTCTCTCTACACAACATGAATTGACATGATTCTTTTTTCTACTTAAACTATACACATAAGCAAATAACATAACAAAAAATCAGAATTTTCTAAGTGGTATAACAATCCCAAATTAATTTTGAAACTCACCCTATCTCTTTGATCATTCAATTCTGCATACTTCATCTTATAAAAATTATAGCTATTGATCTACACATCTAAAAATCCCCAAATTTTTCAGAAAACATTTAGAGATGTAGAGAATCAATTCATCTTTTTGTTGTAACCTCAAATTCTATCTCTAACATCTCAAAAATTATATTACAAAATCATATACATACCCGATTCTTCCTCTCTCTTAGTTCTTCTTCTTCTCTTCTACTCCCATCCTTTCATATTCTGATTTCTTCTTTATTTCATGGTTGATTTCAGATAATTATTACTTCCACAATTATCTATAGGCTAAAATGACCATTTTGCCCCTTTTTTCATTATATAATACTTACACTTATACTATACTTATACTTATACCAATAATAAATAATTCAAGTACTAATTTAATTACCAACTATAATTTCTACTTTTATCTTCACAAAATTTCAAATCCCTTTTATATATTTAAGTGTGTGTGTGTGTGTGTGTGTGTGTGTGTGTGTGTGTGTGTGTGTGTGTGTGTGTGTGTGTGTGTGTGTGTGTGTGTGTGTGTGTATATATATATATATATATATATATATATATATCTAATATATTTTAAACTAAATATACCAAAATTAATATATTTATTATATATTTATACTTCATCTAATAATTTCTAATATGTATGCATAAATGACTAAAATGATGTGCTAAATGGGATGTTACAGTCTATGCCATGTGTTGTAAGAATATTAGTTTGACTTTTTCCGCTTTTCTCACTTTTTCAGCTTGATTGCCACATCAGCGAAAGTGTGTTTCACTCTCTCGACTGAGATTGGGCAAATACGCGCGAGGGGGTTATGCTATACGGAATTACCAACTTGAGGGGGCAAAGTGATACTGATGAAAGTTGGGGGTAGCATGTGACAAAACGTGTCAAGTTTGGGGGGCAATTGATGCGTTAGGCCATTTATTAATTAAGTGTTATAATTTATTTAAGGCATCTTATATCTGGTATAAGAACTTGTAATTGGTTTTAAATGCTCTTATACCTGGTATAAGTAATTGTAAATTCTGACACTATGAGCCTTTGACTTGGTTTAAGAGGTCCTATACATGGTATAAGTTTCTAATATGGTGTACAATATCGTTGAGGGTAAATTTCAAAAATATACCACGTGATTTCGGACATTTTCAAAAAGAGGATCACAAAATTTTTATTTCCAAAACGAGGACTATGGTTTCAAATGTTAGCAAATAAAGGAAAAAAATTATAAAATGTCTCTTTTCTAATATTACAAATGGTATTTTAATTAGTTCAATATCCCTATAATTTAAATATATTATTTATGAATTATATATCAAGATTTGAATAAATTTCGGAGGTTTTTCATTTTGTTATGATTTTTCAAAATTATTAACATCTTTTAATTAAAAAAATACTTAAACTTTTCAAAAAAATTCAAAATTTATCACTAAGGTGTATTATATTTTTACTAACCAACCTGCAAAATTTCAGTTCAAAATGGACAAGATTACCCTTAATCATGACATAATTTCAAGTTGAGGATCCTTTTTTATCATTTGTTTGCTAACTTTTGAAACCACAGTCCTCGATTTGAAAAAAAAATTTTATGATCCTCTTTTTAAAAATGACTGAAACCACATGGTATGTTTTTTAAATTCACCCTATCATTTATCTTGTTTATATAGCCTTCATACATGTTATGAAACTTCATTAATGATAGTTTATCATCTTTCTTTTGTTTATTTTTCAAATTTATAGGTACTTTCATGTTTTTGTTCACTTATCTATAATCAAAGAGTTATTTTTCAAACATTAACCCAAATCAAATACACAAAACAGAGACTTCTCCTCTCATTAATAAACTGATATGAGAAACACTAACTTTAAAAAAATCTTACAAATGGATAAAAAGTTCAAAAAAAAATCTTACAAATGCACAAAAAAATTGCAGCCAGCGAAAGAGCTCACTTGTAATATTCCCATAATTTGTAGCACCAGTTTCAGTATTCATAAGACTAATACATATGTTAAGCAATAAGAAGAATATACAAATTACTAGCAACCTAGACACCAACAAATTAGTGGGAAGAAAAGCCAAGTTCCCCCAATTTGAAACTTGCCACTTTTGAATTACATTTCCACAGCCCACTACCAAGTTACAAATAAACTAGCTCCACCAAATATTAAGCCAAAAAAATCAATTAGGAATGAAAAATGAATATACATTTTTCATGCTAAGTCAGTTTTGTAGTGTGTAGTACCTCAGTTCTTGTCCTCCTTGATTGTTTATCTGCATTTTCTTCATCGGCATATTGCGTTCTGTTTTCATATTGATTGTGTATTAGCAAACTGAAATTCACAAACAACAGGATATCTTAAAATGATTTAGATAGCAAATACAATACCTAATTTCTCCCATTTCTTTAGTAGATCTGTTTGCTCTTCTCTATTGCTTCAGTAGTATCTTCGATTTCGGAGTGTGCTTTGAGATTCGAGAACAAACACGAAGATGATTTGAGCGATGATTCAAAAGAAATGGGTTAAATGGTGAGAATTTGTGTTTTGAATCGTTAGTTTCGTAACGGAGAAAGTTGGAATGCTTTTTGTTAGGTTTTTAAAATCTGAAACCTAATATTTCATATATAGAAAAGGAAAAAGGAAATTGTGGGCTTTAAGAAATAGTGAGTTCATATTTGAGGCTTTAAAAGCCCACTTTTTTGCATCCAACTAAGTTACCTTAGAAAATTGGAATGTTTTCCAGAAAAATTTTCAAAGAAAATTAGGGAAGTGAAGCTGATATTTAGTTGCAGAATTTTTCAAATTAAAAAACAGAAAAGGAGTTCTCAAAATTTTCTCATTTAGGTTTTGCAGCAAAAAACATCTTTTTTTATGTTTTCTGGAATTTTTCAAATTAAGGAAGTACAACTTACATATAACCAATACAACACTTTATTATTTTAATTTATTTTTTTAAATATATATAGTTGTATAATTACTTATTTTTGGTAAATATTAAAATTACTTGTTAATAACCAATAAAAATCATTATTTATTAATATACTTTTAGTTTAATTATTTAGTTATTTTTCTTATTTAGGCCCTGTTCTTTTGGACTGTAATTTGGTTAAGTTCAGTTCAGTTTAATATTTAATATTATTGTTAATATAAATAGTGAATAATCCTAATTAATAAAAAAATTAATAAACATTATTGTTGGTCCCTATGTGTACATTCACTAAGTCAGAGGGGGTGAATGACTCACTCAATAACTTATGAAACTTTTTCGCGATAATTACTTGCTCGCTGAGTGAGCTCAACTGGTTGAGTGAAAAACCTGGAAAATGCAATTAAGTAAAGAACACTGAGATTTTTATACTGGTTCGGCAACCTGTGCTTACATCCAGTCCTGAGAGAGTGTTTCAGCTTTAATTCACTAATCTCAACTCCTTTACCCTAGGCGGAGAAGCCTTTCACAAATTCCCTAATTACAGTAAGTACCCTCCAAACTGCAATCGCTCACCCGCTGACTAGAATACTCTCCTTTATCAGCAACTCACAAAGAGTCTAAACAAGAGCTGGATTCAACTTATAAAACGTTGATCCAATTACAAATGATCTGATATTACAATTGAATGATCTATACTATTCTCTCTTGTTCTAAAGCATATTCTAGCTGAGTTATGCTTTCTTGCTTAAACTTCTTTAAAGCTTGTATTTTGACAGAGATTAGCTTCTTGAGAAATTCAGGTGTAATCACCAAGTTCTAATTCTTTTATAGTTGAATTTGAGAAAGTAGCCATTGAACTTATCTTGACATCTTCTGAAATTGACAGCTCATCTATCCACCCATTGCTTCTTCAAATCAATCCATTAAGAGATAGAATTTCACCGTTGTGAGATAGAAAATCAATCCGTTAGATTGAGATTCAAGCTTCAATTTGAATCCTTTGTCATTTGATACCAGTCTTCCATCGGAGAGAACTCGCGCTGACTTGCCACGTGTCTTCATCCCATTCCCTCTGGTATTCTGACATGTTATAGAGTGTGCGATACAAGGTTGGTAGATCTGCAGAATTGCCCAAATTGGCAAATAACTTTTTACAGCTTTGCATTTAAAGACTTTATCATTTTCTTCATAATTTTGAGTCTTGTCAAGGCATTAATTCTTTCTGTCTTTGTCTCATTAATGTTCCTGCAAAACGCAACACTAAAAGCAAAGATACCTTTTTACCTTAAATGATAAGGTCAGCAGCGTTAATAAACTTAAAGTAACTCAGCGGAAATGATAAATCGTAAAGCACACAGTTGAGACAAAATTTAAATATCAAGCGCTGAGTGAATATTACTAAGCCAGCTACTAAGTAGATACTCAGCCCAAAATAGCTCAGAGTTAAACTAAATAGCTAGATCAGCTGAGACTTAAAATTTTACCCTTGAATTTGCTAACTCCTCAAACAACCATAGACTGACTATTTATTTTAACATAATTATTAATTTAATTAACTCAAACTAAATTTAATTATTATGATCAAAACTTAAGCACTACTAAGTCAGTCCACTGAGTAAGTTAAACTCATGCTTGGTTCAACAATCTCCCCCATTTTAATCAATGTCAATTAACTTGAGTGAGAATTAAATCAATAAGATATCTAGATCAGAATTACCTTATACTTATGCTTGATATGTCTTTTGTTCAGCATCTTCAATCTGCTTGGAGTGAATGCTAACTCCCCCATAATTCTTGAATCTTCTGAGTTCAACATTACTCAACACTTCTCATATATTTCTGCAAAAGATCACACATATGTATACAGTAGAAAATATATGAAGTTAAGAAGATCTTAACTTAGAACAGAATATGTAATCTTTTCATTAAATAATAACTTGAGTGCAAACGACGATGAGTTAATCTATACTAAATTTTACAATGAGCTCTAACGATTACATTGATATTCTATTCTATTCTTTAGGCATAGTTAGAGCTCCCAAATTTGCTCTCCTTTCTCAAAGAGTTTCTGATTCCATCTTGACGTCTTTTCCTTAGGCAGCGCAATCTTCTTGCATTTCCTCTTTCCGTTCTCATGATATTCTCGTTGAATATGCTCCAGATCCTTAGACGGGTTATAGGAAAATTCAGCTATCCTCTGCTCTCTCTCCCTTTCCTCCTGCTCACGCTTCTCTCAATCCTTCACCCCATTGCCAGTGCATCCAAAATGGCTTGGTATCAATGATCAAACAAGCTCAGAGACTCCTTAAAAGTTTCTAGCTAACTATAGATATTATATGAAAAATGTTGTACAAGCAGCTCATAGATTTCCTACGATATAGCATCTTGTTCTTTAAGGAAGGCAAATAAGCCTACTAAAGCACAGGATTAAGATAGATTCACCTGATATTGAGCGCTCAGTCCCTCCTTGGATATCTGAGTGCAACTTGTTAGAGCCTTTGCTTGATTATTCTCCCTCATAATGCGCTCTAGCATGTGAGTGCTCCTGATATGAGTAATGACTTCATTATAGATTTTATCAATTATTTCCCCATCATTGATGATATTTGCTTAAACTTGCTTGATTTGGTCTCTGATGTGACCAAGCTTCTGGTGAAGTGTAGGCTCCAGTTCAGCATCTGCCATAAATATGTCACTATTCAGAGCATCTAAAATATTAAGCCTCTTTAAGGCATTAAGCACAGCTCCCTCTGAGTCCTTGACTCCCTTAAACATTTCTTCTTTCAAAGTCCTTAGCTCAGTGTATAACCCATGATGCTTGGTTACCACTGTGATCAGAGCATTAAGGCCATCAACAACAACATTCAAGAGAGCTGTGTTGTCTTTATTTTCTTTGCTCAGAATGCTATACCCAACAAGCACCTTCAACATTACTTCCAACAGAGGGTTGGATTTATCAATAATAGAATTCCTGAAGTCTCTCTCGTCATTCAACACTTTGCAGTTACTCTCATATATCTTCTCCATCTGCTTTTTGAGTTCTGCAACTTCTAACTTCAATCCACCAGCCTGCCTATCTACAATAGATAATAAAGGCAACAGATAGGATACTATTGCATTCAAAGAGAATTGGGTAGGTACAGATCTAAAGTGGGCTTTCATCTCTATTACAGCCTCTAGAAATCCTTGCACTGGCTCTACAGCCTTTGCAATCCTCGTCAGGACATCCTTAGACAATAAAGATTTTGCTATCGTAACATCAATCTCAGCATCAGTCCTAAGTCTCGGAAATCTTGCCCTCCCATTCTCCTTATGTCTCCCAATAACTTAACTTCTGGGTTGAATTGGGGTTATGGTTGAGGTTGTTGAGGTTGTTGTGGTAGTTCTGGAATCTCCTCAATAATTGGAGGTCCTCTAATTGGTGGAAGTCCTTCTAAATATAATTATTCATGCATAGGAGATCCAATTGGTGAAAGGTATGGAATGATGGTTGTTTAGTTAGAATCTGCATTAAGTGTTTGGTAAGAGGCTTGGTTGTTTTGGTTTGTGTTGGATGTGGATGGTGTTTGGCTTTTAGGCAAGGGTAAGGTACAAATTAGTGTAGGTGAGAGTGGTGTTTCAGTTAAGGTGTTTGGGAAAGCAAATGGTTCTTGGTTTTCTTCCTTTTCTCTATCAGCACCTTCAACAACGGACTCGTTGACCTGAGTTTGAGCTTTCTCAGTCAGCTGAGCTCCTTGCTCAACTACTTCATCCTCCTTATCTTCTAGATCACCTTTATCTTCATCTATTATCACCTTCCTACTTCAACAGACCTCTCTTCCTTTCCTTTCTAGCTTCCTTAGCATCATCAGTAGTCAGAGTGACTTGATGGTCAGAGTTCAGCACATCAAATTCCACAGCTTTTACTTCTATAACATTATCTTCCTCACCGTCATGCTCTTCCTGATTCTCAATTCCTTCAAGAGCTCCTATCATCTCATCAACCACTTCTGGCACATCTTTCTCAAATAGGCTAGCAATAATAGACTGTAAAATTTTTTGAGTATCAGTCTTAACTTTGGCTATTCCTTCCTCAGCCTTTCTTCTAATTTCAGCCTATATCTCCTCCTGCTTCTTTCTAATTCTTTCTTCCTCAACAGATTTTACTCTTTCAGCCTCTTCAAGATCTTGGACTACACTAGTCCATCTTTTTACCATAAGCTTCTTCTTTGGCTGACCTACTTGAGGAATAGGAACTGATGTAGCTTCCTTTCCCTTTGTAGTCACCATATCTAGCTAAGTATCCTCTTTCTCTCCCTCTTTAGGGGCATTTCTTCTCTTAGTTCCTCCTCAGCCTGCTTTTCCTCTTCTATCTCCTTTGGAGGCAGCTCTCTAACCTTCTCCTCCTTGGTTCCCTTTGTAGATCTTATCTTCTTAGGAACTTGGCCAACTGCAGGAATAGAGGTCGCTGAGCTCCCTTTCTTGGCCTTTTTGGAGTCCTTCTTGACCTCCTTTTTACCTCCCTACTTTTTAGGTACTTCTTCTCCCTTCTCAGCTCTGAGCTTGGTAATCTGCTCAAGCTCGCTAGCCACAAAGTAATCCAAGGTCTGATTTTGCCTTAGGATCCTTGACTCTGACCTCCCCTCTCCTCAACTTTATATACTTCATGTTAGAAGGTCTCTCATTTGCTCTTAGTCCATAAAAGTGGGCATTGCTGAGTACCCTAGACTCAATTATCTTCAGCTAAATATTATTCTTTATTGCCCATCCTTCCATGTCGAGCTCATAAGCTCTACAAATCTCTATTATGAGCTAGCCATATACCAGATGCTTGGTAACCTTAAAAAATCTATACAGAAGCCAATGGCCAATTGATACTCATCCCATGCTTCAAAGCATATGCAAATACCCTTTCAAACTTTGAACATCTCCCTGTAGAGCCTGTTTTGGGAAAAAGAACTTTAATAACAAGCTCATGGGCTTGCTTTCCTTCCTTGGTGAACATTAAGGTGATGAGTTCACTAGCCTTGTAATCTTCAAGAACCTTATAATCTGTGGGGATATCTACGTGCTCTTCATCCTTAATCACCCTCAGCCTGATTCCTCTTTCGAGCATCCCTAATATCCCTACAATCAACTTGGGAGTAACATAGACTTTTCTCTCCATCATTGTAGTTACAAAGAGATCTTTTTGTCCTTCCACCAAATGGATTCCATGAAAGAATCTTAGAACTATCTCCTCATAGCAGCCATTGGGAAGTTCAAAGAACCTTCTCAAGTGGTGCTGGCGCCCCCACTTCCCAAACCTTTCATTACTAGAGAAGCTTAGCATATCTACGACCATTGGACTATCCACTTCAGTCTTCTCTATAGAGCACCATTCAGTACGGATATACTTCATTCCGGTAGGGATTAGAAGATTTTCCCTCTTGTTGAATCCAATCGCAATTTTCGTGATATGGTCTTGAGTTGTGATCCAACAAGTATTCTTTTTATTTCTTACAAACAACTGCTTCTTAGAACTGGGTTCTGCTGGTCTTCATGATGAACTCGCCATTGAAATTGCTTGAAGAAACTTGAAGAATTTTGGAAAATTTTGAGAGATGTTTGCAGAAAAGAAATTTGGTAAAGTAACCTTTCCTCTTTCTGAACCTCCCTTTAAATAGATAAAAACTCCTCGCTAAACCTGCAAAGCTACGTGTATGACTCATAATCCATGGTCTTAAGATTCAACGGTGAGATTTTATAACATATACCATAGGATTAATGAAGATAAAAAATATGAGATAACTGCTACTGAATATGGATCATTTCATAACTTGCTACCTTTTCTATCAAGTTTAAATTTGAAAGATAACTGGTGATAATTAATGACGTGTCCATAATTCAAGCAGCAAAAGAAATACTTCACCTAATTTGCAGAAGCTTAGAGTGTGCCTTAATTTAGTCAGCTCTAGAATAGGTCAGAGTGGAAAGTATTTCTTTAAATTGGATTGGACATTCCGATCAGCTATCTCAGAGTATTGAAGTGATCCTTTCCAATGGGCTTTGTGAATATGTTAGCTTGTTGTTCTTCAGTAGGAATATAGGTGAGCTTAACTTCTCCTTTTACCAAATGATCCCTTATAAACTGATGCCTAATATTGACATGATTCATCCTACCATGTTGAACTGGATTCTTAGATAGGTCAATTGCACTCTTGTTGTCACACATGAATTCAAGACAATTAGACTTTATAAAATAATCCTCCAGTTGCTGCTTGATCCATAGTAGTTGTGCTACATAACTTCCAGCACCTATGTACTCAGCCTTAGCTGTACTCAGAGCAACAGAAGTCTACTTCTTACTATACTATATTACTAGACAATCAGCAAGGAAATGACAACCTCATGTGGTTCTTTTCCTTTCAAGTTTATCTCTTCCATAATCAGCATCTGTGTATCCTCTCAGAGTGAAATCTGTATTACTTGGATACCATAGACCTGCATCAATAGAGCCTTACAAATACCTGAGAATACTCTTAACATCAGCTAAGTGAGATTCTCTAGGGTCAGCTTGATATCTTGCACAATAACATACAACATATTGAATGCCAGGCCTACTAGCAGTTAAGTAAAGTAGAGAACCAATAATACCTCTGTAGAGCTTACACTCTACAGGTTTACCTTCCTCATCTTTACTCAAAATTATATCAGTGGCCATGGGTGTTGACATTGGCTTAGCTTTATCCATGTCAAACTTCTTGAGAACTTCCTTGGCATACTTAGCTTGGCTGATGAAGATTCCAATTTTTCCTTGCTTGATTTGCAAACTAAGAAAGAAATTAAGTTCTCCCATCATTGACATTTCAAATTCCTTCTTCACCTACTGACTGAACTCTTTGCATAGCTTTTCATCAGTTGCACCAAATATGATATCACCAACATACATTTGGACTAACAACACATCTTGATGCTTCTTCTTGATAAACAGAGTTGTAGCTGCTTTTCCTCTAACATAACCTTTGTTGATTAAAAAGTTAGTCAGTCTCTCATACCAAGCTCTTGGAGCCTATTTCAGTCCATATAGAGCTTTCTTCAGCTTGAGTACATGATCTGGATACTTGAGGTCTTCAAAGCCTAAGGGCTATCTGACATAGACTTCCTCTTGAATATAACCATTAAGAAATGCACTCATAACATCCATCTAAAATAACTTGAATTTCATATGGGATGCAAAAGCACAAAGAATTCTTATAAATTCAAGTCTTGCTACTGGTGCAAATGTTTCTCTATAGTCAATGCCTTCTTGTTTATTGTAGCCTTGAGCAACTAGTCTGGCCTTATTTCTGACAACATTTCCAGCTTCATCTAGCTTGTTCTTGAAAAGACATTTGGTGCCAATGATTGACTTTCCTTTGGGTTTCTCCACCAAATCCCAAAGATCATTTCTTCTGAATTGGTCTAGCTCTTCTTATATTGCAATCATCCAGTTGTCATCAAACTCAGCATCTTCAAACTTCTTTGGTTCAATTAATGAAACAAATGCTAAATGGCTCATCATTCTGTTCAGCTGACCGCTTTTCAACACTAGATTTTGCACACTATCAAGAATCTTCTTAACTGGGTGATCTCTCCTTGCTCTAACTTCTTTTGGTAGATCAGAACAGCTCACTGAGCTACTATCGTTGGTTAAGCATCTACATCATCACCAAAGTTGATTGATTGGTCCAAGTCAACTTCATCTACTTCTTTTTCTGGTACTGGATCAAGAATAATAATGGGTTGATTGACTGATTCGCTGACTTGATCCTTTTCTCTTCCATTATCACTGGCTTCTCTACCTGCATTGTTTGTTTTTATCAAAATCTACATGCATGGAATCCTCTAAAATACCAGTCCTCTTGACATACACTCTGCATGCCCTAATGTGTGTTGAGCAACCCAGAAAGATTCCTTCATCAGCCTTGGGGTCAAATTTAGCCAATTGGTCTTTAGTGTTTAGTATGAAGCATTTACAATCCAAGGCCTTGAGATGACCAACCTTGGGCTTGTGCCCCTTCTAAACTTTATAAGGAGTTTTATTCAAAACTGGGCAAATTTAGAATGTAATAAGTTGTGTTAACAGCCTCTCCCCAGAAATACTGTGGCGGATTGTTATCACTCAGCATAGAATGACCCATCTCTGCAATAGTGCGATTCTTCCTCTTAATAACCCCATTCTGTTGAGGTGTATGAGGGGCAAAAAAATTATGGTCAATACCATGCTTAGAACAAAATTCCTCAAACTACCTATTTTTTAATTCTCTTCCATGGTCACTACAGATTCTATTAATTTTAAGGTCTTTTTCATTCATGATCCGGGTAGCCAATCTAGAGAATGATTTAAATATTTCATCTTTGCTTGCTAGCAAGACAATCCAAAAGAACCTGATCAGATCATCTACAACCATAAGGGTGTATTTCATTCCACCTAGACTTATTTGCACAACAGGCCCAAACAAATCCATCTGTAGAAGATTAAGGGGACGAGAAGAAGATATATCAGCTAATGATTTAAAGGTCTTCCTAAATTGTTTCCCAAGTTGGCATGCTGAGCAAAGTCTATCTTTTTCAAAGGCTAGATTGGGTAAACCCTCAACAAGTTCTTATTGGCTAATTCGGACAGATGGTCATATTGATATATCCTAACCTTCTGTGCCATAGCCATGAATTCTCCTCCTTAGAAACTAAGCATATTTCATTAGAGCCGGGGGATAAATCAAACATATAAACATTATTAATTCTAGGAGCATAAGGAATAGTTTGGTCAGAGTTACCATCAATCACTGAGCAGCCCGCTGAGTCAAATAGCACTTTCCTGCCTTTGCCACACAGCTGAGCAACGCTTAGTAAGTTGAACTTTAGGCCTTTCACTAGAGACGTATTATCAATTTAAGGCTTCACTCCTATAGTGCCATTGCCAACCATCTTTCCCTTTTTGTTGTCTCCAAAACTGACACTTCCATTTCTTCTTCGCTCCAATGTGATGAATTGTTTTTCATCACCTATCATATGCCTCAAGCATCCACTATCCAAATACCACATTCTGCTATCATTAGTGGATCTCAAGCTCACCTATAAAATAATTAAGTTTTCTTAGGTACCCATGCCTTTTTCCCTCCCTTGTCAGTGGTGTCATCCTTGACCAGTCATACTCATCATAGTGACCATTTTTGTGCCTACACATGACTGTCGCATGTCCTGGCTTACTATAAAAACTATAAGCTATCTTAGGATTAGGCTTGCTCACTTTACTCTTTTGAGAAACCTTCTCAGAGTGGTGAGTGCAGTTACTCTGAGTATTCCTACTAGGTTGAGGAGGGGCCTCAAAGCTGTTAATTCAGTAGCTAGCTCATCTAATCTCTTAGTGAGTTTGTTGTTATATCCACTTTGGTACTCAGCTTTTTCCATCAGGTATAAGATATCAAGTGAGGTAAAAGAATTAACATCTTCTAGATCATCACACCTCCTCTGAAGTGCTTTGATGTATTTGGTTGACTTCTTAGTCACGTTAATAACATCATTAAGTATTGCGACAAGCTCATCTGAAGACAAAGGGGGTTCAGCATTTACCTTAGTGTGGTTTCCTTTGTCTCTGCTCTGGTCAGCTGATTATTTGGTAGTGGAAGTAGTTGGTTGGTCAGCTGACTCTGAGTGAACTAGATCATCCTTAACTATGAGACACACATTTGCAGAATCTTATGCCTCTTCATCTGAGGATGATGACTCTTGTTCATAGTCACTCCAGGTAGCAGCAAGGGCTTTCTTACTCTTCTTCTTCTTGAACTTGTCCTTCTTAGCCTTAGGACAGTTCAACTGAATATGCCCCTTTTCACCACATTTAAAGCATTTGATATCTTTGTTATGCTCTTTGTTATACTCCTTTCATGGTCTATCATCTACTCCCTTGTTATACTTGCCTGTCTTTCTGAACTTTTGAAAGTTCTTATCTTTTCCTAAGTATCTTATAAAATTCTTGGTCATTAGAGCTATTTCTTCTTTTTTATCCTCTGGATATCCTTGCTCAGAGGAATCTTCTTCTTCATCATTAGCTCTTAGAATAACTACTCTGCTTGAGCTCTCTTTCTCCTTGTACTTGTGCTTCTTAGACCCATCTTCATATTGCTTTAAGGACATCTCATGAGTCAGCAAGGTTCCTATCAACTCATCAAACTTATATGTCTTTAAATCATGAGCTTCTTTAGTAGCACTCTTCTTGGCTTCCCATTCTTTAGTCAAACTTCTAAGAATCTTCTTGATAGTCTCTTCTTTTGTGAAGGTCTTGCCAAGTCTTTTCAGCTCATTAACTATATTTATAAACCTGGTGTTCATGTTAGAAATATCCTCCTTTGGTTCATGTGGAACCACTCATAGTCCCTCATAAGGATATTGATCTTGGACTCTTTCACCTTGTCAGTACCTTCATAAGTTACTTCCAACTTCTTCCATATCTCTTTAGCTGTCTTGCATCCAAAAATGCAATTAAACTCAGTAGCATCAAGAGCACAGTGAAGATAGTTGATAGCAGCTGTATTTTTCTTTCAGTCTGATCAAGTCCTGATTGTCCCATTCATCAGAGTACTTATCAACCTTTACTCTATTTTTTATGATGGGGGGAACATATGACCCTTCTACAATAGCCATCCAAGCATGCATGCTTTGTGACTGGATGAAATTCTTCATCATGTTCTTCCAATAAGTATAGTGCTCTCTATTGAACATTGGAGGCCTGGTGACTGACATGCCTTCAGGCAGAATATAAGTTTGGGCTCTTCCACTCGATTCTCCTTTGTACGCTATGGTCTTTGTCTCAAAGATTATGAAATCTGTGAAATGAGAACGACTCTGATACCACTTGTTTATCCCTATGCATACACTCACTAAGTCAAAAGGGGGGTGAATGACTCACTCAATAACTTATGAAACTTTTTCACGAAAATTACTGGCTCCGCTGAGTGAGCTTGGCTGGTTGAGTGAAAACCTGGAAAATGTGATTAAGTAAACAACACTGAGATTTTTATACTAGTTCAGCAACCTGTGCTTACATTCAGTCCCGAGAGAGTGTCTCTGCTTTAATTTACTAATCTCAACTCCTTTACCTTAGGAGGAGAAGCCTTTCACAAATTTCCCAATTACAGTAAGTACCCTCCAAACCGTAATCGCTCACCCACTGACTAGAATACCCACTTCAATCAGCAACTCACAAAGAGTCTAAACAAGAGTTAGATTTAACTTATAAAATGTTGATCCAATTACAAATGATCTAATATTACAATTGAATGATCTATACTATTCTCTCTTGTTCTAAAGCAGATTCTAGTTGAGTTGTGCTTTCTTGCTTGAACTTCTTTAAAGCTTGTATTTTGATAGAGATTAGCTTCTAGAGAAATTTGGGTGTAATCACTACGTTCTAACGCTTGCCTTCTTGCTCCTTTAATAGTTGGATTTGAGAAAGTAGTCGTTGAACTTATCTTGGCATCTTCTGAAATTGACAGCTCATCTATCCACCCATTGCTTCTTCAAATCAATCCGTTAAGAGATAGAATTGCACCGTTGTGAGATAGAAAATCAATCTGTTAGATTGAGATTCGAGCTTCAATTTTAATCCTTTATCGTTTGATGCCAGTCTTCCGTTAGAGAAAACTCGTGCTAACTTGCCACGTGTCTTCACCCCATTCCCTCTGGTATTCTGACATGTTGCAGAGTGCACGATACAAGGTTGGTAGATCTGCTGCCCAAATTGGCAAATGACTTTTTGCAGCTTTGCTTTGGAAGACTTTGTCATTTTCTTCATAATTCTGTGTCTTGTCAAGGCATGAATTTTTTTTGTCTTTATCTCATTAATGTTCCTACAAAAAGTAACACTAAAAGCAAAGATACTTTTACCTTAAATGGTAAGGCCACTAGTGTTGACAGACTTAAAGTAACTCAGCCGAAATGATAAATTATAAAGTACACAGCTGAGACAAAATCTAAATATCAAGCGTTGAGTGAATATTACTACGTCAGCAACTAAGTAGATACTCAGCCCAGAAACAACTCAGAGTTAAACTAAATAGCTAGGTCAGCGGAGACTTGAAATTCTACCCTTGAATTTGCTAACTCCACAAACAACCATAGACTATTTATTTTAACATCATTATTGATTTAATTAACTCAAATTGAACTTAATTGTTATGATCAAAACTTAAGCACTACTTAATCAGTCAAACTCGTGTTTGGTTCAACAATTACCATTCTAATTAAATAATAATAATAATAATTGATTATAATAAGGCCTAATACATCCCTATCCCATGAACTTGTCCCTGATAGTCCATTGCCTCCTTAAACTTTCAAAGGCTCCTTTCGCCCCCTTTAACTTGTCTAAGCTAAATCAATCATATGTTGAAGAGTATATTACACTCTCCGCCACATGTTAAATTTAAAAAGTCAACCCAATAATAAGTTGACATGTGGTATATATCATTAAAGTTACAATTTAATCCCTAAAAAGTTGCAATAAAGTCCTTACAAAATTAAATTCTTTTAAAAATTTCATCCTCAACCTCTCAATCAATTTTTATGTTACTTTCTCTTTTTCTATCTTTCAAATCTATTATCAATTATAGAAAGGAATTGGAGTAAAGATAAAACTGAGTTTGAAAACCCAACAATCAGTATGAACAACCTAATTCAATCATTCCATTTTGTTATCCGTTACTCTCTGAACTCAAATTTATGTTTACTAATCAAATTTCAAATCTCATGAACGTTTACTCAATTTTTTCTCTTTTACTTCCTCCCTCTTTTTAGCTGCATCTTTGGCGTAAATTAGAATTGAAATTGGGTTCATTAAATTCTCAATTTCTCCCTCTTCCTCTGTGACTTATTTGTCAGCGAGAAGCATTTGCGGCTTCAACTTCATCACAACTGGATCCGATGACTTACAAAAATCAAATCTGAAGCTTGTTTTTCGTCGTCTACATTCCATCATTCATAGGCTTTGAAACCGTATTGGAAACTCCAAAAAACTCCATTTTTTCCGGTACTCTTCAATTTGACGATCTAGGTTTTTCGTCAAAAATAGAAAAACACTCAATTTTGACTTCTTTTTATGATTTTTTTCTGAACCATTTTGAATCGAAAAGCTTCGTGAATGCCTCCGCTTCCATGACAGCCGGAGTTAATTTTATGGCAAACCCAATAACAAATAAGTTAAAGCCAAGTGATTAATTATAGCTTTGCAGATAAGAAATTAGTGGATAAACATCGTTTCAACTAATGAGATTCGGAGTGAGATAAGGAATTTAGAGATTTAAATGAAGAAAAAAGAGGAAAAATTAATAGAAGAAGAGTCAATGGGGGAGCTTTTATGATCACCAAAGATGAGATGTTTTTTTGCTGCAATGGCGAAACTTTCATCACAAGAGCTCGTTGGAAGGATTATTGACGGCGGTGGCAGAAGAGAGAGTAAACAATCGGTAAGGAGGAGATGGTGCTCTGTTGATGTTGTAAGGGAGGTGATGGGTTATTAGGGACAAATTCAGGGGGCTTGGATGTATTAGACCTTATAATAATAAATAACAATAAAAATTATAAATATAAAAAAATTAATAATTAAATAATATAATAAATAATAAATAAAGTTTATTAATATAATATTTATGAAATAAGTAATATTAAATTATTACAAAATAATTATAATAATAATTATTATTTTTATTATTATGATAATAGTTATTTATAATAGTGAAAAATAATTATTAATTATTATTACTAATATATTTGAATTTTGTTAATTATAATTATAATATCAAATAATATTTTTTATAATTTATAAATTAGTTACAATATTTAAATTTAGTAAAATTAGTACATAATAATTAAACAAATGTCAAGTGTATTTTTCTCCCCAATATCATGTATAATATGTACTATAATCTTCATGAGGTTTATACAATAATAATTAATAATATTGGTTTTCCATATAGTGAAATCCTAATTTCTCCTAATTTATTTTCATGATGATTTGACTTGATATTTTAATTTAGGGATATTGTATAAAATGCACCCTTATGGCATTTGTATTTATAAAATGCACCTTTTTTAAACCTATTTATTATATACCCATTTTTAATAAACTAATTCAATCTTTACACCCACACCAATTTTCAGTTATTTTGGGAATCCCTATGTAGGAGATCACAATTTGATTATCTTGCAGCATTCAAATTCTGATTTCTTCCCAAAGCATTAGTTACAATCGTTTTAGCATCTTTGAGTTGCTCATCCACAACTGAATCAACTTTCGCCAAGAAAACCATCTCCTCCCACAAGATCGCCATCTTCTCCAAATCCTATTGCCAGTCCGACTCTCTCTCTGCTCTTTTTCACTTCCGCCATTAATCTAATTGCTGAATCCAATTTCATTTCATAATTGTGAATCTGTGTTAGAGTTTTCTCTTATTGTACGAAGATCTGTTTAAACAAATGTTTCTATTGATTTCTAAGATCAGAGTCTATTTTTTTGTATTTAAGAGATTGTTTAGGCTGTTGCGTACAGTGTAGGAGGCACTATTTTTTATTTCTTGAATTCTATTTCGTTTTATGTGTAAATTATAAATGAAGAGATGTAACCAATTGCAATTATGTTAAATTGAAATTTGAGGATTGGTTCTACAGATACTGCAAGAGGGCCAAAGGAGTTTTCAAAGAGTTAAATAAGGTATCACATGTTGTTGAACTTGATCAAAGAGGTTTGTTCACATTCTTCATCTTTAAAATCGTTAGGAGCAGATTGTTGGTATGATTTTGTATATCTGATTTGTGGTAAAACAACCGGTGGATTGTATTGTTTGAGCAACACTCATTATTGTGAATCTGTGCTCTTGCACTTTATACCAGATATGTGTTTAATAGAGATGATTGAAGTAGTTAACAGGTTAGAAGCGGGTCAAAATTGCAAAAATGGTGGTCGGCGGCAGCAGTAGCGACAAAACTAGGTGAAACTGAGGAAAAATCAATAGATAAGGTAAGACTGTGTATATTTGCTTATGTATATTGATATACATTATTTGTGTATATTTCTACCACCTTATTTGTTGTATAATACGTAATGTGATTTTTTCGGAATGGACAGGACAAATGGAAGAAGAGAATAGTTAAATCTGAAGCAATAACAACAAATGAGACAAGTCTTTCTTTGTACATTAGCAAATGTATATTGATATTCATTTTATTTGTATATTGTCACCATAATAGATATCTATGTAAGAAGGCAAAAATATGTCTGCGTATATTGTTTTAAGTATATTGATATACATTCTTATGTAGAATTTAGTTTGATAGTACTAATATGTCTATTATGATGTAAAATGTATATTAATATACAGTTTGTATATACAATTTATGTCATTTCCGTATTAGAGATAAAACTACTTGAAATGTGTTACTTCTAATATTGATTGCTTAAGGTTGTTTCATGATTATGTTTTATACTGATTTGAAATTGCGATATTACGGTATGATATACATTAATTGTTTCTTGTATATTATCAATATACATTTTATGCCCTTTTCGTATTACAGACAAAACTGCTCGAAATGTGTTACTTGTGATAAGCACAATTTTCCATTTGCGCCTTCACCCGTGCCTTGTGCCTTGTACCATCATGTTATACATTTTATTCAATTCGTATATCATCGTAGCCCATTTATGAATTATAATTCTTGAATATGCCTTGACATGTGCCATGTGACTTGCGCCTTGTACAATCATAGTATATAGCTTATTCAATTCGTATATCATCTATTGCGCTTGAGATTGCGCCTTGACATGTTCCTTGTGCCTTGTACAATCATAATATATAGTTTATTCAACTCATATATCATCAATATACACATTTTGGTTGGAACAATTCATAACTTAAATAATAATTGCAACGTTTCATTCTACAAAAAAATACTGTTACACTGCTCTATGTTTTAAACTAATATCATTAAACTGTAGCAGCTTTGTGTGAATCTTAAACCCGAGGTGGTCCACCCAATATCCAAATATTGTGCTTCTGAACTTTTTACCGATATGCTTGAGCAGATTGGCAATGACACGAATAATGTCGTTGTCCGATTCTATCATTAATCTGGTATTCCACATTTGCAAAATTCTGGTGTTGTAAACCAGTGATGACAGCTGCAATTCATAAAAAAGTTAGTATACATTTTGTATATACAGACAGTTTTAAAGATCTAATATCACTAATATTATAATAAATGTATATTAATATATGATTGTCAGTATACGGTTTGATTTATGAGTCATGTACATTAGTTGGTTTCCATATTCCAAATAAAAGAGATATCAGTATGCAAATAAGGTATATCAATATACAAATTGTTTACATCAATATTGTTCATGCGTGCACAATATCTTTTAGGCATGAACCTATATTGTACACCGTTACCAAAAGGGTTCATTTTGCCCACCCTAGGGTATTAGTATTGTTATGCATCAATATTGTACATGCATGCACAGTATCATTTAGGGGTAAGCATCTATACTATACATCATTAGCAAAATGGTTCATGTTTGCACAACCTAGGGTTTTAGTATCGCCAGGCATAAGTACTATTCGTGCGTGCAGAATATCTTTTGTGGGTGCTCATGCATAAACATTATTTATGAATGACGATACTAAAACCCTATGTTGGGCAAACATGAACCATTTTGCTAACAATATACAGTACAGATGCCTACCCCTAAAAGATACTATGCATGCATGTACAGTATACATCTTGACCTATGAGTCATGTACATTAGTTGGTTTCCACATTCCAAATAAAAGGGATATAAGCAATTTACAGCTGAGTTATTTTCAGCGATATAGTTTTTGCTGTAAAATGCTAATAGGCATTTTCTATACGGACTGTATATCAACAATACATTTGTATATCAGCAGAATACATCACAAATCATAACACAATAATGGTTGTATATTAGTTGGTTTCCATGTACAAAATATAAGTAAAACCATCATACAAATTGCAGACAGTGATGACATCATACAAATTGAGTTATTAACATCATATAGATTCTGTTGTATATTGCTGATAGGCAATTTCTATCCAAACTGTATATCATCAATACATCTGTATATTAGCAGTATATATCACAAATCATAACACTACAACAACTATACATTAATTGGTTTTCATGTACAAAATATAAGTAAGACCATCATACAAATTGCAGACAGTGATGACAACATACAAATTGAGTTATTTACAACATATAGATTCTGTTGTATATTACTAATAGGCATTTTCTATCCAGACTGTAAATCACCAATGCATCTGTATATCAGCAGTATACACCACAAATCATAACACTACAATGGTTGTATAGTAGTTGGTTTCCATGTACAAAATATAAGTAAAACCAGCATACAAATTACAGAAAGTGATGACATCATACAAACTGAGTTATTAACAAACTATAGTTTCTACTGTATATTGCTAATAGGCATTTTCATCTAGACTGTATATCAGTAATACAACTGTGTATCAGCAGTATACAGCACAAATCATAACATTACAATGGTTGTATATTAGTTGGTTTCCATGTACAAAATATAAGTGAAACCAGTATACAAATTGCAGTACTCAAATTCTTACCTCATTTGATGTTTCGTCTTTGGAAGACGTCGCTTTCTTCTTCCTAATTCCCTGAAAAATTTTGAAACAAAATTAGTTTGAAACAAGATTATTCCAATTAAATGAAAACAAGTTTATACACAATTACCAAAACGCTTTAGTATGGCTTTATTCCGCATACAATATAAAGTGTATATCAATATACATATTTCAGTATACATATTCTTACATTGTTCGATGTTTTAAAATCGGAATCAGTTTTTGTCCGTTTCCCCTTTCCCTATAAAATTCAAATTCCAAATTAGATGGAAACTAGGTTTTCCCAATTTACAGACAGACGTATATCAATATACAGAAAAATTACCTTATCAGTGCCTTATTCGCGGGTTCCTTGGAGTTCCTATTCCCGTGGTCCATTATCAGTCTTTTTTCCCTCCTTACCGAAGTGCTAGTTCTCATTCAAGCACTTATTGAAATCCTTGTTTCACCGATTGACGGGATTAGAGGGGGTGAAATTAACGGGATCCGAAAAACAGGTGGGATGCGAGCGGTGAAATTGACGGGATTCCAAGGACCAGCGGCAGAATTCGATTACGATTTTAGGGATGATGGTGAGAACGATGGAATCGATTTTGAAATTGAGGGGATTAGTGTTGTTCTTTGCATGCGCGGTTTGTAGATTTGGATTGGGGTGAGAACGATGGTGATAAAGATGGAACCGATTAATTAGGGATTTTAGATTTGGGGTGAAAACTGACAAAATTTGTATTTTATGAATTAAAATCTCTGAATGTGCATTTTGTGAAATATAGATTTCTATTTTTTAAATACTTATCTCCTATAGGTGCATCTAGCTAAGTTACCCTTCAATTTAATTAGGATTCTTCTTAAGACATAAAACTAGTAAAAACTAAAATTATATTAGGTCTTGGTTTCTTCCCAATTGTTTTGCTTATAATTCTTATAAGAAGTATTGTATATAGAGTGAAAATGAAACATATTTATAATAGATGTAAAGTTTATTTTTTCCTCAATATCATGTTCAGATATATACAACATCATATTTATAAAATCATATATTATTTTTTACCATCTCATGTAAACATGTAGTTAAATGAAATGGAATGAGCTAAACTATTATTATAAATAAATAATATAAGTTAAATAATAGTGAATAATAATCTTATTCAAATAGTTTTTAATTACAATTAGTATTTACTTGTAATTATAATAATTAATTATAATTATTAAAAAAATTTATCATTTAATATTAAATATAAGAATTATATTTTATTATTAAATATTATTTAAAATAGTTTTGATAATTACTTTATTTATCATCGAATATTGTCATAATTATTAATAACTATTTATTATAATTTATTACTGCTAATTTATTATATTTATATTTATTATAAATTAATATTTAATTAAATTTTTAATTAAAATTAGATGCTATTATATTCATTACTAGTATTATTCATTTTATTATTATATATTTAAATTAATTAATATCATTTAGTATTATTATTTTAATTATTATTATTTATGATTATTAGTTTTAAAAATAATTAGTTTTTTTATTATTATACATAATAATAATTCAAATTTATTAATATGTATAATTAATAATTTAGTTCAGTTCAGTCCAAAAGAACAGAGTCTTATTTAGTTACTTTTCATTGCACAGTTTTCTTTCTTAATCTAATTTATATATTATATTTATTTTTGAATTAATCAATATTATTTTTTAACCAAAAAAATTTAAAACCAGTTATTATTATTTGAAATGTAAATAACTGGAGATAAAAAATTAGAAAAAATAATCTTTCTTTCTGAAGTCTTTTAGATAAAGATTATCATAACGTAGAGAAAATTAATTTTATTGATATATTTTATAATTTTATGATTGACCAGTTTAAAGTTAATATAAAATAAATGTTCTACTTGAATTTATACTTTAATATTTTTAATTCACTTATAATGTTTTCAATAAATAAAATCTAAGATATGATACAAAACGGAAACTAACTATTTCGAAAACTGGGAACTAAAAAATTTAAAAAATAAAAATAGAAAATGAAAACAATTTTTTCAACCAAACATGCCGTATAAGTTGCAAGTAATTTCTAGGGAGAACACCTCATAGTGTGAAATGTTTTGAGAAATAGTTATTTTTGCCTCATTTGAATAAAATAATTTCTTGTCAACTTTAGCTTAATTACTTAAAGCTTATATTAAGTTTCTAATTAACTAAAATACGCTTTCCATAACTTCTTCACGCTATATTCATTTTATTACTTACTTTTACATGCTTTTCATTATAACATAACTATATCAGATTTATATCAGATACAAAACTGTTATATTTCTGTTATATATTCATCAAACACTTGATCTAGACTTATAGTAGCTTAATTCATATTCCTATCTAATACAACACTGTTATAAATCTGTTATATATATTCATCAAATACTTGTATTAGACAATTATCATGCTTGTAACATATATATAACAAAAATGTATTAGATATGTAACAGATATAAAGAAACACTTCATTCATATTTCTATCTGATACAATACTGTTATAAATCTGTTACATATTCATCAAACACTTGTATTAGACATTTATCATGCTTGTAGCAGATATATAACAGATATGTAACATATTTATAATAGACTTATAATAGATACAAATACATCTAATATCATTCTTAGCTCTTTTGTATCAAAGTATATAAAGTGTTTGGCTAATCAAAAAGTCATATATATATATATATATATATATATATATATATATATATATATATATGATACAAGTCTATTATATGTCTAATATATATGTGATACAAATCTGTTATATGTATGATATATATGTGTTACAAATCTGATATATATATATATATATATATATATATATATATATATATATATATATATATATATATGACATATTTGTAGTAGATGTATAACATATTTGTAGTAGATATATAATAGATGTATAACAGATACAAAAGAACATCTAAATCAATGTCAAAACAAAAAAAAACGCAGCAAAATTCCTCTTCAATTGCTCAAAATCAATTCGAAATTATTTTAGTGAGAAAAAATTGTAGATGGAAAGAAAAACGCAGATCAGTATTGATTGAAAGAGATGCAATCAGTATTGATTGAAAGTACATATATTATAGAAGGAAAATCGCTAATGAATAAAGGATTTAGGATTAAAAATCGTAAAAACGAAGAATTGCAATATCTGTTATGGAGAAAACAAGACAAAATTTTGATTGAAAGAGCTATGTTTTTCCTGTTTTAACTGAAAAAGCCTGCAATTGGTGTTTATATATGGCGTATTTCAGTTGTTAACTTTTCAAAAAATTCCAGATGAGAGACGCGCATTATTTTATGATAGTTAGGTAATTATTTTTCCTAAATTGAGGCAATTTGGTGCTTTTCCCAAATATTTTCACTAAAAAATGGTGCATAATAGAAATTAACGTACAGTAACCTGTCTTGCAAAATTTTACCTCCCCCAATCGGTAACTTTGCTCTAAAAGAAGTTAAACACTGAAAAGGCCCAAAGGCCAAATTAGTCCAGACCTGATCGAGCTTAACCTACATCAGGCATTTTCATCAACCAGCAACAGAGCGGGAGACTGTGGTGGCTAGGCTACCAAATAACTGATATACTTCCTCAGGGGAAGAGGACGACCAATCCACATAATGGCCGAAGAGGCGATTTTAGGCTATTTGCAGAATCACGATGTAATTTCTGACTCTGGTCAGTTCGCCGCTGAAAGGGGATTTGACCATAGCGAAATCGTCAATGTCGTCAAAAGCCTCTTTGGTTTTCGCTTTGTCGACATCCAGGTAATAATTCCTACCTTTTCCGCATACTATCTACTCATATATGTTTGTTTTTCACATGTGTGCTTAAGGCACGTATGTTATTCATTCAACTACTAGTGAAATGAAGCAATAAGTGTTTAATCGCACGATTGGAAGGATAGGCAGCTGTAGTGAATGCTGAATTTCAGACTCAAATAGACTTTAAATGGAGCATGTTGAACTTATGTGGTTGAGATGTTTCAACGTAACATTGAAGCAATTAATGTGGATTACTGAGTAGTTTGTTTACATGCCAGGATATCAAGAGAGAGACATGGGTGCTTACCGAGGAAGGTAAAATGTATGCTGCTGAAGGATCACCTGAAGTGAAGCTGTTTTTGGCTGTACCAGTGGAGGGTAGCATCACAAAGGATGAGTTGCAGGTTATTATTCTTTTTGTTCATTGTTTTTCACTGTCTGTAACATTAACCTTACAATGCTATAAGCATTTCTTTCTTTGTTTTTACATTAAGTTTGAAGTTAAGGATCAGGATATTGAGATATACTGTTCTGTTATTATCTTTTCTTCTCTTTTTTTTTGATGAAATGTTATTATCTTTTCTAACATAGACTTGTTAAAACTATTAATTTGTGCAGAAAAAGCTCGACCCTGCAGTGTTCAAAATAGGTTGCTCACAGGCTGGAAAGAATAAATGGGTGGAAATGGGAAAGCAAATATCTAGAAAGGTAGAAATTACGAAAGTTATGTGCTGTATTTTTCATACTGCCTGTGAGATGCCTTAAACTAGATTTAGACTCTGTTTATTCTGTATGAAATTGGTCATAATTGAATGATATATCTTTTAGGCCATTATTTTTTCCTTTTCTTGTTAAGTGAAGATACAGTATATACTTCATTATCTATGCACCCTCATACTAATAAGTAATAATCATTCCAGGAGCTGTTTTAATTTGAAAATGCATATGAATATGAGCATGTGGAACCTGTGCTGTTGTCTTATTTCATTTATATTTCATTTTAGGTTCAACATGTGGAAGACAAAGTGAAGGACCTGCTTTTGAAGATCCAAGATGGGCAGGTGTGTAATGTTCTTGAGGCTTTTGATCCCCTGTAGCTCTTCAATCCTTAGTGATACTTTTAACTCTTGAGTTAATTTTGCATTTTTCAGGCAACACGTAAAGAGATTAATGCAACAACTGTTGATGTCTCTTCATGTTTTAGGTGTATAAGTTGTATGATAGAGTAGAGTGCTGGGTGCTCATTATAAAGTCTTGGAATATTTCAAAATTCAATTTAGTAACAAAAGTATATTGTTATTACCAAATTTTGGCCTTTGCTAATTTTCTTGAGCATTAATTGAAGCTGTCATATCAGCAAATTTAACATAATTCTAATTAATTTCTTAAGCTTGCATAAAGTCTATTATTTGTGTGGTTTCGCATGAGCCAACTTGTGGAGTGTTAGGACTATCCACACATTTGAACACATATATTCATTGTAATATAGTTTATTTATCATTATTAAAGTCCAGAGGGTTGATAAATTTTGAAAATCTCTGACAGTCAAATTTATACTGCATATGAGAATGGCTGAAAGTATAGCAGCTTAATCAAGACATATAAGACTGGCTTTGAATTTTGGGAAGTTTCTCTGCCTATCTGATGGGTAGAGTAGCAGCTTATAGTTAGGTTTGGGCTCCTCTAGTAAAGCCCGTTTATTGATGACTGATTATCACATAGCCCCATTTCTATCCATACTAGTAACTTTTGTTGGTCTTTTCTGCATTTAGTTCAGAAATTACTTATCAAACCTGTTATTCAGACCTTATGCATGGATATTTTGTAGATTCTTCATTTGAAGTAATTGTTTTCATTTTTTTTTATCTTTTTGTGTTGTTGCAGGAAGTAGACAAAGACAGTATCAATGCGCTGAAAGCAAGAAAGCTTATTGTTTTACAGTTAATAACCACAATTTCCTTAGTATTATTTAATTAGTACATTCCCTTTTATATGTTGGGGCCTAAAACCTCTCTTGTTTAGCACCCGATATCATTTACACATCATGCTTGTGATCTAGGACATGGAAAGGCTACTCAGTGAGAAAAGGTCCCAGTTATGCACCAAAAAGAAAGAAACCTGCCACGGACTTGACTCGAGAAAATCTACAGAGGTATATTGTTTCTCGTTACCTAATTTGTTTGCACTAAGTATTCACCTTGTTTGTGATCTTGTGGTTGCTTAATTTACTGATTTGTGAAGCCACAAAATCTAGTACCAATGGGTTCGGCCATTATTGATTGGGGAACGAAGAAATTAAGGATTAGTTATTTGCAAATTTAGCATAGCAAGATGGTTTATTTGCATACATATGAGTATTGATCTGTGTAGTCTGTGGGAGGGAGCGTTGCAATATAAAAAAGCTTTTTTTCCTTATGCCTTGAGCTGGCTTGGACTTTTGGAGGATGCCTCTTAAGGCAAGATATTGTTGAATTGGTGAAATTTTATTTTGCCTTTTCTTGATGTCAGCTCGTGCCCCATTTGATAGAGGTTGAATACAAGGTTTATTCCTATAGATCGTCATACATAACCATTTCTTCCTAAGCTTAGTGAAAATGGAATCATTTAAGATTTTAATCTTTTAAAATATTTTTGGTGGCCATGATCAATAACAGTTGCAAACTCTTTGGCAACAGATATACTCATGCAACTGACCTGCAATTTTTTTTCTTGCAATCTGTTAGGGGTGATTGGAAGGAGTTGGAGTTTAAGGAGTATAATTTCAATGCTAAGGGTCCACCACCTGAATGCGGTCACCTTCATCCACTCAACAAGGCAAGAATTATATTTTGTTTTTATTTATTGTTTTTGTTCTTACAACCTCTTTGTAATTACAGAGATAAGGTTACGTGCGCCCGACCCCTCTTACCCCGTGCGGGAGCCTTGTTAGGCATTGGGGTAATGTTGGTGTTGTTGTTCTTATTTATAAATTGTAATGAAGAGTGGAAGATGATGTTATATGGTTAATTTGTATACAATTCACTGTGGAGCAGCTAATATTGGAATTTAGGAGAAAAAGATAGGGTAAACTTCAAAAAAGTACTTTGTGGTTCACTCATTTGCAAAATGGGGTCTGATTTTGCAAAATGAGTTTGTGGTTTCGAAAAATTGGGAAATAGAGGATGAAAAATATATTTTTGTTCAGAATAGCGATGTTACAGAAAATATTTTAATCAATTCAACATTCTCATAATTTAACCTTATTATTTCAACATTATACCTCACTATTTGATCAAGTTTTGGAAATTGTTTTTATTTTTATGATTTTTTAAAGTTTATCATCATATTTTAATTAAAAAAATATTTGCAATATTAAAAAACTTCAAAAATTATCACTAATGTGTATTGCATTTTTATTAACCAATACACACACATTTGGGATAAAAACAAACAAGATTACCTATTTTAATATTGAGAATCCTCCTTTTGCCAATTTTTTGAAACCACAGACCCCATTTTGCTAAAAAAAGTTTCTCAGGCCCAGTTTTGCAAATGAGTGAAACCACAAGTTACTTTCTTGAAGTTTGCCAAAAAGAAATGTATGAAATCATAATCTGATTTTTGAAGTTAAATTGACAAGTTAACCCAAATATTTGACTAGGCGAACATGGATGTTGTTAACTTATATTTCCAATTTAGAAAATGAGCCATGTATGATACGTTGGTATAACTTAATTTTAGTCTTAGGATTTGACATGCCTTTCTTACTTGAATCATCGACCCTAGCTAATTACTGGTAGTTCCAATAAAGCCTGAAGCAATTTTGCTTTTGTTTGCTGCTCTTGGCTTTTTGTCCGATTTATGTTTGGATTTCAGAAAAACTGGCGTCGGAAGATCCATATAGCCTACCCCACCTAGCGTGGGATTTAAGGCTTAGTTGGTTGGTTGGTTAGTTTGACGTAAAGAGTAATCCATAATGTATTCAACTTTAAATTAAAAAGCCCAATTTTTCGTATGTTTACGATTTTTGACAACAATTAACATTCATAGACTAGCTCTCTATTTCAGTTTAGTGGAAGCTACTAATCCTTTGTGCTTGATGAAATAAACAAATTTTGGGTGCCAGGAGGTATATGACAAAAATAAACCAATAAAAAATGGAAAGAGAACAATTGGAGGACCAGGAGTCTGTTAGAAACTATGACATGTACATGTGTTAATAAGCCCTCTATAAAAAAAATGAAGATAAAAAATCTAGTTAGTGTTTGGTAAAAGCTGAGAGAAGGACGACTAAGGTGGTATGGACATGTGCTACGTAGACTAACTCCAGTTAGAAAATGTGAGAACTTAAGGACAAAGAGTAAGGGTAGAGGGAGAGGTAGACCTAAGATTACTTGGAGAGAAACTATTTCTAAGGATATGCGTTTGCTCAGTATGGACGAAAATTTGGCTTTTGATAGAGCTTCATGGCGTCGGAAGATCCATATAGCCGACCCTACCTAGCGTGGGATTTAAGGCTTGGTTGGTTGGTTGGTTGGTTCAGAAAAACTGCCTTTTCTGTTACGTAACCTATTTTCATCACTTCTTAGTAGGCTGGGAGTTAAATTTTCATTTAAGGAAGCATTTTCATCAAAGATTATAACATAATATTCCGAATAGCTTTTTTTTTTGGGGGGGAGCTTTGCCATGTGATTTTGGTTTCTTTGATTGGTGTAGTATTAATTTTGCATTCACTAGTTTTTTTATGTGAACAAATTTATGTTTTTGAAGTACGTGAGCATGGTTAATGGGAGATGGTTCATTTGACGCTATACAGGCATGTGATGTTAGTGTTTGATACCATTTATGGTCATATATCTTCTGAAATTACTTAATCATCGTGACCCGTTGCTCTTTCAATATTAATTTTGCATTCCTGTTAGACAATATATTAAAAATGTTGACGCTTTTGCCTATATTCTCTTTATTTTTCAGGTGAAAGATCGACTGAAAGACATATTTCGTCAACTCAAGTGAGACTTCCTTTTTTGTCTTCTAATCTTTACTTGTACCGTGTATTGAATTTGAGAAGTTTGACAGTTTTGTGTTGTTCTGCTGGACACAGCTTCGAGGAAATGCCCACAAATAGATATGTTGAGAGCAGGTATCTTGACATCCCTTTCACATACTGGTGTAACATCTTCATAATTGTAGCTTCTATATATAGGTTTTGCGTATTAAATTTTGCCTCGTGTCTCCATCTTGTGCATAGTATCCATACACTCAGGGCACGTGCCCTCGTGTCTCGCTACACTCTGGGCAAGGTTCCGTACCATCTACCATGTGAACGTGCCTCGAGTACAAGGCGGTTCAATCTGGTTTATGACAATTAAAAAGTGGGAGTGAAGGGAGAGAGGAGATACCTTTCAACACTGTGGATATGAAACTGAGAGATGAGGGCGAAAAGATGTGAGAGATGGGAGGGAGAAAGACATGAAAGAGAAGAGAGGGTTGAAGAATTCTAAATGAACATAACTGTGATAAAATATTATTCAATTATAAATGTTTATTTAACAAACACATTGGGTTAAGGCACCGGGTATCATACCACCCATACAACCTACCCATATAACTTGAAGGGTACGGTTTAACTCCATTTTGATTTCATAACGTTTAGTGTTCAGGTGATATACTTAAGGTAAGGTTGGATAATTCTGGTTTCAATGAAACCCTAATCTGCCAGCATTTGTATTTTTAACGAGTCCAAGTTAATTAATCAGTTTTTTTTATTAATTATCCTTATATGTTAGTTATCTTGTTTATCAAGTTTTGGAAAAATCATCTTTATCAATGAAATTATGAAATGATATATTGAAGAGAACGTTTTATAAGAGTGTAACCAAAATTTTTGTTATAATTAATTAATCAAGGTGAACTAAAATTTAGATTTTTGCAGCTAGCTTATGTAAGGTTGCGTGGTAGGTTGCGTGGTAGGTCCACAGCCAACGCATAAAACGGCTATAACTTGTTTATAGTCATGTCATTCTTTAGCCGACCCTACCTAGCGTGGGATTTAAGGTTTAGTTGGTTGGTTGGTTGTAGCTAGCTTATGTAAAGAGGATAAATTGGATACTTCTGTTGTGAGAAAAAAATAAAAATATATTGATAGAAAACCGATGTAGGGATAAACTCAAATGCAGAAATATAACTAGTTTTGATTAAGTATTAGAGCAATAACTTGAATAAAAGATGAACTAAGAACAAAAAATAAACAAGACACCCAGAGCTAGGCTCCCACAGGGCTCTGCCCCTTCTCAAGCTATGTTGAGACCTCAAATTACAAAATACCAAAAGTTGTCATTCCCCTCTCTAATGTATCTATTTATATGCTCCTAAAATCCTAAACCTAAATTTAATTATTCAATTACTATTTTACCCTTAACCTTTACCGTATCTCTAACATTGCCCACCACTTCAAGCAGTCTTGTCCTCAAGAATGGAGTAAGAAACTTCACAGCGAGCACACACACTTCTTTGTTGCTCCATGGAATCCACCGTTGAAAATATCCTTATGTGTTGAACTACAATTGTTCTTGCTGCCTGGTTTAACTTCCTCAATATCCTTATTTTGTTTCCCAAGTGAATCCTCATTTTCACAGACCTCTACATAATCCAATTTAGCGGATTGCAATTCTCGTTCTTTCACTTCAATTATCCTTTCCATGTAATGAACAGTTGGTTGCCATTCATAAATTTGTTCCTGCTGTTTTGATGCAATAACTTCATTGTTTTCCCTTTGAGCATTTAATCTCGTTTGAACTTCAATGATCTCAGATATAGCAATCCCTCCCGCTTTGAGCTCAATCTTTACATGTTGCAGCTCTTCTCTCCGTCTTGTGATGATAAGAATTTGCAGTTGTAAGTTGTCATTATCCAAACTACTATCTTGAATAGTTGAAAAGAAATCAATATCAACAAGCTCTCTTCGATGATGCACCTGAACCAAATTTGATCTTTCCAACTCCTCATTCTTAATGGAATGATGGTCGGAAACCACCACTACTCATTCCGCAACAATGGCATAGGCAGCGAACAACCAAGTGACGCTAGGAAACTGGTTGCGGTCTCCATTAAATAGGGCAATTGGCCTAAGTAACTCCAACTTATCTCTGGTATCTTAATTGAAGAGATTGTAGAGCGCTGCAGGGGCATAGAGTGGTGATAGTGACAAGTGGAAATTTGAGATAGAATGAAGAAGAAAAGAAAAGATAACTGGACAGCTCTTTCTTTTTTAGAACATAGAACAGAGAACAAATGTTTGAAGGTACCAATTACTACAGCAATAATTCCTTTGGGTAGCACATACACAGAAAAATCTAATTGAAATCCACATGGATATACCTCTGGTCCGCTTCTGAAATTAACATCTGCATTCTCGCCTTTATCCCATTGACTCAATAAGAAATGCTGAATCTCTGGGTTGTAGCTGAAGCTGAAATCCCCAACTCCAAGTGAAATTAGGAATTCGTACTTGGGTCCCTTCTTCACAAGCATTTTGCCCCATTTTGTAGTAAGCCCAATATCTTGACCCTGACCCTGACCCTGACCCTGACCCGTATCCACATAGAGTGGGGCCCATGAATTCTTTTTAATTAACACTACATGACTATTGTTACCTTCTGCATTCACAATATTGAAGCCCATTGCTAAACTGCTCCACCCACCCTCTTGGCCTGTATCTATATAATGTGGGGCCCAAGAACCAAAATCAGTAAACAGCACGTGACTAGGGCTAACTCTTGTACTCATAGCTTTATTGTTTTCTATTATTGAGGTGCCCAATCGCATAACCATTCTCAGCCACTGGAAGCCGCCGGCCAAACGCAAATTGGAAGTGAAACCAATCCAAATCGCATGTCTCCCCACCAGACTCAACCTGAAAGTTCTTCAATAAGGAATTGTTCATTCGCACCTGATCCGTCAGTTCCAAATCTAGAGGTTCTTTGTTAAAGCGTTCCACCTCTTCTCCCCCTTGTGCCATCTCTTCTTTGTCTTCATCATCCCCATTCTCAGAATCAGATTTCATAAGTTCCTCTTTATCAGTTTCCTCTGATTCTTCGACTTTCATTGCTTCAATGCGCTCAATTTCCATTTTAACTTCCTTGTCATTAACTTTCTTGTCCATTATCCTCTCTAATAAAGTTAACTGAGCTTCTATAACTTCGAGTGTTTGACACATTTTGCCGAAGGCATGCTCCACCTTAGTGAACGTCTGCCCCTGCGTATCTTCTTCCCCTCGGGTTTTTTCCATCCAGCAGGTCGGACCCATGATAGAAAACCGATATAGGGATAAACTCAAATGCAGAAATATAACTAGTTTTGATTAAGTATTAGAGCAATAACTTGAATAAAAGATGAACTAAGAACAAAAACTAAACAAGACACTATCAGAAATAATAAACCCAAAGCTAGGCTCCCACGCCCCTTCTCAAGCTATGTTGAGACCTCAAATTACAAAATACCAAAAGCTGTCATTTCCCTTTCTAATGTATCCATTTATATACTCCTAACACTCTAAACCCAAATCTAATTATTCAATTACTATTTTACCCTTAACCTTTACCACATCTCTAACATATATTTTCTCTCCTAGTGTACCTTGGACACATGTCCCGACTCTGGCCCCATTCCACCTTGGTGCCACCTTTGACAACTATGCTAGTATGCATGCCAAAAGCAAGGTTGTATTGTTTATTTGTATAAGAAAGTCCAAGCTTGAACCATGTTCTACACTTTACAAGGTTCTTTCGTATATTTGGTTATATCTTTAGAAAAGTTAAACCATATTCTACAGTGTCTTTTTTATGAGAGGCTGCAGCTGTTATGTTTAAATGTTTTTTCCATATATTTTTAATGGTTGATGCTCTTATTACATTTTACAGCTTCTGGAATTTTGATGCATTATTCCAGCCACAACAGCATCCGGCCCGTGATTCACACGATACTTTCTTCTTGCAAGGTTTGTCAAGGACGTTTGTTTATTGTGGTTGTTTCTGCCATTTTTTCTTCGTTCTGATCATTATGTGTATGTAGTTCCTTCGACTACAAGGCAACTACCTGAAGATTATGTGGAGCGAGTGAAGGAAGTTCACGAATCTGGGGGTTATGATTCCAGAGGGTATGGTGATGAGAATACTTTGTGTGGATGTGGTATCCAAATTTCTTATGCATACCCATAACCATCATTTACAATCTGTGCTGGCAGATATCATTATGAATGGAAAAGAGAGGAAGCAGACAAAAACCTTCTACGAACTCACACTACAGCAATCTCTTCCCGGATGTTGTATGCACTAGCACAGGTTTTGCTGCAATTTGAGCTCTGTATTCTTTTATTTGCGGATGCCTAAACATGCTCAAGTATATTTTCTTTTCTTGAATAGTGTTTGAATCTACTTTCCTTTTCCGAGTTTCAGCACTTTTTTGCTGCAAATATACCCATCAATCTGATCACTGTGCTTTTAAGATGAAGCACAGAAATTTAGTTACCAACACTTATAAAAATTATGGACATGTGGTGTCCAACTTTCAGATCTTACAGATAAGCTCCCAGGATGCGATAGTGTCAGTGTAGGTATCTTGTTGGAAATGCAAGTATTGTCTAGTTTCAAGCTGATGCTGTGCTTAATTAGTTGTCCTTACCCTACCTTCCAAAGGCTCTCACGTCTCTCTTTCCTTGTAGTTTGTATGATATCCCTTTGCTTCCTGTTTTTTTTGTATTGGATGTTTATTGATTAGTTTTCCTGTTCTTGATAGCAAGCAAAAGAGCAACCTTATGTCCTCAAGAGGTACTTCTCTATAGATCGTGTTTTCAGAAATGAAGCAGTAGATCGTACCCATCTCGCAGAATTCCATCAAATAGAAGGTATATTTAAGTTAGCAAAATAACATCTGGCTTGTTTAAAATGTGCTCCAAATCTGAAAGTTTAAAATATTTTTATTGTTATTTTTGGTAAGGTTTTGCCTAGTCTTTAGATTTTGTTATGCTTCCTAAAATAAAGGAAAGTAAATAGGACTTTAGTTTAATTTAAACTCTATAAATAGAGACCTATAGATTATGTATTGATATATCATTTAATAAAAATGTGAACAATAATGTGTACTGCAGTTCTCTTTAATTTACTTATTTTTTTAATGTTTCAACATGGCTTTGGTCCATCATAAGGCATCATATACATGAAGTGATAAACTCTGACCTTGGCTTATTATGAATTTTTGACCAAATTAAGTACATCATACTGGTCTGCTAGAAAATATTAGGCTGTAGCTGTGTAATGCTGTCAAGTTCACTCGAATCAATTGTTTGTTCCGGATTTTTTAAAGGTGTGTTTGGATAGCTCAATATTGAGAGAATTCAATTTAATTGAAATCATTTTGTCAAATACCCTTGTTTGGAACCAAAAAAAATATTGATAGAATTCAAATCATACGAGATTTGATTTCTTGTGAATGCAACGATTAGAAATCTTGCAAAACGTTGCATGATTTTGAAGGAATTCATCTAAGCTATGCTTTTGAATATTATTTTTACCATTATACCATCACATATGCTTTATACTTAAGGAGTCAAAATACTTGTGTAAATTATTATGAAAAAGTGTTAAATATATTATTTAACAATCAACTGAATTCTTTAATATAAATGAAGTTTCCAAACAAAGGAATTTGTTTGAGAAAATCGATTCAATTGAATTTCATGAAGTGAATTCAATTCAATTCTTTTCATTTTTTTGTGGAATTGTTTCCAAACACACCCTAAATATATATACCTTGCGAGATTTGTTGATCTAAACCCCTATGATTGGTTTCAGGTCTGGTGTGTGATCGAGGGCTTACGTTGAGCCACTTGATTGGTGTTCTGGAGGACTTCTTTTCCCGATTGGGTAATATTTGTAATACAGAAAGCCTGCTTTACTTCAAAACACATGAAATGACCTTTTATTTTTTAAATTCTCTTCCCGAAACAAAAATCAATTTCAAATACATCACAAGAAAATAAAATGGTAATTGTTATGAAAAGGTCTCCTTGCACTGGAGGAAACACATACCAATTATGTTGTGTCATTGCAAGTTCTGAATTTTTGTGGTCTTAAAAATTGTCACATCCGAAATGAAATATTGTTTCAGGAATGTCCAAACTCCGTTTCAAGCCTGCTTATAATCCATATACTGAGCCAAGCATGGAAATTTTCAGGTATATAAGTAATAGATCTCCGTTGTAGATTTGTTAAATGTAATTTGAACAAGTTGTACTTGGTTGATAAATGTAATATTTTGTATGTATCAGCTACCATGAAGGGTTTGGGAAATGGGTGGAGATTGGAAATTCTGGGATGTTCAGGCCTGAAATGTTACGTCCCATGGGATTTCCAGATGATGTTAATGTTATTGCTTGGGGACTTTCCCTTGAAAGGTAAGCAGCTTCGTTTGTCCGTAAAGTTATAATTTCAAAATTTCCCAATAGATATGCTATCAATTAGGTCATCGTGATGAATTGGAGTATTTTGTTTTGTTGGGACCAGACCGACGATGATATTGTATGGAATTGATAATATCCGGGATCTGTTTGGACACAAGGTAATATTTGAAACTTGCTGTGTTTAGGAGCTAGACAATGATCTTCAGTGATCATTTACGTTGGAACTATCTTGTAAGTGCAGGTGGATCTGAGTCTGATGAAGAAAAATCCCCTATGCCTAATCGGAATTAAGTAGAATGGTGTTTTTTTGTTACTTCATAATGATCTCTCCATTGTTGTGGGATCTTATAGGGCAATGTATTTTTACAGCTGGCCATACTGCATTTTGTGCACTCTCCCTCGTTTTGGGGATATAAGGATACTCTCATTTTCTTCTTCGTTCTTTACAATTTTAATATAAATATTACTATTCTTAAAGGCATGAAATTACCAAAAATTTGTCCAAGTACTTGCTTCTGGTAAGGGTTCTCTCTCATCGGCTATTTGGAGAATGCCCCCCTGGACCTGCTTCAATCCTTGCACCAATTTTCTTCTCTCTCTCCCTGTGGTCTGCCTCTCCTAGTTTAAATTTAACGTGATTTTCCATCAAAATTAATGGTTTAAAAAGCGCTTCAAAACGCCTAGATAGGACTTAGGTGGACTTGTATTTTTTATTTTAAAATTTTTATATAAATTCAATTAAAAAGTAAATCATATTAATATAAAATATTAAAAAAATATAATTTAGATCATGTTTTAAAAATTATAAAGTGGCTACGGTATATTGTTTCTCACTTTGAGGCTCAAAATGAAAATTTTATTATGAGAACACTTTAATGTAATTTAGTTTTACCAACTAAATTACTTTTCATTGGTAAACTATGATTATTATAAATAATGGTATCATAAAAAAATTTAAATTAGGCGTCGCCTAAGCGAAAAAAAATCAGATTGGGCGGTGTCTAGGAGAAAATAAATCGGTCGAGCGCCTGATAACGTCCTGGGAAGGAAAACTCGGGCGGCAAGTCCTAAAATAGCGCCTAAGCGAGGATTTTTAAAACAGTGATCAAAACTGTCTTGGAATTTAAGGGGTGTATTTCATAGCTTGGCTTATGGCTTTTAAGCATTTTTTAACTTTTAAGGAGATTAAAAATAAGAAGTTTAGGGTCTGTTTAATTGCAGAAAATTTTTTCCATATTCCATTTTCAGTTTTCTTTTCATTTTCTAAATTTTCCAGTTTTTAATTTTCTAAATAGTCAGTTTCTGTTTTTTATTTTTAAAAAATAATTAATATTATAGTTTAAATTTTACTTATTGAAAAATTATAAGTATAATAAAAATATTACAAATTAAAACAAAAGCATTCATTTTATATAAGATTTTAACTTTTTCAAATAAAATTTGCCTTATATGCTTCTAATAATTACAAAGAAAAACCCTACCTCACCCGAATGTTAACTTGAACATGTGACTTCTATGATCTCAACTTCTCGCTCAACCGCTATGCCTTATCCTTTGCCACTTTAAACTAACCAATCACAAAATGATAAAAAAAAATATAATTTGATTCGTCTATGTAGTGTTTACACTATAAAAAATATTTTTTGTCTACATTATAATAACTTTTGCCTTTAACACTCTAAAAACTTGTTATCACATTATGCAATTAAAGATGAATGCTTCAAGTTCGCCAATGTGTAGTTTCTCCTAATTCGTATGCTTACGCGAGAATCCTACAATTGATATTTCTTATTATAATAAGGAGCTAAGAATCCAAAAATGTTAAAGTATGTTTAAGTTTTATTGGTTAAAAAATAATATCGATCAATTTAAAACAAATTTATATAAATTAGATCATATTAAGTGAAAAAAATATACAATAAAAAGTTACCAAGTAAATAAGAAAAATAACTTAATAAATAACCTAAAAGTATATTAATAAAAAAAATGATTTTTTTATTCTTAACAAGTAATTGTACAAGTGTGTATATATATTAGACAAAAATAAATTAAATCAATATTATATTGGATACACAAGTTTTGTGAACTGACTACGGAAAATTTCAGAAAATATAAAAAAGATGTTTTCTGCTACAAGACATAATTTAGAAAATTCTGAAAAGTCTTTTCCAGTTTTTTAATTTGAAAAATTCTGCAACTAAAAAGCAGTTTCCATTTTCCAGTTTCATTAGAAAAATTTTCTGAAAAATAGTCCAGTTTTCTACGGCTAAACAGGCCCTAAGTGTTTCTTAAGACTTTTTTATAAGTAGCTGACGTGTTTATTAAAATGGCTTATAAGGAGCTTATAAGTTATAAGTGTGAAATGACTAAGAAGTATAGGTAGAGATGAATGACTTTTTAATGTATCTAATTAAATGAGGGTAATAAGTTGGTCAAACTTGAGTAGCTTAAAAGCTCCAAACGAGAGCTTTTTTCTTTTAGCTTTTAAAGCACTTATAAATTATAAAATAAGCTATGAGAAATACTTCACACAAGTGTTTTTAAGCTAAAAACAATATAAAAACTGATTTAACTAGCTTATAAGCTACCAGAAACACCCCCTTACCTTCAAGAGAAAAGCTGAAGAGCTTGCAAATGATTTTCACCATTTAAGTTTCAGTCAGACCATAGGAAACTGAATCACTTACCATTTGATTCATCTCTTTCTTAATAATAATAAAAAAACCATTGCTCCAAAACACAGTAGAGCATCGGTCCATCATATGAGAAAAAAAACTAAGTCCCATAACTAGGATCTGAAATAAAGCTTTGAAACTTTACACTACAAAAAAATGAAAACCATTGTTCCACGAGTATAATCTTCCCAGTGTTTTTCTTTAATTATTTGTGTCGAAAATTCTCTGTTCTATAAATCCCCGTCTAGGCCCTCTTAGAGTTTGCTGTCCGACTTTTCGTTCCCATAGTACTATCAGGCTCCTAACCGATTTATTAACGCAGAATCCTAATCCGATTTTTTCTGCCTAGACGGCGCCTAAACTTAATTTTTTAAGATACCAATATCTAAAATAATTATGGTTCAATTTTTTTAATCAACAAAAAATAGCTAATTGATAATAGCTTAATTGGTAAAACCAACGTTCTCATTATAAAGGTCTCGCTTCATTTTTAAAATATAGACTATATTACGTTTTCAATATTTTATTAAAATTTATTTTTTAATAGAATTTATATTTTTATGTATTAATAAATATAAACAAATAATAAAATACATATCCACCTAGAGGCTCCGGCCGCCCGACTAGCACTTGGCGCTTTTTAAAACACCACACAAATTTGATCTCTTCATTGGCCAATGAAAACTGATTGATTCCCTGAAATAAAGCTTGAAACTATACATTGTAAAAGAAAGGAATATAAGATCAATTACAGATAAATTTGGTGCCTATCAAACAAATTATAAACCATTGCTGCTCATAGCACCTCATTCTCTTTTAAAAAAATTTCCCTAGTCCAACCCTAACCACAACCTAATACAGCTTCCCCACAAAACCCGGACAAATAACCTGTCAGAAACGATAAATCTCGCACGTTTCACGCATCCCAACCGCCTCGAAGCTAAGGGCAATACGGTTAATCGACAAGCCAGCACTCAAATGGGAAGAAGCCTGCTGTATTATTAACAAAGAATCAACACCAATCAAATATCTCTGCTACTCCTGACCTCGTCTGTTGGTTCAGGGACTATCTCTCTCGAATACCGCCTAAGCGAGGATGAATGATCACTTTTGCCATTTTGCCCACTTCCCTGTGAATTAGAAGTTCCGGAATGTTTTAAACTACCCGCCCCTTCAGGCCTGGTACTCGAACCGGCAGGAATCACAGCTACATCAGATGAACTACGCCAACTACCGAACAAAGCAGCGTTCCATGACCCTCTAGAAGACGTCGTTCTAAGCCTCGCTGAGCTGGCGCTTTCTTCTCGCACAACTTTTAATGGATTTTCGAGTGCTTTGAGAATGTATCTCATTGGAGGTCGCCTTGAAGGCTTGGGGTTGAGGCAGGACCTGGCCACAATAGCCATGGCCCACACTTCTTCGAGCAAGTCTTCATCGATGATCAAAAGGGGGTCCACGATTTTTGTGACGAGTTCCTTGTCGTATATGCTGATGTAGGGTAGGGTCTGTTCTAACCATTCTTTTAGTTGGGCTTCATTTGATGAGCTCATGCCGAGTTTTCCGGTTACAAGCTCAAGTAAAACCTTTCCAAAGCAGTAAACATCATATGCACATGTTGCTGTTATTGAACCTGATCATGTAGAATAGTCTTTACGGTTAGAAGCCAGCTTTGAGCATAGTTTATCTAGCAGACAAAGGATATCTAAGCATTTAGATGTATTCTTTTTGGCAAAATGGCCCTTTTGGTCCCTATGGTATAACTCATTTGCCTATTTGGTCCTTCTCCTATTCATGTTACTCATTTGGATTTGGTCCCTATGCTATGCATTTTGTTACCTTTTTGAACTATGTTCTATGCAACCATTACCCGTTAAGTCCCTATACTATGCAATTTGTTATCTTTTCGGGCTCCACATTGTAGAATCTCTATGAATTAGAGGGACCAAAAATATAATAAGTTGCATAGCACAAGGACCAAATAGGTGACATGCATACCAGAGGGATCAAAATTACACCACATGGTCCAAACAGGTGGCTATGCCATATTCTTTTCTCATTTCAGCTGTAACAAAATTTTATGGCTGTTTAAGTAAAAAGTAAAACTCTCAGTGAACTTAGAAAATAGATATTAAGATGACAACAAATTGTGGAAGAAATGGTAAGTAATAATAAGAGGAAAAGGGAATTATCTAGATTAACAATGGCTAAACCAGCCTCAAATTCTAAAAACTGTTGAAATGACAGTTATGGTGAAAGTCTACTGCAGTTAAATACTTCGATATATAAAGGCCAAGTTATAACATCAATACGTACCAGAAGTGCTCTGTTCCGATGACCTGCACATAATTCATAAGAAAAACAATTATTAATTTATTAAAACATTTATTTAATACAGAAGAGAACACCAGATATATATATTGTAGAATAAATAAGGGAGGATATAAATTGATAAATTCTACTATCGGATAATCACTATGCATTGAAGTGCATATAGTCTTGCTAAATCTTTTAACCAGTGTACAAAAGGTTAAGAGTAAACAATGCCTAAAAGTGCCATTACAACAACAACAACATTACCCCAATGCCTAACAAGGCTCCCGCACAAGCGGGGTAAGGGGAGGTCGGATGTACGCAGCCTTACCCCTGTATAATTACAGAGAGGTTGTTTCCAATTGACCCTGAAGTGGAGTTGCAACAACTATCCGTAACTTCAAAATAAAAGAAGCTCAGAGAGTTTGTGACAGATTTATGTTGATTCTGTAAATCAAATATCAGGTGAAATACATAAAATAGGATGCTTTAGAATTTGATATTGAAGGCCATATCATATGACATGAAAATAGACTTTTAACAATTCAAAGAAAAACGGAAATTATCCATGCCACCTGAACTGATTATGGAGTCATAAATTCATAATTCATAAGCAATAAAATCTGATCTATTAGCATAAGAGATCAAATACAACTACTCCAGAACAGAATGTTATGCTTCTTAACAAGTAAAGAAAAAAAATATTCAAGTAATTATAAATAACATGTCAAATTTCATGGTCATTGAGGGTATAAATAGTTTCAAGATTTATCTTGGATAGAGAAAATTAAAAAGCAATACTCACTGGGGCAACCGAAGCAAGCGAGTAATCCTGCTTTGATGAGTATCCCCTTCTTGAGGACAAACCTCACTTAGGCTTCCTAGCCGAACTTCAAATTTGTCATCAAGCAATATGCTGCTTGCTTGAACATCTCTATACAAAGAACCACAAAGAATCAGCAAATGCACCCAGATGCACAAGTTTCTACTTAAGTCAGTCAAGCACCTAATGAAAAGACACCAAAACCATTTTGGATTCTAGCTATTAGTTTCATTAGCAAATAAGCAGTTGTGACTTCAACTCAAACTTAGTGCAATCAAGTCTTAAAATTCTAATGTTGGATTTGAGTCTTCAACCAACCAACCAACCAACTGAGCCTTAAATCCCACGCTAGGTGGGGTCGGCTTTGGATTTGAGTCTTCAATAAAACAAAATTATGAAGTATCAAGTTACCACATCTACCAACTGGAAATCCACGAGAAGGCCAATCTCCCAGAAACAACTTTTGAAATCAGTTTATAATTAGGCAAACTCAAATGAAATCCTTGAATTAGTTTATAGTTATACAATAATTATAACTCGTAGCGACGAAACAATTTTTGTGTCAACCTTTCATGTATAGAGTGTAAGACACTTGAAATACAACCATAGTTGTCAAGGCGCTAAGCGCAGCCCAAGCACCAGGGGGACAGGGGCGCGCCTGAGGTACGCAAAAATTATTTGCTTGAAAAGTGATGTTAAATGCAATAACAGTAATAGGAAAGGAACTAAGACAACTGTTAGATGTACATATATATGTAAAATTTACATATTGCATTAGGAATATCTAGCCTCGAAATATTATTGAAACTTTTAAAAATAGATGAACAAAACTTTTTAAAGTTGAAACCCTGAAAAAGTATCCCCAAGCGCATGAGGCGCACACCAAAAAGGCGCGCCCGAGTTAAGCTACCTCGCCTAAGGTATGGCTAGGCGCAGGACCCTGCGCCCTGCGCGCCTTTAACAACTATGAATGCAACCCTAGTCATATAAATGGCAGAAATACAATAAGCAGAGGGCACAACATGAGATCATTAAAAGCAATTAACAAATCATAACAGAAAGACAGTTACCTGTGTACAAAGGGTGGTGTACATTCATGATTAAGATAACACAGTCCTTCAGCTGCTCCAGTTGCAATTTTCAACCGAGTAATCCAATCTAGTGACTGCAAACTATCATCATCTTCCGAGCCAGTTTTCCTATACAACGAACTCGACAAATCCCCATTTGGCATATACTTATAAACCAGAAACTTCTCATTCTCCTTCTCCAAGCAATGCCCTAATAGTAAAATCAGCCTAGGATGCGAAACCTTACTGAAAAACTCCAATTCAAGCAAATACAACTCCTTTTTAACAGACTCCAAATGTACTCTTTTTATAACCACAAATACCCCATTTTCCAGGGTACCCTTGTACAGATCCCCTGAGTGGCCATTTTTTATCAGGTTTGCTTCATTGAAGCCACCAGTTGCTTGAACCAATTGCTGATAAGTGAATGTGTCTCCCAAACTCGAAAAATTGACTGCCACGTCAGCAGGCTGTGGACTACTCCTAGCAGGAACCGACCCAGCAGTAACTTCTCCCCGATTTGTAGAGCCCCTTCTCTTTCTAAAGCAAAATAGCAGCAATAAAACCAATAACATGAGGATTATTAGCCCAACACTGCCAAGAACACTTGCCAATATAATAAGGTTTCTTTTGCTTTTCTTCTTATCTTCTCTATGAGGAGGTTTTGGTGATGTGGAATTTGGGAGGCCAAAATTGTCGAAAATCAACCCCCTTTCGGCATAGAACGACGCACACTCTCGCAAACTTCTTTGATTCGATACGTTTTGGAGACAATTGCTACTAAGAGAAGCATTAAGCAAATAATCAGGAACCCTGCCTTCGAAATAGTTACCAGCCAAATCAACTAAACTAAACCTTCTCAGTATAGATGTAAGATTTCCATAGAACAAATTTCCAGATATATTAAGTTCTGCAGTAGTGATATTACCATTCAAGATAGAATCAGGCAGGAGAGTACTGAAATTATTACCAGAAATATCGAGAATCTGTAATTCGGGCAATGTCCAAAGCCAATCAGGCAAAGACCCAACAAGCACATTATTCCCAATCAGCATTTGCTTCAATTTCCCCAAATTTCTCAATTCGGCTGGCATTGACCCAGACAATGAATTGGAGCTAAGATCAAGGTCAACCAAGTTAACAAGGTTGCCGAGCTGAGCAGGTATTGAAGATGACAATTGATTGCTAGAGAAGTTCAAATACTGAAGCTTTAAAAGCATCCCAATGGCAGGGGGAATCGACCCAGATAAGAAATTGAACGAAAAATCCAAACTTGTTAGATTCCCAAGCGAGGAAAATGTGTCAGGAATAGATCCGGTAAGAGAATTTTGAGAAAAATCAAGAACCGAAAGCAACACTAATTGACCTAAACTTGAGGGAATAGAACCGGCTAAACTATTACCAGACAAGTGAAGACTTGTTAAGCTTGTCAAATTCCCTAGACTTGCAGGAATAGCATTACGTATTGAGCAAAAACTAAGATCAAGTAGTTTAAGAGAGCCTAGGGATTGACCAAACAAATTAGGGATTGAACCAGGCAGCTGAAATCTAGAAGCGTTGAAAGAACTCAAACTGGTTAAATTTGCCAGCGCATCAACGGAAAACTGTGGATTCTGAGCACCAATTCTCGTTCTTCTAAAACCAGAAATATTAATTCCAGATACACTCCCATTTTGGCAAGTAATTCCCCTCCAGTTTAAGCAAGGGTTAGCTTTTCTAGGCCATTCTTTGCTTCTTATACCTAACGAGGATCTAAGTTGAAGAAGAGCGGGGCGTTCAACAAATGAAATTGTGTTCACTTGCTGAAGAAATGCCGGCTGAAATTTTAAGAACAAGAGCAGAAAAGCGAATGCTATTCCGACTCGCTGATCAACCATGGCTTAAACTAACAAATTAACCGATTCAACAATTCAAATCTCCTTTTCTTCATAATCAAATCAAATGTAGGCAGCCCTTTGGACAAATTAACTAGTACAGCAGCCCCTCTAGGAAATTAGGAAAACAAAAACAAAAACTAACTCATACCTTTCTTGTTTTCCCCAGATTGTTGTTGACCAATCTGAATCACTCCTCCCTTTCTCTCTCCTTACCTACTCTTTGCATGATATCAGTTTCCGCAGTTGGCAAGATATAAAAAAACTGGCGAATTAATGATTAAAAAATCTCCAAACAACGAATTAGATAAATAATAATAATAATGGAGAGTGAGAAGAGAAGAGATTTCCGATTAGAAAACAGAGAGAGAGGGGGGAAGAAGAAGAAGAAGTAGGAGTGGGTGGTCAAAGTGTGGGCTTAAAAAGGGGGCTTTGGATTTGGAGTTCTTAAGTAAAGCGCTGACATTTGATATAAAATCATAAGTTATTTTTTCTTTTTGGCAACAAAAGTGGGCTGAGACTGAGTCGCACTCTTCTCTCCGCCGTTAGCCGGAGCCGTGGTGGCTTCTTTGACTTCCGGTAAACCCGCTCTTGCCAGCTAGGCTCTCCCCTGACACTGCCCCACTACAATAAATTGTAAATAACCATTATTACAGCTTCTTCCATCTACCAGCAGAGTGAAATTTGATTAAATTTATGCATATCAACTGTTTGAGGAAAGTATTAAGAGAGACTACTGTAATTCAATTCCTTTGCTGTCGACAGCACAAATCTTTCTCATTTTAAGACTTATGTTTCCTTTTCTAAAGAAAATAAATCTTCCAATTTAATATATGATCATCTGCAATATCACTGCTTTCAATTCGATTACATTGGTATTGTACAATCCAAAAAAATATTTTTTTTTTCATTATATAGTTAAACAATTATTTTATTTATCACGGTTATATCAAATATCATTTATTCCAAAAATAATTTTATTTTTCTATAAATAGACCAAAATAATATAAAGTCTACTGTTACAATGTATTATACTTTAATTCTTTTTCCCGTTTATCAAATTTAAAAAAACTCCTTTTCCTATATTTCTATTATTTACTTAGAAAGATCTGTGAACCATATTATGTATTTATTAATTAGAGTGATTGGTTCATTAATTGATAGAATGACATGGCATAACATTTGTCCACCTTTAATCAGGATTGTTATTGATTTAATTGACTATAGTAAAAAAAATACTAATCGGTGACGAACTCTTTAGTTAGTACCTCATATATATATATATATATATATATATATATATATATATATATATATATATATATATATATATATATATATATATATATATATATATATATAGGCATGATATTATTATCAAATTCGTTTTATTTATATTTACGGTTAACAATGTTATATCATTTACTTTGTCTTATTAGTAAATTCAATTAAACGTTCGTGACACACCGTTAAATAGTTTATGTGCAATTAAATTATAGTATGTACAAATAAATACTACTAATAACATTATCAATTAAACGTACTTGTACGGAGTAGTATCAGAAATACTGAAATAGTAATCTTGTGAAAAATTTTATGAGGCACCCTTTAATATTTTTAGTTTTTTACTCTTTTGATTAAATAATAAACATTTGAGGGAAATGTGCAATTTTTATTTATAATATGTTTTTTTATGTTGTCCAATGAAATTTCCTTTCCTTGTATCATTCAGCCTATATGCGCATCAATACTCAATAGTAGAGATATTTAGGATTTTTTTCCTTAAAAAAATGGAAAGGAAGCCTAATAAATAAATAAAAACAGTATACATAAGGCAAATGCTGAAACATCCATTAAATTCAATTAGGAATTTAACAGTGTAGATTATCTAGTTACAAAAATTTCCTTGGAAAATGGCAATATTCTTTTTATTATTATGTAATTAATATCAAATAGTAGTAGTAACAGTTGGGGGCACAGGCGACAACGACTTTAGACAAATGCTCTTTTGTATATTTGTATTTATTTTTTTGTTCAACACTCAACAATATTTGATCATTATTAAAATAAAAAATTTATCAATTTTCTGGTAGATTCTCTCGTATGTTTAGATTTAATTTTGAATCGCTTAACACTTTAACTAAATTATTTGATTTAGTTTATTCAATACTGTTTTCCAACTAGTTTGACTTTCAAATTCAAAATGTTACTTGCTACATAAAATTTATTGAAAACTATTGTTGTGATGAACACTCTATTGAAAATTCTTAATTTTCATACAAATTGATAATTAAGCTTTATTAATCTGTGATTCTTCAACGTAATCTGACAAAAAGTATACTTGGTATTACGATTAGAGCTAACAAATGTCTCGTATTGATTTAAAAAATTAAATATTCATGAACGTATAAGCAAGAACAATATTCAAATTGGTACAAGACCTGTTAGTGGTTAAGGTCCAAAAGCATATGCTTGAGGGATTAGTTCAAATCAGACACCATTATGAGATTACGTGATGTCTTCAGCCTTTTGTGATCTGTAATAAGTGGTATCAGAGTCACGCTTCGACATTAGCTGAGATGTGAATGAATATTTGTAATATCGATCAGTCGATGAAAGACTCGATAATACTTTATTCATAGTGAAGAATCACTGAGAATCGGATAAATATCTCACATCAGCTAAAAGAATAATAATTGATGGATATATTAGCATGAATAGTATTATCACTGATACGAGAGCTTTTGAAATTAAAGTCTAAAAAGAATTGATGGAGGCTTAAACTCAAAATACGCGCATTGTAGAGATATATAGTCTTCTCGGACTTCCCTGTCCGCAACAACTTGGATAATCATTCATTTTGAATTGCAGTATAATTAATGAATGTATTATCATATAATTTACAAAACAGTTTGCCTGTTAGTATGTTTTAATCAGCTCCAGGATTTTTTCATTATTTTTTGAAAAATGAACTCAAATTAAATTGGATACTATCTTATGATTCATAAGTTCAATTTGTTTTTCTTACGTTACACTAATGTAGGACCCGTGCGATGCACGGATTGGTCATTTATAATAAGTATATCAATGATAAATTTATTTTGTAATACATATATATTAAATAAAAATAGAAAATATTAAATTTAAAAAATATTTTTTTATCATGTATCAAATTAAATTGCAAAAACCTCCTTATGTACAACATTTACAGTTTCATCCGTTACTTATCCATCATCATTAAGAGAAAAAGGGTAGGAGTTATCTTTTTTTCAAAGAACAATGAAGGAGATAGATAAGAGGAAGAATAAAAAATTCTTCTTGAGTTGTAGGCAGTTCTCATTCAAATATCTAAAGTAAATAGTCGATAAGATAATATCTTTATGTAAGAAATTAAATTTAATTTAAAATTTTTTCTTAAATAGAATTATAATCAACATAATAGAATTAAATAAAATTAATAAAAATATTTTAAATTTTAAGAAAATAGATTTAGGAAATATATTAGTTGATAGATATTCTTAAATAATAATTATGAAATTTGAATTTACTTAATTAAATAAATAAAAATAATCCATTATCTTCCATAAGAATTAGTTACTATTGCAAAATTATCCATAAAAAGGAGTTCGAACTATTATAAAATTTAAATCTTTTCTTAAATAGAATTATAATTTATACTTTTTTGCTAATATTAGATGAGATAAAAAAAGAGTCACACTGATTTTTAAATATGGAGTAAGTACTATTACGAAATTCAAATTTTTTCTTAAATAGGATTATAACTAATAGAATTAAATAAAATCAATCACAACAAACTGAATTTCAAATAAATAGATTTAGAAGATATATTAGTTGAACTAATAATTTAAAAAATTACAATATAGGAGCAAATACTATTATAAAATTTAATTTTTTTCTTAAATAGGATTATAATTTTAAATTTTCTACAGTTATCTTATGCTTCCATGTCAAATATTTGATGAAAAAAGTCACATTAATTTCTAAATCTATATTTTAAAATTTAATTTGTTGTGATTTTATTAAATATTTATTGTGATAATAGTGGAATTTTTTTAATTATTTCATTTGATCAAATTATTAAAATTATTCCATTATTATCTATAAGAATGAGTAAGTACTGTTATAAAATTCAAATTTTTTTTCTTAAATAGGATTATAATTTATACTTTTATGCAGTTATCTTGTGATTTTCTGTCAAATATTTGATGAGAAAAAAGAGTATAAGATTGTAATCAATAAAATAAAATTAAAAAAAATCAAGAACGATAAATTAAAATTTTAAAACATATTTAAGAGATATATTGGTTGATAATATAATTAAAAATATTCCATTATTATCCAAAATCTATTTTTTAAAAATTAATTCCTAAATCTATTTTTCAAAATTTAATTTGTTGCAATTTTATTAAATATTTATTGTGATAGTAATAGAAAATTTTTAATTATTTCACTTGATTAAATAATTATAAATATTATATTATTAGTCATAAGGAGTAGATACTATTATAAAATTCAATTTTTTTATTCAATAGGCTTATAATCAATGTTTTTTTCACTTTGGAGAAAATAATATAAGAATTGCAAGAAATAGGAAGAAATAACACATATTTAAAATGAAACAATCCAACAATACAAAATAAATACTCCCTCCATTCCTTTTTGTAAGTCTTTTTAGCCTTTTTATTTTGTTCCTTTTTGTTTGTCACTTTAGAATATCAATACATTTTTCACCATTTTTTCTCTAATTTACCCTTTCATTTATTATGAGAGGTTATAAATTGATGAAATTATATGTTGGTAATTAAGAAGAAAGAGAATTTTAGCTATTGGATAAATTAGTTATTTTAGTAGTATAATTAATTTTTTATTGGTATTGGTGAATTTCCTAAAATGACTTACATAATGGAACAAAGGGAGTAATACATAACACCACATAATAGTTCTGCCAAGTTTGACAATTATTCAACAAATACTAATCTTTCTTTAAAATGATACATATCAATTATTCTTCTCCTTCTTAATCCTCATCTGTTTTGCTCGATTGCTCGAAAGTTGTGTATTATCCTCATTTATCAATATCGACGGTGTCAGGGTTTCATTTCTTATCTCTACACATTTTCTGATATCAAATCATGCCAAATAAAAATAAATAAATAAATAAATAAAAGACCTAATTCAAATTATTGGTCCCTGTAATGGTCTATATAAGGTCAGAGGGGGGAGAATGACCCTTCTTTGAGGAATTAACAGACTTTAAAAAGTCTTGTGGAGCATGTTTGATGGCTTCCGGATGTTATGGATCCGGATGATGCAAATATGAAATATGATGCAAATTTAAATAAAAAGTTAGAGAAAATCAAACACGATGATTTATACTGGTTCGGCCCCGCCTACGTCCAGTCTCCAAACGTTCCTTCCTTTGAGCTTTTCCACTAGTGTGGTTTCTTTCCAACTGGCAGAAATCAAGCCTTATAGTTTTTCTCCGAATGGTACCCCATTCCGGATGTAGGATATACCACTAGAAGCACCAACTCCTAGCTGAGTCCTCTTCTCTTTAGCAGGATATACTGTTGGATATGATGTATGCCCTTAAGGCAATTAGGGCGATATATCTTAATTATGTAATAGTACGAATAATTTATTTAATCAATAAAGGCATTTGTTCTTTTGTTTATATCAATGTGTTTTTATACATATATATTATAGCTGGTTAAAATATATTTATTGATGTATGTATACAAAAGTTCTTGACATATCATAGGATGAAGTCAGAGAAATTATAGTTGGACTATATTTGGTGGAACCTACTTCATGTGCAATTATGATTATGTCTAAACTATCCCTAGTCATAGTGTCATCAAGAAAGGATATTGATGAAACGGAAAGACTAGCATGTGGTCAACTTTCTTGGAAAGGGTCCAAGCAGTTAATCTCCTAAAGACTGAAGGTGGTGCCTTAAGCTTGACACATGGATATATCTGGGAGATATATTGGAGACCGCAGTAAGATAAACACTTGGTATAAATATCAATGTGTTAGTGTTTATCTTCATGCAATAAGCTTTGCGAATGTCCTCATACTTGAGATGCTAGTTGCCTTGTGTGGTACTATTGCTATACTTTGGGTCATTGCTATGCACTCATTAATTTAGGGTGCTACGGGTGATTACGGGTATAGTGATAACAACACGTTGGTAGACTGAGTAGTCAGAAAGAATCCATCGCTCTAGATATATTAAGGAGTTGTACCTGGCCACTTGTTGAAGTGATGATTGCCATAAACCTCTGATCAGAGTATGTATTTGATAGAAATGGTTTCTAGTCAAACACACTATGGTAAAAGGCAATATACTTCGGTAACAAGTAAATAACTGGGATAGCTTGGAGCAACCTTGCTATTAGTGGGTTAACACTCTAACCGAACCCAATAAACCAGATGGTACTAATATTAAAGAATGGAAGGAATTTATCGTATTAGATAACTATTGCATTAACCGGGATTAAGTCATAAGCATAAATGACGTTCCGAGTAATGGGGGATGGTAGACCCTTGCTAGAGGCGTACTATAGTCGTTTAAGGTAATCGAGTTCTATTTACGGTCTAGAGCATCGAGCCAATGGTTCCATTAGAATAAGGGTTGGTTAAGCCTTAACAGCTCAATACTTCGGGATCCTATAAGGTCACACACATTGGATCTTCATCGGACTAAGTAAAGAACTAATAGATTTATTCTATTACAAGAATATAACATAAATAATAATTGGATTATTATTTGATTGGTTAAAATTGATTAAATCAATTTTTGATAGACCAAAGAATTTATTTTGACCGGTAACTAATTAATTAGAGTCATAAATAAATTATAATTGATTAGATCAATTTTGGTTGGACCAAGAAATTTATTTTGACTGACAACTAATTTATTAGAGTCAAAAATAAATATTCATTTGAAAGGATTTAAAGGAGATTTTGCATTGGCGAATTAAAACCGAAAAGTATAAAATATTTTATACAATATTCGGTTGCGCGAAATACACCAAAAGGTGCGCGAACATTGCTGGACAGTGTTCGCGGTGGGCTGCACAAAGGTAGCCCATGAATACCACATGCAGCACGTGCACGTGGTAGGTGTGTGGGATGGGAGTTTTACTCCCATCCCACATCGTTAATGGGGAGCAAATTTTTGCTCCCCAAGCCTATATATAGGTTATCCCTTCTCCTTTCAAAATGTACCAAGCTCAAAGCATAAATTCTAAGCGAGATAATTAATCTCTCGGGTACTTGAGCAAGTTATTTTTGTGAAGCTTGAATTTATTCGGGCACCGCTAGTTTATATTTTTGGGTGAGGCTTCTATAGTGGTCTAGCAATTACTCGAGGCTTCTTAGTTCTTCCTCCTGGGGAGGTTTTGGTTGGTCGGGGTCGTGTGGATACTGATAGAGGCTATCCTACGATTGGAGGCTTGTGCAAGAAGGTCCTGCAAAAGCACGCTTCAACTGGTAAGTTCTTTTTCTTTCTCTTTTAATTATTAAGTCTTTTTCTTTAAGTGTTTTTAGACTTAATAATTATGCTTAGGTTATTTTTGCATGCTTAGTTTATTTTATGCTTAGGTTATAACTTAGAGTTATAACATACTTAGTATAAAATAAATATGCTAGGATATAATTTGGAATTATGGTATGCCTAGTCCTTTAGCATGCTAACCTAGGTAGAGAATTATTTAGTTAAGGCTTTATTTAATTTATATGCAACTAATAGGAGTTCCTGGGACAGGGACAAAATTTTGAATTTCCGTCATGCCTCTTATGCATGTTCAATTTAACTGTCAGTTCCCAACAGTGGTATCAGAGCCTGCCTATTTAGTGCATAATTAAGTTAGAATCAAACTAAATATTATTTTCTAAATGAAATGATTTGTTTATTTAATTGTTTGGAACAATATATATAAACTTCTGCCTTTCATTTCAAGGTTAGAAATTAGTTATGAATAATTTTGAATAAGCCTGCTCAACTTACTCAAATTATACAAGTGTCAATAATTTATTTAAATTACATGGGTTATAGATGCTCCCAATTTACATGAATTAGAAGAACGAAATTTATTAGTTCAAGAGAATCCATTGGTCTTCAAGTTTGTGCCCGTATTTGTTCTGGCTAAGGATTGGACTTGGTGTCTACTCCTCATAGGGCACCTCTCCTACCTGAAAACCTATATCGGTGCAATTTGATTTGACCAATCGGGGGATTAATATGAACTAATTTATTTCTAGTATATAAGATGGTGCTTATATATATTTCTATAACAAAGTAAAAATTAAAATTATTGAATAAAAGCTTAAAGAAAATGCAATATAAATATAATAAATAAAAGTGTTAATTATTTTGCATATAATCTAGTTTGATGGAATAATTATAATAAAGAGCTGAACCCACCTAAGGTTAGACCTTATAAATTAATTCTAAAATTCCCTGAATTAATACAAGTCATTATAATTTTGTCCATCTGATAAAATCCTAGACTGGGTGAGACGTTTAACACCAATAAAATTCCAAAGTAAATATATTAAGGCAAGTTATAGTCTTCCTTACTCAAATTTATAATACGGTCTTTTTGGGCTATCAAAGTGCTACGCAAAGCGTTCCTTCTAGTCCACATTGATTGGTTGTAAAGTTTGAGATAGGGTCTGCCTTAACAGAGCTGGGGTAGTCCACCATAAAATTGGGGGCTAGGCCCAGATCTGAGACATATTCAAGGAGATGCTAATATAAGAGCACACGTCCCTTGGGATTAGGGAACTTGAATGAATTAGCAATTGCATGCGATGCAAATGGAATGGGATTCCAACTATGACTAACTATTATGACTTGACTCATAAAATTAGGGGTTGTAATAGACTAGTTATAGATGCTACCTACTAGGAAATTTAGCTGGGCTAAAATTCATGAATTCAATAGAATGGGCTATTGTAAATTTCGAAGAAAATAGTAGGAAAATATATTTAATTAAAAGTCCTCATATTAAATACATGTACTTAAACTAATGTCTAAACACTTTTCTTTTCTTATGTCTTAGGTTGAAAATGGCTTCCAATTTTAATCTCCATATGTTACTTGACACCAAATTGAATGGCTCGAACTTTTCTGATTGGTTTCGAGCAGTGAGAATAGTTCTCAGATCTGAGGGAATTGCCTATGTCCTAAGTGAAATATTCCCTGTAGAACCTGATGTTGAGGATCATGTGGAACATGATGCCTGGTTGAAGTACAGGAAAGATTATGAGACTGCCATGTGTATTATGTTGGGGTCCATGAATCCTGAGCTTCAGAAACAACATGAGAACATGCCCTTGGAGGATATGGTTCTCCATCTTGAAGAACTCTTTTCGGAGAGGGAGAGGACAGAGAGGTATGAGACCTCCAAGCTCCTTTTCGGGACCAAGATGCAGGCTGGCACCTCTGCCTCTCAGCATGTACTGAAACTCTTGGGATACCTTGAGAAGCTGAATTGATTGGGATTCGAGATGAATCATGACTTGAGCATTGACCTTGTGTTGATGTCCTTGACAGATAGTTACTCAGGCTTCGTAACTAACTATTACATGAACAGGATTAATTCAACTATCCCTGAATTAATTAACATGCTGAAAATAGTAGAACCTCAGATCAAGAAAGATCAAAAACCTCTACTGTTGGTTGAAAAAGGCAAGGCTTCTAAGAAGAAGAAGCAGGCACTGGGTGCCAAGAAAAGAATCAGTAAGAAGAAGAATGAAAAGAAGGCATCTAAGTATGTCTGCTTCCAATGTGGGAAACCGGGACATTGGAAGAGGGATTGCAAAGCTCCTGCTTCTGAGCATTTGAAGAAGAAGCCTACAGAGGCATCTACTTCAGGTATATTTGTAATTGAAAACTTTGCTACTTTTCCACAAGAATCCACTTGGGTATTAGATACTGGTTGTGGTTCTCATATCTATACTTCTGTACAGGGACTAAGGAACTGTAGAAAACTTGCAAAGGGGAGATGGACCTACGCGTGGAAAATGGAGCCAGAGTTGCTGCATTAGCCGTAGGGAGCTTTAGTCTTGTTTTGCCAAGTGGACTTGTTTTAGTTTTGAATAATTGTTATTACATTCCAAGTGTTACTATGAATATTGTATCAGTTGCGTGTTTAGCAACAGAGGGATTTGAAATTTTATTTTTGAATAATAATTGTCAGATTCGTTTGAATAATATTCTTTATGGTTATGGAATGTTGAAAGGTGGCATTTATATTCTTGATACTAAAATAGAAGTTTTCAATATAAACTATGTGAAGAAAGTTAAATTAGATAATGAGAATTCCTTTTACTTATGGCATTGCCGTTTAGGCCACATAAACAAAGATCGCTTAACCAAGTTGCATAAGCGTGGAGACTTGGGCTCAATAGACTTAGAGTCTTATGGTGATTGCGAACCTTGTTTAAAAGGAAAAATGATAAAGTTACCCTTTAAAGGAAAGGGTGAACGAGCCACGAGTACATTGGAACTTATACACACTGATGTGTGTGGCCCAATGAGTGTTCAGGCACTAGGAGGATACTCCTACTTCATAACCTTTATTGATGATTACTCACGATATGGTTATTTGTACTTGATGAAGCACAAGTCTGAAAGTTTTGAAAAATTCAAACTATTCAGAGCTGAAGTAGAGGAACAGCTTGAGAAAAGTATTAAAACACTTCGATCAGATCGAGGTGGAGAATACTTAAGTCAGGAGTTTCAGGATTATCTAAAGCAAAATGGGATAGTTCCCCAGTGGACCCCTCCTTATACACCCCAACACAATGGAGTGTCAGAAAGGAGGAATCACACTTTATTAGATATGGTCAGGTCCATGATGAGCCATGCAGTTCTTAGTAAATCCTTTTGGGGATATGCACTTGAGAGCGCGGTTTATGTCTTAAACAGAGTGCCCTCTAAATCAGTTGATTTTACACTTTATGAAAGATGGTGTAATAAAAAGACATCTCTAAATCACTTAAGAGTATGGGGTTGTCCTGCTATGGTAAAGAGGATAGCGTCAGATAAGCTAAATGCTAAGGCTGACAAATGTCTATTCATTGGATATCCAAAGGAAACAATTGGATATCTGTTTTACTAACCTGAAGCACAAAAGGTATTTGTGTCTCAAAATGCTCACTTTTTGGAAAAGGAACACTTACTTGAAAATATCAGTAGGAGCAATATTGAACTGGAAGTTCAAGAGGAAGAAACAGACGATCAACTGATTGACCCCGTTCTAGATACACAAGAGAGTGTGATCCAAGAACAAACTGTCGAAACACAATCATTGTGAAGATCAATTCGTGTTCATAAGGGTCCCGATAGATATGGGTTTATCATCACTAATGATAAGGAACTATATCTTGTGGAGGATGATGAACCAAGGACATATGATGAGGCAATAAAAAGCTCAGATTCTGATAAATGGCAAAAGGCCATGAAATCAGAAATGGATTCCATGTACGAGAACCAAGTTTGGAATTTGGTTGATGCACCGCAAGAGGTTAGACCAATTGGGTGCAAATAGGTCTTCAAGAAGAAGACAGACATGGATGGTAATGTAATTACCTATAAAGCAAGGTTGGTTGCGAAAGGTTATAGTCAATGGGAAGGTATTGACTATGATAAAACCTTCTCACCGATAGCCATGCTCAAATCCATAAGGATACTCCTCGCCATTGTTGCTCATTACGAATATGAGATCTGGCAGATGGATGTAAAAACAACATTCCTGAATGAGGATTTAGACTGAGATGTGTATATGACACAACCTGAGGGTTTTACATCTCAGAATGGCTCGAAGGTATGCAAGCTACAAAGATCCATTTATGGACTTAAGCAGGCATCAAGGAGTTGGAATATAAGGTTTGATCAGACAATCCGAGAACTGGATTTCTGCCCAAATGCAAATGAGCCTTGTGTTTACAAGAAGGTTAGTGGGAGTGCAGTCGTTTTTCTAGTATTGTATGTTGATGACATTCTGCTAATAGGAAATGACATTTCTCTTCTTCAAAACGTTAAAGTATAGTTATCAAGAAAGTTCTCCATGAAAGACCTTGGTGAAGCAGCATTTATACTAGGTATAAAGATCTACAGGGATAGATCCAAGAGGCTGTTAGGTCTTTCTCAAAGTACATATATAGACAAGGCATTGTATAGGTTCAACCTTGAGCATTCTAAGAAAGGTTATCTCCCGATGACAAAGGGGATTAACCTATCTAAAGCTGAGTGTCTGAAGACAGCTCAAGAGAGAATGCGCATGAAGGATATACCTGTTGGATATGATGTATGCCCTTAAGGCAATTAGGGCGATATATCTTAATTATGTAATAGTACGAATAATTTATTTAATCAATAAAGGCATTTGTTCTTTTGTTTATATCAATGTGTTTCTATATATATATATATATTATAGCTGGTTAAAATATATTCATTGATGTATGTATACAAAAGTCCTTGACATATCATAGCATGAAGTCAGAGAAATTATAGTTGGACTATATTTGGTGGAACCTGCTTCATGTGAAATTATGATTATGTCTAAACTATCCCTAGTTATAGTTTCATGTGGTCAACTTTCTTGGAAATGGTCCAAGCAGTCAATCTCCTAAGGACTGAAGGTGGTGCCTTAAGCTTGACACATGGATATATCTGGGAGATATATTGGAGACCGCAGCAAGATAAACACTTGGTATAAATATCAATGTGTTAGTGTTTATCTTCATGCAATAAGCTTTGCGAATGTCCTCATACTTGAGATGCTAGTTGCCTTGTGTGGTACTATTGCTATACTTTGGGTCATTGCTATGCACTCATTAATTTAGAGTGCTACGAGTGATTACGGGTATAGTAATGACAGCACGTTGGTAGGTTGAGTAGTCGGAAAGAATCCATCGCTCCAGATATATTAAGGAGTTGTACCTGGCCACTTGTTGAAGTAATGATTGCCATAAACCTCTGATCAGAGTATGTGTTTGATAGAAATGGTTTCTAGTCAAACACACTATGGTAAAAGGCAATATACTTCGGTAACAAGTAAATAACTGGGATAGCTTGGAGCAACCTTGCTATTAGTGGGTTAACACTTTAACCGAACCCAATAAACCAGATAGTACTAATATTAAAGAATGGAAGGAATTTATCACACTAGATAACTATTGCATTAACCGGGATTAAGTCATAAGCATAAATGACGTTCCGAGTAATGGGGGATGGTAGATCCTTGCTAGAGGCGTACTACAGTCGTTCAAGGTAATCGAGTTCTATTCACGGTCTAGAACATCGAGCCAATGGTTCCATTAGAACAAGGGTTGGTTAAGCCTTAACAGCTCAATACTTCGGGATCCTATAAGGTCACACACATTGGACCTTCATCGGACTAAGTAAAGAACTAATAGATTTATTCTATTACAAAATATAACATGAATAATAATTGGATTATTGTTTAATTGGTTAAAATTGATTAGATCAATTTTGGATAGACCAAGGAATTTATTTTGACCGATAACTAATTAATTAGAGTCATAAATAAATCATAATTGATTAGATCAATTTTGGTTGGACCAAATTAGTTATTTTGACTGGTAACTAGTTTATTAGAGTCAAAAATAAATATTTATTTGAAAGGATTTATAAGGAATTTTACATTGGTAAGTTGGAACCGAAAAGTATAAAATATTTTGTACAAAGTTCGATTGCCAAAAAATGCGCAACCCTTATTCATGGCTGCACAAAGTCAGCCCATGAAAAGTGGCGTGAATTAACATATATATATATATATATATATATATATATATATATATATATATATATATATATATATATATATTAATTAATGGGATGGGAGTAATACTCCCATCCCACATCGATGGAAGGGGGAGCATTTTTGCTCCCCCAAGCTCAAAGCATAAATCCTAAGCGAGATAATTAATCTCTCGGGTACTTGAGCAAGTTATTTTTGTGGAGCCTGAATTTATTCGGGCACCGCTAGTTTATATTTTTGGGTGAGGCTTCTAGAGTGGTCTAGCAACTACTCGAGGCTTCTTAGTTCTTCCTCCTGGGGAGGTTTTGGTTGGTGGGGTTCGTGTGGATACTGATAGAGGCTATCCTACGACTGGAGGCTTGTGCAAGAAGGTCCTGCAAAAGCACGCTTCAACTGGTAAGTTCTTTTTCTTTCTCTTTTAATTATTAAGTCTTTTTCTTTAAGTGTTTTTAGACTTAATAATTATGCTTAGGTTATTTTTGCATGCTTAGTTTATTTTATGCTTAGGTTATAGCTTAGAGTTATAACATGCTTAGTATAAAATAAATATGCTAGGATATAATTTGGAATTATGGTATGCCTAGTCCTTTAGCATGCTAACCTAGGTAGAGAATTATTTAGTTAAGGCTTTATTTAATTTATATGCAACTAATAGGAGTTCCTGGGACAGGGACAAAATTTTGAATTTCCGTCATGCCTCTTATGCATGTTCAATTTGACTGTCAGTTCCCAACAATACCCTATGCATCCGTGATAGGATCCATCATGTATGCTATGATATGTACTAGGCCGGATGTCTCTCAGGCTTTGAGCTTTACGAGCAGATATCAGTCAGATCCAAGTGAAAAGCACTGGATGGCCGTCAAGGCAATCCTTAAGTACTTGAGAAGGACTAAGGATGAGTTCTTGATTTATGGAGAAGGTGATCTCACAATCAAAGGTTACACTGACGTAAGCTTTCAATCTGACAAGGATGACTTTAAGTCTCAGTCAGGTTTTGTGTATGTGTTAAATGCAGGGGTAGTATGCTGGAAGAGTTCCAAGCAAGAAACTACTGCTGATTCAACCACAAAATCTGAATACATTACTGCATGCAAAGCAGCAAAAGAAGCTGTCTGGTTAAAGGGATTTATTGGTGATCTCGGTGTGGTGCCTGAGGTTATTGATCCAATTACTTTATATTGTGATAACAATGGTGCTATAGCTCAGGCAAAGGAACCACGGTCTCATCAGAAAAATAGACATGTATCCAGAAAGTATCATATAATCAGGGAGATTGTTGATGCTAAGATAATAAGATTAGAATATGTACCCACTGATCAGAACCTCGCAGATGGTCTGACAAAGCTATTGACTCAAGTCAAACATGACCAACATGTTAAAGCATATGGATTAAAACATATGGCTAATTGGCCTTAGTGCAAGTGGGAGTTTGTTGGATATGATGTATGCCCTTAAGGCAATTAGGGCGATATATCTTAATTATGTAATAGTATGAATAATTTATTTAATTAATAAAGGCATTTGTTCTTTTGTTTATATCAATGTATTTTTATACATATATATATTATAGCTGGTTAAAATATATTTATTGATGTATGTATACAAAAGTCCTTGACATATCATAGGATGAAGTCAGAGAAATTATAGTTGGACTATATTTGGTGGAACCTACTTCATGTGCAATTATGATTATATCTAAACTATCCCTAGTCACAGTGTCATCAAGAAAGGATATTGATGAAACGGAAAGACTAGCATGTGGTCAACTTTCTTGGAAAGGGTCCAAGCAGTTAATCTCCTAAAGACTGAAGGTGGTGCCTTAAGCTTGACACATGGATATATCTGGGAGATATATTGGAGACCGCAGCAAGATAAACACTTGGTATAAATATCAATGTGTTAGTGTTTATCTTCATGCAATAAGCTTTGCGAATGTCCTCATACTTGAGATGCTAGTTGCCTTGTGTGGTATTATTGCTATACTTTGGGTCATTGCTATGCACTCATTAATTTAGGGTGCTACGGGTGATTATGGGTATAGTGATAACAACACGTTGGTAGACTGAGTAGTCGGAAAGAATCCATCGCTCCGGATATATTAAGGAGTTGTACCTGGCCACTTGTTGAAGTGATGATTGCCATAAACCTCTGATCAGAGTATGTATTTGATAGAAATGGTTTCTAGTCAAACACACTATGGTAAAAGGCAATATACTTCGGTAATAAGTAAATAACTGGGATAGCTTGGAGCAACCTTGCTATTAGTGGGTTAACACTTTAACCGAACCCAATAAACCAAATGGTACTAATATTAAAGAATGGAAGGAATTTATCGTATTGGATAACTATTGCATTAACCGGGATTAAGTCATAAGCATAAATGACGTTCCGAGTAATGGGGGATGGTAGACCCTTGCTAGAGGCGTACTACAGTCGTTTAAGGTAATCGAGTTCTATTTACGGTCTAGAGCATCGAGCCAATGGTTCCATTAGAATAAGGGTTGGTTAAGCCTTAACAGCTCAATACTTCGGGATCCTATAAGGTCACACACATTGGACCTTTATCGGACTAAGTAAAGAACTAATAGATTTATTCTATTACAAGAATATAACATAAATAATAATTGGATTATTATTTGATTGGTTAAAATTGATTAAATCAATTTTCGATAGACCAAGAAATTTATTTTGACCGGTAACTAATTAATTAGAGTCATAAATAAATTATAATTGATTAGATCAATTTTGGTTGGACCAAGAAATTTATTTTGACTGATAACTAATTTATTAGAGTCAAAAATAAATATTTATTTGAAAGGATTTAAAGGAGATTTTGCATTGGCGAGTTAAAACCGAAAAGTATAAAATATTTTATACAATATTCGGCTGCGCGAAATACACCGAAAGGTGTGCAAACACTGCTGGACAGTGTTCGCGGTGGCCCATATTCATGGGCTGCACAAAGGCAGCCCATGAATACCACATGCAGCACGTGCATGTGGTAACTCCCATCCCACATCGTTAATGGGGAGCAAATTTTTGCTCCCCAAGCCTATATATAGGCTGTCCCTTCTCCTTTCAAAATGTACCAAGCTCAAAGCATAAATCCTAAGCGAGATAATTAATCTCTCGGGTACTTGAGCAAGTTATTTTTATGGAGCCTGAATTTATTCGGGCACCGCTAGTTTATATTTTTGGGTGAGGCTTCTGGAGTGGTCTAGCAACTACTCGAGGCTTCTTAGTTCTTCCTCCCTGGGAGGTTTTGGTTGGTCAGGTTCGTGTGGATACTGATAGAGGCTATCCTACGATTGGAGGCTTGTGCAAGAAGGTCCTGCAAAAGCACGCTTCAACTGGTAAGTTCTTTTTCTTTCTCTTTTAATTATTAAGTCTTTTTCTTTAAGTGTTTTTAGACTTAATAATTATACTTAGGTTATTTTTGCATGCTTAGTTTATTTTATGCTTAGGTTATAACTTAGAGTTATAACATGCTTAGTATAAAATAAATATGCTAGGATATAATTTGGAATTATGGTATGCCTAGTCCTTTAGCATGCTAACCTAGGTAGAGAATTATTTAGTTAAGGCTTTATTTAATTTATATGCAACTAATAGGAGTTCCTAGGACAGGGACAAAATTTTGAATTTCCGTCATGCCTCTTATGCATGTTCAATTTGACTGTCAGTTCCCAACATATACCACTTAGACTTCTACCCCGAATCTAAGCTGAGTCCTACAGGGAGATCCCACTCAAAGCACCTACTTCAGGCTGTATCCCTATCTCACTACTCACCCAAGTAAAAGATATTTTACACTTTTGGTTTTAGACAAAGGTTTTGGTTTTGGGCTTCCTTAAGTTTATAACTCACTTAGGAATCCTTACAAACTGATTTTGAAATGTTTGGTTCTTAGAGGAATGTGTGAAACTGATTGCTTTCTTGTGAATTCTCTTATGTATTCTTTTGTGAAATCAACCAGCACCTTCTCAACTTGTGAATCTCCCCTTTTATAGGCTTGGATCATAAATGTAGCCATTGTGGGTTGGTGAGCTATAACTCAATCTTCACCTTTGATCTGGTAGAATATGGCACTTCCAAAGCCATTGATCAATCTGTTAGACAGTAATTTGACCCATTTGAATCCTTGGGATTGAGGCTGAAAAGATGTCAGTGATCATTTTCCTTGTTTTTTAGTGTCACACCAACTTTTATGCTAGTAGCTTTTTGATGTGAGCTCCATGCGCCTCCTTATTGGTCTAGGTGAAAAAGGTTGTTTCCTTTTTTTGTCCGGTGTCAGTCCTTTTTTCTTTTTTGTAAAAAGTGTGAGCTGTCTCTTTTGTCTTGCTCATGGGGAAAGGATCTTTGACTTTATAGACCAAAAGATGGAGGAAAAAGTTATAATTAAAACTTTTCCCATTGTCTTGATATCTGAGTTTTCCGGATGTCTTCAGACTCAGTATCACTGGATCTATCTTTATTCGGATGCTTAGCAATCAGTTCTTTCAAATGCTGATCTTGAACGGTTTAAAGTTTGTTTCCTTTCCAAACTTTAATCGGATGCTCTCAATATATGCTTAGGTACTTGTAGTCTTCAATGGATACCCTTATTGCTGGATCTTGTCCGGATGCTTCCATTTGGATTTAGGAGATTACATAAGTATATTTCTTTAAGTTTTTGTTTCTTTCAAACCTGATCCGGATATTTTAGTTTTATGAGATTTTGGATCATTGTTTTCCAACAATCTCCCCCATTTGATGGAAACAAAAACTAAGCATATGGAAAAGGAGTTATATGAACTAAGTATGATTCTTGATACTTAGTCATTTTCAATTTTACTCCCCCATAATTCTCGCATCCTAACTCCCCCAATATTTTTGAATTCTAGCTTCTAATGTTTTTATAGTACAATTACAGATTGTACTTTAGAAGCAAATTTTTAAGGAATTAGATATTCACTATATACTTCTGCTATTAATAATAGTTAACATCAATGAAGTGCAGGATTACAAATACAGAAATATATAAGTGAATCTAGCTATTACAAAATTTTACATTGAATATTCAAGCTAGTCTAATTCCTACCAGATGCTCTAGATGCTCCTCCTTCCTTTTCTTTTCCCTTGCCTTTCTCCCCCTTTTTATTTTCAATAGGGGAGTCAATCACCTTGTATATCCTACCATCCCATTTTTGTTGCCAAACTGTTGAATAGATTGAGTAGTCCAAGTTGCCTTGCTTTCTCTGTTCTTGGATATAGTCCACAGTGGCTGGAGATAAATGTAGTGGGTGAAAGAGATTCCGGAGCTATTTATAGGATCCGGTGATGTAGGGATGCATCTGGAGGACATAATCCTGATCCTTCTCATCAAAATAAGGAAATAAGGCTTTGAGAAGAGTAGTGATGCCCTTGTGTCCAAAGAATCCTGTGTCCCTAATATGCTGGACCAGGTCTTGGAAGATGGGGATGAATTGGCTTTCCGGAACTAATGGAGAGGAGGAGGATCCGGAGATGGATAAGTTTGACAGTTCAGACTGCATTTTTTCAATGTCGTTCCCCCAAACCACGGCGGATATTATGGATGCTGGAGTTAACTATTGAGATATCCTTGTGAAGATCATCTCTTATTCTTTCAATGACAGAGTCTTTTCCATTAAGTTGTCCACATACCTCTTGCGCAATATTTGCCAGTTATGTAGCAAAGAGCTTTGAGAGATCTTCTTCCATGAACTAGGTCATCTTATTCAGAATGGTTTATTGCTTTTCATTTAGGCTTGGAAGAGGGGACTTGTCTTCTTTTTCAGCAATGAATTTTGACAAGTTTTCAAACTTGGTATCCAGATATTCTTTCAGTTTAGTGGATAACTCTGCAGAGGAGGGGTTATCTTGTCCATTACTGTTGCGCAATTATTAATAGCCATTGTGTTGGCTTGGTCTGCAGATCGGCTTGCTGTTGTAACATTTGCTTTAAGCTTATTGAGGACTGGAGTAACTTTAACAAGTGAGACTTCTGCTACCAGATCAGTAGTTGGAAAGTCTTCTACCTTTTCTTCTATTTTCTGTACATTCCTCTTTATGTCCCCAATATCTCCTTTCAAGTCCGGAGAAGCAGTTGCTGAGTTGCTTCTCAATGGATTGCAGAGTGGTTATCACTTCCTGGAGTGCTTTTGATATTTTATCTTCTCTGTGCCCCTCCAGAGTAGCCTCTTTAATGAGCCTTAAGGCCACCCTCAACTTCTCTCTCTTAGTTGGTTGAGGATTGAACATTCTTGGCTTGTTCAAATGTTCGGATGAAAAGGTTGAGGTTTCTCCGGGGCTTTTCTTTAATAGCTGAGTGAGGGTTTAAGTATCCTCATCAATTTCCCTAGCTAAAACCAAGGCAAGTTCCTTCTGTGCCTTTGGCTTGGTGGTTCTTGCTTTCTTAAGAATCGGAGCTTCTACCGGATCCACTGCCTTTCTTGCTCTGCTCTTCTTCTCATCCCATTGCTTCTTTGCCTTTTCCTCATCCCACTTCTTACCAAAACTCAGCTTTTTGAAATTCTTTTCTAGAATTTCCTTTCTAGTTACAGACTGGAATCTGGTCAAGGCCACTTTATTGGCAAGTAAGATCCTGGTGATCAGGGCGCCATGAGAGTTCTTATGTTTCTTGAGGTAGTGGATGATTAGCACCGGCATGTTGACTACCCTGCTCTTCATCCAATGTTATAGTACACAGTATTGAAAGGCTGACACTGTGGTAAGAGCTCCCTTCCTAATTAGTACTAGCTTTGCGAGTGCATGTTGAAGAAATCTTGGCACTTACTGGAAATATGTTGAAAATTTATCTCCAAAGTAGTTAGGATGGAGCCACATCTTTGATTCGTACTTGACATGCTGTTCATCCCCATCACTTCTTAGTTAAACACCGTCGTTTTTCATGTTAAGATGTTTCTTAAAGATCTCCGGAGTTATAGTTATGACTTTTCTCTAAACCTTGGTTCTCAGAGCGTCAAAGGTGGAGTGGGCTCTAAGATTTTCATAAATTCCCTCACCAGATTTAGATATATAGGACAATTGATTTTAAGGAAATCTGTCAGATGCTAATCCTCAATCAATTTGGAGTATGGGTCTATCTCAAATAGGATATTATCACCCAAGAAATCTGTAGGGATAATAGAATCACTGGTTTTAAATTTTAGGGGTTTGAAGTCTTCATCTTTCAGATCAAACTCTGTAAAGATATTTTGGGTTAGGATCATTTTAGGTCCTTTGCTAGTCATGATGGTAGCCATTATAGAGAAGGTTTGAAGGAAGTTTTAGGGTTTGGAGTTTGAGTTTTGATTTTTGCAGAGTAACAGTATATGATTGTTGCTCGTGTGAAGAAGATAGGGATTTTGGGGGTTTATATAGGATTTTCAAAATGAGGGCATAATGGTAATCCGGGTGCCGTTAATTTAGCTTGATTGATGACATGGCAATTGAGATTTTAGGAGAGAGATAAATTCTGTTAAACCGGAGAATGGGAATGGTTTATTTTGAAAACCAACTATTGAATTTACAGCGCGTGTAACACCCAATAAACGTTTGAAATTCAAAAAGGGAATAGTTACTTTTCATGTGCTTTTACTACCATATATTATTCTTGTCTGCTGATGGGTTAGGGTTAGGGTTAGGGTTAGGGTTAGGGTTAGGGTTAGGGTTAGGGTTAGGGTTAGGGTTAGGGTTAGGGTTAGGGTTAGTAAAGATATCTACTCTTTGCTCATTGGTTGGAATGTATACCAAGGTAACATACTTCTTCATCACATGATCCCGGATGAAATGATGCCTTATGTTGACATGCTTCATCCTGCTATGAAGAACTAGATTCCTTGATACATCAATGGTACTTTTGTTGTCATACATAACATCCACACATCTAGATTGGACTCCATAATCTTCTAGTTGTTGTTTGATCCAAAGGAGTTAAGCTACACAACTTTCTGCTGCTATATATTCTACTTTATGGTTGATAAAGCAACTTAAGTTTCCTTCTTGCTATACCATGATACTAAGCAGTCTCCAAGGAAATGACAACCTCCGCATGTACTCTTTCTTTCAAGAGTGTCTCTCCCATAATCTGCATCATTGAAGCCTTGGAGTGTGAAATCTCCATTACTAGGATACCACAATCTAACTTCAGTGGTTCCTAAGAGGTATCTAAGAATCCTCTTAACTGCCTTGAGATAAGAATCCTTAGGATTGGCTTGTACCTTGCACAGTAATAGACTGTATAGTGTATGTCTGGCCTGCTTGCTGTTAAGTACAGAAGTGAACTAATCATCCCTCTATAGAGCTTTTGATCAACATCTTCTCCTTCATAATCCTTGGATAGAATTGTTTCTGAACCCATTAGAGTGGGCATAGGTTTGCTCTTGTCCATTTCAAACTTCTTTAATATCTCCCTGGTATACTTTGACTGGTTAAAGAAAATCCCATCCGGACTTTGCTTGATTTGTAAACCAAGGAAGAAATTGAGTTCTCCCATCATGGACATCTCAAATTCTTTCTACATGCTGTTGCCCCAAATATGATATCATCCACTAAATTTGGACTAGAATGATATCATTCTTCTTTTTCTTGATGAAAAGGGTTGTATCTGCTTTGCCTCGGATATATCCCTTGGATATAAGAAATGTAGTGAGTCTCTCATACCAAGCTCTAGGTGCTTGGTTCAAACTATAGAGGGCCTTCTTTAGCTTGTAGACATGATCCGGATGCTTTGAGTCTTCAAATCTAGGTGGCTACTTCGCATAGACTTCTTCCTAGATAACTCCATTTAGAAATGCACTTTTGACATCCATATGGAACAAAGTGAATCCTATGAATGATGCAAAAGCACATAAAATCCGGATTGCATCTAGTCTTGCTACAAGGGCAAATGTTTCTTGAAAGTCAATCCTTTCCTATTGATTGTATCCTTGGGCAACCAATCTTGCCTTGTTCCTCACAACTACTCTAGATTCATCTAGCTTATTCTGGAATACCCATTTGGTGCCAATGACTGACTTTCCCTTTAGAGGTGCCACTAGATCCCACACATTATTTCTGGTGAATTGATCTAGTTCTTCTTGCATTGCCATCATCCAACTTTCATCTCCTTCGGCATCTTGAAATTTCTTTGGCTCAATGAGAGAGATAAAAGTAGCATGGCTTATCATTATGTTGAGCTACCCTCTGATTCTGACTGGATTTTGGATCTCATCCAAAATAGCTTCTACAGGATGATTTCTGTGAGTCTGAATTTCCCTTTGTAAGCCTTCATATTGAACTGGGACTTGCTCAACTTCTGCCTCAGCTTATTTTCCTTAGCCATCAGTGAAGTTTATCTCATGTGGATTGAGATCAACTTGTTGTAGTTCTGGATCAAAAGATATTCCTTCATCCTCTTCTTTATACCTTTTAATTTGGAATGAATTAAGAACTTGGATTTCCTTCTTTTCTCCAGAGTTTTCAGCTTCCGGAACTGGATCTTCTGGAGTGGAGCTTTTCTTGCCTACATGGTTAATCTCATTGAAATCTACATGTATAGACTCTACCATAGTTTGAGTTCTTTTGTTAAAGGCTCTGTAAGCCTTGCTATATGTTGAGTAGCCAAGGAAAATTTCTTCATCAGACTTAGGATCAAATTTTCCTAGTTGTTCTCTATCATTTACGATGTAACACTTACATCTAAATGCTTTAAAGTACCCAATTTTGGGTTTTCTTCCCTTTTAGATTTTGTAGGGGGTCTTTTCTAAGGTTTTTCTAATGAGAGCTCTATTTAAAATATAGCATACTGTGTTTACGGCCTCTCCCTATAAATATTTTAGCAAATAATTCTCACTTAGCATTATTCTAGCCATCTCAACTATAGTCCTATTCTTTCTCTCAACAACTCCATTTTGTTGAGGGGTGTGAGGGGCAAAGAAGTTATATTCAATGCCCTTGGAGTCACAAAATTCAACAAAGTGCTTATTTTTAACTCACCACCATGATCACTCCGGATGCGTGCAATGCTTATGCCCTGTTCTACTTCTATCCGAATGAATGTTTTTGAGAATTGGTCAAAGGCTTCATCTTTGCTTGCTAGTAAGAGAACCCAGGTATATCGAGAATAATCATCCACAATGACCATGGTGTATTCTCTTCTACCTAAACTTAATGGTTTAATTGGACCAAAGAGATCAATGTGCAAGAGCTCAAGTACTCTTTTGGAAGGAATGTAAGAGATGAAAGGGAAACTTTTCTTATGCAGTTTACCTAATTGACATGCAGTGCATAGATGATCCTTATCAAAAGCAACCTTAGGCAAACCCACTACCAATTCCTTTTTGGCTAGTTTGGATAGGAGGTTCATGCTAACATGTCCCAACTGCCGGTGCCATAGCCATGATTCTTCTTCTTTAGTCACCAAGCAAATATTGTTTTTCTCATTTTTAATGTTTACAAAATAGACATTGTTTACTCTAGGTGCATAAAGAATAAGTTGATTAGACTTACTATCAAAGAAATCTTCCTTTGTCGTAGAGTTGGGCTACACTTAGCAAGTTGAACTTCAGTCCATCAACCAGTGAGACATCTTCTATCTTTAATTCGGATCCAATGGTTCCATGTCCAATGATCTGTCCCTTTTGATTATCTCCAAAGCTCACTTTGCCTCCCTTCTTTTGGGTCAATATGATGAAGGCCTTCTCATCACCTGTCATATGCCTTGAGCATCCACTATCAATATACCAAGTGTGTTGATCTACTGTGGATCTAAGGCATACCTACAAAATAGATCAAGTGGGTTTGGGTATCCAATCAGATTTGGGTCCTCTCGGGTTATCAACTATTTTAGGCCAAGGATTAACATCATAATAACCATTTTTCAATCTGCATAATTTAGTGCTATGATTGTTTTTCCAACAAAACCTGCACCCTGAGATGGGTCTGTTCTGCTTCTGCTTCTTTTTGATCTTTTTAAGATCCTCCTTCCCATAGTTTCCTTTGTATCCAACTTCATACACATTTGTGGATGGTTTGGTGTGTATCCGAAAGCTGGTTTCTACTGCATAATTTCTTCTTTGTTTGGTAAGTTGCTTATTGTAAGCTACCTTTGCCTTTCCTTTTTATATAGCAGTGTATCTTTGAGCTTGGGGTTGCCTGCTGACCTCCTTCACTTTTTGGTTCGAAGGTTTTAGATTTCTTTTGGCAGCTTGAGGTTGATTTCTTTGTGTATTCTGCCTTGGATTTTCCCCTCTCTGTGGAGGATCAGATCTCCATCCGGATGCCTCCTTTATCAGGGCTATTTCTCTATCCAGACCAATCAGATTGGCACTCAGCAGTTGCACTTGATTCTTTAGGTAGTTTTCCTCATCTTCATCAATGTGCTTTATTGTTCTTATCAAGTTGACATCTTGTGCCAATGCTTCATTATCCTTAGCGATTTCCAACACTTGTCTTCTTAAGGATTTGCTCGCTTTTGTGTTCTTCTTCACACTCTTGATCATAATAGCTAAAGCTCTAGCAAGGTCAAAGTTAGAAGCAAAATTAGAATAAGAGTTTACCTCAGTATTTGCTATTTCTGATTCTGACTCTTCGATTCGCATTGTAACTTGCTTAGAGACATTCTTTTCGGATTGCTCAGCTTTCGGATTAGTCAGTGCCATGAATACATAGTTGGTAGTTTCTTCTTCTTCTGTTGAAGATGAGCTGCTACTTTCCTCACTATAGCTCTAGGTAGCCACCATTGCCTTCTTCTTATACTTCTTAGTTCTTTTAAGCTTAGGGCATTTGGTTCTGAAGTGGCCTTTCTCCCCATATTCAAAATAGGAAGCTTCTTTTTTTGGATCATTCTTTTCATTCGGATTCTTTCTAGGCCTGTCTCTTCTGGATGTGCCTTCCCTATGTCTTCGGGATTTATATTTTTTAGACTTCCTCCTTTCTTTCTTTTGTAGGAACCTGTTGAGTTGTCTAGTTAATAGAGCTAGTTGCTCCTTGGCACTTTGAGATTTCGTGACTTGCTCTTCTTCTCCGGATGAAGCTAATCCGGTGGATTCTGGCTTAAGTGCAATAGCTTTCTTCTTCTCTTCAAGCTTCTTCTCTTGTTGGCTATATCTTTCCAGAGATAGCTCTTGAGTCAAGAGATTGCCAATGAGCTCATCATAACTGTAGAAGTTTAGGTCATGAGCTTCCTCAATTGCAGTCTTCTTGTTATTCCACTCCTTGGTGAGACTTCAGAATACCTTCTTAACCATATCTACTTCTGATATCTATCTTCCCAGTCTCTTCATCTCATTCACTAGATTTGTATATCTAGTGTTCATGCTACTGATGGACTCCTTAGCCTCCATCTTGAAAGTTTCAAGCTTTTGCTGAAGTAGATCTATTTTGGCTTCTTTAACCTTATTTGTTCCCTCGTAGGTCACTTCCAGTTTCTGCCAAATTTCCTGTGCAGTCTCACATCCAGATATTCTGCTGAATTCAGCTGCACTAAGAGCATAATTAAGCAGGTTAATAGCATTTGTGTTTTCACGCAATTTTATAATCAATCTCATCCCATAGCTCGAGGCTTGCGGGTGGTTAAACCATCTACCTCATGCTTAGGCTCATATGGACCATCTTTAATGACCATCCATGCCATCATGCTTTGAGCCTGAATGAAATTCTTCATCTGGTTTTTCCAAAACGTGTGGTGTTCACTAGTGAAGAGTGGAGGATGGATAATAGACATACCCTCCGGAAGGAGCTGTGAGTTTTAGAAACTCATTTTAATTCTTAGATAAAACTATATGGACCTTTAGCTCAAGATTGTTAGATCTCTAGTTTGAGCACTTGCTTTGATACCACTTGTTGGTCCATGTAAGGGTCTATATAAGGTCAGAGGGGGTGAATAACCCTTTTTCGCGGAATTAATAGACTTTAAAAAGTCTTGTGGAGCGTGTTTGATGGCTTCCGGATGTTATGGATCTGGATTATGCAAATTTAAATAAAAAGTTAGAGAAAATCAAACACGATGATTTATACCGATTCAGCCCTGCCTACGTCCAATCCCCAAAGGTTCCTTCCTTTGAACTTTTCCACTAGTGTGATTTCTTTCCAACTAGTAGAAATCAAGCCTTACAGTTTGTCTCTAGATGGTATCCCCTTCCAGATGTAGGATATACCACTAGAAGCACCAACTCCTATCTGATTCCTCTTGTCTTTAATAGGATATACCACTTAGACTTCTACCCAAATCTAAGTTGAGTCCTATAGGGAGATCCCACTTAAAGCACCTACTTCAGGCTGTATCCCTACTCACTCAAATAGGAGATATTTTACACTTTTTGTTTTAGACAAAGGTTTTAGTTTTGGACTTCCTTAAGTTTATAACTCACTTAGGAATCCTTACAAACTAATTTTGAAACGTTTGGTTCTTGGATAGATGTGTGAAACTGATTGCTTTCTTGTGAATTCTTTTGTGTATTCTTTTGTGAAATCAACCAGCACCTTCTCAACTTCTGAAGCTCCCCTTTTATAGGCTTGGATTATAAATTTAGCCGTTGTAGGATGGTGAGCTGTAACTCTATCTTCATCGTTGATCAGGTAGAATGTGGCGCTTCTGGAGCAGTTGATCAATCCGTTAGATAGTAATTTGACCCGTTTGAATTCTTGGGATTGAGGCTGAAAAGATGTTAGGGATCGTTTTCCTTGTTTTTGAGTGTCACACCAACTTTTACACCAGTAGCTTTTTAGTGTGAGCTCCACTTGCCTCATTATTGGTTTAGGTGAAGAAAGTTGTTTCCTTTTTCTGTCCGTGTCAGTCCTTTTGTCCTTTTTCTGAAAAGTGCAAGCTGTCTCTTTGTCTTGCTCATAGGGAAAGGATCTTTGACTTTGTAGACCAAAAGATGGTGGAAAAAGTTATAATTGAAACTTTTCCCATTGTCTTGATATCTGAGTTTTCTGGATTTCTTCAGACTCAGTATCACCGGATCTGTCTTTATCCAGATGCTTAGCAATCAGTTCTTCCAGATGCTGATCTTAAATGGTTCAAAGTTTGTTTCCTTTCCAAACTTTAACCGGATGCTCTCAATAAATGCTTAGGTACTTGTAGTCTTCATTGGACACCCTTATTGCTGGATCTTGTCCGGATGCTTCCATTTGGATTTAGGAGATTACATAAGTATATTTCTTTGAGTTTTTGTTTCTTTCAAACCTGATCCGGATATTTTAGTTTTATGAGATTTCGGATCATTGTTTTCCAACAATATGTTGGAAAGTAAAGCCAAGTCCCATATTGGAAGATTTGGAGAGTTTGTACCAAAATATAAGTGTCCACAAAAACTTGCATTAGTATGAGGCCTTTTGGGGGAAGGAGCTCCAAGAACAAAACCATGACGGCTCGGCCCAAAGCAGACAATATCATACTAATGCGGGGTCACGGGTGGAGCCGCTCGAAGTTCAACACAAATCATAGTAGATAATGAATTATTTATACTTATAATATAAATGTTAGAAGTACCTTGAAATTTTTATTTGCATCTAAAAATTAGTCAACATCGAAATCTAGATCTTGTTGAGGTTACAACGTACTAATTTGAAGTTACATATAAAATAAAATTAAACTTAAAGTCAATGAATTTTGAGGGGGAGAAAGATTATATTGTTTCAGAAGTTATTCATCCTCCGTAAGTTTAACCACCGTGAACACTTCATCATGTGCAATAATATTGTTGCTCTTAACTGAAAGTTTGACCATAATTTCTCTTCCTGTAATATTCTCCAATTTCATTGGTATAGGTGTTTCACTAAATGCAACAGACATCTAATATAATTTCAAAAGATAAAAAATAATAAAAGATGTTTAAAATATTATTAATGGAGAAAAAAATAAAATTAATTAAAATTTAAAGAAAATATATTATTGATATAGGAAAATTATGTACCTATCGCTCAATTCATTTGCAGTTTTTCTAATCAGTTGTTGCTTATTACGGTCCCAAATTAATAAAGAAAGGCCTAATGCATTCAGACCCCCCTAAACTTGTCCCTAATAACTCATCGCCCTCTAAACTTTCAAATTTTCCTCTCGCACCCTCAAACTTATAAAAAGACACCACTTTACATCTCCTAAAGTTTGAAAAGCCAAAGGGAGTTATTAGATTTTTTAAGAATAAAATAAAAAAAAGTAAAAGAAATAAAACTCAATTTCGTTCCTTTTCTTCTCTGGTAGTCTTTGACGTCGGCGGTCTATTTCGTTCCTTTTCTTCTCTGGTGGTCTCTTTCATTCCTTTTGGTTTCACCTTTAATTGCTTTAGATGCGCCTCTCTGTGTTCTTCTGCCTAAGATTCCTTCCTCTGTTATCCATGTGGATCCTAATTCTAGGTCTGTTGAAATTTGAAATTTGTGTTTTGTTTTTTCGTCTTTCCCTCTGTTCGATTTTATTTTGATTTTTCATTTTTGGTCTGTTTAGATTCTTTTTGGGAGTTGGAAAAAGGTTCTAAGACTTGTTCAAATAAATCCCTGATGGTAAAACTCCCATCATTTGCTTCTTTTAATTAATTTAGGGATTCTGAAGTTTTTGCTGGTAATTTTGGAGGCTTTCCCCAATTTAGAGGTTGCTATGTTTTGTTTTTTTGATAATTTTGATATGTTTTCTGTGTTTCACAGTTTATTGGAAGCGATTGATCGATTTGATCCTTGAACGGGCTCAGAACTTGGTAGTACCAATTAAGGTAAGATTGAGCAGTTTCAGAAGAAAAAAATCAGCAAAAACTCTGCGCCGGCCTGACCACCGTCCACGACGGTCGGGAATTTCTGCTGGTTAGGTCAAGAAGACATAATTAGATTCTCCGGCGCCGACTTTGACAGTCTCTCCGGCGCTATTCATGAAATTCCAGATTCGGTACTTGCCGGATTTTCTCATATGGGTATTAGTTTAACTTTTGGGGATTTTCTCATATGGGTTCAATTAAAGTCCCTAATTTTCTTATCTTTGACATTGATATGTATTTGACTTATCCAAAAATGAAAATACAATTTGAATTGGAAGTCAAGGTTAGGCTGAAGCTGGTATTTTTGAAAGAATTGATTTTTTAAGTAAACATTTTAAAAGAGTTAATTGTATAGGGACTTTATTGCAACTTTTTCAAGGATTTGTTTGTAATTTTTATTGTGTATGCCAAGTGGCATCTTGTAATTGGTTTGATTTTTCTTCTTTTTCATAGCTCCTCGCGCTTGTAATGCACACAGTGAAGTGTGACTGGTTTAGTTATATTTAGGGATCTAACTAGTGCACTTTAAAAACTTTCAGGGGGGTGAGATGCACTTTATTAAAGTTCAGGGGAGCGAGAGGAAAAATTGGAAGTTCAGGGAGAAGAGGGGCTATTAGGGACAAGTTTAGGGGGGTCCGGATGCATGAGGCCATAAAAAAAAATATATCATCCATTACACGAACTTGAAGCTTATATCTATAAAATCAATATGAATGTTTAATTCATTATAATTTTAATATCGAAGTACTTTAAATATATTAATTGAACAATTGAAAATTAAATTTTAGATGTACAATATTTACCTATGAAAAGTCAAGTAATCAAAACATAATGAATATTTATCTTCAGTTGCACCCTAATTGGTTGGTATCATCCACCGAACTATATTTTTGCTTCATCATAATGAACATTATACTTTTTTACAATTATTTTGTGATTTCCTGTCAAAATTTGATGAGGAAAAAAGAGTCAAACTGATTCTTAAATAAAGAGTAAGTACTCTTACGAAATTTAATTTTTTTCTTAAATAGGATTATATCCCATATAATTAAATAAAATCAAGAACAACAAACTAAATTTTAAATAAATAGATTTAGGACATATATTAGTTGATCAGATAATGTAAAATATTCCATTATAGGAGTAAGTACCATTATAAAATTTAAATTTTTTCTTAAAAATGTTTATAATTTATACTTTTTTTCAGTTATATTATGATTCTATGTCAAATATTTGATGAGGAAAAAAGAGACATTAATTCTTAAATATGATTATAATCAATAAATTTTAATTAGTTAGTTTTTATAATAATAGTGAAATATTAAATTTTGATGAGTTTTTACTATAACAATTTTACAATAATTCTTATCAGTAATTATGAAATTTAATTGGTTGTAAGTTTACTTTGATTTGTTTCTATAATAATTGTATTTAAAATTGGTTAAAATCCATAATAATCATAACAATACCAAAATATAATTCTGTTGATTACAATCCTATTTAAGAAAAAATTTCATATTTTAAACTTTAATTAGCAAATAATTAAATACATGGATTTTTTGACAGATATAATTTATAATTTATTCTTAAATAAGTTTATAATTTAGGATTAATGTGACTCTGTAAGAATTAATGTGACTCATTTTTCCTCATCAAATATTTTATTATTACTATTGTTGTTGTTATTATTATTATTTTTATTTTATATTTTGGTATTGTTATTATTAGTATGAATATTAACTAATTTTAAATACTCATCAAATATTTTATTATTACTGTTGTTGTTATTATTATTTTAATTTTATATCTTTGTATTGTTATGATTAGTATGAAAATATTAACCAATTTTAAATACTCATCAAATATTTTATTATTACTATTGTTGTTGTTATTTTAATTTTAATTTAATTTTAATTTTATATTTTAGTATTATTATTATTAGTATGAATATCAACCAATTTTAAATACTATTATTATAGTAATATAAATTGAATAATATGGTAATAAAATAAAATAAATTTAATAATATAATTGAAATATTTCTTTTGAAATGTATAGGCGCAAAACAGTTTTTTATGATTTCTTTGCTTTTACATATATATATATATATATATATATATATATATATATATATATATATATATATATATATTCATTTGTAATAAGTATATCAATGACAAATTTATTTTGTAATATGTATATATATATATATGTGTGTGTTGCTATTTTTGCACACAATTTACATATACATATCCCAACCCTTGATTGCATTCTTATCTAATGGTGGATAATTAATCTAGAATTTTCCAATCCAAAACTCATTTCTTTGCAATTAATTAATATGTTAATTAAATGTGAATTAGATGTGCAGTTTTAGATTGGGAAATTCTAGGTTAATTATCCACCATTAGATAAGATACAATCAAAGGTTGGGATGAGTATGTGTAAAAGTGTGTGAAATCATTGTGTGTAGAAATAGCATTACCCTATATATATATATATATATATATATATAATAGAAAATATTAAAGCTAAAAATATTTCATTATTATCCATAAGAAGGAATAAGTATGGTTATAAAATTCAAATTTATTTAAATAGGATTATAATTTATACTTTTATGCAGTTATCTTGTGATTCCCTGTCAAATATTTGATGAGGAAAAAAGAGTCACGTTAATTCTTAAATATGATTATAATCAATAGAATAAAATAAAATAAAATCAAGAACAACAAATTAAATTTTTAAAACATATTTAAGAGATATGTTAGTTGATCAAATAATTGAAAATATTCCATTATTACCCAAAATCTAATTTTCAAAATTTAATTCCTAAATCATTAATTCCGAAATCTATTTTTCAAAATTTAATGTGTTGCGATTTTATTAAATATTTATTGTGATAATACTGAAATTTTTTTAATGACTTGACTTGATCAAATAATTATAAATATTCTATTGTTATTAATAAGGAGTAAATACTATTATAAAATTTAAATTTTTTCTTCAATTGGGTTATAATAAATCAATCAGCAATATTTTTTTCTAATTTGGAGAAAATAATATAAGAATTGTAAAATTTACCCAAAAATTTGGAAAGGTAGAAATAGGAAGTAATAACACATGTTTAAAATGAAACAATCCAACAATACAAAATAAATAATACACAATACCAAGTAATAGTCTTGCCAAGTTTGACAATGATTCAACAAATACTAATCTTTCTTTAAAAATAGATACATATCAATTATTTTTCTCCTTCTTAATCCTCATTCGTTTTGTTTGATTGCTTGAAAGTTGTGCATTATCTTCAACTATTCATTTCTTATCTCTACAGGTGTGACGAGAGCATTGACCTCATTTACTGATATCGAATCCTGCCAAATAAAAATAAATAAATAAAAAAAGACCTAATTTGCATATCAAAATTAGTAAACATCGAAATCTGGATTCTATTGTAAAAAAAATTAAAGTTAAAATATATATGAACTAAAATGCAAACAATACAACGTACTAATTTGAAGTTACATATAAAATAAAATAAAACTTATAGTCAATGAATTTTGAGGGAGAGAAAGATTACATCGTTTTAGAGGTTGTTCATCCTCCGTAAGTTTAACCACAACCTCGACGAAGTTCTTGAAGATTATCAACAAACTTGAAAATGTTATTTTTTGTTATCGTCGCTTGAATAAGATTTCGCTATTGCAATATTACAAAACATAAAAAAGAGTAGAATTTTTTGTTAGTTATGCGACTTTATTAAACATTTGTTGTGATAAATTTTTTAATACTCAATGATAAATAAATTATTAACATACCTTTTCATCTTACAAAATCATTTCAATACTAAATATTGAATTTAGTTAATTGTGTTCTAGAATGGTCCAAAGGCGGAGAACACGTACTTTGAGGGTCCATTGCATCTTAGTTGGATTTATATCACATATAAAATCTGTCTTCATTCGCACCCTAATTGGGTTGATATTATCCACCGAATTATGTTTCTACTTCAACATATTGAACACTATACTTTTCTACAATTATCTTGTGATTTTCTGTCAACATTTGATGAGGAAAAAAGAGTCACACTAATTTTTAAATAAGAAGGAGCAAGTACAGTTATAAAATTCAAATTTTTTCTTAAATGTGATTATAACCAACAGAATTAAATAAAATCAAGAACAACAAATTAAATTTGAAATAAATAGATTTAGGAGATATATTAGTTGACCAAATAATTTAAAATATACCATTATATGAGTGAGTACCATCATAAAATTCAAATTTTTTCTCAAACAAATTTATAATTTATATTTTTTGCAGTTATATTTTGATTCCCTATCAAATATTGATGAGGAAAAAAGAGTCATATTAATTCTTAAATAAGATTATAATCAATAATTTTTAATTAGTTAGTATTTATTGTAAAAGTGAAATGTTAACCATTTTAATGAGTTTTCGTTATATATATCCGTTTGTATATTATTTTAAAGGTCAAATAATTATTAATTAGTATAACAGTTTTCCAATATAATTCTTATCAGCAATTATGGATTATTTTACTATGTAATTGTTGATTTAATTGGTTGTATGTTTACTTTGATTTATTTTTATAATAATGGTATTTAAAATTGATTAATATCCATAATAATCGTAATTATACTAAAATATAATTCTGTTGATTATAATCCTATCTAAAAAAAAATTCCATATTTTAAACTTTAATTAGTAATTAATTAAATACATGAATTTTTTCACATACATAATTTATAATTTATTCTTAAACAGGTTTACAATTTAGAATTGATGTGACTCTTTAAGAATAAATGTGACTCCTTTTTTATCAAATATTTTATTATTATTATTATTATTATTATTATTATTATTGTTGTTGTTGTTGTTGTTGTTGCTGCGGCTGCTTTTGTTGTTGTTATTTTAGTTTTATCTTAATTTTATTTCAATTTTAAATTTTGGTATCGTTATGATTCATATGAATATTAATCAATTTTAATTCCATAATTATAATAATATTAATTGTTATGGTAGTAATATATATATATATATATATATATATATATATATATATATATATATTGATATTATTATGATTAGTATGAATATTGACCAATTTTAAATATCATCATTATAGTAATATAAATTAGAATAATATGGTAACAAAATAAAAAAATTTAATAATAAAATTAAGTTATTTCTTTTAAAAGGTATAAGGGTAAAGAAGTCTTTTAGATCTTCTTTACTTTTATATATATATATAGATTTGTGATATAAATCCTATTTTAGTTAATATTAACCAATTTCTATTTTAAAATTTTAATCCTATTTTAGAATATTTTAGAATTATAATCATGTTTTAGAGTGATTATAACCAAATCAGGATGATTATAACCAAATTATAATTCTATTTTATAATAATATGGTAATAAAATAAAATAAATTTAATAATAAAATTAATAAATAAAGGTATAGGAAAAAATAAGTCAACTTTTATATATTATATAAATTTAATTTATATTTTAAAATCTTTAAGTCATAGATGGAGCAGTTTACTTTGATTTTTCTAAGGAATCATTACCATGAAATTTATAAATGAATCAATATTTTGCCCTTTATTTAATCAAAGTTTGATTTAATGGTAAGTAATGAAGGAATTGTTCTTTCCAGGTTTAGTGACAGTGTCAGGATCACATTTAGGGTGAGGATTTTTCATTGGTGACCACCAACATAATGTTTTGACCGGCGACCATAACATTCAACCGATAAATAAAAATCAAATCCCTTGAATTTAAATTTTATATATTTAAAATAAATAAAAAGACAAAACAAAATTAATCACACATATATAGATATTATTAAGGGTAAACTTAAAAAATATGCCTTCTGGTTTGATCGTTTTGCAAAAAGGTTTTTGTGGGATTATTTTTTTAAATGGGTGCCCGTGGTTTCAAAAGTTAGCAAAAACATGCTTCTCAAAATTTTGAAACCACATTTGGAAGGACAATCTTATCTATTTTGAAGTGAAATTTTGCAGCTTTGTTTTTAAAGATACAATACACGTGATTAATTTTAGAATTTTTTTGAGAAGTATAAACATTTGAATTAATTAAAAATTGACTATAACTTTAAAAAATCATAACAAAATAAAAATTTCCGAAATTTACTCAAATCGTGATAAATAATTCACAAATAATATAGTTAAAAATATAGGAATATTGAATTTATTGAAATAACTGAGATTACCCTTTCAAATGTGGTTTCAAAATTTATAGAAACATGTTTTTGCTAACTTTTGAAATCACAAGACTTTTAAAACCACGAGCACCCTTTTGAAAAAAATAATTCTACAAGGACCTTTTTATAAAATGACCAAACTACATGGCATATTTTTTAAGTTTACCCTATTATTAATTCATTGAAAAATAAACTAATAAGAATTTTTAAAATTAAATTAATATGTTCTCAAGTTAAATGAATATATGATGGAATACCATTTGAGGTCCCGAACATAAGTGCCTACCCAATATAATTCTGGACATGGTGCATGTTAGTAGGAGAGAGAAAACTAAAAATACAAGAGATAAAATTAAAAATTTTAAAAATGTCAAAAATCAAAAGGGATATATGTAACGGACACATTGTTGGAACATATGGGTGAGATGGAGTTTTTATTTACTATTATTATAATGAAATATATTATTTTTTAAAAAAAATTATAGAAATAACAAGAAAAATGGGTCGCTAAGTTTGATGGAGAGTGTTTTTAAAGACAACTGATTTTATGTTTGAAACCTATTGATGCAGAAATCAAAATTAATTTTTTTTAATATTTATAAATATCTTTATTGAGATAATTTTATTCAGGGCTTAATTATAGTTAAGGCTCCTCATACCTTCTAGTAGTGTTTAATAGGATTCCAAATTTAATTAATTAGTTCGAAAAAGGAGAAAAATATTTTTGCACATAGCTGGTTAAACAATCTCGCACGTTGAAGCTAGCACATCTTACCAATTGAGCTACAAAGGATACATGTGGTTTTATCAATACTAATATTAGCATAAATTTTATTTTTCAAAAAAGCCTATATGTTTCTGACAGTTGGAAGGAGATTTTGGGGGAAATTCTTGAAAATTGTTTGGATAATTTTTAAAGTCGTGATGACACTTTTAGATTTAAATTAATTTAGTGGTTCTCTCAAATATTTTAATCGGATAAAATCAGAGTAAATTCAAGAATTTAGAATAAATTATCGTTGTGAAGAAAAAATGAATCAGCTTGTAAGCGTTGCAAAAACTGCCTGTGAGTGTCGCCAATGCCAGGTTTTTATAAACCTGAAACGAGCAGTTACAACGCTTCAAAGACAAAGCGTTGATAAAAGTCATGTCCATTCGAGCAGTTGCATTTGTTCAGAACATAAGAGTTGCGAAAAGACGTGTCCATTCGAGCAGCTACGATAGTTCATAACAAAAGTGTTGCGAAATGTAGCTCTCGGACCCTTGTGTGAGCATGGGCTTTTCGGTGACCCTCGGAACGATGATGACTTTTTGCTCTAACCTTTTACGGTCTAGTTATTCCATTATTTTAGAATCGAATCACGTTTGGCAAGTTCTTTGTTAACAATTTTGAGATCTTTTGACCCCGATTATAATAATAATTAGATCGCTTTTAAGATGTTAATCACTTCCTTTTCCCTCGCGCGTAGTAAATTGTTCCGCGATTTTTTCCTTAAAAATTCGGACATTTTCAACAAGTCTCGTTTGCATCGTTGGATTCTTGGTTCCCCAAGCTTTTCGAAATGTCAAGAATCGCCCCCGTTCGAAGGCCCGTAGTGTAATTTGTTCGCGTTTCGGGCCCGGCGATCCGGGCCCCATTTGCTTTTTTTTCCTTGGGTACCCTGATCCGTCGGCGGCGGCCGGTGCCCCCGACGGAAGGCCAGGCTGCGTGGTCCACGCGCCGGGCAGCATGGACCACGCGCCGGGCCGCATGGATCACGCGGCAGGCTGCGTGGCAGGACGCGGCCTAGATCTGGCCACGTCATGTGACGCCGCCTCGGCCGCGCGAGGTTCCTTTATTTAGATTTTTTTAGGTTTTTCTTGGCCCAAAAAGTTGGATTTTGGGTCTTTCCGTCAAATATTGATATTTGGAGGACTAATTTGGGTATTTTACACTTGGAGAGTCTATAAAAATCCCTCAAAATCAGTTTTAGTGGGACTTTGGCCACTTTTTCTTTGGCTGGAATTTTTGAGAGAGAAAAATACAAGAATAAGAGAGAAAGGGAAGAACTAGAGAGAGAAAGCTCAAGAAAAGCTAGAATCCAGGTTTAATCCTCCTTAATCTGGATTCTTAGTTGTTCTTAGGCTTAATCTTGTAGCTTAAACACTAAAATCTATTAGAAATCTTAGGTAAAAATTGGTTCAAATAGGATTTAGAGATCTTTTTCTCACAAATCACTAAATCCTTTGCTAAATCGGTTTTTTCGTCTGGTTTTCATCTCAAATCCGTCACAAAGCTTGCCAAACGTCCGGTTCGAGTCTCGAGAGTGGATTCACGGCCTTTGGATAACTTTCTGAGTTCCAATCTATTTCTTTTATTATTTATTTTTGTTACTGCCGCTGCATTTTTGGTTATTTTTCCGGGTGTTTGGTCCCCTTTATTCGTCCCTTTTGTGCTTCTCTGTCAAAAATCCGGCTGACTGTTCCAGCGAACGTCAGGCCGACTGAACGTCACCTAGGCCGCTTCGTTGAGTCGGCCTACCGCTTCGTCCAGTCGGCCTACGAGTCGCTCAAGCGGCCAACCGTCGTTTTGTCAGACTTTTCGAATAATTTTCCCCTAAACTGAAAAATCAAAGTTATTTAAGCATTTTAAGTCCGAATCTACTGTAATGGGTAGAAAACGACTTGAAGTTTTAGTAATCTTGGGTTTTCAGACACAAAAAGGTCGACCCCGGCTTGTTTGGGTACTTTCTCCGGCAGGCCACTTCAGTGGGACGAAGGCCGACTGAGCGTCATCTAGGCCACTTCCTTGAGGCGGCCTACCATGTCGCTGAGTTGGTCTACCACCTCACTGAGTCGGCCTACTGGTAAAAATGTCCAAATGGTCCCTGTTTATTTTATTCTGTTGTTTTCGGCCCATTTCGGTCGTTTTTGACCCGATTTTTGTCATTTTAATGAGTTTTCAGTCCCGATTTCAACTCAAAAATTTCCCAAAAATTTCCTAAATAATCTGAAACTATTTTTTATTATTGTATTCTGTTTTTTAGATTTTATTTTTATTTTTATTTGATTTAATAGGTATTTTAATGACTTAAAAATAGTATTTTTGCTAAATAAATCCAAATAAATTATTTTCCATCAACTAAAAACCCCAAAAATATTCTGAACATATTAAATCTAATTTTAGGGTGTTTAGTCAATTTATTTCACTTTTTTTGGTTGTTTAGATAATTAATTAACACCCGAAAATTGCGTTTTTGTCCCGAAAAATCCAAAAATATCGTTTTCCTTATGTTATGTATTTATTTTCCACATATATTTGTTCGTGCTTTATTTTTGATTATCCCCGTATTAGTCTTGCCTCGTTTGGAGCTGGGTCTGAGTCAGTAAGTTCGGTTAAAACCCAGTGTCACCCGTTTATTTATTTATTGCTTTATTTATTTTCTCGCATTAGAGAAATGTATATGTATTTGTAAAGCCTTGTAATAATTTTATTTTCTTGCTTTGTTTATTTACCGCTTTTCGTGTGATGTATGGCATATAAACCGAAAACATCAAACAATAATCGGATTAAATCGCATAAGAACTAATTTAAAAATTGAAAAGTAAGCAACATCATCTGAACCTAGAATCTCTGTTTTAAGGTACGGTCCAACCATTCGGTGGGAATATCGTACCCAATTTCTCGGTGGAGCTTAACTGGGTGGCGACTCTATTTTAAAATACGGGATTCTAAGTCTCGTATCCCTTAACCCGTTAATCGGATTAAATTTCAATTTCAACATCACTTCCATTATCCAGTTTCATCACGCTAAAATAAGGATCATCCCTTAACCCGCTTCACAGCGCTCGTTGTTTCTCCGCCCCACACCGAAGAGCATTAAAGCTTACCGTGCGGGCGGGGGGATCGGGGGTCGTCGGCTCACAGTGGCGACTCTGCTAGGGACTTTTCCTTTAACTTAAAATCTGAAAACCGCTTTCATTTTTAAACCTTCGTTAAAGGATCTTAATGATGTGCCAAAATCATTTTTAAATCAACACTTTATTCCTTATGACTTTTGATCGACCACCTTAGTTAGATTCTAAGTTTTAAGGTGCCATTTTTATCACCCCTGTGAAGCTCACTTGTATACCTCATGCCCGCCAGGAATTGGGGATATTTGTGGGGGGAATACCCGCACTCATTTGAGGAGTGGTTGAGTTACACGGAATTAAGGTAAACGAGACCCTTCTACAGTGTCATTCCACGACACCAGTAGTTTGAGACTATGAACCACGATAAAACTAACCATAGCAACTTCCCTTTAGGCTCACCGGAGCAATATAGATTTAGGTCGCATACTCTCTTGCCGTTTTCTAGCGCTAGAGTTACCCCCAGACTACAAATCAGCGATACGCGGGAGTCATAAGGTTGGAGGAAGTTTATTTGCTTTCGTGTGCTACTTATGTTATGCTCATTCATGCAAAGCTCATGCATAGGCCGCCTGTGGTCGACCTTTATTTTCGATTTTCGCTTACCTCTACTGTCCCCTCGTTTGAAAGGGGGAATTTAACAAAATACCTGAGATCATTTGAGTCCCGATGACCTGTACCTAGCTCGCTAGGCATAGCGAGGAATTCATACGTCTCACATATTTTGGGGATAAGCTTTGCATCATAGGCTCTTCTACTCTTTACCTCTCTAAACCACCCGTATGTATAACATTCATCACTTGAATATTTATGTTATCTCATTCATGGTTCGATTCGGGCTGATCATCTTTCGGTTTATTTAGTTAGGTCAAGGCATCCTTGCTGCCAAAGTCCTCTTTGGTTGCGACTCGGCCGCCGTTTAGTCCGTCGTTCAGTATTAGAATCTGCTCTTTCGACCATGTCTCATCCACGCTTGAATGATGCACCTCATGAGAGCACTCCTTCCCCTTCTCCTTCTCCCCCTTATCAGGGTCAAGGACAAGGCCAATCTCAGTTGGGATCCGAATTGGCTAATGCTATGGCTATGTTCCTGCAATCGGATATGTTTTGGGCCACTATTAAAGAGCAGGTTAGATCCGCTCTCAAGGAGGAAAGAGAATCTTAGAGGCCAGCGGTGCCTATTTTTCAAGCTCCGAGAGAGACAGTTCAGTGTCCACCAGTTCAGAATCAGTTTTTTGTACCACCGGTCCCTCCCGTTCGTCCTATCCATGAAAGCCAATTTCAGTTTGGACAAAGCTCTTCTCAGCTGCCCTTATCATCTGCTCCACCAACCTTAGGTTTTTATCCCCCTCTACACTTGAGGCCTATTCCCCAATCTCCTGTTCTCCCCGCTTTCTCAGGGGGATTTACTCCTCAGATGACAGTCCCATCGAGTGGCTTTGTTGTTCCTCTGGCACAGCGGAATGTTTTCATAACCTCACCCTCTAGCTTTGTGGTCACTCCCCATGTGACTACTTACCCTTAGAATCCTTTTTCTCACCCCCAGATCGAAACCCCGTCTCCTCCGCCCTTTCAGTTTAGATCATCTTCATGCAACCAGGTCACGCAACCTCCGGGCGTGATGCTCGAAATGGCGGCTTTCTTCAGATAATTTTTGAACAGGAGCGAGGATAGGGAGGAAGTAAGAAGTGATTATTGGGTGCCTGAAAATTTCTCAATGCCCCGAATGGATTCTTATTCAGGCGAAGGCCCCCCTAAGTCCCACATAGTTATGTATGAGCGAATCATGCACGTCCAAAACATTGGGGATAAGGTGCTGGCCAAGTTGTTCCCATGTACCCTTTCAGGCTCCGCTCTCGAGTGGTACAATACTCTTTCAGAGTCCATAATCCTGGATTGGAAACTCCTATCCGAAGCTTTGGTTGCCCACTATGGATTTAATTCTACAATGAATACTACCGTTCAGCATCTTGAGGCAGTCAAGCAAAAGCCCGGCGAAGCTTTCAAATCTTATTTCAATCGATGGATGGCCACTCAGGTCCTCTTGAAGTAAAAGCTCAGCCTTAAAGAAATGATCCTGAAATTGCTTGACGGAGGTCTCCCGCTCCTTTGAAAAGAAATGGAGACTGATTCTTTTGAGTCCTATCAAAAAGTTTTTGAAAAAGCTGAAAAGATCGAGTGCCGGGACGAAAAAGAAAGGGCTAGCAAGCCAAGTGGCAAACCCTGGTTTAAGGGCAACAACTCTCAATCCTTCGAGGATACTCCGGCCCCAACTGGGGAGAAGGCATCCACAGTTCAAGTTGTTAATCAAGAGAGTGTTTCCACAGTACAAACCACACCCGCTCGGGCTCCTGGTCAGAAGGCATTCTTGTCTCCATGGAAGCTCCCTCTTTATATTATATTTGCCCAATTGCGCGAGAAAGGCCTGTTTAACCCTCTTCTTGAGTACCGTTCTCCTACGCATGAAGAGAAAGGGAACTTTTGTCGGTATCAGGTTCAAAAGGGACACACAACAGATTAATGTAGGCCTTTAGGTATGGCTATTTGGCGCTTGGTAAGAGAAAGAAAAATGGATGAGCCTGCAAGGAAGACCGACACTGAGGAGAAGCCATCACTGAGCCCTGATGATGAAGTGAGCGCCATCAATTCCGGTCTCCCTGAGGGTTTTGTTTTGGCAATGGTCTTTTCTGATTCGCCCAACTCCGTTATGGAAGCCATTTCTGCCATCGACTCTGATAAGAATCCCGCAAGGTCTCTAGCGGATGAAGGAGATAAGTTATCAGCCGAGCAAGCAAACTTTTTGGACATCGTCCTAAGCGACACCCCAATGGAAGCTACCGAGGATGATTAGCCCACTGGCTCTGCCAATCAAGACCCTCTGCTTGTGGAGGATGATTTTTCTATGATGTAATTTTCTTTCTTTATGTTTCTAGTGTTTTGATGTGAACAATTCTGCCTCTAAGGCACTTTAATTTAAGACTCTCACTTTTTGCGTATCAGGTTGATGTTTTGCCCGATGGGTTCATGCATTCATTTTTGTCATAAGCATAATGTATTCAGTATTCATAACGTTTCTTTAACTAAAGTGAGTTTGAGTACAAATGATAATCTAAAATGGTAACCACCTTCTAATGACCTAACCTTTGAAAGAAAATGAGAGATAACAAGTGCTTAAAGATCACGATAACGCTTTCACCTAGTCATGCTTGAACACCTAGGGTATATCATCAGATTCCCGAGCATCTCAACTCCATGAATGAAACAACAAAAGAAGCTCAATTATCCCTTGGATAGATCCAAAATGTCAATCGGTCCATCGCAGGCCTCGCGACTATATGCAAGTCGATTTTGAAGCTACCAAAGAAATGTCAGCCTATTTTGGAAAAAGAGCATCGCCGGATCATCTTTGATAAAGTTGTGGCTTATCTTCGACACATATGATTGACAAGATTTGACCCTCATCAATGTAAGAGGAAGTCGACCCTTTTCATCGACATTACCGTCGAGAGGACGACCAAGTTCATTGAGAAACACATCTTTCCTCGGTACAGCCTACCTCATTACATCACTTCAGACAATGGATTTTAATCCCAAGGGGCAACCCCTGATCGATCAAGAAAAATGGGTCCGACCACCGCAGACCCTCGCCCATCCAGCCATAAACCAGCTTCTCAAGAAGTTTATGTCCAAAAGCACCACAAGGGTTAGAGTTTGAGCTGATAAACCATTGTTTGCTCTTTATGGGTACTATGCAAGTGTACAAATTCTCTGAATACCTTGTTCCTGTGCCTGAGAAATGGAAGCCGTGCTACCAACCAAGACCAAGATGAAGTCCTTAAGAGTCGTACTGAATCCAAGTCAAAGGGATCCCTATGGACTAAAGTGCAGTTTTAACGGCTTGAGCAATCTTCAGATGTATCAAAAGATGTTTCAAAAGCACGGCAAAGATGCCTAACAACCGAGTCAAGCATCAGAGGCATCGTCAAAGGCCAACAATCTGATTTCGAAGTAAGCAAAGCCTGCCAACACCGACCTAAGGGGGAAATTTTGACCAGGTTAGGTAGGACTTTGTGTATTTAGAAATACATCTGATCCAAAGGGCATGATTATCAATGGTAATGAGTTCGTAAACCCTATCAATCAAATCAGGTTGAAGCGTTATCATGTCTAACCAAAGGAATCAAATCCATAAAAGCAGCACATAAAAAGCATATATAAATCAATCACTCAACGAGTGGTCCGCTACTGCTCGGGCAAAAATTAGGGTGTATCCCATTGATCGATATTCTGCAAACCATCCAGGCAAAAGTTAGGGTACAAAAATGACCCGCTAGGCCGAAAACCTAAAAATGGCAGCCTAGGCAAAAGTCATGGTAAAGTGAGCTATGAGAGTATGTTGACCAGAAAACCTTCACAGGCTAGTTAACACCAGAGTTTGGGTCAATAGAAATGGTTATCATCATCATGTACTCAAACTTACTTCATTTAACGGAAATGTCACTTTTACTGAATTCATTATGTTTATGCTTGAATGAATTTATTGGGCCCAAAAGGTGAAATGCAATAGATGAGTCAAACATAGGGTTCGGTGCGGTGAACCCAATTCCTCAAAAGAAAAGAAAGATAAAGATAAAAGGCAAAAATCCTGATAGACTGAAAAGAATCGAGGTCTATGCAAAAGCCGGGATAGTTTGCTGGATCAAAAACCCGAAAAGGACGGCCCAGGAAAAAATTAGAACTCAAAAGCAAAATATGAATAAGTCTGATGGGCCCGACACAATGTCTAGGTCTATGCAAAAATTAAGACAACCAAACCAAAGATAAATGACTGCCATCGATCACATTGAGATATCTACATCATCGCCATCAACATCGGAATGCATGAATATGTTCACCGGTCTAATAGATTCAAAGGACTCAGATTCATCCTCCGCCCGTGTCCACTCAGTTCTTGACTACAGCCGAGCGTCTTGAATCCATAATATCCTAATCATGTGGAGCCATCCTTGATAGAATTCATTGGTAGTGATAGCGCCTCATCGTTCGTTATCCAGAATCTTGAGCTCTGCTTCGTGCACCCCCTTTGTCTCCTTCATGCCTGATCCAACAATCAATTTGCAGTCAAATCGCTGCTGCTTCCCTAGTTCTCCATGAGGGGCATTCTCACCTAATCTACACAACATCCTCCTCCAGGGGCATTCTTGTCTCGTCCGTACCGCAAAGCAATTCCATGTATCCTCCCTTTTCAAGCAAGTCGATCTTTCCCCGGATTAAGCAAAGTCGATCAAGCAAGTTAATCAGTCAGCTTAAAGATGACCAGTCTGAGTTTCTTATGCATTCATACATTCATGCATAATGTTCATGCCTATTATTCTATACTGAATTCCACAGGAAACAAAACAAGAGCCTGTATCAAGGGGCATCTCAAAATTATCTTCTGTTTTACATTCGAAGACATAATTTCTCCCAGGGGCACATCAGCTAGTCTCAATACTCAACATTGGCAGTTTCTTCGGCCTCCCGAAAATCTGAACTTTTATTTCTTTTTCTCCCGTTTCTATTGCTTAATTGAAGGGGCAAAAATTTTTGTTCCACAAAATCAATTCAACAATAAAAACATGATTTATATGGCTTACTAATGCTTTAAAGCCTTCTTGACAGGCATAAGCAATTCAAAAGGACGACCAAATCGATGGATCTTAAAATCAGAACTCAGAAGCTTCTCCTAGGGGCACCTCAATGCAAATACCCAGGGGCGCCTCAATGTAAATATCCAGGGGCACCTCAATGCAAATATCTAGGGGCACCTCAATGCAAATACCTAGGGACACCTTAATGCAAATACACAGGGGCATATCAGCCAGGCTCAGCGCTTGACCTCGATAATCTCTTCGGACTCCAGGAAATCTCAACTTTATTTCAATTTCATTCTTCCGTTTGTATTGCTTAATTGAAGGGGAAAAAATTTTTGTCTCAGAAAAATCAATTAAGCAACAAAAGCACGGCTCATGTCTCTCTCTAATATCTCAAAATTTCTATGGCAGGCAAAGTGCGTTTAGTCCAACAGGCCTCCTCAGGCACTTTTTAGCATATCCCAGTCCGACCTCATTAGAAGTGCTCGGCACCTTCCAATTGAGTTCTTGGTATACGTTCCAGTCCAGGGGTCTCGTTTGATATTCCAGGCATGCAAATCAAGCCAACCAAATCCCAGTCCGACCTCATTAGAAATTCTTGGCATTCCTCTTATCTCCGATATGACCGATTCAGCCTCACCTCGATAGGTCCGTTGATAGTGTGTTCCCAAACCACCCGTAGACAATCTATTTAGCCTAATCCTAGATAGCTCCATTGATAGTGTGTTCCCAAACCACCAGTAGACAACCAATTCAATCTCTAATCCACGATAGGTCCGTTGGTGGTGTGTTTCCAAACCACCAGTAGACAACCAATTCAATCTCTAATCCTCGATAGGTCCGTTGATGGTGTGTTCCCAAACCACCAGTAGACAACTAATTCAATCTCTAATCCTCGATAGGTCCGTTGATGGTGCATTCCCAGACCATTAGTAGACAACTGATTCAGCCTCATCCTCGATAGGTCCGTTGATGGTGTGTTCCCAAACCACCAGTAGATAACCAATCCAACCTCTAATCCTCGATAGGTCCATTGATGGTGCGTTCCCAGACCACCAGTAGACAACCAATTCATTCAACCTCTACCTTCGATAGGTCAATTGATAATGCATCCCATGACCATCCGTAGACAACCATCTCAAGAAATTCCTATTCCTCTTTTTCCCAAAGCAACCAACAATCTATCCCAAAACCGTTTGGAGCAATGAAGGTAATACCTAATCAATCTCTAATTCAATTTTATTCTTGATAGGTCTGTTTATGGCAATCCCAGAAGACATTTGGTTCAAGAATCCACAAGTCAGGTATAACCTCCTATCCATCGCTCTTTCGTGAGATCACATTTGACCATTCAAATGATAATCACACAAGGGGCAGCCTGTGAGCACGGGCTTTTTGGTGACCCTCGGAACGATAATGACTTTTTGCTCTAACCTTTTACGGTCTAGTTGTTCTATTATTTTAGAATGAATTGCGTTTGGCAAGTTCTTTATTGACAATTTTGAGATCTTTTGACCCCAATTATAATAATAATTAGATCGCTTTTAAGATGTTAATCACTTCCTTTCCCCTCGTTCGTAGTAAATTGTTCCGTGATTTTTTCCTTAAAAATTCGGACATTTTCAGCAAGTCTCATTTGCATCATTGGATTCTTGGTTCCCCGAGCTTTTTAAAATGTCAAGAATCGCCCCGTTCCAGGCCCCATTTGCTTTTTTTCCTTGGGTACCCCGATCCGTCGGCGGCGCCGATGCCACCGACGGAAGGCCAGGCCGCATGGTCCACGGGCCGGGCCGCATGGACCACGTGGCAGGCCGCATCGCATGACGCGGCCTAGATCTGGCCGAGTCATGTGACGCGGCCTACCGCATCACCTGACGTGGCCTTGGCCCGAACGCGCCGGTGGCGCGATTTTCGCGCGGGGTTCCTTTATTTAGATTTTTTCTGAGTTTTTCTTGGTCTAAAAAGTCGGGTTTTGGGTCTTTTCCGTCAAATATTGACATTTGGAGGATTAATTTGGGTATTTTACACTTGGAGAGTCTATAAATACCCCTCAAAATCAGTTTCAGTGGGACTTTGGCCACTTTTTCTTTGGCTGAAATTTTTGAGAGAGAAAAATACAAGAATAAGAGAGAGAAAGGGAAGAACTAGAGAGAGAAAGTTCAAGAAAAGCTAGAATCCGGGTTTAATCCTCTCTAATCTGGATTCTTAGTTGTTCTTAGGCTTAATCTTGTAGCTTAAACACTAAAATCTATTAGAAATCTTAGGTAAAAATTGATTTAAATAGGATTTATGGACTTTTTCCTCACAAATCACTAAATCCTTTGCTAAATCGGTTGTTTCGTCGGATTTTCATCTCAAATCTGCCACAAAGCTTGCCAAACATCCGGTTTGAGTCTCGAGAGTGGATTCATGGCCTTTGGGTAACTTTCTGAGTCCCAATCTATTTCTTTTATTATTTATTTTTGTTACTGTCGCTGCATTTTTGGTTATTTTTCCGGGTGTTTAGTCCCCTTTATTTGTCCCTTTTGTGATTCTCTATAAAAAATTCGGCTGACTGTTTCGGCGAACGTCAGGCCTACTGAACATCGCTTAGGCCGCTTCGTTGAGTCGGCCTACCGCTTCATCCAGTCGGCCTACGGGTTGCTCAAGGGGCCAACCGTCATTTTGTCGGACTTTTCGGGTTATTTTCCCCAAAACTGAAAAACCAAAGTTATTTATGTATTTTAAGTCCGAACCTACTGTAACGGGTATGAAACGACTTGAAATTTTAGTAATCTTGGGTTTTTAGACACAAAAAGGTCGACCCCGGCTTGTTTGGGTACTTTCTCCGGCATGCCACTTCAGTGGGACGAAGGTCGACTGAGCGTCATCTAGGCCACTTCCTTGAGGTGGTATACCATGTCGCTGAGTCAGCCTACCACCTCACTGAGTCGGCCTACTGGTAAAAATGTCCAAATGGTCCCTGTTTATTTTATTCTGTTGTTTTCGGCCCATTTCGGTCGTTTTTGACCCGATTTTTGTCATTTTAATGCGTTTTCAATCCCGATTTTAACCCAAAAAATTTCCAAAAATTCCTAAATAATCTGAAACTATTTTTTATTATTGTATTCTTTTTTTTAGATTTTATTTTTATTTTTATTTGATTTAATATGCATTTTAATGACTTAAAAATAGTATTTTTGCTAAATAAATCTAAATAAATTATTTTCCATCAACTAAAAACCCCAAAAATATTCTGAACATATTAAATCTAATCTTAGGGTGTTTAGTCAATTTATTTAAATTTTTTAGGTTGTTTAGATAATTAATTAACACCAAAAAATTACATTTTTGTCCCAAAAAATCCAAAACTATCATTTTCCTTATATTATGTATTTATTTTCCACATTTATTTATTCGTGCTTTATTTGTGATTATCCCCGTATTAGTCTTGCCTTGTTTGGAGCCGGGTCCGAGTCGGTAAGTTCGGTTAAAACCCAGTTTCACCCGTTTATTTATTTATTGCTTCATTTATTTTCTCGCATTAGAGAAATGTATAGGTATTTGTAAAGCCTTGTAATAATTTTATTTTCTTGCTTTGTTTATTTACCGCTTTTCGTGTGATGTATGGCATATAAACCGAAAACACCAAACAATAATCGGATTAAATCGCATAAGAACTAAAGTTCACGTTTATTAAAATATAATCGACTTGATTTAAAAATTGAAAAGTAAGCAACATCATCCGAACCTAGAATCTCTGTTTTAAGGTACGGTCCAACCACTCGGTTGGAATATCGTACCCAATTTCCCGGTGGAGCTTAACCGGGTGGCGACTCTATTTTAAAATACGGGATTCTAAGTCTCATATCCCTTAACCCGTAAATCGGATTAAATTTCAATTTCAACATCGCTTCCATTATCCAGTTTCATCGCGCTAAAATAAGGATCATCCCCTAACCCGCTTCATACCGCTCGTTGTTTCTCTGCCCCACACTGAAGAGCATTAAAGCTTACCGTACGGGCGGGGGGATCGGGGGTCGTCGGCTCACACTTGTAAGCTAAGTATCGTAATAGAACTCGAACAAGCTACACTCCTCACTCTCCTGACTTATTCGATGAAATATTACGACCGCATTGGTCAACTAGTTGATCCAATTACACTAAAATACTAACAATCCTCCCCCATTTTAGTGTAATCCATGATTAACTAAACAATATCACAATAAATAACAAACTTATGCATAAATGAAATATCGTGACGATTGAATTTCATCTTAGTATATTACACATTCCAAGTATTCGAATACGAAAGGTGTCACTATGGATTGAACCTTTGTTATCCATATCGAATACTTGAAGATAATATACACATAAATCACCATTCTAGCATGTTCTTACTTGACACTATCTTTTACTAGCCTTGTGTCCATATCCTTTATAAGCACATTAATGTCAAGTCCAAAACTTCTCGAAGCCGCTAAACTTCATGCTTATATAGGTAGCTCTTTTACTCTTGCACCTCATATGCAATTTTTCAAAAGAACTATTAAGAAGTTAAACTTTAACATCTTTATCTTGCAGGTCTGAACACACACATTGGGATGTTTTAATCAGTGTGTTCCAATCTCTAGATGTTAAGCTTTCCTCATTGAATTTAGCATCTAACGTCATATTAGATGGGAATTGGGTATTTTAACATGAGAGGTTTTAGATGGACTTTAAACACATCCCATAGCCAACTTGTGCACAATATTTCATCTTAACCCTTTGGTTAAATGGTCGGCTAAATTATGTTAAGTTTTTACAAACTCTAATGATATAACACCATGCATGATGCATTCCTGAATCATGCTATGTCTCACACCTAAATGTCTAGACCTGACTTTGTACACTTGTCTATAAGCATTGGCCAAGGCAGTTTCACTATCACACTTGATAGATATAGGTGACAAGGTTTACGCCACAATGGAACTTCATAAATTAGATCTCTCAGCCATTCGGCTTCTTTACCAGCTGCTTCTAATGTTACAAGCTCATATTCCATTATCGAAACAGTGATACAAGTTTGTTTTTTTGATGCCCAAGAGATAATACCTCCCCCAAGAAGGAATACCCATCCACATGTGGAAGAACTATCTTCTTCATTAGAAATATAACTTGCATCCGAATACCCTTCAAAACCCGTAGGAAATCTTGAATAAGTCAAGGTACAAACTGAAATGGATTCATCCATTTTCATGTCATGTTAGACAAACTGACCCAGAATATTTAATGATTCATTATATAAATCTCTTCATCCAATTCACCATTCAGGACTGCGGATTTTACATCCATTTGATGAATTACAAGGTTTCTCAAATTGATCGAGAAATAAAAATTGAGTAATAATAATTTCTAATATATTAGAAATTTTTAAGAAATTCATAAACTATGTTTCATAATTTTTATGAATTTATTTACACAAAATAAATTAAATACTCACTTTTTCAAACTTAAAAAAATTCTGAAAAAATAACCATTAAATCCAAAAAATATGAAAATGGTGGGATGGGAAAAATTTCGGAGCAAAACAGCATTGTTTAGGCCCTTAAATCGCAAAAACACATAATTGACCATTAGGGATGCGCCATGTGGTAGTCTGTTGACCAGTCAACTTTGAATTTTGACCGACATGTGACTGTCAACACAAAAGGTTAAATCAATACCACATCAAATGCCACTTGGTTGGATGAAGACAAAAGTTTCTGGCAACACTTTATTCTTTCTTAATCGTTGTCATAGCTATTTCAACAAAATTAATCGGCACATTCTTTCTGACGGTTGCCAAAAATAACTGTCACCACAAGTGAAGCGTCATAATTGTTCAGTTTGCAACGGATTCTGCAATGGAACACGTTTCCCTTGCAAAACACAAAAGCATATTTTCACTTATGCTTGAATCGTCGCGAAAAACAGTTGTCACAACAAACCGTCGCAATTTTTCATTCTGCAATGGATTCAGAATCCCTTGCAAAATGCAGAAAAACAAATTTTGATTTTAAATCGTTCCGAAAATGGTTCCGGCCTCCGACCAGACCCCTCCTAAGGTTTTTCAGCGTCCCAAATCCAATGGATTCGTTCTTTTTACCAAAAAACGAGCATAAACTTGCCATTACCCAAAATAATGCGAAAAACGCAACTTTTTTCAGTGAAAACAACGTGAAAATACCAGAAATCGAACACAATCGATTCAAATGCGACTTTGAACATAAAAAATACAAATTTTCATTCAATTATTGACCAGATTATAGAATCATGGCCAAAACGCTCCAAAAACAGGATTTCATCGTACGGAAAATTATTCCGAACAAAAATTTCAGAATTTCCAAAAAAAGGAGAAAGAGAATTTACGGAAAAAAAACACAGAAAAACATAGCAAAAATCTTCGCTATGATATCAAAGAAGTAATTCGAATAAGAGCGGATCGAATTGTGTACCTTTTTGGTGCCCGAGATCAAAGATTGCCATTATAACACCGTTTGTATGCAAAAAAAATGAGATTGAATCACCGGTATTTTGAATATCAATAGATTTCCATGACTTCTTCAACATATTCTCCATTCGTCATTTTCAAAAAATTTAGTTTCAATCTTTGAAACTAAGCAAACTTCAAAATGAATTAATTTCAATCTTTGTTGGGAAAATTCCTGAAAATAGCTTGGATAATCTCTGAAGTCGTGATGACACTTTCAGATTGAAACTAATTTGGTGGTTCTCCCAAGTGATTCAATCGGATAAAATAAGAATAAACTCAAGAACTTAGAATGAATTATCATTGTGAACAAAAAAAGAACTAGCCCGTAAGCGTTGCAAAAACTGCTTGTAAGTGTTGCCAATGCTAGGTTTTTATAAACCTAAAACGAGTAATTACAATGCTTCAAAGACAAAGCATTGCTAAAAGTCATGTCCATTTGAGCAGTTGCATATGTTCAGAACAGAAGCGTTGCGAAAAGACGTGTCCATTCGAGCAGCTGCAGTAGTTCATAACAAAAGTGTTGCGAAAGGTAGCTCCCGGACCCTTGTAAGCTAAGTATCGTAATAGAGCTCGAACAAGCATGCACTCCGCACTCTCCTGACTTGTTCGATGAAATATTACGATCGCATTGGTCAACTAGTTGATCCAATTACACTAATATACCAACATGGAGCTAGTGCCCCGACCCAATCCCTCCCTAGTGTTGTCCCTAGCTAGATTTCCTTAAGGCCTTGTTTGGCTCATTGTATATTAAAGTACGGTACAATATGGTATGGTTTGGTGAACTATCAAATTTATGAGTTTGTTTTCATGGTTCTCTGAATCATGAAAAATCATGGAGAACCATACTTAAAAAAAAACCATATAACCAAATAAGAGAATTTAAATTAAAATCATATTATACTATAACGAACCATAAAAAAAAACATGAGCCAAACAAGGCCTAAAGCATGCACTAAGTATTTTCATGAATCTATTCTTCTACCAAACAGGTCCAAAAATATTTTAGGATTTAAAAATAACTATTCCCTCTCAATGAGAGGAACAGTACATTTTCCACAAAATTAAACGAACACGAAATATGATTTGGGTTTCACAACTTGAGTTGTGTTTAGAATTCTAATGGTTCACGTATTTGATTTTCTGATAGGGAACAAGTTGTTGACAATATAATAACATCCCAATAAATCGATTTTTAGCCTTTGTCTCCGTTTTAAAAATTCTCACATAGTGCTTAGGTCCCCATTATTCCTTATTTTAGAGCCCGTTTGAATTTTTGTTCTCATGGCGCTATCATACCCTTTATCGATTTCTTGCTGCTTAGTCACCGCCTAATCTAATTTTTTCTGTATAGGAGACGCCTACACTCATTTTATTAAGATATCAATATCTATAACAATTGATGTTCAATTTTTTAACCCACGAAAACCAGCTTGATAAACAAAAGTACATTAAAGTGTGTTGCTCATAATAAAAGTCTCATTTTTATTTTTAAAACATAGTATATATTATGTTTTTTTAGTATTTTATTATATTATAATTTATTTTTAAATTGAATTTATTTTTTTATTTATAAATAAATATTACAATAAAAAAATATAAATTCATGTTGACCTCAACTAAATCTCACCTAAACCCTTAAAAATTCAGACCGCTCAACTAGCGCCCAACGCTTTTTAAAACACGTTTTAGAACACCCGCCTTTATGATAACATAATAGTACAAATCTAATTTAATGTAATCTTTTTGTTCAACCCTTCCGTTTCTACTTTATATGTCTATGCATGCCTAGCGTATTTCTTTTACTATTTTAATTTGAATTTATGGATACATCATATTTGACCGTTGTATTCGGTACAAAATTTTCAAACATTAGTTAGGCCCCTATATAGATATTTATTTTTATTTTCCAAAAAGAAATCATAAAATTAGATGTTCAATATTGAGTTTAAAATCATTAAGCAAACTCTGTCCAGTTCGTAATGAAGGGATTACTTATTTTCACTGGTAAGCTTATGAATAAGAAAGGTTCTATGGTTTCATCAAAAAAAAAAAGAAAGAAAGGTTCTATGGTTGTTTGTAGACATGGCCACGGTTTCGGAACAACCGATTTCGGTTCCTGAATCACCGGTTTCAGTTTGTACGTACTTTTCATGAACCTAAACCTAAACCTCATATAGGGTGGAACTGCCGGTTTCAGTTTTGATTCGGAACCGTTGGTTTCGGTTCAGGTTTAGACAAGGTTTTGATCCGGTTCAAATACGGTTCCGGTTATGTTAACATTAGTATATATTAGGGCATCTCCAATCCTCCCCTTCACTTTTTCCCTAAAAACTCTATAATTTGAAGCAGCTACAGTGTTTATTCTCCAATCCTACACTTAAATTTTTACTTCAAAACACAAATATTATTATTTTATTCCTCTCTACCTATCAAATAAATATTAACTCAACTAAATAAAATCTAAAAGAAAAAGAAAAAAGCAAAAGGTAAAAAAAATATTATAATGGATAGGGAAGCAACACTGTTGCTCCAAACCCTGACTCCTTCCAAAATCCTATTAATTCAAAAAAAAATATGGAGCAACACTGTTGCTCCCCTTTATTTTGAGGGAAATCTATTCTTCATCTCCAACCTTATTTTAGGGCTGGTTGGAGATGCCCTTACAAAAGAATATATTTTCTCAAATATGTAAAAAAATATATATTTTTTATTTTAACTAATATAAGATTTAATTAAATTTGAAACTCTGGTTCGAATCGCTGGTTAATCCCGATTCTCCGGTTTACAATTCTATAAACCTAAACATAAACCTTATCTATCTTTAAACTGCTGGTTCCGGTCCGATTTGGACCGGTGTTTGATCGGTTCAATTCTGTTCGGTTCAGACGGTTCTGGTTTGATTTGGCCATGTCTAGTTATTTGTATTTCTAACTTATTAAATGATAATTTAATACAGGGTAAACTTCAAAAATAGTATTTTATAGTTTTACTATTTATAAATGGGGTCTGAGAATTTTTATTTTTTTGCGAACGAGGTACGTGGTTTTAAAGAATTAGCAAAAAGAGAATTCTCAATATGAAATTATGTTACGATAATGGGTACTCTTCTTTATTTTTATCTGAAATTTTATGAGTTGGTTAATAAAAAGACAATATACATAGTTGATAATTTTTGAAATATTTTTGTAATTAAAATATGATTATAAACTTCAAAAATTATAAAAAAAATAGAAAAAATGTCCGAAACTTACTCAAATCATAATGTATAATTTTTAAATAATATGGTTAAATTATGAGAATATTGAAATGCATAAATATACTATGTAACATCACTATTCTGAACAAAAAAATATTTTTTTATCATTTTTTTATCTATTTTTTAAAATCACAGACCCCATTTTACAAAAAAAATTTTCTCAGAGCTCATGTGTACTTTTTTAAAGTTTGCCCTTTAATATAATATAAATTTTGATATACACAAGTGAAACTGAATTTTAAAATTTATATGACTAAAACGTCGAAGACTCAATAATTAGAAAATTGGTACTTACCTACATTTGAAAGATAGTAGCGAACTAAACTGATTTGAAATCACAATATAAGCTATCAATTACGAGACTATGGTTGTGTTCATAAATGACAACTTATCCGTCTCTATAAAAAAACATCGTGATATGATCAATCGAGAGTGATTATCGTAGCACGAAATATTCGGTTTCATCGTTTCAGATTTGCACTACTGGTTGATATTATAGTGCATAAATGCTATGATTGTGGATATTCCAAATCGTTAGTTGGAGTTAGGAAAATATAGGTTACAACATTTTATATGTTGTTTTCATATTAAGTCTGGCTTAAGCATGTTTGTCCTGCGGCAATAACAAGTTTAGTTTGTTTGTGTTCTGTGGTGTTTTATGTTTGGTATTTTAACTCCGTTAAACTGTTTTAAATATTCTTAGACTTGCTTATGTTTATCGGTTTACGATTCATGTTGCACCACTATTATTTAAAACGGTTGATTCTTTGACATGTTAAAAAACTTGATTTTATATTTATCTAGAGAATATTCTCGCTCAAAAAAATAATATCGGGCTTTGATTAATTTGCATTCTAATTATAAGCATTTTGGGGATGAAGTATATAGCATATTCCAACTGCTATAAGAAGCATTCTAATTATAAGCATTTTAGGGATGAAGTATATAGCATATTCCAACGGCTATAAGAAGAGTAGGTCACCAGTATCCACTAAACTAAAATTAGTACCTTAACTTTCAAAATCACCCATCTTTGACGATGGGCATGATTTTTCCTTATCCACTGTTTAATTTATGCTATGCGAAATATAACATTTATCCCTTAAACTTGGTATAAAAGTTGGATGTTACTCTAAACTTTTAAAAATTTTAATTAGTCCCTTGAACTTAGTAATAGTGCACTAATTTGTCCTCTCATTGCCACGTGTCAACTTCTGATTGGAGAAAGAAAAATTAGAAAATGACATCTTTGAAAAGACAAACGAACCATAAGCTAACACATAGCATTGAAGGGGCAAATTGGTGCACTTTTACCAAGTTCAAGGGGCTAATTGGAACTTATGAAAATCCACTGGACATCCGACTTTTCGTATCAAGTTTAAGGAGGTCTCAATGCATTTGGCATTTATCCTTTAAACCCACTACTACCTTCTTTACGACCCTACAATGACCGGTATATGGTAACGGGTCTTTATTCACTTGATAAATAAAAAATATGTTATCTCTGTTATAATGTTTCTTTTTATATCTCTCATTCAATCTTTTAAACGTGGTAGTTGAAATCTTAATCATAATTAGACCTGTTTGTCGGGTCGGACTTGTCGGACTTTTTATTAAAAATATCAATCCAAGCCCGATCCAACCCATGATTTAGAACCTCGGGCCGGGCTTACTCAATCATCCCAAGCCCGGCCCATGGCCATAGATAATTTTTTCTTTTAATATTTATAAACTAAATTGAAAAAAATTATAATTTCTACATAAAATATCTAAATTGTACATACAATTACATTTTTTAATAAAATTCTGTTTTATATAGTTAAAAGTTTAATAGGTTAAAATATGAAAACCTATAAAAAATATTAAATATAATATAAAATATCAAAATAAATATTTTTTTATTCGTCGGGGCCGGGCTCAGGTCAGACTTGAGTATTTATATGAAAAACAAGCCTGACTCATAGAAATTTAGATTTTTGTGGGCTCAGACTCAAGCTGAGCTTTATAATAAAATAAGTGTCCAAATCCGATCCATTTAGACGGGATCGGGCAGGAACCGATGGATAGGCCGGCTGGGCAAACAGGTCTAATTCATAACTCATATTTTACATTAACATTAGTCGCCTGTCTACATGCTAATTGATTGATTTTCTCCCGATTTCACTCTTCTCAACCCGTAAAGTTGATGCGACTCAAACGATTAAATATTATGATTTCTTTTTCTATAAGTTCCAATTATTTCCTTACCAGAGTTCCTCTGCTTTCTGTTAAACTAAGCTGAGAGACAAAGAGAGAGAAACCATGGATTTCATTAATATGAGAACTAGGTTTACAATTGATAAATTGGGGAAGAGCAACACTGCCCTTCATATACAACGGCTATTAACAGGCTGTAACTAACTTTTAGGTTAAATTATGCAACTGCCCCTAATGGCTAGTTTAACTAAAAAACTAAATACAACATGTTTATTTACAATTTGATTTAATATAGTACATATCTCAACAGCCCCCCGCAAGCGGACATCATTGAATTGAAATCAGATTTAGCCTTTTTGCTTGAGCTTCAAAATCAGTGGAATGAAAAGCTTTGGTTAATAAATCAGCTAGTTGATTCTTGGAAGAGTGAAACATCAAGTGAATGTTTCCAGCTTGAACTCTTGATCTAACAAAGTGACAATCTATGTCAAGATTGCTTTGTCCGCTCATGAAAAACAGAGTTTTTGGCTATATGGACTGCTGATGTGTTGTCATAGAAGAGAAGAGCAGGGGTACTATTTACTGTTTTGAAATCAATTAACAAGTATATGAGCCATTGAATTTTTGCTGCAGTTGTTGCCATGGCCCTATATTTAGATTCCGATGAGCTTCTAGATACTGGAGTTTGCTTTTTGGACTTCCATGAGACTAACGAATCAACAATGAAAACATGGTAACCAGTGATGGACTTTCTTGTTTTTGGACATGAACCTCAATCTGAATCACTGAAGGCCTTTATATTTGTGTCACTTTTTGAAAGAGTAAAATACCCCTCGTGTTGGTTTGCCCTTCAGGTATCTTAGGATTCGACGAGCTGCAGTGATGTGTAATTCACGAAGACTTTCTAAGTGTTGAGAGAGCTGCTGTACTGTAGAACTGATGTCAGGCCTGGTGTTAGTTAAGTATAATATTTTTCCAATTAGCTTCCTGTAGGCTGTAATGTCTTCCAATCTTTTTGACTTTGTGTAATCTGGCCTATCAACTGTTATTGGTGTTTTGACATGCTTGCAATCTAGGAATCCATACTCAGCTAGAAGATCCAAGGTGTATTTTCTCTGGTACATGTGAATGCCCTCCTTGTTTCTAGCTACTTCTATTCTAAGGATGAACTTGAGCTTTCCTAGGTCTTTAATGCTAAAGCATTTGTGCAAATAATCTTTAATTTCTCTTATAGACTCTTCACTGTTGCTGGCCACTATAACATCATCAACATAGACTGCTAAAGCTGTAAAGATACCATTATTGTCCTCAATGAATAAAGAGGGATCTGTAGTTGATTGTTTGAATCCTTTTTGAATAAGTGCGTTGTCAATGTGGAATTCTATTGTCTGCTGGCCTGTTTGAGACCATATAATGACTTTCTTAACCTGCAAACAACATTAGGAATAGTACTAGAAACCCTTTTAGGTAAATCCATGAAGATTTCCTCTTCTAGATTTCCATGTAAAAAGGCATTATTGATATCAAGTTGAAACCGGTGATTTTTGGCTACTAGTGCTAACAAGACTCTGATAGTGGCAATCTTAGCTATAGGGGAAAAGGTCTCCAAGTAGTCTATCCCATTTTGTTGTGTATACCCCTTTGCAACTAACCTAGCCTTATATCTCTCTATATTACCACCTAATTTTCTTTTGACCTTGTAAACCCATTTGCATCCAATTGGAATTTTGTTCTACGGAAGTGACACTCTAATTTAGCTTTCATAGCCTCTTGCCACTCCTGTTTCTTAATAGCTATTCGATAGGTCTTAGGTTCACATTTCGTACTTAAAGCTATTGAATATTTCTTATGAGCCTTTGATAATCCATTTGTGAGCACGAGCTTTTCGGTGACCCGTAGAACGAGGATGACGTTTTGCTCGGACCTAACAAGTAGCCTGTTATTCTATTATTTTAGAGTCGAACTGCGTTTGGCAAGTATTCCCGTGACAAAGTTGGGATGCTAACCGTCCGATTCCTTTTAACCGGTTAATTAAATAGATGCTTTGAAAATACCAAAAAATATATTAAAAAATATTAAAAAAACAAAGAAAAAAAATAAATAATAAATCTGCCTTGCCCTCGCTGGCCCATCCACGGCGGCGCCACCGCCGGGACTCCGAGAAGCGGGGGGGGGGGGGGGGGGGCTCGCGAGATGAGCCCCCTTGCACGTCTCGCGCAGCGCCCCCGCGAGATGCTGTGCTTGCAGCTTCTCACGGCAGGGCGTGGCATCTCGCCGTGCCAGAAGCTGCCGTTGCAGCGTCTCGGCCTGAGACGCTGTGCGAGCTTTGGCTGTCCGTCGTCAGTCCGTCTTTCTCTCTTAAAGTCCAAATTTTCTTGATTTTTTCGGGAATCTTTGGATTTCTAGGGACTAATTGAGTTATTTGGAGTTAGTTATGCCTATATAAACCCCTTAAATCATCTATTAAAGGACATTTTGCCAAATTGAAAGCTTAATTCAGCATTTAGAATTCACTAGGTTTTAGAAAGAGAAAGCTATATAACACTTAAGAAATCTGATTATTCAGGATTTCAAAGGGTTATTTAGCTTAATCTTTTAGCTTAATCACTAAAACTAATTAGAAATCTTAAGTAAAAAAGGGTTTATATAGGATTTAGAGACTTTTTCTCAAAAATAACTAAATTCCGTCGCAAAGTTCGTCGCTATTTTCGTCACTGTTTCGTCGGATTCCGTCACAAATTCATCACAAAAGCTTGCCAAATGACAGGTTCGAGTCTCAAAACGTGGATTCACGGCCTCTAGGTAACAAAACTGAGTTCCAATCTACTTTTCATTCATTATTGTTCGTTATTTGACTGTTCTCGGTTATTATTTCGGGCTTCTTATTGTTTTTCCGAGCCAGATGCTCCGGTGAGCCTTGAGATGCTCCGGCGTAACTTGAGATGCACAACTGCAGCATCTCAAGTTACCACTGCAGTATCTGGATGGGTGAAAATGCCAAAAAGCCCTTATTTTGTGTTTTTTGTCATTTTTATCATTTTCTTGCGTTTTTTACCCCAATTTTTACCCGAAGAATTCTCGAAATTTTTTATATAATCTGTAACTCTTTTTTAATTAATTTTTGACCTGTTTTACATTTTATTAATTATTTAATCAATTAAATCACCTTTTTAATGGTTTAAAAATGGGTTCTTCATCAAATAAATCTAAATAAATCTTTTTATTGTAATAAAAAATTCCAAAATAGTTTCTGTAACTTTCAGTTATTATTGTAGGTTGTTTAGTTTATTTTGTTGATTATTAGGTCGTTTAGATGCTCATTTAAATACCCGAAAATTGTGTTTTAGCCTCGAAAAATCCAAAATATGTTTCCTCCATGATTAGGTGTTTATTTTCTGCCATTTATTTATTTATGATTTATTTGTGATTATTCTCGTGAATATTTTGCCTCGTTTGGAGCCGGGTTCAATTTGGTAAGCTCGGTTAGGAGCGGATTTCTCCTTTATTTATTTATATCGCTTTATTTATCTTCTCGCATTAAAAAAATGTATAGGTATTTGTAAAGCCTTGTAATAATTTTATTTTTGTGCTTTATTTATTTAATCCTTTTTTGCGATGTATGGCATATAAACCAAAAATTCCAAATAAAAACCGGATTTAAATCGCATAAGAACTAAAGTCGCGTTTATTAAAATATAAATGGTTTGAATTATAAAATTGAAAAGTAAGCAACATCATCCGAACTTAGAATCTCTGTTTTAAGGTACGGTCCAACCACTCGGTGGGAATATCGTACCCAAATTCCCGGTGGAGCTAAATCGGTGGCGACTCTATCTTAAAATACGAGATTTCAAGTCTCATATCCCTTAACACGCAAATTGGACTTAAATTCAACATCAACATCACTTTCCATTATTATTTTCATCACGCCTAAAATAAGGATTATCCCTCAGCACGCTTCACAGCGCCCGTTACTTTCCACCCCTAGTGCTACGCATCTCACGCAGTCCTCGCGGGTGGGAAAAGAGGTCGCCAGCTTATAGTGGCGACTCTGCTGGGGATTTCCTTTTAACTTAAAATTTAGAAAATCGCTTTCATTTTCAAAATTTGGTTAAAGGATTTTGATGATGTGCCTAAATCATTTTTTAAATCAACGCTCTATTTCTTATGCCTTTCGAATCCACTGCTTAGTTAGTTTCTACATTTTAAGGTGCCATTATTTCACCCCCGTGAAGCTCACTTTTATACCTCATGCCCGCCAGGAATTAGGGATATTTGTGGGTGGAACACTCGTTTCAACCAATGTGTAATTCCCGCGATCGCACTCATTTGAGGAGTGCCTGAGTTACACGGAATCAAGGTAAACGAGACCCTTCTACAGTGTTGTTCCACGATACCAGCAGTTTGAGACTATGAACAGTGATAAATCTACCAATAGCAACTTCCCCTTAGGTTCACCAAAACAATTTAGAACTAGGTCGCATACTCTTTTGCCGTTCCCTTGCGCTAGAGTTAACCCCAGATTTCAAATTAGCGTTGTGTGGGAGTCATAAGGTTGGAAGAGATTTATTTACTTTCTTGTGCTACTTGTGTTGTGCTCATTCATACAAAATCATGCATAGGCCTTCTGTGGCTGACCTTTATTTTGGTTTTTGCTTACCTCTACTCTCCCCTCGCTTGAACGGGGGAATTTAACAAAATGCCTGAGATCGTTTGAGTCTCGATGACCCGTATCTAGTTTGCTAGGCACGGCAAGGAATTCATAAATCTCCTATATTTTGAGGTTAAGCTTCGCATCATTAGCCTTTCTGCTCTCTACCGCTCTAAACCACCCCCATATATATGGCATTCATCACTCCAATTATTATATAATCATTCATTTCATTCATGGATCGATTCAGGCTGATCATCTTCCGGTTTCTCCAGTTAGGTCGAGACGTCGCCGTAGTCCCCTTTAGTTACAACTAGATTGCGGTTTGGTCCGTCGGCCAGTGAGTTCAGTGTCAGAATTAGTTCTTCCTACCATGTCTAATATTCCTCAGGCTAGTGGGGTCCCATCCGAGATTTCTACTCCTATTTCTTTGCCTCCGTCTGATCAAGGGCAATCCTAGTTGGGTTCTGAATTGGCTAATGCTATGGATATATTCTTACAATCAGATCTGTTTTGGGTCACTATTCAAGAGCAAGTCCGATTGGCTCTTAGGGAGTAAAGAGAAATTCAGAGGCTAGCTGGGCCTATTATTCAAGCTTAGGGAGAGATCGCTCAGAATATGTCTAGTCAGTAACGACAGTTCAGAATGGGTTTTCAGTTCCATTGGTTCAGAATCAGTTTTCAATTCCGCTGCTCCCGCCTATTTGGTCAGTTCAATTTGGTCAAAGCTTCTCAGTTCAGCCTAACCCAGCTTTTGCTCCGTCAGTGTTTGCTTTTCCCCCTCCGATACCTTCCAGACCTATCAACAAGGCTCCTATATTCCTCACTTTCTCAGGGATTTTTACCCTGCAAATGGCTATTCCTTCCAGCGATTTTATCATCTCTTCGATGCCACCCACACCTTTTGCTCCATCGCCTCCTAATTTGGTTGTTACTCCACATAAAACCTCTTACCCCCATAATCCTTTTGCTTGCCCTCAGATTGAGATCCCTGTTCCTCCGCCATTTCAATTCAGAATATCCTTAGTGCACAACGACTAAGTCAAGCAGCCTTCGGGCGCGACACCATGCGACTAGGTCAAGCAGCCTCCGGGCGTGACACCCGAAATGGCTGCATTCTTTAAGCAGCTTCTGGGTAAGAATGAAGAGAAGAAAGAGGTGAGAGATGAAGATTGGGTAGATGCCCTAAATGGAAGCGTACTCCGGTGAGGGACCTCTCAAGTCCCACATCGTGATATACGAGCGAATTATTCGTGTCCAGAAGATTGGGGACAACGTTCTGGCTAAGTTATTCTCGTGTACCCTATCAGGACCAGCTCTTAAGTGGTACAATACTCTCCCGGAGTCAACAATCCTTGATTGGAAACTCCTGTCTAAAGCTTTAATTGCCCACTATAGTTTCAATTCCATAATGGAAACCACCATTCAGCATCTTGAGGCAGTCAAACAAAAGAAAGGTAAATCCTTTAAGTCGTATTTTAATAGGTGGATGGGCACCTAGGTTCTACTAAAACAAAAGCTTAGTTTAAAGAAAATGATCCCGAAGTTGCTCAACAGGGCTCTCCCGATGCTCTAGAAAGAAATGGAAACTGACTCTTTTAAATCCTATCAAAAGGTTTTTGAGAAAGCCGAGAAAATCGAGCGTTAGGAGGAGAAAGAGAAGGCAAGCAAGCTGAGTGTGAACCGACCGTGGTTTAACAAGAATGAATCAAGTGAAATTGTGCTAGCTCCTACTAAGGGTAAGTCTACCGTGGTGCAAAACATGGCTCAAGAGAAGGTATCTGTAGTTCAAACTACTTCTCTTCCTCCTTCTCAGCAGCCGTTTGTGTCCCCATAGAAAATGCCCCTTGGAGTCATATTTGCTAAGATGTATGAAGCGGGCAAGTTAAAGCCTCTACGTGATGTTAGGGCTCTTCGACCGGATGAAAAGGGAAACTTTTGCAAATTCCATGTATGAAAGGGGCATTAGATCGATCAGTGTAGGACTTTAGCTTCCACTATCGCTCGTATGGTCAAGGAAGGGAAGATGGCTGAGCAGGATAGAAAACTGAGCACTATAGAAAACCCTTTTCCTAATTTTGGAGGCAAGGTCTCTATAATCAGTCCTGGCATTAAGGAAGAATATGTTTTGGAAATGATATCCAAGGAGTTCGTGATGGTTATCAGCTCTGGTCTCCCTTTAAACTTCATATTTGATATAATCTCACAGTCTAATCCTATGGTAAGCTCCATGAAAATTGAAGAAATGGGGCAAGAAGATGAGACCAAGGCCAAAGACGTGGAAATGGTTAAAATGACGTTGTTTAGTGTTGACGACTATGTTTTGAAGGGAGAATATTCTGATGAAGAGTTTCAAGCTTTCAATGTAGATGAGTATGAACTTCAGGACTCATCATTGGTTTTTGAGGAGCCCCCCCTATCTGTTTGAGACATCGACCACCAAGAGCGTATCGATTGATGGAATTCTGAATGTCACCCATAGCGGTTGGGTGTACCAGCCTAAGGACATCCGTCTCCACATCGAGAATGACCCAATCCTGAACCTTGTTAAGGCCGTAGCTAAGCTATCGGTGTCGTCTCCTTAAGTTAAAACAAGTCCCGATATTGATCCTCTGATTACTCAGTTAAAGATAACTCAAGCCCGTTTTAGCATTTGGCAGTTAGTTTTGGGTTCAGATGATTACTGTAGGGCTTTGATTAAGAGGCCACAACTTCTATTGTTGAGATGTGTAACCTGGTGGGGGAAAGGAATACCACTCCCAAGAGGGGATGATCCGATAATGTTCCCCAATCAAGATCTTCCACCCTAGGGGCGCAGTTATAATTGAGCACTATTCATCTATGCCCAAGTCCTCGATAGATCTATCCCGTGCATTATGGTTAATGATGGTTTATCCTTGAATCTCTGCCCTCTAAAAGTTTTGCCTCATTTGGGCCTATCCGGGGAGATGCTCGAGAAACTAACACTATCATCCGAGCCTATTATTATTCAAAGAAGGATATGATTGGGGTTTTCGAAGTTGAAGTGACTACAGGGGAAATTTCTTCCAAGGTCCAGTTCACTGTTATTGATATTCCTGTCACTTACTCTTTGCTCCTAGGTAGACCTTGGTTTCATTCTGTAGGAGCGGTCTCATCAACACTCCATCAAAAGATCAAAGCTGTGGGGAAAGACGAAAAGGTTAAGGTTATTGAAGCTGATCATGCCTTGGTCATGGCCATCATAAAAGTCGATGAGGAGTTTGGATTTCGAATGGCTGTTGTCGGTAATGAGAAACCTAACGCCCCTTGCTATAAGCGCTACTCATCTATGTCAAGGAAGGTGATGAAGAAGCCTGGCCATGTGCTGGGTTAGTGTCTAGGCAAGCGCTTTGGTGGAATAGTTGATCCAATCCCAATCAAGAAGCATCCAAAGCAAGCTGGCTTCGGATACACTCCAAAGAAAGTTTACAGGCGCATTAACCTGACATACTACAACATGGTGACTATTTATGAGGTTCAAGTAAAAAGTGTCTACAGAGGGAAAATCAAGCCTGTTGAGCATGATGGTCAGATCTGGTCGGGTTTTGAGATCTTTAAGGATGTGTATGACCTTAAAAAGAGCTGCTTTATTGAGAAGGGGGAGAACCCGGTCAAGTCCCTGTCTGCTTTTATATCCGATGAGAAAGGCAAGGGGCAATTATTTTTTGATTCAGATGAAGAGAAGCCTGTGGACCTAAAAATTGAAGATGTTATGGCTGCTATGTCGAATGCTATGTCCATTCTGCTTAGGAAGAAGTGGAAGAAGAACGACAAAGCCAATCCTCTAACCAAAGCTGTGAAGAAGCTTGCCGGATCTCTTGCTACTGAAGAAGGTGTGCTATCTGCAGATCAAGTAAAAGCCCTGGATCATAATCTGGATGACCTGCTCATAGAGCCTACTGAGGGTATCAACTTTGCTGATGCCACTACTCAAGACCCTTCACCTGAGGAGGATGACTCTATCTATGATGATGTAACTTTTAATATTTCCAGTGTTTTTTATGAGAACAATGTAGCCTACAAGGCCTTTAATTCAATGAAAGATTCTGATTTCGCTTATTTGCTTGATGTTTCGCCCAACGGGCCCATGCATTCATTTAATCATAAGCATATTGTGTTCAGTATTCATGATATTTCTTTAACTGAAATAAACTTAAGTACAGATTATAACCCTAAAATGGTAGCCCTTTCTAATGACTTAACCCCTGAGATAAAAGTGAGATAATTAAATTGCTAAAAGATCATGTTAATGCCTTTTCTAGGTCACATATTGACATGCCTGGTGTCAATCGCCATATCACTGAGCATCGCATTCTAACCGATACTAGATTCTATTCTGTCAAGCAAAAATTTTGAAGAATGAGATTAGAGTGGGCTGACACGATTAGGGCAGAAGTTGCTAACATGATTGAAGCTAAGCATGTTGAAATTATTGAGTATCCAAACTGGTTATCCAATATTGCCCCGATTATGAAGAAAGATAGAAGAGTAAGGGTTTACGTAGATTACCGAGATCTGAACAAGGCTTCACCAAAATATGACTTTCCTCTGCCTCACATTAATGTACTGATTGACAGCACTGCCAGAGCCACAATGTACTCATTCATAGATGGATTCTTGGGGTACAACCAGATTCTGTTAGACATAATCGATAAAGTTAAGATAGGTTTTTATCACAGAATGGGGAGTCTATTGTTATCGAGTTATGCCCTTTAGTCTGAAGAATGCCGGGGTAACCTATCAGCGTGCCGTTACCACTCTCTTGAATGACATGATCCAAAAATAAGTAGAGGTTTATGTGGATAACATGTTGGTTAATTCTGCTACTAAAGAAGAGCACCTCGCAGTTTTGGATAAGTTCATGACTCGCATTAAGAAATATAACTTACTCCTTAATCCAAAGAAGTGTATATTTGGGGTTACATCAGGAAAGCTTTTGGGTCACATGGTTAGTCAGAGAGGAATTGAAATGGATCCAGATAAGATTAAAGTGATCAGAGATATGCCCACTCCGAAGATAGAAAAAGAAGTCCGGTCTTTCCTTGGGTCTATTCAGTATGTCAGCAGGTTCATTTCTTGCCTCACTACCATTTGTGAGCCAATTTTTAACTTGTTAAGGAAGCCCCAGTCAATTTTGTGGGATGAGCATTGTCAGATTTCCTTCGATAAGATCAAGGCCTACCTTCTTCACCAACCTATACTTCGACACCCTAACCCTGGCAAGCCATTGATCATGTACTTGGCGATCGATGACTCTGCCATAGGGGCGATGCTGGTTCAGGAAGATGACAGTAAGCATGAGCATGTAGTGTACTACTTAGGTAAGAAACTTTTGGATTACGAAAATCGTTATTTGATTGTTAAAAAAACATGTTCTGCCATGGTTTGGTTAACTAAGAAGTTACGTAACTACTTCCAGTCATACAAGGTTCTGGCGATGGCTAAGGTTGACCCAATGCTTTGTCAGTCATAAACTTTAGCCAGGAAGTTATTAAGATAGTTGTTGTTGCTTTCTGAATTCGATGTTGAGTATGTCACGAAGAAGGTTATCAAAGGTAGGGCAGATGCAGAATTTTTGGCAAACCAAGCTTTCGAATCCAATTATGTCCAGAACTTGGACATTCCCAACGAGCAATTAGCTATGATTGATGTAGCCAAACTTATGTGGACTATATGCTTCGATGGTGCCGTAAATAAATTTGGAGCGGGCCTTGGAGTTATCTTATTCACACTCGACAATGAAGTTACCCCTCTGTTTAAGCGATTGGAGTTTCCTACTTCTAATAATGGGGCCGAATACGAAGCTTGCCTATTTGGTCTTGAAGCCCTATTGCTTGTAGGGGAAAAGCATGTTTATGTGATTGGGGATTCAACTTTGGTAATCCGTTAGGTTGTGGAGGATTAGGATATCAAGGAAGAGTCTCTTCATCCTTATGTCAATGCCATTTAGGATTTATCAGCTCAGTTCAAGACATATTTTTATCAACATATCCCTCTAGACGCAAAATCAGATGGCCGATTCATTAGCTACACTGGCTTCGATGTGGGAAGGTCCTCAGCGCCAACCTATTTTCCCTCTGATCTTAGTTTCTGCGAAGGTTCCTTACCATTTGCGTGATATTGCTCAAGTCTTTACCATCAGTGATGAGCCCTGCTAGTACTCAGACATTGTGCAATTTCTCTATCATGGTCAGTATCCCGAGAATGCTACCGATTCTGATTGCACTACACTCCGGAAGTTAGCATTTCAGTTCAGGATTGTTGACAATGATCTCATCAAGCTGACCTCCGATGGTTTGCTACTCCGGTGCTTGACTGAATCCGAAGCTTGTTAGGTTGTGGGGGAAGTTCATGCAGGTGGTTGTGGACCGCACATGAATGGCCTGGCCTTAGGTAAGAAGATTCAGTGACTGGGGGATTTATCGCTTTATTTATCTTTCGCATTAGAAAAATGTATAGGTATTTGTAAAGCTTTGTAATAATTTTATTTTTGTGCTTTATTTATTTAATGCTTTTGTGTGATGTATGGCATATAAACCAAAAAACCAGATTTAAATCGCATAAGAACTAAAGTCGCATTTATTAAAATATAAATGGTTTGATTCAAAAGCTTGAAAAGTAAGCAACATCATCCGAACTTAGAATCTCTGTTTTAAGGTACGGTCCAACCACCCGGTGGAAATATCGTACCCAAATTCCCAGTGGAGCTAAACCGGGTGGCGACTCTATCTTAAAATATGGGATTTCGGGTCTCGTATCCCTTAACACGCAAATTGGACTTAAATTCAACATCAACATCACTTTCCATTATTGTTTTCATCACACTTAAAATAAGGATTATCCCTCAACACGCTTCACAACGCCCGTTACTTTCCACCCCCTATGCTATGCATCTCACGCAGTCATTACGGGTGGGAAAAGAGGTCGCTAGCTCACACTATTGTAAGATAAGACAGATGATAAAGGATGGATTTTCTTAGCTTATAAGTCTTCTACACTTCCTTTCTCTAAAAGAGCACAATGATGATCTTTCAAATAAGAAGGTTGGTGGATATGATGTATGTGTTGGATATGATGTATGCCCTTAAGGCAATTAGGGCGATATATCTTAATTATGTAATAGTATGAATATTTTGTTTTATCAATGAAGGCATTTAGTCTTTTGTTTATATCAATGTGCTTGTATATATATTACAGCTGGTTAAAATATATTCATTGATGTATGTATGCAAAAGTCCTTAACGTATAATAGCATGAAGTCAGAGAAATTATAGTTGGACTATATTTGGTGGAACTTGCTTCATGTGAAATTATGATTATGTCTAAACTATCCCTAGTCATAGTTTCATCAAGAAAGGATATTGATGAAGCGGAAAGACTAGCATGTGATCAACTTTCTTGGAAAGGGTCCAAGCAGTCAACCTCCTAAGGACTGAAGGTGGTGCCTTAAGTTTGACACATGGATATATCTGGGAGATTTATTGGAGACAATAGTAAGATAAACAATGGTGTATATATCAATGTGTTAGTGTTTATCTTCATGCAATAAGCTTTGCGAATATCCTCATACTTGAGATACTAGTTACCTTGTGTGGTACTATTGCTATATTTTGGGTCATTCCTATACACTCAATAATTTAGGGTATTACGGGTGATTACGGGTATAGTGATGACAACACGTTGGTAAGCTAAGTAGTCGGAAAGAATCCATCGCTCCGGATATATTAAGGAGTTATACCTGGCCACTTGTTGAAGTGATGATTGCCATAAACCTCTAATCAGAGTATGTCTTTGATAGAAATGGTTTCTAGTTAAACACACTGTGGTAGAAGGCAATACACTTCGGTAACAAGTTAATAACTGGGATAGCTTGGAGCAACCTTGCTATTAGTGAGTTAACACTTTAACCGAACCCTATAAACTAGATGGTACTAATATTAAAGAATGGAAGGAGTTCATCGCATTGGATAATTATTGCATTGACCGGGATTAAGTAATAAGCATAAATGACGCTCCGAGTAATGGGGGATGGTAGACCCTTGCTAGAGGCTTACTACAATCATTTAAGGTAATCAAGTCCTATTCACGGTCTAGAACCTCGAGCCAATGGTTCCATTAGAACAAGGGTTGGTTAAGCCTTAACAGCTCAATACTTCGGGATCCTACAAGGTCACACACTTTGGACCTTCATCGGACTAAGTAAAGAACTAATAGATTTATTCTATTATGAAAATATAATATATTAATAATTGGATTATTATTCATTAAAATTGATTGGATCATTTTGGATAAACTAAGGACTTTATTTTGACCGTAACTAATTTATTAGGGTCAAAAAATAAATATTTATTTGAAAAATATAAAAAGAGAATTTTCCAATCGGGGAAAAAAGGGTCGGACCCTATAAAAATGGGGCCGGCAATTATGGGGCCCCATATAATGGCGGAGGGGCTGTGGGCTCAGCACTTGGCCAAGCCTACACGCTGGGTCACACCAGCGCTGCTGGGCAGCACTGGGTGTGCCCAGCGTGGCCCACCCCACAAGCTATGCTTGTGGGTTCAAGGCAGGCCATAACGGCCTGCCTTGTAAGGGCAGCCAGTGTGCAGCGTGCTATGCATGTTGCATGCGGGTCAACCCACGGACCCATGGGGGTCCGCGTGTTAACCCACATGGGATTGAGCATTTTTTGCCCAATCCCACATTGGAAGTGGGGAGGAACTTTTTGCTCCCCAAGCCTATAAATAGGCACTCCCTTTCACCTTTTTAAGTTTGAATTGTAATTCCTACGATAAAGGTTATTTGAACAAGTTATATTTTGGGGAGCTTGATTTTATTTGAGCACCACTAGTTTATATTTTCGGGTGGGGCTTCTGAAGTGGTCTAGCAACTACTTGAGGCTCTTTAGTTCTTCCTCTCGGGGAGGTTTTGGTTGGTGGTGTTCGTGTGGATATTCGTAGAGGCTATCCTACGCTTGGAGGCTTGTGCAAGGAGGTTTTGCTAAAGCGCGCTTCAACTGGTAAGTCTTCTTTCTTTCTCTTTTAATTATTAGGTCTTTTTCTTTAAGCGTTTTTAGACTTAATAATTATGCTTAGGTTGTTTTGCATGCTTAGTTCATTTTATGCTTAGGTTATAGCTTAAAGTTATAACATACTTAGGTTATAGATTAGACTTATAACATGCTTAGGTTATAGCTTAGAGTTATAACATGCTTAGTATAAAATAAATGTGCTAGATATAATTTAGAATTATGGTATGCCTAGCCCTTTGCATGCTGACCTAGGTAGAGAATTATTTAGTTAAGGCTTTTTTTAATTTATATGCATCTAATAGGAGTTCCTGGGGACAGGGACAAAATTTTGAATTTCCGCCATGCCTATTATGCATGTTCAATTTGACTGTTAGTTCCCAACAAAGGCGGCCTATGCACTCTCTTGTTTATATTCTTACAACTATTATTCCTAATAACTTGACTGTTGTTATATTCTTCTTCATTTTGATCACTGTTCTCACTATAGGGAAATATATGCTCTATAAACTTCACATTTCTAGATACAGAAAGTTTTCTAGTTTATAGACTCAACACCTTGTATACCTTCATGCCAGTCTGATAGCCTAAGAAAATGCCTTTTTAAGCTCTATTCTCGAATTTGGTCCTGGTCCTATTTAATGTACTTGTAAATACTAAACAACAAAAAACTTTCAAGTTTTCATAATCAGGCATAGTTCTGTAAAGCAATTCATATGGACATTTATCATCTAAAACAAGAGAAGGAATTCTATTAATCAAATGAACAGAGTGAGCAATGAGATAAGTCTAAAAAGTGGTAGGCAATTTACTCTGATTTTTCAAGGTTCTAGCAACATTTAAAATATGCTGATGTTTTCTTTCTACAACACCATTATGTTGTAAAGTTTCAACACATGATTTTTGGTGCAAAATGCCATTGTTATCAAAGAAATTTGTAATATTGAATTCAGGTCCATTATCTGATCTAATAACCTTAATGGATTTGTTAAACTGATTCTTTATCATGTTATAAAACTGTGGAATCAACAAAAGAGCTTCATTCTTATTTTTCATAGCAATAGCCCATGTAAATCTACTGAAATCATCAACTATAGTTAGAAAGTACCTTAAACCATCAAGAGATGCTATTGTGGGTCCCTAAATGTCAAAATGCACTAAATAAAAAATATCCTTAACAGACTTAGAGATATTAAATGGTAATTTCTTTTGTTTAGACATATGACAGATATCACAAACAGTAGGAATAACTATATCAGGAAAAGACTTATTAATAACAGACGATCTTTTATTAGACAAATAGCAAGTTTGTAATGCCACAATTCATCTTTATTACAAGTTGTACTCAAACTATTAACAATATTTATTTCTTTATGATACGGATCATCCCCTTCTTCTTGTGCCAAAGATCTTACCATTTTCAAGGGAACTAGAGTTACAACCCTTCTTCACCTAATTGTTTCCATTCTACCAACGAACAATCTATAATAATTCACAAATCTAGGTGAACGCCTAATATATGATGATATTTATACTTCTTTTGATTCAATAGTTGTACATATAATAATTATTTATACCCCTTAGGATTGAAAAGTAAGGGCATGAAAGTATAATAACTCAACGGAACCCCCCTTCTCTGTAGCTATTGCGTTCCACTTATTGAACATGGTTCTATGGTCGGTCCACGACCCCTAGATGCAAAAGGCGTCTTTGGGCTACATTCCATACAAATATATTACAAGAAAAATACTAAATCAAAGAAAAATGGGTAAATAGAAGATTACTCAAACTATTAACAGTATTTATTTCATTCAAGTGGTTATGCCCATTACATACATTAGCTAAACCAATCCTCTTCTTGCTCATAGCATCCTGTTTGAAACAACTTTTAGTAGAAAACAATAATTCACATTTTAAGGTCTCGGACAGTTTAGTTACTAACAGTAGATTATAGCTAAAAGCAGGCACATATAGAACATCATACAACACTAAACCATCAGTAAAATGCATATTACCTTTAGACATAACTTTCAATTTGAGACTATTAGGAAGAATCACATGCCGGTTGATAACAGGCTTAATATTTTAAAGATTTTTTTAATGAATTGGTGATGTGGCAACTTGCCCCTGTATCTACTATCCAAGTATTTTTTTACACAGGGAAGAGATGTTACCTTTCTCAGTTGAGTCATTGTCACTAGTATAGGCTGTGTTCAACATTTGCTGAGGCAATATGAACATTATCCATAGCAAGTTGCACTGATTGTTGAGCCTGCACTTGTATGAGTTGTGCCAACTGTGCTAGCTGTTCAGAAGTAAATCCAGTAGTTTGACTTGATCTTGCACAAGTAAAGTTTGCACTATAATAAACACCCCTATTGACAACATCATTAGGGACTTCATCAAAATTGTCCTGGTTATCAATATCTTGGTCATAAAAATCTTCGTGACCTTGAGCAACATTAACTCTACTGAACCTGAACTTGAAATTTAGGGGATACCCATTCTTCTTCCAATGGTTTACAATCAAGTGATTACCCTTGCAGAAAGAACTTATCACTTTCTTCCCGTTATCATAATTCTAGAAATTCTGCTTCTTAAAGTTCCAAGATTGGCCACTGTTAAAACCTCTTTGATTATTAGAATTCTGTTGAATATCTTGAGTACCCTTATTATATTGCTGAGAACCTCTTACAAACGAAGCAACTTCATGTAAAGACACCTCTTTCTCTCGAAAATCAAATTCCCTTTTAGATTGTATCACCAAAGAAAACACTTTGTTCATTGAAGGAAGGGGATCTGTAGCCATGATTTGATTTAATGCTACCAAAAGTGTTGTTTAACCCTTTCAAAAAACAAATAGCCAAATTCAATTCTTGTTTCTTTCTAGCTGCTTGACTTACATTACAAAAGCAACCCTCACAAGAACAGAGGGGTAATGGATTCAAGGAATTCTATTCATCCCAGAAAACTTGGACTGCAACAAAGTAGTATGTGATTGATCTATTACCTTGAGTTTTGTTATAGACTTCACCTTATAAATCTGCGATACGATAAACATCTGACTGCGCAAACCTTTCCTTTAAATTTGCCCAAAGATCTTTGGCCGTTTTGAATGCAACTGCAGTTTGAGCAACAGAGGGGCTTAAAGCTCTAATTATCCAAGAAAGAACCATATTGTTGCATCTCCTCCAAGAATTGAAGAGCGCATGTCCACGAATTGGCCTTCTAATCGTACCATCAATAAACTCCAGCTTATTCTTGCTCAGTAAGGCCATCTTCATATTGCGAGCCCATGGATGATGATTTGAACGATCTAAAGGTGGAGAAACGAGAACTACAGAGGGATTTATGCTAGGATGAAGATAAAATGGATTATTTTCATCAATCCTAGCTTGATTTCTTGCGTTCGCTATTAACAAATTGAAAAGAAAACAAAGTAATGATCTCAGGAAAGAAGAACAAAAACTGAAAATTAAGAGATAGCTATGAGCGGAAATGCTCTGATACCATGTTAAACTAAGCTGAGAGAGAGACTATAAATTTTATTAATCAGAGAATTAGGTTTACAATTGATAAATTGGAGAACAATAACTCTGTCCTTTATATACAATGGCTATTAACAACCTGTAACTAAATTTTAGGCTAAATTATGAAACTGCCCCTAACGGCTAGTTTAACTAAAAAACTAAATACAACATGTTTATTTACAATTTGATTTAATATAGTACATATCTCAAGATTTTCAATTATTAGTTCTCCCAATTCTGATTTTGTCATTGCTGAGTAGTTTTGTTCCACATTTTTTTTATTAATCAGTATTTGTTGTATTGCAAACCCAATCAAACCATAGTGTAGAGATACAAATAAGTTTGAGAATTTTTAAAACACTAAAAATGCATCACATAAGTTGAATTGGAAGTTGTAAAATTGAGTTGGATTAAAAAGGAAGTTTGCGAGAAAAGTGATTAAATTTGAAATTAGAGGCAATGGAGCAGGCAATAATTATAAATTATTCCAATCAGGAGACATTCCCTCATTAGTCCTTATAGTTTCTATTTCATATTTAGCTCATAGTTAACCAATTTGTACATAGATTTTCTTGTATATATAAGGATAGTTTAAGAATGTTTTTCGCAGCTTCAAACTGATTAGTGTCAGTGTGAGACTATTGTATAAATATGGGTGGTCTTTGATATACCAAAGCGGAATCTATGTGGAATAAATTGTGGGCATTTATAGGATATTGGTGTGATTTTAGGTGATTTTTTGTAACTTTATCTATTGGAGGAGAAAAAAGTTCAAATTTCATTAAATACACTTGTTGGAATGGGTGGAGATTCTTAACTATTATTAAGCCACGAACAAGATTATCTCAATGAAGATACTTGTAAATATTACGAAAAAAAAAATTTCTTCCTTCTCATGAAAATATACGTAATTTACATAACCATGTAAAATTCTCATTTTGTGAGTTGCAAGTTAATTTTATTCCCTTGTACAAGTTTTTCTAATTAATCTTCTATATGTTCTAATTCATAATGTTATTTATGATTAAGTTTTAAATCTTCATTTTCAAACAAATATAACAATATATAAGAGCTACCAAATAAAAAGCTGAATCAGTCACCACTGTCAATAATGACTCAATGGACAGAACAAATGATGATGTGATGATATGGCTGTTGGCAATTAGTAGGATAACTTAAGCTGTTAAGCATGTGTAGTTAACGCTAATTATGTATTTTAATGTTTGTGGTTTAGTTGAGTACATGAGCTTATTGATGATTAGGATGTGAATATAAAATGAGCGTGTCATTTAATGTTTGTGGTTTTTGTCCTTTTATTATTATTAATAATAATAATAATAATAATAATAATAATAATAATAATAATAATAAATATCTTGATTACACATGAGCTACATGTGATGTGCTGTTATTTGGCCTATAATAAAGTATACGAAAAAGTGAAAAGCCAAAAATAGTGTACTTTATAGTTTGTTGGTAAAACTTAAAAAAATATCTAGTTTTCATAAAATGTTCTCTGAAAATTTTTTTTTATAAATTGAGGTCTGTGGTTTTAAAAAATTTATAATAAAAGGGTTCTCAATATTAAATCATGTCACGGCAATGAGTAATCTTCTTCGTTTTTGTTATCCCCAAAAGTAACATTAGCAAGTATACTAGGTCAATCTATAGCATATGGTGAGTTCAAGTGTCATTTCCACATGAATTAAATGTAAATAATATTAAATCAACAGTAAATAGGTAATCTAAGGTTTCTTTTTAATAGTTTGGTGCAAAGAAAGCAAAAACTATGCAGAGCAGCCAAAATTAAAACGGGGCAGTTAAAATGATGGTGGCGAAATACAATGTTAAAGGCACAATCTCAAGTCAAGCAAGCACAAACAGTTTCAGAACACACTTTACCATTTATTTTGAGCAGTATTAAGAACATAGGTTTAAGGTATCTTACTTCTAACTTCACCAAGCTTAATTGATCATCCTCACTTGGATTCTATGAAAAATTACCTAGTTTATTTACTAGATTGAGTCCCATGCATTAAGTAAAGCAAGCATTTCACCAAGTTAATGATAAAAACTCTTAACATGTAAGCAATTACTTGATTCGTCTCATGCATACATGTGTTAAATGGTTGTTCCATTGTGTAAATCTCCGATCAGTCTCATTACATCTATTAAATATGAGGTGGTCAACTCATAAGGATAAAGCATACCGATTAACAACCAACAAACCGTTTAATGCACAAATAAATGGAAGGGAAGTGAACTTACTCAAGTTTTACTTGGTGACTGAGATTGCTCTATAGTCTACTCACACTTCATAGTTGGATAATCCAGTAAGAAAAAATTAAAAGCATAGAAAGAGAAAAACTAACTTATATTATAGAAAGAAAAGTATAAAATATGATAATATGATATATGATATCTCCTAAACTAAACTAAACTAAACTAAACTATCTTATTTATAGTGGAAGGAAGGGTAAATTTGGAAATAGAAAATAACTTGTTGAACCAAGCACAAGTTAGTGGATGACTCAGTTGTGCTTAAGTTTTGATCATAACAATTAAGTTAAGAATGAGATAGTTAAATAAATAATGGTGTTAAAATAAATAGTCTATGGTTGTGAGGGAATTTATAAATTCAAGGATAGAATTTTAAGTCTCCGCTGATATAGCTATTTAGTTTAATTCTGAGTGGTTTCTAGGCTGAGTACTTACGAAGTCGCTGACTTAGTAATATTCCCTTAGCACTTGATATTTAGATTGTATTTCAGCTGTGTACATTTTGTTTTATCTTTCAGCTGAGTTGTTTTATGTCTATCAATGCTGCTGACTTTACCATTTAAGGTAAAAAGGTATCTTTGCTTTTGGTGTTGCTTTTTACAGGAGCATTAATGAGAAAAAGACAAAAAGAATTAACGCCTTTACAAGACTCAGAATTATGAAGAAAATGATAAAGTCTTCCAAGCAAAGCTGCAACAAGTCAATTGCCACTTTGGGCAATTCTGTAGATCTACCAACCTTGTATCGCACACCCTGCAACATGTCAGAAAACCAAAGGGAATAGGATGAAGACTCGTGGCAAGTTAGCGCCAGTTCTCTCTAACGGAAGACTGGTATCAAATGACAAAGGATTCAAATTGAAGCTCGAATTTCAATCTAATGGATTGAAATGTATTTCCCAACGGTGCAATTCTATCTCTTAACGGATCGATTTGAAGAAGCAACGGGTGAATTACTGAGCTATCAATTTCAGAAGATGCCAAGACAAGTTAAATGGCTACGTTCTCAATCCAACTATAAAAGGAACAAGAAGGCAAGCGTTAGAACTTGGTGATTACACCTGAATTTCCTAGAAGCAAAAACTCTGCCAAACTTACAAGCTTTAAGGAATTCTAGCAAGAAAAGCACAACTCAGTGAGAATCTGCTTAAAATAAGAGAGAATAGTATAGATCAACTTATTATAATATTAGATCATTTGTAACTGGATCAACGTTTCTATAAGTTGAGTCCAGCTCTTGTTTAAACTCTTTTGAGTTGCTGATAGAAGAGGGTATTCTAGTCAGCAGGTGAGCGATTGCAGTTTGGAGGGTACTTTCTATAATTGGGGATTTTGTGAAAGGCTTCTCCGCCTAGGGTAAACGAGTTAAGATTAGTGAATTAAAGCCGAGGCACTCTCTTGGGACTAGATGTAAGCACAGATTGCCAAACTAGTATAAAAATCTCAGTGTCCTTTACTTAATAGCAATTTCATGCCATTTAACTCAGCCAACTAACCTCACTCAGCGAAGCCATATTTATCGAGACAAAGTTTCACAAGTTCTTTGAGTGAGTCATTTACCCCCCTCTGACTCATTGAGTGTACGCATAGGGACCAATAAGTGGTATCAGAGCAATTCTCAATTCACAGATTTCGCAATCTTTGAGATAAAGACCACGACATACAAAGGAGAATCCAGTGGAAGGACTCAAGCTTATATTCTGCCTAAAGGCATGTTAGTTACTAGGCCTCCTATGTTTAATGGAGAGCATTATATTTACTGGAAGAATACAATGGCTAATTCCATTCAATCCCAGAGTATGCATGCTTGGATGGCCATTGTGGAAGGGCCATGTATTCCATCACATGTGAAGAATGGAGCTATTATTGATAAGTACTCTATAGAATAGGATAATAATGATTTAGCCAGACTCAAAGAGAATGCAGTTGCTATCAACTATCTCCACTGTGCTCTTGATGCTACTGAGTTTAATAGCATTTTAGGATACGAGATAGCTAAAGAGATCTGAAAGAAGTTGGAAGTGACTTATGAAGGTACTGACAAGGTGAAAGAGTCCAAGATCAATATCCTTATGAGGGATTATGAGTGGTTTCACATGAAGCCCAAGGAGGATATTTCCAACATGAACACTAGGTTCATGAATATAGTCAATGAGCTGAAAAGACTTGGCAAGACCTTTTCAAAAGAAGAGACCGTCAAGAAGATTCTTAGAAGTTTGACTCAAGATTGGGAAGCCAAGAAAAGTGCCATTGAAGAGGATCATGACTTAAAGACCTACAAGTTTGATAAACTGATTGGAACTCTACTGACTCATGAGATGTCCTTGAAGCAATATGAAGATGAGTCCAAGAAGCATAGGTCCAAAGAGAAAGAAAACTCAAGTAGAGTAGTTGTCCTAAAAGTTAATGATGATGAAGAAGAAGAAGATTCCTCTGAGGAAGGATATCCAGAGGATAAAAAAGAGAAGATAACTCTAATGACAAAAAATTTCAAGAGATATCTAGGTAAAGAGAAGAACTTTTGAAAGTTTAGAAAGACAAACAAGTATAAGAAGGGAGTAGTTGATAGACCACTATAGGAATTCAATAAGGAGCATAACAAAGACTTCAAATGCTTTGAATGTGGTGAGAAGGGGCATATTCAATCGAGCTATCCTAAAGCTAAAAAGGACAAGTTCAAGAAGAGGAAGAGTAAGAAAGCCCTTGCTGCTACCTAGAGTGACTCTGAACAAGAGTCATCATCCTCAGATGAAGAGGCGCATGATTTTGAAAATGTGTGTCTCATGGCTAATGATGATCGAGTTCACTTAGAGTCAGCTGACCAACCAACTACTTCCATTGCCAGACAATCAGATGATCAAAGTAAAGACAAAGGAACACACTCTGAGGTAAATTCTGAACCCCCTTTATCTTCTGATGAGCTTACAGCAGTGCTCAGTGATGTTATTCATATGGCTAAGAAGTCAACCAAATAGATCAGAGTACTTCAGAGGAGGTGTGATGATATAGAAGATGTCAACTCTTCTACATCACTTGACATCCTATACCTAATGGAAAAAGCTGAATACCAAAATGAATATAATAGCGAACTCTCTAAGAAATTAGATGAGCTAGCTGTTGAAGCAACAACTTTGAAAAAGGTGCGAGTCCCTCTTCAACCTAGCAGGAATACTCAGAGTAACCTTACTCACCACTCTAAGAAGGTTTCTCAAAAGACTAAAGTGAGCAAGCTTAACCCTAAGGCCGCTTGTAATTTTTGTGGTAAGCTAGGACATGCGATAGTCATGTGTAGGCATAAAAATGGTTACTATGAAGAGTATGACTAGTCAAGGATGACCACCACTAACAAGGGAGGACCCAGCCAGAAAAAGGTAAGGGTACCTAAGAAAACTTGATTATTTTACAGGTGAGCCTGAGATCCATTGATGACAGTAGAATGTGGTATTTGGATAGTGGATGCTTGAGGCATATGATAGGTTATGAAAAGCAATTCGTCACATTGGAGCAAAGAAGAAATAGAAGTGTCAGTTTTGGAGACAACAAGAAAGGGAAGATTGTTGGCAATGGCACTGTAGGTGTGAAGCCTTCAATTGATAATGTGTCACTGGTGAAAGGCCGAAAGTTCAACTTGCTAAGCGTTGCTTAGCTGTGTGACAAAGGTAGGAAAGTGATTTTTGACTCAGCGGGCTGCTCAGACATTGATGGTAACTCTGACCAAACTATTCTTTATGCTCCTAGAATCAATAATGTTTATATGGTTAATTTATCCCCTGGATCCAATGATATATGCTTAGTTTCTAAGGATGAAAACTCATGGCTATGGCACAGAAGGTTAGGACATATCGATATGACCAATTTGTCCAAATTAGCCAGAAATGAACTTATTGGGGATTACTCAATCTAGCCTTTGATAAAGATAGACTCTGCTCAGCATGCCAACTTGGGAAATAATTTAGGAAGACCTTTAAATCCATAACTGATATATCTTCTTCTCGTCCCCTTGATCTTCTACACATGGATTTATTGGGCCTGTTGTGCCAACAAGTGTAGGTGGAATGAAATACACCCTTATGGTTATAGATGATCTGACCAGGTTCACTTGGATTGTCTTACTAGCTAGCAAAGATGAAACATTTAAATCATTCTCTAGTTTGGCTACCGGGATCATGAATGAAAAAGACCTTAAAATTAATAGAATCCATAGTGACCATAGAAGAGAATTCGAAAACAGGCAGTTTAAGAACTTCTGTTCTAAGCATGGTATTGACCACAACTTTTCTACCCCTCATACACCTCAGCAGAATGGGGTTGTTGAGAGAAAGAATCGCACTATTATGGAGATGGGTCGTTCTATGCTGAGTGATAACAATCTACCAAAGTATTTCTGGGGAGAGGCTGTTAACACAGCTTGTTACATTCTAAATAGGGTTTTAATTTGTCCAGTTTTGAATAAAACTCCTTCTGAACTTTGGAAGGGGTGCAAGCCCAAGGTTGTTGATCTTAAGGCCTTTAGTTGTAGATGCTTCATATTAAACACTAAAGACCAATTGGCTAAATTTGACCCTAAGGCTGATGAAGGAATATTTCTGGGTTACTCAACATATAGTAGGGCATACAGAGAGTATGTCAAGAGAACTGGTATCTTAGAGGAGTCCATGCATGTAATTTTTTATGAAACTAACAATGTAGGTAGACAAGCTAGTGATGATGAAAGAGAAAAAGATCTAGTCAGTGGATCAGTCAGTTAGCCTATAATTACTCCCGGTCCAATGCAAGAAAAAGAACTTGAAGCTGACCTGGACCAAGCAATCAACTTTGGTGATGATGTGGATGTTCAACCAATGACTATAGCTCAGAGTGTTGATGTTGATCTACCAAAAGAAGTAAGAGCAAAGAGAGATCACCCTGTTGACAAGATTCTCGATAGTGTGCAAAGTCCAGTGCTGACAAGAGGTCAGCTAAACAGAATGATGAGCCATTCAGCATTTGTATCATTAATTGAACCAAAGAAGTTTGAAGATGCTAAATTTGATGACAATTGGATGATTGCCATGCAAGAAGAGCTTGACTAATTCAGGAGAAATGAAGTTTGGGATTTGGTGGAGAAACCCAGTGGCAAGTCAATCATTGGTACTAAATGGGTATTCAAGAACAAGTTAGATGAAGCTGGTAATATTGTCAGAAACAAAGCTAGACTGGTTGCTCAAGTCTACAACCAACAAGAAGGAATCGACTATGGAGAGACATTTGAACCAGTAGCAAGACTTGAAACCATAAGAATTCTTTGTACTTTTGCATCTCATATGAACTTCAAGCTATTTCAAATGGATGTCAATAGTGCATCTCTTAATGGTTACATTCAAGAAGAAGTCTATGTCAGACAGCCCCCAGGATTTGAAGACCTTAAATATCCAAATCATGTCTTCAAACTAAAGAAAGCTCTATATGGACTGAAACAGGATCCAAGAGCTTGGTATGAGAGACTGACTAACTTTTTTATCAGCAAAGGTTATGTCAGAGGGAAAGCAGATACAATTCTATTTATCAAGAAGAAGCATCAAGATGTGTTGCTAGTCCAAATCTATGTGGATGACATCATTTTTGGATCAACTGATGAGAAGCTATGCAAAGAGTTCAGCCAACAGATGAAGAGAGAATTTGAAATGTCAGTGATGGGAGAGCTTAATTTCTTTCTTAGTTTGCAAATCAAGCAAGGTGATAATGGGATCTTCATCAGCCAAGCTAAGTATGCCAAGGAAGTACTCAAGAAGTTTGATATGGATAAAGCCAAGCCAATGTCAACACCCATGGCCACTGATACTATTCTGAGTAAAGATTAGGAAGGTAAAACTGTAAAGAGTAAGCTCTATATAGGTATTATTGGTTCTCTACTTTACTTAACTGCTAGCAGGCCTAACATGCAATATGCTGTATGTTATTGTGCAAGATATCAAGCTGACCCCAGAGAAGCTCACTTAGCTACTGTCAAGAGAATTATCAGGTATTTGCTAGGCTCTATTGATGTAGGTTTATGGTATCCAAGTAATGCATACTTCACTCTGAGAGGATACACAGATGCTGACTATAGAAGAGACAAACTTGAAAGGAAAAACACCATAGGAGGTTATCATTTCCTTGGTGATTGTCTAGTCATATGGTATAACAAGAAGCAGACTTCTGTAGCAATGTGTATAGCTGAGGCTGAGTACATGGCTGCAAAAAGTTGTGTAGCACAACTACTATGGATCAAGCAGTAACTGGAGGATTGTGGTATAAAGTCAAATTGTCTTGAAGTTATGTGTGACAACAAGATGCAATTGACCTATCCAAGAATCCAGTTCAACATGGCAGGATGAAGTATGTCAATATAAGACATCACTTCATAAGGGATCATATGCTAAAAGGAGAAGTCAAGCTCACATACATTCCAACTGAAGAACAGCGAGCTGACATATTCATAAAGCCCCTTGGAAATGTTTAATTCAATATACTCAGACAGCTGATCGGAATGTCCAATCCAATTTAAAGAAATACATCTCACTCTGACCTTTTCTGTAGCTGGCCAAATTAGGGCACACTCTGAGCTTCAGTAAATAAGGTTAACTATTTCTTTTGCCGCTTGAATTTTAGACACGTCATTAATTATCATCGGTTATCTTTCAAATTTAAACATGATAGAAACGGTAACAAGTTATGAAACGATCCATATTCAGAGCAGTTATCCTGTGTTTTTCGCCCTCATTAATCCTACGATATACGTTATGCAATCTAACCATTGAATCTTAAGAACACAAACTATGAGTCGTACACATAGCTTTGCAGGTTTGTGAGAAGAGTTTTTTCTATTTAAGGAGAAATTCAGAAAGAGGAATGGTTACTTACCAAAATTCTCTTCTCTGAGATTTCTTCTCTAAAATCCCTAAATTCTTCATCTTTCATAAAGCTAATTCAATGGTGAGAACATTTGGAAGAGCTTCAGAACCCAACCCACCTTTTGTTTGGGATAAAGATGAGGCGTGCCGGGTTACAACTGTAGATCATTAGGCTCAAGCAGCCATTAATATCAGGGATACAAAAGACTTGCTCATTCCAACAGAAATGAGATACATTTTAACTAAGTGGGAATCTATAAATGGAACTGTAGTGGATGATCCAACTACAGTTGATATACTCAGTTTTTCAAGTGATGAACGGTTTGAGCAATGGACCCGCCAACACCATCTTCGGGGATTTTTTGAAATTTCGAGTGATTGCTATGAACAAATCGTCGAGCATTTTTATAGAGGAATTAACATGGTGGAAGGATTTCTAGATATGTTTGTTACCACCATAATGGGAAGAAAGGTTTCTTTAACCCTTAAGCTCGTTACTGGGTTACTTAGAATGCGAGAAAAAGGTCTCAGATTGCGCGCTGTGAAGGACAAGGAGGAAGATAATGTGGACATCCCAATTGATTATGAAGTTCCCCATGACTACAAGGTCAGAGAATTGATTGCCTCCATGTTCTCAAAGGAAGAAAATCAGGCTCAGGAGCTTATGGCCAAAGTTTTGTTACCCAAGACTGGTTCTACTGGAAGCTGTTCAAATTTTGAAAGAGTGTTTGTTTATGCTCTGACTCATGGGATGTCCATCAGGTGCCTTTGGCTATCTTGCACAGATTTCTTAAAGTGTCCAAGAACATGGTCTATGGTCATCTAATCATTGATATATGCAGGGCATATGAGCTGGATATGGAAGGATGGGCATAGAAGAGCAAGATCACCCTTAAAGTAATAGAGTCAAGAATTTTGAGCAATGCTCATTTTCATGGGTTGAGATGTGGAGAAAGGCCTAGAAATACAAAGTACATCAAATTGAAGCCAGGCGAGGTCAGAGTAAAGAACCCTAAGGATATTGTACCTATAAGGAGAATAAGACCTGATGAGGAAGATCATACTCTGGATGCTTTTGTGGAGAGAGAGCTGGAAAGAATAACCAAGCTCAGAGCAGAAAAAGAATAAGGAGGAAAGAAAGATGTGAAAAAGGAGGTCAGGAAGGACTCCAATAGGTTTAAAATGAGTTTAAAACACCGAGAAGATGATTATTGTGGTTTTTATATGAGAAACCCCCGATTTAAGCCAAGTTTACAAGATTTAACCGGTTAAACAATCAATTTATCATCTTATGATCCACAAAATCAAATTCCATATTCAAGGAAATAATTTATAGATTAAAAACATAAGGAAAAGCATGAAAAATGGGTAAAAATGAGCAAAGAACGACCTCGAATTCAGGTCTGGCGGCCAAGGCTGTGGTGACAGCCTTGACCGCCGTCGCTATAGCGATGGCCGCTATAGCTATAGCGACCGCAGCTATAGCAGTGGCGGCCAAGGCTGTGACCATAGCCTTGGCGCCGGACTTTAATTCCAAAGGGAGGAAGGGGCATTTTCGTATCTATAAACTCAAAATCATTGAGGTTTTAAGTTGTAATCAACTATATTTTGATAGATTTGGACTTAAAACGCACAAATAATGTGGATTTTATAGATCTAGGTAAGAAAATACCCAAAAATCACAAAGAATAACGGGACCTCTATAGTGATAGAGTTTACAGCTATAACTATAGCCTTCACCGATATAGGTATAGCGGCCAAGGCTATAGGGATAGCGGTGAAGGCTATCGCCATAGAGGTCGAGTCATATTTCGGGATTTAACAAGAATACCAAAGAAATCAGCAACAAAAACACAATAAAAGGTAATGAAAAGATAAGAGAACTTAGTTTTGTTACCTCTAGGCCATGAATCTATCTTTGGAGACAGGAATCAACCCTTGCGATGTGCCCTTTGATGATTTTCAGATGGATCAGTGACAGAAATCGACAAAAATAATGACAAAATTTAGGTGGTATTTAGAAAACAAGTCTCTAAACCTATTTAATCCATTTTCCTAAGATTTCTAATCAATTTTAGTGTTTTAACTAAGAAATCAAACCCAAGAATAACTAAAAATCCCAGATTATAGGTGATTAAACCCAGATTTTTCCCCTTCTTAAGCTTTCTCGCTCTAAGTTCCTAGTTTCTAGGCTTTTTGATCTAAATTCTTTAAATTTCAGCCAAAAGTCCTCTAAATCTCTCTCTTCAAGGGTTTAAATAGTCTCACACTCAAAATTAACCGACCTTGGTTGAGAAATTGGGTGAAAATACATGGCCTAATCTAGAGAAGAGGGGAAAATGAGTGGCACGACCTAGGTTTGGCAGTGCCACTGCCACCGCCATAGCCATAGCGGTGGCCGCCACTGCCTCGGTGGTCACCGCCATAACTATAGCGGCGGAGACTACTGCTATGATGGCGGGGGTAGCCACAATAGGGGTGGCCACCCTGTGCAACGGTCATCGCTGTTACAAAGGCGGTGACCGCCACACGGACGGCGGTGACTGCCACACGGGATGGCGGTCACCGTCGTCGCCGGAGCTGCTCACCGCCGCGGACGGCGATGGCGACGGCGGCCTTGCCTGGGAGGACAAAGGAAAAAACCTAGGGTTTTTTTATTTGGGTTTAGGCTAGGGTTTCTGATTAGGGTTTAGGGTTTCTAGGTTAGTTAGGTTAGTTAGGGTTTTGGATTAATTAGGGCAGATTAGGGTGCCAACTTCCGACGCCTATAACTTTCACTATGGTTATCCGATTAAGGCAATTCTTGACATTTTGGAAAGCTCGGAGAGCCTAAAATTCAAAGACATAAACGAAACTTACTAAAAATGCTCGAATCTTATAGAAAATTTTATAACAAATTACTATGTGTGAGTGAACGAAAACGGCTAATTCTAAACACATATGAATGATATCTAAGCGTGGTCAAAGGTCAAAAATCATTAAAGGGGACTTTTCAAATGTGATTCAAACTTTAAAGAATAGAACAACTAGACCATATAAGGTCGGAGCAACAAATCATTGTTCCAAGGGTCACCGAAAAGCCCGTGTTTACAGCTGTTGAGCCAGTAAGAAGATTTATAGAGGCTGTTGAGGAGATGAAGGCCTATATCAGATCAGTACCTACTCAGTTTTCATTGGTCAAGATAATAGTATCCCATATTTTACCCTTGTTATCTATTGGAGGTAGGCAGGGAGCTAGTCTGAAGATGGAGGTTGCAGAGCTAAAGAAGCAAATGGCTAAGATTTATGAAAGCAACTGCAAAGTGCTAAACAATGAAAGGGATTTTCACAATTCAATGATAGACAAATTCGATCCCTTACTTGATGCTATGTTGAAGGTGCTAGATGGTTATAACATTCTTAGCAAAAGAAAATAATGAGAACACAACTCATTTAAACACAGTTGTAGATGGATTGAATGCTTTAATCACAGTGGTAACTCAACATCGTGTATTACACACTGAGCTGAGGAAAGTGAAGGAGGAGATGCTGGAAGGAGTGAAGAACTCAGAGGGAGTTGTGCTAAATGCCTTAAAGAGGCTCAACATTTCAGATGGCTGATGCTTAACTAGAGCCTAATCTTCATAAAAAATTGGTCACATTAGGGACTAAATTAAGTAAGTTCAAACTCATATCCTTAATGACGGAGAAGCCCAGGATAAGATTCATAGTGAAGTAACTACTCATATCAGGAGCACTCCTATGCTAGAGCTCATTCTCAGAGAAAATAATCAAGCTAAGGTAATAGTATGTCTCACCCAAGTCTCCAAAGAAGGTTTGAATGCTTAATATCAGGTCAATCTATCTCAATCCCGTACTTTGGTAGGTTTATTCGCCTATCTCAGAGAACAAGAGGCTATCTCGCAAGAAATCTATGAGCTGCTAGCACAAAATTTCTCATCCAATGTCTATGGTCAGTTGGAATCATTTCAGCAGTCTCTGAGCTCGTTTGATCATCAAACCCAAGCCATTTTATATGCAATGGCAATGGGGAGAAGGATCGCGAGAAGCGTGAGAAGGAAGAGAGGGAAAGAGATCAGAGGATTGCTGATTTCTCTTATAATCTATCTAAGGACCTGGAGCGCATTCAGAGGGAATACACTAATACTAGGAAGAGGAAAGGCAAGGAGATTGCTGTGCCTAAAGAAAAGAAGACCAGGTGGGATCAACAAGCATTTGAGGAAAGAAGAGCCAATCTGGGAGCCCGCCAATGACAAAGGATTAGAATAGGATTTATGTAATCTTATGTGCTCAATTGTAAAACTTAGTACAGTATAACTCTTTGTTATCTCTACTCAGGTTATTATTAATAAAAGAATACAATTTCTGTTCTAAGTTAAGATCTTCTTAACTTTATATATTACTCTACTATATATATAAATGCTCTTATCATTTGCAGAAATATATGAGAAGTACTTGAGGAATGCTGAACTCAGACGATTCAAGAATTATGGGGGAGTTAGTATTCACTCTGAGCAGATTAAAGATGCTAAACAAAAGACATATTAAGCATAAGTATAAGGTAACTCTTATCTAAATATCGTATTGATTTAATTCTCGCTTTGTTAATTGCCATTGATCAAAATGGGGGAGATTGTTGAACCCAGCACGAGTTAGAGTTGACTCAGTTGTGCTTAAGTTTTGATCACTACAATTAAGTTAAGAATGTGTTAATTAAATCAATAATGGTGTTAAAATAAATAGTCTATGGTTGTGAGGGAATTAATAAATTCGAGGATGGAATTTCAAGTCTCCGCTGACCTAGCTATTTAGTTTAACTTTGAGTGGTTTCTAGGCTGAGTACTTACGAAGTCGCTGACTTAGAAATATTCACTTAGCACTTGATATGTAGATTGTGTTTCAGCTGTGTACATTTTGTTTTATCTTTAGCTGAGTTATTTTATATCTGTCAATGCTGCTGACTTTACCATTTAAGGTAAAAAGGTATCTTTACTTTTAGTGTTGCTGTTTGCAGGAACATTAATGAGACAAAGACAAGAAGAATTAATGTCTTGACAAGACTCAGAATTTTGAAGAAAATGACAAAGTCTTCCAATGCAAAGCTGTAACAAGTCAATTGCCACTTTGGGCAATTCTGCAGATCTACCAACCTTGTATCGCGCACCCTACAACATGTCTGAAAATCAGAGGGAATGGGATGAAGACAGGTGGCAAGTCAGCGCGAGTTCTCTCTAATGGAAGACTGGCATCAAACGACAAAGGATTCAAATTGAAGCTCGAATTTCAATCTAACGGATTGAAATGTATTTCACAACGGTGCAATTCTATCTCTTAACGGATTGATTTAAAGAAGTAACGGGTGAATTACTGACCTGTCAATTTCAGAAGATGCCAAGACAAGTTCAACGACTACTTTCTCAATCCAACTATAAAAGGAACAAGAAGGCAAGCGTTAGAACTTGATGATTACACCTGAATTTCCTAGAAGTAAAAAATCTGCTAAAATTACAAGCTTTACGGAATTCTAGCAAGAAAAGCACAACTCAGCGAGAATCTGCTTAGAACAAGAGAGAATAGTATAGATCAATTTATTGTAATATTAGATCATTTGTAACTGGATCAACGTTTGTATAAGTTGAGTCCAGCTCTTGTTTAAACTCTTTTGAGTTGTTGATAGAAGAGGGTATTCTAATCAGCAGGTGAGCGATTGTAGATTGAATGGTACTTTTTGTAATTGGGGATTTTGTGAAAGGCTTCTCCGCCTAGGGTAAAGGAACTGAGATTAGTGAATTAAAGCCGAGACACTCTCTCGGGACTAGATGTAAGCACATGTTACCGAAGCAGTATAAAAATCTCTGTATCCTTTACTTAATAGCAAATTCCTGCCATTTAACTCAGCCAGCTGACCTCACTCAGCGGAATCATATTTATCGAGAAAAAGTTTCACAAGTTCTTTGAGTGAGTCATTCACCCCCCCTCTGACTCATTGAGTGTACACACATGGACCAATATAACTAATTACATAATTAAGGTTAATATAACAAAATTAGGTGTCATGACAAAACGGCTCCACTTGCTTTTATTCTTGGTGACTCATTTTTGGTTAGTGGAATTTGTCATACACTTGTCCTAATTAGCTTTCACTATAGTGATATGTGTCAATTTTCCACTAATAATTCACCACTTCTTAATTAATTATTTTTCTCTTTTTCACCAAGTGGGTATGTGACATCTTTCTTTCTAGCCATATCACATTCTATTTCTTCATTTTGCATGTTTCTTTTACAATTTTTATAGCTGATTTTAATTATTTTATCAATAAAAAGACATTTCTTGTTCAGAGCAGCCATTCTGCCTGCTTCTATTTGTTTTCTGCTTGCTTTTTGCCTTTGGAGCAATCATTCTGCCCACTTTCCAAAATTATACAAAATTAGCTAATTCTCCATTCATTTTCTTATTGTTTTAACTTAACAAACACATAATAAAATATGTATAATTCATACTTATCAGTTTTTATCCAAAATTTTGTAGATCTATTAATAAAATGCAATATACATCACTAGTATTTTTTTTAAAAAATTTACAGTACAAGTATTTCTTTTAATGAAAATATGATGATAAACTTTAAAAAATATTAAAAAGGGGAAAAAATCTTTGAAACTAATTAAATCATGACTTATAATTTTTAAATAATAAGGTTCAATTATAGGATGTTGAATTGATGAAAATATTTACTGTAACATTACTATTGTAAACAAAAAAAATATTTTTATCGTCTTTTTGTCAACTTTTTTTAACCACGGCCCCCATTTTATAAATAAAATTTTCCAGGCCTCATTTTATAAATTAATGAAACCACAAGATAATTTTTTAAAAATTACCCTAATTTATTTTATAATGATTGTATTGGGTTTTTTTAGAAATATCGTTACTTTACTTTGCAAAATAACCATTACCTTATAAAAAAATTAATGTAATCATAAAATGGAGTCTACACCGTTTTTTTGAAAGCTACCATAAATTTACCGATCCTTTTATATTTCCAGCAATATGACAGTGTGTTGATATTTATCACCTTTTTTAAGTTTATCGCCCCTTATAATTTTTTATATGCTTTTTGTAATTATTTATTAAAAATTATGTAATATTATTTATCCCTCCAAAATTATTTATATAACTTTATATCTATTTATTAAAAAAATTATATTTCATACATATAATATATTAATGAGATAAATTTGTATATAATTGACATATTAATTGTTGCGGTTGACACAAATTATAAATTAGAGCACATTGTAAGAAACATTTAAGAAAACATCATATATATCAATTGATAATTTCAGGCGTCTAGCACTTAATAAAATTAACATATATTTTAAAGGGTAATACTATACTAACACTCAAGTATTAACACTCCATGACACCCGATCAATCTCTACCATTCATCGAATTAGTTGAAAAGGAGATGAAGGGTGGAGATGGTCTGGGTGTTAATGAGTGTCAACTCTTTGATGTTAGAATGTCATTACCCTATTTTAAATGGATATTCAAATGCTTTCGTTGTAGTGTAGTTGCAAGTTACCTGATCCAAATCTCTATCGTTTCCTCTGTATCGTTTACCTCGGTTACATTTTAAAAGCTTACTTATGTGAAGAAATGCTATTTTCAAAGCCTAAAGAGAGTACTTTATTTTGTGCCCATTTAACTGCATCTATTGAGGTAAGGAATTCTTCTGTGTTAATAAATTCGAAACTGTAATATCTTCCATCTCCACCAATTCCCTGTTGTAAGTTGGAGTTATCCATACTAAGAATAATTGATCTTCAACTAGAATGCTAAGTTGAGTTATATCGAGTTTATTAATTTTGTTTCAGGAGTTAAGTTTATTTTCATGTTTGGAATTGTAGTGTTAGCCTAATCTAATTATAATATGAGTTAATTATTTACGTACACTTTAGAATTATATTTTCTAACTAGATTCGTATTGTTTTTCTAATCTATTTGTAACAGGAGTTAATTGTTTGTTTACTCATTAAGACTGCATTTCCATTATATTTAAACATTTATTTTTATTTTAAAAGGAAATATATTATCTATTTAATATAAAATCAAATATATTTTAATTTTTTTATTAATAAAGACATTTTCGACATTTGAGGTTGATATATAATATTATTTATTTTATTCATAAGGACGTTTTCGTCATCATATGGGGCGGTAAATAGCAATTCAGATATAATATTATACTACCACAATCCTAAAAAATAATAAGTTACATAATGTACAATATTGAAATAATTTCTAAAAATTTAGTCACAAGTTAAGATTTTCATATTTTTTGTGACTATATTTAGAAGAATATGACTTACGAGTAAGATCATTTTTTTTAAAATTTAAAATCTAATTTAGTTTAACTGTATTTAATTTAATTTAATTTAGTTATGTGTAATTAAAATTATTTTTAAAAATGGAAAGCTAATATGGATATACATCTATCTATCTCACAATGATTTGGGGTAATAGATTCATTTTACAAACAACATGGATTCTTTGACCCATTCAGAAGTCTCAAGTTCCAACGGAGAAATGTATGATTGAATTTATTAAATAACATAGATCCAATCCATATGTATTATTAGTATTTTAATCTCTTTTCTTATTTGCTTTAATTATAATATACATTGCACAAAAAAAAAGTATAAATTCATTTCAAGAAGAATTCAAATTATTAGTTTTTGATGAGTTGTATTTTCTAAATATTTTTATGCTCATTTTCATATTCTCAAATATTAGTACTTTTAGTCACTATTACTTTATTTTTCATTATTTCAGATTTTCAGAATGATTTGAATAAAAGATGGATTATTTGGGCGAAAAGTACACAAAGTTAAAATAGAAAATTTATTAATTAGGCAAATCCTATTTTGAAGGAAACTTGGTTAATTAATTAGGGTAAATCCTATTTTGGAGAAGTCTTGATTAATTAATTAAGGCGAATACTATTTTAGAGAAGTCTTGATGGAGGAAGGAATCATACTGTTAATTTATCTCCATTTTAATGATAATTATGGAGATAAATGAGTAGTTGAAATCCCTATTTGATAAAGACTAAAAGGAATAAAATCTTATCGAAGAAGAATTCAAAGGAGACCTAATTAGAGGCTAACAATGAAAAAAGGCGTTTGGAGCACTATAAATACAAGGCCGGCGTAAGAGAAATCATTCGTTCACAATCATTCATCACCATAGCCTAGTTTAGTTTAGCTTTTTATTTTCATTGTTCTTAGTTTAAAACTCTTTTTGTTATCTGCTTTATTTTCAATACTCTCTTTAAGTTTAAATCGTAATTTATTTCAATTCTATTTGATTTCGCTTTTAGTTTCAAGTTCTTTATTTTCAATCACTATTTATTTTCCAAGTCTATTTTTAATCTGCATAATTTATTTAATGTATTTTTATATTTATTTATGTTTTACTTCAATTATGTCTAGTTAATTCTTTTATGACTTGACCAAGTAAGGGTCAAGGCTAGTTAGTAGTGTGGGAACTGAACTTGAATACCACAATCTGCAAGATGACCTATTTACCAATCTCAGTACTTCAAGGGTTTTCTGATAAGAATATATCACTAAGTCTCGTTGTTACCCTGATCATCCATTTGATAAGTCTTTGTGATTATTATTAATTCTTATTCTTGCATCCGTAATTGTACCTGAAAAGGAATAAAGTAAAGGCAATCTCCATCGAGACTGGAGAGAGGTAATCTTCTGCCTGTTGGGAGTGCTTCATTACTTGTCGGTAAGGGTTTAGGCGTTTCTAGTATTTATTACTATTCATTAGCGAACTCTTTGGCACGATGCCGAGAGTCAAGGTGAGTAAAAGAGAGATCATAGCGCGAAATTCGGTCTCCGTATACTGTAAGGAAGAGTTCCTAGTACTATACGGCGTATGAGTATTAGTATAACTAAATCGAGGTCCCGGTGCAATTTATATCTTGTTCTATGAACACTACGTTGTTTAGTCTTACTCTGCTTTGGTCCATCATTGTATTTCATTGATTTTATTCCTCCTAAATTTAGTAATTTCCAAATACCCAAAACATTCATTTTTAGGTCACACTGTTTGTCATCTAATAAAAATAACTTGGTTAAATACCGTTCCTTGTGGGAACGACCTCTGCTTGCTACTTACTACTAGTTCGTTTTGTGTAGGGATTTATTTTCGGTGGTCTCGATAACCATCAAATTTTGGCCCCATTATCGGGGAGTGGTTCCTTTTGACTAGTTATTTTTTGTGGATGACCAAAGCCACAGGTCGTGGCAATGAATTTTTCTACGATTAAAAGATAGAAAGATCAAATAGAGCTCGCGCTAAGTAAGCTCGTGAACGTAGAGAATCTCAACATCAAGTAGAATCTTCAACCGGACCTAGTGACGACACTATCCATTTAGGAAGATTGATTGACGATCCAAACGACACGGATTCAAAACCTGAAATAGCCATTGCGACCATGGCTAACCAAGAGCAGTCAATCCGAGACCTTACACTGGGTCCTAGTGGATCAACAACCACTTTGTATCACTTATTCAGTTGAGACTGATGACAACAACTTTGAGATGAGATCTAGGTTTGTCCATAGCTTACCCAAATTCGCTGGAAGGGCCACTGATGACCGTTATAAACATTTGTAGAAGTTCCATTTGATGATTTATTCTACAAAGCCACCGAAGGTTGATCTAGACCTTGCAAAATTGAAGTCCTTTGGTTTTTCTCTTGAGGACTCAGCCATTCATTTGAAACCAGAATCTATTACATCATGGGACCAGATGTCGAGAGTCTTTCTTGACAATTATTTCCCAAGCATCGGGAGTTACCACCTTGAAGAGGCAGATCTGTTCAGCGAAGATGAAAGACATGAAAAGTCTCCAGGAGTATTATGAGAGATTCCAGCACCTTTTGGAAGCTTGCCCACCTCGCGGGTTCACTAAACGAGCCTTAGTCCAAACTTTCTACGAAGGGCTGCCATTCTCTCAGCGTGCTATCATGGATGCCGCTAGTGGCGGTGTTCTCATCAATAAGACCCCGACTCAAGCTTGGGAACTCATCAAGACTATGGCAGAAACTACTCAATAGTTTGGCGATCGGGAAGGGAAATCTACTTTAATAGTAGTCAATGGGATTAGTTCTTGTGGTCTCAATGACAAACTATAAAGACTCGCCGAACTTATACACAAGATAGCTGTCTAAATCGAGGTCACGAAGGAATGTGAACTTTGCAAAAAGACCAACCATGCTACCGAAGAGTGCCCTCGCATTGGAGACCCTGAATTTGAACAAGTCAATACCATGGGGAACTATGGTAACTATAAGAACTACGGTAACTATAGTAACTATGGTCAGGGGAATAAACAACCTTACATTCCTGTGAGCGGACGACCTCTTTCCACCCCCAAGGACAGTGTGAGATGCGTAGCACATGGGGTGGAAAATAGCGAGCGCTGTGAAGCGTGCTAAGGGAAAATCATTGTTTTAGGCGTGATGAAAATAATGATGGAAGAAGTGATGTTGATATTGAATTTAAGTCCAATTTACATGTTAAGGGATACGAGACTTGAAATCCTGTATTTTAAAATAGAGCCGCCACCCGGTTAAGCTCCACCAAGAATTTAGGTACGATATTCCCATCGGATGGTTAGATTGTACCTTAAAACAGAGATTCCGAGTTTGGATGATGTTGCTTACTTTTCAATTTTTAAATCAAACCATTTACATTTTAATAAACACGACTTTAGTTCTTATGCGATTTAAATCCGGTTAATGTTTGGAATTTTCGGTTTATATGCCATACATCACACAAAAAAATAGTAAATAAAGCAAATAAATAATTATTACAGGGCTTTACATATACCTATATATTTTTCAAATGCGGAAAAGTAAATAAAGCGAATAAAGAGAGACCAAAATCGGGGCCTCAAACTTACCAACACCTAAATGGCTCAAAACTCGATAAATAAATCACAAATAATGTATAAATAATAAAAGGAAGAAAAAAATTTATTATGAAGAAAAAAAACATTTTTGGGGAATTTTTTTAGGGTTAGAAATGCATTTTTTTGGCATTTAATAGTTAGTTAATCAATTTAAATGATAAAATAAATAAATAAATTAGATTAAAATTAAATTAAATATTTACAGAATATTAAGATTGTTAGAAAATATTTTAGGTGAAAATTGGGGTAAATAAATGCAAGAAAACCGCAAAAAATGACTTAAAATCAAATTTCGGAGACCAAAGCTATGGCGACAGCTTTGACCGCCGTCACTATAGCCTTGACTGCTATAGTGGCAGCGGTGGAGGCTATAGCGGCGGCGGTCAAGGCTGTCGCTATAGCCTTGGCCGTCGAGAGTTATTTTTAAGGGGAATCGGTGTTTTTGCATCCATAAACTTGAAATTATTGAAGTCTTAAGTCGTAATCAACTATATTTCAACAGATCTATACTTAAAACACACAAATAATGTTGATTTTATGGATTTGGATAAGAAAATACCCAAAAATCGTAAGAAATAACGAGACCTCTGTAGGGGTGGAGTTCACCTCTATAGTATAGCCTTCACTGGTATAACAGTAGCGGCCAAGGCTATAGGGATAGAGGTGAAGGCTATCCCTATAGAGGTCAGATTATTTTCTAATGGTTTTCCAAAAACATCGAAGAAAACCCAAGAACAAACACCAAAAAAATGCAAGAACAACAACAATAAAGCAATAAAAAAGAGTAAATAGATAATGGAACTCAGTTTTGTTACCTCTAGGCCGTGAATCTAACTTTGGAGACTCAAACCGGACGTTTGGCAAGCTTTTGATGATTTTCGGATGAAATGGTGACGGAATCAGTGACGAAAATAGCGACAGATTATTTAGGTCGTATTGGAGAAAAAGTCTCTAAAACCCTATTTAATCTGTTTTAACCTATAATTTCTAATTGATTTTAGTGTTTAATCTATAAGATCAAGCCTAAGAACAACTAAGAATTGAGATTGGAAACGATCAAACCCGGATTCTATGCTTTTCTTAAGCTTTCTCTCTCTAGCTCTTCCGAGTCTCTCTCTTTTTCTTCATTTTTCTCTCTAAAAATGATTTCTAATCCTAAATTCTGGAGAAAAAGTCCCTATTCTCTCTCTTAGATGGGTTTAAACACTCTCACACTAAAAAATACACCAACTTGAGTGAAATTTGGCGGAAAATGCGTGCCCCAATCAAAGAGGAGAGAAGGAAACGAAGTGGCACGGCTAAAAAATGGCCGTGCCGAACCCGCCGCTGCTGGCATAGCGGTGGCCGCCGCTGCCATGGTAGCAGCCGCTACCGTAGTAGCAAGGGGTGGCCACAATGAGGGTGGCCACCCCGGTGGTGCTAACTACCATAAATAGTGGCGGTGACCGCCACCACGCTGGTATTAGCCGCCACCATGGCGACAATCACTGCTGCTGGAGGGCAAGCCGCCGCCACCGCCGCCGACGGTGACACCAACAACAGGGAGGGGGGATAGGGTTTAGGTCAATTAGGGTTAGGTTTAGGGTTTCTAGGGGGCAGATTAGGGTTTTCACTTCCTAAGCTTATAACTTTCACTACGGTTATCCGATTAAGGCAATTCTTGACATTTTGAAAACCTCGGAGAGTTTATAATCCAATGATATGAACAAGATTTGCTGAAAATGTTCAAATCTTATAGAAAATCATAAAACAAATTACTGCACGTGAGCAAAAGAAAATGGTTAATTCTAAATGCATTTTAATGATTTTTAAGCGCGGTCACAGGTCCAAAATCATCACAAAGGTGCTTGCCAAATGTGATTCGACCTTCAAAGAATAGAATAACTAGTCAGTAAGAGGTCAGAGCGATAATTCATCATTATTTCGTGGGTCACCGAAAAGCCCGTGCTCACAATTCAACCACCATAGAGGAATCAGATCGAGTGGAGAGATCGACCAGCACTCGGATTGGGAAATAATGAATGTCAGTAACTATAGGGACCCTCATTATGAGAAATTAGCAAAACGCGATCATACCAAGACCTCCTCAACAAGTCCATGTCCAGTACAACCTACCTCAGCAACCACAGCAAAATCCTTATGACCTTTTAACCGCTCTCACTGAGGGTTCGAATAAATGATTTAAGCTAGTAGATGATCGGATACAGGGACTATAAGGTAACTTTTCAAACTTGGAAAAGCAGATGGCCCAGATAGCTAGCATTCTCTCCAAGATCGAGAACATGGGGATACTTTCATCTCAAACGAAGGACAAACCTAGGGAGAATGTCAGCGCAATCACACTGAGAAGTGAAAAAGAGGTCCAATAAGAACCATCGAGATAAAAAAATAGAGGATGAAGTCATTGTGATTACCGATAACAAAGAGTAACCAGTGGTTTCTACCAAGACCAAACCTCCTTTTCAAGAAAGACTAGCAAAGTCTAAAAAGATGAAAGAGGAGAATGAAATCTTTGAGACCTTGAGGAAAGTTGAGATCAACATCCCACTACTTGATGTGATCAAGCAGATACCTAAATATGCAAAATTCCTCAAGGAGCTGTGCACCAACAAGGAGAAGCAGCATGACCTAGACAAGGTTATGATGGGGGAGAATTTATCTTCTGTGATCTAACGTAAGTTACCCCCAAGCTAAAGGACTAGGGAATGTTCGCGATCAATTACACCATAGGCCATGTTAGGATTCAAAGAGCTGTGTGTGATCTCGATGCATCTATTAACGTCATGCCTCCCTTTATCTGCCAATAGACATCAGCAAACCATAACATGCCTCTCAAGAAGACCAGGACTGTCTTGTAGCTTACAGATCACTTTATTGTCTACCCGAAGAGAATTTTAGAGGATGTATTGGTCAAGGTAAATGATTTTGTTTTTCCCGTTGACTTTTATGTTCTTAATATGTGTGATGCAGATAAGAAAGGGAACTCAGATTTGCTGCAAGGAAGACCATTCTTGAGCATTGCCAAGACCAAGGTCGATGTAACAATGATTCTCTCACTATAGAGTTCAATGGGGAAGTATCCACTTCCAATATTTATGATGCCATGAAGACACTCCAAGAAGATGCAAGCCTATGCAGCATTGATAGTATTGATCCTGTCATTCAACAAATTTTTGAGCTCAATCTCTCAAATGAGTATTTGGTCGCACTGAACTAGTCACTTGACAACGAGAGACTTGATCATATTGATTTTGATGAGAAAGTGAAAGAGGCTATTCGCAGTCTCGATACACTTCAACCTATGGCGAGACCAGGACCAAAACTCGCTCTACCAACTTTCCAGAAGCTCACTCCTTCCATTTTGCAACCACCGGAGCTTGAACTTAAAAGTTTGCCAAGTCACCTCAAGTATGATTTCTTGGGGGATAATGATACGCTCCCAGTGATCATTTTCAGCAAATTGAGTCCTGATGAAGAAAAGCAGTTGGTTCCCTTGCTCTAGCGACACAAGGAGGCAATTGGGTGGACTATAACCGATATCAAAGGGATTAGTCCTACCACTTGCATGCATAAAATCAAATTGAAGGAAAATGCCATGGCCCACCTCTAACCATAAAGGTTTTAATCTTCCTATAATGGAAGTTATGAAGAAGGAGGTGATCCATCTCATGGAGGCTAACCTCATTCACCCCATCTCTGATAGTGAGTGGGTTAGTCCGGTTCAAGTAGTTCGAAAGAAGACAAGTATCATGGTGATAACAAACGAAGTACGAGAATCGGTCCCAATGAGAATACATAATGGATGGAGAGTTTGTATTGACTAGCGCAAACTTAATGCCGTGACTAAGAAGGACCATTTTCTACTGCCATTCATCGATCAAATGCTAGAGAGACTAGTAGGCAAATCTCATTTCTGCTGTCTCGATGGAATGTTAGGTTTCTATCAAATACCGGTAGCACCACAAGATTAAGAGAAGATAACTTTAATATGTCCCTTTGGCACCTTTGCTTATAAATGGATGTCTTTTGGTCTCTACAATGCCCCCACTACATTCCATAGGTGTATGGTGAGTATCTTTTCTGATTACATTGAGAGCATAATTGAAGTCTTCATGGATGATTTTACATTGTATGGTGACTCTTTCGACACATGTCTCGTTAACCTTGGTAAGATCCTTAAACTTTGTATTGAGTCTGACTTAGTACTTAACTATGAGAAATGCCACTTCATGGTAGACCAAGGTATGATATTGGGTCATGTTGTATCTAAGAAGGGCATTGAGGTAGATAAAGCTAAAATTGATGTTATTCAATCATTACCTTACCCTACTTCTATAAAGGAAGTTAGGTCTTTTCTTGGGCATGCAGGTTTTTATCTGAGGTTCATCAAGAATTTTTCAAAGATAACCGAGCCCTTATGTAGATTACTTCAAAAAGATGCTAACTTCAAGTTTGGAGATCCTTACGAGGAAGCCGTTGACACTCTCAAGAAGAAGCTGGTCTATGCACCAATTATTCAAGCACCTAACTAGGACTTGTCTTTTGAGATCATGTGTGATGTAAACAACAAAGCAGGAGGAGTAGTGTTGGGTCAACGGGGTTGGCCGAGAACCTCATGTCATTTACTATGCCTTTTGGACTCTCAATACAACTCAAAGGAACTACGCCACGACAGAGATAGAGCTCCTTGCTATTATCTTTGCATTGGAGAAGTTTCATTCCTACCTTCTATGTTTTAAGGTCATAGTGTACTTAGACCATGTTGCTTTAAGATACCTTATGACCAAGAAAGATATTAAATCGAGGTTGATCGAGTAGATCCTTTTGCTACAAGAGTTTGATATTAAGATCAGAGACAAGAAGAGGATAAAGAACCTGGTGGCCGATCATCTCAGTAGGCTGACCAATTTAGAGGAACCAAGAGAAGTCCAGGATTAATTCCCAAGGAAGAGTCTCTTTGCCCTCATCAAGACTCCATGGTATGCAGATCTTGTCAACTTTCTTACCACCGGGAAATTTCCACAGGATTTCACGCTCAATGACAAGGAGAAGATGAAGAGGGAAGCTGACAAGTACTTTTGGGATGACCCTTATCTGTGGAGATAGGGAAATGATTTGGTTTTGTGGAGATGTATTTATGGGGAAGAGATATCGAGGCTCTTGCTAGAAAGTCATTCTGAGGTTTATGGAGGTCATGGTGGGCCGAGGAAAACATCACAATGCATTCTTAAATATGGATTTTATTGGCCCCATATCTTTTGTGACTCCTATATATTTTGCAAGGCATGCGACAACTATCAAAGGAGAGGTAATGTTGGACGTCGAGATCAACTCCCGATGACTCCTATTTCGGTCATTAAGATCTTTGATGTCTGGGGTATTGATTTCATGGGTCCTTTTCCTCCTTCTTATGGGTTTAAGTACATCCTCCTAGTAGTTGATTATGTCTCCAAGTGGATAGTAGCCAAGGCGACCAGGAATGCTGATGGAAAGACTGTAGCAGACTTCATTAAGAAAACATTATTTGCAGATATGAGACACCAAGACTGCTTATCAGTGATTACGGCACACATTTTTGCAATAAGATAAGCTCAGCGTTACTGGTGAAATGAGGATTCAAGCACATAACTTCCATGGCATACCACCCGTAGTCAAATAGGCAAGATAAAGTAAGCAACAGAGATGTTAAGCTTATCTTGGAGAAAACAGTCAATCCCAATGGGATGTCACCTTATAGAGTTGTCTATAGGAAAGCATGCCACTTACCCATCGAGATTGAGCATAAGGCATTTTGGGCCATCAAAGAGACCAACTTCAGGCTCAATGCAGCTAAGGAGCAGAGAAAGTTGCAACTCCATAAACTCGAGGAGATACACTATAACGTCTATGAAAGGTAGAAAGCCTAGAAGAAGACTATAAAACACCACCATGACCTTTTCGCTTCCAGGATAAACTTCACAGTGGGATAGAGAGTCCTTCTCTTTCAGTCCCAGCTCAAATTATTCCTCGAGAAATTGAGGTCTCGGCGGGCTGGACCTTTTTTTGTGACCAAAGTGTTTCCATATGGAGCAATCGTTATACAAAGCATCACGACCAATAAAGTCTTGAGAGTCAACGGGCATCACCTCAAGTCCTACTATGAAGGATTCCAAGCTCACTACGAGGAAATCACTCTCACAGAGACCTTTGACACCACACCATGATATTGGTGTGGCACCTCGAGCTCACCGACTTTAAATAGAGCGCTCTTGGGAGGCAACCCAAGCATTTTTATCTCTTTCTTCTATTTTCTGCATTTAAGTATTTTTTAGTGCATTTTTTTAGGACTTATCTACTCTCTCTTCTCATTACAGGTATCTGCAACACGTATTCACTGTGATTCCCTTGAACTTAATGTGAGCTCACTCTTCAACCACATGGTGATCTAGCAAGCCAATCATAGAGACCTCACAGCCTGAGCCTCTCTGTTTTCTTCCTCTCCACCAGGATAGTAACACTTCTTTGCCCTCTCTTTTACTTTCTTTTTGGTTTTAACTGCATTGACAGCAATGCATATTTCAAGTGTGGGGAGGGGAATTCTATCTTTTTGCTTTCTTTTGTCCTTAAAAAGAGTTTCAAAAAATTAGTTTTTTGGCTTGTTTTCTTTCTTATTTTCCCACAATGACTTATTTGTTCTCTAACCTGTTGTAAAGAAATGAGGAAAAATAAGAAGATGAATAATGTGTATATGGCTAATTAGATGATTAACATGATTGTATTGACTAATCATAACTTGTCACTAAGACTTGATTTGAGTGATATTATTCCAAATATTTGATATCAGAAAGTCACTTTGTAATATTCTTAGTCCCGTTAGAATGCAGAAAAGTGAAATGTGGTTAATTTATTTGCGTGCTCTAATTTGGACTTGCTTTTTGTGTAGTTAATCCCTCTATATCATAGATTCTTCATTGAGACCTTATTCTATTTTTGACTTTAATCTTGGTGATTATTTTATGCTTTTATTTTCTTGTTGGCTAGAAGAAACGGCACTACTCGGCTCATAACCGGGTGGTGACTGTTTCATAGTGGCTAGAAGAGGGAGCAAGGCTCGGTTAGCAACCGGGACTTGACTGTCTCATAGGTTTTTTTTAGCAAGTTTAGAAAAAAAAAGAAAAATATGAAGAAAAGAAAAAAAGAAAATAATAATAATAATAATAATAATAATAATAATAATGATAATATATGTGGTTAGAAGTATTAGGGACCCCACTAAGTGAGAATGTGCATTAATTTTATAAGGATCAAAATGAAGTCATCTTATGTATACTGATACACACTGGATTTCAAACCATGGCAACTCTGAACTTTGACAAATTAATCGTCTGTTTGTACTTAACTTGGTAAAAAATTCTTCAGGATAAGGTCTCAAGCAAGATCTTTATGCTTTCGTAAGGACGTCTTTAGTTGGAATTTCAATAGTTATTATCTCGGTGCGAGTCTTGGTGAAAAATGTCAATCTCTGTGAAATTGTTAAGGGTCATTTGTACAGTTTAAGTTTCTTTTCTTCCAGATCTTTTAATACATACCTCAGGGCAAGCATGGAATAAGTGTTGGGAGATTTGATGGGTTGTATTTCAAACATGCTTTTATGCTCATTTTCATATTATTAAATATATGTTTTTAGTCTTTTTGGCCACTACTACTTCCTTTTCCATTATTTCAGGTTTCAAAGATGATTTAGAGAAAATTTGCATTATTTAGGCAAAAAGCACAACAAGTCAAAGCAGGAAATTTATTAATTAGGGCAAATCCTATTTTGGAAGAATTTTGATCAATTAATTAGGGAAAATCCTATTTTGGATGAGTCTTGATTAATTAATTAAGGAGAATAATATGTTGGAAAAGTCTTGATTAAGGAAGGAATCATACTCTTAATCTATTTCCATTTTAATGATGATTATGGAGATAAATGAGGAGCTGAAATTCCTATTTGATAAAAACTAAAAAGGAATAAAATCTTATCAAGGAAGAATTCAAAGGAAACCTAATTAGAGACTAACAAGGAAGAAAGGCGGTTGGAGCACTATAAATATAAGGCCGGTGCAAGAGAAATCATTCATTCACAATCATTCTTCACCATAGCCTAGTTTAGCTTAGCTCTTTATTTTCCTTGTACTTAGTTTAAAACTCTTTTTGCTATCTACTTTATTTTCAATACTCTCGTTAAGTTCAAATCGCAATTTATTTCAATTCTCTTTGATTTCGCTTTTAGTTTCAAGTTCTTTATTTTCAATCACTATTTATTTTCCAAGTCTATTTTTAATCCGCATAATTTATTTAATGTATTTTTATACTTGTTTATGCTTTACTTCAATTATGTCTAGTTAATTCTTTTATGACTTAGCCAAGTAAGGGTCAAGGCTGAGTTAGTAGTGTGGGAACTGAACTTTAATACCACAATCCGCAAGGCGACCTATTTACCAATCTCAGTACTTCAATTTCTGGTATGAATATCACTAAGTGTCGTTGTTGGCCTGATCATCCATTCGGAAAGTCTTTGTGATTATTGTTAATTCTTATTCTTGCATTAGAAATTGTGCCTGAAAAGGAATAGCGTAACGACAGTCTCAATTGATACTGGAGAGAGGTGATCTTACGCCTGTTGGGAGTGTTTCATTACCTACCGGCAAGGGTTTAGACTTTTCTAGTACTTATTGCTATTCATTAGCAAACTCTTGAGCGCGACGCTGAGAGTCATGGTGAGTAGGAGAGAGATCGTGGCGTGAAGTCCGGTCTCCGTATACTGTAAAGAAGAGTAGCTAGTACTAAACGGTGCATGAGTATTAGTATAACAAAATCTATGTCCCGGTGCAATTTATATCTTGTTCTATGATCAATACGAAGCTTAGTCTTACTCTGCTTTGGTCCTGTCATTGTATTTCATTAATTTTATTCCTGCTAAATTTAGTTTTAATTTATAAATACCCAAAACATTCATTCTTAGGTCATGTTGTTTGTCATCTAATGAAAATAGCTTAGTTAAATACTGTTCCTGGTGGGATTGACCTTAGCTTGCTACTAACTACTAGTTTGTTTTGTGCAAGGATTTATTTTTGGTAGTCTTGACAACCATCAAATTTTAGCGCCATTGTCGGGGAGCGGTTCCTTTTGACTAGTTCTTTCTTATGGATGACCAGAGCCACAGGTTATGGCAATGAATTTTTCTATGATCCAGAGATAGAAAGATCAAACAGAGCTCGCGCTAAGCAAGCTCCTGCAAGTAGAGAATCTCAACATCAAGTAGGATGTTCAACCAAACCCAGTGATGACACTAACCATTTAGAAAGACTGATTGACGAACTAAATGACTCTTATTCAAAACTTGAAACAACCATCGTGACCATAGCTAATGAAGAGCAGTCAATCCGAGACCTTACACGAGTCTCGGTGGATCAATAACCACTTTGTATCACTTATATGGCTGAGACTGATGCAAGAACTTTGAGATGAGATCTAGGTTTGTCCATAGCTTTCCCATATTTTCCAGAAGGGCCACTTATGACCCTTATAGACATTTGCAGAAGTTCCATTCGACGGTTTGTTCTACGAAGCCACCGAAGGTCAATCTAGACCTTATGAAATTGAAGTCCTTTGCTTTTTCTCTTGAGGACTCATCCAATGAATGGTTTTGTAATTTAAAACTAGGATCTATTACATCATGGGACCAGATGTCGAGAGTCTTTCTTGACAAGCATTTTCTAGCATCGAGAGTTACCACCTTAAAGAGGCAAATCTGTTCTACCAAGATGAAAGACATGGAAAGTCTCCATGAGTATTATGAGTGATTTCAACACCTTTTGGCAGCTTGCCCACCTCATGGGTTCACTAAACAAGCCCTAGTATAAACTTTCTATGAAGGGCCCTCGTTCTCTCAGCGCACTATCATGGATGCCACTGGTGGCGGTGCTCTTATCAACAAGGCCCCAACTCAAGCTTGGGAACTCATCAGAACTATTGCAGAAACTAATCAACAGTTTGGCAATCGTGAAGGGAAATCTACTTCAAGAGCAGTCAATGAGATAAGTTCATGTGATCTCAATGACAAAATAGAAAGACTCACTAAACTTGTACACAAGATAGTTGTCCAGATCGAGGTCGCGACGGAATGTGAACTTTGCAAAAAGACCAACCATGCTACCAAAGAGTGCCTTTGCATTGGAGACCCTGAATTTGAAAAAGTCAATGCCTTGGGGAACAATGGTAACTATGGCAACTACGGTAACTATAGCAACTATGGTAATCAGGGGAATAAATTGCCTTACATTCCACCACCGTAAAGGAATCAGATCAGATGGAGAGATCGACCAGCACTCACATGGGGAAATAATGATCGTCAGTAAACATAAGGACCACAGAATCAGCTCGTTATGAGAAATCAGCAGAACAAGATCGTAGCAAGACCTCCTCAATAAGTTTACGTCCAACACAACCCACCTCAGCAACCACAACAGAATCCTTTTAAGCTTTTCACCGCTCTCGCTAAGGGTTTGAATAAATTATTTGAGCTAGTAAATGAACGGATATAGGAACTATAAGGTAATTTTCAAACTTGGAAAAGCATATGGCCCATATAGCTAGCACTCTCTCCAAGATCGAGAACATGAGGAGACTTCCGTCTCAAAAAGAGGACAATCCGAGGGATAATGTTACCGCAATCATGTTGAGAAGTGAAAAAGAGGTCCAGTTAGTACTACAGGGAGAAACAAATGGAGGACAAAGTTATTCTGATTCCCGATAGCATAGAGGAACAAGTGGTTTCTACAAAGACCAGACCTCCTTTTCCAGAGAGACTAGTAAAGTCCAAGAAGATGAAAGAGGAGAAGGAAATCTTTCAGACCTTGAGGAAAGTTAAGATCAACATCCCACTACTTGATGTGATCATGCAGATACCTAAATACGCAAAATTCCTCAAGGAGTTATGCGCCAACAAGAAGAAGTAGCATGACCTGGACAAGGTCGTGATGGGGGAGAATGTATTTATCGTGATCCAATGCAAGTTACCCCTAAGGTGAAGACCAAGGAATGTTCGCGATCAATAGCACCATAAGCCATGTTGGGATTCAAAGCGCTAAGTGTGATCTCGGTGCATCTATTAATGTCATGCCTTCCTCTATCTACCAGTAGATATCAGCCAACCACAACATGCCTCTCAAGGAGACCAGGACTGTCTTGTAGCTGTAGATTGTTTTATTGTCTACTCAGAGGGAATTTTGGAGGACGTATTGGTCAAGGTAAATGATTTTGTTTTTCCCGTTGACTTTTATGTTCTTGATATGTGTGATGTAGATAAGAAGGGGAACTCAGATTTTCTGCTAGGAAGACCATTCTTGAGCACTACCAAGACATGGATCGATGTACACAATGGTTCTCTCACTATGGAGTTCAATGGGGAAGTAGCCCCAGAAGAAGATTCAAGCATATGCAGCATTGATAGTCTTAATCCTATCCTTCAACAAATTTTTGAGCTCAATCTCTCAAATGAGTATTTGGTCGGGCTGAACGAGGCACTTGACATTGAGAGTCTCAATGATACTAATTTTGATGAGAAAGTGAAAGAGGTTATTCACAGTCTCGATGCACTTCAACCTATGGCGAGACCAAGACCAAAACTCACTCTACCAACTTTCCGGAAGCTCATTCCTTCCATTGTTCAACCACCGAAGCTTGAACTTAAAAGTTTGCCAAGTCACTTAAAGTATGATTTCTTAGGACATAATGATACGCTCTTGGTGACCATTTTTAGTAAATGGAGTCATGATAAAGAAAAGCAGCCGGTTTCCTTGCTCCAACAACACAAGGTGGCAATCGGGTGGACTGTAGCCGATATCAAACGGATTAGTCCTACCACTTGCATGCACAAAATCAAGCTAGAGGAAAATGCCAAGACATACCGCCAACCATAAAGGAGACTCAATCCTTCTATGATGGAAGTCGTGAAGAAGGAGCTGATCAAGCTCATGGAGGCTAACCCCATTTACCCCATCTCTGATAGTGAGTGGGTTAGCCCGGTTTAAGTTGTTCCAAAGAAGACAGGGATCACGATGATAACAAATAAAGCAGAAGAATGGGTCCCGATGAAAATACAGAATGGATGGAGAGTTTGCTTTGACTAATGCAAGCTTAATGCCACGACTAAGAAGGACCATTTTCCACTTCCATTCATCGATCAAATGCTAGAGAGACTAGTAGAAAAATCTCATTTTTGTTGTCTCAATGGAATGTCAAGTTTATATCAGATCCTGATAGCATTAAAAGATCAAGAGAAGACAACTTTCACATGTCCCTTTGGCACCTTTGCTTACAGCCTGATGCCTTTTGGTCTCTGCAATTCTCTCGCTACATTCCAGAGGTATATGGTAAGTATCTTTTCTGATTACATTGAGAGCATCATTGAAGTCTTCATGGATCATTTTACAGTGTATAGTGACTTTTTCGACGCATGTCTCAATAACCTTGGTAAGATCCTTAAACATTGTATTGAGTCTGACTTAGTACTTAACTATGAGAAATGCCACTTCATGGTAGACCAAGGTATGATATTGGGTCATGTTGTATCTAAGAAGGGTATTGAGGTAGATAAATCTAAAATTGGTGTTATTGAATCATCACTGTACCCTACTTCTATAAGAAAGTTAGGTCTTTTCTTGGGCATGTAGGTTTTTATCGCATGAAGAGATAGATAGAGATAGGTATAGGCAATTTTGTTGCTAGGCTTTTGAAGGCCGCTTTTAGGCAGTGGAAAAGATCGAGATCATACTTACTAACATAACCAACCAATTGACCTATATGGATGGGGAAATCAATAAGCCAGCACTAGAACGAGTTCAGCCGCTTAACCATCGGGATAGTTTTCGGCTGATGACTTCATTTACGAGGAATTAATGGAAGAAGTAAAAAAAAGTTTTTGAATTCCCGGTAGAAAAATATTTCACTAATGAAAATTCTTTCAATACAGTTCAACTTTTCGAGGAATCCTTCATCAATGGTTGTGAATGACTGATTTTTATCAATCTTTTCATAACAAGCAAGAGAAAACAATTCTTAATTATTGGTACCAAAAATAAAACAGCGGATTCAGTAGCATGGGCTGCATTAAAGGCTCGGTGTCATTATGTTAATAAAAAATGGCTCGGTTGTATTTTAACCTTATCTATATAGTGGATCATTCAAGAATGGAATCAAATAAGCCCCTTTAACTTAATGGTAGAGCAAAATGTCGGTGATAAGACGGAGGAAGGTGAGGATGCCACCCCATAGCATGTTGCCACCAAAAGCAGAACCCGCAACTTCACCTTCTTCGGTGGACTGATTCCTAGCCCGATTGTTAGTAATTCCAAATTCTTTTTGACAGAATTTAGAATTAATCAATCCAATTTTTAAGGGTCGTGGAGCTTACCGACGCTGAGTTATATCGTAGGTGAAGCTTTGGTCATGCCCTAACTAAAGGGAAGTTGGCCCTAGCTTCCAAGGGGAAAGATATTCGAGTAAGGATTATTTTAGAATGTACTAGCTCTATCTAGTTATATCTGGGTATGCTTAATAGGCCTTCTTATGCACTTCAATCATTTTGTTTATATATTATATAGAATTTTGGAACTAAATAAAGGTAGTGGATTGTGAATCCACCACGTACGGGTTCAATCCCCGTCATCTTACCCAGCCTCCTAGCCGCCTTTTCAACGTCTCACTTCTTGCTACTTTTGGCCTCGGCCTGAGACCATTGGGAAGGAAGGATGCTATGAAAAACACCATCAGATTTTAAAGTAGCACGATCTAATTCAAAAAATTTATCCCAATTGAGCGCATCTAGCATATAGTGCGCTAACACCTTCCAACGATCTCTCTTACTTCTTAAAAGATGCCATTTCACTCCTCTATGATTGATTATGAAATCATCATTCGTATTTAGTAATGAGAGTAAATAAGAATCCTGTTATAAAGAAAAAAGTAGTTATCATGCCCTTTTCTGATGAATCAAAGAGTTCTATGAATTCACTGAATAACATGAGATGGGAAATGAAAACGATTCACTCCACACGAGGTTTGTGAATAAGCGGTTGTCTGATAATAAGCTAGGAATATTCGTCTTCCTGCTAAACATGGTGTATTGAACTTATAATTCATTAGATACTTTTTATGAATGTCAACTAAGTTTCCTAAATAAATTGCTCCCCGCTCTTCAATCATTTGATAACCAGAGTCATTCTTTGATAAATGATCACTATAAGTCAGACTCAATAGAATTTCATCGATCCTTTTCTTTATCGTTAAGGTGGAGAACTGAACCAAGAATTCTCTTTCTTTATTATCAATCGAATCACTATTCGCGACCAAGGATTCTATTTTATCATCAGCCTGCAATCCAAACTGAGGATAGGTTTTTGGAGTTAGCTCACCCTCGCGGGATTGCGACCATAATTCACGAACCTAGTTACCATGGGAAATATATCGTAAATATGGTGAAGTACCCAGCAGAAGGTAAGGCTGGGCGCCCATCAACTTGAGGATCACAACAAACTATATCCTTATCTGGTAGATGCACGACGCTTTTGGGTTCACACAATGTCAAATTTGAGAGAAGCAGTAGCCACTGGGCCTTCCTTCCTGACATCATCGACTGATTGAGCAAGTACCTGATAGGATTCACAGGAGGGTTTATTAATTTTCTTAGTGGGATGACATGACTTGTATCCAAAAATTGTTGTTAAGTGCTACCTATTATATAGTTCTAGAAGCTTTGCCAGAAGCATGCAAGAGGAGGTCGCTCTGCTTCGTAGACAAGGATGGTTCCGTACTTGACTTACGAGCTCTATTCAAATCATATAATCATCATCTACAGAAACTGGTAAACAACCCAAAGTATGTTTTGGAGTCAACTGATCCCTTACTATAAATATCTTAAGAGAATAAAAATAAGAAATCATTTGGATTTGAGGCCAAACCCTTCTTTGAGGTAGTCAATCAATATGGATTGATCCTAAATCTGATTCAAATGGCTAACCTGATCTAAGGAAAGAAATATAGTATAGGGTAGGCTACTATACCTACTATAAGACAAAATATAGTACCAGCTATGCTAGTAAGACTAGCCTCCTAGCTGCCCTAGCTCAGGTCTTGATAGTGCCTCAGGTGATAACAGAACTCAAGGCATCCCTTCCCAAAGAGCTCTGCTGAAAAGCTTCCTTGACCAATTGGATAGATAAAGAAAATAGCAATAGCAGCTGCAACAGGAGCTGAATATGAAACAGCAATCCACGGGCGGGTATTTTCATTGCATTCACTTATAACAAGAAACAACCACCAGTGTTTGGTGCAGCACCTGCATTTTGGTGTATTCTTTCACTAAAACTTTCGATAGCTGTCTCGGAGAAAGACGATCAAATAATTCCCAAGTAAAACAAAAAAAGAAACTTCCACTTTTATAGTATACAAAAGGTCTTTTTCCTTTGGTTCTATATTCCTAGCAGATTTTATCCCAACACCATGACTCTTTGTGGCATGTGTTGTGCATACTTTGCTTGAAGATGAAAATGAAGGCAAGTTAGATTCTTGGTGTAAGACTAGCACCCTAGGATTTTAGTCTAGTTTAAACTTTCCTTTCAAATGTAGCTGGGCCCCGACTTGTAAAGAGAGCCTAGCAAGCTCAGTTTCTGAGTCAGAAGGGGATCGCTCATCCATTAAAATTCAATGAGATTTGGGCAGGGTTGGAAAAGGGTAACTATAAGCACTAAAGAGGCCTACAAGCATTGCCTCTATTAGTGAACCTGTTAAGGGCAGCCTGTCGAGCGGGCCTTTGTGAAGTCGTAAAATCCGTTTCGCCCGACAGTTCCCTTTACCAATCAACCATTTACTTACAGTAAACACTTACGAAAGTTGAGTTGGTCATCCCCTCAATTTCCCATGGTAGTGAGTGACGTACCTCGCTTTGGCCAGGCCAACCATTGATCTATTCGACCGAAATAGGACTAATGAAGAAAAAAAGGCCTGGGCCATATAGAAATAGTAAAATGAAATAGTAAATAGAATTTCTGACTTCTGCTTTTCGTTTGCACTTGCATGATTTTGACGGATTTGAGGTGACCCCAGCTTGCCTACCTGCCCTTCTGCTTTTGATGCACCGTAAGCTGGATATTAACTCCTGGAGTCTCTCCACCTTAAAGTTCATAGGATAGGGCGAAAAGAGAATTTTTTGAGGTACTTATACTTATTATGCCTAGCATTGAATAGACTGTGTATTCACCTTATCAAGGTCGCTGAGTTCACCATCAGAAAGATAAGTTGACCATCGGGGGATAATAGCTAAGATTGTTCCCGAGGCTAGATCACATCATTAAATTTTCAAAGATCACTGAGCCCTTGTACAGATTACTTCAGAAAGACGCTAACTTTGAGTTTGAAGATCCTTGTAAGGAAGCCTTTGACACTCTCAAGAAGAAGCTGGTCTCTGCTCCTATTATTCGAGCACCTAACTGGGACTAACATTTTGAGATCTTGTGTGATGCAAGCAATAAAGTAGTAGGAGTTATTTTTGATCAACGGGTTAGCCGAGAACCTCATATCATTTACTATGCCTCCCGGAATCTCGATACAACTCAAAGGAACTACACCACAACTAAGAAAGAGCTCCTTGCTATTATCTTTGCATTGGAGAGGTTTTATTCCTACCTTCTCTGTTCTAAGGTCATAGTATAATTAGACCATGCTGCTTTAAGATACCTCATGACCAAGAAAGATACTAAACCGAGGCTGATCTGATGATCCTTTTGCTATAAGAGTTTGATATCCAGAGTAGAGATAAGAAGGGGACAGAGAACCTAATGGTTGTACATCTCAATAGGCTGGCCAATTTAAAGGAACCAAGAGAAGTCTAGGATGAATTCCCGGGAGAGAGTCTCTCTGCTATCATAGAGACTCCATGGTATGCAGATCTTATCAACTTTCTTACCACCGGGAAATTTCCAGGGGATTTCACGCACAATGACAAGGAGAAGATGAAGAGGGAAGCTGACAAGTACTTTTGGGATGATCCTTATTTGTGGAGACAAGGAAATGATTCGGTTTTGAGTATATGTATTTATGGGGAAGAGATACCGAGACTCTTGCAAGAATGTCATTCTGAGGTTTGTGGAGGTCATAGTAGCCTGAGGAAAACAGAACAACGCATTCTTGAATATGGATTTTATTGGCCCCATATCTTTTATGACTCCTATATGTTTTGTAAGGCATGCTACAAATTTCAAAAGATTGGTAATCTTAGACGTCGAGATCAACTCCCGATTACTCCCATTTTGGTCGTCGAGATCTTTGATGTCAGGGGTATCAATTTCATAGGTCCTTTTCCTCCTTCTTATAGGTTCAAGTAAATCCTCCTAGCAATTGATTATGTCTTTAAGTGGATAGAAGCTAAGGCAACCAGGAATGATGATGGAAAGACTGTGGCACACTTCATTAAGAACAACATTATTTACAGATACGGGACACCGAGACTACTTATCATTGATTGAGGTACATATTTTTACAACACGACAATCTCGGCATTACTGGTGAAATGGGGAGTCAAGCACATGACTTCCACGGCATACCACCCGTAGATTAATGGGCAAGCTGAAGTAAGCAATAGAGAGGTTAACCTCATCTTGGAGAAAACAGAGCAATAGAGAGGTTAACCTCATCTTGGAGAAAACAGTAAATCCCAATAGGAAAGACTGGAGTCTCCATCTCTTTAAAGATCTCTAGGCAGTTCGCATAGCATGGAAAGCTCCCATTGGGATGTCACCTTACAGAGTTGTCTATGGGAAAGCATACCACTTACCCATTGAGATTGATCACAAGGCATTTTAGGCCATCAAAGAGACCAACTTCAGGCTCGATGTAGCTAAGGAGTGGAGAAAGTTACAGCTCTATGAACTCGAGGAGATCCGTTATGACTTATATAAAAGGAATAAAGCCTAGAAGGAGACTACAAAATACCACCATGACCTTTTCACTTCCAGGAAAAACTTCAAAGTGAGACAGAGAGTCCTTCTCTTCCAGTCCTGGCTCAAATTATTCCCTTGGAAATTAAGGTCTTGGTGGGCTGGACCTTTCATCGTGACAAAGGTGTTTCTATGTGGAGCAGTCGTTATACAAAGCATAGCGACTAATAAAGTCTTGAAAGTCAACAGGCATCACCTCAAGCCCTACTATGAAAGATTCTAAGCTCACTCCGAGGAAATCACTCTCATAGAGACCTCTGACACCACACCATGATATCAGTGTGGTGTGTTGAGCTCGCCAACGTTAAACAAAGCGCTCTTGGGAGGTAACCCACGCATTTCTATCTCTCTTTCTTCCTTTTTCTGTATTTAATTTTTAGTATTTTTTATTGCATTTTTTAGGACTTATCTACTCTCTCTTCTCATTTCAGGTCTCTGCAACACGCATTCGCTGTGATGCCCTCGAACTTAATGTGAGCTCACTCTTCAACTACATGGTGATCCAACAAGCCAACCATAGTGACCTCACAGCCTAAGCCTCTCTATTTTCTTCCTCTCCACTAGGATAGTAACACTTCTTTGCCCTCTCTTTTACTTTCTTTTGGGTTTTAACTGCATTGAGGGCAATGCAAATGTAGTGTGGGGAGAGGAATTCTATCTTTTTGCTTTCTTTTGTCCTTAAAAAAGTTTCAAAATATTAGTTTTTTGGCTTGTTTTCTTTCTTATTTTGCCACAATGACTTGTTTGTTCTCTAACATGTTGTAAAGAAATGAGGAAAAATAAGAAGAGGAATACTGTGTATATGGCTAATTAGATGATTAACATGACTGTATTGACTAATCATAACTTGTCATTAGGACCTGATTTGAGTACTATTATTCCAAATATTTGATATCTGAAAGTCACTTTGTAAGATTCTTAGTCCCTTTAGAATGCAGAAAAGTGAAACGTGGTTAATTTATTTGCGTGCTCTAATTTGGACTTGGTTTTTGTTTAGTTAGTCTCTCTATATCATAGATTCTTCATCGAGGCCTTATTCTATTTTTTACTTTAATCTTGGTGGTTATTTTCTGCTTTTATTTTCTTGTTGGCTACAAGAAAGAGCACTGCTCAGCTCATAACCGGGTGGTGACTGTTTCATAGTGGCTAGAAGAGGGAGCAAGGCTCGGCTAGCAATCAAGACTTGACTGTCTCATAGGTTTTTATTTTTGCAAGTTTAGAAAAAAAAAGAAAATAATAATAATAACAATAATAATAATAATAATATATGTGGGTAAAAGTATTAGCGATCCCACCAAGTGAGAATGTGCATTAATTTTATAAGGATCAAAATGAAGTCATCTTATGTATACCGAGACACATTGGATTTCAAACCAAGGTAACTCTGAACTTTGACAAATTAATCGTGTGTTTGTACTTAACTTGGTAAAAATTTCTTCGGGACAAGTTCTCAAGCAAGGTCTTTATGCTATCGAAAGGACGTCGTTAGTTGAAATTTTAGTAGTTAATGAAGTGTCTCGGTGCGAGTCTTAGTGAAAAATGTCAGTCTCTACGAAATTGTTTAGAGTCATTTGTACAGTTTAAGTTTCTTTTCTTCCTGATCTTTTAATACATACTTCAGGGCAAGCATGGAATAAGTGTGAGGAGATTTGATGAGTTGTATTTCCAACATATTTTTATGCTCATTTTCATATTATTAAATACATATTTTTAGTCTTTTTGGCCACTATTACTTCCTTTTCCATTATTTCAGGTTTCCAAGATGATTTAGAGAAAACATGCATTATTTGGGCGAAAAGCACACAAATTCAAAGCAGAAAATTTATTAATTAGGAAAATCCTATTTTGAAGGAATCTTGATTAATTAATTAGGGCAATTCCTATTTTAGAGGAGTCTTGATTAATTAAATAAGGCGAATACTATTTTGAAGAAATCTTGATTAAAAAATGAATCATACTCTTGATCTATTTCCATTTTAATGATAATTATGGAAATAAATGAGGAACTAAAATTCCTATTTGATAAAAACTAAAAAGGAATATAAGGCCTAATTAGAGACTAACAAGGAAGAAAGGCGGTTGGAGGACTATAAATATAAGGCCGGCGCAAGAGAAATCATTCATCACCGTAGTCTTGGTTTTATTATCTGCTTTGTTTTTAATACTCTCTTTAAGTTTAAATCGCAATTTATTTCAATTCTCTTTGATTTCGCTTTTAGTTTCAAGTTATTTATTTTCAATCGCTATTTATTTTTCAAGTCTATTTTTAATCCGCATAATTTATTTAATGTAATTTTATATTTATTTATGCTTTACTTCTATTATGTCTAGCTAATTCTTTTATGACTTGACCAAGTAAGGGTGAAGGCTGAGTCAGTAGTGTGAGAACTGAACTTGAATACCACAATCCGCAAGGCGACCTATTTACCAATCTCAGTACTTCAAGGGTTTTGTAGTAAGAATATCACTAAGTTTCGTTGTTGGCCTGATCATCCATTCGGTAAGTCTTTGTGATTATTGTTAATTCTTATTCTTGCATCCGTAATTGTGCCTAAAAAGGAATAGAGTAATGACAGTCTCCATCGAGACTGGAGGTAATCTTACGCCTGTTGGGAGTGCTTTATTACCTGTCGGTAAGGGTTTAAGCTTTTCTAGTATTTATTTCTATTCATTGGCAAACTCTTTGGCGACGCTGAGAGTCACGATGAGTAAGAGAGAGATCGTGGCATGAAATCCGATCTCTATATACTATAAGGAAGAGTTGCTAGTATTGTACGGTGCATGAGTATTAGTATAACTAAATCTAGGTCCCGGTGCAATTTATATCTTGTTCTATGATCACTACGATGCTTAGTCTTACTCTACTTTAGTCCAGTCATTGTATTTCATTAATTTTATTCCTGCTAAATTTAGTTTTAATTTACAAATACCCAAAACATTCATTCTTAGGTCACGTTGTTTGTCATCTATTAAAAATAACTTGGTTAAATACTGTTTCTTATGGGATCGACCTCTACGTGCTGCTAACTACTAGTTAGTTTTGTGCAGGGATTTATTTTTTGTGGTCTCGACAGCCATCAATTTCATTTTATAATGTGTAGACATTTGAAAAATGAGGCCCTGTTCTTTTGAACTTTTGAAAGCTGAACTGAACTGAACTTATTTCAGTGTAGATTTATAACTACGCATAGCTGAACTGAACTGAACTGCACTAAACTGAACTGAACTGGACTACATTAAATTGTAGTCCAAAGCTCTGTTTTAAAAATCCCCGCCTAGTCCAGATTAGGCCCCGCCTATGCCCTATTTTAGAGCTTGCCGACCGACTTTTCGTTCCCATGGCGCTGTCAGGCCTCTAACCGATTTATTGCCTCCTAAGCACCGCCTAGTCCAATTTTTCCGCCTAGACGACGCCTGAATTCAATTTTTTAAAATATCGATATCTATAATAATTATAATTTGATATTTTTAAGCTACTAAAAATAGCTTAGTTGGTAAAATAAAAGTACATAAAAGTATTTTCACAATAAAAGTCTTATTTCCAATTTTAAAATATGCGCTAAATTATATTTTTTTAATATTTTATAATTTATATTTTAGTTGAAATTATATTTTTATGTATAAATAATAAAAAATTAAAAAAATACAAATCCGCCAAGGCTATCGTCAGGCTCCTCCTAGTCCCCGCTCAGGCTCCGCCTAGATCTTTTGAAGCCTTGACCGCTCAACTAGCGCCTAGCGCTTTTTAAAATACTTGTCCAAAGGAATAGGGAAGTCAAATGAGATAAATTAATAGCCAAAATTAAATATTGTCAAAATAGGAAATAATGTTAATATCTTTAATGTTGACTTTATTTTTTATAAAGTAAAAGTTACTTTGCCCTTTATCACTATTAAATTAATGAAATAGAGTTCAATTTAATAATGATAGTAATAAAATAAGAAAAAAATAAAGCCGTCAAACTAGAAAACTATATTATATATTTCTATGGCGATTCAAAGAAATTAATTTAATTTACATAACAAAAATTATTTGCGAATCTTTAACTTCTGATAGATATAATAGTTCCTGCCGATGATAACTTCATAATTTTTATGTAGTAATTATTTTTTTTCTTGAAAAATTAGTTCGTTGTATGGTATTTTGTAATGTGAGGATTGCTTTTTCAAGCTATAAATCATATTGCTCGTCTTAATGTTGCTAAATAGCTACAGAATATGCGCCATTCATATTGTAGACGGTCGCATGTCTTTAAAGAAAATAAATAAAGACAGTTCACTCATTTAATTTAGCTGTTACTTTTAATTGTTTATGATAATTAATTATTGTTGTTGATAATTTTTATTTTTGAAATAACTAAATCATCACTTAAATTATTGATGGATGATAGTTGTTTGAAGAATTCACCAACTTATATTTACTCATTGATGTAATAAAGAGCTTGTCCATTTGTGTATAACTTTACAAGTGAGTGTCATTTGGAATGGAGGTGTAAATGATTACAAAGAGTTTGTAGATGTTTATGATGCCTTAGTCGATCAGACCACTTCAGTTCAGTTCAATTGAGTTTAGATCACTTCAGTTCAGTTTAATTTAGTTCAGTCCACTGTAATTCAGTTCAACAATGTATAGTTATAAATTTACACTAAAATAAGTTTAGTTCAGTTCAGCTTAGTTCAGTTCAGCTTAGTTCAGTTCAGCTTACTTCCATTCAGTTCAGTCCAATTCAATTCAACTAACTTCAGTTCAGTTCATCTCTCAAAAATTGAAAAAAACAGGACCTTAATTCAAACATGTTACATGGATTTAATCAGACAGTTCACAAGTTGGAGTACTCATTTGGCATAGCACAAGCCCATTCACTTGGGCCGAAGTTCGACTCGATCCTGGGTCCACTTAAGACTAGAGTTTTATATAAGAGAAATTATCAAAAATACCTATGTCTTATTAAAATAATTATAAAATTCACCATTAAGTCAAACTAATTATATGTATATAAGAAAATATAAATAATTTATAAATTAACAAAAATAGGAAAATATATTTACATAAATACGGTCTGGTATTTATCAGTAAATATCTAATATTCGTCTAGTAATTGTCTAGTAGTTATCTAGTAAATATTGTTATGAAATTGTCATATATTATATATATGTTAGGTGTCATTAGATTCATAAAAAAAACTGTCAAAATTAAGACATACCGGATGAATAATTAAATATCTAACAGTGATCTACTAGATAAATACTAGATGTCATATGTTATGTAAATATTATTATGAAATTGTCATATATTATATATATGTTAGGTGTCAATGGGTCCATAAAAAGCCATCAAAATTAAGACATACTAGATAATAACTAGATATCTAGCATTGATCTACTAGATAAATATAAGATGTGCTATGTTATGTATGTTTAAGATTTATATTTGAAGTTATGTTTTACTAGATAACTACTAGATGATTACTAGATATTTACTAGATAAATATTACACTATATTTATGTAAACATTTTCCCATATTTTTATAAACTACCAAATTATTTTGGGTTTTTCAGGGATTTTTGTAAGAACCTCTTTATATAAATAACTGAGTCCGGCTTGACCATTCATAATTTTATTATGGGAAAAGTATAACGGGTAACTTAGAGGAATGCATCTATGGGAGATAATAATTTAAAGAATAGAAATAGCTAATTAACAAATGTTCTTTCTCTGAAACATATTTATAAAATACCTGATTTTACTATAATAGCAATTTGTTTGAAATTCCTATTTTCTAGCTACCCTTACCAATTTGAAATCCCTATTTTCTAGCTACTCTTACCAATTTGAAATCCCTATTTTCAAGCTACCCTTCTTCTTCCAAAGGCCAAACCAAAACCTCCGTCATCGGCGTCTGCAATAGTCGTCACTCAAACTATCATCACCTAAGACTTGATCAACGAACTCGCTCTCATTGACTGCCAATTCGATATTCTCCGCGGTGAGATGTTTGACCTTCAACACGCTGCTGCTTTCCTCCCCCGCACTTCAGTTGACTGTTGGATCGGATCTGTGTATCTTCGCTCAGATCTCGGCCGGTACCAAATTTTCGTTGTTGGATCGCTGTGAGCGGGCGACGTTTCGCGCGGAGGCAGCGGGGCCAGGCCCGGCCCATTTGAGTGACGGGGGATGAGTGTAATGTGTTTGAAAAATGATTTTACATATTTTAATGCTCAAAAGATACGAGATCGAAATCCCGTACTTAAAATAGAGTCGCCAACCAGTTCAGCTCAACCGGGAAATTTTTGGTACGATTTTCCCACCGGGTGGTTGGATCATACCTTAAGTAGAGATTCTGAGTTCGGATGATGTTATCTATTTTTCATTAGGCCAAGTTAAGATACTTCATTCTTTCTTAATCGGTTTAATCCACCCGATTTATTTGTATTTTCAGTTATTTTGTTATTTTCGCATTTATCAGGCAATTGAAGCAATGAATAAAGTATTTACAGCCATAAAAAAAATAAGTGCGGAAAGTAAAATTATTACAAGGTTCTCAAGTCCTATACATTTTTCTATGCAATAAATAAAATACCTGAATATCCAATATACTTCCGCCTGCAGAAGATTGTTAGCACGGGTATAACATATTTTATTTAGAGTATTATAAAGCCCGGTCGGATGGCTAAAATGGGATATGAACGGCGTTTTCGAGGAAATTCCATTTTTAAGCAATTTTTAGGCTCAATCATTATTTTAACCGGATTATAAATGAAAATAAAACTGCCGTCCAGAAAGTCATGCCGCCAGCGACACGGCCGATGCCGCCGGTGACATCAACTATGTCACCGGCGGTATCAGCTTGTAGGTAGCAGTGGTGGCAGTAAAAATGACCGAAAACCCAAAAATGAATATAAATTGACAAAAAATCAACACAAATCAGTAGTATTAATGCCAACGAGCTATGAGACTCAGGATTTTTACCTCGAGGTCGTGAATCCACCTCTTCGTGAACTGAAAGAAACACCTCCGGGGAGCTTGTTACGACGATTTAACGATAAATTTAAGTGCTTTTCGGTTTCTAAATCCAATTAAGTTGATTTTAACTTAAAGACTTACTGATTTCAACTCATAATCAGAGAATTCAAAGAAGAAAAACCAGGAAAAATGGATCGGAATCCTTTTTTCTGTTTTATCTAATTCTTATCTCACTAGAATCTATTCCCACATTAAAATCTTAACATCCAATTTCTCCTCTTGTTCCCCTTTTAAAATGCAGCTCAAGGTTTGCTTTTATAGGTGAAATGGGGTGCTTTTTTAGGCCTTTTCGACCAATTCCGCCGAAAGTGGCCGAAAGGCTGTCCGTAGAGGGGCCCTTTTTAGGCCATGCCGTCGGTGACATGGTGATGCCACCAGCGGTATGGCCGATGTCGCCGGCGGCATGGATGATGCCTCTAGCGGCATCAGCCTCCAGCATACCGATAGCTAACGGGCCAAAAAGCCAAAAAAGTCCAAAAAAGTGATTTAAAAGTGGGTGAAAAGGCATCTTTTTGACTTTTAATAATATTTTAAAGGGTATTTATTATTTGGGTGTCAATCATCAGTTCAAGCTCCCACTGGACGCGTTATCGGCCACGCCGAACTGTATTCTACCAAATAAAAATTCGCGAGGAACATTATTTTGGTAATAAAAATTCCAAAGAGAACTTTTAATTTGAGGCATTAAAATCGGGTACACGTCATCATCATCTCGCGAGAGGGATTGCAAAATCCCGTGCTCACAAGCTGCCCCTCGGGGGATCATTGTTGCCACAGGTTAGTATGATCACACGAAAGAGCAAGGGATAGGAATGATACCTGATGGGTGACCGGTTTGACCCTTGGTCGGACCTTGTGGTTTGTAGAGCGGTTGCCCCTTGGTCGGGCTTGAGCTTTGTGTAAAGGACGCCCTTTGGTCGGACTTATGCTTCACGGGGAAATTGTCCCTTGATCGGGTTTTATGTTTTGTAGATTTATTATCCTTTGGTCGGACTTATACTTCGCGGGGAAATTGTCCCCTGGTCGGGTTTTGTATTTTGTAGATTGGTTGCCCTTTGGTCGGACTTATGCTTTGCGGGGAAATTGTCCCTTGGTCGGGTCTTGTGTTCAATAGATTGATTGCCCTTTGGTCGAACTTATGCTTTGCGGGGAAATTGTCCCTTGGTCGGGTTTTGTGTTTTATAGATTGGTTGCCCTTTGGTCGGACTTATGCTTCGCAGGGAAATTATCCCTTGGTCGGGTCTTGTGTTCTATAGATTGATTACCCTTTGGTTGGACTTATGCTTTGCGGGGAAATTGTCCCTTGGTCAGGTTTTGTGTTTTGTAGATTGGTTGCCCTTTGGTCGGACTCATGCAAAAATCTGAATTGGAGGAGTGATGTCGCCGGCGGCATGGATGATATCGCCGGCGGTATGAATCTATGTCGCCGGCGACATGAGTGCCACATGGCAGTTTTGACTGGTCAGATAATTTTAAAATTTGAACTGAAAGAGGTGATGTCGCCGGTGACATGAGTGATGTCGCTGGCGACATGAGTGATACCGCCGATGGTATGAACGGACAGTTTTAGATAAATTAAAACTCCTCGAATTTCACGCGGTAGTTTAAAAGGAATTGAAACTCTCTTCTTCCTCATTATTCAGAAACCGCATCCCCCTCTTCTTCCAAAGTTTTTTGATTTTTTCCTTTGTCTTTCAAATCATGAAGAGAATCACCAAGGCTTTCAGGGGCAAATCTACAAAGGCTAGGGAGAACCTGCCTGATTCTTCTATTGAGGGATTGAAAATCCTCTCCGTTCCTACTGCTTATGGCCTGAAGGAGACGACCAAGATGTATTGCTGTGGGATCAATTCTCCCATCACCAATCTGACTCCAGAGAAGGAGAAGCACCTTTGCTACGTTCAGGTAATCTCACAAAACCCGAACCTTTTCTTTTTGGGTTTATTTTGATTTGGCTTTAGATTTGAAATTGTGCTATGATAGGAGTTTAAGTGTGAAATAGATTGACCATATTGCATGCTTTTGGATCGATTTTTACCATTTTCGGGCTTATTGTTTGATTGATTGCGATTTTTGTGGTTTTGGCACGATGGGTGCGATTTTGGGGAAAAAATAGGTTCTACCCGCTCATAGTGATGTCGTCGGTGATATGAGTGATATCGTTGGTGGCATTAGTCCTTGTGAAAAGGCTTATGGGAGTCTGATGTCGCTTCTATTTAAGGTGATGTCGCCAGCGGCATGGTTCATGCTGCTGGTGGTATAGAGTGATGCCACCGGTGACATATCTTTTAACAGAAGCGATATCAGCAGCTTTTCTGATGAAAAATAAGCAGGACTGATCCATTTTGTTTTTAATTTTATAACCGTATGAACTGACCTATACAGGGGGAATGGGCACCATTGGTGAATGGTGGCATCACATTTCAGAGAATGACCCCAAGCTAGCGCTTGCCATTAATAACACAGGGTTCAGGGACTTAACCCGAATAATGCCAATGCTGATGCCTAAGCTTTCTCATTCAGCAGTATCGGCCCTAACCGAGAGGTGGTCCGAGACCACCCATACTTTCCACTTCTCTTTTAGGGAAGCTACAATTACACCTTCCAACGTCATAGCCATGACCGGCCTCCCTTGGAAGGATGAGGTCATACATTTTAATGCTTACATGGACAAGTACCATGTTGAGAGGCCCATGGTACGACGGGTAAAGGAGTTATTTAGTATGAAGCCCATTTCTGGGCGGTTGTCTTATGGAGAGTTGTACTATCACTGGACTCGGGTGGATGTAGTGCCCTAAGATGAGAGGGAGGCTTGTGTCTGGTCCTTCATGATTTCTCTGCTTACTGTGCTATTCTTCCCAATCTTGGGGAGTAAGACCAATTATATGCTTATAACTGCTGTGGAAGACGTGTCGGCCATTAGGAGGAAAAATTGGCCGAGGGCCATCTTGGCTCAACTGTACCATGGGTTGGACGTGGGAGCCCGGAAGAAGGAGAAAGCTCTTCGCCTTTGCCAACTGTTACTCCAGGTACATCTCTTTGGAAGTATTTTACTTGTAGTACTCGTTCTCATTTATTGTATGACGCTTTTTAAATTGATTGGTCGTTATTTGTGCAAGCCTGGGCCTTCGAGCATCAGATCCTCCCACCAGTAGAGTTTAAGAAGATTGTGTCGCCAGGCTCTAACTTCCTCGCTCGCTGGTGTGGGGGTGTCAGTGGGAAGGCCAAGTACACTACGAAGTATAGGGAGGTCTTGAAGAGCGTGCGGTTGAGCCCGGTAAGCAATTTTTGATTTAGTCTTTGTTTTTACATTTATACAAAACAAAAATCGCTTATGGACTTATATTGGTTGTTTTGATGTAGCTCGTCTTGGATCCATTCGATGGGGTAGAGAATCTAGTAGAGGTCGTAAGGGTCAGGAGGGAGGTAGATGACCGCCAGTTCGTGATTGAGTGCCCTCTATCCCAGCAGTGGTACCTAGGCGAGCGTATCTAGGACTGGAGGTCCATCCCAGTGGCTGCTAGACCGGTGCCTGCTGATCCTCCTAGGGGCTTATGGTGGCCCCATTTGGTGATCACCTCCGAGGTTGATAAGGCTGATTACATCGAGGGGAACAGCCGAGTGATCCCTAGCGTCCCTGGCCTCTATGAGCAGCTTCTCCAACGTCTACTCCCTGTGTGTCCTCACATCCATGGAAATGATACAATTGAGTACCACAACGAACAACGGTTGAAGGATGAGAAAAGGAGTCTCAAAGGCATTGTGGACGTCGAGGAGGAAGATGATGATGAGGATGAGGCGCTTGAAGGGGATATTGCGATCGACCCTGAGGGAGAGGATGAGATGGGCGCGGACGTAGCTGGTAGGAGCGCGCCAATGTCCTAAGGGGAGCAACGTTCTTTTGAGGTATGATTGTGCTTGTGTGTATGATTTTGAAATCGTTTAGGAATGTTGTTGATGTGTGGCTTTCATGTTTTTTAGGAACCCGCAAGGAAGAGAGGCCGACATAACCATAGTGGGACTCGGCACTATGGTGTGCTGGAGGGCATAAACTTTGTGGAGGGGCGTCTGGTCAATTCGTTGGAAACCACATTCCTGCTGATGAACTCCCGAGGCGAATTCCTTCCTAGGAATATTGGCTCGAGCCGGCAAGCTCCAATTTTCATGCCTGAAAGTACTACTTACATAAGGCCTAATAATTATTTTCTTGTTTACCCTTGGATGCGGGTGTCTAAGGATTTGCCTTTTGGATTTTCCAGGTGGTGCAAAGCCATGTGGAGCAGCTCGCATAGAACAATTTTGTTCTCTGGGGTACACTCATCGGACAGTCGCTCCTTGCTCAGGTATTTTATGCACATATTAAGATGGGATGCATGTATAGATGTTATGAATGCACTGCTAATATTTTCTCTGATTTGTAAGATTTCTTGGCCCTTTCCTTGTTAGATACTAATGCAGCCCGGCGGCGGTACGACGAGGAGACTGCAGACCTATGGCATCGCGTGAGTGATCTTAAGGGTCAGCTAGCAGCCATCGTTCAGGAATGGAGAAGTAAGCAAAACTTGGACCGTGCGCACCCCGGTAGCACCAGTCGTAGGGGGATCAAGATGTCTGCAGGTCCGACGGCCGCCTGCAGTGGCCGAGGAGTCTAGCAGTGTGCCCATGATAGAGGGAAGGGAGGAAGATGAGGACGATGTTAGAGATTGGCTTGTAAGCCCTAATGACATTTCATCCCGCCCAGCCGGCAGTGGCGGGCATGCTTAGTTTATTTGTTCAATATTTTGTTTTTTAGTTCTTTATTTATACCCTCGATACATTGGGGTTTGGATGATTTGGTCTTGTCGCAGGCTAGATGTTTTTGGGATACTTTGAGTGGTTTGTGCCTTCGGGCTTTTTATTTTGAATAAAAATGAATTGCTGTTAAACAAGGCATTAGAAATGTAGTATAGGATTGTTTACAGGTTCTGTAAAGGTCTGAAATGGAAGAAATGTTTCTGATGTCGCCAAAAAATTCACTTCATGTCGCCGGCGGTATGAGCCTTATCGCTCAAACTCATCCAGCCTAAATAATATATGCAGGGTTGTCTGAAAGTCCATATCGCTGGCAGCATCATCTGATATCGCCCAAATTAGTCCATATCGCCGGCAGCATCACACATATCGTCGGCGGCATCAATTTTCTAGTAATCTAATTTTGACTATTCTGTCCATTCCTGTCATGGCAACCCACAATCAAAAGCTGTGGGGTTTTCTGCAGAGTATGGGGAATGCAGACTAGAAGTGGCTTGAAAAATTAAGGCTTTGGGGGTTTCGATATGTCACGGTGTGGCTCGTAAGTTGCGAATTCCTTTGAGCGGCGCTGTCTTTTTAGGGTCCAATGGACCATGTTTTCCGATTTTCATCATTCGAGCTTTGCCCCTTGCTCGAAGAATTCCACGCTATTTTAGGGACACCATGTCCTAAATGCGTTTTACTGGCATTGTCAGACTTTTATTTTAGCATAGAAGGAATTCCATGAGGGTTATGGAATTTGGATTTTGTAGACCCATTTCTATCTCAGTTGCCTGATAAACCTGGGTTTCAGCTCGGAGTAGTTCCAGAGTGGTACCGTGGAATGCCCCGATCCTATCCTTCTTAGCCATTCATGGTGGCATTACTACTCATGGTGGAGTTTATGTGCGGAGTGAGCCTGATTGCTCCGCTCAGGATGATTTCGCTCATCGGCCCCATGTCGATAGGGGCTTCCTCCATGGCTGTGGGATTGGCCGATGTTTTGCTGAATGTGGATGCTGCTTCTATTGACTCGTCACTTATTGGAGATCAACTCATATTATTATAGGTATCTTTTGTTCTTTCTGATCCCACACATTTCCTTCCCCAATCCTTATCTGAGTTTTGAATTATAGGTATGGCTGATGGAGAAGCTAAAGTTGAGGTAGGCGCCACGAGGGAATCCGAAAAAATATCTTCCCGTCCATCTGAGGGAGAGAGGGCTTATGCGGGCTAATTTCGATGAGTTAACATATGATGATTGGGTGCCTATTTTGAGGGGGTATACTGATGCGTAGGTTCAGTGGGTTAGTCCATGGTGGAGAATTCAGGATGTGGTTGTAGAATCTTGGGGAGCATGTGTTCAACTGATAGGTCTCGAGAAATCTTCATTTTATACCCCTTACCGGCTGTGTCATTAGTATGGCAAAAGGCAAAGAGTCCCAATCAAACTACCCCACAATCAGATCGGAGTTTACAAAGCTAGGTGGGTCAACCATATTCGGGAGAAGTGGTCCAGGGAGGCTGTATTTGAGATTCTGGATTACGATCATATGGAAACCATCGAAACTGACACACACTACAGGGGATAGCTTGCTGAGACAAGAGACTTGTCGACCCGTCGGAAGCGGTCATGGGCTCGTTTTGAGGGGGAATGGGTGGAGCGGGGAGAAGACTCCTCTTCTACTAGCACACCGGGGTGGATCTCTAGGTACTGTGACGATGATGCGAGAAGTTCGTTTTGAGTCTTGCTTTTGTCAGAACCATCAGGTCTTTCCTTTTTTTAATTTAAATAATCTAAAATGAAATAAGATGAACTCTGTCCGAGGCTTGCTGAAGTTGTCTTAATCTTATGAACGCAGGATCCACATAAGTATAAGCATTTAGATTTTAACAAAAGAGAAAATTTTATTAATTGAGATAAAATAAAGTACATGATGTTTGGTTGACCTTCCCATTGATTTAACTTCCAGTGCCAACTAGCCGAGATCGATTTTCTAGAAGGCACTCGCTCTTTGCTCACATACCCTAACTTTTGCCCAGATTGCCCTTTTTGAGTTTTCGATCTAGCAGGTTTGTCACATCCCCTAATTTTTACACGGTTGGTTCGGAGGATACCAATCATCGGGTGTCACCCTAACTTTTGCCCGATCAGTAAAAGACTGAAAGGCGGGTAATTATCACGTATATATTTTTTAGTGTGCTACTTTTCTGATTTGTTTCTTTTGAATTAAATATAATAACACTTAAGCTTGTCTTGGTTTATGGGATTTATGAACTCGTTCCATGTCCATAAGTTTAGCTGCCCCTTTGCTAAGCAGCTTCTTTATTACATATGTTCCTTCCCAGTTTGGCCTGAATTTACCCCTCGCATCAGTAGTAGAGTGTTTCAACTGTTTGAGGACCATATTCCCGGCCTTTAGTGGGAATTTTTTTATGTCTTACCTGACCGTTGTATGCCCGAGCCGTATATTGTTGGTACATCTGGAGGCTGTCGAGGGTCTTCAGCCTCTGGTCATCCATCATGTTCAACTGTTCAAATCTCGCCCGAGTCCATTTGGATTCTTCTAACTTAGCCTCTAGAGCAACTCTTAATAAGGTCACTTAAGTTTCAACTGGCAAGACTGCTTCCATCCCTTAGACCAGGGGAAACGGAGTTTGGCCCGTCGGGGTGCGTATGCTGGTGCGATATCCCCAGATAGCGAAATGTAGCTTATCCGCCCAATCTCTGTAATCGGCTATCATCTTAGAAAGAATCGTCTTTACCGATTTGTTGGCTACCTCAACAGCTCCATTAGCTTGTGGTCTGTATGTAGAATACCTATAGTGCTCAATCTCATACTTCTCAATCAGTGAAGCAGTTGCTCCTTAAAACTGTACTCCATTGTCTGAGACTATATGGTGTGGGAGCCCATACTGAGCAAAGATATGCTTTTCTATGAACTTGGCCATCTGCCTGGCGGTGACATTAGTGAAGGATTCGGCTTCCACCCATTTTGAAAAGTAATCTACTACCAACATAATGAATTTGTGGCCATTTATTGAGGAATGACGGATTTCACCAATTATATTTATACCCCATGCCGAGAATGGCCAAGGGGTGGCTAAATAATGGAGCTTGATTGTTAGCAGATGCTATATATCTCCGTAAACCTAGCATTGGTGGCATCATTTGACCTGCGCAATACAATCGGCTGTGAGAGTGAGGCAAAAATACCCTAGTCGCTTGATTTTCTTTGCGAGACCAGGACAGTTCATATGAGGGCCTCAGTCACCGGCATGGACCTGGGTCATTACGTTCTGAGCCTCGGAATCAGTGAGGCAAAGGAGAAGTAGCAGTCGCTAGTGCGCTTGAATAGATCATTATCCACAATACAAAATTAGATAGCGACCCACCGTAGGGTGGTACAGTCCGAGTCAGAAGAATCTGTGGGGTATTGGCTGGTTTGAAGAAATAGGATGATGTCAGAATACCAACAAGGTTCGGATGAAATGGCAAGAACTAGAGGAGTCTATTGAACATGATATGGGATCTTGGTGGATAGCAAAACCAAAGGGCGGATAGGTTGCTGTTGGGGTCCTTTCCATATGGACGCGAGAGTGGCGAGAACATCTGCCATTTGATTCTCATCTCGAGGGACATGGCGGTACAAGCACTAGGTACATTTCTCAGACAATCCGCGGACAGCCTCAACATAAAGATGGAGAGATTCTTCTTTAACTTCCCAATCTCCAATGACCTGAAGAACAACCAGAGTCGAATCTCCGATGACGAATACATGGTGTGCCTGAACTAGAAGAAGAGCCTCGAGGCCGAACAGGCAAGCTTTGTATTCAGTGTCATTATTGGTGATAGCGAATTCTAAACATTTGGACAATGGGATTATCTCATTATCGGGTGTGACAATGATGACCCCGAGACCTGTTCCCCGGCGGTTCACAGCGTCGTCAAAGTACATTGTCCAATTGTCGTCAAGGGTTGTAACAGGGGCGAGCTGTTCATCAGGAAACTCCAAATTTTCCTTATAGTCGGAGCTGAGGGGTTTATTAGCTAGGAATTTAGCTATAGCCCGCCCTTCGATGACCTTCCGGGTTACATATTCAATGTCAAATTCAGATAAGAGAAGCAGCCATTGGGATAATTTGCCAGCTAGAGTGGGGGATTCACAAAGAAACTTCATTGGATCAATCTTGGCTACGGCTTGGACGCGATAAGATTAGAAATAATGTCCAACTTCTTAGTGAGCCAAACCATGGTAGTGCAGGTCTTCTCTACAATTGAATACCGGGTTTCATAATCTAACAGCTTCTTGCTCAAGTAGTAGATGGCATGTTCGTGCTTATCATCATATTCCTGGACAAGCATGGCTCCGACGGAAGTTTCTTCAATGGCCAGATAAAGGATGAGTGGTTTCCCTGGGATGGGGGTGTCAAGACGGGTGGATCGATAAGATATTCCTTGATTTTGTCAAACGCTACTTGGAAGTGATCATTTGATACCACGGGTTGCTGTTTCTTTAACAGTTTAAAGATGGGTTCGCAGACAGTAGTGAGGCGAGCAATGAACCGACTAACATACTACAAGGACCCTAAAAATGATCGGACCTCCTTCTCCGTCTTAGGAGGGGGCATGTCTCTGATGGCTTTAGCTTTGTCTGGATCCATTTCAATCCCTTTCTGGCTAATGTGTCCCAACAGCTTCCCAAAGGTAACTCCAAAATGCATTTCTTTGGATTTAGACGAAGATTATACTTTTCAATACGAGTCATGAACTTGTCAAGAATAGCGGGGTGCTCCTCCCGAGTGGCGGACTTCACAATCATGTAATCCACATATACTTCCACTTCTTTATGGATCATGTCGTGTAGGAGGGCAGTTACAGCTTGCTGATAAGTGGCCTCGGCATTATTTAACCCGAATGGCATTACCTTGTAGCAATACACCCCCCATTCAGTGATGAACATTGTTTTGACTTTGTCAACAATATTAACCAGAATCTGATTATACCCTGAGAACCCATCCATGAACGAATATATAGCTGCCCTGGCGGCGCTATCAATTAGGACATCGATGTGTGGGAGAGGGAAGTCATCTTTTAGCGAGGCTTTATTGAGGTCTCGGAAATCCACACAGACTCAGACCCTACCATCCTTCTTCGGTACTGGGACAATGTTGGTTGCACAAGTCGGGTATTCTACCACTTCTATGAATCGAGCTTCGATCAACCTTGAAACCTTTGTCTTAACCTATTCTGTCCATTTCAGGTCTCAATCGACAGAGCTTCTGCTTGACAGGTCAAAATTTAGGATCAATTGGGATTCTTTGTTCGGCAATTTATTGGTCAACCCCAGGCATGTCTTCGTACGACCAGGGAAAAGCGTTAACATGATTTTTAAGCACTTTTATGATCTCACTTCTTTCCTCGGGAGTTAAATCTTTAGAAATGGTTACCATTTTGGGATTGTCATCTGTACTTAGGTTTATTTCACTTAATAATGTATCACTAATGCCAAAAACATTATGCGTATTATTATGTGATTGCATGGATCCATCAGGAAAGACATCAAATAAGTAAGCAGAATGAGAGTTATTCATTGTATTAAAAGCCTCATAAGCGGCATTGTTTGTATTAAAAACATCAAAAATTTTAAAAATTACATCATCTATATCCTCCTCCACAGGCAGAGGGGCTTCAGTGGCAATGTTGACGAGAAAGGTGTCCTCTGTATCGTCTGTTAGAATGGCATTTAGGTCATGCTCTAGAGTGGTCTTTTGGGCAATGGTGAGTGATAGCCCTTTTGACAGGTCAGCCTTTTCGGTGAGAGCCCTGGCGAGCTTTTCTACTATAATTGTCATAGCGTCTTCTTCCTCGATACCCTTCCAGCCTTTCCTCATCAATAACGCTATAGCTTTTGTCACGGTTGCCACAGCATTCTCAATTTCTGGATCGATAGACTCTTCATCATTTCTCTCAGGCTCATCCTCAGGGTACATCTTACCTTTCCTTTTAGCCTTATCAGAAACAACATTGACAGGCGTATCAGGCTCAGTAGGCTCGGGTTCAGCTGAGACTACCATGTGACCAGTCTCAAAGTCATAGACATCTTTGAAGATCTCAAAGCCAGGCCACATTTTCCCGCCATACTCAATTGGCTTAGGCTCCCCCTTATAAGGCCTCTTGCCTTGGATTTCACAAATAGTGACCATGCGGCAATAACAAGAAGGGATGCGGCGGTAGGCTTTTCTAGGCTTATATCCCAATCCAACTCCATGAATAAGGATCTTCGGCTCAAATGCCTCGATAATTCCCTATCGTGTATTCCTTCACCTCTGTCAGGCCTGTAACCAAATTTCTTCACTAATTTGCCCATTCCCGCCTGAAGGTAGCTGTGCCATAGGGGAGGAGGCTTCTGAGCTTTACTAATCATGGCAATTTGAAGGCCTTTTTCTAGATTAGCTTCGGCTTCTATAACGGCCATAATAGAAGCAGGATCGGCCTCTATAGTCACCATTATATCATCATGAATTAGCTTGATTTTTTGGTATAGTGTGGAGGGTACTACGCCTAAAGCATGGAGCCATGGTCGGCCAAGCAACAGAGAATAGGTAACAGGAATATCAAGTACGGTGAAATGTACATTGCTTGCCACACCTTCGATAATGACTTCTGCCTCAAAAGTCCCAATTACATTGTGTTTTGAATCATTGTAAGCTCTGATAACCGTGCTAGATCTTTCAAGCATGTCCTCTAACAGTCCCAGATGAGGAAGGATTTTCAGAGGGAATAGGTTTAGAGTAGAGCCATCATCCACCATGATGCACGGGATGCCCTTATCAAAAATTTAGATCCGGATAAATAAGGCCCTATTGTGATCCCTTCCCTCGAGCGTAAGATCAAAACTGTCAAACACAATCTGAGGCCCTTTTCTCGGGGGAATGCCTAATCCTATTGTGGCGTACATCTCAATGAGGTGGTCAGATTAGCTTCCAAATCAAGGAGCCATTTGATCAAACCCTTGCGGTGCCTTTTAGTGTCAATTACTAGTTGCCAGATGCTGTATCGGGGTTAGGTGCTTTTCAACTGGGTAATAAGGTGGTCAACCTCAAGAATAGTAGGGATAGGTGGAGGTGGAGAAGGGGGTCTTACAGTAGTTCTAACTCTACCAGGAATCGGGTCTTTGTTTAGGCAAAGATATCGGTCTTCCGGCTGATATACGTGCCCACTCTGGGTAATATTGAGGACATTATGGAGCAAGACACTCTTGGTGGCTCGTATTTCAAACAAGTACTGTTGCTCTTCAAAATCTGAATCCGGGTCTTGTAGCTCATACTTGTCCATGCTAAAAAGGTCATGGTGATCAATCTTGAACAAGTTAGTGCTTATGGCCATGGTCTCTCGAGCCATCTCCCCATCCTCATCAGAATAGTTCTCCTTCAAAACAAAGGAATCTATGCTGAATAGTGCTTTCTCATCAGCTTTCTTTCTTTTTGCCACAAATGGTTTAGACCTGCGGCTCTTTTCCTTTGGTTGGTTTGGATCAATTTTCATTCCCTGAATAGAGTTGACTCCCGGGTTAGCTTGATTGATAAGGTCAAAAATCAAATAAGATGGTAGACCTAAACCGATGACTAGGATAGAGTTACTACTGCCCGGCCCTCGAGCAAGGAGATCAAAGACTGTGGCTTCGAATAAACCAGATTAGATCATGCCAACCTTACTTCTAAAGTTTGGTAAAGGATTATTCATAGTGCTCGGGGCCTTGTCCGGTTCAGCAATCTTTGCTTCGCTAACCAACCGCTGAATCGCTAAGAGTAGGGCTTTGCAGTTGTTGGTTTGGTATCCCACCTTAAAGTGATAATTATAGAAGTTATTCTTATCTTCAGGTCTAGGGGGCTTGTATTCCTGAAGGGACTGCATGAAACCTGCTTCCCTCAAGCGCTGGAAGATGACCCGTAGGGGTAATTTATAACGGTTGGTCAAAATAAAAGAGGGATAAGGAGGTTGGACTGCGGTAATCATTGACAGAGTTAGATTGGCTGTGAGTAGCATAATGGGGGCATGAGAGATGGCTTGAATTACAGCCGGTATTTTAGGCTTAGCCGGCGCTAGGGCTGATGGTTGAGCTTCATTCTACCTAAACCATGGTTTCCCCGCTTTCTCGACCTTCTCACGCTCTGCCTCACGCTCAATTTTCTCAGCTTTTTCAAACATAGCCTTGTAAGAAAGAAAGGAATCTGTAGCCATTTCCTTACGGAACATGGAGAGAGACCCTTCGAGGAGTTTGACAATCATTTCCTCAAGGCTGAGCTTGGACTTTATCAAGACCTGAGTCGACATCCACCTATTGAAGTATTGCTTAAAGGTTTCGTTGGGCATTTAACGGACCCTCTCAAGATGTTGGAGGGTCATCTCAATCATAGTATTGAAACTATAGTGCACTTTTAATGCCTCGGATAAGAGAGTCCAGTCGGCTATGATATGTTGTGGCAAAGTGTGATACCATTCGAGGGCAGGACCCTGAATGGAGCAGGAAAATATTTCAGCAAGCACCTTATCACTCAGCTTCTTTACACGTATCACTCTTTCGTACATTATGATGTGAGAGGCAGGTGCTCCTGAGCCATCATAATGAGCCATATTTGGCATAGTAAAATTATCGGGGACCCCATTCTCGTCCCTCTCAGGTTTCTTATCAGTGATGAGGTGGTTGATGTAAGCTTGGATCTCAGGAGTCATGGCTGGAGGCTGCGTGACCTAGTCGTTGACAGGCTTATGAGAGGTAGTCGGGGGTTCAGGTGTCGCGCCCGGAGAATGCGCGACCTGGTTGTTGATGGTTTGAGAAGCTATCATTTACCGAATAAAGGCGGCTACCTCAGGTGTCATGTTTGGAGGTTGCATGACCTGGTCGTTGAGTGTCGGTGGTAGCTGAAGGCAAATGGTCAGATGGCTGGCAAATGGATTTTGGGGGTAAGTGGTGCCTTTAGGAGTTACGATGAACTGCAGAGGCGTGAAGAAGGGTAGTGGCTGAGAAACTGGACTTTGGTGAGTGAATATTGGAGGACTGGAGCTTTGGGCAAAGGGTCTTAGATTAAAAGGTACAACCGTTGGAATGGTCAAAGTTGATAAGAAAGCTGAAGCCTGCCTAAACTAGAATAGACTCGCCAAGGGTTAGGTCGATTGAAACACAGGTGCAACGGGTCTCGCCTCCACCAGACCGGTCAATATTTATGTTGAACCATTTGAGGGCTGAATGACAGATATCGATACTCAATTGGAATTCCTGTCTTTAAGAGCTCGCTTAACGGCTGCCTGAACTACAGTTTGGATAGAAGCTTGGAAAGCGTCCGAGTTTAGGAATTGCATCATAGCACTGGTAAAGTCAAAACCAAGTGGTGGTTAGGATCCTATTCCTGAGCTGGAAGTGAGGCCAAAGGGCTCTTCTAGAGGAGGGGTCCCTTCATTCCTTGGAAAAGATATGGCTGGTCGAGAGGGACTTTGGCTCAACTAAACTTATTCTGAATCTGATTCCTTACTAGAATCGGTGTGGATGACGTATCAGGCGATGCTCTATCCTTTTCCAAGCCGGGATGCGACGGTTAGTGCGCCTTCTCCTAGCTGAAATGGTAGGTAGTAGATCAGACCATGAATGGATTGGTGAATGGCATGCATGGTATGCATGCCTTTTGTTCCTTGGGGATGATGTGTAATGCGCAAGGCTGCACGTAGATATGGTTAGAGATGACGTGATGGCTTATCCCTCTAACATATGTAGGACGTTTGTACTTCACGTCATACATAGCGATATATGGTGACGCAAAGGAGGTACAAGAGAAGTCCTACGTATGTTGCTAAACCTCTTCCACAGGTGGAAGTGGTGAGGGTAAGCGGATTCATTTTCAGCTCTTAAAGCCGATGCATGGGGGTGCATGATCATAGAGCACATAGTACGCGAATCGTCCCTCTTCCAACCTTATAACTCCCGCATAACGCCTCTTTGGAAGGATGGAGTTTGGCCTCTTCACCGGTAATGGCGGAAGAAGCACGTCCCAATTGTTTTATTTATTTTGGTTAATCCTAAGGGGAATGATGTGCTAAGGCTTTTTTCTAGCACGGATAGGGTTATTGACGTAGAAGGTTCTCATTTACCTTGATTCCACGTTACTCAATCACTACCCAAATGGGCGCAGTAGTAGGAGTTTACATGTTGGTTAAAACGAGTGATCAACCCACTAGGCATCCTCAATTCCAACAGGGCATGAGTGATACTTCGTGAGTTCCTCGGGTAAAATGGGGCACCTAAAATTAACGAACTATCTACACGCGTGAGGATAAAACACTATAAGAAGGAATGAAGTTTTAATTTGGCCAATGATTTCAATACATCATCAAAATCTTTTAAACTTTATGAAAGAAATTTCAAGTTTAAAGAGTTTCCCCAGCGGAGTCGCCACTATAAGCGGATGACGTTTCGTGCGGCGGCAGCGGGGCCGGGCCCGGTCGAGCCGGCCCATTTGAGGGACGGGGGATGAGTGTAATGTGTTTGAAAAATAATTTTGCATATTTTAATGCTCAAAAGATACGAGATCGAAATCCTGTACTTAAAATAGAGTCGCCACCCAGTTCAGCTCAACCGGGAAATTTTTGGTATGATTTTCCCACCGGGTGGTTGGATCATACCTTAAGCAGAGATTTCGAGTTCGGATGATGTTATCTATTTTTCATTAGGCCAAGTTAAGATACTTCATCCTTTCTTAATCAGTTTAATCCATCCTATTTATTTGTATTTTCAGTTATTTTATTATTTTCGCGTTTATCAAGCAATTAAAGCAAGGAATAAAATATTTTCAGCCATATAAAAAAAAATAAGTGCGGAAAGTAAAATTATTACAAGGTTTTCAAGTCCTATACATTTTTCTATGCAATAAATAAAATACCTGAATATTCGATATACGTCCACCTGCAGAAGATTGTTAGCACGGGTATAGCATATTTTATTTAGAGTATTATAAAGCCCGGTTGGATGGCTAAAATGGGATTTGAACAGCGTTTTCAAGGAAATTCCATTTTTAAGCAATTTTTAGGCTCAATCATTATTTTAACCGGATTATAAATGAAAATAAAACTGTTGTCCAGAAAGTCATATCGCCGATGATATAACTGATGCCGCCGGCGACATGGCTGATGCCGCCGGTGACATCAACTATGTCACCGGCGGTATCAGCTTGTAGGCAGCAGTGGTGGCAGTAAAAATGACCGAAAACCCAAAAATGAGTATAAATTGACAAAAAAAAATCAACACAAATCAGTAGTATTAATGCCAAAGAGCTATGAGACTCAGGATTTTTACCTCGAGGTCGTGAATCCACCTCTTCGTGAACCGAAAGAAACACCTCCGGGGAGCTTGTTACGACGATTTAATAATAAATTTAAGTGCTTTTCGATTTCTAAATCCAATTAAGTTGATTTTAACTTAAAGAATTACTGATTTCAACTCACAATCAGAGAATTCAAAGAAGAAAAATCAGGAAAAATGGATCGGAATCCTTCTTTTTCTGTTTTATCTATTTCTTATCTCACTAGAATCTATTCCCACATTAAAATCTTAATATCCAATTTCTCCTCTTGTTCCCCTTTTAAAATGCAGCTCATGGTGTGCTTTTATAGGTGAAATGGGGTGCTTTTTGAGGCCTTTTTGACCAATTTCGCCGAAAGTGGCCGAAAGGCTGTCTGCGGAGGGCCCCTTTTCAGGCTATGTCGCTGGTGACATGGTGATGCTGCCGGCGGTATGGCCGATATCGCCGGCAGTATGGTGATGCCGCCGGTGGCATGGATGATGTTGGATATGATGTATGCCCTTAAGGCAATTAGGGCGATATATCTGAATTATGTAATAGTACGAATAATTTATTTAATCAATAAAGGCATTTGTTCTTTTGTTTATATCAATATGTTTTTATACATATATATTATAGCTGGTTAAAATATATTCATTGATGTATATATAAAAAAGTCCTTGACATATCATAGCATGACGTCAGAGAAATTATAGTTGGACTATATTTGGTGGAACCTACTTCATGTGCAACTATGATTATGTCTAAACTATCCCTAGTCACAGTGTCATCAAGAAAAGATATTGATGAAACGAAAAGACTAGCATGTGGTTAACTTTCTTGGAAAGGGTCCAAGCAGTTAATCTCCTAAAGACTGAAGGTGGTGCCTTAAGCTTGACACATGGATATATCTGGGAGATATATTGGAGACCGCAGCAAGATAAACACTTGGTATAAATATCAATGTGTTAGTGTTTATCTTCATGCAATAAGCTTTGCGAATGTCCTCATACTTGAGATGCTAGTTGCCTTGTGTGGTACTATTGCTATACTTTGGGTCATTGTTATGCACTCATTAATTTAGGGTGCTACGGGTGATTACGGGTATAGTGATAATGACACGTTGGTAGACTGAGTAGTCGGAAAGAATCCATCGCTCCAGATATATTAAGGAGTTGTACCTGGCCACTTATTGAAGTGATGATTGCCATAAACCTCTAATCAGAGTATGTGTTTGATAGAAATGGTTTCTAGTCAAACACACTATGGTAAAAGGCAATATACTTCAGTAACAAGTAAATAACTGGGATAGCTTAGAGCAACCTTGCTATTAGTGGGTTAACACTTTAACCGAACCCAACAAACCAGATGGTACTAATATTAAAGAATGGGAGGAATTTATCGCACTAGATAACTATTGCATTAACCGGGATTAAGTCATAAGCATAAATGACGTTCCGAGTAATGGGGGATGGTAGACCCTTGCTAGAGGCGTACTACAGTCGTTTAAGGTAATCGAGTTCTATTTACGATCTAGAGCATCGAGCTAATGGTTCCATTAGAACAAGGGTTGGTTAAACCTTAACAGCTCAATACTTCGGGATCCTATAAGGTCACACACATTAGACCTTCATCAGACTAAGTAAAGAACTAATAGATTTATTCTATTACAAGAATATAACATAAATAATAATTGGATTATTATTTGATTGGTTAAAATTGATTAAATCAATTTTTGATAGACCGAGGAATTTATTTTGACCGGTAACTAATTAATTAGAGTCATAAATAAATTATGATTGATTAGATCAATTTTGGTTGGACCAAGAAATTTATTTTGACTGATAACTAATTTATTATAGTCAAAAATAAATATTTATTTGAAACGATTTAGAGGGAATTTTGCATTGGCGAGCTAAAACCGAAAAGTATAAAATATTTTGTACAATATTCGGTTGCGCGAAATACACCAAAAGGTGCACGAACATTGTTGGGCAGTGTTCGTGGTGGCCCATATTCATGGGCTCCACAAAGGCAGCCCATAAATGCAAGGCAATACCACATGCAGCACGTGCATATGGTAGGTGTGTGGGATGGGAGTTTTACTCCCATCCCACATCACTAATGGGAGCAAATTTTTGCTCCCCAAGCCTATATATAGGGTGGCCCTTCTCCTTTCAAAATGTACCAAGCTCAAAGCATAAATTCTAAGCGAGATAATTAATCTCTCGAGTTCTTGAGCAAGTTATTTTTGTGGAGCCTGAATTTATTCGGGCACCGCTAGTTTATATTTTTGGGTGAGGCTTCTAGAGTGGTCTAGCAACTACTCGAGGCTTCTTAGTTTTTCCGCCTGGGGAGGTTTTGGTTGGTGGGGTTCATGTGGATACTGATAGAGTCTATCCTATGACTGGAGGCTTATGCAAGAAGGTCCTGCAAAAGCACTCTTCAATTGGTAAGTTCTTTTTCTTTCTCTTTTAATTATTAAGTCTTTTTTTAAGTGTTTTTAGACTTAATAATTATGCTTAGGTTATTTTTGCATGCTTAGTTTATTTTATGCTTAGGTTATAACTTAGAGTTATAACATGCTTTGTATAAAATAAATATGCTAGGATATAATTTAGAATTATGGTATGCCTAGTCATTTAGCATGCTAACCTAGGTAGAGAATTATTTAGTTAAGGCTTTATTTAATTTATATGCAACTAATAGGAGTTCCTGGGACAGGGACAAAATTTTGAATTTCCGTCATGCCTCTTATGCATGTTCAATTTGACTGTCAGTTCCCAACAGTGGTATCAGAGCCTACCTATTTAGTGCATAATTAAGTTAGAAGCAAACTAAATATTATTTTCTAAATGAAATGATTTGTTTATTTAATTGTTTGGAATAATATATATAAACTTCTGCCTTACATTTTAAGGTTAGAAAATGGTTATGAATAATTTTGAATAAGCCTACTCTACTTACTCAAATTATACAAATGTCAATAATTTATTTAAATTACATGGGTTATAGATGCTCCCCATTTTCATGAATTGGAAGAACGAAATTTATTAGTTCAAGAGAATCCATTGGTCTTCAAGTTTGTGCCCGTATTTGTTCTGGCTAAGGATTGGACTTGGTGTCTACTCCTCATTGGGCACCTCTCCTACCTGAGAACCTATATCGGTGCAATTTGAATTGACCAATCGGGGATTAATATGAATAAATTTATTTCTAGTATATAAGATGGTGCTTATATATATTTCTATAACAAAGTAAAAAAATTAAAATTATTGAATAAAAGCTTAAAGGAAATGCAATATAACAAATAAAAGTGTTAATTATTTTGCATATAATCTAGGTTGATGGAATAATTTTAATAAAGAGCTGAAACCACCTAAGGTTAGACCTTATAAATTAATTCTAAAATTCCCTGAATTAATACTAGTCATTATAATTTTGTCCATCTGATAAAATCCTAAATTGGGTGAGACGTTTAACACCAATAAAATCCCAAAGTAAATATATTAAGGCAAGTTATAGTCTTCCTTACTCAAATTTATAATACGGTCTTTTTGGGCTATCAAAGTGCTACGCAAAGCGTTCCTTCTAGTCCACATTGATTGGTTGTAAAGTTTGAGATAGGGTCTTCCTTAATAGAGCTGGGGTAGTCCACCATAAAATTGGGGGCTAGGCCCAAATTTGAGACATATTCAAGGAGATGCTAATATAAGAGCACACGTCCCTTGGGATTAGGGAACTTGAATAAATTAGCAATTGCATGCGATGCAAATGGAATGGGATTCCAACTATGACTGACTATTATGCCTTGACTCGTTGTAATAGACTAGTTATAGATGCTACCTACTAGGAAATTTAGCTGGGCTAAAATTCACGAATTCAATAGAATGGGCTATTGTAAATTTCAAAGAAAATAGTAGGAAAATGTATTTAATTAAAAGTCCTCATATTAAATACATGTACTTAAACTAATATCTAAACACTTTTCTTTTCTTATGTCTTAGGTTGAAAATGGCTTCCAATTTTAATCTCTGTATGTTACTTGACACTAAATTGAATGGCTCGAACTTTTCTGATTGGTTCCGAGCAGTGAGAATAGTTCTCAGATGTGAGAGAATTGCCTATGTCCTAAGTGAAATTTTCCCTGTAGAACCTGATGTTGAGGATCATGTGGAATATGATGCCTGGTTGAAGCACAGGAAAGATCGTGAGACTGCCATGTGTATTATGTTGGGGTCCATGAATCCTGAGCTTCAGAAACAACATGAGAACATGCCCTTGGAGGATATGGTTCTCCATCTTGAAGAACTCTTTTCGGAGAGGGAGAGGACAGAGAGGTATGAGACCTCCAAGCTCCTTTTTGGGACCAAGATGCAGGCTGGCACCTCTGCCTCTCAGCATGTACTGAAACTCTTGGGATACCTTGAGAAGCTGAATCGATTGGGATTCGAGATGAATCATGACTTGAGCATTGATCTTGTGTTGATGTCCTTGACAGATAGTTACTCAGGCTTCGTAACTAACTATTACATGAACAGGATTAATTTAACTATTCCTAAATTAATTAACATGCTAAAAATAGTAGAACCTCAGATCAAGAAAGATCAGAAACCTCTACTGTTGGTTGAAAAAGGCAAGGCTTCTAAGAAGAAGAAGCAGGCACTGGGTGCCAAGAAAAGAATCAGTAAGAAGAAGAATGAAAAGAAGGCATCTAAGTATGTCTGCTTCCAATGTGGGAAACCGGGACATTGGAAGAGGGATTGCAAAGCTCCTGCTTCAGAGCATTTGAAGAAGAAGCCTACAGAGGCATCTACTTCAGGTATATTTGTAATTGAAAACTTTGCTACTTTTCCACAAGAATCCACTTGGGTATTAGATACTGGTTTTGGTTCTCATATCTTTACTTCTGTGCAGGGACTAAGGAACTATAGAAAACTTACAAAAGGGGAGATGGACCTACGCGTGGGAAATGGAGCCAGAGATGCTGCATTAGCCGTAGGGAGCTTTAGTCTTGTTTTGCCAAGTGGACTTGTTTTAGTTTTGAATAATTGTTATTATATTCCAAGTGTTACTAAGAATATTGTATCTGTTGCATGTTTAGCAATAGAGGGATTTGAAATTTTATTTTCGAATAATAATTGTCAGATTCGTTTGAATAATATTCTTTATGGTTATGGAATGATGAAAAGTGGCATTTATATTCTTGATACTAAAACAGAAGTTTTCAATATAAACAATGTGAAGAAAGTTAAATTAGATAATGAGAATTCCTTTTACTTATGGCATTGCCGTTTAGGCCACATAAACAAAGATCGCTTAACCAAGTTGCATAAGCGTGGAGACTTGGGCTCAATAGACTTAGAGTCTTATGGTGATTGCGAACCTTGTTTAAAAGGAAAAATGACAAAGTTACCCTTTAAAGGAAAGGGTGAACGAGCCACGAGTACATTGGAACTTATACACACTGATGTGTGTGGTCCAATGAGTGTTCAGGCACTAGGAGGATACTCCTATTACATAACCTTTATTGATGATTACTCACGATACGGTTATTTGTACTTGATGAAGCACAAGTCTGAAATTTTTTAAAAATTCAAACTATTTAGAGCTGAAGTAGAGAAACAGCTTGAGAAAAGTATTAAAACACTTTGATCGGATCGAGGTGGAGAATACTTAAGTCAGGAGTTTCAGGATTATCTAAAGGAAAATGGGATGGTTCCCCAGTGGACCCCTCCTTATACACCCCAACACAATGGAGTGTCAGAAAGAAGGAATCGGACTTTATTAGATATGGTCAGTCCATGATGAGCCATGCAGTTCTTAGTAAATCCTTTTGGGGATATACACTTGAGAGCGCGGTTTATGTCTTAAATAGAGTGCCCTCTAAATCAGTTGATTTTACACCTTATGAAAGATGGTGTAACAAAAAGCGATCTCTAAATCACTTAAGAGTATGGGGTTGTCATGCTATAGTAAAGAGGATAGCGTCAGATAAGCTAAATGCCAAGGCTGACAAATGTCTGTTTATTGGATATCTAAAGGAAACAATTGGATATCTATTTTACCAACCCGAAGCACAAAAGGTATGTGTGTCTCGGAATGCTCACTTTTTGGAAAAGGAACACTTACTTGAAAAGGTCAGTGGGAGCAATACTGAACTGGAAGTTCAAGAGGAAGAAACAGACGATCAACTGATTGACCCTATTCTAGATACGCAAGAGAGTGTGATCCAAGAACAAACTATCGAAACACAATCATTGCAAAGATCAGGTCGTGTTCATAAGGGTCCCGATAGATATGGGTTTATCATCACTAATGATAAGGAACTATATCTTGTGAAGGATGATGAACCAAGGATATATGATGAGGCAATGAAAAGCTCAGATTCTGATAAATGGCAAAAGGCCATGAAATCAGAAATGGATTCCATTTACGAGAACCAAGTTTGGAATTTGGTTGATGCACCGCAAGAGGTTAGACCAATTGGATGCAAATGGGTCTTCAAGAAGAAGACAGACATGGACGGTAATGTAATTACCTATAAAGCAAGGTTGGTTGCGAAAGGTTATAGTCAACGGGAAGGTATTGACTATGATGAAACCTTCTCACCGGTAGCCATGCTCAAATCTATAAGGATACTCCTCGCCATTGCTGCTCATTATGATTATGAGATCTGGCAGATGGATGTAAAAACAGCATTCCTGAATGGGGATTTAGACCGGGATGTGTATATGACACAACCTGAGGGTTTTACATCTCAGGATGGCTCGAAGGTATGCAAGCTACAAAGATCCATTTATGGACTTAAGCAGGCATCCAGAAGTTGGAATATAAGGTTTGATTAGACAATCCGGGAACTGGATTTCTGCCCAAATGCAAATGAGCCTTATGTTTACAAGAAGGTTAGTGGGAGTGCAGTTGTTTTTCTAGTATTGTATGTTGATGACATTCTGCTAATAGGAAATGACATTTCTCTTCTTCAAAACGTTAAAGTATGGTTGTCAAGAAAGTTCTCCATGAAAGACCTTGCTGAGGCAGCATTTATACTAGGTATAAAGATCTACAGGGATAGATCCAAGAGGCTGTTAGGTCTTTCTCAAAGTACATATATAGACAAGGTGTTGAATAGGTTCAACCTTGAGCATTCTAAGAAAGGTTATCTCCCGATGACAAAGGGGATTAACCTATCTAAAGCTGAGTGTCTGAAGATAGCTCAAGACAGAATGCGCATAAAGGATATACCCTATGCATCCGTGATAGGATCCATCATGTATGCTATGATATGCACTAGGTCGGATGTCTCTCAGGCTTTGAGCTTTACGAGTAGATATCAGTCAGATTTAGGTGAAAAGCACTGGATGGCCGTCAAGGCAATCCTTAAGTACTTGAGAAGGGATAAGGATGAGTTCTTGATTTATGGAGAAGGTGATCTCACTATTAAAGGTTACACTGACACAAGCTTTCAATCTGACAAGGATGACTTTAAGTCTCAGTCAGGTTTTGTGTATGTGTTAAATGGAGGGGCAGTATGCTGGAAGAGTTCCAAGCAAGAACGACTGCTGATTCAATCACGGAATCTAAATACATTGCTGCATGCAAAGCAGCAAAAGAAGCTGTCTAGTTAAAGGGATTTATTAGTGATCTCGGTGTGGTGCCTGAGGCTATGATCCAATTACTTTATATTGTGATAACAATGGTGCCATAGCTCAGGCAAAGGAACCACGATCTCATTAGAAAAATAGACATGTATCCAGAAAGTATCATATAATCAGGGAGATTGTTGATGCTAAGATAATAAGATTAGAATATGTACCCACTGATCAGAACCTCGCGGATGGTCTGACAAAGCCATTGACTCAAGTCAAACATGACCAGCATGTTAAAGCATATGGATTAAAACATATGGCTAATTGGCCTTAGTGCAAGTGGGAGTTTGTTGGACATGATGTATGCCCTTAAGGCGATTAGGGCGATATGTCTTAATTATGTAATAGTATGAATAATTTATTTAATCAATAAAGACATTTGTTCATTTGTTTATATCAATGTGTTTTTATACATATATATTATAGCTGGTTAAAATATATTCATTGATGTATATATACAAAAGTCCTTGACATATCATAGCATGACGTCAGAGAAATTATAGTTGGACTATATTTGGTGGAACCTACTTCATGTGCAACTATGATTATGTCAAAACTATCCCTAGTCACAGTGTCATCAAGAAAAGATATTGATGAAACGGAAAGACTAGCATGTGGTTAACTTTCTTTGAAAGGGTCCAAGCAGGTAATCTCCTAAAGACTGAAGGTGGTGCCTTAAGCTTGACACATGGATATATCTGGGAGATATATTGGAGACCGCCGCAAGATAAACACTTGGTATAAATATCAATGTGTTAGTGTTTATCTTCATGCAATAAGCTTTGCGAATGTCCTCATACTTGAGATGCTAGTTGCCTTGTGTGGTACTATTGCTATACTTTGGATCATTGCTATGCACTCATTAATTTAGGGTGCTACGGGTGATTACGGGTATAGTGATAATGACACGTTGGTAGACTGAGTAGTCGAAAAGAATCCATCGCTCCAGATATATTAAGGAGTTGTACCTGGCCACTTATTGAAGTGATGATTGCCATAAACCTCTGATCAGAGTATGTGTTTGATAGAAATGGTTTCTAGTCAAACACACTATGGTAAAAGGCAATATACTTCAGTAACAAGTAAATAACTGGGATAGCTTAGAGCAACCTTGCTATTAGTGGGTTAACACTTTAACCGAACCCAACAAACTAGATGGTACTAATATTAAAGAATGGGAGGAATTTATCGCACTGGATAACTATTGCATTAACCGGGATTAAGTCATAAGCATAAATGACGTTCCGAGTAATGGGGGATGGTAGACCCTTGCTAGAGGCGTACTACAGTCGTTTAAGGTAATCGAGTTCTATTTACGGTCTAGAGCATCGAGCCAATGGTTCCATTAGAACAAGGGTTGGTTAAGCCTTAACAGCTCAATACTTCGGGATCCTATAAGGTCACACACATTAGACCTTCATCAGACTAAGTAAAGAACTAATAGATTTATTCTATTACAAGAATATAACATAAATAATAATTGGATTATTATTTGATTGGTTAAAATTGATTAAATCAATTTTTGATAGACCGAGGAATTTATTTTGACCGGTAACTAATTAATTAGAGTCATAAATAAATTATAATTGATTAGATCAATTTTGGTTGGACCAAGAAATTTATTTTGACTGATAACTAATTTATTAGTGTCAAAAATAAATATTTATTTGAAACGATTTAAAGGGGATTTTGCATTGGCGAGTTAAAACCGAAAAGTATAAAATATTTTATACAATATTTGGTTGCGCGAAATACACCGAAAGGTGCGCGAACACTGTTGGGCAGTGTTCGCGGTGGCCCATATTCATGGGCTGCACAAAGGCAGCCCATGAATGCAAGGCAAGCCTAAATGGGCTTGCCTTACCACATGCAGCACGTGCATGTGGTAGATGTGTGGGATGGGAGTTTTACTCCGGTCCCACATCGCTAATGGGGAGCAAATTTTTGCTCCCCAAGCCTATATATAGGCTGGCCCTTCTCCTTTCAAAATGTACCAAGCTCAAAGCATAAATCCTAAGCGAGATAATTAATCTCTCGGGTACTTGAGCAAGTTATTTTTGTGGAGCCTGAATTTATTCGGGCAACGCTAGTTTATATTTTTGGGTGAGGCTTCTAGAGTGGTCTAGCAACTACTCGAGGCTTCTTAGTTTTTCCTCCTGGGGAGGTTTTGGTTGGTGGGGTTCGTGTGGATACTGATAGAGGCTATGCTACGACTGGAGGCTTGTGCAAGAAGGTCTTGCAAAAGCACGCTTCAACTAGTAAGTTCTTTTTCTTTCTCTTTTAATTATTAAGTCTTTTTTTAAGTGTTTTTAGACTTAATAATTACGCTTAGGTTATTTTTGCATGCTTAGTTTATTTTATGCTTAGGTTATAACTTAGAGTTATAACATGCTTAGTATAAAATAAATATGCTAGGATATAATTTGGAATTATGGTATGCCTAGTCCTTTAGCATGCTAACCTAGGTAGAGAATTATTTAGTTAAGGCTTTGTTTAATTTATATGCAACTAATAGGAATTTCTGGGACAGGGATAAAATTTTGAATTTCCGTCATGCCTCTTATGCATGTTCAATTTGACTGTCAGTTCCCAACAGATGATGCCTCTGGCAATATCAGCCTCCAGCATACCGACAGCTAACGGGCCAAAAAGCTAAAAAAGTTGGGAAAAGTGGTTTAATAGTGGGTGAAAAGGCATCTTTTTGACTTTTAATAATATTTTAAAGGGTATTTATTATTTGGGTGCCAATCATCGGTTCAAGCTCCCACCGGACGCGTTATCGGCCACGCCAAACTTTATTCTACCAAATAAAAATTCGCGAGGAACATTATTTTGGCAATAAAAATTCCAAAGAGAACTTTTAATTTGAGGCATTAAAATCGGGTACACGTCATCATCATCTCGCGAGAGGGACTGCAAAATCCCGTGCTCACAATCGCCTTGCCATGCAACGGAACTGCTTCATTGATCGATTTAGAGCTCCAATTTAGAAATTGGAGAATTTTAGAGAGAGAAATGGAGAGTGAAATAGTAGCAGTAGAGAGAGAAAGTGGTGATCCGAAGAAAGGGAAAAGGGAAATAGGGATTATATAAAGGGGGAAAGGGGGGGATTATATTAATATTTGTATATTGATATACACTTTGATGCCTTGCCATGTGGACCATTAATTCAACTTCCATATCACCAATTACCCTTTCTGCTATATACTGCTGATATACAGATGCATTTGTGATATACAGTCTGGATAGAAAATGCCTATTAGCAATATACAGCAGCATCTATATATTGTAAATAACTCAATCTGTATGCTGTCATCATTGTCTGCAATTTATATGCTGGTCTTACTTATATTTTGTACATGGAAACTAACTAATGTACAACCATTGTAGTGCTATGATTTATGCTGTATATTGCTGATATACAAATGTTTGGTTGATATATAGATGTTTTGTTGATATATAGTATTATTGCATGACAATACTAAAACCCTAGGGTGGGCAAAATGAACCCTTTTGATAATGGTGTGCAATATAGGTGCATGCCCCTAAAAGATATTGTGCACGCATGAACAGTATTGATGCATGATGGTACTAAAATCCTAGGTTGGGCAACCTGAACCCTTTTGGTAGCGGCGAACCATATATTTCGCAACGAATTAGGGTAATAGCTGCAATTCATACACCGACAGTTTTAAAGAGCTAACATCATTAATATTAGAAGAATTATATATCAATATATGGTTGACAATATATAGTTTCATTTATGCAAGTACTATATATCAGTATATAGAATATTTACATAATAATATATATGATTAAACAATTGTGTATCAAGTACTGTATATCAATATACGATTGACATTATACGATTGTGTACACAGTGGATACTTCATGACAATCTGACATTGGAAAAAATGGGCACTTCAGAATCGGAAAAAATGGCTGTTGCATGCATTAAAAGGAAGAAATCGGAAATAAAGGGAAAATAGAAATAAAAAAGGAATCAAAAAGGAATTAATTCGAATCAAATAGGAAAGAAATCAGATTTTGAATATTGAAAAATAGAAATTGAAAAAGAATAAAAAAATAAATTAATTCGAATCAATTTATAGGAAAGAAATCAGATTTTGAATATTGAATTGAATGAAATCGTAAGGGAAGAAATAAATCGGAAAGTAAGCGAAAAGAAATCAGAGATGAGATAGGAAAGAAATCAGATTTTGAATTAGTCATTAATAAAAAAATGAGAAAGGGAAGAAATCGGAATTTGAATGCTGTAAGATAATCAAATCGTGATCTGCTATAAAATAGGGATTCTCAAAATATCTGAAATTGGAGTAGGTGTAAAGAATGAATTAGTTTATTAAAAAAATGGTATATAATAAATAGATTTCAAAAATGTACGTTTTATAAATACAAATGCCACAGGGGTGCATTTTATACAATTTTCCAAGTACATAACTATATCAAAGCCCATCAATAATTTCAATTAAAAGTCTGGTCCACAAAAACAACATAAATACGTTCCACAAAGCCTCAACAATATAAATACGTTCTTCTCCAACACCACATGCGCGGACATGTTTTTTTTATTTTATTTTCTTATTTTGCATTTATCTCTCAATCCGTTTATTTTTTTGACATCTCATTTTTATCTTCCAAACGTCATCCATTGTTATATTTTTTTTTACTTTTTCCCAAATTTTTTGAAATCTGGTATAAATCTGGTATTTGTTGGTATAAATCTGGTATGAAGTGATTTTTGTTTGATTTCTTCATAAAATGCAAGTTTATGGGTTATTTTCATCATACCCAGTATTTTGTTGGTATAAGCTGGTTTTTGTATGATTTCTTTCATAAAAACATGCTTATGTTTGGTTTCAATTTTTCAGAACTAGTATTTTGCTGGTATGAGATGATTTTTGTTTGATTTCTTTTATAAAATAAAAGTTTATAGGTTATTTTCATCACAACTAGTATTTTACTGGTATTTTGTTAGTATAAACTGGTTTTTGTATGATTTCTTTCATAAAAACATGCTTATGTTTGGTTTCAATTTTCTAGAATTGGTATTTTGCTGATATGAGGTGGTTTTTATTTGATATCTTTCATAAAATGCATCTTTATTAGTTTATTTCTTCACACCTAGTATTTTGCTGGTATAAACTGATTTTTGTATGATTTCTTTTATAAAAATACGCCTATGTTTGGTTTCAATTTTCCAGAACTGTTATTTTGCTGGTATGAGGTGGTTTTTGTATGATTTCTTTCATAAAATACAAGTTTATGGTTCACCTAATATTTTGCTGGTATAAACTAGTTATTGTATGATTTGTTTCATAAAAACATGCATATGTTTAGTTTCAATTTTCCAGAACTAGTATTTTGCTGGTTTGAGGTGGTTTTTGTTTGATTTCTTTCATAAAATGCATGTTTATTAGTTTATTTCTTCACACCTAGTATTTTGCTGGTATAATATGGTTATTATATTATTTCTTTCATAAAAACATGCTTATGTTTGGTTTCAATTTTCCAGAAGTGGTATTTTACTAGTATAATGCTTGTATCATCCGTTAATATCTGTAAAAATAAAAATTCAAAAAGATTATATCATCATGTATCTAGTTTCGAAAATAAAAACAAGACGAACAAAAAACTTTAAAGCGGCATATCAAAAAAATCAACGGTTTGTAAGATAAATGTAAAACAAAGTAAAAAAAGTAAAAAAGGGAAGGAATCGCATGGGCAAGAAAGAAAAGGGAGGAACGTATGGGATAAAACGAGAAAGTTTAAAAGCAATGTCAATACCGTACCCGGCCTCATACCGGTGAGGCTAATGGTATATGGTATAATCGGTATTACCGGTATTATTGTGGTTTTACCGATTTTTTAATTTTTAAAGAATATATATTATTTATAATTTTCAATGGCTATTGCAACACTTTTTAGGTTTTGTGCAACGCTTCTACATATTACCACAGGGGTTTTGGAAAGAAATATATATTATTTAGGATTTTTAGTGACTATTGCAACTCTTTTTTGGGTCTCTAGCAACGGTTTGTTGTTTTTAGCAACACTTTTGAATCTTTAGCAATGCTTTTCTAAGTCTTTAGCAACATTTTTAGTTGTTGCTAGAAGGATTTTGAGAAAACTGGGTTTGAACCGGTACGCTGGTTTACCTTTTTTTCCGGTTCAACCAAGTTTTCTCCGATTTTTTGCTAATTTCGGTTTTTACGTATACCATACCATAAACATGATAGGTTCACAGTAAAATCGGTCGAACCTACCGGTACGATATTGATAACATTGTTGAAAAGCTTACCAAACAGTTATTTATAAGAGTAAAGGGGTAAATATTTTAGCCAACCCCTACATTTCTTACAACTTCCCTTTTATTTAATATATTATATTTAATGATTTTTTAATGTTTATATTTTGTTATTAACTGTAATTTTACAAAATTATTTGTATCAGCAGATTGAAGCAAGGGGCTTTTACAAAAAAGAGCTAAAAAAATAAAATAATTTGGGCCAAAAGATTAGTTATTAACAAAAAAACACAAGAAACAAGGCAAAATATTTACAAAGATAGTATTCGTTTCAAAAAAAAATTACAAACCTTCTCCTACATGTGTGCTTTGCGCACTGTCTATTTAATTTTTTACTCTTATTTTGTATTTATCTTTCAAAGCGTTTATTTTTTCGACATGCTGCTTTAGAGTTTTTTGTTCGTCTCTTTTTTATCTTCGAAACGACATCCATTGTGATATATTTTTTCTATTTTTTTAACTGTTACATATCCTATAGATATCCAATAGAAGTTTAATAGAAATTAGTAAATGTAGAAGAACTTTGATTCAAAACATTAGATTAATTTTTTTATAGATCAGAACTTTAAAATATATTTGTAAATATAGAAGAACTTTGATTCAAAACATTAGGATAATTTTACTGACATTTGAACTATATACTAACTTCTGAAATAAGGTTTTGTTGCTGTAACCATTTTATCCTAGTTAAAGCAGTTTTTGGACTAGATGATGACTTCTGATATTGTATGTATCCATTAGACATCAAATAGATTCCCAATAGACATTTGATAGAAATCCAATAGACATCCGATAAAATCCAATAGAGAGTTGATGAAACATCTAGAATACACCAACAATAACAACAACAACAACAACATTACCCCAATGCATAACACGGCTCCCGCACAAGTAAGGTAGGGGGGTTGAGTGTACGCAACATTACCTCTGTAATCAATTGACCTTGAAGTGGAGTTGCAACGTTATCCGTGACTCATGATAAAAGAAGTTCAGACAATTTAATGAATCATTTTGCTTTAGTTCATTTTGCTTTGATGAAACATCCAGAATAATCTAACAAAATACTAAAGACAACCAACAGTTATCCAATAAACAACCAATGTATACCACTTTTTCCAACGAAAAAAAGAAACAGTAACTAAAAAGGATCAATATTCAATATACAAAATATCATATAACAATCTATTGAAATGCCAATTGAAAACACACAAGTCAATTATACATACTTGTACAAATGTCAAATATCAACTTCAAAACAAGTGACAACTGAAAATTAATATATACTTTTACAGATGTCTAATATCAGTTTCAATATATATTTTCTAATAGAATTTTAATAGATGTTTGGTAGATGTCCAATAAATGTTCAATAAATGTGCACTGCTTGAAAAGCCCATCTTAGAACACCAATAACCGGTGCTGCTGCTAGTGACACAAATATTGCTACAAATAAAATTGAAACAAACCATATATCAGCAAAAATGGATGAATTACAGATCACGCTGTTGGTTTCTAAGATTCAAGCCTAATTGAAAAAGTAACAACTAATTCACTAAGGGAATAAACACTAAAACAGATAACCAATCTTTGTAATCAATTACCAAAACTATTTGTGATCTAATTGAATGCTATATCATATTTGCCGACACTCAAAAAAATTGTAGCATTCTTCCATTTAAGTTAGAAGCATACCATTAACAAGCACTAATTAAGGGATTCTTCACTTAAAACCTGAATTAGACTAAAGTCTGATAATATTCAATAGATGTCCAATATATGTCCTATAGATGTTTAATAGATATTCAATAGATGTCCAATAATAAAACAAGTAGCTTAGCATTTTATCAAACAAATGGTGTGTACTTCAATTTCAACCAGCTCAGTTTTGCCAGATCGCAACAATGAAGAACGAGAGAAGCAGATCTATAATGAACCTGTATATAGAGCAGTATTTAATGAAAAATACAGGTCACCTATATGAAAATTCATATTTATGTCATCAATAAGTCACACTCATCACTAAGACTTTATGTCATTATACTTTTCCAAATGCAGAATTGCATCAATAGTAACACTAAAATGCAGGTACGAAATCATGAATGAACCTAAAAAGCACCACTACCTCACAACGAGCATTTAGCATAAGATAGGGTTTCAAAATTAATTTTCACAACGCATTATTAGTTTAGAACTACATATTGATCACCATAATATAGTTTGATGAATCATAAATGGAAAGACAGACAAATATACTGATACGATTAGAGAATTTCAAATTAAACAATTAGAGCAGCCACAAATCAATTGAAGATGTGAAGTTGCGAACTCACATTAATAAGCTCTCCATAGGGAGCTACCTTACCAGATCCAACATCAAGATCACAAAATCCAAGCCCAGAGCAAACATAGTTGAATTCACATAAAGGATCCGCAGTAGTAGCATATTACTCGATCCTGATGGCATTAGTCGCCTCCAATGGCACAAAAGCAAGAACCGAAGCAGCTAGAAACCCCAAACCAAAATTGAAATCCGTTTTCGGGTGTGGAAATAGAAGTGGAAGAAGAGATAGTGTGAGAAACAATATAAACAAGATAACTGAGGTTTAATAGGGAAAGATATGGTGGAAGCTGAGAATGCCATTGTTGTTGATTTATTATCGGGTAGAAAAAATTAAAGGCTAAGTAATCAACAGAGCTTGAATTTGAAGGAAGGATGATGATAATTATATAAATAGTTTATAAAATAAAGCCTATCTTAATAAATTCCCTTGAAGCAATATTGTTGGGTTTTGTTGCGTGTTTGCAGCACAAAAGAGGGAGAACAATCACACAACTTGCTCCAATGAGCATTGTTTAGGTGTTAGGTGTTAGGTGTGAAATATATATAACAAATTGATTTTTTCTTTTTACATTTCTATGAGCCTCAACTTTTTTTTCTGAAAAAAAGAGTTTATCTTAATTAATACTACCACTAGATGATGATCGGTATGCAAATGGCAAGTCAAATAAATAGGAGTTCCTACTTATCAAAAAAGAAAAATCAATTTGAAGGCCAAAAGTTAATTAACTCGGTCCATTCATTTAAGGCATAAGTTAATTAAATAAATGAAAATGTAGGGTGGGTGACATAAAATCTATAAGACGGGTCAAGAAAGTTAGGTTTACTTTACAATTATAATTGTTGGTCACGTCACCAGAATTATCATATACTATTATCTTATTCATATATATGTCTCCATCAGTTTTAGATAAAGCAATGAAAGTTACCAGTCAAGCCATTATTTTGATACAATGATAGAACTAGTAAGTGGTCGACTGCTCTTCAATTGTTAGCTTAATTTCAAAAAGCATTCCCCCTTTATAAATTGATATTTGTGAAATATTTTTTAGAAGGTTTCTAAAATTTTATGTTGTTAATAAATAAGAATTTTTTTTTAATATCATTAAAAATAATGACATGATAAGGAATAATTTTGAAAAATTCAATTTTTTTCCCTTTTCCCTGGCTATCTCCAACTCTCCTTCACCTGCAAATCAGTCCAAAATTAAACCACTAATTGAACCCTAAGATCATCTATTTCTATCGCCTCTTCTTCGTCTTCTTCCGTAGCCATTGTTTTAATCTGAATTTAAAAGCAATATCGTTGCCGATACTTTTCAATTCGCTTCCGCCATAAGAGAAGCGAAGCCTGAGTTGAAAATTTTAGGCGTTTCTGTTTTAATCCCTCAATCGAAATCCTTATCTACATGCGAGTATCTAGGTTGTACGGCACCCAAAATTTCATTTAATTTAATAAATGGGGGGTTTTAGTATACAGTAGCTGTATTTGTGGCGGATGGAAAATTCCGTTTGGAGTTATTTATGATTGCTATTCCTGGAATTAAAGCATTTAGGTATGATGCTTATTTGGGGAAATTGTTTCTTGAGTATGATCAGAAGGGAATGAAGGAAACAAGGAAGGGAGCAATAGAGCGAGCCAAAGAAGCCATAAATTGGGGGATTTTTGGTAGAAAAGGGAATCCAAGGATTTAGATAGATTAGAGAAGAAAATAAGGGATTTGTATACACAGTTTTCTTGATGTCAGAGATTGGTTCAGTTAGCTTTGCTTGAGGATTCGGTTGATGCTTAAATTGAAATGGCTCGTCCAAGGATTAATCAAAAAAATAGCTCGTAAACCTAAGATGTCAATCCAACCGCAGAGTTCTAGTTAATTTGGCCGCTTTGAATTTTGGGTAGTGTCAGTAGGTTCAATTAATCTTGTTGTCGCGTAATTTGTAGGTGAAGATGAAGGAGAGTTGGAGAAGATGAAGTCAGTCAGGGTTTGAAAAGGGAAAGAGCAAAAAAATGAATCCACGTCATTATTTTTAACGGTGTTAAAAAGAAATTTTTATTTAATAACGGCACAAAATTTCAGATTCTTTTTTAAAAGAAAAAAAATTTTACAGACTCTATTTTATAAATAAATAAAATTATAAGCTATTTTTTTTTAATTTAACCTAATTTTAATTACAGGGTTTCCTTGATCAGTTTACTTGCATAAAATAAGGTCTTTTTGGAATAAAAAGCATATTGGTGAAAGTTTATTGAATGTGACAATTGTTGTCCCTAATTGTTATTAAGTCGGTCAATCTACTTTTCTTTAAAACTTTGTCATGCATTTAATATGTTTATCATTTTTGTTTGAATATGAAATATCCTACTTATAATATGATATTGACTTTTACCCTTAAGTTTTATTTTAGAAACCCTCATATCAATTAGTACATTATATATATACTTATAAAGTATTCAATCTTCTTTCTTTTAACTAAATATTTATTCGCATCCAATAATTACCTCTGTTATTTATAATTATTAGATTAAATTTTATATTATTAATTTCAAGATTATAAAAGGTAATATATAATTACTTTATTAAAAATAAAGTTACTATCGATAAACCCTTTTTACTTATTCTTATAAGCTAAAAGTTATAAGTTATTTTCTAGTGTTATTTTTAATTAGCTTATAATTATTTAAGTTTTATCAAGTAAAAATCAATATATACCAGAGAAATATATTCCCTACATGTCAATTTCAGTCATGTAATAAATTTTACAATTTATATTATCGAACATTTATGAATACTTATTAGTTGCTTATAAGTTTCAATTGCTTTTGTACAAAATAATAAGTAATGAGTTTAAAAGATACGATCTACCTACGAGAAACAACATGATAATCCACCCTTAAGAAAGGGTCCTAATTAATAAAAACTATTCTACTAAATAAGAATAATTATAACATAAATAATTGGAATAATATAATCCATGTTTAAATGAATACTATTTTTCATCATTTCTTTCAATTTTTTTATATCAAACAACAATTTTCAATTTTAGTTGTTATACTTTTAATTATTTTAGAGATAAAAAGTTATCAACAATTATAATTATTATCAGCAAAAACTAACAATAAACGACTACATAATTTTTAGAAAACAAATAATTTCCTAATCTTTCTAGAACAAGAGAAATAAAAATAAAAATAAAGTAAGATCTACTCTCAACCTTATATTTCTTAGTGGCAAAGACTTAGTCTAACGGTTGAGCTTTAAAGCTGTAATCCTAGAAATTATAGATTCGAGTACACACTTAAACAGGATGGAATAAGGTTTTCCTTTATTATTATCGTAAGCCCACATGAAATAAATTTTTATAAAAAAAATGGAATGAATTGTAGCCCAGCCGACCCTACTTAAGATATGGGACCCTTGGCACATTTTAACTCCTCCCATCCTATTTATTTTTTGAGAAATTATATTTATAAAATTCACCTAAACTAAACTTATTTATTATATACACTTTTTATATGAAATTAATTTATTAATTACACCACTTTAAATTTCAGTTATTTAGGAGATCTCGTTATTTTAGAAAAGTATAATTAAAAGATTTAAATTCTGATGGCTTTCCTTTCTTATTTTTTATTAATTCTTATTTCTGTTTTTTTATTAATTCTTATTTCTGTTTTTTTATTAATTCTCTTTATCGTGTTCTTAATTAATTCTTATTTCTTTTTTTATTAGTTTTCTTTCTATTTTTTTAATTAATTTCTATTTCAGTTTTTGATTAATTATTTTTTTATTTTTTGATTAATTTTTATTTCTATTTTTTATTAATTTCCTTTCTCCTTTTTTTTATTAATTCCTATTTTAGTTTTTGATTAATTCTCTTTCTCATTTTTTTATTAATTCCTATTTCTATTTTTGATTAATTCTTATTTCAGTTTCAGATTATTGTACACAATTGTATTGTACACAATCGTATACTATCAACTGTATATTGATATACAGTATTTGATTCACAATTGTTTAATCATGTATATTAGTACCATCATGCATTAATATTGTTCATGCGTGCATAATATCTTTTAGGGGTAGACATCTATACAGTACACCGTTAGCAAAAGGGTTTATTTTGCCCAACCTAGGGTTTTAGTATCGTCATGCATTAATATTGTTCATGCATACACATTATCTTTTAGGGGTAGGCACCTATACTGTATATGAATAACCGTATATTGTATACGCTTTTATGTTGTTGCATATATTTTGAGTTTACGAACAATTTATGTTGTGCTTTTGCTAGACGTTAATGCTTAATTGTTTTATTTATTTCCAGAATGCACACTTTCATATATACCGGGTATGCTTAAAAAATGAGCATTTAAACTGCATATTAGCTATATACAGTTTCAATGAAACTGTATATCAGCTATATAGAGTTTCATAGAAAGTGAATTTTAATTCTCTATTAAATCTCTCTATTTAATCTTCTTCTATCTCCCCTTTTCCTTCTCCCTCTCTCTCTAAGTATTCATCTCTTTCTCTCTCTAAAAGCTTTACAATAATAAAAGGAAATTGGAAATCGGAAATCAAAGGACGGCGGTGGTCGCGGTGACAGAGTCGAAGGAAATTGGAATCAATGGGGGCGGCGGGTTGCGTGATTTTTTTCAATTTCAGAAGGTAAGGTGGTGTTTTTGTTTTGTGTATTCAAATTGGTAAGGGTATCTATAAAATAGAATTTGAAACAGCTTCCTAATCTATTATAATAGGGTATTTTATAAATAAGGGTAGCTACAAAAGATGGAACATATTTGAAATATGGTAACCGATTTTGTAGGGATTTTATATTTGGGGTGAAAACTGATAAAATGTGTATTTTATGAATTAGAATCCCTGAAGATGCATTTTGTGAATTATTGATTTCTATTTTTTAAATATTTATCTCCTATAAGTGCATTTAGTTAAGTTACCCGTATATTTTTTATAATTAAAGATTTTTGAAGAAGTTAGATTGAACCTAAGACCTCCCACAACTATATTAAAGTTGTGTACTAATTGAGGTACATCTAATTGGTCTATTCTATTTATTTTATTGGGCCTTTTTTTCACAAACTAGGTCTATATTTTGTTGGATTCTTATATCCGTTTACATTTTACTATTTTGTAGTGTTGTCAGATCAGCCCGATCCGGACATTCGGACTAATAAAATCAGGATTCGGTGATAAGAACGGACTGAACGATCCTAAAAACCCACTACATAGTAACTTTAACATGTTTGATTCGCCCGGTCGGACCAGTGATCCAGTGACCTAGAACGGGTTAATAAGTCAATGATTTGAAATTTTTTTTTGTTCATGTTTAAAATAAAAACCTATTATATTGCCATTTTTAAAATTTAGTCGATTTAAGTAAATTTGATTTATCGTGTCTCTCGCTCTTTTATCTCTATTTCTTCAATTTTAATTTGAAAAAATTGTGCAATAACTATTTTTAGAGTTATATTTGTATATAATCAACAATTCAAATGCTTTTTTTTATTTTAACTTTTGATTGCAATTTTTTTGTTTTATTCTTTTCCTTTTTTTTTTTACTTTTTAAGATTAACTTTATTTAGTTTTTACATAAAGAAACTTTATTTACTTTGCAATATAAAACAATTAGTTTGCTAGTTAAAGAATAATGAAAAATAATTATGTGTAAATATTGAAATGTGAAGTTGTGGCAAAGATTTGTTCTAATGATTGAGTTTTGAATCTGTGATCCTAGAGGTCATAGGTTCGAGTCCATATATGGTGGAGTGGGATGATGTTTTTCTATGTTATTATTGTAAATCCAATGAAACAAATTACTTTAAAAAAACATGAAGTATTTTTTAGACTAATTGTGATCTTAATTTTATTACAAGACAATAACTTATTGTTTACTATATCATACTTTAATATTGAAAAATATATTTTTTAACATATTTATTCTATGACAACCCTAGTTTTGCTTTTATACAATGTTGTAAGAGTCGGTCCGGATTGATGCAGAGTAAAAGGCAATTGATCGTATAAGTCAACTTAAAAACAAATTTGTGGTATGGATGAAAATTAAAGTTATTTAATGTTTATTTTAAGGTTATTTTATAATTATATATTATTATAAGGATTCAAAATTATATGAATTCCTATTTTATTATTCTCATTAGTTTAGTTTTATTATGAGATTATATTTTAGGTTATTTTATAATTATAATTTATTATAAGAATTCTAAACTTATATGAATTCCTATTTTATCTTTCTTATTTGGGTAGTTTAGTACTATTAGTGGATTATGTTTTTAATTTTATTAAATATATTTATTTCCTTTTTAAGGTGGATGAGAATGCCTATGAATAAGCTTGTAATTTCATGACACATCAAACTAATATTCTCATTGATTTATGAATTTTTTTCTTCTAAGAGCTTGAAAGGTTTGGTTCCTATTATTGCATTAAAAATATGACTCAAAATAAGTTCTTTGATTTTTATTCTTGTTGCTTCTTTAATCAATTCATCATAAGCGTTCTAACTCACAAGTTGAATTAAAGTTCTTTATTAAGTCATTTCTTTACATTCAGATATCCAAAATAAGGCGTTTTAGTCTCTAATAGGTTGGGGTTTCGTATCACGGATGGTCGAACCCGACCAACCCAGATCCTGTGATAAGAACGAGCTGAGTGGCCCTAAAAACCCACTATATAATGACTTGCTAATTACCTGTTTGACTCAGCAACGGACTAGTGACCTAACAGCCCAGGGACCCGAAACAGGTTAACGAGTCGATAATTTGGAAATATTTTTAGTTTCATGTTTAAATAAAAACCTATTAAATCATATCTTTGAAATTTAGTCGATTTAAAAGCGGAGTAAATCTGAATTCAATGTGTTTATCGCTCTTTTATCTCCATTTCTTCAATTTTAATTTCAAAAGTTTGTGCCATAAGTCTATAATTTTATCGTTATATTTATATATATTCAACAGTTTTAATACTTTTTTATTTTAACCATTGATTATGGATTTTTTTTATTCTTTGCTTTCTGTTTGTTTAATCTAGCTATAGATTATCTTTATTTATTTTTTTACATATAAAAAACTATATTTATTTTTCCATATAAAGAATCTGTCCGTTAGTCAATGAATAATAAAATTAATTATATGTAAATATTAAAATACAGAGCAGGTATATTTACACATAATATTATCACACCTGGCCCAACTCGAGTGGTTGAACCGGAAATACTCAGACCTAGTGACACTAAAACCCACTTCATATATGACCCACTAAAAACCCCTTGATTCAATTGGTTGAATCGGTGCCCGGTGATCCAAGACGGATTAATGGGTCAATCATTTGAAATTAGTTTATTTTTAAAAATATTTACCCATTAAATCTTAACTTTTAAAGTCTAAACGATTTGAAAGTTGAGTGAATTTAATTTCATCGAGTATCTTGCTCTTCTATCTCCATTTATTTAATATTAATTTAAAAAATCTGTGTATAGAATTAAGAGATTTTAGAGTTAAATTTACACATAACCTATAGTTTTAATACTTTTTTTTTTTATTTTAACTACTTTATTATACGTGTTTTGTTTTATTCTTACTTTCCTTTTTACTTTTTAATATTGTGATAGAATTATTTAGTTGGTTTTTAATATGAAATAATTAGTTTGCTACTTAATGAATGATGAAAATTAATTATAGAGCGGGTATGCTCGTAATATTGGGGTTTGTTCGATTGCCCCAGCCGAATTATGGGGAGTCTTGGATGGTTTGAATTTGGCATGGGAAAAGGGTTTTGGAAAGGTGATAGTTGAGGTTGATAGCATGTTCATGGTTAACTCGATTAAATTGAAGAACTTACAAGGAAGTAGTTACCATACTCTAGTTGTGGCTATTCAAGGATTGCTTAGTTTGGATTGTAGTTTGGATTGGACTGTATGCTTTCAGCATGTTTATAGAGAGGGCAACATATGTGCAGACTTGATGGCTTCGTCGGGAGTGGTTCTACCCCTAGGATGTCACTTATTTGATCAGCCTCTTCGTGAGGCGAGAGCTATCATTTCCGAGGATATATCTGGTGTATCGTTTCCTAGGCTTGAACTATTTAGTCCTGCCTCTTCTTCTCATTTTACCAAAAACAAGTATTCTTACACTTATTTTGATCTTAATTTCATTATTATACAATAGTTTGTTGTTTAATACAATTTCAGTCTTCTAAAATATTGAATATTTTAATTTGTAATATATATATTTTAAACGGTTGAACTCCGATTGATTCATCGATCCTTGATCCTCTACTTTTATTAGTTCGAGGGGCGGGTGGAATCCAAGTTTTTGGTTAAATTAATTAATGGGCAACTTAACTAAATGCAAGATTTTGGGCATTCAATTTTGTAAAAACCACCATAAAAACTTTAATTCTCTTAATTACCTACACTATTTCTTAATTACAATATTCAACTTTTAAATTTTGTTTTTGCCTAAACCATCATTGTAACAACTCTCTCTCTCTCCTAATAAATTTGATTTTTGTAGTGGCAAAGGCTTGGTCTAGTGGTTGAGCTTAGAAGCTGTGATCCTAAAGGTCACAGGTTCGAGTTCACATACGGGCGGGGTAGGATGAGGTTTTTCTTTGTAATTATTGTAAGCCCAATGAGGCAATTTTTTTTAAAAAAATTAATTTGATTTTTGTAACTTAAAACGACTATATCTCACAAACCATTAAAATTTTCAACACCAACCTTTAGAATATTTTATTCGTCTTATTTTTATCTTTAAAACGAAATCCATATTTAATATTTTTTTAGCAAAATAAATTTATCATGGTCTTATACCAGTTTTACCACTTTTTCGTAAGTTCTTATACTTGGTATAAGAGTAGTATAATATCTTTATAGCGCCAGTTTTTCATTTATTTCTGGGTAGATAACATAAACATGAGCAACATTGTTCTTTTCAAAGCAAAAAAAAGCTCTTATACCTGGTATAAAAATAATAAAAAAACTGGTATAAGACTGCGGTAATTTTATTTTGCTCCAAAAATATTCATGATGGATGTCGTTTTAAAGATAAAAATAAGACAGACAAAATATTCTAGAGGCTTGTATTGAAAAAATTAATGGTTTGTGAGATATAGTAGTTTTAAGTTTCGAAAATTAAATTAAATATAAGAGATAAGGTTGTTACAAAGGGAATAGAGAAGTATGATGAAGAGAAAAATAAAAACCTAAAATAGAGTTAGGTAAATAGGATTAAAATCCTATAAATATAATATTTCCCTATGTTTCCCTTAATTAAATAGTTGAACCATACTCGTGGAATTACATATATGAGAAAAAACTAGCCCATAAGCAAGGTTTGGCTGGCGCAAAGTGAGTAATAAGAAATTGTATAAGAAACGTAATTTTACCATCAAATAAGTAAATATTTTCTTAGACCAATAATCAGGGACGGATCCAGGATTGAATTCAAGGAGGTGAAAATTGATGGACATAATTTAAAATAAACTCGGTAGAGTAATAATACATTTCTTGATGCAAAACTTTGAAAAATACATTAAATCAATTAAGTTAACACAATTATTACTACATAATTATCATAAATCAATATAAAAAAACATGTATACTATTTAATTTTAACATATGTAGTTTAGGATAAAAATTGAAAGAAAAAGAAAGCTAATTAAAAAGAATCAATTCAAAAGCCCTACTTATGTCCATTTTACTCATCTTTATTAACCCTACATATTTAAATAAAAATTTGCTTGCAACCTGCTAAGGTTGCATACCATACCCCCCAACAAAGCACTCTTGTCTTAATGAAAAACGACATATTATTATTACATATTTTCAACAATGAGGGGCGGAGTGGCCCCCCTCTCATGTATGAGGGTCCACCTCTGCCAGAGTCTATTAGTATCCAGTATCCACCCATCTAAACGTGACAAAGAATAATACCCCACAGTCCCCACTTGACTGAGTTTATTGATCATCTCGATAAACCCACTCAATACCGGTAACGAAACTTGTCCCATCTCTGAATATTTTTTGCATATTATCAGTCAATTCATTTTGTTTATCCTTGTTCAGGATATCCCGTCCCCATTTAGGTCCAAGCAAGAATCTGTTTTCACTAAACTTCAAACAGGTTAATTACAAGTTACAACCATCCGTCAATCTCGCCGCACACTCAGTGCCCTTAGTTTTCCAAGGATTTTGATCATTTAAAGTTTAAAATTGATAAAGCCTTTAAAGTTTGAACAATTGATTTTTATAGGGTAATATTATATTCACATACAATAAATTTGTATACTAAGACACATCCACATCTCAACCCTTCGTAACATTTATGATTTAACAGTGAACTATTACCCTATATAAATATGATTCTCCACTAAACCTGTTCAATGAGCGGATTGGGCCAAGCTTACTCGGACCACCAAAAATATTATTCGGTCCAGACCTAATCCAGCTAAAATCAATAATGTTCAGGCTTGGGCCGGATTAGGCTTGAACTTACAACTCTACTTTCAAATCCAACCTGACTCGCCCATCAAATAATATTAATGACATATATAAAGTTATAATGAGACATTTGTAACTACTATTATCATGTAACCCAGTAAAAATATTGATACAAGTATTGAATTTAAAAAGCTTCATGCAAAATATTTGGACAAATTGAAGAGTTTCCAAGTTTATTTATCTAAGCTAATGTTTATAAGAATGTTAATTGAAAAATACATATCCTACCTAATAGTAATAGCATAAAACTTGAAACAATAACACATATTTCAAATAATATTATATTAGAGTCGGGGATGGGTTGGACTTGGGTTTTTATATAAAAACTAAACCTAACCCATTATATATTCGGGCTTTTGCGAGTTTGGGTCGGGCTAGAGTTATACTAAAATATGTTTGTCTAAGCTCGACAAATGGAAGACGGGTTTGGGCGGGTTAGACGATCCACGAGCACTTGAACATGCCTATTCTCCACTCACAAGCCTCATCTCCTCTTAGTAAATATGAAGAAAAGAACCGAATGAATCCATTAATGATCTCAAAATACAGAAGCGATAAATGAACAATCCAAAAATTACCCATAGAAAGAAAAATCAACAACTAAACGTATGAGTTTCACATTTTTTTGCAGTAATATTTTAAGTTATAATATTTAGATTTTAATATTCCAGTTTTTGGGATTAAGAGTTAGGAGTTAATAGTTGTGGTTATGAGTTTGTAAACTCCATGTAAAGAGTTTGTTTTAGCATTTGTAAAAACATCAGAGAAAAGAGAAAGGAAAAGAAATAAAGAGAAGAAAGAAGAGTTAAACACTTAAGAGTGTTTTGTTGAAAGTCTTTCGAGGTGTCTTTCCTTTTGGGCAATATTTGTTAGTTTTCAAATTGGTATCAGAGCCAATGGAAAATGTAACTGGTCAATTGCCACTACCCTGATTAACGAAAGGAAACTACAGGAATCGGAGCATTCAAATGAAAGCTCTTTTCAGTTCTCAAGATGCAAGAACTAGAATCTATAGCTGCATATTCGGTGACTCAAGTTAATACGTTGAAAGAAACACGACCGAAGGATAAAACAACATTGTATATGATGTTTCGAGCCATTGACAAGTCCGACTTTGAGAAGATTGTGACTGAAAAACCTTCAAAAGAAGCGTGTGACATTTTGGCGAGTGTGTATAGAGGAGTTAATTGAGTAAAGCAAGTCAGCTTGCAAACTATTTACGGGAAATTGGATGCTATGAAGATGAAAGAGTTAGAAGGTATATCTGGCTATGTCATAAGTGTCTAGACCGTGGTAAACCAACTTAAAAGAAATGGTGAAGATTAACCGATGTCAGTGTGGTGGAGAAAATCTTGAGATCGTTAACTGACAGTTTTGAGAATATTGTATGTGACATAGAAGAGTAAAAAGACCTAATAAAGCTAACGGTTGATGAGCTTGTTGGTTCTCCTGAGGCATACGAGCAGCGTAAGAAGATGAAGAAGAAGGAGGAGACAATTGACCAAGCACTTTAGACTAAGGCATCAATCAAAGATGAAAAGGCACTCTACTCTCAAAACTTTCAAGGTAGAGGGCGAGGCATTAGAGGTTGAGGAAATGGCTGTGGTGGTAGAGGTCATGGTTAAGAAGATATTGTGAGAAAAAGGGGCAATTGAGACAACAAAATTGGCGTAGAGAGGATGCGGTCGTGGAAGAGGTGGTTGGTCGAATTATTCCGATGTTGAGTGCTACAAATGTCACAAATTTGGTCACTTGCAAACAGTTGCAACTACAAAAAGTGTTACACTTGTGGCAAGATGGGGCATATTGCGAAAGAATTTCAAGTTGAGAAAATAGTGGAGGAGAACCAATTTAGCCGTAGAAGATGAAGTAAAAGAAGGCTTTCTCATGATGGTCACACTGATGTCAATACCGACAATGATATAGTGTGGTATCTCAAGTCAGGTGCAAGCAACCATATGTGCGGATATGAACATTTGTTTAAGGAGATGAAAAAAATTTGAGCATAGACATGTATCTTTTGGAGATGCGTCGAAGGTCGAGGTCAATGGCCTAGGGACTGTCGATGGCTTGGTAGGGTCAATCCAAGATGTGCATTTTATGCTAGAATTGAAGACACATTTTAAGCATGGGGAAACTAATGGAGAAAGGCCAGACAGTATTTATAAAAGAAGGAGTATTGCACTTGAAGGATAAGTAAGGGAGCTTAGGTGCTTAAGTCGAGATGGAGAGGAATCGCATGTATAAACTGAATTTGAGATGCATAAGTGAAAAATGTTTGCAAGTCAATGTAGAATACAAGGCGTCATTATGGCATTTCTGTTTTGGTCACCTACATCATGGTGGTCTAAAAGAATTAGTAAAGAAGAATATGGTGCACGGGCTACCTGACATGGAATACAAGGGAAAGTTTTGTGAAGAATGTGTGCTTAGCAAGCATAGCCCCACTTCAAAACAAGGCTGAATATCAGGCTAAGCATCCTCTCAAGTTGATTCACACTAATATATATGGACCAATTACCCCTGAATGTTTTAATGGTAAAAGGTACTTTATTTCTTTTAGTGAGGATTTCTCAAGAAAGGCTTGGGTAAACTTTCTAAAAGAAAAATCCAAGGCGTTCTAGGAGTTCAGAAAATTTAAAGTAATGGTGGAAAAGGCAACATATAGATACATCAAATTTGTATAATTTGATAGAGGTGGAGAGTGTACATCGACTACTTTCTTGAAGTATTGTGAGGAGAAAGGTATAAAGCAATTTCTAACCGTGCCATATAATCCTCAACAAAACAGTATTGCTGATAGGACAAATCGGACCATTCTAGATATGGTGAGATCAATGCTGAAGAGTATGAAGATGTTGAATGAATATTGGGTAGAAGTCATACAATGCACCATCTATGTGCAAAATCGGTGTCTACATCCGGAGCTAGTTGATCAAACACCACAAGAGGCATGGAGTGGACAAAAGCCAACATTTTCTCATTTTAAGATATTTGGTAGTGTAGCTTATGCACACATACCAAATCAACAAAGAATGAAGCTCGAAGACAAAAGCAAAAGATATGTTTTTATTGGGTACGATGAGAAAATAAAAGGATACAAGCTACTCGATCCAATAAGAAAGAACTTGTGGTGAGTTGTGATGTACGAGTCAATGAAACAAGCGAGTGGGATTGGAATAACTTAAGCGAAACAAGCACTAATGTGAGCGAACGACCTTTTTCATAACACGAAAAATAAGCGCGACAAAGCGAGCCGAAGGAGAGCCCTCGTTTTCAAGTCGCGATGAAAAATATTGGTTAAATTGATGTTGAATTTGAAATTTTAAGTCCAATTTAATTGTTAAAAAGACACGAGATCGGAATCCCCGTATTTTAAGACAGAGTCGCCACCCGGTTTAGCTTTATCGAGAATTTGGGTACGATATTCCCACCAGGTGGTTGGACCGCATCCTAAAATAGAGATTCCGAGTTCGAATGATGTTATATACTCTTCATTACAATCAAATCAAATCATTTATTTTTCAATAAAAGTATCAATTCAATCTTATGCGATTTAAATCCCCTATTTTAGAATTTTCGGTTATATTTATCCATACATCACACAATGCATCATGCAATTAAGCGATAAAATAAAGCAGAAAAATTAATTATTACATTGCTTTACAAATTCTATATATTTTTCAAGTGCGGGAAAAATAAATACCGAGAGATCGAAATTGGGTTTCAACCGAACTTACCAACACCGAAATAGCTCCAAATATGATAAATCCCTCACAAATAATGCACAAATATTTAAAGGCAGAAAATTAAATTTTATTATGGAGAAAAACATTTTTTGGGGAATTTTTAGAGTTAAAAACACATTTTTAGCATTTAAAGGATATTTAATCAATTAAATAATAAATTAATTAATTTAAACAGATTAAACATTAAATAAAATGTTTCCAAATTATTTATGATTTTTAGGAAATTTTTCAGGTGTTAAATGGTGTTAAAGATGCAATAAAATGATAAAATAGGTCCAAAAACACAAAATAAAACATATAGGGACCATTTGGGCATTTTTTGCCAACAGGACACCTAAGTGACGTGGCTGGTTGCTTGAGTGACACGGCTGGCTACCTTAGTTGAGGCAGTTTAGGTGTCACTCGGGCTGCCTGCTGTCCACGAAAGTGGCCAGCCGGAAAAAATGTTCAAACGGGCAAAAGTCAGCATTTTTGCACCCGAAAACTCAAGATTATTGACGTTTTAAATTGTTTCCCACATTATTTCAGTAGATTTGGACTTAAAACATCGAAGTTACGTTGAGTTTTTGACCCGGGAGGGAAGAAACCCAATAATTCTGGTGAAAAGGCGACTGACCACTTGAGCGACAAGGCTGGCCGCCTCCGTTGAGGCGGCTTGAATGCGACTCAAGCTGCCTGTTGGTCACCGGAGTGGCCAGCCGGAATCTCGCAGGAAAAATTGCAAAAAGACTGAAAACAAAGGCCAAAATGACCAAAAACCAAGCAAAAACACAAGAAAAAGCAAAGAAAAAATATAAATAAATGAAATAAAGAGATTAGAACTCAGAAATTATACCTTTAGGTCGTAAATCCACCATCGAGACTTGAATCCACCTTTGGCGAGTTCTTTTGATGATTTGTGACGAACATTGAAGCTTAGCGATAGATTTAGTGACAGAAATAGCAAGGGATTTAGTGATTTCGGGAAAAGTCTCTAAATCCCAGTTAAAATTGATTTTAACTTACGATTTCTACTTGATTTTAGTGTTTTAGACTAAAAGGTCAAGCCTAATAACGCTTAGAAATCCAAATTAATGTCTATTAATCAGATTTCCATAGCTTTTTGAAGCTTTCTCTCTCTAAAAATACTAAGAACCCTAAAATGTGAGTTTGAATTTTCAAAATGGCAAAAGTCCAAAATCTGAAAATCTGGTATTTTTTTATCCTTTTATAGACTCTAGCAAGTGTAAATCTCATGATTAGTCCTTCAAATGTCTCAATTTGGCAGAAAAATCACGAAAATTTGACTTAGCGAGTAAGAAAAAAATTCAAAAACTGCGAGGAAAGGTCAGGTCATGCCAAGGCCGCGTCCGTTGACGCGGCCAGCCTCAGGCCGTGCCATATGGCGTGTGTGAGCATTCGGTGACCCACGAAACGATGATGACTTTTTGTCCTAACCTTTTACGGTCTAGTTGTTCCATTCTTTTAGAATCGAATCACGTTTGGCAACTTCATTGTTGACGAATTTGTGCCTTTGACCCCGATTAAAAATAATTAACTCGCGTTCAGATTAACCGTTTCCCTTCCTCGCCTGTAGTAATTTGTTTCAAAATTTTCCATAAGATCCAAAGATTTTCAGCAAGTTTTGTTTATATTGTTGGATTCTTGACTCTTTGAACTTTCCGGAATGTCAAGAATCGCCTTAATCTGATAACCGTAGTGTAAGTTATGAGCGTTCGAAGTCCGACCTTCATCGTGACCGTGTCATTTGCCTTAGCCTTAGGTTGCCCTCTCCCCACCGGTGCCCCCGCTCTAGCGGCGGCGGTAGGCCCTATCACCGGAAGGTGGGTCGCATAGTCCACACGACAGGCAGCGTGAGACAAGGGGTGGGTTACGTTGCTCACGCGGCCTGGCACTGTCTCCCACACGTGGGAGACAGTGCTGCGGCTCCCCTAGACGCGGCCTCAGCCGGGCCGCATCGCCTGATGCGGCCTTGACCCGGCCGCTTCACCGACGCGGCCTTGGCGCGAGGTCTTCTAGGTTCTGCTTTTTTTGGGTTTTTCTTGCACTGCAAGTTGGGTTCCGCAATTTTTCTGTCAAATTCAAACAATTGGAGGATTAATTGGGAGATTTTGCACTTTCTAGGGTCTATAAAAACCCTAAAAATCCACATTTTGAGGACTTTTGGCTGATTTTTGAAAGAAATTCTGATTTAGAGTTTAAGGATATTTAGGAGGAATTAGTCTCATAAAGTTGGGGAAATCTAACCATCTTAACTTCCTAAGCTTTATTAGGCTTCATTCTTTAGCTAAAAATTAAAATCAGTTAGAAATCTTAGGTAAAAACTAATTTAAATAGGATTTAGAGACTTTTTTCCTTACAAATCACAAAATCCCTTGCTAAATTAGTCATTGTTTTGTCGGGTTTCGTCACAAATCCGTCACAAAGCTTGCCAGACGTCCGGTTTGAGTCTCGAGGGTGGATTCACGGCCTTTAGGTGACTTTCTGAGTTCCAATCTATTTCATTTAATTATTTATTGTCTTTTGCTGTGTTTTTAGTTGGTTTTTCAAGCGTTTGGCCCTTATTTTTTTACCTTTTTTGTGATTTTCCCGCGAACCTCTGGCTGACCGTTCCAGTGAACATCAGGCCGCCTGAGCGACATAGCTGGTCGACTCAGCGAGTCGGCCTACCACGTCGCTCAGTCGGCCTACGTGTCGCTTAAGCGGCCAATTGCTTTTCGCCGGATTTTCTTGGGCTTTTCCCCCCAAATTGAAAAACCAAAGTTATTTTAGCATTTTAAGTCCAAATCTACTGTAATAATGTAGAAAATGACTTGAAGTGTAAATAATCTTGGGTTTTCAGGCACAAAAATGTCAATTCTTGCTTGCTTAGACACTTTTTTCGGTAGACCACTTCAGTGGGAAGAAGGCCGACTGAGTGTCATCTAGGCCACCTCGCTGAGTCAGAATACCGTGTTATTGAGTCGGCCTACCACCTCACTAAGTCGGCCAACTGGTAAAAAATATCCAAATAGTCCATATTTGTTTATTTTGTATTTTTGGCCATGTTTTATCGTTTTAATACATTTTCAGCCCCAATTTTCAACAAAAAAATCTCAAAATATCACAAATAATCTAAAATTAATTAAATTAATTTTTAATCTGCTGAAATTATTTTATTAATAAGGAAATTGGTTAAATCTTCATTCTAAGGGCCTTAAAATGACCCTTTTACTAAATAAATGTCTACTAAATCTTTTTATCCTAAATAAAAACCCCAAAAATATTCTTTAAATATTAAATCTCTTTCTGGATTGCTTAGTTTAGTTAATAATTTTTCTTAGGTTGTTTAGATGCTTATTTAAATGCCCAAAAATTGTGTTTTAGTCCCGAAAAAATCCAAAAATACGTTTTCTCCATGTTATGTGTTTATTTTCTGCCGTTTATTCATTTATGCCTTGTTTATTATTCTTCGCATATATCTTTTGCCTCGTTCAGTGCCGGGTCTAAGTCGGTAAGCTCGGTTAAAATCCGATTTCGCCCATTTATTTATTTATTTATTTATCTGCTTATTTATTTTTTCGCATTAGAAAAAATGTATAGGTATTCGTAAAGTCTTATAATAATTATTTTATTTACTTTATTTACCGCTTTTCGTGTAATGTATGACATATAAATCGAAAACTCCCAAGCAATAACCGGATTTAAATCACATAAGAACCAAAGTCGCATTTATTAAAACATAAATGGCTTGATTAAAAAATTGAAAAGTAAGTAACATCATCTGAACTTGGTATCTCTGTTTTAAGGTACGGTCCAACCCTCCGGTGGGAATATCGTACCCAAATTCCTGGTGGAGCTTAACCGGGTGGCGACTCTATCTTAAAATACGGGATTTCAAGTCTCGTATCCATTAACACGTAAATTGGACTTAAACTCAACTTCAACATCATTTTCATCATTACTTTCATCACGCCTAAAATAAGGATTCTCCCTTAGCATGCTTCACAGCCCTTGTTGTTTTTTCGCCCCCCATTCTATGCATCTCACTAGGTCCTCGCGGGCAGGAAAATGGTTGCCCGCTCACAGTGGCGACTCTGCTGGGGATTCCTCTTAACTTAAAATTTGAAAAATTGCTTTCACTTTCAAAAATTTGGTTAACGGATTTTGATGATGTGCCTAAATCGTTTTTTAAATCAATGCTTTATTTCTTAAGCCTTTTGAATCCACCGCTTAGTTTTTCTTAAGCCTTTTGAATCCACCGCCTAGTTAGATTCTAAGTTTTAAGGTGCCATTATTTTCACCCCCATGAAGCTCACTTTTATACCTCCTGCCCTCCAGGAATTGGGGATATTTATTAGTGGAACACTCGTTTCAACCAACGTGTAATTCCCGCTGTCGCACTCATTTGAGGAGTGGTTGAGTTACATAGAATAAAGGTAAACGAGACCCTTCTACAGTGTCGTTCTACCACACCAGCAGTTTGAGACTATAAACCGCGATAAAACTAGCCATAGCAACTTCCCTTTAGGCTCACTGGAACAATCTAGATTTAGGTTGCATACTCTCTTACTGTTTCCTGGCGGTAGAGTCAACCCCAGACTATAAATTGGCATTACACGGGAGTTATAAGGTTGGAAGAGGTTTATTTACTTTCGTGTGCTACTTGTGTTGCGCTCATTCATGCAAAACTCATGCATAGACCGCCTGTGGCCGACCTTTATTTTTGGTTTTCGCTTACCTCTACTCTCCCCTTGCTTGAAGGGGGAATTTAATAAAATTCTTGAGATCGTTTAAGTCCCGACGACCCATACCTAGTTCGCTAGGCATAGCAAGAAATTCACACGTCTCATGTATTTTGGGGTTAAGCTTTGCATCATAGCTCTTCTGCTCTCTACCTCTCTAAACCACCCCCATATATTTAGCATTCATCACTCAAATATTTATGTAATCATCCATCTCATTCATGGTTCGATTCGGGCTGATCATCTTCCGGTTTCTCTAGCAAGGTCGAGATGTCCCCATCGTCGTAGTCCTCTTTGGTTGCGCCCAGATCGCCATTTAATCCGCCGGCCGATGAGTTTAGTGTCAGAATCTATTCTTCCTGCCATGTCTGATCCACATTTGAATGATGCGCCTCATGAGAGCACTCCTTCCCCTCCTCCCTCCCCACCTTATTAGAGTAAGGGTCAAGTGCAATCCCAGTTGGGTTCTGAGTTTGCTAATGCTATGGCTATGTTCCTGTAATCAGATATGTTTTAGGCCACTATTTAAGAGCAAGTTAGATCGGCTCTTAGGGAGGAAAGAGAGACTCAGAGGCCAACGTGGCCTATAATTCAAGCTTAGGGAGAGATCATTCAAAATATGGCTAGTCAGTCTCTGCTAGTTTAGAATTAGTTTTCAATTCTGCTGCTTCCCCCTATTCATCCTATCCAACAGAGCCAATTCCACTTTGGTTAGAGTTCCTCTCAGCCACCCTTATCATTTGCTCCACCAACCTTTGGTTTTCCTCCCCCTGTACCTTTGAGGCCCATTAGCCAAGCTCCTATATTCCCGGATTTCTCAGGGGGTTTTACCCTCCCCCCAATTTTGTAGTTACTCCGCACGGAACTACTTACCCCTAGAATCCTTTTGCTTGCCCCCAGATTGAGACTCAGGCTCTACTGCCATTTCAGTTTGGATCTTCTTCCACACTCCACGACCAGGTCAGGCAGCCTCCGGGCGTGACACCTAAAATGGCAGCTTTCTTTAGGCAATTTCTGAATAGGGGCGAGAATAAGGAAGAAGTGAGAGATGATGATTCGGTGCCCAAGAATTTTTTAATGCCCCGCATGGGAGCTTATTCAGGTGAGGGACCTCCCAAGTCCCACATAGTGATTTATGAGTAGATCATGCATGTCCAAAAGATTAAGGATAAAGTGATGGCTAAGTTATTCCCGTGTACCCTTTTAGGACCTGCTCTCGAGTGGTACAATACTCTCCTAGGGTCCACAATCCTAGATTGGAAACTCCTATCTAAAGCTTTAATTGCCAACTATAGTTTCAATTCCACAATGGAAACCACCATTCAGCATCTTAAGGTAGTCAAGCAAAAGCAAGGTGAATCCTTTAAGTCATATTTCAATAAGTGGATGGCCACTCAGGTTCTCTTAAAGAAAAAGCTCAGCCTGAAAGAAATGATCCCAAAGTTGCTTGACGGGGCTCTCCCGATTCTCCAGAAAGAAATGGAAACTGACTCATTTGAATCTTATCAAGAGGTCTTTCAGAAAGCTGAGAAGATCGAGCACCAAGAGGAGAAGGAAAGGGCCAACAAGCCGAGTAGCGGCAAACCCTGGTTTAATAAGAGCAATAATTCTGGATCTTTTAGAACTAATTCCGTCCCAATCGGGGAAGGGCATGTCTTCGCAGCCCAAGCCATTACCTGAGAGAATGCTTCGACCACCCAGGTTACTTCTCGTAAAGGGATCTTTGTATCTCCATGGAAATCACCCCATAGTTTCATTTTGGCCAAGCTATGGGAGACAAGCCAACTTAACCCTATGCGTGAGTATATACCTCCCACCGCCGAAGAGAAGGGAAGCTTCTGTAAGTATCATGTTCAAAAGGGGCATTCAACTGATCAGTGCTGGACTCTAGCTTCCGCCATCACTCGAATGGTTGAGGAAGGGAAGATCAAAGAGCTGGCTAAGAGAACCAATGCTGAAGGGAAATTATTACCGACTTTGAATGATGAAATAGGGACAATAGACTGTGAGGATTTATTTTGGCTACAATCTTATCTAGTACGGCCGACACCGTTATAGAAGCTAATTCTATCACCAACAAGAATCCCCATGAGGTCTCTAACGGATGAAGGAGAAGAGTTATCAGCTGAGCAAGTGAAAGTTTTGGATTTCATCCTGGACGACACACCAATGAAAGCTACCGAGGATGCCATCGCCACCAATCAAGACCCTTTGCTTGTGGAGGATGGCTTTTCTATGTTGTAATTTTCTTTCTTTATGTTTCTGGTAATTGGATGTGAACAATTCTGCCTTTAAGGCATTTTAATTCAATGAAGACTCTTTTTGCTTATCTGCTTGATGTTTTGCCCGATGGGTTCATGCATTCATTTTATCATAGGCATCATGTATTCAATATTCATGATGTTTCTTTAACTGAAATAAATTTGAGTACAGGTGATAACCTAAAATGGTAACCACTTTCTAATGACCTTACCTCTGGAAGAAAATGAGAGATCAAAGAGTGCTTTAAAATCATGATAACGCTTCCGCTTGGTCGTCCCAAATACGCTTGAGGTTTATTGTCAGATTGTTAAGCATCACACCTTCATGCCAAAAACAGAAAAAAAAAAAAGCTCAGTTCTTCCTTGGATAGGTTCAATATGTCAATTAGCTCATCGCATGCCCCTCGATACACAAACCCATTTCTAAGATACCAAAGAAGGGTCAGCCTATTGTGGAGAAAGGATACCGCCAAATTGACTTCGACAGAATCATGGCTTACCTTTTCTTCGCCCACTCATTCGCAAAATTCCCAACCCCGATACACCATTGATCCTTGCTACTATTCAATCCCTTCTAACTCCCCAAACCTTCCCTGTTTCTCTCCTCACGGCCCATTCTCGGCGAGGGGGACACATATGATCTGTGAGATTCAACCCTCATCAATAAATATATAGGCAGGTTACTTCTCAGTATAGGGGAAGCCGAGTCTTTCGCCGATATTACCGCCAAGAGCATGTCCAAGTTCATCGAGAAACACATCTTTACTCGGTACAGCTTACCTTATCATATCCTTTTGGATAATAGATTTTAATTCCAAGGGGCAACCACCTAATTGATCAAGAGATATGGGTTTTAGCACTGCAAATCTTCGACGTGAAAGTCGCAAGCTTATGGGGCAACAAAAGCTACCAACCAATCTATCAAGAAATTTCGCTCTAAACCTACCTCAAGAATTAGAGAATGGGTCGATAAGCTACCATTAATCCTTCTAAGATGTCAAACATAGGTTAGGGTTCTCGCAACCCAAACGTCTTATCTTGTTGGTTTATGTGATGGAAACCATGATCCATGGGCAAAACCTAGATGAAATCCTTGAAAACTGCACTGAATCTAAGTCAAAGAGACCCCCATGGACCAAAGCGCATCTCAAACAGCTTAAACAGTCTTCAGATGTACCAACAATGCATGGCAAAAGTGTAAGCTAAGCATCAGGAGTATCTGTCAAAAGCTGATAATCTAGGTCTGAAGCAAGTATAGCCTACCGATACCGATCCAAGGGGGAAGTTCCAATCAGGTTAGGAAAGACTTCGCATATGCAGAAAGATGCTCGATACAAAGGGCATGAAGATTTTGGTCGGTAATGAGCTCGTATACCCTATCAATTAGAATCGGTTGAAGCGTTATCACATCTAACAAAAAAGAATCAAATCCAGAAAAGCGGCACATAAAAACACATAAAATAAATCACCCGGCGAGTGGTCCTCTACTGCTCGGGCAAAAATTAGGGTGTATCACACTGATCAGCATTCTACAAACCAATCAGGCAAAAGTTAGGGTGCAAGAATAGCCCGCTAGACTGAAAACCCAAAAAGGGCAGTCTAGGCAAAAGTTAGGGCAAAGTGAGCTAAGAGAGAGTGTTGGCTAGAAAACCTATATAGGCTAGTTAACACCAGAGTTTGGGTCAAAAGAAATGGTTATCATCATCATGTACTCAAACTTAATTCATTTAATTGAAATGACAGTTTACTAAATCCTTTATGTTTGTGCTTGAATGAATATATTGGGCCCAAAAGGTGAAATGTTGCAAGTAAGTCAAACGTGGGGTTCCATGCAGTCAACTCAATTTCTCAAAAGAAAAGAAAAGAATAATAACAAAAGGCAAAAATCCTAATAGGCTAGAAAGAATCGAGGTCTATGCAAAAGCCAGGAAAAGTTCGTTGGATTAAAAACCCAAAAAGGGCGGTCAAGGTAAAAATTAGGACATAAAAGCAATATGCATAAGTCTGATAGGTCCAACACAACGTTTGGGTCTATGCAAGAATTAAGACAAATACAAATGAAGGTAATAACTGCTGTCAGTCACATCGAGATATCTGCATTACCGTCATCAGCATCAGAGTGCCTGAATACATTCTCCGGTCTAATGGATTCGAAGGCTCAAATTCGCCCTCTATCATGCCACTCTAGTCTCGACCGTGACCAAGCATCAGGAAAAGTCTGCAATCTCCCTAACCATCCTTGGTAGAATTCATTGGTAGTGATAAAGTCCAGTCGCTCATTATCCAGAATCTTGAACTTTGCTTCGTGCGCCCCCTTGTCTTCGACCTGCTTGATCTAGCAACCAATTTGCAGTTGACTCACCGCTTTATGTGCATCGCAGCTTCCCTAATGATCCACCAAGGGCATTCTCACCTAATCTGCGCGATATCCCTAATCCTCCGCCAGGGGCATTCTTATCTTGCTCATGTCGTAAAGCAATTCCATGTAGTCTCTCTTTGAGCAAGTAACCGAGTTAAGCAAAATTGACCAGGCGAGTAGTAATGTAGCTTATATGTGGAAGATGATCAGTCCAAGCAGCTCATACATTCATGCATCCAGGTATAATATCCATAAATGTCATATCTTGTCTATTTTTCTATGATGAATTCTATAGGAAATAGAGCATGGGAAAGTATTCTCAAGCCATACACTCGACCTCTAAGCAAATACCCGTATCAAGGGGCATCCCAGCCAGACTCGGTGCTTGGCCTCAGCGGTACACCGTGTGGTATTCCCAGATGGACAACCAACTCAAGGATCCAAAATTCTAAGCTTAGAAATTTCTCCCAGGGGCACCTTAATGCAAATACCCAGGGGCATCTCGATGTAATCATCAAAGGCATCCCAACACAAGTTTCAAGCTGCACTCAAAGGGCATATCAGCTAGACCTAATGGATGGCTCGGCAGTTTCTCCAGACTCTCGAAAATCCTAACTCAATTTCAGTTTCATTCTTCCATTTTTATTGTTAATTGGAGAGGAAAAAATTTTTGTCTACAGAATCAATTAAGCGATAAAAATGCAACTTTTATCATTGACTAATGTCTCAAAACCTCCCTTATTAGGTACACCATACGGCAAACCCGGTGGACAACTAAAGCAAAGATTCAAAATTCAGCGCTCAAAATTCAAAATCTCGAGTCCATTTTTTAAGAGTCTGAGGTGACCGCAAAGGTGTTTGAGGGGTCCGAGGTGACCGTTAAATCTCGAGTCCATTTTTTAAGAGTCTGAGATGACCGCAAAGGTGTTCGAGGGGTCCGAGGTGACCGTTATATTTTGAGTCCATTTTTGAAGAGTCTGAGGTGACCGTAAAGGTGTTTGAGGGGCCTGAGGTGACAGTTATATTCTGAGTCCATTTTTTAAGAGTTCGAGGTGACCGCAAAGGTGTTCGAGGGGTCCAAGGTGACCGTTAAATCTCGAGTCCATTTTTGAGTCCGAGGTGACCGTAAAGGAGTTCAAGGGGTCCAAGGTGACCGTTATATACCGAGTCTTTTTTTTAAAGAGTCCGAGGTGACCGTATAAATGTTAAAAAGTTTGAGGTGACTACAAAATACCAAAGTACCCGATACAACCAATAACCCATCTCAAGTCCATTAGGGGCAACGAAGGCAATGCTGATCCATCTCCTAAATCTATCTGGCTATTGATAGGTCTATTTATGGCAATCCCAGAAGACAACTGGTTCAAGAATCCCAACCTCAGGTATAACCTTCTATCCCTCCCTCTTTTGTGAGATCATATTGGACCCGTTAAATGGTAATCTTACGAGGGGCAGCCTGTGTGCACGGGCTTTTCGGTGACCCGTGGAATGATGATGACATTTTTGCTCTAACCTTTTATGATCTAGTTATTCTATTCTTTCAAAATCAAATTGCATTTGGCAAGTTCTTTGTTGATGAATTTGTGCCTTTGACCCCGATTAAAAATAATTAACTTGCGTTTAGATTAACCGTTTCCCTTCCTCGCGCGTAGTAATTTGCTTTGCCATTTTCCATAAGATCCAAACATTTTCAGCGAGTATAATTTATATTGTTGGATTCTTGACTCTTCGAGCTTTCCAAAATGTCAATAATTGCCTTAATTGGATAACTGTAGTGTAAGTTATGAGCATTCGAAGTTCGACCTTTGCCGGGCTCGTGTCCCTTGCCTTAGCCTTAGGTTGCCCTCTCCCCGCCGGTGGCCCCGCTCCAGCGACGACGGCTGGCACCGACGCCGAAAGGTGGGGCTGCGTGACACGGTCTCCCATGCATGGGAGATCGTGCTGCGGCTCCCCTAGGCCGCATCACTTGACGCGGCCTAAATCTAGCCGAGTCAAGTGACACGGCCTGGGCCGGGCCTCGTTGCCTAACAAGGCTTGCCACATCAGGTGACGCGGCTTGCTACGTCAGGTGATGCAGCCTTGGCCTGGCCACGTCGGTGATGGGGCCTTGGCGTGGGGTCTTCTGGGTTCTGCTTTTTTCGGGTTTTGCTTGCCCTGCAAGTCGGGTTCCGCAATTTTTCTATCAAATTTAAACATTTGGAGGATTAATCGAGAGATTTTACACTTTCTAGGCTCTATAAAAACCCTAAAAGTCCACATTTTAAGGACTTTTGGCTGATTTTTGAAAGAAATTCTGATTTAGAGTTTAAAGACATTTAGGAGGAATTAGTCTCATAAAGTGGTGGAAATCTAACCATCTTAATTTTCTAAGCTTTATTAGGCTTCATTCTTTAGCTAAAAATTAAAATCAATCAGAAATCTTAGGTAAAAACTAATTTAAATAGGATTTAGAGACTTTTTTCCTTACAAATCACAAAATCCTTGCTAAATTAGTCACTGTTTCGTCGGGTTTCATCACAAATCCGTCACAAAGCTTGCCAGACGTCTGGTTTGAGTCTCGAGGGTGGATTCACGACCTTTAGGTAACTTCTTGAGTTCCAATCTATTTCATTTAATTATTTATTGTCTTTTGCAGTGTTTTTAGTTGGTTTTTCGGGCGTTTGGCCCTTATTTTCGACCTTTTGTGATTTTCCGGCGAAACTCTGGCTGATCCGGCGAACATCAGGCCGCCTGAGCGACATGGCTGGCCGACTCAGCGAGTCAGCCTACCATGTCACTCAGTCGGCCTATGTGTCACTCAAGCGGCCAATCGCTTTTTACCGGATTTTCTTAGGTTTTTCCCCCCAAACTGAAAAACCAAATTTATTTTAGCATTTTAAGTCCAAATCTACTGTAATAATATAGAAAACGACTTGAAGTGTCAATAATCTTGGGTTTTCAAGCACAAAAATGTCGATTCTTGCTTGTTTAGATACTTTTTTCGATAGACCACTTCAGTGGGAAGAAGGCTGACTGAGTGTCATCTTGGCCACCTCGCTGAGTCAGCCTACTGTGTCACTGAGTTGGCCTACCACCTCTCTGAGTCGGCCAACTGGTAAAAAAATCCAAATAGTCCCCATTTGTTTATTTTGTATTTTTGGCCTTGTTTTGTCGTTTTAATTCATTTTCAGCCCTAGTTTTCACCCAAATTTTTTTTTCAAAATATCGCAAATAATCTGAAATTAATTAATATAATTTTTAATCTGTTGGAATTATTTTATTGTAATTAAATTGGTCAAATCTTCATTTTAAGGGCCTAAAAATGACCCTTTTACTAAATAAATGCCTAATAAATCTTTTTATCCTAAATGAAAACCCCAAAAATATTCTGTAAATACTAAATCTATTTCTAGGTTTCTTAGTTTAGTGAATTAATTTTTTTAGGTTGTTTAGATGCTTATTTAAATGCCCAAAAATTGTGTTTTAGTCTCGGAAAAATTCAAAAATACGTTTTCTCTAGGTTATATGTTTATTTTCTACCGTTTATTCATTTATGCCTTGTTTATTATTCTTCGCATATGTCTTTTACCTCGTTCGGAGCCAGGTCCGAGTCAGTAAGCTCGGTTAAAATTCGATTTCGCCCCTTTATTTATTTATTTATCTGCTTATTTATTTTTCCGCATTAGAAAAAATGTATAGATATTCGTAAAGCCTTGTAATAATTATTTTATTTACTTTATTTATCGCTTTTCGTATGATGTATGACATACAAATCGAAAACTCCCAAGCAATAACTGGATTTAAATCACATAAGAACCAAAGTCGCATTTATTAAAACATAAATGACTTGATTTAAAAATTGAAAAGTAAGCAACATCATCCGAACTTAGAATCTCTGTTTTAAGGTATGGTCCAACCACCCGATGGGAATATCATACCCAAATTCCTGGTGGAGCTTAACAGGGTGGCGACTCTATCTTGAAATACAGGATTTCAAGTCTCGTATCCCTTAACACGCAAATTGGACTTAAACTCAACTTCAACATCATTTTCATCATTATTTTCATCACGCCTAAAATAAGGATTCTCCCTTAGCATGCTTCACAGCGCTCATTGATTTTCCACCCCCCCCCCCCCCCCCCCGTGCTATGCATCTCACGTAGTCCTCGCGGGCAAGAAAATGGTCGCCCGCTCACAGCGCGGCCTGGGCCTGCAAGGGAGACCACGCCACAAAAGGTCTAGGCCGCGCCGCCGACACGGTCAGTGAGGCACGAAAAAGGGGAAAAGGTCGAGGGGATTAGACCTATGCAAAACTTTAGATTTCAATGACTTTTTTATTATTATTTTATTTTTTAATTTATTTTTAGGGGCAACGAAGGTCCAAAATTGTCAAAAGGCACTTTCCAAAAGTGATTCGAACTAGGAGATATGGAACAAAGGGGCCATAAAAGGTTGGAGCAATTTCCATCATCATTCCGCAGGAACACCGAAAAGCCTGTGCTCACAACTGATGTTGAAGAATTATCAACTGTTGCACCAGCAATTATGGCGACAAACTTTGAAACTATAGTTGATGAAGATGAACCACGATAACCTAGGATGCAAAGTTACAAGATTTCTATGATTTAACTAGTGGGGTACATCTTGTATGTCTTTTGGTAGATATTGAGAATATAAGCTTTGAAGAGGCAGCGTGAGACGAGAAGTGACAAAAAGCTATGGATGAGGGAAACAACACATGGAAGGTAGTGGAATTGCCAAAAGGAAGTCAACCAATTTGTGTGAAGTGGGTGTTCAAGAAAAAGATGAACGCTTAAGGTAAAATAAAGAGGTACAAGGCACAACTTATTGTGAAGGGATACAAGCAAAAAGTAGGAATTGATTACGATGAGGTATTTGCTCCTGTTGCAAGAATGGAGACAATCCGATTGCTAATTTCACAAGCAGCTCAATTCAAATGGCTGATATTTCAAATGGACATCAAGTTAGCATTCTTGAATGGTGTGCTTGAAGAAGAAATCTACATCGAACAACCACCCAGGTACATGAAACCCCGTAAAGAGAACAAGGTGTTGAAATTGGAGAAGGCTCTTTATGGGTCGAAGAATAATCGTATCGATGATTATTTCAAGAAGAATGAGTTCAAACAATGTCCCTACGATCATTCCTTTTATATAAATAAGAGTGGAGGAATTGTGTTATTTGTTTCTCTTTATGTCGATGACCTCATTTGTACGGAGAATAATGATCAAGTGATAGAATAGTTCAAGAAAACAATGACACAAGAATTCGAGATGACATATTTGGGCTTGATGAGATACTTTCTTGGTTTGGAGGTTAGACAAGTAGAAACGGGTATTTTTGTGACACAAGAACATATGCAAAAGAGATTTTGAAGAAGTACAATACTAATCATTGAGACCCGATTTCGACACCAATGGAACTAGGTACAAAACTTTTGAAGTTCGATAGAGGAGAATGAGTCGATGCAAGTAGATATCGAACCTTGGTAGGAAGTCTTCGCTATCTCACATCCACAAGACCAGACCTATCATTAAGTGTTGGCATAGTAAGTCGGTTCATGGAGGAGCTAGTTTATTCATATTGGAAGGCATTAAAGTGAATTTTGTGACATGTTAAAGAGATGGATTCGCTCGGGTTATTTTACTAAAAAGTAGATGAAATCAAGCTGATGGGTACACAGATAGCGATTGGTGTGGTGATATTAATGATCAAAAGAGTACTTAGGATACGTATTCTTCATGGGTGATATAACTTTTACTTGGCTTTCAAAAAAGCAACCAATCATTACACTCTAGACATATGAAGTAGAATATGTGGCAACATCTTGGTGCGTATGTCATGCGATATGGCTCATAAATTTGTTGGGAAAGTATGAGCAACAGCAATTAGGTGCGACTGTGATACGAGTTGACGATAAATCAACAATCAAGTTGGCGAAGAATTCGGTGAATCATGAAAGAAGCAAACACATCGATGGTCGCTTTCATTTTATCTGAGATCATGTAATAGAAGGAAATTTTGAATTGGTGCATGTGGCAAGTTGGAACCAAGTTGCTGATGTTTTCACAAAACCGCTACCAACGGTACTTCTCAAAAATTGTGAGAAGCTGCTTGACATGAAAGATGGTAGAAGAATTTAAGTTTACGGGGCAAATTTATTAAATAAACTTAAATATAATAAAATGAATCATAAAGGCCAAAGCCACATCATCAAAGAAGAAAACAAACACAGAAATAAATCAACAACTAAACGTATGAGTTTTACATTTTTTGCTGCAATGTTTGGAGTTACAATATTTAGATTTTAATATTCAAGTTTTTGGAATTAAGAGTTAAGAGTTATGGTTATGAGTTTGTAAACTCTATATAAAGAGTTTGTTTTACCATTTGTAGGAAAAAAATAAAGATAAGAAAGAAGAGTTAAGCACTGAAGAGTGTTTTGTTGAATGTCTTTGAAGTGTCTTTACTTTTGGGCAATATTTTTCTTTGTTGATTGCCCATTTTTATTTGAGCGTTAGTTTTCAGGCCAATTGGAAAAGAGGAGAAGGAAGGGAGAAGGTATCTAGTTCTCATATGGCAAAAAACTGGCGATTGAATTCCAGATAAAATACTAGCACCTAAACATCTCGGAATCCGATATTTCTGCGTCTTTTTTCAGCAGCTTCAATTTGAATACTAAGAAAAATACGTCATAGTCAAGGTAATTGAGTAGGCATCGATTTGAGTTTGGTTCTTAACTGGCAAGCATATTTTGCAAGCTTGTAAAACTAAGGGATAAAAGAGAGATATTAATGAACAAATTGAACAAGAGATTACATCAGAAAATTACAAAGACAGAAGACAGAAGCGTCAAATTGCAGAGATGAATCGAAGGAAGCTTCAGTTTGAATTGGTGTTATCAGTGGCGGTGCCAGAATTCTACAGCCGCAAGGGCGAAAAATTTATCGAAAATATCTAACAAAAAAGTTCCGATCGACGAAAATAATTTCCGACCGGCGAAAAAAATCTCCGATCAATAAATTTACAATAAAACTATTAAAATGTTAAAATGTAATAAAAGATACCATTTGGCATGGACCATGTATTAGAGGGCTCGTACCCAATAGTTAAATCAAGGCTTATGAGACCCACTAACCACCCCCATACTTCTATGAAAGGAGGACAAACTCACACATAAGGGAGACATATAATGTAATTCTCTCTAATATCCCTCACACACCCCTTCCAACAACACTTAATACAAATAAACGGAATCACTTCCTACTAGCAGATCAACTATGTCACCATTCAATTAGTCCAAATGAAAATAAGTTCCATTATTAGATGGCGATTTTTTAATAATCAACTTGTCCATGTTCCAAAATTCCTAAAAATAAAAAACAAATACTTATTTCAATACAAAACAATTAATCAATAAAAAAATAAAATAGATGATATATAAATCCAAGGCAAAGCAGAAGTAATACGGATTGAAGGGTTCTGCTAAATTGAAACACTAATTAAAATCCAACTCTTCCCCTTATATTTTATAATATCTATAATATATTCTTTATATAATAAAATTAATAATTAAAAATAAAGCCATTTTAAGAAAGACACATAATCCACTTTACTTTACACATAATAAATCAAAACATAAAAAAAAACATAGAATTAAAATCTCCAACAATAAACACAACACAACAAACCAGTATAAAAAATAAAAAACCAATTACAGAAGTTAAGGGTAAGCATTTGAGATTTAAAAATCAATAAACCTGATTCAGCGTTTGCCTTCCTCAAACTCAAAGTATAGAGAAGAGAACGATGGCGGTCTCAGGCTTAAAGGACGAAGTCGTCGTCGGAACTCGGCGGCAAAATCTCCGATCAATTGTTTAAAAGCAAGGAAGGAATTGAAAGACCCAAGTTTATGAGGTGTGACTTTTGAACTGATCTGCCCATTTCTTTGATTAATCTTAAATAATTACTTCTAATTTTTTTTAATTTTTCAAAGGCAAAACGACGTCGTTTTACTCTTTAATTTTAAAAGGAAAAACGACGTCGTTTTGATGGCATTAATTAAAAAGAAAAAGAATAGAGATGCCTTCTTCTTTACCCAGCCATACTTACATCTCTCTGCAGAAGCATTCATGGGAGCTCTGTAAAGATAAAGCACGCCGAAAAATTCCATTAATATGAACTTTTTCGACCTCTAGAGGTCAGCTGCCTCTGCAAGCCTTCTAGAACACCGTCCCTAGGTGTTACTAAGAGGAGATGAGGTTTATGAGAGGAGAATATTGCGTGTAAATATAGTATCAGAATATTATTGTCAAAGATTTCAATTGACATTCAACAATACAGTCGAATATTATATTCACTATAGGGCATTTGAAAGTTTTTGAATGGATTAGTTAAGCTATTCATAAAGAGGGTTCAGTGGGTTTTGTACAACGGCTTTTTAATTCTCTTATTGTATTCCCTCATATTTTTTATTTCAATTTTCTACCAACGTTAAAAATACTGTTCTTCATCATTTCTATATTTCATAAAAATAACTTCGTCAATCAAATAACCACGATTATATATGTATCTATATTTAAAAATTTACAATGGTTATATATAAAAAATATGTCATGGCGGAGCTAGAATCTGGAAGAAGATGGGCGAAATTTCAATGAAAAAATTTCACGGGAAACTCTTGTTCACTTATCGTGGCAATTTCAACAAAGTATCTTAAATTTTTACAGTAAAATAATAATACATTCTCATTAATACAAATTATCTTAATATATCACATAATTCATTTAAAATTTATAAATTGATTAAAGGTTGTATCAATATAAGTTTGGAATTTTTAATTGAACTTTTAATCTACTAATAATAGAGAAAATAAATTATAAGTAATAAAATACGAAGTAATGTGTAAAACCATCAAACTATAAAACTAAATAAATTAAATAGTTAAAATATACAAAATTATGATTGACAAAAGACCAACCAGAGTTGTCAGACCCGACCCGGCTTGGCCGGTCGGACCAAAAAAACCTGAATCAGGTGACTAAAACGGATCGACTCATGCTAAAATCCAGTCATTAGATGATCAGCTGAAAATTCGATGACCCGATCGGTTGAACCGGTGATCCGGTGACGGGTTATTGGGTCAATGGTTTAAATTTTTTTTGTTTAATGTTTAAATAAACATATATTAAATTGTAGCTCAGAGAGTATACGATTTTAAACTTTAATGAAATTAATTTTAACTATTTTTTTTACTCTTAATGTCCATCTTTTCTAAAAAAATTATGTTATGATATAAAATTTGTAATAATTAAATTTATGTATTCTCTTAAAACTAATAATTTTGATTTTTTTATTTTAACTATTAATTATAAGTTTTTTTTATCGTATTTTATGCTTCCCTTTTTACTATTTTTTACATTTCAATCTTGAATAGATTAACTTCATTTTATTTTAAATATAAAAATTATTAGTTTGTCATATTTTAATATTCTAAATATTGAAAATAATAATTTTTTTAACAAATTTATTCTCGGTTCAACCCCAGTTCAACTTTAATTGATCCATCGACCCTTGACCCTCTACCTTCACCGGATCGAGTGGCCGGGCCGGATTTGACAACCATGAGACCAACAATGTCCGTTAACTTAACAAAAGAAAGATGAAACAAAAAATAACAAAGAAACACGGAAAAAAAACTTAAATATATTTTTGGATCATGTTTTATAGCTTAAATGGCTTTTAGTGTCTGATTTATTGAAGTTGCCTATTTGGCGTTTGATGTATTCATTTACTACCTATTTGGTATCTGACGTATTCAATATTTGCCTATTTGGTGTCTGATCTATTTAATTTAATACTTAAGTATCCATCTAGCAACACAAAAAATGTGAAATACATATATCGTCATGTCAAGCATGAATATATTTTGATGATCATGCATAGAATTATCGACCTTTAATGGTCCATTAAATTATCGTACTCAAATTTGTTATGTTGGACACCAAATAGGCCATAAAGGAATACATCAGATACTAAATAGGCAATTTCAATAGGGCACCAAAATGACATTGAAGTTAGGGTAAAGTTCAAAAAAAGTATCACGTGGTTTCACTCATTTACAAAATGGGGTTTGAGGAATTCTTTTTTTGGCAAGTGAGCTTCGTGGTTTAAAAAATTAGCAAAAAAATGATTTTCAATATTAAATTGTATCATGATAATGGGTAATCTTTTTATTTTTATCTAAAATTTTATGGATTGGTTTATATAAATGTAATACCCTGGTAATTTTTAAATTTTTTTTAATAGTATAAATAATTTTTTAATTAAAATATGATTATAAACTTTTAAAAATTGAAAAAAATTTTTAACTTATGATGTATAATTTTTAAATAATAATATTAAAATATAAAAATATTAAATTAATTAAATATATACGTAACACAACTATTTTGATAAAAAAAATATTTTTTTATCTTATTTTTACCAATTTTTTTTGAAATCTCACCTATTTTGTAAAAGAAAATTCTCAATTGTAATTTTTTTAAAAGCTATAGAATAAGAGCAGAAGGGTTTTAAGTCCAAAAAAAATAGGCTCATATGTTTACTTAATTGAAATGGACCAACTTTAAAAAGGAACAAGAAAAGCACATTTCTGGCCATCAACTCAGGCTAGAAAATATCTAAAGCAAATATTGATTGGGCTTGAGAGACATGTAATAGGGCCTTGAAGCCCACCCATATTGGATTTGTCTCAACTGATATCAGTGTCACTAATGAATTGGTGATATCGAATTGGTTCATATCTCAGGTTAAGTTTTCCTTGCGCTGCCACTGCTCAATTAAGTCCACACAGATGGATATTGAAATTGCTCAGCTAATTCTGTATCACAAGTTTTAAAAATATGAACAAAAGGTAATTTAACTACTAGTACAATATTAAAATGTTCTTTCTTTCCCTGGTAATTTACGTTAATATTACATAAATTATATGCCTCGAGTGGAAATGTTTTTTCCAATTTAATGTAAGCGCATTTCGGAATCTTTTTATAAAAAGATATCGGCTCGTAATTAATCACTAAAAAAAATTCACTTGAAACTTTTACTAGTAAGTAATTAATCATGTTCTGCAGTATTTTGTGTTGCGGACCCTAAAAGCCCGAGTTCGTAGCAACCTAAGGACATCACATATCCCCACAATGATATGGTATTGTCTACTTTCGGACTAAGCCTTCATTGATTTGTTACCGAGTTTTACCCTTAAGTCGATGGGAATATTTTCTTGCTTATATATACTCATGATTCACCTTTTCTTCTAGTCCATGTAGGATTTTTGTTAACTGGGGTATTAACAAGCTAGATACTTTGCAAACAGTTTGTGCTCGACTTGATAGAACTTGACTCGAGTTTTCAATTGACTCGAGACATTATCAAGCTTTCTAAGATTCAGCTTGAAAGCTCGTATAACCATAACTTATAAATTATAAATTTGTATTTATTTATACATGTGTTATTACATAGTATATAAGATTCATGTATGTAAAATTTGTTGTCAAGATAAATAAATTAAAATAGAAGCAGTGAAGGTGGTAGAGTTCGGGTGGAATGAAGGCTCACTTAGGTTTATAAGCTCGCAGACTTGAGCATAATTAGTTTGTCACGAGTTCGAGCCGAGCTTAAAAATACAAAGTTCGACTAGCTTCAAGCTGAGCCGAACTGGATCTTTATCGTTTCCAAACCAAGTCGAGCATAGTTAGGCTGGTTTGAGCATGATTCGGCTCGTATACATCCTTAGTCCTATCTAATCTCTTTTACACAGTTGCTCAGCTGAGTTTAAAGCTCAAAACCATGTCAATTTTAGTAGAAATATCTCGAAACCATTGGTTACTTCAAACTTTTGTGACCCTCAATTCACCCCTCCCTCGTGCCCAGTGAACCAAAATTACATACAAAAGTACCGTGATATAGTATTCTTATTAACTGGTTGACCTATAAGTATTTGCCTATCTGGCTAATTAACACTGTCACTCAATTATGAATGTTATTGTCGCCCAGCTTTTACCCCCAAAAAAAAGGAAATATTTTAAGATGTGATATCAACCATTTCACAAGCAGTAAAAAAAGAATCTGTTTAAGCAGACAATAAGTAAAGGTGAAAAATAGACAAGATAAGATAGAAGAATAGACTATGGACATGAAAATGAAAATGAAAATGAAAATGAAAAAAGACAAAGCATAACAGCTTTGACCAGCAGCTAATATCTTTGTCTTTTCCTCCCTCACTGAATCTTCCTTTGCTCGATTCTTCTTTTGTTTTCTTACAAGGGTCGTACCGTACCTGCTCTTTTTTTAAACTCCACCCATTTCATATCATAATTATATCTATCCAACTACTTTTTTTTCACTTTAACTCATTTTTCTTTTTTATATTTTAAATATGATAATAATAATAATAATAATAAGAATAATATTCTTTTGATATTTTAACAAGTTGATGAAATTTCCGTTGGTTAACCTTTTTATTTTATTTTTTTAATATAAATAGTCCAATGATCTTTTGTTCCGAGACTATTCAAAATATATGTCTTCTATTCTCACATTAACATGTATGGACCAATAATATATATGAAGACCAGCAACTGTACTCATTATCTTATCAACCCCTTACAAGCTCCACATATCTTAATATGTGAATCTAACTCTGTCAAAATATATGCCTCACATTACAAGGATTTTTTCAATCATTTGAGAAGCTAGAAAGCTCACAAATTGATAAATTCATATATTGATGTGGTATATTGGATGCTATCTTTTATAGTTTAAATCATCCGGGGGCAAAACAAATATTAATTTTGGGTGGTAAATATTATACTCCCACTATATTTTTTTACTTGTCTTTCTACAAGCTTCACGCTTCTTAATAAATTCATTTATTAAGAATATGAAAATACTGGTTTACCCTTGTATCTCAAATTAATGCCTTAATTTTTCAACCCAAGTGCAAAGAATACCAAGGACATAGTTGAAAGAATAATAGAAAAAGTACCTCAAAAAGTACAAATAATAAATATTTTAGTAATCTAATTTTAGACTAGAATACCTATCTTAGAAAGATGGAGGGAGTAATAAACAAATTGTTTGATTTAAAAGCAGCTTATAGGTTAAAACCAAAAAACAAATTTTCATAGTAAAATAAATTTAAAAACCTTAAATAAAGTTAATTACATCCAGTTTCACACTTACTTTTTATGTTTATGGCATCTACTTTTTAATTATAAGTAATTTAAAATTATTTATTAAAAAAAAGTGAGTTTGGACTCGCCTATCATATATTTTTTTTTGTTAAAAATATCATATATGTGAGGCTATCAAGATTTAAACACTCCACTACTTAATTTAAAAGGTTTTGGTACCGGTAAACATTGCCATAAGAGAAAAACGGTAAGGACTCAGGCTCTATTCTTTTGAACTATAGTTCAATTCAGTTCAGTTCAGTTATGCTTAATTATAAATTTATACTGAAATAAGTTCAGTTCAGTTTAATTTCAACCAACTTCAATTCAGTTCAGTTTAACTTTTAAAAGTTGAAAAGAACAAGGACTCAATCCTCAAAGTGGTGGTGCCTTATGGGAAGATGACTATGAACTATTGAGATACAAACAAATGTCCGACAGCCATTAGAAAGGAGATTGAATGGTCTATAAGCATGAACTATATGCATGAGGCCTTTTGGGGTGTCAGAGTCATGCTTCATTATTAGCACTGATGTAGATGAATTATCAAAATATCAAATAAAAGGGGTTTGAGCAGTTGATCACCAATATATAATTCGTGAAACCGCTAGTACTCTACGTAAAAAGTGTCTGTCAATGTGATCAGGGATGGTACCAGACCCAAAATGGGGTGTGGCACTCCAATTTAAAGTCAAAAAATAGTTAGCATTCATATAGGATAAAGTATAGTTCATTATCAATACAATATAACAAGTACAAAATAAATAGTATAATAATTGAATAATAGGAGTGCATGTACTTTATACCGTTGAAAACTTGAAATTGCAGGCAGAGACAAATAATAGCTCTAAACAAATTAATTAGGTTAGGATATAATGGTAATAATGGTATAATGGGCTTCATATTGGGCCGGATTTTGTCGTATGAATTGAGCCCAATCGAAAACGTAATTAATATGAGAAAATTGTAAGAAATATAGGGGTTGGCTAAATATTTATCTCTTTCCCTTTATTTTTTTTAAATAATTGTTTTGTCAGCTTTTAAATTTTCTCTTTTCATCCTATACATTCTGCCATTTCCTTCTTGCCCATGGGATTTCTTCCATTTTTTTTATTTTTTTTACTTTGTTTTCCATTTATCTCCAAACTGTTGATTTTTTCAATATGCCGCTTCAGAGTTTTTTTTTCGTCTAGTTTTTATCTTCGAAACGCCATTCATTGTGATATATTTTTTCCAAACTTTTCGTCACCTGGTAAAATGCTGGTGAAATGATGGTATTTTGCTGGTAAAATGCTGGTATTTTGCTGGTATGAGATAGTTTTTGTTTGATCTCTTTCATAAAATGCACATTTATAAGTTTATTTCTTCAAATCTAATATTTTGCTGGTATCTTGTTGGTAAAAATCACTTTATACCAAAATTTTACCAGGTATGAAAAATAAAACTAAACATAAGCATCTATTTTATGAAAGAAACCAAACAAAAGCACTTTATATCATCATTATACAATCATTATACAAGGTGTGAAGAACTCCAAATATAAGCATCTATTTTATAAAAAAAAATCAAACAAAAACCACTTTATACCATCATTTTACCATGTGTGAAAAATTAAACTAAACATAAGCATCTATTTTATGAAAGAAATCAAATAAAAGCCACTTTATATCATCATTATACCAGCATTATACAAGGTGTGAAGAACCCAAATATAAGCATCTATTTTATGAAAGAAATTGAATAAAAACCACTTTATACCAGCATTTTACCATATGTAAAAAATTAAACTAAACATAAGCATCTGTTTTACGAAAGCAACCAAACAAAGCAAAATATCAGCAAAATACCAGCATTTCACCAGGAAAATACGAGCACTTTATCAGGTGACGAAAAGTTTGGAAAAAAATATATCATAATGGTTGGCGTTTCGAAGATAAAATGAGGCGAACAAAAAAGTTTAAAGCGGCATGCCAAGAAAATAAATGGTTTGAAAGATAAATGCAAAATAAGAAAACAAAATACAAAAAAATATGTCCTGTACCTGAGTTGTTGGAGAGGAAGGTATTTATGTTATTGAGGCTTGTGAAACATATTTATGTTGTTGAAGCTTGTGGAATTAGACACTTATATTGTTGACCAAACTTTTAATGAAAATTATTGTTGGGCTTTGGTACGGTTATGTACTTTTCTCATTAATCTGTCCTTTTCACTCTCTTCCTCGTCATTTTTGTTCAGCCGCCAAGCATCACCCCCCTCCATTCTTCATGACAGTGTGGCACAGCTAGGGTGGTCTTCGTATTTTCGGGGCTTGGGTTGTGGTCGGTGCCGCACCAGGCCACACCCTGCAGCCGTCCTTGAGTGTGATGAAATATGTGTCAGTGGACGGATGATGATCGGTTGAGGAGAGAGTCAATAATACTTTATTGAAGGGGATGATTATTAGGATGGGAATAAATGTCTCACATCTTTTTTAAAGGAGAATGGATGATTTATATGCATGAACAATTTCTTCATTAATATGAGAGCTTTTGGGATAAAACCCAAAAGTAAATTCAAGATTTGAATCCAAGATGAATAATATCATATCATTTGGGGAATACGTGGACATACATAAAAGGATATTGAAGATTTTACATTAGGAGAGATTTTGATTACTGAAGCAATTGAATTAAGTTATAATAATTTGGACTGAGATTGGTAAATTAAAATTAACATGAGTGTAAATGATTTTTTAAAAATATTTTAACTCGTTGGGATTATAATAATAATAAAAAAAAATCACATCAACTCCATCATATATGAATTCTAATATATAACCTTTAAAATTACAGTTTTAAGGCTCAACCACTGTAATAACACATTTACTTTTAAATGATTTTATAGTAACTAACTACGGTTTTATATATAGAAACAGTCAGTTCCTGAGTTCTTAAAATAATTTTATTGTCCGTAAGTTTTATAATTATCAATTGATTAATCCTTTTGTTAATAATAATGCATGATCAAACTACAAAATAAGACCTAATACATACTAACTCTCTTAAGTTAGCTATGATTACTTTTTCTTATTCAAATTTTTAATGAATTTTCATTAAGCGTATTTCCCCACCTCAATAAGACCAAAAATTTCCAATCTTTTAAAAGATTCTTTTTATAAATAAATTAATTCTGAACCAAAGGATTCTTAAACTAAATATTTTATGAGGCGTTTGGTTCATATAAGAAAAGAAGAAGAGAATTAATAAAGGGTTTTGTAACTCTTCAATTCATTTATTATTATTTAAATTAAAAAATTTAATTTTTTATTATTATAATAACAATAACTATACATAATATTAATTAATTAATTATAATAAATAAAATTATTATTTATTAATTATTATTATTTATTAATATTAATGTTATATTTATAAAAGTTATAAAAATAGTATTAATATTAATAATATATATTATTATAATATTAAAATTTATTATTATCTAATATATTACTATAATAAATATTATTAATAAATAATATTTACTTAATCATATCATTATATATATTATAATAATTATTAATCTTAACTTATATTAATAGAAACAATAGTGAGTATTATTTTATAAAACTATTTTAAAATTATTATATAAAATAAAATTATTATTAATATTAAAAATAAATATTATTATAATAAATAATTATTATATAAATAAATTTAAATATTAATATAAAGTGATAAATTGATAATTATTATAATAAAGAATATTAATATTAATAATTATTTAATAATATTTATAATTATAAAATTAAATATATAAATTATTATTTAATATTATTATTTAAAATAATTATAATTATAATAATTATAATATTATTATTATTATTTAATATATATATATATATATTATGATAATATTATTTCAATATAAATAATATTAATAATTATTTTTATTTATTATTATTAGTTCTATAAAATAATAATATTATTTATTATAATATTATTATAATAATAACATTTATTAATATATTATTATTAATTATTGAATAATATTATTATTAATTATTATATAATATTATTATTATTAATATTTATATAATATTAATTTTTAATTAATATATAATATTATTTTTAGTTAATATATATTATTATTATATTATACATATATTTATAATAATTATTTTAATTGTAAAATAATAATCAGATAATAATAATAAAGAAAGATAAAAAAATGGAATGCTAATACTTATTAGAGTGGGGGAAATGGAAAGACCGTAAAAGGAGTAATCTTATCACTTAATATGGGTAATGAATACAATTCCTTTGTCCAAACAAACAGCAATAAAGGGAATCAGAAAACTTATATGAGCACCCCCAACCAAACGCCCTTTCCTGAATACCCCCAACCAAACGCCCCCTTAGTTCTAGGACTTGTATTACTTTTAATGCAAGTTATTATAACAATTTTTGCACTTTTGCTATAAAAGTTTTTGGTGTTTAATATTTAGGGTAAATTTAAAAAAAGTACTCTAAGGTTTCATTCATTTGCAAAACAAGGTTTGAGAATTTTTTTTATAGAATGGGGTCTGTGGTTTTAAAAAATTGATAAAAAAAGGATAAAAAATAATTTTTGTTCAGAGTGGTGATATTACATAAAATATTTTGATCAATTCAATATTCTCATAGTTTAACCTTATTATTTAAAAATTATACGTCACGATTTGAGTAAGTTTCAGAGATTTTTTTTTTCATTTTTATGATTTGTTAAAGTTTATCATCACATTTAAATTTTAAAAAAAAATATGTGCACCATTAAAAAAATTCAAAAAGTATCATTGATGTGTATTGTATTTTTTATTAACCGGTAAACAAAATTTTGGATAAAACTGAATAAGATTACCCATTGCCATAACATATATAATTTAATATTGAGAATCCTCGTTTGCCAATTTTTAAAATCACAGACCCTATTTTGTAAAAAAAATTCTCATACCTCGTTTTACAAATGAGTGAAACCACATGTTACTAGTTTGCCCTAATATTTAATACAAGTTAAACTACCATATCTAATCTTTTTACACACAGTTTTAGAGGTGTGCAGAATCGAACCGTAATCGAAACCGAATAAAAATAATCGAACTGAATCGAATTTATTTTATTTCGGTTTCAGTTTATAAAATTCTTAAAAAATCAGATTTCAGTTCTGTTTCGATTTTTATAATAAAAACCTAAATAAAATCGAACCGAATAAATTAATAAATATTATATTTTAATATATATTTATATTATATCTAATACGCTAATCATATTCACGATATACAACATACTAATTAGTAAACAATAATATCAAATATGAGATTTTAACTTAAGTAATCCTAGTTAGGAAAAAATTATTTCCCTTTGCAACTTTAGGAATTGGACTAATTCATTAGATATGCATGTCATACCACTTGAATTAGTAACTTTTATGTATCAATATTTATATTTGCTGTTGTAAATATAAATTTTAAAATCTAATTACCATCAAATTTAACACATATTAAGATAAAATTATTTTAAATCTCTCTCATATAATCCTAAAAAACTAAATTGCAAATTATTTTAAAAATTATAGAATTTGAGCTATTTGGATATAACCGAATTGAATCAGAACCAAATTATATTCGGTTTGATTTTAATTTTTAAATTTTTACAAATTCGAATTTTAGTTCGATCCGATTTTTAAATTGAACCGATATTTACTTACCCGTACAAAGTTTCACCTTTTAAATTAGGTCCCAAAAGTGTCTGTACTTGATATCAAGAAACAATTCATCCACACACACTTAGGAGTCAAGTTGGTTTGAAAGCCTCCACTCAAAATATATCAATTAAGATATTAAATAATTGATCATCAACATTCATTTAACAATGATATATGATAATAGTTAGCTACAATAAAGAAAAATCCATCAATAAAATAAACAATTCAATAATAAGTGAAAAAATATAACAGAATTCATGTTCATGCCCTTAAATAATCCACTCATTACTGCTAAAGTGTTGGGTCGGATTGCATGAAATACAAGTACACTATGTATCTTTTGTTGAAGTTGATTATGTTAATTTTTTTTTGAAAAAATAAGAGTTTTATATTATTTTTAAAAGAAATTATTTTATGATAATTTTATTGAGAAAATATCTTTAGTTAAAATATTTAATTATGATCGTTATTGATTTTAACTCTTTCATAAAAGAGAGTTTTAATTATGATTAATTTTATAACGGTTCTATTTTGATTAAATGTTTGTAACCCCCGTCGGTTATAGTTTTAAAGGCATCATACTTGTTATTTTGTAACAACCAAACTTTTATGACCATAAACTCTTTTGTTTACTTATAAAAAGGCTGGCCGGGTTTTCCTTGTGAGATATGTTTCTAATTTTTACTCTCTTATCTCTCCCTCTTTTCTCGATATGATAAGCATTTCTGATTCATGTACCCAAACTAAAATCGAGTTTGAAGGAGTTGTTTAATCTTGCGAGGAACTACGAAGTATCCTTTAAGGACAGAGTCTCCTACTCGACTCAACTCACCCTAACACTTAAAAGTTTGTTCTTGTTGTTTCAGTGATGTTTCAAGTAGTTAAGATCATTATTTATAGCTTTTGGAGGTCATTTTCGGTTTCAGCGGAAAGTGTTGCCTCATCTAAGTAAACAGTTGCCTAAGTTGTGCATCTAGATCTACTGCAACAGATTCTGAACAATAAAGCGTTATCTTTGGTCCAGTTTCAAAACTAATGCAACAGTTTCTAAAAAGGATTGCCTTTCATCCAGTTTGCCTCCGGATCAGTTTGCCTCGGGATCTGTCCGGATCAGTCTGCCTCTGAAAGTGTTGCCTCCAGAAGTGTTGCTTCAGATCCTGCAATAGTTTCTTATCAAAAAGCGTTGCCTATTAACTTGCGACTCCGAAAACAACTCTATAACTATATTCTAGAGAGCAAATTTTCAAACAGTTTTGAACTAAATAAATCTGAATTCACATTGCTAATCTATAATTATTCATAATTGAATTGAATTTACTCATAAAAATTAATATGAATAATAATAAGTAATTAGAGCTACAACAAATCAAATAACAAATTGAAAAATTAAGTGGCCCCTAAAAAAGAAAATAAAAGGTGGAAGTGAAAGATTCCTAGAAAAGCAGGTGAAGTAATTGTCAACTAATCATCACCGCCATGGCCATCCTTCAATCCTCTGATTATGACTTCTTCTTTACACATTTATTTCTATAATTTCATTCATAAATATAAACTATTTCTATCACCAAAACAAACTACTCAGATTTCACCATATGATTCTGACAACTACTGCCCAGCTCTCCAATTGTGCCCTAATTGCATTTTGTTTGTTTTCTCATTTTCGTCGTAAAATTATTTTAATTTTCCTTATTAAGTATATATAAGTGTTATAATACTAATACAAGGCAATTAATTTAACGATAAAATATTTTCATATTTATGCCCATTTTTGCAGTGTCATATATTAAAAACCCATTGTTCAGGCCAACTTTTTTTTATGAATATCCATGAAATATTAATCTTAACGCTAAATGAATAAGAGTCTAATAATCCAATCAGAAAATAAATTAAAATTTCCAAATTGGAAATGGGGCATACCATTTATTGACCACATTCATAACATAAGAATGCTAGTAGTTCATTAGTTTTGGTCGATAAATAAAAAAATTATTAAATATTTTGGTGTAAAACAAAAAATATTCTCTGTGGGGGAAGGAATAATTGACAAAAACGCACAAGAACCACATCCGGCATCGTTTTGGGGCTCCGCCTATAAATCGTAGGTTGGGGCTACTCTATAACCAACTTGCATATCTCAACCCATGGTATATATTTCACCACCCACCGCCCTTCTTTAATTCTGATGCTCCTTCATATATATATTTCACTTTTATTTTTCTTCCTAAAAAATTCTGTCAACAATAATAATAAAGTATATTTTTTTCTAAAATTTTTTAAGAGATTGAGAGAATCCTGGATAATAGAGAAGATTTTATCGGATTTTACTTGTCACATCACCTTTTAAGTCAAACGGTTACATATCACGTTATTACATAATTAACATGTTATACCCATTTCAAATTTAAGAGCATTTACGCGAAGTGTGTTGGAGATGTTGGGGTTTATTTCACACGAAAAATAACAAGGGTTATGATTGGTGTATAAGTGGTGTAGATTGAGCTTTAACATAAGTCAATTGGTTTCGTGTTAGATGAGCTCAACTTCACTTATGCCCTCATTCAACCTATCAAGTCCAACACTCTCAAAGCCAATAGATTTTCCAATATAGCATAAGAGGAAGGCTTGATAGCCAGAAAATTTTGGGTTCCTATTAAAGTCCTGGTTGAGTTGGGCTAGCAGAAAAGATTAGACATGTTGATGACCTTGAGCTTCGGAGGAAATAAGCCAAAAAAAATGGTTGGTAAGTGGTCCAGGCCCAGCTGCATTTGAGGGAAGTGTTGGAGATGTTGAGATTTATAACAAATGGGAAACAAACAATGATAATAAGTGGTATATAAATGTGGTGTAGATTGGACCTTAACACAAGTCAATCAATTTTATATTTGATGGACTCAATCCCACTTATATGTTCATTCAACATCAATCAATATTCTCAAAACCCACATATTCTCTAATGGAATGTAAATAACAATAAAAAAAAATAAGTTCATGCTTTAGGGTAAAATAGTTTAATAACATATGAATTTACCAAATATCCCACAAAGATGCATCTTTCAATTATCTAATATAATAATTAGAGTTATTTTATGATGAATTTATTTTTTATTTACTTGTTATTATTATCATTGGATTAACTTTTACCCTAATAATTTAATAATAATTGAGGGTAAAATAACTTTTACTTTATAAAAAATAAAGTTACCGTAGCATATGTTAGAGTTTTAATTTTGAGCCTGAATTTTAAAGTCAAATAATTGTTTTTATATTCCGTTGTTGGTATTGTGAGTGTGGTGAAAAAAGTGTCCGGGAAAAAATAGATCTCAAGTTTTCTTCTTCGTGTTCCTTAATTAAAATCAGAGGGCTAAATATGCAACAAGTTCTTTTTGTTTGAGCAAATTATGTAAACAATAATCAGGTTCAATTAAAAACAAATTGAAATCACGGGATGTGTACGATGCAATCTTAAATTTTAGCGTCAGGCAAATACATGTAAAATGATAATTAAATATTTAATTTGAATATGAGATCCATTAATAGGCTACCTCATTATGAAAAGAAAAAGCATACATTGAAATCAACTTAAATTCAATACATTTATTTATGAATACGGAAATTCACTTCGGCATAAATAATAATTATAATAGATATCCTAACTCCGCAAAGTTAAAACCGATAATTGAAACCCTTATTCTTCAAATTAGGATTAATGTACTATGATACAAAATAAAAAAAAAAAATTGATTGGAGGGACCTGTTGAAAAGTCTAGGGCTTCATAATTGTTTTAAATTATATAAATAAAAAATAAGAGAAATTGAGACAAGGAAAATGGAGGAATTATTTTTTTATTTTGGTGTATTATTTCAAAAGCTTTACACTGGCTTTATAGTAGAATACAAAGGTATATACAAGGTAAATAATCATTACATAAAGAAAGACATTAAAAAAAATAATGAGACTTGAATGAGCCTTCCATAATTGTTTCCTCAAATCTTCCATATTTGATTGAGAATTGATGAGTAACAAATCTCATTGCAAATCAATTCATTCTTTCCTTTCTAACAAAATTTCATTCCAAATTAATGTATTCTTTCCTTTCTAACACTCCCCCTCAAGTTGAGTAACGGGGTCTCTGATGCACAACTTGTCTAACACTTCTTTAAAGACCTTTCCATTTACAGACTTTGTCAAAATATCTGCTAATTGGTCTTCAGATCTTATGAAGGGTAGTTTTACAATTTCTGCTTCGATCTTTTCTTTGATAAAATGTCGATCAACCTCTACATGTTTCGTTCGATCATGCTGCACCGGATTTTCGGAGATTTGGATGGCCGCTTGGTTATCACACATTATCTCGCAGGTCTTTGATGGTGGAAAACCAATTTCGGTTAGTAGCTTTTGTAGCCACAAGATCTCTGTTAACCCTCGAGCTATTCCTCGAAATTCTGCCTCTGCACTTGACAACTCAACTACCTTTTGTTTCTTACTTCTCCATATGACTAAATTACCTCCTACAAAAGTAAAATAGCCTGAGGTTGATCTTCTATCTACTAGATTTCCTGCCTAATCAGCATCAGTGTACCCTCAAATATTTAGACAAAACTCCATGTTCGGTTGTTCCTTTGAGATACCTTACGATCCTCCATATAGCTTCCATGTGATTTGTTTGAGGTCGGTGCATGAATTGGCGTACTACTCCAACAACATATGAAATATCTGTCAGGTATGTGATAGGTAAATCAATTTTCCTATCAATCGTTGGTATCTCTCTTTGTCGGCTAATTCTGCTCCATCTTCTGTCTTAAGACCATGATTTACCACTATGGGCGTATCAACCGGTTTGCAGTCAAGCATCCCCGTTTCAGCTAGCAGATCCAATATATACTTTTTCTGATATATGAAGATTCCTTGTTTGGATCTTAGCACCTCGATTCCAAGGAAGTACTTCAATCTTCCCAAGTTTTTCATTTCAAATTCTATGAACAAGCTTTCTCAAAGCTTGTCAATTTCTTCTACATCATCACTTGTAATGATCATGTCATCAACATAGATAATCAAATAGGTTACAAGTTCACCCCTTCGTTTAAGAAAAAGGTATGGTTAGAATTGCTTTGTGTGAACCCATACTTTCTCATTGCTAATGTGAATATCCCAAACCAAGCTCTGGGTGATTGCTTTAGCCCATAGAGAGATTTTTTCAGCCTACAAACTTCCCCTTTCTTGAATTCATTTTGAAAACCTAGTGGAGCTTCCATATAGACTTCTTTATTTACTGCTATCGAGAACAGTACCCTAATCATGTCGATTTTTACGACGAGTGAGAAAGTTTCTGAGTAGTAGATGCCATAGGTCTAAGTATATCCTTTTTCTACCAACCGTGCTTTGTATCTCTCAATTGAGCCATCTGGTTTATGTTTCACAGTAAAGACCCAGCGACAACCAACTGGTTTCTTTCTTGTGGCTAGAGTACATTTCTCCCATGTATTATTTTTTTTGAGGGCATTCATCTCATCCATCGTTGCATTAGTCCACTTGTCTGATGCCAAAGTATGTTCAATTGTGGTTGGAATCTCTTCCTTACATAAAGCTGTAATGAAGGCTTTAGCCTCTACAGACAGACTCCCCCTTGCAATGTTAGCTATTGGATATCTTGATCTCCTAACTTCTTTCTTTAGGGAATATCTGTCAGGAGGAACTCCTCTGTTACTCCTTGGAGGTAGTGCAAATACTTCCTCCCTCTCTATCTCTAGTTCTGTCACTTACTCTATCATATTTTCTCTCATAACTCTATATTCACCATGATCAGTCGAAATAGAAATGGGAGAAGTTTCAGAATCAGATTCTTTTACCTCAGGTACCAGGTTGGGATGATTACTTTCTGAGACACTAAGCTTCTCAGATTGTACAAAAGTATCCGAAGTATGCCCAACAGTACTGTTTTTTTTATCTCCACTTCTTCTAAAATTATAGTTTTAGGAAGCCAACTAAGTGTGTCTATATCTCTACTCTCCCCCTAACCACTGAGTTGTGTCTGGTAAAAATACTCAGTTTCAAGGAAATCGCAGTTCATTGTGGTGTACATATGATGTGTCTTAAGATTATAACATATGTACCCTTTTTTTATTAATTCCATATCCGACAAAAACACATTTTTTTGCACATGGGTCAAGTTTGGTTCGATCTATTTTGGGAATATGGACAAAAATCGAACAACAAAAAATTCTTGGTTGAAGGGTCAAAGGTGGGGATATATCAGTAAATTTGGCTTGGGTTTGGATTGGTGTTTGTAGGTTGAGAGTTTTGGTTGGAAGTCTATTAAGTAACTATGTGGCTGTGGCTAATGCTTCAGGCTAAAAACTTTTAGGGACTTTGGATTCAATGATAAATGCTTGGGTCATTTCTAGTAGGATTCTATTTTCCTTTCGGCTACACCATTTTGTTCAGGGGTATGTGGACAAGAAGTCTGATGAACTAACCCATGTTTTTGGAAAAATTGTTTCATATGTGTATTCACAAATTCTCCCCCCTAATTATCAGATCGTAGTATTCGAATGGTTCTTTTGAATTGGGTTTAGATCATTGTGTAAAAGTGGATAAATTTCTCTATGACTTGTGATTTGTTTTTTAAGAAAAATACCCACGATATACGAGTACAATCATCAACAAAAAGGAGAAAATATCTAAATCCATGGCCATCCACAATAGGTGATGGACCCCATACATCTGAATGAACTAAGTCAAATGGTGATGCAACTTTGGTATTATTTGGTCTAAAGGCTTTTTAGTGACTTCTGGCCATAACACATATTTCACAATGTAATTTATCGCTGGAATTATAAAGCTTAGGGAATAGAAGATGTAAATAACCCGTGGATGGATGTCCCAATCTCCGGTGCCAAAGTCAAGCTTCCCTATCTGCAGTTCCATGGGCAAGCATAACAATACTGTGTTGGGCAACTGCATCCACGTAGTACAATCCTTGGCGTTCAGTGCCACATCTAATAATTTTTCCTGTCCTGATATCTTGTAGTACACAGAAAGTTGGGTGCATTAGTACAGTACAATTTAGCTCTTTGTAACATGACTAATGAATAATAATTTATGTGATACTGACTAAACATAGAAACAATTTGATAATTTCAAAGTTACGGATATATTAATTGACTCAGCACCATTTACTGGTATTATTTCCCCATTTGCCGCCATAACATGTGTTTTTGAGGGCTTGGTTTGAACTTTGATATCATTGAAATCAAAAGTCATAGTGTCTGTGGCACCACAATAGAAAATCCATGAAAAACTTTTTGGTTTATGAAAGTTTCCTTGGCCGTCGTTGTCTTTTCCGACTTGGCCTGATTTTCGTTGATCTTGTGCTGCCATTGCTATTGTTTTCTTGCTAGAAATTACTAGTCCTCCGCCTAGTATATGATAAGCACTCCTTATGGTCCTAAGACCGAAACATGCTCTGATACCATGTTTTAAATTATATAAATAAAAAATAAGAGAAATTGAGACAAGAGAAACGAAAAAATTGCTTTTTTATTTTGGTGTATTATTTCAAAAGCTTTACACTGACTTTTATAGTAGAATACAAAGGCATATACAAGGTAAATAATCATTACATAAGGAAAGACATTAAAAAGAAATAATGAGACTTGAATGAGCCTTCCATAATTGTTTCCTCAAATCTTCCATATTTGATACAAATCTCATTCCAAATCAATTCATTCTTTCCTTTCTAACAAAATTCCATTCCAAATTAATGTATTCTTTCCTTTCTAACAATAATCAGACGGCAATTGATGAAATGTGAAGAGTGTAACAATACAAACATTTGTACAGCTTCCATTCTCATTCATAGAGAGCGAAACCGGAAAGAAGATAGGTTTTGGAATGTTTTCCTTCTTTGTAGACATATCTCTATTTTTTGTCTTGTCCATCTGGTTCACCGTATCTTTGCTCTGGTTATATTTAAATCCGATTCGAATAACTCACTTGGCATATATATCCACTCATTTTTGCTTGAAAATTATGTTTTTTTGTTTCATTTTTATAATTATGCATCTAGAATCATTATATTATAAAATACAACACATCTGACATACTTATAATAGACGTATAAAGTTATAAATAGATATATAGTAGATATATAACTATTCGGAAAAGAATTTTGGAAAAAAACATATAACAATGAATGACGTTTTAAAGATGAAAAAGAGATGAATAAAAAACTCAAAAGCGATATGTCAAAAAATGAAGATTTGAGAGATAAAAAGGCAAATTAAGCCAAATGAAAAAAAAACCCCTACCAAATTGGCCTGAAAGAACCAACAACGTAAGATAGTTTGTGACAATTTGATAAATGGTAAACTTTAAAAAAGTATCTTGTGGTTTCATTCATTTGTAAAATGAGGTCTGATGAATTATTTTTTTCAAAATAGGGTCTGTGGTTTAAAAAATTTTGTAAATAAAGGATCCTCAATATTAAATTATGTCACGAAAATGTTTTTATCTGAATTTTTACATGATGGTTATTAAAAATTCAATACACATCGGTGAAATTTTTTGAACAGTGCAAATATTTTTTTAATTAAATTATGATAATAAACTTTAAAAAATTATAAAAAATAAAAAAATCTCCGAAAATTATTTAAATCATGACGTATAATTTTTAAATAATAAGGTTAAATTATTATAATATTGAATTATTAAAAATATTCAATGTAACACCGCAGTTCTGAATCCATGGGCCCTTTTTACAAATTTTTTGAAACCACAGACCTCATTTTGAAAAATAAATTTCTCAAACTCCATTTTATAAATTAGTTAAACCACAACGTACTTTTTTAAAATTTACCCTTTAATAAAAGGTATAATGAAGACTTTGGAATTTAAAATTGGCTTTTGTGGTATTTGATAAAATTTTGACACTAAATCCTTTTATAGAAAAGAGATATTTTTTTAAGGAGTCAAGACTCAATCTATCATCATCCTCATCCATTCTTTATATATATACCAGTTGTACCATGGGCAATTAGTTTGCAAACTAAGCTCATTTTACTAAAAATTCCTATTGTACCGTGGTAAATACATATGTCTAGAATTCGAGTTTTATCAGTAGATAAATATGAATTATTTAAAACAAAAAAATCAGTAGTTTAAGAATATTTTATTATTTAAATGACTTTGCAACGCAAGTGAGTAATGAGGGAAAAAAAATGAATCAATAGGACAATTTTGTTCCTTTTGAGATGTGGATAAAACATTACTCCAATTGATTATGGGAGACAAAAATCAATGAGAGAGCGAAACATGAAGAAGAAGATATTAAGAGCATTTTTAGTAGGTAATTTATTTTAATAATAGTTTTATCATATAGGTAAGAATAGATAATGGATTGAAAAATTATTCTACACTAGTTTGTCTATTTTTTCTTTTTTATATGATGTGGCACAATAAATATTAGACATTGTCTATTTGATCTTCTACATGTAGACAATCAAATGGACTACCAACTCATTAAATTAATTAATATTTTAATCTTTAACATTGAACCAAGCTTGTAATTGGGTATTTTTATTATTTAATTACACAATTCTAGATGAAATAGATAATCTAGTATGGTTCTTTTTTTTATAGACATTGTCTATTTTTTAAAATTTTGACATATCATCACTGTAAACTTCTATTTCACATGCCACATAATCATAAAATCCACTCTCTCCTAAAGATGCTCTAATATTGTATGGTCCACTTTTTTTTCTTACAGTAGAATTTATGGCGCAGTATCTAAGAACCTTTTTCCTACTTTTTTTTGAAAATCCCCCAAAGGAACATTGTGTTCCCCTAGAAGGAAAAAGATTGAGGCAGGTGAAAATTTTGGGTCGGGCTTCCCAACTAGGTTGGTGCCCCCGCTTACCTACAAAACACCTACCTCTCTTTATTAATACAATCCAAATTTTGCTCACAAGATGAGAGCATCGTTGGACATCAAATACAGCCTAAAGGTGATACGGACATAAAATCCGATCCCAACAAGTCACGCCTATTACAATGGAATGCAACACTAAGATAACATCTATCTAGTGACAACTGAGTAATAAGCTCGAAAAATTAAAGACATCAGAAACAACAAAATTAAGGTTCCGCCGCCTATACTTGAAGAAGAACGAGCACAGATGAATGCAAGACCTCAGATGATCTTCTGTGCTTAAGACTCCTTCAAACACAAACTTGTTCCTCCTTTTCCAAATAACCCACGCAATCATAAACCATAAAGCCGTACCAAACTCGTTGCCGAGTCTCGTGGTAAAGTGCGCACGCCATAATAATAGGAAATCAACTCCCTTCCAGGGCATTGTCACTAAAATCCCTAGCAGCAGAAAAACTTGAGCCCATATACGATAGCTGCCCACACAATGAAACAAAGCGTGATTGATTGTTTTAGTCTCCTCACAAAACGGACACTTATCATCCACTACTGCTTGGCATCTGCGGTGAAATAGAAAAACCTTTGTTGGAAGGCGTCTATGAAATAATAACCAGCCGAAGAATTTAACTTTAGGAAGAAGACACGCGATCCAAACCAACATGTAATCCATTTCCGGCATAGTCCATTGGGGCATCCTGTAGAACCCCGAACAAAAAGAGGCGGCTGAAAATACATTATTATCTCCCAGATCCCATACAAATCAATCCGCCATCCCCTGAAATGCAACATGTAGTTGCTGTCCCCAAAAGCGTCAGCCCCATCTCCCACAAAAATCACAGGGCATGTTTGGTAAATCCAATTTCGAAGCTCGGTGCACCTCTCTCTACTCAAAATCCTCAGATTACATTTCCAAAAAGGTCTAGAGAATGCTGCTGCACCAGAAATTAAAAAAACCCATCCCGAACCAAACAACTTTTTCTATTACATAAGAGATACAAGTCTGGGAAAAGGACAGATAACGACACATTTGCCATCCAATTATCGTACCAAAATGAGCCACAAACCCCGTTCCCCACTTTAACCCTCACATTAGATTTAAACAACTCCCAGAAAGATGAATTCTTTACACAGCAGGATAAAATGTCATGCCAAACGTATGAAAGGCGCGAACCCTCAATATTTTCGAAAGATTTCCATGAGTCGAAGCCATATCTACAAACACACATATCATACCATAACAATCCCTGTCCGTCTACTCTAGTCTGCCATATCCATTTCAGCAACAAACTACAATTTATTAGTCTGAGATCCCTAATGTACATGCCCCTTAGATTTTTTGGTAACATAATTATCTCCCAAATCACTTTACAGATCCCTCTAGAATCCGCATCACCTTTCCACAAGAAATTCCTCATCAATTGCACAAGCTTATTATTAATTGAGACCGGAGTCTTATTCATGGATAGCAAATAAATTGGGATAGATGAAAGAACCGATTTCACAAGGACCACCCTGCCAGCATACGATAGACACTGACCTTTCCAACTTGATAGACAATTTTGGAACTTAGCAATCAACAAGTTCCAATAAGACACCGGGATGCGCCTCGTACTGAGAGGGGCGCCTAGGTAAGTAATGGGAAATTTCTCAATCTTGTAGCCCATGATCTCCGTACAATGATTTAACATGGCGTCTTGCACATTAATACCCATAATTAAGCTCTTAAGAAAATTAATTCGCAAACCTAAAATCAGCTCAAAGCAGCACAATAAACGGATAAAGATAGGTAAGAAGGACTCATCTACAGGTAAGAAACACATCATGTCATCCGCAAATTGAAGCATAGATATATCCAAATCCGACCCATGAACATGAAACCCAGGCAAAATGCCCTTCAAGACACTTGCATCGATAAGCTGTTTAAGACCTTCCACAGCTAAGACAAAAATAAATGGAGAAATGGGATCACCTTGTTTAACCCCTCTACCCAAACAGATCGGGTCAGTAAGGCTTCCATTGATGAGGACAGATGTTATAGAGTTCTCTCTACAAGCCGCCATCCATCTAATCCATTTATCAGAAAAACCCATTCTCTTCAATACTGAATCAATATAAGACCAAGAAACACTGTCTTAAGCCTTATGGAAATCAAGCTTAAGTGCTACTGAGGACTGACCACGACGGTGGATTGATTGGACCACTTCCGAGGCTATAAACGAGCATTCATGAATATTGCTGCCTTTAACAAATTATGACTGGTTATCTGAGATCAGTTGAGGCAACACAACCTGTAACCTCTTTGCGAGCACATTCGACACAATTTTATATATACCATGGATAAGAGCAATCGGTCTATAGTTTCCCATCAAAGACGACTCAGGAACTTTAGGGATCAACACAGTAAATGATGATTTAATTGAATTAGGCAAACGATCATACCTATATAATTCATTGAACAACGCTAGCACATCCGTTTTCAGTTACCCCAGAAGCGTTTATAAAAGAAAAAATTAAATCCATCCGGACTCGGAGCCTTACCTTCTTGACAAGCGCAAACTGCATCCCACACTTCAGCCTCAGTAAAAGACTCAACTAACCGAATATTAGCTGCCACATCCACCATGCAAAAATTCAACTCACTCAAATCATACGACATCTCCATATTTTTCAAAAACAACTTGGAATAATAATTCCATATCGTCGATTTAATAAGTACTGGGTCAGAAGATAAAAACCCCATCAATTTCCAGCTGATAAATCCGATTGCCCCTAGACCTCGCCGACGCCATCTTATGAAAAAAACTCATATTATCATCACCCAGCATAGTCTAGTTAACTCTTGATTGTTGATGGCGGATTTTTTCTAGGTTCCGTCTACATATAAGTAATTCCGATCTCGCACGTTAAAGCTCCAAATCACTCTCCGCCTCAATAGGCCGAGACACCGAACTAGATGTCAAGAATATAACACGAGTCTCTAGCTTCTTTATTCTTCCCTCCAACCTGCCAAAATTAGAGAGATGCTAAGGCCGAATATAGCTCCTTAACCGGCCCAGCTTAAAATCAATGTCACAACCCGGAGCTGCCAATTCTATAGCCTGTCACTTCAATTTTAGGCAGGGTAAAAACCCGTCATTCTCCCACCAACAATTCAAAGAGCGAAAAATCTTTTTACCACCCCACACGAATGCATGGGAATGGTTAAAATTGGAAAGTGATATGATAATGCTAAGTCAATCGTCATCAAACTCTGTCCCGGCCACCTATTGAGAATATTGCATGACACCATGACTCGATCAATACTCGAAAAGGATAGGCTATTAGACCAAGTATAATCACAGCCATGTAATGGCAAATCAAATAGAGCACACCCATTGACAAACTCCTGAAACCTAATCATCGAACTCGACACCGTATCCCCACTTCTGCCTCTCTCAGAGCTATGTAACACTTCGTTGAAATCACCACATAACATCAAATTATCCACATTTTGAATATGGTGTAGCAGATCAAGCCAAAACTGATTCCTCTCACTAGAATTAGGGGGACCATATAAACATAATAGGTTTACCTCGAGTTGGCTAGACACAATATGTAGCAAGCACCATCTATCTGTGGAAGCAATAACCGAACCCTGAATTAAACTAGAATTCCATGAGAGCAGTAGACCCCCTGACAAACCATGCAAAGGGATACAATGTGATTGAAAATCATTATGGGCTCAAAACTTCCTGACAACCTGATTTGACATCGACAGAACCTTTGTTTCAATCAGAATAAAAGCCTGAAGCTGCCACTTTCGTATACATGACCGTACCAAAAACTGTTTAGCCCCATTCAATAAGTCCCCACGATAATTCCAATACATAAAACTCAGTGACATAATATTAATAACAATAACCCAGCTCGGACAATAGACAGCTCACCGTCGCTACCCTTCCAAGGCCTCCATAATTAATCCCATATTTTGTTCATTAAAAAGCTTAAGCTTTTCACTAATTCGGAATGTCATTAGTTCCTCACTAACACTCGGCTCATTCTAATGTCATTAGTTCCTCACTAACACTCGGCTCATTCTCTTCCCTTTGGATGATAATTCTATTCATATTTAAGATGTTCGGGCCCGAGGAGCTTGAATCCTCCATAACTGAAATCATTGCATTATACCCTGCAGTATCAGTAGGAGAATGGTTGCTTCCCGGGTTTGTATTATTGCTATCTGCTCCGTTCTTATCATCCTTACTCATTCTAGTCTCAACTTCGTGCCCCAATGATTCCCAACTACTACTATCAGAAGGATCCTCCTTCGACTCACTCAACTCTTTCGACCCGTAATCCTGACAGTGTTTACACCCAACACCTTGTCTAAGATTCATATAAATCATCACATCCCTATCACCGAAAGCAAGGGTCAGATTTCTGCTAGCTATCCCCAACAGCACGGAAACAAGGCACGATACTACATACAAGCGATCAGGTTTTTCAAAATTACAATCCAGCACAACAATCTGACCAAACCTCGTTGCAAGTTCGCGCACCACAGGTTCACAGACAAAAGCTGGCGGAATTCCCATGAGATCCAGATACATAATATATTTCGAAGGAAAAAAATCTACCGGTAGTGCACAGACCGACTCTACAATATGTTCCATTGCTTTCCAATCACCTTTCATAAAATCCGTAAGAGCCACATCTAATAAAAATGAAATAATAACGCAATATCCACCAACAAGAGTAGCAAAATCAAACTCAAAGTCATGGTCACGTAAGAGATCATATATATTACGAATGTGAGAAATATTTTTGAGCTTAACCAAACAAGATTTTGATTTCCAGGGCATAGTTTTAACCACTAACTCACTATTCAGTTGAGGTTCAGCAAGTCTAATTGGATCAGATGCTGCCTGAATAGGATTGATGATCACATGGGGAGTTACGGAACGTAGCCTTCTGTTTTGGCACCATGGGGTTAGGCCGCACCTGAGGGGGCGTTATCGAATTGTCATACCTGGCCCTGAAGGCTTTGAATCTCACCACACCAATCACTATCATATTCAAAGCTTTCAGTGCCTCTTGTAGTCGTATGGTTCCATCGAGTGTGATGAACCCAAAATTAAGGTTCTTAGCACTCCTTCTCCGAGCAATATAGACCCATCCATTCACTCCATACCTATTGAAAACTCTCTTCATTGCTGCTGCATCAAGTGATTCGGAAAGTTCTCAAAGTATATTTTCGGGGGATTAGGGTTTGTAGTTTGGCGATTACGGGGAGGCTCGTGGAAATGGTTGCGGTGTTGGGACCGACGGCGGTTGGTTTTCGATCGGAACAAGGTGGTCAACGGGCGCTGGCGACGGCTGAGGAAGGGGGCTAGGTGGGTACGGGTATGGGTAGGGTTTCTCTCCATGTTATTTTTCCTACTTCTTAAACAAAATCCTACAGAATTTGAAGTTTAGAACTTGCTAAGAATAATATAAATCATTTTAATCTATTAATTTAATTATGGATCAACAAACCTAATCATCTAACAGAAAAAACTTAGTCTTAATGCATTAACAACATTCTCAACTTATTTTTAAAATCCCGCTATCTCCCTTAACTTTAAAAGTGTCCCCATAACTACTTTCAATTTTAAAAAGTGCACCACTTTGCTCCCTAAATACTACGTGTCAGCTTTTAATTAAAGACGAAAAATCTTAAAAAATAATATTTTCAAAAAGTCAAATCAATTAAAAACTGACACATATCATTTAAAAAATAAAATGATGCACTTTTTAAAAGTTAAAATAGTTTTAAAAACATTTTAAGGAAAGCAACAACCGAAACTTATTATTAGAATAGAGGGACCCCATATGTTATCAACATTATGCAACGAATATGCTGCCTTTTTTTTTATTGGAGAACATACAAGATAAAAATATCATTGTACGGATGTTTTTTTTTTTTTGTGTGGCCAGCTATAAGTTTTATTGTAATGTTGCACAGGACATTTGTACATATTCCATTGAATACAATTATTTGATTATTTACTGCAGAAAAATCTTTTGTACAAGATAAAGCTTGGATTCGATGTACACGTGAATAGTAAAAAGTTTGTGGTAATTATTTTACCACAGTGCACCCAACCTTATATATACAGCATCCGATTGAGGGAATCATTGCAGGAATTGGGGAAGTGCATAAAATCCATACATATGAGATAACGGATTGTTGGTGAATGCAGTGAAAAGTAAGAGAGTGAAATTCTAGATATCTACATACATTTGGAGTAATATTGGTGTCACATCCGATTTTGAGACACTTAATGATAGTTTTTCTATGCATGAGTGTTGGGTTAGAATCACATATTATTTTACGGTGTTTTAAAAAGTGTTAGGCGCTAGTCGAACGGTCGGAACTTTAAAACGTAAGGCAGAGCCTAGACGAAGTTTAGGCAAGACCTAAGCATATTTGTATTTTTTATTTTTAAATATTTATTACATGTATAAAAATATAAATTTAATTAAAAAGTAAATTATAAAGATATAAAATATCCAAAAACATAATTTAGACCATATTTTAAAAATCATTAAGTGGCATAAAACATATTATTTCTCGTTTTGAGACTCAAAATAACAATTTTATTGTAAGAACACTTCAATGTGATTAGTTTTATCAATCTACTTTTTGTTGTGGCAAAGACGTGCTCTAGTGGTTGAGCCTTAGAGGTCACAGGTTCGAGCCTACATACGGGCGGAGTGGGATGAGGTTTTTCTTTATTATTATTGTGTGCCCAATGAAGCAAATTAAAAAAAAACGAAACTACTTTTTTATTGGTAAACAATGATTATTATAAATAATGGTGTCATAAAAAATCAAAATTAGGTGTTGCCTGGGTGGAAAAAATTGGATTAGGCGGTACCTATGCGGAAATAAATCGGCTGAGCGCCTGATAGCTCCCTAAGAATGAAAAGTCGGGTGACAAGCTCCAAATAGCACCTAAGCCGGGATTTTTAAAATAGTGTTATTTTACTATGAACAAAACTGCTACTTAGATGAAACAATATCAATCTCTTTTAGGATTATATATGCATACTAACATTGTATTACAACCAGCAAGGTAGGCAATCTTGTAGTCAATTCAAATGATTTATCAAATTCTGAGTGGAAGGGGATTGTATTGGAATCTCACATTATTTAGTTAGTAGCATAAATGCTCAATATATTGATAAATGGGTTTGTATTCAATTTGGTAACTTTTAGAGTAATATAAATATTTTAACTAAGTGGTTAAGATTTAACTTGTGATCTTTGAAAGTCTAAAGTTTGAATAAAATCTAAGGTAAAATAAAATTTTTTTATATGTAACGTAAGCAAAATTGTACAATTTTTAAACAAATATAAACACTCAAAGAGACAAGGAATTGTAAATAAAGATTTTCATAATTTGTGGTTGTGAAACTCTACCTATTGATGTTTAAATGAGAAGTTCAAAGTTTATCAAATTTTCTCATCAGTTGAAAATTAAATGCTTAGAATCTTTGTACAATTTATTAAGAAGTTTAATTTTAAGGCGTCATTTTATTTGCGAAATAGTTATTTTATAAAATAAAATAAAAATAAATAAAAGAGTGTGAAATACGATAAATTATTTATTTTAAATCCATCACAATTATACTTAACTATTACAACTATTATTGAATAGCTATTCATTGGAGAAATGGAAGTATTTACATATTCATTGAGAAGTGTATTACCATAGAACCATAACGGAAAATCAGACAAATAGTTTGTCATATTGCACTTTATTTCCTCCATTTCTATTGTATTCCCTAGAATAATGATTCTATGAATCAAACATGGCATATGATGAGAATTCTACTTTGTTTCTTATTTTCTCCTTAGTGTTGTTGGCTTAACTTTGTCTTATATTGTTTTTGACTTTATGCATTTAGATCTTTTGGGATGCTTTCCATAGCTTAAAAGTTTTTATTACATTAAAAGATTATGTGTAGAGCTTGTTGGAACAACAACTTTTGAGACTTAGTAAAGCAATATCAAACTTGCTAGTAAAACTATCAGAATTTTGACATGGGAAAAACTTGTATTTCATACAAATTTTGCTACGTGTATCAATGAGCACCCAATTTCCTATTATTTTTCGCCCATCAATTACGAGATAAAATAAAATTCAAAAATATATCATGTGGTTTTGGTCATTTTTAAAAGGATGATTATAAATTTTTTGTTTTCGAAACGAGTTCTGAGGTTTAAAACTTTATCAAACAAAAGAAAAAATTTACAAAATGTCCATTTTCTAATGTTACAAATAGTATTTTAATCAATTCAATATTTCTATAATTTAACCATATTATATATGAATTATTACCATGATTTGAATAAGTTTTGGAGATTTTTCATTTTGTTATTATTTTTTAAAATGTTGAACCTAGCTCGGAAGAAGGATTCTCATATGCTAAGGCATCGAGCTCAGAAGCAAAGTTTTGAAGATAACTAAAAGTTCAAAGACTGCGCGCTTAGAAGCAAGATAAGACTAAAAGACAAATAAAGAAAGAAGAAAAGAATGTTAAATAACTTAGAAGCATCCTAAACAATCACAGAGAAGAAGAAAATATAAAGATATCCCTTTCGTGCACGGATGCTAAAATCTTCTCAGAAGCATATAAAGGAAAATCAAAGACCGCATCCTCAGAAGAATATTCAAGCGCATAACTTCGGAAGCAGAAACATCTCCCAAAAGCTTCTAAACTCTAGAATTGATCAACCATCTATCCACAAAGCTAGCATTAGAAGAGGGTATAATCAAGCTAGAATCAAAGAACTTAGCACTCTACAAGTTAAGCGTAAAGTTTGACTGACAGAAGTCACAAAACATGGAGGAAACTTCAAAATTGAGATAATAAAATATCTTAATATATGAAGTATCATATCAAGGACAAATCTCGTGGATAAATGAGCCTTCGTATTTGGAAGGAATAAAAAAGGGAAATCTCAGAGGCAGTATCAAGACAACTGTGAGGTGTCGATGACGTGTGGGTCTCCCTTAGGGCCTGTGAGAGAGACGGGGCCCACTGGGGGTTGGTTGGATTTAGGTGCGACAAAACATTTTTAGTTTAAGTTTGCACAATAAGACAATTTTAATGAATAAAAGGATCGAGACCCAAATCTCGATACAATTGATAGAGTCGCCACCTAAGTTGTCTACTTGGGAAAGAGTTTTGGTATGGTTCCCTCTGGGCGGGAGACTCATACCCATTGGATCAGAGATTCGGGTATCGGATGAGTCACTTATTTCTTATTTAGTTGATTCAGAATTACATTCACCGCATGATAACTCGCTAATTGTATCTCGCCCATCTCATCTTAGAGGTCAGGTCAACAAAGAGCCGTGTGGCTCGATATGTTAATCAAGTAAGGAGAGCCTGACTCATTCCAGCCAGCTAACATACGAAACCGGCGACCACAAGAGGCCTTGGAAGGTCATGGTCTTGAGACAGCTCATAACTAGCTCGAAGGCATCTACGTGTCCCATAAGCAAGGAGAATCTAGGCCTAATTCTAGTCCCTATATTCTATCCTCTATCCATATCCTAATCTACTTAGGGTGCAAGGATCAGATATACATAAAGAATCCTAAATAGATCACAATTCAGACTCCTTATTTCACCAAGAATAGGGTAGCTCCTGCACCTATAAAAAGGCCCCTAGGTCAGTTTAACAGGCATCTCAACATTCTCATACTACTTTCATTATATTCCTCAAAACCCTTTACTGACTTAGGCATTGAAGGGTCCCCCATGGGGTAGTACCGATCGCCCCCAAGTTGTATGTTATTTTGCAGGAATTCCATCGTAGATTCAAGCAAGTTCGTAGTAATTCAATTCTGAAATATCGGATCTAGATACAGTATTTTCAGTGGTGCAGTGAGCGTGGACTTTGTTTACTTGTTCAGGCAAGAATCGTTGTTCATCGGAAGAAACACGTCAATTCAGACTTTTTAGGAGCTCTCATCATGATCATGTCACACGAGAACTCTGACCCAATCATTAACTCTGGTGACGAAAATGCCCAAGGCGGCGACGAAAATGCCAACTCCTTAGGGAAAGCGCCGATTACAGTGGATCCCGCAGCCAAGACGCCGTTAGCTGCAGGAAGTTCAGGTACTAAAGAGGTGGAGGAACGCTTCTCCAACCCTTCAAAGGAACTGGACCCATTCATGGAGATAGCTCGGCAGGCAACACTTACGTCGGGGCGATAAGAACTAATGATGCGATCGGCCTATAACCACTTTGTGTCCATAGGCCGTCTAGGAGGAGAAGCATATGAAGATATGGTGGTTCCTCTAGAAAAAACTATCAGTCGGAACCTCCTCCCTTAAATGGATTCAGTTACTAGTACACTAATGCCTGCATCCCAGATAATAAAATGATTTAGACAGATGACAATATCCCAACCGGTGGTGGTCTAGCCGATCGTACAACAGCAAAAGGACCGACTCCGATTCAGACACCCCTAGGTGGTTTTACGGAGGTAGATCTTGCAACATTGCGAGGAATTCTTATGATGGCGCAAGAAGGAAAAGAAATCCTAACTAGAATATCATTACAACATAGAGCTCCTAAACTCAATGGAGTAGCTATTGACTCCATGGTGGTCACCACGGAGTGGGACGAAGCAGACAAAATCAGGTCACGGCGTAAGTCAAGAGCAAAGAAAGGAAAGGGGAAAAAGCTCAAATCCCCCGCTACCTCTTCATCTGAATCTTCCTCCTATTCCTCCCAATCCAAGTCAGGAAGTATGGAAGATTTTGATACCAAATTCAAGAGATGGCTGCAAAAGTATGCCATCTCATTCCAAGAGCCAATTAGCGAGAAGACTCTCTCCCCATTCAAGAAGAATATCCTAAACCAAAAGCTGCTTGAATACATCTTCCCACCTATTTTAGATAAGATTAGTAGGAAGGACGACCCAAACTTACACATGAAAGACTATATCGACCGAATGGACGTGATAAATGCTCCAGAAGCTTTCCGGTGTAGATACTTCCCCACTGCTTTGAACGGGGTCGTGAAGCATTGGTTCCTTCGCCTGCCCCTTAACTCGATAAAAGATTTTAAGACACTAAGGGGAAAATTCTAGAAGCACTTTTTGGGATCAGCTCAACCAGATAATGTTAGCCGAAACCTTCATAGCGTAGTACAAAGAGCGGATGAATCCTTGCGAGATTATTTAAAAAGGTTCAACAAAATGTATGTAGGAAATCCGGATTTAGATTTTAGGACAGCTAAGGAAGCCTTGATAAAAGGGACCCGTAATAACCACCTTAAGCAAGAGATCATTACCAGAAAGCCAACCCACTTCCCCTAGATGATTGGTATAGCCTAAAATTTAGTAGAGGTAGACGAGGTGAGTCACTCTAGCAAGCAAAACTCCGATGATATTGATCATCCTAGGCGGGATGATAAAAAGGGGAAGAGAAAAAGGGATCAAAGCTAAGGCGGTGGTCGGGGGTCCAGTAGGTATAACCTAGAGGAAGATAAATCGAAGCTAAATACATCACTGAGTAGAATTTTGGTAGCCATCAAGAACGGACCAGAGAGGGGAAGCATTCGTTTCCCAAACATCCCAGAAGGCAAGACTTTGGGAAGAGACTACGACAAATATTATGAATTTCCCAAGGCTAGAGGACATCATACAGATGACTGTAGATTCCTAGCCGAGGAAGTACACGCCCTAATAAAGGTAGGAAAATTCAGTCAATTGGTTAAAGGCGTAATAAAAAGAACAGATAGGAGGCACGACTTGGATGATTCGAAAGAAAAGCCCAAAGAAGCTAAGAAGACTGGTGAGAATAAGGGAATCAAGGTAATGGTGATACACGGTGATGGAGATAGAGAGCCGCCTTCCAAGAAAGCGAGACATTCTTCTAGCTAATCGCTTATGCTAAGTGACAGCTCGAAAGCAAATAAATCCTACAGGAATGTAACGATGGTAACCAAGCCCACTTGGACCCACTCATCATCAAAGCTATGATAGAAAATTGTACGGTATACCGGGTACTCATCGACACGGGAAGCTCTGTCAATTTGATCGCAAGATTGGCGTTCGAACAATTGAAGGTAAATAATCGTAGGGTCCAACCGGGTTATGCCATAATGTCTGATTTGAGCGGACACACCACCGTTTCCTTAGGAGAGGATAGGTTAAAATGGAAGTAGGAGATAAGGAGCAAGTATACCGTGCGGAGGTAGACTTTACCATTATTGAAATTTCAGTTAGATTCAATATCATATTGGGACGTCCCTTCTTGTGTGAATCATTTGCTTTAATATCTCCCACTTACTTGGTATTATAATTACCAACTAAAAAGGGGACGGCAGTGGCAATAGGAAACCCCAATGTGGCTCACAAAATGTATATAGCCTCGTTGAAAGGAGAAAAACAACCACCTCAACGTGAAAGATCAGAGGAAAGCAGAGAAGATACGATCTTAGATGGTAACAGTTCGATAGCCGAGCTGATAGGCAAATAAGAAGTTCTGATGGTAGGACTGGGTAGAGCGTTGAAGGTGGCTAAAGACTTAAAGGTAGACACAATGGCTAGCATCAATGCAGTCCTGATTGGACAACAACACTCATTCTTATGGAGTCACGATGACTTATTAGGAGTTCAGCTAGAAATAATACCGCATAGTCTCAACCTCGACTTGGAGGCAACCCTAGTGGTACAGAAGAAAAGAAAGCATGCCTTCAAAAGATAGAAAGCCATAGAAGAAGAGATAGACAAGCTGCTTAAAGCTAGGCATATTAGGGAAGTAAATAACCCTAGGTGGCTAGCAAACATTGTGTTGGTTAAAAAACCAAATGGGAACTACCGTATGTGTGTAGATTTCACAGACTTGAACAAGGCAACCCTGAAAGATAGTTATCCTTTACCAAGCATTGAGCAGTTAGTGGATTCTATAATCGGCTATGCCGTCTACTCATTTTTAGACATGAAGGCCGGATATCACCAAATCCTTATGGACCCGACAGATGAGGAAAAAACGTCCTTCGTTACTCATAAAGGGATGTATTGTTACATGGTCATACTGTTTGGACTAATAAATGCTAGAGCAACTTACCAAAGGTTGGTGAATAAGATGTTTAAGGACATGATCGAAGAAATAGTCAAAGTCTATATAGATGATATGATAGTAAAGAGCAAAAATGAAGAATCACATGTAGATGACCCAGAAAAAGATTTCAAAACATTGCAGGCCTACTGACTAAAGCTCAACCCGGAGAAATGTGTCTTTGGGGTTAAGCGTGAAAAGTTTTTAGGGTTTATGATTTCAAACAAATGCATCAAGGCAAACCCTAAAAAAATAAAGGCCATCATCCGGATGGAGCCGCCTTAAACAGTGAATGAAGTGCAGCGTCTCAATGGGAGGATCAATGCCTTGGGACGATTCATCTCTTTCTCAGCAAAGAGATGCATGCCATTTTATAAAGCCATCAAGAAGGATTGGGACTTCAAGTGGGATGAAGATTGTCAAAAGGCCTTTGATAGCCTAGAAAATTTCCTGGCCAACCTCCTCTCATGAGCCGCCCCAACGCTGGGGACATACTTTATCTTTACTTAGCAGCAATGGATGAGTCGGTAGGAACTGTCCTGATTTGAGAAGATCAAGAAGTACAATATCCTGTCTATTACACTAGTAAAGTGTTAAGAAATAAGGAACTGAGATACCCAAAGATAGAAAAACTAGCTTTAGCCCTTATTCACTCGGCTGAGAGGCTAAGACCCTATTTCCAAGCATAAACCGTTGTAGTAAGGACCAATGTTCCTCTCAAAAAAGTGTTGCAGCAGCCAGATAATTCTAGCCGCCTGACCAAGTGGGCCATCAGGCTTGAGGAATATGATATACGATTTGAGGCAAGGAAAGCTTTAAATGCTCAAGCATTAGCCGACTTTGTGGTGGAATTCACAGGCATTGAGCCGGAACAAACCATTCCCTTTAAAACTTGGACAATTTATGTGGACGGGTCCTTCTGTTTAGAAGGAGCTAGCATCGGAGTTTATATTTAGGGTCCCAAAAGGATTAGATTGTCATACACCGCCAAATTGGCTTTCCACTCTACTAATAACGCGACAGAATACAAAGCAGTGATCAAAGGATTAGAGCTAGCCAATGAAATTGCACCCGATGTAGTTGTGCTTAAGAGTGACTCTAGGCTAGTAGCAAATCAGATAAATAGGACATATGGAACCAAATGCACCAAAATGATCAAATACCTAGCTAAAGTAGGAAAGCTATTGGAAAAACTCGAGACCAAGGGAACCGAGTGGAAGATTGAGTATGTTTCTTGGACCCAGAATAAAAAAGCAGACGAACTAGCAAAAGCAAACGCAGGAAAAGACTTATGGAAAGAGCTACGTTGCCCTTATGAGATCTTCACATGGCCAAATTATGAAGAGTAGGGTGAGAACCTATAGATCTAAAGGAAGTCACTCGGGTGGATGCAACCCCTATATGACTACTTGGCTTGCGATAAGTTGCCTGAAGACAAGATTGAGGCGGAGAAAATAACCCAAAAGTCTATGCGTTTTGCCTTGGTAGGTGATGAACTATACAAGAAATCCTACTCAGACGCATGGCTCAAATGTGTCACCCCCGAGCTAGGAAAGCTCATCATAGAAGAAATCCATGAAGGGAGCTGTGGATCCCACCAAGCGGCAGAAACACTACTTAGGAGAATCACCCTGGCTGGATATTATTGGGAAACCATCAAAGCTGACACAGAAGAGTACATGAGAACTTGCCACCAATGCCAAATACATGCAAGGAAATCACACATCCCAAAAGATAATAATGACCGCCTGGCATTTGAGTCCTGAGGTATCGATATCAGAGGACCAATGCCAAAAGCGTCTGGCTAAAGGAAGTGGATATTGGTGGCAATCGACCATTTTTCCAAATAGGTGGCGAAAGCATTTAGCTCGGTCATAGCCGAGATGATTATTGACATCGTTTAGAAGTATATAATCACTCGGTTTGGAGTACCAAAGATAATTATAGCAGATAATGGCTCACAGTTCATGTCAAAAAAATTCAAAGACTTCTGCAAATAATAGATGATAAAGAATCAATTTTCCTCCGTTGCCCACCCACAGATGAATGGCCAAATGGAAGTCACCAATAGAACCCTAGGAGAAGGATTGAATAAAAGAGTGCTAGATTGCAAGGAAAGATGGCCGGATGAATTGATCAAAGTCCTATAGTCCTACAGAACCAGTCCTTGTGGAACTACCGGCCAAACCCCTTACTCTCTAGTCTATGTAGTCGAAGCGGTCATCCCTATCGAGATCGGAGCCCCATCAGACCGGGTGGTGTACGACACGGAGGAAGAGAATAATATCAACATGAAATACCACTTGGATAACTTGGATAAAAGAAGAGAGCGAGCTTGGATTCTTATGGCAGCCAACAAAGCAAAGATCGCTAGATACCATGATAGGCGCATACGAGAAGTCCGCCTAAAAGAAGGAGACCTAGTTCTTAAAGACTTGACCGCCTCACAGGCCCGATAGAAATGGGCGCCGATTGGGAAGGCCCCTACAAGATCACTAAACTCATTGGACCGGCCACTTACAAACTAGGGACTATGAAAGGCAAAGAGCTTTCTCGCACATGGAACATTGCTAATCTTAGACCCTACTACACAATAAGTACTTAGGGAGTCTAGCAGCCGCACTCTTTTTCCTTCCTTGGGGATTTTTCCCACTGGGTTTTCCCCAAGGGAGTTTTTAATGAGGCAGCTCCCCTCAAGTAGACATTCGGATGCGTAGAATTCCCGGACTTGTATTCAATTTTTTAATAAAAGCATTCTTTCAATTATGCATTTGCCTCACTAAGTATTGATCACACTTTATGGCATACCACCAATACAAAATAAGATCGGATATCATGTGCGCATAAGACCTAGTTAAAACTATGACAAACAATTTTAGGCGGTCACGCCCCTAGAGCATATTTAAAACTTATGCCTAAACGGCTAAATTACTTGATGAAAAAAGGCTACAAATAATACCTAAACAATCATCTAATCGGCAGTAAAATGTAAGACTAAATTAAATAAAGGCATCACATAAGACCTGTACATCCAAGCAGCAATAATATATAAAGGCATAGAAATAAGACCTTCAAAAGTGCCTTAAGAATAGGCTTAAAGTAAAATCAAACTATACTTACAAAAAATATAAGTTACAAGAGAAATTAAACTAAGCTACTAGATCTATGTCTCGAGACTCATCCTCAACTCTTCTCAACTCAGCTTGGCCATCTTTAGCCAACTCCGTCAAGCCCTCTGGAACCGTCTCCTGCTCATCTGATCCTGGATACTTTAGCAATTGTAGGAGGGTCTCAGGAATATCCGGATGGAGGAGTCAGCATGCATCCAATAACACCTAACCAAATTTCTAGCCATCATCCACCATGCCTTCAATGGAGCGAATATACTCGGCTTCATCCTTCTTCTTCGAAGCTTGAAGGGATTGACACTCTAGTCGGCTAGTGGTAAGGTCCACCTGGGGTTTGACCATTTCGTTAGAAGCATCTTCATAGGCCGATTGGAGCAGCTTGTGCTCCCCCTTCAGCTTCACAAGTTCGCCTTATAGCTTTTTGTTAGCCCCATCTAATTCCTTCAGCCGGCTCCTCAATCTCTTGCACATATCAATTGCCTCGGTGAGTTTTTTAGCATTTGTTTGCTCAGCCTCCACTCAACGGTGTAGCTCGGCTCCCTGGGATAAAGATTGATGGAAAGATGATTAGAATATCGGTTGACACAAATATGATCATTTGTCAATTAAGTTGAAGCATACCTGGTTGATAGATTGGAAAAGTAAACCTGAGAGGGTAAGAAAATCTTCCTTCTCATAGCGTTGAGCCTCCCGCTCCAAGGGAAAAGCCTCTCAAAGAGACTCTTGCACTCGGGGAAGAGTGAGAGCTGGTCTGTCTCCCAATACCTTCTGCAAAGCCTCCCTCACAAGCAGGATGGAGGGGGGATCAGCCGGATCCGCATCTACACCCACTTTTGGTGCCACAGCTCAATTAAGAGCAACCTAATAAATGATTATTAATAACTCGTCATAAAAATACGTAAGTACAAAGCTCAAGAAATAAGGTATTACCTCACTAACCCTCTTGGCTTTCTTCATCCTTTTGTTGGCCGACTCCGGGGTCTTGAGTGCTAGCCCGATTCCTCTTATAGCTTCCAAGGCGGTGCCCTTGCCTAGCAAAACTAGATCAGCAGCTTCGTTAGATTGAGCTGCCAACTCAACTAGAGCCGATCGTATATTCTCTTGCTATAAATTTTTGACCCGCTTAGCTATGACACCTCAAATTTTAGCCCTAACTCCAAACATGGATGAAAACATAAAACAAAAAAAAGAAGTTAAGCAAACTCACTGGGTAGCTGAGGACCAGGATAATATTTAAAGCCGTTATCCGACTCCAGTGCATAGTCTATCACCCTATGCCTATGAACCAAGGCATTGGAAATATTGCCCAAAGTCCAAACCCCTCTCTTTAGCGGCTCAAAAAGCCCAACCCAAATGTCCGGATCATTTTTGGAGACGTTAAAGGCAGGCGACACTTTGAACAACCACTGGGTCGGGAAGGTGGGGAACCCCTCTTGCAACTTGATATATACAAAAAATTGCTTAAAATTCTTCACCGAGTGGATTTCCTGGAGAAAGAGTAAAATCACTTTTTGTGGGAAAAATGCAAATGGTCCTCACCTTTGTTCCACTTCTAGGAGGCCACCCGCTTGAAGAAATTAGCGTCAAAGCTAAACCCTAAATCTATACAAATCTTATAGTGGTCGACGAGGTCACCCCAAGCATTTGGGTGTATTTGTGCCGGGTATATATTCTAGTAATTCAAGAAATCACAGATTCCCGGGGTTAGCGGGTAAAGAAACCCTGACCAAATGTGCTCCAAGTAGATGCTAAACCACCCGGGAGGCGGCTTATGAATGCGTTGATCTTCTGTCGGGAGCATTACTCTACACCTTCTCATCCAAGGAAAGGTAGCCTTCTTGAACTCAATGTCAACCGAGTGGGCAATAGAAATCATATCTTCTGTCCTAGGTGTCATTTTCTTTGGCTTGAGAGGCTCTTTCTTAGTCGGTTCACCACCAATGACTTTTTCCTTCCCCTTGGTAGATTCCCTCTTGACCCTAAAACCATTAGGAATTGAAGCGGCAACATCTTGATGAATCGGCTTCTGAATCTCTTGCTCATCCCCTGCCCAAGCCGAGTTAAACTAGTGTAGTTACAAACTTGAAGACGCCTTATGAGATGCCCTCCTCTCATTATCGGTGCTCTTACCTACTCGGTCCATCCTTTCTATTATTCTTTTGACCCTAATGTTAGGATGAAGGTTAGTTCAGTCAACACTAATGAACCACCTTGACATCGAGTTAGGAAACTCGGCACAATACTCATCAAATAATCTATCGATAAAACCCGGTACTTATAGAGATAGTAAATGACATGGTCACCTAGCAAAGATAGCCACCTAAAATAAGTTAGATTCAGGGAAAATCTACCCTATAGGATCTAAGCACTATTTTAGCCGGGAGGGAAAAACATCGAAATTATAAAGAGCCTATGTTCATCAAGTTCATATTAGTTTCAGAGGATAGGGAAATGTCAGACCCAGATTCTGATGAGCAATGAAAGCCCATTTCGGCGTATTTTGTAAAGCATCAAAACACAGGAAAAGCTACCCCTAAACCATGTTTGACACATTTTTAGTAAGAAAGGGGCATTTCAGGCAAAATTTACAGTAAATAAATAGAAAACTTAGAGAGGGACAGTTCATTTTAGAAGCATGGCGGAACAACATTAAATCAACCCAATATGTGCATATTAATTCTAAGAATGAGGAAAATGGTGAACTTACTAGTTGAGCACACGTGAAAATAAAAGCTACTGGAGAAGTATGGTTCACCGGAATTGCCAAAGAAGCTTTTTAGCAGAAGAAGAGAGAGTAAAAGTGGTGAAATGAGTTGATTTTGCATTTAAATAGGAAGAAGATGAAGGTGGAAAGTTTCCATCATTAAATTTCAGAGCTGGCAAGCCATGTGGCACATGTGTGTCGGTTGGTTTTGAATTTCAAAAAATTCAAACTGCCGCCAAGGAAGTTGAAAAGACTCCTCACCCGTAGGGAAGCTTCGAGAGTATTTGAGCCATGGTTGGCCATGTAGTCCTAAAACATCAGGTCGCCTGAATCCAAGATGGCTCATACCGCTAGCAGACCTAAAGAACTTCTCACACTTACGGGGGGGCTTCTGATAACTCGCTAATTATGTCTCGCCCGTCTTGTCTCAGAGGCAAGGTTAATAAAGAGCCGTATGGCTCGATACTTTAATCAAGTAAGGAGAGCATGACTTATTCCAGGCGGCTAACATACGAAACCGACGACCACAAGAGGCCTTGGACGATCATGGTCTTGAGATGGCTCATAACCGGCTCGAAGGCATCTACGTGTCCAACAAGCAAGGAGAATCTAGGTCTAACTCTAGTCCCTATATTCTCTCCTCTATCCATATCCTAATCTACTTGGGATACAAGGATTAGATATATATAAAGAGTCCTAAACTCATCATAATTTAGACTCCTTATTTCACTAGAATTAGGGCAGCTCCTGCACCTATAAACAGGCCCCTAGGTCAGTTCAGCATGTATCTCAACATTCTCATACTACTTTCATTATATTCCTTAAAACCCTTTACTGACTTAGGCATCGGAGGGTCCCCCATAGGGTAGTACCGATCGCCCCTAAGTTATGTGTTGTTTTGCAGTAATTCCATCGTAGATTCAAGCAAGTTTAAAGTAATTCAATTCTGAAATATTGGATCTAGATACGGTATTTTCACCGCGTAAAACCATAGTTTTAATCATTTGAGGAATTATTATAGAAATCCTATTTCTACACTCTTTCACACTCGTTACATGCATTTACATGTTATAATAAAGCACAAACAATAAATGGGGGAATAAAATTACAATTGGGGGAAAAATGGGAGAATTGCAAAGAGAACCTATACATTTGTTCTAAGTTATAAAATAAAAATGAAAATAAATCACCTCGCATCCACAGACGTTAGCGCAGTTTATGGTAGATGATAAATTAGCACTTCGGCGTATTTTGTTATCAAAACAGATTTTAACTTTTTGTGGGTTGATTTACCGAATTATTAGTGAAAATGATTGCATAGCAAATGGTGATTTGGATTATTTTTAACCGATTAAAATGAGTTCTGGAATCCGCCTGGGGCTGGAACCCGTGTAGGTGGGTGGGACTAGTATGGATATAAGGGAGGATCGGTACAGGTATCGTGTACCAGTACGGGTCCTATCTAGTCCAAGAAAAAACTCTATTCAGTTCAGTTCACAGATTTACATATTAATGGATTGATGGCAGAAATATAAAATAAAAAGGGATTTCCTTCCGTATGAGTATGGTGCACCGATTTGATATCTTTAGGGATATATAGTGCTAACAAGGCTCATACGTGTTAGGGCCAGACCCAAAACAAGAAATGAAAGGAACATATAAAACAGGAGAAACAGAGAATAATAACAATGAATAACTTGAGATGTGAGTCTCTTTGAAACTCAGGAGCGTTACCTTTACGGCGTGAATCCACTTTGAGATGATCCCTTTACTGTAGAGAGAGTCTGGCCAAAGTAGATGGTGAAATAGGACTATTTAGGTGAGTATTTATTTAGATAGAACCTCCCCTAAATACTAATGAATGAAGTTAGGAATGAATAAAATATGGATAAAGCCTCAAAGAATGGGGTTTCTCCCTATTTTATACCTCCTATACCCCTACTATACCTATTCTAGACCTATAGAGACTGCTAGAATTTTAGTATAATTTTTGTATAAAATGTATGTGTTGAAAATATGAAGAGAAGGGCCCTATTTATAGGGGAGAGGAGGTCTGAACGCAATAAATCATGTTTATGACCTGCCTTTTCCCGAAATAGGAAAGAATTCCCTTCCAAAAGAGCCTATTTAGGCAACAAGAGGACTCGTACGTGTGGGGCCCTACCCGTATGGGTATTAGGGGACCTGTAAGGGTCCCTCCCTAGGGGTATGGAAGGAATGACCTATACGGGTCTTCCAGTGGATTCATACCACCAAGCAGCACTCGTATGGGGTCCTTAAGGGTAGACTAGGTCTCCTAACTTTGGGCAAACTCAACTCTGTAGTAGTAGGAACACCTCTGATAGACAACACATGAAAGACATTACATCATATAGCTCTCATCATCATTTCGTGAGAAGGATCATCAAAATCCAGTGCTCATAGACTGCCCCTAGTGGGATCATCGCAGATACGGATTTATATAATCTCACAATGTGAGTGAGGATTTAGAAATTATACTTGAGGTGATGACATGGGTGAGTTCCATCCTTGAGGCGAACTTCTTTCCTTTGCTAATTCATGCCCCGTAGGGAACTGACAGTCAGATTGAACATGCATAACAGGCATGGCGGAAGTTTAAAATTTTATCCCTGTCACTAGGAACTCTTAATAGTTGCATGTAAATTAAATAAAGCCTTAACTAAATAATTCTCTAATTAGGTTAGCATGCAAAAGGGCTAGGCATACCATAATTCCAAATTATATCCTAGCACATATATTTTATACTAAGCATGTTATAACTCTAAGCTATAACCTAAGCATAAAATAAACTAAGCATGTAAAACAACCTAAGCATAATTATTAAGTCTAGAAACGCTTAAAGAAAAAGACCTAATAATTAAAAGAGAAAGGAAAGGAACTTACCAGTTGAAGAGTGCTTTAGTAGAACCTCCTTACACAAGCCTCCAAGCATAGGATAGCCTCTATGAGTATCCACATGAACCCCACCAACCAAAATCTCACCAAGAGGTAGAACTAAGAAGCCTCGAGTAGTTACCAGACCACTCCAAAAGGCTCACCCGAAAATATATACTTGAGGTGCCTGAATAAATTCAAGCTCCTAAAAAATAACTGTGCTCAATTATCCAAGTGCAGATTGGCACATCCTACGTGGGTATGACCCGTGAATCCACATGGATCCGCGACTTCTACCCGCCTGCCAAGCAGCGTACACGCTGCATGTGGTAGCTGCAAGGCAAGCCCTTGCAAGCTTGCCTTGAACGCGAGCTGGGCCTCGAGGCCCATGCCGTTCTCCCAGCTCGCGGTGCCCTTCATGGGCTGCCGCGAACACTGCCCAGCAGTATTCGCGCACCTTTCGGTGTACTCCGTGTAACCAAACTTTGTACAAAATATTTCATACTTTTAGGTTTAACTCTCTAATGAAAAATTCCCCTTTTAATCCTTTCAAATAAATATTTATTTTCGACCTTAATCAATTAGTTACCAATTAAAATAAATCTCTTGATCCAACCAAAATTGATCTAATCAATTTTAACCAATTCCATAGTTTTTTTATGACTCTAATCAATTAGTTATCGGTCAAAATAAATTCATTGGTATATCCAAAATTGATCCAATCAATTTCAACCAATTAAATAATAATCCAATTATTATTTAAATTATATTCTCATAATAGAATAAATCTATTCGTTCTTTACTTAGTCCGATGAAGGTCCAATGTGTGTGACATTATAGGATCCCAAAGTATTGATCTGTTAAGGGTTAACCAACCCTTGTTCTAATGGAAACATTGGCCCGAGGTTCTGGACCGTGAATAGAACTCGATTACCTTAAATGACTGTGGTACGCCTCTAGCAAGGGTCTACCATCCCCCATTACTTGGAACGTCATTTATGCTTATGACTTAACCCCGGTTAATGCAATAGTTATCCAATACGATGAACTCCTTCCATTCTTTAATATTAGTACCATCTAGTTTGTAAGGTTTGATTAAACTGTTAACCCACTAATAGAAAGGTTGCTCCAAGCTATCCCAGTTATTTACTTATTCTTGAAGTATATTCCCTTTTACCATAGCATGTTTGACTAGAAACTATTTCTATCAAACACATACTCTGGTAAGAGGTTTATGGCAATCATCCATTCAATAAGCGGTGAGGTACAACTCCTTAATATATCCGGAGCGATCGATTCTTTCCGACTACTCAGCTTACCAACGTACTGTCATCACTATACCTGTAATCACCCGCGACACCCTAAATTAATGAGTGTATAGAAATGACCCAAAGTGTAGCAACAGTACCACACAAGGTAACTATCATCTCAAGTATGAGGATATTCGTAAAGCTTATTACATGAAGATAAACACTAACACCTTGATATATTTACCAAGTGTTTATCTTACTGTGGTCTCCAATATATCTCCCAGATATATCCATGTGTCAGACTTAAGGCACGACTTTCAGTCCTTAGGAGATTGACTGCTTGGACCCTTTCCAAGAAAGTTGACCACATGCTAGTCTTTCCACTTCATCAATATCCTTTCTTGATGAAACTATGACTAGGGATAGTTTAGACATAATCATAATTGAACATGAAGCAGGTTCCACCAAATATAGTCCAACTATAATTTCTCTGACTTCATGCTATAATACGTCAAGTACTTTTGCATACATACATCAATGAATATATTTTAACCAGCTATAATATATATACAAATACATCGATATAAAAAAAAATTAAATGCCTTTATTGATTAAACAAAATATTCGTATTATTACATAATTAAGATATAATTGCCTTAAGGGCATACATCATATTCAACAAACTCCCACTTGCACTAAGGCCAATTAGCCATATGTCTTAATCCATATGCTTTAACATGCTGGTCATGTTTGACTTGAGTCCATGGCTGTGTCAGACAATCTATGAGGTTTAGATTAGTGGGTACATATTCTAGTCTTATTATCATAGCATCAACAATCTCCCTGATTAAATGATACTTTCTAGATACATGTCTGTTTTTTTGATGAGACTGTGGTTCCTTTGTCTGAGCTATAGCACCATTATTATCACAATATAAAGTAATTGGATCAATAGACTCAGGCACCACACCGAGATCACCAATAAATCCCTTTAACCAAATAGCTTCTTTTGCTGCTTCGCATGCAGCAATGTATTCAGATTCTATAGTTGAATCAACTGTAGTTTCTTGCTTAGAACTCCTCGAGCATACCACCCCTCCATTTAACACATACACAAAACCTGACTGAGACTTAAAGTCATCCTTATTAGATTGAAAACTCGCGTCAGTGTAACCTCTGATTTTGGGGTCACCTTCTTCATAAATCAAGAACTCATCCTTAGTCTTTCTTAAGTACTTAAGAATTGCCTTGATGGCCATCCAGTGCTTTTCACTTAGATCTGACAGATATCTACTCGTGAAGCTCAAAGCCTGAGAGACATACGGCCTAGTACATATTATAGCATACATGATAGATCCTATCCTGGATGCATAGGGTATATCCTTCATGCGCATTCTCTCCTGAGCTATCTTCGAACACTCAGCCTTAGATAGGTTAATCCCCTTTGTCATCGGAAGATAACCTTTCTTAGAATGCTCAAGGTTGAACCTATTTAATACCTTGTCTATATATGTACTTTGAGAAAGACCTAATAGCTTCTTTGATCTATCCCTATAGATCTTTATACCTAGTATAAATGTTCCTTCACTAAGTTCTTTCATGGAGAATTTTCTTGAAAACCATACTTTAACATTTTGAAGAAGAGAAATATCTTTTCCTAATAGTAGAATGTCATCGACATACAATACTAAGAAAATAACTGCACTCCCACTAACCTTCTTACAAAAACAAGGCTCATTAACGTTTGGACAGAAATCTAGTTCACGGATTGTTTGATCAAACCTTATATTCCAACTCCTGGATGCCTACTTAAGTCTATAAATGGATCTTTGTAGCTTGCATAAATTTTGAGATGTAAAACCCTCAGGTTGTGTCATATACACATCTCGGTCTAAATCCCCATTCAGGAATGCTGTTTTTTACATTCATCTGCTAGATCTCATAATCGTAATGAGCAGCAATAGCGAGGAGTATCCTTATGGATTTAAGTATGGCTACCGGTGAGAAAGTTTCATCATAGTCAATACCTTCACGTTGATTATAACCTTTCGCTACTAACCTTGCTTTATAGGTAATTACATTACCGTCTATGTCAGTCTTCTTCTTGAAGACCCATTTGTACCTAATTGGTCTAACTTCTTGCGGTGCATCAACCAAATTCCAAACTTGGTTCTCATACATGGATTCCATTTCCGATTTTATGGCTTTTAGCCATTTATCAGAATCTGAGCTTTTCATTGCCTCATCATATGTCCTTGGTTCATCATCCTCTATAAGATATAGTTATTTATTATCAGTGATGATAAATCCATATCTATCGGGACCATTATGACCATGACCTGATCTTCACAATGATTGTGTTTCAACAGGTTATTCTTGGATCATAATTTCTTATGTATCTAGAATAGGGTCAATCAGTTGATTGTTTGTTTCTTCCTCTTGAACTTCCACTTCAATATTGCTCCCACTGACGTTTGAAGTAAGTGTTCCTTTTCCAAAAAGTGAGCATTCTGAGACACAAATACCTTTTGTGCTTCGGGTTGATAAAACAGATGTCCAATAGTTTCCTTTGGATATCCAATGAACAGACACTTGTTAGATTTGGAGTTTAGCTTATCTGACACTATCCTCTATACCATAGTAGGACAACCCCATACTCTTAAGTGACTTAGAGATGGTTTCTTACTATGCCATCTTTCATAAGGTGTAAAATCAACTAATTTGGAGGGCACTTTGTTTAATACATAAACTGCGCTCTCCAGTGCATATCCCCAAAAGGATTTACTGAGATCTACATGGCTCATCATATATTGGACCATATGTAATAAAGTCCGATTCCTCCTTTCTGACACTCCATTGTGTTAGGGCGTATAAGGAGAGGTCCACTGGGGTACTATCCCGTTTTCCTTTAGATAATCCTGAAACTCCTAACTTAAGTATTGTCCTCCTCGATCCGATTGAATTTAATACTTTTCTTAAGCTGTTTCTTTACTTTAGTTCTGAATAGTTTGAACTTTTCAAAATTTTCAAACTTGTGTTATATTAAGTACAAATAACCGTATCGTGAATAATCATCAATGAAGGTTATGAAGTAGGAGTATCCTCCTAAAGCCTGAACACTCATTGGACCACACACATCAGTATGTATAAGTTCCAATGTACTCGTGGCCGGTTCACCCTTTCCTTTAAAGGGTAACTTTATCATTTTTCCTTTTAAACAAGGTTCGCAATCACCACAAGACTCCAAGTCTATTGGGCCCAAGTCTCCACGCTAATGCAACTTGGTTAAGTGATCTTTATTTATGCAGCCTAAACGACAATGCCATAAGTAGAAGGAATTATCATTATCTAATTTAACTTTCTTCACATTGTTTATATTGAAAACTTCTATTTTAGTATTAAGAACATAAATGCCACCTTTCAAGATTCCATAACCATAAAGAACATTATTCAAATGAATCTGACAACTATTATTCGAAAATAAAATCTAAAATCCTTCTGCTACTAAACATGCAACATATACAATATTCTTAGTAACACTTGGAATGTAGTAACAATTATTCAAACTAAAATAAGTCCACTTGGCAAAATAAGAGTAAAGCATCCTATGGCTAATGCAGCAACTCTAGCTCCATTTCCCACACGTAGGTCCATCTCCCCTTTTACAAGTCTTCTACTATTCCTTAGTTCCTTCACAGAAGTATAGATATGAGAACCACAACCAGTATCTAATACCTAAGTGGATTCACTAAGCAAAGTAGCAAAGTTTTCAATTACAAACATACCTGAGTAGATGCCTCTGCAGGCTTCTTCTTCAAATGTTCAGAGGCAGGAGCTTTGCAATCCTTCTTTCAATATTTCGGTATCTCACATTGGTAGCAGACATACTTATATATCCTCTTTCCGTTCTTCCTTTTAAACCCTTTAACTACTCATTTGGTGACAGTATTCTCTGGGCCATTTTCAGGAGAATATTTGTTTGTAGACTTTCTTGAAATTTCTTTACTTTTGGCATTGAATTTTCTTAGCGCATCAACCAATTCTGGGAAAGTACAATCATGAACTTTGAAGCAATGTTCCTTTACAAAATCAACATAGCTGATAGGTAAAGAATCCAACAAGATATCCACTCCCAAGGATTGACTGACCGTAGATCCCAGTGATTCCAATTTTATCATGAAATCTCTAATCCTGTTGATGTGTGCTACAACACATGTCCCTTCCTTCATCTTAGAGTTTGAAAGTTCATTGGTCAATTTAAACCTTTCATACCTTGCCTTTTCAGGCAAACCCTTTAGATAGATCAGCATGGCTTCCAGACTCATGTGATTGCACTGTGAACGTATCATAGGATTCATAGTATCCAACAGTACGTGTGACACATAAATCGAATCCTTAAGATATTTCAACCATGCATCTTTAATAATAGTCGGTGCATCAGTGCTAGGAATTTTTGTGAAAGGATTCTCAAGAACATGTGCCAATTCATAATCCTTAATAATGTCCTTTACATCCTTGATCCATTCATGGTAGTTAATTGCTGTTAAAGCTTGGATGTATTTAATACGGATTTTCAAAATGGAGTTCATATTCAACCTAAGATATAAGAAAATAAAAAGAGTTTAGATATTAGTTTAAGTACATGTATTTAATATAAGTTCTTTTAATTAAACACATTTGTCATACTATTTTCTTCGATATTTACAATAGCTTATTCTGTTGAATTTGGGGATTTTAGCCCAGCTAAATTTCCTAGTAGGTAGCATCTATAACTAGTCTATTACAACCCCCAATTTTATGAGTCAAGTCATAATAGTAAGTCATAGTTGGAATCCCATTCCATTTGTATCGCATGCAATTGCTAATACATTCAAGTTCCCTAATCCTAAGGGATGTGTGCTCTTATATTAACATCTCATTGAATGTGTCTCAGATCTAGGCCTAGCCCCCAATTTTTTGGTGGACTACCCCAGTTCCGTTAAGGCAGATCCTATCACAAACTTTACAACCAATCAATGTGGACTAGAAGGAATGCTTTGCGTAGCACTTTGATAGCCCAAACAGACCATATTATAAATTTGAGTAAGGAAGACTATAACTTGCCTTAATATATTTACTTTAGGATTTTATTAGTGTTAATCGTCTCACCCAATCTAGGATTTTATCAGGTGGACATATTTATAATAACTTATATTAATTCAGGGTATTTTAGAATTAATTTATAAGGTCCAACCTTAGGGGGGGTTCAAGCTCTTTATTATAATTATTCCATCAATCTAGATTATATGCAAAATAATTAACACTTTTATTTGTTAAATTTATATTGCATTTCCTTTAATCTTTTATTCAATAAATTTAATTTTTACTATATTATAGAAACATATATAAGCACCATCTTATATACTAGAAATAAATTAGTTCATATTAATCCCCGGTTGGTCAATTCAAGTTGCACCGATATAGGTTCCCAGGTAGGAGAGGTGCCCTTGAAGCGAGTAGACACCAAGTCCAATCCTTAACCAGAATAAATACGAGCACAAACTTGAAGACCAATGGATTCTCCTGGACTAATAATTTCATTCTTCCAATTCATGTAAATTGGAAGCATCTATAACCCATGTAACTTAAATAAATTATTGAAACTTGTATAATTTGTGTAAGTTGAGCAGACATAAATAAAATTATTCATAACCATTTTTTAACCTTGAAATGAAAGGCACAAGTTCATATATATTGTTCCAAAAAATTAAATAAACAAATCATTTCATATAGAAAATAGTATTCAGTTTGCTTCTAACTTAATTATGCACTAAATAGGCATGCTCTGATACCACTATCTGATACCACTATAGGGAACTTACAGTTAGATTGAACATACATAATAGGAATGGCGGGAATTCAAAATTTTCTCCCTGTCCCCAGGAACTCCTAATAGTTGCATATAAATTAAATAAAGCCTTAACTAAATATTTCTCTACTTAGGTTAGCATGCAAAAGGGCTATGCATACCATAATTCTAAATTATATCCTAGCACATATATTTTATTCTAAGCATGCTATAACTCTAAGCTATAACCTAAGCATGTTATAACTCTAAGCTATAACCTAAACATGTTATAACTCTAAGCTATAACCTAAGCATAAAATAAACTAAGCATGCAAAGCAACCTAAGCATATTGAGTTTAAAAACGCTTAAAGAAAAAGACGTAATAATTAAAAGAGAAAGGAAAGGAACTTACCAGTTGAAGCATGCTTTAGCAGAACCTCCTTGCACAAGCCTCCAAGCGTAGGATAGCCTCTATGAGTATCCACACGAACCCCACCAACCAAAACCTCACCAAGAGGTAAAACTAAGAAGCCTCGCGTAGTTGCTAGACCTCTCCAGAAGTCTCATCCGAAAATATGTACTCGAGGTGCTCGAATGATTCAAGCTCCTAAAAAATAATTGTGCTCAATTACTCGAGAGAAAAATATCTCGCTTAGAATTTATGCTTTGAGCTTGGTACAATTTGAATAGGTGAGGGGAAAGAATATATAGAGGCTTGGGGAGAAAAAATTTGCTCCCCAAAAAGCAATGTAGGATGCGCACATTGGCACATCCCACGTGGGTATGACCCGCGGATCCATATGGATTCGCGGGTTCTACCCGCCTACCATGTAGCGTACATAGCACACTGCATGTGGTAGCTGCCTTGCACGCGAGCTGGGCCTCGCGACCCATGCCACAAGCCCAAATCGCGGTGCCCTTCATGGGTTGCCTTTATGCAGCCCATAAATATGGGCTACCGCAAACACTACCCAGCAGTGTTCGCACACCTTTCTGTGTACTCTGTGCAACCAAACTTTGTACAAAATATTTCATACTTTTTAGTTTAACTTGCCAATGCAAAATTCCCCTTTTAATCGTTTCAAATAAATATTTATTTTCGACCTTAATAAATTAGTTACCAATCAAAATAAATTTCTTGATCCAACCAAAATTGATCTAATCAATTTTAACCAATTCTATAATTTATTTATGACTCTAATTAATTAGTTACCGGTCAAAATAAATTCCTTGGTCTATCCAAAATTGATCCAATCAATTTCAACCAATTAAATAATAATCCAATTAGTATTTAAATTATATTCTCGTAATAGAATAAATCTATTAGTGCTTTACTTAGTCCGATGAAGGTCTAATGTGTGTGACCTTATAGTATCCCGAAGTATTGAGCTGTTAAGGCTTAACCAACCCTTGTTCTAACGGAACCATTGGCTCGAGGTTCTAGACCGTTAATAGAACTCAATTACCTTAAACGACTGTAGTACGCCTCTAGCAAGGGTCTACCATCCCCCATTACTCAGAACATCATTTATGCTTATGACTTAATCCCAATAGTTATCCAATACGAGGAACTCTTTCCATTCTTTAATATTAGTACCATATGGTTTATAGGGTTTGGTTAAAATGTTAACTCACTAATAGCAAGGTTGCTCCAAGCTATCCCAGTTATTTACTTATTCCCAAAGTATATTGCCTTTTTCCATAGTGTGTTTGACTAGAAACTATTTCTATCAAACACATACTTTGATCATGGGTTTATGGCAATCATCACTTCAATAAGCGGCCAGGTACAACTCCTTAATATATCCGGAGCGATTGATTCTTTTCTACTACTCAGCTTACCAACTTGCTGCCATCACTATACCCTTAATCACCCATGACACCCTAAATTAATAAGTGTATAGAAATGATCCAAAGTATAGCAATAGTACCACATAAGGTAACTAGCGTCTCAAGTATAAGGATATTTGCAAAGCTTATTGCATGAAGATAAACACTAACACATTGATATATTTACCAAGTGTTTATCTTACTGTGGTCTCCAATATATCTCCCAAATATATCCATGTGTTAGACTTAAGGCACCACATTTAGTCCGTTGGAGATTGACTGCTTGGACCCTTTCCAAGAAAGTTGACAACATGCTAGTCTTTCCGCTTCATCTATATCCTTTCTTGATGAAACTATGACTAGGGATATTTTAGACATAATCTTAATTGCACATGAAGCAGGTTCAACCAAATATAGTCCAAATATAATTTCTCTGACTTCATGCTATGATATGTCAAGCATACATATATCAATGAATATATTTTAACCAGCTATAATATATATACAAATGCATTGATATAAATAAAAGATTAAATGCCTTTATTGATTAAACAAAATATTCGTACTGTTATATAATTAAGATATATCGCCCTAATTGCCTTAATGGCATACATCATATCCAACATGCCCCTTGTGACTCTATAGGGGAATGTGTATCCCTATCCTGAGGTGGATGCCTATTTTGTCAATGCGTATCCCTTTTCTGAGGTGGATGACTTTCCTTACCAATGCGTATCCCTTTCCTAAGGCAGATGACTTTCCTTTTCTATCGTACATATCCCTTTTTTTAGGCGGATGACTTTCCTTTTGCTACCGTGAGTATCCCTTTCTTGAGACGAATGACTTTCCTTTTGCTACTGCACATATCCCTTTCTTTAGGTGGATCGACTTTCTTGACTAGTGATGTATCCCTTTCATAAGGCAGATCGACTTTCCTGGCTGGTGTATCCCTTTCCTAAGGTGTATTGACTTTCTGGAGTGGTGATGTATCCCTTTCCTAAGGCAGATCGACTTTCCTGGCTGGTGTATCCCTTTCCTAAGGCAGATCGACTTTCCTGACTGGTGTATCCCTTTCCTAAGGCGGATTGACTTTCCTGACTGGTGATGTATCCCTTTCCTAAGGTGGATGACTATCCTACTAGGGAATTTGAATAACCTGAAAAGAGACAATAATCAAACACCGAGTTAGTCATTGTCTAAGTAGACACATCTTTATTCTTAATTGACTTTTATGAAAACAAAAATATTTTTGCCCCTTCAATTAAGAATAAAGAAGTATGGATAAGATAAACTAAAAATTATGTGTGGAAAATATCAGGTTTGCCCCGATTGCTCTGTAATGAAATGCCCCTTGGAGGGGTGCCTCTCAAAGAATGCCCCTAGGAGAGTTAGACAATGAAGGGGATGCCCCTAGATTGACCGTTTCCATTGTTGAAGGAAGGGGGAATATTCTTGGGTCTGTGGGGTGATGCCCTTGGGACCTGATGATTCTGCTTTTAGGAAGTGGGGGGATGCCCCCAGGTCTGTAGGGGGATGCCCTTGGGACCTGATTCTTCTGCTGGGGAATGACCCTAGGGTAAGGTGCCCTTAGGATTCTTGATAATGGGGGTATGCCCCTTGATTAATTGAGCCGCTAGGTAATGAGGGACGCCCCTAAGTTGGTAGGGGGGGTGGGGGGGTGCCCCTTGAGTGATTCTACTGTTGGGAGATAGGGGGAATGCTCCTTGACTGATTTCACTGTTGGGGAACAGTAAATATACTCCTTGACTGGCTAACTCCGTTGTTGGGGAGTAGAATGATATCCTTTGGTAAAACTTCTTTCTGCGGGGAGGCCCCTTTTCTTGTAAAACTTGTTAATTGGGCAAGAACTCCTATGCTAGGATGGACCTGTTACATAAAAATTTTCCTGATTAATGTTCAATTCAAAAATGGCTTACCTTGATTCTTAATTGACTTTTGTGGAAACAAAAATATTTTTGCCCCTTCAATCAAGGATCAAGGTGCTCAAATATAACTGAAATGTGGGTGTGAAGAAGAACGGGGTTGGACCCGAGCTTGGACTGGATGACTTTTTGGTGCTTGTTGAAATACCGATGCAAAAATCTATCCCTGGATGGCAAGAGAGGGCCCGTATGGGTGGGCCAGATCCGTACAGGTATGGTTCTTAAAATTGGGGCTCATACGGGTGGGGTGGGACTCATAAGGGTCCTTGATGGGGGGTTTAAAAGGCATATCAGGCCCCTCGTATCCCGCCTCACACCAAAACTTCTCGTTTTGCATTTTTTGGCAATTTTTTCCGAAACTCAGTTGAAGATGTATAAAAAGATCCAACGGACCAGCCGTTTCTCCCTTAGACTTGAGGACTTACCCCTAGTTGGCGATTCGGGGCTTCGGGTGCCCGATTTTTATCTGGTTTGCTTTTCACCAAGGAGACTCATTTTTGGGGCTTACCCCTGTCTCTGAAGTGCCCTTAATCCCTTCTCCCGATGCCCACGCTTTAAAGCTTCAGGTAATTTTGCTTGATTTTCCTTTTTCCCATTTTAAACTTTAGGCAATTTCTCAAATTTTGGCATGAATTAGGGTGTTTTAGACCTTGAAATAGAGCCTGATGCATGTAGCTTTAGCCTAGGATGTTTTTAGGATAGTTTTGGATGAACTTTGGTTGAAATTGGGTGATTTTGGATTTTTGGGAGTTTTGCCCGCATAGGGACTGCTTGCAAGGGACCCGTATGTGTAATGGTGGACCCTTACGGGTACTGTTTCGGATACGAGTTCTGCTCATAGACCCTTATAGGTGGGGCCTACCCGTATGGGTCTTGTCCTCAAGGACAGAATGTTGTTTTCTTTGATTTCTGCAATCATTTTCTAATTTCTGGCTTGTTTGCTATATTCTAATCCTATTGAACTGTAATTTTGCCTTTGCAGTTTCAATATAAGACTATGAGGCCCCTGAGCTTTCACATGAAATGGTACAAGGAGATTCGTATCATAGGGGATACGGAGTTATTGACCGGCATTGATTCCTTCAGCTTCAATGATATTATCAGGGCCATTCCTCAAGCCCCTAAGACATTGGCGCCTGGTGCTGTTTTAGCTTTGACTGAGAGGTGATCGAAGATGACCCATATCTTTCCCTTGCCTATTGAGGAGGTCAGCATCACTTCATCGGACGTGTGCACCACGACAGGCCTGGAGTGGGGGTGGGGATGTGGTCCATTTCAATGTTTATGCCGACCGGTGACATTATTGGCTCAAGGTGAAGGCTCACATTACCAGACTACTTGGACTTCATTCGAGTGGGATGAATAAGCTCAAGTACGGGGATTTGCATGCTCTCTGGATCGGACAGTAGAGTCTTATTGCGGCTGATAGGAGGGACCAGTATGCTCGATCCTTCTTATTGACGTTCCTCACTACAGTCTTCTTTCCTATCTACTCTAGCAACCTCAACTATGGTTTGCTCTTAGCCGTGGAGGATCTTGCAGCTATGCCCAACAAGAACTGGTGCTGGGCTATTTTAGCACAATAGTGTTATGGATAGGATGTTGGGGTCCAGGTTGAGTAGTTTGAGCTCAAGATCTGCCATCTGATACTACTGGTAAATCCCAACCCTATCTCTTGTGCTCTAACCTTTTGTCTGAACTTGTGTTGCAACTAATCCTTACTTTGTCTTGCAGATTTAGGCTTTTGAGCATAGGTTGATTCCTAGACCAGGCTTTCCCCTACAGCTTGAGGTGCCGTATATTACATCTAGTTAGATGGGGCCTTGGCAGAATCAGCCCCTGACCATAGTATAGTACCGAGAGTTCTTACACCAGCCGCGCTCAGATCGGGTAAACTTCTTCTACTGAACTTGTATTTTACATTTTGACAAACCCTTAGGAGAAGCTGTATTCAGTAGGTTATGATACTTATAATGCATTTATTTCATGCAGGTCATTAGAGATCTGTGGGAGAGATTGATCATGTATAGAGCCATCGAGCAGATGCGGGCCGGCGTGTATGACCGCTGCTTTGTCCTAAAGTCACCACTCTCCTATAAGTGGTATTTTGGTGAGCAAATCCGAGGGTGATGGGCTAGTGCATCTTCTAGTCTCATCTCATACCAGGGACCGATCATGGGCTTTACTTGCTAGGTGAGGGATCTCGTGTGTTGTCTATTGCGGGCCCTTATACTGAGTTTATTGATTCCTCCCTCCTTCCACCCTGTGATAGGATCCATTATGAGGTCGAGCCCCTAGAGTTTCACTAGAGCGATAGTGAGGATGATGATGATGATGATGATAATGGCAAGGAGGGAGGACCGAGGGATGACTGCAGAGGTCCATCTATAGTTCAGAGCACCAGGGGTTCGGCTAGGTACACTACCCCTTCTTCTCAGGTATGCCTCTAACTTAGCCTTCGTGAGTACTTGGTTGCTTTTTGAAACTGACTGTGAACTTGAGTCTGATTCTTTGTTGCCAAAGCCTCCTACTTCCACGTGGAAGAGGTCTGCTGCTACAGTGGCTACTGCTGCCCCTAAGCTATCGGTGAATCGGTTTAGAGCCACTAAATCTGTGAGGGAGGGCATCCTTCGGGCTAAGTTGGATACTTTCTTCTAGCTCCTCAACCATTCGAGGAGTCGAGCTATCAAGAAGCTCGAGGAGTCGGTCCAGCCTATTGGTTTCACTCCTTCCAGCTCTACTCATGTAAGGAATCCTTTACCCTTGTCTTTGTCCATTACTGCTTAAGTCGTCTTGTCCTGATGTGACCTTTTCTTTTTAGGTGACCATTTTTGAGGTCAAGAGGATAGCCTGGGGTTACTTTTCAATGCGGGAACTGCTGTTGGCCCAGGATGCTTTAGCTTCAGAAAGTTCCTTTTACCTGTAAATTTTCAATAAGCTATGCATGTATGCCATGACATTTATAAATGTATACTGATCTTATGATTTCCATTGCAGACTTTATTAGCTACAGAGTGGAGCAGTTCTTCCCAGGATTTGGATTCTTCGGAGGAGAGAGCCCGATTTTTAGAGGAGCAGCTGCGGGCAGCCACTATTGAGGCTGATCAGGCTAGGGCCAAGATTGCTAGGGCCAGGGCTGAGATTAAGATGCTGAGGGGTCAGCTAGCGAGGATGGCTGAGGATAGGCAGGCGCTGTTTGCTTATTATGATGAGTCTAAGGTTGATCTTTTTGCATATCGAGTGACTCAGAGGGGTAGAGATCAACATGTTGAGCGAGCTAACGCTGATGTAGGGACCTCAAAGACTAGGGCCCCCGCCCAGCCGGCTACTGGTACTGGTGACACCAATGACCATATAACCATAGATGCAGACTATCTGTTGGTGGACACTCAGGATCAGAATTAAGAGGGTCACCAGGGACAGGATCCCCCGACAGCTTAGGTTATGATTGCTTTTTCTGAACTATTTGATACTTTTGGAGCCCTATGCTGGTTTTGATTGTGAACTTTTTAGATTGGTACTTTAGATACTCCTTTTATGCTTAGGGATTTTTCTTAAACCAAGACTATTTGAATATTGTTGCTTTGAGAACCCGCATTTTGTCAAGTGATTTTATAGTGAGGGGATTGGGTGACATTCTAATTTTTGCATAGGCCACTCAACATGAGGGGACCTATCGAATATTTTATTTTTCTTTTCTTTTTTGTCCTAATTTTTGTCTGAGCTATCCTTGATGGCTTAGTTCAGCGGACCCTTTTTTTTCTTTTTCTAGACCGGCCTTTTGAGTTTTTGACCTAGCAAGCTTTTACCGAGACTGCCCTTTCAAGTTTTCAATCCCGCAGGCTGTCTTAATTTTTTCCTGAATTGTCCTTGATGGCTCAATCCAGCAGACTTTTCTTTTTTGACTTAACTTTTGCCTAGACCACTTTTTGGGTTTTCAATCCAGCAGGCTTTCTGAATATTGCAAATGTGTGATAAAAGCGAATACGATGATGCATAACATATAGAGAAAAATTGATGTTCACATAGCAACGATTATTTCACCTAAAGACATGCATGCATTCATAAGACCAAGATTCTTAGCAAAATCATAACATGTTCATGGATGAGATTAATTTGAGTACATAGGCAATGGTAATAATTTCCAATGGTTAACCCCTACTACCTACTAGTCTTTTACAGATTTTCCATAAAGCAACTAACATTTTTCTCTCGATGCCCTAACTTTTGCCTAACTGCCCTTTTCGGGTTTTCAACTTAGCCGGCTTTATTTGCATTGGATTGCCCTAATTTTTGCCTGATCAATTTTCAGAATACCGATCGATGGGCTGCACCCTAATTTTTGCCTGAGCAGTAGAGGACCGCTCGTCGGGTGTGTTATCATTTATTTCTTTCATTCTTTATGCTACTTTTTTATGATTTAATTCTTTTAACCTAGATATGATAACGCTTGAGCCTATCTTGATTCACTGGATTCATAAACTCATTTCCATCCATGTCCATAAGCTTGATTGCCCCTTTACTAAGGACTTTCTTCACGACGAATGCTTGCCCCTAGCGTTAGTGTTGACTTGGCATAGCTGCTTGAGGACCAGATCACCCGCTTTAAGAGGTTGTTTCAGGGTATCTGATTCTGTTATTGTAAGCTCAAGCCATGCGCTGTTTGTACATCTGGAGATGGTTAAGTGCCCAGAGTCACTTTTCATCTACTGCGTTCAACTGTTCATATATGGCTCTTGCCCAATCTAATTCTTTTAACTACGGTTCAAGTGCCACTCTTAGAGATCTTACTTCTACTTTGACTAGTAACATGGCTTCCATTCCATATACCAAGGATAATGGTGTTTGATTAGTGGGAGTCCTTACACTGGTTCTATACCCCCAAACTACGAATGGAAGTTTATCAGCCCAATCTCTATAGGTAGCTACTGTCTTTGACAAAATATTCTTTACCGATCAGCTTCCCTTTAGAGCTCTTGAGATGGTCAATTTATGACTTAAGATGTTCTTTCCACTTTTCATGATCAAAGTCGACCTGCTGTTGGTGCTTCTGGGTCTTCTTTCTTGATGATGTGTGTTTTTGTATACTTTCCCCCCTCATGAAGAAAGAAGGACCTAGGCTAATTTGTCATCATGTTTGCTAAGCACTTTTCATTATCTCTCTTTTGATGATAGGTTTTAACCATTGGATGTTTATACCATTGCATTATACTCAAGGTCAACTTCATTAATGAATATGATGATAGTTTAAGAATGTTGTTGTTATGAGTGCATGGCGTCATTAGAATGAAATAGTTAAGTGAAATGTGAATGATAGGTGCGTCAATTTATTCATGACATGTTAAAAATAAAGATACTAATGCTTACAACTTATTCATGATATGCCTTATAAGCAGCATTGTTTGCATAAAATATGTTTGCAATATTAAAAATTACATCATTTGAATCATCCTCCATATGCGGAGGGCCTTGTTGATTGATAGCTGAACTGGTAGCCCTAGTGCGCAAGTTTGCTTATGTTTCTTCGGCCACTGCTTTTGCTAAGTTCTTGATAGCCTTGCTAATAGGATTGCCTTTCTTATTTCTTTTCCAATTCTTCCTCATAAGAACCACTAGTGCTTTAGTGATGGACTCGATCGCCTCATTCATTTCATCTTCTTCAGCATTCCTACATACTTCCACAGAAACCGAGGTTTCAATTAGGCAGCCCTTCTTGAAATCATCTACATCATTGAAGACTCAAAATCGGGGACTTTCTTGCTACTTAATTTGACAGGTTCTTCTTTACATGAGAATTCCACTTGCTTGATTTTAGACCCTATCATAAGGCAGGATTGAGGCTTGGACTTTTTGGCACCTGGGTGATTCTCTAAACTAAGTCTGAATGACCATGGAAAAGGTAAGAGGGGTTGTAGCACTCCCTATAGATTCTTTCCAAGTCCTTTAACCTTTACGTAACTCTACTTCATTATAATCTTCTCGATCTTGAGTGATATGTAACCCTTAATCAAAAACTTTATACCTTGGTGAGCTATAGCCACCATAGATTCCTTTTCCTTAGCCTCTATGGCCGCTATGACAGATGATTCGTCAGCACTAATGGTCACCTGCTTGCCATTATGGATTAGCTTAACCTTTTGATGGACCGTTGCAGGGACATCCCTTAATGCATAGAGCCAAGGTTGACACAATAGTAATGAGTAAGTGATGGGAATATCAAGAATAGGAAACAAGACCTTGGGCTTCACTTCCCCAACTATAACTTCAACTTTAAAGACCCCAATGACACTCCTCTTCGTATCATCATATGCCCTTATAATAGTATTGGACTTCTCCAACATGGATTCATCTAGCCCTAAATGAGGAAGGATCTTGGCAGGGCAGAGATTGAGGGTAGAACCATCGTTCACCATAACATAAGGGATAGAAAGATCAAAGATTTTCACCTTAATAAAAAGTGCCTTGTTATGCTTATTCCCTTCAGCTGGGAGGTATGAGGGATAGAACTTGACGGATTTGATCTGATTAGGAGGAGATCCCCTGATAACTGAGAATACCTTAACTAAAGTGGTAGAAGGCGTAGCTTCCATACTTAATAACTTTTCTATTAGACCCTTGTGATGTTATTCAGAGTCAACAAAGAGCTACCAGATGATGTACTTAGCAGGGGTAACTTGTAATTGCTAGATAAGAGGGGTGACTTTCTTTTTAGTACTGACCAAAATGTGAATCTTAGTAGCGGGCGTAAAGATTGGACCTTGATCGATATTTGGGATGACCTAGATATCCATATCTCTGCTCTTTCTTCTCTTTGGGATAGGATCAGGAGGGATCCTCCCACTTTGGGTAACATGCAACACCCCGTCTTTCATATAACTCCTCCCTTCGGAAGTTTCCACAAACAAGGCCAGTCCTTCGAGCTCATCATTCTTCAATACATAGGCATTGATATCAATTGGCCTCGGTTGAACCAATATAGCTTCCTCATCATAAATTCCTTCTAATTCAAATGCATTGATGTCAATGGGGATTGGCTTGTTTGGTAAGCCCATGACCGAATGAACCATGGGATTAGCTTGAGAGATCATATTGAAGACATGATAGGAGGGCAAGCCTAATTCGACAGCTGTAACTTATTTCTTAAAATTTAGCAGGGGATTATTTATGGTACTGGGTTTAAGTTTAGGTTCCTGAATCTTCTTTTCCTTAATTAAACCTCGAATAGCCTCAAGCAAATCCTTACAGGCACCAGTGTGATGCCCCTTGCTGACATGGTAAGCACAAAACTGATCCCTGTCTTCAGGTTTGGGTGGGACAGAGGGCTTGATACTCTGAAGAAGGTAGAGTGCCCTTAACTTAGTGAAGATGGCAGGCATAGATGCCATCCAAGGGGAAATGCCATCTTTAATGGTACGGGCTGTAGCCACTTTTTCTTGTACCATCACTGCTTTAGGATTGGAGCCATCCTTTGGCTTAGAAGCCTAGGATGGACTGAAGGGTCATTCTTTTTGAAACAAGGTTTGGCCGGCATACTCGCCCTTTCTATTTCCTCGATCCTTTCCCACTTCTCGTATCTTTCAAAGACCTCAACGTAGCTAGAGAATTTATCCGTACTAAGAACCTTACGATAAGCAGGTAGGGCGCCATCCATCAATTTTACTATCATCTCCTGTAGAATTAGCCTATCCTTCAATAGAACTTGAGTGGCCATTCACCTTTTGAAGTAGGGTTTGAACTTTTCATTGGGGGCCTACTTGATAGCCTACAAATTCTATATTGTAGTTTTAATGGTGGCATTAAAACCACACTACTCGATAAAAGCCTCCGATAAAGCTTTCCAATTTCCAGTCACTTCATCTGATAGAGTGTTGTACTATTTGATAGCAGGACCTTCCAAAGTGCAAGGGAACATTTTAGCTAGGGCCTTATCACTTAACTTTCGAATTCTTATAACCCTTTGATAGGTGGTAATGTGATATTGAGCTAGATCGGTTCCCTTATACTTCGCTATGCTAGGCATATTAAAGTTTTTAGGGATCTAATCCTCCTCTTTAATTACTTGGATGGATAGTGATGATGGTTGGGAGCCGGGATTAGCAGTAAGCAATTTCGAAAGTAGATCACGTAATTTTAAGGATAAAGATGATCCTTCTGATTGAGTAATCACACCTAAGGGTAAACCCGTTGATTGAGGAAAGGTCATCCCCTTAGGCGTGACCACAAAATTTGGGATTGGACCGGATGCCCCAAACTCAAATGGAGGTGGCACAAACCCCTGACTAGGCTGAGCAAATTGACTGACGATTGGAGGAGCCACTATACCCACTAACTAGAATTGTAAGTTAACTAGACCCAAAGAACCTAACTAACCAAGATGACTGGAAGAATCCCCATGAGTCTACACTGGCGACAATCAAAACTGAGTGAACGGATTATGAGTGACCCCCGATACTTGTTCATTAATCACTGCATTCACTGTTGGAGCACTGATAGTCGTGCTATGAGGAGCATTGGCCATTCTCTCTTCAGCCATTATTGCCCTGATGGAGGCTAACTTCTTATCATTCATTCGGTCTAAGAACTGATTACTTCCCAAGTACTGTAAGAAGGCATTTACAATCTCTGACCTAACCTTAGCCCTCGATTCCTTTGCCTCCTCACCAGTAGCAACATCCTCAACCTTAACATCAATGTAGCCATATGGAGTTAGGATACAAGACATCTCATCAGAATGATAGGCAGAAAGATCAATCGGACTAAATTGACTGCTAGATGGACTAGTAGATAGAGACGGAGCAACCCTTAACAGAATTGGAGGAGCCAGAATACAAGTCAAATAGATCTGAGAATGTCGCCAAGCTCTTTCTCTTTGAGGTTTGGTTTTGCCTGAGGTGATAATCAAGAGATCGGTACATGCATGGGATGTGGTATGCATGAATAAATCACAACAATGCATGGTGGGGTTAATCAGAGGAATATGTAACACAATACATGCGAATCGATTGATTCCGTCCTTATTTCTCCCACCGAACCTGAGGGTCATTCTTCCTTAGTCTAATCTCACACAAAAATTAGGGTACCTAGAGGATAAAATTCTATGGCTTTCGATAAGAATGGTGTAGGGACATATCAAAATTTGATGTAGAAAGTTCCCATCGCATCAAGCATTTTTTGGAGGGAAATGGCAATGAGTGCTCCACCCACTAAGGTGTACCCAATATCCCTGGCGGTCATGGTATCACCGTTGCGAGTGTCGCAAAAATAATAGGGCACCCTAACGTAGCCCTCGAAGAAGAGTGCATCTAACTAAAGAGAGAAGAAGATGAGAAGATAGAGTGTGATAATTTTCCCAAATGATGAAAACAAAAGCGGGTTGAATCAATTAAATAGTTTTCGATGCTCATCTTAATCTTTTAAGCTTTTAAAATAAACCCAAAATTTTGCAAGTTAAAAGATTATGTCCCCAGTAGAGTAGCAACTGTGAGTTGTTGATGACGTGTGGGTCTCCCTTAGCACATGTGTGAGAGGTGGGGCCTACTCGGGGTTTTGTTGGATTTAGGCACGACAAAACATTTTTAGTTCAAGTTTGCACAATAAGCCAATTTTAATGAACAAAAGAATTGGGACCCAAATCTCGATACAATTGATAGAGTCGCCACCCAAGTTGTCTACTTGGGAAAGAGTTTTGGTATGGTTCCCTCTGGGCGGGAGACTCATATCTATTGGATCAGAGATTTGGGTATCGGATGAGTAACTTATTTCTCATTTAGTTGATTCAAAATTACATTCACTGCGTAAAACCGTTTTAGTTTTCATCATTTGGGGAATTATCATAGAAATCCTATTTCTACACTCTTTCACTCTCGTTACATGCATTTACATATTACAATAAAGCACAAATAATAAATAGGAGAATAAAAATTACAACTGCGGGAAAAATGGGGGAATTGCAAAGAGAACCTATACATTTGTTCTAAGTTATAAAACAAAAATGAAAATAAATTCCCTTGCATCCACAGATGTTAGCACAGTTTATGATACATCCTAAATCAACACTTTAGCATATTTTGTTGTTAAAACACATTTTAACTTTTTGTAGGTTGATTTACCGAATTATTAGTGAAAATGATCACATGGCAAATGGTGAGTTGGATTGGTTTTTAACCGATTAAAATAAGTTCTAGAATCTGCCTGGGGATGGTACCCGTACAGGTGGGTGGGACCCGTACGGGTATTAGGGAGGACCGATACGGGTCCTATCTGTTCCTGGAAGAAACTCTATTCAGTTCAGTTTAAAGATTAACAGATTATTGGATTGATGGCAGAAAAATATAATAAAAAGGGATTTTCTTCCGTATGAGTATGGTGCACCGATTTAATATCTTTAGGGATATACGGTGCCAATAAGGCTCATACAGGTTAGGACTAGACCCGAAACAAGAAATGAAATGAATAGATAAAACAGGAGAAATGGAGAAGAATAACAATAAAATAAGTGAGATGTAAGTCTCTTTGAAACTCAGGAGCGTTACCTTTGTGGAGTGAATCCACTTTGAGATGATCCTTTACTGTTGAGAGAGTCCAACAAAAGTAGACGGTGAAATAGGACTATTTAGGTGAGTATTTGTGTAGATAGAACCTTCCCTAAATCTTAATGAATGAAGTTAGGAATGAATAAAATATGGATAAAACCTCAAAGAATGGGTTTTCTCCATATTTTATACCTCCTATACCCCTTCTATACCTTTTCTATACGTATAGAGGCTGCTAGAATTTTAGTATAATTTTTGTATGAAATGCGTGTGTTGAAAATATGAAGAGAAGGGCCCTATTTTTAGGGGAGAGGAGGTCTGAACACAATAAATCACGTTTATGACCTGCCTTTTCCTGAAATAGGAAAGGATTCCCTTCTAAAAGACCCTATTTAGGCAACAAGAGGACCCGTACAGGTAGGGCCCCACCCATATGGGTATTAGGGGACCCGTACGGGTCCCTCCTAGGCGTATGGAAGGAATGACCCATACGGGTCTGCCAATGGATCCGTACCACCAAGCAGCACCCGTACGGGTCCTTAAGGGCAGACTAGGTCTCCTAACTTTGGCCAAACTCAAATCTGCAGTAGTAGGAACACCTCTGATGGACAACACCTGAAAGACATTGCATCATATAGATCTCATCATCATTTCGTAAGAAGGATCATTTAAATCTATTGCTCACAACAGCCTCCAGAGAAATACAGGAACTCCTTAGAGAAAGAGATATAGGATTCTCTCAGAAGGAGTAAACAATAGATAAAGTGTCTCAAAAGATATCACTCATAATTAAAGTGATAACTGAGTAAGAAAAGACAACCCTCTGAGACAAAGGAAGGTTCAACATCAAGATTTTAAGAGATAAACTTAAGTAACCATCTTTGAGAACTTAAGGATCCTTAGACAACTCATGTAATTTTACTTTCCTAAGAATAGCTATCTCGATCGCTGTATTCTAAAGAAGTAGGATCTCTTACTTTCATTAAAAGAGATAAGACGCTATCAAGAAAGTGAATTGACTAGTTGAATAAAAGAGTTACTCTTAGCCACCTGACACCTGACACGCAGAAAGTAGAAGTACTAAAAGGTGTAACAACTGAAAGTTGATAGTAGAAGATGAAGCTGATCTTTGTATTTGTTTAATGGGTAGATTATACATAGATCAAAATCCAATCAAACAGTCATGAAGAATTAGAGCTGTTAAGAAACAACGATCAAGAACATCTAAGAATTAAGTCATTTTGAGAAATGTACTTGAACAATAGAAATGACTACGTGTACTTTCACAAAGATGCGTTACAATGGTCATCTTCAAGTCAAGAAAGTATAAATAGATTTCTATCTGCCACAAGCAAATTTAGACAAGCAACACTACAAAGAGCAATCTAACAAAGCCATTCCAAAGCTCATTAAAACACATAATTCCAAATCTATTATAACAGTGATTCTTGAAACAAAGATCCAAGAATAAAAAACTCTTTATACATTCATTAGTGTGCAATCAAAACTAAGCAAGTTGCTTGCTGAGGTTGTTGATTCACAATAGACTAGGCAAAGGTACCAGGGTCTTCAATCCTAAATACAACTTGAGAGAAGTTGGGATTCTGAAGAATCTAAGAGGTGAATACTCTTAGATTGTAGAATCAGAAGCAGCAGGAGAAGGGTACTCTATACGTACAAAGGATTTTGAATTATAAAGGCTTCTCCATCTCAGAATGAGTTATAAATATTGGATTAAGGCTCAGAGAAGGAAACTCCGAGGAGTGCATGCAGGCATGGTTCGAACCAATATAAAAATCTTTGTCTTAACTTATCCTTATTTACTTTGAGCTTCTTATATCTATTACACCTTTCTGAGTAAATAATAAATCTATATTGAACATTATTCATTAATAGAATTCTGATTAATTATCAGATCAATATATCTCTGGTAAAAAGTATATTATTTCTCATCTCTCGAAAAGGAGTCAATCACCCCCCCTCTGACTTATATATTACCCCCTCACAAGGACCAACAAGTGGTATCAAAGCCAAACTCATAAAACTTCAAGACTTAACAGTGTCGAGTTTATAGATCATAATGAGCGATAGATGTGAAAGACTCTTACCAGGAATAATTAATCAAGCTACTCGAGTTCTACCAGAAGTATTGAGCACTAATAAACCTATATTTTTATTTGGCCAAAACTATGCCTTTTTGAAAAAATCATATCATACACTTGATACAATCAAAATATATATATATATGTATGGTTAGCAATTGCAAGTAGGCCCTACAGAGCAACTGTAGTTAAGAAAAGAAGAACCCTTCCCAAACCTAAACATTAATGGAATGAAAAGGATATCAAGAGTTATCGAAGTAATACAGTTGCTATTAACATGCTACATTGTGCTTTGCAAGTTGTAGAATACAATGAGATTTTGGGTTGCAAAATAGCTCAGGAAATCTCGAAGAAATCGGAGGTCACCTATGGAGGAAATGACAAAGTAAAAGAATCCAAAATAAATTAAAAGATATGAGCTATTTGAAAAGGAGGATGGATAATCAATGTCCAACATGAACTCAAGATTCGCGAACAACACAAATAAGTTAAAGAGGCTGGTTAAAGGATTCACAGAGGAAGAGATGGTAAAGACGATCCTCAAAATTCTCACCAAATCATGGGAGATAAAGAAGACAGCTATTGAGGAAGCTCAGGATCTCTCCAAGCTAAGTTATGATGAGCTAAAGGGATCCTTAATCACTGATATTTTACTACAAACTCATGAGGCGAAAAAGATAGCCAGAAGCAAAGTAAAAGAGAAAATTGATCTCTTAGGAAAATCCTTAGAAGAAGATTCAGAAGATGAGAAAGTGACAAATCTCATCCAGCTCTTCGAAAAGAAAATGGTGAGCGAGGAAGAAACCTCAAAAGGAACCACCTTAGAAGAATGAAGACTAAGAAAGATTAGTTCAAGATGGAGTTTTATAACAAGTTGAAGTCAACATCCATCTGGAGTGATGAAGAAGAAGATTCACAAATTGATGACTTGAAGTTGAAGCCTATGTGTGCCTTATGGCTAAGGACACTCCTATATCAAAAGAAGATTATTACTCAGAGGCAGAAAACTTTAATTTGATGCAAACTAATGATATTCTATAGGTACTAAAGGAGATTCAAGCAATAAAGAAGGAAACAAAAAGTAGATTTTGGAACTGCAGAAAAAGGCCAAAAATATTGACAAATACAATGATGCCACTACACTAGAAATTGACATTCGCAAGACGAATCATTAAGAGAAAAATGATCTACTTGAAGGAATTAAAAAGTGCATTCTAAAGCTTGCTTCAGAAGAACAAAATCTGAGAGAAATATTTAAAAATCTCAGAGTCAAAAACACGAGACAATGGAGAAGTCTTAGAGTGAAGAACATGAGACAAAGAAAGCACCTCAAAAGAAGTATCAGCAGTAGAAGCACAAGAAGATACCCAAAAGAGTTTGTATACCAAAAAGCCTATAGCACTGCCAAGAAGGAAGTCCTAAAATTTATGAAAATCTCATAAATGCTTGAGGCAACACCCCTGATGATTTACAAAATCTTTAAATAAGAAGAAGTCTCAGAGGCCAAATATACAAGAAAATCACGACTTAATACGTGTAAGACTGAGCAAGTCATTATGTGCTCCATCATTTTGAATTTCAAAATGCGAGATCAAAATAAAAGGTGAATTATGTCAGCGGTAAAAATAGAAAAATGATTCACATAACAACCACTAATCACAGCCACTTTTTTATGTTACACGGTTATGCCAAAATCATAACGACAATGGACTAAGAAGACCAATATGCCCTCAAACTTCTTACTCAAGTTTATAAAAACTGATCAACTTCATCATCCTCTCACTTTTACAAAAACTAACCCCTGTCAATACCTCTACAAAAATTTCTTCAAAAAGCAGCCATGAAAAATTCTCAAGCTCAAATAAAGCCTCTCTTATTCAAGAACAATCCTTCAAAATGCGGCCCCCAATAATCATGCTCAAAGAGACACTTAGTCTCTACCTCCCTATTCTCAGAAATTATTACAGCCCAAGAAATAAAGAGATGGGTACAAATGAACGAACCAACCTATCCAAGGTTGGTTATGGAATTCAATTGCAACATGTTGGAATACATTGAATCCATATATAATCATCACTAAAGTGAAGGAGAAGGAAATACCGGTAACTCTATAGCTAATTTTTCAAGCATTTTAGGGCTACACAGTCCTGGGATAGTGATTAGAGAAATGTGGAACGATGTCAAGCCTCACTAGGAGTACAATGAAGAATATGGACTACTTAAAGGGTGAATTATGAAAAAGTCATCTGCTATATGGGTGAGATTGATAGATATGTACCGTATGCTAGGGAAAAGGTCCTATTGCAAAATCACCATGATCAACACATCTAGTCCACAATAGAACAATGCACTCTCCAATTCCGGGTACAAAAGAAGAAGATTAATTTTCCAATTCTTATCCTTCAACACATAAAGAAGCATAAGTATAGTATGGGAGAATTAGTCACAAAGATTGAAAGAAAAGTTAAAATGGACTTTAAATCTGAAGAGAAGCAGTATGAAGCCAAAGTAACTAAGTCAAACTTCTTTATGCTCAAGATTGGAAAGCAGTGGAATAGAGCTACAACCATATTAGCTTCTGCGAGTAGATTTCTCAAGGGTCTAGATCAATCATCAGTTCTAGAGCCTTTAACCAGACCCAAAAGAAGAGGAGAACATGAAGAAAAGAAGAAAAATTAGAAGAAGCTCAAGATCAAATCAGGAGAGCCGCTAATGTGGTAAGCCTACTTGAGAGATTGGATAGTGGAAACCAAGCAACCTCTGAAAGAAGAATGAAAGTAGTAAAGGAGGAGCCCATGGAGATTTCTCAAAAGGAACTAAATGCCTTTGAAAGGAAAATCCTCATAAGTAGACCTAAACAAAAGTTTGTGAGATCGTCAAGTAGTGATTCTGAGGAAGAAAGTGACAAGATAAATCTCACTCCTCAAAGGATAGAATACTCAGAGAAGGTACTACAACAGAAAGAATCTGAGAATGAAAGGGAAGCTCGTAAGAAGTAAAAAAGGACCAAAGGCAGTAAGAGGGAAACAACTATTAAATGCCATAAAGAAGAACCTTAAAGTGAAGCTTAGGAGGGACATCAATTGAAGCTAGCTATTGAGATCGACAAATCAAAAGCAAAGAAAAAGGGAGTTTATAAAGAAGAAGTAGGGTGAGAAAGAAAACTACAATCAGCATTCAAGCTGAGAAAAGAGAAGCTAAATTGCTTGAGCTATACAAGAAAAAGCCTTATACATATAAAGAGCTAACTCAAAAGTCAAAAGCAGTGGCTATAGAGGAAGTTTTAGAAGAATAAAAAGAGCTGGGAGTGATGACCATTTACCTCAAAAAACCACTGAAACATCTAACTCTGAGGATATTACAGAGCGCCAAAGGCTAAGGCAAGAAAAAGAACTTAGAGAGTATGGAAGAAAGCAATACCTCATTGTGAAGAGAGTTAACCCACAATTGGAGATTGGAGATTACTCTTATTTATCGAAAGCCTTGAAACCATTAAGTATACCTCTACCTCTTGGATTACTACCAGTTGAGCCAAGAACCAGATCCACTCTAAATATTGCAAATCTTACCACTTGGATCAAAAAACTACCATCCTCACCTAATAAAACCAAAATGCCTTCCAAAAACACCTCACCAAAACCACAAACAGCTAACCACTCTCCACAAAAAATATCGCCTCCACCACCTTCTCCTGATCATCTAGCACAAGCTATCCAAGTTACTTGGATGGTTATGGATAAAGTTAACATTGAGGATAACCATCCATCATCCAAGGAAGCAGCTATTAAATTTGAAAAACATTAGAATACAACCAGTGAAGCTCGTGAGGGAGCTGCGGATGCAAATCCCAAAAAGGTCAATAAAGTTAGCACAGATGAGACAATAGGTTGTAATGCTACTTATGATTTAGCAGTGCCAACTACTGATGAAGTTTTAGTTTCTAAAAACTAAGGCAACTTGGAAAAGGCTATTGTCCAATCCAAGGGGATAAATGAGGAATTACAACCAACTCAATAGTACTCATTAAACATCATTGAGGATGAAGAGGCTGTAGAGAAATTAGATCATGTTAATACCAATGAAGATGGATTGAAAAATCTATCTAAGGGTGATGTGACTAAAATGCCAGAAGAAGATCCCAGCTTACCAAGTAGCTCACAGAGTAAGCTAGACTTTGAATCTGAAAAAGAGGGGATAGATTAGGCTCAAAGGCAAGGAAAGAAGAATTCCTTAAAAGGTAACTCAAAAGATAGTTGCAAGCAAGAATCTGAGGAAGATTATATAACTATTTTATATATTATAGCAAGGTAACACAGCAAAATAATCAATCTACTTTTGAAGATTTAAGATAGTTCTCTGAAGTCTCAACAAAGGGCATACATTCTTGATCTAATCTCTTTGTGTACAAAGCTAAGAAATCAAGTAGCTGAGATAGACAAAAAGATTTAGGAGATTCCATTAGTGCAATGAATGACAAGAAGACTAGAACATGAAATGTTCTTACCTTGGTTCGAAAAAAGCTGGACACAATGGTTGAAATTATTGCCACATCTATTGTAATGAATAAAAAGGCTACACAGACAAACAAGCTTCTTCATTCTCAACAGAAGAAAATCAAAAGAAAGATGAGAAGACTTGAAAACCAGCAAGCCGATATTATACAAAATGTTGGTGCTAATCTTGAGTACAATGCAGCCATAGCAAGAGAAGAAGTGAAAATTGCTATTTTTGAAGCTCTTGAATCCATCAATGTTTGCTTCAAATAAATGAATATAGATAAATCATTAGAAAAGAGCAACAAAGAAAGACTCAGAATCATATTTACATCTTTTAAGCAAGTAAAGGAGATTAAGCCAACTCTTCCCATCTTCCAAATGCATATCAATAGTGATTATCAGAAAACTGCTCATAGTTTGATAAAGCAAAATCATCAGATCATTCAAAAAGCAAAAGGAAATCTTAATAAAGCCTTAGGAAAGTCTTGCATGAACAAATTAATAGCCATTGCTAAGATCAATATGAAGATCAAGATAGATATAGATGATCTTCAGAAGAATATAAAGCAGCTGTCCATGAAACCTGAATCAAGAATTATATCTTCTCTTCATGACTTCAATCTGTATATCTCAGAAGGATGCATCTGGATACAACAAGGGATCTATACAATGTATAGAGGATTGAAGAAGTACATCAATGAAAGTGGGAGGAAGCACTTTAAGAGCATTATGCCATCAAGAAACATCAACTCAAATGCTTTCCATACTTACGTAGATCATCTAAAAGAGGCTCTAAGTATTGTCAAGTAATACTCCCTGACCAAAACTAAGGGTCTCCTAACCTATTTAAAGCGCGAAAGGATTTGGGAGAAGAATATGGTCAGAACTGGATCTTCTGCTATCCCAATACTTATTGATAATCCTTTTGATATAAAAAAGGTGGAGAAAGGAAAAGGCAAAAGAAAAGCTTTAGATGCCTTCATGAAGATTTTAAAGGTTAAGGAAAAAGATCAGAAGCGCTAGAAGAAGCAGTAGATAGCTCAGAATAGTCATACTTTTTTTAGATGCCTTCATGAAGATTTTAGAGGGTAAGGAAAAAGAACAGAAGTGCTAAAAGAAGCAGCAGATAGCTCAGAATAGTCATACTTTTGTAATAGCTTAAATCTCAATGTACTCTGTAATCTATATAAAATATCAAGTTATCATATTGTTAACTTTATAATGAGAAAAAATCTAAGTGCTTCTGAGTACAATTACTTAGTTGCACTCACTAATTATGGAGGGGGGGGTTAACACTCTATATTCTACAACTCGTATTTTATCTTTATTGGTTTTGTTATTGTCAAAATGGGGGAGATTATTGAACCTAGCTCAGAAGAAGGATTCTCAGATGCTAAGGTATCGAGCTCAAAAGCAAAGTTTTGAAGATAATAAAGAGGTTAAAGACTATGCACTCATAAGTAAGATAAGCCTAAAAAACAAATAAAGAAAGAAGAAAAGAATGTTAAGCAACTTAGAAGTATCCCAGAATAATCAGAGAGAAGTAGAAGAAAAGATAAAGATATCCCTTAGGTCAATATAAGCTAAGATCTTCTCAAAAGCATATAAAGGAAAATCAAATGCCGAATCCTCACAAGATAAATCAAGTGCATCATTTCGAAAGTAGAAACATCTCCCAGTTTCTTCTAAACTCTTGAACTTGATCAACTATCTATCTATAAAGCTAGCATCAGAAGAAGGAATAATCAAGCTAGAATCAAAGAACTTAACACTCTACAAGTTAAGTATAAATCTTGACTGAATAGTGTCATAAAACATGGAGAAAACTTCAAAATTGAGATCATCAAATATCTCAATATATAAAGTATATTATCAAGGACAGATCTCTAGGATAAATGAGCCTGCATATTTGGAGAGAATAAAATAGGAAAATCTCGGAGGCAATATTAAGACAAACTTTGGAGAAATATAAGAACTCCTTAGAGTGAGAGATATGAGTTTCTCTTAGAAGGAGCAAACAATAGATAAAGTGTCTCAAAAGATATCACTCACAATTCAAGTGATAACCGAGCAAGAAAAGATAACCCGCCGAGACAAAGGAAGGTTCACCATCAAGATTCTTAGAAGATAAATTTAAGTAACCATCTCTGAGAACTTCAGGATCCCTATGCAACTCACATAATTTTACTTCTCCAAGAATACCAATCTCGGTCTCTACAATCCTAAAAGTAGGATCTCTAACTTTCACTAAAATAGATAAGAGCTATCAAGAAAGTGAGTGGACCAATTGAACAAAAGAGTTACTCTCAGCCACCTGACACGCAGAAAGTAGAAGTACTAAAAAAGTGTAACAACTGAAAGTTGACAGTAGATTATAAATCTGACCTTTTGGATTCATCTGATGAGTAGATCATTCACATATCAGCATCTAGTCCAACGGTCATGAATAATTAAAGTTGTTAAGAAACGGTCAAGAACTTCTCAGCATCAAGCCGTTTTGAGAAATGTACTTAAAACACAACATCGGGTACAAAGTGTAATTTAATAAAGGAACGCTACGATGGTCATCATTAAGCCAAGAAAATATAAATAGAACTCTATCTACCATAAGCAAATTTGGACAAGCAACACCACAAAGAGCACTTATACAAAGTCATTCCAAGTGCACCTCAAAAGCAAACATATCTCTTTCAAATTAGTTAGCAATAGAAAGCTCGTTAGAACATATAATTTCATATTTGCTGTAAAAGTGATTCTAGAGACAAAGATCTAAGAACGCAAAACTCTTTATACATCCATTAGTGTGCAATCAAAACTAGACAATGTGCTTGCTGAGGTTGTTGATTCACAATAGGCTAGGGAAAGATGTCGAGGTTTTCAATCCTAAATGCAGCTTAAGAGAAGTTGGGATTTAGAATTATCTAAGAGGAGGGTACTCTTAGATTATTGAATCAGAAGTAGTAGGAGAAGAATACTTTGTGCGTGCAAAGGATTCTGAATTGTAAGGGCTTTTCCGCCTTGAAAAGAGTTATAAATAGTGGATTAAATCTCGGAGGAGGAAACTCCGAGGACTAGATGTAAGCATGATCCGAACCAGTATAAAAATCCCTATCTCTATGTTTGATTTTCTGAACTTATCCTTAATTACTTTGAGCATCTTATATATATTGTTAAGTAAATATATGTGTTTGGTGGCTAAGGTGTTGGCCTAGTGGTTGACGTTGAAGCAGTGGTCTCTAGAGGTCCTAGGTTCGAGCCACATCTAGGTCGAGTTGGGGATTTTTCTTTCCATTTAATGTAAGCCCAAATTAAGCAAATTTTTTAAAAAAATTTATATATGTGTGTTTGGTTTTCTTACACCTTGGATATAGGCAGAGTCCGAAACAGTATAAAAATGTATGTGTTTGATTTTCTTAACTTATCCTTATTTACTTTTAGCTTCTCATATATATACACCTTGCTAAGTAAATAATAAATCTATATCGAACATTATTCATTAATAGACTTCTCATCGATTATCAGATCAATATATCTGTGGCTAAAAGTCTATTATTTCACATCTCTTGAAAATCAGTCAACCACATCCCCTCTGACACCTATATCACCTCCTCACAGGTACCAACATAGAATTATCATCGTCTTTTCATTAAAAGAATATTTATACTTCTCAAAAAATTTCAAAAATTATTATGGAGGTGTATTATATTTTTATTAATCAATCGATAAAAGTTCAATCCAAAATGGACAAAATTATCCTTTGTCGTGACATAATTTTAAAGTGGTGATCTTTTTTTGTCATTTGCTTGCTAAAATTTGAAACCATAAACCCCATTTTAAAAAAAAACTTTAATCCTCTTTTTAAAAACGAGTTAAACCACAAAATATTTTTAAATTCTACCCAAATTTATATACATGATCTCTTTTTTATAATTTCTCAATTACCTTGACCATTTGGACTGGTGGAACCTATTTCATTAGATATTATTGTCTATATCTTGCATTATTTACACCATTATTATTATAATAGTACCTGTTTACCTTTAATCTCATTATAATTTAAATTGTAACTCACCTGGTTCCAGAAATTTGTCGATCTATAAATTTTTTTCTCTTCTCCTTTCACTTGTCTTTCTTTATTTTTCACGTACATTTTCCCATTTCTCTCTATTATATACATATTAATAACAGTTCAATTCCAAGATAAACAATTAATTTAATGTTCAATCTCTAAGAAAAGAAGATGATTAATTTAAGGGTAAATAAGCAATCTCATACTCTTAATTAACTGATTCTTAAAGTCTTTGAATTTCTCTAAAACTGCTATTTTTTAAAACCTAAGGGAGATTAGTAATTACAGACATTTTTTTAAAAATTTTGAATCTATAAAGACCCAATTTTGTCCATAGAAATGGGAGTAAAATTTAATGTTCCCTGAATTGGTGTTCATTTCTATGTTCTGGTTCAATTATTGACATGTGGCGTGCTTATACAAGAGTAAAAATGAAAAGTATGAAAGAGAAATTGAAAATGAACAAAAAAAAGGACAAATACATCTTTACCCTCGTTAACTTGATACGCTTTGCCAATTGCCCCTCAATTTTAATTTGTGCCTGCGAGACCTCTCAACTTGTTAAAAGTGTATCAGTGATCCGCTTAATGTTAACATGGCAATGAAAGAATATATTGAGGAGAGTGGGGAAGATTTATATGATATTGTGGCAATTTTTTTAGAAAATAAAAGAATATATTCAATATTAAATAAAACATTAATGGTAAAATAAAAAATATAATTTCATCAATATCTTTAATTTTATCTCTACAAATCCAAAATTTCTTAAATAAAACTCCATTAACATGTATTAACAACTGGATTTTATGGATTTGAGAATTTAGACAAATTATGTCAAATTTGTTTGAATAAATATGTATAAAATTCAAAGAAATCACGTAGAATTTTATTTTTTAACTTTCATGGATTTGATTAATGTACATTATCGAGATTATGTAAATTGAAGAATTTATAAAAAAAATTAAAGCATTTTTTTTAAATTTAAAGGGTTTTTTTGAAAGATTAAATTTTTTGGAGCTAATTGAAATTATTCTATGGTCTTTTTTCAAATTTTTCATAGAAGTATAGTACATTCTCCGAAGTAAGAATGGTTTAATTGCATTCAAATGGCTTGCACGTGCACTCTTATAAAGTTTAAGGGGCTCGTGGTGCACTTTTTCTAAGTTGAGGGGCTCGCGTGTATAACTTAAAGTTGATGGGGCTCACAGGTTGAGGGCAGTTGGCAAAAGTGTCAAGCTGAGGAGGCTGAAGTTATATTTTGCCAATAAAATATAATTAACATCACAGACATTTTTTTTTTGTCTCCCATATAGAAAATTTTCTAATTTTCTACATTATTTTCTATTTTTTTAAAGAGAGCATCATTTTCTATTTTTTTAAAAAAAGAGCTTTAATTGTAGGAGTTGAGATTTGAATTTAAAACCTCTCCATTTATTTTCTATAAATCAGATGACCATATAAGATAACTATTAGGGAATTGTTATAGTCATAAACGACAGAGTCTACCACATATATTCATGTTGAAAAATAACATAAAGTATTTCCTTTGGATATGTTATATATGATTATTGGGCGTGTGAGTATCATTGATTTAACTGGATGAAGTTAAATAAAGATACAGATTTTATGATTGCAAATTATTTTTTGTGGCCCTTAAGGAGACAAATCATTGAAACTACAAAGATTTCATTTTGTCCATATGGGCAACCCCACATGCACATGCCTCAACCCAAACCCGCACCCAAACCCTAACTCAAATTCAAACCCGACCCGACCCAAATTTTATGGCTATAAAAGGGGAGAAGTATGCCACAAGAAGTTGCACAGAAAATATCAACAAAACAAATTAAGCATTTGAAAGAGATTAATGGCATCAAGCTCAATGTCATCTCGAGGGTCTAGTTCATGGACAGCTCAGCAAAACAAAGCCTTTGAGCGGGCTTTGGCTGTTTATGACCGAGACACTCCTGACCGTTGGATTAATGTGGCCCGAGCTGTTGGAAACAAGACAGCCGATGAAGTTAAGTTTCATTATGAACTTCTTGTTCAGGATATTGGTTACATTGAGTCTGGCCAAGTTCCTTTCCCCAATTATAGGCACACTACCCTCACTAATGCTTCCAGAGGAGGTATTATTCGTTTATCCTTCTTGTATACTACAACCATACGGTAGTGTTTTGTTTCTTTTTTTTCTTCTTGCTCGGGCTTCATCTGTCCTAATATCAATAAAGTAATTAAAAATATATTGTTATAAACAACAATATCACTATAGTGTCTATATTGAACACAGCTCATTTTTTATTGTTTTTCATTTGCTAATTAGGGGAAGTAATTTACTATCATTTCTTATGATAAAATTTCAGTGTGTAACAAGAAAATTGCTCAAAATGAGAATCCAGAAAATGGGTGGTGTGGGGATTTTGAGAAAGATCTGCTTATTATATTCTCTCTGGAAGATATAAAATAAAAATCGTTCAAAATAAATTTCGAGTAGCCAAGAAAATTGAGATGCAAAGTCTTAGTTTTCACTTTTCAGACCCTACCAGCACTTTTCACGTGTGTAAATATGTACAAAAACGTGTATAACACTATCGTCATTCCTCAGTTCTTCTGTTCTATACAGAAGCTATTAGCAATATTTCTTGGATTCCTTTTCTCTTAAACAAATCTTAATTAATTCCTTAGTTTCCTCAAATAATTTGTAAGATGTTCAATATTTCCTTAATAGCTCTATAGCACAGCTATATTATACTGTAATTTGGACTAGTGAAATCTGATTTTGTTTGGTAAATGCAGGCTGAAAAATCTGAAGCTGAATTAATGAATGAGCTTGCTGAAGAACCATCAACAGCAATTACTGTTAGCAGTTATTATTATTATTATTATCTATTTCGAAAACCAGCAGGAGTCAGTACTGATGAATCTCTGTATTATTTTTCATTTGTTAAGGTTGTAGCTGTCCTTATCTATGTAGTTTATGCCCCTCTTGTGCTTAATTATAAGCACTTTAATGTATGAATTAATTAGGATGGGAATCACTTTGAATCTTTCACGTGATTCTTCCTTGATTTCAATGGCCAGTATCTAAGTTGTAACTGGATTATCTAGTTGTGCAATAATAATTTGTGTTTACTATTATAAATTCTTTGCTTATTTCCATTTATGTATGCTTTGTGTATTTTTGGCGCATTTTAGGTGCATCGCCAACTTGGATGTATGTTAAATATGAAATGGTTAAGAAAGTTAAACCAATAAAAAAATATAAAGCAAGTACGTATATAAAGTTAAGATATGATGTAATATTGATGGGAATCTCTTCAATCCATATGAAAGAACCAAGAGGTGACCAATAATATTCAAATTTTTGAGCATGAATTAGAATTTTATGCATTAACTTTACTCTAGAATTAGAGAAAGATGTAGTAAATCCCAAATCTTATAAAATTGAATGGAGGGACAAAATTCTTCCAAATATTCTCGAAGCTTGATTTCTCAACTTGTTGAGCAACATTATAGGACATATAAATCAAACAACAAAAATATATATATTATTAATATGATAACAACAGTGTGTACTTGTTTAATTCAACTCACGAATGCCTGATTATTTTAAATCAAACGCTAAAAGTCTATTTGATAAGGATTAAGAGTCGTATGTGAAGGTTTTAACTGAAAAACCATAAAACAAGAAGATTCATAAGCTGAGACTTGTTGGAAATTGGGTTTTTTAGGGTGTTTACGAGCTGAACTTGAAGGTGTTAAACCCAAATAGAGAGAAATAATCTCAGAGAAATTATATTGATAGTTGAATAATGCAGAGTTCTTACAGAACTGGGCTTTTATAGACAATTACAAAGTGAACTTGTAGAATAAAATAATACAAGCGAACCAATTAAATATTATAAGAAAAAGTGATTGGACTTCTGACAAAAAGATAAATTATAGAAGCTTCTCCACTTGGATTAGCCAATCACGTCACCTACTTGTTATCTTATCCCTGCTGTGATCAGAGATTCAAAATATGGACATTGATGTTATTCAAGCCGTCCATGTTGTTCGAGATGGCCTTTTCTCAGCGTGTCTTCATTTTCAGTGCTTGGAGCTTCCTTGTGCTCTACAAGGGTTGTTGGTCCAGGAGGCCTCTTTTCCGGCCGGTCTTTTGATGCCTCAAATGCTAAGTTGGATGCTTTAGCTAGGACTTGCTTTCTAGTCGTCCTCAATACTCCAGCCGGGCCGTCATTAGTGTTCCAGACGGCTTTATTCTAGGATGACTCAAGATGTCCTTATCATTCCCCCCATTCTTTAAAAGAGTTGGACATGAACGGCTTATCTAAAAAAGGTAGAGGTGCATCCTCCTCGTAGAGAAACAAGTCCTTGATGTTGAATGAAGGAGACATTTTGCCTAACCACAAAGGCAATTCAAGAGTGTAAGCATTGAGACTTATCTTCTTAACGATCCGGAAGGGACCATACTTGTGCTATCTGAGCTTGATGTTAGTACCAATGGCAAGCCTCTCATTGCTTAAGTAAACAAGGACTAAATCTCCCTCCTCAAATTCTTCCTTCTAGCAGTGCTCATCCGCCTTCGCCTTCACCCGTTCATTGTTCTTTTCAAATTTAGCCATCACATCAGTGTGTACCTCCTCAATTTCTCAAACCATTCGCTCGGAAAGTAGGTTGAGTCATCCATGTGTTGACCAAATATAAGGAATGGCTGGTCACGCGGTATACACAACTTCAAAATGAGACCTCCTTGTCACTAAATAAACGGCTCCATTGTAAGCAAATTTTGCCGGGGCAATCGAAAAAATCTCATGTCTCGGGCTTCTCCTTACAAATACTCCTTAACAAATTTCCCAATGTGTGATTAACCACTTCCTTCTGGCCATCCATCTGAGGGTGAGCAGTTGTGCGAAACTCAAGTTTTGCCCAATGGCGGAGCTAAAAACTATTGAGAGGGGAGGCGGAGTTTCAAAAGAATTTTACAATTAAGTTTATAGGTGCATAAATATATACAATATTAATGAAAACTCACCCATAAATAAAATAAAACTAAGCTACATAGTATGACATTAAATAATAAGAAGACCTTTGTTTTCTAACATTGAAGAACTGTGGAAGTTGAAATTGGAAACTATTGTTGAAAATGTCTTTGAAGCGGTTAACATTTTGTTAAGATATTATGAATTGTGGAACAATATGTATTATGATTATTAGTTTTGATTTTCAGTTGATAAGATTAGATTTCATATTTGAATTTATTTTTTATTTGTTATGTCACTGTAAGCCTATAAATAGGCCTTTATATCTCTACTAAAAATGTGCTCATACGTGTCATATGCTTGTGTGTGTCAGGTACTGCATCTGTAGTAATGCTTTACTATAATCTATGTTCATATTATACAACAGTGATATCAGAGCTATCTTCTTACGGGACCTGTATGCTTTAGCTGAAGAAATTTTAAGACTAACAAAAGAGCGACATGATGATGAAATAAGAGTATGATGATACAATGTTAGGATGAGTTTTCCGTCCAAAACTCAGGCCATATAACCATGACCAAAGACCAATGCCCATAATCTATAGCTAAAATCATGCCCATGACACATATCAATGACCCATATCCATATCTCAATAATATGCCTATGATTCCGAATAAATTTTACAGCTTCAAAGCCATGGAGAAGTGTTGAAAGTGTCTTTGAATTGGTCACATTTTGTTGAGATATTATGGAGATTTATTGTGAAATAATATATCTTATGATTATTAGTTTTGATTTTCAGTTGATAAGATTAGATTTTGTATTTGGATTTATTTTTTGTTTGTTATGTCACTGTAAACCTATAAATAGGCCTCTATATCCTTAATAAAAATGTGCTCATAAGTGCCACATGCTTGTGTGTGCCAGGTACTGCATCTGCAGTAATGCTTTACAATAATCTATGTTCATATTCTACAACAACTATAAATCATCTCAAATGGCCAAATAACTAGAAAATCCAATGCACATAACATAATTTACTCAACATAAAATTCTTGTCTCTTTTATTTATTTTATTGTCTATTTCCCATTTTCATGAACTGTCCACATGAAAACCTCAGCAACATATTCTCTTTAACCAACTTTCACACACGTGTCAAACATACATTAACTATTAGTTTATAGGTGCTTACATGTCAAACATGCATGAATCAAATTAAAAAAATTTAAAATCAAATACTTCATTGGCTGAAAATTCCATTAACATAACCACCGATCACTTAGTTTCCCACTTCTTACTCTTGTAATTGCAAGTTGCAATTAGAAAAAAAAAGCAAAGAACTCAGCTATACATTCTCTGCAATTAGTTCATGTTCTGATACTTCTTTTCCCTTCTCTCTACTCCCTAGCTTGCTATTTATTTCAGTTTGACTTCCTCTTATATAATATTTTCAAATTTTATCTTGGTTATAGATATTGATGACGTCGTTTTGGCCTCTCAAAAAATGAAAATATAAAATGACGACGTTTGCCTTTTTATTTAAGAGAGAACCTGAAAGAAAAGGACAATGGCGAGATGACCTTTGTTGCAGCTTGTAGAGGCGATTCTTACAGCAAGGGGGTGGTTTTACCCAGTTTGTACAATTAAGGGTGATATAGTAGTAGGGTGTAGGCATTTTATCAGGAGCCAGGGGAGGCGGCCGCCGACCTCCGCTATCCCTTGGCTCCGCCATTAGTTCTGTCCATCAATTGCCACAAAGTCCTCCAAAAGTGACTTAGGAAATTGGTGTCCCTATCTGATACATTGCTCTTGGTCACTCAATGCAACCTCACTACCTCTTGGAAGAATAACTTGGTAATAGCTTAGGCGTCATTCATCTTCCTCCATGCAATAAAATGAACCATCTTTTAGAACCGATCAACTACCACAAAGATTCAATCAAGCCCTATGTGTGTCCTTGGTAACCCCAACACAAAATCCATAGATAAATCCTCCCAGATGGTACTTAGAATATGCAATGGCATATGTAGTCCGGTGTTGTGTGATCCACCCTTGGTCGTCTGACAAACAAAACATCTCTCTACATTGGTTGACGTCCTTCCTCATCTTAGGCCAATTTTACCTACTGTTGACCACCTCAAACGTTTTATTTCGCCCAAAATGACCAGTTGATTCACCTTTTTCCTAATGGATGTGGCTGGAAGGCATAATTGGTTGCCTTTCATGAGATATCAATCAAAGAAGTGGTAATCTCCACTGTTTGAGCTATCCTGATAAGCCATCCAGAATTCTTCAAAATATTTATCTCCCTTATTATCATCATTCACATGCTCAAAAGTCTCAACTTTAAGAGTAACAGTTTTGAGAAGGTTGATCTACTGGCTCAAAGCATCAGCCACCCAGTTTTTTGTTCCAGACTTGCGGACAAGCTTGTAAGGAAACCTGTTAATAAAGGCGGACCACCTTGCATGCATAGCACTCCTTAATTGCTTTTGACTACTTAAATTCTTAAGGGCCTGGTGATCAGTATACAACACAAACTCTTGTCCAATCAAGTAGTGCTCCCAAGTCTTGAGAGCTCTCACCCCCGCATAGAATTCTTTGTCATAAGTTGACCATTTCAGTCGGGCTTCACTTAACTTCTCACTAAAGTAGGCAATTGGCCTCTTCTCTTGCATTAACACAGATCCTACTCCTATTCTACTAGCATCACACTCAACTTCAAATAACTTCTCAAAATCATGATAAGCCAATGCATGTACAGTGCTTAGCTTCTCCTTGATCAAAGCAAGCCTTGCTTCTTGCTAAGGCCCCCATTTGAAACCTCTCCCTTTTTTAACAAGTCGAATAACGGAGAATGAACCTCTTGTAGAAGGTTGCGAGCCCATGAAAAATTCTGACCTCCCTAACATTACAAGGAGCCGGCCACTCCCGTATGGCCTTAACTTCTACCTGGATCCTATCACTGCTGACAACATAACCAAGGAAGACTACATTACTCAGCATAAACTCACACTTCTTGGGATGATCATACAACTGATACCTCCTTAAAAGCTCAAACACCTCCTTGATATGCTCCCAATGTTACTCCTCGGACTTGTTGTGGATGAGAATATCATCAAAGTAGACAGCAACAAACCTTCCAAAGACTAGCTTCAACACTTGGTTCATAAACTGCGTGAAAGTACTTGGTGCATTAGTGAGACCGAATAAAGCAGTTGTCATCCATCTCCTGCTCAAATTTTGATATGATAATAACCACTCCTCAAATCAAGCTCTGAAAACACCTTGGAAGGAATGGTATAGGAAAGTTATCGAATGGTGATCTTATTGATGGCTCGATTATCCACACACATCCTCCATGACCCGTCCTTCTTGGTTGTTAACAAGGCTGGGATGACACTTGGGCTCAAACTCTCCCTAATGTGTCCCTTCTTCAACAACTCCTCAACTTGCTCCTTCAAAATCTCATTATCCTTAGAACTCACTCTATAGTGTGGCAAGTTAGATAGGCTGACGCCTGGAACCAAATCAATGTGATGTTGGATATCCCTCAAAGGTGGTAATCCAGCTGGTAGTTCCTCAGAAAAAATATCCACATATTCCTCGATCAAATCTTTCACCTCAGTCAAGACGTCATTAGTCTCTCCAGCCGGCTTCTTCAAGGCAGTTGCAACAACCAGAAAATCTTCTGACTTTCCTCACACTCCTTCAGGAAAGCGCTCCTGGTGCTACAAATGGCAATGGTGCTTTTTGAGCCATCCAGGCGGTCAACCGGTAGCGGCGTCAGCACGTACTTCTCCTTATCCTTGGTGAAAGAATAAATATTCATCCCCCCAAAATGCATCGCGCCATTATCAAATTGCCAAGACCTTCCCAATTGAATATGACATGCATTCATCTCAACAATATCACAATAAATCTCATCAACATACCCCCCAATTGTGATTGGCACGCGGCACCTTTGAGTTACCCTTTGTTCTCCAACATTCTTGATCCAGCCAATACCATATGGTTCTGGATGGGCTTCAAGAATCAAGCCAAACTTCTTCACTTCTTGTTGACTGATTATGTTCTCTTGGCTACCTTCATTAATGATCGGGGTACACTTCTCTCCTTGCACAAGACATATAGTCTTGAACAATTGGTTGCGTTGTCCTTGATCAAACTAGTTGGGCATCAACAACCGCATGATGACATAGACGTTATGTTCACCAGCCACGTCGTCAAGTTCAGAGGGCTAAAAGGTGTATTTTTGCCAAGTTTAGGAGGTTCGCAGGAACCCTTGAAAATTTAGGGGACAGTAGACTTTTCGTGCCAAGTTTAGGGGGCTATCTATGTATTTGGCCTAAAATATATATTTTAAATATACTAATAACATTATTATCACAATTAAAGCTCATTAATTAACTTCATTCTATAGAAAAAAAAGTATAAGAAGTGTGGTTGAATTTAGAAATTTAAATTGTGTATTGAAATGAAATATAAGTATAACATAAAGACTAATGATTTTGTGAGCCCTAATATTTTGGGGCTCTAAGAGATGACCTAACTGGCCCCTACTGTAAGGCCGAGCCTGAATGCATCCATAACCAATTATTATATAAACATTGATGATACATTTGAAACAAATTAGATTAATTAGAAGATTTTAGTATATATTTTATTTATTAAAAATGTGATTCATTTTTTTTCAGTAATAAGGCTTCATACGTATTTATATCGATTAAAACATTAATAATATAACAAACTTTTTGTAAAAAGCTCTAAAAATAAGCTGTTGTGAAAAGCTGATTTTTCTCCCGTAACTGCTAAAGCTTATGCTTAAAAACACAATCCAATCACTATGTTAACTGCTTCCAGAGTGAAGAGCTAAAAACTCATCCAAAAAGCAGAAAAAACACTTGATAATCTATTAACCTTGCTCACATATTATGTATAATTGAGCAGGTCAAATTGAGCATATGTAATATAAAAAATAAAATAAAATTAACACACTCATAGTCATAAGTCAACCTTTGTAGAATTAGAATTAGGTACTATCATATATATTCAAGTACAATAATTCCTAAAAAAAGCACACTATACTACGAAGACGAGATAATATTTCTAGTCCGAGACAACGGTACGAAGAGGCAGAGAACTTTCTGTCTTCTTTAACCTGTGCATTCCTCTCTGCAACTATCTTTGACATTCCGAACATCTGCAATTGCAACAAACACTAGAGGTCAACAACCAATTTGAATGAAGAAAGGCGTAAGCTAATATGATTTAAAGGGGAAATAACATCTGACCTTTTGTAGAGTATTTTTAAAGAAAGTCTTGTGTTCATCCATAGATGCATAAATGAATTCACCAATATGATCTTTCGCATCCTCTAGAAAACTTGCCTCTTCACTTTTCTTCTTTCGACATGAAGAGACCGCTGGCGATGGCTGTTTCTTCTGTTCACTGCTTTGAGTCCCCATCTTAGGATATTTTAAAGTATGCATAAAAAATATTCGATATACGAAATGAAAATAGTTAGGAAATAATATTATCTGTTAAGTTATCAACAAGAAACACAATTAATCTTGGTGAAAAACATCAGATATGAACCATTAATATTCCACAATTATCACATTACAACAGAGATTAAATCCATTTTCCTTTGGGATAAAATTATCTACTGCAACAATTTGACCCCATTTTAATGCGTCAAGAAGGGTGTCACTTGATGATTCAGATATTGGTTCATTGGTTATCTGTGTATCCTTAAGCTTACTTGCAATCAGAATTGATAGTTTCGAACTGAATATCGAATTAAATTCTAATATTGCTAATGCACAGTCTTGAGAATCAAAATGAACCAAAACAGTTTGCCACAATTTTGTAGATTGCCAACACATCAAGGTCAGTCTTAAAGGTTAAACAAATTGAAAACCTCAAATATGTACGTATAGTTTTGACAAAACACAGTGAGTTCTATGTTGGGGAATACCTGTAGAAAGAAGCTTGGCTAATTCTGAAGTCGCGACGAACACTTTCAGGTTGAAACTTATTTGATGGTTCTATCAAATAATTCAATTGTATAAAATCAGAAATTGACAAGAACTTAGAATGATTGTTTGTTGGGAATAATATGAACCGAGTGTGTTTTTGTCTGATAAAAAATGCCTGTCATGCCAATGCCCGGTCATCTCTATAATAGAGAACCGAAATAGCTGTCTAAAATAATTGATTTTGCAGTTACTTTCGTCATGATCATAGAGTGTCGCGACCGTGACTTTAAATATCAAAACAATATATTTCTCATTTGACAACGTGTCTCGATCGTAACAAGATATACTAAAACCCTTTATTTCTCAGAATATTGCGTGTCACGACCGCGACTACATCAAATCAAAATTATTGTTTCTCACTTGAACACAGACACAAGCGCCAACCTTGTCGCTAACATGACACGGGTAAAATATCGCTATAGAATCGAACAAAGTGTGCACTCCACACTCTCCCGACTTGTTCGCTGAAATACCACGAACGCATTGGTCAACTGGTCAATCCAATTACACTAAAATACCAACAATCCTCCCCCATTTTAGTGTAATACATGATTAACTAAACAAAATCACAACAAATAACATACTAATGCAAAAATGAAATATCGAGACGATTGAATTTCATCTTAGTATATTACACATTCCAAATATTCGAATAATAAGGTGTCGCTATGGATTGAACCTTAGATTATTCATTTTGAATACATGAAGATAATACACACATTAGTCAAAGTTCTAAAAAGTTCTTACTTGACACTATCTTTTACTAGCCTTTTGTCTCTATCCTTCACAAGCATATCAAAGTCAAGTCAAAAAACTTCTTGAAACGACTAAACTTCATGCTCATATAGGTAGCTCTTTTACTCTTGCACCTACATATGCAATTTTTCAAAAAGAGCTATTAAGAAGTTAAACTTCAACCTCGTTTATCTTGCAGGTCTGAACATACACCTTGGGATGTTTTAATCATGTATTTCAATCTCTAGATGTTAAGCTTTCCTCATTCAATTCAGCACCTAACGCAATATTAGGTGGGGATTGGGTATCTCAACATGAGAGATTTTAGATGGACTTTAACCCCATCCCTATAGCTGACTTGTGCACGAGATCTATTCTTAACCCTTTGGTTAAAGGATCGGCTAAATTATGCTCAGTTTTTACAAACTCTAATGATATAACACCATGCATGATGCATTCCCGAATCATGCTATGTCTCACACCTAAATGTCTAGACTTGCCTTTGTACACTTTGTCTATAAGCATTTTCCAAGGCAGCTTCACCATCACACCAGATAGATATAGGTGAAATGGGTTTAGGCCACAATGAAATTTCATAAATCAGATCTCTTATCCATTTAGCTTCTTTACCAGCTGCTGCTAATGCTACAAACTCAAATCCCATTATTGAATAAGAAATACAAGTCTATTTCTTTGACGTCCTAGAAATAACACCTCCCCCAAGAAGAAATACCCATCCACTTGTGGAAGAACTATCCTCCTTATTAGAAATACACATGCATCCGAATACCTGTAAAAAACTGAAGGAAATCTTGTATAAGTCAAACCATAATCCATGGTTCCTTTTAAATACTTGAATATTCGGCCCACAGCTTGCCAATGATATATACTAGGATTACTAGTATACCTATTGAGGTTTCTAACAGCAAAAGCTATATCCGACCAAGTGTTGATCATGGCATAAATGAGGGTACCAATAACTCTTGAGTATTCAAATTGAGATACTGCAACACCTTTATTAGGTAGAAGCTTAAGACATAGATCCATTGGAGTGATAACTGAAGAACAATCCTTGAAGTTAAATTTATTCAAAATCTTCTCAATATAATGTGATTAAGATATTAAAATAACATTGTTCTTCCGCTTGATTCTTATACCAAAAATAACTTCAGCCTCCCCCATATCTTTCATCTTAAAATTAGATGAAGGATTTTGAGAAAGATAATTATATTTCTCTTAATTTACAAACATATTACAATGTGTGTATTTATACATGAATGAATCCTATATGAAAGGTAACAAAATAAATACAAATAAATACAATTAATTGTAATCTTCCTAATTGGGCTAATTAGCATGACTTGGGGAAGAATCCAATCAACACTCCCCCTCAAGTTGGTGCAAAGATGTTACACATGCCCAACTTGCAAAGTAGTGTATGAAACGTCTGTTTGTCGAAGCCTTTTGTGAGGACATCTGCTAACTGTTCTTTAGAAGAAACATGAATTAGATCAAGGTTGTTGTCCTCTATCTTTTCTTTGATGAAATGCCGATCAATTTCAACCTGTTTTGTTCGGTCATGCTGAACTGGGTTATGAGCAATGTTAATAGCAGCTTTATTATCGCAATACAAGGATAGTTTTCCTTTCTCTGCTAATTTCAGATCTTCAAGCAGTGTCTTCAACTAGAGAACCTCTTAGATGCTTTGGGCCATGACTCTGTATTCTGCTTCTGCACTAGATCTAGCAATAACACTTTGTTTCTTGCTCCTCCAAGTGATAAGATTTCCTCCTACTAGGGGTACAATAACGGGAAGTTGATCTTCTATCATCAAGAGATCCTGCCCAATCAGAGTCGATAAACACTTCAACTCGAAGATGACCACGGTTCGAGAAAAGAAGGCCTTTCCCAGGTGCAGACTTTAAGTACCTCAGGATACGAAAGACAGCTTGCATATGTGGATCTTGCGGGTCATGCATAAATTGACTCACCAAGCTAACTGCATAGGCTATATCTGGTCTCGTGTGTGAAAGATATATGAGCTTACCCATGAGCTTCTGATATCTCTCCTTGTCCACTGACTTTGCGATCCTAGACTGAAGCTTGTGATTGCTTTCAATAGGAAAATCCATGGGTTTCCAACCCAACATCCCAGTTTCTGTCAACAAGTCTAGGACATATTTTCTTTGAGAAATGTAGATCCCTTTACTTGATCTGGCAACCTCAATTCCCAAGAAATATTGTAGCTTTCCTAGAGCTTTGATCTCAAATTCACGAGCCAACAACTTTTCCAGTTGATCCATCTCCTCGTTGTCATCTCCTGTCATCACTATATCGTCAACATACACTATGAGTAATGTGACCTTACCCCGTTGATGTTTTATAAAGAGTGTGTGATCTGCTTGGCTCTGTTTGTAATCGAAAGAAATCATAGCATTGTTGAATCTATCAAACCATGCTCTTGGAGACTGCTTTAGGCCGTACAAGGCTTTCTTCAATTTACAGACTTTCCTTTCACTCTGGTGGTTCTCAAATCCAAAAGGAATGTTCATGTAAACTTCTTCTTCCAAGTATCCATGAAGAAATGCATTTTTGACATCGAATTGGTGTAAGTCCTAATCAAGATTAGCAGCACATGATAATATGACTCTGACGGTGTTCATCTTTGCAACTGGAGCGAATGTTTCTTGGTAATCTACTCCATAAGTTTGAGTAAAACCTTTTGCAACCAACCGAGCCTTGTACCTTTCAATCAAGCCATCTGCTTTGTGTTTGACAGTGAACACCCATTTGGAACCTACCAACTTCTTGTATGTTGGAGGAACAACAAGTTCCCAAGTCTCATTCTTGGATAATGCTTTCATTACTTCATGCATAGCATGCATCCACTTAGGATCTACAATGGCTTCTCTCCAATCCTGTGGAATAGACACAGACAAGAGGGACAAAGCAAAAGATCTGCAGGAGGGAGACAAAGTCGGGCAAAGGATATACAAGATGATTAGTACAAGACCTGACCCCTTTTCTCTAGGCAATATGTAAATTAACATCATTTTGAGAGGTAGGTAAATCATCTGAAGATGAAGGAGAAGAAGGTGACTCACCTGAGGATGAAGGAGAAGAATGGTCAGTAGCAGGTTGCATAATGGCTTCTTCTGTCCTATTTCTTCTTAAATATCTTAACAAGTTGGGTCTATCCAACCTCCCAACTTCCTCTCTGGCAGGAGTCACCCCTTCAATATTAACATCAACCATCACATCTTCATTTGTAGTCTCCAACCTCCCAACTTGTTCCCTGGTAGGAGTCTCCCCCTCAATATGAACATTAATCATCACATCTTTGTTTGTAGTCTCTACCTGAATATGTGATGGGTATTCTTTGAAGTATGATTCAAACTCTCGAAATGTAACATCCATTGTGACAAAATATCTCCGTGAAGGAGGATGATAACATTTATATCCTTTCTGTGTAGAAGAATACCCGAGAAAGACACATTTAAGGACACGCGGATGAAGTTTCCCACTATTTCGTGATTGAATGAAACACACACCCAAACACTCTCGGAGGAACAACATATGTATTTTTTCCTTTTAACATTTCTAAAGGACTCCTAAAGTCGAGGGTAGTGGCATCATATTAATCAGGTAAGCAACAACAAGAATGACATCCCCCCAATAAGGTTTAGGCAAGTTCATAGTGAATATAAGGGATCTAGCAACTTCCAACAAATGCCTATTTTTTTGTTCTGCTACCCCATTTTGAGCACTAGTATAAGGGAAACTAGTCTGGTGAATTATCCCATGTGACTCTAAGTAAGCACCAAAAACTTCATCCATATATTCTGTGCCATTATCGGTTCACATGATTTTTATTTTAGTGTCAAATCGAGTACAAATCATTTTGTGGAAAGATTGGAAACATGAAAAAACCTCATTTTTTGCTTTTAATAAATATACTTATGTAATCGTAGTGCAACAATCAATGAAAGTAACAAACCAACGATTACCTAGTAAGGAAACTTCTTTAGTTGGACCCTATACATCAGAGTTAATTGTGGAGAAAGGGGTAGTACTTCTACTATTTCTTAAAGGATAAGAGTTTCTTGTATGCTTGGCATATTTACAAGCATCACAGGTCAATGATTCAAAATTTGTTTTAGAGAACAAATCTGGATATAACTTTCTCATAGCAAAAAATGATGGGTGTCATAACCGTTGATGCCATCGCCAAATTTCGTGATTAACAATCTTACTATCTCCAAATATGCCCGACTTCCCAACTTCAAACTGTCATCTATTAAATATAAGCCATCACGCAATTTGCCACTGCCAATCTTCTTCCTAGTTTCAAGGTCCTGAAAAACACAATGGTCAGGGAAAAATTCGATTTTGCAATTTAAGGCTTTTGTGATAGAACTGACAGATAAAAGGTTTAAGGGAAAGTTTGGTACATGAAGAACAGAAGATAGTTCAATATTAGGTGTACAGACAATAGAACATGTTCCGGAAATAGGAAACAAATAACCATCTGCTATTCTAACATTGTTTCCTTTAGGACAAATGGTATAGGCTTGGAAGCTTTGTGAAGATCCTGTCATATGTTTATTTGCACCAGAATCAATAATCCAATAATTAATATTAGTATTAAGCGTTATACCTTATTGCCCATAAGTAGTAGTTCCGGAAGTATATAAGTTCATTTTTGGATCTCCCATTAATACAAACAATTAATGAACAGTGCTTCCGGCGAATAGAGATCGGATGAACAGTATAGTGCCCAATATTTCTTGTTTATTTGTTTCTTTAAAGTTTTCTCAAATTCACTAAGTCAGAAACATGTATGATTGGTCCAATGGATATTTGTCGAGATTTAAACTTCGTGGGATCAACTGTAGAACAAAAACTGCTTTAATTAAACAAAAACGATTTTAAAACGAGCGCAAATCAAACAAAAGCTAAAAGACACAACATCAATGCTGAAGCATTTAATCAAACAACTGGTGTGCAGTACCAGCTTTTTACACCACATATGAATATCCATAGGGCAATTCATTCGGCTTTCATATAATTGCGAGCGAATGGAGGATGAAAAAGAAAACATACCTCAATCACAACTGAACCCACCCCGAAACGAAATTTCAAACTTTACTGGAACACGGGAAACTCGGCTGGGTTTTGTGAGACTGTTAGCTTATGGAACATTTGGTAGAAGCATTGCTGGATATTTTGCCTTGGATGGCAAGTTCAAGCCTACGCTAAGGCCCAAGAGTATTTGCTTGTTTCGTATGGACCAGTCCATCTGTTAGCGAACAGCGACAATCAACACAATTAAGAATTTGAAAAAGTTATTTGTTCAAAGCTTAGGGGCTTTAAAAAAAATTTATTCTATAAAATAATTTAGATTAAATGCTTTGGTCAAATTAATTACAAAAATAGGAGCTTTTACAAAAAAAAAAGTGGCTTATTTCATAAATGGGCCACCTGCTAAAAAATAGGATAATATACTTATAAAATAATTATAAACTTTCTTCCATTGATATTGTTCACGTTTTTTTAAGCTTTTTTATTGGTTTTGCATTTACTTCTTAAGGGTTTTTTTACTGTAACTTTAAAGATTTTAATTCGTCTCTTTGTTTATTTTCGAAACGACATTTATTGTGATATTTTTTTTTAAATTTTTTTTGAATTGTTGAATTTCCAATAGATTTCTAATAAAAGTTCAATAGAAATCCGTAAAACTAGAAGAACTTGGATTCAAAATACTAGATAGATTTTTAATAGATTAGAACTTTAAAATAGACTTTTACAAATGTCTAATATCAACTTCAAAATAGATTTTCTAAATAGAATTCTTGTAGATGTCTGGTATATATAAATAGATGCGTGGTAAATGTCCAGTATCAAAAAAAATATCAAGTTAAACAACTAATTAACAAAAAAATAGAGACCAAGCAAGAGTTTATCCAATACATACAATCACAATTCCCTCAATTCATTGCATGTTGAATTCGATCTAAAATTTCTTATCCTTAAATCATATAATTTTTCCTTTTCAATGATCTATTGAATATCTATCAGTGATCTATAGGATATCTACCAGTAATCTATTGTCAAAAAAGTCAAAGTGAATATCATTTCAAAGATAAAAATAAGACGAACAAAAAACTTTAGAGTGACATATCAAAAAAGTAAACGATTTGAGAAATCTAAAAAATAAGAAAAAAAAATCAAAAGAACAAACAACATATGAATTATGTAAATAAAATTTGAAAAGGGGAAGTCAAAAAATATTTCATTCTGTAAATAATTTCCAAAATATGACACATCATGATAATACCCCAAAACATAAGACCCTTCATAATAATTACAAAATTTCTTTCCAACATGAGATGTTCATTTTTTTCTTTATTTTATATTTATCTCTTAAACTGTTTATTTTTTTGACATGCCTGTTTAAAATATTTTGTTCGATTCTTTTTTATCTTCGAAATAACATCTACTGTGATTTTTTTTTCAATTTTTTAACTGTCTGGTATCCATTATATATCTAATAGAAGTCTAATAAAAATCAGTAAATGTAGAAGAATTTAGATTTAAAATACTAGATAAATTTTTTATAGATCAAAACTTTAGAATATACTTATACAGATGTCTAATATCAAATTCAAAATAGATTCTCCAATATAAGTCTAGTAGATGTATGAGAGATATTTGGTAGATGTCCAATCGCCTAAGGCTAAAATTGCTAAATTCCCAAATAAATTTACGTCGATACTGTATGATCTTCTACGGCCAGTTTGCTTCAAATTATCAAAGATTGGAGCAAAATTTACATCAACAGAAGATTTATAGCTAAACTTGGAAACTTATAGATGAAGAACATCAATTAAAACTTATCAATTTGAGCAACAAATAAAGCAAAATCCCATACCCGAAACCCAAAGCAGGACTAGATCCATCAAAGAAACAACAACATAACCTAACATAGCGATTCCATAAAAAACTATCAATAGTAAATTATATCATACATCTATGGGATATCTAGCAGATGTCTATTAGTTTAAAAAATTCAAAAACTCATAGTGGATATCATTTTCAAGATAAAAATAAGATACACAAAAAATTCTAGAACGGCATGTCGAAAAAATAAATAATTTAAGAGATAAATGAAATATAAGGAAAAAAATAAAATGAACGAGCAAAAGTGCAATCATGTAAATAGAATTTAAAAAAATGAAAAATTAAGAAATATTTCTCTATGGTGAACTCCTATAAATAATCTGCAAAGTATGATCTCTCATGATAAATTCCCAAAAACTTAATTATAGAATTTGTTAAAGAACGGAGTAGATTTTGAACTACTACAACAAAAATGAATCTTCCAGATATACCTATTCTGGCAGGCTGAGGGTGGTTCGAGTTGCGCCTTACCATGCTTTAGATTAAACAACTCAAGTTTGATTCGGCCTATACTTTAAAATTTAGTCTTAGCCCAAGCTTACGGTATAGTTTCCAAGCCCGACACATAACCTATCAATAGTTTTTTTTTAAATTTTTTTGGCAAAATAATAGAAATACAAGAAAAAACAAATTTCATAATGTTTAAATTTTACATATAGTTGCATTTGTTACTTTTTTTGCCTCATCGGGCTTATAATAATAACAAAGAAAAACATCATCTCTCTTCCCCCGTATGTGGACTCGAACCTATAACCTCCAGAATTACAGCTTTATGACTCAACCACTGAATTAAGCCTTTGTCACGAAAAAAAAGTAAGATTTATTATAGAGTTCATTAGATTAAATATATAAAATTTCAAAATAATGATTAAATTTAATATATAAATATATAAGAAAGTAAATAATTATTCCTTCCGAGCTTTGCCATAATTGTATAAGTATAAAAACCAAGCACGATTCAAAATTTTTTGGATTAAACACGCTCATGCTGAGCTTTATAAAGAACGATTTTACAAGCGTAATCCATTTAACCAAACTCAGGCTGAGTCAAACTGGCTACTTCCACATGTGACATGACAATAACATTTGAAGAGACACAAGTATTAGAGATAAAAACTACATAGAGATCAGGATTGTGATAGGAAATACATAAATTTATTCAGGATTATCGTAGCCCAAACATTCAGAGATCAAGATATGTAACAGTAGAAGTGAGATATATATAGACATCGAGTTTGTAGAAGAAATGCGTTTAAAGAGATCGAGATATATTGAGAATATTCCTATATTGATATTTTTTTATATAAAATTATTTTTAATTATTTTATATTAAGAATAATATCATTAATTAGGATTAAAGGTTGATTCAGGAAGATAATTTGTAATTAATCGTATTTATGTCGATTTATTTGTTTCCTTTTTTCTCATAGGTATTGTATACTATGAATAACCATTGATGTAATTGTTTATACAAAACTCAATAATGCAATATACAATATTTCATTCATAATTTTCTGTTCTTATTCAATTTTCACATGGTACCAGAGCAGTGATCTTGGTGTTTCAAAAGTCTTACATTTTAATCTATTGCATATACTACCATGGCGGATAATTCCGGTAAAGATAAATCATTTTCAAATGCATCAGGTATGTTAACTCCTAATGCCTTAATCAATTCTACTTTCACAAAACCTTGGATCCTGGATAGCGGAGCCACCGATCATATATCATCTGATTCACATCTATTTTCTAACACATCACCGTCCCCAGTTCCGCTCGTTAATTTAACCACAGGCTCAACTGCACGTATCACTTTCACAGGCACAATCAATTTTAATAATGATATCACTTTAAAAAATGTGCTTTATGTTCCTTCTTTTAATTTAAACCTCATATCTGCTAGTAAATTGACTAACCAATTAAATTATTGTGTTGTCCTTTTTCCAAATGGTTGTATTTTGCATGACTTGGCTACGGGTAGGATGATTGGCTCTAGTTGACAACGCGATGGTTTGTATTACATGTCTCCAATAAAATACACAGCAAAATCATTCAAAGCATCTCACATCCTAGATTTATAGTATATGCGTCTTGAACACCCTTCTCATAAGGTTCTTAAGCTTATCTCACCATTGCTAACTTTAGATAAAATTTTTATTTCTGATCATAATCATTGTCATGCATGTCTTAAAGCAAAATAAACAAGATTGTCTTGTCATTTAAGCACAATACAATCTCATTCTCCTTTTGACTTATTACATTGGTTATATATGAGGTCCACACAAACTTTCAACACATTCAAGGACACATTTCTTTCTCACCATAGTAAATTAATTTACTAGGTGCACATGGTTATTTCTCATGAATCAAAAATCTCAAACACAACACCTATTAGAGTTGTAAGCACGGGCTTTCGGTGTCCCGTAGAGCGATGATGAAGTTTTTCTCTAACCTCTTTATGCTCCAGTTGTTCTATTCTTTAAGAGTCGAGTCGCATTTGGCAGGTACTCTCCTGACGACTTGGGACTTTAATCGCGTCATTTTCCATCATCGGTTAATTAATAAAAATTAATGAATTCATAAAATAAAATAAATACTAGGTTTCCCTCTCTTCGCCGTAGCCGCCGCCGCCGCGGCCGCAGGAGTAGTTTGCCGTGCCATCGGCGCGGTTAACCTCCCCGACGATGTGGTAAACCGCCGCAGAGGCGCGGTATGCCACCCCCCCAGGGCGGTTCATCGCGCCCCTTGTGCGGTTTGTCGCACTTGGCTACAATGTGGCCACGTCGCTAAACTACGCCACTTGCGCGGTTCGTTGCGCTTGGCCATAATGTGGCCACGTCGTTGAACAGCGCCCGTGATAGCGGTTGAAGTTCAACCGCTGCACGGGTCGCCGGGTTCGTCGTCATAATTCGTCTTTCTCTCTCTAAAATAGATAATCTGATTTTTTTGGGGGGGGGGATTTTAACATTTCTAAGGACTAAAATGGGTTGTTTGGAGTGAGAATGGTTTATATAAACCCATTAAACCACTTAATTCAGGACATTTTTGCCACTTTAGAGATTGAAATTCACACTTTTAGGGTTCTTAGCATTTTAGAGAGAGAAAGCTTCACAAAGCCATGGAAATCTGATTAATTTGGATTCCTAAGAGTTATTCGGCTTGATCTTTTAGTCTAAACACTAAAATCAAGTAGAAATCGTAGGTTCAACGATTGGCCATTTCGGCGAACGTCAGGCCGACTGAACGTCACCTAGGCCACGTCACTGAGTCGGCCTACCACTTCATTCAGTCGGCCTACGGGTCGCCCAAGCGGCCAATTGTTGTTTTATCAGATTTTTCTGGGTTCTTTTCCCCCCAAACTGAAAAGCCAAAGTTATTTAAGCATTTAAGTCCGAATCTACTGTAACAGTGTAGGAAACGACTTGAAATTTTGGTAATCTTGGTTTTTCAGGCGCAAAAAGGTTGATTCCGGCTTGTTTAGACACTTTTTTCGGCAGGCCACTTCAGTGGGACGAAGGCCGACTGAGTGTCATCTAGGCCACCTCGTTGAGTCGGCCTACCATGTCGCTGAGTCGGTCTACCTCCTCACTGAGTTGGCCTACTAGTAAAAATATCCAAATGGTCCCTGTGTGCTTTATTCTGTTGTTTTTGGCCCTGTTTATGTCGTTTTTGACCCGGTTTAGTTATTTTAATGTGTTTTCAGCCCCGATTTCAACCCGAAAAATTTCCAAAAATTCACAAATAATCTGAAACTATTTTTATTTTATTTTATTCTATTTTTAGATTTTATTTTTATTTTTATTTGATTTAATATGCATTTTAATGGCTTAAAAATGGTGTTTTTAACTAAATAAATCTAAATCAATTATTTTCTACCAACTAAAAATTTCAAAAATATTCTGAATATATTAAATCTAGTTTTAGGATGTTTAGTTAATTTATTTCAGCTTTTTAGGTTGTTAGATAATTAATAAATGCCTGAAAATTATGTTTTTGTCCCGAAAAATCCAAAAATATTATTCTCTTCATGCTCTGTGTTTATTTTCTACATTTATTTATTCTTGCTTTATTTGTGATTACTCCCGTAAATTCTATTGCCTTGTTTGGAGCCAGGTCCGAGTCGGTAAGCTCGGTTAACACCCGATTTTGCCCGTTTCTTAATTTATTGCTTTATTTTCATGCATTAGAAAAATGTATATATATTTGTAAAGCCTTGTAATAATTTTATTTTCTTGCTTTGTTTATTTATCGCTTTTCGTGTGATGTATGGCATATAAACCGAAAACACCAAACAATAATCGGATTAAAGCGCATAAGAGCTAAGGTCACGTTTATTAAAATATAATCGGCTTGATTTAAAAATTGAAAAGTAGGCAACATCATCCGAACCTAGAATCTTTGTTTTAAGGTACGGTCCAACTACTCGGTGGGAATATCGTACCCAATTTCCCGGTGGAGCTTAACCGGTTGGCGACTCTATCTTAAAATATGGGATTCTAAGTCTCGTATCCCTTAACCCATTAATTGGACTGAATTTCAACTTCAACATCGCTTCCATTATCCATGTTCATCATGCTAAAATAAGGATCATCCCTTAGCACACTTCACAGCACTCGTTGTTTCTCTGCCCCACGCCGAAGAGCATTAAAGCTTACCGTATGGGCGGGAGGATTAGGGGTTCTCGGCTCACACTAAGCGTAGCTCAACTCTATGACAAAGGAAAGAAAGTCACCTTTGACTCCGGAGGCTGCTCTATCTTTGATAGTAAGTCTATTCAACTCATTCTTTATGCACCTAGAGTAAACAATGTCTATTCTATTAACATTAAAAATGAGAAAAAGAATATCTTCTTGGTGTCTAAAGAAGAAGAATCATGGCTTAGGCACCGGAGGTTGGGACATGTTAGCATGAACCGCCTGTCCAAACTAGCCAAAAAGGAATTGGTAGTGGGTTTGCCTAAGGTTGCTTTTGATAAGGATCATCTATGCACTGCATGTCAATTAGGTAAATAACATAAGAAAAGTTTCCCTTCCATCTCCTACATTCCTTCAAAAAGAGTAATTGAGCTCTTGCATATTGATCTCTTTGGTCCAGTTAAACCATTGAGTTTAGGTAGAAGAGAATACCCCATGGTCATTGTGGATGATTATTCTCGCTATACCTGGGTTATCTTGCTAGCAAGCAAAGATAAGCCTTTGACAAATTCTCAAAAAATTCATCTGGATAGAAGTAGAACAGGGCATAAGCATTGCATACATCCGTAGTGATAATGTTGGTGAGTTCAAAAATAAGCACTTTGCTAAATTTTATGACTCCAAGGGCATTGAACATAACTTTTCTGCCCCTCATACTCCTCCACAGAATGGGGTTGTTGAGAGAAAAAATAGGACTATAGTTGAGATGGCTAGAACAATTCTCAATGAAAATTGTTTGCCAAAATATTTCTGGGGTGGGGCCGTAAACATAGGATGCTATATTTTGAATAGAGCTCTCATTAGAAAAACCATAGAAAAGACCCACTATAAAATCTGGAAGGGTAGAAAACCCAAAATTGGGTATTTCAAAGCATTTGGATGTAAGTGCTACATCCTAAATGATAGAGAGCAACTAGGAAAATTTGATCCTAAATCTGATGAAGCGATTTTCCTTGGCTACTCAACATATAGTAAAGCTTACAGAGTATATAACAAAATAACTCAAACTATGGTAGAGTCTATACATGTAGATTTCGATGAGACTAACCATGTAGGCAAAAGAAGTTCCACTCTGGAAGATCTAATTTCGAAAGCTAAGAACTTTGGAGAAGAGAGGGAAGCCAAAGTTCTTGATTCCTTCCAAATCAAGAAGTACAAAGAAGAAGATGAAGGAATATCCTTTGATCCAGAAGTACTACAAGTTGATCTCAATCCACATGAGATAAACTTCAATGATGGTCAAGAAGAGGAAGCTGGGGTAGAAGTGGAACAAGTTCTGGTCCAACATGAAGATCTACCAAGGGAAGCCCAGACTCACAGAGATCATCCAGTAGAAGTAATTTTGGACAATCTCCAAAATTCGGTCAGAACTAGAGGAAAACTCAGTAGGATAATGAGTCATGTAGCGTTTGTCTCTCTCATTGAGCCAAAGAAATTTTAAGATGCTGAAGGAGATGAAAGCTGGATGATGGCCATGCAAGAAGAACTAGATCAATACACCAGGAATGATTTATGGGATCTAGTAACACCTCCAAAAGGAAAATCAATCATTGGCACCAAATGGGTATTCCGGAACAAGCTAGATGAATTCGGAGTAGTGGTAAGAAATAAAGCAAGATTGGTTGCCCAAGGCTAGAACCAATAGGAAGGGATTCACTTTGAAGAAACATTTGCCACTGTAGCAAGATTGGAGGCAATCCGGATTCTATGTGCTTTTGCATCATTCATGGGATTCACGCTGTTCCAAATGGATGTCAAAAGTGCATTTCTTAATAGAGTTATCTAGGAAGAATTATATGTGAAGCAACCGCCGAGATTTGAAGAGCCAAAGCATTTGGATCATGTATACAAGCTGAAGAAAGCCCTCTATGGATTAAAGCAAGCACCTAGAGCTTGATATAAGAGAGTCACTACTTTTCTCATATCCAAGGGATATATCCGGGGCAAAGCAGATACAACTCTTTTCATCAAGAAAAAGAAGGTTGATATCATTCTAGTACAAATTTATATAGATGACATTATCTTCGGTGCAACAGATGAAAAGATGTGTCAAGAATTCAACTCTCAAATGCAGAAGGAGTTTGAGATGTCCATGATGGGAGAGCTTCATTTCTTCCTTGGGTTGTAGATTAAACAGAGTCTGGATGGAATTTTCATCAATCAATCCAAGTCCACTAAGGAGATTCTCAAGAAGTTTGAAATGGACAAAAGCAAGCTAATGTCCACTCCAATGGGATCGGATACAGTCCTATCCAAGGATTGTGAAGGAGAAGATGTTGATCATAACCTATATAGAGGGATGATTGGTTCACTTCTATACTTGACAGCTAGCAGGCATGAGATACACTATACAGTCTGTTATTATGCAAAATTTCAAGCCAATCCTAAGGATTCACATCTCAAGGCAGTAAAGGTGATCCTTATATACCTACTAGGTACCACTGAAGTGGGGTTATGGTATCCTAGTAATGGAGAATTCACACTCTAAGGCTTCACTAATGCAGATTAAGGCAGAGATACTCTTGAGAGAAAGAGTACATCCAGAGGTTGTCATTTCCTTGGAGATTGCTTAGTATCATGGTATATCAAGAAGCAAACTTCAATTGCCTTATCAACCACAGAAGTAGAATACATGGCAGCCGGAAGTTGTGTAGCTCAACTCCTATGGATCAAGCAACAACTAGAAGATTATAGAGTCCAATCCGGATGTGTGGATGTGATATGTGACAATGAAAGTGCAATTGATGTATCAAAGAATCTAGTACTCCACATCAGGAAGAAACATGTTAACATAGGGCATCATTTCATCCGGGATCATGTGATGAAGAAGGATGTTGCATTGGTGTACATTCCAACTAATGAACAAAGAGCATATATCATTACTAAACCATTAAGTAAAGATCAATTTGGCAAGCTAAGAGAGTCAATTGGAATGTCTAATCCAATTTGAAGAAAATCCGGAAGACAGTTCAAAGTGAACTTGGATTCTTAGCAAGACAAGGAATATGTAAGAGAAGAAGAAATGAAGTTAGCATTGCTATGGAGGGAGTATTGCCATATCAGCAGATAAAAAGGACACATGGCGGTAAAGGCAATGAAAATTAACTATTCCTTTTTGAATTTCAAATGTTTAATGGGAGTTACACGTGCGGTAAATTCAATAGCTGTTTTAAAAAATAAACTGTTCACATTCTCCGGTTAAACAAAATTTACCTCTCTCCTAAAAACTTACTAGCCATGTCATCAATCTAGCTAAAGTTAACGGCATCTGGATTACCAAAATACCCTTGTTAGCATAGGTTTGTTCCAGCCCGATGAGGAATAATGCCTATTTCATTCAGCGATCAGACAAATGAGTCAAAAGGGATCGAATTGTCATCCAAATTTCGAAATTCAAAAATCCACATTCGAGGGAAGCTCCAATTTGGCATTTCCTATTGAAAAATAAAAAAGTCAAAGTTTGGTCAAACATAAGTAATCCTTCCACCGGGTAATTACCTCTCTACAGTAAAAAAATCAAATCTTACCAAGATTTGGTAAGATTTTACGGGATTTGATGTAAAATCTTATTAGATCGGTAATTAGGCCAACGACTAATTACCTACGTAATTAGCTCGCCAGCTAATTACCACCCTATTATAAATACGGGGCCACCCCACCTCATTTCAACAGAGTTGAAAACTTTAATAAATTTCTAAAATTACCTTTGTGTCCTTTTTCATTTCCAGGAGTCCCAAAAGCCCCGAAACTCTATCAAAACACTTCCAAATTCAAACTTCATCATCGACATTCGGTATAAGCTCAGTCATCGATTTTATTAGATCAAGAACCTACAGTGATCTTTGGTCTAAAAATGACTTAAACTTTATATTTCCTATCGAAATAATCCAAGATTATAGCCATAACTTGGGTTAAATCTATTTTCCAACCAAATCACAATTCCTGACAACTTCAGTCCCTCACTGGCTCTCAAGTCATCCTAGACAGATGAAAAGGTAAATTGAGGGTAATCGGCTTAGAGCACAACTTTTAAATTCATTTAAAATCCCTTTTTATTACTTTATTATTGCAAATTGCATTTCATTTCTCTGGTTAAGTGAGCCACTGGAACCACTTAAACTGTAATATGTGTAAATAAGCTCGTAGGTACGGATAAAACATCCAGAATGTGAGGAAACTCTATCCGAGTTTCCTGGCCAAGACCCAGATGCTGCGATTACTCTGCCAAAATCTCGGTAGAAAATATCAATTTATTATACCGTTATAATGTCCATTTTATTTCTTGAATTTAATTCTTAAATAAAGCCGCTGTAATGCAGAAATTACCACAAATTCCAAAATTTCAAAATTAGTCCAAGCAATTTGAATAATATGAGTAACTAACACGTCCGAACTCAGAATCTCATCTTCTTTTCGGTATAAAAATCCCATTTTGTATCAGTATACCACAATTCCCGATGGAGCTGAACCGGGTGGCAACTTTAATTTATTTTTAAATAAAGTAAAAATGCTTTATTTTAAAAATATCTTTTCTAAATAAAATGTGTAAATATATTTCTCGATATAATCACATTTTTGGCTTACAAAGCCACCGCATTTAAGCAAACTGGATTTTCTCAAACCAAACCAAACTCTGTAGTTTCCTCAAACCGCACTAAACGAAATCGCACCCCGCATGCCGACCTGCAAATGTTCGTCCACTCACAGTGCCTACTCTGTTGGGGACAACTATTTTTATAAATAAAAAGTTCTTTTTTTTTGACATGATAATTAAAATTTTGTTAAAATTAAATTTTGGAATTATGAAATTTGAGATAATTTCTACGTTACACAAATTTTAGGATTGCATAGCATCTGCATTCTTTACCCCAAAACCAACTTAGGTGTCTTTTGGTTAAGTATCTCTAAGTCCGCTTAGGGCTTGAGAGGTATGGACCCAATCACACCCCTTGCGTAATGTATGAGGATCTTGTTCACTTAAGGGCAAGACTACCTACGTATATTAATGTGTGGAAAATCTTCCTTTGGTTTGATTAGAGCCACTAGGACACGGTATACAAAGGCGCGAGGTACCCCAATCGCACCCAATCTTGAGACCGAAATCCACATATAGATGAACCATAGACATTTCTGTGAGTACGAGATTTTGCAGTCCCTCTCGCGAGACGATGATGACATGTAACCGATTTTAGTGCCTTAAAATAAAAGTTCTCTTTAGAATTTTTATTACCAAAATAATATTCCTCGCGAATTTTATGCTTGGTAGAATACAGTTCGGTGTGGCCGATAACGTGTCTGGTAGGAGCTTGAACCGATGATTTGCACCTAAATAATAAATACCCATTAAGATATTATTAAAAGTAAAAAAGATGCCCTTCCACCCACTATTAAACCACTTTTCATGACTTTTTAGGCTTTTGGGCCCTTTAGCTATCGATATGCTGGAGGTTGATGCCACTAGCGGCATCAGCCATGCCGCCGGCGGGATCACTATACCACCGGCGAAATCATCCATACCACCGATGGCATCACCATATCACCAATGGCATGGCCCAAAACGGGTCCCTCCACAGACAGCCTTTCGGCCACTTCCGGCGGAATTGGTAAAAAAGGCCTAAAAAAACACCCCATTTCACCTATAAAAGCACACCTTGAGCTGGAATTTAGGGAGGAGAACCATCTAAGGTTAGGAATTTGAATGTTGGAATGAGAAAATAGATTTTAGTGAGATAAGGATTAGATAAGGCAGAAAAAAAGGATTCCGATCCATTTTTCTTGATTTTTCTTTTTTGAATTCTCTAATAGTGAGTTTAAAATCAGTAAGTCTTTTAGTTAAAATCAACTTAATTGAATTTATAAATCAGAAGTACTTAAATTTACTGCTAAATCGTCGTAACTAGCTCCCTAGAGGTGTTTCTTTCGGTTCAAGAAGAGGTGAATTCACGGCCTCGAGGTAAAAATCTTGAGCCTCATAGCTCTTTGGCATTAACATTACTGATTTGCTTTAATTTTTGTTTATTTATATTCATTTTTTTGGGTTTCGGTCATTTTTACTATTACCACTACTGCTTACAAACTGATGTCGCTGGTGACATAATTGATGCCGCCGGCGACATCAACCATGTCAATGGTGGCATTAGTTGTATTGTCGCCGATATGACTTTTTGGACAACAGTTTTATTTTCATTTATTCCCGAATTAACTTATTTTCCAAAGCTAGAACATACAAGGTAATGATGGAAGTTCAAAAACCTCTTGAAAATAGGCCTCACCCCGTAATGTGTGATATTTTCATTTATAATCCGGTTAAAGCAACAATTGAACTTAAGATTTGGTTAGGAATGGAGTTTTCTCGCAAATGCCATTCAAATCTCATTTTAACAATCCGACCGAGTTTTATAATATTGAAAATAAAACATGCCATATCCGTACTAACAATCTTCTGTAGGTAGACGCATATCAGAGTTTCAGGTATTTTACTTATCGCATAGAAAAATGTACAAGATTTGGAAGCTTTATAATAATTTTATTTTCCGCATTTTTTTCTTACGGCTGTAAATATTTTATTTATCGCTTGAATTGCTTGATAAATGCGAAAACAACAAAAATAACTGAAAACACAAATAAATAGGATGGATTAAACCGATTAAGAAAGAATGAAGTATCATAACTTGGCCCAATGAAAAATAGATAACACCATCTGAACTTAGAATCTCTACTTAAGGTATGGTCCAACCACCTGGTGGGAAAATCGTACCAAACATTTCTCGGTTGAGCTGAACCGGGTGGCGACTCTATTTTAAGTACGGGATTTCGATCTCGTATCCTTTGAGCTTTAAAATATGCAAAATCATTTTCCAATAACATCACACGTATTCCCCCGTCTCATAAAAAGTCAGGAGGCTCGAATCGTCGTCCGCTCATAGTGGCGACTCTGCTGGGGATCCAGCTCTTTAAACTTGAGCTTAAAATTTTCAATAAGTTTAAAGGATTTTGATGATGTATTGAAATCATTGGCCAAACTAAAAAATTTCATTCCTTTTCTTAAGACGTTTTATCCTTACGCGTGTAGATAGTTCGGTAATTTTTAGGTGCCCCATTTTACCCGAGAAGCTCACAAAGTATCACTCATACCCTATTGGAATTGAGGATGCCTAGTGGGCGGATCACTCGTTTTAACCAACACGTAAACTCCTACAATCACACCTCTTTAGGAAGTGGTTGAGTACCGTGGAATCAAGGTAAATGAGAACCTTCTACATCAACGACCCTATACCAAAGCCACGTTAGAAAAAGCCCTAGCACTTCATTCCCTTAGGACTAACCAGAACAAATAAAATAATTGGGATGCTCTTCTTTCGCCATTACTGGCGAAGAGGCCAAAACTTTATCCTTCGAAAGAGGCATTACATGGGAGTCATAAGGTTAGAAGAGGGACGATTTGTGTGCTCCTGTTCATGCACTCCCATATATTGGCTTCAAGAGCCAGAATTGAATCAACTTACCCTTACTGCTCCCGTCAGTGGAAGAAGTTTAGCAACATACGTAGGACCTCCTTTGTGCCTCCGTTGCATCACCACATATCACCGTGTATGATGTGAGATACAAATGTCCTACGTATGTTGGAGGGATAAGCCATCGCATCATCTCTATCACATCTGCGTGCAGCCATACATATCATGCATCGCTACCAGGGAATAAAAGGCATGTATACCATCCATACCATTCATAAAATCATTCATGATCTGATCCGCTGCCCACCTCAACAGCTAGGAGGAGGCATGTTGATCGTCGCACCCCGGCTTGGAAAAGGATAGAACACCGCTTGATACATCATCCTCTCACCCTGATTGTCACCACAATAGTCGAAGGAACTCCACACACTAATTCCAGTGGGGAGTCAGATTCGAAACAAGTTCAGTTAAGCCAAAATCCTTCTCGACCAGCCATGTCTTTTCGAAGAATTGAAGGGATCCCTCCTCTCGAAGAGCCCTTTGGCCCTACTTCCAGCTCTAGAACAGGATTCGAACCAGCACCTGGTTTTGACTTTACCAGTGCTATGACACAATTCTTACACTCGGATGCTTTCTGGGCTTCTATCCAAACTACTGTTCAGGTAGCGGTTAAGCGAGCCCTCAAAGATAGAAATTTTGATCGAGTATCGGTATATGATATTCAGGCCTAGAATGGTTCGGCACAAATGTTAACCAGTTTGTTAGGGATGAGACCCATTGCATCCGTGTTTCAATCAACCCAGCCTATGGCGAGCTCGTTCCCGTTTGGGCAAGCTTTAGCTTTCTTATCAACTTTAACCATCCCATGGGTTGTACCTTTTAATCCAAGACCCTTCGCCCAAAGCTCTACTCCTCTGGTATTTACTCACTAAAGCCCAGTTTCTCAGCCACTACCCTCTTTCAAACCTCCACAATTCATTGTAACTCCTAAAGGCACTACTTACCCCCAAAATCCTTTTGCCAGCCAATAGACCATTCACCCTCCATTACCTCCGACACTCATTGACCAGGTCATGCAACCGCCGGGGGTGACACCCGAGGAAGCCACTTTTGTTTGAAAAATGATAGCTTCTCAAACTGCCAACGATCAGGTCATGCACTCTCCGAGTGCGACACCTGATGCCCAGACCATCTCTCACAAATCAGTCAGCGACCAGGTCATGCAGCCTTCGCACGTGACACCTGAGATATAAGCTTACATCAACCATCTCATCACCGATAAGAAGTCCGAGAGAGACGAAGACTGTGTCCTCGATAATTTTACTATACCAGATATAGCTCATTATGATGGTTCTGGGGCACCTACCTCCCACATTATAATGTATGAAAGAGTAATGCACGTGAAGAAGTTAAGTGATAAGATACTTGCCAAAATGTTTTCCTGCTCCCTTTAGGGTCTTGCCCTTGAATGGTATCACACCTTACCGCAAAATATTATCACCGACTGGAATCTCTTATCCGAGGTATTAAAAGTACATTATAGTTTTAATACTATGATGGAAACAACCCTCTAGCATCTTGAGAGGGTCCGTCAAATGCCCAATGAAACTTTTAAGCAATACTTCAATTGGTGGATGTCGACTCAGGTCTTAATGAAATCCAAGCTAAGCCTTGAGGAAATGATTGTCAAACTCCTCGAAGGATCTCTACCCCTGTTAAGTAAGGGAATGGCTACTGATTCCTTTCTTTCTTACAAGGCTGTATTTGAGAAAGCTTAGAAAATTGAGTGTAAGGCAGAGCATGAAAAGGTCGAAAGAGCAGGGAAACCGTGGTTTAGGAAGAATAAAGCTTAACCCTCAGCCCTGGCGCCAGCTAAGCCTAAAACACCGGCTGTAATTCAAGCCATTTCTCACACCCCCGCTATGCCCCTCACTATCACTCCGACTCCGTCAACTATTGCCGTAATCTAACCTCCTCTCCCCCCTTTTATTTTGACCAACCCTTATAAGTTGCCCCTGCGGGTCATCTTACAACGTTTGAGGGAAGCAGGTTTTATATAGTCCCTTTAGGAATACAAGCCACCTAGACTTGAAGATAAAAACAACTTCTACAATTACCACATTCAAGTAGGACACCATACCAACAATTACAAGGCCGTGCTCTTAATAATTCAGCGGTTGATTAGCAAAGCGAAAATCACTGAACCGGACAAGGCTCTGAGCACTATGAATAACCCTTTGTTGAATTTCTGAAATAAGGTTGGCATGGATCAGTCTGGTTTGCCTAAAGCCACAATCTTCAATCTCCTTACTCAGAGGTCGGACAGTAGCGACTCTATTCTGGTCATCGATTCGGGTCTCCCATCTTACTCAATTTTTGATCTTATCAATCAAGCCAACCTAGGAGTCAACTCTATCCAGGGGATAGAAATTGATCCAAACTAGCGGAAGCAGGAAAGACGCAGGTCTAAACCATTTATGGCAAAAAGGAATAAAGCTGAGTAGAAAACACTATTCAGCGTAGATTCCTTTATTTTGAAGGAGAACTATTCTGATGAGGATGGGGAAATGGCTCGAGAGGCTAAGGCCGTAAACACCAACTTATTCAAGGTTGATCAAAATGGCTTTTTTAGCATAGACAAGTATGAGCTGCAGAACCCAGATTCAGACTCCAAGGAGCAACAACATTTGTTTGAAACATGAGCCACTAAGAGTGTCTTGCTTGACGATGTCCTTAATATTACTCAGAGTGGTCATGTGTATCAGCCTGGAGATCGATATCTTTGCATGAGCAAAGACCTGGTTCCTGATAGAGTTGGAACTACTGCAAGACTCCCTTCTCCGCCTCCACTTTTCCCTACCAGTCTTGATGTTGACCCCCTCATTACCCAGCTAAAAAACACCCAAGCTTGATACAGCATCTGGCAACTGGTAATCAATTCTAAAAGGCATCGCAAGGGTTTGATTAAACGACTCCTCAATCTGGAAGCTAATCCAACCACATCGGTCATTAAGATGTGCGCCACGATAGGAGAAGGCATCCCCCCAAGAAAGAGGCCTCTGATTATATTTGACAGTTTTAATCTTATGCTCAAGGGTAGGGATCACAAGAGGGCCTTATTCATCCGAATCCAAATTCTTGATAAGGTCATCCCGTGCATCATGGTGGATGATGGCTCCGCTTTAAATTTATGCCCTCTAAAAATCCTTCCTCATCTAGGACTATCAGAGGACATGCTTGAAAGGTCCAACACGGTTATTAGAGCTTATGATGATTCAAAGCATAATGTAATTGGGACTTTTAAGGCAGAAGTCACTGTCGAAGGTGTGGCAAGCAATGTGCGTTTCACCGTACTTGATATTCCCATTACCTATTCTCTGTTGCTCGACCGACCATGGCTCCATGCTTTGGGTGCTGTTCCTTCCACACTACACCAAAAAATCAAGCTAATTCATGAAGACAGAATGGTGACTATACAGACCGATCTCGCTTCCATTATAGCTGTTATAGAAGTCGAAGCTAATTTAGAAAAGGGCCTTCAGATTGCCTTGATTAGCAAAGTTTAGAAGCCTCCTCCCCTTTGGCAGAGCTACCTTCATGCAAGTATGGGTAAACTAATGAAGAAATCTGCTTACAAGCCTGGCAGAGGTGGAGGAATACATGAACAGGGAATTATTGAGGCATTGGAGCCAAAAATCCTTATCCATCGAGCTAGAATGGGGTATAAGCCTAGAAAAGCCTATCGTCGCGTCCCTTCTTGCTACTACCGCATGGTCACTGTTTGTGAGATCTAAGGCAAGAGGCCTTATAAGGGAGAGCCAGAACCAATCGAGTATGGCGTGAAAATAAGGCCCGGCTTTGAGATCTTTAAAGATGTCTATGACTTCGAGACTGGACACATGATAGTTTCAGCTGAACCCAAGCCTACTAAGTCCGATGCACCGGTCGAAGTTATTTTTGGTAAGGCTAAGGGTAAAGGTAAGATGTATGCCAAGGATAAGCCTGAGAGAAGTAATGAAGGGTCTATCGATCTAGAAATTGAAAATGCTGTGGCAACCGTGATAAAAGCTATGGCACTATTGATGAGGAAAAGCTAGAAAGGAACCGGGGAAGAAACGGCATGACAGCAATAGTAGGAAAACTTGCCAGGGCTCTCACCAAAAAAGCCGACCTATTTGAAGGTCCATCCCTCACCGTCGCCCAAAAGACCGCTCTAGAGCGTGACCTAAGCACCGTCCTAACAGATAATACAGAGGATACTTCTCCCGTCGACGTTGCTACTGAAGCCCCTCTGCATGTAGAGGAGGATATGGACGATGTAATTTTTGATATTTTGGGTGTTTTTGATGCAAAAAATGCTGCTTACGAGGCTTTTCATGCAATGAATAACTCCCGTTCTGCTTACTTGTTTGATGTCTTTCCTAATGGATCCATGCATTCACATAACAATACGCATAATGTTTTTAGCATTAGTGATACATTATTAAGTGAAATAAACCTAAGTACCGATGACAATCCTAAAATGGTGACCATTTCTAAAGATTTAACTCCCGAAGAAAAAAGTGAGATCATAAAAGTGCTTAAAAATCATGTTAACGCTTTTTCCTGGTTGTACGAAGACATTCCTGGGGTTTATCGATAAATTATCGAACACAGAATCCCAACCAATCCTAAGTTTTGACCTGTCAAGCAGAAACCCCGTCGATTGAGACTAGAATGGGCAGAACAAGTTAAGACAGAGGTTTTAAGGTTGATTGAAGCTCGATTCATTGAAGTGGTAGAGTACCCGACTTGGTTGTCCAACATTGTCCAAGTTCTAAAGAAGGATGGTAGGGTCCGGGTCAATGTGGATTTCTGAGATCTCAATAAAGCCTCCTCAAAAGACGACTTCCCTCTCCTACACATCAATGTCTTGATTGATAGCGCTGCCAGGGCAGCTATGTATTTGTTCATGGATGGATTCTCAGGGTACAATCAGATTCTAGTTAATATTATCAATAAAGTCAAAACAGCGTTCATCACCGAATGGGGGGTGTATTGCTACAAGGTAATGCCGTTTGGGTTGAAAAATGCCGGGGCCACTTATCTGCGCATTATAACTGCCCTCTTACATGACATGATCCATAAAGAAGTGGAAGTATATGTGGATGATATGATCGTGAAGTCCGCTACTCAAGAGGAGCACCCTACTATTCTCGACAAGTTCATGACTCGTATTAAAAAGTATGACCTCCGTGTGAATCCAAAGAAGTGTGTGTTTGGAGTTACCTTCGGTAAGCTATTAGGACATGTGATTAGCTAAAAAGGGATTGAAATGGATCTAGACAAAGCTAAAGCCATCAGGGACATGCCTCCACCTAGGAAGGAGAAGGAAGTTCAATCATTTTTAGGGTCCTTGCAGTGTGTTAGTCAGTTCATCGCTCGCCTTACTACTATTTGCGAACCCATCTTTAAACTATTAAGAAAACAACAACCCGTGGTATAGAATGATCATTGCCAAGTAGCGTTTGACAGAATCAAGGCATATCTTGTTGCTCCACCTGTCTTGACGGCCCCCATCCCAGGGAAACCACTCATCCTTTATCTAGCCATTGAGGAAACTTCCATCAGGGCCATGCTTGTCCAGGAATATGATGATAAGCACGAACATGCCATCTACTACTTGAGCAAGAAGTTGTTAGATTATGAAACCCGGTATTCGATTGTAGAAAAGACCTATACTACCATTGTGTGGCTCACTAGAAGTTGCGACATTATTTCCAATCTTATCGCTTCCACGCCATGGCCAAGATTGATCCAGTGAAGTTTCTTTATCAATCCCCTACTCTAGCTGGTAAATTGTCCCAATGGCTACTTCTCCTGTCTGAGTTTGACATTAAATATATAACCCGAAAGGTCATTAACGGGCGGGCCATAGCCAAATTCCTGGCTAATCAACCCCTCATCTCTAACTATAAGGAAAATTTGGAGTTTCCTGATGAACAACTTGCCTCTGTCACAATCCTTGATGATGTTTGGACAAAATATTTTGATGGTGCTATAAACCGTCGGGGAGCAGATCTTGGGGCCATCATCTTCACACTAGATAATGAGATAATCCCATTATTTAAATGCTTGGAATTCACTATCACCAACAACGGCATTGAGTATGAAGCTTGTCTATTCGGCCTTGAGGCTCTTCTTCAGGTTCAGGCCCATCGTGTATTCATCATTAAAGATTCGGCTCTAGTTGTCTGTAAGGTTATTGGAGAATGGGAGGTTAAAGAAGAATCTCTCCATCCTTATATTGAGGCTATCCGTGAATCGTCTGAGAAATTTACTTCGTGCTTGTACCACCATATCCCTTGGGGCGAGAATCAGATGGCAGATGCCCTTGCCACTCTCGCATCTATATAGGAAGGACCCCAGCAGCAGCCTATCCGTCCTTTGGTTTTGTTGTCCACCGAGGTCCCATATCACGTTCAAACGGCTCCTCCAATCCTCGCCATCTCATCCAAACTTTGTTGGTATTCTAACATCGTCCTTTTCCTTCAAACCGGCCAATACCCTATAGATTCTTCTGACTCGGACCGTACCACCCTATGACAGCTTGCTGTCTAGTTTTATATTGTGGATAATAATCTATTCAAGCGCACCAGTAATGGCCTACTTCTCCATTGCCTCACTGACTCTGAGGCTTAGAATATAATAACCCAGGTCCATGCCGGTGACTGTGGCCCTCATATGAATGGCCTTGCCCTCGCAAAGAAATCCTGACGGCTGGGGTATTTTTGGTTCACCCTCACAGCCGATTGTATCGCCCAAGTCAAACGATGCCATCAATTCTAAGTTTATAAGGATATGCAGCATCTACCGCCCACTGAACTCCACCACTTATCCACCCCTTGGCCATTCTCTGCATGGGGGATAGACATAATTGGTAAAATCCGTCCTTCTTCAATAAACGGCCATAGATTCATTATGGTAGTAATAGATTACTTCTCAAAATAGGTGGAAGCCAAATCCTTCACCAATGTCACGTCCAAGCAGATGGCCAAGTTCATATAGAAAAACATCTTCGCTCAGTATGGACTCCCACACCATATAGTAGCAGATAATAGAGTACAATTTTCAAGGACTAATTGCTTCTCTAATTGAGAAGTATGGGATCGAGCACGATAGATCTTCTCCATACAGACCACAAGCCAATGGAGCTGTTGAGACAGCCAACAAATCGGAGAAGATGATTATTTCTAAGATGATAGCCGGTTATAAGGATTGGGCAGATAAGCTACATTTCGCTATCTGGGGATATTGCACCAGCATACGCACCCCGACGGGCCAAACTCTACTCTCCCTGGTCTACAGGATAGAAGTAGTCTTGCCAGATGAAACTCAGGTGACTTCCTTAAGAGTCGCTCTAGAGGCTAAATTAGAAGAATCTGAATGGACCTATGCGAGATTTGAACAGTTGAACATGATGGATGAGCAGAGGTTAAAGGCTCTTGACAACCTCCAGATGTACTAACAACCTATGGCTTGGGCATATAATAGTCGGGTAAGACATCAGAAGTTCCCCCTGAAGGCTGGTGATCTGGTCCTTAAGCAACTGAAACATTCTACCAATGTTGCGAGAGGTAAATTTAGGCCAAAATGGGAAGGACCATATGTAATAAAGAAGCTGCTTAGCAAAGGGGCAGTTTGTGAATCCCGTAAACCAAGACAGGCTTAAGCGTTATCATATCTAATTCAAAAGAAACAAATCAGAAAAGTGGCACATAAAAAAATATATACGTGATAATTACCCGCCTTTTAATCTTTTACTAATCGGGCAAAAATTAGGGTGACGCCCGACGATTGGTATCTTGCGAACCAGCCGTGCAAAAGTTAGGGGATGAGACGAACCCGCTAGATCGAAAACCTGAAAAGGGCGATCTAGGCAAAAGTTAGGGTATGTGAATAAAGAGCGAGTGCCTTCTAGAAAACCGATCTCGGCTAGCTAGCACCAGGAGTTAGATCAATAGGAATGTCAACCAAACATCATGTACTTTATTTTATCTCAATTAATAAAAGTTTCTCTTTTGTTGAAGTCTAAATGCTTAGGCTTCTGTGGATCCTGTATTCATAAGATTGAGACAACTTCAGCAAGCCTTGGATAGGGTTCATTTTATTTCATACAAAATAATAATAATAATAATAATAATAATAATAATAATAATAATAATAAAAATAATAGTAAAAGAGGTCTGATCATTTTGATAAAAGCAAGGCTCAAATCGAGCTTCCAGCATCATCATCACAGTACCTAGAGGTCCATCTCGATGTGATAGTGGAAAAGGGCTCCTCCCCCTGCTCTGCGCATTCCCTCTCAAAGCAAGCCCATGACCGCTTCCGACGGGTCAACAAGCCTCTGATCTCAGCAAGCCATCCCCTGTAATATGTATCAGTCTCGATGGTTTCCATGTGATCATAATCCAGAATCTCAAATATAACCTCTCTGGATAACTTCTCCCGAATATGTTTGACCCACCTAGCTTTGTAAACTCTAATCTGGTTGTGGGCCAGCTTGACTGGGATTCTTTATCTCTTGCCATACTGACCGCATAGCCGGTAAGGGGTGTTAAACAAAGACTTTTCCAGACCTATCAATTGAACACAGGCTCCCCAAGATTCTATAACCACATCCTAAATCCTCCACCATGGACTAACCCACTAAACCTGCGTGTCAGTATACCCCCTCAAAATGGGCACCCAATCATCGTATGACAGCTCGTTGAAATCAGCCCAAATAAGCCTTCTCTCCCTTAGATGGACGGGGAGATATTTTTTGGATTCCCTCATAGTGCCTCCCTCAACCTCAATTTCTCCATCAGCCATACCTATAATTCAAACTCAGGTAAGAATTGGGGAAAGAGATGTGCGGGATTGGATAGAACAAAAGGTACCTGTAATAATATGAGCTGGTCCCCGATAAGTGATGGGTTGATGGAAGCAGCATCCACGTTTAGCAAAACATCGGCCAATCCTACAGCCACAGGAGAAGGCCCTATCGACATTGGGCTGATAAGTGAGATCAGCCTAAGCGGAGCAATTGGGCTCACTCCGCACATAAACTCTGCCATAAGTAAAAATGCCACCATGAATGGCCAAGCAAGGTGGGATCGGGGTGCTCCACGACACCACTCCAGAACCGCTTTAAAATGAAACCTGGGTTTGTCAGGGAACTGAGATAGAAATGGGTCCACGGAATCCAAATTCCATAACCCTCGAGGAATTCTGTCTGCGCCAAAATGAAAATCCGGCAGTGCTAGGGTCACACATTTAGGACACAGTGCCCCCAAGATAGCATGGAATTCTTCGAGCAAGGGGCATAGCTCAAACGATGAAAATCAAAAAATGTGGTCCATTGGATCCCCAAAAGATAGCGCCGCTCGAAGGAACTCGGGGCTTATGGGCCATGTCGTGACAAATCGAAACCCCTAAAGCCTGAATTTTTCAAGCTTTTTCTGGTCCACATTTCCTAGACTTTACAGAAAACCCCGAAGCTTTTGATTGTGGGTTACCATGATAAAAATTGACAGAATGGTCATAATCAGATTGCTGGAAAAGTGATGCCACCGGCGATGTGATTGATGCCGTCGGTAATGTGATTGATGCCACTGGTGATATGGATTAAATTAGGCAGTATCAGCTGATGCCACTGGTGACATGGATTTTCAGACAGCCCTGTATATATTATTTTAGCTGGATGAGTTTAGGCAATATATGTAATGCCGGCGGCGGCATGGAGTTAATTTTCTGGTGACATCAGAAGCATTTTTCCCATTACAGACCTGTACGAAGCCTGTAAACAATCCGGTGACCCATTTCTAATGCCTTTCCAAACAGCGCTCCATTCTTATTCAGAATAAAAAGCCCAAAGGCACAAACTGTCCAAAAAAATTCTAGATTTCTAGACCACAAAAAATACAAACCCCAACAATAAAATCAAATTATTCCAAACCTAATGTATTAAGGGTACAAACAAGGAAATAAAAAGCAAAATGAAAATGAAAAACTAGGCATGTCTGCCACTACCGGCCGGGCGAGATGAAATGTCTTCGGGGCTCACAAGCCAGTCATCAACATCGTCCTCTTCCCTTCCCTCTATCATGGGCACACTGCTAGACTCCTTAGCCACAGTGGGCGGGCGTCGGTCGGCAGATATCTTAACCCCCCTACGACTGGTGCTACCAGGATGCGCACGGTCTAGATTTTACTCGCTTCACCGTTCCTAAACAGTAGCTGCTAGTTGACCCTCATAGTCACTCACACAACACCATAGGTCTGCAGTCTCCTCCTTGTACCTCTACTGGGCTGCGTCAGCATCTGACAAGGAAAGGGCCAAAAAATCTTGCAAACCAGAGAAAACATCAACAATGCATATCATTCATAGCATCCATACATGCATCTTATCTTAACATAGGCATAAATAGGGAATGCACCTGAGCAAGGAGCGACTGCCGATAAGTGTGTCCCAAAGAACAAAGTTGTTCTCTGCGAGCTGCTCCACATGGCTCCGCACCAGCATCCAAGGCTAAATAAGAAAATATTTACCAGGCCTTACGTAAGTAGTATTTTCTAGCATAAAAATTGGAGCCTGTAGGCTCGAGCCTATATTCCTGGTGAGGAACTCACCCCGAGAATTCATCAGCTGGAATGTGGTTTCCATCGGGTTCACCAGACATCCCTCCATAAAGTTTATGCCCTTCGGTACACTATAGTACCGTGTCTTACCCAGGTTATCCCAGCCTCTCTTCCTCGTGGGTTCCTGAAAAACATGAAAAATGCACGTCAGCAACATTCCTGAACAATTATAAATCATGCACAAAAATGCAATCATACCTCGAAAGAATGCTGCCCCCCTTAGGACATTGGCGCACTCCCACCAGCAACATCCGCACCTGCCTTATCCTCCCCCTCGGGCTCGATCCCAACATCTCCTTCGAGCTCTTCATCTTCTTCATCTTCTTCCTCCTCGACATCCGTAACACCTTTGATGCACCTTTTCTCCTCCTCTAGCCATTATTCATTATGATACTCAATCGTATCATTCCTATGGATACGGGGACACAAGGGGAGTATACGCTGCTAGTGCTGCTCTTAGAGGCTAGGGATGCTAGGGATCACTCGGCCGTTCCCCTCAATATAATCGGCCTTATTGACCTCAGAAGTGATCACTAAATGGGGTCACCATAAGCCCTTAGGAGGATAAGGGACACCGGTCTATCGGTAATCGGGACGGACCTCTAATCCTAAACACACTCGCCTAGATACCACTGCTGGGACAAAGGACACTCCATGACAAATCGATGGTCGTCCACCTCCCTCCTAACCCTCGCAACCTCTGCCAGATTCTCCACCTGGTCGAATGGATCTAGGACTAGCTGCACCAATAATCAACCAAAACAACCAATATAAAGTCATAAACACTTTTATTTTGTTCTAAAGTGTAAAAACAAGGACTAAGTTAAAAATTGCCTACCGAGCTCAACCACGCACTCCTCAGGACCTCCCTGTATTTTGTAGGGTTCTTGGTCTTCCCGCCAACATCCCCGCACTAGCGGGCAAGAAAGTAAGAGCCCGGTGGCACAATCTTCTTAAACTCCATCGGTGGCAGGATCTGATGCTCAAAGGCCCAAGCCTGCATAAATAACGACCAATCAGTTCAAAAAGCATCAATAATAAAAGAGATGCTCACAATCAAGTAAAATACTTCCAAAGAGACATAACTAGAGTAGCAGATAGCAGAGGCGAAGGACTTTCACCTTTTTCCGCGCTCCCACGTCCAGCCAATAGTATAGTTGAGCGAAGATAGCCCTCGGCCAATTCTTCCTCTTAATGCCCGCCACGTCCTCCACCGAAGTTATCAGCATATAATTGATCTTACTCCCCAAGATTGGGAAGAATAGCACGGTGAGCAAAGAGATAACGAAGGACCCGACACAAGCCTCCCTCTCATCCTCGGGCACCACATCCACTCGAGTCCAGTATTGGTGCAACTCACCATAAGACAGCCGCCCAGAAATGGGCTTTAGACCAAACAGCTCTTTCACCCGCCTCACCACGGGCCTCTCAACATGGTATTTATCCATGTAAGCATCAAAGTGGATGGCCTTGTCCGTCCAAGGGATCCCGATCATAGCTACGACATCAGAGGGTGTAATCATAGCTTCCCTAAAAGAAAAGTGGAAAGTGTGGGTGATCTTAGACCACCTCTCGGTAAGGGCTGTCATCGCTGAATGAGAGAGCTTGGGCATCACCATTGGCATAATCCGGGCCAAGTCCCTGAATCCTATCTCATTAATGGCAAGCACAAGCTCAGGGTCTTTCTCCGAAATATGGTGCCACCACTCACCGATGTGCCCATCCCCCCTGTATAGGTCAGTTTATATGGCTGCAAAATTAGAAACAAAACAAATAAGTCCAACGTATTTTCTCATCACTGAAATCTAATAGAAAGCTGCTGATGTCGCTTCTGCTAGAAGTGATATCGCCGGCAGCATCGTCCCATACCGCTGGCGATATCGCTTCAAACAAAAGCAACATCAGACTTCCTTGGGCCCTTTTGCAAGGACTGATGCCACCAATGACATCATTCATGTCGTCGACGACATCACTACCTGCGGGCAGAACCTATTTTTTCCCAAAATCGCACCCATCGTGCCAAAACCACAAAATCACAATCAATCAAACAGTAAGCCTGAAAACGGAAAAAATTGAACCTAAATCATGGAATATCAGTTTATAATAAGTCTATTTCACACTTGTGACCCCTATCATGGCACAATTTCAAGCCTAAGGCCAAATTGAAATCCAATCTAAAAAGACGAGATTCGGGTTTTGCGTGATTACCTGAATATAGCAGAGGTGCTTCTCCTTCTCTAGGGTCAAGTTGGATATGGGAGAATTGATCCCATAGCCATACATCTTGGCCATCTCCTTTAGGCCATAAGCAGCAGGAACGAAAAGAATTTTCAATCCTTCAACGGAGGAATTAGGCAGATCCTCCCTAGCCTTAGTAGATTTGCCCCTGGAAGCCTTAGCGATCCTCTTCATGATTTGAATAACGAAAAAGAAGGAAAATCAAAAATTTGGAGAAGAGGAGAAAGAGGGATACTTTTTCTGAATAATAAGGAAGAAATGAGTTTTACTTCCTTTTAAATTGCCGTACGGAATTCGAGGAGTTTTAATTTATCTGAAACTGCCCGTTCATGCCGCCGGCGGTATCAGTCCATACCGCCAGCGACATCACTCATGCTACCGGTGACATCGCACCCTTCAATTCAAATTTTAAAATTGTTTGACTAGTCAAAGCTGCCATGTGGCCATCATACCGCTGGCAGCATCAGTCCATACCACCAGTGACATTACCATGCCGCCGGCAACATCGCCCCCTCCAATTCAAAATTTTGAGCACAAGTCCGACCAAAGGACAATCTCTCCACAAAGCGCAAGCTCGACCAAGGGGCAACCAATCTATGAAGCATAAATCTGACCCAAGGGCAATCTCTCCATAAAGCAAAAGCCCGATGAAAGGGCAATCTCTTCACAAAGCATAAGTCTAACTAAGGGGCAATCACTCCATAAAACATAAGCCCGACTAAGGGGAAACCTCTCTACAAAGCACAAAAGTCCGACCAAGGGACAATCTCTGCATAAAACAAAAGTCCGACTAAGGGACAAACTCTCCATAAAGCACAAGCCCAACTAAGGGGCAACCAATCTACAAAACAAAGTCCGACTAAGGGACAATCACTCTGTAAAGCCTGGGCCCAACGAAGGGGCAACGAATCCATAAAGCATAAGTCCGACTAAGGGGCAACCAATCCATAAAGCATTAGTCCGACCAAAGGATTAACTCTCTACAAAGCACAAAGTTCGACCAAGGAGCAATCTCTCCGCAAAGCATAAGCTTGACTAAGGGGCAACTTCTCTATAAAGCTCAAGCTCGACCAAGGGGCAATCTCTCCACAAAGTGCAAGCCCGACCAAGGGGCAACCTCTCTATAAAACACAAAGTCCGACCAAGGGGCAATCACTCCACAAAGCGTGAGCCCAACCAAGGGGCAACCAATCCACAAAGCATTCATCCGACCAAGGGGCAATCACTCCACAAAACATAAGCCCGACCAAGGGGCAACCTCTCTACAAAGCATAAAGTTTGACCAAGGGGCAAACCAGTCACCTATGAGGTATCATTCCTATCCCTTGCTCCTTCGTGTGATCATACTGACCTGTGTCAGCAGTGATCCCTTGAGGGGCAGCCTGTGATCACAGGATTTTGCAGTCTCTCTCGTGAGATGATGATGACATTTACCTAATTTTAATGCCCCAAAATAAAAGTTCTCTTTAGAATTTTTATTACCAAAATAATATTCCTTGCGAATTTTATGCTTGGTAGAATCTAGTTCGGTGTGGCCGATAACGCGTCCGGTAGGAGCTTGAATCGATGATTTGCATCTAAATAATAAATACCCATTAAGATATTAATAAAAGTCAAAAAGATGCCTTTCCACCCACTATTAAACCACTTTTCACGACTTTTTAGGCTTTTAGGCCCGTTAGCTGTCGGTATGCTAGAGGCTGATACCACCAGCGGCATTAGCCATGCCGCTGGCGGCATCACCATACTGCCGATGACATCACCCATACCGCCGGTGGCATTACCATGTCACCAGTGGCATCACCATATCGCCGGCGGCATGGCCCAAAACGGGTCCCACCATAGACAGCCTTTCGGCCACTATCGGCGGAATTGGTCAAAAAGGCCTAAAAAAGCACCCCATTTCACCCATAAAAGCACACATTGAACTGCATTTCAGGGAGGAGGACCATCTAAGGTTAGGATTTGAATGTTGGAATGAGAAAATAGATTTTAGTGAGATAAGGATTAGATAAGGCAGAAAAAAAGGATTCCGTTCCATTTTTCCTGGTTTTTCTTCTTTGAATTCTCCGATTGTGAGTTTAAAATCAGTAAGTCTTTTAGTTAAAATCAACTTAATTGAATTTATAAATTAGAAGTACTTAAATTTACTGCTAAATTATCGTAACAAGCTCCTCGGAGGTGTTTATTTGGGTTCACGAAGAGCTGGATTCATGGCCTCGAGGTAAAAATCCTGAGTCTCATAGCTCTTTGGCATTAACATTACTGATTTGCTTTAATTTTTGTTGATTAATATTCATTTTTTTGGGTTTTCGGTCATTTTTACTGTTACCACTGCTGCCTAAAAACTGATGTCGCCGGTGACATAATTGATGCCGCCGGTGGCATCAGCCATGCCGCCAGCGACATCAACCATGTCACCGGCGGCATCAGTTGTACCGTCAGTGATATGACTTTCTGGACATCAATTTTATTTTCATTTGTTCCCGGATTAACTTATTTTCCGAAGCTAGAATATACAAGGTAATGATGGAAGTTTAAAAACCTCTTGAAAATAGGCCTCACCCCGTAATGTGTGATATTTCATTTATAATCCGGTTAAAGCAACAATTGAACTTAAGATTTGGTTACGAATGGAGTTTTCTCGCAAATGCCGTTCAAATCTCATTTTAGCAATCCGACCGAGTTTTATGATATTTAAAATAAAACATGCCATATCCGTGCTAACAATCTTCTGCAGGTAGACGCATATCAGACATTCAGGTATTTTACTTATCGCGTAGAAAAATGTACAGGATTTGGAAGCTTTGTAATAATTTTATTTTCCGCACTTATTTTTTTTTCTTACGGCTGTAAATATCTTATCTGTCGCTTCGATTGCTTGACAAATGCAAAAACAACAAAAATAACTAAAAACACAAATAAATAGGATGGATTAAACCGACTAAGAAAGAATGAAGTATCTTAACTTGGCCCAATGAAAAATAGATAACATCATCCGAACTCAGAATCTCTACTTAAGGTATGGTCCAGCCACCTGGTAGAAAAATTGGCGACTCTGTTTTAATTGCGGGATTTCAATCTTGTATCCTTTGAGCATTAAAATATGCAAAATCATTTTCCAATAACATCACACGTATTCCTCCGTCTCATAAAAAGTCAGGAGGCTTTTATCATCGTCCACTCATAACTTCCCCATAGGTTTTCTAGAAAAACCTTGAGTGCATGCGAGCAGACTTCGCTAAGTCCCCCATTGGCTTTAAAGTGAAGTAACCCAAATGGAGTCAAAAGGGCGGTAGGCACGATCTAACCATTTGCTTCGTGTTCAGGTTTATTAAATATAAATAAACTAAAATGGACATCACAAACATCATGATTATGTGAAAACTAACCACATCTTTGTGTAGCCATGACATTGATGTGTGCCATCCCATTTTATTTCCTTAGTTATAGGAACATGAAATTAACCGAGACTAGTGAGTCTGCCTAGGCTTAGCCCATGAGCCAAAATTAAGAGAGACTAGTGAGTCTACCTAGGCTTAACCCATGAGCCGAAATTAATCGAGACCAGTGAGTCTGCCTAGGCTCAACCCATGAGCCGAAAATAGACAAAGACCAATGAGTCCACCTAGGCTTAGCCCATGAGCCAAAATTGACTGAGACCAGTGGGTCCACCTAGGCTCAACCCGTGAGCCAAAATAACCAAGACTAGTAAGTCCACCTAGGCTCAACCAATGAGCCGTGATACACAAAACCTTTTGAGTGACCCTAGTGTCAGCTCACCCCTTGGACCAATGAGTCAAAACCTTTCGAGTGACCAGAGTGTTAGCTTACCCCTTGGACCAATGAATCAAAACCCTTAGAGTGATCCTAGTGTCAGCTCACCCCTTGGACCAATAAGTCAAAACCTTTTAAGTGACCCTAGTGTCAGCTCACCCCTTAGACCAATGAGTCAAAACCCTTCGAGTGACCAGAGTGTCAGCTCACCCCTTGGACCAATGAGTCAAAACCTTTTAAGTGACCCTAGTGTCAGCTCATCCCTTGGACCAATGACTTAATTCACCCCTGGGCTATCGAGTCTAACCTAACTCAAGCCCTTGGTCTTTGCACCCTGAGTTTGTGAAGTTCCACGAATATCACAGACTACCTCCGCTAATTCCTCCTCGAACAATTGGCATATGCCCAACTCCCTTATTGTTTATACATATCTACTTGTTAACACGGTCCGCCCAGCCCGATGAGGATTTATACCTATTTCAATCAGCGATTAGACAAGGGAGCCAAGAAGGACCGAAATGTCATAAAAAATTCAAAAATCCTAAAAATTCCCATTCATCATAATATTCCAAGTTGCATCCTTGAAATGCTTTAAATCCATTTCCGAATAATCAAAATAGTCAAACTGTCAAATAGTAAAACTGTCTTAAAAACATAAAAAAAGCCATTTTGAGGGCTTAAACAATCGAATTTGGCCAAAATAAGGTGGGCTAAAGGCCAAAGGCCACTAGTTTTGCTCATTGGGCCATTTCAGTCAAAATATGGTCAAATAGATAATTAGTCGGGCGGGTAACTACCTTTGAATAGTAAAAAATCGTACTTGACCAAGATTTTGTAGGATTTGAGGGATTTAAACCAAGATCTTGTCAGATAGGTAATTAGCCCGCCGGCTAAATACCTATGTAATTAGCCCACCGGCTAATTACCACCCTTTTATAAATAAGGGAGCTCCCCTCTCATTTTCCACAGATAAAAAATGCGCTAAAACCCCCATTTATGCCCAAAAATCATTCTGGGAGTCCTAAAAGTTTGAAACTCTGTTAAAATACTTCCAAATCCAAGCTTTATCACCGACATTTGGTATAAACTGATTTTCTGGTCTTTTTAGATCTAGATCTCACAGTGATCTTCGGTCTAAAAATGATTCAATCTATCAAAAATGCTGCATTTTCTATAGAAATAATCCAAGATTATAACCATAACTTGGGTTAAATCTATTTTCCAACCAAATCGCATTTTTCTCTTTGACAACTTCGGTCCTGTACCGGGTCTCACGTCATCCTGAACACACGAAAAGGTAACTGAGGGTAATTGGCTCTAAGCCCAACTTTAAAATTAATTTTTATTACTTTTATTGTCGCATATTGCATTCCATTTCTCTGGTTAAGTGAGCCACTGGTGCCACCTAAACTATAATATGTGTAAACAAGCTCGCAAGTACGGATAAACATCGAGACTGCAAGGAAACTCTATATGAGTTTCCGGGCTAAAACCCAAGCGCTGTCGTTACTCTGCCAAAATTTTGGCAGCAAATATCTATTTATTATGCCGTTATAATGCCCGTTTTATTTCTTCAATTTAGTCCTTAAATAAAGTCGTTGTAATGCCAAAATTATCTCAAATTCCAAAATTAATCCAAACAATTTGAACAATATGAGTAACTATTATGTCCGAAATCAGAATCTCGTTTTCTCTACGGTATAAAAATCTAATTTTGGATCAGTATACAATAATTCCCGGTGGAGCTGAACCAAGTGGCGACTCTATTTTATTTTTTAATTAAGTAAAAATGCTTTATTTCAAAAATATCTTTTCTAAATAAAATGTGGAAATATATTTCTCAATATAATCACATTTTTGGCTTATAAAGCCATCGCATTTAAGCAAACTGGATTTTTTTCAAACCAGACCAAACGCCGTGGTTTCCTCAAACTGCACTAAAACAAGAGCGCCCAGCGCCCCGCACCTAGCGTGCATCCCGTAAAACCCTTGCCCGCTCACAGTGGCGACTCTGCTGGGGAAAAATTATTTTTATGAAAACCTGATTTTTATAAAAAAATTCTTTTTTTGACGTAATAATTAAATTATTATTTAAATTAAATTTTGAAATTATGAAATTTGTGATAATTTCTACATTACGCAAATTTTAGGACTGCGTTGCATTTGAATCCTTTACCCCTAAAACAATTTAGGTATCTTTTGGTGAAGTATCTCCAAGTTCGCTTAGGGCTTAAGGGGTATAGATCCAATCACACCACTTGCGTAACGTACGAGGACATTGTTTGCTTAAGGGAAAGACTACCTACGTGTATTATATGTGGAAAAGTTTCCTTTGGTTCGCTTAGGGGCACTAGGACACGATACACAAAGGCGCAGGGTACCCCAAATCGCACCTAATCCTGAGACCAAAACCTATATATAGATGAACCGTAGACACTTTCTCATAGGTCTACCTAGAAACCTTAAGTGCATGCGAGCAGACTTCGCTAAGTCCGCTGTTGGCTTCAACGCAAAGTAACCCAATGGAGTTAAAGGGCGGTACGTGTGATCTAACCGTTTAGTGCATGTTCAGGTTTATTGAATATAAATAAACTGAAAACGAACATCATAAGCATCATGATTGTGTGTAAACTAACCACATCTTTGTGCAGCCATGACATTGATGTGTGCCATACCATTTTATTTCCTTAGTTATAGGAACCTAAAATTAGCCAAGACCAGTGAGCCCACCTAGGCTCAGCCCATGAGCTGAAATCAGCCGAGATTAGAGAGTCTACCTAAGCTTAGCCCATGAGCCGAAATCAGCCGAGACTAGTAAGTCCACCTAGGCTCAGCTCATGAGCTAGAATTAACCGAGACCAATGAGTCCGCCTAGGCTTAGCCCATGAGCTGAAATTAATCGAGACCAGCGAGTCCACCTAGGCTCAGCCCATGAACCAAAATCAGTCGAGGCTAGCGAGTCCACCCGGGATCATCCCATGAGCCAAATTAACCAAGACCAATGAGTTCACCTAAGCTCAACCCATGAGCAAGAATAACCAAGACTAATGAGACTACCTAGGCTCAACCCATGCACTAGAATACATGTACCCCTCTTTAAACCTTTTGAGTGACCAAAGATTCAGTTTATTCTTGGACCAATGAGTCAAAACCTTTTAAGTGACCAGAGAGTCAGCTCACCCTTAGATCAATAAGTCAAAACCCTTTGAGTGACCCTAGTGTCAGCTCAACCCTTGGACTAGTAAGTCAAAACCCTTTGAGTGACCCTAGTGTCAGCTTACCCTTTAGACCAGTGCATCAAAACCCTGTGAGTGACCCTAGTGTCAGATCACCTGTTGCACTAGTGTGTCAAACCCTTTGAATGACCCTAGTGTTAGCTCATCCCTTGGACTAGTGAGTCAAAACCCTTTGAGTGACACCAATGCCAACTCAACCCTTGCACTAATGAGTCAAAACACAGTGTCAGCTCAACCCATGGTATGAGTCAAAACCCTTTGAGTGACCCTAGTGTCAGCTCACCCCTTGAACCAATGAGTCAATACCCTTCGAGTGACCCTAGTATCAGCTCATACCTTGGACCAATGAGTCAAAAGCCTTCGAGTGACCCTAGTGTCAGCTCACACCTTGGACCAATGAGTCAAAACCCTTTGAGTGACCCTAGTGTCAGCTCACACCTTGGACCAATGAGTTAAAACCCTTTGAGTGACATTAGTATCAGCTTACACCTTGGACCAATGAGTTAAAACCCTTTAAGTGACCCTAGTGTCAGCTCACACCTTGGACCAATGAGTCATAACCCTTCAAATGACCCTAGTGTCAGCTCACCCCTTAGACGAATGAGTCAAAACCCTTTGAGTGACCCTAGTGTCAGCTCACACCTTAGACCAATGAGTTAAAACCTTTCGAGTGACCCTAGTATCAGCTCATACCTTGGAGCAATGAGTCAAAACCCTTTGAGTGACCCTAGTGTCAGCTCATACCTTGGACCAATTAGTCAAAACCCTTTGAGTGACCCTAGTGTCAGCTCACCCCTTAGACTAATGAGTCAAAACCCTTTGAGTGACCCTAGTGTCAGCTCACCCCTTAGACCAATGAGTCAAAACCCTTCGAGTGACCCTATGTTTGGCTCACACCTTGGACCAATGAGTGAAAACCCATCGAGTGAGCCTCGGTCAGCTCACACCTTGGACCAATGTGTCAAAACCCTTTAAGTGACCCTAGTGTCAGCTCACACCTTGGACCAATGAGTCACCCTTGGAGTGACCCCAGTGTTAGTTCATACCTTAGACCAATGAGTCAAAACCCTTTGAGTGACCCTAGTGTCAGCTCACACCTTGGACCAATGAGTCAATACCCTTCGAGTGACCCGAGTATCAGCTTACACCTTGAACCAATGAGTCAAAACCTTTAAGTGACCCTAGTGTCTGCTTACACCTTGGACCAATGAGTCAAAACTCTTCGAGTGACCCTAGAGAACCAGCCTACTTCTTGGACCAATAAGTCAAACCTTATGAGTGACTAGAGAGTCAGCTCACCTTTGGACCAATGAGTCAACCCTCCTTTGATCAGCAAATCAACTCACCCCTGGGCTTTCGAGTCAAATCTGACTCAAACCCTTGATCTTCGAACTGTGCAGTTGTGATATTCCGCGAATATTGCTCCCTTTATTGATTGCTCCTCGAACAATTGGCGTGCACCCTAACCCCTATTATGTTGTCATATCCATTCATTCATTCATTCGTACATTCATTCATTCATTCAATCATTAGAAAAACTATTAGGACCCTTGTAATATAGGAGGCCCTAATTTTATTTTTTTGAAAAGTTCAGAAATAAAGAAAAATTCGACTAAGGAGTGTATCACATACTTGAAGAGTCAGAACCCCAATTAATAACTGAGTCGCTTGAGCCTAAAGAAATCATGGCAAATGATAATGCTATTAAGTAGTCCCTTATGAGGATTATAGGCACTCAGGAATTCTAAAACACTTTGGAGAGCCTGAATGCATCCAACTCTAGAAATATGGAGCAAAAAGAAGTAGAATTGACTGAACTAAGAGCTAAGATGGCCAGATTGGAGGCCATGACACCAAAAGTTGAGAAGATCATGGGCCCGTCTGCTGACCAATACACAAACATAGAAAAGTTTGCTCTCTTTATAACAGAGCTCTTACTTGTTAACTTTATGATGCCCTACATCGCACCATATAATGGCACTAGTTCACCAACGGCCCATGTTGAAGGTTACCTAAGATGATGATGAGCATGAGAGTTCCCAAAGTTCATATTGTAAATCTGTTCCAAACCACCTTACTTGGTCCAACTTCTGAATGGCACATGAGAATGCCGACAGATGTAAAGTCTGATTGGAAGAAGTTATGTTCTGCCATCATAGAGAACTATGCCTTAGATATGAAGATAAAGACCACTCTACAAGACCTTGAAAGGATAAAGCAACATCTAAATTAGTCCTTTATTGATTACTATTTAAGACAGATGGCAGTCCGAGTGCTAGTAAGAGGGGTACCTAACGAGGAAGCCTTAAATGTGAAACTAGTGGAGGGTTCTAGTCAAAGGTAGAAAGAAGAAATGAGAATGTAAAGATTTAAAACCTTCAACAATGTGGTAGATTATGCCAAAAGGGTGGAGAAGTATGATGAAGAAGATCAGCTGAAGGAAGACGAGCCCCATAAAATGATGCAAAATGAAAATGCAGATTATGAACAACTTGATCTTGAGGATCTAGAGTTCAAGTATCATTCAGATGAAGAAACTCTGGAGACCAAGATGAAAGCCCAAATTAGGAATAATATGGCAGGCAATAATACCACAGAAGAAGTGGGAGCTACACTAAATAATGAAGTTTGCTCTTTTGCTTTTATCTATAGTGCTTTCAAACTCAACAATGTAATAAATAATATTATAAATAAATCTGCTTGCATATGTAATGTTTCTGATAATGATTCCATATATTCATTCCAGCAAACATTTGACATATTCAACATTCATGACGCTTCAAATAAAGAAATAAATTTAGGCGCATTTGACAAACCCAGAAATGGTATCTATTTCAAATAACATAACTTCTGAAAAAAAAGAGAGAAAAAAAGGAAAAAAAACATGTGGATGCATTTGCCTAGTTCAATGAAGTGTTTCAAATCAATAAAATGTCCTTACTACTTATAGGAGCAAATGAAGAAAAGATCATTAGAGAATCTACTCAAGTCAACAGGCAAGTCACCAGATAAGTTATAAAGAGAAGAATCACTCAAACCATGCCTCAAAGTAGTCCAGGCGAAATCTACTACATGCCACATGAAAAAAATAGATGGCAGAATCCCATACAACTCCAGCATGATGTAGAAAGGACCTCATCGACAACACGATAATAGTAAAAACCAAACCTACAAATCCGATGAGACTAATTTCTAAAGATTTGCTTTTCCTAATGGCGTGCTACTCAAACAAGAAGCATAAAAGTCAATAAAGATCTTGCATAACACACATGAACAAAGTCAAATCAGCCAGAAACATCTAGCAAATGGAATGTCTCCAAACAGTTGTATAAAAATGTCTCAACCTGGGGCATGACATCATTGAAACGACATATCCTTCCTATACTAAAGAGAATTGACATGACCCAAGCAAACAGGTCAAAGTCAAAAAAAATGCGCCAATGAAAGACAATCAGGACAACAAAAATAACCGATAGAGTCAAAATCAAGGAAACTGATCCTAAATCAAACGAAAGTGGTGCATGCTGATGCTAGGGGAAAATTCCACCCAAAGGACCAGCATGGTGAAACAAATTCTCATCAAGGGAATGCTACACATCAAGGACATCAGAGGAGACAAGTTCATGAATCCTTTGAATAAAAATAGACTCAGGCAATACCACATAAAAAAATGTGTTTGCTAAAAGATAATGAGGGCTTTTAGGAAAAATAAAGACAAAAGAAAGAGGGAAATCAATTGGTAAATCCTGAAAAGGACCGTTGATAACAGGAGAAAGTTCTTAGGAATAGATACAAAACTTTTGTGCCTAAAAATATTTCTTTGATTGATGTGTCATTTTGCTAAATTGTTAAATTTCTGCACTTAATGAATACATATAATTGTTAAAAGAAACATTCATGTAAACGCTCTTGTTCATAATGGCTCATGCACATAAAAAAATTCAAAAAAAAGAGCTTGCTGGATTGAAAACCTAAAAGGGCAGTCCAGGCAAAAGTTAAAGTGACCCGATAAATTGAAAACCTGGAAAGGCGGTTTATGCAAAAATTAGGGTTAAAAACAAAGAAAAAAAGCCCGATGTGCTTTGGTTTAGGCAAAAATTAGGGCATAACCTCTGCATGGAAGCACAATCAAAGTCACTTATTGCGATGACTCACTAAATGACAACAAGCATAGTCACTAAATCCAAAGCCTTCGCAAAGGAGCAATATTCTTCATCAACACGGCCGTATGAATCTCTCATATCTCCAAAATGTGAGAAGACAATCTTCTTGCACCCAACCACATAGAGATTATGGGAATTGCTGATGCATGCCATACTATCTAAAAGCTAATCTTCGTCAATCCAAGCAACTGGAGTTAACCTATTCAAGCTCATGCTATGTGCCACCAGGGGCAAAACTTTTGCATCTTGGGAATTCATTGAAGCTAAGAAGGACCCGAAAGCTTGCCTTGTTCAAATAGTCAAGTTCATGGCGAGCGCAATAATAAGAGTATAATGGATGTAAAGAGCACACAACTATAATGAAAATGATAAAGCTCATCCCTTGAAGCTATAAAGCCTACATCTAGGACTCCTACCCGAAATTAAATCTTCATCATCACTGAGAATGACCAGAACCAAGAAGCTAATAGTGTAAAACAATACTATTGAGAACCAAGCAAGCAGAAGCCATCCAACAGTTGCACAATTTTATCTTGCAAGAACAAATCACATTACATAAACATAACATGCATTACGCATTACATGCATATTACATTTTTACAAGTGTAAAGGCAACAAGTCGCGAAGTAGACATTGTTAGTCACCAACAAATGCAAAATTAGATCACATGCTTTCTAAGATTAAGAGGCATCTGAGAAAATGCTTCAACATTAAAACACAATAGTACTAGACTCCAAAGTCACCAGAAACTGACTAGCTAGTGACATAGACAACAAATCAATCATTCAAAAGAAATCTGACAGTTCTCAAAAGAGAGAATTGATCACCAAATTCGATAGTTTTCCTCTCAGTAAAGAGAACTGATCACTAAATTCAACAGCTCTCCTCCCAATAGAGAGAGCTGGTCCCTAAATTTGACAGTTCTCCTCCCAAAAGAGAGAATTGATCACAAAGTTCGACAGTTCTTCTCCTAATAGAGAGAATTGATCACCAAATTCAATAGTTCTCGTCCCAAAAGAGAGAACTGATCACCTTATTTGACAATACTTTCTCCTAGATGAGAAGGTTGATCACCATATTCGACTTATCCTTAGAAGGGAACAACTACTGAGTGATGCATCCTCCCAATTTAACTAGGGGCAAATGCCAACTCAATGCATAATGCACTTGTACAACTCATCGTACATCAGTAAATGTACTAAATCACATGCATTATCAAACAAGAATGCATAAAAATCTTCTAAAAGACTAAGCTTCATCATCTAGATCCATTGAGATCTTTACTCTGGCACATCATAGCCAAACCTTAGATCTAGTGAGATCTTTGCCCTGGTACATCATAGCTGAACCATAGATCTAGTGAGATTATTACCCCGACACATCAGAGTTGAACCTTAGGTCCAGTAAGCTCTTTACCCCGACACATTATAGCCAAACCTTAGATCTAGTGAGATCTTTACCCCGATACTTTATAGCCAAACCTTAGATCTAGGGGGATCTTTACAATTTATGTTACTGACATTTAGTGTCATGATGATTATTTCAATAACACACAACGTTATGTTAAGTTAAGTAGTATTAAGTTTTGTAGTGTCATATATTGTGCTTGCCACATGCAGTGCTATGTCAGCTTGTATTTTACAGGAAATCTCAACAGCAACTGGTAGATAGTGCCCAACTCGATGGTCAGAAAAATTGCTGAATAGTGGCTGATAGTGCTCAACTCAATGGTGAGACATACTGCTCGATAGTGGCGGACAGTGCCTAACTCGATGGTGAGACAAACTGCTCAATGGTGGCTGACAGTATCTAACTTAATGGTGAGATAAACTGCTCAATAGTGGCTGACAGTGCCCAACTCGATGGTGAGACAAACTGCTCAATGGTGGCTGACAGTGCCCAACTCGATGGTGAGAAAAACTACTCAATGGTGGCTGATAGTGCCCAACTCAATGGTGAGATAAACTACTTAATGGTGGCTGATAGTGCCTAACACGATGGTGAGACAAATTGCTTAATGGTGGCTGACAGTGCTCAACTCAATGGTGAGACAAATTGCTCAATGGTGGTTGACAGTGCCCAACTAGATGGTGAGACAAACTGGTCAATAGTGGTAGAGAGTGCCTAACTCAATGGTGAGATAAACTGCTCAATAGTGGTAGACAGTGCCCAACTCGATGGTGAGATAGACTATTTAATAGTGGTAAATAGTGCCCAACTCATTGGTGAGGCAAACTGCTCAGTAGTGGCTGACAGTGCCACGCTCCCTAATGAGAAAACTGCTCGTTCATAGCCGATAATACTTCTCTTAAATTAGAGGTTAATCACCAAATTTGACATTACTTCCTCCATATGAGAAGGCTAATCACCATATTTGACATTCCCTCAGTAGAGAAAACTAATCAAGATGTGGCCGATAGTGCCATTTTCCTAGAAGAGAAAACAGATTAACGGATGCAACACCGTAGGTAAATATAATCCCTCGCTTATCTTCTGTATCATGCAAAACCGTGTTTTAAAATGGGTGGACCAAAATTTTCTGTACACTATTAAGGACATGAAATTTTTCCAAACCTGCATTTTCTTATATCCCTGACATCTTTTCTTTTAACATTTACTCCCCAGCGGGATTCTTGTTTAAAGATTTTCAACAACATTCTTAATCGAAGGGGCAAAGATTTTTGTTTTTCAAAATTATCGAATAAGAAATGTTGATTCTTTCTAAAAAGGTTTTCATGTCCTTATCACATAAGAACACTGGTTTTGACAGTAGATCTTTCATCCGCGTACGTGTAATATTACCTCTACAGTAAAAATTTGTACGTGAGGGGCAAACTATTGGCACAATCTGCTCGGCTCGATGAGGATTTATACATATTTCAATCAACGATTAGATAAGGGAGCCAACAAGGACCGAATTGTCATAAAAAAAACCTAAAAATCCCAAAAATTCCCATTCATCATAATAATCCAAGTTGCATCCTTGAAATGCTTGAAATCCATTTCCGAATAATCAAAACAGTCAAATTGTCAAACAGTAAAACTATCCTGAAAACACAAAAAATGCCATTTTGAGGGCTTAAACGATCGAATTTGGCCAAAATAATGTGGAGCTAGAGGCCAATGGCCATTAGTTTTGCTCATTGGGTCGTTTCAGTCAAAATATGGTCAAATAGGTAATTAGCTGGGCAGGTAATTACCTATGAACAGTAAAAAATCGTATCTAACCAAGATTTAGAGGATTTACGAGATTTAAAGCAAGATCTTGTCAGATAGTTAATTAGCCCGCCGGCTAATTACCTATGTAATTACCCCACCGGCTAATTACCACCCTTTTATAAATAAGGGAGCTCCCCTCTCATTTTCCACGGATAAAAAAAGCACCAAAACCCCATTTACGCCTAAAAATCATTCCGGGAGTCCTAAAAGCCTCGAAACTCTGTCAAAATACTTCCAAATCCGAGCTTTATCACCGACATTTGCTATAAACTTATTTTCTGGTATTTTTAGATCTAGATCTCGCAGTGATCTTTAGTCTAAATATGATTCAATCTCTTAAAAATCCTTCATTTTCTATAGAAATAATCCAAGATTATAGTCATAACTTGGGTTAAATCTATTTTCCAACCAAACCACATTTTTATCTTTGACAACTTCGGTCCCGCACCAGCTCTCACGTCATCCTGAACACACTAAAAGGTAACTGAGGGTAATTGGCTCTAAGCCCAACTTTAAAATTCATTTTTGTTACTTTTATTATCGCATATTGCATTCAATTTCTCTAGTTAAGTGAGCCATTAGTGCTACTTAAATTATAATATGTTTAAACAAGCTCGCAGGTACGGATAAACATCCAGAATGTGAGGAAACTCTATCTGAATTTTCAGGCCAAAACCCAAGCACTGCTGTTACTCTCCCAAAATTTTGGTAGCGAATATCTATTTATTATGCCGATATAATGCCCATTTTATTTCTTGAATTTATTTCTTAAATAAAGCTAATATAATGCTAAAGTTACCACAAATTCCAAAATTCCAAAAGTAATCCAAACAATTTGAACAATATGAGTAACTATTATGTCCGAACTCAGAATCTCGTTTTCTCTTTAGTATAAAAATTCCATTTTGGATTAGTATACCACAATTCCCGGTGGAGCTGAACCGGGTGGCGACTCTATTTTATTTTTAAATAAAGTAAAAATGCTTAATTTCAAAAATATCCTTTCTTAATAAAATGTGCAAATATATTTCTCACTATAATCACATTTTTGGCTTATAAAGCCGTCGCATTTAAGCGAACTAGATTTTTTTCAAACCACACCAAATGCCCCGAATTCCTCAAACTACCCCGAAACAAGCACGCCCCACGCACCGCACCCCACGTGCATCCCGCAAAACCCTTACCTGCTCATACTACTCATTTATTTGCTCACTCGTTCATGCATCCATTCATGCATCCCAACGAGCCGAGGTAAAGGAAGCTTAGAGCTACCTCTGATGCACTTACTAACACTTGATCTCTTGTATTTTCAGGTTAGAAACGAGAAAAAAGGAGGATAAGACATATTACGGGAAGCCCAAAAGTCGTACCCCCACCACCAATCGAATCTCTGGATGGATTCTTTTCAGATCTAGAACCTAAAACTGTATTGGCAGATGATGATGCAGTTGGACAGCATCTCAGAAGGATTCTTGATGCTCCAAAATTGTGTGATATCTGGGAAAGGCTGAGTGCTGCTAATGCTCAGAAAACCCAGGAGCAAGAGGCAGAAATAGCATCATTAAAAGCAAAAATGGTAGACATGGAAAAGCTGTCCCCGGCTAAAGATAAGTTTGTTGCTCCCTCCATCGAGCAGTATGTGGATATTGACCAATTCTTACAAAAAGAGTTAAAAGCCCTCTCGGCTAACTTCGTGATGCCTTACATGGCCCCATATGCTAGTACTGGCCCTCTTCATGCACATGCAGAAAGTTATCTTTGGATTATGACTAGCATGAACATACCTAAAGTTCATATAGTCAATCTATTGCAAGCTACTTTACGAGGCCCCGCCTCTGAGTGGTACATGAAGATGCCAATGGACGTGAAATTTGATTGGAGGAAGCTTTGCTCGAAATTCCTAGAGAATTACGCCTTCAATCTGAAGGTCAAGACTACCTTACAAGACCTTAAAAGAGCCAAATAATGGCCAAATGAGTCCTTTAAGGAATTTTACCTAAGGTGGATGGCTGTTCGTGTACTTGTAACCGGGGCACCAGACTAAGATGCCCTAATAGTGAAGCTTGTTGAAGGCTCTAGCTTGAAATACCGCGATGAAATAAAAATGAAAAGGTTCGACACTTTCAACGACTTCATAGACTATGCTAAGAGACTTGAAAAGTATGATGAAGAAGATCGAGTAAAGAAGCAAGAACAACAAGCTTATAATAAATCTTAATACTGGGAAGAGGGCGGATCCTCCAAGCAAGGCAATGCTGAGTCCCCAAAGGCTCCAGCTAAGGTTGTTGTGGCCATTTAGGTGTAGACTCACCAATCTATCTCCCCATGGGTAGAATCACTATCCCAAATATTCTCCAAACTAAGAAATCTGATCAACTCAAGAGCATCAAGCCATTTCCTCCGCCTACCACGATAGACAGAGATAATTTTTGTGCTTATCGTATAACTAAAGGACACCCTATTAACGAATGTGCCAGGCTACTAAACGATCTATAGTAGATGGTAGCCGATGGGAGAATGAAAGAGCTTGAGAAGAAACCAAGCACTCAAACTTATCCCCTGCCAAACTTCCAAGCTACGGTAAATGCCATCGGTATTCATGTAGAAGCTGGCGAATACAATATCTACATAACGGACAACTTCCGATATGATCCAGAATGGGGGGGATAATATGATCTTTGACAACATGGATATTATTTACATGGCAGACCAATACATCCTGAGAATAAGGAGAGAAGGGCTTGATCAATACCAAGTGCCACCATACCTCATGTACCAAGAAGACTCTGACCTGAATAAACATGTAGAGGGATTCCTTCAATTTATGCACAAGTAGGGAATAGTTGTGATGGGTTTTGCCCCTCAATTCTCCAGATTCTTGGAAGGCCTGGCCATGGACTAGTATGATGCGATGCCGCTGGAAGGACGTTGGAACTGGTACTTTATGGAGAGATCTTTCCTCCACTACTTCAGGGCATCTCAGCCGTACTAAGATTAACTTTACTGGTGGTTGGCACCATAGGTAAACTGGCATAATACCTGCTGGTAGGACATCCCTCCACCATAACCTCCTATGTATGCTCCCCCAGATTACATTAATCTAAACTACATTGGTATAAGCTTGTTCAAATTTGGGAGCTCCTCTGAGGTAGCATATTTAGAAATCTGGGAACTATATAGCCCCAAATAGGCATGGAACAACCACTAAGACTAGTGAAGGTATCTCAGCCTGTACCTAGACGAAGGAGTGCGACCCCCGTTTGGAGAAATCTGTAATGACATTATCACATATGGTATCCTTAAGGCGGAATCATTTGCCAGCATACAAACTATGGTGTATGAATTCTGTAAAACCATTGAGGGAGCCGAGACTAGAATGAATCTCGAGGAAGATCCTGAAGAAGATCCCAAAGACGATCCCGAAGAATATCCCGAGGAAGATCCTAAGGAAGACCCCGAAGAGGATCTAAAAGAAAGTTCTAACAATGATATCCCAGCTCAGCATGCACCAAACTGGATCTTTGAGCCACAGGCTTTCCAAGATTCAGATGAGGAAGTGGAAGAATTTATGGATTCTAGTGAATCAAATCACGAAGATGAAAGCGAAGTAGATAACTTGGGGTACGAATCAGAAACCTTTTCAAATGATGAGCTAAATCACTTACCGAGAGATTTCAAATATGAGGCTCCCTTCCCCAATGGCATGATGGTTGATTATAATGGGGCCGGGAGCTACACCTCCTCTCTAGAGCATGACTTCTCGGGCACCTCATGGTCTACAGCAAGTGACGATTATGGAGACTTTATGGACTTTGACTCAGATAGCGAACTTATCATTAATATGATTCAAGACAAGGGGTAAGAACCTTCTTGGGAGTACATTATGGAGAGAATCTGCGGCGAAAATTAATTGGCCTAGGCTAGTTATTGCATTCAAAACCTGGATCTAGGCGAGGTTTACCCCATATTCCATGATGGAAGCATAAGGCCACGCCCTTACATTTGTGAATTCGTGCAAATGATGAACGACGGATACATTTACTATGCCCACTGGCCCAAAAGGTTCTACTGCACTCTCCGAGAAAAGGCAGTCATTTGGTATGAAGGGCTGACGTTTTACCAAAAATCATTCTGGAATGTTTTGGCAAAGCAATTCATCGACTACTTCACATGGGTCAACCCACCAGAAAACTCAGCCCCTGAGTTAGATAGGCATGAAAACCCTTACGATACTGGGAATAGGAAGCAACCAATGCTATCTATCCAACGTCAGTAGAATCAGCCAAAGAATACCCATGGTACATTAATAGGTATAAGGATGAGTAAATCACCCATGACAATACGCTAAGTATGTTTGATGAAGGAGAACTAACTGACGGAGCCTCCACATCTATCCATATGATCAGGCAAGAATCCAACCCCATCCTATGCCAAATCCTATAAGAGAACCCTGTCATTCTAGAAAAGCAGCCTAAAAAGGTTCCCTTCATGCAATGGCCTTTTGCTACTAAAGCACCAGCTCCCATGAACAAGCCCATCGACTTGGGAGAAATACCACTCGATGAAGATTTCAATGAGTTTAAGGTCTTTAAAATGACAAACTCACCTACCTGGGTAGTCAATCCTATCACTGAAGGAGGGAAAGTCACTAGATTAGTAGCCCCAACTGCACAAAGAGTTGAGCCCTCAACACCTCCTACTTTTGTTAAGCCCTCAGAACAGATGGAAAGCCCGATTGTGGATCAACTAGAGGCTATGATAACTAAGATGAGTATTTAGGACCTGCTTTTGGGTTCTCAAGATCACAGGCTTGCTATCATCAATAAGTTCATGGAAATGGAAACACTTCCCCTAGCGTCATCAAAATAGTTCTGCGCACTACTCAATAGCAAGACTAGCACTATTATCCCCGATATCATCTTCTCGAGCTTGGATTTACCCGACGAAGGCATTCACCATAATGGGGCTCTCTACTTAAAGGCTAGTGTTTTTGGGTGCATCATGCCTTGTATAATGGTCGACGATGGCTTATCACCGAATGTCTATCCTAAGGATATCCTGCCAATCCTAGGACTAACCGAGAGGGACTTGAAGAAATCCACCACAGTCATCAAGGCCTATAACAACTCTAAGAGGACCATTATTGGCACATTCAAAGCCGAAGTAACTCATCTATAGTAATTTTCATGGTTATAGATATCCCAGTAACCTTCTCTATACTGCTCGGACGACCTTGGTTCCATGCTCTAGGAGGAGTTCCATCCACTCTTCACTAGAAGATCAAGATCCCCTTCCACAAAAAGATTGTCACTCTAGAGGCTGATGAGGCATCAGTTGTAGTAGCACTAGAAATAGGACAAAGCTATATGAAGGGATCTACCACATCCATAATTGGGTAAGAATCAAACAAGCAATCAGAGGTGCATTGGGGCCCATGGATTTAGGGATGTATACAAAAGTACCATACTACTGGTAAGGGATGAGGTGCCCATAAACAAGGAATGTCGACCTTCAATATAGGGGAAGGGGAGTGGAAGCTTATAGGACTAGGTTACACAGGCCCTAGAAGGATCTCCTAAAAGGCAGTCTTTCAGAAGAAACCGCAACAGCCCTACAACGGGGCACTTGAGCCTGTCACTCACTAAAAAAGGTGATTCTAGGGTTTGAGATATTCTCAGATATGGTTAGCTACAGCAAGCATGCTAGGGGTCTCGTAACCTGTGTGTTGAAAGAAGCGAGTCATCATTCAGAAGTAGGGGCAATCCTAGGTTAAATCAAGTCTGATGAACAGGTACACCTAAAAATGGTCAAGAAGCTGAGCAAAGAGGAGGAGATCCTCGACACCCTAACCAAACACCTTCAAGTGCAACTCAAGATAGTGGAAGAAGCGAAGAGCAAGGGAGGTAACTTAAGCCAAACCATCATGAACATGGTCATAACTATGAAAGGCAAGGCAAAGGTACAAGAGGAAGATGACGAGGACATCCTGTTGAAGCCGGCTGCCATAGGAGGATCAGTCGCTGTGTAGCCAGACCCTACCGATCAGGATATGTTTGTCATTTCTATTTCCAATTTGCTTGAAATGAATAAAGTACTTTATGATGATAATAAGATGAAGAACTTTGCTTATTTGGATTGTGTTTCTGATTATGATTCCATGCATCCATTCTAGCATTCATCTAGCATCTTTAACATCAATAATGATATTATAAAAGAAATTAACTTAAATACGGAAGATGATCCACAAATGGTATACATTTCAAATCAATTGCCCATCGAATAAGAGAGAGAATTGATAAAGTATTAAAAACCACATCTTAGCCTTTGCTTAGTCTCACAAAGATATGCCATGACTTGATTGGTACATTGCCGAGCATAATATCTCCACGGACCCAAAAATTCGGCCGATGAAGCGAAAGATGAGAAGAATGCACCTGGAATGGTTTGAAAAGGTCAAAGTAGAAGTAGCCAAGCAGATCAAGGCTAATTTCATCGAGGTTGTTGAATACCCCACTTGGTTGTCCAATGTAGTTCCTAAACCCAAGAAGAATGGCGAAGTCCGAGTTTATGCTGACTTCTGAGACTTGAATAAGGCCACCCCTAAGGATGATTTCTCACTACCACACATTGACATTTTGGTAGATAGCGCAGCTAGAGTAGCCATATATTCCTTTATAGATGGGTTCTTAGGATATCACCAGATCCTCGTGAACGTAACCACATTCATCTTAGAATGGGGAACCTATTATTTTAGGGTAATGCCTTTTGAACTCAAAAATACGGGGGCAACTTACCAATGAGCAGTCACAACATTACTACATGACCTGATCCACAAAGAGGTCAAAGTATACGTAGATGACATGCTTGTAAAATTTGCTACAACAGAAGAGCATCCGATAGTGTTAGAGCGATTCCTTATGAAATTTGAGAAATACAATCTCCGTCTCAACCCAAAGAAATGCATATTAGTCATCACGTTAGGCAAGTTGCTGGGGCAAGTGGTTAGTAAGAGAGGTATAGAGATGGATTCTGATAAAGCGAATGCCATCAGAGAAATGCCTGTACCAAAAATCAAGAAAGAAGTGAGAAGTTTCTTGGGGTCCGTACATTACGCCAATCACTTTATAGCACGGTTGACTGCCATATACGAGCCTATCTTTAAGCTCTTGTGGAAACAACAGCCAATAGAATGGAACAACCAATGTCAGGAAGCCTTCGACAGAACTAAAGCTTGCCTAATGAACCCTCCAGTGATGAAGTTGCCAATTCTCGGAAAGCCACTCATTCTCTACTTAGAAATAGAGGAGACATTAGTGGGAGCCATGTTGGTTCAAGAACACAAAGATAAGAAGGAACACGCAGTTTATTACCTTAGCAAGAAATTGCTAGAATATGAAACCAGATACACCATCGTGGATAAAACTTATTCCGCCATGGTCTGGCTCACCAAGAAGCTCAGGCATTACTTCCAATCATACAAAGACCAAGCGGTCTCGAAAGTGGATCCGATGAAGTATTTGTGCCCGACTCCCTCATTAATTGAAAAACTGGCCAGGTGGCTCTTGCTACTATCAGAATTTGATATCGAGTACATCACTAAGAAGATCATCAAAGGTAGAGCAGTGGCGAAATTTCTAGCAAATCAACCAATCAAGTAAGGAGAATAGGAAAGCCTAGAATTTCCAGATGAATTTTTCATAATCGTTACAGAGAATCCCAAAAAATGGACCATGTTCTTCGATGGCACTATTAATGAGTGAGGGGCTGGACTGGGGGTCATCATCATAATGCCCGACGGAGCACTCACACCTCTGTCAAAGCGATATGAATTTCACAGCATGAATAACGGGGTAGAGTACAAAGCTTATTTATTCAGGATGTGTGCCCTAATCACTCTCAGAGAGGTCAAGGTAAAAATCATTGGCGATTCAGCTTTGGTCATCAAGCATGTCATAGGTGACTAGGATTTAAAGAAGGAATCCCTCAGACCTTACTTAGAGGCTATATGGAGAAAAGCCATATTGTTCAACAAATGCGAATTTTGTCACATACCCCGCGAGGAAAATCAAATGGCAGATGCATTGGCCACTCTAGCCTCTCTATAAGAAGGACCCCAAAAGCAGCCAATCAAGCCTCTTATTATGGAGACAACTCGATCTCCATATTATATCCACACGATAAACGATGCTATAAGTAAGGAAGAACCCTGGTACTGTGACATTGTCAAGTTCCTCAAAAATGCTGAATTTTTAGATGATGCTACGGATTCCGACAGAAATACGCTGAGAAACCTCACTGTGCAATTCTGCCTAAGTAAAGGAGAGCTATTCAAGAGGTCCTTCGATGGCCTATTATTAAAATGTCTGGCCTAACAGGAAGCTAAAAGGGTGATAGAAGAGGTACAATTGGGAGACTGTGGTCCATACATGAACTGTGTCATGATGGAAAAGAAGATCCAAAGAATGGGATATTTCTAGCTAGCCATGCTGGCTGACTGTATTCAAGAAGCAAAGACTTGCCATGCTTGTCAGATACATGGGGATGTGAGCCACTTACCTCCAATAATGTTGCAAAGCTTGATGACGCCTTGGCCTTTATCAGCCTGGGGTATCGACATCATCGACGTACAGTTCCAAGGAGAAACAACCAACCTTATTTAGAAGCACGGGACTGAGCACCACCGCTCTTTACCCTATCGCTCTCAAGCCAATGGAGCTGTAGAAGCAGCTAATAAGGCAATCAAGAAAATCCTCTCCAAGATGATTTCTAACTACCGAGATTGGGCAGATAATTTGCCCTATGCCTTATGGGGATACAGAACTAGTGTCAAAACCCCTATAGGTTAAACTCCTTTTTCTCTCATCTATAGATGAAAGAGGTACTACCCGTTGAAATGGAAATCAAATCTTTACACATAGCTCTCAAAGCCAGACTTCCCAAAGATGAATGGGCAAATGTGAGACACGAGGAATTGACTCTGATTGATGAAAAATTATTAACTGCAATAGAAAATCTACAGTTGTACCAACAGCGTATGGCCGGGGCTTACAACCAAAAAGTCAAGGGCAAGACCGACCTCTAAGAATGGGTGATATTGTCTTAAAGCAGTCTCATGAAATGTATACAGATGCGCGGGGCAAGTTTCAACCAAACTAGGAACGTTTGTACGTAGTAAGAAAGACTCTCAGTAAAGGGACATTGAAAATTTCAAACTTGGATGGTAACGAGTTCATAGATCCAGTGAATCGTGATAAGCTGAAGCATTATCTCGTGTAAGAAAATATATGATACAAAGGTCTGTCAAGAGCTAGTGAGGGCTCTTAGGCAAAAATAAAGATCCTAAAAAAAAGAGCGAAGCCATAGGTAAAATCCATTCAGAACCTTCAGTAATGATGGGCATTTCTTGGGAATAAATACCATTTCTCCTTCCTATTTAAATAATATCTTTAGTAGTAACGTGTTCATGTTAAAAATTCTAAAGGAACACATTAAATGGAAGCTACAAATTGTTTAATGAAACACGTGCCAAACAACATCATTTCATCTTTATTGCACAAAAAAATACATAGCACACAACAAACAGAAAAGATAAAGATGAACAATGAGGCCTAAAGCCTTTATTATCCCACTGGAATGGAAGACACCTGACGGTAAGCTAAAAGACCCTTAAGGAAGTTGTGGAGTCTCTACGTCTCAATGATCCTCTCTTTAAGGGTAGGAAGCCCGCGAGTAATCCCAACCCAGATGCGATAAGCCTTAGAAGGATGAATTTCAAAAGGTAGATAGTAGTTCATCTCTACCTGAGTGCGACTGGTCCACCTCACATCATGATGATAGACCCAAGTATAGGACAGCTCTAGGCTAATCATGGTGCATAGAGGTGCAGGAAACCTCTAAGAATGGTTATACTGCCTGTACAAGTGACTAGGAGAGTACGTGAAGATCTCAGAGAGGCCGATAAGGACCACGCCACCTCTAGTGACATCAGTAGTCACATGCATGATACCCCACTAAGGGCAAACCCAATGGATATCCTCAGCAGCTCGGCTACCCATAAAATCAACCCACTTCTTAATAGTAAAGTCTTTATATAAATGATTGCTAACACGAACTATGGAGCCCCTCACTGAGTAGGCCTTTGGATGATAATCCAGGTTTGTGGGAGTAGACAACACGAAAAGCTTATCCCAGAGCAAAGCTATAAAACCAACAAATGAAAAAAAATGAATGAAAAAAAGAAAAAAGGAAAAGGAAAGAAAAAAATAGCATGCTGGATTGAAAACCTGAAAAGGTCGTTTAGGCAAAATTTAAGGCAAGCCTGATCAATTGAAAACCCGAAAAGGCGATTCATGCAAAAATGAAGGCTCAAATAAAAGTCACTTGAAGGAGAAGCCTACTGTCCCTGGTAGTAGCTTTAGTTCCATTCCAAGAAGCGTGCATAAAGATCAGCGTCTCAATAAAACTCACCGTAATGGGAGATTTCTCCTCTAGCATCCAATCGACGATAGTTAGGAAGGTGAAACTGCAAACTATAGTGGGAATCGCGACCCCTAATAAAAGTAAACAAATGAGCGGAAGCCAACTCGAGTCATTAGGGAAATTCGCCTGACTATGTTGAAAGCCACATTCAACCTTAAGCCCTCATCATAAATCAATTGATGCCCGTTAAATTGTTGTAGTTAAAAATTATTCATCAGCAGATTAAAGAACTCAGGATGGTGCATTGGAATGGCTAGGGTCATGTCGGTTGAAGACCTCAGAAGCCCATAGAATTCTTTATAAAAGAGGCATAACTCATACTATCTAAAATGAAACACATTGACAACAGGGTCCCAAAACCTTACGACAACTTGAATCATGTTGTCCTTAATAAAGATATGACAATATTCCTTTATATGTGTCAGACCGTAAACCCCGAGATGATCCCAACCATCAGAATTCTTCAGATAAACATTCAAGTCCACACAAAAATGGATGTAGTTCTCCATGGTGAAACTTAAAGAATAGCAGTTTGCTATACATTGTTTATGGGGCAATCTGCCAATATTTTACAGATTACCTTGATAAACTCGATCAACAACAAAAGAAAGCATGAAGTGAAGGAATAAAGGGAAATTTATTTCATAAATAAAAGTGTGTTTATATAAGAAAAAAGGGCATTGCAAATGGCTGAGAAAAAAAAAAGCAACAAAAAGAAAAGCCTATCTACTACTGAGGAAAGAATCCAAGAGGATTGCCTTATCCCTGCTGTGGTTGCTGCTGTGGGTCGTCCACCTGAGCATCCCTAATAGACCCAGAAGCCTTCGGATCTCCAACTGCAGCAATTTTACAAAAATCATTCATATGCATTTCATGACGTACCATGCATAATCATTAGAATAACAAGGATCAAACGTACCACCATATCGGAGTTTTGGTTCATTATGAACTGCTACTGCCCTTGAATATATCCCCAATTGGAGATGCTACCAGCAATAGAGACCCGCAAGAACGAAAGATCGAGGATAAGTCAAGAATTGTTATGATATGAGGTTCTAAGGTAAGTAGAGGGAAAGGCAGAAGAAACTCACATGAGTGGTATCAGCCGGATGGAAGGCGATCGGATGCTCAAGATTCAGATAGGGTAGAATCACCTGAGTATAGGTACTCAGGTCGGGACGGTACATCAGAGACATGGGCTGTTGGTACTAAAACCCTTGATGTCATTTTACCATCGCCAGACCCTAAGATAGGAAAGATGATGCGGAAGAGGTACCTATATAAGCCGAAGTAGTCATAGGTCTCTTCCTACCTTGGTGATCCTACGAAGGAAACTAAGAAAAATTAGCACAACAACAAAAAGTCAAAGGAAAAATTCAAGCCATTGAAGAAGGCATACCGTCATCCGAATAGCCTTAGGTGATCCCGCTTGGCCGCTAGGGTCAGAAGTCAAAGGGCCATCACCCTCAAAGGGGTTATGAAAGTCCGGCTTAGGCTCGATAGGGATGGAATCCATCGCCAACCATCTAAGAAGCTGCGAGCGGCAGAACCCCTTATATCCCCCAACCCACATCAGGAAAGCACTGGGCAAACCACTAGAGGCCAAACACATAAAGTCAGGCTAGCTATGTGGCCAAAAAATTTACTGGGGCACCTCCGAAGGGATGGGATGCCACCTAGGAGGAAGATGCCAACCCAGAATGCACTCTCCTAAATACCACTCTAGAGAGAAGGGAGTCTCTATGATCAATCGGGTGTTCACAAACTCCCTAGCTCATCTCATAGCCTCTGGCCAGTGAAGATCATGACCCTAGGGCTACATCTTGATCTGCAAGAAAGAGAAGACCAAACAATGATACAAGGGTTGTAGCAAAAAGAATCATAAAGCATACCCTCTCTAAAGATAGGTTGCCAAGGTGAGCAGAAAGCATAGATCAAGACTCTGTCTCCCAACCACGCCAATAGTGCGACAGCCAAGGACAAAATGAGAAGCTACCATCTCGCACAAGCTTGGTACCTAGGAGGATCCCTATCTCAAAAAACCAGATCTGCAAGAAGACAAAAGAAATCAGAGTGCCAAAAGACAAGCCAAGAATACTCATAAAGAAGAAAAGAGCTAAGTCCTTACATAGACAATTTGGAGGCAAGACTTGAACTTGCCAATCCTATTCCTCGCACACTTGTCAAGGGCCTAATATAGATGACCCAGTAGGGCTCGACCCTAGGTGCACTCATTAAAATGGGTTGGATAAATCAAGCCGGTAGGATATGGAGATTCACAATCGAACCCTCAATGGGAAAATACAACCATGGTAGAGTGGCGACCATAAAAGCTCTAGCCTCGCTGGTGAAAGTCACATGCCTTCTATCCCTAGTAGTCTAAAAGGTCGTGAGTTTCTCACAAGAAATTAACTCGAGCTTATCCCTAGAGTAGCTGATCAAAGCCTTGATGGTTTTCACATTGAAGTTGTGATAGGTAGAGGAAGCATTGAAGTGGATCACATTACCGTGAAAACGGAGACCTGTGATGGTGTAGTAATCCAGCGGAGTGATGGTATACTCCCCACAGCGGAAGTGGAAAGCATGGATGGTATTGAACCACTTGCTCAGAATGTAGGTAGAAGTACCACGTGGGATGTACGGATACTTATGATGTCTCACGTACTTGCAGTTCCTCGCCATCCTCCCCAAGGATGTCTCATCGATAATGGCCTTAGCACCGAGAGATAACACCTTATACCACTTATGGAAGTGGGTAATGCTAGCGCCCTCATGCTTGGTTACCTAAAAAATACATACACATATATCACACACCAACTATCGATAGATCACACGATTATAAAAAAAATCATTACATAAAATAAGCAAGAAATAAAATGGATAAGTCATTTACACAAAATAAGAGAAGCAGTAAGGCTTACCAGAATCTAAGAAAGATGATCAAAAGGCTTCAAGGTAGTCCGAATAGGATTCCTCGGACAGATCCCGCTATACATTCAATTCAGCGGGAGCCCGTACAAAGCATCAGTAGGGACCTAAGATAATCCCACTTGCTGGCCATCGATAAGCACATTCCGAGTAGTCACTTGAATGGCTGGCAGATCTAAGCGGATATTATAAAGCTTCAACCATATGGATACCCTACAAAATCTGAAAAGAAGGGGCAAAAAGGGGAAGAAAATGAAGGAAATCATTGTCGAAAATAGCTAGAAAGCAATTATTTTTGAAGAAAGGGAGTAAAACCCGCAAGAGAAAAGAAGAAGAAATTTTCGTGCGGAGAAAATGGGAGCTAAGCTGCTATTTTTATAGACCGCAGGTAATTAGCCCGCCGACTTATTTACCTATGTAATTAGCCTGCCGGCTAATTACCTATCCAGTTGTCATGCGTTTACGCATAACAGCTTTAAAAAGTTACCGTTATATAGGTAATTAGCCCGCCGGCTAATTATGTGTATTTTGAAAAATTTCACAATTTTGCCTATTTCGTCGATTCTCTGCATTTTTTCAAAATCAGCGGACCTAAAAGCTTTTTTTACAGAGTCACTCACGCATTGAGCATCCATAAAAAATTAAAAAAATAATATTTATTTCGACCCCCGGTCAATTTTAACCTCATGCAACTCATTAATAAATTTTTAATCGAAGGGGCAAAATATATTTTATTTTAAAATTTGTCGATTAAAAATATTTTTACTCATTGCATTTCACAAACATGTTTTGTTTGTTTCACATTTGACAAAATTTCTAACACAAAATTTATGTATGCGAGGGGCAAACTGTTAGCACAGGTCCGTTCTGGCCCTATGAGGAATTATGCCTATTTCATTCAGCGATCAGACAAATGAGTCAAAAGGGACCGAATTATCATCCAAAATCCGAAATTCAAAAATCCACATTCTAGGGAAGCTCCGATTTAGCATTTCCTACTGAAAAATCAAAAAGTCAAAGTTCCGTCAGACATAGGTAAACCTCCTGCTGGGTAATTACCTATCTACCATAAAAAAAATCAAATCTTACTGAGATCTGGCAACATTTTATAGGATCTGATGTAAAATCTGGTCAGATAGGTAATTAGCCCGCCTGCTAATTACCCATGTAATTAGCCCGTCGACTAATTACCACCCTATTATAAATACGGGGTCACCCCCTCATTTCAACAGAGACAAAAACTTTTATAAATTTCCAAAATTACCTTTGTGTCCTTTTTCAGTTCCGGGAGTCCAAAAAGCACCGAAACTCTGTCAAAACACTTCTAGATTTGAGCTTCATCACCGACATTCGGTATAAGCCCAGTCTTTGGTCTTTTTAGATCAAGAGTCCTACAGTGATCTTCGGTCAAAAAATGACTTAAACTTTGTATTTTCTATCGAAATAATCCAAGATTATAGCCATACCTTGTGTTAAATTTATTTTCCAACCAAATCATAATTCCTAACAACTTTGGTCCCGCACCGGCTCTTAAGTCATCCTGGACATACGAAAAGGTAAACTGAGGGTAATTGGCTCAAAGCCCGACTTTAAAATTCATTAAAAATCCATTTTTATTACTTTATTATTGCACATCGTATTTCATTCTCTGGTTAAAGTGAGCCACTGGAGCCACTTAAACTATAATATGTATAAATAAGCTCACACGTATGGATAAAACATCCTGAATGTGAGGAAACTCTATCTGAGTTTCCGGACCAAGACCTAGACACTGCCGTTACTATGCCAAAATCTCGGTAGAAAATATCAATTTATTATACCATTATAATGTCAATTTTATTTCTTGAATTTAATTCTTAAATAAAGCCGTTGTAATGCAGAAATTACCACAAATTCCAAAATTCCAAAATTAATCCAAATAATTTGAACAATATGAGTAGCTATCATGTCCAAACTTAGAATCTCATCTTCTCTTCGGCATAAAAATCCCATTTTGGATCAGCATACCACAATTCCCACGGAGCTAAACCGGTTGGCGACTCTATTTTATTTTTAAATAAAGTAAAAATGCTTTATTTTAAAAATATCTTTTCTAAACAAAATATGCAAATATATTTCTCAATATAATCACATTTTTGGCCTACAAAGCCACCGCATTTAAGCAAACCGGATTTTCTCAAACCAAACGAAACTCCCCAGTTTCCTCAAACTACACCAAACTGAATCACGCCCTACGCACCACACCCCGCATGCCGACCTAAAAATGTCCGCCCGCTCACAAGCCTCACTTTGGAAATCCTATAAATACCCCCCAAAATCTCTGTCTTCTTCAGGCGAGCAATAATTATCTACTATTACTCTGCAGTTTTCAAAACTCAAACCCTAAATCCTTCAAACTCACTAAAATGGTAGCCATAATGACCAACGAAGGAATCAAAATGCTCCCTTAAAGAAATATCATTGAAGAATCTGCTCTCAATGATAAAGACTATACACCCATTACCTTTAAGCCATCAGAGTCAATAGTTCCCACAGACTACTCGGTAGACAATTTCTTTTTCGAAACAAACCCTTACTCTAGGCTTATTAAAGATCAACATTTGGGGGATTTTCTTAAGATCAAATGCCCCACCTATCCATACTTGGTGCGAGAATTCTGCTCCAATCTCAAAGTACACTCCTTCCACGATGCTTTGAGAACCAAGGTTCGGGGAAACGTAATATCCATCACGCCAGAATTCTTCGTCAAGTACCTCAACATAAAGAATGAAAGAGTTCAACTAAGAATCGATGGGGATGAACAAACTGTGAAGTATGAACTCAAGTTATGGCAACATCCAAATTATTTTGGGGATAAATTCTCCACATACTTTCTAGAAGTGCCAAGATTTCTCCAACACGCACTTGCCAAGTTGGTTCTAATCCAGAAGGGCCCTCTCACCATAGTATCATCGTTCGAGCATTGCGTACAATAACACTGGGTAGAGAGTAGAATAATAAACATGCCAATGCTTGTCATCCACTACCTAAGGTAGTGTAGAAACTCCCATGGTGCACTTATCACCCGGATTCTGGTTGTAAATGAAGTGAATATGTCCAAGTTCTAAGCTATCAATAGAAAGGAAATTCTAGAGAAGAATTTTAAGAAGTTAAGCTTCAGAGAGACCTGGAGTAAGGAAAAGGCTAAAAAGCTAAGGGGTGAGAAGAAGACAAGGCCAGGAAGGCTGTGGATCCGGTTGAAGAGGCTTTGGTTCCTAAAAAGGCTAGAACCACTAAACCAAAGGCACAAAAGCAACTTGCTCTAGTTTCGGTGGAGGAAGTTGATGAGGATACCCAAACCCTCACTCAATTAATGAGAAAAATCCTGAAGAAGCCCAACCTAAGGGGGTGATTGATCAAAACAGTGGATAAGAGAAGGAAATCTACTAAAACCCCAACTGTAGTAGCAGACGAAGAGGAGACTGAGGATTAAGCTCCAATACCCAAAAAGTAGTTCACAAAGAAGGGGTGTACTTTTGATGAGGCTATGAAAGCCCCGAAACCTAAGAAAAAGAAGAAGCCAATAGGGATTGTGATTGATGAGGAGAAGGGAAAAGGGTAGAAGAAGCAAAATTGCTATTGCCAAAATTTCAAAAGGGAAAAATGTACTCGGAGTCACTGAGGAAGTTAATTCGGATGATCCTCAGTTTGAAGAGATAAGGCAAGACATGAATGAAAATGATAAGATCAACAAGAAGCTTACAACATAGGGACCCAGAGGCTCTTTTAGTGCTCAACCAATCCTTATTGATCTAGTGGACATGGCTACTATAGGCCAAGATATGAAAGTTGATCATTTTTCCTTCTTGCCTAGATTCGACCCACTTTTAAAAAATCTTCTTAATCCGAAAGCTGAGACCTCTGATATAGTAAGACCTAAAAAGGCAATTGGAGAGGCTATTGAGGACATTACCAACATGCCTAGAGGAAAAATTAAAAGCCCTGAAAAGGCAAATAAAGGGGTGACTGAGGACATTTACAGTCATCCGGGGGTTGTGCAGGTGGAAGAAGAAGAAGCAGCTATTCAGGATCCAACTCCACTCACTGACGTAAATCCTGATATAATCTCTTTTGATATTAACGTTGATGCCACTACTGATGTTGAAACATTAGTTCATAATGAAGACATCTTAGATACACAAACTCCAAGTGTATCTAAGGAACAAGAGTCCAACATGGAAGATACCATTTCGAAGGAGGGATAAAGTTTGGGTTCCCAAAGGCACACTCCTAGAGTGGATTTAAGGGGTGAGGCGTGTCCTGGGGAATGGTTGGAAGAGAAGAAAGGGGAATAAAAAGAAGAATCCTCAGATGAAGAATCATCTAGACCTGATGAGACCGAAAGCAGCTCTAGATCAGAAACTCCCCTTGCAAGCCCAATAAGAATACCAACCTCAAGCATCAATGAAACTAGAGCTGAAAAGATAACAATTGCCCTGAAAATTCTTCAAAAGGCTACTCATGAGGAACATGAAGAGAGCTCTATCAAGTGAAGCCTCCAATATATATGCCATCATCTGAAATCCGTTGAAAAAGTACTCATTGAATAATTCTCGCCTTTAGATTTGAAAGATGAAATTGGGGAGATAAAGAGCTATGTGAAAAAGATAGAAGATAGAGTGGAGGACTTTCCCACTGTAGATTTAGTGGCTGAGGTATCACTAGCCAAGGTCAACTAAGTACTAAATGAGCTAAAAACAAGTGTAGCAGCAGCAAATCGCTCTGCTGATCAGGCTAACACCAGAGCCACAAATAACTGCACTACCATTTTGGATAAGATCACCTCCTCCTCTTCTGAGCAATCCACAAAATTGAAGGAATATATTGATACCAAGTTTGAAAACTTGTCAAAATTCATTTCAGAAAAAGAAGAAAAGGCTGCTCTCCCCAGACTTAATGAAACTTAGCAAACAATTTTAAATAAATTGACCAAGTTTATGGAGGACGATCTACCAAAGTTGTTTGCCAAACAAATAGACAACATTAGAGAGGAACTTGCTGAAAAATTCAATGGCCAAGATGCAGTCATTGAAAGAATATAGGGTGATATTCACAAGGAACTGATAATAGTTAACTCCAATGTCCATAAAATCTACAAGGATCTAGGTAAAGACCTTAAAAATTTACAGTTCGGACCATCAAGCTTATCAATCTCCTGATCCTCCTTCTCTCTAGCTCCTAGAAAGCCAATTACTTCCAGTCTTCCAAGACCTTATCCAACACATTGGGGACACAAGATTCTTTGGATATAAGGGTATAACCACTCTCCTTAAGGCACTATTTCCTTACTTTGATGAGAAGGATAGGGAATATGTACTCAAGATGCATCACCACATCACAGGCTCTTACACCCAGCTCTAGAATCCCTTTTGCCCTCCGGATCTATCTCTGGCCACTGCGGACCACATCTTAGAGAAGAGAAGGCAAGGAAGCTTGGACTACTTAATATATTCCAAGGCTTGGCAGGAAAGATGGGATGGGAAATCCTATATGGTGATTGACCCCCCAGTTGGGAACAAAAAGGGGGAGAAAAATATAAAGAGGGAGAAAGGCAAGGAAAAGGAAGGATGGGCATCTGGTGTATCCAGAAAGAATTAGACTAGCTATATCTTGTTAAAAATTATAATAGCTAGATTCACTTATATATTTTTGTATCTTGTAATCCAGAAGCTTCATTGATGATAACTATTGTTAACAGTAGAAGTATATATAGTGAAAATCTAATTCTCTTAAAAAATTGCTTCTAATGTAAAATTTGCTATTAAACTACAAAAATATTAAAAGCTAGAATTGAAAACTATTGGGAAAGTTAGGCGATGCTAGAATTATGGGGGAGTAAAATTGTAAATGACTAAGTATCGATGCCAGAATTATGGGGGAGTAAAATTGTAAATGACTAAGTATCAAGAATCATACTTAGATCATAAAAACACCTTTCCTCAGGCTTAGATACCATAGGTTTTTGTTTCTATCAAATGGGGGAGATTGTTGGAAATAAGGATCCAGAACAACAAATAATCTGGATCAGGTTTGAAGTAAATAAAACACCTAAGTATAAAAAGACCTAAGTCATTGCATCCAGACATATATCCAAGATAAGTGAAGAAAAATTACCTAAAGTTTGGAAAGGAAAGTACTTTGAACCGCCCAAAATAGCATCTGAAAGAACTGATTGCAGAAATATCTGAAACAAGATAGATCAAGAGATATTGAGTCTGAAGACATCCGGAAGACTTTAATATCTATGACAAAGTGAATTATTCAAAATTCCACTCCCTCTATTCTTTTGTTCTATCTAGTCAAAGATCCTTTTCCCATAAGCTAGACAAAGATAGCTAGCACTTTTTAGAAAAGGATAGAATGACTAACTGCGGATAGGAAAACGGTAACAAGCTTTTTCGTCTACACCAATTAGAAGGCGCGTGGAGCTCACATAAAAAAGCTACTAGCATAAAAGTCGGCAAGTTACTAAAATACAAGAAAACGATCACTGACAAACTTTTCAGCCTCAATCCTAATAATTCAAATAGGTAAAAATCTCTATCTAAAGGATTGATCAACGGCTTTGGAAGCACCATATATCACCTGATCAACGGTGAAGATTAAATACAAGTTCAACAACCCATAATGGCTACAATTATGATGGAAGCCTATAAAAGGGAAGGTTCACAAGCTGAGAAGGGGCTGGTTGATTTGAGAGAGCAATTAATAAGAGAATTCGCTAAAGTAATCAGAAAAGACATCCCTCTAAGAATCAAACATTTCTAAATCAGTTGTAAGGTTACCTAAGTGAAATTATAAACTTGAGGAAGTCCAAAAAAAATACCTTTGAGAAAACCAAAATGTAAAGATCTCTAACTTGGGTGAGTTGTGAGATTGGGATACAACTTGAAGTAAGTGCTTTGAGTGGGATCTCCCTGTAGGACTCAGCTTAAGTTTGGGTAGAAATCTAATTAGTACATCGTACTAAAGACTAAAGCACTCAACTAGGAATTGGGATTTCTAGTGGTATATCCTACATTTGGAAGGGGTTACCAACCGGATATAAACTGTAAGGCTTGATTTCTACTAGTTGGAAAGGAATCCACTAGTGTAAAAGCTTGGAGAAAGGAAACTCTAGGGAATGGAGTAAGCGGGGCCGAACCAAAATAAAATACTTGTGTTTGATTTTCTTACTCTTTACTTACTTGCATAATTATTTATATACATTTGCATCATCCAGATCCATCTCCCAGATCATAATTCGACATACAACACTAAAGACTTTTTAAAGTCTGTTAATTCTGCGAAAAAGCCCTCTGACCAAAATCAGACCCTTACAGGGACCAACAGTTATGGACTCCAATTACTTTGATCGATCATAGTGGCACTCTAGCAAAGGCATATGACCCCTCAATATTCGAAATGTCACGTGCATTGTGACTTAATCCCGATTCTACAATAGTTTCAATACAATTCACTCCCTCTATCAATGGTTAAGTACCATTTGGTTTCTAGGACTCGGTTTAAGTGTTAGTCAACTAGTAAGTATAATAGCTACCCTAGTGGTTTAGCCTTGCTACCAAAGTACACTACTCAACCATTTAATGTGTTGATTAGGATCCCTTCCTATCAACTCATACTCTGATCATAGGTTTACGGGCGTGTCACTTCTAACAAGTGGCCAAGGTACATCTCTCTTATATTGCTATAGTGGAGTGATAGATTCCATCTTGACTACTCAGCTTACCAACGGACAGACATTAACTACACCCATAATTATCCGTATAATCTAATATAGGTATAATCTAAAGTATAGCAACATCTGAACAAGGTAACTAGTATCTCAGGTCTAAGGATATTTGTATTACTATTGCCATGAGATGATTAAAACACCAGCATATAATATAGATTACCGAGTGTTGTCTCATAGCGGTCTCTAAATTTTCTCCCTGAATAGATTCATATGTTAACCCAAGGTACCACCCTCTAGAACTACAGATATGTTACTCTGAATCAAATGCAAGAGGTATGATGACATATGCTAGTCTATCCGCATTCATCAATATCGAGTCTTGATGATACTACTACTAGGGATATTTAGACAAATCATAATTGCACACGAACCAGTTCTTACCAACATAGTCTCACTATGCCCTTGCAATTTGTACTATGATTATGTCATGTACTTTTACAAATATATCAATGAATATATTCTGAACCAGTCATAATATATTTTCATAGTCATTAATATCACAAAAGAATGCCTTTATTAATATAACTTTATTCATACAAATAGAACTAACTTAGATATATCTCCCTAATTGCCTTTAGGGCATACACCATATCTAACAATCTCCCACTTACACTAGACCCAATTAGCTACGTGTCGTATGCCATAAATACTAACATACCGGTCATGCTCAATCTGTGTCAAAGGCTTGGTCAGACCATCCGCCAGGTTTTGATCTTATCTGTATATCCTTATCTCTTATCATATCTTGAACTAGATGATATTTTCTGAGTACATGTCCATTTTTAGATATGATGTATGCCCTTAAGGCAATTAGGGCGATATATCTCAATTATGTAATAGTACGAATAATTTGTTTAATTAATAAAAGCATTTAATCTTTTGTTTATATCGAAGTGCTTGTAAACATATTTTGGTTGGTTAAAATATATTCATTGATGTATGTACACAAAAGTCCTTGACGTATCATAGCATGAAGTAAGAGAAATTATAGTTGGACTATATTAAGAGACACTTGCTTCTTATGCAATTATGATTATGCCTAGACTATCCTTAGTCATAGTTTCACGAAGAAAGGATATTGATGAACCAGATAGACTAGCATGTGGTTAACTTTCTTGGAAAAGGTCCAAGCAGTCAATCTCCTATAGACTGAAGGTGGTGCCTGAAGTTTGACACATGGATATAACCAAGAGATATATTGGTAACTGCCGTAAGATAAACACTTGGTGTATATATCAATGTGTTAGTGTTTATCTTCATGCAATAAGCTTTGCGAATATCCTCATACTTGAGATGCTAGTTATCTGGTGTGGTACCATCATTATACTTCGGGTCTTTCCTATACACTCATTAATATAGGGTGTCAACGGTGGTTACGGGTATATTGATGATAATACATTGGTATGCTATGTAGTTAAAAAGAATCCATCGCTCCGGATATATTAAGGAGTTATACCTGGCCGCTTATTGAAGTGATGATTGCTATAAACCTCTGATCAAAGTATGTGTTTGATAGAAATAGTATCTACTCAAACACACCATAGTAAAAGGTAGTATACTTTGACAATAAGTTAATAACTAGGATAGCTTAGAGCAACCTTGCTATTAGTGGGGTAACACTTTAACCGATCCCTATAAACCAAATGGCACTAATATTAAAGAATGGAAGGAGTTCATCGCATTGGATAACTATTGCATTAACTGAGATTAAGTCATAAGTACAAATGACGTTCCAAGTAATGGGGAATGGTAGACCCTTACTAGAGGCATACTACAATAGCTTAAGGTAGTCGAGTTCTATTCGCAGTCTAGAACCTCCAGCCGATAGTTCTAATAGAAAAAGGGTTTATTAAGCCTTAACAGCTCAATACTTCAGGATCTTATGAGGTCACACACATTGAACCTTCATCAGACTAAGTAAAGAATTAATAGATTTATTCTATTATAAAAATATAACATAATAACAATTAGATTATTATTTAATTAGTTAAAATGACTAGATCAATACAGATGAGCCAAGATAATAATTTTGGCAGGTAACTAATTTATTAGGGTCATAAAATATATATTTATTTGAAAGGGATTAAAAGAAAATTTTGCCTTGGCGAGTTAAATTGGACCGAGAGTACAAAATATATTTTGTATAGGCTCGGGTGGGTGAGAGTACACCAAAAGGTGCACAAGCAATGCTAGGTACAAGGAAGGCTTGCAGAGCCTGCCTTACGGCATGAGTTGCAGCGTGCATAGCACGCTGACTCAAGTGGGATATGCATCAGAAAAAGGGGACCAATTTTGCTTCCCCAAGCCTATAAATAGGCTTCTCCATGCCCCTTTTAATTTGCACCATAGCTCAATAACATAAATCCTAAGCGAGATTCGAAAAGAAAAATCTATCGGGTTAATTGAGTAAGTTTTTTTGGGAGCTTGAATTTATTCGAGCACCTCTAGTTTATATTTTTGGGTGGGCATTTTGGAGTAGTCTAGCAACTACTCAAGGCTCCTTAGTCCTCTCGGGGAGGCTTTGGGTGGTGGGGTTCGTGTGGATACTCATAGAGGCTATCCTACGCTTGGAGGCTTGTGCAAGGAGGTTCTGCTAAAGCACGCTTCAACCGGTAAGTTTTCCTTCTTTCTCTTTTAATTATTATGTCTTCTTCTTTGAGCGTTTTTAGAATTAATAATTATGCTTGGGTTGTTTTGCATGCTTAGTTTATTTATCCTTAGGTTATAGCTTAGAGTTTTAACATGCTTAGGTTATATCTTAGAATTATAACATGCTTAGTATAAAATATTTATGCTAGGACATAATTTAGAATTATTGTATGCCTAGCCTATGCATGCTAACCTAGGTAGAGAATTATTTAGTTAAGGCTTTATTTATTATGCAACTAATAGGAGTTCCTGGGGACAAGGATAAAATTTTGAATTTTCGTCGTACCTATTATGCATGTTCAAATTGACTTTCAGTTCCCAACATCCATTTCTTTAATGAGACCGTGGTTCTTTTGCCTAAGCAATAGCCCTAGTGTTATCACAATATATTACTTTTGGATCCTCACTGTTAGACACCACATGGAGATCACAAATAAATCTCTTTATCAAGACAGCTTGTTTTGCTACTTCTGAAGCAGCAATGTAGTCAGATTCAGTGGTTGAATCGGCAGTCACATCGTTTTTGGAACTCTTCGAAACAATCGCCCTCCATGTAAAATAAACAGGTGACCTGACTGTGACTTGTAGTCATCTCTGTCAGATTAAAAACTAGCATCAATAAATCCATTTACTGTGAGATCACCTCTATCATGCCTATTATGTATGTTCAAATTGACTGTCTGTTCCCAATAGTAGTATCAGAGCCCACCTATTTAGTGCATAATTAAGTTACAAGCGAACTGAATTTTATTTTCTATATGAAATGATTTGTTGTTTATTTAATTTTTGGAACAATATATATACAGTTGGGTTTTCATTTCAAGGTTAGAAATTGGCTGTGAATAATTTTGAATAAACTTGCTTAACTTACTCAAATAATATAAGTCTCAGTAAATTATATAAGTTACATGGGTTATAGATGCTTCCAATTTACATGAATCGAAAGAACGGAATTTATTAGTTCAAAAGGATCCATTGGTCTTTGAGTTTGTGCCCGTATTCGTTCTAGCCAAGGATTAGACTTGGTGTCTACTCACTTCAATGGCACCTCTCCTACCTGGGAACTTATATCGGTGCAACTCGTATTGACTTAGGGGATTAAAATGGACTAATTTAAATCTAGTATATAAGATGGTGCTTATATATGTTTCTATAACAGAGTAAAAATTAAATTTATTCAATAAAAGCTTAAAGGAAATGCTATATAAATATAATGAATAAAAGTGTTAATTATTTTGCATTTAATCTAAGTTGATGGAATAATTATAATAAAGAGGTTGAACCCACCAAAGGTTGGACCTTATAAATTAGTTCTAAAATTCCCTACCAGTTACAGTAGATTGGGACTTAAAATGCTTAAATAACTTTGGTTTTTAAGCTTGGGGGGGGGGGGGGGGGGAAGAACCCAAAAAATCTAACAAAACAATAATTGGGCACTTGAGCGGCTCGTAGGCTGACTGGATGAACTGGTAGGCCGACTCAATGAGGCAGCCTAGGTGACATTCAATCGGCCTAACGTTCGCCGAAAAATTCAGCCAGACTTTTGATAGAAAATCACAAAAAGGACAAATACAGGGGCCAAACGCCCGAAAAAATAATGAAAAACACAATAGTAGAAGTAAATAACAGAAGAAATAGATTGGAACTCAGAAAGTTACCTCAAGGCCGTGAATCCACTCTCGAGACTCGAATCGGATGCTTGGCAAGCTTTGTGACGGATTTGAGATGAAAACCTGACCAAACAACCGATTTAGCAAGGGATTTAGTGATTTATGAGGAAAAAGTCCCTAAATCTTATTTAAACCAATTTTTACGTAAAATTTTGAATAGATTTTAATGATTTAACCTAAGATTTTAAGTATAATAAGATTTAGAAATCAAGAACCAAGTATATCGGCTTAGATTTTCCCAATATTATTAGACTTTTTCTCCTTAAAGCCTTAGAATTCTAAGAATTTTTCTCTTCTAAATCAGCCAAAGTAGAAAAAGTCCCCCTACAAATATGATTTTTAAGGGGTATTCATAGACTTTTCAAGTGTAAAATACCCAAATTAATCCTCCAAATGTCAATATTTGACGAAAAAATCCTAAAATTCGACTTGCTGGCCAAGGAAAACCCGGAAAAACTCCAGACAAAGAAACCCCGCGTGAAGGTCACGTCACTAAAGTGGTTGGGTCGAGGTTGCGTCACGTGACCCCAATAGGACGCATCACATGACGCGACTGGACCGAGGCCACGTCACATGATGCAGCTAGATCTAGGCTGCATCATGTGACATGGCCTAGAAGGCCGCATGAGCCACACAGCCTATCGCGTGGGTCACGCGGCCTATCGCATGGTCCAAGTGACCTAGCCTCCCAGGGGCAGCGCCGGTCACCGCCTCTGGATTAGGGGCACCCTAGGGAAAAATGCAAAGGGGCCTGCCAAGCCGGGCCTAAAATGCGAACAAACTATACTACAGGCATCCGAACGGGGCGATACTTGACATTCCGGAAAGCTCGGGGAGCCAAGAATCCAATGACACAAACGAGTCTTGCTGAAAATGTCCAGATTTTCAGGGAAAAAATTGTGAAACAATTTACTACTAGATAGGGGAAAGGAAGCGGTTAACAAATTAAAAGCAGTCCAATTATTTAATTAATCGGGGTCAAAGATCTTAAAATTGTTAACAAAGAACTTGCCAAATGCGATTTGATTCCAAAATAATGGAACAACTAGACCGTAAAAGGTTAGAGCAAAAATTCATCATCATTCCGAGGGTCACCAAAAAGCCCGTGCTCACACCACCTTTCGTATAGTGTTGTATCAACTAATTTTGAGGGCACACGGTTTAGTATATAAACTGCGCTCTGAAGTGCATATCCCCAAAACAATTTTCTAGGACTTTCTTGGCTCATCATGGACCAAACCATGTCTAACAAAGTTCTACTCCTCCTCTCAGACACACCATTGTGCTGAGGAGTATAAGGAGGAGTCCATTGGGGTAATATTCCATTATCTCTTAGATAATCTTGAAACTCTTGGCCTAAATATTCTCCATCTTGGTCTGACTGTAGTGCCTTAATATTCTTTCCAAGTTGTTTCTCAACTTTAAAAACTCTCTAATTTGTGCCTTATAAGGTACAAATACCCATATCGTAGTAATCATTGATAAAAGATATGAAGTAGATGAATCCTTCCTGTGCTTGCACATTTATTGGACCATATACATCTGTGTGTATTATTACCAATGTACTTGTGCCACGTTGCCCTTTACCTTTAAAAGGTTTCTTTGTCATTTTGCCTAATAAACAAGGCTAACATGTCCCATTAGACTCTTAGTCTATTGGGCCCAAGTCACCTCCTTTGTGTAACTTACTTAAGCGAGTTTCGTTAATATAGCCTAAATGAAAATGCCATAAGTAGGATGATTTGTCATTATCTAATTTCAATCTCTTAGCATCATTCATATTAAAAATTTCAGCTTTAGTGCTTAAAACATATATGCCATCAATCAAATCTCAATTGCCATAAAGAATACTATTTTTATGAATTTGACAATCTTTATTATTAAATAAAACTTCAAATCCTTCTGCTACTAAACACGCAAAAGAAATAATATTCTTAGTAACAATCGGAATATAATAGCATTTATTTAATTCTAAAATTAGGCCACTTGGCAATTTGAGACTATATGTTCCTACAGCTAATGCAACAACCCGTGCTCTATTTCTAACTCGTAGGTCCAACTCTCCTTTAGCCAGCCTTCTATGATTCTGCAACCCCTGCAAAGGAGTACAGATATGAGTACCACATCTAGTATCCAATACCCATGTAGACTCATGAGGAACTATAGTGAAATTTTTAATCATAAACATACCTAAAGTATAAGCATCTTTCAGCTTTGTCTTCTCATACGCAGTCACACAGTCTTTCTTCCACCGCATTGAAAACCGACATTCTCAGCAATTGCTTATTTGATTTTTCTTTTGACACTTTTCTTGTTGAATTTTAAATTCCCTTTTATCCTAACTTTAGAATTTTCAGAATTCTTGGCAAGATGCTCTCTTTCAAAATTTCTAAGTTTGCTCAAAAACTCTGAAGTTTTAAGAGATTTTCTGGACATTTGATAGTCATCCATGAAAGGTGAATATTTCTCTGATAGTTGATCTATCATAAAATTGATTTTCAATCTCCTTTACACCTATCTGAACCATGCATTTAGAATAATCCAAGTATTTTGCGCAATATTCAGATGCCAAGATGTCATCACTTGATTCATCAGCAGTTCTAAAGAATTTGCTAATCAGAGCTATCTCAAGCTTAATGCTTTCTCTGTATGCTCTGAGATGAATCAGTATAGACTCTAAGTCCATGTCCAAATGTTGTTTTCTTAGTTTGGAAGATATGTTCTTGTGTATCACCAGAGATACTATATACACGTCCTTCTTGTGCTTTTCATATGCTTCCTTTTCCTCATTAGATGCATCAACATTTGGCTTAATTGGTTTGGGTTGATCCATGACCTAATCTGGATCATTTTTCTTTAATTCTTTTTTGAGAGCCTCAAACCATGTGTCAAAATTACATCCATTTAATTTCTTGTCAAGAATAGGGCGAAGGTTTACATTTGCAGTCATATTCAACCTAGATATAAGAAAAGAATTATTACTTTAGACTTAGTTCTCGTACATGCATTTAATTTAAGGTCTTTTAATTAAATACATATTCTTACTATTTTATCAAGGTTTAAATTGAAAATATAGTAGCCCTTTCTATTGTCTTCCAGAAACATGGTCTAACCATTTTCCTTAGTAGGCAGCATCTATAACTCATTTAAACTAACCCTCACTATCACGAGTCAAGCTAGCTTAAATAGCTATAGGAGGATCTAGTCCATTTGCATCGAATGCAATTGCTAATCCATTTGAGTTCCAACCAATGGATGTGCATAACCAATTATATGACTCCTCAAATGATGCCCGCAGCCCTGCATTAGCTCTGATTTTATGGACAACTAACCCAGTCCGGTTTAGACTTAACCCTAACTCAAATCATGTGAACAGACGATGTTAAAGAAAAAGGCACGCTTTGTGTGAGAAATTTATTCAATGAAAAGACCTAGAATCATACTTCAATTTTTAGGAAGGCTAATTTTGTTTTAATATTTTAATGGGGATTTATTGGTCCAACCGGTCTCGCCTAATCTAGGACTTATATATGGACATGATTATGAAACTATAACTAATTCTGGGCTAAAAGGAATTAGTAGGTCCAACCTAGGGGTCATGCTCAACTGGTAATTCATAATCATTCCATCATGCCAAGACTCCACATAGTATGCAAAAAAATCAAGGAGTTTCATTGTTCAAGTTCTTGCACCTATGTCCAAAAGTTTTAATTTAACAATTTTAACTTTCATTTGTAAAACCATATAATGAATCTAATTCTTTATACTAGAAATCAACTAATTTAAAAAGTCCCTTTGGTAATTAGAATCTGGAATTGATGAGAATTCCCAGGTAGGAGAGGCCGCCTTGGAGTGAATGAGCAGCCAACTCCAATCCTTGCCAAAAGAAACACTGGCCCTTCTGACTTAGTTAACCATAGACTAATTAAATTAAAGATTTTGTTCTTTTCTAATTTAAGAATTATTTCAAATAATTCAAAAATTAAAGCATTTACAATTTCAAATAAAACATTGTTAATTTTAGATAACTACCCTGACTAAGTTTTAGCAACACTTAATCTAATTATCACAACATTTTCTATTACAAGAAATAAATTTCTAGGCATGACATATCATACTCAAAAATATTTCATAGAAAATCAAACCTAGCATATTACTAGTCAATCATGCAATCACATTAGGCAGGCTCTGATTCCACTATTGGTCTAGATTTAGGGTTTTAGCAAGTAAAATAGGTACAATAGAAATTCAAAAATTTAATCTAGTTCCCTGGATCTCCTAAGCATGGCATGATTGATAATAGTTCTATTCTTAAATTATTATAGGTCATAAACACTTATTAAAAGGACCTAATAGAAATTTAACCAATTACCAATTGAAGCATGAATCCCGTAGTCGGTTGAAAGACCCCTCAGCTACGTGCACAGACTCCAAAGTAGAAGCCCTCTATAAATAGTCCACACAAGCACCATCGACTAAAACCTTCTACAAAGGAAGAACCAATAAAAGTGCGAAAGATAGCTAGATCTTCCTTACTAATTTATCCTAGAAGAAATTACCTTAGTTTTCTATTCTAAGTAAAAACGTCTTTCGATGGATTACTATTAGGAATCAGAACAACTAAGAGAATAAGAGAGCAAGAGAGTGATTATGAAATTCAGGACGAAAAACAATGAAGGAGGAGGCTTCTATTTATAGTGGTTAGGAATTATTCAAAGGACAATAAAGTTTTTATCCTCAACCAATCAGAATCAAAATAGAAAGGGCAATTAAGTATATTTAATTAAAATCGAAAGTAGAGTCTAACACAAATACTAAGGAGCTTGCTTAGGGAGCAATCTCCCCAGTTAAACCCTAACACTGCTGGCCAACGGCCATCAGTATAGCCTGGCTTCTGCTAGAATGCTGGCTACGCTGGCTTGCGTAGCCCGCTAGTGGGCCGCACTCTACGCGATGGATAGGCCATGGGCTGCGAGCCTGAGCAGCCCACTTTGGGCTTGCACAGCGCACATCGTGGGCTACCAAAGGAAGCCCACTCGTGTAAGGCCTGTAGGCCTTTGTGCACTCGTGCACTGGTCCACATAAAGATCCTATGCAAGTACCATCCAATAGTACATGTGCAAATCCACTTGCGCAGGTTCCTTGAACCTCGCTCTATTTGTGTTTCTACTTCCCCTTTTACTATTTTAACCTCCTTAATATTTAACAGGCTCATTGGTCCAACCAATGAATATTGGTTTAAGCAATATTATTGTCTAACCATATAAACTTGCTCTTCTAGATTAGACCTAGTCTAACGGTTCTTTACATAGCTCGGTTGTAACTCAAAGTGTGTGACTTATAGGATCCTGTAGTATTGAGCCGCCAAAAGTTTAACCTAACTCAATCCCTTTTTTAGGAATTGACCGAGTTGGAGCTCTAGACCGTTATGGACTCTATTTACTTTGATCGGTCATAGTGGTACTAAAGCAAAGGCATATAACCCCTCAATATTCGGAACGTCACATGCATTGTGACTTAATCCCGATTTTGCACTAGTTTCCATACAATTCACTCCTATCAACTATTATGTACCATCTAGTTTCTAGGACTCGGTTTAAGTGTTAGTCCACTAGTAGCTATAATAGCTACCCCAGTAGTTTAGTCTTGCTGCCAAAGTACACTACTCAACCATTTAATGTGTTGATCAGGATCCTATCCTATCAACTCATACTCTGACTAAAGGTTTACGACTGTGTCACTTCTAATAAGTGGCCAAGGTACATCTCCCTTATATTGCTATAGTGGAGTGATAGATTCCATCTCGACTACTCAGCTTACCAATAGACAGACATCAACTATACCCGTAATTATCCATATCATCCAATCTATAGAATGTATTGATATAATCCAAAGTATAGCAACATCTAAACAAGGTAACTAGTATCTCAGGTCTAAGGATATTTGTATTGCTATTGTAATGAGATGATTAAAACACCAACACATAATATAGATTACTAAGTGTTGTCTGATAGCGGTCACCAATGTATCACCCTGAATATATTCATCTATGAACCTAAGGTACCACCCTCTAGCACTGGAGATATGCTAATTTGAATCAAATTCAAGAGGTATGACAACACATGCTAGTCTATCTACATTCATCAATGTCTAGTCTAGATGATACTATGACTAGGGATATTTATATGAATCATAATTAAACACAAACCAATTCTCACCAACATAGTCTCACTATGCCCTTGCAATTTATGGTATGATTATGTCATGGACTTTTGTAAACATATCAATGTATATATTCTAAACCAGTCATAATATATTTTCACAGTCATTGATATAACAAAAGAATGTCTTTATTAATATAACATTGTTCGTACAAATAAAACTAACTAAGATATATATAAAACTAACTAAGATATATCTCCCTAATTGCCTCTAGGGCATACATCATATCTAACAATCTCCCACTTGCACTAGATCCAATTAGCTACGTGCCGTAAGCCATAACTATTAACAAGGGCATACATCATATCTAACACCATTATATACTTAGTTACTTATGATCTTCAATGGATGTCTTTATGGTTGACTTGGATTGGATGCTTCCATTTAGATTTAGGAGATTATACGCTTAAGTTCTTATAAGTTTTTATTTTCTTTAAACTTGATCCTATTAGTTTGTTTATTGTTCTTCCAAATCATTGTTTCGCAACAATCTCCCCCATTTCAGGGAAACAAAAACTAAGCACATGGAAAAGGGGTTTGATGAGCTATGTATGATTTTTGATACTTAGTCAGTTACAAGTTTTACTCCGCCATAATCTAAAAATCCTAGCTCCACCAATATTTTTGAATTCTAGCTTCTAAGTTTTTTAAGTACAATTACAAATTGTACTTAGAAGGAATTTTGAGTATAAGTTTTTCGCTATCTATACTTCTGTTGTTAACAATAGTTAACCTCATGAAGTTCCGGAATTACAATTATAGAAATATATAAGTGAAAATAGAACTAGCTATTACAGATTTTTATATTTGATAAAAATTAGCTATTCTAGAGATGATTTCTTCATTTCTTGCCACTTTTGGATGACTCCCCCTCTTTCCCTTTTGGTGTGATTCCTTTGCTCTTCTCCCCCTTTTAAGTTTTACCAGATTGGGGGTCAATAACCATGTAAGATTTTCCATCCTAGCTTGTTTGCCAAGCTTTAGAGTAGATAAAATAGTCCATATTACCCAGTAGGCGCTTTTCAATGATGGTGTCAACTGTTGCCGGAAGAAGATGGAGTGGGCTTAGGGAATTCTAAAGCTCTTTATAGGATTTGGTCATGGAGGGGATCATCTTCAAGGCATGAGCTGGGTCTTCCTTATCAAAATATGGAAACATGCACTTGAGGAGAGTTAGACCACACTTATACCTAAAGAACCCAATATCTCCTATGTGCTGGACTGAATGGTTGACCATTGGAATGAGAAGACTGTCTAAAGCAAAAGATGAGGATCCATAGGAGGAGATGGATAGATTAGCCATACCTGACTTTATAATATCTATATCCTCGCAGATATCTCTCTGGACTTTGTGGGTGGTTATGTTGAGCATAGTGAGATCCTTGTGAAAAGCCTCTTGAAGATTTTTTTATTAAATAATTAGTTCCAGATGCATGGCTGCTACTATCCTCACTGATCTCAACCACTTGCTTCTTCAGTAGTTTGGGGAGGGCTTCATCAAGAAAGTTAGTGAGCATTTCTTATGCAGCTTGATGCTCCTCATTAAGCAAGGTAAGTCTAGAGGTAATTTCTTTTCCTCCTACAACTACTCCTGGAATGAATTTTTCTAATTTTTCAAACTTACTGTCAAGATATTCTTTGAGCTCATTTATAATCTCTGTAGAGGAGGAGGTGAATTTTTCCATTAGAGTTGCACAATTATTATCTCATCCGGTGATAGCTTGTTCTGCAGAGCGATTTGATCCTGCTATGTTAGAGTTTATTTGATTCAGCACCGGAGTAATCTTGGACAATGAGGCTTCCACAATTTGGTCTGCTGAGGGATACCCTTGTACTCTTCCTTCAATGCTCTGCACTAAGCCTTTAATTTCTCCCAATTCAGACCTTAAATTTAGACCCAAGGATATGTCAGAAATGATGCTCTCCATGGATTTGAGTTGAGTGCATATGCTTTGAAGGGTTTTCTTGATATGGCTTTCCTCATGCCTCTCTACAACCACTTCTTGAATCATTTTAAGAGTAGTGGTTAACTTATCAATGGCCTTAGGATCATTTTTGGGAACCAGGGGTTCGGGAGTATCTTTAGAGGAGGATGTTTCCTCTGATACAGAGCTTGTTTCTGTTTCCTATGAACTAGATGTATCCTCATTACATGATTCCTTGGTGGCTGAATTTTCTTCTATCTTCTTTACTTCCAAACTAGCCTCTAGACTAGCCTCGCCCTTTGAGTCCACTTTAATAGTGTGCTCTTTAGGTCCCAGACTAGTTCCTGCCTCCAAAACATTGTCTTCTAGGATGGACTGGTTGTCCTTAGATGCAGTTTAGGTATATGCGCCCAACTTATCTTCTATAGTTAGTAGCCAGAATTTCATCAGTATCAGAGATAGATGGGTGAAGGATTACCTGATTTGTCTATTAAGAATCTCCCTATTCTTCTTCATTTTACTCTACTGACCGAACATCTGGAAGACTGGAATTGTCCTCAATCTCCCCTCCAAATGCCTTGATAGGTTTTGCAACCACTATCATTTCATTACCTGAAATGGTGGAATTATCCTTACTATTCCCTCCGATTGCCTTTTCAGGACTTTCATTCTCCACTACTTTAGGCTGTACATTCAGCAGATTTTTTAGAAGAGGCCCTGATGTGGCTTGAAAGTTGAATAAATCCTCAATCTAATAATTTGCCTCTTTAAGAAGTGCCAAATCCTTTAGAGCTGAGAGGATAGGTGGGCTATTTTTGGCTTCTACTCCGGATGATCCTTCAGGTCCCTCCTTAGTCAATAGATTTAATTTTTGGTTATCTCTGACCTCGGACATTAATTCAGCAAACTGTGGGTCTTATGGAAAGATATTATCCTAAGGAATTTGCCTCTTAGTAAACACTACCAGTTTTTCACCCTTGCTTAGATCAACTGGTGTGGGAGCTTTGGGAGTTGGTTCCGTAATTATTATTCTAATAGCAGGCTTCATGATGTTAAGCTTTTCTTTCTCTACTTTTAAGGCTTCACGGAAGATTAATCCCCTCTTTCGGAGTTGCCTTTTGGGTGCTGGTTCTCCATCTCCGGTCTCCTCATTGTCAGACCCATTTCCCTCAGCCAAGATATCTTCTATACTCCTTTTCTGCCCCTTCTTGTAAGCTTCTCTGATTGTAGGAGCAGCTACCGCAATATTTTCTCTTGCTTCCAATTCACAAACTGGCTTCTTGAGTTTATCAGCAGCTTTAATGAGCCTTCCCTTTTTCTTAAGCTTCTCAGGAGTATTCTTCATTAGTTGAGTGACATGTATTGCATCCGCATCATCTTTGCAACAATTTCAACTCCGGCCTTCCTGCCCTTGCTCTTTTCCTTTCTTTCTTCCCTTTGCCTGATTGCTTTTGCTTTTTCCCATTTCTCATTAAAGGTAAGCTTTAAGAAATTCTTCTTTAGGATGGATTTGCCTTCGATGGGTTCTTATCCAGGGAAGTCCACTTAATTCTGCATCAGGATTTTAGTGATAAGAGCACCATGAGAATGTTGATGCTGCTTTAGGTAGTGGATTAGCAGAACGAGCATGTTGACTTCTTTGCTTTCAAACCAGTGTTGAATGACACAATGATAGAATGAGGAAGCAGTATTAAGAGATCCCCTCCGGATCAGAATTAAGTTAGCCATCACGAAGTGGAGAGTTCTAGGAGTTAAAGGCCAATGAGTGGTTATTTTATCTCCAAAGAATCTTTCAGGAAGCCTATTGGAAACAATGATCTGAAACAACAAATAATCTGGATCAGGTTTGAAGTAAATAAAACACCTAAGTATAAAAAGACCTAAGTCACTCAATCCGGACATACAACCAAAGCATCCAAATTCCAAGACAAGTGAAGAAAATTACCTAAGCATAAATGGAAGCATCCAGTTAAAGTTTGGAAAGGAAACAAACTTTGAACCGCCCAAAACACCATCCGAAAGAACTGATTGCACAAGCATCCAGAAGAAGACAAATCCGAAGATATCAAGTTTGAAGACATTTAGAAGACTTAAATATATAGAAAAATAAAATAATTTGAAAATTACATTGCCTCCATTCCTTTGGTCTGCAAGTCAAAGATCCTTTTCCTAAAAGTAAGACAAAAATGACAGCTAGCACATTTCAGAGAAAGGACAAAGGACTGACACAGGAAAGAGAAAAAGGTAGCAACCTTTTTCACCTAGACCAATAAGAAAGGAGCATGGAACTCACACCAAAAAGGTACGAGCGTAAAAGTTGGTGAGTCACTAAAATATAAGGAAAATGATCACTGACAACTGTCCAGCCTCAATCCTAAGGATTCAAACAAGTCAAAATCTCTATCTAACGAATTGATCAATGGTTTCGGAAGCGCCATATATTACCTAATCAACTGTGAAGATTTAATTACAGCTCAATAACCCACAACGACTACATTTATGATGGAAGCCTATAAAAGGGAAACTTCACAAGTTAAGACGGTGCTGGTTCATTTCAAGAAAGCATACACTAGAGAACTCGCTAAGAAAGTAATCAGTTACTTAATCCCTCCAAGAACCAAATCATTCAAAACCTGTTTGTAAGGATTCCCAAGTAAAGATATAAACTTGAGGAAGTCTAAAACCAAAACCTTTGAGAAAACCAAAGTGCATAAGATCTCCTACTTGGGTGAGTAGTGAGATTGGGATATAGCGTTAAATAGGTGCTTTAATTGGGATCTCCTTGTACGACTCAGCTTAGGTTTGGGTAGAAATCTTAGTGGTATATCCTACTAAAGACAAAAGGACTCAGCTAGGAGTTAGTGCTTCTAGTGGTATATCCTACATCTGGAAGGGGGTACCATCTGGAGACAAACTATAAGGCTTGATTCCTACCAATTGGAAAGGAATCCACTAGTGGAAAAGCTTAGAGGAAGGAAACTCTAGGGACTGAAGCAGGTGGGGTCAAACTAGGATAAAAATCCTTGTGTTTGATTTCCTAACTCTTTACTTTCTTGCATTACATTTTTGTATCTGTATCATCCAGATCCATCATCTGGAACATAATTAAACATGCTGCATAAAGACTTTCTAGAAGTCTGTTAAATCCGTGAAAAATGGCCATTCACTCCCCTCTGACCTGATTTAGACCCTTACAGGGCCAACAAGTGGTATCAGAGCAAGTGCTCAAAATTAGAGATCTAACAATCTCAAGCTAAAGGTCCAAATTTTGATCCAAGTGTCAAAATTTGTTCTCAAAACTCAAAACTCCTTCTCGAGGGTATGTCCATTACCCGTCCTCCACTCTTCACCAGTGAACACCACACGTTTTGGAAAAATTGAATGAAGAACTTCATTCAAGCACAAGGCATGCAAGCATGGTTGGTCATTAAAGATGGCCCATACGAGCAAACTCGTGAAGTAGAGGGTATCACTACCCGAAAGACCTCAAGATTATGGGATGAGAATGATTTTAAAAAATCATATGAAAACGCAAATGCTATTAACATGCTTCATTGTGCTCTTATTGTAGTAGAATTTAATAGGATAGCTGGATGTGAGACTGCATAAGAAATTTGGTAGAAGCTAGAATTAACCTATGAAGGAACCAATAACGTGATAGAAGCCAAGCTTGACTTACTCCAGCAAAAGCTTAAAACCTTCAAGATGGAGCTAAAAGAGTCAATCAGTAGCATGAACACTAGATACACCAATCTAGTGAATGAAATGAAGAGACTTGGAAAGGAAATCTCTAAAGTAAATACGGTAAAGAAGGTGCTCTGGAGTCCCACTAAGGAATAGGACAACAAGAAGACTACCATTGAGGAAGCTTGTGACTTAAACGTCTATAGTTATGATAAACTCATTGATAATCTCTTAAATTAAGAATTATCCTTGGAGAGATATAGCCAATAAGAGAAATAGATAGAAGAAAGGAAGATGGCCATTGCACTTAAGGCAAACTCTGCAGGATTAGCCTCCTCTGCATCTGATAAGTTACCAAAAGAATCAAAGTACATTGAAGAAAATATGGCTATGCTGGCCAAGTACTTTGATAAATTCTTAAATAAAAAGGATAGAAGGATTTCCAGAAGATTTAAGTTAAGAAGGCCTAAAGAAAGCACCTTAAGAAGAGATAAGTCAAGAAAGGATCCGAAAGAAAAGAAAGATCCAGAAAAAGATGTTGCATGCTTTGAATATGGAGAAAAAGGGCACTTCAGAATAAAATGCCCCAAGCTAAAAAAGAGAAAAGAAATATAAGAAGAAATCTATGGTGGCCACATGGAGAAATAGTGAAGAAAGTAGCAGTTCATCTTCAACAAAAGAAGAAGAAGAGGCTGCTCATTGCGGGTTCATGGCATTGATGGATCTGGAAGTAGAGCAACCCGGAAGAAAGTCATCCAAGCAAGATACTGAGTCAGATTTAGAGACAGTTAATACTGAGGTAAACTCTTACTCTAATTCTATTTCTAACCTTGATCTTGCTAGAGCCTTAAAGGTGGTAATCCACAATGCAAGAAAGAACACCAAAGCCATAAAATCCATACAATGACAAGTTCTAGAGCTAGCTAAAGATGCTGAAGCAATGTCATAAGACATCATCCTGATGAGAGCCACAAAGCATATGGATGTGGTAGAAGAAAATTTCTGGAGAAGTCAAGTTCAGACCTTGAGTGCTAACTTTACAGGGATTGATAGGGAGCTAACCCTGATAAAGGACGCATTCGAAAGGAAACTAGATCCTCCATAAAAGAGGATAAATCAAGGGAGACCAGGATTAAGAGTTCCTAATTAGAAAAATCTAGTGCACCCAAATATCAAGAAAAGAAAAGTGAGCAAGCAACCTCAAGCACAGAGATTCATAGTTGCTCAAAAAAGAAAAGCTAAAGCCGTATCAAATGAGCGACTTAGCAAGCAAAGACAGAACTATAAAGAAGAAGTTGCACCTCCAACCAGCTTCCAGATACATTTCAGAAAGACCAGTATGCAAGAGGCTGGATATGTTGGAAATTAAGGAAAGGAGGATCTAAAGAAGATCCAAAAGCAGCAGGAGCAAAGCAGACCCATCTCAGGATGAAGGTTTTGTGGGAAAAATGACCAAATTACTAAATTGTGTTGATTAAAAAATGGTTATTATGATGTTTATCCTTGGCCTGAAACGGTTGATAACCCAAGAGGACCTAAATTTGATTGGGTACCCAAACCTACTTGATCTGTTTTATAGGTATGCTTTAGATCCATAGAAGATCAACACACATGGTACATTGATAGTAGATGGTCAAGGCAAATGACTGGTGATGAGAAAGCCTTTATCACTTTAATCCGAAAGAAAGGTGGAAAAGTAAGCTTTGGAGATAATAAAAAAGGACAGATCATTGTCCATGGAACCATTGGATCTAAAATACAAATAGAAGATGTCTCTCTAGTTGATGGACTGAAGTTCAACTTACTCAGTGTAGCACAACTCTATGATAAAGGAAGAAAATTCACCTTTGACTCTGTAGGATGCTCAATCTATGATAGTAAGTCTAATCAACTAATTCTTTATGCACCTAGAGTAAATAATGTTTATTGTGATAACATAAAAAATGATAAAAGAATATATGCTTGGTGTCTAAAGAACAAGAATCGTGGCAATGACACCAGAGGTTGGGACATGTTAGCATGAACCTCCTGTCCAAATTAGCCAAAAAGGAATTGGTTGTGGGTTTGCTAAGGTAGCTTTTGATAAGGATCACATATGCACTACATGTCAAATATGTAAATAGCATAAAAAGAGCTTCCCTTCCATCTCATACATACCCTCTAAAAGAGTTCTTGAACTCTTACTTATTGATCTCTTTGGTCCAATCAAACCATTGAGTCTAGGTAGAAGAGAATACACCATGGTCATTATGGATGATTATTCTCACTATACCTGGGTAGCTTTGCTAGCTACCAGAGATGAGGCATTTGACCAATTCTCAAAAATATTCATCCGGATAAAAGTAGAATAGGGCATAAGCATTGCACGCATCCGGAGTGATAATGGTGGTGAGTTAAAAAATAAGCACTTTGCTGAATTTTGTGACTCCAAGGGGATTGAACATAACTTCTCTACCTCTCATAGCCCTCAACAAAATGGAGTTGTTGAGAGGAAAAATAGGACCATAGTTGAGATGGTGAGAACAATGCTAAGTGAGAATTGTTTGCCAAAATTTTTCTAGGGTGAGGTCGTAAATATAGCATGCTACATTTTAAATAGAGCTCTCATTAGAAAGACCTTAGAAAAGACCTCGTATGAAATCTAGAAGGGAAGGAAATCCAAAATTGGGTATTATAAAGCCTTTAGATATAAATGCTACATCCTGAGTGATAGAGAGCAATTAGGAAAATTTGATCCTAAATATGATGAAGTGATTTTCCTCGGCTACTCAACACCTATAACAAACGAACTCAAACTGTGGTAGAGTCAATACATGTAGATTTTGATGAGACTAACCATGCAGGCAAAAGAAGTTCCACTCCTGAAGATCTGATTTCGAAAGCTTAAAACTCTGGAGAAAAGAGGGAAGTCTAGATTCCAGATTCCTTCCAAATCAAGAAATACAAAGACGAAGATGAGGGGATATCCTTTGATCTAGAAGTACCATAAGTTGATCGCAACGCACAAGAGATAAATTTCAATGATGACCAAGGAGAGAAAGTTGAGGCAGAAGTAGAACAAGCCCCAATCCAGCATTAAGACCTACTAAGAGAAGTCCAAACTCGAAGGAATCATCCACTTACAGCCATTCTGGATAATGTCCAAAATCCAGTCAGAACTAAAGGACAACTCAATAGAATGATATGCCATGCTACCTTAGTCTCTCTCATTAAGCCAAAGAAATTCAAGATACTGAAGGGAATGAAAGCTGGATTATGGCTATACAAGAAGAACTAGATCAATTCTCCAGAAATGATGTTTGGAATTTAGTGACACCACCAAAAGGAAAGTCAATCATTGGCACCAAATGGGTATTCCATAACAAGCTAGATGAATTCAGAGTAGTCGTGAGAAATAAGGCAAGATTGGTTGCCCAAGGCTACATTCAATAGAAAGGGATTGACTTTAAAGAAACATTTGCCTTTGTAGCAAGATTGGAGGCAATCTGAGTTTTGTGTGCTTTTGGATCATTTATGGGATTCACACTATTCCAAATGGATGTTAAAAATGCATTTCTCAATGGAGTTAAACTAGAAGAAGTCTATGTGAAGCAGCCACTTTGATTTAAAGATCCAAAGCATCTGGATCATGTAAACAAACTGAAGAAAGCTCTCTATGGATTAAAACAAGCACTAAGAGCTTGGTATGAGAGACTCACTACATTCCTCATATCCAAGGGATATATCTGGGGCAAGGCAGATACAACTCTTTTCATCAAGAAAAAGAAGGATGATATCATTCTTGTCTAAATTTATGTTGATGACATCATTTTTGGTGCAATAGATGAAAGGATGTGTGAAGAATTCAGCTCTCAAAAGCAAAAGGAGTTTGAGATGTCCATGATAGGAGAACTCAACTTCTTTCTTGGTTTACAAATCAAGCAGAGTCCAGATGGGATTTTATAAATCAATCCAAGTACACTAAGGAGATTCTCAAGAAGTTTGAATGGATGAAAGCAAGCCAATGTCCACTCCAATGAGTTCAAATACAGCCCTATCTAAGGATTAGGAAGGAGAAGATGTTGATTAGAAGCTATATAGAGGAATGATTGGATCACTTCTATAGTTGACAGGTAGCAGACCTAACATACATGCAAGATATCAAGCGATTCCTAAGGATTCACATCTAAAGGAAGTAAAGAGATTATGGTATCTGAATAATAGAGATTTCACACTTCAAGGTTTCACTAATGCAGATTATAGGAGAGACGCTCTTGAGAGAAAGAGTACATCCGGAGGCTGTCACTTTCTTGGAGATTGCTTGGTATCATGGTATAGCAAAAAGCAAACATCAGTTTCCTTATCAACCTTAGAAGTAGAATATATGGCAGTAGGAAGTTGTGTAGCTCAACTCTATGGATTAAGCAATAATTGGAAGACTATAGAGTCTAATCTAGATGTGTTGAAGTGATGTGTGATGATAAAAGTGCCATTGATATGTCAAAGAATCCAATACTTTATAGTACGATGAAGCATGTTAACATCAGCCATCATTTCATCCGAGATCATGAGATGAAGAAGGATGATGCATTGGTACACATTCCAACTAGTGAGCAAAGAGCTGATATGTTTACCAGGCAACTAATTAAAGATCAATTCAATAAGCCAAGGGAGTCAATTGGAATGTCAAATCCAATTTAAAGGAAAATCCAAAAGAAAGTTTGGGTTAGTTTGAAGCTGTATGAGTCATGAAATTTGGAAATGAAGAAAAATTTATGCTGACTCTAGATTCGGATCAAAGATTGCTAGCTCTGGACATAGAAAGGACACATGGCACTAAAAGCACTAAAAAGTAACTGTACACATTTTGAATTTCAAACGTCTATTAGGAGTTACACACACGGTAAAATTAAATGGCCTTTTTTACAATGAACCGTTGCCATTCTTTAGTTTTAACGCCATTTACTTCTCTCTTAAATTCTATCTGCCATATCATCAATCCAGTTTACTTTAATTACATCCGGATTACCATTATACCTTCACTTTGGAAATTCTATATAAACCCCCCAAATTTCCCCTTCTTCCTTACGCAAGCAACTCATTACTGTTACTCTGCAAAAATCCTTTCTCAAACCCTAATTTCTTCAAAAACACTCTAATGGTAGCCATAATGTTGAACAATAAAATTCATATGCTTCCTCAAAAGAACATCTTTGAAGAATCTGCTCTCAAAGATGAAGACTTCACACCCATTAATCTAAAGCCCACAAACTCAGTAGTTCCCACTAACTACTTGGGAGATAACTTCCCTTTTGAAATAGGCCTTTACTCTAAGCTAATTGAGGATCAACATCTACTGACTTCCTTAAAATCAACTACCCGACTTATCCGGATTTAGGGCAGGAATTCTACACAAATTTGAGAGTCCACTCCTATTATGATGCTCTTAGAACAAAATTGAATGGGAAGGAAATCACCATCACTCCAAGATTCTTCGAGAAGTTCCTTAATTTGAAAATTGATGGTGTTCAACTGTGAAACAATGGGGATGAATTGTTAGTAAAGTATCACCATAAAATGTGGCTGCATAGGAACTACTTTGGCAATAAATTTTCAACCTACTTTCCGAAAGTACCAAGATTCCTCCAACATGCTCTTGCTAAGCTGATTCTAAACTAGAAGGGCTCTCCAACCACCGTATCCTCTTTTCAACACTGTGTGTTACAACATTGGGTGGAGAGTAGAGTGATGAATATATCGGTGCTAATTATTCACTATCTAAGGCAGCACAGAAACTCCTATGGTACCCTTATCACAAGGATTCTTATGGCTAATGAAGTAAATCTATCCGGATTCCAAGCTATCTATGGAAAAGAAATTCTGGAGAAGAATTTCAAAAAGCCGAATTTCTGTAAAACATGGAATGAAGGGAAAGCCAAGAAGCTAAGGGATGAGAAAAAGACAAGGGCTAGGAAGGCAGTTGATCTAGACGAAAATGCCCTTGTTCCTAAGAAGGCTAGAACAACTAAACCCAAAGCACAACATCAATCAGCTATGGTTCCGGAAGAAGAAGTTGATAAGGATACCCAAACCCTCACTCAATTGTTAAAAAAGAGCCCAAAAAAGCCTAAGCCACGGGGGAAGCTAATAAAAGCTGCAGATAAAAAGAAGAAATGTGCAAAAACCCCAACAGTGATATTAGAAGATGAGGCTCTAGTACCCAAAGGGAGACAATTTGTAAAGAAGGGATGCATATTTGATGGGCTTGTGGCATCCCAAAAGAGCAAAGCTAAGAAGCCCGTCGGAATAGTAATTCATGAGGAAGCGGCAAAGAGGATTGAGGAAGTTGAATTGGCTAAGGCCAGGCAAACTAAGGGTAAGTATGTGCCCGGATTTACTGCTGAAGTCACTCCGGATGACCCTCAGTATGAGATCATAAGAGAAGCCATGAAGGATAATAATAATATCAATAAGCTCAGAATAGAAGGGCTTAGAGGCTCTTTCGATGCCTAGGCCATTCTTATTCATCCAATAGATATGGCAACCATTGCCTAGGATCCGGCAGCTGAACTTTTTGCCTTCACACCAAGAACCAGACTACTTTTGGAGAATTTGCTTAATCCGAAAGTAGAAGACATCGATGTAGTAAGACCTGAAAAGGCAAATAGAGAGGATGTTGAGGAGACTACCAACATGCCTGAGGAAGTAGTAAAAGTCCTATAAAAGCACAAGAAGGGGAGAGTGAGGACATTGCCAGTCATTCGGGGGTAGTGGAGGTGGAAAAAGAAAGAGTGGCTGAAAATAATCCAGATGCACCAGTAAATGAGGTAATCTCTGACACAGCTTCTTTTGATATTAATGCTGATGGTGTTGTTGTTGTTGGAACAACAGTACAAAATAAGGGCAACTTAGATACAAAAATTCCTAATGTATCTAACGACAACCGGCCTATCCTAAAACACATCATTCCGGAGGAGGAACTTGGTTTGGGTTCCCAAGGGCACAGTCCTACAGTGGACTTAAAGGGCGAGGCCAGTTCGGGGAAACGGTCGGAAGAAGAAGAAGAGGAGTCCTCTAAAAAAGAAGAGACAAGTAATAAAGACTCATCTGGATCAACTGAAATCGAAAGCAACTCTTGATCTAAAACCTCCTCCTATAACAATCTAATCAGAAAGCCAACTGCTAGTATCAATTAAACCAGAGTCAAAACGATTACAACAACGCTAAAAATACTATGGGATGCTACCCATGAGGAATATGAGAAAAGCTATATCCAGCAATGTCTCCAGAATATATGTAAGCAACTGAAATCCGTGGAGAAGTTATTGCATAAAAAATCCTCAACACTGGATTTAAAGACTGATTTAAGGGAAATAAAGTGGAGTGTGAATAATGTTGAGCAGAAAGTGGAGGCTTTTCCCACTTCAGAGTGGGTGGCAGAAGTGTCACTTACCAAGGTCACTCATGTTCTAAATGAGCTAAAAAAAAGTATAGCAGCAATAAACCGTTCTGCTGATCAGTCTAACACCAGAGCTACAAATAACTACGCCGCCTTTTTGGACAAAATCGCATCCTCTTCCTCAGAACTGTAAATAAAATTGAAGGAATATCTGGATTCCAAGTTTGAAAACTTGTCAAAATTCATTACCAAAAAAGAAGAGAAATCTGCTCTCCCCAGCGTAAATGAACAGCAATAGGCAATTTTGAATAAGCTGACCAAGTTCATAAAGGAAGATATGCCTAAGCTGTTTGCCAAATAGATGGAAAATATTACATAGGAGGTTGCAGGGCAAATGAATGGGCAAGATATAGTTATAAATAATGCCAAGGAGGCTCTTTATAAAGAAATCGTGACTATAAATGATAGTGTTCACAACTACCGAAGAGACATGGGGAAGGAAATCGAGAAAGTGCTCTCTAATCTATCCAACCTATCAATATCTAGATCTTCCTCACCTTCTATTCCAAAAAGCCAGTTGCTTCCTGTTCTTCAAGACCTTGTACAACATATAGGGGATACAGGCTTCTTTGGCCACAAAGGAATAGCTACCCTCCTAAAAGCCCTGTTTCCCTATTTAGATGAAAAGGATCACAAATATGTCCTACACATGCATCCTTACATCACTAAGTCTTATAGCCAGCTCCGGAAGGTCTTTTAGCCCCTACATCTAGCTCCACCCACTATGGATACAATCATAGATAATAGAAGAAAAGGAAATGTGGATTATTCCATCTACTCCAAGGCTTGGCAAGAAAGCTAGGATGGAAAAACCTATGTGGTAATTGACCCCTAAGCTGATGCAAACAAAAAGGGGGAGAATAAAGAAAGGAAAAATGCTACTGAAGCTAAAAGGAGGAGCAGCAAGGCAAAGGAAAGGATAAGAGGGGAGAAGTATCTGAAAAGAAGTAATTTTGTAATAGATTAGCTATTTTCCAATGTAAAATCTATAATAGCTAGTTTCATCTTTTTCACTTATATATTTCTGTAATTGTAATTCCGGAACTTCATTTATGTTAACTATTATTAACAGCAGAAGTGTATATAGTTAAAAATTACTACAAAAAATTACTTCTAAAGTACAATTTGCAATTGTACTAGAAAAACCTTAGAAGCTAGAACTGAAAAATATTGGGGGAGTTAGGGATGCTTAAATTATAGAGTAAAAATTATAAATGACTGAGTATCAAAAATCATACTTAGATCATAAAAACTCCTTTTCCTTATGCTTAGATAACTTAGGTTTTTGTTTCCATCAAATGGGGGAGATTGTTAGAAACAATGATCCAGAAAAACAAATAATCCGGATCAGGTTTGAAGTAAACAAAACACCTAAGTACAAAAAGACCTAAGTCACTCAATTCAGACATATAACCAAATCATCCAAAGTCCAAGACAAGTGAAGAAAATTACCCAATCATAAATGGAAGCATCCAGTTAAAGTTTGGATAGGAAACAAACTTTGAAACGCCTAAAATAGCATATGGAAGAATTAATTGCCCAAGCATCCGAAAGAAGACAAATCCAAAGATATCAACTCTAAAGACATCAGGAAGACTTCAATATCTAGACAAAGGGAATAATTTGAAAATTACATTCCCTCCATTCCATTGGTCTGCAAGTCAAAGATGCTTTTCCCAAAAGTAAGATAAAAATGACAGCTAGCACTTTTCAGGGAAAGGAAAAAGGACTGACACGGGAAAGAGAAAAAGGTAATAACCGTTTTCACCTAGACTAATGAGAAAGGCACGTGGAACTCACACCAAAAAGCTACTAGCGTAAAAGTTGGTGAGTCACTAAAATACAAGGAAAATAATCACCAACAACTTTTTAGGCTTAATTATAAGGATTCAAACGGGTCAAAATTTCTATCTAATGGATTGATCAACGGTTCTGGAAGCACCACATATTACCTGATCAATGGTGAAGATTTGGTTATAGCTCAATAACCCACAACGGCTACATTTATGATGGAAGCCTATAAAAGGGAAACTTCACAATTTGAGAAGGTGCTGGCTGATTTTAAGAAACCATACACTAGAGAACTCACTAAGAAAGCAATCAGTTACTCAATCCCTCCAAGAGCCAAATCATTCAAAACCTATTTTTAAGGATTCCCAAGTAAAGATATAAACTTAAGGAAGTCCAAAACCAAAACCTTTGAGAAAATCAAAGTGTAAAGATCTCCTACTTGGGGGAGTAGTGAGATTGGGATATAGCTTAAAGTAGGTGCTTTGAGTGGGATATCCCTATAGGACTCAACTTAGGTTTGGGTAGAAATCTAAGTTGTATATCCTACTAAAGACAAAAGGACTCAATTAGGAGTTGGTGCTTCTAGCGGTATATCCAACATCCGGAGGGGGTTACCATCTGGAGACAAACTGTAAGGCTTGATTCCTGCCAGTTGAAAAGGAATTCACTAGTGGAAAAGCTTGAAGGAAATTCCGAGGATTAGAGTAGCCGGGGCCGAACTAGGATAAAAATCCTTGTGTTTGATTTTCTAAATCTTTACTTTCTTGCATTACATTATTATATCTGCATCATCCGGATTCATCATCCAAAACATAATCAAAACACGCTACACAAAGACTTTCTAAAAGTTTGTTAATTCTGCAAAAAAGGGCCATTCACCCCCCCTTTGACCTAAATTAGACCCTCATATAGACTAACAAAGCCACATCTTTGGATTATATTTGAGTTTGAGCTTATCCCCACCATTTTTCATTATCACTCCACTATTTTTCATCTCATAGTGAGACACAAAGAATTCTGGCATTATTGTGATCTCCTTCCCTTTCACAGTAGTTCTTAGGGCATCGCAGTATTTGTGGACTTTTAGGTTCTTGTAAAATTCCTTCAATAGTAGGATAGGTTGGGTTTTTCCTCTAGAGAAAGATCTCCAAATGTTGGGTCTTTTAAGAGGAGTTGTATGTAAAGCTCTATGGTGAAGAGATACTCATCATCTAGATAATTTGAGGGAGGAATAGAACCTGAGTCTTTGAGATTCAGAGGAATGAAATCTTCACTTTTGATTGAATTTGCAGGAGGAAGGTTTTTTGGTAGGATAGCAGCTTGATCTTTAGTTCTTGTCATTGTTGTTGTTTTAAAGAACTAGATTTAGGAATTTTAGCGTTCTGAGTTTGGAATTTTGCAAAGTAATAGTAGGAAATTACTTGCGTGAAGAGGAAGAGAGATTTTTGGGGGATTGTTATAGAATTCCTAAAGTGATGGTATAATGGTAATCTGAACTCTATTAACTTTACCTAGATTAATGATGTGGCAGGTAAAAATTGATGAGAGAGGTAAATTCCATTTTGCCAGAGAATTGGAATAGTTTATGTTCCAAAATAACTCTCGCTTTTACCGCACGTGGGATACCCGATAAACGTTTGAACTTCAAAATGTGTACTATTACCTTTCTGCACTTTTACTACCATTTGTCTTTTCTTTCTACTTAGCTGGCAGTCTTCGTTCTAGATCTAAAGTTGATTTTATTACTTCTCTTCTTCAAGACTCCTTAACTTATACAGGTTCAAATTAAAACCTTGATTGTCTTTCGTATTCTTCTTCAAATTGGATAGGACGTTCCAATTGACTCCCTTAGCTTATTGAATTGATCTTTACTTAATGGTTTAGTAAAGATATCTGCTCTTTGCTCATTGGTTGGAATGCAAACTAATGCATCATCCTTCATCATCACATGATCCCGAATAAAATGATGCCTGATGTTTACATGCTTCATTCTTCTATGGAGCACTGGATTCTTTGACACATCAGTGGCACTTTTGTTGTCACACATAACTTCCACACATCTGGATTAAACTCCATAATCTTCTAATTATTGCTTGATCTATAGGAGTTGAGCTAGACAACTTCTTGTTGCCGTATATTCTGCTTTTATAGTTGGTAAAGCAACTAAGGTTATCTTCTTGCTATACCATGATACCAAGCAATCTCTAAGAAAGTGACAGCCTCTGGATGTACTCTTCCTCTTAAGAGTGACTCTATCATAATTGTGAGCAGATGACCTTTTTCTCGCCCGCGAGGACCGTATGAGATGCGTATCATGGGGGGCGGAAAGTAACTATGCTCTGTGAAGCGTACCGAGGTATCGATCCTCATTTTGGCATGATAAAAGCACTGATGTTAACGTTGAATTTAAGTCCAATTTAGGTGTTAAAGGATACGAGATCAAAATCCCATACATAAAATAGAGTCGCCACCCGATTAAGCTCAATCGGGAAATTTTGGTACGATTTTCCCATCAGGTGGTAGACCATACCTTAAGTAGAGATTCCAAGTTTGGATGATGTTATCTACTTTTCATTGAACCAAGTTCAAATATTCCATTATTTTTTAATCAGTTTTAATCCACCCTATTTATTAGTGTTTTCAGTTTATATGTTATTTTTGCGTTTATCAAGCATCGAAGCGATAAATAAATTATTACAGTCAACCGAAAGTAAATGCTAAAATTGAAATTATTATAGGGCTTTTAAATCCTATACATTCTCTATACGATAAATAAAATACATGAAGGCCTAACATCCATCTAACCTAAATCTACCTGCAAAAAATGGTTAGCACGGATATGGCATGTTGTACGAGGTGTATCACTTAGCATGCATAGTTGGTGGACAAAACAAGACCCGAGTTTGCGTGAACATGGCATATTCATTTGTTATGTTAGAAAGCCTGGTTGGATGGCTAAAAATGAGATTTAAACGGTGTTTGCGAGAAAATTCCATTTTAACCAAATTTCAGACTCAATCGTTTTTTTAACCAAATTATTAGCAAAAATGCCACATGGTATAAGGTGGGGTCTATTTTCAGAAGGCTTTGGACCTTCGTCATTGCACTGTATACCTTAGCTTCAGGAACATAACTAGGTTGGAAGAATAAACGAAAAGAAAATAGCTATCTAGAAAGTCATATCACCGGCGACATGATTGATACCGCCGGCGGCATCAATGATGTCGCTAGCGATACCAGTTAGACAGGCAGGTTACATGATTTTCTGGATACCATAAAGAAAGGGTCCTATAAGAAGATGAGGCCACTGGGAGAACTGATGTTGCTAGCAGTATCAACGATGCTGCTGGTGGTATGGTTGAAACCGCCAGCGACATTAAATGCCCCAAGTGTCTTCAGCTTCTTACAGCAGCAGCAGGTAATGGTAAAAAATGATCAAAAAAAGAAGCACAAATAGCAATGCAATAGCAAAAACAAGCAAGAATACTGCCAAAGAGCTATAAGACACAGAATTTTTACCTGGGGTCCATGAATTCACCTCTTTATGAACCAAGGAACACCTCCGGGGAGCTTGAAATGGTGATTTTGGTAGTAAATTTAAGAGTTTAAGTCTCGAAATTCTTATTAAGTTGATTTTAATCCTAAAGTCTACTGATTTTAAGTTGTAACTAAGAGAATCAAAGAAGAAAAACTAAGAAAAATGGATTAGAATCCCTTTTCTTACCTTTTCTCTCCCTTATCTCTCTAAAAGTGAGCTTTCTCACTCTAAAACTACAGGTTAAAATTATTTATATTTGTTGTTATTTCTCCCCTCCTCTTTTGAAACCCTAATGTGTGTTTTTATAGGCAAATATGGGTGGTCTTCGAGACCTTTCAGCCATTTTCACCGAAATGGCAAAAAAAGAGACTGCCTAAGGAAGAAGAAGAAAGGATTCTACAGAAGCCTAAATTGGCCATGTCGCTGGTGACATGGTGATACCACCGACGGCATGAGTGATATCGCCGGCAGCATCAGCTTCCTGCAGGTTGACTACCAGCAGGCCCATAAGCCTAAAAAGCTGCCCAAGGGGTCAAAAAGCGGGTCAAAAGGCATCTTTTTGAATCTTAATGATATCTTATTGGACTTTTAGAGGTTAGTTTAATTTTAAGTGCAAATCATCGGTTCAAGCTCTTACCGGACACGTTATCGGACACGCCGAACTGGATTCTTACAAGAAATAAAATTCGCGGGGAATTTTTTATCGGTAATAAAAACTCCAAAGAATTTTTATTGAAAAGAATGTAATCGAGAACACATCATCATCGTCTCATGAGAGGGACTACAAAATCCTGTCCTTATAGGTTGCCCCTCTGGGGATTGCTGCTACGACATGTCAGTATGATCGCACGAAAGAGCAAGGGATAGGAATGATACCGGATGATTGACTGGTTTGCCCCTTGGTCGGACTTGACCTTTATGGATTGTTTGCCCCTTAGTCGGACTTGAGCTTCACGGAGGGGTTGCTCCTTAGTCGGACTTATGCTTTGTGGATTGGTTGCCCCTTGGTCGGACTTGAGCTAGACGGAGAGATTCGTTGCCCCTTGGTTGGACTTATGCTTTGTAGATCGATTACCCCTTGGTCGGACTTATTCTTTGTGGATTAGTTGCCCCTTTATCGGACTTGAGCTTCGTGGAGAGATTGCCCCTTGGTCAGACTTATGCTTTATGTATTGGTTGCCCCTTGGTTGGGCTTATGCTTTATAGATTGGTTGCCACTTGATCGGACTTATGCTTTGTGGATTGGTTGCCCCTTGGTCAAACTTGAGCTTCGTGGAGAGATTAACCCTTGGTTGGACTTATGCTTTTGTGGATTGGTGAAGTGTAGTTTCCATAATAAGCGACAAGTTAAAAGATTAGACCGATCTTTAAATGATGTTTTTACTGCTTGATCAATTTTGTGAAATAAAAATATTTTTGCCCCTTTGATCAATAGTAAAAACACAATAATAAAAAGTACAAGAGTTTCAGAAGTCTTAGGGGTGATAGGATAGCGATTGAAAGTGACTTGTATAGGGTCTCACTAGGATTTTAGAGGGGTGAACCCAAAGGCAACATATACGGGGTCATGCTGGGAACTTTAGTTGGCGTTCTAGGGATGAACTTAAAGATTAGAATGTACAGGGTCATTCCATAATCTCCAATGATGTTCCAGGGGATGAATTCAAAGATTGATATGTATAGGGTCATGTCGGAGTCTCTAGTTAGTGAACAGGGGGTGAACTTCAAGATCAAAACATATAGGGTCATTCCATAATCTCCAATGTTTTTCTAGGGGATGAATTTGTAGATTAGTTTATACAAGGTCATGCTGTAATCTTCGGTTAGTGAATAGGGGTGAACTTAAAGGGTAATACACAAAGAGACTGTATCAAGGAACTTCAGTTGGCATTCTAGGGGTGAACCTAAAGGGTGATATGTACATGGACATTATTTGGGACCTTCAGTTAGTATTCCAGTGGCAAACCCAAAAGGTGACACGTATAGGGACTATATCAGGGACCTTCAGTTGGAGTTCTAAGGATAAACCCAAAGGGTGATACATACAGGGACTATATCAGGGACCTTTAGTGGCATTCCAAGGGTGAACCCGAAGATTGACATGTACCGGGTGATGCCGTAATCTCCGGGTAGCATATAGAATGAGCATATTGGGTTTACGGTTGTGGATTGTACCTATAAGGAGTAGAATGAGAACAAGATTAGACATATTTTTAAATGACATTTTTACTACTTGATCGATTTTGTGAAACAAAAATATTTTTGCCCCTTCGATCAATAGTAAAAATGTAAAAAGTACAAGAGTTTTAGAAGTCCTGGAATGTAAGGACTAGAGCCGGGATTTCACCAAAAATGGCTGAAAAGTGTAGGGAGAGGAGTTGATATCGCCGGCGATATAGGAGATACCGTTGGCGATTTGACCTGATACCGCCAGCAATATGAGTGCTACATGGTAGCTTTGACTGGTCAAACTAATTCAAAATTCAAATTGGTGGAGGTGATGTCACCGGCGGCATGACTGATCTCTCTGGCGGCATGAATTGATGCCGCTGGTGGCATGGATTAGGCAGTTTCAGATAAATTATAACTCCTTGAATTCCAAGCAGGGGTTTAAAAAGGAGTAAAACTCCTTCTCTTCCTCATTCTGCAAATACAAAAACCGTACCCCTTTGCTCCATCCTTCTTCATAATACCAAACCTTTCGCTTACTTCTCTATTCTGACCATGAAGAGAATTGCTAAGGCTCTCACGGGAAAATCCGCTAAGGCTAGGGAGAGCCTACCTAATTCTTCTGTTGAGGGGCTGAGACTTCTCTCGGTTCCCATTGCTTATGGTTTGAAGGAGCTGGCCAAGATGTATGGGTACAGGATCAATTCCCCTATCACCAACCTGACCATGGATAAGGAGAAATAACTTTGCTACATCTAGGTAATCCTACAAAACTTGAAATTCCTTTTTTGGGTTGAGTTTTGATTCCAGCTTTAGGCTCAAAATCGTGCCTTGATCGGAGTTATAAGCATGAAATAGATTAATTATAAACTGATATCGCATGTTTTAGGTTTGTTTTTACTATTTTTAGGCTTAGGATTCGGTTAATTTGTGATTTTTATGGTTTTGGCATGTGGAGTACGATTTTGGGGCCCAACTTAGTTCTACTAGTAGGTTATGATGTCGCTAGTGACATTAGTGATGCCGCTGGCACCATCAGGCCTTGCAAAAAGGCTAGGAGGACGTGATGCCATTTTTGCTTAAGGTGATATCACTGCCGACATCGCTTCTAGCACAAGCGACATCAGCAGCCTTCCAGCAGGTGTCAGTAATAACAAAATAAATCAAGAATTATCTATTTTGCTTATGATTTTCGCAGCCGCACGGCCTGACATACATCTGGGATATGGGTACAGTCAACGAGTGTTGGCACCATATAGCGGAGAAGGACCCCGAACATGCGCTGGCAATCAATGAGACAGGTTTTGGAGACTTGGCCTGAATCATATCCATGTTAATGTCGAAGCTTTCCCATCCGGCCGTGACAGCTCTTACGGAGAAGTGGTCTGAAACCACCCATACCTTTCACTTTTTATTTTGGGAGGTGAGTATCACGCCTTCCAATGTTGTGGCTATGACGGGGCTCCCATGGATGAATGAGGTCATTCATTTTGATGCATATATGGATAAGTATCATACTGCGAAGCTTATGGTGAGGCAAGTGAAGCAACTATTTAGCCTGAAGCCCATCTCAGGGCGGCTATCCTATGGCAAGCTACACCAATACTAGACTAGAGCGGATGTGGTGCCCAAGGATGATAGAGATGCTTGTGTCTGCTCTTTCATGATTTCTTTACTCACCATGCTATTCTTCCCGGTCTCAGGGAGTAAGATTAACTATGCGCTGATATCCACTATTGAGAATGTAGTGAAAATCCGTAAGAAGAATTGGCTGAGGGCCATCCTAGCACAGATGTGCCATGGACTGGATGCGGGTACTCGGAAGATGGGGAAGGCCCTCTACCTCAGCCACTTTCTATTATAGGTATACCTTCGCATGCTTCATTTACTGTGCATGTTTTGGACTGACTAATTATTTATTTATGCAGGCTTGGACCTTTAAGCATCGGTTGAGTTCAAGGCTACTGTGCCACCGGGTTCTCACTTTCTTGCCCGGTGATGTGGTGGCATTGGTGGGAAAGCCAAGTATTCTATGAGCTACAGAGAGTCTTTGCGGACCGTGCGATTGAGCTTGGTAAGCAATATTTTAGCTTAGTACGTGTTTCACACTTAAAACAAAAACATTAGTAGAAAAAAAGTGTTTATGAATTTACATTATACTTACATCGGTTGCTTGCTTGATTGTTAGGTCAGGTTATTCTTGATCCCTTCGATAGGGTAGAGAACTTGATAGAGGTGGCTAGGGTCTGAAAAGAGGTAGACGATCGCCGATTTGTGATAGAGTGCCCCTTGTCACTACAGTTGTACCCGGGGGAGCATGTTAGGAGCTAGAGATTCATCGCTACTATTGCTAGACCAGTGCTCGCCGATCCTCCTAAAGGCTTATGGTGGCCTCACCTGGTGATCACATCTACGGTTGATAAAGCTGATTACATTGAGGGGAATGGTTGGGTCCTCCGAAGCGTTCTAGGCCTCTATGAGCAGCATCAGCAACACTTACTCCCCGTTTGCCCTCACATCAAATAGAATGACATGATCGAGTATTATAACAAGCAAAGGATGGAAGTGGAGAAAAGGTTGCTCAAGGGCATAGCGGATGATGTTGAGGAGGAAGAAGAAGAGGAGGAGGAGGGAGAAGAAGAAGCTGAGGATGAGCCCAAGGGAGAGGGTGAGGTAGGTAAAGGAGTGCCTGGCAGGAGCGCATCGATGTCTCACGAGGAGTACCACCCTTTTAAGGTATGGTTGTGTTTTTGTACATATAAGGGTAATTGTTTGGGTTAAAAAATAGTTGTTTATGCTTTCCTTTTATGCTTTTCAGGAAACCCTAAGGAAGAGAGGTCGAGACGATTACAGCGAATCATGATACTACGGTGTACCTGAGGGTGTTGATTTTTTGGAGGGGCGCCTGTCCAATTCTCTGGAGACCTAAATCATACTAATGAATTTAAGGGGCTAGTTTTGGCCCAAAGATATGGGCCTGAGCTGGCATGCATCGATCTTTGTGCTAGAAAATACCACATATGTAAGCTCTACCTAAATATGAACATATTCCTGTGATAACCCTTTGTGGGGTTCTTCCGATTGCCCCTTTGGATTCTTCAAGTTGCTCGGAGCGAGGCGGAGCGGTTGGCAAAAAAATGCCTTTGCTCTTAGGGACACGCTTATTGGTCAATCCTTGCTTGTTCAGGTATATCCCCTATCATGACAAGTTAAAATAAGATAAGATGTATGTATAGATGCTATGAATGATGTGCATTACTGACATTTTCCTTGGTTTGCAGGATTTCTTGGGCCTTTTACTATCAGATATCAATGTGGCCCGACGGAGATATGAGGAGGAGACAGTAGCACTTCGACGTCATGCAAGCGACCTTGAGGGTCAATTGAAGGCTGCTGTCCATGAGTAGAGGAGTAATTAAAATTTAGATTGCGCGCACCCCAGTAGTACTAGCCGCAGAGGAGTGAAGATGTCGGCTAGTCGGTGCCCGCCTACTATTCCTGAGGAGTCCAGTAGCATTCTAATGACTGAGGATAGGGGTGAGGACAAAGATATGGCTAATCGATGGCTCGTGGATGACCTGAATGTCTCCTCTCATCCATCCAGTGGTAATGGGATGGTTTAGATAGCTATTTAGTTCTTTTTCTTTTCGCTTTGGTTTGTATGCCCTTGATACATTAGCTTTGAATAATTTGGATTGTGACTTGATTTTGGTTTTATTAGGCTACGTGTTTGGGATGTTTGGATGCCTTGCGCCTTTGGGCTTTTATTTTGAATAAAATGGATTTGTGTTTGATTAGGTTCTAGAAATGAGTTGCATGGCTATTTAAAGGTTTTTGCTTTTGTCAGAATTAGTGAAGATGGTTCTGATGTTGCTAGGAAATTCTCCCATATCGCCGGCGGTATCAAGTGATATTACCCCATCCTTGCTCCATATCACCGGCATCATTAATATCGCCGGTGACATCACTTGCCTAGAAATCCAATTTCAAACATTTTGCCAAATTCAGCCATGGCATGCCACAACCAGCAACTACGGGGCTTTCTGCAAAGCTTGGGAAATGTGGACCAGAAGAAACTAGAGAAATTCAGGCTTCTCTTTTGGTATCTTTATTCCTTTTGATTTTTATTATTTTTTTCTGCCCTTTTTTTTGCTCTAACTTTTGCATAGACTGCCCCAAGGGGTTTTCAATCTATCGAGTCCTGTCTTCATTTTTGCCTGGATCGCCCTTTTTGGGTTTTCAATCCAGCAGACTTGTTTTAACTTTTGTATAGACCTAGATGTTTTTAGTATATCCGGATTTTCAAAATGAAATACTGATGAGCTTGGAGCATCTTCAATTAAGCTTACTTTTGATGTCTCCTTCCCTTGTTCGCCAGGCATTCATACAATCACAAGCGTAGAGGTTTCAGTATAAAAGACACTTTTATTGAATGAATTTAATTTCAGTACAAGATGTTGGCAGTCATTCCATTAATCAAACTCCCGATGTTAACCAGCCTTTATAGATTTTCAAGTTAACATCTCACTATTCTTCTCAGGTGCCCTAATTTTTGCCTAAACCGCCCTTTTTGGGTTTTCAGTTCAGCGGGCGATATTGACTCATCCCCTAATTTTTGCACGGCCAGTTTACAAAATAGCGACCGTCAGGTGTCACCCTAATTTTTGCCTGATTAATAAAAGACCGAAAGGCGGGGGAATATCATATTTATTTTTTTGTTGTCCCACTTTTTCTGATTTATTTCTTTTGATTAGGCGTAACAACACTTAAGCCTATCCTAGTTGACTAGGTCGATGAACTCGCTCTTGTTCGTGCTCATGACATTGATTTTCCTAATCATTCGGTACCGCCTTTGGCCATATGGCAGCCTTCTCAACTTGATCTAAACTCCTTCTTAACGACGGTGTTGGAAGGTTCCAGATGCTTTAATGCCGGGTCTATGACTTTTGGCGAGGGTGTTAGGTATTTGACTTGCTATTTTAGGCTAGGTTGTGCTTTTGCAGATTCTTCAAGGTTTTTAGTGTCCGTTTGGTTATCATAGTGGATCACCCGATTCATTCTGGCCTTTAAAGTTACATCGGGTAAACTGGCCACATTGCGAGGAGTTTAGTTTGTGGGAGCTTTGGTGCTCGCAATATGCCCTCTTGATTGGTTCAATTGCTGTTCTAATTGCTGTTATGACTGTTCCTTCAGTCTGTAATTTGTATAGTCCTTCCTGATTAGGACTGAATTTTCCATTTGCACTAATGGTGGAGGGTTTCAACTGTATCTTGTTTCCATAAATTAAATGACATTTGGTTCAGGGGACTTTTGGCTAGTGCCTTTGAAAGGGTGAATGGTAGCTTGTTTAGCTGGTTTACTTGACAGGCTATTTTACAACTTCGGATATGTGATTGGCCTGTGACTTGTGGGATAGAGATATTTGCTCTCATACTTTATGCTCTTGACGGTGGTTGACCTCATTGGAGCTGATCTTTGTTGCTTGAGGTGTTTGTAGTGGGTTGAGATGTTTCAGGTGAAGATGTGTTTCTTTGCAAGTTTGGTCATTTCCTTAGCAGTGACATTGGTGTAAGATTTAGCTATGGTGATGGAGGTCAGGGTTCACCAATCGTTTATGCCTCCACACCAAGGATGGCTAAGGAGCAAACAAGTTTTGGACAAGGTTTGAGAAGGGAAAAGGGTGGGTGGGCAAAAATGTATGCCGTGATTTTTTCATTTCAGGGAACTAGTTAGCACTACCTTGTTGCTCAAAGGTGCACTGTTATAAGGTTGCCGAGTTAATTCTGGAAGAGACCCATGGTGTTCAATAATCTGGCTATTGATCTGGGGGCTAAGCAAAGGCATTATCACGGTATTTAAGAACTTTATTATCTCATATGTGTTTGACATGAGTTGAATTATTAGAAATGATTACCACTTGAGAGCGTTCATTTATACTCGAATGAATTTCATGTAGTAAAATATCCTGAATACTAGAAGCATCATGCATTTGTTCATATAAATGCGTGGATCAAAAGGTAAAAAATGACATAATTAACAAAATAGCAGTTGCTCATAGAGCTTAAAGTTTGGTACATGAAAATGTGCAATAAAACAAAGCGAACAAATCTAAAGATTACAAATTAAGGCTTTTCATCCTCCATAGGCGAAGGGTCTTTGGTGTTGATGTCAGTGGCGAGCTGAGTCTCATTATGCTTGGTACTGGGTAAGGTGTCTCTCACCTAACTTGACTCCCCGGTGAGGACCTCGGTGAACTGCCTCACGGCCTTGATCATCTGGTTCTTTGCTTCACTTTGACCAAGCTTCTTTGCTAAAACTGTGATGGCTTTAATCATGGTGGCCATAACCTCCTTGGCTTCTTCATCAATTGACTCTTTATCCTCATCATCGCAGTAAGATTTTTCTTTGCCCTTAGAACAGATGGCCTTGATGAGTTCCTGTGGCCCATTCCCTTATTTAGGTAACCCTGGATTAATCACCCCAATTTGGTCGTCAAACTATGGCAGGGGGGAATTCATTTTGCTAGGGTCCTTTTGGGTTCCATAAACTTCTTATCCCTTATCAAACATTGTATTGCATTGAGTAGGGCCTTACATTCATTAGTGCGGTGACCTGGAAAGACATGATATCTAGAAAAGTTTTTCCTTTCGTCTCTTGTAGGGGGTTTGTACTCACAGATAGATTTGAGAAGCCTGTCCTTTCTTAGGCCAACAAATATCGCATTCAGAGGTAAAAAAATCCATAGGTTTATGCTACCCGCAGGACTGCTATTAGTTGGGTAGCGGAGGTTGAGGTTAGCTTTTGAGAGGTCTTCTTGCCCATCCCGACCTGAGAGGAGGATGTGCTTGTTCTATCATCGCCAGTTAATGAGCGCATATTGGTGTTCTTGGAAACCTGCTGTTTCTGATCATAATTAGCTGCTATCAACTGATGTAAGAGGGCTTTGACTTTGGGTGTTATGCTCAGAGACTGCATAACCTGGTCGTAATAAGGAGGTGTCGAGGTTGTGGGGAGCATAAATTACGACGGAGTGACCAATGTCAGAGGCAATATGCCAGAGAATGATAGAAGAATTGGACTCTGGGCTCCTTCCCTTTGTTTAGGGTAAGCGGTTGGTGGTGATTGCCAGAGCATTTCACAATCAAGTGTCATGCTTGGAGATGGCATGACCTGATCGGAGTTCTAGGTTTCTAATGCTTGCTTGATGGACATCTGTATAGCTTTCTGAATTAGTTCCCGAATGATGTTTTGTAACTAATTCGAGTTCAAAAACTAGATGATAGCAATGGCAATTTCGGACCCAACAGGCTAAGGGTGATCTCCTGTTCCCAAGGCGGGCGGAGGACCAATCTATTCTTTGAGTAAGCCAAAGTTGTCATTGTGAGGAAGAGACATGGCTGGTTACGAAGGACGGGATTTTGGTAGGAAGGCTATTTAGGATCATGAACCATAGGTCAGACCATGAATGGGTTGTAAATGGTATGGATGGTATGCATGTGTTTTTTTTTGTTTTTTTTTGGGAAGCGGCACGTGATATGTATGGTTGCACGTAGATGTGGTTAGCGATGATGCGGTGGCTTATCCCTCCAACATTTGTGGGACGTTTGTATCTCGCGCCATACATAGTGATATGTGGTGACGTAATGGAGTCCTATACATGTTGCTAAACTTCTTCCATAGGCGGAAGTAGTAAGGGTAAGTTGATTTATTTTTTAGCTCTTGAGGCCGATGCATGGTGATGCATGAGCATACAAATCGTCCCCCTTCCAACCTTATGACTCCCACGTAACATCTCTTTGGAAGGATGGAGTTTTGGCTTCTTCACCGGTAATGGTGGGAGAAGTGCATCCCAATTATTTTGATTGTTTGGGTAATCCTAACGGATGAAGTGCTAAGGCTTTTTCTAATGCGGCTTTAGTATAGGGTTGTTGATGTAGAAGGTTCTCATTTACCTTGATTCCATGTTACTCAACCACTCCCCAAATAGGTGCGATCGCAGGAGTTTACGTGTTGGTTAAAACGAGTGATCCACTAGCTAGGTATCCTCAATTCTAATAGGGTATGAGTGATACTTTTGCGAGCTTCTCGGGTAAAATGGGGCACCTAAAAAATTACCGAACTATCTACACGCGTGTTTAAGGATAAAACGTTATAAAAAAGAATGAAGTTTTAATTTGGCCAATGATTTCAATACATCATCAAAATCCTTTAAACTTAATGAAAATTTAAGTTCAATTTTAAAGAGACAGATCCCCAGCAGAGTCGCCACTGTGAGTGGATGGCCTTTTTCCCGCCAGCGAGGACCACATGAGATGCGTATCATGAGGGGCGGAAAAGTAATTATGCATTGTGAAGCATGCTGAGGGATATATCCTCATTTTAGTGTGATAAAAGCACTGATATTGATGTTGAATTTAAGTCCAATTTAGGTGTTAAAGGATACGAGATTGAAATCCCGTTACATAAAATAGAGTCGCCACCCTGTTCAGCTCAATCGGGAAATTTTGGTACGATTTTCCCATCAGGTGGTAGACCATACCTTAAGTAGAGATTCCGAGTTTGGATGATGTTATCTATTTTTCATTAGGCCAAGTTAAAATATTCCATTCTTTCTTAATCAGTTTTAATCCACCATATTTATTGGTGTTTTCGGTTTATATGTTGTTTTCATGTTTATCAAGATTTGAAGCGATAAATAAATTATTATAGTCATCCAAAAGTAAATGCAAAAATTGAAATTATTACAGGGCTTTCAAATCCTATATATTCACTATGCAATACATAAAATATCCGAAGGCCTAATATCCATCTAACCAAAATCTACCTGCAGAAAACTGTTAGCACGGATATGGCATGTCGTACGAGGTGTATCACTTAGCATGCATAGTTAGTGGACCCCAAGTTAGTGTGAACATGGCATATTCATTTGTTAAGTTAGAAAGCCCAATTGGATGGCTAAAAATGAGATTTGAATGGTATTTGAGGGAAAATTCCATTTTAACCAAATTTTAGACTTGATCATTGTTTTAACTGGATTATTAGTGAAAATGCCACATGGTATGAGGTGGGGTCTATTTTCAAAAGATTTTGGACCTTTGTCGTTGCACTGTATAGCTTAGCTTTGGGAACGTAACTAGGTCCAAAGAATAAACGAAAAGAAAATAGCTATCCAGAAAGTCATGTCGCCGGTGGGATGATTGATACCGCTGGCGGCATTAGTGATGTCGCTAGTGGTATTAGTCAGGCAGGCAGCTTACATGATTTTTTGGATACCATAAAGAAAGGGTCCTATAAGAAGATGAGGCCACTGGGGGAAGTGGTGTTGCTAGTGGTATCAATGATGCCAGTAGCGACATGGTTGATACCGCTGGTGATATCAAATGCCCCCGGCGACTTCAGCTTCTTACAGCAGCAGCAGCAGGTAACGGTAAAAAATGATTGAAATCCCAAAAAACGAGCACAAACAGCAAACAACAGCAAAACAAGCAAGAATAATGCCAAAGAGCTATGAGACTCAGAATTTTTACCTCGGGGCCGTGAATCCACCTTTTCGTGAACCAAGGAACACCTCTAGGGAGCTTGTAATGGTGATTTTTATAGTAGATTTAAGAGTTTAAGTCTCTAAATTCCTATTAAGTTGATTTTAATCCTAAAGTCTACTGATTTTAAATTGTAACTAAGAGAATCAAAGAAGCAAAACCAAGAAAAATGGATTAGAATCCCTTTTCTTACCTTTTCTCCCCCTTATCTCTCTAAAAGTGAGCTTTCTGACTCTAAAACTATAGGTTAAAATATTTGATATCTGTTGTTGTTTCTCCCGTCCTCTTTTGAAACCCTTAGGTGTGTTTTTATGGGCAAGTATGGGAGGTCTTCTAGACCTTTCAGTAATTTTCACTGAAATGACAAAAAAAGAGACCGTCCAAGGAAGAAGAAGAAAGCATTCTACGGAAGCCCGAATTGGCCATGTCGCCGGCGACATGGTGATACCGCCAGCGGCATGAGCAATACTGCTGGCGCCATCAGCTTCCTTTAGGCTGACAGCCAGCAGGCCCACAAGCCTAAAAAGCTGCCAAAGGTGTCAAAAAGCTGGTCAAAAGGCATCTTTTTGAATTTTAATGATATTTTAATGGACATTTAGATGTTAGTTTAATTTTGGGTGCAAATCATCGGTTCAAGCTCTTACCGGACGCGTTATCGGACACGCCGAACTAAATTCTTACGAGAAATAAAATTTGTGGGGAATTTTCTATTGGTAATAAAAACTCTATAGAATTTTTATTATAAGGGATAAAATCGGGAACACGTCATCATCATCTCGCAAGAGGGATAATAAAATCCCATGCTCACAATAATCTACTTCAATGAAGCCTTGAAGTGTGAAATTCCTATTACTAGGATACTATAATCCAACTTCAGTGGTTCCTAGGATATATCTAAGGATTCTTTTCACTTCCTTGAGGTGTGAATCCTTAGGATTTGTATCTTGCATAGTAGCAAACTATATAATGTATGTTAGGCCTGCTAGCTGTCAAGTACAACAGTGATCCAATCATTCCTCTATAGAGCTTCTAATCTACTTCTTCTCCTTTATAAACTTTTTATAGGACTGTATCTGACCCTATAGGAGTGGACATTGGCTTGCTTTTATCCATTTTAAACTTCTTTAGAATTTCCTTGGTGTACTTGGATTTATTGATGAAAATCCCATCCGTACTCTACTTGATCTATAGACCAAGGAAGAAATTAAGTTCTCCCATCATAGACATCTTAAACTCATTCTACAATTGAGTGCTAAATTCTTCACGCATCTTCTCAGCTCTTGCTCCAAAGATGATGTCATCAACATAAATTTGGACTAGAATCACATCATTCTTCTTCTTCTTGATGAAAAGAGTTGTATCAGCCCTGCCCCGGATATACCCCTTGGATATGAGAAATGTAGTGAGTCTCTCATACCAAGCTCTTGGTGCTTGCTTCAATCCATAAAGGGCTTTCTCGAGCTTGTATACATGATCTAGATGCTTTGAGTCGTCAAACCCAGGTGGCTATTTGACATAGACTTCTTCTTGAATGACTCCATTTAGGAAACTTTTGACATCCATTTGGAACAATGTGAATCCCATGAATGATGCGAAAGCACACTAAATCCAGATTGCCTCCAATCTTACTATGGGAGCAAAAGTTTCTTCAAAGTCAATGCCTTCTTGCTGATTGTACCCTTAGGCAACCAATCTTGCCTTGTTTCTTACCACCACTATAGATTTATCTAGCTTATTCCAGAACACCCATTTTGTGCCACTGATTGACTTCCCTTTTGGTGGTGCAACTAGATCCCAAACATCATTTCTGGTGAACTGATCTAGTTCTTCTTGCATTAGCAACATCCAGCTTTCATCTCCTTCATCATTTGATTTAATTGTCCTCTGGTTCTTACTGGATTTTGGACATCATCTAGCATGGCTTCTACGGGATGATTTCTATGAGTTCGGATTTCTCTTTAAAGATCAACATGCTGGTCTAGAGCTTTTTCCTCAACTACTTTAACTTCTTCTTGACTAGAAAGTTTATCTTATAATGATTAAGATAACCTTTTGGACTTTCTGAGTTGAGAATAGCTCCTCCATCTTCTTTCTTATACTTTTTGATTTGGAAGGTATCTGGAATCTGCACTTGTTCTTTATCTCCAGTGTTTCTAGCCTTCGGAGTTAAATCTTCTGGATTTGAATTTCTTCTACCTACATGGTTAGTCTTTTCAAAATCTACATGTATAGAATCTACCATAGTTTGGGTTCATTTGTTATTGACTCTCAAAGCTTTGCTATGTGTTGAGTAGCCAAGGAAAATTGCTTCATCTGACTTAGGATCAAATTTTCCTAATTGCTTTCTATCATTTAGGATGTAGTATTTACATCCAAAGGCTTTAAAATACCCAATTTTGGGTTTCCTTTCCTTCCGGATTTCATATTGGGTCTTTTCTAAGGTCATTCTAATGAGAGCTCTATTTATGATGTAGCATGTTGTGTTTACGGCCTCACCCTAAAAATATCTAGGCAGATTGTTCTCACTTAACATTGTCTGGGTCATTTTAACTAAGGTTTTATTTTTCCTTTCAACAACCCCATTTTGTTGAGGTGTATGAGGAGCAGAAAAGTTATGCTCAATGCCGTTAGAGTCACAAAATTCAGCAAAGTGCTTATTTTTAAACTCACCCCTATTATCACTCAGGATGTGTGTAATGCTTATTCCTAGTTCTACTTATATCCGGATGAATATTTTTGAGAATTGGTCAAAGGCCTCATCTTTTCTGGCTAGCAAAGCAACCCAGGTAAAGAGAGAATAATCATCCACAATAACCATGGTGTATTCTCTTTTACCTAAACTCAGTGGTTTGATTGGACCAAAGAGATCAATATGCAAGAGTTCAAGAACTCTTTTGGAAGGTATGTATAAGATGGAAGGTAAGCTTTTCTGATGTTATTACCTAATTGACATGCAATGCATATGTGATCCTTATCAAAAGCTACCTAAGGCAAACCCACAACCAATTCCTTTTTGGCTAATTTGGACATGAGGTTCATGCATACACGTCCCAACCTCCGGTGCTATAGCCATGATTCTTCTTCTTTATACACCAAGCATATATTCTTTTTCTCATTCTTAATGTTAACTTAATAAACACTATTTACTCTAAATGCATGAAGAATGAGTTGATTTGACTTACTATCATAGATTGAGCATCCTCCAGAGTCAAAGGTGACTTTTCTTCCTTTATCACAGAATTGTGCTACACTAAGCAAGTTGACTCTCCGAGCTTTCCGAAATGTCAAGAATCGCCTTAATTGGACAACCGTAGTGAAAGATATAGGCATTGGAAGCTAAAACCCTAAATCTGCCCTAAACCTAACCCTAATTACCTAAAAAAACCCCTAATAGCCCTTATTGCTACCACCACCGCCGGCGGCAGCGGCAATGGCAGCCTGCCCTCCGGCGATGGTGGCCGCCACTACTATAGCGGTCACCGCCGCTGTGGTAGCATTCAACGCTACCCTTTGTAGCGGTGAACGCTGTTGGGGTGGCCACCCTCATTATGGCCACCCCGCTGCCCGTGGCAGCAGCCACCGCCACCATTATGGCGGTGGCCGCTACTGTCACGGCGGTGGCCGCTACTGTCACGGCGGTGGCCGCTGCTATTACGGCGGTGGCCGCTGCTGTCACGGCGGTGGCCGCTGCTGTTACGGCGGTGACCGCCACTCAGATGGCGGTCACCGCCTTGACAATGGCGGTTGACTTGGCACGGCCCACTTTCTTTTTTTTCTCTCTCCTCTCGAGATTAGGCCATGTGTTTTTCCCGAAAATTCACCTAAGTCGGTGGATTTTTGTGTGTGAGGGTATTTAAACCAATTTTAGAGAGAGAGAGAGAGGGGACTTTTTTTCAGTTTTTAGAAGGGAGAAGTGATTTTAGAGAGAAAAATCAAGAATAAGAGAGAGAAAATGATGAACTAGAGAGAGAAAGCTTAAGAAAAGCTAGAATCCGGGTTTAATCCTTTCTAATATTGATTCTCAGTTGTTCTTAGGCTTGATCTCGTAGCTTAAACGCTAAAATCAGTTAGAAATCATAGGTTAAAACGGATTAAATAAGGTTTTAGGGACTTTTTCTCAAATACCACCCAAAACAATCAGTCATTATTTTCGTCGCTATTTTCATCACTGTTTCCGTCGGAAAATCACCAAAAGCTTGCCCAACGTCCGATTGGAGTCTCCCGAGTTAGATTCACGGCCTAGAGGTAACAAAACTGAGCTCCCTTGATCTTTTATTTCATTTTATTGTCTATTGTTGCTATTCTTGCTACTTTTGGTGTTATTTCTTGGTTTTTCCTTGGAGTTCTTGGAAAGCTGTCGGAAAATAGTTCGACCTCTATAGGGATAGCGTTCACCTCTACCCCTATAGCCTTTGCCGCTACTGTTATAGCGGTGAAGGCTATAGCTATGGAGGAGAACTCCACCCCCATAGAGGTCCCGTTAGTTCTCGCGATTTTTGGGTATTTTCTTACCTAAATCCATGAAATCGACATTATTTGAGTGTTTTAAGTCTAGATCTATTGAAATATAGTTGATTATGACTTAAAACTTCAATGATTTCGAGTTTATGGATGCCAAAACACTAATTTTCCCCTTTAAAAATGGTTTGGCGCGACAAAGGCTATAGCGAAAGCCTTCATCGCTGCCGCTATAGCCTTCACCGCTGCCACTGTAGCGGTCAAGGCTATAGCAGTGGCGGTTAAGGTTGTCGCTAAAGCCTTTTGCTGCTAAAAACTATTTTTAGCCCTTTTTTGCCTTTTTCTTGCATTTTTGACCCCGATTTCAGCCTAAAAAAATTCTAAAAACTCACAAATAATATAAAGCTGTATTTATTCATTTTATTCTATCTTTAAATTCTATTTTTATTTTTGTTTGATTTAATATGCATTTAAATGGCTTAAAAATAGCGTTTTTGCTAGATAAATCTATATAAATTGTTTTGCACCAATTAAAAATCTCAAAAATATTCTGTACATATTAAATCTGATTTTGGGATATTTAGTTAATTTATTTCACCCTTTTTGGGTTGTTAAATAATTAATAAATGCCCAAAAATTACACTTTTGTCCCTAAAAATTCAAAAATACGTTTCGTCCGTTTATTTCTTTATCGCTTTATTTATTTCCTCGCATTAGAAAAATGTATAGGTGTTTGTAAAGCCTTGTAATAATTTTATTTTCTTGCTTTATTTATTTATCGCTTTTCGTGTGATGTATGGCATATAAATCAAAAACACCAAACAATAATTGGATTAAATCGCATAAGAACTAAGGTCACGTTTATTAAAATATAACCGGCTTGATTTAAAAATTGAAAATTAAGCAACATCATCTGGACTTAGAATCTCTGTCTTAAGGTACGGTCTAACCACCCTGTGGGAATATCGTACCCAAATTCCCGGTGGAGCTTAACCGGGTGGCGACTCTGTCTCAAAAGACGGGATTCTAAATCTCGTATCCCTTAATATGTAAATTGGAAAAAATTTCAACTTCAACATCGCTTTCATTATTCATTTTCATCATGCTAAAATAAGGATCATCCCTTAAGCCCGCTTCGCAGCGCTCATTGTTTCTACGCCTCACGCCAAAAAGCAATAAAGCTTGTCGTGCGCGTGGGGGGATCGGGGGTCGTCGGCTCACAGTAACCATTTTTTAATCTACATAATTTAGTAATATGGTTGTTTTTCCCACAAAACCTGCACCCTTAGATGGGTCTGCTCTGCTCATGCTTCTTCTGGATCTTCTTAAGATCCTCCTTTCCGTAGTTTCCAATATATCCAGCTTCTTGTATACTTATCTTTCTGGAGTGTGTCTGAAAGCTGGTTGGAGGTGCAACTTCCTCTTTATAATTCTTTCTTTGCTTGGTAGGTTGCTCACTTGATACAACCTTAGCTTTTCCTTTTTAAGCAGCTCTGAATCTCTGTGCTTGAGGTTGCTTGCACTGTTCTTTCCTTTAAATTTGGGGGCAACATATTCTTTTTATTTATTGGTGCTGCTTGCCCTTGATTTCTCCTCTTTTATGGAGTATCTGATTTCCTTCTAGATGCCTCCATCACCAGGGTTAGCTCCCTATCTAGCCCTGTCAAGTTAGCACTTAAGATATGAACTTGTCTACTTAGGAAATTCTCTTCCATTGCATCCATATGCTTTGTGGTTCTTATCAGGTTGATGTCTTGAGAGATTGCTTTAGCATCTTCAGCTAGCTTATCGTTGTATGGATTTTATGGCTTTGGTGTTCTTCCTCACATTGTTGATTACCACCTTTAAGGCTCTAGCAAGATTAAGGTTAGAAACAGAATTAGAGTGAGATTTTACCTCTATATTGGTTGTCTCTGATTCTGAATCCTCAATTTGCTTAGTACCTTGCTCGAATGGATTTCTTCCTGATTGCTTTGCTTATTGATCAATCAGTGCCATGAACGCGTAATGAGTAATCTCCTCTTCTTCTTTTGAGGATGAACTGCTACTCTCTTCACTATTGCTCTATATGGGCACCGTAGCTTTCTTCTTATATTTCTTTTCCCTTTTTAGCTAGGGGCATTTGGTTTTAAAGTGCCCTTTTTCTCCACATTCAAATCAGGGAGCCTCTTTTTTGGATCTTTCTTTTCTTCTAGAGCCTTTCTAGGCTTATACCTTCTTGAGGTGCCTTCCTTGGGCCTTTTTTATTTATATTTTCTTGATCTCCTCCTATCCTTTTTCTTTAGTAATTTATCAAAATACTTGGCTAGCATAGCCATATTTTCTTCATTGTACTTTGATTCCTTTGGTAACTTATCTTATCCAGAGGAGACTGATCCGGCAGAATCTGCTTTGAGTGCAATGGTCTTCTTTCTTTCTTCAAGCTTTTTCTCTTGTTGGCTGTATCTCTCCAAGGGTAACTCTTGAGTTAGAATATTACCAATGAGTTCGTCATAACTATAGAAGTTTAAGTCATGAGCTTCTTTAATGGTAGTATTTTTGTTGTCCCATTACTTGGTAAGACTCCGGAGTATTTTCTTGACCATATCTACTTCTGAGATCTCCTTCACAAGCCTCTTCAACTCATACTCTAGATTAGTGTATCTAGTATTCTTACGGCTGATGGATTCTTTGGGCTCCATCTTGAAGGATTCTAGCTTTTATTATAGTAGATCAATTTTGGCTTCTTTGACCTTGTTTGTTCCTTCATAGGTTACTATTAGTCCCTATGCTTACACTTACTAAGTCTAAGGGGGGGGGGAATGACTCACTCAATAACTTATAAAACTTTTTTTATGATATTAATTGGCTCTGCTGAGTGAGGTCAGCTGGTTGAGAGAAATAACTGGAAATTGCGAGTAAGTAAAGAACACAGAGATTTTTATACAGGTTTGGCAACCTGTGCTTACATCTAGTCCCCAGAGAGTGTCTCGGCTTTAATTCACTAATCTCAACTCCTTTACCCTAGGTAGAGAAGCCTTTCATAAAATCCCCAATTATAGAAAGTACCCTCCAATTTGGCATCGCTCACCCGCTAACTAGAATACCCTCTTCTATCAGTAACTCCAAAGTGTTTAAATAAGATATGGATTCAACTTATAGAAATGTTGATCTAGTCACAAATGATCTATATTACAATCAATTGATCTATGCTATTCTCTCTTATTCTAAGTAGATTGTCACTGAGTTGTGCTTTTCTTACTAGAAATCATTAAAACTTGTAATTTTGGCAGAGTTTTAGCTTATGGGAAATTCAGGTGTAATCACCAAGTTCTAGTGCTTGCCTTTTTTCTCCTTTTATAGTTGGATAGAGAAAATAGCTGTTAAACTTATCTTGGCATCTTCTAAAGTTGGTAGCTCAGTAATTCACCCATTGCTTCTTTAAATCAATCCGTTAAGAGATAGAATCGCACCGTTGTGAAATACATTTCAAACTGATAGATTAAAATTCGAGCTTCAATTTGAATCCTTTGCCGTTTAACGCCTGCCTTCCATTAGAGAGAACTTGCGCTGACTTGCCATGTGTCTTCATCCCATTCCCTTTGGTTTTCTAACATGTTACAAAGCACGCGATACAAGGTTGGTAGATCTGCTGAATTACCCAATTGCAGCTTTGCATTGGAAGACTTTGTCATTTTCTTCCTAAAACTCGGTCTTGTCGAGGCACTAATTCTTTTTGTCTTTTTCTCATTAATGTTCCAACAAAAAGCAACACTAAAAGCAATGATACCTTTTTACCTTAAATGGTAAAGTCAACAGTGTGGATAGACATAGAGTAACTCAGCTGGAATGATAAAATGAAATGTACACAGCTAAAAAAATCTAAATATCAAGTGCTGAGTGAATAATACTAAGAATGTGGCTATGTAAGTACTCAGCCCAGAAACCACTCAAACTCAAACTAAATAGCTAGGTCAGCGGAGACTTGAAATTCTACCCTTGAATTTACTAAATCCCTTAAGACCATAGACTATTTATTTCAACATCATTATTGATTTAATTATCACAAAATGAACTTAATTGTTATGATCAAAACTTAAGCACAACTGAGTCATCCACTGAGTTAGTCCTAACTCATGCATGGTTTAACAATCTCCCCTATTATGATGAATGGCAATTAACTTAGCGAGAATTAAATCAATAAGATATTTAGATCAGAGTTACCTTGAACTCATGATTGATATGTCTTTTGCTCAGCATCTCTAATCTGCTCAGAGTGAATGCTAACTCCCCCATAATACTTGAATCTTTTGAGTTCAGCATCCCTCACAAATTCTCATATATTTCGGCGAATGATCAGAGGATATGTATATATCAGAATAATATATAAAGTTAAGAAGATCTTAACTTAGAACAGAAATTGTAATCTTACATTAATATTAACTTAAGTACAGATAATAAAGAGTTAATCTATACTAAGTTTTACATTTGAGTACTACAGATTACATAAAATCTATTTTAATCTTTAAGCATTGGTGGGGATCCCTAGTTGGCTCTTCTCTCCTCAAAAGCTTGTTGATCCCACTTGGTCTTCTTTTCTTTAGGCAGGGTAATGTCCTTGCCTTTCCTCTTCCTAGTCTTAGTATATTCTCTCTGAATGCGCTCCAGGTCCTTAGACAAATTATAAGAAAATTCAGCAATCCTGTGATCTCTTTCCCTTTCTTCATTCTCATGCTTCTTGTGATCCTTCTACCCCATTGCCATTGTATCTAATATGGCCTGAGTTTGCTGATTAAATGAGCTCAGAGACTCTTCAAGTGATTCTAGCTGACCATAGACATTGGATGAGAAATTCTGTACTAGCAGCTCATAGATTTCTTGAGATATAGCCTCTTGTTCTCCGAGAAAGGTGAATAAGCCTACCAAAGCATGTGATTGAGATAAATTGACCTGATATTGAGCATTCAAACCTACTTTGGACACCTGGGTGAGACATGCTATTGCTTTAGCTTTGTTGTTTTCTCTGAGAATGCGCTCTAGTATGGGAGTGCTTCTAATATGAGTAGATACTTCATTATGAATCTTATCTAGGGCTTCTCCATCATTAAGGACATGAGCTTGAACTTGCTTGATTTGGTCTCTGATGTGACCAAGTTTTTGTTGAAGATTAGGCTCCAGTTCAGCATCAGTCATCATAATATCACTACTCAGAGCATGTGAAATGTTAAGCCTCTTCAAGGCGTTTAGCACAACTCCCTCTGAGTTCTTGACACCTTCTAGCATCGCGTCCTTTATTTTTTACAGCTCAGTGTATAACCCATGATGCTTGGTTACCACTGTGATTAGAGCATCTAATCCATCTATAACTGCATTCAAGTGAGTTATCTTTTCATCATTCTGTTTGCTTAATATGCTATAACCATCTAGCACTTTCAACATAGCTTCAAGTAGGGGATTGAATTTGCCTATCATTGAATTGCAAAAATCCCTTTCATCGTTCAGCTCTTTGCAGTTGCTTTTATATATCTTAGTGATCTGCTTCTTTAGCTCTGCAACCTCCATCTTCAAACTAGTTGTTTGCCTACCTGCAATAGATAACAAGGGAAAAGCATGGGATACTAATGCCTTCACCAGAGAAAATTGGATAGGTACTGGTTTGACATGGGCCTTCATTTGCTCAATAGCGTCCATGAACCCTTGCACTAGCTCAATAACCTTTGCAATCTTCCTCAGAATTTCCTCAGACATCAATGATTTTGCTATCTTAGCATCAATCTTTGCATCAGTCCTCAGTCCTCGAAACCTTTCTCTTCCCAACCTCCTTATGTCTCCTAGTAAAGCAGTATTTAGATTAAATTGGGGTTGTGGTTGAGGTTCTTATGGTGGTTGTTATTGTTCAGGAATCTCTTTAGTAATTAGAGGTCCTCTAACTAGAGGGTATCCTTCTAAAAATAGTGCTTCTCGTACTGGAGATCTTATGGGAGAGAGATATGGGATGATGGCTGTTTGGTCAGAGAGTTGGTTAGTGGGTTGGTTGATTGGGCTAGAACTGGATGTGGATGATGTTTGCTTATCTGGTATGGGTATGGCAGAAATTGGAGTAGGTGAGTGTGGTGTTTGGGTATATGTGTTTGGGAAAGTAAAGAAATATTCATCTTCCTTCTCCTTCTCCTTTACAAAAGCTTCAACAGCGGAGTCACTGACCTGAGTTTGAGAGACCTCAGCCAGCTGAGCTCCGTGCTCAACTACAATAGCTTCTTCCTCCTTATCCTCCAAATCTCCTTCACCCTCATCAATGACTACCTTCATTCTTTTCAACATCCCTCTTTTTCTCTCCTTCCTAGCCTCCTTGACTTCCTCAGCAGTCAAAGTGATACTGGCCAGAGTTTGGCTCATTAAATTCAACAGCTTCTACCTCTATCACATCATCTTCCTCCTCATGATCTTCCTTATTGTCTATTCCATCCAAAGCCCCTATCACTTCATCAACAACTTCTGTTACCTCCTTCTGAGTCAGATTAGCCATAGCTTTCTTCAAAACTTCTTCAATGCTAGTCTTAGGTTTGGCTGCTACTACTGCTTCTTCAGCCTTCCTCTTAATAGTCGCTTCAATCTCCTCCTACTTCCTTATTATTCTCTCTTTCTCAGTAGCCTTAAATCTCTTAACTTCTTTAATATTTTGGATAACTCTTGTCCCTTTCTTCACTATGAGCTTCTTCTTTAGCTGACCTACTTGGGAAACAGGAACTGATGTAGCTCCCTTTCCCTTTGTAGTCACCATATTTAGCTGAGTAGCTTTTGCTTTCCTTTTCCTCTCTCTCTTGAAGGAAATTTCTTCCCTCAACTCTTCCTCAGCTCTCTTCTCTTCCTCAATTTCCTTTTGAGTCAGTTCCTTCGTTTTATCTTCCTTAGCTTCCTTAGAAAATCTAGATTTCCTTGGAACAACAACTAGAACTGAACTCACTGAGCTTCCCTTCTTCTCCTTCTTAGAGTCCTTCCTGACCTCCTTCTTACTATCTTTCTTTCTCCTTTTTAATCTCTGAGTTTGGTTATTATTTCTAGCTCAGTTGCCAAAAAGGCATCTAGAGTCTGATCTTCCTCATCAGGTTTGATTCTCCTCATAGGTACAATATTATTGGCATCCTTCATTCTGACCTCACCTAGCTTTAGCTTGATGTACTTAGTATTTCTGGGCCTTTCTCCACATCTCAATCCACGAAAATGAGCATTACTCAGAATTCTTCACTCTATCACTATGAGTTTGATCTTGCTCTTCTATGCCCATCCTTCCATATCTAGCTCATACGCCCTATATATGTCCATGACTAGATGGCCATAAACCATGTGCTTGGACACTTTTAGAAACCTGTGCAAAATAGCCAAAGGCCAGTTGCTGCACATACCCTGAGTTAGAGCATAGACAAATACTCTCTCAAACTTTGAATAGCTCCCTGTAGAGCCTATCTTGGGTAGTAGAACTTTAGTGATGAGCTCATGAGCCTGCTTTCCTTCTTTAGAGAGCATAGATGTGATCAGTTCTCCTGCTTTGTAGTTATGAGGAACTTTATAATCAACAAGGATGTCCATATTCTCTTTATCTTTATCCTTCACAGCGCGCATTCTAAGTCCTCTTTCTCGCATTCTAAGTAACCCAGCGAGAAGCTTTCGAATTACATAAAATTTTCTTCCCATTGGGGTGGTTACAAACATATCCTCAAATCCTTCCACCATGTGAATTCCTTTGTAAAAGCGCTGGACGATTTGTTCATAGCAAACACTCAGAATCTCATAGAATCCTCGAAGATGGGGTTGGCGCGTCCATCTCCCAAACCATTCGTCACTAGAGAAATTAAGGATATCAATAATTGTTGGCTTATCTACTACAGTTCCTTCTATAGATTCCCATTCGGTTGGAATTTATCTTGTTCCTGCTAGAATGAACAAGTCTTCTTTGTCCTTTAAATTGATGGCTACTTAAGCCCAATGGTCTATAGTAGTAATCCAGAAAGCCTCACCTTTATCCCAAACAAAAAGATGAATATCAGAACTGGGTTTTGAATCTCTTCCTAATGTACTCACCATAAAGATTGCTTTGAGAAAGATGGAGAATTTAGGGATTTAGAGAGAAAATTGCAGAGAAGAGAATTTTGTTAAAGCAACCTTTCCTCTTTCTCAATTTCTCCTTAAATAGCTAAAGACTCTTCGCGCAAACCTACAAAGCTATGTGTTCAACTCATAATACATGGTCTCAAGATTCAGCGTTAGATTGCATAACATATATCATAGGATTAAAGAGGGCGAGAAACACGGGATAACTACTCTGAATATGGATCATTGTATAACTTGCTACCATTTCTATCAAGTTTAAATTTGAAAGATAACCGATGACAATTTAATGACCTGTCCAGAATTTGAGCCTAAAAAGAAATACTTAACCTTATTTACTAAAGCTTATAGTGTGCCTTAAATTGGCCAGCTCTGGAATAGGTCAGAGTGAGATGTATTTCTTCAAATTGGATTGGACATTCTGATAAGCTATCTTAGAATGTTGAATTGATCCTTTCCATTAGGCTCTGTGAATATGCCAGCTCGCTATTCTTCAGTTGGAATGTAGGTGAGCTTGACTTCTCCTTTTAGCACATGATCCCTTATGAAGTGATGTCTAATATTGACATGCTTCATCCTGCCATGTTGAACTAGATTCTTGGATAGGTTAATGGCACTCTTGTTGTCACACATGACTTCAAGACAATTTGACTTTATACCATAATCCTCCAGTTGCTGCTTGATCCATAGCAGTTGTGCTACACAACTTCCTGCAGCCATATACTTAGCCTCAACTATACTCTGAGCTACAAAAGTATGCTTTTTGTTGTACCATATAACTAAACAATCACTAAGGAAATGACAACCTCCTATGCTGCTTTTCCTTTCAAGTTTGACTCTTCCATAGTCAGCATCTATGTATCCTCTCAGAGTGAAGTCTGCATTACTTGGATACCATAAGCCTGCATCAATAGAGCCTAGAAAATACCTAAGAATTCTCTTAACAGCAGCTAAGTGAGATTCTTTGGGGTCAGCTTGATATCTTTCATAATAACATACAGCATATTGAAAGTCAGGTCTACTAGTAGTTAAGTAAAGTAGAGAACCAATAATACATCTCTAGAGCCTACTCTCTACAGATTTACCTTCCTCATCTCTACTCAGAATAGTATTAGTGGCCATAGGTGTTGACATTAGCTTGGCTTTATCCATGTCATACTTCTTGAGTACTTCCTTGGCATACTTAGCTTGGCTGATGAAGATCCTATCATCCCCTTGCTTGAATTACAAACCAAGAAAGAAATTAAGCTCTCCCATCATTGACATTTCAAACTCTTTCTTCATCTGCTGGCTGAACTCTTTGCATAGCTTCTCATCAGTCACACCAACATTGATTTCATCCACATCAATTTGGGCTACCAATACATCTTGATGCCTCTTCTTGATAAATAGAGTTGTATCTGCTTTCCCTCTGACATAACCTTTGCGAATTAAAAAGTTATTCAGTCTCTCATACCAAGCTCTTGGAGCCTGTGTCAGTCCATAAAGAGCTCTCTTCAGCTTGAAGACATGATTTGGATTTTTAGGGTCTTCATAACCTGGGGGCTGACTGACATAGACTTCTTCTCGAATATAACCATTTAGAAATACACTCTTCACATCCATTTTAAACAGCTTAAAGTTCATATGGGATGCAAAAGCATAAAGAATTCTTATAGCTTTAAGTCTTGCTACTGGTGTAAAAGTTTCTCCATAGTCAATGCCATCTTGTCGATAATAGCCTTGATCAACAAGTCTGCCTTTGTTTCTGACTACATTACCATCTTCATCTAACTTGTTTTTGAAAACCCATTTGGTGTCAATGATTGACTTGCCCTTGGGTTTTTCCACCAAATCCCAAACTTCATTTCTTTTGAATTGGTCTAGCTCTTCTTGCATTGCAATCATCTAGTTGACATCAAATTTGGCATCTTCAAACTTTTTTGGTTCAATCAATGATACAAATGCTGAATGGCTCATCATTTTGTTCAGCTGACTTCTAGTCAGCACTGGATTTTGCACACTATCCAGAATTTTGTCAACTGGGTGATCTCTCCTAGCTCTGACTTCTTTTGGTAGATCAGAATCATGTTCAACATGGCAGGGTGAAGCATGTCAATATTAGACATCACTTCATAAGGGATCATGTGCTAAAAGGAGAAGTCAAGCTCACCTACATTCCAACTAAAGAATAGTGAGCTGGCATATTCACATATCCCATTGGAAAAGATCAATTCAACATTCTAAGACAGCTGATCGAAATGTCCAATCCAATTTAAAGAAATACATCTCAGTCTGTCCTATTCTGGAGCTGACCAATTTAGGGCACACTATAAGCTTCAGTAAATAAGGTTAAGTATTTCTTTTAAGGCTCGAATTTTGGACATGTCATTAAATTGTCACTGGTTATCTTTCAAATTTATACTTGATAGAAACGGTAGCAAGTTATGAAATGATCCATATTCAGAGCAGTTATCCCGTGTTTCTCGCCCTCTTTAATCCTAGGATATACGTTATGCAATCTAACCGTTGAATCTTGAGACCATGGATTATAAGTCAAACATGTGGCTTTATAGGTTTGCACAAAGGGTCTTTAGCTATTTAAGGAAAATTTGAGAAAGAGGAAAGGTTACTTTATCAAAATTCTCTTCTCTACAATTTTCTCTCTAAATCCCTAAATTCTCCATCTTTCTCAAAGCAATCTTTATGGTGAGTACATCAGGAAGAGATTTAAAACCCAGTTTTGATAACATCTTTTTGTTTAGGATAAAGATGAGGCTTTTTGGATTATTACTGTAGACTATTGGGATTAAGTAGCCATCAATTTTAAGGATACAGAAGACTTGTTCATTCCAACAAGAACAAGATACATTCAAACTGAATAGGAATCTATAGAAGGAACTGTAGTAGATGAGCTAACAACTGTTGATATCCTCAGTTTCTCTAGTTATAAATGGTTTGGGAGATGGACGCGCCAACACCATCTTCAGGGATTCTTTGAGATTCTGAGTGTTTTCTATAAACAAATTGTCAAGGGATTTTATAAAGGAATTCACATGGTGGAAGGATTTCAGGATATGTTTGTAACCACCATGATGGGAAGAAAAGTTTATGTAACTCCAAAGCTTCTCGCTGGGTTACTTGGAATACGAGAAAGAGGACTCACAATATAGAGCTTTCTTTAGCTTGAAGACATGATTTGGATTTTTGGGGTCTTTAAAACTTGGGAGCTGTCTAACATAGACTTCTTCTTGAATATAACCATTTAGAAATGCACTCTTCACATAGATTTGAAATAGCTTAAAGTTCATATGGGATGCAAAAGCACAAAGAATGCTTATGGCTTCAAGTCTTGCTACTGGTGTAAAAGTTTCTCCATAGTCAATGCCTTCTTGTTGATTGTAGCCTTAAGCAACAAGTCTGGCTTGGGTTCTGACTACATTACAAACTTTATCTAACTTGTTTTTGAAAACCCATTTGGTGTCAATGATTGACTTGCCCTTGGGTTTATCCACCAAATCCCAAACTTTATTTCTTCTGGATTAGTCTACCTCTTCTTGCATTGCAATCATCCAGTTGTCATCAAATTCAGCATCTTCAAACTTTTTTGGTTCAATCAATGATACAAATTCTGAATGGCTTATCATTTTGTTCAGTTGACTTCTAGTTTGCACTAGATTTTGAACACTATCTGGAATTTTGTCAACTGGGTGATCTCTCCTTGTTCTAACTTCTTTTGGTAGATCAGAATCCAATTCAACATGGTAGAATAAAGCATGTCAATATTAGACATCACTTTATAAGGGATCATGTGCTAAAAGGAGAAGTCAAGCTCACCTACATTCTAACTAAAGAATAGCAAGCTAGCATATTCATAGAGCCCATCGGAAAGGATCAATTCAACGTTCTAAGACAGCTGATCGGAATGTCTAATCCAATTTGAAGAAATGCATCTCACTCTGTCCTATTCTGGAGTTGACCAATTTAGGGCATGCTATAAGCTTCAGTAAATAAGGTTAAGTATTTCTTTTAAGGCTCAAATTTTGGACATGTCATTAAATTGTCATCGGTTATCTTTCAAATTTAAACTTGATAGAAACGGTAGCAAGTTATAAAACGATCCATATTTAGAGCAGTTATCCCATGTTTCTCGCCCTCTTTAATCCTACAATATACGTTATGTAATCTAACCGTTGAATCTTGAGACCTTGGATTATGAGTGGAACACATAGGTTTGTAGGTTTGCGCAAAGAGTCTTTAGCTATTTAAGGAGAAATTGAGAAAGAGGAAAGGTTACTTTACCGAAATTCTCTTCTCCGCAATTTTCTCTTTAAATCCCTAAATTCTCCATCTTTCTCAAAGCAATCCTTATGGTGAGTTCATTAGGAAGAGATTCAGAACCTAGTTCTGATAATCATCTTTTTATTTACGATAAAGATGAGGCTTTCTGGATTACTACTGTAGACCATTGGGATTAAGTAGCCATCAATTTCAAGGATACAGAAGACTTATTCATTCCAGTAAGAACAAGATACATTCCAACTGAATAGGAATCTATAAAAGGAACTGTAGTAGATAAGCCAACAACTATTGATATCCTCAGTTTCTCTAGTGATGAATGGTTTCGGAGAAGGATGCGCCAACACCATCTTCAGGGATTCTTCGAGATTCTGAGTGTTTGCTATGAACAAATCGTCAAGCGCTTTTACAAAGGAATTCACACGGTGGAAGGATTTCAGGATATGTTTGTAACGACTATAACGGGAAGAAAAGTTTATGTAACTCCAAAGCTTCTCACTGGGTTACTTGGAATACGAGAAAGAGGACTCACAATATAGAGCTTTCTTCAGCTTGAAGATACAATTTACATTTTTAGGGTCTTCAAAACCTAGGGCTGTCTGACATAAACTTCTTCTTGAATATAACCATTTAGAAATGTACTCTTCACATCAAATTGAAATAGGTTAAAGTTTATATGGGATGCAAAAGCACAAAGAATGCTTACGGCTTCAAGTCTTGCTACTAGTGTGAACATTTCTCTATAGTCAATGCCTTCTTGTTGATTGTAGCCTTGAGCAACAAGTCCGGCTTGGTTTCTGACTATTTTGCCAGCTTTATCTAACTTGTTTTTGAAAACCCATTTGGTGTCAATGATTGACTTGCCCTTGGGTTTTTCCACTAAATCCCAAACTTCATTTCTTCTAAATTGGTCTCGCTCTTCTTGCATTGCAATCATCTAGTTGTCATCAAATTCAGCATCTTCAAACTTTTTGGTTCAATTAATGATACAAATGTTGAAGGGCTCATCATTTTGTTCAGCTGACTTCTTATCAGCACTGGATTTTGCACACTATCCGGAATTTTGTCAACTGGGTGATCTCTCCTAGCTCTAACTTCTCTTGGTAGATCATAATCCAGTTCAACAAGGTAGGGTGAAGCATGTCAATATTAGACATCACTTCATGAGGGATCATATGCTAAAAGGAGAAGTCAAGCTCACCTACATTTCAACTAAAGAACAGAGTGCTGGCATATTCACAGAGCCCATTGGAAAGGATCAGTTCAACATTCTAAGACAGCTGATCGAAATGTCCAATCCAATTTAAAGGTATCCTATTCTGGAGCTGACCAATTTAGGGCACATTATAAGCTTCAGTAAATAAGGTTAAGTATTTCTTTTAAGGCTCAAATTTTGGACATGTCATTAAATTGTCACTTGTTATGTTTCAAATTTAAACTTGATAGAAACGGTAGCAAGTTATGAAATGATCCATATTCAGAGCAGTTATCCCATGTTTCTTGCCCTCTTTAATCCTATGATATGCGTTATGCAATCTAACCGTTGAATCTTAAGACCATGGATTATGAGTCAAACACGTGGCTTTATATGTTTGCGCATAGGGTCTTTAGCTATTTAAGGAGAAATTGAGAAAGAGGAAATGTTAATTTACCAAAATTCTCTTCTCTGCAATTTTCTCTCTAAATCCCTAAATTCTTCATCTTTCTCAAAGCAATCTTTATGGTGAGTACATAAGGAAGAGATTCAAAACCCAGTTTTGATAATCATCCATTTGTTTAGGATAAAGATGAGGCTTTCTAGATTACTACTATAGACCATTGGGCTTAAGTAGCCATCAATTTCAAGGATACAGAAGACTTGTTCATTCTAGGAAGAACAAGATAAATTCTAACTGAATGGGAATCTATAGAAGGAATTGTAGTGGATGAGCAAACAACTATTGATATCCTCAGTTTCTTTAGTTATGAATGGTTTGGGAGATGGACGCGTCAACACCATCTTCGGGGATTCTGTGAGATTCTGAGTGTTTGCTATGAACAAATCATCAAGTGTTTTTACAATGGAATTCACATGGTGGAAGGATTTCAGGATATGTTTGTAACCACCATGACGGGAAGAAAAGTTTATGTAACTCCAAAGCTTCTCGCTGGGTTACTTGGAATACGAGAAAGAGGACTCACAATATAGAGCTTTCTTCAGCTTGAAGACATGATTTGGATTTTTTCGGTCCTCAAAACCAGGGGGCTGTCTGACATAGGCTTCTTCTTGAATATAACCATTTAGCAATGCACTCTTCACATCAATTTGAAATAGCTTAAAGTTGATATGGGATGCAAAAGCACAAAGAATGCTTATGGCTTCAAGTCTTGCTACTGGTGTTAAAGTTTCTCCATAGTTAATGCCTTCTTGTTGATTGCAGCCTTGAGCAATAAGTCTGGCTTAGTTTCTGACTACATTATCAGCTTTATCTTGCTTGTTTTTGGAAACCCATTTGGTGTCAATGATTGACTTGCCCTTGGGTTTTTCCACCAAATCCCAAACTTCATTTCTTCTGAATTGGTCTAGCTCTTCTTGCATTGCAATCATCCAGTTGTCATCCAATTCAGCATCTTTAAACTTTTTTGGTTCAATCAATAATACAAATGCTGAATGGCTCATCGTTTTGTTCAGCTGACTTCTAGTCAGCACTGGATTTTAATCACTATCAAGAATTTTGTCAACTGGGTGATCTCTCCTTGCTCTGACTTCTTTTGGTAGATCAAAATCGTATTCAACATGGCAGTATAAAGCATGTCAATATTAGACATCACTTCATAAGGGATCATGTGCTAAAAGGAGAAGTTAAGCTCACCTACATTCCAACTAAAGAACAGCAAGTTGGAATATTCACAGATCCTATTGGAAAGGATCAATTCAATATTCTAAGACATTTGATCGGAATTTCTAATCCAATTTAAAGAAATGCATCTCACTCTGTCCTATTCTGGAGCTGACCAATTTAGGGCACGCTATAAGCTTTAGTAAATAAGGTTAAGTATTTCTTTTAAGGCTTAAATTTTTGACATGTCATTCAATTGCCATCGGTTATCTTTCAAATTTAAACTTAATAGAAATGGTAGCATGTTATGAAACGATCCATATTCAGAGTAGTCATCATGTGTATTGCAATCATCCGGTTGTCATCAAATTCAGCATCTTCAAACTTTTTTGGTTCAATCAATGATACAAATGCTGAATGGTTCATCATTTTATTCAGCTGACTTCTAGTCAGTACTGGATTGTGCACACTATCCAGAATCTTTTCAACTGAGTGATCTCTCCTTACTCTGACTTCTTTTGGGAGATCAGGATCAGCTCACTGAGCTACAATCATTGGTTGAGCATCCACATCATCTTAGTCTTGGTTAGCTTCAAGTTCTTCCTTTTCTTGCACTGGATCAGGAATAATTTTGGGACTGACTGATCCACTGATTGGATCTTTTTCTCTTTCATCATCACTGGTTTATCTGCCTGTATTGTTAGTTTCATCCAAATCTACATGCATGGACTCCTCAAAGATGTCAGTCTTCTTGACATACACTTTGTATGCCCTACTGTGTGTTGAGTAACCCAGAAAGATTCCTTCATTAGCCTTGGGGTCAAATTTAGCCAATTGGTCTTTAGTGTTTAAAATGAAGCATCTACAACCAATGGTCTTGAGATGACCAACCTAGGGCTTGCGCCCTTTCCCAACTTCATAAGGAGTTTTATTCAAAACTGGGCGAATTAAAACCTTGTTTAGAATGTAACAAGCTGTGTTAACAGCCTCTCCACAGAAATACTTTGGTAGATTGTTATCACTCAGCATAGAATGACCCATCTCTGCAATAGTATAATTCTTTCTCTCAACAACCCTATTTTGCTGAGGTGTATGAGGGGCAGAAAAGTTGTGGTCAATACCATGCTTAGAACAAAATTCCTCAAACTACCTATTTTCAAATTCACTTCCATAGTCACTATGGATTCTATTAATTTTAAGATCTTTTTCATTCATGATCCGGGTAGCCAACCTAGAGAATGATTCAAATGTTTTATCTTTGCTAGCTAGCAAGACAATCCAAGTGAACCTGGTCAGATCATCTATAACCACAAGGGGGTATTTCATTCCACCTAGACTTGTTGGCACAACAGGCCCAAACAAATCCCTTTGTAGAAGATCATGGGGTGAGAAGAAGACATATCAGCTATGGATTGAAAAGTCTTCCTAAATTGTTTCCTAAGTTGGCATGCTGAGCAGAGTCTATCTTTATCAAAGGCTAGATTTGGTAATCCCTCAACAAGTTCATTTCTGGCTAATTTGGATAGATTGGTCATATTGATATGTCCTAACCTTCTGTGCCATAGCCCGAAGTTTTCCTCCTTAAAAACTAAGCATATATCATTGGAGTTGGTGGATCAATCAAACATATAAATATTATTAAATCTAGGAGCATAAAGAATAGTTTGGTTAAAGTTACCATCAATGACTAAGCAGCCTGCTGAGTCAAATATCACTTTTCTGTCTTTATCACACAACTAGCAAGTTGAACTTTAGGCCTTTCACCAGAGATACATTATGAATTGAAGGCTTGATTCCCACTGTACCACTGCCAACAATCTTTCCCTTTTTATTGTCTCCAAAGCTGACACTTCCATTTCTTCTTCGCTCTAATGTGATGAACTACTTTTCATCACCCGTCATATGCCTCGAGCATCCACTATCCAAATACCACATTCTGCTATCATCAGTGGATCTCAGGCTTACCTATAAAATAGTTAAATTTTCTTAGGTACCCATGCCTTTTTCTGGCTGGGTCCTCCTTTGTTAGTGGTGGTCATCCTTGCCCAGTCATACTCATCATAGTAACCACTTTTATGCCTACACATGACTATCGCATGCCCTAGCTTACCACAAAAATTACATGCGGCCTTAGGATTACGCCTGCTCACTTTACCCTTTTGAGAAACCTTCTCAGAGTAGTGAGTGCAATTACTCTAAGTATTCCTGCTAGGTAAAGAAAGGACCCATACCTTTTTCAAAGCTATTAATTTAGCAGCTATCTCATCCAATTTCTTACAGAGTTTGCTGCTATATCCATTTTGATATTCAGCTTTTTCCATCACATATAGGATCTCAAGTGATGTAGAAGAGTTAACATCTTCCATATCATCATACCTCCTCTGAAGTACTCTGATGTATTTGGTTGACTTCTTAGTCACATTAATAACATCATTAAGTACTACGGCAAGCTCATTAGAAGACAAAGGAGGTTTAGATTTTACCTCACAGTTATTTCCTTTATCCTTGCTTTGGTCAGCTGATTGTCTGGTAGTGGAAGTAGTTGGTTGATCAGCTGACTCTGAGTAGCCATGAGACACACATTTGCATAATCATGCACCTCTTCATTTGAGGATCATGACTCTTGTATAGTGTCACTCCAGGTAGTAGGAAGGGCTTTCTTACTTTTCTTCTTCTTGAACTTGTCCTTTTTAGCTTTAGGACAGCTCGACTCAATATGCCCCTTTTTACCATATTCGCAGCACTTTATATCCTTGTAATGCTCTTTATTGAATTCCTTTCGTGGTCTATCAACTACTCCTTTCTTATACTTGCCCGTCTTTCTGAACTTTTAATAGTTCTTCTCTTTACCCAGATATCTCCTAAAATTCTTAGTCATTAGAGCTGTCTCCACTTTTTTATCCTCTGGATATCCTTCCTCAGAGGAATCCCCCTCTTCTTCATTATCATCAACTTTCAAGACAACATCTCTGCTTGAGTTCTCTTTCTCTTTGGACATGTGCTTCTTGGACTCATCTTTATATTGTTTCAAGGACATCTCATGTGTCAGCAGAGTTCCAATCAGCTTATCAAACTAGTAGGTCTTCAAATCATGAGCTTCTTCAATAGCACTCATCTTAGCTTTCCAATCCTGAGTCAGACTCCTCAAGATTTTCTTGACAATTTCTTCTTCTGTGAAGGTCTTCCCAAGTCTTTTCAGCCGATTGACTATGTTCATGAACCTGGAGTTCATGTTAGAAATATCCTCCTTAGGCTTCATGTGAAACCATTCATAATCTCTCATGAGGATGTTGATCTTGGACTCTTTTACCTTGTCAGTACCTTCATAAGTCACTTCTAACTTCTTCCAAATCTCTTTGGATGTCTTGCATCTAGAAACGTGATTAAACTCAGTAGCATCAAGAGCACAATGAATATAGTTGATAGCAGCTGCATTTTCTTTAAGTCTAGCCAGATCATTGTTATCCCATTCAATACAGTACTTATCAACAGTAACTCTATTCTTCACATGTGTTGGAACATATGGCCATCCAAGCATGCATACTCTGGGGCTGAATAAAATTAGTCATTCTATTCTCCCAGTAAGTATAATGCTCTCCATTAAACATGGGAGGCCTAGTAACTGACATGCCTTCAGGCAGAATATAAACTTAAGCCCTTCCACTAGATTCTCGTGTTAGGAACTGATAGCCAGATTGAACATGCATAACAGGCATGGTGGAAATTCAAAATTTTGTCCCTGTCCCCAGGAACTCCTATTAGTTGCTTATAAATTAAATAAAGTCTTAACTAAATAATTCTCTACCTAGGTTAGCATGCAAAAGGGCTAGACATACCATAATCCCAAATTATATCCTAGCATGTATATTTTATGCTAAGCATGTTATAACTCTAAGCTGTAACCTAAGCATGTTATAACTCTAAGTTACAACCTAAGCATAAAATAAACTAAGTATGCAAAACAACCTAAGCATATTATTAAGTCTAAAAACGCTTAGAGAAAAATACCTAATAATAAAAGAGAAAAAAAAGGAACTTACCTATTGAAGCGTGCTTTAGCAGAACCTTCTCAAAATCCTCAAAGCGTAGGATAGCCTCTATGAGTATCCACACAAACCCACCAACCAAAACCTCCCCGGGAGGAAGAACTAAGAAGCCTCGAGTAGTTGCTAGACCACTCTAGAAGGCTCACCCAAAAATACAAACTACAGGTGCTCGAATAAATTCAGGCTCCTCAAAAATAACTTGCTCAATTACCCGAGATCTCGCTTAGGATTTATGCTTTGAGCTTGGTGTACTTGAAAGAAGAGAAGGGGAAGCCTATATATAGGGTTGGGGAGCAAAAAGTTGCTCCCTAAAAGTAAGTGGGTTAGGAGTAAAACTCCCATCCCTAAACGGGTCATACACGCGGCGTGTTGACCTGTGTATACAGCATGCTATGCACATTGTGTGCTGCAAGGGCTTTGCCATGCCTTCCAGCCCAGCTCGCAGCGTGCCCATCTTAGGCTGTGCATATGCGGCCCATTTTCATGGGCTACCGTGAGCAATGCCCAGCATTGCTCGTGCACCTTTCGGTGTACTCCCACGCACTTCAGCCTGTACAAAATACTTTTGTACTCTCGGTCCAATTTAATTCACCAATGCAAAATTCCCCTTTTAATCCTCTTCAAATAAATATTTATTTTCCAACCCTAATGCATTAGTTACCAGTCAAAATAAATTTCATGGTCCAACCAAAATTGATCTAATCAATTATAATTTATTTATGACTCTAATTAATTAGTTACCGGTCAAAAAAAATTCCTTGGTCTATCCAAAATTGATCTAATCAATTTTAACCAATCAAATAATAATCCAATTATTATTTATGTTATATTTTTGTAATAGAATAAATCTATTAGTTCTTTACTTAGTCCGATGAAGGTCCAATGTGAGTGACCTTATAGGATCCTAAAGTATTGAGCTGTTAAGGCTTAACCAAAACTATTCCTAATGGAACCATTGGCTCGAAGCTCTAGAACGTGAATAGAACTGAATTACCTAAAACGACTGTAGTACGCCTTTAGCAAGGGTCTACCATCCTCCATTACTTGGAATGTCATTTATGCTTATGACTTAATCCCGGTTAATGCAATAGTTATCCAGTGCGATAACAATACAAAGTAACTAGATTAACAGCCTTAGTTTTGCTGCTTTGCATGTAGTAATGTATTCAGATTCTGTGGTTGAATCAGCAGTAGTTTCTTGCTTAGAACTATTCCAGCATCCCGTCCCTCCATTTAACATATACATAAAACCTGACTAAGACTTAGAGTCACCCTTGTCAGATTGAAAACTTACGTCAGTGTAACCTCTAATTATGAGGTCACCTTCTCCATAAATCAAGAACTCATCCTTAGTCCTTCTCAAGTACTTAAGGGTTGACTTGACGGCCATCCAGTGCTTTTCACCTAGATCTGACTGATATCTACTTGTAAAGCTCGAAGCCTGAGAGACATCCGGCCTAGTACATATCATCGCATACATGATGGATCCTATCACGGACGCATAGGGTGTATCCTTCATGTGCATTCTCTCCTGATCTGTCTTTGGACACTCAGCCTTACATAGGTTTATCCCCTATGTCATCGGGAGATAACCTTTCTTAGAATGCTCAAGGTTGTACCTATTCAATACCTTGTCTATATATGTACTTTTAGAAAGACTTAACAGCCTCTTGGATCTATCCCTTTAGATCTTTAAACCTAGTGTAAATGCTGCTTCACCAAGGTCATTCAAGGAGAACTTTCTTAACAACCATACTTTAATGTTTTGAAGAAGAGAAATGTCATTTCCTATTAGCAGAGTGTCATCAACATACAATACTAGAAAAACGACTACACTCCCACTAACCTTCTATAAACACAAGGCTTATTAGCATTTGGGCAGAAATCCAATTCCCGGATTGTCTGATCAAACCTTATATTCCAACTCCTAGATGCTTGGTTAAGTCCATAAATGAATCTTTAGAGCTTGCATACCTTTGAGCCATTCTGAGATGTAAAACCCTCAGGTTGTGTCATATACATATCCCGGTCTAAATCCCCATTTAGAAATGTTATTTTTACATCCATTTGCTAGATCTTATAATCATAATGAGCAGCAATGGCGAAGAGTATCCTTATAGATTTAAGCATGGCTACTGGTGAGAAAGTTTCATCATATTCAATACCTTTCCGTTGACTATAACCTTTCACAACTAACCTTGCTTTATAGGTAATTACATTACCGTCTATGTCTGTCTTCTTCTTGAATACCATTTGCACCCAATTGGTCTAACCTCTTATAATGCATCAACCAAATTCAAAACTTCGTTCTCATACATGGAATCCATTTCAAATTTCATGGCTTTTAGCCATTTATCAAAATCTGAGCTTTTCATTAGCTCGTCATATGTCCTTGGTTCATCATCATCCATGAGATATAGTTCCTTATCATCAGTGATGATAAACCCATATCTATCGGGACCCTTATGAACATGACCTGATCTTCGCAATAATTGTGTTTCAACATCTTGTTCTTGGATCGCACTCTCTTGCGTATCTAGAACGGGGTCAATCAGTTGATTATCTGTTTCTTTCTCTTGAACTTCTAGTTCAATATTGCTCCCACGGACTTTGACAAGTAAGTGTTCCTTATCCAAAAAGTCAGCATTCCAAGATACAAATACCTTTTATACTTCAGGTTGGTAAAATAGATATCTAATTGTTTCCTTTGGATATCCAACTATTTCCTTTAGATATCCAATGAACAGACATTTGTTAGCCTTGGCATTCACCTTATCTGAATCTATCCTCTTTACTATAGTAGGAGAGCCCTATTCTCTTAAGTAACTTAGAGATGGCTTCTTATTACACCATCTTTCATAAGGTGTAAAATAAACTAATTTAGAGGGCACTCTATTTAAAACATAAACCGCGTTCTCTAGTGCATATCCCTAAAAGGATTTACTAAGATCCGTATGGCTCATCATGGACCTGACCATATCTAATAAAGTCTAATTCCTCCTTTCCGACACTCTATTATGTTGGGGTGTATAAGGAGGGGTCCACTAGGGAACTATCCCCATTTTCCTTTAGATAATTCTAAAAATCCTGACTTAAGTATTCTCCACCTCGATCTGATCAAAATACTTTTCTCAAGCTGTTTCTCTACTTCAGCTCTGAATAGTTTGAACTTTTCAAAACTTTCAGAGCTATGCTTCATCAAGTACAAATAACCGTATCGAGAGTAATCATCAATAAAGGTTATGAAGTAGGATTATCCTCCTAGTGCCTGAACACTCATTGGACCACATACATCAGTATGTGTAAGTTCCAATGTACTCGTGGCCCGGTCACCCTTTTCTTGAAAGGGTAACTTTGTCATTTTTCCTTTTAAACAAGCTTCGCAATCACCATAAGACTCCAAGTCTATTGGGACCAAGTCTCCACGTTTATGCAACTTGGTTTAGCGATCTTTGTTTATGTGGGCTAAATGACAATGCCATAAGTAGAAGGAATTCTCACTATCTAATTTAACTTTCTTTACATTGTTTATATTGAAAACTTTTGTTTTAGTATCAAGAACATAAATGCCACCTTTCAACATTCCATAACCATAAAGAATATTATTCAAACAGATCTGATAATTATTATTCGAAAATAAAATTTCAAATCCCTCTACTGCTAAACACACAATATATACAATATTCTTAGTAACACTGGGAATGTAGTAACAATTATTCAAGACTAAAACAAGTCCACTTGGCAAAACAAGACTAAAACTCCCTATGGCTAATGCAGCAACTTTGGCTCCATTTCCCATGCATAGGTCCATCTCCCCTTTTGCAAGTTTTCTACAGTTCCTTTGTCCCTCCATAGAAGTTCAGATATGAGAACCATAACCAATATCTAATACTCAAGTGGATTCACGTAGAAAAGTAGCAAAATTTTTAATTACAAATAAACTTGAAGTAGATGCCTCTGTAGGCTTCTTCTTCAAATGCTCAGAAGCAGGAGCCTTGCAATCCCTCTTTCAATATCCCGGTTTCCCACATTGGAAGCAGACATACTTAGATGCCTTCTTTTCTTTCTTCTTCTTGCTGATTCTTTTCTTAGCACCCAGTGCCTGCTTCTTCTTCTTAGAAGTCTTGCCTTTTTCAACCAACAGTAAAGGTTTATGATCTTTTTTATCTGAGGTTCTACAATTTTTAGCATGTTGATTAATTCAGGGATAGTAGAATTAATCTTGTTCATGTAATAGTTAGTCATGAAGCCTGAGTAACTATCTATCAAGGACATCAACACAAGGTCAATGCATGATTCATCTTGAATCCCAATCGATTCAGCTTCTCAAGGTATCCCAAGAGTTTCAGTACATACTGAGAGGCAGAGGTGTCAGCCTGCATCTTTGTCCCGAAATGGAGCTTGGAGGTCTCATACCTCTCTGTCCTTTCCCTCTCTAAATATAGTTCTTCAAGATGGAGAACCATGTCCTCCAAGGGTATGTTCTTATGTTGTTTCTGAAGCTCAACATTCATGGGCCCCAACATGATACACATGGCAGTCTCACGATCTTTCCTGTGCTTCAACCAGGCATCATGTTCCAAATGATCCTCAACATCAGGTTCTACAAGGAAAATTTCACTTAGAACATAGGCAATTCCCTCAGATCTGGGAACTATTCTCACAGCTCGGAACCAATCAGAAAAGTTCGAGTCATTCAATTTGGTGTCAAGTAATATACGGAGATTAACATTGGAAGTCATTTTCAACCTAAGATATAAGAAAAGAAAAAGTTTAGATATTAGTTTAAGTACATGCATTTAATATAAGGTCTTTTAATTAAACACATTTGGCCTACTATTTCCTTCGATATTTATAATAGCCCATTCTATTGAATTTTGGAATTTTAGCCCAGCTAAATTTCCTAGTAGGTAGCATCTATAACTAGTCTATTACAACCCCCAATTTTATGAGTCAAGTCATAATAGTAAGTCATAGTTGGAATCCCATTCCATTTGCATCGCATGCAATTGCTAATTCATTCAAGTTCCCTACTCCCAAGGGATGTGTGCTCTTATATTAGCATCTCCTTGAATATGTCTCAAATCTGGGCCTAGCCCCCAATTTTATGGTGGACTACCCCAGCTCTGTTAAGGTAGACCTTATCCCAAACTTTACAACAAATCAATGTGGACTAGAAGGAATGCTTTGCATAGCACTTTGATAGCCCAAAGAGACCGTATTATAAATTTGAGTAAGGAAGACTACAACTTGCCTTAATATATTTACTTTGGGATTTTATTGGTGTTATGCGTCTCACCTAATCTAGGATTTTATCAGATGGACAAAATTATAATAACTTGTATTAATTCAGAGAATTTTAAAATTAATTTATAAGGTCTAACCTTAGGTGGGTTCAGCTCTTTATTATAATTATTTCATCAACCTAAATTAAATGCAAAATAATTAACACTTTTATTTGTTATAGTTATATTGTATTTCCTTTAAGTTTTTATTCAATAAATTTAATTTTTTACTGTGTTATAGAAACATATATAAGCACCATCTTATATACTAGAACTAAATAAGTTCATATTAATCCCTCAATTGGTCAATTCAAATTTCACCGATATAGGTTCCCAAGTAGAAGAGGTGCCCTATGAGGAGTAGACACCAAGTTCAATCCTTAGCCAGAACAAATACGGGCACAAACTCGAAGACCAATGGATTCTCCCGAACTAATAAATTTCATTCTTTCAATTCATGTAAATTTAAAGCATCTATAACCCACATAATTTAAATAAATTATTGACGCTTGTATAATTTGAATAAGTAGAGTAGGCTTATTCAAAATTATTTATAACCATTTTCTAACCTTGAAATGAAAGGCACAAGTTCATATACATATTTCCAAACAATTAAATAAATAAATCATTTTAAATAGAAAATAATATTTAGTTTGCTTCTAACTTAATTATGCACTAAATAGGTAGGCTCTGATACCACTGTTGGGAATTGACAGTTTCAAAATTTTGACCCTGTCCCTAGAAACTCCTATTAGTTGTATATAAATTAAATAAAGCCTTAACTAAATAATTCTCTACTTAGGTTAGCATGCAAAAGGGCTAGGCATACCATAATTCCAAATTATATCCTAGCATGTGTATTTTATTCTAAGCATGTTATAACTCTAAGCTATAACTTAAGCATGTTATATCTCTATACTATAACCTAAGCATGTTATAACTCTAAGTTATAACCTAAGCATAAAATAAACTAAGCATGCAAAACAATCTAAGCATCTTATTAAGTCTAAAAACGCTTAAAGAAAGACCCAATAATAAAAGAGAAAGAAAGGGAACTTACCAGTTGAAGCGTGATCTAACAGAACCCTCTTGCATAAGCCTCCAAGTGTAGGATAGCCTCTATAACCATCCACTCAAACCCCACCAACTAAAACCTCCCTAGGAGGAAGAACTAAGAAGCCTTGAGTAGTTGCTAGACCACTCTAGAAGCCTCACCCGTAAATACAAACTAGAGGTGTCCGAATAAATTCAGGCACCTCAAAAATAACTTGCTTAATTACCCGAGAGAAAAATATCTCGCTTAGGATTTACACTTTGAGCTTGGTGTACTTGAAACAAGAGAAGGGGAAGCCTATATATAGGCTTGGGGATCAAAAAGTTGCTCCCTAGAAGCAATGTGGGATGGGAGTAAAACTCTCATCCCTAAATAGGTCATACACGAGGATCCAAGGGATTCGAGTGTTGACCTATGCACATAGCGTGCTATGCACGCTATGTGCTACAAGGCAAAGCCCTTGCAGGCTTTGCCTTGTTTATGAGCTGGGCCTCATGGCGCGCCCATCATAGGCTGCACATGTGCAGCCCATTTTTATGGGCTGCCATGAGCAATGCATAGCATTGCTCGTGCACCTTTCGGTGTACTCCCGTGCACTCGATCTTGTACAAAATACTTTTGTACTCTCGGTCCATTTTAACTCACCAATACAAAATTTCCCTTTTAATCCTCTTCAAATAAATATTTATTTTCCAACCCTAATGAATTAGTTACCAATCAAAATAAATTTCTTGGTCCAACCAAAATTGATCGAATCAATTATAATTTACTTATGACTTTAATCAATTAGTTACCGGTCAAAATAAATTCTTTGGTCTATCCAAAATTGATCTAATCAATTTCAACCAATCAAATAACAATCCAATTATTATTTATGTTATATTTTCGTAATAGAATAAATCTATTACTTCTTTACTTAGTCCGATGAAGGTCCAATGTGTGTGACCTTATAGGATCCTGAAGTATTGAGCTGTTAAGGCTTAACCAACCCTTGTTCTAATGGAACCATTGGGTCGAAGCTCAAGAATGTGAATAGAACTCGATTACCTTAAATGACTGTAGTACGCCTCTAGCAAGGGTCTACCATCCCTCATTAGTCAGAATGTCATTTATGCTTATGAAATAATCCCGGTTAATACAATAGTTATCCGGTGTGATAAATTCCTTCCATTCTTTAATATTAGTACCATCTGGTTTATAGGGTTTGGTTAAAGTGTTAACCCACTAATAGCGAAGTATATTGCCTTTTACCATAGTTTGTTGGACTAGAAACCATTTCTATTAAACACATACTCTGATAAGAGGTTTATGGAAATCATCACTTCAAGCAGTGGCCAGGTACAACTCCTTAATATATCCGGAGTGATGGATTCTTTCCGACTACTCAGCTTACCAATGTGTTTTCATCACTATACCCGTAATCACCTGTAACACCCTAAATTAATGAGTACATAGTAATGACCCAAAGTATAGCAATAGTACCACGCAAAGTATCTAGCATCTCAAGTACGAGGACATTCTCAAAGCTTATTGCATGAAGCTAAACACTAACACATTTATATATATATATATATATATATATATATATATATATATATATATATATATATATATATATATATATATATATATATACCTAATGTTTATCTTACTACGGTCTCCAATATATCTCCCAGATATATCCATGTGTCAAACTTGAGGCACCACCTTCAGTCTTTATGAGATTAACTGCTTGGACCCTTTCCAAGAAAGTTGACCACATGCTAGTCTTTCCGATTCATCAATATCCTTTCTTGATAAAACATGACTAGGGATAGTTTAGACATAATCATAATTGCACATGAAGCACGTTCCACCAAATATAGTCTAACTATAATTTCTCTGACTTCATGCTGTGATACGTCACGGACTTTTGCATACATACATCAATGAATATATTTTAACCTGCTATAATATATAATATATATATATACAAACACATTGATATAAACAAAATATTAAATGCCTTTATTGATTAAACATATTATTCATACTATTACATAATTTAAGATATAATGCCCTAGTTGCCTTGAGGGCATATATCATATCCAACAACTCCTTTGTACGCAATGGTCTTTGTCTTAAAGATTGTGAAATATATGAAATGGGAACTGCTCTGATACCACTTGCTGCTCCTTATGCGTATACTTACTGAGTCAAAGGGAGGGTGAATGACTCACTCAATAACTTATAAAACTTTTTTGGTGATATTAGTTGGCTCCGCATAGTGAGGTTAGCTAGCTGAGAGAAATAACTAGAAATTACGAGTAAGTAAAGAACAGAGAGATTTTTATACTGGTTCGGCAACCTGTGCTTGCATTCAATCTCAAGAGAGTGTCTTGGATTCAATACACTAATCTCAACTCCTTTACCCTAAGCGGGAGAAGCCTTTCACAAAAACCCCAATTATAGAATATACCCTCCAATCTACAATCGCTCACCCGCTGACTAGAATACCCTCTTCTATCAACATCTCAGAAGACTTTAAACAAGAGCTAGATTTAACTTACGGAAATGTTGATCCAGTTACAAATGATCTAATATTACAATCAATTGATCTATGCTATTCTCTCTTGTTCTTAGCAGATTATCGCTGAGTTGTGCTCTTCTTGCTAGAAATCCTTAAAGCTTGTAATTTTGGCAGAGTTTTAGCTTCTGGGAAATTCAGGTGTAATCACTAAGTTCTAATGCTTACCTTCTTGCTCCTTTTATAGTTGGATTGAGAAAGTAGCTGTTGAACTTGTCTTGGCATCTTCTGAAGTTGACACCTCAGTAATTCACCTATTGCTTCTTCAAACTAATCCGTTAAGAGATGGAATCGCACCATTGTGAAATACATTTTAATCGGTTAGATTGAAATTCGAGCTTTAATTTAAATCCTTTGTCATTTGAAGCCAGTCTTTTGTTAGAGAGAAATCACACTAACTTGCCACGTGTCTTCATCCCGTTCCCTTTGATTTTCTGACATGTTGTAGAGCTCGCGATACAAGGTTGGTAGATTTGCAGAATTACCTAAAGTGGTAATTGACTTGTTACAGCTTTGCATTGGAAGACTTTGTCATTTTATTCATAAAACTGGGTCTTGTCAAGTCATTAATTCTTTTTGTCTTTGTCTCATTAATGTTCCTGCAAAAAAACAACACTAAAAGCAAAGATACCTTTTTACCTTAAATGGTAAAGTCGGGAGCGTTGACAGATATGAGGTAACTCAACTGGAATGATTAAATGAAATGTACACAGCTGAAATAAAATCTAAATATCAAGTGCTGAGTGAATAATACTAAGTCAGTGACTATGTAAGTACTCAGCCCAGAAACCACTCAGAGTTAAACTAAATAGCTAGGTCAGCGGAGACTTGTAATTCTACCCTTGAATTTATTTATTTATGTCAGAGTTAAACTTAAGACCATAGACTATTTATTTCAACATCATTATTGATTTAACTATCTCAAACTGAAGTTAATTGTTATAATCAAAACTTAAGCACAACGGAGTCATCCACTGAGTCAGTCCTAACTCGTGCTTGGTTTAATAGTTACTTCTAGCTTTTTCCAGATTTCTTATGCAGTCTCGCATCCGGACATCCTGCTGAATTTAGCTGCACTAAGAGCATAATGAAGCATATTAATAGCATTTGTGTTTGCATGCAATTTTTTATAGTCATTCCCATCCCACAAACTTGAGGGCTTTTGGGTAGTTATACCCTCTACTTTATGAGTAGGCTCATATGGGCCATCTTTAATGGCCATCCTTGCTAACATGCTTTGTACTTGAATGAAGTTCTTCATTCGGTTCTTCTAGAACATGTAGTGTTCACTGGTGAAGAGTGGAGGATAGGTAATGGACATAACCTCAGGAAGGAGTTGCGAGTTTCAGAAACTCATTTTGATTCTTAGATCAAAATTTGGACCTTTAGCTCAAGATTGTTAGATCTTTAGTTTTGAGCACTTGCTCTGATACAACTTGTTGGTCCATATGAGGGTCTAAATAAGGTCAGAGGGGGTGAATGACCCTTTTTTGTGGAATTAACAGACTTTAAAAAGTCCTAGTGTAGCGTGTTTGATTATGTTCTGGATATGATAGATCCGGATGATGCAAGCAAGAATTATAATGTAGATAAATAAAGAGTAAGAAAATCAAACACAGAGTTTTATCCTAGTTCGGCCCTACCTACTCTAGTCCCTGGAGTTTCCTTCCTCTGAGCTTTTTAACTAGTGAATTCCTTTCCAACTTGCAAGAATTAAGCCTTACAATTTGTCTCTGGATTGTAACCCCTTGTGGATGTAGGATATACTACTAGAAGCAGTAACTCCTAGTTGAATCCTCTTGTCTTTAGCTGGATATACCACTTAGATTTCTACATAAAACCTAAGCTTTGTCCTGCAGGAGATCCCACTCAATGCACCAACTTCAAGCTATATCCCAATCCTTAAGTTTATAACTCACTTGGCAATCCTTACAAACTGATTTGGAATATTGATTCTTAGAGGGATTAAGTAATTGATTGCTACAGTGAATTCTCTTGTGTATGCTTTCTCAAAACAACCAGCAACTTCTTAACATGTGAAGCTTTCATTTTATAGGCTTCTATCATAAATGTAGTCATTGTGAGTTGTTGAAATTCGATTTAACATTCACCGTTGATCAGGTAAAATGTTGCGCCTCCGGAGCCGTTGATCGATCCGTTAGACTCAGATTTTAACCCATTTGAATCCTTAGGATTGGGGCTGAAAAGTTGTTTGTGATCATTTTTCTTGGATTTTAGTTTTACTAAATTTTACGCCAGAGGTCCAGAGTCGTGATCTTTACGTGCCATTCCTATTGATCTAGGTGAAAAAGGTTGTTACCTTTTTTCTCTTTCCTGTGTCAGTCCTTCTATCCTTTTCTAAAAAGTTCAAGCTGTCATTTTTATTTTTCATAAGGGGAAAGGATCTTTGACTTTCTGACCCAATAGGTGGAGGGAATGTAATTTCTAAATTATTCCCATTGTCTAGAGATTTAAGTCTTCCTGTTGTCTTCAGACATAATATCTCTGGATTTGTCTTCTTCCAGATGCTAATACAATCAGTTCTTCTGGATGCTCATTTTGAGCGGTTCAAAGTTTGCTTCCTTTCCAAACTTTAACCAGATGCTTCCATTATGTATTTAGGTACTTATGACTATTAATGGATTTCTTTATAGCTTGACTTAGATCGGATGCTTCCATTTGAATTTAGGAGATTATACGTTTAAGTTCTTACAAGTTTTTGTTTTCTTCAAACTTGATCCGGATTGTTAGTTTACTATTCTTCCAGATCATTATTTCCTAACAGGCCATCTTCAACTAATGGTCCTACTTCATTATTGTGGGGGTGGATTATTTCTCAAAATGGGTGGAAGCTAAATCATTCACTAGTATTACCTCCAAGAAAATGGCCAAATTCATAGAAAAGCGCATCTTTGCTCGGTATGGTCTACTTCATCACATCGTGTCAGACAACGGGGTTCAGTTTTAAGAGGCAACCGCCGATTTGATCAAGAAATATGGTATTGAGAATCATAGATCTTTGCCCTACAACCCTCAAGCTAATGATGTGGTACTAATAAGTCTATTAAGAAAATCCTTTCTAAAACCATCATTAGTTACCGAGATTGGGCCGATAAATTACCATTCGCTCTTTAGGGATACCGAATGAGCATTAGGACTCCTATAAGTCAGACCCCTTTCTCCTTAGTCTATGGTATGGAAGCGGTGCTACTAATCAAAATTGAGATGAAGTCTTTGCGAGTGGCACTTAAATCCAAACTAGAAGAGACCGAATGGACAAGAGCGAGGTTCAGACAACTCAAGACTATGGATGAACAGTGCCTAAAAGCCTTGGATAGTCAGCAACGCATGGCAAGAGCTTATGATAGCCAGGTCAAACATCATGGATGTCCATTAAAAGTCGTCGACTTAGATTTGAAGCAAGTGAAGCCTACCAACACTGATCTAAGGGGGAAGTTCCGGCCGAATTGAGAAGAACCTTACGTGATTAAGAAAGTTCTCGGTAAAGGATAAATGAAGATTACAGATATGTATGGCAATGAATTCATGAACCTCATCAATCAAGATCGGTTGAAGCGTTATCATATCTAACCAAAAAGAATCGAATCCAGAAAAGCGGCACATAAAAAATATGTAAATAAATCACCCGATGAGTGGTCCTCTACTGCTCGGGCAAAAATTAAGGTGCATCTTGCTCTCTGGTATTCTGCATGACACTCAGGAAAAGTTAAGGTGCAAAATAACCCGCTAGGCCGAAAACCCAAAAAGGGTGGTCTAGGCAAAAGTTAGGTTAAAGCGAGCTACGAGAGAGTAGTTGGATAGAAAACCTTTCTAGGCTAGTTAAAACTAGAGTTTGAGTCGATAGAAATGGTTATCACCATTATGCACTTAGGCTAATTTCAATTAATAGAAATGACACTTCTACTGAGCTCTTATGTTTGTGCGCAAATGAATATATTGGACCCTGAATTCAAAATATTGTAGATAAGTTGAATTCCTGATGCCATTCCATTCAAATATTTGTGTAATAAAAATAATCATGATAAAGAGGCATATATTCTAATAGACTGAAAACATCAAGGTCTATGAAAAAGCCGAGAAAAGTTTGCTGGATTGAAAACCCGAAAAGGGCGGTCTAGGCAAAAATTAGGACATAAAAGCAAAATATAAATAAGTATGATGGGCCCAATATAATGTTCGGGTCTTTACAAAAGTAAAGACAACTAAATTTAAAATTAGTATGATCATCATCAATCACCCTAAGGGACTTGCGCCCTCATCATCATCATCATCATCATCATCATCAGAATCATAATATCGAGCCATTCTCTCCTCCACCATGGAAGGATAAGGCTCTAGTCCCTCCTGCTTATGCCTTCACACATGCCACATATTCTGATGCTCCTCCTGCCTCCACAACCTACAGATATCGTGAATCCATCCTTGGTAGGTACCATCAGTAGTGACAGAGCCCAATCAGTCATAATTTAGAGCATTATATCTCACTCGGTGTCCCCATACCTCTCTAGTAAGATCAAGGAAGTTGGCTATGAATGGCCTGGTCACAAAGTCATCCAGATGGAGTGGGACTCTCTATTGATGTCCCCACTACTAGCACAAGTGATAAGGCACATAATGCATGAACTGCCATAACCCTGCAAGCTGAATGCAACCGCCGCTAGTATCCACCAGCACGCTAGTGATCCTGCACTACTGATAGACTCAGCAAATGTCTGTATAGGTTCACCCCTCTATGACCCCCGTCTAAGCCTTGTATATCAGGGTGTCATGATTAGAAATGACATAGGTCCTCTCATGATAATTCTTAGGCTGATATCTTCTCGGATCACCTCGAGGCTATCGAATCAAAGCTAGCTTCTCTAAGAGCCAAACTTACACGTTAGTTTCAGATTTAGATTCTGATTCAGTTTTAAATTCAGTTTCAGATTTAGATTCAATTTTAGTTTCAGTTTCAGTTTTGGATTCAGCTTTTGATTCAGGTTCAGATTTAGATTCAGCTTCAATCTATTTTAGATTCAATTTCAAATTCAGTTTTCGATTCAGATTTAGATTCATTCAGGTTTGGATTCACTCAAATTTAGATTCAGATTCAGTCGGTTATGATTTTAGCTTCAGATTTAGAATTTAGTTAGCAGGATACCTGTAGTATGGAGAAATGATCCCCGATGATATCAGGGTCTCAACTAGGCTTATGAACAATGGATAAATACCCTCTAAGGTAGGTCTGATGATTAAAATCAACTGAATGGGGCAACAGCGCCTACTCTGCAAACAAACTTGGCCATCAGTAGTAAGACCACCATGAAGGGACAAGAAATGTGTTATCTAGGGGTAGCTATGCACTAGTCGAGCACCCTACTAAGATTGAATCCCGATGATCTGAGAATATGAGAAAGGAATATCACAGGGGAATCCAAGTTCCACAGCCTGATCAATCGATCCTCGGCCCTAAAAATCACCTATAGCATATCAAATCTTATCCCGCATGGGCAAGTCACCATGAGGATGGCATGGAACTCCTCCATCATCGGATATAGATCGAAATTCCAAAAGTGGAACATGTGATACATTGTGTCCTAGAAGGAGAACATCGCGTGAAGGAAGGTCACATTCACTGGCCTACTAGTGATTTATCGGAGCCCCGCCAATCCAAAATCCTCTAGCTTCGCCCAATTAGAGCTCTCTAAAGTCCTTAAGAAATGCCTCAATCAATCATTGTGCACCGACATTGGTAATCTCTATCTGCTAATTGCCTATCAAATAAGATCACACTATTATTAATTCTTACAAATTTAGATGGCTGTAGAGATCAGTCAGATTATTCCTAGTCAAGCATCTACCGCACCTAGCATTCATCTAGCGAGCAAGCAAAGCAATCAACAACGCAATCAAGCAAGCAATCACATCAATCACTCCAGAATAAAACAACCAAGATATCCAGTCACCAATGTATTAGGTGAACACCAAATGCAGTAAATGAACAAGATAAAGCAAGATAATGGAGTGGTCATCAAGTCTACTCTCTACACTTAGAATTAAGATAAGCACCGATGTTGTTGTCCTCTTCTTCTAGGCGCTGAGGCGTAGAGAGCCTCCTGATATCTGGTCTAAGTGGAGGAGCTGACCCGCAAGATGTACCATGGAGACATCTAGCATGTCAAATGAAGGCCTATAAGATCTAGAGACTCTCGTATCAATAAGGATATCCTTGGACCCATGCATGTTGCCACTCCTCGTACCTTCATAATCTCGGAGCTGAGTCTAGAGTCTATCTCTCTAACACTCCACTCCTCGGAGACAATTGTGTAAGCCCTCCGTGTCTTGGGATAGATCCATGTATCATGCCCCATCTTGAGCTATATGGCTCTTATTGGTCCAGATTAAGGGTTTTAGGAAGTAAAATAGGTGCAACGGAAATTTAAAAATTTAATCTAGTTCCCTGGATCTCCTAAGCATGGCATGATTGATAATAGTGCTAGTCTTAAATTATTCTAGGTCATAAACACTTATTAAAAGGACCTAATAATAATTTAACCACTTACTAGTTAAAGCGTGAATCCTGTAGTCGGTAGAAAGACCCCTCAACTACGTGCACAGACTCCAAAGTAAAAGCCCTCTATAAATAGTCCATACGAGCACCACCGACCAAAACCTTCTAGAAAGGAAGAATCGATAAAAGAGCGGAAGATAGCTAAATCTTCCTTACTAATTTATTCTAGAAGAAATTCCCGTAGTTTTCTATTCTAAATAAATATGTCTTTCGATGTATTACTTTTAAAGATCAGCACAACTAAGAGAATAAGAGAGCAAGAGAGGGATTATAGAATTCAGGACGAAAAATAATGGAGGAGGCTTCTATTTATAGTGGTTAGGAATTATTCAAAGGATAATAAAGTCCCTAACCTCCACCAATCAGAAATTAAATCAAAAGGGCAAACTTGTATTTAATTAAACCCTGGAAGAGTTGGAAACTAACTCAAATACTGGGAGCTTGCTTAGGGAACAAACTCCCAGTCTGACTAGGAGACTGCTCCCTTGTGGGCTTGCGCAGGAGTGCATGGGCCTTCATTGGTGTGCAGGCCCGCAGGCAATACAGCCCACCATGGGTTATTCTCTATGTAGCGTGTAATCCATTACACACTACGAAGCAAGCTGCTTCTTGTAACCCGCTTCTACGTGCCCCCATGTGCCACTCATAGCACTGTTCCAAACAGTGCTACCATGTGGCTCATGCGCAGGTCTTTTATGTACTATCCCATAATACATTTTCAAGCCCACTTGCACAGATTTGTTCAACATCCAATATTAATAAATCCTGCTAAGTTCAGTCCAGTCTTCCCTTTATTTATTTTATCCTCATTATTTATCAGGCTCATTGGTCCAACCAATGAATATTCGTCTAACCAATATGTTATGGTCTAACCATATTTCCTTGCTCTTCTAGATTAGACCCAGTCTAATGGTTCTTTATATCGCTCAGCCATAACTCAAAGTGTGTGACCTTATAGGATCCCCGTAATAACGAGCCGCTAAAAGTTTAACCTGGCTCAACCCTTTTTTAGAATTGACCGGCTTGGAGCTCCAGACCATTTATGGACTCCAATTATTTTGATCGGTCATAGTGGCGCTCTAGCAAAGGCATATGACCCCTCAATATTCAGAACATCACGTGGATTGTGACTTAATCCTAGTTCTACAATAGTTTCAATACAATTCACTCCTTCTATCAATTGTTAAGTACCGTCTAGTTTCTAGGACTCGGTTTAACTATTAGTCCACTAGTAGCTACAATAGCTACCCTAGTAGTTTAGTCTTGCTACCAAAGTACACTACTCAACCATTTAATGTGTTGATCAGGATCCCATCCTACCAACTCATACTCTGATCATAGGTTTATAAGTGTGTCACTTCTAACAAGTGGCCAAGGTACATCTCTTATATTGCTATAGTGGAGTGATAGTTTCCATCTTGACTACTCAGCTTACTAACAGACAGACATCAACTATACCCGTAATTATCTGTATCATCCAATCTATAGAATGTATAGGTACAATCCAAAGTATAGCAACATCTGAACAAGGTAACTAGTATCTCAGGCCTAAGGATATTTGTATTGCTATTGCAATGAGAAGTTTAAAAAACCAACACATAATATAGATTATCGAATGTTGTCTCATAGCGGTCACCAATGTATCTCCCTAAATACATTCATGTATTAACCCATGGTACCACCCTCTAGCACTGAAGATATGCCACCCTAAATCAAACTCAAGAGGTATGATGAGACATGCTAGTCTATCCACATTCATCAATGTCTAGTCTTGATGATATTATGACTAGGAATATTTAGACAATTCATAATTGCACACGAACAAGTTCTCACCAATATAGTCTCACTATGCCCTTGCAATTCGTGCTATGATTATGCCATGGACTTCTGCAAACACATCAATGAATATATATTCTAAACCAATCATAATATATTTTCAAAGTCATTGATATAACAAAAGAATGCCTTTATTGATATAACTTTATTTGTATAAATAAAACTAACTAAGATATATCATCCTAATTGCCTCTAGGGCATACATCATATCTAAAAAGCTGCCACTTGCACTAAAGCCAATTAGCTACATGACGTAAGCCACAACTATTGACATACTGGTCATGCTTAATCTGTGTCAAAGGCCTGGTCAGACCATCTACCAAGTTTTGATTTGTGGGTACATATTCCATCTATATATCCTTATCTCTTATCATATCTTGAACTATATGATATTTTCTGTGTACATGTTTATTTCTCTAATGAGACCATGGTTCTTTTGCCTGAGCAATAGCCACAGTGTTATCACAATATATTACTATTGGATCTTCACTGTTAGACACCACACTGAGATCACCAATAAATCTTTTTATCCAGACAGCTCATCTTGCTATTTCTAAAGCAGCATTGTACTCATATTCAATGGTTGAATCGGCAGTCGTATCCTATTTGGAAGTCTTCCAAACAATCGCCCCTCCACTTAACATAAACAGGTAACTTGATTTTGACTTGTAATCATCTCTATCAGGTTGAAAACTCACATTAGTGAATCCCTTTACTGTGAGATCACCTCCTCCATATACTAAGAATATTTCCTTAGTCCTTCTCAAGTACTTAAGGATATTCTTAATGGCCTTCTAGTGCTTCTCACCTGGATCGAATTGAAATCTACTTATGATGCTCAAATCGTGTGAGACATCAGGCCATGTACATACCATAGAATACATGATAAATCCTATTATAGGTGCATAGGGTATTTCATTCATGCGCAATCCCTCCTCTTGTGTCCCCAGACACTCAAATTTAGAAAGGTTAATTCCATGAGACTTTGAAAGATAAACCTTCCTTGATTGCTCAAGGTTGAACCTAGTCAATACCTTATCTATGTATGTATCTTGTGAAAGACCTAGCGACCACTTGGATCTATCCCTATAGATCTTTACACCTAGTATAAATGATGCTTCTCCAAGGACTTTCATGGAGTTTTTTCTTGACAACCATGACTTAACCATTTGAAGAAGAGAAATGTCGTTTTCTATTGTTAGTATGTCATCTACATATAGCATAACTAACTTTCTTGTATACACAAGGCTCATAAGTGTTTGATATAAAATCTAACTCTTTGATTGTATCATCAAACCTGATATTTCAACTCCTGGATGCTTGCTTAAGTCCATAAATGGATATTTGCAGCTTCCATAGCTTCAAGCCATTCTGAGATGTAAAACCATCAGGTTGTATCATATACACATCCCCATCTAAGTTTCCATTTAGGAAAGCGGTTTTCACATCCATCTACTAGATCTCATAATCATAATAAGCAGCAATGGCTAAGAGTATCCGTATGGATTTAACCATGGTTACCGGTGAAAAGGTTTCGTCATAGTCAATTCCTTCTTTTTGACTATAGCCTTTTGCCACCAACCTTGCCTTATAGGTAATCACATTATCATCCATGTTGGTTTTCTTCTTGAAAATCCATTTGCAACTTATGGGTCTAACCTCATCAAGAGCATCGACCGATTCCCATACTTGGTTTTCATACATGGAATCCATTTTTTATTTCACGGCTTTTAACCATTTATCATAGTCTGAGCACTCCATTTCTTCCTTGTAGATATTAGTTCATCATCCTCCACTAGAAATATTTGTTTATCACCTGTGATGAAAAATCCATATCTTTCAGGAGCATTGGGAACCCTACCAGATCTACGCAATGGTTGTTGTGTAACAGGTTTTTCCATGATCACACTTGGTTGTGTATCAAGCATAGGAATTATCAGTTGATCATCTTGTTCGCCTACTTGAACCTCAAATTCAAGGTCACTTCCACTAGCTTTTGCAAGCATGTGTTCATTCTCAAGGAACTAAGGAGTCCTAGAAACAAACAGCTTTTATTCCTTAGGATCATAAAAGGTATATCCTATTGTCTCTTGAGGATAACTTATGAACAAATATTTGTCATCCCTAGCTCCCAGCTTGTCTAACATTGCCCTTTTAAGATAGGCAGGACATCCCCAAACTCTCAAGTGAGAAATAGAGGACTTCTTACCACACTACCTTTCGTATGGTGTTGTATCAACTAATTTTGAGGGCACACGGTTTAGTATATAAACTGCGCTCTCAAGTGCGTATCTCTAAAAGGATTTGCTGAGACTTGATTAGCTAAACATGGACCGAACCATGTCTAACAATGTTCTACTCTTCCTCTCAGACACACCATTGTGCTGAGGAGTATAAGGAGGGGTCCATTGGGGTAATATTCCATTATCCCTTCGATAATCTTGAAACTCTTGGCTTAAATATTCTCCACCTCAATCTGACCATAGTGCATTCCAAGTTGTTTCTTAACCTCTTTCTTATAGTCTTTGAATCTTTCAAAGCTATCTGATTTGTGCCTCTTAAGGTTCAAATACCCATATCATGAGTAATCATCGATAAAAGATATGAAGTAGGCAAATCCTCCATGTACTTGCACATTTATTGGACCATATACATTCGTGTGTATTATCTCCAATGTACTTGTGGCACGTTGCCCTTTACCTTTAAAAGGTTTCTTTGTCATTTTATCTAATAAACAAGGTTTGCATGCCCCATAAGACTCCCAGTCTATTGGGCCCAAGTCACCTCCTTTGTGTAACTTAGTTAAGGGGGATTTATTTATATGGCCTAAACGACAATGCAATAAGTAGGATGATTTGTCTTTATCTAATCTCAATCTCTTAGCATCATTCATATTATAAATTTCAGATTTAGTATTTAAAACATATATGCTATCAATCAAAACTCCATTGCCATAAAGAACACTAGTTTTCTGAATTTGACTACCTTTATTATTAAATAAAACTTCAAATCCTTGTGCTACTAAACATGCAATAGAAATAATTTTCTTAGTAACAACTAAAATATAATAGCATTTATTTAATTCTGAAACTAGGCCACTTGGCAATTTGAGACTATATGTTCCTACAGCTGATGCAGCAACCCATGCTCCATTTCCAACTCGTAGGTCCAACTCTCCTTTAGCCAGCCTTCTACGGTTCCGCAGCCCCTGCACAGAAGTACAGATATGAGTACCACATCTAGTATCTAATACCCATATAGACTCATAGGGAGCTGTAGTGAAATTTTCAATCATGAAAATACCAGAAGTAGTTCCCTTCTCAAGGCTCTTATTCACATGCTCAGAGATTGCAGCCAGATAGTCTTTCTTCCAATAATTGGTCCCACCATATTGAAAACAGACATTCTCAGTAATCTTCTTCTTTTTTCCCTTTATCATGTCATTCCTCTTCCTTATGAGAGGATCAATTATGGTGACGATAGTTCCCTTAGCACTATTGTCATAATCTTTTAACATTTTAATCAGTTTAGGGATAGGACAATCAATATCTTTAGAATAGAATTAATTCACAAAGTGTGAATAACTCTTTGGCAAAGAATGCAGAATGAAATCACACTTCATGTATGATTTCATAGGTGAACCTAGTTCATCAAGTTCGTCCATTAATCCACTAAGCTCAATAACATGTTCCAAAATTGATGTTCCTTCCTGCATCTTGGATTCAAATACTCTTTTGGAAGTTAAGCATCTCTTTGACCTTATATCATTAGATATGTCAACAAGATGGAGTAGCATGGTCTCTAATCCCATGCCTTTGCACTGCAAACGTAATGTAAGACAAAGTGTGTCTAGTAATAAATGAGTCCCTTCCATTGAATCTCTCATATACTTCATCCATGCTACATGCATTTCTGCAGGAGCATTAATGCCAGGTTGTTCAGCAATTGGCTCATCTAACACATATGCCAATTTTTCCTCCACAAGTATTATCTTAACTGTTCTAAACCAATGGCTAAAATTTGGATCGGTCAACTTTTGTTTTTGTCTCATTTGTTTAATAATGTCAGAAGACATATTCAACATATATATAAGAAAAGAATTATTGCTTTAGACTTAGTTCTTGTACATGCATTTAATTTAAGGTCTTTTAATTAAATACACATTCCTACTATTTATTCAAGGTTCAATTCGAAAACATAATAGTCCTTTCTATTGTCTTTCGAGAAATATGATCTAACCATTTTCCTTAGTAGGTAGCACCTATAACTCATTTAAGCTAACCCCACTATCATGTGTCAAGCTAACTTAAATAGCTGTAGGAGGATCTAGTCCATTTGCATCCAATGCAATTTCTAATCCATTTGAGTTCCAACCAATGGACGTGCATAACCAATTATATGACTCCTCAAATGATGCCTCCAGCCTAGCATCAGCTCCAATTTTCCGGACAACTAACCTAGTCCAGTTAAGATTTAACCCTAACTCGAATCATGTGAACAGACGATGTTAAAGAAGAAGGCAAACTTTGCATGAGCAATTCATTCAATGAAAATGCCTAGAATCACACTTTGATTTTTAGGAAGGCTAATTTTTGTCTTAATATTTTAATGGGGATTTATTGGTGCAATTGGTCTCACCTAATCTAAGACTCATACATGGACATGATCATGAAACTATAACTAATTCTAGGCTAAAAGGAATTAGTAGGTCCAACCTAGGGGTCATGCTCAACTGGTAATTCATAATCATTCCATCATGCTAAGACTCCACATAGCATGCAAAACAAACAAGGGGGTTCATTGTTTAACTTCTTGCACCTATGTCTATAAGTTTTAATTTGACAATTTAAACTTTCATTTGTAAAACCATATAATGAATCTAATTCATTATACTAGAAATCAACTAATTTAAAAAATCCCTTTGGTAATCAAAATCTAGGACCGATGAGAATTCCCAGGTAGGAGATGCCCCCTTGAAGTGAATGAGCAGCTAAGTCCAATCCTTGGCAGAATAAACACGGACCCTTCTGACTTAGTTAACCATAGACTAACTAAATTAAAGATTTCATCTTTTCTAATTTAAGAATTATTCCAAATAATTCAAAAATTAAAGCATTTACAATTTCAAGTAAAACATTATTATTTTAGATAACTACCCTAACTAAGTTTGAGCAACGCTTAATCTAGTTATCACAACATTTTCTATTACAAGAAATAAATTCCTAGGCATGGCATAGCATACTCGAAAATATTTCATAGAAAATCAGACCTGATATATTTCTAGTCAATCATACAATCGCATTCGGAAGGCTCATGATACCACTGCTGGTCTAGATTAATGGTTTTAGAAAGTAAAATAGGTACATCGGAAATTTAAAAATTTAATCTAGTTCCCTAGATCTCCTAAGAATGGCATGATTGATAATAGTGCTAGGCTTAAATTATTCTAGGTCATAAACACTTATTAAAAGGACCTAATAATAATTTAACCACTTAACAGCTGAAGCGTGAATCCCGTAGTCGGTAGAAAGACCCTCAGCTATATGCATAAAATCTAAAGTAGAAGCCCTCTATAAATAACCCACACGAGCACCACCGACCAAAACCTTCTAGAAAGGAAGAACTGATAAAAGAGCAGAATATAGCTAGATCTTCCATAGTAATTTATTCTAGAAGAAATTTCCTTAGTTTTCTATTCAAAGTAAATACGTCTTTCGTTGGGTTACTTTTAGGAATCAGAATAACTAAGAGAATAAGAGAGCAAGAGAGGGATTGGAAAATTCAGGATGAAAAATAATGAAGGGGGAGACTTCTATTTATAGTGGTTAGGAAATATTCAAAGGATAATAAAGTCCCTAACCTCAATTAATCAGAAATAAAATAAAAAGGGCAAACTTGTATTTAATTAAACCCTAGAAGAGTTGGAAATCAACTCAAATACTGGGAGCTTGCTTAGGGAGCAAGCTCCCAGTCTAACTGGGAGACTGCTGGCCACAAGGCTTGCACAGCTACGCATGGGCCTGTGCTAGTGCGCTAGCCCCCGGGCAGCGCAGCCCACCATGGGCTGCGCTCCATGTAGCCATAATCCATTGAACGCTGTGGCCCGCAGTGCAACCTTAAAATGGGTTGCATGCCTGCACAGCCCTTTTGGCTTGCCCAGCGTGTAAGCGAGCTACTTCTTGCACTGTGCAAGCAGGCTACTTCTTGCAGCCTGCTTCTGCGTGCCTGCATGAGCCACATGCAGCACTATTCCAAATAGTGTTACCATAGGGCCCATGCGCAGGTCTTTTATATACTGTCCTATAGTACATTTTATACCTACTTGCGTAGATTTATTCAACATCCTATATTAATAAATCCCGCTAAGTTCGGTCCAGTCTTCCCTTTATTTAGTTTATCCTCCTTATTATTCATCAGGCTTATTGGTCCAACCAATGAATATTGGTCTAACCAAGGTCTAACCAATATGTTATGGTCTAACCATATTTCCTTTCTCTTCTAAATTATACCTAGTCTAACTGTTCTTTACATAGCTTGCTCTTCTAGGATCTCATAATATCAAGCCATCAAAAGTTTAACCTGGCTCAACCCCTCTTAGGAATTGACCGGCTAAGAGCTCCAGACCATTTATGGACTGCAATTACTTTGATCACTCACAGTGGCACTCTAATAAAGGCGTATGACCCCTCAATATTCAGAACGTGATGTGCATTGTGACTTAATCCCAATTCTGCAATAGTTTCGATACAATTCACTCCTTCTATCAAATGTTAAGTATCATTTAGTTTCTAGGACTTAGTTTAAGTGTTAGTCCACTAGTAGCTATAATAGCTACCCTAGTAGTTTAGGCTTGCTGCCAAAGTACACTACTCAACCATTTAATGTGTTAATCAAGATCCCATCCTATCAACTCATACTCTGATCAGAGGTTTATGAGTGTGTCACTTCTAACAAGTGGCCAACGTACATATCACTTATATTGCTATAGTATAGTGATAGATTCCATCTTGACTATTCAGCTTACTAATGAACAGATATCAACTATACCCATAATTATCCGTATCATCCAATCTATAGAATGTAGAGGTATAATCCAAAGTATAGCAACATCTGAACAAGCTAACTAGTATCTCAAGTCTAAGGATATTTGTATTGCTATTGTAATGAGGCAATTAAAACGCCAACACATGACATAGATTACCGAGTGTTGTCTCACAGCGGTCTCTAATGTATCTCTCTGAATTCATTCATGTGTTAACCCAAGGTACCACCCTCTAGCACTGGAGATATACTACTCTAAATCAAATTCAAGAGCTATGAATACACATGCTAGTCTATCCGCATCCATAAATGTCCAGTCTTCATAATACTATGACTAGGGATATTTAGAAAAATCATAATTGCACACGAACCAGTTCTCACCAACATAGTCTCACTATGCCCTTGCAATTTATGCTATGATTATATCATGGACTTTTGCAAACACATCAATGAATATATATTCTAAACTAGTCATAATATATTTTCACAGTCATGGATATCACAAAAGAATGCCTTTATTAATATAACTTTGTTCGTACAAATTAAACTAACTAAGATATATCGCCCTAATTGCCTCTAAGGCATACATCATATCTAATAGCTCTGATAGCCTACTATCTCTTGATCCACCTGGCTCTGATAATCTGCTAGCACATGCTCGACCCTCATCCACTCCTTGAGTTTAATGCGGTATCTATCTTGCTCCATCACGATGAAAGCCTGCAAGTGTGAACAATCAGGGAAGAATCAGCATGATAAATCATGCATTCATACATACATGCATAATTTTAACAAGTATTTTATACATCCTTTTTCTATTTTATTGCAGGAAAAAAGATAAAGTTATTACCCAACTCATGGAATCCTAGGCAATCAGCATGTCTCTCACACTGTAATATCTGTGAGCGATGCGCTCAATCTCAGAAATAGGCACCTATACGATCAAACACAAAGGCAGAACCAACTGATCACCACGGTTGGACAACAAAAAGTAAAGATTAACAAGGTAAATAAGGTTGGCACTCTTAAATGTGTGTCATCCAGCGAAAGGTAATACAGGTGCACCCTTGACTCCCCAATGTGCCTTTCCTCTCGAACTCCATGTTGACACATCAGCAAGAATGAGGTCTCCAGCTAATTCATCATAATCCCATCAACTCTACCTAATGAGGAGGCTACCCGGGTAGGCGGAGTCAGCCCCATTAAAATAGTCTCAGGGTTTATAGCGTATCAATGAGAGGACTCTCAGGGTACCTTAGTGCTGGTAGCATGACCTCCTCTTCTCTTCTTGCGAATCCCCTAAAACCATGAAAAGAAAAGTAAAATCAGATAAACAAGGTGAGCTAGAAATGACAAGAGCAGCAGAATACTTTAATTAAATTTGCAAAAGGTGTGAGGAATATACCCCTCCTAAACTGACCCTAATGAAGGACAGTTAGATCGAAGCTCAAATTAGTGTAACCAATGTCACCATACTCCATAGTGGCTCCTTTGCTATCATCCTCTGAGGGGACTCATTATCATCATTATCGCCACTCTCGACTTCATTACTACCTACGGTTATGACATCGCCATCACCAAATTTGAAATTCAAAGGTACGTCAGCCCTTGTCTACCTTGAATAGTCTAGGATGAAGTGCCTCATATAAGTAGCATAATCTCAGCCAACTGAAGATAAATTAAAGCAATCACCATCTATAAACTAGGCTGGTGCATTAGCAGGTATAAGATGAGGCTAGAAAACACCAACTGGCATGTCAGGGGGAACCCTCCTCTGAGTCATAATGCTTGCCCTCCACCCTCGAACCCGCTCTGTAAAATACCACTCCTAGGAAAAAGGGCACTCCAGAATAAATTGACATCCATCCACGTACGCCGGACATGCTTGATCTGGTGGTAATGGGGCAATCTCATCCATAGCTCGACAACAAGCTAAAAGAAATGCAATAATAAATCACTATAAGTATCCTCTAATTTGTCCATACAATTCCAAAGTAATAGATCAAAAAATGTGTAGGAAATAATGTTACTCAATGGCGTCTAAGCTACCTCAAATACTCCCGGTACCGGATGCGTCCATCCTCTATCTCTAGCTTAGACCAACCACACATCCAGTGAGTGATAGTGTGTGACCCGGGCGGCGGTCGTGTGTCGAGCATAGGCTGAGGGACTATCAAAGGCTCGAACGCCCATATCTACAAAGACAGAAAAATTATAACATTAGTAAGCTGAATAGGCATCATGGTCAATGTTAAGGAAATAAGGTTGTTCACCAAAACCCACAGCTACCCGGACTTGAACTCTATGACTCTCCCTTGAGCTGAGCAGTCAAGTGCATAATCAATCTGTCCTAGGATGGCTCTCAGCCAATTCCACTTCTTGAACTCAGTCAGATCCTCCAAGACACATAGCAACCCCAGAGTCACTCTACTCAAAGAGGAAGGAAAGAAAAGGCACGTCAGCAACGTCAGAACAAACGACCGTGGATACTCATAAAGGCGGTCCCCACTGATATCGCTCTCCAGAGTCCAATAATCATGTAGCCGACTATATCTCACTATGCTATCGGCCAATGTTGGAACGCCCAATAATCTCTCTATCCGGGCTAGAGCGCCCGGCTTAGGGTGAAGCCGCTCTAAATAGATATCAAAATGGATAACTCTACCCTTCTAAGGTAGCTTGGTTATGGCTACTTTATCCAAGGAGGTAATGGTTATCTCTCCGATCGACAAAAGGAATGTATGCATAGTCTCACTCCACCACTCAACTAAGCAAGCCACATTAGTTGGACTCATTTGTTGACTATTCATCATTATTGCCTCTAAAATTTGGTCCAACCCCATATCCTGGATAGCTCAAACTAGTGAGTAATTTTGTGATGACTCAGCTCGGGTTTTAATATCGCTTCATCAGTCCACACACCGTTAAAGGGATCCTAGGGGTTTGATTTCGTCCGGCTGTAAAATAAAATCCAAAAGATACGATATTTTCAGTAAAAGTTTGCAAAATTAGAGAAAAGCTCAAATTTCAACATCCAGACCAGTTCAAATTTAAATTTTGACCCTAAAATTGGACTCAGTGCAAAAAAAATCAAGCCGAAATGAGCCCTTTGGGAATTTTTTTGGACTTCCCCAACGGCCGACCACTGTGGCTACCAGCGCCGCCGTAAACGGCTCAACTGCCATGGTGGCAGGTTAATTGCTGAAACAGCAGTGATTAACCTGTACCTAGAGCGGTTAAACCACCACCGACCCCGGTGACTAGTTCTTCCTTGAAGATCCAAAATTTCAATTTTGTTCTCCTTTTGGACTCGAATTCAACCCAAAATCCAACTGAATCAGTTCCTAAACACCCCTAAATCTATCCTGCATACATTTAAACATCCTATTTCATCCAAATTCGAACCTAAAACTCCACGAGAAATTAAGTTCGAGTTCATGGCATAATGAATGGATTTTCTAAGTAAAGCAAAGCAAGATTCGGGTTTTGTTGGTTTACCTAGCGCATATAAGCTTGATTTTTGCGGTTTGTGCACATATTGACTTGAGAAGTTGGTTTGTAATCCATTTAGGTATCAAAACCCAGAACACTATATGTCCAAAGGACTACACACATCTGTAATCCATGTCGCCCCTTTGGTAGTGAATCATGAGGAATCACATAAGGCTTTAGGATACATTTTTTCAAGATGTGAGAAATGAAAGGGAGAGAGAAAAGAAATGAATGAGAAGAAAAAATGGTGGATGATTTTTATCCTTGGCACGCATTTCCAAAATTCTCCGATACAACAAGGGGTAAAACTCGCTGATTGGCAATTCTTCCCAACTCCCGGATATTTCTAAACTCAGTTTATTTAATATTCCGCCCTTTTTATTGTTAATTGAAGGGGCAAAAAATTTTGTCTCAACAAAATCAATTAAGCAATAAAAAAGTGGACATGTTTGACATATGCTAACTATTTAAAATTTCATTCTTAACAGGCTTATTGATGGCGATCCCAAAAAACAACTAGTCTAGAATTTCCTGATTTAAAACTCGATCCTGATCAGTCCGTTGATGGTGCGTCCCCAAACCACTAGTAGATAACCATCCTAGATCTTTGACTTTGATATTTCTGTTGATGATGCATCCCTCAACCATCTGTAGACAACCGACTCAAAGAATTTTCTACCCCCGATAGGTCCGTTGATGATGTGTCCCGTGATCGTCCGTAGACAACTGACTCAAGGTTCCATTATTTTAGGTACGACTGCTTATCCCTCGCTCTTTCATTAGATCACATTTGATCTGTCAAATGGTAATCTCACAAGGGGCATCCTGTGATTACAGGCTTTTCGGTGTCCCACGGAGTGATGATGATGTTTTGCTCTAACCTCTTTATGGGCCTATTGTTCTATTCTTTTAGAGTCGAGTCACATTTGGCAAGTACTCTCTTGACAATTTAGGACTTTGATTGCGTTGTTTTCCATCACTAGTTAATTAATAAAAAAAATTAATAAATTCATAAAATAAAATAAAATAAAATGCTAGGTTTCCCTCTCTTCACCGGAGCCGCAATCGGAGCAGTTTGCTGGGCCACCGACGAGGTTAACTGCCTTGGCGACGCAGTTCATCGCGCCCCTTACACGGTTCACCATGCCCCTAGTGCGGTTCATCGTGCGTGGCCACAATGTGGCCACGTAGCGCGGTTCACTACGCCCGTGACAGCGGTTGAAGTTCAGCCGCTGCACGGGTCTTCGGCTTCATCGCCACGGTTTGTCTTTCTCTCTCTAAAATAGATAATCTCAATTTCTGGGGATTTTAAGATTTCTAAGGACTAATTGGGTTATTTGGAGTGAGAATGGCCTATAAACCCATTGAATCACCTGATTCAGGACTTTTTGCCAATTTAGAGATTGAAATTCACATATTATGGTTCTTAGCATTTTAGAGAGAGAAAGCTTTGTAAAGCCATGAAAATCTAATTAATTTTGATTCCTAAGCATTATTAGGCTTGATCTTTTAGTCTAAACACTAAAATCAAATAGAAATCGTAGGTTAAAACGAACTTAAATAGGATTTAGGGGCTTTTTCCTATAAAATCACTAAAATCCGTCACTGAGTTTGTCACTACTTACATCACTGTTTCGTTGGATTTTCATCATAAATTCATCATAAAGCTTGCCAAATGCCCGGTTTGAGTCTCAAAACATGGATTTACAGCCTAGAGGTAACAAAACTGAGTTCCAATCTCTTTTACTTAATTTATTTAATCGTTTTGCTCCTATCTTGGTTGTTTTTGGGGTCAATATTATTGCAAACATCTTTTATAGTGTTTTTGGGTCTCTTTTTGTCCCAAAGTTAAAAAATCAAAATTATTTCGGCATTTTAAGTCCAGATCTACTGTAATATCGTGGGAATCGGCTTAAAATTTCGGTAATCTTGAGTTTTCGGGTGTAAAAGTACCAATTTTTGTCCGTTTGGCATTTCTCCGACATGATCGCTCAGGTGGTCATCTGACTACTGCAACGGCAGCGATCAGATTGCCATCACAGCGGTCAAACTGGCAAAAATGCTAGATGGTCCCTACTTTGTGTTTTTGGCCTATTTTATTGTTTTCTTGCATTTTTGCCCCTAATTTTTACCTGAAAAATTTTCCAAAAAAATCATAAATAATCTAGAATTAATTAAAATAATTTTTAAGCTACTAGAGTTAATTTATTTATTATTTAATTGGTTAAATGTCTATTTAATGGCTTAAAATGGCTTTTCCACCAAATAAATTCTTAATAAATCTTTTTATCCTAAATAAAAATCCAAAAATATTTTGTAAATATGTTAACTAATTTTAGGGTTGTTTAGCTTATTTAATTAATTATTAGGTTGCTAAAATAATTATTAAATACCCAAAAAAGATGTGTTTTTAACTCCGAAAATTCCTAAAAAATGTTTTTCTCTTTGTTTTAATTTCATTTCAGCCCTATAATTAATTGTGTGTTATTTATGGTTATTTGTGTGGGGTTTATCCTTTTCGGAGCTGGCTCGGTATTGGTAAGTTCGGTTGAGACCCAGTTTTGGCCTTTCGTTATTTATTCGTTTTATTTTCCCTGCATTAGAAAAATGTATAGGAATTTCTAAAGCCATGTAATAATTAATTTATCTACTTTATTTACTGCTTTCTGCATGCTGCGCTATGTGATGTATGGATATTATAACCGAAAACTCTAATAAGGAGGATTTAAATCGCATAAGAACTGAAGTCACCTTTATTAAAAAGTAAATGGTTTGATTTAATAATTGAAAAATAACCAACATCATCCAAACTCGGAATCTCTATTTTAAGGTACGGTCTAACCACCCGATGGGGGTAACGTACCCAAATTCTTGATAGAGCTAAACCTATTGGGAAATAATAATCCGGAAGAACAAATTGAAGACAGATCCGAATCAAGTTTGAAGAAAACAAAAACAAGAAAACAAATATCCAAGGAACAAAAACATGTAAAAATGGAAGCATAAAGTCCAGGGCAAGTCATCAGGACAAACATTGAAGACTACAAGTACCTAAGCACATAATGGAAGCATACAGTTAAAGTTTGGAAAGCAAAAAAACTTTAAACCGCTCAAGATCAGCATCTAGAAGAAGAACTGGTTGAAATAGCATCTGGATATATATAGACAAACTTCATCCGGAAGATAAAGTTTACAAGACAAAGGGAATAATTTGAAAAATCATATTTCCCTCCACCTTTTGGTCTAAGAGTCAAAGATCATTTTCCCTTGTGCAAGACAAAATGACAGTTAGCACACTTTTTAGAAAAGGACAATAGGGCTGACACAAGAAAGAGAAAAGTTAATATCCTTTTCTACCTAGACCAATAGGAAAGGCGCGTGAAGTTCACACTCTGGATTTCTAGCATAAAAGTTGCAGAATCGCTAAAATACAAGGAAAACGATCACTGATAACTTTTTAATGTCAATCCCAAGGATTCAATGGGATAATTACTCTGTCTGACGGATTGATCAACGGATTCAGATGTGCCACATTTTACATGATCAACAGTGAAGATTTAATTCAATCTCAACAACTCACAATGGCTGCATTTATGATAGAAGCCTATAAAAGAGAAGCTTCATTAGTTAAGAAGGTGCTGGTCGTTCTAACAAAAGCATATACAAGAGAATCCGCTATTACAATCAATGACATAATTCCTCCAAGAACTAAATTATTCAAAATCAGTTTGTGAAGAATTCTCAAGTAAGTTATAAACTTGAAGAATTCAAAAATAAAACACTTGAGAGAAACAAGTTGTAATAAATCTCATACTTGGGTGAGTATTGAGATTGGGATGTAGCTTAGAGTTGGTGCTTTAAGTGGGATATCCTTGTAGGACTCAGCTTAGGTTTGGGTAGAAATCTAAGTGGTATATCCTACTAAAGACAAGAGGACTCAACTAGGAGTTGGTGCTTCTAGTGGTATATCCTACATCCGGAAGGGTTACCATCTGGAGATAAATTATAAATCTTGATTCCTACCAGTTGGAAAGGAATCCACTAGTGGAAAAAGATCGGGGTAAGGATGCTCCGGGGATTGAGTAGGCGGGGCCGAACCACAATAAATCTTTATGTTTGATTTTCTAATCCTTTACTTAATTTGCAAAAAATTTCATATTTGCATCATCCAGATCAAATACATCCGGAATATATCAAACACGCTACACCATACTTTTCAAAGTCTAATTAATTCTATGAAAAAAGGTCATTCACCCCCCCCCCCTCTGACCTTATATAGACCCTCATAAGGACCAACTAGTGGTATCAGAGCAAGTGCCCATAACTAAAGAACTAACAATCTCGAGCTAAAGGTCCAATTTTGATCCAAGAATCAAAATGAGTTTCCAAAACTCACAACTCCTTCCTAATGGTATGTTTATTACCCGTCCTCCACTCTTTACCATGAACACTACACATTCTGGAAAACTGGATGAAGAATTTCATTCAGGAATAAATCATGATAGCATCGATGGCCATTAAAGATGGCCCATATGATCCTACTCACGAAGTAGAGGGTATAACTACCCGAAAGCCCTCAAGTTTATGGGATGAGAAAGATTACAAATAAATTGCTTGAAAATGCAAATGCTATTAATATGCTTCAATGTTCTCTTAGTGCAGCTGAATTCAACTGAACATTTGGATCTGAAACTGTGCAAGAGATCTGGTCAAACCTTGAAGTGACCTATGAAGGAACAAATAAGGTCAAGGAATCCAAGATTGATCTACTATAATAAAAGCTAGAATCTTTCAAGATGAAGCCCAAAGAATCCATCAGCAGCATGAATACTAGATAAACAAATCTAGTAAATGAAATGAAGAGGCTCAAAAAAGAGATCTCAAAAGTTGATATGGTCAAGAAAATACTCTGGAGTCTCACCAAGGAATGGGACAACGAAAAGACTTCCATTGAGGAAGCTCATGACTTAAACTTTTATAGTTAGGGTGAACTCATTGGTAATCTCTCAACTCAAGAATTATCCTTGGAGAGATATAGCCAATAGGAGAAAAAGCTTGAAGAAAAGAAGAAGGCTATTGCGCTCAAGGCAGATTCAGTTGGATCAGCTTCCTCTGGATCAGACAAGCAACTAAAGGAATACTATACAGTAAAGAAGATATGGTTATGCCAGCCAGATATTTTGATAGATTCCTAAAGAAGAAAGATAGAAGGAGATCCAAAAGGCATGAATCCAAGAGATCAAAGGAAAGCACATCAAGAAGGCACAAGCCAAGAAAGGTTTTGGAAGAAAACAAAGATCTGGAAAAAGATGCTACCTACTTTGAATATAGAGAAGAAGGCCACTTCAGAACCAAATGCCCCAAGCTCAAAAGAGACAAAAAAAAATATAAGAAGAAGGCTATGGTGGCCATATGGATTAATAGTGAAGAAAGTAGCAGTTTATCTTCTACAAAGGAAGAAGAAATAGCTAACTGTGCATTCATGGCACTAACAGATCCGAAAGGAGAACAATCTAGAATAAATCCATCTAAGAAAGACACTGAGCAAATTGAGGAATCAGAATCAGAGATAGTTATTATTGAGGTAAACTTTCACTCTAATTCTGTTTCTAACCTTGATATTGCTAGAGCTTTAGGGGTTGTGACACACAATGTGAGGAAAAACACTAAACCATAAAATCCCTACAAAGACTAATTCTGGAGCTAGCGGAAGATGTTGAAGTAATGGCACAAGATATTAATCTGATAAGGACCACAAAGCACATGGATGTGGTTGAGGAGAATTTACTAAGAAGCCAAGTGCAGATCTTAAGTGCAAACTTAATAGGACCAGATAGGGAGCTAACCCTAATAAAGGAGGCATCCAGAAGGAAATCAGATTCTCCACAAAGAAGAAGGAACCCAAGGCAAGAAGCACCAAGGAATTCAAATCAAAAGAATCCGGTACCCTAAATCAAAAATAAAAGAAAGTTAGTAGGCAACCTCAAGCATAGAGATTCACAGCTACTCAAAATGGATAGGCTAAGGCAGTATCTTATGAGAAACCTGTCAAGCAAACAAATAACCATAGAGAAAAGATTACACCTCTAACCAGCTTCCGAATACAAACTGGATAGACAAGTATACAAGAACCCGGATACATTGGAAATTATGGAAAGGAGGATCTTAAGAAGATCCAGAAGAAGCACGAGCAGAGCAGACCCATCTCTGGGTGCAAGTTTTGCGGGGAAAACAATCATATTACTAAATTATGTAGATTAAAAAATGGTTTTTATGATGTTTCATCCTTAGCCTGAAATGGTTAATAACCCTAGAGGACCCAAATCTGATTGGGTAACCAAACCCACTTGATATGTTTTGCAGGTATGCCTCAGGTCCACAGTAGATCAACATATATGGTACATTAATAGTGGATGCTCAAGGCACATGAATGGTGATGAGAAATCCTTCCTCACTTTAATCTAGAAGAGAGGTGGAAAAGTGAGCTTTGGAGACAACTAAAAGGGACTTATCATTGGATATGGAACCATTGGATCTGAAATAAAGATAGAAAATGTCTCACTAGTTGATGGACTGAGTTCAACTTGCTAAGTGTAGCATAACTCTGTGATAAAGGAAGAAAAGTCACCTTTGATTCCGGAGGATGCTCAATCTTTGATATTAAGTCAAATCAACTCATTCTTTATGCACCTAGAGTAAATAATGTTTATTGTGTTAACATTAAAAATGAGAAAAAGAATATATGCTTGGTGTCTAAAGAAGAAGAATTATGGCTATGGCACTGGAGATTGGGATATGTAAGCATGAACCTCATATCCAAATTAGCCAAAAAGGAATTGGTTGTGGGTTTACCTACGGTAACTTTTGATAAGGATCACATATGCACTACATGTCAATTAAATAAACAATATAGGAAAAGCTTCCCTTCCATCTCATACATACCTTCCAAAAGAGTTCCTAAACTCTTACACATTGATCTCTTCGGTCCAATCAAACCAATGAGTTTAGGTATAAGAGAATACACCATGGTCATAGTGGATGATTATTCTCGCTATACCAGGGTTGCTTTGCTAGCTAGCAAAGATGAAGCCTTTGACCAGTTCTCAAAAATATTCATCCGGATAGAAGTAGAATATGGCATAAGCACTGCACGCATCCAGAGTGATAATGGAGGAGAGTTAAAAAAATAAGCATTTTTCTGAATTTTGTGACTCCAAGGGCATTGAGCATAACTTTTTTGCTCCTCATACACCTCAAAAAATAGGGTTGTTAAAAGGAAAAATAGAACCTTAGTTGAGATTGCTCGGACAATGCTAAGTGAGAACAATTTGCCTAAGTATTTTTGAGGTGAGGCCATAAACACAGCATACTACATTTTAAATAGATCTCTCATTAGAAAGACCATAGAAAAGACCCCATATGAAAGCTGGAGGGGAAGGAAACCCAAAATTGGGTACTTCAAAGCCTTTTGATGTAAATGCTACATCTTGAATGATAGAGAGCAACTAGGAAAATTTGATCCTAAATATGATGAAGCAATTTTCCTTGGCTACTCAACACCTAACAAAGCCTAAAGAGTCTATAACAAATGAACCAAATAGTGGTAGAGTCAATACATTTAGATTTTGATGAGACTAACCATGCAAGGAAAAGAAGCTCTAATATGGAAGATTTAACTCTAGAAGTTGAAAATATTGAAGAAAAAGAGGAAGTGTAGATTCTGGATTCCTTCCAAATCAAGAAATACAAGGAAGAAGATGAAGAAATCAATTTCAATCCAGGAGCACCACAAGGGAATCTCAATCAACCTAAGATTAATTTTATGGATGATCAAGAAGTGGAAACTGAAGTAGAAGAGGAACAAGCTCCAATACAACATGAAGATTTATAAAGATAGATCCAGACTTATAGGGATCATTCGGCTGAAGCCATTTTGAACAATGTTCAAAATCCAGTCAGAACTAGAGGATAACTCATTAGGATGATGAGCCATGCTGCTTTTGTCTCTCTCATTAAGCCAAAGAAATTTCAAGATGCAGAAGGAGATGAAAGTTAGATGTTGGCCATACAAGAAGAGCTGGATCAGTTCACCAGAAATATGGTTTGGGATCTAGTGCCACTTTTAGAAGGAAAATCAATCATTGGCACCAAATGGGTATTCCGAAACAAGCTAGATGAATTCGATGTTATGGTGAGAAACAAGGCAAGATTAGTTTCCCAAGGCCACAATCAATAAGAAGGCATTGACTTTGCAGAAACCTTTGCACCAGTAGCAAGATTAGAGGCAATTAGGATTATATGTGCTTTTGGATCATTTATGGGATTCATATTGTTCTAAATGGATGTCAAAAGTGCATTTCTTAATAGAGTTATTTAGGAAGAGGTCTATGTCAAGCAGCCACCTGAATTTGAAGACTCAAGACATCCGAATCATGTATACAATCTAAAGAAAGCCCTCTATGGATTAAAGCAAGCACCAAGAACTTGGTATGAAAGACTCACGTCATTCCTCATATCCAAGGGTTACATCTGGGGTGAAGCAGATACAACCCTTTTCATCAAGAAGAGAAAGGGGGATGTTATTCTAGTAACATCATCTTTGGAGCAATAGATGAGAAGATTGCAAAGAATTCACAGAAGGAATTTGAGATGTCCATGATGGAAGAATTGAATTTCTTCCTTGGGTTACAATTCAAGCAAAGTCCAGATGTGATTTTCATCAATCAGTCCAAGTATACCAAGGAAATACTAAAGAAGTTTAAAATGGACAAGAGTAAACCTATATCCACTCCAATGGGATCAGATACAGTCCTTTCAAAGGATTGTGAAGGAGAAGATGTAGATCAGAAGCTTTATAGAGGAATGATTGGTTCACTTTTATACTTGATAGCTAGCAGACTTCACATACATTATGCAGTTAGCTATTATGCAAGATATCAGTCCAATCCTAAGGATTCACATCTCAAGGCAGTAAAAAGAATCCTTAGATATCTACTAAGAATAACTAAACTTGGGTTATGGTATCCTAGTAATGGAGACTTCACACTATAGGGCTTCACAGATGCAGACTATCCCAGAGATGCTCTTGAAAGAACGAGTACATTCGTAAGCTGCCACTTCCTTGGACATTGCTTGGTGTTATGGTATTGTAAGAAGCAATCGTTCATTGCCTTATCCACTACAGAAGTAGAATATATAGCAACTAGAAGTTGTGTTGCTCAACTCCTATGGATTAAGCAACAGTTAGAAGACTATGGAGTTTAATCTAGATGTGTGGATGTCATATGTGTAATAAAGTGCAATTGATGTGTCAAAAAATCAAGTGCAACATAGCAGGATAAAGCATGTTAACATCAGACACCGTTTCATTCGGGATCATGTAATGAAGAAGGATGATGCACTAGTCTACATTCCAACAAATGAGCAAAGGGCAGACATCTTTACTAAGCCATTAAGTAAAGATCAATTCAACAAGCTAAGAGATTCAATTGGAATGTCTAATCCAATTTGAAGGAAAATCCAGAAGACAATCTAGGATTACTTTGGGGTTTTATAAGCAAGGAATTCAGAAGAAAGAGGAAGTCAAATTATGTCCAGATCCGAAAGAAGATTGCTAGCTCGGTAGATAGAAAAGATAAATGGCAGTAAAAGCGCAGGAAAAGTAACTATACATGGTTTGAATTTCAAACATTTATTGGGTATCACATGCGCGTCAAAAGCAACTGTCGTTTTATAAAATAAACCATTGCAATTCTCCAGTTTTAACGCCATTCTCCTCTCTCCTCAAATTTAACTACCACCTCATCAATCTGGTTAAATTTAACTGCATCTGAATTACCATTATACCCTCACCTTGGAAATTCTATAAAAACCCTCCAAAATCCCTCTTCTTCTTCACGCAAGTAATACTCTTACTATTACTCTGCAAATTTCATTTATCAAAACCCTAAACTCCTATAAACTATTTCAAAATTCTAAAATTGCAACTCAAAAATCTCAAACTCAGGTCACCCTTCCCTCAAAGAACATCTTTAAGGTAGAAGATCTTAAGGATTCTTATTTCATTCCGGTAAAGAAGCTACAACAGACATTGCCATCCCATCAGATTTTTTGGGAGACAATTATCTCTTTTCAACAGACCCAATCAATCAACTCCTTAGAGACCAAGGATTGGAAACCTTCCTTAAAATACACAACATAACCTATCCAGTGTTTGTAAAGCAATTTTACAACAATCTCAAAGCCCACAATTATTATGATGCCCTCTGAACGACCGTAGATGGCAAGGAGATCACTCTAACTCCAGAGTTCTTCATAACTCATCTCAACATGAAGAATGACAGAGTGGTATAATAGACAGATGGAGATAAATAGAAGGTGAAGTACCGACCATTGAAGTGGTTCCCAAAGAGATATTTTGGAGACAAGTTCTACACTTACTGGCCAAAGACTCCCAGATTCCTATAGTTCATACTGGCAAAATTTATGCTAATCCACAAGGGATCTCTCACCATAGTTTCATCATTCCAGCTCTATGTGATTCAGCATTGGACAGAGAGTGTGGTAGTCAATATGCCTGTACTCCTAATTCATTTCATCATGCAGCACAAATACACTCATAGAGGCCTTATCACCCAAATCCTGATTGAAAATGGGATTGATGTCACAAAGGAAGAATTAGTGGATGGGAAGGCTAGATTCGAGAAAAATTTCAAGAATCCTTTGGGGAAGAATGGGATGAAGAGAAAGCAATTAGGCTGAGGGAAGAAAGAAAAGAGAAGAGTAGAGTCCGGAAGGCCGGAATAGAAATTGCTCTGGAAGCCAAGAGAGCCAGAATAGCTAAGTTAAAGGCTCAAAGAAAAGTAAATCCCAAGCCTATAGTTGAGGAAATAGATGAGGACAAACTTCTCCTCACTCAACTAATGAAAAGTACTCCCGAAAAGCCTAAGAAGAGAGGTAGGCTCATCAAAGCAGGTGATAAGAAAATGAAACCAGTTTGCTAACTGGAAGCAACTCAGACAATTATAGTAGCAGCTGCTACAATCTGGAAGGGATAGAAGCAAGGGGAAAAGATAACCATTATTGATATGTTAGAATCAGAGGGTGGCTCCAACAGTGAAGAGATCAGGGAAGGAGAGCCCATGCTAAAGAGACAGTTCATCCAGATGGGATCGACTTTTGATGAAGTATTAAAAGCCAAAAGGACAAAATTGACTATTAAAAAGTCAACTACTAGTGTAATAATCCAAGAGCTAACACCCAGCACTAGCAGATTTAAGCAAAGGCAAAGAACTGGTTGTTTTTACTAAGAAACTAGTCCTTCCGGATAACATCCATCCAGAGGATCCTAAGTATGAGGAAATGATGTCAGTTGTCCGGGATAGGTTTAAAGCAAATAGACTAACAAAGGAGGGACCCGGAGGATCATCCAGAGTGACAACAACTGACAGTCCTTTAATCTTATTAGCCTTAAAAGATCTAGTGCTTCTCAAAGAAACCAAGTATTAGGACAAAGACTTATTCGTTTTCAAAGCCAGAACCGAGCCTCTTCCGGATAACTTATTAAACACAGAAGTGGAGGTGATTGAGTTAGAAAGACCTAAAGAGGCAATTGAAGGGAATGATAGGGATAATGCCATCATTCTAGAAGTTAAAGAGGAAGTGATTGTTGTAAGTCCTATTAAGGCAATAGGAGGGGAGATTGAGGACATTTCCAGTCTTCTAGAATCCAGAGTAGAAAAGCCATTAGATAATCCAGAGTAAAACACTGAGGTAATCCCAGACATAGTCTCTTTTATAGTCAATACTAATGTACCTATAATTGATAATACATAAAAAGATGATAATGGTAATTTAGATACTGAAACCCAAATAGTGTCTAAGGATAACATGCCTAACTCGGAGTAAAATAAACCGGAGGAATGACATGGTCTGGGATCTAATGAGCACACTTCTGAAGTGGACTCAAAGGGCAAGGCTATTCCAGAGGAAAGGAAGGAAGAAGAGAAGGAGGATAAGGAGGAAAAATAGAGCATTTAGAAGGAAGACGAAGAATCCTTAAGCTCTAAGGAATCCCAAAGTAGCTCTGGATTAGAAGAATCAGCTTCCTTCGGTAAGAAAAAGAAGCCAATTAAGCCTAAACCTTTCCTGGACTACAATGTCTCAAGAAATGAGAAGATTCGTATAGGGTTAACATTACTGGAACAAGCTGCACTGGAAGGGAAAAAGGATGATGAATTCAAGCCTCTGCTCCGGAACATTTGTGCTCAATTAAGATCGATCAAAATTCTAATGAAAAATCAATCAATGACTTCAGATCTTAAAGAAGAGCTGGGAGAAATTAAGAGCACCGTGAAAATCATTGAGATAAAGTTTGTTAAATTTCCAATAGCTAACCGAGTCACTGAAACCTCCCTATCAAAAATCAATCCAAAATTAACCCATCTCTCCACTGCAATTACATCAGCCAACAGAATAGCCACTCAAGCAGCAACTGGATCATACAATAATTGTGATACTATTATGGGTCACATAACATCCTCATCAACATAGCTAAAAACTAAGATCAAGGAATACATTGACAATAAGTTTGAAAACTTGGAAAAATTCATTCCTAGAGCCATAGTTGAAGGTGGAAAGGGAATCATATCTAGATTGACATATCTCAAAGAAGAACATCAACCATTACAAGAAATGTGTTGGTCCCTGTGAGGGTTTAGCCAAGGATAAAGGGGGGGTTAATGACCCTTGTTCGTGAATAATTAGACTTTAAAAAAGTCTTAGTGTAGCGTGTTTGATTATGTTTTGGATTAATGGATCCGAATGATGCAAATAAGTAATATAGTGCAAAAAGTAAAGAGTTAGAAAATCAAACACAAGGATTTATCCTAGAACGGCCCCACCTACTCCAGTCCCCAGGGTTTGCTTCGTCCGAGCTTTTCCACTAGTGGATTCCTTTCCAACTGGCAGGAATCAAGCCTTACAATTTATCTATGGATGGTAACCCCTTTCAGATGTAAGATATACCACTAGAAGCACCAACTCCTAGCTGAGTCCTTTAGTCTTTAGCAGGATATACCACTTAGATTTCTTACCCAAACCTAAGCTGAGTCCTACAGGGAGATCCCACTCAAACACCTACTTCAAGCTATATCCCAATCTCACTACTCACCCAAGTAGGAGATCTTTACACTTTATTTTCTCAAAGGTTTTGGTTTTGGACTTCCTCAAGTTTATAACTTCACTTGGGAATCCTTATAAATAGATTTTTGAATGGTTTAGTTCTTGGAGGGATTTGTAAACTGATTGCTTTCTAGCGAATTCTTTTGTATATGCTTTCTTAAAATCAACCAGCACCTTCTCAACTTGTGAAGCTTCCCTTTTATAGGCTTCCACCATAAATGAAACCGTTGTGGGTGATTGAGCTATAATCAAATATTTACCGTTGATCAGGTAATATGTGGTGCTTCTAGAACTGTTGATCAATTCGTTAGACAGATATTTTGACCCATTGAATCCTTAGGATTGAGGCTGAAAAGTTATCAGTGATCGTTTTCCTTGTATTTTAGTGACTCACCAATTTTTACGCTAGTACCTTTTTGGTGTGAGCTCCACGTGCCTTTCTCATTAGTCTAGGTGAAAAAGGTTGTTACCTTTTTCTCTTTCCTGTGTCAGTCCTTTGTCCTTTCTCTGAAAAGTGCTAGCTGTCATTTTTGTCTTGCTTTTGGGAAAAGGACCTTTGACTTGAAGACCAAAGGAATGGAGGGAATGTAATTTTTAAATTGTTCCCTTTGTCTTGATATATTATGTCTTCTGGATGTCTTCATACTTAATATCTCCGCATCTATCTTATTTTGGATACTAGTGCAGTTAGTTCTCCAAGAAGCTATTTTAGGCGGTTCAAAGTTTGTTTCCTTTCAAAACTTTAACCGGATGCTTCCATTTATGTTTAGGTAATTGTATTCACTTATCTTGGACTTTGGATGTCTTCGTTATATTTTCTGATGCAATGACTTAGGTCTTTTTGTACTTAGGTGTTTTGTACTTAGGTGTTTCGTTTACTTCAAACCTGATCCAGATTGTTTGTTATTCCGGATCATTGTTTCCAACAATCTCCTTCATTTGATGGAAACAAAAATCTAAGACATCTAAGCATAAGGAAAGGGGGTTTTATGATCTAACTATGGTTCTTGATACTTAGTCATTTATAATTTTTATTCCCCCAAAATTTTAGCATCCTGAACTCCCCTAATATTTTTCAATTCTAGCTTCTAAGATTTTTCTAGCACAGTTGCAGATTGTACGCTAGAAGCAATTTTTTTTGTAATGATTTTTCATTATACATACTTCTACTGTTAATAATAGTTAACATCAATGAAGTTCAGGATTACAAGATACAGAAATACATAAGTGAAAAGGAATCTAGCTATTACAAATTTTAGATTTAAGAAAATAGTTAAACTATTACAAAATTATTTCTTCCCGGATGCTTCTCCCTTTTTTATTCCGGATGCCTCTCCCTTTTTCTCCTTTCCTTTTCATTTCTCCCCCTTTTCAGCCTCAGCACCATTCTCCCTTTCATTATTCTCCCCCTTTTTGTTTGCATCAGCTTGGGGGTCTATCACCATGTAGGTTTTACCATCCCAGCTTTGCTGCCAAGCCTTTGAGTAGATGGAATAATCCACATTTCCTTTTCTTCTGTGGTCTATAATTGTATCCACAGTGGCTGGAGATAGATATAGGGGCCGAAAGACTTTTCAGAGCTGGGTATAAGACTTAGTAATGTAGAGATGCATTTGGAGAACAAAATTGGGATCCTTCTCATCAAAGTAGGGAAAGAGAGCTTTGAGAAGAGTTGCAATCCCCTTATGTATGAAGAAGCTAGTATCCCCTATATGTTGTGCAAGATCTTGAATGACTAGAAGGTATTAGCTCTCTGGAATAGAAGCACAGGAGGATTCAGATATTGATAGGTTAGACAGATTAGATAACACTTTCTTAATTTCTATTCCCATGCCCCTTTGGCAGTTATGAACACTATCATTTATAATCATGACGTCTTTATGAAGCTCTTCCTTGGCATTATTGATGACTGTATCTTACCCATTCAATTGGCCCACAACCTCTTGTGTAATATTTTCCATTTTTTTTGGCAAATAGCTTTGGCAAATCTTCCTCCATGAACTTTGTGAGCTTATTCAATATTTCCTGCTGCTATTCATTTAGGCTGCGGAGAGCAGATTTTTCTTCCTTTTCAATGATGAATTTTGACAAGTTTTTGAACTTTGTATCTAGATATCCCTTTATTTTAGTGGACAATTCAGAGGAGGAAGTGATCTTATCCATTATTATTGCACATTTGTTTGTAGCCCCAGTGTTGGCTTGATCTGCAGTACAATTTACCATTGTAAGGCTAGTTTTTAGCTCATTTAGTAGTGGGGTGAACTTGGCAAGTGATACACCAGCTACCAAATCAGCAATGGGGAAGTCCTCCACTTTCTTCTCTATGTTCTTGACACTCACTTTTAGCTCCCCTATTTCAGTCTTCAAATCCGGAGGTGAGAATTGTTGAATCAACACTTTCTCTATGGATTTGAGATGCTTACAGATGTTTTTGAGACTCTGTTTGATATAGCTTTCCTCGTACTCCTCATGGTTAGCCTCTTGTAGTTTTTTTAGCACTGCTGTTATCTTTTTGGCTCTGGCTTGATTTATACTATTAATTAGTATTCTGATTGGACTAGCATAGGGGGATTCAGATTCAGAGCTGCTTCCTGTCTCATCTGAGCCGGATGATTCTTCTTTAGTGGATTCCTCTTCTTCTTCTCCTTTCCCTTCTTCCAACCATTCCCTCAGACTGGCCTCACCCTTAGAGTTCACTTGATAAGTGTTCTCATTGGGTTCAAGACTATATCCCTCCTCCAGAATGGTGTGTTTCGGGTTGGACTCTTGTTCCTTAGATATACTACGAGTATATGTATCTAAGTTTTCCCCTTTATCATCTACTCTTTTAGTATCAGTAGTAAAAGTGTCAGCATTAACTTTAAATGAAACTAAGTCAGGGATTACCTCAATTATTATCACTTCTAAATTATTCTAAGCCACTCCTTCTTCTTCCACCTCCATAACCCCCTGATGACTAGAAATGTCCTCAGTCATTCCTTCACATGCCTTTTCAAGACTTTTAATTACTCCCTCAGGCGTGTTGGCAATGTCCTCATTACCCTCTCCATGTGCCTTTTCAGGACTTTCTTCATTTATGGTCTCAACTTCCAGGTTGAGTAAATTTTTTGGAAGTGGTCTAGTTTTGGGTACAAAGGCAAAGAGATCAGCTTCTAGATCCTGGGCTATGGTTGCTATATCTATTGGATCAATAAGGATAGCCTGGGCACTGGAAGAATCTTCAGGTCCTTCTGTTCTAAGCTTATTAATTTTGTCATTGTCCTTCATGGCTTCCTTTATTACATCATATTGAGGGTCATCCGAAGTGACTTCCTCATTTGATCTAGGCACATTTGCCCTTTATTTTCATGGCCTTAGCCAATTCTGCCTCTTAAGCCCTTTTTACAGCACCATCATCAATAATAATGCTAGCAAGCTTCTTTTTTTTACTTTTTTGAGCAGCTACTACCTCATCAAATGTGCAGCTTTTCTTAGAGAACTGCCTTCTTTTGGGTACTGGATCTTCTTCTTCTATCTCCTCATCATCCACTACTACATCTGAGATTTTTGCAGCTTTTCTTTTCTTATCTACTGCTTTGATCAATCTTCTCCTTGGCTTAGGCTTCTCCAGGCTCTTCTTCAATAGTTGAGTGAAGATTTGAGTATCCTTATGAACTTCATCCATCGGAACCAAAGCCAGTTGCTTTTGTGCTTTTAGTTTAGTGTTTCATGCCTTTTTAAGAACCGAAGCATCTTCAGCTGCATCCACTACCTTCCTAGCCCTTGTCTTCTTCTCATCCCTTACCTTCTTATCTTTTTCTTCATTCTAAAATTCACCGAAATTCAGCTTTTTGAAATTCTTTTCTAGAATCTCCTTTCCATTGATAGCCTGGAACCCGGATACATTTACCTTATTGGCAACTATAATCCAGGTGATAAGGGCACCATAGGAGTTTTGTGCTACTTGCGATAATGGATTATCAAGACCAACATGTTCATAACCCAACTTTCCACCCAATGTTGTAATACGTAGTGTTGGAAAGATGAGATGGTGGTCAGAGAGCCCTTTTGGATTAGAATTAGCTTTGCAAGTGCATGATGGAGAAATCTTGGTACTTTCGGGAACTAAGTTGAGAATTTATCGCCAAAATAGTTTGGATGCAGCCATATCTTAGGGTTATACTTCACTTGCAGTTCATCCCCATCATTTCTAAGCTGAATGCCATCATTTTTCATATTCAAAAATTTTTTAAAAAATTCTGGCGTGATGGTGATTACCTTTCCCTAAACCTGGGTTTTGAGAGCATCATGATAGGAGTGAGCTCTCAGATTGTCGTTAAATTCATGGACTAAGTCTGGATAAGTTGGGCATTTTACCAAATAGTCAGTGGGAACTACTGAGTTTGAGGGCTTTATGTTGACGGGTGTGAAGTCTTCATCTTTGAGAGCCGATTCTTCAAAGATGTTCTTATGAGGAAGCATGTGAATTTCGTTGTTCAACATTATAGCTGCCATTTGAGATGTTGACAAAAGTTAGGGAATTTAGGGTTTTGAATATGGATTTTTGTAGAGTAATAGTAGTAAGTTGCTCGCATGAGAAAGAAGAGGAAATTTGGGGGTTTGTATAGAATTTCCAAAGTGAGGGTATAATGGTAATTTGGACGCCATTAACTTTGGCTGGATTGATGACATGATAGGTTAAATTGTAGGAGAGAGATAAATTCTGTTTAACTGGAGAATTGGAAAGGTTTATTTTTAAAACCAGCTGTTGAATTTACAGCGCGTGTAACTCTCAATAGACTTTTGAAATTCAAAAAGGAACAGTTACCTTTACACCCTTTTACTGCCATACATCATTCTTGTCTACTGATGTGGCAATGTTCTCTCCAGAGCAGGGTTAACTTCATTTCTTCTTTATTTCTGGATTCCTTGTCTTTCCAAAAATCTAAGTTAACTTTTCACTGTCTTCCGGACTTTTTTCAAATTGGATTAGACATTCCAATTGACTCCTTTAGCTTTCCAAATTGATCTTTACTTAATGGCTCAGTAGAGATGGTTGCCCTTTGCTCATTGGTAGGTATGTATACCAATGCAACATCCTTCTTCATCATATGATCCCGGATGAAATGATGCCTAATGTTAAGATGTTTCGTCCTACTATAGAGTACTGGATTTTTTGACACATCAATTGTACTTTTGTTGTCACACATTACATCCACACATCCAGATTAGACTCCATAGTCTTCCAATTGTTGCTTGATCCAAAGGAGTTGAGCTACACAAGTTCCTGCTGCCATATATTCTACTTCTATGGTTGATAAGGCAACTGATGTTTGCTTCTTGCTATACCATAACACTAGGCAATCTCCAAGAAAGTGACAGCCTCTAGATGTACTCTTTCTCTCAAGAGTATCTCTAACATAACCTGAATCAGTGAAGCCATGAAGTGTGAATTCTTCATTACTAGGATACTATAACCCAACTTCAGTGGTTCCTAGGAGATAGCTAAGGATCCTTTTTACTGCCTTTAGATGTGAATCCTTAGGATTGGCTTGATATCTTGCACAGTAGCAAACTGCATATGCTAGCTGTCAAGTATAGAAGTGATCCAATCATTCCTCTATACAGTTTTTTATCAACATCTTGTCCTTCACAATCCTTGGATAGGACTGTATCTAATCCCATGGGAGTGGACATTGGCTTGCTTTTGTCCATTTCAAACTTCTTGAGAATTTTCTTAGTATACTTGGATTGGTTGATAAAAATCGCATCTGGACTCTACTTGATTTGTAAACCAAGGAAGAAGTTAAGTTCTCCCATTATGGATATCTCAAACTCCTTCTGCATTTGAGTGATGAATTCCTCGCACATCTTTTCATCTGTTGCTCCAAAGATGATGTCATCAACATAAATTTAGACTAGAATGATATCATCCCTCTTCTTTTTGATGGAAAGAGTTATGTCTGCCCTCCCCCTGATATAACCTTTGGATATGAGAAATGTACCATGCTTCTGGTGCTTGCTTTAATCCATAGAGAGCCTTCTTTAGTTTGTACACATGATCTAGATTTTTTGAGTCTTCAAATCCAAGTGGTTGCTTGACATAGACTTCTTCTTGGATAACTTCATTTAAGAATGCACTTTTGACATCCATTTGGAACAATGTGAATCCTATGAATGATGCAAAAGCACATAGAATCCGGATTGCCTCCAATCTTGCTACAGGGCAAATGTTTCTACAAAGTCAATCCCTTCTTGTTGATTGTAGCCATGGGCAATCAATCTTGCCTTGTTTCTCATCACTACTTTAGATTCATCCAGCTTGTTTCGGAATACCCATTTGGTGCCAATGATTGACTTTCCTTTTGGAGGTGCTACTAGATCTCACACATCATTCCTGGTGAATTGATCTAGTTTTTATTGCATAGCCATCATCCAGCTTTCATCTCCTTCTACATCTTGAAATTTCTTTAGCTCAATAAGAGAGACAAAAGCAGCATGGCTCATCATCCTGTTGAGTTATCCTCTGGTTCTGACTAGATTTTAGACATTATCGAAAAAGGCTGCAACTAGATGATCCCTTTGAGTCCATACTTCTCTTGGTAGGTCTTCATGATGGATTGGGGCTTGTTCAACTTCTGCCTCAACAGCTTCTCCTTGGTCATTATGAATTTTATCTCATGTGGGTTGAGATCAGCTTGTGGTACTTCTGGATCAAAACATATCTATTCATCTTCTTCTTTGTATTTCTTGATTTGGAAGGAATCTGGAATTTTGACTTCTTCTTTTTCTCCAGTGTTTTCAACTTCCGGAGTTATATCATTCGGATTTGAACTTCTTCTTCCTGCGTGGTTAGTCTCATCGAAATCTACATGTATAGACTCTACCATAGTTTGAGCTCGTTTGTTATATACTCTGTAAGCCTTGTTATATGTTGAGTAGCCAAGGAAAATCGCTTCATCAGGTTTAGGATCAAATTTTCCTAACTGCCCTCTATCATTTAGGATATAGCATTTACATCCAAAGGCTTTGAAATGCCCAATTTTGGATTTCCTTCCCTTCTAGATTTCATAGGGGGTCTTTTCTAAGGTCTTTCTAATAAGAACTCTATTCAAAATGTAGCATGCTGTGTTTGCGACCTCACCTTAGAAATATTTTGGCAAACAATTCTCATTGAGCATTGTTCTAGCCATCTCAACTATGGTACTATTTTTTCTCTAGATAACTCCATTTTTTTGGGAGTATGAGGGGTAGAGAAATTATGTTCAATGCCCTTGGAGTCACAAAATTCAGCAAAATACTTATTTTTGAACTCACCACCATTATCACTCCAGATGCATGCAATGCTTATGTCTTGTTCTACTTCTATCTGGATGAATATTTTTGAGAATTGGTCAAAGGCTTCATCTTTGCTTGCTAGAAAAGCTACCCGGGTATAATGAGAATAATCATCCACAATCTCTTCTACCAAAACTCAATGGTTTGATTGGACCAAAGAGATCAATATGTAAGAGTTCAAGAACTCTCTTAGAAGGTACGTATGAGATGGAAGGGAAGCTTTTCTTATGCTATTTACCAAATTAACATGCAGTGCATATGCTATCCTTATCAAAAGCAACCTTAGGTAAACCCATAAATAATTCCTTTTTGGCTAATTTAGATAGGAGGTTCATGCTAACATGTCCCAACCTCCGGTTCCATAGCCATAATTCTTCTTCTCTAGACACCAAGCATACACTCTTTTTCTCATTTTTAATGTTAATTAAATAGACATTATTTACTCTAAGAGCATAAAGAATGAGTTGATTTGACTTACTATCAATGATTGAGCAGCCTCTGAAGTCAAAGGTGACTTTTCTCCCTTTGTCATAGAGTTGAGCAACACTTAGCAGGTTGAACTTCAGTCCATCAACTAATGAGACATCTTCAATCTTTAATTCAGATCCAATGGTACCATGCCAAATGATATGTCCCTTTTGATTATCTCTAAAGCTTACTTTGCCTCCTTTCTTCTGGATTAAAGTGATAAAGGCCTTCTCATCATATGTTATGTGCCTTGAGCATCCACTATCCATATACCATGTGTGTTGATCTAATATGGATCTAAGGTATACCTGCAAAACAGATCAAGTGGGTTTGGGTACCCAATCATATTTGGGTCCTCTCGGGTTATCAACCATTTCAGGCTAAGGATAAACATCATAATAACCATTTTTAATCTACATAATTTAGTAATATGATTGTTCTTCCCACAAAACTGCACCCTGAGATGGGTCTGCTTTGCTCCTACTTCTTATGGATCTTCTTTAGATCCTCCTTTCTATAGTTTCCAACATATCCAGCTTCTTGTATACTGGTCTATCCAGAGTTTATCCGGAAGCTAGTTAGGGGTGCAAATTGTACTCCAAGATTTCTTCTTTGTTTGGCAGGTTGGTTGTTATAAACTACTTTAGCTTTTCCTTTTTGGACAGCTGTGTATCTTTGTGCTTGAGGTTGCCTCTGAGGTTTCTTCTCTTTTTGATTTGAAGGTCCTGGATCCCTTTTAGCACTAGAGTTTTGATTTCTTTATGTTCCCTTCCTATGATTCCTTATTGGTTGAGAAGAACCTGGTTTCCTTCCGGATGTTTCCCTCATCAGAGTTAGCTCTCTATCTATCCCCATTAGGTTGGCACTTAAGATTTGCACTTGATTTCTCAGGAAGTTTTCTTCAACTACATCAATGTGCTTGGTAGCTCTTATTAGGTTGACATTTTATGCTAATGCTTCATTATCTTCAGCAAGCTCCATCACTTGTCTTTGTAGGGATTTGATAGCCTATGTGTTCTTTCTCACATTCTTGATCACAATCCCTAAATCTCTAGTAAGTTCAAAGTTATAAATAGAATTTGAATGAAAGTTTACCTTAGTGTTGGATTTTTTTTATTCTGATTCTTCTATTTGAATAGTTTCTGGCTTTGATAGATTTCTCCTAGATTGTTCTGCTTTCGGATCGGTCAATGCCATGAATGCCCAATTGGTTATCTCTTCTTCTTCTGTTGAAGATTAACAGCTACTTTCCTCACTGTTACTCTAAGTAGCCACCATTGCCTTCTTTTTATGTTTCTTACTTCTTTTAACCTTGGGGCATTTGGTTTTGAAGTGGCCTGTCTCCCCACATTCAAAACATGCAGCTTCTTTCTCCAGATCCTTCTTTTCTTTCGAATTCTTTCTAGGCCAATCTCTTCTAGAGATTCCTTCCCTTGATCTTTTAGATTCATACTTTCTAAAATTCCTCCTTTCTTTCTTTTGCAGGAATCTGTTGAACTATCTGGCTAACATAGCCATTTGCTCCTTGTTGCTTTTAGATTCCTTGAGTTGCTTTTCCTCTCCGGATGAAGCTGATCTGGTGGATTCTCCCTTGAGAGCAATGGCTTTCTTTCTTTCTTTAGGCTTCTTCTCTTGTTGGCTATATCTTTCCAGGGATAGATCTTAGGTCAAGAGATTACCAATGAGCTCATCATAGCTGTAGAAGTTTAGGTCATGAGCTTCCTCAATGGTAGTCTTCTTATTGTCCCATTCCTTAGTGACACTCCAGAGTACTTTCTTGACCATGTACACTTCTGAAATTTCCTTCCCTAGCCTCTTCAATCCATTTACTAGATTGGTGTATCTATTATTCATGCTGCTGAGGGATTCTTTGGGCTCCATCTTGAAGGATTAAAGCTTTTATTGTAGTAGGTCGATCTTGGCTTCTTTGACCTTGTTTGTTCCTTCATAGGTCACTTCCAGCTTCAGCCATATTTCTTGCGCAGTCTCGCATTCGGATATCCTGTTAAATTCTACTGCACTAAGATTACAATGAAGCATGTTAATAGCATTTACATTTTCATGCAATTTTTTGAAATCATTCTCATCCCATAAACTTGAGGGCTTTCGGGTTGTAAGACCCTATACTTCTTGAGTAGGCTCATATGGGCCATCTTTAATGACCAACCATGCTTGCATGTTTTGTGCTGGAATAAAATTCTTCATCTGATTTTTTCAGATGGTGTAGTGTTCACCAGTGAAGAGTGGAAGATGGGTAATGGATACACCCTCGGGAAGGAGTTATGAGTTTTGTAAACTCATTTGATACTTGGTTCAAAATTTACACCTTTAGCTCGAGATTGTTAGATCTCTAATTTGAGCACTTGCTCTGATACCACTTATTGGTCCTTATGAGGGTCTAATCAAGGTCAGAGAGGGGTGAATGACCCTTTTTCACGGAATAATCAGACATTGAAAAAGTCTTAGTGTAGCATGTTTAATTATGTTCCGAATTGATGGATCCAGATGATGCAAATAAGAAATATAGTGCAAAAAGTGAAGAGTTAGAAAATCAAACACAAGGATTTTATCCAGGTTCGGCCCTCCCTACTCCAGTCTTCAGAGTTTCCTTCCTCTGAGCTTTTCAACTAGTGGATTCCTTTCCAACTAGTAGGAATCAAGCCTTATAATTTGTCTCCGGATGGTAACCCCTTCCGGATGTAGGATATACCACTAGAAGCACCAACTCCTAGCTGAGTCCTTTAGTATTTAGCAGGATATACCACTCAAATTTCTTACCCAAACCTAAGCTGAGTCCTACAGGGAGATCCCTCTCAAAGCACCTACTTCAAGCTATATCCCAATCTCACTACTCACCCAAGTAGGAGATCTTAACACTTTATTTTCTCAAAGGTTTTGGTTTTAGACTTCCTCAAGTTTATAACTTCCCTTGGGAATCCTTACAAACAGATTTTTGAATGGTTTGGTTCTTAGAGGGATTTGTAAAATGATTGCTTTCTAACGAATTCTCTTGTATATACTTTCTTGAAATCAACCAGAACCTTCTTAACTTGTGAAGCTTCCCTTTTATAGGCTTCCATCATAAATGTAGCCATTGTGGGTTGTTGATTTGTAATCAAATCTTCACCATTGATCAGGTAATATATGGCACTTCCGAAACCGTTGATCAATCTATTAGACAAAGATTTTGACCCATTTGAATCCTTGGGATTAAGGCTAAAAAGTTATCAGTGATCGTTTTCCTTGTATTTCAGTGACTCTCCAACTTTTACACTAGTACCTTTTTGGTGTGAGTTCCATACGCCTTTCTCATTCATCTAGGTGAAAAAGGTTGTTACCTTTTTCTCTTTCTTATGTCAGTTCTTTGTCCTTTCTTTGAAAAGTGCTAGATGTCATTTTTGTCTTGCTTTTAGGAAAAGGATCTTTGACTTGCAGACCAAAGGAATGGAGGGAATGTAATTTTTGAATTATTCCCTTTATCTTGATGTATTAATTCTTCCGGATGTCTTCAGACTTAATATCTCCGGATCTGTCTTATTCCGGATGCTAGTGCAGTCAGTTCTTCTGGGTGCTGTTTTAGGCAGTTCATAGTTTGTGTCCTTTCCAAACTTAAACCGGATGCTTCCATATATGCGTAGGTAATTGACTTCACTTGTCTTGGACTTTGGATGTCTTAGTTATATGTGCGGATACAATGACTTAGGTCTTTTTGTACTTAGGTGTTTTATTTACTTAGGTGTTTTATTTACTTCAATCCTGATCGGATTATTTGTTTTTTTGGATCATTGTTTCCAACAAAATGCTTACAAACTTTCTGGATTAGGGGTTACCCAAGCTATTGGCCAAGCACATGAAAGATATCAATGAAAACTTCCAAAGCACTCTTTCTGGAACTGAGAAAATCATCCAGGAATGGAGGAATAACTTCAATAAGGAAATACAAGACATGAATACAACTATCCACAACTGCAGGAGAGGCATAGTTGAAGAAGTTGCTCATCTTAAATTCGATATGAATCAATTGTTTATCTCACCTCCCTCTACATCCGGATTTGGCATTCGGGAAAGTCTCTTCCTCCCAATTCTTCAAGACCTGGTTCAACACCTTGGGGACACAGGCTTCTTCGGATACAAGAGCAATATCACTCTCCGCAAGGCTTTATTCCCTTTCTTTGATTAAAAAGATAGAGAGCATGTTCTGTCAATCACTCCGGATATGATCAAGTCCTACAAATAGCTTAAGCAGCTCATCCGGCCACTTTATCTCACTCCTGCCATAGTGGACACTATCATTGAGAAAAGAGAGCAAGGCAATATAGACTACTCCATCTACTATAGTGCATGGAAAAAAGCTGGGATGATAGAACCTATATGGTCACTAACCCCTAAATTTGATAAAAAAAACCAAAAGGGGGAGAAAAGCAAAGGCAAAGAAGGAGAGTAACCCAGGAAAGGGGGAAAATGAAGAGCTGCTACTACTGATTCTTTAAAATAGCTATATTTTCAATGTACAAATCTGTAATAGCTAGGTCTATTTTCACTTATATATATATATATATATATATATATATATATATATATATATGTATGTATATATATATATATATATGTATGTATATATATATATATATATGTATGTATATATATATATATATATGTATGTATATATATATATATATATGTATGTATATATATATATATATATATATATATATATGTATGTATATATATATGTATGTATATAAAATTGTAATCCGGAACTTCCTTGATGTTTACTATTATTGACATGAGAAATATATATAGTGAAAAACATTTACAAAAGTGCTTCTAAGTACAACTATCAATTGTACTTCAAAAAAACTTAGAAGCTAGTATGCCATTTGGGGAGTTAGGATGCTTAGATTATGGGGGAGTAAAACTTATAAATGACTAAGTATCAAGAATCATACTTAACTCATATAAACTCCTCTCCTTATGCTTATATGTGCTTAGTTTTTGTTTCCATCAAGAGGGGGAGATTGTTGGGAAACAATGACCTGGAAGAAAAAATTGAAGACAGATCCGGATCAAGTTTGAAGGAAACAAATATCCAAGGAATGAAAATATGTAAAAATGGAAGCATAAAGTCCGAGGCAAGACATCAGGACAAACATTAAAGACTACAAGTACCTAAGCACATAATGGAAGCATACAGTTAAAGTTTGGAAAGGAAACAAACTCTAAACCACTCAAGATCAGCATCTGAAAGAAGAACTGGTGTAAATAGCATCCGGATATATATAGACAAACTTCATCCGAAAGATAAAGTTTACAAGACAAAGGGAATAATTTAAAAAAATCATATTTCCCTCCACCTTTTAGCCTAAGAGTCAAAGATCCTTTTCCCTTATTCAAGACAAAATGACAGCTGGCACACTTTTTAGAAAAAGGATAGAAGGACTGACACAAGAAAGAGAAAAGGTAACAACCTTTTCTACCTAGACCAATAGGAAAGGCACGTGAAGTTCACACTCCGGATTTCTGGCATAAAAGTTGCAGAATCGCTAAAATACAAGGAAAACAATCACTGATAACTTTTTAATCTCAATCTCAAGGATTCAATGGAACAATTAGTCAGTCTAACGGATTTATCAACAGATCCGAATGCACCAAATTTGACCTAATCAACGGTGAATATTTAATTCAATCTCAACAACTCACAATGGCTACATGTATGACAGAAGCCTATAAAAGAGAAGCATCATAAGTTGAGAAGGTGCTGGTTGTTTTAAGAAAAGCATATACAAGAGAATCCACTATTACAATCAGTGACATGATCCCTCCAAGAACTAAATCATTCAAAATTAGTTTGCAAAGAATTCTCAAGTAAGTTATGAACTTAGAGAATTCAAAAACAAAACACTTGAGAGAAACAAGTTGTAAAAAATCTCATACTTGGGTGAGTATTGAGATTGGGATATAGCTTAGAGTTGGTGCTTTAAGTGGGATCTCCCCATAGGACTCAACTTAGGTTTGGGTAGAAATCTAAGTGGTATATCCTGCTAAAGACATGAGGACTCAGCTAGGAGTTGGTGCTTCCAGTGGTATATCCTAAATCCGGAAGGGGTTACCATCTGAAGATAAATTTTAAGGCTTGAGTCCTGCTAGTTGGAAAGGAATCCACCAGTGGAAAAAGCTCGGAGTAAGGACACTCCAGGGATTGGAGTATGCGGGGCAGAACCAGGATAAATCTACAGGTATGATTTTCTAATACATTACTTAATTTGCATAACATTTCATATTTGCATCATCCAGATCAAATACATCTGGATTATATCAAACACACCACACTAGACTTTTCAAAGTTTGATTAATTCCATGAAAAAGGGTCATTCACCCCCTTCTGACCTTATATAGACCCTCATAGGGACCAACAAAACTGGGTGGTAACTTTTTCTTAAAATGTGGGATTCCGATCTCGTGTCTTTTTAACATTTAAATTGGACTAAGATTCAATTTCAACATCGCTTTTATAAATCTATTTTTTGTCACACCTCTAAATCGAGGATCAATCCTTCGGCTCACTTCACCGCGCTTATTTTTTGTGTTAGGAAAAAGGATGTCACTCACAAGAGTCATTTATCACTTTTGTAAAAATTCAATTTCATTCCTTAGTTGAAATTGTTCGAGTTGACAATGGCTTAAAATTCCTTTCCATGAAAGCCTTCTTTCACAAGAATGATATAGAATGTCAACATACTTGTGTCTACACACCACAATAAAATGGGGTAGCAAAACGCAAACACAGATATATTTTAACACTGTACGATCATTACTTTTCCAATCACATTTGCCATTAGAATTTTGGGGTGAATGTATATTGACCGCAACATATATAATTAATCGTTTACCTACACTTTTATTAAAAATAAATCTCCATTTGAACTCCTATATAATCGACCCCTGTCTCTCTCTCATATGAAGGTATTCGGTTGTTTATGTTATGCAACCATTGTTTCACCTAAACAAAATTTTGATTGTCGAGCTTGACAGTGTATCTTTCTTGGATATCCAAATAATTTAAAAGGGTATAAATTGTTAGATATGGAAAGTGGCACATTCCAAGTTAATCGAGATGTTACATTACATGAAAATATATTTCCTTTCCTTAATAAATCCACAACATCATCCTCGCCTGATTCACATAGAGTCTTACCAAATCTAGGTCTTGATTTACCATATACTAATCCACCAATCAATTCTTCCATATCGGAAAATTCAGATATTGTCAATTCTCTTCCTCCATCCATACCAGAAAATCCACCTTCAAGCACATCTACAACACTAGAATCTCTTTCCATCCATAGCTTCGACTGCACCAGAGAGGCCACTGCCTGGAATCAAGACTACATGGTGGGATCTTAAGCCAATCAATTTCACTCTAGTCAACAACTGTCAAAATCAACTAGGTATCCCTTCAAAATTTTATTTCTTATTCTCGTTTTGCTCTCATACATCCTACATTTCTAGCTAACATCACAGGAACTAAAGAACCCACCTCATATGCTCAAGCATCCTTGATCTAAAATGGAAGTAACCAATGGAAGAGGAGTTAACAACCTTACAACTCAACAAAACATGGACAATAACGACACTCCCAAAAGGTCACAAAGTCATTGGTTGCAAATGGGTCTATAAAATCAAATATCAATCTGATAGGACAATTGAAAGATATAAAGCAAGCCTTGTAGCAAAAGGGTGCACACAAATAGAAGGGATTATTATGGAGAGACTTTTTCGCTGACAGCAATTATAACTCTCATATGCCTCCTCACTGTAGTACCGGCGAGAGACTGGTTTATTCATCAATTGGATGTACAAAATGTATTCTTACATGGCAACTTTCATGAAGTTGTCTACATGGACTTACCACCTGGACATCGTCAATAGAGGGAGAATGTTGTAAGTCAACTCAACAAATCATTATATAGCCTCTTATAAGCCTCTCGTAGTTAGTTCTCTACATTTTCTTATGTGATTCAGATAGCAGGTAACCAATAGTCTAAAGCAGACTATTCTTTATTTACAAAGCATTAAGGGTCCTCATTCACTGTCATTTTAATCTATGTGTTTGAGCACTGGATTTTAACGATCCTTCTCATGAAAAGATGATGAGAGTTAGATAATGCAATCTCTTATAGGTGCTATCCATCAGCAGTGTTCCTACTGCTACAGAGTTGAGTTTGGCCAAAGTTTGGAGACCTAATCTTCCCTATAGGACCTGTACGGGTGCTGCCTAGTGATATGGATCCACTGGCAGACCCCGTACGAGTCATTTCCTTTCGTACACCTAGAGGGGACCTATATAGGTCCCCCTGGACCCATACGGAGTGGGGCCCCACCTATACAGGTCCTGTTGTTTCCTGATCAAGCTTTATGGAAGGAGATCCTTACCTATTTTAGGAGAAGGCAGGTCATGAATGTGATTTATTGCATTCAGATTTAATTTTTCCCTATAAATAGGGGCCTTTCCTCACCTTTTCAGAACACACAACACGTATACAACATAGATTATAGTATAATTCTAGTAGTTTCTACAGGTGTAGAAAGGGTATAGTTGAGGTATATGAGGTATAAAATAGGGAGAAAACCCACCCTTTGAGGTTTTGTTCACATTTTATTCATTCCAAGCTTTGTTTATTAGGATTTAGGGGAATTTCTGTCCACACATACTCACCCAAATAGTCCTGAAATCTCCATTTCATCATCTACTTTAGCTAGATACTCTCAAAGGCAAAGGGATCGCCTCAAAGTGAATTCACGTCGTAAAGGTAATGCTCTTGAGTTTCAAAGAGACTCACATCTCAGCTATTTTACCATTATTATCTGCTTCTTCAATTACACCTGCTTTGTTGTTTCCTATTTTGGGTCTGGTCCTAACCCATATGAGCCATGTTGGCACATTGTGTCCTTAGGGATCATAAAATGGTGCGCCATACTCATACTAAAGGAAATTCCATTTTTATTTCATTTTCACTCCATTAATCTGTTTATTAAATCGAACTAAGTTTCTGCCCGGGACCAGACAGGACCCTTATGGGTCCCCCATACCCATACCAGTCCTCCCTGATAACCGTACGGGTCCTTCCCACCCGTACAGGTACCAGCCGTTAGGCAGAACCAAGAATTCACTTTTGAACCGATTAAAATCAATCAACTCACCATTTACCATGAGATCATTTCCACTAATAATTCAGTAAATCAACCCACAAAAGTTAAAAAATATATTGAAGACTCCTTATTTCTCTCTGATCCTAAAAGCCATCCAGGCACTATCGATCGCAAAACTGCCACGCTAACGTAATCACATTTTTCCTAATAAAATGCTGACTTATAAGATGCTATAAACTATGCTAATCTTTGTGGATGTAGGGGAATTTATTTTTATTTTGATTTATAACTTAGAATAAATGTATAGGTTCTCTTGCAATTCCCCCATTTTTCCCCCGGTTGTAATTTGTATTCCCCCATTTATTGCTTGTGCTTTATTGTAATCTGCAAACGCATGTAATGAGTGCGAAAGAGTGTAGAAAATAGGATTTTTGTGATAATTCCCCAAATGATGAAAATAAAATGGTTTTACGTGGCAAATGTAATTTTGAATTAACTAAATGAGAAATAAGTGACTCATCCGATATTCGAATCTCTAATCCAAAAGGTATGAGTCTCCCACCCAACGGGAACTGTACCGAATCTCTTTCCCAAGTAGACAATTTGGGTGGCGACTCTATCATTTGTATCGAGATTTGGGTCTCAATTCTTTTATTCATTAAAATTGGCTAATTGTGCAAACTTGAACTAAAATGGTTTCATCATGCCTAAATCCAACCAACCCTCAGTGGGCCCCGCCTCTCACCAAGGCGCCAAGGGAGACCCACACGTCATCGACACCTCATAGTGGTGACTCTACTGGGGATATAATCTTTTAAATTGCAAAATTTTGGTTTGTTTTAAAAGCTTAAAAGATTAAGATGAGCAGCAAAAATCATTTACTTAATTCAACCCATTTTCTTCTTCATCTTTGGGAAAACTATTACACTCTATCTTCCCATCTCCTTCTCACTTTAGTTAGATGCTCTCTTCTTCTAGTGCTAGGTTAGGGTACCCTATTTTTCCATAAAGCATATGAAAGTGTCACCCATGCCCGATGGGAATTGGGGACTCTAGTGGGTGGAGCACTCATTGCAATCTCCCTCCAAAAGAGGCTTGATGCAATGGGAACCTTCTACATTAAACTTCTGATATGTCCCTACACCATTATTCTAATTGAAAGACTTAGAATTTTACCTTCTAGGTACTCATTTTTGTGTGAGATTAGACTAAGGAAGAATACCCTCTAAACTGGCAGGAGTAGTAAGGACAAAATCGATCGCTTCACATGTGTCTTGTTATGTTCCTTTATAATTAACCCAGCCATGCATTATTGTAATTTGTGCATGCATAACACATCCCATGCATGTACTGATCTTTTGGTTACCACCTCAGTTCAAGATTCAACAAATTTCCTCACTCCCATCTCATCAAGAGGCCATGTTGCAAGTTCACCATAGCAAGGATCCTAGTCAGTTGCCCAACTTTGTGGTTATACCAAAGGGGAAAATTCTCCCTTATTTCATGGGTTTACCTTATAGTATGACTTATGACCAGAAGGTTCATCCTATGACTCTCGATGATATCTCACCTTGGGGTAGTCCTCTTTTGAGCCTTCTTAAGAAGCTGAAGAAGTACAAGTTGATTGATCATCTCCGACCATATGTTCAGCCAAAGCCTGAAGAAAGGGACAATTTCTACGAGTATCATGTCAGCTCAGATCACCCAACTAAAGTATGTGAAGATCCCCTCAAAGCCATCACAGTACTCATTGACAAAGGAAAATTTTATGAACCCCACAGAAGAGGGGGGGAAGTAGACATGATCAATTCAGGATTAGAGGAAGATGAAGTATGGAAGCGCATCATAGAAGCCAAGAAAGCAAGGGAAAAACCATCCATATTTGACCTTATAGTTATTAGGAAATAGAGTAGGGAACCTGCCTATGATTACTTTCAAAGATGGTTAATAGTCTTGGTAGCTCTTAAAAGGAAACCCCATAAGAAGGAGTTAGCTGATCGATTAATCTTTGGGCTATCTCATTAACTCTGTATGATAGCATTTGTGAAAGCTTACAAGACCATTTTTTAAAGCTATGAAGTTGCCATAGAAGCAGAAAAATGCTTCAAGAAAATGGAAGATAGCGATCCATCAAAGATTAAAGTGGATAAAGTTATGGATACCCTTACAACTTCAATATACACCATATTATGCTTGGGGGATAAGAAGAAGACACCTATTTAGGAAGCCTTGAAGAACTTGGCCCAAGTCATTAAAGACCATGGACAACGTATTGACAGAGAAACAATAATAAGATCTGAATTGTGACCTGACTCATATCGTGATGAGCGACCAAGAAGACCCTCTGCCTATGGAGGGTGATAATGCAATCACATGTAATGAAAATGATATACCTTCGAGCATCCTAATAATAATGATAGTGATTTTTCTTACTTGCTTGATGTTTTGTCTGATGGCACCATGAATTCATCTGACCATACGCATAACATTTTTAGCATTCATGATACTTCATTGCATGACATTAATTTGGGAACTAAGGAAAATCCAAAAATGGTAACTATATCTAACGACTTAACTCCTATAAAAAAAGAGAGATGATAAAAGTGCTTAGAAAACATGTAAACACTTTCGCTTGGTCCTACGAGGACATGCCTAGGGTAGATCGCCAAATTGCTGAGCATCGTATCCCAATCTATCCCAGGTTCAAACCCGTCAAACAAAAGTTAAAAAGGTGGCATCTAGAATGAGCCAATAAAATCAAAGCTGAAGTTGTTAGGTTATTATAAGCTAAATTCATTGAAGTAATTGAGTATCTAACATGGTTAGCTAACTTCATCCTAGTCCCTAAGAAAGATGGAAGAGTCAGAATGTGTGTCGACTTTCACAATTTAAAAAAGGCCTCCCTGAAAGATGATTTCCCATTGCCACATATCGATGTACTAGTAGATAGTGCTGCTAGAGTCGCAATGTACTCATTCTTAGATGGGCTTCCTGGGTATAATTAGATCTTAGTAGACATTATCGAAAAATTTAAGAAAGCCTTCATTATAGAATAGGGAGTATATTGCTATAAGGTAATGCCTTTTGGGTTAAAGAATGCTCGGGAAACTTATGAAAGAGTCATGACAACCTTACTACATGACATGATCCACAAGGAGGTTGAGGTTTATGTAGATGATATGTTAGTAAATTCAAATACTAGGGAAGAGCACCCTGAGATTTTGGAAAGGTTCTTGACCAGAATTGAGAAATACAACCTGCATTTAAATCTGAAGAAGTGTGTGTTTTGGGTGACTTCCGGGAAGCTCCTAGGCCATATCGTCAGTCAACAGGGGATCGAGGTTGACCCCAATAAGGTTAAAGCTATTCAAGAAATTCCTATTCCTAAAACCAAAAGGGAAGTCAGGTCGTTTCTTGGATCACTTCAGTATGTGCTTCATTTTATTGCTAAGTTAACGATAGTATGTGAGCCAATCTTTAAGTTGTTGAGAAAGAAGCAGCCGATAAAGTGGAATGATTAGTGCCAAATAGCATTTGATAAGATAAAAGCTTATCTCATAAACCCCCCAGTTTTGAAACCTCCGATGCCCGGTAAGCGCTGATTCTATATTTAGCCATAGAGGAGTTGTCCATAGGGTCAATATTGATCCAGGAGCAAGATGATAAAAGCGAGCATGCTATCTACTACTTGAGTAAGAAATTGTTAAAATATGAGGAAAAATACACGGTAGTAGAGAACACGTGTACTTCAATGGTATGGTTGACCAAGAAGTTGAGAAATTACTTCCAGTCATACAAAATTCAAGCAGTTGTAAAGGTGGACCCAATGAAGTATCTTTGTCAATCCCCCACATTGGTAGGGAAACTCTCTCATTGGCTCTTATTATTGTTTGAATTTGATATCGAGTATGTCACGAAGAAGGTCATTAAGGGGCGAGCAGTGGCTGAATCTTTGGCAAGTCAACCCATAGAGTCTGATTATATTGAAAATCTGGATTTCCCCAATGAGCAGTTAGCAGCAGTAGAAGTGGAGAAAACCAAATAGATCAAGTATTTTTATGAGCTATGAATCAAAAGGGTGTCGGTCTTAGGGTAATCGTCATCACACCACAAGGTGAGGTTATCCCACTAAGCAAGCGATTAGAATTTCTAGTCACCAACAATGGGGTTGAATATGAAGCTTGTCTTTTTGGTCTTGGTGCTCTTTTAGAAGTAGGGGCAAAGGAAGTCAGGGTGATGGGAGATTCTGCACTGGTGATAAAGCATGTTGTAGGGGAATGGGAAATCAAGGAAGAGCCGCTCAGGCCATATGTGGAAGTAGTTTGGGACTTGTCAGTATAGTTCAATCAATGCTTCTTCCACTATATATTGAGGGACAAGAATTAGATGGAAGATTCTTTGGCTACCTTGGCCTCAACATGGGAGGGAGAAGAGACTCAGCCCATTTGTCCGCTTATAATAGAAATGACCCGTTCCTCATTTTATGAGAAGGTTTGGGTTATGATCATCGAGGAGTAAAAGATTTTTTGGTATGATGACATCAAAAGGATTCTTAAAGAAGGGAAGTGTCCCAAAGGATCATCAGGTTCAGATCGCCTGACTCTCAAGAGGTTAGTGACACAATTGAGACTAGTTGATGAGGATCTCATCAAAAGGACAGCTAAAGGTTTATTGTTGAGATGTTTAATAGAAGAGGAGGCAAAAAGGGTAATGAACTAGTACACTCAGGGGATTGCAGCCCGCATATGAATGGGATGGTTTTGCCTAGAAAGATTCAGTGAATAGGGTACTTTTGGACCACAATGAATGCGGACTGTGTGAACAAGGTGAGGAAATGTCACGAATGCCAAATTCATGGGGATATAGAGCATTTAACCCCATCCAAACTTCACAATTTTTCTACTCCTTAGCCTTTCTTAGTGTGGGGGATAGATATAATCGGTGGTATTCGGCCATCATCAACCAATGGTCACCGATTCATCATAGTCGTAGTTGAATATTTTTCAAAATGGGTAGAGGCCGAATCCTACACCAGTATCACTGCCAAGAAAATGGCCAACTTCATAGAGAAGCATATTTTTCTTCGATACGGGGTTCCGTACCATGTGATATCCAATAATGGGGTTCAGTTTCAATGGGCCATGATGGAATTATTTGAGAAGTTCAATGTTCAGCATCATAGATCTTCTCCATATAGGCGATAAGCTAATGGGGCAACTGAGGCTGCCAATAAGTCAATCAAGAAGATCGTATCTAAGACAGTGGCTATCTGCAGGGATTAGGCTGATAAACTTCCATTTGCAATGTGGGGGTATAGAACCAGTATAAGAATCCCCACTGATAAGACACCTTTCTCCTTGTTATATGGAATGGAAGATGTGTTACCGATCGAAACAGAAATAAGATCTCTAAGAGTGGCACTCAAAGCCTAGTTAAAAGAGTCTGATTGGGCAAGGGCTAGGTATAAGCAGTTGAACGCAATAGATGGAAAGTGACTCAAAGCACTTGATCACTTATAGATAATGTATGGCTCGAGCTTACAATAACAGAGTCAGATACCTGAAGCAACCTCTTAAAGTGGGTGATCTGGTTCTCAAATAACTAAGTCAAGTTAACAATGATGCTAGGGGCAAATTCAGGCCTAATTGGGAAGGATCGTTTGTTGTGAAGAAAGTCCTTGGCAAAGGAGGAATCAAGCTTATAGATATGGACGGAAATGAGTTCGTGAATCCAGTAAATCAAGATAGGCTTAAGCATTATCATGTCTAGGTCGAAAGAATTAAATCATAAAAAGCAGCACAAAGAATAAAAATAAATAAAGAATAAATCACCCGACGAGAGGTCCTCTACTACTCGGGGCAAAAATTAGGGTATAACCTGCTGATCGGTATTCCGTAAGCCGGTCAGGCAAAAGTTAGGGTACTCCAATGCAAATAAAGCCTGCTAAGTTGAAAACCCAAAAAGGACAGCTTAGGCAAAAGTTAGGGCATTGAGAGAAAAATGTCAGTTGCCTTCTAGAAAAATTGTAAAAGACCAGTAGGCAGTAGGAGTTAATCGTTGGAGATTGTTATCATTGCCTATGTACTCAAATTAATTTCATCAATGAACATGTTATGATTTTGCTAAGAATCTTGGTCTTATGAATGCATGCATGTCTTTAGGTGAAAGAATCGCAGGTATGCGAACATCAATTTTTTGTCTACATGTTATGCATCAATGTTATTCTTTTCACTGTACATTGTCCAACAAGAGATAAAAGTACCGATAAGTCATAAAAGAAATCAGGCATATGCAAAGTTCAGAAAAAAAAAACCTGCAGGATCGAAAACCCGAAAGGGCAGTCTTGGTAAAAATTAAGGCAAAGAAAAAGAAAGAAAAAGCATGTTGGATTGAAACCTGGCGGTCCGGGCAAAAGTTAAGGCGAAAAAAGAAAGAAAAAAGTTTGCTGGATCGAAAACCCAAAAGGGCGGTCTAGGCAAAAGTTAATGCTAAGAGAAAAGAAAAAGTCCGCTGGACTGAGCCGTCAAGGACAATTCATGCAAAAATTAGGACAAAATAAAGAAAGGAAAATAAATGTTCGATAGGTCATCTCACGTCGAATGGCCTGTGTAAAAGTTAGAACATCACTTTATCTCCTCACTATGAAATCACTTGATGGCATGTATCCCTAAGAGTGTTAGTTTCAAAACAATCATGCCAAGAAGTAATATGGGTCCACAAGTAACAATATTCAACAGTCTCAGTTCAGAAAAAGAAAAATCAGCATGCATAAGAGTTAATTGTCAAAGGTACCATTCCAAGTTTACACCAAAGTAAGCCACACAAAGCCCAAAAGTATCAAATGTCCAGAAAATGAAAGTGAATATCAATCTAAGCTACGGGGAGATCCTGTCCCCAATGATCCTCTGAAGCATTGTCCTATTTATTTGCTAGCAGGTGATCCATGTTGATCATCACATGGTTATTAGTCTCTGTGACACCCTCAACAGCAGTGTCAGCTCCCCCGACATGCTGATCCACCTCCTACTTAGGTCCGCCCCTTTAACTCATTGCCGACGCCACTCGGTAGGTAGAAAGATCATCCTCGGACTCAAAATCAGATGGAATCGATCTCTATCTATCCTCGGTCATCCTTACCAGCTGGCTTTGCCACATCTCTATCTCGACCCTCACTCGGGCAGCCTCCGCCCTCACCTAGTCAGCCTCTATAGTGGCTACCCATAGCTACTCCTCCAGGAACCTAGCTCTCTCCTTAAAAGCATCCAATTCCTAAGCGGACTTACTGTGCATCATGGCCAGCAGAGTCTGCAATAGAAATCATAAGATTAGTACACATACATAAATGTCATGGCATGTATCGTGCATAGTTTGTTAAATTTTACAGGTATAAGAAACTTACCGAGGCTAGCGTATCCTGGGCTAATAATAGGTCCCGCATAGAGAAGTAGCCCCTAGCAATCCTCTCAGCCTCAGAAATGGTCACCTAAAAGAGGAAGCCACATCAGGATGGGACATTCTAAGAAGTCACCATAAAGGATAAGATTAAAACGAAAAATTCCTTACATAGGTAGAGCTGGAAGGGGTAAAACTGATGGGCTGGATCGACTCCTCGAGCTCCTTAATAGCTCACTTCCCCCAATGATCAAGGAGTCAGAAGAAGGTATCTAGCTTCGCTCGAAGAACCCCCTCTCTCAAGGCCCCTAAAGTGCGAGATTGCTTAATCAACGACTTAAGAGCATCAGCAGCTTAAGAGCATCAGCAACAGCAGTGGCAGGCCTCTTCTACGTGGAAGCGAGAGGCTGTAACAATAAAAGATTACACTCAGGATCATAATCAATTTTAAGGAATAACAAGGTATTCATAAAGGCTAAGTTAGAGAGATACCCGAGAAGAATGAGTAGCAGACCTAGCTGGGCCCTCGGCGCTCTGAACTATGGATGGACCCCCGTGGTCGCCCTTTGGTCCACCCTAGTTATCACCGTCATCATCACCATTGTTGTCACTCTAATGGAACTCGAGAGGTTCATCCCTGTAATGGATGATCTCACAAGGAGGAAGGAGAGAGGAATCAATAAACTCAGCATAAGAGCCCTCTATTGATAGCACTCGAGCTCCTTCGCCTAGCAAGTACAACCCTTGGTTTTTCCCTGGCCTCAGATATGGCCAGAAGACACCTACTGAGATCAGAGGAGGGATCAGTCTCTCTACCGTAGCACTGGTCCTCCACCCTCAGACCCGCTCACTAAAATACCACTCAAGGGAGAGTTGTGACTGCACGACAAAGCGGTAGTCATCCACGCTGGCCCGCATCCTCTTAATGTCCCTATAGGTATCCAACCAATCACACGGGTCTCGAATGATCTGCCTAAAATAGATGCACTGTAAGTATCACAACCTCATAAATACAGTTTCTACTAATGGTTTGTTGAAATGTAAGATACAGGTTTAGCATGAAACAAGTTTACCCAATCAAAGCGCAGCTGGCTAAAGAACTCCCTGTACTATACTATAGTCAGGCCCTAATCCAAGTAAGGCACTATCCACCTGGATATAATATGCGACATCTCAGGATGTATAGGCAAGCCTGGTCTGGGGATGAACTGGTGCTCAAAGGGCTAAATTGATAAGATAAAGTGATGTTAGTTGTAAAGTAGTTCGAATAAAAGGCCAAAGCACAAAGGATCAATTCAAGAATTGGCAGTAGGATAAGATGGCAAATCTTGAGCTCAGACTGCTAGCCTTGAACCCCAACATCTAGCCTATAGTGTAACTATACTAGGACGGCCCGACACCAATTCTTGCCTGGCCTAACGGTAAGATCCTCTACAGTAGAGAGCAAACTATAGTTGAGGTTGCTCAAGTAAACAGGGAAAAAGATAGTAGTGAGGAAGGTCAGCAGGAATGACCGAGCATACTAATCCCTCCTCTCCGCAGCAACGGGGTGTGGTTTCCCGATCCAATAGCCATGTAAGTCCTCATACTTGGGCTTGTTCGTCCCCCCAGGATGAAGCCTAAGTAATCTCGATATATAGGCCTTTGCCTCAGGCCAATAATGCCACCTATCAACGTAGATATAAAAATGGATGATGTCCCCTCTCTAGTGTAGCCCTGTCAAGGCGCACATGTCTGAGGGAGTAACGGTGACCTCCCCAATCGGTAGATGGAAAGTATGGGTCATCTTTGACCACCTCTTTACTAAAGCTAAAATGGCACCCAGGGCCCATGTCTTCAGCTCTTGAGGGATGGCTCTAATGATGTCGCTGAACCCAAAAGAATCAATGCAAGCCAATAGCTCAATATCCCCCATGGTACGGATCTCCTTGTACCAATTCCTACAAAAGCTTAGGGCTCCCCAGTCTTATACTAAAACTGCAAAGACAAAATTACAGCTCAATAAGGTTAGAATACTATAGATAAATTAAAAATCAGAAAAGAATTGTAGAAATCAGAAAATTCTGCATTCTATCCTTGAGGGCAGGACCCGTATAGGTCCACCCCACCCGTACGGGTCTATAAAAGGCCCTCATGCCAAAAATGGGACCCGTACGAGTCCTCCCTCACCCGGGTCCCTACAAATAGTAGCATCGAAAAAAAACTTCCTAAAAATCCAAAATCATCCAAACTCAACCAAAGCTCATCCAAGACTATCCTAAAAGTATCCCAGGCTAAAGTTACATGCATCAGACTCTATTCTAAGGTCTGAAATACCCTAAATCATGCTAGAAATCAAGAAATTCCTAAGGAATTCAAAAATGGAAAAGTGGGGAATTGAATGAAATACCTAGAGTTTCGAAGTGTGGGTATCAGAAGAAGGGATCAGAGGCACTTCGAAAGTGGGAGTAAGTCCCAGAAATGAGTCCCCCTCATGAAAAGTGTATCCAACCAAAACTAGGCATTCTCGAAGCACTAAATCGCCCACTCGGGGCAAATCCCTGCTCCTAACTGAGAAATGGCCAATCTTTGGGATCTTTTTATACAACTTGAACTATTTTAGGGAGAAAATCGTCGGAGATTGCAAAATGGGAAATTTTTGTGTAAGACAGGATATAAGGGGTCTGATCAACTTTTGAACCCCCCCCCCCCCCCCCGATGAGGACTCGTACGGGTCCCACCCCACCCGTACGGGTCCCATCCTTTGAGCTCGCCACCCGTACGGGTCTTGGCCCACCCGTACGGGTCCCCTTTGGCCATCCAGGGGCAAATTTTGAACCAATACTTCATGAAAGTACTAGAGACACATCTAGTCAAAACTTGGGGCTAACCCCGCTTCTCTTATGCTCTGTATTTCAGGGGCAAACCCCTTAGCTAACCTTGATCCTTGATTTAAGGGGAAAAATTTTTGTCTTCATAAAAGTCAATCAAGAATCAAGGTAAGCCATTTTTGAATTGATCGCTAACGAGGATAATTTTTATGTACAGGTCCATCCTAGCGCAAGAGTTTTTCCCCAACAAATAAGCCTTATGAGGAGAGACTTCCTCAGCAGAAAAGGTATCACCAAAGAACATTACTCTACTCCTCATTAGTGGAGTCAACCAAAGGGCATCCCCTACCAACCCAAGGGCATCCCCCTATTTTCTGGCAGTAGAATCAGCCGATCCAGGGGCATCCCCCCATTTCCTAATAGCAAAATCAGTCAATTTTGCCCACAAAGGGCATTCTTTGAGGAGCACCCTTCTAAGGGGCATTCCATTCCAAAGCAAACCAGCCAAACCCGATATTTCTCACACTCTATTTACAATTTATTCAGGGGTTAACCCCCTATCCACAAATCTTTATCCATAATTGAAGGGGCAAAAATTTTTATTGATCTTAAAGTTAATCAAGAATAAAGATGTGCTGCTTAGACAATGACTAACTCGGTGTTTGATTGTTGTCTCTTTACAGGTCATTCAAAATCCCCAGCAGGAGAGTCATCCGCCTTAGGAAATTGATACACCATCAGTTAGGAGAGTCATCCGCCTTAGGAAAGGGATACAACATCAGCTAAGAGAGTCGATCCATCTTAGGAAAGGGATACATTAGCCAGGAGAGTCGATCTGCCTAAGGAAAGGGATACATCAATCAGGAAAGTTGATCCGCCTTAAGAAAGGTATACACCACCTTCCCCAGTAGAGTCACTAAGGATGCACAGTAGCAAAGGAAAGCCATCTGCCTCAAGAAAGGGATACGCATTAGCAAGGAAAGTCATCTTCCTCAAGAAAGGGATACTCATTGGCAAGGAAAGTCATTCGCTTGAAGAAAGGGATACCCATTGGCAAAGGAAAGTCGTTCGCCTCAAGAAAGGGACATCCAGGAAAGAAGTTTGCCTCAAGAAAAGAACTCGTCCAAGTCATCACCTCAGGTATGATTTCTAAACCCTCGCTTATATTATGAGATCATACAAATCCGTATCTACAGTGATCTAATGAGGGGCAGTCTGTGAGCACTAGATTTTAATGATCCTTCTCACAAAACGATGATGAGAGTTAGATAATGCAATCTCTTACAGGTGTTATCCATCAGAGGTGTTCCTACAGCTGCAGAGTTGAGTTTCCCTAAAGTTTGGAGACCTAGTCTGCCCTTAGGGACCCCATACGGGTGTTGCCTAGTGGAACGGATCCACTGGCGGACTCGTATGGGTCATTTCCTTCTATACACCTGGAAGGGACCCATACGGCTCCCCGCGGACCTGTATGGTCATGCGGGTCATGTTGTTTCCTGATCAGGATTTATAAAAGGAGATCCTTACCTATTTTAGGAGAAGGCATGTCATGAATGCGATATTGCATTCAAACCTGATTCTCCCATATAAATAGGGGCCTTTCCTCACCTTTTCAGAACACACAATATATATACAACATAGATTATAGGCAAATTCTAGCAGTTTTTATAGGTATAGAAAGGGTATAGTTGAGGTATATGAGGTATAAAATAGGGAGAAAACCCATCCCTTGAGGTTTTATCCACATTTTATTCATTCCTAGCTTCGTTTATTAGGATTTGGGGGAGGTTCTATCCACACAAATATTCACCCAAATAGTCCTGAAATCTCCATTTCATCATCTACTTTGACTAGATACTCTCAACAGCAAAGGGATCGCCTTAAAGTGGATTCAAGTCGTAAAGGTAACGCTCCTGAGTTTCAAAGAGACTCACATCTCAATTATTTTACCATTATTATCTGCTTCTTCTATTACATCTGCTCTTTTATTTCCTATGTTGGGTCTAGTCCTAACCCATATGAGCCTTGTTGGCACCTTGTATCCTTAGGGATCTTAAACTGGTGCGCCATACTCATACGTAAGGAAATCCCATTATTATTCCATTTCTACTCCATTAATCTGTTTATTAAATTAAACTAAGTTTCTACCTAGGACCAGACAGGACCCGTATGGGTCCCCCATACCCGTACAGGTCCTCCCCAGTAGTTGTACGGGTCCCACCCACCTGTTTGGGTACCGGCCCCCAGGCAGAACCCAAAATTTACTTTTGAACCAGTTAAAATCAATCAACTCACCATTTGACATGCGATCATTCTCACTAATAATCCACTAAATCAACCCACAAAAGTTAAAATGTGTTTTTAAAACAAAATACGTTGAAGACTTGTAATTTCTCTCTGATCCTAGAAGCCATCTGGGCACTATCGCTCGCAAAACCACCACGCTAACATAATAACATCTTTCCTAGTAAAAGCTAACTTATGAGATGCTATAAACTGTGCTAATCTTTGTGGATGCAGGGAAATTTATTTTTATTTTGTTTTATAACTTAGAACAAATGTATAGGTTCTCTTGCAATTCCCCCATTTTTACCCCGATTGTAATTTTATTCCCCCATTTATTACTTGTGATTTATTGTAATCTACAAATGCATGTAACGAGTGTGAAAGAGTGTAGAAAATAGAATTTCTATGATAATTCCCCAAATGATGAAAACAAAACGGTTTTACACGGCAAATGTAATTTTGAATTAACTAAATGAAAAATAAGTGACCCATCCGATACCCGAATCTCTGATCCAAAAGGTATAAGTCTCTCGCCCAGTGGGAACCATACCAAAACTTTTTCCCAAGTAGACAACTTGGGTGGCGACTCCATCATTTGTATCGAGATTTGGGTCTCGATTCTTTTATTCATTAAAATTGGCTAATTGTGCAAACTTGAACTAAAAAGGTTTCATCACGCCTTAATCCAACCAACCCCCAGTGGGCCTCGCCTCTCACCAAGGCGCCAAGGGAGACCCACATGTCATCAACACCTCACAATGTAGATGATATCCTTTTGACTAGAAATGACCTCAAAGAAATGCAACACCTCAAAGAATGCTTACTTCGACGTTTCCTCATTAAAGATCTTGGAGATTTAAAATATTCCTTAGGGATTGAGTTTTCTCCTTCCAAAGCTGGAATTTACGTGTCTTAAAGAAAATATGCACTTGATATTTTGCAGGATACAGGCCTCACAGGTGCTCGTCTAGGAAAATTTCCAATGGAACAACATTCAAAGTTAACTTCAGATGATGGAGAATTGTTGAAATATCCATCTAAGTATAGACGTCTCGTGGGAAGATTGATATACCTTATAGTCACTAGACCTGACATTGTCTTTTCCATTCGGACTTTAAGTCAATTCATGCAAACTACACGTCAACCACATTGGGATGCAACAATTTGTATTCTGAAGTACATAAAGGGAACTCCAGGTCAAGGCTTGTTATTGCCATTCAAAAATAATCTCACACTAAAGGCATATTGTGATTCAGATTGGGCAGGATGTTTAACCACTCGAAGATCAGTTTTCAGGTTATTGTGTCTTCCTTGATTCTTCTCTCATTTCATGGAAGTCAAAGAAACAGAACAACGTATCAAGATCTTCGGCAAAGGTAGAATATCGTGCAATGGCTAATGCATATTTAGAGCTAGTATGGCTATGTTATATGTTGCAAGATTTGAAAGTGTTGTGTGATCTTCCTACACCACTATTTTGTGACAATAAAGAGGCACTACACATTGCAGCAAACCCCGTATTTCATGAGCGTACAAAGCACGTTGAGATAGATTGTCATATTATGCGAGAGAAGCTGCAAGCAGGAATAATCACCCCTTCATATGTACCAACGCGTCACCAACTTGCAGACATTTTTACAAAGCCATTAGGAAATGACCAATTCTTAACACTACGACACAAGTTGGGAGTTCAGAATATTCACTCACCAACTTGAGGAGGAGTATTGTGAATATTCCTGTATTGATATATTCCTATATTAAATTATTTCTAATTAGTCTAAATTAGAAATAATATCACTAATTAGGATTAATATTGATTTAGAAAGATAATTTGCAATTAATAGTATTTATATAGATTTATTTCTTTCCTTTTTTCTCATAGGTATTGTATATTATAAATAGGGGCTCTAACAAAAAGCACCTCTATTCATAAAATAATTTGGACCAAAAGACAATAATTATAACTACACGCCCCCCCCCCTCCCAAAAGCTATTGTTCATTGTTTTTTTTATTTTCTTTTACGTTTATCTTTCAAACCGTTCATTTTTTTCGACTTGCAGCTTTAAAGTTTTTTGTTCGTCACTTTTTTTATCTTCGAAATGACATCCATGTGACTTTTTCGAACTTTTTCAACTGATAGACATGTGGTAGATGCTTGGTAGACATGTTATAGAAGTCTGATAGACATGTGGTGAAGTCTGGTGAATGTGTGGAATCTATTTTTTTTTCATTAGCCTTTTTTCTCTTATGATCTGTATATTGTAATTTCTCTCTGTTGGATCTGTTCTTGTGTTCTTTTCTTGATCTGGAAATCATATCTCGATTCTGTTATCTTCTTATTATTTGTTTGATTTTCGCCACTGATTTATCATTGTTTAGCTGGTGGTTTGATTTCAAGATTTGCACAAACTAACATAACAATTCCATAAAAAAACCATCACAAACTAATATCTACCATATGTCTACCAGACTTCTATCATATATTTTTTGGACGTCTATTCGATGTCTATTGGTTCAAAAAATTCAAAAATATCACAGTGGATGTCATTTCGAAGATAAAAATAAGACGAACAAAAAACTCTAAAGCGGCATATCGAAAAAATAAACAGTTTGAAAGATAAATGAAAAATAAGAAAAAAGTCAAAAGAAATAGGAGAGAAACAAGTGGATGAAATGGTATGTAAATAAAATTAAAAGGAATATGTATTTATAAATAGTTTAACTTGATGAATTTGTAAATAATTTACAAAGTATGACTATTCTAAATAATTTATCTTATAAATAGCCATTGATGTAATCGTTTATACAAAACTAATAATATAATATACAATATTATACAAAACTAATAATATAATATACAATATTTCATTCGTCATTTTCTGAATATATTCAATTTTCACAACATATATTATCCTAATAAAAGAAATGCTTAATATTTCAAGAACCTCCTGAACTTGACTCTAAATACTTTTTTGCCTCATGAACTTTCAACTGTTTCAATTACCCGCTGAAACTTGGAGAAAATGCATCATTTTACCCCTTAAATGCCACTTGTAACTTTTGATTATTTAACTTTTCAAATATGTCGCTTTTTTTATTTACCCTAAAAGTTGGCACGTGGATTTCAAAGAGTTATGAGGTGAACTTTAAAAGTTCATAAAATTATTTAAAACAGTTATGAGTTCAGAAAGTAAATGGGCGTTTAAGGCCAAATTCGGGTGTTGATGTATTAGACCTAAAAGAAATGATAGTAAGCAATAGCCAACCAAATTACATAACATTAAGTTTCGATAACAAATAAAACCAGGTCCAATAACAAGCATAAAAAAAACCAACATCTAACATAAAACTAGAGATGAGGAGGATTCCCAATCATCTTCTTGAGATAAATCCATCTCTGAGTGTCATTAAGAAGTGCACAAAACGTACCAGCTTTAACTTGATTATCTAAGCATTCCATAGCAGATTCAAATTAAGCTTCACCTGCTCTCTCCAAAACTTTCATTGTAGCAAGAGCCTCACTAACCATTTCACCCCTTTCTTTTGCTAAACGATCAACAACTTCCCGTAATATATAAAACACATCTTCAAAGCTAGTGTGTCTTCTTTTAAGCTCAAAAGAATCGATGGACTCTGAACTTTTTCGTTTAGACCTTGGACCGCATTTACTTTCATCACCTGATAAGGAACTGTTTTTATGATTTCCATCTCTACACTCTTCACTATCTCCGAACCCTTCAATTTCATTCACATTCCGGTTTTTTACATTTTCTTTCAAGTGTGATGATCGTTTTCCCATTGCTGGAAAAAAAACAACTAAAAATGTAAATTACTTTAGAATTCGAATAAACAAGTTAAGAAATTCATGATAGCTTAATTAAAACAATCAAGTAGACATAATCAGCGATAGAACAGAATAATCCTATTTTCATCCAGATAACAGAGCCGTTATTGGTGTGTATAATGAATACTATCACCAAAAATTTATTTTCATTTCCCTTTTTCTTACTTAGTATATTCAGCAAAGCAATTAAATGTTCCATACATAGAAACAATTTTAATCAACAAATATCAATAATGCCTACAAGTTTAGGAAATTAAAAAAGATAAAGGGCTACAGAGAGATCAAGATTATTCAAATTGCGTAAGAAGAATGACAGACCTGAATGAAAAATATTATACTTGCATATCAAAGATCAAAGTTCAAATGTATTACAACGTTTCACGACACTAACTCTTTAATAATATATATTGTAGAAAAAAAAACAAACAACATTGACTACACAATCAACTGAGTTAATATGAACATTAAACATGCAGAATTGAGTTAAGGCGTGCTCCATATCCAATGGTATGTCATTCATAACGAAAAAGAAAATTAACAATATGAAAATAGGAAAAATATAATAATAATAATATAAATGCAAAGTCATTCAACAAGTAGGTACCGAAATATAAAATTTGTGTTTAGATGTTACCCAAAATTATTTGTGGTTAAGCGGGTGTTCTTCATTGCTTGTCTTCTTGGCTTATAGCTTAAAAACACTAACTTAAAAGTTAAAAATAAGGAGTTGAAGTGTTTCTTAATCTTGTTTATAAGTAGCTTATAAGTAGTTAAAGTGTTTGTTAAAATGATTAATAAGGAGCTTGTAAGTTGTAAGTATTATGAAATGACTTAAAAGGACAGATAGAAATGTGTAGCTTACTAGTGTATATTAAATAGGAGTAATATAGTAAACTACTTGGTCAAATTTAAGTGGCTTATAAGCTCCTTTTTCATAAGCTCCAAAGAGGAGTTTTTTTTCTTTTGGCTTATAGGCTCCTTATAAACCAAGAAATAAACAATGAGAAACACTAATATTAGTGCTTATAAGCTGATTTTACCAGCTTATATGTAACGATAAACAGCCTCTGAATGTTCCATATGAAAGAAGCACAGTAAATGGACAAATAATTTGAATTTTGAAATATCTAAAACCAATTGATTTGTCAAATATGACAATTATCACTCAAAATCCAAGGCTTTCACCTAGATGAATTTGGTTGTTGATTATTTTGGGAGGCTTGTATAAAGCAATGGAAGAATGCAGGAGAGAGAGAGCAGGCCAAGGAAAGAGTCTCAAATGTGATAAAGCACAAGGAGAAAGCAAGCCTAACTCGATTTGCGATGGTATGTTGGAGTATTGTAGAGTGTGAGCTCAAGACAAACTATAAGAGAATGGTTTAAAAAGAGTTATATTCAACTTATAGATAAACAAACTCATTCTAACTTACTGGAGGCATACGGGCGAGATAAAAATAAATTGGGGTTCTTTTTACATGAGGCTCATTCTTAACATTTTGAGAGTAATAAAAAATGTAAAAACTAGTTAAGAAGGGCTTTCAATCGTGACAACCATAACAAAAAAAATTAACTTTTGGAAAAGGTTAACCGAACTTACAATATTTAACTAATTTTTATAAGACAAGTACCGTATGATATAAACTCAATTAATGTTTATATCTCACATTATAAATTACGAAGCTAGAAAAATTTTAATTCGGACATTAAACCTAGGACCTCCTACTATTAACATTAAGTTGTATACCAATAATTTGGGTCTCTTTCTACTATGGACCCGGGCAGTCGCCAGTACTATCCACCCCTCGAGAACAACCATGTAGATAGAGTGCTATAATTATTTTATACTCGTGATTCTTCTATCTTTGCCCATGGCTTTACGCGATTCGTTTGAGTTTTACTCCTAAAATCTACATGATGTTCTTAAATTATTAGCTACAGTATTTATTGTACTACAGAGTCCCTAAAAAAAGTCCTGCTCAGCTTACGCCATAACAATTTTGATTTATAATGGATAAATGCAATCATGTTTACATGACAAAAAAAAACTTTGATGAACCAATCACGAATCCCTAAAGCAGAACAAAAAACGAACCCAACTCAGAGAACTTTGATAAACCAGTGAAAGGAATATAGAACTAAGCGAAAATGACAAATTAATTAAAAAAACCAAAATTGAAAACAACAAATAAAACATACCTTTGATACAGAGATGTTCGAGTGAAAAGAGTGGGGGGTAAGAAACTATAAGGGTTGAGAGGAAGAGTTTATAATTTAGTGGGGGAATCGATCGGATTAGAAGAGAGCATTGGAAAACGTTAGGGTTGGTATGCTCAGTGAGAGAGAGGAGGAAAATCATGGTTATTTCTTATTCAAAAAATTGCTAGTTTTGCTAGGCGCGAGAAATGAAAAAAAATTGAGGGGGAAATTGTGCTGTTGAATTTTGATGCTGCATTAGCAATTACACGGTACCTTTTTTTAAGATGGCTACGAAATAAAATATTTTGTAAAAAATAATACATGTTTTATTAAAATATTTATAAAATTTATTATTAAATTAAATTAATTATATATATAAAAAAATATAAATAATTTATAAATTAATAAGAACAGTAGAAAATAATTACATAAATAGCATGTAGTAGTAATATGTAATACTGATCTATTAGATATCTACTATATATCTAATACCGATCTACTAGATATTTACTAGATATTTATTACATATCTCATACCAATCTACTAGATGTTTATTAGATATCTACTATATATCTAATACCGATCTACTAGATATTTACTAGATATTTATTACATATCTCATACCAATCTACTAGATGTTTATTAGATAACTATTAGACGATTACTAGATATTTTACCAGATAACTAATACATGGTATTTTTGTAAATATTTTCTGTTATTTTTTGTTAATTTATAAATAGTTTATGACATGTCCAAATTATTTTAATTTTTTTAAACATTTATGTAAGGAGCCCTTTAAATAATAACAATATTTAGTATTATTAACAACTAACAAATAATAAAAATTAATGATATTTGTTAAAATACTATTTGTTATTAAAAATAGATTGAGAACAAGAATAATAATATTTCATATTAATAATAAATATAAATATAATAAAAATGGTAAATTCACATATGAAAAGTTAAAACAATAAAAAATAAATTACCCCTAATAATAAGTCATCTATATATTAAAGTTTGGTAATGCTATATTGACATCTTATATATTGACAACTTTTAACACCTTTAATCTCCATTCTCTATTTTATTATCATCTAACGGTGGGTATCACTTTAATAAAAACAAAAAAGTATAGTTTTATCTTCCTTTTCCAACTCTAAAACTCACGGGACATTTTTATCTTCTTTTCTAATCAATTATCTTCTTCCTCTCTCCCTATTTCTAGCTACCCTTACCAATTTAAAATCCCTACTTTCTAGCTACCATTATCAATTTAAAATCCCTATTTTCTAATTACCCTTACCAATTTGAAATCCCTATTTTATAGCTGCATGACAATACTAAAACCCTAGGGTGGGCAAAATAAACCCTTTTAGTAGCGATGTACAGTATAAGTGCATGCCCCTAAAAGATACTGTTCATGCGTGCATAGTATCTTTTAGGGGCATGCACCTATACTGTACATCGTTACCAAAAAGGTTCATTTTATCTATCCTAGGGTTTTAGTATTATCATGCAGCTAGAAAATAGAGATTTCAAATTAGTAAGGGTAGCTAGAAAATAGGGAGAAAGGAAGAAGATAATTGATTAGGAAAGAAGATAAAAATACCTTGCGGATTTTAGAGTTGAAAAAGCAAGGGAAAATAATATTTTTTTGTTTTCATTAAAGTGATACCCACCGTTAGATAATAATAAGATGGAGGTTGGAAATTAAAGGTGTCAAAAGTTATCAATATATAAATTATCAATATAACATTACCAATTAAAGTGTATACTAGATTTTTAAAAAATCTTAAAATTTTTCAATAATAATATAAAACTCTTATAAAATTTCGGAACAATATTAAAATTGTTTGTGAAGTAGTTAAATTACTACAAAACAATTAAATAAAATGAAGTATACAAATTTTATAATAATATATTTAGTACCAATTACGATAGTTTTTAGTCCAAGTAGAAAATAAAAACAAAGATTTGATGTGACAATTCATTTAAACATTATAATAAAGTGGCTTACAGTAAATATGTCCGAATAAATTTAATAAAACTAAAGATTTTGCGCGAACTTTATTACTGTTTGAACATGTTGAACCGTAGTTGTTGTTCATTGCCTTGATATGCAAAGCCCATTACATAAGCCCATTGCTCCTTTGAAGCCCGCAAGTTAAACCCCTTCTATTACTTGGTCAAATGCTGCATTTTTTCTAGCCTTGGTATATAATCTTCATCAGAGACATTTTTAGGGCAATATTGAAAAATCCTCTCTTGCGATTTCTCTCTCGCCGCCTTCTCTATTCTTCATCCATTACCCTTTGATCATAAGATATTCAACGGTGTGATGGTGATTCTTTATTAGGCGGTTACTGACGCTTTGGAAGAATATAAAGGTTCTCATGTATTTGATTTTTTCAGTGTAGTGATTTGGTTAAGTACGTTGTATATTTGGGGTTTTCTGGGTTGCAATGTTTTTTATGGGTTTCTTTCTATATTTTAATCTTCTTCATTGAGATCCTTTGTTGCGTGTTGATAACTATGCTTGTATTCTTCTTTGCAGTAGTCTTCAGTGCCCTATTCTTAATAAAATTGATCGCCTTCACCCGTAGACATACTCTAATATATGGTTTTGAATTCATGCGGGGGAACTACGTAAAAATTGATTATGTTCTAATTTTTGTGATTACTTTACTGCTCTTAAATGTTTAATATTATGGATTTTGGTAGTGCCCAAATGGCGTCTTCTTCCACTCCTCATTATGTGGAGAAGAATCCAATCAACTTGAAAGAAGCAATAAAAATATTAACGGCAAAAATGGCAGTGCAGGTGTACCAGAAGCTTCTGTTGTTGGGGAGGCCAAAATACCCTCATCATCGGCGGCCAGGAAAAAATCTCCATACAGAGACATTTTATGTGGTATTGTAAGAAACTATGATGTAGAAATGGATGAGAATCCTGACCTTTCAGACTCAGAACCTGCCTCTGAAGAGGAGTTTATGGCTTTTTTCGATAGTGAAGATGAAGGTAAGGAAGATGATAAATGCCCAAGAATCAGATTCTCAACAGCAGAGAAAGCTTCATTTTGGAAGCCATGGAAAATTTCAATCATATGTAACATATTAGGTCGTAAAGTGGGTTTCAGCTTATTAGCATCTAAACTCTTTAAATTTTGGCAAAAGCAAGGAACAATGGAACTAATAGATTTATCAAATGATTTCTATTTAGCAAGATTTTCAACAAAGGAGGATTACCTTGTAGATTTACATGGAGGGCCTAGGATGGTGGTTGATCACTTGGTATCGGTAGCAAAATAGCATCCCCATTTTCACCCGTATGATGTAAATGTTACCAAACTCTCCTCTTGGATACGATTTCCGGATCTGCCTATAGAATACTACAACACCCAAGCTATGATGAAATTGGGGAACTAAGTAGGGAAAGCTATATATGTTGATAAAACAATGCTAAGTGTTAGTAGAGGTAAGTATGCACGGGTCAGTGTAGAGACTGATTTAAGTAAGCCCTTGCTTGCCAAAAATCAATTGAAGAATCATATTTACAGAGTTGAATATGAGGGATTGCACAACATATGCTTTGAGTGCAAAAATTATAGGCACAATAAAGAACAATGCCCAAATAAAGTAGAAGAAGGTAGTGGAGGATGTGAACTCAATGAGAAGGCCAATTCACCTGTTAATTTACACCAACAACCAAGACCTGAAGTTTTTAAAGAGTTTGGCCTATGGATGCTTGCTAATAAAATGGAAGGAGAAAGTTTACTGTTCTAGCAAATTAACCGATAGAGACATAATTGGCCACATGTCATGCCTGAGGAGTTGCAGCTACAGTACATGGACAGTGACCAGTTTAGAGTACCCTCAGTCGGTCAAGATTATGAAGCTTTTATGACACGGTTCATCCTTGTCAATCCAAGGAAGTACTACCTTAACATACCCAGAGATTTCGTGGATGATGGTGTTATGACCGAGGGTAGTGATGGGTATGGAGGCGGCGATGATGATGATGCGCAGCGACCATGGATTATGAAGTATTCCCCTTAGATCTAAGGATACTTTTCTGGTGATGCTGGCATAGGATTGGATCCACCTGCCCCTTGCTAGGGTCGAGGAACTACGAGGGTATGTTTTTCTGATTACTTGTGAATTCATACCATTTTTCTGATTTTTACCACTTTCCTTCACTTTATTCGACTGAGTTTTTCCTTTTTGTTCTTTTATTTCAGACCACCCGCAAGAAAAGGAAAGGAGCTATTTGAGCTAGTACCAGTGGGTGTGGGAAGCCCTCATACAGGCATCCAGTTGAGCCTAAGATAGCTCTTACAGGGATTCCTCATACTCGAAACATTCCACTATAGGGGATCATTGAGGGAGTTCTGAGGAATGCAATGGAGAGCTTTTTCTGATTATAGAGTTGACCGAGGTATGAGAGGTTAGGCACCTCGATGATACTGTTGTACTCATATTCTTTACTCCACCAGAGACCACAATTGTACGAATTCTGAAAACTTCTCCATTTGGTCAATTTATGATTTTTGATGTTGTCCAACTGTGGTGATTGGTTTGGCTTGGTTTTGACTACGATATACATGTACATGTTTCTGAGATCAAGCGTATAGCTCATGGATATTTTTTATGAGAGACGTGGTGATGTCTCAAGACTCCATTTATTAGGTAATGATCTTTTCCTCATTTCCTATAGAATTTAGCATAGAAAAATAGACAGGATATTTTATTACTATTATGCATGGATGCATGAATGCATGAGTTGCTTGGTTGATCTTCTTTTGTAACTATTGGTATTTGCAGGCTTTTATTATACTGGATCAAGACTGATGCCGCGTTAGCGAGGAGGGCCAGATTCAAGTCGAGCGAGAGATGATAGATTACTAGAGTCAGGTGGCTCAGAAGAGGGCACAACATGGTCACGATATGGGGCGACTTAGCTAGTACACCCAGAGGTTAAATCTGTAGAGGGATTGATTAGAGGGTCAGCTTAGGTGTTGTGGTGGTGGTGATGCTGATGAGGATGAGGGCGAGGATATTCTAATTGACCATAAGCAGTCTGGATCTTATCACCCCCACTCTTGCAGCGAGGGCCATTACGAGGGTACACTTCAAGGGATAGGTTTATCCCTCTAGACCATGAGTCAGACAGACATCTACACCTGCCATTGTCGAGGAGCGCTCTGACAATGATGAGGATGATGATGACTGGGACAAGACCCAATGATTGACTTCTTTATTGTTGATTGTGTTTATCTTTTGTACTTTATTGATGTTCACCTAATACATTGGTGGCTTGATACTTTGGATGCTTGCTACTTGTTTGATTTACTTGATTGCTTGCTTTCTTGCTTGCTTGCTTACTTTCTTGTTTATGTGTGTCTTGTTCGCTAGATGCTTGATAGGTTAAATGCTTGGTGGGTTGATTGATTGATTGGCCAATGGATAGGCTTGGAATTGACAGAATTAATGATCTCTTGGACTTATTTGACAGGTGATTAATAGCTGGTGATTGTAGATGGAACCCATAATGCTAGATTAAAGCAGTTCCTGGGGACTTTAGATAGTCCAAACTAGAAGAGGCTAGAGGATTTCGGAGTATGATACGCTGCTCATTGGCCAGCGAACTCAGCTTTTCTTCGCATGATGCTCAATTTTCAGACCCGATGGAGCATGTGTTTCAGTTCACTGATTCTGAGCTATGCCCTATGATCGAGGAGTTCCATGCTATACTTGGGGTGCCTTGCCCCAAGAGGGTACACTTCGCCATACCGTAGTTGATACACTGAGCTAAAGATCAACTGACCGAGTTATAGAACATGGATTTAGTAGAGCCCTTCCCCTCTCGGATACCTAGATCGCTAGGGTTCCTACTCATCAGGATTCTTGATTGGTGCATAGTTTCCCCTAGGACCCTCATCGCCTACCCATTTATGGTGGTCTTACTGTTGATGTTAGAGTTTGTTCACGTTGTCGGACCTGTTGCCTTGTTCCACCTGATTTCCATGATTGAGCCTATATCGAAGGGAGCTTACCCCTTAGTTGTAAGGCTAGTTAAGACCCTAATTCATCTGGACACTGCCGTTGCTGACCTGAGCCTCATCAGAGATCACTTCACACTGATGCGAATAACTTTCTAACTGATCTGAATTCTTCAAAACCCAAACCTTACTGAAATTGTTCCCCAAGACCCTAACTTTTGATATTGATTTTAAATTCTAATTTCTGAAATTGAAATTACACGTATAGCTTTTGGAGAAGCTGACATTGATTTGAGAGTCGCGATGCATCCCGAAGAAGTACCGACTAGTTCACCTCGACGATAAGGGATTCACTACGATGAACCATGACACTTTGACTGTGCATTCTTGGAGACAGATTATGTGGAGCTGTACTGCTACACAGATCAAGTGGGTATGCCACTAGTGGAGGATTGGTGCATTCATGGGGTTTGTGTGTCCAGATTTTAAGGCTGTGGTAGGTTACTTTCTACACACCCTATCGCTTGTATCGCCAGTATGGCAAGCGACAGAGAGTTCCTCAAAAGCTACCCGAGGTAGCGAGTCAGCGGAATAATGAACGCTGGATTGAGTATCTCAAGGACAAGTAGGAGCACGAGGCAAAGTTCGTGACTCTGGATTACAATTGGCTGGACGTTATCACTACCGATGAGTTCTACAAAGGATGTCTTCGAGAGATTCGGCGATTGCAGACTCGAGAGGATCGATTGTGGTTGAGATACGAGTAGACATGTGTAGAGGACGGATATGAGCCCTTCGAGTCCACCAAACTGGAGAGGATATCTAGGTATCATGATTCTGATGATGAGGATGTGGGTCCTTCTATATGATGATAGCATTCACTTATCTTTATCTTTATTTGTATTAATTTTTTCATAGACCTTAACATTGTGATGAGGCTATCAGACTTATTTATTATTTTGTCATTATTTTTGCTTGGATCGCCCATTTTGGGTTTTCAATCCAACAGACTTATTTCTCGACTTTTGCATAGACCTCGCTTTTTTCAGTCTATCAGGGTTTATGTCTTTTATTATTCTTATTTTTTTTATTTCTTTTTATCATTAAGCATTGAATTGACTGCATGGAACCCTACATTTAACTTATCTACAATATTTTGCCTTTTGGGCCTAAAATATTCATTTAAGCATAAACATAAGAGTTTAGTAAAAGTGACATTTTCATTAAATGAAGTAAGTTTGAGTATATAATGATGATAACCATTTCTATTGACCCAAACCTTAGTGTTAACTAGCCTACACAGGTTTTCTAGTCAATAACTCACTCTTTGCTCATTTTTACCCTAATTTTTTCGTAGATCGCCCTTTTTAGGTTTTCAGTCCAGCGGGCAAATTTTTATACCCTAACTTTTGCCCGACCGGTTTAGAGAAGACTGATCATCTTTTCAAACAATTATTAGTGTTAGGGGAATTTTTGTACTTTTATTATCTTAATTAATGTTTTCTTGGTATGCAAAAACTTACACAAAGTGACAGTTAAAAAACAAAGGGAGTATTATTTTTTGTATGCCACTTTTCCTAATTTTATTCTTTTCGTCAGATATGATAACGCTTTAACATGTCTTGATTGATAGGGTTTACAAACTCATTACTATTCATATTAATGATCTTCATTCCCCCTTTACCGAGAACCTTCTTGATCACATATGGTCCTTTCTAGTTCGGTCTGAATTTCCCACTGGGATATGTATTAGTAGGCTTTACTTGTTTCAAAACCAAGTCACCGGCTTTCAACAGATACTTTTGGTGTTTGATGTGATTATTGTATGCCATTTCCATGCGCTATTGATACATATGAAGGTTGTCCAAGGCTTTCAAACATTATTCATCCATGGTGTTAAGCTATTCGAATCTTGCTCTCATCCATTCGAACTCTTCTAATTTTGATTCTAGTGCAACTCTTAAGGATTTCATTTCAGTTTCGACTGGTAGCACTGCTTACATACCGTATACCAAGGAGAAAGGCTTTTGATTTGTAGGAGTTCTCACACTTGTTTGCTATCCCCAAAGAGCAAATGGCAACTTATTAACCAATCTCTGTACCCGACAATAGTCTTGGAAAGAATCTTCTTGATCGACTTATTTGTAGTTTCAACTGCACCATTAGCTTGCGGTCTGTAGGGTGAAGATCTGTGATGCTCAATCTTATATTTCTCAATTAGATCAGATGTTGCCCCTTGAAACTGAACCGCATTGTCTAAGAATATGTGGTGAGGCAACCCATACCGAGCAAAGATATGCTTTTCAATAAACTTGGCCATTTTCTTGGAGGTAATGTTGGCGTAAGATTTGGCTTCCACCTATTTCAAGAAGTATTATATTGCTACGATGATGAAATGATGTCCATTAGTTGATGACAGTCGAATTTTGCCAATCCATGCTAAGAATGGCTAAGGAGTAGATAAACTATAAAGCTCAGTGGGTGGAAGATGCTAAATCACTATAAATCTGACATTGATGGCATCGCCCAACTTCGAGAACACAATAAGCTAGGAGAGTTAACCAAAAGTATCCCATTCACTGAATCTTCTTCGCCAATGCCAAACCATTCATGTGTGGTCCATAATCACTTGCATGAACCTGATTCACCCCTCATCGTGCTTTACTTTCGATTAAACATCTGGGTAACAAACCATCTAAGGTTCTCTTGAAGATATCATCATCAATAATTTTGAACTTAACGATGAGCTTGCACAATGTTGTTTGGTCGGAATCTATTGAATCCCCAGGGTACTATCTGTGAGCATTGGATTTTAATGATCCTTCTCATGAAACTATGATTAGAGCTATATGGTGCAATTCCTTTCAGGTGTTGTCCATCAAAGGTGTTCCTACTACTGCAGAGTTGAGTTTGGCCGAAGTCCGGAGACCTAGTCTGCCCTTAGGGACCCATACAGGTGCTGCCTGGTGGTACGGATCCATCAGCGGACCCGTATGGGTCATCCTTTCCATACTCATGGGAAGGACCCCGTACGAGTCCCCCAGGACCCATATAGGTGGGGCCCACCCTTACGGGTCCTCTTATAGCCTAAACAGGCTCTTTTAGAAGGGAATCCTTTCCCCTATAAATAGGGCCTTTCTCTTAACATTTTTAACACACACATCTCATATGAAAATTATACTAAAACTCTAGCAATTTCTATAGGTATAGTGAGAGTATAGGAGGTATAAAATAGGGAGGAAACCCATTCTTTGAGGTTTTGTCCACATTTTATTCATTCCTAACTTCATTCATTAGGATTTAAGGGAGGTTCTGTCCACACAAATGCAAACCTAAATAGTCCTATTTCATCAACTACTTTGGCCGAACACTCTCAACAGGAAAGGGATCATCTCAAAGTGGATTCACGCAGCAAAGGTAACTCTCTTGAGTTTCAAAGAGACTCACATTTCAGTTATTTCATTATTATTATTCTCTATTTTCTATTATATCTGTTCCTTTCATTTCTTGTTTCGGGTCTGGTCCTAACCCGTATGACCCTTGTTGGCACCATATATCCCCAAAGATATCAAATTGGTGCGCTATACTCATACGGAGGGAAATCCCTTTTTATTTTATTTTTCTGCCATCAATCCATAAATCTATTAATCTATAAACTAAACTGAACAAAGTTTCTGCCTAGACCAGACAGGACCTGTACGGGTACACCATACCCGTACCAGTCCTTCCTGGTAGTCATACGGGCCCCACCCACCCGTATAGGTACCAACCCCAGGCAGATTCCAGAACTCATTTTAACTGGTTAAAAATCAATCCAACTCACCATTTGCCATGTGATAATTTTCACTAATAATCCGGTAAATCAACCTACAAGAGTTAAAATGTGTTTATATAACAAAATAAGTTGAAGACCAGTTATTTCTATCCGATCATAGAATCCGTCCGGGAACTATCGATCGCTAAGCCGCCACGCTAACATAATCACATTTTCCTAATGAAATGTTGACTTATGATGTGCTATAAACTAAGCTAACATCTGTGGATGCAGGGGAATTTATTTTCATTTTGTTTTATAGCTTAGAACAAATGTATAAGTTCTCTTTGCAATTTCCCCCATTTTTCCCCCGGTTATAATTTTATTCCTCCATTTATTGCTTGTGCTTCATTATAATATGTAAATGCATGTAATGAGTATGAAAAAGTGTAGAAATAGGATTTCTATGATAATTCCCCAAATGATGAAAACTAAAATGGTTTTATGCGGTGAATGTAATTTTAAATCAAATAAATGAGAAATAAGTGACTCATCCGATACCCGGATCTCTGATCTAATAGGAATGAGTCTCCCGCCTAGAGGGAATCATACCAAAACTCTTTCCCAAGTAGACAACTTGGGTGGCGACTCTATCAATTATATCGAGATTTGGGTCTCGATTCTTTATTCATTAAAATTAGCTTATTGTGCAAACTTGAACTAAAAATGTTTTGTCATGCCGAAATCCAACCAACTCCTAGTAGGCCCCGCCTCTCACACAGGAGCCAAGGGAGACCCACACGTCATTGACACCTCAGAGTAGCGACTCTGTTGGGGAATATGATCTTTTAACTTGCAAAATGTTGTTCTGTTTTAAAAGCTTAAAAGATTAAGATGATCACCGAAATTCATTTACTTGATTCAACCCGCTTTTATTTTCATCATTTGGGAAAATTATCAAACTCTATCTTCTCATCTCCTTCTCTCTTTAGCTAGATGCGCTCTTCTTCTAGCGCTAGGTTAGGGTGCCTGATTATTTCCGCGACACTTGCAAAGGTGTTACCCATGCCTGCCAGGAATTGGGGACACCCTAGTGGGTGGAGCACTCATGGTCATCTCCCTCTAAAAGAGGCTTGACGCAATGGGAACCTTCTACATAAAATTCCGATATATCCCTATTCTAATTCTTATCGAAAGCCTTAGAATTTTACCTTCTAGGTACCCTAATTTCTGAGTAAGATTAGACTAAGGAAGAATACCCTCAGACTCGATGGGAGAAATAAGGACAGAACTGATTGATTTGCATGTGTTATGTTACATACCCCTGTGATTAACCCCACCATGCTTAGTTATATTTATGCATACATGCGACATCCCATGCATGCATTGATCTCTTGGTTATCACCTCAGCCAAAACCAAACCTCAAAGAGAAAGAGCTTAGCGACATTCTTAGATCCGTTTGACTCACATTCTAGCTCCTCTATTTCTGTTAAGGATTGCTCCATCTTCATCTATGGGTATTTCATCCAGTAGTCAGTTTAGTCCTGTTTGATCTTTCTGCCTATCATCTTAAGGAAATATCTCGTATCCTGACTTTAGAGGGCCGAATTGATGTTGAGGTTGAGAATGTTACTACTGGTGAGGAGGCAAATGCATCGAGGGTCGAGGTTAGGTCAGAGATCATAAATGCCGTCTCATAATACTTGGGAAGTGATTAGTTCTTGGACTGAATGAATGATAAGATGTTGGCCTTTATCAGTGCGATCATGGCCATAAAGAGAATGGCCAATGCTCCTTATAGTGCGCATGTCAGTACTCCAGCAGTGAATGCAATGATTAGTGAACAAGTATCGGGGGTTACTCATAGTCCATTCACTCATTTTCAATTGCCATCTGTGCGGACTCGCGGGGATTCTTCCAATTAGTTTGGTCAGTTGGGTTCTTTGGGTCCATTTGGTTTAGTTAGCTAGTCATTCCAGTCAGTGGGTATAGTGGTTGCACCAGTTGTCAGCCAATTTGCTCAGCCTAGTTAGGGATTTGTACCACCTCCATTTTAGTCTGGGGCATCTGGTCGAACCCCCAATTTTGTGGTCACACCTAAGGGCACAGCCTTTCCTCAATCAACAGGTTTACCCTTGGATGCGATTACTCAATCAAAAGGGTCATCCTTATTCATAAAATTGTGTGATCTTCTTCAAAAATTGCTGGCTGCCAATTCTAGCTCTCAGTCGTCGTCACTATTAGTTCAAACCACTAGAGAGGAGGACTGGGTCCCTGAAAACTTTAGTATGCCTAGCATAGCAAAGTATAAGGAAACTGAACCACCTCAATCTCATATCACCACCTATTAGAAGGTTATGAGAATCAAGAAGTTAAATGATAAGGTCCTACCCAAAATTTTCCCGTACACCTTGGAAGGTCCTACTATCGAATGGTACAACACTCTATCTGATGAAGTGATCGGAAACTAGAAAGCTTTATCGGAGGCTTTTATTGAGCAGTATGGTTTCAAAGCCACCATTAAAACTACCATACAGAATTTGGAGGCTATCAAGCAGGCTCCTAATGAGAAATTTAAGCCCTATTTTTAAAGATGGATGGCCACCCAGGTTCTATTGAAAGATAGGCTAAGTCTCTAAAAAATGATCATAAAGTTGATGGATGGTGCCATGCCTGCTTATCGTAAGGTCCTTGGTATGGATAAATTCTCTAGCTACATTGAGGTCTTTGAAAAAGCTGAGAAGTGGGAAAGAATGGAGGAATTAGAAAAGGCAAGTGTACCGGCCAAACCTTGGTTCAAAAGAACGACCCTTCAGCCCTAGCACAAGCTTCTAAGTCAAAGTCTGGCTCCCGATCCTAAAGTAGTGATAGTTCAAGAAGAAGTGGCTACAGTCTGTACCATCGAAGATGGCATTTCCCCTTGGAAAGCATCTTTGCCTGCCATCTTCACTAAGTTGAGAGCACTCAGTCTTCTTTAGAGTATCAAGCCCTATATCCCGCCCAAATCTGAAGACATGGATCAGTTTTGCACTTACTGTATCAGCAAGGGGCATCACACTGGTGCATGTAGGGATCTACTTGAGGCTATTCATGGTTTGATTAGGGATAAGAAGATACAAGAACCTGAGCTTAAGCCTAGCACTATGAATAACCCCGTACCAAATTTCGATAAATAGGTTGCAGCTATCGAGTTTGGGTTGCCCTCCTACCATATTTTCAATATGTTCTCGCAAGCTAATCCTATGGTTCACTCAGAGTGACTTTACCCGATGAACCGGTCCCTATTGACATTGATGCATTCGAGTTAGAAGGAATTCAGGATGAGGAAGCTATATTGGTTCAACCAGAGCCAATTGATATTGATACTTATGTGTTGGAAAGTGAGGAGTTCAAAAGACCCACCTAATTAGTGGAAACTTCTGAAGGGAGAAGTTATATGAAAAACAGGGTGTTGCATGTTACCCGAAGTTGAAGGGTCCCTCCTAACTCTATCCTAAAAAGAAGAAGGGGCAGAGACGTGGGTATCCAGGTCATTCTAGATATTGATCAGGGTCCAATCTTTACGCCTCCTACTAAGACCCACATTCTGGTCAGTATTGGAAAGAAAGCAACCCCTCTCATCTAGCAATTGCAAGTTACCCCTGCTAAGTACAACATTTGGCAGCTTCTTATTGACTCTAAAGATCATCAAAAAGGTCTGATAGAAAAGTTATTGAGCATGGAGGCTACACCTTCTACCACTCTGGTTGAAGTATTTTCAGTTATCGGGGGTTCTGCTACCAGCCAAGTTGAACCCATCAAGTTTTATCCATCAGACCTCCCGGCCAAAGGGAACAAGCATAACAAGGCACTTTTCATTAAGCTGCAAATCTTTGATCATTCTATCCCATGTGTTATGGTGGATGATGGTTTCGCCCTTAATCTCTGCCCTGCCAAGATCCTTCCCCACTTAGGGCTGGATGAATCCATGCTGGAAAAATCTAATACTATCATAAGGGCATATGACGATACGAAGAGGAGTGTCATCGGGGTCTTCAAAGCTGAGGTTACAGATGGGGGAGTGAAGTCCAAGGTCTTATTCACTATTCTCAATATTCCCGTCACCTACTCGTTATTCTTAGGATGACCTTGGCTTTATGCATTAGGAGCCGTCCCTTCCACAGTCCATTAGAAAGTTAAACTCATCCATAATGGCAAGCTAAAGACTATTGATGCGAACAAACCATCTGTCATAGCGGCTATGAAAATCGAAGAAAGGGAATCTAGGGTGGCTATAGTTCACCAAGGTACAAAGTTTTTGGTTAAGGGGTACATATCACTTAAAATCGAGAAGATTATGATGAAGCAGGGTTACGTAAAGGGTAAGGGACTCAGAAAGAATCTATAGGGAATGCTGGAACCCTTCTCGCCTCTTCCATGGCCATTTAGACTTAGTTTAGGGAATCAGCCAGATGCTAAAAAGTCCAAGCCTCAGTCCTGCCTCATGATAGAAGCTAAAGTCAAACAAGGGAAATTTACGGGTGAAGAAGAACCTGTCGAAGTAAGTGGCAAGAAGGTCCTCAATTTTGAGATCTTCAATGATGTATATGATTTCAAGAAGGGCTGCCTAATTGAAACCTCAGTTTCTGTGAAAGTATGTGGGAATGCTGAAGTAAATGAAATGAAAGAGGCAATCTAGTCCATCACTAAAGCACTAGCGGTACTTATGAGAAAGAATTGGAAAAGAAATGAGAAAGGAAATCCCATTAGCAAGGCTGTCAAGAACTTAACAAAACCAGTAGCTGAAGAAATACAAGTAAACTTGCACACCAGGGCTACCAGTTCAGCAGTCAATCAACAAGGGCCTCCGCCTGTGGAGGATGATTCAAATGATGTAATTTTTAATATTGCAAACAATGTCGCTTATAAGGTATATCATGAATAAGTTGTAGCATTAGTATTTTATTTTTAACATGTCATAACTAAATTGATGCACCTATCATTCACATTTCACTCGAGTATCTCATTCTGATGACGTCATGCATTCATAACAACAACATTCTTAAAATATCATTATATTCATTAATGAAGTTAACTTTGAGTATAACACAATGGTATAAATGTCCATTGGTTAAAACATATCATCAAAAGAGAGATGATGAAAGGTGCTTAGCAAACATAATAGCAATTAGCCTAGGTCATTCTTTCTTCATGAGGGAGAAGGAGATACAAGAGCACACATCATCAAGAAAGAAAACCAAAAAGGCTCATCAAAGCACCAACAACAGGACGACTATAGTCATAAAAAATAGAAAGAGCATCTTGAGTCGTGCAATGATTTCTTCAGAAGCTCTAAAGGGAAACTGATCATTAGTCAATCAAGAAGACTTTATCCAAGACAGCGGCCACTAGTAGAGATTGGCTGATAAGCTTCCATTCACAGTTTAGGGGTATAGAGCCAGTGTAAGAACTCCCACCGATCAAACACCTTTCTCCTTATTACATGGGATAGAAGTCGTGTTACTGGCTGAAACAGAAGTAAGATCTTTAAGAGTGGCGCTTGAACTGCAGTTAAAATAATCAGATTGGGTAAGAGCCAGGTATGAATAGTTAAATGCAATAGTTGAAAAATGGCTCAAGGCACTTGACCATCTCCAGATGTACCAACAGTGCATGGCTCGAGCTTACAATAATAGAATCAGATACCCAAAACAACCTCTCAAAACAGGTGATCTGGTTCTCAAGTAGCTACACCAGATCAACTCTGCCACTAGGGGCAAGTTCAGGCCCAACTGGGAAGGGCCGTTTATTGTAAAGAAAGTCCTTGGTAAGGGAGGAATCAAGCTTATGGATATGGATTGAAATAAGTTCATGAATCTAGTAAATCAAGATAGGCTCAAGCGTTACCATGTCTAGGCTAAAAGAATTAAATCATAAAAAAGCAGCACAAAGAATACAAGAAATAAGGAATAAATCACCCGGCGAGCAGTCCTGTTCTACTCGGGCAAAAATTAGGGTGCAGCCCGCTGATCGGTATTTCATAAATCGGTCAGGCAAAAATTAGGGCACTCCAACGCAATAAAGCCCGCTAAGTTGAAAACCTGAAAAGGGCGGCTTAGGCAAAAGTTAGGGCATCTAGAGAAAAATTTCAGTTGCTTTCTAGAAAATCTATAAAAGTCCAATAGGCAGTAGGGGTTAGCCATTGGAAATTGTTACCATTGCCTATGTACTCAAATTATTCTCATCAATGAACATGTTATGCTTTTGCTAAGAATCTTGGTCTTATGAATGCATGCATGTCTTTAGGTGAAATAATCGCTGGTATATGAACATCAATTTTTCTCCACATGTTACGCATCATTGTCATTTATTCCTTTCACATGAAATCCAATAGAGATAAAAAAAGTTCCAAAGAAATCAAGCATACGTAAATTCAGATAAAGTTTGCTGGATTGAGCTGCCAAGGACAATTCAGGCAAAAATTAAGACATTCAGCGGGATCGAAAACCTGAAAGGGTGGTCTCGACAAAAAAATTAAGGCAAAAACTAAAAGAAAAAGCTTGCTAAGGTGAAAACCCGAAAGGGCGATCTAGGCAAAAGTTAAAGCTAAAAAGAAAAAGTCTACTGGGCTAAGCCGTCAAGGACATTTCAGACAAAAATTAGGATATAAAGAAAGAAAAATAAATGTTCGATAGGTCACTTCACATCAAGTGGCCTATCCAAAAGTTAGAACATCACTTGGTCCCCTTACTATGATATTATTGAATAAAATACGGGTTCATAAAGTAACGATACTCGACAATCTCAGTTCAAGAAAAATCAACATGCATAATAGTCAAATATAAAAAGTAACAATCCAAAGTTCACAATCAAGATAAGCCACGCAAGGCCCAAAAGTATCAAATAGTTTAGAAGATAATCATAATCTAAGTTGTCAGGGGATCCTGTCCCTGGCAACCTTCTTGAGTCTAGTCCTGAGTGTCCGGCATCAGCCTCACCAATATCTGTAGTTGGCTAAGCGGGGGCCCTAGTCTCCGAGGTCCTTACAGCAGCTCCAACAGCATCACTCCCCTCAACATGCTGATCTACGCCCCTCCGAGTCACTAAATATATAGAAATATAATCCTTAGACTGATTATTAGAAGGAATCGACATCTGCCTATCCTCAGTCATCCTCGCTAGTTAACCCCTTAGAGTCCAATCTTGGCCCTCGCCCGAGCAGTCTCGGTCCTAGCCTGGTCAGCCTCAGTAGTGGCTATCCGCAGTTGCTCCTCTAAAAATCTGGCTCTCTCCTTAAAAGCATCTAAATCTTCGGTGGACTTGCTGCGTTCTTTGGCCAGTAGGGTCTGCAATAGAAATAATAAGATCAGTACATAAATATAAATTTCATAGCATACATGCATAGTTTGTTGAAATTTTATAGGTAAAGAAAACTTACTGAAGCTAGTGCTTCCTGGGCCAATAATAGATCCCAAATAGAAAAATAACACATGGCTATCCTCTCAGCCTCAGAAATGGCCACCTAAAAGAAAAGGGTCACATCAGGATAAGACATCCTAAGCAATTACAGTAATGGACAAAGTCAAAGGCAAAAGATTCCTTACGTGAGTAGAGTTGGAATGAGTGAAACCAATAGGCTGGACTGACTCTTCAAGCTCCTTGATAACTCACTTTCCCGAATGGTCGTGGAGTCGAAAGAAAGTATCTAGCTCAGCTCAAAGGATGCTCTCCCTCGCAGATCTAGAAGCCCGAGACCGCTTCGCCAGTGGATCAGGGGCAACAGCAGCATCAGCGGTAGATCTCTTTCGCATGGAAGCGGGAGGCTGCAACAATAAAGAATCAGATTCAGGATCATAGTAAATTTTAAAAAGCAACAAAGTATTCATAAAGGCCAAGTTAGAAGCATACATGAGAAGAGGGGGTAGCAGTTCGGGCCGAGTCCTCAATACCTAGGACTATAGATGGATCCCCGCGGTCGCCCCTCTATCCACCCTCATCATCATCATCATCATCCTCACTATCACTCCATTGAAACTCCAGGGGCGTATTTTCATGATGAATCCTCTCACAAGGTGAAAGAAGGGATGAATTAACAAACTCAGCATAAGGGCCCTCTACCGACGGCACACGAGCTCTCTCACCCAACAAGTATAACCCTTGATCGGTCCCCGGCATGAGATGAGGCCAGAAGACACCCTCTAGGATCGAGGGAGGAATCTGTCTCTCCATCATGGTACTGGTCCTCCACCCTCAGACCCGCTTACCAAAATACCACTCATAGGAGAGTGGTGACTCCAGAACAAAGCGGTGGTCATCCACGCCGACCCACATCCTCTCGAGGGCTCTATAGGTGACCAACCTCTCCCAGGGGTCTTAAATAACCTATATGAAATAAATGCACTGTAAGTATCGTGACCTAGGCTATATAGTTTCTACTAATGGTTTGTTGAAGTGTAAAATGTAGGTTTACCAGATTTGAGCGTAGCTGGCGTAAGAACTCTCGGTACTGCACTGTGGTCAGGGGCTGATTCTACCAAAGCCTCATCCAGCTAGATATGATATACGGCATCTCAGGTTGTAGGAGCAAACCTAGTCTAGGAATCAACCGGTGCTCGAAAGCCCAAATCTATAAGACAAAGTAAGGATAAGTTACAACACAAGATAAAAGGTTAAAGCACAAGAGATCAGCTTAGGATTTACCAATAGTATCAGATGGCAGAATTTAAGCTCAGACTACTCACCCCAGACTCCAACGTCCAGTCTATAGTATAGCTATGCCAGGATGGCCCGACACCAATTCTTGCCTGGCACAGTGGCAAGGTTCTCCAAGGCAGAGAGCAAACCATAGCTTAGGTTGCTTGAGTAGACAGAGAAGAAGACGGTGGTAAGAAACTTCAATAAGAAATATCGAGCGTACTAACGCCTCCTCTTAGCCTCAATAGGACTCGGTTGCCTAACCTAATAAGCAGGCAGGTCCCTGTACTTGAGCTTATTCATCCCTCCTAGATGAAGGCCAAGTAATCTAGCAATGTAGGCCTTCACCTTAGGCCAAGAATGCCATCTGTCTGAGTATACATCAAAGTGGACTACATCCACGCTCCACCCCAAGCCTGTAGTAGCACACACATCAGAGGGAGTGATAGTCACCTTCCCAATGGGCAAATGAAAAGTATGGGTTATCTCCAACCACCTCTCTGTCAGAGCTAAAATGGCATATAGGTCTAGTGTCTTGGGAACCTGAGGGATGGCCCTAATTATGTTGCTGAACCCAAAGGAATCAATGAGGGTCAATAACTCTGTATCCCCTAGCACGGATCTCCTCGTACCACTTTCTGTAGAAGCACAAGGCTCCCACAATCTTGTATTGAAATTGCAAAGACAGAATTATAGATCAATAGGGTTAGAACACAGAGGAAAAGCCAGAAATTGAAAAAGGATTATAGTAGGCAGAGTAGTCAACATTCTATCCCTGAGGACAAGACCTGTATGGGTAAGCTCCACTCGTATGGGTCCCCGAGGAGTACCCGTACCAAAAATAGGACCCGTACCGGTCCTTCCTTACCCGTACGAGTCCCCTGCAAATAGTCCTTCTACGAGAAATCTCCTAAAAATCCAAAATCATCCAATTTTAACCAAAGTTCATCCAAAACTATCCTAAAAGCATCCTAGTCTAAACTTACATGCATCAGGCTCTATTCCACAGTCTTAAACACCCTAAATCATGCCAAAATTCAAGAAATTACCATAGGTTCAAAATTGGAAAATAGAGAATCAAGTGAAATTACTTAGATTTTTGAGGCGTGGGTCTTGGGAGAAGGGATCAGTGGCACTTCAGAGACAGGAGTAAGCCCCAGGAATGGGTCTCCTCCGTAAAATGCATACCAGATGGAAACCGGGCATTCTCGAAGCCCCAAATGGCCTGCCTATGAGATCTTTTTGTAAATGTTTGGTTGATGGTAGGAAGAAAATTGCCAAAATTATGAAATAAGAAGTTTTAATAGGAGGCATGATATCAGGGGGCTCATCTGCCTTTTGAAACCCCCATTGGGGACCCGTATGGGTCCCAACCTTTAAGAACCCTACCCGTATGGGTCTGGCCCATCTGTACGGGCCCTCTCTCGTCATCTAGGGATAGATTTTTGCATCAATATTTGAGTAAGCACTAGAAATTTATTCAGCCCAAGCTCGGGGCCAACCTCGCTCTTCTTCACACCTATATTTCAGTTATATTTGCTCACCTTGATCCTTGATTGATGGGGCAAAAGTATTTTTTATTTCCACAAAAGTCAATCAAGAATCAAGGTAAGCCATTTTTGAATTGAGCACTAATCAAGAATTTTTTTATGTACAGGTCCATCTTAGTACAGGATTTCTTCCCCAGCAAATGAGTTTTACGAGAAAGGGCCTCCCCAGTAAAAGAGACTTTACTCAAAGGATATCACTTCCCTCCCCAGCTGAGGAATCACTCAAGGGGAATACCCCTATTGTCAGGAATCCTAGGAGCACCTTACCCTAGGGTCATTCCCCAGCAGAATCATCAGGTCTCAGGGGCATCCCCCCACAAACCCAGGGGCATCCCCCCACTTCCCAGTAGCGAAATCATCAGGTCCTAGGGGCAACCCCCCATAGACCCAAGGGCTTCCCCTCACTTCCCAGTATCAGAATCATTAGGTCCCAGGGGCATCCCCCCACTTCCTAATGGCAGAATCATTAGGTCCTAGGGGTATCCCCGCCATAGACCCAGGGGCATCCCCCTACTTCCTAGTAGAAAACTCATCAGGTCCTAGGGGCATCCCCCCACTTCCCAGTAGCTGAATGATCAGGTGCTAGGGGCATTCCCCACAGACCTAGTGGCATCCCCCCACTTCCTAGTGGTATAATCATTAAGTCCAAAAGGCATCCCCCCTATAGACCCAAGGGCATCCCGCCACTTCCCAGTAGCGGAATCATCAGGTCCTAGAGGCATTCCCCCCCATAGACACGGGGTCATCCCTATATTTCCAGTAATGAAGTTGTCAGACCCTAGGGGCACCCACACTAAGAGCATACCCAGGGTAAAATAAGCATCGATTGGGCTGAACCCGACATTCCCCACGCATAGTTTATGGTCTATCTTATCCATACATCTTTATTCTTAATTAAAAGGGGAAAATATTTTTTATTTTCACAAAAGTCAATTAAGAGTAAAGATGTGTCTGTATGGACAATGATTGACTCGATGTTTAATTGTTATCTCCTTTCAGGTTATTCAAAATTCATCAGCATCAGGAGAGTCATCCGCCTTAGGAAAGGGATATATTATCAGTTAGGAGAGTTGATCCACCATAAGAAAGGGATACAAGGAGAAGTCATCCGCCTTAGGAAAGGGATATATCATCAGTTAGGAAAGTCATCCACCTTAAGAAAGGGATACGCCAGTCAAGAGAGTCGATCCGCCTTAAGAAAGAGATACATGCATCCTCCCTAGTTGAGTCACTAGGGATATGCACGGTAGCAAAAGGAAAGTCATCCGCCTCAAGAAAGGGATACGCCAATAAAGGAAAGTCATCACCTCAGGAAAGGGATATACATTGGCAAGGAAAGTCATACACCTCAAGATAGGGATACGTATTAGCAAGGAGAGTCAATCCGTCTTAAGAAAGGGATACACATCGCAAGGGAAAGCCGTTTGCCTCAAGAAAGGGACACTCGGGAAATGAGTTCACCTCTAGAAAGGAACTCGCCCCTGTCATCACCTCAGGTATGATTTCTAAACCCTCGCTCACATCGTGAGATCATACAGATCCATATCTACAGTGATGCCACGAGGGGCAGTCTATAAGCATTGGATTTTCACTATCCTTCTCACGAAGCTACGATGAGATCTATATGATGCAGTGTCTTTTATGTGTTATCCATTAGAGGTTTTCCTACTACTGCAGATTTTAGTTTGGACGAAGTCCAAAAACCTAGTCTACCCTTAAGGACCCGTACGGGTGCTGCCTAGTGGTACGGATCCACTAATGAAATCGTACGGGTTATCCTTTCTATAAGCCTAGGGGGAGGACCCGTACGAGTGGGGCCCCGCCTATACAGGTCCTCTTATTGCCTAAACAGTCTCTTTTGGAAGGGAATCCTTTCCTATTTTGGGAAAATGTAGGTCATGAACATGATTTGTTGTGTTCAGACGTCCTTTCCCCTATAAATAGGGCCCTTCTCTTCACATTTTTAACACACATCTCATATGAAAATTATACTAAAACACTAGCAATTTATATAGGCATAGTGGGTATAGAAGGTATAAAATAGGGAGAAAACCCATTCTTTGAGGTTTTGTCCACATTTTATTCATTCCTAACTTCATTCACTAGGATTTTGGGGAGGTTCTATCCACACAAATACTCACCTAAATAGTCCTATTTCATCATCTGCTTTGCCCGGACTCTCTCAACAATAAAGGGATCATCTCAAAGTGGATTCAAACCATAAAGGTAAGGCTCCTGAGTTTGAAAGAGACTCACATTTCAGTTGTTTCATTATTATTATTATCTGTTCCTTTCATTTCTTATTTCGGGTCTAGTCCTCACCCGTACGAGCCTTGTTGGCACCATATATACCCAAAGGTATCAAATCAGAGCGCTATACTCATACGGAGGGAAATCCCTTTTTATTTTATTTTTCTACCATCAATCCATTAATCTGTAAACTAAACTGAATAAAGTTTCTGCCTGGACCAGACAGGACCCATACAGGTACACCATACCCGTACCGGTCCTCCCTAGTAGCCGTATAGGTCCCACCCACCCCCTACGGGTACCAACCCCAAGCAGATTCCAGAACTCATTTTAACTGGTTAAAAATCAATCTAACTCACCATTTGCCATGCAATCATTTTCACTAATAAGCCGGTAAATCAAGCCACAAAAGTTAAAATGTGTTTTTATAACAAAATACGTTAAAGACCAGTTATTTCTCTTCGATCCTAGAAGCCGCCCGGGCACTATCGATTTCAAAATTGCCATCCTCACATAATCACATTTTCCTCATAAAATGCTGACTTATGATGTGCTATAAACTGTTCTAACGTATGTGGATGCAGAGGAGTTTATTTTTAATTTGTTTTATAACTTAGAACAAATGTATAGGTTCTCTTTGCAATTTCCCCTATTTTCCCCCCAGTTGTAAGTTTTATTCCCCCATTTATTGCTTGTGCTTTTTCTGTAATATGCAAATGCATATAACGAGTGTGAAAGAGTGTAAAAATAGGATTTCTGTGATAATTTTCCAAATGATGAAAACTAGAATGGTTTTATGCGGTGAACGTAATTTTGAATCAACTAAATGAGAAATAAGTGACTCATCCGATACCCAAATCTCTGATCCAATAGGTATGAGTCTCTCGCCCAGAGGGAACCATACCAAAACTCTTTCCTAAGTAGAAAACTTGGGTGGCGACTCTATCAATTGTATCTAGATTTGGGTCTCGATTCTTTTATTCATTAAAATTGGCTTATTCTGCAAACTTGAACTAAACATGTTTTGTCATGCGTAAATCCAAACAACCCCTAGTGGGCCCTACCTCTCATATAGACGCTAAGGGAGACCCACACATCATCAACACCTTACACTATCCATGCATGGGAAATTGAACAATATCTGAGTAACACCATGTTTCATCATTGATTATGAAGACTGGAGTGATTTCTTGAGTATGTAAGGGACCTTTGTAGAAATAAGGATCAAAGGTCGAATGGGTGGTTGTTAGGGTCCTTCCAACATTGAAGCTAGAGTTGCGAGGGAATCAGCCATCTGATTGTCGTCTTGAGGAACGTGTTGATACAGAAAAGTGTTGAACTTTGCTGATAATTCCCAAACTGCATCTACATAGGGTCTGAGTGAATCTTCTTTTATCACCCAATCCCCCACAACCTGATGGATTACCAATGCAGAATCACAGATCACTAAGACGTATTTTCCCCCTACAAGTAACAAGGCTTTTAGACCAGATAGATTGACTTTGTATGTTGTGCCATTATTGGTTGTAACAAATTCTAATCTCTTGGAGAGAGGAATGACCTCATTGTCGGGTGTGAATATGATGATTCCAAGACCCGCTCCATGTTTGTTCATAGCGCCATCGAAGTACATAGTCCACATAGGATATGCAACCTCTATTATTGCTAATTGTTCATCAGGGAATTCCAAGTTCTCGATATAATTAGATTTGAGAGCTTGATTTGCGAAAAAATTTCTTACTGTATGGCCCTTGATAACCTTCTTCATCACATACTCAATGTCAAACTCAGAAATAACAATATCCATCGTGAAAGTTTACCCTCCAATGTTGGCGACTGACATAGGTATTTCATTGGATCGACCTTAGTAATAGCCTGAATTCTGAAGGATTGGAAGTGGTGGCACAACTTCTTAGTTAGCATACCATCACAGCATAAGTCTTTTCAAATATCGAATATCGATTTTTATAATCCAATAGCTTCTTACTTAAATAGTAAACTACGTGCTCTTTCTTGCTATCATCTTCTTGAACCAATATGGCCCCTACTAATGTATCGTCTATTGCCAAATACAGAATCAATGGCTTACCAAAGGTAGGGGGTTTCAGAATGAGTGGGTGTAAAAGGCAAGCCTTAATTCTATCAAAGGCAATATGGAAATGTTCATCCTACACAATAGGTCGGCCCTTCTTTAGTAGCCTGAAAATGGGTTCGCACACCATCGTGAGGCAAGCGATGAATCTACTGACATACTAAACCGACCCAAGGAAAGACTGAACTTCTTTCTCTATTTTTGGTGTGGTTATATCTTTGATAGCTTTGATCTTATTGGGATCCATTTTAATCCCTCTCTGACTAACCATATGACCCAAAAGTTTTCCCAATGTCACTCCGAATACACACTTCTTAGGACTAAGGAATAGGTTGTATATCTCAATGCTAGTATTAAACCTATCCAAAATCATTGGGTGCTCTTCTCTAATAGCTTACTTAACCAACATATCATTCACATAGACCTCTAATTCCTTGTGAACTATATCGTGCTAGAGAGTAGTGACTGTTCGCTGACAGATTGCCCCGACATTCTTTAAACCAAATAGCATAACTCGATAATAGTAGACCCCATATTCTATGATAAAGGTTGTCTTAACCTTATAAATGATGTCCACTAGAATCTGATTATACCCTGACAATCCATCCATGAATAAGTACATAGTGGCCCTAGCTGCACTATCGACCAATACATCTATATGCGATAGAGGGAAGTTATCCTTCAGCGAGGCCTTGTTCAAATCTTAGTAATCCACATAAACCCTTACCCTTTCATCCTTCTTAGGAATTGGGACAATATTAGCTAACCAAGTTGGATACTTGAAAACCTCAGCACACTTGGCTTCTAGTAACTTAGTAACTTCTACTTTAACCTTTTCAGCCCATTCTGGTCTTAACCGACGAAGATTTTACTTGATTGGATGAAATTTTGGATTGGTTAGAATGCGATACTCGACAATCTGATGATCTACCCTAGGAATATCTAGGTACGACCAGGCAAAACCATTAATATGATCTTTAAGCACCTTTACTATCTCTCTTTAATCATTAGGGGTTAGGTCATTATAAATGGTTACCATTTTAGGGTTATCATTTGTACTCAAAATTTATTTCAGTTAAAGAAACATCATGAATAATGAACACATTATGATTATTATCAAATGAATTCATGGGCCCATCGGGCAAAACATCAAGCAAATAAGCAAAATGAGAGTCTTTCATTTCATTAAATGCCTTATAGGCAGAATTGTGAACCTTAAAAATACTAGAAATATTAAAATTACATCATCAATCATAGAGTCAACCTCCACAGGCGGAGGGTCTTGAGTGGTGATGTTTGGTAGCTTCCATCAACATGTCGCCCAGGTCGAGGCCCATAGCTCTCTTGTTTGGCAGATAACTTGTCTTCTTTCAGATTGGCTCCATTCGCTAGATCCCTCGCGAGTTTCTTGATAGCTTTAGTGTTTGGACTGGCTTCCTCAATACCCTTCCAATTTTTCTTTATTAGAACAGCCATGGCTATAGACATAGCAACCACAACATCTTCAACTTCCTTATCAATAGGATTCTCTTCTTCTTCCTCAAAATTGGGGCACAACTTCCCTTTTCCTTTCTCATCAGACTTAACAGTAGAAACATGCTTAATAGGATCAGCAAACAATGATGCCTCTTCACCGATCAAGCAGCCCTTCCCGAAATCATAAACGTCATTAAGGATCTCAAAGCCGGGCCATATCTGACCTTCAAATTCAACGATTTTGGGTTCTTCTTTGTAAGGCCTTTTCCCTTCAATCTCACAAACATTGATCACTCTACAATCTATGGGGTGAAGGCGCCTATAGGCTTTCCTTTGCGTATACCCTAACCGATAAGCATTGGGAGCTTCTTTACTTCTACTAGATTGAAAATACCTTGATAGTGCTTCCCTAATTCCTTTCCTAAAATATGGCCACTTTTCTCCATCAGTTTCCTAGCGATGAATGAATAGTGCTTATAACCAACAGGATCCAATTTTGCATTACGAACAACAACTATACATAATCTAGACTTTACTTTAGCCTCCATGACAACCATCACTAAGGCTTGATTGGATTTGATAGTAAAGTGCCTACCATCATTTCACTTTAGCTTAATCTTTTGGTGGAGCATTGAAGAAACCGCCCCCAAAGCATAGATCCAAGGTCATCCCAGAATGAGAGATTTGGGCACTAGATTGTCTAAAATAGCGAATTGCACCTTACTCGTGACTTCCCCTGCAGTCACTTTAGCCTTGAACACCCCAATTACACCACGGATAGAGTCATCATAAGCATGGATAATGGTGTTGGATTTCTTGAGCATTGCCTCAAACAGATCCAAACGAGGAAGGATCTTGAGTGGGCATAAATTCAGATCAAAACCATCATCGGCCATCATGCACGGGATATATCAATCTAAGATTTTGACACAGATAAATAAAGCTCAATTATGATCTTTCCCCTTGGGTGGGATATCCCTACAAGAGAATACTACGCCATCTTCTCTTCTCGATAGCGGCAGTCCTTCTCCCACCATTATTAGAAAATAATGATCTAAATCATAAATTGAACTAAAATATTTTGATCAAGTTTGAAATAAACAAAAACTTTAACTCTTAAATCAAAATGGAAACATCCACACAAGATCCAGCTACAAGATTATCCATTGAAGACATCAAGTTCCTAAGCATAAGCTGGAATCATCAGGATAAAGTTTGGAAAGGAAACAAACTTTAATCCTTCAAGATCAGCATCCAGAAGAACTGATTGCACTAGCTCCAGAAGAAGACAGATCCGGAGATAATGAGTGTGAAGACAATCGGAAGAATCATGCTTAAAGACAATGGGAAAAGTTTTAAAATAACTTTTCCCTCCACCTTTTGGTCTACAAAGTCAAAGATCCTTTCCCCATAAATAAAGCAAAAGTGACAGCTTGCACTTTTCAGAAAATGGATAAAAGGGCTGACACCAGATAGAAAAAGTTAATAACCTTTTTGTCCTAGACCAATAAGGAGGTGCGTGGAGCTCACACCAAAATGTTACTGGTATGAAAGTTAGTGTGTCACTAAAATACAAGGAGAATGATCACTGACATCTTTTTAGCCTCAATCCTAAGAATTCAAATGGGTTAAATTACTGTCTAACGGATTGATCAATGGCTCTAGAAGCGGCACATACAACCTGATTGAGGGTGAAGATTAAATTCAAGCTCAACAACCTATAATAGCTACATTTATGATAGAAGCCTATAAAAGGGAAGCTTTACACATTGAGAAGGTTGGCTGGTTGACTTGATTCCGAAGAAGCAATTAGACATTCATTCCTACAAGAATCTAGCTATTTCAAATCAATTTGTAAGGATTCCTAAGTGAGTTATAAACTTAAGGAAATCCAAAAATAAAAACCTTTGACAAAAACCAAAGTGTAAAAGATCTCCTACTTGGGTGAGTAGTGAGATTGGGATATAGCTTGAAGTAGGTGCTTTGAGCGGGATCTTCTTGTAGGACTCTGCTTAGATTCAGGGTAGAAGTCTAAGTGGTACATCCTACTAAAGATAAAAGGACTTGGCTAGGAGTTGGTGCTTCTAGTGGTATATCATACATCCAGGAGGGGTTACCATCCAGAGACAACCTGTGAGGCTTGAATCCTGGCAGTTGGAAAGGAATCCACTACTGGATAAGCTTAGAGGAAGGAAATTCCGATGACTGGACGTAGGCAGGGCCGAACCAGTATAGGTAACTGTGTTTCATTTTATTTCCTTTACTTACTGTATTATATTGTCATATTTGCTCTATCTGGATCCATCCTCTAAATTATAATCAAACACGCTACACTTAGACTTGTTATAGTCTATTAATTCAGTGAAAAAGGGTCATTCACACCCCTTTGACCTTATATAGATCCTCACATGGACTAACAAGTGGTATCAAAGTAGTGCTCAAAACTAGAGATCTAACAATCTCGAGCTAAAGGTCCAAAATTTTGATTCAAATATCAAAATGAGTTTCCAAAACTCACAACTCCATCCCCGAGGGTATGTCCATTACCCCGTCCTCTACTCTTTACTGGTGAACACTACACAATCTAAAAAAATTGGATGAAGAACTTCATTCAAGCACAAAGCATGCAAGCATGGTTGGTTATCCAGGATGGCCCATATGAGCCTACTCATGAAGAAGAGGGTATGATCACCCGAAAGCCATCACGGTTATGGGATGAGAATGATTTTAAAAAGTTGCATGAAAACATAAATGCTATTATCAAGTGTAATTGTGCTCTTAGTCTAATAGAATTCAATAGGATATCCAGATGTGAGACTGCAAAGGATATCTAGGAGAAGCTGGAGGTAACCTATGAAGCAACAAGTAAAGTAAAAGAAGTAAAGATTGATCTACTCCAGCAAAAACTCGAATCCTTCAAGATGGAGTGAAAAGAATCCCTCAATAGCATGAACACTAGATATACCAATCTAGTGAATGAGATGAAAAGGCTTGGAAAGGAAGTCTCTGAAGTAGAAATGGTGAAAAAGGTGCTCTAGAGTCTCACCAAGGAGTGGGATAACAAGAAGACTGCCATTGAGGAAGCTCATGACTTAAATATGTATAGTTATGATGAGCTAATTGGTAATCTCTTAACCCAAGAGCTGTCCCTGGAGAGATATAGCGAATAGGAGACAAAGCCTAAAGAAAAGAAGAAAGCTATTGCACTGAAGGCAGAATCTAATGGATCAGGTTCATCCGGAGAAGAAGAGCAAGTCACTGAGTCACTAAGCACCAAAGAACAACTTGCTCTATTAACTAGATAGCTCAATAGGTTCATACAAAAGAAAGACAAGGAAATCAAGAAATTATGAATCCCGAAAACTAAGATAAGGCATATCTAGAAGAGATAGGCCTAGAAAGAATCTGGATGAAAAGAAGGATCCGAAAAAAGAAGCTGCCTATTTTGAGTGTGGAGAGAAAGGCCATTTTAGAACAAAATGCCCCAAGCTTAAAAGAACCAAGAAGTATAAAAAGAATGCAATGGTGGCTACCTAGAGCATCAGTGAGGAAAGTGGTAGTTCATCTTCAACAGAAGAAGAAAAGACTGCCAACTGTGCATTCATGGCACTGACTGATCCAAAAGTAGAGCAATCCGAGAAGAATGCCTCTAAGCAAGATACAATGCAATCCAAAGGATTAGAATCCAAAACAATAAACATTGAGGTAAACTCTTATTCTAACTCTGCTTCTAATTTTGACCTTGCTAGAGCTCTATGTATTGTGATCAAGAGTATGGAGAAGAATGCAAAATCAATCAAGTCTTTAAGAAGACAAGTGTTAGAGATTGCTGAGGATAATGAGGCCTTGGTACAAGATGTCTACCTAATAAGAATAGTAAAGCACATTGATGAAGTTGAGGAGAACTACCTAGTAGAAATGCTAAGTGCCAATCTGATTGGGTTGGATAGAGAAATAGCACTAATAAAGGATGCATCCGAATGGAAATCAAATTCTCTATAAAGAAGGAGAAATCCAGGGAAGGCTAATTAAAAAATCCACATCATGCTGCCAAAGGAAATCCAAAACCCTCTAACCAAAAGGTAAAAGAGGTCAGCAGACAACCACAAGCCCAAAGATATACTGCTACTCAAAAGGGAATGGCTAAGTTGGTTCACAACCAAAAACCTACCAAACAAAGAAGAAATTGTGCAGCAGAAGTTCCACCCCCAACCAGCTTCTGGATACACACCAGACCATCTAGAAGTATACAAAAAGCTGGATATAGAGGAAACTATGGGAAGGAAGATCTTAAAAGGATAAAAAAGAAGTAGGAACAGAATAGATCCATTGCTAGGTGCAGGTTTTATGGGAAAAACAACCATATTACGAAATTATGTAGATTAAAAAATGGTTATTATGATGTTAATCCTTAGCCTGAGATAGTTATTAACCCGAGAGGACCCAAATCTGATTAGGTACCCAAACCCACTTGATCTATTTTATAGTTATACCTTAGATCCACAATAGATCAACACACTTGTTACATTGATAGTGGATGCTCAAGGCACATGACAGGTGATAAGAAGGCCTTCATCACATTAACTCAGAAGAAGGGAGGCAAATTAAGCTTTGGAGACAATAAAAAAGGACATATCATTGGACATGGAACCATTTGATTTGAATTAAAAATTGAAGATGTCTTACTGGTTGATGGACTGAAGTTCAACTTACTAAGTGTAGTACAACTCCGCGACAATGGAAGAAAAGTCACATTTGATTCCAGAGGCTGCTCAATTTATGATAGTAAGTCTAATCAACTTATACTTTTTACACCTAGAGTAAATAATGTCTATTCTGTTAACAATAAAAATGAGAAAAAGAATATCTTCTTAGTGTCTAAAGAAGAAGAATCATGGCTATAGCACCGGAGGTTGGGCCATGTTAGCATGAACCTCCTGTCCAAACTAACCAAAAAGGAATTAGTAGTGGGTTTTCCTAAGGTTGCTTTTGATAAGGATCATCTATGCACTGCATGCCAATTAGGTAAATAGTATAAGAAAAGTTTCCCTTCCATTTCGTATATTCCTTCAAGAAGAGTACTTGAACTCTTGCATATAGATCTCTTTGGTCCAATTAAACCCTTGAGTTTAGGTAGAAGAGAATACACCATGGTCATTGTGGATGATTATTCTCGACATACCTGGGTTCTCTTGCTAGCAAGAAAAGATGAGGTCTTTGACCAATTCTCAAAAACATTCATCCGGATAGAAGTAGAATAGGGCATAAGCATTGCACGCATTCGGAGTGATAATGGTGGTGAGTTCAAAAATAGGCATTTTGCTGAACTTTGTGACTCCAAGGTCATTGAACATAACTTCTTTGCCCCTCATACCTATCAATAAAATGGAGTTGTTGAGAGAAAGAACAGGACCATAGTTAAGATGGCTAGAACAATGCTAAGTGAGAATTGTTTGCCAAAATATTTATGGGGTGAGGCCGTAAACACAGCATGTTACATCTTGATTAGAGCTCTCATTAGAAAGACCATAGAAAAGACCCCAATTGAAATCTAGAAGGGAAGAAAACCCAAAATTGGGTACTTTAAGGCATTTGGATGTAAATGCTACATCCTAAATGATAGAGAGCAACTAGGAAAATTTAATCCTAAATCTGATGAAGCAATTTTCCTTGGCTACATAGTAAGGCTTACAGAGTCTTCAATAAACGAACCTAAACTATGGTAGAGTCTATACATGTAGATTTTGATGAGACTAACCATGCAGGTAAAAGAAGTTCAACTCCGGAAGATCCAATTCTGGAAGCTGAAGAATCTGGAGAAAAGAAGGAGGCAAAAATTCCTGATTCATTCCAGATCAAGAAGTATAAAGAAGAAGATGAAGGAATATCCCTTGGTCTAGAAGTACAACAAGTTAATCTCAACCCAAAAGAGATTAACTTCAATAAAGGTCAATAAGAAGCAACTAAGGCAAAAGTGGAACAAGATCCAATCCAACATGAAGGATTAATAAAGGGAAATTTGGACTCACAGAGATCATTCAATGGATAATATTCTTGATGATGTTTAGAATCCAATAAGAACCAGAGGTCAACTCAACAGGATGATGAGTCATGTTGCCTTTATCTCATTAATTAAGCCAAAGAAATCCTAAGATGTAGAAGGTGATGGAAGTTGGATGATGGCCATGCAAGAAGAACTAGATCAGTTCTCTAGAAATGATGTATGGGATCTAGTACCACCTCCCAAAGGAAAATCAATCATTGGCACTAAGTGGGTGTTTCAGAACAAGCTTGATGAATCCGAAGTTGTTAAGAAACATGGCAAGATTGGTTGCCCAAGGATACAACCACCAAGAAGGAATTGATTTTGAAGAAACCTTTGCACTAGTAGCAAGGTTGGAGGCAATTTGGATCCTATGCTCTTTTGCTTCATTCATGGGGTTTGCACTATACCAAATGGAATTCAAAAGTGCATTTCTAAATGGTGTTATCCAAGAAGAAGTCTATGTTAAGCAACCTCCTGGATTTGAAGACCCAAAGCATCCGGATCATGTGTATAAACTGAAGAAGGCTCTCTATGGATTAAAGCAGACACCTAGAGCTTGGTATGAAAGATTAACCTCATTCCTTATATCCAAGGGATGTAAAATTTTGTAATAGCTAGATTCACTCATATATTTATGTATTTGTAATCCTTCACTTCATTGATGTTGACTATTATTAACGGCAAAAGTATATAGTGAATATCAAATTTCTAAAAAAATTGCTTCTAAAGTATAATCTGAAATTGTACTATAAAAACATTAGAAGCTAGAATTCAAAAACATCGAGGGAGGTAGGATGCTAGACTTATGGGGGAGTAAAACTTGTAAATGACTAAGTATCAAGAATCATACTTAGCTCATATATACTCCATTCCCTTGTGATTAGTTTTTGTTTCCATCAAATGGGGGAGATTGTTGGGAAATAATGATCCGGATCGTAAATTGAACTAAAATATCCGGATCAAGTTTGAAAGAAACAAAAAAAACTTAAACTCCTAAATCCAAATAAAAACATTTGGACAAGATCCAGCTACATGGTCATCCATTAAAGACATAAAGTACCTAAGCATATACTGGAATCATTAGGATAAATTTTGTAAAGGAAACAAACTTTAATCCTTCAAGATCGGTATTTGAAAGAACTGATTGCACTAGCTTCTGAAGAAGACAGATCCGGAGATAATGAGTCTGAAGACATCCGAAAGACTTATGCTTAAAGACAATGGGAAAAGTTTCAAAGATAACTTTTCCCACCACCTTTTGGTCTACAAAGTCAAAGATCCTTTCCCTATAAACAAGACAAAAGTGACAGCTTGCACTTTTCCGAAAAAGGATAAAACGACTGACACCAGACAGAAAAAGCTAATAACCTTTTTGTCCTAGATAAATAAGGAGGCGAATGGAGCTCACACCAAAAAGTTACTGGTATAAAAGTTGGTGTGTCACTAAAATACAAGGAAAATAATCAGTGACATCTTTTCAGCCTCAATCTTAAGAATTCAAACGGGTTAAATTACTATCTAACGGATTGATCAACGGCTCTGGAAGTGCCTCATACAACCTAATCAAGGGTGAAGATTAAATTCAAGCTCAACAACCCACAATGGCTACATTTATGATAGAATCCTATAAAAGGGACGCTTCACACATTGGGAAGATTGGTTGGTTGACTTGAGATAGCAATTAAGAAAGAGAATTTGCAAGAAGCAATCAGACATTCATTCCTTCAAGAATCAAACAATTCCAAATCAATTTGTAAGGATTCCTAAGTGGTTATAAGCTTAAGGAAATCCAAATACTAAAACCTTTGACAAAAACCAAATTGTAAAAGATCTCCTGCTTGGGTGAGTAGTGAGACTGGGGTATAGCTTGAAGTAGGTGCTTTGAGCGGGATCTCCCTGTAGGACTCAGCTTAGATTCGGGGTAGAAGTCTAAGTTGTACATCCTGCTAAAGATAAAAGGACTCGGCTAGGAGTTGGTGCTTTTAGTGGTATATCCTACATCCAAAAGGGTTTACCATCCAGAGACAACCTATAAGGCTTGAATCCTGCCAGTTAGAAAGGAATCCACTAGTGGATAAGCTCGGAGGAAGGAAACTCTGGGAATGGACGTAGGCGGGGTCGAACTAGTATAAATCACTATGTTTGATTTTATTTCCTTTACTTACTACATTATATTGTCATATTTGCACTATCTGGATCCATCCTCTGGATCATAATCAAACACGCTACACTTAGACTTATTAAAGTCTATTAATTTCATAAAAAAGGGTCATTCACCCCCCTCTGACCTTATATAGACCCTTATAGGGACCAACAACCATGGCGCACAATTCTATCACTGAAGTAGTGGGTTTCACTTCCAATTCTAAGAGTCTTTTAATAAGACCTCTTCAATGGGAATCAGAGCCAAGGACAAGCTACCAAATACTATAACGAGCTTAACTATTCTTAAACTAAGTGATAAGTAGGTCTATCTTAATACTCATCTCAACTTGAGTAGGTGGAGAAGGTGGTCTTGCAGTGGTACCAACAGACTTATGAATCGGGTCATTCTCAAGGTGAAGACAACCATCCTTGGGTTGATACACACGACTACTCCTTCTCACTTTTAGAATCCCATCAATAATTACGCTCTTAATGGCTAGAGTTTCAAATGAGCAAGCTGGCTCGTCGTAAGCCAAAGAATGATCCTTAAGCTCCTAATCATCCAAGTTGAAAGACTCGCACTGATCATCGAAGTACTCTCCCTTTAACTCATAACTATTGATATTAACGAGGGCTTCTTTAACCAAATCGAGCCCTTGGGCCTGGGTCTTTTCATCTTCATCCATTGCTTCAATTTCTATAGAGTTTACAATAGGATTATATCAAAGACGAAATTTGATGGAGAGTAAACCCAAAAACCATAATAGACTTCTCAAAAGGGCTTTCAGAAATCATTCTAAAAAATAACTCTTTGAACATACAAGAATTAATCATAGCAACCTTACCATCGAACTTCATCAAGGGTTTTTCCATTGTGTTAGGCTTCCTAATCGGCTCTTCTATCTTTCCTTCCCTCACCATACAAGAGCTGGTGGAAGCGAAAGTTTAACTCTGATCAGTTTTGTGCCCTTTCAAAACATGGTACTTGCAGAAATTCCCTTTCTCTTTGAGAGTAGGAGGGCTATACATGGGCATGGAATTAAGCTTGCCTGCCTCCCTCAACTTGGCAAAAATAATGCCAAGAGGTAACTTCCATGGAGACATAAAAGAATTCTAATGAGGGGCTACTTGAATAGCTGAAACCTCTTCTTAAGCGATAACCTGAATAGCTGGTGCCTTACCCTCAGTAGGAGCAGGAGCGACTTTATAAGACTTAGAATTATCATTCTTCTTAAACCAAGGTATATTACTACTTAGCTTACTGGCTTTCTCTTTCTCTTCTCTATGCTTGATCTTCTCGGCTTTCTCAAACACCTCAGTATACGAGTTATAAGTATCAATTTCTGTTTCTTTTTAGAAGATCGGGAGAGATCCATCCAAAAGCTTTAGGATCATCTCCTTGAGACTCAGCTTTTGCTTCAAAAGTACATGGATGGCCATCCATCGGTTAAAGTAGGACTTAAAGGTCTCACCTTGCTTTTGTTTGATAGGCTTAAGGTGTTGGATGATGGTTTCTATAGTTGAGTTGAAACCATAATGAGTAATTAGAGCCTTGGAAAGAAGCTTCCAATCTAGAACCGTGCCAAGGGGGAGAGTGTTGTACCATTATTATTAGTCCCTAAGCTTAGTTATTTAGGGTCAGAGGGGGGTGAATGACCCTTTTTGCAGAATTTTCAGACTTTAAAAAGTCTTGTGTAGCTTGTTTGATTTTTGATCCAGATCTATAGGTTCCGGATAATGTAGATATAAAATGAAATGCAAAAAAATAAAGACTTAAGGTAAAGGAAATCAAACATAAGCGATTTTATACTGGTTCGACCCTGCCTACATCCAGTCCCCAAAGGTTCCTTCCTCTCAGCTTGTCCACTAGTGTAATTCCTTTCCAAATTGTAGGAATCAAGCCTTACAATTTATCTCCGAATGGTAAACCCTCTTCCAAAAGTAGGATATACCACTAGAAGCACTAGTTCCCAGTCGAGTCCTTTTTCTTTAGTAGGATATACCACTTAGATTCTACCCAAACCTAAGTTGAGTCCTACAAGGAGATTCTACTTAAAGCACCAACTCTAAGCTAGATCCCAATCTCAATACTTCACCCAAGTATGAGATCTTTTACACCTTATTTTCTCAAAGGTTTGGGGTTTTGAACTCTTTAAGTTTATAATGTCACTTGAGAGCTTCTTGTAATTAGCTTGAATTAGCTTGAGTTCTCTTTTGTAATAGCTTCTTGTAAAAATAAACAACACCTTCACAACTTATGAAGCTTTCCTTTTATAGGCTTTGATCATAAATGTAGCCATTGTGAACCATGGAGGTTGACCTTGAATCTTCACCGTTGATTAGGTATGATGTGGAGCATCTGTAGCCATTGATCACTCCATTAGGCTAAATAAATGTCCGTTTGAATGTTTGGGATTGAGGATGAAAAGTTGTCAGTGATTGTTTTGTTTATATTTTAGTGAATCACCAACTTTTATGCCGTTTGCTTTTTGTGTGAGCTCCATGCGCTATTCTCATTAGTCTATGTCAAAAAGGTTGTTACCTTTTTCTCTTTCCTATGTTAGACCTTTTGTCCGTTTATATAATTCGTGCTACCTGTCTCTTTTTCAATCTTCAAGGTAAAAGGTACTTTGACTTCAGACCAAATGTGGAGGGAAATGAGATTTTAAATAATTTCCCATTGATAATTAAGTCATCCGGATGCCTTCATAACTTATTTTATCTGGATTCTTTTCAATCAGTCTTCATGTTCCAGATGTTGTTTAAAGTTTATTTCCTTTCCAAACTTTAATCGAAAGCCTTGTTTGTATATTTAGGAGATTTTTGTTTTCTTCAAACCTAATCCGGATATTTCTTCGGATTGGTTGTTCTAGATCATTATTTCCCAACAATCTATCCCATTTGATGGAAATAAAAACCTAAGTACAATACAACACAAGTAAAAGGGGTAATGTGATCTAAGTATGATTCTTGATACTTAGTCATTTACAAATTTACTCCCCCATAATTCTAGCATCCTAACTCCCCTAATGTTTTTGCATCTTAGCTTCTAAGTTTTTCAAGTACAATTATGTATTGTACTTAGAAGCACTTTTTGGATAAATATTTTTCACTATATATACTTTTGATGTTAATAATAGTTAACATCAATGAAGTCTGGATTACAAGACACAGAGTATATAAGTGAATAATGTAGAGCTACCCATTATAAATTTTTAACAAGTATATAAATAGCTATTCTATATACTACTGCCTTCCGAATGATTCTCCTTTCTTGCTTTTGCTCGCCTCCCTTGAGTCTGGATCCTTCTCCCCCTTTTTATTTGCATTATTTTCAACTTAGGGGTCTATCACCACATATGAGCGTTGATCCTAGTTTTTCTGCCAAGCTCTGAAATACACTGAGTTTTCTACATTCCCTTGAAAGTGTTTTTCTAAAATGGTGTCAATAGTGGTAGGGAGTAGAAATAAAGGTTTGACGAGCTTCAGGAGCTATGAAGTGGACTTGGCTAGATTAGGATGCATTTTGAGCGCATGATCTCTGTCTTGTTGTTCAAAAAATGGGAAAAGAATCTTGAGAAGAGTCAGGTTGCATTTGTAACAAAAAATCCAATATTCCCAATTTGCTAGACAAGTTCTTAAATTATGGGAGGAGAAGTCTTTTTAAAATAGCAGAGGAGGTTCCGGATGAGGAAGAAGTGTTGATAGGAAGATTATCAATACCAGTTTGGAGTTTCTCAATCTCCTAGATGATGTCTCTTCGGATATTATGAATACTAGAATTGAGATTGTTAAGGTCTTTGTTAAACTGATCCTTTGTATTGTTGATAATCATTTCAGTTCCGGAGAGATGGCATTGAAAATCTTGGCTTACATCTTCCATATGTTTTTCCAGGAGCTTTAGGAGGTCTTTATCCGGAAAGTGACAGAGCATTTCCTAGGCTGCCTAATATTCTTCATTAAGCATTGTGAGTCTGGAAGTGACATCCTTAGACGATTCTGCTATGGGTCCGAGGATGAATTTTTCTAAGTTTTCAAACTTACCGTCAACATACTCCTTGAGCAAAGTTTTTAGATCAGTTGAGGAGGAAGTCATTTAGCCCATGATCATTGCACAGTTATTGCCAACTCCGCTGATAGCCTGAGTTGTAGAGTAATTTGCTCCAACAATATTTGATGTCAACTGATTCAACACCGAAGTGATCTTAGATAGTAAAGTTTTAGTAGCAAGTTCTGCAAAGGGAAAGGCATCCACTATACTTTCAATGTGCTTGACCGAGTCTTTCCCAATTCTTCCTTAAGATCTGGAGTCATGGATTTTTCTTTCACGAGACATTCCAAGGATTTAAGTTGGTCACATATGCCCCGGAGTGTTCTCCTGATATCATCCTCTCTATGCCCTTCAATAGTGGCCTACTTCAATAAACTTAGGGCCATTCTTATTTTTTCATCTCTGGTGGGCTTGGGATTTATTATAGGATTTTTCAGCAACCTCTCCGGAGTGGATTCTTCTCCGGATCTAGAGCTACTCTCTATTTCTTCTTCTGATACGGAGGATTCTTCATCCTCATCACTTTCCTCATTCTTCTCTTGCTCTTTCTGTCTTTCTTCTGACCTTTCCTCCGAAGTGGCCTCACCCTTTGAGTCCACTTCAGAAGTGTGCTTAGTGGGTCTTAAACCAACTCCCTCCTTTGGAGCATTTTGCTCCGGGTAAGGCACAACATCCTTAGATGCATTTAAGATGTCTACATCTAAGTTATCCTAAAATTCATTGGCAACACTAGCCATATCAACAGCATCAATATTGGAGTTGGAGATTACCTCCGTATTCTGTTGGTCAATGTGCTTTATTTCTGTTCTCTCTTAAACCCCTATTTCTAGAAGGCTAGTATTTACCTCAGTCTCCCCTTCAAGTGCCTTTCTAGGACTTATAATTCTCACTTCTTCTTCCTGATCCAAAATGGTTGTACTGTCCTCATCATTCCCTCCAAATCCTTTTTAGGACTTTCCACTTTAACTACCTCTGATTCTATAATCAACAGATTATCCGAAAGAGGTCTAGTTCTTACCTTGAATACATATAAATCTTCTTCCGGATACTCACTTTCTCATAGAAGACTTAGATCTTTTGAGGAGATAAGGATAGGTGGACTGTCATTTGTTGTGATACCGGAGGAGCCTTTGGGTGCCTCCTTAGTAAGTTGATTGGCTTTTAGGTTATCTTTGACTGTATTCATCATCTTAGCGTACTGAGGATCTTTCAGATGAATATTGTCTGGATTGACTGGTTTTCCAGCAACCACAATTTCTTTCCCTTTACTTATATCTACTAATTTTGTAGCTCTAGGAATTGGCTCTTAAATTTGGATTCCAACAGCAGGCTTTCTTGGGGTTACTTTTTCCTTTTTTGCTTTAAGGGCCTCACTAAAGGTGGGTCCTTTTTGGATGAACTACTTTTTCTGCATTGGTTCTTCATCCTCAGTTTCTTCACTGTCAGACTCATCATTTCCTTTAAGGACATCTTCAATTCTGGTCTTGGCACTCTTTAACCATCCATTCTGGATTGCAGCAGCTACAACATTTGGTTCAGAGGCTTCCAATTCACAAATTAGCTTCTTTACTACAGCTTTTATCAGCCTACCTCTCTTCTTAGGCTTTTCTGGGGTAGTTTTTATAAGTTGTGTGAGGGAAAGATTGTCTTCATCTACTTCCTCAACCTGATCCAATGTAGACTTCAATTTTCTTTGGCTTGTAACCTTAGTGGTTCTCGCCCTTTTAGCATTCAGGGCCAGTTCTACAGAACTTCCAGCCCTTCGGATCTTGGTCTTTGCAGCTCTTTCCTTTTTTTATTTCTAGGCTTTTTCTTCATCCCAAGCCCCCCAAAGCATAGCTTCCTGAAATTCTTCTCAAGAATTTCTCTTCCTTAGACTGATTGGGCTCTGAATAGGTCAATTCTATTTTCATGAAGACTTTTGGAGATAAGAGCGTCATGGGTGTTTTTATATTGCTTCAGGAAATGGATAATCAAGACTGGCATGTTTACAACCCTATTCTTAACCCAATGCTGTAAGACGCAGTGTTGAAAAGAGGATACGGTGTTGAGAGAGCCCTTTCAGATCGGGATGAATTTAGCCAAGACAAAATGCAGCAGTCTAGGGGTTTCAGGCCAATGGGTTAAGAATTTTGTCTCTAAAGTACCGGATTGGGAGCCACATCTTTGGGTTATACTTGACCTTAAGCTCATCTCCATCATTCCTTAACAGAACCCCATCATTCTTCATCTTAAAGTGGGTCACAAAGAATTTTAGAGTGATGGTTATCACCTTCCCCTTTACCTTGGTCAGGAGGGCAACATAATAAGAATGGATCATCAGGTTGCCATAGAATTCTCTGACAATATCTAGATATGTTGGGTGGTTCATCTTGAGGAAGACCTTGAGATGTTGGTCTTTTAGGAGTTGTGAGTACGGTTCAGTGTCGAATAGAAAGTTATCTCCCAAGTAGTATGAGGGAACTACTATATCAGGGGATTTAAGCTTTAGTGGAATAAAATTTCCATTCTGGAGATCAACTTCTGTAAAGGTGTTTCTAGAAGGAAGAGGAGTGTTTTGATCTTGGGTGTTTGCTATTTAAGATTTATGAAAGGATTTAAGAATCTTGGGTTTTTGGAGAAAAATTTGTAGAGTAATAGTAGAGTAGTTGCCCGCGTGAAGAAGATGAGTGATTTTTTGGGGTTTTGTAAGAACTTTCTAAGTGAGGGTAGTTTGGTAATCCAGACACATTTAAAGTTAACTGGATTGGTGACGTGGCAGTTAAAGTTTTGGAGAGAGGTAAATTGCATTTAAATTGGAGAATTGGAACGGTTTATTTTGTAAGGCAACTGATACTTTTATCGTGCGTGAACTGCCCAATAAATGTTTGATATTCAAAATGAGTATAGTTACCTTTTTATGCTTTTACTACCATGTGCCATTATCGTTTGCTGAGCTAGAAATATTCCTTTCGGATCTATCACTGAATCTTCTTCTCTATTCTTTGATTTTCTTGAGTTGCTAAGGATCTTTATAACTCCGGATTGTCTTCTAGATTCTTATTTAAATTGTGTTTAACATTCCAATTGCTTCTCTTAGTTTGTTGTACTGATCTTTACTCCATGGCTTAGTAAAGATGTATGCCCTTTGCTCATTTGTTGGGATGTAGACCAAGATAACATCCTTTTTCACTGCATGATCCCCGATGAAATGGTGTCTAACAGTGACATGTTTCATCCTGCTATGTAGCACTGGATTCTTTGACACATCAATTGCACTTTTGTTGTCACACATCACTTTTACACATCCTGCTTGTACACTATAATCTTCCAATTATGCTTGATCCATAAAAGTTGAGCAACATAACTTTTAGTTGCCATGTATTCAGCTTCTGTGGTTGATAATGCTACTAAAGTCTGCTTTTTACTATACTATGACACTAAGCAATCTTCAATAAAGTGACAGCCTCCGGATGTGCTTTTTCTCTTAATTGTTTCTCTTCCATAATCTGCATTAGTGAATCCTTGCAAAGTGAAATTGCCATTGCTGGGATACCATAGCCCAACTTCAGTTGTTCCCAGAAAGTACCTGAGCACCCTTTTTATAGCCTTGAGATGAGAATCTTTTAGATTTGCTTGATATCTTGCACAATAGCAAACTGCATAATGTATGTCAAGTCTACTAGCTATCAAGTATAGCAGTGATCCAATCATCCCTCTATAGAGGTTCTAATCTACATCTTCACCTTCATAATCCTTTAAAAGGACTATATCTGATCCCATAGAAGTGGACACAGGCTTGCTCTTGTCCATTTCAAACTTCTTCAGAATCTCCTTGGTGTATTTAGATTGATTGATCAAGATTCCATCCAAACTCTACTTAATTTGTAACCAAGTAAGAAAGTTGAGTTCTCCCATAATTGATATCTCAAATTCCTTCTGCATTTGAGTTCTGAATTCTTCACTCATCTTTTCATCTGTTTCTCCAAAGATGATATCATCTACATAAATTTGAACAAGAATGACATGACCCTTCTTCTTTTTGATGAAAATTGTTGTGTCTGCCTTACCTCGGATGTATCCCTTGGATATGAGGAATGAAGTGAGTCTTTCATACCTAGCTCTTGGTGCTTGCTTCAATCCATAGAGGACCTTCTTTAGTTTGTACACATGGTCCAAATGCTTTGAGTCTTCAAATCCAAGTGGTTTCTTGACATAGTCTTCTTCCTAAATTACTCCATTTAGGTATGCACTTTTGACATCCATTTCGAATAATGTAAATCCCATGAATGATGCAAAAGCACATAGAATCTAGATTGCCTCTAATCTTACTACTAGAGCAAAGGTTTCTTCAAAGTCAATCCCTTCTTGTTGATTGTAGCCTTAGGCAACCAATCTTGCCTTATTTCTTACTACAGCTCTAGATTAATCCAGATAATTCTGGAATACCCATTTAGTGCCAATGATTGACTTTCCCTCATATGGTTTTACTAGATCCCAGGCATAATTTCTGGTGAACTAATCTAGTTCTTCTTGTAATGGTATTATCCAGCTTCCATCCCCTTCTGTATCTTGAGACTTCTTTGGCTCAATGAGAGAGACAAAAGTAGCATAGCTCATCATCCTATTGATTTATCCTCTAGTTTTGACTGGATTTCGAACAATGTCTAAAATGGCTTCAACCGGATGATCCTTGTGAGTCCGAATCTCTCTTTGAAGATCTGTATTCTGTACTGAAGTTTGTTCCTCTACTTTAACTCCATCTTCTTGATCATCAATAAAATTTATCTCATGATGATTGAGATATCCTTGTGGTGCTTCTTATTTAAAGTTGATTCCTTCATCTTCTTCTTTGTATTTCTTGACTTGAAAAGAATCTAGAATCTGCACTTCTTCCTTTTCTTCAGCATTATCAGCTTCTGGAGTTAAATCTTTTGGATTGGAACTTTTTTCCTTGTATGGTTAGTCTCATCGAAATCTACATGTATAGATTCTATGACAGTTTGGGTTCATTTATTATAGACTCTATAAGCTTTGCTATGTGTTGAGTAGCCAAGGAAAATTGCTTCATCAGATTTAGGATCAAATTTTCCTAGTTGCTCTCTATCATTTAGGATGTAGCATTTACATCCAAAGGCTTTAAAGTACTCAACTTTGAGTTTCCTTCCCTTCCAGATTTCATAGGGGGTCTTGTCTATAGTCTTTCTAATGAGAGCTCTATTTAAGATGTAGCATGCTATGTTTATGGCCTCACCCCAAAGGTATTTAGGCAATCTATTCTCATTTAGCATTGTTCGAGCCATTTTAACTATTGTTCTATTCTTCCTTTTAACGACCCCATTCTGTTGAGGTGTATGAGGAGTAGAAAAGTTGTGCTCAATGCCTTTGGATTCATAGAAATCAACAAAATGCTTATTTTTGAATTCTCCTCCATTATCACTCCAGATGTGTTCAATGCTTATGCCATGTTCTACTTCTATCTGGATGAATATTTTTGACAAATGGTCAAAGGCTTCATCTTTGCTAGCTAGCAAAGCAACCCAGGTGTAGCAAGAATAATCATCCACTATAACCATATTGTATTCTCTTCTACTTAAACTCATTAGTTTGATTGGACCAAAGAGATTAATGTGCAAGAGTTCTAGAACTCTCATAGAGGGTATATAGGATATGGAATGGAAACTTTTTCTATGTTGTTTACCTAATTGACATGCAGTGCATATGTGATCCTTATCAAAAGCTATCTTAGGCAAACCCACAACCAATTCCTTTTATCCAATTTGGATAGGAGGTTCATGCTTACATGTCCCAACCTTCTGTGCCAAAGCCATGATTCTTCTTCTTTAGACACCAAGCATATATTCTTTTCCTCATTTTTAATGTTCAAGGAATAGACATTATTTACTCTAGATGCATAAAGAATGAGTTGATTAGACTTACTATCAAAGATTGGGCAGCCTCCTGAATCAAAGGTGACTTTTCTCCCTTTATCACAGAGTTGTGCTACAGTTAGCAAGTTGAACTTCAGTCCATCAACTAGTGAGACATCTTCTATCTTTAACTCAGATCCAATGGCTCCATATCCAATGATCTATCCTTTTTGATTGTCTCCAAAGCTTACTTTTCCACCTTTCTTTTAGATTAGAGTGATGAAGTCTTTCTCATCACCAGTCATGTACCTTGAGCATTCACTATCAATGTATTATGTATGTTGATCTTCTGTGGATATAAGGCATACCTGCAAAATAGATCAAGTGGTTTTGGGTACCTAATCAGATTTGGGTCCTCTCGGGTTATGAGGCCAAGGATAAACATTATAATAACCATATTTAAATCTACATATCTTATTATATGGTTATTTGCTCCACAAAACCTGCACCCTATAACTGGTTTGTTCTGCTTAAGCTTCTCTTCTATCTTTTGTAGATCCTTTTTCCCATAATCTTTAGAATATCCTGCTTTGGCTAGATCTAGATTAGACTATTTGGTTTGGATCCGATAGTTGGCTAGAGGGGCAACTTCTGCTCTGTAGTTGTTCTTTTGCTTAATGGGCTGATCATCATAGACTTCTTTAGCCTTTACTTTTTAAGCAGCTGTGAATCTTTGAGTCTTTTTACCCGATTGAGCATCATGCTTTTGTGCTTGAGGTTGCCTCCAGACTTTCTTCCGCTTAAAATGTTTCGGATTCTTCTTTTGGTTTGGGATCAATTGTTTTCTTCATTAGAGCTAGTTCCCTATCTAGCCTAGTTAGATTTGCACTCAATATTTGCACTTGACTTCTTAGGAAGTGTTCTTCAACAACGTCGATGTGCTTTGTAGCCCTGTTTGAATTGATGTCTTATGACATAGTTTCAGCATCTTCAGCAAGCTCCATCACTTGTATTTGGAGGGATTTAATGGCTTTTGTATTCTTCCTCACATTATTGATCATAATCCCCAAAGCCCTAGCAAGTTCAATGTTAGGTACATGAGTAGCGTTAGAGTTTACCTCAGTACTTGCTGATTCTGATTCTGATTCATCATTGATTTACTCAGTGGTCTACTTTGTTAGGTTTCTTCTAGATTGCTTAGCTTTTGGATCAGATATTGCCATAAATGCATAGTTTGAAGTTTCCTCTTCTTCTGTTGAAGATGAGCTACTGCTTTCTTCACTGTTGCTCTATGTGGCCACCATTACCTTCTTCTTGTATCTCTTTTCCTTTTTCAGCTTGGGATATTTAGACCTGAAGTGTCCTTTGTCACCACATTCGAAGCAGGCTGATTCCTTTTCCGGATCTTTCTTGTCTTTTGTAGCTTTTCTAGGTTTGTCTCTTCTTGAGGATCCCTCCTTTATTCTTATGGAATTATATCTTTTGGAGCATCTTCTTTCTTCCTTTTTCAGGAATTTCCTAAATTGTTTTGCTAGGATAGTCATTTTCTGTTTATTGCAATGGGATTCCTTTGACTTCTTTTCTGATCCAGAGGAGACTGATCCAGATGATTCTGCCTTGAGAGCTATAGTTTTCTTCTTTTCTTCTGGATTCTTCTCTTATTGGCTCTATCTCTCCAAGGATAGTTCTTGAGTCGAGATTGCCAATGAGTTCATCATAAGTATAAAAGTTCAGGTCATGAGCCTCCTCAATGGCAGTCTTTTAGTTATTCCATTTCTTGGCGAGACTCTAGAGAACCTTCTTCACCATATCTACTTTAGAGATTTCCTTTCCAAGCCTCTTCATTTTATTAACCAGATTGGTGTATCTAGTATTCATGCTACTGATGGATTCCTTGGGCTCCATCTTGAAGGTTTCAAGCTTTCGTTAAAGAAGATCTATCTTTGCATCTTTGACTTTATTAGTGTGTTCATAACTCACCTCAAGTTTCTGCCATATCTCTTGTGCAGTTTTGCATCCGAAAATCGTGTTAAATTCAGCTGCACTAAGCGCACAATGAAGCATGTTAATAGAATTTGCATTTTCACCTAGCTTCTTATAACCATTTTTATCCAACAAATTTGAGGGTTTCCGGGTTTTTAGTGTTCACCAGTGAAGAGTGGAGGACTGGTAATGGACATTCCCTCCAGAAGGAGTTGTGAGTTATTAAAACTAATTTTGATTCTTTGATCAAAATATGGACCTTTAGCTCGAGATTGTTAGATCTCTAGTTTTGAGCACCTGCTCTATTACCACTTGTTGGTCCCTATGCTTGGTAATCTAGGGTCAGAGGGGGGGCGGGGGTGAATGACCCTTTTTGTGGAATTTTCAGACTTTAAAAAGTCTTGTGTAGCGTGTTTGATTTTTGATCCGAATCTATAGGTTCCGGATAATGCTGATATAAAATGAAATGCACAAAAATAAAGACTTGAGGTGAAGGAAATCAAACACAAGAGATTTTATACTGGTTCAACCCTACCGACATCCAGTCCTTAGAGGTTCCTTCCTCTAAGCTTGTCCACTAGTGTAATTATGAGCGAATGACATTTTTTGTGACGGCTGCGAAGCCGGGCTGGAGGACCAGTCTCTTGAAAATGATATGGGCGATAGTGGTTGTAAAAATGGTTTAACATATTTTTAATGTCCAAAAGATACGAGATTGAAATCCCGTACTTAAAATAGAGTCGCCACTCGATTGAGCTCAATCGGGAAATTTTGGTACAATTTTTCCACCGGGTGGTAGACCCTACCTTAAGTACAGATTCCGAGTTCAAATGATGTTATCTATTTTACATTGGCCAAGTTAAAAGATTTCATTCTTTCTTAATCGGTTCTAATCCACCCTATTTATTATGTTTTTAATTTATATATTGTTAGCGCGTTATTAAGCATTAAAAGCGGTAAATAAATAAATTATTATAGGTATCCCAAAGAAAATGTAAAAAATAAAATAATAATTACAAGGCTTTCCAAATCCCATACATTTGTCTATGCAATAAATAAAATACCCGAAGGCCTAACATACATCTAACCTAAATCTACCTGAATAAAATAGTTAGCACAAATACGACACATACAGGGTATATCACATAAATGGCAACCCCGGCAGTGGAGTCAGGGGGTGGCAGCCCCTCGTGGAGTCCAAGGGGTAGCGCCCCTTGAGGGGTCGAGGGCCGATAGCCCCTTGCAGGGTCATAGGGCAGTGGCCCGGGCGGGGTTCGGGGGCAGGGAATATAAGTTACCTTTGAAAAATTCATTTTCCGAACGAATTTTAGGGAAAAAGTCCATTTTAGACACGATCGTTATTTTAACCGAATTATTAGTGGAAATGCCACATGTTATAGGGTTTGGACTATTTTTGCGAACTTCTGGACTCCCGTCATTACACTATACATCCCAGCTTTTGAAATCAAACTAGGTAAAAATAAAACAAAAATGAAACTATTGTCCAGAACTCTATACCGCCAACGGAATGAATGAGGCTTGTATGACATTCTGGATACTATAAAGAAAGGGTCCTACAAGAAAATAGAGCCGTTGGGGGCAAATGAGGCCACTGGTAGTATCAACGATGCCGTTGGCAATACGATTGATACCGTCGGTGGCTTCAATTTCTTGCAACAGCTGTTTTTGGCCGGAAAGCGACCGAAAACCCAAAACTAAGCACAAAACATCAAATAAACACAACAAAGAAGTAAAATGAAAGCCAAAGAGCTATGAGACTCAAAATTTTTACCTTGGGGCTGTGAATCCACCCTTTCGTGATCCAATGACACATCTGGGGAGCTCAAATGATGATTTAGGTAGTAAATGAGGTATTCAAGGCTCTAAAACATATTAAATTGATTTTTCATCCTAAAGTCTACTGATTTTAAGTTAATATCAGAGAGTTCAATGAACAAAAACCAAGAAAAGATGGAGTGATTCCTCTTTTCTTACCTTTTCTTCACCTTATCCCACTAAAACTAATCAAAATCTCCCTAAAATTCAAATGTGTAATTGCCAAACTCTCAAAATGGCTGAGAAATGCTGCTTATATAGGATAAATCCATTGGAAATTGCCTTGGATCAATTATCCAATAGATATCGAGTAAAAGGGCACACCACTATTCTACAGCTGAAAGCCATGCCGCCGCCGACATGAATAACACCGCCGACAGGATCAGCGAGGCCGCCAACTGCCTCGCTCTCCTAACAGGTCTAAAAAGCTTGAACGAATCGTGTCCAAAATTGAGAAAAGGAAGAGGAAATCCGTTCAAAAGTGATTTTGACGGGAAAATTACATTATTGGGGTCTTTTTGACTTTTTAATGGGTATCTTAGACTAAATTATTTTTTTGGTGAAAATAATCGGTCTGAGTTACCACCGGACGCGTTATCGGACATGCTGAATTGAATTTTTACAAAAATAAAATTATTAGAGAATTTTATATCGGTAATAAAAATAAAAAAAGAATTGGGCATACGTCATCATCATCTCGCTAGAGGGACTATAAAATCCTATGCTCACAGTAATTCCTTTCCAACTGGCAGGAATTAAGCCTTACAATTTATCTCCGGATCGTAACCCCTCTTCCAAAAGTAGGATATACCACTAGAAGCACCAACCCCTAGCTGAGTCCTTTTTCTTTAGTAGGATATACTACTTAGATTCTACCCAAACCTAAGCTGAGTCCTAGAAGGAGATTCCACTTAAAGCACCAACTCTAAGCTAGATCCTCGTCTCAATACTTCACCCAAGTATGAGATCTTTTACACCTTGTTTTCTCAATGGTTATGAGATCTTTTACACCTTGTTTTCTCAATGGTTTGAAGTTTTGAACTCTTCAAGTTGATAATTTATCTTGAGAGCTCTTACAAATAGATTTAAATATGTCTAGTTCTTGTGGGGGTTTTTTGTCTACTGGTTGAATTAGCTTGAGTTCTCTTTTGTAATAGCTTCTTGTGAAAACAACCAGCACCTTCTTAACTTGTGAAGCTTCCCTTTTACATGCTTTGATCACAAATGTAGCCTTGTGAACCATTGAGGTTGATCTTGAATCTTCACCGTTGATTAGGTATGATATGGCGCATCTGGAGCCATTGATCAACCCGTTAGACTAAATAAATGTCCATTTGAATTTTTGGGATTGAGGCTGAAAAGTTTTCAATGATCGTTTTGTTTGTATTTTAGTGAATCATTAACTTTTATGTTGTTTGCTTTTTGTGTGAGTTCCACGCGCCATTCCCAATGGTCTATCTCAAAAAGGTTGTTACCATTTTCTCTTTCCTGTGTGAGACCTTTTATCCGTTTCTGCAATTCATGCTAGCTATCTCTTCTTCCATCTTCAAAGTAAAAGGTACTTTAACTTCAGACCAAATGTGGAGGGAAATGAGATTTTAAATAATTTCCCTTTGTCTTGATAATTGAGTCATCCTGATGTATTCAAAACTTATTTTGTTCAGATTCTTTTCAATCAGTCTTCATGTTCGGGATGCTATTTAAAGTTTGTTTCCTTTCCAAACTTTAACCGGATGCTTTATTTGTGTACTTAGGAGATTTTTGTTTTCATCAAACCTAATCTAGATATTTCTTTGCATCGGTTTTTCCGGATCATTATTTCCCAATGATTACAGCACGCAGCCACCTAAAGTACATGGGAACAAATTCGCCAAAACCTTATCACCGAGCTTCTGAACATGCATAATCCTCTCATACATAGTGATGTGTGACTTAGGCAGGCTAGAACCATTGTAGGTGTGTGGTGTCAATGATGTGTGGGTCTCTCTTGGCGCTTACGGCGGGGCCCACTGGGGTGATTGGTTGATTGATTTAGGCGTGATGAAACCTTATTAGTTCAAGTTTGTACGTTTTAGCCAATTTCATGAATAAAAGAATCGAGACCTAAATCTCAATACAAAAGATAGAGTCTCCACCTAAGTTGTCTACTTAGGAAAGAGTTTTGGTACGGTTCCCACTAGGCAGGAGACTCATACCTCTTGGATCAAAGATTCGGGTATTGGATAAATCACTTATTTCTCATTTTGTTAATTAAAAATTGTATTCTCTGCGTAAAACCATTTTATTTTCATCATTTAGGGAATTATTACAGAAATCCTATTTTTCTATACTCTTTCACACTCAATTCATGCATTTTACAATTTACAATTAAGCACAAGCAATAACTGGGGGAATAAAAATTACAACCGAGGGAAAATGGGGAAATTGCAAAAGAACATATACATTTTGTTCTAAGTTATAAAACGAAATAAAATAAATTCCCCAACATCCACAAAGATTAGCACAGTTTATAGCACATCATAAGTCAACATTTTGTTAAGCAAAATGTGATTATGTTAGCATGGCAATATTGCGATCGATAGTTCTTGGACGACTTCTAGGATCAGGAAGAAATAATGAGTCTTCATCGGATTTTGTTGTGAAAGCATAATTTAACTTTTGTGGGTTGATTTATCGGATTATAAGTGAAAATGATCACATGAAAAATGGTGGTATTAGATTGATTTTACATGTTAAAAGGGAACTTTGGGTTCTGCATGGGGGCTAGTACCCTTATAGGTGGAGTGGGACCCGTATGAATATGGGGGACCCGTACGGGTCCTATTTGGTCCGGAAAGAATCCTCAGTTAAATCAAAGACAACAAATAGATAGAAACCTTATATAGATGGTGCAGAATATGAGGCACAACGATAAAATAAATGAGATATAAGTCTCTTTAAAACTCAGGCGCGTACCTTTGCGACATGAATCCACTTTAAAGCGATCCTTGTACTGAGAGAGAAAGTCTAGCCAAAATAGATAATGAAATGGTGATTTTAGGACTATTTAGGTGAGTGTTTATATTGGCAGAATATCCCCAAAATCCTAATGAAAGAAGCTAGAAATGAATAAAATTTAGACAAAACCTCAAGGACTGGGTTTTCTCCCTATTTTATACCTTCTATACCTCAACTATAACTTTTCTATACCTATGAAAACTGCTGGAGATTCATAAACTATTTGATATAATTTCTTGTATATCTTGTCTCTTTCTTTTTGTATTTGTTCCCCCTTGAAATAAGGTAATAGGCCTCTATTTATAGGGACAAATCAAGCCTGAATGCAATAAATTACATTCATGACTTGATTTCTCCCAAAATGGGCATGATCTGCATACAATAAAGCATGTTTAGGAAAATATAGGACCTGTATGGGCCCCTTCCAGGTGTATGGGGGACTTGACCCATATGGGTCTACCGGTAGATCTGTACGGGTCCACCAGTGGATCTACACGGGACCATCGGTGGATCTGTACTACCAAGCAAGACCCGTATCCAAACTTGGCCTGACTCAGCTCTACAACAATAGGAAAACCTCTGATAGATAACACCTATAAAATATTGCATTATTAAGCTCTCATCATTGTTTCATGAGAAGGATCGTTAAAATCTAATGCTCATAGACTACCCCTCGTGGGATCACTACAGATACGGATCTGTATGATCTCACGATGTGAGCAATGGGTTAGAAATTATACCTGAGGTGATGACATGGACAAGTTCCTTTCTTAAGGCAAACTTCTTTCGTTGGTGTCCCTTTCTTGAGGCGAGCAACTTTCCTATACTGATGCGTATCCCTTTCTTGAGGTGGATGACTTTCCTTTGCCAATGTATATCCCTTTCTTGAGGCAGATGACTTTCCTTTGCCAATACGTATCTTTAGTGGCTTCTTTGTGAAAGATGGATGTATCCCTTTCTTAAGGTAGATCGACTTCATGATTGATGGTGGCGTGTCCCTTTCCTAAGGCGAATGACTTCTCCTAGTATCCCTTTTCTAAGGTGGATCAACTTTCCTGACCGATGGTGTATCCCTTTCTTAAGGCGGATGACTTCTCCTCATATCCCTTTCCTAAGGCGGATTGACTTTCCTGACTGATGGTGTGTCCCTTTCCTAAGGTGTATGACTTCTCCTTATATCCCTTTCCTAAGGTGGATCGAATTTCCTGACTGATGGTGTATCCCTTTCCTAAGTCAGATGACTCTCCTGGCAGATCGTGTATCCCTTTCCTAAGGCGGATCGACTTTCCTGACTGATGGTGTATCCCTTTCCTGAGGCAGATCGACTCTCGTAATTGATGGTGTATCCCTTTTCTAAGGAGGATGACTTCTCTGCATATCCCTTTCCTAGGGTGGATCGACTTTCTTAACTGATGGCATATCCCTTTCCTAAGGTGGCTGACTCTCCTGACTGATGGTGTATCCCTTTCTTAAGGCAGATGACTCTTCTGCTGGGAATTTTGAATGACCTGTAAAGAGACAACAATCGAACACTGAGTTAGTTATCATCTAAGCTAACACATCTTAATTCTAGATTGACTTTGTGGTAGACAAAAAAATTTCCCCTTCAATCAAGAATGAAGATGTGTGGATCGAGATTGGTTCCTGAATAAGCTGTAAACTGAGTTTGAAAGATCTTGGGTTTGGCCTAACTATTTTAGGATGGAATGCCCCTTAGAAGGTGCCTTTTGGGGGAATGCCCTTTAGGAGGGAGATGCCCCTTGGTTGGCTCTATTGGTGGGGAGTACTCCTAGGGTGAATTCCCCTCGAGAGCTTGATGATGGGGGGATGCCCCTAGATTGAATAATTCTGCTGCTGAGGAATGGGGGATGCCCCTCGATTGGCTTCTTTATTGGGGAATTGTTTTATCCGAGTGATTAGTACGCTGGGGAAATTGCCTATACTTTCGATGAATTTGCACATGAAAAATTATTTAGTAGTCGCTTTAAAATAGCTTACCTTGATTCTTGATTAACTTTGTGAAAACAAAAAATTTTTCCCCTTTAATCAAGGATCAAGGTGAGCTAGGGGTTTTGGCCCTAATTTAACTGTAGTAAGGAGTTTGAGAGAAGTGGGGTTGGCCCCAAATTTTAAATTTGAAGTGTTTTTACTGTTGGGCAGGACTCATTTCCCTAAAATTCTACTTTATCCCGCCCGTACGGGTGGAGAGGACCCATACAAGTGTGGTTGTGCTTGAGGAGGACCCGTACAGGTGGTAAGGAACCGTACGGGTGTGTCGAGACATGTTTTTAAAACCGAACAGTCCCTCCCATTCCCACTCTTTACCAAAACTTCCCATTCTCTAAATTCCGATAATTTCTTCTTAAAATCAACCTAAAATGTATGAAAAGATTCTCGACACAGGCCGTTTCTCTCTCAAACACGAGGATTTGCCCGGATGGGCGATTCGGAGCTCCTGGTATGCCTGTTATCCGTTGGTTATGCTTTTCGTGAGGGGGATTCATTTCTTGACTCACTCCTATTCTAAAGTCCCCTTGGTGCCTTCTCTCATTATACAACCCTCCGAACTTCAAGTAAGTCGGTCAAATTCTCCCATTGTCAAATTTTCTCAATTTTTGAATTTCTTTGATTTGGCATGAATTTAAGGTGTTTTAGGAATCAAAATAGAGCCTGATGCATGCAACTTTGGTGTGAGGAACTTTTAGGATAGTTTTTGTTGAGCTTTGGTTGATTTTGTCTTGTTTGGGAAAAATCCCTTGTACTCACTATTATAGGGACCTGTACGGGTTGAGAGGACCCGTATGGGTCCTATTTTTCACACAGGTACAGATTAGTACCCGTACGGGTCTAGGGCACCGGTATGGGTCCTATCTTCTAGGATAGAATGTCCAAAATCCCAATTTCTGCAATTCTTTTCTTATTTTCAACCTTTCCATTATATTCTAACCCTGTTAAACTATTGTTTTGATTGTGCAACTCCAGTTCAAGACCATCGGAGCCTTAAGCTTTTATCAGAAATGGTATGACAAGATTCGCACTATGGGGGATGCAGAATTTGTAGCTCGAATAGATTCCTTGGGCTTCTCTAAGATTGTCGGGGCTATTCCTCTAGGGTTAAAGACCCTTGCTCCTAATGCCATATCTACTTTGGCAGAGCGGTGGTTGGAGAGGACGCATACATTCTACTTTATGATCAGGGAGGTTACCTTCACTCTCTCCGATATGTATGCACTAATGAAGTAGAGCTAGAGAGGAGATATCATCCACTTCGATGCATATGCCATCCACTGGAATTCACGGGCCGCTATGAAGGATTACGTGGAGTGACTTATTGAGTTTTGTCCTGGTAGGAAGGACAAGCTCAAGTATGGATACGTGCATGCCTATTAAAAGGCACAGGTGAGCTTGATTTCTGATGATGTGAGGGACTAGTGTGTCAGATCCTTCCTTCTGACCCTCCTATCTTTTTTCCCGCCTACTCGAGTAGTATCAACTACAGGCTACTATCTGCTGTGGAGGATTTTGCCAGTGTGCATAATAAGAACTGTTGCTGGGCTATCTTAGCTTATAATATGGCCTAGACGTCGGTGTTTGGGTTTAGTAGTCTGAGCTAAAGATCAGCCATCTACTCCTTCTGGTAAATTTTCGGCTTCTTTAGTGCTTTAGCCCTTTATCTGAACTGTCTTGCGACTGACTCTAATTCTTTTTGCAGATGTGGGCCTTCGAGCATCGCTTCATCCCTATGCAAGGCTTTCCTAGTTAGCCTAAGATGCCTCACATCATAGCGAGGTGGATGGGTCCCTAGCAGCAGAAGTCTGGGACCGTAGCCGAGTATTAAGAGTACATCCACTAGTTGCGCTCTGATCGAGTAAACTTTTAAACCTGAACCAGTACTTTCAATACAATAAACTATTAGTAGCAAACTGTATTTACAAAGTTAGAGTTCTTACAGTACATTTTGGCTATATGTAGGTTGTTCGCGATCCCTGGGTCCATTTGGTCATCTATGATGAGATCGAGGATATACGGTAGGGTGTGGATGACTGCCAGTTCATGTTGGAGTCACCATTCTCCCTAGAGTGGTATTTTGGTGAGCGAGTTCATGACTGGCGGACCAGCTCGGTACAAGAGAGACCCATTCCACCGCATGTGCCTAAGGGAGTGTTCTGGCCTCATCTGATGCCCAAGATAGACTAGGGCCTATATCTTCTGGGAGAGAAGGCTCGCATGCTGTCAGTTGAGGGGTCCTACCCAGCTTTCATCAGAGATTCGATTATCCAGCCATGCCCCAAGATTCATCCAGTGATTGAGTCCTTGAGTTCCACTATAAGGAGAGCAACGGTGATGACCACTATGATGCGAGTGATGATGGACTTGGGGGTGATTGCGGGGGCCCCTTCATTCACCGAACCGAGGTTTTTCCTAGACCTGCTATTTCTTCCACCCCGGGTAACCTTTTTAACTCAACCTTGTAAATTTATTTGCTTTTACATTTATTTACATGAACTAAGGACCTGATAATCTATGAATTGTGATGTAGTCTTCCGCCTCCAAGTGGAAGAAGATTGCTGCCGCTACCACTTTTGTTGGGCTAGCTACCCCTATTCCTACTAGGCTGGTTGATCCCGAGCCGCCAGCGAATCGGGTTAGGACTACAGGAGGTTTCAGGGAGGGTGTCCTCCAGACTGACCTGAACTCCACTTTTCGCCTCCTCAACCACTTGAGGATGCGTATCGTGCACAGGCTAGAGGAGTTAGCCCATGCTATCCGCTTCACTCTTTCTAGTGCGACCCACATAAGTTCTCTTATACCTGACTTTAGACTTATACTTTAGTGAAACATGCAAGTTATATTCTGAACTGACTTGATTAGTTCTTCATAGGTGTCCGTAGAGTAGGATAAGACTGCCTGAGACCTAGATACTACTGATGATTAGGCTAGCTTTATGGAGGAGTAGCTACGGAGCAACCACTGTGGAGCTGGATGGGATCCCGCAGCTAGAGGCCAACCTGGCGAGAACTAGGGAGGAGGCAACTTTGGCAAGAGCTGAGGCAGAGACGTTGCGAATACAAGTGGCCAGGATGATAGAGGGCACATAGACACTTGAGCCATCTGACTCATTTTCAAAGGATGATCGCTCTACATACCGAGTGGTATCGGTAGTGGCCCAAGGAGATGGAGCTGAGCAGGGAGTGGAGTAGCTTGTTGAGGTGGCTGGAGATTGGGGCGGGGGATCATGTGATGATTGATATGGCAGATCTGCTGCTGATGAGAGCCAGGACATACCATAGGGACAGGATCCCCCTACAATTAAGACTAGGATTTCCCTTACTTTCTGATTTTAGATGTTTGACATTTTCAGCCCTGCACGACTTGCTTTGATGTAACTCTGGATATTACTTTCACATTATTTAACTTTATGCATGTTGAACTTTCCCTTTTCTGAACTAAAACCACTGAATGCTATCTTTTATAGAATCATGCTACCCGTGGCATAACTTATTGAAAAATGACTTCACCAAACCTTTGCGGTGACTGGAGAATGCTGAATGGACTTCCTAGTCGACTGACCTAAGAGGATTGCTTAAACATGCCACGAATGAGTGAATTGACCATTGAACACTCAAAGTTCTGGTCATGATGAACTGACCCGATTTAGACTAATTGAAATTACCAAGGCTAGTTGATTAGAATTAGCACTTCTGGAGACATGTGCTATTGTATAGTTTCATAGTGGGTGAACTGAGTATGAGGAATCCCAGCTCTGAAACATTGCAATTACAAATGATGTTTAACAAATAAGAGCAAGTGCAATGATAAACTGTCATTTTGGAATTGAGTTCTAATTTTTGCATAGGCTATTCGGTGTGAGAAGACTTATCGAACATTTACTTTTTTTCCATTTCTTTTGTCCTAACTTTTTCCTGAATTTTCCTTGGCAGCTCAACCCATTGGACTTTTTCTTTCTTCTCTTTTGCCCTAACTTTTTCTTAGATTGCCTTTTTAGGTTTTCAATGCAGCAAGCTTTTCCTTTCTCTTCTTTTGCCTTAACTTTTGCCTGGATCGCCTTTTCAAGTTTACAATCCAGCAGGCATTTTTCCAACTTCTGCATAGGTCTTATTTCTTTTGTGACCTATCGGAATTTTTATCTTTTGTTGAATAATGTACGCGTAGTAAACATAACAACAAAGATGCACAAATTGTAGAGAAAAACTGATGTTCACATACCTGCGATTATTTCACCTAAAATCATGCATGCATTCATAAGACCAAAAATTCTTAGCAAATCATAACATGTTCATTGATGAGATTAATTTGAGTGCATAGGCAATGGTAACAATTTCCAATGGCTAACCCCTATTGCCTACAGGCCCTTTTACAGATTTTCCAGAAACCAATTGACATTTTTCTCTCAATGCCCTAATTTTTTCCTAAACCGCCCTTTCGGGTTTCCAGCTTGGTGGGCTACATTTACGTTGGAGTACCTTAACTTTTTCCTGACCGATTTGTGGAATACTGATAAGTGGGTTGCACCCTAATTTTTGCTCGAGCAGTAGAGGACCACTCGTTGGGTGATTTATTCCTTTATTTCTTTTTATTCTTTGTGCTGCTTTTCTGTGAGTAGTTCTATTGAACCAAGCACGAGTTTTGACTGACTCAGTGGATGACTCAGTAGTGCTTAAGTTTTGATCATAATAATTAAGCTCAGTGTGAGATAATTAAATCAATAATGATGTTAAAATAAATAGTCTATGGTTTAAGGGAGTTAGTAAATTCAAGGGTAGAATTTGGAGTCTCCGCTGACCTAGTTATTTAGTTTAACTCTGAGTGGTTTCTAGGCCGAGTACTTACTTAGTCAGTAACTTAGTATTATTCACTCAGCACTTGATATTTAGATTTTAGTTCAGCTGTGTGCATTTTATTTTATCCTTTAGATGAGTTACTTTAAGTCTGTCAATGCTGTAGACTTTAGCGTTTAAGGTAAAAAGGTATCTTTGCTTTTAGTGTTGCTTTTTGCAGGAACATTAATGAGACAAAGACAAAAAGAATTAATGCCTTGACAAGACACAAAATTATGAAGAAAATGACAACATCTTCCAATGCAAAGCTGCAACAAGTCAATTGCCACTTTGAGTAATTATACAGATCTACCAATCTTGTATCATACACTCTGCAACATGTCAGAAAACCAGAGGGAATAGGATGAAGACACGTGGTAAGTCAGTGCGAGTTCTCTCCAATGGAAGACTGGCATCAAACAATAAAGGATTCAAATTGAAGCTCGAATTTCAATCTAACGGATTGAAATGTATTTCACAATGGTGCAATTCTATCTCTTAACGGATCAATTTAAAGAAGCAATGGGTGAATTACTGAGCTGTCAATTTCAAAAGATGCCAAGACAAGTTCAACGGCTACTTTCTCAATTCAACTATAAAAGGAGCAAGAAGGCAAGCATTAGAACTTGGTGATTACACCTGAATTTCCTAGAAGCAAAGACTCTATCAAATTATAAGCTTTAAAGGAATTCTAGCAAGAAAAGCCAACTCAGCAAGAATCTGATTAGAACAAGAGAGAATAGATCAGATCAATCAAGTGCAATATTAGATCATTTGTAACTGGATCAACATTTTTATAAGTTGAGTCCAGCTCTTGTTTAAACTCTTATTGAGTTCCTGATAAAAGAGGGTATTCTAGTCAGCGGGTGAGCAATTGCAGTTCGGAGGGTACTTACTGTAATTGGGGAATTTGTGAAAGGGTTCTCCACCTAGGGTGAAGGAGTTGAGATTAATGGATTAAAGCCAAGACACTCTCTTAGGACTGGATGTAAGCACAGGTTGCCGAACTAGTATAAAATCTTTGTGTTCTTTACTTAATTGCATTTTCCAGGTTTTTCACTCAGTCAGCTGACCTTACTCACTGGAGCCTTAATTATTGAGAAAAAGTGTTATAAGTTACTGAGTGAGTCATTCACCCCCCCTTTGACTCAGTGAGTGTACACAAAGGGACCAACAAGTTCTTTTACCCTATACATGATAATGCTTAAGCCTATCTTGATTCACTAGATTTATGAACTCATTTCCATCCATATCCATAAGCTTGATTCCTCCCTTGCTAAGGACTTTCTTTCGATAAACGGTCCTTCCCAATTAGGCCTGAATTTTCCTCTAGCATCAGTGTTGACTTGGTGTAGCTGTTTGAGAACCAGATCACCCACTTTGAGTGGCTGCTTTGGGTATCTAACTCTATTAATATATCTATAGGTGGTCAAGTGCCTTGAGTCACTTTTTATCCATTGCGTTCAACTGTTCATACCTAGCCCTTGCCTAATCTGACTCTTTAAGTCAAGCTTTGAGTGCTACTCATAGAGATCTTACTTCTATTTTGACAGGCAATACGGCTTCCACTCCATATACCAAGGAGAAAGGTGTCTGATCAGTGGGCGCCCTTATACTGGTTCTATACCCCTAATCTACAAATGGAAGTTTATCAACCCAATCCCTATGGTTAGCCACTATCTTGGACAAAATCCTCTTAATCGACTTATTGACATTAATGATCAGATTCCCTTTTGAGCTCCTGAGGGATTTGCGTATAGTTTTGTAACCCAAGGTGTACTTTCCATTCTTCATAATCAGAGCTATTGATGCTCTTATGAGGGGTTGCTTTGGTCATGTAACCTGAGGCTTACTTTCCATCCAAACCAATCTGCTATTGATGCTCTCATGAGTCTTTTTGGTCTTCTTTCTTTATGATGTGACCCCTTTTCCCCCTCGTGAAGAAAGACGGACCAAGAGTAATCATTATCATATTTGCTAAGCTCTTTTATCGTCTCTCATTTTGGTGATAATTTTTAACCATTGGATTTTTATGCCATTGCGATATACTCAAAGTCAATTTCATTAATAAATAAGGTGATATTTTTAAGAATGTCGTTGTTATGAGTGCATGATGTCTTTAAAGTGAGATGCTTAAACAAGATGTGAATGGAAAATGCATCAATTTAACTATGATATGCCTCATAAGTGGCATTGTTTGCCTCAAAACTCTTTCCAACATTAAAAATTACATCATTTGAATCATCCTTCATAAGCAGAGGGTCTTGTCGGTCAGCCTTGGCAATACAGGCAGTTGAACTGGTAGTCTCAGCGCGCAGTTTTGCATGAGTTTCTTCAGCCACTACTCTATCTAAGTTCTTAATGGCCCTGCTTATAGGGTTTCCCTTCTCATACCCCTTCCAATTCTTCTTCATAAGTACCATCAGGGCCCTGGTGAAAGCTTAGACTGCTTCACTCATCTCTTCTCCTTCAGCCTTTCCACATACTTCCACAGAAATTGAGGTCTCGATCATGCAGCCATTATTAAAGTCACACAAATCATTAAAGATCTCAAAGTTAGGGACCTTCCTTCCCCCTATCTCGATAAGTTCCTCCTCACTAGTGAATACCTTCTTTCTAATCTTAGACCCTATCATAAGGCACGAATGGGGTTTAGATTTCTTAACACCTGGGTGATTTCCTAGACCAGGTCTGCATGGCCATGGCATAGGTATAATAGGTTCCAGCATGTGCTAAAGATTCTTCCCAAGCCTTTTTCCCCTTACATAACCCTGCTTTATCATGATCTTCTCAATCTTAAGAGATATGTTTCCTCTAACTAAATACATTACACCCGGATGAGCAACAACCACCCTAGATTCCTTCTCCTCAGCTTCCATAGCTGCTATAATGGATGGTTCATCAGCCTCGATGGTCACTAGCTTGCCATTGTGGACGAGCTTAACTTTCTGGTGGACCGTGGAAGGGACGACCCCTATGATGTGGAGCAAAGGATGACCCAATAACAATGAGTATATGACAGGGATGTCAAGGATAAAAAGACTTTGGACTTCACTTCCCCAATTGTAACTTCAGATTTGAACACCCCAATGACACTCCTTTTTGTATCATCGTATGCCCTTGTAATAGTGTTGGATTTCTCAAACATGGATTCATCTAGCCATAAGTGAGGAAGGATCTTGGCATGGCAGAGATTAAGGGCAGAACCATCATCTGCCATGACACATGGGGTAGAACGATCAAAGATTTGCACTATAATGAAGAGTGCCTTATTATGCTTGTTCCCTTCTCTCAGAAGGTCTAACAGATAAACATAATGGGTTCAACTTGATTGGGAGAAGATCCTCCAATAATTGAAAACACCTCAACCAAGGTAGTGGAAGGTGTAGCCTCCGTGCTTAATAATTTTTCAATCAAACCCCTGCAATGATCCTTAGAGTTAATGAGAAGCTGCCAAATGTTGTGCTTGGCAGGGGTAACTTGCAACTGCTAGAAAAGTGGAGTGATCTTTGGATCTACCTTCTCATTACTTGGTGGCGTTTGAATCTCAACGGCAGGTGTAAAGGTCGGACATTGATTGGTATTGAGGATGACTTGGATATCAACATCTCTGCCCCTCCTTCTCCTCGGGAGATGGGGTGGAGCTACCCTTCCACTGCAGGTAACATGCAACACTCCATTCTTCAGATAACTCCTTCCCTTAGAGGTCTCTACTAATAAACCCGACCCTTCAATATCATCCTCCTCCAATATATAAGCATCGATGTCAATAGGCTCAGGCTGAACCAACATGGCTTCCTCATTATTAGCACCTTCTAACTCATATGCATTAATCTCAACAGGGACATGTTCATCGGGTAAGGCCACTACGAAGTGAACCATTGGGTTGGCTTGCATGATCATATTAAAAACATGATGGGAGGGTAGCCCTGACTCAACAGCCGCAACCTTTTTCTCAAAATTTGGTAGGGGGTTATTGATGGTGCTTGGTTTAAGTTTAGGTTCTTGGATCTTCTTCTCCTTAATCAGGCAACGAATAGCCTCAAGAAAATCCCTACAAGGTGCTGGTATCATGACCTCTGCTAAAATGATAAGCATAAAATTGATCCTTATCCATAGGCTTGGGCAAAATATAGGGCTTGACACTTTGGAGAAGGCCAAGCGCCCTCAACCTAGTAAAGATGGTAGGCAAGGAAGCCTTCCAAGGAGAGATACCATCTTCAATGGTACGGACTACAACCACTTCTTCTTGCACTCCTACAGTTTTGGGGTCTAACCTAGACCTCAGCTTAAAAGCCTAGGCTGGGGCTGATGGGTAACTCTTCCTGAACCAAGGTTTGGCCAGCACACTTGGCTTCTCTAATTCTTCGACACTTTACCATTTCTCAGCCTTCTCAAAGACCTCCACATAACTAGAGAATTTATCCATACCAAGACCTTATAGTAAGCGGGTAATGCATCGTCCATCAACTTTACGATTATCTCGGGGAGACTCAGTCGATCTTTCAACAAGACTTGGTGGCCATCCACCTTTTAAAATAGGGCTTGAATTTCTCATTGGGGGCTTGCTTGATAGCCTCCAAATTTTGTATGGTAGTCTTGATAATGGCATTGAAACCATACTACTCAATGAAAGCCTCGTATAAGGCCTTCTAATCTCTAGTCACCTCATCAGACAAAGTGTTCTACCACTCAATAGTAGGGGCTTCCAAAGTGCAAGGGGACATCTCAGTGAGGATTTTATCACTTAACTTACTTATCCTTATAACCCTTTGATAGGTGGCGATGTGAGATTGAGGACCAGTTCACTTATACTTCACTATGCTAGGTATACTAAAGTTTTCAGGGACCCAATCCTCCTCCCTAGTGTCTTGAACTAACAGTGTTGATGGCTGAATGCTGGGATTGGTAGCAAGCAACTTTTGTAATAGATCATGCAATTCTATGGACAAGGGTGATCCACCTGATTGAGCTATCACACCCAAGGGTAAAGCAGTTGATTGAGGAAAGGTTGTCCCCTTAGGTGTGACTACAAAATTAGGGTTTGGGCCAGATTTCCCAAACTAAAATGTTGGTGGTATAAACCCTTAGCTAGGCCATAAGCAAACTAAATGATAACTGGCGGAACCACTGTACCCATCGACTGTAATGGTTGGCTAACTAAACTAAATGGACCGACTAAACCTAACTGACCAAACTGACTGGAAGATTCTCCACAAATCTAAAGAGGTGGTAATTAAGACTAAGTAAGTGGATTGTGAGTAACCTTTGAAAGGAGGGGCTGCTCACTAACCACTGCGTGCACTACCAGAGCCCTAATGACTCCACCTTGAGAGACATTAGCCATTTTTTCTTGAGCTAAGATTTCCCTGATGGAAGATGGCATCTTATCATTCATTCGATCGTGGAACTAATCACTTCCTAGATACTGCGAGATGACATTTGCAATCTCCGGGCTAATATTGGCCCTTGACTCATTTGCCTCCTCACCAGTAACAACATCCTCAAGCTCAACATCTATTTGGCCCTTAAAGTCAAAATACGAGACATTTCTTTGAGCTGATGAGTAGTATCGAGATTAAATGAACCAAACTGACTGCTGATGAATCACTCAAAGATAGAGGTGGATTAACCCTTAACTGAACTGAAGGAGGAGGTGGTGGTGGAACAAGAATTCAAATCAAATGGACTTGAGATCATCGCCAAGCTTTAACTCTTTGAACTAGGATGAGGTAGTAACCAAAAGACCAGCATATGCATGGGTTGTAGTATGCATGCTCAAATTACAATGTTGCATGTGGGATAATCACGAGGAAATTACAACATAGCGCATGTGAAACGTGTCCTCTTACCTTATTCATCCCACCAATTCTGAAGGTATTTTCCTTTGACAACCACAAGGATAAAAAAGGGTGACCTAGTCTAATCCCACTAAAAAAAGGGTACCTAGAAGGGTAAAATTCTAAGGCTTTCGATAAGAATTGTGTAGGGACATATCAAAAGTTAATGTAGAAGGTTCCCATCGCATCAAGCCTCAAAGAGGGAGATGGCAATGAGTGCTCCACTCCTCGAGTGTACCCAAACTCTAAGCGGGTAAGGGTGACACCTTCGCGAGTTTCACAGAATAAATACGGTGCCTTGACCTAGCGCTAGAAGAAGAGCGCATCTAAATCTAGAGAGAGAAGGAGATGAGAAGATAGAGTGTAATAATTTTCCCAAATGATGAAAAAGAAAATGGGTTGAATTAAGTAAATGACTTTCGGGACTCATCTTAATCTTTTAAACTTTTAAAACAAACCTAACATTTTGCAAATTAAAAGATTATAATCTCCAGCAAACTTGCCACTGTGAGATGTCGATGATGTAAGGGACCCCCTTGGTGCCTTACGGCGGGGCTTACTGGGGTGATTGGTTGATTAATTTAGGTGTGATAAAACCTTATTAGTTCAAGTTTGCACATTTTAGCAAATTTTATGAATAAAAGAATCGAGACCCAAATCTCAATACAAATGATAGAGTTGCTACCCAAGTTGTCTACTTAGGAAAGAGATTCGGGTATTAGATGAGTCACTTATTTCTTATTTAGTTAATTCAAAATTATATTCGCCACGTAAAACCGTTTTATTTTTATCATTTGGAGAATTATTACGGAACTCCTATTTTTCTACACTATTTCACACTTGATTCATGCATTTTACAATTTACAATAAAGCACAAGCAATAACTGGGGGAATAAAAATTACAATCGGGGGAAAATGGGGAAATTGCAAAAGAACCTATACATTTTGTTCTAAGTCATAAAACAAAATAAAATAAACTACCCTGCATCCACAAAGATTAGCATAGTTTATAGCACATCCAAAGTCAGCATTTTGTTAAGAAAAATGTGATTATGCTAGCATGACAGTTTTGCGATCGATAGTGTTCGGACGGCTTCTAGGATCGGGAAGAAATAACGGGTCTTTAGCTTATTTTGTTGTGAAAACACATTTTAACTTTTGTGGGTTAATTTACCGTATTATTAGTGAAAATGACCGCATGGAAAATGGTGATATTAGATTGATTTTACATATTAAAAGGGAACTTTAGGTTCTGCCTGGGGGCTAGTACCCGTACGGGTGGGGTGGGACTTGTACGGGTGTCGGTGGGGACATGTACGGATATTAGGGACCCCGTACGGGTTCTGTCTGGTTTGAATAGAATCCTGAGTTCTATCAAAGATAATAAATAGACAGAAACCTTGTATAGATGGGGCAGAATATGAGGAACAACGATAAAATAAATGAGATGTGAGTCTATTTGAAACTCACGAGCGTACCTTTGTGACGTGAATCCGCTTTGAAGTGATCCTTGTGCTGAGAGAAAGTCTAGCCAAAATAGATAATGAAATGGTGATTTTAAGACTATTTAGGTGAGTGTTTATATGGGCAGAACCTCCCCCAAATCCTAATGAACGAAGCTAGAAATTAATACAATGTGGACAAAACCTCAAGGAATGGGTTTTCTCCCTATTTTATACCTTCTATACCTCAACTATACCCTTTCTATACCTATGAAAACTGCTAGAATTTCACAAACTATATGGTATAATTTCTTGTATATATTGTCTCTTTCTTTTTGTATTTGTTCCCTCCTTGAAATGAGGTAAAAAGGCCTCTATTTATAGGGCAAATCAAGTTTGAACGCAATAAATTGCATTTATGACTTGATTTCTCCCAAAATGGGCATATCTGCATACCATAAAGCTTGTTTAGGCATATACAGGTCCCGTACGGGTCCCTCCCAGGCGTATGGGGGACTTAACCCCGTACGGGTCCACTAGTGGATCTATACCACTAAGCACGATGTACGGGTCCCTAAGGGCAGATTAGGTCTCTAGACTTGGTCAGACTCAGCTCTGCAGTAGTAGGAACACCTCTGATTGATAGCACTTATAAACGATTGCATTATCTAGCTTTCATCATTGTTTCGTGAGAAGGATCGTTAAAATCCAGTCCTCACAGTAGGCTTCCATCCTCGATATAGTAAAATTCTTAAGGACCCAATCCTCATCCTCCTCCTCTTCTTTCTTCTCATTAATGGCCAAAAGATGTTATAAGATGCCTCGACTTATGGTGTCACACCCAGAGATCATCTAACCTAGTCGATTGGTGTCACACCTAAAGATTGTATGACCTAGTCGATAGGGAGAGAAGTGGCACTAAACTGAAACGGTGGAGGAGATGACAGAGTCTGAACGTGAGGACGAGATTGGAAATTTGGATCAAAGGGATTTTGAGGATAAATAGTCCTTCTCGGAGTAACAACAAAGTTGGAAGGAGCTAAAGCAAAAGATATCGATGGTGTCTGAGGAATGAAACCATCTGAGGAGTGAAACCCCCTAAGAAAGTGAGGAAAATAGAACTCTGAGTGGTTGGCCTAGTGCTTTGAGCATGGAAAGCAAAAGCCGGAGGAGAAAAGGATGGAAGTGGCTGGACAAAAGCCTAGTCAAACTGAAACTATCTTAGTTGGATAGGCTGAACTTGTAGAATATGCTAAATAGGCTGGACAGAAAACTAAATCTGAATTGGAAAAACTAGACCCAAACCATTCTCTGTTGGCTTTGACTATCCCTAAGCTTAAACCATAGACCCTGAGGGCCTTTGGACATTCCTCTATTTCCCCAAAACAGAATAGACCTACTCTTGGATAGCATTCTAAGAGAGATCAGACTGAAGAAATTGAGCCATAGCATTGGCATCTCAACACCCAATGGAGATTGACCCTGATTAGGTGGAGTGAGAGGAGGAGGAGAACCCTTAAACGAAACATCATCAACTGGCTAGTTAGACATAGCTGGCAAATTGAATTCTAAAACTAATCTTGTACCCAAATAAATACAAACCAAACGGTGATCGAGTCTGCGGCAAACTGGAGTAGGACAATATCAAAGCCTTAGCTTGGCTGAGAAACTAGAATCCGATCAGTCCATGCATGATTAATATGATGTAAAATGGTATGTTCACTTATTTGGTAACTGTACATGATACATATATACAAATGATTGCACAAAACTTGGGTTAGTGGTTTATGATGCGGTGCTTATCCCCAATATACATGAGATACGTGGGCCCTTTACTATTCCTAGCTAACTAGGTATATATCATCAGAACTTTAATGCCTTATACATATTTTCAACTTCCCCCTTCAAGTAAGGGGAGAGTAGAGGTAAGAGAAGAGAAAATGACACTAAAAAGCCAATGCATGAACGCAGATGAATAAGCATGCGACAAGTAGCACACGATAAATGACACCACTTCTAACCTTATGGCTTCCGCGCAACGCCATTCAAAAATCTAGGGGTAACTCTAACTCTAATGAACAGCAAAAGAGTAGCGACCTTAATCTGAAAACATGTATGTTTTGGTAATTCCTAAGGGGAAGTTGCTATGGCTTATCTAACGTGGTGTTGGTTATAATTAGGCAGTTGATGTAGAAGGCTCTCATTTACCTTGGTCACGTTTTACTCAACCTCTCCCCAAATAGGTGCGACCGAGAGAGTTACATGTTGGTGGCAATGAGTCATCCACTCACTAGGTATCATTAATTCCTAGTGAGGCATAAGTTATACTTTCATGAGCTTGATGGCTAATAGGGGCACCCTAACCTAGTATTCTAATCTACATGTAGGATAAAAAAGGCATAAGAAAGAAAGAAGTTTTGATTTACAAACGATTTCAATACATCATCATATCCTTTAACAAATTTGAAAAAGAAAAGAGTTTCAAACTTTAACTTAAAAGGACAATCCCCAGCGGAGTCACCACTATGAGTGGATGACCGTCTTCCTTACGATGTAGAAAATGAAAGATAGATGTGGTGAAGCGTGCTAATGGAAAGTCCTCTTAGGTTTAGGGGTGATAAAAATATTAAAGTGATGTTAAAGTTGAATTAAGTCCTATTTAAGTTGTCAAAAGATACGAGATCAAAATCTCGTACTTTAAGATAGAGTCGCCACCCGATTCAACTCAACCGAGAATTTTGGGTACTATTTTGCCACTGGGTGGTTAGACTGCACCTTAAAATAGAGATTCTGAGCTCGGATGATGTTAGCTACTCTTCCTTAAGCTAAATCAAATCATTTATATTTTAATAAAGTTATCCTTACTTCGTATGATATTTAAATACTCCTAATTAGAATTTTATGTTTTTGAATCCATTCATCACGCAACGATCATGCAAAAAAGCAATAAAGTAAAATAATATCATAGTTATCCAACAAATAATAAAAGTAAGAAATTAAATAATAATTATAAGGCTTTTCAAAGAATTGTTAGCACGGGATTTTGCATTCCCTCTCGCGAGATGATGATGATGTATTCTTGATTTTATTCCTTATAATAAAAATTCTTTGGAGTTTTTATTACCGATATAAAATTCCTCGTGAATTTAATTTCTCGTAACAATTCAATTTGGCATGTTCGATAACACATCCGCTAGGAGCTTGAACCGATGATTTACACCCAAAATTAAATTAATCTCTAAATACCCATTAAAATATCATTAAAGTTCAAAAAGATGCCCTTTGACCCACTTTTAACCCCTTTTGGAAGCTTCTTGGACTTGTGGGCCCGCTGGCTATCAGTTTATAGGAAGCTAAGGCTACTGGTGGCATCGCCCATACCACCGGCGTAACGGGCTTCTGCACAGACAGCTTCTTCTTCTTCCTTTGACCAGCTCTTTTTTGCCATTTCGGTGAAACTAGCCAAAAGGTCTCGAAGACCCCCCATTTTTGCCTATATAAACATGCATTAGGGTTCCAAAACACAGGGGAGAACACATCTGAATTTTACTTGAGAGGTTTTAGAGTGAGAAAATCAATTGTAGTGAGATAAGAAGTAGAAAAGGTAAGAAAAATAATTCCAATCCATTTTTCTTGGTTTTTCTTCTTTGAATTCTCTTAGTTAAAGCTTAAAATCAGTAGCCTTTAGGTTAAAATCAATCTAATAGGAATTTGGAGACATAAATCCTTAAATTTACTGCCCAAATCATCTTTGCAAGCACCCCAGAGGTGTTCCATGGATCACAAAGAGGTGGATTCACGGCCCCGAGGTAAAATTCTGAGTCTCATAGCTCTTTGGCTTCATTCTTACTTGTTTGTACTATTGTGTACTATTTTGTCCTTATTTTCGAGTTTTCAATCAATTTTTGCTGCTGCAAGAAGCTAAAGCCGTCGGAGGCAAGTGAAGCTGCCGGCAGTATCAACCATGCCACTAGCGGGATCGTTGATACTGCCAGCGACATCACTTGCCCCTAGAGGCCTCATTTTATTATAGGACCCTTTCTTTATGCTATCCAGAAATTCATGTAGCCTACCTATATGACTGATACCGCTAGCGACATCACTGATGCCGCCGACGGTATCAACCATACCACCGGCGACATGATCTTCTGGACAACTGTTTTATTTTGTTTATTTCTGACCTAGTTAAATTTCTGAAGCTAGGGTGTACAGTGCAATGATGAAGGTCCAGAACCTTCTAAAAAAATACTCCACCCCATAACATGTGGCATTTTCACTAATAATCCGGTTAAAACAACAATCGAGCCTAAAATCAGTCAAAATGGAATTTTCCCGCAAACGCCGTTCAAATCTCATTTTTAGCCATCCAACCAGGGCTTCATAACACTTTAAATGAATATGCCATGTTCATGCTAACTCGAGTCTTGTTTTGTCCACTAACTATGCATGCTAAGTGATGCACCTCGTACGATGTGCCGTATCTATAGTAACCGGTTTATACAGGTAGATCTAGGTTAGATGAATGTTAGGCCTTCGGGTATTTTATTTAGCGCATAAAAAATGTATAGGATTCGAAAGCCTTGTAATAATTTTTAATTTCTGCATTTATTTTTGGATGACTATAATGATTTATTTATCCCTTTGATTGCTTGATAAACGCGAAAACAACATATAAATCGAAAACACAATAAATAGGGTGGATTAAAACCGATCACGAAAGAATGAAATCTTTTGACTTGACCTAATGTAAAAAAGATAACATCATCTAAACTCAGAATCTCTACTTAAGGTATGTTCTACCACCTAGTGGGAAAATAGTACCAAAATTTCCCGATTGAGCTGAACCGGGTGGCGACTCTATTTTAAGTACGGGATTTCGATCTCGTATCCTTTAACACCTAAATTGGACTTAAATTCAACATCAACTTCAATGTTTCCATCACACTAAAATGAGGATCAATCCCTCGGCACGCTTCACAGCGCATGTTACATTTTCGCCCCCCTTGCAACGCACCTCATGCGATCTTCCGCGGGAGGGAAAAAGGTTGTCAGCTCACATTGGCGACTCTACTGGGGATAATCTCTTTAAACTTGAACTTAAAATTTTTAAAAAGTTTAAAGGATTTTGATGATGTATTGAAATCATTGGCCAAATTAAAACTTCATGCTTTTTTATAATGTTTCTTCCTTAAACACATGTGTGGATACTCGAGAAGGTTGGAAGAGGGACTTTTTTGGTGCAAAATGATATGTGCTCATGCATCAACCATGCATCGGCCTCAAGGGCTAAAAAATAAATCAACTTAGCAACATGCGTAGGACTTCTTTTTGAACCTCCGTTGGATCACCACATATCACTATGTGTGGCACAAGATACAAATGTCCAGCATACATTAGAGGGATAAGCCGTCGCATCATCGCTAACCACATCTACGTGCAGCCATACATATCATGCACCACTTCCAAAAAAAACAAAAAAAATAAAAAGCATGCGTACCATCCATACCATTTACAACCCATTCAGGGTCTGACCCACGGTTCATGACCCTAAACAGTCTTCCTCCCAAATCTGGACCTTCGCAACCAGCCATGTCTCTTCCTCACAATGACAACTATGCCTCGCCCAAAGAACAAACTGGTCCTACCCCCCACCTCGGGAACAATAGCTCACCCTCCGTCTCTTGGGTCTGAAATCACCATCGCTATCATCCATTTTCTGAGCTCGGATCAGTTTCAAAACATCATTCAGGAACTGATTCAGATAGCAGTATAGATATTCATCAAGCAAGCCCTAGAAAACTAAAACTTCGACTAGATTATGCGATCTCCGAGCGTGACACCCACAGCTATGGCTATCCTGCAACAGTCATCCATCCTCTGAACTAGCTACCAGGTTATGCAATCTCCGAGCATGACACCCAATGGGGAAACACTCTTGTCAACACCGTCATCCACTTACCTTGGGCAAAGGGAAAGAGCCCAGAGTCCAGCTCCTCCATTATTCTCTAGCATCTCACCTCCAACGTTGGTCACTCCATCATAATTTGTGCTAATCGCAGCCCCAATACCTCCTTAGTACGACCAGGTCATGTACCTGAGGTTGAGACCCTCTTGCATCAGTTGATGGTAGCTAATTATGATAGAAAGAGTAGGTTTCCAAGAACTCTGGCATGCGCCCATTGATTGGCAGTGGTAAAATAAGCGCACCCTCCTCCTGGCAGTGGTAAAACATGCGCCCATTGATGGTAGCCTCAACTTTCGCTACCCAATCGAGTAGTAGTCCTACAGGTAGCATAAACCCATGGATTTTACTTCTCACTACAGTATTCGCCGAAGTAAGAAAGGACAGTCTTCTTAAAAGGAAAACATTTTACGGATATCATGTCTTGCCAGGTTACCACACTAATGAATGTAAGGCCCTACTCAATGCCATACAATGCTTGATAAAGGATAAGAAGTTCGTGGAACTCGAAAGGGCGCCTAGCAACACGAATTACCCCTTACTAAAGTTTGACGATCAAACTAGGGTGATTAATTCTGGGTTACCTAAATAAGGGAATGGGCTACAGGAACTCATCAAGGTCATCTGTTCCAAGGGCAAAGAAAATTCATGCTCCGATGATGAGGACGAGGAGTCAATTGATGAAGAGGCCAAGGAGGTTATGACCACCATGATCAAAGCCATAACAGTTTTAGCAAAGAAGCATTGTCAAAGTGAAGCAAAGAACCCAATGATCAAGGCCATGAGGCAGTTCACTGAGGTCCTCACTAGAGAGTCGAGTCAGGTGAGAGACACCTCGCCTATGGAGGATGAAAAGCCTTGATTTGTAATCTTTAGATTTCTTTATGCTTTCAATTTGAACAATTTCATGTTTGAAACTTTCAGCTCCATGGGCAACTTCTATTTAATTTACTTGCATCACGTTTTAAACCATTTGATCCACGCATTCATATAAGCATACGCATGATGTTTTCAGTAGTTAAGATACTTCGTTTCATGAAATTAATTCGAGTACAATTAGAATTTCTCAAGTGCTAACCATTTCTTATAATTCAACTCCTATTAAAGAATGAGAGATACTAAAGTGCTTAAAGATCGTGATAACGCTTTCGCCTAAGCATGACCAAAATCGACAGTCAGATCGCCAAGCATTAAGTCTAATCTCATCTGATCTCGCCTAGAATTAACTTCACAACCTCACAAGCCTGATAAAGAAGTTCCAAGGTATGCATTTTCAGCCCACTCATTTCCCACCCCGACCATTATTTAACGATTTGCCCAACACTTCCATACTCTCTGGACATTCTTGGCGTGGGGTCAACTATGATTGGCAAACTTTGACCTTCATTAAAACAAACATAGCCACATCATCATAGCTTCGGGGAAAGCTAAATCTTACTATCAAGAAAATGACCAAACTCGCAGAGAGACACATCTTCACCCAGCACAAATTAACTCACCATAAGCACCTCAAGCAAACTAGCTAAATGAGCTACCATTCACACCATTTGAAGGCACCAAGCAAAAGCCCCCCAAACTAAATGTCACTTGGCTTATAGAAAAAAGATACAGTTGAAACCCTGCACCACCGATATAAGGGGTAAAGCCTGGCCTTACCAGGGAGGATCGTACAAACCACAGACTAAAGGAGCAATCAGAAGAGCAATCAAACCAATCGAGGCGACACTTTTTAAACACCAAAACTCCCACAAACCAAGCTCCTTGAAATGTGATCGATCGAAATTGAAGTAGGATCACCCAATATAATTTTAGAGGTTAGAACAAACTGAATAATCTAGTGTGATGGTCGAACGGATACTAAAAGCCTTGAAGAATCTGCAAAGGCAATACCGAGCACACAACAATAAGTCAGGTACTTGATACCCTCGCCAAGAGTCATAAACCCAACATTAAGGCATTTGGAATCTTCCAACACCGACGTTAAGAAAAAGTTCTGATCCAATTGGAAAAACCATCAAAAATGGTACCAAATGAATGGGGAAATCAAAGTCATAGGCTAGGGTGAGAGCGAGTTCATCAACCAGGATAGGCTTAAGCGTTATCTTATCTACACGGCAGAAATAAATCAGAAAAGTGGCACAACAAAAAATTAAATGTGATAATCACCCACCTTTCTGTCTTTTACCGATCGGGCAAAAATTAGGGTGACATCCGATGGTTAGTATTCTGTAAACTGGCCGTGCAAAAATTAGGGGATGAGTCAATATCGCCCACTGAACTAAAAACCCAAAAAGGGCGATTCAAGCAAAAATTAGGGTATAAGAGAAAAATAGTGAGATGTTAACCTAAAAATCTATAAAGACTGGTCAACACTAGGAGTTTGATTAATGGAAATGGTTACCAACATCTTGTACTCCAATTAAATTCATTCAATAAAAGTGTCTTTCGCACAGAAATCTCTATGATTATGATTGTATGAATTCCTGGTGATCAAGGGAAGGAAACATCACAAGTAAGCTTAATTTAAGATGCTCCAAGCTCATCAATGATTCATTTCAAAAACAAAATTCCAAATAGACTGAAAACATCTAGGTCTATGCAAAAGTCAGAATAAGTCTGCTCGATTGAAAACTATAAAAGGGCGTCCAAGCAGAAATTAAGATAAGACTCGATGGATTGAAAACCCCTAGGGGTAGTCTATGCAACGGTTAGAGTAAAAAAGACAAGAAAAAATAATTAAAATAAAAATAGAAGAAAACATAAGAGAAGTTTAAATCTGTGATTTTGTATCCCCCTGAGAACAGGCGTCCAGTTGTCGAATGTAAATTGGTCAAAATCAGCTTGCATAAGCCCCCTCTCTGTCAGATGAACGTGTAGGTACTTCTTGAGGTTCCCCCGTGGTGCCTCCTTCAGCTTCAGTTTCTCCATCAGCCGTACCTATAAGTCAATTTCAGATAAGGGCAGAAAGAGGTAAATAATTTGTGAAATGGGAAAATAGATACTTGCAGCAATATGGAATGGTCGCTGATAAGAGTCAGGTTAGTGGAAGCAGCGTCTTTATTGAGTGGGTCCTCAGCCAACCCCACAAATATATGAGGAGCCCCTATCGGTATAGGATAAATAAGTAAAGTAAGTCTGAAAGGGGCGATCGGGCCACACCGTGACATATTGAAACCCCCAAAGACTGAATTTTTCCAACTTCTTCCAATCTGTGTTTCCCAGGCTTTATAAAAAACCCTGTAGTTACTTGTTGTGGCTTGCCATGTTAGAATTCGACAAAATGGCTATAATTGTATTTCTGGGCAAGTGATGTCACCGGTGATATTGCTGATGCCGCCGACGATATGGATTAAAATGGGGCGATATCAGTGATGTTGTCGGCAGCATGGGATTATTTTCCGACGGCATCAAAACCATTTTCATCAGTTCGACCTATGCAAGAACCTATAAACAAACCCTATAATCTATTTCCAAAACCTGTTAGATCCCAAATCCGCATTTCATTCAAAATAAAAGCCCAAAGGCACAAACCATCCAAATTTTTCAAACGCTAAGCCTAAATAAAACCAAAATCACATTTGAAATCTAAGATTATTCAAACCCAATGTATCGAGGGCATACAAACAAAAGCAAAGATTCATAAAAGGTAAAAAGCTATCTAAAACATCCTGTCACCATTGGAGGGTGAGAGGAGACATCTGGGGTCATCCACGAGCCAACGTGTAGCCACATCTTCATCTTCTTCCCTATCCTCCATCATTGGAACGCTGCTTGACTCCGGTGGTACAGCAGGTGGACATTGGCTGGCTGTTATCTTCACCCCCCTTCAATTTGTATGTGTGCACGATCTATATTTTGCTTGCTCCTCCTCTCGTGAACAGTAGCATCCAATCGGTTCTCTAAATCACTCACACAGTGTCGAAGCAATGCATTCTCCATCTTGTACCTTCACTGGGCTGCATCAACATCCGATAGGAAAAAGGCTAGGAAATCCTGTAGGCAAGGAAAACAACAATAATGCATATCATTCATAGCATCCATACATGTATCTTATCTTATTTTGACTTATCATAGCAGGGAATATACCTAGACAAGCAAGGATTGACCAATGAGAGTGTCCCTGAGAGCGAAGGCATTCCCAGGCAACCGCTCTGCCTTGCTCCAACCAACCTGAAAAATCCAAAGGGGCAATCAAAAGAAGTCCATAAAAGGGTTATTGCAGGAATATTTTTAAAATTGTGCAGAGCTTACGTAGGTAGTGTTATCTGGTATGAAGTTTAATGGGTGGTTGCTCAGGCCTATATCTCTTTACCGAAAATCACCCCTTGAATTCATCGGTAGGAATTAGGTCTCTAGAGGGTTTGATAGGTGCCCTTCCATGAACTCGACACCCTCAAGCACGCTATAGTACCGTGTCCCGCTATTGTCATCGCGGCCTCTCTTCCTAGGGGTTCCTGAAAAGCATAAAAGGTAAATATAACCGACCATTTTCAACCCATACAATTGCCATACATGTACAAAAACATGATCATACCTCAAAATAGCGGTACTCCTCATGAGATATCGGTACGCTCCCTCGGCCGCTTCTTCACCTACCTCACCCTCTCCCTCGGGTTTGCCCTCCTTTTCTTCACCTTCTTCCTCCTCTTCCTCCTCAACATCGCCCACTATGCCCTTAAGCCGCATGCTCTCCTCCTCCCTTAGCTTCTCATTATGATACTCTATCATGTTATCCTTCTTGATGCACAGGCATACGGGAAGTAGGCGCTGTTGGTGTCGCTCGTATGAACTCAAAATACTTAGAATGACCCAACCATTCCCCTCCAGGTAGTCAGTCTTATCCGCAAAAGTGATCACTAAGTGAGGCCACCATAAACATATAGGAGGGTCTGCAGGTGCTGGTCTCGCAGAGGTAGCAATGAACCTCCAATCCCAAATGCGCTCCCCTAGGTACCACTCCAGGGATAGGGGGCATTCCATCATGAACCAGTAATCATCCATCTCCTTGCCGACTCTAGCCACCTCTACCAGGTTCTCCACCCTATCAAAAGGGTCACGGTTAATCTGAATAAACAACTAAGTAAACAATCAATGTAAGCGCATTGTAACTTCATAAATGCATTTTGTCTACTAATGTTTCGTTTAAGTGTAAAATAGGAATCAAGGTCAAAAGTTGGCTTACCGAGCTCAATCACACGCTCCTCAAAGACTCCCAATAGCTCGTGGGGTACTTGCTTTTCCCCCCAATACCACCACACCACCGAGCAAGGAAGTGAGAACCCGACGGCACAGTGACTTTGAACTCGACTGGTGGGAGGATTTGATGTTCAAAAGTCCAGGCCTACAAAAGTGAGCAATTGATCAAGCCAAAACATCCAAAATAAGGAAAACCATGCAAATCAAGCAAAAAGAATCAGTTAAATATTTTTGAGAAGGGTGTACTTATAGGAGCAAATGGCTGAGCCGGAGGGCTTTCCCTTTCTTCCTGGCACCCACATCCAGTCTACAATAAAGCTGTGCTAAGATGGCCCTGGGCCAGTTCTTCTTATTGATGCTGGCCATATCCTCGACAGCAGATATCAACCCATAATTAATTTTGTTGCCCGAGACTGGGAAGAACAGCACGGTGAGAAAAGAAATCATAAAAGGATGTACGCAAGCATCCCGATCCTCCTTGGGGACCATACCAACTCCTACCCAATGCTTGTGCAGCTCTCCATATGATAATCACCTAGAGACAGGCTTTAAGCCGAATAACTCCTTCACCCGCCTCACCACAGGCTTCTTAGTGTGGTATTTATCCATATACACATCAAAATAGATGACCTCATTCTTCTACGGGAGCCCGGTCATAGCCACTTCGTCGGAAGGTGTAATGGTCACCTCCCTAAATAAGAAGTGAAAGGTGTGAGTGGTTTTGGACCACTTTTTTGTTAAAGCCATCACGGCCAAATGGGAGAGCTTCGGCATCAGAAAGGGCATAATACAGGCTAGATCTCCGAAACCTATCTCATTAATGGCCACTGGGAGCTCTAGATCCTCCTCCAGAATGTGGTACCACCACTCACCAATCGTGCCCATACCCCCGGTATAGGTCAGTCCATACAACTGCAAAATTCAAAAGCAAATTAGATAAGTCACAATTTATTTTCTCATCTCTGTTATCTATTGGAAGGTTGCCGATGTCGCTTTTGCTAGAAACGATGTTACCGGTGATGTCATCCATACCACTGGCGGTATAGATGATATCGGTGGTGGCATTGCCATAAGCAAAAATGGCATCACATCTTCCTAGGCCTATTTGCAAGGCCTGATACCACTGGCGGCATCACTCATATCACCGGCAACATCATAACCCAGGGTCAGAACTCAGTTTTGTCCCTAAAAATTGAACCCATCGCATCAAAACCATAAAAATTACAATTCATTGAATCCAAAGCCTAAGAGCAGTAAAAATCAAGCCTAAAGCGTGTAATATCAATTTCTAATCAATCAATTTTATGTTTATAACCCCTATCATGGCAAAATTTTGAGCCTAACGCTGAAATCAAAACTTAACCTAATTAAAGAAATCTGAGTTTGTAGGTTTACCTGGACATAGTAAAGATGTTTCTCCTTATCCGAGGTCAAGTCAATGATAGGAGAATCGATTCTATAGCCATACATCTTGTCCTTCGCCTTCAAGCCATACCCGGATGGAATCGAGCAAAGTTTTAGCTCTTCAATGAAGGAGTCAGGCAAGCATTCCCTAACGGCCGATTTTCCCTTGAGAGCCCTTGAAATCCTTTTCATGGTTGGGATTGAAGAAAGGGTGAAAGATTAGGCTTGCTAGAGAGAAAGTAGAGAGAAGGGGGGGGCTAATTCAGTTTCTGTATGCGAAAGAGGAAGAGTTTTACTCTTTTAAAACCCTGTACGGAATTTGAGGAGTCTTAATTTATCTAAAACTGTCCATCCATACCGCCAGCGACATCAGTCATACCGCCAGTGACATCACCTTCCCCAATTTGAATTTTAAATTCTTTTGACCGAACAAAGATGCCATGTAGCATCCATACCACTAGCAATCTCGATTCATATCACCGGCGGCATCAGCCAAGCCGTCGGTGACATCAAGGCATCCCTCAGCAAATCCAATGGAATCCCGGCACTAACCTCGACATCCCAGGACTTTTGAAACCCTTATACTTTCAATTATTACATCTTTATTGTTGATCGAAGGGGCAAAAATATTTTTTCTTTCACAAAGTAAATCAAGTAGTAAATACATCATTTAAAAATCTATTTAATCTTGTTCCCATACTACTCCTTGCAGGTACAAACACAGCCGCAAACCTAATATACTCGTTCACTATGCCAACCGAAGATTACAGAATAACCCTGTACTTTCTAATTCAAGTTCACCCTTATCCCTGATATAGTCTTCGTACGTGTCACCCTATGGGTTCATCCCTGGAATGCCAACTGAAGGTCCCTGATATAGTCTCCGTACATGTCACCCTTTGGGTCCACCCCCTGGAACGCTAACTAAAGGTCCTTAATATAGTCTCTGTATGTATTACCCTTTGGGTTCATCCCTGGAATGCCAACTGAAGGTCCCTTATACAGTCTCTGTACGTGTCACCCTTTGGGTTCACCCCTTAGAATGCCAACTGAAGGTCCCTGATATAGTCTCCGTACATGTCACTCTTTGGGTTCATCCTTTAGAATGCCAATTGAAGGTCCCTGATATAGTCTCTGAATGTGTCACCCTTTAGGTCCACCCCCTGAAACACTAACTGAAGGTCCTTGATACAGTCTCCGTACATGTCACCCTTTGGGTTCATCCTTGAATGCCAACTGAACGCCCCTGATACAGTCTCTGTACGTATCACCCTTTGGGTTCACCCCTAGAATGCCAACTGAAGGTCCCTAATACAGTCTCCATATGTGTCACCCTTTGGGCTCACCTCTGGAACTCAAACTGAAGGTCCCTGATACAGTCTTCATACGTGTCACCCTTTAGGTTCACCCCTAGAAAGCCAACTGAAGGTCCTGACATGACCCCTTACATGTCACCTTTGGGTTCATCCCTCCAAGATCGCAGCGTGACCCTGTACATGCCGCTTTCAGTTTTAACTGTTGTCCTATCATCCAAGACTTCTGAAACCCTTATAATTTTTATTATTACGTTTTTACTATTGATCAAAGGGGCAAAAATATTTTTTGTTTCACAAAATCGATCAACCAGTAAAAATGTCATTTAAGAATCGGTCTGATCTTTTACTTATCGCTTGTTGCAGAAACTACACTCCACCAAATCTACAAAGCATAAGTCCGACCAAGGGGCAACCAATCCGCAAAGCACAAGCCCGATAAAGGGGCAACCAATCCATAAAGCTTAAGCTCGATCAAGGGGCCAACCAGTCATCCATCAGGTATCATTCCTATCCCTTGCTCTTTTGTGCGATCATACTGACATGTGGCAGCACTGATCCCCCGAGAGGTAGCCTATGAGCATGGGATTTTTCAGTCCCTCTTGCGAGATGATGATGACGTATTCCTGATTTTATTCCTCATAATAAAAATTCTTTGGAGTTTTTATTACCAATATTATTTCTCGTAAGAATTTAGTTCGGCGTGTCCGATAATGCATCCGGTAGGAGCTTGAACCGATGATTTGCACCTAAAATAAAATTAATCTCTAAACACCCATTAAAATATCATTATAATTAAAAAAGATGCCCTTTGACCCGCTTTTGACCCCTTTTGGCAGCTTTTTGGGCGTGTGGGCCTGCTGGCTGTCAGCTTACAGGAAGCTGATGCCACTAGCGGCATCGCCCATACCACAAGGGGTATCACCATATCGCCAACGGCATGTCCTGAAATGGGCTTCTGCACAGACGGCTTCTTCTTCTTCCTTTGACTAGCTCTTTTTTCCCATTTCGGTGAAACTGGCCAAAAGGTCTCAAAGACCCCCCATTTTTGCCTATATAAACATGCATTAGGGTTCCAAAACAGGTGGGAGAACACATTCGAATTTTACTTGAGAGATTTTAGAGTGAGAAAATCAATTGTAGTGAGATAAGAAGTAGAAAAGGTAAGAAAAAGGATTCCAATCCATTTTTCTTCGTTTTTATTCTTTGAATTCTCTTAGTTAAAGCTTAAAATTAGTAGACTTTAGGTTAAAATCAATCTAATAGGAATTTATAGACATAAATCCTTAAATTTACTACCCAAATCATCTTTGCAAGCTCCCCGGAGGTGTTCCTTAGATCACGAAGAGGTGGATTCACGGCCCCGAGGTAAAATTATGAGTCTCATAGCTCTTTGGCTTCATTCTTACTTGTTTATGCTATTGTGTGCTATTTTGTGCTTGTTTTCAGATTTTTTATCATTTTTTGACTGTTAGCTGCTGCTGCTACAAGAAGCTAAAGTCGCCAGAGGCAAGTGAAGCTACCGACAGTATCAACGACGCTGCCAGCGGCATCATTGATACTACCAGCCATATCACTTGCCCCTAGGGGCCTCATTTTCTTGTAGGACCCTTACTTTATGGTATCTAGAAAGTCATGTAGCCTGCCTGTATGACTAATACCACTAGCGACATCACTGATGTCACTGGCAGTATTAACCATGCCACAGGTGTCATAATCTTCTAGACATCTATTTTATTTCGTTTATTTCTGACCTAGTTAAATTTCCGATGCTATGGTGTACAGTGCAATGATGAAGGTCCAGAACCTTCTGAAAATAGACCCTACCTTATACCATGTGGCATTTTCACTAATAATCCGGTTAAAACAACAATCAAGTCTAAAATTTGGTCAAAATGGAATTTTCCCGCAAATGCAGTTCAAATCTCATTTTTAGCCATCCAACCGGGCTTCATAACATTGTAAATGAATATGCCATGTTCACGCTAACTCGAGTCTTGTTTTGTCCACTAACTATGCATGATAAGTGATACACCTCGTACGATGTGTCGTATCTGTGCTAACCGTTTTCTACAGGTAGATCTAGGTTAGATGAATGTTAAGCCTTTGGGTATTTTATTTATCGCATAAAAAATGTGTAGGATTCGAAAGCCTTGTAATAATTTTAATTTCTACATTTATTTTTAGATGACTGTAATAATTTATTTATCGCTTTAATTGCTTGATAAACGCAAAAACAACATATAAACCGAAAACACAATAAATAGGGTGGATTAAAACAGATTATAAAAGAATGAAATCTTTTAACTTGGCCTAATGTAAAATAGATAATATCATCCGAACTCGTAATCTCTACTTAAGGTATGGTCTACCACCTAGTGGGAAAATTGTAACAAAATTTCCCGATTGAGCTAACCTGGTGGCGACTCTATTTTAAGTACGAGATTTTGATCTCGTATCCTTTAACACCTAAATGGGACTTAAATTCAACATCAACTTCAATGTTTCCATCACACTAAAATGAGGATCAATCCCTCGGTAGGCTTCACAGTGCCTGTTACATTTCTGCCCCCCGCTCACGTGGTCCTCCATGGGCAGGAAAAAGGTTATCAGCTCACAAGCCTATACATTTTTCTATGCAGAAAAGTAAAATACCCGAAGGCCTAATCATAGATCTAACCTAATCTACCTGCAACCAAAAAGATTAGCACAGATACGATACATAACGAGATATAATCACCCATTAACATGCTTAGTTAGTGTACAAAAAATGACGCAGTTAACGTGGGATTTTTATTTCAAAGAAAACGATGAAAAACACATTTTTCTTGAGAAAAATTAGTATTTTAGACCGGTTTCTCAATTTTAATTAATGAAAATGTCACATGAATAATGTTGGGACTAATTTCAGAAGGTATTGGGCCTTCATCATATGGGTACAATCATAAAAACTCGAACAATAACAAACTAGGGTCGAAAAAGCAAAAAACATTGACATTTAAGCGTTTTTGAGCTACCACTGCTGGAGGTGGCCAGCGCCGCCACAACTATTCCGGAGGTGCGGCGGCGGACGTCTCCTGCAGTGTTGGCCAAAAATGTAAAAAACAAAGGGAAGGGGCATTTTTGTACCCGTAAACTTAAAACCACTGAGATTTTAAGCCGATTTCAACATTATTTCAATGAATCTAGGCTTAAAAGATTAAAAAAAGTATTGATTTTATAGATCAGCGGAGAAAAAGTCCCAAAAACATCAAAAAATCACCGGGGCCACTATGGCTAGCATGGCAGCTTTGGCGATTTTTCAGGGTTTCGCAAGAACACCCAAAGGGAAACAGGTCAAATGCCCCAAAACACCAAAACTATGATCGAACAGCAAAGGAAATGAAGTAAATCACAAAGGGAACTTAGAAGTTATACCTTTAGGCCGTGAATCCACTCTTTGAGACTCAAATCAACCCTTGGCAAGCTTCCTTTTTGATGATTTGAAGATTTTGGGTATTATTTGAAGAAAATAAGTCTCTAAACCTATTTAATCCGATTTTAACCTATGATTTCTAATTGACTTTAGTGTTTAAGCTATGAAATTAAGCTAAAGAACAACTAAGAATCAAGATTAGAACATATTCTATGCTTTTCTTATGCTTTCTCTCTCTAGTTCATAAGCTTTCTACTTTATATTCTTTAATCTGATATTTCAGCCAAAAAATGAGCAAAATATCCCTCTAAACCCCAATTTTTTGCCTTTTAAAGACCTCTCTATCAGTCAATGACTAACTTAGTTTGAATTTCGTCAAAATTAAGAAATTAAACCAGCAATGTGACTGAAGAGAGAGAAAAAGAACAAAAACGCAGGTATTAAGAATCTTATATTAATATTCTCCTATATGAGATTATTCCTAATCAGTCTAAATTAGGAATAATATCAATAATTAGGATTAATGTTGATTAGGAAAATTATTTATAATTAATTGTATTTATGTTGATTTGTTTGTTTACTTTTCTCATAGGTGATTTTGTATACTATAAATACATGTACATATAGTTAATTATTCACAACTCAATAATATAATATCAATTATTTCATTCATCATTTTGTTCATATTTTTCAGTTCATTTCATTTTTAATGTGGTACTAGAGGAGTGATCTTGGTGTTTCAAAAGTCTAATTTATTACATATAATACCATCACAAATAATTTCGGTAAAGGTAAATCATTTGCAAGTGCATCAGGTATGTTAACTCCTAATGCCTCAATAAATTTTGTTTTCACAAAACCTTGGATCTTGGATAACGGAGCCACCGATCATATATCATCTGATTCACATCTATTTTCTAACAAATCACCATCCCCGATTCCGCTCGTTAATTTACCCACAGGCTCAACTACACCTATCACTTCCACAGGCCCAATCAATTTTAATAATGATATCACATTAAAAAATGTTCTTTGTGTTCCATCTTTCAATTTAAACCTCATTTCTGCTAGTAAATTGACTAATCAATTAAATTGTTGTGTTGTCTTTTTCCTAAATGGTTGTACTTTGCAGGACTTGACTACGGGGAGGATGATTGGCTCAGGTGAACAATGCGAGGGTCTGCATTACATGTCTCCATTAAAATACCCGCCAAAATCATTCCAAGCATCGCACATCCCTGATTTATGGCATATGCATCTCGGACACCCATCTCATAAGGTTCTTAAGCTTATCTCAACATTACTACCTTTAAATAAAAATTCTTTTTATGATCATAATAATTGTCATGTATGTCCTAAAGCAAAACAAACAAGATTGCCTTTTCCATTAAGCTTAATACAATCTCATTCTCCTTTTGACTTGTTACATTGTGATATTTGGGGTCCACACAAATTTTTGACACATTTAGGGGCACGTTTCTTTCTTACCATAGTAGATGATTTTGCTAGGTGCACATGGTTATTCCTTATGAATCAAAAATCTAAAACATAACACTTGTTAGAGTCATTCATCACTTTTGCAAAAACTCAATTTCATGCCTTAATTAAAACAATTCGAGTTGACAATGGCTTAGAATTCCTTTCCATGCAAGCCTTCTTTCACAAGAATGGCATCGAATGTCAACGTACTTGTATCTACACACCACAATAAAATGGGGAAGTAGAATGCAAACATAGACACATTCTTAACACTGCACGAGCATTATTGTTCCAATCACATTTGCCATTAGAATTTTGGGGTGAATGTGTTTTGACAGCAACATACATAATTAATCGTTTACCTTCACCTCTATTGAAAAATAAATCTCCATTTAAACTCCTATATAATCGACCCCCATCTCTCTCTCTCTCATATGAAGGTATTCAGTTGTTTAAGTTATGCAACTATTGTGTCACCTAAACAAAAATTTGATTCTCAAGCTCGACAGTGCATCTTTCTTGGAAATCCAAATAATAAAAAAAGGTATAAATTGTTTGATATGGAAAATGGCACATTCCTTGTTATTCGCGACGTTACATTCCATGAAAATATCTTTCTCTTTCTTAATAAATCCACAACAATATCCTCACCCGATTCACACACTGTCTTACCAAATTTAGCTCTTGATTTACCATATTCAGCTCCACCAATCAGTCCTTCCGTATCATAAAATTCAGATATTATGAATTCTCCTCCTCCATCCATACCAGAAAATCCACCCTCAAACACACCTGCAACACTAGAATCTCCTTCCGTTCGTCGCTCTGATCGCAGCAGACAGGCACCTACCTGGCATCAAGACTACGTGATGGGAACTCAAGCCAATCTTTCTGACTCTAGTCAACAAATGTCAAAATTAACCACGTATCCCCTTCAAAACTTTCTTTCTTATTCTCGTTTTACTCCTACACATCGTACATTTCTAGCTAACATCACAGGCACTAAAGAACCCACCTCATATGCTGAAGCTATCCTTGATCCAAAATGGAAGCAAGTAATGGAAGAGGAGTTAACGGCCTTACAAATCAACAAAACATGGACAATATCGCCACTCCCAACAAGTCACAAACCCATCGGTTGCAAATGGGTCTTTAAAATCAAATATCAATCTGATGGCACCATTGAATGATATAAAGCATGCCTTGTAGCAAAAGGGTACACACAAGTTGAAGGGATTGATTATGGAGAGACTTTTTCACCCACAGCGAAACTTACAACTCTCATATGCCTTCTCACTGTAGCAGCCGCGAGAGACTGGTTCATTTATCAATTGGATGTACAAAATGCATTCTTACATGGTAGCTTCCATGAAGTTGTCTACATGGACTTACCACCTGGACATCATTAACAGGGGGCAGAATGTTGTATGTCGACTCAACAAATCATTATATGGCCTCAAACAAGCCTCTCATAATTGATTCTCTACATTTTCTAATGTGATTCAAACAGTAGGTTACCAACAGTCCAAAGCAGACTATTCTTTATTCACAAAGCATTAAGGGTCCTCATTCACTGCCATTCTAATCTATGTAGATAATATCCTTTTGACTGAGAATGACCTCAAAGAAATGCAACACCTCAAAGAATGCTTACTTCGACATTTTCGCATTAAAGATCTTGGTGATTTAAAACATTTCTTAGGGATTGAGTTTTCTCATTCCAAATCTGGAATTTACATGTCCCAAAGAAAATATGCACTTGATATTTTGCAAGATACAGGGCTTACAAGTGCTCGTCTAGAAAAATTTCCAATCGAGCAACATTCAAAGTTAATTGCAGATGATGGAGAACTATTGAAAGATCCATCCAAGTACAGACGACTTGTAGGAAGGTTAATATGCCTCACAGTCACTAGACCTGATATAGTGTTTGCAGTACGAACATTAAGTCAATTCATACAATCTCCACATCAACCACATTGGGCTGCCGCAATTCATATACTTAAATACATCAAAGGATCTCCAGGACAAGGCTTGTTACTGCCATCCAAAAATAATCTCACACTTAAGACATATTGTGATTCAGATTGGGCAGGATGTCGAACAACTCGAAGATCAGTTTCAGGGTATTGCGTCTTCCTCGGTTCTTCTCTTATTTTGAAGAAGTCAAAGAAACAGACCAATGTATCAAGATCATCAGCAGAAGTAGAATATCGTGTAAATGCCAATGCATGTTTGGAGCTAGTATGGCTACATTATATATTACAAGATTTGAAAGTCTTGTGTGATGTTCCTACACCACTATTTTGTGATAATCAGGAAGCACTACACATTACAGCAAACCCTGTATTTCATGAGCGTACAAAGCATATTGAGATCGATTGCCATATTGTGCGAGAGAAGTTGCATGCAGGAATAATCAGTCCTTCATATGTACCAACTCATCACCAACTCGTAGATATTTTTACAGAGCCACTAGGGAAGGATCAGTTCTTAACATTGCGACAAAAGTTGGGAGTTCAGAATATTCACTCACCAACTTGAGGAGGAGTATTAAGAATCCTATATTAATATTTTCCTATACGAGATTATTCCTAATTAGTCTAAATTAGGAATAATATCAATAATTAGGATTAATGTTGATTAGGAAGATTATTTATAATTAATCGTATTTATGTTCATTTGTTTGTTTCCTTTTCTCATAGGTGATTTTGTATACTATAAATATATGTACATATAGTTGATTATTCACAACTCAATAATACAATATCAATTATTCCATTCATCATTTTGTTCATATTTTTCAGTTCATTTTATTTTTAACAGCAGGTCAGAATGATCCACACCATCGGCGCCGCTACCGTAGTAGCGTCGCCGGTCGCCGTTGTCGGGACAGCAGCGGCGGCGGCGGCTCCGACAAGGTGGGGTAAAAAGGGAATTTCAATCGATTTTTATATTTCGGTGATTTTAAGAGCGGTTTAAGGTTCGAAATCATCAAAAAGATCGTTTTCAAGCGCCAAAAGGTAGGAAAACAAGTCGATGTAAGGCTCGAACAATTTACATCATTGTTCCGTGAGAGAGACTCAAAAGTCTCGTGCTCACAATAAAGCTATAAGGTCATTGACCGATTTATTGTCCCCTAAGCACCGCCTAGTCCGATTTATTCCTCCACCCGGCATCCAAACTCAATTTTTAAGATACCGATACTATAATAATTATAATTAAATTTATCCATAAAAAGTATCTTGATTGGTAAAATTAAAGTTCATTAAAATAGTCTCACACTAAAATTATCGTAAATAACGTGCTCTATGTCACAATAAGAAGGTCCTTACCGTTTAACTAATATCTAGTGAATTATTGTTGCTCAACTAGCATTAGCGCTTCTGAAAACATTTGTTTTAATTTTGAACGAAGTAGGTTCTGTGAGTAGAGGTGAATTGTCATTCGTTTGTTCACGTGTCTTAATAGTCATGTGCTTCAATGTGTTTAAGTCCTTTTCATTTATGTCTCGTTAATATGTTGCTGTAGGCGGCTCGTGATTCTCACTTGTACTCCTCTCTTATGGCAAACAATTGCTAGACTCATAAATTAACTGACAAATAGATGGATAATTCTATGATATATCTACCCTCCATCCACTTTGTGAACTTTAAGAGTTTCAGTCACTTTCTTAAATTTGGAGAATATGCAACAATTTACTCGTTATATATCAACTTTTTGTTGATTTAAATTTTTAAATATGGTTTATCTTGATTTTTCTATCTATAACGCAGAAAGTGACACATAATATTTACAAGGTTATAGAGTGCACTTTACACAAATCTAAAAAAAACTTTTGTAAGTTTCTAAAGTGAATAAGGGTTTAGATACGACTATAAAGGGATATCAAAGTAATAGGCTAAATTATATTTACGAGTGTGCAGTGCACCGTCGAATTAGGTAGCATTTGGTGGTGTCTTTGAATCTCATCCTATTATATCCATCCCTTTTTATGTCGGCAAACTGTACCCCAAATAACCCCGTGTTTAATTCCTGGTTGTAGGACATTTTTGGGTTCCATAATTTCAAAGGACTCAACTGTTTTGTTTCTAAGTAAATGTTTTTGTACGATTTTATTGTGAACACCCGTGCTTTCCATGAAATATAGAGGTAAGAAGCATTTTCGCATTCAAACAATTATGCTTATAAGGGGTTTTACTCATTTGAAAAATGAGGTTTGAGGAATTTTTTTTTTATAAAATGGGGTTTATATTTTAAAAAATTTATAATTAAAGGATCTTCTATATTAAATTATGTCACGAAATGGGTAATCTTATTCTTTTTTATCTGAATTTTTGTGAGATGGTTATAAAAAATACAATACACATCGGTGTAAAATTTTAAAATTTTTTGAATAATGTAAATATTTTTTTTAATTATATTATGATAACAAACTTTAAAAAATTATAAAAAATAAAAAAAAATTCCGAAAATTACCTAAATTCTGACGTATAATTTTTAAACAATAAATTAAATTATTAGAATGTTGAATTATTTAAAATATTTAATGTAACACCACTATTTTAAAACTATAGGCCCCCCTTAAAATTTTTTTAAAATTACAGATCCTATTTTATAAAAAAAATTTCTCATACCCCACTTTATAGATGAGTGAAATAATAAATTACTTTTTTAAGTTTACCCACTTTAAATATAGTGGATAAAAAATGTTAAGGGTTAGTCAAATACACTTGACAGCCAACTATAAAGTCTAAATTTAACTACCATGAAGAAAATCTTATACTCCAAATTATATACATGTCTCTTCTCGCGTCTCTCACTTAATATTTAATTTGTATCTTTAATTATTAGTGGAAAAGAAGAAAAACATTTATAATTTTGTAATAGATGGAGAAGGGATATAATAAGAAACATACCAAATATTGAGTGTGAGACAAAGAAGAGGATTATATCATTTGAAATAGCTGATTTTTTTCCCGAGATCTTTGTTATTTATTTTCGAAATACATTCATTTTTTAACATATTTTTTCTAATTTCATTTTGTCTCTTACATTTGTTTGCTTCTCTTTTTTACTTACCGGTCATGTATAAAAACTAAATAGAAAAAGAAAATGGTATCGGTACATTTCTAAATCTCTAACCTTGCATTTTTTTAAAATTTTTATCTCATATGGACTTATAATAATAATAATAAAGAAAAATCTTATTCTATCCCGTCTAGTGTGGATTCGAACTTACAATCTCTAGAATCATAATTTTCAAACTCAATCAGTAGACCAAGCCTTTGCCACAAATCCGTAACCTTGAATTGAGTTAAAGATAATTAAATACATCTTGATCATTTTCTTCTTCACTCGTCGTAGTCTTTGAATTCGCCTGTGCAAATTCTTTTTTATTCAACACGAGGCGATTTTAAATGGATCTTAACTATGGACGACACCTTTAAGTCATATTCATATTTAGATTAATCCCTTATTATTAATTTGCGAGTGCTTTAAAGGGTAGAATGATAGACCTTAAAATTTAAAATTGCTCCATGCATATTCTAAAATTCAATCCCTGATAAATGCTGATGGATGGACTAGCCCATGTACAAATCCTTTTGCTTACTTTATCATTCAAAGGATTTAATTAGTTTTATTTGTGTCGCTTATGTTCATTTTGTAAGGATAAATAATTTCAACATCCCACATATTTTACATAATATACTACTACCTCTCTGTATTTTAAAATTCTAATTTATACCTCCCTATATTTTACATTTTTTTATTATTACCTCCCTCTATTAATTGTTAAGCGTTATCATTCAAAATTATTGATGTTCCATACACTTTTTTACAATATTTGCTTAACCTGTGATTATATGTACTAGTTTTTAAAGATATTTCATAAATAAGATATTAATTTTACTTAGTTTCTGATATTTTATTATATTTCAGTATTATAATTGCGATAGAAAAAATATATATATAATGAACAAATCAAAAGAAAATTAAATATAAAAATATTACAACAATAATAGTTTTGTTATAAATGTATATTTTAACGGATTTTTCGTGAAATAATGACATAATAACATGTAAAGGGATATAACAATATAATAAATTAAAGTATATAGAGGTAGTAACAAGAAAATGCAAAATATAGGGAGATATAAATTAAATTTTTAAAACACATAGAGGTAATAGTATATTATGTCAAACATGAGGTCATAATGATCTACCTTTTTTAATCATTCATTCTGATTTGAAAGGTGTGACCATGGTTTTGAAAACCGGACCGAATCGGGTTCGACCGAAACCGATGCTTGGTTCGATCCGATTTGATAGGATTCTTAACATAGTTAAGAATTTGGCAACAACCGATTTAACTGACCGGTTCGATTGGGAACCGGCGATCGGTTTTGGTTCTCTTAAATCATATTTTTTTAAAAATTATTGGTGATGGGAATTGAACACAAAACCTCCAACATATGTTTCAATACATACTCTACTAACTGAGCTACCACACATAAGTGGTAACATTTTCTCCTTATATACATTTTATATTATATATTATTAATTTTTAAATTATTTTAATAATATTTTATTATAAAAAACTATAATAAATATTTTTTATTTCATAGACTACATATTTTATTAAATTTAAAATATTTCTTTCAATAACAGCTTTGAATGTTTTTCATAATGAAATAATATATAATTTTTTTAAATAACGTTACTCTAAGTTTTTTGATTAAATTTATATTAAATGGATATATAATTTTTTTATTTTACATATTATGTAAAATTTTATTTCTTTTAATGCATAATTTTATATATCATAAATCAAATTTATTAACTTTTTTTATTCAATCTATACGATATGAATTCGGTTTGCATTCTTTTATTAGATTATATTAGTTATTATCCTGTGTTTTATTTTTATATGAAATACAACTTTAAATTATAGAATTTCTTTAATAGTATTAATTTTTATATGAGTATAATTTATATTACATATTTAATATCAAATTATATAAAATATTTAATATTTTTACATGTTTTAAAAAAATTCAATTCAATCATCAATTTAATTTAATTGAACCCTAAATTTATAAATTATTACATTCATCGGTTCGGTTATCGATTCGAGTATGAAAACCATTGATGTGACCGCTCCCCTTAGTTAAATTTGGACAGTCGTATAGTAGAACCGCTAAGTGGAGCACCGACTTAACCAGCCCCACCCCTTCCTCTGCCATTAATAATTATATAATTACTACTCAAAAATTTATATCCATATTTCATCATTTTTTACACTTGTTCTCGTAAAATCGGTGTATCTTTTTCATTTCTTGACGGGAGGATTAATTTTTTTCATAGATTATTATAAGGTAAATCATATGGTCCTTTTTTCTTTCTTTATAAAGTTTGCCCTTTATCATTATTACATTAGCGCAGTTGAAATTTAATATAATGGTGAAAGTGAAAAAGTAGAAAAAAAATAAAATGATTACAGAAAAACCTTTATTTGTTTGAGATGGGAGGTTATCCTATATTGGCAATAAATAAGAAAGTGAGATATGTATAAGTGGTGTAGATTGAGCATCAACACAAGTCAATTAGCTTTTGTATTAGATGAGTTCAATCTTATTTATATGCTTACTCAAACTATGAAGCTCAATACTCTGGAGGTCCACAAGTTCTTAACATGATATCGGAGCAAAAGATACGCCAACGAACGTGTCAGACCCAATTACACTTAAGGGGGAGTGTTGGTGATGTGTGGAAGATCTCACATCGAAGATAAACATGAATGATGAGTAATATATAAGTGGCGTAAATTAGGGTTTAATACAAGTCAATTGATTTTGTGTTAGATGAGCTCATTACTATTCAAATTATGGCAGCGGAACGTTGATATGTCAAGCGGGGCCTACTGAGTTTGGCGACAGACCTGAATGGGGATGATTGTGTGTAGCTCGAGGGTGGAGGGGGCTGTTGACGAGTTCAAAAAGGGTCAGATGGGTGGCGGTGAGATCCCCTGCCACGTCCTCGACCTCTACTGCCCGTAGCATTCGACATTGTGGTGTAGTGGTCTGTTGGTGTGTTGATATCGTCAATCAACGATTTTTCCCTTCTTAGATGGCGCTCTTCGTTCATTAGAGCTCCCAATAGATCATCAAATCCAATTGTTCGTGTAACAAAGGAGTGACAAACGGCGCGAAGAGGACTGTGAGTACGGAATTTTGCAGTCCCTCTCGATAGCTGATGATGGCGTGTACCCGATTTTGATGCCTCATAATAAAAGTTCTCTTTAGAGTTTTTATTACCAATATAATGTTCCTTGCAAACTTTATTCTTGGTAAAATCCAGTTCGGCGTGGTCGATGATAACTTTGTTAAATATAGGTACCCGTCTCGGATAAGGAGATCGAGTTAATACGAGCTGGCTGGCTCATGCCCTTGAGAAAGGATAACTATCGTTTAGTCCGAGGGACCCGGCTCGGACAATATTCCAATCGGTTTCGATAGGACAATCTAGAGGCACATGGCATATCAATGCCTGAGGCGGACATGATCTCAAGCCGGCCATGACCGGCTGAATAGAAATTCCGCTCCACAATGATAAGTAGAATCCTACTAGGATTCTCACTCCTATATTCTCTCCTGCAAGGTAGATAAATCTTAATATATCTGATTCAAGCATCAGATAACTATAGAGGAGTTATAATCTTATCATAATGTAGACTCCCTCTCCCAATCCAACTGGATACTTCAAATGCCTATATAAATGCCACCTTAATCAGGTTAAAGGTAGATCAATCTCACACTAATAACTATTATTTATTCTCAAAATCCTTACTGATTTAGGCATCGGAGGGTCCCCCACGGAGCAACCACCGATCGCCCCCAAGTTCGTGTCTGTTTTGCAGGTTCATCGTTCGAGGGTTGAAGCTGCGAGACAAGAAGATCTATTCTAAAATATCGATACTCAGGTACGATATTTTTAGTGATGCGATAAACATGGACTAAATTTACTTATTCAGATAAAAACTTTAATCCACACCACAAAACTTCAATGATAAGCAAATAGCCAAACTTTATATCTTTTATCGAGTGAAATTATATTGCCATGACACATTATTCTTTCGTCTCTCATTGGTCGGATTAATGGTTAATACCTCCTTAAATTCCCAAAGCAAAGTGGTGTATATTTTCTATTATTTGCATAATGAGTTTTATCAGAAAACTCACTCTCCGTTGCTATTATTAATTAAATTTGGCATAATTAGTATTTTAAAAAACGCTAGATACTAGTTAAACAGTTAAAGCTTTAAAAAGTTTAAGTGAGTTTGGCGGTGGCTTAGGCGGATTTATATTTTTTAAATTTTTTATTATTTATACATAAAAATATAATTTCAACGAAAACATAAATTATAAAATATTAAAAAAATATAATTTAGAGCATGTTTTAAAATTGAAAATGAGACTTTTATTGTGAGAACACTTTTATGTACTTTTATTTTACCAACTAAGTTATTTTTAGTATGTTAAAAATATTAAACTATAATTATTACAGATATCGATATCTTAAAATATTGAATTCAGGCGTCGTCTAAGCGGAAAAAATCGGGTTGGGGCGGGGCCTAAACGGAACTAAGCGGGATTTTTTTTGTCCAATTATTAATTTGTGGAAACACAAGTCCTCTTTGGTCTAATTGCAGGAGCTGACAGCAATTAGACACACACTTAGCTTTGTTCATTCAATGAACCGTGATCAAATTGAAGATTGAACAAAAATAGTGTATCTAACTACAAGGAAAAATAGAATCGAGATAAGTAAAACTCTCATAATTATTTCTCCTAAATAGTCCATTGAATGATTACGGCATATATTGTTAATTCAGCGCACACCCCTTCAAGGTGTAACTAGATTCTTGGATGATAACCGGCTTTCTCAACAATGTTTTATGATTTACTGAAATAATTTAGTCAGGAGGGCGGGCATGTTTTATTATTCAATACTAATCGCCCCTCTCCACAAACATATATATATTTGATTGAAGTTGCAAAATCCAATTACGTGCTGCTGTTTGTGGTTATATATGGCTTACAACTAAAAGGCCTTACTTCAGACCAAATTCTTTTCTTTTCATTATTAACGTTGTTTGGATTCAAAACTTTTATGGTATTAATTGATTTGTGGAAATACAAATATGTATTGACCTAACTACAGGAGCCAATAGTAATTATAATTTTGCACAATTGACTGTATTCATTCTATAGAAGTAAAAGTTCAGCCGGTAATGCAACTTCAATTCAGCCAAGGCGCTGGGAAAGGAAGGCTCGGATTTGAAAGCAGTTTGGGCGCATGAGCTTATGTTTTAACATACTTTCGGAAAAGATATCGAGATCAATATACTACAATCATGGATATGAAAACTTAGATAAGTAAAATACTTTTTACTTTCAATATGCTTATGTAAAAAGGCGTGCCGTGTTATTCTTCTTATTTGTGATATCGGCCAGAAATTTATAATTGAAGTATTGTTCGCGTTTATATCATTGGAAATCATGAGGTAAGTATTGGGCAGCAAACATTATTTGTTCCATGTCTGATGGATCAGATTAGTTCTATAATTGACTTACCTCAATCTACGATACTTAATTTGCTTGACAATTGCAACATATGATTTCATATCCGAAGCTATTCCTTTTAAGTTACAGGGAAGAGCTCTCAAAGCGTCGGCTTCTTTTGAATCTAGACATTATTTTTTATCCCACGACTCTTTTATATCACTAAAAAAAACCGGACTTTTGGGGACAACTTAAATTGTCCCCAAAAGTATGAAAAATCGTCCTTTAAACTTTAGGAGAGGGCATTTTCGTCCTCATCGCCTCTGTACCCGAAAGTATAGGGGACGAAAAACAGGTTTTCGTCCCTATTTTTAAGAACGATATCCGCTTCTAAAAATATGGACGGATTTCGTCCCAAAAAAGAGAGAAGATTGACGTCCCTATTATTAAAAGACGACTTTTGTCCCTACTTTTGGAAACGATTATTTATCTCTAAAAATTGGCACAAGTGTCGTCTTTATATAAAGAAGAAGGCGTGCATCCCTCATTAGAAGACGATTAATTGTCTTTAAAGAAAGGACCCCATGATAAGTAGACAAATTTCGTCCATGAAAAAACTGAAGAAAAGAAATAATATTTGGATTGAAGGGAGCTATAGATTTAGACATATTCAAAGTACTCTGTAGATTCATCTATATCATCAATAGAGTTCTCAAAAAAAGGATTCATGTACTGCACAAATAGAAACTATAAGTATAAATCAATAGAAAAAACACTACAAACCTAAATTCTGAATCTCATAGAGAACCGAGCATAACTTAAGCGATATCTCTATATAACCAAAACTAAAATTTTAAAATCCACAACACTCAACATCAAATACGGATAAAATATGTAAAGGATGCACAAAAATACTTAAAAGAAATTATGTATAAAGAACTCATGATTCGTGTTCAAAAGGAGTAGATATGATAGAAAATAAATATACCACAAAACTTGCTCTAGATATACCAATATAATTGACAACCATGTGTCAAAAAGAATTGCAAGCTTATTTAAGTACATATTATTAACAAATATGATGCACACCTTGATTTTCTGAACTGTAAACTTCCATGCTCAAATGTTTATGAAAAGCTGCTGACTTTGAATTTTCAGACTTTGCTGCATTCCTTAAACCTATCACACTTGCTAACACCACCAAGACTTCAACAACATAATAGCAAGACCAAATGCACCATAGAAGCTTCAGTGTTCCAACAAGCAGTAGTAAGAAATTTGAAAAGTGAAATCATAATAAAGACATAAAACTTGAGGATTCAACTAAAATCTAAAATTGCACCTGAAATGCTCCATAATGAAAAGGCTGATAATTCTATTGGATCATACTAGAATTTGTTTGAACTGCATGATCCCCTAAAAAAAATTAGCCCAAATTAAATAACAGAAAATTAGCATAGGCTATAGTTCCAACCATACTCGAAGAATAATGTACAAGGTTTTATAACATGAAACATAATTTGCTATTAGTGTTATTAAAGGGTTATATCATGATTTCAAACTGATAAAAGTTCCTATCAATCAATGGTTATTCTAAGAGGCAAAAAAATTGCATATATTTTCTAAACTAATTTCCTTCAATATCGTATATTAGAATCATCAAACAAATTGATAGGCCTATATTAAACTAAACAATTGTTGACATTCTATTTAGGACATTGTTGATTATTGCTAATAATGAACAAAAGATGCAAGGAAAAGTTATATTCACTTGAAGAAAATGAAATGAAATATCATTTGTTAACATAAACTAGAAATATAAACTAATATATACGCACACAGTTCATTCATAGACCAAAAGATTTCTTGCATGTAGGGGAACAACTATCTGATCTCATCAAAATATATATATATATATCACAAAGCAACAATGGATGTTCAAAACCAATTTTAAAACAGAGCCTTGATATGTATCTAGCCTTCATTTCATTCATCCTCATCCATAATTGGCACATGTGTTGTGCAAGAGTTCACATTCTATGTATTCATAAGAGCCCTTTAACAATTTCTGTTACTGGCACTATGAAAAACAATGGGTGATAAGATAGTTTATGCAACACACACATACCAAAGGTACTGATAAACTAACAAACTTAGGACAAATAGAAAAGACAAACTAATAATAGTTAACTTCTGTCATGGTCAGCTGACATATAACAGAGCTATTAAAAATAGGATAGAACTATGAACTGAAAATTTCGATCAAGCCATATTGCCAAAACACTACCATAACCAAGCAACAACAATTTGCAGATCAACTTTATGATCAGTTGATCACACAATCAAGTCAAAACCAAAGAACTAAAGTAAAACGAGAAATAACTGACCTTCCCTAGCCCACATGTGCAACAAACTCTTCAAAATTAGTAAGTTCAACCCGATATTTGGATCTTCTACCGAGTAGTGTACATCTTGGCAAACCTAGAGATAAACGTGGAAAATCAGAGTCACTTGGTGATTTCAAAATTAAGTTTAACCCGATATTTGGATCTTCTACCAAGTAGTGTACATCTTCGCAAACCGAGAGATAAACGTGGAAAATCATAGTCACTTTGTGAACAATAACTTTACATTTTCTACTTCTTAAGTGGAGACTACAATTACTAAAGACACACATACTGGAAACCTTAGTTTGAATATCCATTGTATGCATTTCAATTCTTGTTGTACTTGTTGCTGATTAAGCATGAACTTAAGTAAATGCAATTGAATTGAACTCTATAAAAAATAAGATTTCCAAATAATCTTTCAAGCATCAATGAGGAGTGTCCATGCCAATATTTGTGAAACCAAAGATAACACATTTATAAAGGAAATCAACATTGTCAAAACATTACCGAATACCAAATTCTCCAATGCCAATAGAAAACCTAAGAAGCAAAGCCCAAAAATTATGAAACGAATTGCAATAATAAACTTAAAGCTAGAATTTGGTTTGATTTTAGCAGGGGCTAATCTTTGCCTCTACACATAAACCTCAAAGTGTAAACAAAGATATAATTGAAGACTTTTATCACGTAATTGGAAACTTACTAAACAATTGAAAACTCTACAGAGTCTTGCCAAATTACAAACTATAACCAAATGTCTATATTAAACAAATTATTAGTAATTATTAAGGAAAACTGAGGAAGTGGAGAAAACTAACTTGTAGCAGTTTTAGATCTGAGCGATGGTGACCGGGAGTGGAAATGGAATCAACAACGGCCTAGGCTGCAATAGCTAGAGAAAAAATCGTGGCAACTAGAAAAGAGATGAGATGTGAAGACAAGCAGCAACATCAGCCATTGTTAATAAGTTGCAGGCTGTAGCGAAGGCTAGATGAAACAGAGGAGCAAATATTTTTCAGGGCAGAGGTTGGGCAGCCGACCTCCTCTACTTCCCCTAGATCCGCCATTAACAACAATGAATGTCAAATCGATGATAGCATAAATTTACGGCCATGTATTGTCTAAAAATAGGAGAATCATAATCAAATACATTGTATAAAAACAACATCACTCCATTAGGGTAATACACATCAAAATTTTAGGCCCCCATAGCTAATACACCCCACTTCCTTCTTACATAATTTATACTTTAAGCATTACCCAACATATTAGGGATTTGAATTAACAGGATTAAAATTGAAAAATGAACCTTAATAAAGGAGTGAGGACGTCGTAGACAATGATCAGGAACGGGAGCAAGCATGGACCTGTAGGTGGAATCAAAGTGATACTCGAGATAGAAGAGATTTGAATGATTCCAAGACGCTGTGAAATTGATAGTTCAATATGTGAGTTTAGGAATTAAGGATTTGAGGTTTGAACTGAATCCAGATGAAATTGATACTCTGATCTCCCGATGAAAACCATACTCTAGATGATTTTGGGTTTAACTTGATCAAGCGATCGATACTCTGATCTCCTGATAATTTTATATGTGAGATTGAGATAAACTATTTACCGAAAGTCTGAAGGTGAAGGATGAGGAAGATGATTTTGGGGCGAATAACAATATTTTGTTCGACCAAAGAAAATAGGGTACACTGTATAACATAAATTCATTCCAATCTGTCAATAAAATATATAATTAATATATTTCATTTTTATTTAAAACTAAGCTGTCCCCTATTCAAAATAACTAATGAATTGGGCGCCATATATAGAATTGTCTCCTATATCAATTTTGTAATAGCAATCAAAGACATTATAAGCAAGTTGTCCCTACCTTTTTGTCCTCAAAAATCATTTTTTTGGTAGTGTATATTGGATAAATGGCTTAAAAGTGCTTATACGACTAACCATTCGATTTTGGCGGTGTAGATTCAAAGAAATAGAGCAACCTCTCAAGTTATCTAAAATCTCAATTGAGTGTGGATCAACTATGATCGTTAAATCACATAGTGGAGAGCTTAAAAGCCTTTCTTGAGAACTCTTTCAGCTTTTTTTTGCATAGCTTGTGAAGGTTCAGGTTCATGAGAAGGATCACATTGTTATATGGCATGGTTTCAAGATAAGTATATAAATATATGTCCAAATGACGCATCATCGAGAGCGTATGTTAACAACTTCAACAAATTTCGCACAACCAATCGACGCCAGATAAGTTCATACATTATTAATTTCGATCGAAGTATTAGCTCTAGTTGGGATCTAATCCTTTTATATTGAGTTTAATTTCATCATTTTTATACATGATTATATTTCATGATTAAGGTTATAGTGCCAAATCATGCCCTTCATTCGGCAGGGGCATAATTTTCAAGGGTAAATATTTCTAATGAGTTGCAGGTCGAATCGCATAAAACCCCCTTATTCATCTCGCTTTTATTCAACCTGGTACACTCAATCCTCTTATTTATTTGCTAAATATATTATTGGCAGGTGAGAAGAGTGTATGTTCTTTCCATCTGCTTCTGCTTTCAATTTTGAAAGACGGTGAGATTTTCCTTAGTGATATTTTTGGCATGAGTTAACTAATTCTTTAAACAAGAAATAGGTGTTTAGATCTGTCACTGGAAGTTAGCTCTTTTATATGATTTCTCAAAAAATAATAATATGGTTGTCCTTCCTAATCCTTTAAAGTGGAATCCGCATTCATCTATAGTTCAATTTAATTTATCAAATCCTTATGATGACATGGTGTCATGACCATGGATTTCTGTTTATAACCTATCGCAAAACGCTTTTGGAGATTTTGAAAAGGGTGCTTTGGACCATTACAAATCCATGAATTTATTATTCACCTGCAGACTTTTGAAACTGCTGCAAGTAATAAAGCTTTATAGTTTGGCACAGTATTAGGATAATTCTAACTTATGCCATCTTTTGAGAAAGATAACTATGCTTAGTGTTGCACAATTTGTTGACACATACATGACTCTGCTTTACAGTCAATTCTTAAAAAGAAATTATATTAATAATGACCATTTGATTCTGCATGATATTATCTTGGGTATTTGAGCATAAAAAAATTGAATATTATTTTAGTACTGATGTACTTTGTGTATCTGAGTTAAATTAGTTGAAGGCCCAAAGAAATTAGTTAAATCAATGTGAGTTTGGGATATTCAGGTTGTTTTCTATTTTGAGGAAAAACAAGATCATCTTTGTATATCCTGCTTATATGAGTATGACTAACCACTTGAACAAGGTGTTTTTCTGTGTCAAGTTTGATAAACTCGCAATTTAATGGCGTATCTACAAATAAAGAGAGCACGCCTCAATATAACAATGGATTTCGGCAAAGTTAGATAGAGAGCACATGCAATTACAGACAACTTACGAGATAACCAATACATTGATCAATTCAAAGCAATCGCATATATTCCTCTAAGTGACGTCTTCGAAATATGCTAGAGCAAAAGTATAGGTTTCACATTCCTTTTTATCAAGCAACAATAGAGCATCGTCCTCTTTAACTTAAGTTATTAATTATTTCTCATAATAATTGTTTCCAATATATGCAAGTTTATTTTGGATTTTTTCATTACTTTTAATTTTATTCCCGGTCAAATTGCAACTATTTTGGCATTCTCCCTTTTGTTGAGCTAAAATTTCAGGTGCAATTCTAAAAGGCAAACAAAGCTCGACTAAGATTATCCAAATATTCAATTTGACAATGAGAAAATGGAGAGACATTGTGTTGCCCAGATGAAGCAATGGAAAATTGACAAGCTCAGTTTATCCGATTATTCAATATGGCAATAAATATATATTAGATTATTTGCTTGTTGATATTACTAATGAGAATTTTTCATTGAGTTATTTAGGCTAGATGATAATTCTTTTCTTTGTTTAGCTTGAGGAAAGTGCAGATTGAATGAGAATATTGAATCCTGCAACAAAGAAAGAAAGTTGTTTCGATTGATATAAGATTGAGGCGCGATATAAGACCTCCGGCATATCTAAAGACCTTAGCTACTAAGGCGCATATAAGACCGAGGCGCGATATAAGACCTCTGGCATATCTAAAGACCGTAGCTACTAAGGCGCATATAAGACTCAGTCGCAATATAAGACCTCCGGCATATCCAAAAGACCTTAGCCACTAAGGCACATATGAATACGAGGCGTCTACATAAGACCTCAATTATTACTCATAGTAATGAGGCATCTACATAAGACCTCAATTATTGGAAGTATGTATAAGCCCAAGGCATGAAGTAAGACCTTAGCAAAATTTCTAAGACTGTCTTCAAGGTTGGCACATTATATAAGCCCAAGGCATGGAGTAAGACCTTGGCAAAATCCTAAGACCACCTTCTAGGCCGGCACATCACATTTTCTCAAGGCATATAGTAAGACTTTGGCAAAATCTAAGTATATATAAGCCCAAGGCGTGAGACCTTGACAAAAATCTAAGACCGCCTCCGAGGGCGGCTCATCATATTTTCCTTGGAGATAACAAAATAAGATCAAGGCAGTATAAGACCTCCAACGCATTAAAAGTCCTTAGTTTATACTAGGGCACATTTAAAACCTTAGCTAAAACTAAGAAATAAATATTTCAAGCAGTGGTAAGACCTGAATTAAAATAAAGCCACAAAGGCTACTGGTTAAAAGTAAGACCGGCAGAAAGGCTAAGTTTGACAAAATACTTAGCCAAATTTATCTTAGGCAATATATAAGGCCTAAAATATAAACAAAATATCCAGGCGGCAAAACATAAGACCGTTGGAAGCAACATCGACTTAAAGCTTTATAGCACAATTTGATAGCAAAAAAATTAGACCGTCTCGAATTCTACTTGGTGTATAATCCTAAGTATAAAATAAAATTCTTAGTTAAAACTAAGGAACAATAAATTCAGGCAGCCATAAGACCTGAATAACAGCTTCAAAAACCCAATTAAAAATATAAGACTGGTAACAAAACCTAAGTCAAAATTCTTAATAGGCAAAGCATAAGACCTATACAGTCATCTAGATGGCAACTAGATATAAGGCAAAATGTAAGACCTTGAATATAGAGATAACAAATGGCAAAGTACGAGATGAAATACTAACTACCCCTCATTTGTCTGAGGATCATCACTTAGCTTTTGATGAACTGACTGGAGGATCTCATGATCTCCCCTTAGCTTCAAGCTCGCCCTTAGCTTTCTTAACCCAGTCCTTCACAGTCTTAACCTTATCTTAGAGTCACCGGTTCAACTTTTGAGTAGCTTCCAGTTGGACACTAGTTGTATCCTTATAATGCACTCAGTTATACAAATTAGGCGCTTGAGACATCACCTATAAAATGAAGCATAGTTGACATTAACAAAAGGGATATCCTACCAGTACAAAGGCCCCAAAGGGTTTTGCAAGCCTGAGAAGCAGCCTCAAACATTTAAATAGCGAAAATCTTCAAGTCCTTGCTTTAATTAGGCCACCTTGTGTCTAGGAGGTAGGGTCAAATTTAGTGCCTTTTGAACCGTAATTGAAGAAATAGAAGCCAATAGTCGGTTAGATCATCCAGATCCTTATTCAGCTGAGAAGGAGAAGAAACAAACTCTCGACTATAAGAAGATTCCGGCTGAAGAATAAAGACAATCTCAATCGCTGCTTGAAATAGAAAGGCGATATTAGCATAAAGAGAACCCTAATATACAATGAATGAACATCATTACCTCAACAATAATCTTGTGCTTCTTCCTTCGTTGCTCATTTGTAGCAGCCCCGGCCTTTTTTAGCCAATTACAGGAACTCACACATCTCAAGATAAACTTCAATGGCTAGAAATAGGTTACGGAAGAACTCTGACAATATTAAAATGCGTACATTACAAAGATAATTTGAAATACCAAATAAAATATCAACAATTCATCAAGGCATTCGAAGTTAAGCGAAGAACATAGCGGCAACCCAACAACAATAAGGCATAAACATAAATGCAAGAAGAGAATTAAAGATTAAAAGAGCATAGCAAACTTACTTGCTGAAGAAAAAGGAAGAGCTTTGAGTCGCCGAAAATCACCTCAAGCAGGTGCTAGAAGACCCTCACCAGAAATCACCTTAATCAGCTTTAGAAGAAATAAAAGAGTAAAAAAATTTAAAGGCCGGCTCAAAATTCAAAAATTTCAACTATCGCTAAACCATATGAAGAAACATGAACCTCTCTGAAAAGTTCCAACAAATGAAAGACACAAGCTTCTCCAAGAAGTTTTGAGTAACGAAAGAATATGGATGAGCCACGTAGCTCGTTACTTCCGCCAAATCCGCGTAAAAATCAAGCGGGATTCTATGCCAGAAGTCCTAAAGAACTTCTCACACTTGTGGGGGGGTTTCTGATAACTTTGTAAAATATAGGTACCCATCTCGGATAAGGAGATCGAGTTAATATGAGCTGGCTGGCTCATGCCCTTGAGAAAGGACAACAATCGTTTAGTCCAAGGGACCTGGCTCGGATAATATTCCAGTCGATCTCATTAGGATAATCTAGAGGCATGTGGCATATCAATGCCTGAGGTGGACATGATCTCGAGCCGGCCATGACCGGCTGAATAGAAATTTCGCTCCACACTAATAAGTAGAATCCTACTAGGATTCCCACTCCTATATTCCCTCTTGCAAGGTAGATAAATCCTAATATATCTGATTCAAGCATCAGATAACTATAGAGGAGTTATAATATTATCATAATTTAGACTCCCTCTCCCAATCTAACTGGGATACTTCAAATGCCTATATAAAGGCCCCCTAGTCAGGTTAAAGGTAGATCAATCTCACACTAATAACTATTATTTATTCTTAAAATCCTTACTGACTTAGGCATCAGAGGGTCCCCCATAGGGCAACCACCGATCGCCCCTAAGTTCGTGTCCATTTTACAGGTTCATTATTTAAGGGTTGAAGCTGCGATACAAGAAGATCTATTCTGAAATATCGATATTCAGGTATTATATTTTCAGCTGATAACGTGTTTGATAGGAGCTTGAACCGATGATTTACACCCAAACCAAAATAATCTCTAAATCCCCATTAAGATATCATTAAAATTCAAAAATCTCGCTTTGACCCCTTTAACTCGTGTTTGGCAGTCTTTCAGGCTTGTGCGCCCGCTGGCAGTCAGCTTTTTAAAAGCTGATGCCGCCAGCGGCATCGCCCTATGCCGCCGGTAGTATCACCCATATCGCCGGTGGTATGGCCAAATCGGGCTCTATAGACAGCTTTCATATTCTTCCCTAGGACAGTCTCTTTTTTGCCATTTCGATGAAAATGGCTGAAAGGTCTCAAAGACCACCCCAATTGACCTATAAAAACACACCTTAGGTTTCAAAGATAGAGGAGAACACAAGAACAATCTGAAATTAGAATTTACGGAATTCTAGAGTGAGAAAGTAGTTCTAGTGAGATAAGAATTAAAAAAGGTAAGAAAAAGGATCTCAATCCATTTCTCCTAGTTTTTCTTCTTTGAACTCTCTAATTGTGAGCTTAAGATCAGTAGACATTAAGTTAAAATCAATCTAAATAGGAACTTAGAAACTTAAGTACCCAATTCACTACCAATTCATCATTACAAGCTCCCCGGAGGTGTTCCTTGGTTCACAAAGAGGTGGATTCAAGGCCCCGAGGTAAAAATCCTGAGTCTCAAAGCTCTTTGGCATTAATATTGCTAGTTTGTGCTGATTCTTGTTGATTTACGTTCGTTTTTGGGTTTTTGGTCATTTTTTGACCGTTACCTGCTGCTGCTGCAAGAAATTGAAGTCGCCGGAGACATGTGATGTCGCCGGAGACATGTGATGTCGCCGGAGAGATGTGATGTCGCCGGAGAGATGTGATGTCGCCGGAGACATGTGATGTCACCGGCGGTATCACTTATATCACTAGAGACATCGCTGATACCACTAGCGACATCACATTCCCTAGAGGCCTCACTTTCTTATAGGACCCTTTCTTTATGGTACAAAGAAAGCCATGCAACCTGCCTACAGACTCATGCCTTTAGTGACATCATTGATGTCACCGGCGGCATCAGCCATGTCGCTGGCGGCATGACCTTCTGCAGAGCTGTTTTATTTTGTTCATTTTCGACCTAGTTTATTTTCCGAAGCTAGGATACACAGTGCAACGATGGAGGTCCAAAACCTTCTAAAAACAGACCTCACCCCATACCATATGGCATTTTTACTAATAATCCGGATAAAATAGCAATCGAGTCTAAAATTTAGTTAAAAACGGAATTTTCCTCAAACACCGTTCAAATCTCATTTTAGCCATCCAACCGGGCTTCATAACGATATAAATATTTATGCCATGTTCACGCTAACTCGAGTCTTATTTGGTTTGCTAACTATACATGATTCGTGATATATCTCGCACAACGTGCCATATCTGTGCTAACCGTTTTGTGCAGGTAGATTTAGGTTAGATGCATGTCTAGGCCTTTGGGTATTTCATTTATCGCATAGAAAAATGTATAGGATTTGAAAGCCCTGTAATAATTTCAATTTCTACATTTACTTTTGGATGACTGTAATAATTTATTTATCGCTTCGATGCTTGATAAATGCGATAACAATATAATAACCGAAAACACAAATAAGTAGGATGGATTGAATCGATTAAGAAAGAATGAAGTATTTTAACTTGGCCTAATGAAAAATAGATAACATCATCCGAACTCAGAATCTCTACTTAAGGTACGGTCTACGACCTGGTGGGAAAAATCGTATCAAAATTTCCCGGTTGAGCTTAACCGGGTGGTGACTCTATTTACGTACGGGATTTTGATCTCGTATTCTTTAACACCTAAATTGGACTTAAACCCAACTTCAACATCAGTGCTTTCATCACGCCTAAAATCAGCATCAATCCTTCGATACGCTTCACAGCCCCAATTATATTTTCCCCCCATGCGACGCATCTCACAAGGCCGCGCCAGGCGGGGAAAAGGTCATCTGCTCACAAGGACCACGCAAGTCGTTCAAAATTGAGTCCACAAGTTCTTCTTCCGAAAATGAATCTTGCAACAAAGTAAGGCGATCAACAAGCATTTTAGCTCGTTGCAAATGCTCAGAAATAGTTTCACTATTTGATTTAACAAGCGAATGTAGCTGATTCTTGATTTTACGAGCCTGAGATTTCAACTCGGATGCATAAGCCTGTTCAAGATTTAACCAGACTTGTCTAGCGGTACGACCTCCAATCGCTTGAGGCAATAGAGACGGCGATATTGAGTTAAAAATACAAGATAAAACCTATTGATGATGTTGAAACCATGATTGATAGGCCGGAATTGGTAGGCTGTCGGCGAGTTTTTCAGCTAGGGTTACACCGGTTCCATCAACGTGGGTAAAGAGACCACACACATCAATCATGGTGCTTATTAGGGTTCTCCACAAAACGAAATTGGAGGAATCTAGCTTCAGTGGCAGTTGGTGTATTATTAAGGGAATTGCGACAGAGGTTTCATTCGAGGGAACAACAACGTCAGACACAATACCTGATGAGGCGGCTCCGATAGCCATAGTCGGCGGCAGTATCACTAAAGAAGGAAGGGAGGTCGATCAAAAAAGGTGGGTGGTGGCTAGCCCTTGGCAACTGATACCAAGATAAACGTATGATTTTGGAGTGCACACCTCGACCGAGGTAGTGATTGTGTATATATATAATTAGGGTAATACAAAGTTACATAAAGGTCCCTTACTAATTAAATACAAATTATATACACATATAATATATTATTATATCTATCAAACACTCTCGAGGCTCATAAATTCTAGCATGTAACTTGTTTTCTTGCATCTAAAATAAATATGTTATTTCATAAAAAAATATGTTATTTTTTTAATGAAAGTAGAGGCCGGAGAACCGGGCTCAAGTATTATAAAATAAAAAGAAAAAAAGAAAAGAAAAGCAGAAAAAATAGCAAAAGTAAAACAGCCATTAAGGCAAAAGAAAAAGAAAACTATAAACTAAGGGAATACTTCAGAGGAGATTTACGCTCTCGTTAAGCTTGTTCTCTGCTAGCAGCGGACTGTTTTATCTTTCTTGGATATCGAGGAATAGTATCGCCTTCATCTATCTCACGCCCACTCCAAAAGCTTTCAAAAGAAGAAGTTGAATATTCTTGCCTAACAGGTGTAACCTGCTTGGCCTTATTTTTGAATCTTATCTCTTCTCGTTCCGCAAAATCAGCCCAAGAGCCTAGAACACCTCTCTTATGCTGAGAATAGTCTGAATCGGAATCCATAACATCATCCTCTTCTTGCGAATCAACCCCATCATCTCTGCCTCGGTCCCATCGCATCCCCTCTACGTTTGGTAAGAAAATTACCCATTCCAACCGAAAACATTGCAACTTATCACGAACTGACATGCCACCGTTACCGGGGAAATCCCGACATCAAACCCCTCCACATTCTCGGTCCCATCGCATATCCGAAAAAAATATGTCATTGCTAAGTGTAGTGCTTTCAACATCAATCACGTATATAGGATCATATTTAACTCTATATAATCGACAGGTAGATTGGCATCCATCATTTATCCATAGAAAGTACGAAAAAAAACAATAACGGAAAGGCCAAACCACTCGCTCCAGCCAGGAACTACGTTTCAATTAGTTAGCATTAATGTCACTGCTTTTAATTCTATTTCAAGCAGATATACGCATTGTGTGGAAAATGTACATATTTAGTTAATGCGACAAGACTCTTCAACAAAACAATTAATTAGTCGGGTAGACATAACAATACACACCAACTAATATATTGTTGAGTGGTGTCTGTGAGACCCACTGATTAATTAAAAAAAATTAAAAAAAAAGGAGGTAGGTCGGTAAGAAATATTTTCAAAAAGTGTACAGTAAAATTACTGTGCATAATTCGGCCATACGCGTTTTGAATCTCCTATAAATAGAGGAGGGTTTTGCTCATTTGAAGAGCAGACCAACACAGAGAGTAAGAGAGAAGAAACACAGATAAAAATGTAATCTGTGTAGAGAGCCTTAGAAAAAGGGTTTCTAAGAGCTGGGTAAGAGAGAAAATAGTGAGGTTTTGGGAAACACTTGAGTGCCACTATTTTGTAATCTCTTGGCGTACCTACTATTATTTTATAGTGGAAGAATTATTCGGAGTTGGTCCCGTGGTTTTTCCCTAATTCATTTGGGGTTTCCACGTAAAAATCTGTGTGTCTTTTATTCTGCTGATATTCTTTTTTCTCGTAATCTATTATTGGGCCTAACAAGTGGTATCAGAGCCGAAGGTTGTTTTATCAGTAAAATCCGTGGATATATTTTTCAAAAATAAATATACGACGACGACGAGAAAATTACGGGGAATCCGGTGGCGCAATCCGTTCAAAAAATGGTCGCACATAGGCAATTTGGATGAATAGTAAAATAGTAAGCTGAGCAATAGTATTCATATATAATAACTATTCATATTCAGCCATTGAATATTATTATGTAAGTATACGGGCATACTGTTACTATTCCAATATACAAGTATTATTTGGGTATATGGTACTATTCACATATAGTCACTATTTATGTGAATAGTGAAATTTGTGAATAGTAAAATTTTGCCATTTTTAAAGTTTCGACATGGCGAATGACGGTGTAATGATGAAATTGACGGATACAAATTATTCAATGTGGAAATCCAGAATGGAGGACTACCTCAATTGCAAAGATTTGTATGATCCAATTGAGGGTGACGACGCAAAGCCGGAGGATATGAAAGATCAGCAGTGGATAAAGTTGAAGAAGCAGACATTGGGTACAGTTCGCCAATGGATAGATGCTAGCCTGTACAACCACGTGAGGAACGAAACAGATCCCAAAGTTCTCTGAAAGAAGCTAGAGGATATGTACGAGGCTAAAAATGCTCAAGGAAAAGTGTTCATGATTCGCAAAGTCATGAACTTGAAACTGACAGAGGGACGATCAATCACACAACACCTGAACGACTTTGAAGGATTCATAAGTGAGTTAGCAGTCACCGGTATGTCCTTGGATGATGAGATGCAAGCATGTCTTTTGATGGGAACTCTACCAGATAGCTGGGATACTCTTGTTGTATCACTGAGTAACTAGCTCCAAATGGTGTGGTAACAATGTCTATGGTAAAGAATAGCCTACTTAATGAAGAACTTCGTAGAAGAGACGTTGCTAGTACCAGTTCACAAGCCCTTATCCTGGAAAATAGGGGCCGAAGTAAGAGTAGAGGTCGAAGGAATGGAAAATCGAAAGATAGATCCAAGTCCCAGGAGAAGAGGTCATGCTACCACTGTGGAAATCAGGGTTATCTCAAAAGGAACTTCCGTTTTCTTAAACGAGAGAATGCAAACCGAAGTCATGATGATGACAAAAACACATCTGCTGCAGTCACAATAGAAGATGGAGAGGTGGCTTTAGTATCTCATGATGCAGATTGTTGTCATGTTGGAGATGCAGATACCGAGTGGATTGTGGATTATGGTGCCTCATACCACTGTATTCCAAAAAGGGAATACTTCTCAACCTATAAAGCGGGCGATTATGGTACTATTAAAATGGAAAATAATAGTGTGTCGCAAATGGTGGGAATCGGCGATATCTGCGTGAAGACAAGTGTCGGATGCACATTAACACTTAAAAATGTGTGACACGTTCCAGATCTTCGGTTGAACTTATTGTCTGTTAGTGTATTGGACAAGGAAGGTTATCACAATCATACAGGCGATGGAAATTGGAAACTCACCAAAGGATCATTGGTGGTGGCGAAAGGAAGATTGTATTGCTCGCTATACAAAACACAAGCAATAGTATGTGCTGGTCAACTGAATACAGTTAGAGATGATGCTTCACCAAATTTGTGGCATAGGCGACTGGCGCATGTTAGTGAGAAAGGGTTGAATATACTGGCTAAGAAGTCCCTCATCCCATTAGCCAAAGGAAAAATTATCCCATGTGATCACTGTTTATCTGGGAAGCAACATCGAGTTTCATTTCAGAAAAGCTCTAGAAGGAGAAATAATAAGTTAGAGTTGGTACACTCTGACGTTAGTGGTCCCATGGATACAGAATTCATTGGAGGAAGGAGCCGAGATGTTGTATTTCATGAGAATGATATCATCAGTGAAAGATCTACAAGTGATAGTGTTATCGATATTACACCAAAGAGCATTCTATCAGATGATGCCACAGAAAGAAGAATGCATCAATTAGAACAAGATGGAGAAGAAGAGCCAGTTATGAGGGATCAAAATACGATTGTAGATGAAGATATAAATGAAGAGGGTATTGAGCAGGGGGAGCCAGAGAACCCCATTCTACCAGAAGAAGAACCTCAATTAAGGAGGTCAATCAGAGAATGCCAACCATCTACAAAATACTCCAGTTCTGATTATATTTTAATCACTGATGAGGGGAGCCTAAAAGCTTCCAAGATGTGCAATCTTGTAACGATAAAGATTATTGGATGAAGGCCATGCAAGAGGAGATGAATTCTTTGAAGAAGAATGACACGTACGAGCTGGTGAAACTTCCTAAAGGGAAGAGAACACTCAAGAACAAATGGGTGTACAAGCTGAAGAAAGATGATGGAGACCTAGTGAGATATAAAGCTCGATTGGTTAAAGGCTTTACTCAAAAGAAAGGTATCGACTTTGACGAGATTTTTTCACCAGTTGTGAAAATGAGTTCAATTCGAGTTATGTTAGGTCGTACTAAAAGAAAAGTTTGACCAGTGCGTTGAAGCAACCGAGATGGAGAGTCCCACAATGTAGTTGGGAGGGGGAGATTTGTTGAGTGGTGTCCCTCTTATTGTGGGACCCACTGATTAATTAAAAAAAAAAAAAATAGGAGGCAGGTCGGCAAGAAATATTTTCAAAAAGTGCACAGTAAAATTACTGTGCACAATTCGGCCATGCGCGTTTTGAATCTCCTATAAATAGAGGAGGGTTATGCTCATTTGAAGTGTAGACCAACACAGAGAGTAATAGAGAAGAAACACAGATAAAAATGTAATCTGTGTAGAGAGCCTTAGGGAAAGGGTTCCTAAGAGCTGGGTAAGAGAGAAAATAGTGAGGTTTTGGGAAACACTTGAGTGCCACTATTTTGTAATCTCTTGGTGTACCTACTATTATTTTATAGTGGAAGAATTATTCGGAGTTGGTCCCGTGGTTTTTCCCTAATTCATTTGGGGTTTCCACGTAAAAATCTGTGTGTCTTTTATTCCGCTGATATTCTTTTTTCTCGTAATCTATCATTGGGCCTAACAAGTGGTATCAGAGCCGAAGGTTGTTTTATCAGTAAAATTCGTGGATATATTTTTCAAAAATAAATATACCACGACGACGAGAAAATTACAGGGAATCCGGTGGCGCAATCCGTTCGAAAAATCATCGCACATAGGTAATTTGGATGAATAGTAAAATAGTAACTTGAGTAATAGTTTTTGTATATAATAACTATTCATATTCGACCATCTTTTATGAATAGTATTATGTAAGAATACGGTCATACTATTACTATTCTAATATACAAGTATTATTTGGGTATACGGTACTATTCACATATAGTCACTATTTATGTGAATAGTGAAATTCGTGAATAGTAAAATTTTGCCATTTTTAAAGTTTCGACATGGCGAATGACGGTGTAATGATGAAATTGACGGATACAAATTATTCAATGTGGAAATCCAGAATGGAGGACTACCTCAATTGCAAAGATTTGTATGATCCAATTGAGGGTGACGACGCAAAGCCGGAGGATATGAAAGATCAGCAGTGGATAAAGTTGAAGAAGCAGACATTGGGTACAGTTCGCCAATGGATAGATGCTAGCCTGTACAACCACGTGAGGAACGAAACAGATCCCAAAGTTCTCTGGAAGAAGCTAGAGGATATGTACGAGGCTAAAAATGCTCAAGGAAAAGTGTTCATGATTCGCAAAGTCATGAACTTGAAACTGACAGAGGGACGATCAATCACACAACACCTGAACGACTTTGAAGGATTCATAAGTGAGTTAGCAGTCACCGGTATGTCCTTGGATGATGAGATGCAAGCATGTCTTTTGATGGGAACTCTACCAGATAGCTGGGATACTCTTGTTGTATCACTGAGTAACTCAGCTCCAAATGGTGTGGTAACAATGTCTATGGTAAAGAATAGCCTACTTAATGAAGAACTTCGTAGAAGAGACATTGCCAATACCAGTTCACAAGCCCTTATCCCGGAAAATAGGGGCCGAAGTAAGAGTAGAGGTCGAGGGAATGGAAAATCGAAAGATAGATCCAAGTCCCAGGAGAAGAGGTCATGTTACCACTGTGGAAATCAGGGTCATCTCAAAAGGAACTGCTGTTTTCTTAAACGAGAGAATGCAAACCGAAGTCATGATGATGACAAAAACACATCTGCTGCAGTCATAATAGAAGATGGAGAGGTGGCTTTAGTATCTCATGATGCAGATTGTTGTCATGTTGGAGATGCAGATACCGAGCGGATTGTGGATTATGGTGCCTCATACCACTGTGTTCCAAAAAGGGAATACTTCTCAACCTATAAAGCGGGCGATTATGGTACTATTAAAATGGGAAATAATAGTGTGTCGCAAATAGTGGGAATCGGCGATATCTGCGTGAAGACAAGTGTCGGATGCACATTAACACTTAAAAATGTGCGACACGTTCCAGATCTTAGGTTGAACTTGTTGTCTGTTAGTGTATTGGACAAGGAAGGTTATCACAATCATACAGGCGATGGAAATTGGAAACTCACCAAAGGATCGTTGGTGGTGGCGAAAGGAAGATTATGTTGCTCGCTATACAAAACACAAGCAATACTATATACGGGTCAACTGAATACAGTTGGAGATGATGCTTCACCAAATTTGTGGCATAGGCGACTGGCGCATGTTAGTGAGAAAGGGTTGAATATACTGGCTAAGAAGTCCCTCATGCCATTAGCCAAAGGAAAAATTAACCCATGTGATCACTGTTTATCTAGGAAGCATCATCGAGTTTCATTTCAGAAAAGCTCTAGAAGGAGAAATAATAAGTTATAGTTAGTACACTCTGACGTTAGTGGTCCCATGGATACAAAATCCATTGGAAGAAGAAGATACTTTCTTGTATTTAATGAGAATGATATCATCAGTGAAAGATCTACAAGTGATAGTGTTATCGATATTACCCCAAAGAGCATTCTATCAGATGATGCCACAGAAAGAAGAATGCATCAATCAGAACAAGATGGAGAAGAAGAGCCAGTTATGAGGGATCAAAATACAATTGTAGATGAAGATATAAATGAAGAGGGTATTGAGCAGGGGGAGCCAGAGAACCCCATTCTACCAGAAGAAGAACCACAATTAAGGAGGTCAATCAGAGAACGCCAACCATCTACAAAATACTCCAGTTCTGATTATATTTTAATCACTGATGAGGGGGAGCCTGAAAGCTTCCAAGATGTGCAATCTTGTAAAGATAAAGATTGTTGGACGAAGGCCATGCAAGAGGAGATGAATTCTTTGAAGAAGAATGACACGTACGAGCTGGTGAAACTTCCTAAAGGGAAGAGAATACTCAAGAACAAATGGGTGTACAAGCTGAAGAAAGATGATGGAGACCTAGTGAGATATAAAGCTCGATTGGTTAAAGGCTTTACGCAAAAGAAAGGTATCGACTTTGACGAGATTTTTTCACCAGTTGTGAAAATGAGTTCAATTCGAGTTATGTTAGGTCTTGTAGCCAGCTTGAACCTTGAGTTAGAACAGCTTGATGTAAAGACCGCGTTCTTGCATGGGGATTTAGAAGAAGAAATTTATATGGAACAACCAGAAGGTTTCAAGGTCAAGGGAAAGGAAGACATGGTGTGTCGCGTGAAGAAAAGTTTGTATGGCTTAAAACAAGCCTCGCGGCAATGGTATAAAAAGTTTGATTCCTTCATGGTGAATCAAGGATATAAGAGGACAGAAGCTGATCCATGTGTATATGTCCAGAAATTACCTGATGGAAAATTTATCATTCTTCTCTTATATGTTGATGATATGCTAGTCGTTGGGCCAGATGCCAAAATGATTAGTAAGTTGAAGTGTGATTTGTCTAAGGCGTTTGACATGAAGGATTTGGGACTGGCAAGGCGAATTCTTGGATTGGAGATTACCCGAGATCGAAGGTCCTGCAGGCTATGGTTATCGCAAGAAAAATATATTGAACGAGTAATAGAAAGGTTCAATATGAAGAATGCTAAACCAGTTAGCACTCCACTTGCCGCTCATTTCAAGTTGAGTAAGAAATCCTACCCTTCAACAGAGAAAAATAGAGAAGATATGTCAAATGTTCCATATTCTTCAGCGGTCGGAAGTTTAATGTATGTAATGGTGTGTACGAGACCAGACATCGCTCATGCAGTTGGAGTTGTGAGTAGATTCCTGTCAAATCCCCATAAGACACATTGGGAAGCAGTTAAATGGATCTTTAGATACCTGAGAGGAACTTCAAAGTTATGTTTAACCTTTGGAGGTGGAAAGCCAGCACTTATTGGTTACACAGATGCGGATATGGCTGGTGACCTTGATGAAAGGAAATCTACATCAGGCTACTTATTTACATTCTCAGGGGGAGCTATTTCATGGCAGTCACGGTTACAAAAATATGTTTCATTATCAACAACCGAAGCAGAGTACGTTGCAGCAGCGGAAGCAGGAAAGGAAATACTTCGGTTAAAGCGATTCTTCACCGAATTGGGTGTGCAAGAAGAAGACTACATAGTTTATTGTGATAGTCAAAGTGCACTAGACTTGAGCAAAAATACTATGTATCATGCACGGACGAAACATATTGATGTAAGGTTTCATTGGCTCAGATTTGCCATTGAAGAAAAAGAGTTCAAGTTGCAGAAGATTCATACAAATAAAAATGTTGCTAATAGGCTGACGAAGGTTGTACCAAAAGAAAAGTTCAACCAGTGCGTTGAAGCAACCGAGATAGAGAGTCCCACAATGTAGTCGGGAGGGGGAGATTTGTTGAGTGGTGTCCCTCTTATTGTGGGACCCACTGATTAATTAAAAAAAATTAAAAAAAGGAGGCAGGTCGGCAAGAAATATTTTCAAAAAGTGTACAGTAAAATTACTGTGCACAATTCGGCCATACGCGTTTTGAATCTCCTATAAATAGAGGAGGGTTTTGCTCATTTGAAGAGCAGACCAACACAGAGAGTAATAGGGAAGAAACACAGATAAAAATGTAATCTGTGTAGAGAGCCTTAGGGAAAGGGTTCCTAAGAGCTGGGTAAGAGAGAAAATAGTGAGGTTTTAGGAAACACTTGAGTGCCACTATTTTGTAATCTCTTGGTATACCTACTATTATTTTATAGTGGAGGAATTATTCGGAGTTGGTCCCGTGGTTTTTCCCTAATTCATTTGGGGTTTCCACGTAAAAATCTGTGTGTCTTTTATTCTGTTGATATTCTTTTTTCTCGTAATCTATCATTAGGCCTAACATATATACTACTAATAACAATTAAAATTTAATAAAGAAAAATAATAGTAACAATTCTAGGGAGTTGCCGTGAGCTTTTGGAGCTTTTTTTTCAATATTTTTTTAAAAAGTTTTATGTTCAAACTTTTTTAAAATCTACGGATTTGATTTTCAAAAAAATAAATCAGAAAATTCTTAATTAATTAATATAAAATATCAAAATGTATTGTGAAAGTCAAAATATATATTATTATTAAAAATTTATAAAAATAATTTATTTTAAAAACAGATCAAATTAAACTGACCTTTAAAAATTTATTACTAATAAAAACGTTATCGTAATAAACTTCAAACTAAATTTATGATTGAGACGTACGTGGTCATCTTAACTCCTATTCAATTTCCTGGATACTCCAGAAATTGTTGCCTATAAAGAACACAGAACGTGATTTTTTGGAGACATAGCACAAAATGGTCAATAACATTTTGGAAATGTCTTTGGTGTTTTCACATGGGTTAGCTAAGCTACTAGGAATGAAACCTCAACCAGTTGAAATTGAACCAGGTACCGTTATCCACTACTGGGCACCGATCCGACCCGCATCTACCAAACCGGCAGTTGTGTTTCTCCATGGTTTTGGTGTTGATGGGTTTACTTCTTGGATATTTCAAGTGCTTTTTTTAGCCCGAACATATAACGTTTATGTCCCAGATTTCCTCTTCTTTGGTGGGTCAACTACCAATAAAATTGACCGGTCACCCGAGTTTCAGGCTGAATGTGTTGCTAAAAGTTTAAGAAAACTTGGGGTGGAGAAGTGTGTTTTGGTTGGTTTGAGCTATGGTGGAATGGTTGGGTTCATTGTGGCTAAGAAGTATCCTGATTTGGTTAAGTCAATGGTTGTGGGTTGTTCGGTTTTGGAGTTAACAGAGAGCATTAGTTCGGAAGCGTTGAACCGAAACGGGTTATCTTGTTGGTCTGAACTTTTGGTGCCTAGTACAGTTAAAGGTGTCAAAAAACTCTTTGACGTTACTACTTATAAAGTGCCATGGTATGCAACCTTTATTTATAAAGGTCTTTTGAAGGTAAATATTCAACCTTAATATTACACTAAGAATTTTTGTTATATGGCTCCCGGTATTTTATTATGGAATAGTGTCAATCCATTTTAGAGTTGATATTTATAATTCTCCTCCAATCAAATTTTCATGACAGTTTTTTAACCATAAAAGAATTACACTTGCTAATTAATGAATGGATGGACACTTAATACCGAGAGCCACGATTTGTTTCTTATTGGATCTGTCTAACTATTTGGCTATTAAATGGGAACTGGCATATAATTAAATAAAGTATCATTAATATTCATATAATATATTTTAGCTGTATTGGATGCTCTTTTGATTTTCATTTTCTTCTAAAAAGATAATTATTTTCAAAATAAAAGAATTTCGTTTACTAGGTTTAGAAAAGGGAATATATTATAATGAATCTATGTGTAAAATCAATGATTTGCAGATATTGTCCGACAACAGGAAGGAGAGAGTTGAACTTCTCGAGGCATTGATTACCAAGGATAAAGAATTTACGATTCCTCATTTTTCTCAAGTAATTACAGTTTCTTATTTGTATGTGTTGGGGGTGGAAAGATAAAAATGCCTGTAGGGAAGATAAAAATGTTTCTGGTAGAGTCGGTTTCACACTCTACAATTTTCAAGGTAATAAATTAAGTATAAAATAGGTAAACAAACTTCTAATAGATTTTTTAGTAGAAATAGAATTGAAAATGTATATAATCATATTTAAATAAAATCATAACTTGATCATGAAGATTAAGAATCTAGGATAAATGTAATATAAAAATACACAAAGCAATGACTTGATAGTTGTTTACAAATTACAATAATATTGAACATACTACGTTAGTTGTAATTATTTTTTTATCAAACGTTAGTTGTAATTGTAAAACATGATTTTACCCACACAGAGTAATTTTTAAGTGCAGTGAATTCCGTACTCTGAGAGCTGCTATTAAAAAAAATTCTTCACATTAGAAATTTATGTTGTTTCTTCAAAAAAATTTTTTTTATGTTGTATGATTTTTTCATCTGAATGAATTAATATAGTTAATGGAGCATTTAAATGAAACAACTCATCTAAAAAGGTTAACTAATCGGTAATAATAATAATAATAATAATAATAATAATAATAATATTATTATTATTATTATTATTATTATTATTATTATTATTATCCTTCGCAGGCCAAAATTTTTTGAGATTGAAGTATGCCCAATACTAGTTCATTCCACTATGAAATTAAAATTTCCATTGGAATTTAATTTGTTTTAGGTACAAAACGTTAAAGTACATGAATCAAGTATATACATTATAGATCACATGGGTCATTGTCTTTCTTTTAAATATAATTGATTGCTAACTAAATTAGTTACAATGAATATAGTATAAATATTTGGTTTTATGTCAATGTCGAAATTTGGAAACATCTAGCAAGTTCATTAATACCAATGAAATCATTCTAGATAAAAAATAACCAATGAAATAACTGTGGCTATATGTTGTATTTTTAAATATATCATCAAAATTTTCATTCACAACTTTTTGCAGAAGAAGATACATTTGTTATGGGGGGAGCATGATAAAATTTTCAACATGGAAGTTGCACGTGACCTGAAAGAGTATGTTTAATTTTTTTAATACATATGATGCTTAATTTTATTAACAGCGTTGTATTATTCCTTTGACAATATTATTATTTTGTGATAATAAATATGGAAAATGAATTGCAGGCAATTAAATGGAAAAGCAACTATGCATGTAATAGGGAAGGCAGGACATTTAGTTGCACTAGAGCGACCATTTGCCTATAATACCATTCTAAAGTCAATTCTTGCTACTATTTGTGAGGATTAGATGGACAATTTCACTCTTCAATTCAATTCCAAATATTTTATCGCTTTGTGCCTTTTTCTTTATTTGCTATTATTTCGTTACAACTTTCATAGCTATAATTGCTTGAAGGAATTTATAGTTGTAGTTAATCCATGTTTTAGGGTCAATTTGCGAAATTTTCCGAATTTCTAAAATTTATAGTTCTAAAAAGATCTTTTTCACAAACAAAGATTGCAGATTAAAGCTATTTTTTTTTCTTAAACAAAGAACAAAACTAACAATTGCATATTAACTGATCGAGGCATACTAATGTTGATGATGGCTAAAATGCCTGGGATGAGATTGTGAAAAGGGTGTCCTCCAATTGATGATGTTGATGCATATCTGGCCAACATGTCCGCACACCGATTCACTTCCCTATAGACGTGGGCAACTCTAACATTCCATCTTCTAGACAACAACTCTTTAATCTTCAAAACAAGATCATAAAAATCATTCAACAAGACCTCATCTCTGTTGATAAACTCCCAGGCCACTTTGTTATCAATTTCCAAAACCACATTTCGGTATCCGTGCTCTCAAGCTATAGCCAGACCTTCCCACGCACCCCACAACTCTGCTTTTACAACTGAGAAGGCACCAATATTTCTTCCAAAGCCTAGCAGCCATTTCTTGTTGTCATCTCTTAAAATCCCTCCAACTGAAGCCAAGAACTGCTCGCCTTTTACAGAACCATCTGTATTTACCTTAACCCAATTCGAAAATGGGGTTCCCACCCAATCACAGTCTAGTTTTTACTAGAACCAAAGCTAAGCCCATAGCTTCCTTCCCTATCAAAAGTAGGCTTGACCATAGCCCTTGCCCTAGCTATCACCGTGCTAGGAGTGTGAATAACCTGTTAAAAAAACATGGCATTTCTATCCTTCCAAATCCACCAACACAAGACACCAAAAAGCAAAATCCAGTTATCAATTCCAAATCTACTAGTTGTGTCTAAGTTCAAAATTAGCCAAGATTCAAAACAATTATCAAAGAAATTGTTGTCTACACATTGCAGCTCATTCCATATCGATTTTGCAAAGGGACAATCTCTCAAAACATGGCTCAGGGTTTCCTCCCCTAGGGCATAACGTTCAGAAAAGTCAAAAACAACTATGTGCCTTCGAGTTCTCTCCATATTGGTGAGTGATTTACTCTCGAGGCAAAGCCATAGGAATGTTTTCACCCTTTGAGGCCCTTTCCAATTCCATAGGCCGTACCATACATTTTGTTCATTTCTATCACCTGCTCGACCCTCGATAAGCTGATAGGCTAATTTGACTGAAAATCGGCCACTCGACGAGCCTTGCCAGAAGCACCGACCAATTCCATCATCTCCATTATTAACGGCCACCGCAACAACCTGAATAAATCCAAGAGTAAGGTAATTTGTTAGAAAAAAACTCCCACTTCCACTCCCCCCTTCAGACACCAAATTGCTATCCCTTAAATTAGCTTCCTCTTCAGTTATAGGGCCTTGGGCTATCCTAATAAGAGGCTCATTATCCCCAAGCCAAGAATCCATCCAAAACCTCACACCCCTTCCATCACTTACAACCCATTTAAGCCCTTTCTACACATGTACTCTAATATCAACCACATCTCTCCATAATTTGGACACTCTTTGCCCCCTTCTAATCACAGCATCGTTAAAATTGTCACAACTATACTTTCCGAGCATGATTTTTGCCCATAAATTCCCCTTATTTTCCAACAATCTAAATCCCAATTTCATAAGGAAAGCATTATTCATCATTTTCGGCTTCCTAAATCCCAATCCTCCCTCATACATAGGTCTATAAATGTCTTCCCAACCGACCAAATGTATTTTCCCCTCGCCATTATTCGATCTCCAAATAAACTTCCTAATTAGAGTCTCAATCGATGAACATACATAATCATACAGTTTTGATGTTTGCTTCTTAAAATAAGGAATGGCACTAACTACGGCTTTAGCAAGAGTCACACGGCCCGCCAAACAGAGATTTCTAACGTTTATACCAAAGAGCTTATTCTTTATTTTATCTAACAAAGCCTCTGATTTAGCCTTTATTGATCTATCGGTGGTGATATGGACACCTAAGTATCTCCCCCAATTACCTTGTTCCTTAAAACCAAGGCACCGTTCCACCTCATTGATAATATGACGCGGTGTATATCTTGAAAAAGCAATGCTGGATTTGTTAACACTTATATTCTCACTAGAGAAAGTGCAAAAATAGTCTACTCTTGCTTGGTCCAAATTAGCTTCAAGGAAGAGCAATAAGTCGTCAGCGAAGATTAAGTGAGACAATAGTGGACTGCTCTTACTCAAACAAATCTATTTCCAAGCCCCATTCCTAATAGCTCGATTAATTCCATGGGTATAAGCACTGGATTTTAACGGTGCTTCTCACAAAATGATGATTAGAGCTAGATGATGCTATTTTTTATAGGTATTATCCATTAAAGGTGTTCCTATTGCAGCAGAGATGAGTTTTAACCAAAGTAGGAGACCTAGTCTGCCCTTAGGGATCCGTACGGGTCATACCTAGTGGTACAGGTCTATAGGTTGACCCGTACGGGTCAAACCCCCTGCATGCCTAGGAGGGACCCGTATAGGTCCCACTTGGACCTGTACGAGTCCCACCCCACCCGTACGGGTCCCGTGTGCGCCCAAACAGTCAGAACGGCTAGTAAATAATGCCTTTTTTAGAGGAAATCAGTCATAAATGCAATTCATTGCGTTCAGACCCGATTTTCTCCTATAAATAGAGGCTTTTTGCCTCATTTTCAAAAGGGGAGCCAATTATTAAAGAAATTAGACTCTGTAGTTTATGATTTTCAGCCATTTTACAAGTATTAGCAAGGGTATAGTTGAGGTATAAAAGGTATAAAATAGAGAGAAAACTTATTCCTTGAGGTTTTGTCCACATTTTATTCATTCCTAGCTTTGTTTATTAGGATTTGGGGGAGGCTCTATCCACATAAACACTCACCTAAACAGTCCTAAATCCACCATTTCATTATCTACTTTGGCTAGACTCTCTCTCAATATAGGGATCACTTTAGAGTGGATTTACGGCATAAAGGTACGCTCCAGACTTTCAAAGTGACTCACACTCTATTTATTTTATTGTCATTCTCATTTATTTAATTTAGTTCATCCTTTATTTTGCTTTGGGTCTAGTCCTGACCTGTGTGGGCCTTGTTGATACCTTTATGTCCTTAGGGATATTAAACTGGTGTGCCATACCCACGTGGAAGGAAATCCCATTTTATTCTACTCCTTCTCCACAAATCTGCTATTTTTATTGAAATGAAGTTTTGTTTGGGTCCAGACAGGACCTGTATGGGTCTTATCAGTAGCCGTACGGGTTCCACCCCACCCGTATGTGTACTGGCCCCCAGGTAGAATCCCAATTTCTCTTTTAATCCTGTAAAATGAACCAACATCACCATTTACCATGCGATCAGTTTCACTAATAATCCGGTAAATCAACCCACAAAAAGTAAAATGTGTTTTCATAACAAAATGCGTTGAAGACCCGTTATTTCTCTTCGATCCTAGAAGCTGCTCGGGCATTATCGATCGCAAAACCGCCACGCTAACATAATCACATTTTCTCTAATAAAATACTGACTTATGATATGCCGTAAACTGCGCTAATCTTTGTGGATGCAGACAAATTTAATTATTTTATTTTACAACTTAGAACGAATGTATAGGTTCCCTTGCAATTCCCCCATTTTCCTCAGTTATAATTTTTATTCCCCCTTTATTGTTTGCACTTTGTTATAAATTGTTGAACGCATGAATCGAGTGTGAAAGAGTGTAGAAAAATAAGATTTTCGTAATAATTCCCCAAAAATGATGAAAAGAAAACGGTTTTATGCGGTGAATGTAATTTTGAATTAACTAAATGAGAAATAAGTGACTCATCTGATACCCGAATCTCTGATCCAAAAGGTATGAGTCTCCAACCCAAATGGGAATTGTACCAAAACTCTTTCCCAAGTAGACAACTTGGGTAACCACTCTATCATTTGTATTAAGATTTGGGTGTCGATTCTTTTATTCATTAAAATTGGTTAAAATATCCAAAATTGGACTAAATGGTTCCATCAGGCTTAAATCAACCAACCTCCAGTGGACCCCACCGTAAGGCACCATGGGAGATCAACATATCTTCGACCATCGAGAGTTCATAGTGGCGACTCTGCTTGGGACATAATCTTTTAGCTTGCAAAATTTTGGTTCATTTTTTAAAAGCTTAAAAGATTAAGATGAGCATCGAAAATCATTTAATGATTCAACCCGTTTTATTTTTCATCACTTGAGAAAATTATTACACTATATCTTCTCACCTCATTCTCTCTAGAAATAAATGTGCTCTTCTTCTAGCGCTAGGTTAGTGTGCCCTATTTTTTCTGCAAAACTTACAAAAGTGTCACTCATGCCCGCCAGGAATTAGGGACACTCTAGTGGGTGGACCACTCATTGTCATCTCCCTCCCAAAATAGGCTTGATGTGATGGGTGCCTACTATATCATTTTCTGTTATGTGCCTACACCATTCTTATCAAAAGCCATAGAATTTTATCCCTCTAGGTACCTTTTTTCGATGAGATTAGACTAGGTCACCCTTTATTATCCTCGTGGTAATCAAAGGAAAATACCTTTAGAATCAACGGGGGGAATAAGGTTAGAAGACACGTTTCGCATGTGTTGTATTGTATTCCCTTGTAATTAACCTCACCATGCATTATCGTAAATTGAGCATGCATACCACCCCATGCATGTACTGATCTTTTGGTTACTACCACAGCTAGAGTCAAAGCTTGGCAACGATCTCAAGTCCGTTTGGTTTGCATTACAGTTCTACCTTCACCGACTCTAATTCAGTTAAGGGTTGAGGATCCTCCTCTACCTCCTTCTTTGAGTTATTCATCAAGCAATCAGTTTGATCCTTTTGATCCCAAAACTAATCGCCAGTTTGAAGAAATGTCTCATATTTTAACTCCATATAGCTTAGTGGATTTTGAGGTTGAGGATGCCAGTCTTGGTGAGGAGGCAAATGCATCAAGGGTCGATATTAGGCCGGAGATTCCAAATGTCATCACACAGTAATTGGGGAGTATTAGTTCCTCGACCGTGTGAATGATAAGATGTTGACTTCTATTAGGGCAATCTTAGTCGAGGAGAGGATGGCTAATATCGCTTAGAGTACACCTATCAGAGCTTCAGCAGTCCACACAGTGGTTAGTGAGCAGCCTCCCTTTTCAAGGGTTGCTCATAATCCATTCACTCAGTCTCAGTTACCACCTCTTTAGGTTCGTGAAGGATCTTCCATTCAATTTGGTCAGATGGGTTCAGTTGGTCCATTTGGTTCAGTCAGTCAGCCATTTTAGTCAGTGGGTACGATAGTTCTACCAGCCTTCCGTCAGTAGCCTAGCTAAGGGTTTGTACCACCGATATTTTAGTTTGGAGCTTCCGCTCCTGTCCCTAATTTTGTAGTCACAACTATTGGGACAACCTTTCCTCAATTAGCAGGTTTATCCTTAGGTAGGATTACTCAGTTAAATGGATCATCCTTGTCCGTGGAGTTGCATGAGTTATTATAGAAGTTACTTGCTACTAATCCAAGCATTCAGACACCAATGCAGTCTGTTCAAGCCACTAGGGAGGAGGACTGGTCCCCAAAAACTTTAGTATGCCTAGTGTTGGTCTCTATGCTTACACTCAATGAGTCAGAGGGGGGGTGAATGACTCACTCAAAAACTTAATAAACTTATTTCGCGATAATATGATCTCCGCTGGGAGAGATCAGCTGGTTGAGTGAAATTACGGGAAAAGCTTCAAAGTAAAGAACACTGAGATTTTTATACTGGTTCAGCAATATGTGCACACATCCAGTCCTAAGAGAGTGTGTCGGCTTTAATCTACTAATCTCAACTCCTTTACCCTAGGCGGAGTAGCCTTTCATAAATTCCCCAATTACAGTAAGTACCCTCCAAACTGCAATCGCTCACCCGCTGAGTAGAATACCTTCTTCTATCAGCAACTCAATAAGAGTATAAACAAGAGCTAGATTTAACTTATAAATTGTTTATCCAATTACAATAATAAGATATTACAATTTAACGATCTATATTATTCTCTCTTGTTCTAAAGCAGATTCTCGCTGAGTAGATGCTTTCTTGCTTGAACTTCTTTTAAAGCTTGCAAATTGATAGTGTTTTAGCTTTTGAGAAATTCAGGTGTAATCACCAAGTTCTAATGCTTGCCTTCTTGCTCCTTTTATAGATGGATTGAGAAAGTAGCCGTTGAACTTACTTTCGCATATTCTGAAATTGACAGCTCATCTATTCACCCATTATTTCTTTAAATAAATCTGTTAAGAGATAGAATTGCACCGTTGTGAGATAGAAAATAAATCCATTAGATTGAGATTCGAGCTTTAATTTGAATCCTTTATCGTTTGATGCCATTCTCCCGCTGGAGAGAACTCGCACTGACTTACCATGTGTCTTCTTCCCATTCCTTCTAGTAATCTGACATGTTGTAGAGCGAGCCATACTATATTGTTGATTTTGCAAGATTGCCCAAATTGGCAAATGACTTTTTGTAGCTTGAATATGGAAGACTTTGTCATTTTCTTCATTAAACTGGGTCTTATCAAGGCATTAATTCTTTTTATCTATCTTATTAATGTCCTGCAAAAAGCAACACTAAAAGTAAAGATCCCTTTTAACCTTAAATGGTAAAGTCAGTACCTTTGACAGACATAAAGAAACTCAATGAATAAATGTATTGTAAAGCACAACTGAAGCAAAATCTAAATATCAATCGCTGAGTGACTATTATTTAGTCAGTGACTAATGTAGATACTCAGCCCAGATCACTCAGAGTTAAACTAAATAACTAGGTCAGCGGAGACTTGAAATTCTACCCTTGAATTTACTAACTCCCGTACAACCATAGATTATTTATTTTAACATCATTATTGATTTAATTGACTCAAATTGAACTTAATTATTATGATCAAAACTTAAGCACTACTGAGTCAGTCCACTGAGTCAGTCAAACTTTTTCTTGGTTCAACAATCTCCCCTATTTTGATCAATAGCAATTAACTGAGTGAGAATTAAATCAATAATTTATCTAGATCAGAGTTACCTTATACTTATTCTTGATGTGTCTTTATTCAACATCTTCAATTTGCTGAGAGTGAATGCTAACTCCCCCATAATCCTCAACTTTTCTGAGTTCAGCATTCCTCAACATTTCTCATATATTTCTGCAAAAACATTAACACATATATTCATAGCAAAAAATATAAGAAGTTAAGAAGATCTTAACTTAGAACAGAATAAGTAATCATTTCATTAAACAATAACTTGAGTGCAGATAACAAAGAGTTAGTCTATACTAAGTTTTACAATAAACGCTAATGATTACACATGATTCTATTCTACTTAGGCAATGGTGGTCCTCCAAGGTTGGCTCTCCTTTCTTCAAACACATGCTGATCCCATCTTGATTTCTTCTCTTTGGAAAGTGCGATCTCCTTGCCTTTCCTTTTCCTAGTCTCATTTTCTCTCTGAATACACTCTAGATCCTTGGATAAATTATATGAAGAATCAACAATCCTCTAATCTCTCTCTCGCTCTTCTTACTCATGCTTCTCGCAATCCTTCTCCCCCATTGCTATTGTATCTAACATGGCTTGGGCTCGGTGAACAAACTAGCTCAAAGATTCCTCAAAAGTCTTGAGCTGACCATAAATGTTGGTTGAAAAGTTCTGCACTTACAGGTCATAAATTTCCTGCGAGATTGCTTCCTATTATTCGAGAAAGGCAAAGTAGCCCACTAAAGCATATGATTGAGATAGATTAACCTTATATTGAGCATTCAGTTCTTCCTTGGATATCTGGGTGAGACTGGCAAGAGCCTTTGCTTGATTATTCTCTCTGAGTATGGGCTTTAGCATGGGAGTGCTCCTTATATGAGTAGTGATTTCTTCATGAATTTGATCAATGGCTTGACAATCATTGATGATGTCTGAGTGAACCTTCTTGATCTGATCATGGATCTGACCAAGTTTCTAATGGAGCGATGGTTCTTGTTCAGCATCTGTTATAATAATATCGCTATTCAGAGCATCTAATATATTTATCCTCTTCAAGGCTTTTAGCACTTCTCCCTCTGAGTCCTTGACTCCCCTCAGCACTTCTTCCTTCACAGTCCTCAGGTCAGTATGTATACCCTAGTGTTGGGTAACAATTGTGATCAATGCATTGAGATCATTCATAATTGTATCTAGGCGAGTTGTGTTTTCTCCATTTTCTTTGCTTAAAATGATATAGCCATCTAGAACTACCTGCATAGCTTTCAAGAGTGGATTAAACTTATCGATCATAGAATTTCTGAAATCCCTCTCAACATTCAACACTTTACAGTTGCTCTCATAAATCTTCTCCAACTTCTTCTTGAGCTCTGCAACTTCCATCTTTAGATAATCAGCCTTCCTACCTGCAATATTTAACAAAGGCAATATGTGGGACACAATTACTTTGACCCATGAGAACTAAGTAGGAACTTATCTAAAATGGGCCTTCAACTCCTCAACAGCTTCTATAGACCCTTGCACTGGCTCCATAGCCTTTGCAAGTCTCCTCATGACCTCCTCAGACAGTAAAGATTTAGCTATTTAAGCATCTATTTCAGCTTCTATCCTAAGTCCTGGAAATCTTTCTCTCCCCATCCTCCTTATATCTCCCAACAGCTCAGCATGCGGGTTGAATTGGGGTTATGGTTGTGGTTGTTGAGGTGGTTGTGGTTGTTCAGGAATCTCCTCTATAATTGGAGGCCCTTTAATAATGGGTCCTTCCAATAGCAATGCTTTATGTATAGGGGATCCTATAGTTGAAAGGTATGGTATGATATATTTTTGGTTAGGGTTTAGGTTGGTTGATTGGTCAAAGTTGGATGTGGATAGCGTTTGGGTTTCTGGTAAAGGCATGGCAGAAATGGGTGTAGGTGAGAGTGGTGTTTCAGGTGATAGGTTTGGGGAAAGAAATGGTTCATGGTTCTCCTCCTCCTTCTCTTCAGCACCTTCAACAGTGGACTTGCTGACTTGAGTTTGAGATTTCTTAGTCAGCTGAGCTCCCTGCTCAACTATAACTTCTTCATCATCCTTAGCTTCTAAGTCACCCTCATCCTCATCAATTATCACCTTCGTTCTTTTCAGCAGACCTCTTTTCTTTTCCTTCCTTGCTTCCTTAGCTACTTCAGCAGTCAAATGACCTGCTGGTCAGATTCAAGCACATCGAATTCAACAGCCTGAATTTCCACAGCTTCATCTTCTCCCTGCTCTTCATGATCTTCAATCCCTTTAAAGGCACCGATCATTTCCTCCAGCGACTTCCTTATAAGCTAAGCTAGCTACTGCAAATTAGAGAATTTTCTCAGTACTAGCCTTAGCTCTTACTGTTGCTTCCTCAACGTTTCTTCTAGTCTCAGCTTCAATCTATTCTTGCCTCTTTTTGATTCTTTCTTCTTCAGCTACTTTCACTCTCTTAGCTTCCTCTAAATCCTAGACTATGCCAGTTCCCTTTTTCACCATTAACTTCTTCTTGGGCTGACCACTTGGGGCATAGGAACTGATATAGCTCCCTGTCCTTCTATAGTCACTTTATCCAACTCATCGCTCTTTCTCTTTTTCTGCCCCTTCAAAGGCATCTCCTCTCTCAGTTCCTCCTAAGCCTGCTTCTCTTCCTTAACTTCCTTAGAAGACAGTTCTCTGATCTTTTCATCCTTGGTTCCCTTGGTAGATCTTGTCTTTTTGGGAACAGGGACTGCAGGAGCTGAGCTCGCTAAGCTCCCTTTCTTTTCCTTCTTAAAGTCTTTCCTGACCTCCTTCTTTATCTTCTCCACTCTCAGCTCTGAGCTTGGTAATCCTCTCAAGCTCACTTGCTACAAAGGCATCCAAAGTCAAGTCCTCCTCTTCTGGCTTAATAGGCTTTATTTTTATTATAGCCTTTGGATCCTTCACCTCACTTGTCCTTTCTTCAATTTTATGTACTTGGTGTTGGCTGGCCTCTCATTACACCTTAATCCATGAAAATTAGCATTTATCAGAATTCTCGATTCAATCACTATTAGATTGATTCTGCTCCTCAATGCTAATCCTTCCAAGTCTAATTCATATGCCTTGAATATCTCCATTACCAGGTGTCCACACACCATATGCTTTGACACCTTCAAGAACCTGTGCAAAATTGCTAAGGGCCAATTTATGCACATCCTATGGGTCAGAGCATATATAAATACTCTCTCAAACTTGGAGCAGCTTCTAGTTGAGGCAGTTTTAGGCAATAACATCTTGGTTGTAAGCTCATGTGCCTGCTTTCCTTCCTTAGTGAACATGGATGCTATCAGTTCACCTACTTTATAATATTCTAGAACCTCATAGTTGATAGGTATGTCCACATGCTCCTCATCCTTGATAACTCGCATCCTCAGGCCTCTCTCACGTATTTCCAGCAACTTGACTAATAATTTGGGGGTAACATACACTTTGCTCCCCATCAGAGTATTTACAAAGAGATCCTTTTATCCTTTAACTAGGTGAATTTCATGAAAGAACCTCACCATAACTTGCTCATAGCAGCCACTGGGTATCTCGAAAAATCCTCTTAGATGATGCTGGCATGTCCACTTCCCAAATATTTCATCACTTGAGAAACTGAGCATAACTACTGTAGTTAGTGGCTTCACTTCAGTTCCTTTCGTAGAACACCATGTTGTAGGGGTGTATTTGGTTCCAGCGGGAATGAACAACTTCTCTCTCTTATTAATTCCAATCACCACTATCGCCTTATGATTACTTGTAGTAACCCACCAAGTATTCTTATCATTTCTTATAAATAAGGAATTCTCAGCACTAGGTTATAATGTTCTCCTTGATGAACTTGCCATTTGAAATTACTTTTAAGAAAAGTTAGATAATTTAGGGATTTTGGGAAGAAATTTGCAGAGAATGATTTTGGTAAAGTAACCTTTCCTCTTTCTAAAATTCTCCTTAAATAGCCAAGGTCTCTTTATTAAGCCCTGCAAAGCTGTGTGTACGACTCATAATCCATGGTCATAAGATTTAATGGTGAGATTGCACAGAGTATACCATAGGATAAATGATAGCGAGAAACACGAGATAACTGCAACTGAATATGGATCGTTTTATAACTTGCTACCATTTCTATCAGTTTCGGATTTAAAAAGAAACTAGTGCCATATTAATGATGTGTCCAAAATTCAAGCACCAAAAAGAAATACTTAACCTAATTCACAAAAGCTTAGAGTATGCCCTAATTTGGTCAGCTTTAGAATTGGTCACCGGGAAATGTGTTTCTTGAAATTGGATTGGACATTCCGATCAGCTCTCTCAGAGTGTTGAATTAATCCTTTCCAATGGGCTTTGTGCATATGTTAGCTCGCTGTTCTTTAGTAGGAGTGTATGTAATCTTGACTTCTCCTTTTAGTGCATGATCCCTTATGAAGTGATGTCTAATATTGACATGCTTTATTCTACTATGTTGAATTGGATTCTTGGATAGGTTAATTGCACTCTTGTTGTTACACATGACTTCAAGGCTCTTATACTTTATAATATAATCTTCTAGTTACTGCTTGATCCATAGCAGTTGTGCTACACAACTTGCTATAACCATGTACTTAGCCTCAGCTGTACTTAGAGCTCACAGAAGTCTGCTTCTTGCTATACCATGTTACTAGACAATCACCAAGGACATGACATCCTCCTATGGTGCTTTTCCTTTCGAGTTTGTCTCTTTCATAGTCAGCATTTGTGTATCCCTTCAGAGTGAAATCTGCATTACTTGCATACTATAAACCTGCATCAACAAAGCCTAGCAAATACCTGAGAATTCTCTTAACAGCAGCTAAGTGAGATTCTTTGGGTTCAGCTTAATATCTTGCACAATAACATACAACATACTAAATGTCAGGCCTACTAGCAATTAAGTAAAGTAAAGAACCAATAATACCTCTATAGAGCTTACTCTCTATAGGTTTACCTTCCTCATCTTTACTCAGAATTGTATTAGTGGCCATGGGTTTTGACATTGGCTTGGCTTTATCCATGTCAAACTTCTTGAGTACTTCCTTGGCATACTTAGCTTGGCTATTGGCTGAACTCTTTGCATAGATTTTCATTAGTTGCTCCAAATATGATGTCATCAACATAGATTTGGACTAGCAACACATCTTAATGCTTCTTCTTGATAAACAAAGTTGTATATGCTTTTCCTCTAACATAACCTTTGCTGAGTAAAAAGTTAGTCAGTCTCTCACACCAAGCTCTTGGAGCCTATTTCAGTCCATACAGAGCCTTCTTCAGCTTGAAGACATGATCTGGATACTTTGGATCTTCAAAGCCTGGGCGCTGCCTGACATAGACTTCCTCTTGAATATAACAATTAAGAAATGCACTCTTAACATCCACCTAAATTAGCTTGAAGTTCATATGAGATGCAAAAGCACAAAGGATTCTTATTGCTTAAAGTCTAGCTTCTGGTGCAAAGGCTTCTCCATAGTTAATGCCTTCTTGTTGATTATAGCCTTATGCCACTAGTTTGGCCTTATTTCTGACAACTTTTCCAGCTTTATCTAGCTTGTTTTTGAAACCCATTTGGTACCAATGATTGACTTGCCTTTGGGTTGCTCCACCAAATCCCAAACTTCATTTCTTCTAAATTGGTCTAGCTCCTCTTGCATTGCAATCATCTAGTTATCATTAAACTCAGCATCTTCAAACTTCTTTAGTTCAATCTATGAGACCAATACTAAATGGCTCATCATTCTATTCGACTGAACTCTAGTCAGCACTGGATTTTGCACACTATCAAGAATCTTCTCAACTGGGTGATCTCTCCTTGCTCTGACTTCTTTTGGTAGATCACGATTAGCTCGCTGAGCTACTGTCATTGGTTGAGCATCTACATCATCACCAAAGTTGATGCATTGGTCTAAGTCATCTTTATCATCTTCTTTTTCTAGTGTTGGATCAGGAATAACAATGGACTGACTGACTAATTCGCTGACTTATTCCTTTTCTCTTTCATCATCACCAGCTTCTTTACCTGTACTGTTAGTTTCATCGAAATCTACATGCATGGACTCCTCTAAGATAAGTTCTCTTGAAATACACTTTATATGCCCTATTATGTGTTGGGTAACCCAAAAAGATTCCTTTATCAGCCCTGGGTTCAAATTTAGCCAATTGGTATTTGGTGTTTAATATGAAGCATTTACAACCAAAGGCCTTGAGATGACCAACCTTGGACTTGTGCCCCTTCCAAAGTTCATAAGGAGTTTTGTTCCAAACTGGGCAAATTAAAACCATGTTTACAATATAACAAGATATGTTAACAACTTCTCCCCAGAAATACTTTGGTAGATTATTATCACTCAGTATAGAACGACCCATCTCCGCAATAGTGCGATTCTTTCTCCCAATAACCCGATTCTGTTGAGGTGTATGAGGGGCAGAAAATTGTGGTCAATACCATGATTAGGACAAAATTCCTTAAACTGCCTATTTTTGAATTCCCTTCCATGGTCACTTAGGATTCTAATAATTTTAAGGTCTTTTTCATTCATGATCCGAGTAGCCAACCTAGAGAATGATTCAAATGTTTCATCTTTGCTTGCTAGCAAGATAATCCAAGTGAACCTGGTCATATCATCTACAACCATAAGGGTGTATTTCATTCCACCTAGACTTGTTGGCACAACATGCCCAAACAAATCCATGTGCAGAAGATCAAGGGGATGAGAAGAAGATATATCAGCTAATGATTTAAAGGTCTGCCTAAATTATTTCCCAAGTTAGAATGCTGAGCAGAGTCTATCTTTTTCAAAGGCTAGATTGGGTAACCCTCAACAAGTTCATTTCTAGCTAATTTGGATACATTAGTCATATTGATATGCCCTAACCTTCTATGCCATAGCCAAGAGTTTTCCTCCTTCGAAACTAAGCATATATCATCGGAGCTAGGGGATAAATAAAACATATAAATATTATTAATTTTAGGAGCATAAAGAATAGTTTAGTCAGAGTTACCATCAATGACTGAGCAGCCTGCTGAGTCAAATATCACTTTCCTACCTTTGTTATATAGCTGAGCAATGCTAAGCAAATTGAACTTCAGGCCTTTCACAAGAGACACATTATCAATTGAAGGCTTCACTCCTATAGTGCCATTGCCAAACAATCTTTCCCTTTTTGTTGTCCCTAAAACTGACACTTCTATTCCTGCTTTGCTCCAATATGATGAATTGCTTTTCATCACCTGTCATATGCCTCAAGTATCCACTATCCAAATACCATATTCTTCAGTAATTAGTAGATCTCAGGCTCACCTGTAGAACAGTTAAATTTTCTTAGGTACCCATGACTTTTTCTAGTTGGGTTCTCCCTTGTTAGTGGTGGTCATCCTTGACGAGTCATAGTCATCATAGTAACCATTTTGTGTCTACACATGACTATTGCATGTCCTGACTTTCCATTAAAATTACAAGCAACCTTATAATTAGGCCTGCTCACTTTACTCTTTTGAGAAACCTTCTCAGAGTGGTGAGTGTGGTTACTCTGAGTATTCTTGCTAGGTTAAGGAGGGACCCACACCTTTTTAAAAGCTGTTAATTTAGCAGCTAGCTCATCCAATTTCTTAGTGAGTTTGTTGCTATATCTATTTTGGTACTCAACTTTTTCTAGGTATAGATGTCAAGTGAGGTAGAAGAATTGGCATCTTCTAGATCATCACACCTCCTCCAGAGTACTTTGATGTATTTGGTTGACTTCTTAGTCTTATTAATAACATCATTAAGTACTGTGGCAAGCTCATCTAAAGACAAAGGGGGTTCAGAAATTACCTCAGTGCGATTTCCTTTGTCTCTATTTTGGTCAGCTGATTGATTGGCAGCGGAAGTAGATGGTTGGTCAGCTGACTTTGAGTTGGATAGATCATCCTCAGCCATGAGACACACATTGGCGGAATCTTGTGCCTCTTCAGTTGAGTGACAAAGTTCTGGCCGAGATGTTCCCTTGCACTCTAGAGGGTCCTGCTATTAAATGGTACAACACTCTGTCCGATGAGGTGACTGGAAATTAGAAGGCCTTAACCGAGGCTTTTATCGAGTAGTATGGTTTTAATGCCACTATTAAGACCACTATGTAGAATTTGGAGGCTATTAAGAAGGCCCCCAATGAAAAGTTCAAGCCTTATTTTGAAAGGTGGATGGCCACCCAGATTTTGTTGAAGGATCGTCTCAGTCTCCCTAAAATGATTGTGAAGTTGATAGATGGTGCCTTGCCCATTTATCATAAGGTTCTTAGTATGGATAGCTTCTCTAGCTATTTTGAGGTCTTTGAGAAGGTCGAGAAATGGGGGAGGATTGAGGAATTAGAGAAGGCGAGTGCACTGGCCAAACCTTGGTTTAAAAAGAATGACTCATCAGCCCTAGCCCTAGCTTTGACCTCCAAGTAAAGGTCTGGTTCAGATCCCAAAGTCACAAATGTGCAAGAAGAGGTTGCTGCAGTCCGTACCATTGAGGATGGTATTTCTCCTTGAAAGGCACCTCTGCCTACCATCTTTAGTAAGTTGAGGGCAATTGGCCTTCTCCAAAGTGTCAAGCCCTATGTTCCACCCAAGCCCAAGGAGAAGGATCAATTCTACATCTATCATATTTGTAAAGGTCATTCCACCATTGCTTGTAGGGATTTATTTGAGGCTATCCGTAGGACGATTAAAGAGAAGAAGATCAATGAGCCTGAGCTTAAGCCAAACACCATGAATAATCCCTTGCCGAATTTCGAGAAGCAAGTTACAGCTATTGAGTCGGGACTACCCTCCAATCATATCTTCAATCTAATCATGCAAGCTAATCCTGTGGTTCATTCAGTAGTGGCTCTACCCGATGAGCCTACCACTATCGAGATTGATGCATATGAGTTAGAGGAAACCCATGATGAGGAAGCCATGTTGATTCAACCTAACATCAATGCTTATGTGTTAGAAGAAGATGATATGAAAGGATCGATATTGTTAGTGGAGATCTCTAAAGGGAGGAGTTACATGAAGAATGGGGTGTTACATGTTACACGCAGTGGGAAAGTGGCTCCACCCCCTCTTCTGAGAAGGAGGGGGCAGAGACGTTAACATCCAGGTCAACCCAAGTGTCAATCAAGATCCAACCTTTACGCCTGCTGTCAAAACTCAGATCCCACTTAGCAGTGAAAAGGTAGATTCGAAGGTTGCCCCCTTATCCAGTAATTGCAAGCTACCTAAGCCAAGTACAATATTTGGCAACTTCTCATCGACTCTAAGGATCACCATAGGGGTTTGATCGAGAAATTGATGAGCATGGAAGTTACACCTTCTACTTCCTTGGTGGAGGTGTTTTCCGTCATTAGGGGACCCCCTCCCAGCCAAGTTGAGCCCATCATATTTCATCCATCTGACCTTTCAGTCAAAGGGAACAAGCATAATAAGGCACTTTTCATTCAGGTGCAAATCTTTGATCATTCTATTCCTTGTGTCATGGTGGATGATGGGTCTGCCCTCAATCTCTGTCCCTCCAAGATCCTTCCTCACTTGGGACTAGATGGGTCTATGTGGGGAGAAATCCAATACTATTATAAAGGAATATGTTGATATGAAGAGAAGTATGATTGCGGTTTTCGAGGCCGAAGTTATAATCGGGGAGGTAAAGTCCCAAGTCTTGTTCACCGTCCTTGATATCCCTATCACTTACTCACTGTTACTTGGCCGCCCTTGGCTTCATGCATTAGGGGATGTCCCTTCCATGGTACACCAAAATGTTAAGCTCATCCATAATGGAAAGCTTGTGACCATTAAGGCAAATGAACCGTCAGTTGTAGCAGCTATGGAAGCCGAGGAGAAAGATTTAAGGGTGGTTGTAGCTCACAAAGATATGAAATAGACTGTTCGGGGGTATGTACCCTTTAGATTGAGAAGATTATGATAAAGCAAGGCTATACAAGGGGAAGGGACTTGGGAGGAACCTTGACCCTATCAGTAAAGCTATAAGGAACTTAGCAAAGGCGGTGGCCGAAGAAGCTCGTAAGAATCTGAAAGCCTAGACTACCAGTTTAGCTACCAGTCTTGCCAAGGTTGATCAACAAGGCCCTCCGCCTGTAGAGGATGATTCAAATGATGTAATTTTTAATGTTGCAAACATTTTTTATGAAAATAATGCGGCTTATAAGGCATATCATGAGTAAGTTTATGCATCTTCCATTCACATTTTTGTTTGAGTATTTCATTCTGAAAACATCATGCACTCATAACAACAACATTCTTAAAAATATCACCATATATTAATAAAGTTAGCTTTGATTATATGTCAATGACATAAAAATCCAATGGTTAAAACTTACCACCAAAAAGAAAGATCAAAAGTGCTTACCATACATGATAGCCTTAGGTCTTTGCTTGTCTTTCTTTATAAGGGAGGAAAAAAGGATACACATCATTAAGAAAGAAGACCAACAAGAGAACAAGGAAAGCACGCCCCATATAAAAAAGAAGAAGATTGGGACCCACACTAATCTAAAATTAATCCAATTCTCTTCCAAAACCTCCAAAAAGGGAAAAGACCCAATGCTCTTCCAAAACCTTCAAAAGGAACATTCAACTTCTAATGAATGGACATTTCTTATCAATATAGGTTCCTCCAATCCCCTTTGGGCCTACATTTGCACTAAGATGTCACTCCAAAAAATGCTTTCTCCATTTGTTAAAAAGAGAGGAGATCCTTTACCTCACACAATAATACCAAGCCTCCATAATAACATGGTTTCCTTCTTTCGACAAAAGAAAAGAACCTGCTCGTTTCACACCAAAAAGAAACTACTCAAAGCACTTGACCACTTGCAGATGTACAAGAACCGCATGGCCTGAGACTACAATGATAGGGTCAGATACCCAAAGCAACCCCTTAAGGCTGGTGATCTGGTTCTCTAGCGACTTCACCAAGTCAACACAAATTCTAGGGGCAAGTTCAAACCTAATTGGGAATGACAATTCGTAATTAAGGAAGTCTTTGGCAAGGGAGGGATCAAGCTCATGAATATGGATGGAAATGAATTCATGAATCCAGTAAATCAAGACAGATTTAAGCATTATCATGTCTAGGTCAAAAGAAATAATTCAAAGAAAAGTAGCACAACGAATATAAGAAATAAAAAAAAATCACCTGGCAAGCGGTCTTCTATTGCTCGAGCAACAATTTGGGAGCAACCCACTGATTGGTATTCTACTAACTGGTTAGGCAAAAATTAGGGTACCCCCATGCAAATAAAGCCCGCTAAGTTGAAAACCCAAAAAGGGTGGCTTAGGCAAAAGCTAGGGCATCGAGAGAAAAATGTCAGTTGCTTTCTAGAAAATCTGTAAAAAGACCAGTAGGTAGTACGAGTTAACCATTGGAAATTGTTACCATTGCCTATATACTCAAATTAATCTACTCAACGAACATGTTAAGATCTGCTAAGAATCTTGGTATTATGAATGCTTGCATGTCTTTAGGTGAAAATCGTAGGTATATGAACATAAGTTTTTCTCTATATTTTGTGCTCTTTGTTGTTATTTTTAATACACGTATATTAACCAATAAAAGACAAGAATACCGATAAGCCACAAAAGAAATAAGGTATATGCAAAAGTCAGAATCAGTCTGCTAGATTTGAAAACCCGAAAGGGCAGTCCAGCAAAAGTTAAGACAAAAAAAAGAAAGAATCCGTTGGATTGAACTGCCATGGACAATTAAGGCAAAAATTAGGACAAAAAGAAATATATAAAAGAAAATGTTCAATAGGTAATCTCACACTGAATGGCCTATGAAAAAATTAGAACTTAATCTAAAAAAGCCAGTATTTTGCACTTATTATTTTCAGACATCATTTGCATTATGCACTTCACAACCGGGATCCCTTGAGTTTAGTTACCCGTCTGTGTAGTTTCACAATAACACATGCAATCTGAAGTGCTAGTCTCAATTCAACCAACTTCGGTAATACTTATCAGTTTAAACTGGATCAGTTCATCGTGATCAAGAACTATGAGCGTTCAACGGTCAGCTCACTTGCTTATGGGGTACTATAAACAAAATTTTTAATTACACTAAGGAGTAGTGTCGGTCTACAAGTAGAGATATTCAATGGTCTCAGCATAGAAAAAGAAAGTTCAACAAGCCTATAGAAAAAAAGTTAGCAAATAGCATCTCACATTAAAATAAGCCACGTGTGAGCACTAGATTTTACCGATCCTTCTTATGAATTGATGATGAGAGCTATATAATGTAATCTTTTATAGGTGTTATCCATTAGAGGGTTCCTACTACTGTAGAACTGAGTTTGGCCAAGTCTGTAGACCTAATCTATCCTTAGGGACTCGTACGAGTCATGCTTGGTGGTATAGATCCATCGGTGGACCCGTACGGGTCATGCTTGCTTAAACAAGCTTTATGGCATGCAGATCATGTTGGGAACTGATAGTCAAATTGAACATGCATAACAGGCATGACGGAAATTGAAAATTTTGTCCCTATTCCCAAGTACTCCTATTAGATGCATATAAGTTATATAAGGCCTTGACTAAATAATTCTCTACCCAGGTTAGCTTGCAAAGGCTAGGCATACCATAATTCTAAATTATATCCTAGCACACATATTTTATACTAAGAATGTTATAACCCTAAGCTATAACCTAAGCATGTTATAACTCTAAGCTATAACCTAAGGATGTTATAACTCTAAGCTATAACCTAAGCATAAAATAAATTAAGCATGCAAAATAACTTAAGCATAACTAAACGCTTAACGAAAAAGACCTAATAATTAAAAGAGAAAGAAAGAAAACTTACCAGTTGAAGCATACTTTAGCAGGACCTCCTTGCACAAGCCTCCAAGAGTGGGATAGCCTCTATGAGAATCCACATAAACCCCACCAACCAAAACCTCCCCGTGAGGAAGAACTAAAGAGCCTCAAGTAGTTGCTAGACCACTTTAGAAGCCCCACCCGAAAATACAAACTAGAGGTGCCCGAATAAATTCAGGCTCCTAAAAAAGAACTTGCTTGATTACCCGAGAGATTAATCTGTGCGAATCTCAACATGAATTTTTTATGCTTGAGGTTGGTGCAATTTGAAAGGGGGAACACAAGTGCTTATTTATAGGCTTGGGGGGAGCAAAAAAGCTCCCCCATTTCCGATGTGGGATATGCTAAAAAGCATATCCCAATCGTGGGTTTAACCTGCGGGGCTTGGAGCCCTGTAGAGCATGCTATGCTTCTCACAAGTCGGGCTTGCAAGATTTCTCTCAAGCCCAGCTTGTTAAGGCAGCGCTAGTAAGCCCAGCCTTATAGGCTCTCACAAGTGCCGCATTGCGTTACTTGCAAGCCCACAGTGCAGGATTTTGTGCATTGAATGTGTCGCGAATCCTGTAGCCCATTTGCAGTTCAAAATTGTCCAAAAATGTTGTACCGGGTCTAACCCATTCGAAAAAATTCCCCTCTAATCCATTTCAAATAAATATTTATTTTATGACCCTAATACATTAGTTACCGGTCAAAAATAAATTCCTTGGTTTATCCAAAATGATCCAATCATTTTTAACCATTTAAATAATAATCCAGTTATTAATATATTATATTTTCGTAATAGAATAAATCTATTAGTTCTTTACTTAGTCCGATGAAGGTCCAATGTATGTGACCTTATAGGATCCCGAAGTATTGAGCTGTTAAGGCTTAACCAACCCTTGTTCTAATAGAACCATTGGCTTGAGGTTCCAGACCGTGAATAGAACTTGATTACCTTAAACGACTGTAGTATGCCTCTAGCAAGGCTGTACCATCCCCCATTACTCAGAACGTCATTTGTGCTTATGATTTAATCCCGGTTAATACAATAGTTGTCTAATGCGATGAACTCCTTCCATTCTTTAATATTAGTACCATCTGGTTTATAGGGTTTGGTTAAAGTGTTAACCTACTAATAGCAAGGTTGCTCCAAGCTATCCAAGTTATTAACTTGTTACCAAAGTATATTGCATTTTACCATAGTGTGTTTCACTAGAAACTATTTCTATCAAACACATACTCTGATCAGAGGTTTATAGCAATCATCACTTCAACAAGCGGCCAGGTACAACTCCTTAATATATCCGGAGCGATGGATTCTTTCCGACTACTCACCTTACCAACGTGCTGTCATCATTACACCCGTAATCACCCATGACACCCTAAATTAATGAGTGTATAGGACTGACCCAAATTATAGCAATAGTACCACACAAGGCAACTAGTATCTCAAGTATGAGGATATTCACAAAGCTTATTGCATGAAGATAAACACTAACACATTGATATATACACCAAGTGTTTGTCTTACTGCGGTCTCCAATATATCTCCCAGATATATCCATGTGTCAAACTTAAGGCACAACCTTTAGTCCTTAGGAGATTGACTGCTTGGACCCTTTCCAAGAAAGTTAACCACATGCTAGTCTTTCTGCTTTATCAATATCCTTTCTTGATGAAACTTTTACTAGGGATAGTTTAGACATAATCATAATTGCACATGAAGCAGGTTCCAGCAAATATAGTCCAACTATAATTTCTCTAACTTCATGCTATAATACGTCAAGGACTTTTGTATACATACATCAATGAATATATATTTTAACCAGCTATAATATATATATATATATATATATATATATATATATATATATATATATATATATATATATATATATATATATATATATATATATATATAAACACATTGATATAAACAAAAGATTAAATGCCTTTATTGATTAAACAAAATATTCGTACTATTACATAATTAAGATATATCGCCCTAATTGCCTTAAGGACATACATCATATCCAACAATCTCCCTCTTGCACTAATGCCAATTATCCATATGTCTTAATCCATAAGCTTTAACATGCTAGTCATGTTTGACTTGAGTCAATGGCTTCGTCAGACCATCCGCAAGGTTCTGATTAGTGGGTACATATTCTAGTCTTATTATCTTAGCGTCAACAATCTCAATGATTATATGATACTTTCTGGATACATGTCTATTTTTCTGATGAGACCGTGGTTCCTTTGCCTGGGCTATGGCACCATTGTTATCACAATACAAAGTAATTGGATCAACGGTCTTAGGCACCACACCGAGATCACCAATAAATCCCTTTAACTAGATAGGTTCCTTTACCGCTTAACATGTAGTAATGTATTCAGATTCCGTGGTTGAATTAGTAGTAGTTTTGTGCTTGGAACTCTTCTAGCATACCGCCCCTCTATTTAACACATACACAAAACCTGACTGAGACTTAAAGTCATCCTTGTCAGATTAAAAACTCACGTCAATGTAACCTCTAATTGTGAGGTCACCTTCTCTATATATCAAGAACTCATCCTTAGTCCTTCTCAAGTACTTAAGAATTGCCTTAATGGCCATCCAGTGCTTTTCACCTGGATCTGACTGATATCTTCTCATAAAGCTCAAAGTTTGAGAGGCATCTGGCCTAGTACATATCATAGCATACATGATGGATCCTATTGGATGCATAAGGTATATCCTTCATGTGCATTCTATCCTGAGCTATCTTTGGACACTCAGCCTTAGATAGGTTAATCCCCTTTGTCATTGAGAGATAACCTTTCTTCGAATGCTCAAGGTTAAACCTATTCAATACCTTGTCTATATATGTACTTTGAGAAAGACCTAACAACCTCTTGGATCTATCCCTATAGATCTTTATACCTAGTATAAATGCTGCTTCACCAAGGCCTTTCATGGAGAATCTTCTTGACGACCATACTTTAAAATTTTGAAGAAGAGAAATATCATTTCCTATTAGTAGAATGTCATCGACATACAATACTAAGAAAACAACTGCACTCCCACTAACGTTCTTGTAAACACAAGGCTCATTAATTTTTGGACAGAAATCCAGTTCACGAATTATCTGATCAAACCTTATATTCCAACTCCTAGATGCCTAGTTAAGTCCATAAATGGATCTTTGTAGCTTGCATACCTTCGAGCCATTCTAAGATGTAAAACCCTTAGGTTGTGTCATATACATATCTTGTTCTAGATCCCCATTTAGGAAGGTTGTTTTAACATCCATATGCTAGATCTCATAATCATAATGAGTAGTAATGGCGAGGAGTATTCTTATAGATTTAAGCATGGCTAAGTTTCATCATAGTCAATACCTTCAAGTTGACTATAACCTTTCACAACCAAACTTGCTGTATAGGTAATTACATTACCGTCCATGTCAGTCTTCTTCTTGAAGAACCATTTGAAACCGATCGGTCTAACCTATTGCGGTGCATCAACCAAATTCCAAACTTGGTTCTCATACATGGAATCCATTTTTGATTTCATGGCTTTTAGCCATTTATCAGAATCTGAGGTTTTCATTACCTCATCATATGCCCTTGGTTCATCATCCTCTAAGAGATACAATTCCTTATCATCAGTGATGATAAAATAATATCTATCGGGACCTTTATGAACATGACCTGATCTTCGCAATGCTTGTGTTTAGATAGTTTGTTCTTGGATCTCACTTTCTTGTGTATCTAGAATGGGGTTGATCAGTTGATTATCTGTTTCTTCCTCTTGAACTTCCAGTTCAATACTGCTCCCACTGACTTTTGCAAGTAAGTGTTGCTTTTCCAAAAAGTGAGCATTCTATGACACAAATAACTTCTGTGCTTCGGGTTGGTAAAATAGATATCCAATAGTTTCCTTTGGTATCCAATGAACAGACACTTGTTAGATTTGTCATTCAGCTTATCTGACGCTATCCTGTTTACCATAGTATGACAGCTCCATACTCTTAAGTGACCTAGAGATGGCTTTTTATTACACCATCTTTCATAAGGTGTAAAATCAACTAATTCAGAGGGAACTCTGTTTAATGCATAAACCGCGCTCTCTAGTGCATATCCCCAAAAGGATTTATTCAGATCTGCATGGCTCATCATGGACCGAATCTTATCTAATAAAGTCTGATTCCTCCTTTCTAACACCCCATTGTGTTGGGGCGTATAAGAAGGGGTCCACTGGGGAACTATCCCATTTTCCTTTAGATAATCCTAAAACTCCTGACTTAAGTATTCTCCACCTCGATCAGATCAAAGTGTTTTAATACTTTTCTCAAGCTGTTTCTCTACTTCAGTTCTGAATAGTTTGAACTTTTCAAAACTTTCAGACTTGTGCTTCATTAAGTACAAATAACCATATTGTTAATAATCATCAATAAAGGTTATGAAGTAGGAGTATCCTCCTAGTGGCTGAACACTCATTGGACCACACACATCAGTATGTATAAGTTCCAATGTACTCGTGGCCCGTTCACCCTTTCCTTGAAAGGGTAACTTTGTCATTTTTCCTCTTAAACAAGGTTCGCAATCACCATAAGACTCCAAGTCTATTGGGCCCAAGTCTCCACTTTTATGCAATTTGGTTAAGCGATCTTTGTTTATGTGACCTAAACGACAATGCCATAAGTAGAAGAAATTCTCATTATCTAATTTCACTTTCTTCACATTGTTTATATTAAAAACTTCTATTTTAGTATCAAGAACATAAATGCCACTATTCAACATTCCATAACCATAAAGAACATTATTCAAACGAATTTGACAATTATTATTTGAAAATAAAATTTCAAATCCTTCTGCTGCTAAACACGCAACAGATATAAAATTCTTAGAAACACTTGGGATGTAGTAACAATTATCCAAAACTAAAACAAGTCCACTTGGCAAAATAAGATTAAAGCTTCCTACAGCTAATACAACAACTCTAGCTCTTTTTCACACACGCAGGTCCATCTCCCCTTTTGCAAGTCCTTTACTATTCCTTAGTCCCTGTATAGAAGTACAGATTTAAGAACCACAACCAGTATCTAATACCCAAGCGGATTCACGAGGAAAAGTAGCATAGTTTCTAGTTACAAACATACCTGAAGTAGATGCCTCTGCAGGCTTCTTCTTTAAATGTTCAAAAGTAGGAGCTTTGCAATCCCTCTTCCAATCTCCCGATTTCCCACACTAGAAATAGACGTACTTAGATGTCTTCTTTTCTTTCTTCTTCTTACTGATTCTTTTCTTGGCACCCAGTGCCTGCTTCTTTTTCTTAGAAGCCTTGCCTTTCTCGGCCAATAATAGGGGTTTCTAATCTTTCTTGATATGAGGTTCTACTATTTTTAGCATGTTGATTAATTTAGGGATAGTAGAATTTATCGTGTTCGTGTAATAGTTAGTCAAGAAGCCTGAGTAACTATCCATCAAGGACATCAACACAAGGCCAATGCTAAAGTCATGATTCATCTCGAATCCCAATTGATTCAGATTCTCAAGGTATCCCAAGAGTTTTAGTACATGCTGAGAGGCAGAGGTGCCAGCCTGCATCTTGGTTCCGAAAAGGAGCTTGGAGGTCTCATACCTCTCTGTCCTTTCCCGCTCCGAAAAGAGCTCTTCAAGATGGAGAGCCATTTCCTCCAAGGGCATGTTCTCATGTTGTTTCTGAAGCTCAGGATTCATGGACCCCAACATGATACACATGGCAGTCTCATAATCTTGCCTGTGCTTCAACCAGGCATCATGTTCCACATGATCCTCAACATTAGGTTCAACAGGGAAAATGTCATTTAGAACATAGGCAATTCCCTCGGATCTGAGAATTATTCTCACAGCTCGAAACCAAATAGAAAAGTTCGAGCCATTAAGTTTGGTGTCAAGCAACATATGGAGATTAACATTGGAAGTCATTTTCAACCTAAGACATAAGAAAAGAAAAAGAGTTTAGATATTAGTTTAAGTAAGTGCATTTAATATAAGCACTTTTAATTAAATACATTTGTCCTACTATTTTCTTCGAAATTTACAATAACCCATTCTATTGAATTCGGGAATTTTAGCCCAGCTAAATTTCCTAGTAGGTAGCATCTATAACTTGTCTATTATAACCCCTAACTCTATGAGTCAAGTCACAATTGTAAGTTATAGTTGGAATCCCATTCCATTTGCATCATATGCAATTGCTAATTCATTCAAGTTCCCTATTCCTAAGGGACGTGTGCTCTTATATTAGCATCTCCTTGGGTGGACGTGTGCCTAGCCCCTAATTTTAGGGTGGACTACCCCAGTTCTGTTAAGGCAAACCCTATCCCAAACATTACAACCAATCAATGTGGACTAGAAGGAGCGCATTACGCATCACTGTGATAGCCTAAAGAGACCGTATTATAAATTTCAGTAAGGAAGACTATAACTTGCCTTAATATATTTACTTTGGAATTTTATTGGTGTTAAACGTCTCACCCAATCTAGGATTTTAACATATGGACATATTTATAATAACTTATATTAAGTCAGGGAATTTTAGAATTAATTTGTAAGGTCCAACCTTAGGTGGGTCCAAGCTCTTTATTATAATTATTCCATCAACCTAGATTATATACAAAATAATTAACACTTTTATTTGTTATATATATTCATATTGCATTTCTTTTAAGCTTTTATTCAATAAATTTAATTTTTACTTTGTCATAGAAACATATATAAGCACCATCATATATACTAGAAATAAATTAGTCTGTATTTAATCTCCGGTTGGTCAATTCAAGCTGCACCCATATAGGTTCCGAGGTATGAGAGGTGCCCTATGAGGAGTAGACACCAAGTCCAATTCCTTAGCAAAACAAATACTGCCACAAACTCGAAGACCAATGGATTCTCTTGGACTAATAAATTTCGTTCTTTCAATCCATGTAAATTGAAAGCATCTATAACCCATGTAATTTAAATAAATTATTGAAACTTGTATAATTTAAGTAAGTTGAGCAGGCTTATCCAAAATTATTCACAAACATTTTCTAACCTTGAAATGAAAAGCACAAGTTCATATATGTTGTTCCAAAAAATTAAATAAACAATAATCAGTTCATACAGAAAATAATATTCAGTTCGCTTCTAACTTAATTATGCTTTAAATAGGCAGGCTCTTATACCACTATTGGGAACTAACAGTCAGGTTGAACATGCATAATAGGCATGGCGGAAATTCAAAATTTTGTGCCTGTTCCCAGCAACTCCTATTAGATGCATATAAATTAAATAAAACCTTAACTAAATAATTCTCTACCTAGGTTAGCATGCAAAGGCTAGGCATACCATAATTCTAAATTATATCCTAGCACATATATTTTATACTAAGCATGTTATAACTCTAAGCTATAACCTAAGCATGTTATAACTCTAAGCTATAACCTAGGCATGTTATAACTCTAAGCTATAACCTAAGCGTAAAATAAACTAGAAAATAATTATTAAGTCTAAAAAAGCTTAAAGAAAAAGACCTAACAATTAAAAGAGAAAGAAAGAAAACTTACCAGCTGAAGCGTGCTTTACTAGAACCTCCTTGCACAAGCCTCCAAGCGTAGGATAGCCTCTATAAGTATCCACACGAACCCCACCAACCAAAACCTCCCCGAGAGGAAGAAGTAAGGAGCCTCGAGTAGTTCCTAGACCACTCTAGAAGCCCCATCCGAAAATATAAACTTGAGGTGCCCGAATAAATTCAGGCTCCTAAAAAAGAACTTGCTCGATTACCCGAGAGATTAATCTTTGCGAATCTCAACATGGGATTTATGCTTGAGCTTGGTGCAATTTGAAAGGGGGAACACAAGTTCCTATTTATAAGCTTAGGGGAGCAAAAAAGCTCCCCAATTTCCTATCTGGAATATGCTAGAAAGCATATCCCACTCGCGGGTTTAACCCGGGGGGCTTAGAGCCCTGCGGGTTATGCCCGCATCCGCACGCTGTGCTTCTCTCAAGCCGGGCTTGCCAGATATGTCGCGCTAGGCTTTGCCCAGCGCCGCCAAAGGTAACGCTAGTAAGCCCAGCCCCGTGGGCTCTCACAAGTGCCGCATTGCGACACTTACAAGCCCACGATGTGGGGTTTCACTCACCGAACGTGTCACGAATCTCGCAGCCATTTGCTATTCAAAATTGTCCAATAATTTTCTATTGGGTCCAACTAATTTGGAAAAATTCTCTTCTAATCCCTTCCAAATAAATATTTATTTTATGAACCTAATAAACTAGTTACCGGTCAAAAACAAATTCCTTGGTTTATCCTAAATGAACCAATCATTTATAATTAATTAAATAATAATCCAATTATTAATATATTATATTTTCGTAATAGAATAAATCTATTAGTTCTTTACTTAGTCCTTTGAAGGCCAATGTGTGTGACCTTGTAGGATCCCGAAGTATTGAGCTGTTAAGGCTTAACCAACCCTTGTTCTAATAGAACCATTGGCTTGAGTTTCCAAACCATGAATAGAACTCGATTGCCTTAAACGACTTTAGTACGCCTCTAGCAAGGGTCTACCATCCCCGATTACTCGGAATGTCATTTGTGCTTATAACTTAGTCCCGATTAATGCAATAGTTATCCAATGTGATGAACTCCTTCCATTATTTAATATTAGTACCATCTGGTTTATAGGGTTTGGTTAAAGTGTTAGCCCACTAATAGCAAGATTGCTCCAAGCTATCCCAGTTATTAACTTGTTTCCGAAGTATATTGCCTTTTACCATAGTGTGTTTGACTAGAAACTATTTCTATCAAACACATGCTCTGGTCAGAGGTTTATAGCAATCATCACTTCAACAAGCGGCCAGGTACAACTCCTTAATATATCCGGAGCGATGAATTCTTTTCGACTACTCAGCTTACCAACGTGCTGTCATCACTATACCCATAATCACCCGTGACACCCTAAATTAATGAGTTTATAGGACTAATCTAAAGTATAGCAATAGTACCATACAAGGCAACTAGTATCTCAAGTAAGAGGATATTTACAAAGCTTATTGTATGAAGATAAACACTACCGCATTGATATATACACCAAGTGTTTATCTTACTATGGTCTCCAATATATCTCCCAGATATATCCATGTGTCAAACTTAAGGCACCACCTTCAGTTCTTAGGAGATTGACTGCTTAGACCCTTTCCAAGAAAGTTGACAACATGCCAGTCTTTCCGCTTCATCAATATCTTTTCTTGGCGAACCTATGACTAGGGATAGTTTAGACATAATCATAATTGCACATGAAGTAGGTTCTAGTAAATATAGTCTAACTATAATTTATCTGATTTTATGTTATGATACGTCAAGGACTTTTGTATACATACATCAATGAATATATATTTTAACCAACTATAATATATATACAAACACATTGATATAAACAAAAGATTAAATGCCTTTATTGATTAAACAAAATATTCAGGCTGTTACATAATTATGATATATTGCCCTAATTGCCTTAAGGACATACATCATATCCAACAGATCATGCCCATTTCGGGAGAAATCAGGTCATGAATGCAATTTATTGTGTTTAGACTCGATTTCCCCCTATAAATTGCAGTTTTTTTTACCTCATTTCAAAGGGGACAACATCAATAAGAAATTATAGCATATAGTTTATGAAATTCCAGCAGTTTTCATAGGTATAGAAAGGGTATAGTTGAGGTATACAAGGTATAAAATAGGGAGAAAACCCATTCCTTGAGGTTTTGTCCATATTTTATTCATTTCTAACTTTGTTTATTAGGATTTAGGGGTGGTTTTGTCCACACAAATACTCACCTAAAAAATCCTAAAAATCACCATTTCATTATCTACTTTGACTATTCTCTCTCTCAGCATAAGGATCACTTAAAAGTGGATTCACGTCGCAAAGGTACACTCCTGAGTTTCAAAGAGACTCACATCTCATTTATTTTATCGTTATTTCTCATATTCTGTCCCATCTATATAAATTTTCTGTCTATTTGTCGTCTTTGATCGAACTGAGTTTCTATCCAGATTAGATAAGACCCGTACGGGTCCCACCCCACCTGTACGGGTACTGGCTCCCAGGCAGAACCCAAGGTTCCCATTTTTATATGTAAAATCAATCTAACATCAGCATTTGCCATGCGATCATTTTTACTAATAATCCAGTAAATCAACCCACAAAAGTTAAAATGTGTTTTCTCAATAAAATGCGATGAAGATCTGTTATTTCTTTCTGATCCTACAAGCCGTCCGAGCAATATCAATCGCAAAACCACCACACTAACATAATCACATTTTTCTTAAGAATATGCTGACTTATGATGTGCTATAAATTGTGCTAATCTTTGTGGATGCAGGGAAATTTATTTTATTTTGTTTTATAACTTAGAATAAATGTATATGTTCTTTTGCAACTTCCTCAGTTTGCCCCGATTATAATTTTTATTCCCCAAGTTATTGTTTGTCCTTTATTTTAAATTGTAAACGCATGAATCGAGTGTGAAAGAGTCTAAAAAAATAGGATTTCCGTAATAATTTCCCAAATGATGAAAATGAAATGGTTTTAAGCGGCGAATGTAATTTTAAATTAAATAAATGAGAAATAAGTGACTCATCCGATACCAAATCTCTGATCCAAGAGCTATGAGTCTCCCGCCTAGTGGGAACCATACCAAAACTCTTCCCCAAGTGGACAACTTGGGTGGCAACTCTATCATTTGTATCGAGATTTGGGTCTCGATTCTTTTATTCATAAATTGGTTAAAATGTGCAAACTTAAACTAAATGATTTCATCAAGCCTAAATTAATCAACCAATCACCCCAGTGGGCCCCATTGCAAGGAGCCAAGGGAGACCCACACGTCATCGACACCTCACATCACACAGAGATGAAAATGTTAAGTATCCTGAAAGAAAGTAAAAGCAATCCTAATCTAAGTTGTTGGAGGATCCTGCCCCTGGGGCATGCCCTGAGTCTCATCCTAAGTGTCCGCCAACAGATCCTACATGTAAATCATCACATGGTCCCTAGCCCTATAGCATCCGCAGCTAAAAAGTCAACCACTCCAACCCCTGAACCCCTGCAATACTCCTGATTGTAGCATCGGCCACCTCGGCCTTCTACTCCACCTCCTACTCAGCTCCAGCCAACTGAGCCACCATCGAAGCCGCCCAATATGCAGATTAGTCATCCTTAAAAAAAGAATTGGATGGCTCAGGTGTCTGTCTATCCTCAGTCATCCGAGCCAGCTGTCCCCACAACACCTCTACCTCAGCTCTTGACCGTGTAGTCTCCGCTCTGGCTCTCTCTAGCTCATCCTCCAACGTCCTAACCCTATTAGCCTTTGTAGTGGCCACTCGCAGGTACTCCTCCAAGTGCCTAGCCCGCTCCTTAGAAGCATCCAAATCTTGGAAAGCCTTATCGTGCTCCATCCAATAAATTATACATGAAAATCATAAGATTAGTATACATATATAAATGTTATAGCATGCATCATGCATAGTTTACGAATGGAAACTCTCAAAGCTAATGCATCTTGAGCTAGCAATAGATCTTGGATAGAGAAGAAACCTTTAGCGATCCTCTTAGCCTCAGCCACGGTCACCTGAAAAGAAAAATCACATCAAAATAGAACATCCCAATCAATTATCTTGAGAACATGTCTAGAGCTGAGAATTCCTTACATGAGTAGAGCTAGAAGACATGGAGCAAATGGTATGGATCGACTCCTTGAGCTCCCTAACATTTCTCTTCCCCAAATAATCGAGGAGTCGGAAGGAAGTGTCTAGATCTATCTGAAGGACCCCCTCTTTCATACCCCTAGAAATGCGAGACTGCTTCATCAGTGGCTTTTTGTCAGCAGGGGTAGCATAAACATGCCTCTTTTATATGGAGGTAGGAGGCTACAATGATAAACCGTTACACTCAAGTTCACAATCAATTTCAGAAAGTAAAAGGAATTCACAAAGGTATAGGTAAGAAAATACTTCATAGGAAGGAGTAGTAGACCTAGCTGGGTCCTCGCTACTCCAAACCATGAAGGGGCCCCCGTGATCACCCCTTGGCCCATCATCATCGTCATCTTCTTCTTCTTCACTACCGCCATCTCCCTAGTTAAACTTGAGAGGGCAGTTATCATAGTGGATCCTCTCACAAGGGTGAAGGAGCGAATAGTCGATGAATGCAGCATTGGAACCCTTCACCGACATGACTCGGGCCCACTCACCCAACAGATATAGTCCCTAGTTTGTCTCAAGCATCAGATGTGGCTAGTAGACCCCCACTGGGATGTTAATAGCCTCCAAGGTGTTGTATCCTAGTTTTCTTCAAGCATTACCAACATTCTTACACAAAGTAGAAGTGGTTGCATCATGTTGTTTAGTGTTGGGCTCATACAGTGTATGGGCCAAGCCGTATGCTTTAAGAAAGATCCTCACATTTCTAAACAAACCCTTGAAGCTAGAGCGAATCAAAATTAGTCATCAACACGAATGCTAAATTTAAATAAAAATTTCAACCAAGATATAAGAAAAGAAAAATTTGTTCAGACTTTAGTATATAGTACATGTATTTAATATAAGGACTTTAATTAAATACTTTTATCCTACCATTTTTAAAATTTACAATAGCCCATTCTATTGAATTCGGGAAGTCTAGGCTAGCTAAAATTCCAAGTAGACAACATCTATAACTAGTCTAATACAACCCCCAATTTTATGAGTGAAGCAGTACTAGTAAGTTGTAGTTGGAATCTCATTCCATTTGCATCCCATGCAATTGCTAATTTTTTTAAGTTCCCTAATTCCAAGGGACGTGTACTCTTATATTAGCATCTCCTTGAATGTATCTCAGTTCTATAGCTAGCCCTTGATTTTATGGTGGACTACCTAGTCTTGTTAAGGCAGACACTATCTCAATTTTTATAACCGGTCGATGTAGACGAAAAGGAATGCTTTCTGCAATACTTTTATGGTCGAAAACAACTATATTATAAATTTGGGTAAGGAAGACTATAACTTGCCTTAATGTATTTATTTTGGGATTTTATTGGTGTTAGACGTCTCACCCAATTTAGGATTTATTAGATGGACATATTTATAATAATTTATATTAATTCAGGAAATTTTAGAATTAATTTAGAAGGTGGGTTCAAGCTCTTTATTATAATTATTCCATCAACCTAGATTATATGCAAAATAATTAACATTTTTATTTGTTATATTTGTATTACATTTCCTTTAAGCTTTTATTCAATAATTTAATATTTACTTTGTTATAGAAACATATATAAGAACCATCTTATTTACTAGAAATAAATCAGTCCATATTTAATCCCCTCTTTGTTAACTCAAGATGCATCAATATATATTCCCTGGTAGGAGAGGTGCCCTATGAGGAGTAACACCAAGTCCAATCCTTGCCAGAACATATACGGGCACAAGCTTTAAAAAACATGGATTCTCTTGGACTAATAAATTTTGTTCTTTTAATTTATGTAAATTGAAAGCATCTATAACTCATGTAATTTATATAATTTATTAAGTCTTTGATAAGTTGGAGTAAGTTGAGCATGCTTATTCAAAATTATCTATATCCATTTTCTAACATTTGAAATAAAAGTCTAAGTTCATCTATTGTTCCGAACAATTTAATAAACTTTAAATTATTTCATACATATAGAAAATAAAATTCAGTTTGCTTTTAACTTAATTATGCACTAAATAGGCAAGCTCTGATACCACTGTTGGGGATGACAGTCACTTTAAACATGCATAATAGGCACGGCGGAAATTCAAAATTTTGTCCCTTGTCCCTAAGAACTACTATTTATAGCATCTGAATTAATTAAAGCTTTAACTAAATTAATTCTCCACTTAAGTTAGCATGCATAGGCTAGGCGTACCATAATTCTAAATTATATCATAGCATAAATATATTTTATTTTAAACATGTTTTAATTCTAAGTTATAGTAAAGGTATATAATAAACTAAGCATACAAAATAACCTAAGCATAATAATTATTAAGTCTTAAAAGGCTTAATAAAATGACTTAATAATTAAAAGAGAATTAGAGCACTTACTATTTGAAGCGTGCTTTAGCATAACTTTGTTACACAAGCCTCCAAGTGTAGGATAGCCTCAATGAGTATCCACACAAACCCCACCAGCCGACCTCCCAATGAGGAAGAACCGCAGAGTTTTGAGTAGCTGCTAGACCACTTCAAAATTCACCAAAAATAATAACCAAAAACACTCCTTAATTTTATCTTTTAAGTTGACATTGAGAAAACGTGTTAGAATCTCAAGTCAGAGCTTATAGAAAGATATGGTGCATTTGAGAAAGGGGAAATGAGAGCTCTTTATATAGGGGAGCAAAGGTTCCCAGAATTTAATGCGGATTTAATGCATGATTAAATACGAATTTAATGCGGGATTAAATGCGGATTAAATGCGAGATTAAATGCAGGATTAAATGCGAATTTAATATGAGATTAAATTTAATCCTCATTTCTTTTAATTAATTTTATGACCCTAATAAAATTAGTTACCGTTCAAAATAAATTATTGACTTAACCATAAAATAATTTAATCATTTTAATCAACACTTTAATTTATTTATGACCCTAATAAATTAGTTACTAGTTAAAATAAATTCTAGCTTAACAAAAAATGATCTAATCATTTTAATCAACACTTTAATTTATTTATGACACTAATAAAATTAATTTTTGGTCAATAAATAAAATCTCTAGTTTAACTAGGTAATAGTTCAACCATCCTTTTAATATTTTTGTAATAGATCAAGTCGATTAATTCTTTACTCAGTCCGATGAAAGTTCAATGTGTGTGACCTTATAGGATCCCGTAGTATTGAGCTGTTAAGGTTTGACCAATCTTTCTTCTATATGAACTATTGGCTCGAGGTTCTAGACCGTGAATAGAACTCGATTATCTTAAACGATTGTAGTATGCCTCTGGCAAGGGTCCACCATCCCCCATTACATAGAACGTCATTTGTGCTAAAGACTTAATCCTAGTTAATGCAATAGTTGCCCAATGCGATGGACTCCTTCCATTCTTTAATCTTAGTACCATCTGGTTTGTTGGGTTTGATTAAAGTGTTAACCCACCAATAGTGAGGTTTCTGCAAGCTATCCCAGTTATTTGCTTATTACCAAAGTATATTACTTTTTACCATAACGTGTTTGATTAGAAACTATTTCTATCAATCACATACTCTAATCAGAGGTTTATAGTAATCATCATTCAACAAGCGACCAAGTAAAAACTCCTTAATATATTCAGAGCGATGGATTCTTTTCAACTACATAACTTATCAACGTGTTGTCATCATTATACTCACTAGTGGCACCCTAAATTAATGAGTGAATAGGTATGACCCAAAGTATAGCAATAGTAACATACAAGGTAACTGTTGGTCCTTATGCGTACACTCACTAAGTCAGAGGTGGGGGGGGGGGGTGAATGACTCACTCAAGAACTAGTGAACTTTTTCGGAATAATTACTTGCTCCACTGAGTGAGATCAAATAGCTGAGTGAAATATATGAAAATGCAAAAAAGTAAAGAACACTGAGATTTTTATACTGGTTCGGTAACCTGTGCTTACATCCAATCCCCAGAGAGTGTCTTAGCTTTAATTCACTAATCTCAACTCCTTAACCCTAGGCAGAGAAGCCTTTCAAAAATCCCCTAACTATAGTAAGTACCCTCCAAACTGCAATCGCTGACCCGCTGACTAGAATACCCTCTTCTATCAGTAACTCACAAAGAGTCTAAAATAAGAGCTAGACTCAACTTATAAAATGTTGATCCAGTAATAATAGATCTGATATTACAATTGAATGATCTATACTATTCTCTCTTATTCTAAAGCAGATATTAGCTGAGTTGTGCTTTCTTGCTTGAACTTCTTTAAAGCTTTTATTTTGACAGAGTTTAGCTTCTTAAGAAATTCAAGTGTAATAACCAAGTTCTAACACTTTCCTTATTGCTCCTTTTATAGTTGATTGAAAAGTAATTGCTGCACTTATCTTGGCATCTTCTGAAATTGACATCTCAGTAATTCACCCAATACTTCTTTAAATCTATCCATTAAGAGATAAAGTTGCACCGTTGTGAAATACATGTCAATTCGTTAGACTGAAATTCGAGAGTTATTTTGAATTCTTTGTCGTTTGATGATAGTCTTCTGCTAGAGTGTACTTGCGCTGACTTGGCCCATGTCTTCATCCCATTCCCTCTGATATTTTAACATGTTATAGAGTGTCCGATACAAGGTTGGTAGATCTGCAGAATTGCCCAAAGTGGTAAATGACTTGTTGCAGCTTTACATTAGAAGACTTTGTCATTTTCTTCATAATTTTGAGTCTTGTCAAGGCATTAATTCTTTTTGTCTTTGTCTCATTAATGTTCCTACAAAAAGCAACACTAAAAGCAAAGATACCTTTTTACCTAAGATGGTAAGGTTAGCAGTGTTGAAAGACTAAAAGCAACTCAGCGGAAATGATATATTGTAAAGCACACAACTGAAACAAAATCTAAATATCAAGCACCCGGTGAATATTACTAAGCCAGCGACTAAGTAAATTCTCAGCCCAGAAATAGCTCAGAGTTAAACTAAATAGCTATGTCAGTGGAGACTCGAAATTCTACCCTTGAATTTACTAACTCCCTTGAAAACCATAGACTATTTATTTTAACCTCATTATTGATTTAATTAACTCAAGCTGAACTTACTTATTATGATAAAAACTTAAGCACTACTGAGTCAGTCCACTAAGTCAGTCAAACTCATGCTTGGTTTAACAATCTCCCCCATTTTGATCAATGGCAATTAACTTGAGTGAGAATTAAATCAATAAGATATCTAGACCAGAGTTACCTTATACTCATGCTTGATATGTGTTTTGTTCAGAATCTTCAATTTGCTCAGAGTGAATGCTAACTCCCCCATAAATCTTGAATCTTTTGAGTTCAGCATTCCTCAATCATTCCTCATATACTTCTACAAAAGATCAGACCATATATATATAACAGAGAATATATGAAGTTAAAAAGATCTTAACTTAGAACAGAAACTGTAATCTTTCATTAAATAATAACTTGAGTACAGATAACACTGAGTTAATCTATTATAAGTTTTACATTAAGATCTAACGATTACATAGATATTCTATTCTAATCTTTTGGCATAGGCGGGGCTCCCAAATTCGCTCTCCTTTATTCATACACTTGCTGATCCCATCTTGAATTCTTTTCCTTGGGTAGCGCAATCTCCTTGCCTTTCCTCTTTCCGGTCTCATGATATTCTCTCTAAATGCGCTCTAGATCCTTGGACCAGTTTTAAGAAAATTCAGCAATCCTCTGCTCTCTTTCCTTTTCCTCCTTTTCATGCTTCTCGCAACCCCATTGCCATTGCATCCAAAATGGCTTGGGCTTGATGATCGAATGAGCTCAGAGACTCCTCAAAGGTTTCTAGCTGACCATAAACATTGGATGAAAAGTTTTGCACAAGCAGCTCATATATTTCCTGTGATATTGCATCTTATTCTCTGAGAAAGGCAAATAAACCTACCAAGGCACGAGATTGAGAGAGATTGAATTGATATTGAGTGCTCAATCCTTCCTTGGATATCTGGGTGAGACTTGCTAGAGCCTTTGCTTGATTATTTTCTCTAAAAATGCGCTCTAGCATGGGAGTGCTCCTTATGGGATTAGTGACTTCATCATGAATCTTATTAATTGCTTCTCCATCGTTAATGACATTTGCTTGAACTTGCTTAATTTGGTCCCTGATATGAACAAGTTTTTGGTGAAGTGTTGGCTCTAGTTCAGCATCTGCCATAACTATGTCACTATTTAGAGCATCTAAAATATTTAGCCTCTTTAAGGGGTTTAGCACAGCTCCCTTTGAGTCTTTCACTCCTTACAGCATCTCCTCCTTCATAGTCCTTAACTTAGTGTGTAACCCATGATGCTTGCTTACCACTGTGATCAGAGTGTTAAGGCTATCAGCTACAACATTCAAAATAGCTGTGTTATCTGCATTTTATTTACTTAGAATGCTATACCCATCTAGCACCATCAGCATAGCTTTTAGTAGAGGGTTGAATTTATCGATCAATGAATTCTTAAAGTCCCTCTCATCATTCAACACTTTGCAGTTGCTCTCATAGATCTTTACCATCTACTTCTTGAGCTCTACAACTTTTAACTTCAATCCATCAGCCTGCCTACCTGCAATAGATAAGAAAGGTAACACATAGGATACTATTGCCTTCGTCAAAGAAAATTGAGTAGGGACAGACTTGAAATGGGCTTTAATCTCCTCAATAGCTTCTATAAACCCTTACACTAGCTCCACAGCCTTTGCAATCCTCCTCAGAACTTCCTCAGATAGTAGGGACTTTATAATCTCAACATTAATCCTCAGTCCTGGAAACCTTGGTTACCCTATTCTCCTTATATCTCCTAGAACCGCGGCTTGGGGGTTGAATTGGGGTTGTGATTGAGGTTGTTGAGGTGGTGGTTGTTGTTGTTCAGGAATATCTTCAATAATTAGAGGCCCTCTGATAATTGAGGGTCCTTCCAAATATAACAATTCATGCATTGGAGATCCTATGGGTGAAAGGTATAGAATGATGGCTATTTGGTCTATGGTGTTGGTTAGGTCAGAGGCTTGGTTGACTTAGTTTGTGTTGGATGTAGATGGTGTTTGGCTTCTGGGTAAGGGTAATGTAGAAATTGGTATAGGTGAGAGTGGTGTTTCAGTTGAGGTGTTTGGGAAAATAAAAGGTTCTTCGGTTTCCTCCTTCTCTTCAATAGCACCTTCAACAACAGACTCACTGACCTTATTTAAAGATTCCTCAGTTAGCTAAGCTCCGTGCTCAACTACAGCTTCCTCTTCCTCCTTATCTTCTAAATCACCCTTATCTTCATCTACCATAATTTTCATTCTCTTCAATAGCCCTCTCTTCCTTTCCTTCCTAGCTTCCTTAGCATCTTCAGTAGTTAAAGTGACATGCTGGTCAGATTCAAGCACATTGAGTTCCACAGCTTCAACTTCAACAACTTCATTTTCCTCTTCCTACTCTTCTTAATTTTTTATACCCTCAAGAGCTCCTATCATCTCATTAACTACCTCAGGCACTTCCCTTCTAGGTAAGCTAGTAATAGTAGACTATAAATTTTTTTAAGTATTAGTCTTAACTCTGGCTGCTGTTTCCTTAGCCTTTCTCCTAATAGTGGCTTTAATCTCCTATTGCTTCTTCCGTATTCTTTCTTCCTTAGTAGCCTTTACTCTCTCAGGTTCTTCAGCATCCTCTCTTCACCATCAGCTTTTTCTTTGGTTGACCTACTTGGGGAATTGGAACTAATGTAGCTTCCTTTCCCTTTGTGGTCACCACATCTAGCTGAGCAGCATCTACCTTCCTCTTCTTCTCCCTCTTTAAGGGCATCTCTTCTCTTAAATCCTCCTCGGCTTGCTTTTCCTCCTCTATTTCCTTCAGAGTCAGCTCACAAGACTTTTCTTCCTTATTCCCCTTAGATGATCTTATCCTTTTGGGTGCATGGGCAACTATAGGAATAGAGCTCGCTGAGCTCCCTTTCTTAGCCTTCTTGATATCCTTCTTTACCTCCTTCTTACTTCCCAGTTTTTCAGGCACTTTTTCTCCCCTTTCTACTCTGAGCTTGGTAATCCTCTTAAGCTCGCTGGCCATAAAGGAATCCAAGGTCAAATCTTCTTTATCAGGCCTGATAGGCTTTATTTCCATTATTGCCTTGGGATCCTTGACTCTGACCTCTCCTCTCTTCAACTTTATGTACTTTATATTGGAAGGTTTCTCATTTTCTCTGAGTCCATGAAAGTGGGCATTTTTAAGTACCCTAAACTCAGTTATCTTTAGTGAAATATTGTTCTTCTCTACTCCTCCTTCCATGTCAGCTTATAAGCTCTGCAGATCTCCATTACGAGCTGACCATATACCAGATGCTTGGTAACCTTCAAAAACCTATATAGAATAGCTAGTGGCTAGTTGATGCTCATCCCATTCATCAAGGAATATACAAAAACCCTTCCAAACTTTAAATAACTCCTAGTAGAGCCTATTTTAGGCAACAGAACTTTAGTAACAAGCTCATAGGCTTGTTTTACTTCCTTTGTGAACATAGAGGCAATAAGTTCTCTAGCCTTGTAGTCTTCTAGAACCTCATAATCTATAGGAATATCTACATGCTCCTCATCCTTTATCATCCTCAGCCTGATTCTCCTTTCATGCATCCCTAACAGACCTACAATCATCTTGGGAGTAACATATACTTTTCTCCCCATCATGGTGGTGATAAAAAGATCCTTCTGACCTTCTACCATATGGATTCCATAGAAGAATCTCAAGACAATTTCTTCATAGCAGCCGTTTGGAAGTTTAAAGAAACCTCTCAAGTGGTGCTGGCGTGCCCACTTTCCAAACCTTTATCATTGCAGAAGCTTAGCATTTCTACAACCGTTGGATGGTCCACTTTTGTTTTCTTCATAGAACATCATTCTATAGGTATATACTTCATCACAGCAGGGATAAAAAGATTCTCTCTTTTGTTGAATCCAACTGCTACTTGAGCGATATGATCTTGTATTGTAATCTAGCAAGTATCCTTCTTATTTCTCGCAAACAGATCCGATTTCCTTCCTGATGTGCTCGTCATTGTAGATTGCTTTCAAACAAATAGAGATTTTAGGGATTTAGGAAGATAATTGCAGAGAAGGGAATTTTGGTAAAAGTAACCTTTCCTCTTTCTGAATTTCTCCTTAAATAGCCAAAGTCTCTTCACTTGAACCTGCAAAGCTATGTGTACGACTTAGAATCCATGGTCTTAAGATTCAACAGTTAGATAGCATAAGGTATACCATAGGATAAATGAACGTGAGAAACATGGGATAACTACTCTGAATATGGATCGTTTTATAACTTGCTACCATTCCTATTAAGTTTAAATTTGAAAGATAATCGGCGATAATTGACGATGTGTGTTTGGTGTCGATGACGTATGGATCTCCCTTGGTGCCTGTGTGAGAGGCAGGGCCTACTAAGGGTTTGGTTAGATTTAGGCGTGAGAAAGCATTTTTAGTTAAAGTTGGCACAACAAGCTAATTTTCATGAATAAAAGAATCAGAACCAAAATCTAGATACAATTGATAGATTCGCCACCCAAGTTGTCTACTTATGAAAGAGTTTTGGTACAGTTCCCTCCGGACGAGAGACTCACACCTATTTGATCAAAGATTTGGGTATCGGATGAGTCACTTATTTCTCATTTAGTTGATTTAAAATTACATTCACCACATAAAACTATTTTAGTTTTCATTATTTAGGGAAATATCACAGAAATCCTATTTCTACACTCTTTCACACTCGTGATATGCCTTTACAAATTATAATAAAGCACAAACAATAAATGGGGGAATAAAATTTACAATAGGGGGAAATGGGAGGAAATTGAAAAGAGAACCTATACATTTACTCTAAGTTATAAAATAAAAGAAAATAAATTCCCCTGCATCCACACATGTTAGCATAGTTTATAGCACACCATAGATCAACATTTAAGTGTATTTGGTGGTGAAAGCACATTCTAACTTTTATGGGTTAATTTACCGGATTATTAGTGAAAATGATCGTATGGTATATGGTGAGTTGGATTGATTTTTAACCAATTAAAAATGAGTCCAGGAATCTGCCTGGGGCTGGTACCCTTACGGATAGGGGGCACTCGTATGGGTACCAGGGAGGACTGGTACTAGTATAGGGTACCCGTATGGGTCCTGTCTAGTCTAGGCAGAAACTTCACTTAGTTTAATTTACAGATTATCGAATTAACAAATTGGTGGCATAAAAATAAAAAATAAGAAAGGGATTTCCTTTCGTATGAGTATGGCGCACCAAATTGATATCTTTGGGGATATATGGTGCCAATAAGGCTCATACGGGTTAGGACCAGACCTGAAACAAGAAATGAAAGGAACAAATATAATAGAAGGAACATGCAATAATAATAATGAAATAACTGAGATGTGAGTCTCTTTGAAACTCAGGAGCATTACCTTTGCTGCGTGAATCCACTTTGAGATGATCCCTTTACTGTTGAGAGAGTCCAACCAAAGTAGATGGTGAAATAGGATTATTTAGGTGAATATTTATGTGGATAGAACCTCTCCTAAATCCTAATAGAAGAAGCTATGAATGAATAAAATGTGGACAAAACCTCAAAGGAAGGGTTTTCTCCCTATTTTATACTTCCGATACCCCCACTATACCTTTTCTATACCTATAAAAAATGCTAGAATTTTAGCACGATTTCATATCAGATGTGTGTATTGAAAATGTCGAGAGAAGGGCCCTATTTATAGGGTAAATGAGGTCTGAATGCAATAAATTGCATTCATTACCTGACTTTTCCCGAAATAGGAAAGGATTCTCTTCCAAAAGAGCATGTTTAGGAAACAAGAGGACCCGTACAGGTACTAGGGGACCCGTATGGGCCCCCCTTAGGGTATGGAAGGGATGACCCCATATGGGTCTACTAGTGGATCCGTACTACTAGGCAGCACCTGTACGAGTCCCTAAGGGCAGACTAGGTCCCCAAACTTTGGCCAAACTCAACTCTGCAGTGGTAGGAACACCTTTGATGGACAACACCTGAAAGACATTGCATCATATAGCTCTCATCATCATTTCATGAGAAGGATCATTAAAGTCCCATGCTCACAGACTGCCCCTCATGGGATCATCATAGATACGGATCTATATGATCTCACAATGTGAGCAAGGGTTTAGAAATCGTACCTGTGGTGATGCTATGGGTTAGTTGCTTTCTTGAGGCCAACTTCTTTCCTTTGCTGATGTGTACCCCTTGTAACTCTACTAGAGAATGTGTATCCCTTTCTTGAGGCAAATGACTTTCCTTTTGCTGTCGTACATATCCCTTTCTTGAGGCAGATGACTTTCCTTGCTGATGCTTATCCCTTTCCTGAGGCGGATGACTTTCCTTGCCAATGTATATCCCTTTCCTAAGGTGGATGACTTTCCTTGCCAATGCATATCCCTTACCTACGGACGACTTTCCTTTTGCTATTGTGTATCCCTTTCCTAAGGTGGATGACTTTCCTTGCCAATGCGTACCCTTTCCTGAGGTAGATGACTTTCCTTGCTAATATGTATCCCTTTCCTGCGGTAGATGACTTTCCTTGCCAATGCGTATCCCTTTCCTGCGGTAGATGACTTTCCTTGCCAATGCGTATCCCTTTTCTAAAGCAGATGACTTTCCTTTTGCTACTATGCAGGTCCCTAGCGACTCAACTGAGGAGGGTTTATGTATTCCTTTCTTAAGGTAGAGCGACTTTCCTAACTGATGGTGTATCCCTTTCCTAAGGCGGATCGACTTTCCTTTTGCTACTGTGCAAATCTCTAGAGACACAACTGAGGAGGATTTATATATTCCTTTCTTAAGGCAGATTGACTTTCCTGACTGATGGTGTATCCCTTTCCTAAGGTGGATCGACTTTCCTAACTGATGGTGTATCCCTTTCCTAAGGAAAATGACTCTCCTACTGGGGAATTTGAATAACCTGAAAAGAGACAACAATCAAACATCGAGTTAGTCATTGTCTAAGTGGACACCTCTTTATTCTTAATTGAGTTTTATGGAAAAAAAATATTTTTGCCCCTTCAATTAAGAATAAAGAAGTGTAGATGGTTTAAACTAAAAATTATTTGCGGAAAATGTCAGGTTTGGCCCGATTGCTCTAAAATGAAGTGCCCCTTGGAGGGGTGCCTCTCAAAGAATGCCCCTAGGAAGGCTGGACTATAGGGGGATACCCCTAGACTGACTAATTCTATTGTTGAGGGAAGGGGGGATGCCCCTGAATCTGATGGGTGAATGCCTCTGGGATCTGATTCCATTGCAAGGAAATAGGGGGATGCCCCCAGATTTAATTCCACTAATGGGAAGTAGGAGGATGCCCTTGAATTGGTGGGGGATGCCCCTAGGTATGACGGGGGGATTCTGCTACTAGAAAGTGGGGGGATGCCCCTGGATCTATTCCTCTGCTGGAGAATGACACTAGGGTAAGGTGCCCCTAGGATCATTGATCATGGGGGTATGCCCCTTGAGTGATCCCTCAGTTGGGGAGGGAAGTGATATCCTTTGGGTAAAGCCTCTTCTGCTAGGGAGGCCCTTTTCTTGTAAAACTCATTTATTGGGGAAGAACTCCTGTGCTAGGATGGACCTGTACACATAAATTTTCCTGATTAGTGTTTAATTCAAACATGGCTTACCTTGATTCTTGATTGACTTTTGTGGAAACAAAATATTTTTGCCCCTTCAATTAAGGATCAAGGTGAGCAAATATAACTAAAGTGTAGGTGTGAAGAAGAGCGGGGTTGGCCCCGACTTTGGATTGGATGAGTTTCTGGTGCTTGCTGAAATACTAATGCAAAAATCTATCCCTGGATGGCAAGAGATGGCCCGTACGGGTAGGATCCATGGAAGTTGTGACTCGTACGGGTAGGGTGGGACCCGTACGGGTCCCTAACAGGGGTTTCAAAAGGCAGACAAGCCCCCTCATATCCCGCCTCATACCAAAATTCCCCATTTTGTGTTTTCCGACGATTTTTCTCCTAAAATCAACCAAACATGTGCAAAAAGATCCCAAAGACCGATCCTTTCTCTCTTAGACTCAATGACTTACCCTTGGTGGATGATTCATGGCTTTGAGAATTCTTGATTTCCGTCAGTTATGCTTTTCGCGAAGGAGACTCTTTTCTAGGGCTTACTCCCGCCTCTAAAGTGCCACTGATCCCTTCTCCGGAGACCCATGTTTCAAAACTCCTAGTAATTTCGCTTGATTGTCCATTTTCTAATTTTCAAACTTTTGGTGATTTCTTGGATTTTAGCATGAATTAGGTCATTTTAGACCTTGGAATAGAGCCTGACGCATGTAATTTTAGCCTAGGATGTTTTTAGGATAGTTTTGTATGAGCTTTGGTCGAGATTGGATATTTTTGGATTTTTGGGGAGTTTGTTCGCATAGTTACTGCTTGTAGGGGACCCATATAGGTGAGGGGGGGACGTGTATGGGTCCTATTTTTTATACAGGTTCAACTTATGGACTCGTATAGGTGGGGCCTACTTGTGTGGGTCCTGTCCTCAGGGACAAAACATTGTTTTCTTTGATTTCTGCAATCCTTTTCTAATTTTCGATTTATTTGCTATATTCTAACCTAGTTAAATTATGATTCTATCTTTGCAGTTCTAATATAGGACTGTAGGGGCTTTGAGCTTCTATAAGAAATAGTACGAGGAGATTCGCGCTACGGGGGATACGGAGTTGCTGGCCCGTATCGATTCTTTCGGCTTTAGTGATATTATCAGGGCCATCCCTTAGGCCCCTAAGACATTGGCCCCTGGTGCCATTTTAGCTTTGACTGAGAGGTGGTCGGAGATGACCCATACTTTCCACCTGCCTATTGGGGAGGTCACCATTACTCCATCAGATGTGTGTGCTACGGCGGGCCTAGAGTGGAGTGGTGGCGTGATCCACATTGATGTTTATACCGATCGGTGGCATTCTTGGCCTGAGGTGAAGGCCTATATCACTAGATTACTTAGGCTTCATCCAGTCAGGACAAATAAGCTCAAGTATGGGGATTTGCACACTAACTGGATTATGCAGTAGAGGCTATTACAGTTGAAAGGAGGGACCAGTACGCTCGATCCTTCCTATTGACGTTCCTTACCACTGTCTTTTTTGCTGTCAACTTAAGCAACCTCAAATATGGTTTACTCTCTATCGTGGAGGATCTTACAGTTGTGCCCTACAAGAATTGGTGCCGGTCATTTTGGCATAGCTATACTATAGACTGGATGTCAGAGTTGGAGGTGAGCAGTCTGAGCTCATGATCTGCCATCTGATACTACTGGTAAATCCTGAAGTGATCTCTTGTGCTTTAACCCTTTTTCTAAACTGTGCTGCAACTAATCCTTACTTTGCCTTGCCGATTTGGGCTTCCGAGCACTGGTTGATTCCTAGGCTCGGCTTGCCAATGCAGCCTGAGACTCCGCATATCATATCTAGATAGATGGGGCTTTGTTAAAATTAGCCCTTGACAATAATGCAGTATCAAGAGTTCTTACACCAGCTACTCTTGGATCGGGTGAACTTCTTCTACTGAACCTGCATTTTACATTTCGACAAACCATTAGTAGAAACTGTATTTACTAGGTTGTAATACTCAAAGTGCATTTGTTTCATATAGGTTATTCGAGACCTGTGGGAGAGATTGGTCATATATAGAGATATTGAACAGATGCGGGCTGGTGTGGATGACTGCCGCTTTGTCATGGAGTCACCACTCTCCTATGAGTGGTATTTTATTGAGCAAGTCCAAGGGTGGTGGACCAGTGCCCTGGTGGTGAGATCGATTCCTCCCCTAATCCTGGTAGGCATCTTTTGGCCTCATCCCATGCCGGGGACCGATTAGGGGCTATACTTGCTAGGTGAGGGAGCTCACGTGCTGTCTGTAGGGGGGACTTATTTTCAGTTTGTTGATGCTTCCCTCCTTCCTCCCTATGATGGGATTCATCACAAGGATGAACCCCTGAAGTTTCACTGGAGTGACAGTGAGGGTGGTGATGATGATGATGATGATGATGACGAGGAGGGGGGACTGAGGGGTGACCGTGGGGGTCCATCCATAGTTTAGAGCACCAGGGACTCGGCTAGGTCTGCTACCCCTTCTTCTCAGTTATGCCTCTAATTTGGCCTTCGTGAATGCCTTATTGCTTTTTAAAATTGACTATGATTTTGAATCTGATTCTTTGTTACTACAACCCCCTACTTCTATATGGAAGAGGTCTATTGCTACCACTGCTGCTGCTGCCCTTGAGCCGCCAGCAAAGGGGTCTTAAGCGTCCAAATATATGAGGGAGGGCGTCCTCTAAGCTGGGCTACACACTTTCTTCTGACTCTTTAACCATTTGGTGAATCAAGTTGTCAAGAAGCTCGAGGAGTTGGTCCAGCCTATTGGTTTCCCTCCTTATAGCTCCACGCATATAAGGAATCCTTTACCTTTGACTATATTCATTATTGTAATGTCTTAGGGTGTTTGTCCTGATGTGACTCTTTCTTTTTCAGGTGACCATTTCCAAGGCTAAGAGGATAGCCTGGGGGTTATTTTTTTGTGCGAGATCTGTTGCTAGCCCAAGATGCACTAGCTTCAGTAAGTTTCTTTTACCTATAAAATTTCAACAAACTAAGCATGATGCATGCCATGACATTTATATATGTGTACTGATTTTATGGTTTTTATTGCCAACCCTGCTAGCCATGGAGCGCAGCAAGTCCATCTGAGACTTGGACACTTAGGAAGAGAGAGCCAGATTTTTAGAGGAGCAGCTATGGGCAGCCACTGCTGAGGCTGATTAGACTAGGGCCAAGGCTGCTCTGGCGAGGGCTGAGATTGAGATGCTGAGGAGTCAACTAGCGAGGATGACTAATGATAGGTAGATGCCGGTCCATCTGATGATGAGTTAGAGGATGATCTTTCTGCATATCTAGTGACTATGAGGGGCGCAGATCAGCGTGTTGAGGGGTGTAACATTGTTGGGGCTGCAGTAGGGACCTCGGAGACTAGGTCCCCCACCTAGCCAACTATAGAGACTGGTGAGGCCGATGACCATAAGACTATAGATGTAGATTATCTACTGACGGATTCTCAGGATCAGTCTCAAGTGGGTTGCCATGGGTAGGATCCCTCGACAGCTTAGATTATGATTATCTTCTGAAAGGTTTGATACTTTTTTAGGCCCTGCGTGGCTTGTTTTGATTGTGAACTTTTGAATTGGTACTTTTGATACTTCTTTTATGCTTATGGATTTTTCTTGAACCGAGATTGTCATGCATTGTTGTCTTGTGAACCCTTATTTTGTCCAGTGATTACATAGTGAGGGGATTAAGTGATGTTCTAACTTTTGCATAGGCCACTTGATGCGAGGTGACCTATGGAACATTTATTTTTTTTATTTCTTTTTGTTCTAATTTTTGCCTGACTGTCCTTGAAGGCTTAGCCTAGCGAACTTTTCTTTTTAACTTTAACTTTTGCCTAGACAGCCCTTTTAGGTTTTCAACCTAGCAAGCTTTTCTTTTTCATTTTGCCTTAAGTTTTGCCGAGACCGCCCTTTTAGGTTTTCAATCCCGCAGGCTGTCTTAATTTTTGCTTCAATGGTCCTTGATGGCTCAATCTAACAGACTTTTCTTTTTGCCTTAACTTTTACCTGGACCGCCCTTTCGGGTTTTCAATCCTGCAAGCTTTTCTGAATATTACAAATGTATGGTAAAGGGGAAAACAATGATGCATAATAGATAGAGAAAATTTGATGTTCACATACCAGCGATTATTTCACCTAAAGACATGCATGCATTCATAAGACCAAGATTCTTAGCAAAATCATAACATGTTCATTGATGAGATTAATTTGAGTACATAGGCAATGGTAAAAATTTCCAATGATTAACCTCTACTGCCTACTAGTCTTGTACAGATTTTCTAGAAAGCAACTGACATTTTTCTCTCCATGCCCTAACTTTTTCCTAAGCCGCCCTTTTCAGGTTTTCAGCCTAGCGGACTTTATTGCATTGGAGTGCCCTAATTTTTGCCTAGCCAGTTTGTGGAATACTGATCATTGGGCTGCACCCTAATTTTTGCCCGAGTAGTGGAGGACCGCTCGCCGGGTATTTTATTCTTTATTTCTTTTATTCTTTGTGCTGCTTTTTTGTGATTTAATTCTTTTGACCTAGACATCATAACGCTTGTGCCTATCTTGATTCACTGGATTCACGAACTCATTTTCATCCATGTCCATAAGCTTGATTCTTCCTTTACTGAGAACTTTCTTCACCATGAATGGTCCTTCCTAATTAGGCCTAAACTTGCCTCAAGAGTCGGTGTTGACCTAGCGCAGCTGCTGGAGGACCAGATCACTTGCTTTGAGAGGTTATTTCAGGTGTCTGATTCTATCATTATAAGCTCATGCCATGCATTGTTGGTATATCTAGAGATGGTCAAGTGCCTTAAGCCGCTTTTCATCTATCATATTCAACTGTTCATACCTGGCTCTTGCCTAGTCTAATTCTTTTAACTGCAATTCAAGTGCCACCCTTAGAGATCTTACTTCTATTTCTACTGGTAGCATAACTTCCATTCCATATACCAAGGAGAATGGCATCTGATTGGTGGGAGTTCTTACACTAGTTTTATACCCCCCAGACTACGAACAGAAGTTTATCAGCCCAATCTCTATAGGTAGCTACTGTCTTTGCCAAAACTTTCTTGATTGACTTATGGCCAGCTTCCCTTTAGAGCTTCTGAGGGATTCAGGTATTTTGTGTCCCAATATGTGCTTTCTATCTTTTCATAACCAGAGCTAGTCCACTGTCACAGTGTTTTTATGAGTCTTCTTGGTCCTCTTTCTTGATGATGCGTGCTTTTGTACTCTTTCCCCCTTGTAAAGAAAGAAGGGCCTAGCTAATTGTTATCATGTTTGCTAAGCACTTTTCATTATCTCTCTTTTGATGGTAGGTTTTAACCATTGGACATTTATACCATTGGGTTATACTCAAAGTCAACTTTATTAATGAATATGACAATATTTTAAGAATGTTGTTGTTATGAGTGCATGACATCATTAGAATGAAATACTCGAGGAAAATGTGAATGAAAGATGCATCAATTTATTCATGACATGTTAAAAATAAAGATGTTGATGCTTACAACTTATTCATGGTATGCCTTATAAGCGGTATTGTTTGCATCAAAAAAGTTTTCAACATTGAAAATTACATCATTTGAATCATCCTCCACAGGCGGAGGGTCTCATTGATTGATAGCTAAACTGGTGGCCCGGGTGTGCAAGTTTGCTTGTGTTTCTTCAGCCACGGCTTTTGCTAAGTTCTTGACAGCCTTGCTGAAGGGATTTCCTTTCTCATTTCTTTTCCAATTCCTTTTCATAAGAACTGCTAGTGTCTTAGTGATGGACTTGATTGCCTCATTCATTTCATCTTCTTTGCATTCTAGAATAGTTCCACAAAAATTGACGTTTCAATCAGGCAGCCTTTCTTGAAACCTTATACATCATTGAAGATCTAGAAATCGGGGACTTTCTTGCCACTTACTCCTATAGGCTCTTCTTCACCCGTGAATACCCCTTGTTTGACTTCAGTCCCAATTATAAGGAAGGATTGAGGCTTTGATTTTTTAGCACCTAGGCGATTCCCCAAACAGAGTCTGGATGGCCATGGAAGGGGAAAAAGAGGTTCTAGCATGCCCTAAAGATTCTTTCCAAGACCTCTACCTTCCACGTAACCCTGCTTCATAATAATCTTCTCATTCTTAAGTGATATGTACCTCTTAACAAAAAAAACTTTATATCTTGGTGATCTACAGCCACCCTACATTGCTTTTCCCCTGCCCCCATCGCCACTATAATAGATAGTTCGTCTACATCAATGGTTACTAGCTTTCCATGAGCTTGACTTTCTGATGGACTATGGAAGGGACAGCCCCTAATGCATGGAGCCAAGGTCAACCCAAAAGTAATGAGTAGGTGATAGGAATATCAAGGATAGTGAATAGGACCTTGGATTTCACCCCCCAACTGTAACTTTAGCTTTAAAGACCCCAATGACACTTCTCTTCATATCATCATATGTCCTTGCAATAGTATTGGACTTTTCCAACATGGATTCATCTAGCCCTAAGTGAGGAAGGATCTTGGCAGGATAGAGGTTAAAGGCGGAACCATCATCGACCATAACACAAGGGATAGAATGATCAAAGATTTACACCCTAATGAAGGGTCCTTGTTATGCTTATTCCCTTTGCTTAGGAGGTTTGAGAGATAGAACTTGATGGGTTCAATCTGATCAGGAGGAGATCCCCCAATAACTAAGAATACCTCAACCAAAGTAGTATTCGGTGTAGCTTCCATACTTAACAAATTTTCTATCAGACCTTTGTGATGTTCCTCATAGTCGATGAAGAGCTGCCAAATGTTGTATTTAGCAGGGGTAACTTACAATTGCTGGATGAGAGGGGTGACTTTTGATTCTTTCTTCTCAATACCTACTGAAGCAGGTGTAAAGATTAGAGCTTGATTGGTACTTAGAATGACCCAGATATCTACATCTCTGCCCCCTCTTCTTTTTAAGAGAGTATCTAGAGGAAACCTTCTACTTTAGGTGACATGCAATACCCCATTTTTCACATAACTTCTCCCTTCAAAAGTTTTCACCAACAAGGCGGGCCCTTTAAGTTCATCACTCTCTAACACATAAGCATCGATATTAATTGGCTCTGGTTGAACTAATATAGCCTCCTCATCATGCACTCCTTCTAACTCGAATGCATCGATGTCAATATGGATTGGCTCATTTGGTAAAGCCATGAGCGAGTGAACTATGGGATTAGCTTGCGAGATCATATTGAAGACATGGTGGGATGGCAAGCCTGATTCGACAGCTATAACCTGTTTATCAAAATTCGATAGGGGGTTATTCATGGTATTGGATTTAAGCTCGGATTCCTAAATCTTCTTAATCCTAAACAATCCTCGAATAGCCTGAAGCAGATCCCTACAGGCACTAGTGCGATGCCCCTTGCTGACATGATAAACACAAAATAGATCCCTATCTTCAGGCGTGGGTGGGACATAGGGTTTGATACTCTGAAGAAGATTGAGTGCCCTCAACTTAGTAAAGATGGCAGGCAGAGATGCTTTCTAGGGGGAGATGTAGTCTTTAATAGTATGAAATGCAGCCACTTCTTCTTGTAATGCCGCTGTTTTAGGATCAGAGCTGAATTTTGACTTAGAAGTCTGGGCTGGGCTGAAGGGTCATTCTTTTTGAACCAAGGTCTGGCCAGTACACTTACCTTCTCCAATTCCTCAATCCTTTCCCACTTCTTAGCTTTTTTAAAGACCTCAATATAGCTAGACAATTTATCCATGCTAAGGACCTTTCAATAAGCAGGTAGTATGCTATCCATTAATTTTACGATCATCTCCGGGAGACTTAGCCTATCCTTTAATAGAACTTGAGTGGCCATCCATCTTTCAAATTAGGGCTTAAACTTCTCATTAGGGGCTTGCTTGATAGCCTCCAAATTTTGTATAGTAGTTTTGATGGTGGTGTTGAAACCATACAGCTCGATAAAAAACTCTGATAAAGCTTTCCAGTTCCCGGTCACTTCATCTGATAGAGTGTTGTACCATTCAATAGTAGGACCTTCCAAGGTGCAAGGGAACATTTCAGTTAGGTCCTTATCATTTAACTTTCTAATTCTTATAACCCTCTAATAGGTGGTGATGTGAGATTGAGGCGGACCAGTTCCCTTATTCTTCACTATACTAGGCATACTAAAGTTTTCAGGTACCCAGTCCTCCTTTCTAGCGGTTTCAACTGATAGTGACAGCGGCTGAGAGCTGGGATTGGCAGCCAGATTTTTTGAAGAAGATCACACAATTCTATGGACAAGGATGACCCCTTTGATTGAGTAATCGTACCCAAGGGTAAGCTTGTTGATTGAGGAAAGGCTATCCCCTTGAGTGTGACCACAAAATTGGGGGTAGGGCCAGATGCCCCAAACTGAAATGGGGGCGACACAAATCCTGACTAGGCTAAGCAAATTGACTGATGCTTAGTGGAACCACAATACCTATTGACTGGAATGATTGGCTAACTAAACCAAATGGACCTAAAGAACCCAACTGACCAAACTAACTGGAAGAATCCCCGCGAGTCTGCACATGTGGAAACTTAAACTGAGTAAATGGATTATGAGTGACCCCCGACACTTGTTCACTAATCACTGCATTCATTGCTGGAGCATTGACAGGCAAGCTATGAGAAGCATTGACCAATCTTTCTTATGCCCTGATCATCCTGATGGAGGCCAACAACTTATCATTCATTCAGTCTAAGAAATGATCACTTCCCAAGTACTATGAGATAGCATTTGCAATCTCTGACCTAACCTCAACCCTCGATGCATTTGTCTCCTCACTAGCAGCAAAATCCTCAACCTCAACATCAATTTGGCTATCTAGAGTCAGGATACGAGATATTTTATTAGAATGAAAGGCAGAAAGATCAATCAGACTAAACTAACTACTATATGAAATACCCCGTAGATGGAGATGGAGCAACCCTTAATAGAACTGGTAGAGCCAAAATGTGAGTCAAATAGATCTAAGAACATCACAAACCTCTTTCTCTTTGAGGTTTGGTTTTGGCTGAGTTGATAACCAAGAGATCAGTACATGCATGGGGTGTGGTATGCATGCATAAATTATAACAATGTAGGGTGGGGTTAATCACAATACATGCAAATTGATCGGTTCCATCCTTATTTCTCTCATCGAGTCTAAGGTATTCTTCCTTAATCTAATCTCATACAGAAATCAGGGTACCTAGAGGATAAAATTCTATGGCTTTTGATAAGATGGTGTAGGGACATATGGGGAGTTGATGTAGAAGGTTCCCATCGTATCAAGCCTCTTTTAGAGGGAAGGTGTCCCCAATATCCCTGGCGGTCATGGGAATCACCATTATGAGTGTTGCAAAAATAATAGGGCACCCTAACCTAGTGCTAGAAGAAGAGCGATGAGAAGATAGAGTGTGATAATTTTCCAAAATGATGAAAACAAAAGCAGGTTGAATTAACTAAATGATTTTCGGTGCTCATCTTAATCTTTTAAGCTTTTAAAACAAACCAACATTTTGCAAGTTAAAAGATTCTTCCCCAATGGAGTCGCCACCGTAAGGTGTCGATGATGTATGGGTCTCCCTTGGCGCATGTGTGAGAGGTGGGGGCTACTCAGGGTTTAGTTGGATTTAGGCGTGACAAAACATTTTTAGTTAAAGTTTGCACAATAAGCCAATTTTAATGAATAAAAGAATCGAGAGACCCAAATCTCGATACAATTTATAGAGTCGCCACCCAAGTTGTCTACGTGGGAAAGAGTTTTGGTATGGTTCCCTCCGGGCGGGAGACTCATTCCTATTGGATTAGAGATTTGGGTATCGGATGAGTCACTTATTTCTTATTTAGTTGATTCAAAATTACATTCACCACATAAATCCATTTTTGTTTTCATCATTTAGGGAAATATCACAGAAATCCTTTTTCTACACTCTTTCACACTTGTTACATACATTACATATTACAATAAATCACAAGAAATAAATGGGGGAATAAAAATTTCAATTGGGAGAAATGGGGGAAATTGCAAAGGGAACCTATACATTTGCTCTAAGTTATAAAACAAAAGAAAATAAATTCCCCTGCATCCACAGATGTTAGCATAGTTTATAGCACACCATAAATCAGCATTTCAGCGTATTTGGTGGTGAAAACACGTTTTAACTTTTATGGATTCATTTACCGAATTATTAGTGAAAATGATTGCATGGCAAATGGTGAGTCAGATTGATTTTTAACCAATTAAAAATGAGTTCTAGAATCTGCCTAGGGCTGGTTCCCGTACGAATGGGTGGCACCTGTATGGGTACCGGGGAGGACCAGTACAAGTATGGCATACCCATATGGGTCCTATCTGTCCAGGCATAAACTTTGTTTAGTTTGATTTACAGATTACCGGATTAACAGATCGGTGGCAGAAAAATCAAAAATAAGAAAGGGATTTCCTACCGTATGAGTATAGTGCACCAAATTAATATCTTTGGGGATATATGGTGCCATCAAGGCTCATACGGGTTACGACCAAAACAAAACAAGAAATAAAAGGAACGAATATAATAGAAGGAATAGGCAGTAATAATAATGAAATAACTGAGATATGAGTCTCTTTGAAACTCAGGAGCATTACCTTTGCGGCGTGAATCCACTTTGAGATGATCCCTTTACTGTTGAGAGAGTCCAGCCAAAGTAAATGGTGAAATAAGATTATTTAAGTGAGTATTTGTGTGGACAGAACCTCCCCTAAATCCTAATAAAAGAAGCTAGGAATGAATAAAATGTAGACAAAACCTCAAAGGAAGGGTTTTCTTCTTATTCTATACTTCCTATACCCCTGCTATACCTTTTCTATACCTATATAAATTGCTAGAATTTTAGTATGATTTCATATCAGATGTGTGTGTTGAAAATGTTGAGAGAAGGGCCCTATTTATAGGGTAACGGAGGTCTGAACATAATAAATCAATTTCATTACCTGCCTTTTCCCGAAATAGGAAAGGTTTCCCTTCCAAAAGAGCCTGTTTAGGCAATAAGAGGACTCGTATGGGTAGGCCCCCACCCGTACAGGTACTAGGGGACCCCGTACTGGTCCCCCCATACGTATGGAAGAGATGACCCACACGGGTCTGCTAGTGGATTTGTACCACCAGACAGCACCCGTACGGGTCCGTAAGGGCACACTAGATCTCTAAACTTTGGCCAAACTCAACTCTATAATGGTAGGAACACCTCTGATGGACAACACCTGAAAGAAATTGCATCATATATCTCTCATCATCATTTCATGAGAAGGATCGTTAAAATCCCGTGCTCACAATGTGTCCAAAATTCAAGCGGCAAAAGATATACTTAACCTAATTCATGGCAGCTCAGAGTGTGCCCTAATTTGGTCAGCTCTAGAATAGGTCAGAGTGGGATGTATTTCTTCAAATTAGATTGGGCATTCTGATTAGCTATATTAAGTGTTGAATTGATCCTTTCCAATAGGCTTTTGTGAATATGTCAGTTCATTGTTCTTCAGTAGGAATTTATATGAGCTTGACTTCTCCTTTTAGCATATGATCCCTTATAAAGTGATGTCTAATATTGACATGCTTCATCCTGCCATGTTCAACTAGATTCTTGGATAGTTCAATTGCACTCTTGTTGTCACACATGACTTCAAGAAACCTAGACTTTATACCGTAATCCTCCAGTTGCTGCTTGATCCATAGCAGTTGTGCTACGCAACTTCCTGCAGCCATGTACTCAGCCTCAGGTGTTCTTAGAGCTATAAAAGTCTACTTCTTGCTATACCATGTTACTAGACAATCACCAAGGAAATGACAAGCTCCTATTGTGCTTTTCCTTTCAAGCTTGTCTCTTCCATAGTCAGCATCTATGTATCCTCTCAAAGTAAAATTTGCATTACCTGGACACCATAATCCTGCATCAATAGAGCGTAGCAAATACCTAAGAATTCTCTTAACAGCAGCTAAGTGAGATTCTCTGGGTTCAACTTGATATCTTGCAAAATAATATATAGCATGTTGAATGTTTGGCCTACTAGTAGCTAAGTAAAGTAAATAACCAATGATACCTCTGTAGAGCTTACTATCTACAGTTTTACCTTCCTTTCTTTACTCATAATGGTATCAGTTGCCATGGGTATTGACATTGGCTTGGCTTTATTCATGTCAAACTTCTTGAGTACTTCCTAGGCATACTTAGCTTGGCTGATAAAGATTCCATCTTTGCCTTGCTTGATTTGCAAACCAAGAAAGAAATTAAGCTCTCCCATTATTGACATTTCAAACTCCTTTTGCATCTACTAGCTGAACTCTTTGCATAGCTTTTCATCAGTTGCTCCAAATATGATATCATCAACATATATTTGGACTAGCAACACATCTTGATGATTTTTCTTAATAAATATAGTTGTATCTACCTTCCCTATGACATAACCTTTGCTGATTAAAAAGTTAGTCAGTCTCTCATACCAAGCTCGTAGAGCCTGTTTCAGTCCATATAGAGCCTTCTTCAGCTTAAAGACATGATCAGGAAACTTTAGATCTTCAAAGCCTGGGGGATGTCTGACATAGACTTCCTCTTGAATATAACCATTAAGAAATGCACTCTTAACATCCATCTAAAACAACTTGAAGTTCATATGTGATGCAAAAGCACAGAGAATTCTTATGGCTTCAAGTTGTTGGAAACAATGATTTGGAACAACAAATTATCCGGATCAAGTTTGAAGTAAACAAAACACCGAAGTATAAACAGACCTAAGTCATTGTATCCAAACATATAAACAAGACATCCAAAGTCTAAGACAAGTGAAGAAAAATTACCTAAGTATAAAAGGAAGCATCCGGTTAAAGTTTGGAAAGGAAACAAACTTTGAACTACCCAAAACAGCATCCGAAAGAACTAATTGCATAAGCATCCGAAAGAAGACAAATCCGGAGATATTAAGTTTGAAGACATCCAAAAGACTTAAATATCAAGATAAAGGGAATAATTCAAAGTATAAAATTCCATCCATTATTTTGGTCTATCAAGTTAAAGATCCCTTTCCCAACTGCAAGACAAAAGACAGCTTACACACTTTTCAGAAAAGGACTGACAGCAAAAAGAGATAAAGGTAACAAACTTTTTCACCTAGACCAATGAAAAGGTGTGTGGAGCTCACTCCAAAAAGCCACCAGCATAAAAGTTGGCAAGATACTAAAATATAAGAAAACAATCACTGACAACTTTTCAGCCTCAATCCCAAGGATTCAAATGGGTCAAAATTATTGTCTAATGGATTGATCAACAGCTCCAAAAGCGTTACATGTTACTTGATCAACGGTGAAGATTAAATACGAGTTCAACAACCCGTAATGGCTACATTTATGATGTAAGCCTATAAAAGGGAAGCTTCATAAGTTGAGAAGGTGCTGGTTGATTTGAGAAAGCAATTAATAAGAGAATTTGCTAAAGTAATCAGAAAACACATCCGTCCAAGAATCAAACATTTCCAAATCTGTTGTAAGAATTCCCAAGTGAAGTTATAAACCTGAGCAAGTCCAAAACTAAAACCTCTGAGAAAACAAAGTGTAAAGAATCTCCTACTTGGGTAAGCAGTGAGATTGGGATATAGCTTGAAGTAGGTGCTTTGAGTGGGATCTCCCTATAGGACTCAGCTTAGGTTTAGGTAGAAATCTAAGTGGTATATCCTACTAAATACAAAAGGACTCAGCTAGGAATTGGGATTTCTAGTGGTATATCCTACATTCGGAAGGGGGTACCATCTGGAGACAAGTTGTAAGGCTTGATTCCTGCCAATTGGAAAGGAATCCACTAGTTGAAAAGCTTGGAGGAAGGAAACTCTGGGGACTGGAGTAGGCGGGGCTGAACTAGGATAAAATACTTGTGTTTGAATTTATAACTCCTTACTTATTTGCATGAATATTGTCATATCTGCATTATTTGGATCCATCCCCCAGATCATATTCAAACACGCTACACAAAGACTTTTCAAAGTCTGCTTATTCCATAAAAAAGGGTCATTCACCCCCCTCTGACCTTATTTAGACCTTCATAGAGACCAACAAGTGGTATCAGAGTGAGTGCTCAAACTAGAGATCTAACAATCTTGAGCTAAAAGTCTATATATTTTGATTCAACAATTAAAATGAGTTTCCAAAACTCACAGCTCCTTTCGGAGGTTATGTCTATTACTCGACCTCCACTCTTCACCAGTGAACACTACACGTCTGGCATGGATGGCCATTAAAGGTGGTCTATATGAGCCTACTCATGAGGTAGATGGTTTAACCACCTGCAAGCCCTCGAGCTTAGGGGATGAGAATGATTATAAAAGATTGTGTGAAAATGCAAATGTTATTAACATGCTTCATTGTGCTCTTAGTGTAGCAGAATTCAATAGAATATCCGGATGTGAGACTGCATAGGAGATTTGGCAGAAGTTGGAAGTGACCTAGAAAGGAGCAAACAAGGTCAAGAAAGCCAAGATAGATCTACTCCAATAAAAGCTTGAATCTTTCAAGATGGAACTCAAAGAATCCATCAGTAGCATGAACACTAGATACACCAATCTAGTGAATGAGATGAAGAGGCTGGGAAAGGAGATCTCAGAAGTAGATATGGTCAAGAATGTGCTCTGAAGTCTCACCAAAGAGTGAGATAACAAGAAGACAACCATTAAGGAGGCTTATGATATAAACTTCTACAACTATGATGAGCTCATTGGTAATCTCTTGACTTAAGAGCTATCCCTGGAAAGATATAGCCAACAAGAGAAAAAGCCTAAAGAAAAAAAGAAGGCCATTGCACTCAAACCAGAATCCACCGAATCAACTTCATCCGAAGAAGAAAAGCTACTTAAGGACCCTCAATGTAGCAAGGAACAAATGGCCTTGCTATCCAGATAATTCAACAGATTCCTGGAGAAGAAAGAAAGAAGAAATTCTAGAAAGTATGATTCTAGAAGGATTAAGAACAACTCCTCTAGAAGGGTTAAGTCCAGAAGGAATTCGGAAGAAAAGAAGGATCTGGAAAAAGAAGCTGCCTGCTTTGAATGTGGAGAAAAAGGTCACTTCAGAAACAAGTGCCCCAAGCTCAAAAGAGTTAAGAGACACAAGAAGAAGGCAATGGTGGCTACCCAGAGCAACAGTGAGGAAAGCAGTAGCTTATCTTCGATAAAAGAAGAAGAGACTACCATTTGTGCATTCATGGCACTAATTGATCCAGAAGCAGAATAATCTAGAAGAAGTGCATCTAAGTAAGACACACTATAAATTGAGGAATCAGAATCAGAAACAGCCAGTATTGAGGTAAACTCTCATGCTAATTTTGTTTCTAACCATGAACTTGCTAGAGCCTTAGGGGTTGTGATCAATGCTGTGACGAAGAACACAAGAGCCATTAAACCCTTAAAAAGACAAGTTATAGAGCTCACTAAAGATGTTGAAACCTTAGCACAAGATGTCAACCTAATCAGAACAACAAAGCACAATAATAAAGTTGAAAGAACTACCTGAAGAATCAAGTGCAAATGCTAGGTGCAAATCTCCTTAGGCTGGTTAGAGAAATAGCCCTAATAAAGGAGGCCTCCGGATGGAGATATAATCCTCCACAAAGAAGGAAAAATTCAAGGCAAGCTACATCAAGAAATCAACATCAAGCTGCCAAGAAAAATCCAAATCCTCCTATCCAAAAGGAGAAGGAGGTTAGTAGGAAACCTCAAGCCCAAAGACACACTGCTACACAAAAGGAAAGGCTAAGGCAGTCTACAATCAATAACTTGCCAAATAAAGAAAGAATTATACAGCAAAAGTTGCACCCCCAACAAGCTTCCGAATACACACCAGATCAACAATAAGTGTACAAGAAGCTGGATATAGAGGGAACTATGGGAAGACTGATCTTAAGAAGATCGAGAAGAAGCAAGACTAGAATAGACCCATCTTAGGGTGCAGGTTTTATTGGAGAAACAATCATATTACTAAATTATGTAGATTTAAAAAATGGTTAATATGATGTTAATCCTTAGCATGAAATGGTTGATAACCCGAGAGGACCCAAATCTGATTGGGTACCCAAACCCACTTAATCTATTTTACAGGTATGCCTTAGATCCACAGTAGATCAGCACACTTGGTACATTGATAGTGGATGCTTAAGGCACATGACATGTGATGAGAATCATCATATTAACCCAGAAGAAGGGAGGCAAAGTAAGCTTTGGAGGCAAAAAAAAGGACAAATCATTGGACATGGAACCGTTGGATCTAAATTAAAGATAGAAGATGTCTTAGTGGTTGATGGACTGAAGTTCAACTTACTAAGTGTAGCACAACTCTATGACAAACGAAGAAAAGTCACCTTTGACTCTGGAGGCTGCTCAATCTTTGATAGTAAGTCTAGTCAACTCATTCTTTATGCACCTAGTGTAAACAATGTCTATTCTGTTAACATTAAAAATGAGAAAAAGAATATATGCTTAGTGTCTAAGGAATAAGAATCATGGTTAATGCACCGGAGGTTGGGACATGTTAGCATGACCTCCTATCCAAACTAGCCAAAAGGAATTGGTAATAGGTTTGCCTAAGGTTGCTTTTGATAAGGATCATCTATGCACTTCATGTCGATTAGATAAACAGCAAAAGAAAATTTTCCTTTCCATCTCCTACATTCCTTCCAAAAGAGTACTTGAGCTCTTGCATATTGATCTCTTTAGTCTAAGGAAACCATTGAGTTTAGGTAGAAGAGAATACACTATGGTCATTGTGGATGATTATCCTTGCTATACTTGGGTTCTCTTGTAAAGCAAGCAAAGATGAAACCTTTGACCAATTCTCTAAAACATTCATTCGGATAGAAGTAGAACAGGGCATAAGCATTTCATGCATCCGAAGTGATAATGGTGGTCAGTTCAAAAATAAGCACTTTGGTGAATTTTGTGACTCCATGGGCATTGAACATAACTTCTCTGCCCCTCATACTCAACAAAATATGGTTGTTGAGAGAAAAAATAGGACCATAGTTGAGATGGCTAGAACAATGCTTAGTGAAAATTATTTGCAAAAATATTTCTGAGGAGAGGCCGTAAACACAGCATGTTATATTTTGAATAGAGCTCTCATTAGAAAGTCCACAGAAACACAACATGAAATCTGGAAGGGAAGAAAACCCAAAATTGGGTACTTCAAGGCATTTGGATGTAGGTGCTACATCCTAAATGATGGAGAGAAACTAGGAAAATTTGATCCTAAGTCTGATGAAGCAATTTTCCTTGGCTACTCAATACATAGCAAGGCTTATAGAGTCTTCAACAAACGAATCCAAATTATGGCAGAGTCTATACATGTAGATTTTTATGAGACTAATTATGCAGGCAAAAGAAGTTCTACTCCGGAAGATCCAATTTCAGAAGCTAAAAACTCTAGAGAAGAGAATGAGGCAAAAGTTTCTGATTCCTTCCAAATTAAGAAGTACAAAGAAGAAGATGAAGGAATATCTTTTAATCCAGAAGGTCCACATATTAATGTCAATCCATATAAGATAAATTTTAATGATGGTCAAGAAGAGGAAGTTGAGGTAGAAGTGGAACAAATTCTAATCCAACATGAAGATCTACTAAGGGAAGTGTGGATTCGCAGAGATCATCCAATTAAAGCCATTTTAGATAATGTCCAAAATCCAGTCAGAACTAGAGGACAACTCAATATGATGAAGCCAGGATGCTTTTATCTCTCTTATTCAGCCAAAGAAATTTCAAGATGCTAAAGGAGATGAAAGTTGTATGATGGCCATGCAAGAAGAACTAGATCAATTCACCAGTAATGATGTTTGGGATCTAGGAGCATCTCTAAAAGGAAAGTCAATTATTGCCACCAAATGGGTATTCCAAAAGAAGCTGGATGAATCCGGAGTAGTGGTGAGAAACAAGGCAAGATTGGTTGCCCAAGGCTACAATCAACAGGAAGGGATTGACTTTGAAGAAACATTTTCCCCTGTAGTATGATTAGAGGCAGTCAGGATTCTATGTGCTTTCTCGTCATTCATGGGATTCACATTGTTCTAAATGGATGCCAAAAGTGCATTTCTCAATAGAGTTATCCAGGGAGAAGTCTATGTGAAGCAGCCACCTAGATTTGAATACTCAAAACTTCTAGATTATGTGTACAAGCTAAAGAAAGCCCTCTATGGATTGAAGTAAGCACCAAGAGCTTGGTATGAGAGACTCACTACATTTCTTATATCTAAAGGATATATCCGGGGCAAAGCAGATATAACTCTTTTCATCAAGAAGAAGAAGGATGATATCATTCTAGTCCAAATCTATACGGATGACATCATATTCGGGGTAATAGATGAGAGGATGTGTGAGGAATTCAACTCTCAAATGCAGAAAGAATTTAAGATGTCCATGATGGGAGAACTAAATTTCTTCCTTGGTTTATAAATCAAGCAAAGTCCAAATGGGATTTTCATTAGTCAATCGAAGTACAACAAAGAGATCTTGAAGAAGTTTAAAATGGACAAGAGGAAGCCAATGCCCACTCCAATGGGTTCAGATATAGTCCTATCTAAGGATTGTGAAGGAGAAGAGGTTGATCAGAAGCTATACAGAGGAATGATTGGATCACTTCTATACTTGTTAGCTAGCAGACTTGGCATACGCTATGCAGTTTGCTACTGCACAAGATATCAAGCCAATCCTAAGGATTCACATCTGAAAGCAGTAAAGAGGATCTTTAGATATCTCCTAGGAACCACTGAAGTTGGATTTTTGTATCCTAGTAATGGAGAATTCACACTCCAAGGTTTTATCGATGCAGATTATGGCAGAGATACTCTTGAGAGAAAGAGTACATTTGGAGGTTGCCATTCCCTTAGAGATTGCTTAGTATTATGGTATAGCAAGAAGTAGACTTTAGTTGCCTTATCAACCACAAAAGCAGAATATATGGTAGCCGAAAGTTGTATAGCTTAACTCCTATAGATCAAGCAACAACTAGAAGATTAGGGAGTTCAATCTGGATGTGTGAATGTAATGTGTGACAACAAAAGTGCAATTGATGTGTCAAAATATCTAGTACTCCATAGCAGGATGAAACATGTCAACATAAGGCATCATTTCATCTGGGATCATATGATGAAGAAGGATGTTGCATTGGTATACATTCCAACCAATGAACAAAGAGCAGATATCTTTACTATACTAATAAGTAAAGATTAATTTGGTAACTAAGGGAGTCGATTGAAATGTCTAATCCCATTCGAAGAATATCCGGAAGACAAACAATACAAAGTTAACTTGGATTTTTAGCAAGACAAGGTATCTGAAAGAGAAGAAGAAATGAAGTTAGCCCTGCTCTGGAGGGAATAGTGCCACATCAGCAGATAGAAAGGACACATGGCGGTAAAGGCACTAAAAAGTAAATGTTCCTTTTTGAATTTCAAACGTCTATTGGGAGTTACACGTATGGTAAATTCTGTTGGATATGATGTATGCCCTTAAGGCAATTAGGGCGATATATCTTAATTATGTAATAGTACGAATAATTTGTTTAATCAATAAAGGCATTTGTTCTTTTGTTTATATCAATGTGTTTTTATACATATATATTATAGCTGGTTAAAGTATATTCATTGATGTATGTATACAAAAGTCCTTGACATATCATAGCATGAAGTCAGAGAAATTATAGTTGGACTATATTTGGTGGAACCTACTTCATGTGCAATTATGATTATGTCTAAACTATCCCTAGTCACAGTGTCATCAAGAAAGGATATTGATGAAACGGAAAGACTAGCATATGGTCAACTTTCTTGGAAAGGGTCCAAGCAGTTAATCTCCTAAATACTGAAGGTGGTGCCTTAAGCTTGACACATGGATATATCTGGGAGATATATTGGAGACCGCAGCAAGATAAACACTTGGTATAATTTTCAATGTGTTAGTGTTTATCTTCATGCAATAAGCTTTGCGAATGTCCTCATACTTAAGATGCTAGTTGCCTTGTGTAGTACTGTTGCTATACTTTGGGTCATTGCTATGCACTCATTGATTTAGGGTGCTACGGGTGATTACGGGTATAGTGATAACAACACGTTGGTAGACTGAGTAGTCGGAAAGAATCCATCGCTCCGGATATATTAAGGAGTTGTACCTGGCCACTTGTTGAAGTGATGATTGCCATAAACCTCTGATCAAAGTATGTGTTTGATAGAAATGGTTTCTAGTCAAACACACTATGGTAAAAGGCAATATACTTCGGTAACAAGTAAATAACTGGGATAGCTTGGAGCAACCTTGCTATTAGTGGGTTAACACTTTAACCGAACCCAATAAACCAGATGGTACTAATATTAAAGAATGGAAGGAATTTATCGCACTGGATAACTATTGCATTAACCGGGATTAAGTCATAAGCATAAATGACGTTCCGAGTAATGGGGGATGGTAGACCCTTGCTAGAGGCGTACTACAGTCGTTTAAGGTAATCAAGTTCTATTCACGGTCTAGAACATCGAGCCAATGGTTCCATTAGAACAAGGGTTGGTTAAGCCTTAACAGCTCAATACTTCGGGATCCTATAAGGTCACACACATTGGACCTTCATCGGACTAAGTAAAGAACTAATAGATTTATTCTATTACAAAATATAACATAAATAATAATAGGATTATTATTTGATTGGTTAAAATTGATTAGATTAATTTTGGATAGACCAAGGAATTTATTTTGACCGGTAACTAATTAATTATAGTCATAAATAAATTATAATTGATTAGATCAATTTTGGTTGGACCAAGAAATTTATTTTGAATGATGACTAATTTATTAGGGTCAGAAAATAAATAATTGAAAAAGGATTAAAAAGGAGAATTTTGCATTGACGAGTTTAATTGGACCGAGAGTATAAAAATATTTTATACAGACTCGAGTGCGCGGGAGTACACCGAAAGGTGTGCAAGCAATGCCGGGCATTGCTCGCGACAGCCCATAAAATGGGCTGCACATGCGCAGCCCAAAAGCAAGGCAAAGCCCAAAAGGGCTTTGCCTTGCCTATGCACAGCGTGTAACACGCTGTGCATATGGGATGGGAGTAATTACTCCCATCCCACATTGCTTATAAGGGGGTGCAAAATGCTCCCCCAAGCCTATATATAGGCTTTCTCCTTTCCTTTCAAATGGTACCAAGCTCAAAGCATAAATCCTAAGCGAGATAATTAATCTCTCGGGTACTTGAGCAAGTTATTTTTGTGGAGCCTGAATTTATTCGGGCACCGCTAGTTTATATTTTGGGTGAGGCTTCTAGAGTGGTCTAGCAACTACTCGAGGCTTCTTAGTTCTTCCTCCTGGGGAGGTTTTGGTTGGTGGGGTTCGTGTGGATACTGATAGAGGCTATCCTACGACTGGAGGCTTGTGCAAGAAGGTCCTGCAAAAGCACGCTTCAACTAGTAAGTTCTTTTTCTTTCTCTTTTAATTATTAAGTCTTTTTCTTTAAGTGTTTTTAGACTTAATAATTATGCTTAGGTTATTTTTGCATGCTTAGTTTATTTTATGCTTAGGTTATAACTTAGAGTTATAACATGCTTAGTATAAAATAAATATGCTAGGATATAATTTGGAATTATGGTATGCCTAGTCCTTTAGCATGCTAACCTAGGTAGAGAATTATTTAGTTAAGGCTTTATTTAATTTATATGCAACTAATAGGAGTTCCTGGGACAGGGACAAAATTTTGAATTTCCGTCATGCCTCTTATGCATGTTCAATTTGACTGTCAGTTCCCAACAGTGGTATCAGAGCCTGCCTATTTAGTGCATAATTAAGTTAGAAGCAAACTAAATATTATTTTCTAAATGAAATGAATTGTTTATTTAATTGTTTGGAACAATATATATAAACTTCTGTCTTTCATTTCAAGGTTAGAAATTAGTTATGAATAATTTTGAATAAGCTTGCTCAACTTACTCAAATTATACAAGTGTCAATAATTTATTTAAATTACATGGGTTATAGATGCTCCCAATTTTACATGAATTAGAAGAACGAAATTTATTAGTTCAAGAGAATCCATTGGTCTTCAAGTTTGTGCCCGTATTTGTTCTGGCTAAGGATTGGACTTGGTGTCTACTCCTCATAGGGCACCTCTCCTACCTGGGAACCTATATCGGTGCAATTTGAATTGACCAATCGGGGATTAATATGAACTAATTTATTTCTAGTATATAAGATGGTGCTTATATGTGTTTCTATAACAAAGTAAAAAATTAAAATTATTGAATAAAAGCTTAAAGGAAATGCAATATAAATATAACAAATTAAAGCGTTAATTATTTTGCATATAATCTAGGTTGATGGAATAATTATAATAAAGAGCTGAACCCACCTAAGGTTAGACCTTATAAATTAATTCTAAAATTCCCTGAATTAATACAAGTAATTATAATTTTGTCCATCTAATAAAATCCTAGATTGGGTGAGACGTTTAACACCAATAAAATCCCAAAGTAAATATATTAAGGCAAGTTATAGTCTTCCTTACTCAAATTTATAATACGGTCTTTTTGAGCTATCAAAGTGCTACGCAAAGCGTTCCTTCTAGTCCACATTGATTGGTTGTAAAGTTTGAGATAGGGTCTGCCTTAACAGAGCTGGGGTAGTCCACCATAAAATTGGGGGCTAGGCCCAGATCTGAGACATATTCAAGGAGATGCTAATATAAGAGCACACGTCCCTTAGGATTATGGAACTTGAATGAATTAGCAATTGCATGCGATGCAAATGGAATTGGATTCCAACTATGACTGACTATTATGACTTGACTCATAAAATTGGGGGTTGTAATAGCCTAATTATAGATGCTACCTACTAGGAAATTTAGCTGGGCTAAAATTCACGAATTCAATAGAATGGGCTATTGTAAATTTCGAAGAAAATAGTAGGAAAATGTATTTAATTAAAAGTCCTCATATTAAATACATGTACTTAAACTAATATCTAAACACTTTTCTTTTCTTATATCTTAGGTTGAAAATGGCTTCCAATTTTAATCTCCGTATGTTACTTGACACCAAATTGAATGGCTCGAACTTTTCTGATTGGTTCCGAGCAGTGAGAATAGTTCTCAGATCTGAGGGAATTGCCTATGTCCTAAGTGAAATTTTCCCTGTAGAACCTGATGTTGAGGATCATGTGGAACATGATGCCTGGTTGAAGCACAGGAAAGATCGTGAGACTGCCATGTGTATTATGTTGGGGTCCATGAATTCTGAGCTTCAGAAACAACATGAGAACATGCCCTTGGAGGATATGGTTCTCCATCTTGAAGAACTCTTTTCGGAGAGGGAGAGGACAGAGAGGTATGAGACCTCTAAGCTCCTTTTCGGGACCAAGATGCAGGCTGGCACCTCTGCCTCTCAGCATGTACTGAAACTCTTGGGATACCTTGAGAAGCTGAATCGAATGGTATTCGAGATGAATCATGACTTGAGCATTGACCTTGTGTTGATGTCCTTGACAGATAGTTACTCAGGTTTCGTAACTAACTATTACATGAACAGGATTAATTCAACTATCCCTGAATTAATTAACATGCTGAAAACAGTAGAACCTCAGATCAAGAAAGATCAGAAACCTCTACTGTTGGTTGAAAAAGGCAAGGCTTCTAAGAAAAAGAAGCAGGCACTGGGTGCCAAGAAAAGAATCAGTAAGAAGAAGAATGAAAAGAAGGCATCTAAGTATGTCTGCTTCCAATGTGGGAAACCAGGACATTGGAAGAGGGATTGCAAAGCTCCTGCTTCTGAGCATTTGAAGAAGAAGCCTACAGAGGCATCTACTTCAGGTATATTTGTAATTGAAAACTTTGCTACTTTTCCGCAAGAATCCACTTGGGTATTAGATACTGGTTGTGGTTCTCATATCTGTACTTCTGTGCAGGGACTAAGGAACTGTAGAAAACTTGCAAAAGGGGAGATGGTCCTACGTGTGGGAAATGGAGCCAGAGTTGCTGCATTAGCCGTAGGGAGCTTTAGTCTTGTTTTGCCAAGTGGACTTGTTTTAGTTTTGAATAATTGTTATTACATTCCAAGTGTTACTAAGAATATTGTATCTGTTGCGTGTTTAGCAACAGAGGGATTTGAAATTTTATTTTCGAATAATAATTGTCAGATTCGTTTGAATAATATTCTTTATGGTTATGGAATGTTGAAAGGTGGCATTTATATTCTTGATACTAAAACAGAAGTTTTCAATATAAACAATGTGAAGAAAGTTAAATTAGATAATGAGAATTCCTTTTACTTATGGCATTGCCGTTTAGGCCACATAAACAAAGATCGCTTAACCAAGTTGCATAAGCGTGGAGACTTAGGCTCAATAGACTTAGAGTCTTATGGTGATTGCGAACCTTGTTTAAAAGGAAAAATGACAAAGTTACCCTTTAAAGGGAAGGGTGAACGAGCCAAGAGTACATTGGAACTTATACACACTGATGTGTGTGGTCCAATGAGTGTTCAGGCACTAGGAGGATACTCCTACTTCATAACCTTTATTGATGATTACTCACGATACGGTTATTTGTACTTGATGAAGCACAAGTTTGAAAGTTTTGAAAAATTCAAACTATTCAGAGCTGAAGTAGAGAAACAGCTTGAGAAAAGCATTAAAACACTTCGATCGGATCGAGGTGGAGAATACTTAAGTCAGGAGTTTCAGGATTATCTAAAGGAAAATGGGATAGTTTCCCAGTGGACCCCTCCTTATACACCCCAACATAATGGAGTGTCAGAAAGGAGGAATCGGACTTTATTAGATATGGTCAGGTCCATGATGAGCCATGCAGTTCTTAGTAAATCCTTTTGGGGATATGCACTTGAGAGCACGGTTTATATCTTAAACAGAGTGCCCTCTAAATCAGTTGATTTTACACCTTATGAAAGATGGTGTATCAAAAAGCCATCTCTAAATCACTTAAGAGTATGGGGTTGTCCTGCTATGGTGAAGAGGATAGCGTTAGATAAGCTAAATGCCAAGGCTGACAAATGTCTGTTCATTGGATATCCAAAGGAAACAATTGGATATCTGTTTTACCAACCCGAAGCACAAAAGGTATTTGTGCCTCGGAATGCTCACTTTTTGGAAAAGGAACACTTACTTGAAAAGGTCAGTGGGAGCAATATTGAACTGGAAGTTCAACAGGAAGAAATAGACGATCAACTGATTGACCCCGTTCTAGATACACAAGAGAGTGTGATCCAAGAACAAACTGTCGAAACACAATCATTGCGAAGATCAAGTCGTGTTCATAAGGGTCCCAAGAGATATGGGTTTATTATCACTAATGATAAGGAACTATATCTTATGGAGGATGATGAACCAAGGACATATGACGAGGCAATAAAAAGCTCAGATTCTGATAAATGGCAAAAGGCCATGAAATCAGAAATGGATTCCATGTACGAGAACCAAGTTTGGAATTTGGTTGATGCACCGCAAGAGGTTAGACCAATTGGGTGCAAATGGGTCTTCAAGAAGAAGACAGACATGGATGGTAATGTAATTACCTATAAAGCAAGGTTGGTTGCGAAAGGTTATAGTCAACGGGAAGGTATTGACTATGATGAAACCTTCTCACCGGTAGCCATGCTCAAATCCATAAGGATACTCCTCGCCATTGCTGCTCATTACGATTATGAGATCTGGCAGATGGATGTAAAAACAGCATTCCTCAATGGGGATTTAGACCGGGATGTGTATATGACACAACCTGAGGGTTTTACATCTCAGAATGGCTCGAAGGTATGCAAGCTACAAAGATCCATTTATGGACTTAAGCAGGCATCAAGGAGTTGGAATATAAGGTTTGATCAGACAATCCGGGAACTGGATTTCTGCCCAAATACAAATGAGCCTTGTGTTTACAAGAAGGTTAGTGGGAGTGCAGTCGTTTTTCTAGTATTGTATGTTAATGACATTCTGCTAATAGGAAATGACATTTCTCTTCTTCAAAACGTTAAAATATGGTTGTCAAGAAAGTTCTCCATGAAAGACCTTGGTGAAGCAGCATTTATACTAGGTATAAAGATCTACAGGGATAGATCCAAGAGGCTGTTAGGTCTTTCTCAAAGTACATATATAGACAAGGTGTTGAATAGGTTCAACCTTGAGCATTCTAAGAAAGGTTATCTCCCAATGACAAAGGGGATTAACCTATCTAAAGCTGAGTGTCCGAAGACAGCTCAAGAGAGAATGCGCATGAAGGATATACCCTATGCATCCGCAATAGGATCCATCATGTATGCTATGATATGTACTAGGCTGGATGTCTCTCCAGCTTTGAGCTTTACGAGCAGATATCAGTCAGATCCAGGTGAAAAGCACTGGATGGCCGTCAAGGCAATCCTTAAGTACTTGAGAAAGACTAAGGATGAGTTCTTGATTTATGGAGAAGGTGATCTCACTATCAAAGGTTACACTGACGTAAGCTTTCAATCTGACAAGGATGACTTTAAGTCTCAGTCAGGTTTTGTGTATGTGTTAAATGGAGGGGCAGTATGCTGGAAGAGTTTCAAGCAAGAAACTACTGCTGATTCAACCACGGAATCTGAATACATTGCTGCATGTGAAGCAGCAAAAGAAGCTGTCTGGTTAAAGGGATTTATTGGTGATCTCGGTGTGGTGCCTGAGGCTATTGTTCCAATTACTTTATATTGTGATAACAATGGTGCCATAGCTCAGGCAAAGGAACCACGGTCTCATCAGAAAAACAGACATGTATCCAGAAAGTATCATATAATCAGGGAGATTGTTGATGCTAAGATAATAAGATTAGAATATGTACCCACTGATCAAAACCTCGCGGATGGTCTGACAAAGCCATTGACTCAAGTCAAACTTGACCAGCATGTTAAAGCATATGGATTAAAACATATGGCTAATTGGCCTTAGTGCAAGTGGGAGTTTGTTGGATATGATGTATGCCCTTAAGGCAATTAGGGCGATATATCTTAATTATGTAATAGTACGAATAATTTGTTTAATCAATAAAGGCATTTGTTCTTTTGTTTATATCAATGTGTTTTTATACATATATATTATAGCTGGTTAAAATATATTCATTGATGTATGTGTACAAAAGTCCTTGACATATCATAGCATGAAGTCAGAGAAATTATAGTTGGACTATATTTGGTGGAACCTACTTCATGTGCAATTATGATTATGTCTAAACTATCCCTAGTCACAGTGTCATCAAGAAAGGATATTGATGAAACGGAAAGACTAGCATGTGGTCAACTTTCTTGGAAAGGGTCCAAGCAGTTAATCTCCTAAATACTGAAGGTGGTGCCTTAAGCTTGACACATGGATATATCTGGGAGATATATTGGAGACCGCAGCAAGATAAACACTTGGTATAATTATCAATGTGTTAGTGTTTATCTTCATGCAATAAGCTTTGCGAATGTCCTCATACTTAAGATGCTAGTTGCCTTGTGTAGTACTGTTGCTATACTTTGGGTCATTGCTATGCACTCATTGATTTAGGGTGCTACGGGTGATTACGGGTATAGTGATAACAACACGTTGGTAGACTGAGTAGTCGGAAAGAATCCATCGCTCCGGATATATTAAGGAGTTGTACCTGGCCACTTGTTGAAGTGATGATTGCCATAAACCTCTGATCAGAGTATGTGTTTGATAGAAATGGTTTCTAGTCAAACACACTATGGTAAAAGGCAATATACTTCGGTAACAAGTAAATAACTGGGATAGCTTGGAGCAACCTTGCTATTAGTGGGTTAACACTTTAACCGAACCCAATAAACCAGATGGTACTAATATTAAAGAATGGAAGGAATTTATCGCACTGGATAACTATTGCATTAACTGGGATTAAGTCATAAGCATAAATGACGTTCCGAGTAATGGGGGATGGTAGACCCTTGCTAGAGGCGTACTACAGTCGTTTAAGGTAATCAAGTTCTATTCACGGTCTAGAACATCGAGCCAATGGTTCCATTAGAACAAGGGTTGGTTAAGCCTTAACAGCTCAATACTTCGGGATCCTATAAGGTCACACACATTGGACCTTCATCGGACTAAGTAAAGAACTAATAGATTTATTCTATTACAAAATATAACATAAATAATAATAGGATTATTATTTGATTGGTTAAAATTGATTAGATTAATTTTGGATAGACCAAGGAATTTATTTTGACCGGTAACTAATTAATTATAGTCATAAATAAATTATAATTGATTAGATCAATTTTGGTTGGACCAAGAAATTTATTTTGAATGATGACTAATTTATTAGGGTCAGAAAATAAATAATTGAAAAAGGATTAAAAAGGAGAATTTTGCATTGACGAGTTTAATTGGACCGAGAGTATAAAAATATTTTATACAGACTCGAGTGCGCGGGAGTACACCGAAAGGTGTGCAAGCAATGCCGGGCATTGCTCGCGACAGCCCATAAAATGGGCTGCACATGCGCAGCCCAAAAGCAAGGCAAAGCCCAAAAGGGCTTTGCCTTGCCTATGCACAGCGTGTAACACGCTGTGCATATGGGATGGGAGTAATTACTCCCATCCCACATTGCTTATAAGGGGGTGCAAAATGCTCCCCCAAGCCTATATATAGGCTTTCTCCTTTCCTTTCAAATGGTACCAAGCTCAAAGCATAAATCCTAAGCGAGATAATTAATCTCTCGGGTACTTGAGCAAGTTATTTTTGTGGAGCCTGAATTTATTCGGGCACCGCTAGTTTATATTTTGGGTGAGGCTTCTAGAGTGGTCTAGCAACTACTCGAGGCTTCTTAGTTCTTCCTCCTGGGGAGGTTTTGGTTGGTGGGGTTCGTGTGGATACTGATAGAGGCTATCCTACGACTGGAGGCTTGTGCAAGAAGGTCCTGCAAAAGCACGCTTCAACTAGTAAGTTCTTTTTCTTTCTCTTTTAATTATTAAGTCTTTTTCTTTAAGTGTTTTTAGACTTAATAATTATGCTTAGGTTATTTTTGCATGCTTAGTTTATTTTATGCTTAGGTTATAACTTAGAGTTATAACATGCTTAGTATAAAATAAATATGCTAGGATATAATTTGGAATTATGGTATGCCTAGTCCTTTAGCATGCTAACCTAGGTAGAGAATTATTTAGTTAAGGCTTTATTTAATTTATATGCAACTAATAGGAGTTCCTGGGACAGGGACAAAATTTTGAATTTCCGTCATGCCTCTTATGCATGTTCAATTTGACTGTCAGTTCCCAACAAATTCAACAGCTGTTTTAAAAATAAACCGTTCCCATTCTCTGATAAAATGGAATTTACCTCTCTCCTAAAATCTAACCTACCATGTAATCAATCTAGCCAAAGTTAATAGCTTCTGGATTACCAAATTACCCTTACTTTGGAAATCCTATAAAACCCCCCCTAAATCCTTATCTTCTTCACTCGAGCAACAATTATCTACTGTTACTTTGCAATTTCTAAAACTCAAACCCTGATCCTTTCAAATATTCTAAAATGGCTGCCATCATGACAAGCGAAGGAATCAAAATGCTTCCTTGAAAGAACATCTTTAAATAATTTGCTCTCAATAATAAAGACTTTACACCCATCAACTTTAAACCCTCAAACTTAGTAGTTCCCACGGACTATCTGGGAGATAATTTGAAACCGTCTTACTCCAAGCTTATTAAGGATCAACACTTGGGTGACTTTCTTAGATTAAATGCCCCACATATCCAGACCTACTGCTTGATTTCTACGATAACTTGAAAGCTCATACTTTTCACGACGCTTTGAGAACTCAAGTTTAGGGAAAGGTCATCACCATTACGCTTGAATTTTTTGAAAAATTCCTGAATATGAAGAATGACAAAGTCTATCTTGGAATCGATGGGGATGTATAGCAAGTAAATTATTAACCCAAGATGTGGCTGCATCCGAACTACTTTGGGGACAAATTCTCAACATACTTTCCGAAAGTGCCAAGATTCCTCCAGCATGCACTTGCCAAGCTAGTTCTAATCCCGAAGGGCTCTCTCACCACAGTATCCTCCTTCCAGCACTACGTATTACAACATTGGGTAGAGAGTAGGGTAGTAAACATACCGACGCTAATCATCCACTACCTAACGCAGCACAAGAATTCCTACGGTGCACTTATCACCCAGATTCTTATTGCAAATGAAGTGAATGTATCTGGGTTCCAAGCTATGAAGAGAAAGGAAATTCTGGAAAAGAATTTCAAAAAGCTGACCTTTGGTAAGAAATGGAATGAAGAGAAAGCCAATAAGTTGAGGGATGAGAAAAAGAGTAAGGCCCGAAAGGCAGTGGATCAAGTTGAAGAGGCTTCGGTTCCAAAAAGGGCTAGAACCACCAAGCCAAGAGCACAACAAGAACTTCCAATAGTCTCGGTGGAAGAAATTGATGAGGATGTACAAACCATCACTTAACTACTAAAGAAGAGCCCAGAGAAGCCTAAGGCAAGGAAGAGATTGATAAAAGCTGTAGATAAAAAGAGGAAAGCAGCAGATATCCCAAAGGTGATAGTGGATGATAAGGAAACAGGGGATGCGGCTCCGGTACCCTGAAAGCAATTCACAAAGAAGGGATGTACTTTTGATGAGGCTATAAAAGCCTAGAAAGCCAAGAAAAAGAAGCCGGCTGGGATTATAATTGATGAGGAAGCAAGGAAGAGGGTAAAAGAAGTAGAATTGGCTAAGGCCAAGATAACAAAAGGGAAAAATGTGCCCGAATCCACTGAAGAAATCCATCTGGATGACTCATAGTATAAAATTATCAGAGAAGCTACGAAGGACAATGACAGAATCAATAAGCTTAGAACTGAAGGACCCAGAGATTCTTCCAAAACTCAAACCATTCTTATTGATCCCATAGATATAGCTAAAATTGCTTAGGATCCAGCAGCTGATCATTTTCCATTCATCCCAGAACCGGACCACTTTCAGAAAATCTTCTTAATCCGGAAACTGAGACTTATGATGAAGACCTGGAAAGGCAACTTGAGAGGCTGTTAAGGACATTACCAACATTCTTAGGGGAGTAATTAAAACATTTCCTGTCATCCAGGGGTTGTGGAGGTTGATGAAGAAAGAAGAGAGGAAGCAACTGCTCAGGATCACATACCAATCACTAAGGTAATTCCTAAAACAATCTATTTTGATATTAATATTGATGCCACTGTTGAAATAGTAGTTCATAAAGAGGACAACTTAGATACACAGACTCCAAGTGTATCTATGGAACAAGAGTTCGACCCGGAAGACACCATTTCGGAGGAGGGACAGAGTCTGGGTTCCTTAGGGCACACTCCTAGAGTGGACTTAAGAGGCGAGGCTAGTTTGGGGGAACGGATGGAAGAAAAGAAAGGAGAAGAAAAAGAATAATTCTTAGAAGAAGAATCATTTGGATCTGATAAGACCGGAAGTAGTTCCGGATTAGAAACTCCCTACGCTAGTCCAATCAGAATACCATCCTCAGCCTCATTAAACAGCAGCAAACAATTTTGAATAAATTGACAAAGTTCATGGACGATGACCTGCCCAAACTTTTTGCCAAACAGATGGAGGATATTACCCAAGAGGTAGCAGGCCAGATGAATGGGCAGGATACAGTCATTAATAGTGCTAAGGAAGGACTCCATAAGGATATAATGACGGTAAATGATAGTGTTCACAACATCCGTAGGGATTTGGTCAAAGACCTTGAGAAATTGCAGTCCGGACTGTCAAATTTATCAATCTTCGGATCCTCCGCCTCTCCATCTATCCTCGAGAGCCAATTACTTCCAGTCTTCCAAGACCTTATCCAACACATTGGGGACACAGGATTCTTTGGACATAAGGGCATAACCACTCTCCTCATGGCACTCTTTCCGTATTTTAATGAGAAGGATGGGGAATCTAAAGATGCATCCCTACATCACAGGCTCTTACACTCAACTCCAAAACCTCTTTTGCCCTTTGCATCTATCTTCAGCCACTATGGACCACATCTTAGAGCAGAGAAGGCAAGGAACTTGGACTACTCAATCTATTCTAAGGCTTGGCAGGAACGATGGGATAGGAAAACCTATATGGTGATTGACCCTCAAGCTGGAAAAAAAGGGGGAGAAAAGTATAAAGAGGGAGAAAGGCAAAGAAGAGGAAGGAGGAACATCGGGTGCATGTAGAAAGAATTAGACTAGCTATATCTTGTAAACAACAGTAATAGTTAGATTCACTTATATATTTTTGTATCTTGTAATCCAAAAGCTTCATTGATGTTAACTATTGTTAACAGCAGAAGTATATATAGTGAAAATCTAATTCTCTTAAAAAATTACTTCTAAAGTACAATCTGCTATTGTACTATAAAAATATTAGAAGCTAGAATTGAGAAATATTGGGGGAGTTAGGGGATGCTAGAATTATGGGGGAGTAAAAAATTGTAAATGACTAAATATCAAGAATCATACTTAGATCATAAAAACTCCTTTCCTTATGCTTAGATGTCTTAGGTTTTTTGTTTCCATCAAATGGGGGAGATTATTGGAAACAATTATCCGGAACAACAAATTATCTATATCAGGTTTGAAGTAAACAAAACACTAAGTATAAAAAGACCTAAGTCATTGTATCCAAGCATATAAACAAGACATCCAAAGTCTAAGACAAGTGAAGACAAATTACCTAAGCATAAAAGGAAGCATCCGATTAAAGTTTGGAAAGGAAACTAAGTTTGGAAAGGAAACTAACTTTGAACCGCCCAAAATAGTATCTAAAAGAACTGATTGCATAAGCATCCGGAAGAAGACAAATTCGGAGATATTAAGTCTGAAGACATCCGGAAGACTTAAATATCAAGACAAAGGGAATAATTCAAAGTATAAAATTCCCTCCATTCTTTTGGTCTATCAAGTCAAAGATCCCTTTCCAAATGTAAGACAAAAGACAGCTTGCACACTTTTCAGAAAAGGACAATAGTACTGACAACGAAAAGAGGAAAAGGTAATAAGCTTTTTCACCTAGACCAATGAGAAGGCACGTGGAGCTCACACCAAAAAGCCACCAGCATAAAAGTTGGCAATATAATAAAATACAAGAAAACAATCACTGACAACTTTTCAGCCTCAATCCCAAGGAATCAAATAGGTCAAAATCATTGTCTAACTGATTGATCAATAGCTCCAGAAGTGACACATATTACCTGATCAACGGTGAAGATTAAATACGAGTTCAACAACCCACAATGGCTACATTTATGATGGAAGCCTATAAAAGGGAAGCTTCACAAGTTAAGAAGGTGCTGGTTGATTTGAGAAAGCAATTAAGAAGAGAACTCGATAAAGCAATAAGAAAACACATCCCTCTAAGAATCAAACATTTCTAAATCTATTGGATGGATTCCCAAGTGAAGTTATAAACTTGAGGAAGTCCAAAACTAAAACTTTTGAGAAAACAAAGTGTAAAGAATCGCCTACTTGGGTGAGTAGTGAGATTGGGATATAGCTTGAAGTAGGTGCTTTGAATGGGATCTCCCTGTAGGACTCAGCTTAGGTTTGGGTAGAAATGTAAGTGGTATATCCTACTAAAGATAACAGGACTCAGCTAAGAATTGGGATTTCTAGTGGTATATCCTACATCCGAAATGGGGTACCATCCAGAGACAAGTTGTAAGGCTTGGTTCCTTCCAGTTGGAAAGGAATCCACTAGTTGAAAAGGTTGGAGGAAGGAAACTCCGGGGATTGGAGTAGGTGGGGCCAAACGAAGATAAAATACTTGTGTTTGAATTTCTAACTCCTTACTTATTTGCATTAATATTCTCATATCTACATTATCCAGATCCACCCCCCTCTGACCTTATTTAGACCCTCATAGGGACCAACACAAGTCTTGCTACTGGTGCAAATATTTCTCCATTGCCAATGCCTTCTTGTTGATTGTAGCCTTGAGCAATTAGTATGGCCTTGATTCTAACAATATTTCCAGCTTCATCTAGATTGTTTTTGAAATCCAATTTGGTGCCTATGATTGACTTTCCTTTGGGTTTCTCCACCAAATCCCAAACTTCATTTCTTCTGAATGGGTCTAGCTCTTCTTGCATTATAATCATCTAGTTATCATCAAACTCAGCATCTTCAAACTTCTTTGGTTCAATCAATGAAACAAATGCTGAATGGCTCATCATTCTATTCAGTTGACCTCTAGTCAGCACTGGATTTTGCACACTATCAAGAATCTTCTCAACTGGGTGATCTCTCCTTACTCTGACTTCTTTTGGTAGATCAGAATCAGCTTGCTGAGCTACTGACAGTGGTTGAGCATCTACATCATCACCAAAGTTGATTGATTAGTCCATGTCAACTTTATCTTCTTCTTTTTTAGGTACTGGATCAGGAATTAATATGGGATGACGGACTGATCCGCTGACTTAATCCTTTTCACTTTCATCATTACTGGCTTCTTTACCTGCATTGTTAGTTTTATAAAAATCTACATGTATGGACTCCTCTAAGATGCTAGTACTCTTGACATACACTCTATATGCCCTACTGTGTGTTGAGTAACCCAAAAAGATTCCTTCATCAGCGTTGGGGTCAAATTTAGCCAATTGGTCTTTAGTGTTTAATATGAAGCATTTACAAACAAAGGCCTTAAGATGACCCACCGTAGGCTTATGCCCCTTCCAAAGTTCATAAGGAGTTTTATTCAAAACTGGGCAAATTAAAACCTTGTTTAGAATGTAATAAGTTGTGTTAACAGCCTCTCCCCAGAAATACTTTGGTAGATTGTTATCACTCAGTATAGAACAACCTATATCCGTAATACTGCAATTGTTTCTCTCAACAAATCCATTCTATTGAGGTGTATGAGGGGCAGAAAAATTATGGTCAACACTGTGCTTTGAACAGAATTCCTCAAACTGCATGTTTTTGAATTCTCTTCCATGGTCATTACAGATTCTATTAATTTTAACGACTTTTCATGCATGATCCGGGTAGCCAACCTAGAGAATGATTAAAATGTTTCATCTTTACTTGCTAGAAAGACAATCCAAGTGAACCTGGTCAGATCATCTACAACCACAAGGGTGTATTTCATTCTACCTAGACTTGTTGACATAACAAGCCTAAATAAATCCATGTGTAGAAGATCAAGGGGACGAGAAGAGGATATATCCGCTAATGATTTAAAGGACTTTCTGAATTGTTTCCCACGTTGGCGTGTTGAGTAGAGTCTATCTTTTTCAAAGGCTAGATTGGGCAATCCCTTAACAAGTTCATTTCTGGCTAATTTGGATAGATTGGTCATATTGATATGTCCTAACCTTCTGTGCCATAGCCATGAGTTTTCCTCCTTAGAAATTAAGCATATATCATTAGAGCCTTGGGATAAATAAAACATATAAACATTATTAATTCTAGGAGCATAAATAATAGTTTGGTCAGAGTTACCATCGATGACTGAGCAGCCCGCTGAGTCAAATATCACTTTCCTGCCTTTGTCACACAGCTGAGAAACACTTAGCAAGTTAAAATTTAGGCCTTTAACCAAAGACACATTATCAATTCAAGGTTTCACTCCTACAGTGCCATTGCCAACAATCTTTCCCTTTTTATTGTCTCCAAAACTAACACTTCCATTTCTTCTTCACTCCAACATAATGAATTGCTGTTCATCACCTGTCATATGCCTTGAGCATCCACTATCCAAATACCACATTCTTCTGTCATTAGTGGATCTTAGGCTCACCTACAAAACAGTTAAGTTTTTTAAGGTACCCATGCCTTTTTTTGGCTGGGTCCTCCCTTGTTAGTGGTGGTCATCCTTAATGAGTCATACTCATTATAGTAACCATTTTTGTGCCTACACAGGACTGTAGCATGTCCTAGCTTACCACAAAAACTATAAGCGGCCTTAGTAATAGGCCTTCTCACTTTACTCTTTCGAGAAACCTTCTCAGAGTGGTGAGTGCGGTTACTCTGAGTATTCCTGCTAGGTTGAGGAGGGACCTGCACCTTCTTCAAAGCTATTAATTTAGCAGCTAGCTCATCCAATCTCTTAGTGAGTATACTGTTATATCCATTCTGGTACTCAGCTTTTTCCATCAGGTATAGGATATCAAGTGAGGTAAAAGAATCAACATCTTCTAGATCATCAGACCTCCTCTGAAGTTCTTTGATGTATTTGGTTGACTTCTTAGTCATATTAATAACATTATTAAGTACTATAGCAAGCTCATCTGAAGACAAAGGGGGTTCAGGAGTTACCTCATTGTGATTTCCTTTGTCTTTGCTCCAGTCAGCTGATTGATTGGTAGCAGAACTAGATGGTTGTCAGCTGACTCTAAGTTTGGCATATTATCCTTAGCCATGAGACACATATTGGTAGAATCTTGTGCCTCTTCATCTGAGGATGATGACTCTTGGTCAGAGTCACTCAATGTAGTAGTAAGGGCTTTCTTACTCTTCTTCTTCTTGAACTTGCCTTGCTTAGCCTTAGGAAAGCTCGACTGAATATGCCCCTTCTCACCATATTCAAAGCATTCGATATCCTTTTTATGCTCTTTGTTGAATTCCTTTTGTGGTCTATTGATAGCTCCCTTCTTATAATTGCCTGCCTTTCTAAAATTTAGAAAGTTCTTATCTTTTCCCAAGTATCTTCTGAAATTCTTAGTCATTAGAGCTATTTCTTCTTTTCTGTCCTCTAGATTTCCTTCTTTAGAGGAATCTTCTTCATCATCATCATCATCAGCTCTCGAAACAATAGCTCTGCTAGAGCACTCTTTCTCCTTATTCCTATTCTTCTTAGACTCATCTTCATATTGATTTAAAGACATCTCATGCATTAGCAGAGTTCTAATCAGCTCATCAAACTTGTAGGTCTTTAAATCATGGACTTCTTCAAGAGCTCTTCTTGGCATCCCATTCCTGAGTCAAACTTCTCAATATCTTCTTGACAGTCTCTTCTTCTATAAAGGTCTTATCAAGCCTTTTCAGCTCATTGACTATATTCATAAATATGGTATTCATATTGGAAATATCATCCTTGGGTTTCATGTGGAACCATTCATAATCCATCATAAAGATATTGTTCTTGGACTCTTTCACCTTATCAGTACCTTCAAAAGTCACTTCTATTGGAAAACAATAATCCAAATAGATAAATCTATATACATCCAAATCAAGTTTGAAAGAAACAAAAATGAACTCTCTTAACATCCAAATGGAAGCATTCGGACAAAGCTAAGATCGCTTATTGAACAAAATCAGAAACCTAAGCAATGGAGGAAAATCATCCAGACAAAGTCTGATAGAATACAAACTTCCATCCTCCAGACTTGCAACCGGAAGAACTAATTGAAGCTATCTCCAGAAGGAAGATCCGGAATATATAGGTCCAAAAGACATCCGGAAGACCCATCCGGAAGACCTATATTCAACTACTAAGGAAAGTATAAAACATAGCTTTCCTTGTGCCTCCTTGGTCTACAATAGTCAAAGAACTTTTTGTAAATAGAAGACAGCTGGCAAAGTTTTAAGAAAAGTCAAAAGGAGCAGACAAAGGACAGCAAAAGTCTAAACTACTTTTAGACTAGACCAATAAAGGTGCCCATGGAGCTCACACCATATGATAATTAGTATAAAAGTTAGTGTATCACAAAATGACAAGAAATACAATCACTATCAACTTTCAGAACCAATCCCAAGAATATGGTCTAACGGACTAATCAACGGATCCAAAAGCTCCACCTCACAACCTGATCAAAGGTGAAGATTAAATGTAAGCTCACCAACCACAAATGGCTACATTTATGTTCAAAGCCTATAAAAGGAACTCTTCACCAAATGAGAAGGTAACTGATTGACTTACAAAAGCAAGTAACAAAGAAATACATTCAATTAGTTAAGAAAATCTCTCCAAGAAACTCCTAATTCAAAATCTGTTTGTAAGGATTCCCAAGTGAAACTATAAACTTGAGGAACTCCAAAACCAACCTTTTATTGCAAACCAAAAGTGTAATAATCTCCAAGTTGGGTGAGTTGTGAGATTGGGATAGAACTTAAAGTAGGAGCTTTGAGTAAGATCTCCCTGTAGGACTTAGCTTAGATTTGAGGTAGAAGGCTAAGTGGTATATCTTACTAAAGATGAGAGGACTCAGCTAGGAGTTGGTGCTTCTAGTGGTATATCCTACTTTCGGAAGAAGTCATCATCGGGAGATAAATCTATAAGGCTTGTTTCCTGCCCGTTGAAAAGGAATCCACTAGTGGACAAGCTCGAAAGAAGGAAATTTGGGGGACTGGATGTAGGCAAGGCCGAACCAGTATAAAATACTTGTGTTTGATTTCTGTTTACTTTTACTATACTGCATTCATATTGCATCATCCAGATCCATATTCCAGATCACATTTATCATCCGGACCCATCATCTAGATCATAATCAAACACGCTACACATAGACTTTTTCTAAGTTTATAAAATCCGCTTATAAGGGCCATTCACCCCCCTCTGCCCTTGTAAATACTCTAACAGGGACCAACAAGTGGTATCAGAGCAAGTGCTTAAATTAGAGATCTAATAATCTCGAGCTAAAGGTCCACATATTTTGATTCATAAATCAAAATGATTTTCCATAACTCGCAACTTCTTCCCAAGGGTATCTCTGTTACCCATCCTCCACTTTTCACTGGTGAACACTACACGTTCTGGAAAAACTGGATGAAGAACTTCATCCAGTTAGAAAGTATGCAAGCATGCTTAGTTATTAAAGATGGTCTATATGAATCTACTTATGAAGTAGGAGGTATGACTACCCGAAAGTCATCAAGTATGTTGGATGATAATGATTTTAAAAAATTACGCGAAAACGCAAATGCTATTAACATGCTTCATTGTGCTCTTAGTGTAGTAGAATTCAACAGGATATCTGAATGAGAAACTGCTAAAGAGATATGGGAAAAGCTAGAAGTAACCTATAAGGGAACTACCAAAGTAAGAGAAGCCAAACTTGATCTACTCCAACAAAAGTTTGAATCTTTCAAGATGGAGCCCAAAGAATCAATCAGCAGCATGAACACTAGATACACAAATCTAGTAAATGAAATGAAGAGGCTAGGGAAGGAGATTCCAGAAGCAGATATGGTCAAGAAAGTGCTCCGGAGTCTCACCAAGGAATGGGATAGTAAAAAGACTGCCATTGAGGAAGCTGATGACTTAAATTTCTATAGTTATGACGAACTCATTGGTAATCTTCTAACTTAAGAACTGTCCTTAGAAAGATGCAGTCAATAAGAAAAGAGACCTAAGGAGCAAAAGAAGGCCATTGCTCTTAAGGTAGAATCCACCGGATCAGGCTCATCCGGAGAGGAAGGGCAAATTGATGAGTTAATGAGTACTAACGATTAACTCGCTCTATTGACCAAAAGGCTAAATCAATTCATACAAAAGAAGGATAGAAGAAGATAAAAAAGGTATGAATCTCAGAGATAAAGAGAAAGCACCTCCAGAAGAAGTAAGCACAAAAGGAATCCGGAAGAAAGGAAAGATCCAGAGAAAGACGCTGCTTGTTTTGAGTGTGACGAAAAAGGCCACTTCAGGAAAAAATGCCCCAAGCTCAAGAGAGCTAAGAAACTTAAAAAGAAGGCAATGGTTGCTACTTGGAGCAACAGTGAAGAAACCAGTAGCTCATCGTCAACAGAAGAAGAGGAAATTGCTAACTGTGCATTAATGGCCCTAATAGAGCCGAAAGCAGAGTAATCCGGAAGAAACACCTCCAGAAAAGAAACTATGCAATTTGAAGAATCTAAATTAAATTTAGCAAACACTAAGGTAAACTCTTACTCTAACTCTACCTCTAACTTTAATCTTGCGAAAGCTCTTTCTATTGTTATCAAGGGAGTAAAGAAGAATGCAAAGGCAATCAAATCCCTGAAAAGACCGATACTTGAATTAGCTGAAGAATCTGAAGTAATGGTACAAGACATCAATCTGGTTAGACCAACCAAACATATTAATGTAGTAGAAGAAAACTTGCTGAGAAATCAAGTCCAGATTCTGAACGCAAATGTAGTGGGACTAGAAAGAGAAGTTAATCTATTGAAGAAAGTATCTGGAAGGTAACCTAAAAATCCAAGAAGAGATGATCCTCCTCTTCCCCAGAACCGGATTCAAAAGAATCCAAATCAAAAGATAAATGAAGTTAGCAGACAACCACAAGCTCAAAGATATACTATGGCTCAGAAAGGAAAAGCTAAAATAGCTTACAACCAACTACCTATCAAATAGAGGAGATATCATAATGCTGAAGTTGCACCTCCAACCAGCTTTCGGAATTATACTAGACCATCCACTAGTGTACACGAAGCTGGATATAAAGGCAACTACGGAAGAAAGGATCTGAAGAAGATCAGCAAGAAGCAAATGCAAAACATGCCTATTTTAGGATGCAGGTTTTATGGGAACATTAATCATATAACTAAACCATGTAGATTTAAAAATGGCTATTATGATGATTATCCTTGGCTTGAGATGGTTATTAACCCGAGAGGACCCAAATCTGATTAGGTACCCAAACCCACTTAAACTGTTTTACAGGTATGTCTTAGATCCACAGTAGATCAACACACTTGGTATATTGATAATGGATGTTCAAGGCACATGACAACTGATGAGAAGGCCTTTCTCACACTAACCCGGAAGAAGGGAGGCAAAGTAAGCTTTGGAGATAATCAAAAGGGACAGATCATTGCTCATGGAACCATTGGATCTGGGTTAAAGATTGAAAATATCTCACTAAGTGATGGACTGTGATTCAACCTATTGAGTGTATCTCAATTATGTGACAAAGGAAGAAAAGTCACATTTGACTCTGAGGGCTGATCAATTTATGATAAAAAACTTCACTCCGGAAGATCAAGCTCCGGAAGCTGAAAAATCTAAAGAGAAAAAGGAAAAAGATATCCCTAATTCATTTCAAATCAAGAAATCATAGAGGAAGATGAGGGAAAATCCTTAATCTAGAGGCATATCAAGTCAATCATAATCCACAGGAAATTGACTTTAATGAAGAAATAGTTGAAGCTGAAGAAGAGCAAGTCCAAATTCAACATAAAGGTCTGGAAAGAGAAATTCGGACATACAGAGATCATTCGATTGAGAATATTCTAGACGATATTCAGAATCTAGTTAGAACCAGAGGACAGCTCAACCGGATGATGAGTCACTCTGCTTTTATCTCTCTCATATAGCCAAAGAAATTTCAAGATGCTGAAGGAGATGTAAGCTGGATGATGGCGATGCAGGAAGAGCTAGATCAATTCACCAGGAATAATGTATGGGATCTTGTGCCCTCTCCTAAAGGAAAGTCAATCATAGGCACTAAATGGGTGTTCCGAAATAAACTTGACGAATCCGGAGCAGTAATAAGAAATAAGGCGAGACTAGTTGCTCAAGGCTACAATCAACAAGAAGGAATTGATTTCAAAGAAACATTCGCTCCTGTGCCAAGACTGGAAGCAATCCGGATCCTATGTGCTTTTGCATCATTCATGGGGTTCACATTATACCAAATGGATGTCAAAAGTAGGTTTCCAAATGGCATCATTCAAGTAGAAGTATATGTCAAGCAACCACCCGGATTTGAAGATCCAAAGCATCCGGATCATGTCTACAAACCAAAGAAAGCCCTCTATAGATTAAAGCAGGCACCAAGAGCTTAGTTTGAAAGATTGACCTCATTCCTAATATCTAAGGAATATACTAGAGGCAGAGCAGATACCACTCTCTTCATCAAGAAGAAGAAGAATGATATTATTCTAGTCCAAATTCATTGGATGATATCATTTTTGGTGCCACTGATGAGAATATGTGCAAAGAATTCAATTCTCAAATGCAGAAGGAATTTGAGATGTCCATGATGGGAGAGCTCAACTTCTTTCTTGGCCTACAAATCAAACAAAGTCTAAACGGGATCTTCATCAATCAATCAAAATACACCAAGGAGATTCTAAAATAAATTTGACATGGACAGCAGCAAACCAATGTCTACTCTTATGAGTTCAGATACAGTCTTATCCAAGGGCTATAAAGGAAAAGATGTTGATCAAAAGCTATATAGAGGAATGATTGGCTCACTCCTATACTTAAAAGCCAGTAGACCTAACATACACTATGTAGTATGCTACTATGCAAGATATCAAGTTAATCCAAAGGATTCTCATATCAAGGCTGTCAAAAGGATACTAAGATATCTCCTAGGAACCACTGAAGTTGGGTTATGGTATCCTAGTAATGGAGACTTTACTCTTCAGGGGTTTACAGATGCAGATTATGGCAGAGATACTCTCAAAAGAAAAAGTACATCCGGAGGATGTCATTTTCTTAGGGACTGCTTAGTCTCATGGTATAGCAAGAAGCAAACTTCAGTTGCCTTATCCGCCATGGAAGCTGAATATATGGCAACTGGAAGTTGTGTTGCTCAACTCCTACAGATCAAACAACAACTTGAAAATTATGGAGTACAATCTGGATGTGCGAAAGTATTATGTGACAACAAAAGTGCTATTGATGTGTCAAAGAATATGGTGCTTCATAGCTGGATGAAACTTGTCAACATAAGGCATCACTTCATCCTTGATCATGTGATGAAAAAGGATGTTGCATTGATATATGTCCCAACCAATGAACAAAGAGCTGATATCTTTACTAAACCACTAAGTAAGGATCAATTTGGGAAACTTAGAGAATCAATTGGAATGTCAAATCCAATTTAGAAAATCTCCGGAAGATAGCCCTGAAACATGCCGGATGTTGAGATAAAAAACCCACTTCGGAAGAAAAGAAGAATTAGGGTAGTGTATTCTGGAAGACTGCCACATCAGCCGACAATAATGACATTTGGCAATAAAAGCCCCTCAAGGTGACTATTACTTTTTGAATTTCAAAAAGTCCAATGGCTGTTACACGCACCGTAAATATAGTAGTTAATTCAAAAATAAACCGTTCCCATTTTTCGGTTAAACTGAATTTACTTCTCTCCTAAAAATACGACTGCCATGTCATCAATCCAGTCAAAAACACTGAAGTCTAGATTACAATTATACCCTCACCTCAAAAATTCTATATAAACCCCCTCAAAATCCCTTCTCTTCTTCAAGCGAGCAACGATCTCACTGTTACTCTACAAAAATTCAAACCTGACCACCATTTCTCAAATACTTAAAAATGGTAGCCAAAAACACCTCAAACACCCTCGAAATCCTACCCAACAAAAACCACTTTCAAGTATCAAACTTGAAAGAAGAAGATTTTGAACCCTTAAATCTCAAAACCTCTGATTTCGTCATCCCTACTGATCATCTAGAAGATGACTATCTATTCAAAACTCCACCCTTCTTCACCCTAATTGAAGACCTAAATTTGGGTGATCTTCTCAAAATAAACTGCCCATCCTATCCAAAACTAGTGAAAGAGTTCTACTCTAATTTAAGTGCGCATACTCACTTTGATGCCCTACGCACTGAGGTTCAAGGGAAGGTTATCCTTCTAACACCAGAATTCTTTAAGAAGAATCTAAAGATGAAAAATTCTGGAGTTTTGCTAAGAAAAGATGGGGATAAGACCGGAATCGAATATGACTCTAAACTATGGCTCCACTAGAATTATTTCGGCGACAAATTCTCAACATACTTTCCTAGATTGCCCAGATTCCTACAGCATGCTCTAGAAAAGCTTGTTCTGATAAGGAAATGAGCATTGACTATAGTTTCTTCCCTCCAACACTGCATTCTGCAGTACTAGGTTGGTAGTGTGGAAGTAAATTGGCCAGTCTTGATCATTCATTATCTCAAGACCTATGTCAATTTACATGGTGCCTTGATCACGAGGACCCTTCAAGCGGAAGGAGTGGATCTTACTGGATTTGAAGGAATTTATGGAAAGCCAATACTCGAGAAGAACTTCCTGAATCTCCTCTTTAATGAAGAATGGGATAAAGAAAAAGCAAAGTTAATAAGGGTTGAGCGAAAAGTTAAATCCAGAAAGGTAGCTGATCCGGAAGCAGAAGCTCCAGTTCCCAAGAGGCCTAGAACCATAAAAGCCAAAGCCAAAAGGCGAACGGAACTAGTATCTGAAGAAGTTGATGAGGATACTCTACCTCTCACTCAAGTCCTAGGCTCTGAACAACCCAGACCTAGAGGAAGATTAATAAAACCAGCATCTAAAAAGGGACTGCATAGGCTTACTAATGGGCTACCTAAAATCGCAACAAAGGCGATTGAAGCTGGAAGAAAGAAAGCCAAAAGAACTTTGGCTGAGATAAAGGAAGAAGCTGATGATGAGGCAACAGAAGATGAGGCTCCTCCTCAAAACCAGCTTCAAAGAAAGGGGCTAACATTTGATGAAGCTCTTGCTGCTCAACAAAAGAGAGCTAGTGAGGGCAGAAGGCTTGCTGGGATAATTCCAAATGAAGAGGCCAAGCAGTATAGAGAGAAGGCTACTTGGGAAAAGGCTAAATCCAGCACAGGAAAAATTTTCCCAGCTCAACAGAATTAGTATAATAAGATGATGAGCAATATGCTGAGATTCAGGTAGCCATCAAGGAAAACAATGCAATAAACCAGAGGAAAACAACTGAAGGTCCGGGTGAGTCATCTCAAGCTCCCCTTATACTGGTACACCCAGAAGACATGGAGATTCTGTCCAAAATTTTGGAAGCATACAAATTCCCATTTGCTGAAAGAGCAAAATCACTTCCGAAAAATCTGCTTGGACCAAGCTGTGTGGTCATAAACCTTAAAAGTCCTGAAAAGGCATTATAGAATGTTGTTGAGGATACTGCCAACATGCCGGGGGAAGAAAGTCCTGAAAAGGCATCTACTAAAATGGCTGAGGATAATTCCAGCCATCTGGAGGAAGGGATGGAAGAAGGAAGAAGGGATGAGAATCAGATGCAACAAACTAGTAAGGTAACTCCTAATCTTCTTCATACCTCTTCTGATATTGAAAATCACAACTTAGCTACAATCTCTCAAAATGTAGCTAAGGACATAGTGCCAATTCTGGATGCAACAGCTCTAGAGGAGGGAGAAGGTCTGAGTTCCAAGGGACACACTTTTGAAGTGGATCCTGCAGGCGAGGCTAATTCGGAGGAAAGGGAAATAACCAAAAGAGAAATAGAAGGAGTATTTGGAGGCTCACAATCACCAAATAATAGCCCCTCTTAAAGCAGCTCAAGCACCAAAAGCGAATCAAGATCATCTGATAGTGAATCATATGGACCCTCTAACAAACACTGTTCTCCTCACACCAAATCAGTAACCCTTCCTGTTGAAAACTCCAAAGAATCTAAAGTAAGCAGCTCTTAAACTCCTTTAGGAGGCAACCCTTGAACACCACGAAGAAGGGTTTATCAAAAAGAGCCTCCTGACCATCTGCACCCATCTTAAGGCTATGGAAATGGAACTACTGAGGCAAATGTCAAATAAAGAGGTCCATAAGGATTTCGGTGAAATTAAAGAAAGGTTGAACTGCCTTCCTAGAATTGAACAACAAGTTATGAACTTCCTAACACCTGGAGCTCTAGCGGCAACTTCCCTCTCTGAGATTAAGCCCCACTTGAATGAAACAAAGGAAAGCACCTCTGAATCCAACCGCATTGCCAGTCAAGCAAATAACTTAACCTCTGATAACTGCATAACAGTGCTACAAAAGGTGTCCTCCTCAGCCACAGACCTATCTACAAAACTAATAGAGTACATAGATACCAAGTTTAAAAACTTGTCAAAATTTATGGAGGACAGGGATCTAAAACCAACTCTGCTCAGTATGGAGACTGATTAGCAAGTCACTCAGGAGATGTTTGCAAATTTTATAGATAAAATCCTCCCCCAACTAAAAGAAAAGATTATTGATGATATGCACGATGAAATGCAAGCAAGGAACTCCAGCATTGAGCAATCAATAAATGAGTGGAAGAAAATTATCTTCAAAGAGATTAAAGATCAGACGGAATCTATCCACAATATCGAGAAGGGACTTAGTGATGAAATCACTCTTCTTCAAGTCGGAATAAATAAATTGTCTATCTCCGGACCCTCCTCTTCTCCGGATACTCTAGAGTGCCAACTCATTCCAATCCTGCACGATCTAGTTTAGTCTATAGGGGATTCAAGGTTCATGAGCCAAAAAGGCTTAACTATCCTCACCAAGGCCATGTTCCCTTACTTTAATCCGAAGGACCAAGAACAGATTTTGTGCATCCTCCCTCAAGTCTCACAGTCATATGATCAGCTCCGGAGGGCCCTTCATCCTTACTACCTGACTCCACTTATTGTCAATCAAATTATTGATGAGCAAGCCAAAGGTAATAAAAACTACTCTATCTACTCCTCTAGATGGCAGAAGTCCTGGGATAAATGCACCTATATGGTTATTGACCCCCTTAATGGAAGCAAAAAGGGGGGAGGAAGAAGATAGTCAAAGAGATGGAAGGGGGAAAGGAAAAATAGTGCAAGTCTGGAAGAGTGGTCCATTCGGAGAGATAGTTAAGCTAGCTCGATAAACATGTAATAGCTAGATTCTCTTTACATGTATTTCTGTATCTTTTAACCCTGAACTTCATGATGCTAACTATTGTTAACAACAGAAGTATATATAAGGAGAGAACTCTTAACTATCAAAATAATCGCTTCTAAAGTACAATCTGTAATTGTACTACAACAAACTTAGAAGCATAAGTCATAAAATTATGGGGGAGCCTGGATACTAAAATCAAGGGGGAGTAACTTAAAAAATTAAGTATCTTAAAGTTTTTGTTTCCATCAAATGGGGGAGATTGTTGGAAAACAATGATCCGGAAAGATAAATCTATATACATCTGAATTAAGTTTGAAAGAAACAAAAACAAACTCTTTTAAAATCTAAATGGAAGCATCCGGACAAAGCTAAGATCGCTTATTGAACAAAATCAGAAACCTAAGCAATGGAGGAAAGTGATCCGGACAAAGTCTAAATAGAATACAAACTTCTATCCTCAAGACTTGCAATCGGAAGAACTGATTAAAGCCAACTCCGGTAGGAAGATCCGGAACATAGAGGTCCAAAAGACATCTGGAAGATGCATCTAAAAGACCTATATTCAACAACTAAGGAAAGTATAAAACATAGCTTTCCTTGTGCCTCCTTGGTCTACAATAGTCAAAAAACTTTTTGTAAATAGAAGACAGCTGGCAAAGTTTGAAGAAAAGTCAAAAGGAGTAGACAAAGGACAGTAAAAGTCTAAACTACTTTTAGACTAGACCAATAAAGGCACGCATGGAGCACACACCATATGACAATTGGTATAAAAGTTAGTGTATCACAAAATGACAAGAAAAACGATCACTAACAACTTTCAGCACCAATCCTAAGAATATAGTCTAACGGACTAATCAATGGATCCAAAAGCTCCACCTCACAACCTGATCAAAGATGAAGATTAAATGTAAGCTCACTAACCACAAACGACTACATTTATGTTCAAAGCCTATAAAAGGAACTCTTCACCAAATGAGAAGGTAACTGATTGACTTACAAAAGCAAGTAAAAAAGAAATACATCCAATTAGTTGAGAAAATCCCTCCAAGAAACTCGTAATTCAAAATCTATTTGTAAGGATTCTCAATTGAAACTATAAACTTGAGGAACTCCAAAACCAACCTTTTGTTTCAAACCAAAAGTGTAATAATCTCTAACTTGGTTGAGTTGTGAGATTGGGATACAACTTGAAGTAGGTGTTTTGAGTGAGATCTCACTATAGGACTTAGCTTAGATTCGAGGTAGAAGGCTAAGTGGTATATCCTACTAAAGACGAGAGGACTCAACTAGGAGTTGGTGCTTCTAGTGGTATATCCTACTTTCAAAAGAAGTCATCATCCTGAGACAAATCTGTAAGGCTTGATTCCTGCCCGTTGAAAAGGAATCCACTAGTGGATAAGCTCGGAAGAAGGAAATTCCGGGGACTGGATGTAGGTAGGGTCGAACCATTATAAAATACTTGTGTTTGACTTCTGTTTACTTTTACTATACTGCATTCATATTGCATCATCCAGATCCATCTTTTGGATCACATTTACCATCTGAACCCATCCTACGGATCATAATCACACATGCTACACATAGACTTTTTCTAAGTTTATTAAATCCACATATAAGGGCTAATCACCCCCCCCCCCCTCTGCCCTTATAAATACTGTAACAGGGACCAACAACTTCTAACTTCTTTCATATCTTTTTGGCTGTCTCGCATCCAGAAATGCGATTGAACTCAGTAGCATCAAGAGCTTAATGAAGATAGTTGATAACAGGTGCATTTTCTTTCAATCTGATCCAGTCCTAACTGTCCCATTCATCAGAGTACTTATCAACCTTTACTCCATTCTTCATAATGGTGGGAACATATGGCCCTTCTATAATAGCCATCCAAGCATGCATACTCTAAGACTAGATGAAATTCTTCATCCTGTTCTTCCAGTAAGTATAATGCTCTCTATTATAGATTAGAGGCCTGGTGACTGACGTGCCTTCTGGTAGAATATAAGCTTGGGCTCTTCCACTGGATTCTCCTTTGTACCCCATGGTCTTTGTCTCAAAGATTGTTAGATCTTTATAATGAGAAATAGCTTTGATACCACTTGTTGGTCCCTATACGTACACTCACAGAGTCAGACGGGGGGTGAATGACTCACTCAATAACTAATGAAAGTTTTTCATGATAATTACTTGCTCCGCTGAGTGAGATCAGCTCACTAAGTGAAATACAGGAAAATGCAAAAAAGTAATGAACACTGAGATTTTTATACTGGTTCGGCAACCTGTGCTTACATCCAGTCCCGAGAGAGTGTCTCGGCTTTAATTCACTAATCTCAACTCCTTTACCCTAGGTGAAGAAGCCTTTCACAAATTCCCCAATTATAGTAAGTACCCTCCAAACTGCAATCACTCACCCGCTGACTAGCATACCCTCTTCTATCAGCAACTCATAAAGAGTCTAAAACAAGAGCTAGACTCAACTTATAAAATGTTGATCCAGTTACAGTTGATCTAATATTACAATTTAATGATCTATACTTTTCTCTCTCGTTCTAAAGCAGATACTAGCTGAGTTGTGCTTTCTTGCTTGAACTTCTTTAAAGATTGTATTTTAACAGAGTTTAGCTTCTTGAGAAATTCAGGTTTAATTACCAAGTTCTAACGCTTACCTTCTTGTTCCTTTTATAGTTGGATTGAGAAAGCAGCTGTTGAACTTGTCTTGGCATCTTCGAAAATTGATAGCTCAGTAATTCACCTATTGCTTCTTCAAATTGATTCGTTAAGAGATAGAATTGCACCGTTGTGAAATACATTTCAATCTGTTAGATTGAAATTCTAGCTTCATTTTGATTTCTTTGTCGTTTGATGCCAGTCTTTCATTAGAGAGAACTCGCGCTGACTTGCCACGTGTCTTCATCCCATTCTCTCTAGTATTCTAACAAGTTATAGAGTGCGCGATACAAGGTTGGTAGATGTACAGAATTGCCCAAAGGGGCAAACAACTTTTTGCAGCTGTGCATTGGAGGACTTTGTCATTTTCTTCACAATTTTGAGTCTTTTCAAGGCATTAATTCTTTTTGTCTTTGTCTCATTAATGTTCCTGCAAAAGCAACACTAAAAGCAAAGATACCTTTTTACCTAAGATGGTAAGGTCAGCAACGTTGACAGACTAAAAGCAACTCAGTAGAATTGATGTATCGTAAAGCACACAGCTGAAATAAAATCTAAATATCAAGCACTGAGTGAATATTACCAAGCCAACGACTAAGTAAATACTCAGCCCAATAGCTCAGAGTTAAAATAAATAGCTAGGTCAGCGGAGACTCAAAATTCTACCCTTGAATTTACTAACTCCCTTGAGAACCATAGACTATTTATTTTAACATCATTATTGATTTAATTAACTCAAACTGAACTTAATTGTTATGATCAAAACTTAAGCAATACTTAGTCAGTCCACTAAGTCAGTCAAATTTGTACTTGGTTCAACAGTAACTGATATCTCAAGTGTGAGGATATTCACAAAGCTACTACATGAAGATAAACACTAAAACATTGATATATATACCAAGTGTTTATCTTACTACGGTCTCCAATATATCTTTCAGATATATCCATGTGTCAAACTCAAGGAACCTCCTTCAATCTTAGGAGGTTAACTGCTTGGACCCTTTCTAAGAGAGTTGGTCACATGCTACTCTTACTACTCTATCAATATCCTTTCTTGATGAAACTATGACTAGGGATAGTTTAGATATAATCATAATAGAACATGAAGCAGGCCTTACTACTCATAGTCCTACTTTAATATCTCTCAATTCATGCTATGTATTATGTTAAGGACCTTTGTACAAAGATATCAATGAATATATTTTAACCAGTCACAATATATCTGAACACATCGATATAAACAAAAGATTAAATGCCTTTATTAATTAAACAAATTGTTCGTACCAATACATAATTAAGATATATCGCCCTAACTGCCTTAAGGGCATACATCATATCTAACACTCTCACCAAAGTACCACTCTAGGGAGAGAGGAGACTCTAGCACAAAGCAGCAATCATCCACACCAGCCCGTATTTGCTCGATGTCATCATGGATGACCATCACCTCCCATGGGTCGTGAATAACCTATATAGAGTAAATGCACTATAAGTATCCTAAATTTGTAAATACAATTTCCACTAAAGGTTTATTGAAATGTAAAGTACAGATTTGATGCAAGAAAAGTTTACCCAATTAGAGGGAAGCTAGCAGAGGAACTCCCTATACTCCACTGTGTTCCTAGCCTTTTGCTACCATGGTCCCATCCACCTCGAGATAATGTGAGGCATCTCGGGCTATCCAGGCAAGCTAGGCCTAGGGATGAACCGATGCTCAAAAGCCCAAATCTGCAAGATATATCAAAGTAAGTTGCAGAACAGTTCAGAAAAAGGATTAAAACACAAAAGATAAGGTTCAAGAATTACTAGAAGGATCAGATGGCAGATCTTAAGCTCGGACTATGGGTCTCGAACACCAGCATCCATCCTATAGTACAGCTGCGCTTGGATGGCCCGACACCAATTCTTACCTGGCACGATAGTAAGGTCCTCAACAGTTGACAATAACCTACAATTGAGGCAGCTGGAGTAGACTGGAAAGAAAACAATGGTGAGGAGGATCAGTAAGAAGGACCGAGCATATTGATCCCTCCTCCCCTCAATAATAGGGATCGGCTGCCTGATCTAGTAATCGTGAAGCTCTCCATATTTCAGCTTATCTGTCCCTCTAGGATAGAGCCCAAGCAGTCTTTACACGTAGGACTTAACCTTAGATCGAGAATACCAGCAGTCGGTAAAAACATCAAAGCGAATGATGTCCCCTCTCCAGCTCAACCCCGCCAATGCAAACACGTCAGAGGTAGTCACTGTAACCTTCCCGATTGGTAGATGAAAAGTATGGGTTATCTCCAACCATCTCTCTACCAGATCTGAGATAGTAACCCAGAGCTAGCATCTTCAGAGCCTGTGGGATGGCCCTGATAATGTCGGTGAACCTGATGAGTCAATGCAGGCCAACAGCTCGGTGTCCCTCATAGTATGAATCTCCTCACACTACTTTCTGCAGAAGCTCAAGGCTTCCACAGTCTTGTTCTGAAACTGCAAAGGTAAAACAATAGTTTAACAGGGTTAGAGAATAGGGGACAAGTTAAAAATCAGGAAAATGTGGTTTGAAATGAAGTTTTGGGACTTCTTTCCCTTGAGAAGGGTCCCATACGGGTCCACCCCACCTGTACGGGTGCCATACCTACACCCATACCAAAAATGGGACTTATATGGGTCCCCCCTCACCCACACGGGTCCTCTGTGAGTAGTGGCTTCAGCAAAAATTCCTGAATAATCCAGAATTTGACCAAATTCAACCAAAGCTTTTTTAAAACTATCCTAAAAGCATCCTATGCTAAAGTTACATGCATTAGGTTCTATTCTAAGTTCTAAAATGCCCTATATCATGCCAAAATTGGAGAAATTAAAAAACTACAAAAAAGGAAAAGTAGGGAATCGAGCGATTTACTTGGAGTTTTGAAACATGAGTGTTAGGAGATAGAATCAGTGGCACCTCAGAGGTAGGGGTAAGGTCCAGGAAAGAATTCACCTCGTGAAAAGCATAACTGAAAGAAACCGGGCATTCCCAGAACTCCAAATCACCCACCCGGGGCAAGTCCTCGCGCCTCAGGGAGAATGAGCCTGCTTTTCAAGACCTTCTTGTACATTTTTGCTCAGATTTTGAGAAAGAATTGCAGAAAATAGGAAGTTAGGAGAATTTGATGTAAAGCGAGAAGTGGGAGGGTTCTGCATCCTTTTAAACTCCCACTCATTGCAACCCCGTATGGGTCTCCCTCCACCCATACGGGTCCCACTTTTGTAACAAGGCACTCATACCGGTCCCACCCTACCTGTACGAGTCCCCTTCGTGCACCTAGAGTAGTTTCATTTTTCAAACTAGAGCAAAGCTCCTCAGCAGCAAGGGCACATCAAGTCCAAAGTAGGGCCCAACCCCAATTCTCTCAAACCCCTTATTTCAGTTTAATGTGGGGAAAAATTCCTAGCTCTCCTTGATCATTGATTGAAGGGGCAAAAATTTTTGTTTGTACAAAATCAATCAAAAATCAAGGTAAGCCATTTCAAAACATTTACTAACATGGACAATTTTCATGTGCAGGTTTGCCCAGGCATAGGATATTTCCCCAATAAGACAAAAATTTCCACGGCCAAAAAATCATCTTAAGAAAAACTCCTCAGCAGTGGAGCCAGTCAAGGGGCAATCCCCCCATCATCAAATACCCTAGGGGCACCCACCCTAGGGGCATTCTCCAGCAGTACAACCAGTCAAGTGGCATCCCTTCATCATTAAGTACCCTAGGGGTACCCACCCTTGGGGCATTCCCCAGCAGCGAAACCAGTCAAGGAGCATTCCCCCAAGGGGCATCCCCCTAAGAGGCGCCCTTCAAGGGGTATTCTCACTCGAAATAGTTGGGTCGAACCCAACATTTCTCAAACCCAATTTGCAATTCATTTGGGGGCCAATCCCTACCCATACATCTTCATTCTTAATTGAAGGGGTAAAAATTTTTGCTTACCGTAAAGTCAATCAAGAATTAAGACGTGTCATTCAGAACGGTAGCTAATACAATGTTTTTATTATTGACAGACAACTTAAAATCCTTACCAAGAGAGTAATTTGCCTAAAGAAAGGGATACATCATCAGTCAAGAGAGTCATCTACCTTAAGAAAGGGATGCGTATAGTGAAGGAAAGTCGATCCACCTTAAGAAAGGGATACGAGGAAAAGTCATCCGCCTTAGGAAAGGGATGTACCATCAGCAAGAGAGTCATCTACCTTAAGAAAGGCATACTTCATCAGCAGGAGGGTCATCCACTTTAAGAAATGGATACACCATCGGCAGGAGAGCCATCCGCCTTAAGAAAGGGAAGCATATAACAAATGATACACCTTCCCTAATGAAGTCTCCATAGATATAGAATCAACTAGGAGAGTCATCCGTCTTAAGAAAAGGATACAACCAGCATCAGAAGGAAAGTCATCTGCCTTATGAAAGGGATACATGGCAGTGGGAAAGTCGATCCACCTTAAGAAAGGGATACGCCAGCATCCATAGAGGAAAGTCATCCATCTTAGGAAAGGGATACACACGACAAAGGAAAGAAGTTTGCCTCAAGAAAGGAATCCACCTATATCATAACCTCAGGTATGATTCCTAAACCCTCGCTCATATCGTGAGATCATACAGATCCGTATCTGCAGGGATCCTATGAGGGGCAGTCTATAAGAACTTGATTTCAACGGTCGTTCTCACAAAATAATGATGAGAGCTAGATCACGCTATTCTTTACAGATGTTATCCATTATAGGTATTCCTACTACAGCAAAGATGAGTTTTAACCAAATTAGGAGACCAAGTCTGCCCTTAGGGACCCGTATGCATCACACCTAGTGGTACAGGTACCCGTACGGGTCCTACCCCACTCATACGGGTCCTATGCGCGCCCAAACAGTCAAAAAGGCTAGTAAATCATGCCTTTTTTGGAGGAAATTAGTCATGAATGCAACTTATTGCGTTCGGACCCGATTTTCTCCTATAAATATAGGCTTTTTGCCTTATTTTCAAAAAGGAAGGCAATGAGAAAAGAAATTAGACACTATATTTTATGATTTTTAGCCATTTTACAAGTATTAGCAAGAGTATAGTTGAGGTATAGGAGGTATAAAATAGGGAGAAAACCCATTCCTTGAGGTTTTATCCACATTTTATTCATTCCTAACTTAGTTTATTAGGATTTGGGGGAGATTTAGTCCACACAAACACTCACCTAAACAGTCCTAAATCCACCATTTCATCATCTACTTTGGCTAGATTCTCTCTCGGCATAGTGATCGCTTCAGAGTGGATTCACGGCGTAAAGGTACAATCTTGAGTTTCAAAGAGACTCACACTCTATTTATTTTATTGTCATTTTCATTTATTTAATTTAGTTTATCCTGTATTTTTCTTTGGGTGTGGTCCTGACCCGTGTGGGCCTTGTTGGTACCTTTATGTCCTAAGGGATATTAATCTGGTGCGCCATACCCAAGTGGAAGGAAATCCCATTTTATTCTGCTCCTTCTCCATAAATCTGCTCTTTTTATTGAAATGAAGTTTCGTTTAGGTCCAGACAAGACTCGTACGGGTCCCCCATACCCCGTATGGGTCCCACCATTAACTGTACGGGTCCCACCCCACCCGTATGGGTACTAACCCCCAGGCAGAATCCCAATATCTCTTTTAATCGTGTGAAATGAACCAACATCACCATTTGCCATGTGATCAGTTTCACTAATAATTCGGTAAATCAACCCACGAAAAGTAAAATGTGTTTTCATAACAAAATGAGTTGAAGACCCGTTATTTCTCTTCGATCCTAAAAGCCGCCTGGGCACTATCGATCGTAAAATTGCCACGCTAACATAATCGTATTTTCTCTAATAAAATTCTGATCTATGATATATCGTAAATTGTGCTAATCTTTGTGGATGCATGCAAATTTAATTATTTTGTTTTACAACTCATAACGAATGTATAGGTTCCCTTGCAATTCCCCCATTTTCCCCGGTTGTAATTTTTATTCCCCCTTTATTGTTTGCGCTTTATTATAAATTGTTGAACGCATGAATCTAGTGTGAAAGAGTGTAGAAAATATGATTTCCATAATAATTCCCCAAAAATGATGAAAAGAAAATGGTTTTACGCGGCGAATGTAATTTTGAATTAACTAAATGAGAAATAAGTTACCCATCCGATACCCGAATATCTGATCCAAAAGGTATGAGTCTCCCGCCCAATGAGAACCATGCCAAAACTGTTTCTCAAGTAGACAACTTGGGTGACGACTCTATCATTTGTATCAAGATTTGGGTCTCAATTCTTTTATTCATTAAAATTGGTTAAAATGTGCAAACTTAAACTAAATGGTTTCATCACGCTTAAAAACACTGCCGCAAGGTGCCAAGGGAGATCCAAATATCTTCAACCACCGAGAGTTCATAATGGGCTAGGCGCTTAATGCACAAAACGAAAAGATAGGGTGAAATGGGATCGCCCTGCATAAAGGTTTCAATGAGTGACCCATTCTAACAAATTTGGAAATTACTACTTCTCACACATTTCATAATAACTTCAATAAGACCAGTAGGGAGCCCAACATCAATTAACGTATCCTAAACAAAATTCTACTGGAGTTGGTCATACGCTTTCTCTAGGTCAATTTTTAGGGCCATACATTTCCTTCTTCCCTTTTTAATCTTCACAGAGTGTGCAACCTCTTGAGAAAATTATAGTGTTGTTAGTGATTTAACGTCCAGGAAACCTTAGCCATAATACTTTTTAGCCTATTAGACGCAATTTTTGTGATAAGCTTGTACATGACAATACAAATGCTAATCGACCTGAAGTCTGAGAACGAGTTCAGATTTTCCTTTTTAGGAATCAGAACAAGCAAGGTTTTATTTATGTCATCAGTAATTCCCTCTCCCTTAGAAATTTGCTCCATATACCGAGTTACTTGAGTCCCAACCACTCCCTAACATCTTTGAAAGAAACCAACTTGGTATCCATCCCACCCCGGAGCCTTGCATGGTGCCATATCAAAAAGCGGTTTCCGGATTTCTTCAAAAGAAACATCCATGCTGAGGCTAGTTTCATCATAGTTATTCTGGTTAGGGAAGTCCCCATGAAAATGGCTTGATGAAATTTGCTTAGTATCCTCCTTATAGAGGTTCAAAAAGAAATTAATAGGTGCTTCTTTCACACGTGTCACATCATCACACCATTCTCCATTTGCAATAAAAATTTCATCAATCACATTACTCCTTCTAATCACTGAATTGTGAAAGTACTTGGTCTTTTTGTCCCCAAGTTCAAGCCATTCTTTCCACAAATTATGGTGCCATAAATTCTCTTCAAGCTTGAGGATCACTTCAAGCTTAACAGTTAAATCGAGCTCCAATTTGACCAGTCGAGCAGTCCGCCTACGGTCATTGGCCTTTTGAACCCCTATTAGGCGTTTTGTAATATTGTTCTTCTAGTGGAAAATATTCCCAAAACGCTCACATTCCACTCTTTCAAAGATTCAGTTATATCCTTTATGCAGCTCATGAATGGCCCCTCCTTTCTCTATTTGCTTTCTACCATTGGCTAAAAATTACTATATTTTAACCAGTATCTCAAGAATCTAAAGGGTTTAACCCTGACATTTGGATATCACCCATCATTGACCGAAATCAACAATGGACAATGGTCCAAACCCAGCCTAGCCAGATGGCGAACCGTGGTGCTCTTAAAATCAGCCACCCATTGCATGTTACATAGAGCCCTATCAAGCCTTTCAAGCACAAGGCCCCTTCTCCAGGTGAATCTTTATCCTTTAAAGCCCAAGTCTATTAGGGCCATGTTCTGTACAAACATTTTAAATTTAGGACAAGCCCGTCCTCTTGAAGATCTACCACCTGGCAGTCCAAACTAGAACGAGAAATCGCAGTACCACTGCCACTAAATTCAACAATGTTATCAAGGGCTCCCTTCTCACTTTGTAGGCTTTGGTTGAATTTTTCTTCACCTTGGAATTTTTGCCAATTCTTGGAAGATTAATACCCAACAAAACCTTTCTCTTTTTATCTGGTCCAGCCTTATCAAACTTCTCTCGAGATTTTTGTAAGGTGGAGGTGGTAGCTTTACTATCCTTGCTTCCAAGTGAGTTGGAGATACTGCCAAAATTACTAACACCCATAGCGGCAATAGTATGTTGTGTCTCGTTGAGGCAATAGCTTTTGCTAGTACCATCGCTCAACGAAATTCTAGCATTAAGCTGTATTTCTACCTCTTCTTCTTCTCGATCATCATTACTGCTCAATTCCTCCATCTCCCTTTTATCTTGGTTCACCTTCTCATTACCCTCACCATTCAGTACACCAATGAACATTGAATTCTCCACTATATTTACCTCATGTGTTTCACCATCAATCATCATTTCTTCCCCATCCTCCCCCATATGATCTCCCACACCAGTCTCCATTCACCCTCCTTCAAGGACATCCCTTTCTCTTTCTTCCTTTCCCTCAATAGGTTCCTCTGATTGATCCATCAAGACTTTGAATCTCGAGCCCCCTCTATGACCGCTATTTCTAGTATCTTCCTTAGTAATATTCTTACTCCCATTGTTCTCTTTGGCTCCACTACTATGGCCTATACGTCCATTGGCATTACCCCATTTACTTTTATTGCCCCTTCTAGTAGCTATCATCCAGGGACCAAATTTCAAATAATCTTTCACATAAGGCTCTTTATCCACATTCCCATTAGCAGTATCCACTTGTTCCCCACTTACCACCTTCTGTTTCTGTAATTCTTTCCACTCATGACGATCTTCTTTGGCATGCCCATATTTGCCACAATGATAGCAAATATTGGACAATCCTTCATATTCAACAATCTGTAATCTCCCTTCAAAGATAATTCGAGAGACAAGCGGTTTAGTAAGGTCCAAGCAAACAGCAAGCCTGGCATATTTTCCCCAGGCAGTCGATTCGGTATTCCTATCAATTTTGATAACTCACCAACAACGCCTCGTAAGACTCTCAGAAGTCTTGATGGGTAATAATGCAGCGGCAGATTGGGAGGGCGAATTCACGCTACAACAGACTTAATAATATTACTTGATGGAATGAGATCAGGTGACCATGGTTACACCACCAAATAATGCCCACAATCCTCTCGAACATTGAAATGCACTAGGAAATATCCATACCCCACATCAGTCATATTAAACACACCTGTTAACCTCCATAGCTTCATAAGTTATGCATGAAGGGCACAATACCCCAAAGATTTTCCCAACAACTTCACATACACATTGTATTTCATGTTCTCTGCCATTATCTTATGAATCCTATCTGAAAAGAAAGTTTCAGTCATATCTCCATCATTATAGACGGAGAAATCATCATTGTTCACGTCGAAATCAGCCTCCATACTGCCAGTACCATTAGAGGGTTAACCAACTTATCCCTAAACGAAACTGACCCCTTGCTTGGGATCAACACTCCCCATAACTGCCCTTCCATCACTTGAGGTACCCCCTGTAGAGATCGCAGTCACGTTATTCTTTTGAGAACCATCCGGCCACGGCGCCCACGGATTGCCATGATCGGGATCATCTGTCGCCTCACATAAAACCCTAGCACTCATTTTAGATTAAAGCAATTTCAATTTACTAAATAAAAATATGTAAATCCAAATAAAAAAAAACAACTTAAAATCATGGATGGCACATGAACTTCACTCTTACTAACAACATGAGGGTAGTTCACATAAAGATAGGAGTTAACTGTTAGGAGGAAATAAATATTTTCTGCTGTTCATTGATGACTATAGCAGGAAGACATGGGTTTACTTTCTGAAGGAGAAATCAGAAGTTTTTGGAGCATTCAAGAAGTTCAAAGTGCGCGTGGAAAAGGAGAGCGATCAGTACATTAAAGCCTTAAGATCCGACAGAGGGGGAGAATTCACATCCAATGAATTCAAGAATTTTTGCGAAGAAAATGGAATTCGCCATTTCTTATCAGTCCCAAGATCTCCTCAACAAAATGGAGTTGTTGAAAGGAAGAATAGAACTGTGCTAGACATGGTGCGGAGCATGTTGAAGAGTAAAGATTTACCAAAGGAGTTATGGGCAGAAGCTGTTGATTGTGCAGTCTACATCCTGAACCGGTCCCCAACTACAAGTGTTACAGATATGACACCTCAAGAAGCATGGAGTGGGAGAAAGCCTAACATCTCTCATTTTCGTGTTTTTGGGAGTGTTGCTCATGTTCACGTGGCGGATGAAGAAAGAAGAAAATTGGACGATAAAAGCAAAAAATACTTGTTCGTGGGATACTCAGAATCTTCAAAAGGCTACAAGGTCTTTGATCCTGACACCGGGAAAATAGTAATCAGTAGGGATGTGACTATCGATGAAGAAGCAACATGGGATTGGAATGATCACCAACTAAAAAGTTATAATTTTTATCCTTTCCCAATAGATGAAAGTGATGATCAAGACGCTGAAGAGACACCTGCCACACCAATAAGAACTCCTATTTCATATGCAACTCAAGGGAATGACGATAGCGAAAGTGGAAGTACAAGTCCGAAGGAGAGACCTAGAAAATTTCGACGTGTTGAAGATCTTCTTGATGTGACAAGAGATATCAGTAGAGAGTTTAATTATTGCTATCTCATTGATAGTGAGCCCATTGACGTTGAAGAAGCCATGGAGAACAAGAATTGGAGAAAAGCCATGGAAGAAGAGATCCAAGCAATTGAGAAGAACAAGACTTGGGAGTTAACTAAACTTCCAGCTGACAAAAAGCCCATTGGAGTTAAGTGGGTTTTCAAGGCGAAGAAAGACGCAAGTGGAAAAATTGTGCGATACAAAGCAAGGCTCGTTGCGAAAGGGTATAGTCAGAAACAAGGTATCGACTATGATGAAGTGTTTGCACCCGTCGCAAGAATGGAGACAATCAGACTGGTGATTTCTATTGCTGCTCAAAACGGATGGAAGATTCATCAAATGGATGTCAAGTCAGCATTTTTGAATGGATACTTGGAGGAAGAAATTTACGTGCAACAACCACCGGGTTATGTTGTCAAAGGCCAAGAAGGAAAATTGTTGAAGTTGAAGAAAGCATTGTACGGTCTCAAACAAGCACCGAGAGCATGGAACAGCCGAATTGATAAATATTTCCAAGAGAATGGTTTCAACAAGTGCCCACATGAATACGCGCTGTATGTGAAGGTGGAGAAAGGAGATATGCTGCTTGTCTGCTTGTATGTGGATGATCTCATTTTTACTGGAAGTAATCCTCAAATGTTTGAAGATTTCAAGAAGACGATGACTCGCGAATTTGAGATGACCGATATTGGCCTGATGTCATATTATCTAGGCATCGAAGTGAAGCAAGATGATAATGGCATTTTCATTTCTCAAAGTGGATTTGCTAAGGAGATTTTGAATAAGTTCAAAATGGAGAAGTGCAACCCTGTCAACACACCGGTAGAATGCAACTTAAAATTGACCAAAGATGAAGATGGAGAAAATGTCAATCCAACAATGTTCAGAAGCTTGGTTGGAAGTCTAAGATATTTGACGTGCACAAGGCCTGATATTTTGTACGCAGTCGGACTAGTCAGCAGATATATGGAAACACCAAAGGAGTCACATTGGAATGCCGCGAAAAGAATACTCCGTTATTTGAAAGGTACAACTAATTTTGGATTACGATATTCAAAGTCTAATGAGTTCAAATTAGTTGGCTACAGCGATAGTGATTGGGCTGGTGACAAAAATGATCGAAAGAGTACAAGCGGTTTTGCATTTTTTTCTTGGTGACACGGCGTTTACTTGGAGTTCAAAGAAGCAACCTATTGTGACACTGTCAACTTGTGAAGCTAAATATGTAGCTGCAACATCTTGTGTGTGCCATGCAATTTGGCTAAGACGAATATTGAAGGAGCTTCAAATGACTCTGCAAGAACCAACAGAAATTTTGGTTGATAACAAGTCTGCGCTGGCACTATCAAAAAATCCAGTTTTTCATGATAGAAGTAAGCACATCGACACAAGGTTTCATTTCATTCGAGAATGCATTGAGCAGAAGGAAGTCATACTTAAATACGTGAGGACTCAAGATCAAATCGCGGATATTTTCACAAAGCCGCTCAAGTACGATGTGTTCAACCAGTTGCGAGCATCACTTGGAATAATCGAGAATTAAGTTTAAGAGGGGGTGTTAAAATAATAAACTTAATTTATTTATGTGGTAGAAATTGAAACACTAGAGTTGGTGGATTTTGTGTGGTGATAATTTAGAGTTAATGGTGTATTAGTTTATGTTTTTATTGTTGCACAATGAATGGTTATAATTGTTTCTCTTGCACTATAAATAGAGCATGGTATGAAGGTTGTAATAATCCAATTCAAAGAAACAAATAGAAAGTATTAAGTCTTTCATCTCTTATAAGTTGTTTTCTTTGATATTCCTCTTCCTCTTCCATTTCCTCCACGACCTCTACCCCGACCTCGTCCATATTGACTAGCATCTCGGCTTGTTTCACCTTCTCTAATCGAAGCCTTTGTAGCCAGGACTTGTTCCATAGACTCTTCTCGTTGTCTATTTAGCCTCTCCTCATGTGCTTGTAGTGATCCAACAACTTCGTCAACGGTCATTGTACTAGTATCACGTGCTTCTCCAATGGCTACTACTATGTGTTCAAACTTCGGTAGTAGTGATCGCAAAATTTTTTCAACAACTTCACTTTGCTCCATTTGCTTTCCATACTGCCGCATTTGATGAACGACAGACTTTACTCTCGAGGTATAATCCACGATTGAATCGGTCTCCTTCATCTTCAACGACTCGAACTCGCCTCTTAACATTTGAAGCCGCACCTTCTGTACTTTCTCCTCTCCTTGAAGAGAAACTCGTAATATATCCCAAGCTTGTTTGGAGGTAGTAGCTTCAGCCACCTTCTCAAACATCACGTCATCTAACCCTTGGTGGATTAGACTAAGTGCCTTCTGATCATTTCGACGGTTCTTATTAAGAGCTTCTTTTTCGGCTTGGGACATTTCTGCACCTTGTGCTGGAACTGGAACTACGTAACCATTTTCGACAACATCCCAAACATCATGGGCTCCAAGGATGGCTTTCATTTTAATACACCAATTTTTGTAATTGGTTTTGGTGAGCTGGGGAAAGTTGTAACTGTTGACATTCATTTTTTTCGGGTAGGGTCTCTCAACACTCAAAATATATTTGGAGAAAAATAAGAAACCTCACAAGGGTTTTTGTGATTCGGAAACCAAATATAATTCTTTTCTGATGTGGAAGATCAGACTACGCTGCAACCACAGAGCATACTTGGAATTAAACTCGGCTCTGACACCACTTTGTTAGAAAAATTGGAGAGGAATATCAAAGAAAACAACTTATAAGAGATGAAAGACTTAATACTTTCTATTTGTTTCTTTGAATTGGATTATTACAACCTTCATACCATGCTCTATTTATAGTGCAAGAGAAACAATTATAACCATTCATTGTGCAACAATAAAAACATAAACTAATACACCATTAACTCTAAATTATCACCACACAAAATCCACCAACTCTAGTGTTTCAATTTCTACCACATAAATAAATTAAGTTTATTATTTTAACATTAACTAACATAATAGTCATTTTTATCATCGACTCCAAAAATTACCCAAGTATTTCATGCTTAGAAAGTACAACACTTTCTACCAATAATTTCTCTACTTATTCTTATCCATAAATACCATTTCTTCTTCCTCCATGTGATAAAAATCTCTATGGTTGAAATTTTTCCATCTGAAACATCTAATTATTCTTTTAGTGCGGCAGTATTAAATTCATTTCACATAAAATGTTCATAATCTCTGACAACGAAAAGAACTTCAAAAACAAAAAAATTTTGACCGATTCTTTGTTTTTCATTTGCAATGGATATAACTGAACATCAGTGAACCAAATCAAGCAAACCAAAGTAAGAATAGCTCCCTCATTTTAAAGAGTGCTAAATGGTAATTTTGATGAAATTCAGGTTAATATAATTGTGGTACAAAGATCAGCTTTGTTTAGTTCATTTTAAGCCTCCAACTAACCGCCCAAAATTGAAATTAACGATTGGCTCTATTGCTCGTGGCGGATGGAAAATGCAACTGAGCTACCCAGATAGCAATCAAAGTTCATTCTAAATAGCCTTTTGCAAAATCAAATTCAAATATGTTCATTCTTGAGCAACTAAATTAGCCAAAATTCAACAGTGGAGCACTGTTTTGACAGTGTGTCATGAAACCAAGTATTGGGTATATGTGGATCCATTCTGGAAACTCAAAAGGTTTTTCAATGTTGGGTGTGAAGCTTCACTTAGAAAGAGCATCAATCTCTTATGAGAAAAAATTTTGGAACGAAATGTGGCGGCCATTAATGGCTTTGAGGAGCACTGATGGGAACGAGAAAATTAATCACTTTGTTCAAGGGTAAAGTAAGAAAAGAGAAAAGAGATATTGGAAAATGCAGGTGTGCTGGCCATTTCAACCGAATCTTTAGATGGTCATAGGTCATTTACAGAGCCAAAGGTAAAAATAACTATTACGTTAATAAACTCCAAAGTTATATACAATTACGTCAATTTTTTTAGTTCATGTGTATATTAATTCGTGTAGCATCCATGATTTTTAGCCCAAGAAAGACTCGTATATCTTTAAATCATTAAATGGCCCATAAATCGAAGAATTCTAAGTAAACTTTCAAGGTTAGTAATAACCTCATATATAATAATTTGTCATGGTGGAAAAAAATTAGTGGAAAACGATCACGTTATTTTAATGGTATGGTGCATAATATTTAAGGTAAATTTTTTGTGCATAATAATTAGGTTTAATACATTTGTATCCTCTGAATTTAACCCTAATCGCTCATTGCTCCCTGAACTTTTAAGTTTTCCTCTCGCTCCCCTAAACTTGTTTAACGCTCCCCTAAACTTGTTTAAAGTGCACTCCTTAACTCCCTGAACACAACTAAACCAGTCACATTAAGGAGAGTATAGTGCACGAGCTGCCCATGTATTAAAGTTAAAAAAGTCAAACCAATGGTATTCCGACACATGGCATTGACCATGAAAATTTCATAAAAGTCCATGAAAACTTTTCTTATAATCCCTCGTACCTTTTTCTCTTTCAAATATACCATCTTCTAAAATTGTCTTTTCAGTTTCTTTGTGAACAAAAACTAAAAGCTTGAATCAAATGGAGGTTGCAATGCATCATCAACTAAGTCAGCAAATCCCTAACCAGCCATAAGGGAAACTCCCAAATTCACCAAATCAAAATCATACCTACTCCATATCGAAAATCAGATCCAAAATCTGAACAATTACAATTTGAAAAATATCTCTATGGAAAAGCACAATGGAAATGAAAGATTTACCATGTTTGATGGGTTGAATCATAGTAATCGCCGGTAATTTAGAAGCCAGACAGAGGTCCCGGCGAACCCAGAATGGCAACCTCCTGGCGAACTCAGAGCTCCCGGCGTTTGATTGGGCTTCCACTAGTTGTTGCTGTTGATTTTGTTGTTGTTGGTAGCAGTTCCAATAAGCCAAATCTACGCCACTGCCCCCCATTTTACATCTCAAAATCAAATGAATAATTCACCATTAAAAAGGAATAAAGAACCAAATTGAAGAATCCATTAGTATCAGAATAGCCCTGGAAGATCAATTTTACAATCTCTACAAAATAAATGACATAAGAAGATAAAAGGAATAGAACAACTTACTAATATTATCTTTAATTGTAATAGATGAGTAATATAGATGACTATTTTATTTATTGTGCCCAAATTTAATTTCCACTTGAAATAGGGGACCATTTGCTTTCAAATATAATAAATACATAAATGTATAAGGAATTGAGGACATGTTTATATGGCTACACGTTGCTCACCCATCTCCTATGTGTTTCATCTTCCACCCATCTTCTATGTGTCTCATTGTTGCTCAATTCTTCTCTTATAATGTCACACTAATCTTGGCCTTCTCATTCTTCTTCTTCCCTATACCCTTCCCCTCTTTCTACATTGTCATCCATAAGCTCTGTTCATATCTATTGCCAATTGACCTAATTTTCATTCTTAATTTACTCTGTTCAGTTTTTGAATTTTCATACATATCAATTTGGAATTGGGCATTTCAATTTCAAACATTCATTCTTTGATTTACTATGTTCATCTTTTAATTTTCATATAATTTAATGCTATTTAATTTCAAGTGGCCCTTTGTGAAAGAAATAATAAAAAAAATTAAAATTAACAAAAGTGGCGTAAACCTTTGTAATAAGAAAAGATGAAATTGAAATAAATAGGAAAGATAATTTAAAATTAAAGATTGAAAAATATCTAAACAAGATATAACAAAAAAAGGAAAAGAGAAGATTATGATCGCTAAATATTACAATACCAAAATTGATGAAAGTTTTGGAGGGTAAATTTAGGCGGGCAGATGTAGCGCTCTTTTTTAATTGAATTTATAGTATATATGAGGTTAAAATTTTTAGAAAGATGACTCACACTTGCTTGTGGATCTCCATCTGTGCAAGTACTTGAAGTTGTAGGTTTGAACTTTCAAACTTCCATTTCTATGAACTGGTTTTCACTTGTATTTGGTTGTTTCTTTTATTTTATTTATTTTATTAAATCTTTTTTTCTTCATAAAAATATAATAGTTTGAAATAATATGGTTTGTAAAAAAATGAAATAAACAGAATACATAAAATTGAAAAAACATCTAAATAATAAATAATTATAAAGACTGAAATTGGTATATTACATAATAGTAAAGATTGAAAAGTAAATGATATTCTTGATCTAGACAACAATGTTAACTACTTATTAATCATATATTATTTTTTTCTTTGCTTAATTTATTTTAAAAAATCTTTTTACTTCATAAACTTATTATAAAATCAATATAAGAAAGCATAATTTTAAAGATTGTGATATATAAAGAAAGCACAAATCAATACATATTTATATTATAAGCACAAATATCTTATAAAATAATGACAATTAATGGTATTAATTACATGCATTTCCTCTCTTCCCCAATTTTTCCTTTTATTGTGGAGTCGTTTCTTCCTTCACATTCAGTACATTAGTAAAATTCATCTTTATCTCCTATTTCAATTCAAATCCTTAATATCAATCTCACACATCAAACTGTTGATTTCACCTTGATTTATCTTGAAATCCTATTCCTCCCCAAACTGCTATCATTCCTCTCCTCCTTACGCTCAATCGGTTCCTCGGTAGGAAATGACTTCAAGTTGCTAGCTTTCTTAAGTGGCGAGCAGAATTCATTCAACCCGACAGATTGCCTTCTCTCTTGAGCCCAAGTGGCACTAGGTCCACATATTTCATTGATTAAGGTACACCTTTAATCATAGGTTGTAGATTTTTGGATTTATAAAGCTTCTATTATTCCCATAGCATATAACCTGATTTGAATCTTCTGTATATAGGTTTAAATAATAATTTGGTATATATTGTTAGTTATTGGTTAATAATTTAGTAACTTATTCTATGTTTTTTCCTGTTAATTGTAGCTCACTAGATCCAACTTCAAGTATGTGAGGTACAAATAAATTGATGTGTATGTCAAAGTACTATCCCCATTTGAGCTCTACCTATGTTCTTCCTGCAGTTGACGTACAAATCCGAAATTGAAGATTAAAAGTTAGATTGAAATTCTTTATACTTGATATCTTTAAAGTGTCTTCTTATTTAGATTTGTCAATCAATGTTATTAGCTTTTAATTCTATAAAGCACTCTTTAGTCTTTAAATATAAATAAAAAATTATTTGATTATTTATTTTGCTTGCACTATATATATATATATATGATGACAAATAATTGTTCCCAAATACACGTAATGAATCATCTCATCTGTATAAGAACGACATTTTTTCTTTCATTAAAGACACATATTTGTCCTTTACTTATGGGATAAGATCGTCTCTTCCGTATAGAGATAACATTTGTCCCCTTGATTAAATACAAATAATTGTCCTCTATTTTTTGGACAAAAATCATCTCCTTTTTTAGGGACGACAATGGTCCCTTTGTTTGGGACATATAATTGTCCTCAAATGCAGGGACAAAAGTTGTCTATATTTTTTAGAGACAACAATTGTCCCTCTTATTAAGGACAATTAACCATCTTCTATTTTATGGTCAAAAATAGTCTGCTTTGTTTAGGGACGACATTTGTCCCTTTATTTTGGGACACATAGTTATCCTCTAATGCAGATACAAAAGTTGTCCCCATTTTTTAGAGACAATAATTGTCCCTCTTATTAAGGACAGTTATCCGTCTTCTATTTTGCGGACAAAAGTCGTCTTTATTTTCTAGGGACGACATTTGTCTATCCCAATAGGCATAAAATTTGTCTCTATTTTAAGAGACGACATCTGTCTTCAAAATTAGGGACGCTATTCACTTTTTCATCCCCTAAGGAATTAAGGACGATGGAATTTACAACGATCATTGAGGACAAAAATATCGTCCCCAAAATTATAGGAGACAATTTTTCATACTTTTTAGGACAAATTTAGTTGTCTTCTTATGTCATTTTTTTTTGTAGTGAATTGATAGAAGAGTTTGAGGGAAGAGAGAAGATTTTTTTTTGGTAATTTAAAGGCGGAAGAAGATGAATAGTAAGAATGATGAATGTATTTTTTTTGTAATAGAAGGTTGTTTTGCTTTCGAATTTTTTTTATTAAAAAATACCTCTCACTTGCCTATATTTTCAACTTTTGAATAGTCAATGTCCACGTCAGTTCTAAGGGGCCTATGATGCGTTTTTGATAAGTTAAAGGGGGCGAGAGGAAAACTAGAAAGTTCAGGGGGGCGAGGGCCGATTAGGGCCAAGTTCAGGGGGATGCATTAAGCCTAGTAATTAAGGTAAACTTAAAAACACATACCACTAGTACAAAAAAGGTCATTGCGGACGGTTATTTTAGGCCTATCCGGACGGTTTCAAACCATCCGTAAAGGTCGCAACGCGAATGATCGGGCTTATTGCGGACTGTTTTGAACCGTCCTTAATAAGGATCATTGCAGACGGTTTTTTTAAGAAGAACCGTCCGTAATACACTGACAAAATGGCCCCCTGAACATTAACTATTTTGAACGGTTCTTGTAAACAACCGTCTGAAATAACATGACTTTTTTTGGCCTTACACAACCTATTTTCGGACGGTTCTTGTAAACAACGGTCCGAAATAACATGACTTTTTTTGGCGATAGACAACCTATTTCGGACGGTTCTTGAAAATAACCATCCGAAATATCAGGAATTTTTTTCCACAGTGTTTTCTAATTCTACATATTCACTAAACTAGTAGCAGCAGTTCCTATAGACCCAATATAATACAATCGATTTCGAGTAAACCCAAAACTAAATAGCAGACTCAATATAAAAAAAATAATAATCGATTATATTCCAAACTCAACTTCATATTTCTCCAAAAATAATATCGATCTCTCCAAAGAGAACACTTGAAAAGCGTAGCTACCTATGTACAGTATGCCAAAATACTCTCAATTTCTAAGTCTACTAGCTACTTATAAGTACTTTAAAACCTTAAGAAGCTAGGTAATAAACAAAATACGTACTCCAACTAACTACACTTAAAATTTAATAGACTTGCCAACATATGAGAAGCAAAAATGTCCAACACTTCATCTATCTCGCACTGTGTGTACGTAATGCTTCTTGCATAAGAATGCAAAAATATGGTAATAATTATTAATGTAAGATCACATATTCATTTTCCTATATGCATTATAAAATTAAAAGTCACGTATATGCCAAAATTTTCATTCAAAAAATACGTATATGCCAAAATAAAAGTTCAATTCTAAATAAATTATATATAATTTAAGTATACCTCTGGCAAAGATTCTGCATCACCGTGATTCAGAAGTATATCATACACAAACCGCATAACATAATACCCGCACTCAACTGAGCCGGGTTGCTTTGCACACTACAAGTACCAATTGTATTAAACAAAGTGACAAGTGCAATATTGCAATGTCTACCTTAAACAAGAAAGTGGATAACAATCTTACCAATCCCTGGATATAGTTAAAGGTTGTTGCTCTAGCACTCATCAGCTTCGAACTTTCCTCATCCACACAGCACGACAACAATGCTCTACATATACAAATAAATCATTACTTTTAATATTAGGATAGATCAAAGAGTAAAAAACAAATTGTATGATGAAAGTAAAAATACGTAACTTATCCAAATATGGCTTAATAAGAAGATCTCGGTCTGGTTTCAAGCGCCAAAGAGGATCATATATGTACACCTCTCTCTTTCTGATACAAATGACCAAAAGAGTCCAATGATCACTGTAGGATTATTATGTTGCAAATTGTCACAATTTATACATAGTGTACCACTAACAACATAAGTGAAAAGGAATCAGTACCTTTCATTATATGGCAAGAAAATGAATCTCTTCGATCTATTCTTTGATATAGTATGAGCTAGGTATAATGAGGAATCATCTTTGCTTTTGCTTGCCCACATTGCTTGAGATATCAAAGTTGGATTCATAAATCCAAAATTGTTCGCTTCCTTATAACCATATATCAGTGCACTATCAAAATATACAACAAACCACTTGAAGTAAATTAAAGTCAATCAAAATGGCAAAGAAAGATATATCAACCATATTTAAACAAATTAAACTAAGTACAACAACCCGAGTATATAACTTATAGCAAATAGATCTCAAAGATGTTTGATTCGATCTTTTCTCCATCAAGCAACTCCTTTATAGTGGATGGGAAAATTGAAACACCTCCATCAGTGTTACTAGCATGGATTAAAGCTTTATTGGTATCTGGAATGATAATTTGTTCGAAATCATTCTTCGACCGCATCGCATCGCGCAATAATCCACAACTAAAACTCAATTGCATTGCATTTTCGATATTGGGTTTATTGGCACTTGGATTTTCGGGAATGGGTTGCTTGGCAAATGGTTTTTTTGAATTTAAAATTTTGGATTTTGGATTTTGGATTTTGGGGATTTTCTTTTTGGGGAATTGGATTTTGGGAATTTGTTTTTTGGGAATTGGATTTCTAGGATTTGGATTTTTTGGGATTTCAATGGCTGAATTGTTAAAGGAAGAAATCGTCTTCCGACCCTACATAGATATTTTACTATAATTAATCACATACTGAGAATGCTAAATAAGACATATGCACGTATATAGTTTGAGTCACTCACCTCTTTAAGTATTACAAGATTCCTTGGCCATTGCACAAAAGAAGTTGTCGCTCTCCCGATAGTATCAAATCAATCAATTGGAAAAGGAAGGTTCTCCTTGGTGTACATCTGCTTAACTGAGTCTATGCAAATGCTCACATTTTCTGTCAGAATGGAAGTTCCGTGCATAACATGCTTGTTAGGATAGATAACCCCATCCGTAACTTTCACCATATTTCCATTAATACTTAAGAGTAAGTTGTATTTGGTGGGTCCCTATGAAATAACAAAATTATTTTTACAGTAATTGTTCAATATTTCAACCACATGGATGATAATGGTTGAGAATTATTGTAATATGGACATAATTATTTACCTTTAGGTCAGCAAGATGATCGCTTCTTGATTCACTGTCCCCTTTTGAAGTAGTGGAGACATCAACATTATTGGAATTCGTCGAACTTAGAATACCCATACTCTCTTTCAACGCTCTAAGTTCCTATAAGAAATGTCAATAAATCATCATGTCAATCAATGTTAATAAAAGAATTACACAAACACCCGTAAATAATTTCAGTTTATTGTATACCTCATGACCTCCCTGAACTTCAGCTTTCACACCCTCTTTCACACGCCGCTCGATCATCTCTTCAATTTCAGCTATATCTGGTACATATCTATTTCGATACTCTATTGAGCGTCCATACACTTTAGAATAGCCAATTTGAGAACTTATTCCACGTGTATGGCCTGGATGTTCTTTTTGTTGAAGCACTTCATTAAGGAAAGAGTTAGTCCCAGTTGGGGTGAACTCACCACGCTTAGCCTTCTCTTGCAAATCCAATTACAAATTTGCATATATATATCGAAGAATAAAAACACTTGAACCCACAAAAGATAAATGTGATAATGAGAAACACTATTATTATTAGTATTATTAACTCTCAATTGCACTGTGCACGATTCTTGTTGCTTCATCGGGAATCACCCTATTTCCCTCTCCATCAATTATAGTTCTTCCAAGCACGTAGTTTGCAGAACTTAGCTCATGAGGAGTAGTAGTAGTATGATCTATACCCATTAACTTCATATAATCACCTCGATTCCCCCATAATACTTGGTTTTTTCCATATGACCGAGAGCCCATGGTGTGAGGAACACCCGTATCTTATTTCTTGCTCTCCGCCGCCTTCCTATTTTTCTCGTACATGTGTATATAACATTGTCAAATGTTAGTATAGCACAATTTAAAGTGTCTAGTTGTAAGTATTAATATTTAATTTACCAGTTGCTCGTCGCTAGTTTGATGTTTTACAAACGTATCCCACTCCACCTTTGTACATCTGCCCGTTTCATATGGTAATGGCTTGCCCTTAGGATTTCCATTTACAATGAACTCTCTATTCCATTGTGATTTTTGCCGACGCCATACTTTATCAATGTTTTGCAAAACAAAAGATCTCCTATCATCTTCAAGTCGAAATTGTTCCTATGACATAAAAAAAATAAACATAAGTCAAGTTTATATATTTTCAATGATCATCTCATTTGAATCCAAAATTTTATATAACTTATTTTAATTATTTACCTTCATATCTTGGCATAGCATATCTTTAAGGGAACGAGGAACCTCAAACCATGTCCTGTAAGTAATGGAAATCCTATATCTTCCAAGTTGTCCGATGTGTTTCGTAAAATCATCGGCCCATTTACCACCTGGGTTGCCAAGATCATCCTATATAATATATCTTTAGCCATTGAATTTAGGGTTCATTCCGTTTGATGGGCCTCTTGATCTCTTGCTATTTTGAGATGTTGATGTTTCCATGATGTACCTGCAGGCATTCCACATTAATTTGACAATCAAACAAATAAAAAAGTAAACGAAAAACATATACACATACACATACCACATTAATTAGACAATCAAACAAATAAAAAAGTAAACGACAAATATATACACATACACATACCACATTAATTAGACAATCAAACAAATTAAGTGATTTTCCGTGAATCCCCGACGAATTAAGTGATTTTTCAATAAATCTATGCTATCTGAAATCCTTGTGTTATAGCAATCGTAACAAGGACACCGAATACCAAGCCCAATTTTTGACTTGTGTGCAACGGCAGTGGCAACGAACTCATTAACACCTTGCAAGTACTTAATGGAAGGCCGTTTCATATACATCCAACTCTGGTCCATTATCTAGATAATATATCTAAGAGAAGCACATCTAATTAAACTATCGTCATATATGTTCAGCTAGGTATAATAAAGTTATAATAATAAAGCTAGTGGAGCCTAAAACGACCTTTTCAAAGTTAATGGGGCAACAACAAAGCTAATGATGCACTAGATAATGTGCATTCTACATGGACTAATTAATTACAAAGATGGCATCAAATTATATTTTTTATAAGTATCAGTTTCGAACTTAAAGTTGATAATATGTATAAAATTATTTGATGAAAATAATATTATATGAATCTAACTGAAATAGTTAGTGGAGTACAATATATGAACATTGTAGTTACAACCCATCTTTCTCCAACCATGAGAAAACACAAATAAGACAACACAAATAAGACGGTACCCTAACCAGCACAGTTGCTTCTTGTTGACAAGAAAAGCCCTATCATTAATAACGGATCTTAGTCACACCATTCAGGACAGGAAGAATATCCAAGTTGGCCAAGGCATAATTTACCTACTAATCCATTGTGCTTAGATAGAACATGGCTATACTTAAGCACTCTACTTAAATTTCTTCAATAAGCCCTATATACTTTTATTCTATGTGGCCCATATATACTTCTATTTTTAAAATAATCTATTCTCGAAATAATAAATCTATAAATGGGTTCAGTATAACTAAGAGAGAATAACATCTGATGTGAATGACTATGAATAATCAGGGGTTAGATAAATTGAACACTTCAAGTACAAAGGCTAGCTAAAGCCAAAACTAAGTACATAGACTGGTTCAAGAAATTAAGGCCCGGGCAGAGGCAGTACTACAGTGGGGGATATATATAACTTTCGCCTGCAATTATGCGGTTGCCATGATAAAATACGAAACCATTGAAGTACTAAGCAAGCAAATACAACCCCAACAAGATGATATAGATATAGATAGATCTATGTATAACACTGGTTTTCTTGGATTCAATATGACAGTACCCGTAACGGCATTCTCATGTACAAAAGAATGGATAGCAAAATTATGCATCAGATAAGCAATAACTTCCAACATAATTGCATGGAATATTTAAGTATGTATGCAAATTACAGTATAATATAAGAGCTGAAAAGTCTGTCAAACAATAAAGGTCTGGATCCCAAATCTAAGAAAGGAAGTTTAAATCTGAAATACTAACCTCTAATTAAACGGATTTTGAGGGGGGGTTTGGGTCTGCGAGACAGTAGCAAAAAGGAGAGGTTTTGCGAGTTCGAGATGATGGAGGGTGAGTGAGACGGCGGCAGGAGACGGCGAAACGAGAGTGAGAGAGATGGCGGGGGAGCAGCTCAACGAGAGGTTTTCAGGCGCGGGGTTTTGAGATTTGGAGTGGCGCAGTGAGTGAGAATGGTAATGTAAAAGTTAACTTAATTCGGACGCTTATTTCCTTTTAACCGTCCGAAATAAGTATTTAGTCCGCAATAATTCGGACGGTTAAAAGTAAATAACCATCCGAATTGCCAATTTTACTACCGCACCACAATACGGACGGTTATTTACTTTTAACCGTCCAAATTAAGTTGCACAATTCGGACGGTTAAAGTCAATAACCGTCCGTATTGTTCTATTTACATTTACCACCGGACAATACGGACGGTTATTAACTTTTAACCGTCCGTAATGTCTCCTCCGCATTTTTTAAAACACTTTTTCAAATGATTTTTTCATAAACCGACTGGAAATGTGCGACCTTATTGGCCCTTTTTGTACTAGTGTACTATGGATTGAATGTTTTGCAAAAATAACCTTATAAATATTTGTTTGCAAAAGGGGCATGTTTCGAAAGTTAGCAAAAGAAGGAAAAACTATTTTTTATTAAAAACAACAATGTTAAATATGCTATTTCAACCAATTCAATATTTATATAATGTAACCATATTACTCAAGAATTATATATCGAAGTTTGAGTAAGTTTTTGAAATTATTTATTCTATTATGATTTTTTAAGAAGTTATCATTACAATTTAATTTTAAAAAATATTTGTAGTTTTCAAAAAAATTCTAAAATTATTTCCTAAAGTGTATTATATTTTTATTAACTAAGCCACAAAATTTTATTTTAAAATGGATAAAATTACCCTTTGCCATGTTGTAATTAAAATTTGGAAATCCCTTTTTGCTAATTTTTTTAAACACCATTCTGAAAAAAAATTTACAATAAAACTTTTACAAAATATTCAAACCACGTGTTATATTTTTTAAGTTTATCCTAATAATTACTCTCAATTCCATATATTTATTGGCAAATTCTATCATCTTTTACAACTTTGCCCCTCAATTTTTTGTTTAATCAACACTTGCATCAAGTAAAAAGATTAATCTCATATCACTGGATTCGAAACTGTAACCTACTAAAGTAATTTATCAATATTCTCTAGATTAAAACATTCAAAAAAAAATATGCTTAGTTCAATTATGTAACAAGAAAAAACTTATATTTTTTAAAAAATGGTTTCAAATTTATGTACATTTTATATCAGATTGGAGACAAACCTGAAATTAATAATAACATTTATTATAAATATTGATTAATACTAAACTATTAAGGAAAGTTGTGGTTGATGCCTTAGTTTAGTGTTGAGATTGAACCTTTGACACCGGAGGTCACAGGTTAGTGGGTTAGAGATTTTTTTTTGTATTTGATAATATAACATTTGCATAAATTAAGAAAAAAATCTAATAATAAGACATTAAAAATAAAAATTTGAAATGATAATTAATAATTACTTATAATAAACATCAATGGTGAGAAAGGCTTAGCTCAGGTTTGTTGAGCACCTACATATGATTAGAAGAAGTCATAAGTTCAAACCACAACCAGAAAATAGTGGAGGTTTTTTTGTTTATTTGTAGTTTTGCAGCACATCTTGACTGTAATAAAAAAATATAAATAATAAAAATAAGGATAAATTTTAAAAAAATATCATGTGATTTCACTCGTTTCAAAAAATTGATAAAAAGAGGATTCTCAATATTAATTTATGTAACGATTATAGGTAATCTTGTTCGTTTTTATCTAAAATTTTGTGGATTGGATAATAAAATAAAATATACATCAGTGATAATTTTTGAAAATTTTTTAATGTTACAAATATTTTTAATTAAAATATAATGATAAATTTTAGAATATCATAAAAAATGAAAATATTCTCCAAAACTTACTCAAAACGCTACGTATAAATTTTAAAGTATAAATTTTAAAGTATGAGATATTAAATTGATTGAAATATTTTATGTATCATCACTATTCTGAACAAAAAGAAATATTTTTATCATCTTTTTACAAATTTTTTGAAACCATAAATCTCATTTTACAAACAAATAAAATTTCAGCCCTCTTGCAATTGAGAGATACTAAAAGGTACTTTTTTGAAATTTGACTTAATAATAAATATTAATTATACTGAGATGTTAATAACAGTAACATATACCAGTTTGAACATTAAATTTTTATTGAAATATTATTTATAATTAACTTATAATTAATATATATATATATATATTACACACGCTAATGGGTAGCTAATGAAATATGATCTTTCTTCAGTATATAATATAACAATAGAAAATCTACTTATCTAATTATCAAACAGAACTAAAACTTTAATCATGATAAATGTATAGAACTTGACTTTCCAGTCTATTTACGGGATTCTAGATTAGGTTAATTCCTTTTTTTTAACAATTTTTTACTTTGCTCTGCATTTTATATTTATTGGATATTCCATTTTAGAGTTTTTTTGTTCGTTTCGTTCTTCGAAACAAAATACATTATGATACACTTTTTTCGAGTTTTTATTTTCATAGATATGTATAGATGATATACCAATTTATAATAGGATTATACCTGGTGTGAAGAACCAAAATCACAAACATCTATTTTATGAAAGAAATCAAACAAAAATTACTTTATACCAATATTATATCATGTGTTGAAAAAAAACCAAGCATAAGCATCTCTTTTACGAAAGAAATAAAAAACATACATTTATATAAACATTATGTCAGATGCGAAGAACCAAAACCATAAACATCGATTTTATGGTAGAAATCAAGCAAAAACCATTTTATACCAACATTATATCATGCGTGAAAAACAAACCAAACATAAGCATCTATAATTATGAAATAATCAAACAAAAACTACATTTATAACATCATTATGCAAGGTGTGAAGAACCAAATCATAAACATCTATTGTATGAAAGAAATCAAAAAAAACCAATTTATACACCAATTGGCCTTGGTACAATTGGTAGATCCACAAATTGTGGGTTGGGATGACCATGGATCAATTCCTGGCTCTTGCAAAAACTCCTATTATTAAAAAAAACCAATTTATACCAACATTTTATACTAGATGTGAAAAATAAAACAAAAAATAAGCATCTATTTTATGAAAGAGATCAAATAAAAACCACATTTGTACTAGCTTTATATACCATGTATGAAGAATCAAAACCATACGAATATATTTTATGAAAGAAATCAAGGAAAAACTACTTTATAAAAAATAAAACCAAATATAAGCATATATTTATGAAGAATCAAACAAAAACCACATTTATACCAGCATTATAACAGGTGTGAAGAACCAAAACCATAAATATAAAACTATTTTATACTAGTATTATATCATAATGGTACCAAATGTCGAAAAGTTTGGAAAACATCTGAAAAAAATATATCACAATGGATGACGTTTCGAAGATAAAAATGAGATGAATAAAATTTTTTAAAGCAACATGTCAAAAATTATAAAGGGTTTGAGAGATAAATGCAAAATAAGTAAGAACATTAAAAAAACATGTGAAATACATGAATCTACAGTGGAATGTACGACTCCTATATTATTGGCCAAACTTTTAATTGAAATTGTTATTCGATTTTGGTAAAATTATGTACTTTTCTTTTCCTATTTTCAGTTTATTTTGTTTTTTTTAGTAACTCCTATGTTTTTTTTTCAAAAAAACATATTAGCATAATTTGTTTTTTAGTATTTCTCATGCTGCATGTTTAGTTCAACGGTTACGGTTTGCTATAGCAGTTTGTATCCATAGTTGCCAGTCAATATTTGTTGTTGTTGTTGTCCTTTGGATAATTTCGTATTACAATATAAAATAAAATGTCTTAAAAGAAGCTTATGGCTAAAAAAAAGCTACTAGTATTTTTTTTACTTGAAAATATTAATAGTTGTTTCTCTTGAAAAATCTAACCGAGCAAAAATATGAAGGGGGGTGTTAGGGAATTCCTTAAATACTGCTTTTAATTTCTTTTCATTATTAAATAATACATTTAAAATATTTGGTGACGGTTGGTTTCAGCAATTTTAGACAAAATAAGTTTTTATTAAGTAGTGAGTAAAGAAAAAGACATGATAAATTTTGGACAAACTTCCAAAAAGTACTATGTAGTTTCACTCATTTGTAAAACGGGGTTTGATAATTTTTTTTGCAAAACAGGTTTTGTAGTTTCAAAAAAATTTGCAAATAAAGGATCCTCGTATTAAATTATGTCACGAAAATAGGTAATCTTGTTAATTTTTATTTGAATTTCTGCGGGATGGTTAATGAAAATAGAACACACATCAGTAAAAAATTTTAAAATTTTTTAAATAGCGCAAATATTTTTATAAAATAAATTATGATAACAAACTTTAAGAAATCATAAAAAATCATAAAAATTTCCGAAAATTACTTAAATCCCTACATATAATTTTTAAATAATAAGGTTAAATTATTAGAATGTTAAATTGCTTAAAATATTCAAGTAACACCACTATTCTTAAACCGTGGGTCCCTTTTATAAATTTTTTGAAACCACAAACTCCATTTTGAAATTTTTTTTCTAAGATCCCGTTTTATATATGAGTGAAACTATAAGATATTTTTTAAAGTTTACGGTGAATCTTTTGTGAATGATGCCCCTCTGACTATAGTGATGTTAATCGGTCTAACTTATTAATGAGTCAAAATAGCAGTGTTTAATTAAGTTCACACAGTAGGCTTAATGTATTATGAAGCTTTATATAAGGTCTAATGACTCTAAATTTTTTTTGAGCTCACAACTTCGTTAACTTTGTAAAAATACATCAATTTACCTTCTAAAGTATGTGCTAGTGACTTTATATAAATTGTCTATTATGTAAGATGAAAATGGCTATATGGTTTGTTTTATTCAAAGGAAATTGGTCATTTAGTCGTGCAGTGAAATAATAAAGGGTTTTTTTTATAAAAATATACAGAAATTAAAGTTTTCTTTCAGCCCAACATTTAGCTCATATCTTTCTCTGACTAAACAAGTTTCAAAATACCCCATCGTACGTTCCAAGCAAACCTTTCACATCCCTTACTCTCCCCTTCATTAAACCGTTCAAACGTCTCAAATGGCGGTTAACGATTCAAGTTCCATCAATTTCGCTCTGCAAATTGCACGATCTACCACACTATTCAAGAATCAAAACACGATACCATTCATTCCAGAAGCGATTTCAGTTCGACATCAACAGGTAAGTTTTCTTATAACTTAAAACCAGAAACTATAGAAGTTGCATAAATAAGATTCCTTTTAACGTCGAACTTGCTAAAAACTATAGAAATAATGGCGCCAAAGAGAGAATCGCAAAAATCAGTTCCAGCAAACAAAGCGAAAAGAGCAAAGGTAACGGAAAAAAACAAAGAACACGAAGTGCAAACTCAGCAAACTCACGTAAATGTAAAACTCATATTACTTACATTATTCAAAGAGACCGTTAGACATTTGATTGAGTGTGCTAAACTTATTAAACATATGATCTGATCTACTAAATTTGTTACAGTGCATGAATCAAGTATAAAACTGGTATCTAACTAGTAAGTTTATGATACGAAGAACAATTATCTTAATGTGAAATGCATCTGATGAAAAATGAGTAGAAAACTGGTAGGCAAATGGTAAGAAACTGATAACTGTTGAGATTAAAACTTTAAATTCCCATAATATATCTTAAAATGTTTGAATGAAGTATGGAACTGGTAACTAACTGGTAAGTATATAGTAAGACAAATAACATTGTTAAATATGCTATGTATGGAACTGGTAAATAACTGGTAAGTATCTGGTAAGACGAACAACATTGTTAAATATGCTATATATGGAACTGGTAACAAATTGATATTTATCTAGTAAAATGAACAACATTGTTAAATATCTTATGCATTTGCTGAAAAATATGAATAGAAAACTAGTAGGAAAATGGTAGGAAACTGATAGTTGTTGAGGTTAAAAATTTAAATTCACATAATATATCTTAAAATGATTCAATGTAGTATGAAACTGGTAACTAACAGGTAATTATCTAGTAGAACAAACAACATTGTTAACTGTGGTATGCATCTGCTGAAAATATAAATAGGAAACTGATAAAAACTGCTAATTGTTATCGTTGAGACTTTAAATTGCGATGATATATCTTAAAGTGCTTGAATGAACTAAAGAACTAATAACTAAATGGTATGTATCTGGTATGACTAATAGGGTTGTTAAATGTGTTATACACCTACTGAAAAAAAGTGAATAAGAAATTGGTAGAGAAAACAGGTAGGAAACTAGTAAATCTTGTGGTTGAAAGTTTAAATAATATATTTTAGAGTGCCTGAATCAATTATGAAACTACTAAATAACTGGTAACTATTTGGTATGACAAATAACTGTGTTAAATGTGTGATGCATTTGTTGAAAAATTAATAGGAAACTAGTAACTTAAATGATTGTTCTTTTATTGAATAGGTGGGGCAACAAAAGAGAGAACCAGGCAAGGTAAAATATATTGCTGCTCAATACATGCTTGATGATTATGCATTAATTGGTGATCGAATAAAAGATAAAAAAAGCAATAGATGAATTGACTGAATTCTTGAAAAATGACAAGTTGAAGAGAAGACGGTAAGTATATTATCAATCTTAAATACCAACATTTCTCTTAAATCAATATAAAGAAATGAATCTAATTATTTTCAAGTACAAAAACAATCAATAGGGAAGGGAAATGGTATGAAAATGATGGGTAGAGAGATTCAGGTACAAGACTATTGACATATCAACAAAGACATTTTGGGCTGAATTATTCTTCCCAGGAGAATACATGACAAGCAAGGTAAAATATTACAAACAATAACCAAAGTAAAATTAAAAATTTCTAAATGTCATGTTTCTAGTATGTACAGCTGTGTGCCTTTTTGCTCAATATCTGTCGGATAATTGATCTAAGGGTTGACAATTACACACTTGAATTTTGGGGAGATTTTGATTAGTTTTAGTGAGATAAGGTGAAGAAAAGGTAGGAAAAGAGGAATCACTCCATCTTTTCTTGGTTTTTGTTCATTGAACTCTCTGATATTAATTTAAAATCAGTAGAATTTAGGATTAAAAATCAATCTAATAGGATTTAGAGCCTTAAATCACCCCTCACTTCCCAAAATCATCATTTGAGCTCCCCGAAGGTGTCATACGGATCACGAAGAGGTGGATTCACGGCCCCGAGATAAAAATTCTGAGTCTCTTAAATCTTTGGCTTTCATTTTACTTATTTGCTATGTTCTAATTGGTGTTTGTGCTTAGTTTTAGGTTTTTGACCCATCCCCTATCTTTTAGTCCTTTTTGACATCATCTTATTTCATTTTTATTTATGCTATTTCACATGTCCACTCCTTTCTTTCTTTCTTTCTGTTTCTTTTTGTGCTTATACAACTAGATAATCATATTGACAAAAAAAAAACGTATTAGCTAATAAATATTGTATATATTTATACATTGAAAGACTTGTGAAGCTACAAATACCAATAATAATAATAAAAAAAAACTTTACTCATTTTTGGATGTGTTTGAACTCATGACCTCTATGTGCTCTATTATTACTTGGCTCATTGAAAATATATAGCAACAAGCTAGTAACCATTACTTAGCTCATTAGAAGCAGAATAAACCATCAGCATGGATCAAAGTAAGTTTATGAAAAATAAGTTAAATTGATAAAGAAGAAAGACATGGAAATTTTGATTGCACAAATATGTCAGGTTACCTATTTAAATAAAAAATTTCATAAAACATAATTGAGGAATGTGTATAGTTGGATGATAATAAAACATGAAAGGTTTAAATTATAATGAAAAAACCTAGAGAGTATTAGTGTAATAGAGTGAAAACCTTATACAGATTATAATTATTTACCACATGTACTTTTTTTTTCCTTCTTTTTTCTTTTGTGATTCTAAAACCTAGATTTACATATTGATAAAAAAAAACATGTTAGCTGACCACTGTGAAACTACAAATAAACAAAGAAAAATTTTACTCATTTTTCGGGGGGTAATACTTCCAGTGAGTAATAGAAATTTGACCCATTTGATTCAGATCTAATGGTTAAAATTTAAGGTCATCTAAAAAGTAACCTTAAATATGTTGACTTTTTATTGCTTAGTTGATTTTGTGGGAATAAAATTTTTTTTCCCATTCAATTAAGCAATAAAAATGGAATATTGAGAAAAACGAGCTTAGAGATATCCTGGAAGTCCGGGAAAGTCATCGCTAGGCTAATTTTGTGACAATTGCATCGAGGCATTCTTGGAGGGCCAAAAGCTGCATCGCAGTGCTCTGAAATGATTGAAAGGTACATCGCGGTGCCCCTGGAGGGCAGAAAGCTGCATAGAGGTGCCCTGAAAGGATTTTCTGAATTCTGGATCTTTGGATCGATCATCCATTGGAATTAGCGTACGACGTTCAGGATTTCCGGGAGTCCGGAGAAATTGCCGAGGCGTCTATTGGGTCTAGTTGGTATGCCCCTTGGATTCTCTATCTTCAAATGTAGGTTAGAAGACAATTCTGAGGTGCCCCTGATAATTACATCGAGGTGCCATGAGGCATTCGCATCTAGGTGCCTCTGCGGAAAAATCCGAGGTCTGATTTTAGGATCAATCAGGTAGGTTGTCCACCAGGATTGCCACATGGTGTACCTGTCAAGGATATTTTGAAGCATTAGTAAACGATATGAATTGCGTTTCTATTGCTTAATTGATTTTATGGTAAAAATTTTTTTTTGCCCTTCAATTAAGTAACAAAAATGGAAGAATGAAATATAAATTGAGCTGGGATTTCTGGGAGTCCGGAGAAACTGCTAAGGCCGAGCACTAAGTCTGGCTGATATGCCCCTTAGATGCTCTATCCTTGAATGTAAGTTAGAAGACAGTTCTTAGATGCCCCTTGAATGGGGTATTTGCTTGGATGTCAAGTGTATAGCTTGAGGATACCTTGCTGTACTTTGTTTCCTGTAGAATTTAGCATAGAATAATAGACATGACATTTATGAGCATTATGAATGAATGTATGAATGCATGAGATGCTCGGGCTGATCATCTTCAACATCTAAGCTACATGACTGTTGCCCTGAATGATTTATCTAACCCAACCTCTTGGAAAAGCTTTGTAGCACGGACAAGGTGAGAATGCCCCTGGCGGAGGATTAAGGATGTCGCACAAATTAGGTGGAAATGCCCCTGGAGGAGAATTAGGGAAGTCGCAATGAACACACTAGGCTCATGTGATTGGATACCACGGTTGAGGAAGGACCCGAGAATTCTGTGTTGCTAGCATGACAAGACATAGGGCTAGTCGACTATAAATTGATTGCAGGATTAAGCATGCCAAAGACAAAGGGGGTGCACGAAGTAAAGTTCTTGATAGCGAACGACTGGATGCTATCACTACTAATGAATTCTTCTAAGGATGGTTTGGGGAGATTGCAGACTCGAGATGCTTGGTCGCGGTCGAGATTGGAGTGGACACGTGTAGAGGACAGATATGAGCCCTTCGAATCCACTAGACTGGAGAATGTATTTAGGCACTCTAATTATGATGACGATAATGCAGATATCTAGATATGATCGATGGTAGTCATTTATCTTTGTTTTGATTGTCTTAATTTTTCCATAGACCCAAAGATTGTGTTGGGCTAATCATACTTGTTTATTTTGCTTTTATGTCCTAATTTTTGCCTGGACCACCCTTTTCGGGTTTTCAATCCAGCGGACTTTTCCTGGCTTTTACAGAGACCTAGATGTTTTCATCCTATTAGTAAAATGACATTTCCATTAAATGAAGTAAGTTTGAGTACATACTGATGATAACCACTTATATTGACCCAAACTCCGGTGTTAACTAGCCTATGTAGGTTTTCTAGCCAACACGCTCTCGTTGCTCACTTTACCCTAATTTTTACCTAGACCACCGTTTTCGGGTCTTCAGTCTAGCGGGTTATTCTTGCACCCTAACTTTTGCTTGACCGATTTGCAGAATACCAAATAGCTGGATACACCCTAATTTTTGCCCGAGCAATAGAGGACCACTCGCCGTGTGATTTATTATATATTATTCTTTATGTACCGCTTTTTTGGATTTAATTCTTTTTTGTTAGATATGATAATGCTTCAACCGATTCTGATTGATAGGATTTGAGAACTCATTACCATCCATGAACTTTATGATTTTCATTCCGGCTTTACTGAGAACCTTCTTAATCACATAATGTCCTTCCCAATTTGGCTAAAACTTCCCCCTTGGATTAGTTTCGATAGGCTATACTCTTGGAACTGGATTGTCGGCTTTTGACGGATATTCTTGATGCTTGGTTTGATCATTGAGCGCCTTCGCCATGCACTACTGGGAGATCTAAAGATTATTTAAGCTGTTTGAATTATGCCTTGGTCCACGGGGGTCCCTTTGATCTGGATTCAGTGTGACTCTCAAGGACTACATCTTGGTTTTGATTGGGATCACAGTTGTTATACCATAAACCAAGGCGAAAGGTGTCAGATTCGTGGGAATTCTAACACTTATGAGACCTACATAAGGTGAATTGTAGCTTGTTGGCTCTATCTCTATATCTTACGGTAGGCTTGGAGAGAAATTTTTGATAAGCTGGTTTATGGCTTTAATTTCCCTATTAGCTTGTGGTCTGTGGGATGAATTCCTGCGGTGCCCAATCCCATATTTCTTGATCGATTCAGTGGCTGCCTCTTGGGACTAAAATGCATTGTCCAAAATGATGTGAAGAGGTAGGCCATACCGAACAAAGATTTGCTTCTTGATGAACTTGGCCATCTTCTCGGAGGTGATGTTGGCAAAAGACTCGGCTTTGTACTATTTTGAGAAGTAACCTGCCTCTACGATGATGAAGCATTGTTCATTTGCTGATAATGGTCGAATTTTGCCGATCATATGTACCCCCCTTGCTAAGAATGGCCAATGAGGAGATAAACGGCGAAGGATTATAAATTTAGAAGGAATTGGATATTAGTAAGGATTAATGGAGGATCAGGGGTCGGATTTGAGAATGGGTGGGCAAAGAAAAGGTAAGCCTTAGTTCTGTCAAAGGTGGTTTGATGATGCTCCTTTTCTATAATCGGCCGATGCTTCTTTGATAGCTCGAAAATAGGTTTGCACATAATCGTAAGGGCGGCAATGAACCGATTGACATATTGGATCTATCCAAGGAAGGACCAAGCCTCTTTTTCTATTCTAGGTATTGGAAGGTGCGATGCTTGGTTTTCTGGCAAATGACCCTAGATATGACTAGGTATGACTGGGTGAAAGCATTATCATGATCTTTAAGCACTTGAATCATTCTTTTTTTCTTTCAGAGGTTAGGTCATTAGAAAATAGCTACCATTTAGGTTATCATCTGTACCCAAATTTATTTCATTTAAAGAAACATCATGAATACTGAACACGTTATGCTTATGATAAAATGAATGCATGGACCCATCGGGCGAAACATCAACTGTGTAAACAAAACGAGAGTCTTTGATTAAATTAAAGTGCTTTAAAGGCATAATTGTTCACATCTGAATACTAGAAAAAGGAAATTACACAATAGATAGACAGTCATCCTCCATAGGCGGAGGGTCTTGAGTTATGGAGCTGGTAGATTAAGCATCCTCAGTAGCTTTCATCGGTATGTCATCCAGGATGAGACCCAAAACTTTCACTTGCTCGGCTGATGACTTATCTCCTTCATTTGCTAGAGACGTTGCGAGATTCTTGCTAGCTTTGGTGATGGGATTGGCATCAATATCAGTGCCAACTAAACTGGAGAAGACCATGGGCAACACAATTTTCTCGGGGAGACCAAAATTGATTGCACCTACCTTACCATCTGAGCTCGGTGATGGCTTTTCCTCGGCATCTGGCTTCCTAGATGGCTGAGCCATTTTTCATTCTCTCACCAAGCACCAAATGGCCTTGCCTAGAGGTTTGCATTGGTCTGTTATGCACCCTACCTGAATATGATAGTGATAAAAGTTTCCTCTTTCTTCGGGTTTAGGAGCACGATATTCACGAAGAGAGGTAAGCATGCCTTTCTCCAGCAACTTGGCAAATAAAACATTAAGAGGGAGCTTCCATGGAGACACAAACGCTTTTTGAGCAGGCGTTCAGGTAGGTGCAGCTTAGACTATGAAAGCATTCTCCTAAGTGATGACTTTAACTGTGGCTGCCTCCTCCTCGACTAGAATTAGAGAGACTTCAGAACTTTTAGAATTATTGTTCTTATTAAACCAGGGTTGGCGGCCGTCTGGCTTGCTAGCTTTCTCTTTCGCCTTACGACGCTCAATTTTCTTGGCTTTTTCAAAGACCTTTTGATAAGATTCAAATGAGTCAGTTTCCATTTCCTTACGAAGAATTGGGAGGGCCTCGTCAAGAAATTTTAGGATAATTTCCTTTAAACTGAGCTTCTGCTTCAACAGAACTTGAGTGGCCATCCACCTATTAAAGTAGGACTTAAAGGGTTCACCTTGCTTTTGCTTAACAGCTTCAAGATGCTGGATGGTTGTTTCCATGGTGAAATTGAACCCATAGTGGGCAATTAAAGCTTCCAATAGGAGTTTTCAATCCAGGATTATTTACTCTGAGAGAGTATTGTACCACTCGAGAGTAAGTCCTGATAGGGTACACGGGAATAACTTAGCTAGAACATTGTCCCCAATCTTCTATACACGCATAATCCGCTCGTACATCACAATGTGGAATTTGGGAGGTCCCTCACCGGAGTACGCTTCCATTCAGGGCATTGAAAAGTTCTTGGGAACCCAATCTTCATCCCTCACCCCTTCCTTCTCTGTATTCTTACCGAGAAGCTGCTTAAAGAAAGCCACCATTTCGGGTGTCATGCCTGGAGGCTACATGACCTGGCCGATTGGTGTTGCACATAGAGGCTGTGTGACCCAGTCATTGTGCAGCGAGGGTGTCTTGAATTGAAATGGTGGAGGAGGAGCTCGAATCTACACTTGGGGATGAGCTTGAAAGTTAGGAGTGAAAGGTTTTAGAGGATAAACAGTCCCCCTTGGGGAGATCATGAAGCTAGGCAGAGTGGGTGTAAATGACATCAGGGGTGTCAGAGGAAGGGTAAAACCACTTAAAGGTACAGTCATCTTTGGAGTAAATCCCCCTGAGAAAGTGGGGAAAGCAAGAGCTAGAGGGGAAGGCCTCGGGCTTAAAGGAGGAAAGCCAAAGGTTGGTGGAATAAAGGATGTGGGTGGTTGAGAGGAACTCTAAACAAAATGAAACTGGGTTTGTTGGATAGGCCGTACAGGCGGTACCGGGTGAAAGATAGGCGAAGCTTGAACTAACGAAATCTGACCATAACTATTCTGACTTGAACCATCTTGAACTGCCCCATTCTAAACAATCCTAGACTGTTCTTGAACTTGAGAAAATGATTGTGAAGGTCCTTCAACATTCCTTTCTTCCCTAAGAGCCGATCAAACCTAATCTTGGATGGCATTTATAAAGAGATCAAATTGAAGAAACTAAGCCATAGCATTGGCTAACTCTACAGCCATCTAAGACTAGCCCTAATCCTGACTCTGATGCGGTAGGGAGGGAGAAGGGGAAGGAGTACTTTTATAAGGCGCATCATTCAAACACGGATTAGACATGGTAGAAAGAGTAGATTCTAACACTGAACTCATTGGTCGGTAAATCAAACAATGATCAAGTCAAAGCTAAAGAGGACTGCAGTGACGAGGATGTCTTGACCTTGCTAAAGAAATTGAAAGATGAACAACCTGAATCGAACCATGAATGAAATGGATGATTACATAATAATTTGAGTGATGAATGCTACATATATAGGGGTGGATTAGAGAGGTAAAGAGTAGAGGGCTAATGATGCGAAGCTTATCCCCAAAATATGGGAGACATGCAAACTCCTCGCCATGTCTAGCGAACTGGATATGGGTCGTCGGGAACCCAAATAATCTCAGGCATTTTGTTAAATTCCCCCTTCAAGTGAGGGGAGAGTAGAGGTAAGCAAAAACATAGATTAAGGGTCGACCACAGACTGCCTATGCATGAGCACAGCATAACCAGTACACAAAAGCGAGTAAATCTCTTCCCACCTTATGACTCCCGTGCTATGCCAATTTGGAATCTAGGGTTAACTCAAGCACCAGGAAACGATAAAAGAGTATGCGACCTAGTTCTAAATTGTTTTGGTGAACTTAAGGGGAAGTTCCTATAGCTATGCTTATCGCAATTCAAAGTCTCAAACTGCTGGTATCGTGGAATGATACTGTAGAAGATTCTCGTTTACCTTGATTCCGTGTAACTCAACCACTCCTCAAATATGTGCGATCGTGGGAATAACATGTTGGTTGAAATGAGTGTTCCACCTACAAATATCCCCAATTTCTGGTGGGCATGAGGTATAAAAGAAAGCTTCATGGGGGTGAAATAATGGCACCTTAAAACGTTGAAACTAACTAAGCGGTGGATAGAAAAGTCATAAGAAATGAAGCATTGATTTAAAAGCGATTTAGGCACATCATCAAAATCCTTTAACCAAATTCGAAAATGAAATCAATTTTCCAAATTATAAGTTAAAAGGAAAATCCCCAGCAGAGCCACCACTGTGAGCTAGTAACCTCTTTCCCCACCCGCGAGGACCGCATAGGATGCGTAGCACGGGGGTGGAAAATAACGAGCGCTATGAAGCGTGCTAAGGGAGAATCCTTATATTAGGCATGATGGAAATAATGGTGGAGAAAGCGATGTTGATGTTGAATTTAAGTCCAATTTGCGTGTTGAGGGATACGAGACATGAAATCCGGTATTTTATGATAGAGTCACCACCCTGTTTAGCTCTACCGGGAATTTGGGTTCGATATTCCCACCGGTTGGTTAGACTGTACCTTAAAACAGAGATTCCAAGTCCAGATGATGTTGCTTACTTTTCAATTTTTAAATTAAGGCATTTACATTTTAATAAATGCGCCTTTAGTTCTTATGCGATTTAAATCCGGTTATTGTTTGGAGTTTTCGGTTTATATGCCATACATCACACAAAAAGCGGTAAATAGACAAAGCAAGAAAATGAAATTAATACAAGGTTTTACAAATACCTATACACTTTTTCTAATGCGAGAAAATAAATAAAGCGATAAATAAATAAACAGGGGGAATCGGGTTTTAACCGAGCTTACCAACTCTGACCCGACTCCAAACACGGCAAAATATGTACAGATAGCCATAAATAAATGCAAAAATAAATAATCGTGCGAAATAAAGCAATTCAAAAGATAAAAACATATTTTTGGATTTTTTTGGACTAAAAACACAATTATCGGGCGTTTAAATGAGCATTTAAATAACCTAATAATCAATAAAATAAACTAAACAACCTAAAATAAATAAAGAAAATTACAAAACTATTTTGGGATTTTTAGTTGTTGTAAAAAGATTTATTTAGATTTATTAGGTGAAAAAGCCATTTTTTAAGCTATTAAATGAAGATTTAACCATTTAAATAATTGATAAAAACTATAACAGATTAAAAATTAATTTAAAATCTAAAATAGATTATATAAAATTTTTCAAAAGTTTTTCAGGTTGAAATCGGGGAAAAAAATGCTAGAAAATGATAAAAAAAAAGGACAAAAAAAAACAAGGGCTTTTTGGCATTTTTGCCAATCTAGATGCTGTAGTGGGACTTGAGATGCTGTAGTGGTTGCCTGAGATGCTACAGTTCCATCATCTCAAGCTATGTCGGAGCATATCACAACCCACCGGAGCATCTAGCTTAGGAAACGTCAAAAAGTCCGGAAGAACAACTAAGAACAACCAAATAATGAACAATATTGAATATAAAGTAGATTGGAATGTAGTTTTGTTACCTAGAGGCCGTGAATCTAGGTTTTGAGACTTGAACCGGTCGTTTGGCGAGCTTTGTGATGAATTTGTGATGAAATCCGACAAAACAGTGACAAAAATAGCAACCAACTTAGCGACATAATTTAGTGATTTTTGAGGGAAAAGTATCTAAATCCTATTTAAGCTCGTTTTAACTTAAGATTTCTAATTAATTTTAGTGATTAAGCTAAAAGATCAAGCTAATTAAACCTTAAGAACTCAGATTAACTAGATTTCTCAAGTTTTAAATGGCTTTCTCTCTCTAAAGCCTAAGGATTTCTGAATGTTTAATTCAGTCTTTAATTTGGCATAAAGTCCTTCAATTAATGATTTCATGGGTTTATATAGACCTAACTCTCTCCAAATAACCTAATTAGTCCCTGAAAATGCAAAGATTCTCAGAAAAATTGAGAAAATTTTAATTTGAAGAGAGAAAGACGGACTGGCGACGGACAGATAGAGCCCGTGCAGTGTCTCAGGCCGAGACGCTGCAACAGTAGCTTCTGGCACGGTGAGACAACGTGCCCCACCCTGAGATGCTCCAAGTACAGTGTCTCAAGGCGCGGTAGCGCGTCTCGGCGATGTGGCCACTTCGTCGCCACGGGCATCTCGATGCGGTGGCGCGACATGAGAGTCGCCAGGGGGCGCGTCTCGTGCGCCTCTGCCTCGTCTCGCGCCCCACCGGAGCATCTCGGCTCTTCGACGACGCCGACGAGGAAGGGATTTTTTTTCTTTCTTTTTCTATATTATTTTTATATTATATTTTTAATATTTTTTATTTTATATTTCAAAGCGCCCATTTAAATAAACCTATTAAAGGGAACCTATCAGCTAAAATCCTAACTTCATCACGAGAATACTTGACAAATGCAATTCGACTATGAAATAATATAATAACAAGCCACATATTAGGTCCAAGCAAAATGTCATCATCATTCCTAGGGTCACCAAAAAGCCCGTGCTCACAGGCTGCCCCTCGTGAGATTGTCATTTGATGGGTCAAATGTGATTTCACAAAAGAGCGAGGGATAGAAGGTTATAACTAAGTCGCGGATTCCTAAGCTAATTGTCTACTGGGATTATAATCAATAGATCTTCTTAGGAGGACTAAAACAGGGATAACGGGTATTCTCGGCATGGCTATCTACGGACGGTATAGGGATGATGCATCATCAACGGACCGATCAAGGATTGGAAATTCTTTGAGTCGGTTGTCTACAAACAGTCATGGGACCCATCATCAATGGACCTATCAGAGGTAGAAGGCTAATCTGAATTGGTTGTCTACTAGTGGTTTGAGGACGCATCATCAATGGACCTATCGAGAAGGCAAGGCTGAATCGGTTATCTATTGGTAGTTTGGGAACGCACCATCAACGGACCTATCGAGAAGGCAAGTCTGAATCGGTTGTATACTGGTGGTTTGAGAATGCACCATCAAGGGACCTATCGAGAAGGGAAGGCTAAATCGGTTGTCTACTGGTGGTTTGGGAATGCACCATCAATGGACCTATCTAGAATAGAAACTTGAGAAGTTAGCATATGGTAAATATGTTGACTTTTTATTGCTTAATTGATATTATGGGAACAAAATTTTTTTGCCCCTTCAATTAAGCAATAAAAATGGAATATTGAGAAAAACAAGCTTAGAGATATCCGGGAAGTCCAAGAAAGTCATCGCTAGGCTAATTTTATGACAGTTGCATCAAGGCCTTCTTGAAGGGCCAAAAGCTGCATCGCGGTGCTCCGAAATGATTGAAAGCTACATCGCAGTGCCCCTAGAGGGTCGAAAGCTATATAGTGGTGCCCTGAAAGGATTTTCTGAATTCTAGATCTTCGGATCGATCATCCATTGGAATTACCGTACGACATTTAGGATTTTTGAGAGTCTAGAGAAATTACCGAGGTGTCTATCGGGTCTAACTGGTATGACCCTTGGATTCTCTATCTTCGAATGTAGATTAGAGGACAATTCTGAGATGCCCCTGATGATTACATCATGGTGACCCTAGGCATTCACATCAAGGTGCCCTTGGGGTAAAATCTGAGTTCTAATTTTAGGATCTATCAGGTTGGTTGTCCACCAGGATTGCCACATAGTGTACCTATCAAGGAAATTTTGAAGCATTAGTAAACGATATGAATAGCATTTTTATTGCTTAATTTATTTTGTGGGAAAATTTTTTTTTGCCCCTTCAATTAAGTAATAAAAACTGAAGAATGAAATATAAATTAAGCTGGGATTTTTGGGAGTTCGGAGAAACTGCTGAGGCTGAGCACCGAGTCTAGCTGATATGCCCCTTGGATGCTGTATCCTTGAATGTAAGTTAGAAGACAGTTCTGAGATGCCCATTGATACAGGTATTTGGTTGGATGTCGAATGTATAGCTTGAGGATACCTTGCTGTACTTTGTTTCCTATAGAATTTAGCATAGAATAATAGACATGACATTTATGAGCATTATACATGAATGTATGAATGCATAAGATGCTCGGGCTGATCATCTTCAACATCTGAGCTACATGACTGTTAGCCTGAATGATTTATCCAACATGACCTCTTAGAAAAGCGTTGTAGCACGGACATGGCGAGAATGCCCCTGGTGGAGGATTAGGGATGTCACACTGATTAGGTGGAAATGCCCTTGGGGGAGAATTAGGGAAGTCACGATGCCTACACTAGGCTCGTGTGATTGGATACCATGGTTGAGGAAGGACTAGAGAATTCTGTGTCATAAGCATGACAAGACATAGGGCTCTGAACGAGCTATTCAAAGCGGCGAGTAGACTGTAAATTGATTGCTGGATCGAGCATGCCAAAGACAAAGGCGATGCATGAAGTGAAGTTCTGGATAACGAATGATTGGACTCAATCACTACCAATGAATTCTACCAAGGATGGTTTGAGGAGATTGGGACTCGAGATGCTTGGTCGCGGTCGAGATTGGAGTGGACACGTGTAAAGGACAGATATGAGCCCTTCGAATCCACTAGACCGGAGAATGTATTTAGGCACTCTGATTATGATGATAATAATGTAGATATCTAGATGTAATCGTTGGGAGTCATTTATCTTTGTTTTGATTGTCTTAATTTTTGCGTAGACCCAAACATTGTGTTGGGCCCATCAGACTTGTTTATTTTGCTTTTATGTCCTAATTTTTGCTTGGATTGCCCTTTTTGGGTTTTCAATCTAGCAGACTTTTCTTGGCTTCTGCATAGACCTCATTATTTTCAGTCTATCAGGATTTTTGCCTTTTGCTATCATTCTTTTAAGGAATAGGGTTGGCTGTACGGAACCCTTCATTCGACTTACTTGCAACATTTTACCTATTGGGCCCAATATATTCATTCAAGCATAAACATAAAGGATTCAGTAAAATGACATTTCCATTAAACAAACTAAGTTTGATTACATACTGATGATAACCACTTCTATTGACCCAAACTTTGATGTTAGCTATCCTATGTAGGTTTTCTAGCCAACACACTCTCGCTGCTCACTTTACCCTAACTTTTGCGTAGACCACCCTTTTTGGGTCTTCAGTCTAGCGGGTTATTCTTGCACCCTAACTTTTGCCTGACCGGTTTGTAGAATACCAAACAGCGGGATACACCCTAATTTTTTCCCGAGCAGTAGAGGACCACTCGTCGAGTGATTTATTTTATATTAATCTTTATGTGCCGCTTTTCTGGATTTAATTATTTTTGGTTAGATATGATAATGCTTCATCCGATTCTGATTGATAGGGTTTGAGAACTCATTACCATTCATAAACTTCATGATTTTCATTCCGGCTTTACCGAGAACCTTCTTAATCACATAAGGTCCTTCCCAATTTGGACAAAACTTCCCCCTTAGATCAGTGTCGGTAGGCTATACTCTTGGAACTGGATTGTCGGCTTTTGACAGATACTCATAATGCTTGGTTCGGTCATTGGGGGCCTTCACCATGCACTGCTGGGAGATCTAAAAATAGTATAAGATGTTTGAATTACACCTTGGTCCACGAGGGTCCCTTTGATTTAGATTCAGTGTGACTCTCAAGGAATTCATCTCGGTTTTGATTGGGATCGCAGTTGCTATACCATAAACCAAGGAGAAAGGTGTCAGATTTGTCGGAATTCTGACACTTGTGAGATCTACAGAGGGTGAATGGTAGCTTGTTGGCTCAATCTCTGTATCTTACGATAGGCTTGGAGAGAAATTTTTGATAAGCTGGTTTGTGGCTTCAGTTTCCCTATTAGCTTGTGGTTTGTGGGGTGAATTCTTGTATTGCTCAATCCAATATTTCTTTATCGATTTGGTGGCTGCCCCTTGGGACTGAAATAAATTATCCAAAATGATGTGAAGAGGTAGGCCATACTGAGCGAAGATGTGCTTCTCGATGAACTTGGTCATCTTCTCAGCTGTGATGTTGGTGAAAGACTCAAATTCCTCCTATTTTGAGAAGTAACCTGCCCCTACGATGATGAAGCAGTGTTCATTTACTGATGATGGTCGAATCTTGCCTATCATATATGGCCCCCTAGCTGAGAATGGCCAATGAGGAGAGAAAAATCGAAGGGTTATGGATGTGGAAGGTATTGGATATTAGTAAGGATCAATGGTTGATCGAGGGTGGGAATTTGAGAATGGGTGGGCGAATAAAAGGTTAGCCTTAGTTCTGTCAAAGGTGGTCTGACGTTGTTCCTTTCCCATAATCGGCCGATGCTTCTTCGGTAGCTTAAAAATAGGTTTGCACATAGTTATGAGGCTGACGATGAACCGATTGAATATTGGATCTATCCAAGGAAGGATCGAGCCTCTTTTTCTATTCTGGGTATCAGAAGGTACGATGCTTGGTTTTTTGGCGAAGGACCCTAAGTGTGACTAAGTATGGCCGGGTGAAAGCGTTATCATGATCTATAAGAACTTGAATCTCCCTTTTTTTTCTTTCAGAGGTTAGGTCATTAGAAAATATTTACCATTTTAGGTTATCATCTGTACTCAAATTTATTTCATTTAAAGAAATGGTATAAATGCTGAACACATTGTGCTTATGATAAAATGAATGCATGGACCCATCAGGAGAAACATCAAGCGAGTAAATAAAGCAATCATCTTTGATTAAAATAAAGTGCCTTAAAGGCATAATCGTTCACATCTAAATACTAGAAAAAGGAAATTACACAATAGATAGACTGTCATCCTCCATAGCCAGAGGGTCTTGAGTTGCGGAGCTGGTAGATTAAGCATCCTCGATAGCTTTCATAGTTATGTCATCCAGGATAAGACCTAGAACTTTTACTTGCTCGGTTGATGACTTGTCTCCTTCATTCACTAGAGACCTCACGAGATTCTTGCTATCTTAGGTGTTAGGATTGGCATCAATATCAGTGTCAACTAAACTGGAGAAGACTATAGGCAACACAATTTTCTTGGGGAGACCGAAATTTATTGCACCTACCTCACCATCTGAGCTCGGTGATGGCTTTTCCTTGGGATCTGGCTTTATAGCTGGCTAAGCCACTTTTCCTTCTCTCACCAAGCACCTAATGGCCCTGCCTAGAGGTTTGCATTGGTCTATTATGCCCCCTACCTGAACATTATAGCGATAAAAGTTTCCTCTTTCTTCGGGTGTAGGAGCACGATATTCACGAAGAGAGGTAAGCATGCCTTTCTCCAGCAACTTGACAAATAAAACACTGAGAGGGAGCTTCCATGGAGACACGAACGCTTTCTAAGTAGGCATCCTAGTAGGTGCGACTTGGACTGCGGAAGCATTCTCCTGAGTGATGGCTTGAACTATGGTTGCCTTCTCCTCGGCCGAAACTGGTGCAACTTCCGAAGTTCTAGAATTATCATTCTTATTAAACTAGGGTTTGCCGCTGTTTGACTTACTAGCTTTCTCTTTCTCCTTATGATGCTCGATTTTCTTGGCCTTTTTAAAGACCTTTTGATAAGATTCGAACGAGTCGATTTCCATTTCCTTACGGAGAACCAGGAGGGCCCTAGCGAGAAGCTTTGGGATCATTTCCTTTAAACTGAGCTTCTAATTCAATAGAACTTGAGTTGCCATCCACCTGTTGAAGTACAACTTGAAGGGTTCACCTTGCTTTTGCTTAATGGCTTCGAGATGCTGGATGGTTGTTTCTATAGTTTTATTGAACCCATAGTGGGCAATTAAAGCTTCCGATAGGAGTTTCCAATTGAGGATAGTTAACTCCGGGAGAGTATTGTACTACTCAAGAGCAGGTCCTAATAGGGCATAGGGGAAAAACTTAGCCAGAACTTTGTCCCCAATCTTTTGGACGCGCATAATCCGCTCATGCATCACGAAGTGGGATTTGGGAGGTCCCTCACCGAAGTATGCTTCCATTCGGGGCATTGAAAAGTTCTCGGGAACCCAATCTTCATCCCTTACCTCTTCCTTCCCTTCATTCTTACCCCGAAGCTGCTAAAAGAAAGCCGCCATTTCAGGTGTCATGCTCGGAGGCTGCATGATCTGATCGATTAGTGTCACTCTCGGAGGTTGTGTGACCTGGTCATTGTGCACTAGGGATTTCCCAAATTTAAATGGTGGAGGAGGAGCTCAAATCTCGACTTGGGGATAAGCCTGAAAGTTAGGAACAAAAGGGTTTAGAGGATAAACAGTCCCCCTTAGAGAGATCATAAAGCTAGGAGGAGAGGGCATAAATGACATCGGGGGTGTTAGAGGAAGGGTAAAACCACTTGGAGGTATAGTCATCTATGGAGTAAATCCCCTAAGAAAGCGGGGAAAGCAGGAGCTAGAGGAGAAGGCCTCGGGTTCAAAGGATGAAAGCCAAAGGTTGGTGGAACAAAGGATGAGGGTAGCTGAGAGGAACTCTGACCAAACTGAAACTGGCTCTATTGGATAGGCCAGACAAGTGGTACCGGGTGAAAGATAGGCGAAGCTTGAACTGACAAAATCTGACCCAAACCATGAACCATCTTGAACTGCCCCATTCTAAACAATCCTAGACTATTCTTGAGCTTGAGAAAACGACCCTGATGGTACTTGAACATTCTTTTCTTCCCTAAGAGCCGATCGAATCTGATCTTGGATGGCATTTCTGAAGAGATTGGATTAAAGAAACTGAGCCATAACATTGGCTAACTTTACACCCATCTGAGACTAGCCCAGCGCCTGACTCTAGTGAGGTGAGGAGGGAGAGGGGGAAGGAGGGCTCTCATAAGGTGCATCATTCAAACACAGATCAGACATGGTGGAAAGATCAGAGTCTAACACTGAACTCACTGGCTGATGAATCAAATGGCAATCAAGTCAAAGCCAAAGAGGACCGTGGCGACGAGGACATCTTGACCTTGCTAAAGAAACTGAAAGATGATCAGCCTAAATTGCACCCTAAATAAAATGGATGATTACATAATAATCCGAGTGATGAATGCCACATACATGGGGTGGTTTAGGGGGTAGACCGCAGATGGGCAAATGATGCAAAGCTTAACCCCAAAATACGGTAGACATGCAAACTCCTCGCCATGTCTAGCAAACTAGATACGGGTCGTCGGGACTCAAATGATCTCAGGCATTTTGTTAAATTCCCCCTTCAAGCGATGGGAGAGTTGAGTTAAGCAAAAACAAAAATTAAGAGTCGGCCATAGGCGGCCTATGCATGAGCACAACACAAGCAGCACACAAAAGCGAGTAAATCTCTTCAAACCTTATGACTCCCGCACAACGCCAATTTAGAATCTGGGGTTAACTCTAGCACTAGGAAATGGCAAAAGAGTATGTGACCTAGTTCTAAATTGTTTTGGTGAACCTAAGGGGAAGTTGCTACGGCTATGTTTATTGCGGTTTATAGTCTCAAACTGTTGGTATCGTGGAATGATACTGTAGAAGGGTCTCATTTACCTTGATTCCATGTAGCTCAACCACTCCTCAAATGAGTGCGATTGCAGGAATTACACATTAGTTAAAACGAGTGTTCCAGCTATAAATATCCCCAATTCCTTACAGGCATGAGGTATAAAAGTGAGCTTCATGGGGCTGAAAAAATGACACCTTAAAGCGTAGAAACTAACTAAGCGGTGGATAGAAAAGTCATAAGAAATAAAGCATTGATTTAAAAATAATTTAGGCACATCATCAAAATACTTTAACCAAATTCAAAAATGAAATCGATTTTCCAAATTTTAAGTTAAAAGGAAAATCCCCAGCAGAGTCGCCACTGTGAGCTAGCGACCTCTTTCCCCACCCGCAAGGACCGCGTAAGATGCGTAGCACGGGGGGTGGAAAATAATGAGCGCTGTGAAGGGTACTAAGGGAGAATCCTTATTTTAGGCGTGACGAAAATAATGCTGGAGAAAGCGATGTTGATGTTGAATTTAAGTCCAATTTACGTGTTAAGGGATATGAGACTTGAAATCCCGTATTTTAAGATAGAGTCGCCACCCAGTTTAGCTCTACCAGGAATATGGGTACGATATTCCCTCCAAGTGGTTAGACCATACCTTAAAACAGAGATTCCATGTCCGGATGATGTTGCTTACTTTTCAATTTTTAAATCAAGGAATTTACATTTTAATAAATGAGCCTTTAGTTCTTATGCAATTTAAATCCGGTTATTATTTGGAGTTTTCGGTTTATATGCCATACATCACACGAAAAGCGGTAAATAGACAAAGCAAGAAAATGAAATTATTACAAGGCTTTACAAATATCTATACATTTTTCTAATGCGAGAAAATAAATAAAGTGATAAATAAATAAACGGGTGGAACTGGGATTTAACCGAGTTTACCAACTCGGATCCGACTCCAAACAAGGCAAAATATGTACGGATAGCCATAAATAAATGCAAAAATAAATAAACGCGCGAAATAAAGCAATTCAAAAGATAAAAGCATATATTTGGATTTTTCGGTACTAAAAACACAATTACCGAGCGTTTAGATGAGCATCTACATAACCTAATAATCAATAAAATAAACTAAACAACTTAAAATAAATAAAGAAAATTACAGAAACTATTTTGGGATTTTTAGTTGTTGTAAAAAGATTTATTTAGATTTATTAGGTGAAAAAGCCATTTTTTAAGCCATTAAATGAAGATTTAACCAATTAAATAATTAATAAAATCTAAAACAGATTAAAAATTAATTTAAAATCTAAAACAGATTATCTAAAATTTTTCGGAAATTTTTCGGGTAGAAATCGGGGTAAAAAATGCAAGAAAATGATAAAAAAAGGACAAAAAAACACAAAACAAGGGCTTTTTGGCATTTTCACCAATCCAGATCCTGTAGTAAGACTTGAGATGCTGCAGTGGTAGCCTGAGATGCTGCAGTTGCAGTATCTTAAGCTACGTCGGAGCATCTCACAACCCACCGGAGCATCTAGCTTGGGAAACGTCAAAAAGTCCGAAAAAAATTAAGAATAGCTAAATAATGAACAATATTGAATAAAAAGTAGATTGCAACGCAGTTTTGTTACCTAGAGGCCGCGAATCTAGGTTTTGAGACTCAAACCGGTCATTTGACGAGCTTTGTGTCGAAATCCGACGAAACAATGACGAAAATAGCGACGAACTTAGAAAAGAATTTAGTGATTTTTGAGGAAAAGTCTCTAAATCCTATTTAAGCTCATTTTAACTTAAGATGTCTAATTAATTTTAGTGATTAAGTTAAAAGATCAAGCTAATTAACCCTTAAGAATTTGGATTAACCAGATTTCTCAAATTTTAAATGCCTTTCTCTCTCTAAAGCCTAAGGATTTCTGTATGTTTAATTCAGTCTTTAATTTGGCAAAAAGTCCTTCAATTAATGATTTAATGGATTTATATAGACCTAACTCACCAAATAACCCAATTAGTCCCTGGAAATGCCAAGATTCTTGGAAAAATTGGGAAAACTCGAATTCAAAGAGAGAAAGACGGACCGGCGATAGACAGACAAAGCTCGCATAGCGTCTGGGGGCAAGTCGCTGCAACAGCGAGACGCCGCGCCCCTCCGTGAGACGCTGCAACAAGGCGCGGTGGCACATCTCGGCGATGTGGCCACTCCGTGGCAACACGCAGCAGGGATTTTTTTCTTTCTTTTTTTATATTATTTTTTATATTATATTTTTGTTTTTTTTATTTTACATTTCAAAGCGCCTATTTAAATAAACCGGTTACAGGGAACCAATCGGCTAAAATCCCAACATCGTCACGATAATACTTGCCAAATGCAATTCGACTCCGAAATAATAGAATAACAAGCCACATATTAGGTCCGAGCAAAATGTCATCATCATTCCGTGGGTCACCGAAAAGGTCGTGCTCACACTTGGCCTAATGTAAAATAGATATCATCATCCGAACTTGGAATCTCTATTTTAAGGTACAGTCTAACCACCCGGTGGGAATATCATACCCAAATTCCCAGTGGAGCTTAACCGGGTGGCGACTCTACTTTAAAATATGGGATTTCAAGTCTCGTATCCCTTAACTTGCAAACTGGACTTAAATTCCACGTCAACATCAATTTTATCAATCCATTTTTTATCACTCTAAATGAGGATCAATCCCTCGGCTCGCTTCACAATACTCATTTATTTCCCCTCGTGCTATGCATCTCACGCGATCCTTGCGGGTAAAAGGTCATCCGCTCACAGTGGCGACTCTGCTCGGGACCTATTTCTTTAAACTTGAACTTAAAATTTTCTATAAGTTTAAAGGATTTTGATGATGTACTGAAATCATTGGCCAAATTGAAACTTCATTCTTTTTTATAATGTTTTATCCTTACACGTGTAGATAGTTTGGTAATATTAGGTCTCCTATTTTACCCTAGAAGCTCGTGAAAGTATCACTCATGCCCTGTTTGGAATTGATGATGCCTAGTGGGTGGATCACCCATTTTAACTAACATGTAAACTCCTGCGATCACACCTATTTGGGGAGTGGTAGAGTAATGTGGAATCAAGGTAAATGAGAACCTTCTACATCAGCAACCTTATACCAAAGCCGCGCTAGAAAAAGCCTTAGCAATTCATCCCTGAAAATAATTGGGACGCATTTCTTTCGCCATTACCGGTGAAGAGGCCAAACTCCATCCTTCCAAAGAGGTGCTACGCGGGAGTCATAAGGTCGAAACAGGGATGCTTTATGCGCTATATCCTACATGCTCATGCATCAACCATGCATTGGCTTCAAGGGCCAAAAACTCAATCAACTTACCCTTACCGATCTCCATTTGTGGAAGAGGTTTAGCAACATCTGTAGGACTTCTTTTATACCCTCGTTGAGTCATGACATATCACTATACGTGATGAGGAGTACGAACGTCCCACATATGTTAGAGGGATAAGCCGTCACATCATCGCTAACCACATCTATGTGCAGCCATACATATCATGTATCGCTTCCCGAAACCAAAAATCATGCATACCATCCATACCATTGATAACCCACTCATGGTCTAACCTTCGATTCATGATCCAAATAGTCTTTCTTCCAATCCAAACACTGGCAACAAGCCATGTCTCTTCATGATGATGACACTGCCCTGCCCAAGGAATAAACCCGTCCTACCCCTACCTCGGGAATAGCTCCTCCACCATCTCATGGCTCTGAAATTACCGCCGCCATCATCTAGTTTCTAAGCTCAGATTAATTCCAAAACATCATTCCAGAACTAATTCAAACGGCTGTACAGACATCCGTCAAGCAAGCCCTAGAAAACTAAAACTTCGACCAGGTCGCGCAATCTCCGGGCGTGACACCCACAGCTGTGACTACCCTGCAATAGTCATCTATCCCCTAAGCCAACGACTAGGTCATGCAATCTCTAGGTATGACACCGTAGGATAAGACACTTTTGTAGTCACCGATGTTTACTTACCACAGGTAAAGGGAAGGAACCCAGAATCCAGTCCCTCTGTCATTCTCTAGCATCTTGCCTCCGACGTTGGTCACTCCATTGCAATTTATGCTATCCACAGCCCCGACACCTCCTTAGTATGACCAGGTCATGCAAACCCCGGGCATGACACCTAAAGTTGAGATCCTCTTGCATTAGTTGATAACAGCTAGTTATGATCAGAAAGAGCAGGTTTCCAAGAACTTTAGCATGCGCTCATTGACTGCCAATGGTATAACAAGCACATCTTCCTTCCGGGCCGGGATGGGCAAAGAGGCCTCTCAAAAGCCAACCTCAACTGCCACTACCCAGCCGAGTAGCAATCTCGTAGGTAGCATAAGCCCATGGATTTTACCTCTCAATGCAATATTTGCCGAGTTAAGAAAGGACGGTCTTCTTAAATCTCTCCATGAGTACAAACCTCCTATGAGAGATGAGAGGAAAAACTTTTGTAGAGATTATGTCTTGCTAGGTCACCACACCAATGAGTGTAAGACTCTAATCAATGCCATATAATGTTTAGTAAGAGATAAGAAGTTTGTAGAACCCGAAAGGGTGCACGGTAATGCAAATTCCCCCTACTGAAATAAGGGAATGGACCGCAGGAACTCATCAAGGCCATATGTTCCAAAGGCAAAGGAAAGTTATGCTCCCACAACGAAGATGAGGAGTCAAATGATGAAGATGCCAAGGAAGTTATAGCCACGATGATCAAATCCATGATAGTTTTGGCGAAGAAACACAGAAAAAGCAAAGCAAAGAACCCAATGGTCAAGGCCATTAGGCAGTTTGCCGAGGTCCTCATCGGGGAGTCAAGCCAAATAGAGGACATCTCGCCAACCACCGAGCAGAATGAGACTCAGGCTTCTGAACAGGATGATACGCCAGTAGAACCTGCCAAGGTGATCATACCTCCAATATTAGCAATGAAGAACCTCCGCCTATGGAGGATGGCAATCCTAATATGTAATCTTTATATTTCTGTTTGAATGATGTTATATTTGTAACTTTCGGCTCCATGAGCAAACTTCTATTTTGTTACTTATTTTATGTTTTGACCATTTGATTCACGCATTCATATGGACATACACATGATGCTTCTAGTATTCGAGATACTTTACTGTATGAAATTAATTCAAGTACAAATGGAATCTCCCGAGTGGTAATCATTTCCAATAATTTAACTCCTGTCAAACACATGTGAGATAATAAAAGTGCTTAAATTCTGAGATAACAGTTTTGCTTGGTCATACTCATAAGATAGGCCTAAGATCAATAGTCAGATTGACGAACATCACGGGTCTCTTCCAGAACTAACTCAGCAACCTCACAACTGTGCACCTTCAAGCTACTTAAGAAGTGTCAACTGGTTCCTTGAAATGAAAAAATCACGGCATACATTTTCGCCCACCCATCCCCTTTCCCTTATCAACCCTTGTACAATCCTTCTCTGCTCATTGGCCACCCTTGGCGTGGGGGCATATGTGATTGGTGAACCCTGACCACCATCAATTAAATACCATAGCCAAATCTTACACTAATGTCATTGTAAGAAAATGACCAAACTCATAGAGAAACACAGCTTCACCCAACACTAATTAACCCGCCATAAGTACCTTAAGAAACCGAATATGAATGGATCCAGGAAGAATCTGAATGGACTCAGGCAGAATTTAAAGTAACCAAATATGATGGATGAACAAAGGTTGAGGACCTTAGACAAAGTCCAAATGTACCAGTAGTGCATGACTTGAATCCACCATAGCCAGGAGAAACACCAGAAGTTTCCCCTAAAATCCGGAGATCTAGTCCTAAACAGTGGAAACCCTCCACCACCGGTGCAAGGGGCAAATTCAGGCCTAACCAGGGAGGACCATACAAACCACATACTAAAGGAGCAATTAGAACAACAAGCTAACAACTCAAGAAGGTGCTTTTCAAGCACCAAAACTCCCACAAACAAAACTCCTTGTAATGTAGCCAACCGAAACTGAGGTAAGGCTACCCGATGTTGCTTTGAAGGTCAGAATGAATGGACACTAAGATCCTTGGACAATCTGCAAAGGTGTCGATGAGCACACAATAGCAAGTCATATACCTAATACCCTCGCCAAAAGTCGTGGACCTGGCATTGAGGCATATGGAATTTTCTAACACCGACATTGAGGAGAAGTTCATATCAAGTTGCGAAAACCATCATGTGGCTAAAAATGGTACCGAATGAATGAGGTGATCAAGATCATAAGCATGGATAAGAGCGAGTTCATCAACTTGATTGGCCGAGATAGGCTTAAGCGTTATCATATCCAAATAAAAGAAATAAATCAGAAAATAGCACAACACAAAAAATATATAATAAATCACCCACCTTTCAAACTTCTACTTATTATCAAAAATTAGGGTGACACCCGAAAGTTGGTATTCTACAAACTAGCCATGCAAAAATTAGGGTATCCCTTCTCAAAATCGCCCGCTGAACTAAAAACCCGAAAAGGGCGGTTCAAGCAAAATTAGGGCACGAGAGAAAATAGTGAGATGTTAACTTAAAAATTTGTAAAGACTGGTTAACACTAGGAGTTTGAGTAATTGAAATGATTGCCAACATCTTATACTCAAATTAAATTCATTCAATAAAAGTAATTTTTGTACAAAAACCTCTATGCTTGTGATTGTATGAATGCCTGGCAACCAATTGGTGAAACACTACAAGCTAACTTAATAGAGGTACTCAGAGCTCCTCAGCAATTCAATTCAAAAAGATAATAAATTCGGATAGACTGAAAACATCCAGGTCTATGAAAAAGTCAGAATAAGTCTGCTGGATTGAAAACCCAAAAAGGGCGGCCCAGGTAAAAGTTAAGACAATGCTTGATAGATTGAAAACCCCTAGGGGTAGTCTATGCAAAAGTTAGAGTCAAAAGAGACAAAAAGAAAATAAAAAAAAAAAAGAAAAGTCCAAATCCATAAATTTGGATCTGATGCCACTGGAGGAATGAATCAAACCACCGGCGACATGAGCCATGCCGGCGATGGCATGGCACTCTTTCCCTGCAAATTTTAGGCTTGTTTTGGCCATTTCAAGCCCATCCGTAACCTGTGATAATCCCTATGACCTATTCAAATCAAACATCCTTTTTTATTCAAACCCAAGGCCCGAAGGCGCAAATATTCCGGACATCCAAGCCTAAGCCTAAACAAATCAAATCCAAATCACCCAAAGTCAAAACCATAAATCGAAACACCAGTTCAAAACACCCAAACCACAAACCAAGTCCCCAATGTAATAGAGGTAACAAATTGAACAAGAAAGGAATAAAATCTAAGACTGTTCGCCTCCATCAGTCGGATGAGGTGAAAACTCTGTGCCGTCCACAACATAGTGGTTAAAAACAACCTCATCCCCCTCCTCCATCCTACCCTCAGTCAATGAAAGGCTCTATGAACTCGCGGGCTTAGCAGTGGGGCGTCGATCGACTGCCTTCTAGCTTCAGGTTGAAATGTACGGTCCATATTGAGTTTGCTCCTCCTTTCTTGTATGATAGCGTCCAGCTACTTCTCTAAATCAACGACATAGCGCCTGAGTTCTTGGTTTGTAGCCACTTTATTTCGGTACATTGCCTGGGCCCGATCAACATTAGATAGAGACATCACCCTGAATTCCTGAAAATGATAACTGCATCATTCATAACATTCATACATGCACTTTTTACTATTAAAACATCATTTGAACACGTAGGCACCTTAGCATACAAAGTCTGATAAACTAGGGTATCTCTAAAGGCAAAGGCGTTCCCCGCTATCCGCTTTGCTTCCCCGTATGTAACCTGTAAGATCCAAAAAGGAGCAATCAAGTGAATTATCTTGAATAGAAGGATCGCATGAGTGTTCTTAGGAAGCTTACGTATGAGGTTCTGGGAGGTGCAAATTCCAGCGAGTGGGTGCTCGGAGAAATCTATCTAATCCGAAAGTCACCAGTAGGGCCTAAAAGCATAAAGGATTTCTCCAAGGTTATCGAGAGGCACCTTGGCTCTATATCTGTGCCACTGTATCCACCCCAATCTCGTACCTCGATCAACTTAGGCCTGATCCTCTTCTTAGAAGGTGCCTGAAAACACAACAAAAGCAAAAGCAGATATAAGCATCAATGATAAATCAAAAAGAAATATATGGAAAGATTGCAATGTTTACCTGAGAGGAATAATATCCCTCATGAACCGATATCTCCTTAGTACCACCACTGCCATTGTCATCATCCTCTTCATCCCCCTCGCTACTCTCACCATTACTAACCACCTCACCAGGGGCCCTTGGTTCCCTTTTCTTATTATAGAATGCAATTGTGTCATCCGAGTGAATACAGAGGCAAAGAGAAAGCAGCTGGCCCATAAAGTCACCATAGACACCGAGGACGCTCACAACCACCTGACCATTTCCCTTAATAAAGTCAGCCTTATCGGCCTCTTCAGTAATGGTGAAGTGTGGCCACCATAAGCCCGTCAAGGGAGCCGAAGGCAAAGGCCTAACAAGGGGTAAGACATTCCCCCACCTGCGCACTCTCTCACCTAAGTACCACTTCAGAGTCAAGGGGCACTCGATCATAAATCGGCTAGCATCCATATCCTCCCTCACTTTATGAACAACCACCAAGTTAGACACTTTCTCGAGAGGGTCCCTTTTCACCTACACAAACCGACTAGAATAACTAATGTAAGTACAGTCAATGACATACATTTATACTAACAGTTTGTTCAAATTTTAGACAAGATCAAAAGACTGCTTACTGCACCTATTTTCAAAAATCGCAACACTTCCTTATAAATAGTCTTCCACCTACAGAAGCCCCCGATGCTCCCACACTAGAGAGCAAGAAAGTAAGCATTGGCTGGTACCTTTGTTAAGAAGGCCACTGCATGAAGGATCTCATGCTCAAAAGCCCATGCCTGTACAACCAAAAAGTTCGTTAGTTCAAGTTGGTAAAGAAATAAATCAAAGGGTCAAAAAGGCTAAGACTGCTAAAAAAGTGAAAACGACGAGATAACGCCATACCTGAACGAGTAGATGGCCCAATCGAAGGACCTTATCCTTCTTCCTAGCTCTGATGTCCAATCCATGGTATATCTGGATAAGAATGGCTCTCGGTTAATTTTTTTATCTTGGATCATCACTATATCCTCGATCACCAAAATCAGTCCGTAATTCACCTTACTAGTAGAGACTAGAAAGAAAAGCACAATTAGCAGTGAAATGATAAAGGAACGGATGCAGGCCTCCTATATAGCTCGGAGACCACCTTTTTCTTCTTCCAAAACTTGCTCAGCTCCCTGTATGACAAGCGCCTTCACTTGGGCTTGACCCCAAAAGGCTCAGTCATCCATTTCACCACGGGTCCCTGGATATGGTGCTTCACCATATAAACATCAAAGTGAATGACCTCGACAGTCTAAGGCAGCCCGGTTATAGCCACAATATCTGATGAGGTAATTATAATCTCACCAATTGAAAGATGGAATGTGTGGGTGGTTTCTGACCACCACTCAGTCAGTGCCGTGAGAGCTGATTGCGATAGTTTGGGCATCATGATAGGTAAAATCTGGGCTAGAGCCCTAAAACCCGTTGCATCAATGGTGGCTTGAAGTGCGGGGTCATGCTTATTTATCACCCTCCACCACTTGCTGATGGTTCCTATTCCCCCGGTACACATGACAGAATGGGGTTGTAAAAAGACAAGGAAACCAGAAATAATTAGATAAGTCTGTAGTTTATTCTCACTTCCTTTTAACTGTTGGAAAGCTGCTGATGCCGCTACTACAAATATAAGCGATATGGGAAAAGTCCAGGCCTTTCTACAAGGCCCGATGCCGCTGGTGGCATCACTCATGTCGCCGACGACATCAATCCCTACAGGCAGAACTCAGTTTTGCCCCAAAATCAAATCATATCACACCAAATCACCAAATAATGCAATTAATCAAAATAGAAGCATAAAATCAAGTCAAAATAGCCCTATAGCATGCATTATGAAGTTTATACGCCCCTATTTTCAAATCTTAAGAATGTTGAGTTTTTACAATCGAAATCACAAAAATCAAAACAAAATTATTGAGTTTTTATAGGATCACCTGGGTGTGGGAGAGATGATCTTCTTTTTTCAGGAAGAGATTGGTAAGGGGTGTGTTTATTTTATAGCCATACATGCTCTCAGATTCCTTTATGCCATAACCAATTCAAGCTAAGCAAATTTTCAGTCCCGGGATAGAGGAATCGAGCAAATCATCCTTAGCCTTAGCAGTCGACTTACCTTTAAGAGCCTTGGAAATTCTCTTCATGATGAAAGTGAAAAAAATATCAAAGGAGAATCCGGTTTGAAAGAGAGGAAGAGAGAAGAATTTTAAACACTATTCTAAAATAAGGAAAGAGGTGTCTTAATTCAGAATAAACACCCATGCAAAATTCGAGGATTTTAACTAATCTGAAACTGCCAAATTTATGCCACCGATGGCATCACTTTACACCTCTGGCGATATCACTCATCTTACCGGTGACATCAACTTATCCAATTCAAATTTCAAACTCCTTTGACTGGTCAAAGCTGCTACATGGCAACTCATACCGCCGGCAACATCAACCAAATCACCAGCGACATCACTTTATACCGCCGGCGATATCAAATCCCCAGGGGCATTGTAGTTGCCTTTTCAACAGTCCAACGGGATCCTAACTCAAAAACTCAACATTCTAGGACTTTTAAAACTCTTGCACTTTAATTATTACAATTTTACTATTGATCGAAGGGGCAAAAATATTTTTATTTCACAAAATCGATCAAGCAGTAAAAACATCATTCAAAATCTGTCTAATCTTGTTTCTCATACAACTTCTTATAGTTATAACCACAACCGTAAAAAAAATATACTCATTCCCTAGGCCACCACGTGAAACATTATCGGAGATTATGGAATGATCCTGTACATTCTACTCTTCAAGTTCACCTTCTTTATGCCAACCGGAGATTACGGTATGAACCTATACATACCAATCATTGGGTTCATCCCCTGGAACATTATTGGAGATTATAGAATGACCCTGTATGTTCTCCTCTTCAAGTTCACCCCCTGTACGCCAACCAGAGATTACGGCATGACCATATACATACCAATCTTTGGGTTCATCCCTTGGAACATCAATTGAGATTATTGAATGACCCTATACATTCTGCTCTTCAAGTTCACCCCCTGTACACCAAGTGATGATTATGGCATGACCCTGTACATACCGTTCCTGGGGCTCATCCCCTGGAACATCATTAAAGATTATGGAATGACCTTGTACATTCTACTCTTCAAGTTCACCCCGTATATGCTAACTGGAGATTATGACATGACCCTGTACATACCGATCTTCAGGTTCATCCCCTGGAATATCAATGGAGATTATAGAATGACCCTATATGTTCTACTCTTCAAGTCCACCCCTTGTAAACCAACTAGATATTATGGCATGACCCTGTACATATCAATCTTTGGGTTTATCCCCTGGAACATCATTAGAGATTATGGAATGACCCTATACATTCTACTCTTTAAGTTCACCCCTTGTATGCCAACCGGAGATTACGGTATGACCCTATACATACCGATCTTCAGGTTCATCCCTCAAAACATCATTGAAGATTATGGAATGACCCTATACATTCTGCTCTTCAAGTTTACTCCCTGTACATCAACTGAAGGTTTTGACATGACCCTGTACATGCTACCCTTTGGGTACAACTGCCATCAACAAAGCCTAAGCCCAACCAAGGGGTAACCAAATCCTCTAAGCCCAAGCCCGACCAAGGGGCAACCAAATCCTTAAAGCCCAAGCTCAACTAAGGGGCCACCAAATCTACAATGCTCAAGCCCAACCAAGGAGCAACCAAATCTTCAAAGCTCAAGTCTGACCAAGGGGCAAACAAATCTACAAAGCCCAAGCCTAACCAAGGGGCCAACCAATCATCCGTTAGGTACAATTCCTAACCCTTTCTCTTTCATGCGATCATACTGACATGTGGCTTTCTTTCTTTGGTGGAGCAAGATCTACTTCCATACCCTGAACTAAATTAACCCCTAAATTGGCTTGGCTGATCAGATCAAAGACTGAGTTGGAAGGGAGACCGGAACCGATAACTAGAACTGAATTAGTACTCCCTAGCTCACCAATAAGTAGATTAAGGATTGCGCCTTTGAGTAAGCCAGACTAGATCATTCCCACCTTATTCCTAAAATTTGGCAAGGGGTTATTCATGGTGCTTGGGAATTTTTCTGGTTCAGCAATCTTTCCTTTACTAATAAGACATTGAATAGCTGAACGCAAGCTCTTACAGTTATTGGTTTGGTATCCCACCTGAACATGGTAATTACAGAAATTGTTCTTGTCCTTGGGTTTGGGAGGCTTATTCTCCTGAAGGAACTGGATATTACCTGCTTCCCTTAAGCGCTTCAAGATAATCCGGCGGGGGAGCTTGTACAGATAATTGAGGAAAAATGGAGGACGAGGAGGCTGGACTATGGCAACTGCTGGGGCTATAATAGGGGTTTGAGAAACTACCTAAACTATAGCTGGGGCTTTGGGTTTAGTAGGCACCGAAGTTGCGGGCTGAGTATCATTATTCTTTCTGAACTAGAGCTTTCCTACCTTATTTTATCTCTCACGCTCAAGCTCGCGCTTAATTTTCTTAGCTTTCTTATAAAACACCTTATAGAATAGAAAGGAGTCAGTTGCCATCTTCTTTCAGAGAACTGGAAGTGCTCCTTTTAATAGCTTAATAATCACCTCCTCTAGGCTGATCTTAGATTTCATCAGAACTTGAGTCGCATCTAGCAGTTAAAATACTGCTTAAAGGTCTCATTAGGTGATTAGAGGACTCTCTCAAGGTGCTGGAGGGTTAGGGTTAGGGTTAGGGAAGCCATAATGTTCAATCAAAGCTTCTGAGAGAATTTTCCAATTAGTGACGATGTGATTGGGCAAGGTATGGTACCATTCAAGAGCAGGACCCCGAAGAGAGCATGGAAATAACTCGGCAAGAATTTTATCACTTAATTTCTTTACACACATTATAGATCATACACAATAGTGTGAGAAGCAAGGGTGCCAGACCTGTCATAATGTGCCATACTAGGCATGGTGAAATTGTCGGAGACCCAATCCTTACCTCGCTCGGGTTCCTTACCTTGGCTTGAGTTGGCATTCATCATCTGATAGATATAGGCTTGAATCTCAGGTGTCATGCCCGAAGGTTATATGACCAGATCATTGATCAACTACCGGGTGAGAGCTTCGGCCTCTGGTGTCACGCCCGGAGAATACGTGACCTGGTCATTGGTCTTGGAGGCCATCATCTAATGCAAAAAGCTACTACTTTAGGTGTCACGCCCAGAGGTTGCGTGACTCGATATAGGTGGAGATGGTAGAGGTATATCCAAGCAAGGATGAGCAATCAGTTGGCTACTAAAAGGATTATGGGGATAAGTAGTGCCCTAAGGAGTTACAACAAATTGAGGAGGAGTAAAGCATGGCGGAGGCTGGGCTAATCCGCTAGAGGAAGTCAGATGAGTAAACACAGGAGGAACTAAGCTTTTAGCTAAAGACCTCGAATTATAAGGAATAATAGACGGGGTTGTCAAAGTTTATAGAAAAGTGGAAGCTTGCCCAAATTAGAACGAGCTTAACATAGGCTGAGTCGAGGGTGTTGGTTAGAAAATAGGAAGAGCTGATCTTGCCCCTACCGTGAGCTTGTATATCAAATTCAGAGACCCGGTCCGAGTTCTTATCCTAAAGGGCTTGCTTGATGGCAGCCTAAATAGTGGCTTGCATAGAGGCTTGGAATGCTTCTAAATTCAGAAACTAAGACATAGCACTAGTGAAGTTAAAACAGGGAGGTGGCTGAGATGCTACTCCTAATGTGAGACTAGGGGCTACTTGATCCTCTGGTGGAGGAGGGTTTCCATCATTGTTTGGGAAAGACAAGGCTGGCTAAGAGGAATTCTAACCTAACTAAATTTGCTCTGAATTTGACTTCCCCCTGGAATCAGTATACGGAACACATTAAACTTTTATGGTGACTACCAGGGTGAGAGAACGATGAATCAGACGGTGCTCAGGCCTCCTCTAAATCTGGGTATGATAATAACTTTACCTCCACCTAGCTGAACTAGTAGGTAGCAGATCAGATCATGCATGGATTGTGTGATGCCATCGATGGGGTGGATGATCTTTGACTAATAACTTATGCGTGACATGTATGGCTGCATATAGACCTGGTTAGCAATGATGTGGTGACTTATCCCTCTAAATGTGGAATGTTCGTACCCCTCGTCATGTATAATGATATGTCGTAACTCAACGGGGGTATAAAATAAGTCCTACGGATGTTGCTAAACCTCTTCCATGAATGGAGATTAGTAAGGGTAAGTTGATTGATTTTTGGCCCTCAAGGCCAATGCATGGATATTGCATGAGCATACAATACATAGCACATGAAACATCCCTCTTCCAACTTTATGACTCCCGTGTAACGCCTCTTTAAAAAGATGGAGGTTAACTTCTTTGCCAAAAATGGTGAAGAAGGGCATCCCATTTATTTTTAATATTTTAGTAGTCTTAAAGGAATGAAGTGCTAGGGCTTTTCTAGTACGGCTTTGGTATATGGTTGTTGATGTTGAAGGTTCTCGTTTACCTTGATTCCATGTTACTCAACAACTCCCCAAATAGGTGTGATTATAGGAGTTCACATGTTGGTTGAAATGAGTGATCCACCCCTAGGCATCCTCAATTCCAAATAGGGCATGAGTGATACTTTCGTGAGCTTCTCAGGTAAAATGGGGCATTGTAATATTACCGAACTATCTACACGCCTAAGGATAAAATGTTATAAAAAAGAATGAAGTTTTAATTTGGCCAATAATTTCAATACATCATCTGAATCTTTTAAACGTATTGAAAATTTTAAGTTCAAGTTTAAAGAGATCAGTCCCGAGCAGAATTGCCACTATGAGCAGACGATATTTTGGATGGGCAGCGAGGCCGGGCTAGTGGATCGGTCTCTTGAAAATAATGGTGTGATGGTGATTATAAAAATAGTTTTGCATATTTTAATGTTCAAAAGATATGAGATCAAAATCACGTACTTAAAATAGAGTCGCCACCCGATTCTGCTCAATCAGGAAATTTTGGTGCGATTTTCCCATCGGGTGGTAGACCATACCTTAAGTAGAGATCCGAGTTTGGATGATGTTATATATTTTACATTGGATGAGTTAAAAAGATTTCATTCTTTCTTAATCGGTTTTAATCCACCCTATTTATTTTGTTTTCAGTTTATATATTGTTAGAGCGTTATCAAGTATTCAAAGCAGTAAATAAATTATTACAATTATCAAACAAATAAATACGGAAATTAAAAGAATAATTAAATGGCTTTTCAAATCCTTTACATTTGTCTATACAATAAATAAAATACCCGAAGGCCTAGCAATCATCTATCCTAACTCTACCTGCATAAAATGGTTAGCACAAATATGGCATGTTGTAAGAGGTATATCACTGTAAGCACGGGATTTGACAGTCCCTCTGGCGAGATGATGATGACGTATGCCCGATTTTATTCCTCATAATAAAAATTCATTTTTGGGATTTTTATTATCGATATAAAATTCTCTACGAATTTTATTATTGAAAAAATTTATTTCGGCATCTCCATGACCCTGTACATACCAATCTTTGGGTTCATCCCCTAGAACATCATTGGAGATTATGGAATGACCCTGTACATTCTGCTCTTCAAGTTCACACCCTGTGCACCAACCGGAGATTACGACATGAGCCTGTACATACCGATCTTCGGGTTCATCCCGTGGAACATTAATAGAGATTATAGAATGACCCTAGACTCTACCTGGTAGCTCGACCTCAGCACGGGGCTCTGCCCCTAGACCTCGTTTGAGGTGCTACCCTAGAACCCCTCGAGGAGCTATCGCCCCTTGACCCCATCGAGGGCGCTGCCCCTCGACCTCGCCAAGGGCGCTGTTCCTTGGACCCTATGAGGGGCTGCCACCCCCCGACCCTGCTACTGGGGGTGCCTTTATGAGTGATATACCCTATATATGTGCTGTATCTATGCTAACCATTTTATGCAGGTAGATTTGGGTTAGATGTATGTTAGGACTTCAGGTATTTTATTTATTGTATAGAAAAATGTATAGGATTCAAAAGCCTTGTAATAATTGTAATTTTCACATTTATTTTTGGATAACTATAATAATTATATATTTACCGCTTAGAATGCTAGATAAACGCAAAAACAACATATAAATCAAAAACATAATAAATATGGTCGATTAAGAAAGAATGAAATTTTTTAACTTGGCCTAATGTAAAATAGATAACATCATCCGAACTTGGAATCTCTATTTTAAGGTACGATCTAACCACCCGGTGGGAATATCGAACCCAAATTTTCGGTGGAGCTTAACCGGGTAGCGACTCTACTTTAAAATCTGGGATTTCAAGTCTTGTATCCCTTACATGCAAACTGGACTTAAATTCAATGTCAACATCAATTTTTCATTCCATCTTTTTATCATGTAAAAAAGAGGATCAATCCCTCGGCTCGCTTGATAGCGATCGTTTATTTCCCCTTGTGCTACACATCTCACGCGGTCCTTATGGGAAAAAGGTCGTCCGCTCACAATCAAGTAACATGTACAGTTAGTAGACCAAACAAGACTTGAGTTAGCGTGAACATGGTATATTTATTTTACAATTTATGGAGCCCGGTTGGATGCTAAAAATGGGGTTTGAACGGCATTTGCGGTAAAATTCTGTTTTATCCATATTTTAGACTCGATTATTATTGTAATCGGATTATTAGAGAAAATGCAACATGTTATGGGGCGAGGTCTATTTTCAGGGGGTTCTGGACCCCGTCATCGTACTGTACATCCTAGCTTTGGAAATTAAACTAGGTCAAAAATAAAAACGAAAATAAACAAGCTGTCCAGAACCCTATACCGCCGGCGGTATGAAAGAAGCCGCCGACGACATCATTGATGCTTCTGGTGATTTCATTTATATAGCCAGGCTGTATGACATTCTAGATACCATAAAGAAAGGGTCCTACTATGAGCGGATGACTTATTCCCAACCCTTAAGGGTGTGGTGAAAAATAAGCATAGCAAAGTGAGCCGGAAGGATTGATCCTCATTTTAGCGTGATGAAAAGATAGACTGATAAAAATGATGTTGATGTTAAATTTTAGCCCAATTTAGGTGTTAAGAGACACAAGACCCGGAATCCCGTGTTTTGAGATAGAATCGCCACCCGGTTTAGCTATAGCAGGAAATCGGGTATGATATTTTCACCGGGTGGTTGGACCGTACGTTAAAACAGAGATTCCGAGTTTGGATGATGTTGCCTATTCTTCATTTATTAAATCAAAATGTTTACATTTTAATAAACGCGACTTTAGTTCTTATGCGATTTAAATCCAATTATTGTTTAGAATTTTTGGTTTATATAGCCATACATCACACAAAAGCAGTAAGTAAAGCAATAAACTTAATTATTATATGGCTTTACAAATACCTATACATTTTTCTAATGCGGAAAAATAAATAAAGCAGATAAATAAATAAAAGGGCAAAACTGGGTCCTAACTAAGCTTACCAAATCGGACTCGGCTCAAAACGAGGCAAAATAAACACTGATAACCACAAATAATGCAAAAATAAAATCCGATAACTAAAGGCAGCAAGGGAAAATAACATATTTTTAAATTTTTCAGGACTAGAACACAATTATTTGGGCATTTAAACGAGCATCTGAATAACCTAATAATTAATAAAATAAGCTAGACAACCCAAGAAAATAAAGGGAATAACAGAAAATATTTATAGTGATTTTTAATTGTTATAAAAAAGATTCATTTTGATTTATTTGGAAAAAACCCATATTTAAACCACCAAAATTAACATTAAACTAATTGCGTAATTAATAAAACCCAAAAATTTATTAGAGATTATTTAAAAATAACTACAGATTATATAAAGTTTTTTGGAAACTTTTAGGGTAAAAAATAGGGTAAAAACGCAAGAAAATGATAAAAAAAAGGCTAAAAATACAAAATAGGGACTTTTTGGCGTTTTTACCAGTCCAAATGCTAGAGCTGCGCCTGAGATGCTATACTGGCAGCCCTAGATGCTGCTGTTGCAGCATCTCAAGCTATGTTGTAGCATCTCAAGGTCCACTGGAGCATCTGGCCCGAAAAAATGTCAAAAACCCTAAAATCGGTATTTTTATCCCTGAAAATTCAAGGTCACCAAAATTTTAAGTCGATTCCCACAATTTTTTAGTAGATCTGGACTTAAAATGACGAAATAACTTTGATTTCCAGGTTTTGGGATAAAAGACGGATCCAAAAATACCGATGAAGATACTTGTAAAAATCCCGAAAATAAAGTGAAAAGAACAACAAAGCCCAACCAAGGGCAGCAAGACAAGATAACAAAATAATTAAAAGAGATTGGAACTCAGTTTTGTTACCTAGAGGCCGCGAATCCATGTTTTGAGACTCGAACCGGTCGTTTGGCAAGCTTTGTGACGAATTTGTGACGAAATCTGACGAAACAACAATGAAAATAGTGACGAACTTAGTGACAAAATTTAGTGATTTTGTGAGAAAAAGTCTCTCAATCCTATTTAAGCTCATTTTAACCTATGATTTGTAATTGTTTTTAACGATTAAGCTAAAATATTAAGCTAAATAATCTTTAAGAATTCGGAATGATCAATTTTCTGAAGTTTTATATAGCATTCTCTCTCTAAAACCTAAGAGATTCTAAATGAGAAATTAAGTTTTCAATTTGGCAAAAAGTCCTGAATTAGGTGATTTATTGGGTTTATATAGTCCTTACTCACTCCAAATAACTCAATTTGTCTCTAGAAATCTAAAGATTCCCGAAAAAATACAAATTCTCTGAAATTAGGAAGAGAAAGATGAAGCGGGGACCAATTTTAAAAGCCCGCGCAGCGTCCTGGAGTGAGATGCTACAACGGTAGCAACTCACCGCTCACCTACACGGTGAGACGCTACCGTGCACACGAGCACGCCTTGTCTTGGCGACGTGGCCACTTTGCGGCCACGCCCTATCGAGACGCGAGGGGGCGCGGTGAGACGTGCACAGGGGCACGTCTCGCCGCTCCCCATGATGTCTTGAGATGATGCCGGAGTGTCTCGCCGCCCCGGCAGCTATGATGAGGGGGATGAAGGAAATTTTATTTTATTTTATATATTTTATATATTTTTATATTTTTATGTTTTTATGTTTTTTATAATTTAATGCACCTATTTTAATTAACCGGTTAAAGGAAACAACGCTATTAAAATCTTAACTTCATCACGAGAATACTTGCCAAATGCAATTCGACTCTAAAATAATAGAACAATAGGCCGAATATTAGGTCAGAGAAAAACATCATCATCGTTTTGCGGGTCACCAAAATGCCGGTGCTCACAGGCTGCCCCTCGTGAGATTATCATTTGACGGGTCAAATGTAATTTCACTAAAGACCAAGGGATAGGAGGTTATACCTGCGATAAAGGAACCTTAAGTTGGTTGTTTGCAGATGGTAACGGGATGCATCATCAATGGACCTATTGGGGGTAAGAAGTTCTGACTTGGAATTTTTTTTTGATGTGAACTGCTGGTTGCCTTAGGACACCATAACGTAATCGAGGATTGAATGCCCATGAATTTTGATTCTGAATGCTGGTTGCTTTAAGTCACCATAACATAACCTAGGGTTGAACGCTCGGTCGAATGGCATTGCACCACTCCATTACAGGAATTTCGATTCTGATTGCTGGTTGCCTTACGTCACCATAACATAACCGAGTATTGAATGGTCAGCCGAATGGCACTGTGCCACTCCATTCCAGGAATTTTGATTCTGACTGCTAGTTGGCTTACGTCGCCATAACATAGCTGAGGATTGAACGCTCGGTCAAATGGCATTGCACCGCTCCATTATAGGAATTTTGATTCTGACTGCTGGTTGCCTTACGTCACCATAACATAACCGAGGATTGAACGCTCGATCAAATGGCATTATGCCTCTCCATTATAAGAATTTGGATATCTGGATTCTCAAATTGTTTATTTACTGGGGTTGCAATCAACAAACCTATCAAGAAGAAAATTTGAGAAGTTAGCATGAGATAAAAACATCTACTTTTTATTGCTTAATTGATTTTGTGGAAACAAAAAATTTTTCCACTTCAATTAACAATAAAAAGGTGGAATGTTAAATAACAGAGTTTAGAAATGTCTAGAATCTGGAAAGAAATAACCGATCGGAGGGTTTTGCCCCTTGTGCTGAAACGAATATTCCCGAGAATATGCTAAGGCATTAAAGTGTTGAAAAGAAGTATTATCCTTTTCCTTCCCCATCCCTTATATTCTTTTTCCCCTTCTTTCTCATATTTCCATTTCTATATGCTAAGCACCTAATAGAAAAAATGTATGACAAGATGAAAGATGGGAAGCCTTATATGATCCTCTACGATGCACCATCGGAAGGTCAACAAGGATTACGAGCGTGCCCGGTTCCTTGGGTATACGGCCTTCGAGAAATTGATACTTATATGGGCTATAGACCGACCTCTCAAGTTCAAATACTCATCCAATGAGGACCACATGCCTTTGTGTGCTAGGTAAACTAACAAAACTCGAGCCTTGCTTCATTTTTCTTGGAAAAATAACTATTATGCTATGAACCCGAACTCAAATTTTATGGATTTTTTAGGCCCAAATTTGGATGATATAGAGTGTATAAATGCATGCAGAGTATATGAATTGGTGTTTTGGAACTGAATTAGTTAGATTTATGGTCAAATTTGAGCCGAATGGGGGCAAAAATAAAAAATTTGAATTTTTAGAGGGAATCCGATCACCGGCGCTGGCCGGAGTAGCAAGATGCTATAGTGTCTGGTGAGACACTGCTCCAGAATCTTAGACACTATCACTGTAGTGTCTTGCCTGCCAACATGGTGTCTTGCTGCTAGCGATAGCGCCGGTGGCCAACGACGGCCGGCCGCTAGGAATGCCCGAAAAAAATTTTAGGGAGTGCATTCCCGCTCCGCTTTTTGTGCTGATTCTGATTTTGGCTAAAATTTTTTTATCTAAGGCTGTCTTGATGATGAAATTTGAGTTTTTCTCTAATTTTGCAACCTTTAATCGATAAAAGACTTATTGTTGGATTTTATTTTACAGTCGCCCGAAGTTAAGCCATGGGGGTTGCTTCAATGATGCGTGGAATTGTTGCACCACAATAAGACTCAAGCCATGACATTGGGTCATTCAGGACCTGGGATTAGACTGGATGTTGGATGCACTGCCGGTAAATAGTCGGCCGATGAGCCCTACTATTTTAGCTCATTTCATTGAGCGGTGGAGTGACACCACACATACTTTTCATTTACCAGTGGGTGAGATAACGATTACCCCGTCAGATATAGTTGCCATGACTGAGCTACCTTGGGAGGGCTGAGTCATACATTTTGACGTCTATTTAGAGCGATTCTGCATGGAGCCGGCTGCCCTTGCTTGGATAGCGAGTTTGCTTCAGATCCTCGTAGTGGATGACGGTGTGGTGTAGTATAGCCAGCTGCACGATCATTAGATTAAGGATACTGACATCAGTGGGGACCGCTTTCATCAGTACCCGTGGTCATTCCTTGTGACATTACTAATATGCCTTTTCTTCCCTTCTGGTGCGAGCCGAATTACTCTTGGATTGCTATACATCCTGGAGAAACCGAATGACTTTAAGAGGTGGAACTGGCCAAGAGCCATGATTGGGTATATATACTATATGCTCGATTATTCGGCCTGAGGGGGAGCCAATGCGCTTAAGGCCTCATAGCTATGGGTTTTGGTGAGCAGCCTCATCTGATGATATTAGCCACATTATTTATTTGACTTACTGATCTTTTTATTTTCAAATCTTTGCAGATGTGGGTTTGAGCACCTGATAGTTCCTCCCCCTATGCTTGACACACGACTGCCCCTAGGGCACACCCTATCGCTCACTAGATATGCAAGTGGTGTGATGTAGAGCTAGGTGATGCACGCACATGGTATGGGGAGTATTTGTGACAACTTAGACGCCATCGAGTAACATTATTTCCTGCACATTTTTTACCCATTAGTTCAAAACTTTATAGACAAATGAGAGGATACTTACAGCGATTTATTACGACGTTTCTTTCAACTTGCTGTCGAACCATGGAAGAGATTATCCTATTATCATCAAATCAAGAATATCTAAAGTACAGTGGATGGATGCCGGTTCATCCTAGAGTGCCCCTTCTCCCAGAAGTGGTACTTTGGGGAACGATTTCGTCGATGGAGGATGAGCACTACAGCTCAGAGGAGGGTTCCCCCAGACATGCTATTTGGTGTTTTCTGGCCTCATCTCATGCCTGCTAGTGCACGAACCTATTTTTTGGATAGTGATAGTGATAGTGATAGGGTGCCTTTAGTCGGCCGAGATTGCACTGATTTCCATAAGCATCTCATTCCAGAATGTTGAGGAAGTCCAAGATCGATGTTCTTTGGGATTTCAAATTTGAGGATAATGACGTTGTGATCGAGGGTAGTGAGGGATTTGACAGTGGCGATGATGATGACGATGAGCCTCCCTCAGAGGATAATAGTGTTGGAGACGCCGCAAGGCATGATGATACTAGAGATGCTGATTCAAGCTTTTATCCGGCCGTTCTTTACTAGGGGCAATGGAAGAGGGTATATTCCTTAAATCCTTCTCAAACTCAACAAATACTTTTGCGATTTTTGACCCCCCTGGCTTATCCAATGTTACATTTCCTTTTTATGATTTCTAGGTTTTCGCAAGAAGAGGAGGGGAGGTCCCACTACTAGCACTGAGGGACCTAGAGAGCCTTCTTAGCAATACACTATCGATCTTGAGACTGTTTTGATGGAGCCAGTCCCCCCTACTCGGGTAGCTCCTACATTGGGTAGAGTCGACGGGGTCATGATGAACTAGTTAGAGACCTCATTCTCACTAATGTGTCGACCATGATTTTATGAGGAGATGCCTATCAGAGAGTCAAGGGTGCCCCTATACTACGTTCTGCAGGACACCACACATGTAAGAATGCCAAACTTAGACACTTTACTAGTCTTTGCTTGCTATCATCTAACTATCTTGATCGATTGGCTCTGCCTTTATGTTTGATCATACAGGTACCCATTTCTAAGATCGAGTGCATGGCATGGGGATATTATAGCATGAGGGACTTGCTACTTACCCAGGATTCTATGAGCTGGGTAACGACTTTCTCTTCTTGCCTGCAATAAATAGAGAAAGGATATAAAAAATATTTGCTAGAAATATGCACGTATGTATGAATGCATGATTTATTAGGCTAATTTAATGCATGATTTATTAGGCTAATTTTCCTTTGATTGTCCACTCTTACAGTCTTTTGTTGTGATGGAGCAAGATAGATGCCACACCGAGCATGAGGCGTAGCTTACAGTCCTATACAGAGATATGGACAGCCTATGCGATTGCCTTCATGGTGCGGAGAGCCAAAAGGATAGATTTCAGGCCCAGCTCTGGGACCATGAGTGTGCGAAGGGCAGAGATGTGCATGAATCTAATGATATCTTTGCTAATACGAGAGCCACCGAGCCCTTTAGACCTTCATACGACATGCTAGATGCTTCTATAGCACATCTTGTGGGGGCAATCTTTCCACTAGTGCCAAATATTACGAGGATGCCTACGCCTCCTTGTGGCATGGAGGTGGATGAAGATGTCAGCGTTTATCTCAATGTCGAGCAAGAAGATCAGACTTGATGACTACTATCTTATCTTTCTTTGTCTTGCTCATTTACTGACTTTGATGATTTGATACCTTGGCTATTTTATTTGGTGTGACTAATGTGATTTCTTGAATACTTTGTTTGCTCGCTAGATGGATGCTAGGCCCGATAGATGCTTGACTAGGAATAAACTGATTAATCTGTATAACCATTTGAATTAATAATGGTGCGATCTTATTTCTCAGGCGATTAGAAGATAGAGATCATTGATTGCAATGCACAATGCATGGCTGAGGCCCTTTTTATGCACTTTAGAGAGTTCTGATTAGGAGAGGTTGGAGGTTTTTGGACAAGCGGGTCTCCGGTATATTGCTAGCAGGTCGGTGAACGTGGCATTCCTTCATGGGGCATTCTTCTATTGGGACCCAATGGATTATGTGTTTTGCTTCACAGATTTCAAGCTATGTTCGATGGTGGAGGAGTTCTATGCCATCCTTGGAGTGACTTGCAATCATGGGATGCAATATGCTATACCGGAGGTGCATTTTGGGCCAAGGATCGACTGATCGGGCTATAGAACCTAGATGCCCCTACTACTTTCCTTTCTTAAACTCCTGCATCACTAGGGTTTGATCTCAGTAGGGTGCTCGACTGGCGTATAGCTACCCTTAGATCGCCCATTTCTTATCCTTTCATGGTGGCTCTACTGTTGATGGCCGAGTTTATCTATGGAGTCAGCACTGCTGCCCTATTTTGACTAGTTTTGATCATTGGACTGACCTTGGAGGGTATCTCTCCATTATTTATAGGGTTACCTGATACCCTGCTTCATCTGGATAGAGCTACGGTGATCCTGACCTTATTGGGGATCACTTCTCTATACTACAGGTATTCTTCTAATCGAATTCCAAACCCGAATCTAAAAATAAAACTAAAATTGAAACTAAATCTAAAATAGAATCTGATACTAAATCTGAATCTAACACTGAATCTGAATCCAAAACTAAAACTGAAACTGAAACTGAATCTGAATCCGAATCTGATACTGAAACTGAATTTGAAACTGATATTGAAACTGAATCTAATACTAAAATCGAATATGAAACTAGTACTAAAATCGAATCTGATACTGAAACCAAATTTGAAACTGATACTAAAACTGAATCTAATATTGAAACTGAATCTGAAACTGAAACCGAGACTGAATCCAAAACTAATAATGAAACTGAATCTGAAATTGAATCTGATACTAAAATGAATCTGAAACTGATACTAAAATTAAAACTGAATGTAAATCTAATACTGATACTGAAACCGAATCTAAAACTAAAACTGAGGCTGAATCTGAAATTGAATCTGATACTGAAACTGAATCTAAAATTGATACTAAAACTGAATCTGATACTGAAACCGAATCTAAAACTGAAACTTAGACAGAATCCGATACTGAAACTGACACTAAATCTGATATATAGGTTTTGCTCTTGGAAAAGCTAGCTTTGATTCAGGAGCCCCGGGGCGATCCGAAATGATATAGGCCTAGGAATTATCATGAAAGGACTCGCATCATCGCTAACCATGACACCCTGAGATTTAATGATTTGATAGAGATCATAGAGGGAGTCAATATAGATATTCGCTGCGTCTACCGTTGGTGTGAGGTCTCTAATGTTTTGGTGGATACGGTAGTGGTAAGGTTCAGCTTGTAGGGTTGCAGTACTTCGTGCATTACTTGCCTTATCCTTTGTATTGGCAGTGGGGACAACAACAGAGGGTCCCACTTTATTTGGATGACTTTATGGCCAGGCCATTCTAGGCCAATCTTTTTGATCATGCTAGAGACACATGGAGATGTTGAGCGAGGTATGACACTCTGGATTACGACCGATTGGACACTATCACCACTGATGGCTTATACCGAGGATGACTACGCCGCATTCGGGGACTGTAGAGTCAGGCAGAGAGTCAGCATGCATGGTTTGAGTGGAGGGATAGGTGAGCAGGACTTGAGCCTTTGACATCAGAGGAGAGGATGCTCGAGCTTTTGATTTTGACTATGATGATGATGATGAGGGCGCAGGCCCCTCAGGGTGATTGATGATGATCACACTATCTTTCCTTTCATTTGTATTTACTTTTGTATAGACCTGAACATTGTGTTGGGCCCATCATACTTTTATTTATTTCTTTTATGACTTAACTTTTGCCTGGACTGCCCTTTTCGAGTTTTCAATCCAGTGAACTTTCTGGCTTTTACATAGACCTAGATGTTTTTATCCTATCAGAATTTGTGCCTTTTTATTACATTATTATTATTATTATAATTATTATTTCTTTGGATTATGTTTTTCTTCGGTGTGGGATAGATATGACTGGTGAAATTTCGCCATCTCGGTGGGGATGGATATGACTGGCGAATGGTAACTTATCAGCCCAATTACGATAACCAATAATGGTTTTAGAAAGGATTTTCTTAATGGACTTATTAGCTGCTTGCACCGCACCGTTGGCCTGAGGACGGTAGGGTGAAGATCTATGATGCTCAATACTATATTTCTCGATCAGAATAGCGGTTTCCCCTTGGAACTGAACCCCATTATCTGACATGATGTGATGGGGCAGACTGTATCGAGCGAAGATGTACTTTTCTATGAACTTGGCCATTTTCTTGGCGGTAATACTAGTGAATGATTTGGCTTCCACCCATTTTAAGAAATAATCCACCGCCACAATGATAAAATGAAGACCGTTAGTTGAAGATGGCCAAATTTCACCAGTCATATCTATCCCCACCGAGATGGCCAAGGAGTAGATAAACTGTAAAGCTCTGTAGGTGGAAGGTGATGAATATCGACGTAAATTTGGCATCGATGACTCTACTTAACCTCAGAGATACAATCGGCAATCAGAGTGAACCAAAAGTACCCCATTTGCTGAATCTTCTTGGCTAAAGCAAGGCCATTCATGTGTAGTCCACAATCACCAATATGAACCTCACTCACAACCCGACGGGGTCAGATTTGGTTAAACATCGGAGGAACAAACCATCTGAAGTTTGCTTGACGAGTTCATTATCGATGATTCTGAATTGATAGGCCAACGTTTACAAAGTAGTTTAATCTAAATCGGTAGCATTCTTGGGATACTGACCATGACGGAGAAATTACATAATGTTAGAGTACCAACAGGGTTCATCACTGATGGTGAAGACTTGGGCAATGTCACGCGAATGGTAAGGCACCTTTGTAGAGATGAAAGTTAGAAAGCAAATGGTTTGGCCCTAAGGACCTTCCCTCATAGATGCTAGTGTAGCTAATGAATCGACCATCTAATTTTCATCTCGAGGAACATGTTAGCATAGACATGTCTCGAATTGAGCTGATAAATCCCACACGACATTTACATTAGGATGGAGAGATTCTTCCTTGATATCCCAATCCCCCATAACCTGATGGATTACCAAAGTCGAATCCCCAATCACCTAAACATGCTTTATCCCTACGAGCAGCAAGGCTTCAAGACTAAATAGGCAAGCTTTGTACTCGGCCCCATTTTTGGTAGTGGGAAACTCCAATCGCTTAGACAGAGGGATGACTTCATAATTGGGTGTGAATAAGATAACTCCGAGGCCCACTCTAAATCTATTCACCGCACCATTGAAATACATAGTCCATATGGGCTTCATTATATCAATCATTGCCAACTACTCATCGGGAAAATCCAAGTTCTTCACATAATCGGATTCCAGAGCTTGGTTTGCCAAAAATTCTGAGAATGTGGGACCTTTGATAACCTTCTTTGTGACATACTCAATATCAAATTTGGAAAGCAACAGTAACCATCATTATAACTTCTCGGCTAAAGTTGGCGACTGACAAAGATATTTCATTGGGTCAACCTTAGCAATGGCCTGAACCTTGTATGACTGGAAGTAGTGGTGCAACTTCTTAATTAACCAAACCATGGGAGCACACGTCTTTTCAACAATCAAATAACGAGTTTCATAATCCAAAAGCTTTTTACTTAGGTAGTACAGTGCGTGCTGGTGCTTATTATCATCTTCCTAAACCAATGTTGCTTCTACGGTGGAATCATCAATTGCTAAGTACAATATCAACGACTTGCCGGGGGTAGGAGGATGAAGTATGGTTGGCTGAAGAAGACATGCCTTGATTTGACAGAGATGATCTAACAATGCTCATCTCGCACAATTGGCTGACGCTTCCTTAATAGCTTGAAAATTGGCTCATAAACAGTAGTGATGCAAGAAATCAACCTACTAACATACTAAATAGAACCGACAAAGGATCAAACTTCTTTTTACGTCTTTAGAATGGGTATATCCCTGATTGCTTTAATCTTGTCTGGATCCATTTCAATCCCTCTTTGACTGACTACGTGACCTAAAAGCTTTCCCGATGTAACCCCAAATATGCACTTCTTTGGGTTAAGGCATAAGTTTTATATCTCAATGCAAGTCATAAACTTATCCAAAACCATAGGGTGCTCTTCTATGTTAGAAGACTTAACCAACATCTCTTCTACATAAACTTCTACTTCTTTATGGATCATGTCATGTAAAAGAGTGGTGACAGCATGCTGGTAGGTTTCCCTGGTGTTCTTCAGACCAAATGGCATGACTTGATAATAGAAGACTCCCTATTCTGTGATGAAAGCTGTCTTTACTTTATCGATTATATCCAACTAAATCTAATTATACCCTGAGAATCAATCCATAAATGAGTACATTGCGGCCCTCGTAGCGTTGTCAATCAACATATTGATGTGGGGCAAAGGAAAGTCATCTTTCAGTGAAGCCTTGTTCAGATATCGATAATCCACACAAACCCTTACCCTTCCGTCTTTCTTTGGAATCAGGACGATGTTAGATAACCAGGTCAGATACTCAACGACTTCAACATGCTTCACTTCAATCACATTAGCAACCTACGCTCTAATCTTGTTAGCCTACTCCAGTCTCATTCTCCAGAATTTCTGCTTGACAGGATTAAATCTAGGATCTGTTGGAATGCAACGCTCGGAGATATGGCAATCGACACCAGGCATGTCCATATGTGACCAAGAAAAAGCGTTAAAATGATCTTTTCGCACTTTAATTATCTCTCTTTTTTATCTCAGGGGTTAAGTCATTAGAAATGATTACCATTTTTGGGTTATCATCTGTACTTAAGTTTATTTCAGGTAAAGAAACATCATGAATACTAAACATAATATGCTTATGATTAAATGAATGCATGGGCCAATCGGGCAAAACATCAAGTAAATAAGCAAAATCAAAATCTTTCATTGAATTAAAGGCCTTATAGGCTACATTGTTCTCATAAAAAACACTAGAAATATTAAAAGTTACATCATCATAGATAGAGTCATCCTCCACAGGTAGAGGGTCTTGAGCAGTTGCATCATTCAAGTTGACACCCTCGGTAGATTCCATGAGCAGGTCATCTAGGTCGATACACAGAGCTTTCTCTTATTCGGCAGTCAGCATATCTCCTTTAGTAGCAAGAGATCAGGCAAGCTTCTTCCTAACTTTAGCTAGAGGATTAGCATCGTCTCTCTTCTTTCACTTCTTCTTAAGCAGAACAAACATGGCTTTAGATATAGCAGCCAAAACATCTTCAATATCTTGATTAATAGGCTTCTCTTCATCAGAATTGGGATACAACATCCCCTTATCTTTCTCATTAGATGCAATAATAGATACAGGCTCGATTGGGCTCTCCTCCCCCTCAATAAGGTAGACCTTCTCAAAGTCATACACATCTTTGAAGATCTTAAAACTCGGCCAAATCTGAACCCTATGCTCGATGGGTTCAGGTTCCCCCTTGTAGGCTCTCTTTCCTTGGACCTCATAAACATTAATCACACCACAGTACATGGAGTGACGATGCTTATAAATCTTCTTCGACGTGTATCCAAAACTAGCTCGCTTTGGATGCTTCTTGATTGGGATAGGATCAACCATTCCTCCATGGCCTTTGCCTAACCCTTTACTTGGTACATGGCCATTCTTTTTCATCATTTTTCTAGCAATAGATGAATAGTGCTTATAGCAAGGGGCTTTAGGCTTATCACTATAGACAATAGCCACCCGAAATCCAGACTTCTCTTTGGCCTCCATATAGGCCATCATTGATGCTTGGTCGGCTTAAATGTTAAAAAGCCTTCCACAATTCTTTCTAAGCTTAATTTTATAATGGAGCGTCAAAGAAACCGCTCCTAAAGCATAGATCCAAGGTGACTGAAGAGCAATGAATAAGTAACAGGAATATCCAAGACAAAGAATTGCACCTTGCTAGTGACTTCCCCCGTGGTCACTTCGGCTTCGAACACACCAATCACACCTCTCTTTGAATCATCATAAGCACGGATAATGGTGTTGTATTTTTCGAGCATGTCTTCAGATAAACCTAGGTGAGGCAGAACTTTCAACGAAAAGAGATTCAAGGTGGATCCATCATCAACAGGACACACGGAATGGTTCAGTCTAAGATCTAAAAACATATGAAAAGAGCACGGTTATGGTTGATACCTTCGGGCGATAGATCCCTACAGGAAAAAACAACACCCTACTCACTTCTCAGAACTGGGAAGCTTACTCATATCACACTACACATTTCGACTGCTGAAGTAGTAGGCTTTGCTATGTTTTCTAGAAGCCTCTTAATAAGAGCCCAGCGATATTCATTAGAACCAAGGACTAGCTGCCAGATACTAAAATGAACTTGAATAGTCTTTAATTAAGTGATAAGCAGATCAGTGTTGGGGCTGGTTTTGACTTGAAGAGGCGGCACTCTCGACCTAGCTACGGTCTTAACTAGATTTTGGACAGGATCATCCTTAAGATAGAGATGATTGTCCTTAGGCTAGTACACTCGACCGCTGTGAGTGACATTCATGATTCCATCAACTAATACACTCTTGGTGATTGGGGTTTGAAATAGATAGGGCAGCTCATAATAAACCAACAATGAGTCCTGAAGCTTATAAACATCCACATTGAAAAACTGAAACTCTTCATCAGAATACTCTCCTTTCATAATGTAATCATCAACACTAAACGGCGCTTTTTTTTACCATTTCCACATTTTTGGTCTTGGTCTCATCTTCATGCCCCATTTCTTCAATTTCTATGGAGCTTACCGTAGGGTTAGACTGTGAGATCATGTCGAATATAAAGCTCGAAGGGAGACTAGAGCTGATAATTATTACAAACTCCTCGGAGATCATCCTCAAGACAGATTCTTCCTTAAGACCAGAGTTGATCACAGAGACCTTTCCCCCAAAGCTAGGCAGAGGGTTTTCTATAATGCTTGGCTTCCTAGCTGGCTCATCCATTTTCCCCTCTTTAACCATACGAGCGATAATGGAAGCTAGAGTTGTAACTAATCAGTTTGATGCCCCTTCTGTACTCCAAACTTGCAGAAATTTCCCTTTTCATTCGGTCGAGGAGCCCTATAATCATGTAGAGGTTTCAACTGAACCACTTCATACATCTTAGCAAATATGACTTCAAGGGGGAGTTTCCACAGAGATACAAATGGTTACTGAGGAGTGATTTGAACAATGGTCACTTCCTCTTGAGCCATCATAGGCGATTTACCTTTAGCAGGAGCTGGCGCAATTTCACTCGACTCATTCTTCTTATACCACAGCCGGTTCCCACTTTGCTTACTTGGTTTCTCTTTCTCCTCACGATGCCTGATATTCTCAGCTTTTTCAAAGACCTTTTGATAAGATTCGAAAGAGTCAATTTCCATTTCCTTATAGAGAATCGAGAGAGCCCCATCGAGAAGCTACAGGATCATTTCCTTCAAACTGAGCTTCTGTTTTGATAAAACGTGAGTGGCCATTAACCTATTGAAGTAGGACTTAAAGGACTCGCCTTACTTTTGCTTAATGGCCTCGAGACGTTGGGTAGTCATTTCCGTGGTCGAATTAAAACCATAGTGACCGATCAAGGCTTCAGAAAGGAGTTTCCAATCTAGGATTGTTGACTCAATGAGGGTATTACACCATTTGAGAGCTAGCCCTGATAGAATACATGAAAATAACTTAGCAAGAACTTTATCCCTGATTTTCTGATCACACATAATCCATTCGTACATCACGATGCAGGATTTGAGAGGTCCCTCACTAGAGGAGGCTTTCATTCAGGGCATTCAAAAGTTCTTCAAAACCCAATCTTTATCCCTTTCTTCTTGCTTCTCTTCATTCTTGGCCAATAGTTGCCTAAAAAATGCCGCCATTTTAGGTGTCAAGCTTGGAGGCTGCATGACCTGGTCAATTGGTGTCTCATCCGAAGGCTGTGTGACCTGGTCGTTGTGCCTGGAAGTGGTTCCAAGATGAAAGGGTGGAGGAGTTGCTAGAATCTCAATTTGAGGATGAGAGAATGGGGTTTAATGGTAAGTAGTCCCACGCAAAGCAAACACAAAATTAGGAGGAGATGGCGCGAAGGGTGTTGGTGGTGTTAGAGAGATGACAAAACTGCTAGAGGGGATGACCATTTGTGGTGTAAAACCCCCTAAAAAAGCGAGGAAGATTGAAGTCTGAGTGGAAGGCCTCGAGGGTATTGAAGGTGGAAAAGCAAACACCGATGGAGCAAAAGATGGGGGACACTGAACCAAGGTCTGACTAAACTAAAACTAAACCGGTCGGACAAGTTGGAGCGGTGGAGCTAAAAACTGAAGTTGAATAGGCAGAGACTAACTAGACCCATTCTGAGCAATCTCTATCTATTCATGAGCTCGAAACACAGGCCTTGATGGCCTCTGCGCATCTCTCTCTTCTCTTAGAGCCAATCAGACTTGCTCTTGGATGGTAACACAAAACAAATCAGATTACAAAATATGGCCATAGCATTGGCTAACTCAGTGCCCAACTGCGACTGATTTTGATCGATCAGGGGAGGAGGAAGAGGAGGAGGAGTACCCTTAGACGGAACCCCACTAATTGGTGGAACATCAGACATGGCAGACATTAGATTTTAGAACTGAAACAGAAGTTACTGACTGGCAAATCAAACGACGATCAAGATGGAGCCAAAGAGGACTGCAGTAATGAGGACGTCTCAACCTAACTAGAGAAACTGGAGTATGATTAGCCCAAATCGAACCATGAATGAAATGGATGATTATGTACTAATTCAATGCTATATATACGGGGGTGGTTTAGAGAGGTAGAGAGTACAAAAGATTATAATGCGAAGCTTTGCCCCAAAATATGTAAGACACGTGCACCCTTCGCCATGCCTAACAAACTAGATACGGGTTGTTAGGACTGTAACGATCTCAGGCATTTTGTTAAATTCCCCGTTCGAGTGAGGGGAGAGTAGAGGTAAGTGAAAGAGCAAAATAAAAGTTGACCATAGGCGGCCTATGCATGAGGTGCGTATGCATGAGCACAACACAAGTAGCAAACAAAAAGTGAATAAACCTCTTCCAACCTTATGACTCCCGCACAACGTCGTTCAAAAGAACTGGGGTAACTCTAGCTCCAACGAACGACAAGAGAGTATGTGACCTAAATCTAAATTATTTTGGTGAACCTAAGGGGAAGTTGCTATAGTTAGATTTATCACAATTCATAGTCTCAAACTGCTGGTATCGTGGAATGATACTGTAGAAGGGTCTCGTTTACCTTGATTCCGTGTAACTTAACCACTCCTCAAATGAGTGCTATCACGGGAATTACACATTGGTTGAAACAAGTGATCCACCCACAAATATCCCCAATTCATGGGGGCATACAAGTGAGCTTCACGGGGGTGAAATAATGGCACCTCAAATCTAGTATCTAACTAAAATGATGGATTCAAAAGGCATAAGAAATAAAACTTTGGTTTAAAAAAACGATTTCAGCACATCATCAAAATCCTTTAACCAATTAAAAAAATGTGAGCGATTCTTCAAATCTGAAGTTAAAAGGAAATTCCCAGCAAAGTCGCCACTATGAGCGGGTGACCTTTTTCACGCGACCCACGTGAGATGCGGGCGCTTGAAAAATAAGCGCGGTGAAGCCAGCCGGAAGGATTGATTCTCATTTTAGCGTGATGAAAAGATAGACTGATATAAATGATGTTCATGTTGAATTTTAGTCTAATTTAGGTGTTAAGAGACACGAGACCCAGAATCCTGTGTTTCAAGACAGAGTCGCCACCCGGTTTAGCTCTACCGGGAATTTGGGTACCATATTCCCACCTAGTGGTTGGATCGTACCTCAGAATAGAGATTCCGAGTTGGGATGATGTTGCCTATTCTTCATTTATTAAATCATAACGTTTACATTTTAATAAATGCGACTTTAGTCCTTGTGCGATTTAAATCCAATTATTGTTTAGAATTTTTAGTTTATATAGTCATACATCACACAAAAGCAGTAAGTAAAGTAATAAAATTAATTATTACATGGCTTTACAAATACCTATACATTTTCCTAATTCAGAAAAATAAATAAAGCGGATAAATAAATTAAAGGGCAAAACCGGGTCCTAACCGAGCTTACCAAATCGGACCCAGCTCCAAATGAGGTAAAATATACATTGATAACCCCAAATAATGCAAAAATAAATAAATGCGATAAGTAAAGGCAAACAGGGGAAAATAACATATTTTGGATTTTTAGGGACTAGATAACAGTTATTCAAGAATTTATACCAGCATCTAAATAACCTAATAATTAGTAAAATAAGCTAAACAACCAAAGATAATAAAGGGAATAACAAAAAATATTTTTAGGGATTTCTAATTGTTATAAAAAGATTCATTTTGACTTATTTGGTAAAAACAAATATTTAAGCCACCAAAATTGACATTAAACTAATTGAGTAATTAAAAAAACCCAAAAATAGATTAGAGATTAATTAAAAATAATTCCAGATTATATAAATTTTTTTGAATTTTTCGGGTGAAAAACATGGTGAAAAGCGCAAGAAAAGATAAAAAGGGCCAAAAACACAAAACAAGGACTTTTTGGCATTTTTATCAGTTCAGATGCTAGAGTGGCGCTTGAGATGCTATAGTGGCAGCCCCAGACACTGCCGTTGCAGCATCTCCAGCTACGTCGTAGCATCTCAAGATCCACTGGAGCATCTAGCCCGAAAAAATGTCAAAAAGCCTAAAATCGGTATTTTTATTCCCGGAAATTCAATGTCATCGAAATTTTAAGCCGATTCCCACAATTTTTCAGTAGATCTGGTCTTAAAATGAAGAAATAACTTTGATTTCTTGATTTTGGGATAAAAGATGGATCAAAAAATATCGATCAAGATATTTGTTAAAATACCGAAAATAAAGGGAAAAGAACCACAAATCACAACCAAGGGTTGCAAAACAAGATAATAATATAATTAAAAGAGATTAGAACTCACTTTTGTTACCTAGAGGGCGTGAATCCATGTTTTGAGACTCGACCTGGTCGTTTTGCAAGCTTTGTGATGAATTTGTGACGAAATCCGATGAAACATTGATAAAAATAGTGACGAACTTAGTGATGGAATTTAGTGATTTTATGAGAAAAAGTCTCCAAATCCTATTTAAGATCGTTTTAACCTATGATTTCTAATTATTTTTAATGATTAAGCTAAAAGATTAAGCTAAATAATCTTTAAGAATCTAGAATAATCAGATTTCTCAAGTTTTACATGGTTCTCTGTCTAAAACGTAAGAGATTCTAAATGAGAAATTAAGTTTTCAATTTGGCAAAAAAGTCGTAAATTAGGTGATTTATTGGGTTTATATAGGCCTTACTCACTCCAAGTAACTCAATTAGTCCCTAGAAATCCAAAGATTCCCAAAAAAAATCAAAATTATCCAAAATTAGAGAAAGACGAACTAGTGACTAACTTTGGAAGCCCACACAGCGTCTCGGAGAGAGATGCTGCAATAGCAGCAACTCACCGCGATCCTACACGGTAAGATGGTACCATGCACCGTGAGACACTGTGACGGCAACGTCTCGCACCGTGCACGCTGCGTCTCGGTGATGTGGCCACTTTGTGGCCACGCCTTGCCGAGAGGCGACAGGGTGCAGTGAGACGCGCATAGGGGCGCATCTTGCCGCGCCCCACGATGTCTCGAGACAGCACCGGAGACAGCGGCACCGGCGAGGGGAATGATGGAAAATTTATTTTATTTTATTTTATATATTTATATATTTTTATGCTTTTTTATAATTTAATGCACCTATTTTAATTAACCGATTAAGGGAAACAACGAGATTAAAATCTTAACTTCATCACGAGAATACTTGCCAAACATAATTCGACTACGAAATAATAGAACAGGCCAAATATTTGGTTAGAGCAAAATGTCATCATCGTTTTGCAGGTCACCAAAAAGCTCGTGCTCACACCTATAAGAAAATAGAGCCATTGGGGACAAATAAAGCCCTTGGTAGCATCACTGATATCGTTGGCGACATGAGTGATACCAACGGTGGCTTTAACTGTCTCCGGTGGCTTCATTTTCTTGCAACAGTGGCAGTTAACGGTCAAAAAGTGACTGAAAACCCAAACCTAAGCACAAAATAGCAAGTTATAGTGACAAACAACTAAAATAAAAGCCAAAGAGCTATGAGACTCAAAATTTTTACCTTGGGGTCATGACTCCACCTCTTTGTGATCCCAATGACACCTCCGTGGAGCTCAACTGATGATTTGGTTAGTAAATGGGGGATTTAATGCTGTAAATCCTATTTTTGGTGACTTTACTCCTAAAATCTACCAAAATATCAAAGAGTTCAGTTAAGAAAATCCAAGAAAAGACGGATTGAATCCCCTTTTCTTACCTTTTCAATACTGTATCCCACTAAATCTAGCTAAAATACTCAAAATCTCCATAAGATCTCAAGCGGTGAAAGTGTTGAACCCTTATTTCAGCTGCAAATGGCTGCTTATATAGGCTAAAATCCGGTGGAAATTTGACTTTGATCAATTATCCAGCGGATATCGAGCAAAAAGCTGACTGCTGTAGAATCCATACCAGCGGCGGTATGAATGATACCGCCGGCGGTATTGCTGAGGCTGCTAGTGGTATCAACTTATGCTAGGTCTGAAAAGTAAGCAGGGCCTAGCCTAAAAAGGTGGAAAACGGTTTAACTCCGCCTAAAAAGGTGTATAGGCAAGATTTTTGGTTAATTGGGGTTATTTTTGAATATTTTAGGGTATTTAGGACTAAATTATTTTTTAGCTACAAATCATCGGCTTGAGCTACCACGGGATGCATTATCGGACACGCCGAACTGAATTTTTTTGAAAATAAAATTCGTAAAGAATTTTTTTATTGGTAATAAAAATTCCAGAAAAAAATTTTATCATGAGGAATAAAATCGGGTATACGTCATCATTGTCTCACGAGAGGGACTGTAAAATCCCGTGCTCACAATCAACAAAAATAGTAGAAATGTAATAAACTTCGATCAAAAAGGGGATTTAAAGTGATGTCAAAAAAAATTAACAATCAATCCATGATATTAAAAAACCAGCTTCCCAACAAGTAAATACCATATAAGTACCAGATAAAAAGCAAGTAACGAAAAAAATGATACAAAAAAATCATGTAATGAAAAAAAGGTAAAAAAGTTGGTAAAAACCAAATAACTCAATATTCAAAAACATATTTATGATTATAAATGGATTGCAACGCTGTGTTCCAAGAAAACCTTTCACCTTTCTTATGCTCCACCTCTTCTTAAATCTTTCAAACACCCCACTTAATGACAGTTATCATTTCAAATTCCATCATTTCAATCAATTTTGCTCTGCACGTTCTCTTTCATTGGAGCACTACTAAAAATCTTAAAGCAATAACTTCATTCATTCATTAAACAATTTCTACAAAACACAAGTAAGATTTATGCAAACCAAAAACTTTAAATAGTTCATCATAAGTTGCTTGAATAACATTAGTAATGAAGTTGAACTTCCTGATAACTGCAGATACAAATGGCACCAAAGAGATCAATTGAAACATCACTTGAGGGAGACCAATAAAAAAAAAGAAAGAAGATGCAAAACAAGGAAGAAACTAACATAGAGAAGCAGCAAAGACAGGTAAGAACTTCAAAAAATGCATGTTTGTGAGCACTGGATTTTAACGATCCTTCTCATGAAACGATGATGAGAGCTAGAGAATGCTATCTTTTACAGGTTTTATCCACTAGAGGTGTTCTTATTGTAGCAGAGATGAGTTTTAACTAAAGTAGGAGACCTAGTCTGCCCTTAGGGACCCATACGGTCACAACTAGTGGTACAGGTCTAGAGGTTGACCCCGTAAGGGTCAAACCCCTTACACCCCTAGGAGGGACCCCATACGGGTCCCACCTAGACACGTACGGGTCCCACCCCACTCATACGAGTCATTTGCACACCTAAATAGTTTGAAAGGTTAGTGAATCAAGCCTATTTCAGAGAAAATCGGTCATGAATGCAATTTATTGTGTTTAGACCCGATTTTCTCCTATAAATAGAGGTTTTTTGCCTCATTTTCAAAGGGGGCCAATTAGAAAAGAAATTAGACACTATAGTTTATGATTTTTCAGCCATTTCACAAGTATTAGCAAGGGAATAGTTGAGGTAAATGAGGTATAAAATCGGGGGAAAACCCATTCCTTCAGGTTTTGTCCACATTTTATTCACTCCTAACTTCGTTCATTAGGATTTGGGGGAGGTTTTATCCATCCAAACACTCACCTAAATAATCCTAAATCCATCATTTCATCATTTACTTTGGCTAGACTCTCTCTCAGCATAGGGATCACTTTAAAGTGTATTCATGGTGTAAAGGTATGCTTCATAGTTTCAAAGAGACTCACACTCTATTAATTTTATCATCATTTTCATTTATTTAATTTGATCTATCCTTTGATCTTGTTTTTGTTCTACTCTTGACCCATAGGGGCCTTGTTGGCACCTATCTGTCCCTATAAAGGCTACAGAGATGTGCCATACCGAAATGGAAGGAAATCCCATTTTATTTTATTTTCATATCTTCTTTTAATCAAAATCTAAAATGGAATTCTGTTTAGGTCTAGACAGAACTTGTATGGGTCCCACCAATAGCCATACGGGTCCCACCCCACCCCTATGGGTACTAGCTCCAAGGCAAAATTCTTATTTCTCTTTTAATCCTACAAAATGAACCCCACATCACATGTTGCCATGCGATCAGTTTAACTGATAATTCGATAAATGAAGCCTCCAAAAATAAAATTGGTTTTCATAACAAAATAGATTGAAGACCCGTTATTTCTCTTCGATCCTAGAAGCCGCCCGGGCATTATCGATTGTAAAACCACCATGCTAACATAATCACATTTTCTCTAACAAAATGTTGACTTATGATGCGCCGTAAATTATGCTTTTATTACTTGTGCTTTATTGTAAACTGTTGAATGCTTGAATGAAGTATGGACATGGAAACTAGCTGGAAAGTATCTAGTAAGACAAACAACATTGTTAAATATGCTATGTATGGAACTGGTAACTAACTAGTAAGTATCTGGTAAGATGAATAATATTATTAAATGTGCTATGTACGGAACTGGTAACAAACTGATAATTATCTGGTAAAACGAACAACATTGTTAAATATCCTATACTTCTGTTGAAAAATATGAATAGAAAACTGGTAGGAAAATGGTAGAAAACTATTAGTTGTTGAGGCTAAAAATTTAAATTCATACAATATACCTTAAAATGCTTTAATGAAGTATGAAACTAGTAACTAACTAGTAATTATCTAGTAGAACAAACAACATTATTAACTATGGTATGCATCAGCTAAAAAATATTAATAGGAAGCAGGTAAAAACTGCTAATTGTTGTTGTTGAGACTTTAAATTGCGATAATATATCTTAAACTGCTTGAATGAACTAAAGAACTAATAACTTAATGGTATGTATCTGGTATGAATAATAGGATTGTAAAATGTATTATACTTTTGCTGAAAAAAAGTGAATAAGAAACTGTAGAGAAAATAGGTAGGAAACTGGTTAATCTTGTGGTTGAAAGTTAAATAATATATTTTAGAGTGCTTGAATCAATTATGAAACTATCAAATAACTGGTAACTATTTGGTATGACCAATAACTGTGTTAAATGTGCTATGCATCTGTTGAAAAATTAATAGGAAACTAGTAACTTAAATGATTGTTCTTTTATTGAATAGGTGGTGCAACAGAAGAGAGTACCAAGCAAGGTAAAATATGTTGTTGCTCAATAAGTGCTTGATGATTGTGCATTAATTGGTGATCAAATAAAAGACAAAAAAGCAATAGATGAATTGACTGAATTCTTAAAAATGACACGTTGAAGAGAACACTGTGAGTATATTATCAATCTTAAATACCAACATTTCTCCTAAATCCATATAAAGAAATGAATCTAATTATTTTCAAGTACAAAAACAATCAACAGGGAAGGGAAATCGTATAAAAATGATAGGGGTAGAGAGATTCAAGTATAAGACTATCGACATATCAACAAAGACATTCTAGGCTGAATTATTCTTCCCTAGAGAATACCTGGCAAGCGAGGTAAAATATTACAAACAATAATCGTAGTAAAATTACAAATTTCTAAATGTTATGTTTCTGGTATATACATAATAATAAGAAAATGTAAAAAATATAGATAATAAACAAATTTGAAAAAAATGAAAAGAAAGAAATAAATGTTATTGCTATAAACTGATAGGGAAATAATAGGATACAACACTATATTTGTAACATTGTTAATAACCACTAATAAAACAAATATAAGTCTTAAAACTAAAGTAGAATACATTAGAGATATATTAGATATTAAAAACGTAATAGAGTATCAAACTTGTAGGCATCTGGTAGGATTGTAGTAAGTACATGATATGAAGTGAATGAAACCACATTTGAACTGAATAACTTGTTACTATTTATGCTAGAGCACATAGACCTTGGGTTCTATTACCTGAGGAAAAAAGGAAAATATTGCAAGAGAATTGGTTATAATTTTACAAGAACAGACCTCGAATTTGACGGATTTGTCAATAAAAACATCAAAATGATAGATGGATGTGGAAAAGCGGAAGAGATGGAAAAGGTAATTAACCTTACAGATCCAGTTGCATTAAGAATAATAGGTATCGGGATGCATTGCATTAAGCCCTGGGTTCAGGTAGACAATGCATTCTTTCTATAATGGCTGGTACTGACCATTGGATTCTGGGGAGATTTGAAATAAAGGCAAGAAGGCTGCATATATACGATTCTAAGAAAAAGAGACACGACGAAGAAACAACAACAGTCGCAGCAAAAAATTATGCAAGGATAATACCATTCTATCTATACAAATTCCACTTCTTCCTTGGCTCTAGAATCATAGAGATGGATGCATACAAGGGCAAACAACTGACAGAATACTTGGAGATAGTAATGGTTGAGGACTTGCCACAACAAAAAAACAAGTAAGTTGATTTACAACATAAACAAACAAAAAACTTATTATAACTCTCCTACTCTATCTATTTATGTTAGTCGTTCAAATGAATTACTAAAACAACTTTCCTTCAATAAACAATTGTAGTGACTGTGGTGTCTATGTCCTGAGCTATGCCGAATACAAGATTGAGGAAAAGAAAATTCCAAATGATTTTGACATAAATGAACAGAGGAGAAGATTAACATTAAGCATGTTCAAATATGGGGAGACAAAATTGGTGAACGATGAAGAGAGTGACGCCGATATTTATCACTCATTGGAAGACATGTTTGGTTAAGTGAGGTAGCTCCTTAATTTGAATGTTAATTGTTGGTTTTATTTCAACCTGAACAAGTCAAGTTTTTAACGCTTGGTAATATTCTAACAGTATTTATTTGATGGGAAGGCTTAGGATTTCTATTTATCTTATTTAATTTGATTGAGAAAGAACAAAGTTTGGGAATATTCCCGTTTATATAATTTATAAAGAAAGATTACAAAAAATTTTGAAATTAAAAAATTATAAGGTAGCAAAATATGACAGGAAACTAGTAGATAATTGGTACTTGGTATAACAAATTGTCGTCATGAAAACTAAATTGTTGTCAACAAAAATAGTAGAAATGTAATAAACTTCGATCAAAAAGGGGATTCAAAGTGATGTAAAAAAAATCCACAATAATTCCATGATATTAAAAAAATAGCTTCCTAACAGGTAAATACCAGATAAGTACTAGATAAAAAGCAAGTAATGAGTAAAATAATACAAAAAAATCATGTAATGAAAAACAGGTAAAAAACTGGTGTAAACCATATAAATCAATTTTCAAGAACATATTTGTGATTATAAATGGATTGAAAAGCTGTGTTCCAAAAAAACCTTTCACCTTCCTTATGCTCCACCTCTTCTTAAACCGTTCAAACACCCCACTTAATGACATTTATCATTTCAAAATCCATTATTTCCATTAATTTTGCTCTGCATGTTCTCTTTCATTGGAGCACCACTTCAATCTTAAAGCGATAACTTCATTCATCGATTAAACAATTTCTACAAAACACAGGTAAGATTTTTGCAAACCAAAAACTTCAAATAGTTCATCATAAGTTGCTTGAATAACATTAGTAATCATGTCGAACTTCCTAATAACTGCAAATACAAATGGCGCTGAAGAGATCGAATGAAACATCACTTCAGTGAGACCAATAGAAAAAGAAATCAGATGCAAAACAAGGAAGAAACTGACATATCAAAGCAGCAAAGACAGGCAAGAACTTCAAGAAATGCATTTTTGTGAGCACTAAATTTTAACTGTCCCTCTCATGAAATGATGATGAGAGCTAGATAATGCTATCTTTTATAGGTGTTATCCATTAGAGGTGTTCCTATTGTAGCAGAGATGAGTCTTAACCAAAGTAGGAGACCTAGTCGCCCTTAAGGACCCGTATGGGTTACACCTAGTGGTACAGGTCCACAGGTTGACCCGTATAGGTTAAACCCCCTACATAGCTGGGAGGGACCCTATACGGGTCCCACCCCACTCGTACGAGTCTCGTGCACATCCAAATAGTTAGAAGGCTTAGTGAATCATGCCTTTTTCAGAGAAAATCAGTCTTGAATGTAATTTATTATGTTCAGACCCAATTTTCTCCAATAAATTGAGGCTTCTTGCCTCAGTTTCAAAGTTGGCCAATTAGAAAGGAAATTAGACACTATAGTTTACGATTTTTCAGCCATTTCACAAGTATTAGCAAGGGTATAGTTGAGGTATAGTTGGTATAAAATAGGGGGAAAACCCATTCCTTGAGGTTTTGTCCACATTTTATTCATTCCTAACTTTGTTCATTAGGAATTTAGGGAGGTTTTGTCCATACAAACACTCACCTAAATAGTCCGAAATCCATCATTTCATCATTTACTTTGGCTAGACTCTCTACAGCATAGGGATCGCTTCAAAGTGGATTCACGGCATAAAGGTATGCTCCTGACTTTCAAAGAGACTCACACCCTATTTATTTTATTATTGTTTTCATTTATTTAATTTGATCTATCCTTTGATCTTGTTTTGGGTCTGGTCCTTATCCATATGGGCCTTGTTGGCACCTATATGTCCCTATAAAGGCTATAGAGATGGGTCATACCCATATGGAAGGGAATCCCGTCTTATTTTATTTTTCGTCTCCACTTTTAATCAAAATCTAAAATGAAATTCTGTTTAGGTCCAGACAGGACCCCGTATGGGTCCCCCTTACCTTTATAGGTCCTACTAGTAGCCGTACGGGTTGTTAGCACAAGTTCATTCCGGCCCGAGGAGGAATAATGCCTATTTTGTTAAGTGATCAGACAAATGAGTAAAAAAGGACCGAATTGTCATCCAAAATCTGAAATTCAAAAATCCACATTCCAGGTAAGCTCCGATTTAGCATTTTCTACTGAAAAATTGAAAAGTCAAAATTTGGTCAAACATAGATAATCCTCCCAACGGGCAATTACCTATCTACAATAAAAAAAATCAAATCTTACCAAGATTTGGCAAGATTTTACGGGATCTGATGTAAAATCTTGTCAGATAGGTAATTAGCCCGCCGGCTAATTACCTCCCTATTATAAATACGGGGTCACCCGCCCTCATTTCAATAGAGACGCAAATTTTCAGAAGTCCCAAAATTACCTTTGTGTCCTTTTTCGGCTCCGGGAGCCCTAAAAGCCCCAAAACTCTTTTAGAACACTTCCAGAATCGAGTTTTATCATCGACACTCGGTATAAACTCAATTTCCAGTCTTTTTAGATCAAGATCTTATAGTGATCTTGAGTTTAAAAACGACTCAATTCCCCTCAAAATTCAGCATTTTTCTTAGGAATAATCCAAGATTATAGCCATAACTTGGGTTAAACCTATTTTCCAACCAAATCACACTATTTGGCAAATTTGGTCCCGCGATGCCTCTCAAGTCATCCTAGACGGAATCAAAGGTAAACTAAGGGTAATCGGCTCTAAGCCCAACTTTCAAGTTCATTAAAATTCTTTTTTTTTTGCTTTATTATTACATATTGCATTTCATTTCTCCAGTTAAGTGAGCCATTTGAGCCACTTCAACTATAATATGTGTAAATAAGCTCGTAGGTACGGATGAAACATCTATAGTGAGAGGAAACTCTATCCGAGTTTTCAGGCCAGAACCCAAACGCTGCCATTATGTTGGGAAATAATGTTTCGGATCATAAAATTGAACTAAAATATCTGGATCAAGTTTGAAAGATATAAAAACTTAAACTCCTAAATCCAAATGGAAACATCTGGACAAGATTCAACTACAAGGTCATCCATTAAAGACATCAAGTACCTAAGCATATACTGGAACTATCAGGAAAAAGTTTGGAAAGAAAACAAACTTTAACCCTTCAAAAATCAGCATCCGGAAGAACTGATTGCACTATCCCTGGAAGAAGACAGATCTGGAGATTTTGAGTCTAAGAGCATATGGAAGACTCAAATATCAAGACAAAGGGAAAATTTTCAAAGACAACTTTTCCCTCCACCTTTTTGGTCTACAAAGTCAAAGATCCTTTCTCTATATGCAAGACAAGAAAGACAACTTGCACTTTTTAGAAAAAGGACAAAAGTACCGATACTAGACTAAAAAAGTTAACAAACTATTTCACCTAGACCAATAAGGGGGTGCATGGAGCTCACACAAAAAAATTTACTGGTATAAAAGTTGGTGTAACACTAAAATACAAGGAAAATGATCACTGACATCTTTTCAGCCTCAATCCCAAGAAATCAAACGGGTCAAATTACTATCTAATTGATTGATCAATGGCTCCGGAAGTGCCACATTCAACCTGATCAAGGGTGAAGATTTAATGCAAGTTCAACAACCTACAACGGCTATATTTATGAAAGAATCCTATAAAAGGGAAGCTTCACACATTGAGAAGGTTGGCTAGTTGATTTTAAAAAGCTATTCATAAGAACATTTATTGAAGCAATCAGTAATCACAATCCCTCCAAGAATCAGACAATTCCAATCTATTCTAAGGATTCCTAAGTGAGTTGTAAACTTAAGGAAATCCAAAACCAAAACCTTTGTGAAAACAAGAGTGTAAGGATCTCCAACTTGGGTAAGTTGTGAGATTGGGATACAACTTAAAGTTGGTGCTTTGAGTGGTATCTCCCAGTAGGACTCAGCTTAGATTCAGGGTAGAAGTCTAAGTGGTATATCTTGCTTAAGACTAAAGGACTCAACTAGGAGTTAGTGCTTCTACTGGTATATCCTACATCCAGAAGGGGTTACCATCTAGAGATAAGTTCTAAGGCTTGATTCCTGCAAGTTGGAAAGGAATCCACCAGTGGAAGAGCACGGAGGAAGGAAACTCTGAGGACTGGAGTAGGCAGGGCTGAACTAAGATAAAATCCTTTATGTTTAATTTCTTTAACTCTTTCTTTATTGCATTATATTGTCATAATTGCATCATACGAATCCATCATCCTAATCATAATCAAACACGCTACACTGAGACTTTCTAAAGTCTTTATATTTCGCGAAAAGGGTCATTCACCTCCCCTCTGACCTTATAAAGACCCTCACAGGGACCAACAAGTGGTATCAGAGCAAGTGCTCAATACTAGAGATCTAACAATCTCAAGCTAAAGGTCTAAAATTTTGATTTAAATATTAAAATGAGTTTCTAAAACTCAGAACTCCTTCCCGAGGGCTTGTTCATTACCCATCCTCCACTCTTTACCGGTGAACACTACACATTCTAAAAAAAATTATATAAAGAACTTCATTCAAGCAAAAAGCATGCAAGTATGGTTGGTTATCAAGCATGGCCCATATGAGCCTACTAATGAAGTAGAGGGTATGGTTTTAAAAAGACCCTCATCACGCTTGTGGGATGAGAATGATTTTAAAAAGTTACGTGAAAGTGCAAATGGTATTAACATGCTTCATTGTGCTCTTAGTGTAATATCATTCAATAGGATATTCATATGTGAGACTACAAAGGAGATCTAGGAGAAGCTAGAGGTAGCCTATGAAGGAATAAGTAAAGTGAAAGAAGCAAAGATTGACTTACTCTAATAAAAACTTGAATCCTTCAAGATAGAGCCAAAAGAATCCATTAGTAGCATGAACACTAGATATATCAATCTAGTGAATGAGATGAAGAGGCTTAGAAAGGAAGTTTCTGAAGTTAAAATGGTGAAAAGGTGCTCCGGAGTCTCACGAAGGAGTGGGATAACAAAAAGACTGCTATTGGGGAAGGTCATGACTTAAATGTTTATAGTTATGATGAGCAAATTGGCAATCTCTTGGCTCAAGATCTCTCCCTAGAGAGACATAGTCAATAGGAGAAGAAGCCTAAAGAAAAGAAGAAAGCTATTGTACTAAAGGCAGAATCCTCCAGATCAGTTTCATCTGAAGAAGAAGAGCAAATCACTGAATCACTGAGCACCAAAGATCAACCTGCCTTATTAACTAGAAAGCTCAACAGATTCATACAAAAGAAGGATAGAAGGAAATCAAGAAAGTAGGAAATCAAGAAAGTATGAATCCCAAAAACTAAGAGAAGGCACATCCAAAAGAGACAGGCCTAGAAAGAATCTGGAAGAAAAGAAGGATCCAAAGAAAGAAGCGGCTTGTTTTGAATGTGGAGAGAAAGGTCATTTCTGAACAAAATGCCCTAAGCTTAAAAGAACTAAGAATTTCAAAAAGAAGGCAATGGTGGCTACATGGAGCAACATTGAGGAAAATAGCAGCTTAACTTTAAGAGAAGAAGAAGAGACTATCAACTGTGCATTCATGGCACTAACTGATCCAGAAGCAGAATAATCTGGAAAGAATATCTCTAGAAAAGATACAATGCAAATCAAAGAATCAGAATCAGACACCACAAACACTGAGGTAAACTCTTATTCTAATTCTTCTTCTAACTTTGACCTTGCTAGAGCTTTATCTATTGTGATCAAGAGTGTGAAAAAGAATGCAAAAGCAATCAAATCCTTAAGAAGACAAGTGTTAGAGATTGCCGAGGATAATGAAGCCTTGGCACAAGATGTAAACTTGATAAGAATAGTAAAGTGCATTGATGAAGTTGAGGAGAACTACCTGAAGAATCAAGTGCAAATGCTAAGTGCCAATCTTATTGTGCCTTCTGCTCAAAAGGGAAAGGCTAAGGTGAATTATAGCCAACAACCTACCAACTAGAAGAAGAATTATGCAGCAGAAATTGCACCTCCAAACAGCTTCCAAACACATTTCGGACCATCCACAAGTGTGCAAAAAGCTAGATATAAAGGAACCTATGGGAAGGAGGATTTGGAAAAGACCAAAGAGAAGCAAAAGTAGAATAGACCCATTTTAGGATGCAGGTTTTATGGAAAACAATCATATTACTAAATTATGTAGATTAAAAAATGGCTATTATGATGTTTATCCTTGGCCTGAAATGATTATTAACCCGAGAGGACCCAAATCTGATTGGGTACCCAAACCCACTTTCTGCAGGTATACCTTAGATCCATAGTAGATCAACACACTTAGTACATTGATAGTGTATGCTCAAGGCATATGACAAGTGATAAGAAGGCCTTCATCACATTAGCTAGGAAGAAGGGAGGCAAAGTAAGCTTCGGAGACCATCAAAAGGGACAGATCATTGGACATGGAACCATTGGATCTGAATTAAAGATAGAAGATGTCTCACTAGTTGATAGACTAAAATTTAACTTACTAAGTGTAGCCCAACTCTATGATAAAGGAATAAAAGTCATATTTGATTCTGGAGGCTGCTTAATCTATGATAGTAAGTCCCATCAACTTATTATTTATGCACCTAAAGTCAATAATGTCTATTCTGTTAACATTAAAAATGAGAAAAAGAATATCTGCTTAGTGTCTAAAGAAGAAGAATCATGGCTATAGCACCGGAGGTTGGGACATGTTAGCATGAACCTCCTGTCCAACTAGCCAAAAAGGAATTAGTAGTGGGTTTGCCTAAGGTCGCTTTTAATAAGGATAATCTATGTACTACATGTCAATTAGGTAAACATCATAAGAAAAGTTTCCCTTCCATCTCCTACATTCCTTCCCAAATAGTACTTGAGCTCTTACATATTGATCTCTTTGGTGCAATAAAGCGATTGAGTTTAGGCAGAAGAGAATACACCATGGTAATTTTGGATGATTATTCTCGTTATACATGGGTTCTCTTGCTACTATAGAAGGATGAAGCCTTTGACCAATTCTCAAGAACATTCATCCGGATAGAAGTAGAACAGGATATAAGCATTACATGCATCCGAAGTTATATTGGCGGAGAGTTCAAAAATAAGTGTTTTACTGATTTTTATGACTCCAAAGGGAATGAACATAACTTCTCTGCCCCTGACACTCCTCAACAGAATGGAGTTGTTGAGAGAAAGAACAGGACCATAGTATAGATGGCTAGAATAATGCTTAATGAGAATTGTTTGCCAAAATATTTCTGGGGAGAGGCTGTAAATACTGCATGTTATATTCTAAATAGAGCTCTCATCAGAAAAACCATAGAAAAGACGCCCTATGAAATTTGGAAGGGAAGAAAACCCAAAATTGGGTACTTTAAGGAATTTGGATGTAAATGCTACATTCTAAATGATAGAGAGCAACTAAGAAAATTTGATCCTAAATCAGATGAAGCAATTTTCCTTGGCTACTCAACGCATAGTAAGGCTTACAAAGTCTTCTATAAACGAACTCAAACTGTAGTAGAGTCAAAACATGTAGATTTTGATTAGACTAATCCTGCAGGTAAGAAAAATCCCACTTTAGAAGATCCAATTCCGGATGTTGAAAACTCTAGAGAGAAGAAGGAAGCAAAAGTTCCTGATTCATTCTATATCAAGAAGTACAAAGAGAAGATGAAGGAATATCTTTTGAACTAGAAATACAACAAGTTAATCTCAACCTACAAGAGATTGACTTTAATGAAGGCCAAGAAGGAATAGTTAAAGCTGACGTAGAGCAAGTTCTAGTTCAACATGAAGGCTTACAAAGGGAGATCCGGACTCAAATGAATCATCCGGTAGAAGCTATTTTGGATGTTGTCCAAATCCAGTCAGAACCAGAGGACAACTCAATAGGATGATGAGCCATGCTGCTTTTGTCGGTCTCATTGAACTAAAGAAATTTCAAGATGCTGAAGGAGATGAAATTTGGATGATGGTAATGTAGGAAGAGGTAGATCAATTCACTAGAAATGATGTATGGGATCTAGTGGCACCTCTAAAGGTAAAATCAATCATTGGTACCAAATGGGTATTCCAGAATAAGCTAGTTGAATTTGAACTAGTGGTAAGAAACAAATCAAGATTGGTTGCTCAAGGCTATAGTTAACTAGAAGGGATTGGCTTTGAAGAAACATTTGCCCCTATAGCAAGAATGGAAGCAATCTGGATTTTATGTGCTTTTGCATCATTCATGGGATTCACATTGTTCCGAATGGATGTCAAAAGTGCATTTCTCAATAGAGTTATCCAGGAAGAAGCCTATATGAAGCAACCACCTAGATTTGAAGACCCGAAGCATCCAGATCACGTGTACAAGCTGAAGAAGGCTCTTTATGGATTAAAGCAGACACCCAGAGCCTGGTATGAGAGATTAACCTCATTCCTTATATCTATTGTTATATCAGAGGTAAGGCAGATACCACACTCTTTATCCAAAAGAAGAAAAATGATATTATTCCAGTCCAAATTTATGTGGATGATATCATATTTGGAGCAACTGATGAAAGGATGTGTGAGGAATTCAACTCTCAAATGCAAAAGGAATTTGAGATGTCCATTATGGGAGAACTCAATTTCTTCCTTGGTTTACAAATCAAGTAAAGTCCGGACTGGATTTTCACTAACCGATCAAAGTACACCAAGGAGAACCTAAAGAAGTTTGAAATGGAGAAGACCAAGCCTATGTCCACTCCAATAGGATCAGATACAGTCCTATCCAAGGTTTGTGAAGGTGAAGATGCTGATCAAAAGCTCTATAGAGGAATGATTGGTTCACTCTTATACTTAACTTCTAGCAGGCCTAACACACACTATGCAGTTTGAAACTATGTAAGGTATTAAGCCAATTCTAAGGACTCTTATCTTAAGGCAGTAAAGAGGATCCTAAGATATCTCCTAGGAACCCCTGAAGTTGGGTTATGGTATCCTAGTAATGGAGATTTCACACTCTCAGGGTTCACTGATGCTGATTATGGCAGAGATACTCTTGAAAGAAAGAGTATATCTGGGGGTTTCCATTTCCTTGGAGATTGCTTAGTATCATGGTATAGCAAGAAGCAAACTTCAGTTGCCTTATCCAGTACAGAAGCATAATATATGGCAGCTGGAAGTTGTGTGGCTCAACTCCTTTAGATCAAGCAATAACTAGAAGATTATAGAGTTCAATCCAGATATGTGGACATCATGTGTGATAACAAAAGTCATATTAATGTGTCAAAGAATCCAGTACTATATAGCAGGATGAAGAATGTAAACATAAGGCATCATTTCATCTAGGATCATGAAATGAAGAAGGATGTTGCCTTGGTATACATTCCAACCAATGAGCAGCGAGCAGACATGTTTACTAAGCCACTGAGTAAAGATCAATTTGAGAAGGTAAGAGAATCAATTAGTATGTCTAATCCAATCTGAAGCTAAGCCGAAAGACAATCCAAAATCAATTTGGATCCTTGGCAAGACAAATTCGGAAGAGATAAAGCATAGAAGAAAAACCTATTCCGGAAGGAAAAGAAAGTGCCACATCAGCAGAAAAGAATGACAAATGGCAATAAAGGCGTTTTTGAATTTTAAATGATTATTGGCTATCACACATGCGAGTGAAAATCCAGCCATTTCAAAAATAAACCTTTACCATTCTCAAGTTTTAACGCCATTTACCTCTCTCCTCCAAAACTAATTGCCATGTCATCAATCTAGTTAATTTTAACTACGTCCAGATTACCAAAACATCCTTGCCTTGAGAAATCTATATAACCCCTCAAAATTACCCTTCTTCTGCACGCGAGCAACTAAGTACTGTTACTCTACAATTTTCAAAAGCCAGAACCCAAATTCTTATTCAAACTCTCAAATGGCAGCAATCATAACACCAGAAGGACTCGTTATGCTTCCTACCCAAAACATCTTCTCAGAATCCAATCTAAAAGATAAAGATTTCATCCCTATAGACTGCAAACCCTTTGACTCTATTATCCCCACGGATTTTCTAGGCGATAACTTCCTGTTTGAAACTGATCCTTACTCCTGACTAATTGAGGATCAACACTTGAAGGATTTCATCAAGATCAACTACCCAATGTACCCAAATTTTATCCGAGAGTTCTATGACAATCTGAGAGCCAACAATAAATGTGACGCCCTACAAAATAAGGTTCAAGGAAAAGACATTACAATCACTCCAAATTTCTTTAAACAATCACTTAACATGAAGAATAGTGGAGTTTTGATGAGAGTAAATGGAGATGAGACTAAGGTAAAGTATGATCCGAAGATATAGCTTCCGAAAAGATATTTTGGGGATAAATTCTCAACTTACTGGCCTCAAGCACCGAGATACCTTCAGCACGTGCTAGCAAAATTAGTCCTGATCTTGAAGGGCTCACCAACCACAGTGTCTTCCTTCCAGCATGGTGTATTACAACACTGGGCAGAGTGCAGAGGAGTCAATATGCTAGTACTGATAATCCACTTCCTAAAGCATCGCAAAAATTACCATGGTGCTCTGATCACCCGGATCCTCCAGGCTTTTGGAATCGACCTCACTGGATTTAACGGTGTCAATGGGAAAGTAATCCTTAAGAAGATCTTCCTTAAACTAAATTACGGTGAAACCCGGGATAAGGCAAAGGCCTTAAAACAAAAGGAAGAGAAGAAGAACCATTCCAGAAAAGCAGCAAATCCGGCAGAAGCTCCAGTTCCAAAAAGGGCCCAGACTATTAAATCAAAGGCAGTTAAGTAGCTGGCTCTGGTTCCAGTTGAAGGTGATGAAGATAGTGAAACCTTAACCTAGCTATTATGTCAAAGCCCAGAAATGTCAAAGACAAGGGGAAGGCTGATCAAAGCAGCTGATAAGTTGAAGAGACCAATTTATTATCCAAAAGCAAGGGAGACAATCACAGTAGCTGCTGCTATAATTTGGAAAGGTCATCAGAAGGGCTAGAAAAGAAAATAACAGACATGCTAATAGAAGAGCATGGGTCTGATGAGGAGGAAATTTAGGATGAGGTTCCAATGCCAAAGAAGCAATTCACCCGAAAGGGGGGCACTTTTGATGAAGCGGTTAAGGTTAGAAGCTTCAAAAGAAGATAGCTATAAAGCTGGCTGGAATTCAAATTGATGAAGAAGCTACAAGGAGTGTAGTGCTGGAAGAATTGAAAAAATCCAGATTATCCAAGGGCAAGCATGTGCTTGAATCAAATAAAGATATCCTTTTAGAGGATCCACAATATGAAGAAATGATGGCATTATTGGCAGACAACTATAGGATAAACAATATGACCATTGAGGGACTCGGAGGATCCTCTGCTACCCCCATCCTTATAGATCCAACTACCTTGGCTGAACTGTCAAAGATTCTGGAATCTGATTCATTTGATTTCTAAGCCATCACAAAACCTCTTCCGAAAAACTTACTAAATCCGAAAGCTGAAATCCAAGCTAAACTAAGTCCCATAAAGGCAATTGTAGAGGGTGTTGAGGACATTTCCAACACACCTGGGGTTATTAAAAATCCTGAAAAGGCACTTATAGGGGTGAAAGAGGACATTTCCTATCATCGGGGGGTTGAGGTGCAAGGAAATGAAGTAAGAATAGAAGATGCAACTATCCTGTCCCAAGCTCCAATCAATGAGGTAACTCCTACCACAATTATATTAAATATCAATGTTGACCCTGCTATTGGTGATGACATAGCACATAAAATCAAGGCCAACTTAGACACTAAAAATCAAAATGTGTCTAAGGAACTAGTCCTATCCCGAATAATAATATTCCGAAGGAGGGACTTGGTCTGAGTTCCCCCGTGCGCACTTCTAAAGTGGACTCAAGGGGCGAGGCCAGTTCGGGGGAATGGTCTGATGAAAGAAGAGAAGAACAAGATCACTCAACTCGGAAGATAGCGATAAGGAAGAAGAGAATGAGCCCTCCGAAAGCAGTTCTAGTTTCGGAGATGTCTCTTCAAGCTCATCCAGAAACAAACCTCTTCATCTTGGTAGCCCTATAAAAATTCTTGCCAGTAATACCAAACATGCTAAAGTCACAGCCGTGCTTAAACTCTTGCAAGAAGCTACTCTTGAAGAGAATGGGGAAGGGTATGTAAAGCAAAATCTCCTAAACATCTGCAGACACTTACAAACTGTTAGAAAATTACTTTCAGATGAACTCTAGACTCTGGACTTCAAGCAAGAGTTAGGAGTAATAAAGCACTCAGTGAAGAAGATAGAAGAAAAAGTTTAAGATTTTCCCTCTCCTGATGCTATTGATGAAGCCCCCTTGTCTCAAATAAATCCAATAATCTCTGAGGTTAAGGATGGTATTACAATAGCCAACTGGACTACTGATCAAGCCAACACATTGGCATCAAACAATTGTGGAATAGTGCTTTATAAGATTACTTCCTCCTCCTTCGAGCTATCATATGAAATAGTTTGAAAACTTGTCAAAATTCATGGCAGAAATGGATCTTAAGCCGGCAATCGCTGAATTAGGCATAGACCAACAAGTAGTCCTGGAAATGCTTGAAAACTTCCTTGATAAATCTCTCCCCTAGATTCAAGAAAAGATGCTGGATGAGATGGGTGAAGAGATGGGAAGTCGCCTGGCTAATTGGAGAAAACAATAAACGACTCGAAAGCCTCCATCACAAAAGAAGTCAAGCTCCAAATGGAATCCACCCATAACATCCGGAAAGGCATCAGTGAAGAAATAACTCTTCTTCAGACTAGAATTAATAACTTATCACTATCTAGATCTTCCTCTACACAATCAATTACGGAAAGCCAACTCCTTCCAGTCTTCCACAATCTTATTCAAGCCATTAGGGATTTCGACTTCTTTGGACAGAAGGGAGTGACAACCCTGCTTAAAGTACTATTCCTCTATTTTGATAAGAAGGATCGGGAGTTTGTCTTGCACATACATCCTTCTATCAAATAGTCATATGATCAATTGAAGAAGACCATCCAGCCCTATTATCTTACTCCTCCAACAGTTGACAGTATAAGAGCTGAAGGGACCAAAGGTAATGTTGACTACACCATTTATTCCAAAGCGTGGCAAGAACCCTGGGATAACAGAACCTATACGGTAATCGATCCCCAAGCTAAAAACAAAATGGGGGAGAAAAGTCAGGAAAGTCAGCAAGGAGCTGGATCAGGGAAGGGAAAGGAAAAGGAAGGAGGACCATCCGGTAGGAATTAGACTAGCTATAATTTTTTAAAATCTTGTAATAGCTAGATTCACTATCACATATTTCTGTATTTTATAATTCAAAACTTCATTGATGTTAACTATTGTTAACAATAGAAGTATATATAGTGAAACAATCTAATTCTCAAAAGTTGCTTCTAAAGTACAATCTATAATTGTACTAGAATAGACTCAAAATCTAGAATTGAAAAATGTTAGGGGAGTTTGGATGCTAGAATTATGGGGGAGTAGTTGTAAATGACTAAGTATAAAGAATCATACTTAGATCATATACCCCTTTCATTATGCTTAGTTGACTTAGTTTTTGTTTCAATCAAATGGGGGAGATTGTTGGGAAAAAATGATCTGAATCATAAAATTGAAATAAAATATCCGGATCAAGTTTGAAAGAAATAAAAACTTAAACTCCTAAATCCAAATGGAAACATCTGGAGAAGATCTAACCATAAGGCCATCCATTGAAGACATCAAGTACCTAAGCATATACTGGAACTATCAGGATAAAGTTTGGAAAGGAAACAAACTTTAATTCTTCAAAAATCAGCATCCAGAAGAATTGATTACACTATCTCCTGAAGAAGACAGATCCGGAGATTCTGAGTCAAAGAGCATCTGGAAGACTCATATATCAAGATAAAGGGAAAAGTTTCAAAGACAACTTTTCCCTCCAACTTTTTGGTCTACAAGGTCAAAGATCCTTTCCCCATATGCAAGACAAGAAAGACAGCTTGCACTTTTCAGAAAAAGGACAAAAGTACTGACACCGGACTGAAAAAGTTAACAAAGTTTTTCACCTAGACTAATAAGGAGGCACGTGGAGCTAACACGAAAAAAGTTACTGGTATAAAAATTGGTGTAACACTAAAATACAAGGAAAACAATCATTGACATCTTTTCAGCCTCACAGGTCAAATATTGTCTAACGGATTGTTCAACGACACCAGAAGCACCACATGCAACCTGATCAAGGGTGAAGATTTAATTCAAGGTCAACAACCCATAATTGCTGCATTTATGGTAGAAAGCCTATAAAAGGGAAGCTTCACACAATAAGAAGGTTGGCTAGTTGATTTGAAAAAGCTATTAACAAGAACATTTGCTCAAGCAATCAGTAATCACAATCCATCCAAGAAGAACACAATTCCAATCTATTGTAAGGATTCCTAAGTGAGTTATAAACTTAAGGAAATCCAAAACTAAAATCTTTGTTAAAATAAGAGTGTAAGGATCTCCAACTTGGGTGAGTTATGAGATTGGGATACAACTTAAAGTAGGGGCTTTGAGTGGGATCTCCCTGTAGGACTCAGCTTAGATTCGGGGTAGAAGTCTAAGCGGTATATCCTGCTAAAGACTAAAGGACTCAGGTAGGACTTGGTGCTTCTAGTGGTATATCCTACATCCGAAAGGGGTTACCATCAGGAGACAAGTTGTAAGGCTTGATTCCTGCCAGTTGGAAAGCAATCCATCAGTGGAAAAGCTAAGAGGAAGGAAACACCGAACTAGGATAAAATCCTTTGTGTTTGATTTCTTTAACTCTTTATTTGTTACATTATATTGTCATAACTGTATCATTCAGATCCATCATCCGGACCATAATCAAACACGCTGCACTAAGAGTTTCTAAAGTCAGTTTATTCTGCGAAAAAGGGTCATTCACCCCCCTCTAACCTTGTAAAGACCCTCACAAGGACCAGCACGTTACTTTGCCAAAACTTTGGTAGAAAATATCAATTTATTATGTCGTTATAATGCCCGTTTTATTTCTTGAATTTTCTTCGTAAATAAAGCCATTGAAATCCTAAAATTACCATAAATTCCAAAGTTCCAAAATTTATTCAAACAATTTGAACAATATAAGTACCTATCATGTCTGAACTCAGAATTTCATTTTCTCTTTGGTGTAAAAATCCCATTTTGGATCAGTATACCACAATTCCCAGTGGAGCTGAATTGGGTGCCGACTCTATTTTATTTTTAAATAAAGTAAAAATGCTTTATTTTAAAAATATCTTTTCTTAAGCAAATGTGCAAATATATTTCTCAATATAATCACATTTTTGGCCAACAAAGCCACTGCATTTAAGCAAACTAGACTTTCTTAAACATGGCCAAATGCTGCGATTTCTTCAAACGAAACCGAATCGCACCCCACGCACCACACCTCCTGTGAAATCCCACTAAAACCCCACCCGCTCACAGTGGCGACTCTACTGTGGATCTAATTATTTTTATGAAAACCCGATTTTTATAAAAATTCTTTTTTTACATGATAATTAAAATATTGCTCAAATTAAATTTTGGAACTAAGGAATTTGTGATAATTTATGCATTACACAAATATTAGGATTCATAGCATCTCCATTCTTTACCCCTAAAACAATTTAGGTGTCTTTCGGTGAAGAATCTCCAAGTTCGCTAAGAGCTTGAGGGGTATCGATCTGATCATGCCCCTTGCGTAACGTAAGAGGACCTTGCTTGCTTAAGGGCAACACTACCTATGTATATTACATGTGGAAAATTTTCCTTTGGTTCTCTTACGGCCACTGCGACTTGGTACACAAAGGCGCAGGGTACCCCAAATCTCACCCAATCCTAAGACCGAAACCCATATATAGTTAAATCATAGATACTTCCCTATAGGTTTACCCAAAAACCTTGAGTGCATGCGATCGGACTTTGCTAAGTCCCCCATTAGCTTTAAAGTGAAGTAACCCAATGGAGTTAAAAGGGTGGTAGGCGCGATCTAATTGTTTGCTGCATGTGCAGGTTTATTAAATATAAGTAAACTAAAAACGGACATCATAAATATCATGATTGTGTGTAAACTAACCACGTCTATATGCGGCCATAATATTTGTGTGTGGCATCTCATTTTATAACCAAGACCAGTGAGTCCACCTAGGCTTAACCCGTGAGTCGAAATAAACCAAAACTAGTAAGTCAACATAGGCTCAACCCATGAGCCAAAATAAACTGAAACTAGTAAGTCCACCCAGGCGCAACCCGCTAGCAGAAAGCCATAAACCCCTTCAAGTGACCCTAGACTCAGCTCACCCCTTGGACCAATGAGTCAAAACCCTTTGAGTGACCATAGAGTCAGCTGACGTCTTAGACTAATGAGTCAAAACCCATCGAGTAACCTGAGAGTCAGCTCACCACTTGGACCGATGAGTCAAAACCCTTTGAGTGACCTTAGAGTTCCCCTTAGACCAATGAGTCAAAACCCTTTGAGTGACCCTAGAGTCAGCTCATCTTTGGACCAATGAGTCAAAATCCTTTCAAGTGACCCGAGAGTCAGCTCACCCCTTGGACTAATGAGTCAAAACCCCTTTGAGTGACCCTAGAGTCAGCTCACCCTTGGACCAATGAGTCAACCCACATTTAACCAGTGAGTCAATGTACCCTTAGGCTATCAAGCCTAATCTAACTTAAACCCTTGGTCTTTGGACCGCGCATTTGTGATGCTCCATGAATATCACAAACTATCTTTGCCAATTGCTCCACAACCGATTGGCACCTACCTAACCCCCTTATTATTTCTACATGTCTACTCATTTATTTCCTCATCAATCCATGCATCCCGATGGGCCAAGGTAAATGAAGTTTAGATCCACCTCCAGTGCACTTACTAACACTTGATCTCTAGCATATTCTAGTTGGAAACTAGAAAGGAGGAGGTTAAGATGTATTATGGGAAGCCCAAAAGTCAAACCCCTATCACCAATCGAGTCTCTGGCTGGATTTTTCTCTGATCCAAAACTGGAACCGTAATGGTAAATGATGATGCAGTCATGATATTAGGAAAGGCTGAGCATTGCTAATGCTTAGAAAAACCAAGAGCTAGAGACTGAAATAGCAGTATCAAAGGAAAAAATGGTAGAAATAGAGAAGCTATCCCTTGCTAAAGATGAATCTGTTGCTCCCTCTATTGAGCAGTATGTGGATATCAACTGATTCTTGCCAAAGGAGTCAGAATCCCTTTCGGCTAACTTTATAATGCCTTACATAGGCCCATATATTGGTACTGAACCTCCTCATGCACATGTGGAAGGTTATCTTGGAATCATGACTAGCATGAACATCCCTAAAGTTCATATAGTCAATCTATTCCAAGCTACTTTATGAGGGCCCGCCTCTGAGTGGTACATGAGTATGCCAACGGACATAGAATTTGATTGGAGAAAGCAATACTCGGCGTTCCTTGAGAATTATACCTTCAATCTAAAGGTCAAGACTACTTTGCAAGACCTTAAAACAGCTAAATGAGTCCTTCAAAGAATTTTACCTGAGATGGATGGCTATTCTTGTACTTGTAATTGGGGCACCTGACCAAGATGCCTAGATAGTGAAGCTTGTCAGAGGCTCTAGCCCAAAATACCAGGACGAAATGAAAATGAAAAGATTCGACACCTTCAACGATGTGGTAGACTATGCTAAAAGACTTGAAAAGTATGAGGAAGAAGATCGAGCAAAGAAGCAATAACAACACACTTATACTAAACCTTGATACTAGGAAAAGGGCGGATCCTCCAAGCAAGGCAATTCTGAGTCCCCAAAGGCTCCAGCCAAAGTTATAGCGACCACTCTGGTGCAAATTTACCAATCTTCCAACTCAAGAGCATCAAGCCATTTGCTCTGCCTACTGTTCCAGACAAAGACAACTCTACCTGTTGTGCCAGATAGAGACAACTTCTATGCTTATCATGTGTCCAAGGGGCATCGCACCAATGAATGCGCCTAGCTATCAAAAGATCTCCAACAGATGATAGCTGATGGGAGAATGAAAGAGCTTGAGAAGAAACCAAGAACTTAGACTAATCCTTTGCCAAACTTTCAACCTACAGTGAATGCCATCGGCATTTATGTAGAGGCCGACAAATACGGTATCGACGTAAGACAACTTTTGACATGACCCAGGATAGGGGGATAATATGATCTTTGATAACATGGATATCATCTATATGCTTGACCAGTACGTCCTAAGAATGAGGAGAGAAGGGCTAGATCAAGACCAAGTGCCACCACGCCTCATATACCGAGCAGACTCTGACCTAAACGAACATGTGGAGGAATTTCTTCGATATATGCATAAAAAGGGAATAGCTATGATGGGTTTTGCACCTCAATTCCCCAGATTCTTAGCAGGTCCAGCCATGGAGTGGTACGATACGATGCCATTTGAAGGACATTGGAACTGGTACTTTATGGAGAGATATTTCCTCCACTACTTTAGGGCATCTCAGTCATACCACAGATGAACTCTGCTGGTGGTTGGCACCACAGGTGGACCGACATAATATCAGCTGGCAGGTTATCCCTCCTGCACAACCTCCTATGTACATTCCTCTAGATTACATGAGTCAAAACTACACCAGAACAAGTTCGTTTGAATTAAAGAGCTTCTCAGAAGCCACACGTCTAGAAGCCCAAGAACTAAATGATCCTTAACATGTGTGGAATAGCCATGAAGACCAGCAAAGGTATCTCGGCCTGAATCTAGATGAGGGTACATGTGACTTATTTATGGGAATCCGTGCCGACCCTATAGTACCCATGTAGAGGAAACATTCGCCAGCATACAAACCATGGTGTCTGAATTCCGTATAGCCATCACAGAAGTCAAGGCCAGAATGAATCCTGAGGAAGATCTTGAGGAAGATCCTGAGGAGGACCTTGAGGAAGATCCCGAGGAAGATCCCTAAGAAGACCTTGAGGAAGATCTTGAGGAAGATCCCGAAGAAGATCCTGAGGAAGATCCCTAGGAGGATCCAGAAGAAGGTTCTAATGATGACATCTTGCCTCACATGCACTAAATTAGGCCTTTAAATCGTGGAATGGGCATCAACCTTTCGGGAGTTCAGATGAGGAAGTAGAAGAATTTGTGGACTCCAGTGAATTAGATCACAAAGATGAAAGTGAAGTAGATAACTTAGGGTATGAATCAGAGACCATTTCAAATGACGAGCTAAATCACTTGCCGAGAGATTTCGAGTACAAGGCTCCCTTCCCCATTGGTATGACGGTTGATTATGATGGTGCTAAGAGCTATGCCTTATCTTTAGAGCATGACTCCCCGGGCACCTTATGGTCTGCAGTAAGTGACAATTCTAAAGACTTTATAGACTTCAACTTAAGTAGCGAACATATCATTAATATGATTCAAGACGAGGGGCAAGAACCTTCTCGGGAGTACATCATGGAGAGAATTCGCACAGAGAATGAGTTAGCTCAAGCTAGTTGTCATATCCAGAGCCTGGACTTGAGGGAATTTTATCCCATATTTTATGATGTAAATGTAAGGCCACGCCCCCACATTCTTGAGTTCATGTAAATGATGAATGATGGGTACATTCACTATGCCTATTAGCCCGAAAGGTTCTACTGGACTCTCCGAGAAAAGGCAATCCTTTGGTATGAAGGGCTGAGATTTTACTAGAAATAATTCTAGAATATTTTGGCTAAGCAATTCATCAACTACTTCACATAGGTTGATCCGCCAAAAAACTCAACCCCCGAGTTAGACAGAAACGGAAAACCCTTACGGTACTGGGTGTGGGAAGCAACCAACGCTATCTGTCTGACGTCAATGGAATCTGCTAGAGAATACCTATGGTACATGAATAAATATAACAACAAGTAAATCGCCTATGACAATACGCTAAATATGCCTGATGAAGGGTAACCAACCGATGAAGCCTCCTCATCCATCCTTATGATCGGAAAGGAATCCAATCATGTCCTATGCCAAATCCTCTAGGAGAACCCCATCATTCCAAAATAATAGCCTAAAAAGGTTCCTTTCATACAATGGCCCTTCGCCACCAAAGCACTAACCTGTGTGAACAAACCAATTGACTTGGGAGAGATACCACTTGATGAGAATTTCGACGAGTTTGAGGTCTTCGAAGCAATAAAATCGCCAACCCAGTTTGTCAATCCTATCACCAAAGGAGGAAAATTCACTAGGTTAGTAACCCCAACCTTGCAAAGGTCGGGGACCTCTGACACCTCCTACTTTTGTTAAGCCCTCAAAATAGATAGAAAGCCCGATTATGGATCAATTAAAAGCCAACGGACCCAAAGATTCAATTGGTGAAGCAAAAGATGAGAAGGATGTGCCTAGAATGGCCAGAAAAGGTTAAAGCAGAAGTAGCCAAGCAAATCAAGGCTAATTTTGTTGAGGTCATTGAATACCCCACTTGGCTATCGAATGTAGTTCCTGTACCTAAGAAGAATGGTGTCGTCTGAGTTTGTATTGACTTCAGGGACTTGCATAAGGCCACCCCTAAGGATGATTTACCGCTACCATACGTTGATGTTCTGGTAGACAGCACAACAAGAGCAGCCATGTATTCCTTTATGGATGGATTCTCGGGATATCACCAGATCCTTATGAATGTAATAGATAAGTTCAAAACCGCATTCATCTCAGAATGGGGAACCTATTATTTTAGGGTGATACCTTTTAGACTAAAAAAAGCAGGGGCAAGTTACCAATAACCAGTCAGGACATTTCTACATGAACTGATCCATAAAGAAGTTAAGGTCTATGTAGATTACATGCTTGTAAAATTTATCATGCCAGAAGAACATCCAGCAGTGTTAGAGTTATTCCTCATAAGGATAGAGAAATACAATCTTCATCTCAACCCAAAGAAATGTACGTTCGGCATCATGTTAGGCAAGTTACTGGGGGCACGTGGTTAGAAAAAGAGGCATAGAGATGGATCCCAATAAAGCTAACACTATCATGGAAATGTATATACCGAAGACCGAAAAAGAAGTGAGAAGTTTCTTGGGATCCATACAGTAAGTCAGTGGCTTTATAGTACAGTTGACCACCAGATGTGAGCCTATCTTTAAGCTCTTGAGGAAGCAGCAACCGATTGAATGGAATGACCAGTGTCAACCTTTGACATAATTAAAGCTTACCTAATGAACCCTCTAGTGTTGAAGCCACCAATTCTCGGCAAGCCACTCATTCTCTACTTAGTGATAGAAGAGACATTTATGGGAGCTATGTTGGTTCAGGAACACGAGGATAAGAAAGAACAAGCAGTTTATTACCTTAGCAAGAAATTACTAGAGTATGAAACCCAATACATCATCGTGGAGAAAACTTGTTCCGCCATGGTCTGGCTCACCAAGAACCTCAGGCATTACTTCCAATCATATAGAATCCAAGTAGTCGTGAAGGTGGATCCAATAAAGTATTTATACTGGGCTCCCTCGCTAACTGGAAAACTAGCCAGTGGCTATTGTTACTATCAGAATTTGATATTGAGTACGTCACTAAGAAGACCGTTAAGAGTAGGGAAGTGGCTGAATTCCTAGCAAATCAGCCACTCGAGGAAGGAGAATAGGAAAACCTAGAATTTCCGGATGAATGTTTTGCAACCATTACGGGGGAACTAAAAAATGGACCATGTTCTTCGATGGCGCCGTTAACAAATGAGGGCTGGTTTGGGGGTCATCATCATAATGCTTGATGGAACACTCATACCTCTATCAAAGTGATTGGAGTTTCTCACTATGAATAACGGGGCAGAGTATGAAGCCTGTTTATTTGGGTTGTCTGCCCTAATCACTCTCAGAGCAGATAAGGTAAAAATCATTGCCGATTTAGCTTTGGTCATCAAGCACGTCATAGGTGATTGGGAATTAAAAGAGGAATCCCTTAGACCTAACTTAGAGGCTGTATGGAGAAAACCCACAATGTTCAGCAAATGCGAATTTTGCCACATGCCCCGTGAGGAAAATTAAATGGAAGATGCATTGGCCACTTTGCCCACCATATGGGAAGGGCCCCAAAAGCAGCCAATTAAGCCTGACATTATGGAGACAACCCGATCTCTATGTTACGTCTATATAATAAATAATGCCATAAGTAAGGAAGAACCCTAGTACTCTGACATTGTCACGTTCCCTGAAAATGTTGAATTTCTGGTTGAGGCTATGAATTCTGACAAGAATATGCTGAGGAAGCTTGCTGTGCAATTCTACATGATTAAAGGAGATATGTTCAAGAGGTCCTTTGATGGCCTAATAGGAAGCTGAAAGGGTAATGAAAATGGTACATTCTGGAGACTGTAGTCCGCATATGAACGGTTTCATGATGGCAAAGAAGATCCAAAGAATGGGATATTTTTGGTTAACCATGCTAGCAGATTGTATTCAAGAAGCGAAGACCTGCCGTGCTTGTCAGATATACGGAGATGTGAGCCACTTGCCCCCGACAACGTTGCAAAGCTTAACAATGCCTTGGCCATTCTCAGCCTGAGGCATCGACATCATTGTCAAAATAAGACCATCTTCGACTAATGGTCATTGCTTCGTTATAGTGGTCGTCGATTACTTTTCCAAATGGGTTGAATTAGAATCATACATGAACATCACAGCCAAGAAGATAGCCCGGTTCATTCAGTAAAATATCTTCGCCAGATACGGCATTACTCACCATATAGTAAGTGACAATGACATACAGTTCCAAGGAGAAACAACCGACCTTATTGAGAAGCGCGGGATTGAGCCCCATCACTCTTCACCCTATTGCCGTCAAGCTAACGGAGCTGTAGAAGCGGCAAATAAGGCAATCTAGAAAATCCTCTCCAAGACGATATCGAACTACAGGGATTGGGCCGATCTTTTGCCCTATGCCTTATGGGGGTACTGAACTAGTGTCAAAACCCCTACAGGTCAAACACCTTTTTCTCTCGTCTATGGGTTGGAGGCAATATTGCTTGTTGAAATGGAAATCAAATATTTGCGCATAGCTCCTGAAGCCATACTTCCCAAAGATGAATGGGAAAGAGCAAGACATGAGGAATTGACTATGATTGATGAAAAATGATTAATTGCACTAGAAAATCTACAGTTGTATCAACAGCGCATGGCTAGGGCTTACAACTAAAAAGTCAAGGAATAAGACTAACCTATAAGAGCAAGAGATCTGGTCTCAAAATAGTCATAAGACTCATATGGATGCTCAAGGAAAGTTCCAACCAAATTGGGAAGGTCTGTACGTAGTAAGAAAGACTCTTAGTAAAGGAGCAGTGAAAATCTCAAACATGGATGGCAACGAGTTCATGAATCCTATAAATCGCAACAAGCTGAAGTGCTATCTTGTGTAAGAAAAAGTATGATGATAAAAAAATAAAATATGTAAAGGTCCATCAAGAGCTAGTGAGGGCTCTTGGGCACAATAAATACCCTAAAATAAAAGAGCGAAGCCTTAAGTAAAATCCATTCGGAACCTTAGGCGACGATGAGCATTTCTTGGGAATAAATACCATTTACCCTTCCTATTTAAAAATATCTTTAGTAGTAATATGTTCATTTAAAAATGCAGAATGAGCGTATTAAATGGAAACTGTGAATCGTTTAAAGAAACACGGATTCAAATAACATCATCTCGTCTTCATTACACATAAAAGTACATCACAAATGGGAAATAAAAGTGACAAAGGCAAATGCTGAGGCCTAAAACGTTTATTCTCCCTTGGGGAATGAAAGACATCTGATGACAAGCTTAAGGACCCTCAAGGAAGCTGCAAAGTCTCTGCGTCTCAATAAGCCTCTCTCCAAGGATAGGAAGCCCGTGAGTACTAGCAACCCAGATGCGATAAGCCTCATAAAGATGGATGTCAAAGGGGATGGAGTAGTTCATCTCCACCTGAATGCGATGAATCCACCTCATATCATGATGATAGACCGAGTATGGGAAAGCTCTAGCCCAATCAAGGTACACAAGGATACAAGAAACCCATAAGAATGGTCGTATTGCCTACACAAGCGACTAGGAGAGTAGGTAACAACCTCAGAAAGGTCGATAAGGACCACACCGCCTCTAGCAATGTCGGTAGTTACATGCATGATCCCCCCCACCAAGGGCAAACCCAATGAATATCCTCAACAGCTCTACTACTGATAAAATCAACCCTCTCCTCGATGGTGAAATCTCTTTAAGGACGATTGCCAATGCAAACTATGGAGCCCCACGCCTAGTAGGCCCTCGGATGATAATCAATGATTATGGGAACATACAACACAGAAAGCTTGTCCCAAAGCAAAAGTTATAGGGAAAATGCAGGAATGAAAAATAAAAAATAAAAGAAAAATATGGCCTGCTAGATTGAAAACCTAAAAAGGCGGTCCAGGCAAAAATTAAGGCAAGCCTGATGAATTGAAAACCTGACAGGGCAGTTCATGCAAAAATAAGAGCTCAAATTAAATTTACCTGAAGGAGGAGCATGTTGCCCTTGTTGTAGCTTCAGTCCTATTTCAGGAAGAATGCACAAAGATCAGTGTCTCAGCCAAAGTCACCACAATAGGAGATTTACCCTCTAACATCTAATCAATGATAGTCAAGAAGGCAAAGCTGTAAATCATAGTGCGAACCTCTCAAAGGAAGACCCCTAATAAGAGCAAGCAAATGAGCAGAAGCCAACTAGCATCGTTGGGAGGAAGGCCCCTGGCTATGTTAAAAGCCACATCCAACCTCAAACCCTCATCACAAATCAATCAACACATATTGAATCATTGTAGTAAAAAATGACTCATCAGTGGATTGGAGAACTCAGGATGATGCGTTGGAATGGCTAGGGGCATGTCAGTTGAAGATCTTAGGAGCCTGTAGAATTCCTTATACAAGGAACATAACTCATGCTCTCCGAACTGAAACACATTGTCAACAAGATCCTAAAACCTGACACCTGATAGCGGCTTAAATCACGTTATCCTTAACAAAGATGCGACAATATTCCTTCATATGCGCTAGAACACAAACCCCAAGACGATCCCAGCCGTCAAAATTCTTCAGATGAACGTTCAAATCTGCATAAAAATGGATGAAGCCCTCCATGGCAAAATTTCATAAGGGTAGCAGTTCAGTATATGTAGTTTATAGGGAAATCTGCCAACATCTGGCAGGCTATCTCGATAAACTCAATCAACGATAAAAGAAAGCATAAAGGAAAAAAAATTCTTATTCATATAAAAAAATGCATTCATACAAGAAAATGCATTACAAAAGGCCAGAAGAAAAAAAAACAAAAACAACAACAAAAGAAGAAAAGCCTATCTATTACTGAGGAAAGGATCCGAAGGTATCGCCTTGTCCCTACTGCGGCTACTATTGTAGGTCATCCACCTAAAGCATCACTAATAGACCTTAAAGCTGTCGGATCTCTAGCTGCAACATTTTAACATGGATCATTCATATTCATTTCATGACATACCATGCATAAGCATTAAAATAATAAAAAATGAACATATCGCCATATCAGAGTTTTGGTTCATCATGGATCGTTGGTGCCCTTGAATATATCCCCAATCGGAGATGCTATCAATGATGGGCACCTGTAAGAATGAAAGATTGGGGACAAGTCAGAACCATCATGATCCGAGATTCTAAGGAAAAAGAGAGGAAAAGGTAAAATAAGCTTACATGAGTGGTATCGGCTGGATGGAAGGCCACCGGATGCTCAGGATCCAAATAAGGCAGAATCACCGGAGTATAGGTACTAAGGTCAGGATAGTATGTCAAAGACATGGGTGGCTGATATTGAAACCACCGATGTCCCTCTACCATCGCCAGATCCTAAGGCAGGACAGATGACACCGAAGAGCTACCCACGTGAGCCAAAGTAGTTGCAAGTCTTCCTACCTTGGTGATCCTATAAATACAATGGGGCAAAATTTGAACAATAATAAAATAAAAAAGGGAGAAATTTAAGCCGATGAAAAGGAGGTACCATCATCCAGATAGTCTCAGGTGATCCTGATCTTGCTTGGCCACTAGGGGAAGAAGTCGAAGGGCCATCACCCTTTGAAGGGTTATGAAAGTCCAGCTTAGGCTCAATGGGAACGGGGTCTATCTCCAGCAATCCAAGTAGCTACGAGTGGTAAAACTCCTTGTATCCCCCAACCCATATTGGTAAAGAACTTGGCAAACTACTAGAGGCCAAACGCGCGAAGTCAGGTAAGCTATATAGCTAGAAAATCCATCGAGGCACCTCCAGAGGGATGGAAGGCTACCTAGCAGGAAGATGCCAACCCTGAATACGCTCTCCCAAATACCACTCTAGAGAGAAAGGAGTCTCTATAATCATTTGGGTGCTCACAAACTCCCTAGCTTGCCTCATGACCTCTGGCTAGTGAAGAGCATGACCCCAAGGCTGCAGCTTGATCTACAAGGATGAAAAGACCAAATAATGATACAATAATTGTAGCAAATATAGCAATCAAAGCAAGTCAAGGAATCCTGAAATATACCCTCTCCAATGATAGGTTGGAAAGATGAGCCAAAAGCGAAAGATGAGCCAAAAGCACAGATCGAGACTCCATCTCCCAACCATGCTAGTAATGCAACAGCCAAGGACAAAATGGGTAGCTATCATCTTACACAAGCTTGGTTACTGGGAGGATCCCCATCTCAAAATTCCATATCTGTAAGGGGGCAAAAGAAATCAGAGCACCAAAAGACAAACCAAGGATACTTGGAAAGAAGAAAAAGAGCTAAGTCCTTACGTAGACAATTTGGAGGCAAGATTTGGACTTCCTGATTCTATTCCTTGCACACTGGTCGAGGGCCTAATACAGATGACCCAATGCAGCTTGGCCCCAGGCATACTCATCAAAACAAGATGGGTCAATTAAAGCCGGTAGAATATAGAGGTTCACAACTGAACCCAGTGGGAAAACACAGCCATGGTAGAGTAGCGGCCATAAAAGCTCTAGCCTCATAAGTGGAAGTCAAATACCTTCTCTCTGTAGTAGTCTAGAAGGTCATGAGTTTCTCACAAGAAATTTGCCCGAGCTTATCCCCAGAATAGCCAATCAAAGCCTCTATGGTCTCCACATTAAAGTTATGGACAAGCTATAAAGTGGATCACATTACCGTGGAAAGGAAGACCTGTGATGGTGCAGTAATCTAGCAGAGCGATGGTATATTCCCCATAATTGAAGTGGAAAGTAAGGGTAGTGTCAGACCACCTGCTCAGAATGTGGGTAGAAGTACCGGATGGAATGTATGGATACTTGCGAGATCTCGAGTACCTGTAATTCCTCATCATCTTCCACAAAGACATCTCATCGATAATGGGTAATGGGAGATAGTACCTTATACCACTTGTAAAAGTGGGTAATGCTATCCCACCCATGCTTGGTTACCTAATTCAATGCATGCACACATATCACACACCAATTCCTAATAAATCACATGATTATTGAAAATTCATTGCATTAAATAAATCATTGCATAAAATATATAAGCAATAAAGTGGATAAAACATTGCACAAAATAAAAGCAGCGGTAAGGCTTACCAGAATCCGAGAAAGATGGTCAAAAGGCTTCAAGGCAGATGAAATAAAATTCCTTGCACAAATCCCATGATACATCCAATTTGACGGGAGCCTGTACAAAGCATCAACGGGAACCTCGAATAATTCCAGTTGCTGCCCATCGATGAGAATAATCTAAGTAGTCACTTGAATGACTGGCAGATCCAAGCGGATATTGCAAAGCTTGAACCATATGGAAACCCCGCAAAATCTAAAAAGAACGGGCAGGAAAGGGAAAAAGATGAAGGAAATCATTGTCAAAAATAGCTCGGAGGCAAAAAAATTTTAAGAAGAGCAAAAAACACAAAGAGAGAAGAGAGAATTTCTGGTGTGGTGAAAATGGGAGCCAAGCTGCTGCTTTTATAGACCGCAGGTAATTATCCAGCTGTCACGCATTTAAGCGTCCCAAGCATTTACGCGTAATGGCTATAAAAGTTACCGTTACATAGGTAATTTGCCCGCCGGCTAATTACCTATATTTTGAAAATTTTTGCAATTTTGCATTTTTTATCCATTTTCTAAATTGTTTATAAAACGAGCGAACCTAAAAGCTATTTTTACACAATCACTCATGCATTAAGCATCCAAGAATATTTATTTCGACCCCGACCAATTTTAACTTCTTGCAACTCATTAATAAATTTTTAATCGTAGGGGCAAAATACATTTTGTTTCAAAATTTGTCGATTAAAAATATTTTAACTCATTGCATTCCACACACTATTTTGTTTGTTTCGCATACGACAAAATTTCTAGCACGAAATTTATATATATGAGGGGCAAACTGTTAGCACAGGTCCATTTTGGCTCGATGAAGAATAATGCCTATTTCATTTAGTGATCAGACAAATGAGCCAAAAAGGACCGAATTGTCATCTAAAATCCGAAATTCAAAAATCCACATTCTAGGGAAGCTCTGATTTAGCATTTTCTACTGAAAAATCAAAAAGTCAAAATTTGGTCAAACATAGGTAATCCTTCGCCGAGTAATTACCTATCTACAGTGAAAGAATCAAATCTTACCGAGATCTAACAAGATTTTATGGCATCTGATCTTACCGAGATCTGACAAGACCCACCACCTGTGGAGGATGATTCAAATGATGTAATTTTAAATGTTGCAAATATGTTTTATGCGAACAATACCGCTTATGAGGCATATCGTGGATGAAATTGACGCATTTTCCATTCACATTTTGTTTGTGTATTCCATTTAAAGAAATCGTGCCCTTATAACAAGAACATTCTTAAAAATATCACCATATTTATTAATGAAGTTGGCTTTGTGTATAACGCAATGGCATAAAAATCCAATGGTTAAAACTTAGAACCAAAAAGAGAGCTCAACAGTGCTTATCATACATGATAATCTTAGGTCTTTGCTCATCTTTCTTCACGAGGGAGGAAAGGAGGATACACATCAAGAAAGAAGACCAAGAATGCCAAAAAGAGAAAAGGAAAGTAGGCCCTACATCAAAGGCACTATTGGGACCCACACCAATCTAAAATTATTGCAAGCCTAAGAACCCCATCCAATGCTCTTCCAAAACCTTCAAGAAGGAGGAGGACCCAATGCTCTTCCAAAACCTTCAAAAGGAATATTCAACTTCCAGTCAATGGGCATTTCTTATCAATGTAGGTACCTCCAATCCTCTTTGGACCTATATTTCTACCAAAATATCCCTCCAAGAATGCTTTCTCCATTTGTTCTTAGGAAAAGACCTTTTGTCCTACATAATGATTCCAAGCCTCCATAATAACATGATCTACTTCTTTCACAAAAAGGGAGGAACTTGTTTCTTTTAGAGAATCTCAAGGCACTTGACCCCCTACAGATGTACCAACAACACATGGCTCGAGCTCACAGCAATAGAGTCAGATACCCGAAGCAACCTCTTAAGACGGGTGATATGATTCTCAAATAAATACGCTAAGTCAACACTAATGCTAGGGGCAAGTTCGGGCCTAATTGGGAAGGACCATTCATAATTAAGAAAATCCCTTGAAGGGAGGAATCAAGCTCGTGGACATGGATGGGAATGAGTTCGTGCATCCAGTAAATCAAGAACATGCTTAAGCATTATCATGTCTAGGTCAAAAGAAATAAATCATAGAAAACCAGCACAATGAATAAAAGAAATGAATCACCCAATGAGTTGTCTTCTACTGTTCGAGCAAAAATTAGGGTGCAACCCACTGATTGGTGTCCTACAAACCGATCAGACAAAATTAGGGTACCCTAATGCAAATAAAGCCCGCAAAGTTGAAAACCCAAAAAGGGCAGCTTAGCCAAAAGTCATGGCATTAAGAGAAAAATATCTGTTGCTTTCTAGAAAATCTATAAAAGAACTAGTAGGCAGTAGGGGTTAACCATTGGGAATCGTTACCATTGCCTATATACTCAAATTAATCTCATCAATGATCGTGTTATGATTTGCTAAGAATCTTGGTCTTATGAATGCATGCATGTCTTTAGTTGAAATATCGCAAGTATGTGAACATCAATTACTTCTCTACATTTTGTGCTCTTTTTTATTATCTTTACAATGCGTATATTATCCAATAAGAGAAAAAAACACCAATAAGCCAGAAAGGAAATAAGGTTTATGCAAAAGTTGGAAAAAGTCCGCTGGATAGAAAACCCGAAAGGGCGATCCAAGCAAAAGTTAAGACAAAAGAAAAGAAAGAAAAAGTCTGCTGAATTCAGCCACTAAGGACAATTTAAGAAAAAATTAGGACAAAAAGAAATAAAGAAACGAAATGTTCGATAGGTCATCTCACACTGAGTGGCCTATGCAAAAATTTGAACTCAAATTCAAAAGCGCCAGTATTTTGTACTTTTTACCTTTAGACATCATTTGCATTATTCACTTCGCAGCTGGGATCCCTTGAACTCAGTTCTCCCACTATAAGGTCATATGATAGCACATGTTCACCAAAAGTGCTAATTCCAATCAACCAGCCTTGGTAATACTTGTTAGTCTAAATTGGGTCAGTTCATTGCGATCAAGAACTTCAAGTGTTCAATGGTTAACTCACGTATGCATGGCATGCCCTATGTCTTGTCCTAAGTGTCTGCTAATAGATCCTCTATATAAATCATTACATGATCCCCAACTCTATCAGTATCTGCAGCCAAAAGGTCAGGGACCTTTATCTCTAACCCCCCTACTGTTGGGAACTAACAGTCAGATTGAACATGCATAACAGGCATGGTAGAATTTCAAAATTTTATCCCTGTCCCCAGGAACTCCTATTAGTTGTATATAAATTAAATAAAGCCTTAACTAAATAATTCTCTACCTAGGTTAACATGCAAAAGGGCTAGGCATACCATAATTCTAAATTATATCCTAGCATGTATATTTTATGCTAAGCATGTTATAACTCTAAGCTATAACCTAAGCATGTTATAACTCCTAGCTATAACCTAAGCATGTTATACCTCTAAGCTATAACCTACGCATAAAATAAACTAAGCATGCAAAAAACCTAATTATATTATTAAGTCTAAAAATGCTTAAAGAAAAAGATCTAATAAAAAAAGAGAAAGAAAGAAAATTTACCAGAAGAAGCGTGCTTTAGTAGATCCCTCTTGCACAAGCCTCCAAGGGTAGGATAGCCTCTATGGGTATCCACACGAACCCCACAAACCAAAACCTCCCCAGGAGGAAGAACTAAGAATCCTCGAGTAGTTGCTAGACAACTCCAGAACCCTCACCCAAAAACATAAACTAGAGGTGCCCGAATATTTTCAACCACCTCAAAAAGAACTGTGCTCAACATCCGAGAGATTTATCTTTGCGAATCTCGCTTGGGATTTATACTTTGAGCTGAAGGTGCAATTTAAAAAGGAGCATGGGAGAGCCTATATATAGGCTTGGGGGAGCAAAAATGCTCCCTATATAACGATGTGGGATATGATAAAATGTGGGTTATGCCCGTGGGCAAAGCCCTTGTGGGCGTTGCCTTGCAGTGAGCTAGGCCTCGCGGTGGACCCTGATGGGCTGCGCATGTGCAGCCCATTTTCATGGGCTGGCATTGCTCGCACACCTTTCGGTGCACTCCCGCACACCCGAGCCTATACAAAAAATACTTTTGTACTCTCGATCCAATTTAACTCGCCCTGATAAAATTCCCCTTTTAATCCTTTCCGAATAAATATTTATTTTTTGACCCCAATAAATTAGTTACCGGTCAAAGATAAATTCTTTGGCTTATAAAAAATGATCTAATCAATTTAGCCAATTTATTTATGACCCTAATTAATTAGTTACCTGTCAAAAATAAATCCTTGGTCCAACCAAATGATCTAATCATTTCTAACCAATTAAATAATAATCCAATTATTATTTATATATTATATTTTCGTAATAGAATAAATCTATTAGGGGCCGTTTGGTTGGGGGGTTTCAGGAAAGGGAAAGGGAATCAAAATATCTGATTCCCTTTGTTGTTGTTTGTTTGAACAAGGGAATCAAATTTATTACGTATTTTGGGTAATAGGATCACCCTTTTCAAAGTCTTTCCATTCCCCCCACTCCATTTGGTATTAACATTCCTTTTCTTTGTCTTTCTCCAGTACTATTGTCTTATAATTAAATTATTATTAATATTATTATTATAACATTATGTTATATTAATTAAAAATAATATTATATCATTAATAATAATAATAAATAAATAATATTAATATTAATATTAATATTCTATATAACCAATAATAATATATAAAAATAATTATTTTTTATTTTTTTATGTCTTGATAATATTGTTATAAAATATATATAGTATTATTATTATTAAATAATAATATTTATTCAATAATAATAAGAATATATTTTTATTATTATTATTAAGTAATATTATTATTAATAATATTATTATTAAATAATAATATTAAATAATAATTATTTAATAATAAATAATATTATTAAATAATATTAAAATATTAACATTAATATTATTTTTAATAATAAACAATATTATTAAATATTATTAATATTAGTAATATCATTTACTATTAAAAAATTTCCAAAGTAATATTTATTTTATAATATTATTATTTATTTAATAATATATTAAATAATAATAAATATTAATATTTAATAATATATATTTTTATTTTAATAAAATATATTATTAATATTAATATTATTTTTGTAATTATTATAATATAATATGAATATTAATTAAAAATAATAATTGATAAATTAATTTTTGTTTATTATAATTAATTAATTAAGATCATATATAATTATTATTGTTATTATTATATTATAATTAAATAATTGATTTTCTTTAATTCAAGTAATAATTAATGAAATTAGGAGCAATTTCATTCCTTTCTTGACCATACCAAACACATAAGCCAATCAAAGGGAATTATATTCTTTTCCTTACCTTTCCCTTTCTTGATTCCCTTTCCCTTTTCTGATGTGAATCAAACGCCTCCTTAGCTCTTACTTAGTTCGATTAAGGTCCAATGTCTGTGACCTTATAGGATCCCAAAGTATTGAGCTTTTAACGCTTAACCAACCATTGTTCTAATAGAACCATTGGCTCGAGGTTCTAGACCGTAAATAGAACCCGATTACCTTAAACGACTATAGTACACCTCTAGCAAGGGTCTACCATCCCCCATTACTCAAAACGTCATTTAAGCTTATGAATTAATCCCAGTTAATGCAATAGTTATCCAGTGCGATAAATTCCTTCCATTCTTTAATATTAGTACCATCTGCTTTGTAAGGCTCGATTAAAGTGTTAACCCACTAATAGCGAGGTTGCTCTAAGCTATCCCAGTAGTTCACTTGTTACCGAAGTATATTGCCTTTTACTATAGTGTGTTTGACTAGAAACCATTTCTATCAAACACGTACTTTGATCAGAGGTTTATGGCAATCATTACTTGAACAAGTGGCCAGGTACAACTCCTTCATATATCCAAAGCAATGGATTCTTTCCGACTACTCAGCTTACCAACGTGCTATCATCACTATACCCGTAATCACCCATAACACCCTAAATTAATGAGTCCATAGCAATGGCCCAAAGTATAGCAATAGTACCACACAAGGTAACTAGTATCCTAGTATGAGGACATTGGCAAAGCTTATTGCATGAAGATAAACACTAACACATTGATATATATATACCAAGTGTTTATCTTACTGAGGTCTCCAATATGTCTCCCAGATATATCCATGTGTCAAACTTAAGGCACCACCTTCAGTCCTTCGAAGATTAACTGCTTGGACCGTTTCCGAGAAAGTTTACCATATGCTAGTCTTTCCGATTCATCAATATCCTTTCTTGATGAAACTATGACTAGGGATAGTTTAGACATAATCATAATTGCACATGAAGCAGTTTCCACTAAATATAGTCCAACCATAATTTATCTGACTTCATGCTATGATACATCAAGGACTTTTGCATACAAACATCAATGAATGTATTTAACCAACTTTAATATATATACAAACACATTGATATAAACAAAAGATTAAATGCCTTTATTAATTAAACAAATTATTTATACTATTATATAATTAAGATATATCGCCCTAATTGCCTTAAGGGCATACATCGTATCTAACACCTACAGCTCCCTTTGCATCAGCCCTAGTCACCTCGACTTACTGCTCCACCCCCTGCTCAACTCCGGCCACCTGAGCCACTACCGAAGCCACTCGGTATGCAGATCGATCATCCTCAAATTAAGAATCAGATGGCTCAAGTGTCTACCTGTCCTCCATCAACCAAGCCAGTTGTCCTCACAACACCTCAACCTCAGCCCTTGCTCGATCAGTCTTTGTTCTAGCTCTCTCTAGCTCTTCCCCTAGTGGCCTGACCCGGTCAACCTTGGCAGTGGCCGCTCGTAGCTGTGCCTCTAGGAACCTATTCTGCTGCTCAGAAGCATCAAAATCATAGGCAGACTTGTCACGCTCCATAGCTAACAAAGTCTGCAAGAAAACCAAAAGTTCATTATACAGATGTAAATGTCATGGCATGCATCATGCATTAGTTTTTTAAATTTTACAGGTAAATAAAACTCACCGAGGCCAGTGAATCCTGAGCTAGTAGCAAGTCCTTGATAGACATGAAGTGTTGAGTGATCCTCTCTGCCTCAACCATATCACCTGAAAAGGAAATTCACATCAAAATAGAACATCCCAAGCAATTATCACGATGACAAGTTTAGAGCTGAAAATTCCTTACATGAGTAGAGCTGAAAGGAGTGAAGCGAATGGTATGGACCGACTCCTCAAGCTCCCTAGAAGCTCTCTTCCCTAAATGGTCAAGGAGTCAGAAGGAAGTTTCCAAATATGCCCAGAGTACCCCCTCTCTCACCCCCCCTAAAGCACAAGACCGCTTCATCAGTGGCTCTAGATTAGCAAGGGCAGCAAATACAGGCCTATTCAGTGTGAAGGCAGGAGGCTATAACAATAAACAGCTACACTCAGGTTCATAATCAATTTTAGAAAGTAACGAAGGAATTCATAAAGACAAAGTTAAGAAAATACCTGAGAGGAAGGGGTAGCAGATCTAGTTAGGCCCTCACTACTCTGCACCATGGAGGGACCACCGCAATCACCCCTCGGTCCATCCTTGCCATCATAATCATCACCATCACTATTGCTATCACCCCAGTGGAACTCAAGGGGGCAGTCATCATAGTGGATCCTCTGGTAGGGAGAAAGGAGCACAGAGTCTATGAACGTAGCATAAGAACCACCCTCCACCGATATCACTCGGGCCCCCTAACCCAACAGATACAATCCCTGATCTAACCTAGAGATCAGTTATGGCTAGTAGACCTCCACCAAAACTGGGAGAGGGATCAGCCTCTCCACCACCATGCCCATTCGCCAACTGCAAACCCTCTCACCAAAGTACCACCTGAAGGAGAGTGGCGACTCTAGGATAAAGTGGCGGTCATGCACACCTGCCTGAATATGCTCAATATCATCGAGGATGACCATCACCTCCCATGAATCCTGAATGACTTGTACGGACTAAATCCACTGTAAGTATCCTAACTTTGTAAATACAGTTTCCACTAATGGTTTATTAAAATGTAAAGTACAGATTTGATGCAAGAAAAGTTTACCCAATCAAAGAGCAGATGCAGAGGAACTCCCTATACTCTGCTGTATTCTCGGCCTTTTGCTGCTACGGTCCTATCCACCATAAGATGATGTAAGGTGACTCAAGCTGTCTAGGCAAGCTAAGCCTAAGGATGAACCGATGCTTAAAAGCCCAAATCTACAACATGTATCAAAGTTAATTGTGAAGTACTTTAAATAAAGGACTAAAGCACAAAGGATAAGGTTTGAGAATTACCAGAAGGATCAAGTGGTAGATCTTGAGCTCGGATTACTAGCCTCAAACAGCAATGTCCAACCCATAGTACAACTGTGTTAGGATGGCCCGACACTAGTTCTTTCCTAGCATGGTGGCAAGGCCATCAAGAACTGACAATAACCCACAATTGAGGCAGCTGGAGTAGACATGAAAGAAAACAGTGGTGAGGAATGTCAATAAGAAGAATCGAGCATACTAATCCCACCTTCCCTCAGTAACAAGGCTCAGCTACCTAATCCAGTACTTGTGAAGCTCACCATACTTGATCTTATCTATCCCTCGAGGATATAGCCCAAGCAATCTCTCTACATAGGCCTTCACCTCGGCACGAGAATGCTAGTGGTCAGTATAAACATTGAAGTGGATGATGTACCCTCTCTAGCTTAACCTTATCAACACACACACATTAGAAGGAGACACTATAACCTCCCCGATTTGTAGATGGAAAGGATGGGTCATCTCCGACCACCTCTCTACCAGAGCCAAGATAGCACCCGGAGCCAGCGTCTTTAGAGCTTGAGGGATGGCCCTGATAATATCAGTGAACCTGAATGAGTCAATGCAGGCTAATAGCTCCATGTCCTTCGTAGTATGAATCTTTCTCATACAAATTTCTGTAGAAGGTCAGGGCTCCCATAGTCTTGTAATAAAACTACAAGGGAAAAACAACAGTTTTATTGGGTTAGGATATAGTAGAGCAGTAAAAAATCAGAAAAAAGTGGTCTAAAATGATGATTTGGGCATTCTGTCCCTGGAGAAGGGACCCATATAAATCCACCTCCATCGTACGGGTCCCATACCAACACCTGTGCCAAAACCAAGTCCCTTATGGGTCCCCTGCTATTAGTGGCCTCGCTCAAAATTCTCGAATAATCCAAAATTTGACCAAAGATCTTCCAAACCTATCCTAAAAGCATCCTAGCCTAAAGTTACGTGCATTAGGCTCTAATCATGGATCAAAAATGCCCTAAATCATGCTAAAATTGGAAAATTTCAAAAACACCATGAAAAGGGAAAAAATGGAAAATCGGGCGATTTACCTAGAGTTTCAAAGCATTAGTGTCATGAGATGGAACCAGTGGCACCTCAGATGTAGGGATAAGGTCTAGGAAGGAATCCCCCTAGCAAAATGCATACCCATCCAAAACTGGGCATTCCCAGAACTCTAAATCTCCCATTTGGGGCAAATCCTCGTGCCTAAGAAAGAAACGACCAGCCTTGGGAACCTCCTTATATAGTTTTCATTGAGTTTAGTGGAAACTTTTATCAGAATTCAGTTTAGGAAGAATTTGATGTAAAGAGCGAGGTGGGAGGGTTTTGCATCTTTTTAAACTCCCCTCATCGTGACTCGTACGGGTCCTACTTTACAAGAAGCCACCCATACGGGTCCCACCCTACCCTTACAGGTCCCCTTCTTGCAGTAAGGGCAGTTTTATTTTTCAAACTAGAGCAAAGCTCCTCAGCCGTAAGGGCACATCAAGTCAAGACTAGGGGCCAATCCTAATTCTCTCAAACCCCTTATTTCAGTTTAATGAGGGGAAAAACTCCTAGCCCACCCTGATTCTTGATTGAAGGGGCAACATTTATATTTGTACAAAATCAATCAAGAATCAAGGCAAGCCACTTCAAAACACTTACTAACAATTTTCATTTGCAGGTTCGCCCAGACATAGGAGATTTCTCAAACAAGACAAGAATTTCCCCAGTAAAAAAATCATCAAAGGAGAAACTCCCTAGTAGTGGAACCAGTTATGCTACATGCCCCCATTATGAAGTACCCGAGGGGCATTCCCCTGTAGCAGAACCAGTCAAGGGGCATCTCCTTGAGATGCGGCCACCAAGGGGCATTACAACCCAAAATAGTTGGGTTGAACCCAACATTTCTCTAACTCAGTTTGCAGTTCATTTGGGGACCAATCCCTACCCACTCATCTTCATTCTAGATTAAAGGGTCAAAAATTTTTGTTTACCACAAGGTCAATCAAGAATTAAGACGTGTCATTCTAGGATAATAACTAATGTGATGTTTTTATTACTGATTGGCAACTTAAAATCCCCTGTAGGAGAGTCATCCGCCTTAAGAAAGGGATACACCATCAGTATGAGATCCATCCGCCTTAAGAAAGCAATGCGTGCATTGAAGGAAATTCGATCCGCCTTAAGAAAGGGATATGAGGAAAAGTCATCCGCCATAGGAAAGGGATGTATTATCAGTAAGAGAGTCATCCACCTTAAGAAAGGGATACACCATCAGTAGGAAAGCTGTGATCGGGCGAGGGTTTTTCTTTGTTTATAGGGAGCACGTGGGGTGCGCTGGTTCAGTTTGAGAAAAATCGATTTTCTTAAATGTAGTGACTTTATATTGAGAAATTCATTTAGACATTTTAATCAAAGAAAATATTTTTAAAATAAAGCATTTCTACTTTATTTAGAAATAAAATAGAGTCGCCACCCAGTTCGGCTCCAACGGGAATTATGGTATACTGATCCAAAATGAGATTTTTATACCGAAAAGAAAGTGAGATTCTGAGTTTGGAAATAATAGATACTTATATTGTTCAAATTGTTTGGATTGATTTTGGAACTTTGGAACTTGTGGAAATTTCTACATTACGACGACTTTATTTAAGAAATAAATTCAAGAAATAAAACAGGGATTATAACGGCATAATAAATTGATATTTTTCTACAGAAATTTTTTGTAGAGTAATGACAGCATTTGGGCTTTGGCCCAGAAGCTCAAATAGAGTTTCCTTGCATTCTAGAAGTTTGTCTGCAACTGCGAGATTATTTACATGTATTATAGTTTAAGTGGCATCAGTGGCTCACTTAACTAAAGAAGTGGAATGTAATATGCAATGATAAATGTAATTAAGATGCATTTTAAAGTTCGGCTTATAACCAATTACTCTCAGTTTACCTTTTCATCTATCTAGGATGACTTGAGAGCCGCTGCAGGACCGAAGTTGTCAGAGATTGTGATTTGGTTGGAAAATAGATGTAACCCAAGTTATGACTATAATCTTGGATTATTCCTAAAGAAAATGTAGGGTTGTTGAGAAATTGAGTCGTTATTAGACCAAGATCACTGTGAGATCTGGATCTAAAAAGACCAGAAGATGAGATTATACCGAATGTCAATGACAAAGCTCAAATTTGGAAGTGTTTTGGTAGAGTTTTAGGGATTTTGGGAATCCCAGAACAAAAGGGGACAAAACTTTTTTTTTCTTTTTCTTCCATGTGTTGAAAAACTGGGGGGTGATCCCTTATTTATAGGAGGTAATTAGCCGACGGGCTAATTACGGGCTAATTACCTAGGTAATTAGTTGGCGGGCTAATTATCTATCTGACAATATTTTACTTTAAATCCCGTAAATCCTTGCCAGATCTCGGTAAGATTTGATTTATTTTACTGTAGATAGGTAATTAGCCGGTGGGGTGATTACCTATGTTTGACTAAATTTTGACTTTTTGATTTTTCAGTAGAAAATGCTAAATTGAAGGTTCCCTAGAATGTGGATTTTTGAATTTCGGATTTTGGATGACAATTTTGCCCTTTTTGGCTCTTTTGTCTAATCACTAAACAAAATATGCATAATTCCTCATCTGGCAGGAACGGACCTGTGCTAACAATTTTCCCCTCGCATACATAAATTTTGTACTAGAAATTTTGTCATATGCGAAAAAAACAAAACAACGTGTGTACAGAATGCAATGAGTTAAAATATTTTTAATCAACAAATTTTGAAACAAAATATATTTTGCTCCTTCGATTAAAAATTTATCAATGAGCTGCATTAAATTTAAATTGACCGAGGGTCAAAACAAATATTTTGGGATTCTCAATGCATGAGTGATTGTAAAAACATCTTTTAAGTCCGCTCGTTTTATAAATAATTCAGAAAATAGATGAAATATGCAAAATTGCAAAAATTTTCAAAACACATGTAATTAGCCGGCGGGCTAATTACCTATGTAACGGTAATTTTTAAAGCCATTACGCATTTACGCATTCAACGCGTGACACCTGGCTAGGTAATTAGCCAGTGGGCTAATTACACATGTAACTTGTCGGTGGGCTAATTACCTGGGGGCTATAAAAACAGCAGCTTGGCTCTCATTTTCTTCACACCAATAATTCTCTTCTTCCTCTCTTGCGACTTTTGCTCCCTTGATGTGGTACAAGCTTTACAATGTCCGCTTGGACTTAACGGCCATTCAAGTGACTACTTGCAATGTGGTTATCGACGACTAACAGGTGGAACTTTCTGAGGTTCCTGCCAAGGCTTTATGTGGGCTTCCATCGACTTGGATGTATCACGAGATCGCTTTGGGGAATTTTATTCCCCCAGCTTTGAAGCCTTCTGATCATCTTTTTTGGATTTTGATAAGCCTTATCGCAACTATTATTTATTTTTTTTGCTTTTATCATGCTTTCATTTTGCCATTTATTCATTTATCGCCAATTATTTATTTATTGTCATTTATTTATTTTAAGGCTCTTTAATTTAGCATGAATTTATTAAGTTCAATGACTTTTTGATAATCATGTGATTTATCGAAAATTAGTGTGTGATTGATGTACACGCATTATTTTTGTAGGTCACTGGCCACAAGGGCGGCATCATTTCCCACTTTTACAAGTGGAATAAGGTGCTACCTCCTGGCGTCAAGACCATTGTTGAAGGGACATCTTTGGGGAGGATGGTGAGGAACTGCAAGTACGTGAGGTCCTATAGGTGTCCGTACATCCTAACAGGTACTTCTACCCGCATTTTGAGCAGATGGTCCGACACCACCCACACTTTTCACTTTCATTTGGGAAGTACACTATCACTCCATTGGATTATTATGCCATCACAGGTCTTCCTTTCCATGGTAACGTGATCCACTTCAACGCTTGCTTTACTTATGATAGATTTAATATGGAGACCATTGAGGCTTTGATTGGATATTCTAGGGATAAGCCCGGGCAAATTTCTTGTGAGAAACTCATGACCTTTTAGACCACTAAGGATAGGAGGCACCTAATTTTTGCCTGCGAGGCTAGAGCCTTCATGGCTGCTACCTTGCCCAAGCTATGTTTTCCTACCGGGGGGTTTGATCGTGAATCTCCACATTCTGCCCACTTTGATCAATCCGACCCGCTTTGCTGAGTATGCTTGGGGCCGAGCTGCTCTGGGTCATTTGTATTGGGACCTCGATCAGTGCGTGAGGAATACGATTGGCAAGTTCAAGTCTTGTCTTCAGATTGTCTACTAGAGGACTTGACTCCCTCTTCTCTCTTTATGAGCATTTTAACTTGTCTTTTAACGTTCTAACTTTTTGACTTCTTTGCAGATTTTGTTTTTTGAGATGGGGATTCTTCCGAGGACCAATCTTGCGTAAAATAGCGGGTATCTATTCTACACCCGCTTGCCACATTATTGGCACGGTTGGGAGATCGAGCCTCATTCTGCTCTATCTACCCGCCTTCATACTCTGTCTATGGAGCAGGTATACTTTATAGCTTTTTGACTTACTTTAATCATTGTATCTGCTACAATTATTGTATCAATGCTTGGTTTCTTTTCTTTCTTTTGGATCAAGACGCAGCCTTGGGGGCACGAGCTTCTTTGGCTAAAGGCTATGAGATTAGCCAAGGAGGCTGTGCATACCCAGTTGATTTTAGATACTCCCTTCTCTTTAGAGTGGTACCTCAGAGAGCATATCTAGGGTTGGCATCTTCCTCCCAGATTGCATTCCATCCCTCCTGATATGCCCCAATGGATATTCTAACCACAGCTCACCCGACTTTGCTCAACTGGCTTTTGATGGCTTACCGAGCACCTTCTTAGAGCGAATTGGGGGGTTTGAGGAGTTTTGCAATTTGTAGCTGCTCGGATGGCTAGAGATAGACCCTATTCCTATCGCACCTCAGCTTGATGTTCACAAGCCCTCTGAGGGTGATGATCCTTTAACTTTCGTCCCTAGTGGGTGAGCTAGATCGGGTTCACTAGGGACCGTCCAAATGACGATATCTTATTGACTTGAATTTCTTCTTTATCTTTCTATTTCTATGCTTAGATGGCCTAATTTGCCCTTGTTTTGATGTTTCTATAGGATCACCAAGGTAGGAAAAGTTTTGCATCCACTTCCACCCATGTTGGGAGATCCTCAGCTTCATCGGTCCCGCCTCAGAGTCCAATGATGATGGAGGGACATCGAGGGTTTCAGCACTAGCCTTCCATGTTCCTAATGTATCATCCTAACCTAAGTACTTATAAGTCGATGATTCAGCCTTACCTGGACCTTGAGCACGCAGTGACTTTCCACCCTGCCAGTGCCACTCATGTGAGTTCTTCTTGCTTTTTCTCTTTTATTAGATCATGCCAGTTTTGACTCATCCTGGTCCCTTATTTTTCTTTACAGGTGCCCATTGTTGATAGCATCTCTAACTAGGGATACATCCAAGGGCAGTAGTGGTTCATGAGGAAACAAAATTTCAAGATGGCAGTATGTTTATTATTTTATGGTTTTAATGATGATGCATGAGATGTCATGAAATGCATATGAATGATTCATGTTAAAATATTGGAGATCCGGCGGCTTGGGGGTCAGTTACGGATGCTCAAGGTGGATGACTAGCAGCAGCAGCCTTAGCATGGCCAGGGTGATCCTTCATGGTTCTTTTTATAGGGCATCTATCCTCCTCCTACATCATCTCTTGATCCCAGTCATCTGAGTTCCAGCGGTGGACAATAGATAGGCTTCCTTTTTTATGTTTGTTCTTCTTTTCTATAAGGCCATTTGTAGAGCCTTCTTTTGTATGGACTCATTCTTTATTTATGAAAAAATTTTGCATTATTCTTGCTCTTCGTGCTTCATTTCTTTTATTGATAATCGAGTTTATCGGGGTAATCTGCCAGATATTGGCAGATTTCCAATAAACTATGTATACCAAATTATTACCCTTTAAATTTTACCATGGAGGTCTACATCCATTTTCATGCGGATTTGAATGTGTATCTGAAAAACTCTGATGGTTGGGACCATCTCAAGGTCTATGGTTTGTCACATATGAAGGATTATTATCGTATCTTCGTAAAGGATAATGTGATCTAGGCTGCTATCAGGTTTTGGGATCCTATTGATAATGTGTTCCGATTTGGAGATCATGAGTTGTGCCCCTTATTTGAGGAATTCTGTGGCCTTCTGAGATCTTCAGCTAATATGCTTCCAGCTATTCCAACATATATCCTAGAGTTTTCTAATCCTACGATGAATCATTTGTAGTTGCAATAATCTGATAGGCGCCAAATGATTTGCAATGAGGGCTTAAGGTTGGATGTGGCATTTGACATAGTTAAGAGTCTTTCTCCTAATGATGTGAGTTGGCTTCTGCTTATTTGCTTACTTTTATTGGGGCTCTTTCTTTGTGAGGCTCCAACTTTTGTTTGCAGCTTTGCCTTCTTGACCATCATTGATCAGATGTTAGAGGGGAAATCTCCCATTGAAGTGAGCTTAGCTGAGACAGTGATCTTTGTGCGCTCTTCCCGGAATGGGACTGAAGCTACTACTAGGGGTAGCAGACTTCTTCTTTATGTAAATTCTATTTGAGCCTTTGTTTTTGCATGAACCCGCCCTTTTGGGTTTTTGATTGATCAGGCTTGGCTTAATTTTTGCATGGACTGCCTTTTCAAGTTTTCCATCCAGCATGCTTCCTCTTCTTTTTTTTATTCTTTATTCTTTTTTTCTTTTTTTTCTTATTTTCTTATTTTTTGTTCTTTTTGTGTTACTTTTGTAGCTTTGGCTTTGGGGTAAGCTTTCTGTATTGTATGTTCCCATGAGTATGGATTATTATCTAAAGGTCTATTGGGCGCGGGGTTGTGTAGTCCATATCTATGACTGTTTCCATAGAGACTTCACTATCGAGGAGTGGGTTGAATTCATGGGGAGTCGAGCTGCTGAGGATATCTGTTGGGTTTGCCTTCGGTGGGAAATCACGCATGTGACTACCAATGTTGCTAGAGATGGCGTGGTTCTCATTGGTCTTTCTAAGGTTATTACCTACTCTCCTGGCCACTTATGCAGGAAGTATAGTCGCCCTTAAGGGTTCCTGGCATCCTTGTGCACCCTTATAGGCTTTGAGATTTCTTACATTCAGGTTTATGATCATGACATGAGGTAGATCAATCGCTCCTGAGTGGAGGTGAACTATTCTATGCGCTTTGACATCCATCCTTCCGAGGATTATCGCATTTGGGTCGCGAGTACTCTCGGGCTGGCCACTCTTGAGGAGAGGTTTACCAAGACTAGGAGACTATGCTGTTTCCTTAGAGATCATTAAGCTCACCATTATGTGTCTTTCATCTTCATAGGAGAATAAAGGCTTTTGGCCATGTTGTTTGCCTTTGTCATTTCCATTTCCTAATTCTAATGCAATTTTATGTGTAATAAAGGTGAAAAGATTCTATTTGAATGTGTGTTTCATTAAATAATTCGCAGCTTCCATTTAATGCACTCATGCAGTATTTTTAACATGAATACGTTGTTATAAAAGATATTACTTAAATTTGAAGGACAAATGGTACTAATTCCCAAGAAATGCCCATCATTGCCTAAGGTTCTGAATGGATTTTACCTAACGCCTTATTCTTTTTATTTTGGGGTCTTTATTTTTGCTCAAGAGCCCTCACTAGCTCTTGACAAACCTTTATATTTTCTTTTTTTCTTTTTTTATGTGAGATAGCATTTCAGCTTACCGCAATTTACTAGATTCACAAATTTATTGCCATCTAGATCTAAGATCTTGACTCCCCCTTTTTTGAGAGTCCTCTTCACTATGTATGGTCCTTCCCAGTTTGTTTGGAATTTGCCGCGAGCATTTGTATGCATCTTATGAGATTGTTTTAAGACCAGATCACCTATTCTCAGGGGTTGATCTTGCCTTTTGACCTTACGATTATAAGCTCTGGCCATGCATTGTTGGTATAACTATAGACTTCCCAACGTGATTAATCATTTCTCATCGATCAAAGTATATTCTTTGTGCCTTGCTTTTGCCTATTCATCTTCAGGAAGTCTTACTTTGAGGGCTATGCCCAAGGACTTCATCTCCATTTCAACAGGCAATACTGCCTCCATCCCATAGATGAGAGAAAAAGGAGTTTGACCGATAGGAGTTTTGATGCTAGTTCTGTAGCCCCACAAGGCATAAGGCAAATGGTCGCCCCAATCTCGATAGTTGGTAATCCTTTTGGAGACGATCTTTTTAATAGCATTATTAGCTGCTTCTACACCTCCATTGGCTTGAGGGCGATAGGGTGAAGTGCAATGATAATCAATTCCGTGCTTCTCAATAAAATCGGTTGTGTCCCCCTGAAAATGGACACCATTGTCACTCACTTTATGATGAGGGATGTCGTATCTAGCACAAATATGTCGCTAAATAAACCGAGCCATTTTCTTGGCCATGATGCTCGTATCCAATTTGCTTCAACCCATTTGGAAAAGAAATCCACTACCGCTATTATGAAGTGATGGCCGTTGGTCGCATATGGTCTTATCTCGCTGATGATATCGATGCCCTAAGCTTAGAATGGCCAAGGAGTCTTCAAATTTGTAAGGTCGTTGGGAGCTAGTGACAGGCATGGCAAGTCTTTGCTTCTTGAATACAGTCAGCTAGCATAGTTAACCAAAAGTATCCCATTCTTTGATTTTTCTTAGCCATCATGATGCCATTCATATGTTGACCACAGTCTCCTGAATGCACTTCTTTCATCACCTTCTCTGCTTCTTGTTAAGTCAAACATTTTAATAGCAAACCAGCATATGACCTCTTAAACAGTTCCCCTTTAATTAGGAAGAATTGTATAGCAAGTTTCATTAGTGTATTCCTGTTAGAATCCATGGCTTCGGCATGGAATTCACCATTTTCAAGGAACTTAATGATATTAGAGTGCCAAAGGTCTTCCTTATTCATGACGTCTACTATCGTGCGGATGTCGTATGGGGATTAGGTTGTCTCCATAATGAGGGGTTTGATTGGTTGTCTTTGAGGCCCTTCCCACATGGAAGCTAGAGTGGCCAAAGCATCTGCCATCTGGTTCTCCTCTTAGGGGATATGACAAAATTTGCATGAACATTGTAGGTTCCCTCTATATGGCCTCCATTAAAGTGCTGAGAGATTCTACTTTTTATTCCCAGTCACCTGTGACATGCTTGATAACCAAAGCGGAATTACCTATAATTTTCACTTTGTCTGCTATAAGAGTGACTAGAGCAGACATTCCGAATAAGCAGGCTTCGTATTTTGCCCCATTAATTGTGGTGAGAAATTCTAATCACTTTTATAGGGGTATGAGTGCTCCATCTATTGTGATGATGATAACCCCTAAGCTAGCTCCTCACTTGTTAACAGCGCCATCGAAGAACATGGTCCATTTTCTGAGTTTTTTTGTAGTCGTTGCAAAACATTCGTCAGGGAATTCTAGGTTTTCCAATTCTCCTTCCTCGAGTGGTTGATTCGCTAGGAATTCAGCCACCTCTCTTCCTTTGATGGTCTTCTTAGTGAAATACTTGATATCGAATTCTAACAGCAATAAGAACCATCTTGCTAGTTTTTAGGTTAGCGAGGAAACCTGGCACAAGTACTTCATTATATCCACCTTGGCGATTGCTCGGATTTGGTAAGATTAGAAGTAATGTCTGAGTTTCTTGGTAAGCCAGACCATCACAGCACAGGTTTTTCCATGATGGTATACCGAGTCCCATACTCTAGCAATTTCTTGCTGAGATAATAGACTACGTATTCCTTCTTATCTTCGTGCTCCTGAACTAGCATGGCACCTACAGATGTTTCTTCTACTACCAAATAGAGAATGATCGGCATTCCTAGGATTGGCTTTAGCACAGGCGGGTTCATTAGGTAGATATTGATCCTATTGAAGGCTTCCTGACATTAGCCATTCCATTCTACTGGTTGCTGCTTTCTCAGGAGTTTGAATATAGGCTCGCATGTGGCAGTTAACTATGCTATAAAGCAACTGACGTACTATATGGACCCTAAGAAGCTCCTTACTTCCTTCTCAATCTTTGGTACGAGCATTTCCTTAATGGCATTAGCTTCATTATGATCCATCTCTATGCCTCTATTGCTAACCATGTGCCCCAGCAACTTTCCTAATGTGACATCGAATATACACTTTTTTTGGTTGAGACGGAGACTGTACTTCTCAATTCTTTTGAGGAATCATTCCAATATCGCTGGGTGTTCTTCTGGTCTGGCGGACTTTACAAGCATGTTGTCCACGTAGACTTCTACTTCTTTGTGGATCAAGTCATATAGTAATATGGTGACTACTCGCTGGTAGGTTGCCTTGCATTCTTAAGTCCGACAGGCATTACTCTAGAACAATACATTCCCCATTCTGAGATGAATGCAATATTGAGCTTGTCTATTACATTCATGAGGATCTGGTAGTAGCCAGAGAACCCATCTATAAAGGAATACATGGCCGATCTTGCCGCGCTATCTACCAAAACATCAATGTGTGGAAACAGAAAATCATCCTTAGGGGTAGCCTTATTCAAGTCCCTAAAGTTGACACACACTCTGACGTCACCATTTTTCTTGGGCACAGGAACTACATTGGATAACCAAGTGGGATACTCGATGACCTCCACAAAGTTAGCCTTGATCTATTTGGCTACTTCTACATTGACCTTTTCTTCCCATTTGGACGCATTATTCTCATCTTTTGCTTTACTGGACATATCTTTGGGTCCGTGGGAATCTTGTGCTCGGTGATGTGCCAATCGAGTCCTAGCATGTCCTCGTGAGATCAAGTGAAGGCTAAAACGTGATTTTTTTAGTACTTTTATCAATTCTCTCTCTTGTTCGATGGGCAATTGATTGGAAATGTATACCATTTTTGGTTCATCTTCTATATTTAAGTTAATTTCATTTGTAATATCATTATTAATGCTAAAGATGCTAGATGAATGCTAGAATGGATGCATAGAATCATAATCAGAAACACAATCCAAATAAGCAAAGTTCTTCATCTTATTATCATCATAAAATACATTATTCACTTCGAACATATTGGAAATGGAAATGAAAGACTCATCCTGATCAGTAAGGTCTGGATATGTGGTAAATGATCCTTTCATGGTAGCTGGCTTCAGCAGGATATGCTCATCATATTCCTCTTCTACCTTTTCCTTGCCCTTCATGGTTTTGACCACGTCCATGATAGCCTGGCTCAAGAAACCTCCCTTGCTCCTTGCTCCTTGCTTCCTCCACTATCTTGGGTTGTGCTTAAAGGTGTTCGGTTAGGGTATCGAGGATTTCCTCTTCTTTGCTCAACTCCTTGATTTTCTTCGGGTGCACCTATTCATTAAGCTTGGTCTGATCGGGAATCGCCCCAACATCTAGCTGATGACCCACTTTCTTCATCACACAAGCAATGGAACTTTTACCGTGCTTGCCATGGTCGACTATATCTGAGAAAATCTCAAATGCTGAAACCATCCTTCCCTGATGAGTAATAGGTTCAGGGGTTTTATTATAGGGTTGCTCTGGTTTCTTCTGAAAGACCATCTTATTAGTGATTCTTCTAGTGCCTTTATAGCCTAGTCGTGCAGGTTTCCATTCTCCTGCCCCTATATTGAAAGTTTGCATACCCTGCTCATGGGCACCTAGTCCTCTCTAATGAGTATGATGTTTCTGCATGTAACCCTGAAACCAAGGGCCCCAATGTACTTTTAGTTGCTTGTCTGACCCTTGATTGATGGCGGATGTGGTAAACCCTTTTATATGGCTTTCTTCTATTTTTAGTGCTGCCACCATCGATGCTTCATCAGCCTCTGAAGTGATGATCTTTTTAAGGCACGGGATCTTGTTTTTCTAGTGAAGAGTGGATCGAACCCCTCCCAGAAGATGAAACAACACAATAGACGAGATTTCTCCGATAGTGACTTCGGCTTCAAATGTACTGATGATGGTTCTCTTGGAATTGTCCTAGGCCTTGATGACCATTGTGGATCTCTTTAAGTCTCTCTCTATTAGTCCTAGGATTAGCAGAATATCCTTAGGACAGATATTCAGCAATGAGCCATCGTCAACCATTATACACTGAATGATGTGCCTAAAACACTTTCCTTTAAGTAGAGAGCCTTGTTGTACCGAATGCCTTCATCGGTTAAATTTGAGCTTGAGAAAATAATGTCGAGGATAATAGTGTCGATTTCAGTGTTAAGTAGCGTGCAAACTTATTTCGATGATGCTAGGGGAGATGTTTCGATTTCCATTAGCTTTTTCACAATAGCCAGCCTATGATATTGGGAGCCGAGGACAAGATCCCAAATGCTCATCTTGGTAGTATTAGCCTTTAAGTATTCCACAATCAGACTTTTTATTTATTCTGAGGACTTGACAAAAGTAGGAGGTGTCGGAGGCTCCATTCTTGGCATAGCAGGGGCTACTAGCCTACCAATTTTCCCTCCTCTAGTGATAGGACTAGCAACTTATGTAGGCTAGTTTGTTGTTTTGAAGACTTAAAACTCGTCAAAATCTTCATCGAGTGGTATTTATCCAATGTCAATCGACTTATTCACGAAGGATGGTGCTTTGGTGGCAAAAGGCCATTGCATAAAGGGAGCCTATTTAGGTTGTCTTTCTGAAATTCCAGGGTTATCTTGTAGGATTTGGCATAGAATGGGATTGGAGTCTTGCCCAATCATATGAATGGATGAGGAAGCTCCATCAACTAGATCCTGACCATGGTCATATATGACCAATTCTTCTAGATCATGAGGGTCCTTATTCATGTACCAAGGCTATTCATTGGCAATTTTATCAATGTCGAGCAGACTATGATAGTTGCTTTACATTCCTAATATAACATCGGCTTTTCATGTTTGTCCAGCTCGGGATTTGTACTCTCTGGCGGGTCTACCCATGTGAAGTAATCGATGAACTACATAGCCAAAGCATTCTAAAATGACTTTTGGTAGAATGTCAACCCCTCGTACCAGAAGACTGCTTTCTCTTAAAGGCTTGGGCGAAATCTCTCGGGCCAATATGCATAGTAAATGTGCCCATCATTCATCATCTACGCAAATTCATGAATGTGAGGGTGTGGCCTTGTGTTTCCATTATAGAATAAGGGATAAACTTACCTTAAGTCCGGACATCGGATCAAATAACTGGCTCGAGCTAATCATTTGCTGCGTGGATCCTCTCCATGATGTACTCTTGAGAAGGTTCTTAGCCCTCATCTTAGATCATATTAATGAAGTGCTCACTGTCTGAGTCAGAGACTGTAAAGTCTCCTGAATCATCACTTGCGCAGACCATAAGGCGCCTGGGGAGTCATGTTCTAAAGATGAGTCATAGCTCTCAGCACCATCATAGTCGACCTTCATGCCATTAGGGAAAGGAGCCTCGTACTCAAAATCACCTAGTAAGAGGTTCAACTCGTCATCTGAAAAGATCTTAGGTTTGTACCCCAGATTATCCACTTCGCTTTCATCTTCATGATTTGACTCGTTGGAGTCCTCGAATTCTTCCACTTCTTCATCTAAATCGTTGAAAGGTTATGGTTTAAAGACCTAATTTGGTGCTTGTTGAATTGGCACATCATTATCAGAATCTTCCTCCTAATCTTCCTCAGGGCCTTCCTCGGGATCTTCCTTAGGGTCTTCCTTGTGATCTTCCTCAAGATCTTCCTTTCGATCTTCTTCGTGATCTTCCTCGGGATCTCCCTCTATTGCATTCCCTACTGCATTTACTTTAGCCTCAACTCATACGATGGTTGTGTGAAGGTCAGAGATCATGCCTTGCATACTAGTAAATGTCTCCTCTACACCAGGACCATATGGTATAATATTTGCAAGGACCCCTATAACCGGGTCACGCAGCTCAATGTTCACTTGGTTTCTACGGTTCATTTCTGATGCTACATTTACATGGAGTTTGGCGAATGGGACTCATGCTACCTTATTCAGTTTTAATGCTAAGATACCTTTATTAGTCACCGTGATCACTCTAAGCTTGTTCAAGATTGTATAGCTCTTGATTCTCTAGACGTGCTACCCTGGAAGAGCTCCCAAATTTGAATAGATTCATCCCATTGTAGTTGGGACTCATGCAATCTGGGGGAGTATACATGGGGGGCTGTGGAGGAGGAACGTCCTACTAACCAGCATTGAGTTGATCTACCTCAGGCGCTAACCACCAGTAAAGCACATCCGAGTATGGCTAAGAAGCCCTGAAGCAGTGGAGGAAAGATATCTTCATGAAGTACCAGTTCCAATGTCCTTCCAATGGCATTGCATTGTACCAGTCCATAGCGGGACCTTCTAAGAAATGAGGGAATTGGGGTGCAAAACCCATCATAGCAATCTCGTATTCATGCATAAATCGGACAAATTCTTCTATGTGCTCATTTGGGTCAGAATCCCCTTAGAATATGAGGTGTGGTGGCACAGGATACTGGTCTAGCCCTTCCCTCCTCATTTCCAAGACATATTGAACAACCATGTAGATAATGTCCATGTTGTTAAAAATAATATTATCCCCCTATCCCGGGTCATGTTGAAAGTTATCCATTATGCCAATACGGTACTCATCAGCCTTAACCTAGACATTGATGGCATTTACTGTGGCCTCAAAGTTCGGTAGGGGATTAGTCAGTGTGCTCGGTTTCTTCTTAGGTTCTTTCATCCTCCCATCGGCTATCATCTGCTATAAATCTTTCAATAGCCGGGTGCATTCATTAGTGCGATTCCCCTTAGTCATATGATAGGCACAAAAGTTATCTCTGTCTACCGCAACAAGTGGAAGGAATGGTTTGATGCTCTGAAGCTGGTCGGACTTCTTCAGCTTGGTAAATATCTATGACAGTGACTCTACCCATGAAGAGATAGGTTGATGAGTCTACACTTGAGTGGCTGCTACAACTTTAGAAGAAGCCTTTGAGGATACGGAGTTTCCTTATTTGGAAGACCCACCTTTTTCCTAATATCTGGGTTTAGTGTAAGCCTATTGTTCTTACTTCTTTGTTAGGTCTTCCTCCTCATACTTTTCTAGTCTTTTGCCATAGTCTACCATGTCGTTAACGATATCAAACCTTTTTATTTTCATTTCATCGCAGTACCTCTGGCTAGATCCTTCAACAAGATTTACTATCAAAGCTTCTTGGTTGGGTGCCCTAGTCACAAGTACGCGGACAGCCATCCATCTCAGGTAATATTCTTCAAAGGATCCATTCGGGCGTTGCCTAACCCTTTTAAGATCTTGTAGAGTAGTTTTGACCTTCTTATTGAAAGCGTAGTTCTCTAGAAATGTAGAACATAACTTTTTCCAGTCAGATTTCACGTCGGTTAGCATCCTCATGTACCACTCAGAAGTTAGTCCGTGTAGAGTAGCTTGAAATAGATTGACTATATGAACCTTAGCGATGTTCATACTAGTCATGATTCAAAGATGACTCTCCACATGTGCATGAGGAGGCCTAGTGCTAATATATAGGGCTATGTAAGGCATCACAAAGTTAGCCGAGAGGGCTTCTAATTCCTTTGGGAAGAACCGATCAATGTCTACATATTGCTCGATCGAGGGAGCAACAGACTTGTCTTTTTATCGGGGATAGCTTCTCTATATCTGCCATCTTTTCCTTTAATGTTGTTATTTTTGCCTTTTGTTCTAAAGCTTTCTAAGTATTAGAAGAGCTCAACCTTTCTCAAACATCATAGAATTCCAGAGCCTCGAGAATGCTTCAGAGGGACTGTCTGACTGCATCATTGTCTACTGTTGTAGTTTCAGGTTCTGGATCGGAGAAAAATCTGGTTAGAGATTCAATTGGTAGTGGGGGTATGACTTTTAGGCTACCTGTAATACGTCTTAACCTCCTATTCTCTTACTTTCAACCTAAAAATGTAAGAGATCAAGTGTGAGTAAGTGTATTGGGTGCAGCTCCGAGTCTTACTTACCTTGGTTTTTCAGGATGCATGAGTGAATATATGTATGAATAAGTGAATGAATGAATGGATGGATGGATATGTACATATAGTAGGGAGATAGGTGTACGTTAACTATTCATGGAATAGTTGACAAGGGCATCCTTTAATATTCCTGGACCACTACAGAAATGCAGCTTAAAGAACAAGGTTTGAATCTGGTTTAACTCGATGGTCTGAGAGAGCTGACTCGTTGTTCACTCAGATATTGATTCTATGGTCCAAGGTAAGCTAACTCGATGGTCACTCAAGGGCTGACTCTATGGTCAAAGGTGTGCTGACTCGCTGTCCACTCAATGGCTGACTCTATGGTTGAAGGTAAGCTGACTTGCAGGTCACTCGGAGGTTGACTCTATGGTCTGAGGTGAGCTGACTCGTTGGTCACTCTAGGATTGACTCTATGGTCTAAGATGAGCTGACTCGCTGGTCACTGAGGGATTGACTCTATGGTCTAAGGTGAGCTGAGTCATTGGTCACTCTATGGCTGACGTATTTTGGCTAATGGGTAAGCCTAGGTGGGCTTACTGGTCTCAATTATTTTGGCTCATAGGCTGAGCCTAGGTGGACACATTAGTCTTGGTTTATTTTGGCCTATGGGTTGAGCTTAGGTAGACTCACTAGTCTTGGTTTATTTTAGCACATGGGCTCAGCCTAGGTAGTCTCACTGGTCTAGGATACCTTAGGTTTCTATGGCTAAGGAAATAAAATGAGATACCACACACAAATGCTATGGCTGCATATAGATGTGGTTAGTTTACGCATAACCATGATCCTTATGATGTGCATTTGCAGTTTATTTATATTTTAATAAACCTGCACTTGTAGCAAAAGATTAGATCGCACCTACCACCCTTTTAACTCCATTAGGTTGCTTCGCTTTAAGCCCAACGAGGGACTTAGCAAAGTATGCTCACGTACACTCAAGGTTTTTGGGTAAACCTATTGGAAAGCGTCTATGGTTCATCCATATGTAGGTTTTATTCTCAAGATCGGGTGCGATTGGGTACCCTATGCCTTTTTTACCGAGTCCCAGTTGCCCTAAGCGAACCAAAGGAAACTTTTCCACATATAATATACTCAGGTTGTCTTGCCCTTAAGTGAGCAATGCCTTCGTTCGTTACGTGAGGGGTGTGAACAGATCCATACCTCTCAAGCCCTAAGCGAACTTAGAAATACTTCACCAAAAGACACCTAAATTGGTTTAGGGGTAAAGAATGCAGATACTATTCAACCATAAAATTGTGTAATGCCTGAGATTACCACATATTCCGTAATCTCAAATTTTAATTTGTACAATATTTTAATTATTATGTCAAAAAAGAATTTTTATGAAAATTAGGTTTTTATTAAAATAATTTTAATCCCCAGTATAGTCGCCACTGTGAGTGGGCGAGGGGTTTTTTTTGGTTTATGGGGAGCACGAGGGGAGCGGTACGCGGTGCATGTCTGGTTTGGTTTGAGAAAATCCGGTTTGCTTAAATGCAATGACTTTATACAAGCAAAAAATGTGATTATATTGAGAAATACATTTACACATTTTAATAAAATAAAATATTTTTAAAATAAAACATTTGTACTTCATTTAAAAATAAAATAGATTTGCCACCCGATTCATCTCCACCAAGAATTGTGGTATACTAGTCGGACATAATGAGATTTTTATACCGAAAAGAAAGTGAGATTTTGAGTTTGGACATAATGGGTACTCATATTGTTCAAATTGTTTAGATTAATTTTGGGACTTTGGAATTTATGGTAATTTCTGTATTACGACGGCTTTATTTAAGAAATAAGTTCAAGAAATAAAGTAGGCATTATAACGGTATAGTAAATTAATATTTTTCTACCGAAATTTTAGTAGAGTAACGACATTGTTTGGGATTTGGCCTAGAAACTCGGATAAAGTTTCCTAGCATTATGGATTTTTGTCAATACCTGCGAGCTTATTTACACATATTATAGTTTAAGTGAAACCAGTGGCTCACTTAACTGGAGAAATGGAATGCAATATGCGATAATAAAAGTAATGAAGATGAATTTTAAAGTGGGGTTTAGCGCCAATTACCCTCATTTTACCTTTTCATCTGTCCAGGATGACTTAAGAGCCGGTATAAGACCGAAGTTGTCAAAGATTGTGATTTGGTGGGAAAATAGGTTTAACCCAAGTTATGGCTATAAACTTGGAATATTCTTAAAGAAAATGCGAGGTTTTTTAGAAATTGAGTCGTTTTTAGACCGAAAATCACTGTGAGATCTTGATCTAAAAAGACCAGAAGATGAGTTTATACCGAATGTCGATGATAAGGCTCGGATTTGGAATTGTTTTGGCAGAGTTTTGGGGCTTTTGGGACTCCCAGAACAAAAGGGGACGAAACTATTTTTTTGTTTTTTCTTCCCTCTGTTGAAAATGAGGGGTGAGCCCTTATTTATAGAAGGGAGGTAACTAGCTTGCGGGCTAATTATCTATCTGACTAGATTTTACTTTAAATCCCTTAAATCCTTGCCAAAACTAGGTAAGATTTGATTTTTTTTACCATAGATAGGTAATTAGCCGTCGGGGTGATTACCTATGTTTGACCAAATTTTGACTTTTAGATTTTTTAGTAGGAAATGTTGAATCGAACCTTCCCTAGAATATGGATTTTTGAATTTCGAATTTTGGATGACAATTTGGTCCTTTTTGGCTCTTTTTTCTCATCACTGAATGAAATAGGCATAATTCCACATCGGCCCAGAACAAACATATGCTAACAAGAGCTATCCGTCTTAAGAAAGGGATGCACATAACAAATGATGCAACTTCCCTAATGAAGTCGTCAGGGATGCACCATCAACTAGGAGAGTCATCTGCCTTAAGAAAGGGATACAACCAGCATCAGAAGGAAATTCATCAGCCTTAAGAAAGGGATATGCCCACAATAGGAGAGTCATCCACCTTAGGAAAAGGATAAACCATTAGTAGGAAAGTCATTCGCCTTAGGAAAGGGATACACGACAGCGGGAAAGTTGATCCTCCTTAAGAAAGGGATACGCCAACATCCATAGAGGAAAGTCATCCGCCCTAGGAAAGGGATACACACAGAAAAGGAGAGGAGTTTGCCTTAGGAAAGGAACCCACCTATATCATAACCTTAGGTATGATTTTTAAACTCTCGCTCATATCATAAGATCATACAGATCAGTATCTACAGTGATCCCACGAGGGGCAGTCTATGAGCACTGGATTTTAATGATCCTTCTCACAAAATGATGATGAGAGATAGAAATTGCTATCTTTTATAGATGTTATCCATTAGAGGTGTTCCTATTGCAACAGAGATGTGTTTTAACCAAATTAGGAGACCTAGTCTGCCCTTAGGGACCCATATGAGTCACACTTGGTGGTATAGGTCCACAGGTTGACCCGTACGGGGTTAAACTCCTTGCACGCCTAGGATGGACCTCTACGGGTCTTGTGCGTGCCCAAACAATCAAAAAGGTTAGTGAATCATGCCTTTTTCAGAGAAAATCAATCATGAATGCAATTTATTGTGTTCAGGCCCAATTTTCTCCTATAAATGGAGGCTTTTTACTTCATTTTCAAAGAGGGGCCAATTAGAAAAGAAATTAGAAACTATAGTTTTTGATTTTTCAGCCATTTCACAAGTATTAGCAAGGGTATAGTTGAGGTATAGGAGGTATAAAATAGCGGAAAACCCATTCCTTGAGGTTTTGTCCACATTTTATTCATTCCTAACTTCCTACATTAGGATTTGGGGGAGGTTCTGTCCACACAAACACTTACCTAAATATTCTTAAATCCATCATTTACTTTGGCTAGACTCTCTCTCGGTATAGGGATCGCTTCATAGTGGATTCAAGGCGTAGTGGCAAGCTCGTGAGTTTTAAAGAAACTCACACTCTATTTATTTTATCATCGTTTTCATTTATTTAATTTGATCTGTCCTTTGATCTTTTTTGGGTCTGGTCTTAACCCATATGGGCCTTGTTGGCACCTTTACATCCCTATACAGGCTGTACGGATGCGCCATACCCATATGGAAGGAAATTCCATTTTATTCTATTTTTCATCTCCTCTTTTGATCAAAATCCGAAATGAAGTTCTGTTTGGGTCCAAAAAGAACCCTATAGGTCCAACTAGTAGCCGTATGGGTCCTACCCCACCCGTACGGGTACTAGCCCCCTGGCAGAATTCTTGTTTCTATTTTAATCCTACAAAATGAACCCCACAACACCTATTGCAATGCAATCAATTTCACTAATAATCCGGTAAATCAACCCATGAAAAATAAAATGTGCTTCCATAGCAAAATGCGTTGAAGACCCATTATTTCTCTTCGATCCTAGAAGTCACCCGGGCACTATCGATCACAAAACCCTCACGTTAACATAATCACATTTCTCTAACCAAATGTTGACTTTTGATGTGCCATAAAATGGGATAATCTTTGTAGATTCAGGAGAATTTATTTATTTTGTTTTATAACTTAGAACAAATGTATAGTTTCTCTTGCAATTCCCCCATTTTCTCCCAGTTGTGCTTTTATTTCCTCATTCGTTACTTGTGCTTTACTGTAAACTATTGAATGCATGAATTGAGTGTGAAAGAGTGTAGAAAAATAGGATTTCCATAATAATTCCCCAAATGATGAAAAGTAAACGGTTTTACACGGAGAATGTAATTTTGAATTAACTAAATGAGACATAAGTAACTCATCTGATACCCGAATCTCTGATCCAAAAGATTTGAGTCTCCCGCCCAATGGGAACCATAACAAAACTCTTTCCCAATTAGACAACTTGGGAGGCTACTCTATCATTTCTATCGAGATTTAGGTCTCGATTATTTCATTCATTAAAATTGGTCAAAATGTGCAAACTTGAACTTAATGATTCCACATGCCTAAATCAACTAACCCCCAGTGAATCCCGCCGCAAGGCATCCAGGGAGGTCCACATATCTTCGATCACCGAGAGTTCACAATATTGCTTACATTAATCAAAGTTACTGATAGAAATTAGTTTGAATCTGCTATATTTGTTAAACATATGGTTGAATCTGTTAAGGTGCTTGAATCAAGTACAAAACTGGTATATAACTGGTAGGGAAGAAAAGAAGTATTTAACGTGGCATTAATGTACTAAAATGTGAATACAAAATAAAAAGGGTAAGCATCTGTTAAACATATGGTTTAATATGTTTAAGTGATTAAATCAAGTACGAAACTGGTCACTATCTGTTAGGAAGAAAGGCTATGTGTAAAGGGCTATGCATGTGCTGAAAAGTGAATACAAAAATGGCAATTGTTAGGGTTCAAATTTCAAATAATATATCTTAAAATATGTAGTATGAAAAAAAGTTTCTGATAAGAATAACAACATTATTACATAGTGTATATTAAGAGATAAATAGTGTTTATTTTTTGTAAATAGAAAATTGTAGGAAACTGGTATATATCTGATAGGAATACAACACTAAATTTGGTATTTCAATGAGTTTGGTGTAGATCTGCTAACAAGATAATATGAAACTGGTTAAAAACTAGTATGTATTTGGTAGGAAGAACAACATTATTAAATTTGGTATGCATATGCTGAAAGATGAATATGAAACTAGTAATTGTTATGAGTGAAACTTTAAATAATATATCTTAAATTGCTTGAATCAAGTGTATAACTAGAACTAATTGTTATGCATATAGTATGAGGAAAAACTATGATAAATATAGTATTCATCTGCTAGGGCACTGATAAGAAACTGGTATAAAACTGGTATAAAACTGGTAAGGAACTGATAATTTTGTGGTAGAAATTTTAAATAACAAATCTTACAATACTTGTATCATATATGAAACTGGTAAATAAATGAAAAGTATCTAATAGGGAAATCAATTGTCTTAAACTGCTAACTTAAATCATTGTGTTTTTCTTGAACCAGAAAGCAAAAAGAACAGAGCTCAAGATCAAACGTATTACAAATCCTTATGTTGTAGATGATTTTGCACTCCTAGGAGAAAGAATAAACAACAAGAAGGAAATCATGGAGTTCATTAAGTTCTTAACAAGGGACAAGCTTACAGAGAGTCTGTAAGTATAGTTTCAATCTTAAATATTAAAATTTCTCTTAAATCAATATAAGGTAATAAATCTTATTATTTTACAATGCAAAAACATTCAACGGGGAAGGGAAGTGGTATGCACAAGATGCTATAGAGACATTCAAGTACAACGCAATAGATGTATCAACAAAGACATTCTGCGCTAAATTCTACTTCCATGAGAATACCTAGGGAGTGAGGTAAAAATTGTTGGATATCAGTCATCCGGAAGCCCTTATTAACTACCAGGAAGAATGCATCCAGATCATGGTTTTGAAGGAAACCAAACTCTAAACCTCAGAAAGACAGTTTTGAAAGAAATGAAACTCCAAAGCTCAAATAGATCATCCGGATTGCGATTTAAACCATCAAGAACAAAAGGATTCCATCTAGACTTAACATCAAAATGGAAACAAGTCACTAAGTCCAAGGAAATATGTACCAGATTTAAGACAATAAATAACATCCCCTAAGAATAAAAAGGCAGCATCCGGAGAAGAGAACTGATTGAAGCATCATTCGGATAAGTTGAAATTTGAAGTCATCTAAAAGATTCCTTTATCAGATAAAGGGAAAATATTTTAATAACATTTTCCCTCCAATATTGGTCTCAATCAAAAGTACTATTTACCTTGGAGATTGAAAAAGTGACAGCTTGCACACAATTTAAAAAAGGGCAAAAGGACTGACACAGAAAGAGAAAAAGGCAATGACCTTTTTACATAAACCAATGACAAGGCGCATGGAGTCTAAAAAGTTGCCTAGAATTTGTCAAAACACAAAGTGTCAAACAAAGGACTACTGACAACCTTTGTCTCTCAAACCTCAACATTTTAATGGATCATTTAATGGGTCTAATGGATTGATTAATAGCTCCAGAAGTGCCACCTCGAACCTATCAATGGTGAAGATTCAAGATCAACCTCAACGATACACTATGGCTATATTTCTAGTCCAAGCCTATAAAAGTCAAGCTTCACAATTTAAGTAGTTGCTGACTGATCTAAGAGCGAATGATATATTAACAAATCCACTACTCAATAAGTTTCAAGAATCCATCCAAAAACCAAACTATTTCTAAACTGTCTTGTAAGAACTCTCAAATGATATTATAAACTTGAAGAGTTCAAAAACCCAAACCTTTGACAAAACAAAGTATAAAAGATCTCCTACTTGGGTGAGTAGTGAGATCGAGACTAATCTTGAACTATAAAGTTTGAGTGTTATATCCCTGTAGGACTCAGCTTTGACTTAGGGAGAGTTTGAGTGGTATATCCTACTAAAGAAAGAGGACTCAGTTAGAAGTGTGTACCTTTGGTGGTATATACTACATCCGCAAGAGGGGTTACTATTCGAAGAAAAGCTCAAGAGGACTTAGCCAAAAGTTGATGCTTTTGGTGGTATCCTACATCCGCAAGAGGGGTCACCGTCTGGAGACAAGCTTAAGAGTACTCAGCTAGAAATTGGTGTTTTTAGTGATATATCCTACATTCGGAGGAGAAAACATCTCCAGAGATAACTATAAAGGCTTGATTCCTGCCCGCAAAAGGAATCGTACATGTGGATTAAGCTCGAAGGAGGAAACTCTAGGGACTGGACGTAGGTAGGGCCGATGCAGTATTAAAATCCTTGTGTTTGATTCTCTTTACTTACTCAGTCTGTACTTTATGTGCATTTTATTTAATATATGCATCATCCGGATCCAATATATCCGGATCATTTTAAACACGCTACATAAACTTTTTATAAGTCTACAAATTCTGAAAAAAGGGGTCATTCACCCCCCTCTAACCTTAAATACATAAGCATAGGGACCCATAAGTGTATCATAGCAAGTGCTCACATCTAGAGATTTAACAATCTGGAGCTAAAGGTCCATAATTTGATTTAAGAATCAAAATGAGTTTTAATAACTCACAGCTTCTTTCAGAGGGTATGTCCATTAGCCGTCCTCCACTCTTCACTAGAGAACACTACTCATTATGGAAAAATAGGATGAAGAATTTCACTTAAGCTCAAAGGATGCAAGCATGTAAGCATGGATGGCCATATAAGATGGGCCTTATATCCCAACAAATGAGGTTGAATGTGTTACCACCAGAAAACCATCAAGTCAATGGAATGAAAATGATTATAAAAGATTGCATGAAAATACAAATGCTATTCATATGCTTCATTATTCCTTGTGTGCAACAGAATTTAACAGGATCTCAGGCTGTAAAACCGCTCAAGAAATCTAGCAAAAACTTGAAGTAACCTATAAAGGAACTAGGAACATCAAAGAAGCCAGGATTGATCTCCTCAAGCAAAAGCTTGAAGCATTCAAAATGGAGCCTAAAGAATCCATCAGTAGCATGAACACTGGATACACAAATGTAGCAAATTAAATTAAGAGGCTGGGAAAAGAGATTATAGAAGAAGAAATGGTGAAGAAAATTCTCCAGAGTCTCACCAAAGAATGGGACAATAAAAATACTGCCATTGAGGAAGCTCATGACTTAAAATTCTATAGATATGATGAACTCATTAGCAATCTCCTAACTTAGGAGCTATCTCTAGAGAGATATAGTCAGCAAGAAAAGGAGCCAGAAGAGAAGTAGAAAGGAATTGATCTGGAGGCAAATTCCTCCGGATCGCAAAAGAACTCAAAAGAATCTCCTCACAACAAAGAAGAGATGGCTATGCTGACTAGACAATTCAATAGTTTCCTGAAAGAGGAAAAAAGAAGATCAAGAAGAGGCTTCAGAAAACCTGATGCCAGAAATTGGAAAGAATATAGGTCCAAGAAAGATAACCACATGAAGGGTTCGAAAGAAAAGAAGGATCCGGAGAAAGACATTGCCTGCTTTGAATACGGAGGAAAGGGACATTTTAAAACAAACTATCCTAAGGTCAAAAAAAATAAAGACCACAAGAAGAAGGCAATGGTGGCTATATAGAGCAACAGTGAGGAAAGTTGCAGCTCACCTCCAACAAAAGAATAAAAGACTGCCAATTGTGCTTTCATGGCACTAAGTGGAATCATTCGGAAGAAAAACAACTCAACAAATCCTTGAGTTGTCAAAAGAATCTGAACCAAATTTAGTTAGTATAGAAGTAAATTCTCACTCTACCTCTTTTTCTAACCTTAAACTTGCCAGGGCCTTAGGAATTGTGATCAATAATGTAAGGAAGAATGCAAAGGCCGTCAAATCTCTTCAAAGACAAATAATAGAACTCACTAAAGTAAATGGAGCTATGACCCAAGATAGTAATCTAATAAGGGGTACAAAGCACATTGATACTGTTAAAGCAAAGCACTTAAAACATCAAGTACAGATGTTAAGCGCCAACCTATTTGGGCTAGATAGGGAACTAGCCTTGTTAAAGGAAGTGTCTGAAAGAAAACTAGTGCCAATAAATCAAAAAGGAAATCCGGGACCTTCACAACAAAAAAGAAGAAATTTTAGAAAATAACCCAAAGGGCTAAGACATGAAGCCAATTATGGAGAAAAAGGGTCTATAAGAACACCACCTCAAGATCGGAGATACTTTGATGTTCAAAAAGAAAAAGGTGTAAAGGTTTATTATCACCAACAAGTTAGACAAAGAAAGAATTCGAATCAAGACACACATATCTCCGAATGCACCTTTTATAGTAAGAATATTCATATAGCTAAAGTATGTAGATTCAAAAATAATCATAACATTCACCATAATCTGCAAAGGTGGCTAACTCGAGAGGACCAAAGTCTGATTGGGGACCCAAAATCACTTAATTTGTTTTGCAGAGTTGTCTTAAATCCACATAAAGATCAATTAACCAAATAAATTGATAGTGGATGATCGAGATAGAAGAATGGTGATAGAAGGCCTCATCACAGTGATTCAGAATAAAATCAATTCCAAAAGACATGGCTTTAGAAGAAGAACTGATGAAAACTTTGAACCTGCAAAACACATATAGAAAAATGAAGATCAACTTCAACTTTACAAGATAAGAAGAAGGAGGAAAATGAAGAAATTAAAGCAGACAGAATAGCTTCATCCTAAAATAAAAACTTTAAAAGAAGGACTAAACACATAAAGCTTCAAAATACAGAAGATGTCAAGAGTGCTTTTCCTCAAAGAAGCCATTTAGGAAGAAAAGATCTATGATAAACAACCGTCCGGATTTGAAGACTCAAGGCATCTGGATATGTCCACAAGATGAAGAATCCATGGATTAAAGGAAGCACACTAAGCCATTAAGTAAATTCAACAAGCTCAGAGTGTCTACTGGGATGTTAAAGCAAAACTTGAGAAGGAGTCCTAGATGGGAATTAAAAGCAGCTCAAGTTGCTAACTCCACAAGAGGAAAACAAAGAGAAAACAATATGTGCACAAATTCTTATTTTGGAAGGAGAATCTTGCCAGCTTAGTAGATAGATGTGACCACTAGCAGAAAAGGCGCTGAAAAGTAACTGTGAGTAACTGTACATTTTTGAATTTGAACTGTTTATTGTATAGTTATTAGACGGTAAAACCTAATAGTTATAAATCTAATAAACCATTCCCATTCTCTGATTTACATGCCATTAACTTCTCTCCTCAAAATTAACAGCCACCTCATTAATCCAGTTAGTTTTAACTATTTCTGGATTACCAAATTACCCTCACCTTGAAAATTCTATAAAAGCCCTAAATTTCTTTGTCATCTTCATACGAGGAACAATCCACAGTTACTTTGCTAAAATCCTTTCAAAATACCAAAACTCCTTAAATCCCTTTTTAAAAATCTAGAAATGATGAAAACCAAAGAGGAATCAGTTATATTTGCAAGACACTTATAGCCGGAATCATCCTTCAAGGATAAATATTTCATCCCTATCAAGTTCAAAAACACTGATTCTATTGTACCCTCTGACAACCTGGTGAAGAATTTCTATTCACCACAGAACCCTATGTCAAACTCCTTTAAAAAAACCAACATCTTGAGGTCTTCCTCAAGAAAAAAAACCCAACTTATCCCCTTTTGGTAAAAGAGTTCTATGACAACTTGAGGATTCACGACTATGCTGATGCTCTCCAGACTACAGTACAAGGAAAGGTGGTAACTATAACCCCACAATTCTTTATAACTCATTATAACACGAAGAATGAAGGCATTATCATGAGAAATTATGGGGATGAACAGACTATGGAGTATGAACCGGAGAAGTTGCTTCTAGAGAGATACTTTGGGGATAAATTCTCCACCCACTAGCCTAAAGTCCCGAGAACCCTATAGTTTATATTGGCCAAGCTAATCTTGATCCAGAAGGGATCTCTTAACACAACATCATCCTTTCAACATTGCGTGCTACAACACTGGTTTGAAAGCACAGCTGTTAATATGCATGTTTTGCTTATCCTCAACATAAAGAAACACAGCTACTCTCACGGAGCCATCATCACTAAAATCCCCACTACTCAAGAAATTGATATTTTGGATGCTGAAAGTGTTAAAGGAAAAGCTATATTAGAAAAGAATTTCAAAAAGATTACATTTGATGAAAAATGAAATGAAGAATAGGCTCTCAAACAAAAGAAGGAAAAGCAAGAGAAAAGTACAGTAAGGAAGTTTGGAGGCATAGTTAAAAAAGCTCTAGTATTGAAAAAGCCAAGAACCACTAGACCCAAGGCCCCAAAGAAATTTATTTAGAGGTTGTGATAATAGTAGGAGTAGAGGAAGAACAAGAGGATAATCTACCTCTTACTAAGATCCTAAAGCAAACTTCGGTGAAATCAAGAAAAAGATTAAGAAAGGCTGCGATAATGAGTGATGAAGAAGAAGAAATTGCTCCAAAGAAAAGGATAGTCAAAAAGGGGCTAACCTTCTTTGAGGCAATGAAGGCAAAGAGGGCCACTGTCAATACTCAGCTTCAAGAAGATATGGAATTTAATGAAATGATGGAAGCTATTCAAGAAAATCAAAAAGGGAACAAGCCCATTCCAACTCAAGAAGGACCCGGACGCTCATCCAGAGCAGTTGCTCAAGTAGCAGCTCTGTATTCTCATCCTAATCCAGGAGCTATGAATATTGGAAGTAATGAAAAGGCATAACAGGAGGAAGTTAAGGACATTACCAACTTGCTTGAGATTCAAGCAGCAACAAGCAATCCAGCATAGCAAACTGAAGAACTAAACATTGATCTAACCGCTACTTCTAGTGAAACTCAGTTTGAAGAAGATCAAGGCAACTTGGGTGCAAATGAGTTACCAACTGAATCCAAGGAAGTTGAGCCTAGCCGGGAGATAAATGTACTAGAGGTGGGAACTGATCTAAGTTCCAATGAGAATGCCACATCAGCAAACTCAAAGGGTAAGATTATCTTAGTGGATTCGGAGGAATAAGGAAAAAGAGAAGAATAGAGGAGAGATGACGATCAGGATGATGATCAAAAGAATAGAGAGGAGAAAAGAGATAATTATAATAATAAAGATTATGATGAAGATGAAATCGAAGAAGATGATGAGGATGAGGAAGAAGAAAAGGATAAGGAAGAGGATGAGGATGAAAGCTTATCTACTTCAAGTTTTGAATTAAGACCTAGATTATGCACTCTAAGCGCTCTAACTACGAAAGTTGAAAAATTGAGAATTGCTTGGCAATTGAAACAGGAAGCAGCTAATGAGGATAAGAAGGAGCCAAAATATGAAATTGAGCCAATCCTCTAGGATATTTATGCAAGATTAGGGAAAATTGAATCCTTAACTCAGAACTTATCAATTCCCTAGAACTTGAAGGCTGAACTGGAAGAAGTAAGGAACAAGCTAACAGAAATTGATGAGAAAGCATGCAATCCTCACAATGCAGATCTCCTAGCTGATAAAATTATCTCCAAAGTCACTCCGGCTTTGGAAAAGATATATGATGGAATCATAAAAGCTAAGCAGTGTGAGCTACAAGCATCATCTAAGTTTGAGTCAACCAATGGTACGATTCTTAAGCAAGTAACCTCCTCTTCCAAAGGGCTAAAAGAATACATGGATCAAAAGTTTGAGGACTTGCTAAAAGCCATCCCAACTACTGCAACTCAAAACACAATCTCCTTTAGAATCAATGATATCTCCTATGAGAAAAAGACCTTCAAAGAACATCTATCAAAGTTTCTCAAGGATGATTTGCCATCCAGCCTAGATAAAGCCTCAGAAGATTTAGGCACTGATTATCAAATTGGACTCCACTTAATAGAGAAAATGCTTGCAAACTAGAGAGATATGTTTAATATTAAACTCTAGCATCTCAATGAAGGCATTCAGAGCAGCGCAAATACTATATCGGAAGAAGTCAAGCAACTCAAATCTTCTCTATCCAATCTGAGCATCAAAGCCCCATCTGGATCAACTTCATCTAGATATAACCATGAAAGTCTACTACTCCCATTCTTTCAACAACTTGTTCAGAACATAGGAGAAACAAGCTATGGGGGATATAAAAGCATGTTATCCCTTATTAGAGGAATGCTTCCATACTTTAAAGAGGACGATATAGAATATGCTCTTAAGCATCATCCTTATCTCACAAAATCTTATGCTAAAGTCCAAAAATCACTCAAGCTATAAGGTATTGATGACGAGTGGGTCTCCCTTGGCGCCTGTGTTAGAGAGGAGGGGCCCACTGGGGGTCGGTTGATTGATTTAGGCATGATGAAACAATTTAGTTCAAGTTTGCACATTTTAACCAATTTTAATGAATAAAAGAATCAAGACCCAAATCTCGATACAAATGATAAAGTCGCCACCTAAGTTGTCTACTTGGGAAATAGTTTTGGTATGGTTTCCTCTAGGCAGGAGACTCATACCTTTTGGATCACAGATTCGGGTATTGGATGAGTCACTTATTTCTTATTTAATAGATTCAAAATTACATTCACCATGTAAAACTGTTTTGTTTTCATCATTTAGGAAATTATTACAAAAAGCTCATTTTCTAAACTCTTTTATATATAATGCATGAGTTCAATAGTTTATAATAAAACACAAGCAATAAAATGGGGAATAAAATTACAACCGGTGGAAAATGGGGGAAATGCAAAGGACCCTATACATTTATTCTAAGTTATAAAACAAATATGAATAAATTCGCCTGCATCCACAAAGATTAGTGGAGTCTATAGCACATAACAAATCATCATTTTGTTGTGAAAAATGTGATTATGTTGTAAAGCCATATTTTAACTTTTGTGGGTTGATTTACCGGATTATTAATGAAAATGATCGCATGGCAAATGGTGAGTTGGATTGATTTTAACCGATTAAAAGATGAATTCTAGATTCTGCTTGAGGCCCGGTACCCTTACGGGTGGTGGGACCCATACAGTTATCAAGGAGGACCGATATGGGTATAGGGGACACGTATGGAGCCTATCTGGTCCTGCAGAACCTTTGTTCAATTTACTTAAACATATTAATGGAGGAGAAATAAGATAAAAATGGGATTTCCTTTTATACGAGTATGGCATACCAGTACAACCACTATAATGGTATATTAGGTACCAGCAAGGCACGTATAATCAGGACTAGACCCAAAAATATTTTATCAAATAGACATAATAGAAGAGGTAGAGAACAATAATAAAATAACTGACACGTGACTCTCTTTGAAACTTAGGAGCGTACCCTTACAATGTGAGTCCACTTTGAGGCTATCCCTACATTGAGAGAGAGTCTGACCAAAATAGATGGTGAAAATAGGACAATTTAGGTGAGTATTTACATGGACAGAAACCTAAATCCTAATAAACGAAGCTAGCAATGAATAAAATGTGGACAAAACTGTAAAGGAAGGGTTTTCTCCATATTTTGTACCTCCTATATCTCCACTATACCCTTTCTGTTCCTACAAAAACTACTAGAATTTGTATCTAACATACATGGTATTGTGGTGTGTCTTATTGTTGTAATGTCCCTCGAAAGAGGTGGAAATGGCCTCTATTTATAGGAGGAGATCAGGTCTAAATGCAATAAATTGCATTCATTACCAGATTTCTCCTGAATAGGGCGCACTCAACCTACCAAAACATCCTAAAGAGGTAATAATAGGACTCGTACAGGTTCGATGAAGGACTCGTATGGGTCTGGGGGTACCTGTATGGGCCCCTCCGAATGGGGCACACCCAACCTGCCAAAATAGCCTAAAGAGGCAATAATGGGACCCGTAGGGTCCGATGGGAAACCCGTACGGATCTAGGGGATCTAGGGGATCTGTACAGGTCCCATCTAAAGGTATGGGGGAAATGACCCGTATGGGTCCACCAGTGGATCTGTACCATCGGGCAGCACCTGTACGGGTCCCTAAGACTAGGTCTCCATACTCCGGCCAGAATTAACTCTGCAGTAGTAGGAACACCTCTGAGGGATAATACATATAAGACATTACATCATATAGCCCTCATCATAGTTTTGTGAGAAGGATCGTTAAAATCCAGTGCTCACACAAGCCAATCTACATTGTGCCTGCCATTGTAGATAGGATTGGGGACAAAAAGCTAGTTAGAAATCCATATTACAAACTCCTCTCTCGAGCTTGGGAGAGACAATGAGATAGGAGAAGAGTATTAGAAATTTTCCCCTCAATTGCTGTAAACAAAAAGGGTGGGAAAATCCAAGACAAGGAAGCTGGAGCAGAAGCCAAGAAGGGCAAAAAGTTGACATAACTAGATTCATTTCATGATTTTGCAATAGCTAGCTATGTATTTCATTTCACTTATAACTCTCTCTATTTGTAATATTGTACTTCATTGATGTTAACTATTTGTTAACAGCAGAACTTATATAATGAAATCATCTTTCAAAATAGCCTCTAAGTACAATCATTAATTGTACCTCAAAAACTTAGAAGATAAGATGCAAAAATATTGGGGGAGTTAGAATGCTAGTATTATGGGGCCGGAACCATGTAAATGACTTAGTATCAATAATCATACTTAACTCATATATTCCCTTTGTGAAATGCTTCGGTCCTTAGGTTTTTGTTTCCATCAAAATGGGGGATATTATTGGAAATCAATCATCTGGAAGCCCTTATTAATTGCTAGGAAGAATGCATCTGGATCACAATTTTGAAGGAAACAAAACTCCAAAGCTCAAATAGATCATTCGGATCATGATTTAAACCATCAAGAAAAAAAGGATCGCATTTGGACTTAGCATCAAAATGGAAACAAGCCACTAAGTCCAAGGAAATATGTATCCGAATTTAAGAATAAAAGATAACATCCTCTAAGAATAAAAAGGCAGCATCTGGAGAAGAGAACTGATTGAAGCATCATCCGGATAAGTTGAAATCTGCAGTCATCCAGAAGATTCCATTGTCAGATAAAGGGAAAATATTGGAATAACATTTTTCCCTCCAATATTGGTCTTAGTCAAAAGTACTATTTGCCTTAGAGACTGAAAAGGTGACAGCTTGCACACAATTCAGAAAAGGGCACAAGTACTAACATAGAAAGAGAAAAAGGCAACAACCTTTTTACATAAAACAATGATAAGGAGCGTGGAGTCCAAAAAGTTACCTAGAATTTGGCAAAACATAATATGCCAAACAAACGACTACTGATAACCTTTGTCTATCAAATGCCAATAATTCAACGGATCATTTGATGGGTCTAATGGATTGATCAATGGATCTAGAAGCGCCACCTCATACCTAACAATGGTGAAGATTCAAGATCAACCTCAACAGTACACAATAAAAGGCATGTTTCACAAGTTCAGAAGTTGCTAATTAATCCAAGAGTGAATAATATATTAGCAAATCCACTGCTCAATCAGTTTCAAGAATCCCTGCAAGAACCAAACTATTTCCAATTTGTCTTGTAAGAACTCTCAAGTGGTATTATAAACTTAAAGAGTTCAAAAACCCCAACCTTTGGTAAAACAAAGTATAAAAGATCTCCTACTTGGGTGAGTAGTGATATCAAGACTTAGCTTGAATTAGAAAGTTTGAGTAGTATATCCCTATAGCACTCAACTTAGACTTGGGGAGATTTTGAGTGGTATATCCTACTAAAGAAAGAGGACTCAGCTAGAAGTTGGTGCTTTTGGTGGTATATCCTACATCCGGAAGATGGGTCACTATCCGAAGATAAGCTCAAGAGGACTCAGCTAGAAGTTGGTGCTTTTGGTGGTATATCCTACATTCAGAAGATTGGTCACCGTCCAGAGACAAGCTTAAGAGGACTCAACTAGAAGTTGGTGCTTTTAGTGGTATATCCTACATCTAGAGGAGAAAACATATCTAAAGATAAATATAAAGGCTTGTTTCCTACCTGCGAAAGGAATCTCACTAGTGGATAAAGCTCGGAGGAGGAAACTAGGGGACTGGATGTAGGCAGGGCCGAACCAGTATAAAAATCCTTGTGTTTGATTCTCTTTACTTACCTAGTCTTTACTTTACAATATCTGTATCATCCGGATTCAATATATCCGGATCATTTCAAACACGCTCCACCGACTTTTTATAAGTCTACAAATTCTGTGAAAAGAGGTCATTTACCCCTCTTAGACCTTAAATACATAAGCCCAAGGACCAACAAAAACCTTACAAAAACACATAATCAAATTAACAATTTCTAAATAGTATTTTTTGTAATGTAGCTGGTACTTACAATAAAACATAAAAAAGGTAGATTAGATGAGAAGAAAATAATAGAAAAAATAAATGCTATATGGTATGAAACTAGTACGAACATTGTAGGATACACCAGACACAATATTCAAAAGAATTGAAAAAACAAATATACGTTTTAAAACTGAAAGAAAATACATTAGAGATAAATTAGATGTTAAAAAATCAATAGAGCAACGATTGTGGTAGGAAACTGGTAAAAAGCTGATAGATATCTGGTTGCAAGAAAATAAAGTATCAAAACTAGTAGGAATTTAGTAAATACCTGGTATGAAGTGTTAGGAACTAACAATCACTTCTAACATGAATAACAGGTGTGAGCGGATGACATTTCGGACAGCTACGGAGCCGGCCCAGCGGAACGATCCCTTGGAAATAATATGTGATGAGTGAACTGATTGGAAATTGGTTTTGCATATTTTAATGCTCAAAAGATACGAGATTGAAATCTCATACTTAAAATAGAGTCGCCACCAGGTTCAGCTCAATCGGGAAATTTTGGTACAATTTTCCCACCGGGTGGTAGACTATACCTTAAGTAGAGATTTCGAGTTCTGATGATGCTATCTATTTTAAATTGAGCAAGTTAGAAGTTTCATTCTTTCTTAATCGAGTTAATCCACCCTATTTATTATATTTCTGATTTATATGTTGTGTTAGCCAGTCATCACGCATTCAAAGTGATAAATAAATTATTACAGTCATCCAAAAAAATGTGGAAATTATTAGAAGGCTTTCAAATCCTATACATTTGTCTATACAATAAATAAAATACCCGAAGGCCTAGACATACATCTAGCCTAAATCTAGCTACATGAAAAAGGCTGGCATAGATACGGAACATTGTAAGAGATATATCATATATAGCAGCACCCCAGACAGCGGGGTCTGAGGGGCGGCAGCCCCTCGCGTGGGGTTCTGGGGCAGCGCCCCTAGGGCACAGCCCCGGGCAGGGGTCGAATACGATTTCCCTTTGAAAAATTCATTTTTCGAACGAAGTTTAGGGAAAAGTCCATTTTGGACACGATTATTATTTTAACCATATTATTAGTGAAAATGCCACATGTTATGGGGTTTGGAAAATACATCCTAGCTTCAAAAGTTAGAATAGGTCAAAAATAAAATGAAATAAAACCTGCTGTCCAGAATGCCATATCGAAGGCGGTATGAGTGAAGCCATCGGCAGTATAATTGATGCCGCTGGCAATTTCATTTACACAGGCAGACAGAATGACATTTTGGGTACCATAAAGAAAGGTTTCTACAAGAAAATAGAGCCGTTGGAGATAAAGGAAGTCTTTAGTGGTATCACTGATGTCGCTAGCGACATGGGTGATACCGCTGATGGCTTCAAATGTCTTCAGCGGCTTCACTTTCTTGCAGCAGCAGTAGTTAATGGTCGAAAAACTCTGAAAACCCAAAACTAAGCACAAAACAATAAATAAGCACAATAAACAACTAAAATAAGAGCCTAAGAGCTGTGATACTCAAAATTTTTACCTCGGGGCCATGAATCCACATCTTCGTGATCTAAATGACACCTCCGGGGAGTTCAAAGTGATGATTTGGATAGTAAATGGGGGATTTAAGTCTCTAAATCCTATTATGTTGGTTTTAAACCTAAAGTCTACTAATTTTAAGTTAAATATCAGAGAGTTCAGAAGAAAAACTAAGAAAAGATGGATTGAATCCCCTTTTCTTACCTATTCTATACCTTATCCCACTAAAACTAACTAAAATTAACTTAAACTCACTAAATTTTCTCTCAAATTCAAGTTGGGAGTTGCTAACCCTTATTTTAGCTAAAGAAGGGTCTTTATATAGGCTAAAATCAAGTGGAAATTGACTTTTATCAATTATCCGGCGGGTATTGAGTAAGCATGGCAAAAAGCTGTCTGCTGCACAAAATCATGCCACCAACGACATGAATGATACCACGGACGGTATCGCTGAACTAGCTGGCAGCTTCAACTTCTGCCAGGTCTAAAAAGCTAGGCACAACCCAGCCTAAAAAGGCGAAAAGGTGTCTATCCACCTAAAAAGGTGTTTTAGCGGGAATTTTTTTGTATATTTAGGGTGATTTTTTAATTTTTAAGGGTATTTAGGACTAGATTAATTTTTGGGTGCAAATCATCTGTTCGAGCAACTACCGGACGCGTTATCGGACACAGCCGAACTAAATTTTTTCCGAAAATAAAATTCTTAAAGAATTTTTTATCAAAAATAAAAATTCTAAACGAATTTTTATAATGTGGAATAAAATTGAATATATGTCATCATCGTCTCGCGAGAAGGACTGCAAAATCCTGTGCTCACAACAGGCATGGCGGAAATTCAAAAATTTCTCCCTTGTCCCTAGGAACTCCTATAAGTTGCATATAAATTAATTAAAGCCTTAACTAAATTAATTTTGTACCTAGGTTAGCATGCATAGGCTAGGCATACCATAATTCTAAATTATGTCCTAGCATAAATATTTTATGCTAAGCATGTTATAACTCTAAGCTATAACCTAAGCATAAAATAAACTAAGCACGGAAAACAACCTAAGCATAATAATTATTAAGTCTAACAACACTTAAAGAAAAAGACCTAATAATTAGAAGAAAAAGAAAGGAAACTTACCAGTTGAAGCATGATCTAGCAAAACCTCCTGGCAAAAGCCTCCAAGTGTAGGATAGCCTCTATGAGTATCCACACGGAACCTACCAAATGAAACCTCCCAATGAGGAAGAACTGCAAAGTTTCGAGTTGATGCTAGACAACTCCGAAAACGCACCTAAAAATATAAACTATAGGTCCCCAAATTATAATATAATTTGGGATACTCAAACTATAATCTATGAGGATCGAAAAGTTCTTCTATGTCGGCTCGAGAATCCTCACTGTAGACTCTCAAAAAATGCCACAAAGATGTGAACTTGATGTGTTAGAAAGCGGAGGAGAAAGCCTCCTTTTATAGGAGGAGGGGAGCAAAAATGCTCTCCATTTAGCAATGTGGGATAGGGAAAATACCTCTTAATATATATTTCTTTAATTCTCCTTTTTTAAATATTTATTCATGACCCTGATAAAATTAGTTAACGGTCAAAATAAATTCCTAGCCTAACCAAAAATGATCTAATCATTTTAATCGACATTTTAATTTAGTTATGACCCTAATAAAATTACTTATCGATCAAATTAAATTCTTGGTCTAACCAAATAATAATCCAATTATTATGTTATATTCTCGTAATAGAATAAATCTATTAATTCTTTACTAAGTCCGATGAAAGTCCAATGTTTGTGACCTTATAGGATCCCGAAGTATTGAGCTGTTGAGGCTTGACCAATCCTTGTTCTATAGGAACTATTGGCTTGAGGTTTTAGACCGTGAATAGAAATCGGATACCTTATACGACTGTAGTACGCCTCTAGCAAGGGTCCACCAACCCCTATTACTCAGAACTTGATTTATGCTTATGACTTAATTTCGGTTAATGCAATAGTTGCCTAATGCGATGAACTCCTTCCATTCTTTAATATTAGTATCATCTGGTTTAGTGGGCTTAGTTAAAGTGTTAACCCACTAATAGTGAGGATGCTCCAAGCTATCCTATTTATTTACTTGTTACCGAAGTATATTGCTTTTACCATAATGTGTTTGACTAGAAACTATTTCTATCAAACACATACTGTAATAAGAGGTTTATAGCAATCATCACTTCAACAAGTGGTCAGGTACAACTCCTTAATATATCCAGAGCGATGGATTCTTTCTGACTACATAGCTTACCAACGTGCTGTCATCACTATACCGATAATCCCCCGTGACATCCTAAATTAATAAGTGCATAAGAATGACCAAAAGTATAATGATATTACCATACAAGGTAACTAGTGTCTTAAGTATGAGAATATTCACAAAGCTACTGCATAAAGATAAACACTAACACCTTGATATATATATACCAAGTGTTTATCTTATTGTGGTCTCCAATATATCCACCAGATATATCCATGTGTAAATCTTAATATACCACCTTCAGCTATAGGAGATTAACTGCTTGGACCCATTCCAAGAAAGTTGATCACATGCTAGTCTTACTGCTTCATCAATATCCTTTCTTGATGAAACTATGACTAGGGACAATTTAGACATAATCATAATTGCAGATGAAGCAGATCTCTCTAAGCATAGTCTAACTATGATCTCTCAGTTGATGCTATGATATATATCAAGGACTTTTGTATACAGATATCAATGAATATATTTTAACCAGTCATAACATATATGGACACACTGATATAAACAAAAGATTAAATGCCTTTATTAATAAAGTGAATTATTTGTACCATTACATAATTAAGATATATCTCCCTACTTTCCTTAAGGGCATACATCATATCTAAAAAACTCCCACTTGCACTAAGGCCAGTTAGCCATATGTCTTAATCCATATGCTTTCACATGCTGGTCATGTTTGACTTGCGTCAATGGCTTCGTCAGACCATCTGCGAGGTTTTGATAAGTGGGGACATATTCAATCTTATCATCTTAGTATCAATAATCTCCGTTATTATATGATACTTTCTGTATACATGTCTATTTTTCTGGTGAGACCATGGTTGTTTTTCTGAGCTATAGCACCATTGTTATCATAATACAAAGTGACTGGATCAACAATCTCAGGCACCACACCGAGATCACCAATAAATCCCTTTAATTGGACAGCTTCTTTTGCTCCTTTATAGGCAGTAATGTATTCAGATTTCGTGGTTGAATCAACAATAGTTTCTTACTTGGAACTCTTCCAGCATACTATACCTCCATTTAATACATGCACAAAAGCTGACTGAGTCTTAAAATCATCCTTGTTAGATTAAAAACTCGCATCAGTGTAGCATCTAATTGTGAGGTCACCATATCCATATAACAAGAAATCATCTGTAGTCCTTCTCAAGTACTTAAGAATTGCCTTGATAGCCATCCAGTGCTTTTCACTTGGATCCGATGGATATCTACTCATAAAGCTCAAAGCTTGAGAGACATATGGCCTAGTACATATCATAGCATACATGATGGATCCTATTATGGATGCATAAGGTATATCCTTCATGCATTCTCTCCTGAGCTGTCTTTAGACACTCGGCCTTAGATAGGTTAATCCCCTTTATCATCAGGAGATAAGCTTTCTTAGAATGCTCAAGCTTGAACCTATTCAGAACCTTGTCTATATATGTACTTTGAGAAAGGCCTAACAGCTTCTTGGATCTATCTCTATAGATCTTTATACCTAGTATAAATGCTGCTTCTCCAAGGTCTTTCGTGGAGAACTTTCTTGACACCCATATTTTAACACTTTGAAGAAGAGAAATGTCATTTCCTATTAGTAGAATGTCGTGGATGTATAATACTAAGAAAATGACTACACTCCCACTAACCTTCTTGAAAACATAGGGCTCATTAATGTTTGGATAGAAATCCATTTCATGGATTGTCTGATCAAACCTAATATTCCAACTTCTGGATGCTTTCTTAAGTCCATAAATAGACCTTTGCAGTCTGCATACCTTTGAGCAATTTTAAGATGCAAAACCCTCAGGTTGTGTCATATACACATCCTGATCCAAATCCCCATTCAGGAATGTTATTTTAACATCCATCTGCCAGATCTTATAATCATAATGAGCAGTAATGGCGAGAAGTATTCTTATGGATTCAAGCATGGCTACTAGTGACAAAGTTTCATCATAGTCAATACCTTTATGTTAACTATAACCTTTCGCAACCAACCTTACTTTATAAGTAATCACATTATCGTCCATGACAGTCTTCTTCTTAAAGACCCATTTGCACCAGATAGGTCTAACCTCTTCTAGTGCATCGACCAACTTCCAAACTTTGTTTGCGTACATGAAATCCAATTCTGATTTCATGGCTTTAAGCCATTTATCTGAATCAGAGCTCTTCATTGCTTCATCATAGGTTCTTGGTTCATCGTCCTCCATGAGATATAATTCCCTACCATCCTTGGTGAAAAACCATATATTTTATGACCTTTTATGAATATGACCTGATCTTTGCAATGATTGTGTTTCTACAGGTTGTTCTTAGTCACACCCTCTTGTTTATCTAGAATGGGGTCAACTAGTTGATTGTCTATTTCTTCCTCTTAAACTTCTAGTTCAAGATTTATTCCACTAACTTTTGCAAGTGTTTCTTTTCTAAAAAGTGAGCAATCCGAGATACGAATACTTTCTGTACCTTGGGTCGATAAAATAAATATCTGATAGTTTCCTTTGGATATCCTATGAACAGACATTTTTTGGATTTAGCTTCCAGCTTATCGGATGCTCCTCTTTACCATAGCAGGACAACCCCATACTCTTAGGTGACTTAGAGATGGCCTTTTATTACACCTGTCAGCACAGGTCCGTTCCGGCCCGATAAGGAATAATGCCTATCTCGTTCAGTGATCAGATAAATGAGCTAAAAAGGACCGAATTGTCATCCAAAATCCAAATTAAAAAATCCACATTCCAGGGAAGCTCCGATTTAGCATTTCCTACTGAAAAATTGAAAAGTCAAAGTTTGGTCAAACATAGGTAATCAGCCCGCATGCTATTTACCGATCTACAGAAAAAAAATCAAATCTTACCAAGTTTTGGCAAGATTTTATGGGATCTGATGTAAAATCTTATCAGATAGGTAATTAACCCGCCGACTAATTAGCCGGCTAATTACCTCCCTATTATAAATACAGGGTTACCCCCTCCCTCAAATGGAGGAGACACAAATTTTGTAAAATCCCAAAATTAACTTAGTGTCCTTTTTCAGTTTTGGGAATCCTAAAAGCTCCAAAACTCCATCAAAACACTTCCAGATTCGAGCATTATCACCGACACTAGGTATAAACTCAATTTTTGGCCTTTTTAGATCAAGATCTCACAGTGATCTTCCGTCTAAAAATGACTTTAACTTTATATTTCCTTTAGAAATAATCCAAGATTATAGCCATAACTTGGGTTAAACCTGTTTTCCACTAAGAGCACAACCTCTGACAACTTTGGTCCTGCACAGGCTCTTAAGTCACCCTGGACAGACGAAAAGGTAAACTGAGGGTAATTGGCTCTAAGTCCAACTTACAAATTCATTAAAACACATTTTTATTGCTTTATTATTATATAATGTCATTCCATTTCTCTAGTTAAGTGAGCCATTGGTGCCACTTAAATTATAATATATGTAAATAAGATCATAGGTACGGATAAACAACCAAAATGTGAGGAAACTCTATCCGAGTTTTCAGGCCCAGACCCCAGCGCTGCCGTTACTCTTCCAAAAATTTGGTAGAAAATGTCCATTTATTAAGCTGTTATAATGACTGTTTTATTTCTTGAATTTAATTCTTAAATAAAGTCATTGTAATGCAGAAATCATCGCAAATTCTAAAATTCCAAAATTAACCCAAACAATTTGAACAATATGAGTAACTATTATGTCCGAACTCAGAATCTCATTTTCTTTTCGATATAAAAATCTTATTTTGGATCAGTATACCACAATTCTCGGTGGAGCTGAACCCGGTGGTGACTCTATTTCATTTTTAAATAAAGTAGAAAACGATTTATCTTAACAATATCTTTTCTCAGTAAAGTGTGTAAACGTGTTTTTCAACATAATCACATTTTTGGCCTACAAACCCACCGCGTTTAAGTAAACTGGATTTTTTCAAACCAAACCAAACGCCGCGGTTTCCTCAAACTGCATCAAACCTAAAGCATGCCTCATGCACCGCACCCCGCGTGCATCCTACTTAAATTCTGCCCACTCACAGTGGCGACTCCGCTGGGGACCAATTATTTTTATAAAAACCTATTTTTTATAAAAAGTCTTTTTTTACATAATAATTAAAATATTATTCAAATTAAATTTTAGAACTAAGGAATTTGTGGTAACTTCTGCATTACACAAATTTTAGGACTGTATAGCATCTGCATTCTTTACCCCTAAAATAATTTAGGCATCTTTTGGTGAAGTATCTCCAAGTTTGCTTAGGGCTTGAGGGATATGGATCTGATCACACCCCTTGCGTAACATATGAGGACCTTGTTCGCTTAAGGACAAGACTACCTACGTATATTATGTGTGGAAAAGTTTCCTTTGGTTTGCTTAGGGCCACTGGGACTCGGTAAATAAAGGCTCAGGGTACACAAAATCGCACCCAATCCTGAGACTGAAACCCACATATAGATGAGCCGTAGAAACTTTCTCATTGGTCTACCCAGAAACCTTGAGTGCACACGAGCAGACTTCGCTAAGTCCCCCGTTGGCTCTAAAGAGAAGTAACCCAATGGAGTTAAAAGGATGGTAGGCGCAATCTAAATGTTTGCTGTATGTGCAGGTTTATTAAATACAAATAAACTAAAAAAGGACATCATAAGCATCATGATCGTGTGAAAACTAACCACATCTATATGCAGCCATGACATTAATGTGCGCCATGCCATTTGAGTCCCTTAATCGAGACCAATGATTCCACCTAGGCACAGCCCCTGAGTCAAAATAAACTGAGACCAGTAAGTCCACCTAGGCTCAGCCTATGAGCCAAAATTAACCAAAACTAGTAAGTCCACCGAGGCTCAACCCATGAGCTGAAAGAAATAAACCCTTTAAGTTGCCCTAGTTTCAGCTCAGCCCTTTTGCCAATGAGTCAAAACTCTTTGAGTGACCCTAGTGTCAGCTCACCCCTTGGACCAATGAGTCGAAACCCTTTGAGTGACCCTAGTGTCAGCTCATCCCTTGGACCAATTAGTCAAAACCCTTTGAGTGGCCATAGTGTCAGCTCACCCTATGGACTAATGAGTCAAAACCCTTTAAATGACCCTAGTGTCAGCTCACCCCTTGGACCGATGAGTCAAAACCCTTTAAGTGACCCTAGTGTCAGCTCACCCTTTAGACCAGTGAGTTAAAACCCTTTGAGTAACCCCAGTGCCAGCTCAACCCTTGGACCAATAAGTTTAAACCCTTTGAATGACCCTAGTGTCAGCTCAAACCTTAGATCAGTAAGTCAAAACCCTTTGAGTGACCCCTAGTGTCAGCTCAACCCTTGGACAAATGAGTCAAAACCATTTGAGTGATCCTAGTGTCAGCTCAACCCTTAGACCAGTGAGTTAAAACCCTTTGAGTGGCCCCAATGTCAGCTCAACCTTTGGACTAGTGAGTCAAAACCCTTTGAGCGACCCTAGTGTCAGCTCACCCCTTGGACCAATGAGTCAAAACCCTTTGAGTGACTCTAGTGTCATCTCACCCTTTGGACCAATGAGCCAACCCACCTTTGACCAGCGAGTCAATTCGCCCTCGGGCTTTCGATTCTTATCCGACTCAGGCCCTTGGTCTTTAAACCGTGTGTTTGCAATATTCTATGAATATCATAAGTTATCAATTGCTCCTCAAGTGATTGGCATATGCCCAAATCTTTTTATAACTTGATTGTACATCTACATCATTCATCCATGCATTTGATCACTCGTACATTCATTCATTCGCCCATAAACAAGGTGAGAAAGGCTCAAACCAAGCTCGATGCACTTATTAACACTTGATCTCTTGCCCTTTCAGGTTGGAATCAAGAGAGAACTAGGTTGAGGCACGTTATGGTCAGTTAAAAAGTCACACCCCTACCACCGGTCGAATCTCTAGTAGGATTCTTCTCTGATCCAGAACCCAAAACTGTAATGGCAGATGATAATGGAGTTGGCCACTCCCTTAGAAGGATTCTTGATGCCCCAGAATTTCATTATATTTGGGAAAGGCTGAGCACTGCTAATGCTCAAAAAACCTAAGAATAAGAGATCAAAATAGCCGCACTCAAAGCAAAGATGGCGGACACGGAGAAACTATCTTCAACAAAGGATAAATCTATTGCCCCCTCTAAAGAGCAACACATAGGTATTGATCGATTCCTACCTAAGGAATTAGAAGCCATTTTGGCTAACTTTGTGATGCCTTACATGGCCCATATTCTAGCACCGGAGCTCCCCATGCTCACGTGGAGAGTTATCTCCGAATTATGACTAGCATAAACATCCCTAAGGTTCATATACTCAATCTATTTCAAGTAACTCTTCGTGGACCTGCCTCTAAGTGGTACATGAGAATTCCAACTGATGTAAAGTCTGATTGGAAAAAGCTATGCTTTGCGTTCCTTAAAAACTATGCTTTCAATCTGAAGGTCAAGACTACCCTGCAAGATCTCGAAAGAATTAAACAACGGCCGAATGAGTCCTTCGAAGAGTTTTATCTAAGGTAGATGGCTGTTTGTATGCTTGTAACCAAGGCACTGACCAAGATGCCCTGATAGTAAAGCTTGTCACAGGCTCTAGCCCAAAATATCAGGGTAAAATAAAGATGAAAAAATTTGACACCTTCAACGACGTGGTAGACTATGCCAAGAGGCTTGAAAAATATGAAGAAGAAGATCGAGCAAAGAAGCAAGAAAACAAGCTTATACTAAACCTCGATATTGGGAGAAAGGTAGTTCTTCCAAATAAGGCACCTCCAAATCCTTGAAAGCCGCTCCAAAATTGGCAGCAGTTACCCAAGTACAAACTCACCAGTCCATCTCTCCATGGGTGGAATCACTATCCCAGATATTTACCAAACTAACGAAGTCCAACCAACTCCAGAGCATTAAGAAGTTCGCTCTGCCTATAGCGGCAGACAGAGACAATTTTTATGCTTATCATGGGACTAAGGGGCACCACACTAACGAATGCATTCAGCTACTGAAAGATCTACAGCAGATGATGGCCGATGGGAGAATGAAAGAGCCTGAGAAGAAGCCAAGCACTTAGACTAATTCACTGCTAAACTTCTAAGCTACGATAAATGACATCACTATTCATGTAGAGGCCAATGAATATGCATCGACGTAATAAATAAGTTTCAACACGACCCAGGACGGGAGGACAACATGATCTTTGACAACATGGATATCATCTATATGGTCGACTAGTACGTCCTAAGGATGGGGAGACAAGGGCTGGACCAATATCTTGTACCGCCATATCTTATATATCGCAGAGATGTAGATCCAAATGAACATCTGGAGGAATTTCTCTAGTTTATGCCCGAACAAGGAATAGCCATGATGTGTTTTGCACCATAGTTTCCCTGATTCTTATGAGGCCCGACCATGGACTAATGTGACGCGATGCCACTGGAAGGACGTTGGAAGTGGTACTTTATAGAGAGATCTTTCCTCCACTACTTCAGGGCATCTCAGCCATACCCATGTAAGCTTTACTGGCAGTTAGCACCATATGTAGATCGGTATAATACTGGCTGGCAAGATATCCCTCCTCCACGACCTCCCATGTACACTCATCTGGATTACATGAGTCCCAATTATGTCGGAATAAGTCTGTTTGAATTTGGGAGCTCTTCTAGGGTAGCACATCCAGAAATCTAAGGACTATATGATCCTGAATAGGCATAGAGCAACCACACAGACTAGTAGAGGTATCTCAACTTGAATTTAGATAGAGGTGCACGGGACCTATTTAGAGAAATCTGTACCGACATTATAGCATATGGTGCCCGTATAGAGGAAACTTTTGCTAGTTTACAAACCATGGTATCAGAGTTCTATATAGCTATAGAAGGAGTCAAAGCCAAGCAAAATGTGGTAGAAGAAAACCCAGAAGAGGATCCCAAAAAAGATCGCGAAGAAGGTCCCGAGGAAGATCCTAAAGAAGATCTTGAGGGGGACCCCAAAGAGGATCCAGAACAAAATTTTGATAATGATATCCCAGCTCCGCACGCCCCAAACTAGATCTTTGAGCCACCGCCTTTCAGAGATTCAGATGAAGAGGTGAAGAATTTATGGACTCTAGTGAATCAGATCATGAAAATGAAAGTAAAGTGGATAACTTAGGGTATGAATCAGAGACTTTCTCAAATGATGAGCTAAATCATATACTGGGAGATTTTGAGTACAAGGCTCCCTTCCCCAATGGCATGATGATTGATTATGAGGGTGCTGAGAGCTACACGTCTTCTCTAGAGCATGACTCCCTGGATGCCTTATGGTCTGCAGTAAGTGATGATTCTAGAGACTTTACAAACTTCCACTCGGATAACGAACATGTCATTAACATGGTTCGGGAAAAGGGGAAGGAACCATATCGTGAATACATTATAGAGAGAATTTGTGTAGAGAATGAACTAGCTCAAAATAGTTATAGCATTTGGAGTTCAGACTTGAGCAAAGTTTACCCCATATTCTATGGCAGAAATACAAGGCCACGCCTTCACATCCATGAATTCGTGCAAATAATAAATGACAGGTACATTCACTATGCCCATTAGCCTGAAAGGTTCTGCTATACTTTTCAAGAAAAGGTAGTTGTTTGGTATGAAGGGCTGACATTTTACCAGAAGTTATTCTAGAATATTTTGGCCAGATAATTCATCAACTACTCCATATAGGTCGACCCACTAGAAGACATAGCTCTCAAACTAGACAGGCACAGGAACCCCTTGCTGTACTGGGAATGGGAGGCAACCAATGTTGCCTGTCCAACATCAACGGAATCAGCCAAGGAATACCCGTGGTATACAAATAAGTACCTTGATGTGCCAGTCCTTTACGATGATATGCTAGATCTGTTCGGCAGAAATTAACCAACTGATGGAGCCTCCTTATCCGTCTATATGATCAGACAGGAATCCAATCCTGTTTGGTGCTAAATCCTATAAGATAACCCCATTATTCCAGAAAATAGCCTAAAAAGGTTCCCTTCATACAGTGGCCCTTCACTACCAAGGCATCGATTTTTATGAACAAGCCAATCGACTTGGGAGAGATACCCCTCGATGAGGATTTCGACGAGTTTGAGATCTTCAAAACAACAAACTTGCCAATCCAGGTGGTCAGTCCTATCACTAGAGGAGGAAAATTTATTAGATTAGTAGCCCCATCTACACAAAAAAACTAAGCCCCCTATACCTCCTGCTTTTGTTAAGTCCTCAGAATAGATAAAAAGCCTAATTATGGATCAACTGCAGGCCACTACAACTAAGATGAGTATCTGGGACTTACTGTTGGGCTCTCAAGATCATTGGCTTGCTATCGTTAAAAAGCTAATGGAAATCAAAACATCTCCTCTAGCTTCCCTAAAACAGGTTTGTAAGCTACTTAATAACGAGACTAGCACTGTTATCCCCGATATTGTCTTCTTAAGCTCGGATCTGCCTAATAAAGGCATTCGCCACAATAAGGCTCTATACTTGAAGGCTAGTATCTTCAGGTGAATCATGCCATGCATAATGATCGATGATGGCTTATCATTAAATCTTTGTCCTAAAGATATTCTACCAATCCTAATACTGACCAAAAAGGACCTGTATTAATTCACAGCAGTCATCAAAGCTTACGACAACTCCAAGAGGACCATCATCGACACATTTGAAGTTGAAGTCACTATCAGTGAAACCTCATCTATTGTACTCTTCATGGTCATAGAAATCCCGATAACTTTCCCTTACCACTTGGGAGACCATGGTTCCATGCTCTGGGAGGAGTCCCATCCACCCTGCATCAGAATATCAAAATCCTATTTCATGGAAAGATTGTTACCCTGGAAGCTGACAAAGCCTCAGTGGTAGTAGCACTGAAGATGGAAGAAAGCAACAAGAAAGGGTTTACCATAGCCTTAATTAGCTAGGAAGCGAACAAGCATTCAGAGGTATACTTGGGCCCATGGATTTAAGGATACATGCAGAAGCACCACACTCCTAGAAAAGGACTAAGCGCCCATAAATAGGGAATGTCGACCTTCAATATAGGGGTAGGAGAATGGAAGCCCACGGGACTCGATTACACAGGCTCTCAAAGAGTTATTCACAAGACGTCTTTCAAAAGAAGCTACAATAGCCCTATGAAGGAACCCCGAGCCTATTACTCATTACCAGAAGACTGTTTCGGGATTCGAGATTTTCTTAGAGATAGTTAATTATGGCAAAAATGGCAAAAGCTTCATAACCTATGTAAAGAAGGATAGTCACCAGCCAGATATTATGGCAATCTCATATTAGACCAAGAATGATGAACAGGTACACGCGGAGAAGGTCAAGAAGCTGAGTAGAGAGGAAGAAATCCCCGACATCCTAACCAATCACCTTCAGGCATAACTTAAGATAGTAGAGGAAGCAAGGAGTAAGGGAGGTAGCTTGAACTAAGCCATCATGGACATGGTGCGACTATGAAAGGCAAAGCAAAGGTACACAAGGAGGATGAAAAAGATATCCTACTAAACCCAACTGCTATAGGAGAATCATCCACAATAGAGCCAGACCCTATTGATCAGGATGAGTCTTTTGTTTCCATTTCTAGCATGTTTGAAATGAATAATGTACTTTATAATGATAACAAGATGAAGAACTTTGCTTATTTGGATTGTGTTTTTTTTATTACGATTCCATACATCCATTCCAACATTCATCTAGCATTTTTAACATCAATAATGATATTACAAAAGAAATTAATTTAAACAAGGAAGATAATCCAAAAATGGTATACATTTCCAATCTATTGCCCATCAAACAAGAGAGAGAATTGATAAAGGTATTGAAAAATCATGTTTTAGCCTTTGCTTGGTCTCATAAGGATATGCTTGGACTTAATCGTCACATTATTGAGCAGAAGATCCCCACGGACCCAAAAATTCGGCCAGTGAATCAAAATATGAGAAGAATGAGTCCAGAATTAGCCAAAAAGGTCAAAGCAAAGGTGGCAGAACTGAACAAGGAAAATTTCATTGAAGTAGTCGAGTATCCTACTTAGCTATCCAATGTAGTCCCCGTACCCAAGAAGAATAGTGATGTCCGAGTTTACGTTGACTTCAGGGACTTGAATAAGGCTACTACTAAGGATGATTTCCCACTACCACACATTGATGTTCTGGTAGACAGCATGGCAAGAGTGGCCATGTATTCCTTTATGGATGGATTCTCGGGATACCACCAGATCCTCAGGAATGTAATAGATAAGTTCAAAATGCATTCATCTCAAAATGGGGAACCTATTATTTCAGAGTAATGCCTTTTGGACTCAAGAACGCAGGAGTAACCTACCAGTGAGCAGTCATGACCATCAAGGGTAGAGCAGTGGCCGAATACCTAGCACCCTCACTAACCTGGAGTAACCATAAAAGTGGATCTGATGAAGTACTTATGTCAGGCACCCTTACTAACTAGAAAACTGGCATGGTGGCTCTTATTACTATCAGAGTTTGATATTGAGTATGTAACAAAGAAGACCATCAAGGGTAGAGTAGTGGCCAAATACCTAGCAAATAAACCACATGAGGAAGGAGAAAATGAAAACCTAGAATTTCCCAACGAATCTCTCACAGCCACCACAGAGAACCCCAAAAAATGGACAAAGTTCTTCGATGGCTCCATCAACAAGCGAGGAGCCAGTTTAGGAGTTATCATCTTTACACCAGATGGAGCACTCGTACCTTTGTCAAAACGCTTAGAATTTCTCACCATGAATAACGGGGCAAAGTATAAAGCCTGTTTATTCAGAATGTCTGCCCTAATCACTCTTTAAGTAGACAAAGTCAAAATTATCGATAATTCGACTTTGGTCATCAAGCATATCATAGGGGGATGGGAACTACAGGAGGAATCCCTCAGGCCTTACTTAGAATCTGTATGGAGAAAAGCCACTATATTCAGCGAGTGCAAATTTAGTCACATACCCCGCGAGGAAAATCAGATGGCAGATGCATTAGCCACCTTAGCCTCCATATGGGAAGGGCCCCAAAAGCAGCCAATCAGATCCCTTGTTATGGAAATAGCCTAATCTCCTTACTATGTCTCCACAATAAAAGACACTGCAGAAGAAGGAACCCCCTAGTATTTCAACATTGTCAAGTTCCTTGAAAATGGTGAATTCCCAGCTGAGGCTACGGATTCTAATAGAAATAGGCTGAAAAAGCTTGTTGTATGATGCTTCTTGGTTAAAGGAGATCTATTTAAGAGGTCCTTTGATGGTCTACTGCTAAAATGCCTTACATAGCGAGAAGCTGAAAAGGTGATGAAAGAAGTACATTCGGGAGACTGTGGTCCACACATGAAGGGCATCATGATGGCAAAGAAAATCCAAAGAATGGGGTACTTTTGGCTAACCATGCTAGCTAATTGTGTTCAAGAAGTGAGGAATTGCCACGCTTGTTAGGTATATGGAGATGTGAGCCATTTAACTTCGATAACATTGCAAATCTTAACAACGCCTTGGCCATTCATGGCCTGGGGCATCGACATCATTGGTGAACTAAGACCTTCTTTGACCAATGGTCATCACTTTATTATAGTAGCGGTTGATTACTTTTCTAAGTGGATTGAAGCAGAATCATACACAAGCATCACGGCCAAGAAAATGGGTCAATTTATTCAGCGACATATCTTCGTTAGGTACGACATTCCTCATCATATGGTGAGTGACAATGGTGTGCAGTTCTAAGGAGAAATAGCTGATCTTATTGAAAAGCACAGGATTGAGCATCATCACTCTTTGCCTTATCGCCCTCAAGCCAACAGAGCTATGGAAGCAGCTATTGAGGCGATCAAGAAAATCCTCTCTAAGATGATTTCCAGCTACCGAGATTGGGCCAACCATTTGCCCTATGCCTTGTGGGGATATAGAACTGGTGTCAAGACTCCTACGGGTCAAACTCCTTTTTCCCTTGTCTATGGGATGGAGGTGGTATTGCCCGTTTAAATGGAAATCAAGTCTTTATACATAGCCCTTGAAGCTAGACTTCCCGAAGATAAATGGGAAAAAATAAGGCACGAAGCACTGACCTTGATCGATAAAAAGTGATTAGCCGCATTGGAAAATCTACAGTTATACCAACAGTGCATGGCCAGAGCTTACAACCGTAAAGTCAAGGGGCAGAGCCAACCTTTAAAGATGAGCAATTTACTCTTAAAGCAATCTCGTAGAACACACACGAATGCTCGAGGGAAATTCTAGCCAAACTAGGAAGGACCATACATGGTAAAGAAGACTCTCAATAACGGGGCAGTAAAAATCTTAGATTTGGATGGCAATGAATTCATGAATCCGATCAATCGCAACAAGCTAAAGCGCTATCTCATGTAAAAAAATAATTATAAAGTCTGTCAAGAGGTGGTAAGGGCTCTTGAGTAAAAATAAAGACTCTAAAATAAAAGAGTGGAGCCTTGGGTAAAATCCGTTCGGAACCTTAGGAGATGATGGGCATTTCTTGAAAATAAATACCACTCGTCCTCTATTATAAATAATATCTTTTATAGTAACATGTTCATGTTAAAAAAACTGCAAGGGCATTAAATGGAAAGTGTGAGTTATTAAATGAAACATGCATTCAAATAAACATCTTTTCATCCTTATTACACATAAAGGTGCATTACAAATAGGGAATGAAATGACAAAGACAAACAATAAGGCATGATGCCTTTATTCTCCCATAGGAACAAAAGACACATAATGGCAAGCTCACTAAACCCTAAGGCAGCTTCAAAGCCTCCTAGTCTCATGGAGCCTCTCCTTAAGAGTAGCCAGTCCATGAACACTCGCAACCCATATGCGATAAGCCTCAGAAGGATGGATGTCGAAGGGGGCAGAGTAGTTCATCTCCACTTGAGTGCGACTAATCCATTTCACATCATGATGATAGACCCGAGTATAGGAAAGCTCTGGGCTAATAAGGGTGCAAAGGGATGCAGGAAACCCCTGAGATCGACCATACTGCCTGCACAAGCAACCTAGAGAATAAGTGATGATACCAGAAAGGCCAATAAGGACCACACCATCTTTAGCAACATCAGTGGTCACATGAGTGATTCCCCACCAAGGGCAAACCCAATAGATACCCTCAGTAGCTCGGCTGCCCATAAACTCAACCCACTCCTCAAAGGTGAAATCTCTGTGGGAATGATTATCGATGTGAACTATGGAGCAACACGCCTAATAGGCCCTCAGATAATAATCCATGCTCGTAGGAATAGATGTCACAGAAAGGTTATCCCAGAGCCAAAGCTACATAAGAAAGGACAAGAAAAAAAAGAAAAAATCCAACACAGAAAAGGGGAAAAAGGGAAAAGATAGCCTATGGGATTGAAAACCTAAAAAGGCGGTCCAGGCAAAAATTAAGGCAACCGTGATCAATCAAAAACCCAAAAGGGTAGTTCATGTGAAAAGAAGGGCTTAAATAAAAGTTACCTAAAGAAGGAGCCTCCTGCCCCTGGTAGTAGCTTCAATTCCATTTCGGGGAAGAGCGCACGAAGATTAGTGTCTTGACTAATCTCAATGCAATGGGAGACTTTCCCTCCAGCATCTGATTGATGATGCTAAAAAAGGCAAAGTTACAGACCAAAGTTAGGACCTTGCAGATATAAACCCCCAACAGAAGCAAGCATATGAGTGGCAACCAGCTTGGATCGTCAGAACAAAGACTTCTAACTATGTCAAATGCCACATCCAATATAAGAACCTTTCCATAGGTCAATCAATGCCTGTCAAATTATTGAAGCTGAAAATGATTCATCAATAAATCAGAAAATTCAGAGCAATGTGCCGAAATAACCAGAGGCATATCGATAGAGGACCGGAGAAGCCCATAGAACTCCTCATTCAAGGGGCATAGCTCATGATCCTCGAACCAAAACATGCTGTCAACTGAATCCTAAAACCTAATAGCAACTTGGATCACATTGTCTTTGACAAAGACGCTATAAAAATCCTTCATGTGTACCCTGAGATGATCCCAACCATCAGAGTTCTTTAGATAGACATTTAGATCCACACGAAAATGGAAGTAGCCCTCGATGGCAAAATTTCACAAGGGTAACAGTTCGCTATACAGAGTTTATAGGGCAATCTGCCAATATCTAGAAGATTACCCCGATAAACTTGACCAATAATAAAAAGAAAACACAAAGCGAGGGAACAAAGAAAATTTTATTTATACGAAATGTGTTCATACAAAAGGAGGCACTACAAACGGCCCAAAAGAAAGCAAAATAGAAAAATGAAAGAAAAGGAAAAGCCTATCTAATTGCCTTAAGGAAAGAATCTAGGAGGATTGCCTTATCCCTGCTGTGGCTGCTACTGCGGGTCCTCCACCTGAAGCATCCCCAACTGAGCTCGGAGCCGTCGAATCTCCAGCTATAACATTTCAACACAAATCATTCCTATGCATTTCATAGCATGCCATGCATCATCATTAACATAATAAAATAACCAACTTACTTCCATATCCAAGTTTTGGATCATCATAAAGCGTTGCTGCCCTTGAATATACCCCCAATTGAAGATGCTATCAGTGATAGGCACCTATAAGGATGAAAGATCAAAGCAAGTCAGAACTTTCACAATCCAAAATTAAAAGGCAAAAGAAGAAAAGATAGAGGAGACTAAAATGAGTGGAGTAGCAGGATAGAAAGTAACCGGATGCTCAGGATCCAGATAAGGTGAAATCACTGGAGTATAAGTGCTTAGGTCATGGCGATACATCATAAACAGGGGTGGCTGATACTCAAACCCCTGATGCCCCTCCGCCATCGTCGGGCCCTGAGGTGGGACAGATGACGCCGAAGAGCTACCCATATGAGGAGAAGTAGTCATAGGTCTCTCCCTACCCTAGTGATCCTACAAAGACAATAGAGTAAGGTCGGGTCAATCTAACTAAGTGCAATAGTCAAAACAACAGTAATTATAAAAGAAAGAAAAACTCAAGCTAGTGAAAGGGGAAGTACCATCATTCAGACAGACTCAAGTGAACCTGATCTGGCATGGCCACTAGGGGCAGAAGTTGAAAGGGTAGAGGCCTCAGGGATAGAAACCAAAGGATCGTCAGCCTCACGAGGGTTGTGGATATCCCACTGAGGTGCAATAGGAATAGGATCTATATCTGGCCATGCAAGTAGCTGTAAATGGTAGAACTCCTTGTATCCACCAACCCTCTCTGGGGAAGGCACTAGGGATACCCTCGGAGGCTAATTGCGCAAATTTAGGTGAGTTGCGAGGCTAGAAGACCCAGTGAGGAACCTTAGAAGGAATAGAACACAACCTGGGAGGAAGATGCCAACCCTGGATGCAATCTCCCAAGTACCACTCCAAAGAGAAGGTGGTCTCTATGATCAGTCGGGTGTTGACAAACTCCCCAGCTAATCTCATGACATCTGGATAGTGAAGAGCATGTTCGTAAGGCTGCGTCCTAATCTGAGAAAAGAAAGCCAGACATCAATACAATGATTGTAGCAAAAATGGCGATTGGAATGAACCAAGAAAATTATAGGACATACCTACTCCGAAGAAAGGGTACAGAGACGGGCAGAAAGAGCAGAATGAGACTTCATCTCCCAACTATGAAAATAGTGTGGCAGTCGAGGGAAAACTAGAAACCACTGCTTGGCACGATCTTAGTCCTCAGAAGGATCCCTATCTAAAAAAACTAGATCTGTAAGCAGTCGAGAAAAGATCAGAACACCAAAAATGGTCAAAATACTCATAAAGAAAAGAGATAAGGATCGAATTCTTACGTAAACAATCTAAAGACAAGACTTGAACTTATCAATCATGTTCGTCATGCACTGGTCAAGAGCCCAGTACAGGTGACCCAATATGGCTCGGCCCCATGCGTACTCATCAAAGTGAGATGGATCTATCAAAGCCGACATAATATGGAGATTCATGATCGAACCCCCGATAGGAAAACACAGCCACAACAAGGTAGCAACCATGAAAGCTCTAGCCTCGTAGGCAATGGTGAGATACCCTCTATCCCCAGAGGTCTAAAAGGTCATGAGTTTCTTATAAGAAACTCTCCCTGACTTGTCTCTAGAATGTCCAATCAAAGCCTCGATGATCTCCACATTGAAATTATCATAAGTAAAGCAAGCGTTGAAATGGATCACATTACCGTGGAAGGGTAGACCTGTGATAGCGTAGTAATCCAATGGAATGATGGTATACTCCCTGCAATGGAAATGGAAAGTGTGGGTAGTATCGGACCACCTGCTCAAGATGTAGGTAGATGTATCTGCAGGGATATATGGATACTTGCGATGCCTGACTTAGTTGCAGTTCTTGGCCATCCTCCCCAAAGACGTCTCGTCAATGATGGCCTTAGCATCGGGAGATAGCACCTTGTACCACTTATGAAAGTGGGTAATGCTAGCGCCGTCATGCTTCGTAACCTAAATAATGCATACACATGTATTACACACCAAATTTCGACAAGTCCCATGATTATCAAAAATAATAAATCATTGGACTAAATAAATTTTTGCATGAAAAAATAAATAAACAATAAAATGGTTGGGTCTTCGCGTGAAATAAAAATAGTAGTAAGGCTTACCAAAATCTGAGAAAGATAGTCAGAAGGCTTCAAGGAAGGCAGAATAAAATCTCCAGGATGTACCCCGTGATACATCCAATTTGGAGGATGCCCGTACAAAGCCTCAGCAGGAACCTTAGAAAGATCCACTTGTTCGCCATCAATAAGTAGCTTCTGAGTAGTCACTTGAACGGCTAGCGGATCCAAGCGGATGTTATAAAGCTTGTACCATATCGAGACCCCGTAGAATCTAAAAAGAAGGGGCAGAAAAGGGAAGAAGATGAAAGAAATCATTGTCAAAAATAGTTCAGAGGCAGAAATTTTCAAAAATCGGGAGCAGAAAAGGCAAAAGAAAGAAGAGAGAATTGTTAGTGCGAAGAAAATGGGAGCCAAGCTGCTGTTTTTATAGGCCGCTGGTAATTAGCCCATCGGTTAATTACCTTTCCAGTTGTCACGCATTTACGCATCCCACGCATTTATGCGTAATGGCTATAAAAGTTACCGTTATATAGGTAATTAGCCTGCCAGCTAATTACGTGTATTTTTAAAATTTTCGCAATTTTGCATTTTTCATCCATTTTCTGCATCATTTTCAAAACGAGCGGACCTAAAAGCTATTTTTAGACAATCATGCATGCATCAACCATCCAAAAATATTTATTCCGACCCCTGGTTAATTCTTTAACCTCATGCAACTCATTAATAAATTTTTAATTGAAGGGGAAAAACATATTTTGTTTCAAAATTTGTCGATTAAAAATATTTTTTAAGTCATTCCATCCCACACACACTATTTTTTTGTTTTGCATACAAAAAAATTTCTCGCACAAAATTTATGTATGCGAGGGGCAAACTGTTAGAATAGGTCCATTCTGGCCCGATGAGGAATAATGCCTATTTTGTTTAGTGATCATACAAATGAGCCAAAAAGACCGAATTGTCATCCAAAATCCACATTCTAGGGAAGCTCTGATTTAGCATTTCCTATTGAAAAGTCAAAGTTCAGTCAAACATAGGTAATTAGCCTGCTGGCTATTTACCGATCTACAGTAAAAAAATTAAATCTTACTGAGATCTGGCAAGATTTTACGGGATATGATGTAAAATCTTGTCAGATAGGTAATTAGACCACCAGCTAATTACTTATGTAATTAGCCCGCCGGCTAATTACCTCGCTATTATAAATACGGGGTCACCCCCCTCATTTGGAGGTGACACATATTTTGTAAAATCCCAAAATTATCTTTGCGTCCTTTTTCAGTTTTGGGAATCCCAAAAGCCCCGAAACTCTATCAAAACACTTCCAGATTCGAGCATTATCACCGACACTCGATATAAACTCAATTTCTGGTCTTTTTAGATCAAGATCTCACAATGATATTCGATCTAAAAAAGACTTAACTTTATATTTCCTTTAGAAATAATCCAAGATTATAGCTATAACTTGGGTTAAACCTATTTTCCTCTAAGATCACAACCTTTGACAACTTCGGTCATGCACCGGCTCTCAAGTCATCCTGGACAGACGAAAAGGTAAAACTGAGGGTAATTTGCTCTAAGCCCAACTTTCAAATTCATTAAAACACATTTTTATTGCTTTAGTATTACATATTGCATTTCTTTCTCTAGTAAAGTGAGCCATTGGTGCTACTTAAATTATAATATGTGTAAATAAGCTTGCAGGTACGGACAAATATCCAGAATGTGAGGAAACCCTATCCGAGTTTCCAAGCCTATACCCCAGCACTACTGTTACTCTGCCAAATATTCGGTAGAAAGTGTAAGCCGTTATAATGCCCATTTTATTTTGTTAATTTAATTCTTAAATAAAGCCATTATAATGCAGAAATCACCGCAAATTCCAAAATTAACCCAAATAATTTGAACAATATGAGTAACTATTATGTCCGAACTCAGAATCTCATTTTCTTTTCGGTACAAAAATCCCATTTTGGATCAGTGTACCACAATTCTCGGTGGAGCTGAACCGGGTGGCGACTCTATTTCATTTTCAAATAAAGTAAAAAATGCTTTATCTTAAAAATATATTTTCTCAAAAATATGTGTAAACGTGCTTTTCAACATAATCACATTTTTGGCCTACAAAGCCATCGTATTTAAGCAAACTGGATTTTGTCAAACCAGACCAGATGCCGTGGTTTCATGAAACTGAATCAAACTTAAAGTGTGCCCCGCTTGTTGCACCCTGTGTGCATCCTGCTTAAATTCCGCCCGCTCATAACATCATCTTTCATAAGGTGTAAAATCAACTAATTTAGAGGGCACTCTATTTAATACATAAACTGCGCTCTATAGTACATATCCCCAAAAGATTTACTAAGATATGCTTGGCTCATCATGGATCGAACCATATCTAATAAAGTTCAATTTCTCCTTTCAGACTCTCCACTGTGTTGGGGCATTTAAGGAGGGGTCCATTGGGGAACTATCCCATTTTCTTTCAGATAATCCTAAAATTCTTGACTTAAGTATTCTCCACCTCGATTAGATCGAAGTGCTTTAATACTTTTCTCAAGTTGTTTCTCTACTTAATTTCTAAATATTTTGAACTTATCAAAACTTTCATACTTGTGCTTCATCAAGTACAAATAATCATATCGTGAAAAATCATCAATAAAGGTTATAAAGTAGGAGTATCCTCCTAGTGCTTGAACACTCATTGGACCACATACATCAGTATGTATAAGCTCCAATGTACTCATGGCTCGTTCACCCTTACCTTTAAAGGGTAATTTCATCATTTTTCCTTTTAAACAAGGTTCGCAATCACCATAAGACTCCACATCTATTGGGCCTAAGTCCCCATGCTTGTTTAACTTAGTTAATCGATCTTTGTTTATATGGCCTAAACGATGGTGCCATAAGTATAAAGATTTCTCATTATCTAATTTTCTCTTAGCATCATTTATATTGAGAATATGATTTTTGTAATTACAAAATATTATTTGTCATATTACAATAAAATATCATTCATAACTTTGATAATACCTTTTATTAAATTAGAATGAAATTCCATATGATGTGAAGTAGGAAATAAATTTTATAATTGTAATTAAATTTTGTCCTTTTTCAAATTTAGTGAAATAGAGATTTTAAGTTCCTACATCATCAGTAGCCAGCAAGCCCTAATGATTTTCCGTAGGTACAACTCTCCTTTTGCCAAACCTCTACTTCTCAACAATATCTATACCTTTTGTATGGATATACGATTCTAATTAGGTATTCTATACTGATTTAGAATTCCCTTGAGATGTACAAATTCTCAATATCAAACATCTTGAAGTGGAAGCTTTAGGCCTCCTCTTCTCATTCTATAAGACTTTAGCCATTTTGATCTTATTTCCAATATTCCATATTGAAATGAAGATCTTGTTTCCAATAATTCATATTGAAAACAATCATTGTGTCTCCTAGACAAAATTCTGAGTATTCCTTTTCACTTTTTTCTTCACTATGCTCTATCATGCTTTAAAAGTAGGCATCATGTGTCCCTTTACTTCTTTTTTAAAAAAAAACCCCTAGAGGAACAGCGTGTTCCCCTAAAAGCTAAAAGGTTGGAGTGGGTGAAAATTTTAGGGCGGAAGTCCCAGCTAGGTTAATTCTTCCGCTTACCTACAAAACACCCACCCCTCTTTTATTAAATGAGAAAGGAAAAATACAAAAAGTTATATGTTCTAAAACAGATTAAGTGAACCGAAACAAGCATCGGCCACTCAAATTATGAAAATAAAAATTCAAACTAAAATATTGAACAACGTCCCACCATGAGCGCTGAACATTCTGTCAACCAAAATCAGTATAAGCATCAACCATTTGATTCCCTTCTCTGAAAATATGACTAACCATCACCTCCATATTGTAAATATTATCAAGACACTTCAGTCACTCCCTGTATATGCACCAAGGGACAAGTCTGGAGCTCAACTTGACAATGTTGACAATGTATTCAGAATCACTTTCTAGCCAAACTTTATTCCATCCTCTTTCCCAAGCCTCATTATAGCGTCAATTGCAGCCTTAACCTCTGCCAAAAAAACCAAGTCTGTGTCATATCCAAAAGTCATGCCCCCTAAAAAGCGGTTGTGCTCATCTCTAAACACCATTCCACACCCTCCTGGTTAGAACCTCTCACAACCGATGTATCTATATTATTCTTGATCCAGCCACTAGGAGGTGGAGACCAAGTGACCATGAGAATTTTTGGAGCCCTAGAGCGTTGAGCAACAAGCCTAAGATCATTAAGGATTTGATTCTCAACAGTAAAATTTCTAATATAACCATCACCCAAGAAATCAGTGGCCCTAATCAATGCCCATAGATTGTAAAGAGAAAAATGAATCTTTGATTGTTTACCATTAAAATTACATTCATTGTGGGTGCGCCAAGTCATCCAACAGATGTTGACCTAAGCGCTTTGCCACAGCCGCTGAATTTGTGAACTAAAATTTTGGGAAGTCACCAATGTGAATCTAGCCATTAAAGAATTGCTTAAAGCAATGTCCCTTTTGAAAAGACATTCGATCCCCATCCGCAACTATTTAGTGAAAATACATTCAATGAAAACATGCTCAATGGATTCACATGCCTCATTACATAGGACATATTTATAAACAATGTTCATCCCTCTCCTAATCAAAGTGTCATGAGTGGGTAAGTATCCCTGAATTGCACGCCAACATAAAAAAGAATGTGAAGGCGGAATAATCTATTCCAAATAAATTTGTGAATCGAAGAGGGCTGAACTTCCCCAAGTATCCATTGGTAAAACAACCCAACCTCAAAAATACCTCCACTTCTCGGCCTCCAGAAACATTTATCAGTGTCACCTAAGGGGGTAGTAGAAATAATTTGATCTCTAACTTGAATCGGAAGGTCAGGTAAAGAATCCCAACTACCTTGCCGCCAATAATAAAAAATTTTACCTGCAAGACGTCGTCTATCAACCTCACCTAAGTTAAGTTGGGCTGCAATATTAGGCAAAATCCACTTTGAATTCCAAAAGCTTAAGGAAGAGTTCCCACCCGGGATCCAATAAGCGTTGGCATTAAGAGTATGGAAGATAGTTTTGATGGAACCCCAAATAGAAGAGTATCCCACCATTTTGGGCAGCCCTCACTTCCCTAAAAATCTAGCTTGCAATGTGTCAAAATATAGGGAGTTTTGAGATAGAATTCCCCATGCCATCTTACCCATAAGAGCATCATTCATTATCGAAATTTTTTTTACACCAATACCACCCTGCTGAATTTTTTGGTGCAGACCGACCAAGGAACCATCAGCAATTTTCTTTTGTCAGTGCTACCGGCCCAAAAAAATTTCCGGGCAGCCTTACTAAGAATTTTGATTAACTTACTAGGCCATTTATACACAATAAACGAATGGATCAAGGCTCCCATGATAACTGAGTTCACAAGGGTAAGTCTCCCCACCATAGACAAGGAATTTCGTTTCCATCTAGCAAATTTCCCAATAGTAGCATCTAAAATCAGTTGTAAATGACAAGATTTAGGATTACCTTGAAAAAGCATCACTCCAAGGTATTTGAAAGGTAGAGTACAAATTTTCATACCCGTAAGATTGGCAAGATCCAATCTTCTACTGCTGGGAACCGAATCACCATAGAAGATCTCCGATTTCCCCCAATTAACGATCTGACCCGAAAGATTACTATACAGATTGAGTGATTCTTTAATGTTCCGCATATTCCATATAGAGGCTTTACAAAATATTAGAATGTCATCTGCAAATAAAAGGTGGGAAGCCATGAGCACTCCTTATGGATACCTCATAGGTTGAATGTCTGCTCAAATAACCAGGTTAGTCAAATATCTACTGAAGAAATCTTCTGCAATCTCAAATAGAAGGGGAAAAAGCGGATCCCCCTGTCTAACACCCCTTGAACAAGAGAAGTATCCTTGAAGACAGGAAAAAGTCATGATAGAGATGCGTGAAGAAGAAAGTATATTGCGGATCAAATCCAAGAATTATAAAGAGAAGCCAGAAGAACTCAAGACCTTTAATAAAAAAAAGGCTAGCTGATAGTGTCAAAAGCCTTCCGTATATCAATTTTGATCGCAAGGTTACGGCCAAAACTTTTCCGACCTAACAAATCAACTCCCTCTGAAGCTAGGGCAATGCATTGGTGTATGCTTCTATTATGGATAAAGCCAAACTTATTGCGTGAAATAATTCTTTGCATAATAAGAGAAAGCCTTTCTGCAATTATTTTTGATATGATCTTGAATGCAAAATTGCCTATGACAATGGGACAAAAGTCCTCAATGTTAACAACACCTTCTTTCTTAGGAATGAGGATCATTATATTAGAGTTCAAACCACGAGGAATAACCCCATTAACAAAAAACCAGTTGACCATTCTACAAACATCAGGCCCAATGATATCCCAAAAGTGCTGAAAAAAATTACAAGTAAATCCGTCGGGTCTGGGAGAGCTACTGCCGTTCATTAGAAAAATGCTCCTTTTAATCTCCAAATAGTTAGGCAAACAAGTAAGAGCATCATCCTCATCCACCGTAACCATAAGAGGAATCATTTGCCCCACAATATCATAATCAATAGTATTAGCAGTATTATCCGAGAAAAGATCAGAAAAATAGTTAACCACATGGCTAGCAATATCCGTCTCGTTAGTGGACCGAATTCCATCGATATTCAAAGCTTGGATGGGTGAGTGCATTTTTTTTATATTCGCCATACGGTGAAAAAATTCAGAATTTTGATCACCAAGTTTGAGCCAAGTAGCCTTACTCCTCTCTCTCAAATAAATCTCTTTATGCCTCAAAGCCGTCTTGAGATTCTCTTGAGCTTGTAATTCTTCATTATGTAACTTAGTCATAATACCATTGTTAGAGATAGCTAACTGAATCCTAGCTAAGTCACCCTTGCCATTCATTATAGTGACATTCAAATGGCAAAAAACCTCGTGGTTCCATCTACATAACACCGATCTCAACGTTTTTAACTTCAAATGCAATAATTGGTATGGCGGTAAAGAAGGAAATTCCTATTCTAGTGAGCCGAGACCACTTCTCAAAGATTCGGATAATCCAGCTATATAGTTTGAAAATGGAACCTGCTGAATACAAATGTGCCCTTTAGACAACTAACAAAGATCAAGTGGTGATCAGAATAGGAATCCATTAATCCAAGTGCCCTATCGATTTGACTCCCAACTTGATTTGAACTTTTACGACCATTATTACATGTAAAGAACGGACCATTGGTGGTAATCTCCTAAAATTCCCCTCCATCAATAAATTCCCAAGAAGCAAGGTTGAGGGGCAGGTTGCTGCGTCTTTCATTGCTGCACATCACCGCATTAAAATCCCCTAACAATAACCATTTACCAGGATAATTAATTTTCAAGTTGAGAATATCCTCATAAAGTTTATGCCTTAGGCCATATGCATTATTAGCATAAATACAAGCTATGTAAAAAAAAGGATCAAGAAAAGAGAAGTGGAAAGAAATGACCTGATCAGGGATTAGATCAATAGTGATTTGATAATTGAAATTGTCCGCTTGCAGCAACTAAATCGAGGGCAATGGCTTATTATTAACCGCCACTAACTGAAAACCAATCCCACCCCAGAAGTGAGGGCTAATATCATCAAAAGAGACCATTGGCTCAGCTAAACAAAAAAATTGAGGTTTACAATCCTTAACCATATCCTTCAGGACACGCTGGGTATCAACGTTTCCAATACCCCTGCAGTTCCAGAATAGCGTATTAATCATTGCTTAAGAATTGATTTCTGCCCTTTTTTAACTTGGGTCGATGGTGTTGCTGGATCCTTGGCATTATTTCCTTTCTTTTTTATTTCAATTCTAGTGGAAGACCGAATACTAGAATCCATGTTGGGTAAATCATCTTGAGGGTTATCCTGGAGAACCACCTATAAAAAGATTCCAGGGGGAGTGCTAGCTCCAGCCATAGGCTCAATAAGCGGAAGCTGCTTCACCGTAGATAAATTCTCTGACGAGGGTTCCCGGATGGTAATATTTTTATCGGCTCTGATTGGGATCAAAGCATCAGCATTGATGTTTTTGTTATCACTATCGTCACTATCTTTGTATTGATCTGCCCAAGATAGTGCTTTCTTACAGTCCCATTGACCAAGATCATTCTGATCCGAGCCTTCAGAAATAATGACTGGTTTACACTGAACCGGATGTTTAAAGCAACCCTGAGCCACCGAAACCTCCTTTTGTCTATTCCAGACCTTGGAAATATTTTTCCTACCTTAAATAGGCTCTTTAGGCTTCCCAGAATGCTTATCTTGATTTCTTCGATAGTTAGTAGTCATATGTCCAATAGAATGGCAGATAGAACAAATGTTAGGTATGTTCTCATACTCAATTGAGACCCAGAATATTTTCTCTACCATATCAACCTTGACTTGGTCCATTACAAGCTTAGCAAGATCAACATCCACAAGAATTCAAGCATAATGCCTGAACTCACCATCAACTGTATTATGATCAAATCAAATCGGAACACCAACAGTTTGAGCAACACTAGCTAATAATCTACGATCCCATAACTTCTAAGGAAGATTGTATAAGCGAATCCAAACTTGAGAGGATGTTTGCTTGTGAATTATAGGGTCAAAACCCGCTTTCCTAACTAAAAAGCTCATGATGCCAGGTTTTAGGTTCAGGTTTCCTATGGTCCAGATCTTTTGTAATTCCTTAACTAAAGGCATAATTATATGGAAAAATCCTCTCCCAAAGGATATCAGCTTCCAATCCATCTTTCGGTTCCAAATAGAATTCAACTTGCTCCCAATCTCAGCATGTTTCCAAGGTGTCTCCCCTTTTGCAAGAGTTAGCCTTCCAATAGCTGAAAATTGACAGGATGAAATTCTATCTTTATAGAATGCTTCAGGTATCTTTATCGCTTTGTACCCATCCCTACATCCAAAACTATGGCTGAAATTAATTTTTTAGCATCTTTTCCAGGGGCAGGAATCAGATCATTACCAATCACAGCCGTATAAGAGGGTTCATGCGAGTTAGGGTTCGATTTTTCTTTATCGGAATTTCCAATCTACTTTGAGAGATGATCCTTACTGCTGCTCTTGCAGTAAAACGAACAATAAGAGGCATCCATGATAAGAAAAGAGAAGGGATCACTAGACGAGGAGGAGAAATCAGCCGGCGAAAGCAATGGAGTCGCCTAAGGTTTTCATCCTTCGGTTTTTGTTTTTACATATAAAAGTTTCACCTCCCATATGTCCCTTTACTTCTTTGAGACATGAACCATTTAAATTTTTGACTAATTGGACCTACCAATTTCTATCAAAATATTGTGGCTCAAATTTTCCACCATGGAAAATCCTTTCTCAAAGAAGTAAATACATAGACTTTCAAGTCCATGATTTTATGATGCCCTTCTAGCTTAGGTAATATGGATCCTAATATCTGATTTGATGTTTATCCTTGTCTCATGCCAATAACTTACATAAGGTAACAAGGATGTTAACAACCTCCAAGGGGTTGTATCGTAGGTTCCTTTATGTATTTGATGCATATCAATATCAAGCAGAATTGTTTGCATCATGTTGTTTAGATTCAGGCTTATATAATGTACACGCCAAACCCAAGCCTTTGAGGACTATCCTCACATTTCTAAACAACCCTTTGAAGCTAAAGCTAATCAAATTAGTCATCAATGCGAACGTTTGTATTTAAGTAAAGATTTCAACCAAGATGTATGAAAGAAAAAATGTTTAGACTTTCGTATATAGTACATGTATTTAATATAAGGACTTTTAATTAAATACATTTATCCTACCATTTTTCAATAGTCCATTCTATTGAATTCGGGAAGTCTAGCCTAGCTAAATTTCCAAGTAGGTAGGATCTACAACTAGTCTAATATGACCCTCAACTTAGTAAGTCAAGCCATATTAGTAAATTGTAGTTGGAAACCCATTCCATTTGCATCGTATGCAATTGCTGATTTGTTCGAGTTCCCTAATACCAAGGGACGTATGCTCTTATATTAGCATCTCCTTGAATATGTCTCAGTCCTACGGCTAGCCCCCAATTTTATGGTGGACTACTCCAATCTTGTTAAGGCAGACCCTATCTCAATTTTTAAAACTGGTCGATGTAGACGAAAGGAATGCTTTGTGCAACACTTTATAACTGAAAAAGATCGTATTATAAATTTGAGTAAGGAAGACTTATAACTTGCCTTAATATATTTACTTTGGGATTTTATTAGTGTTAAACGTCTCATCCAATGTAGGATTTATTAGATGGACATATTTATAATAATTTATATTAATTCAGATACTTTTAGAATTTATTTATAAGGTCTAACCTTAGGTGGGTTCATGCTCTTTATTATAATTTTTCCATCAACCTCGATTATATGCAAAATATTAACATTCTTTAAATAACTATATATATTATACTGCATTTCCTTTAAGCTTTTATTCAATAATTTAATTTTTTACTTTGTTATAGAAACATAGATAATCACCATATTATATACTAGAAATAAATCAGTCCATTTTTAATCCCCCACTTGGTCAATTCAAGTTGTACCGATATAGGTTCTTGGGTAGGAAAGGTGTCTTACGAGAAGTAGACCCCAAGTCCAATCCTTCCAGAACAACACGGGCACAAACTCGAAGACCATGGATTCTCTTGAACTTTTAAATTTTGTCCACTCAATTCATGTAAATTGAAAGCATCTATAACCCTTGTAACTTATATAATTTATTGAGTCTTTGATAATTTTTGAGTAAGTTGAGCATGCTTATTTGAGACTATTCATATCCATTTTCTAACCTTGAAAAGAAAAGTCTAAGTTCATCTATTGTTCCAAACAATTTAATAAACTTTAAGTCATTTCATATAGAAAATACAATTTAGTTTGCTTCTAACTTAACTATCGCTAAATAGGCAGGCTCTAATACCATTGTTGGGAACTGACGGTCACTTTGAACATGCATAACAGGCACGGTGGAAATTCAAAATTTTGTCCCTTATCCCTAGGAACTCCTATGAGTTGCATATAAATTAATTAAAGCCTTAACAAAATTAATTTTGTACCTAGATTAGCATGCATAGGCTAGGCATACCATAATTCTAAATTATATCCTAGCATAAATATTTTATACTAAACATGTTATAACTCTAAGCTATAACCTAAGCATATAATAAACTAAGCATGCAAAACAACCTAAGCATAATAAATATTAAGTCTAAAAACGCTTAAAGAAAAAGACCTAATAATTAAAAGAGAAAGAAAGGATACTAACCATTTGAAGCGAGCTTTAGTAAAACCTCCTTGGACAGGCCTCCAAGTGTGGATAGGCTCTATGAGTATCTACACGAACCCGACCAACCAAAACCTCCCAATGAGGAAGAACTAAAAAGTTTCTAGTCGCTGCTAGACCACTCTGAAAACCCACCTGAAAATATAAACTAGAGGTCCCCAAATTAAAACATAATTTGGAATCCTTATACTATAATCCATGAGGATCAAAAGTTCTTCTATGTTGGCTCAAGAATCCAAATTGAAGACTCTATAAAAATGCCACAAAGATGTGAACTTGATGTATTGAGAAGAGGAGGAGAAGGCTTCCTTTTATAGGAGGAGGAGAGCAAAAATGCTCTCCATTCAGCAATGTGGGATACGGAAAATCCCTCTTAATATATATTTCTTTTAATTCTCCTTTCTTTTAATTTATTCATGACCCAAATAAAATTAGTTATCAATCAAAATAAATTCTTGGCTTAACCAAAAAATGATCTAGTCATTTTAATCAACATTTTAATTTATTTATGACCCTAATAAAATTAGTTATCAGTCAAAATAAATTCTTAGTCTAACCAAATAATAATACAATTATTATTATGTTATATTCTCGTAATAGAATAAATCTATTAATTCTTTACTTAGTCCGATAAAAGTCCAATGTGAGTGACCTTATAGGTTCTCAAAGTATTGAGCTGTTAAGGCTTGACCAATCCGTGTTCTGTAGGAACTATTGGCTTGAGGTTCTAGACCGTGAATATAACTCGATTACCTTAAACAACTATAGTACACCTCTAACAAGGGTCCACCATCCCCCATTATTCGGAATGTCATTTGTGCTTATGACTTAATCCCGGTTAATGCAATAGTTGCCCAATGTGATGAACTTCTTCCATTCTTTAATATTAGTACCATCTTGTTTGTTGGGCTCATTTAAAGTGTTAACCCACTAGTAGCAAAGTTGCTCCAAGCTATCCCAATTATTAATTTATTACCAAAGTATATTACTTTTACTATAATGTGTTTGGCTAGAAACCATTTCTATCAAGCACATATTCTGATCAGAGGTTTATAGTAATCATCACTTCAATAAGTGGTCAGGTACAACTCCTTAATATATCTAGAGCGATGGATTCTTTTCGACTACATAGCTTACCAACGTGATGTCATCACTATACCTATAATCACCCGTGATACCTTAAATTAATGACTGTATAGGAATGACCCAAAGTATAATGATAGTACCACACAAGGTAACTAGTATCTCAAGTACGAGGATATTCAATGCTACTGCATAAAGATAAACACTAACACCTTGATATATATACCAAGTGTTTATCTTATTACGGTCTCTATTATATCCACTAGATATATCCATGTGTCAATCTTAAGGCACCACCTTCAGCTATAGGAGATTAACTACTTGGACCTATTCCAAGAAAGTTGACCACATGCTAGTCTTACTGCTTCATCAATATCCTTTCTTGATGAAACTATGACTAGGGATAGTTTAGACATAATCATAATTGCACATGAAGCCGATCTTTCTAAGCATAGTCCAACTATGATCTCTAAGTTCATGCTATGATATATGTCAAGGACTTTTGTATACAGATATTAATGAATATATTTTAACCAATCATAATTTGTATGGACACACTAATATAAACAAAAGATTAAATACCTTTACTAATAAAATGAATTATTCGTACCATTACATAATTAAGATATATCTCCCTAATTGCCTTAAGGGCATACATAATATCTAACATGAAGTGCATGGAACGAGATTTGAACTGACAATCTGATATGATTGATGCTGCAGCACCTTGATCTTAGGTTCTACTACCTTAGAAAGAATGGAAAACACTGTAGAAGAATCAGATACAGCTTCACAACAACAGACCTCGAGTTTAATAGGGCTGTGAAAGAAAGGATCAAAATGATAGATACATAGTCAAAAGAGAAGGAGGAGGCAATTAACATTATAGATCCAATTGTATCACGAATCATGGGAACTAGGATGCACTGCATTAAACAATGGGAGGATGTTGAAAATTTTTTCTTCTGAATGATGGCTGGGGAACATCATTGAATTCTTGGAAGATTTGAAATAAAATGAAGGAAACTGCATAATTATGATTCGAAAAGAAATAGAGACAACTTTAAAGAAACAACAGAAGCAGCAAATACATATGCAAGGATAATACCATACTATTTTAACAAATTCAAATACTTCAGTAGCTCTCCAATCGTACAGACAGATGCATACAAGGGAAAGGACCCAATAAAAAAATAGATATAGTAATGGTTAAAAACTTGCCGCAACAAAGAAACAAGTAAGTTGATCTACAACTTAAAAACACAAAGACACAGAAACACAATCATTGCAGCTCTTCCTCTTTATCTATATATGCACGTGTATTAAAAGAAATACTAAAACAACATTCCTTGAATAAAATTTACAGTGACTGTGGTGTGTATGTCTTAAGCTACGTTTAATATGAAATGGAACATAAGATGATTCCAAATGACTTTGACATAAATGAGCAGAGAAAGAGATTGGCATTAAGCTTATTCAAACACGGGAAACAAAATTATAGAACAATGAAGAAAGTGAAGATGATATATACCACAGTTTGAATGAAATGTTTCGTTAATGGTTGTTTGATTTGGAACAATATTTAATTTTTTGGGTTTGTTGTTATGCAATTAAGAACAAGTTTTTATTTATTTCATATAAATGCTTAGGATTTTCTTTTAACTGTTGGGAATGCTTAGGGTTTTTTTAATCTGATGGGAATGCTTACATTTTTAATTTGATTAAGAAAGAATAATGTTTGTGAATATTCCAGTAGATATAATTTATAAAGAAAGATTACAGCATATTTGGAAAATTAAAAAAATGACAAGGTAGTAAAATATGGCAGGGAACTGGTAGATAATTGGCACATACTTGGTATGACAAATTGTTGTCTTGAAAACTAAATTGTTACCAACAAATACAGTAGATATGTGTTGGCTTTTTTATTGAAAAACTCATATTGACATTTTATGAGTTCACTTGGGCACACTGGGTACACTTTTATTATGAAACCTTATGCCTATTTATAGGCTTACAAAATATTCAAATAACTAATTAATAGATAATAATATCTAATTCAAATTTAAAATCCTAATTCGAATATTATTTTAACACCTAATTAAATCATAAAAGATAATATCAAATATTTTGAATTCAACTTCTAACACTCCCTATTAATTCAAAATCTTTTTTATCATCTTTCAAGTTGTACCCTCCAACCATGGAACTTGACCATACACTTTATCATCACCGAACCTTTGATGATGCCATCTGTAGTCATCTAACCTTGATGGTATAGTTCTCTTCAAATATCCTTTTGTTGAAATTATTCACCACATCCAACTCATACTTTCGTTTTATGATTTGTGTTAATCTTGCATTGGAACCACTAACACTTCTCCTTATGACATTTTATGCAACTTTTCACCAACATCCAACTCAAACTTCATTTCATGAGTTATGCTGCTTACATCTTGCATCTTCACTGTCACTTCTCCTTATGCTAGCAATACTTTTATTTTCTCACAAACATTCTCTAATGTTTGTATTTATTTTTGGTGACCCATCTCACAAGTCCTTAAGATCATTTAAGCTCTGTTTACCACTGTTGGCTTTTTTATTGAAAAACTCATACTGACATTTTACAAGTTCACTTGGGCACACTGGGTACACTATTATTATTTTAACACCTAATTAAATCATAAAAGTTAATATCAAATATTTTGAATTCAACTTCTAATAATATGTCATTAAATTAGATCAAAAAGAGATTTAAAGTGATTTCAAATAAAAAAAACAACAATCAATCCATGTAATTAAAATACCAGCTACCCAACAGGTAAATACCAAATAACTGCCAGATAAAAATCAAGTAATGACAAGAATAATATAAAAATCAAATAATGAGAAACTAGTCAAAAGCAAGTTAGTATATATTCAAAAACATAATTGTGAAAATTTTAAATGGGCTAAAATTAAAAATTTCTATAAGCCCACCTTTCAAGCCATAAATTCGCTGACTTAATAAGTTCGAAAACAACATAAAATGAAAAGAAATTGTTCCACTTCCATAAACAACTTCTCTTAGGTTCTTTGAAAAAAAGTTCTAGCCATTTCAGATCCATGATCTGTAACCTCAAACACGATCTCCACTCACTGTCTTTAAAAACAACAAATTCATTTCTAAAAGCAAAAATCAAGATCAAGAAAGGATTTAGTTCAAAATTCCTACATAAAGTGAAGATCAAGTAAGATTTCTGGAAAATCTAAATCATTTCCTTAATTCTTAGTTATTTATGTAACATTCTTGTGTTTAAGTCAAATTTGCTACAAATTAAAGTTATAAATGGAGCCTACAAGATCATCAAAGACACAAATTCCATTAAAACATGCCAAACAAGTGAGAATTTCGAAGAAGAAGCAAGTATCAGAAGTAGATGAACATGAAACTAAGCAAAATCAGGTAACTAACCTTAACAAAGTGCATATTGCTTATAATATGATTGAAAATGATTATTAAAAAAAGATTGTATATGGTAGGAAACAGAGAATCAAACAGACAAATTTAAATGTTTTGGAACATTTTTAACTGGTACGAAAATGGTATACACATGGTAACAACTAGAAAACATGGTGTTCTGATAAAAAAAACTACGATAGATAAAAAAAATAGGAAAAACAAACATTATGCTATAAATATTGTTAATAATCATGCAGGAACATGGTAGAAAACGAAAATGACTAAAAAACAACTGTTATGTTTTTAAAAAAACTTGTATAAAGGAAATTAGACATACAATGAAAGTTATAAGGTACAAAACTAGTAGAAATCTGGTAGAATAGAATATAATGCTATCGGAATATAGAAAAAGAATTAAACAAAGTGCCATGCATGTTTTTTTTAAAAAGACTGGAATTGTTATGTATATGATAAGAACATGGTTGTTACACTATATGAGCAAAAAACTGAAAAACTACTAAGAATACATACCAAATCTACATAGTAGTTAAGTAGTTGGAAACATTATTATATAGTTTAACAAAAAAACAAAAGGAAAGAAAAGTTCATTTGTTGTAAAAAATGTTCAAGGTGTTAAGTAAAGTAAACAACTAGTAACTATGTGGTAAGTATATGTTAAGTGCAAAAAAGTGTTACATATGATGTACATCTGCTAAGAATAAGTAGAAAACTATTAAGAAGCTGGTAAGTAGAAGAGGTAGGAAAACAAATAACTTCTAGAGAGAATATTTGGAAATAGAAAACAATTAAATGGGATATCTTTTTATTTGATGCTGAATATATAGTATAAAATATTCAATCTTACTGTGTACAGAGATACAAGCATGTAATTCAACCTACAGAAGAATACTTAGCTTACCCCCATATCAAATCAAACAAGGATATCATTGATTTCATAGAAATGAATGCCCCGAATGACAACATAAAGGACATGTTCAATGCATCAGCGTTTGGCAATTTTTTTAGAAACAACTCAATGAAGGCCCAAAAGTGCCTGATACATAACCTGTCAAGAAGAGAGATTGACTAAAATGAACAAGACTGCATGTTCTTCCTACTTAGAGGGAAGGCGGTTTAGTTCAGAATCGAGCACTTTCTGCTTATAACAGGATTGCCAGCAATAGCGGAGGATGATTACAAGATGCTGGAGACGGGTGCATTAGAAGAATTCCATAACAAGTACTTTCCCGGATATGAAAAAGATATAACAAAGGAAAGGATAGAGAGAATTCTGAAGAAGGAGAATGAAGGCAGTAGCAGCCATCCAAAAAAATACAAATTAAAAACAACACTGACTACTTCAAGCTTGCAATGGTGTATTTCATTAGCTGATACTTAATAGGAAACGAACCAAAACTAAAGATCCCACTTCAATACTTTGATGGGGTGTACTCAAGGGAGTACATAAAAGCAACATAGGGGTACCTGTCTTATAGAGATACAATAAGTTCATTAAGAAAGAATTGAAGGAAATTAGGAAGACCAGGTTTGAGTACGATAAAGGGGATGCGAATGGTGTTACAAATATGGTTCTATAAAGTCTACGGAACATGTGAAGGAGTAGTTTATGAGAGAATAGAAATCGAAGAATTTAGAGAAAGGTTCTTTAAATGGAAAAGTTACAACAGATATTTCAAGACCTTTGAATTAGAAGAGAATATATTCAATAGAGGAGAAAAGTTTGTAAGTACCACATAACTAATATAAATAGAAAAAAGTTTTACAAATGCCTTCTTTCATAACTTTTAATACTTATTTGTAATTTGAATTGAATTGCATATGAATAAAAGGTTGATTAGACCAACTGAAGAAGAAATCACCATCCTCCCTTCAAACGAATTCATTCTATGGCCGGAGCCAAGAGAACTAAAGATAATAGAGGAGGTGAGGAACCTTGCACGGATAATGGAGGAGGGATTTACTGAAATAAGGAGGAGGCTTAAAATAATAGAAGTAGATCAAGCAAATGTTAAAGATCTGGTTATTGAGATGTAGAGGATTATTGTGGACAACAACCTCAGAACAAAGGAAACACTTATTCGAAGCTCGCTAGAGATGAGCAAAAAATCAACTAATAAATCTGATGGCCAAGATGGCACAGATGGCTCAAAAGAAAAAAAATTCAAGCTCTGACAACAATGACCACCAAAGCAACAATAAAGATAGCAAGGATACTAAGAATGACCCCAGTGGGAAAGATCATCAGGAAGACACAGATGAAATTGAGGGAAAACAGAATAAAAGTATGCTGATGGATATCAAGGTAAGAAGAGATTCACATACATGTTCTTTAACAAAAACATTGATTTATATATACTAACATTAAAAATTATTTAAATTTACCGACAGGAAGAAGTCAATGAAGAAAATGTTGGTACTGAAGATGTTGAAATAGTTCCTGAAATAAACGAAACTAAAATGAACATATGTGTAAGTATAAATATTGAAAGAAAATTTGCTAATATAAATACAAACAAGAACTAACACTAGAAGAAAAATTGAAAGACAACAAATCGTAGTGGAGAACATGGAGCAAACAACAATAGTCCAGCTTGAGAGTGAAAAACAAAAAACTGATGAAGTTCGTGGAATTGAAGAAGATAAAAAAGAGGTAAAGAATTAAAAAAAGAGGTAAAGAATTAAAAAAAAATGTGGTACAAAACTGGTATGTAACTAGTAAATAGATTGCAAAATAACCAAAACATGATATAGAATGTCATCAGAATATGATTACAACAATTGAGATGTATGAATAAAATAAAAAGATCTAAAAAAAACTGAATATTGTAAGTAACTGGTAAGTATCTAGTAATAAAGTAAAGAAATATAAAAATAAATCTTTATTTTGAACTTCAGCAATACTAACACTTGAATAAAATGTGATCAAAAGGATACACAAGTACAAAACACAGTGGAAGTAGCTAGAATAGAAAATGAGGAACTTGGACAAGTGAGTATTCTGTTATGCAAAATAATCAATTAATACATCATTACATGCATGAGAAATCCTTATGAAGACTCATTGATTGATTTTTGTTTATTGTTTTTTATACTAAAAAGGGACCTGAAAAGAAATCGAAAGCACCAACGACACCAAGATCAATAGTGGGAAAGAGGAGAGTAACAAGATCAACAAGCAATTTAGGATCATAAAAAAACACAGTGACGAGAGAAAAGATGATATCTACCGTAGATTTGTTAGATGTATTTGATTTCAAAACAGAAGTTATGTTTTTCGATTTTATGAAGTTCAGAATATGCTTTTAATAATTTGATTTGTTTAAAAAAGAGCAGGGTTCGAAAAAAAATGAAGTTGATATGAAAAAATATTACAGCACATATGGAAAAAGAAATTATACACATGTGGTGAGTACCTATTAAAAAAATTGTTATGTTAAAACTTAAATTGTAAAAAATAAAATGCAAAAAGTGGTGGGAAACTAGTAATAAAAATTTAGGCAAATAAACAAACAACTAAAGCAAAAAAAGCAATGAAACAAAGAGAATGTTATGTAATAAAATGGTATATAAGTGGTAAGTAACTGTGAGCACTGAATTTTAACTGTCCTTCTCACGAAACGATGATAAGAGCTAGATAATGTAATCTTTTACGGGTGTTTTCCATTAGAGGTGTTCCTACTACAGCAGAGATGAGTTCAGCTAAAGTTGGAAACCTAGTCTGCCCTTAGGGACTCGTACGGGTCACACTTGGTGGTACAGGTCCACCGGTGGACATGTATGGATCAAACCCCCCCACCAGCATGGGAGGGACCTGTACGGGGTCCCACCTAGACCCATACGGGTCCCACTCCACCCGTACACGCCTCGTGCATGCCCACACTACTAGAATTGTAGGTAGATCATGCCTTTTATGGAGAAAATTAGCCATGAATGCAATTTATTGCTAGCAGACCCGATTTTCTCCTATAAATAGTCTTTTTGCCTCATTTTCAAAGGGGAGCAAATTGGAAAAGAAATTAGACACCATAGTTTATGATTTTTCAGCCATTTCACAAGTATTAGCAAGGGTATAGTGGAGGTATAGAAGGTATAAAATAGGGAGAAAACCCATTCCTTGAGGTTTTGTCCACATTTTATTCATTCCTAGCTTCATTTATTAGGATTTGGGGGAGGTTTTGTCCGCAAAAACACTCACCTAAACCATCCTAAAATCATCATTTCATCATCTACTTTGGTTAAAATCTCTCTCGGCATAGGGATAGCTATAGCGTCGATTCACGGCGTAAAGGTACGCTCCTAAGTTTCAAAGAGACTAAAAGCTTATTTATTTTATTATCTTTTTTTATTTATGTACTTTAGTTTATCCTCTATTTTTTGGTTCTAGTCCTGAACCACATGGGCCTTATTGGTACCTTTATATCCTTAGGGATACTAAACTGGTGTGCCATATCCATATGGAAGGAAATCCCATTTTATTCTATTTCTTCTCTATAGATCCGCTCTCTTTAACTAAAATGAGATTTTGTTTGGGTCCCCACAGGACCCATTCGAGTCCTCCACATCCGTATAGGTCTAACCAGTAGCTGTACGGGTCCCACCCCACCTGTACGGGTACTGGCCCCTAAACAGAATCCCCATTTCTCTTTTAATCCTGTAAAATGAATCCAACATCACCATTTGCCATGCGATCAGTTTCACTAATAATCCGATAAATGAACCCATAAAAGTTAAAATGTGTTTTCATAATAAAATACGTTGAAGACCCGTTATTTCTTTTCATTACTAGAAGCCGCCGGGGCACTATTGATGGCAAAATCACCATGCTAACATAATCACATTTTTCTTAACAAAATGATGACTTATGACATGCTATAAACTGTGCTAGTCTTTATGGATGCAGGCGAATTTATTTATTTTGTTTTATAACTTAGAACAAATGTATAGGTTCCCTTGCAATTTCCCCTTTTTCCCCCGGTTATAATTTTTATTCTCCCATTTTATTGCATGTGCTTTATTGTAAATTGTAAATGCATGAATCGGGTGTGAAAGAGTGTAGAAAATTAGGCTTTCCGTAATAATTCGCCAAATAATGAAAAGAAAATGATTTTATGATGGTGAATGTAATTCTGAATTAACTAAATGAGAAATAAGTGACTCATCTGATACCCGAATCTCTGATCCAAAAGGTATAAGTCTCCTGCCCAATGGGAACCGTGCAAAGATAACTTGGATGGCGACTCTCTCATTTTTATCGCGATTTAGGTCTGAATTCTTTTATTTACTAAAATTAGTTAAAATGTGCAACTTGAACTAAATGATTCCATCATGCCTAAATCAACCAACCCCTAGTGGACCCCCTACAAGGTGCCAAGGGAGATCCACATATCTTCGACCGCTAAGAGTTCACAGTGGCAACTCTACTGGGGACATAATCTTTTAACTTGCAAAATTTTGGTTTATTTTTAAAAGCTTAAAAGATTAAGATGAGCACCAAAAATTATTTAGTATTTCAACCCGTTTTCTTTTTCAACATTTGGGAAAATTATTATTCTTATCTTCTCACCTCCTTCTCTCTAGAATTAAATGCACTCTTCTTCTAGCACTAGGTTAGGGTGCCCTATTTTTTCAGCAAAACTTATGAAAATGTCACTAATGCCCACCAGGAATTAGGGACACCACTAAGTGGGTGGAGCACTCATTGTCATCTCCCTCCAAAAGAGGCTTGGTGCGATTGGAACCTACTACATCAACTTCCATTATGTCCCTACACCATTCTTATCAAAAGCCTTAGAATTTTATCCTCTAGGTACCTTTTTCTAATGAGATTAGACTAGGTTATGGTTTTTTATCCTCATGATAATCAAAGGAAAATACCTTCAGAATCGACAGGAGGAATAAGGTTGGAGGATAAGTTTCGCATGTGTTATATTATATTACATTGTAATTAACCTCACCATGCATTGTTGAAAGTTGAGTATGCATAACCCACCCCATGCATGTACTGATCTTTTAGTTGGTACCTCAGCAAGAGTCAAAGCTTGGCAACAATCTCTAGTCCATTTGGTTTGCATTCCTATTCTACCTTCCCCTCCTCCAGTTCAATTAAGGGTTTAGGATCCACCTCCGCCTCTATCCCCGAGTAGTTCATTGAATAGTCAGTTTAGTCCGTCTGATCTCGATATTACCCATTAGCTTGAGGAGATGTCTCGCATTTTGACTCATGACGGCCAAGTAGATGTTGAGGTTGAGGATGTCGGCCTCAATAAGTAGGTAAATGCATTGAGGGCCTATATCAGGCGGGAGATTGCAAATATCATCTCACAGTATTTGGGGAGTGACTAGTCCCTCGACCATGTGAATGATAAGATGGTGGCTTCCATTAGCGAGATCTTGGTTGAGGAGAGGTTGGCCAATGTCTCTCAGGGTAAGCCTATCAGAGCTCCAATAGTCCACACAGTGGATAGTGAGTAGCCTCCCCTTTCAAGGGTCACTCACAATCCATTTGCTCAGTCTCAGTTACCACCTCTTTAGGTTTGTGGAGGGACTTCCAGCCAGTTTGGTCAGTTGGGTTTAGTTGTTCCATTTGGTTCAGTCAGTCAGCCATTTTAGTCAGTGGGTACTATAGTTTCGCCAGCCGTTAGTCAGTTTGCTCAGCCGAGCCAAGGGTTCGTTCCACTAGCATTTTAGTTTGGGGCGTCTAGTTTGACCCCTAATTTTCTGGTCAAGCCTAAGGGGACAACCTTTTCTCAATCATCAGGTTTACCCTTGGGTGCGAATGCTCAGTCGAATGTATCACCTTTTTCCATAGAATTACGTGATCTATTACAGAAGTTACTTACTACCAATCCAAGTATTTAGCCACCACCATAACCCATTCAATCCACTAAGGAGGAGGATTAGGTCCCTAAAAATTTTAGTATGCCTAGCATAGTGAAGTATAAGGGAACGGGTCTGCCTCAATCTCATATCACTACCTACCAAAGGGTAATAAGGATAAGAAAAATGACCGATAAGGTCCTTACCGAGATATTTCTTTGCACTTTGTGGGGTCCTACTATCGAGTGGTATAATACTTTGTCAGATAAGGTAACCGAAATTTGGAAGGCTTTATCTGAGGCTTTCATTAAATAGTATGGTTTTAACACCACTATTAAGACCACCATGCATAATTTGAAGGCTATCAAGCAGCCCCAAATGAAAAGTTCAAGACCTACTTTGAGAGGTGGATGGCCACCCAAATCTTGTTGAAAGATCGCCTCAGTCTCCCCGAGATGATTGTAAAATTGATGGATGGTGCTTTACCTACGTATCACAAGGTTCTTGGTATGGTTAGTTTCTCTAGTTATGTTGAGGTCTTTGAGAAGGCCAAGAAATGAGAGAGGATTGAGGAATTGGAAAAGGTGAGTAGGTCGACCAAACCTTGGTTGAATAAGAATTACCCGTCAGCCCCAGCCCATGCCTCTAAGCCAAGGTCTAGTTCGGAACCCAAAACTGCAATAGTACAAGAAGAGGTTATTGTATTCCATACTATTGAGGATGCTATTTCTCCTTGGAAGGCACCTTTGCCTGCAATCTTTAGTAAGTTGAGGGCACTTGGCCTTCTCCAAAGTCTCAAGGCCTATGTTGCACCTAAGCACTAGGAGAGGGACCAATTTTGTACATATCATGTTAGCAAGGGTCATCGCACCAACGCTTATAGGGATTTACTTGACACTATATGTGGCCTTGTTAGGGAGAAAAAGAGCCAAGAATCGAAGCTCAAGTCAATTTACGTTAGATAACCTGCCATCCGAACCTGAGGAAGGTGTTAACACCATCAATTCAGGACTTTCCCCCAACAAGGTATTCAACTCAATCTCACGAGCCAACTTGGTGACTTATGCAGTTTTAAGTTGGCTAGATGATGATGGCAACACCTCAGAACCCAAAGTTGAAACATTCTTGTATCATGACGCCCAAGACCCAGGATATTCCTATATAGATGGTTTCTTAGGTTGCAATTAATTTTGGGACAAGATACCAATATAGAGGGTATATTTCCACAGGATTGATTTATCAGTATGAAAGAAAGAAAAGGGAAATGGCCCATCAAGCTCGTAGGAACCTACAATTCGAGACTACTAGTTTGACTACCAGTGTTGCCAAGGTTGACCAACAAGACCCTTCGCCTGTAGAGGATGATTCAAATGATGTAATTTTTTATGTTGCAAACATTTTTTATGCAAACAATGCCGCTTATGAGACATATCATACATAAATTGATGCATTTTCCATTCATGTTTTGTTTGAGTATTCCATTTGAAAGGCATAATGCACTCATAATAACAAAATTCTTAAAAATATCTCCATATTTGTTAATGAATTTGGCTTTGAGTATATCACAATGGCATAAAAATCCAATGGTTAAAACCTACCACCAAAAAGAGAAATAAAAGTGCTTAGTGTACATGATAGCCTTAGATCTTTGCTCATCTTTCTTCATGAGGGAGGAAAACAGAATACACGTCATCAAGAAAGAAGACCAAGAAGACCAAAAGGAGACAAGGAAAGCAAACCCCGCATAGAAGGCACAATTGAAAAAGAAGATTGGGGCCCATACCAATCTAAAGTTAATGCAAGCTTAAGAACCCAATCTAATGCTCTACCAAAACCTTCAGAAAGGAAAAAAAGACCCAATGCTCTTCCAAAAACCCACAAAAGAAAAAAATACCCCATCCAATAAATGAGTATTTCTTATCAATGTAGGTACCTCCAATCCCCCTAGGACCTATATTTCCATCAAAATATCCCTCCAAAAAGACTTTTTCCGTTTGTTCCAAATGAAGAAGACCCTCCACCTTGCACAATGTTCATAAACCTTCCCCATAATGACATGAATTCCTTCTTTCACAAAAGAGAAGAACATGTTCCTTTCTCAAAGATAAGAGAAGTGACTCAAAACACTTCACCACTTACAGATGTACTAGTAACATATGGCCTGAGCTTACAATAATAGAGTCAGATACCTGAAGCAGCCTCTCAAGGCGGGTGATCTGGTTCTCAAACGGCTACACCAAGACAACACTAATGCTAGGGGCAAGTTCAAGACAAATTTGGGAGGACCGTTTGTAGTTAAGAAAGTCCTTGGCAAAGGAGGAATCAAGCTCATGGACATGGATGGAAATGAGTTTGTGAATCCAGTGAATCAAGACAGACTTAAGCGTTATCATGTCTAGGTCAAAAGAAATAAATCATAGAAAAGCAGCACCATGAATAAAGTAAATAGAAATAAATCACTCGACAAGTGTCCTCAACTACTCGAGCAAAATTTAGAGTGCAACCCAGTGATCGGTATTCTACACGTTAGGCAAAAATTAGGGTACCCCAATGCAAAAATAAAGTGCACTGAGTTGAAAACCCAAAAAGGGCGGTTTAGGCAAAAGTTAAGGCATTGAGAGAAAAATGTCAGTTGTTTTTTGGAAAATCTGTAAAAGGACCAGTAGGTAGTAAGGGTTAACCATTGAAAATTGTTACCATTGCCTATGAACTCAAATTAATTTCATCAACGAACGTGTTATGATTAGCTAAGAATCTTGGTCTTACGAATGCATGTATGTCTTTAGGTGAATTAATCGCAACTATGTGAACATCAATTTTTTCTCTACATTTTGTACTCTTTGTTGTCATCTTTACTACACATATATTATCCAAGAAAAGACAAAAATACCGATAGGACACAAAAGAAATCAGGCCTATACAAAAGTCAAAAAAAGTCTGCTGGATTGAAAACCCAAAAGGGCGGTCCAAGCAAAAGTTAAGGCAAAGAAAGGAAAGAGAAAGTCCGCTGGGTTAAGCCACCAAGGACAATTCAGGTAAAAGTTTGGACAAAAGAAATGGAAATGAAAATAAACGTTCGATAGGTCAACTCACATCGAATGGCCTATGCAAAAATTAGAACTCAATTCCAAAGCCCCAATTTGTTATTACACTCACTTTTATCTATCAAACATCATTTGTAATTACAATGTTTCATAGCTTGGATCCCTTGAACCCAATTCTCCCACTATGAAGTTACACGATAGCACGTGTCTCCAGAAGTGCTAGTTCCAACCAACCAGCTTTGGTAATACTTATCAGTCTAAATTAGGTCAGTTTATCGCAATCAGGAAGTTTGAGTATTCAACGGTTAACTCACTTACTCATTGTATACTTTAAATGGGCTTCGTTGTTAGTTATGCCAAGGGGTAGCATAAGTCTATAAGTTCAGTGATTTTAGTGCAGAAAATGAAAGTTCAAGTATGCATAAAGTAAAGCAATTTATAAATAGCATCTAAGTTTACATCAAAATGAGCCGCACAGGGCCAAAAATGTCAAATGTCTAGAATGAAAGCAATGGAAATCCTAGTCTAGGCTGTAGGGGGATCTTATCTCTAGGATCCATCCTAGGCTAGGTCCTGTGTATTTGCCAGCATGTCAGCCATATCAAACATCACCTGATCCTCCACCCTAGCACCGATAGCTGGAAAGTCAGGGACCCTGATCTCTAAACCCTCAGTACCACCCTTAGCTACAGCGCCAGCCACCTCAATCTGCTGCTCCACATCCTGCTCAGCACCACTCCTCTAGGTCACCGCTGGAGCCACCCGATATATAGATCGGTCATCCTCATAAAAAGAATTGGATGGCTCAAGCATCCACCTATCCTAGGTCATCTGAGCCAGCTATCCCCGCAACACCTCCCCCTTGACTCTCGCCTGCGCAGTTTCCACTCTAGCTCTCTCCAGCTCCTCCTCTAATGCCCTAACACCGATCAGCCTTAGCTATGGCCGCTTGCAACTGCTCCTCCAGGATCCTAGCCCACTCCTCAGAAGCATCCAAATTCTAAGCAGCCTTATCGCTCTCCATGGCTAACAAAGTCTGCATGAAAATCATAAGATCAATACACACATGTAAATGTTGTTACATGTATCAAGCGTAGTTTGCTAAATTTTACAGGTAATGGAAACTTTTCGAAGCTAACACATCCTAAGCTAGCTTTAGGTGTCGAACAGAGAAGAAGCCTCTCACAATCCTTTCTGCCTTAGTCATAGTCTCCTGAAAAGGAAATCACGTTAGCGCCAAGATATTTCAGACAGCAATCATAAAAGTGAATCTAAAAGCTGGGAATTCCTTACATGGGTGGAGCTAGATGGAGTGAAGTAGATAGGGTGGACCGAATCCTTGAGTTCCTTGATAGCTCTCTTCCCCGAATGATCGAGGAGCCGAAAGAAAGTGCTCAACTCTGCCCGGAGGATCACCTCTCTTCGACCCCATAAGGTACAAGTACGGTTCCTAGATGGCTCCAAGTCAGCAGGGGCAGCAACAGCATGCTTCTTCCGTGTGGAGGTGGGAGGCTATAATAATAAGTAGTTACACTCAGATTCACAGTCAATTTAAAAAAGTACAAAGAAATTCGCAATGGCAGAGTTAAGAAAATACTTGAGAGTTAGGGGTAGTAGACCTAGTTGGGCCCTCGCTACTTTGCACTACGAAGGGACTCTAGCGATCACCCCTCAGTCCACCCTCATCATCATCATAACCATCGTTGCTACCGCTATCTCCCCAGTAGAACTCAAGGGGGTGGTCATGATAGTGGATCCTCTCGCAGGGAGGGAAAAGCAAAGAGTCAATGAACGCATCATAAGAATCCTCTACTCACATCACTCGGGCCCCCTTGCCCAACAGATATAGTCCCCGATCTGTCTAGGTATCAGATATGGCTAGTAGACCCCTATAGGAATTAGGGAAGGGATCAGCCTCTCCACCACCGTGCTCGTCTGCCAGCCACGAATCCTCTAGTCGAAGTACTACTCTAGGGAGAGAGGGGACTCTAGCACAAAGTGACAATCATTCACTCTAGCCTACATTTGCTCGATGTCATCATAGATTACCAACACCTCCCATGGGTCACGAATAACCTTTAAAGAGTAAATGAACTATAGGTATCCTAACTTTATAAATATAGTTTTTGCTAACGATTTATTGAAATGTGAAGTACAGATTTGATGCAAGAATAGTTTACCCAATCAGAGGGCAATGGGTGGAGGAACTCCTTATACTCTACTGTGTTCCTGACCTTTTACTGCTAGGGTCCCATCCACCTTAAGATAATGTGAGACATCTCAGGCTGTCTAAGTAAGCCAGGTCTAGGGATGAACCAATGCTCAAAGGCCCAAATCTTTAAAATGTATCAAAGTCAGTTGCGAAGTAGTTTAATTAAAGGATTAAAGCCCAAAGGATAAGGTTTGAGAATTACCAAAAGGATCAAGTGGCAGATCTTGACCTTGGACTGCTGGCCTTGATAACCAACATACAGCCCGTAGTATAGTTGCACCAGGATGTACTGGCACTAGTTCTTGCCTGACATGGCAGCAAAATCCTCAAAAGTTGAAAGCAACCAATAATTGAGGCAGCCGGAGTAGACAGGGAAGAAAATAGTGGTGAGGAAGGTTAGAAAGAAGGACCAAGCATACTGATCCCCCCTCCCCTCAACAAAAGGACTCAACTGCCGATCTTGTAGTCATATAGCTCTCCGTACTTGAGCTTATCCGTCCCTCTAGGATAAAGCCCAAGAAGTCTCTCTACATAGGTCTTCACCTCGGCCCAAGAATGCTAGCAGTCAGCATAAACATCGAAGTGGATGATGTCCCCTCTCCAGCTCAATCCTGTCATTCAAGGGTGTCACTCTAACCTCCCTGATTGGTAGATGGAAAGTATGGGTCATCTCCGACCACCTCTCTGCCAGAGCCTAGATAGCACCCAGAGCTAGCGTCTTTAGAGCTATGGGGATGGCCCCAATAATGTCGGTGAACCCAAATGAGTATATTTGGGCCAACAGCTCAATGTCCCTCACAGTACGGATCTCCTCATACTACTTTTTGAAGAAGATCAAGGCTCCCACAGTCTTGTACTGGAACTGTAAGGACAAAACACATAGTTTAATAGGGTTAGAATGCAAAGGCGCAATCGAAAATTAGGAAAATATGCAGAATTTGAAGTTCTGGGCGTTCTATCCCTAAAGAAGGGAATCGTGCAGGTCCCACTCTACCCGTACGGGTCCAATACTAGCACACGCGCCAAGCAGCGGGACCCGTATGGGTGCCTTATGAGTAGTGGCCTCGACCAAATTACCTGAATAATCAAAAAATCATCCAAACCTATCCTAAAGCATCCTATGCTAAAGTTACATTCATTAGGCTCTAATCTAAGTTCTAAAATCCCCTAAATCATGCCAAAATTGAAAAAAAATTCAAAAATCACAAAAAAGGGAAAATTAGGGAATCGAGCGATTTACTTAGAGTTTTGAGGCATGAGTCAAGTCAAAAGGAATCAGATCCACATCAGAAGTAGGGGTAAGGTCCAGGAAAGAATCCCCTTCATGAAAAGTGTACCCAACCAAAACTGGGCTTTCCCGAAACTCTGAATCGCTTACTTGGGGCAAATCTTTGCATCTCAAGGTGAAACGGCCAGCCTAGGGAACCTTCTTATACATTCTCGATCAAGTTTAGAAAAAACTTTCGCCGGAATTTAGTTTGGGAAGAGTTTGATGCAAAGCGGAAAGAGGAGAGGTCGACGTTATTTTTAAAAGATCTCAACCCGGACCCCGTACAAGTCCAACTTCACCCGTACGGGTCCCTGATCCATGAGCCGCCACCCGTACGGGTCCTAGACCACCCATATAGGTCCCACTCCACCAGTATGGATCCTACATCTATTGGTCCCTATAAGGGTCTATGTAAGGTCAAAGGGGAGGTGAATGACCGTTTTTCACGGAATTAACAGACTTTGAAAAGTCTTGTGTAGCATGTTTGATATGTTCCGGATATATTGGATCCGGATAATTCAAATATGGAATGTTATGCAAATAAAGTAAAGAGTGAGAAAATCAAACACAGAGTTTTATCCTAGTTCGTCCCCTCCTACTCTAGTCCCCTGAGTCTCCTCACTCAGAGCTTTTTCCACTAGTGGATTCCTTTCCAACTGGCAGGAATCAAGCCTTACAATTTGTCTCCAGATGGTGACCCCTTCCGGATGTAGGATATACCACTAGAAGCACCAATACCTAGCTGAGTCCTCTTGTCTTTAGCAAGATATACCACTTAGATTTCTACCCAAACCTAAGTATGAGCACGGGATTTTACAGTCCCTCTCACGAGACGATGATGACCTATACTTGATTTTATTCCTCATGATAAAAATTCTTTTTCGGAGTGTTTATTACCGATATAAAATTCTCTACGAATTTTATTTTGGCCGAATACTCTCTAATACCCCCGATTCGCACACTTTTGCCTTAGATATACCCAAACTTGGAAGTGGACATCCGAGGTATCTAAACTTGTCAAAAGTGAGCATCCGAACTACCTCTGACCCACTTGACCAGTCGCAGCCCATGGCGCGTGTAACACGCGCGCTGACATATGTTTGTTTGAAAAATTCAAACCAATACCCACTTGACACGTGTCAAGTTTTGTAAAAGTTTTAAAAACCCCTGAAAAAAGTTCATTAAAATCCCTATCAATGTTTTCTTTACAATAATACCATCTTCTACACTTGTATCCAAAATTCCCGGAAAAAAGTAAACGGCCGGTGGTCGGAATATGAGAAAAAAAGGTCGGTGATCGGAATCTGAGAAAAATTGGTCGGAATCTAACAATAAATTAAACTCATATATCATATTATCAAGTCTTCAATTAAGTAATTCCCAATACCAAACCCTAAAATCCATCTTCTACAATTTGAATTAAGAAATGGTATAAGGATTAACAATTCCAATAATCAGTATAAGCTATTGTTGTATTCAATTACAAAAAGAAACAGAACAATTAGCTAGAAAAAAATTTGATCCAAAACCCATATCCATGTGAAAAGGGAATTTGACCGGAAAATTGATTTTTTTTCCGAGATTGAGAATCAAATTATGACCGTCATTGAGGCTCAGGTTTTGATATTTTCGAGTTTAGTTCTACTGGATTTTACACTAATGACACCACCTCAAAGCTTCGTTGATTTCACCTTCTTTGTTGACAATGGCGTTTAAGATCTAGCATATCATCAGCCTTTGCCTTCATCTCATCCTACACTTACAAAATGGTAGTAAGGAACAATTTCTCAAAGAAGAAGAAGTGGTGCTCAGCCACCGTGATGGAGGAGGCGTAGAGAGAGAGGGAGAAGGAAAGGTGAGGGAGAAGGAAAGGTGAGGGAGAAAGTCTTTTGTTGGGAATACTGTAAAAAGTACATGGTCAAAGATGGAACTTTAAGAAAAATAAATGAAAAACGTAAAAAAATGGTGAAATGGATTTTTAAAATCTATTCTATTATTTTTTTTTTAATTTTTCTACACCTAAAAAGTCAAAGAACGCGCCACTCTAGTCAAATTAGCACACATCATATGCCATGTCAGATACAGGTAGTACGGAGGTTCAATTTTAATAAGTTTAGGTATTTTAAAGGACCATTTTAAAGTTTGAGTATGTATAAGGTAAAAGTGCGCAAGTTGGAGGGTATTAGTGAGTATTCGGCCTTTTATTTTCAGCAAAATTCAGTACGGCGTATCCGATAAAGCGTCCGATGGTAGTTCGAACCGATGATTTTCACCCAAATAATAATTTAGTCCTAAATACCAATAAAAAGTCAAATAAACCCTAATTATTCAAATTAATCCCGGTTAAACACCTTTTTAGGCAGATTTGACTCACCTTTTCACCTTTTTAGGCTAGGTCATGCTTACTTTTCAGAGCTGGCAGAGGTTGATGATGCCAATGGCATCAGCGATGCCGCCGACGGTATCATCCATGTCGCCGACGGCCTTTTTTTCTACAAACAAACAGCGTTTTGGAGAAATTTGGTCGATACCCACCGGATAATTGATCAAAGTTAATTTTCCACCGGATTTTAGCCTATATAAGGAAGCATTTCAGCTGAAATAAGGGTTACGCATCTCATACTTGAAATCTTCTAGAGATTTTCTTAAGTTTTAGTCAGATTTAGTGGGATAAAGTTTAGAAAAGGCACGAAAAGGGGTTTAATCCCTCTTTTCTTAGTTTTCTCTACTGAACTTCCTGATATCCGGTAGATTTTAGGTTTATAAATCACTACACTAGGATTTAGAGACTTAAATCACCCCTTTACTTCCCAAACCATCGTTCGAGCTCCCCGGGGGTGTTATTTGGATTACAAAGAGGTAGATTCACGGCCCCGAGGTAAAAATTCTGAGTCTTATAGCTCTTTGGATTTCATTTTACTTGCTTGTTGTGTTTATTTACTGTTTTGTGCATAATTTTGGGTTTTCGGTCACTTTCCAGCCAAAAATAGATGCTACAAGAAACTGAAGCCACCGGAGGCACTTGAAGCCGCCGGCGGTATCAACCATTCTGCCAGTGGCATCGTTGATACCGTTAGTGGCCCCATTTCCCCCAACGGCTCTATTTTCTTGCCACAACCTTTCTTTATGGTATCCGAAATGTCATACAGCGTACTTGTGTAAATGAGATCGCCAGCAGCATCAGTGATGCTGCCGGCGGTCACATTCATACCGCCGATGGTATGGAGTTTTAGACAACATTTTTGCTTTCATTTTATTTCCGACCTAGTTTACTTTTCGAAGCTAGGATGTACAATGGGGGTCCAGAACCTCCTAAAAATAGACCTCACCCCATAACATGTGGCATTTTCACTAATAATCTTGTTAAAATAATCATCGAGTTTAAAATATGGATATAACGGAATTTTCCTGCAAACGTCGTTCAAACCCCATTTTTAGCTATCTAACCGGGCTCCATAAATTGTAAAAATAAATATGCCATGTTCAAGCGAACTCGGTTCTTGTTTGGTTTATTAACTATGCATGTTACGTGATATACTTCGTACAACATGCCGTATTTGTGCTAACCGTTTCTGTGCAAGTATATTTAGGATAAATTGATGCTAGGCCTTCGGGTATATTATTTATTGTATAGACCAATATATAAGATTTGAAAAGCCTTGTATTTATTATTTTATTTTCCGCATTTTATTTGGGATAACTGGAATAATTTATATATTTCCCACTTTGAATGATTGACAATGTGATAATAATATATAAATTGAAAACACAATCAATAGGGTGCATTAAAACCGATTAAGAAAAAATGAAACCTTTTAACTTAGCCAATGTAAAATAGATAGCATCATCCAAACTCAGAATCTCTACTTAAGGTACGGTCTACCAGCCGTTGGGAAAATCGTACCAAAATTTCCTGATTGAGCTGAACCGGGTGGCGACGAGATTTCGATCTCGTATCTTTTGAACATTAAAATATGTAAAACCATTTTTACAATCACCATCACGCTCATTCTTTTTAGGAGTTCAGTCCACCGGCCCGACCTCACGGCCCATCCGAAATGTCGTCTGCTCACAGTGGCGACTCTACTGGGGATTAGTCTCTTTAAACTTGTACTTAAAATTTTCAGTAAGTTTAAAGGATTTTTTTATTATGTATTGAAATCATTGGCAAAATTAAAACTTCATTTTTTTCATGACATTTTATCCTTACATATGTAGATAGTTCGGTAATATTAAGTGCCCCATTTTACTAGAGAAGCTCCCGAAAGTATCACTCATGCCTTGTTTGGAATTGAGGATGCCTAGTGCGTGGATCACTCGTTTGAACGAACATGTAAAACCCTTTGATCGCACCTATTTGGGGAGTGGTTGAGTAATGTAGAATCAAGGTAAACGAGAACCTTCTACATCAACAACCCTATACCAAAGCCGCGCTAGAAAGAGCCTTAGCACTTAATTCACTTAGAATTACCAAAAATAATGAAAATTATTAGGAACGCACTTCTTTTGCCATTTCCGTTGAAGAAGCTAACCTCCATCCTTTCCAAAAAGGCGTTATGCGGGAGTCATAAGGTCGGAAGAGGGACGGTTTGTGTGCTATGTGCTACATGCTCATGCATCACCCATGCATCGGCTCTAAGGGCCAAAAATCAATCAACTCACCCTTTCCAATCTCCATTCATGGAAGAGGTTTAACAACATATGTAGGACTTCTTTTGTACCCCCATTTAATCACGATATATCACTATGCGTGTCGAGGAGTACGAATGTCCCGGGTATGTTGGAGGGATGAGCCTCCACATCATCTCTAACCATGTCTACGTGTATCCATACATGCCATACATCGGTTATTAGATAAAAATCATCCACCCTATCCATGGCATCATATAATCCATGCATGATTTGATCTGTTGCCTACCATTTCAGCTAGGAGGAGGTGAAGTTATCGTCGTACCCCGGTTTAGAGAAGACTTGAGCACCATCTGATTTATCATTCTCTCAACCCTGGTACTCACCACGAAAGTCAAAGGGGTTCCATATACTGATTCTAGTGGTGAGTTAGATTTAGAGCAGATTTAGTTGGGTCAGAATTACTCTCAGCCAGCCATGTCTTTTTTGAATAATAAAGGAAACCTCCCTCTGCCTATGGACTAGATAGGCACTACTCCTACCATAAGAGCAGGGTCTCAGTCGCCCCCTGGTTTTGACTTCGCTAGTGCTATAGCTCAATTTCTGAACTCAGATGCATTCCAAGCCTTTACCCAAACTACTATCCAAGCAGCCGTTAGGCAGACCCCTGAGCATAACAATTTTAATTGGGACTCTGAGTCTGATATGCAAGCCCAAAACGGTTCAACATAGATGTTGGCCGGTCCAGTAGGGATAAGACCCATTGCACATGTTTTTCACCCAACTCCCTCAACTCAACCTATGGCAAGCCCATTCCAGTTTAAGCAAGCCTATGCTTTTCTGTACCCCCCGACCACCCCATCAATTGTTCCTTACAATCTAAGACCTTTGGCTCAGAGCTCGGTCCCTCCAGTATTCACTCATCAGTTTTTAGCTTCTTCCATCGGACTAATCCATCCTCCCCCTTCTTTTACTCCTCCTTAGTTTGTTGTAATTCCTAGGGGCACTACCTACCCAAGGATCCTTTTAGTAGCCAACTGATTACTAATCCTTGCCTGGATATTCCTCCTTATCTCTGCCAGTCTTAAACTATGACCAGGTCATGCAGCCTCCGGACGCGACACCTAAAGTAGCTGCTTTTGTTCTCCAGATGATGACCTCCCAGACCAACCATGACTAGGTTACGCTACCTCCGAGCATGACACCTGAGGCCATAGCTTTCATTCCCCACCCGATTAATGATGAGGTCACGCAGCCTCCGGGCATGACACTAGAGATTTAAGATTACATCAACCATCTCATAGTTTCCAAGGAACCCAAGAGAGGAGAAGATTGGGTCCCTGATAATTTCACTATGCCAAATATGGCACACTATGAATGGTCTGGTGCCCCTACTTCCTACATTATCATTTATGGAAGAGTTATGCATGTAAAGAAATTAAGTGATAAAGTGCTTGCTGAAATATTTCTTTATTCCCTTCGGAGCCCTACTCTTGAATGGTATCATACTCTACCTTAGCACATTTTCACTAATTGGAAACTTCTTTTTGAGGCTTTGAAAGTGCAGTATGGTTTCAACACCATGATGGAAACAATCCTCCAACACCTTGAGGGAGTCTGCTAGATGCCTTTTGAAACATTCAAGCAGTACTTTAACCGGTCAATATTGACCCAAGTTCTGATGAAATCTAAGCTAAGCCTTGAGAAGATGATTATTAAACTCCTAGAAGGCTCCCTTCCTCTTTTTCGCAAAGAAATGGCTACTAATTCATTCCTCTCTTGTAAGGCTATGTTTGAAAAAGCTGATAAAATTAAGCACGAGGCAGAGTGCGAAAAAGTAGAAAAAGAAGGAAAGCCTTGGTTTAGAAAGAACACTGATACTCAGCCCGTAGCCCCAACACCTGCTAAACCCAAAGCCCTGGCTATAGTTTAAGCAATTTCCCAAACCCCTACTGCACCCCTAGAAATCACTCAAGCTCCACCGGCAATCGCCGTAGTCCAGCCTCATCGTCCTCCTTTCATTTTCACCAATCTATACAAGCTCCCCCTCCGGGTTATTTTTAAGCATTTAAGGGAAGTAGGATATATCCAATCCCTTCAGGAGTACAAACCACCCAAACCTGAAAATAAGAACAATTTCTATAATTACCATGTTCAGGTGGGTCACCAAATTAACAATTATAAAGCCTTTTTCTCAGCTATCTAGCGTCTTGTTAGTGAAGGAAAAATTGCTGAACCGGAAAAGGTCCCGAGCACCATAAATAATCCTTTACCAAATTTCGGGAACAAGGAGGGCATTATCCAATCTGGCTTACATGAAGACACAATCTTCGGTCTCTTTACCCAAGAGTTAGGGGACAACAATTCAATTATGGTTATCGGTTCTGGTCTCCCATCTAATTTAGTCTTTGATCTAATCAGCCAAGCTAATCCGAGGGTTAATTCGGCTCAGGGTATGGAAGTTGATTCGGCTTCATCTAAGAAAGAAAGTCGTAGAACCCAGCCTTTTATGGCTAAGAGAAGGAAAGTTAAGACTATTCAGTGTTGATTCCTTTGTTTCGAATGAAGACTATTCTAATGAAGATGATGAGGTAGCTAAAGTAGCGAAGGCCGCAAGAAATGCACTATTTAGGGTTGATTTGCCTGCCAAAGAGTAGCTGAACGAGCTATTCAAGTTCAACCACAATGAACTTTTTAGTGTGGATGGGTATGAGTTGCTAGACCTAGATTCAGACCCTGATGAACCGTAATATTCGTTTGAAATATGAGCCACTCAAAGTGTCCTACTAAATAATGTTCTCAACATTACTCGGAGTGGCCGCGTGTATTAGCCCGAGAATCATTGTCTCCATCTGGATAAGGACTTAGTCCCTAGGAGAGTAGGCACCACTGCAAGGCCTCCTTCTCTGCCTCTGCCTATTCCAACTGGCCTCAAGGTTGACCCTCTTATTACTTAGCTCAAGAACACCCAAGCTCGTTATAGCATCTAGCAGTTGGTTATTGATTCTGAAGTACAACGCAGTGGTTTAATTAAGCGACTGCTCGACTTGGAAGCTACTCCGACCACTTCTGTCATTGAGATGTGTGCCAGGGTCTGGAAGCTATTCCTCCAAAGAAGGAACCACATATTGTATTTAACCATTTTAATCTCCCACTTGTGTGTAGGGATCACAACAGGGCCTTATTTATCCAAATCCAGATCCTTGATAAGACCATAGCCTGTATCATGGTAGATGATGGCTCTCTCATGAATCTTTGTCCCCTTAAAGTCCTTCCTCACTTAGGTCTATCAGAGGAAATGATTGAGAAATCCAACACCATTATCCACACTTATAATGATTCAAATCATAGTGCGATTGGGGCCTTTGAAGTAGAGGTCACTATTGGAGGCTTTACGAGTAAAGTGCGGTTCACTGTACTTGACAATCCTTTTACTTTTTGTTGCTGGGTTAACCTTAGCTCCATGCCTTGGGTGTAGTTCCCTCCACTCTCCATCAGAAAATCAAGTTCATTAATGAAAATTGATTGGTAACTATTAAGGTCGACCCCGCTTCCATTGTGGCTGTTGTGGAAGCTAAAGCTAAACTAGAGGAAGGTCTTCACATTGGTGTGATTCATAAGAATGAGAAATTGCCTCCTATTTGGTATAGTAATCTCCACTTCAATATGGGGAAACTAATGAAGTGTGTTGGGTTTAAGTCTAGAAAGGGCTATGGAATACTTGAGTAGGGAACGATCAAGGCCTTAGAGTCGAAGGTGCTGGTCTGCTAGGCTGGATTAGGGTATAAGCCTAGAAAGACCTACTATCGTGTTCCTTTTAGATACTACTGTATAGTGACTGTTTGTGAAATTCAAGGCAAGAGGCCTTATAAGGGAGAGCCTGAACCCGTCGAGCACGATGGGAAGATGTGGCCTGATTTTGAGATCTTCAAGGATGTTTATGACTTTGAAGCTGGCTACATGGTTGTTTTTGCTGAACCCAAACCCACTGACCCTGTTGTTCTTGTCAACATCATTTCTCATAAGGTCAAGGGGAAGGGAAAGATGTATCCTGAGAATGGGTCTAGGGGAAGAAAGATAGTAGATCTTAATAAAGCTTCGCCTAAGAATGACTTCTCGCTTCCTCACATAGATGTCCTGATTAATAGTATCGCTAGGGCAGCCACGTACTCATTTATGGATGGGTTCTCGGGTTATAATTAGATTCTGGTGGATATCATCGATAAGGTTAAAACAACATTCATTACCAAATGGGGGGGGTTTATTGCTACAAAGTAATGCCGTTTGGGTTGAAGAATGTCGGGGCCACTTATCAGCACGTCATGGCCACCCTCTTGCATTACATGATCCATAAAGAGGTAGAAGTACAAGTGGATGATATGTTTCTGAAGTATGCTACCCAAGAAGAGCATGCTACTATTCTTGACAGGTTCATAACTCATATCGAGAAGTATAATCTCCGCCTGAATCCGAAGAAGTGAGTGTTTGGGGTTACTTTAGGCAAGTTACTAGGACATGTGGTTAGTCAAAAACGATTCAAAATGGATCCCGATAAGGCAAAGCCATCAAGGATAAGCCTTTGCCAAAAATAGAGAAAGATGTCCGAATGTTTCTGGGGTCATTATAGTATGTCAGTCGGTTCAATGCCCGCCTCTGTACCATATATGAACCCATCTTTAAGCTATTGAGAAAAAATTAACCTATGGTATGGAATGATCAGTGCCAAGTGGCATTTGATAGAATCAAAGCTTATCTTGTTGACCCACCCGTTTTAATACCCCCCATCACTGGGAAACCTTTGCTCCTATACTTGGCTATTAAAGAGTCTTTTGTAGGGGCAATTTTTATCCAGGAACATGATGATAAGCGGGAGCACACGATCCACTAATTGAGCAAGAAGTTGTTGGATTATGAAACCCGGTACTCGATTGTGGAGAAAACTTGCACCACCATGGTTTGGCTCACTAAGGAGTTATGCCAGTATTTCCAATCCTACCAACTCCAAGCCATGGCTAAGATTGACCCCATGAAGTATCTTTATTGATCCCCTACTCTAGCCTGTAAACTATCTTGATGGTTGGTACTTCTATTCGAGTTCGATATTGAGTATGTAATGAAGAAGGTTATTAAGGGGCGGGCAGTGGCAGAATTCTTAGCTAACCAACCCCTTAACTCTGATTATGTTAAAAACCTGGATTTCCCTGATAAGCAGCTCACATCTATTCCATCCTTGAGCATATGTGGTCTATGTACTTTGATGGCACTATGAACAGATGAGGAACAAGCCTTAGAGTCATTATAGTCACACCGGATGATGAAATCATCCCATTGTCCAAATGCTTGAATTCACTTTCACTAACAATGGGGCTGAATATGAAGCATGTTTGTTTGATCTTGAGGCTCTCCTCTAGGTTGGGGCCCACATGGTGCTTGTAATCAGGGATTCGACTCTTGTGATCCATTAGGTTATTGGAGATTGGGAAATTAAAAAAGAAACTCTTCGCCCTTATATCGAGGTGGTCCGTGTTTTTTCTGAGACGTTTGCCTCGTGCTTGTATTGCCACTTCCCCTAGGATGAGAATCAAATGGCTGGCTCTTTGGCCACCTTGGCCTCCTTATGGGAAGGAACCCAACAGCAGCCTATCCGTCTGTTGGTTCTATTGTCAAGTAAGATCCCCTACCACGCTCAGCCGGTTTAGCAGGTCCTCGCCATCTCAATCAACCCCTGTTGGTACTCTGACATAGTCCTATTTCTCCAAACTGGACAATCTACTTCGAATTCCTCCAATACAGACCGTACTACTCTAAGGTGGCTTGTTGTCCAGTTTCGCATTTTCGATAGTGATCTATTCGAGTGCACTAGTCATGGATTACTACGTTATTACTTAACTGAATCAAAGGCTCTGAAAGTGATTGATCAGGTCTATATTAGTGATTGTGGCCCTCATATGAATGTTCTAGCTCTCGCAAAGAAAATTCAGAGGTTGGGATATTTTTGGCTCACCCTAATGGCCGATTGTATTGTCCAAGTCAAGCGGTGTCACCAGTGCCAGATTTAGGGGGATATACAACATCTACCATCCACTGAGCTCTATCATTTATCTACTCCTTGGCCATTCTCAACGTGGGGGATAGACATAATCGGTGAAAATTTTCCTTTATCAATAAGCGGGCACAGATTTATCATGGTAACAGTGGACTATTTCTTGAAATGGGTAGAGGCCGATTCCTACACCAATGTCACCGCCAAGAAGATGGCCAAGTTTGTAGAGAAGCACATTTTCACTTGGTATAGACTTCTGCATTACACAGTCTCAGATAATGGGGTACAGTTTTAGGGGGCAACTGCCGATTGGATCGAGAAATACGAGATTAAACATCACAGATCTTCTCTATACAGACCACAAGCTAATAGGACTATTGAGGCAGCTAATAAATCAGTAAACAAGATTCTTTATAAGATGATAGCCGATTACAGGGATTAGGTAGACAAGCTACCTTTTGCTATTTGGGGATATCGCACAAGTCTCCGCACCCCGGTTGGTCAAACTCCGTTCTCCCTGGTCTATGAAATGGAAGCGGTCTTGCTAATCAAAACTTAAGTAACCTCACAGAGAGTCAGTTTAGAAGCTAAACTAAAGGAATCTTAATAGAATCAGGCAAGGTTTGAGCAGGTAAATATGATGGATAAGCAGAGACTGAGGGCTTTAGATAATCTTCAAATGTATTAGGAATGTATGGCTCGAGCTTATAACAGCCGGGTGAGACACCAGATGTTTCCCCTGAAAGTCAGAGACCTAATCCTTAAGAAGCTAAAACCATCCACCATTGATGCAAGGGGCAAATTTAGGCTTAACTGGGAAGGACCGTATGTGATAAAGAAGATGCTCAGTAAAGGGGCGGTTAAGCTTATGGACATGGATGGGAACAAATTTGTGAACCCTATAAACCAGGATAGGCTTAAGCATTATCACATCTAATCCAAAAGAAATAAGTAAAAAAGCAGCATAAAAAATAATAGATATAATAATCACCTGCCTTTCGGTCTTTTACTGATCGAGCAAAAATTAGGGTGACATCCGATGATCAGTATTCCATAAACTGTCCGTGCAAAAATTAGGGGATAAGAAAACCCGCTAGATTAAAAACCCTAAAAGGACAGTCTATACAAAAAGCAGGGTATGTGAGCAAAGAGAGAGTGATTTCTAAAAAACCAATCTAGGCTAGTTGGCTCAGGGAGTTAAATCAATGGGAGTGTTCACCAACAATCATGTACTTCGTTTTACTTCAATTAATATAATTATCTTTTTTTGCCGAATTCTAAATGCCTATGCCTATGTGAATTTTGTATCCATATGGTCAAAACAACACAAGTAAACAGAATGCAGAATTCAAATTATTCTCAATCAGCGCGCAATAAATAAAAATAATTCTGATAGACTGAAAAGAGCAAGGTCTATGCAAAAGTCAGAAAAAGTATGCTGGATTGAAAACCCAAAAAGGGCGGTCTAAGAAAAATGAAGACAAGGTTTGATAGATTGAAAACCCCTAGAGGTAGTCTATGTAAAAATTAGAACCAAATAAAAGACATGTAATAAAATAAGGATCGATAGATTTGTCATCGTTACTAGCCTATTCAAAAGATAGAACTAAAGAAAGTGCATCTCAAGTCGAACTCCCCGTATCATCATCATAATATCTAGAAATCCTCCATAAGGTGATAGTATAAAAGGGCTCATGTCCCTACTCAGCTCGCTCTCCCTCAAAGTAGGCCCATGATCGCTTGGATCGAGTCATCAGAAGTCTAATCTCAGCAAGCCATCCTCTATAGTGTATATCACCCTCAATGGTCTCCATATGAGCATAGTCTAGAGTCTCAAATATGGCCTCCCTAGCCTACTTCTCTCAGATCTACTTACCGTACTAGCGGCGCAACCGATACGGGGTATAGAATGAAGACCTCTCTAGACCTAGCAACTGAATGCAGGATCCCTAAGACTCCACAACTACATCTCGAGTCCTCCACCATGCTAACCCACTATATTTGTAAATTAGTATACCCCCTTAGAATAGGCATCCAACTGTCAAAAGTCAACAGATCAAAATCTGCTTGCATAAGCCCCCTTTCCCTCAAATGGACGGGTAAGTACTTCTTCGGGTTCCTCCACGGTGCCTCCTTCAGCTTCAGCTTCTCTATCAGCCATACCTGTAAACTAATTTTAGAAAAGGACAAGAAGAAGTAAATAATTTAGAACATGGGTGAGAATGAATACCTGCAGTAGTGTAAGATCGTCACCAATGAGAGTTGGGTCGGTGGGAGTAGCGTCTGTGTTTAGTAGAATCTCTGCTAAACCCATGGCTGTGGGGAAAACCCTTGCTGATATAGGATCGATAAGTTAAAGCAGCCTGAATGGGGCAATTAGGCCCACTCCACACATGAATTCCACAATAAGTAGCATCACGACCATGGAAGGCTAAGCGAGATGGGATTTGGGGGCCCCTCGGCACCACTCTAGCACGGCACTAAGCTAAAATCCAGGCTGGCCAGGTAGTCGGGATAAAAATGGGTCCACGAAGTCCAAATTCCACAACCCTTGAGGCATGCCATCCGTACCAAAGTAAAACTCAAGGAGCACCAGGGGCACGCATTTAGGGCATAGGACCCCCAATATTGTAGGGAACTCCTTGAATAGAGGGCATAGCTTGAATGTGGAAAATTAAAATATATGGTCCATCTGATCCCAGAAAGTCAATGCCGCGTAAAGGAATTCAGGACTATCAGGCCACACCACAACATATCGAAATCCCCATAACCTAAATTTCTCCAGGTTCTTCCAATCTGCATTTCCTAAGCTTTCTAGGAAACCCCATAGCTGTTAATTATTGTTTGCCATGGTTGAATTTGAGAAAATGGCCTAATCTGAGTTTCTAGATTGGTGATGTCACCGACAATATTAGAGAGGCCGCCGGCAGTATGAAATGAGGGTTGGGCTGTATGGATTGAGGCCGTTGGCTGTATGAGCTGCAGGCGACCTTATCTATAATATTTAGCAGATTAAATTTTCACATAGATGGCGATATCAGCCATGCTGCCGGCGGTATAGAGCTATTTCCAATAAATTTCAGTCCTATATTAGCCGAGCCAAACCTGTCAATAACCTATAAAAACCTTGTAATCTACTTCCAAAACATATTCAAGCTCAAAATCCATATTTTATTCAAAAACCAAAGGCCCAAAGGCGCAAATCATCTAAATATCCAAATCCTAAGCCTAAACAAATCAAATCAAAACCTGAAATCATCCAAACATCCAACATCCAAAACTCCAAAATCCACAACCAAAACTAAATTATTCAAACCCCAATGTATTAGAGGTACAAGCAATCAAAATAAAGCTAAAACATCCCGCACCCATCCCTCAGGTGCAATGAATACTTTAGCTAGTCCACAAGGAAGCGGTTGACAAAATCATCATCCTCCTCTCTATCCTTTGTCATTGGGATACTATTGGACTCAGTGGGCATAGCAGAAAGATGCCTGCCAGCCATCACCTTCCTCCCTCTACTACTAGGCTCAGCTGAAGTATCACGGTCCATATTATGGTTGATTCGTCTCTCGCGCATAGTAGCATCCAGCTGCAGATTTAGCTCGCTAACTCGTCGCCTAAGATCCTGGTTTGAGGCCTCAGTCTATTAGGCATTGGAGAGTGTCATGGCCATAAAGTCCTATAAAACCATAAAACCAATACATATCATTCATAACATCCATCCAAGCATTTTTAAGAATTATAACATCATTTGAGCATGCATTTGCCTTGGCAAGAAGGGCTTGGGAAACCAAAGTATCCCGAAGAGCGAAGGCATTCCTGGCTATCCTCTTTCGCCTCACTATGAGTAACTTGAAAAGTCCAAAAAGAAGGGGTAGTCAAAGGTCAGTCCTAAATGAGAAATCACACAAAGTATCAGCTTCGAATTTTCGCTAAGCCTACATGAGTAGTATCTGGAGGTATGAAATCCATGGAGTGAGCGCTAAGAGTGATGTGCCATATGTTGAACTCGCCATTTGGGCCCATAAGGTGGAAGGACTCCTCCAAAGCGGTAGAAAAGTGCCCCGACACTATATCAGTGTACGCTGGCCTATCCCGGTCTTATACCCGGCTGCTCTCGGGATGATTCCTCTTCTTTGGAGGTGGCTGGAAAATTAGCAAAAACAACACAAAGGCAAGAATTAGCACCCAGATTGGACCAATAATTGATATATATATATAATCATACATGGTCTTACATTAGAAGAATAGTGCTCCTCATGGGCCGCCGACACATCGTCACTGACCTCACCATCCCCCTCGGGATCGCCCTCTTCCTCCTCCTCTTCCTCATCGCTACTCACGACACCCTTGAGTTGCCGCTTTTGCTCCTCCCTTCTCTTCTCCAAATAATACTCAATCGTATCATTTTTGTGGATGCACGGGCACATGGGAAGTAGGCGCTACTGGTGCTAATCATAGGAACCCGGGACACTCTCCACAACTCGGCCATTCCCCTCTAAATAGGCAACTTTATCAGCATTGGTAGTGATAACCAAGTGGGGCCACTATAGACCGGGGGGAGGTGCTAGAGGCACCGGCCTAGCAGAGGTAGGGACATCTCTCCTACGCTATACCCGCTCTCCCAGGTACCACTCAAGGGATAAGGGGCATTAGATAATGAATCGCTGATCGTCTACATGCTCCCAGACTGCAGTTACATCCTTGAGGTTAGACACCTCATTAAAAGGATTGCAGACAACCAGCCAAACAATCAATGTAAGAGCAATGTAAATTTATAAACGCATTTTTTCTACTAATGTTTTGTTCAAGTGTAAAACAGGGGCAGGAATTAGAAAGATCGAGTAGCAGCTCAACTATAGGCCCCTTAGTGACTCCCTGTAGCTGGTGGGGTACTTGGCAAGTCTCCCAACACCCCCGCACCACAGAGCGAGGAAGTGAGAACTAGCTAGCACAGTGATCTAGAACTTGACCGGCGGGAGAATCTGGTGCTCGAAAGCCCAAACCTGTACAAGCAATAATTAATTAGTCCAAAACATCCAAAAGAAGAAAAGCTAATAGATCAAATAGGGCATAAAAGGGGATAATAAAATGCTTTTAGGAAACATATACCTGTAAGAGGAAATGGATAACCCGAAGGACCTTTCCCTTCTTCCTTGCTCCCGCATCCAGCCCGTGGTACATCTGTGCCAGAATGGCCCTAGGCCAGTTCTTCTCATTGAGGATCTTAACATCCTTGACCATGGAGATCAACCCATATTTGATCTTGCTACTAGAGATCAGGAAGAATAGCATAAACAGTAAGGAAATAACAAAAGAATAGATATAGGCATCCCGCTCCATCTTTGGGACCACTTTGACTCCCATCTAATGCTTTTAGAGCTCTCCATATGACAACGGCCCCAAGGTGGGCTACAAACCAAATAGCTTTATCACCCTCTATGTCACTAGCTTCTTAAGGTAGTATTTCTCCATATACAAGTGAAAATGTATGACATGGTCCATCTAAGAGAGCCCGGTCATAGCCACCACATCTGAAGGAGTGATGGTCACCTCATCAAAAGGTAAGATGGAAGGTGTGGGTGGTCTTGGACCACTTCTCGGTCAAAGTAGTCAAGGCCGAATGGGAAAGTTTTGGCATAAGCAAGGACATAACAATAGCTAAGTCCCCAAAACCCACATCATCAATGGCAACCACAAGCTTAAGGTCTTTGTCCGCAGTGTGTTGCCACCATTCACCAAGGGTCCCCATGCCACCGGTGCAAGTAAGCATGTGAGGCTGTAAAAAATCAGAAAGAAACAAACATATAAGTTTTTTTTAATCTATATGCTTTCCTGCTACTGTTGGACCTGGCTGATATTACTGCTAGAGCAGTGATACCGCCGACGATATCAAGCATACCGCTAGCAGTATGGGTGATGCCGCCGGTGATATCGCTATAAGCAGCAGTAATATTGCAGGCTTTTAGGCCTTTTTGTAAGGCCTAAAGCTGCTAGCGGCATGAGTGAAGCGGCAGTCGATGTCGATTTCTGTAGGCAGAATCCATCTTTGCCCAAAATCAAGCCAAGATCACACAAAACTCATAAAAACCACAAATAATTAGAACCAAAGCATAAAAACATTAAAAATCAAACCTATGGCATGCAACATCTGTTTCTAAACTTTCAATTTCATGTTCATAACCCTATCATGGCAAAATTTTGAGCCTCAGGCCAAAATTGAAACTTAACAAGAACAAAGAAATTCGAGTTTTGTAGGATTACCTGGACATAATAGAGGTGCTTCTTCTTCTCAGGAGTCAAATTGGTTATGGGTGAAGTAATCTTGTAACCATACATCTCATCGATTTTCTTCAAACCATAAGCAACCAGAAATGGGCAAACTTTCAGCCCCTCGACAGAAGAATCAGTCAAATTTTCGGGCCTCACACTTGTGGATTTTCTTCCAAAAACTTTCTCCAACATGATTAGGAGTAAAAGGGGAAAGATATAGGAAGATTGAAGAGTTTGAAAGGAAGGGGGAGACTATTTCAAAAGCATTGCCAGCAGAATAGGAAAAAAGGAGTGTTTAATTTGTATTAAACACAAGCGGAAAATTCGAGGAGTCAGAAACTCCCATTTTATGCCGCCGGCGGTATCAGTTCAAACTGCCACTGAAATCACTAGGTCGTTAGCAGTCTCATTCTCACGAGGGGAAATTTTTGAATTTCTTTGGCCGGTCAAAGATGCCATATTGCACCTCATACCGCTAGCGGCATCAATCAAACTGCCAGCGACATCATCCCAAGCTGCAGGCAACATCAACCTCTCCAAGGGCATTTTAATTGGCTTTTCAACAGTTCGATGGGATCTCGGCTCAAACCCCGACATTCCAGGACTTCTAAAACCCTTGTGTTTTAAATTTATCACATTTTTACTGTTAATCAAAGGGGAAAAATATTTTTTGTTTCACAAAATTCATCAAGTAGTAAAAGGGTTATTTGAAATTCTGTCTAATCTTATTTTACTTATCATTCTTTGTAGTTCAAACCTGAAAAGCCCAAGCCCCGCTTAGCAAACCTAAAATGCCAAGGCTCGTGCATGGAAAACCTGAAAGCCCAAGCCCCACTTGGCAAACCTGAAAAGCCCAAGCCCTACTTGGCAAACCTGAAAGCCTAGGTCCGTGCTTGGCAAATATAAAAAGTCCAAGCCCCGCTTGGCAAACCTAAAATCCCAGGCCAGTGCTTGGCAAACCTGAAAAGCCCATGCCAATGCTTGGCAAACCTAAAAAGCACAAGCCCGTGCTTGGCAAACCTGAAAGCCCAGCCTCACGCCTGGCAAACCTGAAAGCCCAAGCTTTGCTTTGTAAACCTCAAAGCTGTTGGGAACTAATAGTCAGATTGAACATGCATAACAGGCATGGCGGAAATTCAAAATTTTGTCCCTATCCCCAGGAACTCCTATTAGTTGCATACAAATTAAATAAAGCCTTAACTAAATAATTCTCTACCTAGGTTAGCATGCTAAAGGACTAGGCATACCATAATTCCAAATTATATCCTAGCACATTTATTTTATACTAAGCATGTTATAACTCTAAGCTATAACCTAAGCATGCTATAACTCTAAGCTATAACCTAAGCATAAAATAAACTAAGCATGCAAAACAACCTAAGCATAACTATTAAGTCTAAAAATGCTTAAAGAAAAAGACCTAATAATTAAAAGAGAAAGAAAAAGAACTTACCAATTGAAGCGTGATTTTGCAGAACCTTCTTGTACAAGCCTCCAAGCGTAGGACAGCCTCTATCAGTATCCACATGAACCCACGAACCAAAACCTCACCAAAAGGTAGAACTGAGAAGCCTCAAGTAGTTGCTAGGCAACTCCAGAAGCCTCACCCAAAAATATATACTAGAGGTGCTTAAATAAATTTAAGCTCCTAAAAAATAACTTGCTCGATTACCCGAGAGATTAATCTTTGCAAATCTTAACTTGGGATTTATACTTGAGCTTGGTGCACTTTGAAAGGGGGAATAAAGAGACATATATACACGTAGGTCAGCCATGCGGGTCCAACAGGACCCACTAGCTACCCTACCACATATAGCGTCCAACACATGTTGTGTGTACCATAAGCTAGACTTGTAGGCCATCCGCAAGCCCAGCTTACGGGCTGGGCTATGCTGGGCACACCCAGCACTACCTAGCAGCGCTAGTGTGTCCTAGTACGTGGGCTCGTTCGGCAAGCCCACTACGCTTTAGCCAGCCTATATGGGGCCCCAAAATTTGGGCCCCATTTCCATAGGGTCCGACCCTTATGCCCCGATTGGAAAATTCCTTTTTAGCCCCTTTTTAAATATTTATTTTTGACCCTAATAAATTAGTTACCAGTCAAAATAAATTTCTTGGTCCAACCAAAATTGATCTAATCAATCACAATTTATTTTATGACTCTAATTAATTAGTTATCGGTCAAAATAAATTTCTTGCTCTATCCAAAATTGATCTACAATCAAATAATAATCCAATCATTATTTATGTTATATTTTCATAATAGAATAAATCTATTAGTTCTTTACTTAGTCCGATGAAGGTCCATGTGTGTGACCTTATAGGATCCCGAAGTATAGAGCTATTAAGGCTTAACTAACCCTTGTTCTAATGGAACCATTGGCTCGATGCTTTAGACCATGAATAGAACTCGATTACCTTAAACGAGTACGCCTCCAGCAAGGGTCTACCATTCCCCATTACTTGGAACATCATTTATGCTTATGACTTAATCCCGGTTAATGCAATAGTTATCCAATGCGATAAATTCCTTCCATTCTTTAATATTAGTACCATTCGGTTTATAGGGTTCAGGTTAACCCACTAATAGCGAGGTTGCTCCAAGCTATCCTAGTAGTTTACTTGTTACCGAAGTATATTGCCTTTTACCATAGTGTGTTTGACTAGAAACCATTTCTATCAAACACATACTCCGATTAGAGGTTTATGGAAATCATCACTTTAATAAGTGGCCAGGTACAACTCCTTAATATATCTAGAGCGATGGATTCTTTCTGACTACTCAGCTTACCAACATGATGTCATCACTATACCCTTAATCACCTGTAGCACCCTAAATTAATGAGTGTATAGTAATGACCCAAAGTATAGCAATAGTACCACACAAGGTAACTAGCATCTCAAGTACGAGGACATTCGCAAAGCTTATTGCATGAAGATATACACTAACACATTGATATATATACCAAGTGTTTATCTTCCTGCGGTCTCTAATATATCTCCTAGATATATCAATGTGTCAAACTTAAGGCACCACCTTCAGTCCTTAGGAGATTGACTGCTTGGACCCTTTCCAAGAAAGTTGACCACATGCTAGTCTTTTCGCTTCATCAATATCCTTCCTTGATGAAACTATGACTAAGGATAGTTTAGACATAATCATAATTGCACATGAAGCAGGTTCCACTAGATATAGTCCAACTATAATTTCTCTAACTTCATGCTATGATATGTCAAGGACTTTTGTATACATACATCAATGAATATATTTAACTAGCTATACTATATATAGAAACACATTGATATAAACAAATGAACAAATGCCTTTATTGATTAAACAAATTATTCATACTATTACATAATCAAGATATATCATCCTAATTGCCTTAAGGGCATACATCATATCCAACAAAAGCTCAGGCTTGAACAAGGGGCAAATTGATCATCAAATGAAGGTCCTAATAGAGCTAGAATCCAGTCATCCTTCGGGTTTGGCCCACCAATCATCAAAGCCCAAGCCCGACCAAGGGGCAAACTAATCACAAAATAAAGGCACTAGTAGAAGCAGAATCTTGTCATCCTTCAGACCTAACACACCAGCAGTCAAGTATAATTTCTAACCCTTGCTCTTTTCATGTGATCATACTAGCATGTGGTAGCAGTGATCCCCCGAGGGGCAGCCTATGAGCACGAGATTTTATAGTCCCTCTCGCGAGACGATGATGAGATACACCCAATTTTATTCCCCACGATTAAAATTTTTTTTGGAGTTTTTATTACTGATATAAAATTCTCTACGAATTTTGTTTTCGAAAAATTTCAATTTAGCGTGTCCGATAATGCTTTCGGTTGTAGCTTGAATCGATGCTTTGCACCCAAAAAATAATTTAGTCCTAAATACCTATAAAAAGTCAAATAAACCCTAATTATTCAAATTAATCCTGCTTAAACACCTTCTTAGGCGGATTTGCCTTTTCACCTTTGTAGGCTAGGCCATGCTTACTTTTCAAAGCAGGCAGAGGTTGATGCCGCCAATGGCCTGATTTCTGCAAGCGGACAGCTTTTTGCAGAAATTTGCTCAATATCTGTTGGATAATTGATCAAAGTCAATTTTCCACCAAATTTAGCCTATGTAAGGAAGAAATTTAGCTGAAATAAAGGTTACACATCTTATACTTCAAATCTTCTTGAGATTTTCTCAAGTTTTAGTTAGATTTAGTGGGATACAGTTTAGAAAAGGCAAGAAAAGGGGTTTAATCCATTTTTTCTTGGTTTTACTTTACTGAACTTCCTGATATCCAGGTAGATTTTAGGTTTATAAATCACTACAGTAGGATTCAGAGGCTTAAATCACCCTTTTACTTCCTAAATCATCATTTAAGCTCCCCGGAGGTGTCATTTGGATCATGAAGAGGTGGATTCACGGCCCCGAGGTAAAAATTCTGAGTCTCATAGCTCTTTGGCTTTCATTTCACTTGCTTGTTGTCTTTATTTGCTATTTTTTGCTTGGTTTTAGGTTTTTCGTCGCTTTACTGTCTAAAATAGGTGCTATAAGAAGCTGAAGCCGCCGGAGGCACTTGAAGCCACTAGCGGTATCAACCATGCCGCCAGCGGCATCGTTGATACCACCAGTGGCCTCATTTGCCCCCAATGGCTCCATTTTCTTATAGAACCCTTTATTTATGGTGTTTAGAAGGTCATATAGTTTGCATGTGTAAATAAGATCGCCAATGGCATCAATGATGCCTCCGGCGGTGCCTCTAGCGGCCTCATTCATATAACCGCCAGTATGGAGTTTTGGACAGCAGTTTTGTTTTTGTTTTATTTCTGACCTAGTTTAATTTCTGAAGCTAGGATGTATAGTGCAACAAAGGGGTCCAGAACCTCCTGAAAATAGACCTCACCCCATAACATGTGGCATTTTCACTAGTAATCTGGTTAAAATAATCATCGAGCTTAAAATATGGATATAATGGAATTTTACCGCAAATGCCATTCAAACCCTATTTTTAGCCATCTAACCGGGTTCTATAACTTGTAAAATGAATATGCCATGCTCACGCTAACTCAGGTCTTGTTTGATTTATTAACTATACATGTTACATGATATACTTCGTACAACATGATGTATTTGTGCTAACCGTTTCTGTGTAGGTAGATTTAGGATTGATGGATGCTAGGCCTTAGGGTATTTTATTTATTGTATAGACCAATGTATAGGATTTGGAAAGCCTTGTAATTATTATTTTATTTTCCACATTTTATTTAGGATGATTGTAATAATTTATTTATTTCCCGCTTTGAATGCTTGATAACGCGATAATAATATATAAACTGAAAACACAATAAATAGGGTGGATTAAATCCGATTAAGAAAGAACGAAACCTTTTAACTTGGCTAATGTAAATTGATAACATCATCTAAACTCTGAATCTGTACTTAAGGAGTGGTCTGCCACTAGTGGGAAAATCGTACCTAACTTTCTTGATTGAGCTGAATCGGGGTGGCGACTCTATTTTAAGTACGAAATTTTGATCTCGTATCTTTTAAACATTAAAATATATAAAACCATTTTTACAATCGCCATCATGCTCATTATTTTTAGGAGACTGATCCATCGGCCTGACCTTGCGGCCCCTCCGAGATGTCGTCCGCTCATACTAAGCTGAGTCCTATAGGGAGATCCCACTTAAAGCACTAACTCTAAGTTGTATCCCAATCTGAATACTCACCCAAGTATGAGATTTTACAGTTGATTTTTCTCTAAAAAGGTTTTGAACTCTTCAAGTTTATAATTTCTACTTGAGAGTTCTTACAAATTGATTTTGAATGTTTTGGTTCTTGGAGGGATTAAGTCATATATTGTAATATCAGATTTTCTTGTATTATGCTTTCTTGAATTAACCAGCACCTTCTCAACTTGTGAAGCTTCCTTTTTTTAGGCTTCTGTCATTAATATAGCCGTTATGTTGATAAGATCTTCACCGTTGATTAGGTAATATGTAGCACTTTCAGATCCATTAATCAATCCATTAGACTGATTAATTATCCCATTGAATCCTTGGGATTGAGACTAAAAATTGGTCGGTGATCATTTTCATTGTATTTTAGTGATTCATCAACTTTTGTGCTAGAAGCCCGGAGTATGTGCTTCATGTGCCTTTCGTATTGGTCTAGGTAGAAAAGGTTGTTACCTTTTCTCTTTCTTGTGTTAGTCCTTCTATCCTTTTTTGAAAAGTGTGCTAGCTATCATATTGCCTTGCATAAGGGAAAAGGATCTTTGACTCTTAGACCAAAAGGTGGAGGGAAATATGATTTTTAAATTATTCCCTTTATCTTGTGAACTATATCCTCCGAATGAATTTTATATTGATATATCCAAATGCTATTTCAACCAGTCTTCTTCCGGATGTGGATCCTGAACGGTTCAAAGTTTATTTCCTTTCCAAACTTTGACTGGATGCTTCTATTTTGTGTTTAGGTATTTATGGTCTTCAATGCATGTCTTGATGATTTGATTTGGACCATATACTTCCATTTTGGATTACAGAGATAACATGTTTTTGTTCTTATGTTTTTGTTTTCTTCAAACTTCTTCAAACTTGATCCGGATTTGTTCTTAGACTTTTCCTTTGGAATCATTGTTTTCCAACAATCTCCCCCATTTGATGGAAACAAAAACTAAGCACATATGAGCATAAGTAAAGGGGTTTTTACGATCTAAGTATGATTCTTGATACTTAGTCATTTACATTTTTACTCCCCCATAATTTTAGCATCCTACACTCCCCCAACATTTTTGCATTCTAGCTTCTAAGTTTTTGAAGCACAATTATGGATTGTAGTTAGAAGTGAATTTTTAGTAGAATGATTTTCACTATATATACTTCTGTTGTCAACAATAGTTAACCTCATGAAGTTCCAGATTATAGATACAAAAATATATAAGTGAAAAATTACAGAACTAGCTGTGAGCACATGATTTTACAGTCCCTCTCGCGAGACAATGATGACGTATACCCGATTTTTATTCCTCATGATGAAAATTCTTTTTTGGAATTTTTATTACCGATATAAAATTCTCTGAGAATTTTATTTTCGAAAAAGTTCAGTTCAACGTGTCTTGTAAAGCGTCCGGTGGTAGCTCACATCGGTGATTTGCACCCAAAAAATAATTTAGTCCATAATACCCATTAAAAATTAAAAAATAAGCCTAATATCTGAGTTTTTCCATCAAAATCACCTTTTACCGAATTTCCTCTTCTTTTCCCCAATTTCGGGCATGAATCGTGCATCTTTTCAGACTTGTCAGGAAGGTGAGGCCGCTGACGCCCTCACCCATACCACCGGCGGTATCATCCATGTCGCCGCCAGCATCACTTCCATCTGCAGAACAACTGTCTGCCTTTTTTCCTAATATCTGCCGAATAAATGGACCAAAGGCAATTTCCAACGAATTTTAGCCTATTTAAAGGCCATTTCTCAGCCATTTCAAGGGTTCCAACCTCTCCCAACTCAAGATTTCAAGTAAATTTTGAGCATTCTAGTTAGCTTTTAGTGGAATAAAGTTTAGAAAAGGTAAGAAAAAAGGATTCAGTTCATCTTTACTTGGTTTTTCTCTAATGAACTCTCTGATATCTAGGTACATTTTAAGTTTAGAAATCACCAAAATTAGGATTTAGAGACTAAATCACCCCTTACTCCCCAAAATCATCATTTGAGCTCCCCGGAGGTGTTATACGGATCACGAATAGGTGGATTCACAACCCTGAACTACAAATTCTGAGTCTCATAGCTCTTTGGCCTTCATTCTATTTATTTATTGTGTTTTAGTTATTGTTTGTGCTTAGTTTTGGGTTTTTGGTTGCTTTCCGGCCAAAAACAGCGACTGCAAGAAATTAAAGCCGCCGAAGGCATTTGAAGTCGCCGATGGTATCAACCATGCCACCAGTGGCATCGTTAATACCGCCAGTGGCCTTACATGCCCCCAGTGGCCCCTATTTTCTTGCAGGACCCTTTCTTTATGGTATCCAAAAAGTCATGTAGCCTACCTGTGTAATTAATATAGCCAGCGGTATCATTGATGCCCCTGGCGGCCTCAGTCATGCTACCGATGGCATGGCCTTTATGACAGCAGTTTCATTCCGTTTATCTCCCGAATTAGTTCAAATTTTCGAAGCTAGGATGTACAGTGCAATGATGAAGGTCCAAAACCTTCTGAAAATAGACCCCACCCCATACCATGTGGCATTTTCACTAATAATCCGGTTAAAATAACAATCGAGTCTAAAATGTGGACATAACGGAATTTTCCTGCAAATGCCGACTAAACCACATTTTTAGCCATCCAATCGGGCTCTATAAATTGTAAATAAAAATATGCCATGTTCATACTAACTTGAGTCTTGTTTTGTTCACTAACTATGCTTGTTGTGTGATATACCCCATACAACGTGTTGTATTTGTGCTAACCGTTTTATGCAGGTAGATTTAGGTTAGATGAATGCTAGGCCTTCGGGTATTTTAGTTATTGTATAGAAAAATGTATAGGATTTGGAAAGCCATTTAATTATTATATTATTTTCTGCACTTATTTTTGGATAGCTGTAATAATTATTTATTTACCGCTTTGAATGCTCGATAAACGCGAAAATAATATGTAGACCGAAAACACAATAAATAGGTTGGATTAAAATCGATTAAGAAAGAATGAAACCTTCTAACTTGGCCTAATGTAAAATAGATAACATCACCCGAACTTGGAATCTCTGTTTTAAGGTACGGTCTAACCACCGGGTGGGAATATCACACCCAAATTTCCGGTGGAGCTTAACCAGCTGGCGACTCTATTTTAAAATATGGGATTTCAAGCCTCGCATCCCTTAACATGCAAATTGGACTTAAATTCAACGTCAATAACAATATTATCAATCCACCTTTTTATTATGCTAAAATGAGGATCAATCCTTTAACTAGCTTTACATCACTCTTTATTTTCCACCCCCCATGCCATGCATCTCACACAGTACTTGCGGGTGGGAAAAAGGTCATCCGCTCACAGTGGCGACTCTACTAGGGATTCGATCTCTTTAAACTTGAACTTAAAAATTTTCAATAAGTTTTAAGGATTTAGATGATGTATTGAAATCATTGGCTAAGTTGAAACTTCATTCTTTTTTAGGATGTTTTATACTTACGCGTGTAGATAGTTCGGTAATTTTTAGGTGCCCCATTTACACCCGAGAAGCTCACAAAAGTTTCACTCAATGCCTGTTTGGAATTGAGGGTGCCTAGCGGGTGGATCACTCATTTTAACCAACATGTAAACTCCTGCAATCGCACCTATTTAGGGAGTGGTTGAGTAACGTGGAATCAAGGTAAATGAGAACCTTCTACATCAACAACCCTATACCAAAGCTGCGCTAGAAAAACCCTTAGCAGTTTAACCCCTTAGGATTACCAAAATAATGAAAATAATTGGGATGCACTTCTCTCACCATTTCCAGTGAAGAAGCCAAAACTCCATCCTTCCAAAGTGCCATTAGGCGGGAGTCACAAGGTCAGAAGAGGAACGCTTTGTGTGCTATGTGCTACGTGTTGATGCATCACCCATGCATCGGCTTCAAAGAGCTAAAATTCAAATTACCCTTACTGATCTCCATTCATGGAAGATGTTTAGCAACATCCGTAGGACTTCTTTTGTACCCTCGTTGAGTCACGACATATCACTATATATGATGAAGAGTGCGGATGTCTTACGTATGTTAGAGGGATATGCCACCACATCATCGCTAACCACATCTACATACATCCATACATACCATGCATCGGATATTAGAATAAAAGCATGCATACCATTCATAAACATTCACAACCCATTCATGGTCTGATCCATAGTTCATGATGCTAAACAGTCTTCCTCCCAAATCCGAACCTCCACAACCATCCAGGTCTCTTCCTCACAATGACAACACTGCCCTACCTAAAGAATAGATCAATCCTACCCCTACCTTGAGAACAACATCTCACCCTCTATCTCTTGGCTCTGAAATTGCCGCCGCCATCATCCATTTTTAAGCTCAGATCAATTCTAAAACCTCATTTGAGAACTGATTCAGACAGCTATACAAACGTCCTTCAAGTGAGCCCTAGGAAACTAAAACTCAGACCAGGTCACGCAATCTTCGGGCGTGACACCCGCAGCTATGACTACCCTACAATAGTCATCCATCCTCTAAACTAGTGACCAGGTGATGCAATCTCCAGGCATGACACCCAATGGTGAAATGCTGTTGACATCACTGCCATCGGCTTACCCCGGGCAAAGGGAAGGAGCCTAAAGTCCTGCTCCTCCATCATTCTCTAGCATCTCACCTCTAACATTGGTCACTCCATCACAGTTTATGCTATCCGCAACCCCAACACCTCCTTAGTATGACCAGGTCATGCAGTCCTCGGGCATGACACCCGAGGTCGAGACCCTCTTGCATCAGGGTGCATAGTTATATGAAATGCCCCCTACCAGAGTCCGACAACTAGGCAGGAGTGACTAATCCTGGGTTACCTAAATAAGGGAATGGGCCACAGGAACTCATCAAGGTCATATGCTCCAAAGGCAATGGAAAATCGTGCTCCGACAATGAGGCGGAGTCAATCAATGAAGAGGCCGAAGAGGTTATGGCCGCCATGATCAAAGCCATGACATTTTTTAGCAAAGAAGAGTGGTCAAAGCAAAGCAAAAAACCCAATTATCAAGGCCATGAGGTAGTTCACCGAGGTCATCACCGGGGAGTCGAGTCAAGTGAGGGATGCCTCTCCAAGTACCAAGTAGAATGAGACTCAGCTCACCACCGACATTAATAATGAAGGCCCTCCACCTGTGGAGGATGAAAAGAATTGATTTATAATCTTTAGGTTTCTTTATGCTTTCAGTTTGAACAATTTCATGTTTGTAATTCTCAGCTCTACGAGCAACTTTCTATTTTTTTACTTGTTTCATTTTTTCCCAATTAACCCACGCATTCATATGAACATACGCATGACACTTTTAATATTCAAAATACTTTACTGCATGAAATTAATTTGAGTATAGATGGAATCTCTTGAGTGGTAATCATTTCCAATAATTTAACTCCTACCAAAACACATTTGAGCTAATCAAGTGCTTAAATACCGTGATAAAGCTTTTTCCTAGTTATGCTTACCATATGTGCCCAAAGATAGTCAGATTGCCATACATCTTGAAACAACATCATGGGTCTCTTCAAAAAAATCATTGGTGAACCCCGGCTTCCATCAAGTAAACACTGTAGCCAAATCTTACATCAAAGTTATCACCAAGAAAAGGAAGTCGAATCTTACATCAATGTTACCACCAAGAAAAAGAAGCTGAATCTTACACCAATACCACCACCAGGAACTTAAAGTATGAGATCAGGCATCTTTACCTCACAAGCCATAGGTTAATCGCATAACTAAAGTCGCAAAATAGCATGTCAAGCAAACCAGCTAAATGAACTACCATTTGCCATTTTGAAGGCACCAAGTAAAAGCCCCCTAAACTAAATGTCACTTGGTTCAGGGAAACAAAATATAGTTGAAACCCTCCACCACCGGTATAAGGGGAAAAGTCAGGCCTTACCAGGAAGGACCCTACAAACCACAGACTAAAGGAGCAACTGGCACAACAATCAAACCGGTTAAGAAGGCGATTTCAAGCACCAAAACTCCTATAAACCGAAATTCTTATAATATGGTCAACCCAATATCACTTGGAAGGTCAAAATGAATCGAGTGATCCGGTGAGATAGTTAAACGAACACTAAGAGCCTCGGACAATTTGCAAAGGCACGATCGAGCATACAATATTAAGTTAGATACCCGATAACCTCGCCAAGATTCATAGACCCGGTATTGAGGCATCTGGAATCTTCCGATACCGGCATCGAGGAGAAGTTTAGATCAAGTTAAGAAGACTGTAGTATGGCCAAAGACAGTATTGAATGAATAGGGCAATCAAAGTCATAATCATGGGCAAGAGCGAGTTCATCGACCTGATCGGCTAGGATAGGCTTAAGCGTTATCATATCTAAACAAAAGAAATAAATCAGAAAAAAAATAGCACAACAAAAAAATAGATATGATAATCACCCACCATTCAGTCTTCCACTGATCGGGAAAAAATTAGGGTGAAACTTGATGATTGGTATTCTATAAACTAGCCGTGCAAAAATTAGGGTATCTCCTTACAAGATCACCCACTGAATTAAAAACCCAAAAAGGGCAGTTCAGGTAAAAATTAGGTATGAGAGAAAAATAGTGAGATGTTAACTTGAAAATCTGTAAAGACTAGTTAACACCTGGAGTTTAATTAATGGAAATGGTTACCAACATCTTGTACTCCGGTTAAATTCATTCGATAAAAGTATTTTTCGTACTGAAGCCTCTACGTTTGTGATTGTATGAATGCCTGGCAACCAAAGGGAGAAAACATCGCAAGTGAGCTTTATTGAATATGCTTAGAGCTCATCAACATTTCAATTCAATAATCCGGATAGACTGAAAACATCCAGGTCTAGGCAAAAGTTAGAACAAGTCTACTGGATTGAAAACCCGAAAAGGGCGGTCCAAGCAAAAATTAAGACAAGACTCGATAAATTGAAAACCCCTAGGGGCAGTCTATGCAAAAGTTAGAGTAAAAAGAGACAAAGAGAAAATAATAGAAAAAGAAAAAGGGAACAAAGTCAGAAATCTATAATTCCAGAACTGATACCGCCGACAACTTAGTGATGCCAGCGGCGACATGAATGAAATCGCCGGCAATATAAGCCAAGCCAATGGTGACATGAAACTTCCCCTACAAACTTCAGACCTGTTTTGAGCCATTTCAAGCCGGTCCATAACCTGTAAAAATCTTGTATTCTGTTTCCAACCATATTTCTAGCACAAGACACAAATGTTATTTAAACCAAAGCTTGAAGGCACAACCATCCAAATATCCAAAGCCAAAATCATCCAAAATCCAAAACCAAATAGTCAAACCCCAATGTATCAAGGGCATACAAACCAAAACTTACAAAATAAAAGCAAAAGAAAAAGAGAATAAATGGGTAAACTTAAGAATGCCCGCCACCAGCGGTTGGGTCAGATGAGACATCCTCCTCGCCGACAAGCCAATTGTCGACCTAATCCTCATTTTTATCCCTGTCCTCTATCATTGGCATGCTGCTAGATTCAACATCCAAGGTAAAAGGATGGTGGTTAGCCACCATCTTTAATCCTCTATAACTTGTCTTACCGGGGTTTGCACAATCTAGGTTATGTTTGCTTCTTCTTTCACGCACGGTAGCACCTGACTGCTGCTCTAACTTGTTCACCCAACTTCGGAGCTCTCCCATCTCCTCCTGATATCTCTGCTAAGCTGCATTGGCGTCCGATAATGAAAGCGCCAAGAAATCCTACATATAAGAGGAATAAAAGAACATATCAATCATAACACCCATGCATACATTTCATTTCATTTTAACATGTCATAACAGGGAATATACCTGAATAAGCAAGGATTGTCCGATAAGAGTATCCCTGAGAGCGAAAGCGTTTCTAGCCAACCGCTCTAACTCACTGCGAGCAACCTGTAAAATCCAAAAAATAATCACAAAAGGATCCACCCAGGAGTTATCATATATATAGAAATTCAGCTAAGACTTACATGTGTGGCATCACTCAGGAGGAACTCCAAGGAATGGGTGCTCGAGTTTATACTTCTTGTATGGAATTCACCCCTAGAATTCATAAGTGGGAAAGAGGTCTCCAAGGCAGTCCTGAGTTTCCCCTCTCTATGAATCTTGGCACATCGGGTCTTCCCTGGCCTCGCACTCTGCTGCTCTCTTGCCTATTCTGCTTCCTCGAAGGTTCTTAAAATCAAAGATAACACAAAAGGCCAACATAAGTGACCATTTTCTAACCCAAACAATTGACACACATATATATAAACACGATCATACCTCGAAAGAGTAATGCTCCTCATGAAACATTAGCATGCCCTCACCAACCACATCCTCACCTACCATACCCTCTCACTCAAGTTCGCCCTCACCTTGTTCTTCCTCTTCCTCCTCATTGTCACTCACTATGCCCTTAAGTCATTTTTTCTCCTCCTCTCTCTTCTTCTCAAGATGGTACTCAATTGTGTCATTCCTATAGACGTGAGGGCACATAGGAAGTAGGCGCTGTTGGTGATGCTTGTATGAACCTGAAATGCTCTCAATGACCCGGCCATTCCTCACAAGCTAGATGGCCTTATCTGCCATAAAAGCAATCACCAGGTGTGGCCACCATAGGCCTATAGGAGGGTCCATATGCACTGGCATTGGCAGAAGGGGCATTAAACCTCCAATTTCGCACATGCTCCCCCAAGTACCACTCTAAGGATAAGGGGCACTCCATCATGAATTGGCAATCATCCACCTCCTTTCAAACCCTAGCTACCTCCACCAGGTTCGAAACCTTATCAAAGGGATCGCGATTAACCTGACCAAACAATAAAGCAAACAATAAATGTAAGCATAATGTGAATTTATAAATGCATTTTATCTACTAATGTTTTTTTTAAGTGTCAAGCAGGGACTAAGGTCGAAGGATCACATATCGAGCTCAACCGCTCACTCCTCAAGGACTCCCTATAACTCATGGAATACTTTATCTTCCCTCCAATCTCACCACATCATCGGGCGAGGAAATAAGAACCCAGTGGCATAGTGACTTTGAACTAGATCGGTGGAGAATATGATGCTCGAAAGCCCAGGCCTACACAAATAAGTAATTGATCAGTCCAAAACATCCAAAATGATAAAAGCATGCAAGTCAACCAAAAATATATGCTTTTAGAAAAAGTATACCTGAACGAGTAGATGGCTGAGCCGAAGGGCCTTTCCCCTCATCTGGCACCCACATCTAGCCCGTGGTAAATCTGCGCCAATATGGCCCTAGGCTAATTCTTCCCCTTGATGCTTGCTACATCCTCAAGAGCAGATATAAGCCCATAGTTAATCTTGCTCCTCGAGACCAGGAAGAACAACACGGTAATCAAGGAAATCATGAAGGAATGGACACAAGCATCCCAATTCGTCTTAGGAACCTCCCTAACTCCTACTCAATGCTTGTACAACTCTCTATACAACAATCACCCTAAGATGGGCTTTAAGCTAAACAACTCAGTTTCCCGCCTTACCACGGGCTTCTCAAGGTAGTACTTCTCCATATACATATCAAAGTGGATCACCTCATCCATCCAGGGGAGCCCGGTCATGGACACAACATCCAAAGGAGTAACGGCCACCTCCCCGAATAGGAAATGAAAAGTATGTGTAGTTTCAGACCACTTCTCTGTCAAAGCTATCAAAGCCGAATTAGAGATTTTTGGCATTAGTAGGGGCATAATATGAGCTAAATCTCTAAAGCCTATGTCATCAATGGCAATCATGAGCTTGGGGTCTTTTTTCACAATATGCTATCACCATACGCCAATCATCCCCATACCTCTGATGTAGGTCAGTCAATGTGGCTATAAAAACCAGAAATGAAACAAATAAGTCTCGATTTATTTTCTCGTCCCTTTTATCTACTGGAAAGCTGCTGATGGCACTTCTATAAGCACAGATGCTGCCGGCGACATCAGCCATACCGCCGGTGGTATGGATGATATCGATAGATACATCACTATAAACAGTAGCAACATCACACCTTCCTAGGCCTTTTTACAAGGCTTGATGATACTGGTAGCATCATTTATACCGCTGGTGACATCAAATCCTAAGGGTAGAACCAGTTTTACCATAAAAATCGAACAAATCGCTCCAAAATCACAAAACACAAGTAATCAAACTCAAAGCTTAAAAACAGTGAAAATAAAGCCTAAAGCATGCAATATCAGGTTCTACACAATCAATTTCATATTTATAACCCCTATCATAGCAAAATTTTGAGCCTAAAGCCAAAATCAAATCTTAACCTAAACAAGGAGATTCGAGTTTTGTAGGATTACCTAGATATAGAAGAGATGTTTCTCCTTCTAAGGAGTCAAATTGGTGATGGGAGAATTGATTTTGTAGCCATACATCTTTTCAGTCGCCTTCAAACCATATGCAATAAGAATCGAGCAAAGTTTTAGCCCTTTAGTGGGAGAATCAAGCAACCCACGGGACTTAGAACTGCTAGATTTTTGGCCAAAATCTTCTACATGGTAGGGGATTGAAAGCGAAAAGGTTCAGGATTGTTTGAAGGAGATTAGAGAGGAATAAGATGAGTTTCAATTTCTAAAAGTATAGAAATAGGAGAAGGAAGAGTTTAATCCCGTATTAAACACCCATGCAGAATTCGAGGAGTTTACATTAATTTGATACTGTCCATCAATGCCGTCGCCGGCATCAGCTCAAACCGCCTGTGACATCGCCCATGCCTTTGGCAGTCTCAACTTCCCTAATTTGTATTTTGAATTTCTTTGACTGATCAAAGATCCCACATGGCACCCATATCGCTGGCGATATCGCCCTAGATCGCTGATGGCATCAGCTAGGCCGCCAACGACATCAAAGATTCCCTCTGTATTCTTCAACAAATCCGATGGCATCCTGGCTCTAGCCCCAACATCTAGGACTTCTAAAACCCTTATACCTTTAATTATTACATTTTTACTATTGATTGAAGGGGCAAAAATATTTTTGTTTCACAAAATCGATAAAGCTGTAAAAACATCATTTAAGATCTGTCTAGTCTTATTTCTCATACTACTTCTTACAGGTACAACCGCAATTACAAAAGAAATATACTAATTCCCTAGGCCACAATGTGGAACATCATTGGAGATTATAGAATGACCCTATACATTCTACTCTTTGAGTTCACCCCTCGTACACCAACCGGAGATTACGACATGACCCTGTATATAGCGATCTTTGGGTTCATCCCTTGGAACATCATTGGAGAATATGGAATGACCCTATATGTTCTATTCATCGAGTTCACCCCCTATACACTAACTGGAGATTATAGCATGACCCTGTACATATCGATCTTTGGGGTTCATCCCCTTAAACATCATTGGAGATTATGGAATGACCCTGTACATTTTAAGCTTCAAGTTTACCCCCTGTACGCCAATTGAAGGTTTTGACATGACCTTGACATGACACCTTTTAGGTTCAACCATGAAATCTATAAAGCCCAAGCCCGACCAAGGGGCAACTAAATCTACAAAGCATAGGCCCGTCTAAGGGGCAAACCTCTCTACAAAGCCCAAGCCCAACCAAGGGGCAACCAATCTATAAAGTATAACCCGACCAAGGGGCAAACCTCTCTACGAAGCCTAGGCCCGACCAAGGGGTAACCAATTTATAAAGCATAAGCCCGACCAAGGGGCAAACCTCTTTACAAAGCCTAAGCCTGACCAATGGGCAACAAAATCCATAAAGCCCAAGCCTGACAAAGGGGCAACCAAATCTACAAAGCATAAGCCCAACCAAGGGACAAACCTCTCTACAAAGTCCAAGCCCGACTAAGGGGGAACCAAATCTAGAAAGCATAAGCCCGACCAAGGGGCAACCTCTCTACAAAGCCCAAGCTAGACCAAGGGGCAACCAATCTATAAAGCATAAGCCTGACTAAGGGGTAAACCTCTCTATAAAGCCTAAGCTCGACCAAGGGGCAACTAAATCTACAAAGCATAAGCCCGATAAAGGGGCAAACCTCTCTACAAAGCCTAAGCTCGACCAAGGGGCATCCAATCTACAAAGCATAAGCCTGACCAAGGGGCAAACCTCTCTACAAGGCCTAAGCCCAACCAAGAGGCAAACCTCTCCACAAAGTATAAGCCCGACCAAGGGGCAACATATCTTCAAAGCTCAAGCTTGACCAAGGGACAAACCAGCCATCCGTCAGGTATCATTCCTAACCCTTGCTCTTTTGTGCGATCATACTGACCTATGGCAGTAGTGGTCCCCTAAAAGGCAGCTTGTGAGCATAGGATTTTACAGTCCCTCTCGCGCGACGATGATGATGCCTGCCTGATTTTTATTCGTCATGATGAAAATTCTTTTTTGGAATTCTTACTATTGATAGAAAATTCTCTACGAATTTTATTTTTGGAAAAGTTCAGTTCGGCGTATCCTATAACACATCCGGTGGTAGCTCAGACCAATGATTTGTACCTAAAAAATAATTTAGTCCAAAATACCATTAAAAATAAAAAATAATCCTAATATTTGAGTTTTTCTGTCAAAATCACCTTTTGCAGGATTTCCTCTCCGTTTCCCTGATTTTAGGCATAAATTATGCATCTTTTTAGACCTATTAGGAAGGTGAGGCTGCCAGCGGCCTCACCCATACCGCCGGCGGTATCATCCATGCCGCCGCCGGCAACACTTTCATCTGTAGAATAGCTGTCTACCTTTTTTACTGATATCTGCTTGATAAATGGACCAAAGGCAATTTCCAATGAATTTTAGCCTATGTAAAAGTCATTTCTCAGCCATTTCAAGGGTTCCAACCTCTCCCAACTTAAGATTTCAAGTAAATTTTGAGCATTCTAGTTGTCTTTGAGTGGGATAAAGTCAAAAAAAGGTAAGAAAAGAGGATTCAATTCATCCTTTCTTGGTTTTTCTCTACTGAACTCTCTAATACTTGGGTACATTTTATGTTTAGAAATCACCAAAAGTAGGATTTAGAGACTAAATCACCCCTTACTCCCTAAAATCATCATTTCAGCTCCCGAAAGTGTCATACGGATCACGAAGAGGTGGATTCACGTCCCCGAGGTAAAAATTCTGAGTCTTATAGCTCTTTGGCCTACATTCTATTTATTTATTGTGTTTTAGTTGCTATTTGTGCTTAGTTTTAGGTTTTTGGTCACTTTCTAGCCAAAAACAGTTGCTACAAGAAACTGAAGCCCCCAGCGGTATCAACCATACCGCCAGCGGCATCTTTCATACCGCCAGTGGCCTCACATTGCCCCTGTAGCCCCCATTTTTTTACAGGACCCTTTCTTTATGGTATCCAAAAAGTCATGTAGCTTGCATGTGTAACTAATACCACCAGCAGCATCATTGATGCCACCGGCGGCCTCAATGATTCCGTCAATGGCATTGCCTTCAGGACAGTAGTTTAAATCCATTTATTTCCCGACTTAGTTTAAATTTCTGAAGCTAGGATGTATAGTTCAACAATGAAGGTCTAGAACCATATAAAAATAGACCCCACCCCATACTATGTGGCATTTTCACTAATAATCCGGTTAAAATAACAATCGAGTCTAAAATGTGGACATAACGGAATTTTCCCGCAAACGCCGACTAAACCCCGTTTTTAGCCATCCAACTGGGCTCCATCAATTGTAAATAAAATATGCAATGTTCACACTAACTTAAGTCTTGTTTTGTTCGCTAACTATGCATGTTATGTGATATACCCCGTACAATATGCCGTATTTGTGCTAACCATTTTGTGTAGGTAGATTTAGGTTAGACGATTGCTAGGCCTTCGGGTATTTTACTTATTGTATAGAAAATGTATAGGATTTGGAAAGCCATGTAATTATTATTTTATTTTCTGCACTTATTTTTGGATAATTGTAATAATTATTTATTTACTGCTTTGAATGCTTGATAAACATGAAAACAATATATAAACTGAAAACACAATAAATAGGTTGGATTAAAATCGATTCAGAAAGAATGAAACTTTTTAACTTGGCCTAATGTAAAATAGATAACATCATCTGAACTCAGAATCTCTATTTTAAGGTACGGTATAACCACCCAGTGGGAATATCGTACCTAAATTCTCAATGGAGCTTAACTGGGTTGTGACTCAATTTTAAAATACGGGATTTCAAGTCTCATATCCCTTAACATGTAAATTGGACTTGAATTCAACGCCAACATCAATTTTATCAATTCGTCATTTTATTATGCTAAAATGAGGATCAATCCTTTAGCTCGCTTCACAACACTCTTTATTTTCTACCACCCGTGCTATGTATCTCATGAGGTCCTTGTGGGTGGGAAAAAGGTTGTCCGCACATACTAGTTATTATAGATTTTTACATTAAAAGCTAGTTATTCTGAAAACAAAACTAATCTACTCTTTCATAGCATCACCTTCCCTTTGCTTAATTGTGCTCTTCTCCCTCTTGTTGTTTTCATCAAATTAGGGGTCAATGACCATATAGGTTCTATTATCCTAATTCTTTTGCCAGGCATTTGAATAAACTGAATAGTCCACATTTCCTTGTAGGCACTTTTCTATAATAGTTTCAAATATGGCCGGAAGGAGATGGTACGGTTTGACTTGTTCTCTGAGGTGCTTGTACGACTTGACCATGTCACGAATAATCTTTAGAGCATTCTTTCAGTCTGCTTCCTTAAGGAATAGGAAGAGTGCCTTAAAGAGAGTCAAATTGCACTTATAACCAAAAAATCATGTGTCCCCGATGGATTGGACCAGGTCTTGACAAATGGGGAGGAGAAGGCTGTTCGGATTGGTAGATGATGATCATGATGAGGTAGAAGGAGCATTGAGAGATAGATTAGCGTACTTGAGTTTATGAGCTCTATTTCCTCAATGATATCTCTCCGGACAATGTGAAGGCTAGAATTAAAGGTTTTCATATTATGAGCAGACAACCTTTTTTCATCCCTAAAGGGAGCGGGAAAAACAAGCGCGGCGAAGTGAACCGGAGGATTGATCCTCATTTTAGCGTGATGAAAAGATTGACTGATAAAATCCATGTTGATGTTAAATTTAAGTCCAATTTTAGATGTTAAGGGATACGAGACTTGAAGTCTTATATTTTAAGATAGAGTCGCCACCCAGTTTAGCTCCATCAGGAATTTGTGTACGATATTCCAACTAGGTGGTTGGACCGTAGCTTAAAATAGAGATTCCAAGTTTGAATGATGTTGGACCGTAGCTTAAAATAGAGATTCCAAGTTTGAATGATGAGATAAAAAACGTTTATGTTTTAATAAGCACGACTTTAGTTCTTATCCGATTTAAATCCAGTTAATGCTTGAAGTTTTTGGTTTATAAAGCCATACATCACACAAAAGCGGTAAATAAAGTAGGAAAATAAATTATTACATGGCTTTACAAATACCTATACATTTTTCTAATGCGGGAAAATAAATAAAGTGGATAAATAAATAAAAGGACGTAACCGTGTCTGAACTGAGCTTACAACATGAACCCGGCTCCAATCGAGAAAAATATATACCAATAGTCATAGATAGAGCATAAATGAATTAGAAGCAGAAAATAAACACATAACATGGAGAAAAATATTTTAAAGGAATTTTTAGAGTTAAAAAGGCATTTTTTAGGCATTCAATGTTTATTTAATCAATTTAAACAACAAATAATTGAAATGAACTAGATTAAAATTAAATTGAATATTCACAGATTATTTAAGATTTTTAGAAAATGTTTTGGGCAAAAAGAAGGGTAAAACGCGCAAGAAAAAAGCAAAAAAGGGCTTAAAAATCAAATTTCGGCGGTTAAAGCCATGGCGACAGCTTTGACTACCATTGGCATAGCATTCACCACAATAGTGATAGCGGTGGAGGCTATGGCGTCGGCGGTCAAGGCTGTCACTATAGCCTTGGCCGTCAAGATTTGTTTTTAAGGTGAATTCGATGTTTTTGCATCCATAAACCCAAAATCATCGAACTTTTAAGCTGTAATCAGCTATATTTTAACAGATCTAGACTTAAAACACTCAAATAATCTTGATTCAATGGATTTGGGTATGAAAATACCCAAAAAATGCAAGAAATACGGGACCTCTATAGGGGTAGGGTTCACCTCTGTAACTATAGCCTTCACCGCTGTAAGAGTAGCGGTCAAGGCTATAGGGATAGAGACAAAGGCCATCCCTATAGAGGTCGGGTTATTTTCTGATAGTTTTCTAAGAACACCGAAGGGAAACAGAGAACAAACACTAAAAAGCACCAAGAACAGCAACAATACTTAATTGAACGAAGTAAATAATCAAGGGAACTTAGTTTTATTATCTCTAGGCCGTGAATCTATCATTGAAGACTTGAATCAACCCTTGGTGAGATCCCTTTGATAACTTTGCAATGAAAATCGATGGAATCAGTGGCGAAAATGGTGACAGAATAGTGACGGAATATTTAGGTAGTAATTTGAGAAAAATCTCAAAAAACCTATTTAATCCGTTTTAACCTATGATTTCTAATTGATTTTAGCGTTTAACTATGAGATTAAGCCTAAGAACAACTAAGAATTGAGATTAGGGTAGATTAAACCCAGATTCTATGCTTTTCTTAACCTTTCTCTCTCTAGTTCTTCACTTTCACACTCTTGTTCTTATTTTTCCCTCAAAACTCAAATGATAATTCTAATTCTAGGAGAAAAGGTCCTAGAATCTCTCTCCTCAATGCGTTTAAATAATCCTACACTCAAAAATACACCAACTTGGATGAATTTTTGGGGAAAATATATGGCCTAGTCGTGAGGAGAGAGAGAAAATAAAGTGGCATGGCCAAAAAATAGTCGTGCCACACCCAACGCTGCCATGATAGAGGTGGCTGCTACAGGGATAGTGGCCACCGCTGTGGCCATAGCAGCCACCACTATAGGGATGGCTGTGGCTGCTATAATGGTAGCGGGGTGGCCACAATGGCAGTGGCCACCCCGATGGCTCTCATCGCCATAAAGGGTGGTGGTGGCCACCACACCAGTTGTTGTCCTTGCCACTGCCGCCGGCGGCAGTGGCAAAAAGGGGGGAGCTAGGATTTAGTTTAGGGTTTATAGGGGGGCGATTAGGGTTTTGACGTCAAACACTCTTAACTTTCACTATAGAAATTCGATTAAGGCGATTATTCACATTCTAGAAAGCTTGGAGAGTCTAAAATCAAATTATTTAAATATGACTCATTGAAAATGTTCGGATTTTATAGAAAATTATGAAACAAATTACAGCACACGAGCGAGAGAAATTGACTAATCCTAAAAGCATTTTAAATGATATTTTAATGATTTTTAAGTGTGCTCAAAGGTCCAAAATCATAAAAAAAAAGGTACTTGCCAAACGCGATTCGACCTTTAAAGAATAGAATAACTAGTCTGTAAGAGGTCAGAGCCAAATGATATCATCGTTCTAAGGGTCACTGAAAAGTCCGTGCTCGCAGGCTACCCCTTGGGAGATTACCACTTGGTGAGCTAAGTGTGATTTCACGAAAGAGCAAGGGATAGAAGGTTATACCTAAATTGAAAGAACCTCGAGTCGGTTGTCTATAGATGGTCATGGGATGCATCATCAGCGGACCTATCAGAGGTAGGAAATTATTTAAGTCGATTGCCCACTTGTTGTCTGGGAACGCGCCATCAACGGACCTATCGAGAAGGCAAGACTAAATTGGCTATCTACTGGTGGTTTGAGGATGCACCAACAACGAACCTATCGAGGAAGTAAATCTAAATAGGTTATCTACTAGTGGTTTGAGGATGCACCATCAATGAACCTATCGAGGAGGTGAAACTAAAATGGTTACCTACTGGTGGTTTAGGGATGCACCATCAATAGACCTATCAAGAAGGAAAAGCTGAATTGATTTTCTACTAGTGGTTTAAGGACGCACCATCAATAGACCTATCGAGAAGGCAAAGTTGAACAGGTTGTCTACTAGTGGTTTGGGGACACACCATCAACAGACCTATTAAGAAGGCAGAGCAGAATTGGTTATCTATTGGCAGTTTAGGGACACACCATCTATGGACCTATTGAGAAGGAAAATTTGAATTGGTTGTCTACTGGTGGTTTGGGGAACATTATCAACGGACCTATCAAGAAGACGAATTTGAATTAGTTGTGTACTGGCAATTTGGGGATGCACCATCAATGGACCTTTTGAGAAGGAAAATCGGAATCGGTTGTCTACTAGCAGTTTGTAGACACACCATCAACGGACCTATCGAGAAGGCAAATTTGAATCAGTTATCTACTGGCGGTTTGAGAATGCATCATCAGCGAACCTATCGAGAAGGTAAATTTGAATCGGTTGTCTACTTGCAGTTTGGGGACGCACCATCAAAGGACCTATTAGGAAGGCAAATTTGAATCGGTTGACTACTGGTAGTTTAGGAATGCACCATCAATGGACCTATCGAGAAGGAAAATCTGAATCGGTTGTCTACTGGCGGCTTGAGGATGCACCATCAACGGACCTATCGAGAATAAACATTTGAGAAGTTAGCAGTTGTTATAGATTACATTTTTAATTGCTTAGTTGATTTTATTGAGACAAAAAATGTTTCCCCTTCAATTAAGCAATAAAAATGGAATATTGAGAAAAAAGAGTTTGGCAACGATAGGGAAGTCCAAAAAAGCCATTGTTAGGCTGATTTTGCAACAGTTGCATCCAGATGCCCCTAGAGGACTGAAAGCTACATCACGGTGGCCCTAAAGGTTTAAAAGTTGCACGGAGGTGCCCCTAAAAGATTTTCTGAGTTTTGAATTTTGAATCTTCGAATCGATTGTCCATCAAAATCGTCGTATGGTGTACGAGGCATCCATTGGGTCCAACTAATATACCCCTTAGATTCTCTATCTTTTAAAGTAGTTTAGAAAATATGTACAGATGCCCCTGATAATTATATCGAGATAACCCTGGGCACTTGCATCAAGGTGCCCCTAGGAGAAATTTTGAGTCCTAATTTTAGGATCCATTGAGTTGGTTGTCCATTCAGATTACAACATGGTGCACCTATCAAGGTAGTTTTGAAGCATTAGTAAACGACATGAATTGCGTTTTTATTGCTTAATTGATTTTATGGAACAAAAATATTTTTGCCCCTTCAATTAAGCAATAAAAATGGAAGAATGAAATATAAATTGAGTTGGGATTTCCGGGAGTCCGGAGAAACTATAAAGGTTGAATGATAGCTGGAGGAGACTTTTTTATGCTTTGATTCCTGTAGAATTTAGTACAGAATAATAGACATGACATTTATGGATATTATTCTTGGATGTATAAGTGCATGAGATGCTTGGATTGATCATCCTCCACGTCTAAGCTACATGACTGCTCGCCTGGTTCATTTCCCTCAATTCAATTGCTTGCTCGGTTGACTTATTGGACCTACCCTCTTGTTAGAATAGAGGATATATGGAAATACTTAAAGCATGGACAAGATATGAATGCCTCTGGCAGAGGATTAGAGATGTCGCACAAAGTAGATAGGAATGCCCTTAGTGTAAGAACTGTGAAAGTTGCGGCATACACGTGAGGCTCGTGTGTTTGGATACCATGGCTAAGACAGGACCCATGAACTTTGCGTCACTAGTATGATAAGTGATAGAAGGCTCCTCAAGTCATTTGCAAATTTATTGCTAGTTCAAGCATGTCGAAGACAAGGGGGGTGCATAAAGCAAAGTTTAAGATTCTAGATGACGAATGACTGGACACTATCACTACTAATGAATTCTACCAAGGATGGTTTGAGGAGATTGTAGACTTGAGATGCTTGGTCATGGTTAAGATTGGAGTGGACACGTAGAGAGGATGGATGTGAGCCCTTTGAATCCACTAGATCGGAGAATGTACTCAGACACTCTGATGATGATGAGGATAATGAAGATATCTCGATATGATCGATGGCACCATTTATATTTGTTTTGATTGTCCTAATTTTTGCATAGACCTAAAGATTGTGTTGGGCCCATTAGACTTCTTCATTTTGCTCTTAATGTCCTAATTTTTACCTGGACCGACCTTTTCGGGTTTTCAATCCAGCGGACTTTCCCTGGCTTTTGCATAGACCTCGCTTCTTTTCAATCCATCAGGATTTTTTGCCTTTTGTTATATTTTTTGCGGAATTGAGCTGACTATACAGAATCCTACATTCGACTTACTTGCAACATTTCGCCTTTAGGGCCCAATATATTCATTTAAGCGCAAACATGAAGGATTTAGTGAAATGACATTTTCGTTAAATTAATTAAGTTTGAGTACATAATAATATAACCATTTTTATTGACCCAAACTCTGGTGTTAACTTGCCTATAAGGTTTTCTGGCCAACACGCTCTCGCAGCTGACTGTACCCTAACTTTTGTCGGACCACCCTTTTTGGGTTTTCAGTCTAGCGGGTCATTTCTGCACCCTAACTTTTGCCTGACCGGTTTGTAAAATACTGATCAGCGGGATACACCCTAATTTTTGCCCTTATAGTAGAGGACCACTCGCCGGGTGATTATTTTATTTGTTTTTTTATGTCTCGCTTTTCTAGATTAGATTCTTTTTTGTTAGATATGATAACATTTAAACCTGCTTTTTTTGATAGGGCTTATGAATTCATTACCATCCATAATCTTCATGACCTTTGTATTGAGTACCTTTCTGATTATGTAAGGCCTTTACCCATTCGATCGGAACTTCCCCCTTGGGTCAGTGCTGAGAGGCTTTACTTTTTTTAAAATCAGATCATTAGCCTTTGATGAATACTCCTGATGCTTGAAATGGCTATTGCTCGACTTTGTTATGTGCTTTTGATACATCTAAAGACTATTCAAGCCGTTTGAACCGTGCTTTAGTCCACGGGGGTCCCTTCGACTGTGACTCTTAAGGACTTTATCTCAATTTTAGTTGGTAGCACAGATTCTATTTCGTAGACAAAGGAGAGAGGTGTTCAGTTTGTAAGAATTCTGTCATTTGTTTGACATCTTCAAAGGGTGAATGATAGTTCATTAGCTCAATCTCTGACCCTTGCAGTAGTCTTAGAAAGAAACTTCTTGATAAGCTTATCTGCGGCCTTAGTTACCTCATTAGCTTGCAGTGTTCATGGTGAAGATCTGCGGTGTTCAAATCCATATCTCTTGATCAATTCGAAGACTGCCCCTTGGGATCAAAGCTCGTCATCTGAGACAATGTGGTGAAGTAGGTCGTACCGAGCAAAGGCGTATTTCTCGATGTACTTGGCCATCCTAGTGGAGGTAATATTGGTGAAAGACTCAGCTTTCCCCTACTTTGAGGAGTAACATGCCCCTATGTTGACAAAGCGGTGTCCATCTACTGATGAAGATTGAATCTTGCCGATCATATGTGTCCCCCTCATCGAGAATGGCCAATAAGAAGAGAAATAATAAAGGTCAGTGGTTAGGAGGTATAGGATATGAGTAAGGATCAATATCAAAATTCAATCAAGGTATTGGGAATGGATATTGGGAAGAGTTAATGGTGTATTGGGGTGGGAATTTGAGAATGGGTGGGCAAAGAAAAGGTACGCCTTAGTTCTGTCAAAGGAGGTCTAGAGATGCCCCTTCTCCATAATCAACAGATACTTCTCTGTAGCTTGAAAATAAGTTTGCACATAGACGTAAGGTTAGCGAAGAACTAATTGATAGATTGGATCTATCTAGGGAAGGACCGAGCTTCTTTCTCTATTCTGGGTGTGAAGATGCGATGCTCCGCAATCTGAGGATGAACCCTGGGTGTGGCTATGTGTTACCAGGTAGAAGCGTTATCACGATCTTTAAGCACTTTATTTATCTATCTTTTTTCTTTCAAAGGTTAGGTCATTAGAAAATGGTTACCATTACATGTACTCAAATTTATTTCAGTTAAAGAAATGTCATGAATACTGAACACATTATGCTTACGATAAAATGAATGCATGGACCCATTAGGCGAAACATCAAGCAAATAAGCAAAAGCAAAGTCTTCATTGAAAATAAAGTTCCTTAAAGGCTGAATCATTCTCATTCAAATACTAGAAAATGAAAATTACATGATAGATAGTCAACCTCCACAGACGGAGGGTCTTGATTAGTAGAGCTGGTATACTAGACATCCTCGATAGCTTTCATTGGTGCGTCGCCCAAGATGAGGCCCAGAACTTTCCCTTGTTTGGATGATGACTTGTATCCTTCATTTGCTAGTACCGCATGAGATTCTTGTTAGATTTGGCAATAGAATTGGCTTTTATAACGGAGTCGGCTAAACCAGAGAAAACCATGGCTAATACAAATTCTTTGGGTATACTAAAATTGATCGCACCTATCTCACTATCATAGCTTGGTGATGGTTTCTCTTCAGTATCGTCTTTCTAGTTGGCTGGGCCATTTTCCCTTCTCTCACTAAGTGCCAAATAGCAATACCTAGAGGCCTGAATTGATCGGTTATGTGCCCCATCTGAACATAATAGCGATAAAAATTTCCTCTTTCGTCGGGTGTAGGAGAACGATATTCATGAAGAGAGTTAAGCATGACCTTCTCTAGCAACTTGGCAAACATGACACTAAGAGGGAGTTTCCATGGAGATATAAATGCTTTTGGCCCAGGCGTCTGAGCAGGTGCGGTTTGAACTGCGGAGACTTTCTCCTAAGCGATGGCTTGAACTGCAACTGTCTTTTCCTTGGTCAAAATTGGAGTAACTTCAAAAGATTGAGAATTGATGTTCTTTTTGAACTAGGGTTTGTTTTTGTTTGGCTTTTTAGCCTTCTCTTTCTCCTTATGAGGCTCAATTTTCTCGGCCTTTTCAAAGACCTTCTGATAAGATTCAAAAAGAGTCGTTTTCCATTTCCTTATGTAGAATTGGGAGAGCCACGTCGAGTAGCTTTGGAATCATTTCCATTAAACTGAGCTTCTACTTTAATAGAACCTGTGTTGCCATCCACCTATTGAAGTATGATTTAAAGTGTTCGCCTTGCTTTTGCTTAACAGCCTCAAGGTGTTGGATAGTCATTTTCATGGTGGAATTGAAACCACAGTGAGTAATTAAGCCTTCAAACATGAGCTTCCAATCTAGGATTGTTGACTCAGGGAGAGTATTGTACCATTTGAGAGCTGGCCGTGATAGAGCACATGGAAATAACTTAGCAAGAACTTTGTCCCTGATCTTCTGAACAAGCATAATTTGCTTGTGCATCCCAATGTGTTATTTGGGAGGTCCCTCACAGGGGCAGCCTCCATTCTAGGCATCAAAAAGTTCTTTGGGACTCAATCTTCATCCCTCTCTTCTTATTTCTCTTCCTTCTTAGTCAAAAGCTGCTTATAAATACTGCCACTTTGGAGGTCACACCCGGAGGTTGCATGAGCTAATCGATTGGTGTCACACTTGGAGGTTGTGTGACCTGGTCGTGGTGCACTAATGAGGCACCGAACATAAATAGTAGAGGAACTAGGATCTCAATCTTAGGGTGAGTAAAGGGATTCTGAGGATAAGCAGTCCCCCTTAGAGAGATCATAAAATTAGGAGACGATAGTGCAAAAGGTGTTGGCGGTGTCAGAGAGATGACAAAACCACTGAAGGGAACAACCATTTATGGGATAAAATGCCCTAAGTAAGTGAGGAATATAGGGGCATGACTCATAGGTCTCAATGATATAGGAGGAGGAAAGCTAAAGGTTGGTAGAATAATGAACGAGGGTGGCTCTGAGACACTCTAACCAAACTGAAACTGGCTCTATTGGATAGGTCAGACAGGTGGTACCAGGTGAAAGATTGGAGGAGCTTGAACTAATGAAATCTGACCTAAACTATTATAACTTGAACTGTCTTGAACTTCCCCATTATGAATTATCCTAGACTACCCTTGAGCTTGAGAAAATGACCCAAATGGTCACTAAACATTCCTTTCTTCTCTAAGAGCAGATAGAACCTGATCTTGGATGGCATTTCTAAAGAGATCAGATTGAAGAAACCAAGCCATAGCATTGGCTAACTCTGCACTCATCTGGGACTAACCCCGACCCTGACTCGGATAAGGTGGGGAGGGAGAAGGGAAAAACAAACGCGGCGAAGCGAGCCAGAGGATTGATCCTCATTTTAGCGTGATGAAAAGATAAAGTTATAAAATTGATGTTGATGTTGAATTTAAGTCCAATTTAAATGTTAAGGGATACAAGACTTAAAATCCTATATTTTAAGATAGATTTGCCACCCAGTTTAGCTCCACCGGGAATTTGGGTACGATATTCCCTGTGGGTGGTTGGGCCATTCCGAAAAATAGAGATTTCAAGTTCGGATGATATTGCTAACTTTTCAATTTTTAAATAAAAAAG